>JAWZSL010000009.1:19817775-24747775 GCA_034769285.1 Lutjanus argentimaculatus | reverse complement strand
AAGGATGGTCAAGTTAATGAATGGCCACCAGATGGCCCTTATTAGGCTAATGTGTTCCCCCTCTCTGCAGCCCCAGCTCTCGCCTGGGGACTTAACTCGCTGGCAGCCAGTGTGTATGTGTATGTGTGTGTGTCTGTGCCCATGTGAAATGTAGAAAGGAGGGGTTTAACAATCTAAGTGTGTGTGCGTGTGTGTGTGTGTTGTTGTTGAGTTAAATCAGGTTAACCTGAGAGAATGGAAGGACACTGCATCTCCACTTTAACTCAGCTGCTCTGTGTTTTGATGGGGTCAACTGTCCACTGCTGTCCCGGTCACTCCGGCACCCAGCTGACCCTCAGCCCTCCCCCATCTGACAGCCTGACACCCGCCGCCACAGCCGCTGCACTCAAGTCTGAAGTTTACATGCGAAAAATAGGATTCAGAGAATGAGCGGCGAGGCTCTTTCCCCGCCAATCTGACAGCGTGTTAATTGCCTCATTTATAATCCCTGCTCATCAAAATGAATAATTGTTGTAATGCATACATCTACCACAAAGACCTTTGTTAAACTCCAGCATTATGCTAAACATGGTAATTAATTGAGTTTAATTTATTAGATCGTCATCAGTGTACGCTGCCGCTGGGCCTTTGTGTTTCCGTAGGTGAATGTTGTAGCTACGAGGGATGAGAGCAGAGCTGTCAAAACTGTTTCAAATGAGGGCCGCCGTTAGCTGCTCAACAAGTTACTGGAGGCCCCAGCAGCTCCTCTCACCAGCTGATGGGATTCTTCATTGTGTAAAAACTCCTTTCATACAAATCACATCTGTTTGTGAGCAGAATTTAATCAGTAAGCAAAGAATACAAAGTATTCTGGTGGAAATGAAACAATATATTTTTGTTTATTAAATTTGGAAGTATGTTCTCATTTTTAAAAAGGTTTTATTACGCAGTATCTGTCACTACATTCTTAGAATAAAGGTGTAAAGTAGAACCATAAAGAGTTCTTTGGCTTGTCCTCATAAGAGAACCATTTTTGTCTCTTGGTAAAACCTTTTCAAAAGGTTGAAAAAGGTTTCACTTGGAACCCTTTCAGACAGTTCTACTTAGAACCCATCATAAATGGTTATCTGTGAAAAGTTCCACTCAGAACCACCTATGAGACGTTCTACAGAGAACTCTTCTATGGTGTAATGTTCCATCTAGAACCCTGCGTGAGGGTTTTATCAAGAACATTTCCCCTTCTAAGGGTGCGTACAAGAACCCACTTTTTTATATTCTAGTTGCTTTTATCTAGAACCTCTGTGGGGGGGGTTCCACCGAGAACCTTTTTTATATTCCAAGGGTTTTATCTAGAACCTGCCCAGGGGGTTCTACTGAGAACCCTTTTATATCCCAAGGGTTTTATCTAAAACCCACCCGGAGGAGTGGAAGATCCATTTTATAATCCAAGAGTTTTATCTTGAACCCACCCAATGGGTTCTACTGAGAACCCTTTTATGTAATGTTGGATGATCTTACTCAAAGCTCTTGACAAACCCTTTCTTAAAAAAGGGTTCTTCAGAAGCAAATGACACAGGGTAAAATGTCAACCCTTCAGGAAGAACCCTTTTGGAACCCTTGTTACTAAGAGTGTATGCATGAGTATATTCTTGCAGACATTATAAACTTTACTTTCAGTCTAAGTTGACGTGGCTCATGAACACACATGCAAACTGTTAGATCCCCCAGTGAATATGTAAATGTTAGAACGTGCTGATAGTTATTTTAGAATAGGCTGTTTAGCTCATCAGGCTCTTTGGGCCTCAGTTTTACATCATCCTCCTCCCTCTCGGTATTGGCTGGTGAATCTAGGAACCAATCTCAGACCATCTGGGTGTATATCACTTCTGGGCCTCTTGGACATTTTCTGCTGCCTGCTTACGTCCAGAGCATTTGCGTAGTGAGCTATTTGTGTCATGACTTTGTGTAGAATAATGGCCTCATGCACATGGGAGAAGGTAGCCTTTCTGGCAGATATCTTGCTATTTAAACACCAGCCATATTTTCCCATCTAAACCTACCCATGATGGGTTTTCTGGTCGAAAGCCTTGAAAGGTAACTTCTTCCATCAGCTATTAAAAAGACAACATATCAGTGGTCCCATTTGAGGAGACAAAAACAATCACAGCTTTGAATGTTCAGTGAAGCAGAGTTCCACTTTGGTGAGCTTTGACACGTAACTTGATGCCATTGACCAAGACCAAGCAGTCTTGACGGTGCTGACCTTTCAAACGATGGAGAGCCAGAGTCTAGAATAGAAAATGAAGCTATCGTAGCTTATTAGCTTTGTCACACCATTCAGTTTTATTTAATCTCCTCTAAGAAAAACTAAATAAGTAAGTAGAAATTGCGCTGCACAAAACAGACAGGGTTATACAACATGATACAAATATATCTTTTGGATAAATGCTATGAATGTATTGTCCTGTTGGGCAGTGAGCTAAACAAAAGACCTGCAGAGCTTCTTAGAGGTCAGTAAGCAAACTCATTAGTTCATTAGAAGTTTTATTTTTCCCTGTTTAAAACATTTTATTTGGATGCAGTGGTGAACAAAATGCCCAGGGGAAGTAAAAAGAACAGAGACAATAGAGAGAAGTTCTAGGAGCGACTGTGACTGACTAGGATTAGCCAGGCTGTGCAATTTAGTTTATTTGTAGTTAGGGAGATCGCTTAGCCTTGTAACATTTTCTTTCCACTAGCAAGGGATAGTTATTGTTATTTTAACTTGGGCTCTCCCTAAACTTCAACTGTACCATCCACATTTGGCAACAAAACAATCAGAAAATGTACAAACTGCTCCTCATATTCTTCTTCTGGTTTTATGTTACTCCCTTCTCCCCTAGATGAACTTGGAGCTGTAATACTGTACATACATTCACATACAGTAGCAAAGCATGAATGCTTAATAACTACAGTTAGCCTGAAGGCAGCTAGCATTGCTATACACTTGATGGTGCAGATACACACAGCTTTTAAAGCTATAATATGTAACATTTTTGTTCAAATGAAACTGTGTGTTTCTTGTTAGCCATTGCTAGCTACTTGCTAGTTGCATTAAGTTCGGGAAAACACGGAATACATCAGATATGTCACAGAGTGAGGAAAGAAGTTGGTGAACATGACTAAACATAACGTAACACATAAATGAAATTTTAATTTTAGATTTTCATCAGTTATGGTGGTTGTTAAAAAGTGAAAGAAACAACTCCCACGATCCCACAGCACTTTACAACGTCATCAAACTACAGGTACATCTTGTGTTGTTCTTTTAATGTGAAAGAGACTAGCAGCAGAATTTACATATTGTGGCACTTTCACTTCCAGCACTGACTTATGAAGCTTTATTTTGGTGTGATATTTTGATTAACATTTGATCCATTCTTAAAGTATTGAAAATTACAGTTATGTCACATAAATTCTGGTAAAATCAGTAAATCCAGACTCTACTTGGTTGACTTTTCACAGAGAACATTTTGACATGTCACAGTAGGTGTGTATATAATGGCTGAATTCCATTTAGTTGCCTCAGTACCAGGATCCTAGTATTGTGCATGACTGGCTCACTGTCACACTGTCATGACTTAGTGGAAGGAGGAAGGAGCCATTGTTAATGTTATTAGTAACACCTGTGCTCCTACTATGACAAGACAAATAGTTTGCTGTGAAAAGCCTATTGTACTGTAAGCTGCATTTGTACACATGCTCTGTTATGTGTGCATGCAATCACTAATAATAACCAGAAGACAGGTTATTAGTTTAAAAGAGAATTCTGTTCAGTGCATTCAGTTGCATTAAAGTGTGGCTAACAGATCTGTGAGAAGCGAGCCCAGCACATAAATGAAATGCGACTGAATGAGCAATTGATGCGTGAGCGCGGTTGCCACAGCAGACTAAATAGGGCAACAACATCATTATCCATCACGCTGAGGGTATAAAACTGTAATAAGGGAGTAGGGTGACCTCAGGCGGGGCTGAAACTCCTCGTAGTGGTGGTGTGGTGCCATCAGCGGAGGTTGGGACATAACTGCTGACGCCACCACATTCCCAGGAATGACAAATGGGAGCTGAATACATCTGGAGGTGCTTCAGGGGACACTGGGGAATGGGCACATTGCGAATGGCACGATTGCCAGTTGAGGTTAGGAGGGAAAGAGCGAGTCGAGCTCGCTCTCTGCTTTGCCTCCAAGACCCCAAAATAGAAGCTCTGCCTCCCACATCTCCATCATCCCTCTGCCACACAGGAGGAAATAGGGGTCTGCATACATAATATATAAAACTCTATGGGTGTATATTATTAACTAAACTACCTCTAGACACAAATCTGCTTGAGCTACAGTATGGAAGTAAATATGGCTGCAGCTGTGTGTCAAATAAGACACAGCCATACATTTTATTCTGTTAATAGAGAATTTATAGCTCAGTTGCCTTATGTTAAAGATAATCAGCACATTATTTCTTTTATCATAACTTTACTGTTTCACATTTGAATGATTTATACAATGTTTGTACACACAATTGGTCTAATAGTCAATTCATCACGTTTCCTTCAATGGCAAAATCAATGTGGATGCCATCTTTTAAATTGAGTTTGTTTTAGAAGATAGTAGCTAAATACAATCATAATCATAATAAGAAAAAAGAAACACCAAATGAATCAGTCCTGCTAACCATTAACTAGCTTAGCAAAGTAGAAGTAGTCCTGCTAAATTCTTAAATAACTAGGCTTAGCATAATGAAGTAGCAATAGTCTTCCCAAAGTAATTAGCTAGTTAGTCTATCGAAGTAGCAGTAGTCCCGCTAAAGTAATTAACTAGGTTAGCTTAGTGGCAGTAAGTGCTCTCTGTAGCCTCTGCCTAGTGGATGTCATGTGACTTTTGATGTAGTAGCCTACCTGTGCGTATCTGACTGCACGTGCATGAGACTTGTAAATTAGCATAATTAACACCCCAGTAATACCATATAAGGCTGTGCTTCCTGGTCCATATGTCGGAAGTGTTCATTCATGAAAATGGCATCAAAAAGGAAAAAGAAGAACTTTACAAGTTTAAAGTTTGATGTCCTGCTTTCAGAGATCCATAAAGGAAATTCTATCATTTTTAACAGCGTCAGCAGTGGAATTAAAAGAGCTGCTAAAACAAAGAAACGGGAGAAGCGAGTGCTGTTAATGCTGCACTACCGGAGGGTCAGACTGTCACTGAAATAAAGAAGAAATGTCTCAATGAAAATGACTTCAGAGACAAAAAAAACTGACTCGCCGCAGCCAGAGTAAGGGTGGATCGATGACCGCAGCGAGAGGAGAGGGTTAAGGGGAAGTTTTCATCACGGACAAAGAAGACAGAATAAGTGGA
The DNA here is from genome assembly GCA_034769285.1 of Lutjanus argentimaculatus. Taxonomy (NCBI): domain Eukaryota; kingdom Metazoa; phylum Chordata; class Actinopteri; order Lutjaniformes; family Lutjanidae; genus Lutjanus; species Lutjanus argentimaculatus. The sequence goes on along the minus strand of JAWZSL010000009.1, from coordinate 24,742,409 downwards.
CAGAGACTTCATAAACCTGCATGTGAAGTTATATGGCCAACACACCTGACAGATAATAGATCAACGAATGAATGATGAGAGGCTTTGTATGTAAATTTACAATCTATTATAATTTGAAATGTCGTCAAACATGATAATTTCAACAAAATTATGAAGTGTGATTTATTTTTTATTTAAAATGTCTTCAGACTAATGAACCATACAGTCATTAGTGAAAAACCTGTTTGGATACCAGCAGACCGACCAACTGCATGACTCTACGACAGGTCTGGACCACTCGGACATTGTGTTCGTATCTGAAAAACGATTCAAAATAGAAGAAAATTGCTGAATACCACAAGTTCTCTTAAATCACTCGTACGCACCACTTAAGAACAAATCTGTCCGTGCGAGTGGTTCTTGCATGAGGCCCATTGTGTTGCTCAACCTCTTTAAGATAATGTTACTGTCTGAGCAGTCTTGGTGTGAACTGAATACACAACATAACCAGCTGTGTTTTGACTCCTCGAGAGGAGGGGTAAGCCTGTGCTGCCATAAGCACGTGCCTTTTGTTTGACTTTATTTTCCTTACTTTCCTATTGTTACACGTGTGATGGCGAGCACTGTAAATAAATCTTCACCACTGAGAACTCAAGATGTCTGCTGAGTATGCCTACGTACCACCATCCTCGACACTCGAGCTCAAGTATTCTACAAGTCTATGCATTGTTTTTAGGGGAGATCCTGCCAAGTTTGCCTTTAATTAAACCACCTCATTACTTCAAATGGACCATAAAGCTGCAGACGGAACAAGAATAAATTGCTTGTAATTTCCCTGTGCCCTTTACATTGCCCAAACATTTTTTATGTATTGTCTGAGACAATGATTATAATCAGCCTCCCAAAAGGAAAAAATAAAATAAGATTTACATATCTGTTGCACAGTTTGGTTAAGAGCCTTAAGAGTTTAAACCCTTTTTTCTAAATTCTCCGCCTTTGCAAAGAAGTGGTACGGTGCACCAGATTTAAACACACATGCACACACATGCACACAATACTGTAAACTGCAATTTCTATGCATTGCACAAACAGTCCAGATAAATAATGGATGTGAAGCTTCCCAGCAGCACCTAAAATAAACTTATCTAACATTTAAACAAGATGCACCAGGGAATGCGCTGAGCTCACACATAGCTGCACATCCCCATATCAACACGTTCACATGCACAGGACCAAATCAAATGTTCATGCCAAATTAAAAGCGTGATAGTTATATATTTCAAGAATATGACATGCCGTTGTCTGCCTGTAGTAGTCATTTTCAGCAGGAGAGATCCTGTAACACAAGGTTTATGATGCTGGAAAATCCTTCCAGTCCCACTTCAGTAATACAAAGCATGGTGAGCTGATGCAGTTGGAACAGAGGGGCAAGTGAAATGTAACCGAGACAGTAGCTTACCATACAGAGTGATGGTTTCCCTCATCTCCTCTGCCAAATTGGAGTGGATCAGTGTGAGCTCCAGCCTCCCGTGTAAACCACATGGGAGGCACGAATTCCAGGATCTCCCGGACACGTAGAAGTGGCTGCGCGGTGTTGAAATGTCTTGAGCTCAAGTCAAAGTACTGGTTTAAAAATCCACTAATAAAAAAAGTGAAAATAAAAGTGGAGCTGGAAGTTCATATACCCAATTTAAACTTAATGTTCCCAATATTTATCTTTAAATTTCCCCTTAGGTTGCTTCAAAGTTAGATAACACATTTCCACATTTCCACATTGTTAACTAACATCACATACAGTATATTCTATATCTGAGTGTCCCAGCGGTGCCTTGAAGCAATATCACATTTATATAGAGGAAAATATTCGAATCTAGTTTTCAAGGCTGCACCATTAAATGAAATGGAAACTTCTGGGAGCCTGCATTCATTTTTCAATAATTCAGCAGGCCAAATTTGGTACGTTTGAAAACTTTGGGATACTGACTACAGTTTCACTTAATGTTCTCTGGGCTTGAACTCTGCACAACATAACATTAGTGTGTATTGGTTTTGTATTTGTCTTTTACAGCAAAAGCAACAGCATAAGCATAATTCATGAATCAACACGGTTCTTTCGAAATGATGTCAGGTTTGATGCAATGTTAAGCCTCCAGAACTCTGCTTTTTCCTGGGTACTTAAAGTTGTATTGTAAAATGTGAGAAAATGTGAAAGGGAATCAAATTTGTAATATCAAGTTTATTTGACCAGAAAGTTTATTTGTTTTAAATCATTACATTACCTCAACTTGTCTGTTCAAATTCAGTCAACTTAAAATTTTTAGGCAGCTCAGACTCTTTTTTCAAGTTAAAACATTTCTTTAGTGTGTATTGCTGGTGACAGGAGACTATCTAGTTTTCTTTGCCCTAACTGTTTAGCAATGGTAAAAAGTTTGTCTTACTTTATAAACTGCTGCAGCTACACTTTGCTGTTGCTGCAAATATGTTACCTCCTCATACAGTAATCCCTGAGAATGAACTGAGTGCGGGAGTGATGGACTCCACCACTAATGATGCTAACTACTATTGTATATAGAGGGATAATTAATTAATAAACATATTTAATGGCTACAGAAGAATACAGGCTGCCATAAATGCATCATTGTGTTTCATCTACATGATGTGCATACCAGTGCATACTCTATTATTCATTCATATAATGTAAAGTGTAATGTACTTACATGTAACCATGGTTACTGATGTATCAGCCCATTGGAATAATTTCACACATGGGAAATAATTGTATAATGGAAACAAGTGCATAAAAGTATTATTGCCTTACATTTGCACGCATTTTTGCAACATCCAGAGAGATTTCTTACAGCTACAGTTATGACTAGGTCACAGGTGTGATACACACACACACACACACACACACACAACTCAGACCTACACACTCCCAGTTTTTCTCTACTTTTCTCTTCTTTTTGTCTCAATTCATGCACCGAGAAAAAAAACAGTGTGGAACATGCAGGGTGTCATCACACCCAAGTATTTATTTACAGACTGAACACAGACACTGACTGAATATAACTGCTGCAAGTATCAACCACACATGTGACTCACGTTAAGATGCCTTTGTCAAGTCTTTTGTGTTTTTCAGTGCATTTAAACTGAAATTTATTTGGTTCTAAGCTGACTCAGCTTCAACTGTGTAGCAAGTTTGCTGCTTGTACCTGTTGACCTTGAAGGAAAGACAACACCGTGAAACACTGAGTCTGTATGTACCCTCTCAGAGTGTGTTCAATACTGAGTATAATGTGGCTAAATAAAATGTGGAGTAAGCCTTTCAGGACATTAAAGGATACATTTTTAACTGTTTTATAATACTGATTATCATTGAAGGCAATGTTTGTGCCGCCATCTGTTACCAGTGTGTGCATGCGTGTGCGTGTTTGTCCTGTACAGCTTGCGGGTGTTTGTTTGTATATGTGAACTGGGGGGGAAAAAAGGCTATGACAGAGAGCTGCAGCTCTGTAAAGTGCACCAGAGTGTGCCTTCATTTCATGCCGGTGCCACTTAGAATCACTGCGATCACCTCGCGCACACTTCACTTCTGAGAAATGCAGAGACATGTCAACATGCACGCACTGCTGTACAGGACACACACTCCCATGAATCAGTGATGAATACATAACTACACCAAAAAAAAAGGTTCCAAAAGGGCTCTTCCTGAAGGGCTGGGGGTCTATCCAGAACCAGACTTTTGGAATGTAAAGGGGTTCTTGGTTCTCGGTCCTCTGAGTGATTTTCTAAAGGGTCTTGTTAGCAGCATTAAAAGGTGGAAAGGTTCTTGATAGATGCCCCAGAGAGGGCTCTGGGTGGAACCATTGCACCATAGAATGGTTCGATGTAGAACCTCTCACAGGGAGTTATAAAAGGTCCTACCAGGAACCAAAAAGGGTTCTCATATGGGGGCAAGCTGAAGCACCCTATATGGTTCTAGTTAGCACCTTTAATTCTAGAGTGTTCTGTATGTATGAGAATAAACAACAAGCTAGAATAAAGTAGCTGCAACCTGTAAAGAAAGGTGCCTACAAAAGTCGATACAGGCGTGTGTTGTGTGTGGTGTGTGTCTGTGTGTGTGTGTGTGTGTGTGTGTTTTATGGTGATGAGCTGTCTGAGTGCGTTCTGTCGACAGCACCTCAATGTTTATGCAGTGCTGATAGTCTCCAGGAAAACAGGGGGAAAGAGTGCTGCTTGATATTTACACACAGCAGCCATACCGTCTGGCGATGATGATGGCTCCCTCATGGCCCCAAAAGACAGCAATAAAGCCGGAGAAAGCACGAGCGAGGCAGAGTGAGGAATAGACTGGCATATATGGAGTGCAGCGGAAGAAGTCAAAACATGGCAGGTTATATGAGACGCAGGGATTTGGAAGGAAAAGTAGACAAATGACTGCAGCGCTGAAGTGAAACAAGAGAGAAGTTCAGTCAACTGAGAAGGTCATTTTGTTTCAATGGTCCTTGCTGGTGTTTTTGCATCTTAGTACAATATAAATTATATATATTTACTACATAAAGTTGTCACTAGGATACCATTAGTTTTGGATTGATTAACTACCTGCCAGGCATACTTTGGTTTTTATTAATTTTAGTATAAAGAAAATTGGCTTCCACAGACCTAGAATTTGACTGGAATAGGAAACCAACAGTTTTTGTGTGTGTGTGTGTGTGTGCATGTGACCTTGCAGTCGAGAACTACAACTGTTGCAGAATCTCCCTTTTTTGTTACTTTCAAGTAAATATCTCGAGAATTTTGAGCCATGCCACATTCACAAGCTGTGTTTTCAGATGATTTCACAACATAAATGTACTTTTCACCACAACATAAATGTACAGGTATGATCTGAAATGCTACCTGGAACGTAAGAATCAATTAAAGATGACGATGACATCCTGCAGATGTGCTGGGACACATCATCAGTGATGTGTTTCATGTGTTTCAACATCAGCCAGGGTTAGACCCCCAGGTTGCGCCACAGAAACATTTGCCCACCACAATTGCAGAGCTCAGCAAGACAAAGCTCTCTGTTTGTAATATAATAATACTACAATGTGTGTGTGTGTGTGTGTGTGTGTGTGTGTGTATAGTGTAGCAGTTGTTGATGACTTGTGACTGGTTAAGAGGTTAAGAGGAGTCAGTTCTATAAAGGTTTTTCAAGGTTTTTCAAAAATTGTGAATCACTGCAACCACAAGAAGTTCTTGAGCACACAGTCATGTGCAAAAAAAAAAAAAAAAAAAAAAAAAAAAAATTAGGCTCGTAAGTCCAGTAAAGGTAAAGGTCAGCTTTATTGTCATATATACAATCATATAAAGTAGAACATACAGTGAGAATTTAACTCATTCTAGTGTGAGATTATCTGTGGACAAGCTCCAGCCCTGTTGGTCAATCACATACATGCACACCTATGACTTATTAAATGATCTCCTCCAGGCTTACGCTTGGAAGAGACAGAAATATACTTTTGAAAACTATCAATAATAGTGTAAAGATGTACTACAATACAGTCCGACTTCATTAATCCCATGAGGTGCATTTTTTGGAGCAGTGTATGCAATGTGCTCAATTTTGAAATCATATTACAACATTAAGTTCCAAAAAATTTTATGTAAGTAAAATTCACTCCCCCTTGGGTTGTGGTGGTGATGCAGGTTGCACTGCCTCTGTAACTGGCTTGTTAAAAGTGTTGTGTTTATGTTGTGTTGGCTGGAGGGATGATGGACAGGAAGCTTGTGTCTATTTCGCTGCAAGTCTTTATTGTGTGGATAGGGATGTAATAAATATATATATCACACTTGAACATATCTCTCATAAACAGGCAAAGTTTCACAGAAAAAATAATAACAAATGTGGACATATATATACGCAAAATCTCTCTCTCTCACCACCACAAATTGCTCTTACCCATGCCGTCCATTTATACATGCACACATTCATGCACACATTATAATTCACTGTGAATTGAAAGTAATACTGAAAGACCTTGCTTTACAACAAGTGCAATTAAATATGAGGTTATATTTCTTAAATAACCTCAACAAAATACTATTATGGACAAAAAAAATGTAAAAAATAAAATAAAAATAAAAAATAACCAGCACTGAAAACTACTGTATAAAAGAAAACAAACACAAGTGATTTTTAAGTTTTATAATGATAATCTATTATTAAATCATCAATAATGTGTTATGGTCCTTTATGTAAATTATAAATATTGCTCACAAACAATTAAAAAAAATCCACCAAAAGCACCACCTGATACAAATATAAGACAACAAATCAAATGAGAAATGATATTTCTTACATAAACTAAAAAATCACTTTAATGGGCACAAAGACAGCAGCGGTCTGTGTTGCTGTTTATACATTTATAAAGTTTGTTTTGTTGTGTGTTTGCTGCCAATTGAGTGTGCAAATGATCATCAGTGTCTCAAATACTAAAATTGCTGAAGTCATCATAGTTGGTACACAGCTGCCCCATGGACACACACTCAACATATTAAAGCATGTTTTCTGTAGCACCACCATGTGTGTTATAAAGCATTTTACATTTTGGCCATTTAATTTTTTATTTTATTTTTTTGGTAAACACATTCTTTGCATCTTTTGTCACATATTTAATCTAATATTCACCAAATTTGGAACATACCATATTTAGAAGACCCCAAACAAAATGTATTACTTTGTTTTTTCACACCACTTACCGTTTGAAGATGTGGCTTGATGCACTTAACAGACCATGACTCTTCAGTGCTAAACTGGATTGCAACCAGTTTTATGAATGTTACATACATAAAGAATGCATAAAGCCACATCAATTTTACCTACAGGGGGCGCTACAGTAACATTAAAACATGATATTTCTCCAGTTCTCTTGTCTTAAATGAGTTGAAACTTGATTTACTGAGAAAATAATTAACAGATTTATCGATGATAAAAAATAATTTATTTAAATTTAAGTTAGTTGCAGCCCTAAAAACAATATATCAGGCTAAACGGTTTCACCATATTTTACATTAAGGTCATCCAAAAGTAATCAAGTTGAATATTGTGATACTTTGATATGACCACATTTTTTAGCAGATAATTAGTAACTGTATCAGAATATATTTTAAAAGAACCCTCCCAACCCTGTCGCTTGGTTAAGGACTGCTCAGGCTCTGCTCACCATAAAACATCAAATTGTTTTAGCTCAATGGATAGCTAACTTGGTTATGGTATTATCACCAATTTGGCACTAAAAATTAAAATGCTTTCTACTTAAAATCTACTCTGTACACTTCCTGATAGAGCCACTAAGCCCACACGGCAGACCCTGTTCCACTAGCAGAGTTGAAGTCTGTATTTTGACATGTGGGTCCACACTGTGCCTGGGAGTCTCTGATTTGGGAACAACCTCACGATAACTATCAGCCGCCTCTGCTCTTATATTATCAGTGACAAGAGCTTCTCGTTCCATCAGCCTCAACAACACAGAACTGAGTGAAAAAAAAAAAAAATCTTTGCTCATCTTCAAAATCCATTTCATATCACAGAAGACTGCATCAGTCCTCAAAGTTGGGCCCTAACAATCTTTGAGCGCTGTGAAGAAGGCTGATGTCACCCTCTCACCAGCCATCTGTCGCTCTGGTGGTCTGACCTCAGCTGGAAGTGGACTGGTGGAGGATCCAGGCTGGTCCGGCCAAGGCGAGGCCCGCCTGGTGGGCATTCAGTACAGTGTCTCTCTTCACCCCTGCAGCCCACACCGCTCATCCGTTTGGTGTCCGAACCTCGGTCTAGCTTCAGCAACGGCAGGTAACCGGGCACCAGATGGCCGAGGCACACCACCACCCACCCACACACACAGACACAAAACCTGCACATGCACGCACAATCATTTTTTAGGAAGAAGCTACAGTAAGCATCAACATATGGTCGGAGTCTTGTACACACTTGTACAACTGTTCACTGCATGCTTTCACACACCCACAGTACTGTTAGCATTCACCTTTTTTGCATTAATTTTAATCACTCACTATATTTAGAAGTTTTGGTTAACTTGGTTCATTATTATCAGCGTGATGACAGCAACAAGGCCCACCGTTAGCCCCATATTCATTCACACCTCTTAGCCAATAAGCTGGTGAGAAACAGCACCCCACTGGCTGCAGGTTATTTAAGTCCTGTGGAGGGAACAGCAACAAAACACGGCAGTAACACCACGGCAGCCATTTAATGAGCACTACTATACTTTAAGGACCGAGTGCTAATTTTAGCCTGAAAGTCACTTCTGGGCACGCTGAGCTCACAGAGATGAGACTGACCACAATAAAGGCCTAAAGACACTTTATTTCTATTTGATTTAGTGGTAAGAGTTGGCATATAAGCACTGTACTCCTGTAGCTACTTAGCTCTTTGCACACACTGTAAAAAATCACACAAGAATTTGATGGAATCAACTAATCTTCTGTCATTAACTTAATTTAAATATTTTATTGAAGAACACTTAAGAACTTATAAACATGAGTTCCTCTAATTTAAAATCTTTTGACTTAAAATTATGAGTTAAACGAATGTACTGAACAGAGTACAATCAACTCATTAAATTATATTTGCAGACCTTCCAGCACACTGATAGACAAATTCCCCTTTCTTTTTTTTTTATTATTAGACATTTCAAATTAAGAGAGTGTAAAAGGAAATCGAATTTGTTCGGCATGTTTGTCAGTCTGACTGAAGAGTTGTTGGTTCAACTTAATATCTTAAGGTTATTGTACAGGTTTTCTCAGGTACAACTGAATTAGTATAAAACAACTGAGTTTATTTATTTTATTTTTTAAAGTTTATTTGTTTTGAATCGTTACACGATTACTTCAACTTTCATATTCAGCAAACTTAAAATTTATAAGTGTATATTACTAACAAAAGGAGACTTTGTAGAGGGTGTTTTTTTTTCATTATTGTTCCACAATGATGGATTTTTTTTTCTTATTTATATACTTTGTTGCTGTAAATATGTTACCCCCTCAAAATTCTTGATATCAGCTGTGCTGTTGAGTATGGGAATGGCGGACTCTGCCACTCATAACTCTAACTACTACTGTATAGAGAGATAACTAATGAAAGTACACATATTTACTGGCTACAGCAGAATACAGGCAGCCATAAATGCATTGTAATGTGTCATCCACTCAGTAAATTTAAATATTATGGCAGCCTGAATGTTAACTTTTAGTTAAATACGAGTTAAAACCACAAGTTTGTATTTACCATGCACTGAAGACTTCAACACTAATAATTAAAATTTCAAGATAATTTAAAGTTTGAAAATGTCTCTTAGTATCATCATGGTCAGAAATGAGAATTTATTTATTTGAATATGTCGTAAAAACTACTCGCCAAGTGATTCATTACACAATATGGTTCTACAGTTGTTTGTCCAATGATTGAATTAAACTTAAAGTTTGAAATTATCTCACTAATTATAGTCCATCTTATTTGGTTTAGAAATATATGTTTATACAGTCAGTGGCTGAAGTGGTATTCAGATCCTTCACTATCGTAGCAGTTGTAGCACAATAAAATATAACTATAGAAGTAAAAGTCCTGAGTGCAATTGGTTCATGCCAGTTATATTATTATACTAATATTATGTTACTATGTTATTATTAGTTGCTTTGATGCATTTATATTGTATCAGTTGCAGCTGTAGCTGATCTTATCAGCCATACTTAGTGTTGAGCAGTTTAAGTCAAGCAATGCCTTATTTTTATAGATGAACTGTATGTTTTGTATGTAAAATGTGTCAAATGCATTTTGCTTTTTGTTTCTTCACTTAGATGTTTGAGCTTCACTGTGCAGAATCATGTATGAACAATTCATTGTCACATTCATCTGCTAAAAGGAAGAAAAATTTCTCTGTGCTCACCTTAAATCTCAGTTTAACACGTGCAAGCACGGGCAGGTTTTTGACATCATAACTAGTTTAGACATTAATCCTGGTTCAGTATGCAACTTCCACTGATCAACTGATTTGATGTGAAAACTTGCGACCTTCGGTGCACATACACTGAATTAAGTTTTTGGTTGGATTTTTCAATGTGGGATAAGGAGTAGATGTAATTTTTTTTTTATTTAACCGCTAAATTGAACTATTTTGTGTCTAATCCACATCAGAAACAAAATTATTGTTCAAAGCAGTATTCTTATGTGTTGAGGGGCGATCTTTAATGAAAGTAAGAGGCCTACCAATTATATCTTTTTACAGATGTAGAGTAACAATATATGTTTATGAAATACAGACAAAAACGTGTTTAAGGACCAGTGTGAAATTTAGTGGCATCTAGTGGTGAGTTTGCAAAATTGCAACCACCTCACCTACAGCCACTGTTTAGTTTGTCCGCTCTGGGCTCCTGTAAAGACATGGCAACATGGTTCTAAATTTTAAGGTAAAGTAACACAATGATAATTATTTTCAGGTGATTATACACTAATAAAACATACATTTCTGTCATATTCTGTCAATAGATCCACTAAATCTTACACACTGGACCTTTAAGTGGCAGAGAGTGGGAATACTTAAGTAGAGGTATCTCACATTGAAGTGCCAGTGGCATGTGTAACTTGCACATATGTGAGGACCCCATTAATGCTGAAAGGTACATAAAGGTTTTGGAGCAACATCCAGATGACATCTTTTTCATCAAGGCAATGCTAAGCCACATTCTGCACGTTACAACAGCGTGGGTCTGAAGCAAAGAGTGTGGATGCTAGACTGGCCTGTCTGCAGTCCAGCTGTTCTCCTGTAGAAAATGTGTGGTGCATTATGAAGCAAGAAATACGACAACTGTATATTTCTATATCTGTTTCTTGATTTTCAGTAAATATTCATAGAAAGTTGTGATGAGTTAACCACAAGGTGCAACACAGATAACTTTGTCAAAAATCGGCTACAAAGCATGACAAGACATAACACATTAGAAGAAGCAATGTATATCTTTATTATGTGCTATGTACATATTTTACAGTATGATACAGCAACAATACACGGTAATGCTACACAGTCAAAATTGCACAGTTATAGAGTTAGGCCACAGCGGTCGGGTACCGTGGTTATGAGACATAACATTGAGTGTACAGCAAGTACAACGTACATCTTTGGCTTCATAGGGATGACACAACATGGACACAGTGAATGCAAACTTCAGTCAAGAGTGAGCAAAAATAACACACAGAGAAGGGGATGATTCGTCAATGATTTCATGGATCAAGAATGGATTTTCAGCCCAGAGGGGGGGGGGCATTATATGACATATTTTCTTCATGTTTCTGTCCAGGTTACCACAGATGTGCCCTCACGTGTTGTTTCAGGAGATTGTGTCCTAAAACCCCTGCTGGGCTAAGACTTGCCCGGCCCTGAATCCCGTCAAAATGTATTTCCGCACGTACACAGTGTGTGCCTACGCATATGGACATAATCCGTACACACACACACACACGGTGGTGAGAGCCAGTTCTGATTCGTTCTCTAATTGGCATCATTTCTCTCAGTCTATTAATTTGTGGTAAAATTAAACTAGTCCTCATTTTGCCGGGGATGTTTATAGAGAATCAGACCGCCTCTCTCCCTCCTCTCCTGATAATACTGAATCTTCTCTTCTCCTCCCGCCAACATACAGCAGTTACAGCCCACAGAGCATCGGGGTGAGGGACAGAATACAGAGAGAAGGCGAGAAGACAGAGATTGGATGAAAGATAGATGGAGGGAGAGGGGAGAAGAAGGGAAGTGACAAGGTGAGGCAGAGCGCGAGCGAGGGAAGCCGACAGAGAGATGGATGCAGTGGGGTCGCTGAGGTGAGGAGATGGTGTAATGATTAGATCACAGATACCCTTGAGCCTTCCTCCCGTCCCTCCCGCGCACAAAAAAAAAAAAAAAATCTGGAAGCGCGCTCGGAGGAGGGGAGGAAGAAGGCCCGCAGTTGTAAATGGCCCCGCTGTCAGAGTTCATCTGGGCGGAGGAGGAGTGCGGGAGTGGATTACCGGGAGTCTGCGATTAGAGGAGCCTACTCTGCCTTCTCCACTTCTCCCGAGACGGGGAGAGGAGCTTCTGCTGGATCGCATTTGTGCCACCGTTGCACCGCAGGTTTCCTAAAGATGTTAGAAATTTAATGTGGAGAGACTGCAGACAAATCAGGGAGAAAGAGCAGAAATATCATCCTCAGGGTTCTTACTGGACAATCCAGGAAATTTAGAAAGAAGTGAGGTAATCTGACAGAAGCAGAATCTTTTTTTTTTTTACTTCTTTTCCAAATTCTTCTTTAGAAAACCTACTATCTCGTGTATTTTAATCACTTGGGTTTGTCTTGAAGGCGTCTTTCCCCCCTCCTTCTTTCTCCTTTCAGTCACAGCAACAGGTCTGAGTCTGATGCTAATCGCTTCCTTAAATATTGTTCACCTCCTAATCAGATGATGTCATCTCCAAACTTGAGCAAGTTGAAGGTGACTGCTCGGAGAGGAAGAGATGTGTTTAGGATGCTTCCATCTAGTGGTCACTTAATGACACTGTTGATAATACTACGGTAGAAAAAAAAGGGAGATATCATGCAAATGTACATTAATATGACCCCTTTTAACACATTTCTCTTCAGTCCGGTAGTTAAAGAATATGACTGAGAATGAAAGACTCTTTTATATCATAATGATCATGGAGTGGCAGGGTTGGCAGGGGGTGGTTAGTGATTCTCAAACATAATGGCTCCATTAAGCGCATATAAAAGCATATCTTTACAATAAATTCTTCACAAAATAGATTTCTGACACAATACCGACTGGCATTGACACAATAAAGAAATGACAGAGGGAGGATGATAGCTCTGAGTGGAAGAAATGCCCTGAGGGCTGTTACCAGAGGCAGAATCCACCAGTTAGTCTGTCTTGATCTTATGAAATGGTTTTTATCTTGAACATCAGCTCTGAAAGTTGTGACTTTTTTCAGTGTCTGATACAGTATTCCACCATGTTCTTCACTTTAATTGAGGAATATGTAATATATTTACTGCAATAAATCATAAAATGACCATGATGTCATCAGAGATTTGACTTTCCCATTCCTAGCCAGAACATGTTTTTGTTTACCCATTGTACTTTAATTACATTTCAAATTAATGCAGAACTTTCACCGAATAAGTAGGCCTAAGTAGTATTTACAACAGTTAAAGTGAGCAATATGTTAATGGAGTCTGACAGGCAGTGAGACAGACAGCTGCTGAACTCAAACTCCAGAGTGTGTATTTTCAGAGCAGTGGGCTTTTGTTTCCAGGATAATGGGCTTAACTTTACAATGACAGACAACTGACATTTATAAACAGCTGACCAACTTACAGTGGAGGACTTTGCTTGTTAGATTGTATATTAAATAGGGCTTCAACCTATTTCCTATGTCATACACTGCTTAAGGCTCAAGCTTGCTATTTGGACTGCTGTACTTATTTCTGGATGTGCAATTCTTAAATATTTATCCTTTAAAGGTGCAATATGTAAAACCCTAGTGTTCAAAAATGAGTACTGCAGGAGCCATAAACAGTATGTTAAATTGAAGCCCTATTTAATATTACGATCTATGGTTGAAGTAAGTCGTTTCCCCTCACCCCCTCATCCCCAGACTCGAAGCTCAGGCAGTTTGCCTGCAGACTGCTGAGACACTCTAAACCTATGCAAGAGGAAGACGAGTGCAACATTATAATTGGGCAATGGCAAGGGATGAATCCTGCACTGTAAGTTGATCAGCTGTAAAGTTCAGCCTGTTGTCCTGAAAACAAAAGCCCACTGCTCTATAAACACTCTGGAGTTTGAGTTCAGTCACTGCCTGCCTTCTGCTTGTCAGACCCCATTAACATATTGCTCAATTTAAATGTTATAAACATCTACACCCTCTAAATGAGTATTAATGGTTTCTTACAACACATAAACAGACTCATTTGGCAAACATTCAGCATTCATTTTAACTCTAATAAACATGACACTGGCAAACATTAACAGATGTTCTGTAGTAGAACTGAAATTTCAAAAGAGAACATATGGGCTGTAATGTTAGCACGCTTCCTTAATCTCTGATGTCATATCATGGTCATTTTACGATTTAGTGCAGTAAATATATTACAGACTTCTCTTTTAAATCGTAAACTAGAGAGTGATGTCACTCTGTAAACCAGCCCTATGTGTGTTTCAGTGACAGATATATTATTTTATGTACATCGCATGTTACATAAACAGTTTCCCTTAACAGAAAAGAGATGGATGGTTTTTAAAATGTCATGCGTGGGTGTGTGTAAGTGTGCGAAAGTCTGTATTTGAGAAGCGAGGAGGAACATAGCCAAAGAACACCTTCAAACTTAAAACTAGTTCAAAGTCATGTTCCTCACAGAAATGCATGGATGACATTTGGATTGACAAGTCCAGGGAGTTTGCCTGCCTCCTGCCCATTCTGAGAACACAAATCACCAACTGTGAATTAAATAAAAAAATATCAATATGTACATATTTTCAACAAAGAAGTGTGGCTTGTTTTACAGCAAAGAAACTCTGTGCATGAAAGAGAGAACCAACATCCAGGTTGAGATTAAAACATCGCTGCACGGAGCCAACTGCTGGGGAGTTTTTGGCCTCACCTCCAGACATAAGTTGATGACTATTTTGGATCTGTGTACACTGCCGTCTTATTCTGTCTGTGACTATGCATGTGCATGTGCATGTTTTTGCTGTAAAGGTATTTATTCCCTCAAATGTGGGAAAATCCTCTTTCACTGTGGATTAACGAGACAGTGTGCATAATGTACACAGGGGGTGAGGGTGGAACGCAGAAAAGCAGAGGGGGTGAGTGAGGACATGGAAATGTTTCTGAAAGCTCATATCGCTTCTTTTGGATTGAAGTGTTAATGCTTAAATACCTTTTAAAAGTTTCATGTTTTTCTTGCCAAAAACAAATCCCCTAAATTGCAAGTTTTCAGTGTTTCTGCACAAATTGGTGGAAAAAATCTCAAATAGCAGCTACAGTGGAAAATCTCCACTAACACTTAGGAGGAAGATGACAGAACATTCTGATGCATAATCTAGAGAAAATGTTGCAAAAAAATGGGTCCAAACTGGGTGGATGCAATGCAATGGGAATGCAATCAATCAAACTGCATCATTTCTGTAGCTGATGGGGCTGAAAAACAATTAAAAACATGCAAATGCTTATTTGGAGTGGGGGTGTATGAGATTTTTATCAGCAGTCAGTGTATTACCCACAGTAGATGTCGATCGGCACACGTCCAGTTCGGAAAAACTGAGAGGGGCGCCAGCACGGAAGCTAAACAATGAACTGCTGTGGACAGGATCAGCAACAAAATGTTTTTTAGCCACTTTAAAAAGGTCCACCTAAAAAAAATCAATATCAGTTTAAGTGTACGCTATATTTCGAATATTTTTACTGTTTTATTTTGCTGTCAGACAGACTTTCGTGACGGGAAACTGAAGTTATACCGCTCATTATATCGCTATCTCCACTGATAAAATCAGTAATTTTACCTTGCTGAACACAGGAGTTGCTGGTCTGTCGCTTTCACCGAAGTCACACAATAACTCACACAAACTAATAAATCAAGGCAGTGGTACACCACCACTACTGGGTTCTGCAAGGTAAAATTCCTGATTTTGCCTGTGGAGTTGGTTGGTTTGGAGAGAGCACTATTTTGCTCATATAAACGCGGTTTCTTAAAACTAATATTGATTTTTAGGTGGTCCGTTTTAAGTGGCTAAACTACCTTTTGCTGCTGATCCCATCCACAGCATTTCATTGCTTAGCTTCCGCTGCTGGTGCTCTCCTCTCTGCTTCTCCAAACTGGAGGCATGTCGACCCCACTTCAAATAATCTATCTCTCTCTTTAAAAGAGCAAAAAAGTGAGATGGACAATTGGCAGACAAGATACAAAAAAGAACAAAGTTTAGGTGTGTCTGTTTCATCTGCTTTTCTTTCTTACGTTGAGGGGACAGGAGGCTTCCAGGTAGAATGACTTGTTCCCCCGACAAGCCGCTAATGCCTCCAATAAGATAAACCCTCAGTGAATGTGCTCCTGTCGACAGAGCTGCCACCGATAAGAGCAGAGGATCGCTAACGGCCAAGACAACTAAAAAACATGAGAAGCTGGGCTCGAGATAAAGAATGTAGGAGGTGGGAGGAAAATAGGAACAACAGCGATCAATTGCTGGCACTGTGCAGCGATGCTATCCGACGCCATCCCTCTCTTTACATCTCCCTGTAAGAGCGTGTGTGCGATCATAATCTGAAGGGGGAGGAGAGGTGGGTGGTGTGTGTACAAGTGTGTGTGTGTGTGTGAATCTGGGTCATCAAGTCATCAATAACCACCTGCATTAGTGGAAGAAACACACAGGCAAGGTCAAGACTGGCTGAAATCCCTTCAGAGTGAGGAGGGGATGAAAGGGAAGAAAAAAAGTTTACAGTGTGGGTCTTTTCCAGCTCAGATGACTCTATTCTCCAAGGAGTTGGGAGGGAGGATGGATGCTTGGATGGCTGGTTGGATGAATGGATGGATGAGCGCATGAATGGAAGAGTGGCATTTGAGTATCTACTTTTGACAGATTGGCGACGGCCGACTTGGCAAGCAGAAACAGGTGGGAGTTGGGGGCTGCGGCTGGCTTGGGCAGAGAGAGGAAGGGAGCGAAGGGTGAATTATGGATGGACCAAGTTGGGAAGGAGGGGGGGGGGGGGGGGGGGCGTCTGGCGAGGGCTCGCGCCCCGCTGACAGGCAAGCTGCTAGTTGGTGGAGTCACTTAGCCACACAGAGTCAACCAGAAATGATGGGGCCAGCCTCGCGTCTGCAATCTACTGTAGCCCTTTTCTCTCCCAAAAAGGCCTCTGGGATGGTTGCAGGCAACAGGGCTCCGTCGAGGAGAGTGAGGCCGTCTGCCCTGCTCGGAAAAGTTACACTGGAGCAAGCAGCGCCGCAGAAGCTCACTGTCTTAACTGGTACTGTTGTGTGCTCAGTTTGCTCACTCCACCGCTGCCCTTCTTCAGTTATCTTAGTCTTCGTCCCAGGCTGGACCTTCACTCCTCACCCTCCTCTACATACGTGGACGGAAACCAGCCGACCTGAGGTGGAAAGAAAGGGAATAAGTAACCACACAGGAGTTGAGAGTTGCCATTTACAGTAATTTATGGTTTATTCACCTTTGACTTTGCTATTTATTACCTACATTAACCAGAATGTCTTTCAGTATCCCACACTAAAGAGCTGTATAATGTCTGAGTGAGGAGAGATTTTCTCTTGTGAAAAAATAGAAATGTTTGTATTACATGCTACCATGCTACTTTTGGCAATAGTAAAGGCATCAGAATGCTATTTTACAAATTATGATATTGTAAATGGCTTTACAAATAAAATGCTCATCAGAAATAAGTACATTTTTAAACATTAAAACTGGGTTATTAATTAGATCTAAGATGAGTTCTAATCAGAGTAAAATGAGTAAATCCATATTTAAAATTGAGCAGAGCTATCAAAAACTAATCTCCATTTAGTAATAAGTTTATATATGCAAAATGAAATTAAATAGAGTTTAATCAGTATGGAGATTAAAAATATAATATTTGAGTTTTGTTGGGACCTATTATGTTTAAAAAAAGGGGGAGGAACCGTTAGATGCTCTGTATTCCTTAACAAAATGTTACATTGTTTGCTAGCTCGTCAAAAATGTAAAACACAACATTGTTCGTTAGCTAGCTAACAAGAAAACTAATTTTTACGCTGATTGATAGCTAGCTAAAAAGTGATGTTACACTATTTGCTTGCTAGCTAAAAAAAAGTTAAATTGTTTGCCAGCTAGCGGAAAAGTTAACAAAAGGGAACATTTTTTCCTAACTACCTAAAAAGTTAGTTGAAATCCTAATTAAAAGTTATTGAAGGTCTAATTTCTACTCCTTTTAGAAAAAAACTATAGGCTGAATTAGTGGAGCAATATGGCCGAACAACAGAAGATTAAAAACAAACAAGAGGAAGAGAAATAAATAAGAGAGCCTGGCAGCAACTGCTAGACTGTTTTAATGGATCAACTGGAATTAAAAAAGATGAGACACATCATAAAAATGGGATGAGTCTGTCCATTAACTTTTCAATGGAAATTAACTTTAATGGAAATTAATTAACATTAACTTTCCTATTTCGCTCAAGTAATCTCAAAAAGGCAGCCATTTTAAAAGTTAAACCTCCTCAAGTGTGAGTTAAAACTTAAGACTGGTCAGTAAACTTTGAGTTTAAAGTTTTGGTGCAGCACAATTAAATGAAAGGTTCAGAGTAAAAACTAAACTGAAGATTAAAAAAGAAGAAAAAGAAGTTTAAATTTAATCTTTCTCAATTTTAAGCTAGTTTAAAGGTTTGGTACAACAGAGTTTATAGTTAAACCATGATTTAACTGGATTCATTTTTTGAAGCACACTCATATCTTAAACTCTACGCTAAAGTATCAGTTTCTTGAGCATGTGTTTTTCTATGCTATTTGCATGTCTCACATATCAAAAAGTATGGTGAAAAACTGGAAAAACTGTCACTGTTACACGGCCAAAACCTTTAATAAGACAAATATAAGGCATGCTGGCAGCCTTTTAAATGTTTTAAATGATGGATAGCTCAATTTCAAAAATAAAAATAATGTAAAATAAATAAAGATATTAAAAAATTCTCCAAAGCATCTATTTTTAATAGCCAAAACCAGCATCAACCTGTTAGGATTACACCACCTTAAGAACCTTTAAATATCAGTTCATTGTAACATCAGCTATCCAAAGTGTTTTTCGGTTGCCAGATTGAGGTAGCCAGCAGCACCGCTTGTTGTTACTGGTTGAAGACTCTACAGAGAGTCTAACAGCTCTCTACAGACTCCACATACAGTGTTTAGTTCTCACCAGAGCAGCATCAACACACACATCAGGCTTAGTGAAAGAGAAACGCTTCTTCATTTACCACAGCTGTTCGCTAAACACACTCACAGCACACACACATCACTGATGGCTGCAGCACACACACACACAGGCTCAGTCTAACACTCTCCGGGAAGCTCAAACGCAGTGCATGTGAGTGGGAGTCAGTACATATATCTCCCTGCATTTAGAAGCAGGATTCTCTCAGCACTGCATGGCTGATTATAAAGCGCTCCTGGTATTGGATGGGAACATTTATGCATTTAAGACATGAAAGAGCAACAAATGGACTCTTCCAAGTGATGATATGGGGAAAAGGAAATGTTGGAGAGGTGTACATGACGAATAAATCTGAATAGTCCCTTCCAGGTACCTGTAGACAAGAATATTTGCCAAAATCTTTCTTCATAAAAAAGCCTATTTTAGCACGACCTAAAACTGGATTTAAAAATTTAACAGCCAGAATAAAGAAACAAAACCGGTTTCTGAGTAAACACAGCTAACGAAAGTTCTGAAACTTTTCTGCCTTCATTAAATATCAGTGAATGTAAACATAAGTGAGTCCAAAGCAAAATATATCAAGCTTATTACTGTATCAGATGACAACTACTGAAAAGGGAACAGCAAAAACATTATTTTCCCCACTGGGATTAGGTGATGGCAGGCCGTGTTTTGTTGACGTCTTACCCTGCCGTTGACCTCGCCCCTCCACCAGCCATTGGCTCCCGTCTTTGTGTAGATCTTCACCACGTCGCCCTCCTGCAGCGAGAGCTCCCGGGTGTCACGGGAGCTGAAGTCGTACCGCGCGATCGCCACGCCGATCACTTTTGGAGTTAACACTGGAAAGAGAGAGTCAGAGGTGGGTGTTAAAATATATGAAATTTAGTTCATCTAAGGCTCAGGGAGATGTGTTTAAAAACAATGTAAACATCGGTTTCACTGTCAACACATACACACCTACACACACACACACATGGAGATGGGTGATATTTTTTCATTTGGCCAGAAAAACCTGGAGTCTCATCATCTCTACCTTTTCTTTCTGTCTTTTCTTATGCAAGAACATCTGCAAATGTATTATTACTGGTAGTGGTAATAGTAGTACTAATAATAATAGAAGAATTTAGTGAATAGATTTTTAAAAAGTAGTTAAAGTTACTGCCATTAGCATGCTCTAAATTGACAAATAAATGTAGGTTTAACTTAAATGTTTATTATGGAGAAGATTTACACATCTACATTTAAACAGGCAGCAGGACACAAACTAGTTCATATCTAAAGATGTACTATTTGCTGCTAAATGTTTACATCCAGTAATCTAACTGCTTGGTGTTACTTTTGCGTAGCTAATTAAACTAAATGACAAACCTGAGCTAAGTTAGCTTGCTAACATATGAAAAGTAAAGAGTAAAAGAGTCAAATGGAATATGGCTGATATATTTTACTTTTATATTAATCATATATAAAACCTGATGCTAAGCTAAATGTTGCAAACTCTGCTATACACATATTTCTCCATGTACACCCACATAAATAAAACAACACCTACTTTTACAGAGGATTGGTAGTTAAGTTTAATATATAGATATAAATATATTATATACCAAATGTATAGCCAAGTGAAACAGGAAAACCTGACCACTGACATTTGTAACTATGCTAAAAATAAAAAAATCCAGAACGTTTCTCAAAGATCTGTGTCTCGCTTCATGTGTTAAGATAAAGTTTTAAAGATTTTGTTGTTTATTCAATATTCATGTGTTTTAGTGGTCTTCAATGGAAACCATTTTCCATAAGCTCTAGACATTCTCTGACTAAACGTCATAGCTTGATAGAGGAGGTGAGACAATGAGCCCGTGGTTAGCTCAGACATGTCTGTCCACATACGTCTGCAGAGTTTAATCCTCTCATGTAACTACCTGTAGTTTTTTAATCGTTGTTTAACTAGTAAAATCATGAAAGTTTCTGTTTCTAATATTAACTGTTGCAGCAGGTGCCAGTTTGTCTTATAATATGGAGAATAGACAACAGGAACACGCCAAAGAAAAGTTGAATGGGGGATTGTACTGAATAACAGAAGCTAGTAGAACAGAGGTTAGCCTGGATGCTACCTCATGACTTTGGCTCTCTATTTTGTTTGACTCGTAAAACTCATATTTTTGGAAGTTATGCAGATTGTGATGCTACAGATGCCTGATTACACAACATTAGTTGATTGATTTTCATTTCTATGACTTTCTCAGAAACCAATTTAGTAATTAGTCTGTACTTGCTAAGCCATTTTGTAAGTTTTAATGGTGTAACCTGATTTAGTGAGACAATAAAGTTTTAAACTATAGTTACTAAAGGGACAGACACTCAGAATCAAAAAATACACATTTTCCCTCTGGCCTATAATGCAATTTATCCATATAGATAGTATTTTTGGTAGATTCTATCATAGGAAGAAAGTAGTTCCTACATGAAACTGCTCACAACAAGGTCTGTGGATTATCTTGAGTAACCGGGTCATGATTTCTGGAAAGAGACATTTTCAATTTATTTTCTTTGGCGCTTTGAGCCCCACAAGCCAAACACTATCTACTTCTATTATATTTGAGAGAAGGCAGACATCTCTACAGTTGATATCTCCAAAACTCACACCAAAACTATCTGGATGGATAAACAGCCCCACAGGTAGAGGGAAATTTGGTCTATCTAACTAAGATATGAACTGTCCCTTTACTTCACTAACTAAAAAAAGTAATAGATTTAAAATACATGGTGCAACCCAGTTTATCTGGTCTCAAATAAAGGGGGCAACAAACAACAATGTAGTGTTAGAAATGATGTACACAGGAATAAATTTGCTGTCTCATAATTTTGAAGGTGATCTGACAATATAGCCAAACTAAAAAAGAGAGAGTAAGGCCCTACAGGTGCTTATTGTTATGTAATGCATCGCTTTAGTTGAGAAAGTCCAGCTGGAGTGTTCTGAGTCTGACAGCTTGTGTGTGTGTGTGCGCGTGTGTGCGACTAGATGTCCTGTCGAGGAGACAGTCGGATGAGAGGCAGCTGTGGAGAAGGTTAGCTAGTTACCTGGGCTCCATCCCACCTGCCGACTCTCTACCTTCTCCAGACACTGACTGGTGGGTCGGACTGGGCTAAGCTGACAGGTGGAAATGGAATGTCAGACCTCTACAACCTGGCCGTGGGGATAGAATATCTAATATAGAGGAGCTCCGTGTATTTGGACACCTCCACCTTTACTTTGACGGACAGACACACACAAGCAAACACACACCAAACACACCCTCAGAAAACACAACAGTTTTTGCCTCACACACTGGTGTTTCCATGCAAAAAAAACCCCACACACTCCTCACGTACAGCATATACATGCATTACTAAAACAAACAGTCCACGCAAGATGACATGTGTGTGCGCACAACTATGGAGGAGGTGAAATGGTGCAACAGGAAGCGAGATGGCAGGTGTTGAGGCAGAGATTCAGGCGATGATGAGAATGCATTGAGCTACAGCCAGCATGCTAAGCAGCCTTCAACATGAAAGCAAAGAGAGAGAAAAATCAAGTGTTAGAGAGACGGACAGTCAGAGAGAGAAGCGATACCTGTACCTGACCAGAAGGGAGCAGAGGAAGGAGGTACAAAGCTGTAGCCGGCAGGAGAGACAAAAGAGAGGCCGCAGAGCAATGGGGCTATGGCAGGGCAGGCCAGGCAGGGAGCGCAGAGATGTGAGAGGGAAAGAGGGCAGGGATGGGGGTAGGATGGTAGAAGGAGAGAGAAGCAAAGGAGAAAAAAATAAAACATGTTTTTAAAAATCCTCACTCTGAGCTTCTTTTTTTCAGAGGTATAAAAAAAAAAAACCAACCTTGTTTTGATAAAAAATAAATGACGGCAGGCACAGGAGGAGCTCTAGCCAGTGGTACTTCATCTACACAGCCACTGGTAGCAGCTCCGTCACTGATGGTTAATTTATTTACACCGTTTGGCCTCATTTCTGTAATTAGAGAGCTAAAATTTTAACTCAAGGATGAGGGATCGAACTTTTGGTCTGGTCTGAATTTTTTAGCACTTGTGTTAAACAAAATTAGGGGAGACCGGGGAGTGCTGTAACGCCAGGTTAATTCGGGTAAGACTGTAAGTTTGACCGATCAGAAAAGTGCTACGGTCATCAATATCGTACACTTGCATTTTTGTTGTGGCATGCAGCCCCTCCAGGGTTTTACAGAAACCACACTCTGTTCTGAGTGTTCTAAGTAACCCTACCAAAAAGGCTCAGAATTACAAAAATTTTAACAAAATATGCTCCACATCTGGTGGGGGGTATTCCACAGAAAAGCTAAATCTTTTTGGAGCTCAGACTCGCTCAAAACAGCAAGCAGAAAATTATTAAATAGAGAAGTGTACGCAGCATTGATAAATGTTATTGACACACAAGGCTTGTGTTCTTTTCTCAAGTTGTTTGCAAGCTAAGGGCTTGTGTTTACATGACAAAATAGAAAAACATCAGTCGGACTGCTATGATTGGTGGAAGCAACAATTCAAATTCAAATTCAATTTTCAAAGTTCAAAAGTTCAAAGAGATTGGTTGAGTTTGCGTTAATTGTTGCTATCACAACATCGTAACTTCCTGGAGGGACTGGTGGTAATCTCAGGTAAGAAAGTAACTTTTTTTTTAAATCAAGATTATTTTTTGCCTAGCATTCATTGTTTCTTAGATACAATGGTTTGACTTACATAACCTAAAGTAGCAGTTTCTCTAGTTTAATTTGATGCTTTGCATTCATCCTACCTCGAAGCCCACATGCTAAAACAGCTAGCCACTTTAAACACTTCAAATTGTCCACTTTATTCAAAACTGTTTATTCTTCACTCCTCAATTAAGTTCTTTCATAAACTGGATAGTGCTGATCTTAATTCAGTGAATTACATCTAATTGTTACATCTCTCCACAGTTAATGTTACAACTTGCCCCAGGAGTGGGGTAGGTTGTAACAAAGGAACTCCTCGTATTTGACATGAACTCACATAATCTGTAATGTTTTATTTGCAGGAGACAAATATAGGTACCATGTATCAAAGTTTGATACTAGCACAAACAATCACTGAGTTACTGGAGCTCAAAAAATGTTACCACAATCCCTGGTCTCCCCTACAAATTTTGTGCTCTGGTGTCAGAAAATTTAATTGAAAGATCATCCTGACTGCAATAAAGGTCACACATTGAAGGTCCAAAACAAAAACACAACATTGCAAACATTTTGTTGAAGTATGAAGTGATGACGGTTCTTGTTCCCAATTTGCTCAAAGGATGTCTGCATCATTAATGGGGGACGACGTCTTCACTTGTTCATTTAATTGGGAGGAACATGCAGTGTACTCACAATTACAGCATAGGGAATAGACTTCCATTTGCATATTTATAAAGACAATCATCCAGCTGTAACACTGCCACAACTGCAGATACACATCTCCTACTCAAATTTCCTCTGACAGACACGCTTGACTTGATAACTTATCAGACGACGATATGCTTTATTTCATATTCTATTATTATAGTACTTTGTTGTGTATCCTAATTGTTTTTTTATGTTGTTGTTCTGATGCTCACAATGCCCACAGTGCAGATTTACTTTCGAAAGTCTAACTGTGCCTTTATCTTGCAAACAACTTGAGAAATAACCCACCGGAGGCTTACTGCATTTGTATTTCTATCTGTCTTCCACTATTTCTACTGCCAGAGAGAGAAGCTACAGGCATTGATCGGATTCCAACAAGGTCTTAGAGTTGGCAGTGTTGGTGCATTTCTTTGGGGAGTAGAACCTCTAACCCAGGAAGTATTAGTACCTCAGACTTTAGGGATGAATTTGAGTCCACTTTTTTTTTTGGAATGTCAACATAGCAAGAATGGCACAAGTACAGTCGGGTGAAAAAGCTGATGCCACAAAGGTTTAGCTCAAGAGCAGTTCAACAGAAACAGACTATAAAGTATAAATTCAATAAAAGTAGCTGTCTAAATGGATGGAAATGAATGATTTTAGTCCAGAAAAGTTTAACTGGGGTGGAACAAAACAACCCACTCCTGGCATAGGAATTATCAGCACAATCTGGGCAACGGAAAACTCATTCAAAATACATTGAAAAAGACATACGCAAGAAATCAGTGTGTTTAATTCTGGCCACACAGCTACATAGGTCTTCTCCTGCATCGTTTGTGTATAGTGACTGTTAACATTTGTTGTGAGCAAGTCAGTCAAACAACTGCATAAAGAAGCAAAGTGGCCAAATAGATATGTAAACAACTACAAAGAAACACAAAATAAGAACAAAGATACAAAACAGCTGCAAAGAGAAACCAAACAACTGCAGAGAGATGCAAAACGATCACAAAAAGATACAAAAGAACCAAAAAGAGATGTAAAACAATCACAGAGAGACAAAAAACAACTACAAAGAGAAATGATACAACTACGAAACAACTACAAAGAGAAACAAAACAACCACAAGAAGAAATAAATAACCACAAAGGAACACAAAACAAGCACAACCTGACACAAAAGGCCACAAAGAGAAACAATGCAACTACAAAGAGGCACGAAAAACACAGAGACACAAAACAACTACAAAGAGAAACAATACATCTACAAGGAGACACAAAAACAATGATAAAGAGACACAAAATAACCACAAAGAGATGCAGAATGACTACAAACAACATAATTGTGTCTTTCAGTCTCACTCTTGTGTGGGAGGGGTCAGAAGACCTTGTATGTGTCTGTGTCCATGTTCCCATTGTCTCGTTATCTGTCCATAATCTGTCCATGGCTGTAAACTGTTATTTATAACACAGAATAAACCATCTAATTATTAACAATGCAGATTTTATTATTGCCAAGAACCAGCGCTTTAATTTTGAGTTTTTTACTTATTTTACAAATGTGGGGCACGTTTGTAAAATGAGTAAAAATGTGTCACCTCCGTTAAAACTGTGCCTCAGTCCAACCCCATTCAAAAGTTTCTAAACCCGCCTCTGCACATTTGTGCAACTGGGAATAGACAATTTAATCCCCACAATGGCAGATAAATGTCCAAACTTTATGACAAATGCGCTGCTCCCAACAATACTGCCGGCAAGTTAACTGGCCCGGGTTATTGATATGCTGTAAGGAGAGCAGAGCTCCAGTGGTTTTTAAAATGAATACTAATCAGCGCACTGAGAGACAGCTCAGCAACCCCTAATGGTGTCTAGGTACGAGCAATATGAAGAGGGATCGCCCTCCACTTCAAACAGCCACCAAAACACCAGCTGCATTTTACATGCTTCATTTTTGCAAAATCTGATTTGTGGACCACACCGGAATACACAATGTGAGCCTGTTGACTAATGGCGGAGGGTAACATCGCGAGCGCACACATACACACGCACACATCGTATCATTTCACGAGAGAGTGAAGATGTGTTAAAATCCAATCAGCAGCCCAGAGTCCCACACACGCTGTCAGCTGAGCTTGTTCCAGGGACACAAATTAATTCATATTTTGGGTTAACACGGGTATTGTTGCTATTGTTGTTAGTGTATCGGTGAAAAAAGGTCAGTTTTGCCTTCTGCAAAGCTGTCCAAAAAACACACAACAAAGCACGAACATTAATTAGCAGTCTTCCAGCAGTGCTCGAGGAAGATGGAAATCAAAACAAGAGTCGTTTAAAAAGTGAAAGAGAGAAAATGAAGTCTGCACACCAGGAGGAGGAGGCTGCCTACGAGGCAGAGGACCACACCGGAGCAAAACAAATTTGGATTGAAGCTGCCTCGACTTGTGATTTGAAGCGGTGTTTTGAACAACAGGCCTCGTCTAGAACAACCAAACAGCTCTGTACAATCTGTTCACATCTCTCCCACTTGGAACGCGATCGTCAGCAAGCCAGGACTTTTTTTTTTTTTTTCCCTCGGATTGTACGCAGTAGCATACAGGGTTCAAATGAAATCTCATTTTCCCACTGAAGTCATACATTTTCCATTTACCAACTGATGGGCAATGGTGCTTTGCTTGGCTCACACACTGTTTAATACCTTTTTCTTCTGGCATCGCTGGAAACTTGTCAGCTTGTGTGGGGTGAACATGGATGTTTTACAGGAAGAACAGCGCTCCAGTTTTGGGGGCTGCAGCCAGTTAGCTGAGGGTCTTTAAACCTCACAGATGTTTTTTTTAAAACTTATTTCCACCTGACGTTATCAGCCAAGCCAACAAAGCAAAGGATATAAGAAGCACTTCTACTCTTTAAAAACATGTTTCATTATCAAATTACACTTAAAAAAATTGATTTTGTCATCGTAATGTCTATATTCACTCTTTGACATTTTTACTTGTTCTTTTCATTAACAAATTACACTAGAAAAATGTAAATGTGTGCCTATATTCACTAATTGGACTTTCCACTCTTTGAAATACTGTTCATTACAGCCCTTCTATACTTTAAAGACACTTAAAATTACGCAAAAAACCCTATAGTTTCTTGTCATAGACTTTTCTGTATCCACTCCTTGGCCTTTCTTCTGTTTAAAAAACACATTTCACTACTAAATTACACTAAAAGAAACTATATTTTTGTCACATATGTCTCTATATTCACCCATTAGCCTTTCTACTCTATAAAAACACTTTTCATTACCAAATTACACTGAAAACACCTACAGGTTTTATCACAGAAGTGTCTATAATTACTGCTGAGATGGCAGTTTGACAGTGCCCTGTGCAGACCCCACACCTGCTAAATTCAAGTCAGAAGGGAAGAATATTTCTCCGGAACACCTGAAGGTTAAGAGGGAATCACGTTAGTTGGATAATGACTGACAAAGTCGCGCAGTTAAGAAGGAGTGGCAGCTGCATGCATAAGTAATCGTCAGTGCGTTGCACTCTAGTACAATTCTGCTCCTCAGAAAGGGCTGCTGACAACAGCTGCTTTTGTCTTGAGGTGTCGACGGGTTTGTTCATAACAGAACAAACAGCTCATTCTTAAATGGGCAAAAAATATCACACAGCTCAAGTCTTCACCCCAACAACTGCCAGACGGCACACCTCAACATCCAAGAGAACAAAATCTGACAACAACTTCTTGCAGCACTGTTTCGTTTGCTGAATTTTTCACCTAGTTAAGGGTATGACATATCTTCAAGTGATGAAGTAATATTCCAATATTAACAAACAAATTAATGTAGAAATTGCACAAGTTAAAAAAAAATCATGACCCAGTTACTCAAGATAATCCGCAGACCCTGTTGTGAGCAGTTTCATGTAGGAACTACATGTTTGGAAAGAGACACTGGTTTTGAGTTTTTCAAATGTATTTTTTGAGCACCACAAGCCAAGTGCTATTTAGTCCCATTGTACTGGAGAGAAGGCAGAAATCTCAATGTCCAATAGCTCCAAAAATCCTCAACTCACACCAAACAAATCTGGATGGACAAACAGCACTACAGGTCAGGGGAAAAATATGTATGTGGGGTGAACCGTCCCTTTAAATTCTCTATTTTCCACCGAGACTTTTCTGTTTTTGGATTTGGCATTCATAGCTAGCCTAGAGAGACTCAAGACTCAGGAGAACTGTGGATTTGAAAAACTCCTACAACTACAAACTAATTACGTTTTATAGTGTGACAACGCTGAAATCTGGATACGTTAGGGACAAAAAACAGAGGCTGGGGAAAGATCATGGTTTTGGTTACAGCGATCAAGCTCACGAGATCTTGGGGGACTTGGGATCTTGGGACTGGGGTTCCCCCAAAACTTTTTTTTTTTTTTTTTAAATTTGGTGTATAGGCTACACATTGTTACAATTGGAGAATGTAAGATACACTTTAGGCCTACGAGAAGAAGTGAAAATTAAAATAAAAAAATTAAAAAGAGAACCTTTATTCATTTCTATTCGGTATATTTTTAAAGCCACAGTGAGCCACTGAAGTGGAGTGTGCTTTCAAAATAAATCTGCACATTTAGAGTCGCCTTTTACTGTGACCAGTCCAAAGCACACCTGTGCAATAATTATGCTGTTTAATCAGCATCTCTATATACCACACCTGTACATGGATTTTTAAAAAATTGTCAACAAACTTTGAGAGTAATAAACCTTCTGTGTGCGTAGAAGAAGTTTTCATTTTTTTATTTCAACTCATGAAAAATGGGAGCCAAAATAAAAGTGTTGCATTTATATTTTGGTTGAGTGTATTACGATATAATAATATAAAAGTAAGCAGATAAGATAAAAAGAAACTATATATGTTAGAAAGTTTCTTTATACTTTCGCATTACCCACACTAAAAACTGTCGTACTCTGACCATCACAGAGAATATCACATTTATTTGTGAAAATTAAACAAATAAAAAACAGTGAAAAAGTCACGGAGTAATTAATAATGCATTTGAATTTCCTGTAACATCCACAAAGTAGATAAGCCTGTAACTCAGATTATAGGAGCTCTTGCCTTTGGTTACTCATTGAAGGTTCTACCAGATTATGTCTCTCCCCTGAAACTCATTGATTTGATCTTGAGCAAACGTCCAGAGTGCGTTATCAAATCTAATAACATGCTTAGTGGATTCTCCAACCACCGTTTGGCAGTTCAGTCAAAAAACAATTAACGTCAGAGGAGACCGGACCGTTTTTAACAACAAATAGCTACCTAACTCTTTTAAAGACTGCGAAGATGCTCCCACGTGAATTACAGCGGTGTGTGTGTGAGAGAGAGAGAGCTGAGGAGGATGGGAGATAAGAAAACAGAACAGGCAGCTGGAAGAAATCAGCAGAGCCGGTAACAGCAGCGTGTTGTAGGAAACAAGAACTATTAACAATGAAAGGAGGATGAATGATCAGCAGAGTGTCAGATCACACAGACTGCTTTACTCTGAGTCTGCTGATGTGGAGTAGCTGACAGCGTGTGTGACTGTCAAAATGTCTAAGCTTTAGAAAGTCAAGGCTGAAGCTGAAACCATTTGACAACAGAAGCTTAATTGGAAACTGTTTTGATCATTGATTAATAGTTTTTTCAACCAAAATGGTCCAGCTACTTAAATGTAATGATTAACTGCTTTTATGTTTTATATGATAAAGTTAAATATCTTTGGGTCTTAAAATGTTGATCACATAAATGAATGCTATGAAGATGTCACCCTGACATGCTGCAATCCACACAGTGCCTTTAATGGCTGCAAATCTAAACTAATGGAGAAAACAGAATAAGTTCATTAGCAACTGCCCTGTTTGTAATTTAGCTCCGGTCCAACTGTGATATTTCTTTCAGTGCTACTCATCATCAGCTCAAAATATACAAACACAGTATGGGACAGATTCCACTATTGCTCAACAGCTGCACCGCAGTTGTCACAATATATTATTTTAGTTAGACATGTCTTTAATGCTTTGTTGTTTAGTCATGTAGTTTTAACATTGTCAACTTTAATTATAAGTTGCTAGCATTACTGTATAAAAGTGTTTAGTGTCTTAGAAGTGGTTTGTTTCTATTCTTAGTGACTCTTCAGGACTACTCACTGTTGCTACCCGAGCGGTTGAGGCGGTGCATAGCAGCGTTCTCCGGTTCCCGGTAAGGAAACTGCAGTGTGGTGTCCAGACTCCTGAAACCTTCTCTCAGGGAGTGGTGTTTGTAGTACTCAATCAGCTCCTGGAAACACACACACACACACACACACACATATATACACCAGAATAAGTAAGCAAGCTAATACATATGCATTCATTTGCATATGTATTTACAGCATGTCACATTCTTCTTGAAAACCAGTTTGTAAAACCAGACAAATGACACATTATAAATGTTTTTTTCTCCACTAATGACAGGTGTATTCATGAAACATCTGTATCATTTACATATCTGTCAAATCATGAAGGGACCTCTTGAAAACTGAATCTAATTATTACAACAGTACCGGTATCACTTTTGACCTGCTGTGGATGTGAAATAGCCACTTACACTAAAACATGAGGTGCATTACAATATGTAAAGAAAGTGGACTTAATTTACCACCACATTGGACAGGACTTTTGATCAGGTTCTCTGACTCCATAAAAATGTGTTGAAATTACATATTATTAAAATAGTGTTTTGGCACACAGTGGTATTCAAATATCATAAACAAACCCGTTTTAGCCAATTTGAGATACATAAAATACAGTCCTGGCATAAATAAAACGGGTGAACCTTTCCAATATGCGCTGCACTATCTATAATGCTGAAGCCCTCGGGCCAGTATAAACACGTCTCTAATCATGGCTATTTTTGTGCACACTGCTAAAATAAAATTCAGGTTCTGACACTTCATTAAGCGAACGCGATGATTTATTTATGAATTGCAGTGGTGGAACTTAAAAAAATAAAACAGGCTGAAAAGACTCACTAATATGCTCCTGAACTTCTTGTTCTCGGCGATGTGGAAGCAGCCCTCCTTGGTCAGGATCTTTATGTGCTTCACGTCGTTGTTGTACCTGTGGGCCATTGAATAAGTTATGAGTGTAATTTCCCTCTCTGATCACCGCCATCGATCGGTGGCCGGCCCCTGGCCCCTGTGGAGAGCATGGCCGTCGCTGTAATGCATAGGGTCCCAAAGGTTTGTGACCTATTAGTAACGTGAAAAGATGGGGTGGTCGGAGAAAATGTGCCCCCCACCCACCCTTCCACCCACATTATTCTGTTTGCATTAACAGGGTGGCTGATGGGGCTCTGAGGCTGGAGGAGTGAAGGAAAGTCTCGGATGTCTGTCATTCACAGAGTGCCACAGAGTGCCAGCTGCATCACTCTGCTTGTTTGTGTTCATCTTTATGTTACTATGACAGTTCTAATCTGAGTTTAGCAAAACTAGGTTTAAAATGAGTAAATCCAGATTTAAAATTAAACAGAGCTCTGTTGTACAATTAAAAATCAATCACAGTTTAGCAAATCCAAGTGTCTAATTGTTTCTACTTTACTGAAAGTAAATAGAGGTTAAACAATATGAAGATGCTTGCTTACCCAAATTAAAATATATAAATAATAAATTGTAAAATTATTATAATTATATCTGTCAGGACCTAGTTAGTAAAAAAGAGGGTGGAAAACTTCCAGCTGCTCTGTATTCCTTAAATATTTGCTCCACTGTTTGCTAGCTAACTGAAAAGTTAAAGATTCTAAAAGCATCTTAAAAACATCTTAAATTGGAGTTTGAAGTTTTGGTCCAACAGAAATTTTGTCTATGTTTAAAGTGAAAGCTAACCTGAAGTTTAATCTAGTGTTTAGGTTTGCTGCAACATAATTTAAACTATAAGTCGTAATCATAA
Organism: Lutjanus argentimaculatus; assembly: GCA_034769285.1. Classification (NCBI taxonomy): domain Eukaryota; kingdom Metazoa; phylum Chordata; class Actinopteri; order Lutjaniformes; family Lutjanidae; genus Lutjanus; species Lutjanus argentimaculatus. The sequence continues at coordinate 24,710,112 of JAWZSL010000009.1, read as the reverse complement.
AATGAATCCTTGTGTAAACCCAGCCAATGTGTAGTTTTTTAAAAATGTAATTACTGCATCAAATTATCCTGAAAGTTTCCATTTTTTTTAGTAAACTGTGATAACCCAGATGAAGTGTCACTGGTATGGAGTAGGGTCTTTTATAACACTACCACAAGAGGGCACCAAAGTTGGAAATGTTTTAATTCTAAATATAGTGGCTTCAAACAATAAATTATAAACTCTGTCATGGTGTCCAATGATTTGAGTACATTTTCTACAGATTCATTTGTGAAGACCTCTACTGAAACCAACATGGATAAATTACTTCATAAAAAAAAAGAAAAACCTGATCCAGAAAGGGATCCAAGAATAATTGGACTCAATTCCAAACTGCGATCGACCCAAACAGAGACAGAATTAACACAGCATGGCAGCACTATGCACCGCCAATTACCAAGCAGCAACAGCCAAAAAGAGCAGCATTTTATTTTTTCCTTCACTTTCCCTCTCGAGGCCCTACCCGACCCAGCTGGAATGGACATAATTTGGACACCTGGCCTGACCCTGGTCCTGGGTCAGGTCTCGGTCACTAAAAACAAAGCTGTACTTGTCGAGACTACTAGAATTCAAAAACTTTTAAAACCTTAATGCTAATGCTAGGAGTTGCTGATTGTAATATGAAATGATTATTTGTTGAGTTCGATGGGAGAATCAATGCCACTTTCACGTCTGTTTGCTAAATATGAAGCTGGACTGGAGATGGGGGGACTAACATGGATCTGTCCAATGCTCAGTAATTAACAAGTTGTATCGTTTTTTTTAAATGAGTTGTATCTTTTTAATCTATTCAAAAACTGAAGAGCAAAAGAAACAAACTGCGGCTTTTGGGAGAATTGTGTACTGATTATTTCTTGGTGGAGCAATAATGTCCATAAATCGACAAGTTGTAATTTGTACACTTTATCAAACAAGCTATGCTGTCTTAATTAGTGAGCTTTAAAGGTGCTGTTATTTGGATTTTTTGTTTCCTTTTTGATGGAGCCTGGCTAGCTGTTTTCATCTGTTTCCAGTCTTTGTGCTAAGCTAAGCTAAACGTTTCCTGGCTGTTGATTTATATGTAGCACACAAAGACATGAGCGTGGTATGAATATACTCATCTTACTGTCTTCTAGGCAGCATATTAGCATATATCTGCAGAAGTTTAACTTTTCCTTTTAACTAGAGAAAACACAACATCAAACAATTTAAAAAGTACACACTATACTCCAGCTAATAAAAGTAGTTCTCAGTGTTAAAAATAACCAAGTATAATGACGTGGGAATACTTCCAGAATCTTGCCTCAAGATTTTTCAGTTTAGAAAATGTGAGACTAACCAACACACGTAGATTCCAAAAAATAAGAACAATTAAAAAACCTTTATGCTAATGCACATAGTTACTGATTTCAATGCAGGAATAGTGTGATATTTTATATCACTCCTTTTCTTTCTGAGAGTTAGATGAGAAAATCAATACCACTATCTGTCTACTAAATATGAAGCTACAGCCATCAGACAGTTAGCTTAGCTTAGCAAGTTGACTGGAAACAGGTTAGCTAGCATGGTTCTGTCTAATGCTAAAAAACAGTTGCACCTCAGTAATTAACAATTTGTAGCTTGTTTGTTTAAACTACTGAAAAACCGAAGTGCAAAAGTGACACTGTGATGTTGGGGGTATTATGTACCAGACTATTTCTTCCATGAAACCACAAACTGTTTTTTTTTTTTTTTACACTCTTTTAAATCTTTTGACAGAGCCAGGCTAGCTGTTTTCTCTTGTTTACAATATTTGTGCTAAGCTAAGCTAACATTAACCATTTCCTGGCTTCATATTAAGCGTATAGACATCAGAGTGGTATCAATCTACTCATCTCATGCTCAACAAGACAGCAAATGTATGTATTTCTCAGGACAGAACACAACATTAAACAATTTGACAAGTCACACACTAAATCTAATAAAAGTTTAACATTGAAAAACTAGTTTTCAATGTTAAAAATGAACTTGTAAAATATTGAGAGGTCCAGATTTCAAGATTTTCAAATTTAGAAAAGTTTTTTAAAAAGATTTTAAGTGTCAGATACTTTCCAGAAGCCTGCCTTTACTTTTGAGAAACACAGTAAGGTAAAATAAGAGGGCTTCATTTGTTCAGAGCTGGGGTCTCTTGGCTATTTGGACACAATCATCTAAAATCCTCTGGCAGCTCTATTTTGAGACACAGGGAACGAAGGAGAGGGCATTTTCATTTGCGAGTAATACTTTTTAAATGTCTTCTCACAACGTAGGCGTCTCTTTTCTACTCTGCTTCTCCCTTTTTCATGGGGAGGTTTTAATAACCTTGAACAGTCTTACAGTCGTTCTCCGCTCTGCTCAGAGCACCGCGTCTGTGTGCACACAAGCAATTAAGCGCAGAAGGAACTTGAAGGCACTGAGAGCGGTCCGTTCTGCGAGAGGGGAAAAACAGGAGTCTAAAAAAAGTTAAATGAAGTTTAAAGGAATGTTTCCGCTGCTCACAGAGAAGCGTGCCGGCTCCTTGTGGAGGAAAGTGTTCCGGCTCACAGACTCAACAGCGAGAGACGGCAGGTCTCTTTTCACTGCCTGCATCTACACTGACGTCAGTTTATCTTCCGCATAGAAAAAAGTTTGCCATTACCAGAATTAAAATAGCTGTGTGTATGATTCTAATTATGGTATAAACTAATTGCTCTTGTGGGCTTTGAGGTCAGACCATAATGAGCACTGTTACATGTGCCTTGACTAAGACCCTGCTCGATGATTAGCATCTGGTTTGGTCAGTCTCACACACATCACTGTGGTTAACCACAGTCTGAGCCTCAGAGGAACAGCACATCACCCTGCAAGGGAACTATATATCGCTCCGTCAAACTGTGTAGTAGAGCCGGGAGTTACATCTGGTCAATACTGTGGTTTGGCTGAAGGCATCTGTTGAATCTGACAGATGTTTTTTTTCTGTCTATCTGTGGCTACACTGTAATACTAAAGAAGAACGATAAAATCGGATCATTCTTGAATTCTTCAATTGCTGCCATATTCTTCAAATAAATTCCCATAGATCTTACACTACAAACTGGACCTTTAAATCCAAGAATCTAGTTGTAATCCGAGTTGCTCACACTGGCACTGTGATCTTTCTTTCTTGACCTGATAGAAATGTCAGACTCACTTTATACTGATGGCGTACTCTGTGAACTCTTTGCTGCGATGGCGGACCAGGTAGGTGCTGTTGACCCTGTTGATGAGTTCTGCTTCTGCCTGCAGCCGCTCCATGGGCCCTGCAAACCTACAACAGCCAGAAAGTCATGAACTTTACCCACCTAAAGTTTATTGTGAAATCATACATTACGTTACTGACTGTCTGCATACTGCTGATTACTGTGTTTTGTCCTTCACAATGACTATGTTTACATGCACACTACTTTTCTGTCATTATTCCAAATACTGTATGACAATATTCCAATTTTTTTGTGGTTCATGTAAACAGCATGGTCCATTTTCCTGAGTGTTGCATTTTCTGATTAAGGTGTGGGATATGCCGATATTCAGCACATTCAAGCACATTCAGAATATATGTCTCAACTGACCCTTCCTAAGTCCCGTCCTGTCCCATCTGTGCTCCAATAACAGTTTTGGTATAACAGTACCAAAATTTGAAAATGTCTAAAAGATGTTGCTGGGGAACCTGTACAAGCAACACATATTCACATCTTTTAGCTAGCTAATGCTAAAAAAAAACTTTAGCTAACTAGCTAGCTAGACTACTACAATTATCAGCTAGCTAGTTAGCTAGTGCTTTGCAAATATTAGCTAGCTAGTTAGCAAGCATTTTGCTAAGGTAAGCTAACTTAAGATGTTGACATATATGTCACTTTCACAGGAAAAAAAGAGAGCAGAGCAAAAAGGGGCGGGACTTAGGAAAGGTTGGGATAAATCTTTTTTTTCTGCAGTTTGCCTGTTTACGGTCAGCTCTGCGCATTGTTAACAAACCAACTAGCCAACAGTTTGCAAGGCTGGGGTAAAAATGCATGCACAAAACAAAAGTCCACATTTCCAGTCAGAAGGAGAAATAAACTTACTTTTAAACTTAATAAAAGACTTAGACTTGGACTTTTTGGGTGTGCCATAGAATGTATGTCATTGCACAACTGCATGTAAATGGGAATATTGGTGTAACATTCATTTTCATTAGCCATGTGGGAATAGTGGGAATATTGTCTTTTTTGGAATAAGGGCAAAACAGGAATATTTTGTGCAGGTAAACATGTGATAGCTGTTTAATGTGTTTACACTTTGCTGTGTTTTGTTCTGTCCAACAAAACTCTGATCCTTTTTTTTTTTTTTTTTTAGCATGAGTTAAGACTTTGACCTTCTTTGCTTTAACACATTCAGACTGAAATGGATGTTCTGTGAGCATACCAAGGTTGAGTGGAGTAATCGACAGGCTTCGGGACCTGGAGCAAAGAGCAAAAGTGGACATGTGTTTTTGTTATTTTCATCGAGCCTGGCCTCATCCAGCCTCAACACAACACTACAGTAAAATCTTGTACCTGGTAACAGTTCTGCAGCACTGTTTTCTATAAGCAGGTGCTTCTACACTGTACAACCCCAATAAAACAGCTTAATGCTCTTCTTATCTTTACAACAGTGTAGACATGGTGATAACAGCTTGTTATCTGCGTGGAGGCTCATATTCCTCAAGCAGCTGGACATGGTGTGAATTTCATTTTATCAAATGGAACATGACAGTCCAGTGGTGGAGAGATTTAAACACGCACAGAACAAAAACAAGCAATTCAAATACACAGAGAAGTCAATAAAAACCATTCCTCCTCCCTCTGAGCTTGCCAGTGCAGTTTGCACAATATAAAACATTGCTTGTTCCTTATAAGATATCATTTTGTTGTTTGCTTCTTATTGATAAAGTGAATTAGACAGTAAACCACCTTTATCTCATAAGACAAGTTCCTTGTGCCCGGAACATAAAAACCCATGGGCTGTTTCTTATCTAATGCCAGGTAAAAGAGCTCCCCGGCAATCCTCACATCACTGAACTGCTAGTGAATGTAACATGTAACCAAATGCTACAACAGGCCCTAATGTAGTGAAGGAGTAGAAGGAGATGCTGCTTACACATGGGCAAGGCTTCACAGCGTCGCTTGGAAAGAAGCCAACCTCTTTCGTCGACAGGATTTTGCCCTGAAACCACAGAGAGATAATTGCATTATGTACATCTGGCTGGCTCTGTCTCCATAATTCAGGAACAATTAGCTTGCAACACAGAGCGGTGTAAATTTACAGGCCTAGTTAACTATTGTTGAAATAATGGCTGGCAGGAAGAGGGAAGGAGGATGAGTTCCTTATTCCTCCCGTGGTGATGACTCTTTAAGCTAAGCGCCTTGATTTATCAACACAGGGGAAACACAGTCCATATAAATAGGGGTCTTCTGGAGGCCGTAGTGTGGTTATCTTCCTCTGATTCACGCATTTGCTGTGGGTTGATGACGCTGTTTTTGTTCTGGGCATTCACAAAATATACGAGTTATACAGGACATTTAAATGGGAAATTGAGGCTCAGAAATGATTGAGATTAAAAGTTTTGCCCATTTTTACAGTTACATTCATATGAAATTATTGTTGCACCAACACTAATGCATTCACTAATATCTTGAGGGGTAAACAAAAGAATCAAAGTCCCTTAAATGAACACAATACTACATTGTGTGGAAAATTAATGCTATTATACTGCATTTCTTAATAGAGTGTCTTTACATATTTGGTTTTGTTAATTTATTAGGGTCATATCTTCACTTTACATGGTCTAAATCCATACTGGCATTTCCTGTGCAGTATTTAATGTCTGCCATTTCACAGTAGTGTATGTCGAAATTCCAGTGCAATGCACAGATATTATCTTTAAATAAGTATAGTAAGTATATTTTATGTTTTTTGTTTTGACCTCCTGTCTTGCAAAGGTTCAGTTTTGCAAATAATCAGCCTCCTCACCTAAAAAAGCTGTTACCTATGATTTACCTGTCTCTAAATCAACTCTGGTGTTCCAGTCTAACCACTGGCCATGCTAAGTGGATGTATTAAAGCTACAGTAGGTAACAATTATTCAGTCATATTTGCTGGAACTGTCACTATATTCTGATAGTCGGACATTAAATGGGTAATTTAGGACAAAATCCAACTCCTCTGGCTCCACCTACAGCCTGTAATCGTATTTGCCGAAATCCACCGCGACCGAAGATTCTCCACCAGTCAGGTAGAGGGAGCAGGAGGAGCAGCCAATCGCCGCTCCTACACGTCGTAGTAAACTGACAAAGTGAAAGTAAAGTCCGCGACTTGGTCGGACATTTCAAGATGATACACACCGTCAGCTCCCTCTTTCACCTCTGTCAACCCCCCTCCTTCCCTCCACACACGCAGACACACACAAGAAGAGTGTGTTTCATGGTGAGAGAGATGTGAGATCGTTTTGGAGTCTCCGGTTGCTATGGAAACGGTACGTCGTCTGTGGGTGCGTTTATGGCTACTTTGTGTGCATGCGCCTGCACGTGTGTGTGTCTGTGTGTGCCAGTGTGTGCCTGTGTGTGTCTGTGTGTGTGGGGGGTTCTTGGCAGAGGTTCATAAAGAGACCTGATGGAGTATTGTCTTGAAATTTCCGACCAAGTCGCGGAGTTTACTTTCACTTTCATCAACTTACCAACTGGAGCTTTAAGCGAGCTGGGTACAGTGCCCCAGTCAGCCATAACATTTGTCGCAATTATTGCTCTTTCGATTATGAAGCTGAATACAACTTTTATTTGTATTTGCATAACTTTTCAAGAGTGAAAAAAAAAAGTTTTTTTTTTTGTTTTTTTTTGCATGACATCATCCTAATGCAAAGTCTATAAGCAGAGTGGGGACACACCAATGGGGCCAGTCTATAATACAAGCATCATTTTTTCTGGAAAAAATCTTATTCTATAGCCATGACACAGTGCAATCATTTACTTCATAATGATAATATACAAGACTCCCAATCTGACCTGTAGGCTATTTGACTGTGCTCTGAGCTGTAGTGGTGCTCAGTGGTTTAAGGAATTATAAATAAATGATAAAAATAAGCGCACATATATAAATTGGATTAGGTAAATAAGATTCATGCAGAGGCAAAAAGTAACCTCTATGCTTTTAAGGGATTATGTTGACCTGTAGCAGCTGAGAAGAGCCCGCTCTGCCAACAAGTTGGTCTGGAAACACCACATGGCTCCTTCATTAATAAATCATCCAAATCTTCTGACATGACACCAGGATTTAACAGTAACTGACCTTTTTCTCACACCGGAGAGCTACTCCAAAGATTCACAGTTTATACTGAGAGGTCATGAGCAGAGTAGTGGTCGACTAGAAAATCCTTTTTATCAGCTTTGAGATTAAAGAATTCTGTCTGTTAGATAAATGAGCACCACCATTTTGCATGTGGACTTGTTTATGTGTAGCCAAATTGATTTTAATGTCATAAAAATGCTTTTTTTAAATATGGAGAAGAGTTTAAGCGTATTAGTTTCTTTACATTTACTGTATAGTTTGCATTCCAGCAGCTAAAGCACTAAGCAGGCTATACATCAGCTGTTTGTCAACTGTTTTGATTTTATTTTGAAAAAAATTTCCCAGGATTCTAGGGGTTAATTAAGGTGTCCAAGACCACCCATATTTTGCACTCTGGGGTTTGATGGCTGTGTTTTCAGATGCAGCCATAATCTCAGAGGAACAGGTAAGCACACTAGCGGCTAAGCCCATTTTGATGGCTTCATGGCCATCAGCTGTCGGATCCCTGCCACCTCAGGACATTTTATCAGTCCTTGTAGAGAGCCTCGCTTTCTGCTGCATCCTCTCTACGAGTGTGATAATGATTATAGCTGGTAACATTGACAGAGTAAACAGATGGTTGCTGTTGAATGAAATGAAATTACAGTGATCGATTCTATTTGTCACGCACCCCCCGAACAGAACTGATTATGGTCTGCTGGCTACAAAGGTGATGGATATTGAATGTTTGCTGACTTTGGGGCTGTAGCTGCCTCTGGTTAAGCTCCTACACGCGAGGTTAATTGAATTCTTTATCTATTTTATCTGTTTTGTATTAAGTATGGTGAGATTTGTTGTTTCCTCATTACATGTCTGTTCATACAACCACGTGTTGATGCCCTTTGTGATGTCATGGGTAAAATCTCATTATAATTATTATGATGACTTTAATTCAGCCTCAGTGAGTGACTGCTTCACCGCAATGCATCCCATTTACAGAAAACTGCTCAGATGTTTTCCTTCTTCTGTGAGGTTTAAATCACGTGTTGTCACATAACTGTAATTGCTTGCATAAAGCAAACAAACATTTCCAGTGTGTGGGAGTTTAATTTCCTTATAAGACGTGCTGTGCTATTTGTATAAATGTCTGTGGGTGTGTACGTGTTACTAAGATTTCTATTTTAACACGCAGCTTGTTAGCAAGAACTCAAGAAATACAACTGGAAGGCTATTTTTATACAGTCACAGGTATGAAATCTCCAACTTACAGTATGATCTCTACATACTGTATATCTTTAACTGGATACTAGTGCAGATCTGTGCTTATTCTCCTTGACCTTCCTCGAGGAGAATAGGCACCAATGACCAAATATTTGCTCAGTCATCTTGAAAATGCGTTGGCATCTCTAATACAGCACTAAGGTGGTTTCAATCATATATTAGTGGAAGGAATGCCATGTCAGAAGCAGCAAACAATGACTATGGTGTGCCCCAAGGCAGTGTCCTAGGACCTTTGCCCTTCTCAATATATATGCTGCCACCTGGATCCATAATCTGTCGATTTTCACAGCTATGCTGACGACACACAGGTCTAAATGTCTGTGAGCCCACATGGAAAAAAATAATCTGATCAACGTAACTGACTGTGTATCGGCCCCTAATAAGTGGCTGAGAGCCTCCTCGTCGGCCCAAAGAATAAGAAGGATTCTGTTCTTGCTAAATTGGAATATCTGGCCTCGCATACAAGATCACAAGTGAGAAACCTTTGTATGATTTTAGATTCTGACCTTTTATCGTCTTTTATCATTTGCGCGACATAGCATAGGTGAGACCTCTACTTTAACAGCGAGATGCTGAAAAGCTTGTTCATGTTTTTGTTTCTCGCTGTCTTGACAATTTAACAAAAACTAAAATGAGAGATCATATCAGATAAAGTCTGTTTTAGGCAACCTACGCTACTCTATCTTTTAGAATTTATTTTGAAGTCCTTCTTTTAGTTTGTTAGGCAATAAACGGCCTCGCAGCTCGCACCTCAGCATCATTCATGATCCTCCATGAACCTTAAGATCCTCCACTGCTGCGCTTTAACCTATTCCTGAGGTCACCACTAAAACTTCTGGGGGTGTTTTTAGCCATTACTCCCCAAATCTGCCTTTAAATATTAGACGTGCTGGCTCTAAAGAGATTTTCAAAACATAGCTTTTTAATATTGCTTATAACCAACTATAGACCAAATATTTATAACATATAGCCTATAACTAACATCTCTGTGTGTTTTTATTCTTTTCAAAGAAACTGTTTTGATTCCATTTTATAAATAGTGATGCAATTTTCCTCCCATCTTGTGTATCATTTTAAAAACTATGTGTTTATTTGGTGTTTTATTTTGTGTTTTTATTTGCTGCTGAATTGGAAAGCACTTTGAGCAGTTTTCTGTGCATGTAAGGTGCTGTATAAATAAAGTTTATTCATTCATTCAAAATCCATATAATAAAAAGTGGACCTTGCTGACTATATCTGCTGACTATATACGCACACCTGACTTATAATAAAAAGGCATAACTGTCTAACCGATGCGTCATTCTAACCCTATTACAGAATATGGGGTCAGGATGAGGGTTAGATGGACTGACAGTGGAGGAAATGAGAGATTTAAATACAGTAGATCAATTTTTTCAGGGTTGTGATATATGTGATTAAGAGATAGTGTGACCTCTGACCTGCCACCAGGGGCTGTGAAGGTCGGCGCAGATTAATTCGATGATGTCACCCGTCTGGATGCTGAGTGCGGGACCAGACGTGGGGCTCGGCACACCAAAGTAGTTCCTGATTACCAGCATCTTGGGCAGACCTGCAAGAGGGATACAGTCAGTTCTATATACTGTTTGCAAAAAGGCTTTATCAAGTATGAACATGACTTAAACAGCACTATAAAGAGAGTCAGAATAAATATGAGCCTCAAAGAGGGTTGAACTCATTATTCTGCAAGAAAAAAGTCAATCAAGGCAGCTGTGTTTCAATTAAATAAATATGCCTCATTAATATTCACTGTATGATAAACATTTAAAAAAAACTACACCACACCAAAAAAAGTATTTTCCCTTTATTTATAGGCTGTTTTGTTCTTATTTGCTTTACATATTATGTAATACATTGTTATAATATAAATTATAATTGAATATTGATGCTAACAATTTGCTTTGATATGAATTCCATGTTTTATTAATAATTGTAATTATCTACTTTATATTTCATGTTTTTTGTTATGTATGGACCATGGGTTTGAAATTTAATTGAACTGAAAGCCTTTATTAATCACACTGTAATTAGTATGTGTGATGGTTTAACCAAACTGTCCTCCTTTTAAAAGAGACTTAAGCAAATGTATGAATCAGTGTTTATTTTGTCAACCAAAAGTTTGACGATAAGCATTCTTTAACATCCTTTTATTTCCTGACTAAATTGTGGTGATAATATAAATGGAAAAAAAATGTTGACAACAAAAATTAGGATGAAATCTCCTGTTCATTATTCCCTGACGAAGACGAGGCAAAATAATTTGTTCTGTTTGGGTGGACAACCTGAGTTAGATCACAGCAATCAGCCGTCTAAAATCCTAACTGCAGTCACTACACAAAGGGTAAAACTGAGAGCAAAGCTGAACTCCCTGGCACAGCAGAGTAGCTAGCTTAAAAAAGTGTGTGCCTCATCTTCACCCGCAGCCTGTCAGGTTGGGAGAAAAGAGACAAAAGAGAAGAAAGAGAAGAGACGACCTGTGGACATTTTTTCTCTTAAAACGAAAGAACGACTGAGTTCCTAATGAGGACGGAGCGCTTCATGGATTAAAAATATGCAGGAAAAAAAGACCATCCTGCTGAATCTGCCATGGTAAATATCAGTAAGTTGATCGTTCCAATAACATGTATGTTATTTCCCTTTTAGGACTACATGTAATGTTAGTATAGTGCAAACTAGAGCCCACGGTAAACATCTACTCCTTCTAAAAAGTAATTTATGCTTTCTTATGATTCATAAACAGACATTAACTCATTCAGCAAACTTTTATATATATAAAAATACATTGGGAGGCTTTCATGGCTTCTTATTTTGATAGGACAGCTGAAGTGAGGACAGGAAAGGAGGAGAAAGACATGCAGCAAAGGGCTACAGGACTCACAGCCTTAGTACATACGGTGCAGGCTCTACCAACTGAGCTGCCAGGCCACCCATGCAGTAAACATTTACCATAACTGTGTATTAGTTTCAGATCCATGTAAAGTGAACAAATGTGATGTTTCCCAGATAATGCTCGTCTGCCTTAACAACACACTTTACACATTACAGTTTGACTGAGTGAAACATGATGCTGAATTTCACAGAGAACGAGATTTATTATATAAAAGTCTGTTTTGTCAAGTAACAAACATTATCAATGACTTATTCATTCATTTTATATGGTATGAAAGAACCTTTCAGTAACACATTTTTAGCCTAGGTGATTAAACACAGTTCAAGGTATGCTTACTTTTGATTGGAGTTTTTATAGTCAGGAAAATATCCTTTAGCAAAATCCATTTTAGTATCCTGAAACTGTCTGAGAAAATTAAGATGAAAAAATATTGAGTTCCACTAACAAAAAAAGAAAAGAAAATCTTGTCAAATCTCTCCTTGTGAAAATCAACACTGGTATGAGTAGTTAACAAATATAAAAGAAGTCTAAATCCATCTCTTGACTTCTTTGTCTTGATTCCTTCAATCTCTGGCTCTGTGTATGTCTATGTATGCATGTACTGTGTGACCTCAGGTCAGAAAGGAACATGTTTGTCATTCTAAAGGTGCGTCTTTGCTCTACTAAACTATTCATGGCCCCATTATAGGTGGTAATGAGAGGGAGTATACACGTGTACACACGCACAAACACACCCCTTGTCACCAGTGTGCTGCCCCTCCAAATAATTTTGACCTATTATACTTTATCATATCACAGATAAGCAGCAGTGCACTCTGCTGCATGACTGCTTACCTGTCAGGCACATAGATAAAAGATAAAATGTGTTTTAGTGTGGAGACTGATTACTGCTGCAGCCTGCTGGGGGAACTTAAGAAGAAAATTCAATTAAATTATATTATTCTTATTCTATTGTTACTAAAACCAATAAGTTAGTTTTGACTTTGGGAAACAGATTGACTTAAACCATCTCAATTGTATAAACACAATATAAAGGAGATTTTAACTGTTTATGTGACCATTCCAGTTTATTATCGATGCCTCTATGTGACCATATAGATCTGCTGTTTCTGTATAAATGTTCTTAATGCGTGCCACTGGGTCGGATTCTCCTTGAAATCTGATGAAACAAGCCTCTGTTTACATTCTCAAAGTTATGAGTCATACAACAGCCAGGAAAAAGAAGCAGGAGGAGATTATAATTTAGATAATTTTGTTTTTGAGGTTATATTTTGTGCACAGGGGGCTCCAAAATCAATAAAATATGAAAGTTCCTGCTTATAGCTTAGAAGAATTTATTTGAGATTTGATGAAAACTAGTCTTAATCACATTTACAATAAAGAACTATAGGAAAATCATGTTTTTGTTTATTAATTTACTCTGATTGTCTTTGGATCGCTCCTCCGATCACCATTTCCCTCCTTTTTCTTAGTTAGCTCATAGTATGCACACTTCTTCCATACGTACTACAATCACCAGTGCAGTAACTAATTGAATCACTAATATGACATATTACATAGTAGTAAAGGTTTGCACTGGCACTAAAAGTACATTTTAATCAAGCTGAATTTGTTTGTTGGAATGACCTCACTCTGTGTTATTTGATTTTACATAATAGCTAGCTTTGATCCCATTATTGACCAAGAAATCAGCTAAATTGAATTATAATAAGTCTGTTATGAAGCACCCACCCATGCCAAACAAATCCCAACTTCATATCTCGTATGCCCAACACAACAAAAAGAAATGTGCGTATCTTTCTCTGCATTGTGTGGCGATAGTGTTGTTCGGGAACACAATATGAGAGAAAGAAATTCAAGTGTGAGCATGAAAAAAGGGTGAAGCTTAAGGCAAATAACGGAGAAGTCAACAACATTGTATTGAGAGCTAATACATCTATATCTGCCTTGCTCTCCCTTTCAGGGTCTGTTCCAGTCAGAGGTGTAGCGCCGAGGCTGGCAGCCCGGCAGACATGTGCTAGCTCGCCTGAATAGGACTTCTAAAGACACAGGGCCATGGAGAATTGAGTCTTGGGGGCACGAATCGCATTCCTATCCACACAAGGACAAGCCAAGTGTTAGTGCACCTTTGAAAACAGACAAAGAGAGCAGCGTCGAAATATTATGAAACGCCAGGGGCTGGGGCAATCAAATGCCTATTGATTTTAATGCGTCTTCAGTCAGAAATGATTTTCTGCGGCATAATGGATGGAGGGTGGAAAAATGAGTGTTGAAGCCAGGTTTATGAGAGATTAAAGGCCCTCTGTGCAGTGTAGGCACACACATACACACACAAGTCGAGGGATGCTCTATGTTATTCATATTCTGTTGAAGAAGATTGAGAGGCAGGAAGCTGCAGAAGGCAGGGGGGCAGAAACGCAACGGCTGCATTTACTGTATTTACTATACACACATATATAACGTGATATTTCATGCACTCCGGTTTAGGTTTCATTCAACTTAAACATGAGCCTTTCATGGTCATAGACTGAGTCTCAGCTGTTGCAATAACTACCAGGTGCACTTTCCTCTCTGACTGAGCCAGGTAACCTCGGATACCAGGAAAAAAAACATTATGATACCGTGCCAGCAGCAATTCATGCAAACCTACTGCCAATCCAGACAAACAAGCTGACAGAGGAAGTACAGCATCTGTGTTAGGCGATCTGGTCCATATAATGGGTTTGTGTGTATTTAAAGTACCACAATAACAAGAGAAGGATTTCACAGTAATCTTACTGTAACATATAAAACAGCTGGGCTGGGCCATATATCAATATTATATTGACATTGTGATATGAGACTAGATACCATCTTAGATTCTGGATACCGTTTTATCTTGATATGGTGTAAATGTTGTCTTTTCCTGGTTTTAAAGGCTGCATTACAGTAAAGCTATTCAAGATGTTGTATTATTTGTCTTTACTCACTTAGTTATTATATCCACATTACTGATGATTACTTATCGAAAAAATTCTGTGAAAGCACCAATAGTCATTCCTACAATATTGTCACAATATCAATATCATCAATATCCAGAAATTTGGTCAAAACTATCGTAATATTTGATTTTGTCCATACTGCCCAGCCCTAAACAAAATATTTACTAATAAAGTAGTCAATTACCAGAGGGCTCTGAGCTCATTAAATGAATGCACGCATAAATCATCCACCCAAACATATTATTTTCTCCAATTTAGAGACCCACACCTGCACTTCATCTGTCCCTGTAAGTTCTATTGCCTTTTAAATTATGCTGAGCAGAGCAAATTTTTGAAGTGATATCTTTATTGTGTGTGTGTGTGTTTTTTTTATTGTTTTCTTTAATGATTTATTAGAGAGGCTGCTTTCAGTTTTGTTTCCATGTGTGCAGTAATGTTACTGCAGCAATTATCATTAATATTTAAGCAGCAAAACATATGACAGAGGAAACATTTAAATAATCAATAAAGTTGTGCTGCTGTACCTTGTGTGTGAATCCACGCACAGCGTCTCTCTTACTAGGAGACACACCCTGTTTCCCACCCGCAACCCAGCCGCTATTAATCAGAATTCATATTTTTATAACCCTTCCTCCCATGGTTGTAACTGTGGTTAGCTCGCTGTCACTATTTCCTAGTTCTCAAAATGAGAGCATTTACTCTGCTTTAAATTGTTATAAATCAAATATCTTTGTGTTTTCCACGTTGTTCAGGCAAAACAGCCTCAGCACATGTGGTTCTTTGAATTCTTTTTACTGTTTTCTACCATTTTTTTAGACTTAAAATTGAACCGATCCATTGCAAGATTAATCATTAGTGAAAATAAGTCTTACAGCACTACAAAGGTTTTTGTTAAGGTTAAAGTGTTTTTAAGATAATTATAATTCTAACATAGAGCTAATTAGATTGTTTTGTTAAGTGAGAATCCTCTATACAAATATAACAAACATTTTTTGTAAGGCAATGTTTTTTTTAAAGCTGATAGTTGCAGCATACTAATATACAGTATTTGTGCATTTCAACAGTTGCCTGGATTACCAAAATCTGGTCATTTGTCTTAGGAGCAGCAGCCTCTGTGCACATAAACATTGCCAGTGAGGAAAGAAAAAACAGACTACAGTGGGGGAAGAGGTAAGAGGGTGTTGTGTTCTGAATTTCTCACCTGGATCTCGATCTTTGCCCTGAAAAAAAAAAAAAAACACAGAGAGAGAAAGTTACACACTGAAGCAGGCACAGGCAGGTACACAAACAAACACATGCACATGTAGACAGGAATTTAGATTTTTTTTGTTTTACTCATCAATTTCTCCACACAGAAATAACTGCTGTGTAACCTTCATCCCCTTCTACTACCTTATAACCTACTTAATCAATTATTACTAAAACTTATATATGTTCAGACACACAGCCTAATGTAGCCTTCTACTTCTGCACACACACACAATCAATATTTCAACCTCGTCTGCTATCTCCTATTTACAGACCACATGCAGCTGGCCGGGCATGGATGACACTACATAACTTATTAAAACCCAGATCGTATGCACTGATGCCACAAGCAAACTACTGTGTCCCGCTGCAGCAGAAATATTTCAAAGGCGCAGAGAGCAGTTAAATGGACCTGATTTATAAGGGCAAATACAGATATTTTTGCACATTATGACATTTATTTTGGTTGGGGGGGAAACTGCATGAAGTTCATGGAACACTTTAATGTGTTTCCACCCAAAGTAACAGTCACTACTACGGCTTATACCACTGTATTCAGCCATACTTTGTGTATTCCATCAGAGCAGTTGGTCATTAAGTTTCTGCTGTTTTTCAAAAACTTTGGATTTTGCATTTTGAAATTGCATTTAAGCACTTCTTG
This sequence comes from Lutjanus argentimaculatus, assembly GCA_034769285.1. NCBI lineage: Eukaryota > Metazoa > Chordata > Actinopteri > Lutjaniformes > Lutjanidae > Lutjanus > Lutjanus argentimaculatus. The sequence continues at coordinate 24,693,701 of JAWZSL010000009.1, read as the reverse complement.
TGCACAAATAACACTTCTCATTAGTTATTGTACAGTACCCAAGTACAAAATTAACTCAGGGCAATAGGGACGCTTGAAAATTTCAGCCCAGTTCTGTGTTTTTCCTGATCAGATGGGATCATTTGTGCAGTTTTTGACACACTTATAGGCACAGTTTAATTAGGTTACTCATTCAAGTTTATTAACTCAAATAAATGCATGCATGTATTAAGTAAATATAACTCAAGCATTTATTGTTAAGGTAACTTCAGTAAATCAAGTTAATAATAACAATTACAATGAATTACTTGCGCTTAAAACTTTACACTTACATGCAGCATTTATTCAAACTTATTTAAAATGTGTTAAAAGAATTCACCTGAATAAAGTGAGGCTAACTTACATGCATCTTCTTCATGTAATGTTACTTCATACGTTGAATTTACTCAGTTGTCTTCCACTAAAGCAAATCATTACATTCCAGTTTTAGCAACTTCAAACTCACTCAAATACAGTATTTCTCCAAACTTATTTAAAATAGAATTTATCTCAATAAATTAAGGCTAACTTAAATTCAATTTCTTCATACAAATGTTAGCAGATAAGTGGGATTTACTCATTTACTCTACTAATACAGCATTTCTTAGAACTAATTTAAAATGTGTTAATAGAATTTATCTAAATAAAGCAAATTATTACATTCTAGTTGTAACAACTTCAAACTCTGTTGTGGCAACTCAATTCATTTGCAAAAACTGATTGCCTAACACTACTTAAGTTGTATCAACACAATATTAACACCCACATGTGACACAATTTTAACAATTTGTTTGAGATTTGATGACAACTAGTCCCCATCACATTTGCTATTAAGAATCATAGGAAAATCATTGTGTCTTTATAGGGACACTTCCAAGTCTGTGTTTCTGCTGATGAGATGAGATAATTTGTGCAGTTTCAGCCACAGTTACTGACATTCTACTTAAGTAAAGTTGTTGTAAACTCAGTCTAATTTCCTGCTTGGGGATACTCGTGAGCATTGTAGCAGTAAAGCACACAGCAGTTTGAGAAACAGCACAGACAACTCAGGGTAAATCTGCAAAAAACATCCTCGTTCCTCGCGTCAGGTAGGCTGCAGCAGCACGTTAAGTCAATTGGAGTCTCCTTGGCAAATAGCTGCAGGAGAGAGCAGTCTTCAAAGTGCAGCAAAGCTTTTGGAGAGGAGGCGAACAGCAAACACAAACAGACAGTATACACATCAACATGGACACACACACAAACACACACACACACACATGCACACACACAGGCACAGCAGCAGCTCACCTGAGTTCTGACGGAGCCGGGATCTGAAAGAAGTTTGAGAACAGGCATGGTGAATGACGGGTTAGCGGGTGCACGCAAACACTTGCACACAGTTGTCGGTACAAGGCAACACTCCCTCATTAGTGGAGAAGGCGGACGCTCGTGTCTGACCGTGGTTCGCTTTGTTTTGCTGTGCTGCCACTACCTGACAGCCGGGATAGAGGAGGTAACGAGGCTGTTGGGGGGTGGGGGGGGTGGGGGGTGGGGGGGAGGCAGACCTGAGGTTTTTGCTCCACCAGTTTCTTTCATTGGCTCCCTGAGGGATGGGTTACACCCCCTAGACACACACAAGCGCACACCTTGGCACACACACACCGCTCATACTCCTGTACCTGTACAAACAGAGGAGTTGCATAAACACATGCATACCTCAACACTCACACACACACACTAGCTGTCAGAAAATATATGTCCTGTACCTACAGTACCTGCACGCAAACACACACACACACACATACACACACACACACACACACACATCTCTCAGCAGGCCTGTTGTTCCTCAAGTGAACTTTGACCTGTTATGCAAACATCTGTCGAGGGAGCTGATAACAGAGACAAATGCAGGTAAACAAAGGCTTATCTCTAACACACACATACACACTCACACACACACACACACAACCCTATACTGTGACTGTGTGTTTTGTGTAGCTCTGCTGGTGTCTTGACAAAATCTGTTCATGCAAGCAGTGTGATGGCTTTCTGAGTGAATAAAGTTCAGTGTTGATGATCAAAAAGTGGTGCAACCCAGAAGGAAGCAAACAGAGGTGGCAAAAGTACACACAGCACAGATACCTCTGTAAAAAATAGACTTTGGTAAAAAAAAAAAAACAAAAAAAAAAACAAGTATTGATTCAACTTCTTCACTGAAGTAAAAGTCAAAAAGTAATGGCTCTGAAATGTAGGGGAGACTGGGGGCAAAGGTAACAGGGGGTAACTGCAACACACTCAGTTCCTCCATTTAGAAACAAGCTAGAGTGATGACTTTGCACATGCTCAGTAGGATTCTCTCTCCGCCTGTGGAAAAGAAGAAGTTTTCAACAAAAACTTATTTTGAGTTATGAAAGTTACTTTTTGGATGTAAAGTGTTTCTCTTTTGCAGTATGAAATTTGGAAGACTTTTAATTTAAACTTGCATCAATTTTATGTGCAGGTTATGGTTTCAAGATGAAAATTAACAACCTGTGCTTATGTACGTGTTGCTAGCTAGCATGCAAGAGTTTATCATGACAGCAAGATCGGGGGCAATTACAAAAATATAAATAGACTTTTGCTTTGAATATGTATGATCTCTGACATCTAAAACAATTTGAACCACATAGGACCTACAACAAAATCTTTAACTACAGCAGTAATGTGATTACTTTTGATTGCTTTTGAGATGCAGTAGGTTATTATGAATTATTCTTTCATTGTTACAGCTGCCCCCAACTACAGTTACATCTGCACTGACTCTGACTTTTTGCATTAAATTTGACGTTATAGTGCGTTTAGTTAGTTGTGAAAATCTACCAGTTGTATTATTATTGCACATATTTCTTCTATCATAAAATGACTGTTTTAAGTAGTCTGTGAGTTATGAATGAAAATGTAAAAAAGTGTTAGAATTGCCCCCATTCTCCCATAATCAAAGTATAAAAGGAAAAAGTAGCCTTTTTCTACAGACTGTTTCTGTGCAAAACTAACTGAACCTCACTTTTTCTCCAGAGTCAAGTCTCCTTCTCTTGTCTGTGTGTTGTTGTTACATCTCTTACTGACTGATCATTTTTGTCTTGTTAAATCTGTCGTGCGTGATCGTCACTGATGGATACCTCAAGGAATTTTCTTATCTAAGTGCTATTGTTCCATCAATCATTGGTGGTGCACAATGGTGCAAAATAAATAAATAAATAAATAAAATAAATAAATCAATAATTCCCCTCAAATGCATCAAAACTAAAGTAGGGGAGACCAGATAAACAAGGAGCTTACCTTGGGCCATCTAAAACAGTACTATAGTTGCCCCTTATCTTGCTCCCATTATAAAATCTTCTATGCTGGCAAAACCTATATTAGCATAATTTGTCTATGTCATTTTTTAACTAATAATACATCTGTTTATTCTGGATTATAAAGTTTTAAGTTAAATTTAAATTTGCAGTCACTGAAACTGTAGACAACAGAAGAAAAATTCTGCACATCCAAAAAGTAACTTCATAACTCAAAATCAGAGGATGTTTCTACTTGGAGGAATTGAGTGGGTCACAACTGCCCCAAGTTATGATTGCCACTGGTCTCCCCTAACTTTTTGAAAATTAGTACAATGTTTGTGTTGAAATGTAGGGGGTAAAAGTAAAAAGCTGTCAGAAAAATAAAAACACAAATAAACAGATACCTGAAAACACTACTTGAGTAGAGTAACAAAGTATTTGTACTTTGTTACATCCCACCTCTGGAAGTAACTAAGTAACACTTTTTTAGGAGTTTTTGAAGTTTAAGAACTACTGGTACATGGTACATTTTCGTGTACCAGCAGAGGCTGAACGCTGTGCGGAGTAATGAGAGTGGGAATTCAAACCGACATCCCAGCCTTCACCAGCTCTCACGCCGCTGGTGTCGCCCAAATCTACTCAGGTACACAGTGTGCCCAGGTGGGCCTGGCAGTGGCGTTATTGCCTCTGCGACCTGATAGCACCATGACAGATGCCAGGTCCAACAGGAGCTGGCAGCTTGCCATGGGGAATACAAACACACAAATACAAACACGCGCGATTGCGACACGCAGAGACACGGGTGCAGAGTGTGCCGGCTGTGCTTGCTTGGTCTTTAAAAACAATGTGCAGAGTTTTTTTTAGAGCTGTGAGAGCACAAGCCTGCACTTTCAAGACCTAAAAGAACTTCCACAAACAAAAAGTGTGGATCTGGTTTTTTCACCTCTTCCCGCTCTCTCTCTCTCCACACACACACACACACACACACACACACATCACACTGACACACATGCAGAGGACATGCTAAGCTGGTTTCTGAAGGCCTTCTTTTCATTCCACGTGTCTGAAGTTTTCCCTCCATTTCTTTCAGAGCTGTCAGTGCTCCTGCACAGGGAGCTGAGTGACAGATACACAACAGGGGCGTAATAAAAAAGTCTGTCGGAGTTTCTTAAAACTCTTCAGTAAAACTACTATTAAGCTTTGGGGATCGGTGCAATGATACACAGTGACATTGCCTTTAAGGTGCTCAGAAGTGTCAAAACCACCCAGGGAAGCGGGGGAGCGTTTGAACAAATATCTGCAATACTGATCCAATACTTGGATGACCTTGGTTGGGAGAAATAAGGGCATGTGTAAAGTTTTTATTTATTTGGAGCACACCGTCCTCCTAATTCCCACAATTCCACTTTTCAGAATGTCACTGTGTAGACTGTTTTAATCACGGTGCAATAAGTCTCCCTCATACCCATAATTAGCCACACGAGACACTCTTATGTCAGGTTGTTGTATCATTATGCTCATACTGCTATAAATGTGCAGTTGTGTTCATACAATTAGATTTAATGTGTCTCCTGAAAACATTTTGTACAGACTGCAGACTTGTTGCAGACCTGTGACTGATACAAGGTTGTGCAATAAAGTGAAAGACTTTGGTCATGCGTGTAAAGCAGTGGTGCGTTACCTGTTTTTCCACAGCAGCCAAAGCGACCCAGGCATTCTTTATGGGCACCTAAACCACACTTGGAGCACAGGTAGCCCTGGTTAAAGATGCCCCTGCACACAGAAGAATGGGAAACGTCAACACATGGACTGTCTGATAGGATGCACACAGTAGTAAGATTAAAATAATGTAAAGAAAGGCAACACAATACTTTAATGCGTATGGACCCAAGCTGCAGTCAAAAGATTGCCTTGTTTTCTGACATTTTAGGAGAACAGACAGTTTGGAAACACATAGTACACTTCTCTTCTTTGAAAGTTTGATAACAATGTTAGTCTGAAATATCTACACTGTAAAAATCATACAGGGATTTAGTTGAATCAACTAATATTTTCTCCCTAACTTAACATTAATATAGAAGTTTTATTTGTTCAACTTTAAATTTAAAGTATGATGAAAACTTGCTGTGTGTCTCTGATAGACTATACTAATAATATACTGTATGATGTGATAAGTGTGAATGAAAAGTTGTTGGTTCAACTTATTATCTTAAGCTTACTGAAGGTGTAACTATGTCAATATCAAGTTTATTTAATGAGAAACATTTATTTGTTTTGATATGTTTCAAAATCTTTTTTAAATTCAGTCAACATAAAAAAATGAATAAAAACCAATAGTTTCTTTTTTCACAGTGTAACTCACTAAATATTGAACGTATTATATTGAGTCTTGTCCTCCTCTAGATGAGCTGAAATGAATTCTATTTCCAAATTTGTGTTTAGTGCTTACTAGCTAATCTTGGCATGCTAATAGGCTAAAATAAGATGGTGAAAACATCATGCCTCTCAAACATGAGTATCTTAGTATGGCTTTTTTATTTATTTTTTTTATTTTAGTTTTACATTTGAAGCCTCTCAAAATTTTTGAGTGAAGCGTTGAATGTCATCATATTTTTTGACTGATTCAAAGCTTCATTCGTCACCATTTAAAAAAATCCTCTGACAAAAGATCACCAACAAATATGTAAAAAAAAAAAAAAAAAGATAGATAAAATCATGTTGATCGATTAATTACATCTATCTTTTTTCAATAAATTTTGACTTTTGGTGTTATTGGAAATGTTTGGATTACACAAGTTGGAAACAATCCTACGCAGCCACTACTGGAATCTAATTTTATAAATAGTATAATACTAATAATATTACTTTATCTGCATCTGTGCAGAAATTCCAGGCTTAGAAAGAATAAGTAGATTTGAAAAAAGAGAAAAAAGATTCAAGCGTTTGGATGTTGATGTAGAATTTGAATGTCAATATTATAAACATGTTAGCATCATCATCATTTTGAGCATGTTATGGCTCATTTATGCCCCCTTTACGAACAAAATAGATTCAAATGATGTAACGGTCACTGCCCACATACTTGCACATGCCCTTTATGTTGGCAAGGATGTTAAGAAATACATCCACTAGAGGGCATCATAGTCAAAAGTTACCCCAAAGAAGAAGAAGAAGAAGAAGGGTCAAAAGTTTCTGACAACAAACATGGCGACGCAGGTTGAGGTTATAATAATTTTCCTCTTGAGGAAAAGAAGCGTTGCAGATCGTAAAGTGTGTAAACGTCTTCATCATGTCCTGTGGTCGTGTCTCACTTTAGCTACTGGCTACACTGCTAAACTGCACCCCCCCCCAACAACCGGTGGTACTGCTCCATTTCATCTGTATCTGTAAGCTTTCAGAAAACGTGCACAGATGCAGACAAAATGAGGGCAGAAGGTCTGTCTGTATACAAATCTAACATTGAGCATAAAAGAACCTTTAGTATGCTGATGCAGAAACTGTCACTGTGCTTTCTTACAGTAGTTTAGGCACCGGTCAGTCCTTGAGGTCTTCAAGGTTGAAGGCTGAATATAAAACCAGACTGTTCCACCTCACAGACTCAGCACCTCTAGGACACCAGCCAGAATTTCATACTTTACACCAAAGCCAAAACAGGTGTGGTGGGTGGGTAAGCAAAAAACTAAATCAGCTCATATCTAGAAACTACTGAGAAGAAGACACTGACATTCTGGTGTCAGTGATGTGCGCGCACACACACACACACACACACACACACACACGCACGCAGAGATGGAAGCAGCAGTGTGTCGCCCTGTTTTCATTTACATAACCATCTCTGAGGCCCTAATTAAAATGACATGAAAGTAAAGACTGCTTTGCTCTGCTCTCCAGCTAATTGTCTGTTTAACCTCTTTGAGAAAACTAGCATGAAGTTAAAGTGCAGGTACACTATTATTTTTTTTGCTCAGTTCAGAGCCACAGGGTGTGTGTTGCACTAGGGGAAGTGTGTCCGAACATGTGAGCTTAAACCAGTAGGACACCACACTTATGAAACCTTCACAATTCTTCTGAAATCACATGAAAGGAAATATTTTTAGGTTTAAAACTTGAGAAAGAAATCTTCCACGAGACACTTTGCTGAATATTTGTATGCACCATCTTTCCTGATTAATGACACAATGCTTCAGTAAGGCTTGTGCTCTTATAAATATCATCATTATAATTTGATTGTGTTTAATTTTAGAACCAGCATAATACACTAGATATTAAATTAGATTAGACACAACAGATCTGTTGTTTTAATAACGTTCCTACCACCTTTAAAACAAGCTTAAAATGACACACACACACACACACGCGTGCACACACACACGCACAAACTCAACCCAATGAACTTTTATGATCCGTCACGTTTTTCACTCCAGTTGATCCGTCAGTCTGCCAGTTGCTGCCCTGCTGTTTTTTTAATCATCTATTATTTGACCATATTGCTCCATTAATCCATCACGGATAGGATAAATATGCTGACTAACTTTTTAGCTAGCTAGAAAACAATGTAACATTCTGACAACTTTTCAGCAAGCTAGTACAGAATGTAAATGTAAATTTCTGTTACTTTAAACTCCAATTTAAGATGTCTTGAAAAAAAAAATAGAGCGTAAAATAGAGCTTCTCTGCCATCATTAGTAGGCTAACTACTACAGGCTAACTGACTATTTAGCTAGCTAGTGAACAAATTATGTAAAGTTTTTTTAAACTTTTAAGCTGCCTAACAAACTATGTAATGTTTCAATTCAATTCAATAAATAACAAAGCAGAGACTAGTTTTTAATTATGCAACAGAGGTCTGCTTAGTTTTAAATCTGGATTTACCCATTTTAATCCTGATTTTGATGTATTAATCTTTTAAATGAGTCTGTGTCAGTGCAAGCCAGTCGAAGAATACTGGTATGCAAATTTATTTTTGCTGTAGGTGTCACGAAATAATGTCATATACATCTTAAAATCACATAATAACACTTAACTCATTAGCCTCATGATTCACAAAGTCATTTGACATTCTGTCGTGTCTGCTCAAGTTAATCAACTGCTCTTCTTCAGGTACTGCAAACAAAGTGCTCCAGGACAATAGTCATAATGAAACCGTCAAAAGGAGCCATCATTATTTACAGAAAAACTTGAGAAATAATCAATAAAACAGCAACAACCAAAAGAAAATAAAGAACCACTGCACTTCAGATGCTTCCTGAGACCCTTCCTGCATTATTCTTGTTTTTCTCACAACTTATCCTGAGAAAAATGTTGGTGAATTCAGCGCCTAACTCTGTATATTCACAGTGCAGTAACCTTGTCCCCTTTCCCCATCCATCGCCTTGAAGAAGTGCTGAAGTGTGACAGACATTTTTCTTTGCCGTCCTCGGTAGGTGAAACCACTCAGTCGTTCCCGATGTGAGAAAGACCATGAGGCGCGGTCCTCTGGGTGTCGATACCATTCAGCAAATTCAAAAGAAACTTTGTGTTAGGGAGGCACGTGTGCAGAGGAAGAGGGGAGTAAAAGGAAAGTGACGAATAGATTGTTAGGGTACACTGGAGAGGAACAGGAGGAGCGGAGGGCTTTCAAAGAAGTCCTGACAGTTGTTTGAAGGGAGAGGGTCCACGTCTCGTCCTCAGTCTTTATGTTTGACGATAGCCTTGAAGAGATTTTAGCGCTGCTTTCATTCTGTGCGTGTGTGTGTACGTGTGTGTGTGTGAATAATAATCTCACCTCAGCAGCATGTGGCAGGAGTTGCAGGAGGTGATCCTTTCAAAGGTGTGCATATGGAACTCATGGAAGTTGCTGGCGGCGTTCTCAGGACGAATGTTGGATCTAAACATGAGGCACAACAAACATTAGATGCAAGAAAAACTTCAGTTTATAGGATATGAACAGGTGACATATCTCTGAAATGTCACGAAATATCAGCACCAAAATGACAAGACTGTTGTTTCTGCTTTTCTTAAGCTTATTAATCAATACATTTTATTTCTGTTGAGTCAACTTGTTATATAATTGTTTCTTTATATGCAACCCATTGATCAGTTCTGTGACTTGCAGATCACCATAGATACTAAACATACAAATGAACATCGTCCTCACCTTTTAGAAGTGACCATGAATACAAAATATGTAACATTACAAACATCTTTTCAGAATTTTCTTTTACTCACTGATGGGTTAAGACGAAAGGTTGTCATGTATGGTTGTAATATCATATGTTTTGTATTTACGGACATTTATATTTCTTGTAAACAATATTCATTATGAGTATATATGACATTCTGTCAAACAGATTAAAACATCTATTAAGTTTGGTATTCTCAGTATGAAGGAGTAAACTGATGACCCCTGAATAAGTGACATATATATATTATGGATATTTCATAAAATATTCATTACATAACAATACCAGCTTGGAATAACTGATAACAATTAACCTAAATATTGAACTCAATAACTGCAAAAGTTTGTGTAAAATGAGTGATTTGGATACATTTTGGAGAATATTACACAAGAAGAGAAAATTATGCAACTGTCTGATTGTATGTATTTTGTTTAATACAAACATGCACATGAACTGGCCTCTTTTTAAAAAAAATCTGTTTTCTTCTCCTTGACACTTGGCCACTGCTCTACTAGCTCTTTAGTTGTTTTAACTGTGTCCTTGTCTAATGCAGGATGAGGCAGGATGAGTTTGCGTTCAGGTCTTCACTGTGATCTTATCCTGTGGGATTTTTTTTTAAAGTTTGTATCTTAAATAATAATCAAAACTTAGAAACAACAATTTTCTTTTCTTCATAGAAATCAATGAAACACTGAGATTTTTTTTTTGTTTTGTTTTTTGAAAAGTTTTCTTCAGCCCCTTAAAATCAAGTAGGCCTTGCTTTGTACTTGTTGCCTGTTTTTTTGCAGTTTTCTCACAGTCTGTCTTTGATCAAAATGTCTATTTCAAAGCGAAATTAAAACTTTTTTCACTTATAATTGCGGCCAACAAAGTCTCTTCCATTGCAACAGTAACATTTCACTGATACCGTTCTTTGAAGTGGGAAGGAGAGAATTGCAAGTAGACAGGCAAGGTCTGCTTGAAGAGAACACAGAAGTGTTCTTGGCCCCTTGGGACATGGATGCATACGTGTGTGTGTGTCCGTGTTGTGTGTGTGTGGGTGTGTGTGTGTGTGTGTGTAAGAAAGAAAAAGACAGGATTTGCCCAAGTTTGCCTTTAGCAGAAAGGCCTGTTTACTTCAAATTTAAGAGGTCTTCCTTTGTTTTTCATGATGACATTGTTGCATAAGCGTTTTGCTTAATATGCGCAGGTGCTACTTTTGACACTCCAGTAATTAGTCAAACTGAAGCGCGACATGTTCTCTGGAATATAGGACAAACGGCGCTAAGACGGTAGAAAGTGTAAGAGAAGAAACACAGAACTTCAGTGGTGTCCTCTCCTCTATACTGGGGTTATCCAATATATCCACTTTAACTGAAGATTATTAACTAGAAATTGCATAGCACTGACTATCTACTTACCATAAAAATAATCACTCTGAAAGATAATGAATATGTTGCAATGGCATGTTTATAACAAAAACTCTCATAAACCCCTGAGCTTCCATTTAATTTTGACTTGACGTTAAGAGCACAACCGGTGTCTTCCAGTTCCACTACTTCTCTGTGGACTGAAGCTTTTAAAGCAACTTTGTACAGACCAAACTTGTACTGAGAGGTACCAACTAAAATTTAATGAACTTTAAAGGAGAACTATTACACTTTTCCTTATTTTGTATCATATATAATGTTACGATGTTGGCCGTTCACATTAAAGGTGGCTTGGTTGTAAAATAATGATGTAGATGTATGTAAAAGTAATCTCTGTGAGAAAAATATCCAGGTTTCAGACTGCCCTGAATGCAACATTCTCAATATTTTTTTTTCTACTTTGGCACATCGTGGATTTCTTTATATTGTCATCCGCTCCAGGCACAGCACAGCTTGCACAACACGCCCACCCACTGTCTTTATTCAGTGCTCTGCTCAGGATATGTTCATGTTCAGTTTGTCTCACAGGAAGCGCTTTTTCGGTTGGAAAGGAAAGTTACATATTTTCTGGTTTTCCCTCTAACACTCTGCTCTGCTGCTACTCTGGAGTTTCTGATGGAAAAGTATTTTTGCTTGTTGCTAAGGTATCTAACCCCTACTGCTAGTTGGCCATGCTTTCTCCCAGTGTTTGAGCTCCCAGTCTGGGCTGCATGGCTAACTGACCTAATTAGCAGCAGCAAAAGTAGCTAACCACTAACAACAAGTACAGTTTGTCCATCACGAAATTCCATAAATAACCAAAAGTTGAGGCAGAGCAGCCGGCAGACATCAGAGTGAAAACCAGAAAATATTTTCTCCATAAAATCTGAGCCAGTTTCACCAAAATCAGTGAATAAAGTTATAAAAGTTCTGTGCTTGTGTACAGTAATCAGTCCCCAGAAACTTAACTGCCTCTACTGTTTTTCCAACCTAATTCTTGGCTCATGTGTGGTCTTATAAGCTGTATATTAATCACATCCACTGGTCCATACCATTATTTTCAATCCTGAAACAGCGCTCAGAAACTCTGGGTGCTGTAGTCTTGCTGGTCAGATCAATCTCTGCGCTTATTAGCCAACTAGTGGCTAAAGTTGAGGCATCAAGTGGCTGCATGAAGGGCCATTACAAGATAAATAAGGATGTTTTTGAACTGTGAATCATGCAAAATTAATGAAAGAGCTGGAAATGATAATAGGTCCCCTTTAAATAAAGTCATATTGTGTTTCTGAGTCTCTCCTGACTTTCGAGGATGAAGCAATCACTCACTGCTGTTTAAGCAACAGTTCGCCTTTAGTGTCTCGCCTTGTCTTGGTGGAACAGTGTGTCTACTTACCCCTCACGGCTGCTGAATCTTAGTCAAGCAGGAAACAGCGGGTGGTTTGGAAATAAAGGCGGCACGTGAGAAAACAACTGTTCACAGATCAACTATCAAGCGTCGCTGTGGGAGCATGTGATTATCTGGCGACGCCTCTCTATTCTCGCAGCTCGTTAATTCAGCCTCAAATGCCCCTGTTTTCTCGCATCACACAGCGCTTCATCTTCCTAATCCTCTTCTTCACTTCCTGTTAAGGCCTTCCTTCGGAGCCGGAAATATTATTTCACAGATTTTTCTTTTCATTATTCTTTTTTTTTTCTCAGTTTTTATTTCTATTTTTTCATTGTAATTACACCTGCTTGGGAGTCACGCCGCTCTTAACTAACTGTCACGCTGTCGCTGGTGGATAGGTGTCTTAACAATGATGTAATCTAATCACTGTTATCTCAGCTCGAACTCAAGGAGGTACAGGAGGAATGGGGCGAACGTCTACCAACTGAGCTACCAGCCTGCTAAGACACTTTTAAAAATAATTTGTCCAAACCAAAGCAGCAGAAGCCGAGATATCCTGACATTCAGAATAAATTACCTGGTCCTACATTTCCCATAATGCAACTCGACAGTATTTTTGTTAGATGCTTTCTGCGTGGCACACATCTTTCAAACTCCACACCTTCAGTTTATAACAAAGGCCGTCTGTTAAAAATGCACAGTCCCCAGGACCGAGCCGCTGTTGCCCTGACAACATCGCTATGACATCACCAGGTTCCTTTTTTTGACATTACAAATGTTCATAGCCACAGAGGACATTACACAGCTGTCTCTTCCTGTACCTGCTGTACTATTTCTAAGTATGTGTTATTCTGTTTTACTGTGCAATCTGCTGATATGTTTCTGGTGCCAATTTCATAACAAATTCCCGCACACTAATTTCAGTGAATTTCATGGTTTGAAACGAGGGAATTGAGTCCTGGCCCCCTACTGTGATTCAAACACCAGCTTCATACAAGAAGTCAGCTAACAAGGCACATCTTCACAAATCGCCATGTGGTACAAGATACGACTTTTCTGTTTTTTAAACTAATGAAAAACAATATAAAGTTTACACACTTGTGTTCAGTGTTGCATGAACTGTGCCAGCTCTCCACTTCCAACAACTCACAGCTGTAGCTGCTCTTGTTGCAGTTTTCTTCAAACTATAGAAAAGGGTCTCACTTTTTTTGGCTGGGAAATCTGCTAATATGCGGATCATACTTCTTCAGAAACTTAATTTAATGAGTCAATTGAACTCTGTTCAGAACATGTAGTCGACTCATCATTTCAAGTCAAAAGGCTTCCAGTTAATGAGAAAGGATTAGTTGATTCAATTAAATGCCCGCATGCTTTTTTTTTTTACAGAGCATGCTTATTGGGCTTGGAGGAAGGTATCAAGTATTGTCAAGTCGAAAAGCTCAAACCTAAGTGACATCACGAGTCACTGGTGTTAAAGTCCATGTCGAGTTGTATGTCTTTTTTGATTTTCTCAAATTGAGTCTAAAGCAGTGTTAATTTGTTGACGAAAAAATTTCGTCATAGTTATCGTCAACAACCTTTTTTTTCTGACTAAATCGAGATAAAAAATTCATTCACGAGGACTAAGACGATGACGAGGTGTATTGACATTTTCATCAACGAATAAAAACGAGACGGAAATGTCTGCCAGAGACGAGATCCAATCAGAACTAATTTCGTTTGTGGATGGTAATGACGATTTAGGAAGAGGCGGGAAGAGTTGGGAGGAGAACCAATCAGAGCGACGTGGTAAGGAAGTTACGTACACACTTTGAGCTAGTTTGAGACTGACCCGGGAATGTATACAACTTGCTCCCAACTAACGTGTTTCACACGGAAGACAACAGAATGTCAACGCCTGGTAGGAAGAGGAGAGAAGATATATGGACAAATTTTACATTTGATGTGAAGGAAAACAAGATGCTGTGTAAAAAGTGTAGCGCGAGGATTACCGGCAAAAACACAACAAACTTGAAGAGACGTTTACAGTTGAGTCATCCTGAAATCCACACACAGGTAAGCATGTTAAGCAACGGATGGGGATGAATGGAACCCGTTCCATACATACTGGCGGAGTTTATTTTTCCACTACATTCAACTCACTGGACGTTATCCCGTTTATTACACGGCTTACGGGTGAATTATTAAGTTTGAGATGTGATGTTCGTCAGAATACGACTTTTATCGATTATTTAGCGTAGCTATATAAATCTGCGTGATTTTTCCGCTGTTTTGCTAACCCCCCTCCGCCGTATGCATTTGTTTTCAACAAAGGCTTTGATAAATCAATCTGTGGATTGGTGGATCTAGGTCAGTGTTTCCCAACCCTGGTCCTCAAGGACCCGTGTCCTGCATGTTTTAGGTGTTTCCCTGCTCCAACACACCTGACTCAAATGATCAGGTTGTTATCAGGCTTCTGCAGAGGCTTGGTGACGAGCTGATCATTTGAATCAGGTGTGTTGGAGCAGGGAAACATCTAAAACATGCAGGGCAGGGGTCCCTGAGGACCAGGATTGGGAAACACTGATCTAGGTGAACGTAATGACTTTCAGAAATTGAAGGGAAAGTTTACATATTACCCTTTTCACACTTTTTAGTCGACTAAATCTACTGCAGTTTTCGTCGACTATAATCTTATGATATTTCGTCAACTAAAACTAGACTAAAACTAAAACAATTTAGATGACTAAATTATGACTAAAACTACATTTTAGTCAAAAGACTATGACTAAAACAAAATCAAATTTTGCTGTCAAAATTAACACTGGTCTAAAGTAGGGCTGCAACTAATTATTACTTTCATAGTTGATTAATTGTTGTTGTTTGGTCTAAAAAATGTCAGAAAGTTGAGAAAAACGTTGATCAGTGTTTACCAAAGTCCAAGATGACGTCCTCAAATGTCTTGTTTTTCCCACAACCCCAAGATATTTAGTTTACTGTCATTGCTCAAACCTCTTAATCGATTATCAAAATTGTTGGTGATTAATTCAATAAGTCATCTGACTTGAGTCCACACCTCTGGCTGTAATGTTTTTATCTGCTATACTACCACAGTTATCGTCTACTCAATAAAAGATGTCTGGCCTGTATGTTGAAGACAGAATGAGACAATTAATCAGTCATTCATCTTTCTTGGCTCTATGAGTGAAATACTATAGTTCCATTTTGTCATTCTTGGCACCAGTTTGTCAATCAGTTTAGATGCATTTGGATCTGGTTCAGGATGAGGACTGGTTGATGCAGTTTGTCCACATACACCCGATGCTGGCTTTAAATTTAACCGTTTTGTCTGAGTAAAAAGCGTGAAATGCTTATAAAACATTTAAAATAACTGGATTCAAAATGTTGACTATTTTGACGATGCTACTCGTGCATGAGCTTTAGAGACCATGATGCCATTTTTAGTGCATTTTCAGTCAGGTTCTGGTTTTAAAAGTTAAGTGTGCATCTTATAATCTGCTCATCTTTTTTGTCACAGCCTCGTCTCCCTCATAAATCATCGAGTGGCCTAACTTGAATAACAGGACAGGAAATGTGCGCGCTTTGATGCTGTGACAAAATGCGGCTCAGGCAAAGAGACACACACTCTTATCACGTCGTCACGCGTGAACACACACATACTCGCAGACAAAAACACACTCACATGGCCATGCCAAACTGCTCCAGCCACTTCTTTTTCAGCTCTTTGGTCTTGAAGAAGAATTCAAAGCCGCTCTGGCCCTGGTTGTGAGTGAGGTAGAATCCGTAGGACCACTGCAACGGAAAAAAAAAAAAAAAATTGAAAGAAAAGACACACACATTTGAGACAGGAAATAAGAACAACGGCGAATAAATAAATTGAGGGTTTGGAGTGAGAGACAAATGGAGCAGGAGGGGGCAGGAGCTGAAGGAGACAGGATGCAGGGAGACAGATGGAGACAAAGAGATGCAAAATGAAAGAGGGATGCCTCGGGGAGAGCAAACACAAAGGCTGAAGGGTTGGAGGGCGGCAGAGCTGACAGACACAGACAAAACAGAGAGGAAGAGCATGAAGGAGAAGAGGAAACGAGTGCGAGCTGGCTGTGCCATATAACTGCTGGGCACCCGACAGCATGCATAGACCCAAGTAGTGAGTGGGCCTGTAATCATCCACCATTATCCACTTCAAAGGCTAAATATTTGTCTATTAGCCTCTGTGTCAACACATGCCTCTGTTTTTTTTTTTCAGATAGCGTCACTAAACAGATGCTTGTGAGATGCACTTTTTATGGCTCCTAGTTGTGGTTTTGAACTCCTAGCACTCAGCTCTGAAGGCTAAAAACATGCCAAGCTCACAGTGCTGTCAGGCAAGCTCATCTTTTTTACTGAAAGAAAAGAGGAAAGGAAAGCAGCACTCTACAGAGGCATTCCCAATGGACACCAAGACTTATGCTCAGCAAAGAGATCTCTAGCTACCAATTTGTAAAGAGAAGGAGGAGGTGTTTGTCTATCTTTCTGTCAGTTTAGCTGTTTTTGTGTTGGTTTATCCTCAGCATTTAAAAGGATCACACACCGAGGCTGATAATGTAAAGTATTTCTTTGTTAATCTCCCTAAAATATACATAATTAGGCTGTAAGCTTGCTCTTGTTTTACCCCTCCTGGGTCAACGTGTCTGAGCCGTAAACCCTGGTTGTTTGAGATTATCAACATTAAACCTGCACTGATGCTGGCAGCATGACGGCAGATTTACCAGGAGGGAACAAAGAGAAAAGATTCTCAAGTGAGGAGACAGATCACGGTTTGAGAATGAAAGTGCAAGAGTGAGAGATATTGGAGACAACAGGACGTCGCCAAAGCAGCCATATGTTTATTTTACATTAACGCCTGCAAAAAGTAATACAATACATGAATTGTAAAAGTCAAGCAGATATGTAACTGGTTATGTTTTACACTAAAGCACCTTGAAATTATGTTGTATTTTATAATTCATTATTATCATCAACATTAGCTCCTCGACAATGTGGTCGAGAGAAGGGAACCGACCCAGTCTGGCTGCAAAGTTGCTATCCAGCTCAGGTGGATAACGCTACTGTTGGTGGAGGAAACACAATCAGAAAGTATTTCTGAAGTTTGATAACCTGTCTGCAAGATTACACACAGGTTATCCTTTGAGGATACCCAGCCTCTGACAGACGTGCACATCAGGGTTGGGCCAGTCTCACCGTCAGATATGATGTCTCGTTCATTTTAGATCATAATTGTTTAATCCTTGTTTTTCTGGATCACAGTAAACACGCAGACACAAACACTACAGCTGCTCCAGCTGTCATGCTGACTGATCTGTTAAAGACATCTGACAGCTCTGATCCCGTCCCGTGCGTACTTTGCACGTCTGTTGAGGTTATTAGGCTTTATAATTATAATGATAATTGTTATAAGAGAGATTGACTTTAAAGACACACACACACACAACAACTGCGCACAGCTGTTTAAACATAAATAAAAGGTGCTCTGTGATTGCAGAGACGTGTGTGCGCACCTCAGCCAAGTCCAATACAGACAAACTCCTGTGTGGGGAGAAGGCTTAACATAAATGAAGGTGTTTTGTGATTATGGAGACGTGTGTGTGTGTGTGCTTCAGCCAAACACCCCGGTGCTATCTTGTGCTTACAAACTGACTGCGCCATAAACAGCCAGGTTTTAGCTGGTCTAAGGCGCAAGTGGCCACACCTTTGTTTTGCCTTCATTTTTAGACCCCCCACCCAACCAAAAGTTGCGGACCAGAAAACCAAAACTATAAACTGAAAGACCCTAAAATGCTCTATCCAGCCGAGGGGAACTATAGAGTTGAATGAAGTTTGTTGTTTCATCACAATGAGTGACACATTACACACGGTGATCTGATCTTTTGTAATTATATGAATATTCATTACAGCATCTTTAAAAGCTGAATTAAAAGCTTTCCTTTGATCACTTCTGGCTGCCGTAAAGCCTCAAACCATCAGCTTTAGTACGAGGAATGGCTTCATTCCAATGGTTGCACAAAAGTTTCCTGCTGCTGCGTACATCACTTCAGAAACGATTAGACTTTAAGGTTATTTGGTTTTACCTCCATCTGACTTGCATGCAAATACAATGATGAGGGTTTTATTGGCACTTCCCTCAGACAGCCACTGTCATCTTCGGCATTTCCATAATAAATACGTAATCAAACAAACTGCATCGTATCCATCATGTCAGAGGTGAACGACACAGAGGTAGCTGAAAGTTTCATAATAAAAATAACTATATAAGCCCATATGGGTCTAAGCCTACTAATGTCTGCTATTTACAACACCATTATTGCCCAAATCATTGTTTCCTGGCACGCTGTAGATATCATTCCTCATTATGATTGGCAATATTTTTCACCATTTGGCACTTAGTATTCACTGTGTGAATGTGTATGTGTGTGTGTGTAGTCAGGCCCAAAGCAAGGTTTAATGATAGCACCATCTGGGAGGAGGCAGACTGTTCTAGTCTGACACTGTTTCAGTATTATGCTGGTAAATGAACAAGACAATGTAAAACATGTGCTGCAACAAGCATGTACCAAATTATTTAAGACTCTTTTCTGTTGATTATATTGTTGTCTGTGTTATGAGCTGTAAAGATTTTCCCGTGTGGCTCATTTTAGCGGCACATTCAGGGGGATACAGAGCGCAGGAGGCGGCGGCGGGATGTAAAGGTCGGTACAGGTGCTTATAAAATACTGTCAAGGAGCAAGTTAACTCGATTTTTACTCAATTTTATGAACCTGCGTTTATCTGACAAATTGTTATGGCTGCTCATTATGCTGAAGTAGCGCTGTTAATTGGTTTGTCAGGAGTCCAACATGGTTTCTGAGCTTTGCTGACTCAGTCATAAAGAGGCAATAATGGACTCAACAGTGCAAGACTTTCCTCCATTATAGCTGATTGGTTGTTATATGAGATGCTTGTTTTGTTCTTTTTTTTTAATTTTACATTCTGCTATTATTTTCTAACTGTATATTACAGCAAGAGGGAAACAGTGAAAGTAGAAAGCAGAATCTGCTTGCTACATTGTTCTGGTATCAAGAGGGACATGGCATACAGCCCTGGGTGAAATTAAATATCATCAAAAGCTGTTTTACAGTAGCTGTTATAAAATCATTGTAAATCACAGCCTAAAGTGGGTTATCACTTCTTGAAAATGGTGATAACACACCATAAAATTAAAAGCTAAACGCTTAGGACATATTTTCTCTTTCAGTCAGTGAATTAAATCAGTGCGGATTCAAAATGATGCTACCAAATCCGACCTGTGAACGTGAGGCTTCCTGACTAAAGTACAAACAATAAAATTAGATGTGTGATTCACACTTTCCTCTCAGATGTGAAGTGTTAACTGTAGAAATAAACTATTTGCCTGTCACAATTACAGCATGGAGATATTTTTTCATTCGATTAAAATTCAGAGCACAGATTGTCATCGTTGAATGATCTCATTTTTATGTGCGGCACAATAACGACCTATTTATGAATGCTGACGCAGGCATGTGCTCAGTTTTTCAATTCTCGTGCTGCCAGATTTAACTGTCACTTTCGACACAATTGATCATGGCATTCTATTAAATAGGCTGAAGCAATGGTGGTGCATTAAACTGGTTCTCATCATTTTAAATATGATGAGAACCAGTTTAAATAAGAAGTTCTGTGTGTCTATTTCATGTTGTCTCTGCCCCATATTAAGTATGGTGTGCCTCAAGGATCAATTCTTGGCCCTAATTTGTTGTCCCTATATAAGCTTCCCTCAGGGATATCATCAACAGACGTAACAATGGTATTTCTTTCCATTGTTATGGGATGATATGCAGTTGTACCTCACTGTCAACCTCACTGACCTCAGCATGCTGAGTTCCCTACAGGGCTGCCTGACCGATGTAAAAAATTGGATGTTGAATAATTCTCTTCAACTAAATTCCAATAAAACAGAAATTATTTGGTCCTGTTTGACAGAAATCTATGTTTTGAGCTTCCTATCACAAAGCTTGTCCAGTCATGTTTTTATCGCCTCAGAATTATTGCAAAAATAAGGTCTAGCTTTTGGTATCAGGGCCCCGAGGCTCTCGAATAACCTGCCCAAGGAAATAAGGCTGTCTGAGTCAGGGTCTTCTTATAAGTCTCAGACTCTCTAAAACTTTATCAGAAAGCATTTTCTGTTTTTAACTAAGATGACTCTTTATTTTATTGGTTTTTAATTTCTTGCTTATTATTTTAATTTATTTCCTTGAATTTTATCTCCCACTTGTAATTTTATTTTATCTTATTTTATCTTCTCTTTGTGAAGCACTTTGTAACTCTATAAAGAGTTTAGTTTAGTAGTAAAAAGTTTATTATTACTATTATTATTATGATAAGACAGGAAAATGCATTCCTATTTTTTGCACAAATATGAGCAATAACTGTGGACTGCGAGCCTGGTAGAACAAAGCTACATGTTTTCTTCTTTCTGACTTCAGCTTGATATAATTGAGGCTAATTTTTCTGCCCGCCTGAGGTAAAACATCATCACTGTGGCCTCGCCAAAAGTGGAATTGAGTTATTCTCTTGGAACAGAAAGCGAAATGTTCAAGACGTGTTGCTGCTGCCAAAAAAAAAAAAAAAAAAAAATCAGATAAGAAAAAACAAAACAAAAAAAAAACCAGAAAACCTGAAACAACTGAAAGATGTGCATGTGCCAGAATCTTTTCCAAGGTGACGGCCAGATCTGAAACTTGAAAAACATGTACATACCGTGGAGGAAGAACTCAACTGGGATACCTACTCCTGTGCAGTCTGTGTGTGTGTGTGGGGGGGGGATCCAAACCTAGACATGTTTTACACATGCAATACATTTTCTTTAACAAAATAACAAAACAAAAACAGTTCCATGACACATAAAGTGTGGTTTTGTGCTTTTTCTGATTGAATATGGTTGTGTAATCTATTTCTGTGATGTCAAACAATGTAAAGTATCCCCTGCCATTCTTAGACTTTTCCTGTCTGGAATACGCCCCTAAATGGAAAATATCTTATATAATAAACATAAAACGAATGACCTTTACACTCATGCCACTGCTTTTCCACTGCCGCCACTGAAAATTTATTATACTAGTTGCTACTAGCTATTCCTTCTGTGTAAAAAGTAAAAATGAATTCTAGTAAATTCCACTCGCTCCCGGCCTGTAGCCTACATCCCAGCTCCTCTCACAGCTTTTTCCTCTCCTCACCTCAGTCTTAAAGGTGTAGAAAAATAAGAACTACTCGTTCTTGAGGTCAGAAAATATCCTGAGCTTTGTACAGCATGCTGTGTGGTTGTCGCGCTGCAGCGTGACACTTCCCATCGGTGCTTATGGGCGGCACTCGATGCACGCCATATGATGTGAAGCGTCGCTGTGGCGGCTGTGTGTTTTCCACTTTGCAGATACAGCTGAATATAATAAAGCCATGTCGATGAAAATTCTTAGTCACCCAGGAAACAGAGTCATCACTAATGTTGTCAACTGCACCTGTGATTTAAAGTGAAAATGTCTGGAGTGTAAACAAGAAAGTCTATCGACAGCCTCATGGTGATTGATGTCGCCATTTGAATCATTTTCTTTCCAATATGTAGTCTTGTCAAGGTGGAATACAATTAAAATTATGCACCACGCCCTTTTCTTTGGTAGGAGAGACACTGCATTTAAGCAGGGAAAGAAAGAATCAGGGGCTCCTTGAGAAATGGTTAGGGTTAGGGTTAGGGTTAAGCACAGTAAAACAATTAAACAGAGGCTGAACAGATCAGACCATGTGTGCGTGTGCAGACCTTTCTGTTCTCCTTGTCGACGTGGGGTTGTTGGTGATCTTGAAGAGGTGCAGGTCGATCACTTCTTTCATCTCATAGTTATCTCCTCGACGCTTCATACGATCACCGCCGAATCGAACAGGAAGATGTGCCTGCGGTTCAAAGAGCATCATGCAGTTATTATTTCTGATTCATTTATTTCTTGATTCATTATACTTATTTATCACCCTGTTTGTTTAAACACTCTTAATACCTGAAAACTGAATTTCAAAAAGGTTTTGGGCATATTGTGTCAACCTCTGTCAGGTGCAGCGGTTGGATTTGCAGATATGGATTGCCTCAAGCTCAAACTCAAGCTACCTGTTGTTTTAAGATTAGAAGGTTGTTGTTTCAAAAGAGGTAACATTGTACCTGACACACAATGGAGTTTGCAGATATAGTTAATCTACTGGTAAGACAAGAAAAATGCAGATAAAACATATTATCCCTCAGGACATACTGCCAAAAAAATGTGACATGCAGCAGGTATTTATTGATTGTTGTATAATTCACCAGCAATTCCCTCACTTGATTTTGTTCTTCAGCTACACAGCACACTGGTTTAGTTTTTTTAGAGTAATATATACTCTGGCGGTTTTCCGACCGCTGCACCTGACTCCAGTTTAACTGCAATCAGTCAGTGTTTCAGCCAACCGCTGTGTCAGCCTGACATCTCACCTGTCCTGTTTAGCTCGTTTGTCCACTGAGGCCACCCGTACCTCCCCGTCACCTTTGGGTCTCCCGTAGTTACTCAGAGGCTGATTCTACAGAAGAAAAAAAAAAAGAGGTGGGTTGTGATCTGACAGGAGCGAAGCATTTCCACAGTATTTTGAGGCTGAGATCAACTTCTCTGGCGGCTTACCAGGTTTTCAATGGATTTCTGATACTGATCTATTTCTCGCAACGTCTCATTGTCCCTCTTGACTTCGTTAACGTACTGAGCCAAGTCCTGTAAACAAATCAGAAAAAATACATCATCTCTTCTGAACTTAGTTTCATCTAGACGTGCATTTTAAAAAAATAATAAATACAGGCAAATAATACACTTAACATACAACAATATGAAGATGTTACAATATATAATCTTAAAAAAGAGAAATGGAACAATTACAAAAGAAGAGACAAGAAGAAAAGAGAAGAAAAACAAAATTGAGGGCATCCATTCAGTAATTCAGATAATTAGATTTACAGTACAAACATTTGGAAACTGAAATAAATGAAAGGTAGAGCATATATAGGGTTTTATAATGGTAATGGTATAGTGTAATGGTTTGTAGCAATTATTTTTTTTCCAAATAAATTGGAAACTTAGGTTCAGATTAGTTCTCGACTGAGCTTTTAAATACAAATATTTTACAAGACTGAATTTTCCCAAAGCATCTAGTTCCCCCTCAGCTGCTTACAATTTCCGTCACTTTTTTTTTCCTTTTATGTGCTAGATTTTTCCCTTTTTTATGCTGTTTTTTTTTTCTTCCTCAAAAGTAATCATTGAAGATGTGGACCTGTAAACTCCCAAGGAATTTAGGGCTGCAATTAATGATTATTTCCATTAACGATTCATCTGCAGATTGTTTTTGCAACGAATTGTGAAAAATGATCTTCAGAATTTCCTGCTGCCTAAAGTGACGCCTTCAGATGGCTTCTTTTCTCCAACCATCAGTCCAAAACCCAAAGACTCGTCATTTTCTGTCATAAATGACAAAGAATCTTCGCATTTAAAAAGTTGAAAACACAAAATGTTTGAATTCTTGCTTGAAAAATGACTGAATTCATTAATTGGTCCTAGTTTGCAATTTTCTTTAGATCGACTAATCAGTTAAATGACTAATCATTGCAGGTCTAAGACACTGTATATAATATTGACCTACCCAAAGAAACTTAACTAAAGACAGAACTCTCAGCTTTCAATTAAACAGCCAATTAAATAGGAGGTTACAAAACGAGCAAGACTTATAAATGCTGCATTTGGTGGAAGACTCATTTATTTATTATGTGCAGTCAAAAGTTGAGGACATGCATTGACTTGCAATGAAGTAAAACATCTTCTAGTCTCCTTCCAGACATGATCATGCAAACAAGCTTTCAAAGCAGGCTGAGAATATGTCACTCGTAGAGGAATATACAGAACATATAAAAACTGGATAAAACCACACCACACAATCTCAATGAAGACAGTGTTAAGTCTTAATAATACAATTTTTTTAAATTTTTTTTACTTTAACTTTGATTGTTGTTAATTTAGTAAGGAAAATACTTCAGACTTGAAACCCCGTTTTCATGACCTTTCAAGAAAACCAAACATAATTGTGCACTCTGCGTTGCACCAACAAGGATTAATTTTTAAACCCAATTAAATCTGGTTTAATTTTAAATTATGCTGCTTATGCCTATGTTGTTGGTAAAATTAATAAATATTAATGAATTAATTAAATGAATTGAAATCTCACTTTATTATTTGGATTAAATTTAATTATTTTACACCAGACTTGAGCTTTATAATGTGTCTCTTTTTTCTTTCACTCCAGTTGATAAATCAGCAAACAAGCTTTTCTCAAAGGAGGAGAAATTAAAGCTTCTCTGCTGACCCATAAAGGCTAAACTACAATAAGCTCACTAACTTATTTGGCTTACTAGCACAGACTATAACATTTAAAAAAAACAAAACTTTTTAGCTAGATAGCAAACAATGTAACATTTTGGTAACTTTTTAGCTATCTTGCAAAGCTAAGCTAGCATCTCCATATTGATTAAACTGCATTTAATTTAGCTTTACACCGCTAAATTTGAATTTGCTAAACAGAGGTTAGTTTTTCATTGTGCTAGACAGTTCTGCTTCATTTTAAATCTGGATTTTCTCATTTTGAGCCTAGTTTAGCTAAACTCTGAGACCCAGTCTAAACAGTTCATACTGGATATTAAAAAAAAAATAAACCAGATAAACTAATGCTGTACCTTCATGGCATCCAGTGCCGTCCGCAGATTACTCTTGTCGGTGGCATCATGAGTGTGTTTCACCAGCTCCTGTTGGACAGAAACAAAACACACACACCACACACACACACACACACAACACACAACACATAATGTAAGTAAACAAGCGTCCAGTGATAACAGCTCTTTCAAAACATTTGTCAATCATAAACCAAAAGAAAAAAAACATGTTATATGTTATATTCATGAACACTGTTATCCTGCTGCTAACGGCCACATCCCACACATGAGAAAGTAATGCTTTGGCTCTTGATATGAAATGAAAAAGGTTACTGCGAAAAGAATTCTGTCCTGAAATAAATCAGATATGTGTGTTGTGGTGTGTTGTGTGTGTGTGTGTGCACTCATCTGTTGCAAGCGTGTGTGTGCGACTGTGTATCTGAAATTGCTTGCCAGCGCCCGGCTGCAGCGTAAACAAGACATCTAGACCTCGGCAGCGAAGGATAAGGAAGGATGCCATGCATGTCCTTCATACGGGCCCATACAAACTGCATCCACACACACACATAGATACACACACACAACTTTGAGCCGCTAAGGGAGATATATATGTCTGCATGGCACTGCTCAAATCCCTGGTGTCAGTCAAGCTCAACCTGGGCATTATTATCAGTAGCAAGACGGCAGAGTCCCATTTATCAAGGCCTGCTCCCACCTCCACACCTCCACAGAGATACAGAGGAAGGGAGTGGTCGCGTTGATAGCCGGGACCATACATGATGGACTCATTGAGGGAATCGTGTCGCGACTGTGTTCAGGGTGGAAGAGAAATGATGAGCGCAGGCGGTGAGGAAGAAAGAGAGAAAGACTGATGACAAAAAAGAGGAGAGAGAAAGAAAGAAACAGCGAGAGAGAGGAACTCAGCGAGAGAGAAGAAGTGACAAGACATTAGTTGTACAGAATGTGGCTGTCACCATGTGGGAGAGTAACCCAGAGGACGCTTTATTCGCTGCAGCCGGCTATTACACGGCTGTTCCACGGAGATCTCAGCCCATGTTGACACAACGCAATCACTTTGTTCCTACAGGGTTTTCTTCCCGTTTGGTGGGGCATTCGCGTTGCATGAAAACATGACAGGGTGAGATCACAAGGTTTCAGAAAGCCTACGCCGGGGCTTCTTACTGAAAACCTGCTGGAATCAGCGGGAATTTCTGACTGAACACAGCGAGTTAGAGCCGAGAATTCACGAAAGAACATCTTAATGTGAAAGAATACAACATGCGTGGTCTCTGCTTAAATGTGCAGTAAGTGATTCTGGAGAAAGACAGTTGCTTGTTGAGTCACATTCCCGTTGAATTCTTGTGTTTTGGGAATCAGACTCAACAATAAACTGTCTTACCAACTTGTGACTGACCAAAGTCTCCCGTCAAGCGTTAGATTTTTAAAACCTTAAGATTATTATGGAACTTTTGGTCACTGACAGTAAAAATAAACTGCCTATCCCAGCTTTAAATGCATCTGTAAACCTGTTTGATTCACAAATAAAATATACAAAACATATTGTTATGCAAACCAAAGATGTATATAGCTATAAAAGCAAAGAGATGAGATTTTTTTTTTAGGTAATGGTTAGCTAATTGTAAGCATGCAGTTGAGCTTTAGGGGCATAAGCCATATGAATTGTACTATTGTCTTATTTGTAATTATGTGTTATGTTTTGTTGTGTGGAGGACACAGAAGCAAATTCCCATCAACTGTGGTTGATAAGACAATACATTTTTGAACTCTTGAAATTTAAGTACTACTGAATACTCATTGTTGACATTTAGATACAATATCATCAAGAGAACTGAAACTGACTTTGAATTCCACTTGCATATTTCCAGAAAGTTATTTCTTTTTGTCACTTTTACTAATTCGGACCGAAAAGTCAAGTGTGGAGGGTTTCCGGTCTCTGATTTGAAGGTTTGATCGCTTGTCCTTTGCAGCTCAAACGTCCGAGTTGGATTTGAATCTTGGCCAGACATGAGGGGGAAAATGTGAGGAGAAGATGTTTTTATTTTGCATTTGGAAAATGAAGTGAAATGTTGAGAACAAAGCTGAACATTCAGTATTAGTGCTAGACATAAGAAGAAAATAAATCATAGGAGAAAGTTTTTATTTCTTTTCTCTTTTTTGCATTTTGAGAATAAAGTAAAAAATTATTGATAATAAAAATGTGCATTTCAATTTTACTCTCAACATTTCAACTTGATTCCCAAACTGTACAATGCAAAAAAAGAAAGGAAAAAAAAATCTCTCCTGATATTTTTCCCCCTATACTTGGCACAACGATCAACTTTAGTCTTCAAAATGAATGTCTGACCCTAATCTTCTTCTGCGCTGTTAATATTTAAATCCTTCTTTTTTTCCTTTTTTTTTGCTTCCATATAGATCCTCCTAAATCAAAGCACGCTGCACTCATTGCTCCTCAGAGGTTTAACATTAGCATACAATTAACAAAAAAAATCAATGAAATAAAACACAATGAGGCCATAAGACCTCCCCATGGATGACCAGTCCAGTGGAGCGAGGAGGAAGGAGGTTGGTGCTCCTGTCACCTCCGCACCCACCCAGACACACATCTTTACACCAGGAGAAACGCTGCTGCTTCTCTTTTTCATGAATGTACTGCACATTATACAGAGAACACCTTCAACCTCTTTGACTTATCCTGTGAAGGAAGTGCATATTTTGTGTATCAAGACTAAAATATTTCAAAATTTTTATCATGAAAATGTTGTCAGTGCAACATTTCTTATAGAAAAAAAGTCCTCTGAGGCTTCTAAGATCATTAAAATGTGTAAATGTTTCAGTTTTCAGTGACATGTTAGTAACTTCTCGCTGACTTTGTCCTGAGTTTTTACAGCATCACTTCAGCTTCACATTCACATCCTCACACTTCAAAAATACTTCACCTCTCCGTCTGTCTGTCTGCAGTTGTTTGTCTTGCTCTGCCTCCTGCTCTCTCTTTCAGTCCTCACTCCACTTTATCTATTTTCTCTCGCCTCACTCTTCATCATCGCGATCAGATGACAATTATGTGGGGTCATTTCAAGTGAGCGTCATAAAGAAGCTACAGAAATAGACGAGAGGAGTCTCACAGCCTGAAGGACGAACGGCAGGGAGAGGAGAGGGGGAAAAAAAAAAAACGTGATCAACAGCACCACCTAGCGATGGCGGCGAGCCCTCCTGCTCATACAGTCTGATTGGCAATGATGGGGGCTTTGATGAATAAAAACTCCCCGATGGGGCTCTGTCACTCACTGACAGTCATCTATAAAGTCAGGGGGACTTTCAACTCAAAGTTTCTGTCCTGCTTTGATCAATTACAATGACATTATATACAGCTGGGAGGGATATGGATGGAAATATGTGGTGATAGAAAAGTATAGACAGCTTTTTCAGAGCTCATGCACAGAGGTCCTGAGCTCCTTTACTTATGTGACAGAAAAAACACTGCATTTCAAGTAAAAGTCCCGCATTCAATAGGACAGAATCCTTATCAGCAAAATACACTTATAGTATCAAGAGTTAAAGTTTTCATTATGCTGATTTGAAGTGTTATATTAATATCTTTGCAGCTGGTCAAAATGCAGCTAATTTGAACTAATAATACTTCATGCCATGACAACCAGACAAAAACTGTTTCTACCCACAGGCTATAATCATGATGGACAGTTAAATTAATCACACTGCGCCAATAACTCTCTACCACTTACTACTTACTTCCACTAAAGACCATATTTTTACAGTTTAAAACTTTTAACATGTAATATAATCACCTTGCTCTGTCACTGTCATTATAAATCCTGCACGCTGTACATAATGTATATAAACATGCACAGAGGTCCTGACATGCTGTACATAGTCATCCACTCATTGTATGTATAATCATTCAATATTTATTTCTCTGCAGTATTTGTATTGTTGACAATTCACCTCCGAAACACTCGACTTGTATATAAACTTTTATTTATGCTGTCCATTATTTATTCTTTACCATCATTTTCCTTCATTTGTTCAGTTTTGTTGTTCTTGTTCTGGGCTCTGTGTCTATGACTGTGTAAGTACACAGAGAGCAACGAAAAACCCAAGTCAAATGTCGTGTATTTGTCCTAGGCTTGCAAATTGTAAGTACTTTCTTTTATCAATCACTGGTAACAAATAACAATCAATTAAGTGATTAATCGTTATTTTAAAAAAACGATGCCTCTCTCAATACCAAATGTGTTTTTTTCCATCTTCAAAAAAAGCTTTCTCAGATATACATGCAATAATGCATAAAAAATTATTCTTTGTTCGATTAATCAATCAGGTTTAATTCTTATCATCCTTGATTTGTACGCATACTATATATTTTCTGTTGAACTATAAATGCATCATTTTATCTGTTGATCAAATGTTTTGTACATTAAATTTGAAAAGTAACTCCTCACTACAGCTGTCAGATAAACGTATGGAAGAGAAAAGTGAAATATTTCTCTTTGTAGTCGAGTAAAAGTCAAGTTTAAGCTACGCCTATGTTGCAGTGATGCTTGATTTAATACAATGCTGTATACAAGTTTTCTTTAACAAAGTTAAAGGGGGAACAGAGGTCATTTTTCTATTTTCAGATGTTATTGAGAAGGTTATAGGACATAGTAGCAGTGACACTGCCACACGCTCACACAAACAAAACCAGGAAATTATGACATCAGCACCTCTGTATTAATCTGGAGTCAATATTAATTTTGGTTCATTTTCACAAACTTTCTATTCATTCATTTTGTCCACATTAATCACATTTTAAAGATCCACTCAATACATGTATTCAGACAAATAGTGTGCTTTGAACAATAATGTGTTTTTTGTGTGCAAAAAAAACCAAAATCCTTAAAAAAAAAGTAACCCTCTCCTACCTCATTAAAAATGTTAGAATCTATGAATATGCAAATTTTGTCCATTTGTAGAGTTTTCTTTCTCAATGTATGTGCACTGGTGCCTTCAAGTTTCAACAGCATACTTATATTAGTTGCAAACTGGACAAGAATTGACTTTTAAACTAGTTGTGATGTCACAAATCATGCTCACAGACCCACCCCTTAAAATCAGACTTTCAATGGCAGAGAGAAAAACATATTTTTGAGTGGAGGAGAACCTTAAAGTGTCCTTACCCCATATGTATGGATTTTTTTCTGCACAAATTAACATTCAGCTGCAAGTCTGACCTACCTTTTTGTCAACTGTAATTAAGTATAAAGATGAGTAATACATGAAAATGGCACAAGAGCCAATAAAGATTTAATCATCTTAAGTGGTAGTCACTCAAACTATTACTATAGAACAGTTCAAGGTTGAAAAATATATTGTTTCACTTCAAATACAACAGAAAAATGTTGAAGTCGTGACGGTCTACAGATATAATGAAATATCACATGAAAGCCTCACATAAGCAATTGGTTTTGTCAGTTTGTCTCTAAATGATAGACACATAAAGATATGTTACAATAGATAAAACAAGCTCAGTGTGTTCAAAGATAAAAAGACAGTCTCAAGAGAGATTTAAATAAAACCATATTTCTCTGAGTTACCTGGTTTTCCCACATTCACAGCACTAATTTGAAGGCTACGGCTTTAAACCACGATGACATGCCATCTTTATGACTACAGCAGAACAGAAATAATGAACGTTTAGGTTGTACTGTACCTGCAGGAGGAGGTGATACTTCAAGACTCGCTGCATAGGAACCACGAGCAGATCTCTCAGTGTGAACTTGCCGTAGTTTGCTCTCTTTGAACATTCCTGAAAAGAAAGAAAATCATATAATCTCATAAACTGCATATATACAGCAGCTTTAACGACAGAAAACTTAACAATAACTTCTGTTGTGAGCTGCGGTGTCATCACCTGCAATGCCTCAGGTACACACTTGAGGGCATTCTTTGACCATTCTGAGATGTTCAGAAATGAAACATGAAACATGAAACAATCATTTGTCAACGCTGCTAATGCTTCACCTCTAGCTTCATGCGTACGTCCTCTCTGTCTTTGCAGATGTGATCCAGAGTGGCGATGGCTGTTTCCACATGGCTGCAGTATTTCCCATAGATCAACAACCTGAGACATTAAAACACAGAGGATTGGAGAGGAGTTTTCTATAGTTCATAATGCCTTTTATATGCAGAACTTATTGTTTTTTAGAGAAGAACAAAGGGTTAAAAGTTCACAGTGTACCTCTCTTTGAAAGTGATGAAGATCTGGTAAAGGTTCTGGGCACTTCTATGGAGGACTGAGTCTTGGATTTCCAGCAGTAAACATTTGTGAACTTTAACCAGGTCCTTAAACACAACAGCAAAGACCATTTAATGTTTATCTGCATCGTAATAGTCCAAAACCCAAATATGCTTGGTTTATTATCACATAAAACAAGCAAATAATGATATAAGCTTTCTCTTTCTTGATGGCATGGCTCATTGAATGGTAATGTCAGTCTGCTGGTCAGTCCATGAGGCTGACACTTGTTGTTTTAAGTAAAATGTCTCAAAATGACTTTTGGTGCAGAACTGCAAAACTAATGACATTCACACTAGCTTCAGTCTACCTTTTTGTTTAGTGCTAATCAGCAAATGTTAGCATTTTAACACTAAACCAAGATGGTGAACAGGACTCCCTAAAAACTTGGTATTTCGCTCAGATGGGCATGGTTTTGCAGGATGTAGCAGTGCAGGTTTCAGCAAGCTCCATGACCATCTCGGCCCGTGCTCTGAGTACGTGCACACAATATAGAGATCGGTTTATTTAATGCATGTCAAGTATGAAGGCATAGAAAACATAGTTTCATGTTTTCCAATCATTTGTATATTTGATCTCAGGTGGAAAGTGATAGTCTGCCTTGTAAGCCTGTTTAGGCCGTTCATCTATTGATGCAAGATACTTAATAGATTTTTGTTGTTGGACATAATTTAGTTCATCTACATGCCAATATTACTATTGATATAAATATTCACATTAATATTACATATTTCCAGCATAATGTTATGTCGGTCAGTTTGAGAATTTATCAACAGTCAGGTAAAAGTCATTTGAGAATGTAGTCATGGCGGGCATGGGGTTAGGGCAAAGTTTAGGTTAAGAAACAATGATTTAGATTATGGTTTTGCTAGCTTATCCAAAAACTGACAGGGCGACCCAATCTGAGCTAACGAAAAGGAGCATCAGGCGCACAACACTCTCTTATTCTTGTTGTTAATTTAAGTGTGCTTAATACACATTTAAGAACAATTGTGTTTCAAATAAAAATAGACGTAATGAAAGTAATTAAACTGAGCGGAACTGTGGAATTCAGTGATGATTAATCTGATTATTTATCTCCATTGTGTCATGTCAAACTGTCGTCAGAGAGAAAAGGTCCTTTAATAAAGAATTGTGTGACCCCTTGTTGACCACCCAGCTGGATTATTACAGCGTAAAACTTAAAGTAAGGACAGTGACTTACCGGGATATTCACAAACATCTTTTCCATCTCGGCCATGGATAAAAACACGGTGAGGGGCGTCATAAAGTGCTGCAGAGAGAGAGAGAATACAAGAGAATGAGGCTCGTCCCCTCTAGAGTAAGAGTGGGAAAGTCATTTTGCGAGGAGCTATTACATTAAGGGGCCAAGTTGCAAAGAGCTGCAGTCAGCAAAAACAAGGAGGACTGTCTGGGTCACGACAATAATCTCATTTTCAGAGTTTGCAATTTAATGATTTCCTCTCAGAAAACTCCCGCCGCATAGTCACCTCTACATCTCAAAGGAGCGGGCGAGCACAAACTAAACTCCAGCATCCACTTCATATCGAAAAGTCATCTACTGAGATACTCCGCTGGGAAATCTGGCGAGGTCTTTTTCCAGACATGAACGTACACAAGAGGGAGAAGATAAGTAGCTGCGGCTGGGGGGTAAGAGACGGCGGGGCCTCCCACGGTCCAGCAAAAGTGCAGGGTAAGGTGGAAAACATCCACGACAAAAAAGGCTTTTCTCAGAGTTTCCTTCTTTTGTTGCAGTTTGTTGTAAACAGTGTTGGGATTACTCATTACCCACCACTAATTTTAAAAATAAAAATATATTCTTTCACTCATTTCTCTTTGGGAGTACGCATTTGTTTCAAAACTCATTATTTTTTCCATTATGCCCCAAACAGGCCATTACAGTCAGTCAGTTTCTCTTATTGCAAGTGATAAGGAGGCCAAATTGATTTCTAGTGCTCTTGTCATCCTTTTACTGCACAAAATCAATGGAGTGGCACAATTTCCACCCTAAGAAAGTTAACTTTACTTTCAGTTTTGACCCACTGTATTTCAGCGTGAACTCGTAACAACTTGACACATAATTTAGATTATTTTTTTCTTTCTCTTTTCTCTTCTTATTTGCCCTTTTCAAGTGAAAAAATGAATAGTTTTCCCTCTTCATGCATCTAACAGTTATTAAAATGTAACAATTTGACAGGATTAGAGGAGAAATTCACTCTTTCACAGTTTTATTTCAAGGGATCACCACCCAAAACGGCTGGAACCACTGATCTCAGTAACATCATTTGTACATCCCCAGTTCCAAAAAAGTTGGGACGCTGTGCAAAACATAAATAAAGACATAATGCAATGAGTTGAAAGGCCTTTCCGACCTGTATTCATGTAATGTAATGTTCCAAACCGGAGTTTTTTGAGCAATCTGTAACTTTCACAGTGTTGTGTTGCCCGTTCCAAACTTTTTGAAATGCGTTGCAGGTACAAACAGGAGTTTGAACATTAAATGTAATGTCTTTATACTGTATTGAATTGAATATAGGTTGAAAATAATTTGCACATCAGTGCACTTTGTTTTTATTACATATTTAACGACACACTAGTATGTTTTTTTATGTTTAGAATATAAACTTTGATCATGTTTCCATGTAACACCAGCAGGTAACGACACACATAGGTTTGCATTCTCTACATTTTATATGTATAATATAGAAGAATAAATCATTTGTATCATTCACAGCAAAGATGTCCAACACAAAGCATGATACGCTGAGCCACAGTTTCATTAAGAAGTGACACGATGATGTCCTTGACAAAAACAAGTCGTGTTAGTCAATCAGTCAGTCAGTACCTTCTCTATAGACTCCAGGGTCTCAGTGTATTTCTCCTCTGTCTGCTTGATCTCTGTTAAACAGCAGCTCCTGATGTCAGTCTCTGCCTGCTTCTGGAACGCCTAACACACACACACACACACACACACACACACACACACACACAACAACACAGGACTGTTACTATGTGTCAGCGCTGTGGGCTGACAAACTGTTGAGTCTTCGACCAGATGTAGTCTGTTCAACCCTTTGAGCAAGGTCACACATGCAGGCTAGATTGGAGGCCAATTATGATAAAGCATGAGATAGGGATGCATGATATTGGATTTTTGCTGATATCTGATAAGTCAGTATTTTCCAACTCATTGTTATCGCCGATATAAGCACACAGGTTTTCCACCTAACTGCAGTGAACATTATGCCCACTGTTATCATGATGGCCCACTGGCAGATTCATATAGCAATGCTTTTCAAAATGTACACAATCACTGGGTAAAAGAAGAAAACTAACTTTTTTCCCCTGGTACCTGTTTCTCTTCTCTGTTCTTCACAGATTAACTGTAATGCTCTCAAGATCAATTAAATTTGTAGTGTTGAAGGAATGTGATTTGGCTCCTCACACGACACTGGACAGTTATTGCGAATAGCAATTTTGTTATCTGTTTCAGACACTTAAAAATCTCCACACAGCAGACATACTTGCATACGTGCTCATAATCAAAGCCTCGACTTATCGGCCTGTCATATCAGCACAAATGTTCATTGTGGGACAATAGCCTTTAACGGCCAATACTGATGACCTGCCGATATTATCTTGCATACCTAATAGTCGGTAATATAAGTTTTTATTGAAGAATGCATTTATAAGGTGAGTAAAAATATACTAATTTCATAAATACATAAATACGATTCAGAGCATTTGCAGATTTCAATAGTACACTGGCAGGCTGGAGAACAAAATATCTTTTGGACGAAAAACAGTACATCAGAAACTCTCAAAATGTGGAATTACATAGTGAATAATATGATAAATCTCAAGTTAAAGGCTAAATTAGCATTTTAAAGGCACACAGAAAAGTAATATAACTAGAGGGAAATATGATTTCATTCAGGTTTGTACATTAAAGCTCCACAAGGCAATTTCACACATTAGCAGACCAAAAATGAAACTGAATAAAAATCATTTCTGGGACTTCAATTCCCAAAGTCACTGTGCCCGGTCAACAAATAGTCCATACAAAACAAAACTGAAGGGTAAAAGTAACAATTACACTTTTGGTAACAAATAAAGAAATGAGACATACTTTTTTTGTATTTAATGAGCTTTAGAGCTGCTGGTAGACAGATTGATGCTAGGCTAAGCTAATCAGCTGCTGTCTATAGCTTCATAACTAACATACAGACTTGGGAGTGGTATCAATCTTTACATCTACCTTTCTGCAAGAAAGCAAATACGTTTATTTCACAAAATTTCAAAGTATTTCTTTAACACAGATGGTAACTTAATGTAGGCTGGCATGAGCCAGACTGAGACAATGTGTATCAATGAGTAAAGACGTTAGTGAAATTAAGACAGCAGGACTGACCGGAGGAGGGATGGCTTCTGTCTTCATGAGGTCTTCGTAGATCTCTCCTCCATCTTCATCATCATACACGCAGTCATACAGGTCCTCCTCGTCCTCCACCCCCTTCTCACTGCAGCACACATGACAGAATATGGTAGTGACATTACATTACATCACGTCGCCGTTTGATCCGGACTTCTGCTGTGAGGGGCTAATGGTTTTTGCTCCTCATGACAACCACATGAAAGGTTCACACAAAAACACGCACAGTTCTGGTTTTACAGAAGTGGATTTAAATACTATACTACAAATCTTGTTAGTCAGGGACAACACTTAATCCATGGCTGTGAAAGTGGCTCAGAAACACACACACACACACACACACACACACACACACACACACACACACACACAGAAAGACTTTTATGTGAGACGCCACAGGCCTGTTCTGACTGCTCACATCTGAGCCAATTACTGCACCTTAGCAACTGGGCTAACATGACACGTCTCACTGCTTGTGTGTGTGTTCTTGTCCTTTTTATATATGTACCTTAGAACCAAATGTCCTCAAGAGGAAAGAAACATGAGGGGAGAACTGTCAGAGACAGACTTCTACACAGAGCATGTAAGAGACTAAGACTTGCAAGTGTGCAGGTCCATTAGGGTGAAGAACAAAGGGTGAGGCGAGGGGTCAAGATTAAACATTGACTTAAAAAAAATAGCTTTTCTAGACGCCGGCACACAAGCCTGACAGAAATACCACTGCATCATGTCCGGTAACATTAAAGGGACAGTTCACCCAACATCAAAAATACACATTTCTCCCTGTCCTGTAGTGCCATTCATCCCTCTAGAAAATAATTGATAATAATAATAACAATAATGATAAAATGTGATCCTGTTTGAACTGTGTCATGAATTACCACATATGATGTCTGACAATTGAAGAGATCATTTTACAACTCAGTAAACTCGCTGTTTGTTGTAAAGCTGTTGAAGTATTAGAAATACTTAACACCCAATCGCGTAAGTGACATCATGACTCTCCCTTCAAAACATTAGCCGCTGAGGCTACGGTTCTTGTATATGTTCATACTGGGATGTTATCACACAAGCAACAGGTCTGCTCGTTCTCCCTCTTCCCGTCTGATAAAAGGACCAGGAGTTGCTGGATACAACACATCAACACATCAGTTCACTGAGCAGTTTCACACAAAACTAAAATATGACAAACACACCACAGAGTGCAACTTTCATGACTTGTAAAATCTTTTAAATTGACAAACACCATGGTTCCTATGTGTCATTTGTGGCACAATCCAAATAAGAAGAAAGGAGACTACAGGTCACATTTTTTCCAAAGTAAGGTCCCATGAGGCACACCAGAGGGGCATGACTTTGCCTTTCGCATTAGCATGTTGCACGGCTAATGTCACTACTCCCGCAAGCTGGGGCGATGTTGGGCTAATGTTGTAATATTGAGGGACAGTTGAGAGAAACTGTGCGAACATTAAGCCTCATTTGAAGTCAACTAAATAATGACAGTAGTAGGTTTTTGATGTTACTACTAGCACACAACAGCTGGCTTGCATTAAAATCTGGTGCAAAAATAAGAAGGACTACTATTTTTATCTACATAGAAAGAACAAGTAGGGAGTAATAACTGCACTCATTGTACAAGTGGAGAAAAACCCCTGAAATAAATCCAGGGACAAACTTGGCTACAACACCGACACTGAGCAAGAGATATTTCAGTTGTTATTGTCCCTGTATTGATTGTTCAGTCATCTCTTGTTATATGCCAAATATAAATACAGTATTTTTATACATTTAATAATCCAATCAAATGTGATTTAGTGCAACCTGCCATCATCATGGGTTTAGGATAGCTAGACTTTGTTTGCATTCCCAAAAGAGCATGGTTATGGTCTAACTTATTAATTTCTGTCTCTCTTCCACCGCGGGAGGTGAGGCGCACACTTCTCATGCTCTGGTTCACTCGGAAATATATCATATGACAGGAAATAAAGGCGCTCTATGGGGTCCACGCTGCATGGTAACTTTATGTCAAAATTAGAACGGCTGTGGTTATTTCACATGACACACTTCTGCTTTTCTCTCTGCTCATCCGCGGGTTTGAAGTGGGCGGGGATTCAGTAGGAAAAAGGTGACAGCATGGACTCACGCACGTGCGCCAATCAGAATGTGACGAAAGCTGGTGGGTTTTTTGGTCTGTCATATCCGACCAAACCACACCAACACAGTACTAATGAAGCAGATTAGATTCTGACTTATAAGTACCTAAATAATAATATCTAAAGATGTTTTTTGCTCATTTAGTCATTAATATGTAATGTTATAAAGAAGGTCTTGAAAATTGGAAACCATATTTTACTTACTGATATATGTATTTATTTATTTTATCACTATGTACGGCTCAGGCTGCTCGATTATGTGCTCTAATGTTTCTAATTTCTGAATTTCGATGGGGGGATTTACATGCCTTTATGATTTTTAATTTTTGTTCTGTAAATCTTTTAATCTGGAGAGCACTTTGTGCCTAAGCTTAGCAAGGCACATAACCACACAACACAAAACACGATTAACTAGGCTCAATTTCCCACTGATATGTAAATGCATAGGAAGCAAAGGATGAAAAGTGATAAATGAAACTGAAAAGTGGTGGTGCAGTTTTCTTATTAGTACATAAATAACGGGTGTGTATGTGTGTCTCTGTGCGTGTACACTGAGCAGATGGGAGTTGAGAGCAGAACCCGGCTCTGTTCAGTGTGATCCAGACTGCCACTTTCACCTCCCATCCACTGCTGGCTGCTGTCAGACTGCTGTTTTCCTCTGTCACTACTGACTAGTGGGCTGCTTCCAACTAGCTGTCAGCGCTAAACATAGACCAGAGCAGCATGTCAGCAGAAGACTTCCTAACAGAGACAATTATCTGCCTGTCGCCAACTTACATTACCACACAAGTTACAGTAGCTCTGCCCTTAAAATGCAAATCAAAACCACTCTCATATTTTCACATATTTGTTAATGGTTTATGCTTTGATCCGGGAAGTTACATTTGACTCTACGGCAACAATCGACAAATACAACGCTTGTTAATGAAAAGGGAACTACGCTGGGTGTCTACAGGAACCTGTCCACTTAAATTTGAAAGCAATGTTTTGATAAGCACATGCTGTGAATAAGAAAAATCCTGAAAGGGGAAAATATGTGCATAAATTGGCAACTGACAG
This sequence comes from Lutjanus argentimaculatus, assembly GCA_034769285.1. Classification (NCBI taxonomy): domain Eukaryota; kingdom Metazoa; phylum Chordata; class Actinopteri; order Lutjaniformes; family Lutjanidae; genus Lutjanus; species Lutjanus argentimaculatus. Next base: position 24,654,698 of record JAWZSL010000009.1, on the reverse strand, counting down.
CTTCAGCCCAAAAATATTCCAAACTATATTGCCTTCAATAATCCATATTAAGCCAGCCACAGTCAAGTCTCTTAACATCTTCAGATTTGTATTGCTGCATTGCATTTAGATAAAGGGCTCTGCAAGGCATCGTGCCAGGAGTCCTGTTTGCAGTGTAGGTGGGTTATGTAATGTTATGATTTTGTCCCTTGTTCACTCTCAGTGAAAAATGCATTATTTTGTTGTTACTTTACAATAAAATTGTTGAAAACATCTATCACAAGAAGGTTATCAGCCGTCATATGTTGAGTGCGAGGCATGAAAAAAATGATCAAGCCACAAGCCCACACGACTTCTACAAAAAGAGCCTGGCGAGCTCACGCTGAAAGCCTTGGAAGAGGTGGCTGCCTTCCAGTCAACACCCAGGGAACAAATGTTATGTGCGCCCACAACAGCCTGTTATTTTTAAGTGGCAGGGAAACTAGAGACTAAATTAATGAATTACTTTTTAAAATGAAGGTCTCATGAAAATGTTTAAGTGTGTGTGCACGTGTTTCTACAGGAGCATAAACATACTCTATAAGGTCCTCCAGGTGGTTGTAGATATCCTCGTCTTCAACACTCTCTTCTGATGGAAAGGGCCTTTAAAGAGAAAATAGAAAGAATTCTGTTAGGCTGAATATCTCATCATTATATACCCTATATACCATACTGTTTCCTATAATATCACATTTTCTTGTTTTTTTCAAATATTTTTTTCAACAATAACACAAAACATTTGCATTGTATTGTATTGTCATTTAATGTCAACATACCTAATTCCAGTTTGTTGTGTGATCGGAGTGTGGGAAAGTTTAGATAGTGTGTCCATAACCTGCAACAGAAATAAAGATTTGTTATTACACAGAAAAAGTCATACAGGAGTCAACCAATCTTTTCTCAACTCTTCTCTTAACTTAATGTGAGTATAAAAGTTTTATTATTTATTCAAGTTGATTCAACTTAAAATGTCTAGTATTCATTGTCATAACACCTCATAATTTATAATTATGAGTTCTTCAAACAGTTGAATGACTGTGCTGTACAGAGTTCAATCAACTCATTAAATTAAGTTTCTAAAGAGCACTCCTCCTGAGACCCTCCTTTTTTAATCAAAATCAGACACACTTTACATGACAGTTGCTCCAACCAAGAATAGAAATATATAATCATAGAGAATTTTAAGGAAAATAGACAGAAGAAGTATGTGAAAATATGTGCATTATACTACAACTAACAATATACAGTCTATATAGTAAAATGGGAATAATAGAATAAGACATAAGTACGAATATGTATTTTACAGTATAAAAGCAGTGTACCTTAACAATAAGCTGAAAATGGGTCTATAAATAAGTGTTAAAATGCAGGAACATTATGTATTATATATGTGAGTATATATATTTATATTGAATATATCCTCTTACACTTCAAATGTAATAAATTCAGTGGGAGCAGGTTTACATATTGTCTTTGTGCCAAATGAAAAACTGACTTGAGGAGAGGAACGTTGGCAATGCAGACTCAGTGTTTGTAATGTTTGCAGCATGATCGAAGAGTTGCTGGTTCAACTTGATATCTGAAGCTTATTTAACATGTTTTCTCAAGTGAATTAGTTAATTTGAGTAGAAAAATGTATTTGTTTGGGATCTTTACAACATTACCTGAGCTTGTCTTTTCAAATTCAGTCAATTTAAATGTCATAATTTTTGGCAGCTAAGACACTATTTTGTTTGATAAAATGAATAGTTCATATTTACAGTGTGTATAAAACATATAGAGCCTGGAGAGGAGGACTTGAGATGAATATGGGAGTCTGTTTGAGTCTTGGTGCTCTAGTGTTGGTGCATTTTTAAGAGGAGACACATGAGGGCAGCATTCTCAAACACTCCAACACCGCCACTGACACACAACTGAGCTGATCAAGTCACACAAGCCAACTTACATTCTGAAAAACAAGTAATTAGACTAATTCTACGATGCTCGTTTGGTGTGTTTTAACATCCCCATGAGGCAAATTTGTGTTGAGTTACTCCTTGAATCATAATCTCATCCACATATATTTAGAGATAATGAGAGAAGAACAAGGAGCACTGAGAGAGGTGTTAAATGAGAGAAGAAGAATGTTGTTGCAGCACAGAACATATGACTCATTGGGCACACAGTCATCAGTTAGCGGTACAGTCGCAGCAGAGCAGAGTCACATGAACTGATCACTAATTGATCGTGCTGTGAAGTTAACCGTGTGCTCTCGTGGGCTGACACGATTGCTATTAGTATGACATGTAATTTCACGCTGCTGCGCTCGGTCCAGCCACTGCCCTTGACCCCTCCGTGTGTGTGACCTGCTTGACTAACAATCACTGCTCGACTCACCTGCTGAATGAACGACACAGCTTTATTATCCGAGTCAACACTCAGCAGGGAGCTCCGCTCATTCACGCTTTGCGACCTGGCGAACGGCCCACAAACCTCTTTTTTGCGGGTCATCTGTCCACTGACGCTAACATGCAGCGGACGTGCCGAGGAAAACACGCCTGCTCGCTCGCATTCGCACACGCTCTTCACAGATGTAGCGTAGATAGATTCGGCCTGGAGCGTAAGCTCTCACAGATCAATACTGATCACACCACTGGCCGTTCCCTTCCCCCACCAGTAAACACAGTAAACAGTGGAACACAAGGACAAGACAGGAACATGTGTCTGCTGGCATCTTTGAAACTAGAAACTGTACCACTGTGATCCATCGCACTCTAAATAAAGGTGTTAACTACAACTACATGGGGTTCTTTGACTTTTCCCTCATAGGAGAATCTGTTTTGCCTCCTGGTAGAACCTTTTACAAGGGTTCCACCTGAAAGCTTTTCAGACAGTTATAACTGAAACCCAATTTAAAGCATTATACCTAGAACCACCTGTGAGGGCTTCTACCCAGAACCTCTGTGAGAAATGCTACATTTTGGTGGAATGGTGCCACCCAGAACCCTATTATATTCCAGAGGTTTTATCTACAACCAACCCAGGGGGTTCTACCAAGAACAGTTTTATAATATGGTACAAAGAACTCTTGACAAACCCTTGATGAAAGATGAAGGATTGTTGAAATCCATGAAGAAAAATGTTTTTCTTCCAAAGTGTTCCTAAGGGTTCATTAGATGAAAGTGGTTTAGGGTTCCTTTAGTCTCACAAAGAACCCTTGACAAACCCTTTCTTCAAAAAAAGGTTGTTCAGAAGCAAATGGTTAGGAGTAGAACCTCAGCCATTCAGGAAGAACCTGTTTGGAACCTTTTATTTGATATGTTGTGTGTCACTGATGTAAAGTTAAAGTGGGATGAAGATTGAAGGACTGTTATTTGTATCAGTATTCATTGTTTTTAACCGTAGGAGCCTCAAATTTAAGATCTCTAATAAATAAGCAGACACAATATGTAATCAATCAAACTGTTTCCCATCTATCAAACAGAAAGTCAATTCCATATTTCATAAATCTGCCACAGTCTGACTTTGACAAAGCTTTTTTTTTTCCTCATCACAGAGACATCACAGGCAGCAGAGGCAGCCGTGCATTAATAACACCATGAAACACAAATTCAAGCTGAGTTCATTAATTGTAGCTCTGATCAAAGGGAAATATTAGTGGTGAGCAGCTGAACAGTGGGAGGGTGAAGGGCTGTGCTGGTGACGGAACATGGAGCTGGTTGATAACACATCATGAGAGGAGCTGGCAGAGGTGCATGAGTGTTTCAGACCTGCATTTATATACATTCAAGTCAATCTAACGAATAATAACGTTCATGTTCCTCCCATATTAATTCACTCATTTAAATCTTTTTGGAGGATTTCTGACTGTAAATAATGTTGCTTTCACACGCTCCTCAGGTGGTCACATTTCCCAAGTTATATGTGGATGCAGCAGACAAGATACTGTGTTTTCTTATGTGTCCTTGAAGGTACTAGAGGCTGCGACAGCCAGCCTGATTTGGATCACCCAGGTCAGCCCAGCTTTGCTCTGTCTCGACAACACTTGACTCATCCAGTGTGTGCCTTTTTGCCTTTGTTTGGTTTTTTTTGTCTTTAAACACTTACGCTTCAAAACGCTCACACATCCACATCTACATCACTGATGTTACGGACTAACACACTCCATATTTGCAGTTATTTCTTCAATTCTTTACTTTATTGCAATAAATGTCTGAATTTACTGTCATCTGCCGTGTCTGTTCCCATATTTGTTATGACACATTTTGCAGGTTATTCTTGTACTGTGTTCTTTTGATTGAAACTGTGTACTAATCCTCCAATTCTCAAGCAAAACTAACACACATATAGCCTATTTAAACCTGCCAAACTATCAAATAAGCACAGATTGAAGTCCTAAGGCAGCAGCCGGAGGCTCAACCACCTCTGCTATCAATTTGCCCCTAAGGAAGCAAAGAGGAATGAGAAACACAGATGTAGGCTAGACTTTAGGCGGTTTTTAGTACAATTGTAAATATCTTGGGACTATGTTGTGTATATCGTGTCTTTGTATGACAATAATCCAGCATTTAGACAATGCTTGAGCAACATGTCAACGTTGCATTATTAATCAACTCAACATACAGCATGTGCTCACAAGCACATTGTGTTAAAAATGTAATTGCATGTCAGTGTCAGTGCTGCAGTCCAAGCACAGCCATGAATGAGTGCAGACACATTTCTGAGTCTAAAATTCAAAGAGAATCTTCCTCCTCATCCCCACACAGTTATCAGACAGAGTTGACAGAGTTCTCGCTCCAATAATGAGTGAAGGACATGACATACGGAGGCCAGTTGGCAGGTACGACATGTCCAAAAAGCTGAAGATCCACTGCATGCTGCTGAACAGAGCTTTGGAGGCTTTCCAGTTGTAGCTGGCAGGCGTTTTTTTCGGGGACGAGTCTTGTATAGTTGTGCTTTTTGGCTTCACTGAATAGATGAGTCACAGCATTTGCAACAAGACTGACCATCTGCACACGGCCAAGGAGAGTTTCTGAACACTCTCAAGTATTACAACCATCAGCAGTTGAACCACTAATAATAGAAATGACAAGAAAATGTCCAAAAAGGAAATGAGAGGTTTGAATTTCAAGAGGCAACATGTTTCCTTTCAGCTAAAATCTTAAGTCAGCAAAACAAAAATACACATGATTGTTACTGTTCTTATGCAAGATGTAAAAATACATCATGATTCAGCTGTCACAAGGGCTCCAATACATGACTTGCACAGTAAATGTTCTTTAAAGTTGTATTCAACCAATTTACACGGTGGCCACTTTCCTCTGACGTCACACTCAGGGTGGGAAACTCAAATGTTGTACAGCTGTGATGAAGGAAATCTCACAAATCATTAAATCACTTTCACTGACATAAGGCATATTACAAGGCTAAAACCAATATATTTGACAACACATTAGCTAATGTAGCTAACATTAGCATTCTTCCACTTGCTAGCTAACATTAACATTAGGCATTATCATGCCTGCCACACACAAAAAAAATACATTGCTAAAGTGTTTGGGACACACTTTTGTGTTGAATGTAATCTGCAGGAACATTACACAGCACTTTGTGTTCCAGTGAGCATAATGTCACATAATGTGTTTGTCAAGGGTTCTTTAATCATTAAAAAAGGTCACTGGTGGAACCTTCTGGATGGGTTCTAGATAAAACCCTTAGAATATGAAAGCTTTCTTGTCAAACCCCCTGGCCAGGTTCTGGATAAAATCTTTGGAATATAAATGATTTCTCATAAAACCATCTGGGTGGGTTTTCAATAAAACTTTTGGAATATTAAAGTGTTTTCATAGAACCTCCTCAGTGGGTTCTAGATAAAATCCTTGCAATGTAAACGCTGTGTCGGTAGAACCTCCTGGGTAAGTACTAGATAAAATCTTTGGAATATAAAAGCGTTCTTGTAAAACTCCCTGGTTGGGTTCTAGATAAAGCCTTTGGAATATAAAACGGTTCTCAGTGGATCTCCCTGGGTGGGTTCTAGATAAAACTTTTGGAATATAAAAGGGTTCTTGGTAGTGTTACCACCCTCAGGATGCAAAAATGTTGAAAGAATTCCAAGTTAACATTTATAAAAGGATCTACAAGGACCCAAAAAGGGTTCTCCTGTGGGGACAAGCCTAAGAACGCTAAATGGTTCTAGTTTGAACCTTTACTTCTTAGAGTGTATCCATCGTCCTTTCAGTTTCTAATCAGTCGGGAAGTGGTGAAATGATTCAGATTGTCAGGATCTCTACATTTAGATGAGTTGCGACCTGGAACACAGCAGTGCGACATCTGAGCCTCCCAGCCTGTGATGTCACAGGGATGAAAATGGCTGCCGTGTGAATACTATGAATCGAGCTATTATGAATTCAAGCTTAAAAGGCTCAAAGGTCGTGAATTAAATTTGGAGTCCAGTGTGTGCACATAAAGCAGAGGTCACATGTAGCAGACGAGTGTTGCTGCAGGGTGGGGGTAGGTGGGGGGGGACTGGCCCTTTGATGGAGGACATTAAACCTGTCCTGTCTGACCACGGCTGCACCGCTGGATCTAATGATTCACACCACAGCAATTAAAGCAGGATGAGGGATGTGTCTGACCAGATGAAAGGGAGAAGAGTACACAGTGAGGGTGTGTGCGTGTGTGTGTGGGCGGAAGGGTGGATGGATGCATGTGTGTGTGTGTGTGTGCTTGGATGCAGGTGCATGTCAGCAGCAATCTGTCTGCTTTCAGTGATTTTCATTCACACTGTATTAATTTCTACATTGACAGACAGTGAACATCAAAGCAAAAATTACAGCAATTATGTGTTATATCATCATAATTTTGTACTTTGGCAAGTGGAAACAGCTTTCACACAGTAATTATAGTATAGAAGACATAAACCCTCTACTGAAAACCCAGATAATACAAGTACATAAAATGTTCATTCATACTTTAATTCTGCGATCAATATGCTCAGTATTCTCACATCACAGTGCCACTGATCGGATTTTAAATGGGGCGACATCAAACACGGATGACAGGTTTACTGTTTTTTCCCAGAAAGATCAATACTGGCCCCATATATCAGTCGACACAGAGCAGTTGGACAATTTTATCCTCAGGAAGCAAACAAAGACAGTTTCTAATATCTGATATTGACATGCAAAGCCACTGATCACCTCCTCTTTATTTATTCTGAGACGCCCTTCATCGTCTCTGATGGTAGAGGACTCCTCAAAGAAATGGAGGATGCCTTTTAGATGTATAACGTGCCAACAGCTTTATTGGTTTCACACACGAGCCAGCGTGCTGTCCCAGATTTCTGCACTCTGCTTTTACTCCTCCTTTCTCTCTTTTCTCTTCTTTCTTTTTGTCTCTAAATTACAGATTAGTGGCTAAAAATAGAAATCAGTTAGGTAATCCAGTGAAACAACTACAGTTGGTAACATAAATGTTTTTTATCAAGACTTTGCCTTACAAACCAAGAAAAAAAAAACATGTTATTCCTGTTTATAGTAATTGAGGTCATCTACCCACTTACAGATTCTGATTCACTGCTGAAAATGGTGCTAAACTGCAGCGTTTCACAGAAAAAACAAACTAAACTTCAGTGTCAAAATGACACTATAGGTTCTGCTACTGGCGGTTTCACATTAAAACAATAACAAAAGACGTAATTTGATGACATTGTGAATGTGAGATCATGGGAGTTGATGTCTTCACTGTTACGTTCAGTCACGTTCGCCAACTTCCTTCCTCACTCGTAGGACATATCCTGCGTTTTCACAGAAGGAACAGCAACCAGCTAGCAATGGCTAGTTAGCTGGAAACACACCGTTACTTATAAACCACCGATTTCTCTGGGTTTTAATGTAAGTACACAACTCAACAAAATATATGACACATGTCTAGCAGTTTTAGATCATTTAATACTGAAATGCTACATACTATACCTTTAATATCTTGTAAGGTTGTGAATCCTAAAATACAAGAAACCTTGTCATTTAGAACTACAATTGTGGCTAGTTTGCCAAAAAATGACTAAATTTTGATTAAAAGTCCAGTGTGCAATATTTGAAGGGATTTATTGGCAGAATATGGCAGAAGTGGAATATAATAATCATAAGTACGTTTACATTAGTGCATAATCACCTAACGTTAGACTATAAACAAACTACAACACGGTCTCATAACACAACATCAGTGACTAGTATTTGGCGTGATGATGTTTAATGTCCTTGACAACCTCTATTGTCTCATTTAGCCACTTGTTAGCAACCACCTTTTTAAAGACACATAAAAGCTTTAAAATTCACAAGTGGGGTATTTACTGACGTGTTTTATATCGCAGGACAAAACATGAAAATTTCTTAAGCTTGTGTGAATCACAGACCTTATTTCAAGCATTTAATCAAAAACCAAATGCCTTTGAGATGAGGGAAGCAGAGGTGCTAACATGCTAACTCCCTCCCTCATTCTGTACAGACCTTTTTCACAGAGGCTATATTAATATGAAATAGTAGGGTTAACACAGGTGATACCAATGATACTAATTAATGTCATGTTCCATTTACAGTAACAGTCTTGCACCCTGACTCTGTTTGATGTGAATGGAACAGAACCTTAATTAATATCATTGGTACCACCTGTGTTAACCCTACTATTTATATCAAAGTGGTTACCGTGGAAAAGGTTTATATTGAGGTCACATTGCAGGTCAATGTTACATTATCTGTGTCCCTGTGCAATTTTATAGGTAATGCATGTGACCTAATTATTGTTAGTCTGATCACTGCAGCTCTCCTCATCCATTTTGAAAACAAACCTTCCAAGATTCACATGAAAGCGGCCTATCTAACTGAGACTGACCAGGGATCAGCTGTTTGCTTCAGGGTTTTTCTCACCACTACATATGAGATCAACCAGTAGGGAAACACTCGGGGGAGACTGATCCGACCACACCAAACAAGCAGGTGTGAAAGCACCTTCACATAGTGTTACCATCATCTGCAGCCCCCACCGGCCACTATTCAGGGGGGTTTTCCCACTGCTTTAGAGCGGTTGGTTCAAAGATCGCAGTTCTTCTTGTCTCGGCGCATCCTCACACTTAGCATACTGTGTGTGGAACAGTTCATTTAAAGTCTGGAGAGTTTACTGCTTTAGTTTTCTGCACAAGGACCTAAGACTGTCTAAGACTTTAAGGGTGTATAATTCAGGGATGTTCTATTTTGTTTAACCTAAAAGAAAGTCCTTGCTGCACCACTGAAGGAACTAGCCCACAATGGCTGAAGGACGCCATTACACAAATTACATTACACAAACTAAACAAGCTTTCCAGTTCAGCTTTAGCATCATGTAATCTAATGCCAATAATAATAATCATCATTATCATCACCATTGTCATCTTCTTTACTTTTTTAAATGGCAAATGTTGGCAAAATGTTTTCAAAGTGTTCAGGAACCTTTTAAAGCCATGCTTGATGAATCATTTATGAAAAGCAGGAAAGAAAGTCAGTAAAATGTCTGTATGTCAGGGAGAAAACCTTTCCAGTTGTAACAGTTTGGAAATAAAGAACGTGTGAATATTTAACAGCCTCCACTCTTTCTCTGTTATTGTGCCTGGTGACAAACAATAGATGTTAAATTCAGTGAGAAATTAAAAAAACACAACATTTACATAAAAATACACAATGGAGAGTAAATATAATGCACGCTGGTATTAAATGTGTGTGGGTGTTACTTAAGCTTGTTCCCCGGATTCAGTGTGCGTCTGCTGCTGCATGTGAGATTGATTATTATTTGTGCGTACATACATTTAATGTGTGCGTATGCTTGTGTGTGTTTGCGAGCACGTCTGTTTGACAGATGCAGCTGGTGTATAAAATTCAATCCACACTGAGAGGAGCCAATAAAAGCTTGATTGGCTCGGAGAGAGAGACTAGCTAATGTTTGGCAATCAGTGCCATGGCTCATTAACGCCCATAATACATAATTAGTGTGTTTGGATATAAAGACGTGTAGCTGATAGGAATGCAACACACGTTTGCCATTTCTTCAGTGCCTGCATCATTTAGTCCACCGCTCTCCTCATCAAACACTGTTTTATGTGCAGTAATTCTACTGTCATGCATATTGTAAAGACAGCAGAACTTCCTAGAAGACAGTCTACCTCCGTGTTAATCCCTCCATCTGCAAACAGAGTTTTATACAAACTCTCCAGAGAGAAAACCACCTGGTCTCATGATCACTCTAGCTGCTAAAGTAATACATATTCTGTCATTCATTTGTATTGTTGTGAATACTGTCATATGACTTTGTAATCATAAAAGATGGTATAAGAAATTTTGTATACTCTTAGAAATGAACAAACTCTGTAGAAATAATAAATTATTACTGTACTGTATCTGTACCCAGAGAACAGCAACTGACCGTCCCTACATCCCAAGCATTATATCATGTAGTCATGACATGTATATTTAAGAAACAGGATTTTCATTTAAATGCACACAGGTTCTAGCTGCTAGGGGTCTCTCAGTCAAAACAAAAAAAGAACGAAACTATGATAACATCATGAAGTAATGTGGGATCGTGGGAATTGTTGTCTTCATTGTTAGGGTTCACTGCTGAGATTTCAGCAGGCTTTCAAAATTTTATTCACATTATGTTCAGTCACGTTTGCTGACTTCCTTCTTCACTCTCTGATGTATCCAACTTCGAAAGTCAGAGAAACTAGTTACTAGCTAGCAGCAGCTAGCAGGAAAGCTATATAATATTGCATTGTGATGAAAATTGTGATTAAAATCCCTAATGGCACTGAGAGTCAACCAAATGAAATGCACTGTTACTTTCAGATTTCTCTGGGTTTGAACATTGTTGGAAACATGTTGGATAATGTAATAACACACCACTCAACAAAATATCAATACTGTCCAGTTGTTTTAAGGAGTCAGCTGCAAACATAAAAAAGTCAGCTGCAGATGGAGAATTTTAGCGTAAATTAGCTGATGAAATCTGCTAGCAACAGGCATTATCCAAGCCAACAAATTTGAGATCATCATCTGGAAATGAGAGGCCAGATTTTCATTTGTTTCAAAAAATATTATAAATCTTGAACTGTAAATCTGCCACCATTATCTTTGTAAACTGCATATGTGCAAGAATGGTAAATTCAACAGGCATTACAAGAGTGCCTAGAGGAGGCGGGGCTTAACAAAGGGTCAGTTGGAATTTGTTGGACAATAACCCTTGTCACTGATGTTAAACTCTCAGTTGCACAGCTGCACAGCGACTGATTGGATGACAGCAGGCAGGTCATTTTTGATGTCACTGCGCAAAAGTTCCATAATAACCTTTAAGCATAATGTAATTCAAGTGGTCTGAGAGAAAACTTGTCTTGGCTCTGTTTTCAGGCTTTAGAAAATCTAGCCCGTGACAGGATTTCTTGAACAATCACAGATCAGTAAGATAGTTGATTGTTGAGTCTCATTCCCAAAACGTTTGACAACCTGGGAATGAAACTTAACAATCAACTATTTCTATTCTCCAGAATATCTTTATCACACATCTTTAAGAACCTCAGCTTATTTTCACGCATTAAAATGAATCATTTTCATCTGAAGTCACTCTGTGAGTTTCTTGTTTGTGGATGACAGAGTATTCACTGCATATTTATGAAACACAAAGTCAAAATGAGTCACAAAGTACCTGCTATGTGATAACTGGACCATTCTGGTCCACAGCACGATATTACAACTACACAACTATAACTGCAAGCCACTAGTGAGTCAACACTTCCAGTTGCAGAGGTTAATAATCAAAAGCTCATGTTCCAGCACAATTGTTGGAACAAAATCTGTCCCAAAAGAAGCTGGAGACACTCCCAGTCCTCCTCTAACTGTGTCACAATCTCACTCCATCTCTTGAACTTCAGCTCAGCTCTGTATGTGCTCCACTGAAATAAAAGTTAACATCTGTATAAGCTTTATGATCCTCCATCTCTTTGTTTCCTAATAACTCCAGCTCAACAGTGTAAGGTCAAACGCAAGGTCATCATTGCTGTCCAGGTAAATCATGTCACCTCCGCAGACTACAGGCCCTCAGGACACACACACAAAGACTCAGTGACACACACATTCACAGCTCCTCAGTACTCAGAGCAGATCCTGGAAGCTCTTCACTCAGTGCTGCCTGAATGTTTTATGTTCACATTAATAAGGGAGCATATCAGCCAAGTGATCACACATTTGCATGGTCTTCACACACAGACAAACACATAAACACTCCACGAGCATACTGATGCTCCCACGCAGCTCGGAGCCTTGAAGCAGAAACACATCTGATCTGCCAAGTCCTCACTTTGCTGACAGGTGAGGTAACTCCAGCTGAATTTCACACAGTGTGAATCAGCAGGCTGCTCCCAGCTGACCACCAGTCATACTGTACCGACACACACGTAAACACACACACTGCTGTACACATGAGAAAAATATATATGAAGCAAGAATTAACCACCGTTGGTGTCTTTCTTTGTTTATCAGTACTTAACTATCTAATCATTTCTGACAACTAGGGCTGAACGTTTGGACCAAGTATTATAAAATTGGCAAAATGAATTTGCAATATCCAAATTCCATGAACTACAATTCCTTGAAAAAGGTAAAGTGTGTCACATTATATCATTGTAACTGAAGCATTGTGGTGCTACAGATATAACCTGACCTACAAATCAAAGGGAGTATGCTTGCTTGGACACCAGCAAAAATCATATAATCTTTTTTTTTTTTTTTTAGTGAAAATGAAAGGCAGAAATTACCACTCCACTAAAATGTGGCTCATATCATAATCGCAATATCAGAATGTCAAAATAATATACAATAATATACATCTTGTTTAGCCCCCGTGCCAACCCAAAACTATGGTGCTGCTGTAGATTATGTAAACGCAAAATTAATTTTTCATTTTTTATGGACTTTTTAAAGGGAGTTTAAAACAATGTTTTTATATTCAATTTATTTTGAAAGTCTTTTTAAGCAAAGATTCCAAACACTAAAACTAAAATGTTACGTTATACGTTACGTTACGTTACGTTACGTTACGTTACGTTACGTTATTACGTTACGTTACGTTACGTTACAGCAACCGATTGACTGAGAAAATATTAAGTTAGCTGTGGCCCTTAAAAAGGAATGGCCAAACTCATAACAGCAGAAGAAGAGATTTCCTACATTTCCTACAATTCCCATATGCAATTAGAAACCTTTCGTTAACCCCTCCCTGCCTGGTATACATGTCCATATCTTTCAAACTCTATATATGGAGTTCGAAACAAGAACTAAGAACTACACAGAACACAGCTATACATAGATTATCTAGCACTCTGTGTGACACTTACACCAATATGTATGTGTAAAATCCCTATATAAAAAATCAATTAAAGATTGCTTTCAATCATATTTTTGGTCTTCAAAAGATTGCAGAAAAGAGAGTCTTCAAACTGGAAGGAGAGCTAATGATATGCTCTCAGAAGACTACAATAAAGTGAAGAGAGAAACTGGGAGAAAATGCAAAAGAGCTGCTGATTATGTCACAGATCAGTCTCACCGACTAGTTATGCCAAATGTTGAACTTGTGATTGTGCTGGTGGTACTTTCACAATCCATTTTTGGATGATTGATTTTCTTCCTCTATTCTTTATTTAGTGTATTAAACAACATTGTTCACACATTGAAATGCAGCTGTTAGCAACTTAACACATCACACAGCTCTGGAACACATCTGTGCATGTGGCTTGTAAGAACCTCAGCATCTTATAATCATCAGAGACTGATGTGGAAGATTGTGACTGCATTCATCCTGCTGATAACTGAGGAGAACCCTACGCTCAGAGATAGCGTGAGGCATCCCAGAGCTTCTTGCTTTTGTCTTCACTGCTGTTATTACCATCGAATCCACTGTGGCAGCCGAGCTAAAGACATAACCTCATCTCTCCGCCCACTCCCAAACCAATCTACAACACAATCTCCATTGTTTCATCACGTTGACATGACTATCTCATTCCCTCGCCGCTGAAACACTATCCTGCAGTTAACTGAGGATGAAATGAAGCAAAAGGGGGAAAAGTACTCTCCCTGAGGGCTATTTCAGGCGAAAATATAAAACTCTGTTTTTAAGAGTCCTTCAAACAAGCACTGAAGCGAAGTTATCGAGATACTGATTTCAGCTCCTTGTAGACTCATTTGGGGGAGCCAGGACTTGAAAGAGTTGCCAAAACCGTAACCAAGTGTGCGAGCAAGTTTGAGTGGGCTGTCTGCATTGTAAACGATGTCCTGAGGCGGTCAGTGAAAATCCATATGGACATTCCTCAGGATTTTTTTCCCCCTTCCCGGAGCCTTTGATCCTGCTGTGTCAGTCATGGACCCCCACGTTTCACGTTTTAGCGGGCCCTGTCTCACCCTGTGGGACCTGAGGATTCACGAGAGGGGACGACCAAATGTTGAAATCAGTTCTGGGGATTTACTACTCTACAGCAAGGCATCAGTGGGAGGAAATATAAGAAGCTACCGGCAAAATTTGTCCTTTTCGTAATTCTAGGCAGGTTAGTGTTCACACAGGACAGATGACAAAACTAAGTACACTCAAAATCGTCACTTACTATATATATAGTAAGTCTGGTTGAATGGAGTAGCTGCTCACAGCTGCAAACATTATTTAATAAACTGTGAGTGGTGGTGACAGGGCTCCATAAAGAGCCACAAAAACACATTCAGATGTCACAGATTGACTGGTTTGCCAGAGAATTTTCTGTTTGCCTCCACAGATTACACAGGATTAGTGCAAAATTTAATTAACTACTTTTATTAGGTTACTTAAAATTGTTTTGAAACCAACTGCATTGAATTATTCTCACTAAATAAGGGAAGAACTCTCCGCAGCCTCGCATTTGGGAGGCAAAATCATGTAAATTTCAGTGAATGCACCTCTAATTGGACAAACTATTTGTATATTTAAAGGGCAAATTACTTAAAGCGTTTCATCTTTCCAGCAGTGGATGAGTTTAAATTCAGGACTCTGCTGGTTTTCACTGATGCCATCTAATCAGGAGCTGATTTACACCTGGGACAGCAGGTGAATGTAATTAACTTTTTTGGAGAACAGAAAAGCCAGGAGGTCTGTGCTGCTCAGAGAGCCAACACTGAGAAGAAGCACTCAGCGGGGAAACTGCATCTTGTTGAGTGAAAGAATACTGCACCGCTTTTCACATAAAACATATGAAAAAGAACATCTCTATCATTTAGATCAGACTTGGATAAGACAGGTAGCGAAGCACCTCATGAGCTTCAGCACGCAAAGTAGTTTTCTGGCCAACAGAGGACAGGATCTCCTGTACAGAGCCCACAGCCAGTGAGATGTGATTTACAGCTATACCGGCTATAAGTAAACAAAGGCTGAAGCAGGATTATCCATCTTGTTGTACCTTCTCACCGCGAATTCATCATGGTAGTTTACATGTCAACCATTTTATTGACTTTCCTCTGCCAGTGCTGGATTATGGTGTTGACCAGAGCCATAATACTGAGTGAGACAGTGCCATAAATCCAAGACTCCACAGAAGAAGGTAAACATAATGTCATCTGTGTTATTGGCTCAAGACATTAAAAGCCTGGAAAGTAAATTAAAAATTCCCATATTCCAATCCTCTAAGTCCTGGCTGTCTGTCTTGTACACTGTAAAAAGAGTCATATGGGAATTTAGTGGAATTAACATTATTAAACAAGTTTTATTTATTCTAGTTAATTAAATTTAAAATTTTTTATATTTATTTACTTCAAAACTTATAAACATGAGTTCTCCTAACTACAAGTCACTTGATTTGAGAATGATGCATTGAATGAATGAACTGTGCAGAGTTCAATCAGCTCATTAAATTAAGTTTTTAAAGAAACAAAGACAAATTTTTTGTACTGTTCATCAGTGTGACTGTAGAGTCGTTGGTTCAACTTAAAATCATAAGCTTATCTGACAAGAAAAGGTGGTAACATTTTACAATAATCATCATTAATAAATGGTAAATTCATTTAAATTGAGTTATATCATTAGTTTGTGTAATATAAAATTAATTAACACTTTGTTAATGGCTAATAATTAATTTTAAACCTCTATGAACATTATTTGGATGATATTATAAAGTTGCAACTGATGATTATAATACCTTATGTATGTAACTCATGTATGTTTCCTTACGTACATGAACTTAGATAAGTAATGTGGTTATTTTAACCTAAAGAATAATATTTTCAGAAAGCATACTAGTTCTTGTGCCTGTATTTTGAAAGTCTACTCGTCCACTACATATTTATTATCACTAACTTGACCGCAAAGCCCACTGCACATGCAAAAGTGATGTGAGAGGGCTATGCCATTTTTTTCCCCCAAGGTAGCAAAGTTATGACCCGCCCTACTCTGATTGGTGAGCACTCGCCGCTTTTGTGGGTGGGTCATGCCTTCACCATGGGAAAAAAAAAAATCGCAAGAGGTTCCAACGGCGTCATAGTTTGAAGTGTAGAGCCACTGACCAAGCTGCTGTGTTTGACAAGTTGGGAGTACTTCAACTTGCCCTTTCAAATTCAGTCAACTTAAAATTTTAAGGCAGACCAACTTTTTTAAAGTTAAAACAAAGGTTATTTTTATAGTGTATGCAGCTTTAAATTCCAGGTCAACTAGTCATCTTCTGTTTTTATTATCTGGTTGAGTGTATTAAAGATGCAAAAGGCATGATTAATATGTAAAAAGCTCCTCATCTCATCATTAGATCAAAAAGCAGAGCTGCAACAGAGACGAGCGTCCACTCATTGATGTTCATCCCATTTGCCAGAGTTAAAATTCTGATGTAAGTTATAGTAAGTGTGGGAAATCTTCTTGATGCACATAAAAATGACACATCAAAACCGAGTGATGAAATCCCAAACTGGCTCCAAAAAAAAAAACAAGCTCAGCCAAACATGCTTCAGTCCCACTGTAACGCGACAAATGTGTTTGCCACCTCCGTATCTGTGCTGCTGAATCTCTGGCCACAAATAGCCGGGCTGTCACATCTATATGGCATAAGTGGGTTAGCATCACTTAGCATACCCTGAGGAGTTCCCATTATAATCATGAACAATTAAATACGCACTGTTTCAATCTCACTCCGCAGATTCTGCACATTAGTCATGCAGCTGTGTGCAATCGCGTTATATTTCTCTGTGACTTTTCGCTCGGATAATTTAATATCGCAGAGTAAAATATGCCACTTTAGGGACATTATGTATCCATTTACAAAAGCTTATATAACACAAGTAACACAAGACAAAAGCATGTAAAAGCTTCACCAACCTGGGAAAAATGTCCTAACTCTTTAACTTGAGGGTGAATTAATTTGTCTTTTCCATCATAGCGTGGACTCCACATGTTTTCCATCATATTGGAAACTGACGAGCAAGGAAGCACTGATCTTTACTCTTTTTGGGCCTAACATCCATGCATTTTTAACTTTAACCAATCATGCAGCCTTGTATCCCCAGCAATAGACCTTTTTCAAATAGCAGAGTAAACGCAGGTGTTACCAATGATACTAATTAAGGTCCCGTTCGAGTCAGAGCCTTGTCACTGAAGTAACATACACAGAAGCAGCACCCTGACTCTGTTTGACCTGAATGGAAAGGAAGCTTAATTAGTATCATTGTTAACACCTGTGTTTACTCTACTACTTCATATGAATATCAATCCACACCTCACAATTCACTTCCAGTTCCAATGCCAGTGCAGGAAGTAGTGTGATGGTATTCTTTGATTGATATTCACCTTTTTAGCAACACTAACTGTGGAGTTTCTATTTGGTAAAGTGTTTCGGTAAATGTCTTTTTGGTAAAGACATTCAGAATCAGGATGAAGCCTGTTCTCTTTGGTCATCCACTGAGTTATTCTAGTGCCACCATGAGGTTACATTTTAATGCTTTAATGAACCGTTGGACGGACAGCCATGACATTTGGTTGAGACATTTGTGTACCCCTCAAGTTAAACTGACTTTGATCTTCTGACTTCATCCAGCCCGACCATCAGGTTCATTTTTCCAAAGATAAATAAAAACTTTATCCCTCTTCTAAACTTGCATTTGTTCAGGGCGATGCTCCATTTTGTGGGAACGCCCTGATCACACTCACACAGTTACACACATTCACACCTGGAAGCCGGCCAGTACAACCACAGCCTGATCTGACGGAATGAGCAGCTCCACTGGAGCTGGTTTGATTTAAGGACCTTGCTCAAGGGCACTCCAGCAGTGGTGATGAACCGATGAACTTTCAGTCACAAGCCCGTCTACTCGTTAGGCCACCACTGTGCTAATTAATAAATAAATATTAGCATGCAGAAAGGTTAAACTAAGATGGTAAACAGCATACCTGCTAAACATCAGCATATTAGCACTGTTGTGTGTTAGCATACTGGCGTTAGCATTTAGCTGCTGTCGTAAGTACAGACACAGAGAAACAAAATGTGTGGTATTACAATAAAGTCAAAGATGCAACCCATCACAAAAATCTACTTTATCTACTTTTGTTATGAAACTCAGTTCTTGAGCAAATCTTGATTGCAGTAACAGAACACTAGGTTGAGAACTTTAAATTGTATAGCAAACTGTATTATGACCATGTCTGTTACACTTTGCTGAGCTTTAAAGGGCCAGTGTGTAGAATTTAGTGGTATCTAGCAGTGAGCTTGCAGATTTCAAACACTTCGTCTCTCCCTCCCCTTCCAAAAAGGCAGTGAAGAAGGCCGTATCTATAACCAGTGTTTGTCCATTTGTCCATTCTGGGCTACTGTAGAAATGTGGCAGGTTCCATAAAAGAAGACTTGTGCCCTCTGTAGATAAAGGGCTCATTCTATAGCAGCAAAAACACAACGTTTCTTATTTTCAGGTGATTATACACTAATGAAAATATATTTCTAAATATTAAATTCATATTCTGCCAATAAATCACTGTAAATCTTACTCATTGGACCTTTAAAGGATGGGATGAACATGACATGGACACGAACGTACCGGTGCAGCAGCACAGAACAATACTGGCAGATAAACCTAGTGTTCAGCATCACACTCCAGACTAGATGAAGAGATTAGTATTGATTTTAACACTTCCCTGAAGCTGTGAGCTGTAATGGATAACGCCCATTATCTGCCATTAAAGACTGAATCTTAAGAGAGACATTAGAAGTCATTTCATAAGGCTCATTATGACATCCTGTGTCTGTCAGTGAAATAAATTATAAACTGGTCACTCTGGTCTGGTATCACTGGTTTACTACTGAAACTGCCGTGTCCATTAATAACATTATTATTATTATTATTTGTCGGTTATACAATGTGCTCACTTTGGCCCTGGAAAAATACACATCTATTGGAAAAATACGTGCGTGGGTTTGATTTAAAACATAAGGAATTGGCTGTATTGGAGTACACCTCCACAGTCTCTTTTTGTTTCCAAATGCTGTTAAAATGGAGCGTTAATCCAAATGTCTTAATATGCCTTGAATCCATGTCAACACTCCAAAAACGAGCAGACAAATCTTATTTCAGCTGTTTCTCTTGTGAAAATATACATGTGTATGTGTGGATTATTTCTCATTAACTCAAGCTGACAATGATCAATACCACAGTGCAGTATTCATCAGAACGTTTCTCATATTCTTCCAGAGAACTAAAAATCAAACCACAGCTCTTCCGTGTAAGATGAACCACAAGCTTCCTCCACCATGTATTATTTCAAACTTTTTTTTCCCCCCACATTGATTTCCCATGTGATTTCATCAAAACTGCCTCTTTTCGAATGTTATATAACATATGACAGTTGGTATATTGTGAGGTGGGATCAGATTTTCTCAGCAGAGTGCGGAGGATGGAGATTAGCTCTTTAGAAACGCCCCCGCTTTGAATGACAGCGCATCCGCCCACTCCACCTCCACCTCTGGGAAGCGATGCAGAGAAGAAAAGACCCCGACCCCCTTAGAGCGGGAGCCTTAAGCATCTGGAAAAAGCATCGTTGACATACATACAGTCATCTGTGCGCTTCTGCAGGATCTTCATAGTACAGAAAAAGCATCTCGGCGAGATCAGAAGAACATAAACGTCCCTGTGAAATCTCATTCGCTGCTGTTAACTCAGACACTTTGGCGAGATGACAGATGCAGCCTCCGGCACCTCATGAAAGATTTAGGAGAAAGTTTTTAAAGATGTGTCGGAGACAGGGATTGCACTTGTTGAGAACAAAATCTCCCTCGCTCTTCTTCTCGTAGATGGAGCCGGCAGGTGCTCGGGGGGAAAGTTGCCTCTCAGCGGGGAGAGAGTGGACTGAAGAGAGTGTGAAATAAACATGCAGAATCTAAACATTACTCCACCTCAGAGCATGGTCGTCCATCTAGAGCAGAACGCTGGGCGTGGGTAATTCATGTTCTGAATGTAAATGCACCTTGTGCAGTCATCTGTAAGCAGGATCAAAGTTTTACACCTCCACTCTGTATGAATGAGCTACATAGTGAGGTCTGTCTGGTGTATGATTTGAAGCCCAACAAACTTTTATTTAAGGCTGCCAAAAGCTGCTATGAAGAAATCTGATTTATTATTGTCAGTGGGCTGAAAAACTGCTCAGTTAGTTGAACTTCACTGACATTTTGGAGCTGCTACTTTTCAACTGAAGTACCCCTGATCCAAGACTGTATATTACGTAACACTACTTTCACTCACAGATCTGCTGAATGTTGAATATACAAACTCCTTGCATGGTGGGGAATCTTTCTAACTTATAACTGGGAAAAAAATCACACTGCTGTGAGGCAGCTGTGGAATGTAACTAAGTACACTGACTCAAGTACTGTATTTAAGCACACTTTTGAGATACTTAAGTGTTTCCATTTTCGGCGTTCCATGTTTTGTTTTGTTTTTATAGAACTAATCATAATTTTTGTTTACAATAACTTCCAGGTAGAACAGCCCTGCGTCCTGTACATACAATGCAGGGCTGCAACTAACAATTATTTTCATGGTTGATTAATCGGCCAATTATTTTTTCGACAGTTGTTTGTTTTAAAATGTCAGAAAAGCATAAAAAATGTCAATCAGTGTTTCCCAAAGACCAAGGTGACGTCCTCAAATGTCTTGTTTTACTCACAACTCAAACAACATTAATTACTCTACTTTTCAGATTTACAATATATTATTTATACAAATTATAAATCAACTAATAAATGATGATGTATTATTATGGCTAAAGCTAACCAGCAGTATATAGTGTAGTCCAAATAAATTCCACCTTTACCAGCTGCAACATTCTTACATATTAATGTGGTTAGCCCTTGAAGCTAACATGCTGTGTGTGTTCATATAGGCATGTAGTCTAACAACAAGCTCGTTCTTTTGCTTCCTGGCTGATAAAAGGGAGTCACTGGATTAACACTTCAGGTAAGATCAAGTTAAAAGGACAGAGATGTTGGTGTTGATGACATATATTGTGCAAGATAAGAGGTGCAAGATAAGAGATGAGGTTCATTGAGCGATTTCACAGAAAAACTAAACTACAACAAACTAAGACTTTTTTGACTTGTAAAATTATTTTTTAATTTGACCCACTTCGTAAGTATAATTTGTGGCACAATTTAAATGGAAACAAAAACATATATATATCTCATACCATTGACTGCCATTCATAATTTTTTCTGAAGTAAAGTCCCATGGGGTACACCGGAAGGGTAGGGATTTCCCCTCTCTATAAACATGATTTATTCTGGTAGAGAAGGGTGCCCTCTTAAAGGAATAGTGCTTTAGAGTTAGATTTGTGAACCACTTGATAACACTCTCATGCCGGTATGCTATATATGTAGCTACAGCTAGCAGCCTGTTAGCTTAGCTTAGCACAAAGACTGGAAACAGGGTGAAACAGCTAGCCTGGCTCTGTCCAAAGGTAACAGAAGCTGCCTGTCAACACCTGTAAAGATCAATAATCATCTTGTTTGTTTACTCCGTACAAAAACCAAAGTGTGAAAACTAGGATAGGGTGCGGCGGTGTCTACTGACTACTGTCCTGAGATGATGTCCATAGAGTAACATAACAATGGACAATGAAATCATTGATATCTTTTTAAATATTTATTTCTTTATAGTTTTTATATGTATGTATGTTGGATATTAATTAGAAATTGGGTAGTACTTTGCTAATTTTCCTTTAATAAATCAAGCACAAAGTGGTATTATAATAAAGCTATCCTTCATTTTTGCACTCTATGGCTTAAAACACACTCATCGGTTATAAGGCACTTTTAAATCAAGATGTTTCCATGGTAGAGGGCTCAGTGGTTGATTACTGTCAGGCAGGTGGACGATGGTATTGTTTGGCAAGAAATATTCGAGCACATAAGCCTCATAACACCTGAAGATGTCATTTATGAACTTTGGTCGTGTCTGAGTTTACACAGTTTGTAGTGGCTTATGTGTAAGAGGACTTTCTCAGAATAAATCATGTTTTTGTCGGCTCTACAGCCACTTCATGTTATTTCCAAGCTTATATGTATAAAACATTTCCCACCATACAGTAAGTTTGTATGTTAAACATTCTTCCTGTAACAAATTTTATGAGTGGATGTGCAGCTGTAATGTCTGGGTTTCAGAGATCTCCATGCACGTATATGGTTCTGGATCAGGGCCGTCTGGAAACAAACATTTAGTTTATATTCCAAGGCCTTTTCAAGCTCCCGTGTTTTCCTCTTGTGACAGTTGAAATGTAATATCTGGACCATAGAACACAATAAACTTGTGCTATAATAATAATAACAGTGACAGTAAACCTATACTGTGTGGATGGATATTTCTGGGGAATCCAATTTGTTGTACCATTTGAGAGAGTTCAATTTTAGGGCATCCCATAGACACATATTGTCTGTCTGATAAGAGGTGATGAATGCTACATTATTTGATGAAGAAATAGGTGTATTTTCTTTTATATAAATCAATCAGGCCAGTATCAGCCTTGGAAACAATCCATCAGTGTAACCCTATTCTGTGTGATTTAGTCACAGTGAGATGTAGGTCTGTAGTTGCAGGTAGCAAAGCACTGGGTATTGAAGCTGGGGGAAAAAAAAAAAGCTGTCAGAAAGTAGGACAGCGAGGGGAGGAGGGCTGGTTTGTAGACCTGCACTTCAGTCTTTGCAGTCTTTGATCCTGACCACGGTGGCTTAGCTTCACATGCTCTCCGGCTGGCCCAGACTCAGCAGTGGCCTATAAATACCTGACATGTCTGCAAGGCCAGGTAACCTCAATACCACCAACATCATATGATGCAAAGCCTTCACACTAAAGGTTCCTGCGAGCAGAATTACTGTTAACCTGGCGCTATTCTCTGAATACTGTCAATCAATAATGCTGCAGGACAACAGGCTGAACTCTTTGTATTGCCTTATACACTTTTATACCCTGCAAAAATCATACAGGAATTAAATATTTTATCATTAACTTAATGTAAATATACAAGTTAATTAAAACTTTCTGGTATTTATTTTCAGATCACTTCAGAACTTATAAATGTGAGCTCTTGTACCTTGAATTCTTTTGACTTGAAATATTGAGTTGAATGAATGTTCAATCAACTCATTACATTAAGTTTCTAAAGAAACATGATCAGCATATTAACAGACTTCCCAGAATGCAGTTCAAACTCTCCTGCAACACTTCTTTTTATAGTTTGAATAAAACAGATCAGATAAGTCACGGCTGCTTGTTTGCACAATAACGAAAATGCTGAAAACGAAGAGTTTGTTGGTTCAACCTAATATTATAAGCTTATTGATGTCTTTTCTCAAGTATAACTGAATTATTATCAAGTCCTAAATTTCTTTTAATCATTACAAAATTACTTCAACTTGTCTTTTCAGGTTCAATCAGCTTAAAATCTTAAGGCAGCCTGGACTAACTTTACCTACTTAGAGTTGCTGGTTCATCTTATTATTTTAAGCTTATTGAACATTTTTTCAAATACACAACTGAATTAATATCAAGTTCATTCGGCTAGGAAAGTTGATTTGTTTTGAATCATTACAAAATTACCTGAACAAGTCTTTTCAAATCCAGTCAACTTAAAGTTTTAAAGGATCCCACTAACTTTTCAAGTTAAAACAAATGTTATTTTTATAGTGTAAAAACACAGAACCCATTATAAGTGTGTCTTTTAATTGAAACTAAAAGCTAAGCCATTAAGAATTATAATTCAGTTGAAAAGGCTCAAAAATCCATTCAAGTTTTTAAAATGAAAAACATTTTCCATGTGAGTCTTTTCACTGTAGGGCTACCTGCAGTGTTTATGTATTACACACTCAATGGGAGGCTCTCTTTGAACTGGTATGGGGCAGGGACGTACGACACACTCTCTCACACACACGCGCCAAAAGAAGTGGCAAGCACATAAATTTCCCCCCATACAGTTTTCCATGGAGCAACCTTTTGCCTTTCTATTTCTTTCTCTCTCGCACACACATTTCCACTTCCAGGGGCCGGGGCCCGGTCACAGGACAAGTGGGTCCTTGATACAGCCTCTGACAGGACAAGCTCAGGAAATAAGGGGAAGTCCAATTGTCTTCACACACACACACTCACACACTCACACACACACACACACACACACACACACACACAGACACACACACACACAAAATGTAGGTCTTGACAGGCTTGTTGTCCCCATGAGGTTTTCGTGAGAAATACAACACTCCGGGGGGGAGTAGTTTTGATTTTGGCAGCATGAGGAGGAGGGGAGCACATCTGCCAGTGTGTGGTGAATACAAACACCCATGCACACAGATAGTGATTAGACTGGTGCTAACGCACCATTACACCTGAAGGTAAAATTTGAATATATCCACACACTCATACTGAGAGGAACGACTCCAGAGGGGCCCTGTGGTGACCGTTTCCTCTTCCTGTTTCCTGCTGCTTACTGAGACTTGAGATGAGTCAGTCCTCAGGGGAGTCACCGCTCACTCACATACACACACATGGAAACACACATTCAAACACTAGCATGTACACGCTCTCTCATTCACATTTAAAAGGTCCATGTGGTATTTTAAATGTCAGAGAATCCCTGTCAGAATAGCTATACATTTATATGACTACTGTAAATACATGGTGTCTTACTTTCTCTCCAATTTCAGCTCATTTTCCAGCAGGTCTTGTCACAGAGACGTTGTTCCTCAATTCTTATCTTAATCTAATCTATTTTCTGACATCAAAAAGAAGGATGCTTTCTGTCTGGGATTTCAGTCAATCTTTCTTTTAATGGGGGTACAACAGAGAAAATATCAAAGTATAGAAGGTAGTCTTGAATCAGTTCCAGTCAAACAGTAAGAACAGTGGTTCTCAATCTGGGGGAGGGCGTGAGACAGTTTCCAGGGTTGGCCAGAAAAAAATAATATATTATAGCAAGCAGTATGGAATGAAAGCCAGGAAGCATCTTTCAGCTACATTAGCCTCTTAAAGAAATTCAATATAGGGGACGCTCAAAAATGGGCTAAATACAGCTGGCCTTAAATGTAACAGCCACCTCATTAAAAGTATAAACCAGCACAAACATCACAACAACATAAACCACCGTGTTCACAGACACAAACACTAACAAAAAAACAAAAAAAAAAGTATTTCATAATAAGTATTTTGGACTGGGGAATTGTTCTTTTACATTGCATCACCTGTACCAGTGATATAATGTGAGTCTGATAGATTTCATGTCTCATGAAGTAATTCAGTCAGATGAGGGGGCGGGGGCGTGAACCCCAACCTGATTTTTCTAAGAGGTCGTGGCTCCACTATGATATTATAATTCATGTGTGCGTGTCTTAACCATATTAATTAATTTGCTTTGTTAGCAAGAAAACATGAGAGATAAGATACCTTTAACCGGCTATCAGCAGATTTACTCAGCTGTGGCTAATTAAATGTTAATGCTGCAAGCTGACAAGAAGACAAAAGAGACCTGTTTTATTCATGCTTGGTAAGAAGTGGGCTGTTTTTTTCTGCTCAAAAAGACCTGACAGTGACAGCAGGTATCTAGCATGTAGCTCGGCACTGTGGTTGTCAAGAGTGAATAACTGACAGCAGGTGAATAAAGCTGCTGAAATCTTAATCTTTAAAGTTCATAATATCAGCATTTAAAGGTTATCAACTACAAAGCGCTGAATAGAGACTCCAGGATTCGGCAGCTCGTCCTGTCGGTCTGTGAAGCTAACGTTAGCTTAAGCAGCTACAGCGCAGAGTGGTCTTATTATAGCAGGATCAATCTGGTTTCATCAACATCAACACTGTCAGATGTGACTTTTAACAGCAGTTGTCTTTGTAAGTGGACAACTATGCAGTTGTTATCGATAAATAACACACCACTTTTGAATGCCACGATCATATTTGAATATTATTGACTAATACAAGAATACCATTAATAGGCCTGTGCAATAACAAAATGATAATAAGTACTAGCTAAACTGTTCACAGTGTTGCCAGATCTGTTTAATGTTTCTCAATCAAATAATTGTTTAAAAATCGGTCCCTAATTGATGGCTAAATATTGTCTATAATAAACAATATAAATGAATTTATTTGTATGAACAATAGCCATAGCACTGTGGTATAACAAGAGTAAAACATCAATTTCAGTTTTGACAATTCAGCTAGGATAGGATAGGAGGTTACATTGTACAATGCAACTACAAAATGTTTGTCTTTCTGCCCTCTGCCTTAAAAAAAAAAACTTAAATAAAAATAATAGGTTTGATCTAAATTGGTCAACTGCAACAAGGCTTCAGAGTTTGCCAAATTAAAGTGTAAACCCCACATACACACATGAAGAGGGTGAAAGAGAAGTACACTCAATCCCATGCTATCAAAAAGGCAAACAAATAATGATGATGTAATTCTGAATGCGGTTTCTGTTATGTTAGATTTGAAAGATTTGAAAGCCGCAGGTCTTCTCTCAGCAGAGTAAATATAAATCATATCATGTCAAAGCTGTGCATAACTAAGGAATGCAATTTCTGAATATATATTTTAATATAATGCAATTTTTAATGTGTTTAAAATGTAAAGTGAAAAAAGTAAAACGTATTGGGTGGAAAACCGCCCAATCTGGCAACACTGATTGTTCAGTTTTCCTTAAAAAGAAAAAAACAAGGAAAGTTTACTTAACTTTTTGATGACTGACAGGTTATAAAAAAGAAAACCCAGAGAGAACCACAACCACAAGCATTTATATTAACGAGATGACCACTGGGGATCATAAAACTCAGACTCAGACAAACAAAGCAATTGTAGAAATGGAATAAAACCTAAAAGCTGCACTAAAGTTACAAAGATTCTCAAAAAGATTTGACTCATGGTGAACACTGTAAAATACGATGCAAGGGCCTGTCAAATCCACAAACACATTCATAACAACTTACTCTGTCTGCATATGTCACTAGGAATTAGCTGTTACATTCATAACCAAAACCACATGGTCCCCATGACAAGCCTAGCCTACTTTCTGCCTTGAGTGTGTATTTATGTGTGTACACAGCGCAGAAAGGCCGTCGGTTTCCAGATGAAACATCCCTACAACTGTGGCAACCTAGGTGGTGGCTGCCACGGCTAAGGCATCCAGCGTGCTCACATGGGATCAAACAGATGTCCGCAATCATCAAAGAAGTCTCTCCCAGACACCCTGAAACAATCAAAGAGACAATCCATCTCTGCATCTGGCGAGCAGGGAGGCACAGAGCACTCTGGCCGAGCAATCTTCACTGAGCAAGGGTTGAGCGTGTGTGTGTGTGTGTGTGTTCTTTTTTCACATACATGTGCGTGCGTTCACGCTCGAGGGAAAGCCAGTTGATATGAAACGTGCGATTCCAGTGGAAGCTGCTGTCATGCAGTCAGTCACTGGGAGTCCATGAATTATCCACAGCAGCTTTCAGCACACAGCAGCCTTAGAGCAGGTTCCATCAAATTGTTTGGGAGGAAATTCTGACTCCAAATGCATTGTAAGTGAAGGCAAGTGAAGCGTGGCGTCTTTTTCATACCCAGCTTGAACATTTTGACTCCAGGCAAAGGGACAGCGTGATTTTAGAGCAAATATTTCTACAGTAACCAGACAGAGGAGATTCCTCTACAGTGCTTACTGCGACTTAGGTGATAATTTAGGTCATGTTCAGTCACAGACTAAGGCTTTGACTCCCTTTTACCTCTTTAACCTCAGTTTCCTTTCATAGTCCAAAAATGTGTGTCAGGGTGGACTGCAGACTCTCAGAACACCCAGAGAAAGGCCTGAGTGATAAAACAGTAGAGATATTTATCGGCAGTGGACACTTTGTCAGTAGAAATAAGAAAACTGCTCAATAGAATGGTCAGTAGTTTTACTGTAATGCATAAATACAAACCGCCATGAATACCTTAATAACAGAGCACGGTACGGGTGACACACAAACAGCCAATCACCCAGCCAGAAAGGTATGAACGTGAGAGTTGCTTGCCCCACAAGATCTAAACTTCTCAGTCAAGCTACACGTTTGCAGACGACACCTGAATATTACACACTGCTTGCTACACAGACCTTCACCATGGTAGACAAGCAGAACTGATTACATTACCAACATTTCCTTTCACTTTTGGTGTGGCAGCGAGCCAGCATGCACCACACAACTGGAATGCATCCACTCTTAATGTTGGTGCCTACACCTGCATTTGACAAGTCAAAACGTCTACCAGAGAACAGGTCTGTGGTACAGCCAGTAAAATCAAACTGATTGTTTTTGCATCTGTTCAGCCAAGCAAAAAGACCTGTCGCGCACAGCTGCAGCAATTTTGACCATTGTGGGTTTTTGAAGGCCACACTTGTGCCCTAACTTGCGTAATCTCAGTGTTTCCTGTGTGTTTGTCTCTTTTGTTGTGTTCTCACCGCTTAGAATACCAACTGAAGCAGCATTTTTAGATAATGATGGGAAAGAGAGGCTCTGCACTACAAGTCAGGCTAATCAATGTGTTCTAGGAGGGCGCACAGCTCCTTAAGGCTGACAGTTTAATTGCGGGTTTAACCGACTGACACCTACGAAGCTATAAAGGAAGACCTCCTACAGCACACCAGAAAGACTTCTCTGGTAATCCCCTTGAGGATGGGACTCTTCTGGGAGGCACCTCCATCATATTCAGAGGAGGGGGACACTGACAGGCCAATATGTGATTTTTAATGACAGACCAAAATCCCCCCAATATATCGACCGTCCACTACGATGATCTAGTCCTAATGACGGCTCTTAAAACCTGCCTCCAAAGCAACCGTGGACCACTGTTGCTGCAGCTTAGCCCTGCAGTAGAAAGATACACCCCAAGTATCCATTAGCACGTAGCAGACATATGATATCTGACCGCACAGATCTGCTGCTGAGAGCGCAGCTGAAGGACAAAGGAAAGAGATGGAGAGGGAGCGATGATGGGGGGGGGGGGGGTCAGGAGATGCATCAGCCTTTAGTGGGTTTCCACGGTTAAATTTATCACAGTCAACTGAGGAGGAAGACACTAATCAATAAGCCCTCTCTGTCCGTCTGTCTCCGTCTTCCTCTCCGTCTTTGCTTTCCCCTTCCCCCCGTCCGTCATCTTCCACCCCCGACGACAACACAAAAAAACATAATCAGCATCTTCATCCACCTAAAAATGCAAGAGAGAGCCGGTGGTGGAAGATGGGAATACAGAAGAGTTGACATTGTCTGCATGCAGAGGTCTGTTTTAATAGACCTAAAAAGAACGACGTGGTGAACTTTGCGTATTTCTACTTTATGTTATTAACATATTTTTTTCCAACTAGGAACAAGAAGGACTCCCCATGGGCTTGAATGATGTGAGGAACATTAAAACCTTTCTGTGTCTGATTAATCAAACAGCCACACAGTATCTAAAGTAAACATGAGGTGATTTTATTGCAAATCAATGAACAGAACGCAGCTATTGCCAGATTTTTTTTTACAATATGGCTAAACACATGCAGGTGTGGAATCTCTGGGCCCATTTAAAGGAAGCTGTGGTGCAGCAGCATTTGCATATTTTACAGAATGGGACGTATCAGATGAGCTAAGGTTACTTTACCATCAGCCCACATGACGGCCACAGTGTTGATCAATCATCCACCATTAGGTTTCATGTGGAGATCAGTATTTAATATTTAAAATTTTAATATGGCCAACAATACAATTGGTACCGATACCAATGGAGTACTTCATTTGATACCTATATTTCCACTTAATTAAATACCCATCATTTGAATGGAAATATTCCTGAAATAATTTCTGTATTTCATGCATTTGTTGTTATCAGAGTCCACAGGTGTGCAGTATAAGCATACTTTCAAACAATTTGGTGGCATCTCAGCACAATGAACGGCCAACGCAGTAAAATACACCGGACATGACTTCACCACACCACAAACTCTCTGGGTTGTAGGGTTGTAGGGAGACATTTCAATACTACTTGGTACTGGGTTATTTTGGCCAATACCAAAGGTAAAGGCATCGACTGTCTATCCTAGCAGTCAGTTAGCTTAGCATAGCATAAAGACTGGAACCTGGAAGCTAGCCTAGCTCTGTCCACGGTAATATACTCCAACTACCAATGCTTCTAAAGCTCACTAATCAACAAATCATATCATATTTGTTTGATTTGTGAAAAAAAAAAAGGCAACTTGTTTTAGATTGAGTTATGCACGAGCATTTCCTGGCCAGGTGCAACAACTTCCTGACCTCGATGTGAGGCAAGCAACTAGTGGAAACTCCAAGAGGTTACATCAAACATCAGAGGTGTTGGTGGGCAGATTTTGTTATATTTAGACTCCCTGATCCCCCCCCCCTTTTTTTTCCAATCTTTATGCTAAGCTAAGATAACAGTAACTTCACTGCACCATACAGATAAAATGAAATGAGCATGCAATCAGTTTTAAGATCTGAAAAGACAGATGATTATGTAATGAATGAAGGCCCCTATTGCTCTTTTACTGGTTTACTAAAAATAGTTTTAAAAAAACTATAACGCATAAACTTCTTTGAAATTAACTTGTTCTATTGTATCAGTGCATTTATTAGCCCAGTCACTCCAGCCGTCTGAGGTGTGAACGTGTGGCTTGATAAATGAGATTCGACTGTCACTTCAACAAATATAGCAGTTCTGTGGTCAGTGAGAACATCTTAATGAAAAGCGCAGCAGCACAGATGATGCACCGCTGCTGCTGGTGTCTGTGTGCATTTAATATATGCAGCATTATCTGGGCTAATAGGTCAGTCCATTACGCTAATTTTTTCCATGTAGTGTGCAACTGTCCATCATGTGACAGTGAGTGTGGAAAGCTCCCGTCAGCACTCTGATTCTATTTTGAAACGAGCTGATACAAGAGGACACGAATTAGCAGTAAAATAGAAGTGAGACAATTAGTCATGATGATAGCAGCGTATATTTTCAATCATGTCACAGCCCACAAGATCAGAGGGTACCTGGGTTCTATCAGCTGTGACATACTTCACTATGTATAGACACTGTGTAGGGGACAATAAAACTACTAATGCTTATGGTGAAATCCACAGTTTTAGGTTTGATCATCTTCATTAAAAAGTCACCAAATGCCTTCACAGATTAAAAAACCTGAAAAAGCGAGAGGATATTCTATCGCTTAATATCTGCTCTAAATACTTCAACTCTGGTGCTCTCTAACCCTTCCTCTCTGCCAGGTGTGTATCAGTGTGTGTGCATGCTCTGCACAGCCAAGTTTCTCTTCTCCCTGCAGACCCCACAACCTTCCATGTGTCTACAAGACAGATGTGCAAACCAGATGTTCCTGCTGCACCGAGGGGAAAGGGCTACAGACAGACCTGCTGTATTTGTCCGTTTTCTTAGTATTGCAGTGTTGCACGACCACGGTTCGAATCGCCAACAAGTCAAAAGCTGTTTGTTAAAAGTATCACAAATTCATACATGAACCTCATCAGGGACTCTTCCTTTACTGCAGGATTCCTTCCCAGCTTTCAAAATAAAGGAGACAAGGAGAATTTTCAGCATGTACACTGTAAAAATAAAAAAAAAAGTTGAGAGAACTCGGAATTTCGAAGCATACTTACTGGATTTTTGAGTTTTGAGCTCAACTCATACTCTTAAGTTATGAAAAAGTTTTGTTTTGTTGAGGTAATTTGCATTTCTTTTCTAGATAAAATTGAATCTTTGAGTTTTAAAAAACCCAAATAATTAGTTTTTCCTAAATTGTTGAGTACACAGGAAAAAAATGCAGTGAGCAGCTAACTGAAATTCAATAATGAAATAATTGAATAAAAGCACCCAAATAATAACAACTCAGGTTCATAGCTCACTGTGAACATTTTTTGAATTTTTGACATTTAAATTTATGTTAAGAAGAAAAGTAAATTATCCTAATACAGCATTATAGGTTGGTAAAAATTTGCTTAAGGGCTTTTCACACTGCATATTCTTAGCCCTGGGCTATCCGTGACTACTCTTTAAAACAGCCTTTAGCCTTGTTTCACACTGGCACCTTTTAGCCCTGGGTTCGGTCTATTTCCAGAAATTAATCCAACAAACTCGGGGCTAGCGCCGCTTCAGAGCAGGGCCACTAGGCTAAAGTCAGTGATAACCCGCTTTGGAATGTGTCAATGTGAACGCTCTCTTAGCCCCTGGCTCCTGTAGCCTCGAGCTACAATGAAAGCCAGTGTGAAAAGCCCATTATTTCATTTCAAAACTTCAAAAATTAAATGAAGGCTGTTGCCTTTAAATTATGAGTTTTCTCAACTTTTTTTTTTTTTTTTACAGTGTATGGTAAAGTTCAGCTCAAAACAGCAGGCAGAAAAATACCTGAAGGTTACAAAGCACAATCGGGAGAAAGATCCAGCACGTGTTTCCTCTCACAGACTCAATCAGTACCACTACACAAACTTTAAAATAAACAGGCGCAGGTTCATGTTTTATTCAGTAGCGGTCCGGCAGCTATTTTTAAAACAATTTGAGAAAAAAAAACGTTGGAACTGCAGGTGAGTGGCAGCTTCGCCCGTTCCCTTCCTCTCCTCACTCCATTAGCCTCAGCAGAGCCAGCCAAGCGAGGATTAAGGGGCCGGCTTGCTGTCTAATTTCAGAGATGTTAAATTCACTCTGGGCAGTGTGGGATTCACTCAAGAGAGTCATCAAAGGGTTGTGCTTGAGCAAACTGAAATCACTGAGGGGAATGAGGATGAAATCGGACATGGTAAAAACTGAGAAGGAGTCTGTGCTTGAAAAGAGTTTATCATCTCATCTCAGGGAGAAACCAAATCCCAGTTGGATAGATTCTTCATACACTTATTAAGTACTGATATTAAGCTATTGAGTTATGACAAGAGAAATTAGAGGAAATAGTTCTTGAGTGAAATAATCCCAAAATTTCTTTCAGAACTCTAACTGCGTAAAAACTGAAGAGAAGGTCAAATATTAAACCGATACTTCAACATGTAAAAAACTTTGCTTTCCTGCTGAGAGTTACATAAACAGATCAATACTACTCTCATCTGTCTGTTAAATATGAAGCTACAATATTGAGATGCAGTCTACTATTTTAATATAATGTCTATCCATCTTAAAGGACCAGTGTGTAGGATTTATGAGCATCTAGTGGCGAGCTTGGAGATTGGAAATGGAGCAAACGCAGTGGCTGTTTGTCCATTCAGGGCTACTGTAGAAACATGCTGGAGCAACATGTTGACAACCCGCTTCGTCTATAGGTATAAAAACCTGATAAGGTTAGCGTAAGGTGAAATTGTGACAAAGAAACTGGGGACATTTCTAGTTCAGCAGTCAAAATATCATTAGAATATCCAATGTTATTATTTATTAAATAAAAAAGAGGGCAAATCAAGTATGTGTATGATGACCTTGGTAACTGTTGTACTATAATAAACTCTAAAGTTGGGTAACTTAGTAACTGTTTGAAAAATATTTTTCCCCTCTTCTTCACTTGTCTTCCTTCTTTCTTCCTCTCCTTCTCTTTACCTTTCCACCTCACTTTTCCGCACTCTCCTCGCCTCACTCTCCTCGTCCTTTTCTTATTCTTTAATAACAAATAGTACTCCAGCAGATAAAATACTTGTCTATGATCATATATTTTCCTGTCCTTCTCTATCTCCCTCACTATTCTATTAAGTGTCCCTCCTTTCCTTATTCTCCTCTACCCAGCTTGAAAAGGTATTTTTGTGATGATGTTGTTGATTCATTAACTTCTGGTTGAGATTTCCATCAGTTTCTAAAACTAGCTCTTGCAAGTCATTAGTAGAGGAAGACGGGTGATATAAGCTGCTATAGCAGGCAGCCCTGTTGGCCGAAACAAGCACAACGTGATTGAGACATCAACCAGTGGGCTCTGCTGATAAAATTTATGACATATTCAGCTAATAAATCCCCATAAATTTCATCCTGCACCTTTAAACAATGAACATGTCTATCCTGCTCTTAGCTGGCAACACTGCGATGCTTTGCCCTCCTTTAGTGCGCTGTAGACAGCAGACAGTGACAGGCTGCGCTGCATTTGACCCACGCGTTCACAGTTTGATTGACACCAAACAAAGCCCTGTGATGACAGCCTCCCCTGCTTTCTTCACAGCCACTGGATAAAAGCCAGA
The DNA here is from genome assembly GCA_034769285.1 of Lutjanus argentimaculatus. Lineage (NCBI taxonomy): Eukaryota > Metazoa > Chordata > Actinopteri > Lutjaniformes > Lutjanidae > Lutjanus > Lutjanus argentimaculatus. The sequence goes on along the minus strand of JAWZSL010000009.1, from coordinate 24,619,954 downwards.
TTTGAGAAAAGCGTCTGTCCTCCGGTGGTTTCACTTTTTTGCCTGTTGGCTTAGCTTAGTTTACCAGAAAAAGGAGGAATTGCCAGCGAGCACCTCTAAAGTTCACTGATGGACACATTTTGTTTGCTTAATTGGTACAAAAACCACCCAGTCAAAATAAAGTCATGCGGCAAACCCATATAAAACCACAAAATGCTCATTTTAAACTTAGTTAAGTTAAGCAACTTCCTGCCGTAGCTTCATATTTAGCGCACAGACATGAGAATTGTATCGACCACCTTCTCAGTTTAAAGGTGAACAGACATATTTCTCTAAATGTTTAACTTGAACTCATCAGAACAATCCACGCTGCTGTTATTTAACCGTATTTAATGGTTCCTTAGACCAATCACATGTGTTTCGTTAAATGGGCTTTTCCAGCAGCAGCTTCAGCCTAAAAAAGTGTTTATTTAAATTTAATTCATCCGGGGGCTGACAATTTAATAGAAAAGTAGCTACATGAAGGCAAAATCACAAGCAAGAGCAAATCTGCAAAGCCCCTAACAGTAATATTTCAGGAGCAAGCATAAAGATTTGCATATCCTAATTCACTGAGCCATTGTTGGTTCTTCTGTAGATTTTCTGTGAAAATATTTCCCTGTGAGGGTGAAGAAAGAAACTTGCCAGTGGTCCAAATGTGTTTTAATTACAGTCAGCTTAATGAGTAGATGACTTAATTTAATTCCGCTCGGCACGACAGCAAAAAAATGAGCGTTCAAGTACGGATAAAAAGGTGATGACCAAAATCTAGAGCCTTCCTCATTTGCTCTTGTCTATTCTTAGATGTTTTTCATCACATCTGTGGTGCATTGCACTGTTAGTGGCTCTTTTTCAGACATATTACATCGACAGTTCATCTGAGAGATGGCGTTACATATTTTGCATGAAGTCCATATTTTCCAGAGGATATTGGCCAATTAGTCAGCTTATATTTTCAGTTACGAGAACACAAACAACTAAATGATCGAGAGTCGACCTCTACTAGGAACATGCAGATAATCTCACCAATTATGTTCTAATCAATGAATGGATGAGTTGAGACAAATGTTTTAAAGGCACGTTGGCACTAAGGACTCATTTTTAAACTCAATTAAATCATAGTTTAAAAGGACAGTTCACTGCAAACATCAAAAATACATATCTCCCCTGGTCTGTAGTGCTTTTTATCACCAAAAAATACAACCAAAGAAACATTTACAGAAATTATGACCCAGTTACTCAAGATTGTCCTCAGACTTTGTCGTGAGCAGTTTCATGTAGGAACTACTTTCTTTCTGCAGTAGAATCTACCGGAAGAAATAGAAAGAAAGTAGTTCCTGTACGAAACTGCTCACAACAAAGTCTGTGGATTAGCTTAAATAGGTCATGATTTTTAGAGACACTGGTTCTGGATTTTTCAAACGTATTTTTTGGTGCTTTGAGCACCGAGTGTCGTTTAGTCCCATCATAATGGATAGAGGGCAGACATATGGATGATACCTTCAAAACTCTGCAACTCACACCAGTACTAGCTAGATGGATACATAGAAGCAGGGGAAAATGCGTATTTTTGATTTTGGGGTGAACTGTCCCTTAAACTTTAAATTATGTTGCACCAAACTTTTAAACTAGCTTAAAATGAAGACAGATTAAACCGCTCTTTAAACCTGAGTTTAGTGTTTACACCCAACCTAGATTAAATTTAATTCTGTTGTACCAAAACTTAAAACTCCAAATTAAAATGTGATCCAGAATGAGATTTAAACTTTCACTTGAGGATGTTAAACTTTTAAAATGTCTTCCCTTTGAGATGGATTGAGCAGAATATTCAAGTTCCTCAAAGAAAGTTAAGGGTCATAGTTATGTTTCATTCATTCCAGTTCATCTGTTAAAAAAGGCTGCCAGTTGTTGCTAGGTGGTCTCTTTTTGTCCTTGCAATGTTGTTATCTAATTTTTAATCCATTATTTGGCCATTTTGTTCCATTCTAGCCAACATTTTTTGTCAAATGAGGAGAAATTACAGTTTCTCAAACAATGTGGGCGAATGTTTTGTTAACTTTCTAGATCTAGCCAACAGTTTGACATTTTCTTAACTTTTTAGGAAGCTATTAAACAATTAATGTTTTGTTAACTTTTTACCTCACTGGCAAACTATGTAATGTTTTGTTACCTTTTTAGCTACCCAGCAAACAATAACGTTTTGTTGAGGAATACAGAGCAGCCAAATGCCCAAGGAGAAATGATTTTACTGTTATTTATTCATGTATTTATTTTAATTTGGTTAAACCTAGTTTCGCCAGACTCTGATTAGAACTAGATTAGATTAATCATTGTTGGTGCAACCCAAGTGTCACAAGCCTTCATTTCACAAGCTGTTAACTTTCATAAACTTTGTCCTGGTAATGTTGCTACCTGACGTGTGCTTTCTCTGAAGAGGGAAGTTCCATTCATCATAAAAGACATAATTTACATCAAGTGATGATAAGTTCTCTCAAAACAGCCACATGAAAAATTCTAATAACTGGACACCAAAACAGAAACCAAAATAAAGGTTCTGTTCCTTTTTATTAGAAATCAGCAATGTCTAGGTCTGTGTTTCACTTCTGATTTGATACTCATCATTTGCTGTATTGTAGAGCTGATTAAAGGCGTACTGTGTACAACAATACAATGGATTTTTAGAATTTGAAATGAGGATTTTTTTTTTGCTTCCCATGATGCTCTAAATGCCACTTCTTCACATTTATCACTGATTAAAAAAAGAAGACAACCCGTCAATCACTGTCTTTGTGTCTTCCTGTGCTTCTCCTGCTGACACATATACACACATTTTAAGCTTGGATGCACGACCCTGTCATCTCATAAACGCCTGACATCATGTGCACCGGGGTCCAGCAGCAGCACCGTCTCTCCACTCAAGGCTGCGATTTCTAATTAAACCTCCTGGGGACTTCATGAGGGCTGTCAAAGAGCCACAGACAGTTTCACTGCAAGCAGCGACTGAGAGTATCAAAGTAATGAACCCGAGGCCAGACTTTTAACCCCTCGTAAAAGCCCGCACGCTGAGGCATTTTCACTCTAATGAGAGGAAGTGATTAAACTGCTGGGTCATGTTGCTGACTTCAGCTTTCTCTTAGAGTTTAGGAGTGTAAGGAAACCTGCAACCTAAGACTGTGTTTATTAGCATCTATAATGCCAGGAAGAGCATCTACTAATTGATCTACTAATTCACATCAAAATTACAGGATGAACTAGATGAAGATTATCCAAAATTTGTCTGAAATATCAAAGCAATCGCTCATATAAGTATTTGCAAAAATGAGCACAGACACTGCATGCATATTCCAAGATCTTCATTATAATTTAAAATCCAAGATAAAGGAGCTCTTACACTTATAAATAATTTTAACTAAGCTCCATAACTTCCACACTAAGACAAGAGTGGGAGGAAGAGCACATTTGACTCATTCAGTTCAGTCTTTGGGGACAAACACAGTGGTGGCTGGTGCAGGCTCTGTCTCATTCTGTGTCACTGAGCAGCGCTGTCTTACCTTTCCAAAGTCCCTGACGTCAAAAAGGTCAAAGGCCTCGAACAGCTCGCTCTTCTTCATGCCGAATATCTCGCTGCACGCTGCCAGGAAAGTACGGATATTCTTCAGGCACAGGAACTGCATTGGCAAGACAGAAAGGGTTCATCTGTGAGCGAGGCAGTAAAGTATGACATGCACAAATGATAGGATGTGTTATTATCTTTGATTTTCTTTTTTTTTTTCTTTTTTGAATGTCACTGAATGGCTTCAGATTCTGCTGCTTTTCTGTTTTCACTTGGCTGTCTAATGAGGACGTGCAGCTGAGGACCTGCTAGACACGCTGGAAGACCACAGCTGTAAAAGATAGATGAATCAGTGTTTATAGGCACCATGAGAGCATCTTGTTTCATTAATATGATGTATTTCCTGTTGAAAAGAGACGGTGGAGTGGTGCATAATTAGACAGAGATAATTCAATAGTGCAGGGAGAGAAAAGCAGGGATCTTGTTTACTCCAGCTAGTACAGTATGATGTAACCATAAATATACTGTACAACCAAACAATAAATAAATGACTGCTTTTCAGCTTTTGTTGTTTTGTCTACATTTTTGGTTCCGAGAGCTAGAGATGTCGCAAAAATGATGTACTCGTTTTTCCACAGTACCGCAGGAACCGGGGATGCAATTCTTCCAGATCCGATGGGGACAGCGTACATGCTTACAAGTGGACAAGTGCACACAAGTGGTCTCGTCTGCCTATATATGCCAAAGGACCAAGAACGCCTACAGTTATGGAAGAAAAGCAGCAGCAAGGTAGCAGCAAGTGCAGCTGCAGCGACAGCTCCACCTCAACCTCATAAAAAAAAAAAAAAAAAAAAAAAAGTAATTTGCCTTTGAGGTGGATCATCAAGGATTAATAATACATTTGCAATAACCAGTATGCAAATGGTTCCATTAAACTTTTCAGGTGAAAGGTGGAAACACTTCTAACTAAGTGAAACACCACAAAGACAGACATCCAGATTATCCACATTAACAACATATCCTCAGTCTTATCCTCATTATCCTTGTAGTGAAATACCCAGAACCATTTTATAGACAGCTGGCTTTCTTTTGTAGACAACTATGCTCCATGTCGCTCGCAATAGCTAAATGTTACTATTTTTAGGCTAACGTCACGTAACATCACTCTTGGTACTAGGCTATCGTCCTGACTCCTTACCATCGGTTTGCGTCATCTGTCATCAAAATATAATGTTAGTGTCTTCTCTGTCACCATGTCTGTCGATATAAACTACTGCCTGTGCAATTTATGTTCAAAATTCAGCAGCAGAAATCACTTTTGCACTCCATTACTTTTCCTACACGGGTTAAATGCTGCAGTGACAGAGATTTGCATCAGTTCTAGTAAATATCCAACTCAGTCTTTTGTCCTTGATTTTATTTTTGAACTTTTTCCCGTGGCATCGAACTGATTTAGATTTTGATTGATTTATTTATTTCGAACATTTTTTAAAAATCAAACTGGGTATCGAGAGTAGTGGAAATTGACTGGTACTGGTATGGACCACTACATTTCTGGCATCCTGACATACCTACCAAGAGCTAAATGAAACGCGCTGCACTTTCAATCAATCAGTCAATTTGTGATATCTTTGGATTTTCTGTTGATAAAGTTTTAAATTTACATAGGCCTGTAAATTAACATATTGTAATATTGCATATTGAAAGCATATTTCTTTGAAAATTTAGCATATGCCTGAGGAAAACGTTGATATTTTCATTATGCCTTTGCATTTCCTGCAATGACCTCCCCACTCACTAGCTTGCTAAAGGTAGTTGCTAAGTGAGCCTCTGTGATTTCTATACGGTTCTATACGGCATTATTATTTTACATGTACAGATATCTGTGATAAGCTAATCTAAGTTTTTTTCTTTGTTTAGATTTTTGTTCCAAACAAACAGAATATATTTTACTTCTGATGTTCTGTATCAGAGCATTTTTTGTTCAAATGAAAGACCAAAGCTACTAAATTAGACAAATATAAAAGCTTTCATAATAAATAAAGAGAATTCTGTTGTCTGCTGAGATGATTTATGCGTCTAAATTCAATCTTCTGTTATGACAGTTTAATTTGAGTAATGGACTCGCGGGTAACAACGCTGTTGCCAACAATAAAGTAACACAAAGCAAGTACTCTGAGGTAGAGGAAAACAAAAGGTCGGGAAACTCTTCCTCTGCTAATTTTTATACACTGTGAGCTTAATTACAGCTGAGTGTGCACCTTGACCCAGGAAAATTGCATCAAATAATCAATAAGTAACTCCTCTAATAAACAAGGTCATTTACTGAGGACGTAAGTGTTTTCTGCCTCGTCTGCAACCTAAATCTTTCACTAATGATGTTAATGGGGCTTCATCCAGAAACGATTTATCCAAATTATGCAGCAGTTAGCATTGACTGCCCGGGAACACCAATGAAACTGAGAAAACTGAGGGGAAACGCCACAGTATTACAGGTATTAAGGTTGTCTGACGGTGGTTCACTCTCTTTATGAGAGTGCAGTGACTGAGGGGGAAAGTGTCAACACACTGTCATTGTGCAGTGTCCGTGACTTACGCCCATTTACCTTCCTGTAGTTGATACAGGGTGAAACAAAAAGGGATGCAGGTGAAAGAGATGTTTTATTAAGTTTAACAGATGACCTTCTTGTTTTGATGCTAATATTTTCAATAGTTAATGCTCATCCGTCACAAGCAGATCATTACACATGGGAAATGTGGATTTATGTGATGCTTGCATGATGCAATTGGTTCGGAGGTGCAAGATCAACTGTGTGGTTGTGGCTTGTGTACTGAGGACTGCACCAGCATCAAAAAATGAACAAAGACAACTGAAAGTGCTGGATTGTCATACATACAGAGATGAACTAAACAACTGAAATAGTGAATAGAAAGAAATGGAGCTTGAAGCATGAAAGTGACAGCTAAATTGGCAGCTAAATGGGGAAGTTACCCTAATTTGAATGCTTATCGCATTAAGTGTCAGTTTTGGAAAATGTCACAATATTATGTGACTCATAAGAAAATGTCAGTTTTGTACTGTTCTAAACAGTCCTTCTGTTGTTAAAGGGACAGTTCACCCAAAATCAAAAATACATATTTTCCCTCTTACCAGTAGTGTTATCTATCCATCCACATTGTTCTCAAGTGAGTTGCAGAGTTTTGGAGATTATTTAAGCATTTTGTGAAATACATATTCACTTTTTTTCAAGAGCTACATGAGCAGATTGATACCTCTGTCATGTCTGCGCAGTAAATATGGAGACAGCTAGCTTAGCTTAGCTCAAAGACTAAGCTAAACTAGCCGGATGCTGGCTGTAGCTTGATGTTTGAGGCATGAGAGATGTCTGTCTTCTATAGTGGGACTAAATGGCACTTGTGGTGCTAAAAGCCCCCAAAAAATACATTTGAAAAACTCAGCAGCAATGACTCTTTCCAGAAATCATGGCAGACATCTCTACAGCCATTATCTTCAAAACTCAGCAATTCACACCACAACTATCTAGATGGATAAACAGCACTAGACCAGAGAAAAGACAATTTATGTATTCTTGTTTATGGGGTGAACTGTCCCTTTAAATCTTTTATTATTTTCATAAACTCGTCCACTCACTACAACTCAAAATGACATGTAGTGTAATAACCACATCAGAGATAAGTTTCCATGTAAGAAAGCCTCTTCATCATCATCATCATCTCCTTCTTCTTTTTCTTCTTAGGTAACACTCTTACGGGAAGTGAATTTCATTAGTCCGTTCCTGTTTCTTAAAAAGAGCACAACCCTGTACCACTCTGTCAGGGTGCGGACTCTAATCATGTTTGACAACCTTTGCAACAATAATGAGTCGGTGTCATTTTGAAAAACAAAGATCTCGGGAGAAGAAGCAAAGCAGTCGGACTTCTTCTGTTATTCACCACACACCTCCGCCCTTGTGGTACAAAGCGATATCAGATTTGTCTGTAAGGCGCATGTCCATGCATCAAATATGAAATGCCTCTCCACTCCAATTGAATTAGGCTTTACAGATGGCTTCACAAGAGAGAGAAAAGCCCCCAGCCAGTGAGCTCCAGATAAGAGGCAGCGCAAAGCAGCGAGTGAATAATATTGAATGTTTACACTTGTACACATCACTTTCTTTTATCAGACAAGCACATCTTGTCTGCCTGGAGTCTCTGGAGAGTCCCAAAGGACCTCGGTATATTATCTGAGGGAAGCAGATCCACAGAGCGCGTATGAAAGACAGAGTCTCTGCTGCACGGGGCTGAAGACAGTCGAGGGGGAATTGTATTAACAAGAGTGTAGCAGCATGAGGCAACTAGTAACTGTTCCACTGGCAGCTTTTCTTCTGCATTAGTGACTCTCTGGGGCTCAGGGAGTGAATGGCCTAAGGTGTGTGTGATCATGTGTGTGAGCGTACTATGCACATCTGTATCTGCATGCATGTGTTGTTGCCTGTGTACATGGGTAAGCTAATGTCATTGTAGTAAATTAAAATTAAGACAAAACTGTATGCTTGCAAGTTGTATGTAAGTGGTTTTTCTTTTACCATTTTGTGAAACACATATTCACTTTCAGAGTTTAGAGCAGATTGATACCACTCTCGTGTCTGTACGGTAAATATGAAGCTACCACCAGAAGCCAGTTAGCTTAGCTGAGCTCAAAGACTGGAAACAGTCTTTGAGCTCTGAAACTAAAACAATCCACCTACCAGCTCCTCTAAAGCTTACTAATTACCAACTTTTATCTTGCTTGTTTAATTCATACAAATTGGAGAACATTGTTCTGTTTTTCTCCACTATTATCTCTATTTCTTGTCTATACAAGAAAAGAAACAAGATATAATGTATTAATTAGTTATATCTGAAGCCAGGCTAGTTGTTTCCCCCAGTTTCTAGTCTTTATGCTAAGCTAAGCTAATTGGCTGCCATTTGTAGCTTCACGTTTAGCGTACAGACAGCAGAGTGGTATCTACCCAAACTAATCTTTAATGTTGAGTATCGAAGTCAAAAGGACAATAAAGAAAAGAAGTCTCAGGAATAAGGTTGCCAAAAGAATTGATACTTTTTTAATACCATGTGTTCAAGGCAATATAATATCCACTAGCACTGAAGCTATCAAGGCTACTGAAGACCTCAGTTCAGTTCACTCTTTATCATCCTGCCTGAAATTTGGCTGTGGCAAGAAGAATTTGCCTATTTTATGTGCCTATGATTTTTTCAACTTTTTACCGTGGTATTGTAAGAGGTATCAAGTATCATATATTCATACTTGTATTGTGTCGATTGGCCAACATTAGCTAATCGCAGATAGAAAAGGCTAGAGAGGTGCTGGAAAATATGTCAATGGGTAATCAATCTCGGAACATATCAGCAACAATTGAACCTTTGGCAAAGTGCCTCTTGGCAATGGCCAATATTTCAAGGCTTCTGGTCTTGGCACGGATGTCCGGATAGCTGGATATCCAGGTCAAGACTTCCTCTTCTTACGCCAGTCATTGTTTACCGTCTGATTAGCAACTTGCAGGATTGCTAAAACTGGCCCAACAGGATTGGTCAATAATACTCAGACTACAAATAGAACCTAGTACACTTCCAATACCAAAATATTCTTCCTTGCCTTACCAGATTCTTCGCTGATATGCAGATATCTGTTTATAAAGATTAAGAATTTGCAGTACATAAATGCCAAAAATTCTTCAGACCTTCCCATATCAGTATCAGCTTCAAAAATAGTATTGGTTGAGCTCTAACTATAACCCCATTGTTCATAAATGTATCAGGTGAAACTGCACCAAATCCAAGGTAAATATAACCAACAGTGTTAGTACACCTATTTTTGCATTTCAATGGAACCTGCAAATAACCTCACTGTGTAGCATAAGGAATTAAAGACAGATTATGCTGCAACATCTCAGCAGGAAGCTCAAAGCACACGTTGACTCAGTTTGGATGAAAACGCATAGCTTATAGAAGCTCGGAGTATGGAGGGCTTAAAATCCCACCAGTGCATTTCATCTCTCAGACCAACCATCTGGAATATAAGGGGGGAAAAAATATTCCTGTAAGACAAGCCATCTCGCCACTGTGCTTTTGATATGAGCCAGGCCGTGCTCTGTATCCACAATAAGCATCCAGTTTCTGCTTATGTATTCCTTGGTACAAGTCAAAGCTCCATAGCAACAAGCTGGAGCCTTTTATGGCCCCCGTGCGAATTGTGGAGCTTAATGAAATCCTGTTCTTGTCCTCTCGTAGATCCACGCAATGAAAGACTGCCAGAGTTTGGCCATCACAGTGCTTAAACCTTGTTGAGCATCAATTAATGGCAATCAAATGGATGAGTCTCCTGCAGAGGGAATCAAGACCTGTGCAAGGAATCTAATTTGGTAGTTAAAAGCTCTCTCTCTGTCTGGCTGATGTGTTTACTGATAGCAGCAGTGCGGTAAAGCAAAGAGGGAACCATGCTTAAGTAATGTAAAGGAGGAAATGTGTTGGTTTCAAACCCCTGCTGGATTACGTAGCTGAGATACTGTGTCCGGAGTGAATGACATAATGTGCACCGGCCCGATCTGTGGAGCTCTTTTGTCAGGACTCATAACCAGTGGGTGACATATCACAATCTGAGCGATCAGGTCACATCCATGTCATGTTGGAGCTTTTGTCAGCTGTGTAACCAGGAAATGGGAGGTGGAACGTAGGCGAAGGTCTGCTGCTCAGCTGCTGCTGAGGTTGGGGTCATCACAGCAGACAGCCCGGCCAGACACCCGCCAGCTTACTTATCTTAATGGAATACTGTCAACATGGAGCCGCAGTCAGCAGCTTTTCATTCCAGCAATATAGTGTGGTGAGGGATTTCATAGGTCTTCCTCTCTGGTTTAAGGTGTACTAAACTGTGAAATGAGCTGCTTGTTTGGGTGGACTGAAAACCCGCAGCCTCCCAGTTTACAAGTGGCTCAGAAGCACTGACGTAGCATGCAGATGGTCTTTCCAGTCACTTTTTCCAGTCGTTTTCGTGACTCTGAATATCCCCTGCTAGTTGGTGACTGCCTCTTTATCACCTCTTTACCGTATCACATTTCCGGTAAAGGACTATTCTGTTTTTTCAGGACTGTGGCCCTCTGGTCACCTCCCCCTTTAGGTGAGGGGAGGACTGGCATGAAAGTCATCAGTGTTTCCAGGAGATAGCTGCTCCTGCTAATCCTTCATCCTTTTATAAGTACTGGGATTATCACAAAGTGAGAAAGAAAATGAGAACTTGTTGAGGGATAAAGTTAAAGCTTACAATGAACTTTTCCCAGTGGAGTTTGTGGTAATCAAAACAGAACTCAAAGAAGAGTGAATAGTGGATTTATTTTTCTCACGTGACCAGAGACGTGGCTCCACATGAATGCCAATGTGTCTGCTGGATGTGTTAATAGGCACTGTTGGTTAACGAGTTCATCATATCAACTTCATGAGGTGATAATATAAAGGTATATAAAGGTAATAATAAAGGAGTCCTGTGGAATTCCCTTGTTATTCATCAAAACACATTTAGTTTATCTTTGAGCTCTAACAAAACTGATTTTTAAAAGTATTTTAAATTGAGCAAATTGTCCATGTTTACTTTGGAGGTACGTCTGTTGCCGAGAACACAATGCTGACAACACAATGACACTGGAACTTGATCATTTGGTGCCGATTGCTATGTGAAATGGTTGCAGTTTGATTCAGTTTAGACATCAAAAATACTCACTACATTGTACTTGGGCTTAGCAGATAATCGTGGTTTTGGTTTAAATAACTAACAGTGACAGTCTCTGCAGGCACATTGCTGCCTAACTTGGTGTGTTGATCAGTACAACAGTGTGACCCCACTGGCAGGAGTGCATATCTCATCACCCGTGCATGTGCATCCTTGTGCATGTACAAGTCAAGCAAAACAGGGACTCTCTCATTGAATAACAACTCCATAGTGCTACCAGACATTAAAAACCCCAAATGGAACATTTAATGTTGTGTTCACAACTAGTCGTCCTGCCCCAAAGTAGCAAAAAAGGCATGGAGAAACAATTCCACAACAAAAAAGCAAGAGTCCTTTAGGATTACAGTCAGATTTTTGTAACTTCAAACAATCCTTCTAATTGCAATGAAATGGGTGGTGAGTGGAAATCCGAAATGGAGCGGCCAGATAATTTACCAGCACAAATTCCACATAAAACACAAACTGTTGTTTTTACACTTCAGATTTTGAAGGAATTAAACAAACAAGATACCACATGTCAACTCATAAGCTTCAGAGGTTGGTCAAATTTTGATATTGTTGGACAGAGTCGGGTTAGCTCTTCCTCATTTCCAGAGTTTGTGCTAAGCTAAGCTAACTGGCTGTAGACTTACTGTACATCTATGTTTAGACAAGAGAGTGGTATAATCTGAATTCCAGATTAAATTAAATTCCATACAATAGACCATGGCTATGTCAAACGGTCATTTTCAAAAAGATCTTTTAGTATTTTTTTTGTTTGCAGCAAACCGTGCAGATGCTCCAAGCTACATGGCTGAATTTCATTTATAAAGGCAAGCAACTTTGAACATTTCAATGTTTATCACGTCGCCCAAGCCCAGTTTTACAGTAAAAAGATCACTGTACACACTGAAACACCACTGTAATAACCACCAAACCTCTTCCTCGTCTTTTGCTATGGGAAATTGTAAACTCTCCTTGGTCTCAGCAGGTGAAAAGTCCTGCTCTTCCTCATTATTGATACCGTGTTTAAATAAAACCAAACATACAATTCAGGTGTTGTCACTGACATATTGTAATAATGACTGTGCTGCTGCACTGTGGTGTCAATCAATTCACTCTTTTATGCTCTCAAAGTCGTCTGACAACATTAACATAAATAAAGGTTAATAGCACCCCGGCTGCGTGATCAGCTGTACTGACATTTAACATGAACAATCACAGAAAGAATTGAAGTTGACAGAAAACCGGCCTCCTGACATTTCTGCTACACAGCACCAGACCGTGTAAGGGCAGGTTTTGGAAAAGCGTTGATTTCCCAGTTCACACCCAGACTCTTTCATGTAAGGACAATGAGGCAATAAGGGAAAACCCGACTCCCTCCAACCCCCCAACTCCCAGCCCTCCACCTCTGTGCCTCCCCCACAACACCAATAAGTGTCTCAGAAGCCATTTTCCATTAAATCCTGGTTTTAACCCCTGGTGACCCCCACATATACACATAGCGTACTCCATCCCCCCACTTGATAAGGGAATTGAATTAGTGTTACAGTATTAGATATGAACCCTGTTGCCTAGTTTTAGTTCAACTCTGTGTGACTGACTCTAAAGAGGGTTTATAAAGAGTAAATGAAGGTGGAGACGTCATATACACTGTGAGAAGCACTAAATAAAATGTACACACTGAATGCACAAACACTGGAGCGTGAATGGTGAGCAGATAACATCCCTCCCCTCCTCCTCCTCCTCCTCCTCCTCTCCTCCTCCTCTTGCTACTCCCCCTGATTTTCTACCTCTTGGAAGATTGTGTGAAAAAAGTGTGAGTAACACTCTGCTGTGCTATTCGACAGAGCCTGGTCAACTGCTGTCTGTGTGTGTGTGTCTGTCTGCTGTGTCTGTGCCCATTCAGGTGTGGTGGTTTGACCGATATGGGTTATGGAGGCTGATACAGTATCAGTGCTAATATTTTTTTGGATTTAACCTGCAAAAATTCAAACATCTGAGCTGATAAAGTGAGGGTTTGTCCATTTTCTTGCCAAAAAGTTTTCAATGATTTTCAGATTTTTATTCTCTACTTGCACAATGTAGTGAGACGTACATCCCTTTTATGAGCTGCGCTACTTCTACATCCTTAAGTTAGTTACGTTCTTTTCGCGGTTATCCTGACACATATGGTTAATAGTATTTACCGTGCGCTTGGTGTTTTGGAACATTTTTATAAATCACCTCATTGTCTTGGATAACCATTAGCGGTGTTAGCTTGCTAGCTAGCATCGTCATCTTCATTCAACCTCAACAAACTAAAACTCAGAAAAAATGTCTTGGTTTGTCTTTCCACTGCTTCAACAATCACAAACGTGCTTTAAACCCCAAACTCACCATGTTGGATGTGAAAACATCAACGAGAGAGAGAGAGAGAGAAGTGACAGGGAGGCTGGACATCAGAGAAGCAGCAGAAAGAAACAGGGCGCACAGACAGAATATTTTCACATCTGACGCGGCCAGTGGCATAAAGTAGTTAGGACATCAACATACATATTACATAGCAATCATCATTGCATATCTATTCTGCTTATGACAAAAATACCATAGAAATAAATGATTAATTTATTTAATAGCTCTTTCATAGTTTAACAATGATATAATTCAGTTTTTAACATATTTTTTATACATATAAAATCATAAAAACAAGAATATAGTTTTGTTATAGATTATGTTTTACCAAAAATTTAAAAAGAAAACCATGATGGAGGTTTGCCTTTTCAAGACCATATGAAGCAAACGACACCATTGAAAAGTTAATGTGAGACCTTCTTTGAACACAGGCTATTTATTTCCAGGGTGGCAATCTGAATCACTTGCAAGGACCCGTTCTGCACCCAAGATGATTTTGGTGAGTTTTAGTTTGTTTCTGTCTGAGTTTGAGAGAGGATAAAGACTGCAGCTGGCCAAACAGGCTGTAATGTAACCTAAAGTCAATCCTTGTGGGCACTGTCCCGTACGTCCACCAAAAGTGATTGTTTTGCCACTGACGGGCTCAGATTGTTTTTCTAAGTGTCTGATAACATAATGGAAAGGTAATAATGGAAAAGAACAGTAACTTTATCATATTAAGACACACTTCACGTTAGCGGTATAGTAACGTTACCTTCACCTACAACCTTTGTGATTTTTCATCCTTAAGTTAGTTTCTTCACTTTTCAGTTACCTCAGTACATTGTTAACAGTATTTACCTATTGACCATTCCCCTTATTGTTTTTGAGCATGTTGATAATCACCTCATTGTCTTAGACAACTGTTAGGCACGTTAGCTAGCTACCTAGCATCATCATATTCATTCAAACTAATTCCTTAAATTAACATGTTAGATATGAAAATATCTGGGAGAGGAGCAAGAGTGGAAAGAAGGGTGGACAGAAAGGAAGAAATTGTGTATCATAAAATTCTATATTACTGCACTGGTAATAAAAAGAATATATAGATTCACACATGGCCCTATCCCTTTTCCTTCTCCCCTGTGTGTGCCGTATCACACATGTATGGAGTCACCGCTATTCCTTCTCTATTGTACTCTTTCCCTCTCTGTCTCCATTACACAAATAAGGACGTTCCCATTTCCAACAGACAACAGTCGTCCATCACTTCCACCTGGAGTCGCTCAGAGCAGGATGCCTTATACATAACTGTCCCCGCTGAAGAACACATGGGGTCAATAATGTGCAGCAGGCGTTATCCATACCCATACTGGCTCGACACACTTACAGAAAGATGAAATGTATATATTTCATGCACGCACAATATATGCACAGGTCCATTCATGTCTGTCTAGGCAGTATATACAGAGGTTTTCAAGTCTTAAATCTGGATACTCGCTTGGCTCCAGGTTTCCACTACAGTGAACCTGCAATAAAAGGTTGCAGACACACTGCTGCTGGCGATGACCATGTTGGTATCATCTGGATCTACAATTCCTGACTGCTCACCGTCTTCCAGCTTGCATCCTGACATTTCCATCAAGCTAAAAAAAAAAGGGGGCAAAACTGCTATTATCATTTGTTAATGTTAATATTCAAGCTTTCCTAATGATGCGGTGCACTGAGAGGTCTCCTCTGATGTGAGTAAGCCCCCGACTACACTTAAAATGTCAGTTATGATGATGATTGTTTGCCTGTAAAGACAATAGGCGGTATTGACTTTCTGAAGAGCTTTCAGAGCACTCAACAGTGATTAACTGAACCGGCCGAGCTGGATTTGAGTAACAGAATAAACATTGATTACAGGTACATTCTCCACCACTGAATATCTCTTAATAAAATCAACATATACATTATCCATACTTTCATGTGCACTGGGGCACAGCCTTTACCGGTTGGCTGCGATGCAGGCTTGTTACCTTGGTGACGGAATGAAAGGTCAGTGCGCTCTGTGCACGTGCATGAGCGAGGTGCAACATAATCTTGTCTTTACAAATATCTGCGTCCGTGCCAGTGTGCATGAAGCAGCGCATGAATATGCATGTCATCGTGATGACACAGCGGAACAAACCAGTGTGACTGAATTACGCCGCGCTGGAATTGTAAATGGGAGGCTGCGGTGCCTCGGCCCTACGCGCCATGCATGGCTGCAGTAATGTGGTGTTTACACACTGACAGGTGCAATCCTTTCTTCAAAATGAATCAACGAGGGCAGCCAAGCCACAGTAACTCAGGGGTAGTCATCAAAGGATTCACAAGCTGTGTCCGAAGGCTTGCACACTGCATACTAATGGCATGCAATTTGCGGTATGCAAATTTAGTAGCATAAAGGTATGAGTATGCGTACAATATAGATGAGCATATTAAGTATTAACATAAGTAAGTAGCCTCACTGTTCCCATAGAAACAATCTAGAAGGGGATATATTACACAAGATGACAGACAACAACAGCAAATTCTAACTCCAATGCAATTTTTTCATAATTTTATGATATAATAAATATTTCTAGGATGTGAAATTGCCACATATGAAACTCTCCTGCTGTTAAAGGGACAGTTCACTCCAAAATGAAAAACACATATTTTTCATCTTACTTATAGTGCTTTTAATCCATCTAGATTGCTTTGGCATGAGTTGCTGATATCTGCCACAGAGATGTCTGCCTTCTCTCCAATATAATGGAACTAAATGGCATTAGGCCCGTGGTGCTCAAAACGCCAAAAGTACATTTCAAAAACTCAAACGCAATGTGTCTGTCTACAAATCATAACCAAGTTACTCAAGATAATCCACAGACCTTCTTGCAAGCAGTGTAAGCTGGGAACTATTTCTTTTCTACCGAACTATACCCACCAACTGTACCACCACGCTGGCCTTTGGAACGTACGTTGCCGTCGCTGCCATTTTTGTTAGGTCAAGACTGAGCTGCGAATAGATGCATGTAAACAGGGGAGCTACGTTTTTTTCTGGATAAAAAGCAATATAATGTTTCTTTCTCAACCAATCTCAATAAGTGGGGTTACTTTTAAGGGTTTATGATCTTCATGGAGTAAAGGAGAAAAAAGGTTTGTTTTTTATCATGTAAAGAGTGTGTATATGACTTAGAGGGACAGAGAGGAGACTCCACAGTATGTGTGTGATGTGAGGCACACACAGCGGAGCATTAAGTATTAATAACTCATTTAACACTTCACCACATCACTTTACGTGGTTACACCTCACTTGACAGTGACCTTATAGTGGTTTATTAGAGTACTTTACACTGTAGGTACTAAGACAGTCCCACTGTAGGCTTTATCCCTCCTGTAATTACACTGTAATACCTAATCTGAATCCTAAAATTTACACAGTAAACATCTGTCCTTGCCTGCTTACATTCGGGACATCTTATTTAATGTTTTTGCACCAAATCACAATCTGTTCTGTGGCTGTAAGTTTCAGCTCCTGTTTCGTGAGCCCATACGACTTGCA
Organism: Lutjanus argentimaculatus; assembly: GCA_034769285.1. Lineage (NCBI taxonomy): Eukaryota > Metazoa > Chordata > Actinopteri > Lutjaniformes > Lutjanidae > Lutjanus > Lutjanus argentimaculatus. The sequence continues at coordinate 24,602,677 of JAWZSL010000009.1, read as the reverse complement.
GAGGTCTTATTCTGCAGGAAGCAAAGGAAAATGAAGACATTCTCTCTCTGTCTTTCTCATTCTCCCACGCTATCTCTTTCAAACTTTTTGTCTTTGCGAGTGAAGAGCGAGCCTCGGAGCCTTTGAAGCCTGCTGTTTGGAGTGTGCACTGTGTGAAACTGGCTTTTCTCTTCATTGTTTCACATCACAGGAGTTCGATCTCATCTTGATAAAATATACATACTGTGTACCATGTATAATGTATAATAGTATTCTCTAAGTGTGCTATATGTGCAAATGTAATATGCCTGCAAAGGTCTCCAGGAGTCATATTCAGATCAGTTTACAGATTGAAACAACACACCTGCCACATATTCATCTTTTAATATGATAACGGTTTTTAATATGTGTGCCTTAAAACATGCTGTGACATAATAAACCAGTCACATGCAGTAGTTTTCTGTATGTATGATCTAAGCTATGCCTGCTAACTAGTAGCTACCTATGTAGCTTAAAGGGATAATTTAGATTATTTGAAGTGGGGTCATATGAGGTACGCTGTCGATACTCAGTGTATTACCTACAGCAGATGCCAGTTGGCACACCCCCAGTTGAACAGAAGCTAAGCAATGTACTGCCTTGGACGGGGTCAGCAAAAATCAGTTTAAGTGTGCGCTATATTTAGAATATTTTCACCACTTTACTTTGCCTTCAGACAGCCTTTTCTAGTGAGTAACCGTCATTACATAAGCCAAATAACATTCATTCATTCACTGTCCGTAACTGCTTATCCTTGAAGGGTCGCGGGGGTGTTGCAGCCTATCCCAGCTGACATTGGGCAAGAGGCGGGGTCCACCCCAAACAAGTAACCAGTTCATCGCAGGGCAGACACATAGAGACAAACAACCACTCACGCTCACATTCACACCTACGGGCAATTTAGAATGACCACTTAACCTATTTAAATAGGTAGCCAAATAACACTCCAACCAAACTCCATAGCAATTTTACCTCACAGAACAGAAGAGAATTTTACCTCATTCTATTAGTTTGCTTGTGTTATTTTGTGATTTCTTTGTTTTTAAAGGATGGTTAAGATTCACTGAAGTGCAAATACAAACTGACAAACAGATTGATCCGGTGGTAGCAACCCCGTGTTCTGCAGGGTAAAATTAGTGATTTCTCATATGGAGTTTGGTTGGTTTGATGGGAGCGAAATCTGGCTTATATAACTGTATATTTTCATCAAAAAAGTCAGCAAAGTAAAGCATGGGCAATATTCTACATATAGTATACACTTAAACTAAACTGATTTTTTTAGGTGGACCTTTTTTAAGTAACATACCTTTGGTTGCTGGTTCTCCAAACTTGAGGGCTATGTACTCGAGGTAATTCATTGACTATTGATAGTACCTCAAACAACCCCACATCAAAGTGATCACATAACATTACTATATTCTCCATCACATCCAAATAAAATGATGGCAGATTAATAAATGCATCAAGTAAGTCTTCATGGCATCTCTATGTTGGTCTTGTACTTGTGGAAAATATATGAGGTGTTTTCTCTTGTTTTTCTGTACTTTGTTGCTCTATGAACCACTTTCTGCTGTGCGATGCTCGTTAAAATTAGACCCGACACTTAACTCATTCTCTTTTCTTTCTCTCACTTTCACTTTCTTAAAGACAAGAATGGGCCTTGAGGTCTTTGAAGGCGGCTCTATGAAGAGCTGCGTGAAGAGAGAGGCGGCTTTTCTCCTCATTGTGTCTGACATCTCGGTGCTTTGGTGTGAGCTTGATCGAGGGCATGCTTAGTTTCACTTCCTTCCTCTATTCCATTTCCTGATTTCCTGTGCATGTTGAGGCTCACGGCTGGTCTGTGTGAAAGGCTTTTAGCCCGCTGGTGCGTTCACAACAATTTTTCTCATTCTGAATCCGCAGTTTATAATCCTGTGACATGGAAAACAAGGCAACAGTAGGCTTAACAAGTTAGGAGTGTCAGGAAAAATTATTTCAATCAAATGATATGACTACATACATTTGAGTCCCAACACAACCAAGTACATTTACTCAAGTATGGTACTTAAGTACAAATTGAAGGTACTTGTACTTTACTTGAATATTCTAATCTCTTGTCACTTTATATTTCTACTCAGCTGAGACGGAAATATTGTCCTTTTAACTTGACTGAATTTATCTGACAGCCTTAGTCACTAGTTACTTTACAAATTAAGATTTTGCATACAAAAGTTATGAAAATGTCCAAGCAGGGCTGGAACAGAAAAAGCATCTGCTTTTATTATCTTTTCAGGCCTCTTTCATGCAAAAACATTTCAGGGTTCCAGCTTCTCAAATGTGAGATTTTACTACTTTTCCTTGTAATTAACATAATAATTCAACTTGTTGTAATATGTTCTTAAGGTCTGGACTGTTGGTTGGATAAAGTAAGTTGAGTTGAAAAGATTAACTGACCATTAATAGATTATTAAATTAATCGAAACTTAATTTGAGGACGAGACATTGAGACATTTGAGGATGCCATCTTGGGCTTGGAGAAACAGTGATCCACATTTTTCACCATTTTACAGCTGAAACAACCAATTGATCAATTGAGAAAATGATCAGCAGATTACTATAATTGAAATTTTCTGGATTCTTACAGGCCTGACAATCAGTCCAGCAACCAAGAAGATAATCAGCATATCAATTCATAATGAAAATAATCATTAGTTACAGTCCAATGCAAAATAGTTCAACTCAACCAACAACGACAGTAAAACACTACTTTAACATTAATGCATGAGTAATAATAATCTAATCAGTCACATGGGACATTTTTCTGCATTGAGTAAAAGTAATGTTAACGCCCACGTAAAAAAGAACTTACCTGAACTTAATTACTTCTGTAACGTTATAATGACCTGGCTCACTCTTTCTGCACACATGCTTTTATTTCAGTAACATTTTCAATGCAGGACTTGTACTTGTAATGTTGGACTTGTAATGGAGTGTTTGTTACACTGTGGTATTAGTATTTTCACTGAATCTGAATACTTCCTCAGCCACCGATTTGAACTGAGTGCACCAATGGCTGCCTCACTCTCTGCCACATTCTGCTAGCTAGTTTGTTTTTCGCACACTCCTTTGCTACCAGCATTATGAGAGGGAAAAAAAAAAAACACCCATACAAGAAGGTTAATGTCCTCGCTACCAATTTATGCAAGCTTGGAATATATTTGTAGTCTTCTCAGTAAAAATGACATTCAGCAGAACAAACTGTTTCAAGAACCAGAAGGATGGAAAGACTGCATGCTGCGTGCTTGACCACATGGCTGGTTTGTTGCGCCATGGCAAGCAGTCCATAGTTCCTCTTTAACGCTAAACTGCTGATTTTCACTGTGCGAGACAAAAAACAACTACTGATTATGTGGTGTTTTCTCTGGTAGAAAAGCGAAAATGCTGCAGTCGCTGTGGTCGAGCCGTGTCTAGACTACGTAATTGGTTCATTACAGTCCCGTAAAACAATGATCAAAGAGGGTGGAAATGTTGCTTTACACTGACCTTCAACTGCAAATGCAACTTTGAGCTCTTCATTTATGGCAAACCCTTATAAAGGCACAATTTCATGCACATATGCACAGAGTACACAAACACAGCCCATGCAACATTCTTCATCCTTTTTCATAAGAGAGACTACAGCACAGATCAACTCATTTTGATCAGTAAATAGACTGATCCCATTGATTCCACTGCTATCTCCTGTTTTCAGGTAGTTTGCTGGCTCTTTGTTGTTTTGTGCCGAACACAGCTGACACACTATATAAGCCCATACAAATCTCCAAAAACATAATTAATGTTGCAGAATGAGAAGCAGCCTGTCCTGATGCTAACATCACACATGTGAGTCCTCCAGAGTCTCTCATGCATTGTGCCTTATAACACAGCTAACGTCCACAGCAGGCTAGCCCTTTAGGGCCCTTTATGTCCTCGGAGATGCCTCTATGTGGGCCAGACAGGCTCTTTGTAGCCCTGTCCCCTCACCGCCTTTGTCTTTGCATCGCATGGGTCCCATGGGTGAGGCCACAGTGGCGTCCCATGTGTTACTACTGGCCAATGATAAAGTAGCTGCCTCGTCCCTCATGAATTATGCAGACAGAAAGGGAAGCAACTCCACCCTCAGTTATGTAAATTTAACTTTGAGGAGACAGAGGGAGGAAAGTTGCTGGGGGGGTGTTGACACCCATTTTTGGTTGAACTGTGATGTGCTCATAGAGGGAGATGGTACACAGCATCACGAGGTGTGAATGTGTGTGAAAGGGGAAGCCACGAGTCATGATCTACTGACATACATATGGAGAAGTCAAGTCCCAGAACAAATATTTAATATTCAAAGGAATCATTTGCAGAATGTAAAAATGTACATTTTTCTACTATTTGCCACAATACACTGTAAAAACTAAACCATTTGTTTTGACATGTAAAGGTTAGAGCAAGCTGACGAGCTCAGGTAATTCTACAAAACATTTCTAGTTAGGCTTGGTCGCTATCTATTTTTTATACCTTCATCCCTTCACAACATTTCACCTGGGTATACAGTATGATGGCATTTGTGTGAAAAAACAAACTGTTAAAAAATGGTGATCAAAGTCATTGTAGCATATATGACAATGCTGTGCGATCTAATATGCAATTAAGCTTCTTAGACAAGTCTACTTATTGGCCACAGAATAAATGAATAATAGAGTCTTTTTTAAGGACCTGGTGACACATTTTGCCACAGATACACACATATTATTTAGTGCACTGAGATGATTTATGGGTGTATCATGTGGCTAATGAACTGCTTTTGTAGACGGGAAAAGTCATCCCAAGATAACGTTATATGTGGCAATATTTTCATGATACTGTATCTGGTCATATTTAATGAGTAGCTATGAGACCGAGGCTACAGAGCAGAAATGACCGTCCAATTATTTATTTTCTATCTCCAAATAATTCTTTTGTTGGTTAAGTTCGCTGTTGTAATAAATTCATTTCATTTTATATTTTTGTTTTCCATCAGAACAAAAAACTGTTGCAACTTTATGTTTCAAATAACTTAATACCTTGATACCGCCAAAGCATATTTCTAGTTAAATAAACTTGAAATGAATTCAGTTGTACTTGAGAAAACCCGTTCAGTAAACTGAAGATATTAAGTTGAACCAACGACTCTTCAGTCATACTGAACTCTGAATGATTCATTGAAAAATAATGCTAAATATTCTAGATTTAATTAGCTAAAACCCCTCACAACTTTCCTAGACATACTATTTATTTGGCAGATGACCTCTGGGAAATGCAGTTCAAAAACACTGTGGCAGTACTAAAGCACAATACATGCTCACACACACGTGAACTCGCACATGCGCTTTGGATCGTGCCTAATCCTACAACTAACACTAATTCACCTCGGAATGTAGCTTCATCATCACTGCCTCGGTGTGAGTAAGCCAACCATCCATGCATAAAACAAACTCTGCCTAAAAATAACACAATCTGGGCCAGGCCAGGCAAGGCCAGGCCAGGCACTGAGCATAAGTATAGTTCGCAACCCCTGTACACATTACAGCTCCATTATATGTCATTATGTCATGAATGACAGCAAACATGGACCTATTGATGTCTCTGGATCACTAATTGTATTGGTGCTAGCATAACTTCTAACAGTAAATGGGCCAATCAGCTTCTCCTCTTACACTCCCAATCTAGTTTTCTCTGAAATCTTCGAGTAAACAGATCCTTAGAAGGCTGATTTCCATTGCAATTGATGAGATTACAGCCCCCTATGCTTTTTTAAATTGTCCACTTCACCTGTGTGCTCACCCAATTAGATCGTGAAAGAACCATAACTGCGTATCATATTGAACATCCCGCTGTGACATTGAGTTTGGAGGGCTTTTTTTTTTCTCCAGGAAACAAGCCTAATCCCCCTCTCCATCAGTTGTGCAGTACATCCATAGGACTGATACTCAAACCTAATCACCTGTTTTGCATCAGATGAGAGCATTAGGGCATCCATTAGAGGCTAATATGCTCTAGTCTTTGTGCGTTTGTGTGTGCTCGGTGTGTCCAATCTAATTTTTCTACAGCAGGTCTGCAAGCTCAGTAGGTGAGTGTCTACCTCACTGTGTGTTGTCACCGAGCCAGATGCACAGATTCACTGTTATGAGGGCGAATATTAATCTGGTCGTGGCTCCGGCTGTCCTGTTATTGAAGCAGATGGTATCCGTCCGATAAACAGGAGCCACGTGGGCACAGCTCTGTCTATCTATCTATCTATAGCAAAGACTGAGTTGACTGTGGTACAGTAGTAGTTATATTAGTTATTAATTGTACTCATATTGCCACATATAAGAAATAAAAAGCAGACAAACAAACCAAAACAACCAGTCAGGTGATTTAGATTGCCTTTGTTCCTTCACATTATCATGTAAGCCAAAAGAAAGAGCTTATTTGCTTGTTTTGACCATAAAAAAAGTATTGTACTGTAATAAAACACCAGATTATTCATTCATGCTGTTAATCCTAAGAGATAAAACCACTTCTCTGATGAGGATAGCCCACAACAAAGCCTCATCACCACTTAACCTTTATCCCCTGTGTATCTACATTACCTATAGAGGGCAGATAGTGGAGCTGTGTGAACATAACGGTTCAGTGTTGACCAACATTGTCTGTTAGTAACAGTCACTATAAGTAACTTATACTACAAAGTGAATTAAAAGAATCAAAGAAAGTCGTGTTTTTGCCATTTTCGCTCACAGCACGACCTTTAAACAGCACTAGGTTGGCCAAAATAGATGGATACGAAATTTCGTCCACTTCTTTTGCAATTTAGTGTATGCTTACTCACTGTAAAGGATAATTGGGCCATAAATCAACAATTAAGTGCTTCCTGCAGTGGAAAGGATAGTCTTTTTACTTCGGCATATATTTCTCACACAAGTATGGTCTGATGTGAGTATAATTCCAACTAAAACAATGTTGGCTTCTTATTTGTAACGTATTCCGCCACCAAAATATACTGTGGGGGCGTTGGAAAGCGGTGTAACCAAGATTTCAAAAAGTTGAGATTTTCTTAAAACAAAGTAATAATTTGCGGTTTGTGTTCAGCCGAACTTTATGTATGCCTATTTTCTTTTAGAATAAACTCAAGTCATGTTCTAGCAGGTTGCCTGTTTTAGCCGAGAAGCAAGAAACCTTAAAACTGACATAATTCTTACGAAGTCTTGTGACGCTCGCTCCAACGCGGCTAAGTTGTAGTTTGGCGACGCAGCGAGGAGCAGACATTAGGGACGCGTACAGTCGTTTCTTACCTGTGACATTTGCGGTCGGAGGTTGATTTCCTTCAGGTTGATGGTCTGGGGTCTCAGGTTGTTGAGCAGATGGCAGAGGAGGACCCCATCCCGGAGGGTTTGGGCCAAGTCGAATACCTGCGCTGACTCCCATGTAACCCGGTGGTTAGCTGGAAGCACCTTGCAGTTAATTAACCACAACGCGCATTGCCTCCAATACTCCATCATTATTCTGACTTCAGCCGGACGAGTTCTGAGAGAATTAGTTGTTTTTTTTTAGCAGGTTAAAGTGCTGACGGCTCGGTGGTGCGTCTTAAATCGTATCCATGCTGCGCCCGCCAAGTGTGAAAGCCGATGAAAACAGCGGAGAGCTGGTGGGAGATGCAGGGAGCCGCTCCAGAGATGACAGTCCGGTCTACTGAGGCTGTGGATGGAGCGCACCCTGCACTCTTCCTCCCTCTCAGTCACTCACACACATACACACACTCACTCTCTCTCTCGCTCTCTCTCTCTCCATCTCTCTCAATATGTCTCTCTTCCCTCCCCCTCACCCAGTTCTTCACCTCTTCCGCTTGCCACTCATAGGCTCGTTGTGTACTGTATGAAATTACAGTAAAAGATATAAAAAGACAGGCTGGGTTCTTATTAAAGAACACAACATAGGCTGTTCTGAAAGAAACACGCTTTTATTGAATTATATTAGTTAACATGCTCTTTTTTTTTTTTTTTTTTTTTACAGCCAATAAATGATCATACATTATGCTCAAGATCCTCTATACATGCAAATATCCAGCTGCACAGGGAGTATAAACACATTAATGATTAAACAACCAAATAAGTTCATCTCTCTAGATAAAGACCCTTTCTAATTTATCAGAGCGTTATTATATTATGCCTTCTAAAATATGACATTTATATTAACTGTGGTTAAAGTTTATGACTCATAAACCACCGAACTTTGACTGTAGCTTCATTTGACATTATTCAAAATGAAATTATCAAAATGAAATTGGTTTATAGACTAGAATTTCAACCCTAATTTTAATAACAGTCTTTGAATTGCATTAAAGTGACAGTTCAGATCATTTTAAGTGGGGCTGTATAAGGAACTTATCAAATCAAATAATAAATCAGATAATCGAAACTATCCCTTTAAGTAAAAGGGAACTGGATAATTTTACATATATCTTCTGGGATTTCTACTATTTGTACATATTTGATATACATAAATGGCTGCATGTTCTTGTTCAGTGATGCATCTTTTACCATAACTCTTAACTTTTTATTTGCATGAGTGAATCAGTAGGTTTGGGGAGGAAATGTTGCAAAACCAGATGTGCCTTATCTTATGATTTTGAACATGTTGAAGATTCACTGGATACTGAATAATTTAATGGATCTGTGGCTGATGAGTTATGCTTAAAAACATAACAACCAAACATCTGTAATTCTGTTCCTGTCGGAGATTAACAATAACAGGATTTGTGTCTTTATTTAGTCATCATCTTAGTTTGTGGTATTCAAACTCAAATCAAGTTTTGAGAGCATTAGCTATATGTCCTTATTTTGAAAAAGTAAAGGATTTTGAAATGCACATAAATCGGTTTAGGATGAAGGCAGGTTGTAATTACAATAGCTGACTGGATTTTGCCAGTAAATTTACACAATGATGAAGGTTACGACTAAATTCTTAAAATTTGATACATTTGGTGGGAGCAGTTTCACTTATTCTCTGCGTCAACAAAGCAGCTCCAACAGGAGCAGCTGCAGTTCTTTGGGTGAAATGAAGAACTGACTCTTCAAACTGAGAAAATGTCAACGGAAATCAAATTTGTTAGTAAAGTTCGTCAGTCTGACTGATGAGTTGTCTCAATCACAACTGAATAATAACTAATTTATTTGTCTACAAAAGTTTAGTTTAGTTAAAAGAAAGTTTATTTTTACAGTGTACGATCCACCTATCCAAAACCGTATGTGTACATCCAGTAAAGTAAAATATTAGTCCACCACAACTGTGATTAGTCCCCTTTGGCTGCTACTTATTCCTCCCCATTCTCCATTAGCCTACCAGTGGTCTCACAAATAGACTCACCCAGAATAACCTTATCACCTTCTATCATAACAGACCAATTACTTCTCTTTCCTCCATCTAATAAAACAATTTACAGTTTCAAATAATTCCCCCCTACCATTGTTCCCTCTGTTTTTGGAACACAACTACTTCTCTTTTTACTGTACTGCTACTTAACGTCCATGCAATTTACAAGGGCAATACATCGCCACACATTTTACTGTCATAATCCAGTAATATGCTGTAATAATAATACAGATATGTCTGCTTTTATGGTTTGAGAACAAAGCATTTATGTTGATGACGGTATTTGAGCACGGTACAGTAGAAATGCCCCAGGAAATAGACAAATATGTGTTAAAATGTACTGTTTCTAAAAAGGCAAAGCATTTACATTTTGAACATAGTCAGCCTGCCAATTCATAACTTATCACCTCACTAAGAGCATGATTGGCATGACTGAGCCAATATATGGTCCAACTGAAGCCGGGTTTATCTTTTACTGCTTCTGTGTGAATAAAATGAGGAAACACTCCTCGGTTTCTGCTGTATGGTATGCTGACTGCTCTGAATTATAAGCATCAAATTAAATGTTTTAAATTGCTCAGTAACGGGAATGGAAAGGATGATGGTTCTTACAGTATGTGCAAACTGCCTTTGCTTCATCTTTACCATGTGCCACTGTATCATGTAGCCTTATAGTCTGTTATGTGAAACAGTGGACCTTTTTCTTCCGTCATTGTCAAGTTGCTCTTGAGCAAGACAGTTAAAGCATCAGTGTGTGGGATTTAGTGGTGTTCAAAATTCCATACTAACAGGTTATTTAGTATACTAAAACAGTAATTGAGAATTTTTTTGTATATCCTAAAGTTTAGTATGAAAACAATAGTATGTGAGATATGTAGTATTTCCAGGAAATATTACTGTATGCAATCACTGGACACTACGCCGGTATATATATCCCACAATGCAATGCAGTAGTGACAACAACAATAACACATAACAGACAAAGGCAGACAACGAACAACACAGCTCAGGCTCAAGCTATAACATCCAAATAGCTTCAATTTAAATGTAAGTAAGGTTTCATTTTGCTCAGCGTGATGTATTTTTTAAATTGGTTTATATTTAACATGGGTTACCACGGTTATACGTCTCCAATAGGGATATTCCTGGTGACTGATTTCCCTGCCGATTAAACAAATTTTTTTAATTTAGCCTAGTCGACTCGACTAACAGTAAGAAAACACAGAGAAAACCATTCAAATTGAGCCATTTGAAGCTGTTAATCACTTTCTATAAAGCCATATTGCATTTTCAATGCAGCTGAAATGAGCAATACAAACATTACACATTAACCTACAACACATGACAACAACTCACTAAACGCTTCAACTTTTCAGACCAAACGGGAAATGGCATTGTTTATGCAGCGCTAATGTTAGCAGTGTGGCACCAGCGCTCAGCTTGCAGGTTACTGCTCTGACTGTGTTTCTGCATTGCTGGTTATATATGACCATTTATTCTGACTCGGCCTACATGCAACTTTATTTTCATTTTCCACATCAAAATACTGACGGTTTTATGAGATGTCATCTGTCCCACTTTGCTGATAACAACATCTGGATAATACAGGCATTAGTGAGGTTCTCATGCATCCGAAAAGATACATACTACTGTTCATTTACATAAATGTATGTTAAACAAGTTCATATTTTGGATATACAGTGCATATGTTGTTTTGGACGCCGCTAGTCTCATTGTCTCTTCCAAGCGTGTAGGAGAACCTATGGTGGCTGCAAAACTCATGCAAAATACTAAAGACCGCATCTAGAGCCAGTGTTTCGCTTTGTCTGTTCTGGGCTACTGTAGAAACATGCTGTTGATATAAACAACTCATTGTAAGGTAATGAAAACACAGTAACTCTTATTTTCAGGTCATACACTAATGGACACATACTTATGAATTGTAACTCTTAATCTTACATACTGGACCTTTGAGTCCCAACCGATCCAGATGCCAAGTAAGAGTAGACGGCTGCGGTGAATAGCCTCGGGGCATGAATGTGAAGTGAGAGAGTGCACCTGCAATACAAATCAGATTGATACAAGTTTTTATTGATCCCTGCTGAGCTATTAGCACGAAAAAAAAGCAATAGGCTACATAAAGACTGTGGAGTAAATGGGATTAAATAAACATCTGAATCAGGATGAACAAAAAGTGATGCAAGCATGAGAGCAACATAACATCACAGACTGACATGATAAAAGTAGAGCATTCAAAATTTATTACATAACATGTCAGGAATGTAAGAGGATGAGAAATCCAATATGTGAAAACGAATACAACTCTCTATATAGCACAGGGTGTGCAGAAATGTGCTGGTAATCACATTAAGAGCGCCATATGAGCTCGCTCTCACAGTATTTTCAGAAACGATGGAAGATAAGAAGAGAGGGACTGCACACCTACGGGATTAATTTCCTTTTGCAGACAGAAATAAGATTTACAGAGATGTTAAGATCTGCAGAGGAAGGAACCTTACAGAAAAATGCTACTTTGATGAATTATAGCGAGTGCATTTACATACAAAGACTGAACACGGGTCTGTGCAAACAATGCTGTGAAGATTAGTCTTCGGCAATCGCATCTGTAAACACTTCTGTGATCGAGATTTTCTCCCTCTTCTTCTCCACTTTTTCTCTTCATATGATTTGGATGAATGTCAAAAGGGAGGAAATCTCCAGTGAAACTCTTTTGTTTATCCACATTGTATTCAAATCAAGAGTGATCAAGAGCAGGACGGAGTTTGTGCGGCTGAGCAGAGAGCATCCAGCTTTGTCTTCCACTGGCCGCACACGGGATGCCATGGCTGGCATAGCAGGGATGACAGGAGAGGTGGCTAGCGTCCGGATGCTGGCGTACCTCTCAGCACCCTTCTCCCGTTTCAGCTTCCTCTCCCAGACTGGAAGGACAGCCATGTGGCCAGACAATTATCAGCATTCCTCTGATTAATGCTGCACAGGGCCTGAGGGGAAACACACATACACAAAACTGTACTACAACATGTTAGGATGACACATTTGGGAAATCTCTCTTAAAATTTCACTCACAAAACTGCCAGTAATCCCAGCAGTATAGGATGTTAATTGTAACACTGTTGCATTTGAATCAAAACATGTTATTATCGCCTTTTTAATTTTTCCTCACACACAGATTCATGATTCGCCTATTTTTTTGTTTGTTTCATCTGGAATTTGACCAGAATTAGAAGGTAATAATGATGAACCATGTGAGCTTCCAAGAAAACAGCATGATTATGTCTGAGCACATATGGCAGATGTGATCTGACTGCCAGGGCTTTGTTTTCACAGACACAGCACATAATTAAAGAGCTTCAACAATCAAATAAGAGAAAAAACGTTCACTGAGTCACTGAAAACAAGCTAAATCAATAAAACAGCAACGACACATTATAAGAGGGTACAGAATGTAAAAGAAGATGTCAAAAAATAAAAGATAGGCTACAGAAAAGTGAGTATATCTAACTAAATTATAAGGAGATGCTGCAGTTTTTTGAGGCAAATGCTAACACATGCTAACATCTGCTTGTCAGCACTAAACAAACCTGAGGCTAATGGGAGTGTCATTTGTTTGAAAGGTTATGTCCTTTTCACCAACAGGGATGTTCTCAGAATGTTCTGGGAACGTTCTAGCTGGGATGGTCCAATAAACATTCCCAGAACATTCGGAATATTCCCTGAAAGTCCACCAAATATCCCCTACCCTTTAAAGAACTCCACATCATAACCATCCAGCAACATTCTGGTAACATTACACTTCAACATCCTTTATACCAGTGAAAACAGTTACAAAAGTTATCATCCTTTACACCTGCAGGGACTTTCTCAGAATGTTCCTGCAACATACAGTTTTTAGCTGGGATGGTTCCCTAAATGTTTCCAGAATGTCTTGAATGTTCCCTAAAAGTTAGCGAAATAACTACCCTCTACCCCTTAAAGAACTCCACAAATTGACCATCGAGGAATCTTCTGGTAACATGAAAAGGAGATGTCCTTTATACCTGCGGGGACTTTCTCAGAAAGTCCCAGAATGTACTGAATGTTCCCTGAAACATCTGCCAGATAACGTCCCATTTCCCCCTTAAAGAACTCAACATTAAGACCATCCAGGAGCATTCTGGGAACAGTACGTGTTGACAACCTTTACACCAGTCAGAACTTTCTCAGAATGTTCTGGGGCTGGGGTGATCCCCTAAAGAAAGTCCTGAATGTTCCCTGAAAGCCTCTCAAAACACATGTCCCCAAAGCTCCACATTGTCACCATCTGGGAATGTTCTGGGAACATTACAAGTCAACGTTCATTTCACAGGTGGGAATGTTTGCAGAACATACAATTTCTTGGCCTCAATGTTCCCAGAAGATCCTGAGTGTGTCCTTAAAGTCTGCCAAATAATGTCCCCCTACCCTTTAAATAACTCCACATCGTGCCCATCTAAAGTCATTCTGGACATGTGACAAGTCATCTTGTAACATTCTGGGCATGTTACAAGATGACGTCTGAGAACGTCTTGAATGTCCCCTGAAAGCCCACCTGGCTAACCTTTAAGGAACTCCTCATCGTGACCATCCAGGAAAGTCCTGGGAACATGACAAGTCAACATCCATTACAAAGGTGGGAATGTTTGCAAAATGTTAGGGAACATACAATTTCTAGCCCTAACACTCAGAATATCCTGTGTTCCCTGAAAGTCTGCCAAATAATGTCCCCTTACCCTTCAAAGAAGTCCACATTGTGACCGTCCAGGAATGTTATAGGCATGTTACAGGTCGATATCCTTTACACGAGCAGGGTCGTTTTCAGAACATACAGTTTGTAGCTGGGATGGTCTCCTAAACTCAAACTGTCCTAATATCAAACTGTCCCTGCTCATAGTCATATCTGCTGCATTTTCCCAAGCCGGAGCCAAAAAGAGAAAAGACCCAAAAAAGATTTAAAAAACACAACATTAAGGGGTTTATGGAAAAGTGTTGACAGTACAAACCATGACTGTACCACAGCACTGCCCCCAAATGAACATACATGCCCTCCGTGTTGCATGTTGTTACTTGATGCCAAAACTTGCCAAGTAACAGTGAGGCATCCCCTCCACTCCCCACTGTCCTGCCAGATGATCAAAGCCCCCAAAGCTCGGCAGCCCCCAGAACACGAGGGCACTGCCACATTGTCCGCACTCCATCAATATCTTCTTGCAGTTCTGCCAGGCTGTAATTCATAGAGCTTCACCCTGCTCATTGTGTCACTTGATCTGGTGACAGTGGCTGATCTATTTGTGCAGCTCTTTTATCCCCTCTGTGAAGGGCATGTTATCTCCCTGCCAGAGAAAGCAAATGCTCTCCATTTCCTGTAGATTTACCCTGTGCAGACTGATCTCTCAGCTGTATCTTGAGACTGTGTTTATGTATATTAAAATGTAATGGGATGTTTGTCATTAAAAGATCTTATTAGAACTCTGTCCTTCCATACGCCTCTCTACTTTTCTCCTACTGATGAAACGGTCTTGAGCATCTTGAGCAGTTTATTTTGCATACATATGAAGTTTAAACACACAGTATCATGAATACCTTCAGTTTTCCTCAAAAATCGCACCCACAACCATAACACAAAGGTAACACTGAAGGCAACCGTAGCGGCTTTTATTCATTGTTTTCTAACTGCTATTGATTGTCTGACCCTACCCTTAGCACTCTATTTTGCTGGTTTAGGAGGCCAGAAGAGAAATCAATGGCCTGGGATACCCATGAGAGGCTGGGGATAAGTGGAGCCTGGCCAGGCCTTGCAGGGTTTCATCAGAGTTGGAACGGCGGAGGGGATCAGCTGGGGAACCTCAGGATGGAGGCAATGGAGTGGAAGATATACTGCGAGAGAGCCTGATAAATTAAAATGACAAAGAGAGTCTTTAAAAGCTGTTTCAACATAGAGTAATGTGCCCTCTGGTGATGCAGTAGAGTTCGTTGAGCGCAAATGAACTGATAGATGAAGTGTTTAACCTTTGAGGAATTCAAAGAAAACGTTAACGGTTTGGTGAGACGCAGTAACAGTCCACACGGATGGACAAGCTCAGAGGGTGAGGGGGGGTGACCCACAGTGTCATGTCTGTAGGGCCTCAAAAATCCAGCAAAGCGGAACTGTTGCCTCCAATGTCAGACAGCATCTCCATAAGCATTTTGATTGTATATTCAGTCAAAAGCAACACAAGCTCATTGTAGCTTACTTTTGAAGTATCCTTTCACTTTTTTTGGTCCAGACTATAATATCTTGACCTTTATTGGATGGACTACCATGAAATTATACAGATATTCATGGTCCCCATAGGATGAATCCAAAATACTTTGTTGATCCTCATATTTAAAATAAAGCTCCACCAGCAGTTTTCTTTAACAGAGTGATGTAACTTGACATCTGTGGGATGGATTGGCACAAAATGTGACATTCATGGTTCCCAGACAATATATGCTTCGATCTTTTTTTATCCCCTGACTTTTCTTCAGGAGCCACTGTGAGGTTGACATTTATGAAATATCTCCATGACTACTGGATGGGCTGTCATTGAAATTTGTTTCAGACACTCATGTTCCCCTCAAGATAAATTGTGGTAATAACGCTAGGCAGTGGTGGACTCTCTGGCTGTCTGAGGGGCAGGGACAAAAACAATAAAAAAGGGGACAAGCTCTCGGCGGTGTGGCACCAGCAGGGCAAAAGTCATGCTGCATTTCTGTTGAAACAAATTGCTGCTTTTTGTAATATACTATATAATAGCTTCATCTGGAAGGGCACCCCAGAGGGCATCTTATCATGTTTGTCCACTGTAAAGGCACCCAAAAGGTCACTTTTTCACATTTTGTCCACTAGAAGGGCACAATAGAGGGCACTTCACTACTTTTTCTCTACTGGAAGGGCACCCTTGAGGCCACTTTATCACATTTTGTCCACTGCAAAGACACCTTAAAGGGCACTTTTTCACATTTTATCTACCATAGTAGCAACCAGATAGCCTACAGTCTGTAGGCCTGTAGGCTCCAGCATCACAGAGGCACTGACATGGCTGCAGGCACTTGGTCTTGTTGCTATAACTAAAGATTATAAATTAGCAATATATTGTATTTAACTAAAGGCTATGTCAAGTTCCAATCAGCCAGTACACTAATTAATCAGTACTGTACTGTTGCATAAATAATGCATGTTCCTAAAGTTACAGCAAACAGTGACAACAAACCCAATATTGAGCCTGGCAACACAACACAACAGCTTAAAAATCAGTACATACAAAGCAGGGGTATACTGACATACGAATGCAATCAAAGCCTCCAAGCAAAATGCTATGTTGTGAATGTTAACCCTAAGCCCCAGCCCTGACCAGAATCAAGAGAAACTAATTACCCTTCATATTCTCTACAAAAACCAGTGCACAAATCACACTTCTAAATCCATAAACCTGATATAATAATTCTTGTCCAGTGTTTTAACCTCTGCCTACCCCTCCTTGGCCTCCCTCCAATACAGTTTTCTGGCAACCCAAGTTTTCTAGGGTTGCCATTGGTGTATGCTTATCACTGGGCTGATGGTCCCCGCCCCTTGTCAAAAAACGGACAGTGAGACAACGTTTTACAACACTTGAGGGAAGACGAGGCTCTAAGGTAAGGGCAAAAAAGGTTGTGCATTGTTATTGACATTTAATAGAATCTAGTACTTAATTTTGAATGAAAAGAAAAGCACCTAAGCATATTACAAAGTAACTGAACAAATATACAATGCTCTCTCTAGTCTAGTCTCTAGTCTAAAGTCTTGAATGAATAATTCTCTAATCCTTTTACCAGATGTTATGTAATCAAATACTTTATAATGCTGTGTTGCATAAGTTATAACTTTTTTCTATCAAAATAAATGGTTGAAATTTGCAAGAAGATGGGCTTTGTTCCACAATGAGAATTTCCCCCAAAGAAACAATATGACTTCTGCATCTGGATATACTGAATGCTGCATTAATCAATTAAAATACTAAATTAAAATTCCAATGTGTAAAAGTATTTTAGTTTCTGGCTACATTAGACCACTTTCATCAATAAAAAATAGCTGTATTTCTGTTTCATTGACTCAAATTACAGGCATCATTTCACTTTCATTCATTATGTTTTCTACATAATTTTTTGTCATTTTTGTCTAAAATGAGAGCAGATGGCCTCGACTTTGGCAGACAGAGCCATTGGGGCCATAATCGGGGCAGCAGTGGCAGATGCAGCAGGTAAGATAAACTGTGTGATAGCCTGCTGGTGCTGGGACTGAGCTAATTACAGCAACAGGGTTCCCATCATCATAAAACCAAATCTGCGTCCTTCTGTTCCCATACAACATACAACATTCACAGGCCTGTGTTGTGCTTCTACTATTTCTTTTATGTATGTGTTAATTTCTCTAATTGTGAATGTGATACATAACAGTTTATATGTCACACTTGTTTGATTTTAACCTGTCATAGGAAGTTCAACACTGTAAAACATCGTACACTGAAAAAAAGTTGCGAACTCAAAGTTCCGAAATAAACTTTAAAAACGTTTTACCAACCTGTAATCTTAAATTGAGAACAATCTTTGAGTTTTGAAAAAAAAGTTGTTTTTCAAAAATAGTCACAGTGAGCAGTGATCCTTATTTGTCATTATCTAGGGTTTTAATTGAAAATATTAAAATATAACTTATTTCATTTATTTCATTTCATTTCAATGAGCCTACTTGATACTTTATTAAATACATTATTGGGGGTTTATAAAATGCAAAGAATCAAATTTATCTAAAGAAGAAAAGTAAATTATCTCAACAAAAGATTGGTAGTTGGCAAAACTTTTACAAAACGTAATAGAGTTTTGAGTTGCTATACAGTTGCCTTGAAATTTGAAATATTTTCAACTTCATTCATTTTTACAGTGTATGGGAATTTAGTGGAATCACCTAATCTTTTCTCATTAACCTAATGTAAATTAATGTAAACATATGGGGTTTATTAAGCCCAACTTAATTCAACATAATTCAGATTTTCTACTTTTCAGACTACTCCAGAAGTTATAAACATGAGTTATGAATTGAATAAATATACTGCTGAAAAACACTCAACTTATCAAATTACATTTCAAAACAAATATGATCATTGACATCTCTGAACTCATTGAACTAACTTCAGTCAACTCACTTTTTTAAGGCAGCAGGGGAACTCATGTTTTTAAGTTGAACCCGGTTAAAATGTTTTACAGTGCACAATTCCCCCGTTTGCGATTAAATATCTCTGAAAGCTTGTTAGTGCTTGTTAGGTGTTACACAATACGACATGTAAAACAGGTTTGTTGTGTAATGCATTATCAGTAACATTATCCAGAGCAGCATCTGGACATGCTGATAAACTACAGGGGTGGTTCCTAAACTTGTATAAGTCATGTTGACGTCACATAATGTTATGAAAGTTTCCACGACAGCTCAACTGATAAACCTGAACTAGCAAAAAAAATAACATTTATTTTTACTAGCATGTGTTATTCTTAACTCACTATACAATTATATATTGTTAGTTACTAGTTGGTGATTGCTTAACATGTCATTCTTGTTTAGATTCATGATTCTATTGCTCCATTATAGCACACATCTTTTCCCTTTCCATGCTATCTACTATCGACAGACTGTATGCACAGCAGGTCATGTCAAACACAAAAACAAAACTATTGAATGTTCCACTATTTTTCTCCCTCCATCTGGGGTGTGTGGTGTTCCCCACCCATACAGCCCAGCCCATGCACTGGATCTACAATCCAGACAGGCTCAAAGAAATTCTCTCTGATCTGGAGCCCTGTCCGGAATTTCGGCCCCAGTCAGCGAATCCTTTCTACCGCAGGACGACTGGCGAGCAGACTTGTTATGGAGACCAGGCATACGTCCTGCTGGAGTCACTCAGCCAGTGTGGAGGTACTGAAGTTCACCCAAACAGGCGGCAGAAATGTGTCATAGCCTGCGTTAACATAACAGTCTCAGTGCCTGTGTTAGAGTAGTATTGTTTAATTCCCAATAAAAAAATTATCAAAGTTACCCAAATCAAGATTGCGGTATTATTATTGTTTGTAAAAAGTATTCTATGGTGCAAGGGGGGATGATTCCTCAAAGATGTTACTGACTCAACTAAACATTTTGGGAGACTGTACAGTGTCTGTATGTTAAACCTCCTGTGTGGGACTTCTACATATAAATGAACATCTGTTACATTCAAGCCCTTGCCAAACAAATTCACAAAGATGGTTAAGTCTACCACTGCCAGGTAAATCTCTCTGTATTTCACAGTATACCTAGTAGTGAAGTCTGATGTCCACAGGTGACGCTGCTCTCCCTTCACTCTTACAAAACAGTCATTGCTAGTTGATGTAAAACACATCGTGACGGGTACGCCAGCGAGGTGCTTGCAGACTCCTGGTCTGTTTTCTGCAGAAAACAACTGGAAAAACTGTGCTCTGTCTGATCAGGGCCACATGTTTTGTCTTCAAACGCTAAAATAATTGAATTATGTGAAGTGCGAATATTCCATTTCCTCACATGGAGAGGAAAAAAGCGGCGGTGCGTTGTGTCTGTGCACTCCAGCAGCACAGAAACATATGATGATGTCACGTCATAAATGTAATACAACTGTTTTCTAAAGACACAGCATGTCCTGTTTCCAGATGTTAATGTGGAAGACCTGACCAAGCGCATCTACAAGTTCTTCGGCCCAGGAACTGTGTACGACCTGCCTCTCAATGATCCGTACAGGAAGAAAGGAGGTACTGTACCTGTTTCTCTGACTGTCCATTTCACCAAACAACATGTCAATATTGTGATGTCCATATATATTAATCATCAACCTAACAGGCCTAAAAGGACATGAGAGCCTCTGTTACTGTCTGATAACACTGTACATCATGTTTTTCCTCTTTGGTGAGGATGGGGTGATGGGGAATTCCCTCTCCATGAGAATATTCCATACAGTCAGACTTCCTTGTTCTTCCGAGCTTTGGATATTTGCTGCTTTTTTATGGTCAGGATGTCATATAAATACAGTGCTGCTGTAAATCACCACAACAGCACAGGCCACCGTCGGGCACGGTAAACTGCAGGCGGCTTTATGTCTTAGAATAATATAAGAAGAGCTGTGTCATCATCATGGGCAGTGATAGCCACCACGACTGAACAGACAAAGAAAAGAGCTCCACCTACAGAAACTTCAACTGCATCAACAGACACTTAAAGGAAATGTTTCTTTTCCTCTAATGCTTGTTTGGTCCCTCAGCCACACTTCTCCAATTCTGTGTTCATAATAGTTATTCTAGTGTGAAGATGAGGATGAAAGTGTAAATAACAGGGTAATCATTTTCCTATATAAAACTGTTTTTTATTGCATTTCTTAGGTCCCAAAGCCATCCTCCCCATCGATGGCCCGTGGAGAAACGGGAGCCTGAAAGCTTTCATGAGAAATGTGGATGCTGGCAAAGAAGAAACTGGTAAAGATCACAGATCACAGGTGCATGAAGACCTCTAGAGGCCTTTTTGGTTGTTGTAATATGTGTTTGTTATTTTTTCAAGGCTGTGATGTGGACTGTCAGATGGACGGCGTCACCAAGCTGGCTCCGGTGGTGGCCATGTACGCAGGCCGACCCGAGATGCTGGAGAAAGTGGAGAGAGCCTTACGGGTGACCCAGAACAACGACATGTGTGTGGCTGTGACACTGGCTGCAGCAAGGTAAGAGACAGTTCTCAAGGAGATGATTAACTTTTGTTCAAGCGCAAAATAGTGAAGGGAAGCTTCACCTTTGTTTTCGTGTCTAACTTTGGCAGGTTTTTGGAACATTTCATTCTGAATGGTCCTGATCCCAAGGCTCTGGATGCGGTTCTGGCTCAGTTGAATGACCCAAAAAGACAGAACCCTCAGGAGCTGGATCGCGCTGTCAGTGGTAAGGCCACATGCGTCTTTAAAATGTCATTCATCTGGAGATTCAGAGTAAGAATTTGGCATTGTAACATAGTAACTGTCTGTTAAATATGAAGCTATAGCCAGGAGTTGATTAGCTAACTTAGCATAAAGACCAGAAGTAGGGAAAACAGCCCTCTAAAACTAAAAGTTGTAATGCCAATTTTTATATGGTTTTAACAAACAAGATGCAGTATATAATCTTATTTCCTCATAAGTTTGGTTGAAGTAATTATTTTTTTCTTTTAAAGTTATTTTTTGGGCTTTTAGCCTTTATATGACAGGACAGCTTGTATATAGACAGGAAATGTGGGAAAGTAAAGGCGGGAAAGGGCAGCAAAGGGCTGCAGGACTCAGCCTCTGTGCATGAGATCTAACAACTGAGTTAATGGGGCACCAGAAATAATAATTGAAGGGTTCCTTTAAAAAAGCATCTGCCTGATTAGGTTTTTAAAAAACTGGACCCCCTCTCAATCAAACATCCAGTCAGGGTTGGTGCTTGGTTCCTCCCCGCTCGGCTCAGCAGGATGCATGCACATGTGTCAGAAACTATGGCAACTTGTGATAAAGTTCCAATACCTCCTTTGCCTCCTATAACTCATAAAGTACAAAACACGCCTAAAGAAAGAAGAGCTCGGAGGAGAAGGGAGATATAGGAAAAGACAGAGCTAAATAAAAACAAATGATCAGAGAGAAGGGGAGGAGGGTTTTGCATTGTGTATGTTCAGACTGCCTAGTGCAGCTCTAAGCTAATCAGCTCCTGGCACCAGCTTCATTTTCAATCTTCTCCTCTATCTCTCCACAAAACAGCAAATGAGTCTTTTCCCCCAAATTTGGAACTTACTTTCAGCACAATGATTAATCAGAAAATAGGCGATAAAAGTTTGATTAGGCTAATTGACTCCTGACTGTTGCTCCATACCCAATTTTTGTTCACTCGGTATGTTGAAGATTTCAAACAAAGTGATCACTAGGAGAGGGCGACTTAGCAAGCTGCATTTGTTGTATAAAAATAAGCCATGTAACCTACGACCTCTGCAAAACATTAGCATACCATAAACACAGTGTGCATGAAACACAGATAAAACGCAATTATCACTGGACATTTTTCACATAGAGCAGGTCTAGACTGTATTCTTTATAATATTATTTATAGAGACCCAATAGTTCCTGCCAAGAGCAAGCACTGAGGAGACACTGACGAGGAAAAACTGCCTTTTAACAGGCAGAAACCATGCAGTCTACAACCTCACTGCTAGATGCCACTAAAGTCTACACACTGGTCCTTTAAATGTAATTTCTGAGAAGGCCTGCATCTGCAAGCAGCCTGTACACTGCAATATATAATATACTCCGTTAAGATGGATTTGGTGTGAAATCTGCTGTAATGCATGATGGTTCAATAAGACCAGGGTTTGCACTGTAAACAAAGAACTGTCTTATTTTGCTCTTAATTCTTCTTTCATCTTTCCTCAAAACAAGCCGAGGCAGGGATGGGCTAAACAGAACGTAGAAACCAACAGGTCTTATGGGAAATGTGGTCAAAACTGCAAGAAACACAAAATGCCACGTGCAGTAACATGATAATCTTAAAAGAAACTTTTTACCATTTGTTAAAATATAATGTTACAGCACAGATGAGATACTTAAGTTGCTGTGACAGTATGCAGCCACAACCAAACTGTTTTTTTCAATGTTTAAACACTAAACAATTCATTTTATCTCTCTTCCTGTATCTCTGCTGAAGCACACATCCAGCAGGTGAAGGACAACCTCACTAAGACGTCCCAACAGCTCATACCTGCTGTGTTCACAAACACATGAGGTAAGATACGGGTCTGTTGACTTGGCATGGCCTGTGTACCCTCCCTGCCAGTATATCCGTTAGTAGGTCCTCCAGTCTTTGATCTCCTGACTCACGGTCTCCCTCCTCCTTCCTTTTCATTTCCCGCATCCTGCTGAGTTCACTGTCTCAGGTTTTACAAGGCCAAAAGGTTGAGATGCTTAATGTACATGTGTAGAGTTCTGCTATTCTAGCGCCTCCTTTAATTACAAAACAAATTAAAACTTAAAAACAAATTATGCTGTTTTTCAAAGCACAGGGATTAACAATAATAAGTAATTTGGTCACAGTAAGAATGCATAAAAAGACTAAAATTTCTGTATTTGATTTCTGATCCATTCCTTTATAATTTACCATGTCTCAATCTGCTACTGAATCTGTTTTTGTTGTTCCTAGCCTTGCCTGGTGCATTCCAGGGAGCGCTTCATGGCGTCCTGACGCTGAACCAGCTGGATGAAGCTGTCAGGGACACCATGCGCCGCGGGGGATGCACCGCCAGCAGAGCCTCCTTCATAGGAGCCTGTTTTGGGGCACAGGTACTGCAGGAATGTGGCTCTCAGGCACATTAAACAGTCATCAGTCACTCGTGCTGTTTTAATTTTTTATTGGTGGAAATCAGGCAGAGAAGAAAATTCAATTATAAATGAAAAAAATATAAATATAAATATTTCACACTAGTTTCTATTCCTCAACACTGATTTTTGGAAAAGGGTGTTTTGCTTTTGCTTGGGAAAATGCCTACTTACTACTAAGTATTAAGTTCATACAGGGTATCAATAAAATACTTACTGGTGCCTACATTCAAGAAGCACAAGGGAAGAAGACATACGTAAGGAAATAAAGGATTAACAAATTTTTGTTTGTTTAAAAAAACTTACTGTACAGTGTAATTTACTTCTGAGTACATTTTTAATAATTACGGATAATGAAATGAAATGATTTGCATTATAATTCATTTGAAAATTATGATATATTAAAGAACATGACTTTGGGAAATAGACTTTCTTCATGGCAGCCATATTGATATGAAACTGCAGGGTAAACACAGGTGTTACCAATGATACCAATTAAGGTATGATTGACATGGAACCTTAATTACTATCATTGGTAACACCTGCGTTTTCCCTACTATTTCATATCAATAAGGCTGCTGTGAAAAAGGACTACTGCAATATAAAATGAAGTAGTTGTTTATAAATATACAGTAGTTTTCAAATTATTATTACATTACAATGTTGCTGAGGAACAAAACATTAGACTCAGCCTGGGAAGAGTGGTGTGTCTTTATAGCTATAATATGAAATAGTTTATATTTGTATAAGTCATGGCCCCTTGTTCAGTCCCTCGTCACTGAATCATAATGTAGTTACAGGGTGTGTTTGTGTGACACATGGTTTGCCTCATTTTTATGTGGTGAAAGAACATAGAGTTATGCGTGGAAAAACTTGCTGGGATAGTTCACATACATTAGCCATGTTCCAGAGTCGTCCCTTCTACTAATACAACATGCATGCTAATTGTATGCTAATTTTATTAGCAGCCATTAGCCATGTGGCATGTTACTGGTGAAGTTTACATTCCACAGGTTTACGCTGTCAAACTAAAAACAAACTGATACTCATTTACATTTTAGGCCAAGCCCTGCAGACAGATATAGCAGCACGTGAAAATTTTGCATTTGTTGCTGTTGTCTGTAATTCTCTGTAACTCTTTTGATGAGTTTGACAGTGTGTGCAGATATCCTTAAAGCTTTGTGCTTCCTGCGATGCTTTCAGCTGTCATGTTGATTTGTTTTCAGACCGGTCTCCAGGGAATTCCAGAGTCTTGGAGGAAGAGGACACTCAGATATCCTCTGCTGCTGGAGCTGGCCGAAAACGTGGTCCGAAGAAGCCAGCAATCATAGTTCAGCTTTGATTTTGCCCTAAATGCAGTTGTTATAATCACCTTTCAAAGCTATTTTAGAGGACTTTCTCTGATTGCAGATGCACTTTGACATGACATTCAATGACAGTCACATTCTAAAGTCTCGTACTGAATGTAACTCGAATCCGTTTCCTCTGTTGCAGCTGCATCATGCAAGAAAGTGAAAGTCTGTGCAAGGTGTTAATGTTTTGTTGAGGACATGAAAAAAAAATTATCTTTAGCAGCATTGTAAGCTCAAATAAAGAACTTTTATCTCACCAACATGTCTGTATTGTTGCTTTTTTATTATTATTTTTTTTAGTTCTTTGCTCTGAAGTGGACAGTTTTGATTTCCCAGTCTCAGGAAACAGGCTTTGCCTTGATGAAAAAGTCCCTGTGCTGAAGTTAACTTTCTTTTCCTTAAGTACTTTCTGTTATTGTGAAGAGAAAGAGCAGATAGACACAGATTTACTACTGGAACAACCCGAGACTGCAACCTATTTCTCCTTCCAAGGAGCTGTTCTCCCTTCCTAAAAGTGCTGACTTCCATATTCACGTGTTTAAAGCACCCGCCCCAACAATTCTGAAAGTTAGCCAAGCATTAAGCAAAGCCAAAGCCCTAATATCTTTGACATTGTGTGGTTTATAAAAAAAAAATGCAGTGTGTAGGCTACTGCTGCACCCCATTAGGTGCATGTTTTACAGCTTAAACTTGTTGAAATATGATAAGTAGTTTGTTCAAATCTGGAACATTTCAATGTTAACAGCGTAAATCAATATCTTAATGTAAACTTGTATTACATGTCATCTTGGCAGTGCAATAAGACACTACTGTGTGTGTGTTTTCAGTTGTGTAGCCTGAATGTAACACAGGAACAAATGTGTGGACGAAGAAAGAAACCTTGGAGCCATCGTTTAGCTGAGTAAAGAGGTTGTAGCTGATGGTGCGTTGGTAGCCTACGGAGGGGAAGTCATTTGATTTCTCTTTCTGCCTGACTTCCTCCCACACAGCAGGTAGCGGCCTCTGTCTGGCATAATTACATCCAGACCTGAGGAGTGTTTTTGTTTTTCCAAAATCTGCCAAAGTCCGCTTCCTCTGGACATTTTCTAGGAAAGAGGAGAGGGTTGCACAAGATATTGTGTTGCAGAACTAGTATCCTGGTTGTGTCAGTATTATTCATCAGCATACACAGCAAGCCACAGGTGAAATCGAATTTATCGCAGTTACATGAGAATAAGTTACACAGTTATTAGGAAAACGTGTAAATTTCATGCAAGCACACTGTTCTGTGTGAACGATAGAAACTTTAAACTTGAATGAAACAAAATGACCTGCATACACCAAACCTCATGATGATGGTATGAAACAGACAAGATTCTAAAGGGGACGATGTAAACAATATCTCCCTGTAATAACATTAACAAATTGTACTCTAGTCACTAGAATAGACCTTTTTCACAGCAGCCATTTTGACCTGAAATAGTGGGATAATAATTAAGGTTCAGTTCCATTCATATCAAACAATCAGGGTGCTGCTTTTGAGCATGCTGGCAAACTGGAAAGGTTTTTCTACACTAAATGGAACAGGAACTTAACTACTATCATTGGAAACACTTGTGTTTTTCCTAGTATTTCATATCAATATGGCTGCTGTGAAAAGTCCTATTGCAAAATCTGGAGTCCAGCCATGACTGCTGCTTATTAAAAAATGCAGACCTTATGGGGAGAGATACAAAATGAAATGAAATCCTGTGATGTTCCTGTTTACAGTGAGAAACTTCCCTTAATGTTAGTAGTTTGTACATCTGAATTTAAATTATTGTGGTTGGACTTTTAAAAACAGCACATGTGGATTTTTTTTTTAAGTTCATGTATTTCTTATTTTATTTAGCCTCTATGGTCCATAATGCAGATAAAAGTCGTTTCTTAAAAGCCCAGAGAGAAAACACGAACCGTTTGCAGAGCAGTATTTAACCAATACTTGTGTTGTGGAGTTTTCTGCTATCCGTTGTTGAAAACATGAAACAACACATAGAAAAAAAATATTGTCATCTTTGTTGAATGTCTATGTGCGCATGCGCAGAATCGTTTCTAGAAGAGAACTCAGATGCTGTGTAGCACAACACGGCTAACTACAGAAACTCTCGCGAGGCTTGTACGTTTTGTTTCTTCATTGTGCACCTTGTACAGACTTATTATGTTTTATAATATGATAACAGAGTGGTTAAAATATGGGTATATTACAGGCCAGAGCACACTTGCTTAGGGTCAGGGAAAATAAATGTTTATTGTTGTAATAATTATTCTCGCGAGATCTTTCGCGGGTCTGGGGTTCCCTTCCAGACACGATCTTCGCACAGCCGTCAGGCCAGGGCGGTGACGTGAATGATCTTGTTCTTATACTCTCTTTGTCAGGATCAACAGCTGGGGGGAAGGGGGTGTGAGTTGGCAACACTGGACTGTGACTGGACGAGAGATGGCAGAGGGAAGTGACGGAGCAGGAAGCGAGTTAGGAGAGATGGAAGAAGGTGGCGGGAGGTATGAAGATGATTGGAATATCGTTAGGAATAATAAGCGCAAAAAGAGAGGAAATAAATCGGAGGATAGCGATTCTGAAGGGGGAGCAGCGGTAGCAGGGGAAAGGAGAGAGGAGTTTAAGGTAATCGCTAGACTTGCGCAAGACGGAACTTCGTTCAGCGACTGGAATCCAATACGGCTTACTAAAATCATCAGTAAAGAAATCGGGGAGGTTAGGAGTGCTAAGGTACTGAGAAATGGATCATTGCTGATTATATGTAAGGATGGAGGACAACAAAGGAGAGCAATCAGAATGAATAAAATAGAGGGCAGGGAAGTGCAGTGTACCCTGGCCAGAAGCAGAAAGCTAGTCAGGGGAGTTGTGACAGGGATCCCGATAAGAGTATCTGATGATGAGGTGAAAGAAAATGTAACAAATGCAAAAGTGAGTGAGGTCAAACGTCTGAAAGCAAATAGAAATGGGATTAAAAGTGATAGTCTCTCGGTTTTGATCACATTTGATGAAGAAAGACTCCCGGGAAAGATATTTATTGGATATATGTGCTATGATGTGAGACCATATGTTCCCCCACCGCTAAGATGCTTTAAATGTCAGAGATTTGGACATGTAGCGGCGGTTTGCAAGGGAAAGCAAAGATGTGGCAGATGTGGTGGAGACCATGAATATGGCAAATGTGATAAGGGGGCAAAACTGAAGTGTTGCAATTGTGGAGGGGAACATAGCTCAGCATACCGTGGATGTGAGGTTAGTAAAAAAGCAGCAGAGGTGCAGAGAGTCAGGGTTTCTCAGGGAATGAGCTATGCAGAGGCAACAAAAGTGGTTTCAGGAAGCATACAGGTAACAAAACAAAATGACACTAAGAACAAAGATGAAGGAAAATGCAAAAGATGTGATAAGTTGAAGGAGGAAACTCTGCTAGTGAGTAAAAATGACTTTGTACTGTTTATGGCAGATATAATTAACTGCTCAGCACAGTCAAGGAGCCGAAATGAAAGGATCAAAATAATTGTCAAATCAGCTGAAAAGTACCTTGATGTGAAGGGGCTGAGTTGCGAAGATGTTAAAGACATTCTTAATGAAGATGCTCAACCATCTCAGACATGGACTGGGGCCTCTTAATGGTCTTGGTCTTACTGCAGTGGAACGCAAGAAGTTTAATTGCGAATGGACAAGAGTTTAAGAAATATATTGATAGTTTGAGAGAGAGACCTAATGTACTTTGTATTCAGGAGACATGGCTGAAACCACAGTTGGATTTTATTATAAAGGGATATACTGCAGTTAGAAGAGATAGGGAATCTGGTAGAGGGGGAGGAGTTGCAACATTTATAGAGAATGGAATGAGATATAAAATTATACAAGTAAACACAGATCATGAAGCAATTGTGATTAGGGTATGGACGGACAAAGGTTCGATAGATATAGTTAACTACTATAATCCATGTGAGAAATTAAGTCTAGATATATTAATTGTGTTGGGGGATCAGTGCAAGATAGTGTAGTATGGTGTGGGGATTTCAACTCACATAACTCATTATGGGGATGCAATAGCACAGATGCAAATGGTTTAGTTGTTGAGGAATTTTTAGATGATCACGGTTTGGTGTGTCTTAATACGGGGAAAGGAACACGATATAATAGCACGCAAAACACAGAAACAGCAATTGACCTGACGTTTGGAACCAGTGCAATAGCAGGTGTGAGCACATGGAGTGTGATAAAAAAATACAACAGTGGGTAGCGATCACTATCCTGTAATGACTATAGTTGGCACAAAGATTTGCTCCGAAAAGGAAAAGAAAATTCCTAGATGGAAATTGGGAAATGCTAATTGGGATGCTTTCCAAGAGATCAGTGCAAGCAGATTTAAAAAACTTCAAGAGGAGAACCATCTGGATGTTAACATATTTAATGAGGGCCTAGTTAATGAAATAATTCAATCTGCTGAGGAAGCAATCCCTAAAAGTACAGGAGCTAGAGGTACCAAGAGTGTACCCTGGTGGAACAGTGACTGTAGCAAAGCCATAAAAGCCAGAAATAAAGCATTTAGGCAACTTAAAAGATTCCATTCTCAGGATGCTCTGATGCAGTATAAAAGAGCCCAGGCAATAGTAAGGAGAACAATAAGAACACAAAAACGCACATTTTGGAGGCAATATTGCAGCAGTATTGGTAGTGAAGTACAACTATCAGATATCTGGGGCATGATTAGGAGAATGGGGGGGGTCAGAAGAAATTACGAACTACCAGTGTTAAACAGTGGGAACAAAATAGCTGTCAACAACTTGGAAAAGGCTGAACTTCTAGCCCAAACATTTAGGAAAGTTCACAGTTCAGATAATCTCACAGAGGAGGCCAGACAAAGAAGAAGTAGAACCTTAATAAGGAACCCCAACATATTGGAGAAAATGGAGATGTCAGGAGATCCGTTAGACCTGCCTTTTAGTATGTTTGAGCTGAGAAGAGCTATCATTAGTGCTCGCCAAACTACCCCTGGGAAAGATGGTGTATGCTATAAAATGTTGGAACACCTGACAGAGGATGCACTAGCCATAGTGTTGAGGTTTTTTAATAGGGTTTGGGAGTGTGGTCAACTTCCCTCAGTATGGAAACAAGCAATAATAGTACCAGTGCTAAAACCAGGAAAGGACCCCTCAGATCCATCTAGCTACAGACCTATTGCCTTGACATCACATCTATGCAAAATCATGGAACGAATGGTCACAGAAAGGTTAACATACTTCCTAGAAAGTAAAGCTCTTCTGTCTCCATATCAAAGTGGATTCCGTAGGGGTCGGAACACAATGGACTCTGTATTGTGTTTAGAATCAGACATCAGGAAAGCACAGACCAATAAAGAAGTGGTGATAGCTGTCTTCTTTGATGTTGAAAAAGCATACGACATGCTCTGGAAAGAAGGTCTTCTCATTAAATTAAAATCACTGGGAATTGGTGGGAGGGCGTATAACTGGGTGTTGGATTTTTTAATCAATAGGAAAATACAAGTAAGAGTAGGGGCAGAATGCTCCAGTATATATGAGGTAGAGAATGGTACTCCACAAGGTAGCGTATGTAGTCCATTGCTATTCAATATAATGATTAATGACATATTTTCTAAGGTAGAACGAAGCGTAGGAAATCTTTGTATGCGGATGACGGGGCTCTGTGGGCAAGAGGCCGCAATGTAGTCCATGTGGGTAGGAAAATGCAAGCTGCAATACTTGAGGTGGAGAATCGTGGCAAGTAAGTGGGTTTAGTTGTCAGGTGCAAAAATACAAGTTGCGTGTCTGCTTTTTCAGACTGGAAAAAAAATTTACACATCTCATAAAAATTTATGTCACAACATCTGAGATTTTTTTTTATTTTTTAGTTCTTGCTTCTGGGGACAGTTTTGATTCAGTCTCATGGAGAACCTTGCACTTAGAAAAGTTGTGAGTAAAAGTAATTAGGTTTCTTAAGTACTTCTGTTATTGTGAGAGGACGGGAGTGGGACACAGATCTCTCTACAAAGAGCTAACTATTTCTCACCCAAAGGAGCGTTTTTTAAGTGTGATTATATTGTTTTATGTAGCAGCAAACAAATCTCTGAAGTTAGAATGCTGCAAGCCAAGCCCTAATAATCTGCAGTGAGTGGTTTAAAAAAATTCCAGTGTGTCAGGGCTAGCGTGACATAGGGATGTTTGCCTAACTGCTGAATTAGATGAAAAGTTTTAAATCTGAAATTTCAATGTATACGGTAAATCTCTTAGTATTGTGTTAATGAACACCCTTGCCAGGAAAAAGAATACTGTTATGTGTTTCTGGTGTGAACACACAGGAACAAATGTTCAGAAGTTTTTGTTTGGTAAGGTTGGCTGACTTTGGTAGCCACGAATCATTAGGATTTTTTTGCTAAATTACCGTCACACAGTCCCTCGTCTCAATTACTCCCACATTTTTTGGTTTATTCCATCTGCCAAATGTCGCTCTCTACATTCTCTAAGAAAGAAGGAAAAATGTAGGCAAACATCCGGTTGTGTCATATATTCTCAGATATACATGACCACATTTGAAATTCTGAATTTACAGTTGACCAAAGAATAAGTTACAGTTATTAGTGAAACGTGTAAATTTCATCCCTGTGGTGAACATAAAATTTAAAACTGGTGAAACAGATCATCCTGCATACACCAAACTTCTGACTATGGGTACATGAAACAGACAAATTAAGGGATACAAAACAATATCTTGCAATCATTAACAAGTTTACTCAGTCACTAGAATAACTTTTAGTCACAGCAGCCATTATACTCATGAAATATTGATAATAATTGTTACAGATTTCGCATTAAATATCAAATCATCGGGTGCTGCTTTGGTGTGGCAAAGGAAAGGTTATTTCTACAACAAAAACAGATCCGAATACATCAGGTAACATTGAGTTTCCTAGTATCAACAATGTGGTGTTAAAAGTCATTGAAAATCTAGGATAATGACTCACTATTTTACAATGCAGAACTATGGGGAAATACAATGAAATGAAACCGGATGCACTTTATACATACAAAGCTCTTAATGTAGAGGTTGTACATCAATAACGTTAGTGGTTGGACTTTTAAAACACACTGTGAGATAGTTCATAATGTCTCAATCTAATTAGCCAAATGGCAACACTAACGAAAAAGCCTTACTTAAAAGCCCAGAAAACAGTTTGAACAGTATTTACCAAAATTGTTGGGGAAAGAACTTTGTAGTCCGTTATTGAAAACATGAAACACACTAGAAAAATATCAGCTTTGTGAGTGCAATCGCAGCAGATACAACTTGACATGTATTTCATAAAGAAACTGAGTTAGCAAATAACAAGAATCTAGTTTTTTTTTTTTTTTCTTTTCTTTTATTTTTATTTTACATTTATTGTTTTGGACCCTTGTTTTAATTTTTTTTTTTTTTCGGGTTTTTTCGCCGGATTCTTGGTTCACCTTCCAGACCGATTTCGGTAGGCGTAAGCCAGGCAAGGTTGGTTGCAATCGCCTTATACCTCATTGTCAGGATCAACAGCTGGGTGGAACTCCCGAAAAAAAAAAAAGTTGCCTCAATGACATTTTCTGTAGGGATGGCAGTTTGACTGTGAGACGAGCTAGCTGTTGTATTAAGTGTTTACTTTGACCGCCGTGCCATGGATTTTAATGTTAAGCGGTTAGCCGCAGACGCCGGTACTTTCCTGAGCCGCGCGGTTCAAGTAAGTTTGACCGTCTACTTCGTGGAAGTTGTTGCTAACCAACGTTAGCTGTAGCTCCACCACCGGTTAGGCAGCGTTAGCTTGCTCGCTAAACAGCTAACGCTACCGTGGCTGTTTTTGTGTTGGTTAGCTAAGTAGCCTGTTATAATATGAGAGAAATTCTGTGTCCTGGAAATGTGGCTGTATTTACACTTTATGAGTGTTTAAAACGAAACCCACACTTCAGAGTATATGATAGGCTACACTCTACAGCTGCTTAACATGTCTATGAAAGCAGGCCTCAGAAGCATCAGATAGAGCTATCAACATTAGCCTGGCAGATAACGTTTATTTTGATAGATAACGTTTGGAACCTCAGTCAAACACGTGCATGACAGCTCAAAGTCATGCTACTCACTTTACAAGCTGTAGGTTATGTGCGCACTATAACCTGATGTTTTCTCTCAGTTTACAGAAGAGAAGTTTGGCCAGGCTGAAAAGACAGAACTGGACGCCCATTTGGAGAACCTTTTGGTCAGAGCTGAGAACACCAAACAATGGACAGAAAGAATTATGAAGCAGACAGAAGTCTTACTACAGCCCAACCCAAGTAAGACTTCACGTTTGTCTCTTGGTGAAATGACAAATACAATACTGGCACACTGAATCCCTTTTCAGGGCAGTTTGGGGAAAGTACTCATCCCATGTTGCTCCCTTTCTGGGTTGAAAGTCATCAAACCCCACTTACAGATCTGTCAGCTTAATTTACTAAATTTCTTTTAGATTCATCATGATTGTGATCCACTCGCTGTTTTTTAACCTTATTTGTTTTAACTTTGTTAATTATCTTAATTATATGTTTTGTTTTTACATAAGGTAGAAGTTCCACTGAATAGCAGTTAAATGATTCAGAAAATTCCTGAATTTAGAAGATGTCCTGTACCAATAAGAGGGGTCACATAAAAATGCTAAACTCGATTCTCCGAGATGGTGTTTGACATACATCAGATGGTAGGGTGTCTGTGAAGTCTGTAAGCTCAGCTGTGCATCCTCCTCAGCTCACACCGTGGTGCCATATTGCTGCAGCGCAACCACAGCATTGGCACAACAAACACAGACAGGCCAGCTGCTGGTTGCAGTCATGTCTAACAGCCTTGGTTATGGTAAACAGGATCTGTTCTAGTTGTGTGCAACATACCACAGATGTGCTGACTGATTTTCAGGGTTCATCCATGTGATGTGATAACATGAAACCGATCAAATCAGGTTCGACAGAGAAGTTGTTGGGTTTTCTTGTCATGGTTGTTGTCATGAAAGCTTCTGTTTTATGTAAGACAGGCTGTTTGAACTCACTGTCCTAACATCACTGCCTGTGTTTGGCTCCTCACTGTAGTCTTATGACTTTGTAATTGAGTTTTCTTGTTGCCTTCTGCAGATGTCCGGCTAGAAGAATTTGTGTATGAGAAACTGGAGAAAAAAGCCCCTACACGAATGAAACAACCATGAGCTGCTGGGCCAGTCCATGATTGACTCAGGAAATGAATTTGGTCCTGGAACTGCCTATGGTGAGTGAAAGGCCCAATTAGAATGTCCCCCCTAGAGCCTTATGCCCTGAACCCTTATGGACTCAAGCTGATGTCACTTGCAGTGATTGAGTGTGAGAGACTGCAGAGGGTCAGAATGGTTTCTGATGGCTTTCTGATGGTTATCTGACTTTTTAAACCTGAGCTATGTCCATGTAAAGGAAGTTGCACCTGTGACTGTGCAGTGCTTTCACCCATTTCTTTGTCTCCAAACAAAGCAGCATGGGCCCTCACGTTTTCTCACATTGTGCAGTCTCCTGTCCAGTGTTGTATTGGGAGTGATGCTATGTTTATGCTGCTAACCATTACAGGGAACGCTCTGATAAAATGTGGTGAGACGCAGAAGCAGATTGGTGGGGCAGAGCGGGAGTTAATCCAAAGTGCTGCCATCAACTTCCTGACACCCTTCAGAAACTTTCTAGACGGCGACTTCAAAACCATCCTGGTGAGTAGGACCGCTGGATCACTGAACTTTGAACTTTAATCTGGAACTAAAGCTCAATAGTAGTGGTTGTATAGTCTTGATGACTGTCCCTACAATTATACACTCTTGATATTAAGAATCCTATCAAACTCTGTCTACTATCCTCAATTCAGTTTAGACGTTAGTCTAATGGACAGATTGTCAAAAGTTTCACATTGTTCTGTAGAGAGAAAAAATTATGAAAAGGCAAAATGGGGTTATGTCTGAAATCTTGTCTGAATGTAACCACATTATTTCAGCAATATAATGCCAGCAGTGGGGTTTAGGCCGTCACCATCTTCACTGTTTGTTTCCTTTGATCTGGCAGCAAACTCAATTTTCTTATCAGTGCCACTTGAGGCTGCAGTTAAGTTTAAGTTAATGCAGATGACGTCTGTCTGCCTGTACACTCCATTGTTCTTCAAGCTCTGTGTTGTGTGTTGTGGATGTGAAGGAATGACAACTGCAGACTTGCCAGCCAGGGGGATTTGGTCTGTGTATAAACACAGTAATAACAGTACAGCAACTTATTGTGACCACGTTTCTACAGGCACACTTCTTCCCAGCAGGGCGGCCGACTGACTGCATTACACATGTGTGTCAGTCTTCATTTTAAACAATAACACATAATACATGTCAGTCTGATCATATAGTTACAGTTACAGTGTGCCTTGAAAGCAGTTTTTCCCCTCAGCAGCGGTAGTTTTTTTTTATTTTCTTCATTAACATTCATCTTAAAACGTGAATGTTATCATATAAAAACATACACTGTGTATAAAAAAGTAGAAATTATCAACACAAAACCAATTTAAAAAGCAAAGTAAGAAAGAGGGATGTCATATATCTGCGTATAAACACAATAATATCAGCACAGGAACCAGGCTTCTACAAGCACACCTTTAAGGGAGAGTAGCAGACCGCATGAGAAATAATCAGTGTGCTTAATTAGTCAAGCTTGAGATTGCTAAATTAGCATTTTACACAAAAGTGCTATACATTAGCAAATAAAAGCTTCCCAAAATAAATATACACAGAACAAAGTTTATATAAGGAAATTAACAAAATCTGAACAGAAATGGATTATTGCTGAAATATATACCTGTTACATGTATACATGGGTTACACAGACATAACACTTCCTGTTGCTTCTTCCGAATTAAAGCTTTACGCTGGCTGACCGTGATCAAGTTGGCAACTGTTAAGTCATTCAGTGAGTGTTAACGACTGTTTTTTGTTTTGTTTTTTGATACGTGATAAGTTTTAAATTTCTCAAGAAGGACAGGTA
The DNA here is from genome assembly GCA_034769285.1 of Lutjanus argentimaculatus. Classification (NCBI taxonomy): domain Eukaryota; kingdom Metazoa; phylum Chordata; class Actinopteri; order Lutjaniformes; family Lutjanidae; genus Lutjanus; species Lutjanus argentimaculatus. Next base: position 24,566,421 of record JAWZSL010000009.1, on the reverse strand, counting down.
CAAGAAGAAACAGCAGCAAAGAAGTAGAGCTGCAACAACTGGCTGATTGAAAGAAAAATAGCTGCCAACTATTTTGGCATTGAATTAATCGTTTCGTTTCATTTTTCAAGCAAAAAGTCAAACATTTGCAGGTTCCATCTTCTTAAATGTAAGGATTTGCTTCTCTGTGATTTATGATAGTAAATGAAGAGTCTTGGGTTTTGGACTATTGGTTGGATGAAAGAAGGAATTTGAAGACATCACTTTAGACTCTGGAAAATTGTGATGAGCATTTTTCTCAATTTTTTGACATTTTATAGACTAAACGATTAATCCTGAAATTAATTGGCAGATTAACCAATACTGAAAGTACAGTGAAGTGGTTAGATGAGGAGTTTCACAGAACAGACTCTTGTTTTAAGTTTGGTTAAACAGCAAACATTTTTGTCGTATGGAAACCAGCTTGTGATATTTCGGTATCACAGGCTGTGATCTGATCTGCTTGTGGTCTGTTATGGCACTGAAGACATACCTCTGATATTAAGGAGCATCTTCTGTGTTTAAATCTGTGCTCTATTTGAAAACAGTTTGATGCTGATTGCCCCATTAGGCCATTCATCAAGTGCCTCCAATCATCCTGCACAATAAACATGCAGCTCTACCAAGAATCCCAATATTATCATTCATTTTTCATCTACTGTAAAGTGAGTGATGACAGCAAATGCAAACCACTATTCTCATGTGCAAGAAAATTGTGGTGCATGAACAAAGAGTTTCCATTGTGTTTTGTGATTTTGTTTCCAGAAAGAACGGAAGCTACTGCAGGTCAAACGTCTGGATTTGGATGCAGCCAAAACCAGGCTAAAGAAGGCCAGGATGGCCGATGCCAGAGCTGCTGTAAGTATACACATCACCATCAGTGGAACGATGTCAACTGTTTTTACACCTGAATGTGTTTCGGTTATTTTATTGCTGATTAATTAACGGCGTTGGTGAAATCTGCTTTCTCTAAAATCATTGGCCAATTTCCGTTCAGAGGAAGAAAAGCTGTCAGGGCGTATCCTTCTGTCCCTCCATGTGAAGTCACAGAAGTCATGACACCAAGTTTCACAACATGAAGCTGGCCATTTTATCTCTTGTGACTCGCACACAGTCACATGAGCAGCAATGGGAAGTTTAGACTTCCCTTTTTCTGGACAGTTTGGTTTCTTATTTTTTTCTTTTAACCCCTGGATTAATTTTCTATTTCTTTCTTTGTTGCACCAGGGCTCCACACTGACATTTATTTTTAGGGACACTGGTGAGCTTAAAGTGTCACTCCAGCTTTAAATCTGAGTGTAACTCCAGCCAGAGCATAATTAAAAATTCAGCCATTTTTAACCTATCAAATCCTGAATATTGACATTTGGTAATTGATGTTTCATCACAATGCAGCAATATTATTTAGTTTACAGCCCAAAAAACATGTCCAAGTGTGCAGTATCTCTTTTAAATTAAACAAATTTAGGGGCTCAGACAAAATCCAGAGGCACAGTTACAGTTTTTAACGAACAATGTTTAAGTTCTGTCGCTAGTGTGCCCTCTCATATCAAAATGATAATTAAAGGCGTAGTTTGATGGCATCTGAAGTAGTGTGTTATGATGGCGGTTGTTTTCTTCACTGTTTAACCACCGCCATTGCAGATGATGAGATGAGTTAGAGCAACTAGGAGGGAGCAAGGAAACACACCATTACCTTGAATAAATTACAAATTTCTCTGGATTTGAACATTGTGGGAAACATTTGGGATAATGTAAATATATAGCTCAACAAATTACATAATAAACGTCTTGCGTGTTTAGACGTTTTAGAATGTTTCTGGGACCTAACAAGGACAAGGATGTATTGTGTGTCATACTTATGATGAAAAATTGCACAAATTGGGGTTTTGAGCCATTTAAACATCTTTAATACAGTTGAGACATTTTATGTTTCGACTAATTGAGGTCTTTGTAGTGTATAAGTATCTTCCTGCACAGTTTTCTAGTGAAAAATCTGTTGCTTTCATTTACACGTCTAGTCGCAAAACACTATTACATCTCATTCTGACTATAAAAGTTGGACATAGTCTGTCATGTCTCTCCCAGGCTAGGCTGTCCTCCAGTTAACAATGTCTGAAGATGATATCTCTGTTGACCCCAGCGCCGAGCCAAGACGACAAAATCCTTTCGGAAAAACATAGCCCCCACCACCCGTCTGCATCAAGAAGGGAACATGATGGGTGTGCCAGTGAAAAGATTAGACAAGTACTCAGCTAAGCTGCTGATATTCTACAACTACTAGAGGCAATATCACTAATCAGTGCGATGTGATGTCAGTCGCGGATGGACATTGAAACACTGGGCAAAATCCCAGCAAAGCTATTTGGCTGCAGTCGTCAGATCTAAAGTAAATTAGTGGCTTTTGAGCAGAATTTTCCACAAATGCAGCAAGACCCAGTAAGTTCAATTTCCATCCCTCCTTTAAAGAACTATTTATTATTCCCCTTGGCCTATTTAGAGCCAAGTTGTCCGTGTGGCTTGTCAACATGCTCTTTTAATGTAGTTTTTCCTAATAGCAGGATTATCTTGTGGTTACTGACAGTCAAATGGTATGTTAAATCTATACAAACCAATGTTTCTTGTCAACAGTAAGAAAGAAAAGAGTGTCGCCTAAATACAGAAGGTGTAAATATTAGTTTCAGCTGGTTAACACCAGTACTGGCTCTCCTTTAATCTTTGTTTGAAGGATGGGACCCTGTTACTGCGTCTGAGGTGGTTTGATCGTGTGAAAGCCATGAAAGCCGAGGGATGACAAATATTTATGTGCTACATTGTCACAGCCCTGCCACCGTATACAGAGTGTGGTTTTGTTAAAGCATGCAGCCGCCTCGCTCATACACAAACACACACACACGGAGTGTAAGGATGTGCTGTGTTGGCTGTGGCCGCGCAGCAGCTGTAGCTCTAACTACTGTGTCACTGTTTTCAAAACGCAAAGCAGCAGATGTGAGCAGAGGAAGTGACAGAGGTGAGTGGAATGTTGGAGCCATCTTTGAATTGAACACACACACACACTCACACACACACCAACCAAACCCCCTGGTAGCAGTGTCAGCAGCTGCCGTCTATCCCTTTCTCCATCCCCTCCATGACATGTACTGTGGTACCTTGTGGAAAATTTGGAATCCTTGTCGATGAGACTTGTAGACACTGTAAATACTCTTCCTTCCTTCTACACCTCTCTCTGAGGCTCTAAGTGAGCTGTAGAGAGTTCAGGACAGTGAGGGCCTTTGTCCTTGTCAGTCTCAGCTCCAGACCATATGTTTATTGGACTTTTTAGCGAGTCTCAACAAGCCATTGTTCCAGATGCTCTCATATTGAATCCTTTGGCTCAATATGAGGAAAAGGAAACATTTCCCTCAGGACAGAAACATCATGTTCAGTTTTGTAGTTGTTGTGTCCTCTTCTCTGTCTCTCCTTCATGTCCCATCGTAGAAATCTGTGCAGTATGTTTGTTGCTCCTTTTTTTGAAATTTTATTTTGCTGCCTCTGACTTCCCTCGTCCTGACCCACTGAAGCCATACCATGTCATAACTGTTCTTCTGCTCTTTTTAACTTCATGCATTTTTGGATTAACTGTTGGTGTATATTGATTCAGTCTAAATTAATATTATTAGCATAAAATATGTACTTTTTTTCAGATAGCAACAACCTTTAGACCATGGGACACAAATACTTATTCAAATATTGACAATACTGCACATCAGAGGTTATAGGACTGTCCTCATCTTCGGAAAGAGGATATCAGCAAACCACTTTGTTAGTCTGAGGCATGGCCATTCACTCTTATTTTTAAACCATATGTATGTCCTTTAGTCTGTAAGGAACTCTGAATATAGCCATATAACATAAAAGCATTGCAGTTGATTTTCCTCACTTTGATCATCATCCTCATCATTACCATTTCTCCGACCCAGACGTGCGTGTGTGGTGTGTGTGTGTGTGTTTTGGTTTTTATGTTTCTATAAAAATCTGGTTCTGTTTTTTCATCCTCAGGCAGAGCAGGAGTTGAGGATGACCCAGAGTGAGTTTGACCGTCAGGCAGAGATCACCAGACTGCTGCTTGAAGGCGTCAGCAGCACCCACGTATGTAACCCAACTCAGCCAAGCTTCCACTTTAATCATTCAGTCATTAAACAAATAACATTAAGGAAAATTAGTGTAGAGCCGAGGGTGTTTGGCAGAAAAAGGTAAGGTAAAAGGGCTGTCCACACCAAGAAGTTAACTATAAAAATATTGTTTTAAAAATCATTTTAACTTGAGTGGACTGCAGCTATATAGTTGTAGTGTGGACTGCCATGTGCAGAAATCTTATTTTAAAGTTCTAGTTCTTGGTGTGGACAGCCATTAAGAATGGTCAGTGTACAGTTCCACCTCCAAAAACCACTAGATCCTACACTTCCCATAATGCAACTCAGTTGCATAGTTTAGACTCTGTCTGCCAGGTGAACATACTTGTCTTTCAGACTCCATGCCCCCAGTTTTTAATGGAGACTTCCAGTTTTGTATGAGTGCTTAGTTGAGATAAACCTGATGACATCACAAGGGTTAGTTTCTCAGACTTGATAAAGCTCCTCCAGAGCCAAAGAAGACATTATACAACTGTTTCCACAAACTGAGATGTACTCCTCTTGGCCAAAAAAATTAAATTTTGGTGTGTAAAATGGAAAAAGCTACCAATTAAGATAACAAATGATAGAATTTGGTATAGAAAAATGTCCATGTCTTGAAAACCTCACCTTAAGCTCTAAAAAAAAAACTTGAGTCTAACATGTGGAAAAGTCTGATAGAAATGAGTAAAACTTTCAGTTGTATTCTCTCACATCTCTCCTTTGCATTCTCAGGCACACCACCTACGCTGTTTGAATGACTTTGTTGAGGCCCAGACTACATACTATGCACAGTGTTACCAGTACATGGTGGACCTTCAGAAGCAGCTGGGCAGGTAAAATACCACACACCTTTCATTGCTTTTATCATGAGCTCCGTACAGCTGTCAGTTCTAAATCAGGTATCACACTGCTATCACTGGCAGTTTTTGTTTACAAAACAGTCCAGAGTCGTGTTGACGACAAAGAGACAAGCTCCTCTGGAGCAGCAGGTAGCACTCAAAATTATGTCTGTCCCGTTGCCTGGACAAAAAAAATAGCACCTGGGACACAAAGATAGTGTCTGGGACAATTCTGGCAAAGTAGAGAAACATATTGTTACATATGAAACTCTTTCGTTTATGCGTCATGGAATATCATTTCAACTGTCAATTGTTCAGATTCTAAAAATGTAGGTGGCAGCAGCTCTGTGCTACGTTACATGTGCACTTATACTGTCAAGGTGTTAAAAGTAAGTGGTTATTATGAAATTAAGTTATAGTATAGTAAAATGTCAGAAAATGGTGAAAAATGTCGACCATTGTGACCCAAAACACAAGGTGACGTCCTCAGATGTCTCATTTTGTCCACAACTGAAAGATTTTCAGTTTACGGTCATCGAGGACTAAAGAAAAAAGAAAATATCCCTTTTTAAGAAGCTGAAATCAGAGAATTTTGACTTCTTTTCCTTAAAAAATTACTCAAACCAGTTAACCAATTATCAAAATAGTTGGCGATTAATTAACAGTTGACAACTAAATCGCTTGATTGTTCAGCTCAAGCTATGCAGGGAACAACCAGCAGAACTTCCATGATTTACCAGACTGAATCAGTGCAAGTTATTGAGGAAAAAAGTTCATTTTGAGCCTTGGCAGCAGCACTCATCTGATTTTTTTCCAAACTTAACCTACATTAGATTATTACTAATTGCAAAAGTAATAGTATTAATGTACTGCATTATTACATTCCTTGTTCAGTTCTTCCCTCTGAATTGGGTAAGTGACCTCCTGTGCTGAAGTGCTGATGATTGTCCTTGTCAACCTTTTGTGTGACGAAATCAAAGGGGTGCAAATTCATGTAAGGTCGTGTAAAGTTCTCACCTTTCAGTAGAAAGTGGAAAATGACTAACACTGAAACTTAATCAGAGACGAGGTCACGAAGAAGTCAGCTTTATCTGATATTTTCAGGCAGAGTGAACGCCAAATCCAGGTCTGCTTCAGTCTGGTTTCAGTGCTTAGTCTTCTCCCTTTCCTCCCACCAGTTTCCCCTCGTCATTTTCCAACAACAACCAGTCGTCTGTGTCGGGCGGGGCCAGCATCTCGGTGCCCACCATCCCAGTGTCAGCCTCCCTGCCAAGTGTGTCTGCGGGCCACGGCAGCTCGACGGCATCGGGCGGATTCAACGAACTGCGTAGCTCCAACAGCAGCCGCAAAGCCCGAGTGCTTTATGACTACGATGCTGCCAGCAGCAGTGAGCTCTCCCTGCTGGCTGATGAGGTGAGTCGGAAATAACCATTGATCCGTTATATATTATTATCATAGATAAAACTGTCAACAGAGGAAAAAACAGAGAAAACTTCAGGATGATTTTTCATATTGTGTATCATATTGCATATCTCTGCTTGTTGTTTCCATTGTTTTATTATTTTATTATATTATTCTGGTGTCTTTTAATAGAAAAATCAACAGTGTAAGTACCAATATTAAGAAGCCTAGTCTGAAATTCAAATTCAGAATTAACCACATCATGCCCGACAGCTGCAGTGAAGCAGTTCCTGAGTGCAGCGGAACATCAAGCCACTCCCTTTCCTGGCACTGAACTGTCCATTACAAGCCTGTGGCTGACTAACAATGAACCAGCATTACCTCATTCGCTCTAATACTCACATTAAGAAAAATGTTCCAGTCTGCCCTTGTATTTGGGGGACCAATTGTGCGGCCTGAACTGCCTTTGATAATAACAGGATTTATAACCACACATCTCATACATTTGGTGTCTGAAAAGAGGAAAGCAGAGTCTCTAAAGCAGATAAATGCTACTTCATGGACTGCCATGTAAACTTTTGCTATGTCAGTAATTTGTCTTGACAAATGAATGTTACGCAGACATCGATGATGGATTATACAGTGTACATTTTAAAGCCACCAGAAGCCAAAAAAATCATAATAGAACCACTGACTAAATGTAACCGTCATAGTGCAGCAGTTTTACTGCCACTGTTACTTTTTAAAGTAATAATTTCCTAAATCTTGGAGCAGAGTTGTAGTGAAAAGGTGAAACAGATGTGTGTTTTACTCTTCAACGCATCTCTGTGGGGCAGAGCAGCTGATTTAAAGGTCGTCAGCTGTGGTCTGCCTGTGTGTCATGGGGTTCAGTGTTGACTGGCTATGACTCCTGACGTGTAACCAATCAGATTGTGTTATGGGCAGGACATTGTCTGAGACCACAGACTGTAGCTATACTGTATAGTGTATAATTATCTATTATATGTATTATAGTATACTATAATACAGTGGGGTATTGTATTAGTAGTATACTGTTGGAACGGGTTCACCAAAGCATCTCTGCTCCCGCTTAATCTGCCTCTTTTGAATTTGAGTCAACACAACAGGGAACTGAAGCTGTTGCATCACTCCAGACTTGTTTGATAAAAAACAGTCATTCTGCCTCACAAAACAGGAGTTGCTCCACCACCACTGCCTCTATACACAAAAAGTAACACTAGTTTGAATCCACATTAACATGTTGAAACACCAGAAGACAATAAACAAGAAGTCCTGTGTTTTGTGGGGTAAAATTAGTGATTTTGTCAAAGAAGTCTGCTGGCTGTGAACAGAGCATAGACGGTGACTTCAGACGCCTGTTGGGGAAAAAGCTTTCTTATGGCAAAGTAAAGTGATAACTATTCAAAATGTTGTAAATGTTTATTTTCACTCAGATTTTTCAATGCTTAATAAGACACTAAACTTTGATAACATATATGCACTTTTACTATTTTAAGCCAAATTTCCAGAGGCTTTAAGTAGAGAATGAGACTTAATGTGTCCTGTGTCCCTCATCCAGGTGATCACAGTCAGCAGCGTCCCAGGCATGGATTCAGACTGGCTGATGGGTGAGCGAGGCAACCAGAAGGGCAAAGTGCCGATCACTTACCTGGAGCTGCTTAACTGAGACCCACAAACACCCCCACCCACCCCCCTCCAGCCCTCTGTAACCAGATGTGATCTCATATTTATATTGTGTTGCAGGGACAGGCCTCACTTTCTCTTCCATTCAGTCATTTTTTTAGAATGAGTTTTTATTTCTCTGATAAGGAGTCTCAGTTTTTGCAGACTCGAGCTGGAATGAATCAATTCGAGTGAAAGGGGCGAAAGGAAATGGACCCCAATCCCTGATGTGTTTGTATGCAACTGCAGTACATTTTCTAAAGCCTGCTTCCATGCCTTTGTGTTTGATGCCATGCAATCTGCAATACAGTATGTGCCAGAACATCTCCCAAACTGTAACTTTGTTTACAACATTTATCTCAGATGGTGACCTAAATGCTTTTGATGTGAGGTTTTTTCCCTCCTCCCTCACTGCTAATTCAAGTTTTTTCAGGTAGTGATACCATAGACAGGTTTTTTTTAACTGAAAATGCACTTCAGTTTGAAGTGGAGAGTGATGCTGATTATTTTTAAGTCTTATTTTATAATTGATAATCTTACGGTGCAGTAGCTGTTACCCTCTATGAATAGTTGTTTTGTTTTTTTTAACAGTATCACATGTATTATGTGTCAGCTTTATTTTCACGAAGCCTTACTGGACAGTGAGTTAAACACACTGGTCCAGTACATTTGATTTATGAGCGAGGCAAAATAAGACAAGTTGTAACTTGATAGCCGAGCAATTAAAAAACTCAATGTGCCAGACGTCGTTAAGTGCCTACCACAGTAAAATATGCCTTTCTAAAAACATTTGCCTCCTTTGCAGCTACACCAGCAGTATTGAGACTGTCAGTTCAGTCTCCCCTCTTAGTATTGAACTGTAATATTTATTGTCACCAGACATTTTTTATATTATTGGCACCTGAAACCCAGTTTATCAACTAGAAGATGGCTGTTATCTGATTAAATTACTCATGGTGTATTGTTCATTAATACACAATTCTCTGGTGTTGATTGACTTGGTGTTTACTTAAAAAATGCTTTAAAGTAAAGAAATTTACTTCTTCTTTTTTTTTTTTTTTTTTAAAGTAAGACATTATTACCAACATTTCTGACCAGTTTCCTCTAAACCTGTATTTCAACTCCACATTGGAAAAAAAAAAGACCTGTTATGTTCTGGGAGATTAAAGTATATTATTTCATGGCTGCTTTTTGTTTTGTGTGTAACTGATAGCAAACAATTGTAAAAATAAATATACAATATGATGCATAAAAAATAAAATATCACTTGTCTGTTTTGAGATTTCGTTTTATTTATGTTGATGCATGATTTTAGTAGTTGTGGACCAGCATGTGACATTCAGTTTGATTTATTATTGTTTTTTTGGGGGGGTGATTCCCAGTGGAGCCACTAGAGGGCAGAACAATCAACATGATCAATCTGTCAGTGTGTTGTGAAATGTAACCGGCTGCTCTGTTGAAACATGAGCAACAAGATGAAGAAATGTTTTGGCCGTGTGTAATTTGGCAGAATCATGTGAGACTGAGACGCCACACCACCGAGCTACAGAAGTTTAACAGAAAGGTCAATAATATCGGCTGTTAACATCTGTTATGCGTGAAGCTGCCATCTTTTAGACCCACTGGAGCTTTTTTCTGATGCTAAATAAAAAATATAAAATATGCAGCAGACAAGAACAGAGAAAATAGAACTAAAAAGACTGGGAAGGGGGGGTCATGTGAGCCATAAAACACAAGCACTTAAGCTGAAATCATGCCTGCTGTTCTCCAAAGGCAAATTATTTTAATATTGATAAAACCTCTGACTGAAAGCCTTTTTTTCAGAGCCACATCTCTGAGGACACTTTTTGTCATGTGAAAGCTTGTATACAGTGGAATGTGCTGATTGTCCCTCAGGCTGGTTTCTGCTGTTGATTCTTCCAGCTTATGGTGAATAATAATGATTAAATAATTTTAAATAAATATTTTTTCACCTAAGAACAACTTTATTTTGAAGCAGATCCTCGAGTATATTTTTGAAGTTGTCACATTGAAAGAGAAGTTTGTGAGCACAGACAAAGAGTAGATTCCCTTTACCCTGGTGTTATTTTAGGCTCTCTCCTGACCCATTCCCCAGTGGCTTCCACAACTCCCAGTGCTGCAGTGCTAGCAGCTGTGTACCAGAGACACACAGATCCCCAGAAAATAACTCATAACACTGACCCAGTTTTAGAGAATGTCTTCATTTGTAGGGGATTTAAAAGGTTGGTACAGGGGTGGAGTCAGCACAGTAATTTTTGCCTTATTTGACCTTACTTAACCTTCACAAGAGCTCCTCTCTGAGTCTGTAAAAACTACACTGAAATCTGATTTATTGCATTAAAATTCAATCACTTTAAGCAGCCTTTAGGCAGTCACATAATTAACAACTGATGAGAAGCGCTTCCTGGCTAAACAATAAGCCCAGAGCAAAGCGCCACGTCCTCTCCGGTCATGAGAGCAGGAAGGGTTAAGAGGAAGTTAAGTTTTGCAAACTGCCTGTTGACTTCGTAAGTGACTGCCTGCCTGTACATTGGACCATATTTTCATTTTCCAGCACGCAACCAAGACATTAACCACTAACCTTTGACCTGAGTAGCCTGTGTTACCAAATGCTAACATTTCACAATAAGGGTACAGTAATTAACATTAATTAATGCAGTAATGAGCATTAACTAGTTAACTAATGTGTCCAGTAATCATTTACTAATAGTGTCCATGTTAACTAAGCCATTAATTTATACACTATTTAAATGTAAGGTTGCTATAAATATTAACTAATACAGTTAATTAATACAACAACAAGCATGAACTGACTGTTAATAAATGTGTCATTCTCTTAAGGGTCTATATGTTAATTGAGGTACTGAGACCATTTATGGTAACACTGTACAATAAGGGTACACGTAATTAATAATTAATGCACTAATAAACATTAACTATTAAACTGTGTCTAGTACAGTACAGAGGTGATTTACAGAGTCCAGTGGCTCCGGGAACGACAAAGACAAGGCAGGTTCAAGCTTGGACAGAAGCGATGTGAAGCAGCGGAAGAGCAAAGGGAGGGCGGTCAGCCGTCAGTCAGCGCCCACCTCCGAAGGCCCTAAACAGGGGTTATGGGAGTGCGAGAAGCCAAACCCGACGAGAAAAACCACCTCATTGTTCTTGAACTGAGAACAGACTTGATGCTACGGTGACGAACTATTGCATCTTGAGGCACAAAATGGTATCAAAAGACGGGACGTGTTGGGGCTAGCTGGTTAGCATGCTAACTTAAGTAGATATGTCTTTGACACAACCCATCCATCCATTTTCTGTAACCGCTTATCCGTGAGGGTCGCGGGGAGCTGGAGCCTATCCCAGCTGACTTTGGGCGAGAGGCGGGGTACACCCTGGACAAGTCGCCAGTTCATCGCAGGGCTGACACACAGAGACAAAACAACCACTCACACTCACATTCACACCTACGGGCAATTTAGAGTCACCAATTAACCTGCTGCATGTCTTTGGACTGTGGGAGGAAGCCGGAGTACCCGGAGAGAACCCACGCGGACACAAGGAGAACATGCAAACTCCACACAGAAAGGCCCTGCCGGCTCGGGGATTCGAACCCAGGACCTTCTTGCTGTGCGGCGGCAGCGCTAACCACTGCGCCATCGCGCCGCCCTTTGACACAACTAAAACTGTTATTTCTTCACATTCTGATGATAAGTTTCGTTCATTTTTGAATAGTTTAAATTCAGATTATTACATCTGGTTCCTTTAAAATGTTTATTAACATATACTAATATTAGTTAATATCTTAATAAATGACATGACAGATACTTATTACTGTATTAATTAACTGTTAGTTAATGCGTATTACTGTATTAACCAATGTTAACAGCATCTTCACAAACTATTAAATAGCGTATAAATGAATACAGTACCTTATTTAACATGAACACCGTTAGTAAATGACCACTAGATACATTAGTTAACTGCAACTGTTCATTAATGCTCATTACTACATTGACTAATGTTAATTAATGTACCCTTATGGTAAAGTGTTCACTATTTTCTATACAAACAGACACTAAACTAAAGCACCACCACAGAGCTGACTGAGGAATCATATGTTTGGTGCTAAAATTGGTCAACATAAAACCACAACCATGAACTTCTCAGTTGTACAGTCTTAGCATTCTGAAACCTGACACTTGTTCTTTATCTTTCACATCTTTATCGCTCTAAAAATAACCCCACCCAGTTAGATAAAGTAAGCCTTAACCGATTCACGCGTCAGATGATGAGTGGTAGCATGCCTGAGGAAAAACACTTCCTCTTTCATCTGTCCTTCTTTTCTCTCATATGTTGCACCGAAAACAGAAAATACTTGTTGACATCTGCCATTTTAGGCATCTTTAAAGTTCACTTGATGTACAGGGAAGTGCAGATGAAAGATGTCAGTTTTTGCTAATGTGTATTCAGCTCTCTTGAACAAGGCTTTCATGTCACTGCTGCAGAGGATGCTGATACAAAATAATACATGATGCATCTGGCAGTTCCATAGTCTATCTGATAGTTATCAAGAAAGTGACGAGTGTGGGCAAAATGAGTTAGTTTGGGTTCAAGAACAAGGTGGTGACAAATGTGGTTTTTGTCAGTTGTCATCTGGAGAGTCAGACCAGGAAAAAAAAAACAGTTAGGTGAGAAGATAACTAGAGATTAAAAACTGCTTCTTTTCTGATGTTTGCAGAAGAGACTGACTGTTATTAGGTCAACAACTAACTCCCAAATTATCATTATGTGTCAAAGCCATTTTGTCATTTAAAGGCTGTGTAGTTTTTTAGCAATTCTTGTAGCAAGGGTCTATGGATGGCAGGTTGGTCGGGTCGGTCCACCATTTCAGTCTGGACAAAAAAATTTAAACAAACATTCATGGTCCCCTGAGAATGAATCCTAGTTACTAGAGCCGCATTTCCACTGCATGGTACTGCTCGACTCAACTCGACTCCTCCTGCTTTTTTAAAAGTCTCCTTTAGGAACAGTATCTGGTCCCTGGTACTGTATTTGGTATCACCTTCATCGAGGTTTCAAGCGATCTGAGCCGATACTAAATGGTGACATGAAGACACTGCAGACCACTGACTGGTCACTGATTGACACCTTACGTCCTGCATGTCCAGGCATTTTTAAAATAGCCAAACCAGTGGCCATAATATTTTTCTCGCTCAAAAAAACCACAACGACGAAGTGCATGCATATAAAAAAAAAAAAGCATCATCCCTTTAAATCCTCAGATTAGAGTAGCGTAGCTCCTTTTCTGTGTGTGTGGTGAGTGAAAGGAAGAGAGAGTGAGGGCAGATGGTGAAGGGGCAGTGAGCAGAGGAAAAGGTGGGCAGTGAAGTTGTCAATCTGGCAGTAAATATACAGAGTAGGTTACAGTTTGTTAATGAATAATAATAGACCAAAGCCCTGTGTGTGTGTGTGTGTGTGTGTCGTTTCCAGCTGCTGGTCAGCTACACCTACTATGTGCAGTGGAAAAAACAAAATAGAAGAACCAAAAAAGAGTCGAGTTGAATCAAGCCATACTACGTAATGGAACTACAGCTTAGGATCATTTCTCAAGTTTCCTGTACCACCACATTTGTGGTTTTGAGTAAACTGTCACAGCTACTGGATGGATTGCCATTTGTGTGTGATGGTCTTCAAATATTAGCATGCTAACACAATACACAAAGATGATAAAAAATCCCAACATATTATACTAGCTTAAGAGTAAGATATGCAGGATTTGTCAGTTGGTTGAGAGGTAGAGGGTGAATTAAGTGAGGGAGAAGTGTTAGCACAAACTAAGCAGTGAGTGATTAGAGATTAGAGAAATAAATAATATTTCTCACAGTGTTTCTGTTCCAAAGCACAAATAAACACCTCCACAACTCGGCACAAGACTTTGTATGCAGCCAAAGTAAACCCTCATCCTGTTTCTGTGTCCTGTGTCTGTTTTGCCCTGTGTGTGTGTGGTGTATCTCTCTCTGTAGCTCTCACAGACGGAGAGCAGAGAAGAGAGACAGCGATGTAACTGTTGGTCGCTGCGTTTTTGTAGAGTCCTGACCTCACAACTCGCACGCCATTGCTGGCCAAAGGCTGATGCCCAGGAAACTTCCTGAACGAAGTAAAGTGAAAAGAAAATTAAAGCTGCAAGCAGCGATGAGAAGGCCCTTGCACCCCTAACGCGTGTCAGAGAATGCAGCTGCTGCAGCCTCGTTGCCAGACACCGAGCGGTTGACGCAGCTCTGAATTTTCATGTGTTTCGGACACTGCACAAAGGAGCTCAGTGTCACTTCCTGTATCCACAACGTGAGGCACTCTTATGAAAACATTTTGGGGCAGACTGGACAATGTATCCCTCAGGTCTGTTTGTCATTTATCTCCAAATATCCAAAGGTGCACATGCATAATCACTCTTACACACACACACACACACACACACACACACAGACTTACTTTACCTCTTTTTCTGCAGACCGCACTCCCCAGCATTATAATTATAACATACAGCAATCAGGGACACATTTACATTGACAAAGAGTATTCTCTACATAATGTTCATCATGCATGATTTTATATATGTTGGTGTCTGTCAATTTATATGCATGCTTTTATTGTGTTTAATAGTTTTAGTGCTGTACTGACTATTGTGGTGATTTTATTGCATGCTTTTAGGTTGAAATAGTTGCGTTTTTCTGTTATTATTTACTTCCTGCCAACAATGCCACCGATTGCTGTACGTGATGTAAGTGGAGGAAAAAGGAAATGGTAAATTGGCTAACACTGACTTTTTGTCATCAGGTGGTGAGCAGCACTGTACAACCAACCAAGTTCACAAGACATTTGAGGTGAATACAAGAGCTGCTTTTTTTTTTTCCAATTACAGTACGCATGTGATGTTTATATAGATCTAGCTCAGATGTACCACAGTACACACCTGCTGTCAGAATGCAACTAAAATGAATCTCATTTGACCACTTGAAGTTAAATTTCACTTCTCCATTCTCATTTGCATTTATCTGTGAGAAACTGCGACCACTACTTGAAAGCAAAAACAACACCGTTTCACTCAGCCACACTGTTTGCAAAGAGAATAGTGGTGTGTGGACTCAACAACCACAGCCAGGCCGTTTTGCAAAGACGAATAGCCTGCAATGATGTGTGCGATATGCACACCACAAACTTGACTGGGTGGCCCTATGACTTGTATAGCATGTATATGGTCTCTTGTGTCCCTGAACACCACTGAATATGGCTCGTGTAGTCAAATGTAGTGTATTTATTCACCCTGTTAACTTAAGTTATCAAAGTTTGGCTGCCTTGTGTGTGAATGGCCTCTAACCTATTTCATATAGTTGACTTCCGACTTCTGACCTAATATAGCTGAGTAACCAAATGAAATTCCTCTTGGTCAACATCTGTGACTAGTGGCAAAGTGCGTTCCGCAAATGATCATTTCTCGGTGGCGAGTCTTTCTCAATTCTTTCCCAATGCGATGATCAGACTAAGCTGTTTTTGTCAGAACAGTGACAGCACTTTATCACTCCAGGTCCGCCTCATGCTCCCATTAAGTTACCCACATATCTTTATTTTATACATCATCTGCTCTTAATTTTGTAATAGAGGCTGAAACCCTAATTTTACATTCCTAGACACAAAATTTGCTGGCAGTTTTGCTTCAAAGTAGACTTACACCGGTTTCAAGTTGCCATCTTAAATCTAAATCAATACAGAAATGCAAAATGGGTCATTGTTCACACCAATTATTGGTAATCTAATAATGGTGAAAGATGTAGATATCAGAAACCTTCAAGTCATATGCCAGTTTCTCTATCTCTAGTCAGCCGGGGTGTATGACAAAAACTGTCTAACTTCTCTTAATTGTTTTGTTGCTATGGTAATTAGGTCTAGGACTGATTTAGCCAGAAAGACCGATGAACAGTTCCCAAATCAATGTTGTACCTCTCATTTTCCACCAGTATTAGTAGCTAATTTAGTAACTAGCTAATGGTAGCTAACAGTTGTGTGTACTAACAGCTCATGGTAATGCTCATTAAGGCTTATGTTCAGTAACACAAGCTAACAGGAGTGTTAGCTAACAGTAGCTAACGTAGTGTTAACTAACTTTTTTAATCCGTGTGGCTGCTCTTTTAATCTCCCAAGTTAGCATTGTTGTAAACTTCTCAAAAAGAATGTCTTTTGATTTCTCTACAGATGTTAGCAAAACCTTTAACTCATCTATCTTGAAGTTAAGCCCCCCTTGTTGTTTTTGCTCCATTTTTTTTAATCTCAGACACTTCTTATCTTAACTTAAGATCAGAAGTTTCTGCCATACAGCTCCTTTCTTTTATTTTCTGTCCCATATGCATGCTTAACTAATTCTCCCTGCTCTGCAGATGAACAATCAAAAACTTTGACACTGATGACTTCATGTTGTAAAAAGTATGTAAAAATGACAGTGTTTGGAGGCGTTGAAAAGGCTTCACTCCGGTTTCTCTTTTTATGTTCCAACCACCATGACCCTGAGCATCACCACAGCGGTATTTTGGTTACTTTCTGGTTAGGCCTCCAGTACTCTGCACAGCTACACACTGATCTACCAACCCTCTCACTTATGAGCAACTAAGCACGTACCCACAAAGGTAGAGAAATGCCTTGGCACTCCTCTCCACCTGTGCAATGCAGATGCTGTCCCTTATTTGATAATGTGATGTTTGTGATGATATCTGTACAAATAAACTTGAATTCATTGGCCTGTCGCTGCATTGCTGCCAAGTCCACAGCGGAACAGATTAGCAAATGTCAATATATGGGTCCAAACCAACTCCTCATGAGTTCTGGCACACTGGAATTTCATGTCAGCGTTGCATATGTGTCTCACTGATGGGAAGGAAACCTCAAACCCCTCCTCTTTGAGATACAGAACTGGGCAGTTGCCGCACATCTCAGCAAAACAGGAAATTTCATGTTTCCTCTGCTGCTTATAGCAACAGCTTGCATCACACTACTTCTGCATATGTTCACACACACACACACACACACTCAAAAACACACACACACACACACCAAGTCCCACAAGACGCAGCCACAGTTTTACATTAAGGTACATTAGGGATTAGGATCTGGCTTTGAACCACTCTTCAAAACAGTGTAAATACAAAACTTGTAGAATTGTTCCTTGAATGCATACATATATTGTAGACAGTGTTACAATTAATTGAATTTATTTCCAACATACATTCAGTTACATTTCTTAATAACGTGCTGTACAAAACATGGTTTTGTTCAGGGTTTATAAAGTATCAGTAAGATGTAGGCTTCAAACACTTCTTTTTGATTGATTTTTGTAGCATTTTGGGCTTGAAGGTGAGGAGAACAATAATCGAAACGCCCACAAAAGACAGGCAGATGGGTACAAAAAGCAGAATGTACCACAATATCGACTCCCCACCTTCCCCCAAACACAAAAATGACTCAGGGTGCTCCACTCTGCGTGTCGTGAAGAGATCAGTACATTCGATGTCTGATTGTTCAGCCACATTGATTGTCTTTGTTGATTCAAATGTCCTGAACCATTCTGTTTGGCAGCAGTTAAACGGATTTCCTGTGAGGAAAACAGTGTGCAGTTTCAGGGCTAATGCGTTGGCATGATCAGAGGGGATAGTGGACAGTCTGTTGTCCCTCAGATCGAGCACTTTCAGGTCAAGATCTAGAAGTGAAGGGGGGATATGGGCAAGAGAGTTGCTTGAAATGTTTAAAGACTTAAGACTCTGGAAATGGGAGAAGTCGAAGTCTTGTATTTGAGTGTTTCCTAAACCTAGATGTTGCAACGTTCTGCTAAGACTTTGTATTGATTCTTGAACAATAAGTCCAGGGTTGTTGGACAGTTCCAAGTGCGTTAGAGACAACCCAGCGAACGCAGACGATGGAATTACGTCAAGGTTGCATCCCTTCAGGTAAAGCTGCCTCAGGGATTCAATGTTCATCCAATCCACACAAGTTGACATAGTGTCTGTGCTGGTCTCAGCTTCCTCAGGATGGCAAATGTCAATGTTGTTATAACTGAGATCCACTGACCTGAGTCTTGGCAGCGAGGAAAATAGTCGTGAGGGTAATGCATCCAGATCATTCAGACTCAGGTTAAGGTATGTCAGATTGCCAAAAGCAGTCATCGTACCTTCATCTGCTACAATCTGGTTCAGCCTGTTGTTGCTAACGTCCAACTCGTACAAGCTGCTGGAGAACTGTTCTGACGTCAGATTTAAGGTCTCCAGACAGTTTGTGCACATTTGAAGTCTGGACAGTGCAGGCATTTTCTGGATGAATCCTTCAGGGAAATACCCCACCTGGTTTCCTCTTAGATCCAAAATCTCTATAGAGGAGATGTCACCGTGAAGACTGTCGTCCCACAGCTGAGCTGTCACATTTCTCATGTACTTTTTCATATTGTAGAACTCAACAGTTGTCGTTGAGTTCAGGAACGTGACGTTTTTTGCCAAAAGTTCATAAAACCTAACACTGTTGTGGGATAGGTAGAGATTCCGTAGGTGGCTCTGGTTGGGCAAGAAAGGAAAGAAGAGCAGTCTGTTGTTGACAGATCAAGTGTCTCCAACTGGAAAGTGTCGTTGAGGTCTTGCCTGGAGATGAACCACTCAATGATGTTGTGGCTGGCGTTGAGGACTACCAGGTGTGTCATGTGGAAGTCGGTCAGGCAGGGTAGATAGTTGAAGGCCAAGTTGAGGCGCTGGAGCTTGCGATTGCTGTTAAAGGCGCCATCAAGCTCAAACATGATGTTTCTCTGCAGGTCGAGCTCTTTGAGTTCGTGAAGATCCATAAACGAGGTCTCATCCAGTCTCTGCAAGAGGTTTCCGGAAAGATTGAGATACTCCAGGGATGTCAGATTTTGGAGAAGGGTGTTGGCCATTTCTTCATCAAGCTTATTCTCAGAGAGATCCAGAACCCTGAGCCTGGGTAGAGTCTTTAATGCCTGGCTGGTCTCTTGGTACCCAGTATGAAGATTGTTATTTGCTAAATTGAGCCTTTCTATGAATTTTGAGTCTTGAAAAGTGTTTGATTCCAATTTCTCCAAACCATTACAAGCTAAGCTCAGGGTGTTTAATGAGGGGTAACTGAGAGAGTAGTCTTGTAGTGTTTGTATGTGATTGTCATTGAGCTGAAGCTCCTCTATGTTGTGTGGCAGTTCTTCAGGCACTGAGGTGAACTTGCCATTGTTGCAGAAAGCCGTTCTTTGTATCTGCAGAAAAAAGGAGAGCACATAAATAAGGTTTGTGTGTTAGTGTATTGTATGTGTCTTGGTTGGGAGAGAAATGTTTTGACTTTATAGAAATCCTAGAGAAACTTGATTTCTTTCAGGCACAACAACTAAACTTGTGAAGAACTTTCTCTACATAGGCTTAATTTTCTTAGTTTTTAGCAATGGTAGCAGCATGGCTTTAGGGATGGCAATGCCAGTCTGACCAGCTGATCCACCACTAGGGCCCATGGTGAAATATCTCAACAATTGGGTGGATTGCTGTGCCATTTACTACGCATATCCAAGGTCCCTAGAGGACAATTTCAGAAGAACTTCTGAACTTCTTCTAGCGCCACCATGATGTCAAATTTTTAATTTGCCAAAAACTTTGGTTTACAGCCAAATACCTGCAAAAGTAATGACCTTCCCATCAGTCTCAGCTGTGCTTTGTTTTTAGCACTGATTAGCAAATGTTAGCATTTTAACAAGCTAAACTAAGATGGTCAACCTGCTAAACATCAGCATATTAACACTGGCACTGTGAGTATTTTAACATGGTGATGTTAGCTCACCACTGAGCCACAGAGTACATTCTCAGGCTTGTTGCCATCATGATGAAATTTTCATTACTTGCTTGCAATAGAATTTATCTCCATGAGCACTGCTCTGTAATTCACAGGGGTCAATTTCAAAAAATGATTTTAAACACATACTTTAGGTCAGAGGTTCTCAGTTGTTTCTCAGCCAAGGACCTGAAAATATACTGTTTATACTAGTGACCCACTCATGTATTTACCTTGGAATAATTTGTAGCCTATTTTTACTCTTCAACTTAGTTATATAAAAGAACACAAGAGAAATGTATTATAAAGATATTAGACATGTATTAAAAATATTCACACCATGTCAACACAGAATACCCATAACATACATACACACACAACACAAGGTGTTTTTAGTTCATACATAAAATAAAATGTTGGTTCTGATTGTTCTACATCATATACAAAAATATAAAACAGGCCTTATAAAAGTCCTAAAAAGAAAACAGGACTAGGGACTTGGATATGATTAGCCTATAGAATTGTTTGTGGGAAGGAAATAGTTGTGTAAATAAGTAATAATAGCTAAAAGTCTGATCATAAGATAAATATAGGCTTTGAAAACTTTTCATAGACCTCCTGGCAGACTGCCCAGGGTCTCTGAAACCCTGTTTGAGAACCCTGCTTTAGGCATATTAACACTCACACAGTAGTTGCACATAGTTTTAACAGCTGACTATTAAAAAATGTTAATTAACAGTGGATATGTTTTGTTTGCTGAACAAAGCTATCGTTAATATATCATTAATAAGAAAACTGTTGGGGTTGTCAGGCTTTAAACATTGTTATTTTGCTTTGTCATTTTAGCTAGCTGCATCAGGAAGACCGTCGACCACTTACAACCAGTTTGCTTCTGAAAATATCTACAGAGCCTCCGGACCAAACCCTAATTATTAAGAACAAATGCAGTTTTAATGTATTTTAAAGTTAGCCAGTCATTAATAGAGGGTACTTCCACTACAGTAATCCGTTAAATGAATATGGTCTGGATGATTTGAGTCTTCATGGTAACTTAAAGATAATTAAAGAGGAAAAAAGATGATCAAAGAGGAAAAAAAAAACAAACTTAAAGATGTAACTTAAAAGATAAATCTTATTGTATTTATTAGAAAGTGTATAGTTATAGTGTTAAAATAGGTGATTATTTTATAATTTAATACAGTTTAACACAATAATACAATGTTTACTAAAGCATTCATAAAGAACACATATGAATTCTTATGCCTTTTACACCAGATATCCTGTATATGTCCACCTATGTTCCTGAGACCTCACTCAGTTCATTTCAAGATGTGCTTTTTTTTCATTTAGTAAAAGAGAGACATCTCACCAGCTGACATCGGCTGTGTTGTGGATGACTTGAGACTGGCGCCGGGATTCTCCACATGGATAACAAGCAAAGCAGGATGGGAGTGAGCCCGTGGACTGGCATTTTAACATCCTCACTGGTGACGAGGTGATAGAAGGAGAGAGGGAGGATGTTAAATATTAAAAAGTGGGAAATCATGAATTGAGCAAAATGCAGATATGTGCATGAAATATTGGGGAAACCACTTTCTCCGCCATAAGTGGATTATCAAACTGGGAAAAGAAGACAGCAGTGTGACATTAAAGTACTGAAGCAGCGTGGAGGTCAGAGAAGTGGACGGCAGACACATTTACATATCTACTCATACCCACACGTACCAAAAACTTTCATGGTGTGAGTGACAGTTTTCACTCAACCTTTCAACTTATTATTAATTAATTTACTTGTTGTATCTTGAGAATGGCAGTGTCCAGTTCATATGTTTATATGATCGTGAAATGTAGTCCTCATGTTATTCATGTCCACCACATGTGATCTGCTTCTGGAGTTTGCTTTGGTATGTTGGTGCATAAGAATAAACA
Source organism: Lutjanus argentimaculatus (assembly GCA_034769285.1). Taxonomy (NCBI): domain Eukaryota; kingdom Metazoa; phylum Chordata; class Actinopteri; order Lutjaniformes; family Lutjanidae; genus Lutjanus; species Lutjanus argentimaculatus. Next base: position 24,544,529 of record JAWZSL010000009.1, on the reverse strand, counting down.
ATAAATAAACATAGAACATACATAAAATTGACAGTAACATATGAAAAAATATTATAAAAAGTGAAGAAAATAAGAACAAAATGTCTGTTATTTAAATTAAGGAGCTAAAAAAAAAGCAAGTCTCCTTCAAAACAATGTAAGGTGGACTGTAGGGTTTGTGCTAAATTAAAAAACCTTTATTTTACATAGCAAAATATATTTAAAATGAACATCAGGGTGATTGTCAGCAGTCAGTCTGCTGACGATGAAGGAGACTTGCCTTTTTTTTTGTTTGAGACTGCGTATCACCCATGCAATGAGCCCTTCGCATTAAGAATTAGCACAGTACACTTATCTAAAGACCAATGTGATCAACAGAGAGACCCAGCAGAGCTTCAGCTCTACTGTCTTTAAGTTACAGTTAAGTTGGATAAATCATATGATAAATGTTGCGCATTTTGGATCCTGTCTTTTGATGACGTAAATGAGTGAGTGTCCTGTCTAGAATTACATGTCATATTTTATCCTGAGAACGGCGGCTGTACGTTTTAGTGAAATTTCCCTAATTTCAATACAAACCACAAAGTGACGCATACTGACCGTGGAAGTCTTGTGTTCCTTTTTGGCTTGCACGTATTTTTAGTCTTAGGAACATTACAAATAAGTTGTTTTGGGGGGGTCTCAAGAGAGAAAATTGTTCATATGTGATTATGAACAATTTTTCTCTCTCTTTTTATTCACTGTGTTCTTATAACTTCACTGTCGTTGTGCATAGTGGACAGTAATTAACTACATTGTTGTGTATAACACTGGCAGTAACACTGCTCGGCTCTACTAAACTGTGTTATGTGTTAACGTCTCAGAGAGGTCGAGGGGTAAGGCAAACGGAAAATGCTGTACGACTGTTTGGGGGACAACTGAGCCACAGAAGAAAAGACATTTTGCAGAAAATTACTTTCTTTTTCTCTGAGTGTTACTGGACATGAGCAGCCAGACTGTTAGTGAAAAAAAAAAACTCCCAGTGTATATTAATGAAATAATGTAAACCATATTTATGTTGAATAAGAATTGCAAAAATGTACAGTATATGGTTCCATTGATCAGAATAATGACAAAATATGTGATATTTTTATGTGTCATTGAGAAATATAAACATGTGAGGCTTGTTAAACTGAAATGACAGTTAGATTTTTTGATAGTGGGCAATCCATGATTCTAGGAGCAGTATTCAAATGCAACATCAAGAAATTTGGTAACCTTAATAATAATTCATCATGCAGCATTTGTTTTAATAGTCAGAAATACTGATTCCACACTGTAAAAATAAACTATTTTAACCTTTAAAAGTCCGGGCTGCCTTAAAGTTTGACAGAATTTGAAAAGAAAAGTTGAGGTAATCATGTAACAATCCAGAACAAATGAACATTTCTAGTCAAATAAGCTTGATATTTATTCAGTTGTACTTGAGAAAACATGTTCAGTAAGATTAAGATATTAAGTTAAACTGACAACTCTCCAGTCACACTGAATTCTGATTGCTTGATTGACTGAACTCTGTACATTACATTCATTCAACTCATCGTTTCAAGTAGAACTCATGTTTTTATGTTCTTAAGTGTTCTGAAAATAAGCACTAGAGACTTTAAGGTTAATTAACTTGAATAAATAAAACTTTTGTAGTTACATTAAGTTAATGAGAAAAGATGAGTTGATTTCACTAAATTCCTGCATGATTTTTTTCACAGTGCAGATTTACTAGATATACATGCATGAAAATGCTGTGCAAAATTAAACATATGAACATATTATTTTGTGCTGAACAAGAATCTTTATGGCATCCAATAGAGCACTGTGATCAATCACACCAAAGACAAAATATGTTTAAATTCAACTTTCTTATTTAAGAAAAAGCATGCAGTTTACTTCTTTTAGCAGCCGGAGTATGAGTGCATACTGCAGTACTAGATAAGTGCACAGTGCTTTACTTACACTGGTGGTTAGGTGTGGATTTCCCAAGCCACTGACGGTTGATCCCCTGACCATATCGCTGGTTGACTCGCTCGTTGCAGAGTGCGTTCTCGTGTCTGAAGTTCAGCTGCCTTCCTCTGCTCTCACTGAAGCACTGATGCCTCTTTTTACTATTCACGGAAGCAAGGCAGGCAACGGAAACCAAGTCACATGGACAAGCTGCAATCAGAAAGAGGTTCTCAAGCCCGGGGCCACAGGAAGGCGAGTGCAGGCTCTCAACAGCTCTCAAACCAGCACTGCAAAAGTGTTTCTTTGTTGTCCCTCCCCCCCTCACAACACCACGACAGTAATGTTGCTGTTTGGGCAACTATAAGGTCGGTAGCACAACTGCTACCACAAAAACCCAACGAGAACACACCCTTCACACTCTCGGCTTGTTCTGATCAGCCAACCTGCTAGAGAGGAAACCGCTCAACACACACACCCTTCCTGCCTGATTTTCGGCCTGTCACTTCAACAGTCATCACAAAACACACTTAAATGCATACATAGACAGTCAAGTCTGTGAAAATGAAATAATGTATTGATAGAAGGGTCGCAATGCTTCTGGGCCAAATACCACCACATAACATACTAAAATGTACTACTGATTAACACACAAACCATATCACTGCAACATACATTAATTGAGTTAAGTCTTACTTTCTATACTAATACATTTACAACATGGCTACTTCAAGTAACCAAGCATCTTCCTTAAACACTGTATGTGTTTTGGTCTCTCTTTCTTGATGTAGCTAGCTACAGCTCGATTTCGTATTTTGTTAAACTCCAGTTGTTAACTTGCTTCTCTTTAGTAGTCAGTCACCCATGGGTGCAAGAATAGGGAATTAGGAATCAGGAAGTGATGGTGCCGTCCTTCAAGAGTTGATTTGTTAGTGATTCCTTCCTGTTTTCACACGGGACATCTCGAGCTCTCACTTCTGACTCTGTTCTAAGTTTAGGTGGCAACAAGATTTTTCGAATCCATGACTCTGTGTTGAGGTGGGTGTACTCGGTTCTGTGACACACTTAACAATAAAAAAGTTGAAGTAACACAAAGTCTCAACTAGTTGTATAAAGTAAAAAAAAAAAAAAACACAAAGCCAGCAGTTTTATAGACCCCCTTTCTGTTAGTTTACATTATGAGTTTTTGTGGGCGGAGCTTAGCTGAAAAATAATTCCCGAAACATGTTAGCTAACACTAACAATCAAGTTTTGTTGGCTGGTTTTCAACCATGGCTGAAGAAAATCTGTTTCTTGGTCACTCACGCTCAAGAACTGTGAGTGTTACTTCACATTAGCCAGTGGGAGCAGATTAGTCAACCTGTAAACGCTCACTCAATGGAAAGTCAATTTGCAGAAGAGGATGTTGCTTGACGCAGTTCTGATCATAGACTGGAGGAGAAATATTTGTGTTAAATTATTGTTTTTTTCAGTAAGCAGCTGTAATAACAGGTTTTATTTTGCCATAATGACCCGCTCACTGGACATCATCGCCCAGTTACCTGATATGAAGAATGTGCTAACTTACAAACACAAGCATGTTTTTCAATGATCGACATAGTCCAATCTTGTCATCTTTTCACATGTAGCTACAGTGGTTGTCTTTGATTCTTATGTGGCCTACGACTCTTTTTTCCTTTGTTTTGCCTTTATACATATATTTTGTCTCAGCCACCACTTGCAGTTTGTCTACTGACCAGGAGTGGCAGCGCGGCCACAGAACGGTGGCAGCTTTAAGTAGAAGGGCACTTGGAGAGCGCAGACCTCTGAGCGCCCACAACATTACTGAAAATTAAAAATAATTTGTCATTTGGGATCTGCTCCAAAATTTAGTGGGTTCTTCTTTGGCCCATGCTACACCCTTCCACCAAGTTTCACAAAAATCAGGGCCTGTAGTTTTTCCATAATCCTGCTGACAAACAGACAAACAGCACTGAAAACATAACCTCCTCTGCCAGGGGAAAAATAAGGACACCCCAGAAGAAGAATCAAGGCACCCTGTCAGCCAAGGGTTTCACGTGCAGACCATGAACCACAGTGTCCGTGGTTTCTGTGGTCTTTCCTCTTATTTTATGTCATCTGTCTACTGTCACAAAAAAAAACAAAAAAAAAAAACAAAAAACAAGAATTTTCTTAAATTTCCCTTGTGGAGCTTTGACCACTGGTAGCGCTATGTAGTGTTGCTTTTGTGAGTGCGTCCACCTTTTGTTTGTTCTTGCGCTCATGCACGAGGACGCATGTTGCGAGATAAAGTTTCATTTCTCGTGCGCGCTCTCTTCTGCGACACCTTGCTCTTATCTTATCTCGAGCACCCTGTAACATCCTCCCTGCACTCAGCAGAGACAGCTGACACACAGACCCTCCTGCTCAATCTCTAACCACTCGTCTCAATAAGCTTAAAACTTTGATGAATGGACAAAGCTCTTTCCTTTTTAATATAACACTGATTAATTTCTTCAACAGTTTGGATATTCTGCTTGCCTGATGGAACTGGAAGAATTATTTTATTTCTGATTAAAGAACTGATAATTATGATGATATTATGTGATGATGTGAGTAATTATTAAAGGCAAAATGTAACTTATCTAATTCACTGGAAATGTAATAGTGGTGACAACATCAGAGTGGACTCTGATATTATTCTGATTATGATTTTATAATTCCAGTGTCGGGTCAAATAACAGTTACATTGTCTGGATGTATCGATTTCTGTCATTTCTCTCATGGTCTGCTCTTTTCAAAGTGAAGAAATGTCATTAATTGTTAACAACCATTCGTTAATACAGGAGAGAATTTAACTGGATCACATACTACGATGGAAGTAAATCAATGAGCTTAAATTGTTTTTTGCAGATGAAATGAATCTGCTCTTTTTGTGGAAGTTGAGAAATATTCTGTCAGAAACAGTTCTGGTAGGCAGTAAAAGATCAATACAGAGCGTTCTACTTCATGTCAAACGAGAGACGAGCCACACGATGGGAAACTCTAAATCAGAGAAAAAAAAGGTACAGATAGACCACCAAAAGTCAAAACCTCGCCAGCCTCACCGTGACCACAGCGTGTCCAGGCATTGGAAAAGGAAGGACATTTTAATGACAAACTGTTAATTATTTCTTCAGCTCACACGCACAGGGGAATTCCTGCCAATTTCGCACCGTTCCACTGCTTCACAGGTGATGCTATAACACGCCAAGAAACGCTGCAGTGCAACAGCACATGCAGGGGAGAAGATGACAGCTGTTGGCGAGTAAACACCAACGTCATCAAAGCAGGTTTTAAACTTTTAAGAAATGTTTTATGAAAAGAACAAGCATTCACCCTGAAGGATGCACACAATAGTTGAAGTATAGTATCAGAAAAGGTTGATGGAAATGGTAACATTTTATGCTTGCGTGAGGTGGTTTTTGCCTTTTTCAAAAAATGTGCTTGATGGGAGATGGAAACACTTTTTTCCAAATTACTTCAGATGTGGCACACATTTAACTCACATGATCATAATCAGATGTTTCTGCTCCTCATGGCTCTATAATATATCCACACAGATCTGATGTAACCTTCACATTAATGCATGAAACAAACAGAAATATCATATTTCAATGCAATGTTTTCTACATTGTTTTTCTCTCTTTTAGGTTTGACTAGCGCCCTTTTAATTATGTCATCTTGCTGTGCCCTCTTTATCTGCAATGGTGTCATGGTTTTCTGACCGAAGAATTGGTGCCACCGAAAGCTTATCTTGATGAACCATCTCCTAATAACTGCATAACGGTAGTGGATATAAATAAGCATTCGCTTTTGCTGATTTACTTGAAATTCAATTAAAATTTGTCGTTCATTTGGATGGTAATGGCTAACGCAAACAGAAACTAAAAAACTACAAAGGACATCTTTAATTATCACCTGTGCTGCATAAATGAAACTTATTAAGCCACTAAAGAAAGGTTAATCTCCCACTCTACACCTGCGTTTGGTTTCTGACTTGTTAATAACAAAAATATCTTCACAGTGGAGACACACTGCTTCATAATTCAGCTGAATGAGTGACTATAATGAGGTCACCTTTAGTGCTATCAACTAAAATTTGAAATGAGTTAAGTATCTCTGTAAATCCACAGGTTTTACCAATGGTGCTAATTATGGTTCCGTTCCATTTAGGCTCAATGTAAACAAAGGCTCTGCTGCACTAAATGGAACAGGACCATAACTAAAATCATTGGTAACACCTGGGTTTACTATTTCTGCTGTGGAAAAGGTCTATTCTTTGTCTGTTTCAGGACTTGATGGCAAATTAAGCTGCGGCCCAGTTTGAAAATTTGCATTCTATTTTTAAAAGTGGAGGTGATGGTGTGGCAGTTAGGGTGTGAAGTCCCATGGGTGATGGAGGGGGGCATGGGCAGCTCAAACCCTGCCGTATAGAAACAACAAACATAAAGATAAATAGAATATGGAGGATTCTCAGTGTCTCAAGTTAGTTTTTAAAGCTTCTTCTTCACCTGATTTCTCAACTGAATTTCACTTCAGGATGTAAACATAAGGTGAAGAAACCTCTATACCCTCGAGATTTCAGCTGCACATGACCAGTAAATTCTGTGGTATAAGAATATTTGCATAACATACACAAGAGGTTTGCTGCTCTCTTGTGGAAGCAGACTTTATTACATATTTGTATGAGACATTCGTCAATTTGGTCCTTTGCCTTCTAAGAATAATTTGGAAATTATGGTAATGCTAAATTATTATTTATAATATAATTATATTCAGACATATAAGAACTTATACAATAGCACACGTATTTATCGTAACACCCAGAAAAAGCAAGAAACACAGATGCATTGTGTGCACATTGATGTCTCATCTTGAATTTGATCTTGTGAAGTTGAAATAAGGATTTATTGCTACAAAAGTGTAAAAATAAAGAGCACAGTAATGTTTGTGTGAAAGTTTGCATGGGGGTGTTATTACATAATTCATTTGAGAATGATGCATTCAAGTCTTTATTTTAACCGCAGGGCATAATGAAAGAACAGTTGCAGGTTCAGCCAGCAGAATCATAGTTATTTCAGGAGATAGTATTAAAATGCCTTTGTGCTTACTTCACATTGTTTTATTGTTACATAAACAGCTGCTGTAATTTGTCTGAACAGTGCCTGATCAAAAGAAGAGATATTTTAGATAATACCCAGCTATGGTGTCTGTAATTAGCTGTTGTGCCTGCCTCCACATTTACACTGAAGTGTCAAAGTCATTGTAATCAGTGTAATCAGCACCCGCCTCAATAAATTAGTGTCAGCTTTAAGACAGTGTCATGTAATACACAAGGTTTTTAAAAAGCAGAAAGGCCACTTAAGCTGCCTCAATTTCTATCGATGCTTTTAAAGGTCCAGTGTGTAATATTTAGGAGATCTACGAGCAGAAATGGGCTAAAATATTTGTAATTCTCATTTGCATATAATGATCTAAAAATAAGAATTGTTGTGTTTTTGTTACCTTAGAATGAGCCGTTTATATCTATAGAAGGTGTGAGGGTCCCATAGGTTTATGATATGAACTAGACAGGACAATGTTGCGTAGCTTTGCTTCCAGTTTTCCCCAGTGGCCACTCGCCGTATTGCAGTGAAAAATTCCAGCCAGCGGGAGAAACACTACTGCGCATATTCAGTGGGCAGCATATCCAGTGAGTCCACCGTGTTGAACCGCCACGTTTCTACAGTGGCTCAGAACGGACAAACCAAACACTGGCTCTAGATATGGCCTATCTCGTTTTTTGCAGGTTTTGTTGCCACCGTAGGTTCTCCTGCTGGCTGGGAAGGGGAGAGTGAGACGAGTAGCATTCAGTGCAGTCTGCAGTCTCACCAATAGATTTACCATATATATACATATATATATTATAGTTTTACTGTAGAAATCCAGATTTTCTTGGAAGTAGCCTGCTTGTTTCATGTGAACATATGGATGTATTGTGTTGATGTGAAGGAGCAAACTTGTGCTTATAATTACTAAAATTCAGAAACTCTTGCAAGTTTGAAGCTACTCTAAACGCCTCAGATAGGTATAGGCTGATAGACAGACACTGCAGTTAGAACGACTGTCTGACAGGCAGTTAAAACCACCAAGGATAGAGAGACTGACACTGACAGACGGAAAGTCAGACAGTCAGACGTTCAGGGTCAGAACAGGACAGAATGGTAGGAAATTAGAGAGTACATTTCTGTATTAGGAGGTACTCAGCCTCTGAGAAATTCAAAGAGAACAGAGGACAAATAGGCAGCCAAGCTCTCAGCATTGGCAGCACATATTTCATCATCAATCATTTACTGAAGTGGTAATCCTCTCCCACACTGCCGAGATCACAGCGCAGCAGAACACTGTGTCCAGTACTGTGATGTATTTCCCTTGTATTTCCTGTTGATGGAGGTTGAGCCTCTGTAGGTGTTTATGTCTGTTTATCCACATTTATGAGTCATGCTGATCTTATTCTGTATATTTCAAAACAAACTGCTGGCGCTGTGGACTGAAATGTGAAAATGCATCTCTCCTCCTGTGCACTGGCACAGAACGGGTTGTCTTTAAGAACTGCCAAAGGTGTTGATTCAGGTTATTTTTAGGCCATATTTTATGTTCTTGTCAAGGACATATCCTGATGCTATCTTTCAGTTTGTGTTGGTGAGGGCAGCCTGCTGCTCTGCTAATACGATTTTTCTGTTTTGGGCATATTTTTGTATGTATAGTGCTACATTATGTATATATGTATTTGTGATTACAGTTCTAGTGTTTATGGTAAACCAGCAGCAGTTCAGACGGGGTCCTTCGATCTTCAGCCCTGTATAGCTCATAATGGGACAGTGACAAACGGGCCTTTAACGATGCCTTGAAAACTCACCCATTAAAATGTCCATTACTTTTGATAATTGACATTCAATTCAGTGTGACTAAGTACTGTATCAGGCTTTGTGTCATTTACTCTGGATAAACAATACTAAAGAGTATAAAGCTATGCTACCAGCTGTGTGTGACTATTTTAGGGACAACTGTACTTTGAGCTAAGAGCTAATAGCATGCTAACATACTCAAAATGACAATGCTAACATGCTGATGTTTAGCAGTTATAATGTTTACCATGTTCGTTGTCTTACCTTGCTTGTTGCCTCTCATATTTGCTAATTAGTATTAAACACAAAGTAGCCTACATCTGAGCCTAATGGGAATGGTATAGTTTTACAAGTATTTGGTCATTGTGGAGAAATGAAGCCTTCAAGTCTTTCTGCCAGAAAGCCCGTTTTGGTAAGGTTTACATTTTTTCAAGGACAACGCCTTACCATACTTCTGCATGTCACCACCTCAGTATGAAGGCCCCCCTTAAAGCTTTGGATTGATCCTGCATGCTGAGTAGGTTTTTAAAAAAAAAAATCTATAATTGTTTCCACCCAGTTTTAACAATGGAAGCTGTTAGATTGTTGTCTACTGACTACTGAGCAAAACATTTAGAGACTGAGCCACAAGTGCCAAGTCATCGTTCTGACGGGCTGGCTTGAAATTGGAGTGAAAGCCCATTTGCTCGTCATTCCATACCAAAAACAAACGGCCATTGCCCAAAAGACATGTTACTCTAAAAATACACACTCCCCCTGCAGTTGCTAACTCAAACCCTAACCTGTCTAATACCTTAGGTGACGGGGGCATGCCAACTGAATTAAAACTTATTCAATTCTAATTCCAGCATTTGAAATTTGTCGCTTTGAAATGTCAATTGGTTAAGGACAGCTTATTAAGGGCAAACCCCCAGCGGAATCATAACCATGGGCAGGACCAGCAGTCACTGAACAAACAAATGCAGGTATTTTGTATATTTTTTAGAGCGACGGCATTTGTTTTCAGGATAGCAGGTTGAGGGACAAATGGGCTTTGGGTCAAATGGGACATTTTTCAGACTATTGGGATTTCAGATTAATGGGCTGTCGGAACAATGGTCAGTTCCCCAACCACGGCAAAAAACGCATAACTAATTTGTGATTATAAATAAATATGCCTTAGAATACGCTGACATTGCCTGGTATGAATGTAGATCAAAGGAAACTTCTGAAATGACAATTGGGTGATAGGTTGAGTATTAGTTCAAAATGCTGTCTGACTCTGAAATTATATTTAGATTGTAGGCTTTTAACTTCCTTTTCTTTAAAATAGAAACATCCTCAGCCTCAAATGAGACTCCCTTCATGCCAGAATCTGCAATTCTGTTGATCCAAGGAAAAGATGACTGCTGTTCATCTTCGTTATAGCACTGTTCCACACATAGTGAATACATGCAGTTCACCACTTCAGAGCTGAAGAGAAAGTCTTGTTCTGATATGCTTGTCATGCATAGTCACTCTGGGGGTGCACACTATGAAGTGCCTATGTACACCATGTTAGCAATAACTGGTCAATGTTGTTTATTGTGTAATGTGTCTTTTGTGGTCTTTACTTCATATACAGATCTCATCTACAATATTTAATGCAGTTATCATACAATACATATATATTATATTGCTGATCTGTAAAAATCATGTACTGCATCGCTAAATCTTTAACCTTTCATAAGCTAAGAAAATGTCAGCCTTGTGTTCATAGCCTCAAAAAATCTGTCTGGTTCATACAACATGGGCTGGAAAGACGGGCAGCTGTGCATAGGCAGACAAACTGGCAGCCTCTGGTATAAAAGCCATCTGTGCTGTGCACACATAAACACGAGCGTTACAGCATCTTTACTTAAGAGTGGCACCATGTAGACTTTATTTTCAGGCCTTATAACCATACAGTATCTATAGTACCATAGATAAAACCAAGAAATAAATAGTGTGTAATACTACGGTAGCACATTAAAAAGGACACACATTAACATTATACAGGTAAAGTTTCCACCATTACTGGATGGGTATTTTAAAATGGCAGATGTTATAGTTCATACGCCAGTATCCATGCACATGCATGACAGTTGGTCTGCATGTCCTCTGTGTTTGCCTATAGAAATATATAACATCAGGTCACATTAATTTGGCATATAACCATGATAATCCAGTCATCAGTGATGGTTAAACCGTTAGTCCACGATGAGCTGTCTCCATTAAACCATACAACAGATAGCTATTAAGAACAACTACTGTTTACCACTTGTTAAAATTATTTTTTTTAAGTATTTTTCATCGTTTAGAATTGTTTTGGCCTCATTCGAGCAGGAATAAATGTTCAGCACTGTTAGCCTGAATTAAATAATGTTCCCCTATCCTGTAAATAAAACAGTCCAGCAGCTAAACTGTAAAAGTGGACACTTCCACGTTGATACAGAAACATTGTTTATGACAGTTCCCGCGCACTCCTTTTCCCTGTAGTTTGTCCAGTCCAACTCCTCGTGTCGAGCTGTGGCAGACAACAGTTCTCTTTGTGAATGTGGATAGAGTTATTCTGCTTGGAAGAAACGCGACCACTTTGCTTCCAAAACCTTTAGAAACGGTGCAACAACAGGGTCTGACAAAAAACGTCCCGCACCCGCCAGTGGCCTGTTAGTTTCAATGGTGGCACAGGTTGCTCTGCTTCTAGCCGTCCAGAGGTTTTCCCAGGTACACCATGGTGACTTCAGTGTTGCCGTACACTGCAGAGACAGCAGGGAACAGGCAGGCTTTGGGCAGTCCACGAAACGCTACTCCAAGAAACTCAAAACCCCTCTCGAAAGCTAATGTTTTGTCATCCATGTCTAGAATCACTCGTATCCTCTCCCCAATCTGCAGAAAGACACAATTACACCTTGCTGGATTACAGAAATACCAAATAAAAATACATTTTTCAAATTGTCAAATTGTGTAGATAGTTAAAAGATGTACCTGGAGGACCTGACACATCTTAAATGAGATAATTGAACAAAACGCTAACTAACTAGCCAGCTAATCTACATCAATAATTATCTAGCTAGGTAGCTAGCATTTTGCTAGCTTTAGCCAGCTAGTTATCTATCATCTAAGTTAAGCAATAACCATACATGTCGCTTTCACAGGAGGAGGCGAAAGTTGATCGAGGCACCAAGTTTGCTCAACTGTTATTGGAGCACAGAGTGAAATGGAAGGGACTTAAGAAGGGTCAATTGTTGCAGTTACTAATTAGGCAATTCACTGCACACATTTCAACATTATTTTTGGATGATTTAAACCCACAATATGTGAATTCTGCCACCAGGTGTCTCTCTCACATTACAACAATAACAAAAAATTTAGTTTGATGTTGTCGTGAAGTGGCGTGGGATCATGGGAATTATTATCTTCACTTTTAAACAGCCACCATAGCTGATGAAAATCTATCTGGTGTGACTCAGGCAGAAAACAGTGAAGAGTTAACATTATAGTTTTATTCACGTTTGCAGCCTTTTCCCATCACTTTCTGGTGTATCTGATGTATCCAGTGTTTTCCTATAATTTATACCAACTAGCAGCTTGCTAGCTAGCAACGGCTAACAGGAAACACACTGTTATCTTGAATAAATTATTGATTTCTCTGCATTTGAACATTGCTGGAAACATTTGGGATGTTTTAAGTGCACAACTTAACAAAATATATAACTATGTCAAGAGTTTTTAGACCTCTTAATGCAGAATTGTTATGTATTATAGCTTTAAAATCTGATGAGGTGTACAAATCCTCCTACCTGATATTTTGGTGCGTTGTTACACTGTGGGAAATTCCCATTGACCTCCCCATTGTGAAGCAGGTTGTTGTCGACCAGGTTCCAGCCCCAGCTCTGGTCATCACTTCCCAGCAAAGCCACGTAGCCCTGGCACTGCATAGACGCCCGCTTCGTGGCGATGCCTATCACCGCCACTGTGCCAAGAGGGCCTTCCCACCAGATCTCCCAGGCGTGCCTCCCTTCCGAAAAGCCAATCTTGCCACGTGCGCCGTCTGTGCTCTGGGCGATGGGGTTGCGGTGCAGGGTGAAGCCGTTCTTCTTGACGTAAACATTGCGGGAGCAGTCGTGGGAGCTCAGACCATGTTGAAAGGCCTTGAGCTGTAGAGGATGACAGGACAGGGACAACAAACTTTAAACTAGACTTCATAACCTGTCGTGGTCTCCCTACAGTTCTTCAAATAAGGGTGTAAAAATACATAAATGCATTTTTTACATTATTTTGGAAGTGTTGGGTGCTGCAGTTAAAGGGAAGGCCTTCTCAATGTATTTGTGGTGAAACATATCCTTCTATATATAGATTCTTGCATAAACAAGGTGAGACATGGTCACGAACTTGAATGTGTTGTGACAGAATGAGTTGCACCAATCAAGGCTTTGCAGCTCAGAGTTTCTGTAAACTCTTTCACAATTAGTTTGATAATTGAATGATTATGACTGATATTATAATTTGAGATACTTGAATCATCCAATGAAAGACTCTATATTGTAGTAATATTCAGCAAAGGTAAAAAATTTTTCAATCAATTTCTATTTGAACTTTTGGCATTAAACTGTGATCTGCAACTGGATCTGTGGTCTGGGGAGCTGCAATATTCCTTGAGTGAGTTTCATAGGAATAGAATAATTTCATAGAATAATATTATGACAGTTTTTTCCTATAGTCAGTCCCATTCAGACACTGCTCTAAACTAATAGGCCTATCATTTCCTTGCATATAGTGCACACAAGTATGCAATAACAAACCTCGCTGGAACCTGTAATAAGGACTGTAGGAGTGTCATGATAAACCAGTATTGATGATAACCATGATATTTAAATAATGAAATGCTAATGTTAATAAAGCATACATGATAATATTGTGTCAGTAAATCTTAACATACTGTATGCTCTTAAATCATTAATGTTTCTTTCCATTCTCCCTTTGTTTCCCTCCCACAACACCCATGCACACCTTTCCACTGTCCATTAAGTGTAACAGACCTTCACAGCAGACATATAGATATTATATAGAAGAATAAACACAAGTGTCATCAGTCATAACATCATGTCATCAGTAGCAGAGCCTGTCCAGTGAGCTCACATGGACAACCACATAGCACCCTGACTGTTTAACCAGAATGGAACAGAACTTAAAAAGTACAAAATACACAGTAAGCGAAGTAGAAGATTGATGTGACTGACAGCATTATTACTATTGCGGAACAACCCTTGACAAGTTCAGCCTGTCAAATCATGTCCCCAATACTTTATTGACTCAGAATAACCTTGCACCAAACCCCATTCAAAAAATCTGCCAATTTAATTCGGGTTTCAGCAAACGCAGTCGTTTATTTTGTACATTACTTTGTATTTGTTTATAAAAGACCGGGTATGAATCACTGGGGTCTTCTCTCATACAAGAGTCATCCTGAAGACTGCGTGCAGTACATTACATAATCACACACTTTCCGCGAAGGTGCTTGCAGAGCGCTAAACAGGCAGATTTTTGAATGGAGTCCGTCACTCCGGTTCTCCCGTGAGATAACAGCGCTGTAAAGGTAAACCTACTTTCCCCTTGTAGGTGGGCAGGTTGCACAGGATGTCAGACCGCAGAGCCTCGTCGCTCAGAGTCCGGGTGCAGAGGCTGCGCCACACCTCGCTGTTTTCATCCGCCAGTATATTGCTCCAGTGCCAGCAGACCAACATGCACCGCATCAAGTCGGAGAGCTCCAGGTAGGAGAAAACATGCTCTAGGACCCGGCTGGTAACCTCCCGGCCACCCCACCACCTCCTCCGGCTGCAGCGGCGTAGGGAGAGCCGGCGGAGCTGCAACTGGCTGCCGCTGCTGCGCCCAGACAGGAGGAGCCTCCTCCTCCACCGGCCGCTCCAGACATTATGCCCCTGCTCTTTACAACCGACGACACCAGCCGAGCAAATAGTTTCACCTTACACCGCAGAATGATTCCTAATATACGTTAAATATCAACATTTTACCTGTAAAATCACATATAGGTCGCACCAAAATCACAACAGTATGGACCCCACTCTTCCCACTTCAATGGCTGAATGGAAACGATGCGTCAAGGTCCTGGAAGAGCAAACGCATTTAATTGTATTGCTGACAAAGAAACATTGAAATTAATTTGCAGAAGTGTTAGTGACATTAGATGTAAAGTAAAATATAACTAAATAAAATGATTATACATTGTCAGTTGAAGGTAAACTCTGGTAAATAGCAAATAAGTTTTATTACCTGCAAGGACCACAGAGCAGACATAATAATGAGTTGTGTCTAGAAGGGAACCCCAGACCCGCGAAATATCTCGCGAGAGTTGTCATTTTAACTCAAACCATTGTTTTCCCTAAACCTAACCAAGTTTTTTATTTTTCCTAAACCCAAGCAGCTCTTAAGCACAGCACAGTCATATAATAAAACATAGTTAGTTCGCACTACACGCACAATGAAGAACAATGCGTCCAAATTTCGCGAGAGTTTGGCGGATCAAGGGTTCCCGTTTTAGACAGGAACATAATAATGAGCTCACGGAAAGATTGCTACAATATTGCAATGAGAGGATATTGGACGTTATATTGTTGCATTGTCAACGTGCTGCAACTGTGTGGCAAAAAACAACATATAGGGAAATATACGGAATAAGAATGCCATTGTTTACAAAAAATATCTATATTATTTGTAAATTTTGTAAAATATTTGTAAAATATATCCCTATCTGATAAAAATATCTATCTGTCCTTTTAATTGGGTTCATAATCGTTTTAATTGTGTTTGTTTTAGGAAAAAGGGAACAAATACGAAAAATACAAACGGTATAAAAACACTGTTCGCTACTAAAGCAAAATGTCATATTTTGTATTTGCAGACCACGTGACACTACACGGAAGTGACGCGGAGTGCTCAAAAGAGTTCAGCAAAGCATCTGGGAGCAAAACACCAGCTAGCTTAATATCATTTTACGCCGGAAGACTCACAGGAGGGGACCTAACACACGGCCAGAAGAGTTAACAGTAAGTTTTTTTTGCTGGTTATTGTCAGGATAAGGAGGTGCGTGTGTGTTACGTGTGGTGCTGGGACAGTCGTCAGTGCAGACAGACCACAGCTGTCTGTCTGGCTGCCTCCTGTGCTGTGCGGCCTGTTGACAAGCTGTCCCCATCTGGCTGCTGTCCGGGGACAGTCCAGCGGTTTTCTGCGGTCAGACAGGTGCTCAGCGGGTCAGTCGGTACATCGAAACCACCTGCAGTGACAAACACGGTCAGCTATCGGCGGGTTGTGCGGCTAATGAGGCTTGTGAGCTAAAGCTAGCTAATGATAACAAAGCCCCGCTGCGTTCACGTTCACCTTTCCAAATTCTTGCACTTAAAGGTTGCCATCTTTATTTTTGCAGCCGAGCAAACGTCTCTAATTAACATCACCTTTAAGACCGTAGTTATCAGATCCTACTGGGATCAAGCTACAACGCAACCAGCACTATGTTAAAATATAAAAAAATGAAGTTATTGAATTGCTCATGTCGTCCACTGTGTGTTTTGGTGGGATAAGATAATCAGAAGCATCAGTACTAAAATATTTAATATAACCGGATCATCAACGACGCTCACTATTTAGTGTCTTTTTTTAAATTGAAAATGTGATGATAAAGATATGTTAAAGATGTCAGGTTATGTTCTGCCCTATGCTATGGTTTCCAAAATAAATAAAAAAATAAAAAAAAATGAATCAAATAAAAACACGTACTGATAACAGTGGTTTCACTGTTTTAGCTTTTCTGAAATATAAAATGAAGTACTGAAGTACAGTAGTGTTTTTCATTCAGTTTCCTTTAAATATGCAGACTCGTATAGTGATGTAATGGTGTTTGCATCACCACTAGAGGGCACAGAGACACAGCTGTACCCAGGAGTGTGTTCAGTTAATGAGCATCATATGGAGCAGAGGTCCAGGTTTCTCTGGTAGTGGAATTTACATAACTGTCTAAACGCAAATATGAAATATGAATGAATCACTGTTGTGTGAAATGTTTCACGGTCCATGTATGTTATAAGGGTGTAATAGATTCAGATTTTCTATACATTGTATAGTATAGAATGTATAGAACAGGTAAGTGAAAGAGAACAAAAACAGTAAGATATTTATCTGATAGAAGTGCACCGAACAGAGAAATATAAACTCAGGTCCACATCAATACTTCCAGTACTGCACCATGTTAAATTATGCATATTATGTAAAACATGAGCCCAGCGCCGACAAAATGGTGGGATTCCAGCTGTGAGTGTGTGTGGACAAGACTTGAAAGATAAAAAAACAAAAATAAACATCTGTTGTGACTATGACCTCGCAAGGTCATCTCCAGTCCTCGCCAGATAATTACATCATGTCCCCAATACAACATATTGTTTGCCTTCAACCACTGATTTTACTGAAACGGTAAGACTTGTGGTCGACTGATGAGTTTTTTTGGTGAGAACAAGGCAGCTGATGGCCAATATGTAATGGCAATATCAAAACAAAGTAAAGTCATGTATAATGTCATTATTCCATGCACATAACTATCTAATATAAATTATTATGACAGCCAATAACATGTTGTTTTAGATGGAATTTATACTAATTAGTGAAATAGAAAAATACATTTTGTTATACTGTAGATTTCACAATATTGCTGGCATTAAAGGGAGGGTTTTTCAGAAGTGACAGCACTCAACTGCATTATTCTGCTCACCATAGAATAATGTATATTTAACATGAGTCATTACCAGTTTTAGACTAGATTTACTGTCCTTTAGGGTGGGAGAAACTATATATTTACAAAAGACTGTGGTCTTTTTCACCATCTTCTAAAAACTTACAAGTAGAGCCTTACCAATACTGGATTTTTGGGCCTGATGCACATACCCATATTAGAGAGTAACAAAATTCTGATATCACAATATTGTCTGATAATTTTTATACAGAATATAATGTACAGAATATAAAATATATACATAAACATTGATGAATGATGAAGGCAGGATATACTACAGTTTAATCATAAATTTTGGTGTCAAAAATAATATCAGGGCACTGGCACAGTAAAATTTCAGTGGTATTTCTAATAATTATAAATGACTATAAATAAAAAAAAAAACAAATATAACAAAATATATGTGTCTATTAAAGCCCCCCTGCAGTCAAAATCGCGTTTTTAACTTTAACGTGTCCATGTGTAGTTTTTCATGTGTTATAAGACATATCAGGAGCAAAATAAGCAGTAAACACCATGTCTGAGCATTTCTTGCTTTGTAACTGCAGTGAGCGAGGACAGACCCGAAGAAACAGATTCAGTCAGGCTGGTTATATGACATCATAAATCTAAGGAACCAATCCCGTTAATGGAGGGGTGGTGTTTTACGTATCAGTAGTGGTGATGCCCAGCCCACGGGAGAAGCCAGATGTAGCTAGTTACCTTGATTAGCTAGCAAAACAGAGGAGAAGCCAGGTGTAGCTACTTAGGGGTAGGGGTGGTGATTGGGGGTTGTGGGGTGTGTGGAGAGGGCGAGGACTATTTGCATATTCATGAATTCTTAAATACTAAATGAGGGCAAAGTATAGAGTTACATGTAAGCCATTTTAACAAGGTATTTGAACTTATTTTGCAAAAAAGCCCAAACATATCAGGCACAACGTATTACTTCTTGCAGAGCATTTAACATAGTTTAAAATATGACTGCTGTCAGTCACTGTCCTTATATGAACCAGTCATTTGGCACCATGCATCATGCATCCAGTATCCATCAGCAGCATCATTTCACTTCTGTATAACACAGTACTTTCAGCCTGGTCTCTCAGTTTCCTCATGAAATCTGTGCCAGATTTACTCAGACGATCTTTGCATTCATTTAAAATTGCACTGAAGTTCACCTGATCTGTGCTTCTTTCATTGCAGCATTTGTGCATAGGCGGCCACAATGAATCCAGTGTACAGCCCTGCATCAACAGGGGTCCCCTTTACCAACACTAAGGGTATAGGCTACCCAGGTAATCTTATGTGTTTATGCAAAAGACCCTAATTACAAGAAGAAAAGAAAAATCCCAAAATCAAGAAAAGGAAAATATATTCATTTCGTGTTCTCTTTTTGCTCACACTAGCTGGATTTCCTGTTGGCTATGCAACAGCTGCTCCAGCTTACACTCCCAATGTGTACGCAGGAGCGAACCCAGCCTTCCCCAGTGGTAAGAATGAAGTCCACAGCCGCCGACTGAACTTGACTGGACATTTATCATAAATCAGCAGCACTAACTCAAAGTGTCCTTCTTCCACCAGGCTATGCTCCGGGCACTCCTTTCAAAATGTCCTGCTCTCCCAACACAGGGACTGTCCCCCCATACTCCTCCTCACCTAACCCCTATCCTGCTGCTGTTTACCCAGTCAGGAGCACCTACCCACAACAGAACCCCTATGCACAGGTCAGTACATTGTAGTTGAGAAGGATGACACGTTTTGGCTTTTGGTTCTGGTATAAAAGTGTTATCCAGATCAGCCTGAGGATGGCGCTGTGATCAAAGCTCCACCTGTCACACTTTTACACGGTAACAGTTCTTGATAAAGCTGTTTCAGTTCCTCTTCTCTCTATCCTGTCACTGACCCAGCATCCCCAGTTTCACTTCACTTTAATAAAATCGTGCTTGGTTTGTTGTTCTGAGCTGTAACCTGGCTTCTTCTTCTGTGATCCAGGCATTAATACCTTCACAACAACAAGGCACGTATTACACACAGCCACTGTACGCTGCACCGCCTCATGTTATCCATCACACAACAGTGGTCCAGCCCAACGGGATGCCTGCAGCCATGTATCCCCCGGCCATCCCTCCTCCCCGCCATAACGGTGTCGCCATGGGGATGGTGGCTGGCACCACCATGGCCATGTCAGCTGGTGAGCGTCAGCTTCTTTGTGTTATTTGTCAGTTTTTATCTTTTGTCTTCATTTCTTCAAGTAGAATGAAGAATTCTTTTGTAATGCGATCTCAGTAAATCTGTGCCCCATATTTTTATTGTGAAAGAGTTTCTTATATTTGCACATTGTTTTATACTTGTGCACTTGACGTTCATTCTGTGATCACTTTTTTTTCCTCAGGAACTTTGTTGACAACTCCATCACCAGCGCCTGTTGCCCCCCACCAAGTCACGATGCCCACGTATCGGCCTGGCACACCCAGCTACAGCTATGTGCCCCCGCAGTGGTGAGGAGAGGTAAGCCTGAGTATCATGTTTGAGTATTTGTTTGGCCACATATCAATCTGACATGGGTTGAAGATTTTTAAACAACTCACAGACATAAAGTTAATATCTCTCCGTGTTGTTCTCTCTGCAGGCCAGAAGATGGTAGATATGCATTCACACTCTACTCCAGTGTTTTTTGCTAATGGTGAAGACCTGCGCTGCCAGCGTCTGCAACCAGTTACTCTTCTTCCAGCATAATGTGAATCTAAAAACCCAACTATATAGAAAGAGGCCCATTTTGGATAGGAGGGGGTGAAGAATAGGCCCATCCCCCCCATGACCCCTCTCAATGGAATAAGGCTGCATTCCATGTCACACCCCAGCGCCAGCACCTCTACAACCTGCTGCATATCTCACATCAAACAGCAAAGCCTCCATGCAAACTTTTTTCGTGGACTGTCATGCGGGTTTTTATAGCTTAAGTGGTGAAAAGGGAGTTTGGAATTGGTTTTTTTTGTTTTTTTTTGTTTGTTTCTATTAATTTGGGGGATACATATGATGTTGAATGCATGTGTATATATAGATATATGAAGTAATGCTAGCTCAATCTACCTGCTGTGACAGATGCAAAATCAACAAAAGGCACACATCCAAAGGAACTAAAAAAGTAATAATCTGCAATGCTGAATCACCAGTGACCATGTCTCTTACATGTGAAAGAAGAAAAGACGAGAAACGTTTGTTCATGCAAAAACATAACCTGCACAAACAAAGTGCAGAACAAACTGTACTATTTTCACGGCTTTGTGTTCTGGTAAGTGACGCTAGGTTTTTATTCTTTCTCTCAGTGATGCAGTGTATGCATTTCGTCTTACCATTTTTGTATTTTTAGGAAAAAGATGGGACTTTTGAGTTTCTGCCTCTGACTGACGGCCATTCCAACACTTAAGCATTCTAAGTGTTTTTATTTTTATTTTTTTTTTCCTGCCCTGTCAAACTTTTAGGAAGAGTATCAACTTTTCCAAAAAGTGTGGAGCAGCTTTTGTTTCCTGCTTGAAACATTTTCAGGTGTTTTAAAGCTCTTCGCTTAATTTAGCTGGAAGTATTCATGATGGGGAACAAGTAGAGGAAGTTGTTTGAGATCATTTGCACCCATTTAAGAGTTAAGAGAGTGAATGAGTAGGAACAGTGTCGTGTGTGAGTGTACGTGTGTGTTTATCAAAGAGGAATAAAATAGAAACCATTAAAAATGGTGCCATATAGTGCGACATGCCTAGAATATTCGACCTATATCTCACAATAATCAACGTGTTCTTAGGTAGGTCTGAAGCACTACATCATTAAATCACTGCTAACGTGGACATGTTAGGAAAAACATGATAATGTTAAACTCCATTTGTGAATAGCACTACTGAAGCAAGGCACTAATTCAAAACCGTTTGTAAAGATATCTGACCTTTTACATTGCTGGCTGTTTTACCTCAAGGTTCCAGGCTAACACACCAATATCACTGTTTCAGACATGCTTTTCTATGTTGCCTCAGTCACCTCAGTTAAATAATCTGTTTTGTAAATGTTATTTTTGTGATTTTGGTTCTTGTTTTGTATTCTTAAGAAAGACCAAAAATAAAAACAAATATAAGAATAAGCCTTGTTTTTTCCCTTATTGTGTCATTTTGTGCTTCTTGGCCTCAAACATTACCTGGCAAACAGTTAAATAGTGTTAATACTGTGTCTACTGTTAGCAAAGGAGAGGATATGTAATCACTGTAACCTGTCATTGTATGTAGCGGGTGTGAACCATTTCATTTAGTTATTTACAGTGTGAACAGGAGAGGGCGTCAAAGATTCCAGATTGGCAGCAGGAGAAGAAGAGGACGAAAAGGGTCGTGTCTAGAAGGTAACCCCAGACCCGCGGAAGATCTCGCGAGAGTTATTATTTTAACCCAAACCGTGGATCTGTATGCTACCCTAACATAGTGTTTTCTGTCCCTAAACCTATAAATGTTTTAACCACAGCGTTGTCACATCACAAAGCATAATAAGTTTGTGAAAGGTGCTGCACGAAGAAACAACGCGCACGAATCTCGCGAGATCTTCACACACATTGGGTTCCCTTCTAGACCATAATATATCGATTTATCTAGGCTCTGGACACAGACGCAGAAGAAGAAGATTTCCCGGAATGCACTTCGGCGCGCGAGTTTGGATTTCGTCGTGAAGTTATAAACATGAGAGTGAAGTACTAACGTGTAACTCGTGTGCTAAAGAGTTTTCTTTCAGAAACTTCTGCGCGTTTGTCGGAGTCGCTGGTGTAAGTCTTGTTCATTTTATCGTGTAAATGAACCACGAAACTAACGTTAATGTTGTTTGTTTACAATCAGTAGAAGCTCTGAAACGCGGATAAAGACGAAGCAAAAGTTACATTTAATGTTTTATTTCAAATCTAGAAATACAAAGAAGTGTAGATGTGTTAAACTGTGGTTTGCGAGTTGTTTTACCTGAACCGTTTACTTTTGAATGTTATCTGTATATTGGAGCATAGTTAAGTTAAGCTTATGACAGATGTGGGCCTGATCTTACTAACTTGCTCATTTCAGATATTCTTATATTTCATACATTTCCTCTACAAACACACTGAACACACATTTGTATATATTTCATTGTAAGCTGCAACAATCAGTCGATTAATTGACAAGTTATCGGCTCTACTTTATTGTCAGTTTTCTGTACATTGCGTCTTGACTTCTTTTGATTTTTCTGTATGTTTTTTTTCTACTTGCTGTGTTTATTGTTGTACCCCAAAACACTGATTTTTTTTATATTGATAAAATAAAGTTAATCTGAAATGAAACATTATTTCACCGCTCACAGCCAAGCAAGTATAAATCTTACATGACACAAGGAAGGAAAAAAAGAAGAATACTGGCCATAATATTCTTAATGTTCATTATAAACACTTGTAATTGAGATTTGCTTCATTGAAGTAAGGCTGAGCTTGTAGCATTATGTCGTGGAGTTAGTGTTAGACATTTAGAAACCAACATTTATGTGCACTAAATCATGAATTAATACAGAAATATATCATAAACATGTTTCTTTTTTTTTCCCAAGGTGGCGTTGGCAGGTCTGGTTGTGTCTGAGCAGTGAATGTGGGATGGACAGCTCTGGTGCGAGCGGTGGGACGCCCAAACACGCTGACCTCTTTGAAGATTTATGGAGGCAGCTTGGAGAGTGCCACCAGAATGCACTGCAAGGTAACAACTGACCAATGATGTACTGTATGTAGACATAAAGTACATTTCTTTAATTGTTTATGTACGTTATTCTGAAGCCAGACACTAAAATGAAGTTGTTGCTGTTTTCAGAACTGGAGGCAAAAGTGAGCAAATTGAAAAAGGAGCGCTGTTTGTGAGTATATTTTGTCACTGCCTTTTAAATATTGCGGTGATGATAATGAGTATTTTTGACCCAGGCTTTATATTTGTGATCAAAATATAACCGTGTCTCCATCAGTAAGCTGACATTGCATTTGTTTTCTACAGAGATGCTCAGAGGCTTGAGGTGTTTTACAATCGCAACCAGCAGCTGAAGGAGCAAAACAAAACTCTGCAGGATACCATCAGTCTATGGAGGAAAGGTAACTTTTCTCCACAGGTTAGAGTTTAACTTTGTTTAAAACAATGTGTTCCAAAAAGTCCAGCAACTATGTATGTTTCCAGGCTCCGTGCAGGAGAATGTGATCAGTGTGCCATCTTAGAGGAGAAACTGAAAAATAACCAGGAGCAGAATTTGCGCCTCATCACCAAACTAAGTGAGTTTACTCTTCGTTCTTATTATTCCACTGTTAGATAGAGCAGCAACTAACACCAGCTCAACACTGTCCCTAAAAAAAAAAAGATTGCATTTATGTTCTGTTAGTCCAGATGCTTGAACCACATATAAAAGAAGGTAGTATACCTTTGCAGTAACATTAATTTTTCAAAACTGTAGTTTGTTGTTTAATGTGACATGTAATGTAATACAAAAGAAAAGACAAGAAACATAAAAGGAGTCACCTTGCTTTAGTAGGTCCTTAACTTTTATTTTCAAAGTGTAGCCTTGCCAACAGCATGGGTCTATAAAGTCTGTCAGTTTGTTGGTTGGTCCACCATGTTGTCCAGACTGAAATATCTCAACAACTATCAAATGATTTCCAAAAATGTTAGAGACATTAATGCTAATGTTGTCATTATGAGCGTGTTAGCATGCAAATGCTAGCATTTAGCTCAAAGGACCTGTGCCTAAATGCAGCCTCACAGAGCTGCTAGCATGGCTTTGGACTCTTAGTATTATTTAAATATAGAGAAGTAGTAATGAACCCATTAATCAGGCATTTTAAGATCGTTGGCATGGGCTGAAGTCTGTAATCACAAGGCCAAAAAACAAAAAATATCTGCAGACACATCTGCATGCAGCCTTGTCAGTGTGGCTGCTGTGGACTGATGTTAGCGCTCCCCTGTGTGAGTTTTGGCAAGATGGTGAAAATGTTTGTTTGGAGCCCTGTACTATAAGTCTCATAAATCCTGCTTTAAACGTTTGTCTACATTTCCTCATTTACCATCATCTTTTCAAAATGTTAAATGTTTTTCGCATCCTCAAGAACAGCAGATCTCATCTAAAAACATTACTTGCCAGAAGGGCTGCACAATACGGTAAAAAAAAAAGTTAACCACAGGAAGGTCTCTTGGCATGTTGAAGAGCACAGAGTTAGTAATTGTGATGTACTGTGTGTGAAACACTGTTGTGTCTCATTTGTTCCCCAGAGAATGAAAGAGACATCCTCGAAGATGAAAACAGAAAACTGCATATTGAACTGCAAAAATTAAAGATGTCTCGGTAAGATCTTTTGCGTGTTCTCTTTGACATTGAAAAAATGTAACACATGAATTTTCTCTATTTTCTCATCATTTTGTTTTTAGTAAAAACTGCCCAAGACAACTACAAATACTGTTGGACTAGCTGCCAAATCATACACTATAGTCCGTGGTTTCACTTCTGCTTTGATTGCAAGTTACATTTCAAGCGTCTATAGGAAGAGAACAGGTTTATGGCTTTGAGTTGAAGCCGTGGTCTTCTACTCTGGAATAAGGACATATAAATACAGTAAAGTTTCAGTTCCCAGTTAAGCATTGCAGATGTGTGTGTTTTTTTTTTATCAGCTCAGAGCTGCAGCAGGCCTCATCTTCGGACCAAGAAGATGGCATCATCCCAGACTCTCCAGTCCTGCCAAACTCGCTGCCTTTGGCAAACAAACTGAAGAAACGTAGGAACCTCGACAAAATTAAGCACGTTCGCTATGTAGAGATGCCTCTACCACAGTCTAACAACTCGCTGTTCAACGGTCAGTCTGCATTACTGTAATCAGACTTTTAATGCTCATTTCTGTTACCTGAATCACTGGTCTGAAGTCCTCTAACGTGTGTTGTGCTTTTTAAAGAACTGAATAAGGAGCCTATTTATGCCACGAAGAATCCTGGAAAAACAGAAGTTCTTGTGCCCAACACATGCGAACTGGACGCACCCCAAATCACAGGTATGACTTCATCCACTGTGTTCCTAGTTATATCATCATTTTAAAATAAAATGTAGAAACAGGAAGGCTACTTCTGGTTTCTGAGAGAACAGGAATTGGAAACCATATTTATTTCTTTCCATCAGAATCCATCTGTTCCTTGAAATCCTAGATGAGCACTCAACAACATATCTGCACAAACACACCCATCACATCAGCCTCAGTCACACAGCAGGGCTGCACAGGAAGAAGCTTTGCTGTAAATGAACCCTACAGCCTCATATTCATTTCTAGTGAACTTAGAGCTCAAAAGATTCTGGTCGGACTGTGAGATGTGTAAAGTGTTGTGACTGTTGGGTTTCCATCTCATTTCAGGTGATGTGAATCTAAATCTGGAAGAAGTGGTAGCAGAAACCTGTGCTTTTGAACTTCTTGACAAGCCTCACACGGTAAGAAGTTTTCATGCAGGTGTAAAGACATCAGAGACACAGCACATTTGTCCCATTTCTAGGCTTTTTCAAGAGAGATTCAGTCTAATAGCAGATGCCTTAAATGCACACAAGCTCGGTCCAAAACACTGAATCCCTCTGCACTTTAAGCAGTTTTAGCAGCCTGTGACAAAATAACCAGCTGAGAAACAAATCTTGAGATTATTACTCATCTTTATCGTCATGTTTATTTTATTTAAGAAAAAATGCATATTTAATTAACATGATCACTTAAGTCGCATAAATGTGTCAGATTTAGCCATACAGGCTCATTTTTATCTGCAGTCCCTGGCAGGTTGTGAAATGTTATATGTATAATATATAAAAAACATAAAAATAAACATACATCAAGCACAGCAGATAAAAGCTTTCACATCTACTGCTGTATTTTTAAAGTTTTGCAGAAAATTCACTGTTTGAACTGAACAATTAATATGTTGGCAAAGAGAATAAAGGTCTTTGGATTGTGTCTGTAAGTGTTTTCCTTGTTATCTTTTCTCAGAAAACCGAGACAACTGCAGGTCGCAAAGCAACACAAAACCTTCCTGGAAGCATGACATGCATTTAAAGTAAGCTGCTGGGACCTGTTCATCTGCTGTCCATCGTGGCAGTGTCATGAGTCATAAATTTACAAATTCTACATAGTGGATGACATAATTTAAAGGGATGGTTCAGATTATTTGAAATGGGGTTGTATGAAGTTCTCATTGATAGGAAGCTGTGCACACAGGGAGTTGCTTGTCTACTGCTGTTTGTAGTTTGTCTGCGTTAATTTGTGGCTCTGGTGTTTTAAAGGGTTAGTGCGGATTCATAGAAAGTCACACAATAACGCAAACAAAAGTAAGTACCTCATATAACCCCACTTCAAATGATCTGAACCATCCCTATAAGAATTTAAAGCCAGTTTGTGTAGACTTTAAAATGCCCGTGGCTAACGCACAACACATGGACTGCACCAGTTCTTACTCAGAATGTTTTTTCCTTTGAATGTTGAAAGCTTTTAGTCTCATTTCAGAAGCATTCACTCTACTAACTGCAGTACAATAACCCCATTTTTTAAGAGTTTACTATAATTTCTTTCATTTAGCTGTGTCCTGATTATTTTGACTGAACTTCATTCTTTATCCATGCAGTTAAGCAGAACCCAGTCCAATAACACAGCCTTATTTGTTTCCCTGCCTTAAGGCCTCACTGCTCCCTCCATTTATCCAGGCTGATCCTCAGCCCAGACTCCACCACAGAAACATCCCCATCACTTCTCCCACGTGTCAAACGCTTCACAGAGGACGGCTCCATTAACAAAGCAAAACGGAAGAAGGAGGAAAATGAGCGGAGGTGCGAGAGGAGGACGAAGAAGAAAACCAGGAAGGGGTGGACAAACAGAGGGAAGGCAAAAGCAAACAACCTGGACTTCATCAAACAAACCTCCACACCTTTAAGCACTCAAAGCTTCAAGAAGGAGCCGCTGGAGAGCAAGGTTAGAGACATGTCCAAAAGGCCTGTATGTGTGTGTTGTTGCTGTCACATAGCACTATCTTCAGACCAAATCTAGTGTGGCTTCCATAAAACCATATTTGGATCCACCATTTTTTTTTCTTCTTATATCAATAAAGGTGACAGTTCAGCTGTTATAAAAAAACAAATATGGTTTTATGGTCCATATGGTTTTGAAATATGATTTCTTTAACATTTAGCAGGTCCAGTCAACACCAAACGGGACTGTCAACCACAGGTTAAATGTTTCATGTACGAGTCCTGCTTTTAAGAAGCCAAATATGAGAGGAGAGGCTGACCGGGACAGTGGTGGGAAGAGAGGAAAGCCCCTGCAGGAGCTGAAAGCTTCACGTGACCAACGTGAAGGAGACGATGGTTAGTTTTCTGTGTGCAATGTGACTGATGTAGGACACTGTTTTTACGATTGTGGGACGAATATTGTACAATTTGAACTATTTCCTTATAATATCAGTAGAATTTAATGTGACCATGCTAACTCTGCTTTCCCAGTTAAAAAGAAGCACAAAGTGGACTCCATGTGGAGCATCGACCCTGCAGTCGCCCTGTCCATGTATGACAGTGAGTGGAGAGGAGATGAGGTACAGTCACACCGCCTATTCAGGGCAGGGTCATATGGACAAATTCAGCATTTTCACAAAATACCTCAACAATGAAATTTTTTGATGAATTGACCAAGTGGGTAAATGCAAATAATAGAACAGTCTGGTAAGTTCAGAAAATTGTAACCTTTGTTCTTTATTAGGGTATCTGTCATTCATTCTTCTGGATATATTGGAAAGATGGAGCCTCTTACACCAGAGTGTTCTTCTCTGTGTTTCAGGAAAAGGAAGATCAACAGTGTCACGGAGAACTGGTGGATACCGACTGCACCTGGGTCAGTCACAGCTTACTCCAGGGTCGGGGAGAAAACCCCCCGTCAGACAGGACGGTGTGTCTGGTGAATTAAACTTCAAGAATACAAGCTGATCTCGTCTTATCCGCAGCGATTGATCCTTATTAATATGCAAAGATAAACAGTTATTTCTTTCTGATGTTCAAGGTCTTGCCGAGAAGGCAAATGACAGTTTGGATATGATGTTTGACACAACGGCTTACGGGACGTACAAGTCTCACAACAGTTCACGTGTAGACCAGAGCCTGCCCTGTGATGATGATGATGATGAAGACGAACAAGAGGATGATGGTAGGCTTTTAGATTTAGAGAAACTGTTTGTCATTGTGTACTTTTACAAGTATTTCTGTGTTTAATATTTGACATCAGTTCTTAAATTTAACTCGTGTTCACGTGTTTAATCTCCCAAATTAGAACAAAATCCTGATGAAAACACTATGAGCCAAATTAAAGAACACAAAGCACGGTAAGAAATTATCATGGTAGAATAGTTTTTTTTTTTCTTAGGAGTGTTGGGGCCTCATGAAGGGAAAAAAAGAGGTGGAATTTATTTATTTTGCGTTTCAAGGAATCTAAATGTCAAGAGTAAAGTTGAACTTTCAGTATTTTGGGGCAGGTATAAGAAAAACAATTTTTTTTAAATTTCATTTTGCATTATGAGAGTAAACTCAAAATGTTGAGAGTGAAATTAAAAAGTCAAGAGTAATTTTAAATGGTATTTCAACTTTTTTCTCAACATATCAACTTTTATTCTTATAAAGCAAAATAATAAAAAAATCTTCATCCTGATTTATTTTTTTAAATTACACCTGGTCCAAATACTTCTTGACATTTAGACTTCTTGAAATGCAAAGTAAGTATAAATCTTCCTCCTGTCTTTTTTTTTTCTCCATTTTACCCGCCCCTAATACTCTTCTGTATTAATAGATTCCAGTCTCACACTGTCAAGTTCCCACAGCCTACATTTTCTCTCTTTGAATCAGAGGCCCGACATTTGCACATGTAGCTGTTGTTCGCAAGAAGGACGAGAGGAGAAAACTGAAGGGCACGACCTGCAAGGAGTGTGAAGTTGTAAGTTTTGATTGTGAAGCTGAGTGACAATGACATGTTTTATCACTGATACAATTTTAAGGATGTTTTTTTTCTTTTTCTTTTCAACAGTATTACGCTCATCTCCCAGAGGAGGAAAAACAGAAAAAGTTGTCTGCGTGCTCCAGGCACAGATTTCTTTATGTTCCTCCTTGTACTCCTGAAAACTTCTGGGAAGTTGGATTCCCGTCAACTCAGACGTGCATTGAAAGAGGTAACATCAGTTTTTAATCTTATTGGTAATGGCAGAACATTTTAACCCTGTTCATTCTCAGTGTCTTCAGTGACATTGCATCCCATAACATCATGAAAAATACATATAGATGCAAGTCACAGTACTGTCTTGGACACTGAGCTCTAATATTCCTTCTAGGTTATATCAAAGAAGAGACGAGTCCACAGGCACGATCTCGAAGAAGACTACCATACAACGCTTTATTCTCCCCAAAACGAAACAAGCAGGAGAGCTGAAAAAACTCATCTGTGTCTCTGTGGAAGAAGTGTTGGGATGGGTCCACAATATGGGGGGAAAAATACAGTATATGAATAACAGGCTTGTTACTGTGTTCAAATTGCACTTGAGAGCACAATGAAGCTCATTTATACAGTGACCTTATTAAGAATGTCGACTTGTCACGTTTTTGTCTTCTAGTTTAAAGTCTGTAATTTGAATGTTCTGTCTGTGTGTAAGGACTGTTTGACTGGTGTGTTTTTAGTTTGTTTTTGTAGATGGTGAGTATGATTAAAATGTTTGAATAAATAAAAAGTAACTACATATCTATGGAGTCACGTCAGTGACCCATGTTTTACCATCAACAAGGGATTTACTTTGCTTTACCTCATCGATAAAAGCTGCCTGCATTTCTTCATTCAGTGTTTTAACAAGATGGTAAATGTTACTGTGGTTTGCCAAATTACCAAAAGCACACTGCAAGTACAGTTTGTAAACAGATCATTTTATTTGGTCAGCAGATTATCAGCACAGATGAGAAGTTACAAAAATAATATGAAAAAATAAAATACTTCTGTCCTAGAAAAGAATCTCTTAAGGAAGTGCAAATTGTGGCTTAATCTTTGATATGAGTCAGAAATGTAAACACTCCATTTCCAGATGGAAACAGAGAATCAGTCAACTTGGTGGAGCGGACGGACTGAAAGGTGTGGACACAGACGAGGTTAATCTCATCACTGCTGAGGTTCTCTCTCAGAATACACCAGCAGGGCCTCTGCAACATGACTGACGACCACACTGGAACCAGACAGGAGACAAAAAAAATCATCCAGTGTAAAATAAAGAGGACAAACTGTTACAGCTGCATTTCACTTTTAGTATAAGGAACTACTTGTCAAGGAACTAAAAGGCTTCTGCATTTCCACTGCCAACTAAAGCAAAGATCTGACAAATTACTCTGCTGACTATACATTGTCAATAAATAAGTCCATCTCTTGTGTGCTTTCTTCCATTACACTATGTTGATGTGTCAAATAAAAAAATTAAATAATGTCTCCAGAACTTCTTCTCAGACCCTGGACCCTGATGTGGAAACAGAGTTCCTACAAAGGTTCCTGGTCCCTGGGTGAAAGTTACTACAGTGGAAACACGTCTCATGACATTACTTTTCGTACCTAAAAAGGGCAGGTGACATACTTACCAAATAAGAGCTGGAGCATTAATGTCCATGTAGAAAATAAATGGCGAGAGGCACATCGCAGTAACCTGGAGGGGAAAGCGTAGCAAAAATCATCTGTAATTCTTGTTAAGCAGTAGGTCAAAACTAGCATCAAGTAATCATCGTTCAATTCTTTTGATTGTGATAAAATAGCCTAAATTTTTTGAAAGGATGTAAAAATATGATGATCAATCACCTTGGACAAAAAAATCCAGACCCCAAAATGTTCGAGAGAAAATCCACTTTTCAGTTTGGCTGTGGCCAGCAGCAGCAAAAACCCCAGCAGAGCACTGTGACATGAACAGAGACAACATTTTATTTGTACCATAAAAATTAAAACATTTAAAGAATAATAGCTGATAGACGTACTTCGGAGACTTGCTAAATTGCCAAGCCTTGTTGATACTTGAACGTTACTTGGACATTATAACAGATCTACTTGTAACCATGTAAAGATAAAACTATGACGTGGTTACAGAAAAAAAGTCAGTGGACTGAAAGCTTTCACCTGGCACAGCAGCCACAGTGAAATGTGTAGGACTGGAGGGAGGGGAACTCCATGGCGCCCATGAGGTCTCCTGCAGAGGGACAAAGATCTGTTTGCATCGTACAAATGTAGCAGATTCTTTAAATTTTTGCATCATGGGATGACATAAGAGGTGCAACAAGCAGATCGTGTGAGAAAATGCTTGGAGACAATTCTAGGAACAAAATCTAAAATGGGTTATCGCAACTTTTATTATCTTCACATTAACTCACATGGATATGTGTAATATCTGCAAAGGCTCATTCATACCTGTTGGGTGAGCAGCAATGGCCAGCAGCAGTACACTGTTATGTAAAGGCAGGAAACAATTCAATTTAATCTTCAAATATGAATAATGAAATTAATATTATATAAGTCTACAGATACTAGATGTAGTCAAAATATGTTTAAAAAAAAAGATCATTTAAGACATTTTATAATTTTCCATCCTTAAATTAGGGTGACTTGTATCCTATCCAGTTATTTAGAATTTTATTTATTCTTACCTGAACAAGTAGTTAATGCATTGTTGTTCAAGGTCACTGCAATGAAAAACATCACAAAAAGAGTGCCTTTCAGTGAGTAGTGAGAAATAGTGTTAAATAGTACAGTATCGCTTCATTTGGTTCCATCAGCAGAGTCGTTTTAACAACATTAAGCTGAAAAACTGCACTTTATATTTGTTTCAAGCAAAATAGTGCATCACTGTGTTCAGACTTACCTTAAATTGCTGGGTTTGTAGCGAACTTGAAACACCCTGTATGCACCTGAAAAAATAAAAATATGTTCTTACATTTTCAAGTTCCAGTGCATATTATCTTAATTACAGTCTTTGTCACCATTCATCCTTCTAATCTGGACTTTACTGGTCTCACCTCACACTCTAAACCTCTTCTGATTGTTACGTTTCTTTCAATTATCTGTGGTGTCCCTCAAGGCTCAAACCTCAGGCTACTGTCCTTCTCATTATGTAACTCTTGTAAAGCTATTACGTAGCATTGCTGTATGTTCTTAGACTCACCAACACAGAACAGATGACCAACAGCCCACAGGTAACCACTGGAGTCAAACTGCAAAAGACAGAAACATATAAACAGTAGATTTGTTGTGTTATTGTATTATTCCTCACACACATAGAAACTGAAATTTTGGCAGTAAAATAAGAAATCAACCATCTGATAACAATGAATTATTACCTGAGGATCATAGAAGGGGAGGTTGATGGCTGAGAGCAGCATGAGGCAGAAGCTACAAGAAGCACATTTGAAGATATAGTGTAAACAGGAATAAACAATCTTTGTGATTTGTATCTTTGAATATAATCTTGTTTCACAGGGTTTAGTTGTTGCATTTATTATCATCATCACCATTATTATTATTATTTTTTAAGTTTATGCTTCTTTAATGGGAGAACTAGAATGTAGTGTGTTTCCTTTTATTACAAAATGTAAACATATTTATAGCACTGTACTACTGCCCAGGTGAAGGAAAAAATGGTAACAAACCTGATGAATTTCAGCCATTGTGCCTTCTGTTGATGAAAAGAGAGATCAGAGCACATTTTTCAGAGCGAGGCGTATCACAGTGGTGGTTAAAGCTTCTACAAGATGGAGTATGTGGCTGTTAAGACTATTCAAGGTCATAAAGAAGAGATGCCTTCTTTGTACTTTAAATTCCTCCCTTTGCTTCCAGTGAATAAAATGAGGGAGTGTGCTGCACATAACTAAGGAGCAGGCAGTGCAGGTTCTTACCTCTCTATGGACGACCTTCAAGATTATGTAACTGACAACATGAGAGGCATTCTGGAGAGTGAAGAAGAAAGGAATGTCCTGGACAGAGAAGTAAAAAAAATATTATTTAAACGATGCTGTCAAAGTACGAGAGCCCATCTCCCTCCTGCATAAGCAAATGATCAGGCATTAGAATCAGCCATTTGAAAACTTAGAATTGCCACAGCCCAAATTGAAATCTGAAAATCTTCTGTGGCCCACCAAATCTTTAATCACAACTCTGATCAATACAAGAGACTAATCATATGAATGACAAGATATATGATACAGTCTGCCATTAATGTGACTGGTCACCAAATATGGTTTAACACCTGGTAAACTAGGTCAGATAAATCAAAAATAACAGAAATTTAAATCCCATGGGTTTGTTTTATTAGTTCTGATTACATTTTTTAATTAATGATGAATAATTATGGGAATTTCATACTAATAAAACAATTAAAATTACTGTGCTAGATTATTTATGATACAGTTAGTGTAACCGAAAAGAAACATGAAGGTGGTAGGGTTAATGACGTACTATGCGTGATAAGGCCCTGGACCCAGCGTATATGTTTCCAACAAACAGGAAGGAGCCTGGAAGCCAGGAAACAGCTGCTGATCTGTAAAATAACATTAAAACATTATCAAACAAAGCTCCTTATAAAGAGCTGCCTGTTGGCAGCCACTGAAAACAGTCCAGTATGAATCTAAAGCAGCGTATAAAAGCTACCTGGTGATGCGGCTCATTTCCACCCATCCCAGCTTCCCAGAGAGCAGAAGCAGGACAGCTCCAATGAACGTCTGCCATCTGGAAATATACATTTCAGTCACGTTGTCACAAAAAACAAGTTTTTCAAGTATGAAGTTTGTATTTCAGCTCTCATTTATAACAGTGGTTCTCAACCTGGGGGTTGGGACCCCCAAGGGGGCTGTGAGATAATTTCTGGGGGTCATAGGATGCACACAAGAGGTTTGTAATTTGTCATAGGTATCAATTAAGATGCAGATTTAAAACTTTCATCACACATTATAAGCTTTATAAACCCTACATGTATGTCTCTCAAGAGCAACATTTGACTTTAAAGACTAGAGCCCGACTGATATATCAGCCCGGTATTAGTCTATCACAGCTACATCAGTCTATATTGGTATCAGCATATATGTTGTCTGATATGCCCCAATATGTTTTTTTTAAACAGAGCATAATGCAGACTGTTTTATGTATATTTGATTCTTTTTCTTCATTCAAGGTTTATATATATATACGTATTTGTACTATCTTAGTTTAAAAATAAACTAAATTTCACTCAATTCAGTGCCCTGATGTCATTTTGGACAATAAATTGTACTTTTAAACAGTAAAATACACCTCCAGTACACATCTGTGTCCCAAGTGTTTCATAACCACATGAGGGATATTTGCAAAAAATGTGTTTATGTATACTATATTCTGTATAAAGAATACTGTCCAGTATATTGATATTGGATATAGGTATTGGTATCTTCCCCAAAAATCCAGTATTGGTCAGGTCTATTTAAGACCATTCCAAATATTGAATTTACATTTTTGTTTCTCCTTTCACTTGTCTGCACACAACCTGTAATGACCATAAAAGGGTAAAACATGAAGAGGTTCCACACAAAGTATTTACCTTCAGCTACTCACCCTTGAAATAAGGTTGGATAAGTGAATTTTAACACTGACAGGACAAACTGGAAATATAAAGAAAAACATAGAATTCAGGTCAGACTAACACCAGGAGGCACCAGTGGCACAAAAACAAGCTCAAAATCCTACCAACACTCTGCAGAAGCACTTATCTGGTATAACAGCTCTGAATGTTTTTTTATTGGTGGGTTTCACTCTTCAGTTAAACACACTGTAGGGGAGATTGGGGCAGTTGTAACACACTCAGTTCCTCCAATCAGAAACAAGCTCGAGTGATGACAGGAAACTCTCTGCCTGTGGAAAAGGAGCAGGATCGTTTCACCTCGACAAAAACACTGATTTGAGGTACTGAAGTTACTTTTTGGATCTACGTATTTTTCTTTTACTGTCAAAAGTTTAGATGACTGCAAATTTAAACTTACACCAATTTTATCTCTACGTTATTGGCTTAAAAATTGAACATGAACAAACATTATTAGATACTACAGTGAAATGTGATTACTTAGAGGTGTACTTTTATTTGAAATACAGTGGGTTAAATGGTGCCTTACATTGAATTAAATATTATATAGTCTTATACCCTTAGTTAAAATATATAAATGTTATTATGAATTAGTGCACATATATGTTTCTTATATCAAAGATGGCAACTGTATTTCCAGTAGTCTGTCAGTTATGAATGAAAATGCAGAAAATGTTATAATTGCCCCTAGTCTCCCCTGCGTCCAGCACCATGTTGTTTTTATGGCCTGTTCATATCTATTTCCTGGACTGCTTTCTACCAAAATAAAAGTTGAGATTATGTTCAAAGTTGTGCTTTCATGGGTCACTTCACGCCTGATCAGTAACAGCAATTTGAAATTACATGTTCACTGAACGGTTGTTACTGATGTTGTGGGTTACACTGCGATTTCATGCAATTTTCAAAGGAATAAGTCACTTTATTCACACTGATATTGCGATTGAGTCTTGCTTGTTTCTATTTTTGCTGCAAAATAAAAAATATCATATAGTTACTGGATATAAATTAAATCGACAGATAAAAAGTCAAAGAGCATTTTTCTTTAACTCAGCTGAGAGAAATAATGCGGTTCCTGCGCGAAGTTAACGCCAAAAATGACGCCAAACCTCCTCGTCTTCAAACTAGCGGTTTCAACACTCACCTTATTGGTGAAATATGAGACAACGAAAACGAGGCTAAAAGCGAGGCCAGTGAGATGTCTCCTCCACTGCATGTTGACCTGCCGACACACCGCAGCAGGGACATGATTCCTATCAAATTTATAACGACAGATTTAATACATGTTTCAAACTAGGGACGCCTTAAGATCGGAAACTTCATCGTCCCTGATGACACGTCAAGACGTTTTGTGACAAAGATCGTCTATGTTTGGGAGGATCATCCACTGGCCCAAAACTGCGTCACGCATGATTTCACATTTTCTGCAAGACATCTTGGGATGAAAGGAAATACTGACATATATTATAGCACGTCGGTCATCTACAATTTAAAAGTATTAAACTATAGGAAACAAAAACAGCGCAAATCCCCTAATATCACTTACTTGTACCCCAGGATCTGTATAGAGTCATAGTATTTACAAGCAAAAATATAGAATATTCAATTCAAAATATTAAACAATATAATAATAATAATAATAATAATAATAATAATAATAACAACAACAACAACAACAACAACAATAATAATAATAAACCTTATTTTGTATATCAGTTTTCATGTACTACAATATGTAGATCAGAATTGTTTAAAGTTTTAAAAATTAAAAGCAGACAATTTAAAGAAGCCCAAATATTATATATTTTTTTTTTTAGTGCAGAATAAAATTTATGAAATGAAAAATTAGTAAAAACCAAACAACTAAACAAAACTAAGAATCATTTTGTATAGTTTATTTGGGTTTTTTTGGATAAAGCAATGTGCTCTGGGAAATGGTGTTAACATCTTCCACTGTTTTCTAACATTTTACAGAAAAAAACGTTTAATCGAAAAGAAAAATAAACTATTCATCAGATGACGATAATAGTGATTATCTGCAGCCTTAAAGAGAAATATTATAAGGGTTACCGTGGAGAGAAGTAGCTTCTTTACCAGCATTTCCAACATTCAAAATTACAGTTGGCTCATGGGAGTTTACTGTGATAAGTGGATTTTTGGCACTGTCAGGGTACATTTGTCTTTTCTCATTAAAGGGGCACTCCACTACTTTCACACGTGAAGATCAGTTTAGTTGTCTTGTGAAAACAGTTGTATCATGTCTACTGAGGTGACCAATGTTTGCAGTTTTTAATCAGGACAATCTAACATGCCAATATATACAATATACCATCATATGGGCGTATATGTTTTTTGTTTTGTTGTATGTTTTTTTTTTGTTTTTTTTTTGTCTTTATGTCTCATATATGTGACAACCACATTCTTGTACGGTTTTCAAGGCTACTTGAAAACTGTTTCATTAATGGTTGTCCAACTCTTCACCTCATTAGATTAATATTACATATATCTACTAAGGACATTATACCTGGATTTAAGTGGCATATATGTTTCACATTACACAAATTATCTGTGGATCTTGTATCAGGGTTGCTGTTATATATTTACTACTTAAGTTTCACATTAAGTATAAAAACTTAGACATGTATCTATATCGTCTCCATATGGTCTGTATGAGTACCCCAACAGAAGTGCAACCTATCACTGCGGTGTCCCTTTAAGAAATGGATTTCCTGTTTGACACAATTTTGCACTAAAATTATATATATAAAAAAAGAAAAAAAATGAACGAATAAAGAAATACCAATTAAAAAAATGAACGAATAAGTATGCATTAAATGGAGAAAAACATGACATTTTGTTTAAAAAAATTGTAACATGTCCTGCAAATGACAGATTAAGTCGTCACAGTTACTCAATACACTGTAACGCCATTCAAAACATCATCACCCATCCTGATGTACATTGTGATACACAACATAGGCATCAATCAAAACTGTTTTGCCATTTCTTAAAAAACCGATTAATATCTAAACAAATTTAAAAACGAAGTTTTTTTTTATAAAGCAAAGTGGAGATAGAATTGCCACCGTGTTAGTTTGTTACTGATAAATGAAAGCTGCCTAACCCTGGTATCCCGAAATACAATCGGAGTGACACCTCTCTATTTCTTTTGTTAGATCATTTGTCTGCGGGTCAGTCACGTGGTGTCCAGCAAGTTTCCGTGTTTATAGCAGCGGAGGTCTCGACCGTCGCTGCTAGGAGCTCAGTTTCTCAAGAGGATGGTGTGCAGTCATGGCTTTTTTAAAGACGCAAGAACGAACTAAAGAAAGGTTTGTGCTGCTTCTCCTGTTCTTAACATGACATCGTTTCAGACAGAGGGGTCACTCTGCGGGGTTTTAGTCCGAGCTCTGCGGTAACAGCGCTGTGTTTTTCTCCTCCTCGGCTGTGGATGAGTCCGGCTGGCTGGCCCGCTCAGCTGATGAGAGCTTCACTGTCTGTCAGCTGTGTAATGCACTCCTGTTAGTGAAGACACACACACAGCAGCTGTACAATATGTGACTGTGTGCTTTGATAATGCAGTGAAGTACAGTCTGTTCTTATAAAACTGTCTTTTCATGTATTCTCTATTTTAAGAACAGCACATAAAACCTATTTTAAACCGTGCTATGACTTTATTTAAGCCTTAAAAAAAACAAGATTCATGTACAAATGATATGAGTCCAAGTATAAAGTGCATAATGGACCGTACAGACGTTGTGAACAAATAGAAAAAGTAGCCTCCTATTGAATAAGCCTTGATGAATTATATATGTTGCCAATTTACCACAGATCCATCTGTTAAAAGCTTTTAAATGATGTTGAGTGTGGGCCTGATCCATAGTGAGGCGTTCAGATGTCGAGTGTAGTTTGACTGAAAAGCTGCTCAGCTTTGAGGAAAAAGGATGAACTACTTCAGCATCAGCTGTCAAGTGCTCTTCATTAGTGGAGCGTATCCTGGTGCACATGAGAACAAGTAGATTTATAGATTGATGGACTCTTTTGTTTCAGTCACCACAACTTACATTAATGTAATGAACGTAGAAATCACTCTCTTATTGATTTATCCTCTATGACTTTACAGGATTCATTTCAACCTGTTTGTCTCCCGAAACTGATTCCCATGCCTCGATTCAGTCTGATACCAGTGCTCTCTTTACCCCCAATTTTAAATCTCTTGACCTTAATGATGGGCCTTTGTCCAACAACATGAACCCAGCCTGTTCTGGTTGAAGCACCTAATTTTGAACCGTTCGGAGCATTTTCGTTCAGAGAAAGTTAGAACAATGTGGTGATCGTAGAAATCATCTCCACTGATTTAATCTGTTGTGATGTGACAGGATTCATTCCAACCTTTTTCTCTCCTGATACTGATTCTGATACCACAGCTCAGGCTGATGTAGTTCCCCCTCCCCCAATTTAAAATCTCTTTACCTCTCAGTGGGGGATCTCATAACCATCAGTTTTATTGCAGTTGAGATTAGGCACTAAAAACTGAGTCGACTGAATGAATGTAACAGTAATGGCACTGAATTTTGTACAGGGTTGGTTAGTAGTGGATTACATGTGATCTGATTGTGTAAACAGGTGCCTATAATCAACCCAGATTGCATTTTTAAAAACGTGTAATTAGATTATAGATGCATTATAGTTGCATTAAAATTCTGAGGATTTTTTTCATGATAATCACTGCTTCATTAACTGATGAGAAGTGTGACTCACATACAGGCTTTGTTTGGAGAAGTGCTCTACTTTGTGGTGGACCTGGTGGGAGAAAAACCGTTATGCAAAAATGCAACATATTTGTATTTGAAAAGAGAAAATAAGAATATTTGTAGAACTAAAACTTTTGGACTGTGTTCATTTTTTAGGTAAGGTAGGGTTGGGTTAAAAAAAAAAAAAAATCCACCAATCAGTTTGAATCGATTCTCCTTTGCCTGGTCCGATATTGATTAATAAAATCCCCAAATTGATTTTCTAACATAATATATATATATGTTGTCTCCTGTGATTGTGGTACAGCCTGCAGTTTTAACCGTGCTAGTCTCACGTGACACGTGACAATGAAAATTCTGTTATGTTGTCTGTATGTAATCTGCAGTAAGGATTTGGGAAACCACAAACAAGTATATCAGCACTAGCAATGTGAGGCTCCTCCTAAACTTAAAGTCCCCTCATCTCAAATTGTTTTCCTATTGTTTCTTCACTTGATATTTGAGCCTAACATGCGAATCATGTAGTGCAGAGTTGTTTCACTTTCATCTGCTGAAGGGAACCTTCACCTTAAATTCTCGGCTAAACCTGAAAGTACAAGCACATTTTGTGACATCACAAAGTTGGAAGCTAAGTAGTCAATTGATTTTTCAGTTAAGTAGGACATCTTGTGTCAGAGTTAAACTTAAACTAACTAGGATTAAAATGAGAAAATATCTGCATATTCATAGATACCAGATGTTGCAATGAGAAAGGAGTGGATGTAATTTTAAGACTTTTTAACAAGGCGATTGAACTTTTCTACACAAATCAAACATTTTTGTCCAAACATAGCTAAATTTATAGGACTGAAACAGCTATTGAAGATAACTTCGTAGAGATTTACTTCCTGGACAACTTGGCAACTAACTTAATAGATTCCTGATGATCTGCACACACCGGTTTGTGTAGTAAACATGAGTAACTTTTCCCAAACTTCTACAACAAGGGTGATGAGTGCAAAGTTAACATGGGCAGTAGTTAGAATAAGACCAAGGTTGATGGGCTTGCTTGATGAGGTCTTTGTCACGTACTGCTTTGTTTTTGCCAACAAAGTAATAGCTACAGGCTAAGGTGGTGGTAACACGGCATCAGAAGCTCCCCCGCAATGCATCCTGGTACATGTAGGCACTGCTGCAACTGAGTTTTCTCAGTGAATATAGCACACACTGAGGAATTTATTGCTTCAGTTGACTAAATTTTCCATCAACACAGACTGGATGTCACATGAAAAGTGACAAATTTTCCCTTTAAATTTATATCAGTGGTTACATCATGGCCATTCAGTTTAATATGGGTAATATTTAATTTATTTCAATGCATCTTATATGATAGTTTTTAATTTTAATACAACTTCTTGCCCACAGATTTACTGTTATCATTATAACGACATCTGTGAGCATCAGGCTCAGCCCAGTTTACTGTGTGAGTATTTATCATGTGAATACAGGCTCCACTGTGAAACATGAGCTAGAATGGAGGAAATACTATAACCTGTTTTTGTCATAACAAACATAACATAACAAATGAGGGCTTGATAACCAATAGACATTTTACACAGCAGCCATATTGACATGAAATAGAGGGCAAACACAGGTGTTACTAATGATAGTAATTAAGGTCAGCACCCTGACTATTTGACTCTTAATTAGTATCATTGGTAACACCTGTGTTTATACTACTCTCATGTCAATATGGCTGCTGTGTAAAAGGTCTTTTTTAAAGCACTGATTTGAAGCTTCTTCTCCATGTGAGCGTCAGACAGATGTATCTATATTTAAAATCTCTTCATTAACTCTACTACATGAATATGCCAGTTGTTAACATCTACTTACAGTGAGTTTACAGCGTGCTCATTACACTGTTCTTGAGCTGGTTCTAGAGGAGTTTACAGTTCTGTAAAGGAAGGAAGTCAGCATGTCACACATTTCAAACCACTGTACTATTAAGCAGTAACATGGCTTAAAAGCACTACTGCTAGTCAGCAGAAATACACCTGGGTCCTGAAATGACTCTAAAAGCTTCCTACATTGTTGCTGTTGACTTAGTTTCCATATCACTGTATTAATCCATATTAAATATTTATAGATGCTGCCTCATGTAGAAACATACTACAAACAAACTGTCACCACATGTGTTGTATGCAGTTAGCTCAGTAAACTCCAGCTTTGGGAGCTTTATGAACCTTTAGGTTGTATGTGAAGGCTGCTGTTTGTTTAGTGTAAACATTTAGGATTTCTGGAAATTGAGGACGGTGTAATGGGTGAAAAGCTGAAGGAAAAATCACTTCCAGTGAGACTGAGGAA
This sequence comes from Lutjanus argentimaculatus, assembly GCA_034769285.1. Taxonomy (NCBI): domain Eukaryota; kingdom Metazoa; phylum Chordata; class Actinopteri; order Lutjaniformes; family Lutjanidae; genus Lutjanus; species Lutjanus argentimaculatus. The sequence continues at coordinate 24,502,126 of JAWZSL010000009.1, read as the reverse complement.
CATAGGTTATGGGGAAATAGTTTCAGTCTTTAGAAATATTAGCTTTAACAGTAAAAGCAGTGTGATGCCCTGCCTGGTTTACAGTAATTAACAAGATTATGTTGGTGCTTAAAGACACTACATGTACAGTTACGTCTCAAAGGAACTCCCCAACATTTTAGGAAATGATCTTTTTGAATCCACCCAGGTTCAGATAAGATTGATGTACATTTATCTGAGTTTCCAGTACAGAGAAGGATTTCTTTAGGATGTTGTAACGGAAAAACCTTTAATCTTTCAGTGTTTGCCCTTAGCTACTTAATATTCCCTTATGGGTTGCTAGAAGGTGGAGGAGACAACTTAAGAGGCTTTATGGAATGCTCCTAAGTGAACGCCTTGGCTGATGGAAATATTTTACTTCACTTTTACTGAAGGGGCAAACTTAAATTTGAATCTGATCGTTTATGCAAGCAGTGGTGCTTAAAAATGTGTAGGTTGTTTGCAAGTTGGAGTCTTTATTACAACATTTATTGCAGTCACGTTGTCCAGGATGACATTTTGAGTGATATCACAGCTCCTCAGGACCCACAAAAGTTTTTGTACAGCTCTGTTCACCTATACAGAAGGCAAAACCTGTAAACACACTTTGATGTATAACATTTGTTTCTCTTTAATAACTTAGATCAAATTGTCTAGTTATTCCCCTCTTTATAAGAACAGAAAGTTGTAATCCTGCTTTTTTTATTTCAATGGTGTGTTGACATACTGCACATTCATTTTGCAGTTGTGTCATATTATTTCATACTCCTCTATTGTTCTTTTCCCCCCAGATTTTCTCTCTTGCTGCTGGATTTGGAGGAATATTATTTTGAACAGCACACTGCATACCACGTGACCAGCAGCTCCAAAAAGGAGAGGTGATGTATCATTTATTGTTAGCAACAGTGCCTCGTCTGCAACTCGTAGCATCAGTCGTTCACTGTTATGTCAGCGACTGTGTTAAATTGTTGTTGGTGAATTATCAGCGTTGGTTCACCAGTTTCTTTCTGTTTTAACCTGCTTGTTATAACCTGTGATAATTCCGATCCACGGTTGTTTTTTTGAAACCCAGTGATGTGTAAAAACTATTCGTCATGCTTGTAGCGTTTGGTCAAAGGCTTTAAAAGCTTGTGGCAGCTGTGTTCGCCTGTAAGAAGCAGCTGTTCAAACATCATCTTATCCTGTTGTGGAGGCTAAAGTAAACTGAAAAAAAAAGCCACACACAGTGATAATCTGTGTCTTTTTGCCCCTTTATTTTGTGTTATTAGTATAATTCTCTACCAGTCAGGCCACTGTATTTTACACTGTCGGTGGCAGAAGTTGCTTGTTTTTACATTACACTGTACAAAAAAGTTGAGAAAACTCATAATTTCAAGCAACTGGCTTCACTAAATTTGTGAGTTTTAATTCAAAGTTAAACTCTTATGTTTTGAAATAAAACATAAGAGTGTGGACCTGTACTCTTTTGTTGAGATAATTGAAGTTTCTTCCTTAGGTAAATAATATTGTATCTGTGTCCTTGTTTTAAAAATAGTTATTCATCAATCAGCTCATATTTGTATTATTCTATATTGCAGTTTTAATAGTGTCAGCATGGTCATATTTAACTGAAGGGGCTAATGGTAACAGGGTTAACAGAGCTAACAAGCTAACGTGACCTATTTTCCTTCCAGAAAAGTCAGAGGCTCCTTCAAGGTCTGTTCCAGATCCATCATATTTGATCCAGATGATCTTGCAGAGCCAATTTTAAAGGTCTGTTTGAATATTTTTAATGTATAGTATGTCCTCTAACTATTGCTACCGTATGAATTTTAACAGGAATTGAGATATAAAAAATAACAAAGTTGCCTTATATAGGAAATATTAGTATGAAAACCATCATCTTATTTTGGAAATCTGGATATGTATAAACTAACACTGTATACAGTATGCAGTTTGAAAATGAAAAAAAAAAAAAACCTCACTTCAAGTTCTGTTCCAATTAAAGGTTGCTGTAATGTTTTCCATGGATGTTGTATGTCGTTAGACGAAATATAGCAGCCAGTGCTTTGTAAATCATGGCAGGTAAATGTTTGTTTCTGTTTCTGCAGATTCCTCTTCGAGACTGTAAGAAGATTGAGTTTGTGGAGAAAGAGAACAACCCTTTCAATGAGTGAGCATGGTGTCATCTCTAGTAGTGCATCTTCACTTCACACTCTGATGTTTATTTAGTCTGTCAGACCGGTTTGATGACTTCAAAATGGCATGCAAATGTTAACTGTACTTGGAGAGCAATTCTGAAAACACCATCTACCAAGTATTGAACACTTCCAGCGTTTTTCATTTTAAATTTAGTTTTGGTTGGAACTGTCTCTAAGTAATGAACTTAAGTGACATTTTTTGGTATTTTAACTTCGTGTTTCCCTCGTAGGCCTCGACCGTCTGCCATCTCTATTTCCTGTGCACAGGTTAGTTATCATTATTTCAGGCCTCACTTGTTTTCGATCCTCAATTGTCCCAGCAGTGTTGTCATGACAGTAAATCTCATAAATATTTGATTTCAGGTCATTTACATCAAAGAAAGCAACGTCATAACGCCTACAGAAATGAAAGGGTGAGTCAGCTGAAACTTTTTCATGCTAGGAGCTTTGCATAGACTGGGCTTTGTGCTTTTGTTTTTGTTTTTCTTTGCCTTTGACATTATAATTTTATATTTTTTTTCATTATAATATACTCAAAATATATAAAAGCAACACTTTTTGCTACCATTTTTCATAAGTTGATGTAAAAGATCCCAGACTTCTACTGTGTGTGTGTGTGTGTGTTCTACTTCTGCTTGTTCACAACTTTGTTAAAATTGGTGTTGGTAAGCTCTTCCTGACTAAAAAAATCCATCCACCTGACAGTTGTGACATATGATTAAACAGCAGGATTATTATACAGGTGTGACTTGGACTGGTCACAATAACAGGCTGCTCTGAAATGTTGTTTGAACTTAATAAAAGACTTTTATTAGACACCCAGCTGTGGCTATTTCACATGAGGTGACAGAAACTGTTTTTCCTATAATTTCCTAAAGTTATGACCAGCCATCCTCTGCCTCTGATTGGCTAGTACTCCTTACCGTCATTGGTTGGTTGGGTTGGTCAGGTTTAGGCATGAGGAGTGATTGGTTGGTTAAGAATATCAGGGGTAAGTCAATCAAAGACAGAGTAGGGTGGGTCTCCTTGGAAAACAATTGGTATCTGAAGCCCTGTGTCAAATCGCCATAGTACAGTGCCTAATAAATGACTCACTAACACAGATTTGAACAAATTTGAGAGAAATTAACCTTTTGTGTGCACAGGATAAGTCTTGTTTTGTGTATTTAAACCTGTGAAAAATGGGAGCAAAACTAAAATTGTTTGATTTATATTTTTGTTGAGCGCATATTACAGTCAGATTTTAATTTTGTCTGCTTGAAAACATGTGGAGTTGAGTCTAGATAATGTGTGAATACAATCAGTAACACTTGAGTCATCACAGCCTCAGAGAAAATGTGGATTTGAGCCATTTGGAGACTTTACTGCAGTGTTTTCGAGGCTTCACGTTTGGATCATCATTTGGGTGTGCTGAAGTCCTGTTGTTATTTTAATTGTCACACTAAAACAACAACTGAAACAACATTTCAGCAATTGCATAATTACTGCGGAATAGGCTCCATGGTTTGCTGTTTATTCAAATGAAACACTTAAACTTGTCTCATCACTTTGGCAGGGGGCAAAGAAACAGACTTTTCAGTTGGAAGTTTGGAGTAAAACAGAAGATGTTGTTCAAACATTACTTCAGGTATGTATAGTACTCTGAAACAAGAGTGACTCCAGGATTGTTACTATTAGATCCATTTCTTGGTATGTGTTAGTGTTGTTCTGCTCATTTTGACTGTGAATGAATTTTGCAGCTCCACAGGGCTTCCTGTCTGGAAAAACTCGGAGATCAGACTGCAATGGTGAGTCAATCTGTACTTAAAATTCAAGAACACAGTCAAAGTGAGCCTCTAAAGCCTGAAGGATGATGAAAACCATGAATGATTTATTCTGCTTCCTGTATTTTATTCCACATAACCTCTTGTTCTATGATTATTATTTTAATAGTTTATTGTTGGTAACCATCACATAATCATCTATGATCAAACATACTTTTTTTGTTGTGTTTCTAGATTGCAGCCAATTTACAGTCACGATTGGCGAGGTCGTCTTTTGACAAAAAACTGGTAAGTTGATGACAAATGGAAGCGCATTTATCTGTGTTTTACTTGTTCCTTTGCGCAGATTCCACTTTGTGTTACACCACAGACAGACACATTTTAAGTAAGGGTGATTCAAGACCCTTCACATCAGGATCATGCATCACCCTGTCAGGGTTTATTTCACAAGAATGATCTGCTTTCTGTACATTATCCTGCTTAGTACATTGTCACTTACCAAAAAAGTCAATGATTTGGCACAAAATATTTGCTCCTCTGATCAGAACTGCGTCTATACATGGCCTGTTCTTCACAGCAACAGTCTGCTATACAGAGAATCAAGTATTTAACAAAGACATGTAATAATGAAATATAATGATTAAAGGACCAGTGTGTAAGATTTAGTGGCAGGTGATGTGAGTTTTTATATTCCAACCAAATAAATACGTGTCACCTCACCCTCTGCATCCAAGCGTCAGAGAAACTCCAGTGGCTGCAGAACTTGCAAAAAATGGCTAGGAATGAATATTATACTCCATTTCTGCCATATTCTTACACACTGGGCCTTTCAAACAAGTGTTGCACTATATATTATTTCTGTGTGAGTATTCAGCTGGATAATACAGTGTTGTAAATCTGCTGTAAAGCTTTCAGAGTGTAGCTGAGAAGCCTCACATGGAGTGTGAGGTGGAGATGGTCCTGCCTCTGGTGTCCAATCCGGGCCATGTGTGCATTACAGATGAAAGCCTCTACTTCCAGCCCCTCAACGGATACCCGGTGAGCTGCCTCATCTGAGTGGAAAAGTTGAGACTCCTCAGTCAATTTGCTTCAGGTACTTAAATCATTTCTGTATGACTTGTCATTTCAGGAACAGGTGATTCAGATCAAACTGCACAGAGTCAGAAGAATCTACAAAAGACGGCATGGACTCAGACCGCTGGTGAGTACAAATAACTAAATAATAATGTGACTTTCCTTTAGTTGGTCACAACATTATAACTCCCACTGCAGCTCCCAATACGAGGAGGATAATTCTGCATGATTGTGTGCACGTCTCTCCTCACTCAGGGTCTTGAGGTTTTCTGCACTGAGAATGATTTCTGCTCTGACATCTACCTGAAGTTTTACAACACAGCCAACAGAGATGAAGTCTACTACTACATCGCCACTTTCCTGGGTGAGAAAACTCAAACAACATCTTGAGTTCCTTAAAAAATCTTGTGTCTTAAAAACAAGAACGTCAACAGTATTGAAGAAGAGGTCTTATTGATATAAGACTTTAAATACAGTTGGTAACACTTTCTGAATGTCATGTTTATATTGTACTAAAAGCACATTCATAATACATTGCTATGTATTTATAAAGCTTTATAAAACTCTTATAAGCTTCCATCCCACATTATAACAAGGTTTATAACATATAAGTGGTTTGAAGGAAGAATTTTGAGTCTTGGGTTACATATTCATGTAGAATACAGTGGTACAGGTTATAAAGTCCTAGTTTCTGAATGGAATAATGGAATAATATTTTATAATCATCAATAACACTCTATAGCATGACTTTAAGTAAAATGACAGCAGTTTTTTAGTGATGGAATCTGTCTTTCATTTCAAACCTACTAAAATTACATTACAATTACCTACATTCACCTTTGGAAACTAATATTTTTGAAACAACTGGCTTAACCCTGCTGTATTTCTCCCTGTTGCTCAGAGAACCACATGATGGAGCACACAGCTGAGAGCTACATGCTGCAGTGGCAGCGCGGCCACCTGAGCAACTACCAGTATCTCCTTCACCTCAACAACCTGGCTGACCGCAGCTGCAATGACCTCTCCCAGTACCCCATCTTCCCCTGGGTCCTCAATGACTACAGCAGCGCACAGCTGGGTGGGTCCACAGCAAAGAAATACACACAGATTGCTTAATATCTCACGGCAAAGGCCTAAAGTGATGAGTGATGCAGTTACTGAAGGTACCATCCAGTTGTTCTTATAACTGATATTGTGTGCTCGTGTTTTCCCAGATATGACAAACGCTGCCACATTCAGGGACCTGAGCAAACCTGTGGGAGCCCTAAACAAAGAGCGACTAGACAGACTACTGGTGAGAAATCACAGTCAGGTTAAATATAAAGAACATACAGTACTGTTTAAGTTGTTAACCCACTGACTGTGTCTATGGACTTACTCTGGATGTATCTGTAGCCGAGTGTTTGCTGCATAGTGATGCTGTTCCGTGACAATCTTCAGTCAGGTCATGAGTAACCAGAGTTCTCCTGTTCACAGGCTCGCTACAGAGGCATGCCTGAACCTGCTTTCATGTACGGCAGTCACTACTCCTCTCCAGGCTACGTGCTTTTTTACCTGGTCAGAGTCGGTATGTCACACACTTAAAATTTAATGGAAACTTTTGTTAATTATGTGTGTGCAAGGCAAAGAGTTTCTTCAAAAACCAAGCCAATATATCAAGATTTTGAGAGAAATTTTGAAAAGATTTCCAAAGACTTCATAGTCTACAACATGAACATCTTGGAGCCACATTGTCAACCTCAGTATGTGTGTAAGTTTTAGCCTGTAGACAACCCATGTCGACCAAAACTAGAATGAACTGATAACAATAATAAATCATATAGACTTTTCTTAGTTGCTTGTTAGTTCATTTTTATTCCAAATGCATTCTGGGTATTAAAGTCTGTTGATATGTAGTTTAAAATTTTGTCAATCCTTGCTCTCTTCTCCCCTGCAGCTCCAGAACACATGCTGTGTCTCCAGAATGGCCGCTATGACCACGCAGATCGCATGTTTAACAGGTACGTTATAACAATGAATGACTGATAGCATGTCATCAGTCACAAATCAGTGATGTAACACAGATGTTACTCCTCATCTGTTTGTGCTAAAATAGTGACAGTTCAGAACAAGAAAAATAAAACAGAGATAATAAAACACGTTTGATACTGTGCAATTAGATGTTTGTTTTTAACAGTTTATGAATAATATGGAATAAAATAATTACAATACACATACACAATATTTTATCTGTAAATTATAGCACTTTATTACCTGAGTGGCTTATTAACTAAATAGTGTTTTGAGCTTTAAAATATTGAAAGCATGGTTTTGCATGTTGTTATTTACTGACTTTTATTGATTTCTTACAGCATAGCTGAAACATGGAAAAAACTGCTTAGAGGGGGCGACTGACTTCAAAGAGGTGAAATATAAATCTGCTGTTTCTTATGTCAGTTAGACACTGAAGGTCATATTCTCTGTGTATTTTCCTAGAAGCAAAGAGCTTGTACTTGAAGCTATAGCAGTGCCATAAAAATGACTAAATCTGCATCAAATCTCTTGTTTTTGCTGCTCCTTGGAGATTCAAGCTGTCAATCAACTGGATTTGGGCAGGCTTTCCTGCTACATGTGTTCATTCAGAAACAATAGGGGAAAAAAGGGACGCATAAAGGGAAATAATTAGGGCTGCAGCTAATAATTATTTTCATTGTCAGTTGATCTGTTGATTATTTTTGAAACTGACCGATTAGTTAGGGCATGAACATGCTCACAGTGTATCTCCTGGGCAAAGCAGTATTTCAGGTGTCTGTAAAACAGTGTTTCCTGACGTGTTGTCTGCCTTGTATGTGTCTTTCTTCCATGATGCAGTTGATTCCAGAGTTTTACGGGACCGACTGCAGCTTTCTGGAAAACAAACTGAATCTTGATTTGGGCAGAAAGCAGAATGGAAGCTTAGTCTGTGATGTTGTTCTCCCACCGTGGGCCTCAGGTAACCTCCTGCTGATCATGGTATGCATGTAAACTCTGTTGGAGTTTACATGCATACCATCCATCTGACAAAATAATGCTCAATACTTTCAGCGTGTGTGCTGCTTCACATTTCCTTTATCCTGTCTGTCTGGACTCCAGATCCCAGTGATTTTCTGCAGAAGCACAGGACGGCGCTGGAGAGTCAGTACGTGTCAGAGCACCTTCATGAATGGATCGACCTCGTGTTTGGCTTCAAACAGAGAGGCAGTGAATCTATCGCAGCTCATAATGGTAAAACTTCTAAAAAAAACTACTGGCTGTTTCCAACATGAAACTCACCAAAACTGAACACAGACTAATATTGATCTCTTTGTCTTTCAGTGTTTCACCCGCTGACCTATGAAGGTGGCATCGACTGTGACAGGTGTTAAAGAAAATCACCCACAAATAATTATTAAAGTTTTTAAAGTTATTAATTAACAAACTGTTGTGTAACTAACTTTATGTTTCTCTGGGAAGCATCGAGGACCCTGACCAGAGAATCGCCATGCTCACACAGATCCTGGAGTTCGGCCAGACGCCCAAACAGCTGTTCACCAGCCCCCACCCTCAGAGGATCACACCCAGGTTTCACAACATGACCCGAAGCTCCAGCATCAACTCACCGCTCAGTGAGCTGTCTCCAGGTACACACACACACACCACACACACACACTGTTGCCACCTCCAGTTGGCATTAGGCTGCTCCTTTGTGTTATGATATGAGTCAGCAGGTCACAATACAGTCATGCTGACCAGTGGTACTGATGATGATTCATACCTGTAAGGGGAGAAGACAAATGATCTGAGGTGTCTGTGGATGCACCACTTTTCTTGTGCAGTTTTGGAGTCAATTTGTATTTTGGTGAATCTACGTGATCCCTTTTGGGATGAGTGGTGTGAGCCCCTTGTTTAGATGGTGGGTAATTACACAAAATCTGTAAGTATTTCAGTGAGGAGCTTCATTTATAGACAGAAGTGTCCAGTCGTAACTGAGGAGACTATATTTCACATTATATTCAGTGCATAACATAACAGCACAGAATAACTGATAAACTGTACAATTAACCCAAATAGTGAATACAAGAACTGCACAAAGTTTGTATAAAACAACCGATTTGGGTGAATTTTGACTCATCTCACAATACCAGACAAATGGAGATCTTGCCGCCTACTGACTGTCTGGAGATTTCTAAATGCAAAATAGCTGCTAACAAACTTACGCCCCTCAAATTTTTTCAAGGACTCACCTACCAGAAATAATACTCTCTCCCTAAAGACTTTGGTTTGGTTTTTTTTAAAACTCTATTGTTTTCACCCAGTTTTGGCAACGAAAGCTGAGAGACTGTCCTCAGTCTTTAGTGAGCAAAGTGTTCATAGGCTGACTTGTGAGTCTACATTTTGAGAAGAGGAATTTGTGCATCAGAGATAAGTTTTCCTGATATTTTTAGCAACTTTATATACACTTCTCTGTCTGCATTATGTATTTATTTACTTTTTAACAATCATAAATAATTAATAGGCTTTTTTTTTTTTTTTTGTGACTAATTCAGTGTTTTCTTTTCCCTGACGTTTTACCAGTGCATTTTTAATGCAGGATGAAGCTGTTTGCCAGAGAATGAAGCCTGTGAATAAAGCATGTGTTCAAAATTGGGATTTCTATTGGTTTTCTTCACAAACATCAACGAAATGATGGGATATTGGCCTTCTGTACATTTTCCTTAGACTTCTTGAATTCAAGAAGGCCTTGTGCCCCCTCCCTCTAAAACTTCTGCAACCCAAGTGTTGGGAAGCAGTGTCCTAAATTATTTCTTTTCAAATAAATAATTTAATAACATCAGAAGTAATGTAATTATCTGCTTGTAACTGCTGATTTATTTTATTTCAAGTGGTTAATTGCATAATAGTTTGCACTACAGCATCCACCAGTATGTAACACATCAGGATGTCACTTCAGTTTGTCCTACATGTCCCTGCAGCAGCTGTCTCTGTCTTATCTTGCAGCATCTCCAAGCGAGGACTCGTCCTTTGAGGACCTGACTGAGGAGAGCAGGAAGTTAGCCTGGGCCAACATGGGAAATCTGACACTCATCTCCAGCCACAGGATCCATAAAGAGTGAGTCAGTCAGCCATCCAGCCGGCTGCAGTAATGACAGAGTACAAATATAATTACATTGCTGTGTAGACTGAACTGAAAGCTCTGCTTCAAATATGAGGAAGTGCATGCAAAACTCGAAGAGGGCACGCAGCTGAGTTTTGAAAATAGTAACTTATTAAAATGTAGTGTGGGGACACTGAAGTCTGGCTGAGGACAGGTGGCTGCTCTGAAACTACTTTCTCCAGTTTAGAAACATAAATCAGGCATCTGTGGAGCACTAAACGTTGCACTTATGAAGCAGCTGAAAGTCCCTCTGCAACTGCTTTTCTGTCTCAGTTTTGTCTTTGCTAATTGTAATAGTGTGACGGCTACATTAAAGTGAGGACATCATCTCTTCCACACCTCTTATATTTCTGCATCTGTTACATTTTTGAGTAACTGAGTTTTTCTGTTGGATGTGCAGGGCTGTGACGGGCATCACTGTGACTCGAGATGGAGCAGCTATTTTCTCCACATCCCAAGGTCTGGAAAATATCTTGATATCATCTCAAATCAGAGACAGAGTCAGAGACTGAAGGTCTTATTGATTTCAAAACTACAATGCAGATATTCTAATCCATTTTAGTGACAGATTTCACCCAAGCCATCACTGCAGAATAACAATAACCCCATTCATTTAATATTACCAAATTATTATCATCATCAAGCAGCAATGTCTATCACAGAGCCACGTGTGTTGAGCCTGTTTCTTAATGCTTTATTTTTAATGAAATTGTGACGCGTCTCAGAGGTTTATACGTGCTGAGCCGCAAGGCCACGCCTGCCTCTTACAGCCCTCTGGGGTCCCTCTATTATCATAATGATGCAGTGGGATGTCATCACAGTTATAGCCTGTTCAGACCTGGTATTAACATGCATCTTGGGTGATCCATTCACAAGTGGACAGCTCTGTGTACACCTGTTCACATCTGGCATTAATGCATCTCCACAAGCGTGACCGCTTGCGATCACAACTCACTTCCCCGCTCTATATGCAAATAAACATGTCATTACATCATTTCCGCTTGCAAAGACCAAAGACCATCGATCGGATCTTAATGCATTAGAGTGCCATCTTACCTATACTTTGAGCTGTCCACCTGCAATCAGATCACCCAAGACGCATGTTTATACCAGGTACAAACAGCCTCTAAGAGATCTCAGACAGCAATAAAGACTGAACAAGTAAAACACTTGAAGTGTTCACACAGAGCACAACACTAAAAGCTCCAGTTATTTTTCAGCTGAAATGATCACTGCTCCTTCAGTGTAGTGTCGCAGTACTCTGTATAACTCAACTGTATCAACTTTCTTCCAGACTCAACACTTAAAATGTTTTCCAAAGAGCTGAAGGACTTCCAGAGGAGCATGTCCTTCTCTAACATGGTACGCAGCTGGATTTACTTCCTGCTTCACCATCTCTGCCTGTCTGTCCTCATTTCTAACTCACTCTAAACAAAAAACTATTTGACTGTTTTTCAGGCCCTGTCATCATGTTTGATGCTGGCAGACGGTAAAACTGTGGTGTGTTCTTCGTGGGACAACAACGTGTATGTAAAGAACATAGAGACATGTGATTTGGTCTGTAGACAGATATTCACGACTTCACACTGATCCACATGTTTGTGTCCCCTCAGTTATTTCTACTCCATCCCGTACGGTCGGCGGCAGGATACTTTGATGGGTCACGATGACGCCGTCAGTCAAATGTGTTGGTTTGATGAGCGGCTGTACACAGCATCCTGGGATTCCACTGTCAAGGTAAAGACTACAATACAGATGCAGACAGATGTGTGTGTATTTGTTTTTATGGGCTATGTTGAGTTACAGATGATGATGATGTTTATTTCACAGGTCTGGCAGTGCTCTTCTGACAGCTTGTCCAGTCACAAGAGATCCCAGTTTGAGTTACTGGCTGAGTTGGAACATGATGCTGGGGTGAGTGAGTGACTGCATGTTACATGTGTGGGCTCATTAAGGTTGTGTCACAGACTTATGAAATATGTGTAATTAAAGAAGTACAGAAATGTAGAGTTTATAAAGTTTATTTTTGATTGACTTCAGTTTTTCATACCTCTTTCCACCAAATAAGCTCTGGTTCTTGAACTGGTTCAATAATAATAATAATAATACATTTTATTTGTCAAGCGCTTTTCAGAGAACTCAAAGACGCTGTACAGGCAATAAAAGCAGCAGAGAATAAGTCAAAACAAAAGATTTAAAACACATACAGCAAAAACAATTAAAGTTCAGTATCTATAAATAAACGAATACACAAAAATAGACAGTTCTGTATTTACAATAACAAAAATAGTCTCTGCATAACATAACAATTTACATGGATAAAAGAAAGGAGGAAAGAGAGAAGGAAGAAAGAAAGAAAGGAGAGAAGAAAATCTTAAGTGTAGGTAGAGTCCAAAATCAGGGGTATTGTATGTTAAAAGCAGTGCGGAATAAATGGGTTTTGAGAAGTGACTTGAACAGTGTCGGATCAGTGGTGTTTTGGATGTGCTTGGGGAGGGAGTTCCAGAGGGTGGGGGCAGCAACGGAGAAGGCTCTGTCCCCCCATGTTCTGTGCTTAGTCTTGGGGACAGTGAGGAGAAAGGCATCAGAGGAGCGGAGGGTACGTGGAGGGATGTAAGGGTGGAGAAGGTCCGAGAGGTAGGAGGGGGCCTGGTTATGGAGTGCTTTATGGGTGAGGAGGAGGATCTTGAATTCTATCCGTTGTTGGACAGGGAGCCAGTGGAGATTCTGGAGGACAGGGGTGATGTGGTCGCGAGAGCGGGTGTAGGTGAGGAGGCGAGCAGCAGAGTTTTGGATGTACTGGAGTTTACTGAGGAGTTTAGAGGTTGTACCGTAGAGGATGCTGTTGCAGTAGTCGAGACGGGACGTGATGAAGGCATGGATCAGGGTTTCAGCGGCAGTGAAAGAGAGTGAGGGGCGAAGGCGGGAGATATTCTTTAGGTGATGAAAGGCTGATTTAGTGATGTGTTTGATATGCTGGTCAAAGGAGAGATTGCTGTCGAAGATGACACCGAGGTTGCGGCAGTGGGGGGAGGGTGAGAGGGTGGAGTTACCAATGGGGAGGTTGAAGTCTGTAGTGGTCTGGGTGAGGGAGTTTGGACCAATAACAATCATGTCTGTTTTGTCACAGTTGAGTTTGAGGAAGTTAGATTGCATCCAGGATTTAATTTCAGAGAGACAGTTGGAGAGGGTGGAGTTGAATGAAGGGGTGATGGATTTGGTGGAGATGTATAACTGGACGTCGTCGGCGTAGCAGTGGAAATGGAGACTGTGGCGTTGGATGATTTGACCGAGGGGAAGGAGATACAGGATGAAGAGGAGAGGACCAAGCACAGAACCTTGGGGGACACCTTGGGACAAGGGGGCTATAGAGGAGGAGTAGTTGTTGATGGAGATGAATTGTTGCCGATCAAGACGGTTCTTGGAACCTTGGTGCTATCTGGAGATCCTGCCTGCTTTTCAGCCAGTTTAAAGTAGAACCATCCTAATCAAGGAAGCATTATGAACAGTGGGCAACAGCCTGTAGAATATAACACTCCCACTTTGGTGTTCCCTTCAAATCAAGGGGAAAAAAAGCTGGGTTTTTTTTTGGGTTTTTTTTTGTTTTGTTTTGTTTTTTTTTACTTTTTGGGCCCTGAATCAATTAATTTTAGGTAAAAATGCTCAGAATGGTTCAAAATTAGGTGCACAAACCTAAACAGAACTAGTTCCATGTTGGTGGAAAAGGGGAAATTGAGGAAATTTGAACAACGTTTAGGTTTGAGTCCAGGCCAGCAGGAGGATATCTTTATTATCAGGGTTGGAATTTTATTCTCTCATATTCTGTGTAGGTGTAGACTCATACTTAATGTTGTATAAGTATGAGATAATTGTAATGTCTTGCACATATTTAACAGATGCACTTAAAAATGTTTCTCTTAAAAAAACAAATTACCTCATAGAAACATAAACATGTGTCGCAGTTTTCCTCCTGTTTTATTCCCTCTCTGACGTGCGTACAGGTGAACACCATTGGTCTGAATCCAGCGGGGACTCTGCTGGTGTCTGGCTGTAAAGACGGAACCGTCACCATCTGGGACACCAGCAGCTACGCAACACTGCAGCAAGTCCACTGTCACTCTGGAACCATTCACCACATGGCCTTCAGTCCTGGTACGTGTCAAACCAGCCAAATATGACACAAATAAGAAAATATATGTTCTGGTTGGAGATGTTTAAAGTTGTAACACTGCAGAGAATCCAACCTTATGTGAAAATAATACAACAGGATTGAGATGTAGATGTGTAGATTAGAGGTTATATGTGAAATCAGTGGTACAATATCTGCAGTGCCTAGTTACATACTTGAAAACTTACTAGTCATATTAAGGGGCTTTTTGATTCTGCAATACAGAACACAGTAATTGGGTTTGTGTTGCTCTTAAAGCACCTTATTTTTTGGCACTTACAAACCACTTTAACTTGACCACATTGCACTGAAGTGGCAGCTGATTTATTTGTTTTTCTGTATGAGTCACAGGAGTCTCTACCACAGAAGAGAGGGCAACTCGGTTATGAATGGCAACATTACAGAAGTTGAAATGGGCATTTTCTGGAAGTGCTGTTGTGTTAAGAGTTTCTCTGGTACACGTCAAAGTCAAAGCCAAGACAGTGAACCTTGAGTAACAGAGAAACCCTGACAGACAGACTGCTTTAAAGCAATCACTCTGTTTTTTTTTTTGCATCCTCAGATAGCCGACACATTCTCAGCATCGGCGCCGACTCCTGTATGAAGGTTGTTGACGTCCAGACGGGAATGGTGACCTCATCAGTGAAAGCTGAGGAGGAGCAGAGGTAACATACACACAGAACAACAGAAGAAGACTGCTGTTCAAAAACTGAAAATCATGTATAATCTTTGCAATCAATCTTATTTTTCTTCTAACCGTTTTTCACATGATTCTATAACAACACAACACATTATACTATGGTCTGGGTGAATAATTGTTTCTGATTGGCTACAGGGTTTCCATTAATAAAGCAATATCACACGATTAATTAATTGGTAAATTGATTCCTCGGACAGCTCGTTGGGCATTACCCCATAAAAAAATGACAGAATACAGTGTATAAACCCAGCACAAAATATTCATCAGCAGTGAAGGAAAATGATAAACACAAGAGAAAAATATAAATACGTAAAAAAGAAAAGAACAAAAAAAAAGTAAAATAAATACACATAAATGTATATTACCAAGATAAGTCAAGCTCAAAAGAGTCAAAGTTACAGCTTTTCACCCAAGACAGTTCACCAAGTGGATTATCTGACAGAAGAACCCATAAAACCATATAGGAGCTGTGCCTCATTGAGCATCAAGACCCTATATTTCCTATATATGTCCCCCATTTAGCATATAAATATTATTTTTAGTAACTTTCTAAATGAGTTTCTGTGCCTACCACTGTACATATACAGGATCTGTGCTGTACTGACATTGGTATTTAGGTAAAAGGTCTCTACATCTATATTCCTAAATGGACTTATGTATTCAGAAATGTAAGTGCTTACGTAAGTGATGTGCAGTGGAAATAACACTGATCTGCTTTGTTTTCTGTATGCTGCTGTGTGTAATTGGCTTTCTGCTGAACAGCTGGTAGGATTTTATTCCTCCGAGCTCAGAGATCTATCTCTCAGCAACTCTCAGCCTCTGAAAAGTTGATTCACAGTCTCCTTCCAGACTGATACTGCAAGTCAGAGGCATTTACCGTCTGTCTGTGTGTGTGCGTGTGTCCAGGTGTTTCTGCTGGGACGGGAACTCTGTGCTGTGTGGAGGACAGTCTGGTGACCTCCTGCTGTGGGACCTGCTCAGCAGCACGGTCACCAAGAGGATCCCTGCCCATTCAGGTACAGTTAATCTTCACACTCTCAGCACCTCACCTGCTTTCTTATATTAAGTAACAACAATATTACAGCTTTTCTAAGTGTTACATGAAGCTTTGAGCAAATATCTCTTCTCACTTCATGTATATATCTGTTAAAAAGACACTGCAATATAACAGTAGAGCCAGACAGATATATTTCGGTGGGCTAATATAAAAGACCCGATATTGGCCTAGTACAACTATATCAGTCTATATCCTGTATATGTTGTTGATTTTGAAAACTTTTTTACAGAACATAATGCAAATAGGTTTTTTCTTTTTCTTTCTTTATTTAATTTTGGAGAAAAAATTAAAAACAGTTTTTGTGGTTGAAATGTTTTTAATAGATTACTATTAAGGATGCACAATAAATATTAGCTATACTTATATCTGATCTGTCAAAGCATTTAATAAGAATTCTTAGGAAAATGCTCTATAAAAGCTGAGGTATATTTTTTAGTTTTTAAATTAACTTTATGAGAAAAACTAAATTCCATTTTAAGAGTCAGAACTGTTCTTTGTCTGTTAGATTTGTTCTGGCCAGAACTGTGGAATATTAAATCATCTTTGCTCACTAAATCTTAGCCTGTCTTACCCTCAGGCTGCACACCTTGCAAACTACAGGTTATATGAGTTTATTTTTAAAATACAGAAATGTGAAATTATGTCTTATCTTATTAGTGTCCACCAGGAGAAGCAAGTAATTATCGCTGTCAGTATCAGCTGAAAAAAATCCATATCGTACACCCCTAATTTATTATTATACATATGTTGTGAATACAGGGCTGTCACAGCCATGTGGATGAACGAGCTGTACAACACAGTGATCACGGGCGGGGAGGACAGACAGACCATCTTCTGGAAGCTCCACAGTTAAAAAACTGTTTCAGCTGGGGGAGACAAAGACTTCCAGTGCAATTTACTGGACTATACTGGCCAAGTATCCTGCAGACCACAAGACCCAACTATCTGACTCTGAACAGAGACTCAGTCAACAGTACTGTAACTGTACAGTATCACAGAGCATCTGGAGGAAGATGACGACTTAAATCTCTCTCAGCTGTTCTGAATCCAAACCAAACTAAAGGTCATATCGGTCATGTTAGCTCATATCTTTCTGCATATTGAGAGAAAATGTCCAAGTGCAGTTTTGTGCATGAGAGCAGGAAACTAAAACAGTGTTCACGCCTTATTTTTCTCTTGTTTTCAGCTTGTGTGTGTGGATTTTTCCCTCCATTTATAATTTATGTACCATGTTACACTGCTTTTTTTAAAATTAGCAATCATGTTTCTATCTAAAGCTTCATGTGCAATTTTATTCTGTGGACTTTAAATGTCTTTTAGGCTGCTCAGGTGTTCTCATTACCAAATAACACAACTCTCTAAAAGTAATCTCTCCACCGTCTCTGTCTTTGTTACTGTTTCTCAGGCCTCAGAGTTTTCTAACTGCTGCACAGGTTGAGAAAAACAGAAAACAATTACTGATCTGCATGCTATAGTTAAACTAGCTTCCTAGCCAAACTCAAACCTAGCTTCTAACTCTCTGAAACATCAGGAGGGGACCCTTCCTTTCCCACAACGGTGGAATTGATGCTCCAGGCGCTGGCAACCAGCAGGATTTGAACCAGGCGCTGCATGCCTTGAGGCCGCAAATGAACCCACCACACCACCAAGACCCCTTCAAGTAGCAGCCTTCTCTCTGAGCATTTTTAAGGTTTTACTTTGGCTGTTGGACTACAAAATTCACTGAGCCTCATAAGGATTGAACCCACAACCTTGGGAGTGGCAAGCAGTCCTCTATCACTCTGAGCTACTGGATCAGACAGATGAACTCTCTTTCCTGGGTGTAGCACTTCAAAACTCATCACGTTTGAGGACTGAACCCACAAACTCAAAACCCCTGAGCTGTTCTCTCATTCCTTGAGCCATTCAGTCCAACACACTCAATCTCCATTTTTCAAGCCGATAAGTCTTGTCTGTAGACGGCCAACAAAAGTCTCAAACCCTCAACTTTTAACAACCAGAGCTGTTGGGTCTGACATTTGAACTTTATCTCTGAGACAAACTGCAGATCTTTTTATACCTATTAGTCATTTAGACCCCCAAATATTTAAAAGATAAAAATAAAAAATAGGGCCATAAAATACCAGAATTGCCTGTTAAAATGAAGTATTTTATACTGTGAGTCCAACACAAATCTGTTCTCTTAGTATGAAATACTTCCCTTCTATAGACTTAAAAGAAGTCTACACAAAGTCTGTAGTTTGCATCTTCATTGAGGACAGACTGGACAGCTTGGACTCCAGTGGTTACAAGTTTTCACAGTGGAAAACATCAAACCATAAGCCATTTCATAGGCTCACAATGTTTCAAACACTCTGAATTCAGCCCTAAAATGATTCAAAGCACTTCTGTGCCTTGGTGTTTACACACATACGGCAGCAGTGCCTTCAATTTGATCAACATTATTGAGAAATGATTTTTACTTTGTAGTGCTGTAAAGAGTGAGGCAGTCATTTGTTTCACGTGCTTCTCATAGATCATCTGTCAGCTGATTCTTGTGAACAAGACTGTCGTTATCTTCCTCTTGATTTTCTTTGAGTTCTAATGCCAGACAGCAGGTGGTGCTGTTTAACTTTTCAGTTTTTCCACTCTAACCATATGACTCTAACACAAATCCAAACTAAAGAGCTCATCCTTTAGTAATAAAACAGATGACACATTCTGTAGTGAACACGAATGTTGTTTTATATGAAAAATGACATAATTTACATTAATAAAAACTTTAGACATAACTTTAACCTTCAGATTAGTATGGAAGCTCTTTTCTGCCAACGTGATGGGGGGAAAAAAGATTTCCACAAAGTTTCCCATTATAGTGACTTAAATCCTTTTTTCATCACAGTGGCAGAAACAGGCTTCCACAGATTTGGCTACTGGCACTGATCAGGTTAAATTTAACAGACATTAAGGAATCTACAAAGGTTTACACATGAATGTTACTGGATTATAATTACAGATGCCGTGTTTCCATTCTGGTTCTGTGACATTTTCTTACACGTCTCTCTTGTGAGCCTTTCAGTAGACAATGGAGAGTGGAATATACAGAAGAATTTGACATGGTAATAACACATCCCACTCTCATTTCTGCTCTTTCTGTGGATAGAAGACAAAAAAAGACATGTTACTCTCACTCACTATCAAAAAAAAAAAAAAAGAAATCACTGCTGTGTCTTTAGTAAAAGCTGCACGGTGTTTACAACCAGTTCTCAATACTGCTAAAAATGTACAACAGCTCTCCAGTGCTTATATTCTCTCTTATAAAGACTTTACCTTCATTTTCTCCATGATGCCTCCTTTGCGGAAGTTGCCAAACGCTTTGAGTAACTTTGGCGTTGGAGGTTTTGGTCCAAATAGAGTCAGACCTTTGGGCTTCTCCTCATTGGTTTTAGCACCTGCAGGGGCCTTGGCTTTGGTCAGTTTCCTTCACAGTTATACACACACACACACACAAACACACACACACACACAGAGTCCTTAATGGGCAGCATTTTAAAATGGGATTTGCAGTTTCACATTTGCATTTTTATGTAGCATCACAAGGCTTTGACTGAGGTTTTTTGGGCATTATTGCTGATAAATTAATTCTTCAAATTCTTGAATTAAACAGCCATAGTCACAACAATGATTTTGCATCATCAAAGATATTCTTGTCCGTGACTCACCTTCCCTTCCTGGCCAGAACTTTCTGAGACTCTGGGTAGTGGACGAGGATATCAAACAAGTCCTTCTTTTCCAGGACAAACAGGTTAGCAAAGCCGTGTGCCTTCACGTTAGCTGTGCGCCGGTTTCCTCCGTCTTTGGCAGACTGAAGTAAACTGTGACATCAAGAGGCAAAATCATAGCATGTGTGTATTTCAAAATAAAAATAATTTGAGTTGTGAAATGAAATAAATACGTGACATCTTGTTATTCTGTATTTTACTACTCCACAGATCACTACTGTAAATACTCCTGCAGACAAACCTGATTTCTCCAAACACACATCCGGCCTTCAGTGTAACAAACACGATGCTGTTGTCGGGTCCTCCCACCACCTGCACCGCTCCACTTTTAATGATGTACATCTCTTTACCGATGTCACCCTGCGGGGGAGGAGCGCACGACAAGCTCACACTCATTATTATGAACATCTGGGGTATCTTATTGGTTATCTGCTTCATGCTCATACTCACTTTCTTCACGACAAAGTCTCCAGGTAGGTAGATGATTGACTTGAGCCTCAGCAACATGTCCACCAACATCTGCTGGTCACAGCCCTGCAGATCAACAGATTATGTTACAGTGCTGTACTCGCAGGGTTCTTACAAAGCCTTAAATGTTTGGAAAATGTTTCCATTTACCCGATATGTTTTCATTGTTAGGAACATGCTTGAATTTCAACATAATCTGCTGCAAATTAATAACAGTACTGCAAAATCAATCAAAATTACTGAAATGGCAATATGACCGAGTGTAATATCCAAATTACAAAAGCTGCAATTTTTTGATGCAGGAAAAATGTGACATTATCATGATTTTAACAGTCTTTTCACTGAAAATGCAAATTGTGATCTGTTGAAATAATCACGATCTATTTTTTTTTTTACCACAACGTGCAGCCCTATTTGATCTACACAATCACTCATGTAAACCAAAAATCTTCCAATATTTGAAATGAAACTATCACGTTTTCATGTTTTTTTTTATTCATAGCCAAGGAAGTCCTTGTCATGATCAAAACATACAATCAAAGATAATATGAATAACTGGTGAAAAACAAAACAAAGTGACAATATGCATTGATTGCTGTGGTTATGAAGGAATTTGTAAATATTTATAGTAACGATTCAGATGTGATGATAAAAATTATAGGAGGATTTTAATCTAGTTTAGTTTTGTTTAGTTCAGACTATTAAGTTAATTTGTATCAAGGGCCGTGTACAAAACAGATTTAGCTCACTAGCCAATTTCTATCTGCAGTACCTTATTGTCTCAGCTATCCAGTCGAATCACAAAAACTGTTTGAAATTGTCTGAGTTGTAAAAGATTACAGTGGCAAAAGCTCCTTTCAGTGTTAATTCATGTACAAACAAACAGACGCTCCTGACCAGAGGACACAGTGGATCCTGCTGAGTCACCTGAAACAGTGCGATCTTCTGGAAGGTGGCCAGGTTGATGTCCACGGCGATGGCAGTTTTCATCACCAGAGGCATCTTGTCCAGCAGCTCAGACTCATCTGGAGACGAGATGGACAGGAAAATCTCGACTTAAGATGTCAAAAAGCATTTTCTTCACATCTCTGACTAACTGCTGATGAATAATCATTTGGTGACCAAAAAGCAAAGATGAGAAAACCAGACCGGAGCACATGTGCAGGTGTCCTCTCCAGCTTTCTCTGGTCATGTATCCTGCTTTATTAACCAGCTAATCCTAAAAGAGTTTGATCAGTTTGATGTCCAGTAAAAAGTTCAAGATTGTGGTGCACCCGCAAAGATTAATTTAATCTAACATCAGTTCTAAGCAGAGACGCATGATAAAACTCAACTGAGTTGAGTCTGTCCGTTAACTCTTTTGGAAGAATTTGATTATTTTCTCAATTCATCCCAAAAGGCAGCCATTTTAAAAGTTAAACCTCCTCAAGCGTAAGTTTAAAGTTAATACTGGATCACATTTTGAATTAAAGTTTTGGTACAACAAAATTAAATAAACCAAACTGGGGTTCAAAGAGAGGTTTAAATGTGATCTTTCTTAATTTTAAGAGTTTAGCGCAACATGGTTTAAAGTTGAACCATAATTTAATTGGGTTTAAAAATGAATCCTTGTTGGTGCAACACAGCCTTAGTGTCTCATCAGCTTTTTCATTCTCACGGGGACATATCACTGGTAATAAGTTTCCTCATACTCACCCAGCATGCCCTGAGCGGCCCAGGTGTAGTTGTACCAGGTCCGGACTCTGTTCTGGACGTGCTTGGGGATCGAATATGTGTTCATGTAGTCGACACAGCCGTCCATTGATGCCCGAAAATATGTCTGACCCGCTGTTGCAGCTCCTATGACGTCTCTCATCTGAAAGAAAGCAGTAAGAATGACAGGGGCAGTGTTAAAATTAAGATATATAGCATTGTGATGAAAAGCGTCTGGTAAGAAGTGCAATATGAATGGAAAAACTGGTCCAAGATCTTCAGACAGTTGTCATCTGATAGATATATGAATAAAAACTAAAACCTACCTGTCCAATCAAACTGGAGAACACAAAGACGCCCACGAAGAAGTTTGTCATCTGAAAGGTGATCTCAAAGGTGGTTACAGGCTCTGGAAGACCCCCGATGTTGATCAGACTGCGGACAGCGTAGTAGTAACATCGCAGGTACCTATGGAAGGTCGGGGTAAATTTGAATTCCAACAAAGGTTAGGCTTTTTCTGGGGTTGGAGCCATGGGGAGCCATGTTGGATTGTGCACTCACAGGCCAGCTGCGGGCATACGAATCCACAAAATTTAATATATAACAGGTTTTCAGGAATGTTTTGATCATATGATGGTGTGGAGGTCTCAGGAACTATATAGGATAGAATTTTGAGAGCAAATTTTGATTTCGTTTTAGTCATGCTCATTGGACTAAAATGCCATTTAGTGTATTTCAGTCTTCTGAATTGTTTTAGATTTAGTCTCATTTAAGTTGACTAAATATCACAAGGTTTTTCATTTTTATTTGCTGATGAAGTGTCAATAGATCTCATTATTAAATAATGCATTACATTTATATTAAATGTACTGTCAACATTTTTCAAAGGCACTGTACGGTAAATAGGGAGTGATTTATTACAGTTTGCCTGAAATTGTCAGCACCATGGACAGAGACACAAAGAGGAAGTGACTGACTCTTTCAGGACTACAAAGAGAGACAGACAGAGAGACTGGAGCCTGGAGAGGTGGCAGCATGCAGAGCTCCGACAACAACGACATCTATAATTAGAAACATCACAAACAACAACAAGATGAAGTTAAAAAAATAAATCAATAAAATAAACATACGCTGAGCCATTTCCGTCGTACACCCATGTAGTCGTTCCAAGACCCTGGTGTACTGAGGCAATAAAATACGCACAGGCGTTGAGATGGAGCATGTAGAGCAGGTAACCTGTGGTACGAGCCACTCTGCGTTAGAAAGACACAAATAGGTTTGGACAGGATCAGATGTTAGTGAACTGACCTGTGTGTGAACATCACTGTACCCTGACAACAGAAGTTGCGAATAACGTCAAAGTACAGCAGTGAACAGTAGCAGCATGTAGAAAACAGCAGAAGATACAAAGTGGAGGAATATAAGACAGTTCAGCGTCATGTAAAATTCATGCAGTATATGACAATAAGATATATCTAATCCCCCTGTTCTGTGATTGGCTGTGGATATCCGTTATAGAAACAATTTAATGTAACTGAATTCATGTTTGTATTTTCCACAGTAGTTAAAAGCTACAGTGCATTTAATTCAGACTGATTATGTATTTGTCCGACCCTGATAAAGACGTAGCGTCGATACCTGTGGCTCTGTTTGTTTGCCTTTGCTTGAAGAATAAATTTATAGTGTCATTTCACTAGAAGTGCCTTTGTTTCTTTTCCTGTGCTTGTCTGCATAACTCAGGCAAGACTTCCTGTATTTTGTCTTTTTGTACTTTTTACCTGCCTCACTAAACACCACCTGTCAGACAAGCCATCCAAGCCAGGCGGCACGTCCTTCTACCGTTATGAACTGAATGAAATTACTGCATTTACTCCGTCATTGTTCCAGGAACACTTACCTCCAGATGTAGGCCTTGGCCATGATGTTCTCGAGTCGATCGCTGAACTCAAAGAAGGACTCAATCTAGAACACACAAGGAAAAATGTTAATCTATTAAAACAAAAATATATTTATTTATTTATTTGTATATTTTCACATTTACACCATCAGTAAAAATGATCAGCAGGCTGCCTACCCTGATTAAGCGGTTGAGTCTGTACATGGAGGAGAATTCAAAGTGCAGGCAGAGAAGGTCAAAGGGGAGGATGGTGACTATATCAGTCTGAAAAGAGAAGAATTAAAAAAAAAAAATCACAAGTTACACAACTTCTGTACCTCAGAGTTTACAGTGAGACGTAGATTTGATCCACATAACTCAAAAGATTCACTTTGCTGGGACATAAACAGTGGTGGAGGAAGTTTTAAGATCATTTACTTTAGTAAAAGAACCAGTACAACAATGTGGAAATACTCAAATACATGTTAAAGTCACAGTAAAAGTACAGAAGTATCATCAACAACATGAAGTAGTAGACTGATTATTAAAATGTTAATACGGATGCACTATTGCATGCACTTGCATTATTGCAGCTGGTTGAGATGGAGCCAGTTTTGATCACTTTATATACAGTTAACTAGTTTAGTCCACAAACAAGCAAATTTGTAATATTTTTTAGTGAAATATTGGATAATATGAGATAATACTCAGAAGTTATTTCAATAAAACATCTGAAATCCATGGAAACCCTGCAAGGCAAGTGAGAAAAAAAATCTGATGATCAATTCCAAGTCCAGTCTAAACTGTTCTCTGTCCCGTGTTTCACCCGGCAAAACTTTTTACAGGAAAGAAAAACAATTTAGATCAGACTTGATCACAAGATTTTTTTTTTCTCTCTTGCCTCTCAGAGCTTTCATAGAATCACTCTTTGATGGAAATGGAAATTACTCTTAGTTACTCTCCACCACTGGACATAGAATTATATTCTCACCTTAAATCGCGGTGATTTCCGATAATGCAGCTTAGTCAAAGCTCTGTCTTTCTGCAGGGGATAGATGTTTTTTTTGTGAATTAGACACAGTATTACAACTCAAAGCCACTGTGGTCATTAACAGTGATGCTTCATAATGCTTTGTGACTTACGATAATGTCTCCAGCTTTGACAAACTGTAGCCGGGGCTGCCAAACTACGATGTCAATAATGTTCACGACGTCACAAAGAATGTCACAAGTGATCCAGTACATGTTGACAGATTCACCGTGGTAAGGGAAGGCCAACCGCGCAGTGCAAAACCAAGCGTTGTAGTTGTACGCCAGAGCCACGATGGACAACCAGGCAATATACCGACGATCTGGAGAGAGAAAGAAAGGTTTCACCAACAAGGAATCATCATGGTTATGCTTACTTACAACTTAAATGATGTTACAGCAAACTTTTAAACTACCTTAAAATTAAGAAAGATTACATTTAAACCTCTCTTTAATCCTCACTTTAGATTTTACTCTATGCTCGGAATTTATTTCTGTTGCAACTAAAACTTTTAACTCCAATTTAAACCAGTTTTGCCTCAAAGGAGGCAAAATTAGAGCTTCTCTGAATAGCTGAAAACAGTGTTTTGTTAAAATTGTAGCCGTCCAGCAAATAATGTAATATTTTATGAAATTTTTTTAGCTAGCTAGCAATGTAATGTAATGTTTTGATATAACTCTACCAAATTTTAAATCTGGATTTACCCATTTTAAACCTAGTTTTGCCAAACTCTGACCAACTTTGCTGGTGCAACCCAAGCTAAGAAATTTAAAGTAGGCCTATTTCAAGTATTTTGTGTCCATTTAATCTCAGCTGTCACACTGACAACGTGTGCCTCACCCAAAGGATCTAGGGTGTTTCCCAGGACGTTATCCATCAGTGCCTCGACTGGATGGAAGAGAACATCGAAGCACGAGCAGCTGATGTCCGGGAGGATCTTGGCCTTCTTCCTGGCCTCCTCTGCCAGCCTCTCCTCCTCCGCTTTCTTCTCGGCCTCCAGCCTTTTCTCCTCATCCTTTTTCTTCTTCTCCTCGGCCTTTTTGGCCGCCTCCTCTGCCTTCTTTTTATCTGCCTCTTCCTTTGCTATTCGCTCCTCCTCCTTCAACCTGATGTAGTCATCCTTCTTGTAGATAGGTGCTGAACAGGCAAACGGAGTGATGGTGAATTAGACGGCCCTTCGACCATGTTTGTGGGTTTGTTTTCTGTCTGCGTCTGTCCATACTTACTGACAGGTGGGGTGATTTCTGGGGATGTGGCATAAGGGTCTATGGCTTTGTCTCTGAGCTCGTCCGTCCGCTCTCTTAACTTCTTAATCAAATTTCTGAGCGTGTCATCTGTGTAACGGAAGTAGACAACAGGCGGTGGAGAAGGAGGAGGAGCTTCTTCCCTGAAAAGTAAAAAAATAAAGGAATACGATAGATAAAGTGAAATTAGATCAGAGAGGATGGAGGTCAAGGAGCATCGGTGGAGAGAAAATAAGACCTGGCCATAAAATTGATGCTACTATAATTAAGCTATTGTTACTTGCCGAAATCAAGTTCCCACTTAACATGCTCTCCCTGAGCTTTCTTACTCACAAATACCACTAAGCTCCTAATCTCCTTTCCTACTTTAGCAGTCACAGTATGATCATGGCTGCTCTTACTGCAGCTAACACACACAGTGACATTGTACTGAATATAAGGAGTTGAGGGTAAACTGTCCATTTGTGCAATCAGTTAAATGTCTAATGCACAGAGTTTGGAGAGTGATTATAACAAATTGAGATTTAGATGTTAGCTTCAGCAAAGTCAAATAAATCACAATAAAATGTAAAAGTTTATGTAAAAGTTCTTATTGTTCACTGTGTTGTCAGGGATAGATGCTAATATTCTTAAGCACTGGTCCCACAGGCCACCAAGAACCCTAAATTTGGCGGTCAAAGTACATTTTTAGTGACCCACATGTAAACTTAAGTAAAATAAATAAATACAGAAAAGGCAATTTAGCACAACTTAACACAGCCTTCCTTAACTGTGACTTGTGTTGTCCGCTCATACTTTCCAACCCTCATGACAGGAGACTGCACACTGTCTTCTTGTATGTTTTTCATTGCTGTTTCCCGGTTTCTCCAGTATTTCTCTGGATATACGACAAATTATCCAACCCTTTTTTCCTTTTCTTGATCACAATCTATTTCTGGCGCCATGGAGTGTGTATAAGTCTCTAAAAGTCAACTTTTTCCACCCAAACAGTAGAGCTACAACAAATGTTGCTTCCTGGCGTGCACGTGACATGGAAGACAGTTACTTGTGCTCTCTACCGAGAGAAAAAAATATTCAGATGTCCTGGACAGAAGAATACCTGTTTCTCTCAGAAACGCAGCCTGACTAATGTACCCTTTGACAAAAAAAATCATTTGTAAAATATTAATTTCCTGTTATATTAATCAAATTTGAAATTGGACAGGATAAGGCTGAGGCTTATGAGTATTGACCCTGCCTAAGTCCTGCCTTTTTGCTCTGTTCCAGTGACAGTTGAGCAAGCTTGACATCTTGTTCAGTTTTGTTTCCTGCTTCCTGTGT
This sequence comes from Lutjanus argentimaculatus, assembly GCA_034769285.1. NCBI lineage: Eukaryota > Metazoa > Chordata > Actinopteri > Lutjaniformes > Lutjanidae > Lutjanus > Lutjanus argentimaculatus. The sequence goes on along the minus strand of JAWZSL010000009.1, from coordinate 24,474,623 downwards.
TTAGATATGCTGTGTGCTAGACTAAAGACAACCAAATTTTGAAAATGGTTACAAGATGTTGTTGGGGGACCTGCAAAAGCAACATATATTCTCATCTTAAATTAGCTAATGGTTGCAAAACATTAGCCAACAACCTAGCAAATCTACATCAATCTTAGCTACCTAGCTAGCCACCGAGCATTTGCAAACACAGTTAACTTAGCATGTGATCCTATGTGTCACTTTTACAGGAAAAGGAGAAAGTTGACTGAGGTACCAAGTTTGCTCAACTGTAATTGGAGCAATGTGCAAAAAGGGGCGGGACATAGAAAGGGTCAGTTTTATGGTGTTTCCTGAAGGGCATTATTTGTGATGAAAAATTAGGTAGACTTCACGGTTAGTTGTGGTTTCATTTTTTCACAGTGTTGTTTGTGTTTATGGTTCATGTAGTGATCATGTTCAAAGTTTGAGTAGGCTTAGTATTGTATACATATTGGTAGCTAGCTAGTAGCTGTTTTTGTAGAACGGTGAACCAAAAGCACGTAGGAGGCTTGCATGTGTGGTGATAAAACTTGGTGGCCACAGAGGGACATCTAAATGGAATATTTGATGGCCACAGAGTCGCTTTTTGTGGCCACAGGCCATCGGACCATGCTTAATGCTGAAGCCTCACTGTGGTGTACCTGCTGTAGTACACTGATACCTGGAAACTGGAGGCAGGAGGCGTTCTTGAAATAGACAGAGCTCAAGCTCCAGGGTCAAGGTATTCTTAGTTAAGTCAAGTTTATTTGTACAGCCACTAATCACTGTTAGAGTCTCAACTAGTCGCACATGTTACTACAATAAACTAATAATAACACGGCAAACTCTGCAGAAGAGGACGCACACCCTAAATGGATACAAAGAGCTCTTTATGAGGTAAAAACACAACAGTTAGGAACAGTTAAGAATTACACACAGGACCTTTAATGGATCTTGTAAATGATCGACTGCAAACAGAGATGGCACTGTCTAAAGATGGCATTGTCTCAAGGCTTCTAGGACAGCACAGGTCAAAGGTCACTTCTATACATGTACAGACAAATCAAACAACTGCATCCCCGGAAAAAAAAAAAATCAGAATTCTAAAAAGTTCTGCAGTGTGAAGCCTAAAGTAACTATGAAAAGCTTAGAATGTCAGAACAGATATATCTGTCTATACCCCCACAACCATAAGGGTCACAGGGGGACTAGAGATTCTGAGATCTTACCCTTCAGCCGGTGGATTGGCAGGAGGCAGCAGCAGCTGGGGCAGGAGCTGGAGCTGGAAAAAAACACAGCAACACTCTCATCGGTTTCTAATAAATGAACACTAACACTAACACTGATATCGGGACCAATAAGCATCACTGTAACAGAACCTCCTTTGACTTCTTAGAAATTTTAATCTGTAAAAATAAAATCCCTTAAGGAAATTTTGGTGGCAGAATCTGCAGAGAGGCATCTTCTCTGCTAACTGGAGCACAAATTAGCATTAAAGTGTAAAATTCCAAAAAGAGAAAAGTGCAGATTAGCATGTATTTCTCTTAATGATTTCTAACAGAACTGCATGTGAAAATAGTTCTTTTGATTTAGATTACAGAGCTTACATATTGCGGACACTTTGCCTTATCTCTCCATTCCAAATGTACGGGAGAAACTACAGTGGCCATGAAACTCACAAAAAACCCCAAAAGGCCACATCAAGTGCTAGGTTAGGTTTGTCCTTTCTGGGCTACTGTAGGAACATGGTGTAACAACATGGCAGCCTCTGTGGAAGAACACCTGCGCCCTGTGTAGATGTAAAGGGCTCATTCTAAGGTTACAAAAACACAACAATCCTTATTATACTTGGAGAAGAAAATAATAGTGATGTGAAAAGCTGCATGTGGCTTTTTTCCTGAAATCAATTAATCTGCAAAGATCTGCAAGATAAGGCAGACACCTCTATGGCAGATATCTCCAAAACATTGCAACTCATATAAAAAAAAGATCTAAATGGATAAACAGTACTGCAGGCCAAGGGAAAATATGTATTTTTGGTTTCTGGGTGAAATGTCCCTTTAACATGGTTGATCATCATTGTCCCCTGTCCTCTGCAGGATAACATAATTCTTTTCATCATTGGTCAGAAAGCGAAAACGAGACAGATGAATTTGCCAAGTGATCTGCTTGCAGCCAAAATAGAAACACAAAACTGTGAAAATGTGTAAGAGTGATGTAACAATGTGAAACTACACTGTGCAGGTATGTGGAAGAAAGTCCACATCACAGGGGAAAAGGCAGTCAAAGCAGAAGGCTTTTGATTTCAAAAACCTGCGCTTTGTTGCGCCAAACCCGATGAACAGAATCCTCACCTGGTTTTGGCTCCTCCTTCTTAGGCTCTTCTTTCTTTTCCTCTTCTTTTTTCTCCTCCTCTTTCTTTTCCTCTTCTTTCTTTTCCTCCTCTTTCTTTTCTTCCTCTTTCTTTTCCTCTTCTTTCTTTTCCTCCTCTTTCTTTGGTTGCTCTTTTTCATCCTTTTCAGGGGGCTTTTCTTCCTGTAAATAAAAAATACTCATAAGAGACATTCAGAATGACCTGATGAAGTTTGTGTACTGAAACATTATTCATTTAAATCCCTGATTGCAAACGAAGAAGACAGTGTGCAGTGCACGTGCCAATCAACAGGTGAGCAAATGTTTTGTACTATAACAGTGTGCAGTCACAAGCTGACAAACAATGTGAGACAAAAAGGACGTGGTCCAACCATCAGATGTAAGACTCAGCTACTGTCTGGTGCATCTGGGCCAGATGCAAAAAAATTAGCAGCAGCCACCAGCTATAAACTGCTAAAATATGCAAGTGGCAGGTAGATCTACTTTGCTCACCAGCCAAAAAAACAAAAAAAAAACAATGTTAATCTACTGAGTGGCAGGTAAAATTTGACCATTCACTAGTCACTACTAATTCACAAGTGCTAAGGTCATTATTTCATTATTTTTCATTATAATGACTTGCAGCATATTGTTTTTTTTCCATTACATTGGCAGAAATGGACTTCCATAGGGAGAGACAGTGCATGGACAGCAGCACAAATAAAGTACAGACGATTCATATAGGAGACATGCATGTATGTCTGTAACATCTAGTTTTTGATCACCGTTAACAGAGTCTCCAGTCTGCAGTGTAAACTATCAAACTGAAGAGTAACATTAGGCCTCATGATCAAAAAAAAAATTAAATCATGTTAATATTTCTGTCCACATTCACACACTCATGCTTATTCACATGAGTACTTTCTCTCCCACTCTGGCTGCTGCGAGTGTGCATCACACTTAAATACCCAGATTTTCCGGCTGTTCACAGTTCTGAACAACACAGAAAGTCACACTGATTGTGTGCCCCCCCCCCCATAACAGCTGTGGCTATGTTCATGCCAGTGGGCGGCCCTGCACCAAACTACCCTTGTACTGTAGTTCATCCTCAGCAGTGTCCCCTTCCCCCCTCAGTTTTAGGAGACATCGCAGGCCCAGCAGCAGTAAATCCATTGTCCATGCTGAAGCTGCCATGACTCCTCTTCCTCAGTGCCAAGCTGCTTCAGAGGCTTTCACTGATCTGAGTCACCTGCCGCCTTAAAACAACTCAGTGTGACAAAGAGGCGGCGGGCACAGACCCTTTTATTCTTGAAAAATTAATGCAACATTTGGTTTAGATGGTGCACACATTAAAACTGCTAGACAGCCGTTCAGGGATCAACCAAAACAAATTACTGTAATAATGACATAAACATATAAACAGGAAAAATGTGCTGCTTTTTACATATGTAAAGGTAAAGATTTTTTTCAAAATACCTTTCTGGCCCAGGTCTTTTAGATTTAAGATATTAGAGAGAGGCCAGGCCTTACCTTAGCGGGCGGAGCTGGGGTAGCAGCAGGGGCAGCGGACCGGGGCAGCAGCCGGGGCAGCATCCGAGGCAGCGGGAGGCTCAGGAGCCCCGATCAACTTCTTAAACCTGCTGAACATGGTGGGCTCTGTGTGGGCTACAGGGAACAGGCCTGCCCATCCACTTGTCCTCCTCAGGACCCTGTCCTATGTGTGGATCTCAGGTCCTGAAAAGAGTCCTCAGCAGTCTTCGTCTCACATCCAAACAACAGACTGGGGCAATTAATTTCTTAGAGCCATTAATTCCCTTTGGACACTCCCCCTTACAATTCAGAGTCAACACCAGATCAGCTGTCACAGCCGCCAGTCACTGCCAGCAAACACAAGTACTGACTCCGGTCCAGAACAAGGACCATTTGAGCACCTGATTACTTTATAATTTGTTGGCAAATAAGCATAATAATACTGATATATGTGTCTCTTCTTAATAATCAGTTATCAAATGAAAAGATTAATTGCTGCTAGTCAAAGTGGGTTGAAGAATGGGATATTTTTTCATTATTACAAACTACTAATTCTGCCACAGAGTTTACTAAAATAAATGGAAACAACTGAGTTGTCTTAATATTTAATCATGGGATAACATATGAATTACATGGTGGTAACTGTGGCTGTCTGGGATGAAGGTAGCTGATGTAAATTTGGACTGCTGGGGTTATTTGAGTCCCTTCTGGCTACAGAGTAACAAACATAGAGTCCACTTACTTAATTAACCCTCACGATGGCCCTGTCTGGCTAACAGGATTAGTTAGCACCTCTCTCTCTGTTTCTCTCAACTGCTACGCCTGCTGTACAAACACAAAGACGACCACAGAACAACCATACACAGGATGCCACCAGAAGTAAACTGTAGTTCAATCAGGGAATTATTTATTTAAGCAGATACTGACAGAGATCAAATCAATCAAATCTTATATTGTGAGAATTACTGTATCAATTGTTATGATCGATAATCTCTGTTAGGCTTTTAAACTACTGAAAAAATACAGTCAGTATAAGCAGACAAACAAAAAAGGTGAAAGTATACAACATACAACAAGCAGTATCCTCTAAGGGGCAGTAATTGAGATTTACAGACATAATTAAATATTGCACAATTAGTTTTCAAATAGTTCTGTGTTTAAATATATTTGATGTTTAAATCTGCTTGTTATCCAAGTCATCTGTGGTTTGTCACGTGATGCAATATAAATGTCATTTTAAATGTCTTTAAAATTCACTTTAGCACATTTTTCACTTGGTTTCATCTAATTTGCAGGAATGTCTTGAAGGGATAGTTCAGGTATTTGAGGAGGGGTTGTACAATGTACTGTATATCCATAGTCAGTGTATTACTTACAGTAGATGGTGGTCGACACACCCACAGTTTGGAGAAGCAAAGAGGAAGCTAAAAAATGTACTGCTGTGGACAGGGTCAGCAACAAAACATTTTTAGCCACCTAAATAAAAAAATCAGTCAGAGTGCTTACTAATAAGAATATTTTCACCACTTTACCTTGCTGTCAAACAGCCTTTTCTGACCAGAAACCACTATTATATAAGCCAAATATCGCTCTCTCTCACTCAACCAGACTCCATTTGCAAAATCACTAATTTTATCTAGCAGAACATGTGAGCTTCTGGGATACACCTGACTTGATTGGTTAGCTTGTTTGTGTTATTGTGTGACTTTCGTGTTTTTAAAGGTTAGTTCAGAATCACAAAAGAAACACAATAACACAAACAAACTAAACAATCGAGGCAGAAGAAGACCAGCAACTTCTCCAAACCGGGGGCATGTCAGCTGCCATCTACTGTAGGTGATACACTGACCATGAGTAATACCTCATACAACCCAAACTCAAATAAACTAAAATCCCTTTAACATGGACTACCCTGTTTGTCTGGTGCTCGAAGCATGTCAAAGCAAATGCTTGGGAGCTAAGAAGCATTTTACACAAAATCTTAAACCGACAGGAAATACACACTCTGTACAAAAGAGTAAGAGGTTGACAATAAAACTGTACATTCACTCCCAAAAAGGAGTTATAAAAAATAAGCTCACTACGATCCTTCCTCAGTGGCCTCCAGCAGCAGTCTGGGGGACAGAAATACAAAATATGTTGATGTTTAGCAGTTAGTATAACTATACTGGGTTTTATATGACCACATATTGATCTAAATGTGAGTGTTGTTACCTTCATTTTGTCAATAATTGTTCTGTTTATGGTTCCACCAACGGCACGCAGCAGCTTGGGTGTTGGTGGTTTGGGTCCGAAGAGCGCCAGTCCTTTCTTCCTGTCCTCTTCTGCTTTAGCTGCTGCTGGACCTTTCGCCCTCATTAGCTTCCTATACACACAGAAACAGAGAAGCTGGTTAAACCATATGCATATGCAGGTAACAACTATCAATAAGCGCTGACTGACAGAAAATGAATGAGTAAAACTTTGATAAAATGCTGAAAACTGATTACGAGTTTTACATCACATCAAATAAAAATAATAAATGCTTAGTTTCCTCAGTTGTATATATAAATATAAAGACCTTCAGTGGTTACTGTGAAAATGAGTAAATAAAAAAGCTAAAAAATATATAACAGGTTACTCAATACTGAAAATAATTACTACTTGCAACCCTGATGTCTTTAGCTTTGCAGTATACTTTGAATTGTTTTGCACCACAGTGAGTCCATGAGAGAAGAAATCATCAGTCTCCAGACAAATCAGCACAAAAGTCAAACTGTTTGATACCGCTGTGATGTACGAATGATAGAGTAGAGACAGATGGTTTGTCTTCAGGCGTCTGACTCACCTGCCCTTCCTGGCCAACACTTTCTGGGACTCTGGGTAGTGGACCAGGATGTCAAACAGGTCTTTCTTCTCCAGGACAAAGAGGTTGGCGAAGCCGTAGGCTTTGACATTAGCTGTCCGTCTGTTTCCTCCATCTTTGGACGACTGCAACAGACTGAGATGAAATAAACACAGGTGTTATGTGCATGTTGGCTCACTGGAAAGGCTCTGCTACACTAAATGGAATGGGACCTAAATTAGTGTAATTGGTGACACCTGTGTTTATGTTATTATTACATATCAATATGGCTGCTGTGAAAAAGATCTTGAGATCACAAGTTAATTATTTTGTTAGCTCATGAAAAACAGCTTTCTTATCTTGAGATGACAAAATAATCAACCCATTATCAAAAGGTTATTTCTTTTTATTACAATTTATCATGTTTATCAGAGATCAGGAATGCAATACAGCATGCATAGATAGCCACATGACAAACTGTAGCAACTGATTTAATATGAAAATTTCAGATGAGGGAGAATCATTTATCTATGCATTAGGCTTCAATCTAACTTATTTATATACATAATATATATAATTAATTACACCATTCAAACACCTAACCCATATAGGAAGTTTCTTTTCCAGGACCTCTATGCTAACAAAAAAAAATCTTTTGGCTGTAGTCTACTGGCTTATCATGTCAAATTATTTTGGGAAAAAATCTTAAAACGAATGGCAAAAGTTCATAAAACGTTCATACAGTTATGAAGTACTTTTCTCATTCTAAATTATCTTGTTATCTCAAGAAATCTGCCTTATGTTCTCTGATAAATTATCCATTATCAAAAGAAAAACAAGCTTTGTGATCTCAAGATAACGACATTAAAAAAATAATTGCAAGCATGGCTGTCCTTTGCGTTCATATCTAAGAAATTCAAAGTGTGAACTTGATCTTACCTGATTTCTCCAAACACACAGCCGGCCTTCAGCGTGACAAACACAATGCTGTTGTCAGGTCCTCCCACCACCTGCACCGCTCCACTTTTTATGATGTACATCTCTTTACCGATGTCACCCTGCAGGGAGGGCAAAGTCATACACATGCAGAAAAAAACAAACAAATACTCTACAGATTGTTACACACTGAGAAACAGACTGCAGATATTTACATGAAGGTTTTAACTGTGGGGTTTTGAGTGATGACACAGGTTCACATGTAAAAGTTCACTTTTAAAATCCAGGATAATAGTGACAATATGATAATCACTCACTTTCTTCACGACAAAGTCTCCTGGTAAATAGACGATAGACTTGAGCCTCAGTAACATGTCCACCAACATTTGCTGGTCACAGCCCTGTGGGGAAAAAAGGTTTTTATTTGACTTAATGTCCATGCTGCAGTTTGTCTGTTTCACTGGGTGGTGTGGGGTCTTGAAAAGGCACCTTGAAAAGATCAATCTTCTGAAAGGTTGTCAGGTTGATGTCAACAGCGATGGCGGTTCTCATCACAAGGGGCAGCTTATCCAGCAGCTCAGACTCATCTGAAAACATCAAGACGAAACAGAAAAAGTTAAAGAATACATGATGTGACTGAGTGGCCCCTTTGTGCTCCAATAACAGTTGAGCAGTCTTGATTACATTTGCGACAGAGCCTCGGTCAGCTTTCTCCTGTCATGTTTCCTGCACTTAGATACGCTGTGTGCTAGGTTCATCTACGTTGAAAAGAAAACTAAATTTGAAGATGGTCAACAGATGTTGCTGGGGGACCTGTAAAACTGACATAGAGTTACATCTTAAGTAAGCTAATGTTAGCTGAACCAAAGATACTCTATATACCCAAGATACCCCACGAGAGGCTGTTCCAACCAAAAAATGGCATACACTTCCTGTCTCTTAAATGGGCGTGGTTATAACCCTAACCCTAACCCTTCCACAACAACAGTTTGACAAGAATGGCAATAAGACACACGTTTTATGTCAGTTTTACACATCAGTTTACACAATTGGAAAATGTCAGCAGCACTGCAGTGAAGAGTGGAAGGAAACCGGATCGAGTGGACAACTCTGGTTTATCATGTTCAGGACTACCAGGGGCAGGGGCGAGCTGTGCCAACTCTCGCGAGAGTGTGCTGTTTAGACAGAGGTTAGGTCTTGAACAAAGTTCATTTTCTCCTGATGTGTCCGTCTGAAATTTTCCATTTTACAGTCGAGTGTTCAGAAGAGATGTGGCTTGTGAGAAATGAGTCCAAAATTTACTTCTGTGACTGTGGGGCGAAAGAATCCATCATAATCTGTGTTCCGTTCAATTTTCCCATTGGAGTCAATACAACCAAGGCTGCCGCTAGTCTCCTAAAAAGACGTGGCCGTGCAGAAGCCCACGTGACATGTATACAGGAAGCTGACTCGTCATGGGGGGTCTTGGTTTCTTAACCGTCTTTGGCTGAACTCTCAATAACTAGCTAGTTAACAATCGATGTAGATTAATGACTAGCTAGTTAGCTAGTCTTTTGCTAATATTAGCTATCAGATATAACCAACTAGCTAACAATCATCCCTTCCAAAGTCCCGCCCCTTATCGCTCTTTGCTCCAATGACAGTTGCGCAAGCTTTGTGCCCAGGGGAACCTCAGTCAACCTTCTCCTTTCCTGTTTCTTGTACTTCAATATGCTACATGCTAGGCTTATGTGTGTTAAGGAGAAAGCCAATTTCTAAGGGTGAAAACACCTGTAAAAGCCACATGCTCACATCTTCAGTTAGCTAATGTTACCAAAATGTGGGCTAACTAGCTAGCTGATGATTGATGCAGATTAGCTAGCTAGTTAGCTAGCATTTGTCACGTTTTTGTCACCCAGCAACATCTTCTGACCATCTTCAAAAATTTTGTTTTATTTTCAACATAGTACATGTGTAGCACATAGCATCTCTAAACACAGGAAACAGGAAAAAGTTGAATGAGGTTCCAAAAGGGGCCGGACATAGAAAGGGTCGATTAAAGGCTTTCTAACTTTCTGTAAAAACTGAACTGAGCAATGTGTTACTGACCCAGCATGCCCTGAGCGTCCCAGGTGTAGGTGTACCAAGTGCGGACTCGGTTCTGCACCAAAGAAGGGATGCGGTTGTTCACCATGTAGGCCACAGTGTTGTCCATGGAGGTTCGGAAGTACGTCTGTCCTGCTGTAGCTGCACCAATGACGTCCCTCATCTGAGGTAATTTGAGAATAAATACATGAACTGAGGAAAACTTTGGTGAAACTGGAGAATTACTCCTGTCAGTTGGAAAGATTTAGAAACTCTTTGTTGTTAAAATGGTACATGTAGCATATTTAACAAGCTTTTTGACAGTCAAGACTCCACAGGGAACCAGTTAGACACAGCAACAGTAGAACTAACAGATTATGGGGTGTTAGTGATGCTAGTATGGTTCACTACATCACTATATTAATGGGACAAGTGGAAAGACAGGTATTCAAACGTTAATTTAGAGATGCTAATTTCTACCGGGTTTCCAGGTGAACTGAGCATGCTAGAACTTTGACTCATGCTACAGGCAGAATGTATCTCTGTGTTACCTGTCCAATCAAACTGGAGAACACAAAGACGCCCACGAAAAAGTTAGTCATCTGAAAGCCAATCTCAAAGACGGTATGGGGTTCATTAAGACCCCCGATGTTGATCAGACTGCGGACAGCAAAGTAGTAAGAACGCAGGTACCTGTAGAGAGGATGGGGCATTAGAGGGCCTGTCACAAACTGTACTACATGTAGTTTTTTGGGCCTGTTTTTCAGACAGATATTCAGTTAGAATAAGTCTGTGTGCATGTGTTTAGGGTATGAGGTAGAGTATGGTGGGTTTTGAATCACTGTTAGTTCCTTTTTCAGGTTTGATTCCCTTGATGTCTTGCTGCAAACGTTTAAAAAAAAAAAAAAAAAAAAACTTTGCTACAATTGCAAATTGAAAAACAGAAAAAATGTATGACACACATGGCATGATTTTATTTTTTAAAAAATATGCCATATATGCCATCCAAACATGAGCTGACGAAAACATCTTAAAAATTGAAAAAAGAAAGAAAGAAAAAAATAATAAAGCAAAATATATATATATATATATTGCAAATAAACTACCTGTGCAAGAATGATGGACATAAAGAATGCCCCAAAAAGGTAGTTTGTCATCTGAAAGATCTGTCCGAACATGGTGTCTGGAAATGGCAACTCAGCGATCATCAGAAGGGACTTCTCCGCATAGAAGAAGCAGCTGAGGTAACTGCAGCAGCAGCAGCAGCAGCAAACATGGAACATACAATAGATTTTCAATGTGGGATTGTTGTTGATTTCTTAGGCATGGAGAAAACTGTAAATCAACACAGGGTCGGAGCAGCAAGCATTACAGTGAAAAGCTCTTTGTTATGTTTCATATTCAGGTCTTCATATTTTGCATTTTGTATGATCAACACATGAAAGAGCTGAAGAGCAGTTACTTTTTTAAACTCTTGCTTTTTATAATTACAAATTGTCGTATTTAATAAATGTGCAAAAATCATTCATTAAAATGACAACGTTGTAGTCACACTTACAAATTCTCTGATAATTATAAATGCTGGTAAGAATTTTTAACTGTCTGTTAAAACACAGGTCAACACGTTCTATGAGGGTTACATCTATAATGCGATATAAGCAACTTCCCTTTTAAGCTTTATGAAATGCTTTATAAATGTTTATTATCATGCATGACAACTTATAACAAAGTTTATAAACTATTATGCCATAATGTACTATAAGTTCAGCATCCTCAGTGCTTTATAGCAAGCCAAAGCAACAAGTGTGTTTCCCACCACATTATAACTACCATAACTTTAGCCAGTTATAAAGACACAGAGAGACCTGCTAATGTATCATAATAGATTATAAATTCTAAGTTTCTGAAAACATCAAGAATAGCATGACTTTGTAAGTTTAAAGTAATGTGAAAGCAATGTATGCAGTTATTAGCAACTGTATAATGTTTATGAGGCATTATTCCATTTCAGACAAAACTGTTATGATACATTAGGACAGTTCTTTATGTGTCTTTATAATTGGCTATGTCCATTACTTATAATGCTATAAACTTTGTTACAAGGTGTCATGTACGATTATAAACAGTTATATAGTTCACTAAAGCCTCATAAATGCATTAAAATGTCTTATGCATGTGCTAATAATGTATTATAAACATGACCATCAGAGAAACTGTTACCAAACTCAGCTATAAAAATATGACTGCCTGGGAATATGGACCAGCTAACTTGATGTAGTACCATTACAACTGTACAGTTTACATTTATACTGCGTTTTCACTGATGTGTCAACGTCAGTCCAGCGTGTCTTCTTGAGAAGATTTTAATGAGATTTTATTTTGAGATGAATTTGACAGTTAGAATGCGGTAACCTGTTAGCAGTGGTAATAATTACTGATACTTACAGCAGGTTTACTTCAGGTCAGATCTCATTTTAAAAGTGTGTGATGTGGAGAAAACACAAATCAGAATGACATTCGCTCAAACACCGGCAGGAAATTAAAGGTTCTGTACTTACGCGCTGCCATTACCAGAGTAGACCCATTTAGTTTTCCCGAATGCCCTGGTAGTCTGAGGCTACGTAGTAGAAGCAGGCGTTGATGTGGAGCATGAAGAGAAGGTAGCCATGGTGCGAATGACTCTGACAGAAAAGTAAAGATGTGAGTTAACTTCTCCATGTATCTGTCTCATTCTCTGTCTGTGTTTCAAGCATAACTTTGGTGTTTTGCAGCTTGGACCCTGTGTTTCCATTTTTGTGTGACTAATGGGAACAACAATTTTTTAAACTCCTCCAGTACTCACTGATGCAACCATCAGCCAGGAAACGGGCTGCAACGTAATCCTTGTAGGCAACTGTGCACCGACAAAATATGTCCACTAAAAGTGCTTGTTTGTGCCACTGGTAGATTGTTATTTGAAGTATCTGATGTAAAGGTTTCATACAGAGATAGATATTTTTGTTCAAGAGTAAGACATGATTTGTTTAATCAGATCACCAATCAACCAAACCCACCAGACTCCATTTACAGAATCAGTCATTTTATCATTGTCATCTGTATCAGAAACAAAATAAAACTCACCAAAACCATCTTGGTTTGTCTTTTCACTGTTCCAACAATCACCAACTTGGTTGTTGGCTGGTTCTGGCTTTCTTTGATGTCCGGCCGCCCTCCTGCTCTTCTTCAGTTATTTTCACATGAATTAAGGGTTTGCTTTGATCAAACCAGAGTTGGTGATTGTTGGAAAAATTGAAAGATTAAGTAAAAGATGATTTTGCTGAGTTTTATTTCATTTCTGTCAAGTTTGATTGAATTGCTTTTTACAATAATAAAATTACTGTAAATGGAGTCTGGTGGCTTTGGTGAGAGTGATAAAACAGCTGTTCTGGTTAAACCAAAAGCATCTTACTCGTTAATACAAAGGTGTAACAAAATTAAAAATGATAGAAGACAAAAAAGACATAAGACAAAAAATGGCATAAAAAGATGTAACAAGACGAAAAACAAAGTAAAGGACATAACAAGACAAAAATGATGATGTAACAACAAAGAAGTCATAAGACAAAAAATCACAAAGACAAAAAGACAAAAAAGATATAATGAAATGAAAAAGGACGTAAAATAAGTAAGAAGACCAAAATGACACAAAATGATGCAACAAGACAAGAAAAAGAATTAAGAAGACGAAAACAATGTAAAAGATGTAACAAGACAAAAAATATGTTAACAAGAAGAAACCAGACAGAGAAGAAGACCATTAATTTCCCGTGACTCACCTCCAGATGTAAGCCTTGGCCATGATGCTTTCAAGACGATCGCTGAACTCAAAAAATGTTTCTACCTTGAGAGGAAACATGAAAATGTCACTGAGGTAAACTAACATGTATGTTTGTGATCATGAGTTGGTTCCACAGTGAAGGCAACACACGTGAGCAAACTCACCTTCAGCAGACGGTTGGCTCTGAAAATGGATTTGAATCCAAACTGGAAATACAACACGTCAAACGGGAAGACAGACATCATGTCCACCTGATGAGGAGAGACAGACGTGTGAGGTCACTGGGATGAGTTCATCTAAATGTTCTGGGTTGAAGGAATTCAAGTTACATACCCTGAATCTCTCGGAGTCTCTGTAGTTCTTCTTCGTCAGCGCTCTGTCTTTCTGAAAGGACAAAAGTAACATTGGTCATTCTGTTCCATCATAAATACAGGTTGTTTTCAGTTATCTCAGACTTACTATGATGTCTCCTGCTTTGACAAACTGTTTGCGGGGCTGGAAGAGGATAGAGTCTGTGAGGTAGATGAAGTCGGCCAGTAGATCCATGGCGAACCAGTAGGGGATGGCGCTCTCGGTGTGGTACGGGAAGCACAGACGGGCGGTGATGAGCCAGGTGTTGTAGTTGAAGGCCAGAGTGACCAGGCTCAGCCAGGCGATGTAGCGACGGTCTGTGAAAGGGTCCATGGTATGCCCCAGCACGGAGTCCATGTGGTCCTCGATTGGCTTCAGCATCCTGTCCACCGAGGACCAGGTGGCTTCTTTGAACTTGGTCATCATGCCCTTCTTCCTCTCCTCCTCTTTTTGCTTTTCTAAATCCTCTGCTTTCTTCTTCTCCTCATCCTCTTTCTTCTTCTGGTCAGTCTCCTTCTTTTTCTTCTCCTGCTCCTCTTTCTTCTTCTTGTCAGCCTCCTCCTTCTTTATCCGCTCCTCTTCTGCCAGCCTTTGCCTCTCCTCGATGACTTTAGGGTAGACGTCTTTGGGCAGCAGAGGTGCTGAAAAGACAACATCATTTCCTGATATAGCGCCAACGATGACTATAATCACTCCTAACCCAGCTGAAGTGAAGCTCTAACTAAAGAATAATTCAGTGCTTGTACTCACTGACAGGAGGGGTGATCTCTGGGGATGAAGCGTACACATCGATCGCTTTGTCTTTGTAGAGCTGCAGCCTCTCTCTCATCCGTTTGACGATGGCTCTGAGCTGCTCGTCCGAATACTTGTTGACGACGATGGGTGGAGGCGGAAGAGGCGCCTCTTGTCTGAAGATGAAAAATACCGTCAGGAAAATTAAACAAATAATCATTCACAAATATCAGAAAGTTTACTAGAACTCCTGCATTTTCCAAAAAAAAAAAAAAAATCTTGAAAAAATTCCTCTGATATACATGCATGTATGTATATTATCAATTAGGGTAAACTGTTCAATTTTTGAGTTACTGAGCGCAACACTTGTTACTTAGCGGCTATTATCAGTATTTAATGTGTAGAGCAACAGGTACCTTATTACAGAAGAGTATTAGGGCTAGGAAAAAGGAAAACAAATGAGATGAAGATGTTGATGAAGTTGAAATGTTACAAAAAAAGTTAAATGTGGAGAATGAACCTGAAATGCCATTTTGAGAATTAAATTGAAAATTAAGTTGAAATAAAGTTGAGAATAAATGGGCTTTGTCGACTTTTTTCTCAGCATTTTTGATTTTCGTTGCCTATTTTTTTGACCTTTTAGCCGTTTTTGTCGACCTCATTTCTTGACATTTCATTTTGTCTTCTTTTCGACAGTGCAGCTTTTTATTTTCGACATTTCAACTTTATTCCTCAACTTTTCGATTTTTTCCTCAACATTTTCTCTCATTTTTTCCACCCTTATGGCTCACCCTGACACTCTCCTGCATTGTAGTGATGAACCCACAGAGAATTATTACCAGACTCAGTTCCCATCATATCTTGTGCGCTTTAGCATCTTTCAGCTTATTATTTTTGTTTTCTGGAGGGCAACTTTACTGCTATGGCTCACTCTCACTGCTCCCATGGCATTTTTGGCCAGAGGAGGCAGCAGATCCAGTAAAAATAAACTATAAACACCCACTTCACATCACATGCCCAGCACCAAATAACTGCTGGCAAAAGTTGGTGAACATAGCGGAGCATTTAGCAGCTAAGGAGCCAGATGTTTCCCTCAGGAGTTTAGTACATACCAGACATAATATTGGACTTTTTGCAAAGTTACCAGAAACACAAATGCTAGTGTTTTCTGCTACCCACAAGTGGTTAAAACAATCAGATAACGAATGTTTAAGCTGAAATGTAAAAATATTTAAAAACCTACAAGTATGGATACAAAGCTAGAATCATGAGAGAGGCTGGAATTTGTGCATTTTTCTTCCAACCACCTAACAAAGCCACCCGCCCACACACGCTCGTTTAACTAATGATCACTTTAAACAAAAGACTTCTTTTATAAGGCTACAGGAACTGTTTTCACACATGGCTTAGCGTAGTAATTGTGATTTGTAATGTCAAATAATGCAGTGTGAAATGACATTTTAAGTGGAAAGGCTCAGCTGACAACTTCAGCTCGGGCAGGACAGACAGGAAGAGGACGTTTGTGTTCATACGTCGCCTCCTAGTGGACATAGTCCAGCAAGACAACTGACTGACAGGAGGAGCCAGGAAAGACTCAATCACCACTGCACCACAAATGCCACTAATATGTTATTTAAGCACTTTCATCAACCAAAGACAACAAAATATTCTTATAATAGTTTACAACAAACCAATGTGCAAGAACTTTCATCTTCACAGTGGTGTATGCTGATATCCTTCACAGATTATCTGTTTAGAATACAAAGTGAAAAGAAGTCACTTTGGAAGCTGCGGCTACCAAACTCAAAGGTGAGTGAGATGCTTCTCTCTTTTGGCCAGAACTGCAACGGACTCTACCCTCAGGTGGCACTGAGTCGCAGTACTGATAAGAAGCCTCCATAGACTGAATCTACCCTGAAGGCTGTCCCACTTCAAGAAGAGGAGGGACGCATTTTTATCTTGCAAAATACAACACAGACACAGGCTGCTCATTACTTTGGGTTTTCTTAGAGGTGTTGGTTTCACTGTATGATCATTTTGGAGGCTGCGGTTTGTGATTCTGTTGAACATTGCAGTGTTACACTGACAGATGACAAAAGAAAGAAACAGAAAGACAACAGAAATAAAAGCACCGCAAACTACATCCTGTAAAAAGATCATACAGGTGAATCAACAGCTCTCTAACACCAGTTTTAACAAAAACTGGGTGCATTAACCTGCATGAAGGGAGGATTTATCACAGGACTGTTGTATTAGACTGCATTTGCTTTAACTAGGTGGACCTAATAAACTAGCAAGTGAGTGTATACAGTATACTAAAGAAAAAACCTTTTCACAGCAGCCATTTTGATATGAAATAGTAGGGTAAACACAAGTGTTACCAATGATACTAATTAACAAACAGTCAGTGTGCTCCTGTTGTGCATGTTGGCTCAAATAAAACAGGACCTTAATTACTATCATTGGTAACACCTGTGTTTACCCTGCTTTTTTTTATCAATATGGCAGCACTGAAAAAGATTTATTTTTGATAAACAGAACACACCTACACACAGAAAAACGAGGAAACAACAAAAGATTCTGTCATAATTTTGCGCTATAAGCCAAACTTTAGATCCGCAACTGTGAATGAATAGAGAAGTCGTTTTCAAAAACTCCTACAATCAAAACAGATCTTGCATGTTAAAATTTACTTTTAAATATGAGGGTCTGACTCAGATGCCCCAGAATAAGATTCCCAAGTAGTGCCTATCCTACCCACTGGTGGACAACCAGTTTTATTAAACATGTACTGATACAACACAGTAACAATCACCACTTTGTGTTGCTGTCAGACAGCCTTTTCTGACAGGAAACTACTGCTTTATACTGGTCTCTCCAAACAACCAAACTTCTTTGACAAAACCATAATTTTACCTCACAGAACACAAGAGTTGCAGGTCTACTGCTGCCTCAATCTGTTAGTTCTGTGCTAACGTGTGACTTTGGTGTTTTAGAGGGTTGGTCCAGTTCACCGAAGTCACATGTTAACACAAACAAACTAACTGATCAAGGCAGGGAAGGATTTCAATTAGGGCCTTCAGTGATGAACTGACGCAGAGAAGGCCCTGACGACAGCCCACCACTGCAAGAAACTTCTGTGATCTGCGAGAGAAAAATGACAAGGGAGTTTGGTTGCTTCGGAGAGAGCAATATTTGGCTAAGTAACAGCAATTTCTCATCAGAAAAAAAAATGTCTAACAGCAAGGTCAAGTGGTGAAAACATGCTAAATATAGAGTACACTTAAACTGCTGCTCTATCGCCAAACTGGGGGTGTGTCGACTGCCCTTTACTGTAGATAATACGCTGATTACGGATAAGTTCTTCATACAGCCTCACTTCAAATAATCCAAACCATCCCTTCCAGGTGCATCCTGCTTTAAAAAAAAGAAATATCCCCAGTGTGGGGTCAGTAAAGTTTATCTCATTGTATCGTATCTTATTACCTAATTTTGTGTCAGAATGGCCGAACCTGGTGAGGCATGAGATCCTTTTATAACATGCCTATGTTATAACATGCTAGTAATCAGCTCATGCCAGTCGAACCCTGCTGTGGAGTAAATTAGCATCACCTGTGAACACCCGCAGGCTATTTATTCCACATGTCAACATGTCTCCTCATTTGTAAAAGTATCATGTGCTTATAACTGCGAGGATCAGCTGGCTCCATGTTTACCTGTCGCCTTCGTGGTTTTTATTGCCGGGCCAGAAGCAGCCCTGGTGAGCTTCTTAAAACTAAAAAGCTGAAAAGCTTTTAATCCACTTTCAGGTCGTCCCCCAGTTAATATGCATGTTGCACCAGGGGATAAAGATTTCACATGCTGTGTTCATCTCTCAGGGCTTTCTCTGTCTCTCTCTCTCTCTGCCACCTTGCCAAGGACTCTGATTAATTAGTGTTCATTGGGTGATTAATCTGATACTGGTTTGTGGTGTAAGTGTCTTGGCAGGTGTGTGTTTTGGTAAGCTAAAGTGGAGTTTGGACGCTGGGCAGACACTCTAGGGATGAATACACTATATCTACTCCTTTTCTGCTTATGTCATGCTTTCAGTGCATCTTCCCTAATTAAATATCTGGAAACAAATCCGGGAGAAAAAAAACACTTTAAGGTGCATGATGAAGGTGTGTTTATGTCAGTGGAATTAGAACAGTTGGAAACTACATAAACTACCAAGAGTGCAGGTCTTACCCCTCGGGTCCAGCTTGATCAGGGTTAGCTGGAGCTGCTGTAGGGGCCGGTGCTGGGGCAGGGTTGGGGGCTGGGGCGGGGGCTGGGGCAGCTGCTGGTGCTGGTGCTGGTTCTGGAGCTGGAGCAGGGGCTGGGGCAGGAGCTGGTGGTGATTCTGAGAAAGGAGAAAAAACACTACTACATTTTATCTCCTTTGGAGCTGATTTTTGTAATGCATTTAACTCTGGTCTCAGCTGGCAAAACATCAAAACTCAGCTCACGAATACCTGGCAGTTTCACAACTGATTTTAAGATAGAATTAAATAAGATCAAAGTATTGCATTTTTTATCATTTTATCCCTTATTTTATCTGTTACATTCTGAATTTAATTTAATTATTTTGTTTGACTTTATCTGTTCCAGTGTAGAGCACATTTTAACTTCTTTTGAAAATTGATTTACAAATAATATCATTATTGTTATTGTTGTCAAAAAGAAGTTTTCCTCGCCACTGTCACCAAGTGCTTGCTCATGATGGGAATTGGGTATCTGTAAATAATGTTCTGAAGAGTACGGTCTAGATCGGCTCGATATGATAAGTGCCCTGAGATCACTTCTGTTTGAATTTGGTGGTTGATCTGACAGTTACCTAAAGTGTTTTATTTAGTTTCTAAGGCTGGGTTAAGTTAAAATTTGATCCAGTATTAACTTATACTTGCGGAAGTTTACCTGAGAAGGAAAAGTAATAACGTTTCTCTAAGAAAGTTAAGGGACAAATTCAACCAAACTGAGCTTTATGATGCATCTCTTCTTTCTTTCATTCTTTGAGTAAGCAATCATCACCCTGTTGATAAAATTCTAGTTAACTCAATAAACCTGGATTTACTAAACTGAGATTAGTTTTTAATTTTGCAACAGACGCTGCTTACTTTTAAATATGCATTTCCTCATTTTAGATCTTAGATTTAGTTTTCCTAAACTGTGATTAGAACTGAACTTAGATTAAATTAATCTTTGCTGGTGCAACCAAGAGGTTAAAGTTCAATGAAAAACAGTGTCCACTAAAAGATGCCAAGTTGACACAGCTATAAATTATGTCAGTTCAGTTTGGAATGAATTATAATAGCCCTAATGTTTGAAACCACAGAAAACATCTGTACTGCACTGGTTAAATAAAACAGTGAGACAGACTGCAAAAGAGAAAGACACACAAGTGCGGACAGACTGAACAGAAGTTATAAATAAGATTCATGAGGCCAATTTGTTTGTGGTGTTCAATTCAGCATGTGTTATAGTTAGAGGACTGTTTAGTAGTTCAGTTGCATCTCTCTGGTTTTCACAGAGTATTGGGAATAGGGTGACAGGATCTAGATGGATGACTCACCCACTGTGCTTAAAACCTCAAATTGCTGCAGGACAGGTGTCTGAACTGAGAGCAACACAATCAACAAGCCACCGAAACTCAATTTATTTTATAGAGCTCAGAAAGCAGGGACCAGCAGTCGACCAGAGCTGAACTTTTTATATTAATAAGCTGCCAAAAGTCAATTATGTGCCTCTTTGTTGACTTAACGATCTGATTTTCTTTTTGATCAATACCCCTTCTTACAAGTGCACAAAAAGGTGATTACAGCCATTTAAAGTTACAACAGCCATTTAAAGTTACAACATATTCCTGAACTGACTCAGTCTTTTCACTATCTGCCGGGGACTCAGTCTGCAAGACAGGGAAAGGACAGTTCATCTGACACAAAGCAAAACAGAAAGGGACATCCAATAATTTAATTTGCAAATTTCAGCCTCTCAATTGAGCGATGACTTACCCTGCGGTTTGTCCACTTTCTCGGCCTCATTCTCCTTATCGGCTGGCTTCTCCTCCTACACCACAAATCAACATTTTCCACAAAGTCAGATGCCCGGCTTCATTAGTCAAACCACGGTCATTAGAGAGACATTTTAATTTACAGAGCATTTTTAAAGAATAGTGAATTTAGCATTTGACAAATGACTCCCCTGCCTGAGAGACTCTTTTAAAAAATAAGCTGTGTTTGAGATGAATAGAATTCAAAAGTGCCCGTTGGGTAATGAACGATTTCAGCGAGGTCCGTGTAATGAAACAATTTCATTTGATTCTTTGTTGGCAGGAGAACAGAGCAAATTGAATGGATGGAGGAGCAGATAAGAAGCCACTGCTGTGATCTTAGCAGAAACAAATGGAACCAAACTTGCAGTATTACAGCCTGGATGCAATATCTCTCTTTTTTTTTGTGGTCATGCTTGATTTCAGCTTTGGCTGCTTCTGCTGTTACTGGCACATGCTGAACAATATGAAAGATATTGAAACCTTGTAAGAGCATCAGAGAAGAAGTCAGTACCCTTTGACTAGATATGAATAGCAGTGTCTTACAGTTTTTATTTACTCACTGAACACTGTTTTCTACCTCCAAACATGCCTTACCTTGGCTGGAGCTGGAGCTGGCTGGAGTGAGTGGAGCTGACGGTCCGCTGCGGTGGTCCTTGAAGCTGTTGGTGGCTGCGGGCCACTAAGGAGGCCCTTCAACTTGCCAAACATTTTCACAAACCTAAAGGTGCATCTGCTTTCCCATCCGCAAGTGACTATGTGGAGAATGTACTGACTCCTAAGGAGCTGAAAGCCCCCCCCCCCCTCCTACAATTACTGCTTTTAGCACGACTAATACTCTCACACGGAGAACAGCCCCCAGCACCAGTGGCACCTAAGCCCATCACCATCTCATCTAAGATCCCAATAGGCTTATAGGTAACCACTAAAGCAGGGCTGAGACACACCAGGCCCTCCTATACAGCATATATGTGTGCAGAGTACAGACAGACTTCATTAACCACTGCACTTAGAGTCAATGAAATGCTTTTCCTCATCATGTTGTGACCACTGCTCTTGTTGTCTGCACTGCACCACATACACTGCAAATGTATCTACACATGAGATATGCACTTGTTCCAAGTTATATTGACAAAAGTGATCTTTGTGCCTTTAAGTAGACATAATGTGATATCAAGAGGAAAGTAAGGAGTAAAAATGTGTTAAAATGTGAAGATCTTAAACAGTGGTGGAAGAAGTATTCAGATCTTTTACTTGTACTGATACCACTGCAAATTTAATACTTTGTACTTTTCAAAAAAAAAAAAATGAAATGCATGATTTGTAACAAAATATAAAAAGTGAAAGTACTCAATATGCAGAGTGTTCCATTTCAGAGTAACTTTTATTTTATTTGTTGATTATATTCCGTATTATTAATCTGTATCTGCAAAGTAACTAGTAATTTAAGTCATCAAAAACATGTAGTGCTGTAAGCAGTTCAATATGAGTTTTGAGGTTTAGTGGAGTAGAATTGTCAGTTTTTGGGTTTTTTTAACTTCAATGCAGCTGTTGTTTTCTTGGAGTCAGCATCTACTGGCCATCAGAGGAACTGCATGTTAAGAGATTTCAGCCTTGACTTCGACATCCAGCAGTGGTGGTTGCTGAATGACCAGTTTTACCACATTTTGAACTCCACGCTTTGGCATCAGGCCAAAAGAATATGCTTTTCTGAAATAAGCAGTGGTTGTCACGGTACAGTCAAGTGGTACTGGTCTGAGAATTATGAAATAATAATTAGAGAAACAAAATGTGCATTAATGATCGAGTATGCAGTTCACAATTCAAAATGGGGCTGAATAAAACTGGACATGCAAACTGATTTTTGTTGACTTTGTCATGATTTTTGAACTGTAACATTCTACACTTGTGTCGAAACAGCAGATTGGTCGGTTATAGTGAAATTAAACACAGCAAAAATAAGTTTTCAAAAATGTCTTTTTTGAAAAAGGTTCTGCATACTGTTAGTTTTCTTATATTTAGAGTTTTTCATTAAAACATAAGTTTTAATGTTCAAAATATAGTTTATTAAGTTACCTGCCTAACCTAAATAAATAATTTGAATTTGAATTTGAATTTAACCTAACCTAACATACCTTACCTAGTAACTAGTAAAGATGAGATCTGATAGGACAGGCATATTTATTTTCTTTCTGTGGCTGATTTTTACACTGCTGATCAATTGTAAACAGTGTCGGGAAGGCTCATTTTCCCTTAGGAACAGATTTAATGGTAAAACCATTTAAGTTGATGGTTCCCCACTGTGTGAAACCATCAAGACCCGTGTGCTTGTGCACATACACGTTGGTCTGCTACTTGGCCGCACAAGGTATCAACCAAAGAGGGACACACTCATCAACGTGTTTGAACACATGAAAAAAAACAAAAAAACAAAACTCTACCCAGTAGCTTTAAAGGGCCGGTGTTCAGGAGTTAGTGGTATCAAGCAGTGAGCTTGCAAATACTTTGCCTCACACTCCCTTTCCAAGCGAGAAGGAGAGCCTACAGAGGCCATGAAACTCATGAAAAATGTGAAAGGCCTCATCTAGAGCCAGCGTTTGTTTGTCTGTTCTGGGTTACTGTCGGTGCAACACAGAAAGACCTGCGCTCTGTAGATATAACGATCTTCATTCTATGGTAACAAAAACAAAATGATTCTTATTTTCAGATGATTATATACTAATGAAAACATACTTATGCATATTATATTATATTCCAATTCTAACATTTTCTGACAATAAATCCCCCTAAATCTTACACACCTGGCCTCTAAGTCTTTGTCAAACAAAATCTGAAGTTTTCATACATTTTTGTCTTTGTAGTTGCCTTCTAGTTCAGAGGAGTAATTCCCAGTATCATGAATACATTAAGCCGACTTCATAATCAGCACGATACACATAGGGGGAAACTATAAGCTTGGCTATTTTTGCTCATAAATCTCTCTCCATTGTCATTTTCATTATCTTTGCATATTTCCCTGTTTTCATTTAGCCCTTATCTCAGCAAGACACTCATACGCTCGCTTGTCGTTAAGAATAAAATTGCACCACTATCGCCCACCCACTCGGCCCATATTCTGCTGTTCCATTCCTCTTGTCACGCTGGGGAACGACCAACGAAATGCCACAGTGATGCAGACGGGGCTTGACTCAGCCGTGGGCTTCGTGTAATGTATCTCAGAGCGTTCTCAAGGACCATTGACTTGTCTGGGCCAGAAGAGAGGAGAGGAGGGGATGAGTGGAGGAGGAAGCGGGCAGGCGAGTGCCGATGCACTTTTTCGAGCCTCTCCATCTTTCCGCTGTCCAGTGATGCAGAGAGATAGGTCATTAGATCCTCTCCATCTCTTCCATTAATCTAATTAAGCCTTGGGGGATGGGTCCAGCCCCTGACACTGCTGCAAAAGAGCTCGATACATATTAAAAAAAAGAGCAAAGAGTTGTTTTATGTACTGTGCACTCGGGAAAGCGAAGAAAATCCATCAATGTACTTGTTTTGTCATCCAGAGATGGTACATGAGGCATGCAAAATAGAAAAAACTGATTAAAATGACTGCAATTGCAATATATCAGATTGAACCCTGATCTTTCACCTCATCACAAACCTTCACCACACGGCCCTGACCCCAGCACGAAGGCAACATATCAGTTTCACCTGTCACTCAGCAGCACAACGACAATAGACCCTGACAGTGGAACAGCTCGAGGTAAATTTATAGCACAAAGTGGAGGAGGCTGAATTCTCCGGTGGCCAGTGACATATGACTCACCGCTCTAATTGGTGTAATACAGAGCTGCTCTCAACCAGGGGTCTAGAAATTATAAGAAGGCCTAACCAAGGGAGGCCAATTCATAGAGTAATCATAGTGGCAAATGCCACAAATGATTACCACTTTAACAATGTCATAAAAATCAAGCACTGCTCAGTTACTATGTGAGGAGTCTCCCTTCAGTGAGGAGAAGCAGGAGGGAAAATGGCAGTGATTTGTTCCAAGGCTGTTTGAAGGACTATTTCAGTTTACTGAAAAGGAACAAGTTCTTGAAATCAATGGACCTAAACAACATGGTTATAAAGCAAAAAGGTCCACAAGACTTAAAGAAAAGGAGCTTTGAGTCATGAGCTTGAATGAATATTTATTTTTGGCTGAAACATTAGCTTTAGTTTGTTTGAAGGATTAAGGAGGTCGTGATCGAGCAGGTGCTGCCTCACATACCCACAGAAACGTCAACGGCTGCAGTTCCGAAAGTGAATTTTGATTTAATTCACTCTATGTATCAGTAAATTATCATGTTTTAGCTGGGTTGTCCCAACTAGAATTCATTTTTAAACCTGATTAAATCATTGTTTAACTTTAAATTATGTTGAACCAGACATTAAAACTAGCTTAAAATTAAGAAAGATTAAATTTAAACCTGTCTTTAAACCTAAGTTTAACTCTAAACCTAGATTGGCCTGTTTAAATGGCTGCATTTGAGGTGGAACTGAGCAAAATGATTCCCTGCTGAGCCATCATGAGTAGGCTAACCAGGCTAGCAACATTTTTAGCTAGCTAGGAAACAATATAATATTTTGTTATGTTTTAGCAACTAAGATATAATATAACTTTTTAGAAAAACTTTTTAGCTAGCTAGCAAACCATGCATCTTTTTAAAATTTTCGCTAGCTAGCAAACAATATAGCCTTTTAGAAAGATTTTTAGCCATCTAACAAATAATGCAACATTGAAGGAATACAGAGCAGGAGAAAGCCCTCCTGCCCTCCTGATTTCTACATTAAATGAATGTACAAATGTACAATAAATGAACTGAACGTAGACAAAGCTCAATGAACAATGTGGTCCTTACATGAATACAATCTAAGTTTCAACAATGCTAGCTAGGTAGCTAATGTTGCTAACAGTTATCTAAGACACTGAGGTGCTCAAAAACTGTGAAAAGTTAATTAACTAACTCGAGGATAAAAAAATCACTAAGTTTGTAGGCAAAGATAACGTCATAGCGCTGACGGGAAGTAAACAGACATACAATGAAATTGACGAGTACAACGAAACTGACTAGCAATCCTGTCGGACCATTCACACGTATAAAAATATATTAGAAATAAAATGCATGTATTTGCTGTAATCTATAAAAACAGCAAGAAAGCTGAGATATTGCACATTTGTTGAATTATGGTGTTCTGTAAATGTAACTGTGAGTACTGCAGTACTGACAGTCACACAGATCTCAGACAGTCAGAGTCAGTGTTCAGTTCTCATATGGCTCTGGGGTAGGAGCAGTTTTTGAGTCTGTTTGTCGGTGATTTGATGGACCTGAAGTGTCTACCAGAGGGCAGCGGGTCAAACAGATGGTCTTTCAGTATGTTGGATGCTCTACTGAGGCAGTGAGGGCTGAATAAACCATCCAAAGAAGGCAGTGAGCAGCTGATGATCTCCTTCAGTACTGATGACCCTCTGAAGGGCTCTCCTGCCTGCTGCTGGGCAGCTGGCACACCTTAAGTCATGGACATTTATTGTAAGCAAATATTCAAAGCAGCTATAATTGGTAATTTTTTTTTATAACAACAACGTTTGTCATTGTTTAGCCTGTACGGCCCACAACTTTACCTGTTTCGATTCACTCTCTTCGGTCTCACAGTGTCACTTTCAGCAGCAGCAGGCAGCGGTTTTAAGAGAAAAAGTTCTAAAAAGCAATGTACACAATTAATATAGTTAGCAACCAGCTGGTGAGCAAAAGAGGAGCATTTAGCAGCTAAAGAAACAGATATTTCTCTCAGGAGTTGAAGAGACCAAAAACAGAGCTAAAAGGAGACTGAATATTAGACTTACATTCACCAGGTGACCAGAAACATCACTCCGAATGAATACTAATATTGTCATCCATTTGCATCCATGTTTCTAGACATCTGACAATTATAAATCCAACTCTCACTTTTCTTTTAGTTCTGATTTGTTCTCCAACAAATCATGAGGGAAACAGTTGCCAAATGCCCCACCGCACCAGCTATAGTCACTACCTTTGTCTGTCTGATTGGTGCTGGACAGGCAGTGAACAGTACAGTGGGTACGTCTGAGCTTTTTAGTTAAAAAAAAAAAAAAAGCTGGAAATAATGCAGATGCTGAAAAACCAAAACAAAGAGCTGAAAGAGACTAAAATGCATCATACAGCAGAGTTGAAAGGCAGGGTCATAAGTATGAAGTCATTTGACTACATCATTATCATTATAAAGCATCAATTGGACCAGCTTTAAAGTGATGAAATGTAAATATATGAAAACCCATGACACTGACCCTTCCAAGCAGCTTCTTAAATCTGGTTGGACTAAAAAAATAACCAGAACTCTTCTTACCAAGAGAAATATTTGGAATGAGGATGGAGCTTAGCTGTAAGTTTTTAAATATTGTACATTATATTCCACCTTTTTCAACGCTGCTGGACACGTATTAAACCGTAAACCTCCAAGCAGGTCCACAAGGATTAAAGTAATAATCCTTGAAATCCTTGTAGGGGGTGTTTGGGGAGGTGTTTTGGCAATGTTGTTGCTAAGCATTCTGGTATTTTGTGGTATTTTTGCTGTTTCGCTTGCCTGCTGAGAAAGTTATAGGTGTGAGTGTTAATCTTTTTAGCCACGACTGGCCCTCACTGCTCATGCTAGATATCCAAGTTCTTCTCTATTACATGATACTATATCCCATTTACCACATAACCCTCTTAAAATGCATGCTTGTCCATGAAAAAGTTTGTAGGTGCAGTGGTTTAGGCCTTTATGTTTGATAAAGAAGTACCCATATCCTTGATGATACCTTTAAGTCACTTCACAGTCTTTATGTCATAATTTACCTTAGATTGAAGAAAAAAGTCTTAATTCTACTCTGATAGTGTGATTTTGGGGAAATGCTCTGCTGTCTTTACTATATAATCCTGCCCATGTGCAAAGTGTTTGATCACACAAATTTAAAGCAAGATATGTCAGTATTTAGTGTAGCTTGGGAATAGTACTAAAGTTAACTTCAAAGAGAATATCTGAAAAGTTAAAAAGGGCTGAGTGTTGGTGCCATATGAGGTCTGAGTCCTGAATGTCGAGTCCTGCATTTCTGTCTGCTACCAAATGGGGGCAGAGCATCCCTTCATATCTCTTCCCTCCTCTCTTTTCCAATACAAGACAAAACTAAATTCATTAGAATTAGCCAGATGCTGCTGGCAATTACTCTGAGCTCCAAGAAAGTGAAAAATAGTAGACACCAGTGTGACTTATAGCATTTTAAAGGCAGCAACATCTGGTGCCACTACAGAACTTGTCCCAAGAAAATAAAAAGAGCCACTAATCCAAGAGAATTAATACTTAACATCTGATTCTGAGGCATTTTTGTGGCCAGTGACTATGGCTGTTTATACTCTGGGTGTCAAAATCTTGGGTTTGAAGAAGGATTTTTAAATGAGTGATGATGATTAAAATGAACAGGCTCAACAGAGGAACAAAATTTCCACTTTAATGATCAGTGGTTAAAAACAAATGTTTTTAATGTTAAAGAAGCATTAATCAGATGTTGTTTATATGTTGTTTATATCGTAAAAGTGTCCATTCACATTTCATGATTAACGAATTTCTTTGTATTCTTGGACAACTTCATCCTCTTTTATCAGAATCAGATCATGTCAAAAAATCACTTAAAATTCCTGGATAGTTGAACAGAAATATCAATCATGAAGGTTTGGATCCCCTAGGAATTCTTTACAAAGCTGGGCTGCAACGAAAAGGGATGATATAAAGATTTAATCCTGACTTGAATCATGGTTTAACTTTAAATAATGTTGCACCAAACATTTAAACTCCAATTTAGGGTGTGTTTCACTATTAACTTTAAACTTACACTTGAGGAGATTAAACTTTTAAAATGGCGGCTTTTTTTTGCTCGATCAAGCAAAATAGTCAAGTTCCAAAGAAAGTAAGGGGACTACGATTCGGGCAACAAGTTTTTCTCAAAGGAGGAGAATTAGGCCTACAGCTCCTCTGCTAAATCATCATAAGTAGGCTAACTAACTTTTTGGCTCGCTAACAGACAATGTCATGTTTTGTTAACTTTTTATATAGCTAACAAGCAATGACACATTTTGTTAACATTTTAGATAGCTAGCAAACAATGCTGTATTTTGCCAGTTTTTTAGTTAACTAGCAAAAGCTAGCTGAAAGTTGACCATTTTTCCACTTTTTATACTCACTATGATCTGACTGTGCTCAAGTTATGTTATGTTTATTTATTTGTTTATTTTTATTTGGGCAACCCAGCATCTCCATATTCATTCAACCATAAATTTTAAATCTGTATTTACTCATTTTAAACATAGTTTTGCTAAACTCTGATTAGAACTAATCTTCGATTAATTGGTGTAACCCAGTTAAAGTGTGTTTCAGCTGCTAAGTAACGGCTTGAGGAGGGTGAGATGAGGTAAGAATCGAGGCCATAGTTGTGTTTTTATTGGAGAACTCCACAGTCAGACACATTTGATTCCCTGACATTCCCATTGTTTCACTCTTTCCATTTCATCTCTTCCCAAGGTTGCAGAGTGCTGGTTTATTGGCTTTTACTGAAGATGTGTGTTAGTGTGCGTGTATGTGTGTCTGTGTGTGTGTGTGTTTGTGTTTTGAGTGCATGTGCTTCTCAGTGAGCATGACAAGCCTTGGTGTGTGTGGGTTTTCAGTGTGTATTTTAGTACGGCAGGTGCGCAGCAGAGAGCCACAGAGCACTGAGGTGTGTCATTGAGAGGGCCTGTGGGGCTTAATGCCTGGCCGCTCGGTGTGCACATTAATCTGAATGAAGGCACAAAGTGACAGGCCTGTGATTTAGACTGCCCATTAAAGCTTACAGTCACATGTCTCCCACAGTCACAACAGTGGGGCTTCGGGCTGCGGAGGATCGGCCAGCAGCTCAGGTGCTTTGGGCCGCCCACTGAGCACGGGGGGGCTGGATGGACAGGTGGCTGATAAGCAGGGATACGCTAACACTTAGCATTTCACGTCAGGACTCCAGATCTGCTGCGTGATGCTAAACATCTCCTGTGGCTGCAGTTATTCATATCTACAGTATGTCCACTTTATTTTGTCTTCTTTGTCTGTCTATACTGCTCATCTGTGCATTGTGGCCTGATTTAGATCATACTGCAGCCTGCTGGCTGATAAAAGTTGACAAAGGCAAATGAGGATGCTTGGATTGAACTACCACTTTGCAAAGCAGACAAGCCTGAAATACAAAATTTTGAACATTTGGTGAAAGGAGAGGGAAGGAAGAGAAGACAAACAAAAAAAGGGAGGACAAAAGGAAAGGAAAGGAAAGGAAAAGGGAGGTATGGAAAGAAGGATGGAAGCAGAGTCCAGAGAGGGATGTGGTGCAGAAAGGGAGGGTGGGCGGAAGGAAGGGAAGGGAAGGGAAGGGAAGGAATGGCAAAGTAAGGGATGGAGCAAGTGATGAAGGAAGGAAACAAGGAAAGGAGTGAAGGGAGGAAGGAATAAGAAATAAAGAAAGAAAGAAAGTAAGAAAGAAAGAAAGAAAGAAAGAAATTAAGAAAGAAAGAAAGAAAGAAAAAGAAAGAAAAAGAAAGAAAGAAAGAAAAGAAAGAAAAAAAAGAAAAGAAAGAAAGAAAAAGAACAAACGAATGGACAGATCCACACATCATCACAGGGCTGAATGGAAGAGTGATGGCCGGTCAAATAGATCCTTGCTGTCTGCGAGATGACAAGTGGACGCTCTCCCTTTGACATGGTGATCATTTCTCATGAATGTTAACAGCCCAATTTCCTTTTTCTCTTTTTTATGTCGGTGTCTGACACACCCCGTGGCACCAATCAAATCTTACATGACAAGGCTGTCAGCTGGCGTTAAGCTACAGGTCTGCTCATCATCGCACTTTGAGGCTGACAAAGGTCAACTGTTGCTGAAAAATATTACTGTCTGGGTCAACACTCCCTGAATTAGTTACACTGACTGAGGCAGATAGGATGAGATGAAACTTTAATGATCCGTGTGGGGAAGTGGACATTACAGCAGCAGACAGCTGGAGGATAGAGATGGAAAACAGATTTATATTCTCTGTTTGCTCTCTATAATATATTACAGAAGCAGTACAGACATGTCGAGCACTAAACCAAATTACAGTAAC
The DNA here is from genome assembly GCA_034769285.1 of Lutjanus argentimaculatus. Taxonomy (NCBI): domain Eukaryota; kingdom Metazoa; phylum Chordata; class Actinopteri; order Lutjaniformes; family Lutjanidae; genus Lutjanus; species Lutjanus argentimaculatus. The sequence continues at coordinate 24,443,760 of JAWZSL010000009.1, read as the reverse complement.
TAGAATCAAAAGCACAGAAAAAGCACTTTGGAAAAATAGCGTATCTACTGACATAAAGATCTTAAAAGAGAATCTTAAATCTATGGCCCTATTTTTAAGTCAGCTATATCATAGAGAATAGATTAATTCAGAAAAAAAGTTTAGCAGTAAAGATCTGCTTCACTGAACTCGTCTGTAGAGTTACAGTCGCATCACACTAGTGTTTATAACTTGAAAATTTGGACCAAAATCTGATTATTTCAGCAGAATCGCTGTGATCACTGGATTCATCCACTGAGGAAAACTTAAATACTGAGCTTCTGGTTTGAGTTTCACTTAAAACACACAAATTTGAGCGGGCAGATTTTACTGGGGTTTACAGTAAGAGGATATCTGTGTAAAATCCGAACCTTCCCTTTAAAATACCAAAATCACACAATAAGACAAACAAACTGATTGAGGCAATGGTAGACCAGCAACCCTCATGAGGTACAATTACTGTTTTTGTCAAAGGAAGCTAGTGACTTTGACCTCGTAGTTATTTCTTGGTTGAACAAAATCTTACTCCTTAACAACATGGTCCATCTCTGTAGGAATCCTTTCCATAACAGACACTTAGAATAACAGGCTGACCTTGTCGAACAAGCACTTTCAGTGGACAGACGTCATGGGTGCAGCTGCCCTCAAAGGACTGCTTTGTAGTCCATTTCACAGCTGTCGGCGAAGGAGATCTACAAAAATTTTTGTACCTATTAGTCGTTTAGACTCCAAAATATGTGAAAGTAAGGCCCAGGCTTAGAAATTCCAGAAATACCCTCAAAGATATCAGGGTGAAGTAAACCATTCTTTTCCAGAATTCCCACTTAGTACATGCAACAGTTCAGACAACTGAGCAGGATATGTGTGATTGTTTTCAGAAGTGGACTTGGCTTCAATCAAATAGGTATTTTCATTTACCTGATTTATTATTCATTACTTATTGGTCAAGTTTATGTTTTTCAGAAGTTGGCCCAAGGCTGAACATTGCAGCCATATAGACGGTGATGCATCTACTTGCTGATCTACAAACTGGAGTGCCTTTGAACAATCATGCATTTGTTTAGATTGACTGACCAAACTACATGATCAGTGACTACAAATCTTTGAACGGAACTGACCAAAAAGTTTGCAAAGTGATTCATAATTTCCACCTCTATACCATATTAGCCAGTCCCTCCAGAAAATTGCGATTTGCGACTGCAACAGTTCACACAAATTCAACCAATCCCTGTGAATTCTGTGTGACCCTGCAGTTTTGCCTAAACTCCGCTATTTTTCCACAAATTTGACCAATCATTGTAGCTTTCCGTGAGTTCAACCAACCACAGCAGTTCCCCCCACACGTCATACATGTACATCTCAATGAACCCACTTAATGTTTTGCCTTATTATTCACAATCTTTTTGCATTTGTATTTTTTTTTTTATTTTGCCACACGTGTAATTGACATTCAGCAACGCTCTGGGCACTTTTATTTTAGAATGTTGAGCTATTTTCTGAGTTTGAGCTCCAAAAACAGTTGACTTCTTTGTGAAATACCCCTCAAGTGCACTTCTTCATTTACACGTAAAGTAGATTTTTATAATTTTTGTAATTCTGGGCATTTTTGGTAAGCTTAGTCAGAACAGTACAGTTTTGTTCTCTCTGGAACAAGTTGCCTTTGATTTTTAATGAATTCTACAAAATAAATGGAAACTTTCTTTTGCAATTTTCTCTTGGTGCCACAATTTCATTTCAAAAAAATGTCTAAAAGCATCACAACATGCATCACAATTTTTTTTAGAAAAGCTGCCATGAAATCCAGCATTTTATACCGCAACAATCCCAAAAAAGGCCCGTGAAACCCTGGAGAGACTGATTAGCTGTGTTACACCAATTTGGTATAATCCTGCTCCTCCAAATAAGAAGCAAAGCAATGGACCTTTCCTCTTCATACACATTTAGTCATCAACAAAAACTAACCACAACCAATGAAGGCCAATGCATGGAAAAGCCCTTTTTTCCCCATTTAGTAAAGCTTGCTCCAGGATCCTGCATTATACATGTTGGCCCACTTTCACGGCTCACTGGAACTTCACCTGTGCTTTTCCTGTTAGGACAAGTCAAAGTGTCGGCCATGAAAAAGGTCTGTGGTGGCTCTGACAGTGTTGGGAGCTGCGCTGTGAGGATATTTAGGCACAATGGCCGGAGTTGCAATAGCAGGTCAATGGGCCCCAGAGGACTTTTCTGCCATTTTTCTGTGAGTCACAAACACTCTGACACGACTCTTTGTATTAACAACATCTGATCTACAAGGTCCAATAAAAATTCAGTCAGCAGGAAGTCGCCCCGCACAGAATGCCTCTACGGTCGAGCACAAAACATTGTCACCTGAGGACACCTGAAAGACTTTATGGGTGTACAGTCTGTGAACAACTTTCATTGGGATGAATGTAACACTACCTTTGAACACAGTATCCATTTCTCTTTTCTCCCCTGCTGTAGAGTCACGGTCAAACAGTCACTACATCACAAAGCTTGCGGCAAAACCTCGTATGGACATGCAGTTGAATTTCCGATGTGACTACGCACCCACACTGATTATTTGCCATTTCACAACTTTTGTTTTTAAAACTGGTTTTAGGTGGGACTAGAGTTTGTGACAGTTTGTCAGAGTTTCGAGAGTCTCCGTTGGAAACTACAGCCAAAATGGCAGCTGCTTGGTCACAATATATCCCGTATTACACCTAAACAGTACACTAACATATGTTCAATTTTAAGCGAGAAATTCCATAATTGATCAGCACTGCCTAGTGTCACAGTTTGATCTGAGTTGTGTGAGTTGTGTGTGTCCAGATCACACTTTTTCCCCAACTCTTTTGAGTAAACGAAGCATGAATTTGCTTGAGATGCTGGTGGTCTACTGTGACCTCTAGAGGAAATAGATGAAATAGCACCTTTAAATGCAGTTTCAAATTGACTTTCAGACTCAACGGAGAATATACAAATTATGGTATATGCAATTAATCATCAAAGATGTAACTTATGGCGCAACTTCAAAACTTGGTCTCACCCTCTGTAACTTTCCACACACCGCCCTGCCAGCGTTTTATCTACCATCTGACCACATAAACACACAAATACACACACACAAGAACAAGAGGAGGAAGGTGAAGGTTAATGAAAGGTGTGTCTCTCATCTTGTCTTGTGCCACCCTCCACAGATGGAGACACTGATAACATCCTCCCTTTTCCTCTCCTCTTCGAGCCCTGGCTGCATTCTGGCCTCCGGCTGCCTCCCCTGTCGAGCTTCACTTCCTCTGGATAAGAGCTGCAGCACCGACTATCTTCATATCTAGGCTACGGATGCCAAATGCAATCTGTCTCGTGTGTGTGTGTGTGTGTGTGTGTGTGTGTGTGTGTGTTGAGTGTTTTATGTGAGAAATATAGGACATTTTTTATTATAAGGCAGTGAGTGCATATGGAGTAAAGTTATGAGAAGTGGTGCCTTTTATGTGAAAATGATGTCCTCAAGATAAAGTGTCCACGTAGGAATAACAAAGGGAAGTTGACCTCAGCTTAAGGACATATATTGTGCTTTCGATTGGTGTTTTCAGAGTGATAAAATACTGTTTTGCTTATGATACTGTTGTCATGGTGCAACTTCTGAGGCCTGTGCACAGCAGGTAGACATGCCTTTAAACAAACAATCCAGTGCCATTATTATTTTCTCTGACTTTTATTGTCATTATTTCTAGACTGAACATTTAATGGGCTTTTGTGAAGTATTGTGCAAAAACAAATTAAATTTTTATACTAGCTGAGTCAGGCCAGAATGGGAAATCCCAGTGAATACGGCTTGACCGGGACTGAACACAGCCTCCAAGACTGACGGTGGCCAGTTTGACGACCATATTGAGGTGGTTTTCATGCTGGTTTTGGCTCCTGGCACCCCAGGGCCAAGTCAGCTAACCAAGTTAACAAGCTAACAGCTGCTACAGTTAACAGCAGAGAGCAGTTAGCCTACTTTAGCAACAAGTAAACTCGCTATTTGTCCATTAAATAACTTTGTAAATCACCCTGATACTGTGCTCTGTCATCAAACTGACCTTATAACACTTAATGGCATCTTTCTGAAAAGCCCAAACTTGAGGTCAAGGAAAACATTTATGACACAATTATAATGGTCACATGACAGGCAATATCAAAACCAACCACATATGACAGTTTAATGTAATGTTAAAACATATATTTAATTTGTCTCTTTGAGGATGATAATGTTAAGTTGTTTTGACAAAGACATCTCAAACCAGAGGAGTGCAGATCTAGTGTTCATGAGAAATCAGATTCACAAGCGTGGGATTAATATGGGGTCACAATGACCTTGAACTTTGAACTTTGATGACCAAAATCTAATCAGTTCATCTTTAAGTTCAAGTGGTCATTTGTGCAAAATTTGAAGAGATTCCCTCAAGGCATTCTTGAGGTATCAAGTTCACCAGGATGAGATGATCTAAAAACATAATGCCTCTGGACACAATTGTCGCCAGTGTGGGGCATAAAAATGTTTTTCAAAAATTGTGAATCACAGAGGTCCTTCAGCATACATTCACGAATGTGCGCACAAAAATTTAGGCTGATTGGTCCTGTAGTATTTGAGATTAGCTGTGGACAAGCAACTCACACATGCGAGCGGGCGTATGATTCCATCCAAGCCTTGCAGAGATAACAATGAATGCATTAAAATGACATAAATGACTGTATGACACTTAATGAAATAGTCAAACAGTCATAAAGACTCCTTCATGTTCATGACAGGTCATGACATTTTTATGATAAGGCAGTCTTATGCACACCCTTTAATATTTCACTCAATCAATCTACTATACATCATGTGTGTTGGGTTCCTCCAAACTGTCTGACTGCTTGCAGACACCAGCATCAAAAGTGAAAAGGAGACAGAGGCCAGAATCGCTGGCATTGCCCATTGCCCAAAATCTGTCAGTTCCCTTTCTCATCATATTCATTTTTGGTGATTTACTGTAAGTCACTTCCCAGGGATCACCTCAGTGGAAAAATGTAATCAGTGTATTTTTTGGAATTTCTTAAAATACAGTTTTCATTTCTGGAGGTGGTGGTTTATCTTTTTTTTTGCCTGTTCAGTGTTGGTGACTATAATCTCATGGTAACAACCAACTGTAGAATTCTTGTTTCTGTTTATTCCAAAACAAACAAGAGACATAAACACATCCCACCCAGTGAATTAGAGGCCTTTTGTCATGCAAGTTCAACAAGACTTCAAATAGAAAGGAAAGGTTGGAAAGGTTTTCATGAGGTTGTGCACTGTAAAGTGAAAAAGCAGATGTGAACTTTAACTTATGTAAAGTAAGTAAAACATGTAACTTAAGAAATGTAACAGTAAATTAAGGTGAAATGATTTTAATGCAATAGATTTTTGCACTGGTGGCAACAATCCTGCAACACAGATTGGATTTCAACTCACCCTGTTCAGATGTAGTCTGACATGTTAGCTGGGAGTTGTAACACAGCAGTGCCCATCATGCATTTTTCATGGTATGATATCATTTCCATATCATGAAATGATTATGACTGCAAATTTGTCACATTCTTGCTGAACAAATTAACAGTTTAATTTCTTCTGGGGATTGTAAAGAGCCTGTGCTGAGTTGAAGCGGTGGCAGTAGATATGTTTTAAATCCCTTGTGGTAAAGAACATCTTGTTTTCTTGAATCAGGCCCACAACACCTCCAGGAGCCTGAACAGAGCCTCCACCTGCTCGCACACTCAGCGATTACACCTACTTTCACCCACTACTGTACACTTCCTCCACCCTGCACCTACGCTCTGGCTTTCACTTAGCCCGCAGCACCGCAGATGATCATTTCTGACTCGGTCTTGGCTTTGCTACCGCTCATTTGTTTAGACTGGGAAAGCAGAGACTGTGGTGTAACCAAAAGTTTGATCCGTGCACCTGCAGTGCTGGATAGAGCTGTGTGTTGTGGACCGCAGTGCATATCTTCTAACTAACTAACATTTAAACATAGCATAAAAATATGACCATCGGCTAAAATTAAAGGGACAGTTATCCCCAAAATCAAAAATACATATTTGTTTGTGGTTTTGTGGTGCTCAAAGTGCCCAAAAAAAAAAAAAAATTGAAAAAAAAAGAAAAAAAAAAAAAATTTGAAAAATGCAACAGCATTGTGTCTTTCCAGAAATCATCATCCAGTTACTCAAGATAATCCACAGACCTTGCTTTATTTCTACCAAACAACACCTGCCAAGTGTATCACCGAAGTGTGCATCTACTCATGGATGAAAGGTTACAGCTCAGCTGAGGAGGATGCCAGTGCTGATGCAATGATGGTGTCAGTACAGCTCAATGAGAATTACTCCCGTGGCGCATATCCCCAAAAAAGTTTCCAAACTTGCTTTTCCCTGCTTGAGGAAAGTTTTTCAAATATAAAAGGTCCATGGATCACAAATTTATAAGAGTCATAAATTACCTTGTTTGCAGTTCGAGGTGTCCTGTCAACAGTTTTCCAGATTTCACTTTTATAATGGTGAAATTGCTTTTTGGGCCGCAGGGGAATTTTTTCTGCTGCAGTTCCATAAACGGCAATGCCCAGTCTCAGTTCCATTATATATACGTCTATGGCTGTCACGAGCACAAGCTTCTCATCCATGAGTAGATGCACGCTTCCTTATGCGTGATGGTAGAGCTGGTGGGTGTAGTTCAGCAGAAAGAAAATAGTTCCTACACATGAAACTGCTCACAAGTTTCTCTGGCTTATCTTGAGTAAGTGGGTCATGATTTCTGAAAAGAGACATTGCTGTTGTGTTTTTTCAAATTATTTTGGCGCTTTGAGCACCACTAGCTGAGTACCATCTAGTTCCATTATATTTGAGAAAAGGCAGACATCTCCATGGCTGATTTCTCCAAAACGCGGCAACTCACATCAAAACAATCTAGATGGGTAAGTAATGCTACAGGTAAGAGGAAAACTATCTGCTTTTGATTTTGAGGTAAGCTGTCCTTTTAAGACCGATTGAACCAAATATCAAATTAGATTAGAGATCATAGCGAAATAATTCCATGGTCTCTCCTTTTGTTGTTTCAGACAACATACGACACACTATACTATCCATTTGATCCGTCCATTTTCTACACCCTGGTGCACAGATGTCCTTGGGCTGGTGTCTGCTGCACAGCACACATCAGACAAGAGGCAGGGTACAACCTGGACAGGTCTCCAGACTATCATCATGGGACTAACACCTACGGGCAAATTAGAGTGTCCAATTCACCTGACCTGCATGTTTTTGGGAGGAGACTGCAGATCCCAAAGGAAAACCACAGACATGAGAAAAAATGTTGACTCTACACAGAAACAAGCCAGCCAGCTGGTGGATTTGAACCCAGGAACAGTTCCCACCCTACATACCAAACTGTAAATCTAACAATACACTTGTCTACATCAGCCTATTCCACCAACTGCAGCTGAAACAAACACCCTGAACACTGCACTCATCACCCTCTAGCTTCACTTGACAGCCTGACATATAGAAGACATCCTGTGTAATGAAGTCCCACTGGGCTGACTACCACATGGTGCTGCCTTTTACAAACTTAAAGGGATAGTTCAGATTATGTGAAGTGGGGTTGTATGAAGTACTTATTGATAGTCAGTGTATTAGTTACAGTAGATGCCAGCTGGCACACCCCCAGTGCCAGGAGAAGCCGAGAGGAGTACTAGTACGGAAGCTAAGCAATGTACTGCTATGTAGAGGTCAGCAACAAAAGGTATTTTAGCCACTTAAAAACAGTCCACCTAAAAAAATATAGGTAAAAATGTATGAAAAGTTTATGCTACATTTGGAATATTTGTACCACTTTGCTTTGCTGTCATCTTTTCTGATGGGTAAACACTGTTACATGAGCCAAATATTACTCTCTCTAAACCAACCAGACTCCATAGGCAAAATCAGTAATTTTACTGTGCAGAACACAGGAGCTGCTGATCTACTGCTGCCTAAATCAGTTAGATTGTTTGTGTTCTTGTGTGACTTCAGTGTTTTAAAAGGATAGTTCATATTCACTGAAGTAACACAATAACACAAACAAACTTACAGGTTGAGGCTGTGGCAGACCAGAAAGTCCTGTGTTCTCTGAAGTTAAATGACTGATTACACCTATGGGATTTGGTTAGTTTGAAGTCTAATGACCACCAGAGTCAAAAACTTGACAATATGACAGTATAATTTAATGTTAAGACATAAGGCTAAACAGTTTTATTAACTTTGGTTATGTCAAGTTCTCATGACAAAGACATATTAGCATGATTAATGTCCAGTGGTCTTAACACAAAAGACATCTCAAACAATGTCAACTTTGCATTAAAGATGACACTTAATAACAACAACATTTATAAAGACTTATTCATGTATGTACACCCCTTTAAATAGTGTTACTGATTTATAGGTACCTTTTTTAAGTGGGTAAAATACCTTGTGTTGCTGACCCTGTCCACAGCAGCATTACATAGTTTCCATGTTGGCGCTCCTCATGTTGGCTTCTCCTAACTGGGGGTGTACTGAGGTAACACACTGAGTATTGGTAAGTGCCTCATACAACCCCACATCAAATAATCCAAACTTTTCCTTTTATGTGACTTTACAGCAGCAGAGATTTTATGAACTTCACAACTGAGTAACCTTTTGGAATTCAACCTGCTGGACTTACACACGCTCATGTGTCTGGCAGCTGAGCAGATTTATTTTTAATGAATGTTTTGACTTCAAATAAGTGAGTCTGTGGGAGTTTGAGTGAATCTGTTTTATGCAGGTTGAGGTGTTGCTCAAGTTTAATGTGGCTCAAATGGGTCGCTTGACTTTTACAACAGACCTGCTGAAACGCATTTATGGTGTGTGTGTATATATATGTGTGTGTGTGTGTTTGTGTGTGTGTGTATATACAATACTGCTGACCTTATATCACTTCCAAGTGCATTGCGTTTTTTTTCCACCTATGCCTGCTGCCTCACCAGATTTTCACTTTCAGGGAGGCGGGGGGCAGAGTCCCAGTAGTAGCATGAGCACACACACACACACACAACACAATACAGACACACAGACTTCCTGTGCCTTGTTCCCGTGAGAGCCTGAATGTGTGCCAGACAGGAATTGCATACATTGTCCCTCCCCCCTCTGTCATCCTGCAGGGACACAGCACCTGCCTCTCCACCCCGACCGCGTCAGACGATGCGTCTCACTGGGACAGGATGGGATGGGTGTCCAGCCCCGGTGTTCGGCCAGAGGGACAGGAGCCCTTGATGCGTGAGCTCAGCGGAACTCGCGGCTTGTTTTCTGAAGGAAGACGGGACTCCGGCAAAGAACCTGCTTTGTCTGCACTTTCACGCTGTTTTTCTTTCTGATTTCGTCTATTTATGTTTCTTTTTGAATCAGCCATCCCTCTCTCCCTCTTAGTCTCCTTTTTCCAGTTCCATTTCCTCTTTCCAACCATGCTAGCATTGTTTCAGTAGGTGGATACAGAGGGAGAAATGACTGTTTCCCATCCATTCTTTTCCTACTCTAGTCACTGCCTTATCTATGCTCATCGTTTCTGACGTTTACCATTTCCACCAGAAAAAATGACCCAATTTTATGTCCCCATGCTAACCCCCTGTAAGAAGATGCCACTCAAAGCTCCAGTAATCAAGGTCTAGTGGCAAGAGAAAAGCTCAGAAAATGTGTGGCAAAATAATCTCAACTTTTTTAGGTTTTAACTCAAAATAGTCTTCATCAGAGAATGAAGTTGGCTCAGGTGTCATCATGTGACCTGACAGAGAGATGTGGTTGAAATCCCTGAAAAACCAACAAAATGGACCTCAAGTTGAGACAATTTTTTTTTTTTTTTTTTTTTTTTTTTTTTTGCCCCACAAGTCATTGACCTTCAGGGGGCAGCCCTGAGATATACTATGCCAGCACACTTTGCACCATATGCATGCAAGAGTAAACATATCTAAAAATAATAAAACTATGAAACAAATTTTACTACCGATGCTACCGTATGAGGCTGATGTGAAGCAGGTATAATTAGTTTCTCTCAACTGTCCCTCAATACAGTATTACAACAGCCCAACATGACTCCAACCTGTGGGAGTAGCCACATTAGCAACATGCTAATGCCAAATTCAACAGGATAACTTACAAAATAAAAGCTAAAACAGCATAAAACATTGCAAAATTTAGAGCTTTCATGCTTGAAGTTAGGTCACAGACAGCCTGTATTAATCTGTCATTGAGCTTGGACCAGCTCTCGTTGATAAAGCAGTCCGACAGACTGCTTTATCAAGCAGTAAAAATCCACACACATGTTGTCATCAAAAATAAACTTTTTATCCACTGACCTCTTCTGTTCTCTGAGGCTGGGGGCAGAGGTACTTTGACATAGTGTCAACTGTAACACCAGCGACTGTCCGTCCAATGAGAATGTGGTCAGAACATAAAGACCAACCAATCAACCAATTGACCAACCAACCAGAAGGTGTCAGCCCTCAGTATAATATTTACCATGCTCATTATCTTAGTTTAGCATGTTTCTATAGCATGCTAACATTTGCTAAATAGCACTAAACACAAAATTCATCTGATGAGGAATGATATTAATTTTGAGGCATTTGGTCATCACAAAGTCAAAAATACAATCGACCTAGGTGCTAGTGATGACGTTAGGGAATCACAGAGGACATGAATATCTGAACTAAATTTCATAGCAATTCATCCCATTGTCAAGACATGTCACTAAGATGTACAAATGCTAACCTCATGGCGGTGCTACAGGAAAAGTCTGGGGATCAACAAAGTCTGTAGGATTTCTCCTCTGGGAACCATGAATGTCTGTACAAAGTTTTACAGCAATCCATCAAATAGCTGCTGAGACATTTCAGTTCAGACATAACAAGGGAATCATCAAATGACAATATTAACATTAAATTCCAACTTGTTTTTGTTTCACTGTCTCCGATAAATGAATAAAGCAATACGGTGATCATTATATCTGAGGTAACCTACACTAAGTAGCCTAATCGACTTCGCTGCCTCAGCAGAGAGGCTCACAGAGGGACAGCGAGATGAGCAGCTCAGTATAATGTCATTCACTCTGCTGTCTGGCTGACTGCTGCTGCTGCTACAAAATGTCACAACACTCTGAATGACTGAAGACCTGTCAAGTGTGAAAAAAAAAAAAAAAAAAGAAAATAATTAAACAAATGGAAGCCTGCCAGACAGCCTGCTGTCCCTGGGTTGTACACTGCAAATACTGCCGGGAAAGACACACACACTGGACACACAATTACAGCAGCTATTTATTTCCTGATTTTCTCCCTGCCCTAGCTGATGGCTCTGCTCTTCTTAAAGCCATCTATTATCATTATCCATCTATTCGCCACGACACCATTATCCAAGATCCTAAATCTTTATACATTATATATTTAATCTTTATTAGAAAGTAATGGCAGGTGGTCCTACAGTACTTGAGCAAATGGGGGATTTACGCCGCACTGGGGATCCATATGTGAGAGATGCAAGCTCAGGGAAAAACTGCATCGGCCGAAGCAACAAGGTATTTATTAGCAGCCAGTGGGATGAGCGCAATCAATAGGCACCATCATGTTAGAGTGGATATGGAAATGTGATAGCCGGCCTGCTCTGGCTTTGTGTCTGTGTTTGTCCACTGAACTAGAAGCTGTGATCAATACGAGGCAAGTCCTGAGGCATCAGACATAGTGACTCAGGTCTAAAAGCTAAGCTCATTGATGTGCCCGCCTAACCTGGTTGTTGCGTTGTACAAATGGTGAAGAGCTCAGGTCCCCACATGGGTTTCTTAATACAAATATAGAATAATTCTACTCTAATAAAATATTTTACTTCTGTAGTTCTGTGGATTATAAGAACATTGTACCAAAGAGAACATATTGCTACAAGTAGAGTAAGCATTTGATGGGGTACAAACACGAGTGATCAGACAATAAGACAAGTTATAAATAAGTCAACAGTTCAGCCATATTAAACCACTTTATGTGAAGGCTGAAACCAGCTGTTGGCACAACCTAATGTTGGCAATCATCATTGTTCAGGAAAACCGCATGCAGGCACAACTACAACTGGTGGGTCACAGTTGAACCATAAAGTCGGCCTGTAAACTGTGATAGATGTTTACAACAGACATTTTGGGTCATAATTTCACCGTGCGATGTCCTTTCCTCCTCCAAATTATTCTGGCGAAACTGTAGGATTGTTTAAAACTGGTTTGATTGTCTGACAGCTTGTGTTTCTTGCCCTGTCTGACTTCCTTAAAGTGAAGCTGCTGCATTCCCAGATGCACGAGGAAGAAGGAGGGCAGGGAGTCTGAAGGGGCTACAGCTTGTCAGGGAGAAATACAGTGGAAATTTTTACCTTTATTCTGTTGTGGTTCAAATATGGAAAATTGAGCCCGACCAATACTGGATTTTTCAGCCTGATGCCAATAACAATATTAGGGAATGAAAAAATTCTGGCATTGATATATTGGCCAATATTGCTATGATCCCTTAAATGTGATTATCAAATGCTTGTGACAATTTCTATAATGGAGGCTGGCTATGTTAACAGTTAAACAATAAATTTTATAGTCAAAAATGACATCAGGGCGGTGAAACAGTAAACTCTGGTCTACTATTTTTTATTATAATTATAAATACCTATACATGAAAAACACAAATGGAACAAAAATATTTTATAAACCCTAATTTAGAAAGGGAATCAAATATATAGTACATTAAATGCTGCCTATAAACCTAAAATATCTGTCTGATTAAAAAAGTTTTTAAATTGGTGCATATTGGACAACATATATAATGATATCATTTAGATCATTATGGGTATGACAGGTGTATTGGCCGACTGATATGACTTAACAAGAACAAGACAAAAGACCAAAGACACATGCAGTTGGCACGTTTGCGACCATGCATTGATCTTAAGTATCTTGATGTGACTGCATTATTCAAACACTTCAGCTAAAAGTGTCGGGGAGCTGCTACACAGGAACAAGCAGGAAGAATGGCACAGAAAATAATGGTGTATTCTTCACTTAATACTCAAAATACAAAAATATCCATGAAAAAAAGGACACAATGTCCAGTAGTGAGAGTGAGGCTGTTTCTGGTCAGAACTAACTCTACATATGCAAAGAGATAAAAGACCGCAGAGGAAGCTCCAATGGCTGAACATTCTGTGGGACAGAAGATTAACATACATGTTACATACCTGAACGATGATGTGAATGCTGAATCAAACTAGGACTGAACAGTTTTGACCAAAATGTCTAACTAAGATAATTTTGTCTGCGATTCCAACTGCGATATGATTTAATCATTATTCTCATTTTCATGACAAAAACATATTAAAGTAATGATTAGGGATTGGTATCATCAGGGTTTTATTGATACTGATGACAACACTGATGCTGCTTATTGATAGCAATACTTATTAAAACTCTTATCGATGCTACTTGCCATAATTTGGTGCATAAAATAAAGAAATGACGTGAAAAGATGTCAAAAGGTTCAATAGTTGTTTTGTTACTTTTTTTGCAGAGGGAACAACTCTGACAGCTGTTTATGTAATGTTACGCAAATAGCAGTATAGTTTGTCCAGGAACTTACTGATATTTCTGTACTGATCAATCAGGAACCAGTAGCGACTTAGTACCGGTTCTCCATATCCATTCCTAATGATGATGGTGTGATTCTGTGGGGATCTGTCTTAAACAAAGATGTTGTCTTAAGTCTAAATATAATGTGTATGCCAAGACATCTCTGCAACATTTAATTTACAATGTTTTTTTTTGACAGACATTTTGCCTTTGACAAATATTGCATCTCCTGCAATTTGAAAATTGGAATAGGCAATACTGCAATTTTGATTAAAAAAAAAACAACAACTATTCAGCACTAAACAGTACTCAGGCTGATACAGTATGAACTTTCTATTTAGCTGCTTTCACTGAGAGCCATATACAAAGCATGCATCTTTCCAGATTCTTTGATTTGCCTCTGATGTCTGATCCTCCTGGATTTTCCCAGAAACCAGAGACCTACAGGACCAGGGCTATGTTAAAGTACTTTAAAGAGACTGTAAACCTCCAAAGAAGTGATGCCAGGACTCTGAAGGGACTGATGTCTTGTCTCATGAGCAAATGCTTTAACCATCCTTCTCTGTGCTCAGGCTCAGCCCCGTTAATGTGGCCTGCGTGCTTGATCAATCAAACCAAAGGGCCGCAGCATGTTTTCATAGCATGATATACATCTAGTCTGATAAGTCGATTATGTTTTTTGCACACTGTATGGGACTCAAACGTACAGCTGGTTTATGGTTTTAATGCTGTCGTGTATGCACAGGAGCAGATGTGTGTAGGTGCAGTGCCAGCCCAGGAGATGGAACAGATACTGTAAAGTCCCTGCCAGCACTTTGCCTGCCACAGAAATGATGGAGTGAAAAGCACTGAGAGGCAGAGCGTCACTCTCCAATATGAGACAGGTGCTTGGAAGCTGCTTTGCAGCACCGAGGCCTGTCCAGCGATAAAACCCTCCTGCAGCCATACAGTACTGGAAATACAATATCCCTCCAGATTACTTTCCCCCCATCATTTTCACCCTTACCTCATTTTACGCCCATCTCGCTATTTTTTATTTAAACGTGTCTGACACCATGCCGGGAGGGGGAAAAAGAAGCAGGACATAAATATCACCCGGGCGCTCATCGTGCTGTGGAAACGTCAACACTGAGAAAGGAGAGGAGAGACAGGAGTCGCTGAAGGAGGGAAGAAGGGAAGTTCCCCTCTCATCTGGTTCTGGCAGAGGAGGAGTGAGTCATCCTGTGGAGCGCCACAATGCTAAATGACTTTTCCTTCCCATTCTGCTCTGAGGGTCAACCGAGGTAGAAGCGTCTTTCAGGACTAGTCAGGTGCATGAAAATCCTACACAGCTTTACTGTCAGGCAAGAAACACTGTGTTTTATTCCCGTTTTCTAAGCTAGCCAGTCATTTCAGGATGGAGTAAAAGGCCAAAGGAGGTGGCGGCATCATTCATTACGAGTGCATGAACTCTTCACTCTACAATTGCCTATGGAGTGCCTCCAGTCTGGTGGTGAAGCATGAGAGAGACTGAGAGTTGCCTGTGGCATCGAAAATTACAGAGTACAGCTCAGCTTAGTCACCTAAAGAAAGAGAGACACAGAGGAAGGAACATTTCACATTTCAGTACCCAGAGTTGGTGAAATCTGAACCTACATGTGACAGTGTGGTCACCTGAAGCTAAAGCCTGACATACGCCTCAGAGTCCCCCATGAAACGGCTAGTAGAGTGCTTATTGCTTACATGTTTCCTGTAAAAACAGGCAGGTAGGGAGGGATTTGTCGCAGACATTTGGTGCTTTGCATTTCATCCACCGCCATGCAGCTAAAGCTGTCCATGGATGTAGGAGGGAGCGTGGTCCTATTAGCTAACTGTTCCTGGACTGAGAGCTCCCAGCGAACATGGCCAGACCAGGACCAAAACAGTCTCCGAGATGCTAGTTTGATGACAGGGAATAGGCTGCAGTTATCGACATGGTTTTCTTGCCAGGTTTGGTTCCCAGCACCCCGGGGCTGAGCCATGACTAACAGCAGTTAGTGGTTAGCTAAGTTAATTTAGCATCAAGTAAGCTATCTTTGCATCAGGAAACTCAGTACTGTACAGTCTTGGAGGCCATTTTTGTCCTGTTAATCTGTGGCGTTCACTGGAAGGCTGTTCCAGCAGTTCTGTTGCTAGCTAACAACATGATCTAGTTTCACCCAAATCAGTGAATAAAGTTATAAAGTTGTGCTTTTGTACAGTGAGGCCTGGTGTCCAGAAACACTCCAGTCCACCTCGGTGAACAGATGTAGTCTCCTTCCATGCTTTCATTGAATGCAAAATTAGTAATGATTCCAAGTGCAGGATGAGTCATCAACAGTTTTTAATTGTTTTCCAGAAAAAGACAAACTCTGAAATATCATAAAAAATACCTGACAATACCAACAAAATGACTTTTTAGTCATTGTTGGACTCACAGTGCAATACATATGCGATAAAAACACTTAAACATTGATTTTTACTTCACTCTCCTCTGGTAGTATGTGATGTCTCCTGCATTATAAAGACATCACTGAGTATCAAGCAACTGTACAATGACTGGGGTTGCTGCAAGGTTAAAGTCAGGAAATCTCACGAGAGCAGTTTTGGCCAATGAGAAACAGGTTCATCAATCCTGAGCAGAGTTTATCAAAAAATAAAGACACATTACTGGATAGAGTGGGACAATGGAAGATGACTGTTTTCACTCAAAGACAGACATCCAGACACAAAAGCCAGGAGTGGAAATGAACTCTGTGTCTTTAACAGTCACAGACAGATGTTGAGGGTAGAAAATGGTCCCCAAGTGAAACACATGAAGTCATAGTGGTTGACTACTGGAATGCCTCTTAATTTAATAATCGCAGCAAACTGTGTCTCACGGCGGTATTATTATATTGGCAAGTACTGCGCAAGAGTAGGGCCGGTCATGACTTCGCCATACTGGGATAAAAAAAATTTGGCTCAGTTAGGTAAGGTAAATTAACTTTATCACATATATAGTCATACAAGTACAATATATAGTAAAATGAGTTCCATGCATTTGTCAATTTGTCAATACACATTTTTTTTTGTTTAAATATAAGCATTTTCAGATATGTGCTATCAGCAGGATTACAAGGCCTGTCAATGCCATCCAAAAACAAGATATAAAAAGGTAAAAGGTTTGGCTAGGTTTAGACACAAAAATGATTTGGTTAGGGTAGGGAACAATTATGGTTTGGGTTAAATAACTACTTGCTTATGGTAAGGTAACAGTAATGTTAGGGTTATAAAAACCAATGTTGAATGTTGGTAGGAGACAGGAAGTGCACGGCTGCCTCTGAGCATTTGCTGAATGGATTCATGCTGTTGTTTTCCATGAAAGATAAGTCGCAGTACTGCTTTAAATAACAGTAGCACTTACTCAAAACTCAATCACAAAAAAAGTTGTGTACTTTCTGGACCCAGTTTGGTATGTGGCAGTGCCTTACACAGCCAATCAGGTTTTGGTGTCAAGTGTAAGGTATAAGAGCTTCTTCCTCACAATAACATGCCCTGACAGCCAGAGAGAAATCCATCACAACCATCAGAGAAACAGTTATCAACATGCCAACATCTCCACTAACACTCGTCTACATACACCTTAATGTAACGATGTGTTCTTGGATCGGTGCTCTGTAGCATTAATCAAAAATCAGACCTTTCTTTCATTTTTTGTAATCTGAAAAACCCAGCACAGCACATTATGGTGTTGTGTGTTCTGGGCACCCATTTTCCTTGGCTGGAAAATTTTACCAGACCGTTTCCATTATTTAATCCAGGACACAACATGATTTTGAGATTGATATAGGACTTTGTAAGAATATTCAAGGGTGGACTAAGGCAACTTCCAACTTTTATAGTTCCAAGTTGGATACAGAGGCTTACAGCAGGCCAACAGGTACAGATCCCCCAAAATGAGAAATGAGGAAAAACTAAGGCTAATAATATTAAAATGAATCCAGACTTGCAGCTGTATACATTTACAGAATAAAACATTTTTATGAATAGATCTACTGAGTTTTCAATGTGGAAAGAGAAGATTTCTCGTATATTCTGGGAACATCGTCCTGATTATTATTTTGTATTTAAGAACAACTGTAATATGACAAACTTGCAACCGTAACAACAAGCAATTGTTACGTGTTTGCTGCTGTACGATCAGTGTTAGAAGTCGGATGGTGATTTAGCCTCTGGGGGAACACAAGGGTGAAAATTTGATGGTATGTTGGCAGTGGATCAGACTGTTGTGAGGTAAAAGGCACGGGATCGCAATTGTTTGAAGCTTAAAAACGCACTGGGTTGCACCAACAAGGATTCATTTTTAAACCAGAATAATTTCAACTATCTTAACTCAATTTCACTAAATTATCTTAAATTTTAAAAATATTAAATTTAAACCTCTCTTAAACCCCAGTTTGGTTTTTACTCTAAATCTGCATTAAATTTGATTCTGTTGCACCAAAACTTAAAAATGCGATCCATTATTAACTTTAAACTTACACTTCAGGAGGTTTAACTTTTAAAATGGTTCTTTTTGAGATGAATTGAGCAAAATGATCAAGTTCCTCAAAGAAAGTTAAGGAACAGACTCGACGCAGTCGTGTTTTATGAGGCGTCTTTTCTTTTTCACTCAAATTCATAATTTGACCAACAAGTTTTTCTAAATGAGCTGAAATTAGAGCGTCTCTGCCACTGAGTAGGCTAACTAGGCTACTTTTTAACTAGCAAACAAAGTCACACTAACTTTTTAGCTAGCTAGCAAACAAGATAACATTGTTTTTTGTTGTTGTTGTTGTTGTTGTTGTTTACTTTTTAGGTAGCTAGTAACTCATTCAACATTTTGTTAAGGAATACAGACTAGCCGAAAGAAAAAACGAAAATGTTTTTTTTCTTCAGTAAACTGTATTTACTGAACTCAGATTAGTTTTTAATTGTGCAACAGAACTCTGTTTATTTTTAATCTGGATTTACTCAGTTTAATCCTAGTTTTAGAACTAATCTTAGATTAAATTAATCTTTGTTGGTGCAGCCATGTCTAAGTGTCTATAACCAACACCAGTGCTTTCATCGTGTATCATTCATTTTATTGAAATTACAGGGCTGTGGGGAGAAATATTTGTTCCCAGAATGGGGGGTTGTGTCCCCCGAGTACCGCAACGGCCAATGTTTCAGGGCTCCAGTGTTGTCAGCAACTATTTGGATAAGAGATATCTCGGCCAGGAGTTCCACCTCTGTGCTCCTGTCATTGTTTGCAGTCTGATTACTTGAAACGAATCAACGAAAGATGAGATTTTGGCTAATCTCTATAAACAGATAAACAGAGGCTACGTCGTTGTCAGTCTATAAGCTATGGGTTGCAAGACTGCATTTTGGCCAGTGCGTTCCATTCGACATGAACTGTTTACCACAATTTAACCAAACATATATAGACTATTTTTTTTACGTTATTTGTTGTCCACTATTTGATGAGCATGAACAGCTAAATATAGCAATTTACTTCAAAAAGTATTTCCTTTACTGTGTTTGTACGCAGCATAGTAATGACGCTGCTGTAATAAAACTCAGAAAGACTGAGTTGTGATGTGTATTGTATTGTGATAGTATCAAATCTGGTTGGTAAGTGTATCGTCCCAGCCTGAGTGGCTATGTATCTTAAATACTTTCATTTCATCAAGTATTGATGCTAACGCTTGTTCTCAGAAAAGAGGACTGATCTGTTGTATTATTTAGCCGAGATAAGTGAATGTTCTCTTTCTGGTGTCAGAGGACCTGGTGGTGAAGACTGAACTTTGTGGTTTCTTTGCAAACACAAAACGGAGAGCAGCTATCTGATGGACACTTTTATTAAAGAGGCTCTTTTTTTTCTTTCATCATACTGTATAGGGCAAATGTTATTGCCAATAATACAAAAATATACTCTGGCTGTTAGGTAATATAATAGACCTGATCTATCTCATATTGGATTCAGAAAAATCATCCTTTGCTTTTTTTTTTTTTCTCTCTCTCTCCCCAATGTCTCAGTGGTGCTCAGACTGGCCGCTGCAGAGCCTCATTTCAGTTGAAATATTATCACTCTAATCTCTGTGGTGGATTTCTTTTTGTCGAGACTCAATTCTTTCTGGCAGAGGTGGGACATAACCTCGCATCCCACTGCCAGGTCTCTTTTCCAGCTTAAAGACAGCTGCTGCTGCCGGGGGAAAACCCCATGAGAAAATACTTCTACTAAACACCCATTCTTTGCTCATTTATTTTTTCTTTGTGCGTGTCACTCTCCTCTGGCTTTTTACCTATTCACTTGTTAACAGTCGGAGGAGTCGGGGCATTAATCAAAGCCAGTGTTCCAGCGGCTGGGTGTTGGGATTTGATCCGCACTGGGTGATGATGGTGGACATTGAAGCCCTTTGGCTCTTGTCGGCGCTGCTGGCATTTGGCTGAGGCTTTCAGAAAAACATGGTTGTTAGAGTGTGGGAAGGGTTTCTGGGTAGGTCTGTATTCTTGGTGTTTTTTTATGGACTGTTTTTCACTTTGTCTCTGTGCTGGCAGCACCAAGCAAGTCACGCCTACAGTCAAAGACTACACCAGACTGAAATAAGATGGGTCCTTTAAGGACAGTGGAGGACATTCGGCCTCCTCTTGAGACGTTTTTTCCCCCCGTTTTCTCCCTCACAATGCATTATCTAGTGACAGAGGCGTCCCAGACCCTGCTCTCTTCGCCGTGATGGATGGTCCTTGGCGCTCCACATTGGCCACAGTGATTGGCTACTGCTGATAACGCTCTAAATGGCTTTAGTAGGAATCTCATTGCCCCACTATCCCCCAAAGACACGAGCAGGCTACAGCTTCCTCTGCAATCCCCCACTGCTGCTGAAATTGAAACTGAACCAGCTGGCCTTTTTCCTCAGGACTGACCTTTGACCCTTTCAAGTTCTTTCTGAATTAAAGTACAGCAAAGGCAAAAAAAAACCCCACAAACAACAGGACAGTTGAGGACATCACAGAAGCAATCAAAGTCACCAGATCCCACTGATCAAGCAGGTGAAGGCCTCGCTCTCTCACAGGGAGGAAATGGCACTTTTCAACCCCTACCCTGCGTTACCCAGCGTCTAGTCAGTGGGGCTCTTTGTCCCTTAACTTTCAGCCAGATAGCTCTTATCAATGGTGCCCCATCCTGATGATTTATGTCACTGGCTGGCTCTGCTTTAGTGGCAATTTTCTGCTGCCACATCCACTGGAGATAGTGGGAAAAGGAAGGCCTTCGGTGGTCAGTAAGATAGTGTCGGATAGGCCGGAGCAAGGCTGCGCGATAACAGCGATTACTGTTATTTGTGAGGCGAAGGCGAGGGGCTCTGTCTCTTGTCAGGTCAGTAACGGCAGGTCTCTTTCTGATACCAACGCCCTGAGAAGCTACACAGCGAGGCCTGGCCATTGTTGGACCTGAAACTAATCTGATCCAACACCTCGATGGCTGGAGCGTTAGTCGTGAAAGCCTCTGATGTGATGATGCTGGAGGAGCAGGATGTGTGGAGGTGGAATCAGCATCGGCGTGATTATTAATGATGACAGATTGATGACGGAGGACTGTAATCTTTTCCAACAGTAAAAGGCCACCAACACACAGCTATAACTCCAGAGAGTCAGATTATCCTCAGTCATACAGTGAGCTTTTGTGCCCAAGTCGTCTGCTGAGACGTGTTCCAACAGTTCTGTTGATTCTCATGAAAGCACATGAGGCTCTGCCAACTTTTATGACAAACAGGCAGAGCTTTCATTGTGTTTGCTTTTATCTTTTATTAACATGTATCTAATCAGCTTTGAGGAGAATAAGGTTTCAGTTTGAGCGTTGAGAGCCATTGTACAAAAGCCATATTGATGTTATTCACTCTGCAACAATTTTTATTATCATCATTCTCATTGTTTTCAAAGGGCACCATGAACCCAGCACTCTGGCCCTGCCTTCGGTAGTAGTTGTATTTTGATTAGCCCTAAGGCAGCACCAAATTTTTAGCAACAGGGACATAACAATCTGTCTTTGGCTTCTGAGGCCCAGCGTGCTGTGCTAACATTAGCTACTCAGGGTGTTTGAGTCAGGCTGGAGTTAAAACTAAGCCGATAAATGTCAATTAAAGTCATGTAAAGAGCATATTATTGGTGTGGATAGGGATATGTGTATGTACAGTATGTTTGGACATATTTCATTATTAATCTACCTTCTGTTTTAAATTGCAGTCTTTGATGCAAGAAAACCACTCAGGATACAACAGGAAATTTACCCCCCCCTCCCCTCAGAATAGGTTGATTGTCAATTACTTCCAAAACGACATATTACCGGTGAAGAGAACCGACAGTGACAAGCTTACCAGACCTTACATAGGTTATGTGACAAAACTCACATGACATTACACAAGTGGTTTACATTGTCAGACTAAACCGTGACTGTTTGTGTGCTCCCTGGAAACTAACCATTCACGCACACACCCTTCAGGAGCAATTTGGGGTTCAGTATCTTGACCAAGGATAGTTTGGCATGCAGACTCGAGGGAACTGGGGATTGAACTAACGATCTTCTGATTAGTGGATGACCCCCGGCCACTGAGCCACAGCTGCCCGCTCATGTCTCAGTTTACTGTAATGTTGTGACACAAGGCAGATAATGTAACCATTATCTACATTACTTTCTGACTGAAAATAACCTTTTTATGTGCATTAGACCTAGAATAACTCATTTTTCACAATCACACAAAAACAAAATTGTGCAACATGTCCCTTATGACAGTGGCTGCACCTCATATTTTATACATCATATTTGTACCAATAATTGTGCAAAATCTAACACCTCTCTGTTGTTAAATTCTGCTGCTATTGTAGCGAAGAGTTCTCTTTTATAACCAAAACATAGTAGAAATGATGATTTGGTTAAAAATATGATTGCAAGGCAAAGAGATAGAGGTGGAAAAGGAGGGAAAACAGCTTTTAAGTGAGAACAGCAAAGTATGATTGAAACAGAAAGCTGAAACAGACTGTCGAAGAAAAGGGAGCGCGGGATGAAGAGAAATGACAGCACGAGAGAGAACGGACTGTGTCAGCATCTGTTGGTGCAGGAATTTAGATCATCTCTCTTTTGTTGTGTCTCTGTCTCTTTACTACAGTGTTTTTCTCTAGTGACAAACTCTCTGGAGTACAGAGGCTGTACAGCTCTCCACTCACTGCTGCAGCACAGAGCTGACCTCCTCTGAGATAGGGCACTGTCAGTCTGTCTGTCTGTCTATCACCCATACACACCTGGCCACACACACACACACACACACACACACGCACACACTGCACCCCCCAAATTAATCTGCCATCCTGCTTACACACTGTCCCTTTTCTGACTGCTCAGCTCCTTGCTGTGTGTGTGTGTGCATGTGTGTGTGTGTGTGTGCGCGCACGACACGGGAGCATCAAGGAGCTCCAAATCCTTGACACTGCAGAAAATGCTTTTTTTCCCCCCAAGAATAATTCTAGTCATCCCTGTACTCCTGATGATAAACTTTTCCACCAGTTAATTATGAATGTATGGAGGGATTAGAAGGGGCAATTATTATTATCACTGGAAAATTTATGATTACTGTCACCAAGTGTTGTATGAAAATAGCTGTTGAAGCCTGAATTAATTAGAGATGTTTGTTTACTGTGAAAGCAGGATGAAGACCCAGCACTCCTCATGGCCTGACCTTGAGCTTTTAAGAAATGCATAGTTTTGCTATTTTAGGGTTTTATTTATCCTCTGAGCTGTGGAGCACTCACAGTGAGATATTTTCCAAAACAAATAGGCCTATAGGTCTCAAGAAGGTCGCTAGCTGTGCCTCGCCTAAGAAATCCAAAAATCAAAAGGAATTACTAATAATATAAACCCACCATTGCTTTTGAAGTGGTGAATTTTAAAAAAAAGCTAAAATTAAGTTAGACAAAATTATGCTATTTGAAATCAAACAAGACAGCTTTGCTTTTAGGGACAGCAGTGCTTTTAAAGACAGTGGTGCTTTGAGCTAAATGCTAACATCACCATGGCAACATGCTAACGTAGGTGATGTTTAGAAGGAATAGTGTTCACCATGTTCACCATCTCTGAACAGGTGAACATGGTTTAGCATGTTAGCATGCTAACATCTGCTAATTAGCACAAAGAACAGCTGAATCATTTGGTCATAAATCAAAGCACTGTACCAAAGTACATTTTTGGTGGCCCAAATGTACTCTGGCTGCAACTCAACACAGCCTTCCTTGACTGTGACACTTGTGTTGTTCACTTTTCCCATGAATTGTGATGGGGTGTTCCCTCAAGGCATTGTTTCTGATGAAAAATAAAAGTTCTTATCTAGTTCAGGAAACTGGCAACACACACTGCAGTGCATCATATCCTTATATGCGTCATATTGTAGCCACTTCAACTCCGCTTCATTTCACTAATTTGGGCTGTTTCATTTTCATAGTCCACCTATCGTGTTACTGGTTCTTTTGTAAGGATCACATTAGCAGTTTGGGGTAGGCTTATTAAACCCATACTTCAGTAGCCCTGACATTTCTGTAGCTAGCCGACTAAATATGATCCAGGAAGTCAGGTTTGAGTAAATAGATCTGAGAGTTTAAAGGTTTTGAGACACCAATACACTGCATTGGTCAGGGCTGCTGTTGGGCTTGAACCTGGGCTTTGTCTTGTTATAAACATACTAATTCTCATCTTTTTTTTTTCTGCATTAAAATGTCTGGCCAAATGTTACATATTTTGTTGAATTTCGTGTACTTACACAAATGTTCCCAACACCATTCAAACACAGAGATATATGTAATTTATTCAAAGCAACAGTGTATTTCCTGCAAGCTGTTGCTAGCTAGTTGCTATAACATATTACTGCATTTTATTGCATTAATCCTCAGTTGTTGTAAAGGTTTTGTTTGCCTACAGTAAGAGTGAAATATCAGCCACTTACAAGAAGTCCCCAGATAACTGTAGGAGGTTTTACTTAGCTAATTATCCAGATATGGATGGTTACAGCTTGCTTTGTTTGTGCCTGCAGTTACTGCAAACCAAAACTACTTACAAATAGAACAAATGTACAGTATCATGAGCATTGTGATGTCAGAAAGGAAGCACATTTAATTATCTTCAGGTCCGAGATCAGGACTAAAGATTGAAACAGCTAAAAGTCTGGAAGGGAACAAGGTCAGTCAATCAAGGTTGGCGGTTGCAGAAATCTAATTAGGGAAGCCTCTTCACACAGTGAAGGGAACACTGAGAAAATGAATTTTGTGTAGTTTTATGACTGAATTTATACTTTCCTTTTTTAAATGCTGATTTTCCATTTTCTTACACAACTGAACATTGTGTAGGTACTTCTATGCACACACAATGCCTGTTCAGTCATAATTCCCCAGTGTTTGGATCACTATGCAGGGAAGAAAATTAAATCCATGGTGTAGCTACATCTCATTTCCATTTTGGTGGTCAGGAAAAACACATGTGGTCCCTCTGAGACTTCAGAAGAAAGGGAAACCCCTCTGTATTCCCTTGAATATTGTTTAAACAGATTCAAACAGCACAGCTCAGCATAATGCTGCTGACTTTGGCACCAGAATAACTGACAATCTGAGCTCATCGTGTCTCTTATGAGGTGCAATAACCATAAACTAATTATTACGTTATGCTTGCAAAGCAACGCGCCATGAGAGGGAAATCAAATGCAGATACCACAGGCTGCTTATTCCCTGTTGGCCTCAGTGTGACTAGATGTATGAGCATTGATTTAGCATGCAGGCTCTTAGAGCTCATCTAGCACTGAACCTTTGAAATAAGCTGGGAGCTATGAGGCAGAGCTCAGCAAAAGTCATGCATGACTCGGTCGGAGAGGACAGAGGTCCTAGTGCAGGAGATTCATCATCGACAAGCCATGCTCGGCTTGGCAGGTGGGTAAGCTCCAGGGTGGAGGGAAGAGCTCACTATCTGACTTTTAAAATGTTGATGATCAGGAACTGCAAAAAGAGAATCCATAATTAGATGAGGTCCTGCAAATTCCTATGGACATATACTCTAAATACTTTCAGGTTTTCCAACTGTTGGTCACATAACCAAGCAGAAATGTCATTTGGTTGTGTTGTTGGGTTCTGGAATCAAAGGAGTAATGGTTCCTAATTGAAGTTTTATCACATACCAGGTACCGCTGCCAGTCAAAAAACACAACACATCTTCTATGTAGCATGATGTTCATTTTGTAAATTATGGTCCCATTTAAAGTAAAATAGAGGATGAAGCGGGGTATGCTTTACCGTTTGATTGACAGGTCATTCTCAGTAAGTCCGTTCAGAGGTCACAAAACTCAGATCAAACTGTCGAGCTAGCCAGAGTAAGAGTTGATCAAATATGGATCTAGATTCTGTTACTGCATTGCCTATTTCTCACACTGTTTAGCTTTAATGCCGGAAACTCTGTGGCCAGGCTTGCCACCATTTTTTCCGGCCGAACGGACAAGACAAAACCAAGCGCCGCCAAAGTCGCAGTACATCACCCACCAACTCTACACTCTCATTAGTACTGCGCATGCTCTAATGCAAAAAAGAAAAAGAAAAAAAAAAAAAAAAAGATGCCAACCCCAATAACGCCAATCTCAAGGCTTCGAAATGGTAGCCGACAAACTAGTGGGTGACGTCATGGTGTGTGTGTTGCGTGTTGCCATGTCATAACTTTCCTGTGTTGTAAATTCACATCTCATGATATTGTTATTCACTGTGGTGTTTTGGTGATTATCATATAGATTCTTTTATCAAACTGTTTTGGTTCAACAACATTTTTTAGTCTGCAAAGTCTTGGGGAACTTTAATGGAGCTGGCACAGAAAGCCTCACATATGGATTATGATGATACATAATGACTCATATATCCACAACACTCAGATCAGTAAGTAAAGTTCCTGAGTGGCTCGGTAAGATGTGTGTACATTGCAATACATCCTACTGGACATGCTTTGCTTGTCCTGTGAAATTGCTGCTTGCAGCTATGTTCTGTTTTTGTATTTGGTGTGATAAATGTATGAGATTCTGACATCTCCGTCTTCAGCGTTGACACTGTTGACAGCATGTTGACTCTTCATCTGTCCCTCGCTAAACAACATGAGTCATGCCAACAGCTGACTCCAGAATACATGTCAACATGTGAGAGCATCAACTCGGGTACAATAGAAAAAAGGCACCTCCAGAGACTAAACAAGTAAAGTGCATTTGTTTTGGAGGTTTGGATAATATGACCTAATGGATGTTCACTGTTTTCAAAAAGAAGACAAACAGATTTATGCCAAACATTGGAACAAATATACTTAAAGGAGAAATATGTAATATATTTACTAATATTTACTAATTTTCAATTCTGGTGCAGAACGCCTGTGTTTTTTTGCACGGAAAACAACTCGCTTCAATGAGAGATCATATCTTAAACAGGGCTTCATTCCATTTAATATACCATCTGTGGCTCCAACTCACTATTTGGACTGCAGTTCTTACTTTTGAATCCTAGTGTCTTACATATTTCTCCTTTAAAAGTCTTTCATCCAGAACTTGGCCACAAAAACTAAATCAAATGGGAAAATAAAGCCAAATTATGTACGAACACTCTCATTTCTGTGCAGCAGCTTTATTGTCAGGTAGTAAATTTCCAATATTAAGTCGGAAATAGAAAGATATGGTGCTAACATTATGGCTTGGCTTCCTTCATCCACATTTACAATGACACGAGACGAGATGAGGGAAATGTAATGAAAGAAAAAAAGACGTTGCTATGTTTGATGTGGCTTTTTTGTTACATTGCAAACATATCTTCAGGGTGGACAAACACAAGTTTGTGTAATCATATATAGTGTGAGCCGACACCCGTCTGAGTAAATGAAAAAGCGCACACAATAACATCTTCCTGTGTCTGTCTCAGACTCACGCACATAAACACACAGCGTCAACAGTCTCCCAGCAGGCCAGCATTGTGGAGGTTCCTGTGATTGATGTCTCTGACCTATTCTGCGAGCAGGCAGCCACATCGGCAACCTAATTACCCTATCATCATCACTGCTCTATCTGGTGGAGCAAAACACAGACACATATACACACACACATACACATTCGCAAACAAAATCACAGTAACAGCAGCAAGTT
Organism: Lutjanus argentimaculatus; assembly: GCA_034769285.1. Taxonomy (NCBI): domain Eukaryota; kingdom Metazoa; phylum Chordata; class Actinopteri; order Lutjaniformes; family Lutjanidae; genus Lutjanus; species Lutjanus argentimaculatus. The sequence continues at coordinate 24,415,854 of JAWZSL010000009.1, read as the reverse complement.
CCTGGCGACTTCTCCCAGCAAAGTTGAAAGTACAAGTTGCAGGTTGCAGAATGATTAAATTTAATTCAGATGTCTGACCTCAGAAAACCTCCCGTGGGGAAGAAACTGTTGTTTTCGCAGTAATTCCTGAGAGCATTTTACTGTAGAGGAGAAAAAGATGTTTTCCAGGCAAACTATTGTGTGTGTCATTCATTTCCTGTTTGGATTACTGTACATCTCTCCACTGTGGGATGTTTACAGAAACAATAAACACACCTTTTCTCTTTGTGTCTTTGGCTCTTTCTTTGTACTGTATCCATGTACTTCACAGTTGGCTCGTCTGCTGGTCAGGTAGGTGTGCTCTGGTCGGATTCCCTGAAAAGCTGTTGGCTTAAGTGTCTCTTAGCAAGACATAATATAACTATTTGTTTTAACTTTTAAAGTTATCATCCTGGCTGCCTTAAAATTTTAAGTTGACTAAATTTGAAAAGACAAGCTGAAGTTCAATAAGCTTATGATATTAAGTTGAACCAACAATTTTCAACCAGACTGATGAACATTACAAACAGATTTGACTTCCTTTTACATTTTCTCAGTTTGAAATGTCAAACTATAAAAAAGAAAGGTCTTAACTCTCAAACAATGAACGCTAAGAACTCTGCTAATATGCTGATCATGTTTTCTAGAAACTTAGCCTAATTTAATGAGTTGATTAAACTCTGTACAGCCCATTCTTCAACTCATCAGTTCAAGTCAAAATACATCAAGTTTGAAGTGTTCTAAAAATAAATGCTAGAAATTTTAAAAAGTTTAATTAACTTAAATAATAAAACTTTTGATACTTCAACAGTTTAATGACATACAGCTACGAACATTGTGTGTGTGATTTGTGGCTCAATTTTTATTTTTTTTGAAGTTACGTCCCATGGTGGTCCACTGAGGGGGCGTGACTTTGGCTCTTTATTGTATTCAGTGTTTAGAAGATTCAGTGTCACTGTTTAATCTGTGTTTGCTCTCAAAATGCTACTTCACAAAGAATTAAAATCAATAGTAACCAACCTTTTTAGCTTGTGAACCCTTAAAATACATGCAATTTTATTGCAATAATTTTTAGAGATAAAATTCTACAATAATTAACAAGGAAAAAAGCACGTCTTTTTTTGTTTCCCTTCCTTCAGCCCACTGATTTAATCGCTACACATTTGAAAGTGCACTAAAATACAATACTGCAGCTGCTAGTGTAAGAGTGACAAATTACACTAAGAAAAAGTAGGTATGAATACTAAATGATCTTGTTTTGAACACGCTGTTGATGGACACAACACAATATCCAAAGGGGGATAAGAATCCAGAGACGTACTGGAGGACCTGCTCACAGCTGGAAAAAATTAAAAGTAATTGTAGGCAGAGGGGAAATGGCTCCAGGGACAACTTTGAAAACAAAAACATCAAATATTAAATCTTTGGACATTGGACTTTCTCTTTTCTAACTTTCCAAATTTGAATCTGCAGCAGCTTTACAAAGTTGCAGATTGGTTGATGTAATTTAATTTCCTGTTAGTACAACACAGTACAAAGTCAATTTATTTCTTATGTAGCAACTGCCAAAACAGTATACTTAAAGATTAGTCTGTGTTTTATACTTAATAGTATATGGATTTGGGACTCGCCTAATGCTTTTTTTTTTTTTTTTATTAACAATTTGTTCTATTACTCTGCCACTCCAGACTGTTACCAGCTAAAAGCCTGGATACTCTGATTTAAAACTAGAGCTGCAACGATTAATCCATCAATAATCAATTATAAAATTAATCACCAACTATTTTGATAATTGGTTTAAGTAATTTTTAAGAAAAAATAATCAAAATTCCCTAATTCTAGCTTTTTAAATGTCAGTATTTTGTTTCTTTACTTTTTAGACAGTAAACCGAACATCTTTGGGTTGTTGACACAAGAAGACATTTGAGGACGTCATGTTGGCCTATGGGAAACACTGATTGACATTTTTCAACATTTTCTGACATTTTATAGATCAAACAACTATTAATAATAGTTGCAGCCCTATTTAAAACATTGGACTTTTACTGCTCATCAGTTCATTACAATGTAATTCGTGCGATTAGAGGATCTGCTGAGGAGGAGAAATTAATCCGTGTCGGTGTTCCACATAGAGTTTGACCAACAGCAAGCTGTCATGACAGTGCTGATTTGAGGGGACAGAGAACCAGAGGAAGATTTTCACTGTATTTATCTTCCTCTGTTGGAATAAAAACGGTTTCCCAACAGAACAATGTTTCGCAGACAGCTAAGAGACAGAAACTAATGGTGCAAATATGTCTCAAATAAAAGCTATTGTCCTGTTAGTGACCAAGCTACGCTAGCAAGTTTGCTATTACCAAAGCTGTATCACCCCCGGAATAACTTTTTATTGACTGAAATGGTGTGCAGTGATGAAAAAAATGCTGGGAGGAAGTGAACAGAACAGAGAGAAAATAAAGTTATTAATTCAGTTATTTATTTACTCTTTCTCAGTTGATACACAGGCATGTATTTGTTTATATACATGGGTATGTCTGTGTGTGTGTGTGTGTATATCTTATTTTATTCATATCATTTTATAAACGATCATTATTGTTTTACTTGTACTGATGGCTTAGAATTTATCAGTGGTTGGATGTGGAGGAAATAAGTTCCAAAGAAGAACTAACTCTTGTAACAAACTCATTGTGGAAAAAGTGATGTAACATGTTCAAAATAGCAATAAAAATGTGATGCAAAAAAAAGGACTACGTCTACATGTCCCATTTTCTTATTAAACCTGCACATTTAGTTAGCCAGCTAATGTTATTCAAGCTTCAGAGACTGCACACAACTGAGTTATAGACATGTGATGCAGGGACAAAGACCCTTTCAAACCCAGATGCTCGCCTGGCAGGGAAGTGAGAGATAGATTAGATAACGATTAATCGATTACCAATTAATCGGTCACTAAGAATTTGGTTGATCAAATAAAAATTAATCTACTACTATCAAATATGAGTGTGCTCTGTATGTTATCCAGTATTCAAGCATATGTGCTTAATATGTAGGCCTTTATATCTTTATTCATAGGCTATTTAATACTGTTGGAGAATGTACAATATGTTGAGGAAAAAAAGCTTGATTGAAGAGGAACAAAACATATTTGGTATTATTTTGTATAAGCAAAATTTTTATGTTTTTTTTTTTTGCTAATGATTAATCAATTAATTGATTATTAATGTTACCAATGATCGATTAAGGAAAGTGCTTACAATTTACAACCCTACTGGAGAGTTTTCCCAGCTGAGTGAGACACTTGGAGTTTACTGTCAGAGTGACGGCTGAAAGCTGCTATGGGACAGCCAATGATTTAATTGTCCATCGGTGATACAGTATGTATATATGTCCGCCTATCCAAATCAACAAACTCCTTTAGAAATTGAATTCTTATTAGCCTCATTAAAACAATTGATTTCTGGTCTACTTTGTATTGGACGTCACTCCAAAGTCGACTTTAGCAACTATTTAACCAGTCTGTTTACACAAAATCCCCACAGAGACAGAAGAAGTGAGAAAAGACAGACAGCAGGCCAACAGACAGTCACAGCAGGTAAGTTAGACAGACAGGCGGGCCGCCGGGTTGACAGACGGTTACAACTCTTCTGCTGTTTGTTTGCACGACTACCGCGCAGTCAAAGAAAGCTTTGATGTTTTATTGCTTTAGACAGCCCCATTCCCCACCACCGCTCTCTATCACACCGAAGACACAAAAAACACATACAATCACCATCTATTATTCATCCTGTTCACCAGAGCCATTTAAATACATCAAGCAAGCAGGCCGTTCTGTCTGTGTGTCTATCAGATTCAGCTGCTGGGAGGCAGGAGGCAAAACAAACAGGGAGAGTCTTTCTGTCTGCTCACGCCGGAACAATCATTAGACATATAAGCACACACACACATGAATATCATCACACCACATTTTCTATAAGATGAATTGAACATGAATATCAGGAGAGCTGTCTGATTGCCCCGAAGCAGTCCCATCTGCCTCTGTTTCTTTTAATTATTCAGTCTCCATCCATCCATCTATAATTCACTCTCCCCCACATCTCTGCTCCTCAGCTCAAGAGTTCCTTCCCACCTAGAGTCGGAGCCAAATTAAGCATATTTGGAAACCCCCTCCATGTGATGAGAGCAGAGAGGAGGACAGATATAAAATGGGGAAAAAATACAGGAGAGGAAAGAAAGGCAGAGGAAGGGAGGAGGAGAGGAAAAGGAGTAAAGAAACAAAGTGGATGGGTAGAAGGTACGTGGGAGCGGAATGACAGGAGCTGAGAAGAACCACAGGGAATTCCATCACTTGCAAAAAACTCAGTCAGCCATTTAGCCTCTGAAATGACTACTGAAGTAGCAACAACCAACAAATGAATGCTTGCAAAGTAATTCTTCCTCCTTCCTGCTATCCTCTCTCTTTTCAGCTTTTCAGATTAAACTGGGATTTATCTTCATTACTGATTTATCTGTTGATTATTATTTTTTTTTATTCATGAAGTATTTCTTGATCAACAGAATTTCAAACAACTTCAAAAAATGGTCAATCTAATTTCACAAACCCAGTGTGGTACACCTGGCTTCTCCTCTGTTTTCCTAGCTCCTCACTGTAACTAGCTACATCCAGCTTCTCCTGTGGGCTGGGCATCACTGCCAATGACATGTATAGTGCCACCCCCTCGATTAACAGGATTGGTTCCTTAGGTTTATGATGTCATATACACAGCCTGACTGAATCAGTTCTTTGAGACTGCTCTTGCTTACTGCAGTTTCAAAGCAAGAAATGCTCAGACATGGTGTTTACTGCTTATTTCACTCCTGATTCAATAATGACACTTCTTACGGTAAAGAGGTCGGGTAGTGCTTTGATGGGAGAATGACTGGGGGACACATGGTGCTGCTGGAGCGGTGGTTAGGGTCTGCTAAGGCAAAGAATTCTCATAGGTAGGGGACTACAAATGTTTTAATGCAGCTCTGTGTGATGTAAGGCCACCTGCAAAGCAGCTACAACTGAGTAGATTAACTGTGAATAATGCTAGAGTTACGATTTAATAAGACAAATGCACTTAGAGACAGGAAGACATGCACACTAGGACATTCACAACCACTGCATGTTAGTAGTCATCGAATGATGATCTGATTGGACGAAACTGACTGCAAATGCTGTTTGACTACAGGAGCAACATGACTGCTTTCTTGAAGGGATAGGGAGAGCTTAAATTCAATTTATTTAACATGGCTGACCACAGACGAACAACTGGTCTACAATGATCCACACCGTTGACGAGTGGTTTTGATAGTCGACTAGTCAACTTGTTGACTTTTCTGTGAAACCCCTGATGCATGCAATCAACTCACATGTCTATAGGCACAGACAGATAGCCAGGTGCCCAACCCTAAAAATGAAAGGATAACAATATATTGTATAGATTGTAGTCTATTTGTTAGATTAGATTCTTGATTGGAACTAAAGAATAAAAACACAAGTTCTGTTCTTTAGCCTTTGCATATTCATGCATTGCTTTCTAACAACAGACAGTAGCATGTCCTTGTCTAAACCATAGATCAAACACATGCATTATGTATGTTTAAGAACATTATAATCTGTGATAGAGGGGAACTGGGTGACTACACAGGCAGATATTTCAAATCCGATGAAGCATGAGCAGGGGGCAGGGATGTGATTTTGAGGTTATAAGACAGTAATGGGCAGTGGGGCGTGAAGCTTTTCTTAAAGAGATGTGTTTTCAGTTCACAATGGCACAAAGGGACTGCTGGCTGCCTGTGAGGTAATGATTGAGCTGGGAAGGTCACCCCTCCATTGGGGAGTCATTGTACTATAAGTTATGATTACATTCGCTGATTAAATTATGGGCTATGGGTCTTTGGAAACCACTGAGCTAAATCAGCAACACATTTAGCCTATAATTAATGAGAGCCACATGATCCATTGGTCAGATTGAACTGCTTATATAATCATATCACAAAACACCTAGGTCATCGTAACTTATTTTAATGCTCTGCTGCCAAATAGTCCACTAAAGTGTTTACTGCTCTTGTAAACTGTTATCATCTGCCAATATGACATAAGTGTGGCTATTGAACTAGAATTTAGATGAAACCAAAATGTTTGAAGAACCTTTGAATAAAGCACCATTTAGGGTACAAAAGATCAACAAGTTTCAATCCCACCAAGTGCTAACTAACTGTAATAATGCAACAGCGAAACTTGAAAAGCAATTCAGTGCTGGCACAAAAAATAGGTAACACGTTGCCATCCAATGCAGCTTCTGGCTGCCTTTGTGGGTTTGAGCATTTTCTTTCAGTTTTCACAGTAGAGAGTATCAAATGCTGTTTTAGTTCATTGCACTTTAAACTGTTTTACAACTGTTGCCTGTTGAGAGAAGCAGCCATGCCTGCTGCTGTTTTTAGTACAGAGTCGAGAGAGAGATGCTTTATGGGCACAATACTGAACCGTTTTTCATGTGGTAGAGAAAAGACTGTGACGGAGAAATGGGAAATATAGCCAAGGTACAGAAAACAGATTTGTGTCAGAGAAAGCCCGCCCAGGTTCAAACCTGTTCAGGTTTCATCCCCTAAAATGTGTGGATTGATTGGGAGGAATATTATCATTTACAATCAGAGTTAGACTGGTAGATGTGTCTAAGTACAGAAGGTATGATTCTTAAAGTCATGTGAGCTCACACTGCACATTTATATGGTCTGATTGAGCAATGATGACTGGTGATCATCAATGCACAAAACCCTTGATGGGTTTTGTCTATCGATGATTCCAACTTTTATTAAAACAAGATGGCGGGCCTCAAAAATGACAAAAAGAGAGACTGAGAGCACAATAAAGGATAAAGATGAAAAAAACAAACACACATTTTGTTTTGTTTGGTTAGTTTTACGCTTTATCGTCCATATTCTAAAATAGTGTTTCATATTTAACTATGCAAAAGAAAAGGCCTTTAGCATGAGGACTAACTCTTACATTGGGCAGACGTAGCTAACATTATCTCAGATGAATTACTGAAGTGCAAATTTCCCCAAAGCCCATAAAGAGCAAGACAGAGCTGCTAACGTTAGCCAAAACTCTGATACCATCAAGTCCTGGCTTCTGTTCTGTGGGAAATACTTGGAAGTAACACTGGTTACTAAGGTACTTAAGATACTTAGCCGAACATGCTAACATCTGCAGCTTTGCAGCATGTTAGAGCACATAAACACACAATTTAATCCATGTCTGACACTTTCTGTTTTGGGATTACGAAAAAAAGACACCAACCACCAAACTACAGAGAGTTGAAATCTCTCCCCTCCTGTGGACCACCATGGGACCTTGCTTGCAAAAAATATGTATTGTAGTCAATGGCGAAAGACTTATTATTTTGACCCTGACTGAATTGACAGATGCCATGAATCACACATAGATATTTTTAGAATTCAAGAAAGAAAGTTTGTCGTAAAACTGTTTAAGTGTAAAACTGTGAAGATGCGTAATAAGACAGACTACACACCCAACAGTTGCGTAAGTGAAGCTACGATGCCTGTGTGTTTTTGTACAGGGATGTACTCACACAAGCAAAGGGTCTTAATCATTTTTTCTCTTTCCGGCTGATAAAAGATAAATAAATTACACTGCAGGTAAGACAGTGTTACAAGGGATAGCCATGCTGGTGTTGATGATGTATACTGTGCAAGATGAGGGACGTAGCTCACTGAGCGGTTTCACACTAAACTAAACTACGACAAACTTATCAGTTTGTGACACAAAATGCAACTTTCTTGACTTAAAAATTATCTTTTAAATTGACATATATCATATGTGTAATTCACGACAAATTAAAAAAGGATCAAAAAAGTATTTCTCTCTCACTGTTAACTACCATTCATATTTTTTCCAGAGTGAGGTCCCATGGTCACACTGGAAGGGGAGGGACATTGTCTCTCTATTTAGATTCATGTGGGGAAATCTGATAGACCTGCTGCTAAGTTCTCATTGCATAATCACTTGTTTTGGGGAGGTATGTCAATTTGGGATTAAAATCTGGCTTAATCTATACAAGGTCAGCCCACGTTTAGTCAGAGTTGGACTTTAAAAGTGAGACCATAATCGTGCATAATCTACCTTCCTGCTTACCATTAAATCAAAATGCACGTGGCCCATATTTTAATGCATGCCACAATGACTTTTTTTCCCGCACAAAAAATCGTTATCTTTCTTCCTTTTTGATGAATAATATCCACCTATGTTGAAAAGGACACGTCCCACTGAGACACGCTGAAGCTCTGCTGCAAATGAAAATACTTCTATTAGAATGACCGCTGAAGACATTGTTGAAAACCAGGTTCGATTTATGAATCAATTTGTCATCATCAAAGACTGTCAAAGCAGAGCCGACAACGCTCAGTGGTTTTTCATTTGTCAGCTCAGGATTGTCTCTGCTTTGATACGAGCCATTCTCTCTTTCTCACATTCGCTAAATTGCTTTTCCTTTGTCAGACCTGATAATCACTTGTATATTGTAGTCGATTAATGATTGGGAAAGAAGTCTGGCTGACGCAAGAACCAATCTGAAGAAAAAACAATCCACTCGCCCGGTTTAAAAAGTGGTTTATAGAGAGAGAATAATGACTGAATATGTGAGGAGTAAATGTCAATACTGGGTACATTATGTGGTTTGGACATGACAACTGTTTTATGAGATTTATGACAGTGAATGTAAAATGTGCAATATCAGAATTTTTTTTTTTCTTTGCTTTTGTGTATTTGTCTTTTGAGACAAAGACTCTGGTATAATTGTGCTTCTCAGAGAGATAAGGCTCTGCCATCTTTTGATGTCTGGCTTTTATCTTGGTGAAGGCTGGTTTATTAATTGTCCAAAGAAGAATAACATAAGCTGAATGGAAAAGTGCTGAAATCAAACTCAAAATAATTGTTTTGTTGCCTTCGATAATGGTCAAGCCATAAAATCTGTGGGTGCCGACATTTAGCCAGAAAGTAGCTGCATTATGACTCCCTCTCTGCTCGTCTCTCCCTCTCCCTATTGCTTGACAGCATTTGCCAAATGCTGGATTTGATGTGTTTCTAAATGGTTAGGTGCGGCTCTACAATCTGGACCCAGTAGAAGACTTCAACCCAAAGGACCCAATAATGAGATGTTAAATGACAAGAAGATGTATTAATCATCCATTGAACGATCAACAAAAACATCCTCTTCCTTTGAATTTGTAGGCTTCAGAGAATAACACACCCTGAGATAAATGATGTGTTTACAGAGATAAACAGTGATCACATCACATGTTTATTCTGGCATTTTCTGTGTACTCCACTAAGTGAGAAGAAACGTTTGGCTTGGTGAAGCCAACATCCATAGAGCCCTCAGAAACACTCAAGTGTCCCACCCTGCATATAAAACTTTTTTTGGAAATCTGTAAGTGGTTCCAGCTCCAATCATCTGTGTAGAAATCTCTTGCTGGTTCATAACATCTTACTGGTTTCCTGGCTACTGCTGCTGGTGGGAACTTTTTACTTTCAGCTAAGAAACAGCCCAGGACATAACTTCCTGTAAAACCACAGTTGTCATTTTTACACTTAAGATTTAGCACAAATTGAGCAAAATTAGTGAGCTTAAGCGGTGGTTGTAGGTGGATTTTGTTACTTTTGGCTAACTGACTCATGGCTCCACCTACATACCATATAGACAGAGTGGTAACCAGAGTGTTGCAATACATCCCCAGTACAGGTCTTCAGGGGTCCAAAAATTTGGACCCAGAAATGTACTGCCTGGAACCAGACCAGACCCGTGTATTATTTGACAGCTGGGACCCAGACCCATGCAGAACCAAGAAATGCTTGACCCAAATCCAGAGACGACCCATCTATTATTGGAAAGCTGGGACTAGGAGCCAAACAGAACTAGAACCCAACCCAGTCGTCTGCCCAGACCTAATCAGCACCAGTTCTATAGCTGATTACTTTTAGCCTAACAAGTTAATGTTCATTCACAATTTGTCAAAACAAAGCATTATGTCTGTCCATGGCGCATACATTCCATCCTCTTAGTCAAGAAGTTGGTAAAATACACCCAGTCACACCCAACTTTTAAAGCTGGAACAGAAAGCGAAGCCTCTGGTGGGCCTTGTTAATTATGTGGCTGGTGTTGACCTCCCACTTCAGAGTGAAGCATATGGTGGTGCCATGAATTTTAAAGTGTCCACTCTCTCCACTGTCTGGATATTGATGGCCAGTGGAGGGAGAACCTCCCTACCCCTCCGGGAGTCAATTATAATTTTTGTTTGTCTTTGTGATATTTAAAAAAAAAACATTTTTTTTGCCTTACGCCACTCCATCAGGGCCCCCACCTCAACCCTGTAGACCACTATTCCTTATCAAACATGCCAGTGTAGGGTCATCTGCATATTTAAAAAGCTGCACTGATTCAGAATGTGATACACAATCATTGGTGTATAGTGAGTACAGCAGAGGTGAGAGAACACAACCCTGAGGGACCCCAGTGTTGAGGGTCATGGGCAGGGCAGGAGTTTCATGAAGACCATGAATTTCATGAAGGCCATGTTCGCCGTGCCGCCTCATGCCCTTAAAAAAATTATCTGCCTTGAGGCCATAGTGGCCTTGATGCCCAGCCGTTACTACCCTCACTGCCCCAGCTGATTTTGCCATTTTCTCCTCTGCCTCTTTCTTATCAACATGCTTTTTAGACACCAGTGTCTTTTGTTGACATTCTGATTGGGCGACATCAAGCGAAAGGCTGTGCAAATAAACACTAGTGGCCTCGATTTCAGGCCAAGTTAAATTATTTCTGTGGCCTTGATGCCCTGATGAAATGAAATGAAATGATGGAATTCCAGGCCTGGTCACAGGCCTAGAGAACATGTTATTTATCTTAACTACCTGCTTCTTTTCCGGTTGCAAAACTGCCATAATATTACATTATTTGCAGATACTTTTGTTCAAAACTACCTACAGTGCAGCTGGAAATGTATTTAAATGCAATAGCCAGTGAAAAGAGCAACAAAAGCATGTTTTTTTCTTTTAATGCTTCTCACTCCTTAAGGCCACAGCACGACCAAAACAGTCTTTTTGAAGTAGCTTTACGCCTTCTCTTTGAACCGTGCCTTGTAACTTCAATTTTGTCAAAGAAGAGAGTATGTTTAACAGGTGCTGCCACTCTGAGACGTTCACTAAATCGCTGCAAAATGTAACAATGCTTGCTGGCAGATTTTGAAAGCGTTTCCTACAGATATGAACAAAAATAGGTCACAGATTTGTTTTGTTTTCAACACTTGAATGACATGGACTTTCACCAGACATGTGAGGCTCTTTCAAAGGCTCTCACATACAGTAAAGTGTCAGTCTTGTCAGTTTTCATCTTGCCTTCATCATGGATATTCACACCTGCCGGCGGGTCTCTGGATTGAACTCCACGGCCTCTGTTTTGTGAAGAAGAGATGGGAGTGACGGGTAAAACTGAAGGCAAAGAGAGCAGAAGGGGAAAAGAGTGTGTAAAGAGATAAAAGGGCAAACAGAGAGAAAGAAGGATGAAATAAAGGAAGAAAGAGATGAATGGAGTGAAGAGCGAGATAACAGCTAACCAGGCCGACGGTGGGAAGGTGGATTGATTGTGTCTTATCGGCGCCCACGCCCGACAGGTGACTGACAGCCGGATGCACATGGTTTCAACCCAGACCCACACACATGCACTCTGACAGTAACTCACACACAAAACGAAACAGTCTCTCTCTTAATCATTTCCTCTCATTTGTATGCAACGATCCATGCTCTTAAGTCAGGAAGAAAGAGGATAAAGTGTATTTTTGTGTAGTGGTGTGTGTGTGTGTGTGTGTGTGTGTGCACATATGTGTGTGTCATGCTAGGTCTCACCTCTCAGTGTTAGGGTCTCCCTGCAGTCACAAAATAAATATAGCCGTGCGTTTGTGATGGCACAGACAAATCCCTCCCTGCTCTATATGATCTTGTGTGTGTGTGTGTGTGTATGTATGTGTGTGTTTGTGTGTATGCGTATGCATGTGTGTGACAGTGTAAGGACACACAAACACCATGCACAAAGAAATTGTAGCCAAAATGGTTGCCCTGCAGGAGATCAGATGAAGCAGAACTAGTCAATTTACAGTCAGGATCAGTTTTGTGCAGCATGCAGGGGTCTGTCTTACAGTAGCTTTGATCTGTATCAAACATAAACATCGGGCATAGCCTCAATGTGAAACGCTTCAGGTTTGGAATAGATGTGAATAAAAAGATACTTAATTGGGATATTTCACTAATCATCCCTGGGCTAATGAGATGAAATCCTCATTTCATTTTCATTTTCCCTGGTGATACTCAGGAGCCGTACTCACAAACATTCTGAGAACCCTCTCAGAGGGCTCTTAACTTAACCTTAAAACTTCTAGCCAGGACTCCTAACTCAGGAGTGATTTAGGGAACTTCTCAGAGCAACTTTAATCAAGAAGGAACAGAATCTTTTACCTTAGTGATGAGGTGTGGTTGACCCCATTGCTAGGTGTGACACATGCTGTGACGGCGCACCTTATCAAGGATGAAAATATAGTAAACTCAGTGACGACGCAACTTCACACCGACAACATTATTCATGTCTACATGCAGGTATTAGCAAATAAACAAAAAAATATAAGTGTGTAGGGTTGATTATTAGTCAAATAAAATGATAAATAAGTTCTACTTACATAATAGGTGCTCTCTCCTTAATACATCCATGGGAACAACTTGTGCTTGCTCATCTTTCTGAAAGAAAACTATTTTTGGGAGCTGCTTTTTCTTTCTCTTTGCTTTGCTGCGTCTTACAATTCTGCCTTCTGAAACCTACTTTTGTGTTTGTTTCTCACTTACTTGCAATCTTGACATTTCACTAGCTAACTTTTCTGTTTATTTTCCCTTGCGGTAGTATTGTGAATGTGCATAACTGCAATAACCCAGAATTCCACCTGGGTACATTTTTGAACATGAAATCACCCATAAATCTTTATTCAAACATAATTTGGAAACGTGACATATGAGTCAATAACCTACATGCTTGTATATGTAAAACTCATTTTGTGTTATTGTAATGTTATTTATCTGCCGAATGACATCAAGTATGTGACACCATGAAGTAAAGATCTTGACTGAATAATAATTATATCTTCCATGCATCAAGTGGCAGTGCCAGCGCAATGTCAGGTCCAATGACAGTCTTTACAAATGATGCTGAAAAGCCATGTGAAGATACAGGCCGGCCCCTGTGTAGTGCATTACTGGAGGCTCATGCTCACGGCTCTGGACAGTCATGATCCCTAATGCAGCAGTATTATCTGCATATATGGTAGTTCCGCTGCTGCTTGTTACTATATTCTGAGATTGATGAATTTGTTGCTCTGGTTCTGGTTTGCATGTCCAGCATACTGCGGCTGGTCCCCTTAAGCCATTTTATTTGAATCTTAATTATAACGAATAAGTGGCTAATTGTACTTTTGACATTTCAGTTTTTATATGGATTTAAAAAAGAGGACACAACGTGTCAATTAGTGAGCTTTAGAGGTGCTTTGAAAGCAGATTTTGATGTCTTTTGCTAGCTGCTTCCTCCTTTCCTCCTGTCTTTATGCTAAGCTAAGCTCTCTGCTGACAGCAGCCATATATTCACCATACAAACATGAAAGTGGTCTCAATCTTTGTGCGAGAAAGTAAATTAGTGTATTTCGCAAAATGTCAATCCTTGTTCTACACTGTACACATGTGAAGACACGAGGAAGACAACATACACACCAGTAATGGTAGCTGTCACAGTAATATTATTAGTTCACCGCCAAGAAACAGACATAAAAAAACTAAGCTACATTAATTTTAGTGGATATGACCGGCTCCAATATGGCTGCCAGAGGATTCTTTCCCTACAGTCCCCATGACAGACTGTATCACCTAAACTTGTCTGTCCAAACCTGGCTGAAAACTGCAGCAGACCCGAATCAGCTGGGATGCATTTCTCATCTTAACCAGCCTTCAGTGATCAAGCAGGTGTCATGTTTTTATCTCGTCCACAGCAGAGGATCGTCTGGCTTCTAATGAAGTATTGATGTTTTATGAGAGGTCTTTTCTTACTGAGAGGCTTCAGTCAGTAGGTGCAAAGACTTTAAAAGTCTGTGTTGACAATAACAATGATCTCATCTGCGGATATCTCTATGACGAGCACACACACACACATACACACGCAGTAGCCTGATACAAACAGCTCTTGTGTTTATGACATCATTGGATATGCTGGACTGACTGTCTGTGATGCTGCAGCTGCAAAACACACACACATTACACACTCGTGCAAACAGAGCTCGCAGGCCCTTTGGCTGGCCCGGCCTGATTCAGACAGGAGCTTCACTTTCCCACGCTTCCAAACTGGAGCAGACTGACCTGGAATAAGACACCGTGGAATATTTGAGCACTGGACACACTATCGGAATATTGTGTCTCATGTCCAGACGGTCATGTTAGTGCACTGGCCTCTTTTTGTTTTATTTTCACCACACACCCATGCACGCACCTACACGGAGGCCCCACAGATTGTTTTTTGTTGGATTTCTGAACTCAGAAGCGAGGATCAGATTTACTGTACATGCAGGCATTTTAATCCATCCAGCCTGATGGATTACATGTAAAACGTGGTGATCCATTCACAGCGCTGTATAGTGATTGATTTGCCATGCCATTCGCCTTAATCCCGTAAAGACTCGGTCCGGGCTCGAGCATGCTGTCCTGTTACATTGTCTTTTAATTGAGTGGGACGGCTCACCGTTATGGCATCACTCTTCCGCCTTCAGGGACTGCAGGTGGTAAAGCTTACAATCCGCTACGTATTGTGCGGCTGTGGCAGCGCTGGGTATCGTTCCCACTGAGCTATCAGTGGTTGAGCAGCAGTGTGTGTACACTGATGTTACGTGATACATCCTCGGGGAATGAATTCATTTCCTCCTAAAGCCTGTGCGTTTGTTGGCATCTGGCCTCGGCCGAGAATTCTCAGCTGTCTTTTTCTTCTCTTCTCCCTCCATCTTTTTCCACTGTTGCTCCGTGTGCCAGGCCTCCACACTGCATTATGGACTGATTATAGCTCCAATGGCCTCATTACTGTCAATGAAGGGCTCAAACAGGGTAATAGCTGCCTAATACAGGGCTATTAGAGAAGATGATTTGCCCCCTTATTAGCCCTCTCCGCTTGGTAACTAGACAATCAATGAGCTGAGCTAAAATGGGTTTGTTTTTTTGGCAGTGAGATATAAAATATAGTTGAATGTATACAGCATGCCAGCACACAGTGACAGATTTATGTTTAAACTTGAACACATGTTGTAGAACAAGTAATCGGTGCAGCTGCCTCCACAAACCAGTAAAAGCATTGGTGTTAGCTTCACCCCATTAGCCTGGTGTCAATCACAGATGCCAGTTTCTGGGTCTCGGAGCATACATCACACTTAAGCCTGCAATTTACAGCTGATTAATAAACACCATGCTGCACTGGTGTCAAACAGAAACTGCATGAATGATTCAATCTAATTAAATGAAAAAAGTGAGAAAGTGAAGACAGAACATCACACTCTACCTAAGGGCAAGTTTTATTTCTTTTCTGTTTTTCCTATACAGGGCTTTTCCAGTGAACTCAGTCACGTTTCTATATCTGCTCCAAACGGAGACAGTGAAGAAGACCAGTCATGTGTAGTAACACCTTTGGTTTTGTTTCAGCATGTTGGCTGCAGAGAATGTAGGAATGCACCAGTCCAATCCATTGAATGGACACTGCTGGCGATGTTGACCTTAATAAGGTGATAAAGAATCAGCAAGACAGGTCAATCCACATTTTAAAAACAAAACAAAAACAAACAAATAAAAAACTAGGGCCCGACTAAGGTTGTGTCCCTCCTGACCATGGGAATGGGGCCATAAATATAAAACACTAGATGTGGTGTGTTATAATGACTTGACATTTTTATTCATGTTGGGGAGATCAGTGATCATGATGACAGCATTTCCTCAAGTTAGCAAATATAATATTTCTGCACAAGAATTGCCAAAGTGAGTTATTTATTTTTGCTGTTATTAGCACTGTAACTGTTATTTTAGTTGGGTTAGTTTTAATTAATTAGTGAATTGTTTTTTTTAAATTTATTATGTGTTCTGTATTTATTATGTGTATTGTTGATAAATAAACTTTAAACTGTTAACAGTTAATTTATTGCTTAATCATTGGTTCAAATTTTGCCTTAGAAATGGAAAAAAAAGCAGTTATTTCATGTCATCGACCAACTTGTTGTGCTTCTTTTTAAAAAAAGTATCAGGCATCATTTAGGCACTGGCACTGCTTTTAAATGTATTATTTTAACACAGGTATGGGAAGAAAAAGCCAAAAAATACCCAACCCCAGGCGCAACGATGCTAGGTTTTTGGGGCCAATGGAGTAAAAAAAAACTCAGATGGATATAATGGCCAATATATCGATCTTAAGTTATATATATAAAATCCCAAATCATCAATGAAACAGCAAACTTTCACTGGTATTTTTAATAATTATTGATGAATAATAACAGCAAATAGAACAACACTGTATTGGAATTAAGAAAAAGGATCAAATATACATATAATGCTGCCTAAGAAAAAATAAATCTGTATTATGTTCTATAAGAAAAACATATTGGCCAGCATATAGACCAATCAGGCTGATAATATCAGCTGACCATATCAGTGTGGCTCTAAAGAAAACCCTTTATTTTCACTATACATTCAGTTACAGCAGGCTGTTAAGTTAATCCTTAGCAGAACAGAAATCTCTGGCTCCGTGTTATCTACATAAAAATGATCTCAAGGACTTCCATGCAGAATGGAACAGACATAAGGGAGATGAGAACAGCTATAAATATTCTAAAAATCTATTTAAAGGTGTGAGAAAGACAGGTGCATTAAAGCCTGCTCTCCCTTATGGCCTGAGGCATGCAGGTGCGTTTATCATTGAGCATGTAATTAAAATACACAGCACCGATTTGGCAGTTATTTTCTCCTGTTGCCACATGCATGCATACAGAAAGTGGTTCACTTCCTGAGTGATATGTTTCCGTACATTTTTTTTCTTAGTAGCTTGTTAAATTATATCAGAGAGGACCGGAAACCTGTCAACTGTGACAGCCAACTTTTCCTGCATTTCATACAAGCTTTCTTTACATATTGAAGCAGAGTAGAGAACACCTCTGCGCCTCAGTTTCACAAGCGAATTGGTTGTCACCACGTTGTTGGTCCTGTATCTGAGAAAATGTTTGTATAATGCTGAATCTTTGTCAACTTCCCTGTCTCGCTTTTGAGTCTTGAATGGCAGGGTGTTATTTTGAGCTTCAATTACCAATAAATGGCATCCCTGTCTCCAGTGATTGAGTCTCTTTGTACAAATGAAGGACTGCATATTATAAAGCTAATAATAGTCCCAACTGTGCTGCTGTGGAGGACGAACATTTTGATACCTTCTTTTTCCTGCATAGCAGACGTTGAATATAAAAAATTAAAGAAATTAAGAAAAAAAAAAGTTGTGTCCTTGCCCTAAACTCATCTAGGAAACTTCACTCTCCTTGCTTCTTGTGCATTTTTTGAATTTGCGTCTGTTGAATAAAAACAACAGCAACAAGATGCTAATATGTTTGACATCTTTACATAAAAAAGTTCAACATCTGGGAAACACTGGCCATCAGCTTTGACTGTGTCTTTACATCCATGATACTTGGTGCTCAAACAGGGTCCAGCTCCCCTCATCCTGCGGGAATCTTGCGCTCCATTGAACATCGGAACATCGTCTGTCTGTTAAGTTCTTGATCTGGGATGTTGTAGTGGAGCTGGTCTCTGTAAGATGTAGTACAACAGTTTCTGATTTCCCATTTCTCGGCCACCCTGAGTCTCATTTCATTTTTCTGACTGGACATTAGCAGCAGCCTCTCCAAGCTGGGTTAGCATGACTTTCATTTATCCTGGGGTGGTCACACAACCTGTGGTGGTGTGTCCAGCTGATCTTGCTGTGTGGTTGAAAGATGCTATGTGCATTGTGGATCGTCTTAAGAGCCACTGCTCTAAATCAAAACCCCACACTTCCGTCTCCCAGGCCTAAAAATATATATAAAAAAGCCAAAAACAGCAGATTAAAACAAAAATATAGCAAAGTTTGAAGAAGCAACAGCCAGAAAGCACAGAATATCAATGTAAATGTGAGAGACTTGAACATCCTGGATGATGGCGGACCCAAATTGGTTTTCTTGTCATAGGATACAGGATGAAGGAGTGAGGAAAGGAGGAAGCATAATTTCTCACATTGAAAGTTCTCCCACTCTTTTTTGCAATGCAAAACCAGGAAAGAAAAAAAAAAAAAAACACTTGAAGGGTCTGAATAAAATTCTCCAGCAAATATTTCAGCTGTTTGACAGAGACACCTGCCACCCCCCACCTGTCCTGCCTGGACAGACTGACAGAGAGGGCAGACGGGAGCATCTCGCTCATTTACCCCTGTCAGGAGACCAAAGGACAGGTGTTAGGTGGGCCATGGTCTCATCTGAATCTGCCGGCTCCCACTCAAACCTGCTGCATTCATTTCAAAAGCTTCCTCGGTTCATCACACTCCCCGGCGGGTCTACACACACTCCTCACACACATTCAACCTGCAGGCCAGACTGATACTTCCTGTTTGTGACACCCGAGGCCGCACAGAGATAAGGTTTTAAAAAACAGCCATCAGCACTGATGCCCCGGCTCTGCAAACTAGTTGGGATTCGCTGTAAATCAATGCAACTCTTAAAAACTGCAACAGCACACACACACACACACCACACACACATACACCACTACTCCCAGGGAGAAATAATCTTTTTTCTTGACCTCCTTCACTCTCATCTTTCTTTGTCTCCGTCTTTTTGCTTTTATGCTCTTATCAGCCAAGAGCCATTTGCAGTGAGATGCTCTTTTTTTGGCACTGGGATTTAGCGAGAGTGCATTGTCTTGACAGCACTCTGTGGTCAGTGGAAACAGATCTAAACTCCTGGCCGCTCTTTTGTTACGTTGCTATCTCTAGAAAGCACACACGCTGAGTTAAAAAAAAAAGAAAAAAGATTGGATTCAATTTCTATTTTGATTGGGTAAAAAGTGCTTTTGCTCTTGAACTGTTTGCTCCTCTGTCCCTGAGACTTTTTTTTTTTTTTTTTTTTTTTTTGATGGAGGTTTGGGAATGCTTCACACCGCTGCACCCCAGCATGATCCGATCAAGTGAAACCCACTATGACTTCACTCGCTGGTTTGTGGACTCGGTTTTGAAGCCTCAAGTTTGGCATTATGGGAGTTGCCATCTTGTTTTTTTTTTTTTTTTTTTTGTTTTTTTTTTAAATAGAGCATACACACAGTAAAGACAACAGCATGAACAGCAACAGCACTTCCACACTGGCTTCACTTTTCAGACCCAGAAGCTTTGTCCACTATTTATTATGCAGACTATGGGTCTAACATACCAACTGTTCCACAAAGACCAAAGAGATGTCCAGCCCTACAAAATGTCCTCTCTTTGTTCCATAACAAACTTTGATATTTGCTGCATCATTCCCAGGAAGTTGTGTTGTCCCTCTTGAGTCTACAGTGGCATAGATTTTTTTTTTCTTCTTCTTCTAGCGTACAGCTGAAGCAGATTGGAACAGATGATGAAGTCTGCCTCTCAGGCTCATTAGTTCGTACAGGATGTGGACTGGAAAACACAGAACCAGGACAGAGCAGATGGGTTGGTGGTAATGGAAAAAAGGACTCAACTGAAGGAGACACCGGCTCCAAAAGCCGTTATAATGACAGGTGCAAAACGCGTGCAAGGTCATGCAAAATCTAAAAACATATTTTGGGGAAGCTGTAACTGCATTTAGGGCATGCTTGTGTCAGCTTAAGTCACAAGTAAGAGCTGGAAGAGTGGAATGGGTCCCATCCTAAATTACTGTCGCATCAGAGGTTCACCCTGTTGGCCTTTGAAGTTGAATATGAGCACTGGTGAGGAGTATTTCTCAGCGGACAGGAAGCAGTAAATTGGAAATTAAGCATGAAATACAAACTGCATTTTAACAGTAGTGAGCGTCCTTTGACAGTAAAGCACACAGTTTTCCATGTGGGTTAGTCTGTGACCACTTTATACCAAAGTTAAACTACAAGCGTTTGATGTTTTAGTCACATGCTAATAAATGCTGCTCGTGGGAGTTCCATTATGCGCCTGGAAATTCATGGAGTAACTAATACGACAACATAACTAAATCAAGTGGTCGCCCCAGCAGACTGTCACACGGCTCAGACAGCTTCCTCCATTTCTCACAGTGATGTTGAGGCCTGTCACAGGGAAATATATTATAAGTCTGAGTGATTCAAATGGATGCAAATGTAAGAGGAAAAGAACAAACAGAGGATTAGGAGGAGCAGGCAGCGCTAAACAAGTGACTGTTTAGCCTGGATTTAAATGTTGAAACTGTCTCTGTGTCACTGATGCTCTGTATAATTGAGCCAGAGGCTGATGTTTTTCTATGCAGAGTGGCTAATGTAATAAACAGTGCAAGGTGCAGATGTACGGCTGACATAAGAGGATGGTTTATAGCACATATTTCCGCTCAGCACTGCAGAGGCTGAAATGGAGAAGAGATATTTGATGGACAGTAAACAGATTCATGTAACCTAAGGCCTTTATTCAGGCAGATAGAGGTGCCGTGTCCACCGGCATGGCTGCTGAAGTTCACTGTAGATTTACTTTTTATCAACACTTGGGGGGTCTGCATTTTACCAGCAGCCAGAAAAGGCATGATAGTGCTAGAGTCATGCGGTAAAACATGGAAATGGGATGCATATCACACAGGAGACTTTTTATGAGCGGCAGTCGGAGGACACAGATGCTCCTGCTTTTAAACACTTGAGGCACAACATGCAGATGCCTTTTAAAAGTGGGATTAAATGGAAAATTCAGTGCTCGTTATGTGGATGTCCAATCAGTGTTGATGGTAAATGTTAAAGATGGGACTGATCCAATCCAATATCGGTATCGGCAGCCAACATTGACATAAATCCGCTCATCGGACAGCAGACTAACATCACCAATCCATGAACCCTTCCAGATTCCTTGGTCTTACATTTTTATTAGTCATAAATGTTGCGCCAAGTAGCGCAAAATGTGACCCAGAGAGTTGCCTTCTGATCAAATCTACACTCCCATTCAACACAGGGGACACAAAGCCTCAAAACATGTTGCATCTGGGCTAAAGAAATGTACTTGCCACCTCACTCACAATGGTTAAAACTAGAAAAATGACAATTGCCAACAACAACACATTATAGGCCTAAACACTAAGAAAAAAAAGTAATACTTGCATTTTGGAACATAAAATATTAAACTTAAACTGCGTGAAAGGAAATGAGGGCCATCTCTCAGCACTATCTGCAACACGAGGCATAATTCTACAGTGCCCCACAGTGGTCAGAGGATGTTATCACACAAGCCCAAGCGCTGGAACATGAACACTAAACAAGCTTTCCAGGTGATGACGACTGCCCTGGTATTGGTATAGCGCCGGTGTTGACAGATATCCAAATTCAGGTATTGCAATCGGATCAGAACTGAAAAAAGTGGATTGGTGCATCTCTAGTAAATGTAGTCAGTTGAAACAAATTCCACAATGTGCGCTTTATTGACAGACAAAGCTGAGTTTTCCTGCTGAAAAATCTTCCTGCATCCAGTGATGTCACAGTGACATCACTGGTGCTAAGGAAGAACTACGGGCTATTTCAGCTTGGATTTCTAGTCTCTGCCTCTGGGTGACCAGGGGGCATGCTAGATGAGTATATTTGTCACCTAACGCTATGTTTTTGTAATAGCTACAGACTAGGGTGGTGATACACAGCAACATGAGCATTAGAAGCTCTCATGCAATGCATTGTGGCACATGTAGGCACTGCCAGCACAGCTCCGCAAGCAAGAGAGCTCAACTTTCTTGTTCAATAAAGCACACACTGAAGAACTTATTGCTTCAATTGACAATCTGAATTTACCACTCGAATTTATGTTTTGTACCATTTTGGTTTATAGATGCTCTATAAATACCAGAATCGCTGATAATGTAGAGAACAGCAGTCTGTCACTTTTTATGAGTTGAATGCATCATCAATAGGCTAAATCTGCCTAAATACAGCAATCCTTTCACAGTTACTTACAGCCATGCAAATTTAATTTCAAATGTGTTGATTTTTGCATGAATCTTGATGTCCAAATCAACAAGGATAATGTTGGGAGGAAAGAGAGGGATCTTAGAAATCCTGGCACAGCCTCGTGAAATGAAATATCTTACTGCTTAGCTAAATGTTGCCTAGTAACATGAGGGGGAGTGCCATCCCCCTTGTTAGCAAAATGACCAAAATACATCCCCCTTGTTAACCTGCCATGTCCCTTTTCCATCGCCTAGTGGCAGAGAGAGAGTGCAGGGGCAGAGGTGTTGTTAATATTATGTCATTCTAGTCTGCCTGACTCATTCACGCATTACATACCGGCCAACAGTCCTGTTTTTTTTTCAGTTTCAGCTGTATTTCATGGCCATCTCCTAGTTCCATTATATTTTGTTACTTCTCCCAGGAAACTTGGTTAATTTGCACAGCTTCAAACTTTATTATGATCCATAAGTTTTGTATGTTTGTCTGACACAGGCCTGTATGGTGCAAAAGCAATATATATTTTATATAATTATTATTTTCTATATCCTTCAGTTGAAATTCAAATAATACAGTTTATTGCAGAATTTGGCTCATTGTGTCAAAACTCTGTGCACAAGCCAAAGACACAGCACGTGGAGAGAAACATCTCACTACTACGCCAAAATGAAACTCTGCGATCAAAACCCAGCAATCCATTTTCAAAATGGCATTTTTGCAGCAAAATGATGCACACATGCACATTTGAATTACTCAATCAAAGCAGACACAAAACACTGATGTGTTTTATACAAAACACAGCTGTCTAGTACTTTGTATACATTTTTAATTTTCTCATCTGTGAAAGATTCGTTCCAGCACAGTACATCTGCTCAAATTTAAATGAACACAAAAATACAAAAAACATATACAGCTTATTTGTTTTTTGCCATTGCAGTTTTTTTTTTACCGTACAACAACAACAACAAACAAAGACAAGCAGAGTCACAGTGTAGTTATCAACACAAAATGCTATTGTAAGCTCACACAAATCTTTGTCTTTGTTATAGCATGGTTACAAAAGTTTAATGTTTTGGTGCGTTTGTCTTAGCATTCACTTTTAATGTGTATGTTATGATATATGTGACAACAGCTAAGCAAACTGAAAGATTTACCTCCGGAAATGTCGAACATGGATGGTTCAGACGGTCATGGCATGAACACACATCACCACAACTCTGCACCCAAAGACAGATGAGTAAGATTATCTATCAGGTTATAATGCTTGAAACAAAAAAATAAAGAAATGGGTTTGATGGTCATCGCACCAGGCCAACGCTCTTTTAACAATATTACACTGTGTCACCTTGTATATGGTCACGTAGTTTAGTAATTAATGTAACCAAACTGTGTTTGTGCGAGGAGGGTAAAAGAAAGTTGGAAAAGAGATGGCTTGTCTTCCAACTGGATGTCTCTGATCAGTCTACACAGGTCTTCATAGTTATAATTTAGAAGCCTGTTGTCATTTTCAGGTGATATAATGAAGGAAAACACAGTTAGCAGCTGTGCATAACAGCGCTACACTCTGTCACGGCACTTCTCAGAGGGTAAGGATTTATCAACATATCAGTCCTGCTGCCTTCAGGTGCTACAGGGATTTAATTTAGACGAAAAATACTCCTGTATTTTGAAACCTAAATGTTGGCAGGTATGCCTTTATCTTTATGACTGAGATTTGTGCAGGTTAGAATCTATGGCCCCAACTATATTGAAGAATTATTATCAAAAAATGTATAACCAAAAGAGTCGTTCATGAGTCAGCTCATTTGTCGCGGGTGAAAAAAAAAAAGTACTGGGTCCATTCCCCCTGTTAAGAATTAACAAACTGCCTGAGTTAAATATAAAAACATTGGCAACCTTTTTATCTCTCGGCTTATGGCCCTGATATGTAACGCATCACTCTCTGCTCCCTTACATGAGCACCATTAAAACAGCTTCCATAGTTTCATTTAATAGATGCACACATGATGTACCTCTGGAATACTTTCTGTGGGCTCTACTTTGGATATTTTGCTGCAATTAGAAAGTTGTGATGTGCTTGATTTGCAAGTCAGATGTCAAACTGAAAAAAGCTGCAATTTTCAGAAGTGAACCCTCTTCATTAAATATAGTTTGAAGTACTAACTGACAGTGAAGTCTGAATAATTTCCCCAGAAAAAAAAAAAATCCATTTTCAGTTTCTTGAATATGAAATGTGCAATTTTCTTACAACAACAGGCGAGAGGCAAAGGGAAAATGATCAAACAATTCACTTGATCTGTATGCTGGATCAAGAATTCCCACATCACAACACAATGAAACACAAGTTAAAGGGGTGAGATTATTAGGCTAAATTAATTGTAGTTAAAGATTGCAGTGTGATAGTAGAATTTAAATCTGATCCCAGTGCTGCCTAATATTAACAGTGTCTGTGCCAAAAGTACGTCAGAGAATTCAGTTTTCATTTCTTCTTTCTCTTCAGGTTTCTGTGTCAGTTTCTGTTGCAGATTACAGGGGTCTGTTGATTTGTTCAGATCTGAGTCATGAAAACCAAACCGCCCCAGCTGCACTCGACAAATCTTGAAATCCAGACATGATGGCCAAATTGGTCCTAAAAATTACGGTGTGACCCTGCAGTTTAGATTGGATAGAACCCTTGAGGGATTTTCCCCAAACAGGATAAACGATGTAGAGCTCCTAAGATTTCCTGTTCTTTAAAAAAAAAAAAAAAAAACTCAGAAAATACTGAAAATGTTTTTTTTTTTAACTGCTGACAGTTGTAGATCCAGAGTGACATGCAGGTGTTTAGTGACATCATAAGGGACAGCGCCACAGAGTGGATTAACTGATGTGTCATATGAGACGTGTTTGTACGTTTTGGGCTCAGTAGGAGCAGGATGTCTGACTTGACACAGTTTGGTTGGCCCATGGGGGAGCTACAGGCGTGCGTGCATCGCTGGGATTTGTCATCATCTATAAAAACAGTGCCATATCTGCAAAAACAACACATGTCAAATGCAAAAAAGCTGAGAGGTAACACTTTATTTAAATGAGTGTGTATAAGACTGTCATAACTATGTCATGACATGTTATGACTGTTGGCATTAAGTGTCATTTGGTCAATATGTCATTTTTAATGCAGCCTTGACATTGTTTGAGATGTATTTGTATGAACAACTTGATATTAATTGAGCCAATAATGTCTTTGTTATGACAACTTGATATTATCAAACTTGATGTTTTATCACTACATTATATAGTCATATGTGGCTGGTTTTGACACTAGCCTCATAAGACCATTATAAGTGTGTCATGAATAATTCCTTTGACTTCAAGTAAAGTGGTATGTTTGGACTTGTCATAAGGATGTCATTAAATGTTATAAGGCCAGTTTGATATCAGAGCACAGTACAAATGGTGCTTTAGCTTACAGACTTAGCTGATGGACAGACAGCTAGCTTACTTGTTGTCTGCTGTGATTGTCCATAGCTGGCATTTTAGCTAGTCAACTAAGCTGCCTAATAAGCAGAGCTCATCAAGTTGACCTTATAACATTTAATAACATCTTTATGACATGTCCAAATGGTACCACTATTCATGACACTGTTACAAAAGCATTTGACAGTGTAATAAAATCTCATGACATCTTTATGACAAGTTGAGGTCAATGAAAAGATTCCGCGCCAAAGCAAACCACATGTGACTTTATAATTTAATGTTAAAACATAAAGCTAAACAGTTTCTTTAAGTTTGATAATGTCAAGTTGTCGTAACAGAGACATCTCAAACAATGTCAACTTTGCATTGACAGTAACATAATTGACTGAATGACACTTAATGACAAAGTCATAAACATTCATAAAGACTCATAACAGGTGTCATGATATGGTTATGAGTATAATGACAGTCTTATGCACGCCCCTTTAAATAAAGTGTTACCAGCTGAACTCTGGCGGATGTCATGTTTGATTGTCGGACACACTTGCATAACAATAACATGTAAACAGTAATTTATTCCTAATTTTCTACAACACTGCAGTGATCACAAAGAACAATGGCAGCATATGATCAGGCTACTGCCTATATTGTTTGTTGGAGCTCTGTTTTCCTCATTACAAAGGAAGAAAAACAACAATTTACCGTATATCACATTGGCTTGTCTCAGGTCACAGAGGATGAATGCACCTCTGGCAACAAATTACGTGTGTTGTGAACTAGAATTTCTGCAATTTATTTGTTAGCCAGATTAATTAAAGCTGAATATGGCTTTTGTGAACAATTGGTAATCAGTGGATGTCAGTGCCAATTATACTGAATCGTGCTGAAAATAAATAGCAGTGTTCACTGAAACTGTTTGTGGGAGCTGTCTCCAGCGTTGCCTTTGCAGAACCATTGCAGCATTGATTGGGAAAAGCTAATGTAGACACCAGCTGAATTCTTTATTGGGCATGTACTGGATCTTTTAGCTATGTAGTGCCATTCATTTACAAAAAAAATACAGAAAGTGTAAGGCTTGTGATATTCTAAATCTTTCTTATCAATAAATCACATGCAAAGATCAACACCAACTCTGACCATACAGATAGTATTACAGTATAGGATCAATTCAAAGTCTAATATATAATAAAATAGTTTTTCTCTGTGCCATAGGGTTATATATGTGTAAAGAGCTAGAAAGTCCATACACAGGACTTTTACCCAGGAAGTTACGCTTTGAGTCTTCTGTGAAACCAAAAGCATGATATGTGACTTCACCCCAACTATGAACTTTTACTAAACCTTAACAACATTAATTACACGTTAAAAAGACTTTTTTGCAACATCTCATACAGACACGATTTTGAGACACCAAGGGGTGCGACAAAGCAGTGTCTGCATGACAACCTGGGATGAGAACATGTTGGTAATGTTTGCTGTTAAATTTGTTTAGAAATCCTCCACACCCTTGCTTAAACAATACTTTAATTAGTTAACCTTTTCAAGTCAGTTTTTAATATTAGAAGACTAAATCTTATTTTTTTTGGGTAGGTCTGAGAACTGAGTATGACATTTTTTCCGGACTGTTTGACCTAGTGGTCTGCACGGGTCCAAAAAATCCAGAAATGTACTGTCCAGAACCAAACCAGACCCGTCCAGCTGGAACCAAGCATAAAGATAACTTCAACTGTTGTTTGCCCTTGTTAAATATCATCTTGGCTCTCCACGATGGGTCTGACCTCTGATCTCTGACACTTCGCCTCCTGAACAGAGGCATACGCTTGTGGCCACAGATGCACTTGTATTGTAGTTGCTGAATGTAAGAAGTTACAATACACACACACAGCACTTCCATCATGATCAGTGCTATCTGATCACAGCCAGGTCTTCTCGGACCCAATCAGGTATTACACAGACAGTGTTAAACAGACCAGGGACCTGCTGACATAGAACAGGAATCAACCCAGATACAATTGACGGTATAAAACATGGATCTAAATGGGTTTATTGGTCAGAGATCAGGTCATAGGGTTTGGGTGGACTGGTGAAGACATCTTAAAGTTAAGGGATCACCAAGGTTAATACTATTTATTATGAGAGGAACACAAATGTGTGAATCAAACTTCATGGCAAACTGTCCAATAGTTGCTGAGACATTTCACTAAAACCATGAATGTCGACCTCATGGTGGCACAAGAAGAAATCAGGGGATCACCAAAGTCTGGACCAATTTCAGTCTGGACCAAACAGGCCGGCATTGCCATCCATAGAGCCATACCACTAGCTTGGATCAAAGAAGAAGAAGGAATCAGGAGGATAGGATCAGGATAGGATCAATCCTATGTGTATCAATTGTGATTCCTTGGTTTGAGTTCCTTTAAAAGACAAGGTAGGACTGCTTGTCTGGAGGCATGAGTAACTATGGTTACACCAAGTCCACAGCTCAACATCAGTGGACAATTACAGTAATTGATATTAATTGTTTGTTTCAGGTTGGCTGATTGTTCAAGGACAGAAGAACACAGTTTGTGGCAGTTGGGAAAAAAGAGCTATTAACCAAATGGACAGGTCGGTGTCCTTCAACACGAGCCCCCCATCAGCGTCATATTAGTGAGAGGTTAGCAGAGAACTGGTTCAGTTGATACAATACAGCTTTTCACTTTCTAATTCATGCCCATTGCTGTATTAATGGTGCTGCAGGTTGTTTTGTTTTCTCTCAATCAATATATAAGAATCTGGGACAAAGCTGTTTTTGTGATGTGAGACAGAAAAGAGAAAAAGGAAATGACCAGAGCATTACACCCAACACAACCTTTAACATCTTTGACTGATCATTAGCAAGATGGTGCTGAAGTGTTGGTGCTCAGGCTCAAGTAGGGTCAACAGGAAAGGTCCACTTGGGTTGGCTTCCGTAAGAAACTTGAATGGCCGTTATGAATAATGGCAGAACTGAAGTCTTTGGAGAGGGATTTTAACAGGCTGCTGAGGGTCAGTGATGAAGGTAGAGGAAGAATCAAAAGGCTTTTAGCAATATGATCTCAGATTCTCAGGTATTTTCTGTATTGAGCTTGAACTTGTAATAGTCTTTCATATGTCAAAAAATGCTTACATTTATTATATATTTTGATGAGTTGTGTACTAACATCATGCCTCATGTTTTCAACAATGTTCAAACCCTGAGAAATCCATACTTTGAAACAGTGCGTTTCATGATAACTGTTGCAAGCTAGTTGCTAGTTACTTCCGGGAAAACATAGGAAATTTCCGGATACCTCCAGATATGGTGAACGTGACTAAATGTAACATGAATAAAACTTTAACATTACCTTGTTCATGAACATAATTTCTGCCCAAGTCACGCAGATAGATTTTCATCAGCAATGGTTGTTATTTAACAGTGAATATAACTCCCATGATCCCATGTTTACAATACTAAACACAAAGTACAGCTGAAGCTGATGAGAATACCATTAGTTCTGAAGGTTTTTTGTCATAAACCAAAGTATCAGATAAATTTGAACCCAGTGATGGTGCTAGATTAATTTCAGAGGATCACCAAACATATTACAATTGACGTGAATTTCTATACCAAAGTTCACAGCAATCCATCCAATAGCTCCTCAGACATATCATCCAAAACAATAAATGTCAACTTCATTGTGGCCTAAAGGAAACGCCAAAGTCATCTGGATTCCTCTTCTTCAGCCATGACTATCTGCGCAAAAGTGTTTGCCAATCCATCCAGTAGAAGTTGAGATATTTCACTGGATAAGCAAAAACTTCAACTTGCTGGTGGTGCTAGAGGAAAAATTTGGGAATCTCCAGTCATTAGGATTCATCCTCTTGAAACCGTAAATGTCTGTAAAAAAAAAACAAAAAAAAAAAACACAGCAATCCATCCCATACAGTAGTTTCTGAAATATTTTTGTCTAGAATTAAGTGGTGAACCAACCTATGGACCAACCAACCAACATTTCCAAATCCTTGAGCCACACCACTAGCATGGCTACTACAAACATGAAAATGATATTTTCAGTTTTATGCTGGCAGGCAAAGCAGCTCTTTTATTGTGAATTGCTTTATGATTAACCAGAATCAACAAACCTAAACAGCACTGTTCTCAAATAACTTTAATTCAAAACAGGCCTCACTGAGTCTTTTGCAATGTGCGTGCAAAGACAGACAGCTGTTCTTATAAGTCTCATACTGCTGAAATATTGCTTTTGTTTCATGTATTTTGGTATCTTACTGTCTTGTACCAGGAGAAGATCAACTGGGAGAATTTGAGTCAAGTGGTGGGAATATACCAAGGTACCAAACAAGCCTCCAGCTGTCATAAATGACAGAAATAACTATGTGGTAATTAGCATCAACTGCCAGGGACTCATTTAAATACACTTTGTCTAACATTATGTGTGATCCCACAGGATTTTAGTGTGTTTGAATGATTAATGTGAATGCCCTCGCTTTTGCAGTGCACCTACCAACCTGCTTTTTGAGAGTGTGTGTGAGTGTGTGAAACCTGGATCACGATGCGGACACAAATGCTGACTTGCTTTGATAGTCAGCAGAGCTTACTAATTCCCTGCCAGCAGCTCCAGTGGGTTTTCTCTTTGTTTTCCACCAAACCGCTCTCTCTCTCACTCCACGAGTCTGGCCGTCTCACTTTCTGTTCCCTCTCTACTTGTGGTTGTGTCAAGTAAGACGTGTGTTGGGATTCTGCCAGTTTCCCGAGATGATTGCGCCGGGGTGCGCTGTGCTCCATCATTGCCGTTGCTCAAATCCTGACTTAGAGAAGAAAATTCATTATGGATGCTAATCAGTCCAGTGCAATCCCTTTAGAGTCCCACGACTGCACGTCGTCATGCTTGCACAGCTTGTGTGTAATCATGTCAGACTAACAGACAGACGGACGCATAGGCAAACAAGTAGGACAGGATGATGGACGTGAAGCCCAGAAAGAGAATGGGCTGGCAGGCAGGTGTACACAGGTGCAAAACAGATAGAAGGTTTGACCGACGGACGAGGGCTTTACTCAGCAGACTCTAAAACTGGTTTTCTAATAACTGTTTTCAGGCCCCGAAATTTAATCAAACATACATACAATAAAGCATCCGTCCCTCTTTCAACACAGGAATTCTTAACTTTTCCTGGTGATCCACATCTCCATAGGCTTGGCGAGCACAGCGGGGTTAATTTTCTCTTTTGGCCATCAGAAACTTTGGCCAGTGAGCCTGCCAGAGGAGGCTGAGCCCAGCTGTTACGACTTCATCACTGCCTGGTGACTGTGGTCTCCACTCAGAATAACATCCGTGACCAGAGTTCAGGATGGATTCTGTAAAGGTTCACTGGAAATTGGCAAAACGTGAACTTGTAGTGTAACAGTCAATATTTTTGTCCATGAAAAATCTTTAGATACAAAAAGAAATCTTATTCTGAGGGGTAAAAGAGTGTCTTCAAATTGTCTGAACTTTGGTTGTTACAGGTTGCATGAAGGAATGGACCAAAACCAGGGTGCTTAGCACCAGCTTGTATGGGTTGATCCATGCAGGATTTACTATTTTGGCTTGTAGTATTACCAAGTGCAGCTAATCAAAGCCATACGGCTGCATAGAGCAGAGCAAACCTACTATTTCTAGAGTAATTTCCAACACTGTTTCTTAAATCTTAACTGTTTACTGTGGCTATAGCTCAGGAGTTAGAGCAGGTCACAACTGTTCCTGATGACTTACTGCCTTCAAAGGGGGTTGATTACCATTATCAAGAGGAGAGGAGTTCATATGAATGGCCCCCTCTTGTGGTATTCACAATCTCAGAAGTGGAAATTTCTAAAAGCTCAGGGTCCATGGGTTGTGTAGACGTCTTCCCATGTAGCAATTATGAAGTTTCCATTTGAAGGCAGCAATTTTCGCTCAAAATGGTCCATTTGGTTGACCAAATATAAGGTTGTGAGAACAACAAACTACTTTCTCATCATCAATTGACTTAGGTAATAAAGTGGTTGCAGAGGGCCATTTTAACTGCTTATATGTTTGTGAAAGATCAGTGTTTGATACAAAAAGTTATACTGATAGACTTAGATATTTAGTTAAATGTCCTAAATGTACAGATCAGTTGATCACCTACCTTGGCTGTCACAATATACGTGATGAGCCGATACTGTGCCTCTGACAGAATCAACACAACATCTAATTGCAGGCTTCCAAACCTTTGCAACATTTAAAGCTTTGTATGAGCTCGGTGAAAAAAAACAAGGTTGTTGTTGTGTAATCCATTCTGTTGCTTACATCCCAGTATCTCCACGGCCATGAGTCCGGGTTAATGACTGAATCATGACGTTGGTGCAAACACTTTATGATCACAGGGTTGGTGGTTCAATTCCCACATTCTAATGTGTCTACATCTTGACATGTCCTTGGGCCAGACACTGAACCCCAGCTTACTCCCCAGCCACTTGGGATGCACAAGCCAGTGCAGACCCAGTCCCAAGCTCAGATAAATGGGGAGGGTTGCATCAGAAAGGGCATCCGGCGTAAAAGCCTTTGCCAAATCAAATATGCAAATTATAAATACAGATCCCCTTGCTGGGTTAGGTGTGGCGACCCCCAAATAGAAAGTAGCTGAAAGAAGATCTTAAGTTAAGCCAATTCACAAGAAATTAATTAAACTACAATGAAGGGCCTGTTTTTATTGTTGTGCAGGTGGCATTACTCCTTAGCTTCCTCTGTCAGTTTGCCCTGGCACCCTACCTACTCTTCTGATCATTCACTATATATCTAATAATTACATATGGCTTTTTAATGATACATTTGCACTTCTTCTTTAAAAAGAACCACTTGCATGTGCAGTGTGTTTTGAGCAGGAACCAATGAGGCTCTCCTTAACTTGACCTCTACACTGGGAACATGCTTTAATATCTATTTTCGGTAAATCCCAGAACTGTTGTTGGGCAACTCTGTAAAAGAGACCTAATATAGGATTTGGGGGGGCAGAAAAGTGGGTGAATCTCTCCTATAAATTACAGCTAGTCTTTGCTGCTCAGTAATCTGGGCTATAATTTTGGGACATCAGCACTTGCGTCATGAGCAACCTAAAGTTAGATTGCTTGGGTTTGTTGGTGTGTGTGTGTGTTTGTGTGTGTCTGGTTCCAGTCAATGGACTAACTTACATGCAGGGATGTGGATGTGGGAAAGGGTGTGGATGAATCGGGACTGAGCAGATAAAAGCTGAAACAGAGTGAAGTGACTTGAGCTTCCTTACATTTGTATCATTTCTCACCAGGCTTGCAAAAACTAAAGCCTAAACTCTGCTAATTAGTACCATAAAGGGTTCTTTGGATTGTTCCCATATGAGAACCCTTTTTGGTTCCTGTTAGAACCTTTTGTAAAGATTCCACTTGGGACCCTTTTAGAGAGAGAAAGTTCAACCTCGAACCTAACATAAAGGGTTATACTATCTGTCAAAGGTTCAACCCAGAACCCCCTATGTACCCTTTTCCACCAAATAAGGTCTGGTTCTTGAATCGGTTCTGTTCAAAATCCTAACCTATGTGCTATCTAGTGAACCAGCACACATTTCCACCAGTTTTGAGCAGAACCATTGTAACCAAAGATAGCATCAACAGAGGGTGTTTTAAAATGCAAAACCATGCATGGTTCTCAAGGAAAACCTGATATTTTTTTGTTCTAGCTGGTAACCAACTTTTCAGATTCTGAACCAGTCCATTTTCTGTGAAAATGCTCAGAATGGTCCAAAATTGGGTTCTTGAACTTGAATGGTGCTGGTTCCATATTGTTGGAAAAGGGTCCTATGAGAGGTCTAGAGAGAACCCCTCTCTATCCAGAACTTTTTCCACCTTTCCACAGGGTGCCAACAAGAATCCACCCAGGAGGTTCTACAGAGAACCTTTTTATGGCTTTTATAAAGAATCCACCCAAGGGGTTCTACCAAGAACCTTTACATTTTCCAAGGGTTTTTATCTAGAACTCACCCAGGGGGTTTAACTGAGATCCCTTATGTAGCCTATTATGGTACAAAAACCTTTGATGAAAGAGTTCTTCGAGGACTTCAACAATCCTTTCTTCTAAAAAATGGAAGGAGTTCTTAATGGAACCCTTAGTCTTAAGGACCCTTGAAAAACCCTTTCTACAAATAAGCATTCTTCAGAAGTAAATGGCTCTAGGAGGAACCTCAGCCCTTCAGGATGAACCCTTTTGGAAACCTTTTTTCTAAGGGCATACCTATCAACACCAAAACACTCATGTGACAGGCTTCAATTTATAATCCAATCTGTCTCAGTGTTTGGTCTTAAGTGGTAATTTCGATGACATTTCTGTACATTTCCTTGCATATTTTATGAGTTTCCCATCATGCTTGATTGAGTATTTTATTACAGTTGTACAACATGAAATCTTTGTCATGTTTGACAAGGTTTGCTTACTTTTTTATGAACTAAAGTGCAGTTCTCCACCTAAGAATCAGTCATTTGCAGGCACGAAGATAGGACATTCATTCCTAAACACACCTTAATGACTAATTGAAAGCCTTTTAATTATTTTAAGACTATTTATTTTTAGAAACTCTGCCCTGAGGTAAGATCTAATGAACCCAATAAAAAGGCTCCTGCTCCAATTCCCTCGTTATTGAACTGCGTGTTCATGTGCGCCTGCACTGTCAGTCTACTGATTTGTATGTGCGTGCAGGTGACTCTTTATTTGCTTGTGAGTGTGTGTCTTGTAAGGCAGATAATGAGAGCGCAGCATGCATCCTCTGATTTCAATCCGAAGCCGCCTGACTGGCCCGCCAGAGAGCAGCGGTTTGTATTCATAAACATAATGCACATTGATCCCTTGATTTGTTTCCACAGCCAAACCAGTCTGGTTGTCTGTCTGTCTCTAAATCAGACTATGATTGGTTATCTGTTTCCTATAATTTTGATCCAAACTATGTGCCCATGAGATAGTTGAAGTAATAGCGCTGCATTGATTTATATACATTGTCCTGTTGTAGATAATGAGTCTGCTTCTTGCAATGTATTCTTTGTTTTTTTCCTATACAGAGATTCTTGGTACAGTTGGGTAAACTCGAAGCTTTTAATTTGTCCCATTTTACATTACATGTATTCACATCCGACTCTCTTTAAAAGTTGAGTTAAAGCAGAAAAGATCAAAAGGAACGCATGGCATTCAAAAGTTTGTTTTAATATGAATGCTGTACGTTTCATCTGCATGCTTATTATTGCTGCATATGTGCTAACATCTTAACTGTCTTCTTGTCCACGCACAATCTATAAAGCTGGACAGACACTGTAAGATTTTATGAACTTTGTATATTATCTTAACGCATATAACACATTTTAATCACCCTTTCTGAGTGGTCAAAAGGTTCAATGCCCAAACTGAATACATAACAAAGAACCCTGACTTTGTTCTTTGAAAAGTCCAGTAAAGTTTTAATTGAATTAGACAGTCTGTCCTGAAAAATATTGACAAAAAGAGAAATCGCATTAATTTTGTGCAAAATTTACTACAAGGGGAAAATGGAATATGGACATAAAGATGCATTATAGTTTGTTTTGCAGTAAGTTCAGTGTAATTTATATCACAGCACAGTCAGCACCACAGTGAACCATGACAGGTAAAATACGACTCCAATAATTTCAAACAACCTCACTACAGATTATAATGACCAGCAGCCAGTTGGTTCGCAAAAGGCCAAACAAAATTTCTGACATTCCAGACCTCAATCCAATTGCTTAACAGCCAAATGTGTTACTGTTTGGGCAGTTAATGTGGTGTTCAACCCTTAACCAACCCTATCGCCAGACAGGACTGGATTCTGCACAGGTTAAGATCAAGTTTAAAATGGTAGATGAGCCCCTCTATAAGCAGGAACGGCTGTATGGTGTTACATGCCAAAGAGAAATCAGTGAACAAGAGTCTGGCTTTAGTCTTGGGATTAAGAAAGATAAAGCAAACAAATCGCTTGATTAAAGTCAGGGAAATATTTTTTATGGTTGATAAAACAGTTACATAACATGAATAACAGGTGACCAGATCCCAGTAAACCAAATGTGGGACAAAGCTTGTGCTCATCTGGGACACATTACCGATGCTGAGAGGTACTCTAAAATTTTTATATTAAAAAATAAACATTTCTATTCTGTGTCTTAGCTTATAACACATCTATGCTTTGCCCCCTGATTGATTCAGTGGCACAGTGTGTTTGTTGTAGCTGCATTTCCTTTTCTTTGTGGTTCCATCATATTCCATCTAAATCTGCAGCTTGTGACTGTGACAGGTTAACCTGCACCTGACCCACGTGTGCGCAGTTTGATTGACATCAAACACAGCTCCATGATGGCAGCCTTCCCTGCTCTCTTCACAACCACTGGATAAAAGCCAGATTTTTGAAAGCATCTGTCCTGCGGTGGTTTGACTTTTGAAAACTAGAGCCAATCAATATGTGGGACATGGGACAAGAGATAGAAATGCTGTGCAGTCCCGCATAAAGTGGGACACCTGATCACCCTAATCAAAAGTCTGTAACAGACATGAATGGCATCTCCTGCTGCAAAGGCAGACATGCTACACAATCATCCACCACCCCGACCTCCACGCCGTCATGTTCTGTTAAAGAGCACAGTACTTCCTGCGTTGGTACTGATTTGCCACCAGATGTAAATTGCGAGGTCCAAATATGGACATCATAGGAAAACTTGTCTGCTCAAACTTAACATCAAACTGCAACCAATGTCTGGTGGAAAATTCAACCCAAATCTGACATTAGTGGAAATCATGGTCATATCCATACGGTGTCTGAGCAGAAACATAACATGATTATTTGTGGTTGGAAATGGTGGTGGTAAAGCTTTATGTGGTCATTAAATAAGATGGAAATATGCTGTCTGATCAGTGAAAACCAGAGTTTGCAGATGCTGTCATGTGGATGTGTGTACGGTGGGCATTTACAGTTTAATACAA
Organism: Lutjanus argentimaculatus; assembly: GCA_034769285.1. Taxonomy (NCBI): domain Eukaryota; kingdom Metazoa; phylum Chordata; class Actinopteri; order Lutjaniformes; family Lutjanidae; genus Lutjanus; species Lutjanus argentimaculatus. The sequence continues at coordinate 24,379,062 of JAWZSL010000009.1, read as the reverse complement.
AGTACTTGAATATTTGGTCTGTTGTGTTTCCGCCACAGACAGTAGAATAAGTGGACGGAGCTTCTGGTTCTGAAAAGTGGAGCCACAGCCGAAGTGCCTTAAACCTGCAATGGCCAGCAGGGGACAACTCCACTGGTTGCAAAACTTGACTTGCAACCTCAGTAAACAGTTTCCTAATGAGTTTATTGTCTCAATCGCTAGTTTTAAGTCTTCATTACAGCATTTGTAAATTATGGTCCTATTATGAATTAAATAGACCATAAAACAGGTTATGCTTTAGGGCAGAGCTGCTGTGTGATTGACAGTTTCCTAGATTCTTGGAGAGTCTCTCCAGTGCAACACACAGGGCTCCCAAAACACTGATCCAACAGTCAGACTAGATAGTACTGATCAACATGGATCAAGACTCATTACTACATTGCCTTTTTCTCAAATGGACAAGCCAAACCAAGCACTGCTGTAAATTAATGACCAGCATGGGGCAATTCCACTGGTTGCAAAAAAAAAAGGCCAATTGTAATGGAGTCTTATGAGAAAATGACCCTACTTCTTACTTGGTATATTACCTCAGAAAACTGTTCACTGATGGGTTTATGGTCACATTCACTAGTTTCAAGTCTCCTTCAAGACAGGAAGATGTCAGTTTTGTTAAATTATAGTCTTATTCAGATTAAAATAAATGATAAAGCAGGGTATGCTTTAGGGCAAGGCTATCATGTAATTGACAACTCATTCTCAGTGAATCCGTCCAGTGCAATACACAGATCTCACAAAACGCAGATCAAACTGTCTCTCTAGTTAGCATTTATCAAATATGGATCAAGATTCTGTTACTATATTTCTTATTTCTTGTGTAAAATGTTTTCAGAAACATAATTAAGTGCACTGTTATGTGGTTATGTCTAAGGTTTCCAACGGAGCTTCCCAAAACTCAGATCAAACTGTAAAACTAGGCCGTGCTGATCAAATATGGATCAAGACTATGGACAAGTCAAAACCAAGCACCGCCCAAGTCTCAGTATGTCACCCATCAGCTCCACGCTCTCTCCGGTACTGCGCGACAGCATTATGGCGACCCCCATAATGCCAAACTCGAGGCTCACTGGCTCCGTCCACTAATTTTTCTACTAATATGGTTTCGGCAAATAAAAAAAAATCTAAGTAAAGCTCTTTATGTTAAATAGTAAGTAGTAGATTTTTTAATTGACCAAAACTTCACCCCTCTTTTGTAGGCCACACATGTACACATGCTGCCTTCGACTCAGGAGGAAGCCAGATGTTGAAATATTCCAATGAATTCAGGAACTTTCCCTGCCAAACCCTAATTTGCTGTTTACAGGATGACTTCATTCTAGCAGATCCCACTTCTGACAACAACTCTCACCATATATTATCCAGACTGAAACCCTCTATCACCGCTCTGAACTGCTGGAGCATCAGAGACACCCGCCTTTGCGAACATCTTTAAAAGCTGGATGCAGACCACTGGGCTGAAGTTCTCAAGATGTTTTGCTCTTCACGGTTCATCCTGAGAAATATTTACTGAGACGTTTCCTGTCTGTTGTTGCCATGGCTTTCTTTTATGTGTTGTTTGGTTTGAGAGGTTAATCATTAAGGTCACTCTCTCCGGAGAAACAACTTTTTCAATGTGACAGAGGAGAAAATGAAATGACATTTAATATTATTTCCTTTGCTTTTCAAACAGTCAGATCAGAATGTCACAAAAGGACATCTCTATATTTCAAGCAACAGCACAGACAAGCAGAGACCTTAAAGAACACTGGCAATGTTGAGACTCTGCAGACCTTGAGTGACCCTCTTCAGGAATCTGGTCTGTGTCATATTCCCAGTAGAAAAAAGAGCAGTTCTGGTCATCCTGAACTGAAACGACCCCTCAGTCTGGGTAAATTGATTCTAAAACGAGACCAGCGACTGAGACCATCGTGCTAAATGACCTGCGTTGTTTTCCATTTGATCATATCTGAGCGTTTGCCTTTATACACCATACATCTCGTCTGGCTGAAAGAAAAACAGCCTTAAGGTTGCGTTGCTCTATATCCACCATGTGGGATGCAATGATGAAAATAGCTCTGGATTCAGATTGCATCAGGTAATTACTGCACCAGTCATTACTTTTATGCCTAACTTTATCTGCCGAGGTGGGGAAATATTCCTATCAGCAGAGATGGTAGATGAAAGGCCGACATTAGCGTCGAGCTGTGGGTCAGTTATGCATTTCGAGATACGCGTCTTTGCTGTCGCTGCGGTTTCTGTGACTTGTCATATAAAAGCAATTGATCTCGATGAGAATCTCTTTTTTTCACTGATAATTGTGCAAGAATTTGTCCTGATGACTTTGGTGCAGGAAAATATGAGCTGAAAGGAAAAAAAAAACATCACCTAGGAGAGTTAGTGTGTCACAAAAACAGCTTCTTTCCAGGTCTATTTGGTCTAGAGTCAGTTTTTCTTCTTCCTGTAAACAATCAATCAATATAACCTTTCTTTCATAGTGGATTTCATTAGGTACACTTCCTCCTTTATGGCTTACTCATCCAGACAGTGACTCATGGTTAAATACAGCACAATTATAGTGCATTCTGTTAACATTGAGAGGTTTGATTATTGTTCATCTAAACAGTGGAAAGGGCAGAGCATGTGATTTAAGACACTCTGTACAGAAAATTATTGTTGTGCCAGACATACTGGTTCCAGCATCAAGTGCCCTGACACAACATTGTGTACAATTTATGGAAAAACAGCAATAGCAAGAAACCCATCAAGCCAGAGAACACATCATGTTGTTGAAAGAGGTCAGAGAAAAGTAAGACTCATGAAAGCAGGTGGGCCACGAGTATGCAAATGTCTCAGGGATGATATCAGTATGTTGCAACACACTGATTGCAAGATGAAACACGGTGTAACATAAACCACTGATTCCACTCCGTCCAGTGTTAGCACCACAAAACGATATTTGAAAGTGTTCTGTGTCTGTAAATACAGGTCATGGTATTTCTAGGAGCTATACAAAGGCAACTGGACTTGCTTGAGGTTCTTGAAAACATTTCAACTCTCTGCTGAAAAGCTTATTCAGTTTAGAACTGAAGTTTTCCTGGTTTGCATTTTGTCTTTAGGAACCACTTCGGCTTTATTTAATGGCGCGCACAACCTACACAGTATCTGGGCATAGCGACAGTCTTAACAGTCTGGGGAATCCTTGAGTAGAAAATTGCATAATTGTCTCAAAATGCGTCTGAATCAGGACAGTGACTTTACGTCAGTCCATATCTCAGAGGAATGGTGCTTGCAACGTGAATCTGCCATCAAACAAGACTAACACCATGTCTGCACAGGAGGGTTAGCTGGAGCCACTCGTTAGCACATGTGAATCACCCACGTTTTGGTACTTATGCAGCCAGAGAGCTGTGCTAATTAAAATAGGAGCGTATCTCTTCCATTACACACATGGGCTGAAAAGCATCGCTAAAATGGCTCGTGTATACATGCTGTAACAGTTAGCCACGCCATAGCAGCTTTGTAAGCTTCATAAGGCTATACTTATGCAAAGCACTGCATTAAACTAGGCTAAATGTTTACATGAGCATGCATACATGCTCAGTGTGACACCTTGATTCCACCGCGCATATCAAATTTGTGAGGCAGTTTGGTTGATTTGATCATTTTTTCTTGATTTTTGTGCTTTCACCATCGGTAAGTATGCAATGCCATTAAACTGTTTCTTTTTTGTTGTCTGTTATTATGTTCTGGAGTCTCAACACAGTGTTTTATTCTGAAAATTGACCAGACTTCCTGTCCAGCTTGATGTGGCTTGCATCAAAAACAGATGTGGTGTGTACTCTCCGTGGAACAAAGTGGAGAGCTGCTTCTCGGATATGCTGCAGCACTTCTGGTGCAATAACAAGTATTATCTAGAGCTCCGGCGACCATGGCGCAGCCAAAGTGTGACAAAGCCATGCCAGGTGGAATCAAGCGGTTAGACTGTTAACATGCTAATGTCTTGTAGGTCACCGTTATCAAGTTAACCATCGTAGTTTAACCTGTTAGCATGTTAACATTTGCTAATTAGCACTGGCACAGGCATTAGATGAAAGGTTTGGGGATCACCAAAGTCCTTGGGATTTATTCTCTAGCAACCATGAACATCTGCACAAATTTTCATGGCAAACCATTTTACAGTTGTTGAGATATTGAAGTCTGGATCAAAGTGGTCAAAGAACCAACTGATCAGTTGACCAACCTGCATTGTCTTCCCTAGAGTTACATTGCTGGTGTGGCTAAAAATCTGCTACCTAGGATGGTTTCTCAAATGAAGCACAGAAATCAGAAAATTGCTGTAACAAGTTAAAAAAGGCTTGTTAAATCAGCTGGCAGTTCTGGCAAGAAACTACAAAACTGTTTCATGAAGTTCTCAAAGTCACAAAACTGTTTCAGAAACCATTATTTCAACATGAGAAAATTCACATTATATGTTTGAAAGGCTTGCCGAGTCCCTGAGCTGCCTCCTGTTTGCCCTGGCGAGGTAGAGGGGAGGAGGGTCACAGCCAAGTCATTTCCGCTATTTGGACTAAACCCTGTGAAAATGTCCCAGGAGGGCAGAGGACTCATTAGGTGCGGTGACACTATTGCCGCAGGAGGTGTCACCAGGAAACCAGCTGACAGATCCTTAAATATAACACACGCTTCCTATGACCTCACATCCTGGAGCGTGATCGCTGTTCTGCCCCCCAGGCCAATATGTCTTCAGTCATCGGTTAAAATGAAAAGTGCGCACAAACGCAGCACAAACACAGACACACACAGGTGAGTACCTACAGTTTGAATATACATTTAAAAACACACATTTACAGCACAAATTGTCAAATGTCAGCGAGAGGTTAGTGAAAACGTCAATTTCCAGAAATCCAGTGACATTCTCACAAGGCTTTTTACTCACAGTTCCTCATTTGATGACCTGACAACCCCACACGTCAGCGCTGCTTCATGCCAGCTGACAACAAAGGAACAAGAGAGACTATGTCGTCTGTGTTTCACATTTTATTCCACCGCTCCCTCTGAGTGAGAAAAACCAAACAATAGGGCAAATGTTTCACTTTTCAATCCACTGTCAGGGGAACAAGCTGCTCCACTTTGCATGCCATTGTTGTTCTCTGAATGATACTGCGCTCCACAGCAACACTGGCTCAGAAAATCAGTTTCACTCAACACCTGATTTGTGTTTGTGGCTGCTACAGGGGGAAGCAGAGGTATACTGTGCTGCCAAAGTACCTCATTGCTAACCAAACTGAGACCAAGGAGACAAAGGTCTGTAATGCTTTCTTTTGCTGAAACGTATCCACCCAAAAGAAATCGACACATGTACAACAATGTTTACGTAGGCTCTCATACCACTCATGCTAATAGTGAGCACAAAAGGCCTTTCTCAACTAATCCACACCAAGTTTTAGTTCCTGTACACTATTAATAAAATAAAAATGCACGTCAGCTTTACCCTTAGATGAAGCAATTTTACACTCCGAGATGACGATGGATGCTGACCATTCCACACATCTGTGAAAACATCAAAGCAAAGCCTGACCTCGCACAAGAAGTCTTTGCTAATAATTGTTTCTACAAACTTGGCGACTAGTGACCACTCACAAGGCTGATTGGTGAACCTCTATAGCTCAAGCTAACTGCTAATATGCTAGTCAGCAGGGTAGACTTTTTCAGAATAGCTCTGTTTTCAGTTTCTCTTTGTTTCCTCTGCACTGGTTTATTTAACAGGGAAAATAAAGCTCTCCAGGCTAATGTGATTGCTAACCTGCTAGCTGACTGTTAGCTTAGCTCAGCCACTAATGGGACAATAAGTTTGCAGTTTTTATATATATGCCTAGACAAGACGGAGGAAGCTAGCTCTCCATTCCCTCAATGGTCAGAAACAGAATCAGAAATACTTTATTGATCCCCGAGGGGATCAATAAAGTCAGCACTGTCAATGCTACGGAGAGTCCCTCCCCTTCCGATGTGTCCCATGGGACCTTACTTTTGGAAAAAAATCAAAAGTGATTTTAAAAAAGCTTGTGACTCCAGTCACAAAACTGTCTTAACATGCCTTTGTGAAGTACTTTATATTCACATAGGGAAAGGTTTAATAAAAGTGGTGCAAAACAGCTAAATAGCTATGATAAACAAGATGGAGGAAGCTAGCTTAGCTCTCCATTCCCTAAATGGTCAGCACTGCCAAGATAGCTTGCTATTGTTTAAAAGTTCAACAAGACTCAAAGTTCAGCAGTTGAACTCAACATGGAAAATTTACACTGATTTACTTTAGCCCTGCGTACAAATCCCCTAATCACAGCACGTCCATTAAATGAACAGTCCTTTTTTTCATGGCAGCCATATTGATATGAAATTGTAGGGTGTTACCTCACACTAAGTCCAGTTCCATTTAGAGCCAGCAGGCACAAGAGCAGCACCCTGACTCTGTTTAACCCATATGGAACTGATGATGTTTACACAAAAAACACAAGAACAAACAAGAACACAGCTTAAGGAAGGCCTAATGTGTTCCAAACAATGTAAGACCTCAGTGATGACATAAGCAAGTTCTTATAAATATTGGTCACATGCCAACTTTTGGCGCACAGAGCTGTGTCAGCAGCAGCTCCACACGTAGTCTTTACATTATGCACTAATAATCAACATAATCCTCGATATGGCTGATTAGTCAAACATTGCCGGCTCAGGCTCACTGTGTCTGTACCACGGTCTGGGGCAAGTCTGCTGACAGAGGACTCCACACACTATCCAATAATAAACACAGGACATAGGAAGAAACATGAGACTCTGCTTGACTTCCAGTCCTTATAGGTAATCCATCATTGCAGTGCTGACCGGCTAACTTTCAGGGACCCATGTGGACGACATACAATACAAAAAAGAGAGTCTGAGAGCGTCTGGCCCAGTCAGGGACGTGTTATGCCCCCCCCCCCCCCCCCCCCCCCCCCGTTGACACTCACATTGTTTCCCACTGTCTCTGCTGGCTCGTCACACAACCAGAAAGGATAAACAGAGCACTGAACTTGGCACAAAGTTTGTCCTCCTCCCTAATGAAGTGCAACCTCCCGAGCCCAAACATCATTCATCATACTCCAGCCTCAGAGCTGGTGTGTGAGTGCGTTTGCGTCTATACCCAATGTCTGTCCGTATCTGCGTCTCCGTGCTTGTGTTTTCATTTTCTGTTCTACAGACTGCAGGCACCCAAATAGAGCCTGAATGACTTTTACAGAGAAGACAAAACAAATAAAGCCAGTTTGACCTGTTTGTTTTTTGGCTTTTGCTTTGTTTGGCACAAAACCCATGCATCTAATTTCCTGTCTATTAGATGGCTATCAGAAATCTTTGTTATATCTGATTTTCAAGTGGAGTTACACTACACAGGGTAAGCAGGGTAAACAGGGTAAGTTTCCATTGTTGATTATATGTAGCGCTGTGCCACAACCTCCAAGTTCTTCATATAGGATCAAGCTTCCCTGCAGCTGTGCCATAATATTTACATGATAAATCGTTAGCTTGTGTTTAGTCTGTGCTGAGATATATCTAAATGAAATGTTTTCCGTCCATCACAGTTTGGCAAGTATGAGTTAAGAGTGTCTAGAGTAAAAGTCATGTAGGGACGTGTGTCCTTGTGATCAGGGTCAAGGATTTCAGGCTTCAAACTGTAAAATGATCCAGGAAATTTTAATAAATCAGAGTGAAATAATTAAAAGATGGTTGTTAAAGTCACTCTTGTGGGACGTACGACTTCTCGCATGAGGGTAAAGAGCAAAAAGGAAATTATGCTTGGAGATAATTCTGAGAAACTCAAATCTGGCTTTAGATGTGTGATATCTTCCATATGGTGCTGTGCTGTTTTACAGCTGTAACATAACAAAAGAAGTTGAGCATCTCCAGACAGGGCTCTGTGGAGGATAATGTATGAGGGGCCGGTACGGCTGTTTTGTTACATTGCAATGTCTGTTTTACTACACTGACAAATCCATTTGTAATTTTCCTCCAATTCTTAAGATAATAAATTACTTCAATGGTCAGGTCACAAAAACATTTAATGCAACAGATCAAAATTAGAGATGAATCTCCTGAACGTTCATGAAATAAAACCCTGTTTCCTATGTTTTATGAAAAGGTTAAAGAATGAAGTTTTCCTAACCCAAGGTATGACTTACATGGTCGAGGTGGTGGATGATAAATGCATTTCCCTTAAATTTTGACAACTCTGGTTTGGTTTCCTTGAGAGAACACCACCCATTTTGCACTCACTTCTCATTTAGCACATATTACATTATGTGGTGTTCAATGACAGACCACACTGGCTGGCTGTGGCTGGCAATGAATAAAATCCTTCAGTGCAGAGCAGTGTTTTGTTGTTGTTGTTTTCAGTGTGTATTACAATAACAGGATAAAACAGAGAGAAGCTTATAAAAATGCACAGGGAGAGCATTTCATGGAGGAATTACAAATAAGGGGAATAATGAATAGATTTTTATATTAGCTGGCGCATATATTAAAAAATCCATGTGACAACATGTGCTGGTGGTTAATTGATGAGAGAGGGTGAAATGAGTGGTTGTAAACAAGTTTCAGCTCTTGTTTTTTTTTAGCTGCATCGTAGTGCACAACAGCATTACAGGCTGTAAACTCTACAAACCGAGTCTCAAAATCACCACAAACCACAAAACTAACTGTGATGGAAGAAATGGAGCGCAGGCGATGCGCTGCCCGCCAGACCAGTGTACTGAAGAGCACGCAGGGCAGGTGATGCGCTGTCAGCAGCCTGGCAGGAGAGACGCTACGCTTTGCGCTGGGATTTTACTGGGGATGTTAATGATTAATCATTAATTAATTTAGTCACCATCAAGAATTTAGCAGATTAAAAATATATTATTCAATAATTAATCGATAGTCTAGAAATGGCAGTGATGGTGTTTCATGACATTAATTTGGTGGAGCCATTTGCTGAATAAGGAAACTGAGAATGAGACAAAAAATGAGGAAAAAAATGAGAAATTTGTCTTCTTATTAATTATTAATGATTTATTGATCAATCATTTGTTAGCATTTTCAACAATTGGCTGAGGAAAATACACAAAATTGCCACCCGAGCTTTTACTTTTACTTATGTGGAAATGTTTTCACATCACAGATGATGAAGAAAGGCATTAAAACTCAAGTCTTACTGGTAAAACATATTCATGTAGGCTGATAGTGTGTGGAGCACTGAACTGACAGAAAAAGAGTGAATCTGATTTGGGTAAAGGCCTGACTGTGAGTCAGGACACCTGACACACAGCTGTTCTCAACATGGATCACTGCTGTAAATCAGCACGCAGCCTGCATTAGCTGGTTTTCTTCTTGTCGTATGTCACAGTGCACTGAGAGGTGTCTCGACATAGAAAATAAGAGATCTGTTTAACATTGGCAGATTTTTGATTGCTTTATGTTACCCAAAGTTTAAAGGTAGAACACCGTCGCTGTCTGTTTTCAGCTTTGTGGCGATGCATGTTTGAGATGATCCAGTGGCTTTGTAAGTGGTTTGTTTGGCTTAAGAATAGCAGAATTATCTCCACTCATAAAGGAGAATCTCCAAATTTGGAGACACGTGTTTTTTTACAGTAGGATTTGTTGCTGTTTGTAAAGGCATCAGAGGCACAGCTGATTGTTGAGTCTCATTCCCAGGAATCCAATACTGATATTCTGGGCTGGCGAAGCATCTCGTGCACAGCAAAATGATGAGATAGTAAGAAGACACACCACTGGTGGATCGTGGGTGAAGATCGAGAGCTATTTATTTGAATCTATGCAATGTTTTTTGGTTTGCCTTTAAATGGCCTAACCAGACATATAATTCAAACTCTGTTTCACATGATTACCTAATATTTGTGCCTGCATAAAATAAAGCAATGCAGTACAATGCTTTTTATGAAGGCTGTAATGTTGAAATGTGGTTTAAGATTGGTGTTGATGTGTTGGGTTGCTTATGTTATTTTGTTCATGTCCTCTGCTTCAGTTCATGGAGAGTCATGAACGACATATTTGTGTTGAGAAGATGTAATCCACTTTTTTTTCTCATTTCTGTGGGACTGCTTGTCTTGAACATTGTGTGCTGCTTTGTTCTGCTTCTTTGTTGATTTAAATTCAAGGCAACATTGTCAACAGTATAGTTCACCTCATACGGCCCAGAGTCTCAAAGACTAAAGATAAGACGCTATCATAACATGAGGTAACATAAGGAGAAGCAGGTCACATTAAGGATATGAACCTCCTCTTCACTGTGTGCGTGTGTGTATATATGTGTGTATGTGTGCTCTCAGCAGTCTCCACAGATAACACTCCCCCTATCTCTACTCCATTTAGTGCCGCCATGCCTCGGTCTGGGTTACACCGACGGCCGCCTCGGGGGAAATAAGGATACGGCTCTCAGGTTCCCAGCAGGCCCAACATATGGGAGCTGCTCTCTCATCCAGTAGAGATGAATTCATCCCAAACTCATCTCCTCTCACAGATTAATTTGGCAGACATGGCGAGGCAGGTGGAGAGTGTTGAGCAGCATCTGCGTGTGTGTATGAGATTGATGTGAATACTTTGCTTTTGTGTATCTCACTCCTGTAGCGCTGAAGGCCCAGGTGATGGAAAACGGAATGAGATGTCAGCCTATTGTTATTTATTGTCATCCCTGTGTTATTATTTGTCACAGAAGTGAAGGAGGAGAGATTCGTAATTTACTGTGACAGTATAAACCTGTGAATTAAAGTTGACTATGTCATGATAGTCTCATAGCAAAAAAAAAAAAAAACCTCAACCAAACAAACAAAAAATAAGATAAATATAAATCAAAATGTAAGTTGGCCCCACAATACAGGAGTTGTGAAATCCAAATGGATCTGGAAATTTGGTTGCAACTCAAAAACTTTTTTTTTTCATTACATTATTTGAAAAAAATGACACACCGCAGGATTTTATCAAGATTATTGTGCTAGAGGAGAGAGCACAATCTCACGTTATCTTGTGTGATTTTTATGTGACTTCATGGGGACGTGATCTCATGTGGCGGGACAATTCACTGTCATAACATTAATGCTTTGCAGTGAGAAAAAAAAAATTCTAGGATGAGAAATGTTTGGTGAGATTGGATCTGCAAACCCCTCACATTGCCAGATAATCTGGGTCGAACTTTGGTGCCAACTGATTGACTCAGTCAGTCACCAACATACATCCAATCGCACAACCCTATTACAATTATAGGATTTTGTTGCCATTTGAGCCAGTTCAGCAGTTTCTAGTCTTTGTGCTAAGCTAGGCTAACTGGCTGTAGCCCTATTTAACACACAGATATAAGAGTGGTATGGATTTATTATTATTAATTTATTTATTATTATGTATTTTATTATGGTCATGCCAATAAAGCCACTTTGATTTGCTCATCCTCTTCTCTGACAGAAGTGACTATTACTTTGACATGTAATTTATTGAACTTGTTTTCTCATGTTCACTTAACTCAGTTTTAAAATTTTTAATTTGAACCTTACAATGTTTTACAGTGTACTTGTAGCCCATAGTCAAGTGAACTTTCTGGCCTCAGTTAGGTCTATTTCTAAATTCAGAACTAAGGGCAGACATATAAAATAATAACATAATAACAACAGAGAAACTGGTTCAGCCTTCAGGCCATTGGCTCAGAAGAAAAATAAAACCATATGGTAGCAAACACAATCTGTCTTGATCATCCAAACCAACAAATACAGCCCTTTGGTGCAGTGGCTTCCTCCAGACAGAAGTCAAATGCTTCACTGCCTGCCTGGTTTTTGGTAGAATGAAGCGAAAGTTAATGGATTTAGGGTCTGAGGGTTGGCCTCAGGTAATGGTGGTGAATCTGCCGTCTTTTTAATTATAGGAATAGAGTAACAAATAGGCATTTAAACAGCAATCAAGACAGTAAAAACATCAGGCTAAACAGCAAAGGCAAAAATCTAAGAGAAAATAAGGTCTTCCGCTGAACTCTGAATATAATCCACACTGAAATCCCAACAACTCACCTCAAAACATTGTTATTACACAGCCATTTGACATGTTTTTTCTTAACATTATCAAAGTGATACAGGAGAGTCAGAGCAGCTTATTTACTCTCAGACTTATGAAATGTAACAAAAGGAGCGCATGAATAATGCAACACGCTCGCAGAACTTATTCTGAATATGACTTTCAACCTCTAAAATACAATAAAAATCCTTATATTATTAAGTGCCAAATTCTGGGAAAAAAAACAGGATCACCAGTGGCTACTTGGTAAACAATTAAAAGTGAGAAAATAGCAATAACAATAATAAACTCTCTTTCAAATTAATTTTCTTTGTCTGCAGTGTTTGTTTAATCCTGGAGTAATGACTGCTCATAGAAGGAGAATAGTATATAAAATGAAATATTCACAGGATAATTGGAGATGCAAATGGGGAAACATCCACACTGAAAGACGATTAGCTGCAGACTGCTGCACCATGATGTAGCCGTCCCAAGATTTGGTGTTTTCCCCTGTGCAGACAACCAGGGACCTTAAAACCTCATCAAAGACACGACGACTCTTTAGAGCGGCTGCCAACTTGTTGGTCTATGGTTTGTGGCAGAGGTTAATAACCACTGTGGTTGCTATCTGATGGTTTTCCAAGGGTGATGAGAATCTGTGTGTGTATGTGTGTGTGTGTGTGTAAAAAAGACAGAAGGAGAACATGTCACAGGCCCTGGTTCACCGTCTGCGTGCGTTTTTTTTCTCCTCCACACTGTTGCTTTTGGGACAGTAAATGAACAGTGAACTGGCAGCACTTTGTGAAGACAATATTACATGATTGTTCTCCTCAATTGAGCTCCACTGTGTGACCCGTGTTTACTTTGCCAACTGAGACTGATGCTGCAAACATGTCAAACAGAGTATCTGAATTAAGGCCCGGTCACACCAGAGAGTGGAACAACAACATTCATCCAAGCGTCTTTGCAAAATATTTGTATGGGCTAGTTGCTGAAGCTGGCAAGCTAACCATTAACACTTTGGACTTCTGTTTCTTTATTCAGGAGGGTGCAGTTTCCCCCAACCCGTTCTCACTCTCGCGTGAAACTATGACTCTGTGGGCACTCCTCTAGGGTCATTTCTACCGTTATGTTTCGGTGTGCCGAAGTCAGGTGACGATGATTCATTTGATCTTTTCCCTCCCTTTGTAGACTTTTTTCTTTTTTTACCTTTTAACTCTAACTGTAAAAATAACGTCCATATAGTCATTATTCATCTTAAGATTTCTCTATCTCCCTTTTTATGGCTTAAGGTGATCTCTCTTTTACTGTTTGCAACCGCACAATCTCTAGACAAATTAAACATGATGATGCCATCAATATGCAATGGTTGCATGACATCATCTGGTGACTTTGGTGCTAGTGCTAGCTACTTGTCTTATCTATTTGCCATTTTATCTCTGTGTATATTTGATAGTTTGCTGTATTTTCAAGCATCTTGTTATATATTTTAGATTTTCTCTCCTAATTGCGCTATTTGATATATCTCTTCTATTCTTGTAAGGAGCACCTGTAACATGAACAGTTTCCCCTCCGGGATCAATAATAATACAACAATATTTCTGATTCTGATTCTGATACTTTCATGGGAAAATAGTTGGCAACACTTGTTAGCTACAGCCCCAATTTCAAAGAAACTGGGACACTGTGCAAAATAAAGTAAATAAAAACAGACGGCAATGATTTGCAAAAACCTTTTGTTCTATATTTAATTGAATACAGTACAAAAACAAGATATTCAATCTTCAAACTGATCAGTTTTATTGTTTTTTAGTAAGTATACACTCATTCTAAGTTTGATGTCAGCAACATGCTCCAAAAAGACTGGGACAGGGGCTGTTTACCATTATGTTACATTAACTTTACTTTTAACAACGTCCAGTAAGTGGATGGTAATTGAGGATATTAACTGTTAAATGCTTGTGAATGAACGAGCCTTTCGAGGATGCCTCTTTAATACCCAATCAGAATACTGTGACCTGTCACCAGTTTAACTGTTTACCTGGTTTAAAACAATAGAGATTATCAGTTTGAACAATAAATATCCTCTCTTTGTACTATATTCAACTGAATACAAGTTAAAAAATGATTTGCAAATCATTGCATTCTGTTTTCATTTGTTTTACACAACGTCCAGACTTTTTTGGAATTAGAGTTGTGAGCTGAAAATGACACAGTAAGTTTACACAATTTATTTAAAAGTCATATTTCTACCACTGACTCCTGTCTCATAACTGCAAACCATGTCTCTTGGAGCGATTTAAGGGGGAATGGAGCAACACAGCTAATGAGCTACTATCTCCATTTTAGACTCTCATTCCCTCAAAGACAGCTTCTTGATGGTCGGTGGTGCTAATGGACGGCACAAAGTTCACCAAAGTTGAACTCGATGCAAGATTGATCAAATCCACTGATCACAGGGGAAAATTTCACCATTTTAAATGCTGGTGAGGCCGAGATTTAACTTCAATTTCAAAGGCAGCAGTGGGTCTTTATGCTGGAGACCATGCAGCCAGGTATCCCAACTCCAACAGCACTGCCAATTTCTGCTGGTCTCATGAGTCATTCATCAAAAGGTTCCCACTGACTGATTTGCTCTTAAATCCCGTCACTGTAAATGTGGATTTATTTACATTTTTTTGTAAAAACACAGTCATTTAAGAGCTAATGTGACACAAATATGGCACCTTTTGTGAAAAAAAAACCCTGCTAAATGCTGATTATGAGGGCTTTTTACAAGCAAAAATAAAAACTGAGTAATGAATGAATTCCACAGTGCCTTTCCCAGAACGGCTTTGGAAACATTAAATATATTAAATAACCCACAGCATTGTGCAAGGCCCTGCTCTTATTGCTGAGTCCCAAATTAGCCCTCTGTATGAGACCTTTGTAGCTTTAGGTGGATGTTGTTGTCTTTTTCCCAATGTGGACAGGATTAGTTATAGAGTGGGCGGTGTGGTAATCTAGTCATTACTGGAATCAGCCTATAAATTAAGCCAAATTTGCCTTGTCAGTTTCTTTTTTCCTCCGACTTGGCCATGTTTCAGTGACAAACAGATTGATGTCAGGATCAGACCCAAAGTCTCCCACTCTCTGTGCTGTTAGAGTCACTCAGTACTTTTACTGTTTAAACATTTTACATGAAAGTTGAGGGTAGCAGCGTATCACATGATGGTACATTTTTGTTGTGAAGGTTGTGTAAATGGAGTTCATGTCACCAAGAAAATCACCAGAGGCGCCACCATACTACGATATTATCACGCTACTTAAGTCACGATACGATGTCATTGCTAATGTTAACATTTTGCAATATGTACGAGTACTGTGATAACAAACTGCGATTTATTATTTTTTCAACTGCAAATTATGTCCCCAAACGAAAACGTTGTCAAGATCTGTTTTATTAGACAAAAACAAACGTCTCACTTCAATCATTTTTATTGCAGCAAAATGGAACTGTCTAGCAGAAAAGAGTGACAACGCTGTCATAAAAACCTACCAATCCTGCTGACCTCTGACCTCACTAGTTGTTTTAGTTTGAAGAAGAAGAAGAAGAGAAGAAGAAGAAGAGGAAAACCGTTTGGTGGTACCACTGCCTCCACAGTAAGGGTGGGCGATGTGACCAAAATCTTGTATCCTGGTATATGTAATTTTACATCATGGTAATGATATATGTAGCAATACAGTAACTGTTCTGTGAATTCAATTAAGAAAATTTTAAATAACCAATACCAATACCGTTTACCAATATCAATATACGTCATTATTTTCTTCTTTTATTTGGTTGTTTGGTTTAACGAGTAACCTACATCTTCTGTTCCTGTTTTTATTGGACGTTACTACTTTTACTTTAGTACTTAGTACGAAAAAAGTACTAAGTAAGGTACTAAAGTCAAAGTTAAGTAAAAAGTCCTGAGTAAAGTAATAAAGCGAAAGTAGAATAAAAACGTCTAAGCAGGGTACTACACTAAAAGTAAAGTTACTTTACTTTACTTAGTACTTTTATTTTAGTACTTTATGTAGGACTTTCAATGCACAACGTTTTTTCCTGAGTACTTTTTCCATCACTGATAATAGCATCATCTAAAAGCATTTACAGACTGTAAATGACATCAGCATACTCTCTGTGTGATGGAGTGAATACAGTTTTTTATTTGCGGCAGCCCAACACATTAAAAGCATCAGCCACCACAAAATATTTTTCTATTTTTGGAGCTGCACCCCTCTCTACCCCGTCGTTTCTGCTAAAATAATCATACTTGTGCAATCTTCCGGTCTGGGGTTTCCTCCTAGACATGACCCTCTCTCTGTCTCGCTCTCACAAACTCGCAGACCTGTCTGTGAACAGCATGATATTGCACTCTGAAATGTTTCCCACACGGAGACTTTATTTGGGTGGGTATCCAAGTATAATTAGCAGCCCATTTGGGCATTTTTATTTTTTTTTTAAATTGGTCCAAGAGGACAACAGCATCCGTGATTGATTAGTGAACAATCTGCCTTCCTACTCCTCCGTCACCTTTTCGCTCTGTCCTGAGAGAAGGTCCAACACTTTCTGCCAGATAAACACACACACAGTCTCCTGTTCAATGTATCAGCCTACGTATACAGTTGTATAATCTTGTAAGTACAGCTGGTTGGTGTCGATGTCATTCAGAACCACATTGGTTTTGATCATCTTAATAGACTCCATCATTAACAACAAGCCTCCTCCACATGCAGCTCTCCTGCTGCTGTGAAAATGCAGTCGTGGGTGAATATATCTATGGAAAAACCCAAAATGTGTGGTGTTTTTGGGCGACTTTATAAAACGTCCCGCTGATGAAGAAAGTCAACAGATCAGACACAGATGGGGAGAGAGAAACGGGCCCTGGTGAGACCCTGGGTGTGTGAGTGTGAGGAGGAGAGAAATTAGGAGAAAAGTGAAGTGAGCAGATTAAAGTAGTTTGTGACTAAACACTAAGATAAGTACTAAAATAAGGTCTCTGTCTTCACATGAGTGACATATTTTGATTAAAAAACCAAAAAGCAACTAGTTTGCAGACATCCATCCCATCCTTCCATTGTCCATCAACCGCTTATCCTTGATGGGTCACGGGGGGCCTGGAGTCTATCCCAGCTGATATTGGGTGAGAGGTGGTGTACACCCTGGACAAGTCACCAGTTCATAGCAGAGCTGACACATAAGAGACGAACAACCACTCACGCTCACATTCACACCTACGGGCTATTTAGAGTTATCAATTAACCTATTACACTGCATGTCTTTGGACTGCAGGAGGAAGGCGGAGTACCCGGAGAGAACCCACGCAGATACGAGGAGAACATGCAAACTCCGCACAGTAAGGTCCTGCCCCAGCCACAAACTAATTCGAACTCTGGACCTCCTTGCTGTGAGGCAACAGTGCTAACCACTGCACCACCATGCTGCCCTAGTTTGCAGATATGTAATTCGCATTTGCAATATTAACAATTTATATAATATAATAAATCAAGATCTGGCATCCCTGTATCAATGCAATATTGTTATACAAACTATTACGATACTACGCTTAATCGTTTGTGTCCCCAACCCCTAATCAGTAATTGTTGAAACGGATTACAAGGACTTCTTGTCCTGTGCAAACTAGACATCAACACTGCAGTTGCAGATGATGTTGACAGTCACTTGCTGCTTATCGTGCTGAAAACTAATCTTGTTTGACTCCCTGCATGTATCCTATGGGATCAAATGCAGCAAAAATACGCACAAAATCCTGAATTTAGTGCACTCTAGTGAAACTAAGAATCCAATAACCAAAACCATAAAAAAGTAGATTGAAAAAAATACACCCATATCAACTATACTGATGCAATGACAAAGCCTGAGAGAAAGAGATGTTTGGCAGCTGAGATACAACTGTATTACACACAACTACAGAATCTGGAAAAAAAATCACTACCACTGTTGATTTTTCAGCTGTCCACTTTATGTGGTGATACTGGTGGTTCCAGCCAATAGTTAAATTTTACTGCAAATTAACCCACTAAAAAGGATGCCAATTACAGAATGAGTACGACTGAGTGCCACGCTCAATTTGCCATCAAAATGCATTTAAGAGCAGAGCTGCAGCTCTGTGGAGGGTAAATGCAGCTAAGGGCTCCTTTGGTGTCTTCTTGGCAACTGACTTGAAACAACTACAAGTTTATTTTACAGCTAAATGACTCCAAAAATGTTGTGTTGGGATTAGGATAAAACAACTGCAACTTTCCCCATGGAAACATACACAGACATCTACCATCCAAGTAGAAAATCAAGCTGAGAAAAAATGCTAATTTGTTTGTAGCTCCCTTTCCCATCAGTCCTTTCCTCCTTCAAAAGGCCTGTATCCTCTTGTAGATCTTTGCCCTCACATCTCATCCCCTCATCCCTCGCTGTCACTCTGAAGCTCTCGTCTCCTGCAGCTCTCTTCTCCTCCACGCCACTGCTCATGAGCATGACATTCCTCCTCATTTTCTCAATGGTCTGCCCGTTCCTCCTGAGGCTCTGTCATTTTCGTCTGCCGGATCGCCGTCTCCCTCTCCACGCTTCGCCCTCAAACTTTGAGTCTCTCTGTCCTCTGCGTCATCCTACCTCCCTCTGCTGTCCTCTGCTCCGCTCATCTATCTGTCACTTAACCACCAATCTGCGGGACAGATAAAGACACAGGACGCCCCGAGGCACGCGCACAAGAAAAGAAGGGTGAATCGTGTTAATAAACCCTCTTGGTTTCTTGTCGCTCAAACTGTGATACTTCAACACAGAGCCCAAACATTCCAGGAGAATAAATCTTGTATTTCATCCTGCAGAGCAAAGCCACTTCAAGATCCTCATCACTCCAGATTCAATTATAGTGAAGAACATGTTCCTGCATTAAGTTATGAAGACATAATTAATGATGGAAAGAGTGAGATTGTAACTCATCCCTCTAACAAAAGCCAGCTCTGGCCACGACAATAGTGCCCATATACAATATACAGAGTGGACTGACACTGGTCAAGCAATGCTGCTAAAGCAATAACACCCAGCCTAATGGCAATTATGGTAAGGGGCATTTTGGATTAGGGAGCTTAAGGCTGCACAGTTAATCAAAATCTAACTGAAATCAGAAGTGCAAAAAAAATTTGTCACAAGTTCACGACATATCATTATAAATTAAGCATTGCGCTGCTACAGAGATGCCCCAGTCTACAAATCATATTCTCCAGACATAAGGGAACATGCTTGTATCATTAGGTCATCACATTATAACAGACAAACATTTCCTTGGAATAACATTAAACTAATTTGCAACAGCAAATCGCCTATGTTGTGTATGAAACGTAATGCACCCTGGACTCTCTATTTCCATAATGAAGAAACGCTAAGAACCAACACAGACGGCAACCTGTTATTGAACCAACGCTGAAATTTGACACTGGTCCAGCATCATTTAGCTCATTGATTTGAATACATCAAACATAATGTTATTATAGACTTTTTGCTATTAATCTCTTCTTTATCAAAGAAGGTCACAACAAATGTACTCATGCTACACTACTCATGCTTCAGGGTGTGTCTGACGAAAATCCAGTTGTTTGTTGTCCTGGTTCCACTTTAGGTGTGTAAAACTGAGCTCACTTTATTTGTCTGTTTTCAAAGTTCTGCATGGTTTTTCACTTTTAATAAACTTCAAAGGTCAAGGTCACTGTGACCTCATGTTCATCCCATTCCCGTGAAGACGATATCTCAGAAACACCCGGAGGAAATTTCTTCAAATTTGGCACAAACGTCTACTTGGACTCAAGGATGAACTGATTAGATTTTGGTGGTCAAAGGTCAAGGTCACTGTGACCTCACAAAACATGATTTTGGCAACAACTTAAGTATTCATATCCTAAAAGAATAAAATGATGAGGTGATGACATTTTATATACAAAAGGTCAAAGGTCACCTTCACCATGACATCATAATGTTCAGCTCTCTATCAGTCCTCTTTACAAAATAGTCTCTTAGTGAAGACAGCATGTTTCTTTTTTAAAGGTATTTTTTTGGCATTTTTGCCTTTATTTGATAGGACAGCCAGAGAGTAGACAGGAAAGGGGGCAGAGAGAGAGGGAATGACATACAGCAAAGGGCCGAAGGCGGGAGTCGAACCAGCGGCCGCTGCAGAGGACTAACAGCCTCCATGCACGGGTCGGACGCTCTACCAACTGAGCTAAACGTCCACCCCAAGACAGCATGTTTCTCGCTGAAAATATTCACTGGAATCATTCATATCAGTATAGTGATAACTTCCATTTTGCCAAAAAAAGAAAAAGAAAAAGAAAAAGAGAGACCGTACAGATGGATGTAAACTGCAACTCGATTGGTTGGCGAAGGCACACAGCTGCGAGGCAGTAATTCAAGTTGCTACCTACATTGCTTTATGAAGCCAGCGTCAGCCCTAATAGCGATCCACTGAGTCAAAGCATCTCTGAGTACATGTAGAGAAAACACTGTATGTTATTGATTTGTTTGTCTGTCTCTTATTTCAGACATACTGAGGCATCATACAGCAGACATAGAAGAGCACAGCTGATAACTGGTAGTGAAAGTACAAACAGAAAACAAAGGTTTCATTCTGTCTTATTCAACTCTTCGAGCCAGACGCCCATTTAATGCCACCACACTGCAACAGTTTTTAAAGGGATTCTTAGGACAGTTTCCATTAATCTTTCGCCATATACCACACAACTGTCACACACAAAAAGCCACCTCGCAAACCAATTACATGTCGGTGCGGGGAAGAAAACACACCGGTGCAGCGGCTCGATTAGATGGATGACAAAATGAAACAACAGAAAGGAAACAAATTACACAGTGTCGGCGGTGGCGTCAAAAACACCCAAAGGGACGATGGCGGAGCCGCCTCACACAGCTCGGCTCGCCTCCCAGGCTCAGCTCCTCCTCCCACAGTACATCTCACAGCTGCTTCTCCCTGAGTGATGAGACAAGTGAATCGTTCATCGGGAAAAACAAACAAACACATTTGTTGTACTGTAGAGCTACAGCATTATAATCTAGCCCCATTTTTAACGTTTCCTGTCTTCTTTTTGAGAATGAAGTATTGAGCAGAGGCCGCATCAGCGTAGAATATCATGTCCATCATATTAAAGGTAGAAATAATGTTACAAAGTTGGATATTCATATTAATTGTGGACAAAGTTTCAAATAATGAGGTAAATGTTCTTTTCTGCTCTCGACACTGAGTTGAAGTCAAGTCATCATGAATTTCTTTATTTGGTCATCTGCTCAGCACAACACCCCAACACACTCGGACTGTCTTCATTTGACCGCTCTATTCAGGATTATGTTTGTGTTCACTATGTCTCACATAAAGTGCTTTTTCAGTTGTGAAGGAAAATTACATGCTTTTCTGGTTTTCCCTCTGAAATACTGCAGCTGCTCAGGTCTCTGCAATTTACAGGGTTGTGAGTTTCTGAGGGACAGGTATCTTACTTGCTGCTAAAGAAGCTAGCCAATGCTACTAGTTAGCCCTGCACTTCCCCTGTGTTTTGAGCTAAGCAAGCTGCATGGCTAACCAAGCTAACTAGCAGTTAGCAGTTAAAGTAGTTTTACAACAAGTAAAGCTTTGTCCTTCAGGGAAACCCCATAAATCACTGAAAGCTGAGGCGGAGCAGCCAGAGGGCATCAGAGAGAAAACCAGAAAATATTTTCTCCATAAAATATGATCCAGTCTCACCAAAATCAGTGAATATTATTAAAGAAAAACACTGTGTACAGTAATCAGTCATAAACACTCAACTCTATTGTTTTTCCAACCTTTTTGTCTTATTTGTGGTCTGATAAACAGTAAATAAATCAACTTCAGTGTCTCATATTGCTTTTGTCTATGCTGAGTTACTTAAGATGTCATATGCCATCGAGCACATCGGCGAAAGGATGAGAGATGGTCCTGAGTGGCACTGGGGATGTAGTCTTGCATAGCCTGATCTCTGAGATAACTAGGCTTACAACAAGTAAATACTGTCTATCCATCAAGAAACCCTGTAAATAGCCAAAAGCTGAGGCAGAGCAACCGGAGGATGTCACAAAGAAGACCAGAAAAAAAACTGTACATGAAATGTAATCCTGTTTCACCAAAATCAGTGAATAAAGTACTTTTGTGCAGTAATCAGTGATACCTAGCACCCAACACTTGATGTCTCTCGTTGCAGTGTTCACAAAAAACCTTAGGCTCTGCCCATGGATGGATAAAGAAGAAATGGATACAGCGCTGGAGGCGGGTCTTCATTCAGTCCTATTAGAGGTGTTCAGTGGGGCATGAAGCCAGCATCAGTGCCGGAGTTTTCACATTGTGCGGTCCATAGAGCAAGCATAGTATCAAGCAGCTAACTTTAAGTTTAGTCCTCCACTAACTTAAATGGGGATAAAATTATTTATTCATGCTCCTCTTGACCTTCCAAGTGTTATCAGACCGAATGGATCAAATCATCATTTTGAAACAAGTCATTCTGTGGGGGCTGTGACGCTCAAAAAATGCATCTTCTGTTTTACAGCTGCTTCTTTTACAAAGTAAACTTATGGGAAAATGGGGTCTTTTCGGGTTGCAGAGCATCATGTAATATTGTCATAATACAATTTGGCCACTATGTCAACTGGCTTCAGTGTGGTGCTCCTCCTGAAGGAGTGGTTCTGCCCAGCCAATCAGAAGAAAATAGGTTTTTAGGGAGGGGGGAGGGCTTAAACAGACAGGGACTACAAGAACGTTTTTGAACTGAGTCATGCAAAGCTACTATAGTGGAATCCCGGAATAAGATATAGAGACTGAAATAACTATAAAAGGTCCTTTAACTAGACTATTACCTAAAAGCCACTGTGTCACTTACTCATTATAGTAATGTATATCTAATGTGAAACATAGAAAAAAGCATAAAAATATCTCATTTACATGCTTAAATTCTGGAACCTGTTTTTTGTAACAGTGTAAAAACTAAACAGCTCGTACGGACAATTTGCATTTTAATGCCAGAGTGAATGATCTGCACACCGAGAGCTCCAGCATAGATTCACTCTCATAAAGATTTTATTAGAAAGCTATGCATTATCTTGTCTTATTATCGTCTGCAGTCTAGTGAATGGCCCATTTTTATGGCCCCTTTTAGCCTGCCGCTCTGACATTACATCAGTTACCTTGTCATCTTGTGCACTCCCCTGTCGCCAAGACTGATCTTTTTCTCTCTTCTCTGTTTAATTCTTTATTCCTCCCTCTTTTATGTTTTAACCCAAACACACACACAGACACGCATACACACTCATACCTCTCTCTATCAATTTGTGCTCCAGATGTGATAGCCGGAGTGGTGGACGGGCTGCAAATTATTCATGATGTAATTAGCCAGTGGGGAAATCATATTAGAGAATCTTAACTTAGACCTCAGGGAAACTTTAAGCACTTCATCAAATAAAGGGCCAGGCATCCAAATAATATCCCTGACCCATTTCTGCTCTCCCATGGGCGAGATCGTCTCAACTACTGCTGATAAACTAGAAGAATTTCATGTTTGATCATCCAGCCAGGTTCAGTTAAACCACCATACAAATATGGCTTAATGAGAGCTGCTAAAGTTGACGGTAATAGATGATGACAGTGAGGATAATACATGCATTCTACTTTTAGTGCGTTCACCTCACTTTTGGATTGTGTGCACATACGTTACACTTTATTCAAACCTACATACATGTATCACATTTGTGTTTACATGAGAGCCTCTAACTTATTTTCTGTCTTTTACCCCTCTAGAACAGGCCTCCATCAGTCTACATTACAGTATGTTCTTTCCCTGCTGATGATGGTGACATTGGTAAGTCAGTCTGACTGTTTATCACTTTTTCGTCCAAGATTGAAAAAAAAAATACTGTTAATTTTATTTAATTTAACTACTGACACTGTTAGGTCAATACTTCCTCTTGACCAGCACTGGGATCAATTGTCAAAGTTTCTCATAAATGAACAGTCAGGTCCCAAAGGAATTTCCTGTGTATATTTATGATTCCCCTAGAAAGAATATTTACAAAATGTCAACTTTTCCCACTGGACCACTCAGGCCAAACACCAGCTCTGTTCTTTTAATATAATTACTCTTCATCTCCCGATCCAGTATCTTAACTCAGGGTATCTGTCAATACCAAGTACCAATAAGGGATGGGAAATGATACTATTTTATTGATACAATGCCATTTCAATTCTGCTCATTGGTCCGATTCTTTATAGATACCCTTATTGATACCTGATCAATTTTCTGCGTGGGGGGAAAAAGACCTAGGCTTTTATCCGAGTCTGAACACAGTGTAGGTGTTTAAAAGCTGGGAGCTAATGAATGAGTTGAGCTGGCAGTAGCCTGAGAGCTAACTGTAAATGGATGAAATGAGAGAATATTTGTACATATTTGTTTGTTTTCATTAAGATCTTCTTAGTCAAAGGAAAAATATCCTGAGCCTGCCTGTGTGGCGTGGATGTTATTATAAGAGGATATGCTGCTCCTCAGTTGGCAAACAGTGGCACTTGGGAATAAAGTGATTAGATTTCTGAAATTTAAAGGGATAATTCAACCAAAAATGAAAATTCAGTCATTATCTTTTCACCCCATTGCTGATTGAAGGTTGGGTTTAGTTTTTTACTCCACACAACACTGCTGGAGTTTCACAGGAAAACAGCAACAGAATATAACAAACAATGCAAGTGAATGGTGGCCAGTTTTCAAGCAGAAAATAACTCCTGAAAAAAAAAAAAAAAAAAAAAAAACAAACAAACAAAAAAACCCTAACATACTATCAGACTACACACACCCAGTTCAGATGGAGTGCACATGCATGTGGCTCCAAGCTAAGGATCTACAATGATGATTTAGGCTTAGTATGTTGGGGCCTTAGAAGACTTGGATTGCATCAGACAAGCAGAATGAAGGCATTTTGTTTTGTTTTTTTTCTGGGTTGGTTTGAAAACTGGTCACCATTCACTTCACTTTTTTCCCTTGTGAAACTCCAGCAGTGGTTTGTGGACTAAAAAACTAAACCAGACCTTCAATCGGCATGACTGAATTTTCATTTTTGGGTGAACTATCCCTTTACAACTATGCTGTGTGGTAAGATGGCTCCTAATTGACCGTCATTAAGTCCTGTCCCTTTTTGCTTTGTGCTCCATTAACAGTTGAACAGATGTGGTACCTGATTAAATAAATAATAAATAGCGGTTCAAATCAAAACAGCAGGGACCGAGTTACTTTCAGTTTCTACGATGAATCAAGCTCCAATAAACACTGCACCCTACATGTCTCATAAGGCAACTCAGAGTCTATTTCATTACACCTCCACCTGTCTCCTGAATGCCAGCACCTTTAGTTTGTTATGCAGGCTTTGTGTTAAAAGGCATTAAACATCTTTACACAGACTGAGTGGTTCTGCTTACATCAGTCATCTTAACTTCCTGTGTAAAATCACTGGAGTGTCCTTTTAAAGTATGTCTCATGTTACTATTACTATTACCTGACTAGATATGACAAACCTGACAGTGGGATGATTTTTACATAAGATAACATCTGGCTTAGGTTTACTGTTGCAATAACTAAGTCAACAACCTGCTGTGACTTCATGAATATGACTGGTAGCAAAAAAAAAAAAAACCTTTATACCGACACTGTCAAAAATGAATATGGATCAGTCACATCATGCTCAATACCTGATCTGCTTAATAAGGTATGTATCAGCCCTGATACCAACCTGGCAGAACTTATCGATCCATCCCTAAATTAGATTAGCACAGTCATGCTCCCAGCTACACCCTTTTAATTGGCTGTCTGTGCATAGGTCTGTTTCCTGTCTGCATCTACCATGCCCACAATCAAATTGCCTTCAAGGATTAATAAAGTTGTATTGAACTGAATTGAAGTGAAATCATTTCAATTATCCCTGTGGCATTCCCTCTAGGGTAAACACAGCCAGACTACTGTTAGAGCTCTAAGGCCTGAACATAATGTTTATTTTCTGGCATAAAGGCACTGGGATGAAGCATCTGTATGGCCAAAAAAAGAAAAAAAATAACAAAGAAAAAGCTGCATGTGGGTTTCTATAACAACAATTTCTTGAAAATTCCAATGACCGCCATTGTTGCACAGTGTACCATCTTACCTTTGGTTTATCATCTATTTGCATATATTCGTTTTACTTTTTTCACTATGAGCATCAACTGGAAGATGCTCGTTCTCATCGACCTTCCATACACATGCTAGCTTGGTTGGATTTGGTATGTAAGCCCATAGCAGGGATTTGCATCTGGACTTCCCACTTGCAGTTGTGTCTACATACGCATTCATCTTGAGTCATGCAGCTATAGAGCAGTGGTTTACCACATTTCATTCCCTATTAATTCTTCTCCCTCAATAGTTTTTTATCTAAAAGGTTTTATTATGACGCAGCAAAATCAGAGGTTCAGACATCTTCAGTTAGAAGCACTCGGAGAAGCCACACATAAAAGGCAAAGAGTTGCTTCTGCAGACACTCTCTCCTCCAAAAAACCAAAACCAAAAAAAGAACTTAGGCAACAATTCTAAGGGGACACACTGACTCAAATACAGAAGGCTTTTAAATCACGATGTCACATGGTAGAAGACTCAGTGGTCGATGACTGCCAGCCACCGTGACGGCATCGATCCATCGGACCAACTTGGGAACAATTTAGAAGAGACGCTGGTGCTCAGGAACAAAGAAACACTAATGTTTGTGGTGTCACAGTTCTCCAAATCCATGATTTGATATGACTTTCGATTTTAGGGTCACAAGTCAATAGAATTTTTCAGTTTAAAATTGTTTGGCACTGATGGCTATGCCATTGTTACACTATCAAGTCTTGATCTGTAAAGATAAACAGATTATTGGTTTTACATTCTGAAAGCTGTCATTTACATTTACAACATCCTCGATACAACAGTAAGCTACACTGTGTCATCTTTGAAATGCTGATTTTTTAAATCGATCTGCCTTTTGATTTGATCACTGAAATTGAAAACTCATTTCGATTCGATTTTCAATTTAATTTAAAACATACTTTTATCATCCCACACATCCTTATTTGCAGGTGCAAAGAACATTGCAACCTCTTGGGTTTAGAAGTTATGCAGACTTTCATACTTTTTTCTCAGCCTTTCCTCTTCCTTCCAAACATTTTTCTTTGTCATACATCAGTGATTTGATACTAAAGGTGGCAATGAGGAAATAAAAAATTGAAAAGTGTAATTACATGCTGTGTCCACATCAGCTTTGTGGGGATTGGAAAGTCTCCATGGGTGGCTTTCTGACAACCTGTCATTGTGCTAAGATTTGCGAGTTCCAGCCCTCACTGCTACTCTTACCAGTGTATTCAGGCTACACCCACTTTGTGTTTATCCTGTAATCCACATTGATTCCCTTCACCAGTCAGTTCAACGGCGCTCTGAGCAATTTCCCAGGCAGCTGACCATCATACAAACTATATGGTTCAGGGGAGTGCACATTCAGCAAACATCAGCTCAATCATTAGAATATAATTAGATTTTAAATGCCTCACAAGAACCATTGAACACAATGTAATTATATGATGCAGGTATTCAAGCGTTTCCCTCGATGTTGGCTGTGCTGTCAGTGAAGACTAATACTGTACAGTGGTGTGATGTTAGTTACATGCTAGGAAGAGCACAGGAACTGGTGGATTGGATGACGGTAATTAGGTGAATAATGACTAGAGGGGATAGGGGAATTGAAACAGGATACAGCTCACTGTTTTAGTTTATTACAAAGTAAAGTCAATCCCAGCATGGATAAGGGTGGGGTGGGGAGGAGGAAGAAGGTGTGTTGTTGAAGGAGATTTAGCATGAAAACATGAGACACCTGTTCCAGATCCACTGGCCTTCCCTCTCTTTCACTCTGCTTCTAACAACAGCCCTTTCTGCCTGAGATCATCTTGACCTCCATGAAGGCCAACTGTGTTGTTTTTGAGTGCATGTGGTAGAGATGGGACCAATCTGATCCGATACTGGGCCCGATATGAATGTAAGGAAACACCAGTCTGCACTGCCATTTAATTTCCATGATGCCACATGTTTGTCATGCGTTTTTTTTTCTCTAACCAGAGCTGGAAAGTGCTTTTCTCTTGCATTCAGAGCTGTGCTCCGATCCACCATGTACTTAGACTCCCTCCTGAATTGTGCTGTGCCGTGTGTTTTGTGGCTTGCTGTTCATTTTGCTTGTGTACAGTTGTTTGGTGTAGGAGTTGGAGGCTCCACCAACTCCTTTGTAGAGTTGCTGGGTTTTACTTGGTCAATTTTTTGTCAGACTGACCCTCTGACTGGCACCCTGGCATTTCGCCAGTGATACATCGGTAATGTATCGTGTCGGCAGATATCCAAATTTATATATAATAATCTGATCGGAAATTTTTCAAAGGTGAATCTGTACATCTCTAGTGTGTGTAGGTATGTACATTCTAACTGGATAATATTTTTCACATCTGGTGAGAAGTAAAAGTCTCTGGGATGGGTCCTGGCGGGGAAATGAATGTTCCTTTTTATACGCTGTCCTATCAGTCTGAATGGCGTGCTATTAAATAGTCCTCTCTTACACTCCATATTTTATTGCCAACTGTTCTTTCCTGCCTTTTGTTTCATCACTCAACACCTCCTCCTCAAAGGCAGCTCTGATATTTTGGAAGGCCTTTTTGGATGCATCGATGGGAAAAACATTTTCAATTCTCAACCAGTTGCTTTTGTACTTTGTGTTTTGTCCCTTTTAAAAATAATGAAATAAAAAGGTATATCCCTCTTCCTTCGACTTCCGTTGTTTACCCGGGGCCGATGGCTGCCTTTATTTCACTCATAAATCTCGTTGTCAGGCTTTGACTGGTAGATTGAGCAGACAAAATGGGCTGCTACTCTGAGCCTAGAAGGAGTTTGTTCCACGACATTACACCGCTGTTCGCAGGATGCCTCCATCCTGAGAGAAGTGGTCCTGTTGCAGCAGGGAGACAGGAAAGAGGGGAAATATATCCAAGAATGCAAGGCCTCGCTCTGTAGTTGTCGTTTTTCACGATGTAACTGAGGTCAGTCCTGAGCTCCTTGGTAGTGGACTTTGTCTTCATGCAGTTTCCACACTTAGGAAATTATAACATTTGGGCCTGCATTATGAAAAATGTTTATTTTGTTGAGAATTCTGTTGCTTTAAAAGCACTCATGTGGAAACACTGGCACAGCAATGTTGATATAACTGCACTGCAAGACAGCGCAAACAGACTTTTATCAACAACTGCCAAGGCTTTGAGATTACCTAACCTCCTGTTACTAGTATTTGGTCAGTGTTTATGATGTCTGTGTATGTGCTGATTCATTCAAAAGCAGACTCTATGGGATCCCTCCAGGCTTTTTGTCTCTGCTACCCACCTTTCCATCATGTCAAGAGCCCTGACAGCTTTGGGGATTGAGGTGCGCCTCGGGACCGCATGGGCTATTAAATGAGCGCCAGCTGGTGTTCTGGTGGCGATGTTACAAAGCGCCCAACGATGTTCGACTCAGCCCCGTCTTGCATGGATGCCTCGAAAGCCAATTCTTCTGAAACGCTTTCTTGTAATGGAAGGCATCTGGATATATGAGCGTCTTCTGATGACCCTCCTGTGACGATCGCAGACAGATGGAGCAGCGGGGAGAAGGAACGACGGAAAGAGCCAGAGAGAAAGGCGTGATGGAGACTAAATCAGAGAAAATGAGAAAGAGCGTGTGGACGAGGAAAGCAATGTAGGAGATATGAGCGATAGAGACGAAGCAAAATGAGGAACAGGGAAAAGTGTTTTGCTTTCACACTAAATGATCCATCTGCTGAGGTGTGTTGTGGCTGCAGGGAAGGAGTTTGTTTTGCCCTTGGGACGTCTTCATCCTCAAAGTATAAGCTCACAGCTGGCTCCGCATTCAGCTGGTGGTAGCTTCAAATTTTAGAAAGTAGTCCTGCAGTCAAAAAGCTGCGTTTTTAAATCCCTGACATGTATAAGATTATGCTGGTGAGGAAATGAATGATACTTCCCCCTCATGAAAAACATCTGACAAGGTGCCTTTGAGAAATGTAAGCTCCTGAAGCAAAACTGGATGAAAGAAAACAAAGAAGTTCGTGTTTTTTCATTACTTAGGTGGTATATTGAGGCAAACATCATAACATGCTCACAGTATCAAGGTTTCAATCCAAATATATTGCAAAATTGTATCAAATTGAGTAAATCAGCAAAATAAAATGCAAATCAATGTTTGTGTATGTCTACTACTGTTATGCAATTAATTAATTGAGATAAGCAGTAGGTGGCGACAATTTCCCCAGTCGGAAAATCAACATACCATTGCAGAAGAAGAAGGAGCAACAAGATACATTACAATTTTGGCTTGTTAACAGTATTAGCATGTTAGCAAGCTAACACTTGCTAATTAGGCTGACGCTGATGGGAATGCTGATAGTTTTGTAGGTATTTGGTAATAAAACAAATTTTGACCTGAAGATGGAACAAAGGAAAAAATAATCGCCAAACTTACTGTACAATTCATACTATGGGGGAGATTGATATCCAATAGTTGCACATTTCCCTTCAAACCACATACAATAACCCCATGGTATAACCAGAGGAAAAGTCAAGGAATCATAAAAGCAATGGTACAAAACAGGGGCGACTGCCTTGGGGGGGTCCAAGACCCCTTGATTGATGCACGAAACCCCCTGAAAGCCTCAACAGCAATATTTTGGTGGGTCTCTGGAAAAAAGGTCATTGGAAACTTGAATCATCACTAAAATTTCTTTTAAAAGCTTACTATGTCCAGTATTCATTATTCATGTCATTACATATAGTTACTGAAACTGTTGCAGTATGACAGTTGCACCTGCCTCCACAATTACATTCTAGTCAGCTGACATTCTTGCACACCAAAATTACACTGTGAAATGTATTTAATATTAACAGATGTCATGGTGAGCCATGAATTTACCAAATGGGTACCTACAAAAAAAAAAAAAAATCCAGTCCAACAAAGCTGCCATTGTTGTCATGAAGAAGTTGCACAGCATGAAATTATGTCCCATAAGCCCCCTACATCTGTCTCTTTCTCTTCCTGTGCCTCCTTTTAATTTGTCCTCATGTCACCTCTTCATGGCTTATTAATGACAGAGGACTGTCGGCACCTGGTCATTTCAGGCCATTATACTCTGAGTGAAGGTCATTCTGTAAGTCATCTTGCAGCTCAACAGAATAAGGTGCCCCTCCTCACATTGCACCTTCGGCTTCTCTTTGCGATATCTTTTATGAGTGACAATCGCTAAAGCAATGGATTGATGGAAAGAGCACTTCCTCTAACTATTGAGATGTATCCAAAGTAAAGAGAAGCAAAACAGTCTCTCAGCAGCTCCCCTCTCTCCTCCCTCTGGACGTCTGAAATGTGGCCTCTTTCCCTGCTTTGATATGGGCTCAGAGTACGAGGGAGGCCCCTCAGGTAACCAGAGCTTGCTCTCTGGACTGCGGGGCCAGGCTTTCAGAGAGAGACAGATGTGTCATTGAAGACAGCCAACCATGACCTACAGGCATGCCAGACAGCCTGGGAGGGTCTGACAAACAACTACCAGATCTCTGCATGAGAACACACACACACACAGCCACCTGTTTTTATGCTTTTATAATAATCTTGTTGAGAGAAGTTTCATTTTCAGCCTGGGAACTTTGAGAGGTAACCTCTGTCCTCTTTCATTTGCTGATTCCAATCTACACCCTCCAGAATGAAGCGTGTAATGTTTTCATGTGAAAAAAATGGGCAAAGGCCCTGAAAACCTTTTTTCTCAATCAGTTTCTCACTATGAGCGATGGGGTTCTACATGAATGCAAAATTTTGCAAAGTTTTGCCAGAGTTACAACTGTTTTTGTCATTTTACATGAGATATGTGTTTTTCTTGTCCTTCTCTTCTGGTTTGAAGTTGGGCAGAACCAGGAAAAAAGTGATGTTACATACTTGCACACCAATTGCAATTTAGCATTATTTGTGGGTTTCTTCCTCGTTGTCAGATCGCTGTCAATCCCATCTAATCAAACCACACCCACACAGTCATTATGAAGCATTATAAGCTTAGTTTTTACCGTGAAACATGTGATAAATAATACCTAAATTTGGCTTGGGCTGTATAAAGGTATTACGGTATACCAGGGTATATATACAGAGATGTTGCACTAATATAATGTATTGTAGTGCATAGCATAATAATATAACATCATCACACTGGTCAATAAAGGCTTTAAAATGAAACGAATGAACATTTTGCTGATATGACAGGTTGATAAGATAAGGCTTTAGCTATACACAAGCAACACAAGTATGTCTGCAGTGCAAACAGATAGTAAAGTTGTTTTTTGCATCTTAACTTAACTGTTACCTCGATAATTATGATGAAACTGTGAAGAAATGTCAGAAAAGAAAAAGCAGTAGTTTTCTTATTTTGCCCAGTGAATGTGCACATATTGAAAAAACATTGTATTTTATGTCTACATAATATGTTGATTCCGCTAAATTAGGTGGAAAAATATGTGCATATATTGGAATCAGCATCGACAAACAGCCGAAATAAGTTGGAAAATATTACTATATCAGATATCGGAAAATATCCAATATCCTACATCCTTAATTGAAGGAAATGTAGGCGCCAGGTTTTGACAAGGAGGAAGGAGGAAGAATGTGTGGAATAAAAAAAGACGATATCTCTGCTTCTGTTGCATCGATTTTGATTTTTTTTTCTTTCAACTGTCCATCTTGAGTCGGACAACATTGGCGTACAGTTTTATTCAAATGTTTAACTGACTGTTTATTTTGTCATGAATATTTCATATTACTAAGAAAAACTTTCAAGGGCTTTTTAAGCTACTCTGTGCCACTAATTGATAAAACAGTGATTCATACTGTCACAAGTGCTGAAAAGATGAAGAAAACAGTGCCAAATCCTGAAAAACGTATTTCATTGAGAGAAAATATGGACACACTCAGACACAGATGATGTCTGCAGTGACTACCTATCATCAAATATGTAGACATAAAACATCACACATTAAAATTCTAATGATTATTTCACTGGTACAACTTCAAAATTACATCTTGCACACTTTAAATGGGAATATATTTACTGTAACAAATCACAGAATGACCACAATATGTCATCAGAGATCAAGGAAACAGATCAAGTTTAAATACTTGAGTAATCGTCTGTTTATGAGACGTAATAACTCATTAATAATCTTGTTGAAGCTGCAGCTGCTTTTTTTCAAGACAGCAGGCTTAGCTTTACATTGACAGACAGTTGACAGAGTTATGAACAGCTGATCAACTTGTAGTCAAGGACTCGTCGTTGCCTGTCATTGTCACTTTGCGAAGTCGTGTCCGTCCTGCATTCCTGCAGAGCTCCTGCAGAGCTTCCTTGAGCCTGGGGAGGAGGACGCAAGGGGAGACAACTCGCTTTAACCATTTACTGCATATTAAATAGGATTTTAACCTATTTAATGTTCCATCTATGGCTCCAACTAGCTATTAGGACTGATGTACCCATTTTTTCAATTGCTACATTGCTGCTTTAACATTAGAAATACATTTCCTTTCTATATTCCCATGGGAATTGTCAGTAAAACCTGATAGCTTTAGCTCCTGTCTTCCTTTGCTGCTGTAAAATCAATGCAGCTTTCATTTTATGTGGACAGTTAGCTTAATGGTAGTGGCTGAACCAAAAGTGGAGGCTACTGATCCTGATGAAAACAAATTGGGATGAAGAAAATTATAGTTTCTGGGTGAACTTAACTTCAGCGCACTATTTAGAGAGGGTGATTACAGCAACAAACTGTTTAAATTAAACCACTAAAAACTACTGAACCGAGACAGAAATCAAAATAGTAATTTGTTACCGAGGAAAATGTGATAATAATGTGACCATATTTTTTTCTACTACCCAACAGCAGTGAGTCCTTATGAGAGTAATGATTCTGCTCTACAGAGGCACAAGCTATTAGATTTACAGCACGGTTTGGCATACTGACTTGTATGTGGAAGGGTGATTCGATAACTGGGGCTTTACACATTATAGTTAAATGGGGTCATTTGCCAGCCTGTGTCTGCCCCCCTGCTGTGTATCTGCGACAGAGATCAATAGGACTCATTCTATTCCATTGACTTTCAATCACGTTTCTCAAAGTTACCCCGTTTCCCACCAGCCGGCAACCACTGACTCATTACAGGGCTGGGTAAAGGTAACCAGGCCTCCGCAGCCAATGCATTATGGGCTGAATGCCCGCGGGCAAAACGATCTCATCCTGTTCATGCTGCTGTAATGACAGGACGCTGATGTTTATGCAGTAAATTTGCCTGCCTGACTCTCTGCAGTAACTTTTCTTGTCAGACAATATTGACTCACTGAAATCATTCAGAGCGGTCTGAATCTCCCGTGAGGTCATACTCCGTGGCAGCTGATGAAGCTTCTAAAACAATTATGTACTCGTGTTAGTAATAATTGGTCAAAATCCAATAAAATGGCTCCCTTAAGAGATTGAAATTCTATTTATGGCATGTGAGTGCTAAATGATCTAATTGCAGAGATGCTTTTGATTTGATTGAGATCAATAATGAAACAATTAAAAAAAGTTATCAGAAAAATGTATTGTATTAGCTCTCTGGCATTTTTTCCTACATTAACTGCAAAAGGCAAGATTTATTAGTAACAATCCTGCTGTTTTTAATCACACTTAAACTACAAAAAGGAGCTGTAGCCACACACTGTTTCTCCCATAACTGTGATGTTGTAGATTCACCCCTCAGTAGGTGCCCTGTATAAAGTCTAATGTCTGTATAGTTATTCCAAGAAAATCCTTTAGAGCACAGTTAGTGACAAATTGAGAATTAATAGCAAAACACTCAAGAATCTTTTGAAACAGCAGTAATCAAGCACTGCATTACAGAAAAGATAATTTACCCAAAACAGCTGAACCTATAATTGAGGATTTTTATGTTCTTCTCATAAAGTGCCAAGTTTTCTATTGCAGGTTTGACTCACCAGAAAGTTATACTGCAGTTAGCTAGTTAGCTTAGCTAGTCGTGCAGCTAACGGTCCTATTAGCTGACTCTTCTAGGAGCTCGAGAATGGGGCAGGGAGTGGCCCCGGAATGGGCGCCAGAACTGGAGCCGAGCAAGCAGGCAGCGGAACTCCGGGGAGGAGACAGGCATGAACTGGGAGTGGAGTGAGAGGGAGGTCTGGCATCAGCCAGCGCCCACCTCTGGAGGACTGAGTAAGACAGGACAGCTGGTGCAACACAGGGTGCCAGGAGCCAAATCCAGCAAGAAAACCTCCTTGGTGTTGTTGAAGTGAGGGCAGATTGGACGCTACAGTGACTCACTGTCACCTCTTCAGGTAAGAAGTGGTATTATGGGACAAGATGGGTCGTAACTAAGTCGCTAGCATGCAAACTTTGATAGATATCTCTGCAAAATACATATGCATCAAGTTTTTTTTTTTAATTTTATTTTTCACATTCTGTCCAAAATGTTTAGGGATGTAACAATATAACGCGATAAAGAAAAAGTCTCAATACTGTGACTGGACTGTGACAATATCTATAGCAACATTACATGGTTCATTATTTTATTCTATTTTTTTTTTCTCTTCTTTGTTTTTTGGTATCATGATAAAAATATTGTAGACTTTTAATTGTGGTAATATCACAACTTAAAAGTAAAAGTACATCCCTAATCATTTTAGGTAATATTTAAACATTCTTACATTTGCCTCCTTTAGCAGATGGTTCTTCCCACACAATAAAGGGATTTGAGCTCTGTGCTCAGTTGTCCGTGCTCCTGTCCCGCCATCAGTCCTGTGAGGCCAACTAACTAACTACTATCACTTTCATGTAAGTAGGACTAGGAACACACTGCAAACCTGCTGTTAGAAGCCAGCGGTTACAACACCCATGCCATCTGTTCCATCAGTTCAGCAAAAAAGGTTTGAGGTCCATCTGAGGGACCACAAAAAGAAAAACAGATTCATCTCCTTTGGAAAATATTATTAGGCCTCCACGGCTGTGTGTACACAGAGTCTGCCTGCTGCCAAGCACACAAACACAGATGAGTTTTTACTGTCTCTTTGGCTTCAAGTGAGAGGTCAGCTGGGACCATTTCCTCCTCCTCCTCCCCTCTCTTGTTCTCTCTCTGTCTATTGCACTGCAAAAAGTAACCACTTTGGTTTAATCTCCTACTGAGTAGGGCCGTCACAGCAATCATGTTTGAACAAATTTGAACCAACACATAATTTGTTTGAATTAATTCAGTGCAACCCACGTAGCCTAATCCTAAACAGCAGAGTAACAGTTGTTCTGTTCATTCCTGTTGCGTCTGTTGCCTCACAAACTAACGTTACTGTGAGGAAGTTGAATTTTACAAACAGTATTTCCTTTATCTACAACTTTTCCATTTATGTTGGTGTTGTTTAAACGCAATATGCTTTCTGAAATCACTGCTTGGATGATTTTGGTGTCATGATTATGATTGTGCGTTCAGCATGTCTGTATTACATTAGCAAAGAGAACAACAATAGCAGACATTAGTTACTGGAAGAAACAAGACATGCAGTGGGATGGACAGACTGCCTTTTAGGAATTTTTTTTAAAATTTTGAATAAAAAGTCAAAAACGCAACAAGTATTTTTTCTTAAAGTCACGTTATGTAATATTCAACGCTTTTTATGATTTGGCGCCCCCATTTTCAGAGTGCACTTGACTTACACATCGCTGTTATACATATGGCCAGCTACACATGCATTTGTTATAATGACAATACTTATAATCAAACACGATCGACAACTTTGCCAACACAGCCAGACATCCATCTTTTATGTCCGTTTTGTTCTTGTTACATATTTGTCGTAATTTTTGGTTTTGTTATGTCTTTTCATCTTGTTGCGTCTTTTTTTGACCTCTGTCATTTTGTCCATAGGGTCTGAGCCTGGTTAAGTTTCCCTCTCACCCTGCTTCGGTTCTGGCATGACACCACTGCCATGCTCTTCCAGTACTCCCCCTGCCTTGGGCCTGAAAACCTCCTCCTCCCAGCAGTCCACAGCTCCTGTGCCAGAGGTGTAAACACCAACACCGTAAATCAGAGTAAATGAGAGTTGAGGACATCGGAGGGAAACCAGAAAACATGTTTCACCAAAGTCAGTGACATAGCTGGTGGTGTGTGACTTACTGTTGCCGTAAAGCACTTTTCGCAGCCTGGCCACCAAGGTTATATAGTGCAAGAACAGGCATACGGGGTGTATGGAATGCCAATAACAAGGGCACCATCGCTTTATTACAGGTCAGTGGAGCATCGAAATGATTTGGAGGCTGTTTTTAAGGTGGAATAGTTACATAATGTTGCTTTAACACCTGAAAAAAGAAATTAAATCAGATTCACTTGCCAAGGTTAAACATGATTTGAGTAGCTGCCTGAATCACCCCAAACATCAAGGACCTTTCCTTTGTTGCAAGGTCCTGGCACTCAT
Organism: Lutjanus argentimaculatus; assembly: GCA_034769285.1. NCBI lineage: Eukaryota > Metazoa > Chordata > Actinopteri > Lutjaniformes > Lutjanidae > Lutjanus > Lutjanus argentimaculatus. Next base: position 24,341,348 of record JAWZSL010000009.1, on the reverse strand, counting down.
TTTGGACACAAATGAAATCATTTCAGTACTACTGGCAGAGTATGTTTCAGAATTCTACCTCACTGGCAAAGTTAGCTCCTACAGTATGTTCCTTTTGTTTTGTTTGTCAATGTGATTTTCAGTGGATTTTCAGGTTTTGAGATTTCCTTTTCTCTTACAGCAGTTTGTCTTAGGTGTTTTCATAAAGTTAGTATGTAGCTTGTGGGATGGGGCAATGGTGCTGACAGATCAGACACATGCTGTCAAGACTGGGATTGGACCACATCTGCTAAAGCAAACTGATTTTTGGACAGAGTTTTCTCTTCTCTCTTCCAAATGCAGAACAGCCAAACATCAAGCAAGTGAACACAAGACATTGCGAGCCAACTAATATTACTTACTACTCTAACAGCGAGATGACCAGCTCTGTGTCTGTCTCGCAGCCTTTTATTTCACAAAGCTCTCGCCAACGACTAAAAGCCAGGTCTGACATTTACTATTGTCTGACGGCCTCTTGCTGCTCTCTTTTTCTCTTCTAAGCTTTTTCCGTCAATGTCCCTTTTGGTTTCATTGCCTCTGTCCTTTTGCCCGTGGAGTCTGGGCTCGGTTACGTTTCCCACTCGCCCGACTCTGGTTCTTGCATGACACCGGCGCCGCTCTCTTCCAGTATTCACACCCGCCCTGGGCCTGAAAACCTCCCCCTCCCAGCGGTCCAAAGCTCCTGTGCTAGAGGTGTGAACACCAACACTCCCCAAGTACTCTGAGCTACAAGTCCAGGCAGTACAGCTAACTAGCTAACAGCAGCTACATCTAGTTGAGTTTTTAAGGTAGAATAGTTATATAATGTTGCTTTAACAGCTGAAAAAATAAATTAGATCAGATTCACTTAATTGTGTCCATTTCCAAGGCTAAACCTGATTTGAGTGGCTACTTGAATCACCCCAGACTTCAAGGACCTTTGTTTTTACTCTGGTGATTCTTGTTTCAAGGTCCTGGCACTCATTTTGGACACAAATAAAATTATTTCACTACTGGCAGAGTATGTTTCAGAATTTTATCTCATTGGCAAAGTTAGTTTCCTATGTTCCTTTTGTGTGCGATTTTCATTGGATTTATCAGGTTTTGAGATTTCCTTTTCTCTTGGCTTGTCTTAGTGCATTTTTGAAAAATAAACGCTGTCTAAACATTATACGATGGTAATAACAAAGGCAATTTTTCTTTTAGCATGTAACTTGTGAGATGGGGTAATGGTGTTGACAGATCAGACACATGTTGTGAGGACTAAGATTGGACCACATCTGCTAAATCAAACTGATTTTTGGACAGAGCTGTCTCTTCTCTTCCAAATGCATGCAGTTAAATGAAATTTGACTTTTTTTTGTTTTGCAAAATGTTAAAGTTTATAGCCTGATTTCCTGATTTGAGTGCTCTGATGCAATGTTGCAACATGTGACTGACAGTTTATAACTCAAAGTGATGGATTACCCTCACTAATCCTTGTTTTTTTTTTTGAGTATATTAGCATGGGAGTGTGGGAAAACTGGTTAAAAAGTCTTGAGTTCTTGGCACGTACATTAAAAACTGCCGCAGTTCGCATACAAGGACATTTAATCTCTTTTTAAAAAATGAATAGTAATGATGACATTTTTTGCAGTGCTCTCTCTCCCAACATTTGTTGATGTATGACATCTTTCCTCCCACGTTGCTTTGGGAAAGTCGGATGTACGAGGGGGGAGACATTCATTAAGGTGGCCTTGACATCAAACAATGGTGTGGAACAAAAACTGGACCAGAAGAAAGAGACACAGCAGAGACGAGCCGAAGGAATCAAGGCCGGTTGGGAGGGAGGTAGAAGGAGGAGGGGACGTGGGAATCACAGCATATGGACGAGACAGTAATTGTGTGAGTGTGCGTCCAGGCACACATGCCTGTGCATGTTTTGCTCATGAAGTTGATGGAGATTGAGCCATTAAAGGCATTATCACCATTCTGCTCAGGGGGACAATTGATGCCGACGCAAACAAAGACAAAACCATCTCAACCTGTCTCTTTGCCATTTATCATTGTTAGGACGACAGCTGCAGCACTCCCAGTATCCCTGCAAAATCCCCCAAGTGTGCGTGTGTGTGTGTTTCAAAGAATCCCTCCATCTCACACTGTATATTTCACAAAGGAGGCAATTTACGATGATGTGAGGGAAATAAAGCTCGGGAAAAGAGAGGCAAACAGAAGACGCTGTTGGAAGGAAGCAAATTTTATCTTGGCAGAGAACGGGTGGCCAGAGGGTCGATGGTTGTTTTTGTATTCCAGATGCTCGCTGGAAAATGGGCTGTCGTCTGAATCTCTATGTGAACACGAGAGGAGACAGAGGAGGGACCTGGGGTGTCCCACCGCACGGCTGACTCTCTCTGTATATATTTGTGTGCATGTGTATATTCTTCAACATTTAGGAATCTCCGGACACCTATCCAAACAAAGTTTCATTGTGCACTTGTTTATGCACGCACACGCCCGTCTGTCCGCAGACTTGATTTCCTGTGTGTGTGTGTGTGTGCATGTTTGGATGTGTGTCCAGACCCCCTCGGGGGCTTGTCCAGGCCACAGTGTTGAGCACTGAGCGCTGAGTCAGTGCATTACTGTCATGGCAGATGTATCCTCCGGCCTGTCCCCTGGCTCTCACTGCTAGCCCATAGAGATGCATTCAGCTGCAGCCAGCGGCACTTTGCGTGATGAGCCTGGCCAATGGCCTCAATAAGGACTGATGGCACCATTTGGAGAGAACGAGGGAGTGAGGAGGTAGAGGAAGGGATGGAAGGAGAGAGAGAGAGGTAGGAGGAGAGAAAAAGTGAAGGAAAGATTACTGAGAGGAGGAGATACACAACAACAACAGCATCCAGAAACACTACCGACTTTTCTGGGCCTGAGCTCATCTAAAATAGACTGACACAGAGTGGAACATTTCAAACGTTTTTTAGAAATCATGGACGTTCCTTGACAGCCATCTTTGGGGTACCCCTTATACCAGCCAGTCTCACCAAGAAACACTCTGATGTTGTTGCTTTTGCTTCACTCACAGCCCGAAGGCGTACAGTGGAAAAACTCAAATCCACCATCTACCACGATTAATGATGGCTGTTAACAATTTAATGTATCTTCTGTCATTAGAAGAGGTGAAATATTTCTTAAGAGGCCAATCTGCCAAGTTTTTACAAAAGATGGCAGCCTATTATCTCACATGTAAATACTCTGACCTCTCTGGATCCAAACTAACTCTAAATGCATCCCTTTTTTTAAAGTTGCACTGTGAACACCCATTTATTGTACTTCCTATCCTATCTGTGTGTGATTTATTTATTCTTTTTTTTTTTTGTATGTTTGATTTGTTTTTTTGTTTTTCTGAATATCAAATATCTTGTCTTCATGCTGTATTCAATTGAATATAGGTCAAAAAAGGTTTGCATATCATTGCATTCCGTTTTTATTTAAATGTTACACAGCGTCACAACTTTTTTGGAATTGGGTTTGTAGATGCAAGGATGAAGTGATGCTGAGAAGAGTGATAGTGGGGACAGAAGGGTATAAAAAGGGTAATATTGGTGCACACTGCGCTCTGTGTGCACTCAAATGGGCAAACTGCTGGCCATTACTGATAAACAGTCATGTTCTGTGACTGCAGCCAGCTCAGACACCTATCATTACCCCGGTGAATTTATTATGAGACACTGGGGGGAAAAAAATTGAGTCCATTTCACAGCCACATTGAATCAATGACTGGAGCCGCGTTGGCAGCTGAGTCCGTGGCACGTGTCGGCGATGGCACGCTTTTAAAACCCTCACCGAGGCCTGCCGCTGCTGATGATGGGAAGGGGGCCAAAGCAGGGGGTGCCATCTCATTAGCACTTCAGATCCATATTGCTGGGAATTATAAATAATTAGCGGTAAGGCACTATAGGGAGTCAGGCAGGCTGCCATCTCAAAAGTTAATCAACAAAAGGGTGATTTATTTACACGGAGATCACTGAAGTGTCACATGCTTCAGTCAACACATGTTGGTCAGCCAGATAATGGTTTACCTCAGCATCGATCAGATGTTGATCCCAGGGCAGTAAACAGAGCATCAGTCAACAATCAGCCAATATACGTCTGTCTCGCATGTAATATGTTCAAATAATTGTAATGAGCAGCACCATCTTTTCATTTTTGAACGTTAGCCTACTTCATTTGCAGCCTTGACTTTTTAAATGCCAGCAAAGTAATAGTAGTGCATAAAAAGCCACTTTGGCAGACCCTTGACCAGGCCATTGGCCAGAACACTATGACTGAACAGAAGTTTGTGGGCTGGTATTATAAGACCCTGATGGCCTGTTACTGCCACAGATAAACTGCACTATGACCTTGACTTACTTTGTTTCAACAACCTCATATTTTTCTGTTTTTCTGTTGAATTTTTTCACACCATCACTGGTTGAAACGGTTGTGCAGTGAAAGCAGCACAGCAGCTTCAGTCCTCTATAGTGTATACAGAGGATGCATTCAGGCACACTACTTCTGTATAGGTCACCTACATTTTGGCAGTGCTCACAGCACAATACACCATCATTGTAGTTATATGCATAATATAGAGGCGTTGTTTGAAAAGATGCTTTGAGTTGCAGCTACATGCATAACAAAGACCTTTGCACAGTCTGTAAAGTGTTGTATTCCTGAAAATACAGGGGTGTATCAGCGAAGAAGAGCCCGCGCTGACTCACATTTTGTCCCTCGAATCTCTGCACTTGTTTTTTAGCAGCATCATTGTAAAGAGCAATGCAGAAATAAGAGCACAACCTCCTCTATTACCATCTACTGTGGTTGACTGTTCAGCTGACAGCGCTACAGCAGCCCAGCGGGAGAGATGCTCTGTGGTATGGTACTAGCAGAGGTGGGAGTCTGTCACACATGTGCAAGTCACAAGCAAGTCTCAAGTCTTAACGTTCATGTCTCAAGCAAGTCCCAAGTCACTGTGGTGAGAAACAAGCAAGTCGAGCCCCTGCTGTAAGTCTTACAAAATTCTGACGCTCTCCCAGTTTCCTCATTTCAATTAGTTCAGGCACTGGTCACGAAAAGCTGAGTTTTATTTTCAACATTAATAAAAACTATTGCAGCCTGATTACACCTCATGAATCTCATTGATATTTGACATTTTGTGGCATCAATAACAAGCCTCCCAAATGAACAGCAATGGAGAGTTAGGCTCTGAAATTATAATATATCTATAAAGCTATAATAAATAGCTGTAAAGGGCTCTTGAGGGAGAACAGAAGTATGAAACAAAATAAAACATCACAATGTTAATCCTTTTGCCCTGGCTCCCCTTCAGGAGGATCACACTATTTCTCCTCGGGCCTATTAACACACCTGTCTCAGCCGCACCTCATATGACACTGGATACTGCTGTTGTGTTCTTACTACTGTCATTAACAGTCCTTAAAAGTCCTTTTGAGTCATCGGTCCTAAGTCCACATCAAGTCTCAAATCATGAATACCAAGTCAAAGTCAAGTCGAGGCTTTTATCAGCATAGAGCAAGCAAGTCTCAAGTCCTCAAATTAGTGACTTAAGAGGATTTTATAGCTCAACTATGAGCGGGACACAGACTTTTACTTTCACATTACAGATGACGAAAAAAGGCAATAAAATGCAAGAGAGGCTAAAACATGACACTCGTGAGCTGATGCTAGTTTAGTGTTGTGCTGAACTGAAAAAAAGAAACAAATAGTTAAATCTTCGTATTGAACAGCCAAATCTGACAAAATTCTCAGTCAGTGTTTGTTCTGTCAGATACACATAAGATGAGCCACCGGAAAACACAGCTGAATCACCTCATATGTAGACAAATGTTACACAGAAAGCAATGGAAACAAACCTCAAGGTGCTTAGAATGTTTGACTGGGTAGAAACTGGTCACGTCCTGTAGCACTGACAAATCAGCATGTCAGTGCTGACATTTAGCTGACTCAGCTGACAGATGACGCAGCGATGAATGATCGCTGGCATCACCAGCCTTCTGTACTCTCTAATTACTGACTATTACGTGTTAAACCCTGTAAAATCAAATCAGTTCAATCAAATCGCCCATGGGTACGAAGGAACAACAGCCACATTATTAAACAAAATGAACGTATACCAGTGCAATTTCACTTTTGTTGCTGTTTAGTTGTTATGTAATAGGTGTGGCACTTCTGTTTCCTCCTAAAAAACCACTTCTGTCTTGAATTTGTGATGGAGTTTTTTGTAAATGAATAGTGGGAGTGTTGCCTCGGTACTTGCCATTTACTTGAGAGTCCTTCTATCAACATAGAGGACAACCAATGTCTAAAAATTACTTAAGTCCGATAATGAGTTCTTCCGCTGAGGGTCGACTCAGTCAAAAAGCTTTCTAATCAGGCGCTGATCGCCCGCCGACCTGCTGCATCCACCTCCATTCAGCTTGATTATCTCGGCGCTGATTTCCGCCAGTGTAGCAACACTGCATGACTTCTCCGTAATAAGAGCTCAGCGGCGAGGGCTTTGACTGCTAATTAAGACAGAGAGGAAGAGAGGAAGGAGAAATTGAAGCCCACTGAATATCTTGTAGAATTACGCAGATTAAATACTCTCTGTCAACTGGGATTGGCTCCAGACCGCCACAATGGATGTAGGGCTGAGTGATATGGACACAATTACACAATATTTTTGATCAAATACCTCAATACTGATACTGTGACAATATTGTAGGGATGACCACTGGTGCTTTCACAAAATATTAACACAGTGAGATCCTTGATAAATAATCATCAGTAATGTGTAGTAAGTAAGGCTTCAATTTACAGGTCCCCTAATTTCATGGCAAACAGATACCAAATAACATATTTGAAATTTCTTAGAAATTACCCACAAATTACCTCCAAATTATCAAAAAATGTCATGGTTAAGTATGTGATAATTTGCAAGTACCATTTTCATGTGGTGGGTGGTAATTACCAAGTAACATATTTGAAATTTCTTTTAATTTACCCACATATTACCTCCAAACTTCATGGCAAGTATGTGATAATTAATTAATTATGACACTTGCTAATCATCACATGCTTACCATGAAATTTTGGGGTAATTTGAAGGTAATTTGTGGGTAATTTATAAAAAAAAAATCAAAAATATTAGTTGGTAATTACCACTTATTTACCATTAAATTAGGGAACCTGTAAAGAAGAATATAAAAAAAAGATAAAGAATGTATTGATATCAGAAAAGTCTTTACTTCCTAATATTGTTATCGGCATCTGTCCCAAAATCCAGTATCAGTTCAGTCCTAGAAGTCAACGTATTTAGCGTTTTCTCTGCACTTCACTCCTATTTTGCAACAATACACATGAATACTTGAGATACTACAGAACTATGTATAATTAATCATTAGTGCAGATCTCACTAATGCATAAGCTAAACACATTGTTGTGATAATATAATCAATAACAACATCTACTGTAATGAACATCTTAATACACTTAAGCCATTAGGGAAAACTGCGCCTGCTGTTTGGAGAGAGATGAATGAATGGAGGGTCACATGACTTCTCAGCATCAATGTTTCATTGTATGAAGGCGCGTGTTGTATCTGTTCTGTATTCAGCTTCCTCTTCCTTTGACAAAGCATTCTCCAGCGCACCTCCCAGCAAACAGACCCACAGTCATTATGTTCCCATTAGCTCCTGCTAACGCCGCTGCTCCAAACATTATCACGCCTAGATGCTAATGTTATGACTAAGATTATCATTATGTGTTCTTGGTGCTGGAAACGCACACACCAGTGCTGGAGACCTCATTCCATTACCTTCCCTGCCGTGAAACAAATCAAAAACTAGTTACGCTCCCGTCCCTGAATGCCATCTCGACTACCTCATCGCCACATTAATATCAACTATCGATAGGAACCAGCCGGGAAACTGTCGACCGGGGCCCACTTCTAAGCTGGAGTCAATTAGTGGAGAGGACGACCTCTTCAGATCCCCAATTATTATCCCCTCACTAAAAACCTCTGGTTGATGCTAGTCATTCCTAATAGCATCTCAGCTGTGCTGCTAAGTAGAACTAATTCACATTTATGAAGGAGTGTGAATGTGCACGTGTGTGTGACTACATGTTGTAAAGCCCTTCTGTTGCTTGGTGGGGACTAGCATCACGGCATACACACTGAGATACAACTGTTTGCCTCCACAGATAGTTTTTCACCTGTTGAAATGTCTTCTTGACAGGTTTCAATATTGTAAACCAAAGACAATGTAATTGCAATGCAATCTGCTCCTGCTGCTGCAGCCTGAATAATAGCTCAGCAATAACAAACAGATGTTAGCGATTGGTCACTTGCCAAACACAATTTTCCAGACCAGAATGTCAATAAATTCCATACCATGTGAGAGCTGAGGCCTCTGCTGTGATGGACAGCTATGATTTATTATCATGGACCTTGAAGCAGCACTGTGTTAACTAGTCTATTAACTGTAGCCTTTGATTCCATATCTCAAAACTGTCCATATCCCAACTGCAATCATTAGCATGCCCGGCTAACTATCTAACTTATACACGTAGCTTTAACTTAAGTCTTTTAACACAGTATCATGTATGTAGCCATCAAAGTGCATATTTAAAGTCTGTTTGCAGGTTTTGGGGAGTTCTACTACAGTCTGCAACTGGGGAATCAGACTGCATTGTGGGTAATGCAGGTGCCAGGGTTGGACAAGAAACAATAATGTGTGGAATTAAAAAGACAGTTTCTATGGTTCTGTTGCATCAATTTAATTTTTTTTTTACCTTCCATCATGAGTCTGATAATGTTATAGGAATGCAATACTAAATCGGTGAACTAATTTTTTGAGACACGTTTAACAAGGTTCTCATTTTAAACTAGTAAGCCAGAAACAGCATTTTCGACCAGTTTGTTAGTTTAATTAGCTCGGCAGCTATAGCTGATCCAGTGACAACGGCAGTGATTGCTGATTTTGTCTGCTTCTGCCTGAAATCAAAGACCCATTTATTTAAAAAAATTATCAGAATTTGGATGGTTGATCTGCTTCTGTTATTACCGTAAACTGTGCCACACAACACCAGACAGTTTAACAGTTATAGTACCAGTCAGTAGGAAGTATCTAGAGAACTGTTATTTACACCATAACCACAACCAGTTATTTAAGAACACTAAAAGCTATCATCTCTTGCATCACCAAAAGGATGATTAAAACCATTGCTCAAAATTAAGGATGTCCCGTTGTCTTGGGAGACAATAAAGATATAGTGTCTGAGACAACTCTGGGACAGTAGAACTAAATTTATACAGTATGGGTAATCCAAAAAGTTAGTTTCTCGCCTGAAAATATATTAAAACTTTAACGCATTTGACAACAGTCCCACAGCAACCCTAAATGACCACTAGCTCATTTAATCATTCACGGTGAGTCACATGGACGTGTACTGTTTTGACTCGAATTTTCACTTGCCCCAGAAAACGTCTGTGTAACATGTATGATGTAGAAATGTGTTACTCATTAAAGCTGCATGTGTGTATGTGTGGCTTAGAAGGTGTATCCATCAAGCTAGCAGCAGCACACCTGAGGGCAGCAGAGTCTGTTTCCTGTGCCAGAAAAGTTGCAAATGCTTACTGAGCAGCACCAAATTGGTCACTGCCAGTACATGTGTTCATGCCGTCTAATGAGCGTTACATGAAAATGTCTAAATAATAACTGTTAAACTGTTAATATATGTAATTGTGTACAATGTCGTACCTGACTTAAGGACAGATTTAATGAGCAGCAATTTTAGAATTCAAATGGTGGGCAATGGCTGTAAAGTCTGGGACAGCTGAAAGAAGATTTTGGGGCAAATGCATGACACTGAGGAAAAAAGCTAATTTTGAGATGAAAACAGCCTCGTATGTCTGGAAATCCCCCTTTTCAGTATCTCTACTCACCTCCTCCATCCCTCCCTAACCTCTCATCTTGTTCTTTTCGCTCTTTGATCTCACTGACAGATCTGCGCTGCACCCTTATTTTGTTAACAGTAATAGGAGAGGCATGATGCAAGTAAAATGCAGCTGGACTCGATTTGTAATACAAATGCAAATTTGATTTACTTAGGTACAGGGTGCACCTCTCGCTCTTGGCATCAAAGCGGTTTCTTCTTATTCTTTTCCAAATAGTTGAGCTTGACAGTGTGAATTTTTTTTTTTTTTTTTTTAGAAAAGTAAAGCTGGTTCAGTAAGTTCACCAGTTCAACCCGTGAATCCTTACAGGTACAAACTTCATCAGTGTGTTATGCCTTCCACTCTCAGATATTATCCCTGCCAGGCGTTAACCTGAAGGGAATCATGTAGTTGCCTCTGTGTGTGTGTCTGAGTGAGTAAGTGTGTGTGTGTGATCATTGGACTTACAGCTTGTCCACAGTTAATCTTGCATAAAACCGGACTGACCAGCCTATTTTTTTGTGCACATTCATCACTGTACGATGAAGAACCTCTGTGATTCAAAATTTTTGAAAAACCTTGAAAAAACATTTTTTTGGTTCCACGCTAGCAGCAGCCGAGGCCACAGACATTATGCTCTTTCTTGTGAATGTGATATCTCAGCAACGCTTTGTGAGGACAAAGGTTCTTGTGAAGACAATATGTAACGCCTTGAGGGAATCTTTTCAAACTTGGTTCAAGCATCCACTTGGGCTCAAGGATGAACTGATTAGATTTTGGCAGTCAAAGGTCAAAGATCAAGGTCACTTTAAGTCAATAATTCAATATGCTAATTATGAAAAAAATTACAAATACCTATCTAATAGGATTAAATGATGAGATGTTCTAATGTTAATGTTCTAATAATGTCCTCTGCACTCCTCTCTAAGTCAAGACAGCATGTTTCTCACTGGAAACCGACCACTGACAGCTGACGTCTCGCTCTTCGTAACCAGCCACTAGGGGCCGCAAGTCATCAACTTCTTCAGTTTGAAATATCGTTTCAGTTTAGAAAAACATATGTGGGGGTCATGGTAATGTTGGCAGAACTTTGCAAATCTCTCCTGGTTGCATCTAGCAGTTGCGGTAGCATTGCAGCAGGTGCTTCACCATCTGTTGCCTGGCAGGGATCTGCACTCTACTGAATTAGTTCTCAAATCAATCCTCAATTTAGTTTTAATGCAGCTTAGCTTGTAGTTTATGTTAAGCAGTTGTGGGGAAAGGCTTCACTTTTACTTCTTTTTTCTTCAACTCATTAAATCCTCCCTTAGACTTCAGGCTTTGTTATGAAGCACAAATTGCCTGCTGTAGCCTGCGAACAACATGGAAAACAGACAATTAAAAAAACATCTTCCAAACCTGCCCCATCCCTCTCGCATTCTCAATCTTCTCTTCACCTTCAGCTTTCTAATAACACTCTTAAGTTGACATTCAGTTTTTCCTGGGGCCAAACACTTCTGCTGCTGCTGTCTGCTTTCTAATTGTAATAATAATTGTGGTTCCGCCTAATCTCAGCCGGGGCTGTGACCCCGGCCCGCTGTGAGCGGATTTGAGATAATGAAATAATTGCCCCAAATGCTTTTTTCCCAAGCAGCCGCTGAAACCCGAACCCTCAGACGAAGCGGCATCAACATTCATTCGGTCTCTATCAGCGGCATTTTCCACTTTAATTGAAATTTAGATTGTTGTTGACCCCCTGGGTGAGGTTTGGTGGACCACGCCGAGGAGAAGAAGGATAGCACGCAACTCTAATGGGGAAGGTTGGCTGGAGAATGCCATCTATCTATCATTTTGTGTGTGTGTGTGTGTTCATGTTTTCATAAAAAGAGGAAGTCCAGATCATCTATCTTCCCCATCACTTCAGCCATCTCTGCATATGCACACTTCAAGAAATAAGGGTTCCAGGGGCGTTCTTCCTGAAGGCCTGAGGCTTCTGAAGAACAGGTTTGTCAGGGGTAGGACTTAAGGTTCCATTAAGAACCCATGTTCATTCAAAGCATCCCTTTTTAAAGAAAGAGTTCTTTGAGAATTGTTGACATCCTTGAAGAATCTTTCATTAAGGGTTCTGAGTGTCTTCAAGATAAAGCCCTTGGAATATCAGAAGGCTCTTGGTAGAACCCTGGGTAGGTTCTAGATAAAAGCATTGGAATATAACAAGGCTTCTGGAGAGCCTCTTGGGTGGGTTTTTGTTAGCACCCTTAGAAGGTGGAAAGGTTCTGGATAGAACCTCCAGAGAGGGTTCGTGGTGGAGCCATTACACCACAGAATGGTTCTCTGTAGAACCTCTCATAGGGGGTTCCTGGGGAAACCTTTCACTGATAGCTCTAGGTATAACCCCTTGATGTTAGGTTCTAAGTAGAACCCCTGGGTGGGTTCTCAATAAAACCACTGGCATATAACAAGGTTCTTGGTAGAACCCCCCGGGTGGGTTCTAGATAAAATCTCTGGAATATAATGAGGCTTTTGGTAGAACTCCCTGGTGGGTCTTGTTAGCACCTTAGAAGGTGGAAAGGTTCTGGATAGAACCCCCAGAGATGGTTCTGGGTGGCACTATTACACCTAGAAGGGCCTCTGTAGAACCTCTTATAGGGGGTTCTGGGAGAAATCTTTCACAGATGGTTCTAGGTATAACCCTTTATCTTGACTTCTAGATAGAACTCTCTGAAACGAGTTCCAAATGTAACCTCTGCCAGGAACCAAAAAGCTTCTCTTATGTAGACAAGCTGAAGAACCCTTTATGGTTCTAGTAAGCACCTTTATTTCTAAGAGTGTAGACACACACACACACTCGCATAAAGGACATGTTTTCCATTTGTCCCAGTATCCGGCTGGATATTATCATGCATCATTTATCATGCAGGAAGCCGGTCCAGGCCCTGGTGCGAGTAAATCTGAAGATAATTTCTGACTCATTTGTGAATGTCCTACATGTCAGTGCAGCAGCGCGGTCTGTTTAGGACACAGTTTGTTTATATGTGCTTTTCCACTCTTGCTTTAACAGGACCTGAGGGATATCAGTGGAGCTGTATGGACGAGCACCAGTGGTGATCCTGCTATTAAACCGTTACTCCATCTGCCTCCATTTCATTTCAGCCTGTCTGTGTTGTTCGTCCTGTAAGTATGCCTCACTAACTAATGAGAGTGGAAAAATGCCCGCGGCAATAAATGTATAAAATGACTTACAACTCACCATATGTCTGTTTAAGCAGTCAGTTTAAGCAGCTTAAGGATTCCAAGTCAGTTAGCGTAGCAGAAATGCAGGCTTAAGCTTTTATTGTTGGAGCACACCGCATCATTTAGGGAGCACTGTAAGGACATTTACAGTGGGACTGAAATAGACATTATAAACTAACTGTATATATCAGCTGTTTGACACTTGAGAAAATGAGCCTGACCATTGAAACTACAGAAAGTAAGTAAAGGCTGATCTAAACAGCATACATTACAGTCAGGGTTCAAATTACACAGTGGCTTTCAGGGGAGCCCTATTTTCCAGTGGCACTGCTACATGTCACATGCATGCGCACACATGGAAGTGCATGGCACCGTGGTGAATTTCAGGGTTACTGCAAAAAACTGTTAATACTACACACAGTTAATGCTGTCAATAATGTTTCCTAGAGGCTAAATAAAGGTATATAAGTCTACTATTTCAAAATCAAAGAATACATTTATTAATCAAGAGCACAAAACAAAATCAGCAGGGGGATACAGGCAATGTTTTTGTGCTTTTCATACACACCTCTTCATAAATTAGAGCCTAGTTTTTTAACTATGGAGAAATAAAGGGACTTTGTGCACTGTTTAAGGGTTTTACAGAGCCTGGCATCAGGCATCAACATCATCATCTGAGTTTTTTGAATATCAACTAATCTGAAGAGTTCTTGAATCAAAATTAACTCAAGGAGGCATTTGTTTTTACACGGGAGGAATTTACATAAAGCATCATAAGCTTGTAGAAGTAGCTGTTCAGCAGCATATATCTCTCTCTCATTGACTGTCACTTCACTTTCCCTTCTGTGTGTGCATTGTTATAATCAGGGGGAAATGGAATTAGAGCCAAAAGTTCTGTTTAAAACCATGAAAAGCGAGCAGGGACTGAAGTAAGTCACATGATCTGTCCGTCTGCCCATTGATGTCCTCCGCTCCGGGTCAGAACCATGCACAGCACGGCTGCCCAGGTGGCACACACAATAAACAGCACACACATCAGTGGGTTAATTGGTGAAGATAAGTGTTTGTAAATTATAATGTAATGAGCAAATAAACACATAACATTGGCACATTTTTTCTGTTATTTTTTATTTCAGGAACGTCAGGCGCTCAGAGCTCCCCTAAATCCCCATGTCCATTTTTTCAGGGAAGCTGAGTCCCCTGTAATTTGAACCATGATTACAGTGTTGTTTAAAGTACAACTGTTTCCAAGCATCAAAGACTTTAGGTTTGTTAATAATAATATGATAAATAATATTAAATCATCTACCATGGTACTACTTGGTACTTTTCTACCGTATACAGTCAAATATGAAGGAACACATTTTCAACATACTTCCCCGCTATTGTACAAAACTGCATCATTCCTGGGAAACACCATGTTTACATTGTTGCATGCAGTTCAAATATCACTGAGGGGAAATCACTGAAACATGAAGCCAAAAAGAGAATGGGTCTCAGAACGAGACCCATTACTGCAGGACTTGTGTAATGTGGAAACTACCCCAACGGTTGAGGCTGGATCAATAATTCTAGAGAAATGAGTAAATGAGATGTCTTTGTCTTGCTCTCTCTGACTGGAGACACACACACGCACACATACACACAGACGCATTCAGCACTCGGGCCCATTGTAGCAGAATTATAAAAGCCATGATACAACAGCATGAATAATAGTCGTTATGAGTCCACTTCAGGGCCGCAGTGACCACAACCTCAGGAATCAGTGAGCCTGAATTATTCAGAGCATAGAGAGATGGGACTGTGGAAGGGAACATGCTGCTCAGGATACACTTTTTTTTTTGTCTGTGTAGCTTCGTTATCTGGCCAATGAGACAACCTTCCCATTTCTTTTAATACCAGTAGTTATTTATAGCTGTAGGGAGCATTCATACTGTAAGTAGGGACACGACTGGAGTAATTAAAGTGAATAAGAAGGAAGAAATGAAGTTCATGTGTTTATTTAAGACTGGTCATGTTCAATCACAGCATGCGAGTGATGAATGTGTTTAATATTTGCTCTCCACTCCCATAGTAAGTCTTCCACCATAGCGCCTTGGCAAAGTATTACCAAATAGCTGTTTGAAGTGTTTGAAATAAAGGACAAAGACAAACTCCATAAAACAGCCTTCGTCCGATGAGTTCTGTGCCGAATCCTGGTTCTTACACTATTCATCACACTAATTAAACTGACTGGGGAACAAAAGCCAACTTAGCCCATCCAGTTTCCTTAATTGCTTTTGACGCAATGCACAGATCGTCAAAGATAAGATCCATAGTCAGTGTATTAGAATTAGTACAATTTTTAATTAGCCTCTTTTATAGAAGTAATTTTCATGAAGGCAATAAGAGAGAGAGAGACGGGGGCTTTTTGTGACCACTGAGAGCACTCAAGTGAAGGAGTGACCTGATTCAGATAAAGGCAGTTTCTTTATAACAATTCTCAACAATATTGCAACAGTATGACAGGAAATAGTGAGGAGAAAGAAAATATAGATGCTCCATTATTACGGTTATCAATCATGGTCCTTGTGCAGGCTAAATGACCCTGCAACGGGCCATCAAATTACCATTTTTAAAGAGGTACTGCACACTTGAACATGTTTTTTTGAGCTGTAAACTAAATTATATTACAGTGCTGTGATGAAACACATAAATGCTGGTGTTAATATTGACATTTCTTAATAAATGTATAAAATTTGGATTGGCATTTCATGCATTGAAAATGGCTAAAAGCTCACCCACTGTTACTACATCACTACATCATCCTGGCCCTGCAAGGCCAGTGCAGAAATAGAGACGACCATTTAGGACTGCTCTACAACATGAAACTTATATTTTAAAAAAGGATGTTAACGCCCTCTAATCAGAGCTGGATGGCCCACCTCCCGTGGTGCTCATTTTCAAATACATGGTGTTTGAGACTCATTCTTCACAAGAGTTTACGCTCTTTTTTGTTTAACCTCTACTTAGTATTTTTACATTATGGCGCTTTTGACGGCTAAAGAAGCTCCATAAGGCCGCAACAGCAGGGCTACAACTAATGTACTGACACTCCTCTGCAGACACACATACAGTACAAACACACAGCAGAAAGCCTCTCCTCGCTGAGCCGCTAGCCCCCTCCCATGCACAGTGATTCACAGTGTTCTATAAACCACCTTTGCTGTGATTGGCTGTTGTAAAATCTACCTGTCTTGTAAAACTCCCCTGTGTTCTGAATAATTTAATTTAATTTTATTTTATTTTATTTTACAGACAATAATGTTTTCTTAACACCACTGCAGCATGACAAAATTTAAATTATGGTAATGGTATTTTGAATAGGCCTGGGCAATAAAACAATACTGATATGTATCAGCAATAGACACTTAATCAAAGAAATAAGAAAATTGTTCAACAGTTCTACTTAAATGCATTAAATGCAAACCGTCATGAAATATGTCCAGGTTCATAAACAGCCTGTCAGATCCCAGGATAATGGAGCATGCTATGAGTGAATAGCCAATCATTTAACATGGGTGTCTTTCGCTTGCATCATCGACATGTGACTGGAGCTCTTAATCAATTAATCGATTATTAATAGCATTAATTAATCGCAACTCTTTTGACTATTTGAGTCATTCTTTAAGGAAAAAATCGACTCCAGCTTCTCACATGTGAATATTTACCGCTTACTTAAGTCACTTTGACAGTAAACAAAACATTTGTGATTTGAGTTGTGGACAAAAAAAAAAAAAAAAAAAGACATTTGAGGACATCATCTTGGGCTTTGGGAAACACTAATCAACATTTTTCACCATTTTCTGATGTTTTATAGACCAAACCGCTAATCAATTAATAGAGAAAATGAGTGACAGATTAATTTATGATGAAGATAATTGTTAGCTGCAGCCCTACATGTGGCACAAGAAGAAGGAGAAAATGAGAGCTGACTGTGAGGAAATTGTTCAGAAAGAAAGGACTGGTCATCTCACTAGTATGGTAGTTTTCTGTTTCCTTTTAATGTCTGTTAAGTCTATTATCCTTGTGCCTTTTATAATTTAAAGGCTACATTCAAAGTAAGGCTGCTAAAATAAAAATAAAGTGGCTAAATTCAAGCTTTATTTCTCCTGGCTTTTAGTAAAAAATAAATGTCATTACAATTATCAATAATTATTGATACTGACTGCAAAAACTGCAGTAAGCCACATTGCGATTTTTGATAAATTGTTCAACTCTGGCATCCATGATCTGTAAAGCTGTAAGTTTATGCCCGTGTTTCCAGCGTGAGGACGTAATTTATTTTGAAAGAGAAACAGCCAATACAGAAACTTACAACACTCTTCCAACCAATGGTGTAACTTAATCATTCACTCAGTAAGTCAGTCACAGACTCTCTTGTTTGTAATTGTGGCCCCAAGCTTTGCTGCTGTCCAGCTAAAAATAGTCACCAGATCAATAATGAAAATGATTGTTAGCTGCAGCCCTGGTTGATTCTCAGCTGAGTTAATCTGTTGTCGGCCTCGTTGCTCCAGTTCTGGTGCTTTCATATCATCCTCACTGTTCTTTTTCTGTCAAGAATCTGACCTTGATTCCACAACATTTTATTCAAAATCTTTTCACAATACACTGGGTCAAATCAAAAATGCGGTCAACCTAAAGTCACTAAGTTTTGGTGCTGATGTGTTTTCATTAAATAGCGATTATTTCTGCATCTGAGCTAATTAACAACGACCCTTAGAGTAGTGGCTGATATCTGATTTGCAATGAAAACGATCATATCTTAAAACTGCTATAAATATCATCTTAACACATTTAGAACTGTTTGAATACACTGTTAGTAATCCACTTCACTGAAGCCTTAATTCCCAAGTACACGAGAAATGAGGAAATGAGACGGTTGGATAATCATCTCATAAATTTGGGAGGTCAAAAGTGTGTGTGCGGTGAGATTAGAGGAGAGATTAAATCAGATCACAATCTGAGATGCCTTCAGTTATCAAACAAGAAGAAATGTCCGAGGCCTCGGCTTGCCGTCCACTGCGAGGGTGAATTAATACGGCTGAGCGAGTCCGCTGAGGAATACATCTTATTTATTGATAAATACATGTCGTCTCTGAGTTAAAATTTAACTGTACAGAGCATTTTTAGATTGAGTGCAAATTTATGTTTCATATTTGGAATAAGCTTTGCCCGAGAATTTTAATCCAAACGTTTCAGCCTGCGTTCCTGAGAGGTTTGGAAATGAGATTCTGCTGTCGTGTATAATCCACTTCTATAATGACTTCCCTGTAAAAGGGATAGATAGTCTGAGCCCACAGGGGTTTGCTAAGTAACTCTGTCAGAGAGCCACGGCTACTCACCACTAACACAGCCGCTTACTATAAATACACACCGTGTGCTGAGCAGCACATTTCCACAGCTCTGCTTTTTACTGTAAATAGACATGTTCCAGTGTCCTCGCTGTACAGGTGATGACACTGGGCCGCAGCCAGGTTACAGTAGAGGCTCCGTGAATGACTGTTTTGCGATAGTTTAATGTTTCCCCTACAGAGAGCCGTCTGTGGCGCTCTGCCACAGTTTCATCACGCCTGCCACTGAGTCATTAATAATGAAAATTCCATTATGAAGTCTTAAATCAATTCATAAAGTCGTGCCAAGTGGTGCACAAGTTGAGAGTTTGATCAGGCAGAAGGGTTCATTTTTTAAGCCACAATATTACCATTGATAAGGATGTATTGACGAGCTTTAACAGGTGTAGTTAATGAGAGCCATCAGAGTGAAGCTATAATCATTAACTACACTATCATATGTATCTCCCAGCCAGAGCTTTTTTAATTAATTGTACTCTAAATTACTATGGTACATTGTTGTATTGTGGTATGTGTATTAAGGCTGTCAAAAGTGTCCATGATCGTGTGCGATGACTTTTTCTTTATCAGCACTGTGTTTAAAAAAAGAAAGAAAGAAAATAAATCCTATTTTGGGTGCCTTGAACTTTTTTTTCTTTTTGTCATGATATTGATTACTATATACTAGTAATAGTTATAGTAATATTATATCTATCTTACTGTGTTTCCCATATCTGTAGTGTAATGTGGTTTTATGATACCTGAAGCTGTAGCCTATACTTTAATTATGGTGAACATGTAAAAGCCCAACTAGAGAATACAAGAGTTGTAAACTGCAATAGCTATAATCTCATCTGTAACATGTCAATTTCATGCTCTGCATTGGAACTATGTCCAAGGGGACATTTCAACCCAAAACCAAAAATACATGTTTTCTCTCTGGCCTGTAGTGCTATTTATCCATCTGCACTGTTTTGGTGTGAGCTGCAGAGCTTTGGAGATATCAGCTGGAGAGATTTCTGCCTTTTCTCCAATATAATGGAAGTAGATGGTCATGTAGTGCTCAAAGTGCCAAAATAATAAATTTGAAATGCTCAACAGCAACGTGTCTTTCCAGAAATCATGATCCCCTTGCTCATAATAATCCGCAGACCTTGTCGCGAGCAGTTTCATCTAGGAACTACTTTCTTTCTGCTGTAGAATCTACGAAAACTACTTTCTTTCTAATAAAAAGAAAGCAGTTCCTACATGAAACTGATGTGCCGATTACTCAGAAAACTCAGCAACTCACACCAAAAAATCTAGATGGATTAATAGCACATGATTTTGGGGTGAACTGTCCCTTTAAATTTCATTGTTACTAATTTTTTTTCAGAAGTGAATTATATTAATTAATGTAAAAAGTACAGCAGTGGTTCATCATAGAAGTCAACTCACCTCCTCCAGGCCAGCCACAATCAACATCAGTTAGTAACAGACGTGTCTACAATGTGACTGGATGTTACCAATACTTCTAAAACTACAAAAGTTATGCAATGGTACCACATACAAAAACATCTATGATTAAAATAAGCACAGGTCAAGTCTGTACAAATCCAGGGTGAGGAAAAAGAAGAAAAGGACAGAGAAGCTGTACGTAAGTTTCTTTTCAGCATGTTAATTAAAGGCAACTATGCAGGATTTCATCAAAAAACAATTCAAAGACTCATACAAAAATAATGATTTAGATTTTACAAAATTAGAGAGAGAGGGGGGTATCTTAGTGTACTGGTGTCACTTACAACTACCGATTATTTGCTAAAAAATATGAATCCCCACCAGCTGGGCATCTTAGAACACAGATGAATATAGCATCTAATATTGAGATGGATAAATCTAAGCCCAGCGACCTATCTCATATGCAGCAGCAGGCTTCAACATGCAGATGATAATTCATTTACACAGATTTCTAGTTTGAGCAAAACAAAAAGTGCAAACAACAGTGTAAACCAAAGAACTGAGGCTAAGAAACGTAGATCAAATCTGAGCAAGCTGACACATAAAGCCACAGCTTTGAGCTGAAATATTCTGCTGGAGATATGGTTGTGAAAATCCATCTTGAATGGGGAAAAAAAAAAAACAGTTTATTGGCTTCACAATGATTGTGAGCAAACACGTTTGCACTCATATAGCAGCAAATCCATTCTCAGCCCATAACAGTCATCATGAAAGCATGAAAGCATCATACAGTAACGCAGATGACAATTCAACCAAACAAGCTCAGCCACAGCAACAACTTTACACAGTGAAAACCAGAGCAGACAGACAGCCTGCTGCTCACAGCTGACAGGTACACAGCATTAAAGCACCTACAGCAGCGGCATAAACAGGCTCTGCAAACCAGCACCTTAAAACAGTCAAAAGCTCAACTGAAGTCCGCATAAAGCAGAAAATACTTGACTTATCTTGTAAGAAGTGATGTGGTCCTGACGTCCCGGCTGAGACGAGTCCCTGAATGCTGTCCACCTTAATGTGAGCATTTGTGGGGAAAAAGGGAGAAAATATTACGTCCCCCCGCAAAACCTCCTGAAGAGACATTATCAGACTGTTGGCAAAATTAGTCATTCTAAAATGCTGCATGAAATATTGTAGAAGAGCTGCAACAACAGCAGCAACAGTGCAGCAGCAGGCCTGACTGACAGACTGTTTAAATGCACCGCGTTGTCAGAGTGGGTGCGTTGAATATGTGAATCCACAGGTGGATCATGTCACGTGTGAGTGCAGCTCACCTTAGTAACTAATATACAGTAGATGGCAGGCTGTCTCCCTCTATATCCTTTACTCTGTTTTTTATTTATTATTTATTTTATTTTATTTTATTTTATTTATTTGTATTTTTGCATTATAATATGTATATTATATTTTATGTATTTATTTAATATTTATGTGTTTTAGTTTCTATCTGTAAAACACATTTGCCTTTAATATCCATTGTGTATGAAATATGGTATGTGGTGAGTATTTTCATTTTATGCTACTTTACACTGCTGCTCCCCTACAAAATATTGTACTTTTTTTACTCTACTACATTTATCTGATAACTTTAGTTACTTTACAGATGCTTATTAATAATGCAAAATATATTCAACAAGTAAAATAAGATGCATTATTATAGGTTATGATAAGATAAGACATGATCCCAAGGGGGAATTCACAAACTACTTAGTAGTGTAAAAGAGAGGTTTTCAAACTGAGGTCCAAGGACCAACTGGGGTCCTTGCATTGGTTGCAGGGGGTCTCAGCAAAAAGAGGACAAGAATAATTTAATTTGGAACAAGGAAAGAAATAGGGTTGGATGTGTTGCTTAATTTATAGTGCTCCAGGTTTGATCAGTGATTAACTATAGACTAACTATGGGGGGCGGGGTGGGGGGGTGGGGCAATTCAGATTACCCCCAAAGTAGTGTATGCATTAATGCATTCATAAAATTATAAATGAAAGATTCTGCATAATATGTATGTATATTATAATAACTTAATATAGCACCTTTAAAACTTTTCTAAAAGTTTACAAATTGCTTTGACAGACAAAGCAACAGTGGGATGCCTGGGAAGCAATTAAACAACAGAAAGCCAAACTGAGGCCATTATTAAGTTAAGGACAAAGCAAAAGGCACAAAAACATTGTAGAAAAACACAGAACATTAAAAGCGATAGGAGCAATAAAAACAAGAAAATGTGAAAACAAAAATAAGTAAAATATAAAAAGAATAAAAAAGTAAGGACAAAACATGTCATCACATAATGTTGATGTGAAAAAAATAAAAAGAGGACATCCCATGATGCCATCTTGTCAATATAAATAAATATAAATAAAACAATTTTAAAAATTTAAAAAATAATGTTAAATTAATTAATGCTAACACTTTTGTGCAGGATTTGGAGTACTTTCCATGCTGTGTTATTGTTATTTTACTTAAGTAAAAGAGCTCAGCACCTCTCCCACCACTGGTGTAAGTAAAATGTCCTTGTCTGCTTCAAAAATCAGTCATAAATCTCGTTTTTTTCCAGCTTCATACACTCTATAACCCTCCCAAAGTGTTTGTTCATGTTCCTGTTGATAATATGTGTCTGTAAAGTGACCTGATTCAGACTCTATGGACCATGTATCTTGCATATATACAGCCTAAAGGCCATGAGTAAGAGTATGTGTGGCCCAGAAACCAAAGCCAAACACAAACCCAAATAGGATGCACACACACAAACACACCAGGACACCGATGAGTCAGACAGAATACACACACACACACACACACACACACACACACACACACACACACACACGCCATATACACACACAGAAACATATTTCAGGCTTTTCAGGCCACTGACCATACATCCTGTAAGTAGAACAGCATGCGGCTATACCCTCCATCACCCTCAGTCACTTCCTCTGTGATCTTACAGAGCAGCAAACATAAAATGCACTTTGCGTTACAAGGCCACAGCCCACATTTCCTCTGTAAGGAGCCATTTACATCACTTCATGGAGCTCCCTGTGTTTCCCACAGTCATCTGTCTCGCACAGCCTGCTGTCATCTTACTCTAACACTCACTTCCTTTCCTTTATATACTCCTCAGAGACCTAATCCATGTTGAAGTTCACTTAAGAGAGTTTATGTTTGATATTACAGATGTAGAGGCTAATAAAGTCTCATAGATTTTATCGTAATTGCCTGAGATTTGAGTAAAATTCTGCTGAGCACAGGAAAGAAAATTGTCTGTGGAAACAAACGGGGGTCCATCATGGCTGTAGTACCAAAATAAAGTCCCGAGCAGGCCCCGCATATTATCTCCACATCGAGGCTTGAGACAAAGCAAAGGGAAAGCAAATAAGATGGAGTGCCAGCGGGTAGCCGTGCAGCCAGCCTCTCTGGACTGTTTGAAATGCGTAACACTTCCTGAGCCCGAGTTTCCACTCACTGAAAATAATCACCAAAGAGAGAGAGAGAGAGAGAGAAAAAGGGAAAATGTCTGGGGTGTGTTGATTTAGCAGATTTGTTGCTGAGGACCTCAGAAATGGTGGTGTTCAACATGAAGAGATTGTATCCCATGTCTCCCGCTGATAAAACTTTATCACTGTCAGAGGAAGCTGTGAAATCAGCGCAGGAAAAAATAAACTGATATTTTTTGCTCTTCTTGTGTTCTCACGCTCATGTATCCACTCGTAAGAAGGTCAAAATGCAGGCTCGGAGCATCAGTGCATCTTTTGTAAAGGGACATTCCACTCAATTTATACATCTACTCATGCTAATTAGTCTGTGAAAACAGTTGGACACTCATTTTCCATAGTCATTAACATTATCTCTGCTTGGGTTAAAATTTTAAAAGACAATGTTGAGTTGCATTATGGTAAATATAGAATTTTTGGAGCTAATATAAATTAGGAATTAAAGGGATAGTTCTGGGTTTGTTTGGTTTTTTTTTAAGTGGGTTTGTATAAGATACTTATTCAGTGATCTACTATTAAATTAATTGCTTAATTGGTTTGAGTAATTTTTTTAAGAAAAAAAAGTCTAAATTCTCTGATTTCAGCTTCTTAAATGTTTTTCTTTACTCCTCTATGTCGGTAAACTGAATATCTTTGCATTGTGAACAAAACAAGACATTCAAGACCTAGAGTTTCAGATTAATGCTTCATCTGAACTGAGAGTCTTCTGACCTACATTACATGCAACAGTTTCACACTGACCAAAAAAGTTATCTTGTGAATCATCACTTAGGAAATGGGAGGTTCCAAGACTTCAGGGTTTGCCAAACTGAAGTGCCAAAGAACATTCCTGTCTTTGTTTCCACCGAACCTAAATGGTAAGTTTGTCGGACTGATTTCCACAAAGTCATCCATTTAATGGCATCAGTATCTGATTAGTTGTGCACCTTTTACCACAGATTGGATGAATGTCTCTTTTCTCACTAAAAACTGTGTGACTTGGTTGACAGCAAAGTCCAATATGGGCTAATTGAGGCAGAGATTAAAAGGCAGATTAAGATCAGTTACAAATTAGACATCCAGAGACATAAACTTTTAAAAGAGCATTAAAATGGAAAACTAAAATCAATTTAAAAGGGCATTAAAACTGAAGTAATCAACAGCCGGCCTTACAGAGTCTGAAAGATTGTGTGTGATGAATAAGGGGAAGGACTCTTGGTGACTGATAAGACCAAATCAGACAGTGAACATGGGTGTCTGTGTCATCGTTTCCAAAAGTCCCTGTGCAGTCCAGGCTAAATAGCAATCCTGGAGTGTACCATCACAGGTTTGAAGTTAGCGCTGGAGCAATCTGGATGGTCCTTTTCCTCTTTAGCCTGGAGGACACGATGTCCATGATTTCCAAAAACAATCTGAAATGTGGACTCGTTAGCCCACAACACACTTTTCCACATTCTGTCAGTCTGTCTCCAATGAGCTTGGGTCTGCAGCATTTCTGGAAGTTATCTTTCTCTTTGCATGGTAGAGTCTGAACTTGCATTTGTAGATGCAGTGACAAACTTTGTTTACTGACAACGTTTCTCCGAAGTGTTCCTGAGCCCATGTAGTATCCTTTACACAATCATATGGGTTTTTAATGGAATTTTTAAAGCAGTGCCCTCTGAGGGTCAAAGGTCACAGGGATTCGGTCTTGATTTTCTTTTGTTACGTGAAGACATTTCTCCAGATTCTCTGAAGCTTTTAATGATAGAATGATTTAGATGACGAAATCTCTAAATTCCTGCAGTTTTGTGTTGAGCGAAGTTTTTAAACTTTTGGACTATTTGCCGACACAGCTGTTCACAAAGTGGTGAACCTCACCCCATCCATGCTCGTGAACAACTGAGCCTTTCCAGGATGCCCTTTAACATCCAGTCATGTTACTGTCACCTGTTACCAGTGAACCTGTTTACCTGTGGAATGTTCCAAACAGGTGTTTTTGAACATTCCACAACTTTCCCAGTCTTCTGTTGTCTCATCGTATCAAATTCAGAATATGTGTATATTCACAAAAAAACTATAAAGTTTTCCCCCTTTTTGCAGCCATTCGGAGGATAAACCTCCAGGCTATGCACTTGTGTAGTCATACATCTCAGCTGGCTGGTGGCCGCTCCTGCACGGTGTGCCACACTAATTAGTGGCATGGGACCCAGCGCGTCTTTCCAAATAGATTATGCAACAATGCCACCGTAAACAGCGTTGGTTTATCAGCCTCTGTGGCATTTGTTTGTCCAGTTATTCTCAGGTCAAACTTTCTGCTGTGATTTTCCAGTGCTTCTGTTTTTTCTTTCAGTTGTTGGACTTCTTTAACAAGTAACCTGTTTTCAGCTTCAATAGTATTTATCCTAGTTTCGGTTTCGTTGGGACTGTAGTCCAACAGTACAAGATATCTTCTTGAAGCTCTTTTGAAGTGAACTTAATGGGCTTCAGTCTTAGATCGAGCCCCTCGGCGAGCTCCTCTTGCATTATTGGTCTAATTAATGTTGCGAGCTTGGCGTGGTCCATTTCAAGTTTGGAGACTGCTCTGGTCGTAGCCTGCATGAATCCGGGTTATTTTTAGCATTGGGGGTTGTAAATCAGGGGTTGTATTGGGGTTGTAAATCAGGGCCTGCAGTGTCTCCAAAAGTCTTCGCTTTAGGGGTTCTAAAATGCAGGAGCGCTGTGGATGCTAGCCCTAAACATAGCAAAAGTTATGCATTTTATTAGTGTGCATAGACTCATGTAGGTAACAAATGCAACACATAAAATCCTTTTATAGCTGCTCATTTTCTAAATGTGGGTGAAATGGAATTCCTGCTGAACAGAAGAACTGCAGGTGCACTTGTTTCATGGCTCCATGTTCAGTGGCTGCATGTCATTTTAATACCTTCAGGTGCTGGGCTGTCCTCTGTGAGTGGGCAATGAAAAGCTGCAAAAACCCAGACAGAAACTCCACAATTTAAAAGCAAAATGTTCATCTAAAGAGGCATTTTAAGTCCGAGTAGGTGCTCTTATTCAGATGAAGTGATTCCTCACAGACAGCATTTCCAGCTTATTTAACAACCAGAGTGTTAGTGGTGAGGGAACAAACAGGTTTTGGACTAACAGGTAGTACTTTTTGGCTGCACTGCACTGTACATAAGCTGTTTAAAGGGAAATAATATCATAGAGGCTGAAGGACGAAAACAGAGAGAAAATTGCGCTACATTTCTGCCACTGTATTAGTGCAGTAAGGAGGCAGTGATCTGTTATAGGTTTGGAAAATAACAATAGGGTTTCTTTTACGTTTGCAGGTATTTGGCGGTTGATGGTTGATGCATAGTAATGGCCCCGCTAGACTCTCCATTTTCAGATCTCATACATCTCTCTGAAAGGTGGATATCAATCAAAAAGAAAGCGCTCTCACTCCCACTATGGAATCTAAAAAATGAAAACAGTTCATAATGTCTGGGTCAGGAAGCCGGCAGGAAATCTATCAGGGGGAGGAAGGAGAGAGGACAAAGGTGATGATGCAGAAAGTGAGATTTAAAAGTTTTAGGGCAAATCGCTGTTGACTCTCACTTTTTTTTTTTTTTTGAATAACCACGAGATGGAGGAAGTTTTCAAGCTCAATTCTTCTTAATCTGCGAGGAGACAGGTATCGACTGTTCCTCTAAAGACTGAAAAACACAAACAACTGGAGAAAAGAGCCTCCAGAGAAACAAAGATGTTTCTAACAAAGACTCTTCTCCACAATCAAAGCATATTATTTATAGTTAACCATATATCCACACCAGCCTTTAGAGCTCATATAGCTGCTTCTTGTGAAAGAGACGGAGAGGGGGCAGTGTGTTCTGCAGCTGACCAATCAATGCCGTGATTAATGGAGCTAATTTTACCTGGACACTCCGGATCATTACTTCCTGCTCTCCGTCTCCTCCTTCCTCCTGTCTATATGGAAGTCAGCGTGGATAATGTGTTTGCTTCACTAATGAGAGTCCCGCAGAGAGACAGAGGACGGTGGAGGGTAAAGCCACGGACGACAAGTCATCTGGGACTGCAGCCTGGCACGCAGAGATGCTATCTGCAGCAGCCGCTGAAAGCACCGCAGCGGCTAACGCAGGCGTGACCTTCTCCACAGTGTCCACCGCTGACAGTGTGTTGACTGGAGATGTTATCCTGCATACCTGTCTCATAACAATATTTCATTAGTTTGGTCTTCTGCGGAGATGAAAGTTTTAGTTCCACCAATTACAAGAATATAATTGTAGCAGAAACACATATTGAAATTCATCAGTTTTACTGCAGACAAATTGATATTAAAATATGAATAGGGTTTTAAATAAAAGTCATTTAAAGATCCAATGCGTAAAAAATTATAGGGATTTATTGACAGAATATGGTAGAAATGGATTAAAATATTAATTAATATGTTTTCAGTAGTGTGTAATCACCTGAAAATAACAATTGTGTTTATGTTACCTTGGAATGACACATTTAGAGGGGGCAGGTGCCATAGACGCTGCATTAGCCTTTGGATCGTACGTCACTGTAACTGTGAGGGACTGGCTTGTAAAGTGTTTGTATAATGTTTATTTTTCTCAAACTGTTTCAGTTATTTTTCATATTCAGTGGTTCAAAAGATAGACAAAAAAACAAAAACAAACCTTTTTTCCCGTTCCATGTACATCATAAACCCTCGAATATACGCTGACTCATTAATGTTGTTTGAGAATTGTAAATGTTATAGTGCTTTTTATTCAGAAATACGGCAGCTAGCTCCCCCAAACATGTATTTAGTCACAGGCCAGTCTTGCCCAGGCCCATATGGCAGCGATGTTAGTGTACCACAGCTACGGGCCAAAGTAATCAATGTGACGTCAACATCCATGGCAGGTCCTCCTCAATGGAGTCCAACATGTTTCACTGCCATGTTTCTACCGTTGCCCCGGACCGAAAAAACTGGCTGTAGTTACAGTATGGCCTTTTGTGTTTCACGGCTACAGTATGCAAGCTCACTGGTAGACGCCACTAAATCCTACACACTGGTCTTTGAATGGTGGTTTTTGAGCAGGTTTTCTTTTTCTTTTTTTTTTTAAACAAAGAAAATGTATTTTAGTAGAGGAAGTGCCTGATCGGTAAGCAGTGCTCCTAACTTTGCTCCGCTCATCTCAAAAATTATGCAATGATAATAATGGCAGATTGATCATTTGGTTTACATAGTATCTTATGAAACAAAAGGTCTTTGATTCTAACCAGAAGGAGACAAAAGCAGGCTTCTCATTTCTACACAGCAACCATCAATTTAGTCTCTAACAGACTTTGTGGCTAGCTAGCTAACAGTAACCTCCTGAGTTATCTAAAAATGAGGTCTCATGGTCATCTGCTTGATGGCTGCAAACATGATATTGTGGTAAAAAATGAGCCTGAAGATGTAGTTTAGTCCTCATGTTACAAGTAGCCTATGATGGAAAATTTAAGATGTGAATTTAAGATGTGAACTTATTTCATCTCAAATTAAACAAAGAGTGGGACAATGTACACTCTTTACAACCGTAGCCAGCCACCACCCACCCACCCAAAAAAAAAAAAAAAAAAAAAAAAAAGGATTCAATGCATGCCTTGGTCTGGACAGTAACACTGAATTGGGGTTCTGGAAGTAGTAAGCTAGTTAGCTGGACATGCTCTAATGTTTGCAGCTTAGCTACATCAGCCCAGACACACCATACGCAGCACTTTAACCTGACAGGCTTGCTAAGCTGTGTTTGGATAATAACTGTTGGGGGAATGGTCAATTAGAAGTGTATGCCTGACACGGCAAAACACACAGCAGAAATGATGAAATTATGCAACCTCAGTTTTATGTAAAAAAAACAAAAAAACAAAACAAAACAAACAAAAAAAAAAAAAAACGAAACAAAACAAAAAAACAACAACAAAACCTTGAGACTTGGTGATTTTTCATATTTTTACTCTACTCAAAGTGTTAAATATTTGTCTCTGGGATGAGTGCATTTTAAAATCTTTTGGGCTTGTGAAGCTCTTTCAAAACATAAAATGCTCTGTGGTTAAGATAAGGTCAAGGCTGGTTCTTCTGAGCCCTTGCAAAGTCGACATTTTAGACATTTTCATGCAACAGCAACAATACGTACAGCATCTTTTGTTGACCTTAACCTTGAGCTCAGTTTCAGAGCAGGACGGGGTCGGATGTGTGATGCCCTTCTCTGTGAGTTTAGGTTGCACGGCTGCAAAGGCCACCTGAGACCACGGTCTGAAATATGACTAAAAACAAGGAACCTCCTGGGGCTGGTTTTCTTAGGACGACCCCTACAAAATATGAACTTGTGACCCGTGCAGGAGAAAAGGAAAAAATAAGCCCACAGGGGCTGGTACAATAGATGTGTAAGGCTGACAACAGAGTCAGCTGAGCTCTGTGACTCCATTAACTATGAACTGCTGGTTCGTATCCCTTCATGACCAGTGGGGCTGTTTTTAAAGGGTCACTTTACTAAAAACCTGTACGTCTACTTTCACTGTTGTGTGAAATTTGGCCTGCCCAAAATTTGACTTGCTGACCACTCAAAGTGCTTTACACTACATGTAACATTCACCCCTTCACACACACACACACATTCATACACTAATGACAGAGGCTGCCATGCGAGGTACCTCTGCTCCTCAGAAACTAAGTCATTCATACACTGATGGCTCTGCCTTCTGGAGTAATTTGGGGTTCAGTATCTTCAAGGATACTCTGACACAGACTCAAGGGTGAGCCCACTGAGCCACAGCTGCCCAAAGGCCTTACTCTTATTCAAAGAAGACCTATAATCATAATTGGACAATTTAAACTGAAACTCTCTGCTTGGCCAGGATATCACTTAAGGTAAGTGAGAATATGTGTGTGTTATTCTCCTTTACTAAAATGTATCATTATTTCTATCTTTTTACCTTTTTATTACTTAGAGTGGTTGATAGTAGGAATAGGCTTGCAGAAGTTTTAGGTAATAATGGAGCTTTTATAGTTGAATTCAGTATCAGTATTTAATGGATGAGCAGATGTTCCTAATGTTTCTTAGCCTATAGTCCATATTACCTCAATGTAATGTGCAATCTTGTGCCCTCAGTACCATTAAACCAAACGCTTACTGGGAAGGACCACAAATGGACGCGACAGGGAGCGACGGAAAGTACAGAAAAGGACTATTTCTTTGTTCATTTAAGTCTGTTCTGTATTGAACCTCTTTTCCTTTGTGTCTCCATCCATCAGCCCCATACCACTGAAGTTAATGATGTGAACCTCGCTCACATACAGTCACAGCAGCGCCGGAGACAGCTGGAGAATCAGAAACTAGAAAGTTCTCAGTCAAAACATGGTGGGAAACCTAAACAAAATGTCAGCAATTAGAAAAAAAAAAAGAATCTAATACTGTTACAACAGGGTAAAAATACTTTCAACAAAAGCATAATGTGTCTCATTTGAGTGTCTGGAATGTACAATGTGCCCTGGGTATGTTTTCATATGCATGTAGGTGTTATTCTAAGCAGATTTCAGTGAGAAGGTGCACGGCTGAAAAACCATTTGGAACCAATGATGGAAATGATAGAAATTGGAAACAGATTATGAGCTCGTCTGGTCGAGGAGCTCGTTCAAAGCCAGCAGACACAGAAATGGGGATTTCTTTGTAGATGTAGAGCCGGTGTATTGCAGCAGAGAGGTGTCATCGATTTGTTCATTCTGTATCATTCTACATGGTGCTGCGTTAGAAACTTTAGCATTTCATCCTCCGTCTGAATCCTCCCGTCCTGACAGAGGTGGTTTATTTCTGCGGAAATATGAAGATGGTCTATTCTGTGGTGTGAGGAGAAACGCTCTCTGCCTCTGAATGGACTTGAGGGAGATTGGAAGATGGCTTTCATCTGTCACACTCCGCATGCTGACAGTAACTATTCTATTTCTCCACAAAAAAAGAGGAAAAAATCATGGCACGCCTCTGTTCACCTCTTTGAAGGAATGATAGAGGATGTCTGAATGGATGTGGGAGGAATGGCATGAAAGGCTGACATATGATCAAGCTATGAATGTAAAAAATTGGAAAGTAAAGTTGACAGAAAATAGATTTTAGATCCTAGGTATGACTTTTTCATATTCAAATACCTGTAGGGATAAGTTTCAGAAAAGTGTGAAAGAAACCGCAGCGTTTCTTGATCATCTGTGAACTTTTTCCACGTCATCTGTGAACCGTCACGTCACGGCTGAGTAAACTCGACTGTGTTCCTGCAGGGAATGGCGGAGGGTCAGGACCACGCATGCATGAACATGGGCATGAACAAGACAGGGATGCATGGGAACATCTTTTCAAATGTGTTTATTGATCGACAGAGCTGGGCTTCAAAAGACAGGCTACAATAGAGGAATGATGCAGAGAGACATTTGGTGGAAAGATGGCATAAAAAGAATTGACATTTTCTTAAATGGTTGTCATCACAGTGCCTCCACAAACAATAATGACAAGACTGGACAGGTCAATTGGCCGTTCGCTGAGCCCCATGCCCCACAGCTGCTGGGCCTGTCAAGCTTTCCATTCTCGCGTTGGACATACTGTGTGTGATTTATAAAGATGATGGTGGCAGATTAACCACTGGAAATTCACTGTAATTTTTGAAACAATGGATCCATAACTTTGGACAGAAATGAACAAAAGCTGGCTTCTCATTTGTTGCCCGTGACTGTCTGGCTACCTAGCTAATTAAGCTGATGTTAGCTCCATGAAATGGTTGAAAAGGCTATTTAATTTTTCCATCTGACTCCAGATTTACCATTGGACATTAATAGTAATTTTGGAAACAATTGGCCCTTGATTTCATACAGAATAAAACCTGGCTTCTCATTTTTGGCCAGTGACTATTTTTTTGGCGGAAACTGTTGCTAGCAGGGTTCATCAACTAGCTAGCTAATTAAGCTAATGTTAGCTCCATGAAATGGTTGAAAAGCTGTTAATAAGGTTTCCAGCTGACTGCAGATTTACATTGAGAAATTCTGTGTAATTTTTGAAATAACTAGTTTGTGATTCCACACAGAACAAGAGCTGGCTCCTTGTTTTGGGGCAGCGACAGTCCATTTTGTTGGCTGAAAATACAACTGTCCCTGGCAGAGTTGATCAGCTAGCTAGCTAATTAAGCAAATGATAGCTCCATAAAAAATCCAGTAGAAATTTGCAGTAATTTCTGAAACAACTGGTCATTGATTTCACACAGAACAGAAAATGACTTCTCATTTCTGGCCAGTGACTGTCAATTTTGACGTGTGGAATTACAACTGTTGGGAGCAGAGTTGGTCAGCAAACTAGCTAATTAAGTTGATATTAACTGAATGAAATCATGGAGAAGCTGTTTATAATGTTTCTAGCTAACTTGTTTTAATAAGAGAACCTTGCAAAAATGGGGGGTCTCTGAAGTAGTGAAGACAGGGCTGCCCCCTAATAATCGACTAAACCATGAGAACAGGTCTTAGTTGACAGAATTTTCATTTATCCGTTAGTCGCAGAAAACAGACATAAACTCAAACTCCATTCAGGAGCTGCACCTTGCTGTTAGGCACGGAATAAAGTATGAGGGGATTGTTGTAACATGGATCTTTTCTCTTGTAACACTGAAGTCACTGGTGCACTGCTGCTAACGGTACTGTAGCTGCTATTAGCTTGTAAGCTCAGTTAGTGGTTGTATTAGACTGGGACACCACCTTTGAGACCAACTGAGGCCAGTTAAATGACAAGCAATACAGTACTGAGGTGACCAAGGCTCCAACCAGGACTCTGACTCTGGGGACAATGAAGACATGGTGGGCTGAGGAGGTGTAAAACACTGAGGAGTCTAAAAGCCTAAAAGGCAGAGGATAGATTGATGCATTATTGGGTATATTTTCAGACATGTTTCACCTTTTTTGTTAAGAGGCTTTAAGGATGAGGACTAACTTAAATGTTTGGTAAATGTGATGCTCTTTCAGAAAAATTAGTTTGGCCTGGGTTGTTTCATTGCAAACTTCCAATAAAGAGTAGGACAGAGATGCTAACATTAGCTTAAGCTTAGCATCCAAGACCGGCTTTCACTGCAAAGTGTAAGTGCTAGTCCTGGATAGGGTTGTTTTTTGAAATGTAGCCCCTAAAACGTATTAACCATTTGGGTCATTGTGTTCTACTTCACCATGTAATGATCAAATACAGCTTCTGGGATCAAGTACATTAGCTGGCTGGACAAGCTAACGATTGTACTTTATGTTAGAGCAGACAGACACACTTTTCATTATATTTTTTAACACCTTTGCACTTGTAATTTTGGTTTTGGAAAGGCAAACAACCCAAAACACCAACTACTCTTTAAATACAGAGTATTACTCTTAAATTCCTTTGTGTTCAGGAGAAAACCGAAGCTTGACAGACTTGGGGTTTAGCGAACCGACAATTTTGACAATGAGCTGTGAAGGAGGTGCTGAGATGTCACACACATACAATACATCAAACTAACATAATGATCCAACAAACATAGTACAGGAAGTGGCAAGAGGAGATGCTGGCAAGAGATGTTAAAAAACTGAATATGAGTCTGTGGTGATCCACTGGCCTCCCTGCTGCATAAGACAGTACGAGTAAACACCCATTAATCTCTGCGTGTGTCCCCTATATATGCTTTAACCTTTTTCATCCGGGCCGTAGCAACAGCTTGACCCCTGCTGACCTTCAACGAGCTCCTTTCAGCCGCTTCACTGTGCCGCGCTAATAACCTCCACTAGGATATATGGTCCTTAACCTAAGAGGGGCCATTAAGCAGAGCACCGTAAGGACTCGGTTAAATGAAAATGTATTACTTTGGTTCCCGTTGTAATCACTCAAGTTTTGAGCCGGTGACAGCGCGAGGAGGAGGAGGAGGGCTGACAAAAATAGCACCATAAAAAAAAAAAAAAACAGCCCGGCCAGTGTAGGTCACTTTAGCACCGATGTTTTAGCCTGGCAGTCGCAAAAGAAGGCTGCTCGGCCCACAGGGGGGTTTGTCCGGGCTCCAGTTGTGAGTTTGACATGCTTGCAAAAACACGCACACAAACACGCACAGTCCAGTAAACATGCAGAAGGGATTCACTTATAACCTGAATGGAGACGGAGACAGAGCTACGCCCAGGTAGGAAGAGCAACATGGGGTTTGTGTGACTTCTTTAACACCCACACTGCGCTGTGCTCAGAGCACGCTCACACACATATACACACAAATAATCATAAAGCAGTAGAAGGAAGATTGCAGACAGACTTTAAATCTAAACTTCTTGTATTACTGCTACAGGACTGGTATGTAGAGTACATCTGTAGGGAGGGGAGGACACAAATAGGCACATGGACACAGACACTCGGAGTCTGTATTTACAGGGATGGAGGGACAATGAGTTAGAGCCTCAGGAAAAACATCAGCCTAAACATAGCTGAGCATATAATGCCTTTGTCTAAGAGCAGAGCGGCAATTTTACCACTGAACAGTCCTGTGATGAGAACCAATGAAGTGTTGTCCCTAAGAGTGTAATTTCATTGCACACACACAGGCAGACTCATTGACCGCAGTCAGTAAACCTTCTTTTGTTGTCAGTAACTGTATGTCAAATGTGCCCCAGCAAAGCTAGAATAAACACTAGCAGGCTGCAGACGGCTCCTGTTTCACATTCAGTGCACAATAAATGCCAGCGCTGCACCGCTGGGATCGTACATCTAAAGCACTGATTTTTATCATGCCACCCCAAAAATACAGCAGCACACAATACCAGAGGACCGCTGAGCTCTCAGGCCTGGATCAACACGTATACAATTTTCTCTGAATCAAATGCTACTTTTTATTTTTCTTTCCTGCTGCTGGCTGAGTTTATCTCTGGGTTTAAGAGTTTAGTTTGAGCCAGTATCCTTATGTCCTGAGTAATGTCAGACCTCTGTCTGCACTGTTTGATCTAGACTGCAGGACACAGGTTCAAAATGCATAAATGCATTACTACTAGTTTTTTTTTTTATTAAGAAAAAGGAAGTATGTCTTTACAAAAACATTAGAAATGCTCCTTGTCTGGCTGGAGGAGTATCTACATTATACTTAAATTTCCCATAAGCCTCATCAGTAATTGCGTTTAGTGCCAAGTAGCAAATGTTAGCATGCTAACATGCTTAAACTATGATGGTAAATGTTGTAAACTTTATACTAGAACTACAATGATTTGTTGATTAATCAATTAGCTGTCAACTATTAAATGAATCTGCAACTATTTTGATAATTGTCCAAAGTCCAAACTCTCTGATTTCAGCGTCTCAAATGTGAATATTTAGTTTTTCATTAGTCCTCTATGACAGTAATGTAACATGGACTGTGTATAAAACAAGACATTTGAGGACGTCGGTTTCCATCATTTTCTGACATTTTATTCTCGATTAATTGAGAAAATGAAAAATACACCTGCAAAAAAAGTGTCTTAGCACTGTCACTGTGTGCATGTTAGCATGCTAACTTTGCATTTAGCCTAAAAGCGTTAGTGTACTAAGGCACAGCGTTACATATTTTGTGGTGTCACAAATGTTCAATAACTGAAAATTACTTTTCTTGGTATCTACCAGTCAGTCATTATCAACTGGCTGGTATATGAGAGCTTGACATGAATTCTGTGTGTCCAAGTTCCCTCTTTTTTTCAAAGTTTAAAACTGTAGCTTCATTTTCTAACTGCATTTAAACCAAACAGAATATCACACTGCTGGACTCACATGATCCTCTTAAGAGTGGGAGATAGAGATAAACAACTATAAGCTCACAAACACAAGCAATCACTCGCAAAATCAGACACGAGGGACACGTACAAACAGCACGGATGTTACTGAACACACAAACTCTACAGACAAGTTAAAGCACAGAGTTCTGAGGCAGCTCTTAATCATATATTGATCAATTTATTCATTCTGTCAGGACACGTTTCCTCGTGGTCCCAAAGTCTTACACAAAGAAGTCATGGTGAGATGTCCAATTTGTTTTGACCAGAAAACAGGAAAAAAGGAAAAACCAGTATGTGATCATGAAAACAGACACACATTCAAAGACTGCTCGCCATGATGGCGAGCACACTACATGTTTGCTAACAGTTGGTTGGTTGGTTTTAATGAGTCCAATTGGATTTGCCAATCACCCATCAGATCTCCCAAAGATTTCCCAAATGTACCACTTGAATCTTTAAGTTTTTTCTTAGATTTAATTGTACCTGGAGGTAAGGGGAAGAGGGGTCGGGGTACACTTAAAATGTACAAAAATAAATGCAAACAGTATTTTCAAGAGAAAACTTCCCCCCAGATTTTGAGGGGTTTCCAAAGCCACGTTGAGCAGAACCGGTTGGATGTACAGTATGTTAAATGCTTGCATGCACGTTGACACAGGCACTGATCTTGACTTGGTGTCTCACTTTGTGGGTCCTCAGTCAGGAGACAAGAGCATTCTGGGAACTGTAAGCTCTCTCAAACAAGGCAATCAACAGGATTCTTTAAAAAAATGGTCTGTCCATTCACAAATAACCATACAGAATGACCATTTTGGATGCACACTTTGTTAAACTGAGGGGAATATGGGCCAAGGACATAAAATAACATCAGTAAATCCATTAACGAGACTCTCAGGCTCATAATTAGCCCGATTCCTGTTGTATGGAAATGATAAAAGTAACAGTAACAAATATCTTAACACACAAAAATAGTGGCTTAACTCCAGAACCTTCCGACATCTTTTTTACGATACAATACATTACTCTCATACAGGCTGACCCTACTGTATATTCTGTCCAGAATGGCTCAGCAAGCCAGTGCTGAGAATTCTGGGTAACGTAATAAAAATCCAGAAAAAAACAATCACAGGAAGCTCACAATTAGCTTCTGTTACAAACAAACAAATGAACAAAAACCAAAGCGGTATACAAATTAAAAAAAACAACAACTCCAAGAACAGCAAAAACCAAGCACAAGTAGTATGATCTTATAATTAAGGCGAGTTAAAATATTGCAGAATAATTTGGCCCCTGTGTCTCAAACAGACTGCCACAACAGTCAGAGCTCCCCGACTCTTAATCGCTGCAAGGATCCAGAGAAGAGAAGAAAGGATGAACGGA
Organism: Lutjanus argentimaculatus; assembly: GCA_034769285.1. Lineage (NCBI taxonomy): Eukaryota > Metazoa > Chordata > Actinopteri > Lutjaniformes > Lutjanidae > Lutjanus > Lutjanus argentimaculatus. The sequence goes on along the minus strand of JAWZSL010000009.1, from coordinate 24,303,694 downwards.
AATGAGAACAAAACAAAGAAAGAAAGAAAAAGAATTTAAAAAAAAGTGATCCTCTTTGGAGAGAAATTGATTTTATTTGGTTTCGTTTGGTCTCTTCCTCAGGAGCGTGTTAAAGGGAACGGTGAGGACCTCTTTTCTCAAAAGAGTTAAAATAAAAAAAAATTAAAAAACGAAATGAAAAAGAACAGAAAAGGGACTGAAGATTGTTAATGTGATTAACTTGTGTTTATCTGAGACTGTTTATCTTTTGAGCGCAGTATGAAGCTTGGGGTTGGGGGAGTGGGGGCACCAAGATCAGAAAATATAAAACTGTTGTTTAATCAACAACCTGATATGACAGATGAAAACGCAGTGCCCTGTGGGAAGAGTGCGTGTCCCCCTGAAAAGTCCTCCATCTGATTAAGAGCAGTCGGGCAGAGAAATCAAAGAGGAATGGGACAGGAAGTCAAGTTTCTGAGATACAAAGTGATGCCGACACTCCTGTTTTTTGTTTTTTTTTTGACTGGGATTGAAGGTCATTTCAGGCAAAGATCCCCACAAACTGTCCCTCTGCTCCCCGGTTTGTTAAAAAGGCTGGGGGGTTAGCGGAATCAACTTTAAGTCCTGGGGTCGCCTTGCGTGTGAGGGGCCGCCGACGGGCTGTCTGGCTGTTTCCGTGGGTGTCGGAACACCCAAAAGGAGGAGGCGTGGCTGTGTGTTTTCACTAAAGATGTCCGAAGTCCACTCTGTCCTCCTCTCTGAAGGCAGGGGCTGTCCTCCTGTCTGCCGCCCCCACCTTCTTGTCTCTGTCCCGTGTTTTTTTTTTTTTTTTAGACCCATTCCTGCATGGAGCGTTTGCAGTACAGTATGTGGCGCGGCGTGCCCTTCCTCTTGAACTGCACCACAGTGTAGATCAGCACCAGCAGGCACAGCGCCAGCACGCAGGGGATGACGATGGCGATGGCCTTCACCGTGTTCGCCTCGTTGTCCAGCTCAATCACCACGTCCGTGTTGCCGTCGTCGGTCGGCGGCCTGGCGGGGTCGATGGGCTTCAGCTCGCAGCCCATGAAGTCCTTGAGGATGGAGCGCGGGTAGCCCGGCTCCACCCGGAGGAACTGGTTGTTGAACTTCCAGTACTCCTTACCCTTGTAGAAGTAGGTGAAACCTGACGGAGGAAACAGAAGAAACAGAAACCTGTAAGTACTTTGTTTAAAAGTTTTCTAAATAATAACTTAACACCTTTAGCATCACTTTCTATGCCGCCCACATCTATAATTAGATTCAAAACATACTTATAATGTGTAATAATCTGCTTATAGGACTGTACAATTATAACAATAAGCTCAAATATTCATAATGCTTTATAACAATAATCATAACACATTATAAAGCATTTTACAGCGACTTATTAGGTCAAATATCACAATACCTCATAACTATTGGTCACTCACTGACATTTTTTTTTTGCAAGGAATCGTAGTGTAATATAGTGTAGTGTACTTCTCATAATTGTAATACATTATAAGCACTGTCATAATGCATAATAATGTGATTTAAAATGACTTAGAATGGCCATTGGCTGCTTTAAGTGAAGTAATAAAATATATAAAATAAGCCAAACCCTGCCTTTGGTTTTGTCACCGAAGGAAAAGGGCACTGTTAGCCGAAATCAAAGCAGATTATAACTCATTATAATTATGTTTATAATGCATTTATGGATGTGGGCGTCTTAGGAGTGTTACCCAAAGTTTTAAGACTGTTTCACCCCGATCACGCCCAGCATCACTGGTAGGTGTGACTGGACCTGGTCACAGCTGTGCTCTGCCACACATCTAACCCGATGTCATGACGCACTGACACAACCTGGAGTAAACCTCTACATCACTGCGGCAACTTAAACCAAAGGAGGAACTCAGTAAAAATGGATAAAACAATAGCACTTTACCTCAGTTACGGAGAGGTTACACAGTTACACAAAGTGTCTTGTGGCTCAAATCATTTAGTCTCATTCAGTGGTGAAAGTAGAACTGAGATTCAAAACCAGACATAAATAAAAATGCATAAGTCGTATTAGCATAAAGTGTCAAAAGTAAAAGTACTTTCTGTGCAGCAGATGAGCCCTCTTAAGGGTTATTTGTTATATTATTTGAATATTATTACTGATGCATTAACATGTCAGCAGCCTTTTAGCAGATGAAACAACATTTCAAGAATTTCTCGCTTCCATATTGTGAGGTACTTCTGAGTGAAAGGCAAGACATGACACTGGGAGGAATTTGATTTGAACGTTGTAAAGAGGGCGCGCCGTAACCTGACGCACCATGTTTGTGCGAGCTCGCTAACTAATGAATCTAAGCTCTGTGCTGCTTAAAGTTGGATTGGTGGGTTGGATGTCATGATGAAATTGGTTGATTCACACGGTCATAACAACATGTGATATTTTGTTTTACGGGATGTTTGGGATTTTTACATAAGAATACAAAGAATTTTTTTCATATATTGTTAAATAGGTGCACAGTATGACAGGATGTGTTCTAAATGGTTTTAAAAAGGCATTTTACATTTAATCTCGACTTCAGTGTTGTAGTTAGCTGAGATGAAGATAAATTTAACTACCTTATGTGGTGTTGGTTAGTTTTATCTGTAACAATGCATCCTATTCTATTAGATGATCACATGTTGTGTGTAAAATATTGATCTGTTATTAGTAACTGTCTAAGGTCGTAAAAAGTATGATATTGCCGTGTGAAATGTAGTGGAGTAGAAGTATTAGAAATATGTACAAATACCTCAAAACTGTACAGTACAGTGCTTGAGCACATGTGTGAAACATTATATTCCACCACTGGTCTTGAATGTTGGCGCCATTGTGTTATTGTTTTAGACCTGAAACGATTAATTGATTAGTTATCAACTATAAAATTAGTCACTAACTATTTTGATAATCGATTCATTGATTTTTTTGAGAGAAAAGTCCAAATTCTCTGATTTCAGCTTCTCACATGTGAATATTTTCTGGTTTCTTTACCATTCTACCACAGTACACTTAATGTCCTTGAGTTGTGGACAAAACAAGACATTTGAGGGCGTCATCCTGGACATCGAGAAACACTGATCAGCATTTTATACCATTTTATGGACCAAAAATTTTAATTAATTGAGAAAATAATGAACAGATTATTCTACAAAGAAAATAATTAGTAGTTACAGGGCTAGTACTTTTGCTTGCCAAAACACAGTTCAGTGATTCAAAACTACAATGACTTGATTGACTTTTGCCTGTCGAGCAGAGTGTCTGTGTTTAAGGTTGTTCATACAGTGTGTCTGCCAGGCGGGGTAAGGTTCAGCTCACTTTGAATTCAGCAGAGCATTTTCTTTCTAATCTAAATATTGAATAAAGTCTGCCTTGGGACAGCTGCCTTTCCTATCAGCAGGAAGAAAAAACCCCAGATTGAACTGAAGTGGAAGTGGCGATAACCTGCCAGTGCTGTAGAACAAGCACACCTCAAACACTCGCGTGTGCTGCTCTGCTGTTGAGACATTGTTTCCGTTTCAGCTCGATTGTTCAGCTGAGACGTCCCCAACCGTCCCTCGGGACTAATTATATCTGGTCATAAAAGAGAGAACACAACCCAACCAGGAGCCAAACCCCACAGCTAATATCACACAACAGCACAACAAATGTCAGAGAGAAGCAAGCTGCTGCGGTGCTTTTCAGTGGCAAGTTGTTGTTTTTTTTAGAGAAGGTGGAAGCAATTGTCCCGATGTCACACAAATTCACAAGTCTATTTACACAGTGAGTCGGGGTTCATTTTTTGATGAAAAAGTGAGGGTGATTTCACTTGGGGCCCTTAGTGTTTGTGTCAAGAGAGATGAAACTGGTGACAGAAGCTAAGAAAATATTTTCTTTACTCTATCAAACAGAGATACACCCAGCAAACATTCTGACAATGAATAAATGGTAACACAACATCAAGTTTTAAAAAACAGAAAGCCTAAAAAAGTGGTGAAGTGACATTTGAGAGTCATTATAAGACAATTTTTTTTATCGTGAAAATGTGTCTATTTGGGTTGACACTAAGCTTTGCCACCTCCTGCAAGTCACAGACTCAGAAATGCTTGTTGGGAAAATATATGCAGAATAAAACTGAGTATGACAGCCTGGCTGAATTCTCAAGCTCTCCTCTTTCTCACTGGACTCCTTTACACCTTGTTTCTCGCGATTTATTATTCATGCGCACTCTTCTCTGGGAAAATAGGGGAGGAAATGCTCTAAATTTCCAGTCAGATGGCGAGATGGCTATTGTAAAAGCCAGGGCTCCTTAAATCACTTGTTAGGCAAAGATGTTTCTGGTGAGGGAGTGAGGAAGCACAGGACAGAGCTTTGAAAGATTCGTCTTGGAGGTAGCGCCATGCACGTCTTCTCATTTGAGTTTGTGAGAGTTTTAATAGGATGCGACTATTATAGCAATTAAGTTAATGTGTAATTTTTATCCATGTTTTCTAAACATGTAAAAACCCATCAAGTGTTTTGTTTTTTAGCAAAGTCCAAAGTCATCTGATAGCAGCAAACCCAATTAAAATTCCTATCTCTGTAATAATTCATCTTTTTTGCTGGTTATTGGTGTTTTTCATGCCCAGCAGACTGACATCTTTCAACTAATTTATGAGCACGAGGAAATAACAGAGATCATTTTGGGAACATCACGTACTGGCTCTATTGCTCAGAGGAGATTGAGCCAGGAAGCGATTAGCTTAGCTAAATAATTAGCTTAGCATAAAGACTGGAAGCAGGGGGAAATAGTTAGTTTGGCTCTGTCCATAAAAAGCTCCCAAATTAACATGTTGTACTCTCACAAAAGATTCGCTGTGTTACTCCCTCTAAAACCACAATTTGTTGCTTTCATATTTCTGTTTTTGTACAGATTAAACACATGTAATACAACTTGTTAATTAGAAAACTTTAGATTTACTAGTAGGCTAATTTTTAAAATGTAAAGAGAGACATGCTCACTGTTTCCACCTGCTTCCAGTCTTTATGCTAAGCTAAGCTAATTACCGCCCAGCTCTAGCTTTATACTTAGTGTACACACATAAGAGTTGTGTAAATCTACTCATCTAACTTTGGGAAAGAAAGTAAGCCAAAAAACTTTTTCCCAAAATGTCAAATTATTCATAAATTTAATTTTATTTCTTTAAAAGAAACACACACAGGTTGTTCATCAAAACTAATTCAGTCTGGATTAGACTTGTGAAAAACATTATGAGACAAGAGGCTGGCAGGTGGTTTGTTTCGTGAAAGACCCCAATCACTTACAATCTGAGCAACACACAGTTATGTGTTAGGACAATGGTTTCGAATTTGGGGTCCCAACCCCCACTAAGGGTCACCAAAGCTTCACATGGGGCCACTAGGCCTTCTTGATTTTAAGGGGAGTAAGAAAACTTAAAAAAAAAATCTCAGTATTTCATTACTTTCTGTACAGAATAATAAATCAATTTGTTATTTTATAAGTTCAGATTATTATTTAAGATATAAGGTAAAGTCCTGCATTAGAAAAGGTACATTAAAAACAACCCAAAAGCTAATTAGCCACATGTCAGGGTCAAGACACCTGAATTAGTCAAAAAGAAGCCTACTGTAAAGTATGTATGGATGCTAAAAAAATAAAAAGAATATTTAATACAGACAAAGAATTGAATAAAAATAAATATCTGGAAAACTCATCTCTGATGCAACAGTCACAGGAAATAATCTGCTCAAAATTCATCCAAATTCTTTTTTACACAAACTTCCTGCAGTTACTGTGTCACTATTTGGGTTAACTGCACAATTTATCTTTTGTTCTAAACTGTTATTCTTATGCTCTGAATATAATATGAAATATGCATGAAATATGTCACTTAGTCAGCAGTCATCAGTTTACTCAGTGATAGAAAAGGGGTCCCTGAAGGAAAAAGGCTGGGAACCACTGTAGGCAATGAGACACAAGCCAATCGACACACAACACCATTCAGTCTCTCATTTAGACTTCAGCTGAGTTTTGTGATTAGCTGAAGAATTATATCCACTCTTGGGATTTTTTTTTTCTTTCCAACATGGCAGCAGCTTCTGCCACATTTTTCTCCTACATTGAACACAAATGAAGTGTTATACAGACACAGAGAGATCCAGATGAAGCAACAGATAGACGGGGTTGCTGAACACAAACATAGCATATGTGATGAGCATGAATATTAAGAGAGGTAGCGAGAGCGGGCAGGGGGGATGAGAGGTGAGACAGCCTGAGCTACTGTGGGTTAGAGCCAGGTCAGCATCGCCCTGAGGCCCCTGCTCTGAAATGTGTTGCCTCACGCACACTATCATCGGTAACAGCAGCACGCTCAATTATGGCTGGTTATCTGGGTCAATGTTATGAGCGTGCCACTTGACACACTGTCTCCGCAAACAGCCAGCCCGCCAAACAAATGCCGCTGACACATATACGAGTGGAAATACATGTGAGAGCACCCATCATCCCCTTGGATCTCAATCCACCCTTCATGCTCCGATTGATGCCCGCTCCACCTGGCCTCACCGGCAGACACGCCCGGCTACAGATCTGGCAGCAGCTCCGTGGCACAGATGGCCTGAGCGTTCAGCACCACCTGCCCTGCTTTTTCCAACTCAGGCGATGCCAAGACCAGGCCCGAACCCACCTGGCATAATACATCCAATGGGAGCAGCGTTTTTCCTCTTCACACTATCAGACGGGCCAATGGGCGAGCTCTCTCAGCGTTCTAAATCCCGCCTCCCCACCCTTGGCGAGGCCCAACTGGCTTAAACCGGAATGAGCGCCCAGCGGTGGTCTTGTCCTTTCTGCTTTCCACAATCCTGCTCCAACTGGGTCTTATGGCACACTGAGCAGGATGGACTGATTATGGAACACACTGCTTGTGAAACAATTCAAAAACAAACCAACAAAAAAAAAGGCATTTCTGGATAAACTGACCTCTTTTCATCTTTCATTTGCTATCCACAAACACTCTATCAGTCTGTTTCCCCTGATATTGCATGTATGGAAGTGTGCCACTCACTGAGACTCAGTGTAATAACTGGGGCAAATTTCAATCAATGCTACTCTGGTTTACCTCCCGCGCAGCGTGTGCCAGTGACCAGCTGAAATCAATGCTGCCTGGCACATGAACCACCCTGTTATTGCCAAATCAGAGTATCGGGCAGGACAATTCGTACCATTGGCTTTGTCGACGAAGGCCCCCTGCGGCGAATCAGGCACACCTCTCCACACTGTGATGGGCTTGGGATAGCCTGGGTCCATGGCTCTCATTTCCTCATTGTAGCGCCAGTACCTAAACAGGAACAAATGATGAGCCACAGGAAGACAAGGCAGGTACTGTATGTCTGTGAAGGCAGGAGTAAATAGGTCGAATTGAGGACATGGTATTTTATGCTTATATCTTGTATCTCAGAATATCTCGGCCTCTGCTGCTTCAGAACACATCGATAATATAAATAAAATGTGTAAGAGCACTGCAGTTACCAGTAAATGTTCTAGGTAACATCAAGCACTCTCAACCAAGTGATTCAAGCTTAAGTTTTGTCACACCTTGAGTACTGTTCAGTTAATTGATCATCTGCAGCTAAGAAAGATAAAAAAAAACCCCTCCAACACGCTTAAAAGAAAGCTGCCAGATTAGCTCTCCATTGCTTGGACACAGTACAATTATACCAAAATTATGTACAGTATTACTTTATTACAGATTTATTTCACTTTGATGTGCAATATCATGTTCGTTATGCACAATATTACTTTGCATTATGATTTCCATATACAATACTGTGTTTAATATCATATATTATGTTCATGTAATATGCCTTGCAATATGTAGCAGTTGTGTGTCTAAAAATGAGTACTGCAGTCCAAATAGTGAGATGGAGCCATAATAAGAAATCCTATTTGTTTGCCCCTCCCCAGACTCGAGGAAGCTCAGGCAGGCTGCAGGAGCACTGCAGGAGCGCAAGACAAGCGCAACACTGTAATTTAACAATAACAAGCGACAACGAATCCTTCAGTAAAGTTAAACCTGTTATCCTGAAAACAAAAGCCCACTCCGAAAATACACGCTCTGGAGTTGGAGTTCAGTGACTGCCTATCTTACTACCTTCCAGACTATCTGCCGTCTAAAAGCTTATTAATGATTTCTTATGATTCATAAACAGATACTTAATCATTTGCTGAATATTCTGCATTAATTTGAACTCTAAAGCTGAAATAGAAACATAAAAGGAGGACATCACAGCTGTTGTCAGTGTGGGGGCATTTCAAATTAGCATGTTTGCTTAATCTCTGATGATATATCAAGGTCATTTTATGATTTAGTCCAGTAAATATATTACTGATTTCTCCTTTAATATCATGTGTAATATCATGTTCATTATCAGGTGTAATATTACTTTTTGTTACTTTTCAATGTCACCTCCAATATTACCTTCAATGTCCCTGCCAATGTTTATTTTATATTTCCCCTCATATTTAATTCTCTGTTGTTGTTATTCTTAGGTTGTCAAAAACTTTGGAGCAATCTCTGGCAGAAGAGATTGCTCTTGTATAATCTTATCTTCAATGCGTAGTAATGTTTTTCAAATGCACAGAAATCGCTCATGGCTTACTGTGGAGAACAGATTACAATCCAGTCTTCTCATCTTCTTCAGGAATGTCTTAAATGACAAGAAATCAGAGTATTTTTCTGACCAAGTACTGTACATCATTAGAAAAACATAATCTTCTGACCAGACAGGCAGATCCTACCACCTAGATCTTGGATAGTTCTCCTCAAATCTACTGTAAATGTTTCAACAAAAAATATTTTGTTTGTAGAATTTAATGATTTGATGATGGATCTTTGTAAGTATTATGTGATATTAATCTATATAATGTCTAAAATTGTCGTAAATGTGTGAATTCTGTTTCAGGACCCCAGGAAGACTAGCTGATGTTGTCATGTTAGCTCAATGCTCAATACTAAAACTGTCAATGATATGCAACAATCTTTGAGTCACCAGACATGCTGGACAATATATACATAAAACAAAACAATACAGGCATCAAAACACCAATGATGTAATATCTTTTGGAGGAATTGGTTTCAACTAACCTTCCACAGACTTGGTCATTCCACACAAAGTACTAATACACTAAGACAAACTGTCCTTGTATTTGTCATAGATTTTTGTGTGGGCTGACTAGGCTTTGAAAGGCCTTAACTACTATGGTTGAAATCAAAAGGATTTCCCAGCCTGGGGTCAAAGTTCACCATGGGACTGTGCCCTCTTGGCATGTCTTTTGGTAACAGAAATGTAATATTAATCATGAACTACAGAAATAGCAGTCTTCTTTTGGGGCAAGCAGCAGTCTGGCTGAACACATCAGAAGTGCATCTTCAGCAGTGGTCAACAAGCGAGTCTGCTCCTTTGCTGCCTTCTAATCACATGTAGAGCTGATCTTTATTACAACCTCATGATTTTAAAGCTTTTTTTGTGTTCTTGGATAAAAAGCAGACCATCGCCTTGTATGATGATCTGTGAGGAGGAGTTTCCCTCCTGCCTGACTGCCTATTCTGCTCGTCTCTCCCTCTCTGTGGACACAACTGACACATAAGTGGAACGTAACTTTAAAAAATACAACCACAAACAGCAGTGATACTATTTCCACTAAATAATAATTGATATTTTTCAGAGAGAAATGAGAGTTAGAAATCATGGGAGGCATATTTCATCATTAATCAGAATCAGATCATTTATATCACATATAATATAGAATTTACATTGCTGGTGGTAGATTATCAGTGTATTCTGATGCCAGATTCACTTGCAGAGTGCGGAGAGAATAAAACAGACACCAAAACTATTGCTGCAGATGACGAGCGGATGCGATGCAGCACGTTCTATGTGAACAGCCCCACTGATTAACACGGGTGCTGAATGGAAGTGGGCAGCGCATCAAGGTGCTTTGTGGTGCTTCCGGACTTGGTGCGTCTATGGTTAAGTTTCCTGTGTGACGTAGCATACTTTTACATCTGTGCTTTAAAGGATTGTAGGATTCAGTGTCATCTAGCAGTGTGCTTGCAGATTACAAACACCTTATCATGCCTTATATCATGTCAGTAGGTAACATGTTAATATTGCAAGCCCCTTACAAATAAACAAGTCAAGAGGGTTTTTTTTTGTATTTTTTTGGATAGCTGTGGTTTCAAGGGACTTGTAGCTACGTTATTTAAGTTTTAAAGCTTTTTTAAGCTTCCTCTGTTTGTAAAAACAAACTTGTTGTACCCACCTGTCCCCTTTGAAGAAGTAGGTCTTGGCCACGTCCTCCCACCACACAGCGGTCTCGATGCTCTGGGCGGGCATGCCGTGGCCGAACTGGGCGATGTCCTTGGGGTACCCAGACTGCAACACCGTGTCCTTAAACACCCAGAACTGCTTCCCTGCACATCAAGAAAGAGAGGGAAAAATAAATTAGAAGGAGAAGGACAAGTAACAGCTGGGATTACCCTCCAGGAGGAACACACAATGAAGGGCAGATTTACAAAGACAGATACGAGCCTTGTAACAAATGGCAGGCAATAACCTGTTGCCTTGTATTACTGTGTTTGATGTTGATGTTTCCCTCATTTAAAATAGGATGCAGACATAGTGACAAGTTCTCGTTGCCCTTGCTTAGAGGTACTCTGGGAACTTTTCAGTGTTGGCAAACTGAGCCGGTAACTGCTCAGCTGAGATAAAAAGAAACACCAACGACCCTTGTGGGAAAATTGGCGACCAAAGAGTCACATTAAAACATTATTTTCAAGTTTCCAAGCCCCAAGGAGCTGAGCAAATTACCTGAACATTGGGGTATTTTTAAGGAGGACTTTGATTATGTTGTTGAAAAATTTACCACCATGTAAAATGGTCTATTTTCTTGAACATATTAGATTTTGTGAGTTTTCCCTCTTGTCCTTTTCACCCTCCTTCCTGTGGAGTAATTAGGTGAAACAGCACGTTTCTGACACAGCGTGACCCCAGGAAGTGCTTTTCTTCGTCACTAGTGGAGGTGGAGGCGTACCAGGAGGAAGTGGGAGGTGGGTGGGTGGGTGGGTGGTGGAAGTAATGCGTAACAAGAGAAAGAAAAGAAAGAGGTGGAATGACGAAGGCAGAGGAAAAACAAAGGATATCAAACATTTTGGCTTATCATTCTTTTATGTCACACATATAGTTTTTATTTGATCTTACCCCACCCCCTTTTTTAAGATAGATTTACTTGCTTAATAATTAGAACAAGTCCTGAGGCTGCTGACATTCAATATTCCATGCGAGTCACAAAGACTATGAATATGATCATATCTCAGCAACAGAAATACTTTTCTATGCAGTCTTTCAATATTCTCAGGACTGACAAAAATAAGTGCGTCTCTCTTTGGGATCTAAACCCCTCAGGTGGAGAAGTTTTGTTGGGATAAAGATGGAAACAAGCAAGAGAAAACATGAAAAGGCTGACAAGAAAGGGGAAAAAAAAAGTTGGGTGTGTGGGTGCATGTCTGACTTTTGCAGATGGAGGAAATTAACAGAGGATAAATATACATTATACTGCGTGCCTGTGTAATCAACTTTTTAAAGTTAAAATCAGATTTAATATTTGAGAAGGGCTGAATGAGTTACTTATCCATAGTCAGCGTATTATAGTTAAAGGAGTACCAGTACCAAAGCAATGAGCTGCTGTGGACAGACAAAATGTTCAGTATTTTAGCCACCTAAAAAAAGCCCCATCTATAAAATGTAATATCAGTTTAAGTGTATGCTATATTTAGAATAATTTTCAATGCCTTTTTTATCAGACAGCCTTTTCATACAGGAAACTGCCGTTACATAAGCCAAATATTCCACACTCTCACTAAACCAAACTCCTTTGCAAAAAATAGCAATTTTACCTTTCAGAACATGAAAGGTGCTGGTCTACAGCTGCCTCGAATCTGCTGATTTGTTTGTGTTATTATAGAACTTAAACTAACCTCTAAAACACCCACAACACAAACAAACTAACCAACTGAGGACAGTGGTAGACCAGCAACCCCTGCGTTCTGCAAGGTAAAACTGTTGTTTTTGCAAAGGGAGTGCGGTGGCTTTGGAGAACGCAAGATTTGGCTTTTATAGTGGTGTTTTCTCACTGGAAAAGGCTGTTTGATGGCAAAGTAAAGTGGTGAAAATATTCTAAATATAGCGTACACTTAAACCGATTTTGATGTTTTTCGCGGGGTCTTTTTATAGGTCATTTGAGGCGTTAATGGTGTCCAACAGCAGCACATTGCTTAGCTCCTGCGGTGGTACTCCTCTCTGCTTCTCCAAACTGAGGGCGTACCAGCTGTTATCTCCTGTAGTTAATACGCTGACTATCGAGAAGTACCTCATACAACCCCACTTCAAATAATCCTAACTATCCCTTTAATGTTGCATTTTTCTCTACTTAAATGGTAGATAAACCCCAGCACAGGCTGGCTGGAACTGGATTCAAACTCCCTCCAGGACCATGACGAACTGTTCCAAGTTCAGCTTTAAGATGACCTGCACCCTTTTCTTTAACAAATACAGGAAATGGGTGTGAAATAAAGCAGACACGATCCCAGCAACATTTGCACTCATTCTCTTGCTTCAGAAAGGCCACATATCTGACATGTAACCTCAAAGAAGTATTTACACTGTACGGCTGAAGTGAGGGAGGGAGATTTATAGATGGAGAGGAGGAGGAGGAAAGAACAGTAGGACAAAGTGCTGCCTGAAAGTAAGTGGGAATGTAGTGGCCTCTTTTTGGAAAGGAAATTCCTGTCATTTCACCTCTTTCTCTTACAGTGCTCCTCTCAAATTCTGGGTCACACTTCCTCTGGCCCCAACACACACATGCACGCACACACACCACACCCTGACATTAATAGAGACTCCCATTCCCAAAAAGAATAAGTTCAACTTGATTCACAAGAAAAAAAAACACACATCCTTTTTCATTCTATCCAACATAAAATGGGATTCTCCTTTCTTTTCTTTCTTTTTTTTTTTTTTTATAAAATTGGAGTCGACTGGCATAGCCCTCCACATAAAAGTCTGGCTTCATCTTCAGAGCTGTGAGGGCTGCTTTGATGTAGTGGCGGCTCCGGCATCTGCTGCAGTGTAACGACTAATCCCCTGCTTGCCCTCAACACTGTATGAAGGGTGTTATGTAGAATGAAGATTTGTTCCAAAAGGAGACCCCCTTCACTTTACACGGGCCACACACAAACACATACTCTATTACCAAATTAACCACACGCCTCTGTGCTCAAGTTATTATGCACACATATGCACACGCAGTCCTCAATGATACACTGAGGTGAAACTGCTAGAATTTTTCTGTGATTTTGTGTATGACCTACATTTTTGTTCTTTAACACTAAACAAATGGGCTGAAAACCACCAAATGTAAAGAATGTGTGTAGAAATTTGTAGTATAGAACCAATCACAATGCTTGTTTACAATAACTTCGGGGAGAAAAACCCTGTGTAACATACATACAATTCATTGGCAGCAACATGCTGAATAGTTTCTTTTTTCATGTTGTTTGAAGTGTTTGCATCTCATTCATCTAAATAGCATGTTTCATGCTTTCATATTGCATTGATAACAACACTTTCTGTGTGTGTGTTATGTTGGAGATATGATTTACCTGTTGGACCACAGGCTAAAGAAAAACTAGCAGTTAGTCAGGCCCGTGGTGAGATGTTGCAGCTGGGATGCTGACAAAGGCACACAGCACAGCAGGAAGATTGCCAGGGAGATTGGACCGCCATATTTAACTATATATCTTATTACAGTTGTGGGTAAAAAAGCACAACAAAAATAGACAAGTTTGCCAATTTGACATCTCTCCGAAATTCAAATCAGTCCACCAGGAAGTGACTGTTTTGTTAGTGTGATGTCACAGTGATTCAGCCTATGCATTCTGGTATATTGTTGTAAAATCACCAAATAATAAGGTTCCTTAACATACTGTAACCTTTACCACACTCGGCCTGTGAAACTTTTTAAAAAAAATTTATCCAGACGCTTAAACAGTGCTAATGGGGCTCAAACAGCGGTGATAATTACATCCTCAACAGTTAGAGCCTTTAAAAAACCACAAACAAGAGTAAAATGAATAAAGGAAGGGAAGATAATAATTAAACATTGTGTTTGTCTGCTCCAACAGAAGCTGCTTATATTGGATTATAGGTTATAGTATGTTACCTGTACATATAAAAAGTAAAATAATTGTACAGATTGGAGCATCCACCTTGTGGGTGCCAAAATGCTAGTATACCTGAGTCTGTGTTATCATTTACAGTAAAGTTAGCAGCTCTGTCCTGCTCTTTGTTTAGTTTGGGGAAGCTGACACTCCAACAACTCTAGCCCAACTTGTGCTGATAGTGTTACGTTTACCAAACTAGTGACATTCCTGTGTTTTGTAAACGCAAATTAGAAAAAATAAGGCTTAAATTTAACTGGGGGATGCCCAACTCTCTTCTTTAATTGTAAGCATACAAACCCTTTAAGGTTTAGGTTGGACAGAATGACATTTTAATATTTTTATTTGTAATAGTCTACTATAGTATTAGGACTGACTTGCTCTATTCTGCAATACACAATCGTACTACATATTCCACATGGATCGTGTTGCTTTAGCCTTGGTTTTTTAGCGTTATCATATAGTGTTTAGCCATTATATTTCAGATTCCTTTCACAGGGGTCCTGTTTTAACTAAAGCAGATGCAACCATTAGTAAAGTCAACTGCAGACTTGGTGTTCAACCAGCTAACACTTGCTAGGTACAGCTGATAACACAACTAGCGTCAGTTGTCAGTTCAGCCGACAATATTCACAGTCCTCGCCTACAAATGAGACGCCTGCTTTTGTTTACCTCTGTGTGAAGTGAGAACCCCGCTGTTTCAAAAATGATTTAATCAAGTTAATAGTATTAGTATTTTGAGTGGTAAATCTGCCACTGTTATCAAAATGTGTCATAGCCAAAATGAAAAGCTTGACAGATGGACCAACAGTAACTAAGGGGGTGGAAGATATGAGCAGGACATTTTACAGCAGAAAAATAAACTTGTCGCAGCTCTTTGGAAATCAAATTATGTAAGGACGACAAGGTTTCAAACTTACCTCAAACATATGATTCCACTAAAAGTTCTTGTTCAATCTCATGATGTACACGCCAACAATGATGTATCTCCAATAAGCTCATATTGGCAGACATATTGGCCCGGCTGATTTATCGGTCTGGCTGTTATCTAAAATAACACGCTCTCAGACATGTCTGCGGGAGGTAAATGAAGCAAGGAGCTCTGCCTGTCCCCTGACACAAAAAGCACCAATCAAGCTCTGATTGGATCCTGCCACCCAGGAGGAAAATGCATATTGACATATAGATCTTGCAGCATGCATAGGGTGCCTTTGGTGCAGCCCTGACAAAATTTAATGTGATGAATTGAATTTGAATGTATAATGCAACCTCTTATCCTGTGATTTAGGCTAATCAAATTGTTAGATTTTTACATAATACATCTTTTAAGTTTAATTCTTGAAAATCTGTCTGCATGCTGTCATTGAGCTGTGAATGGTGATTCTGTGCAGACATTGTACAGACATTGAGCCTGATTAGCTGACAATAAGCTTCATTCTACTGTTGCATATAATTCTCACACATTGAATGGACTGCATATTCTTGACTTGCATGTCCAGTGTCTCAGAAGAATGGAAAAAAGGAAGCTCTGACTCAAAATTGGCACAAAGCTGCACCGTAAGAATGAGGAACACATGCTGAATCTATCTCTAATGTATACCAGTGGTGTCTGCTTACTGACCTGCTCTGTGTAGCCATTACAGCACTAAGCTAATCAGTGTCTCAGCCATGACTTCAGTGCAAACTAGACTGTAAAGCCTCCATCTGTGCTTTTTATTTTAGGAGAATTTGTTAGACAAGGCGCTGTTAGGGAATATTCAAAACGGCTGGTTAGACACGGACCTAGAGTGCTACATTTTGTTTTCTGACCGACTTTCTTCCTAATTTTCTCTTCCAAATGGGGACAGACAGAATAAGGCCTTCTGGGAAATCAGCTGTGCATGTTGAAATGAAAAATGGCATTCTGTTTGTATGAATTTTCTAAATCTGCGTGCAATCCCGTTGCTACCCAGCCCTGGAAAGAAAGCAGGGTGGAAGGATATAGTGCCGAAATCAAACTTCCAGAGCTTGTGGCGCACATGGGACCAGTGGTCCGCATTTCCAGGAACTGTTTGGTGTTGAAAATAGAAATGAGTGAAGATTTGTAGTTTTTTATCTCAGCAGACTTTCACTGCTTACTTGCGTCTCCATTCATCAACACCCTCTGTCTCTGTTGGTCTCCTTCTCTGGAGTGTTTGCAAAGAGGAATTTACAGGACTGCTTTGTTTGCTTGCTGTTTCTTTTGAGTGGCTTTTCAGCTTTACAAGTAATTAGCTTTAAATCTCAGCGTTTTGGGGCTAGATCTGAATATGACACAAATTGCTTCAGAAAGGTAAGAAAAAAATCAAAAGCCAAGATCATCAAACACCGACAGCAAGTATTGAAGCTCTCTGTCACAGCCTTGTGACAGAGAGCTTCTCCCAAGAGTTACGCATAATGATCTACAGTTGAAGATTTAAACTGAAACATATTACTACCAGCATCGCTAAACTTAACACCAGTATTATTAAAAGTCATAAATGCTGGATTATGGCGGATTTCACAACCAAGTGAGCAAAACATTGCTTTAATCTTCCACAGATTTACATTGAACTCACACACACAGATAAGATCAAGGCAGTTCTTGAAGTGAGCACCGATAACATACAGCAGTTTTTTAAGATAAAAACCATCTGTTTGTTTCTAGGAAACATGTGCTGAATACCAAAAAGACATGTGCATACAGTTTAAAACACACACACACAAAAAAAAAAACGACATGACAGCCATGTACACAGAACATATCTAGGATGAATAACACACAAGATAGATGACATGTGAAGCAAATGTAAACCGGGATGGTTTCAGACACAATATTTGGGCCGACTGAAGATGAATCAAAAGGAGCAGCAGTGTTAGCTTACCTTTGAAGAAGACAAACTTGCCCTCGCTGTTCTCGTAGACGGCATCTATCTTAGGCGGCAGGCCCCTCCAGAAAACACTGATGAGCATGGGGTATCCCGGCATTACTGAGTTATCTCTCACTCGCCAAAACCAGTGGTCCTGAAAGAGACACAAAGAAGGACACTGTTAGAGAACAGAGAACAGCATGATTAAGGTCAGACACTACTTAAGGGGTGTTCCATTGATTATACACAGATTTTAGATTTCACCTCACAAGGAATACTAGCCAATGTGGGATTTCAAAAAGTGGACAATAAGGAGGCAGGAAAGTCAACCAAAAAATGTAAGGGAATGTAAGATGCTGTTTTGACCAAGCTGCATCCTACAGGGCTGAAAATGAAGCCAACACTGGAACGGCCACGAGTGAGTCAATCCCCCTAACAGCTGTTACAAAAAAGATGTTGGTTTCTATAGCTATTTCCCATGGGGAGGTGAATGTTTATATAACTCACCCATTTAAAACATATTAAGGCTTAAAGTTATGCATAATTAAGGGCATTGCTGCTTCGAGTGACATGTACATGTCGTCGCAGATGGCTAGCGACTAGGTAGGCACTGCATTTGGCCGCCTCAGCTGCACTGTCACTCCACCTTTTTGCCCATTTTGAAGTAGCCATGAGTGAGGCCAGTCAGACACTGCAAAGATAGCGGCAGTCAGAGCCACCACACTAAGTTTCACAATGGCTCTTCAGAAGCCTATGGGCCAGTGACATGTCACACAGACTATGTCTGTGTTTTATACAGTCTGTGGTCTTGACTCATAACAGGGAATAAAAGTTTGGATATTTTGGCATCAGTTGCTTCAATTTTGATTATTGTTGTTTTAATGCATCTCATGTGAGTTCTCTAACTTCATAAAAGTGCACTCCCAAACCGCTGGAGCAGCCCTTTCACTTCTGGTTAAAGGGCTACTTAATCTTCAGCCCTGATGTCTTTTGTCTTGTAAAACCAAAAATATTTACTGACAATTGTCTTTTGGTCGCCTGTAGGGGTTTTCAAGTGCAGCATATTCTTCGACACCAACTATGACTGTGGTTTTCAACTTGTATAATAGAGGTTTTTTTTTCACTACAACAATGAGGATCAACAGGTAGTTTTCGCAAAATGAATGTCTGGTTACCTTCCCCACCCTTGATAAAGAGTATTGCACAGTCATTTATCCAAGCTTTTGTGTTTCAGACAGTCACGATACTAATATTTGGTGTGTGTTTAGACATGTAGAGTCCATGTGATTCATCTTGATGTGGAAAATGACAACATGACAAAGTAAGAAAACAGGCATCGAGTTTCTTGACACCAAACCACAAACTGTTCTGAACCAGGAGAACATATTGTCACTTGAAAGGCTTGAAAACAGGTAGGATGATAGGCTACATTCTTCAAAGACAGTAGCCTTACTTGTTTTGTCGTCTAAAGCCAAGCCTTAGTTGTAATTATGTCATATTGCAGGATGTTATGTCATATATCTCTTACAAATGTCCCTTGTTATCAATTGTTAATACAGTTCTTTTTACATGAGGTCTGCAATTCTAGTTTTTGTGGAAGGAGTCCTTACTATAAGAGTGGTGTGGGCTAAATGAGTGTCTAATTAGGAGGGGTTATTTAAGAGTAAGTGTCTTTGTTCTGTTTGACTCTGATGAAGACGAATCTGGTGTTGTAATGTTAGTCATTTTGCCATCTTAGTCCATGTGCTCCAGTACACATTGGACCTATTTTTTAAGTCTTTTCTGTGACAAGATTATCCTGCCCTTGAGAGCACTGGACAGGCATGCAGTTCCTTGTGAGCTGGTTGAAGTGTGTTTAACCTTTTTCTTCACTAGGACATATTGTAACACAATTGGCAGCAAATAACATCTGAGTGGCGAATTCAGGACAGCACCTTGCTTTCCTGCTCTTATAAACAAAGCCTGCTGGTGATGCTGAACTCCGGCTGCTGCTTTGATAGCCCTGATGCCTTTATGATCCACATAGTTTCTCAGGTTGCCTGGAAAGCCCGCGAGGCTGTCGCTACGCACGCAGAACTTGAAGAACATACTGGGAAAACCATCAAGTAATGGGCAAAGTGATAGCCAGGAGCTTTATGAGAAGCCAAGAGTCTCTGATTTCCTTCGGGTGGTGGGGGGAAACGTGAGCGCGGCCAAGTGGAAGGTGTGTCTTTTTGATGTTGGATGAAACTTGATGACAGAGGGAGGCCGGGGGGAGACCCAGCTGTGAAAGCCATTAGGACTCAGCGAGATGTCCCACCCTTTGGCAATGAACGGCCAATTGCGTCTCCCGAATGCGTCGGGCGCTCAGGCCAAAAAGCCTGACCTCATAGCGAGGGACGTAGAGATGGAGAGAGAGGAGACAACACATCATCACACCCTGCCTCATTCACAGTGAAAGCTAAATAAACAGCCCATTTATCAAACACTCTCTCCGCTGCTCTCCTTCTCTCTCTCTGTCTAATCCAATTGTTTCTCTGGGACTCTCCTCTCTCCCTGGACTCTTCCTCCTCTTTCTTTTCATTTCCCCTTGTCTCTCATTCCAATTCCTCCGCTCTTCCTCTCTCTCTGCTCTATACCTACTGCCTCCATAGATTTCAATTGTTCAGCATTTTCTTCTGTACGCAGCCCGGCCCGGTAATTGAAAACAGATCAAACTGTGAAATCCAACCCATTTGAATCCTTTTGACTTTATAAAAGAGAAAATGTTCTCTCTCCCGCCCTGTCGTCCCACTCCCACTCTGAAAATAAAGCTCAGGCGAGCAGACTTCACTTGTAGAACATTTCAGACGGCACTTTGCAATTACAGGAACGTCTAGAATAATCACAACAAGTTTAGTCTTAGCAGAAGTTGGAAATATTATACCTCAAATCGTTCATGTTTTCCGCTTTGAGAGAAAGGGCAGTGCAGGGTTTGTCACGCATACTGTCTCATGGCGCACGATAATGCATGCAGAGCAATAAGGTTGAATTACCATACGCTCTCTATAGGAATATGAATTCTGGACTGCTCGACGGCATTAACAAACTGTCCCTGCCGATGAGTTTTTGTCAGTGTCGGGGAAAGTTCGTGAAGCGGAACGCAAACTGCAGAAATTGCCCTGAGAGTTGTGTGAGCTCAAAGTTAAAAGTGTACAACACATCACAGTGCGTCAGGAGGTTCCTCGCCTGCTGAGTTGACAAACAACTTTCAGCTTCGGAACAGATAAATGATGGTAGCTGCTTTGCATTTAAATAAAACTGCAATGAACAGGTATTTGTAGACAGATCAAGTGATGAGAAGAGATTACTTTGTGCTTTACTGTAAGATTACTGTGAGAGATAAATGGCAAAACATAAAGGCCATAAAGGCCAGGGAAGCATTACTGAATGGGCCTAACCCATGAGTCAGAGCCTCTGTTTGAAGAGACTATTAACACTTCATGTTGGAAAGTTAATCAAGTGTCTGAAAGAGACTTAAAATGACTATAAAGAGATATAAACGGCCATAAAAAGAAGCAAAATGACTACAAAGAGATGTAAAGTGACCACAGGGATATAAAACAACTGCAAAGAGACACAAAAAACTACACTTATAACAACTACAAAGAGACAAAAATATGCAAAACAATTCTTAAGAGAAATAAAACAACTACAAAGAGACATAAAACAACTACAGATAAACAAACAAGAGCAGCATGACAAAAATCAACTCCCAGGAGACATGAAACAATACAAAGACGTAAAAAGATACAAAACGACTATAAAGACACACAAAACAACAACAAAGTGACACAAAACAACTACAAAAAGACAATGAACAACTAGAAAGACACAAAAAGATGCAAAATGACTATGAAGTGAATGTTTTATAGTCCAGTGTCTCTGAATTCAGATTAAAGATGTTTTAGTAAACTTAACGTCATTAATCTATTGCAGGTATAACATATTTATCATACACTGAATCATACACTTAGATAGTGAATAAAGGACGACTGATTTTGGTGTCCTCTTATCACCTTCCATTTGATTTAGTAAAGTAAAATCACCAACAAGTGGCTCCCTATTTATGAATTTCTCAGAATTCTACTTTAAAATGCTAACAAAGAGTCGATAAGGATGAAAAAGGCTTTTCACTAAAAGAGGAGAACACAATATGAATATGATGTCCTTGACGAATTAAAAAAAAAAAAAAAAAGATGTATTTTGTGTATCAGATTCAGGCCGGACTTTAACAATCAAGTTAAACCTAAAACCTCATCATCGCCGACATCCAGGTCAGCCCTGGGTGAGCATCTGCTGCTGCCACGTGTTTGTTTGTGTTGAGTGAAGAGGTGAGAATATGACAGACAGTGGTGTTAGGATGGCAGTGTTGCTGACCTCTCACTCTCTTTAATGTGACGCACACACTTGCTTGGCTTCACTGAGAGCAGAATGCAGGTGTAAAAAATTCAGAGAGGATGAGGATTAGGCTTGAAGCCTGAGATCCCAGTGTTTATCAGGATTTCTTGGCAAAATTGACTCTTTTTCACTAAAAGGAAAATAACTGCGGAAGACCGGCTTTTTTAGCATGTGTACAGTTGTGTATTTGTGTGTTTTTTCATGTGTTGAAAGCTACCTCATAGGCTGGAACAAAACTTCTCCAAATCACATTAATGCAGTCACTACAGCAATAAGCACTGGTTCAACTTTTTTAACCTGCAGCTGTTTCTTTTCATTACTGCTCATTCTAAAATGGCAGCTTTACAGTTTATACGTGTGGCAAAATTTCCTAATCCAATAAATGTCAGCAAAGCAGAGTGCAATATTCAGGCAGTTAAATTAGACATGTAAGCGTGCAGAAGGGTGTTCAAAAGGTGAAACACCAAGTGCAGAAGAGAGTGTTACAACAAAACATCCTAAACAAAGCTTTTGTACCTCACATCACTAGAATAACTGGATAAACTGTCAGCCAAGATGGCTATGGTTCAGCTTAAATGCCCATGCTGCCATCACAATTTTTGTTTCATCTGTATTTCTATCATTTAAAATAAACATATATTCAAATTCATATCAAAAAATACAATAAAAACAAAAACCTGCTCCCATTTTTGGATGAATTATCTAGCAATCTGTGGTTCAAAACAAGCTTAGTTTATGGCCAAGAATGTGGGTTTCTTGAGAATATAAATCATGTATTCCTGAGAGGTAATAATTGCAAAGCCACAAAAACAAGAACATTTATCTATAATGAAGATTCACAGCAGATGACAGCTGTGTCCACCACAGAGGAGATAAGCCCTGTGTGCCTTAAGTATCCTCTCCAGCTCTCTTATTTTACACTCTGAGGGGAAAGCACGTGCCTTGATTTAGAAAAATAGTCCGACCATATGGGAAATATACCTACTTGCAGGGAGATCGGTACCACTCTCATGTCTTTACAGTATATGTGAAGCTACATGAAAGCAGCTAACCTAGTTTTAATATTTCTGTGAGTGTGCATATCAAACAAATGATATATAAGCTGCTAATTAGTAAAATTTAAAGGTTCTGGTAGGTGGATTTTGTTAACTTTAACAGAGCCAGGCTTGCTGTTTCCCCATGCGCCCAGTCTTTATGCTAAGCTAACTGTCTCTTGGCTGTAGCTTCAAATTTAGCGTACATGGTTCGCTTTGTCTTTCTATATGTGTAGGGTGTTTAAGTATCTTAAAGCACCTGGAAAAGATGCAATATCAAAATCTTTGGACTAATTTTTTTAGTCATGTGATAAAATTTAAATTGATGGCACTTAAAAAAATCTTTCTTTTTAAAATATCATCTTCTGAGTCTACTCAGACTTCCTGCCATTCCAGGACTCTCAAACTCTTTCCTTCCAGTAACGCAAAAGAGAAAGATACTGACACGAGTGGACAGCTCACTGCCCACTCGGCCACTGTGTTCTCATTAATGGATGTCGGAATCAAAGCATGTCTCCAACATCAGCGGCCAAGTGGCCAATCCTGAACAGCGAGGCACCCTCCAGCGTCCCAGAATCCCCTGCTCTAAATCTATCCACATCAAGGAAGGAAGGTCTCTCAGTGAACTTAGGGGTAGTTGAAGAGGAGGAGGAAGGAAGAGGCACACACAAGGGGGGGTGACAGTTTCTTCTATTACAGAATGTCTCAGGATGAGCTGGGCAGTAAACTGATAAGGGAAGTGTATTTTTTTCGGTTATACCTGACTGTAGGCAGTGCAAGTGGCTCTGACTGTAACTATGCAGTGTTGTGAGGCTACAAACTTTGGAGCAGGCGAACCATGCATCATAATTAGGCACTAATAAATGAGAGCAGTAAACTCAATAAAATGACCATGAAGCGTTCAGGCATTGATCCAAACAATGGATACAACCATTCCTAACCCACTGCTTTCCAAAATGTGTATTCTTTTAAGCTTTCACATAAAGGTTGCAGTGAACAGTGGACCTTTAAATGTCTCTAACTGGCTTTAAATGTCTGTAAAGTTTATGGAGGTCAATGGAAAAAATATTAAGGCTTCTGGAGAAGTAGTTTTAGGGAATATTTGGCCTAAAACCCTAAAGCCCTGTTTGGATTTTCAGAGTCTACACACTGACAACAGGGCAGCGAGCCATGAACTCAAATCCAGACGTCTGTTGGATGATGTCTGAAACTATATGTCCATGTTTTACTACACTCCGACCCTGATGGGAAATGGATAGACTCTTGGAAACTTGTCTTGTCTGGTCATTGTCTGACTGTATATGTGATGAGGTCACAGTCCAGTACATTTTTGGTGCGGCAGCAAGGTAAAACTGCTGAGAAAAGCCCTGTTCACGTATACAACATGCATACACAGTACATGTCCAATGGGGTGCCATATGGTTTGAGGGTTCATAGAAAGTTGAAAGTGTAGTGGCTGCATTCATAAAAATGGTAGCTGTGTAATTCTAGTGAGGCATTTACTGGCGACACTGGATCTACATGGTCATACACATTTATGCACAGCGAACCTTGAGCGACCCTCTGTCAGCCTTCTGAGAGAAAAATGATCGACCGTAAAACTACCACCTTAACAAGCATGACTCCTAACCTGCCTTTGTAGATTAACGTGCCTCGAATAAATCAGGCAATTCTCAGCTCCGTTGGGAACAATACGGAGCTTAACACTAAAAAATCAACATGTTTTGTGCATTTTACCTTATTACACCTACTGTACATCTGCAATAGAGAATGCAGATCCTTCAGCTGTGAAAACACATCTGGTGTTCTTCTCATTCTTGTTCTTGACTATAATCAAAGAAGACTGAAAGACGACTACCATGACTGTGTCATTCAGGCTTATTTATTGAAGTTTAATCCAAAATTTGAAAGGTATAACAACCAATGTATTAACCTTTTACCTCCTTTATTGATGACTGCAACATTATCACTGAAGTTAAAGAGGTCACAAGGATTATTACTCAGCCTGTAAATGAAACAGCTGTATAAGGTCTTCTGTGGCTCGTAAAGCAGCTTTCTTGAGTTGGAAAAAATAACCCTGGTGATGTCATCGGGTGAAAATTGGGCTTTAAACTTTAAATATTTTTTAACAGGAAGCCTGCGTTACAAGTTGGAGGTGTGGTGTTTGAGAGAAGTGGACATTTAAGAGACAGGGGGGTCTAATTAAGGTGGAAATAGACGAACACTTAAAAAGCCCTGTGGACGCAAGGGCCTGTCCTAGGGCACATCGATAACTAGAATTCAACGAAGAAAAATGTCTGTAAGTCTAGCACATTAAAAAAAAAGCTTCTCTTGAAACTTGCTGGCATCCTATATATCGCAAATATCCATGTGAATTGAGGAAAAAACATTTAAATGGCTGCAGATGCAATCTACAAATCTGTAGACTTCAAGGTGCTTTCAAAGGCAGGACACAAGCAAGCAGGAATAATCACATCCAGGGTTTTGACAGACTTAGTCTTCAGAGATGTGGAATGAATGAAGGCCTTTCTGTAACTATACAAATGCAACTGACTATGATATTCTTTCCTTTGCCTTATTTTCTCTGTTGGAGGCAAGAGGTTTCACTCATTTGAACTGTGTTAAAGTGCTGACAATGTGGATCTTTGGTTGTATTGCAAAAGCCTAATATGGGTCATAATTTTTGTAAGAGAAAACGAAAGCGCACGATGAATCACTTTCATCCAAAGAGTAATAAGTTTCAACAGTAATAATGCAGCCCTCAGCGCTCCCAGTGTATTTCACCAGATAAACTCTCATAAAGTCTTCCCTCTAAAGCCCCCAACTCTACATTGCTGGACCACCTGTGGACCTCAGGGGCTCTGAGACCGCTGAGATCTCTGCTATAATGACTTGGCATTGACTTGACTCAGCTCTTCCAAAACAATCAAGTGGGGACGGTGAGTATAGCCAAGCCGCGCAGGCTAAATGGACCTACAGCGTGAAGTAACCAAGCGGACAATCATTCGAATAATCATTAGAAAAAAAGAAGGAACCACCCTTATAAATAACAGTAACAAGAGACAAAATTCTAATAAAACTGAAAGAAGAATTAAGTACAAGCTGTAAATCATTCCTGTTCGGTCAACCATCATTTTAACCAGCCTTCAGTCTAATACGTAGACCTTGGCATGCTCGAAAGGGAATATATCAAACTCTGGACTAACACAAACATCTCTAATTATGATTCCAGATCAACCGTTTTACAGTTGGGCAGCTTCTTCTACCAAGAGAAAAGAAAGCATTAACATGATACCTCAGTCTTACGCTGAGAAAATTGGCCCGACACTCACTGAGAATCAAGAAATATTAGGACCACCTGCTCCTCCTGTGAAACACACTTACAGAGTGAATCCAAGTCAAACCTGTGATCCCTTATTGATTTCACTTTACTAAACACTTCTGATTCACTGGCTGAGACGTGGATCATGCAAGAGGGTGAGCAAATCTTCATGAGTCATAATGTTACTGGTGGTCCTAATGATGGGAACGCAGTGGATTTACAACTGCGCTTACACGTGTTCTGCAACAAATCACCTCTCTCTGTCAGTCCTTCCCCTCCTCTCCTCTATACGTTTGGAAAAATGGGAGCTGCTACTACGCTTAAAGGCCAGCAGAGAGAAACATTCATCACGGCCATCGAAATGATGGAGCAAACAGTCGCCTTCGCATCAGTGCCGATGCCCACTTAAGCCCAGCGATTACAGATAATCCCACTTATTCAGCTTCACTCTTTTAATTTTTCACAATATACAGAATTCTTAAATAGGGCTCATCAGGTTATGTCCTTTCCTTACCATGTAACTTAACTCATCTACAGAGCACAAAAAGAATACTGCACAACTAAAGAGCCATACTGCCATACCTCATTGCCCCTCATTGCTTGGGGGTTAATTATGTACATTTCATTTACAGTATTAATTGGAAAGCTGGCTGTAATAAGTGGAGAGTTCAAACAAAGAGGGGGAGCTGTGCAGTTTATGCTGAACAGCATTTTACTGTACATGGGTGGCCCCTGTGGAGCGGCCTTTAAAGAGTGCTTAGAGGCTCATTTGGCACACAAGAATGAGGACTGTGGCAGTAAACTAAGCTAAAGTTGTAATATTTCTACTCTACGAACTTTTTCTTTATTTTCCCTAATTATACAAGTGCAATACAAAAGAAATGATAGCAATTAGATTTAGATAAACTCCAGTTAACTAAAAATATTTGTTGTCGCTTTTATGCTCAGATGCTAAAAAGCTGCTCTCTGGACACAAAACATCACATCTCAGCAACTTTGGTATTATAGTATGGTACGTCTCTCTCAACCAAATCAGTCGCGGCAGATGGCTGGCAACCCTACAGCCTGGTTCTGCTAGAGGTTTCTGCCTGTTAATAGGATGTTTTTCCTCACCACTGATGCCTTAGTGCTTGCTCATAGTGGAAATTGCTGAGTCCCCCCAAGTCCTACTTTTGCTAAGACATCCTTGACGTTTGTTTCCCCTCCAGTCTGCAGTCAGCATGGACAACGACAGACTAATTTACAAGGTCGAGACATCTTGGTAGCACATCTTATATGATCTTTTTATAGAGATATCCTCAAACAGGACAAGGACTGGAAGGAAAACGAGGAGCTGTCTGGAGTAACAAGTAAACAAGTAAGTGAAGTGTTCCCCAAACACAGAAACAAAGACTTAAATGCACAATATGCAAGTTCTGCCACTAGGCATCTCTCACATTAAAACAATAACAGCGTTTGTAGCTTGATGACATTGTGAAGTACTGCAGGAGTTATTTTCTTTCTTGTTAAACGACCACCACTGCAGATGAAAATCTATTATTACATTACATTTTGTCACATTCACAACATCTAACAGGAAACACACTAAACTGAATAAATTGGTTTTTTGGAAACATTTTGGGGAAAATTTAAGTACACGACTGAACAAAATATAAGATATGTCCAGCATTTTTAGACATTTTAAGCAGAAATGTTATATATTTGAGCTTTAAAGGAAATTATGATAGTTATTGAATAAATAACTTAGACACATAACTGTATATCAGGACACTCTTTATGCTCCATTGACTCAAGTTCGCTCACATGCTAGAAGTTATGAAGTGGTGTAACGGTTAAAGCGCATTAATAAAATGAAACGCTGCTTGTTTAGATTTCAGCCAGAGACCTTTTCTGCGAGTCTAGTGTTTTCTCTCTCTCTTCACTTTTCCTGTCTATCTCTACACTTTTAACTATCAAACTATCAACTATAAAACAGCTTTTAAAAGGAGAAAATGTAAATGAGTCAAGTCATACATGCGAAAATGAACAGTGCACGGCACTCATTTAATATTTGGGGGGTTTGAAAGTTTGAGAAATGTCCTATTACTGTGTCAGATGGACAGCACAATCATACATTTCAGGTTTTGCTTTCATTATAAGGCAGTCTGTCAGATTGGATGAGGTTCAGCAGCAGGCTCATTTTTTCCTGCACTGGCATGGCACCAAATCAAAGATATGCTTTTTTGATACATGTTTGCAATAAACCTAACATCAGTTAAGTGATTAAATTTGTGGAAATTGCCTAGATCACAAAACAAAACAAAAATCCTTAAAAAATACACTTTCCAAAGGGACAGTTATCTGTATATCAGCTGGTGGTTGTTGAAAGAACTGCTCTTTCTGAAAGAAGGCCATGGAAAAATGTATTTGATTCTGGTTTATAAAAACAGGTTAGAGGTAAACAACATCGAAGTGATGTTTGATTAGTTATGACAAAGAGAAATAGAGGGGCTGGCGTGCTTACACTACAGAAATTAATTTTTAAAAAGTGGTGCCAAGACAATTTGTCGCACGCAAATTCAATTTCAAACCCACAGATACACTAGGGCTGTTTCAGAGCCCAGCTGGCCTCGCATCCTTCACTTCCTAAACTCATAAAAAGGTTGTCTGGTTGCTGAACGTCCTTTTTGCCTCCACAGTACCTCTGAGCTCTGCAGAAATCCCATGATCCTCATCACTCTATCAGACTGGGCTGCTGCCCCGGGAGTAATGACGGGTGACAGGAGCTACAGCAGACGCCACGTGAAAGAAACTAGGGGTGTATTTAGGCTATTGTAACAAGCCAATGTTGTTTCCACCAGAAAACAGAGACAGTGTGAGCTTTGAGTCTAATTTTGGCGAAACACCTTCACAGGTAGCAGCTCTGCTCCCAAGATTTATTTGTCAGGTTTAAAGAGCACACTCAGAGAGAGGTGGCAGAGAGGACAGAAAGGGTTTTTCCCCCTGGCTCCACAAGCCTCTTATTTAACCATTGAATACTATCTATTTATAGCCCCAGCAAAATACAGTCACACTCGCAGAAAGCATCAGAGGCACTCTTTCTCCTTTCTGTGGAGAACACAGGACAGCTTTGTGTTGCCCCAAGGTTTTTCTCTATTCCTTACTGCATGTTGCCAAGGTCTTGTGCTCACAAGCTTAGACCAAGGATAAAGATGCATTAAGGGACATGTGTACTTTTTTCTCTCACACTGGAATGAAAACCAGGCTGAGTTTCATTGGGAGAAATGAAAACTGTGCTGCACTGTGCGCGGCACAGTGTTTCTTCTGAGTACAAAATTAATTTTGTCCAAATTCCTGCATAACTGGCCCCCAATAACCTGGAAAGAGCTGTTTTTAGACATAATAGCCACTTTAATTGTGTAATAAAACACACAGGCACTTATTTAAGATAATTGAGGAGAGTTGGTAAGGAGAAGGTGTGTGAAAAAGTCATTACACTGTTTTAACCATGTCATGATCATGAAGGAGCTGTTATGAATGTTTTTAACTATTGTCATTAAGTGTTATTCGGTCAAATATGTCAAGATGACATTGTTTGAGATGTCTGTCTTTTGACATTAACGAAAACAAGAGACAAAACAAGTTTTAATATCTTCTGGATGCAGTCTGTTTTTAGAAAGTCTTAATCAATACATTTATGAATTATCATTTTTTCTGAAGCCAACAATTGAAGTAGTTAAGGACATATCTCATATCTTTATGACAGGTCCTAAATGTACCACTTTATTTGAGGAAAATGTTCATGACACACTTATAATGGACTGTGTCAAAACTAACCACATATGAGAGTTTAATGTAATGTTAAAACATAAAGATTGAGTTTGATAATGTCGTGTTATCATAACAAAGACATCTCAAACAATGTCGAGTAATTTTCACTGAAAATTACATAATTGATCCAAAAGGCACTTAATGACAACAGTCATAAACATTCATAAAGGCTCCTTCACGTTCATGACCGGTGTCATGACAGTGTAATGACAGGCTCATGCTATAACCACAGTGTAAATCTTATCTCTCCTAACAATTTCACACAACATTTCCATAAAAATGTAGAAAACTTCCAAGAAAAACCCCAAACTCAACCAACTACTTTATGCTGCATCTACGTGAGCAGTTTCTACATTATGCACAGACAGAACATGAAGCAGATTAGAGAAGCTCCCACCCTCTGTATATTCAAGTAATCCTTAAGCATGCTCCCCAGCAAGCTCTCTGCGGGGTGTCTTCAAACCTACAGGCCATTTCTGCTGGTCTGAATCGAGGGATCAAGGGAGTTGTTCTTTTGTTGCAAGTATCAGCCGATTAAACATTATAGCCAGGAATCTCATGCAGGAAAGGACTTTCTTCAGCCATATATTGTTGGTTTGGAAATATGGTAGGAAACTACTCTTCCATCAAGGTTTCACAAGTTTGTTTGGTCTGCAAAGACTGATTGCTGTAGACTCTTACAGTTAAGAGATCCAAGTTTGGGGTAAAACAGCTCCAGGGTTCAAAATCTCCTCAAAAAAAAACAAACAAACAAAATGTGAAAATGCCCCAGGTTTGTTTTGATATCACAGTCTCTTCACTTACCTTGAAGACAAACATCTCTCTCCTCAGGATGGCGAGGGTGTTGAAGCCTCCGTCGCAGATGTTGGGTTTAGCGTTGGGGTGGGATGGTCGATCTCCTGGGGGCAGCCTCGGAGGTCGTGTCTGCCTGTCTGGCTTGCGAGGGTCTGAAGGAGGGTGGGATCGGGGAGGGGGCGCAGTTGGCAAAGGCTTGGTGGGCTGGGGAATCTTATCGGGAGGCCCTGAAGGAAGTCAGAGGGAAATATCTCACCTATTGTGATACAAATATCTGCAACATGTACTATCAGAAACTAGAAATTTCACCATTTTTGGCTACATTTCCAGAGGCAAATGGTGTAATTTGAACCATATCTTTTTATACTCTACTGAAAAACAATTGTGATGTTTGTGAAAAACAATATGATGTTTGGAGCAACAATTAACTGTAAACACATTGCAACAAATGCAAATCAATGCATCAGAAAAATTAAAATGTATGTCCAAGTTATTCACAAGTTTAAACTCTGTAACTGTAAACAAATCTCTTAAATTAGTAGTTAGACATTTTTGAAAAATATTTTTATTTATTTTCTGCATGAGAGTTACATAAGACTGATACTAGGGTTGGGGCAATTTTTGTCACTGTTTTGCTAATTTAATGGTCTGCCTCAGAGGAAAAAGCAAGAGCCACTGATCAGGGACACATGGCGCAATACACACCCACTGAGCCAAAGTAGGAGCCAGAGGAAAACAGGATCGAGGCAGAATATTTTCACATCTAACACAGTGATTTAAAGATTTATTTTGGCCAAACCAAAGTTGGTGGCTGTAGGAACAGTGCAAAGACTAACCAAGATGGTTTTGGTGATTTTCAGCTTTATTTAGTTTCTGTTGAATTAAAAAAGAAAAAAGTGAAGAGTGTTTTATGATAAGTTAGCAAGGCAATTAGTCTTGTCTTAGTTCAGTAAAAGAAAAAAACATTGAATTAAGAAGGTTTACAATCATATTTTTCCAAATAAAAAGGAATTTAAGTGTAAGAATATTTTCTTTCTTGACATTTAGTGAGTTTATTTTGTTTATTTATTGGACGTGGTGAATGTACATAGCGTACGTAACAGCTAACTCGTCATTCAAACATATCCCAGCTAAACTCTGGGACACACACACACACCTCATCACCAGTTGGAAAATTTTAAGATGTCACCAGAAATTAACTGATACCATTTTCATATTGTATGCTAAATAAAAAGCTATAGCAAGCGGCCTAAGCTTAGCGGGTTAGGATTTGAAGGTCCATCAGCGTCATTGCGGTGCTGAGATGTGAATCAGACAGCACGGGCTTAGCTTACACCTCTGCCATTAGGCGGTTTGCCTGCCGTCTGGTAATCATTACACAAGTCCCACTACTGTGGAAGTATTCAGACTAATTCCCAAAATCTTAATTGCAGTCTCTCCTCATGAAATTAGCCCTAAGTGAGGTGAGATGTAGCGAGCGAGAAAAACTAGTTTATATGGGCAAGATTTGAAAATATCTAAAGATGTAAAAATGCATGCAAATGTAGTGTGAACCTTTTTAATTATTACTGTGCCAGTAACAGCAAACCGGCCACCTAAGCTTCAAGGAGAGCTAAATGTTTAAGCCAAATTTAACTTTTTCACCTGTAACTGAAAGCACAAGGGCAAAGGAAGAGGTGAGAAGTGAAGAGGGAAAAAAGAACAAATGAGGTGAAGACAGAAAAACAATGAAAAACGATGAGGCCATGTGAAAATCACTGGATAGAGTTTAACACCGCAAGGTTTAGGGATTCGGCTCACCAAAGCATAATATGATATGTTAAGATGAATAAAACAGAAAATAAAAAGCATAAGGGGAAAAAAGTACATATACTGTAGCGATAAAAATAAAAATGTCTTCACAAATGGAGGCCTAGACATGCTTCTGTGTCATTTCACATTCATGAGAGAAAGACAGCGAGAGACGTACAGAGGAAAACAGAGCAGAGAGGAAAGAGGTAGAGGGAAGGCAAACGTGTGGGTTGTGTGTATGAATAATTGAGCACATGACGACGCATGAATAACACGCTGTGTAACTGTGAAAACAAGGATGATTTGCCATGTGTTGATTGGGGCCAACAGATGCAGGAATAGATGACTGCGATATGAAAGATGCAAAAGTGACAAGCAACCCCCCAACCCCTCATTCATGAAAGCTATCAATGTGTAATGGCGGCATATATAAATAATGACCTTGAAAGCGACTGTAAACATTCAGGAGTTATATGCATGCGCATGAATGATTAAATGACTCGTCAAATGGTTTAAAAGTTGGTGAATGGAAAGAGGATTAAAGACGTAAATGAGCAACCAATCATTTAATTGAAGGAGTCTGTCTATAGTGAGCAATTAAAGAGAGAAATAAAGAAAGTTAGACCAGAAAACTAGTTGACACACTAGCTGATCAGAGGATTAAGAAGGAACACTTCTCTGCTAGACATCTCCCAGTCTGCAGAACCGATCTGCGGTCTGCACGAGAGATCCCATTCACTGACTGAATTAAATCCCCTGAAATACATCCCAGATTAGTGGAGCCAGAGCACTCTGCAGTTATGTAAGCATTTGGACAACTCGCAGTCAGATGGACATGTAGACAAACATGCAAATGCGTACGCACTCACACAACATTACGGTAAACAAATTAAGCATGGCAGATTTGGGTTCTTTCAGTCTAACTCTAATTTTAGCCACTAAACCACTAGCCTATATTTGTTTCCATCATGTGGCGATCTTCAGGTGGTCTCACATGTTAGACCAGCGGTCCCCCATGCGCCGTCGAGGCCCAGTCTCTATAGCCGCTAATTTTACTGATTAGTACAATTTAAACCAAAGAACAGGAGCGTAATCAGGCAGCTCAGCTGGTGTGGTGATTGGCTCTGTTTAAATCTGCATACTCCAAGGCCTTAAAGAAACATAGATAGAAACCAATAGACTAAGAACAAAGGCGTCTGAAGAGCCTGTCTGAGTGTCCTTAAAGGAGTAATCCAACAATTTAGTACTGACTGTCCATGAAATCACTGCATCAAAGAAAAAGTCTGATTCCATACAACAGAGCCTCAGATATCCTAACTTTTAATCTCCAGTCAGGGCTCCAGACTGCAACCACAATAATCGCAAATGTTACTGAAAGTGTGCATTCATGTGAGTGGCCCAATTGGGGAGAAACAGTTTGATAAACTGTGCGGGTTTTCTATCCTTTACGGCACTAGTTTAGTGGGAACCAGCTGTAACTTGGGGTAGCTGCCTAGCTTCAGCATGGATTAATGAATTTTATCAGAAGTAATGATCAAGTAATAATGTAGTTGCAAAGATTTCATTCATTTACTTTTACGTCTGGATGAAAATCTTCCCAGATTTTAGTGGCAAAGCTTTTCTTTCAGCATCCTCAGCAAATAGGAATAATCTTGCACCTTTATTCCACTGGGCACGTTGCATTTACAACACAGTTTTAATCCATCCTCCACACTGCTTCATGCCCCACCAACTGTGTTTCAGTAGTGCACCATTGTGCCTTCCTGATTTTGTTCGATTTGGTCATTTTTGGTTGCTTTTTGTGTTTCTTCTTTTTTGTCTGTTTTTATGATATGGAGTCTGTACAGGGTGTTTTATTCTGAAAAGTGACCAGAATCCTATTGCTTTTTCTGTGTCTGACTTCCTGCCCGGCTTGATCTGGTCTGTGAGGACTGATACAATAGATCTGGTGCATTTTCTCCGCAGAGGATGGCTGAGTGTCGCTTCTGTGACTCTAGAGGACTCGCAAACATTGTCTAAAATCCACAAAATCAGTAATCAGTGTGTATTTTGATATTCTTGATGCATAAAATGATTCTCCATTTTGGTTTTCATGTGTGCAGTGTGTCTTTGGCCTTCATTCAGTCAATAAAATGTCATTTAACAAAGAAGCAAATATAATAATAATGCTAATTATTATTATTAGTAGTATTTAGGTGTAAAGCATGCAAAGTAGAAAAAATAATACCGTGCTGTCCCCCACGCAAAAAAAAAAAAAAAAAAAGAAAAAGAGACGGGTGCGACCAACTAAGAAAACACCAGAGCTACCAGTGGAAAAGTCTGGAGTCCTTGTATGGATCAAGATCAAAAAACAGTGGATCCTACAATTCCCTTGATGCAACTCAGTATTTGACACATATTCAAGCACACATTTCCTTTTGTGTACTACTATATTCTTAGATTGTAGTTACACCACCTTTTTGTATCATGGTTCTGAGAGGAAGTTCAGTGTAATTATGACTGTGATATTTGGAGTGCTGTTCTTGGCTGCTTTATCATGTACTGTAATACGAGGGCTTTCTTTTCTCTCTGCATGTGTAAACAGGAAGTCAGCTGTTCTCTTCAAAAGAGTGGGAAGTCATTATGTTCAAAGCTCAGTGAGAAAACAGTGATTTGTCCACAGGGAATAAGAAAAAACACATTGAGTACATGACAGCAATTACACTTTTATATGTTTATATATGATCTGTCTTTATTATTTATAATTAGTCACAGGCTGCTTATACTTTTCATTCGATATTAAGCCAATAAATATCCAGTGAAGTTTAAGCTGTTAATTCAAGAGAAATTATTATGAGTTTGAAAACAGAAATATTAACGACCTGAGGATCATGTGCAAACAGCAGGCATTTTTGTCCCTATTATACCATGACCTTCACACTACAGAAAAGAACAGAAACAAGAGCTAGATGTCTAAAACTGTAAGAGTGATTGGCTCATCCTACCCCTGTCAGACCTTTTCTTCCCACAATTTACTCTGTGATCCTGCCTGGCTCCCTCTGACTGCAAATAAAAGTCCTGAATTCGACATCTCCTTCCCATTTACAGCCCTACACCACCTCTCTGTGTAACTCTCCTTCTATATCTTACCCATAATTCTCACTATAACTCACTACCTGTATGGAAACTCATTCACATTTCTTCCCTATTCAACCTTAATGTCGCCATCCTCTCATTCATCAGAGGTGTGCAGCTCCCACTTCATGTTCAGCCTCCACATCTAGCATCACTGTTGCCGTGAGGAAGAAAAGGAAGGAGGCCAACTGCTGTTGGAAAAATAAAATGAGACTGGGAGAGCGAAGAGCTGCCATCACTTGTCCTGCCCTTCAACTCCTGGTACAACAGGGAAGAGGAGGAGGAGGGGGGGGCGGCAGTGGAGAGGAGTTAAACACGAGAGGGATGAGGAGAGATTTGATCGCTTGCCCAGGTCTGTCACTCCCAGAGGGACGTGCCCTGGTCGTGTAAGCAGATGGCAGGTTCTTTTGTGAGTGTGTGCGTGTGTGTGCATGCGTGCAGCCATTCATGTGACAGAGCAGAGTTATCTCAGCCGAGTGTGACTGGTTTATAGCCTCGACAGCTGTAAAGGACAATACTGCCACTTCCCACCAACTTGTTTCTTACCTTAACTGTCAAACTGAGGTTGAGACGGCAAGGTGCATTCAAATACATTTAAAAATTAATAAATTTAAAAAAACAATTGAACTTGAATGGAACAACTGCAAAAGGCACATGTCTAGATTGAGGTCTTGGCCCACTCTACCCCGATGTTCTACTAATTCAACTCTGAGAGAGTAAAAATGAAGACTACACTGATGCTTACATAAATCCCTTACCGTCAAATTGAATTTCACACTTCTGATACACCCGCCCCTGAGCTACATCAGCTTTATGAGGAGACAAAGCACTGCAATCAGCACCCGTCAACTCAAAATGTGTGCCAATGAGGAATGTGTAGGTGCTCTGGTGATGAAGCTCTCGCCTCCTGTGATCTTAAATTTAGGTCTTAATCTTAGATCTGACTGTGCTTTATCTGGTTATCAAAACTTGTGCAGAAACTGGGTTAGAATAAAGACACTACTCCAGTTATGAGAGACCCAGTTATAATACCTAACTTCTGGCTCAGTTGAACCAGCGTTCAAAAAAAAAATATATATATAATATATTGTGGTGAAATACATTTATTTAAATTGAATCAGTTCAACCCAAATTTGGACCACTGACCAACAGCAAACTGTCTTGACACTGCTTACTTTTGATGGGGTAGAGCGTTAAAATTGAGAAAGCTATCGCAGCTACAACACTACTTTTAGTTAAAGGAGCTATATGCAAGACCCTAGCATTCAAAAATGAACACTGCAGTCCAAATAGTGAGTTGGAGCAAGAGATGGTATGTTAAATAGGTTTAATCTCTTTTTAAAATACAATCTAGGGTTGAAGCAAGTTGTTTCCCCCCACCCCCTCCTCCCCAGCCTGGCAGGCTGCAGAGACACTGACAGAAGATACACAAGTGCAAGACAAGCGGACATTATACTTGGACAATGATAAACGTTGGGTCCTGAACTGTAAGTTAATCAGCTGTTCATAACTCTGTCAATTGTCTGTCCACTGCTCCAGTTCAGTGACTGTCTGCCAGACTCCATTAACTTATTGCTCAATTTGACCCTCATAAAAATCTACTCCTTCTAAAAGATTATTTATGATTTGTTACGACTCATGAGCAGAAACTAACCCATTCGGCTAACATTCAGCATTAATTTTAACTCCAATAAATGAGAAATGGGCAAACAAAAACAGACGTCCCAGACTGGAATGGAATTTTAATAGGAGAACATGTTGGCTGTAGCATTGCTGTCAGGGAGGCCAGTATTTCAACTTATCATATTTCTTTAATCTCTGATGGCGTATCATGGTCATTTTATGATTTAGTACAGTGAATACGTTACATATCTCCACTTTAACCTCCTCAACTGCTCCACAAAAGAGACATGGTTCACAGACAGTTATGAGGGAGGAGTCGAAGGTATTAATATATATCTCGACTACACTGAGTTTAATTACTGTCCTGTTAGCGATCAAGCTACTTTGCTTCTCAGTTAGATTGTTAGCAAGCTACCTAGCTCAGAAAGTTATTGTGACTGACTGGTGCTATAACGGTCCCGGCTTGATTATGTGTTAGCTTGCCAGCTACAATAGATCTCTGACTGGCCCTGTGACTACCCTCAGACCTACCTTGTTTGGCGTGGACTTTCAGACTTTTCAGTTTGATTCCAGCTAAAATTACAGATTTGAAACCTCCCCCAGACCACACTTCCAAACCTTGGTTTGACGGAAAGAGGTGGCCTCAAACTAGATCAAATTAAACTATGGATTGGTTCATTCTAGCGTGAAAACATGTTTTGGGATGGTTCAGATGGTTTAGCCAATTACAGGAAGTTATGGCAGGCTAGCATCCGCAAATTTTTTTTTTAAATGCAACAAAACAAAATGAACCATGTTGCACTTGAACCTTGGTTCTGACTTTCAGGTATAAAAGGCCCTATTTCACTAAGCTTCTACAACATATTTCATGAACATATGGATATAAATTTTGCTGTGAGACTTTTTGGTGAGACAGTTTTCTGGCAAGACATTTATTAAGCAAAGCCAGGAGGTCTTACCATAAATCTTCTGGATGCCCAGCAGGTCGTCCATGGGCAGTTTAAAGTTGTCCGTGTCCATGTACTGGTAGAAAGGAGCCATGATGGCCGTTGGGTCGTTGGAGTGTTCGAGACCCAGCGCGTGGCCGAGCTCGTGGACCGCTACCAGGAACAAATCGTTACCTAGAGACAGAAAGAGAGAGAGAGAGAGAGAAAAAGAGAAAGCAGTCTGTCATTCCAGTGCTCAACAGTAAAATGTGTTTGCAGCATTTTATATCTCTCACAAGTTGCACCTGTTCTGCTTGGCAGTGCCAGTGTCATTTCTTCAAAATAAAGCCAAGCTTTGTAAGTTTTGTGCTGGCTGATTTAAAGAAACAGCCTATAAGGAAAAGGAAGTTTTGGGTTAGTTCATGGTTAGACACTAAAATAGTCAATGTATGGTCCTCGCAACAATATGCATCCGTATTGGGCATAGATAATCCACTATTTATAATGAGTGGATTATGTAGTGAACAGTCACTGATGGGACATATAACACAGAAACACATGCACACATACATATATACACACACACACTCCCCCTCACAGTGCACTGAAACCCTTTGCTCTGTAATTAATCGAGCCATGGTAAGCCGATGACTACACTGGGTTGACCTTTTGACTCAGAAACCCTCTGTGGCCGACAACCAAGCCCCAACCCAATCCCAGCTGTATTAAATTTGGATATTTGGGATTTAAAGCTGCCCCTCCAACTCCATTCAAGTTCCTCAACTTACGTCACTGGCAACCAAAACAAACAAAAAAACTCACCCCCAACCTCGACTCTGATCTTTTTCCAAGATGCGGAATCCGACCCATAAAGACTCATCATCATTGTTGAGAAACTCGAATGTGCAACTAGGGCTAGACCGCTGTGTCTTATGTATAATTTACGATAGTACGCTGTCTGTCTGTGGGAAGCTGTTAACCTGATTCCATGGAGACATCTAACGCCTCAAAATAAATGTCATTACAGTGTTTTTAAGGAAATCATTTTACATTAAATAAAACGTTATGACAAACTGACCTTCTGGCATTAAAAGTAACCATTTGGAAAACAGAAAATATTGACCGCCTTGTGGTTGTATGCATCTGCCAACCATTCAAGTTCAAGTTTACAGCCACGTGTGTTTAATATATGTAGTGAAGACTTGGAAGAAATTTAATGAAAAGTATTAGGTGTATTTTTATCACTAGATTGTCATGTGTAATTCCAGTCATCACTTCATCATTTTAGCCCATTAGACATGAAGCCACAGAGATCTTGAACTCTGACGAGATCTACAATTCTTGGTTTCAAGTTTGACCCTGTGATGCTCTCACTGCTGCCAACTCTCTTCAGTTTTACCTTCCCCTCTCTTTCTTATCACACAGAGAGTCGACAGGAATGAAAAAGAGCATCACTTATTCATTGCGATTCCTACTAAAGCGAGGCACTTATCTGCTGCAAATCTGTCACATGAATAACGCATCAGCAGATACAGACGGTGATTCAGATCACTTCTTAGCAGGTACAGTACAATGCCTTAGAATTTACAGACAGAGAAATGGCTTAATTGGAACCTTGTGAAGGATATTTGACTGTATAAACGTCAGCGAGTCTTTATAGGCCTGATGTAAAGCCCTCCACTGTATTGGGTGTAAAAGGACGACCGACTGCATTAATATCCAGGATTTTGCTGAAAAAGCTCGACCGTTCAGCCAAATTCTTCCAATGAAAGTAGATGGCTTGTAAAAGTTGGAGCGGTACAGAAACTGAGGCGAAATTTATGCAAGCTTGTAATATTGAACAAGTGTCTGGAGATAGAGTTTATAGCAAATAAAGAGAGGCAGAGAAGAAAAAGAGATTGAGAGAGGAGAGGAATGGCTCACTGATTTTAGGAATCACTTGTGGAGAAAACAGGGTCACTCTCACAGAGTCTTCTACAGGCCATTTCCTATCATGGCAGTGGGAGCAAGGGAG
Organism: Lutjanus argentimaculatus; assembly: GCA_034769285.1. Classification (NCBI taxonomy): domain Eukaryota; kingdom Metazoa; phylum Chordata; class Actinopteri; order Lutjaniformes; family Lutjanidae; genus Lutjanus; species Lutjanus argentimaculatus. The sequence goes on along the minus strand of JAWZSL010000009.1, from coordinate 24,263,711 downwards.
TTAAAGTGCTCAATGGAGCAATTTTAAACATCGAAATATCATTGTCAAATTAATTGTGGTACAGAAGTCAGTGTAATTATGGTACAAAACTGTGACCATTTTTAAAATGTCTCGATCCCTGAATTGACTGCCCTTTTTACTCTGTCTTGTCTCATTCTCACACAAAGAGGACCCAAGATTTTATTTCAAGCCTGGTCAAAACTAGAGCTGGGTATCGATTCAGATTTCCCAAATTGATTTGATTCACAAGGTCCCGATTCAATATCGATATTGCTTGTTAGGGATATTTCAGTTACAATAGCAATTTTGCTTGGATATGAAAGAGATTCTCAGAAAACTAATGCTGTAAATTGTACAAGGACTAAAATTTAACATGGTGCATTATCAAAAATATTGTTTGCATTAAGAATTGACCCCAAGCAGTTACTTCTCACCTTGCTTTTCTCTTCAGTTCTTCCAATTCACACACACTTAAACTCTCACAACACACACACTGGGGCTTGCCTTGCCCCACCCAGCCTCCCTCTGTTTCTCTCTCCCTGTCCAGTGTGTGACTACTTGACTGACTTTCTTAATCAGCAGGAAAACACAACCTACGTTCTGGATTTTTTCACCCACGATTCCATTTTCACAACAGCGGTTGAGCCGCGTGTGGACGAGGCTTGTTTTAACTGTCTCACATAGCAGAGTGAACACATACGGGAGGGAGACAGCGAGGCGAGATTGTCAACTAGTTAAATCATGGATTGTGTCACAAATAAAATCATAAAAATAAAAAATGTGAAAATGGATCACCACATATACTTGGGTAGCTGTTGATAGGCGGTCCGTCCAAGTGAAGTCTATGTATGGGAAATGTGCATTGATTCACCTCACATACAAACAACTGGCTGTGTCTCCCTCACACACTGCAGCTGTATTGCATTGGGTGCTACAGGAGACATTGTTTTTCATAGCATGTGTGATATGTTGCGCTGTACAGCCTGCCTCCAACATAAACGCTACACACCGGATCAGAGAACTAGGGATGTGACGGCACTTAGGCTTGACTTTCTCCTGCCCTGCCTTGATCTCAGTCCCCTCAAAGACTTGGTCTTGTCTTGGTCTCAGTACACTGATGTTGGTTTAGGTGGTCTTCACTACATCACTGGATTGCTGAGTGCAGTGATGCTGACTGGCACAATATTTTGAATGACTTTAAACTCATATGAAAACTCACTGACCTTGTGCTATTATGCTATGAAAATGCAACCTCTAATTTTAAAGTACATGCTTTTAAAGATCTTAATTTACAGACAAATGCAGTACAAGTACACCAGAGCTGTAGCAGTGTAAAGTCCTGATGCTACTGACGCTCTGGTCACATCAGCTGTATGAGTAAATGGAATGGCTGTCTTGTCTGTTTCCATCTCCGTCTTGTTCCATCCCTCAATCTTGAGTCTGTCTTTCTGCCTCCTGGGGCCATTTGAGGTCAGCGTTGTCACTTCGTGTCGGCTGCTTATGTAAGTCACGCTGTGGTAGACAGGGACGTCCTGTTGGCCCCGGGGCCACAAACAAAGCCGAGGCAGTTTGTACTGCCTGGCTAATTATGAGCTGGAAGGTATACAGCGGAGCCTGCACAGGGGACGGTAGAGTGTGGAAAGAGACAGGAGCGAAGGATGAAAGAGACAAAGAGGTAATGCGAGGGGACAGTGTACGAGGAGGAGAAAAAGAAGCAAGAGAGAAAGTTATGGGCCAGAGGAGGAGATGAGTGGGAGACAGATTCTAAAGAGCAGATAAATACAGAGATAAAAATAAGGTGAGGTAAACTGAGGAGAAAGGGCGTCTGGACTGATAGCTGCACGAGGAAAAGTGGAAAAAAACAACAGGATGATAAAGAGAAGGGGAAAAACTGAGGCGAGGAAAACGATAAGGCTCGGGACTATTTGTTATCTCATAAGATGTTCCAATGTTCCAGCAATCACAAAAGATGGAGATGATGAATTATACAACCGCGACCTTTGACCTTGGCATTTGTAACGTCGCCCTCCTCCTGTCAGCGGCTCTATCTCGGCCCCCAAACACAAAACATAAAGCAGAAAATAGAGTGGGAGGGCTTCAACAGCAGGATACAGTTGAAGAAAACAATGCCAGGAGATGAAATACATTACAAAGCTCTGCAGGGCTTGTGTGATAACCCACTGAGGGCAAGTTTTTTTTTTGTTTGTGGGAGAAAAAGAAGAGACAGTGAGTCCTATATTCTCACCACACTGTGATTCATCACTCTCATCTGTGCTGTCCACTGGTTTGGCCGGGAATTTAGCATAAAAATAACTCATCCCGTCAACTATTTCAAGCATAAAAGCCACATTTGCAGCAACAAAGCACAAAAATTCCAGTACTGTTGAATTATTTTTTAGCTTTTTTTTCCACGTTAAGTGGGCAGTGATCATACTGGCAGCCCGTGGCAGCAGCAGTCTTGCCGACACTCTCCTCAGGATAGGTCAAGGTTGCTGCTAATGAGATAGTGTAGCTGAGAAGGAGGAAAAAAAAATTGAAAAATAAAGCAGGGAAGATAGAGTGGAAGAGGTAGAGGAGGAGAGTCACTGGAGATTTATGATCAGACGTACCCCTCTCTGTCTTTCCCCACAGGGTTGCAGTAAAGTAAACAGGGGTTGTGATTAGGAACCAGAAACCTCTACCTGGCTCTTTCTCCCATAATTTACCGGCTCCCTGCACATGCCACCGCCACTACAGCCCATCTGCTGGGCCGGGGGCACACGTGACATGGGAATACCGGGTTTCAGACATAAACACACAGAGATAAACACACACCGGCCCACAAATCAGATATGGGGCCCTGGACACCGCTGTTCAATTGCAGTAATAGCTCAGGTTGTCAGCGCAGGTCTCCAGGGGCCTGTAACCCTCTCTCCTTCCTTACTGTTTAACTAAGCGCCCACGGTTCGCTAAACACGACGTTTGACGTCAGGTACAAGCTTGGCTGTCCACTTGTTGGCTTCTCTATCCCCTTATACAAGTTTTCCCTCAGGTTTCGGATGTTCATTATCATCTTTTTTTTTTTTGTTCAGTGTAGACAAATTGCTGGGGCTGTCATGGGACCAATTTTTCTCTCCACTCAGGAAGGCTTTTGAAAACACAACAACCCCTCATGACGTTAACACCATATCAAGATTTTGAACCAGTGAACCCCCCCCGCAACAACCCTCACTCCTCCAATTGTACAGACGAAGATGCCCAGCAGAGACCGACAATTTCTAACTCCTCCTCCGTCCTTTCTTTAGGAAGCACAGCTGCCACTGTTACTGCTGTTATCTTGTTGCTGTTGTTTTGCCGTCCAAGTCTAAGCAAGCATAAGCACTCTCTTTGTCCCAGAGGACCTCAAATGTTTCCCATTGTTCAGCTCCCACAACTCCCTGAGTGGCTGACACTGCACTTTCAGGAATGGGTCTCGGAAAAATTTACAGAAACAGTGCTGCACAGTGAAGTAAATGCAAAATGGTGTTAAATGCAGTTTCAGGAACATTCCTGAAAATGCAATTAACACCTTTTTGACCAGCAAGGCAGTGGTTCATAACCTGTTTTGTCTGATGTTCCCCCACAGCCCTGCTGGATGAATTAAGTATACCCTCTTCAACACCACCAATCATGTTCATTTGAATTGTTTTAAACTGTATTTAACACTTTTAATAAAATAAAAATTGATGAGATTTAAAAAAAGGCACTGGTTTCCAAAAACTAAAATGCAAAGTAAGCTGGTGACACCACCGTTAGGTATTTTTCCTGTCCCTGACACTGACTGAGAGCTCAGCAGTGGAGAGCAGGAAAAGGAAGGCAATCAGCTATTATCCACTAGCCGAGGCGAAGTTCACAATACTGACACTGGATGTTGTTTCTCTGAGCCGGTACGTCATCAGAAATCTGAACAACCTTGACCCCGAAGGAAGTGAGTGAGAAGGAAAAGCAGAGGGTCCAGAGAGGCAGCAGAGACAGCGAAACAGAGTGTGAGTCAATGAGAGCACTGGCCGTCCAGGAGAGCTGTGCTGTGCTGTACTGACAAGCTGCCAGAGGATCTCAGCCCAGTGGTTCAGTGCCTGGCTCAGAGGGCCCTGGGCTCACAGAGCTCTGCTGGCTGTCAAACCAGAGCTGTGTGCCTGACTTGACAGAGTGACCATTGTGAAGAATGCAGCCAAAGTACAATGGCTGCATTCTGCTCGCTTCACTTTCACACTCTCTCTGTTTCCAACATACCCTCACAGGACAAAACAGGAACACACAGCGTGTGCCATTTGGTGCATTTCACCAAATCAACTTACAGTACCACATGTAAACACCAAGGTTTTCACATGTGAAATCCAGGAATTTGGAGTGAAAATGGAATTCTTTTCTGGTTTGTTGTGAGTACAATTTGTGATTAAAACACATTTTTTTTGCAACCATCCATTGGGATTAGATGTGGCACCCCATACCACCAATATTCAGCCTTACAGTGCATCCAACAACTATTAAAGCGAAACTGTTAGAGGCCACTGTGGCCACAAGACAATTAGTATAATGATAACACATGATGCTCAAACACAGGGTGACAGTAGCACAGAATGAAGTCACACAGTCAACAGACATGTCATTGTCTGGTATGCAGCATGGTCAAGCTAAAGTTTACTGATGCTTCTACCATAACATTAGTGACTAATGACTAGCTGCTAGTAGGAAACGCACCGTTACCTTGAATAAATTGTGTATTTCTCTTGATTGGACTATTATTTGGGGTAATGCAAGTCAACAAAATATATACCAGGTCTGGTTGTTTTTGGACACCCTAATGCTGAAATATTACATATTATAGCTTTACTTAAAGAACAGTCTTTGCCATTGCTTGGAAGTTCAACTTTTCATTTGAATGAGGAAAAATAGTTTCATTTTATCCTTCAAAACTTACATAGTCTTTCTTTTAATGTGAATTTATAATGTTTATAATGTTTATAAAAAGACTGCATCAATAATATTGGGATAACAGTCTTATATTTTTAATGATTAACCTACTATTTAAGATCTTACATAAGATACTTTAAGAATATAAGAATATTTGCAGACTGGACTTTGAAGTTTTTCTGCTTTGAGAAGGTCTCAGGTGAGTCCAGTTTCCCCCTCAAGTTAGGCTGGAAAACACTGTGTAATGTGATAGAAGATCAGTTAGAACCTGATCGACATATCAGTTGACCAATATTGGCCTATCACAGCTATATCAGTCTATATCGGTATCGATGTTGTTTGATACAATATATGCTGATGTAAAAACTTTTTTTTAAACAGAACATGATGCAGATTTTGTTTTTATCTGTTTATGTATATATCTGATCCTTTTTTGCAGTTTAGGTTTAATATGCACATCTATTTTGCTCATTGCAAAGAACATGTGCTTATATGTGTATTTATATGTGTATATTTATATTTGATATATCTTTCAATATTCTGTATAAAGAAATATCATCCAGAATTCTGAATCAGATCTTTTTCCCATCCCTAATATCAGGTATCAGCCCCAAAAATACAGTATTAGTTGGGCCCTAAACGCAAGTTATTTTCTTTGACAAACCCATGAAACTTTGAGGAACCCACTGTTAGCATGGTATCCCCCTTGTTAAGTCCTAACCTTGGCAATGTTCAGTGTCATGTACTATCCACTGAGCTACACCATCCTTCAGAGGAGAACAGTCTGTTGTTCCACTTGCTCTCCTCCCTCCCTTCATCTTCTATCCCTTCACTCTTTGTCTGCTTTCTCTCTCTCTCTCTCTCTCTCTCTCTCTCTCTCTCTCTCTCTTTCTGCTCCCTCGCTCCAGGCTGTTGACATTGGTTGAGCAACACTTGTGCTGTTGAATCTATTACACTTAATTCTCACAAGCTTGTCAGAGAACAAAACCTCGGCTGATGGGAGCAACATATGTACACTGGAGTAATTATTTATTTACAGAGACTGCTACAGACTGAAATTCTGTGTGTGGAACGTTGCCAGGGATCCAAATATTGGCCGTTCCTGTGGACTCGAGGTAAATAAACCAGCAGAAAGGAGGAAAAAAATGCTGCCAAGGAAAGGACATCCTTTATTCTTGTCATGTTTATCTCTGTGCAGCACCTGCGAGCGAGATGGCGATGTGTGTACATATTCATTGTGACCATTAATCATTAATAATGCATTCGCAAGCAACGGTGTGTACACATGCGCGCTTCACAAGCTCGCACACACTTCTGCAGCTGCATCAGACACAGTAAACGCTAATGTTACTTCATCACAAAAAAACTGGAGACAACTTTCTAATCTCAGACTATACCAGCGAACTAGCCGGAGAGATAATGTGACAGAATTTTAAACCAAGCTGCAAAACTTCAGTGCTAGAAAATTGTAGTACAGATCAGATAAATGTCTCCAGTAGTCATCTTCTTTTAATACAGTCTTTTTAAAATACTTTGAGCAGCATCCAACACATCGTCATGCCTAAACAACAGAACAGGATGATCGGCAATGAAACAGCATATATAACAGCTGGAGAGTACCAGCATTAGGCACAGCAGACCTTAAGTATGTGATGCAAATCATGTGACGTTAAATATGCGGTAACTTATTTAGTTTTAGGCACTAAAACTACTTTGTTAGTTTTAGGTTTAAGATAATGTTTTGGGTTAAAATAAGCATCTTATGTAAGTCATTTATGTAATGCAGCCTACGGAAGCCATGTAGGTAACAAAACTTCAACATTGTCAACACTGGCTTTTGACTGCTGGGGCAGCAGTCCCTCAGGACTTTGCCTGGGGACCAGAGGGTGGCTGGTTCAGACCACAGAGGCTCGGAGACGCGCCAGTTCACCTCCTGCACTGACAAATCACCAAACTGCTTGGGGTGCTGCTGTATGTGGCAACCTCATCACTCTCCCTCTGATTGCATGTCTTCGGGTCTTCATGTACGTGCATGTATGTATTTCAAGTCTACATGTGTGTATAATTAACAACGGAGTGAATTTCCCCAAGGGGAAAATCTGTCTTCTTCTTTACACAGTACACAAACCCCGGTCTCCTGGGTGAAAGTCCTGTTTCCATCCACCCCACCTCCTACCTACGCAGACTCTCTTGCTCTTATACTTCTCTGTCATAATTACTATGGCTACTAGAAGTCGCCAACTTAAAATAAATGTAAATATGGGTCATAATAAGCTGCTCGCACAAACAACCTGTACACCCAGACAGGCTGGGAGCATCACTCTTGACCCTCCTTAGGACATTGAGATTCTTCAATGACTTCTACAAACACGTGATGACCCACCGACCACCCAATAAATCCTCAACTTTTACAAACATCTGCCTTGTTGCTTCTTAGTCTTCTGTAATTTCTTCCATCGTGTTCACTGCTTTTCCACCGTTGCCAACTGACATTTCTCCTGTCACTTCTTACTATAAAGTTGAAGTTGCAGTGACAGTCGAAATACAAAAACTGTGAAAGAAGTAAAAATAGCAGTTAAATTGGAAGTGCTTAAAGACGTTGAAGTCTCAGTCTGTTTCAACTGTTTTCAGCACTTCCAAAACAAAAAAATTTGAACTACTTTCACTACTCCACACACCAAGTGACATTTCCACTGCTTTTGTCTTTTATTCTTCCACTCCTCTCATCTCTTACTCTCCAAATGACAGTTCAACAGTTTCAGTTGTTCTTCTTCAACTGATATTTCAACTGCATTCATCTCTTTCTCTTTAACTGATATTTCTCCTTTCAATGCGTGCACTTCGACTGAAACTTCAAACCCTTTCAGGTCTGTAGGCTTTTCCAGTTTCTTCTTCTCCTTGTTAAGTAAAAGAAAATGCTCACTGCTTTAAAATAGACGCCAAAACCCTCCTTGCGTTTACAACTGGATCAACAAGAGCATTATTATGTGACATTTTCCTACAGAATGCAGAACCACAAATCTGATATTTACAGACAAATGCTGCCTTTGTGGATGTGTCTCAGAGTTTCTAGCCTGAGGACCTAATGTAAGTAGGTTACAAGTGACAGTCTGGCATTGTAGAAAACACATGATCCAAATAGTAACAAAGGGTAAGATCTTTTATTGAAGTATGAACTTCTCAGTGGGTCACTATTGTGCCAAAGCATCCTTACAAATGTTTCCTTAGAAATGTGTTACACTGATAATAACATGGCTACTTCGTCTTTTCAATACAAAAACTGGCACATATCACACAAGACACAAGTGATATTCCTTGAACTGCCATAATATGTGTGTGTTCTCAGAGGGAGACATACCCTAGGCAGGGCTGTTTACACTTCTTGTTTGCTGAGGATTATGGGTACGAGGTTACGAGAGCATCTGACTGACTAGTGGGAGGGCAAGTCTCCCCGGGTGCGAGATTTGTGTACGCGCGTGTGTTTCTGAGAGTGTACGTGTGTGCGTGTGTGTATTCATGTGTGGGGGCGGAAGAGAGTACTGCCGCCCACGTGGAAGCTGATGCTGCTGTCAGTAGGCGGCCGTCTATTTCTAGTGGCAGCCTGGTGGGCAGGAACGCATGGTGATATCTCCGCTTTCTTTCTCTTGATTTCATTTTCTTTGTTAAAGTGTGAAAGCAATGATTTAAATCCCTTGTCTTTCTCAAAAGCGGTATTCATAGTCGAAGATTAACTTAAAATGGTTATGTAATCACCAGAGGTATTTCCACACAAGATAAACAAGGTATTAAAAGGTGCTGTATCTAGCAAATTCAAACATGCATTCATAATTACACAAGTCTAACACAAAAAAGAGATTTACTGTATTATTATAACACTAGCCTTATTCAATGCCATAGTTCAGATTTTGTTAGGTGGGATTATATAAGGTATTTATCCATAGTCAGTGTATTACCAACAGTAGATGGCGGTTGGCACGCCCTTAGTTTGAAGATGCAGAACCGTCATTATATGAGCCAAATATGACTCTCTCCAAAGCCACCAGACTCCATTGGCAAAAACAGTAATTTTACCTTGCAGAACATGCAAGGTGCTGCACTCAAAGTGCTTTTACTAATGTTAAGTGTCTGCCAAGTCTCTAAGAGCCAATTGGAAATTTTGGCCACTGCTGATGTTAATTTGGCTGCTACTTCATGTCTGTCTTCAGGGCGTATACAAGTGGCAGGTTGTCAACATAAACTGAATAAAAGAAGTCTTAAAACCGAGCCTTGCGGGACACCAACAGAGCAATCAACGAACAATTAAGTCCTGTTCCCAACTCTTGTGCATTGTTTTTTCATAGTTATTTAGACCTCAATCCATTTGATGGCATCGACAGTTTTAAGAGCAGAACATTGTGATTTACTTATCAAATTCTTTTCTGGATGTTTTTCTCCCCAAAAACCAAATTGCCAGGGATAAAGGAAAGCTTGTCCTGAGTTTAAAAAGTCAGGTAGTTGTTAATACTGTACTTTGTCATTGTACTGTCTTTCTTTTTTTCAGAGATTACTGTCAGCATTTTTCCAATCCCTAAATAGTGTCTGCACTCGTCATGTCAGACCATGTACAGTCTCGATAACCTCACCATCACAGGTTAGGACAGCCTATATGTTGCATGAGAGGAAAAGCCCAGGGCAAAAACAGTCTCCATATAACACTTGCTTGAACATACTGAGCTCTTTGTATTACCATATCACACACACACACATAATACAGACACATATTATACAATATAGAGCACGCTACATCTATTATGTTATATAGTATTGCATCAAGTACATTCACCATGTTCCTTGACTGGATGGTGTAGTATCCTACACTGATCTATTATATTGCACTGTATCACATCACAGTGTTACATCATGTAATGTCAACTGTCACACTGCATCCTTGAGATAAACTGCCTACAAGGTAGTGAGTTCTTCGAGCACCCTTGGAAGGTGTGTGTGTGTGTGTGTGTGTCTGTGTGTGTGTATTTCCGTGCTGTTTTACCGCCGGTGTCCTCCCACAAACTCCTCTACTTACAGTAACCAAACCATCAATACTGTTCCTACTGCCTGCCCAAATGTAGCCATGCAGGACGTCCTCAGGACTCACACATACACATGCTTCCAGTAAAAGATAAAGATCTGCTCCTGTGGTAAGAAAAAAGCATCTGATTCTCCCCATTTATTTTCTCAGAGAGATAGAGAGAGGCAGCAGCAGAATAGAGTAGATAGAGGGACAAAGATAGAGACAGAAGGACATAGGGAAGATTGACGATCTTTATAGGAGGAAGGAAGGATTTCAGAGAAACTGAACAACCTTGAAAGAATGTGGAATTAACTTTTCTGTGTTACCTTTTACTTAAGCAAGAATATCTTCATCAATATTTTAATCGATGGGTTTGTGATATTATAAAAACAATTACAAATACCTTACTTAATTTAAGACAAAGAAGGCAAATCCTCCTTTATGCAGATGAAACGCTTCTTTTTCTGCAAAAGATGGGCTGCAATGAGGCCTTAACTTTCTCAGTTATTACTGCCAGGCTTACACCCTGACAGTCAGCATGAAGGCAAAATATCTTGGTTAAAGGGAAATGACTTATAATGCCATATAACTGGGAATCAAACCGAAAAACACATTTTTTGTTTTTGAGGATTCAATAACAAATCCGAATTCTACTGAAAATACTTAATGCGTTATACATTTTTACTATTTCTGAGGAAACAGCCAAGGTGATTTGAAGAATTTCAGGGCTTCATCTGGTCCTATACCAGAAGTGTTGCAAAATAATACACTCAATAATGCACTGCAAAGCACTAGAAAATGTTGAGAAAGAAATATGACACAAACACACTGACTATTGATAAGTACTTCATACAACCCTGCTTCAAATAATCCAGACTACCCCTTTAACATTACAGGAGTCCCTTGTTGACTCAAGACATTAAATCAAATTATAACTGAAGAAAAACAAAAATTCATCACTTGCAGGAATGGAACAACAAATCCAAACACAAACTGGAATAACATGCGGCAGACTGACTGACCAAAATACCTGATAAGAAACCTAAAAAAGACCATGACGATGTATGCACAGACTGAATGGCCAGCAAACAGACAGATATCACTCTCCAAACAAACTCAGCTTCCTAAAACATTTGTTCTGACTTTTGGAAACATATACACTGTAATTTCATTGTCTGGACAACAAGAATAAATTACTCTTCATGCTGGAATAGTATTTGCTATTACATGCTACTGCCTACCACAATAAAGCAAGTAGGAAATCAAATGAAGCGGGTTTCTCTATTTCTTTCTTTTATTTATTTTGTAGATAAATAGCCACCTTCATGTGAGAATCAGTTTTGTTTTTATTGTTTTCTTTTGTAGGCATTATTTTATTAAGTGTAACAGTGCCTTGGAAACACAGGTGTCATACCAACTAAACCCACTGAACTTCATGGAGTGAGTGCGAGAGTGACAAGGGAGGAACTGAAGAAAAAGAGAAACAGGGTGGAAAAGACAGTCCACTGCTTCCTCCCCATCACCCAGTAGGAGTAGCAACCTAAAAATAAACCTGCAAGGACACCATATGCTCCTCTACTCCTCAACCTCTCTTCCTTTTTCCTCTCTTGTACTCTGCTTGCTCTTACAGCTCTGATTTCTCCTCTTTTTTTTCTATTCTTCTCTTTTCTCTTTCCTTACAAGACCCTGACTTGAAAGAGGCCGCTCCACCTAACAATGCCTGCACTGTCCACTTCTAAGAAGCTGAGGATTGATCTCTATTCATTGTATGCTGGTAAAAACGCCCAAAATGACGGCCGCTTTGAATGTACAATCGAGTTACAGGATCGAACGTCAATGATAAACCGTTCTGCCAATCGACGCCGGGGAGACGAGCTTTCTCTACGACCATCAATCAATCAGCTGATCAATGTCAAGCCAGTCCTGACATCCCCTCCCTCAGCCAATCATCCCTCCCTGTTATCTAATCCCAATACCTGGAAACATAAATTCTTGGTGTATTTTTCCTCCTGGTGACAGTGTGCTATTCTAACCTCTTTGGCTCACTTTGGGGGTAGTGGTGAAGAAAATAATAAAGCCCTGGAATCTCTCATTTCCTGTGTGTAGGTCTAGCTCTCATGCTGTGTTATGTTACACTTACACTACTAGAAGCTGGAGGTCCTTGAAGGCATACCAGGCCTTATAAGTCACCCTCGGGTGAGACTGGTTGTTTGTGTACAGTCATGGTATGCAGTGGCAGCAATGAAACTTTTTTCTGGTGCCAAGTTGTTTTTTTTTTTTTTTTTTTTTTTTGTTTGGTTGGTTTTTTTGTAAAATCCAGTCAGCTTCAGTGTGACTGAAAGTCAAAATGGAATCTGTCTTATCTATTCCTGCGTGCATCGTTTTGATTTTTCACAAAGAAAAACACAGCGGCCTCAGCCCACAAAGATGACCTTGTGATAAAGCCCAGATGAGCGTCTGCTTGTTTGCCTTGTCTGTTGCGCAGAAATTGAAAACTGTCAAATAAAAAAAATAAAAAAAAACCTTCTGCAAATGCGCTCCCTTTGCAGAAGTGGTCGTGGCATGTTGAGCTCTCATGAAAAGACAATCTAATCATCTCGATCGCCAGTTCCAGTTTTTTTTTCTTCCTTATCCTGTGTTCACACTAAATCCCTCCGCAATCCTTTCTCCTTTCTACCCTCCAGCGCTCTGCCTCTGCATCCAGATTTTACCTTTGTTGAAACATTTTTCCGCGATGTTTCATCCAAACATGTTTCATCTTCTTACTCTCCCTGCATAATTTTCCGAGCCAACCTCTGCTCTTGCCCATCACAAGCTATTATGTCTTTAGTTTATTCTCCCATGCATCTATCTATTCCTCCATCTATTGATCCCTCGCAGCTATTCATCCATCAGTCTCTAAAGTGAAGAAGTCTAGGAATGTAGGGCAGTTGTAGGAGCTCCTGGACCACTTCTCTCTGTTTTGCCCCCAGGGAGGTTGCACTCTCAATGGGAATATCGGCTGATCACCCACCCCCACGTGACGCGATTCTTCCCTGCTGTCTTTCAGCGTGCATCATCCTGGCTAAAATAAGCTAGCAGCTATCATTGTGCCATCCTTGACACATGTGTGAATTCTCACAGTGTACAAAAAAAGGACAGAACATGTCACTAAACGCGTTTCTTCTTAATATTTAACTTTATCCTTCGATGGCTCAAAGGCAAGAGAAAAAAGGAAATAGTGAGAATGAAAGACATGGGACTGATCAGTGTGAACTGCCAACACATTTGAGATTACATAACAATGTTGTATTTACCTCCAGCATGGATACACAAATCAAGCAGATAAGAAAATCACCTGGGATGTTGCTCAATTTTGTAACGTCAACAAGGATGTTGATCTCCGTTGCAATACAGTATCTGCGCACATATCAAGTACAACTTCACACTGTCAGGTTGGAGATATCCAATTTACTTCTTCTGTGAATTGGAGATCTGTTCCACTTTGTTAACAGGACCAATCCGATATGAACAGAGCTTGATTATGATGGAATAAAACCCACAAACAACTTCCTCGAGCCAAAAGTGGCTCTCTAATCCACTGTTGGAAATGTTTGTTCATTTAAATATTGCTTAAACAAACCCTTTCCCTCGACTGCAAGCCCCACTGTTTTAAAGCAGCACCAAAGGCTGACACACACTTTGTAGTGAACAAGGGAAAGGAGGAAAGGAGGGAGGGCGGGTGGAAATGGAAATGGAAATGGGTAAATCCGTCAGTCAGTCTTCATAAAAAAGGATTTCTCCAAACCTCTGTGTCAAACGCTCTTCACTCTCTGGTGCTCTGAACTCTTTTCAGGCATGATATGCTGTACATCAAAGGCTCTGGCGCTGGGGGTTTGACATGCGTGGTGTGATCATGTCCACTGTCAGCCACAGCACTTGTTTCCACGCGCGCAGCACAGAGGAGAGTGTTTAGTGTGAAGTAGAGGCAATAACACAAGCCTGACTGAGGATGAATGTGAGAGTCAATTTCCTAGAGTTGCTGCCATGATGCACAGATAACGCCGCTGCTGCGAGTAAGGACAGTGTCTGACAGGGTTGGACATTCGGACGAATATATCCAGTCCATTGCTGGTTATGTTTTGGGAGATTATTGTCAATTCAATTCAATTCAATTCAAAGAGGCTTTATTGGCATGAACATAATACACCATGGTGTTGCCAAATTGCCAGATTTTTGTCATTTTTATTTTGCTAATTAAATGGTCTGGCTCAGAAAAACAAATGAGAGCCTCTACTCAGTAACAGACTCAGTGAGCTAACCCAATAGCACAAAGAGACCAGCAACAGCAGAGCCAGGCAGCAGGGAAAAAACAGTGTAGAGCTAGAATATTTTCACATCTAACTCAGGGCATTAAGGGTATGTTCAGACCAAACCGGACGTGGTGATTTTTGGAACAATGGAAAGACTAACCAAGACAGTTTTGGTGAGTTTTATTTTGTTTTCCGTAAAGTTTTAATGAGGAGTGTTTTACGATGAGGTAACAAGGCAATTAAACTAGCCTTAGTTCGGAGAGAAAATTTAATTCCAAAGGTGTCAAGCTGTACCCTAGAGTCTGCTTCACTGTTTAAGTTTCATTGCAGGTTCTACTCCATTACTCCTACCCACATCACATTTTTATGCCTCGAGATTTGATTATCAGACAGATGTTCTCTCCTTATGCTGTACGTATTAGTGAAAAATGTTTCTCAAAACTCTGGATGAAGTTGCCAATAGTGGATAACCAGCTGAGATTAAAAAAAAAAAAAAAAGTGGATGAAACCGGAGTCCAAAAAACTCCACAGATGATCTGCTACAACAGTGGTGTCTTAAAATGCAGGCAGGAGTCCAACTAACTGTCATCTGCATTATCGATTTAACTGGCCATTATTTTCTCAATGAATCACTTTTTTTTTTCTTTGAAACATCAGAAAAAAGTGAAAAAAATTCAAAATATTATTCCCTGGAGCCCAAGGTGATGCACTCAAAAAGCTTGTTTTGTTCAACCAACAGTCCAAAACCAAAGATACTCAGTTTGAAAAGATACAAAACATAAACTAAGCAGCACATTTGAGAAGCTGGAACCATGGAATTTATGGTATTCAGGCTTGAAAAAAAAACAAAACAACTGAAACAACTGAACAACTAACAAAATACTTGCAGAACAATCAGCTAATCAGCAGAGTCCATTACCCGTCTTTTGGGGCAATGTTTGTCATTTTATTTTGCTAATTTAATCTACCTTCAAAGAACACACATCAGTGCTTAGAGACAAACTCTCATTCAGTGGCACAGCACACACTCACAGAACAAGTGGGAGGACGACAGCCTGCAAAGCCAGAATATTTTCACATCAAACATGGTGAATTTTGGATTTGGTGATTGTTGGAACAGTGGAAAGACTGACCAAGACGATTTTGGTGAGTTTTATTTTGTTTTTCTGTCAAGTTTACACGGTGCGCCTTACAATGAGCCTCGTTTGAAAAAAACACTTCAGAGAAATCAGTCCTCTGTTGACGTTTTGTGCATTTTTTTTTTCATTTATTTGATGAAGTAAACGACAGCATACTAATTGTAGCAAACTCGCCACTCGCACTCATCTGCATAACATAACATACCGCCTAACACTACTCCACGTGCATAAAATACTCAATCATCTACATCATGCTGTGTGTTGGATTTATTTGTTCGTATTTAGAGGGACGGGAGATCAAATTAAAAGATCAAACGGAGGATAAACAAAAAGACAGAGGACTAACCCAGGTGCTTCTATTGATTTAGAGATAATAATGTCTACAGACAAATTATTGTCTTGATGAAGGTGATGAGGCAGTAAGTCACAAGAGGAAGTCATTTCAAAACAGCCACGAGGCACTCAGACAGGCACTGGCAGATGAATGCAAACTCTTTGGTGGAAACAAACAACTGTAATTCAATATGCAGCACCTTGAGAAACTGTTTTACTTCAGAACCACTTTCTTGATGCTAGTGGGGTTATTTGCCTTTTCCAGTGTGTTTGATTCTGCAGACACCACTTTCTTTTCTATATGATAAAAGCATCAAATCACACACATATAGGAAGCAGCAGCTGTATACTGTATATCTAAGTCTCTCTTAAAATGCCATTAGCTAATCCTAATAAGAACCTCATTCTGCTGGTTGTGCTAAAAATTCCACTGAATGGAACTTTTCAGTAATCCTCTATCCTCAAATGCCTTGAGTTGCAGTGTGAGCGAAGGTGCAGACAAAACAGTGGCAGTGCATGCATGCATGCGCGCGCCTATGTGGGTGTGTGAGCACTTAAACACGTGTATGCAAGTGCTTATCTCCATGCAGACCGGGAGTAATCCTCCAGTGTGCATCTGTGATGTCACCATCCAAAACAACTACAATAACATCTACGGCGTGATGCTGGCAACGGTCGCAACGACGACTGATCCTCCCTGACAACAGTGTGGTGGGGATTAGGTACAACAGGCACGGGCAGCTTACTGGACAGGATCTCATCTCCGGTGTGTGTCAGTATGTGTGTAGTTGGAACTTTTAAAAACACAATAAAAGGAGGTAGAGGGAGACTAAAAGAAAGCCAGAGTTGGAAGAGAAGAGAAAAGCCAGACACATAAGACATTATGTGCTAAAATTACATCATTTCCAGCTGTTCCCTAGACGACACAGAAACAGGAAGAGAGAGGAGACGGATGATAGGTGGATTACAAATCCTTGAAACTAGTTGCAGTGGAAATATATGGAATTATTTACCTCTGTTGGCAGCGATTTTGAGACAACATCTAGATTAAAATGATGCTACATGCGTGTTTTTATTTAAGAAATGTATTCTGGAGATGTGAGCAGAAAAGTATATACTCAAGATGATTTAAGCTTGCATCTTTGCAAATTAGTCTGCTAAAATCAAGTGATGAGGATGTTTAGGCATAAAACAAAGTCTAAACAACCTACTATCAGTGCTCAGTGAGGCACTGAGCTCTTTAAGTTCACTCCATCAACTCCATTCAGGCTCATGCAATTAGTAAATCATAATCTAGCAAGCGTAAGGCCTGGTTCATACAGACAGCAACACTGTATAAAGACACAGGGCTGTCTGCAGTCTCACCAATGCTTTCCAATCTACTCACTGTTACAGGCAACTTTTTGGTTTGGCTGATAATATGGTGTCATCCCCAGTGACACCCCCCTCTGATTGATATGATGCAGATGGATTGATCACATACAGCAGGTCTGTGAATCACAGAACAATACTGACACAATATTTGGCCTGTCTTAACATGTCATTTGGCAATATGTGACCCTTCAACGATTATAATATATATGTGACAATATATAAGTATATTACAGTATAGTATACAATTAAAGTACATTTTGATCCATATAACTGATAAGGAAAATATATCTGGCACATACCACAGGCAAAAGGAACCTGCAGGGCAGTAAACTGTAGTTATAATAGTTGTGTTTCATTCATTTCTGGAACACTACATCTTTCTCATGGCAGCAATATTGTTATATACTGGTGGGGTAAACACAGGTGTTACCAATAATACTAATTAAAGTTAGGGGCGGGAATCTCTTGGAAAATTAATATTGGTTCAATATAAAATTACAAGAAAATTAAAATCCCTTTACTGTGTTAGGGGCGCGTGCATGAGTGCATGCATGAGTGAGTATTGTTGTGTTGATTGTATTGTTGAGAATGGAGTGTGTTCTCCCGACATACCGTGCCAAAAATGAATTTCCATTTTAAGTGAATTTAATGGACAATAAAGTAATCTGAATCTGAATATTGTATTAGGTTTCAATTAATCTCAGGTAATGATATCAGGCCTAAAAAAGTCCAGTATGGGTCAGGTTTTTGTTTTTACAAAGCAGGGATCAAACGTATAATGTTTTTTTCATTGCATTGTGCCAAGCTTTCAGTTTTACAGACAGCTCAGGTTAAACACTATGTACCAAAATGCACACACACACACACACACACACACACACACACACACACACACACACACACACACACACACACACACACACACACAGTTCTTCTCAATGCCAAAGAGTTATAAACTGGCAAAGAGTTTAAAAGCATTGCTGACTCTGAGATACTGCAGCCAGAATATCGATATCACTTCACAAGAGATTGTGTCTGGACATAACAAGCTGGTACAACAGCACATACAGACACATGACTGTATAATTACTAGTGGTAACATTAGTAATACTTGCAGCGCTATTATCTTACGTGTTTTTTAGTTTTCGACTGCCAAAATCTACACGCTGCCTCAGAGGTGTTGCTATCGTGCCAAGATGAAAAAAACAAAACAAAACAAAAAACAATCTGGCTGGAATACAGAGTACCTGATATTTGTAGTATTTTTTGGCATGAGTATTGTGAAATTTGAAGATATTCAACATCTCAGCACAAAACACAGGCTGTGAGCAACTTTGAGCTGTACGAGCCCTCAGAAATCTATCTCAGTGTAACACTAGTCATCATGCAGGAATAAGAGCAACCCCCTGCCACGGCGAGCAGTCAGGATTCAGCCAGTGCATGTTCATATTTGGCAAGAAAGCCAGCTGGAGAGTGCGTAATAGAACTGCATGCATTATGGGATGTTTTCACAGAAGTGTGGGCCGCAGCAGGGCTGTATTAATATTGCATTGAGGGGTAGAGAGACAGTGTGTGTCTGTTTGAAGGGGGGTGAATCATAGCGTTCAATGACAGCTGCTTCTCCTTCCTCCAAGGCAGAGATGACAACACTGTGTGTGTGCACATTAGAGATGTAGCGATCCACTTTTTTTCAGTTCCAATCTCATTCTGGTATCTGAAGTTGGATATCTGCTTTTACTGATACTATACCAATACCAGAGGCTGAAATTGGATTCCAGTCTGGACAGCTTGAGTAGTTTGTTTAATGTAACTTGTGTAATTGTAATTTTTGTGCTGTAACACCGTCAGTGAGGTGGCTAGTACAGAGATTGGTGTTGCAAATCTGATACGAATGCCTTACGTCCTTATCGGGCCCCATCCCTAGTGCATGTACTCAGATTTGATTTTCACCTGCACATATGCATATTTAAATATGTTTAATATCAGTTTTTATGAGTGCATCATGTGGTCAATAAAACATCAGATGCACCAGTAGGTTAGTGTTTTATTATTATCACTTCCAACCTGCCGGAGTGATTCTTGTCAGTTCGATCAAACTACTCGCTCTCAAAAGCCTTAAATATAGCCGTTCAAAACACATTATCTAAGCCCACAAAAGCCCCTCTGCTCCCACTTAAAATTCAGTCTTCGACAGCAAGTTCCTCACTTCTATTTCCGACGCATAGTGCTCAACAGCTCCCACTCATCTCCTCTGCTCTCCTCTCTCCCCTTTCCTCTTCAAATGTTTTCTTTACTTTTTGCTACGCTGCTTTCTCAGTCTTTCCCTCCACGTCTGTCTCTCTTGTGAGCTCTTGAACCTCCAATATTTGTCTAGAGATACTCCGCCATTCTCTCTTATCTCCTCTTTCTCTCCCCGTTATCTCGGCTGCCTTCCTTCTAGTAACTCGCCCTTTTTTCCCCCCTCCTTCTCACATGTGTCCTTATTTCTTGAGAGCGTCTCCTCGTCTCTCGCTAAGTCATCTCTGTCAATGTTTTGACTCATGACTCAGTAACAGTCATGACTCCTCTTGAGTCGCCTCCATGGACTGCGGGGCAGGCTAGCCCCTTACATTTAATGAGGAATTCAAAGAAGAAAGCTCAAAACATCAATCTTTAAGAATCCGAGAGACAAAGCTGAACATGTTGCCTGCTGTGACAAGCATCCACTCAAGAATGGATTTTTTTGCTCTAGTTGACTTTACTCTTATTATGTCTCTTCTGCAATTATTTTCTTTCTTTACGCCATCTTTTTCTCCATTTAATCTCTTACGAGTCCCTTTCATCATCTCACTGAAGGCTGCAAGGGCTCAGAGGTCAACTGGCTGTTGGCTGCCACTGATGCTGCGCACACACACATACGAAAGAGATATCTGTTGAACTACATAGCAACGCTTAACAGCAACACAGCTGCTCAACATGCAACTCGCACAATAGCATGACAGACAGAGCCCGCTAGGGGCTTACATACGGCCTGACAAGCTGTAAAGCTCAGAGGGCAAGTATTCAGCTAGGGCACAAGCTTGAGGTCGCAGTGGACTGAGGGGTATGAGATTACTGTAGTTCACCAAAGGAGATATCTGCAAGCAGGCTTGGATGTTTTCAAAGAGAGAGGACTCAAATCGCACCAGTACAGAGCAGAAAACTGCAGCACACCAACCAGCAAGACCAATATCCAGCAGGCATTACACTGCAACACATCTGAGTCTCCCTGGCAGAGCATCAAAATCTGTTATTTGGTGAGAGCAGATATGCTGTAAATGTGGAAAACTTGAGCCATGGTGAAATATCTTCTGTATATCTAAATATCTTCCATATTTGCCAGGATTTTAGTGTTGTTAAAACCAATTCCATGACTAGTAATAGTGATTCAATAACTGTCTGTAATAGCCTAATTTCATGTGCAGTTGGTCTGAAAACCAATTTAAGGCAACAAATTCATGGAACAAGCTATGAAATCCATTAGGCTATATTCCAACATAATAAATAATTTGTATTTTAAAAAAAAAGATAATACTCACTGACTTACTTAGAAGTCTGACATATTACAATTTAGAATACAAAATGTAAAGACTGCCAAAAGGCCATGACTATTGGGAACTGTTTACTAATGTCATGTTTCCACAAAGCAGTCCAGTCCAGCTCAGTTCAGTTCATTTTGTTACACATTAGAATGGTTAGTTTTGTGATTTTCATTGGAAAAAGTTTCATTGGTACCAATAAAACCATTCCATTCCATTCAATTTCTTCGTTGCTCCTCTGTTGAGGTTCCCAGAAAACTGAGCCGATACTAAAAGGTGGAGTTAAAACACTGCAGACCGCTGATTGGTCTCCTTGTTGTAATAAACAACCACATATCGAGCTGATATGTGGTTGTTTGTTCCAGTGTTTCCCTGTGGAGCTTGATGCTGAATGACAAAACACCTGCAGCACGAGCTTCGAAGTTCAAAAAAGGCTAGTTGAGAACTGAGTCTGCCATTACACTCACGACACGCTCCTGTCAGTACAACGTATATGCAACACACCCTTATGATCACGGTGGTGTACTTAAGCCGTCAGTGGTCTGCCACTCTCACGCCTGCTGCCACATGGTTCACCTGAAAGCTATGCTGTCACTTGCTGGTACTGCATTTCAAAAGCACTCTGCCTCCACTTCAGCATCCACCTGTAAGTTCTGCTCTGTTGTATATTCTATAAGGAGTAAGTTATTCTCGTCACTTGTCACTTCCTGCTGCTGTTCTTCATATAGCATTTCAAAAACCCTCTACCTCCACCTCAGCATCCACCTTTAAGTTTTAAGTCCATAGGAGTAAGTTATTCTTGTTACTCCCCACTCCCTGCTGCTGCTGTTGTTCATATAGCATTTCAGAGGCCCCACCTCCACCTCCATCCACCTGAAGGCTCAGACTCTATGTTCCTGTAGGGTGTAATTTATTCTCGCCACTACTCTCTCCTGCTGTGCTGAGCTCTGTGTTTCTTCATGAAGAGTCGCAAGGTCAGAGCCAAGACACAAAATATCAACCCTGTACATATTCTACACGCGCATATCAATCC
Source organism: Lutjanus argentimaculatus (assembly GCA_034769285.1). Classification (NCBI taxonomy): domain Eukaryota; kingdom Metazoa; phylum Chordata; class Actinopteri; order Lutjaniformes; family Lutjanidae; genus Lutjanus; species Lutjanus argentimaculatus. The sequence continues at coordinate 24,242,001 of JAWZSL010000009.1, read as the reverse complement.
AGTCCAGGTGAGTGAGCTCACTGACCTTTCCCTGACATCATCTCATGTGAAGCTGTCTTAACTTTTCCCATGAATACTAATGAATGCTTACCGTCATGGTTGGGGTTTCCCAGCGTCCACGGCTCATCTGAGTCAAAGTGCGTGTCTCCTCCTATTCCCGGCCCTGGAAAGTAGGCGTGCGCCAGGAAGCCGCCCTCGCCGTCAAAGGGTGAGCTATCAGCCATGGAAACCTGAAGCGAAGATGATGGTGATGTCCACGTCCTTCTTGGTCCTCTCCAGCTCGCTGTAGGGCACAGCCTCAAAGCGCAGCGGCGTCACATTTTGCCAAACGTCGAAGGCTCGCCGAATGGCGTCGTGGGTCTCCTCCGCACCCACTTTGGGTGTGACGTTCTTTATGCTGCAGAGACATGAGATACAGGATGGAAAAGTTGGACCGGGAAAACACTAGAAGCCTTTGTAAACATTTCACACAACCAGATAATTTTCTCTTATCACCATGCCCCAGTAAGCCTCAAATCAGGATTTCTCCTTCAACTGTCAGGATGAGCAAATCTATTGTAAATTGGTCTGATAAGACTCTCGGGTTCTCTGAGAATTTGGTAAAACAAACGCACCTAAGAGTAGCTTATTCTGCTGGATGTCCACACAGAGCAAAAATGAAAGATTAGAATCTAATCAGGCAGAGTAAATAGCCTCCAACTCCTGTGAACCATGAGATATGGTGGGATAGAAAACAATACCTTTAGTTCAGTACACACCTACTCAGCTGCAGCCCTTTTTCTATGGCCCACAAGAGGCTGCCTGTGAATAAGGATGGCATGCCTGTGACAAAATAAATAAAACTAAGGTACACATCTCTAGAGACATCTGACCATAGACTGTATGATCTGATACAATATGGTACTGGTTAGGGCTGTATTTTGGTAAGAATCTGGTGATATGATACACAATACAGGGGTTTGCACTTCAATATATCGTGCATTGTGATTGGCAGTGATACTGAAAAGTAGTAATAAGTATTATTATACCAGTGTTTCCCATACATAGACCATTCTGTGGCACACCGCCACAGAATGATTCTGTTTTTGTTTTTTTTTGTTTTTTCCACTCTACAGTCTATGCTCTCAACGTAATATCGTTCGTTCATTCATCTCCGCATAGCGCTCTTTCTCTGTCATTCTCGGATGCACACAGACACACGCACACACACACACAGACAAGCGCGCATATGCCAGTGGTGCGCGGGAAAATCAACCAGCGCATCACTGGTGCATGCACACACACTCATCTGATTGGCACACTCCTCCTCTGCACACACCGATCACAGGAAAACCCGCCGCAGTGGATTAGTTTGGCACTGGCACAGAGAAGGTCGGCAACGGTCTGGAGTTTACGAAAGGTTAGATATACTTTGTTTAAATACGCCTGCTCTAAATTATTGTTAACTAAGAAAAGGTAATGATATGAAATGAAATCAGCATAGACAGTGTTGGTAACACAGATTACGTAATATGAGATGCGGTTATATTTGAGATAGACTACTATGCCCACAGTCAAATCAAAAAGAATAGACCACTTTTTTAAAGTTGTTATAATTAATATTATTATTGTTGTTATCAGTACTTTTTCTGAATGTTTGCTGCCTTAATCCAGATGAGACGAGTATCGAAAGATTTTTTTCACGGCAAAAACAGCCTCGTCAAGACGACAAGGAGCAGCATGAGGAGGTATCGGTCTGAAACAAAGTTGAACAGTCAAATGGCTGTGGCTAGTAAACGTTGTTAATTTATTTCGAATGTTCTATAGGCATCAACCAGTGCTGCTCAGGGAGAAATAGAGGAAGACAGCAGACAAAATGCTCCTGTAAGACAGGCAGCTGCTGAAACAACAGGTGAGGTGGAAACAGATAAGTGTAAACTTTAAATTAAAAAAAAAAAAAAAACAAGAGTAGGTAAAGTATTTTAATTCTGATTTGTCTGTGGCTGTTTGCTGTTTTGTTATTGTTTTTTTGGTCTTGTACTGTAGGCTACTGTTCTGTTCTCCATTTGTAAGTGTCTGTTTGGGACCCCCTTGAAAACGAGATGGTACATCCCAAGGGGTTTATCCTGAGATTAAAAATATGTATTCTACAGTAACAAAACAACTTCAGCTGGAGGCTCCAGCTGAAGTTGTTTGAAACCAGGCAGGGTTCTGGTAAAAAATGTTTTTAGTTGTCTTCTCTTAAAGAACTTACTTTTAAAGAAGTAAGATTGAGCTGAATAATTCCAAATGCTGTAGCTTTATAGTGGTCTCAGCAGGTGACTCTGAAGAACAATAGATACAGGTTTTTTCATATGGTAGCTTCAGAAAGTGTTGAACGCCGCCCGCTGCATACACTCTGCATACACCTGATGACTGACTCCACCGACCGCCACGACACTGTGACACTCGATTCCCCCACCGGTGTCAGTGGAGCACCACAAATTGCTACCTGGTCAGTGGGAAACACTGTATACCTGATAATGAACATAATACTGCACAATTTATCAGAACTAATACAATAATAATCACAATGGTAATGATGAAAAAGTTAAAAGTAATATTAAAAATGATAATGAACACATTTGAGCTTAAAGAACATAAATGTTCTTTGTAGCAATTAGTATTCTGTGTGGCCCCTGAACCTCCAGTGAGTTTCCTGTTTGGTCCATTTGCTATTGAAGTTGAACATCCCTGGTTTTAGTTCAACAGTTACCAACACAAGGGCTGAAGGAGGATACCACTGCTTGTCAATCTGCATGATCGCACAAAAAAAAAAAAAAAAAAAAAAAATCTGTCACTATCGCTGTTTTCCCTGCATGCTGCCATTTCACGCTCATCGTGTTCGCCAACAGAGAGCTAAATGGAGCGATTTGTGAGAGAAAACAGCTGAGTCCTCCCCTGCGGCTTTGAGTTGCTGCAGGTGTGGAAAGGACGGGACAATTTCCTGCCTCTGGAATTTATTTTCTAATTAAGGATTATCAACAGCCCACTGCCTGCTGAGAGCCCCAGTCTGGTTCGGGCAATCAGAAAAACCTCTCTCCACTTTATTCGCTCCGAAAATATCTCAGTGTCACGCTCTATTAAAATTTGCCTCCTCTCTCGGGATAGACAGATAGGTATAGTTACATCATCCAACTTAGATGCTTGTAAACACACAATACTCCGTATACTCTTATGCCCGTAGCGTAGCGTCGGAGTTGGGTGGAAAGTTTGGTTGGCTTGTGTTCAGTTGATAAGTTCAGTGTGTAAATAAAGTGTGCAGCAAAACAGCACTGTGCCAATTTAATTTCAAAGCCTTCTCCTCAGTTGTTTCAAGCTGCTTCAGGAATTCCCCGTTTCTCCTCCTATCCACCCTGTTTCCTTGGTGTACTCTCCATCACCTCCTCTCCTTTGTTCCACGTTTCCTTTCAGTTCTTCTCTGCATCTCTGTTCGACTGTCAGGTTGTCATTTTCCATAATAGAAATAAATATTATCAGAACGTCTTTTGTATTTGACTATTGCTCATCTTCGTCTGCACGGCGGGTAGACTGCTGCAAGGCACATTTATATACTGCATATTAATATTGCATGTAAGCTCAGATTAATTATTGACTCAAACTCAGTGAAAAGGGAAGCATAAAGGCTGGTTATGAAATATAAATAGAGTGCCACTGAACAACCTGCAATGTTCATTTAATTTAAAATGTTGTAATTGCTCAGACCAAACCACAAACTGCTTCTGTTTCGGCTCTTTCAAGACTGGCTTGCTGACAGCTGACTAGCACTTTAGCAAAGATGTGTTTGCTTTAATTACACTCTCAAGTTTTGGCAAAACCTTCACTTTCAGCTAATGATTTTCTGTTTTGACAGACCTGAGCCCAGCAAGACACACACACACACACTTAAACACACACACAAATATACACACAGGTATCATTAAGATATTGAATATATGTGATTTTAAAAGACAAGTTAACAAAAACAAACCATCAGTTATGTATTTGTCAAAAAGAAACAAGTGAATAGTCAGTAGCGCTATGGCAGGTATGTCAAAGATCAAAGACAACCTGGAGGAATTAAAGAGACCAGTGTGTAGGATTTAGTGGCATCTAAATCTAATTGCAAACACCACATCTCGCTCTTCCATTTCCAAGCATATAGGAGCCATTGGCGATGAACTTGCACAAAATGCAACAGGCTGTATCTAGAGTCAGTGTTTGTGTTTTTGTCCGTTCTAGGCTGCTGTAGAAACATGGTGGCCTCCGTGGAAGGAGACCCACACCATCGTAGATGTAAACGGCTCACTGAAAGGTAACGAAAACACAATGATTATAATTTTCAGGTGATTATACACTAATGAAAACTAGGGTTGGGGACAGAGCTCAATGCTTTTAAGGGTACCAGACTGAATTACCTTGGTACTACCGAGTATCAAGTCACGTTAAATCAGTCGGTGCCAAATTTTGAAACTATGCCACAACAGTGAATATTTGTTAGTATGTCTGGAACCTTAGTATGAAACAATCATTCATGAACTGCAGACTATTAACAGGGAAATATTGCAGTATTCAAGCACAGCTGTAGTAACAACAACATAACAGAAAGGATGTCACATGTGTTTCTTCCACAACACAAAAAAGGTACTGTTGGGTTGGGTTGCTACATCAAATTGATGGCTGATGAACATATATATTATTCCGATATGAACTTATAAATGACATTTTACTGCTTGTATTCAAAATGTTTTCAGACTCTGCTGTGTCACTTTAGATTTTTCATACCAGAGGATTTATAAGTGGGGACGCCGGCATAATCAACAAGGCTACTTGCTGAAAAGAAAAACAACAACAAGCCTGTTTTGATGGCTTCTTGTGATTGTGATCAGATTTGTTGTAAGTGATATAAACTGGGATGAACAACAGCTTGAAAATTGTCTGGGTCCTAAATTGCCCTATAATAAGTGTGAGTAATAAATGCTCGCATCTCAAGATTTGCCAGTACTCTTGAATTACAGAAACAATCTTGAACATCAGTTGAAGTGGTTTGCGACGGTTGTCTGTTGAGTATAAGCAGACAGTCTCAGCCTGATTTAGGCCACTTTTGGAAACAACACTAAATGGCCCTTTTGTCTTTTCAAGTGCTTATGTGGAGCAGATAGAGATGTGCAAAGTGCAAGGTTGACAAACACAAGGAAATAATCCTGCTTTCAAATCAACGTCAGCTAACGCAGAGAAGGTCTACAAAAAGGCACAAATGTTTTCACTGCGATTAAAATGAAGAAAACCTCAAGGGTTCTCCATGAATACATGTCCTTTTCCTGCTCTGTCTGGAGTTACAATGAAAGGCCTTCCCAACAACCGTGGCCTCTTGAGGAATGAAAAGATGGTTTCATTTGATTCTATTACCCATCTCACTGTAAGGGAGTCCTATTTTAAGGGCAAGACGGATAAAGGGAGAAACACGTGCAGAGAGAGGCTTAAAGATGACAAATGAAAGAATCCCAGACTGCTCTGAGGCCATATTAAATATTAAAATCCATGTTGCGAGGTGATAATGATTCCGGATGCAACTCATGTGCTATAATGGTACCTGCATGCAGGGAGAACAGTGGGGATGCCAAAGCTAATTAGTGCCTCCCCACAGCAAGTACTGTATGCGGCTACATGGAAACTAGCACACACCTAGGGCGGCCATGCATTTGTTATACTTTCCAAATGCCACCGTTGTTTTATAATGCTTATTTTTGGACTCTTCAGCTTATAGTTTGAAGGAACAAAGAAAAGGGAGAAAAACTGACATGACTTTAGTCAAAGGACTAAAACTGGATTCAAAAACACCACATTGCTGTTTTACAGCTCCACTTTATCCAACCTAGACACCAGCAGAGAAATTACAGATTCAATTATTAAAATGTGTGTGAATTATTTATGTTCTTACTTCAATTAAAGAACACTGAACAAAATAAACAACACAAGTATTTCAATATTTTAATCAGTTATAATTAAATTGTACTCAGTAAGTTAATTGTTGAGATCTGTGAAAGACAGCAAAAAGTCCACTTTGATGAGAAGTTGAAAGTACAAGCCTGTGCACAGAAGAAGGTCAAGGCAGACATTAACTACGCCTCCCAAGTTCCATTTCAGCAAGAAATGTTCAATCACCAAGCTTGCATTTCAGTTACTCGCCCCACTAATGGAGAGTGGAAACTAAGATTATGATGGTGAAGAAAAGTTAAAACACACTCAGCAGATTAGAGATATTGATATGAAACAGTAGAGTGAACACAGGTGTTACAAATGATAGTAATTATGGTCCTGTTCCATCTAGTGTAGCAGTCTTTCTAGTGAGCCAACATTCTGCATGACTCTGTTTGACCTGAATGGAACGTGACCTTAATTAGTATCATTGGGAACATCTGTGTTTACTCTACTCTTTCATATAAAAATGGCTGCTGTGAAAAAAGTCTATTCTGTAACTATGGCACTGTGTTTTGCTCTCAGCTCTATCAATGAGGCTGGACTGGCCATTTCATTCCAACAATGGCCAAAGCTCATGGGTAATGTAGTCCCTAGAGCCATCCACTATGCCAAAATGATGGACAAAACATACGAGTGTTGATAACATAAACCAACAGTGTTGTTACATCATCCATGGGAGTCTTGTGTTTCTGAGTTAAGTAACATTGAGGATATCACTTAAAAAAAAAAAAATTGAAAAGAAAGGGGAACAACACTTCTGGAACCAGCAGCCTCTGCTGATACTGCTGATTGTTCTCGTCCCTTTATTTAATATAACTGCGTTTGTGTGAAAGGACTGAGAGAAGAAACAAAAGCAACTTTTTGCCTTGATTGATAGCATTCGACGAAAAAAAAAAAAAAACCTTGAAAAAAAAAATTTACGTGTTCCTCTTGCTCACTGCATTTTTTGGAACCATAGTACAGTCTATCTTTTTTTTTTTTTGTATTTTTGATAAAATTTTGATAATAATAATATCTAAAAATGGTAATGAGTCATTGATATTGAAATGCAGCACATACAACCTTACAGGAGATTATGGATGTCTTTCGATAATGTATAATGTGCTTCGTTCTCCAACCACCTTCACTGCACCAATTTGAGTTAAAAGGAGCAGCTGCAGGCACATCTGACTGCTGACTGGAGGCTCGGCACACATCCATGTTCAACACACACAACACACACATATAACACATTAGCACACACACTCAAAATGCTCCGATCCTATTACATAACCCTAATCTGTCAGAGAGCACCCTCTGCTTTCCACCGGGGTTTCCTCCTCTCCACTCAGCTCATCTCTTTCTCTCTGCAGCTGCTTCTCCTCCACCACCCTCCCGCCCTCCACCCCTCACTTCCACCTATCTACTCCTCCACTCTTCATCAAGCCTGATCATTTTCTTCTTTTCAAATCCGTGCCGCCACAGATGAACCAACCGCTAATGAAACCAACTCCAAACCCAATCCCAGTGTCATTTTTAAAAAAAGAAAAATGTGTAGGCATGCATCTGGACAGCTCTGCCATAAATGATGTACAGTACAATCCTACTTCAGCTGTAGGTTACTGATCCACTAGATTATATTCAGCATGTAATACTGTGCTTATACATTTATCCTCAAGGCAGAGCAAAAATAAAAAACAAGCACACATCATACGGATTATCCCATGAAACACAGAGCTAGGGGCAACCAGTACAGTATACAGTAATATGTATAAAATATTACAGAATCTGGGCTACTGACCTTACTAAATCAAAAGAGAAATATTATATAACTGCAGCATGTTGTCATATACATTATTACTCATGCAGCTGAATGTCAGAAAATGTTCGTGTGAATTATGAAATTGCTGATGGGATCTCTGGTGCATGCATGGTTCCTACATGTACACTCTTTTCCCATTTCTGCTACATGTTCTTTTGAGGATAAAGCTGCTTCTTCTACAGCCCAAGGCTTGAAGAACATGTTCGTTTGTGTATAATGGTTTTAATGGCAAGATGCAATTATATAAGCCAAACATCGCCGTCTCCAACAAACCAGACTCATTTTACCTTGCAGAACTTGGGAGCTGGTCTATCACTCGCTATTTTGTGTTTGACTGACTTCAATGTTTTAAAGGGTCAGTTCAGAAGATATTCAAAGATATTCAGTTACTGTCCAGGAGGAGTAAAGAAACCAAAAAATATTTACATTAAAGAAGCTGGAATCACAGAATTTTGACTATTTTCTTAAAAAGTTACCCAAACTGTTCAATTGTTTAACAAAATAATTGCTATAATAATTGCTAATAATTACTACCACTCCCATGGTTTCTCATACCACCACAACAGGGACCAAAGTTGCTAGCTAGACTGTTCCAGTCTGTGGCGCCCCGAAGGTGGAATGAGCTACCAAACCATGTTCGATCGGTGGAGACCCAGCTCTTTCGTGAACACCTTTGCACTCGATTGACTGCACAAGACATATTTAAACCAGAAAAAAAAAAAAGAAAAAAAAAAAAAAGAAATCCAATGCATCTTATACACTCTGTGCATATTGCCACCGGCACTGCCTGTAGGCACATCGTCCTGTCAGACTTAATCCTTGCTTCATGGCACTCATGTTGTTCTCTCCTAACTAAATTAGATCCGTGCGTGTGTTGTATCAGCTCTCAGATGTATGTTGCTTTGGATAAAAGCAGCTGCTAAATGAAACGAAAGATTGCAGAGTTGCAGCTCTACTAATTTTCCTCCCCTTTTTGGCAGAGGCAAGGCAGGCTCGTTGCCTCCATCACTAACATCTGCAACTTTTTTGCTCCTTTTTCATACAGAAGTGCTGTTTGGCTTGATTTTTATTTTGACTTGGTGTGTCAGCTCAGCACAGCAGAGTTTACTTGAAGGTATTTAACTGATGCACATTCGTTTTTAGTTGAGCGACTGTAAAAGGGTGGAAAATCATTTTATTTTCCTGTAAAATCTTCAAAATAAAAGTGCGTTGTTAGTTTGTTATCTAAAGGTTTTATTATGGAGCAGCAAAATCAGGAAAAGTTGGGTTTTCATCAGTAGTAACTTAATATGAATCATATCAACAGAAAGCAAACATGAAACAGTAAAATAAAGCAGATGCCTGAAAAATACAAACAGTGACTCAGGACAGAAAGTAAACTTCAAACCAAAGAGAATCAGTTAGAAGCTACTGAGAGCTGACCACACAGAGACTCTTAACACCTTTCTCTCTGCTCTCCTGCACACACAAGTGGAGTCTTGGCTTTCCTGTGCACATCAGGTCATTCACCTAATTTTAGTGGTTTTAAGCTGCCTTTTAAAAAACCTGTATACACAGTAATTGTGGAGTACAAATGGTATAAGGACATGTACCTCATACAAGTCTACGTCAAATAAATCCAAACTATCCTTTTAAGCACAAAAGCATTCAGACCGGGACCTAAAGGGTCAAAAGTTCTACCAAAATTTTCCATTATCAAATTGGCTGTGATATCAAGGGAAGAAGAAACTGTTTTTTAAAGCATATATGGAGGATAAGAAAAGAGCATGAACTGCATGAAAAAAAAAAAAAAATAGAAGGCTGTTGATGTATCCGTCTCTCTGAAAGGAATGTATATCTCAACAGAAAGGTCAGTGACACTGGTTAAGTCCTGAAGCCCTGTTTGTGTGCACATGTCTGTGTGTCTGCAGATATCAGTTATTTCTTTGTGGCTGTAGGCCCATGCTGGGTTAATCTTGTTGACCGGATGTCTTCACAACTCGACAAAAGCCCTCTTGACATGGAGAGTCAGTGTGTGCGGCTGGGATTTTCTGCACATGATGGGATGGTTTGATCGATTATTATAAAATGCCGTGAACCACATCGCCTCTTACTCAGTAGATAAACAACTTGATTCATCATCTTGGTGAATTTAAAACCACCCACCTGTATGTGATATGTTTGTGTTGCCACTTCTGTCCTGTAAGGGCGTACCGCCGTTTTCTGACACTGAATTTGGTTGCGCCTCCTATCTGGTCAGGAACCCCACATCTGGGCTTCTTCATCCACCTACAGGGAGACGAGAGGAGGCCGAACATTCAACACTGAAGGTACATTGATCTTCATGCTGGAGGTATTATCAAGAACATATCTATTAAAGTGAACAATAATGACATGAAAGCTAGAAACCATTCTGATCCAAAATAGCTCTTTACATTTATGAACAGATGCAGATTTTACACATGAGTGCAACATGACTCAGGCCCTCTGTGGATTTGAATGTAAAAGCAATTTTAGCAGGACAAAGTGTTGGCATGAGATGGAACGATACATACAAAACACATACATGACGATGCATGAATGCACCACACTTTATCACAGTTCAGTTATTTCGAAGTCTAAACATGCAGTTTCTCATAGTTCCCTCACTGTTCAAAAGTACTTATTCATTCACGCATTACACACAGAAGACACCTCACCTTATCGTGTTATCGCTACATCAACACAGAGCAGCAGAAGAGGAGAGAAAAAAACAGGCATACTGTTAGCTTATCACATTTCACTCTGTTTCAGCCCAGTGGTTGGACAGCTGTTAGTCTGCATTCACACCGCTGGCCACCACATTGCCATGTTACAGTTCAGTGGCCAATTTGAGCTCGGTGCTATTTGTAGCGCCAATGATATTTCAGTGTTGGAGGGGACAAATGTCAGTGAACACTGTTTTTAGTCATTTACAGATAAAAGGGTTACTGGTTATGGCCCTGTGGTTAAATCTGAGCTACAGTACACATAGTAACACACAGCTGTAACTACATACAAACCCCAATTCCAAAAAAGTTGGGATGCTGCGTAAAACACAAATAAAGACCGAATGCATTGATGCGCAAATCTTTTTGACCTGTATTCAACTAAATACAGTACAGAGACAAGATATTTGATGTTCAAACTCATTATCTTTATTGTATTTTGTAAATACAAATTCATTCTGAATTTGGATGCCTGCAACATGTTCCAAATGAAAAGATTGGTGGGAAGCTCAAAAAACACCTGTCTGGAATATTCCACGTGTAAACAGGTTAGTTGGTAACAGGTGATTGTATCACGATTGGGTATGAAAGAGGCATCGTCAACAGGCTCAGTCGTCCACAAGCATGGATGGGGCGAGGGTCACCACTTTGTGAAAAACTGCTTGAGCAAAAGTTCAAGAACAATGTTTCTCAACCAACAGTTTCAAGGAATGTAGGGATTTCACCATCTACAATCCACAGTATCGTTAAAACATTTAAAGAATCTGAAAAAATCCCTGCAGGTAAGTTGCAAAGCCAAAAACCAATACTGATACCAATACTAAAACAAAGCCAAGCCGACATTCTGCACGTTATAACAGTGTGGCTTCATAGTAAAAGAGCTCGGATACTTGACTGGACTAGACTATGTGAAGTCCAGACCTGTCTCCCATTGAAAATGTGTGGTGTGTTATGAAGCGCAAAATAGGACAGTGGAGACCCTGGAGCCACTGAAGTCACATCAAGCAAGAGAAAAGAAAATTCACACTAAATGTTGTGAAAGGAAAATTTGTTGTAATCCAGTGGTAAACATGCCCCTGTCCCAACTTTTTAGAAATGTGGTGCAGGCGTTAAATTCAGAATGAGTGCATATTTACAATAACAATGCAAAGACTATGAGTTTGAAAATTTAAATATGTTTTCTGTGTAAGGTATTCAGTTGAATAGAAGTCAAAAAGGATTTACAAATCCTCGCATTCTGTTTTTATTTACGTTTTACACAGCGTTACAACTTTTTTGGAATTTGGGTCTGTATACTGTATATCACTGATTGTGTTTTATTTTTGTGATCCTCACCTCCGTCACTTGCATTTGTATAATTCAAAGACTTACATAAGCCTCACATGGCTTTACCCTCCCCTGTATCCATGCATATGCACAACAAGCAGCATTAGAAAGACTCTCCTTGTCATTGTGCCCACCCCTTCTCATAGCTGGTGCATTCAGGTTTGAATGATTGTACAAAGAGCAACCAAATGCTGTCCCCGTTCTTCCCTTTCTTCCATTGAGTATTATTACTTTGACATTTTGTAGCCTTTGATCTGACAACGGAGGTGTACTCTCTGTAAAAACCTCCTTTGATCAAATTAAAATGCCCAACCTTATCCGTGTCAGGGTAACTTTGTGTGTCTGGCAAAATGACTCTTCTCGCCTTCAAAAGGCAAAAGGGATGAATAAGAGACTCATCGACCATTTGTTCCCAATTTTGAAGATGTCTAGATCACTTTTTGAGTCAAAAATAATACGTGTGGAGCAACAGTACTTCTTAACACTCTTTATTACTTTACTGCATTCACTCCTCTTGTAAAATGTCATCTATGCAGAAATTAAGCATAAATTTATAAAAAATGATGATGATGATATAAATTTAAATAATTGATCACACTTATGAATTAGCCATCAGTCATTTAATTGACCTATAAACTAAATTTCCAAAGTAATATGCACACAACATTCGTTAATTTATCCATACTAATTATTGGCATGCAGAGCAGGCTCATTCAAGAAATGAGCATACACTACTAAATTAAAGATTGCTGCTTCTTCGTGCTAACATTTAACTCCTAAAATAGGCTACAGTACATGCGCAACTGGCCATGACTTCCCTTCTGTTCAAATTTTTATAAAGAAGAAACACATCATGCTAAGAACTCAAAGTCCCATATTGTCCCATATTATATTTAAAGGAGGGTGACTCACTCTATAGTGTTGCTGTCCAGAGTTCCTGTGACATTGAGGCCGTAGCGGCGCTGCATGGCAGCAATAGCGGACTGCATGACTCGAGCAGAACGCAGTACTGACATTCTGGGGTCTGCAGAAGGGAGGTAACCATACCTCTGGAGCCATGCCTATGGACAAAAACATGCAGAGAGAGAGAGGGAGAGGTGAGACATTACAGGAAAGGTTTTCCATCTGAGAGGTGTGAAGTGTTACATATATTGGGAAATATGCTTATTTGTTTACTTTTGGAGAGTTGGATGATTGATACCATGCTCATGTGTGTATGCTAAATATGAAGCTAGCAATTAGCTTCATATAAAAACTGGAAGTGGGGAGAAACAGCTAGCCCAGGTCTTTCCAAAGGTAACAGAATCCACTTGCCAACACCTATAAAGCTCACTAATTACCAGTCTGTGCTTGTTGCCTGGCAACCTACCAGTAGCATTGCAGCAGTATAGCTATTCTCATACCATTTATGATTGAACTCTGGTGGTTTCAATGTTCATTGTTCATGTTCATGTCTGGCAGGAAATAATATTTTGTGAAAGAGTTTGTTCAACCAAAAAAAACCCTTCTGTTTTATTTACTTTAAGGGTCAATGTGACTGATAGTATCTGCCCTAAAATACCGCACACTGTGAAGCTGTGATATTTTCTGAGACGGTTATTGTACTGTTGAAAATTTCATAGCATTGCAAATCAAAAAAGACTCTGTGAAGTCACTGCGCACAGCCAAGAAATAGACAAATACATAATCCCCCGTAAAAGCACGACCTGTCATTTTAACAATTTTTGTATAAATGAATCACACACAAAAAAAAACAAGTTAATTAGTAAGCTTTGGAGTTGCTCATAGAAAGATTTTTTTACATTTAGACAAAGCCAGGCTAGCTGTTTCCAGTCTTTATGCTAAGCTGACCATTTCCTAGCTAGTTTTCCTACACTTAACATGAAGCTAGACTTCATATTTAGCATGTGGACATGAGTGGTATCAACCTTCCTATCCAACTCCCGGGAAGAAAACGAATAAATGCTTTTTTCTTTCCAAAAATGTTGAACTAGTCCTTTAATAACTGTCACTGAAGTGCCCTAGAGTAAGGCACTGCAGCTCAGGGCTATCAGTACTGAGGAGTGAGTCCACATGTTGCCAGCTGTGAATTTATAGTACTGCATATGTGCATGAAAAGCACTTTTAACAGACAGAATGCTGCCCTGAATTTTCCTGCTACATTAAAAAATATATTCCTTACCCTACATGACCCTGAACACTATTAAATGGCATCAAGATAGAACCTAATATGAAAGCGAGAGATACAACAGTCATAAAAAGATCAGCAAATAACAGATCTAAAGGCACGTTTTTCAGGACATTCTGGTAAGGAAAAGGGCACAAGTAGAAAGAGAGAGATCTCTATACGAGTTTAAAGTGCAGAATGTCATCTGTTATCATGTCATTTGGCTTGTCAGGGAAAGGCTTTGGTGTAATAGAGCTTTCAGTGGGCCTATAAAATGCTGCCAGAGGGAATCACTGCTCAGATCTTTGGACCAGGGAGAAGGGGGGGGTGGGGTGCGGTGGGGTGGGGTGGGTGGGGTGGGGGGTCGGCTGGGTTTTCCCACCGAAGAGGCTTTAGGGATTTGGATAGTCCCAGCCTCTCTGTATTCTGTCAGTCTTCATCATGAAAATGGTAAACAGATTCTACAACTGCTGCATTTAGCAACACAAAGCCACCCAACCAATAAAAAGAAAATTAAACCAATAAAAAATTAATAGTATTGTTTGAAGTGTGGGGAAACAACTCAACACGAAACCACTGGCCTAGAATCTCAAAGACCCGATGAACTCAGAACTGTCTCAGGCTGCGTGTTTGCGTCAAACCTTTTTTATTCTTCACTCAGCAGCACCGTGCTATGAAACGTGAGCGCTATTCTCGTACACACTGCTGTTGAGCTGCTTCAGTTATTACGGAGGCCTGCTGCTCGGGATAGTATACACACTGAGAATTAAATTCACTAACAGGGAGGGAAGCATGGTGTGAGAGCCAGCGAGGAGAAGCCAATAAAAGGCAGACCATCATTCAACAATGGAAGAAATGTGAGTCTACAGCTTCTGTTGGAGTGAGCGAGTCTTGTGTCAGGCTCCAAGCTGGGGTAGGTTCACTGTTTCCTCCAGTTTCCAGTCTTTATGCTAAGCTAAGCTAACTAGCTGCTGGCTCTAGCTTCGTTCTTATTGCACAGATATGGTGCGTGGTGTCAAACCTCTCATCTAACTCTCAGCTTAGAAAGCTAAGATGCTCCTTCAAGACCTGGAAAAGACAAAAATGTCTCTCTTCCACCCCATCCCTGCCTACCATAGACCCATTTTTGTCTTTTTTAGGGGGAGAGAGGAAATCTTTAGGG
Source organism: Lutjanus argentimaculatus (assembly GCA_034769285.1). NCBI lineage: Eukaryota > Metazoa > Chordata > Actinopteri > Lutjaniformes > Lutjanidae > Lutjanus > Lutjanus argentimaculatus. The sequence goes on along the minus strand of JAWZSL010000009.1, from coordinate 24,226,840 downwards.
TGAGATAGTAGCTTCCACAAGGGTCTCAGCTCTCCAGCCATAGCCAATTCATGCAACTCAAACTGTTTAGGGACCCCAGTATGTAGGAATATTCAAATACACCATTTTTATAGTAGACAAAAATAACACATTTTTATTCCATGCAAAAAGCTGCATGGGATTTTCATTAAGTGAGCATGTCTGTAAAAGACACTCATGGGTAACCATAGAACCTATTCTGATGTCTTGAGGTGAGAGGTCAAGAAACCACTTCGAGAATGGCCTTTCCAGCTTCTCCCTCACCAAAAGTTACACTATGTTTAGAGCATTGTTTAGCCCCCCTTTCCCAACAAGCAAGCATGATGTGTTTGGTATCAATGGATGCCTTAGGTCTTTGGTCTCATTTGATACAAGCATCATATGAACCTACAGCCTCTCAAAGACAATAATGTCAGCCAGGGATGTGGAGTTGAAGAGCTTAAGATATTTTGGTGACACTTTATTTCATAGGAACCATAGTTTCCTATAATAGCCTTGAATGGAAGTGGTCTGTAACTGTAAAGGGACTACATGGATATCATAGGGATGCACCAATTGACCAGTTTTCTGTTTTCAGTTTGACCAGCCCTGTCCAGTGACTGGACGGTCAGCGTCACATATCCGATTCTGTGCCGGTCAAATTCACACACATGCTCTGCATGATGGCCACATCATATTTGCAGCAACACAGACAGTAACATCACTGTCCCTGCTGGTAAATTATCTTAATATAATAGTATGATAGGGCCTGCCTGTAACCTAAAGCACTTTTGGATGTTAAAGTTATTAAATAGTCAGTGTTTTATTATGAACATTATGAACATAAAAGAAAGTTACAAAAATGGTTTCTGTATATTATAGTTCTTGGAAAAACTGAAAATCGGAATCAGCTGGTCAAACCCATAAAAAATCGGAATCGACCAAAAAAATTGCAGTCGGTTCATCTCTGCTACATAATGATACTAATGGCACATAATGCTATGTATGAAGAAAGTGTTCAAACTTCAGTTAATTAATTCCAATTAAGTGCTGGTGTAACCGAGGGTCTTTTAGTCATTGCACACACAGCAGGTCAGCTGAACATGCAAAATGTACAATTTGCCTACAGGCAAGCAAATAATTCAAAATATAGAGAAAAGTTTCAACTAGTGAATTAATTACAAATGAATACAGTATTTAACTGGGGCAACTCTTTCCAGGAAATTCAAGAAAACTAACTAAATTCATGTCTCTGAACTGTATATTATCTATATTAACTACCAAAAATTACACTGCTATCTCAACACTACAATAACCAAATTCTACACCATACTGAATCTTGTAACCACAGCAATATAATGGAGAGCACCCCAAATGTACTAAATCAAAAATCTTTCAGGCTTCCATTAAAGGAATAAACAGAGAGGAACCTGCAGCATCTAATCCAGACTTCCTCTTAGTTTATCTGTGCTGTGATTGGCACACTGACAAATCCCCGATGCTCTGCCTCCCTCCCTCCTGTCCCCTGAGGACTATAGGTAGGTACATGCACAGATTCACTCTCTGCCACAATGACTTATCATGTCCAACCCTTGTCAGCATGGCAGATGTCAAAATGTTATGCATGTGTCACGCTTCACATTCCTTCACACCTTCCTGCACACTTATGCTTCCTGCTCATATCATTCTTTCTTCCACCTGTTCACTCCCTCATTTCCTTTCATTTCCCATCTTTCTCTGCTGGGTGCTCTGGATCTATTTCATGGATTTCCCCACCGCAGCTCTTTTTCTATCTATGCCCCCCCCCCCTTCGCACTCAGTGAGTGGGTGATAACGTTATGATGTGTGTCAGGTTTTTACACTCTGGATAGACCTCTGGGGAGAGAGGTGCATGGGTGAGATTTCCATTCGGCTGCTCAGTTACTAAAAGTACAGCTCCGTAATCTGACACACACATGCACACACACTCACACACACAGATATGCACAAGCTTAGACACAGATACACATTCAGGAGACACTTGCAAACAAGCTGTACACTCAGGAGGACACTGACACACACACTAAAGCCCGATGACACTAACAGAGAGCTCAGCCATGAAAAAACAAGACAGAAATCACAAGACACTACAGTACAGCCACACATGCTGCACAAACAAGCAAATATCTCTCCAGAACATACTCATGCGCTCAGTTTTAATCTGGCATGGTGGTGTAGTAACGTGGTGTATAGAGCCATAACATATGAGGTAAAATTCACAACTTACAAAATTGGAAGTGAGGTTTTGAAAGCATAAGCTATGATTTAGTATTGCAAAGCACAAATGATTTGTCGACTCCTGTTAGACCTTACCAAGTCTGGTTTGAGTTGGGTTTTTTTTCAGATGTTTTTTCCTGTTAAAATAGTGTCATAAACTCCAGCGTGCAAAGATGAAAGGCCATGTTTTAATCTTTAAAGAAGTGTGATGAATCTCAGAAAGGCAAGCATACAAACTTAAATTAAATCTTTCACTGTAAAAAAAAAAAAACACAAACCATGATGAAGGTAAGTACTGAATTCTGTTATACTTTAATAAATTCACATATTTTGTTTGTGCCACTGCTGGAACAAAGTAACTCCAACAGAAGCTGCTGCAGCTGGAAATTATTTGTGACTTTTAAAACTGAAAAAATGTAAAATAAATTATATATTTTTTTGTAACATTTATGAGAGTGACAGAAGAGTTGTTTCAACTGAACATGTTTTCTCAAGTACAACTGGATTACAGTAATATCAAGTTTATTTGACTAGATAAGTTTGTTTATTTTGAATCATTACAAAACTCCCTGAACTTGTCTTTTCAACTTCAGTCAATTTCACTTTTAAGGCAGCCTGGACACTCACGTTTTTCACTTAAAAACAAATGATTTACTTTTACAGTGCTGTAACACAGCAAATATTACAAGTACACAACAGTGGTTACAGAGATTCAAATCTTAATTTTAATCCTTCAAATCTTATTTTCCGCTTTCCAGATCATAGTTAAAACTTACAGAACTTTCTTTCTTTAGAATTTTATTCTACCTTTAGTAACATTTACATTATATATTCACACTCGATTACAGGCATGTTTAACAATCCTCTTTATAGTGCCATCAAAATGCTTAATTCATTCAAATCCCATTAACCAGCGGGTATCACAAGTATCACACGCTGTAAGATTTTGACTTGTTCTCTCTTGTTTCTTTTCCCACACCTCCTCTCCATCATGTCACTCTCTACTGCTGTCCCTTTTCGTCCTAATGTCTACTTTCTTTTTTCTTGTCCTGTAATCATCTCTGTCCCTCCCTAACATCTCCTCTCTGACATCGGAGGTTTTTCATTGCAACCACGTTTGGCACTGTCCTATAACCACTGACCCAGTGAAAACCCTGCTGTTTTTAGGGTGAAAGAGAAAAAAAAAAGCATATTGATGAGAAAGTATACAGTTCAGACGTGGCACTGCGTATTTAGCAAACAGAAAAGAAGCTGTATTTCCCCTGCAGCCTTTAGAATACTGTACAACCTGTTTGTGTCGGTAGGAGAAACATTTTCATTCTACATAAGCTTCAGGACATCAAATGGGTTTTGAAAAAGTTAAGCAACATTTTCCTGAGATGAAAAAGACCCGCAGACGAAAACATATAGAAACTCTCTATTCATTGAAAATGAATTTGCATTCATGACTTTTAACATTATCACATATACCTGAATGTGTGTAGAGATAACAACTGCTTAGATGTATTGAAATCCAGCTGAGAACATAAGAAAGTGTTTGTGAAATGTGTTTGCAGCATGAGCAACACAACTATTATGTAAATGAGAAGTTGCAAAGCAAACATGACAGTGAGGTTTTCAACAGGTGCTGGCAGTAAGCCTTAAGTGAGGCGGCGTGATGTGTTTGGGCTTCCAGACAATGCAGCCATTATCAGATACAGAGATGTATTAGAAAAGAGGCGACAGAGATGGAGAAAGCCGAGGCTGTTGTTAGATATGTCTGTCACTTACAGACTGACAGGATATTGGAAGATGTGTGTGTGAGAGTCTGCAGAAGGCGAGGGGGTTGTTCAGTGTTCTATAAGAGAATGAGATGGACAGACAAAGGCAGGGACCGGGGTTTAGCTGTCACACAGGTTCAGACAGCACAAAAAATGAATTAAAGCGAAAAAAAAAAAAAAAGAAGACAGTAATTTCACTCAAACTTTGACTGACAGCAACCAACTCATTCTGCTCCCTGTGTCTCTTCTTTAGAAACATTTTGCAGATAAAACAAAACGTGGTGATTTATACTAAATGTATCTCTGTCAGGCAGGAAAGGATATTGAATTCATTAACTTCACATTACGTGGTTGCCAGGCTGGCAACCAGGCAGCATCTTTTTGGTGCTGAAACTGAAAGTATGGTTGCTATTTTAGCCACTTTATAGCCTGCCCATATGCAGTTAGACATCATCTAAACATCTCCTTCTTCAATACTTGATTTTATTTTAAGCAGCATGGTAGTGTGTAAGCCTTTGTGTGTCGTAGCATAGAGTTTGTTTCATTTGTAATGATAAGTTTCTCTCTCGTCCCAGACACTGTGTCCCATGGTGCTATTTTTATTGTCCCCAGGACAACTGGACATCCTTAATTTTGTGTGCTGGTTCCAGCAAGTCAGTGGTTGCTTGTTCATGCATTCTCTTTCATATTTGATCAATTTGCATATTGGTTTGTGATGTTGACAGGCTAGCTGAACTTTCCACCCCACAGTCAAACAACTTAATTTGCTTTATCACTCTCTCTAAAAGAGACGCCTGTGCACACGTGAGTAAATGCACCAATGCACGTGCAGAAAGGCCAAGAATTGGTTGCCAGTTTCTCAAAATGGTTGCCAATGGCAACCTGGCAGCTATCGCTGACAAGAACCTGAAATTACAGATAAATGTCATTCATACTGGGGCTTCTTAATTCTTGAAGGGGTATTCCAACATTTTAGTACTGCACTTCAAAGAGCACTGAACCTACATTTCCCATAATCCAACTGGCCTTATCTTATGCTGCAATCCATTGAACTTGGAAAAAAGATGACCCCCGTCACAGAAATTGATGTTGGAATTCCAAGTTGGAAACTCAGGCAGCATCCATCTAGCACGAGTTCGCTGAATAACATACCTGACGTGCCAACTTTGTAGCTGCCATTTCTCATTTCCACTCAGTTGATCTGAGCTTGATAGAAGTTTCTGCAAGCACTTGGTACTTGCCTATTCCTCCTCTCTCTTGCCATGCAAACACTGGTTTGTTGCGGATGTCCATGTTGTCCTGAGCAGATGCACATCCATTTCGATGGAAGTCAGGAACACCGACTCAGAACTAGTGACGTCCGACTTGTAATGAACTGCAGCATGAGTCACTAGAATGGGTCAAGCTGCAAGAATGCTATTCCCTATATTCCCATAATGCAACTGTCCACATCTTCAAAACTCCATGCACCTCCAGTTGGCAACACAGGCTTCATGTTATAAATTTGTAGTCTCCAAGCTCAAGCTGAATAACCCTAATGGCATTACTATGACTTGACAAAGCCTCTCCTTTATTTTGCAAAACAGCCACTTTGGATAAGTTGTGTTTTTATTTGTAGTTTTAATTCAGAAAACTTGTGTAACTTCCCCCGAGCAACCACTTTTGTTCAGTCAAATATTCTATATCTCTGCAACACTGCTGCGATCACTTCAAAACAACATTCCAAAGCTGTAACTTTACTACTACTTGTACTTTCCTACAAACTGTCTTCCCTCAGTTCATCATTCACATAGAAAACCTTAAACTTCATGGTCAAAAAGTTGCCATAGTTGTGCATCCAGAATCAAAATACACACCCTTGAGCTCAAGGCTCAAATACATTAATACTGCATGAATGTTCAAAGATAAATCCAGGTCTTTGATTCCACCATCATGCTGAAGGTTATAGATTAGGTCTGTATTATTGATAGTGATAGAGTATTCCATGGACTTCTTTTAGTAAAGAGGCAACAAATAAAAGGAGCTGGATAAGAGAGGAAAGAGTCAGTGATGACATGCTAACAGACAGACAGTGGAGGAATAGCTAAAGCAACAACAGACATTTACTACTCCCTACAGTACAGCTGACTGAAGGCGTCTCCCACTGTTTCACTACTTCCAGTATAGTGACCCATCTTCTGCTTATAATCCTAGACAGAGAGGACTAGATCCTAAAAAAAGTGTTTTGCTGAGTCAGCACAGAGCTCCTTTGCTTTTTCCTACCTCTCACTCTCATATCTGTCCTTATCTTTTTCTGTTTTCTTTCTTTATCCTCCCTCTCTGCTGCCCTCTTCTCTTTCTCATTGATTCGCTCTTTCTCTCCGTGATCTATGGTTCCCGGTGTTCTGCCAATGTAAGGAGTCCTGAGAGCAGAAGGCTCCAGCTCGACAGCCTCCTTATTCAATAAGACAGAAATTCCTCCCCGTCCTCTCTCCGCAAATGGATAACGAGGCAGCTTGTAAGTATAGATGGTGCTGCTCAATAGAGCAGCAATTTGGACTCTTCGTTGTTGTAATAATAATGATAAAGAATGGTAACAATGCTTCACCTGGGGCTGCATTACAAGTAGTTCTCTAGGCTACCAGAACTCACAGTACAGCAAAGAGAGCTGGATGTATAATATCAAAGGGATTAAAAAGATTTTCAGGGCGCAATCATTATTTTGACCAGAGCATCAGATCATAACAGAAGAGGGAAAAGCTTCATGCATTGTTAATGAGGCGATATTAAGATGAATGTTCACATTTGTAGCCGAGTTCTCTGGATCAAAGCAGAAAATGATACATTGGTGAATTTTCGCTCTTACCCATTTAGAGCTGACATACAGTCTTCAAAACCAAAACATGAACAAAAGAAAAAAACAGTACACATTAGCTGACTGTGAATTTCTTTTCCTGCGTTAAAGCTGAGAAAGAAATTGGATATGAGCATTAAAGGAACAGTTGTACATTAGGGGAGTTATTCACTTTCTTCCCATGAGTTAGGTGAGAAGGTTGATACTGTTATGTGTCTCTTAATGATGTACAGACTGCAGTTACAACCATGGGTATTGTAGTTAATGCACGGATCGGGCGGGCCGGGTCATAAAAATGAACATTATGATTAATCGAGGATGGGTGGCAGGTGAGAAATATGGTGCATCTCAGAAAGAGAGATGCAGAGTGCACACTTACACACGAGGCACAGCAGCGCAACTTCTTTGATCCGTTTCCTCTGGAAAGTTGGCTCTATGCTGTCAAATTTATAACAACAGTTTTTAGGCTTGCTGCTTGAATGTACCACAATATTTTCTGTAGTGACACTTCTGCGTGCATGGCAACAAATAAATAAACTAAACTAAATAAACGAGGCTGAGTCGTCAGGAAGTGTTGTCCTTTGACACATGCCAGACATCACATGTAGGCGGGGGTGGAGACAGGTGTTACCAATGATACTAACTAAGGTCTTGTTCCATTTAGCATCGCAGAACCTTTACAGCGAGCCAACATGCACAGCAGCACTATGACTCTGTTTGACCTGAATGGACTTGTGTTTATCCTACTATTTCATGTCAAAGTGGCTGTAAAAAATGTCTATTTTGGCGTATTTGTTTGATCCATTGAAGCATTCACTCACTTCACAATGCAGCTGGCTCAAACCAGCCAGTTGTGAACACGTCATGAAACAAAAATAAATCTGTCACGTCCTGTGTCATCTAATAATTATGCTGTTAGAAAAATAGTGAGTCTTCCGGACAGAGTGGAGTGCTATAATGAGGTTAAACTTCTCCAGAAATCAAGGCACTCTTGAAGTGCACAGATAAGGAGTCCAGCAGCATGCTCCAATGAAGGCTAAAATGTCTGAAATGCATCAGTGCCTATTTTTGGGTTCTCCACACTTGATTTCACTCCACTTTGAAGTAAATTTCTCTCATGCTTCTCATGCAAGAAGAGCTCGGCCTCACCTCCCTTCTCTGCGCACTTCCTCATACAGAGTGCATTTCATTTTCACCTTTGTCACACTATGGGAAAAAAAACAGCTTATGGTTTAAAATCTTGGCCCTCATATCTTCCCTAAAAGGACACTTCAGTGCATTTAAACAACCATAGCTACATAAGACCTGTCAGATGTAGAACAGTTTCTAACAGAGCCGAATCAGCCTTAGCAAAGTCATCTTAGGTAAAGTCAGCCTGTGCTTCCAACACAGACGGCACATATCAGGAAAGCAACACACGCGTTACCCAGTAAAAGAGAGGGCTGAATCCTGGAGTGAGTCACTTCCCTTGTCCTCATCTAGATGCTTCACACAAGCACTGAACTGAGGTGAACCCAGTACATTCATGTCCCCAGACCACCTCTCAACCAGCCAGCTTGGCCTGCTACCTGACGAGCAGACGGCGGGCCAATTAGCCGATGGGTGCCATCAAAAGGCCAACCGGTAAGGCGATGGATTCACTCTATTATGGATGAGATGTGCCTCGGGAAGCGCGGTCGGCATGGCAACGCGCTGACGTGTGTGCGGTGGCTGCTGATGTTGACGTTTGTGACCGATCAGCTGATAGGAGTTCGGTCGCCTCGGGTTACAGGGACAGCATGCAGCTTGTGTTGCAGAATACAAGTGCATTAATTGTTTATGTTGAGTTGTGGGCATGGAAGTTTAACTTCAGTCAGATGGTGGGGGGTGGACTTCTGACATTAAAATGACTTTAAAAATGGCTGAAAATTTAATTTGAGATATGTAAAAATCAGGAGAGATCAAGCAATTTAAGTTAATAAAGAGTCTCCATAGCCTTAAAATGTTAGTGTCACAAACTTGAAGTCCTTTTTTGGGAAAATGCTACCATAAAATCTGAAGTTTATGCATCATTTTCTTTGTCATTGCCAAGAACTTCCCAAGTTTTCCCAACATTTTCTGCTACCCATTCCTTGTCCTGTGAATACACACAGCTATATAGGAGGTAATTAGGCTCAGAATGTTGTATAAAATTTCTTTATTTATGGCAGTGATCAGAGCAGGTTTTTCACAGACTGTCAATGAACTGCTCAGAGAGTGGAGTGTGTTTACAAGCATGAGCTACTTAGAGAAGGTTTATAGGCAGAATGAGACAGAGAAGATAGACTGTACCTTGTATATTTAACAGTTTTACTCACCTTGAGTACACATGCTGTTCCTGCATGTTTATGAGAGTTTATACGTACTGTATATGCACATACACTATGCATCGGCAACATTAGTAATGCCATTATAGTTTAGCTGTTTCAGCCTCTTTTGTCTCGGAATCTGTCAAACAAATAATTTTGTAATCACAGAATGAATATCTTGAACATCTAGCACACATTTTTTACTTATATGGAGACAACAAATAAGTTTCATTATCTTCACCCACGTAACTAAAGCTCAGAAACGGCTGTAGTTCTTAACAACACTAAAGGAGGGAAAATTCAAGTGCTAAGTTCTTGTAACCCTTACAGAGGAGCAATAGATAGCACCCTGACTGGAAACATCACAAACTGGCATGGGATGTGCACAGCCCAAGACATGAGGACTCTACAGTGGGTGATTAAAATCTCCAAGGACATCAATGGTACACATCTACAGAGATATTGATGAGGTGCCCAAATGATAGGCAACTAAAAGAGAATAGAGCCTGTTCACCCTGCTGCCGTCTGGAAAGAGATACAGAAGTGTTCGCTACCATACCACCAGACTTCAGAGCAGCTTCTTTCCCATGTTTGTGAGACTCTTAAATCCCTCCTCATGATGCTGTGTTGTAAAATGATCAATAAATTAACCTTGTAATTCAGAGGATCCAGAATGTCAGATGTCAAAACTGAGAATGGTAATTTAAACTCAGGGATACTGTTTAACATTAATGTAGCAGATATGGTATTCAATTACGAGCCATATACCACTCTGTACAATTTCACATCGACAACATCAAGTGACACACCTGTGTCACGTCATGTGATGGGTGAAGTGCTGGCAGGACAGACATGCTGCCTCAAAACTGCCAAAACAAGTTAATCTGCAATGGGAGACTTCCTGTCAGTGCTCTCCTCAGAGCCCCCCTGGTTTTCATTCTACTCATCTAATCAGTGAATGATTTTCACCCGGGGATGCTGAGTGAATACAATTAGCTCCCTGCTAAGATAGAAAATCAGCAGGGGGAGACCTTGAAGTTTTATACCACAAGTATCAGATCTATCAATTATTGCTAAGTTAAGAAAGCAGTTGAAGAAGAAAGATTTTGGCATCATTCCAGCCCTGATCTTAAAGGACATTATTAAGATAAATTTATATTTCTATATTTGATAAGCACATCCAATTTTCAGGGGTTACAGCAGGTAAAAAAACAGACAAGAGGAACCATGTTAGTAGTAAATGAAGAGTCTTTGGGTTTTTAACTGTTGGCTGGACAAAAGAAACAATCTGTTTTACAATTACTTTAAATTGTGATGAACATTTTTTATAAATTCTATGACATTTTATAGACTAAACCTTACATCAATTAATTATGAAAATAATCAGAAATTAAAACTGATGATGAAAATAATTGTTAGTCACATCCTTAGAATAACAAGTCACAAATGTCACTTTTCCAACATTTTTACTTGACTAATGTTCTTAACTAAAATGCCACTTGCTATATTTCTAAGTCCTCAGCAAAGCAGAGATATGATATTATAACATCCAGTAAATATACCAAGCCATTCAACACTGATCTTTCTGACTCTATGACTGAACACATGGGTGATGGCAGCAGGAGTTAAAAATTGTTATTTATTTTGTCCAATAACAGAGCTGGGACAGAGCAGCTGGGAGTGACCAGAGCTCTCGGCACAGGTGACTCGTGGGAACATGATCCCGGCCTCCTGGGAAAGCCTCCCGCCTCTGCCTGACCACCCTGAATTATTCATCGGTTACACGGCAAACCACTGGCGAGTGTGCCAGGGTCGTCAAGGCAACCGCAGCCTTCCTGCCCACACCAGTAACCACAAACCCACACACATACACACATAATTTAACTGCTCTGCTTGAATTTAAATTTTAAACATCCTGATAGCCAAACTATCATCTGCACCTCATGACCCCAAAGCGATGTGATTTCTGCGGGGGTCGAACAGGGCATTGCTACATGTAGAGCCTCTAGCGCCTACACACATACACACTCAAAAAAAAAAAAAATACTTAATGCACACCATGTTCACCATCTCAGTGGCCCCATTAGGACAAAATGTCACAAAAATGTCACCCAAAAATGTCACAGTCTGATCATACATACTGATCAGGATGGGGCCTTTTCTAGTGGATAATCTTTTGGGGTTTTCCAAAGCATTCTGATGACTTGGAAAATGACAAAAAGATGTTTGGATTATGACATCTGACATCAGCTGATGTCTTATAAAGTCAGTCTGCAGAAAGATCTCAATCAAGACCAAACCTCCATACTAAAGCCCAAACAACACTGGGCTCTTGGGGCTCATGACAATACAAAATATGGATAGGCTCTTGGACATGTGATACTGCTATGGGTATTAAAAATGCTCAAAAATATGGGCTCACTTTACTAAATTTGATGAAAATGCAGCTATGTGCAGTAACTCAGAAAAACAATTTATGTCTACAAAAACATAATAATAATAATTGAATATAATATATAATATATAATATAATATATATTGAATATAAAATATTGAATCTTTTCACATTTTTGTATCACCTTTTCATGGCATGCACATTACGGTGAGTAGTATCAACAAGAGTTATCGATAAGCAGTACAAGTACCAATATCAGTATCAATAAAATCCTAACCCTAACAGGGTTTCCACCACTATTAGGACCTCCAAATGTTGTGAGTTGTTCAAGTTCAGATGTTTTTGTTGGAGACTTTTATTCTGAAATTTGATTATGAAAGTATGTGTTTCTGCTTCCTGTCCCTTCACTTATTCTCAGCTATGTACCTGCCATCACTGCGTTGCTGAAGTCACAGGTGATATAATGTCAGACTCATGTAGTACAATGACTCAACTTTCTCTCAATTGTTCATCATGTTGTACTGTCTTGTCGATGTTAAGTGTGTTTATTGTACCACTGAAATGTCAGTAAAGACTCAGTAATTAGCCTGTTAAGAAATTAGCCTCACCAAGTGACATGCTACCTGGCTAGCCCAGCAAGCTTGCCCTGTATTTCTGTGCATACACAGTTATAATGTGGTTCCTGCAACAGTTGTTTAGTATTCACACAGAGAACTGCTATGCTAATCTCATTTTACAGTCCTTGAATGCCTTTAGTTAATGCTGCAATCAGTAACAAGTCAAAGATATTCAATAAAGGTGAAAGCCAACTGATCTCTGACAGGAGCCCTGTAATGGGCATCTCTCTCCCACCACCCCACAGTATTACCCAAAACTCAAATATAAATATTTTCCTCTGGCCTGTAGTGCTACTTATCTGCAACCTGTAGTTGCTGAGATATCGGCTGTAGAGATATCTGCCTTCTACTGAATATAATGGAACCAGATGGCACTCAGCTTGTGGGGCGCCAAAATAATACATTCACAAAACTCAACACCAATGTCTCTTTCCAGAAATCATGACCCAGTTAGTCAAGATAATCCACAGACCTTTGGTATGAGCAGTTTCACATAGGAACGATTTTCTTTCTATCGCTGTTGAGTTTTTCAAATGTATTTTATTCTGGTGCTTTGAGCACCACAAGCTGAGAGGCATCTAGTTCCATTAAATTCAAGAGAGGGCAGACATCTGTACAGCCAATAACTCACACCAAAACAATCTAGATGGATAAATAGCACTACAGGCCAGAGGAAAAAAAGTATGTACTTTTAATTTAGGGGTGAATTGTCCCATAAACATAAACTTCATTGTCCAAAATGCTGCCTATAAAGGTAAAAAAAAAACAAACAGTTTTCACACATCATATATGATGATTACACAACATATATGCCAACATCACTCAGTTATATTGCTCGGCCTATATATCGTCAGGCTGTACTCCATATGGCTGATTGAAATTCAGATTTCTACGCACAGTAATCAAATATTCAAACATGCTGCTATAAGATTATATTAGTGCTCTGAGAAACAGATTGCAACAGTTGACACGACTCACAAAATTGTGTCATGTAAAAATATACACACAAACACACACAGCAAAACCCGTGCAGGCACGCAAACGCATCCCTGAGCGTTTCTGTCAACAGCTTAATTGACAGCCTTACATGTGACGCCCCATTGGCATCATCTAATGCTGCAGTTGTCAGTCACATTAAAGATTTAACAGCTCAGTAAGCTGTGACCAAAGATACATCTCAGAGTGCGAAACACAGTGCTGACATACAGGCAGAGAGATTTGGAACAGTACATAACAATAACAAGTGGCTGCTCAAGAGAATCAGGTGTGTGTGTGTCTCTGTGTTTGTGTGTGTGTGTGTGATATGAATCATTTAGGTCAGTGCAGGTGTTGTGTATTTCTCTAGGATTGGGTGAACAGACTGACACAGACACCCCAGTGGCTCAGAAATCTGCTCTCTTATCAAAGCCAAATGACGTCAAGAATGCTGTGTGTGTGTGTGTGTGCATGTGTGTGTGTGTGTGTGTACTTCAAATCCATATGATTGCTCAGTGAGAAACGAGGGCAAAGCACACAAGTATAAATACACTCATAAATACGCCTGCAAGCACTCAGACACAGAAGGTAAGCTCATACATACAAAGTGTACTGTATGTAGGAGGAAAATATGGCTGCACAGAAACGACAGCAACAGCAGCAACTTTGTTAAAGAGAAGAATGCAAATAGTTAAGAAAATAAAACTAGATTTCATGTCAATACAAGCCAAAAGACTCACTGATTGATGTGACATAAAGCCAATTGTAACAGTAGTTCTTACATTTGTTCAAGGCTATTTCAGACGACTGTGTAGTTAAGTAGTTAATATAAGTACTGATAACCACCATGGCACAGGAAAGTAGAGAACATTCAAACTTCATTAAGTGAAATTTCAAGTAAAAACACACCAAAGTACCATGCACATTCATGTTCGACTGCCAAGTGATTTCTGGGAAATGCAGCGCAAAAGCACCATGCCAGTGAGCACTTATCACCAAAAATAGCAAATAAGATCTTTCAGATTGTTTTGACACAATTTTGAATTGTGTTCAGTTGTACTTCAGCCTCAGTTCAGTCCAGTTCTGTGGTTACCAGTGGCAGAGCCAAGAGCAGCGAGGGTACTTAAGGCACTGCCCCATGTAAGTATGACTGGGAAGACAAGACACAAATCCATGGAAGTGACAGAAGCCACAGCTGTTTACACTCACACATACATTCACACCAGTTGCTTTCCATTATTCAGTTGCCACTCAGTGGCCAGGCATGCCAACTGGTAACACGAGCTGTGACAGGAACGAATCTCTACCATTCCCCGCATAGTGACAACAGCACTAAGTAGTTTGCATTGGACAGGAGGGCTGTGCTTGGCATAGTGCTGAAAACAACTGCAGTAGTTACAGCGGTACTGTACGTGACTCATAATGTTGCAGTAGGGCCGGGTGATAAGGCCGAAATCAACACCATGATATTAAGTTTATTATGTTGACATATATTAAATTGATGTTCAATCCAATTAATGCTGTTCCTCTCATACATCAGATAAAGCTCTTCACATGCACAACTAAAAGTTCTAAAACTACATTGTTTTCAAACTATAATTTCCTTGGAATCGTCAATGGACTGCCTACCAGCACCTCTGAAGCTCTCTAATAAACACATTATTACGTCTTGTCTGTTTGATTCATACACAAACTAAAATAAAAGGGCAGGACTGTGGCTCAGTGGTTAGCACTGTCGACTCACAGGGCTCCTAGGTTCAAATACCAGTTCGGGCAAATCCTTTCTGTGTAGAGTTTGCATGCTCTCCCCATGATTGTGTGGGTTTCCTTCAGGTGCTCCAGTTTCCCCCACCATCAAATACATGTATGCTGGGTGAATTCTCCAATCAGTACCCCTGACCAAGGCACTGGTTTGGAACTGGAGTTGGTCCCTGCACAATGTACAGCAGCTGCCCAGTGCTCCTAATAATTCCAGGGTGGAGACTGAACATTACTGTATGACACACTCTATATAACTGTTTATGTCACAATAAAGTTGATCTTCACCCTAAAATATGAAAATGCCAAGTTGTAATTTGAGGTTGCCGTGGTAGTGATTCAAGAAATAGTTGCAACAAAGACCTGTACATAAAATCACAATATATCATTTTTACATGATGACATGAGAGTGATATCTATCTTCTCATCTAACTGTCTGCAAAAACTCAGAAAAGTGTATTTACCATTACAACTACAAATTTTCCTTTAACCTAATACTTAATTTGGACAGCCGACTTGTTAAGAAACAGTAAACAATCAATATAATCATTTCACAATTTGATTCCACCTGAAGTGGCATGAGTATGCATTAATATTGGATTAGCCCTGTCTAGTACCACCATCCTGGAAATCAGTCAATAATTTAATCATTTTGAGGGCAACACCACAATTGCAAGCAGGCAAATCTTGCAATGGCATCTGTGGCAGCAAGTGCTGACTACAGCCTTTTAATCCATAACAACAAAAAGCACTTTATGAACTGTTACACCCAAAGAAATATTCTTATTCTTTTATTCAATGTTAGATTTGGCAATTTTAACTATCTAGATGTATCCGTTTCATGGTTGGGGCTAAAAGTCAGTCACGACTAATATTTGAAGTTCCACATCTGGATCACGGCCAATATCGAACCAAATGTTTTTTGACAGAAGCTCTGTCCACCACATTTCATGGAAATGTGATCATAGATTTCTGAGATACCTCGCTGACAGACAGAAAAACAGAGGGAATAGATAAAATCCTCGGTGGAGTTAATCATTACAGCCGACTGTCAGCGGAGTCTAGCCAAACCAGCTTTCATTAATTCATTCATCCATCTGAGACAGGATGTGTTAACAGATGGGGGTACACCGGAGCAACTTTGCGCTCTCTTTGTTGTACAGCAGATTATCTCTGACTGTGCAACTTTGCTTTGTCTCCTGTGAGCACAGTGGCATGATTCAAACACTTAATGTGACTCAGAGCGGAGCACTGCACCTGATGCCTCTGTGAAACACTGAGTGTAACCAAGGCGATGCGATGCTCATGAGGCTTTGGCGCTTCCACGTTGCTGTTGTTGTGTTCCTAGAGAAAGCTACTGTGGTGAGAAAAATCAGCCATGAGTCAAAATATCACAAATCCCAACAGAATGGAAAGAAAGTAGACTGCAGAGCACACGAACAGCTGTGAGTGATACAATGAGGGTTTTATGTAACCACACCATTTTTGGACACAGGCAGAAACAAAAACATTTAAGATGAATATATCGTGGTTTCACTGCAGTGTTCACAAATTCTTAAAGGGATACGTTCGGATCATTTAATGTGGGGTTGTACCTACCATTAGTCAGTTTATTATCTATAGTAGATGTCGGTCCGCATGCCCCCAGTTTGAAAGAGCAGAGGAGCACCAGCATGGAAGATGAGCAATGTACTGATGTGGACAGGGTCAGGAACAAAAGGTATTTTAGCCACTTAAAAAAGATCTACCTAAAAAAAAAAAACATTATCACTTTAAATGTACACTATATTTAGAATATTGTCACCACATTACTTGCCATCAGAAAGCCTTTTCTGATGGCAATCACAATTACATGAGCCAAATATCGCTCTCTTCAAACCAGCCAAACTCCATAGGCATAATCAGTCATTTTACAGCAGTTGCTTGTCTTGCGCTGCCATGTTTATTTGTGTTATTGTGTGTTCTGTGTTTTAAAAAGATAGCTTGAATTCACTTTAGTCACACAATAATACAAACAAACTAACAAATAAAGGCAGCGGTAGACCAGCAACTCCCATTTTCTCCTTGGTTAAAATCACTGATTTCACCAATGGAGTTTGGTTGGTTTGGAGAGAGTGATGTTTAGTTTATATAAAGGGGTTTCCTGTCAAAAAAGGCTGTCTAACGGCAGTTGGTGGAAATATTCTAAATATAGCATACACTATACAGATACAGATTTTTGTTTAGGTGGACCTTTTTAAGTGGCTAAAATATCTTTTGTTGTTGACCTGTCCATAGCAGTTCATTACTTAGCTTCAGTGCTGGTGTCCCTCTCTGTTTGACTAAACTGCAAGTGTGCTGACCACCATCTACTTTAGGTAATAAACAGACAATCAATAAGTACCTAATGCAGCCCCACATTAAATAATCCTAACTATACGTTTAAAATCTACATATTGGTCACATGGTGTCTGCATTCATAGCTCTAATCAAAAATTTTAGGGCTGCATCAATCCAACGCAGGCCCAGCACAAGGGTAAGAGTTTCAGCAGTGCACTTGGCCCTTAAATCTCCTAAATATGATGTTGTATCTTGAACTGAAAGCCTTAAAGCACAAGTTCAAAACAACCACTTTAGACAAAATGGGAAGAGAGTGGAACACAGTTCAGGCTGGCTGTGTGTTTGTGGCACTGAGCGGAGAGAAAACTCTTATGCAATATTAAGTGAAATCCTATCCTAACTGTCAGACGGTGTCAAACGCAGATTAAAAAAATCCATTATCTCTCTTTTAATTACTCTGTGTTATATAAAAACTAAATGATACACATAACTCAAGATAGCTCCACTGCTTGCACAGCCCACCTACATGCAGCGTGTGGCCTTACATGACTTCACAGGCTGTCGTTACTTTTTCACATAAAATCAATATGGATTGAAAAGGAAAATAAAACTCACACGGAGATAAATGAAATTAAGTCGTAGCTGTGCCATTGTTAATGACATTGTCTAATTTGCAGAGAAAATTACTTCTTCAGGGAAGACAATCAGATAAACAAAAGCTGAGGAGCTTTTCGGAAATATTTCAGCAGTAAGCACCGGCTGGCTGATCTATAGTGTTAGATTGAAGTGAGGTGTTACAAGTTTGTATTAATTACTTGTTTTATCACCCGGCGACAGGCTGTACTTTCTGTAAAATGTCATCCAGAGCAAAGAAAATTGTAAGAAGGGAGAAAATTGGCAATACAGTACACTCAGCCATGAAGTCAAATCCAGGAAGTCAGCACTAAAGCTGCCATCCAAAAGGGTACGGTTTTCTAAAAGACCGCAAGTCTGACCAGCAATTACAGGGCAAGGTTTAGGTGACCTCCCACCTCAAACCACACCTGATATTTAGAGGCAATTCTCATCTCTCTCTTCATTATTACCCTCTATAACCTGTGGTACACATACACACACACAGTCATAACAAGTCCAGTAAGTGGCTCCAGTGAAACCAGTGTACAGTCTTTCCAAAAGGAAAACTGTTTATAAGATCGAAGGCTCACAGAGGGACATCAGTCACCCTGCTGTCTAACTGCAGCATAATACAGCTGGATTGAGCTTTTGAGCCAAGACACCGTTTATACAGCACTAACAGTAGGACACTTTTCAGGATATACTGTTGCTTTGGCCTGTTTCAACTGCCTCTTAGAGTCAAATAAAGTTGGATTCTATTGCACCCAATTTCATAACTCCAGCGAGTGTGGGAGTTCTCATCTCCACTGACATCCTACAGTTAAGAAAGGAGACCTACAGTTATACCTGAAAGCTGCCCAGAACAGTCTTTGATATGTTTGGCAGCGTTAAAAGGATAGTTTGGATTATCTGAAGAGAGATTGCAGGTACTTATCGATTGTCAGCATATGCAATGAACCGCTGTGGATGGAGTCAGCAGCAAAATGTACTTTAGCCACCAAAGAAAGGGCCCACCTCAAAAAATCATTATCATTTTAATTGTATGCTATATTTAGAATATTTTCACAGCTTTACCTTGTTGTTAGACAGCCTTTTCCAATGTGAAACCTCCTTTATACAAGCCAAATATTGCTCTCTCACGCTCAACCAGACTCCATAGGTAAAATCAGTCATTTTACCTCGCAAAACACAGGAGCTGCTGATCTACTGCTACCTCAACCGTTTAGTTTGTTGTGTGACTGTTTTAAAAGAGGATTCACCAAAGTCACACAATAACAATCTAACTGATCAAGGCAGTGGAAGACCAGCAACTCCTGTGTTCTGTGAGGTAAAATGACTGATTTTGCCAATGGAGCGTGGCTGTTTTTGGAGGGAGCGATATTTGGCCTGTGTAACAGCGGTTTCCTGTCAGAAAAGTCTGTCTGATGACAAAGTAAAGTGGTGAAAATATTCTAAATATAGCCTATACTTAAAATAATATTACATTTTTTTAGGTGGACCTTTTTCAAGTGGCTAACATATTGTTTTTTCTGTCCATGACCACAGCAGTTCATGCTTAGATTCCTGCTTCTTCTAACTAGCATCTAACTAATAAACTGACTATGGACAATCCATTCCAACTATGTCTTTAAAGTTTGCTCAAAAGCATCTCAACTATTGTGGATCACAGCTATAAAATGTGTGTCAGCACTCTCTCCAGCAGCATTTAGAGTTCTCTCACCTCTGGGATGCCCAGAGCAATAATGATGGTTAAATTAGGGGCCATAAATGGCTCATATTACAGTGAAAAGCCCAGAGTGTTGACATGTGGAAGCTTTGAAATCCTGCAGCACGTAACTATCACGTCAGGCAGCTGAAAACACAGTGATGATCACGGATATGAAACTACTGTAACCACATTTGTTCAATTCTCTCAGCAGGATAATGCACTGACAAGTGCGAGCGCAGCGGTGTCTTTACATGACAGGCATGGCGGGAGGCTGCCATTAATATACATTCAAAACATCTATGATGCTTCTACATGCAGAGATGTATTGACTAAATCTCTTAGATTTTTCCTGTGAACATTTAAAAGCAAAGATTTCATGTTTTCTATGTTTTTGCCCACAGGGCTAAGCACACATCTCACACATTTAAAATCCAAAGGAATTACAATTTATAGCTTTGCTTGCAAGTTGCTTGGCTGCCACAAAGACTTAGAACAGTTCTGAGATTTCTACAGTACAAGATCAGAGTGCTTTGACTACACTTCATTCACGCGCAAGCATGACAAAGAAAAGCTTGGAGAAAATAAGGGCTGGGGGAGGATAATAACAAGTGAAGACAGAAGATGTGGGAGAAGGGAATGTGAAGCATGACAATGGTTATATATCAGCCAGAATCAATAATCGCTAGTATTTACATATTTGACTATGTCTGCAACAGAGGACAAGATGGATCTTGTTGAAATAGGTTCTGCAGGTTTCAACAAGTTAAATTTCAGACTTCTTCGGACCTTTTGAAGACCATCATGTGTGCATCAAGGTTAAAAGGTTTTAGCAATGTCAGAATCAGGGATCATGATTTGAAATTGCTTAGTTACGCCTTCATTGCTCCAGAACATATCCACTTTAATTGTTGGTTTTATTTTGTAGTCATTACAGCATTATTTATGCCAATTTTTCCCTAAAACACATATAAAAGCAAGAGTGAAGTTAATGCAACTTTATAAAAGTAATACTAACTTCATAATCCAATCAATTTTTACAACCTGCAAAATCATATTTAAGACATTTTAAAGCCTAAAATACAGATTGTTTGTTTTTATTTTTTTGAGACTTTAGGTACCAGTGGAAAACATATAAAAAGCATGGGTTTCGACCTGATTGGCACAGAGTTCTGGTTATTTTGGTCATTTTAGAAAAATATGGTCAAAGACATATCAACTGAGTACAAAGAACAAGCTAGGTAACATCTCTCTAACTATCTTCCTCTTTCTGTCATGTGAGCTTGGACATTTTAACTGAATAACCTGTAGCATCTGGACTAAATCTGCTCCCTGCCTCTCTGCCTTTCCAAAGGGAACAGTGTACCATGCCAAGCTTGCAAATCATGTGGATATGTGGATGTAGGACTTAAATGACTGTCAGTAGACATGCCAGGATGTTCCTGTGTGGTGTCTCTGTGTGCAGCCAAGTGTGAGAGACAGAGAAGGGTTGTAACACTTTAGGATAGCCTTATGCATTCAACTTTGGCTAGCAGCAGATTGATTTGCATTGGAAATAAAAGAGGATGTAAAATAGACAGATGTGATTTTGATGAAAGCCCGAATTTGTCTGAGGGAAGCTCTTTTTTAGTTCTGCAGGAATCTTGAAAGAAAGAAAGGCAAAAAGAATAAACATTGATTCTTTCTAAAGGTTGATTGAGTGTTAAAAGTTTATTGGCGTAACACTTGTAGCCTGAAGGCTTTTAACAACACATTAAGTCTGGATATCAGATCAGAATAAAAGCTCCCTTTGAAAAGAAACCTTTTTTTCCCCCCTCAATCTAGCTGCCCATATTATTGCCTGTGAACCCATAAGATCGCTTTCTAGAGAATTTAGCTTCAGAGTATGTGCTGCTTTTGTTATAATGGCCCAAGTGATACTATCTGAGGGCTCTAAAGTGGAAGCTCTCATGCTCTGTCTTAAAATTCTCAAGTAACGGACCCCTACAGGAACAAAGATCTGGCCATGGGACCCAATGACTGAAGGTTTGTTTTGAATTAGTATTGAATTACATAGGTATCTAGTAAGGTTATCAAAAGTATCGATACTTCAATACCTTTTCAATACTGCATGTTTAAAAATGGTACAGCACTAACACTGAATAGTATAAAAAGTACTGAAGCAATAAAAAAAGAAGATCTAAGTGCTCATTCAAGACCTCAGTTCAGTTCAGTCTTTATTGTCCTGCCTGAAATTTGGCTTGCAGCAAAACAGGGTAGTGTTAAGTGACTTTTTCTCTAACAGCACTGTGTGTAAGTTGCTATTTTTTTAAAAGAAAATTTAAATATTCTTTTTTTGTGTGCCTTGGACTTTTTTTTGGTTTTTGCCATGGTATGGAAAACAGTATTAAATAATGTTTTTTCAATACTATTACTGTACTGAAGTTTAAAATTCTGATATTGTGACTACCTTTATGTAGAGCTAAAACCAGTATCATGACAGTATTAGAGCTGGCTAAAATTAAACTAGTCTTGCTGCCTGCAATGTCTAGAGGGGACATTTTCAAATTGTATTATAGTGACATTTGGCAACTTCTTAAGTGCTTCTCAGGAAAAAAAATGTTAGCCCACTTTCAGGACATAAACAAGCCCAGTTAGGCAAAGAAATAAGATTATTATGCTGTGACACACTGAATTATCAAATTTCCCCTCAAAGGGAATTCAAAAGTGGAGAAAAGGATGTAAGTGCAACCCAGCTGGGCATCTCACAAAGACCCTGTTGTTACTGAAACATCAACACACACTCAAACATGAGCTGCAAATACATTTTTTCTTTTTGAAAGAAGGCAAGAAATAATGCAGACTAACAGGAGGAAAAGCACGTTTCTTGTGCTTTTATTGTGAAATGCTCTCATGTGAACAAACAGCGGTCGTTACCTCCACACTGAACGGCTGCTCCTCTCCGTTCACGGCACATAAAATCCACAGCAACAACTGCACGCATAACGTCCCCATACAGCAGCTATTAAGACATCTCCTATTGCGGACCGCCGATAAAACCATAGTGAAGCCCGCTGCTGCTGTCGCTTATTGTCTCTGAGCAGTTTTATTTACAGTCGCTACAAACGGACGGACAACGGGGATAAATCCTAGACGTTTGGCAGCGACATTGCTGATGCCTCGGTGTCTCTCGGAGCAGAGGAGAGCAGAGCAGAGCAGAGGAGAGGAGAGGAGAGGGAGAAGGAGCGGATTCGTCGACCGCTCTCTCCGCTGCTTTCGCCCGCCGCGGTTTCAGGAGGAGGTTATCCCCGGGGAAAGAGTCGCCGTTAACGCCTGTCAGCAGCCTCCCGGTCCCGCAGTCCCCGGGTGAGTCCTCCGGTGAGTCCTCCGGTACTCCGGCCGTTGTTCCTAACGGACGCGTCCAGCTCGTTTTCTGCAGCGCGCGGCATAGCTGCCCGTTTTCAACCGTGTTTCCCACCGAGTGCGCATGTGCAGCAGGAGCGCCCCCCCCCATCCCACTCCTGATCCAAATTCTGGTATAAAAACATCCACAGCCCTGACAGTCTGGTTGAAATGTTTTTCATGGGCTTAAAGCTCGTTGTTTTTTTTTTCAGTCACAACATCGTTTCTTACCTGTGCATGTAAATAAACACTCAAATAGCTTTCCAAATGAGCTTTGAACATGACGTATGATTTTACCTGTGTAACTAAGGACAAACGGCAGCTTTCCAGGTTGCAAAGACAATTTCGGGTCAGAAATAACAGCAGAATGTAATGCACATTATTTTGGTGTGTATTTTAATATATAACATGTTTCACTATTTATTAACACATTTCGTATAGTATTATTATTATTATCATCATCATCGTTATCATTATTATAATATTAGTATATGATTTAATAGCGCACAAAAACAACATAAAACACCATGATAGGTATTTGTTTCAGTAATATGGTGTCAGCAGTCTATAATTGCAACAGAGTGACTTTTACTATTATTGTAGACTTTTGGAGGAGGGTCCATGTAGGGGTCCCCAAGAAGAAGTCTCCAGGAACCATCCCAGATTTTCAGAATTGTACAGTGCTGAGTATTATGTTTGTTAACAATTTTAAAATGGCAGTAAACTTTAAGCACGTCATTAGGCTACAGGTAAAAGGTTTCAGAAAACTGCTAAATTTGCCTTATTTGGGATATATTAATGAATTAAAATAGGAGAAAATGGCTTCAATATTGCTTAAACTACCATTTTCCAAACACAAATGTGTAAGTGAGTTGCATAAAAACACAACACAACTTAGATTTTACATTGTTTCTTAATAACTTATTGGTGTTCTTTTTCTCGCCCTCTTATATGACGTATAGCCCATGTTGAGTGTTACCTTTTATACCTTCTATCTACCAATACATAAGTGCATGTTGTATCATTGTATTTCTCTCTGTGTGGGTTTCATTTACTGTATTTATTTTAGTTCCTTTATGACCACTAGAGGGCGATGATAGGCTCAGAGGTTGAGTGAGTCTATTTGGTACCCAGAAGTCTCCTCTGTGTCACAGCACTGTTTCCAGGAGGTGATGGTGATGCCATCGATTGTCATTGCAGTTACTGTAGAGCAACTTATGTGTTCAAGGTCCTGATTTTACAGTCAAACATTTCATCAGGGTGTAATCATCTTCAACATGTATAAAGCATACTTGTGATTCTGTGTCTATACACTGACATGGAAATATGTCACTGGTGTGAGCCCACCTGGTAAAAGAATGATACATTGACTTGTAGCTCTCCAATAATACACAAACAAAATGTATTTATGCAAAGGGCTTTCTCTAATCTCCTCAGATAATAGAGAAGGGTCAGATGTAATGAGCCAGATCAATGATTTAGACTAACTCCAAGGGATGAGAAGTGTGTGTGTCTGTGTGTGTGTGTGTGTGTGTGTGTGTGTGTGTGTGTGTGTGTGTGTGTGTGTGTGTGTGTGCCACAGGAAAGTTAGGTGAGCCGCACCATTAGGCCACTGATGAGGTTTCAATTTGCACACCCACACCTCACCACCTTCCTCTGAGGAATTCTCACCGATCACACTTGATGGAAAATTCCATTTAAAGTTTTGAGAAACAGAAACATTACAGTCAGGACTGTTTATCTCAATGATCTGTTCGACCCCTGTCTGACCCATGATGAGTACTGAGTTTCTCTCGGACACACTGTCACACCACACATCATCATGCTCACTATATTATAAAAGCACTATAAATAATACACATGTGAATTCAATGCACATCCTGATACAGCCAGTGAGGAACACTGTACACTTGGCTGACATGTGACAGAGTTCATCAGGGGTCACAAAGGATGTGTCATGCTCTGAGGCCTGCTGGCACACTGCCATTAGGTCACATGGTGTGTAACATAGCAGATTGCAGATTTCTGATTTACCTTTTGTACAGCTGTGCCCATGTTTAGTGATTTATGAAAGACACAGAGGCAGTTGATTTCCCTCATAAGTGATCAGAATATAGATACTGAAATCACCCTGGACTCCCCAATAGATCATTATTTAAGTTAATGTGATAAGATATAATTTCTTTTCAGGTGAGATGCTAATGTCGTCCCCTTACTCAAAATACTGTGAGTGAAAGTACAGACAGCATCTTGGAAACCAAATGAAACCCAAAGGAAACAAATCAACAAAGGCAACAAGTCATCCTGGCCAAAAAAATCATGTGCAGTGCATACACCAGTCCAAGTCCAATTTTGCCTGCAGGTCATACACCAGTCCTTCCTATTAACTTCTGTGGAGAGCAGATCCAACTCAGGTGACTTTCATCATAATGATGACAAATATAAACTTGTGGTTAACATTGTGAAACATCACGGTTTGGTTAGGTTTTGGAAAACAAAATTATTTGGTTAGGTTTCATAAAATATCATGGTTTGGGTTAAAGTACGTTCTGTTACACTTCTCATCTGCTTGTTGAAGTGTTTTTCTGGAAATTTATAAACGTAACAGTGTGATTCATTTTCCATCCAGTGCCATCAGTCAGTCTGCCACCTCCATCAGCTACGCAGTCACATGCTGGAATTCATGTTAAATCGGTCACCACATTGCTGATCGCAGAGCCTGTTGCAACATACATTCAACAGCCAGAAACATGAATTAAAGTGTCAGCTGTCTAACCTTAAACAGGTGTTAATTCCCCAGCAGTTTCTGTTTATAACTATCCACTGCCTTATTAAAATCCAGAGCTCTGGCCAGATTGCTAGGTGCTAATTTTAAACATGTCTCACCCATCACAATTGCAGCTTGTGCAGTTTATGACACAAAAACAACATCTCATGTTTATCTCCCCATAAACTCTCAGCCATTCTTGTTTGTTTTCTACCACCCGCGTGCACGGGGATCGCATAATGATCTTGCACGGAAATTGGTCTGCGGAGCTACAGAGCAAGCGATTACTATTAAGATGATATGGAAGAGTTTTTTTCTTTATTATCATACATTGAACCATATGTTACATGGTAGAAAACATCTGTGTGTCTCTTTAACATTAGTGAAACGATGTGTAATTTGCATTGCATTTGGTTGATTATTTGTTAGAGAAATAAACTGTGCAAGCACAGCTGAAAGGAATCGCAGGCAGCTTAGCAGTGACAAGTCCCCTCTCTTTATCCCTCGGATTTAATTAAATTCACTGCACTTAGCTGTGATAAAAGTTTACAATAATTTTACCAGCATGAAAGTTTGACTTCCCTTCTTTGTTCGCCTTGTGCTCATTTATAAGTTTGCTGGCTGGTTGAATCATTTTCTCTTCTCCGACTTCCTCTCTCCTTTCCTAATTCTCCGACTCTCACCGTCTCCCTTCCTCTCCTCTTCTTAATGATTTCCTCTCTCACTCGATAATCCTGAATGCCCTTTTTGAAAGGTTCTGGCCCTTTCCAACTGGTCCTCCCACCAGCGCAGAGCTTTGCCAGGATCCTCAAAGCCTCTCTTTCCAAACATGACTCTGTCTCATAACTGCTGCATCTGCTCCCAGTCAGACCTCCTGGATCTCCTGGCAGCATGAATCCAAAGCCTCCCGTCTGTCTCTCTTCTTCCCCTGAGCAGAGGAGGAAAGAAAAGAGGAGAGGAAGATGAGGAGAGGGCAGGGATCTCCTAAAATGATTGTGTCATTTAAGGTGTCATTTAAGCCTATAGTACATTTGTTCAGGGGATGAATAATGTGCCTTCCTGAGGTTGGGTGGGATCAGGATCAGATCTCGTTTTCTCTCTCCAGATGAAGCTCCAAGCTCGGTTTGGAAGCACAGTGAGAAGCCGCCCTCTCAACAAGGTCTCGGATTGATTGCAGTGTTATCTTACGGCCAGCTGAAGCCAGCAAAAAGAAAAAAAAAAAAACACTCCAGTAAGAAATAACTGCACTTTTCCAACAAGAGCCTTTTTCACAGTTGGACCACATTACTTGGGTCAGAACCCAAAATGATTTCGGGGTGCTTTTCAACCTCACACGGCTGCTTTCTTTCACATGGAAACTCTTCCAAACCACGCACGGTTTATGGTTGTCAGCATTACTTTTTGTTTATTCCGTGCCACTATTTTGAATTTAATCTCCAAAAAAAAAAAAGTCTAAAGTACTTTATGTATCCCATGAGATTTTCTATTAAAAAGGATTCTCCGCTCCTGTATTTTGTAGGATTACACTGAAAACTTAATTTTAAAAAAAATCCTTTTAACAGAGCAGCTACAGTTTCTTTAAAAGTCTTGATATATCTTTCTTCTGCCTCCATTTTCTTTTTTGTTTTGCATTAGTCCAAGCATTTTTGTTCTTATATTTAACCCTTTTCAGTCTTTAGTGCCTTTCATTCCCAATTTTGTTGAGAACACATGCTACATGCATGCTGCAGTACTTTTGTTAGCCTTTGAACATCTAAAGGTTCATTTATAGTTACTAGTTTGCGTGAGAGTACTTCCCTTGTAACCGACTACCAACCAACTAACCACTAGCCAATTATTGACTCAGAAGTGATTTGCAGAGGCCTCTACGGAGTTTCATATTTTGACCAGAGCACAGAGCTCTGTGCAGACTCTCCGCAAACCCTCAGCGGAACCAACAGACCCTCTGCATTGTGAACATCGGACACAGCAAAGTATCCATGAATTACACTTAAGTCTTTAAGTACAGTATTTCTATAGCATGTAAATGTCTACTAAAAAATGTATTTCCATTTTGGAATCTTCTTACCATAATATTTATGTAGTTTGTAGTAATAGAAGCTAATCGCTAATCACATTTATCCATTAATATCAGAGTACAATAGTCTTAAATGCACATTTACTAGTTAAAGGCCTTGAAAAGTAATAAACGGTCTTAAGCTCTGTTTGGTAAGGTCTTCAGTATTTATTATTGAATGCTGTAAGCATGGTCTAAAATTTACACCATGCGCAAAAGGCCTGCAGAGTTAATCTTTGGTAAAAATCAGCAGGAGTTAAATTTGAATGCATCTGTTTCCCTGTTACAGTCTTTTAGGTTTTTGCATTTTATGGATGCAGGCTTTGTCCCCTGGTGACCTCTGTAGCATCTGTCTGGATAGGAGCTAGCTAGTTAGCTAACCTGCAAACACTCCAGTTTCTGTGGGTTAACTTTCTGCCTAATGTTAAACCTTTCTCCAGTGCTTCCATTTACCTGTTAATCTCCAGTATTTCAGAGCAAGCCTCGTTCATGTCATTGCACTAATCAACTTGAACTGCCGATTCACACATTCCCTATTCAAAATATGAGGAACATTAAATATTTACTAAATAATGTTTAGTAAATATTGCAGAGAAAATAATTGTCCAACTCCACCAATAGTTGGGCAAACGATGAGCTGTAAAAAGTGGAGCTATTATCAATCCAATCTACATGACTACATTTATAGATTCATCATGACAACAACTGTTTATAGGCTAAATAAGACAGGATGGCATTTACATTAAAATCCATGTATAAACTATAAAACTGAGAGGCACATGCTGTAAAGTAGTTTCTATGCTGACTCTCAGCATAGAAACTGGGAATCTGATACAGTATCAGCTGTAAGACAGCTAGAATCTTAAGGACAGTTTTTTTCACACTATTAAACATATTTGGACAAATTTAACTCAATTTGCCTTACTTATAATCTTGAACTGACAATATATGCATTTACTCAGAAGAGTACACCTCTATTTTAGCATTTAATGTTTAGTTTTATTGCAAAATTGCCCTTAAATTCAATCAAACAGTGTCTTACATTTCAGTCCTCCATTTAACTTGTTAATACATGTAGACATCCTGTTTAAGTCATTTCAAGTTTTACTTTCTGCTTGAGTGTTTCATTTGCCATATTTCATTAGCTTTCATTTTTCCTTTTTTTAGTGGATTTTATAGGCGTTTGGATTTAAAGTCTGCCAATGCACATTTAGTCATAAAGTATAATAAAAGATGGAAAGTTTTGGCTTGTTCTTTCCCAAATCTTTTCTGAATCTCTCCATATTTCAAAGAGAAACCTCATGCAAGTCTACCTGTTGGAACTTTAAAAAGTTCCACTACACTTTTCTCATGCATGCATGAAGTCATTACACCACCCAGATTTTGGGACTGCTTGTGCACTGATGTAAAAACCGGTGGTTTTGCCATTTTTAAATCATAGCTTGGATGAACACTCGGGACCAAATGACACAGGAAATCAACACATCTGGGTCTCTGGCTCTGATCACAGCCAATCAATGATGTGATTGCACGTCCTTTTAGGAAGTTCTGACATAATGCAGAGAGCTGATCTCTATTTAACCCAGCCATAACGTTAGAGTCGTTGCCATGTGGCTCCATCCTCGACGGGCACTGGCTTGTTTAAACTTTGGACACACAGACGTACAGACAAACAGCAGAAATGGGTCGGCTCAGTATAAAAATAACCTGATCACAGCCCACACATTGCCATCGCTGAGAACAGATTGGATATTTACATAATAAGCTTAGTCGTGCAGTCAGTTTCACACCAGCATGAAACCAGATTCACTACTCAGAACCATTAGGGTTTATTTGCACTGAGAAATATAGAGGTAACAAATGCGTGTGGCATGCGTCGCACAATTATATGGACTCAAGAACTACAACTTGATGCAGCTTCAGTTGGTTTATTGAACACAGAAAAAAAACATGTATGAATGAGTTGAAGCTGTGTCAGTTGATTTGGCAGTAGATTAGTTGAAGACGCGTAGAGAAGACAGTGGATTTTTTGGCTTAAGAATCCTGGCGGTCTCTTTGCTGATGAAAACAAAACCCCAACAAGAGAGCTTGCCTGGAGAGACAGAGAGATAAAGAGGGAGAGAGAGGAGGTGTGGAGCAGTGCTGTGAAAAGCAAAGCTTGGAGGAGGCACTGTAAGTGTACTGAGTGTGGAATTCATCATTGGAGGCTGCGAGGAGTTAGCTTGGTGTGATCAAGTGTTGTTCTTCCTCCTCAAGTTCAGCTATTAGCATATGGTTTTATCATATGGTGAAGGTTTAGTAGCAAATGAATGAGGTATAGTTAAAGTTCAGAAACTCAAACACTTGGACAAATTCTGGTATTTTTCAACCTGGGTCCTATTCTCATCGTTGTGGCAGTTGTTGTTTGGTGTGTTAGCCTCACCCTCTGCATTTTAGTTGGTGGTCTCTGACATGGAGGGTGAGAGTCTCTTGTCTGTAAAGTTACGAAAAAATCCACTGTGTCACAAGAGTGTCTGCACACTTTGCTAATATGTTCCAATAATACATTGCTAAGTAGTTTGCTGGATTGGTGCCACAAAGTGTTTTAGTAGGTTAGCTAGCTCACAACTGCATGAAGATTCATGGGTAGCCTTTTCTAATATGTTGAACTGGATTGTTAATGTGTATTTGCTTGTAAAAAGTCTGTTAGCAGTCAAGCTACCCTGTTTGGTCGGGGCTTCTGGTCTTTTCAGTTTGATCCGTGTTAAGGAATTTTCCATTTTCTAGTGGTTATGCTAAGGCCTTCGAGCCATACCATTAAGGTTTTAATCTTTGACAGACTTACTGTCTCTCCTCTAGGACAGTAGATGCAGCTGTCTTCTCCTTTCGGATAAACAAGTGAACAACCTGATGGTGTTGCTATGGCAGCTGAGGTCGAAGAGGTGTTTGTCTTGTCTCTCTGACCGGAGAAGACGTAAACTGTAATCTGTTTTGGTTAACACTGACCCTGAGCTGTAGAGCCAGAGGTGCTGGGCAGTGGTCTCAGACTTTGTGTATTCATATTCAGTTTGCATATTCAGACCAATAAGCTAACTCAATGTCTTGGGTCTGACCTTATTTGGGCATAGCTTCATCGTGACATTAACTGTGAATGCTTAAAGACTATCCCAGAGGACAGAAACGCCAGAACTGAAGGGAACATCAATGCCAACTGTGTACTGGTTATTCCTTCATTCTCCTTGATCAAGTATTATTAAACCAATTTCAGTGTAAGACATATTGGACTCCTGAGTACTTCTTCCTTTGGATATATGGGAATTGGAATAAAATCCATAACAATCCGAACCAGAATTACTTTTTATCTCAAATTGTTTTTATTGAGTTTTCAATAAGATTTAAAAAAAAGTAGCTAAATAAAATAAATAGAATTTAAAAACAACAGAATAAATGTAACAAAGGAGCAACGTTATATATGTGTCATACATTAAATTAGTATTGTACACATTTTACACACTTTGCACATGAATCACTTTGTATTAGTAATGGCAATAGGATAAATACATGGAGGCAAAGTAGGTACTACAATCAACAGGAAAGAGCAAAAAGAGGGTGGGCGAGAAGGTAGGGTAGAGATGTGGGAGACTAATTTAAGGTGTTTGCATCAAATATGTTCCGAACCAGAATTACAGTTTTTAAAACTTGATGGAAAGAGATGGCCTCAGTCCAGATCAAATTCAAAGATTGGATGAAAAAAGCCCAAATTTGGGCATGCTACAGAGGTAGCATTTTGGTCTTGTAATGAAATTCAAGGAAACTAACAACAATGGACTCTGCGTTCTCTTACTCTCCACAAGCATGGCCAAGATAGTCACTATGGCCACAATTACGTTAAAACACTGTAATTTGGTGTGGGAAAGAGCGTAATTACAGTAAAAGGAAAACAAAGCCAACTTTAATTGTTATTTTTTTGATCAGACACAGAGTTCATATTGCTATCCTGCTAGTAAGACACTACTTCCTGAACATTAGTATTGAACGTAAATTTGAAGTATAAACATAAATGGTCAATCAATGTACTTCAATCAATTTGACACCTATCAATCAACCTGATATACTGATAGTATCAGCCAACATACAATATTGGACTGACTTTACCTCCTTGATGGCCACTACAATGTCAAAAACAGTTATGCTGTACCTCCCCACAGATCTGATAAGTCTAGAAACTGTAAGCTTCAAAGTCAGGGCAATGGAAACTAATTCACTACACACACACACACACACACTCACAAATGGCTTTGGGGAGATTTTCCCCAGTGATTGGTTGTGGTTACAGCGGCTCTGAGAGTCTCTGCTCTGCACCAAAAACGTTTCCACCCTTCCTGTACGGGGTAAACACTCGTACCATGCAGCCACCCATTGGCCAAAAACCTGAAACTGATCCGCACCGCAAAATCGGAAGTAGGTCGATTGGCGCTGTTGGCAAACTCTGTCTGTCTCTCTCACTCCCTCTCACTCTCTCAGTGTGGCCAACAGTTTCTTTTTCAAACTTGTGCTTGTGGGAATAAGGCAGACTGATGCCATAACAGAGCTGTTAATAACTTCAGTGGGAGAAACTTGGAGGGGAAGTACAAGACTAAAGAAGGCGATGGCCTTCCAATCCCGCACTTTATGGCAAGATATAAAATATATGTAGCTTGTGTGGAGGTCTTTCTTTCACTGCAGCAAGTGCGTTTTTTTTTCTAAATGTAGACATACTGTAAGCTTCAAGGAGTAGTTGACATTTGGGGAAATATTTGCCTATGAAGTTGCAGCCAGCAGTTAGTTAGCTTAGCTTACCATAAAGGCTGGAAACAGGGAGTTGTTACACCCTGCCAAGAAACAGACCAGAATATAAACCTTCTGTAAAACCACAATATGCCCTTTTTACACTTCAGTTTTTGCACAGTTTAAACAAATGGAGTGACAGCTGTGTCCGTATTCTCAGCAGGAAGTCAAGTTAAGTGGGTGTTGGGCTCTGCCAGGGCTGTCAATTGTCACCGATTCTGTTTGTGATTTTCATGTACAGGTACAGCCGGGGGAGGAGAGTGTCTGGTTTGGGGACCTCAGATTTGTGTCTCTGCACTTTGAAGATGATGCGTTTCTGCTGGATTCATCAGAAGGTATACCGACGGGACCCTCCAGCATGTACTGGAGGGGGGTGAAGCTGAATGTGAAGTGGTCAGGAGTCAGAGTCAGCACCTCTAAGTCTGACGCCATGGTTCTCTGCAGGAAAATGAAGTTTGACATGGCGGTGCATTGCAGAATTTACAGAATGCTGCATGTTTTCTTTGTGACACTCTTGCAGATTAACTCTTTGTGGTTTAGGTAGCCAAATTTTATTACAGAAGATTTGGCTGACATCTCTTCCCAGACAGCCACAGCTTCTTCTCCTGTCTCCTGCATTCACTTACTTGAAGTGTGAAGGGGGGTGGGGAGGGGGTGACGATTAGAAATTAGTCAAGTTACTGGTTGGATTTGAAGCAGGAGGTTTGCAGCCAGCGACAGTAATGATGTTACCAAATAAATCAGATAGTGCACAGGGAATTTAGTGATATCCCCGCAGATGTGGTCTTGAGCGGTCTTGAAAAAATCCTGAGTTGTGTTTTAGACAGACAAGACTGTCTAAGAACCAAGACCAATCTCGAGTACTACAACAACACTACTACAACACTAGGAGTTACCCTTTGATAATCTGATAGGGCTGGCTCCAGAGCACCTACCTCAGGTTTTCCGGGCACATCCAACTGGCAGAAGGACCCACAGTAGACCCAGAGGACGATGAATCCTGTATCTCTTCTGGCCTGGGAGCATGCACAGATCCCTCAGGAGAAGCTGGAAGACGCTGGTGGGGAGAGGGACGTCTAACTACCTTACCCAGCCAGCGATACCGACACCAATTGAGTCCTTCATTTGATACCTCTTTTTAAAGGGTTTTCTTTAAGAAAAACAGTTGCGGTGATGGGCTGTGAGCAAAACCATATAAATAATAATTTCTTTTCTTGATCTGGGTACAAAAAAAATTTGAATGCAGGTATTGTTTACAAAAGGAAAAGTTTTGGAAAAGTTTTGATACTATGTGGTGCTGGGTTATTTCAATCAAAGGTACTGAGTACCAATACCCAGCCCTACTGCTGCCACCAAGATTCAGCCCTGGAAAAGTGACAAAAAACAGATGGATGGATAAACAAACAAGATATAATGTGTTTGCTAGTGAGCTTTAGAGGTGCTGGTAGGCAGATTTTGTCCAAAAATATGTCTTTTATTCACCTTTTATGCTCTGATATGGTGATAATTACTGTTTATACCAATCCAAATGATCCAGTAATATTGGAAGCAGCACCAGTACATGTGTTTTGTATAGAGAGAAGAAATATGAATAGTATAAATTACTGCCACCAATACATTATTCATAATTAGTGTTACTTTTTTTTCCAAATGTTGTGGTGAAGAAGCACAAAATGTGCCAGCACAGTGAGAGAGAGCGCTGTGTTTGCCAACTGATCTATAATTTACCAGTCAGGGTCTAATGATATCTGCACCATCTTCTTCAAATGTCTGCGTATGCGTGTGTGAAGAGAGAAGACTCGGAGGGAACATACAGGCTTTGTGTAAATAATATGGCACAAGACTTTAGTCAGTTTTGTTTAAATACAGCTGATGCAAAGGTGGAAATACTCTCAGTGATGGATCAAGCACCCCCAGCTGCCGTTCACCGCCTGTCGTCCGCCTCGACATACTGCTGAATAAAAGCTGAATGGTGCAAGTTCAGCAGTGAGGGGAATGCCACAGCAGAAAGATGAGCAATGCACTTACCACCCTACTTTGAGCAATTATGATTGATTATAGCTCCCTGAAGCGTTTCTCACACCGGTCTCTTCCACACGCTAAATTGGTTCTGGCTCTGGGCAGAGCAGCATTTCACACAGGAGCATTTTAAAGCAGACTGTAGCCGGCAGAAGTGGGTTAGCCTAGACCTGTCACAGTTAGCATATGAATTAAAGCTACGTTACACCAGATGAGTTTTATTCTTATTCTGAGTGGGACTGCAGTAACCCAGCTGTCGGCGCAGATTAGCCTGAAGTCTGAATGGGCTGAGGAGTGAATACCTTAGACCCTCCTGACTGCAGACCAGGCTCCAGGCCAGTCGGGGCCCCATATGATTTTTTTGAAATTTGTCTGAATTGTTGGCTCAGACTGGCCCAGGTTCATGTAGTGTGAAGCAGTGCAAGGCTCAGCAGACAGAAAGTTTCTGTCAGTTTGGCTCAAGGGAGCGAAAAGAAAATGTACAGGAACTACAGTCACTTACACAACAATACCTACACTGACAGTTTGCATCAGTTCATATTCCCAACTCCAGCTGCTCCCCTCCTGATAAGATGCAAATCTTAAAATCCTTCAAATGAAACTGAATAAAATGTCCAATGACATAACATCTGGATCAAATTATATTTCATGCCATTGGAAATTACCTATTGTAATAGGGGTCTCATAAAATAAAGCATTCATCTTTGTTTACTTGTGGCAGTGCCACTTATATTTTAAAGTATTTTAAATCTGTAGCTGATCTACTGTGAAAAAAACAACAGAAAACCTATCAATGAGTCTGGATGAATGGAAAAATTAAATAAAATCAGACAGTGTGAGATCTTCACCCCATATTTTCCTCGTTTGGCCCCTTTAGTCAGAGGTGTAACATTTTTTTATTAAACCTGTATTTATGGGACAGATTTAAATGGATAGTTTGATCATTTGAAGTGGGGTTGTATCCATAATATATCAGTAATACATCATTTACATCTACCTAGAGTAGATGTGTGAGAATTTAGTGAAGCAGTAGGAGGAGCAGCAGCAATATACCGCTGTGTGACAGTAAAACATATTTTAGCCACTTAAAAAAGGCCTACTTAAAAAATCAACATCAGTGTAAGTATATTTAGAATATTTTCACCATTTTACCTTTCCGTCGGGCAGACTTTCCCAATACTGCTGTAATATAAGCCATATATCATTCTCTCCAAAGCAAACAGGCCCTTTAAGCAAAAACAGTAGTTTTACCTTGCAGAACACTGGTCTGCTGGTCTACTGCTGCCTCCATCTGTTAGTTTGTGTTATTGTGTGACTTCTGTGTCTTAAAAGGTTAGTTTGGATTCTCCAAAGTTACATAATAACCAGCAACAAACTAGTCTGGTTGGGGGAGAAAGAGTGATATTTGTCTATTTAATTGGCTAAAATACTTTTTTGCTGAGCCGTCCACAACAATACATTCCTTAGCCTCTGCGCCTGGAGCCCCTCTCTGCTTCTCTAAACTGGGGGAGTGTTGACCACAATAATACACTGACTATCATAAGTACTTTGTACAACCTTACTTCAAATAATACAAATTATCCATTTAAGTCCAATATTAACTTACCTTTTAGTTCTGGTTTGGTCCCCATAAAATCCTTGGGTAATTATGTACCTGTTGCCTGTCTTTAGCTGCTAAATGTCTGTTTGCCATTTAGTGCTAAGCAGGCAGCCTGCAGTGAGTTTGTTTGAGCTTCTTCATTAAAAATGTATATCCGCAATAAGAAACAATGCTGACAAGAGCAGTGGGAGTGAACCAAAATACTAAAGTTGTGGTCCGATATTACCAAAACAATAATTTGAAAGATGCTAAACACTCTCAGGACCTGCAGATTTAGGTGAGTTTTCTTTAGGTTTGTCACGAAAGTGACCCCATTCACATTAGTAATGTACATGGACTTGTTGTTAATATAAAAATATTGATTATAGCAGCTTTAAACAGCAGCTTTAATATCATACATTTTCCGAGGTGGTTCCTCGAAGTTGCTCCTTTTCTTGTCAGAGGCAGCTGCTGTTGAGTTCGGTGCAGGAGTGAGACGGCAACCTTTATGAATAATGTGGGTCAAATCACACTCCCCATAAGAAGTGCTCATGCACCTTCAATATTTTCTTTATTCACACAATATATTTGTTGCTGGTAGTGTTGGTGATCTCAAAACTGAAGCCTACACCACTGCTCACTGTAAGCAGCTCTAGATACAAGTGTTAGCTACCCATCTAAAATGTAAATGTAAAAAATCTAATGGGCTAAATTAGCCCTGGGCCAAGAATAATGTGAGCTGAAAATACGCCATGGGAAAACCATTATCTTGCAGATGCTTCTCAGATGAATGATCACATTAAAACAAAGGTGTTATGACATTAGAGGCCTTTAAAAATGTTAATTGTAAGCAAAAAGCCCTGGGCTTTCAAAGACAAAATTGCTCCAACAGTTAAGAAACACTTTATGAGGAGGCTAAGCTACAGATGTACGGCTGATATGAAGAGAAATACTTTCAGACTAAGATCATTACAGGAAATGTGCCTTGCTAATGAGCTGGGTGAATTGGGAACACTGGTGAGGAGTCAGAGGGTTTACTTCTGCGTCTCACTGTGACACAGATATGAAAACACACTCCTGAGTGAAATCACTGCCAGCTTTCAGATGGTGCGAGTGGAAACACCACTGGGAGTAAGAGGAAAGGAGAGAGGGCTTACTGTGCTAGTTAACACCAAATAGTGCAATCCTGAAAATATTTCTTTTAAAGAGCGCACCTGCAGCTCAGACATTAAACCAACATGAGGCTGCCAAAGGAGCAGAGTGTGATATCAGACAGCTAGACTACACACAATCCTGACAACTGTGACAAGTTTTGAGGGTTTAACTAGCTTTAATAGCAAAGACATTTAGCCACACTTGCAGAGTCGCTACTTTGGTCCTTTCTGAAACTCCTCTACTATTGGATAGAATGATATAAACTGCTATTCATGGTCCCTAAACGTGTGTAAACCAGTGAAATATCTTAACATCCACACAAAATGTTTTACAGATATTCATGGTTCACACATGATAAACTCTTATGACTTCTTTCCCTGGTTTCCTTTAGTCACCACCTTGGTGAAATCTAATTTGTCCAGTACTTTAGCTTATGACTAATACCTGCAAAGCTAATGACATTCCCACCAGCTTCAGTTGTATTTGGGCCTAATTAGCAAGTGTTAGCAATGCTAACACAAAAAAAAAAAACTAAGATGGTGAACATGGCAAATATACTTGCTAAACAACTGCAATGTTGTGCTGTAAGAATGTTAGCATGTGCAGCATTAGCTGTGCCTAATAGCTACAGCCAGAGCTGCTAACATGGCTGTAGAATTATTCTTATTTAAAATTACAAAAACCTCCAAGGCACTCTCTTTTAAAACAATTGAAATGTGTTTATTGTCACGGCATGTCATGCCAGACCTTAAAACAAACAAACTCTGACACGTTTCGGCATCAAGCCTTCATCAGGGAGTCAAAAGGAGTTTTTTGTGGTTTTTGAGTATATGTGTACCTATGCACTTGAACTATGACGCTGCTACTCCTCCAACATCAGTTTTGCACATGCAGGGCTCCGTGTTCAAGTTAAGAACAATAGAGATGAAACATCCAGGTAGACTTTCAAAATAAAGGCACAAAACTATTTGGTTAGGTTTAGCAAAAGGTCATGGTTTAGGTTAAAATAAGTATGTTAATTAGTTAAGTTAGTGTAACTAAATTTACTTGCATGAGTTAACATACATAAGTTAGTATGCGTACATTCTTTAAGTTCAAAATAAGTCAAAGTTGACTACTGGTTTCACACATGCACCCCAGTCACCATGTGAGGGGTACTCACAGAGTCAGTTTTAAGCATAGGGACACTGACCAAGCTGACATGTTGGGAGTGAGAATGGCCTGGCTTACACTACAAAGACAGACAGACCTTAGATCATGTGGTCCATATGGAGAGGATGTGAATAAACTGACAACAAGCATCATGTCCTAAACTGTGTTAAGAAACATATGGGAACCTCACAGATACATGCACAGACAAAGTGTATGTGTGTGTGAGAGAGAAACCTGGCAGCATCACCCCCTGGACAACCTGTCATTTCCTGGCAGCCCCCTGTACACACACATGTGACGGCATCACAGGAAGTTCACCTGCTGTTTATGACCCTGACTCATAAACCAAACTGCCAACTGGGGTGAGGATCACGTACGTGTTTATGAGTGTATGTGTTGTGTGTGTGTGTGTGTGTGTGTGTGTTGCATCAGTGTTGGATCCCTGTGCGGAGGATGTAATAGGTCACATCCTCTGATATTTACTGTAAGTTGGCCTTTTATTACAAGTCAAATACAATTAGTGTGAGTTTCCTCCGGTACATAAAGTTTGACACGCATGGGAAACTTTTAACAGGAAATATCTCTAAGGTGACAATTTCATCATATTCAGTTAATGCATCAGAAGGTAGTTAGTTCATAAGCAATCTGGGAGAACTTTTTAAAAGAAATAGCACAATAAAAACATAAAATAACTTCGCAGGATCAATTGACCCAGTTCCAAAAGGAACTCTGGTCAACCTTTCCTATTTTCTGTATTTTTTAAAATTTTGAAGATGGTTAAAAGATGCTGCTGGGGGACCTGTAGCAACATATAGTCACATCCTAATGAGCTAATACTAGCTAATTAGCTAGCTAATCTACATCAATCGTTAGCTAGCTTCTGATTTTACATCTGATTCTTCATTGGTTTGGATCATTTGGGTTGGGTAGGTTATGGGTTGGTGTAGGCATAAGGAATGTGATTGGGTAGGGTTAGAGTAAGAATATCAAGGTAAGCCAGTCTTAGGCAGAGTAGGGTGGGCCTTTGCCATCCTGGGGGAAAAAATCACTGTGTGTAAGTTTTGTTTATATTGAAAAGAAAAACAAATTTCGAAGATGGTTAAAACTATTGCTGAGCTGAGGGACCTCCTTTATAGTGTCATCCTAATTTAGCTAATGTTTGCAAAATGCTAGCTTACTAGCTAGTGAATTTACATCAATTGTTAGCTAGCTAATGTGAACAAAATGCTGGCTAACTAGCAAGCTAATCATCATGAGTCAACAGCTAGCAGGTTTGCTAGAATTTTGCTAACATTAGATGTGACTATATGTCGCTTCAAATGAGTTTTTCTTTTCTATGATGGGTCAAATGAAAAATTATGTACAATAAAGTTCCATCAGCACATGAATAACATTACTAAGATGTTGTCAGTAGATATGAGCAGCATGACAGCAGCTGATGGTGTCACACAGACAGACTGTAAATTTATCATCATGTAACTCCAGACAGGTTTGTGGATTAAGTGAGGATTGTTGACCACAGGTGGGAAAGCAGACTTTTATCCTCCCTTTGGGCCGTCTTGAGTGCGCGTTGCAGGTCAGCAATCTCGTCCCGAGGGATGATGAGCTGGCCCTGATGAGCAGCTCACGGCGTGAAGCAGGGCCACATCAAAATGCCGCAGCAAATAAACACAGCCGAAGGGAGCATTGCTGTTTGTATGCAGCGTGGCAGCAGCACAGGTTCAAACAAATCTATCAAAACTGTATTCATGATAAGAAGACATATTCATTTGAAAGGTCAGGCTTGTCTGAAACAGACAGCTGAAGATATCTGCGAATATTACATTATCTGTACACTGGATGTTTTGAAGCTAGAGGGTGTCCAAAAGATGAACAAAAATACAGAAGTTCAACCAATCAACAAACAGGCGTCTGCAGCAGATGAAGGCTCAAAGTTTGCACAGATATGCAGTGGCACTCGGGCTGTCCGAGGTGAAAAAATTGGACACTACAGTAGTTGTATGTGGTGGAGCACCAGCACGTAGAAATTTATGATGCACTTCATGTTTTGTCCACTGTCAGGGCACCTGAGAGGGCAGTTTATCATGTTTTGTCCACCGGAAAGGAACTCTAGAAGAAACTATCATGTTGTCTTGGACATTGCACTCTAGAGGGCACTTTACTATGTCTTCTCAACTTGAAGGGCACTAGAGATCGATTTATCATGTTTTCTCCCTGGAAGGGCACTTCAGAGGGCATTTTATTGTGTGTCATCCACTGGAAGGGCACCTCAGAGGGCATTTATCACGTTTCATCTGCCATA
The DNA here is from genome assembly GCA_034769285.1 of Lutjanus argentimaculatus. Taxonomy (NCBI): domain Eukaryota; kingdom Metazoa; phylum Chordata; class Actinopteri; order Lutjaniformes; family Lutjanidae; genus Lutjanus; species Lutjanus argentimaculatus. The sequence continues at coordinate 24,186,066 of JAWZSL010000009.1, read as the reverse complement.
GGAGCATCTTCTGGTGCTTTCCCATCAGCGCTGTTATGTTATTGTCTGATAGAGAGCATTAGATAAGATAATATAGAGAAGACACACACTGTGAATGATTAATACTGTATGTCTGTGGCATGTAATGCTCCGGAGATCTTTAGCAGGTTTTTAACCTACACTGTAATTATCCTTGATTTCGTGCTTTATTGTGATAGCAGGAGCTCATTTCATCAATATCCAGCCCCTATCAATTTGCCAGGGCATGTGAGTGTGTGAATGTGTGCGTATGCTTTATTGTGTGTTCACTTGATGGACTTCTGAAGCCGACTGGGTTCCTCATCATCATTAATCCCCATTATAAAAGCAAACAGTAATATCTGACACTAATAATTCTCAATTGCTCCCATTCTGTTTCATAATGAATCCAGTGAATGTTGTCCTCCGCTGGTGGCCTGCTGCCAGCCAAACAGCTTCAGCTGCTATCTTACTATCAGTTCACATCGCTATCTGCATTATTATCCATTTGACCCAGTATGGGCGTGCAGCACACGGGTGCTTAGAGCTTTATCTAAAGCTATGATAGGCAATCTGGGAGAGCTGTAATCAATGGCTAATAACCATCCAGGCAGCTCAGCCGCTCATTTGGACAGCCAGGTGGAATTGGATTATTTGATTGGATCGTTTACCATTTGTCTGGGTGAGTATTGAGTATTGTGGCCAGCTGCAGGGCAGATGTTCCAAGCGGGAGCAGCATAATCACTCTGCTGTGCCACAGGGACACATGGGTTCCAGTGTGGAGGGTTACTGGGTGGTTAGAGAATTTCAGAACATGCGAACACAACCTAGGAGCAGGAGAATATTTAATACCACTATTAACTACAGTAGCAAGGAAGCTTATTGTCACATTGTAGGCTGATTATAGCAGAAACTTCACCCATTCATTTTCTCATGCTCATCTGAGTCAAGGTCACGTTATTATTATTTTAATTATTTTTGTTGGCTTTTTGTGTTTTTTAATCAATCGTACTGACTGAAGATAGGACAGGAAAGGAGTTAGAGAGACAGGGGACGATGTGCAGCAGATGGCAGGTTGGATCTGAACTGAGGCAGCTGCAGAGGACTCACAGCCTCAGTACATGGGGCACATGCTCTGCAAGCAGAACTACCAGGGCACCCCAGGTCACATTAATTTAATTACTAAGTCCTGATAAAGAGGCCATGTCATTTTTACTAGTTTTTCATTGCACATTGGTATGATTGTGAAACAGGTATTTTCTATGTGGTACAAAAAAGTAGGGTTTCACTGGGCCTTGTTTTGGTCTCTCAGGATTTTAGTTCAAGATGGATATTACTAAATTGCCTGTGAACGCTATGACTTATTTGTTAACATGCTTAATGTGATTGGATGTAAGAATGCAACCAACAACTTGACTCATTTCTAATTTGAATTTTTTACCATTGAAGTTTGTGTGCAGGCTCAAAGCTTGCAGTGTTAGCAGCGGGGGGCAGGGGCAGAAAAATTAACAGGGCAACAGCTGTATGTGGTGGGGCACCAGCACGCAGGAATTCATGATGCACTTCTTAAGGGCGCTCTAGAGGGAACTTTATCAGCTCAAGACAGGAGGAGACGGTATAGCTGTCTGGGAAGAGATGTCAGCACAAATCTTCTGTGAAAAAAAAAAATTGGCTCCTAAACCACAAAGAGTTCATCTGAAAAACAGCATCCAAAAGAAAGCATGCAGCAGTGTGTAAATTCTGCAGTGCAAGTCTTACTGAGATGGACGTGACAACACCAAACATTTATCAGCATTTATAAAGGAAGTGCAAAGAAATCTGTCTTTGCGCTAGCTAAGTGTGGGTGATGTTAGCAAAGCTAGGTGGCTAAGTTATGATTTTACATATAATAAACAATGATGAGACAGGCCTCATAATGGTATGTAGTCCATGGAGTACCGCTGACTCACTTGGGTGAGAACTCGTCTTGACTCAGTCTCGCCCTGCCTTGGTCTTGATTTGGTGTTTGGTCTTGATATGCTGGCCTCAGTCACGACTTGGTCACGGGTTGGGGTTCTTGACTAGAACACTGCAAAAGTTATGAATGTAACTTGGAGAACATTGCAGAAACCCTGTGCAGGAGTATCTCTTGCTGAGAGTTCTGACAGTCTTGTGCAAGCACAGCACAAAGTGTGCAGGAGCTGCCAGTGATTCAGCAGCTGTTGAAATAAAATGAACAGAAAGTAACATCTAGTCATCATGCGTGCAAATATTAACAAGCTAAGCTAACAGCATCCACTTTCTGAGAAGAATAAAAACTTAATAGCACAATGTATCCTTCCAAATGTTGACTGCTGTATAGTGACAGATCACTAATGTGGATTTGTTGAAAAATGCCATCAGCGACAGCATGTCTTAGCAATGGCAGTTCTTAGATGTCAGTCACAGCTGCCAGGGGAAGCGCATCCCTCGAGGCTTGTAGTTTAAATGTTGCTTTCTGTCCAAAACTAATTTTATCCCATCTTAAAAAATGGAAAAATGCATCCACAATAGCAGCAATATCACTATTAATTATATTTTCTCACACAAAAATCTAGAAAAATTAAATTTTATAGCTCACAGTTTGAGATTAGGTTTGCCTCTGTTAAAAAAAAATCTTTGTCTTTTTTTTGTGTGTGCAGTGTTACATCGTAAACTTTGGCTCTGTGTCTGTCTCCCTCTTTCCATCCCTCCATCCCTGACAGCCTCCTTGATTGAGATCATGCTGTCATCTGCTTTCAGTGTTACTCACACTCAGAAATGGGACATGTCCCTCCCACCGCAATCTGTCTCTGTTACAGAGCTGACATTGGGGTGGGACTCTGGTCACTTTGCACACTTCTTTTTCTCTCTCTGTCTTCCTCTCTTTCTCTCTCCCCCTCTCTCCACCCACTCGTCATTTGGTGCCCAGATGGAGCCGTTGCAGGCGAAGGAAGCTTTAGCTGTGCGCCCTACCTTTTGCAGAAAAATTTGCTGCAGGGCAAAAGAGAGAAAAAATATCAATGGACACCTTCTGCTGTAATTTGTGTCCAGTAGAGTAAGCAGAACTGTAAAGAGTCGCTTTAACCACAAAGTTAAACCAAAAAAATTTGATGCTGAAAGCAAAACATGGCAACCATGCCTTCATGTCGCAATATGCATTGTAAAATAATGTTAACTATATGTAAATCAAGCCTCCATACATGTCAAAACTTACTTTTACTCTAAAGCCAGTTCTGCCTCCTCAGGAAGTATACCACAGTCACTACAAAGCTCGAGTTTGCTTTATAAACATCACCCTTTTGGATGTTGGTGTCCTCAAAATTCAAATGTGACAATGACATTTGGCGCTGACAGTATGAGAATTCATGTAGGAGTTACAGAACTTTTTTTTTAAAGCCAGTTTTGGCAGCTTCATTGGTCCAACAGTATGGTTCAGAAATATCTCAACATGACTCGACAGACTGCAGAATTAAATATCAGACAGACAGCCTCCAGAGGACAAAGCCTAGTGACACTGATGATCCCTGACGAGTAAATATGTCTGAACAACTATTGGATGGGTTACTGTAAACTTTACAGACATTCATGCTCCCCTCAGGATGAAAGTAATAACTTTGGTGGTCCCTTAACCTTTTCTCTGGCGCCATCATCAGGCGAAACATTCAATCATTATCAAACACTTCAAATGACATTCCCATTAGCTTCAGCTGTTTATTTAGTGCTAATTAGCAAATGCTAGCACGCTAACATCACGAATGCATCAAACTCTTGTTTCCAATTTTTCCCACTATTGCAGCAGTATTGCAGTGAAAAATCTGCCTGTGGCCCGAAAGCGTTTTCCCTATAAGCCACCATTATAAAAGAGACATCTGTAAATCTGTTGACAGGACATCTCAAACTGCAAAAAACTCAAGAATGACTCCTTTAATTATAATTTTTTGATCCATGGAGGTTTTAAATTTGTAAAACTTTCCTCGAGCAAAGAAAAGTGACCACAATGCTAAGTCTGTCGGCCGAGTGGGAACTCACGGGTGGGCCAGTGGGAGAAACACTACTGCGCATATTCAGTGGGCCACATAACCAGAAAGTAAACTGGAAGCTAGGAAACTTTTTTGACATATGTGCCAGGCAAGCAACTGTCATTGAACTGAATGGGCGCCATATTTGAGTTTGTCATCCAGTTCTTTAAGGTTGTGAAAAAGATAACCATGATACTTGCTAAACACCCCACAATATTAGCATAAAATCATTTTAACATGGTCACTGAAAGCCTGTATTAGCATTCAGCTCTCACAGAGCTGCTAGCATGGCTGTAGACTCTTATTTTGCTATTATGATGTCTTTAAATGCTTTGTGTAGTATGACATTGTGTAGGCTGCCAGTGCTGAGCTGTTGTTTTTGTATTTAAAACTGCACCTGTTATTGATTTGTTCATTCATGAACAAAAAAAGAAAATACCTATCAGCATGTGTGTTTTGTTTTTTTTTACTTTATTCCATGTTACTGTACATTACATACTAAATACACTGCATAATATTTTGTTTAGGTGTGACCCACAGGCCATTGGCAGCCTTCAAAAACATTTTGTGCCATGCCTGACATGAAATGCATGCATAATATTAATTTATATGCTGGCTCTCTAAATTGGCATTCAGTCATCAAAAGTTTGAGAAGCCCTGGGCTAACCCAAAGAACTACACAGTAGTTTACAGAGGAGTAAATGTTACAATCACAATTCATGTCTTTGAACTGTGTGATTCACTTGTCTAGATTAGATGTGATGACTAAATGTTTGTAGCTGAATTTATAAAGTGTGAATGCATGCCTGTAATATTTGCAATTCATATTTAACATTTCCAGAATAAGAACACTGAATTATTGAGTACTGAGTAGAGGGTATTTCAAGCTCCAGGAAAATATAACTGAGCTATTATGTACAGCCTTCTGCACAGGTTTACCTCCTGCCACGTCCTTCTCATTCATAACCTTGATAAATACAAGTTCAAGGCCTCTTCTGTATTTCCATTCATTTGTGACTTGGCATGAAAGTCTAATCACAGTGATGCAGTATAATCAGAGCACCCAGCCCTGAACACTGGTCCTGTGCAGCTCAGTTGGCAAAGCTTGTTATTGTAAAAGCCTGTGGTTCGCTCACCACGGGAGACAGCCATGCTGAAAATGCACGTTCTCCTTTGAGCGGGGGCACCTGGCTCAGCGGCATCAGAGTATAACATGCACTGGATGATCCTGCGGAGGAGGTCGCTCACTGCGGAGATGAAATGTGCTTCAGCATGTTGTCAAAAATGAAAACAACAGAGGCCGGCAAGGGAATCCCATCAGGGAGGAACTGGGGAGCTTGGATTGGATTACAGGTCATTTTCAAAACACATCCTCCCTCACATTCTGTCCAGACATCAGCTGCAAACTATTGTTGTACAGTTCGGCTTTTTCTTGTCACTCAGCAGCATGCAAGGGCCAAGGCCAGACATCTGGCCATAGAGGAATACTAATCTATCATCTCTGGGCTGGATAAAAAAGTTCCCTCAAGACCTTCAAAATATTTATCCTGCAATATGTATTTCTTCAAGAAACAATATCGGTTATATTAAAAGATCTGCCCTTTACATGTGGAATAGTGTTTTAGAATACAAGAAAACATGTTCTTATTAGAGGGTAATTTAGAAACATTTTTCACCTCTATGTTAATGCACTACTATTACTGTTCTACACTGAACTGCATTCTCATTCTGCCACTTCTGTACAGCCTAACCTGTCTGTGTACTTAGACACTGATGTAACAGTTCTAAGGTCAAACTGACAATTGCGCAACGCCGCACACCTCAATTTACAAAGATAAAAGGGGCAGACCACTTAAAATTCTTCTCATTTAGCCACTGCTGATTTTGTCATCTGTAATGGCAACTGTCACTAACAGAATTTATCAGTTGCAGCTAGCTAATTAAGCTAATGTTAGCTTCATGACTGAAAATGCTGTAACTGGCTGACTCTTTCAAGCTGACTGGTTCGTGGAACAAGACCCATGTAGGCTAGGTCCAAAATATTCACTTGATGGCTTTGTGCGTGATACTGCGCTAAAACACTGAGGCTAAAGCTACAGGCAAAAAGTCAGCACCCGCCAAGGTTGCCAGGTCTGTGCGACCAAACCAAATGGCAGGGCAAAACCAGCCCAACAGCCAGAATATTGCAACTTAAAATATGCCCCTGCCAAACATATACTGCTTTTAAAGTCCAACATGTGCCAGCATTAGAAGTAGTTCTTTCACCTAGGTCCTAAAATGGCCTTGTGTTATTAGATATAGGACTTTATCATAAAAACGACATAGCTCTGAACGTGTTGACCAGTTCATTGATGCACAAACATACCTCTTGCCTTCTCGTTTTGCTTTCTCTACCCTTTTTCCTTGGCTCTTTGTCTCTGTTTGAGCATGGCACGTTGTATGTGTATATTTGACATGTCCTATGTCGATGTGTTTAGTTTATTTATGCACAAACCTGATTTGTGCATAACTAAATTACTCCAGTTAAAATATAGGTTTTAGAATATTGATTTACAGACATCATTCATGTAATTTGCCTGCAAAATAGATCTACCCCACCAGCGGACAAAAAAAAATTCAACCCTCTGCAATACTTTAAAAGTAGCCTAATTCTGTGGGGAAACTGTGGACTGACCTGGCAACTGTGGCACCCTCACAAGTTGATGATCTACAATGAAGACAGAAATACAGAAACAGCATTGTTCTTGCATTGCATTATAAAACAAGTTAGTCCAGTATTGTAAGTATAAGGAAACATCTGCTGTTAGATGAAGCAAACTGAACTGAGAAAGCAGTAGAGTAGCCAACTAGCTACTGTAGGCTTCCACAGAGTGGAGATGTACTTCCCCGATGTGCTTTACTCCACACAATGTGCTAGTTGTGAACAGGGCTCTTTAAAATGTAACCTGCAACGCCACAGAAATGCCCCTGCCATTGTAGGTAGCACACTAGCTAGCCGATCATGCTGTTTGTGGCTTACCAAAATACAGACAAACAAATCCAATCTAATCCTTTTGTTCTTACTTTCTGGTTTGGAAAGGGTTAAATGGAGAGACTAACATGGAGACTTTATTTACAGAGCATCGGTCTTGCCACAGCCCCGTGCACACTGCTTCAACATGTGAATCACTGGAGGGGTTTAGGAGTGATCAATTACTGATGATTGAATACTTAATTTCTGAGCAACAATGCATTCTGCTTCTCTTTTAGAGAAAAAGCACCTTTGTACTGGCAAGAAAATACAAACTCAGCAGTCTTGACTGCACGGAACATGCCAAGAAATTAGCTGTAAATAAACAAAGATACTACCTATTTGGAAGTAGGCCCAGCCAGCTAGAAATCATCTGGAAACAGAGCAGAATAAAAAGTTGGGGCCCTATTACTTAGACAATGCTCCTCTGGTCATTAATAGCACATTTCATGATTTTTATAAATCCCTCTTCACCTCAAAGTGAAGTAAAGGCTCAAGACAAGATTTAATGACATACTCAGGCAGCAGCTCCCAGCCCGCTGTGTCAGAATATGAATGCCGGCTCATCCAAATGTTCATTTTACCAAGGAGGAAATTTGGGAGGCCATTCAGTTAATGCCCTCTGGCAAAGCACCTGGTTTAGACAGGTTCCTATTAAAATTTATAAAAGTCTTGGCCTGAATTATGCCATGTTTTAATTCCTGTAATCAAGAGTCTTCTGGAGGAGGGCGAAGCAGACAAAGACAGTGCAGCAGTCACAGAAAATGTCCTCTATTCAACAATCCTTCACATGACTTTTCTTACCCACCAATTATTTTATTGTATAGATAACTTAGATCCTAAGAACTGTGGCCAAAATACTGAGACATTTTTATTGCTGCAGATATTACTTGCAAATAAGGTTAATTTTCCATAAATTAAGAATATAAAAATATTTCTGACATGTAAAACAATCAACAATGGTCTTTTGCAAGTCCCTCTGAGCCAGAGTGGAGCAATACAGAGTCTATCATCAAAACAATAGCATCATTAGCACTATCTCTAGAGCTTTACTACATAACTTTACAGGTAAATAATGTTCAGGCAAGTTCTCCAAAAAAAAAAAAAAAAAAAAATCATGTCTTGAACAATCTTGAACATATGTTTGGAAGCAGACTGATTCACTTTCTTTCTGAGGGTTAGGCTACATTCATACAGATTCAGGCACTGCAGTGATTAGCCACAGGGTTGTGCAGCAGTATGGGGGGTGTTTTTTGTGCTTCAAACATAACCACTGAGAATTAATCAGGAAATAGTGTTTTATTTCTTTGATTCACTGGCTGTCTTGCTATCAGCGCTCCCTCACCTCAGTCGGTGTCAGTCTTGCAGGACCACAGCTGTCTGTTGTCTGTCAGACCCAGATGTTGAAGCTTGGTACACAAAATAAACAGTGAGGACCCAAGTGGGAGAGGCCTCATCATATGGTCCATGAACTCCAAACTAGCGCCCCGTTTCAAAGATATTTCAGGCTGACTGGAGCAGTCTGATCACCAGGTTGTGATTTGCCACCGCAGTGTGACATTAGGGTACATTTTCCAAAAGTTGACTCTGCTTTCGACTTTTTCGCTGCTACATTTTTTTTTCTGCAACCCCTGTGGGCCCCATTGCCACAGCCTAAATTTACTACCCACATTCAAAATAACTTTACCAGACGCATATGAGATAGTATCAGTCTGGTAGCAATTCTCAAGCGAATTAGCATATTTCCCAGTGTTTCTCATGTTGAACTATAAAGGTGCAATAAATGTGGAATATTCTTTAAATCTGGCGCTATTCACTGCTGCATTTTTTATTCAACAAAATGCCAAAAAAATCCTTGTTCCAGCCTCTGAAATGTATGCATGGCCAGTTTTCTAAAACCTTGATGATATTATATGTAATATCTTTTGGTTTTGGACATTTTTCACATTTTTTCTGACACTTTATGGACCAAACAGAGATTAATGAAAATCATTTTTATTTAGTCGGTCTCGGTTCGGTCGGTCGGTTGGTCGGTCAGTCGGTCGGTCAGTCAGTTAGTTAGTTTAGTTTAGTTTAGTTAGACATACGGTCAAAAACATGATTTAGTTGAAAAATCAGCATTAGCCCCTTATAGCTCTTCCAGTAAATCTTGATTCTATTTTATGTGAACCTTTTGTAAGAATCATATGTTGTTCATCCTGAGAGATGTACTTTCTGAAGTATCTTGAAGCTGTCAGCTCACTAGACTTAAAATTTTAAAAGCAGCAATACTGTACCAGAGTGAGACATTATGGTGAATTTTGAAAAGAGAGAACTGTCCTTTTATTTTTGTTTTTTGAAGTCTGTGTAAAGTGATAGCAAATATATGTTGTGAGTTTGTCACACCACAGAAACATGTTATTAACCATCCAGTCAAAGTTGAAAACACTTGGGCAGGTCCGCTTCGTTGTCCACAACTAGCAGCTTTACTGAACTTGTTTCAGACATGTCATGACATTAGAGGACAGAAACCTATCAACGTATCAGTCTGCAACAGGAAGAGTATTTTTTTTCTTCAGCGTCTGGTTGTTGGAATTGAAGTGAGCAGTAACTGGCAGCTAATTTGGACTTAGAGAGTCTACTAAGGTATGTTCATAACTGACTGTGAGAGAGGATTTGGAGGGTGGTGTTGTTTGTCAGTCAGTTTGTGGGGCTTATTAGTGTTCGGGGACCATAGCTCCATTTTGTCACTGAGACATATTTGAGGTCCGCCCCAAAAATCCTCCAGAAATTGTGAATGTCAGTTTAATGGTCAAACTCCACTGCATGGTAACTACGTAGTTCTTTTTTCACATGTTTTCAGCAACTATTTTCTATCATGAAGAAAAACTCTGAATTTCCATTACACAGACTTTAATTTAACAATAGTACCAAACTTTTCAAAGTGCATTTTCAAGAGGATGATTGTCAATTAGCTTTATATTTTCAAGATGTCAGAAGAGCTTTTCCAACAAAATCAGTTAGACATTAAATCCAATGACCCAGCAAACTGTCTGCCAGGAGCTAGCAATAGTTGTTATGTAGCATGCAGTGGAAAATATTGTATTAGTAAACGCTTAAAGTCTCCCAAAGTCTCTTTTCTGACAAATATGAAAAGGATCATAAAACAACAGGTTGCTCTTCAATTATTTTTTATCTCCCCTTCAGGCAAACTGTTTGAGACACTCAGAACTTGCTGAAACCCTGCATTGCTGCCGTCACCGCTACTTGTGCATCACTGAATTGGGGAAACTTTTACGATGACAGGGCACCTATGAGAGCAATAATCATAAACCTAATCTTAATACGCAGAAAGGAGGGATGAAGCCGCCGCTATAAAAAGACATTAACCCCCTATTGTTTGTGTCGCTTGCTGCAGGCGGGAGCCATGAAAGTGGCTAGAGGAAAAGAAAAACACCTAATCATCATCAATAAAAACCTAATCCACTGTTGCTTGTGTAGCAATGCCAGTTATGAGAGGACATGATTTTATGGAGTCGGAGTATACTGCGGCATAAAAATCAAGCCGGTATGATTGCCTTGGGGGAGTATTTTTATGTCCAAACCCTGCGAGACCTTGAAAAATTGGACACACTGGGGGGTTATGGGTGTTATCAACCCCAGACACTCTACTGGAGATTGTCAGAGTGAGTGCATCTCCCTCCACTCCTGCGAGCCCCGCAGTACTGTATATTTTCACCAGGGTCATGGTGCACTTATAGGAGAAAGTAATTGAGTAGAATTTGACTCAACAAGCATGACACTCACCGGGTAGGAAATGCCACTCTCTGTCTCGGCGGGAGGTCAACTGAGACAGTTTACAATTCGGCTTTATACGTGCAGTTAACTGCGACTTGGCTGGAAGTACAAGTTCCAGAATTTCTTTCATTCAGAGGTCTCATTCGGTCCAGCGCATTGACGTTCCCAGTCCAACCTCAAACTCTGCTCTGAGCAATTCTCAGTGTGTGTCTCAAGGCAAGTTCGTCAAGGGCAAGTAAACTGTAAATCCAACAGGGAGGGTTGGGTAGCAGTGTATGGCACTCAGTCCTGTCAACAGCCTTTGACTTATATCTGACACACGACTGATGAGGTTTCCACTGACCTGTCGTCGCCATCTCATCTCACTCTGCTCGGCTCTTTCTTTTCTCTTCCTCTGTCTGCCTCCCTTTCACAAAGAACTGGCAGAAAGCAGCATTTCAGATGTCCAGTCAGAACATCATCTCTAACTTTAACCCTCATGTTGTCATTTTAAACACTTCAGGAATGAGTCCTAAAACCCGGAGCAAGCACTTTAGCACAGGGGCATTTTTGACTGACAACAGAGTGACAACATAAAAATATAATATAAAGCTTTAATTCTTTAAGTCCTCAAAAAGAAATCGCACCTTCATTGTACCTCTTTCCTCAGGCTTTGAAACTCTCTCTTCATGAAAAATACTTTTTTAAAATGAATTATTATTTCAGTAAATTAACCTTGTAAAAAATTAAAAGTAGGCTACATATAAATGAAAACAATACACATTGCTCATCAAACAGTGGCTCAAACTAAGGTCCTACCTCTCAATGGACAGATAACCAATCATAATTGACTCTTCTGACTCTTGTGGACGCCTTGAAGGAACTTCTTCAAACTTGGCACAAATATCCACTCGGACTCAAAGATGAACCGATTAGAATTTGGACTTCAAAGGTCAAGTTTACTGTGAGATCACAAAACACATTTTGGGCCATAAATCATGAACTCATACGCTAATCATGACAACAATTCATACAAATATCAAACAGATATTTTACATCCAAAAGGTCAAAGTTCAACTTCTTTGTGACATCATAATGTTCAGCTCTCTATCAGTACTCAGTAAAAATAGTCTCTAAGTGAAGACAGCATGTTTCTTGCTGGAAATTATTAACTGAAAAAAAAGTGTATAGTGAGAATTTACATTTTGCAAAAAACCAAAAACAAAAAACATCCTCTAGTCTTCACTACACATATTATATGAATGAATGCATTTATGCTTCAAACATCATAAAAATGGTCTTTATTTGTGATGACTATCTTTCTGAACAAAATGTGTAAGTATCATAAACTCCAAACTCTGCTGGAAAAATCCCATCGTTTTTTTTGTGGAGGGAACAAGAGCGCTGCTTACTTTCAGGTTGGCCTACAAAAAAAAAAAAAAAAAAGTCATCCCTGCAGCACTTTATGTGAACACCTCGCTCATCTCCCTACATCTCAGTAGGTTGTCTCGCCATCATCATGACCACCTCCAGTGATCAATGAGGACTTCTCAAGCAACGGTCTAATTAAGCCAACCAAAAGGTTGCTGCTTCAGTATGTATCCTTGCTCATATCCTTGCTCATAACTGCAGACTCACCGGGTTAATTGTGGCCCCCAAGGGTATCACTGCCTCCAAACTACTTCTTCTTCATATGAGTGATTGGCACAATGAGACACTGAAGAATGTCATCTATTTAGAGGCCCTTTGGGGTGAACAAAAGGACACGCTGAGGATATTAGGCTATAGATCCATTTAAAAGTCGAACAACAGAGCTGTATTTGCAGCAGCATGACCATAGCTCTTTGTAGGAGCAACCTTGGAGCAAGATAGAGCTGGAACTGAATGTTAGTTAGCCCCAAGGTTATAGGATGGTGTTTACAAGCTGAATAGCAGTTTCACTTCCTCCAGGAAACACACAACACCGTGGTTCTGCTGTTACCGATTGACATATTCATCTTAATTGCACTTCAGTCACATCATGTCATCAAATCCACTGTCAAACTGTTCAAATATGCATAATATATAACACGAATCATGCATTCGTAACACACACAAACTGTAGAAACCTAACTATATGCATGATGAAACATAAAATACGTAAACTGCAAAACAGGCAATGCAATATCACAAACCTTGAAACTTTAAGTTTAAATGTATCTCTGCATTATCATAATGTAAACATACTTTCTGCAAAATGTTAATAAAAAAACAAATGAAAATATGTTTTAGTCACATTTTAGTCATGTGATCATTGTTAGTTTTAGTTGATAACACTTAAAATTTCAGCTTAGGGCAGTGGTTTTGTTGCAGCTTTTGTCCAGCTTTAAGTGAGATTTTTTTATGCATGCTAAACTAAACAAAAAACATGGCTGACTGTGATGAACAGATGAGTTTCTTTGGCAAATATAGGTAGGTAGCTGCAGTTGTAGCGCGAGGTCAGACACCTGCTTCCTGATGAAGCTGGGGTAGATGGATTTGCCCGAGTGGCGTTCCATTTCAGAAATTTTTGAATTCTGAGTTGTGTGGAACACAGTATCAACATTACTTAAATGCAACACGCTGTTAATTAGCTCAACAGGTCAAGCAAATAAACCTCAGAGGAAGATTAAAGATATTTTTAGGCCCGCGAGATCTACAGTGTGTCATTGTGCAGCTGCATGCAGGTCATTGAACAAGATTATTAACAGCAAAGTGAATATTTTGTCAGTTTTAGTTTTCAAAGGTTACTTTTATTTGTTTTTATCTTATCTTGTGAGAGTGACTGCCACATGGTACCTATTGCTGCATCATGCAAAAAAGCCTAAACTCTCCCACAAGCATTTATTTATATTTCCTATATGAAATAAAATGCATCATGTAGTATGTAAGTAAGAAAAAAAATTAGATATCTCCAGCTGAGTTATAAGACTTTTTCATTGTTTGCTGCACAGGTGTTATGTCAGAAAATCTCAAGGCAAAAGAAAAACAGGGCCATTTCACATTATTTACGTCCTTATTCATCTCCACCTCCAACTTTTGTGACAATGCTGTTATCACTGTGGTTTAAATTCTGCTCTTAAGGTCATTTCACACATTCATTATGATTAATTCATCATATCATTCAATCAATAACTCGGCACATTGTAATTACCCTCCTTCCCTTCGCAAAGAGTCCTAACTGACTAATATTGTGGAAAAATGAATCTCTTATGATCAATGAGGCTGGCTTTATAAATAGCCATTTTTTAAAAAAGTACTTGGATGTGTCAAAACATCCTGCCTCTTATCTCACCGGTTAGAAAATGTTCTTTTTTTTCCTTTACAGTCTTAAAGGTTCTCGTTTTATCCATCTGGTGTTGCAGTCTGGGCCCAACTGGCCGATGATGAGATACTGTGTGCACTGTACGCTCCGTGGAGAGAAAGAAAGAGGCAAAGAGCCAAAGAATCATACATCAGACGAGGTGGGTGGTTGAACTCTGTCCCTCACTGAGTGATCATCATACAGCATCACAACCTGTCCGCTGAGCGTCATCAAAAGGCATCAAGAAACATTTTCCCCAAATGGTTCCAGCTCAGTTTGATCTATACTTGATCACAGGCATACATGGTACACACAACATGTGTGTTTGATTTTATCAGCAGCAAGCCTCTTTGCAGGAAATGTCTTGACTTTTTTTTTTTCTCTTGGCATACATGGAGCTATTTAATGGGATTTGCCTTTCAGCTGCTTTCTATATGTTTTACCACAAAAATGCATTTGTAGTTTGGATCTGCCAGCACAGTCTGAACACCGAGCCTCCACGGATCCTTTCAATCAATGTCTGCTTAACTGAATATATTAACACAACATGTTCAAGGTTTTTAAATTCCATATCTGTGGGGCCACAGCCAGGAATGTTAAAATACAGATGTCAGGAGTCCTACATAAAGCTCTTTTTTGGATAAGAGGGCATATTTCTTTACCTTTTCTTCTGTTTGAAGTCAGAAAAATGACTAACCAGTTTAGTTACACTCTTTGATCATCTTCAGACATATTTCTTTAAGTTCAATCAGCATTCACTGTTCTTTGTAATTGTTTTGATTGGTGTTTATTCTTATTTGGTGCAATATCTGTATTGGAAGGTACTAAAATTACAACCAGTCAACCATCATTGGGGATGCTGTCACTCTAATTTGTGATTTTAGCATTTCCTGTTACTTTGTGACTCTATGTAAGCTGCTCTGTCGTGATTGAAATCCCACAGGGCTACCCAAGCTGTGAGTTTTGACAGTCTGGTTAATTTCAGGATGAACACAACAGTCAGTGTGTGGGTGCTGCCACTTAGTTGGAAGCTAGTTACGGCTAAATTCTATGAGGCGCGTCTGGGTTGCGTTACGGCTGCACCACGTAAGCCGCAGCTGATTGCAGCCATTCTAGACAATGCTTGTGATTCCACCAGCAGCGCCTCGGCACGTCCCAGAAGCTGGTCTCCGCTCCACTCCGCTTCAAATACACGCAGAGGCTATTTTTGACGGATGCCGCATCAGTTAGCACAGAGCAGATCGAACAGGCAGGAAGTCAGGGGCTTGCAGCCGTGTGGAGAATGGATCAGAACCATGGCGCAGATGTACCATGCTTGGTGGAATCAGCTGGTTAGCCTTGTTTGCTCAAGTTAGTACTAATTAACTAAGTTAACTATAGCTCCACGTGAATTGCAAACTAAGAGATGGTGACACATGGTGAGGGGTCATCCCAAATATTTCATGTTGTTGTTCCTTCGACCACAGACAAACACACACATAAAACATGTTTATAAGGCCATATGCATCACCTCAGGCCTAAAGCTAAATGTTATCGCTCAGTTGAATCTAATATCCAAATTCCAATATCTTACACTGTAAGTTGCCAAAACCCACCAACAAAACTACTTAGGTTATAGGTTCAGGTTTATGGTTTGGTTTAAAATATGTATGAAATGTTGAATGAGTCACATGATATATGTGAAGTAAGTCATGTGACGCATGTAATGTTCTGTAATATAACTTTAAATAATGTTGACTTTTGGTTTCACACAGGACAGGGAAAATCCTGTGTTTGTTTGACCCATCCATCCACCGCACCTCCTCAAGACGTGGACTATCACGCTCTTCATAACTTCGTCACCCGATATTTTTTATGGGTGGTACTTGGATGAATCTGCTCTGCACAGAAGGACTGGTTTATCACCTGCTCGCAAAATTAGACTTTTGCATTTGTGCCACTTGCAATTTCAAAGTCTGAATTTGTGTTATTTGTAAGCAAACTGAAGAGAATGAGCCAACTTATCACAGTTATCACCCTGCAGTGTGTGTATCCTAAAAGTGTGCTTCCCAAGTTCAATTCATCCAAGATTACTTTCCATATGCTTCACAAGAAACACATTCAGGGAAACCAGGCGATTGCATGTTAATGCAATTTATTAAATCCACTTTACCAGCTGAGGTTGGATTTTAAAGCCTTTTCTGTGCAGTAGTAGTGTAGTAGTAAGGAACTGGCTCAGCAGTTGTGGATTATGTAAGTTTGCTGCCTGCCCACCTCTAGTCTACAGTGAGCTGTAAAAACAGAGCAGTTTTTAGAGAAGCCTTGAAAAAGTAGCTAAATGTTGAAGATTTTGACGGCAGCACATGTTCAATACAAACAGATCCTTGTGATTTTCTCCTTAAACTGCCAGTGTGCTTTAGTCTGTGGAACATTTCTGCCTCCCTAAGCCGAACTAAATGCTAATGGCCCCGGCAGGTTAACTGAGGCCATTATATGACAACCCTCTCCGGCCTAAATCTTTTTGTATGAAAGACAAGCTTCAATAATGAACACGGGGAAACTGGCTTTTCAGCTTGACGAGGCCTCTTTGAGCAGGTGTTTCAGCTTAAACTCCGCAGACACGAACAATGGCAATGATGTCTAACACAGACGCAGAGGATCTCTCGCCCAGAATGGTATTTCCTCTTTTCTTTTAAAGCTGGAAGCAATTTCAGCCAAGTGGGTTTGCCAAATCTCTGTTTCTCCCCACACTCTGCTCCTCATATCCTATATCACAGAACCTTCGTCCCGTCAAACACAAACACACACGCTGAGAATATATACACACTCTGAGAAATTAGGGTTCTGAAAGTGTTCTTCCTGAAGGGCTGAGGTTCTAATCAGAGCCATTTGCTTATGAAGAACCCTTCTTCTGAAGAAAGGGTTTGCCAGCTGTTCTTATATAAGACTAAGGTTATCATCAAGAACCTTTTTCAGCCAAAGAACCCTTTTCGGAAGAAAGAGTTCTTCAAGAATTGTTGAGATCCTTGAAGAACTCTTTCGTCAAGGGTTCTTCATACATCGGTGGTCCTTGGTAGAAAAAAGTTTTCTTGGTAGAATCCCCAGGTGGATTCTAGGTGAAACCCTCTGGAGTATATATGGGGTTCTCAGTAGAACCCTCTGGGTGGGATCTAGATGAAACTTTTGGAATATAAGAAATTCTCAGTAGAACCCCTCAGTGGGTTCTAGATTAAACTTTTGGAATATAAAGGGTTCTCAGTAGAACCTCCTGGGTGCGTTCTAGATAAAAACCCCAAAGTTACTAGTGAGTCTTAAATAAAAACCCTTGGAACATAAAAGGGTTCCAAGTAGAACCCCTTGGGTTATAGATATAAAAGAGGGTTCTCAGTAGATCCCCCTGGATGTGTTCTAATTAGCACCTTTAGAGGCTGGACAGGTTCTGGATAGAGCCCCCAGACATGACTCTGGGTAGAACCATTACACCACAGAAGGGTTTTCTGTAGAACCTCCCTCATGGATTCTGGGTAAAACCTTTAACAGATGGTTCTACCTACCTACCCTTTATGTTCTAGGTTCTAGGTAGAAAGGGTTCTACTTTGAAACCAACTAGTTTCTACCAGAAATCAAAAGAAGGTTATCCCATACAAAGTGAAGAACCCTTTATGGTTCTAGTTAGCACCTTTATTTCCAACAAAAACATGTTTTTAACAACCACACACACACACACACACACACACACACAAAGCGGACATAAAGAAAGCACATATGCCAGGTGAATATGTGCAACATACAAAAAAACACTACACACACACACACACACACACACACACATCTCCGTCTCTCTGCCTGTTTATGGTCTCTGCAGCTCTCAGTATTGAAGGGTCTCTGCTGTTTGATCTCCGTGATGTGTTTCTGTTTCACAAACTCCTCTGGGGCTTTTGGAGCGAGAGCGGGAGGATAGAGGAGGATCAGGGATCAAAGTGAATGAACTCGGTTTAGAGATCAGTTCAGGGATCTGGGATGATCTCCTGTCAGTTACAAGATGATCCATTTGTACTGTTTTCAGTTAGATTATGTAAAGTCAAGCGATACCACCCCTACTTTGAAAAAGTTGGTGCTGTGAACGGTGTACATGAAGCTTGTTTAACAATCCACTTGGTCAACCTGTCAGTGTGCCAGTCAGTGACTCTTGTGCTCCAGACTCTTGTGCAACGTGTCATTGTTGGCCAGATGACCATGAAATATGCTGTGACTATTCAGGGTTCCAAAAGGATGACTCCTGATTTTGGTTGTTCAATCTCATGCAACCATCAGGTTCAGTTTCCACTTAAACAACTAGGTCATTGTAGGTTTTCTTGAAAACTAATGGCCGAATTCTTGTAAAAACAGAGTGTAAATTATTATGGTTTATAGCCATGCTGATGACATCGCTACAAGGGTAGCCACATTGCTTGTTCAGTCGACCACTTTTTTAACTATTTCAACAACTATTGAATGGATTGTCATGAAACATAGTACTGACATTCATGGTCCCCAGAGGATAAAATTTAAGACTTTGCCTCTGGGCGAAACAGTCAGTGTTTCATGGCCTCCGATGTAGCCGCTGGATATCTGGATAATGGATAACAGACCACAGATAACAGATAAATGGATATCCAGACCAACACTTACTCTTCAGTGCTCCAGTCATAGTTTACAGTCCAATTAGAAACTTGAGGTGCAAGAATGTATTCAAGATGATAGACGACATCTACGACCAGATCATATTCGCATATGAATGCAGAAAAACTTTTAAAACATCAGACGATAACCAGTACGTTCGATCTCTTTACAGACTGTTTGCCTGCGTTCATACAAAGCCAGCTCAACCCTGATTGGTCAATATTTCTTGGACTACAAACAGAAACAAGAATACCTCAGATAGCAAAATCATGTCAGATTCTGCATTCGTATGCTGTTTGTAAAGATTAATTTATTGTTTCATTAGCAAACATGCTATTACACATGCTAACATGCCAAACTAAGGTACTGAACATGGTAAACATTGTACCAGCTAAACATTAGCATGTTTAGCATTTTCATTTTGAGGATTTTCTCATGCTCGTTTTTAGCATTTAACTGAAAACACTGCTATACATATCCATGGAGAGCCGCTAACATGATACAGACTCCAAGCATTGTTGGTTTCCTTAGGGCTTTTCACACTACATTTAGCCCCAGGCTGAGAGAGCTGTTAGCCCGAGGCAAAAAGAACTGTCACACTGATACAGTCCTGGAACAGGGCTAAGTTATCTCATGGTGACCTCTTAGCCCACAGATAAGGATAGCCCTGAGCTAAAAATACAAACCCCACAGGATTGTGGCAATATGAAAACTTTCTTAGCCTAGGGCTAAGTGCAGTGTGAAAAGTGCTCAGCATTTCCTTTAATCCTACCAGAACATCAGAAATATCAAAACTTAATGGGGAGATTCCAGAACATTAAGAACATTGATTCTCCTCTGTGGATGAACTCTTGTTCTTGTCTCACCTGTGAGTCAAAATTTTTAACTTAACCAGTAAAATATGTCATAATCAGCTCATCAGCGACTGCTATAAAATTTGCTAACCATATAATCTGAAGAGTGTAAACTATTGCTTTTTAATGCAGTAGATTTCCCTTACCACCAACCTCATTTAACCCTTGTATTGATAAGGGTTTAAGAAGTGCCTGTCTAGCTTGACAAGAACTTCCTTGTTTGACTTGAAAAAATATTGCCTAAGAACATATTCAGATGACATGTTTTTAAATAGTGTTGTATATGTTAAGTTATATGAGGTCTCATGATGTAAACATAATTCTGAATAGACTACCAGATAATATCTGCAAAATTAGCATTCTGTGTGGTCTTGTTTTCCTGGGACCAGTCTGTTCTAGATTGCTTCCTTTATCAGTCATCGGGCTGCTGTGAATCAGAGCTGGCAGCGACTGAACCTGAATATTTCATAACTACATTTTGTTTCATTGATTTCTAGCGAAATGCTGTTAGCCCAGTTACTGTGGGAGCTTATTGGGCCTCCACTCTGTGTACAGAGAATGGTTGTGTGTTGGATCATGTCAGTTCTGCACGTACCAGTGTGTACACAGTGCTTAAAGGGATAGTTTGAATATTTGGGAAATTCTTGCAGAGAGTTAGATGCCATTCTCAAGTAGATACGGGACTGACATTGACATTTTTCACTCATCGATTTGTGTTCCAATCTAAAATTCTACAAACCCATGTGTTATCTATTTATAAATACTGTGCCACACACTGCAAATTAAGTGATTATACTTCATATCATCCCCATCTTTGCACTTATCATACAGGAAATACATCCTAAATGATCAAAGCTGCATCACAGCTGGACTGAAGAAATGTACCAGGCACCTCAATCATATTTTAACAATAAACCAGCACAAAAATGACAACTACCAACATAAACCAACATAATGGTCTGAACAAGCACTCAACAAACACTAACAAGAAGTAGCATTTGCATTTTGGAATGTAAAATAGCAAACCTAAACTCTCACCAATGCATTTTGGGAAATGAGGGACGTATTTCAGCACTATAGGCAGCACATGTGAATGTCACAAGCCACAATCCTAAAGTGCCCTACAATGGTTGAAGCTATATGGTATAGCTATATATTGATATCGCTATAGCATCAGCAGATATCCAGATTCATATATTGGAATTGGATCGAAATCGAAGAAAAGTGGATTGTGCATCTGCACTCTCATGTCTGCAAACTAAATGTTAAAATAGATCATGCAATTAGGGTAGCTTGTTTTATGGACTAACCAAACAAGATACAACTTGTTAATTGAGCTTAAGAGTTGCTGGCAGGTAGCTACACTTTAAACAAAGCCAGGCTAGCAGTCTTTATGCTAAGCTAAGCTAATCACCTGCTTGCTTCAGCTCCATATACAGTGGGAAAACATGAGAGAGGAATCAATTTTTCCCTCTAGCTCTCAGCAAGACCATATTTCCCAAAATATCAAGCTATTCTGTTAACTGTGTGTCAAGATGCACGCCCAGTGGGACCACTTATAGAGGCATGAAATATTAGCCTTCATAAAAGTAGCACAACACCCCCCTCTCACACACAGACAAACACAGGTTTATCAATCCCATGAAGGACACATGTATTGACTCATGTTTGCACATGTATATTTACTAATGTTAGCAAATATGTCCACCCCCACATGCCTGCAGTGGCACATAGATAAACGCATGCATGCATGTTGAACACTCCCTTGTCAGTTTGAGAGTAGCCATGTGTCCGTCCATCCTCAAAGACCTCCTCACAGGGAGTAATGGGGGTTACGGGAGAAAGTGGAGGGGGCACAGGGGTCCACGTGTTTATTTAAGGTGAAATCGGGACTGAATGGACAAGCAAGGTTGATTTATTTGTAGAACAAGAGCTGAGTTTGGTGAATGGATCATCATGGTCTGCTGTATTTGGTCTCAGTTGGAAAAAATAACATCAGTGTTAGTCATGGTAAACGATTCTTCTTGGAGGTGGAAGTGTGTTAGTTACTTACAAGCTGAGTTGTTTATGTACCCCCTAAGGTTGCCGCGACCTAGAAAATCAAGTCCGTGATTTGAGTCTGGTCAGTGAAAATGTTTTAGCTATTTGCAAGGACAAGAAATAGGTGCAATCCTGAAGGGTTTTAACCTTCAGGGCTTTAACAAGGAAAAAGTTCTCAGTATAGAGTCAAGATTTATCTAGTGGAGACTTTTTTCAGTTGGTTTTGAAGCATATTCCACAGAGCACTCCCACTGCGCGGCTGATTGAATGGTTGTATTGATAAAGAAAGTGTGTGTGTGTGTGTGTGTGTGAGCGTTTGTGTGCTGGAGTCGATCACACTCTGACCTGTGGGAATGTGTTGAGTCTGACCAGAAAATGGATTGCATTGAGAGCTCGAAATGGGAGTTTGGACCCTCCGGGAATCTCTGGCTGCCTGACTGTCCCCTGATCAGACTTTAAATATTTATATGACATTTTGACACAGAGCCTGTGTCGAGAGAGAGAGAGTGAGAGAGAGTGTGTGTGTGTGTGTGTGTCTGTGTGGGTGATAGAGATTTTGCCCTGAGCTTTATGGCACACTATAAGACAGAACTGGACTGCTCCACATGCTTTGCTTTGAATCAGGACCCTGGGGCGTCTGCCATCTGCAGCCTGGCATCAAGAGGCCTCACACAGATTATGTCATGATATGCCATAAGGGACATGATCATTGTCCCACTGAAGACATTTATTACCTTCACATGTAAAAGTTTTACTGCTCTCCTTTGAGAGCAAACATTTTGTATGCCGTTTTCTTAACTGTTGCTCAGTAAAAACCTGAACTCAAAACACCAGTGGAGTAATGAACTGTCTACAGAACTGATTACCAACCAGGGGTACCTGTACCCTAGGGAGTACCCCTGCAGTTGTCAGGGGCTATGTGAAAAGATGGTGGGGAATCTCAGTAAAAAAAAAAATTAAAAATTAAAGTTTAATTTAAAAATTTATATTGACGTGAGATGAAATAATTAACGCACCTCATTTGACACACATTAATTGATGCTCCTACGGTGCCCTGCAGGCATCAGATTCAAAATGCCAACACAGACCCTGCAAGATTTAAGAAAAAAGTTGCTACGGCATAAGTTTCGCAATTTTCTATACATTTTAATTAGAGTAATGTTAAAATGCCACAAAATACCTGTTTAGTATCATTATTAATGATTTATTACTTAACAGGTACTACAGCTGCAGAAAAAAAGCAGGTTTGGTTGCTGAGTCTTTAGTCAATGCTTAAGAATCAAAAAAAGATAAGTTTGGGTTTTGAGGCAGATTGATGTGCCCCATAACACATTTGGTGCGTGTTCATCCGTTTAAAACAATAGGTGTATATCAAAATGTGTGCCTCAGATGCTAACACTTCAGACATTTAGGCAAAAGTATAAATGTTGAAATGGTTAGCTAAAAATGAAAAATATATAGCTTGTGCAAGGAAGAAATCACCCAAAGACATATAAAAGGTAGATACAGAAATCTTTAGCCAAATTATCACAAAAAAACACAAAGGGGGACAGGAGATCAAACAAACTATATATAAATATTTACAGGAAAAAAACTAACTATATTTTCACATTTATTTTCGTAGTCTTTTACAGATTTATTCTTTTTTATTATAGCACTCCTGTGACTCCAGATAGGACCACCCTAAAACACAGACCTGGAGATAAAGAATGAGAGAGGAGCTCAAACAAATGATTTAGATAAACAAACTGTTCTCGTATTTACAAGGTATAGGATCCTAATCTAGAGTAGAGGAGTGAGAGAAGCTCTCTCATACTTTGAAAAGATTCAATCCAGAGAAAATTACAATGTCAACGTAACCATAGAAGCTCACTACAACTGAACTCCCTCTTCCTGGGTCATGCCTAAAAGGGAACCTTTGATTTGCGAAACTCTTGCAAGATCATATTTTGGGTTAAATGGTCACTCTCGAGAGATCTTTCACAGGTCTTTGGTTCCCTTCTAAGCAAGACTGTCCTCCTGCCTGCCAGCACGTTGCAAGACAGAGAGAGGAAGTGAAGCGCAGAATAAGTGGATAAATTTGTCGCTAGTTGCTTTTTGGAAATAAAGTCACCAGGAGGGTCTCCCTAGATCTGACGCTACTTAACAATGTCATCAAACTATGAACTTATCTTGTTCATTTAAATAGTTAGCTTTCTAAAAAGTTACTGAGGTCGACTAATGTCCCACAGGGTTCGTATGGCACTCATCTTGAAAAATGCTAATTTTCATAACTCCTGAGCTGGACAACATACAAAGACAAATAAACCCACATTTCCATATAAAATTTACACCAGGAATCAAATGGAAAGGTCACTGACACAGAACAACCTTTATTGATGACAAATAGGAAAAGTTCTCCTACTTTTATATTCTTTATTATTTAATGTTCTTTACTTTATGAATTCAGTTTTGTTGTCCTTGTTCTCAGCTGCCTGTCTATTCCTGTGTAAATACACTGAGAGCATTAAATACCCAGAGTCAAATTCCTGGTACTGTACGTGCACTTGTACTTTGCCAGTAAAGCTGATTCTGATTCATTTGACGGGAGGGCGGTGGGGTGATAACAGGCAAAAAAGATGAGCAAGCCACTGGTCTACAGGATACTTCATTTCTGCCTTTATCTGGCTTATATTCCTCTGAATAGAGACTATTGGGACTTTAAACACCTCCGCTTGTTTTCACTAATTAAATCTTCAGTGCTTTCGGGCAGTCGATTTCCTTAAACACTTCCTTGTCTAATTTTGAGTTTACCTTTTAAGTTCAGCTCTTGGGTATTGGCAAGAGATTTCCCTTGCTCAGGATGTTGATCGGCGGTGTATAATGTGCATTATCCTCTGTAAGACGTATTAAGGGCTTATTTTGGTAAGACACTCGAGCTCTTTAAATCAGAACCCGGCCTGCTTGCAAGCTTTCTCCACCATCTTTATTCTGTAAACTGCACACCAAAGCCAAGACCGTTCTGGCAGAGGCTGCCAGGTTTTTTGCTCCATTATTCTAATTGCCTTTAACCTGTAATCAATATTTACGGCACAGACAGCCCAAAGGGTTGAAGGACTAAGCATTTCTCCTTTTTTTCTCTTGCCTCTGATTTGATTAAGGAAGACTGCAGCCAGAGTGAAAGTGCATTTCCTGGTTATAGCTCAGGACAACTGGGTGATTTTCTTTCTCCAAAATCACAACGTGATAACTCCTGACCTTCCACTATATCTTTGGAGTCAAAGAGAGTCCTCAGAAAAAGCTCGCCTCACTGTGAATTGAACAATCTGCTCAATACAATCGACCTTTGTCATGTATTGTTTGCAGAATGAAAAGGCCTGCAATTGGAGAACAAATAAAAAGGTCAGATTAAAAGAACGGGAAAGGAGAAGGCGAGGCGAGGATGCGTTGACAAAGATGAGAGAGTGCAGAAGAAAGGGGGTAAGTGGGATGAGGAAGGAGGGAAAAAGGGCCAGTGAAGGAGAAGAAACAGTGAGAAATCAAGTCTCCAGAGTGTGAAAGGCCAACAGCCCACGCTGTGATTCCATCTGGCCTCCTCGCTCAGTGTGTGTGTGTGTGTGTGTGTGTGTGTGTTTGAACGAGTGGAAGACCGCCAGAGCGAGAAATGACCCCGTATACGTGTTTGTGTATGTAAGTGCGAGGCTGCATATGTGTGTTTTAGTGTGAGTACATGCCTGCTCGTCTGTGTTGGCTCGCAGGTTCGTGCATGCATGCCTGCAGTGTGTGTTTGTGTGTGTGTGTGTGTGTGTGTGGTGTTTGTGTTTGTGTCCGATGTGTGGGGTGAGGATGAAAGCGTCCACAGCCCCTCGGCGCTACAGTGTGTGTCATTGCCTGACCTGTATACAGGGACTGAAATAAGTCAATGGGGACACATCTGTGATACTGGCTGTACATGAGGCTGTTAAAGACAGCCGGTGGTACTCAGTGAATGGGTGAAAATTTTCACTTCAGCGTTTGAGCTTTGTTTTTTTTTGTTTTTTTTTACAGCTGATAGGTTTTTGAAGACTTATACAACAGTACCGTACCGATCTCCAAATAACAGCCCCGTTTGATTCTCATGCAACTTTAATTGTGAAAGAACAGGCAAGATAAAACTCTTTTCTTGTTACATTTTGGTTGGAAATTATTCATTTGGAATATCCAAAGTGAAGAACAGTTTAAGGTCTGTGTACCTTGAATTTCCTGTTCTGATAAAAAAGTCAAATAACTGCATTACCCTCTCAGCCAAAAAGGTTTTGTGGGGATATGACTTGAATTTCTGTACTTTTTATTCGCAAAATATCACTTAAAAAAAACAAACAAACAAACAAACAAACAAAAAAACACTTGTAGTCCAGAAATAAAGCTTGTAATAAGAAAAAGTCAAGAAATGTCCTGCTTGTTTTGTCAGCGCAGCAGGACCAGGGCCGTTTCTAGCTTTTTTTGGGGGGCCTAATGCAAAATGTTTTTTGGGGAGGCCCTATTTTTGGTGGCCCATGGATATAGTCTTAACATTTAATACACTGTATCTGGTGAACTTTAAATGGAAATAAGGCTGGACCTGTGAAAAACATCCCTTTTCTCTCAAATTCCCAATTCTCAAGGTGACCCCTGTAATTCAAGCCTATAGAAAATGATAATAAATGGGACTCACTGGGGCTCCCCGACATAGAGACTATCTGCAGGTTTACAGAATCTGCATTGCAACATCTGCCAAAATGAGACAGATGCTGCATTTTCCTTAAAAGTATTATTATTTAAGAAAATATATGAAAACATCCGAGTTAGGTGCAGGCATTCTTGCAAAGTTTGCTCATGTGAGTGACATAGTGACGTGGTGTGTGACTAAGTAAAGCTTCCCCGCTGATCTCTGCACTGTGACGATCTTACTTTGAATAACAATGGTGATACTGAATGGTGGATCTGCTACTGAACACAGATCATCACTACATAACACTGTCTGGGGGCCCCCCGGTGGCTCTGGGGGCCCTATGCAACCGCAGAGTTCCCATATGGCAAAAAACAGCCCTGAACAGGACATTTGAGACCCGAAAGGACAGGAGGAGGTGGGAGGGGGTACGAAGATGTTTGGAAAATTTTAACACATCGCCCAGCTCTCATGTCTTCCAAGATTTTCGCCACCTCAAACCTTGTTGTGCTTCACCGTGGTTACGGGCCCACTGGCTAGAATTCATTCACTTTGAGGAAAGTGGCCTCCGCGACAGCAGAATATAGGCGATTATACATTATACGAATATACATTTTACAGACAGGACCGCTGACAGCAGTGTTCAAATGAGCGCTGGACATGTCCTGTCCTACAAAGCTTGTGATCTGTGTAAAATGTGCATTTACATTTACATTGGAACACCCTGTCTGTATGCCTAATTCTCAGCATATGTGTAAGTTTTTGCTATCATTTCCCTTATGCCATTAAGACGAAGATGAATCCATTTAGTTCACTTTTTTGATATAATAACTGAAAATAGTCTCGAGTTTGCTTTGTGTTCTGATAGAGATTGGATTCACTGCATTTAGAATAAAAGGGTCCCATTTTTCATTTTCAGATTGTTTCAGAGTTGAAAATCTAACCAGAGCAGAAGGTAATGAGCTCATTTGTACTGAATACACATTTGTACAGTATGTTTATGCTAGCACATGACATTTTTAGCCATCTGCACAGTCTATACAGCCTAAGCCTAGAATACTAACTATCCAGGGAGCTCATTATGTAAATAGCTTACAGTAAGGTGGCAACCTTAAAGGAATCTCTTGCATTTCACTGTGCTTCGCCCTTTTGGCCTTATTCAACATACTAAACATCCACACTGTACGATGAAAAAAACACCAGTCTAGCATCATAATCCCCTGTGCTTCAAAAACAAATGGTGATGAAACAAACAGCCTTTCAAATCCCTCTGAATCCTCCCGTCTTCACTCCCCGAGCACTGTCTTGTCCCTAAATATCCCCTGACCCATTTCAGGCTTTCGTTGAGAGACAGTTTACACTGTCTTGCATAAAAGGCAGTCTGGGGTTGTTGCTGTAATAGTGTCAGCAGTCTGAGGGGCTGATCCAGAGCTTTGCTTATAGAAGTGTGAACAAAAATGTCAAAAAACAAAACAAAAAAAAGTGAAGTTTATCTCATTATCTGAGTATGCAGAAGATTCTGTCACTCAAATGTGAAAAATAGAAGCCATTTGTGCAGGTTTATTAATTATGTAACTTCGGGTGTGGAGCCTCTTCTTTTATCCTAAAGGGGTAAGTGTTTCTTTTGCATGTCTTATTTGATTTTTTACTGCATTAAGACTGTAAGACAGTGGTGTTAACTTTCTACAAGCAAAGGAATGAGTCACCACCAGTCAGCCATAGGAGCCGCGCAATATGGAGCCACTGCTGTGCCAGTCTTTATTTAGGGACAACTTTATTTACCAAGCATGTCTCATTCATGACATGCACGTCAAAGTGATGACATAAAATCATCTCCGTCTTGGAAAAGATTATATTCATTCTGTTTATTGTGCCTCTGTGCCGGCTCAAAAACGCTTTGATGTGTCCTCATTTTAAAACTTTGCACGAAGGTCCACTTGGAGTCAAGGATGAACTGATCAGAATGTGGTGGTCAAAACACGTTTTTGGCCATAAATCATATGCTAATCGTGATAATATTAAACACATAGCTCTAACAGGATAAAATGATGATGTGATAATATTTTATATCCAAAAGGTCAAAGGTCAATTTCACTGTGACATTGGGCACAGTGAAGTTGGGCTTCTGCTTTTTATGGTAGAGTCTTAAATTGGATTTTTAGATGCAGCAACAAACTGTGTGTGTTACATTTTCATTTTTATTTATGTTTTACACACTGTCACCTGTCACTTTTTTTGGAATTGGGGTTGTAGTTTTTGAGCCCTTATTTTGAAAGTCTACGCTGATGGTGCATCGTTATTATTTCTAACTTCCTAATTAAGCCGTGGAGCCCTGCATGTTTGAAACTGAGCTGCTACATTTGACGAATTGGTGTTGTTGTGTTAAGGACAGTTATTTAGCCCTTTGCCTTTGCTGTAGACAGAGAATCCTCTTGGCAGAATTCTCAGTGGGCATTGACAGAGTTAGCTAGCTAGCATCAGCTTAATACTAGTAAACACTGACTTTAAACACGTGCTTTTGTTTGAATTAGACACAATAAATGCATACATTAAAAGGAAATACATATAACAATGTATTACACTTTATATCTTTGCTTGATGTATTATTATTTAGGCATGTAAAGTCTTCCACTTAAATTAATCTTATTCTTAATTTAAGTGCAGACAGTGTCTTATATGAATTTGAATGAATCACTGCCAGTCATCCATTGCTGTCATGCAACATGGAGCCTCTGCTGTTCCAGTCTTTATCAACTTTCCTAATCTGACATGTAAAAATGTGCCTGGAAATAATTTATACTTTCATGTAATGAAGTTATTAGTTGAAGTTATTAATTGCATTTTTTGCTGATATTGAACTTTTATGATGATTATGATTTAATGAATAAAACTAAATCAAACTTACTTGGGATTTTAGTCAGTCAGCAATTTTAATGAGTTTTGTTTTTCTATGGTTGCAGTCCCATCCATCAACTTGTGAGTCTCATACAGACATTTTTACACAGCAGCATGTAGCAGCTATTTATCTTGTAGCTCAGAAAAGGGTCATTAAATGTGCCGATACACACAGTTTGGCTGATTTGAGATGAATTCATTAGTAGACATTCAAATAGGTTTCAAGATGTTGCCAACAAAATCTTGGCAGATGAATATGACGACAATTAAAAGCCAATGGTTTCAGCCAATCACAACCTTCTAAAGCTCCTCCAGACCCCCTCCTGTCTGTCTCAGGTTGACCTTTACCTATTTAGTTAGCTCACTGGGAACGAACAGACAGACCAGCTCCGGTCTGGTTCTGTAAAGCAGCGACCTTCCTGTGGAGAGTCATGGACAGTTACAGGAAGTGGATGTCAGATGTGAATAAAGACATTTTATTTATTCGGCCTGTCTTTTATAACAACATAAAATGGTGGCATGAGTACATCTTTAACACAACCATCTGAATTCATTGAAATCCAAAGAGATTCAACATGCTGATTTGCACAGTCCGACCAGATGCTGCCGGAAAGATTTTTCTTTTTTGTGCCTGGTGGATCCAGACAGAGTGGCCTTTTACTGGGCTGCAGTAAAGAACGCCAGCCTCCTCCAGCTATTCATTATCTTAAGTGTGTCTGCAGCAGACAGTGAGCGTTCAGATGGGAAAGACTGCTGAAACAAGCTTTTCAATAGGGAAGATCTCACAGGAGACCGTTAATTAATGAGAGGATGTGATGCGTCTGATTAAGATGGCTGACGTGCCCGCGTTGTTAGCTTCTTGCTGTAACAATGTTAGGTTTGCTATTCTGAGGCATGTATTATTTGGCCCTCATTTTAAAGTATGATTATTGCTTCACAAATTCACCCTCAGGAGCGGAAAGTTACACAACTCATTATCACTTTTCTGTTAATTCATAAGATTTGGTGGTTGAATAATTATAAGAAGAGGCTCTATTCTTAAAATTAAAAATAACTCAGTCTCCCCTTCTAGGAATTATTAGGAAACCAAACAGAAGTGATTTAGATTTAGATTTAGACTGACTTATCCTATTCAAAGTGGGTTGCTAATAGTATCTGGCTACTTCAGCTTGCTCAGAGGGTGGGCAGGGGGGATGATCGCTCCTCCTCCATGGCCCCCATATTCAAATAACATAGCAAAAGTGTCCTGTTTGATGCCTGGTAGATAAAACATCATAAATACCCTCTAGATTGGCCCAATGTCCAAGATAAAGTGCTCTCTAGAGTGTCCTTCCAGTGGGCAAAACATGCTAAAATGCATGTGGTGTCCCACTACACGCAGCCGCAAACCTTTTTTTTTTTTTTTTTTTTTTTTTTTTTTTTTGTTCAGTCTGCTTGGACACATTAATAGTCCCATTTACACAGGTAAAAAAAAACAAAACATAAACACCCACTAATGCTGCCTTTGTCTTCAGTATCAAAGATTACAATCGGCAAATGAGACTGCAGTGGTCACTGGTATTTATTGACTCCAGTTTTGATCAGCCATGATGGAAACATATCACCCAGGTGGACACACAATGAAGGCTTGCCACCTCTGTCTCTAACTTTTGCGACTCTTTTTCTCTGTTTTCATACACGTGTGCTGCTTGGCTTGACTCGGTTTGACTCAGTGTGTCAGCCTAGCTCGGCACAGTTTTCACCTGCTTGAAGGTGTGCATTCAGTGTCAAGCAGTGCAATGATGTATAAAATTTGACTTCCTATAACTTCTTCAGATGAAAGACCCTCATTGTTTTATTATGAAGTAGCAAAATCAGGAAATATTGGGTTTTCATCAGCAGTAGCGCGATTCCTAACAGCTGAAGCAAAAATGAAACAGTAAAATTAAGCAGATACCTAAACGTACAAACAGTGACACAGGAGAGAAACTAAACTTTAAACCCCAGATATTCAGTTAGGAGCCACAAGAGTACTGAGAGCTGAACACAGAGATTTCCAAAAACCTCTTTCTTTCTGCTCTTGACTACAAGTCTCTACTTTCCAGTGCACATCAGGAAAAGAAGACAGAAAGCAAAATTTGTCTACATGCGAAAAGGAAAAGGGTCAATTTCCTTTTTTAGTGGATTTACCTGCATTAAAAACTGTACAACACACAGTTACAGCAGAAAGCATATGAGAGATGGACTGATGATTAAGTCCAGTCTTACTGAGTATTTATGCTGAGGACAAAACCCAGCGGGAATTGCCTGTCCGCTGCATCATTATTGTATAGTTGCATGCAAAAACTATGTGTAAAACAGCCAGTACTTTTTCATATGTCAGCAGACTAATTTTCCTTATGTTTATGGGTCTTTCGACTGCAGTGGAAATGTAAACGAGCTGAAGACACCTTTCAGTTCCTTGAAAAGTAGTTCCTGAGACTGAAAGTTCCAGGTACTTTGAGTGGAAATGTGGCTAAAAAAGCAGAACTACTGGGTAATAAGTTGCTTTTATGTGTCAGGTAAGGTTGCCACGACACACCAAGAGCACAGCAACATAAAAGAACTGAGCCACTTCACCTGGAAGCAGTCTGGTCTGGCTTTGTCTGACTTTTTCAGTCTAAGGATTGCTGCAGTCGTGCATGATGTCTGAGAGTGGACGCGGAGGTTTGAAGGTGTCTGAGTTCTGAAGCAAAAGAAGGAACTCTGGGCTTCACTGAAGAGGTTCCTGATTTTCGCAAAGTCCTCTCAAAAAGTGACAAAAGAGCATGGGAACAAGGAGAAAGCCTATCAGTCTGAGGCGAGCCATTGTTGCTTCAATCACATACAGTCAAATTAAAAGAAAAATAAGTTAGTAAAGTAGCAAAGTCCAGCACAGCCTGTTCATAATCTACCTCCAATCAGAAACTTATCCAAGGATAGAGAAGTCTTTCACCTTCAGTGCAGAATAAAAGTGATAATGAATTTAAAAAGTACACATAAATCAAGAGAAATAAAAGTCAGAGACATGAAAGCACTGAGTTGTGCTTTGGATGAGTTGACAAAGAGCTTTCAGGTTGATGAGCTTCACCTGTTGATGTGCACCTTGATGCGTATCAAACCATTAAATGTCTTCGCCGTAATGAGCCAGGAAGAGGAGCAGGAAGAGGCTGATTAAACTAATCTTGTAACTGACTTCCTTCATCTTCCAGTGATTAAATGCTGTAAATGTTAAATGGTTGCTGCTTAAGTGTGACAGGAAGAAAAACTCTGCTCTGTCTGTGTGTTTAGTCAGGTGTGCCTGAGGTAAAATAAGCAATACGGTGTGCAACACGCACACTGTGAGAGAAGAAAAGTCAAAGTTATGCATTCAAAACCTTATAAAGTAGTCTGTAAGTGTTACTGGCAAGTATAAAAGTTGAACCCATTTTGCAGAAAAATGGTCAAAAGTTTTTTTTTTTACTACTATATATGTTTTTGGATTTATATTACTGCTGCAGCTCTGTGTGTGTGTGTGTTGCATTTTACTGCTGTAGATGTTCAGGTTGAGATAAATTTAACTACCTCATATACTTCTGGGCAGTTTAAGATACAGCAATGCATCATATTATACAAGAGCATCGTATGTTAATAGCGCTGCTGTCCTGTGAGAATGTACTGTGTCTCTGAAAAGGCAACTTTTCATGAGCTCAGAAAAGCAGCCCTGATGTCTGCTTTGTGACAATACATTTTCATGCTAATCCAAGAGGGTTTTAAATAGTTTATTTAGCTCAAGACGTAGGAGAATTTTCTCAACCAATGGGAGGGGGAGGAGGAGGAGGAGGAGGAGGGAACACTTAATCCTTAAATATATCAAATATATCAAAAATTCAAATTGGAATGGAGTAGAAGTATAAAATGGCATAAAATGTAAAGATTCCAGTAAATACATAAAATTTGTACACATGTGCAGTACTTGAGTAAATGTGCTCAAGCTATTATGACCCCTGTTGTGTTTTTGGTCACCTGATGAATGTATTTGGTCTCAACCAGCTTCTGAGAAAAATATTATCTGCTAGATCTTCAAGTTTCTTAACCATCTATAGTCACTAAAGATATCAGTTCATTATCTCTGTCACTTTCTGTGTGTGCATGCAAGTGCAAATATATGAATGCCTTCCAGCAGAGACTGTCTGAAAATATGGGCCATTATCTTCATATTTAAATGATTATTGCGTCTCCTTGCTCTTTATGATGGTTGGCTTTTCACTCCTACTGTGTAGTCTGCTCTTTCTCTGAGTCATAACTTGGTATAGACTTTATGGACATGTTTTTGGATTTTGTGCGATATCCCTAACGTCTATTGTGAGTTCATGTCCATAAATCAGACATCATGGGACAAAAATGTTCCTTTTAACTCCAGAACTTGCCTGAAAATTATGACATTTTAAAGTTTTCTTCAGCGTTAAAGTATTCCAGTCATAGTAATCGATGCATCCATGCTATCATTGCAAAAATTAATTGCTAATTGCTAATTCGGCATGCTTTTGATGTTGCGAATTTGCCAAAATGAAAACTAATATAGGCTGCGACTCAAGTTGTAACTCACTCACTGAGTCCATGGTAACATTATATCCCCAAACACCCCAGTTATGGGAACTGTAGTTTCAAAACTGAGAGCATGATTATTCCCAAAATCGAAGTAAGTCAGTTCTTTGAACTTAAGTAAGACAAAGAATAATAATATGAGTGAACAAATCCATTAGTATAAAGTTTTTGTGTTGCATTATCAATACATTTTGATATTATAAAGTTCAAAATGCTTCACTGACATAGTTTTTACATTTCTGGACCACAGACACTCTCCTCCATCCATTCAGATACAGATATTTACTGTGTGTTACTGAATAACATCCTTCTCACTTGTTGTTGTATTGAGGCATTTCTATTACTGTAGGTCGGAAATGAAAGAGATTTACGTTATCATTTATGGAAACAAGTATTGTTAAGAAAATATATTTGCTATTGGTGTACAGCATTGTGGTTATATAAGCTCAGTTTCAGAATAATGTTTCTCAGACAAATGTATTTTCAAGTTAACACAAGAAAATTCATAAAGTCAAGTGAGGTGAACATGTTTTATTGCCTGAAAAATTCACTGTTTATTGGTGTAAGTGTGTGTATGGGAGGACCTTTGCAGCAGCAATGCAGCCGACCAACCAGACTCATTTTTTGATTTATATGCATCATCAAAATGAATTATTATTCAGGCACATAAAAGGGAAGCTAATCAATTTTGTTTGTACAATTCCTGGAAAAAAAAAAAAAAGTTCCCCCAGCCAAGGTAGTCAAGATACATTTTCATGGAAAGTCTCTTTTCTATTTCAGGGCGCTGTTATAATCTGAAACAAATACACACAGGGCTTCATTTTTATGTGGAGAATTTTGGTAAATTCACAAATCATTCAAATGAAAGAGCGTGACCCAGAACAGCTTGTTTAAATTGGTTTTTAAACGTTGATATTTTCTGGCAGTGGGCAGATATAGAATTAATTTAGTTTAGCTACCTGGTAATTATCATAGTTGATGCTGAAAACATGATTTGAAGAGACATGTTAGACTACAAGTGTAATAACAGTAACTATTGTTGAGTTTATATCAATCAGTGCACAATTACCTTCCAATCAACCCAAACAAAGAGGCCGTTTGGGAACACAATAGAAAGACGCAGATAAAAGGTTGCTTTTTGGGTCGAAATGAAATTAGCGTTTTTCTCTGGAATGCCTGTTTTTCAATTTCCATAATGGTTCAAAAGGTTAGGGAAATGAAATTACAATCGAAAATTAGAAAAAGGCAATGCGCGCTTCATGTCTTTTTGGTTCTCCACTTTTAAGAGTCGCTCACACTTTAAGCAGCACGAAGCTGAAGAAAATCCTCTCAGACAAAAAGAGCTCCTTATCTTTCCCTCTCCGTAATAATGGAAATCCAATACATTTTATTACTCATAGAAATTCTAATTAATGCTGGGTTTATAAAATGAGGCCAATCAGTCAATATTATCTACAGTGGGAGCTGGATGCAGTCTTAGCTGTGGAGTCGGAGATGACAGAATGTAATATCTCATTTCTAAGTCTGAGAAGCGGGGCCGGCCGGCGCTGCAGACACGCCAGACTTCTGTATTGAGAACAGCCTGACGCTGCATCTCAGGCCGGCTCTTTCTGCTTCACTTCACTCACTTTGCAGATGAGGTTGGCAGCGGCGGCCCGCTCCGTATTTCAGACTAATTTATGACCTCTGCAGAGGAGGGTGCATTAGGAAGATCAGCCACGTCAACCTCTGCCATGCTGCAACAACTGGCCATGAGGAGGCAGAAGAGTACACTGCCATACACACAGAAACGTGTGTGTGTGTGTGTGTGACACATGCATTCAATTAAAGCTCAAGTATATTAAATTTGCGCGGCTTTAACAACACTCCAGTCTGAGGAGCTGCTCTCTATGTCTCTTTACAACTGTATGTATTCATTTTTTTAATTGCAAGACATTTCGATGCAACAGTTCATCCATCCATCAAGGTGTATCTGTCTTCCTGTTTGTGTCATTGCTCAGCAAACAATGCATGATGGTGAAATTATACATATTTTATAAAATTAGTATGAAATTTGAGCGAGTTAGAACACTATTTAGAATAATTTTGGGGGCTTGTCTCTCACCATTGACTACAGTTCATATTTCTTCTAAAGTAAGTTCCCTTGGGGAACACTGGAAGAGGATGGACTTTGCCCCTCTGTAAGCACCACTGCTGCAATATTTCTGAAAGTGACATTTGCATAACTGCAGGAGGATGCTCATCAAGCTTTTAAACAAAAAACACAGGGCTGTCCTTTCTGTGCTGAAGACATGCTGTGTTCATGTTCCTTTTTTTAAGTAAAGGCTTACTCCAACAATAAAGCTTGGGTGGGACTCATAGGAAACAAATCAAATGCATATTTTCCCCCTGGCCTGTAGTACTATTTATCCATTTAGGCTTTTTTGATGTGAGTTGCACCCAAAAAAAAAAAAAGCCAGATTGATAAATAGCACTACTGGTAAGAGTTAAAATATGTATTTTTGATTTTGGGTGAACTTTCCCTTTAAGGATGGATGAATATACAAATCGCTCCGGAAACCCTGCATCCCACATTTCCCGTAATGCAACCCCGAACATCTTCTCATATAGCTGCAAAGTGGGAGGACCTATTTTCGGTGGTTCTGAATTAAATAATCACATTCATTTTCTCAAGAGACAACTCAGATGACTCATAGTTGGAGCACATATATGGTTTGGATGGACATGAAACTCTCCTGGCTGAATCAGTACAAAAGATTAACCACTGTTAGAAAATATCCGATTATTTAGATTTTTTTTTTTTAAAAGTCAAAAGTGCAAGGCCATGCACAGAAGTTTACTTCAGCCCAGGCGGCATTGTGGGAAGAAACAACCAATCGTCAAGGTTAAAACTGCACTGCTAGTGGTGGACAAAAGCTAAGAAGACTTTCACAAGCTGTGCTGTGCTCCTTGTGACTACTAAACTGACCTTTGTATGTATGTAAAATAGACAGAGTGCCCCTTTAAGATGATAATAACAGTTTTATTTTGTCTGAATTGTACTGATAGTTCACTCAGCAGTCAGTCCTACATGCAGCTCAAGTGTCTCCTCTTTTCTCAGCTCCTTCAGTGCTTACCTCCCTCCCCCCTTCACGCCGTCCAAGGAGGGGAGGGCAGATGTATAGCCAACAGGACACAGCCACAACTTTGCCTCTAGCTCTGACCTCCTCCGATGACAACCATATGCTCCTATATTAAATATGTATGGTTGTGGGAAGGAGGCGACATGTGAAATTCATTAAGGTCCAACATCCTAAAGGAGTGTCAGCAGTGAGGACTCGTGCTCCCATACGGTTTAATGTACAGTTGATGTCAACATCTTCACATATTTACACTTATTATCCCAGTGATCTTAGAATAAAGACTAAAACAATTTTTATTACCTTATCTTTTACCCTACCAATCAATATTTCCTAACAACAATATAATAATAACTGTTTCCATTATTTACTGAATCTATTATGTGTTTCCTTGAGGCTGGAATTTCTGTTTCTTTTCTCTTCCCTCTCTTAAAGAGTTGATTCAATTCCTCCAAGGTCAAGGAAAGACGGCCCTTTATTTGAGTGGGAAACACATGGTGGAAAAAAGCTAAAGTCAACACATGGTAAGTGCAGGAATAAACTTGGAGAGCAACAAATGATTTCCTCATGTTTAAACTACAAGTGTTTATGTAGTAGTATAGGTGTGAAGTGGCTGAGTGCTCAGTTTGCCCCCCACACAATAAATCTACCTCTTTTCTCCTCTCTACTCCCCTAATTCAACTCATATTCAATATGACTGGGTCCAGGTAGGGTCCCGTTGTACTGCTGCAGGTTTTGGGTCTGTGTATCAGTGTATCTAACACCTAACTGTATCCAAATTATCATTCTGCCCACGGAAATACGACAGGCTGAGTCAGTGGCTTCTTCTAAATCTTTTATTGCGCTGTCTTCCCTGATTCATCTGATTTTAGTTTTATTCTTATGGTTATTTTGCCATTCGTTTTTATGTGGTTCATTTAGTTCTTTTATTCTTTTTATTGCCATGTTTTTATGGAATGTTTTATCTGCTCTTTCCTTGCTATGTGAAGCACTTTGTAACTTTGTTTTGAAGAGTGCCATACAAATAAAGATATTATTATATTATTAGAAACTCTGATCACTTGATGCATCATAATCATTTTAGGAGAAAAATGCGTGATTTCTCGATGGAAGTCAGACTATACTGTAAATTCAGCTAAACACAGTGATAGTCACCACAAAGAGCAGGGGAACGTTTGACAAAGGTGTTGCAGGCTGTCACTCACCAAATTAACTGACTGTGTTGCCAAGACACAGGCTGTGTGAAAGCACATATAAGATGGTAACTTCCTGTAATCAGGCACTATATCGACATAAATGGCCATTTAGCTGATCACACAGAACAGGTGTTGACATTTATGTTGATTTTGTCAGATGACGTCTTGACCATGAAATAGTTTTCTTGGTTAGCTGGGCTGTCTGTCCCACTCCTTACCAGGTGGCTGATCTGCATAGTTTGCCAACTGAAAAGAGAAAGTGAATAAGAAGAGATTTAGCTCATGGTTTTTTATTCAGGGGCACATTTAGTCTGAAAACTGTAGACATGGTTTTGCTACAGTTTCCAGGTTGAATGCTACATAGCTGTATGTGCTGTATCTCATTATTTGTCACCACATACTGTCCCTTTCATCTCTCACAAAAGTTAAAGCGATATTCCACCCCAGAATAATAGTCCACTCAATATGTACTCACCCCTATGCCAATGTGAAGATGGGTGAAGATCTTTAATTCACAAAACAATCCTGGAGTTTCAGGAGAAAACAGGGTTGCAGCTAATGGCAGTGAATGGTACGGTGGCCGACAAGTACAAGCGCGCTGCATATACAGACAGGCACTGCAAATACAGAAACGCGCTGCAAATAAGAAAACAAATGCAAAAAGAAAACGCCGCATATCTAGTCATACAACGGAAGTGCTCCAGGCCTCTAGGGGCAGTGCTGAGCGTCCACCCGAGAGCCACGGACGTATCAACGTGTGGAGCAGATGTGTGAGTGAGAAGAAGAAAGTTAAATTGGAAAATTGGAGTCAGCTGCACTTTCATAATACAGTAAAAGATGAAAAAAGAATATGTACTTTTTCGTGTAGCCTCTCCTGACTCCAATTTTCTCTCGGGTGGACGCTCAGCACTGCCCCTAGAGGCCTGGAGCACTTCCGTTGTATGACTGGATATGCGGCGTTTTCTTTTTGCATTTGTTTTCTTTTTTTCATTTAAGTTTCTTTCTATTCGGCCACCGTAGAATGGAGACCAAATGTAAATGTTAAAAAAAAACACAAACATATGGTGTCTTTTCGGGTTAAATTTTAATGTCGCGGCTCGTGGACACTTGGATTACACCACACAAGCAGGATGGAGACATTTTGTGTTTGTTTTGTGTTCTTTTTTTACTTTTATCTGTGGTCACCAAATTTACTGCCATGTCTGATTTGGCTGCAACCCTGTTTTCTGCTGAAACTCCAGGATTGTTTTGTGAACTGAAGATCTTCACCCATCCTCACATCGGCATAGGGGTGAGAACATATTTAGTGGACTATTATCTGGGGTGGAATATTGCTTTAACACTAGATTAGCTACATCCCTCAGTGTAATTATGTTAACTAACTTAGGTAGTTTGCGCACCTAGCTAGGTGGAAAATAGCTGGTTAGCAACTAAAACTAGCACCCTAAAACATACATAGGTAGCTAATATGTATAGCTAATATTTGCTATATTCTATAATATTCTGCTAGCATCACTTACACTTAGCTTACCTTTCTTTAAGTTTCCTTTCTAAGTGCAGATAAAGTTCGATGTGGCCCCAATTGTCCCAGTAGGCATTGCGTGTGAAGGGGGGTAAGGAGGGGTGACAACGATTGATAGTAACAAAAATTTCAAATTAGAAATGAGTCAGGTTCTTGGTGGCATTTGAAGCAAGAAGTTTTACATCTAATCAGAGTGATGATGTTAACGAATAAGTCAGAGAATACACAGGTAACAGTTGTGGTCTTGACCAGTCTTGAATTAAATTCCAGAGTCCTCTTTGTCTGAGACCGACACAAGACAGAGTAGTCGAGACCTTCATAAAGTGGTTTTGACATCGCCTCAAGTGTGATCTCTAGTAGTACAACACTAGATGGATATCCCTATTAAAACGATGGAAACATCAATGTGGATGCAAATTATTATCAAACAAAAATGGTATTTTAAAATTCACACAGCTTAATGTAGCTGTAGTCTAAAACTAAAGATGTAAATTAGTTCAGCTGCAGATTATCTGATTTGCATAAAATGCGGCTAAATAAGATCTGGACTGTTTTGGTGTGTGTTGCACTGGAGCTCCAAAAAATTTGGTTTAAATCCATAGTATCCCTCTTAGTCTTGTTTTTTTGGCACATTGCAACTCTTTCCACTAATACTGTTCAATAATGAATGGAACATCATGCTGCTGCCAGTGTTTGGGTTCACTGCATTTTGGATCGGATCAATATTCCCGGGTCCAAATATTTGGACACATGAAGACTTCTACTCAGAGAGCCTCCATCATTTATGAAGAAGTACTACCTGAGGTGAAAGTTTTTACCGGTCCAAAAATGCACTTGCATAAGGATTGAAACTCTCTACTGCTCAGACTCTCACAGCGACTGCACGGTCTGTGATGTCACGCTGCTGTGATGCACCTCGGAGCTCTCGGGTTACAATAATTTTCATATCGAGTATCAGGTTATTAACTCCAGGGCCAAGCAGGCACAGCAGAGGTGTAATCATCCAATGGAAACTCAGTGGATGATATCACTCTGACAGTACACCTCTCTGAGGGAAGCATGAATCCATACAGGACCCACTCACAGTAACATGATATCACAGCCAGGAGAGCAGTTACAGTCAAGAACATGTGCTGCACCGGTGATGAGACATGTTAAATGTCAAGTGAGTCACACCTTCTACACGCCCTCTTGTTGTTGCCAGTTTTTTTCTGCATTATCTTAGTTGTCCGTTTTAAAGACACAGTTTGGATTATTTAATTAGGTATTCTATGTATTACTTATTGATAGTCAGTGTATCAGCTAGGGCTGTGACGATACCACATTACCACAATACCATGGTCACATGATGCCTGTCTGACACACTCTAAACCAGTACCAAACATTTAATGCCAGACTGACAACTTAAGGCAAAGTTTCTGCTGCATGGTCACTCTTTCTGCTACCTGCTCTATTCCTTGAAGGGGCCACGCTACCATACTGCCCTAATATTAGCTGCATTAAATAATGTAGTAATGTATTGGATGCTGATTGGCATGCCCACAGAGAGGAGTACCAGCATGGAAGCAAAGCAATGTACTGCTGTGGACAGGGTCAACAAATGGTATTTTAGCCAGTCCACCTAAATAAAATCAATATTAGGTGACGCATATGCTATATGTTTATTATTTTCACTGCTTTACTTTGTTGTCAGATAGCCTTTTCCAGTGGGAAACTGCCATTGGTTTGGTTGGCCAAATATCCTTCTGTCCAAACCAACCAAACCCCTTGAGTGAAATCAGTAATTTCACATCATAGAACAAGAGACTTGCTGGTCGACCGCTGCTTTGACCTGCCAGTTTTTTTTATGTTCCTGTGTGACTTCTGTATTTCAAAAGGATAGTTTGGATTCACAGAAGTCACACAATAACACAAACAAACAAACGGGCCAAGGCAGCGGTAGACCAGCAACTCCCATGTTCCGAAAGGTAAAATTATTGATTTCGTCTATGGACTTTGGTTGGTTTGGAGAGAGCAATATTTGGCTTATATAACAACAGTTTCCTGTCAGAAAAGGTTGTCTGATGGCAAGGTAAAGTGCTGAAAATATTCTAAATATAACATACACTTTTTTAAGTAGCTAAATTACCTTTTGTTGCTGACCCAGTCTGCAGCAGTACATTGGTTAGCTTATCCTGCTGGTGCTCCTCTCTGCTTCTCCTAACTGGGGCGTGTGCCGATCAGCATCTACTGTAGCTAATACACTACGGATAAGTACCTCAAACAACCCTACATGAAATAATCCAAACTATCCTTTCAATAACAAAGCTGTGAAATACCTATAGTGATGATGCATGTAAACAAAAACAGAACAAAGAAAAAGAGACTAAAAACAGAAGTCTGACAAGGGAAGGAAACATGTAACAGTCATTGTCTTACGTGTGACATTTCATGTCCCCGGAAGACTTCTACAGAATTTATTCTTGGAAAACAAAACACAGTGACGTCAATACGAGCTACGTGAGACAGGTGTGAAATCAGTGGCAAGTAAAGAATAGCAGAACACATGAAAACAAACTGTAGGAGGAGAGTGTGTACATTTCCAGAAAGAGCGGCGACAAACACCGTCTGAGAAGTATAAGGACAACAAGAATGTGCCAAGACGGAGAGAAACACAATTTGAAGAATTCAGCAGATATTTTCAAAAGATTCAAAGAAACCAGGGAGGACCTTGAGATATTTCCATCAAGCAATCAATAAAAATACTTTTTTTTTTACTGTACACAAGCCTGTAATTCTCCAGATAGTTGTTCAGAAACTCTACAACTTAATTCTTTCCTCTAGAGACAGACAGGAATTACTGTTTGGATGGTAAAAAAAAAATTCACCCTCCTCCTGTCTGAGCCACGGGAGGAAAGTGGAGAGGTGAAGGTCATCTTTCTGCCACATATTAAAGCAGCGCTCCAATGAGTTTGACCTTTGAGCACATCAGCCTCGGCCAAATACCAAAACACTTATGTTAACCACGGTGACACCAGGACCCCGCTGCCTTTCATTTACCTTAATAAAATGCATTAAAGCTGCTGCACATGCAATCACAACTGACCTCACATGTCAGTGCACACAGTATACACACACTGCATATGCAAAAAAACTCACATGTAGACTGTATGTGTATACAAATAAACCCAACTATACATACATGTCCTTATAGTGAGCGTTTAAAGCTATACAGTGCAGTACATTAACTGCATTATTGTGTATTCTGGTACTATACTGTGGAATCTTCCTACTACATTGAAATATAACTTTCTTACTCCCAGGCTGCCTTAGTATCAACTCATGTTAACTTTGTTAGTTATGTAGTACTGCAGGTGAGTTTAAAGACACTCCAGCACTAAATATTGGACAATTGGCTGGCAAACAGCAACTTATTAAATAAAAGCCTATTAAATACAAAAAACTAATGAACCAAATGTCAAACAATAATAGGTCACTCAGTAGAGTGCAGATCTCTGTGAGGCAACAGATGGTGAAGCACCTGCTGCAATGCCACCACAACTGCCAGATGCAGCAGCAGAGTTTTGACTAATGTGTTTTTGTATCGTTTAGTCTCAGTTTTCCATAGAACAATAGAATGGTATTATAACTGAGTGTCCTGGGTTTACCTTACTGTATAAACTTACTATGGAAACAATAAACGGGACGGTAAGTCCAAATATCTAAATTTAAACACTGTTGTTTATTTATAACATTACATGAGACAGCTGTAATGGTAGCTTTACAAAAATATACGAAGTTGTGGCTATTGAGAAAGTTTTGGCATGGAGCTGTTTAGATCACCCCAGTAAATGTAATAATATAAAGTAACCACTATCATTATCAGTCTTTCAGGTTTTTAGTGAAGTCTGCAACTCTCATTTGTTTACTGGTGGACTTCAACCCTGCAGACACACAGTGAGGAGTGCAGTGAAGCTAACAAAACATGGATATATTCAACTTGTATCGTGCCTGTCTTTAGTGGATCATCACATACCGAGTATGGAACCAATATGCTGATGCTCCAGTTTAAGATGAAACAGTTTTTGAGCCACGACAAAAGACAAAATGTGTCCTGCAACAGACTCGTTAAGCTTTGTTTTTAACATAGTTGTCACTTGTGGACTACGGTAGCTGACAAGGGCAAACGCGCTGCATATACAAAAACAAGTTACATATACAGAACAGCGCTGCATATACAGAAACACGCTGCAAATACAGAAGCGCGCTGCATATAGGAAAACAAATGCAAAAGGAAAACCCTGCAAATACAGAAACGCGCTGCAAATAAGAAAACAAATGCAAAAAGAAAATGCTGCATATCCAGTCATACAACGGAAGTGCTCCAGGCCTCTAGGGGCAGTGCTGAGCTTCCATCGAGAGACAGACAACGGACGCATCAGTGTATAGTATGGAGCAGATGAGGAGTGAGTGAGAAGAAGAAAGTTATGGTTGGAAGAAAGTTGGAGTCGGGAGAGGCCACATAAAAAGGTACGTATATATTTTTTCTTTTTCTTTCTTTCTTTCTTTCTTTTTTTTTTGCTCTTTCATAATACTGTAAAAGATTAAGGGACAAATGTAAAAAAAAATTTAGAATGAACATCATGTCTGTAAGCCAATCTTATTAGTATAATTTTTAAATTATGAATTCTAAAAAATCTAATTGTCAGGGTGTGAGA
The DNA here is from genome assembly GCA_034769285.1 of Lutjanus argentimaculatus. Classification (NCBI taxonomy): domain Eukaryota; kingdom Metazoa; phylum Chordata; class Actinopteri; order Lutjaniformes; family Lutjanidae; genus Lutjanus; species Lutjanus argentimaculatus. The sequence continues at coordinate 24,141,748 of JAWZSL010000009.1, read as the reverse complement.
CGGTGGACATTCTAGTCAAACGACTGAAGTTAAAAATCTACAGAAGGAGGCGTATTTTGTCATGTGTTGCAACAAACTGAGCACTCAGCCACTTCACACCTCTACTACTACACAAACACTTGTAGTTCAAACATGAGGAAATCTTTGTTGCTTTCTACAACACAATATACAGTCTGTGAGCTCACAGTTGAGAAAAAGAACCTTCTCTTATTAAAGGCGATATTTTCCCGTCTCCCTCCGAACCCGAGTGAGGCTTGTGTTGTTGTCTCAGTTGACAGGATGTGATATTTGGAGCGATCAGTGGTGATTGTCTGCTGACTCACCACAACAAGAGCTCAGGAAGAGGCCCGTGAGTCATCAGTAAAAAAAGGTCAGCTCAACTGGACATTTAGCTACGAGAGAGAGGGAGAGGAGGAGAGGAGAGGAGAGGAGAGGAAGATCATTTTTGCACTGCGGGATCTTCATTTTAAAAACTCGTCTGGTCCTCTATAAAAATGGCTCACAGCTCCGAACACGATGATTCACTCTGATGATGAAATGACTGTACGGCTCGAAAAGAGATGTAAAGCTCCACGCTGTGAATGATAGATGATAAGCAGCATTCTGAATCGTTAATTCTGCTGTAATTAATATTGATTAGATTAGCTGGCAATAATCCATGCTTATCTGGGAGGATAATGTGGGTTGGAGTACACATAAACAACTCCAGGGCCAAATTAAAATAACAATATTTTAATAATGAATAGTGGTGACTAACGCACTCGTTCACCTTTCTATAGAACACAATTTAAACTTTAAAAACACAACGGCTTTGATGCTATACCCCAGAGCAATTAGCTTAGTTATCTGCATTGCTCATTTGTTTTATGGCATTGTTTGCTTTGTGGATTTGTTTATTTTACGATGCTGTTTACTTCAGTTAAGTGGACGTCCAACAGCTCACAACAAACGCCACTTCACTCCATATGGGAAAACCTCTTTCTTTCTCTCTCTCTCTCTCTTTTTTTTTTTTCAATAAATCCCCTAGGGCGCTCAAAGCTGCTTTGCTTCCCCACAGTCTGCCTGTTATGTTTATCTGCAGCAGCACATCTCTTTGGTTTTTATGGTCTTTGTTTCTCCTCAGGATCTGCTTATGCCTGACTGGGCCCCGCACTTTAAAAATGATGAAGGGGAGAGCAAAGAGTTTGGGAAGGCGATCTTTTATTTGTATGATGTGTTTATGGTTATTGTTTCCATTTGTTATCAGCTCGCAGCAGCCAGCTGGACAGGAGAAATGTGAGGAGAATTTGAAAGATAGCGACAAGTTAGCGTGAGTCCGGCCGACTTGTTTTATCTACGCAGCAACATGCGCAAGTGATTGACACTGGACATTTGTTGTGCACCCACTTATAATATGAAATAAATAAATAAAGAGTGAAACTGGATCTTCTGTTCAAAAAAAAAAAAAAAAAAAAAAAAAAAATCATTCAAAATCACACTAACAAAATGTTTTTTTTAAAATTAGAACTAAATATTTATTTTTTCTGCAGTCTTTATCCTGGGCTAATTGAGGAGCTGCAGTTATGCCAAATAATGGCAGGAGAGAGGAAGGCAGTAAAAAGTTGGAAAGATAACATTAAGAAAAGAGTAAATGGTAATTATAAAACCAAGGAACAATGAGCAGGCTAACCAACAGACCGGCACATACAGGCACTTTGCCAAACTGTCAGGCCACGCCCCCTTTTGGGGAATAGAAATCTAGTAATCCCATACACAACAGCGCAACTTTACGTATTTTTAAATTACAATTTTGCCAACTTTGTATGAAATTCTTACTGCTCCTTTCTTTTGGGATCCTTTCCTTTCCGTGAAGGACAGGGGACTAGAGCTTGTGATGCATTTGTATGTTTATTAGCTTTTCACCAATTTCCTTTTTTTCCCCACCATTTTTCCCATTATATGACACCGTGAGTTTTCCCTCAGAGGGGGGTGTGGCCTAGATGATGTATTCCCAGTCTGATGTGTCTGCACTGTTGCACTTGTTAATTTTATGGGAGCTGCAAAATAAATTTTTGTTTAGCTTTGTAGAAAACATGAAGATCTACACTCTCTGTAGTGTTCTAATTTGTCTGAGAATAGGCTAAGTATACCACCTACCCACCATGCCCCCAGCACAAAGTTACCAAAGCAAACAAGCTCAACAACTGCTAGCTACCAAATTTAGCAGATTAGTGTATGTGGAAGCAGCTAACTTGTTAATTCAGAGTTACCTCAACATTGGTTTAATTCCAAAAATATTACTCAATGAAAAACAAACAACTCTTTAAAGACCAAAAGTAATCTTAGGCACTTCAAGAATTGTGACATGTTTGAATGGTAGATGCAGGGCTAATTTTAGCAGTACAGAGTTTTTCTTTGTAATATGTTGGTATTCCCAACGACCTCATTTTATTTTTATTATCACATTGCATTTCCTCAGGGTTGCCAGGTCTGTGTGACAAAACCAGCCCAATGGCGAATAAAACCAACATTCATATTTGTGTGCGTTTTTGTGGGCATGCATGTGACTTGTGCCAGGTCCGTGAGTGTTTGTGCCGATCTGGAGTCACTTTAGTAGTACAAATAAATTATTTCATTTCAAATATGGATGTGTATTTGTAGATATTATTAATGTAATGTGCATGCAAAATAGGTCCACCCAATCAGCAGACAAAAAATGAATCTTGTGGCAATGCTTCAAAAGTAGCCCAGTTCTGCAGAAAAAAATGCAAACCTGGCAACCCTGCATTTCCTGCATTATATAACCTGTTAGCTGAATTGCTAATTTATGCCCTTGTTGATTTCTAGACACCAACACTTTGTTGATTTCATGACCTAACCACATCAACGCAAAGCACACAAACTCCCCATGTTGTAATCACGAGGTCACGAGTTCTATTTGAAAGCAGCAACTGTGTCTGTGAACGGTGTTTATGTAGAGAAGCAACCAGTTGAAGAACACTCTGATGTTGCTGTTGCTTTACTCTTGCTAACAGGAGCTAACTGGCTAAATTTGGCAGCTAGCAGCGTGCTTGTGTAAGAGAAGCAGGGTGCATGTGGCTGGTTACAATGCCACTGTTATGAAGAATGACATTCGGGAAAAAAAGTGACATGAAATATGTTTTATTAGGAAAATGCCTTTATGAATTTTGAAATAAATTTAATGTTAATTATAGAGAAAAAACTCAAATAAAAGTCTAAAATATGAAAATAAGAAATAACATTTCAATAATTAGGTTATCTTCAATAATGTCATAAATAACTTCACAATTTATTTAATATATTTCACACACTTAATTCATATGACAAGTTACGCTGAACACTTTGGGGCTCATATTGTTAAACATATTAACTGTTGTAGTTGATATTGTTAAATGTATTCTGATAAAGTCACTGTTTACCAGCTCACTCAGCGGGAAAAAACATCATACTGTGCAGGTCAGAGAGGCTGGAGATCAGGAGGCAATTTAAGACCCAGAAAACACATCTTACCCTTTTAAGAAAATGTGATATTTATCTGAGTCAAGCACTTATGAATTCTGAAAATCAGCTTCATATTCATAGACAAGAGTTGCTCACAGTTGAATTCTGAATTTTTCATGAGGTTTGGCAAGCCAAATCCCAACAAAGTAAAGCTTCTCTGTCCTCTCCCCACTGACACGAGCTCTGCCAGAGTGAGGTGAATTTAATCAAATGATTCTGTGTAAATGAAACCTCTCATTAGAGCCACTCAGTCAGAGAAATATGCTGTATTGATATGGGCAGCAGTCGGTTGCTACCCTCAAGTGCTGTTATAATTAAATTCACCTTTATTCCTTTTACCATCAGTTGTTGACACGGTGTCCATGCTCTCCACCGTCTTCCCTCAAGACACATCCACTAATGGTCACATCTCGGCAGCTGTGTGGAGCATTACTGGAAATAGATAACCAATCAGCTTTGCCTATTGAATGATGTAATACGATCCAAGAGATACACTGATGTTCAAGGGTAACTACACTTTAATGACAGAAGCTTGTTTTACCTAAAAAGCTTTATAAAATAATCAGTTTGATGTTGTCTATGAATTAACAGAAATGTAGAGATAATACTTCTATAAACATGAAGCTCTTGAATCATTGATCTGTCCTTACTTGTTGTTTTATGTCTTTCTTGTTCATTCTTCTTCTTGAGGACATTGCGTCAGTGAGTTATTGTAGTCCTGTTGTGTGTGGGCTTTGTGCTGATTAAACTAGCTAACACCTCTGTGTATCATATCAACACTGGAGCACAGGGACAGGTTTGTGTGAGGACATGAATCGACTATCAGTATCTCCAGGAATACATTCATATTGGGTGATTCAGAAGTGCAATTTACACATCCAATCGCATCGCTCCAGTAGCATGTCCTTTATGTAGGAAGGTGGAACTTCAGAATGTGGGAGTCAGAATGGTGAGCTTATGCACGAGACCTGACTTTGCATCTTTTTAAAAAATCTGCCTTAGGTTTTATTTGTACATGTATTAAGCACTTATGATGTACTTAACTGTGGCAACATGCACAGGCTCCAAAGCTCATTAACAGACACTAACACATTCTGCAAACATTTGGCATTAATTTGAACTTTAATTAATCTGAAAACGGGCAAACAAAAACCGTTAATCCAGCCTGTAATAGAAGGACGCCAGGGCCGCAGAAGCGAGTACTTCAGTTTAGCGTGTTTCCTTAATCTCTGATGACATATCATGGTCATTTTATGATTTGTTACAGCAAAGATATTACAGATTTCTCCTTTAAATCTAGTGAGCGGTGAAACTAAATTGCGTGTACTGAATAGGTTACATGCTTAGTTTTGTGTGTAAAATGACTGTCAGTCCATCCAGGTAAATATAAATTGCTAACATGTATCTGTAACAACAATTTTGTGCAAAACTGCAAACATCTGTTAATTAACCATCACCGGGCAACACAAGGAGAACTGCTTCCAGCCAGTTTCCCTCTAACAGGTTTCCCTTGAAGGAACAACACAGCTCATCTTATCTCATCTTACACAGCAGGAAACAGTTTATACTTTTGTTCTGTATAATACATACAGAAAGGGTTGTGAATGTGCTGATAAAAAAGTTGTTAAAAATGGATGGAAGAACGGTCACTCTACTGTATCTAAGCTTTCAAATCCATCTCAGTGTCCTGAAAAAGCCTCCCTCAGTAACAAACAGCAAAGCAGAGCTTTAGCGGATGGCTGCGACCACAAATGAACTCTCCGAACAAAAGAAATGAAGAATACGACAATTCAGCCGCCGATGGATTATGGCCTAATGTCCAAAGTCAGGCGAAGGTTTCCATTGACTTTAATCCCTGTCTGATTTGAAATCTATTTATGTGGAGACACTTTCTTCCCCCCCAAATTCTCCCTACACCCTCAGAGCTGCTGTTGACGGTATTTTGAAGAGTGGAGGACTTAAATCTCATCAAGACTTCTGGGGAAGATTAAGAGTAACACTTTGGGGGTTGACAGCTGATCCCTGTGAACAGCCTGCGGTGTGGACGCCAGCGTATCTGCAATCTGTGTCATTAGGACAAACATAATCAAGCGTCTGGCCTGGATTCACCTCAGCATCTGATGTGAAAGATGAAAACACGACACATTCACCCTGCTGACACATTCCGCTTTACAAAATCTCAGATTTTACACGACCTTATGTGGCATCACGGCAATAAAAGTGAGAAATAAAGTACGTATTTTCATCGCTTTCACATACTTAGTGTCATTTTTTATACACTTTGAGGGTTTTATAGGCCTGTTTTCTGATATTCTGATGAACACATGACAATCTAATGTTTTTCTGCTCTGTAAAAACACACAACTCTCCATCACTGACCGCCCAGGATTATAAATCTCTCTGATCTGGCGTGCAGATTAGCATTAGGATGAGCATGTGTTGTTGTTTTGTGTCTGGCATGTCAAGCGTCTCAGATCTTGGATTTACTCTCCAGTCAGTTGATGTAATGGTGATTTCATACATCAAATCAGCAACAAACACAAATAAACCAAATGCTGACTGAATCTAAAAGGGTAATTTTGTAATCATTCAAAACAAATAAACTTTTATTGTCAGATAAACTTGATATTAGTGCAGTTGTATTTGAGAAGACTTGTCTTATAAGCTTAAGATGTTAAGTTGAACCAACAACCGTTGCAGACAAATTTGATTTTGTGGGATTAAAACAAGCACTGTGGTGTCGACAGGGCGAGTCAATACATGTTCATCACAGGTTAGTTAATGACGTAACTGAGTAGATGACATACATGATGATTGTGTCTGTAGATCGAATTGAATCAGAAAAGAGTCTTGGTGATGTTATAACTAAGATTTTTATATGAAAAACTATGGCCCTATCATAAAACACTAACTTGAGTTTGGTTTAACAGTTTGTCCACTTGCAGAGCAGAGGGTATTATTATTAATAATTCACATAAACTGAGCCGACCTACCTTCTAATAATGAGCCTTATAAACAGCATAAAGTGACGTAACATTTCCTGCAATAACATATGTGCCACTGGTTCCAGCATTACACACATTACAATATATGAAACGTGCACTGAAAATCTGCACTCAAGTACAAGTGCTGTTACATGACTAAAATCCATAACTACTCAGAGTATTAGTTACTTTTTGTGTTCGTATATGGACAGTTTAAACAAACATGAGCGTTTCACCAGGAGACCAGGGTTCATGTCCCGTATGAAACCAAAACGTTTAGGTACAGGACGTTGTGTGAGCCACGACTTTTGTGCTGCGAGGCTTTTCAGTGATGTAACATGGTTACTGTAACCCCAAATATGGAAATATGGTCTTCTCTTAAACCTAACCAAACTGCAATCCTTTCACAGCATTAATCTCATGCTTAAAAGCCTTTCTTGCTGTGTCAGATAGATTTTAGAACATGTAAAAAAGAAAGTGACCATAAAAACACCAACATCAAATTAAAAAAACAAACAAACAAAAAAGTTTAGATGCTCTTAAAGGAGCGTGAAGTAGTACACACTTATTTATTCCTACCCCTTCTCATTATCTCATTATTTACACAAAAAATCTATATATTTACTTCTCTACAGTAATTTGAGTATTTGTAATTAGTTACTTCCATCCTTGGAGACTACTTCATGTGAATTTCTTACATTTTAAGAATTCATTACTAACCTTCACTATGGTTTGCTGTGTTGTCGTGGGAAAACAAACAACCACGATATAACGCAAAATGTGTGGAGACACAGCAAGTTTTCATCATTCTTCAAACCATAAAAAGGGAGGGTATCAGGAGAGATTTAACTCTGAAACAATGCATGCTGGGAAGTCTGCTAATATGCTGATCATGTTTCTTTAGAAACTTGAATCAGTGAGTTGATTGAACTCTGTACAGTACATTTGTTCAACTCATTTTTTCATGGAAAAAGATGTCAAGTTAGAAGAAATCATTTTTATACATTCTGAAAATTAACTTGAATAAGTAAAGTTTATATATTTACGTTAAGTTAATCAGGAAAGATGAACTGATTGCACTAAATTCCTGTGTGATTTTCCTGTATGATTTTTTTTAGTGTCTGTTTTAGAGAAGCAGTGGTTATCAGATGAAAACAAAGAGCTTTAAACCCACAGATTACTCCCACACGCAGCGAGAAGGGTTTTGTTTCTTTTTTGCCCTCTCAACCATTCTCAATACACACACACAACCACTTACACATGTGGCTGGTCGGCTTAGGGAGGCATAAATCAAATCAAGAATATAAACGAGCTGCACTAAGTGAGGAGAAGACTCATTTCTATCTCCTCAAAGAGTCTAACCTGCAGCTTTTTCTTCAAACGCCCTCCAATTTGAGAGTGTCTTCAGCAGATGAAAAACACAAAAATGGTGAAAAGACAGCTAACAGCCTAAAATAGGGCTTTTCTTCTGCCGCTCGAAAGAAAGACTGACATCCGTTTGCAACATGGAGACAAGTGATGTGTCTTGTAATTGAATTCCTGTCAGATTTGCTTAATGTGCTTGCTGTCAGCTTGTCAAGATGTTGTCATCCGCACATCTTCCAAAACTTTCATTATGCATGTTAGTGTGCCCACACAATTGTGCCCACATGGAGGAAGACACAGTTATGCACACATACATATGCACGCCCACAAACCATTTAAAATCCTGTCTTTTTCTCTGAGCTACAGTTCCAACCCTAACCATCCGTCTTCTGCTACGGTGGTCTTTCTTCGAGGCCGTGTTTGACGTTTGCAGTTAGAGTGTCATCCAACTTCCCTGTGATTCACTCCAGGACCACAGATGGAAGCAGCCCCTGGCTGGCTTGGCTTTTTTTTTTTTTTTGATGCCATCACAATTTGCAAACTCTGTAGCATCAAGACGTTTAGGCGGGCTCCGGCCTTATAAAGCAGAAGAAAGGCTCTTCAGAGGCAGTGAGGGAGAAAAAGCAACAGGTTTTATTTTGTTTGCTGCCATTCTGCCTGTAGCGACGGTGCCAAGATGAGAACGTACTCAGTGCAGTTTGCATCTGCAGCCACTTTGGTGCAGCAGGCAGAAAACAGAGGTAGATTAAAGGGAGATTCTTCAAAAAAAAACAGAGTAAAGATCAAATAGCCACACAAATGGACATTTCAGGGATGGAGGGAGGGATTTTATCATAATTCTTTCATGTGCAGGGTAATTTAGTCAAATCGTCCTGCCATTTGTGTTCTGTCTCTCTTCCAAAAACATGCTCTCACCCCTGCCAGGGATATTGGCACATGAATTAATCAGAGGTGGAAATTAGGCTAACTAAGTGCAAATACTTCATTACTGTACTTAAGTTTTCAGCTATCTGTATTTTCCTTAAGTATTTTTTTTTTTTTTTACATCTTTTTACCTTCACTCCCTACATTTTAACACAAATATCTATATTTTCTACTCTTTACATTTTTAAAGCAGGTTTTGATACATTTGTAAGGAATTATCATCCTTTTTTTTTGGCATCATTGTGTGCCACCTTCCCAACATCATGACGGCTTTAAACCTAAGTGGATGGAAAAATAACACATAGAAAAGACAATTCCTTGGTGTATGCTTGAGTGCGTATCACACATGATAGATGTAATGAGACAAAAGATGACGTAACAAGCCGAAAAATGATGTAACAAGAAAATAAAACGACGTAACAAGGTGGAAAAGACATAAGAAGATGAAAAACATCCAGATGAAAAATATGTGACAAGATGTAAATGACATAACGAGACAAAAAGATGTGACAGGACAATTACATAACAAGATGAAACAAGACAAATGAGATGTAACAAGAAGAAAGAAAAGTAACAGGATGAAAAATGACAAAACAAGATGAAAATATGCATCAAGATGTAAATGACAGCTCAAGATGAAATAAAAGTAACAAGACGTAAACTGACAAAATAGACATAAGATGAAAAAACATGTAACAAGATGCAAAAATAGGCCACAAGATTTATATTACACAAGACGTAAAACGCGTACCAAGACGAAAAATACGTAACAAGATGTAAATGACGTAACAAGATGAAAGACACACAAGATGAAAAATTATGTAACAAGACAAAAAACACATAAAAAGATGAAAAATATGTAATAAGATGTAAATGATGTAACAAGATGAAAAAGCCGGAACAAGACAAAAGAAAAGTAACAAGACATAAATCAACAAAAAAGAAAAACAAGACAAAAAAACATGTAACAAGACGAAAAAAAATACGTAACAAGATGTAAATGACGTAGCAAGGCAAAAAATATGTAACAAAATAAAAAAAGTAACATGATGAAAAACGACATAAAAGATGTAACGACACAAAAAACAAAGCGAAGGAGACTCAACTACAGAGAAAAGGTGAGGTTCAGTTAGCTTTGCACAGAAACCAGCCAGTAGAAATGTCCTTCAGAGGGCGTCTTTTTAGTTTTATATTTTGAGAACATTTCAGAACCTGTACTGTTTTACTTTCACTTTGAATCCATACTTCTACTTTTACCAGAGTGACAAGTATCTGTACTTCTACTTGAGTAAAGAATGTGTGTACTCTTTCCCCTCTGGAATTAATAGCATGTATAAATCAGTGATGCTGTACGCCACTTCAGGTGTCAGGAGAGAAATATGGAACTTTATAAGAGCTCTTTTGTCGAGACACAATAGCACCAAACGTGGTCACATACTCACGTTGTTAGCAAGGCGGGCACGGACAGAAAGCAAAGAGAATAATGAGAGGCCTGATGCAGCACTGCAGTCTCTCTGGCCGTAGACTGATGGGCAGGGGAACTCATTGCATTAGGGAGAGAGGGATGGAGGAGTGGAGCACTCCACAGTGAAATAGTCACCACACACACACCCGTAGAAATGCATCCCAAACACAAATTACCTGCCAGCATCAATTCCAGCTCCTGTATGTCACATTTATGTGAAAGGTTAAACAGAAACAAATGGTTGATTTGGCCCGCTGCTGAGGCTTGGCAGCAGACAGACTCTATTTGGCTGGAAGATCCCAGGACAGAGGTGACCACAGTCGAGGGGGGCACGACTGCGTGCGCTTTAGTGCTGATTTAAGAGCCACCTGAGAAAAAGGCAGAGTTGTGGTTTAGATGCAGATGGATCGAGTAATAAAGTGGTTTTGTTTCAAGATAAGGTTTTACTGTGACACAAACTGTCTCGTCTTTACTCTGAGACTTTGAGAAACACCTCAGCTAACCTCAACTGCTGCAGAGAACACCACACACACACACACACCACCACACACACACACACACACACACACACACACACACACACAGCAAGTATGTCTCTAAAATAGGAAACAATGTGACACCTGAAACATTTTGGCGACAAAATGGAAGAAGAGATGTTTATGCATCGTATGTTAATAAGAGCTCCCTGGTTGTCTAATCTGAAGTGTTCTGACCATTTCAACAGTGTTGCTATTTTCATTAAAAATAAGTGGCTGGAGCATCAAGGTATGCTAATAGTCTACTTTATTAAATCACAAATTCTGAGCGGTCACAAGTTTGCCTGGAAGGCAACTGAGAATATTGACATTTTTTTGTGACGTGGGGATTTTTCTAATAGTATCAGTTATGTGATTTTGACATACGCAGCATGTATTTTGAGTATCTTTTAATAGTGTTTGCAGAGTGTTTGCCAAGTTAGATTTTTAAAAAAAATCTAGTTAAGTGAAATCTGTTAATGTTACTTAAAAGTTGAAACTGCTTTGTTGTTTTTTTTTATACGTATTAAACTGACAAGATATAATGTGCTAATTGGGGGTTAGAGGTGTTGTTAGGAAGATTTCAGACAGAGCCAGGCTAGCTGTTTCCCCAACTTCCACTCATTTTACTAACTTAAAGCGATATTCCACCCCAGAATGATAATCCACTCAGTATGTACTCACCCCTATGCCGATGTGAGGATGGGTGAAGATTTTCAGTTCACAAAACAATCCTGGAGTTTCAGCATAAACATGGTGTCAATGTATCGCAAGACTTCATATATCTCTAAATGGATGCACGTGTGAAAATATCGCAAGATATACAAAGTGTCGCGATACATCAACGCCATGTTTACATGCTACCTGGGAGGCTACAGTTGACATTTCGGCTAAAAACATGGTGTAAATGGTGTCTTTTGTGGTTAAATTTTAATGTCGCGGCTCGCGGACACTTGGATTACACCACACAAGCAGGATGGAGACATTTTGTGTTTGTTTTGTGTTCTTTTTTTTACATTTTATCCGTGGTCTCCATTCACTGCCATTGTACTGGATTTGGCTTCAACCCTGTTTTCTGCTGAAACTCCAGGATTGTTTTGTGAACTGAAGATCTTCACCCATCCTCACATATGGGTGAGTACATCATTATGTATATATCATGTATTATATCATTATGGGGTGGAATATCACTTTAAGCTAATCTTCTACTAACTCAAACTTCATAGATAGCGTGGGGACATGAGAGTAATATCAATCTCCTCTTCTGACTCCCAGCAGGCAAGCAAGAAAACATATTTAATAAAATGTAGAACTACTCTGTTAAAGGACCAGTGTGTACGATTTAGTGGCACCTTGTGGTGAAATTGTAGATTGCAACCAACTGAATACACACGGCACCCTCCCCTTCCAGTCACCTTAACTGCAGCAGCTGCACAACCTGAACCAGGCCTCTCGCAAGCCTCTCTGTTTGGTTTGTCCGATCTGGGCTACTATTTTTTCCTTTACAAATTTTGTAAAATCAAAGTTTGCATTTTGTTTATTGCAGGTGACAAAAGTGTGTAGAAAATACTAATCATGGTGATGTGGGACTTCTTCCAGCGCATGATGGCTCATAGCAAGGTGATGTACTATTCATGTGTGACTCCCATGACTCTATGCCACTGAACCTTGAGGCCTTTTACTGATTCACTCTATTCACTCTTATTCACTCTCACTTTATACTGACACTTTATTCACTGATAAATTGCTCGATTAACTTTTATTCTTTCAGACTCTTAGAGAACTAAGCCAAGAATGTGGGAGGCAAACATGTTTTCAGCAGAAACAGTCACGAGTGAGTAGACTTGACAGCATTTCTTACAAGTTATTAAATATACAACTGCTGGCAGCAATTTCACGAAGGTTGAGCTGATGTTGAGGATGTACAATGGGAATGGATGCACACAGCAGCAGAAAGATGGAAATGAATCACCTGGAGTCAGTGAGAGGACGAGTAGGTGTTTCAGCTGGATCTGTTGTATTTTGCCCCTCTCAGATACAAAGCCTGGCCTTCCTACACTACTACTGCAACAAATGATGCCGATAGTGTATCAGAACTACTACTGGTACTCAGCCCTCGGCAGACAGTAAGTTAATTTATTTAACTGTACTTACTTTTGTGTGTACTGCACAAAAGTTAGGTTAACCTTCAGTATTTCTCACTAAAACACATTGTGTGTATTCTTGTAGACTCACAAATCAGTCTCTGACTGAATTCAATAGAGAATAGAGAGAGGAATAAAAAAACAAACAAACAAACAAACAAACAAAAAAAACCTCCATTGCTGAACCAATCCACATACTTGCCAACCTTGGATTTCAAAACCAAAGCAGGGGTCTGTGGGTCCTCCCCAAGAAAAATGAGAGTTTCAGTGACTTTGTTCCCTGCATTCTACATTAAATTTTACTTTTTAACTCTCAGGAAAATAGAATAATTTGCCCCTCTGGCCCGAACTTGCAGGTTTTTTTTGCCCCATATCCAAATTGACATGGCAGATTTTACAAAATGCATGCCCTTTTCCATTAAAACTCCACAGAGTACCTTTAAGTTCAAAAACTGAGGGGCTCGTACTTTAATTTAATTTCCATTTCCATGCCATTTAATACTCGGTTACATTTCAAGGAAATACTGCAGCAGTTATTTTACAAATTAAGAAACATATCATATCATCAAACATATCAGCCAAAACATGATGCAATATTACTTTATTACAGTGCATTATTATCAAACTAACCAATAGTGCTCTAATAGTACTCTATAAAAACAACTTTAAAACTTACACATTAATGTATTAGTAATGATCCAATAATATTATATTACTCTTCAGGCTCAACATGTGGCAATTGTGGTTGTGGTTATTTGATTAGTTTCAAATTAGTTTAGTGATATTATGTAGAAAACGAATGCCTATAAACCAAAATGACAGTAAAGCCAGTGTGTAGGATTTAGTGGCTTCTAGCGGTGAGGTTGTAGATGCATTCAACTGAATACCGCTTGCCTCACCCTCCCCTACAAAGCATTTAGGAGGAACTACGGTGGCCACTGTAGAAACACGGCGGTTCAACATGGGGGCCTCTGTGGAAGAGGACCCACGCCCTTTGTAGATATAAGCAGCTCATTCTCATTCAGGTGATTATACAGTATTTTAAACATACTAATGAATATTATATTCCATTTCTGCAAATCCCTACATCTTACACACTTTAATGTGACACCTGATTACATAATCTTGAGGCATCAGAGGGGTCTTGACTTAAAATCTAGTTTTAGGAATGTCTTCATTTCAGTTTAAATGCTGCACTTAAATGGTGCATATTATAAATTAACGGATAGATTTGTGCTTATTCAAGTTACAAAGAGGGTTAATTTGGCCCCGACTACTCCTACTTCTGTTAAAATTACTGTCACTGTTCATTCATAAAAACCACCACTGCTAAAACTACTTCAAATGCTGCTACTGCAAATATGCTGCCACCACTGCTACTAACACAGCAGCTGCTTCTACATCTACTGCTTTTGCCGCTGTGTCTAATGCTGCAAATGCTACCATTGTCATTTGAATTGTAAACTGTATCATAAATTAATTAAAGCAGGATTATCAGCTACAGTCATAACCATGGTTTTAAACCTACCAATACAATACCCAACCGGTGTAAAGCCTTGCTGTGCTGAAGGTGATTGATTTGTGACTAAGGCTCGTGCTCGAGGAATTGCAATAATCAAATCAGCCCTGTAGTTAAACTTTTCGCCTCCGCAGATACAAGAACATGCTGGCATTTCCAGCGTGCTGGCTCATCCCTTCCCCTTTTCATTTAGACTTTTTTTTTCCAGCTCAGATTTAGATGTACTGATGCACTGACTCAAAATGTTGTTATTGACGTCTTTGATGAGTTAATTACACATTTCCATAAAGGTCAGGGCAACAGCAGACGTGAATCACTAAAGTGTACAGCAGGGGGTCTACCCCCCGCCCAATCCCAACACGCACATCTTTCCACTTCAGCCCGCACGCTGGAGTTTATTTTCACATGTCACGTCATCAAAAATGGCACATTGTTCCCTTAATAGATGTTGAGTGTCTGTGGATGTAGCAGGTTGTTAAAGGAGTCACACACAAACACGAGTGACGCTGAAGAAAAAGGCTCATGCTGACAAGCAATTCAGCCATCTAAAACCAGGATTATTTTATGGAACATTATAGTAAGTGCCTTGTCATATAGCCATTAGCAACCCTATAGCCATGGAAGGTCATCTTAGGATGTGTCTACATGTTGATGGAGTCAGCATGTTGCTGTAGTGAGACAATGCTCAGTATATGAAATCTAGTCTGGACATGGTGCGTCTTTTGTTAATCTCACCAAACCAAAAAGGCTAATGTGCAATGGATGGATTAAACAGTTGTTTTGCCTACTCATATGTACACTGCTAACATTAGCATTTCAAGCTAACTAGCTACAAACCATAGGAGCCTATATTTTTATTTCCACAGTCAAAATGGGCCAGGTACACTCATTAATGTCAGAAAAAGAAGTGCAGAATAAAGTGCAGTGGACCTTGAGACAATTACTGCCCAAAACATCTTTGGACCACCCAGCCACACCAGCCAGACCAAACACTGCAGCAAGTGATGCCATCGCCCTGGGAAGAGGGGGAAGAGAGCGAAGATAAGAGAGTTAACCCAGTTTTGCACCTATAGAACTGAGCAAAGCCTAAAGCTGCCTTGACGTGGTAAGAAATTTGCTCTTGGGTGCAGAGACGCAAAGCGCAGCGCTGTAGGTCATGTTTGCCTCGCATACAAACAGCTAAGCTAACTTTAGCTAACCAGCGGAAAGCAGTTTTACCACTGATCACGTGTGGGCACCAGAAGAGAGCAACATCTCTGTTCAAGCGGAATATCATTAAGGGTTACATTATTTAGTGGGGTTACAGACAGAAATTACTCATCAGATACCAGTGGGAGCCAAGATGGTACTATAACGTTGATTTGGTTCATCTTTTAGTCCAACTGATCATGAATGCAAAGTATGAAGAAATTCCCCCAAAGCATTCTTGAGATATCTTGAAATTCTGACTCACAGAGGTCCTTCAGCATACAGTCTTGAACATGGCTGATCAGTCCAGTAGTATGTGAGATTAGCTCTGGACAAGATGCAAGTCTGTTGATCACTCAGTCACACATGCGTGTAGCATGACGCCTGGAAGGGGACACGCAAGAGTGGAATAATAATAACACATAAATCTCACAACTGTGTACTTGTCCAAGTATGTTCTTCTAAAATAAATATCCAAACCATCTAATGTTTAGGCCTATATTAGAACAAATTACATTTTGATTACATTTTTATTTTTGTTAACTTTTTGACTGTGACATGTAGCTTTAGCTTCAATCTTTAAGCACAATATCGTGTACAAATTAATGTTAAACTTTCAGCTGAAGACAGAGTTTTCAATGAACTTGTAGAGTTTTAGCGTTAGCATTAGCTTAATTTAACTAGCTACAGCTGTAAGATCTGCTAGCAAGTCTTCATTCAGCCCCCCCCCAAATTATTTCTGTGTTACATTCAAGAGATATTTAAAAGATAACTCAATTTTTTTAATTATTGAATCTGTCACCTTTATAACTGTAAACTACAGGAACAGAAAGCTTTACAGGTGTAGTAATAAGAGGGACATGGTCAATTAAACATGTGTTGTCAGAGTCTTTAGATCAAAGTAAAGGTCAGAGATGCTTTAGGAATAATTAAGGCGACTTTTTACAGAAACCACAAGGAGTCCAGTTAAAAAGAAAAACCCTAGCTGAGCTCCTCGCAGTGTGGGCCGGTGTAAAATTGGGTTAGGACGGTCTTCAGGGCCTGGAGAGATGGTGAGTTTTTGGGGAGACTTCAGAGCAAGAAAGCGATATGAATAGCAGCTAACCACCCACAGCTAGCCAAACAGGGACAAACACAGTAACTCTACCTGTGAGGAGGAAAGAGAAGAAAAAGAATAGAGAAAGAGAGATCACTGGATGCTGGAGACACACAGGGCAACACAACAAATCTGAAGTGTGGGGCGAGGATGCAGAAGCAGCATTGATCCAAACAGGAGTGACAAATCATTAAACCCTAGCTGTGCATTTGCACTGTGAGAAATACAATCAACGATTCACAGGAAGTTCATTAATTTCCTACAGAGTCGAGGGACTGGAGGAAACCAGCAGTCGATGTCAACAAGCCTGTCAACAGAGATGTTTGCCTCAACTGAACTTTTCACAGCAAATGGCTGTTGGTTTTTGAACAATAATTCAGCCTCTTTTACTGGAGGAGATATTGATAACAGCCAATCAGATACCACATCTACAACTTATTTTGAGAAATTAAAGTCTTGCTGCTTATCGTAACCCAAACTAAACCTAGTGCATGATTTGATTCAGGTTTGCATATGCCAAGTTATGGAAAGTGACACATTTCACCCTGTTGAGTTTGTTATTTTGGACCAGACGACTTTTCTGATCAAATGAGGATGGGTGGATAAACAAAGATGGATAAGCTAATAAGCAGGAAAAGGTGCATATTATTTTATATATAATTTCATTGCAGTCTGTCACAATGAATTTAGGATTAAAGCTTTTAAGACATTAAAAGACATTATGAATTAATTGTTTTTTAAATTCTTTTTTTTTTTATAAATGACCATTTTCTCTTAATTTCATGTTATAGAATAACAGAGTGTGAGAATAGGCACACGGCAGCTATTTGAATAGTCACACCTGATCCTCTTAGTTCAGCTGTAAAGCTACAAATTTCTTGATGATGAGAGGTTTCGGTGGATGAAGGGTTACGCACAAGATTCTCCTCTGCAAGAGTGGTAGTCAGGTCCCATCCTGGGAAACTAGGATGTGAGTCTAGTATGAAATTAGAAGTTGGTGTTAACTTATCTTTTACGGTGACTTATTATTCAGTATATTTTATCGTTTTCAGTTTTTAGTCGCAGTTTGGTTAGATTTAGTCAACAAAACTACTTGGTTAGGTTTAGGAAACAGAACTACTAGGTTAGGATTAGGAAAAGATTATGGTTTGTCTCTGCCATGTGGGTGTAAATAGCCACATTGGCTATATGCAAATAGCTTTGTTGGCTACAGACACCTGGGTGCCTGTCTCTGCCATGCTAGGCTACATATACCCAGTTGTAAATAGACATTTGCCATTCCACCCTGGGTGCAAATAGTGTCTGCCTAATTTTGAACATTAAACGTGAAATTCTTAGTTGTATCATGTAGCACCCACAACTTATTGATGCATAACAACTACAAAGAGATGAAAACAACTAAAACAAGACACTCAACACCGTTGAATTCGTGAGGTATGAAGATGTATTCAGAGAAAAAGCGTCATTTTTCCTTGCATTGTTTACATGAATTTGACCACTGGAATGTTTTTGCAGTCCATGTTAAAGATACAAAGTCTAGATTTTGCACGGTGAAGCTTAGCAGCGTGATGGATCCATGAAATCAAGATATTAGCTGTAGCTAGCTAGCTTATGTCTGTGCCTGTGCTGAGTTTGTGCAAAGTGAGTTGAAGTTGAAGTTACAGAGTGTTGTAAATTATGTGTTTTATGTCCAAAATTACAACTGTCGGGCACATTTTACCCGTAGTACACCAGGACATCAGACTCACCTTTTCACACCAGGAAGTCAGTTTCATGCAGGATGTGACACAGATGCAGACTGATAACTTTTTATTACAATTTACAGTCTCTGTCTCTGAGTTACTGTATATTAAGAGGAATCAATGAAATTAAGTAAAGTGCTGCTCATTTTTAGCACTTTCTCTCTTGGCATGTGCTGTATATTAAAGGCTCTTTTTAATAAAGGAGCTGACGCTAATATCAGTGTTAATCAGTCTATAATCAGTGAAGGGTCTGTACACTCAGAGCTGAGCTGTTCACAAGAGCTGCAACACACACACACACACACACACACACACACACACCACACACACACACACAACACACACGAATGACTCTGCAGTATACGCAACAGATGCCTTATGTAAACTCACTCCCACACACACTTAAGACTTATTAGCATCACAAGAACACAACTAGACACATGTGGGTGGACAACTGACCATCGTCCAGAGTTTTTGGACAAGTCAGTACAGTTGTATAATTGCAGACTTAGTCGTGTGAGATATTCAGTAAATAAATGTGATCAGAAAATCAGCTTTCTAGATGCCTGTTGCGAAAACCGATGATGCAAAAAACTTGAGTCCCCAACATGATTTGTATATCAGTCACTCCCACATGTTGACTTGTATTCCCTCCACATGAACTCACACATCCATGTAAAAACTCTCATGTATTATAATCCAGCCTCATTATACATACATACGACTGTTTGTATGCCCAATACCTCCAAAAAACAACAACCCTGCAAATAAAATTATTTCTGGCAAAAAGCCTGGAAGGCAAACTAGTACCACACCTGTACATTGTACACTCATGCATGTTGGTGAGAACAACCGTGTGTGTGTGTGTGTGTGTGTGTGTGTGGTGTGGAGGGGTGTGCGGTGATGGAGTCAAGCAGTGTCTTCATTCTAAGTTTCTAACTAGTTTGATTTGCAGGAAAGTAAACAAACACTCCATCATTTCCCTTTTTCAATATAACTCTAATATAAGCCTGCCCCTGATAACCATCATGTCACTTATGCTTATCACGTCTGTTTGCTATGTTAAAGTCCACCTCCAGTCATGTTTTAAACAATATAAAATGCTCTGCAAGAAGTAATACGTTGTGTCTGATATGTTTTTTTTTTTCAAAATAGGTTTAAATATCTTGAACCTATACCTTACCTAAAATGACGTACTTATAGCTCTGCACCTTGCCTTTTATTTTCCACCTTGGAGCAGCTGAGTAAACTGTGACACCTGGTGGTAAAACTCTGTATTACGGATCAGATTTGGCTTAATTTTAAACACACTATCAAATTCTGCACTACCAGCGGCTATAACAAAACAAAAAAATGATTGGTATCTGCCATTTATTGGCTGGTTTGGCTTATAGACGATCGGCAGTTGGGATCTGCAGCCAAAAAAACAGGATCGGGGCATCCCTACTGTAAATTTAGGTTTAATTAGGCTAGCTTGAACAACAGACTGTCCTGTTTTGAAGTAGCCATATTTGTTGCTTTTATTAATTTATTAAGCTTATTAAGCTTCAAGTGATGTTTCCCAGAGTCCTAGATAGATGTTGACATGACACTATTAACATGTCTGAAACAATAACGACAATAAAAGTGTTAACTGTTACACAACGTAAACACAGATTATTCTGTAGCCATGTCTTCTGGTGAGTGCAGAATTGGACTCTTTTGGTGGCAACAGTCACACAACCCCCTCTTGTACAACTGAGTACAACACTGTGAATGCCTCTGTGGACAAACTTTTTGAAAGTGTGCATTGATATCCTCATTTGAATCATTAGAATCTCTCACCTTCTCTATGATGGGAGACTTGTCACTTGTCGCTGTTGTTCATAGTAGTTTGTTGTGAGCTCACCTGGCCTTAAATATTTGTTTTATGAATGTGACGCTGTTCAAATAAAGGTTAGACATGACATCTAATAGATTTCGCCTTCCAAAAATGTTTATTTATTCAACTAAAATGTCCAAAATACAAAATGTTGAACAGTTTTTCCTAGTATATACCAGACCAGATTTTCATAGAAATATGTTAACAAGATTAATTCAGTGTCTTCTTGATTTTTATTTGCATATTAATGCGAACTGACAAGAAACATATTGGTGATTTCTTCCTCTAATGGCAATCATAATCTAATGTATTCAATGGCTGAGCAAGGGAATTAGATAAGCATATTCATATAAACTATCTACGGTATGTGAGCAGGAATCACTGTAGTTAAAGGTGACTCATGTTCTGAGTGTGCCGCAATCTTCTGGTAATCATATACTGATGAATCATCACTTGAGTTCACAGCATGCACGGCATACTGATTAGTCCGTAGAGTGGGTTAAAACCAAGTTCTAAACACGAGGCAAGGCTGAGACACAAGGAACAGCCAATGCTGGAATGAAAAGATTGTTGAATTCAATCTGCCGGCCAAGAACTTGAGGGAGTTACAATTTAACCTCAACATGATCAAATAGATGTTTGGCAGTCTCACAGAAAGACCACAATTAAACTCAGAGCAGCACAGAGTCTCTGCAGGGAACAATCTTGTCTCCTCTTATTTTTTGCTCTTTGAAAATAATAACTTCACCCATAACAGTGAAGGGAGCCACGCGCAGAAAAAAAAAAAGCTCTTTGACCATTAAGTACAAGAGACAACGAGGAAATGTTGGATTAGAAATGTCAAGTGAGGAAAAATGTCCACATGACAACTTGAAGCACGCAGAAGTGACCTTAAGTAAATGTAGGCAGGGAGAAAGCAGAGTAAAAGTGTCCTTGAAGAAAAACATGTTTCATTGTGTGAGACAAGATGTTACTTTTATGCTGTGACAGTGTGTTGGCAGCTGTCCAGAGCGGCACGTTGTTGTCTTTCTATATCGAATGTGTCAAATGAGGACAATAACGGGTTGAGCTCACTGGATGTGTTATTGAAATACAGCATCTCGCTAAATGAATAGGCGATAATGGCTGCGACACTGACAGTTCTGAAAGGAAAATCACATAGTCTTCGTATCAGCTTTGTTCAGTACAGAAACGGCTTCAGCAGCAGGTTTTTGCACAGAAGGCAGCAATGAGTCTGTTTTTTTTTGAAACCATGTTTGGGTTGGTTATACCTTCTTTTTTAGAGTTATCTTCTAGAAAGTTATTTTGTATAGTATATCCCTTATTTTACGTCATCTAATCATCCATAACAGACCAGAACAGAATTGAAGCACTTACATTTTCACATTTTCACATTAAAATGTCAGAAAACACTAGATATATGTTATGTATTTTAGTTGAGTTCTGTACTTACATTATCTCAAATATTTCCAACAGTGTTCAAACACTGAGAAATCTATTATTTATTCAAGGTAACTGTTTCCTAATGTTGCTGGCTAGTTTTTTGTCTTTTTGAATAAACCTATTTTGCATGCAAATGACATCCATATTCTAAATTAAATCATTTACTTGTACCCAGATCCAATTAAACTGCCTCAAAATCAGCATGCACCACAATATCCAACTTCTTCCATCACTACAAAACCCACTGGTACATAAACATGTCTTTCTAGCTTACTTATTGAGAAGCTACATTGTAAAGTTAGGAGTTTACAAGATTGGTACCATTAGCTAATATTTTTTATAACTGTTAGCTGACATTATATCAGCATAGTGACATTAGCTAGCTAGCTAACGTAACGTTACCTGATATGACAGTAGGATATTGTGCACAGCATTGTCCAAGATAACGTTGCCTTTCCTGATTCTCATATTACACAAAACAGTTTATAGGGTTTTAGGATTTAGAGTTTGGAGAGATAAGACATGTAGTCATGTAACTTATACACAATAAAATGGCACCTTCTTAAAGCTGGTTTAGGGTGGTTGGGTTTCTCTTTGACACACGAGATCTGAAACTTTACTGAATTTACAATTCTAGTGCATGTTATAGGGCAACCGGTAAAATAATTACAAAAGTTCTGCAGATGGAAAATTCTGTACAGTGAAACATGTTATTTAATAAATGTGAAGGCCTGCAGGGAGGTTGTGGGACTGTGTACCCTGACTGTGATAAAAGCTCTTCCTTGCAAACAGACTTCATGGGGACTCGTGGATACAAGCTCTCTCTGAAGGACAGAAAGCAGAGGGGGGCCATGGGTGGGGGGGCCAGGTACGCATCTCCTGCTGCGATCTAAAAATGTTAGTCCTCGTCAAGTCACAACCTCTTCTCTCAGAGATCTTCAGTTTCATTAACACACTTCAGTGCTCAAGGTAAATCACTGGGAAACCATACATAAACCAGAGCTTAGGCAGTGTTTTAGCCTGAGATCTATAAAGAATATATACACTCCGTCTATGTTCATGGAAGGCATTTAACATTAATAGGAAAACTAGAAAAACAAAACCAGGAACAGCAGCTGAAAAAAAAATTGCACTTCTTTACAGAATTATACCAAAGTTAAATTGAACATTAAGTTATAATACATCTTTCTTAGAGTTGGTGTGACTTCCAGTCCATTTCATTCAGTGTTTCCTGAAAGCTTAGAGATATGAACGAAATAAAACACTACCTCCAGTAGTCGTGGGGAACTGTTTAGCAGCATAGTCAGTAGTTCAAACAAGACACGACCATGGGACATGACACATAAGTTTTAAAAATCCCAAAGTA
The DNA here is from genome assembly GCA_034769285.1 of Lutjanus argentimaculatus. Classification (NCBI taxonomy): domain Eukaryota; kingdom Metazoa; phylum Chordata; class Actinopteri; order Lutjaniformes; family Lutjanidae; genus Lutjanus; species Lutjanus argentimaculatus. The sequence goes on along the minus strand of JAWZSL010000009.1, from coordinate 24,118,635 downwards.
TTGGAAATGACAATTGTTGTCAACGACTTAGTGAGAAGAATTATTCTTCCAGGTGTCGCGATGTGTTTAATGGCCGCCCATCCCCCACAATCTACAAGGCTGCCTCTGCTTTTGCCTCTTTCTGAAGAGATATATTACTAAAGCCCCCTCCAGCTTTGCCATGTTTTTTGCTGAAACTTTTGTTTCTTCTTCTTTGTCTTCTGGATAACCATTGGTGGCGCCTTCTAGTGGATATATTGCTTAACATCTGTGCCAACACAAAGGACGCATGGAAGTGTGCGGGCATTGATTTTTCACATAAAGGGGCATAAATGAGCTTTCACACTTTCCGATATTTCTGTAAGTAAATGAATAAACATTAATAAATCCCCTTTAGAAGAAAAGATGCTCCATACTGTAATTGTAATTTTGACTTCTTTGTGAAATACCCAACCTCCCACCTTCTCACCAAAATGTCAGACTCTGTAACTGTAATTGTTAATTCAATTCCTTTGCACTTCAATCACTTGAGACGCCCAACTTCCCCTCTGCTTACTGTGATGTCTAGACGTCACACCTCGGGGGGTCGGTACCGATACCTGCAAGAGACAAAAGGTGCGAATACACACCTTTGGGTAAGGGGCCGACCCTACAGCAACACACCCGAGGGGGTGGGCTTCTCCTCAGAGATAAATGTTTAGGTTTCCCCATGCTCGGGGTCTTTCTTCATCTTGACCGCTCGTGTTGATTGACCTTTTCTTTGCAAAGAAAATAAAACCTTGTCGGCCGGCAGAAGTCTCTATTTCATTCTTCACCAGCAGAAGCAGCAGCGGAGAATTTCCACCACAGTACAACTCCAGAACTTGCCTCAGAATCATCTTCAGGTTTCTTTGGTATCAACATGATCCACTGATTGTTGCTTGTATATTCACTGGATTACTGAAAATGCCTTTCATTGCACCAATTCGTCAAAATGGGTATCAGGGGATTTCGAGTCGGGGGGTCTGTATGGAAAAATGTTTAAGATGCAGGTTGTTTCATGTACAGTGATCTGTTTTTATTTTAGTGTTATTACAAGTATGTTGTAAAATCTGTAAAGTTATTTGCTAACATTAACTTAAAGCTATTTTAGACTTTCCTATATTTCCACTTTAGAGCCATTTAGAGCTACAGAGCTATATCATAATTTCAAAGCCCCACTCTCTATTGTTGTTAATTTAGGAGGCTGATAATTCTAACACTATTTACTGAATAAAGAATGGTTGTTACATAGGTAATGTTATGTACATAAAAATAATGCTAGTTAGCCGCACTGTAACATTACAAGTAGCATTCCCGTAACAAAGTTTGAGAGATGGGTACTGTTACTTTATGAGGCAGCACAAAATCATGTGAGAATCCATCTTCATCCAAGCTATGCATTTATGTCCAAACCAGAGGTGGTGCGAGCCAGTCAGCATCCTTGGGGGGAGTACTGGCAGCGACGGGCGTGATTTTAGGCGTGACAACAGCGAGAAGTGTCCATGGATCCATGGAAGCCACTTGTCTCGAACAGACCATGGCAGCTCCTGAAGAGGTTAGCGTAAACACTGCGATAGCATCAATTATATCAGAAGTGCAGAGTATTTCTTCATTGAAAGAAGAGCAAAGAAAGGCACTGAAAGCTTTTATTGATGGAAAATATGTTTTCAGTCTTCTCCTGGACAGCTTCTGATAGAGTGAGTTGATCTGATTAGTTGAAGTTAGCCCAGTTTTTTTTTTTTTATGAAAGTGCCTGCCCTTCCCAGATGGTTCTGTGTAACAAACCAGAGAAGGCTACTGTGAGCAGCATATCCGTTGAATCATTGGAAATAGGAACTGCTAATAACTAGGTTAATACTTTTCATGGGTGTTAGGTGATTTTGAATGTGGGGGAGTGTTTTTTTATTTTTATTTTAGTGTTATTACAAATATGTTGTAAAATCGGTAATGCTGCATGCAAATAATGCCAAAGCAGCTTGGGTATTAAAATGGCAAGTTTAAAGACTTTATCAGCCTTGGGAAATCCATACAGATCAGAATAAAGTTGCCTTGAATTTTAAAATGTAAAGATCTTAGAATCTACAAAGGCTCCCTGGTGAACCTTTAAACTCCTGCAGAATTGAATACACTCCCAACAAAACACGATACATCATGGGCTGGTGTTTTTTTTCTGCATATTTCCCCCCCTCTGTGTTTGACTTATCGTGGTTCATTGTGATTTGCTGAGCTGCGTTTATGTGAGGTGGGTAGTAACGAGACTAGTGTTCAAGTAAAAAGTTTCTCCAAACAAGTGCTGTGCCTCGAGGAATTCTCCTTGTGTCCTTGAGAGGCATCATGGAGTGTGACTTAAAGACTTTTTATTCCTCCTCCGCTCCCTCATTTCACCCCTCCGCCTCCCCTCTACGCTTCTGCTCTCTCTCTCTGTCTCTCTCTTTCTCCCTCCTGTCTTCTCTCCTCCTCCCACCATCTCCTGGTCGCCGGAGGGGGGTCTCTCCACGCTCTGATTGGTTTTATTGGCAGTAGTTCAGTTGTGGAGGATGCCGGCGTGGCTCTCGATGTCGTGCTTGATAAAGATGGATCAGCACATAACATTAGGCAAAGCAGTTCTCTTTTCCATCTCATTAAAAAGACAACATTCGATGAGAATAGGAACATCCTCCGGTGTCAGAGAGATTCATGTCGGGTTATTCATCTCCTGACTGTGTTTTATTTGAAGGCTTGCAGTCAGATGACGTGCTTTTTAAAAGCATAAGAGTCTCGACACTGCTGCTGCCCCAAATGAATTTCTGTGTGTATATTTTATTAAAAGGACACCTCTGCATGTGGCCTGCATCCACATGTCTCATTTCCCAGTGTTAAAAAGAGTCAGCAAGTGCAGCAGAGCAATATTATGATGAATAAACAAACCTTTACAGCACCACTGAAAACTGTTTGCATGCCGCATGACATGAAAGAGAAACTGTTAAAGGAAATAGTCAAACTTTATGTGAAAAGATGTGAGATGTAGGGACGCAGTGTTCGGGTCTGGTCTTGAAGGCACACAAAACATTAGCTATATTTTACATTTTCAAATAAAAAACTGTTTGCTCTTTTTGCTTATTCTGCCCCACAGAGGCAGAGAGTACAGAAGCACTAAAGTTAAAAAGAAAGGTTTTAAAGATTTTAGACAATCCAAAAGAATAGCATGCAACCCAATACCTAAAAAATGCAGATACTGCTGTCTGCCCTTCCATGATCTTCGCAGAATTCAAATGCAGAATCTGCAAACCAAATACTTAAGTTTTCTTGTCTGTTTCAACTAGTTTGTTTGAGAAGTTTGTTTGATTTTTACTATCAAACGCACAATATGTCAGTTCTGCTGCTAGTGGTCTCTCTCACATTTCAACAACAAAAGACGTGGTTTGATGACATTGTGAAGTAGCATGGGTTCATCGGAGTTATTTACTTCATTTTTTAACCAACCACCATTTCTGATTAAAACCTTTCTGTCAGGCAGGACTCATGTTCACAGACAAGGTAATATTCATGTTCATAGTCTTCCTTCCTCACTCTCTGTTGTATCCAATGTATCCCGTGTTTTCCTGAGAATTGAACAGCAACTAGTGGCCAGTAGGAAACACAGCATTCCCTTGAATAAATGATGGAATTCTCTGGGTTTAAACATTGTTGGAAAAATTTGGGATAGTGTAAGTACACAACTCAACAAAATGTACAACATATGTCTAGCATTTTTAGACATTTGAATGTGGAAATGTTGCATATTATAGCTTTAATAGCTATTTACATTGAAATTAATATTTAAATTTATATTTAAAAGTGGCTCATACAATCACATAAAATGAACTAGAGTTAAAAGAATCAGAATCAGAAATACTTTATTGATCCCTGGGGTGAAATTGTTTAGCTGTGAGATGGCAGTTCCTGCTACTCTGCTAAGCTAGCTTAAGGGCTGAATATACTTCTAAGCGGTTGTGTTAAGGTTACAGCTTTAGACACTATGGGTGCTTCGTAGTTGTGTTTATATTGCCGCCTTGAGAACGCACTCCACACATGGGCAGACGGTATCCCATAGCTTGTTGTAGTGTAGACGCCTTGCAGATGGGCCACAGACAAGTTTGAACGGTCTGAACAAACTGGAGGTAGCCTACACAACTGTCTACACAGAGCCTTCATGGATCATGATGGCAAAATTTGCACACTTGCAGACACAGGGTATAATATCAGTTTATGATTTAGCCGTTTTTGTTGTTTTCTTCTATTGCCTCATTTAAGAGTGGTTAATTTCTAAAAACCAAGAATTACCAAGAAGTTAGTGCATCAAAATTGATATTTTTATTTATTGACACTGACCAAATATAGTTTTAGCTTTAGCTAAGGCTAGCTGCGTTGCGCAGGAATGAGTTAGCATATTCACACCTCTGGTTCCCTTGGCTCAAGTAAATGTTTTTTTGAATAGGTTTTTCATTATTTGCCTGTAATAAAGTCTATGGTTAGCACAAACTTAAGAATTTTCAAGTGTTGTTCTATGGCATAAATTAAGAAATACCCCATTAAATGCCCCATTTGTGCATTTTGAAGCTTTTATGTGTCTTAAAATGCAGTTGCTAACAAGTGGCTAAATGAGACCATGGAGGTTGTTGCAGTCAGCACTAGTCACTTAGTGGGGACGATGTTGTGTCATGTGACAGTGGTTCATTTAAAGGTTTTTACTTCAGGTGATTGCATTTATGCTTCAAAAATCATAAAAGTGATGTCCATTTGTGGAACAAAACATGTCAGGATTATAAACTTTTGTTTGTTGCAGAGTTTATTCTCTGCACTAATCCAAAATTCAATGGACAAATCCCACTGGCTTTTTGTGGAAGGAACCAGCCCAGATTGGCCTACAAAAATACATTGCTGCAGCAGCACTCTATTACTCAGCTGACTCACTGTGATACATCGCAATTCATGTGAAATGGCAAAAAGTCAGCTACCTCTTGACTCAGTTTTGACCAAAGTTGTAGTTACTTTGTAGAGCAGTATTGTGGTCTTTAACTGCAACTCAGCTCCTTCTGATGTTTGGTTTGACTTGGTCTTCTTAACCCACTTTTGACAAGGTCTAGATTGGACCTGTGTTTCCTCAACGGACATGGATTTTTCAGGGAAAGAAAGCAGAGAAAAGAAGGGGCAGGTGAGAGACAAATAGCATGACATTTTATCCATCTGCGAGATGTGGCCAAAGTGTTTTTAGCGGCAGACGGAAGCAGCGTGGAAGCCAAAGCAAGGCTGTGAGGGTGTCTGGCATTTGATGATAGAGTGGGAGGGGGGTCTGTCCTTTACAAGGTGTGGGATGCAGGTTCAAATTGTGTTACTGCACTGCGATTGATGGAGAGACGTCCACCACCCACTAAGAGGGAGAGATGAAGAGAGTGAAGGAGTGAGAGTTTACCGCCCACAACAAAGTGATGTTAGGCTGCGCACCATCACTCAACATCCCATGAAAAGAAGACAGGAAGTTGTCTGTTTTGACTGCATGCATCATATATACCTTAACACTATTTTCTCATTAGAAAGTATTTGCACTATGACTTATGTTTCTCTGCTTATTGACACTTTGATTTAACTTTCAAAATAGCCAAAAACTGTCAAGCAGCTTTTATATCTTCAAATTGCCCTAAAGAAGGAGAAAAAAACCCCTCCAGTTTTCCTGTCAGTGGGTGCTGCTGAGGCGCAGGCCGTCAATAAAGAGGCTGACAGAGCCAGTGAGGAGAATAGCATCTACCACCCACTGAGGCTCCGCAGGAACGCAGCTATTTGAGTGCAACAGCTCCAATCAACATCTATTTAAAGACTGTAGCGCGCAGAGTGTGGGTTCAAGTCCATGAGCATCCTTTGCATGGGAACTTGTGAAACAAGACAGTGGGAAAAAAAAAAAAACATTTGATTGTTGTTTGCTGTGCAGGACAGAACAGGCATGTCATGAGGAATAAAAAAAGAGGGTAACGAGTGATTATAAGCCACAGATGTACACGAAAATCCTCGTTTTTGCGCCTTAAAGTGAGATTTTCTCATAATTGCAAGGGAGGAGTTTTGATACACTGTTGAGAAGGTGTGAGTGTGTGTGCATTCGTGTGGGTGTATCAAGTGAAATGCACGCGTGTTTGCCAATCATTAGCATTAATTAAGACTAATCTCATTCTCAGCAAGTTGAAGTGCAGCCGTGGCCATGGCAACCCACTCCCAAATGGTGAGCGGCAGTGAGGCCTGCTGTCTCTCCACTTCCTCCGGCAGTCATTGTGATTTGTGGAGCAATTACCACACAGCTAGAGGAGAAGGAGCACTTCAGCGAGACAAGTCGGTGTCCCGCCTAATGCGTGACATCCTCATGGTGTCTGCTAGCGCGCGCACTCACTCGTGATGGCAAGGACCTGAGTCTGGGAGTGGAAATTAAACCACATGTTATGTGTCAGTTGAAGCTGGAAATGTCACGGGCCCGCTGTGCCACTAGTTAGTTCCCTTGTGTTCCCCGTGTTTCCCTCCTCCCGTGTCTTGCGGCTTCCTTCCTGGCACTCGTCCAGCTTTGTCCTGATTGTGGCTCATTCACCTCACCTGCCCAGCCTGCACAACTGCCTTACATCATCTCATCAATTCGTCTACTCCACCACCCTGCAACAGCATATTCATGGTTCCTCATATTGTTTGCATTACCGATACTGTGTTTTCTTGTGTTTCCAGGATTGCTATCCTTCTCACATGTTCAGCGACTACTGAGTTGCTTTGTCACGCATACTGACGCACAAGATAACCTTTAGTGGCTGCCAGAAAGACGTGGGTAGGGTTAGGCACCAAAACTACTTGGATTGGTTTACAATCTTAGAAAAAAAAGCGCACTAGAACCATAAAAGGTTTTTTTGGCTTGTCCCCATAGGAGAACCCTTTTTGGTTCCCTTTCTAAAGGTTCCACTTGGAATCCTTTCAGACAATTCTACTTAGAATCCAAAATACAGGGCTATACCTAGAACCATCTGCGAAAGGTCTCATGCAGAACCCCTATGAGAGGTTCTAAAGAGAACCCTTATATGGTGTAGTGGTTCCAGCCAGAAACCGGTGCTATCAAGAACCCACCTACCAGGGGTTCTACAGAGGTCCTTCTATATTATAGTACAAAGAATCCTTCACAAAAAAAGTTCATCAAGGATTTCAACAATCCGTGACAACTTTCTACAAAAAGGGTTCTTAATAAAGAAGTGGTTCTGGGTAGGGCCTCAGCCCTTCAGGAAGAACCCTTTTCAAGCCCACATTTCTAAGAGTGTAGGAAAAGCCATGTTTTAGACTATAAGTACGTTACGTATGTGAATCATTTGACATAATTGAAGCAAGTCGCAAGATGAAAGTCACATGACATAATTCACATGACACAAGTAACATTATGTACCTTAAATAATTTTAAGGTTTAATAACATTTAGTTTTCACTGCACAAACAATGAATTGTCCAACCAAATTTTCTCACTCTTAAAGCTATAATGTATTAGAGTTTCGCATTGAAATGTCCAAATATTCTAGATGTTACATTATCCTTAATGTTCCCACCATCCTTCTCATCTCAGCTCTGCCAGCGCCATCGCCCTACTACCCTCTGCCTCCCTGCTCCTCCTCAATGCCTCACCACCCTCATTACCCGCTGTCCCAAAAATAAAACTTTAATTATATTTCACACTCCTCGTCTGTGTCTGTGTTTGGGTCCGCCTTTTTACTGATTGTAACGGGAAAGAGGTGGAAGAGTTTACTTTGGGTTAGAGGGTATTGTGTCATGAGCGTAAAAAGAAGAAAAGAAGAACACCCAAAGCCTGAGACATGAAATGAAAGTCAAGAAGCGAAGAATGTGTTGGTTTACTAACTGAGATTTAAAAATAGCACTGTGGCTCGGTGAACGGTGCCCTGGAACAATAGCTAAATCAGAGCAGCAGTGTGTGGGAAATCTCTCAACAAAAGACACCAAAACAAGGTTTATTTTTGCCTTTGGAACAAACTCTATTTTAATCAAAAATGCCCCTAATAAATATGTCTCCCTAATGTTATCATAACCATGTCTTACCTGCACTTAATTCTCTTGATTATCACAGCATTCGTGTTGTGGGATGAGGTAGATTTGTGCAACTCAAACAGTCAATAAAACAGTCACACTGTGGGTTTTAGATCTCATGCTCAAGATCAGTGTCCACCCTGATATTTAGACAATTAAGTGACAATTTAGTGGCACTTGCAGTGTGTTAAGGTTACAGTTATAGGCAGATATCACTATTAGTGTTATGGTTCCAGTCTCATGGTTTCAGTCTTTTTCTTCTGGGCAGGTGATTAAAGCGAAATATTTTACTGACCTCACTATTTTAAATGAACGCAAGATCACACAGTGTCTCCAGGGTTGCATTTTACTCAACCAAACTTAAAGGTAAGTTTTGATCGCTTTGTATGTGTGAAGGGATTGTAAGGTAACTTAAAAAATGAGATCTTCCCCGACTTTCTCAGTTGTCTGTGGACTGATTTCTTCATAAAGGACTTTGAGCTACATGCTAACACCAGCATCTTAATACCAGTATGTTCACAATGGCTACATGCTGATGTTTAGCAGCATTTGAACATTTGCTAATTAGTATGAATTACACCTAAGGCTACTAATACAATTAATTATAATCATAATTTTGCAAATATTTGGGCAAAGTATTTGACAAAAATTTTTTGACCATAAAGAGACTCTTAAAAATGTCTTTCTCTCTGCTCTGCTTCACACACATGAGCCCAGTATCACAACACTCCCTGTTCGAGGGGGAGAAAAGGCTCATCACGGTTTGGCCGCGACCAGCGAATCATGACTGCAGCCTGCTTGGAGGCGAGTCTGGCTCACTTTGGCCCTGCTCCAGAGTGGGTCCATCTCGGTCACAGCTTGACTCAATAAAAAGCAGTAATGCGGATGCAAATCAGTGCAACATAGTTTGACTCTTCGTGGGTCGCTGCTGGTTTAAGTCTACCATCACGGGCCAGATTCCGTAAATGCTGAGAACAGAGCCAAGAGGAAGAGCAGAAGAATATTCTGAAAGGTCATTATTAAATTACTTCTCAGTGATACCAAAACAATGTTGCCTCTCCTAGCTTTAAACAGTTAAAAACTTAGTAGCTTTAAACAGATATTGAGTTTTTTTAGGTGGACCTCTTGTGAGTGACTTCGATGCGTACCTCACACAACCCCACATCAGATAATCCAAACTACCCCTTTAGGAATCATCAAAGTTATTACAGTTCATCCTGACGGGGGCACTAATGTGTGTAGGAAATTTTATGGCTAATCCACCCGACTGTTGTTGAGAATTTCAGCCTGAACCAGTGTGGTGTTCGACTGATCCACATGGCCGTCCCACGAGCCACGCTGCTACGGTGGCTGAAAAACCACCCAGGGATGCAGCAGCTACAGTGCAACATTTTATACTTGAAGATAAACACGTGTAGTCTGAGCTACAAAAAAACAAAAAAGTTTACTGTCAAGCTCAATCTGAATCATGTATCACAGTTTGACTGTATCAGTGTTACTTGTACGTCCCTGCCGTAAATAATTAGAGGATCTGCTGGGCACCCTCCAAATCATGGATAACAAAGTGAGGTACGTTCGCACTCTGCTGACTACTACTAACACACTAGAGTACAGTACAGGGGTACTTTTAAGTCCCTGGGAATACAAAGAGGACTTTTGTTTATGACTTCAGTCAAGAACAGATGTGGGAGGTGGGTTTGGTGGGTGTTATCACATTCCTGCAGTACGGATACTACAATCTCAGCAAATACAGTGTGATTGAAGATTTTTTTTGCTCTGTAAATACAGGTAATATTCAGGATGTACACAATAACCACAATAATGAAGGTAAAATTGCTCTAAAATGGCTTCTGTGTGGATATTTATTGTGCATATATACATATATACTGTATATGTCTGCTGTGGGCACAGTAAAAATAAATAGGTGGTAAAGATCTTCGCATGAACAACTGTTTGTTAATAACAATGAATCAAATTCACATTCTTTAATGTCCTTTAGTAAAAACAACAACATATGAATCATTCAGACGAATCACCTCGCTTGACTTCTCTTTTTTCAAACCTCGCCCACAAGCTCTGAACAATTTCTAATTACTCAGTGGAAGCCTGTAAACTGTATTCATTAACACGCAGCAATGAGAGTTTGTAAAACATCCTGGAGTTAATGACTTCTATTTTTAAATGTTATGTTGTGTACATCATTTTCTCCTTTAGTGTACGTCACTGGACCAATGCACTGTTTAGACCCGAGAATTATGCATTTTGTGTACTCAGAGGCATTGCCTTACATTCAGCTGCCATACAATCTGGATTTGCCCTGGTCAGTGGGGGAGGTTGGGGATGGTTGCAACACTTTTTGCATTTCTCTGTTCTCAGAGACTAGAAAGCTGCAACCCCACAAATCATGATAATGTATTAAACCAACAAAATCTTTATTAAACTTACATCTGTCTGCTAATTACTCATACAATGTAAAGATGATTACATATTGTTCACAATATTTATTTGAATGGAAGATGTTGCAGTTTACCCCAACTCTGAGATCAGCTGCAAAATGTTAAAAATACATTAAATATCACTAATTAAATCTTTTTTGTCTTAATAAACATAATATTCTCAAAATATGTACTGTTTTACAATAGTAACATTTGTTTGTTTAGTAATGTTAATTAAATAAAAGCTATTACGTTTTAATTGAAACAAGTTGTTGTTTTTTTTTCTTCAATAAATGCAGCTGCAGATGTTGACTGTGTTGTCTGTCTTCCTGGTGGGGAGAGGATCTACGTAAACATGTGCAGTATGAGTGTCATCACTCTAGCATGTTGCTAATTGCAGAAATAAGACTTATTGTTGCAACTGTCCCCAGTCTACCCTACATGCAATATTATTGGACAAGTCCCTGGGGATTGGACATGTGGGTGCAAACAGATAGGGTGTATTACAGTAAGGTGCCCTGAGCTGACCCACAGGGACTGTTATTTGTTGTCAAAGACAGCATCACGAGACGTTAACAGCCTTTTACAGCCTTGGGCTAAGCTGCTGTCCTGCCATGTGTGAAAAGTGACATCAGCTGAGTCCCCTTAGGCAACAGGACAAAATGTCCAGAGCAGGGCCATTACCAACACAGGACCTGCTTAACTGGTGTGCTGGATCAGAAATTGGGTTAGCAATGAACTGGAGCCCCATGTGATGAGAGCAGCTCAGTGTGGAATAACACTGTCATCTAGTGGATGAAGAGGAGATGTGAACACTGCTGGAAACACACTGAAATCCAGGACATGAATCATAATCATCTATACATTTTTATCTAAACAAAATAAGAAAAAAAGTTTCAGAATGTCTTAGCTCTAGAGGAGATGTGAAGAATTTAATAATCCGTACTGATGTCATAGTGATGTCACCACGATTGTCTTGGTGTGTTACATGGAGTTTGAAAGACAAAGGGAGGAAGGTTTTAATCAAAGATGCTACTATGTTGTATTATGGGAAATACAGGATGCTGTGTTTTTGAGTCTGACTCATATTAAAGGGGCAGTTTGGATTTTTTTGAAGTGAAGTTTTGCTGTTGATCCTGTCCACAGCAGTACATTGCTTAGTTTCCTACACCACTAGTCCTGCTGCTTCTCCAAACTGGGAGTGTGTTGATTGCTCTCTACAGCAGGTAATACACTGCCTCACACAGCTTTGTTGGTTATAGTGTCTCTTCTCCAGGCTGTCTACTGACATGATCAAAGCAAGTTTTAAGTGTGAGTTGTTTATGTTGACATATGCTAATTCAGAGTTTCCCGAAGGAGTTTATTATATGAATTTTTAATGGACAGGGAAGCTTCACATATACTCCCCAAAACAAGAAGCAAAATAAATAATATGGCTCGGGTTGAAGCTTCCTTATAGACATGCCATTTTATTTGATACGGCAGAGTTGCATCAGTTAATAGTTTGTCCTTTGTAACTGGTTCATAATTAAAACCATTAAAGAAACACACCAGGTTATGGATGATTTAGTCAGTGGGTTTGAATAAACAACACAGATTGGCATGTTTGGGTGGACACAGGTCACACGGCAGGTTTTGTCACCTCAGTCTGAACCATGGAGAGAAAGCGCAGGACCACCAGGGCTCATGTGCTGTGGATAACTCTTTTTGTTCTCTGTTATTTTGTTATATTCCAGTTGATCTTAATTGATCTTAAATGGTGTTTAAACGCATTTCTTTACCTCATATTAACAGAGCCAGTCAGCCCTATACACACACTACACAAGTTGCGTAGGGCCCTGTGAGGTACACAAGGGCCCCACCTCTCCCTTGTTTCAAAGCGGGTGTCAGTGTTTACAACTTAGACGAGAGGATGCAGCAGACCTAAAGAGAAAATAACATATCAAGTGTCAACAAGGTGAACTTGTGTTTGCTTCCTCTCTAAGTTTAATATCATTGATTCACAGTAACGATAAGTTGATGCTCCTCTCTCTGTCTGTCTGATGTTAGCTGTGCTGCAGTCCGTCTGTCTGTGTCCTGCTAACACACACATCCAGGGCTGCTCTGTGACTGTGTGTCAGACAGAAGTGACAATGAAATAATATATTTTATCTTGTTTGATGTGCACCAACGATTCTCACAAAAATATTCTATTCAATAAATATTGTTTTATAACAATAAGATCTACTTATTCTTTGACCGACAGATGGAGCAAACTGTTTGAAAGGAGGAGGGACTATAGTGGAAGCACTGTGGTGTGACTGTGTGGGAAATGGTTTACGGAGGGCCCCTTAGCAGAATTTTGCTCAGGGCCCCATTGAGGTCAGGACCGGCTCTGCATATTAAGCACATTGACTTGCCTCCCTCTTGGATAGATGATACACAGATTTGCAATACATCAACTCCTTTTTCAGCAGTAGGGTACAATATCATGAAACCTTCAAAAAAATGATTGTTGTATTGTTTATTAATAAACTAGTATTTGATCTAAAAGATTTTGATTCAATAATTTCTTGGGATTCCTTCACTGATTATGAAAATACTTATATTATGAAGACCTATGAGGATGACCCCTTTTCATGTCGTCATAGCTAAATAATACACCAATATATTTGTCATCTAAACGAAGAGAAGAAATCTGGGACAGTAAAAAAAGACAGTCTATATAACAACTAATAGTGCAGAAAATGACGCACAAAAATGTTGTTTTAGTTGTTTTATAACTCTTGTTTTGTTTATTCATCCCAGCGGTACATTGTTCTTCCGTAAACAATTGTCTAAAGCTGTCAATCTGGCCTCAGGCCCCCTGCGCATTTTAGATGTTCCCCGCACAACAATCTGATTCAAATGATGTCTCAGGTTTTGTGAGCTGATGATAGCTGATCATTTGAATCAGTGTTGAGCAGGGAAACCTAAACATGCGGGCAGGGCCTGAGACAGATGAAGCTGGCCTAAAGCAACTTTATCGGAGAAACAAGTTCCGGTTAAAGTCTACATGCGCATGCGTAAATAGCGCTTGGTTATAAATAAAACTAATAGTATAATCTAGTGACAAGCCACTACTAACTCTCTATGTATAATAATCAGCTCATGTGACGCTGCTGTCCTGTGTTAGCTCATCGATGTTCTGCATTTTTCTTTTGTGTTAGCTCTTTGTGAGCTGCATGAAGACGGATTTCCCTCTGGACACGCAAATTATCTTTGGTATCCACAGTCAGCCATGTTAGCGTCTGAATTGCTTTGTTATCGTCAAACTGAGCCTGATAATAATATTCTTTGGAGATAAACGAGCGTTAAGATTATAGCGCATCAGTTCAAAGTTGTTAAATACCAAATACTTGCTGCACATCAGCAGATACTCTTTGTTTAAACATAACTCCTCCCGCGTGACGTATTCTCCCAGCATGCTCTGCAGACGAGGATATATTTTAGTACTTAAGCCCTGCAAACCACGATAGACAAGTTCTAATGCCACATATATTATTATAATTATTTGACAATGTTTAAAACCCCGACATTTGTGTAGAGTTGCTCTTGTCAGTAACTGTGACACCGTGACTTAAACACACACTTCACAGCAGGACTATAAATACACGGACCTCACTTTCTTTCTCTCGGCTGGTCCGATGGCGGTGAGATTTCAATTGATTGCTACAGTGAGTTACAGAACCTCTACGTTTCTTCTCTCCCCTCCCTCACCGCCGAACTTGACTAGCCTTTTGACCGTTTTACAGCCATTCTTTTTAATAATATAAACAGTTTTAAAAAGAATATCGAAGAACACCCCGACATTCAAAGGAAAAATGCATGGCTTCATAGCTTTTAATTGAATATTATTTTTTATCATTAAATTACAACAGGGCTAAGTTATTCATATGATAATGTCAGAGGGATGGAGACAGAGCAGACAGATCAAATGTTGCTTCTAATATGTATTTGGCTTTATGAATTAATGCATTAACTTTTTTCAATTAAAAAATTAAATCATACACTTAAATTACTATAATTTCCTAATCCCACTAGCCACAACATATTTGCCTGAATTCATTCAACAAATTGTCAATATAATATTTCCTTACAGATTGATAAGACATTGACAATTCTATACAACTCAGTGTATCCACCACTATTCACCACTTTATTTTCAGATAAACTCTCATTAATGAGGGGAAAAATTTTCCCACCTCTGCATTTACCACTACGTCCCTGCCTATAATACATTAAAAAACCTATATTACTATACATATAATCATTATTTCATAATAATATAGAATAAACTATATTATTACCAGAAACCTATATTATACATATTTTTGATCATTAACTCATTAGTTTCTCAAGGCATTCTCTAAAAAGCTCTTCCTCTGAAAAAAGAAAAAAAGCAATTGTTCACTTCTGTGCTCAAAGTGAGCCATTCTCAGATTATTGTATCCAAAATGATTTTTTTTTAATTATGTGAACATATTAGACCTTTAAAATCGGCACTGTATGTTTCACCAATAACTTATCATCAAGAAATTAAAACAATACGTTAACAATTATGCATTTTAATTATGTATACATTTAATCTAGTTATACATACATATATGAAGGTGTAATAAAACAACTCAAGGAAGCACGTCTAGGTTTTACTTAAAAACTTGGTCAAAACAATCAAAGTATCTCATCCTCCATTAATAAAGTGCTGTGGGTCGTGAAGTGAAACACCTCGTTCGTTGATGTCGCTCTGTCGATGAAATCGTCCAGTGAAAGTTACAAACTGTACTTTTCTGACGCACATAGGAGATGCGCGCGCACCGCACCTCGCAGCCATGGAATCTTCGGCTCAGTTCTCTGCGCGAGCGTTCTTACAGAAACGTCTCACCTGGATAATCACAAGTTTCATCCACTGACATGGTGATGTCCGCACAGATGAGACTGTGCGTCACTAAGTGAATAAGTCTGTTTTGTATATTGGGAACCACTGCCCTCCTCAGACCTCCCTGTCTGGCGAAGTAAACACCACTTCAGTACTTTTTAACTCTCATCAGTGTTTCAGCTCCTGGTCATTTAAAAATGATCAATCAGGAGTTATTTTGTTGTTTAACAGCACCTACCATGTTTTCCCAACCAATCGAACAGTGTAATATTAATCATGAATTGCTAATTGATAATAAACAAAAACGATCATGGACAGAAAACCCTGGTAACTTTAAACTTTTCATTATTACAGCAGTGCAAACACCATAGATATCATGCAGCTTTCTGTGATCTTATCAATAATTTCTACAATAATGCCTAACAATTATTTTATTATTTTGAGGGCTGTTACCTAAAAAAGGTGTCAGTATTATTTACATAGATTACTAAGTTTGATTGCTATTGTTGATGCCATGAAACATTATTTTTTAATATGACAAGTATAAATGCGTCAGTTCACCCCAAAATCAAAATATTTTTTTTTTCTCTTACCTGCAGTTCTAGTTATCCATCTATTTTATTTTGGTGTAATTTGCGAGTTTTGGAGATGTCACATGTAACAATGTTTGCCATCTCTTGAATATAATGGATCTAAATGTCACTCAGCTTGTGATGCTGTTTCAAAAGTCATTTAAAAACTGAACAGCTCTGTCTCATTCCAGAAATCATTACCCAGTTACTGAAGATATTCCACAGACTGTCTGGTAACAGTTTCATGTAGGAACTATTTTCCTGCCCACCCTATCACAGTGCAGACAGAAGTGTGCATCTACTCATGGAAGAGTCTTCCTGTGCGTTCTAATAATCATACTACCATTCTATGACAGAAAAAGATTTTGTGCCAATTATGTGCCAATACATAGTGATGTCAAATGAGGTATGCCAAAAACACCAGGATGTCTGACTGCATCCAGACACATTTTGCAGTATGCAAGCCATGCTTTTCTGGCTATTATAATCCACAATCCTTTGTGGGTGTATGAGCAAGAGGGTCAAAGTTCAAGGTGCCATCTTATGATGTAGTACGTCCCATTTGTATAAATATGTATTTGTGATTAAGTACAAGAGTTGAATAATTTGTCAAATGCAGCCACATGAGGAAGGTTATGAAGTTTATTAGAAATACCAACCAAACTGGAATCATACAAAAGTAGCACTGAAAGCTTGTCTGAACAATATCTGATCTTTATCATTTACACCCACATCAAGCCCCCTTTCTCCACAACCTGAATTGGTGGGTTTTGTTTTTGAGCCAGTAAACAAATGTATGCAGACAAATAATAATCCTAAAACTATGTGTGTAGCTGTGTATTGTGTGAGTCCATCTTCTTTCACAACAGTCCCAGCTTGTATTCCACCATCATGTGCGGCTCGCCCATCATTTCACTCTGGGCTGGATCTGCAAGGTGACAGGATACAGACACAGTGTGGTGGTTAGAGATCACGTTCAGACTGTCACTGGCAAGGGACTGAGTAAAGGTGAATGGTTGAGGTTCTCACCGTTCAGGATGTCCTCAAAGCCAATAGCCTCATCATTGCCCCGCAAAGTATCCAGAGCCAGATTTGAACTTGGTAAGAACGGCAGGCGCTGAATCTGGAAGGAGGAGGGACAGACGTCAGGAGTTAAGAAAGAGAAGAATGACTTAAAAATTAAGAGCAAACATTAAAACAAGAGAAAAGGGAGAAGAGTGAAGAGAAGAGGGTTATAATGGCTGGTGATCTGAATTAGAGAGACATGCAATTACCTGTCTGGCTGCCCTGTACTCCATCTGCAGTTTGAGTGGAGCATGAAGACCCTGGATGTTTCTGAGTGTGGAGAAATTCATCTTGTCCTTGTTCAGCTGGAACTGCAAACCAGAGAAATACACAAAACCGTTCAATACCACTGGGACAAAAAGTTCTACTTCCACCATTTAAAGTTCACTTGTTCTTTTGTTGTCAATTGGATTAAGTCAGGCATACTGATCTTCTTCAGACAAATAAAACAAGCTTATCTGTTGTGTAATCAACAGTAAAGATATTTGAAGTCAGAATTAATGTAAAGGTAATTCTATTTTATTGTGAAAACACAAAAAGAGTATTTTCCTTAGCATACATGGCTTTATATACACTGACTCCTTACAAATAACAATAACTAGTTACAATGTTACAAAGATGTGTTTGTCCAACATTTTGAGAGGTCAGAGCAGAAACGGCACAGGTGAGATTAATAACAATTAAAGCTCATTGGCATGGCTTATCAAGGCACCATGACGTTACTGAGTCATTGTTAGTGTAATGACTTCCACCTGTGCTTTTTCTACTGTGACAAGTCCAAATGTCTGTTGTTAAAAGTCAAATGAGGTTTTTTTTTTAATACGTCATGTTCACTCACAAATGATCCCCACCAGTGAGCAACATGAGGTGTCCAGTCTGAGTAGATGTCTGCACATGTTTAAAGTGGGCAAATCTCTTCAGAGGGAATCACATGCTTTGTATCAAACACACGGCACTAACACAGGCATGATAAAGGTGTAAGCTGTCGCCCCTGGCAGGTGCAATAAAGCAATTCAAGAGAGACAGAGATGTGCCAGTCGAGCACAATCTGTAGACACCTACATAGTCCTGAGAAAATGTCTAACCTAGATGAATAGACCTCTTTCACAGCAGCCATTTTGATATGAAATAATTGGGTAAACACAGGTGTTAGCAGTGATACTAATGAAAGCTTCTGTTCAGTGCAGGTCAGTGCATATCATTGGTACACCTGTGTTTAACCTCCTACTTCATATCAATATGGCAATGGTAATTTATTTTTCTCTAACTTTTCTAATTACTTACATTTTTTTCTGACAGCTCCAGCGGGTGGCTGGGAAGGAGCTCATTCTTTACACTGGAAAACCTGTGTAGCAAAAGAAGAAATACAACAAGCAGGCGAACATCAGTGTCATGTACATGCCATTTGGTTTCAACAGGTGGGACGATTAAAGGTTCTGACCAAAAACACCTAATTATTACAGCAGCTCTCTGCTAGAAACAGCTGTTACATGAATACAGATGGTCTACAATAAACTATCTGGCAGTTTATTATTGCAAAGGTTAAGAAGAACCTTTAATATAGTACAGTGTAGATGTACAGTAAGTAGGCTTGGGCAGTATCTTTTTTCATACTCACAATTGGAGCTGCAACAATTAATTGGTTATTAAATAAATGCCAACTATTTTGATAAGCGATTATTAGATTTGACTATTTTTTGAAAAGAAAAAAGTCAAAATTTTCTGATGTCATCTTCTTTAATGTGATTATCTCGGCATTTCTTTACTCTTCTCTGACAGTAAACTGAATATCTTTGGGTTGTGGGCAAAGCAAGACATGTGAGGACATCATCTTTGGTTTTGGGAAACACTGAACAACATTTTTTTTTTCACCATTTTCTGACATTTCAAAGACAAACAGCTATTGATTGATTACTTGAGAAAATAACCGAGCGATTAACCAAATATGAAAATAATTATTAGTTGCAGCTCTACTCATAAGAGGAAAGTCTGTATTTTTGACGGTATTAAAAAATCATACCTTTGGAATTTCCATATATGTCAATACTGATAAATCTGTGATAAGTTAATATTGGCTTGGTTGACTCATCCGCCCCACTCCGCAACCAACTGGATTACAAGATGTAATGGATGAGGTTGTCAAAAGTATTAACACTTCAATTTTTGTCACACATCAAAGGTACTAAAGCACACCTCACCAGTTTCCTCCCTTTCCTCTTTAACACCATCCATCATCACACCCATTCTATCCATTTTACCATGACCTCATCCCAAACTCCTCTTTCTCTTCATCCCCCAACCTTCAAGTGATACATCATCCTAGTGTTCCTCCATTTACAAAATGTAATAGACTGTATTTGTAAGTGAAATTAGTGGAATCATGTTTTGACAAGTATCCATATGAATTGGGATTGGAGATGACTTAGTTATAAATACTCCACTGAGTTACACCACGTTCACTTTATGTGCGGCAGCAGCGTCTCACCCGCTCCGCAGAGAGTCCTGTACTCCGTAAGCTCCCTGCGGACACAAGCCTGCCACAGGGACACTTTCCTTCAACTGAGAGCGGAGTCCTCGAGTATCCTGTAACAAACAAAAAAACAATACACACTCACCCTTTACAACTGCTGAATATTGAATTAGCACATCGTTTAAAACACTGACAGCTGAAATCACCAGTGAATAAGTGAAGGAACCTTGTGGCTAAGCGCTACAGCATTAGCTCGAGTGACTAATCAAATTCACAGCTACTGGATTTCAGAGGACACAAGGACAGAGGACAGCTGCGCAAAGAGGTCAAATAAATATGCGCATAATCAAAGAAGATACTAGCACGATAGACTAGACTGGATAATGAGAGGATAAATGTAGTAAATAGGATAAGACATTAACATACCATTGTGATTCCGTTTCTTCCACTTTCCTTTCGATACACTTGAATATCCGGTAGAGGCGCATTTTCATGACGACACATCCGGTAAAAGCCGGCTTCGTGTAAAATTTACTGTAAAAAGGTTTTGTAGCATATATTCATGAACTGTGTGCTTAGTCTGCGTATTTATTGTCATTTTGTGATGTACATTACAACATCTGCCATTCTTAATCACAATTCTAGCATAAACACTGCTGATGATTAGCTTCAAAAGCTGTCCATGTTTCAGTGTAGTTGTCAGGGGGTATAGCTCAGTGGTAGAGCATTTGACTGCAGATCAAGAGGTCCCCGGTTCAAATCCGGGTGCCCCCTCTTTTCTCACGCTAAACATGTCATTCTAATGAGTATTACTTCTATGCGGTGGTATTAAACAAACCTGTAAATGCTTTAGCTTGTAAAATGTATAGTTTTCTGTTCCACATGTCGTATATTATGTTTGATGGTTACGTTACTTTAACAGAAGAAACAAAATTGATAATATAAATAGCTGTGTAACTGGTGAAACAAGTAATATTAATAAGAAAGTATGTTTGATTCCTGTTTTAAATGATCTTACTGTTTATTGTGGGCAATTTACTATTTTTCTACAAGAGTGAGGTACTCTGATTCCCTTCCGTGATACTCAACTTGCAGCCCACATGGCAGATGGCCTGCCAACCATTTTCTATTACTTACAATGAAAATGAATTAATTAAGGTTCTTCCTGTTTGTTTGTTTATGCTAATTAGTAAATGTTCAATAATGTCGCTTGGCTGTTATTTGGGAAGTTGCATATTTGCTTAAACACACTAAAAGAGCTCATATATGCTATTTATTCTGTCCCTAGTAAAAGCAGTGTATGCTTATCAACCATTCTAACATACGAGTTCTTGCATGATGGAAGAGGTCCCAACTATATTTAATGTTGTATACATCTGTATAAATTATAAATGTAACCAAAACATTTACAACTCAAATGCAGTTACAGCTATTACATGTTGTGAAGTACCTCATTTATTATATAGGTCAAGTATCAATCCTTAAACCAAGTTAATTAAGTTAATAAGCCCCATAATTTGACAGAAAATTAAAGGAAAGAAGAGTTATTGGCCTTTTAATGTTTATTCATTTTATTGTTAATGTTTGTTAATTAACCGTCATTTTGTTAAAGTGGCCCTCAGGCAAAGCAAGTTCGGTATGCCTGCTTTACATGTTTGACAGCAGGCAATCACTTTATATCCCACTCATGAGAAGTTAAGCTGCATGGTTGGGGCAAAATGTTCCATTTTTATCACAGAGGTGGAAATACATTATTATGTGAATAGAATAATCAAAAATTTTGTCAAATATGCTGCTATCTCTGACACAAGATCACATTGACATTTATAACTTTTGCAGACACAAGCCTCGTCAAGACACAAGCCTTTATTTAAAATGTATGCTTGATAGAAAATCTGAAGAAACACATGCACAAAGGTCACAAAGACACAAAGTCTCCAGTGAAATGGATCTATCAGATCTTTGTTTCTTCTGTGTATCCATGTACTGTCACTGTTCCAGTCACAAAAATTGCATCTTATCACTTCATATATGGACATCAACTAAATGTTATACTTAATGGCAACATCCCAGATATTACAAGCGGGCTACAAACCACATTTATGATCTTCATGGGGAGAACACACTGCTGTTTATGTTTTTGTAAATTTATTTTTAGCTGACTAAAATGACAAAACATTTCTTGTTGCCTTTGGTTCAATATAATTTTTGTAACAGAACATGAAGGTTAATTGTTTAAATGGGGAGAACATAGTACTGAGGGTGAAATCTCTAATTGGGAAAAAGTTGTTTGATGAAATGAGACAGATGATTAACACGACTCCAGGACACACATGACAGCTACAATGAACTTAATCAGTTTTTCTTTTTCTCCAGTTCCTTCACATACTCAGCAGCCCATGACAGTGGAAGCAGCTCCTCCAGCATCATCATGGTGTACGATCCATCCACCTTGGTCATGAAGACGGGCATATCGCCAAACTGAGAGAGAAGCAATAAGACAAGCAAGTGGATGTGTTTCTATGAGGGCTTCTTCATTCAGCTCTAATATAAAATCAATAAATCTGTGCTATAAAAAGAAACACAATAGAATGAGATGATTAATCAACATAACAGCTTTGCTGCTGAATAATCTTTGGATCTTCATTACCTCTCTGATGACCTGTCGGCAGGCTCCACATGGAGGGATCACCCGGTCCTCCAGGTCACTGCAGAAAGAGACTTTTCAATCACAGTCTGGTCTCTCTCTTGACAACAAATTTGACTTATGTGCCAGTTTATTGAAGAAATTCCAATCAGAGAAATGCGAATCTGAATTATAAAACATGTTTTCTCACTTCATATTAACATTAAACACACACTGTATATAGTGCTGTACCTGGAAACAGCTATAGCCTTAAATTTCTTGCATCCTTCAGAAACAGCCTTGTTTATAGCAGTCCTTTCTGCACACAGACCCAGGTAGAAGCAAGCATTTTCAACATTGCAACCTGTCAAATAACAAAAGAAATACTTGATTTTAATTGATCAAGGTATTTCACAAGTCTGCTGAAATATGTCAGCCTCAACACAGAACTGAGATTTCTTATGTTTAAACATGATAAATGGGTAGAGGGAGAGTAATTATACGCACATCATGCAGGTGCAAGGCTATCAGAAACAGCATCGAAAGAAAAAAGGTGACGCCTGCAGACTTACTCCATGTCACAAAAGGTTTAATAGTGACATTGCCATTATTAAACTTTAGTGGCATGAAGTACGTATGCAGGTGATATCTTTTTTCTTAAACATGTCAAATTTAAACAATGTCAGTGACATGGCAAATTGAAAATGACCATGTTTTACCTGTGAAGATCTTCCCATCCTCTGTTAGCAGGGCTGATCCCACTCTGACTTGACTGTAAGGACAGTAAGAGAACTCTTTGGCCATGTGGGACTCTTGAATAAGAGATTTGATCCAGTCATCTGCATCACCAGTTTTCAGGTTCGCCATTTCAGCTGCTTTGGTTCGCTGCTAAAAACATACACACACTTAATGTAAATAAACTGTACAGAAAACCATGACTTTAAATGAAAACTATGAAGTTAGTTAAGCGATATCAAAAGCATTAGAGCCCCTAGTTTCAATCAAAGAGGTCACAACGCAGTAAAATGTACTGTAGAGGAAAGACAGGTGTTCTAAGCAAACTTAAACTGACCTGTGCAGGAATGAGAGGAGGGATGTCAGTTGCAGTTTCGTTCCTTTGTGGTGAGATCCTTCTTCTTCAAGTAGCTCCTTTTATAAGAATTATCATTCATTTGCAAAGCATGTTTTGGTAACTATCATGCAAAATATTCAAATTTCCCCAGAAGCCAATTCAGCTAATTTCTTTCCACATGTAGCCTGCAATGAACCCTCACACCCGGACAAACCAATACAGAATGATACTTCAAATTCAAACTGAAGTGTCCTCCGCTGATTAAGGAAAAGGAATGGGTGAACAACTCAAGTGCTGAAACAGTTGTTAGTTATAATTTAGTCTGCAAACATATGGACAGTTATAGACGTCTGAAACATCATGGTTTTCAAACGACCATGCTGTCCTCAAAGCAAGCTGCAGGGACTGAACCGCAACACAAAGCAGGGCTCAACAATAATAATTTGCCACTTGCACAGGGCAAGTAAAATGCCACTCCAGGCTGGCAACTCCGTGGCCTCCAAAGTCAACAAAATATAAAAGTTCCTTGTAGTAACTTTAGATAAAGATTAAACTAGAGCTGCAACAACTAGTCGACACATCAATAAGTCTACTGGCATAAAAATACTAAGCAATTTGATAGTTGATCAATCGTTAATTACTTATAAGTTTGTTTGCCCGTTTCAAGTTAATTGAAGTTCAAATGAATGCCAAATGTTCGTTAACACACTATTTGGACTTCACAGTACTCAATTTGAGCGTGCAGTTGTTATGCATTGCTCATTCAGCGTTGAACCCTGACAAGGTCACATCATAAAACATTTAAAAACACATTTAAGCCTTTTTGAAGATTTATTTTACATACACTGAATGAAAAATCCAGGACACATGTTGAGGCCTTTACTCAAATATTTATATTTGGCTAACAAATCAGCAAAACATTCAAAACACACGCGTAGGTCCTCTGATATTCAGAGGAACCATTTGGAATGTAAATTAGTTCTGGGGATGCAGCCAGATGTCTCAAGGTGTAACCAGTTTAATTTGGTTCCATATTACAGAGATTCAATCATTAGATGACAGATTTATTGATTTCAGGTCACAGAAGTTCATCTCACTCAAAAATTGAAAAATTATTATTTGAATAACGTCTGCTTAACTGCTGAAATAACACACATCACCGTAAGACAATCACCTGGAACATCAGACAGATCAAACACAGATTTTCCTTCAAAAAGTCACTAAAACAAAAATTATCTCACATACTATTTTGTTAGTGCTGTTTTGGAACATTCTTGTTTTTGTTTTTAGTTTTTTTTTTTTTTTTGGTGTTGTGTGTTTGTGACAGTTATGTTTTTGTTTTCATTATAGGTTATTACTATTCCATGTTTCACGTTTAGGGTCATTTTCTTATCTTTATCTTTGGATTATGCTGCATTTTCTCATCTTAATGACACTGTGATTTTAAATGCTGCCTTTTTATTACTCTTGATTTTGTGTACAAAACACTGACGACCACTTTGTAGAAGCTAAGGGGCTTCCAAAACAAAAGAATCAAGAATGAATAGACATTATTGCATTAATAATAATGACTGCAGAGATTGTTTGTAATTCTTTGGAAGAATTAGCAAATTAGCAGTGAAAGGGTTTTACCATAATTACTACAATTGTTTTATTCTTTTTTTTTTCTTTACCTAACCTCTTCATCAGCCACGTCAACAAACTCATTTGGATCTGACCTGTGTGGATGATGTTAATGGACATCTGTAAGAGGAAGAGGAGACAAGAAAAAAGTGAGAAGAAGAAAGGACAAAGAGATAGAAGATGGAGAAAGGAAAACAATAAATGAGGGCAGATCAGTGGCAAACTGTATACCACTGATGACAAAAGTTATGTACTGATGAAACAGCCTTGTTAGTCCTAAATATGAACAGCAGAGGGCAGTGTCGAGCAGAGCTGTCAAACTAAAGGCACGGTTATATTCTATTGATGGAACCCTGTTGTTAATCTTCTTCCTCTTTAGCCTCCACTTTAGTTGGTGCTGTGTGATGATGCCAGAATTATGACACAACAGTGAAAATGTATGAAAAACTAAAAAGAATGTCTAGATTTCACCAAGTTTGTTGAATCATACAGAAATGAAATACAACATTGTACGAATATTTGTACGTAGATTATTTCACTATGAAATATCAAATAAGTAACACGAAGCAATATTCTCACCTTTGCTCATCTCAGAGGAGTGACTGCAGGCCAAACGTCCCCACTCCTCCAGATAACTGTACAGACAAAAAGAGCATATAAATATTAAAATATGTTACAACATGACAAATTCAATTATATGAATTTATTACAACTAGCCTATTCAACAGAAACTGTCAGAGTCTCATAAACTTTGAGGCTCTTACTCGTCCAAACTGAGAGTGTTGGTCCAGGCCACGAGTTCATCTATCTCCCATTCCTGTATCTCATCATCTCCCTTCTCTTCGATGGTGTCCATCACTTCCTGGGCTGAACTCCCCACCAGCATCGCCATGTGTGGCTGCGCTGCACGAGTCTGCAGACGACCCTGCTTATACCTGTAGGTAAGGCGTAGAGGACATACAAACACTACACAGGACTGTGCATAACCCTGCCACAGAAGTGTGTTTTAGCATTTTTAATAGAGCTTTTTCACAGCAGTAATACTGATATGAAACAGTAGGGCAAAAAGAGGTGTTACCAATGACACTGCACAATAGCAGCACCCTGACTCAGTCTGAACTCAACTGAGCCTTAATTCATCTGTCACTGGTAGCACCTGTGTTTACACTACTATTTCATTTCAAAATGGCTGCTGTGAAAAAGGTCTTAAAAAAGAAGGGCATAATAGAATACTAAATATATGGAAATTGTTTTGAATATTTATGTGAATTTGCAGACTTTGCAGTGTACTTACAAAAAATTTCAGACATCAAGAAGAATCTTTGAACTCACAGTTCTGGTCATGTTTATGGTGTTAATAAATGCTTTGGGAAGCAAGAAGAAGCCTTTCTGTTTGTGTGACAGTCTGAGGTAAATTTAAGTTAGACTAAATCCTCTTTTACCCTGGATAAAAAAAAACCACTATCATGGGTTCCACTCAATTTCTAGAAAATATCAGGGATTCGGGCAAGCAGGTCAAGTAACAAAGCAGCGATCAGAGTAAGTAATTAATAACTCACAGAAACAGTCTTTCTCCTACCCCTCACTCCCTCTCTGTCTCTCAAACACTCACACATGCCGGTGGGAGTGTTGCGCACAACAACCAGCACATCCAGTGCGCACTTCAGCTCAGCTGGTCAGTGCTCACACGTGTCTAAACAGGTTTACTCCTTGGACTGTGGACTCCTCATTCTTTTCCTACACTGTGCAGCCAAAGACTAGGCTAAAAAAAACACAGTACATACCTACTGTTTTGTTAAAATTCACAGTTAAGATATGAAGGATATATCGTTAGTGCGTGCTTATGTGCCAGAGAGAGATAAAAGGAGAAAGAAACGAGAAAAATATAGACAGAATTACTAAAGGCACTAAAGCCACATTAGTCCGGCTCAACTCGACTCAACTCTACTCGACTCTTGTACTGCAGAACTTCCCACTATAGTTCTCTCTCAGTGTAGGCGGAGCTGACCATCATAGCGATGTTATACCAGCAGTTTGGAAATAACACGCATACACTTACTTTGGTCTTGAGAAGCTGCAGGCTTTATTCACTGACAAACTAACTTACACTGGTCATTTACTGCTAGACTGAGCAAGTTCACTGCTCACCTTTGCATCTGCTCTGCTGAATTTACCATCCCTCTCTGCCATTCTCTGTCCCGCTCTCTCTCCCTCACAACAGAGCCACACAGCTCTTATAACAGATGATATGAAGGAAAGGTGTACCAGCTGCGTCTGCATTTTGTCAGCACACCAAGATGTGGTTTTGCAGGCTGACATTTTTGAGCGATAGCAAATAAAGTACAGGGTACTATCCATAATGGAAACTGAAAAAAAACGCAAGTAGAGTCAAGTTAAGTCGCGCTGTACCATGCATGGAAATGCAGCTTAATAGCTGGAATCTGTATCTGGCTTACTGTCAAGTTTTGCATTTGTGTAAGTTTGGATTCAACAGTATTTTTTTGCAATATTATTCCATCACTCATGGGGCATATTAGCCAGGCTATTAAATGCACCTGCTAGTATCCTGATGATTAATTTTCACATTCATTTGTGAACTCCCAACATTAAGTTCAAATTCCACCTATGTTTTAAGGGACATACAAATCTATGATGGGATGCAGGCCGTCCACATCTTCTAAAACTCACATCTGCTTCAGCCATTCAATTTTCCTCCTTTTCCTCCACTTCTCGACATCCTGTTGGCGCTGCAGCTTGGAATGGTGAAAGTCCATTTTTTTGTCAGCACCAATCTCTAAGGGTTCACGCATGGGCACCACCTATCAGAGGAAAGCGCATAAACAGACTTTATAAGATCTGCTGTTAGTGGCTAACAGTTGCACTTATATCTGACTGTGTTTAAGTGTGTCATGAAAGGATTATGTTTCAGTTTACACAATCCCACACAAAAACTATTTTGTATGATCAAGGCAAACAGCTGCCTTAAGGACAAAATTACACCTTGTGTAATGGTTGTGGATATTTTGTGTTCTCTTTGCACAAGTATTTTGAACAAATAACAGGCAGAACATAAAAATCTCCCACATGTTCTTCACCTTGCAATAGACGAGCCTCCAACTATTGTTCTCCATACGTTTGTACCATCTTGATTGATCGACCTGCACAAGAGGCCAGCCGTTGTTGGTCTGTAGGGCCACAGGCTTTTTAAGGCCCGGCTCGGTGTAGTCCTTTGGGCTGCTGGCACACACGTCTGTGATTGGTCGATAGGTGAAGATCTTGTAATAAATGTTGGGAGGAAAAGTAATCTGAAGGCAAAGGTATGAGTACGTTTTTAGCAAGTATGTCTACATTATCTTTCTCACATAGTTGCTGAGTTTAACAATATTTCCCTGTTTAGCTCTCACCCCTCCAAGTCGAAATCTGATGAACACCCCAGCAGCAGCATCCAGCAATTCTGCCTGCCACAGGAAAATCAAATCCTATAATTTATTTACCATTACCATTTAAAAAAAACAACAACAACAGAAAACATGGTTTCTATTACCTCTCGAGGATTGACTGTTCTGAGGATTGTCTGTGGATCCCGCTGGTTGAATTGGCTGATAAGCATTTTGAAATATTTGAAGATCTCTCTGTCCTACATTTTGGTTGAGAAAAACAGTTTTAGTTGTGCCTGTCCACGTTTAATTTCTTCATGTAAACAGTGTGTGTGTGTGTGTGTGTGTGTGTGTGCACTGCAGAAGCTCTCACCCTATATCTTATCCAGGCCCTCTGAATGATTGTGGCTGCTACCTGTTGGAGACAGAGACCCTCTTCCTGTAGGCTGGACGTGTATGAGACATGTGAGAAGGGTCTGGACCATGGACTTTAAATAGGGTCAACTGATATGCAGAAGATGTCTAAGACTGATTGCTGTGATATTTAATCCAATTAATAATTTTTAATTTGTTCATGTCAGTTAAGAACCCCTGATCTAATCCTTAATATTACAAAAAGATTCACTCGGTTTTGTGAGTGAAAAACAACAAAACACCCAGTATCTACCTAATAAACTGGCCATACATTATTTGATATAACTATATAAAAAAGGTTGTGATACATACACAACAAGACAACAATATACTACCTCATGTCCTCCACTGTAATTGAAAGTCTCTTGTCTTATCTGTCTGCTGCTGACGCGAGTTGATAAATTGATCTCATTAAGTTACCTGGCAACGCGGTGTGACAAATTACGATGGTGTCAAGTCTAGTGACCAGGCATACGTTATCCGGAATATACTTTCAAAATAAAAGTGATTGGTGGCGAAACTTGTACATTCCCAAGTAAATAGCGAACAAAACAAACAAGCCAAAAAGCTTACCCTACTCATTTAAGATATTTATGTAAAAGTTTGTTTTTACAAACGACCTCACATCACTGTCTTGACTCAGCAGACTGGACATACTGATGCGTCCAAAAGTGTGTGCTTTTATTTTGAAGATAAAGTAATGTGACACCGCCAGGTAGGATCTAAACTTGGACATTAAACACTACTGTACTTGCACAAACCAATGTAAAACAACAAAATTAATTAACAGTTGTTTAATTAAAAACTATTGATTTATCAGTGTATTAGAGGAACACATACCTGATCTCCAATCAGTGTGGGTCAAGGTGGATTAAAATACATTTTATATGTTGGCCATTAGATGGAGCTCTTTAACAAGTAACTATGTGTTTTCTTTGGCTTCCCACCACTCACACATTACACATTACTGTTGAGCATGCTCATGCATTCACCACGCAACCCAAATTACTAAAGCTCTTTGCATATCTGTAATGAGTAATATTCTTTCTTCCAAGCCTCCTGACTTGAGCAGCCTCTGCTCCCCAATCCACTTTCTCAATTAGTCTGTCAGACAGTGTTATGAAGTGTCATCATCACACTGATGTGTGTGACGACCTCTGTCTGACCTAAGCATGATGCAGCAAATCAGACCTGTTGATGTGGTTAAAGTGACTCTGGTGGCTGATAGTATTAAAACATATCTTGGAAGTCGAGAGAAACACTTAAAAGCACATATTAATACACATACATGAACCACAACCATGGTTTTGTATCAATCAATAACAGTCGAGCAAGGCTGCTCATCAGAACCTCAGTCACTTTTCTCCTTTCCTGTTTGCTGTATCTAATAGTTTTTTTCCCAGGAGTCTTTTCCTGCCATACTCTGCCTCTGATTGGCTTACCCTGATATTCTTACCCGAACCCTACCCAGCCACTCTTCTCCTGCTAAAATTATCCATAACCTGCCCAACTCAAACGATCCAAACCGACAAAGGCAACGAGTACTAGTCAATCAGAGTCAGAGTAGGGAAGGTATGGTCATTACTTCGCCATCCTTGCAAAAGAAAAATGCTCCTTTTACTTAGATATGCTATGTGCTATGCTCATATAGATGTTAAAAAAAAACATTTTGAAGATTGTTAAAAGATGTTTGTGGGGGACCAGTAAAAGCGACACACAGTAACATCCTCAGCTATTGTTAGCAAAACACCAGCTAACTAGCCAGCTAATCCACCTCAATAATTAGCAAGCTAGTTACATCTGATAGCTGATGTTAGCAAAACTCTAGCAATCTAGCTAGCTGATCAACATAACTCAATAGCTAGCTAGTTAGCTAGCATTTTGCTAACATTAGCTAACTTAAGAGGTGATTATGCTGCTTTTACAGGCCCCTGGCAACATCTTTCAAACATCTTTAAGTATTTTTTTATGGACAAGCCAATCACATACCAAGTTCAGGAAACAGGGAAGGCTGAAGGAAAGTTGACCGAGGTTCCACTGGATGCCAAGCTCGCTCAACTGTTATTGGAACAAATAGCAAAAAGGGACAGGACTTAGGAAGAGTCAGTAAGTAAATAGTGGAGGGAATAAGGTCAACCAATGTCAGATGTGCAGTGTTCTTGGGCAGTATTAAGTTTATATATTTTATTAAGGTCAGTCACTTACTTGTCAGCCGCCAAGCATGTGCACTAGACCCAACTGAGTCAATCCAGTTTCAGCTGAATAGTCGCATACAAAAACAAAACTTTCCATTTTTCCCCCTTCAGATGTGACACTTTCAGACTAAACATTTAAATCAAAGGTAAAGAGAATTCACAATGAGAGTTAAGCAAACTCTCTCCATATTTAACTGCAATGATATCCGTGTGTGCATTTCTGTGGCTCACAGGTAACCAGCCGACAGCCCTGTTTGCTCTCCAAACAAACTGTGCTCATAATCTGGAACCAAAACTGTTGCTGATAAGACTTGCTAACTAGACAGATGTCCATTATGCAAATATCCACAGAATGCATTTCCTCACCAAAGCCTGTGGGCATCTAACAGAATTCAATTCCAGTTTATTCAAAGCAGGAGAATTCCTCTTAATATCAGTCTGTTTATTTTCTCCAGGGCAATGCTCTGTCATCTTGACTGCTAATCAGGATAGGCATTTATATTAGCCCGGTTTCCATCGAGAGAAAGCATCTTATTGGCTCATATTCCTCAAATGTAACTTTTGGACACAATTTTAACAAAATTTACTTTTCTTTTTGTAGACAACTGACAATTTGTGTTGTAAAGGCAGAAGAAGAGAAAAGAGCTTTTTATGAGACCCAAATACCCACAATACAATACATTTTCTGAGTGTGTAATACAAATCAGTTTTCAAAATGTGAGTATGAAATGACTGTGAGATTAGACTGGTTTGGCAGATTAGGTTTCCTGTTGATACAGCAGACATTTCTGGCCTGAGTGATTGTGACATAACACAGCTTCCCTAATTTGTTGATGGCTGAGTATTTTAATTAATTTGGGGTTTTGCTTTTGGCAGCCAAGAGCAACAGCAAGCCAGCGGCCGCATTACTAGGCTGATATCACACTGAATTGACAACTTGTTGCACGGCACCAGAGAATCAGTCAACTTGGTAGAGTGGGTGGATTCGAAGGTGTGAACGAAGGCCACCGCATTACAGAAACTTCCTGTTTCAAGTCTAAAGATAGGAAGAGTCTAAAATAGAATTTTAGCCAAATTGGAATTACAGAGGCAAATCCTAACTTGAGGAATCCTATCGCATCTTATTTCATCCGCTCTTATCTTAGGTTAGGAGATCCTAAATATTCAATCCAACATCACTTATCAACTTTTATGTCTGTTACCTCGTAACCAATACTTTTTGTATCTTGCCAAGCTAAACAATTGTGTAACTGTTTTCTTTCTTTTTTTCAGTCATTGAAGCATACTGAAGCATACATTGAAATGCACAAAAATGGAACAAAAGTAATGGTGGGCACAAGAGAGTGGGCTAAGATCGCAGACAGAGTCTCTGCCGTATTCGGCATCCATTGCTTAAAAGTAATAAAAGAGCGAACCTATGGATTAAACAAGTTAGCTAACACCACTCTTAGTGAACTGTACTGATAGCCACTGTTAACACACACTACCATTAACTACTGTTAGCAACACTACCGATAGCTACTGCTTGCTAGTTAGCAAGTTAGCTCCTACTACATATGGAGAAGTGAAAGTTAGGACAACTCAACAGTTATCCTAAAGTTATGAAAAGTTTATGTAAGATTTTGGGAAGTTAGGATGATTGTGTGATAAAGTTTTCCTATCTTAGGACAGGAATGTTGACTTAAGAACTGTTAAGTGTCATCGCTTTTTTCCTAAAACTGTTCCCAACCTTAATTACTATGGTTACTAAACAGTGAAGATAGGATCTGCAAGTTGGGAAGTTTCCTTAATATGTCTGCAGATGACAAATATCTGGTAGTGGAGTGGTAGGGTGCAAGTCATAAGGCCGTGATGAAAAGAAAAATAGAGGTTATTCTTGGCTTCAGCTAAGATTACATCTGAATAGATGGACGATGAGGTGATCATTTTGATGTCTGCGCATGCTGAATTCAAAGTGCTACTTAATTCACCTCAAGGCCTCATTGTTCATCATTGATTGACCTGTAACAGAATGGAAAAGCATGTGTGGAATAAAAAATATTATTCTCATGGATTTACAGGGGGTGATAGTCTTGCATATCATTTTGCTGACCCTAACCTGTCACTGTCACACCCGCTGATGAGAAGACAGGAAAATCTGTGGTGTCCTTGTACGTTAATACACAAGGACACATTACATATTCCAACCATTATAATGCATGTTCCTGTTTTCATATCAACCCTGCATTTTAACTAGGTGTGCCAAATATAGACGCCTCACACAGTCTGAATGATTTCTCTCCTCCTCACTACTTGGCAGCCACAGACTGAGGCTGTGTTATTTGTTCAGTGGGTTCTGATCATCACGAGTATTTCTCTACCTGTGTACATGGCTTTTACCTCAGGACCCAGGAGAGACGGCAGCCATGTTGATGGTCTCTCTGAAATGGAAAGCTTTGTCTTTCCAGACCCTCATCAACATGGGAACAACACAAATACACCATCAATTACTTCACAGAGTTTACACAGTCAACAGAGAACTGAATTTTTCACAGATATTACAGCATTTACGTCACAGCGTTAGCTTCAGCAATCCAGTGCCTAGAGCACTCCTCAGGGCAGTTTGTTCTTTCTGCAAGGCAACGTATTCCACTCATTACTGTAAAAATGAGGGTAAACGTTACATGCCTTAAATAGTAGGGGGCAGTATAAGACTAATGCACATGTTAAAAAGGTGTAAAAACATCTGGACAGTGTTATGGGGTGATTTTAAATCATATAAATAAAAAAACATTGGTTCATTGGTGCAGTGTATTTGGATAATAAAACCCACGATGGACCTGTTCAATCTGGCATCATCCATCCATCAATCCATCATATTTTCAGGTTGTGGCATTAAGCAGATTTATGCATTTTTAAGTCACCAAATATGTATAAATTAGTTTATTTTCTGTAGTTGCTTTCTGGATTGGCACTTTTATATTATAAATGATCTTTGTTTTTACTTGCATGTCTCGTATAATTACATGAAATATAATAGCTGATATTTCTGATACAGAATATATACATAAAAACTTTTTTTTTCAGTGATCCCTCAAAAGTGGTTAACACTTGTCAAAAGTAATGGTGGTGAGATATTTTACAGTTCAGCAATAAACTTTATCATCCAAAATGATATCAGGGCATTTAAACAGTAAACTTTAACCAATATTTTCAATAATTAGAAATAACTCTAAATAAAAAAATGGAAAAAAAAAAACAGCAAAATATATGGATGTAATAAACCTGGATTAGGAAAAAGGATTAACTATACACATATAGAATGCACCTATCCCATTCTTAAGAATGGGCTGACTTGAAATTATAAAGCCTGTGTCCATGGCTATCGCTGGCGTGGAGGCTTGAAAAAATGGTTTTCAAGGTTTTTCAAAAATTCTGAATCACAGAGGTCCTTCAGTCCTACAGTCATGAATGTGCACAAAAAAGTTAGGCTGATCAGTCCAGTAGTGTTCAAGATTAGCTGCGGACAAGATGAAGGTCCACTGATTATGCACCCACACATAGAGGCGATCGCATAATCCCCTCCCAACTTATATATTATTAGAGCCAAAGCCTAAACATTGACAGTTCCAGGATCACCACGTCTGCTACGAAAAATATAACAATATCCACTGCTTGGTAGTGTACAACCAAACACCCAGCTTGAAATCCATTTCAATGATTATATTTATTACATGACAGTGGTGCTTGAGCTCATCGGATAGGATAGGGTTACGTCAGACATAAAAGGTTGGGATCCAATGGAACAGACTCTCAGAACAAATCAATAATCATACTGAAATTTCATCCTTTTTTCATTTTGTTATTCATTCTGTGTCATACTCAGTTTAGTCAGTTATAGACTTTTCTTGAGTGGCTCCCAGATCTGGTCCCTTAAATCATTTATACAGACAATAAATAGGTAGAAAAAATATGCAAAGGATGCTGAGACAGAGCAGCCAGATGGCCTTGAGGTCAAGTTAAACTGTGCAGTGTGATCAGAAATCAAAGTCATGAGCAACTCACCAAACCCTTTTCTGCCATGTAACTCCTTGTGGATACAAGCGCCGCGTGGAGGAGTATGACTCATGGCTCCATGCTGCTTGGTGATGAAGCTATTGCGTAGATTGTGAGTGGCTCTAGTGCAATTTCATCATCCCCAGAGTGTGAGAGAAATTCACAGTGGCTGCGTTGGTATTGATTCTAACACTTTATGGGGCTTACACATGGAAATACAGTAAATCTATGAGTACACATGTGCCCACACACAGGCGTACATGTACAAATACAACCACACATACATGACAGCTTCAGTCCATAGCTCCCAATACAAATTACAACAAGATCATGGAGGCTGGCAGGCTCATTTATTATTTAAGTGTCCTGAGCAAAGCCTGGAGTCAGCTCTGAGTTACATACCAGCCAGAAAGAGAAGTTACTCAAACACAAATTCAAAAATCAAAACTTTTCTAACTGCTGGGTTCTGTCTTAGGCACGAATGAAATTCATATGTTGTCCAGACCTGTTGTATGAGTCATGCACCATTCTGAACTAACTATGATGTCACCCATTGGTTTGTGGACGACCGTTTTAAAGCCTCGAGTTTGGCATTATGGGGGTTGCCATCCTTGGTTTTTTGCAACGAGAACATGCTAACAAAAGAGTGGAGCTGGTGGGTGACGTATCGCAGTTTGGAAGGTGCTTGATTATGGCTTGTCTGTTCAGGAGGAAATAATAGCGATCTGCCTGGCTACAAAATGTCAAGAAATAAGCAATGTAGTATATTGATTCACATGTGATCAACACTGCCTAGTCTGACAGTTTGATCTGAGTTTTGTGAGCCTTTTCTGGTGCAGTGGATGGAGTCAATGAGAATGACTCGTCAATCACACAGTAGCCCCGTCCTAAAGCACCCCGCTTTATCGCCTATTTTACTCTATATGGACCCATCCTTTGACAAAAACAGTCATTTTACCTCACAGGACACATAGGTTCATGGTCTACCGCTGTCCTGATCAATTAGTTTATTTTTTTTATTGTGTAACTGTGGTGTTTTAATCCAAACTAACAAGGTGAATCAGTGAACCTCACCAGGACAAAAGTAAAAGTTGTTAGTTGTTGGATAAAAATACAGAAAAGTTCTTGCATGAGACCCATTGTCCCCCACTGTAAAGCTGTAAAGGATATGAAACAATGTACCTGGAAACAGGAAGATATTTAATAATGCAGTTAAGATGAATAATGCAAAAAAAACATGACTACTTGAAATAGTGTATGGGCCTCTGTAGGATCATGTATGTATGTTTAGATGGCACATTCATGTATGGAGGCTATAGGGACCATTTTTATTATTTATACTGTTTGTATCTGTGTGTGTCTAGTTGTATATTGTATGTGTGCTCATACTGTACATGAGCATAATACAGGCAACTTGTTTTCCAGTCAACTTGCGTTCTTTGTAAAACACTGGATCTAAGCCAGTGTCACCATGACAACACCCATCACTTCATCAATGCATTACTCGGTAGCTGTTTTTTCTCATTAAACAGGATGGTAAAACTGCTAAAATGTTCTTTTACACTTTTTAATTTATTCAGTCTGCTTTGCACTAAGAAAACAAAACTATGTATGTAATTAATCAAACTTCATACTTAAAACCTGCTAATCACCTTTAAAACTGATATGACAAACTTGTTATCATACATTTATTTTCTAATTATGCATTCATACAGATCCAGATACATGTAGATACAGAGCAATGTGAGCAATTATTTGGAGTCATGTGTGTGCTCAGGGAAGTATCTGACTGTTCACAGCTAAATGCTCCGCTATGTTTGCCTGTGGGACGATCGATTCTGCAGAAACAATTTATGGATTCTCACAAATTACTCATTTAGTATCACTTCCTTTAAAAACTATCAATAATAACAATATATGAGTACAAAGTGTGGGTGGCTGCATTACTTCCAAATGTTTTCAGTACCTTTGAAATCATGTTCATGGACTCTCTATGTGACGTGTCTGACGTAGCCCGTATTTTACTGGAAGTTAGCTGCTAGCTACTAGCTAGCAATGGCTAGCAGGAAATGCACCATTACCTTGAATAAACTATGGATTTTATATGTAAGTAAGCAACTCAACAAAATATATAACACATGTCTACCTTTTTTAAGACATTTGAATGCAGAAATGTTACATTACAGCTTTATAGAAAGCCATTTATGTTCCGATCCCAGTAAAAGCTCAACATTTCCATATTTGTCTGCTTTTCAGTGGCACATGTGCATCAATTCTGCCAGGCACTGTTGTGAAAAGGCCTTTGAGGGTTGAACACTGTTATTTTTCTTGTTGAGAAATACTGTATGCATCAAATAATATGCATCGACTGTGAAACAATTTCAGCAAAGCAGAGGGTAGTTATTTTCTTTAAGAATAAAGTTGACGGTAAATGTGAAATTCCTTTCCTTTCTCCATCTGTTCTTTACAGAAAAGAAAAGACAGTGTATACATTATGAAGAGTGACTACTTGGTATTCATAAGCTGAGATGTTTCAGTCTGCATAGTGTCTGTTTATAGCCCAAGGACATTATTCTTCATACTTCCACATGAGTTATATAATGATATTTGTTCATTATGTTTGAGCTCAGACAAGGTACATAAATCTATGCAACTACAAAGACGTATATGTGCTTACCAAGGCAGAAAAGCTTGATCACACACATCGATTTGATTGATTTCTGTTGTTTATTATTGATTCAGTGACCGTCCTTGACGCTTGGTTGTAACAAATGTCATGAGTGGTAGAAAAATGGCTTTTGTACTTCAGCATGTCCAACCAGCAATTAATCAGCTCGGCTTATGTCAGACTTGGTTAGTGTTGATCTTGTACTTATTTCTGTAAGTACAATACAATACAGCACAAAGTTTCTTTTTGATGTCATCATTAAATTAACCCAAAAGGTAAAAGGTTTAGGTTTGTTGTCAACTCCCCCAGTGGCAGATTGTACATCAAGTAGACGAGTTGCTGCTGTACTGGCCTTTACTGTTAGATGTTGCCGCGATACAGAGAATCAGGCAATGTATTTTATCAGAGTGCTACGCTTAAATCAATAAGCCAGACAATAGACAAAGCTTCTTCCAATAAAACTAATAATAGACTGAGGAGCGGTGGAGGCGGAGGACATACAGTAGGATAGGTGAGCTCATATGTCCTTTCCTTCTCTTTCTTCCTCACAGACTCTTTTGTTTGCTCTTCTTATCGTGTTTTCTCTTCATCTTTATCCCCTCTGCTGCCTCTCCGATATCTCTGACTCTCCAGCACGGTTTGATCATTTTCTCTTTTTTTCTTGTGTGTCTTTCCCCTCCTGACGTCCTCATTGTCTGAAAGTAACAGCACTCTATGGTTTGAGGCAACACGCAGCTCTCTTTCATGCTGATTGAGATCTTTAATTAATTCACTCAGGTTAAATAGACTAACTGATTGAATTTTCAATTACCTTTTCCGTTTCTCCCTTCTTCATTTTCAAAGAAAATGAAGCCAATAGCTCCTCTCAGAGCCTGTCAGTCTTTACCTACTGTATCTACACTTCCTCCACCTGCCTGTTTTTTCTGCCTAGCTCTTATCTGTCTCCTTCGCTTGTTATCCAGCTCAGTGTCTGCCCGGCTATTTCCCCTCTCTCTGTCTCTCTGACCTGCCCAGTGACCCAGCCAGTTCTGTTTTTTATCCAGCTGTGTTTCCATTTGCTGAAGAGAAGCTGAAAAGAAAACGTGCTGCTTTACAGCGATATATAAACTCCTTGAGAATGGTGTCTCTCATCCTCTGACCTGTAAGTAAAAATGCTGGAAGGAGGCAGGAAGGTGGTTAAATCCACCAAAAATGTGTAATCTATAAAATACAGAAATTTAAATGGTCAGGCAGTCAGACATCTTGATCATCTACTTTATCTACTGTCTGGATACGGTGACGCTGCATTCTCAGATCTCCGCAACGAGCCCTATAAAGTCAACTGTATCATAACCAATCCAAAAAAACAGGCAGATCTGCCATAAAGTCCAGCCTTTAACATTTATGGGAGCTGCAGTTTTTTTAATGCAAAAAATATTTGTTGTATCTTGGTTACAGTGCTCAGTAGGAAAAATGTCACCGGTCCACCTCAGTTAAGACTCTCACACTCTCCACGATGTGCCGATCACACACACGCAGTAGGACCTTCAGCAGCAGGCTGTTATCACCGTGGTGCACCGTGGAACACCACAGGGAACCTGTTCTTCCTGTAGCAATCAAACTTTACCTCAGATTTCATCTACCTCATGTGGATAGATATGGACAGCAGAGCCATACGGTGCTGAGGAGGCTTCGGTCGTAATTATAGCTCTGCTTGTTTCCATCTCCTTCTTTCTCTCTGGATTACTGTCTCTCTGTGTCACTCTCTGATTTACAGGACACTGTGCGACATTACTTTTTAATGTGCAATATCATTTGAATTAACCACATACACTTGCTGATGCTTAAGATATCATATTGCACATAGATAGACAGATAGATAGAGATAGATAAAAACATGTTCATTGCTGTCTCTTTTAAACACAATTAAATGTGGGTATAAATGTAATCCCTGCTTGCAAAACAATTTCAGGAAGCTTGTAATCATGCTGGAAGGTGCTTGTGTCTTGTGTGTGTGTGTCTGTGTGTGTGTGTGTGTGTGTGTGTGCATGTGTGTCTCCACAATTACATCAGGTAGAGGTGTGCGCAATCAGGACATGAGTTTCTTTTAAATTGCACACATGAATACCGACTAGAGGCTGATTGCTCAAGCACACACTCATACATACACACAGACATCATCACAAGCCACAAGAAGCCTGTCTGAGACTGCTGCCTTTTTGTCTCGTTATTATAATTCATTTAAGCAGAAGCCCAACAGGGTTCGATGCTTCATTAAGCAAAGCCTTCCTGTTTTCCATCAGAATGTAATTGAATGTAAACAAATATCCGGCAGTAAACAGAGTAGCCGTTCAGGGTCTTCATTACCACTTCCTTTACTGGCAGTTCATTATGTTTTTAGAATGACTTACTGATGATATGGGGTTTTTTTTTTGGTTGTTAAATAACTGTCAAAGTCAAAATAGTAGATATATGTTGAGGTGACAGGGACGCTGGAAGTATTTTGTGGAGGATTTTGGGGAGCTGTAAATATGTGAAAAATTCAACCACTCTGCCTCCTTCCCACAGCATAATAACCAACTTCAGCTGCGTCTCAGCAGGATTTACAGTACAGGAACACTCATAGCCAAGTGCAGACAGTAAAATAAATTCACCTCTAACTCTACAACACAGGACTGACAGGGCAGATACACGCAACCAAAGCCAGCAGCTCGTCAACTGAATACACCCCTCTCAACCCCCAAAAATGGGAGTCATCTCAAATTTTCAAGGCAACTCAAACTTTAAATCTTTAGTTGAGATATTTTACTCTTCTTATTTAAAGAGTAGAAACTAAAAAGGATGCCTTAAAATGAAATGGATTTAACTGAAAATATTAAAATATTAACCGTTATTCACAGTTTACTCAGTAATTTTTGAAATACAATCTTCTTGGGTTTTTAGAACTGAAATATTCAAGCTTATCAGACAAAGAAAGGTAAATTATGTCAACAAAATATTAGTAGTTGGTAAAATGTTTTCCAAACTTAAGTGTTTGAGTTGGGCTCAACACTCAGTTCCAGTAAATTGCCCTGAAATGTTGAGTTTTCTCAACTTTTTCGTTTTTTAAGTGAAGGGGTGGTTGGAGGTGCTGGCACCACTTCCCGGGAGCCCATGACAATTTAAAGGTGTGTAACCCCCAATCAGATGAGTCGTTCCAATATCAAGTGGGCCACCGTGGTTTGGTGCAGTAAAAGGAAGCTTTTGATTAGATATTGCTCCCCTACTTCCAAACATCTATGTGAGGTGAACACATTTATTTTGATGTATTTGACACGAGACTGTTTAATATTCATTTCCTCAGAGTGAAAATTCAACAATATGATTTTGTGCCATTTTTGACAACATTCAGATTACTGTTATCACCAGTATCTGTTTTAATGACAATAGCTTGTATGTAGATTATTAGCTTGGTGTGTTTTGTGTGCCTGTGTTCAGTGGTTTGGACCAAACTGAGGCAGCCTCTGTCCTTCCCTCCACTCTGTCGCCCAGCAAACAAGCAATAAACAAACTCAAATTGTCTAAGAATAGCGGGCTGCAGATACTTTCAATGGAAACGGCAGGCTGAGTGTTTATTTATTGAGCCTGGGTGTCTCATTTACCGTGAGGAATAGTTGAGTGGATTTTTTAAGATGGGTGGAAATTGTTTCCTTCCGCGCAAGCACAAAGGAAGCCAATCCCAAACTGAGGGATGAATAATAACAGTGTGTGGCTTTATTGTGCCTTGAAAGGAAATAGAAAGATCATAGCAGTATCATCAGCTGTAGAACAAAACTTCCCAGGCTTTGTAAGCTTTACCTAAACCTGGATCATGTGGATGAAAGACAGCGCCATGATTTTCCTGGGTCACAGTCACCCAAATGCCACCAAAAAGCTTTTATCAAACAGTTTCTCAGTTATGAAACATCGGGAGAAAACCATGCATTTACACGTTTCTCCCAAAATGTGAAAGTGACTGTCTCCTTAACAAAGCTGTGCTTGAGACAGCAACAAATGGAACAGAAAAGCTTGGTTTGCTTTTCAAAGACTGTGACATGTTTGTGAATTAAACATAAGTATCATTTTTGCTACTTTTTATGCTTCTAAAATTCAATTTTTCATCCATTTGCAGTAAGTGCTGAAAGGTGACACAATAAAGTGAATTCCAGCAATAGCTAAATCTGAATGAACCCCCTGTGACTAGTTGCTTTTCATCCCTGACATCAACGCTGTGGAGAATATATTCAGGCAAACTAAATTTATTGGTAATGAATTACACATTAAGTTCTCTGGGTTTTGCATAAAAGAAAAGATGTTCTGTTACAACCCCAGGGCAAAAAGTAACCAATTAAAACATCTAAGCAGAAAAATGTTTTTTAAAAAACCAAACTATTATCCTACCTTTTCCAAACCACCATCATGTTCTCACTGTTTTGTAGTTTTCAGAGCATCTCTGCCTGCAGAATGTTCCTATTACCATCCTTGAGAGTTGTAGGATTTTAGTCGGAACACTGGCTCTTTACCATCTCTTTGAACGAAGGAGCATTTCTGCAAAATTTCTAGTTAGCTATGCAATGCGATGGGATGACAATGTTGGTTTGTTGGTCGACCAGTTTTGTTCAGGCTGAAATGTCTCAACAACTATTGGATGGATTGGAACAAAGTTTGTAAAGATATTCAAGGACCCCAGAGGATGAATCGGAAAGAATTTGGTGATCCTCTGATTTTTTTTCTCTGATGCCACCATGAGGTTGACATTGGTTCCTGATCTGTTCCTTGTAACCAAAGTGAGAGCTGTGTACATCAAACACATTTTCAGTGGGCGTTTGACTCCGCCAAGGCTTCCCCCTTGTCTCCAATCCTGTTTGTGATATTCATGGACAGGATTTCAAGGTGTGCCACCATCAACTGTGTCAGCTGGGCCCAAGGCTGCAATGACAGGCAGGCACTTTGGTGAATGTCATAGGGGTAGTACAACCTACCACAAAATCCACAACACGTGCCCAGTTTTTCTTCTGCTTGTCCTTTGTATGTGGCTAAAGCCAAGTTGCACAGCTCCAGGTATTCAGACACCAGCGTTATTGGCTCCTCCACGATTGCTTTTTTCTGACATGCGATGCCTGCCATTTCCTCAATGCCCAACCCCTTCTATTTGATTGGCCAAAGCCAGGCGGCAACCACCGGAAGTTCAGCACAGTGAACTTTAAGAGGCAGAGCAAAATCTGTGCATGTTCACATGGGTGGCGATCACTTTTTACCCCTACTGCAGTGATCAAAGCTACTTCCCCTTTGCCTCTTTCCCTTCACTGAAATGCCTGGAGGCGGCAAGTTACTGCGTGGCGGAGTGAAAAGGCCTGGACATGGATAGAAATGCATATTGATGACCTGTTGTTGCCTGTTGCGCAGAGAAACAAAAGAAACCAAAAGGATATAGGTTTCAGAAATTCTTCAAAGATAAGTTGGGAGAATCCAACACTCTGTTACTATTATAAATTAATAAATTAATTTACAGCCTAATATTATGTTTTACCAGCATTTAATTAGTAAGTTGTGTGCCACAATATTTTATTTGATTTGGCTGTGAGTGTTTCTATTGCTCATCGTATTGCTCTGAAAGTTATCTGAACGACATCGTTCACCGTCACTGTCAATGTAGTAGTGGTGTGGACTCTGACCATCCACTTCAGTTAGTATGATTTTTAAAATGATACGATTACAGTCATTGATATATTGATCATTCTTGGTGTGAACCCTTTAGTCCTTTATCATTGTGCACATTTGTGTGTGTGTGTGTGTGGGGGGGTGTGTGTGCATGTGTGTGAGTGTTGAGAGAGAAAACAGGTGCTTCCTCCTTTTACAGCTTTTTTGACCTTTTCCCTGTAAGAAAATGACTTCATGTGTACGTGTTATCAATAGCATACACAACACACACACTCCAGATTGTGTCCAGATATTTTTTTTTACTTATTATTTTTAGCAGCTTGAGCCTGGTTTCCCCCATTGTTCAAGATTAGCACACTTGTTAAAAGCCGCTCATGA
The DNA here is from genome assembly GCA_034769285.1 of Lutjanus argentimaculatus. Lineage (NCBI taxonomy): Eukaryota > Metazoa > Chordata > Actinopteri > Lutjaniformes > Lutjanidae > Lutjanus > Lutjanus argentimaculatus. The sequence continues at coordinate 24,075,084 of JAWZSL010000009.1, read as the reverse complement.
GAGGTTTGATAAAGCCTGTAAAAGCAGGAGTACCCTCAGTCGGTGTTGTTGTTCCTGGTTTGAATATTTTGTGCTATTTTAACATGGCCTTAACTGGGACAATAAACAATGTTTTCTTTCCCTCTGTGACCATTGTAAAGGTTTAAATAGAGACACTGATTGTATCACGTTTTCCCACTGTGCTAACTGTCAAATCAGTGCCAATAGCTACATTAGCAGGCCTCTCAGGGTGTTCAGAACAAACAAGATTGAATTTTCATCAAATGCAATCAGCAAAACCAAAGGCACCTGCTAACCCTTCACTCCAATTGAACAACGTGTAAACAAGATCTTGTGCACAATACTGGTAGCCTAAATTAGCTCTTGCATAAAGATGAAGTATAACACTTGTAAAACATTTTTCTTAAATAGTTTTGGCAAACAATCCGCCATTATGACTTTATAAAGTGAAGAATCTGCAGCTGGACTGCAGCGTGGAACAACATAAACATTCAGCTCTTCTCTGGCCATCACTCTTGACACAGATACAGTAGGAGTTTCCACAGGATGGGTGCAGCGCAGGCACGTGCAGGACAGCCGTATTTGGAAACGATGTTAATTGCTTTTCAGTCTGTCCAGAACTTCCCAAAGAGCTCCTCCAGCCAGCACAGAGGGGTTTTGCTGTGGCTGAAGATGACGGCAGGAAGACAAGTCTGAGCTGTAGAAGCCTAATATAACTCTATTAAGGAAACAGGAACACATCAGTGTTCGGCTCCAGGTGCCGCTGGCATGATAAGTGTTATACAGTCTGTAGTCTGACTAACTTTACTCTTAACAAAGTTCACAGACTGAGCCATATCCTCTATATGAAGGAAGAGGAAACTTTTTAAGTAGTACTAAGTTATTTATGACCTCTATAGGACCAGTAGGAATTATAAGCGACTTTAAAGCGATATTCCACTCTTAGATAATCATCCACTCAGTATGTACTCACCTCTATGCCGATGTGAGGATGGGTGAAGATCTTCAGTTCACTAAACAATCCTGGAGTTTCAGCAGAAAACAGGGTTGCAGCTAAATCCAGTACAATTAGAGTGAATGGTGACGCAGTTTAAAACGTTAAAAAAAGAACACAAAACAAACACAAAATGTCTCCATCCTGCTTGTGTGGTGTAATCCAAGTGTCCGTGAGCTGCGACATTAAAATTTAACCGCAAAAGACGCCATTTACGCCATGTTTTTAACTGAAATGTCAACTGTAGCATATAGCTGGTAGGATGTAAACATGGCGTAGATCTCGCGAGACTTCGTATATCTCTTAATGGACGCACGTATGAAAATATCGCAAGATCGACGCCATGTTTACATGCTACCTGCTACATGCTACAGTTGACATTTCGGCTAAAAACATGGCGTAAATGGCGTCTTTTGCGGTTGAATTTTAATGTCGCGGCTCGCGGACACTTGGATTACACCACATGAGCAGAATTGGAGACATTTTGTGTTTGTTTTGTGTTCTTTTTTTACATTTTAACCGTGGTCAACATTCACTGCCAATCATAATAACAATAGATCTTTTTTTTTTTTTTTTTTTTTTTTTTTTTGCAGGCACTTGAATGTGGATCGCCAAAGATCGGATGGGACAGGAGCCATTCTGCCAGGATTGGGAGGTGGAATGGGTGTTTTTTTTTTCTCTCCTTGCATGGGAGACTGGGACAGAAAATGACACAGGGAGTATTTGTTGTGGGATTGGAGGAGTGAAAATCCACTCCTGTGTCATGATCTATTGTGGAACAGTGGACCAGCTCTTCAGCTCTTGTGACTACATACTGTACCAGCACAAAAACACATGGGCATCATAGCTTCAGTGAATAACTTTAGCTTTTGGAGGGATAAAGTCCCAACGTCATTTACACAACCATTGGGCATGTCGTCTTTCTAATTACGTATCTTCACAGTCTTGTACTTAAAGAGTTTTACAACACACTGTGACTATCTTGACTCGTAAAATTGTCTTATAAGTTAACAGAAATTGTGTGTAATTTATGACACAATTCAAACAGAAACAAAAGATGAGATGACATGAAAGATGATACAGTCGATGTTTTTTTCAAAGTATAATCCGATGGTGGTCTTCCAGAGGGGGAGGGACTTCAACTCTCTATGGTGCTGTCCCATTTTTGGCTCCAAAAACTGTATTTTAAGAAGGAATGGTAGAATTTGCCTTTATTTTTACCGCAATTTATTACAGCTTAGCAAAAAGCCCTCAAGAAGTAAATTCGATTTCAGAGATGATGACAGCGCTTTTATTACTTCCATTGAATTCACCGCTAACGACTGTGTAGCCTCATTAAATTGGGGCATGACTCAGACTAATAAGAAACACACAACACTGACTAAATGAAATGAGTTCTTTCAGAACTCAGATAGTCTTTATTAAACCACCTATAAATGAAGTGTGCCTTTTTCATCCCGCAAGAGCACTCACAGTCCTCAGAAATACACAAATAAAGTTAATTTCAGCTGTTTACCAGCAGTGAGTCAAAAGATTAATTCTTCATGCATCCTCCAAGGTAAATTTAAATCCAGTGCTTGAATTTTTGATTTCATTTGTGATAAGTACAATCAGGCTGGGATGGTGCTTAATGCATCAATGGTGTTCTCACAAAGTGTTCTCACAGAGAGAATCCATTAGCAATCCTTTCTTTCTCCGCATCTTTATTCCACTTACTGGGAGTGTTGCAGAATTTATCCCACTCATACATGCATGAATTCTTAAGTTTTTTGTTATTCTTTTTGTTCTTAATTTATATGCGATTTACTGATACATCCATTAAAAACAACCACATCAATGCCATTGCATTCAATTTGAGTCACAGAATCTATAAATAATTATATGCGGCTTGTTAGTGAACATATACTGATGCCTCTCATTTTGAATGGTATAACACTGTATATTTAATGTTGAGTAAGACTAAGAGTCTACAGGTTACAGGCATCTACTGCTCTGTTAGGCTGTACTTAAACCTACTACAAGGAGTTTTTAACTGGTTATGAAACAGAAACACTCATCAATAAAATATTGATGTCTTTATATGGCCCACATAAGCAAACAAGACCATCAGCATGAAGACTGGTTATTTTGATGCCTGGCACCAGGTGAGGTGGCAGGCATCAATGTGTTTACATTTTCCCTGGCAAAGTTACAGTGAGTATTGTGTTAGCCAGTTGTCAGACATTTCTATTTAGATAATTCTATATTCGAAGTTATATTTTGTTGTTATGGCAGCAGAAACTCTACCACTTTTGTCCACAAGGGTCTCCAAAATCAACAAAATATGAAAGTTCCTTGTGGTGGCTTAAACTACATTGGCACTTTGAGCTAAATGCTAACGCTCAGACTGATGATTAGCAAGCATAATGTTTACGATGTTCACCGTCTTAGTTACCGTTTTAGCATGTTTACATTTATTAATTAGCACTAAATCCAAAGCACAGTTGAGGCTAATGAGAATTAAGTATTTTTGCATTAAAATTTGATGACAGCCGTTGAGAAGTTATTGCCAAGTTCGAAAAACATGAATGTACCATATTTCATGGCAATCCAATATTTGTCAGATCTGTCACTAAAAACCACAAAAATGGAAACCCAGGGTCTCACCAAAGTAATAAAGATCCACTGGTAACCATGAATATCTGCGCCAAAGTTTGTGCCAATCCATTACAGGAAAAATTCACTACTTTTTATGTGAATGTCCAGTCAGTGTTGATGGTAAATGTAATTTGATGCAATACTACCGCAAAATCTGTTGTCTTCCTGCATCCAGTGATGTCACAGTGATGTAGTTGGTGTTAAGGAAGAACTACAGGCTGTTGCCATTTAGATTTGTGTTCTCCTCCTCTGGGCAGCCAGTGGTCATGCTGAACATCCACAAAAAAAAGCTGTGAATTATTGATGTTGTGGTATTTCATATAATAAATGAAAACTTTGCTCCACAAGTGGTGCCAATGACGTCATCAGTATTCATCCTCTGGAGACCATGAACGTCTGTTCTAAATTTAATTGCAATCCATCCAAGTTTGAGTTTGAGTTTTTCTGGTACATCCCTAGGGCCGTGTGGCTAGCATGGCTAAAATAGCTCATTGTAATTAAGAAATAACAGAAATACAAAACAGTTCAAAGTCACAGCAGGAACTGAAATCCTGTTGGGAATACAAGGGAAGGACACTCAAATGAGGTTTTTAACTGCTAATTAGTTCCTCATAGATCTTCGTATGTATACATCTGTTGGCCCTGTGATAGAAAATCTACCTGTCTTTTCTTCTTTTCAGCCAACATGTTGAAAGTAGCTGGAGATGAAACAGAGAATCAAGGAGGGGAGGTCTCACTCCTCAAAGGCAATTTGCCTATATGTCCATTTCAGTATAAATTAAAAGGCAATCTTGAATAAAGTGCCTGTTCTCCATCTCTATAGAAAGGTTGATAAACTTCAAACCTTTCATTAGTGTGGAGGCAGAAGTGCTGCAGAGATGGAAAGATGTAGGAGGCTTCTGTCAATCGTCTTGTTAGAAAAAATACTCTTTTCTTTCCCCCAAGTTCTCATATTGGATTTGACCTTCCAATCTTAATCTTAAAAACCATCAATGAATAACCTTAGGTGGCCCCTCATTATATTTTGCTTGTTTCATGTTCCTCTATTGGTTAAATTTTACCCATTATCTGACAGAACTCAGTGTATGTCTAATAAGATATCGTAAAGAAAAACTCAGTGAAGCTCAGGCTGCATTAATACATTTTTTGGCTTCTGAGCTGGGGGTGTTCACCTTTCTTAAAGCACCCATAATATTTATAATTGGTGGTGGCTGGGTCACTCAGTTGGTAGACCACTCACTCCATGTACTGTGTACCGCTGGGGCTGTGAATCCTCTGTAGAAGCCATGGTTCGACTCCCACATGTGGCCCTTTGCTGCTTGTCATTCTCCTCCTCTCTCTCCCCCTATCCTGTCATATCTTCAACTGTCCTCTAAAGGTAGAAAAGCCAAAAAATATAAATATTTCTAAACAGAGTATAAGAAACCTCTTATTTTACCATAATTGTGGCTTTTCACCACTATAAAACTTGTCATCATAAAAATTTAAATATATATATTTTTTCAAGATGGCCTCTGAGCTCTAGAACAGTGGTTAAAATCAGCTCTTCCTCTGACCTTTCTTCAGCAAACCTTCTCTCTACTGGGTGCTTCAGAAAAAAAAAACATCAAAAAGATACACAGCGTGCTGCTTTGGCTTTGGTCAGTGGTAAATTGATCTTTTCTGCTCACCTTGAAAAAACGGGTTTGAAAGATTTCGGAGGAGGGAGCAGTGAGATTATTAATGTCTGCGCTGCTAAAGTGGCTCCTGCAGACCTCAGTTTGAAAACATGAGCTGCAGCTGAATCAGAAGAAGGAGAAGGTGTAGGCAGCGGTGCTGCTGTCAGACCAGTTCAGCTCAGTTCAATTCAGTTTAGTTCAGTTTAATTTGTTACACATTAGAAGAGTTATTTTCATGTTTCCATCGCAAAAGTTTGTGGATGGTACCAACAGAACCACTCCATTTTATCCTGTTTTTGTGTTACCCCTCTGTTAAGGTTTCAATCGAGGTGGGCTAATATCAAAAGGTGGAGTTAAAACACTGCAGACCAGTGATTGGTCAGAGAGAATCAGACCTTCCAGATTCATCTTGTCATCTGTGCTCTGATGTAGGATTTCCAAACTCTCCCGTTTTTTCCGCAGTCTTTTGTCTTGTCGGCTGCAGCCTTTTCTGAAACAAAAGTTTTTCTCCTTGTTGTAATAAATAATTACATACCAAGGAGAAAGAAAATGAAACGTGTGTGCACGTAGCAAGGTGCTGACATGTTAATGCAAAGCATTAATTCATGCAGAACTCACTGTGATGGGATCTCATTCAGCTGTTAATGTAATCCTTAGATGTAATGTCAAGTCCTGGGCCCTTAAATAAGCCTGTGAGCTTAAATTACAAATAGAAATTTAAAAATGAATGATGCCCTGCCATGACATTATCTTTCTTTACCTCACACATCCTGTCTGTCATGTTTCTTGAAAAATTTGCATGCTGACATCTGATCATAATGCAGGCAGAATCTCAATAATGAGAGCTCACTAAAGGTTACCATAGGCAACTGGTGCTTTAAGATGTTTCGCCTATTAATCCAGTATAATGCCTTTGCCACAAGTCAGTTAGAACTGAAGTAGCCTCTTGGATGAGAGGCGAAACATCTTCAAGGACCTAAGTCCAGATGAATGCAAATGCACGTGGATCAGTGTCTTCAATCATTTAGGCCGCGTGAATTATCACAAGGTAGAGTGACCTTTCAGTTATATAAAGTTTTCATAACCTCTCTTTCCTGAATTTTACAAAAAAAAAAAAAAAATCTAGCTTCCAAAAATTGATCCAGATAACATGTGAGGGCAATCATTCATACCATATGAGATATTATGTTACAAAGTGTGTATGGTCTGAGAAGTGTTCATTTGCAATTGTGCTAATTTGCCAAAAAATCTAATTGCAGGGCTGTCCAACTGATCAATACAAGCTAATGTGGATATGACAGGACATTGTTTCAAATGAACTGGACAGGAAGAAGACCAAGAGACAATCTTACACGGTCTCTTTAATGTATTGCTGTGCTCAGGTCAATGTATTTCTCAAGTTCAGAGCAATGCATTTGCTTGCTCTCACATACTTCCTAGAAATCAAACACAGCTCGCCTGTCTTCCTCCCTTGTGTTGACTTCAAAGTTACATTGTCTGCTGCTTTGATGGTAGTTGGATCGTGTTCACTGACTCTCAATTTTCAGTGCCAGCTGCTTTCTGAATCCTTTATGGGGTTCTTTCTTCACTGAAATATGTCTTAGAAACTGCGCGCCAGCAGGTGCATTCAACAACGTAGCAGGGACGATTACCCAGGTCCTGTCACACTTGACCAGAGCACACCTGTTAAAAAAGATTATTCTATCAAATCTCCTGTGAATCCTAGCACTCCAGTAGTTCAGATCACTTTGCTGAGAGGTCTCCTCTCTCTGATGGGTTTTCAATACCCTCTCTTCTTGCCCAATGAATCTTGTATTGATGTCTTTTAAAACCTGTCTAAAGGTCTTATCTCCAGCACAGGGTTACAGCACAGCTATCATCTATATGATACAGAGCCTCGTAGATGTGAGCTTTTTTTTTACATTTAAGTTGGATATGTAGCACGCAGCAGAATGTCTCAGTTGTGTATCTACCTATGCATCATTGCACAGATCAGTCACTGTAGGATGTGACTAAAATTTAAAAAATACACAAGTTAAAAAAGCTGAATAAATTTATTTCTGACACCAAGAGGGCAGAACCTACTATTAATACCCCATACCAAACTAAGTGTCATGCTTCGTGATCTTTCTGCATCCTCTATGAATGAATTCAATTAAATGGAACTGCAGCAAACAGTGTAGTTTCAGTTAGCGCTAACCTGCTAACTAACTAGCTATTTCCCTCTTAAATGACTAGTGAATAAAAATGATATAATCTAGTGAACAAGGAGGGATTAAACTGCTCAAGACAGAGAGAACAGGAAGAAGTTACGAGAGATGTTATAACTAGGGTGACCGACGTTTTCAAACCCCCAAACCTGGACCCTTCAGTGCTACACATTCATGCTTGCGCTCTTTATGCATCCACCATAAGCTTTTTTTCATGAGGATTGGGAACAATTATTTCTGCATTTAGCACACCTACTAAGAGTACCATTCAATACCATGGACATAATGAACCCAGCGCTTAAGTTGCCGGGTACTTTACGAAAGAGTAAGCCTGCTGAACTATTCAGAAAAACAACTTTCTCTTCAGCATCTAACTGTTAGTATACTGACAGGGTCTGCTAACATTATAGCCCGTGATGCTTGCCCATGACTGATCATGCTGATCATGCTTGCCAACCTTCCCGATTTTTGCAGGAAGCTCACGTTATTCAGTACGGTCTCCCTATTTTTTCCCAGGATCCCAATTCTCCCGTATTTCTCCCGATTTATGATAAATTTCACATCTTTTATCACATCCTGTTTCTTGCACTGAACAGCATCTATTAGCCGTATGACTCTAAAGGTCTACTGTTTCCACAAGGATAGCAATACAGTTAAACCAAATTAGACTCTATGGAAAGAATGATTCCTGCTACTTAAGGAAAGAAATGTGCATGCATTTTGTAAAAGCTACTGCATCAGTTTTCTTTAATGGCAGGGCAAAAAATAAATGAATGAAAGAAAACTGGTAAATATTACTTTTATGCTACAAATTTATATAAGCTCACGCCAGAGGAGTGAATTATTCAGTATTTTTACCTAAGAATTAAACATAAAACCAAAAGTATTTAAATGGTTAAACTCTTTTTTTTTTTTTTTGGTTTTGAGGTCTCAAGGTTGGCAAGCAGCAGCCTTTACAACAACACATTGATTGATTTACACATGTACAAACAAATCAGATGCATGGTGCACTGTTTATTTTTTTACTAGGTTAGGTAATAATGAGTGACACAAGACATTATAAATGTTTATGTAAGTGCTGAAAACAAGTGAATATGTTAATAATTATTTTAATTGTGGTGAGAATGGGAAAGTTTGTTGGTAAATGCTGATAACCCAGACATTTTAGTGTTTTACAGATATTTGACTGGACTCTGGATACCCAGCTTGAAACTGTGTGTGACAATCCCGGAGAAACTGGAACGTCTGGTCACTGTAGTTGTGACTGACTAGCACTAGCATCCTTGTAGCTTTCTAGAGTGTTTAACCATTAGTTGCCAGCTACAGCAGTTCACCTAGTAGCCCTGTGATTCTTGTAACCAAGCTTCTATTTTGTAAAGATGTGCAGATGAACTTTGTGGAGACACATTCTGGCGTGATTGAGTCTTTGCTCTCTTGCGATCTGTCAGTCAGTAACTTTCCTACCATTTCAGACCTTGCCATCCCCTTTGGACTTACTTCTTTTGCTGCCTTTTGCTGAACCCTGCTTCACCTATTGATCAAGCAAACCTACTTTGAATCCTTCATGCTGTCTGTGAGTTCTGCTTTTGAGTATGTTTGTGCATTTTTGAGTTGAGAATTGTAGCCAAAGATTTATAAGGAAGACTGAGAAATGAACATCAATGTCTTTTGAATTTTTGTTATTCTAATTAACTCTTTTGAAGCTTGTTTATGTGCATGAGTTGCATATGAAGCCTCCCAAAAACAGCAAATTCATTCAACTCTTGAGATGAATGGGCTGAAAACACAGATGGCACCAATTTCCATCAGTATTGTCTACTTGTTCTACATACAAAACATATGCCACCAAAATAACTTGAAAAATGCTACTATCACATGAATATTCAACACATTTAGCTTTAAATCAAATGACTGTTTCAGGGGACATGACACTGTTGTGGCTAGACCACCCCCAAATCCACTCCAACTGCCGGCACGTCTCCCTTTCTGAAAGGGAAGGAGGCAGATCATTGATAAATTGACCGTCTTTTCACAGAACTTGTTTGGCAAACTGTGTTCAATCTCGGCAGTGTGTCAGCTCAGTAAACACTTAAATTACTGATTATTTGTCACAGAGGATGAAGAAATCGACTTATCTGGAGAACCCATCCATAATCACTGCCAAAGCCATTTTAAGTGGACTCCTTCCTGGAGGACCAACTGCTGCACAGCTTGTTATACAAGACATAATTGGCTACCTTTAACCTTTGAAGTCTTCGTATAAGCAGGTGTGTATTGGTGGACAACCTGCCTCCTTTTGACATCTTGTTCTGAGTGAACACACTGGACCTGGATCCAACAAACTTTGTTTTGTTTTGTCTAAAACTTTAATCTTTGAAAATTGGAAATGACAAGAAACCACTCTCGTATGACTGCAGTCCAGACAGCAGGGAAATGGCTGTCATCACTCATAACCATGAGGAGAGGAAGCTATTGACATACTGAGTCAATAGAGAATAATTGAAGCTGGAGAGATGGGATGAAAAACAACTACTGACAGGACTTTCCTGTTCCCTGCCCATACAAAGAGCAAATATGAAACACAACTTCTCTATGTACAATAAGAAAATCTTAAACATACAACAGTCTACTTGATCTGAGTGCTGCATGATTATGGTCAAAATTACAATTACAATTATTTTGATCAATTTTGAGATTGCAAATAATAATAATAATTACTACGATTATTCACTGATTTTAAGGACAAAATATTTTTAATACACTTTTACATTTAAGTAAACATATAACTGCTTTTACATGTGCTATTTTACTTTCACCTTGAGTTACATTCACATGATGACACGCTATATAGCACTGCTGCTTTTGGATGTCTGAGTTGACACTGGACGAGTGGATTCAGTGAGGGAACGTTAGTGATGTTTTGCTTCTCCGCCTTCATGCATTCATCGTTCTGCAGTTTGTGGTGTTTTTTTTTGGGGGGGGGGGGGGGGGGGGGTTGAATATGGTAGTTGAGCTGGTTTGTGGCACAGACAAAAGTCTCATTCACTTCTCTTTGCATGTGATTTGTTCTTGCTTCATATCCCTTGCTCTATCCAAAACAACAGATACTGATTGTTTTGAGGAACTAGATCCTTGCCTTCTGCTCCAGACATCTGATTTTTGTCTTGTTTGTCTGCTCTCTGTTGTATGTTACTCTTCTATCCTGGACTGCAGGCAAAACACATCCAGGACATTTTGCACAGGCTGCCGCAGCATGGTGACTGGCTGTTGGTTTAGGAAGCACTTGATTTGATATGTAGCAGAGTTTCTATGATCATACACACAATATTGAAATTGATCATGTTAATTTAATTGCGATCATGATTAATATTTGATTAACTGTGTAGCTCCACTTCATCTTATTTCTGCTCCTTAATGTCAGAGCCATGTACTGTACTGTGTGTGTTTATGACTTTAAACAGCAACATGCAGATTTGTAATTCATACTGTCAACCATGCACTGCTGAGCCTGGAAGCTGCTGTTTGGGGTTTAAAACACATGCACATGGCTTTTTACATGCTGATGCTCAGTGTGCATGCATGTGCTCTGTGTCATACAACATGGGATAATATAAAAACTGCTGATGTAGTCAGGAAAGATATTGGATCACATTTTTTATGCATTTCGTGATCTCAAAAGAAGTTACACCACAATGGTCCTGGTGTAAAAATAGGGGGAGGACGGATGCAGGATTATTTCACGGTAGGGGAGTTTTATTAATAATACATGGGTGCTTCAGGACAGTATAGTATGATTTCATGTACTCTTAAGATTCATAATATATCTATGTGTCAACATAACAGTCATGCATTTGGAATTTTTCATTTGGAGGATGATTAACGGGAGCAAAACAGCCAGCTGAGCATTCGAATTTATATCGTATTTCCCCCCAAAACTGCTGATCCAGCTCTTTTATAAGAGGGGAATGGGGCTAGGTTGGATGATGCATGCTGGGAGTGTTAAAATTACCCACTTTCCTATCATTCTGTCTGCTGCAATTTAAATTTGAATGCAAAAAATAACTGATAGTAGCAATACATGAAAAGAAACAGAAAATGAGAGTATCTTGTTCAGTCAGATGTGGAACATTAAAGCAATCAGGTGAAGCTGAAGATAAAAATAACAGTGAATCTTATTTGTGCAGAGTTTGGTGTGATGGAATGTTAAGGACAAAGTTAAAGACAAAGATCGTTAGTCAGGTATAGTCTGAAAATGACGACAATGCTTCTATCTGCAGCCGGTTTGAAGTGATTTTACAGTACATGTCAGAATGGGTTTACTCGTCATTAGGAGCACTACTCTGCCAGTGGAAACAGTTGCATAATGTTTTGTTTGGCTCTGAAGGAGCTTTGTCAATTCTCAGAAAATCACTTGACTGATATAACTTGTTACTTTCACCTCGGAGACTATGGCTTTTTTTTTTTTTTTTTTTTTTAAGAGCAAGGCTGCATTACAGACTGGGTTGTGGAGGATTTAAAGATGTGCAGTTGCTAGATGGGTAAGCTAAATGGGTTGGTCACAGTACATGACTTTCAAAGTGATCAGATTGCTGTACTGTTCACACTACACAACTCGCTTCTCTCTTGTAATCAGGAATGTTGACGTCGATGTGGTTTGCACACTTCATGACTGATCGGCGACAGGGGGTCACACATTACAAGATTTTTCACCTGAGGAATCCTGAACAAGTCTATCTGATCTCCAAGCAACCTGTCTGTCTGTCTACAGTATAACCTGCACATGGGTTGTAACTGCTGACAGGTGAAATAAATAAGTCGAGGAGTCAGTCTATTACCTCAGAGTGTCTGACAGTCTGAGAAAGGAGTAGCGCAGGTTGACAGCCACAGGCAGGAATGATTTCCTGTGGTGCTTTGTGGTGCATCTTGGTGGAGTCTTGTGCTAATTGTACTCCTCTGGCTGACCAGCACATCGTGGAGTGGGTGGGAGACATTGTCCAAGATGACAGTTAATTTGGACAGCATCCTCCTTTCTGACACCACCGTCAGAGAGTCCAGCTCCACGATGTCACTGGCCTTGCAGGGGCTAGTTTGCTAAGTCTGTTGGCGTCCGCTACCCTCAGCCTGCTGCCCCAAGACTACTGGCTATCAGACACAATGCTGCTCCGCCACAGCTACTCCCCATGGCAAGCTTGTGCCAGGCAGTTCAACGAGGTTGGACTTTTGGCTTAAGCTTGAGCTCAAATTGTGCCCAAAAAGGCCTTAACAGGGAGGATATGTTGCTGGCAGCTTCTTTGCCAATTCAGCAGATATCACAAAAATCCCATGTCATATTTATATATTTACGGAATATGCATCTATGTCTGACAGATTTTTTATAATTGAATGGATTATTTTGCATGTGATGACTTAAACAATGAGAGAATGTTTATAAGTTGTTATGAGTTTGACAATTTCACTGAAAATCAACTTATCAGTTTTGATCATCAAGCATGTGCAAGTGGTTATTGTGCAAATTGTAGACAATTGTAGACAATTGTCTTTACTCTTTGCTTGAATAAATGAGAGATTCCACTCTAATTGTTAAATTAGAACTAATTGTTCAAAGATTTCAACTTATGGTTTTGTAAGTAATTCTCATTTGAGAATTGAGCTGAATGAGAAAAACTGTAAGGGGTGAATGAGTTCAATGCTGGAACATTCAGTTCTATTGGAACTCACTTTCCAGATGCAGGTTTCAAGTCATATGATGATATTTTCACACCGGAGACCTCCCAAGTAAATGTCATAAAGCCATTCATTGGAAAGAGAGTGCTGGCTCCCTGAAAAGTCTTTCCTCCTTATTTTACATCAGCGATGCAAAACCCACTGAACTACTAAACTCTGTCTTTGTTCTTGTGCTGCTTTGCATTTCTCAGGCTTTGTTCAGACTTCAGGCAAATCAGATCTGTTTCTCAAATCAGATGTTTAAAAGTGGAATCTGCAACATTTTTTTTTTCAACAGCATCATTCAAAGTTGGCCCCTTGTCCTTGGCCTGGTTCAATGAACAAGAGAGAGAGCGAGAGACATAGACAGGGAATTAGGAAAGCGAGCACCAGTGGGAACAAATCAGTGAATCAGACCCAGATCACCCATTGTCAAGGTGCATATCTCCTCCATCGCATCCAACAAATGTCTGTCCACTCTACCGCTCTGCTAGTAGCAGCATGGATTCTCCTCAGCTGCTCTGATGCACTGCCATCACTCTGAATTTAATGTCATCGCTGTGTGTAGTGCACACGCATGCTTAAACTGTGGCTTGTTTCCAGTCATTTAAACACTGATCCCATAGTTTATATACATTAGTCAACCACAAGTGAGCACACAATCAACTGTTTGTCTTATGTATAGTTTGATCTTGTTGGGAATATTACATGGCAAGCCATCTGTCTGTCTGCCTGTTTCTCTTTCTCTCTGCTGTCTGCATCACACTTTTCTCATCAAAACAATTGAGGATTGGACACCTCACTGCAAAAAACTGCGCTCTCTCTGATCAGGGCCATATGCTTAAGTGTTGATTCAATCCTCAAGTGCTTGGAAAACAGATTATGCCAACTGCAAATATTCTATTTCCACAAAAAAAAAAAAAAAAAAAAAAAAAGAAAGAAACAGCACTGCACCTATGTGTGTCGAATTGCAAGTAGCACAAAAGGCACTTCAATCAATCTTGCTACAATCCAGACGTGCCAGAACAAATGATTTGGCCTTCTATGTGAACAAGACCTCACGGAGTTCAGTCTGAATGATGCACAGCCGTCATGTGGAGTGCATCCTCCCACCAACTGCCTGTCCCCTCTCTCTCATTTCTCTGCCTCCCCCATGACCCCCTCTTTCATTCCCATGATTACCTTTCCACCCACTCCTCTTTTTCTCTCTCAGTCCTTTCCTTTGCTTTCTGTCTTTCATGGCTTTGCGGCACAGCGGCCCTCTGATCTCCCCCGGTGCTTCTTCCCCCCCTTACCTCCCATTTTCTCCCATACTTCCACGTCTCTTCAGTTTCCCGTGTCTCTAATCCTCTCCTCTGATACTTCTTGTTTGTGACTGAGTAATGCACAGCAGCAGTCTCCATCCAGCAAGAATCCCTTTAATCCAATTACTTCTTTTCATACTGTCCTCCGAGGCCAACTCTAAGATCTATCAGGGGAAAATAACCCAGATGAAGCTGGGCAGCGGTGAAGGCCATTTGTGATAACCTGAAATGAACTATTACAGTGTTGGACTGTGTGTGTGCATGTGTGTGGGAGAGAGAATAGTTTGTATGTAGCAGTTTCCCTGCAGACAAATGGTGCTGTAATTACCCAAAGCATGGGGGATGAAATCAAAACTGGCTCTCATCATGATATGCATGAGTGTTGATGCTTCTGGGCAGCCTGTGTGCATTAATCACCAGACATTTGCATTGTGTTCCTGAGAGGAGGCAGTGTGAGGCTGGCTCCTGCATAACGCCTCAGACAGCCAGGCATCTGTCATAATTATGTCGAGCTTCGGTGGATGTTACACTCCCGCAGGTGAGTGTTCTCCAGAGGCTGAAATGTGCGCTGACGTGCTTCAATCACACAAACAAAGTGAATATTATAAACCGTGACGTGTGGGTTTACAAGCAGTGAAAGGAACTGATGCGGGTGGGTATTTTTTATAAGTTCATTATGGATTTTTTTGTGAACTCAAAAGCAAGATTCTTTTGTCCAGCACCAACTGACCATGAAACTGTAAGGTGCTGAAAGACTTTTGGTTCAAAAGCTCAAATTCATGCCCCTTGGTGACTCTTACAGACACATAAAGTACCCTTCCGAGGCTATATGAGATGCACCAGGCTTTCAATGAAGTATGAAGAGTCAGAAGTTTTGCGTCATCAGCCAGTAATTGCCAGTATATTCTGCATCCTGTACGTACGCTACATTCACTTCTTAACGTGGCCAATGGGAGAAACATTAATGTGCATGTGCAGTTGGCTGCAAAACAAAGAGAATCCCAGAAATCGGATTATTGTTTGAACTTATGCAAACAATGAGCAATTTCCATTGACTGGTAGTCACTTTTTCACATCCATGATAAAGCCTGGTCACCTGGTACCATGTACTTCAAAATTTAAATTTGTCCAATGCCTCTGTTAGTGACTAAATACCTGCAACAATAGCAATAATATTCTAACATAGCATTTAGCCCAAAGCACTGCTGTGTATAAATACAACCTGACTGAAACACTAGTATGACCCTTGCATTGTAGGCACAAGATGAAAGCGGTGGTTTACTTAAATTTGGTGCTTTTGCTGACTGTAACCATCATGTTTTCAAGTGTTCAATGCCATTCATACAGTACATTTTAAAATTGTTTTTCCGTTGCTGTATCCTTTTCTGTTTTCTGCTGCAACGACTGAATGTAACTAGAACATCATTCACATAATAGATCTGTCAGAGGCTCAGTCACTGTGAGGGCAGCACCCTGACTGTTGTGGAACATGTGCTCCTTATAAACATGTGTGACCTTTCATGTCTTTTTCATTCTTCAGAATAAACATTGCCATGGCTACATACCTCGCTGCTTGTTATCATGCCCGTAATGACATGAATGTTTTCACAGCAGTAAACAAGGTGACAAGATGCATGCAGCTTCATCCGACCTCGTACAATGAATCTCTTCTGACATGCAGCACCCACCTGCACCTGTGGCCAGCTTGTTATCCACCTCAGCAGGGGGGGGATAATTGATTTCAAGCTGCCTGAATAATGCAGCTGATGTCTGAAATACATTTGTTTATGATAGAGGCACACCTGGATAAAGATGAACATTAGGAGAAGAAAGAGGGACCTAAGATTTGTATGGAAGCCCATTTTTGCCAGAAAAATAAATGAAACAGATGAAATGTCAGTCCTAAAAATAAAAATACTCAGGGTAGTATATTTGACTTAATATCTGGTGGTTTTACGTTGTACGTCACTTTAACTTTCTAAGTCAAAATGATTCATTTTTATCTCATAATTTTGACATAGTGAGTCAAAGCTGTTACTTCTTTTTATCCCATAATGTTGGCTTTGTATCTTACAATCTTTACTTTCAATCCCATAAAGTTGACTTTTTATATCATAATGTTGTTTTTATATCTTATAATATAGACTTTCTATCTCATAAAGTTGACTTTTTATATCATAATGTTTATTTTTTATCTCAGAATTTTGACTTGCTGTCTCATTATGCTGACATTTTATCATAAGTTTGACTTTATCTTATAATTTTGACTTATAAATTATAAATCAAGTAAGTCAACAACATTCTGCTTTTGATCTTATAATTTTTGCATGGCAAGTTATAAATTGAACCAGTCCAATTTTGACTTTTTATCTCCTAATTTTGACTTAGTAAGTCAAAAACTTGACTAACCATGTGCATTTTTTAAAAACTGACTTTTCTTCCATAGGCTTTTGGATGAACACTGCAAACAGCAGTGTTACTGTTGTGAGGTGGGAAAGCCTCTGAAACAGCAAAACCTGGTCCCCATGGGAAGTTAAAAATCTCCTTTGATAGTCACTCTAATGAAATTAATTAAAGTGGGTGAGCAGCTCCCTGAGGCAGGGTGAGGCATCACAGCTTTTACAGGCTGTTGATTAAAATTCTCCCACACCACATCAGATGGAGTTTCTGGGCCAATTCCCATTTACACTGCATTACCAGGTTGTTAGATACACCTGGACAGTCTTATGTAAACCATGTGTATATTATCCAACATATTCGTATTTTACAACAAAGTCCAACTCTGAAAGCTTTATAATGTTCAGTTCTGAATAGGTGAAGATATTACACCTTTCAACATAATCTAATGTAAATAACAGCATTTATATATCTTTATATATCTTACAACTTTATATAAATGCATTGGTTTAGCCTTCAAGTGTTTATACTTCACAGAAATTCCCAATATGTACATTTTCTTCTCTCACCGTACATTTTAATTGGCCAAAGGCTGCTGATAGCACCTAAAAAAATGTTTTAACTTAAAAAGGTTAGTGTCTGGGCTGTCTTAAGATTGTAAGTTGACTGAATCTGAAGATTTTGAAAAGACAAGTTGAGGCAGTTTTCTAATAATTCAAAACAAATTAACTTGTCTAGTCAAAAAAAATGACATTAATTCAGTTGTACTTGATAAACACTTTTGAATTTTAAGTGTAAAGGACTAGGGACTTTCATTATTTTGACAACAAACAACACTTCAAACTATAAAAAAGAAGGATCTCAGGGGAGTTTTAACTCGGTGCATGCTGGGAAGTCTGCTAATAGGCTGATCATGTTTCTTTAGAGACTTAATTTAATGAGTTGACTGAACTCTGTATAGTACATTAATGCAACTCATCTTTTCAAAGCAAAAGACTTCATCTCAGAAGAACTCATGTTTATGAGTTCTGATGTGTTCTGAAAATAAATGCTAGACATTTTACTGTGTGGTTAAATAACTTGAATAAATAAGACTTTAGATCAGAAAAGATTCATTGATTTCAGTAAATTCCTGAATGTTTTTTGTTTTTTTTCAGTGAGCAAGCATGGCATTGCTTTCTCAACAATCTCTGACATATAATCAATGAGACCTATTATATAAAAACAATTGCTGTAAATGGTCTCACACAGAGCACAGGGTCAGTGTGTACTGGATCAAAGGTTTTTATAAGAAAGATAGGCTGCAAAAGTGTGTTTCTTCCTGTTGTGTAGTCTCAGCTGTTTCCTCATGTAGTCAGGTCTTAACAATAGGTATCTTCCATAAAGCCCAAGTGTTGCAGTTTGTTTTAAATTTATTATCCTTGGAAAGCCTTTGAGAACTGAAAGATGCTATGAAAATCTCCATAAGCAGTAAGCTGAGGTGGAGCAATACATTTGTTTTGTTCTAGTTTACAGATTTAACTTTGTTGAGGCTGTAATAACTGCCCAACACTCCCTCAGGCAAAGCCAAGGCTGCTTCGCATAAACATTTCATTTCCAACATCTCTCTCCGGTGATAAAACGCACGTTCCCTTTGTGACTGTCACTGATTGTCAGAGCACAGCAGTGATTTCCGTACATGAAAGGTTGTTTGCTGTTAACATCGGGCAATTTATTTTCGTGATTGTTGGCAAGGACGCTTGTGTCAACTCATCAACATGCCAAATGGGGTCAGGTGTGCGAAAACCAGAGCGTGAGGAGAGACTGTCAGTGCACTGCCATTTTCGAGTCAGGATTGATGAGAACTCACCTGTCTGCAAAGACCACATTAACACAATTTAGTACAGCCTCGTTAGCCTGAATGCCAAATGTGCAATTTTACCCACAATTAGTGACAGGATGGGTGTCCTTAAAAGGGAGAGTAGTTTACCATCACAGCTTCCACTAAGCAGAAATTATTGTCCATGGGAGGTAGTGAAAAATACCCTTATGTACCACTCTGATGGGCACATATTGACATAAATCTTCTCCTCTAAGAGGTAAAGAAAAGGTTATAATGAGAATCAATGACAATCACTTTTGGTGTGGAGGTTACAATATAAAAAGGCAATCAAATTGCGCTAAATTATGAGAATTATAATTATTATTATGATGCTCACTCAGCCAGTCAGTGTTGTGTAACAGGCCTGTTATGACACACAACCTAATGGTGTATGGCAAGCCGTTTTAACATTTAATAGCTTGGCTGGATATGTATTGCAGATATCCGTAATTCATTTCTTCCTATTCAAAAATAACATTTCAGATATCCACAAAGTCATTCTTCCTATACACAATTATCATTTCAGATATCCACAATGTAATTCTTACTAGGACAAATGACGTCACTTTCCCCATTCATGTGTATGGGGTTTGTCATTACAGATATCCGTAATTAAATTGCAGATATCCACAACTCACATTGCAGATATCTACATCTGAATTATGGATATCTCTAATTCCAGTTCAAGATATCTCCAAATGCCCTTAATTCAAGATATTTGCTTTGTTTTTCGAGATATCTTAAAATGAGTTTTACCTAGCCAGAATAACATTGTAGATATCTTGAGTTGGAATTACGACTAGTCAAAATTATGTTGTAGATATCTCTAGCTGGGATTATGGATAGTCATGATTCAGATGTAGATATCTATCATCGGGTTGTGGATATCTTGGAAGGGATTTTGATTAGAGATATCTCGAATTGGAGATATCTTTTACCTGCAATCTACCTAGTCAGAATGTGATTGCAGATATCTTGTATTGGAGTTTTGACTAGGCGAAATGACATTGCAGATATCTGTAAAAGTGGGAGGCGGGAGCAAGTGGGTGGCGGGAGGGGCTTGCTATTCTAATCAATCAAACCCATTCAAATATATTATTGTATTATATTATTATATCATATTGTTTCTCGCCATGTCGGAGCAGCAGGAAGCTGAAATTGGGGTTTTTGACAGGGTTTTTAAAACTGCGGTAAAGTTAGAAATATATTCACAGATTCGAACTTCCGGGATCAATAACTCCCAAGCGAAAGTTTGTTAGACAGCAAACGAACCTCTTTTCAACCGTGGTAACACAGACAACGAGCTACAACCTATTTTTATATTTATTTTTTATTATTTTTATTTATTTTTATCAAAACGAGCCGTGCAGTATGAATTACATTGATCTCTACGAGCAGCCGGCAGAGCACAGGGACCGTCTACAAATGTCTATACCGAAAAGAAACAATAAACAATTATTCAATAATTTCACTTCTGTGAAGTGTAGTGCCACCAAACTCACCTCACACATTAATTGCATCCTGCTGGTTATACTACAGCATTTGCTTTGGAGAAACATGCTTTTACATAATTTTTGGGAATTTTTAATAATAATGATAATAATATTCAATAGCTTCCTGCTGTTTATTGTACAACATGTAGCTTGGACAAGTTTCTTTATACCTAATTGTCTTATTGTTGGTAAGATCACTGAAAACTTTCCACAGGTTACCTAAAACCTAGTTCTTTTCAACAGATACTTTACTAAATTCTTATTAAGTACACCCATCATATTTTCAGCATTGAGCAATCTGCCTTTTCCTAACTAAAACCTTGGTCCAGCTTGCATATAGGCTCATAATTAGATTTATATTTTCATTACACTGCTTGTTTAGGGAGGGATGAAAGTTTTATATAGGAATCCTTTGTTGTGGTCAGTAATTGAAAATTTGGGTGCACTTTCAGCCATATATTGATACATTACTGTTCCAATTTTTTAAGCTCCATTTTTGTATTATGACCAATAGATGAAAAGACATACAATCACTTTTGGAAAGTGCTGTTCTGTTCTCTTTGTGGTGAGGATTCCACTTGATATAAAGTATGTGATTAGGTCACATTGGTGCAACTGTGACGTGCATGGTGTATTTGTCCTGATACTGTACATCAAAAGAAGAGCCATCACAAGTTGTTCAGTCATTTTATTGCAAAAAATATTCAAATACAGATAAAGAAATATAGACAACACCTGTTTCAGTGTTGATATGGACACCTGACTGATGTTTCACGGCACACAGAATAAAATTGAAATGAAGGGAACCATTGAAGGAACATTGATCAGTTCCAGACTTGTACAAAACAAAGAGTACAGAAAGAAAAAAAAAATATTACTTGCAATTAATCATGGAACTGGATTAATTCCAAACGTCATCAAATCTGTTTGATGTGTGAGGGGATTTTGGTGGGACTACACTACAGAAGTAGAGTTACTGAATATTATTCCTGATAAAAATTCCCTAAAATTAAGTAAAAGCATGTTTTTCCAAAGCAAATGCTGTACTATAACAAGTAGGAAGCAATTAATGTGTGAGGTGAGTTTGGTGACACTACATTTAATAGAAGTGAAGTTATTGAGTAATCGTTTATTGTTTCTTTTCGGTATAGACATTTGTAGACGGTCCCTGCGCTCTGGTCTCACTGCTGGCTGCTCGTAGAGACCAATGTAATTATTATTAATATTAATTATTATAATAATTAATTCATACTGCACAGAGAACGGCTCGTTTTGATAAAAAAAATAGGTTGTAGCTTGTTGTCTGTGTTACTACGATTGGAAAGAGCTCTTTCTATTGCGTGGCATTTTCTAACTATCTTATCCACAACAGCAACCGCCATTTCTTCTGCTTTTTCCTCTTCATGTGCATTTCTTCTTCTAACACTGTTCAATTGTTTTGTTTACTGAGCCAGTATCCAATGGAAAGTTTGCCATAATAATGAGCAATGAATGGGAAGCCTCGCATGAGCAACGTCTTGCACAACAATTCTGACTAGTCATAATTACGTTTGAGATATCTTTAATTTTCATCCCGCCTAGTCAAAACTGAATTACAGATATTTGTAATTGTCATTTAGGATGTGTGACGAGGCGAGTGTCGGTTTAAGTGACGTCATTTCGGATATCTGCAATTCTGTTTTGACTAGTCAAAATTGAATTACAGATATCTGTAATTGTACTTTTGACTAGTCAGAATGAAGTTATAGATATCTTTAATGAAAATTCTTACTAGTCATAATACAATTACAACTAGTCAAAATGAAATGATTGATATCTATAATGTTAATTCCGGATAGTCAAATTTAGCTATTAAATGTTAAAACGGCTTGCCAATAAATGGTGCCTGATAATGCAGTGGATGTGTTCATCTTGTGCAAACACTGAGTCAAATATGGTTATTCTAATTATTCCATGAGCTGTAGAATTGAACACTTTTTGAGCCAGTCTGTTTTCATTCACACAAGAAGAGCAATTGTTGGGTGCTCTTTTACACACTATCACTGCAACAAATAGTGCAAATGAAACACATGGTGCAGATCTAATGCATTATTGTACTTAAGGCTGTGAGAAGAAATGACATTTAGTGATTAAATTAAGATAAATATTTACTGCCCCCAACTATATTTTAAAGGTCTTTTTAAATGAGGATGACATAAATGTACTATGGCATCGTAGCTCCATCATTTTCTCAGCATTTTAATAATGGGACTAAAATAGAAATGGAGATGAGTAAATGTTACAGCAGACCCTGTAATCTTCATGCTGTTGTAGGAGATCACTTGGAGTGGAATTTGCATTTTCTAATCCTCGGAGAGCATTAAATATACACCTTATTTAATAAGTATTTAATCCAGACTCCAAACTCTGTCCTGATTGTAGGAAAAACTCACCTGAACCAATTGTCAAACATAGCTTATCAGTTGTCATTATGCGTGGAAGGCCTAAAACCTTAAGCTAACCTTGTGGGTTGAGGACATAAGAGTGATAGTCAGTACAGTTTGGAAGGTAGTGTTTAGCCTTTCTAAAACCAAAAACACAAAAAGGACTGGATTAAACAATGTGCTTGTTCTCTAATTTACTCTGCTATCATTAGCATGTTCAGCAAATTAGCTTACTACCTACAGTAGTAACCAAGCTACTGTAAACCTACTGTAAACTTACAAGATTAGGGGCATTTCATTAATGGTGCATGGATGGGCTCTCGGTTTATCCGAATCTGCATGTAGCTTACGCATAAATCATCTACCTGATTGTATTATTTTCTCAAATATATAGACACGCAACTGTAGGTTATATTACCTTTGAAATTATGTTAAGCAGCGTGAGCTTTATAGGTGATTTCTGTATGGTATGTTGTATTGATGTATGAGTGTCTGCTTTCAGTAATTTAAACATTTCCATGGGTGCAGTAAGGTCACTTCGGCAAATATTGTTGGACATTTAAGCAGCAAAACTCTCTCCAAAGCAAACAGAATTAAATAGTCTGTGAAGTTGTGCTGCTATGCCTGTGCGTAACTGCACACACGGCATCTGCCTAAATGGGGGGAAGCATTACCCATCTGCTATTACTCAGAATGCTAATGTTTATTACTCAGCCAATCTCATTCATGGATTTACCATCTGCTGGCAGTTGTAACTGCAACCACTACATTTTGTGCTTTTTTATTTTTTGTTGTTACAGGTTATATTTAAAAGGAGCCATTCATGACTAGCGAATCCACTGTGTAGCCGATTGTGTGAAAGCTGGTCCTGGATAGTATCAGAGTTTTGGCTAATGATAGTGGCTCCCATGGACTTTAGGAAGTTTCCAGCAACCACAGGTAAACTGGTTTGAGATATAGTTACATTCACTATGAAAATGCAATGATCAGGCGTCATTATAAAATGCTTTTCTCTTGCAACATGTAAAGTGAAATATATTTCCAGTTTATCTTACACGTTACTTGGCATACTTATAATACTTGACTAGCTCTACTCTGAAATACAAGAACACTGATGACTAAATGATGAGGATGCTCATTTTTTATCTTTAGCTGCAGTCGTTTAGCTCAGTATCATGTATGTGGCCCTCAGGTGCATATTTTAAAAACGCTTTACATGGTTCTCGCTTCAAAACTAGTCAGCGGAAACATGTTCAGCATGTTCAACCAAATCATGGAATTAATGTAGCTTAATAAGCTAGGTAGCTACAGCTGATAAAATCTGCTAGTGACAGTTGTTCTTTCAGCTGACACAGTAGATGGTTGCTAGCTAGAAATGAGAAGCCTGTTCTTGTCTGCCACTGTCTAAAATTTGAAAACTTAAAAAGGATAAAATCCGCCATTGTCATTTAAGACTGTAAGTTACATGTGCCACATGACAGCAGAAAGATTGACAGGTGTAGCTTAGCAACAGTAAAAGGGCTTAGCGAATTGTCAATTGTAAAATGTAAGGTTTTTCTTTAAAGCTGCAGTAGGCAATACAGTTTCATTATTATTTTGATTGGAATAAATTTGACCATTACATGTCATTTAATGGCAGTTAATTGTTAGTTGGTTAGCGCCCATCCATTTGTATTAATTTATTTATTTAAATTTGAACCCTGTTTGATTTAAACTACCAATTTGGCAACCAGCCAATCACAGCACCTCTGTACAAACAGGGGTCACCTGAGATAAAAGGCAGCAAATTACTAAATGAAATTTTGAGGATAAGCTGTTACAACTTTCAGTGTTTCCTTCGAGTTTGTCAGTTTCCGTTCGTAATACTTTATAAGATGGATGGAAACCCAGCTTCATACAGAGAGAGAGCGGGTTTAGACAATTTATAGATGTTAAGAAAAGGACAAAGAATCAGGGAAGAGGAATCAAGGATGACAGAGAGGCCCTGCACAGCTAGCAGCATTGTTGCCTTGTCAAAACTCTGCTCATCACATTACTCTGCGTAACAGAGAGAATCTAGTGCACTTACCCCATTAAGAGATTATATTTATCTTCACTAAGAGTGTATGGATGAAGAGATTTGTGATGACTTCTTTTACACCTTGTCAAACAAAAGGATAAAAGCTGAAGACATTTAAAATTCAATTCAAGAGAAAGAACTTCAATCAAGATAAAAATGTAAAGAGGGAAAACTAATACTACTTTAAAATTATATTGATCCAACACTGAAAATGTTGCTATTTCAACTTACATTTAATCAATTTCACAGCATTATTTAAAAGTTACTTCATTTTTTGTTTGGCAGAATGCCTCACTGGCTGCATACCATTGCAAAATCAACTGAAACTGGGTACCTTAATGTAATGTAAATGTCTTTTTTTTTCCATAACCGAAGCCATTGTAGGTTCCCATAACCCACCCATGGGTACGTGCTGGATCATTTGTCACAACGGTATTCATACCTCTGCTCTGCTGGGGGATAATGCCTGAATAATCCGAGCTGTGTGGAGAAAAATGTTAGAAGGTGTCCATGAGGATGAATGGGTTGCACTAACTGGGGGGAACGGTCGGTTGAATGGAAGTCTTTATGTAATCACACCTCTGCTTCTTCTCTGCTCACACTTTTCTTTGCTCTTCTACCTTTTCTTTTCCCTCCCACAATCTATCCTCTTAACATACTTTCTCAGAACTGTCATTAATTACCGTTTGTTCCTTAATGCTTGTCTGTCTTCTTGCTTCTTTTTTTCTCCACCATCCACCCACACCCTAGTTTTGTTTCCATCTTTTGTCTTGCTCATTTTCTATGTAAAGTACAAAGAAGCTTGCACTGAGTCAGCAAGGAAGTGCATGCCCAATTCTCCATAATTCTTCGTCTCTATCAAATACTGTATCTACAACACAAACTGGATTAAACAACAATGGAAATGATAACACTGACACACTAAGTTTGGTCAAATGTGTTCTTTATTAGCTCATAATTGCAGCACATTTAGGTTGATGTTTCAACTGAAATATTGATTTATGTGCATCGTCTCTAGTAAATGAATGAATTAATAAGTATTTTATTGCACCAAATGCATGACTTCAATCCATTGTGGGCGATACACATCCCTGGAGTGACCGTCATTGTTTACTTGCTCCCTCAGCTCTCTAAGTGTCAGCTCAATTCAGTTTTTCAGAAACACTTATGATGGTGGAGGGGATGCACCCAAGACAAAGTCAACAAGGGCATGTTTAACAACATAATCATCAATAAATCCCTGAACTCTACCAGTCTGTCCTGTTGATTGATACCTTTTCAGATCATCCAATCTCTCCTTTTGACCTGATTGCCAGTTGGCACTGCAAACAAACTTTTTTGCAGATGATGTGGTTCCGTGACCTTCAGTATTTGCTGGAGGGTTTTGCAGCTGAGTGTGAAGCAGCCAGGATGACAGTCAGCACATCCAAGTCTGAGGCCATGGTTCTCTGCTGGAAAAAGATAGATTTCTCCTACTAGCTGGGGGGTGAGCTGCTGCCCCAAGCAAAGGAGTTCAATTATCTCTGAGTCTTGTTCATGAGTGACTGTAAAATGGAGCATGAGATTGACAAGTGGACTGTGCAGCATCAGCAGTAATGCAGGCATTGTACTGGACTGTCATGGTTAAGAGGGAGCTGAGTCAGAAGGCAAAACTTTCAATTTACTAGTTAGAGGGTTCTGACCCTCAGTTATGGTCATGAGCTTTGGGTTGTGGGTCAAACGTGGATACAATCGGCTGAAATGAGTTTCCTTCATAGGATGACTGGACTGTAAGTAAAAACAGAATGCAATGATTTGCAAATCATTTTCAACTTGTATTAAATTTAATACAGTTCAAAGACAAGATATTCAGTGTTCAAACCGATTAACTTTATTGTGTTTTGTAAATATATGCTGATTCTGAATTTGATGCCCGCAACACGTTTCAAAGAAGTTGGGAAATATATATAATATTTTCTAAGATTTCTTGTTTAATCTCATTATATTCACTT
The DNA here is from genome assembly GCA_034769285.1 of Lutjanus argentimaculatus. Lineage (NCBI taxonomy): Eukaryota > Metazoa > Chordata > Actinopteri > Lutjaniformes > Lutjanidae > Lutjanus > Lutjanus argentimaculatus. Next base: position 24,048,354 of record JAWZSL010000009.1, on the reverse strand, counting down.
ATTTTAAGATTGTACACAAAAATATTTATGCAATAAATATTGTTTTTTGTATCTCATTCTGTTCTCTATAGATCTACTTATTCTTTGACCAACAGATGGAGGAAACTGTTTGAAAGGAGGAGGGACTGTAGTGGAAGCACTGTGGTGTGACTGTGTGGCAAATGGTTTACTTTGCTTTCCAGTCAGTTCGGAGGACCCCTAAGCAGAATTCTGCTTAGGGCCCCATGGAAGTCAGGAGTGGCTCTGCTGCTGTCAGGGAACACAGTTTGCATCTACAAATGCAAGTTAAGACTCTGACATGCAAAGCGAAAGCCATATAACATCCAGACATGCTGCAGACTTCTCTGGGGTCCGAGCTCATCTGAGGTGGACTGAAACAAAGTAAAATTGTGCTGTGGTCTGACAAGTCCATATTTCAAACTGTTTTTGGAAATCATGCACACACTCCCCTGTTTCCAGTTGTACATTCATCACTTCAATCTCCACACCCCTACTTTTTCTCCTGGCACATAAAAGGCAGACTACTTACTGCATTGGCACTGAATATTGAATTTGTACTCGTACTTGGCAGATTCCCTCGTAATATTGGCTTCAAAACACATGAAACTGTGAATATTTCAAGAACTTGTTACTGTGCAGAGACGTCTTTTTTAATGTTCTTTGATGTTAGCTAAAAGCTATATGTAATGCTCCCTGAAGACAAGTCAAAATACATTTCTGCTTCATGTAAAACATGTTTCATTAAAGTCAAATCAGCTGCAGGGTAACAGTGGGAAAAATGTGAGTGAGGCAGTTAAATGAAGCGATGAAAGTGTTGGAATGTGTAATTTTATTACATGAATTTCAGCTTCACCAACGCATTCAGCCATGCGTATCACTTCCAGGATGTGTGTGTGAGTTCAGTCATGCACATCGCAGGGTCAACTGAGCGCAGCAGGTGCATAAGCAGAGGTAAACTTTGACTCATTATTTTACCTTCTTACCACACATACACACAATGGCTTTAAACAGGAGGGGAGGTGAGGGAGCGGTCACTGTCAGTATAAACTAAGACTCATTACTGTACCTTCCCATCAGCACACATCTGACCGGAGATGAATAAGAAAGGGCAATCCACCGCGAGGAAACCATTTACGGTTTTACACAGGTCAGCGGGTTCTGACCTCGTCCATCTGCACCAGCACATGGGAACTGTGACAGGACAAGACGCTGTGGTAAGGAAGCTATTAAAGCAGGTTGAGACTTTGGCTTTCCTTTTTTGTTGGAAGGATGGAAATTAAAAAGGTTATTCGCTGAGTGAGGGAGTCCTTCACAGCTTTAAGGCCTTTCTTTTGTATAGATTTGTGGGATGGGAGCTCACATTCAATTATTTTGGATCAGCAGTATGCGCCGCTCTGTCCAGCTGTCTCCTGTCCTCAGCTGACGTGTTGCCAAAGCACAGACTTAATGCACATGTAAGAATAATCTCCACTTCTGCTCTCTAACACTGCACCATACCATCCTCAGCTATGCCCCATTTTTTTCAGAAACAATCAAAATGAGTAATAATAGCTATTTTGACTATATTCATGATTTATTTGATTGTAATACATGATTAGAAACAGAATCCTTAAAAATTACAATTTACTTAAAAGGGACAGTTTACCCCAAAATCAAAATTACATATTTTCCCCTGGCCTGTAGCATTCTTTATCGTGTAGATTTTTTTCTGGTGTGAGTTGCAGAGTTTTGGAGATATTGGCTGTAGCGATTTCTGCCTTCTTTTCCATATAAAGGAACTAAATGGCACAAGTCCTTTGATGATCAAAGCATCAAAAAAATACATTCAAAACCAGTGTCTCTTTCCAAAAATCATGACTCGGCTGCTCAAATAATCCCAAGACCTTGTTGAGAGCAGTTTCATGTAGGAACTACTTTATTTCTGCAGTAGAATTTACCAGAACTACTTTCTTGCTAATAGAAAGAATTAAGATATGAGATAACATTAAAGTTTTATTCATGTTACGTTTAGACAGTTTGCCAACTTCCTTCCTCACTCTCTGAGCAGCCGACCTATCCCATGTTTTCCCGGAAGTTATTGCAACCATAGCAACAAGCAGCATTGGGATAATGTAAGTGCACAGCTCAAAAATATAAATGATGTCTAAGGTTTTTGTTCATTTTAATGTGGAAATGTTACATATTATAGCTTTATAAGGGCCACATGAGGGGGGAATGAGAATGAGAGGGGGAACTGCACATACTAAAGTAATGGTTAAAACTGTACAGCTAGTAAATACAAAATTGTGTTTCCCTTCTTTGAAACCTTTAAAAGGACATTTCAGAAGCACAGAGGAGGACTGGGTCAAGTCAGAGATTACCTGACATTAAAAAAAAATGATGCCTTTGTTGTCTCTCCTCCTGTAAGGACAAGAGAATGCCATTTGACACACTGTCACTGAACTGCTCCGTGGGCTGACTGGGCTCTGATGGCATTTGGTCCTCCCCCACACACATACGCTCAGACACACACACACAAACAGACACACACGCTCTGTGTAGGCTGAGGCCGCAGGTGTTGAACCGCTCACGAAAAAAAAAAAAAAAAATTGGAACACAACCTGTCTAATGTCATTGGGTTGGTGGATGTGTAATTGCATAATGAAAAATGGAGGCCCACACAGACGTAGCTGCCATGTGAGGTGAGGTGTTCAGACGGAGCGGTCGGGGAGATGAGGCGATGAGTCAGACAAAGAGGCCGTATTCGCAGGAGGTTTAAAAAACTCTTCTATCAGCAACAACACCTGACTGCCACCTACATTCCTAAGATTTCTCTCTCTTCCTCTGTGTGTATGAGCCATATCAAACAGCACCGAAAGACAGAGTATATCAACAAATTCAGTCTGTCACACTGACTGTGTTATGATGGAATACAGCAATATGAGTTGCTGAGCAAATGTAAGAATTTGCATTTCTCACTTAAAGGCTTTTCCGTTTCCTCAAGGCCTCCATTATTCTTCTTGAAATAAACAAACCACACATTTACATCGCTGAGATTGATGTCTTTCATAAGATCCGGAGCAGATACAATAATGAGAAATATTACAGCACCACAACAGTCTGTACGTCTACGACAACATCAGTTACACAGCATCTGTAAAATGTCTCCTCATTAAAGCGACAGTGTGTTGAAGTAATCAGGGGACATTTCAGTCTGCCAGGGAGCAGCGTAGCATCACATCACTTGCTACAATAAAAAAAAAAAAAAAAAAAACTTTAAAAAAAGATGCAGACGCAGACACAATGGCGAGCTTGACGTCTGTTCCTACAGCGAGCGGCAGCGAGCAGTAAATTGCTGTCATTTGTTTTGTTTCTCCCCAAAGAGCGCGGGGAGCTGAGAGGCTGTCCAGAGGGAGAAAATAAATTAGCACAAAAGTTTTCACATCAGACCCAAGAAATGGTAAATCAAGTTTATTTGTCACAAACATTGTCATACACGGTACAATGTATACTGAAACACGTTCTCTACCTTTGACACATCCTAAGTAATAGGAGCAGTAACTTTTAAACCAGCAGCAGGAGAAAGTGACCTAACATACATGTTTGTATGTGTGGTCTTTCATCCCTGCCTATTTCATGGTGGGTGTGAACATTGTGCACTTGTTTATCAGTCCCTCCAGGATTTCGCAGACTATTTTTGGGCTCGCTGCAGCTGAAAATGCCTGATTTCACGGTGGCTTTTCTAAAATATTGTGATGCATGCTGCAATGGTTTTCCATTCCATTCCATTCTTTTTTTTTTTTTTTTTTTTGAATTCCAAAAAGCGTTGTAATGTTTTTGGAACTCAAACTCAGTCAAAACAGAAAACCCAAAATTGCAAAATAGAAAAGTACACAGAGCATTAATAAATGTCAATTGCAATGACAGACCTTGTGTTCTTTTCAGTAAAAAGATAAATATACAAAAAAAAAAAAAAAGAGAGAAAGAATTATGAAACATTAAGTCTGTTTGAGACATAAATGTGTGACGTGTGTTATTTTGTGTGCATTTGTGTATATTTCAGGCCTGTATGTGTGTGTGAAAATTACTATAGAGTGAAAAATCTAATTTTCTCAACAGGGATTAATAAAGTAAGCATCCTTTTTCCTTCCTTAGAACAACAAAATGTATAAAAACAGAAATGTATCTGATATGGGACATTTACTAAATTACAGAAATATACTTGTAAGCACTGAAAAATGACGTGTGTGTTTGGATTAAAGGGCAGCAGACCTTGAGGCAATCAACAATGCACAGTGCATCTTTCAACCATGCACTCAGATCAGTAATAATATTACTTTACTCATTACTTGGTATCAAAAGTAATAAGTTATGTTAGTCGTTACATATTACTGTTGTACCTTGTTGTGCTTTAAAGTTGAACTGCTGGTCCAGTGAACTGTTACACCCAGAAAGTTTTTTTTGTTGTCAGCTGTCCAGATGTCGGCTGTGGTGGAAACAAAGTCGACCTCTCAGAGTGTGGCCTTCAGATTAGATTCCATCACTGCACTTTCTCTCTGGAGGAGCCAAACAAACTCAAAGTAGTGACAATACTTGGCCTGTGGACAGTGTGCCTCTCTCTCCCCCTCTCCCTCATCCTACATCCTTCTTTTAGCTTTTTAGCAGCAGCTGACGTGACCTGCCGCATACACACGTCCTCATAAGATTGCCTACTTATTGTAATCCCTTCTACTACTCGTTAACGGGTAAAGTAATAATATTCCAGTAATATATTATTGGGTAATGCATCACTGCCCAACACTGGTTCTATGTGTACATCAGAGATGAGAAGTAACTAATTAAAAATATTTTGTTATTGTACTAAAGTCAATTTTTCAGGTATCTGTACTTTACTTGAGTATTTCTTTTTATGGCAACTTTTTACTTTTACTCCCTACACAAATATCTGTACGTTCTACAACATAAAAGACGTAACAAGACGAAACAAGACGTAACAAGACAAAAACGTCGTAAAAGATGTAACAAGATGAAGACATTAAACGAAAATGGCAAAAAGACGTAACAAGATGATTATGACTTAACATAAAGACAATGACGTAAAAGATGTAAAAAGACGAAAATGATGTGAGAGACAAAGACAACCTAACAAGACATAAATGACGTAACAAAACGAAAATGGTGCACACAATACCTAACAAAACTGAAATGATGTAAATAATGTCACAAGACAAAAGTTTTGTGAGACATAAAAGACAATGATGTAAGAGGAAAGAGGAAAACAACATGAAAGATTTAACAAGATAGAAGATGTAACAAGACAAAAGTTACCTAAAAAAATCTTGGTTGTTTGTTTGTAAGTGTATCATAAAATTTTAATAAAAACCACAAATAATGTACCCTGTCTCCCTCACTTTTCCTCTCTTGCTCCCTAATTAATTATTAAGTAGGTACTTAGTAACGATAAAACAGTCCTAATAGGAATTGTAATTTGTTTCAGAGTCTTAAAAACAAATCTGTACCCTCCATAACGTCTTGTCTTCCTCCCTTATACATCTGTTGCATGCAGCTACCCAGCTAGCGTTTTACCAATACACCATATTTATTATTTGACTTCTGTTACTCTCTGGGTCTAAGGACACCTGCTTTTTGTGAAGACAAACATCAATATTTCATACATAAATCCACCCACACACTATAACCAAAAAGGGGCAGAGCCGCCTCTTTTTCCTAAGGAAGCTCAGATCTCTAAACATCTGCAGTAAGATGCTGCAGATGTTTTATCAGTCTATTGTGGCAAGTGTTTTATTTTATGCTGCAGTCTGCTGGGGAGGAAGTTTGGGAAAAAAGCAAGCAAGGAGGCTGGATAAGCTTGTGAAAAAGGCTGGCTCTGTGATCGGAGTAAGGATGGACTCTCTGGAGGAAGTTGTGAAGAGAGACACAATGAGGACGGTGGAGGCCATCCTAAACAACATGGATCATCCACTGCATAACACCTTGATGGACCAAAGAAATAATGGTGGTGGAAGGCTTCTCTCTCTTCGTTGTAGGACAGAGAGATACAGAAGATCTTTCATACCAACTGCCATCAGACTCTATAATTCTTATACAAATAGATGAGACTACAGACAAATGAATTTCCCCTTGGGGATCAATAAAGTATTTCGTATTCGTATTCGTATTCGTATTCGTATAACCCTCCATGGGAACCTCAGCCGGTGGCTCCTAGTGAACTTCCTGTTTCCCAAGAGACTGAACAGGCCAATAAACTGCAAAACCGACAGTGTATGTTGTGCAAATGTGCATGTTTAGTTATGTTTCTGTGTTTTTGTTTTCATCATGCAGGCCAGTGTTCTTTTGCCAGAAGTAAGTTAGGTCAGAGGTAGATTTGTCTATCCATGGAAAAGATTATACATTAAACATTTTAGGGCCCAAGTGGGGAAGACAGAGAGGATTATTGCAATCAGAGTGAGTAAGAGGAGAGTTAGACCAAAGACGGAGTGAGTGAAGGAAGAGGCAGGGAAGGAAGGGAGAGTTAATGAGGATGTTTTGCAAATTAGGTCTAGACAATCCTCCTAAAGCCTGGCGAGGATGGCAGTTTCTCCTATCTGCCTAAAGACTGTAGCCTGTAATGAGTATGGGGAATTGTTATTTGTCCCAAAGAATGCGGCAAAACATCTTTCTTTCCCCCCCTCGCTCCTCATGAAGCTCATTGCAGAACAGTTTAACATAAACAGGAGAACTGGCTCTCGGTGCGTTTACATAAAATGACAGTGATTTAAAGGCACGCTATGCACATTTTTTTTTTTTTTTTTAAATACACCCACGTTCTCATGTTAAATCGGGATGTGGGGTTGCAGCAGCATCATCATTTAAATCCACCTTGCCTGCCCACTGAAATGTTGCTACTGACATGAAAAGTTCTCCAAACACAGGGACTGAAAAACTGACACTGACAGGGAAACATACAACTTTCTAAACATTGCTTTAACAGAGAGAACATCATTTTATATCATTTCTGACCAATGAAGGACTGTAAGCATCTGTGAAAGTATAAACTGTCACCACCTCCTAATGAGTCTCCTATAAAGAGTCTGTAAGGGCTAACTGTTAATGATTGCACACAATGTTGGAAGGAATCAAATAATTTACTTATGTAAAACTAGCAGTATCATGCTATAAAGATGCTCAATTACAAATCCTGCATTAAATTCATTAAATCCAATGTACTTTAAGGCTATAACAGTTCTGCATTAAAAATGTTTGAAATCCTTAGACATAGTATGTTATATATTTTGATGACTTATGTACTTACATTATCCCAAATGGTTTTGTTAAGTTCACTCAAAGTGCCATCTTACATTTGTCAAACTTAGCATTACTGTTCAGAATATTACTATTCAGATGTACCCATACTGCCAATACATATGTACATAAGTTATGAAAAATTAAATGAGATCATTGATGAACTGGAAACTCTGTGCTCTTATATGGCTCATACCATATACTACAGAATAAATCAAAGCGATATTCAAAGCTTATAAGACACATATACCACGTATGTTTCAAAATAAGTCAGGTTGTTTAGATAGCAAATGCGATCAACCTTTTATAAGAGTTTTATGCACTGCTGTTGATGTATGTTTCCAATATAAGAACACATAGTTTCTATGATAACATAGTTTCAAGAGGCACCTTAAAGCTATAGTGCGTAACTTCTGTTGCCTCTAGTGGAATTCTGTGTTATTACAACAATAAAGCCGGCACTTCCATATGACGTATGCCCAGGTGTACCCTGCCCCCCCCACTATGCCCCCCACTCCCCACCGCTATCCCTCTGCCACCATGATTCGCAATTCCACAACATTTTTATTCTGTTTGAAGAAGGACAGCCGGTGAAAAAAAGATGGACTCTTCGGAAGAGGTAATTATTGTATGTTTTTTCTGCCACAGAAACGCAAATAGCCTATTACAAACGGGAGACAAGGTGCCTGCTAATTTGTAGCTGACAGGTTAGTGGATGAAAAGACCCAGTGGTAGTCAGCAGAAGTCATTTGTTGTCCGTCGGTCACTTTCCTTCTTTGCTAATAGTCCTTCAGCCGAACGTCCAGGCCTTTTTCTTTGTGGTAGGATCCACTTCTGAACCGTGTCTCGGCCGCTTCTTTGGGTTCTCCGCCATGTTGCTTTCTCTTTCTACCTGCGCTCTGCATCTTGCTATGACACTCTCCGCTCTTCTTCCCCCTCCCTTCTTGTTGTGAGGTAAAACGCGTCATTTCCTGTGCACCAGCGTGGGAATGTCGCCGGTTGACAAGCAAAGCAAAAATGATATATATTGAAAAATACCGCAAGATGTTAGAGGAGCCGATCGGCTTAATCGGCATTGTGTCATCTCCTCTAGTAGTGGCTTGGGTGAAACGGACATTTCCGGACATGTAGAAGTTACGCACTGTAGCTTTAAAACTGAATTTTTGGGGAGGAAGTTCTCCAATAACTTCATATGAACTCCAAAAGAAAAAGTAAGGGTTTTCTGCATTTGGCATTGTGGATTTAATTCGACACAAAGTCTTTTAAAACACCTGCAATGTTCATACCAAATTTTCATGACATCTGCAGTATTTAAATTATGCACCGTGGGGTGTTCTTGGTGGCTCTGCAGGCGACGGCACATACCAGCTGATGACTATTCAAATCTGCTTTTTTCACAGCCCATCCTCCTATTACCACCCTCTCAAAACTTTCTGCACTGAGAAGTGTCTCATTAAACAAAAATGTCTTGAACAATCTGAGCAGCTGATTTGTTTAATATAAAATACTTTTGACACTCATCCTAATCATAACACTTGAGTCAGTTAATCCCGAGTAGCAACACTCAGTACATTAGGTCTGATAGAGTTCAGTGATCTGGAGGAATTCAGTGTGCCGGGCAGAGTGTGTGCGACCTTTGAGGTTTCGCTTCCTTCAGTGTAAAGACGTGCAAGACTGTGCAGCTTCTGTATGAGTGTGAGTCTGTCTGTGTCTTCTCTCATAAACTAATTGCAGCTAAGTTCATTGGAGGCATGAAGCCTGAACATCAACAACAAATCTCATTTCACTGCAACAGAAGTATTATTCAGAACCTATTTGTTGTACAGTAAGACCTGCCAAAGTTCTGTAAGTTTAGTGCTTTTTTTCATGAACATGACTCACTACAGGAAAGTGCATTCAGACTAATATATGGTCAGTATGACTCAGCCAATCTGCAAGCTCCCCGGTACCTCATGACTCAAACAGCAGTGCGTAAATCTGTATTTTGCTGTTGAAATCCTAAATCAAATGTACATAGGTCTACTGGATATAGTGGCTGTTAACTTTAATGTGTGTTGCTTCTAACTTTTGCCATCTCTTCACTTTTGTCTAACCCGGACTGAACCATTCAATAAAAAGGTACAGTATGATCTACATGTAAATAAAAACAACCAAAAATGTGTAACGCAATATTGGAAGCTGACTGACTGAGCTTGTAACACCAGATACCGACTAGAGGGTGACACGGGAGTGGATTTTCATTCCTGTCCCGTCCCACTCCCACAGAGAAAATTTGTGTCCCGTCCCAATCCCGGGCCAGAGGGGAAAAAAAAATTCCTGTCCCATCCCACTCCCGGTAAAGTGACTCCCACTCCCATCCCGCTCCCATTCAGAATGACTCCCACTCCTGTACCGTTCCCATTTTTTTTCCTTCTAGTCTCTAGGTAATTTCCGTTTGACAAATGAAGATATGGTGAGCTGATTTTTCCCGGAATCTGCCCTGCAAGTGTGCCTCTTGAGTCCACTCGTCCCAGACTCACTGGTGTATTTGATTAAAACCAAGCAGGTTTTACAAGCTGCATACATCGTTTTAACGTCATCACACACAACTCTAACGAAGTTAGCTAATATTTGCGACTTTCCCAGTAGTTCAATTAGCTTAACAGAAATGTCGTTATTTCTTACTTTACATTGTAGTAGGGCTGGGCGATATGGCCTAAAATTTATATTGTGGTATAATTTGAAGCATGTGCGGTAACGATATATATTGCGATATATTCTCTTCTTCTGTATATAGGCTATATGTCAAAATGACTGTTTCTGAACATACTCATGTAGCAGATACATTGCAGCAGAATAAACACACTTCAAAACATAGTAAAAAAAAATTTAAGTAATTTTGAAGCTGTGTAACGGATCTTTCTCCAAACAATGTAACACAAAATTAAAAACAGTATTTTAGGAAAATGTTACTATTTATATGCATTTATTTATTTATTTATTTAGTATTATTATTGTTAACAATAGTTTATTTCTTTAATAAAATATTGTCCTCTGATGAGAAAAATCCTCACCTTTATTCAGCTCAGTCAAAAGAATGATAAAACGATGTGTGATATTCATGTTTTTGTATTAATGCAGCAGGATCACTCTGACAGTTTACATCAGTGAGGATGTTTTAGACCACAGCAGACAACAAACTGCACACAGACACACACCGAGGAGATGAAGAGGAGAGACAGCGTCTGGACTCTTCATCATGACTTATAATAATGCAGCGCAGTGACAAACGTTTTTGTGGAGGAGACCAGCGTCACACACGCGACTTATTTTACCTTTTACCTGGTTTCATGTGGAGCTGCAGCTCGATCAGCAGTCGCTCGTCTCCCTCCTCTTATTCTGTTTCTATGCGCTGAGCCAGTCGCTTACACAGACAAGCCCGTTTACATTGTCGGGTGACAGAATCTCGCGTCTTCGCAGCTGTCAGCTGATTCATTTCCAGCTGCTGATTCAAACTATTGATCAGGCCAATATAACAGAACGTGCGTTAAAAAAATTAGCGTTAAAAGGAATTTGCATTAACTTTGACAGCCCTGGTAAAAAAAAAACAAACATTACAATTTCTCCCTGCTAACCTGATTACTTCTTTATATCACGGCAGGCCGGTATAGTCAAAATCTCTACCGTTGGCCAAATTCATATCGTTTCTACCATTATACCGTTTATACCACCCACCCCTACGTTGTAGTTCATTTTTTTCGCCTTGTGCGCTGCTGCTGCTTGCTCCTTCCATCGCTGTTCTTTAATTTTCAGCGGGAAGCAGGCAAGCAGTGGCCAGAAGCACTGTTGGCTTCTGGGCCGTGTAGTTCTTTTGACTTGCGTTGCCGTGTAGGCTTATGGAAAGAAAACTACAAAAATGTCGGCGCGCCTGTCATATGTTTTTCGGTGTGCGTGTCCTATTGGTTGATTCCCGCTCCCGTCTGCTCCCGTTAACTTTTTACTCCCGTACCGTCCCAATCACGTGATTAATAGTAAAGTTGACTCCCATCCCGCGGGAATCCCGCGGGAATCCCGTGACCCGTGGGATTCCCGAACAAATGTCAGCCTCTAATACCGACTAAAGGCCATAAAAATGACCCTCACATTCTCACAAAAAAAAAAAGAAAAAAAAAAGAAAAAAAGGAAAAGCTGTACAGGGCAGTGAGGATTACATTTATCATCTCAGAGCAAACATTTCAACTTCAGTTTTTGCCCATAACCTCTTCATACATGATTCATTATGCCAGTGTGGGTCAAAGATGGGGTTCTCATTTCCACTGTGTCACTTTGAGATTTAAACAAAACAGAAGTACTGTTACGCTTTGTGTCATTTTACACGTACAAACGTTTAGTACCACTGCCTAAAATGATGACGAGATTTCAAACGTACAAAAAAACAAGAAGCAAAAAAAAAAAAAAACAACATAAAACGCCTTCATACTGCTCATCTGGAATAATCCAAGTCTCCTAAATTAACTTGAAATACATCATATACACCATGTTTTTAGCCTAAATCTTCACTGTAGATCCTTCGCTTGCAGCCGCGTTCATGTGCACATGCACACTGTCTGAAATGTGTGTGTGGTGTGAGCGTGTGTGCGCTCAAGATTCTGATTCGCAGTGCCGTTTTCCTGTGAAACTCCAGCAGTGTTTTAAGGACTTAAAAAACTGTTAACGGAATTATGACTAATTATCTAAATCCTCTATTAAGGATTTTTCACCTCGGTAACCTGGCTGTTGAACTGCAGTCCACAAGTATGTGTTGGCTTCATTTTTCAGCTCCAGACGTTGTCACTTGGGTCAGCATTTCGGTCTTTGTTAATGACGTGCATTTGCAAAGGCCATGAAACCCAAACACTTAGCAAACTTAAAGGATAAGTTCGGTTTTTTGACACCTGGACCTTATTGTTAGGATTAAATACGCTCGTAGACTCACCCAGACAATTTTGGTGGAGCTCGGAGCCGTTTTCGAGCAATTTAGATCCATCCGACGGCGTTTTTTCTCATGCCATAGTAGCCGACGGGGCCAGAAATCGAAGCCCCTAAATTAGACATTATCTGCTGCAAAACTCGCTCATTTCACCTACATTTTATAAATGAATGGCCAGTGTTATCACCATGTCAGCTCAACTTCGTTGTTATGGTCATCCGGGGATTTACAAGGATGGGTAACTTTTGGTGACATCATAGACGTGCGCCGCTGGACCGCAGCTGAGTAGAGACGCTGTTGTTGCTAGGCTACACGGCAACACGGCTATTTTTGTGCAGCATGGCGGAATATTTATCCGATGTAGAAGTGTCTGACGACGACTTTGAGTATAATGGATGCCCGTATCGTTTTGAGCCAGAATACACCGACGAGGAGCTAAAGGAGGATGCAGAGGGAAAGAGCCGAACAGCTGGCCAGAGAACGAAGCAACCACTGCACGTCCAGGAATGGGGGCGAACTGGTGGTGTTGTTGTGGACATTGCACGAGTTTCGCAGCAGATAAAGTCTAATTTAGGGGCTTCGATTTCTGGCCCCGTCCGCTACTATGGCATGAGAAAAAACGCCGTCGGATGGATCTAAATTGCTCGAAAACGGCTCCGAGCTCCACCAAAATTGTCTGGGTGAGTCTACGAGCGTATTTAATCCTAACAATAACAGGTCCAGGTGTCAAAAAAACGAACTTATCCTTTAATATAAATACCACATGTTAGTAGATTTACAGCAGTTTTGGCCACCTTTCATATTCATTTATTTATTTATCTTCATTGAAAAGATCTAAACGGTACAAAGCAACCAGTGCCTCTGATTCAGTGCTTCAATTAGAAGTCTTCAGTTTTACAAGTGACAACAGTCAGTTATCTTTCATGGTTACAACATTTTGTTGACCTTTTATGCATCTTTGCTTCCCAAACAAGCCATAAGTCAACTGTATTATAAATCTCACCAGCTAGTTGTGAATAATTATGAATGCAGCATTGGTCTGATGCTGCTCACAAATCAGTTACACTGTCAAGTTTGACCTCATATTAAAAGTCCTTCCCTAAATTAATATATGATAAATTGGGCAAACATTTACATATCAGGAAAAGGGACTGGATGAGTAGGGTGAGTTTCTCAGATGTGATTTGCATGGTAAATGCATTATCTTCATCCTGTTCCTCTGGTTATTTGACATTCAATCACTGTAAGTTCATTATAATGGGTTATTAATGAGTTCATATAGATTCAAGTTCCCTGTGTCCCTGAACACAATATATAGAGAACAGATGTATGAGCTAATGAGTTAATACAATATTTCATATCTTCCGCTGTGAAATCAATTTAATGTCATAGGAAAATTTTGATTTGATCTAACTTTCCAATTAGTTGTACTGTATAAGTGAAGTATTACACTAAAGATTGAATATTAGATGAGGGAATGTGCTTGACTCACCTGTATTATTGTTCAACTTGCCTGTTCAATATAACGCATTGGGAACAGGGACATCAAATGTTCTCAGGTGTCCCGCCCCCTTCTACCCCAGACTCGAAGCTCAGGCGGGTTGCCTGCAGGCTGCAAGATGAGTGCAACATTATATCTTAAAAATCACAAGTGACGGCGAGTTCTACACTGTTGTCTGTCGATGTAAAGTTAAGCCCGTTATCCTGAAAACAAATTCCTTCTGCTCTGAAAATACACACTCTAGAGTTGGAGTTCAGAGACTACCTGCCAGACTCTGTAAAACATATTACTCATTTCAAGCATCAAAAACATTTACTTGTTCTAAAAGATTTCTTACAGAAATGTACTCATTCAGCACAAATTCAGCATTCATTATAACTCCAATAAACACAATAAATAAATAGGCAACTTAACATGTTTCCTTAATCTCTGATAACAGATGGTGGTCGTTTTATGATTTAGTACAGTAAATATATTACATATCGCTCCTTTAAGCATGTCTGGGAAACTCCACTATATCCAACTAACTGCAATTAGACAAATGACACTCTATTGAAAGTTAACATGCTGACTCATAATTTCAATTTGCCATCATTGTCTGGAGCTGTCAATTGTGATATCAGCAGTTCTCATCAGCTGGTCACATCTATCTAATAATACATGACAAACCCTCTTTGTTAGTCAATCACCTTGCTGCTGTCTTTTTAAATATGATTCTCTCTCTGCTGGTATGCACGGCCCTCCACCACCCAGACTCCACAGATTCATCAGCTTCATCCTTTCATCAGCCTCATCAGCCTATTTCTCTCAGCAGAGTCATCAACCACCACCACCATCAGGAACTCATCACGGGTGGAATTTATCTTGTTACTGCTCAGGGCAGACGCCCCTCGATTACAAAGACTTTCTGTCGAGAATAATTATCACATATCATTTGTTGTAATAAATTATCTTTACTTTATTAACTTCTCTGATTGTACTGGCTCAGTTGTCTGGGGATGTAAACACTTGCAGGTTGGATCATAATATTTCCCTTCTTGACTTGACACATCTCACATGGTGCAAATACACAGATATAGATAACCATAAAATACTCCAGCTAAACTTTTCCTCATGCAAATCTGGCCATCATTGACTTCTATCAAAAAAGTGAATGGAAACATGTTAACCATTCCCTGTAATTAGCATGTACACCCAGTCATGTTCATATGTAGCCTAAATTTATTATAGAACATGTATATGAACGGGAAAATGCATAGCTATAAATATTTGTGAATGTATTTAAATGCACAATATGTCAATTCTGCCACTTGGGGTTTCATCCACATTAAAACGATAACAACATGTTTGTATGCACATATGTTTGATGATGTCATGAAGTAGCGTGGGATCATGGGAGTTGTTATCTTCACCTTTAAACATCCTCCATAGCTGATGAAAATCTGACACGACTCGGGAGAAATCATGTCCATGGACAAGGTAATACTAAAGTTTTATTCACATTATGTTTAGACACTTCCACACTCCCTCTGATGTTTTCCCTGAGCCAATAGCAACTTGCAAGTAGACAGCAACAGCTAACAAGAACTTGAAAAAACGGTATCCTTGATCCGTGTTTGAATGATGCAAGCACACAACTCAACAAAATATATGTCTAGCGTTTTTAGACATTTTAACGTGGAAATGTTACATATTATAACTTAATTGTGCATAAGATGTGCAGAGTTACAGTTACTTCCTATTCAAGGACAACTTAAAACTGGTAAACTTTAATTAAGACCATTCATACTGGTGGCGATCACATTTTTAGTGACTCAGACTAAAAAGCTAAGCTGAAGAATGATGACAAACTGCTCATAAATATATACGAGCCATGAGTGTGATAGCATCATTTAATATTTCCTGAGAGCCCACATGGCCTATATTTGACCCTTTGGTTAATTACATCCACAATGACCGCAGATGTTTAAACTTGCTCATTGATGGCCACACGACTGAAGGTCAACAGGATTTGTTATCAGTACGACATAAAGTACACAATAACAAATCAGCCTGATGAAACCATCTGTCTGTGCCATTCACATCCCACAGTGGTGCAGTGTAGTCTCCCATATGCTGGAACAATAGCGTTTTTTGTGTGGGATGCTATAATTAAGCATGTTGAACTGAGGGTCGAGAGTGCTGATCCTCACTCTCTTTGTCTCTGCGGGGTTACACTGCGGTCACTGCAGTTAATAGCTTTGCAGCTTTAATGTAGTAGCACTCTTCAAGCGCTAAGTTGCCACGCTGGAGATCTTATTGTTCAACATGCTCACTTGCACAGTTTTTTTTTTCACACAATAGAGTGATATGAACAGAGCAGAACCGTGTCAGACTGGTCTCTTCTAAAAGGTCAGATATAGTATCAGCAGTCTGTTGTTCACCTCTGACGGATATGATTTAGTTTAATAAGGTAATTTTTTTGAATAGAAAACATGTTGTCCTGGGGTGGTGTCCAGGTTATGATCAGGTTTTTGGACCTGTTTAAATATTTCAGAAACTAGGACAAGCCCTACCCTGGATTTTAGAAAATGGCGGATTTTTTTTCCAAACTCTTCAACCATCCAACAAACACTAAATTGCTCCACTAAACAGGAATAGCTTGCAAACAAATATCTTTGGAATACCTGTATCAACAGCCTCTGAGACTGAGGTACTGAGTACTGAGGTTATTTTACAGTTATCTGATGGAAAGATGGCTCTACTTGTTGCTAAAATAAGTTTGTTAACTGCTAACGGCTGTTAGCTCGGTTGGCTGTGACTCAACCCCGGGGTGCAGGCACTGGGAGCTCACAGTCTCTAAACCATAATTATTATTTATCTTAGGTTTCGAAGGGCTACAGAGTTGACATGTTATGGTTGAGACACACCTGATAGCAGTATCATTGAATGAATTTGTCAAAAAGTACAAAGCTTAGCGGAGTATTCCCGCCTTTTTTTTTAAACCAGGAAGTGAGACCGGGGAGCTCAGGGTATAGCTAAATCTTTTTCATGCCCGATTAAATCATGTTTTGGTAAAAAATCTGACAAAGTTGACGGAAATCTGGGACACAACTTTAAAGGACCAACAATTTCATAAAAATGTGAATTTTTAAATAAAGATGGCTAATTTGTGTTGTTGTTTTGAAGGATTTTAACACATTTAAAAAAGAAAAAAAGTTGTGAATTCTTGTCTGGGACAAGAGTGTTTTCTGGCACAGAGCAAGTGTAGAAATTAAAAAAAAAAAAAAAAAAACTAAAACAAGCCAAAACATGTCATAAGTTACATATTTTATATATTTAAATCCTTGAATAATACATTTTCACCCAAAAAATGGAAATAGAGTGTTGGTATTAATCTTTTTTTGGTAGGACGTGATTTGTGACATTGGGTGTTGTTTGTCACTCTTTTTTTCTACTGGTGATGAGATGAAAACGACAAATCTAACAGCCTGTCAGACTGCAGCAGTGTTCAGAAAGCAATACATCAAAGTGGGTTCAACTTCAACTCAGTCTGTAGAGAAACTACAAAGACAGGAAGGTAAAGGAATCAAAGACAGGCTCTCACAGGCAGCAGACAGTGATCTAAAACCAAGATGCTGTCGTCGTCGTCGTGTATGCAGGATTACAAAAAAGTTCCCTGCAGACATCACAGCACCGAAATGAAAAGCACCAAAATTTTGCATGTCTCAAACTCACTGGTTGTTCAAGGGTGACTTTGGAACACACATTTATGGCTACTTTGATGTTTTGATATGAGGACCTTTTGATCGAAACAGATAGCATGTTTTGTTATCACTTTATCCAATTTTAAGATCTGTGCATTTCACACATTTCATCTCCCTGCACTAATGTAGGAGGAGGAAACACTTGCATCCAAAGCTGAATGGACATCCACCAGCATCCACTTTACTCTAAGTGTGTTGGCCTAATGTTTCCTCCATCTACAAATGAATACTTCTTGTGAATCCAGTTTATGTGCATAAGCCAGCCTCTGTCTGACATTACTCTCTGATATCTAAATCAATAAACAGCTCTGGAAATGACAGAGAGAAATATTCAGTAGGTCAGCGTGGAACCAACACTCACATTCACAAGTACACACTGAAATGTATTTTGTTTTCTGTCTTTCCATGTGGGCTGGAGACCCCGCTGTGCTGTTTGGAGAAAGAACACATCTGCTGGTTTGGTGCTGAAACTATGTTCAGCCACAACAAGCTGAACAAACAGTACAAAGGTTCTCCGCACCACAGGCGCAGTGTGTGAGAGGGTGTGTAATCCCATATCCTCAGTGTGCATCTCTTTATCTATCTAGAGTAGACTGTATTATCAAGAGTAACAGAGTTATTTTTAAAGGTTCAAATGTTAAACATGTGTTTGTCCTGGATTTATGCAGTTGCTGGCCGCTTTAAAGGTCAGATTTTCCTTTTAGCCTATAAGGAAAAGAAGAAGAGCGTTCGCAATTTGTACTGTATGACTGGTTATACTCTGTACAGTATAGTCAATCTACAACCGCAATTTTTAAAAAAAGTAAAACTCAAATAAAAACAGAATGCAATGCACATTTTCTTTTGACACTCTGAACTAAGCAGACTATTGCTGAAGTTTTGAAAGTGAAATTCTTTCCCATTTTTCCTTGATATGACTTCAGGTTCTCCAGTCTCCATTGTCGTATCTTGGACTTCATAATGCAGCACACATTTTCAATCTGAGACAGGTTTGGGCTACAGGAAGGCAAGTCTAGTGCCCAAACTATTTTACTACGAATCTATGCTGTTGTAAGTCATGCAGAATGTGTCTGGGCATTTTTTTTTTTTTTTTGCTGAAATAAGCAGGGATGTCTCTGAAAAAGATGTACTCTAGATAGAAGCATGTGTTGCTCCAAAACCTGTATGTGCCCTCCAGCATGCATGGGGCCATCACAGATACAGAAGTTGGAATTAAAAGATAAGATTTTTTTTTTGCTCTCCTTAATTCGACGCAGCGTATGAAATGCCTTATCATGTATTTTCTGTGTCCCTCTCAGTTATTTCCCTCTAAGTGTGAGTAAAATTCTAACAAAGAATCAAACCCACTGGGACACCAGGTCCTTTCAACAATACATCTGGCTCACATCCCAACATCAGGAACCAAATCAACCAAACTGCAGCAACAACATCCTGAGAAATGTGAGAAAAACTCTTTTGTTTTTCAAAATGAGTGCTCTGCAGCACAATGTGCAGTTCTGCTGATAAAAGTAATCAGAAACAAATAATTAATACCTTGCCCAAGGGACAGATTTAAATGTATCCCAAGACGAAGTACATTAAAGCAAACTGAGTAAGCCTCCTATTAGAATACAGCTGGCATCGTTTGGTGATTGCTTTTCTTTTATGTGGCACCAAGAGAAAACAAGACTTTCTGAAAGCTAAAAGAAGGAGGCTCACGTAATTAGCTCTCCAGTTGTCTGGCCCAATTAAGATCAACCTGGGCTGACACACACACACACACACACACACACACACACACACAGGGGTGGACTCAGTCATTTTGGGGCCTAAAGCAGCACCGGCATGGGGTCCTCGACATCACCTGTTCCTGCCCTTTGTCAAAACCTGGGAATCCTAAGCAGTCGTGGCTGTAGTCGTGGCATTAATGGGGGTAGCTTCACTTCATTTTTCAACAGAACACGTCGCACAAAACATTTTCTTCCCCATCAGACTGTGACAGTTATATTCCTCATACCTTCAAACAAAATGAGAGAAAAATGCCATCCAATGCATGAGTGATTAGAGAAAGGTCATATAACATATACTAAAAGTATTACTGCAAGGCATTACATCATGAGATGAAATCATGGCTGAACAAATGAATTTACTCTTCATCTATCAAATTCAGTATTGAGGGAAAACGTAGGCCTAATTAACCTATTATTGATTTTTTTCACTTTCTAACAAAATAGTTTTTTAGAAATAGTTTTTTATTTATTTATTTATTTATTTATATCAGCCTATAACAGTGCGAACAGATCAGGTCAGCGACCTTCACTATCAGAAGAGCAAAGAGTCAAAAGGGTAAAAAAAAAAAAAGTCTTAAGTAGGAACTATAACTCCAAGACTTTTGTCTCTTTTTGGATTTGGCATTCGTAGACTCATGGAGACTCAGGATTAGCCACTTCAGCTGCTTAGTACTCTGACTTGAATATAGTGCTAGCAGATGAGACTCGTTCCATAAAGCATAAATGCTAGCTAGGTTTCTGCATAAGTTAGCTTTATTGGTTCTACTTGAATTTAGCATGTGTGATTACACAATCGGCTCAATGAATTCTTTAGCTACTATATGCTTATTTTCATTTTAGCTAGAGCTGTAGCAGGTCACTCAGTTCAATGGTGTGTGAAAGTGTGTCAAGCAGCATTGCCTTCATTTTGTAGCTAAAGTGGGAGTTTTTATATAAAGTCTATACTGTCTATGGATTCAAATGCAAGAATACTTAACTATTGACATTTATGGTTATAGTCACTCACCATTACCAGTACAACTCCTCTCCGTACTGTGTATGGAAGAACTAAAAATAAGAGATAACTTTCTCTTCATGGTTCAGTTGCCCTTCCACTTTTTCTTATATGTTTCAGAAACTCTGCAGCACAGCCCTCCCGCCACCCTGCAAGGGAGCATTTGTTTATCCTCACCAGCTGCTTTTATTTTATTTTTTCCTCTAATATAACCACAAATATCTCACTTGTTTTATGACTTGGAATGAAAGTGGGGGTGGCATCGGAAAATCAAACCACAGATGGTGTTGAAAGTAATGATCTCTGCAAATAACACAGTAAGTATTTACATTTTGGTGTCCCTGTCCACTACTGACAGTCATCCAGGCGAAGTAGGCCACTGACCAGGGGTCCCACACTCCTGAGGGCCCCAAAAGCCCAAGATTACTCTTCTCTGGTAATTCAATTACTTGCACAATTGTTATGGAATTTGTATGACTAATGTGCAAATTCAGCTGAGGCATTCAACATTTTGCAGGCCGTGGATCCCATAGCATAGCATAGACTGAGCAGCAACTCCCCACTACATACAGTGTATTGCACAGAATATTTTCAGGTCTTCTCTTGTTTGCGTGTCTCATAGCTGTTAAGTTAGCAGGAGTTGTTGTATGGCAGAGTCTTTTGCTTGTCAAGTTGTAAAACGATGCATTGTTAGCTCACAAGAGTGTCTTGGGATAATAGTACAACTAGTTAATCATAATGTTTCAAGAATACATAGCTAGTGCTAGTTAGCTAGCACACATGATTGCACAAGGATTAATGGTTAGTCTTTTGGAAATGTTGTGTATATTATTGTTATTTTTTACAAACAGGCTGGATTCATGTTAATGCGTATTTTCACAAATAATAAAAA
The DNA here is from genome assembly GCA_034769285.1 of Lutjanus argentimaculatus. Classification (NCBI taxonomy): domain Eukaryota; kingdom Metazoa; phylum Chordata; class Actinopteri; order Lutjaniformes; family Lutjanidae; genus Lutjanus; species Lutjanus argentimaculatus. Next base: position 24,027,223 of record JAWZSL010000009.1, on the reverse strand, counting down.
AAAAACTTTCAAAAAATAATCTAACAATGATTTGGAGGACCTCCTGCAGTAATATAATAGTATTAGCATGACTATAACAAAATGCAGTATTGCCAAAGTACAATCAGAATACAAAATACACAAATAACACAACAATAACACAGGCATTAATCAATAAAACATAATGTTATGACCCCCTGTTGAAGACCCATGAACTAAGGCAAACTAAATGTGGTGTTAAACTAAAATACCACAACAGGAGCTCATCAGAAAATGTGTGCCCCTTTTTCCAAACAGGTTAATCCAGTCATGAAGTGAGCAAACTTCACAATATCTTTGCGACTCACACACACTGAGTTGACACAGTATGGTTGTTTATTAATATTGACTTATGGGAGTCTGTGCTGTCTGGTTGTAAGTTCTCACACACAGTAGCTGTGATGACTGACAGCAACTCAATGCAGGAGCATTAAAGCTCAAGAACCGGCAGTCACCTTGTGGACATGTGTACATGTATGTGTGTGTGTGTGTTTTCCATTAAGACAGACAGACTCAAACAAACACAGTGGCCTTGTAAAGTTGGCAGTCTTCGGCGTGTCAGTCAAAGAGAGAACAGCCAGCTCATGAGAAAGCAGCTCATGGAAAAAAAAAATGCTGTCAGTCATCAAGAACATTTCGCTTTGTCCCATCTTAGGCAAAATATAGCCATAAGCTCTGAGTAACAATCTATTCAGTCACAGTGGGCTGCTGACTCAATTTCTTTTCTGTTATCTTCCTTTTTTTCATTGACTCAACGTTCATGCCTTGGTGCATAATATTGTCTTATTTATCCCAGTGAGGTCTCCTCAGTGAGGCTGCTGTGATACAAATTTTAAATGTGAGAAAAAGAAAGCAATGGTATCAGAGCAGTTCTCAGCACATATCCTGAGTTTATTAATCAGAAACCGTATAAGGAGAGAAAAGGATTGCCCTCTAACTGTGCCCACTCAGGACTAGGTACCACATAATAAAAACAATTCATCTGTGTAACTGCATGCGTACAGTCCCACTGCAATCAGAAAACACAGGTCATGGGGGCAAAGTGACGTAAAATCCTCATGAAAAAACAGAATAAACCTTCAAAAACCTTGAGTGTTTTTCAAGAAAAAGCATTAATTGACAAAAACAACGAGCCTAAATTACTAAAATGAACCAGACAAAAAAATGATCAAACAAAACACATTTCTTGCAATCCAGGATGGTCGTTTCACAGAATCCCAGTACTTTCGGCCTAAATGATGAACGACGCTCAGGCGACAGTAGAGGACACCTGCTGTCAGAGCAGCATTAGACAGATAGCACTGATCTAAATGCTACACAGCTGACGGCGCGAGTGTGTTTCTGGGGTTATCAAGTGGTCTCCTCCCATCAGGAATGCTCACTTGACACGTCAAGAACACTTGACTTGAGTGATATCTTGTCGAACGAAATAACTACTGCTCTCTACTCCAAATATGGCTGGAGTCGCTGCTGCTGCCCTGAACCTGGACCTTTCCCCTAGTTTGTCACGTTCTCAGTGGCTCTCGTGACTGATAAAGGCCGGACAGACAGCTTTCACTACATAGTGGGTCAGAATTCAAATTGATCATTGACCATTAAGCCCCCTTCTTCAGTTTACAATCATAATAAGCCTAATTTACAGAACCAGACAAAAGCAGCTTATTATTCCACATCATTCTCATTCTGTAGTCAAGTTAGCAACAATAAATATACAGTTGTCCTGACTGTCACTAAAAATATTGACAATTCTTTTCCATGTGCATGAATATATAGATTACATTTCTTGAATATTTCACAAACTCTGCCCTGTTAAGTAAAGAAGACCAGAATATGCACTTGATGGCTACTTATATGTATTTCGCTAAAACACTAGGCTAAAGATCTATGTCTCAGGCAAAATTCAGCATGCTCACTGGTGAATGATCCATGTTGGAAACAGCATTGCTCCTGTATTGCGATGTACAGTAATAATAAGAAGGTAAATGTAAGGTAATGACTGTTATTTCATTTCAATATAAGCTGCTTAGCTTGCATATTTGGACAAGCAAGATAGATCAGATTTAAGATTAAGATTTAAGATAGATCAGATTTAAGCATTAGCCTAGTCATGTTTTCAGAATTTGCAAAAGATTTCTAGGATGAGGACTAACTGGTCTGGCAAATGTGACACTATCTCAGATAATGAGTTCATCTGGGGATGCGGGAGTGTAAACTTCCCCAAATTCAAGAGAGTAGAGGGACTAACATTAGCTTAAACTCCAACAGCGTCCCAGTCCACACAGTGTCTTAGTTAAGAACATGTTGTTTTAATGTAATCACTGTGCAGGAAGTCATCTTGACATTATATCAGCATCATGACATCTTTCACGGCAGTTTCATCGTCTGTATCTGTAGAATATGCCACAGGCATTAAAAAAAATATCAGGGCAGAGCACTCTTTTGCTTTCTCACTTTTCCTTTTCTCACCCCCCCCCCCCCTTTTCTCTCTGAACAACTCTTGTGCAAAGTTAGTGTAGAAAGATATTGGTTTCAGCAGCAGCCCCACAACAGAAACACCACCTGGACACCACAGGTGTACCAGCCACAGCAGTTCAGTGAAGCAGCCATCATGCACAGGTACATGCCTAGTGATACTAATGAAGCATCCTTTACATGCAGGTCAAACAGTCAGGGTGCTGCTACTGTGCATGTTGGCTCACTAGAAAAGCTCTGCTCAAAGATTCAATTAAACCACGTGGGACATTGCTGCTCAGCCTTGCTGCCAGTTTTTCCCAGTGGCCACTTGCAGTATTGCAGCGAAAAATTCTCCACCGCCCAGAAAGCATTTCCCCCCCTAGGCCACCTTGAGGTGAAAGCTCAGTTATGACTCTCTAATTTATGACTCACCATCTTTGCATACACAATCTAGTTCCTTATAATACATCTATAGTTCTGCTACACTAAATGTAACGCAACCTTAATTTGTATCATTGTTAACAGCTGTGTTATTGCTGCTGTGAAAAAGGTCTAAAGCAGAATCACTACCCAACACTGTGAACTAGGGCCCGACCGATTTATCGGTCGGCCGATTAAATCGGCCAATTATAGCCCATTTGAGAATAATCGGTAATCGGCCAAAATTCGCAGATTATGGCCGATTATAACTGCAGGGAAAAAGACTTGATTTTCCCAAAGATTCCCCAATATTATTTATCCGACCGGTAGAGGGCGCACCGACTTCATGACACACTCCACTAACCACCTCACAGCAGAGTGACCTGGAGCCGGCAGCGGCTGGAACGCACGATGTCTATGTTAAGCACACGTTTTTATTGATATTGTAGCGTCCGACCCGACGTAACTACAACACACAACACAACACACACACACACAACACACACACACACACACACAGAGGACCCTGTTTTCCTCACTCTCACCCCGCCCCCTCAGTTTCTCATCCAACCACATAGCCTACCTGCCCGTACCATACACATTCCAGTCAGTCAGAAATCACAGAACTTAAACATCATAAGAAGAACATTACTGCGGGGTCACTACAAGTGCAGTGGGCTATTAACGAGTCGCTACGTGGCATATGCGCACCAGTGTTTGTAGAGCCCGTTCAGGGGTGCAACCCTTTTTTTTAAACCAATGCATATTTACATCTTACTAATTTGTTTTTATTTTATTTTATTTTATTATTATTATTTTTTTTTTTTTTTTTTTTAAACCTAATGGTAATGTTAAGGATGGTAAGGTTTGTGTTATATGCTGCTTGCCTCAAAACAATAAAAGTATTTGCAATTAATTTTCTGCCTTCAATTTACATCTTGTAAGAAAGAAATGTCTGAAAAGCTCAAAAGCAGCCATTTGTTAAAAAAAAATTAATGTAAAAATTTAATCGGCCGATTAATCGGTTATCGGAAATTTTCTTCCCTAATAATCGGCAACAGCATCGGCCCCAAAAAATCCATATCGGTCGGGCCCTACTGTGAACAATGACAACATGTAAGACTGCAGGCACTGACAGCTTGAAAAAAGCACATAGTGTATAAACACACACACACACCACACACACAAAGAGACCCCTGCGATAGGCTGGCGACCTGTCCAGGCTGTAAATCCCTCTTGCCTGTTGCATGCTGGGATTGACTCTAGCTTCCCGTGACCCTGAGCAGGATAAGCGGATATAGAAAATGGACGGTTAGATGAAGAGAACATAAACACAGCACCCGTTGTTACACACACGGACACACAGCGCTGCATCATAAAATAAAGAAGGCTTGGGGCATTTCTGGACTGGAAATGGAATCAGGTTAAGTGGTGCTTGGCCTCACATAAAAACTGAGACTATCCAGGATTTGAGGCTTTGCCATGTGTGTAGCGTACTGTGCAGAATTACATCTTTTGCTCCAAACCCGCCTGCGTACACAAATTTGCTCCGTTTGTTTATTTCCTCCGACTGCTGAAGTGGAAATCATATTGCATACATTTGATCTCTTCTCTGAACATTTCTGCAGCCTCGTGTTTGTTGTCAAGTCTCATGGGTGTCTTCAATCCTCTATACTCCCCCACATAAGTGCCTCAACTCTGGCAACATTTCCAAGAAAGCGGCTTTAAAAGCTTTGGGAACCACTAAAGGCGCACAAACATGGTGTAATGGTTGATACAGAAGTACTTATACAGTACATGATTATAAAAACACATGCAGACACAAGAAAGCATTGCAGTCTATTTATTTATTCATCAGATTTTCTTGTTTTTTACACATTGCCTGGCGTTTTATATATTTAAATACAATGAGATTCTAAGCAAGTCAGTATTATTTTCTTGCCCTCGATAGAAAAGAAGCCCTTTGATATTTTTCCCTAGATGGAGCTTTTTTATTAAAAGTTGAATCTCGCTCATCCTGAATGTGTCACCCTCTACTTTGCATTGAGGCCATATCATGTATTGCATTATAATCTCATTGAAATGTTGATATTTGCAGCAGCGGGAGAGCACAGTGGTTGTGTAACAGAGATATTGTGTGTCCATTAAAGAATATTGTTTTAGCACACATGCACACAGTGAAGAGTGATATGAACGGTGAGAGGAGGAAGGTATTAACATGAAATAGAGGCTGCATGGTGAATAAACTGTCTGTTCTCACTGCCAACAGCTTGGTCTGTGCCTCTTTGCTTCAGAGTGTGATGCAAACAGTTTTAACTTGCAGAACCATAAGTGGTCAGTTGTCTTTTGTGTTCAATGTTTGACCAGCTAAGACCATTTTTTCCTCAGCTATTTTTGCATCAATTTGGCTGATGCTTTACCCAAAGAGCTAACAAATTAGGTACAATCCAGATAAGCTAAGCTAAGCTAAGCTAAGCTAAGCTAAGATAAGATAAGATAAGACCACTGTTCTTTTTCCAGTTCCTACCCTGTGTGTATTTGCCTCTTCCTCTTCTTTCTTTTGAATGTTTTTATTGTGAGACATGAATACAGCAGTAATACAGACTTCTGTATAATGGATATCCTGCCATATTTCAAATACATTCAACCACAAAAGACAAGCAATACAGGGCAATAAAAAAGCTGTTTCCATCTGTATACAAGGACCTTTTTACACCATCCATAGTCACTTGTCTGTGTTCTTGCAATAGATTGTAAATGAAATAGTCTTATTGTGAACTACAGGAAGACTAAACACTGAAAAGACATCTCAGTCTACACCAATGGAAATAAAGTGAAAAGAGTAAACAGCTCCAAGTTCCATGTTTCTCATAATCTAAAAACCTCTCTCAGTCTGTCACAACTTCAGATGTAAAAGAGCCTCTACATCCAGAAAGATCCCACCTACTGGACACTATATGCCAAGATCCAGGGAAACTTCTACAAGAAACCATCGTAATATTTGACTCACAGTGATTGAGGACTCTGATCAAAAACCTTTACTTCAAAGAGCACAAATAGCAACTAGGGACCTTCACCTTTTACTCAGGAGGCAATACGACTTCATGCAGGGAGGCTGTTAAACGACTGATTCCCAGATAAGCTTTTGGCAGGATGCTGAGAACCACTTGCTCTGTAAAGTTCCCATTAGTGATTGAGCACAAAACCAATCTCCACCTTGTAATCACCTCTGAGGTTTATATGTGTAAAGCTCGCCTGCACACAAAGTTGCCATCAATCACAGATACACCACTGAACTCTCATTTAAACCTTATTCCAACAGAGTTAAAGGCCTCATAGATCATCGTCTCTCAGATGCTGGGGCGTATAAAGCATGTGCCAATCACAGGGTAAAAGAATCAAAACACTTGAAGAAAACAGTAAAGGTCTATACACACAAAGTCTGTATTTTTCGTACACGTTCCTTAAATCGTAGATAGTTTCTGTGGGATGCTGAAGAGAAAGGTGGACACCTCACCTGTCTGCAGCTTCTGCAAGGCCTGATGCGGCTGTTGCTTCTCTCTCATTTCCTCCCTCACTTCTCTCAGGAGTTACCTCCCTGGGCTGTTGCCATTCTGTTTCCACGTCGGTGGCTACCTGAAGGTGCTGAGCTGTCCTCCCCTCGGGAACTGTCATCACCATTCACCACATGTGAAAAAACACAAATCAAACCTGTTCCGAAAACTTTCATGATATAGCCAGTGTGAATGTGATTGACACAATGTGAGGTTGGATTCATTTGCAACATATAAATGTGCAACAATTTTGGACAAAAATGTCAAAATTCCATGGTTGTTTTGCACATTATAACACAAGTTGCTGATGATACAACTCAGCAGTTTGTTTATTATGCAGAGCTGACTATGTCATGGTAAGACATATTAGATGAGGCAAGTTTAGTACATGAAACACAGACACATGGAACAGCTCAGGCTGAAGAGCTCAGGCTGGTTACCGAATGTCGCTGCTTTTAGGGCACCGACCAAATTGCTTTGATACTAGTGAGTTTCGAAAAATACCACTCGGTGCCAAATTTCCATATCTAAGGAGTAAATCTTACCAGCATCAGTGAGCCAATAAGCAAGTAGCTAGAGTGGACAGATGTCCTGAAAAATTCACGATTACAGTCTGAATCCCAAATTTTCTCCTGCTTGTCACTAAACTATTATATTAATATATAATATGGATAACATAGGAACCCATGAAAATATTGTGATCAATTCACTTATGTAGGCTATAGCTAATTTTTGCTCTTAGTTATTAAATTGTCCAGTTTGTTTTTGTAAAATATGCCAGAGTATAAATATGTCAGGCTATCATAAATAATGGATTGATGATGTCATTCAACCTGTTTTAAACTGGAGTGCAGCTGCCACTGCAGAACTAATTTGATGCATTTATCAATACGTATTTCTCGTTTGTTTTTCGGTAAGAACAAAATTTATTTATAATTTAGTTCTCCAGACCACTTGTAAGCCAGTACTCTTGAAAGCCAACTCCTGTTTTGCATGGTGAAATATTAATAATTATGAAGAAATAGTGATTAACTTTATGAAAAAACATAAGGAAAATGTTGCACAAGTAATTATTCATTTGATCATTTTAAATGTTTGCACTTATTCTTCAAAACCTGTGTGCCATTCTGGAGCCTCAATTTTGATCAGCAGCAAAACGATCAAATCTAACTCATCTGCAAGAACTCACCGCTTTTGCTTTCCTGGCCTTCCAGAGAGAGAAACCTCTTGAAATCACACCATTAATGCTCCAATGCGTTCCTCACTATCTGTTAAAAAAGCGTTGCTTTTTTTTTTTGCTGTCTTTTGGTGGCATTCCCTTTCCATTTCCTTTGAATTTTCTAAGATTTTAACGTCACCTGTCAGATGTCTGGCTTGTTGCTTTCTGGTTTGCACACGGCACTTCAGTCTGCTGCCTGTATATGGATTTATTGGGCCGTTTCTGTGCGCAAATTGCAAATTTTCTGGCTTGTGCATCCCGTTAAAGATCAAACAAGATTCATCAACATACTCAGGTTTGGCAGATTTGGCTGTCTGCACACGTTTCATTAATCATTAATTAATAATAGGATGCTTGTATTTTCCTCTTTGTGCTTTGTTTAAGAAAAAATATAAGACAAAAGTAAGAAAATATTGACGCATGAGGCCCAATGTGTTTAAGAACCTTTTTACTTATTTTTTATTTATTTCTTTAACTATTTATTCATTTTTTTTTCTTTGTTTATTCTGTTGCATTTTGTCTCCTTCAGTCAATCTTTGCTTACATACCAACACAAAGACTTTGGCCATCACGAATAGTTAGTTTGATTGATGATCAACACTAATTTGAAACAACATCATTACATTGTGCCCACATTAAAAGGACATTCACATTTCAAAAGTACCCAGCTGCCTGAGAAAGAAGCAGACAGACAGTTTGGGACCTCTGAGGACGACTCATGGGGGTCCATTGTCTTCCTCTAGTTGAGTCAGCGACAGGCAGGATGCAGGCCAGTGGTCAAACCAAACTGTATTATCTGTGTGTATACACAACAAATCTCCGCAGGACCTTCAGCCCAAACACAAGATAAAGCCAAACATCCTTCCCAAGAAATGCAATACAGTAAAGACAGAGGAGGGGTGGGGGGGTGAAGATGTGTGCAGTTAAATCAGGATCTATGCAAGAATCCAGTTTAGGACAGTGTAAGACCTACAAATCCCTGTACATGTTATCTAAAAAAGTGTATTCAAGACTAGTTCTGTGTATGGTGCATGAGATTATCATATTAATAGAGCCGTTCTATTCTTTTAGTAAGGATGTCTGAAGTTGGTAGTTTTATGCTTGAGTTGAGCATTAAGGCTGGATTTTACTCTGACATGTACACAGATAGCTGCGGACACTGTGGGCATGTAGTAGGTTTATAGTGCATTCTGGAGTCTGCTCAGAGGACACATTCCACACATACGCAATAGACTGGCATCTACAGATTGCTATGTGTCCACGGACACATTTGTACAGTCCAAAGACATTGGGGGTATGCAGATGTCAGTACAGACCCTATGCATGCAACCTCTGATGATGGAATTTACATCGCACGGACCCTTGCAAATGTGTAAAGTATGATACTGGCTTTAGTTTGAGATCACACGAATTCACATCTCAGTCATTAAAGTGAAGAAGTTTTGTCTAAGTTCAGTCTGACTGGAGTTTAAAGAGAGTGTTGACCTACTGTTCCTGAAGTAAGTGATAAGCAACATAATTAGGGATTCATTAAATGCAACATCCAATACAGCGAGTTAACCAACCCTAGAAAGCAGCCAGTGTCTTTCAGTATTTTCTGTTTACCTCTGTTGAAGTAGGATCAGGCTATATATGAAACAACAAGCAATACATGTTTCTTATTACTGCAGATGACTAGGTAGTGTGCTAGTTTGCTAACCAAACAGCCAGCTTAGTAGTCCCTCCACAACTTAACTCAGTGATTCCCAAACTTTTTCCAGTATGCCCCCCTTTCAGAAGCCAATAAAAGTTCAAGCCCCCTACCACAAAATTTTAAATCAATTGTAAACAATAATTGGCGATGGAACTGATAAAAAAAAGAATTCAAAAGTTAAATTTTAGCTAAATAAAGGTCATCTGGATAGAAACAGCAGACTCATTTGTTTATTCCTCCTACATAGATCATATTTATTCAGCTTTGTTTCGCTCGTTTTTTCTCCCCTGGTCTTTCGCGCCCCCCTTGCAGTGGCTCCGCGCCCCCACAGGGGGGCCCGCCCCCCAGTTTGGGAACCACTGACTTAACTTAACACAACTTCAACCAATCCCCCTGAATTCTGCACGACTTTGCAACTGTCCAATCACTGCAACTTTTCTGCAAATTTGACTGATTGCTGTCATTTCCTGTGAGTGGGGTGGGGTGGGGGGAGGGGTTAACAAACATGGAAGGAAATACAGAGCTGGAAACTATTGTGATTGACAGATAGTCCAGCCATGTAGTGTGTTAGTTAGCACGACTGCTATTTTGTGAAGACATGAGGATTAATTCCACAGTACACTGTTGTGACCAGCCATAACCTAGACTGAAAAAAGCTCTGAACCCTTCTAAAAGAAATGGCAATCACCTACTAAAGTATTTATCACTGTGGAATGCTGTTGTTGGCCTCCTAGCTACGTTGACCCCAGCAGCTTGTACTTGCAGCCCACATTACTTCCAGCCCTGCCTGCTTTTGCAAATAAATTCTGCTTTGCCAATTCTGGCGCGACTGTGGCATTAGAAACAGAAAGCAGCAAGTGCAGATAATTGGCTTCAAAGAACGCAAGACAGGGAAAGACATGGTGGTTTGAAGTGTACGGACTTGAGAGGAACAAAAAGTGATTTGCCTTTCGAGCTTCAAAGGGAGGGAAGCAGGAAAATATATGAAAGAACAAGAGCCAGGAGTGAAGTTACCTAAATGAAGGAAGACAAGAAAGTACGGGCCTCCCTTTTTATTAAACCTTTAGAACAAGATCAGTGGTCTTTCCAAAATTAAACCGTTTTCTTTCAAATTCATGATAAGATTACAGCATCTTAATAAAGTCACCAAGTGTCAGACCATCAGAAGTACAGAAATACTACATTTATACTGTTTCAAGTGTGTTGTTAAAATTTTAATCGCTCTCTGTATCTTTATAACAGAGGGATTCAGTCAAAATGTAAGCAGATTTTATTCATTATTGAAATTAAACTTTTTGTCCCAGTTAAATGGGAATAAGAATGACAAATCCTAAATCCAAATCCTTCCTAATCATCAACTGAGCATCCTGGATTAGAAATTCATTGGCTAAATTGGAAGCTTATGACACAAAATGCAGCAATTCTTTGTGTGGGGATAATAACTTATACAAATTAAATGTCGATTCTTGCAGTATGTTTTCAGTAAGTTTTACTTGGAGGACTACAGAGTGTCCTGTATATTAACAGTTCTATAGCAGGTACAGTTGGCACTTCTTTTTAAGAAATATTCATTCATAGCAGAAAGATGAGGTAATCAGTAGTTTAAAATCTAATGCAAAGTTTTTGAATAAAACATTTTTTAACTTCTGGAAAAGACAGCTTCAGGATTCCGTGTAAAAAGTTTGTTTAATCAGATTTCTGCGTTTTACTTAAAAAAAAAGTCAAACGTGGCGGCAAGGCGACAGTGTGAACTCTGAGTGTTTACCATTTGCTCTGAGCTTGTTGAGTTTTAAAATGATAAACGAGCATTAAAACAAGGATAAAAGATAAACACGACTGTGTCACCGACACGAGGTTAGCGGCAACTTTGACCCTCAGACCGGAGAATCTGCGTCATGCTTTCAGACATCGTTACTCACTTGGATGGAGGAAACCAATCAACATGCTGGCAAACAGGAGCTCTGTTTATCCTACAGCAGTATACTGTTGGCGCTCAGCTGTATTTTTCCACTCTTATTTCCTGTTCCCAACAACAAGATAAAGAGGATTTTATGCTGAACCGTGTCCATAAAGACAGTCTGCAGTGACTGGGCTCTTTCATGATGTGAAAGGCGAAACGAGGGCAAGAAAAATCTTTCCATCTTGTGTCATTGTTGAAAACAGTTCAAGGCTGCTGTCGTCATGATGAGCCGATAGCTGTGAGCACAAGTTATGGCACACGTATTTCATGAGTTTGTGAGAAATAAACATTTCAGCACAGTGCAGCTGGCTTCACAGCATCAAATATCACTGCTCGTTGTCTTTACACATCTTCAAATTTAAATTTGAAAAGAGGCTAAAACTGCCGCACAGCGTGGAACTAAATGAGATTAAAGGAGTTTCTGAGGGCTTGATAAATCGCTCTCTGGCAGCAGAAAGTGGAATCTTAGAAGCACACTGGGGCCGCCATGGCACCTCCTGAAACTCAGGACTGACAAAATCACTGAGACTGAGGCTGTAGAAACATTTGTGTTTCACAAAATCACAACCACCTCTGAGATTCTGCAGCTAAAATGCGACTCATTATAGAACAAAAGGACTGTGCTCAATTATAATGTATTCATATTCTCAAAGTAAATTGCAGTATCACAGTCACATGCTGAGATGAGTAAATATAGCCACACCACCTGTCGTGGTAGAAGACATTTACAGAAGCCCTGAGATACAACAAGACTATTATATAAATTGTCATTTTTCTTTCTCGTGTTTTTGTGAATATGACAGAAGAGGAAATAAAGAGCCGGAAATGGAAGAAGCTATCGCACCTTATCATACTCACCCACTTGTACTGACCCTCCTCTGTCTATTTAACTGCTCCACAACAGACATGGTTTACACAAACCACAGCTAAGAGACAAAAGCCCATTTTAGAAATACATCTTTAGATAACCTATGTGAACTTAAAGGGAGGCAAAGTCCCTTACCTTCTGTTGTGCCCCTTGAAACCTTACCTAAGAAAAAATATGAACGGTAGTCAATAGCGACACACAAATCATTTTTTGTTCACGGCTGAATTGTGCTACAAATTACATATATGATGTGTGCCAGTATAGATAATAAAATAAGATAATTTTACAAGACAAAAAAGCCACAATTTTTGATTGTTTGTCATAGTTTAGTTTTGTGTGAAACCCCTCAGTGAATTACATCTCTAGCGTTGCATGACATACATAATCAACACCAAATTTACTGTCTCTAATAATGTTATCTTATCTACAGTGTTTTTATCAGTGACTCCTAGTGCCTCTCTATTGTAGTCTGACTAACCTATGCTGACAAGCTAATCAGTTTGCTAACTGACTGTTTGCAAACTTGCTTCATTTCCTCTTTTTATTAAGCAGAATGGTGTACAATGGTGAACAAAATGTCAGGAGTAGTAAACAGAACAGGGATATAAAATGTAGAGCTGGGAGCTACTGTGACTGCCAGTGTTAGCTAAATTAAATATGTGTTCTATGGAGTCAACCCAGCTAGTGGGTTTGTGGTTTGCACAGTTTTGTGATGCAAGGATTATTCCACACTCTCTGTGTGACATTTTCAAAAAACTAAAAATGAAACTGAATTCTTTTAAAAGAAAAGACAGTCGCATATTAAAATATTTATTATTAGTAGTTTGTGGAATGCTGTTGTTAGCCTGCTAATTACGTTTAGCTCCTGTAGCTCATCCTGTACTTGCAAGCCATACTACTTCCAGCCCTGCCTGCTTTGTGTTTTTTTGTGAATATGACAGAAGAACAACCAAAGTTACTGTAGCTTATCAGAATACCTTTTTTTAAAGTGGACTTATTTCTACAGTTTGATCTTCACATATTGGCTTACATGTGCTGCTGTGGTTATTGTAAGATCTACCAGTGGTTTTTGTTAATGGATCTCAGTGTGCAGAAGGAACGATCAGCCTGTTCTTTCAGGGAAAATGGAGGCGCAATAAAGGTGCAGTGAAGATGTAATCTTGTTTCTGAAAAACAAATAATGGGGATTTGTAGATGGTAATTATTCCAACACGTTGATAGCTGTTATAAATTTTACAGGTCACTCGTTTAGAGATTCCATCTGTCTCTACTCTATGAAGCTGTGTTTTGCTCAATAATTCAAACTGTTGGCCCGCCTTCACTTTGTATTAAGAGGGAAAGGTGAGTACTTCTATGTCATGAACACTTTTAAGCCATTTAGCTTTCAGGTCTTGTTCAGTGGGAAAAATACATAATTCAAATCTCTATACACCCCCTGAAAGTATAAAGAACCAATTGTATCTATTTTCTCTGTCCCAGCTTGTGTCATTGTCTCTCGCCGACAGCAGGGACACAATTAGCTTGTCCGAAGCATCCAGACAGTGATGACAAGGGAGGAGGAGTCTCAGCTGCGGACTAGAATCATGCAGTTGCCCTCATAGATCATTGGCTCCTTGCTTTGTTGAAAACAGAAGGCTATGATTTAGCTTAATGCAATTATGACAATTATCTACCAATGACCCATGGATGACTTTGGTTACTTTACAGGAATTGCAAAGTAAAATTGTAATTATTTATTTATTTTACCTTTATTTAACCAGGCAAGTCATTAAGAACAAAGTCTTATTTACAGTGGTGGCCTGGCAAAAGGCAACAGCCTCTTGAGGAAAAAAGGACAGGGACTGAAAAGGGTATCAAAAGACTGGGACCATAGCAGCTCCTCGCATGTGGGTTCACAGTGACCCCAGCCTCATGACAGATTCTCTCAGTATCAGAGAGTATCTGTCCCTCTGCTGTATATCTTTATATGCAAAACCACAGAGCCACTACCACAAGCCCACTACCACGATTCCTGCATGTCAATCAACCCAAGCTGCAGTGAGATGCTGGGCAGTCGTCGTGGCAACTTACAGCGCACGATTGCTGTCTGACTGACATGTTTATTTGGTTGAGTGGGCTTCAGCCACTATAGTGTCACTGCCGGAACTGAAAAACTACTTTGTATTTTGTATATTGTATTGTTTTAATCATAATGATGATCATTTTAAAAAATCTGAATTGCTGCTGTTATTCATAATATTATTAATCTCAATTAATAATCTCAATATTAAGATCAAATTAGTTGCAGCTATTGCTTCCAAGGACTTGCAGCATGTTAAATGGTGTACAGGGGCTTAAAAAATGTACTTTGTCAAATGAAATAAAATTAGACACTTTCATTTTTTATTTCAGTTTTTTATTTTCAGCACTTTTTTTGCTTGAGGGAACTTCAGCTGCTCACATGCTTGCAATGCGTTTGATCAGAGACGAAGTGGAATTAAGGCGAGTCAAGACTCGGTTAAGATTTATTGTTATCATCTGCCCTTATAAATCTGTGCAACAGGTCCATTTCATTTCAGATTTAATTTAATTATAACTGCAGCTTTATCTTTAAAAAGCACCTAACATCACATCTGTTCACATGAAAAAGTGTTACAATTATTTTTACACATACTGAGTGTGACAGATCATTCAAATCAACCTGTGAATATTTTTATTTAAACACCTGATTAGTCATTTCTGTAGCCTCTCAGAAATATAGAGGAATTCAAATCGTCCATGAAGGTGATATTTTAATAAAATCCACCTTCAAACATAACACTGACATATTTATCAGTCCAACTCCACCTACTGTAAGGAAACCCCACATAAAAATCTCATCAGCAAATGTTTTATGCATACAGAACCAAAAGCACAGTGTTACAGTGCTGGTCATACTGCAACATGTTAAGAAATACTGCAGGAGTGCAGTGAATTTCCATGTTTGTAATGGCATTTGAGATATCCTTGAGGACAGATTCACCTTCCACTTATTCACCTTCTGTGACACTGGGCTGTATCTCCTCTCCTCTGTTGACGGTTCAATATAAGGACTTGGCAGCTATACAGACAGATTCCCTGAGGGCTGAGGGGGTCTGCAGTAAACATGGACTCAGTATTCCACAAGCCCATAAATGTACCTCCAACTGATGGTGTACCTGCTCTCATGTGGATTTACACCACATTATTTTACATCATATAGACTTTTTATGTTTATACACACGCACACACACACACACACACACATATAGGTGTATGTGTGTGTCCTGATCAGAGATAACAGGTATCACAATGGTGGTTATCAACTTGCTTTATTAACCCAGGCTTTCTCCTTCAGGCTCTGTGCACAGTCAGGAATGGGCGTCTGGTGCATCATTTGACTCTTCTTCTGCACAAAGTGAAACGATGGCAAGCTGCCCCCTTCAGTCAAGATGAACACCTTGTTATAATGGAAAGCTATAAAAATATTTCAAAATATATTACGGCAAAAAGCAGCACTGTTGCTGCAAATAAGGCAAGAGAGGAACGCTGTCAGAAAAATTCTGAAAAATACTATTTATTTCTAACTGCACATTAAACAATTAGCCATATTTATACATGATGCAGTCGGTCTGATTCTGTCTCATAATGAAGGAGACATGTAAATCACTTCAATTTCTGGTAACACAATGCATATGGTTTATGCTGTTGTAATACATTTTATTTGGTGGTATTACTAATGTACAGCCTGGCAACTTTGTATGTATAATCTGACCTAATCGCTCATAAAGAACATCATCAGGAACAGATCTGATTAAAGAGCAGTTCCATTACAGCTGATTTAATCTGAATATAACCTGCTCCTTACTAGGTGATGAGTTCAGCATCAGTTACCATGGTGATCTAGCCTGGTTAAAAGAGAGACACTTTCGTGACACTGAAAACCCTGATTTTTGACTCAGCATACCTCACTAACCCATTAATCTCGCTTCGTAGTACACCCCTCAGGTCAGCACAACCTATTCTGTGTCTGCATTGCAGACTGACTGTTGGCTCTTACAGCCTTTATAAGGATACTAGATGAAAAGCCTGCAGGCTGCTGCAGCTGACATGTTGATTATGAGCCATGATGGCATTTTATACATACACACACACAAACACCACATTTCCATCA
This sequence comes from Lutjanus argentimaculatus, assembly GCA_034769285.1. NCBI lineage: Eukaryota > Metazoa > Chordata > Actinopteri > Lutjaniformes > Lutjanidae > Lutjanus > Lutjanus argentimaculatus. Next base: position 24,010,866 of record JAWZSL010000009.1, on the reverse strand, counting down.
AACCTCTAAAATGGGTTTGTGAACACTGTGTTGTTGCAGAGAGGCAATGCAAGACCAAAGTATTCCATCAAAAAGTGAAATCAGTGTACCGTTTTATGCTTAAAAGCAGTCCCATCCCTTGTAATCTTGCAGCTTTTATCTGTTTCGTTTTTACCTCAATACTAACAAGCTAAGGGGTAATTTGTCATTTTATATGAAAATACAGCATGAAAAAGTTCTTTGAAGTGTTTTGAATAGATCTAAATTGTTGAGTCCTTTCTAAAGCTAGTTTGTTTCTTGGTGTGAAAATACTTTTCTCAATGTCTAAAACAAAAGATATATTACAGACTTCTGATGAGTTAGTTCAGGTAACTCATCAGAAGAGGAAGACGTGAAGAAGAGGTAATTGGGTAAAAAGTTATATTGAGCACCATGATTGATAATCACCTGAAATTTGGTTCATAAACTGAAATGCTGTGTTAGAAAAGTTACCTTTTTTGCTTAGGAAAACTTGCTATATTCCAGATTGATAAAACTAATGACCTCCGCCAGGCTTGTGCATGAGTGTGACAGACGTGCAGCTTGTCCGCAGCTAATCTTGCATACTACTTGACCCGGTTTTTTTGTGCACATCCATGACTCTATGCCGAAGGACATAAATGACCATTTGGATTCAAAGATGAACTGATTACATTTTGGGGGTCAAAGAACACGCTTGGAGGGAATTTCTTTACCTACTTGGACTTAAGGATAAACTGCTTTGGTTTGGTGGTTTAAGATCAAATGACACGTTTTGGGTCATAATTCCAGAATTTATATGCTAACGATGACCAAATTTCATACAAATATCTAATAGGATAGTAGCAATACTGGAGAGTAGCCATTTACATGTAACTAGTTACATGTAATTAAATGACAAAATAAATGTAACTGTAATCCGTTACAGACTGACAAAAATATGTTATAGTTTCCTGGTGATTACAAAGAAGTTACATCCAAATATTATTTTCCAGTTGCCAGGCAGAGATCTGATCTCTACCGAGTGCACTCTGAGTCTGTTATCTCATCTACTATTATCTGCTGGTATCACAACCTTACTACTGAAGAGAAGAATGCCCTTGATAAGATTGTCAAAGTGGCCTGGACGATAGTGGGGCTGCAATTCAGGAGTTTAAATCACACATCCAACAAACAGGTGCTTAACAAAGCAACGGCGATTCGCTCAGAATGTGCCCTTGCCCTCAATTCAGAGTACAAGCTGTTACCATCCGGCTTTCACTTAAGTGTATTTATTGCCACGAAAGACGTACAAGAATTCCTTCATCCGTCTCCATTCAAACTTTGAATTCTAAAAGCAGGAGGAGGTAAGTTCTGCTGTTGTTGACAAGTACAGACAGTGATGATGATGGCGATGTCGTGATGCTGATGATGATGATAATGATGAATATAATGACACAGTGACAGTGGCAATTATGATTTTTAAACTGAGGTGCAGTTTATTATATTTGTATTACTGGTGCTGATGCTGATGACCAGAATTATAGAGATGAGTCATGTGGTTGATAGTGATGATAATGGTTATGTTGCTAGGTGATTTTGATTTCATTATATTATTTATAGGTCCTGTGGGGTTATGGTGAACACTTACATGTGTAATATTTTATGTTTTGATGTGTGTTTTTAGGCTTGCTGCAACACAAATTGGCTAATCAGGACAATTTTATTAAATGATAAACGGTGAAGCTGCAGCAGTTCTGCAGGAACCTCTACCAGGCAGATTATACACAACAAACTCAGCTACTGTGTGTTTCAAGAGCTTTAAGGGCGCCATCATACAATAAGTGCTATTGTATAGTGACCGTCTCACTTTTTAACACTCTGGTTGCTTGGTAACAGGCGCTTAATGAGGCTTTTATGGGAGGATAATAAGACAGGGGGGCCCTGAAGTGACAGTTGGATGTGTATTTTCTCTGAATCCTCACCTTTAACTCCACTTAGATACAATGATGATGTTTACCTTCTCATAGATCTCATTTACTGACTGACTTACTTCATGGTCCATGTGAATCACAATGCCTTTCATGGAGTTTTTTAATGCAGTGCAAAAGCATTCACTTATACAACCCTGAACATTCATTCTTTTGTCAATAAGTAAAGTAATAAAGGGCAGCTTTTGTATATGAAATGAATTCATAATAGAGGGAATCAATTTGTTGCCTCGTCATAAAAGCTTTTAGACTTGATGTTCTAAAGGGCAGGAGGACAGGTTGAGACTTTGCTGGGAAAGATTCGGCCATAAAAAAAAGATTCATTTTGTATGTGCCACAGCAGAGGCAGTTTGTTGAAACAACACCAGACCTGCATGATTGCAGGAGCACTGACAACATCACCACTACTAACACACCTCATCAAAACAAAGTGCCAAGGCCAAAGAAACAGCAATTTCTCAGAGAAATTAACAAAGGATAACATGGACATTTTCTCCACTTTAAGCCCTGCTGGCAGAGTGGCTCTAACAAAGCTGGTCAGTCAGTCGAACACTTTGGTACAAGCTGAAACATCTCACCAAATATTGGATGGATGTTGGCATTTTAGTGCACGTTCATGGTTTCCAGAGGATAAAACCTATCATCAGGTCTAAATGCATTTTGTCTAATGGTTTGTTTTACGGGCAGATACCTCCCAAACTAATCACATCGCCATCAGCCTCGGCTGCACCTTTGTTTACCACTAATTGACCTTCTCTATGCCCCGCCTCCTTTTGCTTTGTACTCCAGTGACAGTTGATGACTTTCTCTTTTCCTGTTTCCTCAATAGATATGCTATGTTCTAGACTTATCTGTGTTGAAGGATGCCCCCATTGGGCCACCATACCTATTAGAAATTGCTGATTGCAGGTACAAGTAGCTGTGCAAGAACTGCACTCAACATAATGTTACCATAAATCCCCCTTGTTCTCTGTCTTTCCTCCTGGAAAGACAGAAATCTGAAAGAAAAACATACCTCAGTGTTGTGAAATGAGAGAGAACATTGCCAAGTTAAAAAGGATTCTCCAGGGTTTTTACTCTCAGCCCGTCTCTACTTTTACTTCAACCTGTCCAATCCTATCCATCACCGTGACGTTACATAACAAAGAGTGAAGAAATCTTCTCAAAGTTGGGTTTTCTCGTCAAAAAAAAAAAAAAAAAATTCTTACAGCTTCAAGCATCCTCATACGGTGTGATGGGATTATTTTCCGGGGTTCAGTGTGACTCATCTGAATCCTTGTCCTCCCTCGGATAATATTCCCGTCTCCAGCTTCTGATCCAGTCTGTGTGTCTGCAGAAAAGAAAGTGTGTGATATGAATGAATGACTCATTTAGTGACACACCAATAAATCAAACTACTCCTGCATACCACAGTGAGTTTGTTTTCATTCTTTGACTGGATGTAAATATATAAAAAAAAAAGTTTCATACTGTACAACAACAGATACAGGGGCTGGTGATGTCACGGGAAATCCTGTTTAGAGACAATTCAGCTGGTTTACTGGTGCATTCTGGGAGGTCACACAGTAGGCACACGAGGATAATAATAAGATGCAGCATAAAATATTTACATGAATACAGAATAATAAAACTGCCCAGGTGTGTTAGCATGCAACTATGAGTGTGCGAATACATGTCAGCAAGAATAGGTTTCAAACTGATGATTAACATATGTGTGTGTCTGTGTGTGTGTGTGCATGTGTTTGTGTGTGTGCGTGAGTGTGTGTGTGAGCATGTGTGTATAAGTGTGAGAATGTGTGTAAACAGGAAGACAGAGCTGGAGGGAACTCTGCTTTTAGAAAAAGACTCTTTTGAATCCACTTTTGTACTCACAGCAGCAGGATGCAACACCCAGAATACAACAAGGCGCAAACACGTCACCGGAAAAGTGAAACTGACTTTTGAGGTTACAAATACCTCGGAGATCCACTTATGCCTCTCCATAAAAAAAACATAAAACACTTCCCACTGACAACTTTTTTTCTCAGTCTTGAACTTATTTACATATTTGCATCTTGTGTAAGGCTTTGAACACAGAATAAAGAGCATAACATTGGAAATTTACTTGCTTGCCTGCTCTAGAAAAGATTTAAGGGAACAGTTCAGCGTTTTGGGAAATACATTTATTGGCTTTCTTGCCGAGAGGTAGATGACAGAATGATGCCGCTTTCATGTTGTGTGTGGTAAATATTAAGCTACACCTTGGAGACTGTCAGCCTACTTTGGCATAGACCAGCCATTCCCAAACTGAAAAATGCCACAGCCCACTTAGAAATCCAAAAATCTTCTGAGGCCCACCCAAACCTTTAATCACAACTCTCAAACTGCTACACTCAGTTTATCACTCCGCCCTGAGATTTATTACCAGTGACAGTTATTCTATACATTCCTCTATGAAAAGGTCAGGAGGACATCGTTAACAATTAGACGTGACAGACATTGGTTTCTTTTCATTTATAAAGCCCTGGCTGGAAAATTACCATCATATATCACTTCCTCATTAAACCGGTCCAGTAGTCATTATCCACGCTTAGCTGATTGGCTAACACTTCAAGTCCTCCATATAAATAACTAATATTGGAAAAACTGCTTTCAGTTTTTGTGCTGCACACACCTGGAACATTTTACAACACACATTAAAACTGAACACACTTGTACCTGTAGGTCTATTTAAAACCATGCTTATAAACTATTTTCTTCATGAATGTAAGTGTTTGTTCTGTTGTTGTCTGTTTGTGTTATCTGTTAATTGTATTAATTGTTTATTATATATTTATACCGTATATTTTGTTAGTTTTCTTGTTGTATTTTTCTGTTCAAGCTGTACTCTTGACATCACTGTAAATGAGAGATAGATAAATGAAGTATAACATAGAATTTAAATCCCATGGCTTTGTTTTATTACTTTCATAAAATTAATTAATTAACACTTTATGGTCATTTTACTTTTCATGACCTCTCAGGGCCCACCTGCAGTGCCTTCGGGGCCGGGGGAAACAGCTAGCCTGACTCAATCCAAAGACTCCATGTCTCCTTCCAGAGGCGGTAGCGGGCTCAGTTCTAAAGTTAGAATGAAGATACTAGTATATGAAACTAGACCCAGAGGAATCCATTGATACCAACCATGTTATGCTAGCTTGTCAGGAAATAGCACTCCAAAATTAGGCTCAATTTTGGCAAAGGAATAAATGGCTTGGCAATTCTCAAAAGGGTCCCTCGACCTCTCACCTCAAGATATGTGAATGAAAATGGGCTCTAAGGGCAGACCTATCCAAGAGTCTTCCATTTACAGACAAGCCCACATTATGAAAAATCCCATGCAGTTTGAAGCCAAACCCATGCGATATAAATGTTATTCCTCGCCTGTTCTATTCGAATATTCTTGCACACTTGGGTCACTAAATAAAACAGTATTGGAGTTGCATAAACTGGGTATGACTGGAAGACTCTTTTGAATTTAATGAGCCCAACTGCATTCATGAGCAATTCATTAATAGCCACTTCATTGTAATGAGACCATTTATTGAAACTTGACCTATTGTGATCTCTGGGATAATCACAGCCTCATGAAACTTCACAAGCACAGACTAGAGACCTGGAGCTTTCACAGGTATAGTGCTTGCCATCCCATTGGCGAAAAATGCAATTCTTACCAAAATCTCCGAATGTCAAAAATTTGTGATATGAAATTACAGCATGATTTTTTTTTCTGTGGTGTTCCTCAAGGTCTTGATGTCTTAATGATGTATGTAACGCACTGGTGCTTCCCATAAAGGGAACCCCAAAACAACAAAAACATTTCACAACCCCGGTCCTTCTCATTGTCCCTCACAACACTCACCTGGTGCTTGGCTTCTCCAGCGAGCACTCACTGACACAACAGCAACCTTTCTGGCTTCTGCTAATTCCTGGTTATTACAGCTGCCAGAAAACTCCAGCCGACAACGCCAAATTTAATGTGGAAAAGAGTGAGGAGAAAAGGGGGAGTTTGGCTTTTTAAAAGGGTTTCTAAATCTGGCGGTGAGCAATACTGGAATAACCAAAGGAGGTCACAACAAATTTGCAGGTTATTTTGGATAATGAGTTAAATTGTCAAGGCAGGCAGTCAACATGCCTTAAAACACTAAGCAACAACAATTAATTTTAAACTAAAAGCATGTAAATGAAAGGTTTGGTTAAAATGTACCATCTACCTACCAGCATGTCTGAATGCAGAAAATTAAAAAAAAATTAAATGGGTTTAGTGCCAAATTATTCTGTGGAAAATCCTTATCTTACATTTCAATAAGCTGGCCTCCCTCCATGAAGATTTGGCAGATGTAAATCTGGCAGTAAATTTAATAACAAATGGTAAGGATGCACAGTGATGCCTCTGTTGTGTAAAGTCACTGAGTCATGTGATGAGCCACTGATGCATATTTCCTATCACTCTCAGGCACCACAGGATTTTTCCTAGGAAAGACACACCCAGCAGGATCTAGAAAAGCTTCGAATCACAGGATATATTTTCATCTGAATGATCACTGTGTCACATCAACACGGCGAAGGAGCAACAAGATGGATACTTATGCTTGTGGAAACTGTGAACATCTGGATCCTGTAAATCTGTCGGAAGAGAACTAAATAAGATTTCTCTCAAACTGACAGAAAGTCAGTGTGTATCTTTATCTTCAGCGTGTTCTCTCAGACGTCTTCCTAAAGTCTACACATCCGATTCGCAGTGCAGCAATGACCCAGTTTTCACATGAGAATCATTAAAATTTCATCTCATCTTTAATCTCATTTCATCTTGTGGAGTTTTACAGATTTAGATTTAGGAAATTTTGCTTCTACATCTATGTGCATGCAGATTTACCCTCTAGTCCTAAGCAGATGGATTTTTGTCATCTTGTCCAATCATGCATAAATCACTTTTATAGGGTGTTTTTTTTGCAGAGCAGAGAGGGCCAGTATGGGTTACAGAGCCAAACTGAGCTCCATCCAGCTCCTTTAGGATCTTATCAGTTAGAGCAATGAAGAAACTGTGATACAGCAGAAAATCTGACACTAAAATCCTTCGTTTATACACTTATTGTACATGTTAAAACAACATATTCAAAGGAGAGATGATGCATGAAAACATGAAATCTGAAACAGAGCCAGGAGTCCCCAGACCATGTTACTGTTGTTATTGGAAAAATGATGCAAGATGTTGCAAAAGTTGGAACAAATTCCTAAAGTGGCCCCCCAGCCTGTGGATTTGGACACACACAAACACACTATTGCAAAACTGTCTGTGCTCATCACGTGGCACAAATTAATTTAGTAATGGTGTTGAGCAGTCACTCTGTTCAAGCCAAATATGTGTGTGTGTGTGTGTGTGCGTGTGTGAGACAGAGTCCAGTTGTGTTGTGATCTGGCCAGCAATGGGGGAGTCCGACAGAGGAGGGCAAAGGGATCACTGGGGAAAAGGAGAGAGGAGGAGGAGGAGGACGAGGAGGAGGAGGAAAAGAAAAATATGAGAAAGGTGAAAGCAGGAAAGAGGATTAGAGAGTGATAGCAAAAATGTCAGCACATGGGGTGATGAGGAACATGCACTGGGGATGGTTAAATAAAGATGGAGGATCAACGCTGGAGCTGTGGTTTTCTGTTTTGGCAGCCCTGTTTCTTAAAAGTTACACTCAGAAATGTAATGCTGCCTGGATCATGTTTTTCATTAACATAAAAAAAAGGAAAATTTATTTTACGTTTAAAGTATCTGCAAATGTTCACTGTCAGATCATTTAATTTGTTTTACTACAATATCTGCTCCTGGTTTATAGCTTTTTTTCTGGTTAATCTCATCAGAAAAATGACCAGGTTGTCTGTGCAAGCAGCTTACAGAGTGCTGCATGAGTCCTAAAACCTGGAAATGAGTTATTTTACGGTTTCACGGTTCTTTCATCTCAACATCAATGAGATTTTTGAATGAAGTCTGTAGTTAACACAAGTTTTTTCTATGACATTAAGTATGTCAGTAAATACCTCACTCATAAATTTTCATGTCTTAAAAAGGACAGTTGGTAGGGGCTCAATGAGACTGAAGGGGTTGTCGCAGATTTTAAACATCATCACAACACACATGGAAAGTCATCTACTTATTAGTCTGCCTTTACGGCCTTGTTGTTTTTATACTCGCAGTGCTGCAAAGCATTCTAACTGAAACTTTCCAAGTTCTAGATTTATCACTTTATAGCGTACAAAAGCCAATTACCAACATTCCAACATTACAAATTTCCATTACATCAATGAGTTACCTAGTCTTTGTTGTCAAAAGTCCAATCGCAGGCCACCGTAACTGACAGGGATGGTAAGGGCAGGGAAAAGGACATCAGCAGGAGGGGACTTTTCTGTATTTGCTAATCTGTGCAAGATAATTGAGTGAACTCCTCCTGAGGTGATGTCAAGAAACCACAAGTGACTCATTCCACATTCAGTGAAATAGAAAAAAGTGAAAAAAAAACAAAAAAAAAACTGGGAACGAGTGGTTTATAGGGGTGGAGGGGGAGAGTGGGAACTTTAGAGGGCGAGGATGTCCTGTTTGGGTCATGTGCTTCAGAGCTTTTTACTGTGGGAAAGTGTGTGTGTATGTGTGTGTGTGTGTGTGTTGGTGTGTGGTCTGGTTTAGCTACTTCTGAGAACTCACTTTTAAGAGCTAGTACAGACATTTTTGATGGTCATCATGGTGATTTGAGTCACTGGTCGGGGCTGGGCGCGCAGTGTTTAAACCTTGTTATATTAATGTGAGTCAATATAATGACCTCGCATTGAAGACACCATTGTGTATGTGTGGACACTACATCTATGTGCTTTGTTTGTGTGACAGTTACACACACAAAACACACACACACATGCAGAAGAAATTTACCATTAATAATGAAAGCAAAACATACCACTTGACCCCTGCAGTGATCAGTCACACTGTGTACATTACATCAAAAATAGAACCATTTGAAAACGCTGGGATCAAGAGAGGAGAACAGACAAGGAAATGCATGGCGGAAACTAAGAAAACAGTAGCAGTCATAAAACATATATGAGAACACGTGTTTCCTCTATACATTGTGTCTTACTGAGACTGGACACTGTGCTTACAGTATTATTATAATATATTAATGACAAATGATAAGTGACAGGGAGCAGGTATGAGCTATGATTAGCAAGTATAGTGGAAAAAGCAAATACTTATATAAAGTTAAGTACGGTAGGCCTATATAAATTAAAAATTAGTCATTGATGGTTGATGTCATAAATTACATATGAGCCTTTTGACCTGTCATAGACTGAAAAGCACATACAGTACAGGTGCTGCTAATAACATTAATGCATGTAGCACAAAATGACTCCTACACATGAATGTATGTTCTGTGTTACACTGTAAGGCTGGAGATTTAATTGATATACAGTCCACCCACAATAAACAGTTGCTTTATTTGTGGCATATTTATTTGGATTAACATCATCCTTATATTCATATTATTTCATTATTTATATTCTAATATACAGAAAAGTTATGAAAATTCACATAATAGCTTTAATGCAAAGTATTAAAGTAAACACTTATTTTTGAAACCTGTGGGACGGACATGGATTTGCTTACTACTGTTCTACATCCTCACTAATATTATACAGTTTGTTGCTTATCTACATGGATATGCATTAAATAGATATGGATAAGTGTTTAAAGGTACAGTTCACCCCAAAATCAAAAAATACATATTTTTCCCCCTGGCCTGTAGTGCTATTTATTTATCTAGATTTTTTCGAGTGTGAGTTGCAGAGTTTTGGAGTTAGGAGATGTCTACGTTTTCTCCAATATAGTGGGACTAAATAGCACTTGGTTTGTAAAGCTCAAAGCACCAAAAAAATTCATTTGAAAAATTCAAAACCAGTGTCTCTTTCCAAAGATCATAACCCAGTTACTCAAGATAATTCACAGACTACTGCAGAGAGAAAGTAGTTCTCACAACAAGGTCTGGGGATTATCTTGGATAAGTGGGTCAGGATTTCGGGAAGGAGACACTGGTTTTGAATTTTTCAAAATGTTTTTTGTTGCCACAAGCCAAGTACCATTTAGTGTTATGTTTTAGTTTGTATTGGCCATGGCCAAATATCTCCAAAACCTAGCAACTCACACCAAACCTCTCTAGATGGATAAACTACAGGCCACACACTTGTATTTTTGTTTTTGGGGTGAACTGTCTCTTTAAATAGAGACATGCATGCAAAAGGTGCAGATGGTGATTTCTGACATACGTATCTGCATGCTGGTGTGTTTGTGCATATATTCACCTGCATGTGTGTCAGCGTGCAGACTACGGTTACACTGACATAATAACCTTCTGACATATTGAGCTGATATTTCATGTTAATGGTAAAAACATATATATGCATATTAGATATCTGAGCCAGTGTTATTAACCATGTCTGACATGATGAAGGTTCCTCCTTAACTACAGCCAGCTCCCTAATTCTTATGCAGCATTTTAATCAGATTTCATATACCAAGGGTGGGAAACCACGTACTGTTTGCAGTTCACCTGCTGAGGTGATATGTAGAATGAAACCTGCAGAATGTTGGCCCTCACATGGTTCAACTTTTCTGTTTTTCAAGCATGTGTATTACTGAAAACAATATTTACCAAGAATTCAATAGTTTCAATATTACAATGCTAGCAAAAATAAGTATAATACAATGCCAGAAATCGACATCAGCCTTGGGAAACCACAGTTGAGCCTCAGTGCTTTGTGCCCTGCCAGCAGCTCACCCGTCACAACAGTGCAGCGCTGTGTGGAGGCACTCTCGCACTTCCTGCGGCGCTTTTGGTCAAAACCGCTGGGTCAACCCACTTCCCTGTATTCTTCTGTCAACTCTGGGAAAAAGCTTTAATATCCTTCCTGCCTCCAAGACGCTGGCCGTGGAGTCGTTGTGAAAAGCCATCCTTGAGGGCAACTGCACCGCGAAGTGTCCCCTCACGGCAGAGTGAACTATTGTCTCCTCTGTTTGTCTCTAAAGCCTGTTGTTTTACCTCTCAGAAGAAACAAAAAACTCTTGTGTGGTTTCCTGGACATTTTCAGATGGAATAAATATTGCCTAATATCTTGCCATTTGTTTGTTTAGGTGGAGTCAGTAATGATACTGTGATTGTTTTGTGGTCTTTGGGTTTTGTCCTTTCCAGCTCTGGAAGATTAGACTGAGTGTCGACAGCAATGTCAACATCATTGACCATCGTCCACAGACAGTGATGACTGCATTGTTAGACTCTGAGTTTATTTACACGATGCAATGATAAGATTTGAAGCTGCATGGCTGGATTATGTTTGTATTGTTTCAAAGGTTTACACAGGCACAGCGCAAAAACTGTCGAGGATTCAGCTGTCGGTTGTTTGTATAGATCCAGATAATATTGTTGTCTTAATAAAAGAATAATGGCTCAGTCTGAATGCACCCACACGCTTGTGTGGCTGAGTAAACTCTCCCAGGGCCTCAGTCTATGTATTTCCCAGAACACATTTTCTCTGTAGGGCAAAAGATGTTGTATACTCTCTGTTTTCCACCTCATTTAAGAAGAGAGGAGAAAGAGACATTTAGAAAATAAAAACAGAAACAGAGTCTACTTTTAGAGTTTAGAGCTTGAATCTGCTTCTTTATACACACCAAACAGTAAATTAATATTATTTTTTTCTAAACTTATGTATTGTATCATTATAAATGCTGTAAGGGTCATACACACCTATGATAGACCTACGCTGGTATTTTTACTCTCGTCTGGATTGTTTTTTCTGTGTAGAAATGGTACCTGGTTGACATTTATCTTAATATCTCATTCATGCTAATGGGCCTCTGCGATAGATAGTAGAAACAATATTAATTACTTAAAACGATAGATTTGCTAACTTAAGAAATTCATTGTTTAGTTCTGCACTAAAGGACCAGTGGCATCTAGCAGTGAGTTTGCAGATTACACTTCGTCTCACCCTCCCCTTCCAAGCCTGTAGAGAACCTACTGTGGCAACGAAAACTCATGAAATACGTAAAAGGCCTTATCTACAGCTAGTGTTTGGTTTGTCCGTTCTGGGCTACTGTAGAAACATGGCGGCCTCCATTTAAGCGGACCCACACCCTCTGGAGATATAAAAGACTCATTCTGAGGAGTGAGAAAAAAAGGTACATAAAAGTCCCTGCAACACAGCTAAGTTACGATGGCTTCCTCCATTTTGGACTTACCGGCTCAAGTGTGCACAATGGGTTTATTTATTAACAGCATGAATTTGCATGTTACAGTTCACTAAAGTTTAACTCAAAAGAATTTCATGGATTTACTTCACCTCACAAGGTTGTCCACTGATAGTGGTGATTCCACTGAAATTAAATAAGCATGCCACAAAATAATAATATTGCTTCTGTCATTTTACATTTTGTCATAGAAATTGTGAAGGTGTAAATGTTTCTTATGTAATGTTGCTGAATCTATGTCTTTGTAGAGCTGAGAAAAAAAATCAATTTCACACTTCTAAGGCACAAAGGAGTCTGGATAGTTTAATGATTGGATGTGTCAGCATCTTTGTGCCAGTTTTCTGTCATATTCTTTGTTTCTTTCTTCTCTTCTACATTACTGCAGAAATTAGTGCAATCACAGTGAGAAACAGCAAGCACAGTATTAGCTTGCATTTTGCTTTAACTGTGACCTTAAATAGACCTACAGTAGCTAAATAATTCAGCAAGCAGATCTTCAAATGATAAAATTAACATGCCCCTTCAGGATCTGACGGTGTGAGCCAGTAATGACTACATTCCCTTTTGACAGCGATGGATGTTTATACACGTACACACACATATACACACATGTACATACAGTACCTCTCAGATGACAGATGACATGAATTAAGAAGAGGGGCTGCTCAGGTGGGCGGAGCAGCTTCTGGGTGATTTCAGAGCAGACAAGCTGCAGGCAGATTTGTTTCATGGAGGAAACACCTGTAGACCTTGTGATGAATCATGATACTTTCTAAATGTGGTGTGGAGTGTTTGTTTTGACTCATGCTTGATGTTCATAATGACCTGTGTGCTGAACTGACAGGATTCAATTCAAGCTTCCACGAAAACAATGCAACTATAAAACTCTCGAGGTCAAGGCTAAAGGGGGTCCTCAGTGGAAAACTAAAAAAAAGATTTAGCCTAATCATGATTGTTAATGGTGCTGGGAGTATATTAAATTTGAATATATGATTATCTGTTTTATATCTTGTGCTGTACTGTAATTACTGGAAACAACTGACACCAGGGTTGACTCACGGCAGCCTCTTCTGTGAATCCTGCATACACTGGAAGTCTAACGGCTGGTTCACACAACACGCTGGAGCAGTGAGTGACGGCACCGTCGCCAAACTGCTGCGGCTCGCACATGCTGGGTTGTCCACAAAGGCTGTGTTCCTGCTGCGAGGCAGCTGCTGAAAGTCTTGTCTTTCTACATAGAGTTTGAAGGTTTGAGGAGGAGAAAATAGCTGTTTTCTGAACACAATCAGTGATTTCCCCCTCATTCAGAGAGAGAGGGAGGGATGAATGGATAGAGGGAGAAGAGAGAAAAAAAAAATACTGCACAGATGTAGACATTGAAACTGTACTGTGAGAAACTGTGAGAGGTCTCCTGTTGCTGATATAATGTTGATATAACTGTCCACAGATCATTTTTAATGTGCATTTTGCAGAGAACTGCGTGCGTCACACGGAAAAAATAAACGTCCAAATCTATAGATGAAGTGTGGCTGCAGCCGCGCCCGATATGTGTTGAGCACTGCTGCACACTTGAGCTGTGTGGATGCTCTAACTGGTTAATATGGGCGCTGAAATGAAAACCAACAGATAACGCCAGCGCACATGCACTGCTCAAGTATGTAGTGTGAACCAGCCATAAGTCTGGCACAGGAATGGCGGACCCCGCCACTAATAATGAAAAGTATTACAGAGGGAGGCAATTTCTGAATGTAAATGCTTTGCAGAAAAAATGGCAACAATAAATAGTGTCAAAAATGGGGTTTGACTGTCCAACCTGATCTCACTCCTAGCTCATCAGATACCGACATTTTGTCACTGCCTTCTGCAGCTCATACAGATGCAGAAGGCACCTGTTTGTCTGTTGGCATTGTTTGCTTAAATTGATTATAGAAGTAGGCCTACAGTTAATGTGATAATGATTGGACCCTTCAACATTTTAAAATGCTGCAGAAAGCACTCGAAGAAAGAATTTTAAGAGGCTGAGATTTCTAGCAATCAGAGTGATATGTTTTCATTGCTCTTATTTAAGTGGTTTCTAAGTGTTAGCAAAGTTGTCTTTTTATCAGAGTTCATGTTTTGGTCGTGTAATGAAAGAGGGCAACCAGATATTTTAAGAGAGATTTAATCAAGGAACTTTTGCTGAGGAGTTTCAGTTTCCAAAGACAAAAGTGTGCAGGTGAGAGGTGACAAACAGAGATGGATGCCATATGCTTTGGAAGAAAATAAAAAAAGCAGTGCTTGGTTTAGTTTGCCTCGTGGCTAGTGAGGACTGCGGTTCAAAGAACCAATGAAGTGCGTACATTAAATCAAGCCTTTCCTCGAAAGAAAGTCATTTCAAAGCATCAGTGTGTATTTCTCACTGGTCTAAGTAACACTGAAGAGGCAATGCAGATACAGTAGACAGCACAGACGGAGAGCATAACTGTACAGTATGAGGTCTCATTGTCAGTTCATAGTTGAGCCCCTCTTTATGAGTATTAATAGTATTTTATTCAACAGTATCTGATAAGTTACACTGTTAGAAAACAGTCCCTTGAGGCTCAGGTAGTCACACAAGAAATTCAAGTCCCAAAATATATGAATCATAGTGTTGCCTTGTCTTTGGGTTGCACACCAGTGTATCCTTTCCAGTGGTGACAGTCCATTGAGTAACTCAACGGTAAGATAAAACTTGCAGAATATAAGGTCCACATTTGGCTTCTTTTTTGTATCCAAGCCATCACACAGTATCATGTTTAGTATATTTGTCCTCTGGGAGACTCATTCCCACCAGTTTAGAGTTCAGTCACTGCCTCTGATGCTTGGTGGATACTTTGGCCTTCAGCAACAATACAGTGCTCCGACAAGAACCTCCGAGGTCAACGGTCCGGATCCATGAGCTTTAAAGAATGCGCTAAGATTTGGTTGATTGTCCCACTGGTCAAGTTACCCCATAAGTGATGACATCACTACATGACCCAAATCTCCTGTGTCTTAAAGGAATAGTCAGCAACGAGGGAAATGCTCTTATTTGCTTTCTTGTCAAGAGTTCAATGAGAAGCTCAGCTCAGCTTAGCTTAGTGTGACTTATCTTATTCCAGCTAAGCCTAGCTTAGCTTAGCTTAGTCTAAACACTGGGAACAAGAGGAAACAGCAAGTATGACTCTGGCCAAAGGCAACAAAATCCACTTAAGAGTAAAATCGACATGTTGTGGCTTCACTGGAGGTTATGTGTCCTGCTACTTCTTAGTCAGGCGCAGCTACTTGCTGGACTCTCTGCTAGTTTCCATACAATCTCACTGTGACTCCGGTAAGTAGGCCTACTGCATCCAACTACTGCTCCAGAAGTGAGCTTTTGAGGTGCCGGTAGGTGAACTTTTGTGAACCTTTGGACAGAGCCAGACTAACTGTTTCCCCATATTTCCAGGTTTTATGCTAAGCTAAGCTAACCAGGGGTTGGCTCTCGCTACATATTTACTGTGCAAGACGGCAAATAAAAATATTCTGCTGGTGAGCTTTAACACACAGTCAAATTCTGTACTAAAAAGACCTGTAGAACATACTCAACATATTGAGTGATAATAGGCCAATGTCAGAAATGTGAAAAATCACGCACATGCTACTGTGTACTAGAGTCTGACCCGATATATTGGTTGAGCAATATTATCGGCTAATATTCTATGACAGCTACATCTGTCTACATCGATATTGTTCTATTTGTTTTAAATTAATATATATTAACTTTAAGTTAATTTATAGTTTATATTTTCATTTTGGACAATAACGTTTATTTAAAATATCCCGCCTCCATTACATATCTTTATCACAAGTGTGATAAGCACATTTGAAAAAGAATATCGCCCGAAATATTGATATTGGACTTTTTTTTAACTCCATAATATTGGTATCATTGGCATTGGTCCCAAAAATTTGGCATTGGTCAAGCTCTACTTTGTACTACCCGACGCTACTTCCCTCTTTTCCACAGGAGATTTTCGTGTTTGTGGTGCCACTTATTGGGTAATTTGACCAGCTGAAGCAATCTGCCAAAACCCCTCTGCGCTCCTTTGTACAGTATAGTTTCAGTGGAGCGGTCGGTCTTCCATCTTCCTCTCCTCCTAAGCCAGGATATCACTCCTCTTGCTGCACCAGACCACTAGGGCGATCATGGCCAACGTGAGGAAAACCGGGATGAGGATGAGGATGGTTAGCGTGTCATCTGGTGGGTCCACCCATACCACCTGCTCGATGGTGCAGTTGGAGAAAAAGTACTTGTGTATGCGGATGATGTAGCTCTCTACCAGCGGGTTGGGCCAGTAGCAGTCACGACATGGGACTTCGCCTCTGTGCAGAGTGTGAAGAGGTGGTACTCACTGAGGAGAAAAAGAAGAGTAAGTTTAGAAGAAAATCATGACTGACTTTATGGTCAAATGTTTAGATTTTTGACTTCTGATATTATCTGCTTTCTGCTTATGTATCTGTTTTAGCATACTTTTCAAAAAATGTGTGCGCAGTTCAAGGAGCAAAATCATTGAGATGCATATCATAGTGGAGGTGTACAGTTCCATCTATAAAGTCTCAAAATGACCTTTCTTATAATACCGAAAGTTCTCTAAAGGGCACACAACGATTTAATACCCTACTAGAATTAATCAAAGCAGTTGGGGGAAGTAATCCATCATTGTGACAGGGGATATACCACCTTTTACTCCCCTTTTTGGCCCACCATTCTCCTCTATTTCAACAAGCATTCAGGGCCATCCATGGTGCTTTCCAGGCTTAGAGCTCTCCTTTGATGAATTTACTCAGCCAGTCCTAATCCCTCTTTCTCCATCCTGAATTCTCAATCCTGCAAGTCAAGATTTTTCTTCTCAGGAGCTATTGGTATTCACACCAGCAGAACAGTGAATTGAGCAGCAGCCATATTGTCTCCATGTACACCTACACACTGCTGCTCCAAATCTGAAGATGAAATATCGTGTTTACATTTGGACTTGGCGCACAAGTGATTATTAAAACTGCAAAGAAGGCACAGCTGGTAAAATGCAAGAAGAAACATTATTTTAGCACTTTATTTAACTAATTCATATAGACAATAAGACTTAATGTAATTACATCTTTACTGTCTGCATTATCAGTGAATTTGTAAACATAATATTTTAGTTTTTCTAGTTACACACAAATAAAATTTCAGTTTATTAATTTTTCTTAGAAAACATGTAGAGACAGCTATAGTAGTTACTTCAAATTACTGTGCACAGTCACAACAAGCTCATAAAAAATTGTGTTAACGCTGACTTACATGATAACATCTAGAACAATATATAAAGGTGCTGTATTTATTCAGCACACTTACCAGGAACAAGACATCTGATATATTAGTTTGTTTAACCTGCTGCCCTCAGTACACTTCATAATGTGTACATTCAGCTCTGACGTCAAGCTGCAGCTTTTGTTTTGAAAGACCTTTGCTTAAGTGCTGCAAATCATATAAACCTGCTGTCTGTAGGGGGCATTTATATTGTGCAGATGCTGTATATAGAGATATAGTGCAGTACAGAGAGGGCACAAATGGACCTTTTGTCGGTTATAAGAAGAAGAAATGTTTTGCTGAGAAAAGCTTCCTGTCAAATCTGAACTCAACAATAATAGATAACTAAGCCAGCTGTAGCTTATGTGTTGATGTAAAAACTGAAAAACTTTAGATTAATGTTGTAAGATGCAGGGAAAAAGACAAGATTAATATGGGCTATAAACTATAGTTTTATGGCTCTGAGTTAATGGTATCTTCTGTCAAACACATTGAAAGCTGAATAGGGATTTTTCAATGCACACGAACAGATCCTTTTGAAAAATGCATTTTATGCCACTGCCAAGAGCTTCAGAAAAAGGCAGCAGAGGGAATATTTGGGGCTGAGAAATAAATAAATAAATAAATAAAAGGACAGAAGGAGAAATAAAAAAAAAAAAGTGTATCAGAGCTTTCAGGCAGAAGAAGAAAATGCAGCATGCAGGACTGTAGGGAATCACAAACTTTTGAAGTTATTTCTCAGATGTAATACACTGCAGCTAACAGGTTTTCAAACTGTCGTCCACACACAATAATCAGCTTGGAGGGTAAAAAGTAGCTTGACCAGGTTCACAATCGATTTACTGACTGGACGAACTTGGTATTGAATATATTATATAACTGTGAACATAACCTCAATCACAAACACATATACATATATGATGCATAAAATGTTTTGGCAGCATACACAGACAAAGGTTTCTGGGTACATAGAGTTACTGATACTTTTGCACTGAAGCTGCTGATAGCTTATCTTTTGCGTCAGTGTTTAATATTTCATTTGAACATTTTAATGTAAAGTAATGTTTTCCTCTGAATGTTATTCCAAACTCCCCTGAGACATTAAAGTCCCAGTGAAGCCCACACTGATAAAACTGTTTGAGGGGGTTTGTAGCTCTGACAGACAAGATAACCCACCCCAACATCTGTTTAATGGCTGGAAAACTCTTCATATTTTTTGTGGTGTTATAACAGTTTGATTATAGTTGTGTCCAACTGATGCACCTTCAGTTAGACAGCAAAGATGGATCCCACGTCTCGCTGATGTTTGAATACTGCTGACGTAAATGCATCACACAACACACACACACACATGAACACACAATATATACCGTGCTGTTTCTATCTATCTTTCAGGTGTTTGGTTATCTTCTGGGACTGATAAGTCTGCGAACTGGTAACTCTGATTTTAATTTTACATTTAAATTTTAATCATGAATGTTTAGCAAAACTTAACAGATAGTTCAACATTTGCAGAAGTGTGGTTATTCACTTCCTCGCAGAGATGTGAGGACTCGCATTATCTCATGTGCCCAGCAAAGACATAGTTCAACCATAAACCACCAATAATTGTTGCTTGTACTGTATGGTATTGATCTTTTAATCTGACTCTCAAAAAAGTAAATAAGTGACAATGCCTGTGGCTTAGTTGGTAGAGAGTGCGCCCTATGTACTGTCAGTCCTCTGCAGCTGGTTTGATTCCAGCCTTTTACTGTGCATTGTCTCCTCACTCTCTCGCTATCATTTCCTTTCTGTATAAAGCTGTTCTGTCATAATGAAGGCAAAACAGCCAGAAAAATAAATATGTTGCCCAAAATGTCTCACTATTTGATTATGTGCTCTTTGCTCTTTTAGTGCCTTGAACATATTCAGTAACTACATCCTCTTGATTAGGTTGGAACAAAATATTAAGACTGCTGACTCTGATTGGGTTTTTTTTTTCACTTTATTTCAAAAGGTGTTGTTCATTAAAGTAAATCTAATTTTGGTTCCAATATGCTACCTTACTCTGCATTTACTGAAAACGATATAACCCATGCACAGTGAACTGCACTCAGCCACAATGTTAAATGGAAACCATTCACTGAGACTTGACTCTACCTCATACCGAGTGTTCAGACAGAACCTGAGGAGAATTTAAGAAGCGGCATGATTGCCAACAAAGTCGGTGGAAAGACAGGATTAAATGTGAATTTGAATTTTGCTTTTGTAGAATTTTGTGATACACTTTTCCACCTCCCACATGCCATAAATACGTTTTTTGCAGTATTTTATGTTCCAGTATGTATCCCAGGCTTTATAAATCTACTTCATAAACCTATAGAGATGAGAGCAGTCAGAGGCTGAGCTGAACACACACACACACACACACACACACACCTACACACAACACACACACACACACACACACACACACACACACACACACACACACACACAAACCCTCCCACAGTCACGGTCTGTTGCTCATTAGCTTCCAGCTAATGTACAGTTGGTACATTGGCTGTTCAGGGCAAATAAACACAAAATACACACATTTTTATCTGAACCTTGGAACACTTGACTTGGATTTGTTATGCTTTAATATATCTTTGTACAAAGCAACACATAACTCTATAACAATATTTTAACAGTGCCCTCAAGTGATTTTAACTATTATCCATCCTCTGCTTCCATGGTTTGCTGGCTCCATTTAATAACAGTCTCTTGCCTGTTGTGTGGACCACATAATCTACTTAAAATGGTGCAAGCTCATCTAAATGCTCAATTAGTTATCATTAGTGGAAGTAGGAAAAATCTCTGATGACTTTAGAGCAGCATCTGGTCCGTACTGGGACCTAACAGTGAATATTAAAAGATCCAGATAGACCAGCATCACTGTTCCCTTGTTCCAGTGCGCTAAACATTAAAGCTGGCTGCTCCTGGAGTTGTAAACCGCTCAGAGAAGAAAATCAATATGTTACTGAAGGTAAATGACTGCAGTGCGTAAATGCACATATAGACATACACACAGGTTTTTAATGGTCTCTTTAAACCCTTTATTGTGTGTACCAACAAGCTCGTACCGACTCATTTCCAACAATAACAGTCTCGCTGGCTGAGTGTTTGGCCAGCAGCTATCACTGCACAGAGGCACGGCTCATTTGTCAAATAGAGGAAGCTTTGCAGGGGTCACTGCTTGTTTAAATATGAGGCCCCTCGCTCTCCAAGCCAGATCCTTCTCACCACTCTGTGGTTCCTCTTGTGCCTAGGCTCTTTCCCTTCCTCTCTCTCCCTCTCTCTGTCGCCTTCTTATCACCTTCTTCCAGGCTGCTGAGAAAGTCGAGTATTGTACGCAAAACACCCGGAGGAATCACTTCTCTCATGAAAACGTGGCCTCATGCAGGCAGGGTTCCTGGAACGGCAAGTCACACCGTGCTTCCCACTACATTACAGCTGTCTTTGTGTGTTCTTCTATCTGTCAGTTACATTTGGCATCAATGACAGATCAGATTTTCATTAAAGGTGGTTCTGACTCTTTAAAATCTCTCTCCATACCCTTCCTTTTCAAATGATTAAGCATTACTAACACAGCAGAGTAAGAACAAACTGTGAAAAACAGAGCCCGGACACTACACCACCCATCCTGCACTTCAGGTGGACCAAAACAGCACTTGAAAGGAACTGAAACGACTTAACTATTTATAGTCATGATGGACAGTCTTGTGTTATGCTGTTTCCTGTGAAACCAGCAGGGAACAGAAAAAGAAGAAACGACTTTGTACTTGTTAAAGTGAAAGTCCGACGGTGCTGAACAACAATAGCACCCCTGTTCTGATATACACCATCAAACTGCCTTTATCCATCTGAAGAGGTTTAACTTATCTTCAATTTATCTCTCCTATCTGTAAAGGATCATTGTAGATCATTTTCAGCTTGACCCTTATTTTGGCAGGTTTGAATGAATTTTCCCTCATGAATTTTCATTGTGAAACTCAACACATCCCACTGGGTTATGGCACACAGTGCAACCAGCAGAGCTGTTGACTTAAGTCACATGATTTGGACTCCAGTTAGAAGAATCCTGCCATGAATTTAATGACTTCAGACCAAGGCTATTGCAGTTAACTAAAACTAAACTAAAAACTAAAACCAGGTGTGAAAAAACATTTTAGTTAACTGCACTGATGATTATGTTTATTGAGACTGAGATGTCCAAATGACTGTGAGTCAGCGTTCTTTTATTCTGACAAATACCACCTATATTATAATTAAAATAAAAAAAATAAAAGTAATACTGATACTATTAAAAATTAAAACTAAACGATTAATTAAAACTAAACATTTTAAAACGATAAAAACTAAACTGAAGGAAACACAAACTGAAACTGAACTGAAAAGAAAAACAAAACAGAAATAAAAAAATAATTAGAAAAGACCTAACACTAATGGCTTGTGACATTGTTTGGATTTGACCTCTTTAATGAAACTCTTCTGAAAGTCCACAGTGAAAGAATAATGGCTGGACCAGCTTCATATTCAGAGACAGTGCAGAAATCCAGGTCAGTGTTTGAAGCGTAGATCTACTCAAAAAATCAGTAGCACTTGTTTTGATGTGCTTTTGAATTAATGATTTATTTTAGCTGCCTCTATACACTATATTAAGAGAGGAGAGAACTGAGAGAAAAGAGCGGGATAGCTGAATTTAGTATGAGAACTGGCACTGATGCTGAAAATACATCATATTTAGTTAGATGTAGTTAAAAATTCCCACTCATATTTCATTTTTTAATTCTAAACTTACATTAAACTGTTCTTTTTTGGGGGCTGCTTTGGGACCATGGAGATTGGCTTTGAATGGTAATAATTATTGCTTATTAAGCTGACATACGGTAGGGATGCCACGGTAAGGAAATTTTCCCACTGCACTATAAATGTGTGACAACGCCAGTGTCACTGATCGGACCAGACATTTCACAAGAAGTAAACGATGATGCTAAATATCTCTAAAGTTATATTACTTATTCTGATCTTTAATGTTATATCTTTAGATCTTCCCCTTACTTTGAACAAAACGAATGCTTAGGAGGTTCCTCAGACCACCTGAGTTAAAGAATGCTTAAAGGTTATTATGGAGGTTTTTGATGCCAAAAATTGCGTACCCCAGCTTTAACCTTGTTAGTTTTGGCATTCGGTCGTCTTTGACAACTGCCTGAATCTAATTTCAGATACAGCTGCACCATCTTTTGATATTTGCCATCCAATTATTGTTTCTGTCAATCAATGAACATAAAAGTGCAAAAGAAATCAACATAATTTTACAAAGCATCGATTTAGTATTACTGTTACTGTACTGTTGGTATTCTGAAATGGCATTCTTGACTTTGGTGTCAAGACTTTTGCCTTAATTGTTACTTACAAAACAAAGACTTGTCCATGGCTGACAGCCAAACCCATAGTCTAATGCAAAATTTTAAAATCAGTATCATTTACTAACTGGCCTCCCAGATGTTTACCCCGACCATAACGCCTAAAGTCAGCCATCTGGCTTCATGTGCTTCTTGTTTGATTGGCACAGTTACGCCTGATGTGGCTAATTCTATCTCAAAGCTTAACTTCATCTCACATTGTGCCTCCCCTTTAATTGATGATCACTGAAATAAATGAGTGTGCAAATGAAACTATAACAGCTGTATGTTATTGGAAATCAGCATGACGCTCTGACAGATTTTCCTCGAAAGAAATACTGGTTAAAGAAATAATGGTTCTCAGAATCGTTAATAGTTTTCTGTGAGATGATTATTTTGACATTCATATGAATCTCCCATGTGCATGTTATTGGGCAAGAGACCGGCCTCATGGCTCTCTCCCTCCTCTCTGCAGTTGAAAGAAAAAACGTGAGAGGCCAAAGGTGAGAAGAAGGAATGAGGTGAAAATCTGGCTAAAGATAGATACAGATGGGTGGTCGGGGCTCAGACTCCTCTTGAAAACAGCTCTCATTTTGGGAAGCAAACCTCCAGCTGTTCTCCCACCCACAGGTATCCAACCAGCTACAGGAGGCTGAGATGGATTACAGCCCTTCTATCAGTCTAAGTGTTTCTTTTTAAGTGCCTTGTAGGACGGACAGAGTAAAACTACAAATATAGAGCACTCAGACAAGGACAGTACTTGAGAAAAGAGAGTAGATAAAGATGAGAACTTAAATATACTGGATGAGAGGCATCTCAGTGTCCAGATGTCTTTTATCTTTCACTGCCTTCTTCTGGTTGTACAAAATGACAAATTTGCTCCATAGGAACTCGTAAAGCAGCTTCCAGTGTAGTTTCCTGAGAGCGCATTTGCTAGTCAATCATTGTCAAATTAAAGCTGCACCAGGTCACTAACGTCAGAGAAGATTTTACCCTAAAAATGAGTCACTTCCTGCGTGTAGAGGAGATTCTCTAAAATTCTCATTATCAACATTTCATTTTGGGCCAAAAGGCAGAATTTATGAGCTCCTTTTTTAAAAGGAAGAGATGCTTTCTCTGTTGTGGGAGTCTGAATAATGGGGAAAACATTTCAGAGTGGAAAACACCAGACACCTTATTTCAAGAAACAAGCAAATGGGTACAGTTATTCCCATGATGTTGTGCTGAAATCTCCTTAAAAAGATAAAGAAGGAGTAGGAGTTCATGTTGCTGCTGATGATCCATTTTGGGAATCCACAAAATCAGGTTAGGTGTTGATAAGTGCCTCAAAATCCAATTACAACCGAACTGATTATCTGTGTGTGTGTGTGTGTGTGTGTGTCTGTATGTGTCTAAATGAATGGTTCTGCTAACACTTGCCAGTGACTTCCAAAATGGCATATAGGCCTGTAACTGCTGCAGATAAGGGTGCAGAATTGGGTGGGGATGGTATGATCATGTCTCTACTCCCTACCAATATCCACGGATTACTTTGATCAAAACATTAAAATATAACAACTGTTGTCTTTCAGTGTCTAGTCGGTGTTAATTAATGTTAGTGTTTCTGCAATTCAGTATTGTGACAAAGGATCGGTGGTAATTTTAGATGGAAAACAATGCCTTTTAAAGTTTTGAAAGACTGCATGCTCCTCCTCATTAAGCCTCTCACTGGTTTGGTACACCTCCGTATAGCCATTAGCCTCTTTCTGCAGCCCAAAATACTTGATATATGAATTAAGCAACTATCTACTGAATAATTCAGACCATCGGGAAAGTGAGAAATACACACAAATCTACTATTCATTTTGTTCACGAGCGAACCAGCTCATGAACATCAAAGATTTGTTGTGCAGTGCAACATAAATCTTGAGAGGTTTTATTTTTACCCCATGATCCAATAGCCTGCATCTTGACTTGACAGACAAAGCAGTCCCACAGCTGATCATGAAATAGTCATGAAATTAAGATTTGAGTACGCGGGCATGAATTTAATAATGATAATACATCATCTACCATCAGTCTCATTCTGCCGTCAAGTTAGTGATAATAAATATGCAACGTCTGGGTACACTTTCAAAGTCTGAGTGACAGTTTGACTAACCCAAAAACATTGTCAATACGTGTTTGTGTACATAAATCTATAAACCGCATTTTGTGACTACTTCACGAATAGCTGTGATATTGGGCTGTGACAGACTCCAAGCTGAAGTTAGGGACCATCTTAAAAATACGCTGAAAATTGCACAGCTTTTCAGATTTTTGCCAACAGCTTAGTTCTTTTTTGCTCGCCAACACTTCAGATCGACTGTTCTTTAAATCATGCATAATTCATAAAGACCTCTAGTTTTTAAAGAAAGCCGAGCAGTATGGCTGAATCCAGCTTTGACTATTTTACCACTGTTAAAACCTCCTGATTTATTTCCAAGTCTATTCCTTTCCAGGTGAATCTTTAACTTTTTCACAGCTGTTATTTAGATTTTATGTACATGATGATGAGCCACCACATGGTCATACCTGATGAAGTGTGTGAGGTTACACCAGTACTGAGGATCTATGTGACCCATGTCCCTCTTGAAGTCCTCTCCGCAGACCTCCACTTCCCACTGCAGGCGGGATTCATTGCAGGGTTTCCTCGGCCGGGGGGGAGTGGGCTCTATGTTGAAACTGTCAGTGGCTGCGAGGACACAAAGAAGAAGAGAACAGAACATTTATAGGCCTTGTACCCTGCTCCGTGTGTGCCATTTCTGATATAGTAACTGAAATGAAACCTGACAAAGATGGATGTTCATGGTTGTTTGACTTCTTGTATTCTTGTATTATTTATGAGCTCCATACTGCATGTATTTGTTTTTGACATTTTTCTTTTTCTCATAATACTCTGTGACAAAGCTATAAATTACATTTTTCATAATGTCCATCATGAATTTCATTTTGCTCACTATGTTCTTGGAACAGTGTCAGTTTCAATATATCTCACTGCCATAATATAGTATTTCTTTGCTGTATCCTAATGGATGGATGGATGGATGGATGGATGGATGGATGATGGATGGAGGATGGACATGCTTACCTGACAATGCTCTCGTCATCCAGGCATTGACTGTAAAGAAACAAAATAAGAAGTCGTTTAGAGTTCACTGATGTTTCCCACGAGTTAAATATATTCAATAAGACAACAGTTATTTCTTAATTTACATTTCCTGGTACACAAACAAACTCTGTGAGCTTTAGCCCTCTAAGTTTACTGTTTCATCTTCCCTCCCATGGTTGTTGTGATCATGGACGTCATGTTTGTTTATGACTGACAAGTGGTCCACGTCCTGACTGAATGCTAGTCTCCTCATAGCTACATTCACAGAGAAAAAAGATAAACCAATAGATCAATTTGTCTGAATGTGTGGAGTTCAAAACTGATCACAAACCATTTCATTTAAAACATCACCAAACAGAATACCCACCTAACTCCTAGTTACTTGCCTGATTTGAACTGTGACGTGTCAAGTTATTGCAACTTCATGTTGCTCTTGTTTCACATTAAAAGTTTTGCACTGGCAAATCACATGGAGACTTTTATTGTGAAGCAGCTGCAGATATTGCATTTTATTTCTTAACCAGATATGATAACTGCTGCCATCTTTCATTATAATTTCAGGTAATCATCAAACTATCGTTGCTGTAATTTCAAGTAATCATTAAGCTATTGTTTGCTATAATTTCAGGTGATTATCAAGCACTTTTGTCACACTTATTTCTCAGTGGATCAGTTTTAAATATTTGAGGCAACCTAGGTGCTAGCTCCACCCAAAGGGCAAAGTTTGACCTTATTCAGTGAAATATCACAACATCTACTTGATGATTGGGCACAAAATCCTGCACAGATGTTTATGGTCCAGACGATGTATAAGAATGACTTTGGTTCCATGGCTTTTCCTCTATAGTGCCACCATGAGGTCAAAATTTGTCATTTTTTGACACAATGTCGGAACAGCCATTGGACAGATTCCTATGAATTTAAGCATGCTTCCTTCAAGGTGATGCTGAACCTGACTTTTCATCAACACCATCAGTTGTTTCTTTGTCCAAAACTTAGATTTACGACCAAATACCTGCAAAACTAATGATACTCACGTCGATCTTGGCTGTACTTTGTGTTTAGTGCTAATTAGCAAATGTTAGCATGCTAAAACTAAGATGGTGAATATAGTAAATATAATGCCTACAAAACATCAGCATGTTAGCACAGTCATTGTGAGCACGTTAGCATGCTGGCATTAGCATTTAGCTAAAAGCACTACTGTACAGCTCCCAAAGCTGTAGCATGGCTGTAGACTCTTTGTCTTGTTTAAAGCTGGTTCTGGGGGGTGTAGAACTTTCTGTGTTGTAACTGTGCCTCAATTTACTCCTAGCGAAACGTGAAAATAACTCTCATGTCATGCTGTTTGAGGTCAAATACACAACAGTGCAAACAAACAGCAATGCTACCTAACATCTATTTCTGAACAATGGATCCTCTAGGTAGAAAGTGATGTTTGTTTGGAAAAGGTTGGTGACATGTGAATATTGACATCCCATCACTAGCTGGGTCTTAAAGAAATCCTCCAGTGTGTTAAGACTACAGACAGCGAGGAGCATGTTCACACACAACTGAATGTCGCTTTGAATGACTGGAGCAGATTATCAGTGACACATCAGAAGTAGCGAGATAATCTCAGATACATGTAATCCATTTGTGTGAACATTGTCATGACTAAATAAATCCATTATTTGCAACGGGCACTGTGTTTTCAAATTTCTGTGTTTTCATTTTTGTCTTATTTTCTCAGTCTTTTGTTGAACCTCCAGCAGAGAAGACAAGAAATACCGGAGAAAGAGAGGCAGCAATAGTCCTCTCTGATCAAACTCTTGCACACAGCAGCTCATTGTGTGCAGTGTTACGAATGACCAAAGCTAAATGTGCTGCTGCACAGGAAAGTGTATCTCCCTTTGAAGTTGCACGCTCACACGTGGAGAATCTGTTTGAAAGACGCCCTGCAGGACAAAAACTGTTACCAAGTTAACACGCTAAATATAGAGACCTCCTTGTTTGAGGATGTAAGGATGTTTTGGGGTGGAGTGTTTGGGATGAGACGAGATTATTTCATCTACTGTGTTTGTCTTCAATATTATAGTATTTGAGTAGATTCTGGCCTGGTTTAAAGTAAGATTTACTATGATTTGGTTTTTATGTTGTGACAAGACTAAAAACTAAATAGAAGGACCACAGATTTACAGACATTTTGTGAAAATACCCATGCATGAATAAGATGAGCTGTTCGATACCACTCTTGTGTCTGTAACATATAAAGCCACAGCTAGCTTAGCATAAAGATTGGAAAACATGGGACACAGCTAGCCTTGGTATGCCCAATGGCAGCAAAATTTTCTAGGTACATCTTAAGTCCATATCTTGTTGTTCATTGGAGCAAAAGCTGAAGTGTAAAATTGCAAGCTAGCTGGCTAGTGTTTTTCAATTCAAAAGTACAAGTGTTAGCACTGAAAACCCCATCAACCAGATTTTGTGCAAACTTGTGGTTCTGGTGTAAAATCAAAAAGCCCAAATCAAAAACTGGCACCTAAAACCAGAACTGTGGACTCGAGTCACATGATTTGAACCCAAGCCCAGTCTCAATTTGATGACTTTGGACTTGATTTGACAAAATCAAAAAAGACTTGCAACTCAACTTGGACTTTACCACCATTTGGACCTGAGGCTTTTGACTTGAAAATAGCTTATGCTTTTCGTCCTAGCCCAAAAAACAAAAATGTGTGCCACGAGTCAATCTATTTCCCTTCTTTTACAGAATGAACTAACATTACCGCTTTTCATTCTCAACAAGGCGACACTCAACCGATCTGATAGCATCCAATCATGTTTCAGGAGAGAACCATAAAGAAAACGTTATGTTACTGAGAGTCAGTTGGAAAAAATGATACCATGTCTAATATCTTGTGTGTAAAACTATGTGGCAGTCACCAAATAACAAACTCCAGTGGGAAAAATGTGCGGGTTGAAATTTACAAATACGCAAAAACTTGATTTGAAAATCGAAGTTGCACAAAGAAGTTGAAGCTAATATTAACATAGATAGTGAGCTAATGCTCAGCTAATGTTAGCTTAAGAGCTAAGTAATTTTGAAAACCAATAACGCTGGACACTCACTGTTACATCACGACTTGTTCAGGACATGAACCTCATAGTTTAGGACTTGGGACTAGTCAGTCTTGAGCTGGGACTTGACTTAGGACTTTCATCCTATCTTAATTTGGGACTTGAGTGCAAAGACTTGAGACTCAGCCTACTTGTGACTTGCAAAACAATGACTTGGTCCCACCTCTGCCAATAGCTGTGTCAACCATTTGTTTTTTATGTCCAGCAAAGTTGAGAACAAATGAGGTGTTATATGGCGAAGCCCAACCTTTCAGACCAGTGGAAGATGAGCTGTGATAACCTGAATAAAAATGATAATGGCTTTCTTTGGGGAATCATGATACACCCTATAACTTAATGTTCAGGTCAAAATACTTTCAAAAGGAAAAAAAAATCGTTCTAATTAGAAAAAGATCTCCTAAAAAAGATGTTAGAAGCATTTTTTTTTGTTTTCAATGAGCCAAAATAAGCAAAATGCCAGAGAGTAGAAATACCAGAGAATCCTCAATATAATAAATACGGTTGGGTTAGCTTAATACCTTAATGGAAAAATCCTTCCTCTTTTCTCTTTTTCCCCCCAATCTGTTTCATCTACTGCTACAGCAGTGAGTATTTACATCTCCCAAAAAGCCTTGGTAAACCTTAGGGAAAAAAGTGAACTGAACTCTCTGCATTGGAAGATTTAGCAAAAGCATAGTGGAAGCAAGAATGTACAGAATTCCTGTGAGTGTTGGGTTTCGATAAAAAGGAGGAAAGCAAGTAAAAGCTTTTCTATTATTATATTTTAAAAGATCACAGGGACTTGTCTACGACAAGCTCTTTCAGAATAAAAGTGGCTCTGAAGGTGACAGCTGAGTCACCCTCAGCTTTATTAGACAGCGCTGAGGGGATCAAGAGACAGCTGAGGGTGCTGCCAAAGAATCCCCGACCCAATGAGAAGTCAAAAAGTCAAATCCATGCGCTCATCTTTTTCTGTATTGTTATCTCAAGACATTAAATCCACGTCCTGCCCTCTCTGCAAAAGGGAATTAGAGAATTTTTAAGACACACAGAGACAGGAAATCATTTCTCATTATTTCTCAAGATTTCAGAGCCCAAAGAAAATATGTCTTCTGTCTCTGTTTCTTTTAATAAATGCATCAAATGCTATGGAAAATTACAGAGCACTCTTTGAAAGTCCCCATCTCTGACTTCAAAACTTGGCTTTCGGCCCTCTGGTTCCCACAAGTCTCCCCTTGCTTTTCAATTCTCCCAACATCAAACCTTATGCAAGCGAGTCCAAAAATAACATCTCGTGTATAATATCCAAGATAAATACATCTTGAGTACATAAGCTCCTGTGCGGCAGGAATCAGCAAAACCAAATATCCCACCTGCACTCTTTGATAACAGAACACTCGTGATAGCATGAGCTCGGTGGGAACAACATTTAAAAACAGATTATGTCAAGACATTTCACAGGTTATTACGTGTGGGTGCAACAATCGCTGATAAGTTACTTGTTTGTTTTGGAACAGAGAAACAGAGAGAAAGAAGCTGCCGATATCTTATTATGGATATCTTATTATGCTTCACATTCAAATGTGAACATTTGCACATCAAAGATACTCAAAAGGTCAGTCAGTTTCCAACATATAATCCATATTTTTATGCTAAATACTTTTTGAATTAGCATCTCTATTGAAAACACTAATAACAATAGTCACAGTGATGATAATACAGGATCAAAATCTCATGTTTATCTCAGTACAGATTAAGACTTCAGATGTTTATTCATTGTACTTATCGGTCAATTAACAATGTCATTGGATAGTCGTCAATATCATGAATAACCAAAATACTGTAAATCTGTTGCCATGGTGCCACTAAATGCTTTTATTACCATAGTTTGGGTGTGTCTGCTACATGGACTATTTTGTCTTTTGAACATGTAGCATACGTGGTGAATGTGATCCACAAAACAGCACTTATTTTAGTGAGAAGTCTTAATTTTGGAAAGAAAATATACTGGTAGGTATATAAGGTATATTAAGGTGACAAAATCCAAAATATTAAGTTTGTACGGAAATACAGATTATCTTCATGGATTATATTGATGCCGAACTAACAAGAAGACTCTTTACATACAACATACTTCATCTTGTGTTTCTAGAATTGTGTGTTATTACAAATACACAAGAAATTGTTAATATGTCATATTTTTTAAAGTTTCACATTATATTTTCCCCAGAGAGTTTAACTCAAAGTGCTAATGTGTTCACACACATATACATATATATATATATATATATTTCACATTTTTTCACCATTAAGGTTGGGCGATGTCTACTAAATTGGCATATGACACATATGATGGCATATAATGGCTGGGTTTCTCCCACGTGTCAAAAACAGAAATCAAATATAGAAGGCTTTTAAATCACAATGGTGATTTAATGATGTGTGTATTGATTACTGACAGGGGCCCATCAGGCTAACTATCAGCTATCTGTACTCCAACAGCAGTATGCAGTAAATGGTTGCTCTGTTTTCTGTTTATCTGTCACTCACTGCTGAAAGAACACAATTGCCCAGAATTGCCTTCTGGGAGAAATAAAATTAATTGAATGCTTCTTGTTCTTGGTAAAATATGTTTCTCATATGCTGTTGACATATCTAAAGAGACTTGATGCCAGTTGTTTGTCTTCTAAGTTATTAATAAACACAAACAGGATGGAGGAACTGATTAAAATAACATGTAACAACAGTCTAACAGCAGGATTCACTTCAGTGTGAGTTCTGCACATTAGCAGGGGGAAGTTTGAAACTGAATCTACTCGACCAGCTTTATGAACTGAGGGAGCGCAGACCGATTTGGCTTCAGCAGTGAGTGAGTGTGTATGTGAGAGATTTGGTTGAGTTATACAATGATTCATGCCAGAGTAAGAATTATAGCAGCTTGGTGCATCTCTCGTCCCTGTGTGTGACAGTTTGCCAAATCAGTATCACTCTGGATTTAGATGGCAGATAAAATATTAGAGGGGTGACTTCAACCAACTTTTCAGGGCAGGATTACTGATGTTTTTTTGCCACTTGGAGGCAGTGGAGCAAGCTGTAAACACAACACTGACCTTTTAAACATGTTAGCAAACAATTGCCCCAGCAGATGCAGTGCCACATTAGCATTCATTCTGAGTTATTTGGCCACAAGAAAATGACAAAAATGGACATTTTCTCCAAATCCTAAGAAAAAAACACAACCTGACACAGCCTTCCTTAACTATGACACTTGTGTGTCCACTTCTCCCATGAAATGCGATGTGGTGTTTCCTGAAGGCATCGTTTTCAATGGAAAATGAGCAAGACTTCTTAGCTAGTTAAGGAAACTGGCAACACACATCGCAGTATGTAACGCACTTAGCTGCGTCATATACATATTCACCACTTAAACTCCTGCTGTTTGTGTCCGCTTGTTGGGATCCAGAAAAACAAGGATTATACAATTATGATCTATAACATACAAAATGAAAATAACATTATATTTGACCATGATCCTGTACTTCTGTCAGAGCCTGATGCTGGATGTACACACCTGGTGGATAACCTGTACATTATTGCGCATTTCTCAAACTTAAGAAACACTTTCTGACTCTGCTTCTCCTACAGACAGTAGTGTTAGTAGTAGTGTTGCAAATCTTTTCTCTTTGTTTCCTCCTGATAAAACCACCATCATGCTGCCAATGCTTGCACTCCGGGCGCACCTGCTGCATAAAGGTGTTTGAAAGCCGACTTTCTGATTGGCTTATTGCCCAAAACAAACCCTTGAATTAATCAAGGCACTTGAGCGCAGCTGATAAGGTGTATACTGCGACTGCGCCCATGTGCAAAATGGCAAAGGTGGATTTAGACACGCCTTGCATAAAGCAAAACCCTTGTGCTTTGAAAAGCTATTTTTGCACGAGCTGAGCTGTGAAAGACAGATGACAGACAGTCCGTGCTCTTCATATGGCATTTTCATTTATTAGAAAATGTAAATTAAACATTTGAAAAGTAATCAATTTTTCATTAATTCATTCATTCACAACCTCTCATTAAAAACAGTGATTTAATCTTGGGGTACCATAGACAACTGGATCGTTAAACCTGTCATCAGTCACACGTGGACAGATGGGTTTCATATGTGTTCAATCATCCAGCCCCTCACTTATTTTCATATCATTTATCTTCTCTGAGGTTCACAGACACAACTCACATGCAAACAGCTATGCTAATGAGTCCTCTACTGGCCACTGTGCACGGTGCCGGTCACGAATCAAGCCCAGCTCTTCATCAACACAGTTATGATTATGAAAAAACTGATTGCATGTCGGCATCAAAGTTTTTTAAACATCATAGTGCAGCCGGGGTATCATGGTGGCAAATTAACATTTTAATAGATTGTTCAAGGAGCTCCTCTTTGGATTTGAATAAAATTATACATGGCTCTTGTCTTGTCAAAGGGATGCTTTAATTTGAAAATACACTCAAACGGCTACAGCAGATGCAAGAGATATAATAAAACTGTCATAATTAAGTCTTTTTTTGTTCCATGATGTATCGTATTAAGGAAGGAATTACCCATACTGCAGGATACTCATTAGATTCTCTGCATGTGGGGGTTTAAAATTAGCAAGACACCAACAAGCTGCGAGCTTCCTTCAAGCCACCATATCAAATCCACAAAAAAAAAAAAAAAAAAACTTCCACTTGAGCAGGATGTTTGGATGTATATGTAATAATCACTAAATATTTGTTGATGAGTGCAAGCTTTAGACCCCAATCTTTTAACTGTCAAGTCGACTGAAATGTAGCCTTTAAGCGACCTTAAAACGGCATTAAACTTGTGAATTATGCAGGTCAAACAGAGCTATTTTAAACTAGGAGAGGATTAAATCAAGGTGCATCGGTGTTACACACTGTCTGACAGTATGCCAGTGGACCCATCCGTTTGGCTGGCATGCTGTCATGCTGTCATCCACTGCCTCTTAGGTTGGCAAGATAAATATAGATGAGAGGGAGATAGAAGATGAAAGAAAGTAGATGCATTGCCAGCCCTGTCCAAACAGTTTTAACCACAGGCACAAGTGGCAGCTTATTTAACAACCTTAGGTCTGCCTCGTCATCATCATCAGGACAGGACGGTAATGAGTTATGGTGATCAATGCAGATGAGCTTTGGTTTTATGACACTACAAAATCATAACTTTGTTAGTTTAAACACACGTTAAGATGGAGGGATCCCAAACAGGATATGAAGAAGGTCTTGTCTGACTCTGTATCTACGCCTGTAGCAATCATGTGTCTTCTGTTTAAAATCTGATCTGAACAATTAAAAAGGGAAATAATTCAGGTGTCCTTTTGTCTCTGTCTCTTCCTGCTGCACCATCTGTCTTCTGCACAGACAGACAGAGCAAAGTCACTAAAAGTCAGATGAGCTCTTTACAGGCAGACAGAGGAGCACACTGGCCTTCCTAAACTCTTCCCTTTATTTAACAAGGCTAAGACAACTGTCACACTCTACACAAGAGCTGGCTTTGGGGGTAATGGCTTACATGTAACAGAGTTGTATAATTAGGATACAACAAAAAGGCAACTGTGTGAAGTGTGAATAACATAAATGCACAAAATTGCCACTATTAATTGTGCATTCATACATAACAAAGGATGAATGGAAGGAACAACAATTAATCTAAGAACAAACATAAACAATTTCTTCACAATTTCACAGCATTTGATATTGAGGTAATCCAAAAGTAACAGAAAGTAATCAGATTGCATTATTTCAATATTATGATGTTACTAGCTTAACAGGTAATTAGTAACCACCCCAACCCTGCAAAATAGTATAGAAAAGATCCAGTTAAAATGCATAAAATGTGGTGAGTTCAGATATTTCAAATAAAGTAAAAACAATAGATTTAGGAGCTAATTCACTGACCAAAAGTGCTACTTCCAGATCCTTTACAATCCACTCAATTCATAATCCACTATGACAATTTCAAGCTGCTCCATACATGGTTAGCATAGATAACAGTATCGTCAGCAAATGAAAGCTAAGATTAGATACTAATATGTAAAATTGCAGTGGTCCTAGTATAGAACCCTGGAGTACGTTTAAAACAAGGAAAAAGAGCCTGAAAACTGGACACATTGACTTGCTGGTATTCAGTTTACAGGTTGCCTGGATAAGCTCAAACTGCAGGTTCTGATAACCAGGGTGACACAGAAAACTATAACAAAAACCTTGGACAAATTAATAACAACAGTCCACAGTATTTTTTGCAACCAACTGCCTTCATTATCTCAATTATCAATTTAAGAGCAGCAGTTCTAGTGCTGTGGTGTTGTCTCGAGCTGCAACAATTAGTCGACTTAAAGAAAATTAGTTTCCAACTATTTAAGGTCAACTATTTCTATTCAACTTATAGATACGTTGTTTCAGTCACTTTTTAAAGCAAAAATGTCACATTTGATGGTCCAGCTTCTTACATGTAAGGATTGGCTGATTTTCTGATAGTAAATAAAGAGTCTTTAGGTTTTAACAAATTGAAGACGTCACTGGGGAACTGTGATGAGAATTTTTCACTTTTTTATTGACATTTCCTTTATTAATGATTCCTTGTAAAAATAAGGAGCAAATTAATCGATAAACAAAATAATCATTTGTTGCAGCCTGAGCATATACCAGCAGTTAGGACCACTTCACCTCTGCGTGTCGGAATAGATTTTAATCCTGTTTTCATCTGCACCCCAGCATCCATGAATAAAACCCTGACCTCCCTCTCTGCCCTTTGAAGATACTTTGAAGATCGTTGAGTTCTTGGCTTTGAAACCAGCCACCACCCGTGTCCACCATCTGCACGAAAAGCAGGCAGGCTGGATCAATGAGAAGGAAGTGTTTGTTTTGTTTGCATTGCAGATGACATCCAAGCAGGCCAGAAGGAAGCAAAGGAATAGAATGGATACCTTATTTTAGAGTCGAGGTCAGATGAGATGTTTGTGAGGGGCTGGCTACCACAGACTCAAAATAATGGATTTTATGTTGGACAGAAAAAACATTAAATATCACCTAAAATGTTAGAATGTTTGCTTTCACAAGGATAAAGTTACTGTCTCCTTTGTTATTCTTTCTCCTTTCAGAATCAGGGGAATTCAGAGCTCTTCAAACAATGACTGAGGTTATCCGACTGAGGT
Organism: Lutjanus argentimaculatus; assembly: GCA_034769285.1. NCBI lineage: Eukaryota > Metazoa > Chordata > Actinopteri > Lutjaniformes > Lutjanidae > Lutjanus > Lutjanus argentimaculatus. The sequence goes on along the minus strand of JAWZSL010000009.1, from coordinate 23,974,413 downwards.
CACTGAGGCAGATAGCTAAAGCTTTTAAGGAATATTTTCACTCCCCTGCAGATGAACAGAAATCCTTTTAACTAGAGCGAGCAGACGCAGAGTCAAAGTGAATGTCAGGTGCTGAAGAGTGTGATGTGAGCCCACGGAGAGCGAGCAGATACAACACAAATTTACATCTGAAAAATATTTTAAATAACATGAGAATCCATCATTGCCGTTGCTTAATAAGATGTGACAGCTTCATATCATTACTTTAATTAAATTTAGCATGATGAACAAACAAAATCGGATGATTCGTAGCCTCACACACACACGTTAGCCCGAATGTTTTCCAGATTCTTCCTGCCACACAGAGGATGTTGCTACTTTTCCCCCCTCATCCTCATTGAGGTGGTTTATTTTCTCTTTGGCTGAAAAGGATGCTGAGATGTAGGCAAGAATTTTCCATGAGTTTTGTGCCCTGAAGCAATATATTCCCCCAAAGACTGCCAGAGATCTCTACCCTGATCTTTATTTAGGCCTACGATAATAATGCTGATGTATCAAAATCAGCGTGTTAACATTCAATTAAAGGGATAGTTTGGATTTTTGAAATGGGGCTGTATGAGGTACTTATCAGTCCTCAGTGTATTAGCTACAGTGGATGCTGTGGTTGCGTGCCTCATGTTCAAAGGTAAGCAAGAGAGGATACCAGCACAGAGCCAGTGCTGATGATCAGGGTCCAGTCACAAAAGGTATTTAGATCTTTAAATTAAAGAAACTGAAGGCAGCGGCTTTACAGCACTGATTTCACAAGCTTCTCAGCAGTTTGACCTTCCAGCAGCAATAACTCTGTGACAGACAGTGACAGACTGTCGGTCATCCCTGTTATCAGCAGAGCTCTCTGACGGGAAAATGAATGACCTTGTTGTAGAGGTCTACCATAAAAGGCCACCGTGTTGTCCTGTTCTGACCAAATAACAAGGAGAGGATGTTGTTGTGATAGAAACGCTGACCTGCCCCGGTCACGTTAGGTCACAGGGCATCACTGTGACTCATTGTCAGTTTATGAGAGCAGATCTCTGCTGCTCCAAGTTAAAAAAAAAAAAAGAGACAGAAAACTGTTAAAAATATTGAACAGATTCTTGCTCATGTTGTGATAAACTGTAGTTCTCTATACAACAGCAAATAAAAAAAAAAAATTGGTATCGACTTGAGAACAAAGTTTTGCTCAGTCATGTATTTATGCTCCCTGCACCAGCTCATTTATACCTATTACAGTTCAAGGAATGAAAGGTTTTAAAGTATCGATATCTTTGTACTGAAACCGCTGCTTAAATTAAATTTAATGTCACTGTTCATCACCTTAGATTTTTTTCTGTTGTTGTCCAAAAATTGTTCCATCCATTATCCCCCAAAATAACATTCTCTTCTCAGGGTTGAAAAACCTCTGAGGCACCATTTAGGCAACAAAACTCTTCACTGCTGCAGACCAATACAAAGACATTCAAACAAACATTCAAAACAAATAGTCAAAGTGTTTTTCTGTAGCCGTGGTCACGAAGGACTCGACCCACAGGGAGATAATATGGTTGACAGTGAGGATTGTGGATTAACTTGAGTAACTAAAGCCCTATTCACACGGGGGTAGCCCGGGGATCTCTAGACATTTTTATTAATTTAGGAGGTATTTGATCTTAATCCATGTGCGAATCTGCCATCTCTGTAATTTGTGAAAATTCCACTGCTTGGCTGAAAAGACCTGCACAGTAAAGCTGCAGGCCAGCAACCAAAATAAGATGCTGAAAAAATGTTTTTTTTAAAAAAAGCTCCTTTGAGCCAACGGCAACCATCCTGTTCTCATCCCAGCTTGTCAAATACCAACCTCTTTGTCACTGCCCTTTGACATCTCATAGCGATGCACAAGATAGTGGCTTTAGTGGCTGTACGAGACCCTGCCAGGAAGACCTTTTAACACGTAGCTAACGCTGTGAAAACTGTCACAGTTTGGGTTGGTTTAGGCACCAAAACTACTTGGTTAGGTTTAGGGAAAATATCATGTTTTGGGTTTGAGTAAGCATGTTACGTTATGTACATCACATGACGTAAGTGAAGCAAGATGCAATTCAAAAGTCACATGATGCAAGCAACGTGACACATGTAATGTTATAGACCTTAAAACTTAAGACAATGTTTTGGTTTTGCATGGGACATGAACCCCACTCTCCTGGGTGAAAAGTCCTCTGGCTTTTTGACCCATCCATCCATTCACCCCAACTACTACAAATGTGGACTTTTTTTGCTCTTCATATTGACACGGACAGGTTGACATCAAAGTAACTCAGAAGTCCAGTACGTCTCATACAGCCCTAAGAGTCTGAGTCATCGGTATCTGATGACCTGGCAGTGAGAAGGGGCATAGCAGGTGATAATTCTCACCATGAGTGACCCCTATCACATTATACATAGTCATTTGATCAACTGTTCATATGAAAATATTGATTGTGCAGCTTTAAGTTAAGTAATGAGTAATATATGGCCCACTGTAATCTATTCATATTATACTATCTATCTATAATTTGGAATGTACTCCAAGTGACTGAGAGGTTGCCAGTTCAGTGAAAAGTTTTAGATGACACAGTTGTTTTTTCTCTGACCAATTTGTCTCAAACTCTATTTGTCCCTCTGACTATCACAGCAGTTTCTGAATCAGTTTCATTTCTCATCATTCAAATCCCCATCTAATAATTAAAATACATTGCAGTGACTGATATAAAACGCAGCACTAATATTATGAACACCACATCAATCCGTGAAAGCAATCTGACTCATCAGCTCTTCTTTGACATGTTTTTAAAAATCTGTTTGCCAGCTCACACATCCAACAAATATTACACGTTTACAGATGAAGAATATCATTTTAAAGCTGCATAAGTCATCTGTCAGTGACTGAGAGAGATGATTTACATCCTCATTTCTCCTCAGTCAACCACGGCTACCTGCTACCTGCTGCTGCTCTGAAGCCTCAGCCTTGATGAAAAGCTTCAGATGTTTATCATATTTCTGAAAATGCCCAAAGCCTCAGGAGAGATAAACCTGCCAGACACATAATGTGACTTTTTTTTTTTTAAATGTCTTTAGATTGATTGTGAAAGTTTTTTTTAGTTTTTTTTTTTTTTTTTTTTTACTAACAGACAAAAGCAATCACTTCCTCATAAAAACAAACCTTTGGGATTCAAAGCGAGGAAAGGCCACAGTGATTGACGGCTGGGTGATTATTATTCATCTACCAGCTGATGTGCCAGGTGAGGCGAAGAAATATTAATTCAGAAACTCTGTGAAGGAGAGTGAAGAGGAGAAAATCCTTCCTGAAGTTGAAAAAAGTAGAAAGGAGGTAAATCTGGAGGGCAAATATTGCACTAAAGGCAAAATACTTCATTTGTGTGGTTTAGTGCAGTTGTTCTCAAACTTTTCTTCTTTTTTTCAGCCAAGTACCAGACCAGCACCTGACCAGGGCAAAACATTTTTTTGTCGGGAAAAAGCCAATATAAAGTGTTACAATAAAGTGCTGCACCATCAGTGTCAGTTTGTTAGAGGTAAATCCCATTAAACCATATTCTCCCTGATGGTGACAGAGTTTTGTTTTTTGTTTGTTGCTTTCTTCTTCTATGAAGTTTTACAGCAGTTGACCATTTTCGGTAGTTAAAGATTGCATCAAAAATATTTATGGTGATTCGAATATGTGGTTTAAATGAACAATATGTAAGTTTCGCCGCAGTGGGCCTCTCAACTTGGCTTTACAACATCTGAAGAAGCATGGGATCATGGGAGTTATTTTCTTTATTGTTAAACAATAACAGAGGAAAATCTATCTGACATTATTCAGACAGAAATCACGTTCAGTGACGAGGTAATGTATAAAGTTCTATTCACGGTATGTTTAGTCACGTTCGCTGATTTCCTTCCTATCCCACGTTTTCCTGGAAGTTATTGCAAGTGGTGGCAAGTTGGAAACAGCGTTACCGTGTTGATTAAATTAAAATAAATTGTGGGATAATGTGAGTACACAACATAACAAAGTATATAACATCAGTTCCATTCCAATTCTACCATATCTGCAGATACCAGCACTCTAGTAGTAGTAAGATTACTGAAACTGAAACAGCACTCAAAAGCTCAGTCTCAAAAGTTTGTGTAGTTTGTGTAATGTAACTTGTGCAATGGTGTCCTTCAACCATTGCTATAGGAGGGATGCTACAGGATTCGGGCTTGTGACATTCACATGTGCAGCTGCATAATTTCCCATAATGCATTGCTGAGAGTTTAAGTTTGCTATTTGATGTTCCAAAATGCAAATGTTTGTTAGTGTTTGTAATGTGTTTGTAATGTGTATGTTTGTTTTATGGTGATCTGTGTTCTATCTACTGTATGTGATCTATGCCTATCTAATGTTGTACATTTTTCTCTCCAGCTGTATCTCAGTTCACACTGATTACTGTCTGATACCCATGAAGGCCTTATGTCAATATCAGGCCACGATACCAATATTGGATCAGAGCCATCTCATCTCTACTTATTATAGTATAATTATTTTTGGAATTATGCATTGAAAAAAAAAAAAATTCAAGTCCCCCCTGATAAACACATGCAGTACCCCTACGGGTACCAGTACCCCAATTTGAGAAACACTGGTTTAGTGCATGTTGCCACTGACTCTCTTTCAATCCAAAACTTGTCTCTGAAGGATAAAATTAAACCACAACGAAGAAGAGTATCACTTCTTTGCTTGCATTACAAGATAAACCCAGGAGGACTTTCCCTTCTGTCAGGCCTGAGTGGAAGCATCCAGGCTGCGTCTGACAGAGTGGAGTCTTCCATGTAGGGGATCAATAAAGGTCAAGGAGGAGGGAGAGGAAAAGAAGACTGGAGAATGACACAGATGTGCAAGACAGAAGGGGAACTCTGGGTACTTGGCAAACAAAAGCAGGAAGAGGGGGAGGAGAGGAGGTGGGATACTGGATGACCATGACGGAGACAGACAGAAATAAAATGCCAGTAGTGGAGAAGAGAGAACTGATGATGGGGGACTTTCCGGAGAGAAATGCTCTTTTTTTTTTTGGAGGTATTACACAGTTTGTATGTATGTAGGGCGACAGCAGCTGAGGTGGTGGAGCAGGTCGGCTTATGATTGCAGGGTCTGTGTTCGACAGCACATTGTGGGTGAATGTGAGGCACCATGAAGGGCTTTTGGGATAACGGCTCTATATAAATGCAGTCCATTTACCATGTGGAGAGGAAAATTACAGCCAAGCTTCAGCAGAATAGGCCCCTGTGGAGCAAATCCATCTGTCTATGAGCTATCATGGCTTGTTTTGGGGGATCGCTGGAGCTGCTGCACTGAGCGTTTCATGAACATTTTGTCTGTGCTGGAGCAGCTAAACAAAATAGTGTCATTAAATATGTTTTTTGGATTTTTTTTTTTGTGACAGAATGTATTCATATGAGCATAAACTGTTGCATGCTCATGCACTGGCTGTTGGTGATAGATAAGGAGCACAGATGTGATTATAACACAGTGATTTGGCAGAATCAGCACACTTTATAAATTCCCAGTCGTTCTTCCTTAACAAAGATAATTAACCGGAAAAACAGCATTAGAGAGGCAATGCAATTCAAGCTTCATCAGTATTCCCCAATGCACTTTTCAACTCTGGACGAGAGTTAAATTTTAAAACATAAAAGCAAAAACAGCCTGAAGCCACTTTGTATCACCACTTCTTTGACAAACCACAAAAATGAGCCCCACTGGAACACCTTCATCTAAGAGAAAGCAAACATTTGTTGCTTTGAATAACATCATGGCTGCCATTAATTCTGCCCTACAAAGCCAAAACACAGTAACTTCACATTTATAAAATTTGAGCTGAAACTGCTGTCTGCCTTGTCTTTTACCATATAAGAATTATAAGATTTTGATGAATAGACAGCTATAGCAGGACAGCTACATTAAGTGAAAACTAGCTTGTGTGATAGCCACGGCTAGCCTTAGCTAAAGCAAAATTTGCATATTGATTTTTTTCCCCAGCTGTTATATGGCAAGTTTTGATGAACTGAAATCTTGGTAATTCACTATGTTATCCCACATGAGTAAATGAGGCAGTAGGCTAGCTAAATCCAATCATGACAGAGGAGGAAAAAATGCTAAATTCCTTTTAAAGCTACTAATCTCAACATAATACCATCTCAGCTTTTGGCTCTGTAGAATTAATGTGATTTGATGTGGAAGAACTACTGATAAACGCTGTTTTTTTTTTTCTTTCAGCACAATGCATGATGGTATATAGTGTTTGGTTTGTGAGAATTGGTTGCACACTTCTTTTTACAATACATCCTTGCTATACATTCAGACAGAACTAAAAATGACAAGCTCACCTTATAGTGGACTATATAGTGAGTATTGATACATTCCTTCTCTAGTAGTGGTGTAAATCACATGTTTTATCACAATACAATATTGTATCTTTCTTTGGACAACAATGCAATATTTGCTGATATCACAAAATCTGCCATGATAACATTCCCATTCAATTCAACTGAGATGTCTGCGCTTGATATCAGAAGATATCATGTCCATTTAACACATTCAGTTACATTTATGTCAACTCACAGAATGCAACTAAATTATGATTCAACAATTTTATGACTGAACTCTTACAGACATTGTGACACAGAGATGCCATGGGAATTTCAAAATAAAGGCGTATTAAAGATGATGAGAGAGATCCATATTTTCACTTCGCAACAATCATATTGGATCACTGAACATTTAATTGATATATATATCGATCCAGATCTATGTATCATTACACCCCTACCCCCCAGCATTATTAAGAATTTCCTCGGGCCCTCCTTATGAGAGAATAATTACCACACACCCTCCCATCTTAAAGGGATCGTTCACCCAAAAATGAAAATTCAATCATTATCTACTCACCCTCATGCCGACTAAAGGTCGGGTTTAGTTTTTTAGTCTACAAAACAGAAACAGCATTACAGAATCTTCCAAACAATGGAACTGAATGGTGACCATTTTTAAAACTTAATAAACACCAGAATTAAAAAAAAAAAAAAGCCTCCCTGGTCGTCTGGGGTAATTCAAGTCTCCTAAAGTCAACATGCCAGGGTAACTAAAAAAAATTATTCACACCTTGTTTCTAGTCTGAATCTTCACTGTAGATCCTTAGCTCAGAGCAACATTCATGATTAAATATTAGTAAAATTGGATGATTGACAGACATGAACATAGACATTATTACCCTATAAATTACACCTAAATACTTGTGATTCTTCCACTGCTTCTGTAGTTACTGCCATTCACATTTGTAGGCCAGTATTTTCCTTTTTATGCAGGCTTTTAGAAGAACACCAAATATTTTTGACGGCACTAACAATTGCATGGCTACACAGAACAAAACAAAGCTGTAAATTTAGAAGTTCTATTGAAAATGGGCTACTTTTTCTCAGATAAGTAAGCAGTTTAAATTCAGGCTTGGCCACCGTGATATAGATTCTAACAAGCGTTTGCTCTGCGGTGGGTGTTCTTTCTGCTGATCATTGTACCTCAATTTTCTGCCTCCTTTAACAGATACAATTGATGCACTTCTCCTTAAATGTCTAAACTTGGTGAAACACAGCAGCAGTAAACACTTTATGCCTGTGAGTAATGCAGTCCCCCACGCAGCTGATCGGCAATAAATATGCCAACATGTTCTGGCCTTTAATTACAGCCCCTTGGCGCAAACTGTGTGATAAAAGCCAGAGCGCAGTCGAGGAATGTATTATCACACAGACTATGGCCACAGTCTCTTCAGGGATGTGATGGATTACGAATGGACAGATAAACAGACAAACACATGGAAGTTGACACCATGGAGATCTGATATAACACGTGTTTTTGTACAGAGATGGTCAAATCAGAGACTCAGTGGTGAGATCTATCGTCCTCATCACACATACTAAACTAAATTAACAAATGAAGACTAACATACAGCATAACCCTTTTCCGAAACAGATTGCATGTAAAGGAACAGAGCAAAAAGGCTTTATTTCTGTCAGTTGACTGACCAGAAACACCAAAGACCTCTGCCTCGGAGACAGTCAGGACAGTGCCAACAAGCTGTTCATCAGCCTGTCTGGGAGACAAAAGGGCGGAAGGGAAAAGACAGCAGAGGAGGCAAAGAGGGAGACAGACAGAGATAAATTTAAATTGCAACACTGCGTCAGAGACTGTGAGGACAGACCGTTGTGTTATGAGGGTATTAATGAATCCAAGACCTTCCCCGACATCTTTGTTAGGGTCAAGCACCAGAGAGAACTGTCTGGAAGTGTCTCTATTTGCTTTCCATTGTATTAAACCTAGAACAAGGAGATTTTAACTGGTTATGAAACAGTCTCAGTTTAATACTAATGCCTCTAAATGACCTGCATAAGCAAACAAGACCATCCACGAGAAGACTAACTATTTTTATATAGTTATTCTTAACGCCTGTCACTGGGTGGATTCTTATTGAAATGCAATTTTGTGGTTATGGCAGTGGAAATGTTACTGTTTTTGTCCACGGGGGCGTCCAGAATCAACACAATATGAAACTTCTTTGTAGTGGCTGTAGTTAAAAACTAAAAAAAAAAAAATCAAAATCTCTCTAAATTGTCTGATCACTCATTTTGTAATAATCAAGTAATGTCTATCTATGAATAAATACACATCTGACTCCTGCAGTTGTTGTTTTTTCTTTTAATAGAACCAGTTGATGCTAAAATAAAATGACAATTACTTGAAAATGTAAACAATTGCTCATTACATGTTTCTCATTATAATTACTTAGAAATTATTCAACAGAAGGATTAATTAGTTCACTCATATTCTACAAGACACTCTGGGACTTTGATCTTCCATACTGTCGGACTTCTCTTAATCAGTGCATGTTGGAATACAGAGGAAAAGTCTGCCTCCAACACCACAATCAACATCTGCATTATCATTAGTCAAAAAACATCTGAAAAGGTTTCTAATTAGCAAGATTTATAACACTTCCTGGATCTCATTATAATGCATCTCAACTTGTGAACATACACTTCTTAATTTTTTTTTGCAATTTTGTATAACTGCTTAATTTGACACTGTAAAGTATGACTATTGTTTTTATATATAGGGAACGTATCTTTATGAGCCATCCATACCAAGAATTATAGCTATAACTGTAAAAACATTGTAAAAATTGTCCACACTTCAACTGTAGCCTGCAGTCTGGACTCTTCCATCCACTTGAGTTTGAATGATTTTATACAATGAAATTTTTTATGGTTATAGTTATAGTTCTTGGTGTGGACGCCCCTTTATAAGCCTTTTTTGTCTTCCAACCTCTCATGCACAATGTTCCAACCTTTTTTTAATATTCTTATTGCCTTTCATCTAAAAATGTCTCCACACCCACATATCACATCTTCTACATTTAACACGAAACAGAAACAGAAACAGAAACATCACTTTGATGGTTTAACAAGCAGACAGCCCACAATTAAGAGGTATTCACTGACCATCAGCAGCCACGTTAATATCAGCCCCAGTGTCAGCTCTCCAGATGTGCCGTCATCACAATGGAGTTTACAACCCCCCCTCCAAATCTGAACTAAACCAGCTCATTCCAGAATGTAGGCTTATCAGTGAGCGCACAACACCAGCAAGAACTCACAACATGATGTCAGTATGGCATGTACCAGACCAGTCTGTCCACTGAAGACAGAGAGACTAAACTATTGTCAACCACCTATCAAAATAGATTGTGAAATTTCAGCAATCTTAAGTTAATTGCAGGCTGATTGTGCAACATGGATCTAATAAACAATGAAGTTAAGCAAGAATCAAGCCCTTGCAATTGTGGTATTTATGCGTACGGGGAAAAAATCCAATGAGGAGGAGGAGAAAGAGAATGTGGACCCCATCGTGACGAGGGAAAAGGGGCCAACTTTGAATAGATTTTGCAAAGAGAGCTTGAGAGGGTATTTGTAGGCTAAGGATGTTAAAATTGCATATAAACATACATTCATGAATTTGTTGATTAGAAGACGTAGATTGTGGCAGCAGTCACACTGTGAGATGGTTTTCCTAAATTTCTGACACTGTCACAAGACTATGACAATGGCAATCTTTGAACCTCTCTCACAGTGCGATGAAGGACCACCGTTTTAGAGCCACAACCAATGATATCACCACGTTTCTTTGACGTTGAGTTGGACAGGTTCACATTACAAAATCCTGTTGCAGACCATTTCTGTGGTGGTGATTATCAAAGAACTCTTAACACCTCAACATGCAGAATCTGTTTCTGGATGTAAAAGGCAGCTAATTAAATATTAATCTCAGAATGCTTGAAAGTATAAAGCAATGATTGATTCACGCAGGGAGCGGTGGATTACTGGCTAACAGGGTGAGAGAGACATGGAAGTGTTGAGTAGTTTCCTCTTTCACTTCGTCTGACGGGCTTTAACTCATTACATTGTGCCGCTGTCGTCATTTTAATTACATGTCATTTCAGAGAAAAATTACTTTTTTGCTGCATGACGAAAATGTCTTGTCTCATGTGAATAAAATGACTTCTGATCATGTGTGACCCTCTCCTATCATTGGTAACTAATTTCGGTCCATCATCTATCATTAATTTCAGTCTTCAGACTCTGTTTTGAGTTCCACATTCAATTCAGTACTCACTTTAATGGCGCTCATTACCTGTTACGACCCCCAAGAAAAGCTTGTTATTCTGTTCTGTGATTGGAAATCTGACTGACCTCTCTGTCAGATCTCCTATACTCTCATATATAAATATATGGCATTTGGCTCCACCTCTGCCCTCTTTCTTCTCCTCTGAGGAGCCAGTAACAGTATATGACATCTCCTGCAAATGAGACCAGATAATGAGTATGGTTTATCCTTTTGCAGGTCCTCAAATTATTAAGATTTTTTTGCAGCAGTTTGTTAAGCAAGAATGATGTCATCAGTTTCTCACTTGTATAATTGTGCTTGTTATAGGGCTGCAAATAACAATTCTTTTGATTACTGGCTAATTTCCTGATTATTTACTTGATTAATCAATTCAGTCACATTTCTCAGAACCCAAGTTGACGTCTTTAAAGAGTTTTTGTTCGACCAACAGTACAAACCCCAAAGATATACAATATCAATTAACTGACTTTCTTTTTTTTTTCAATTCTGATTTGTTGCATTCATACAATTTATATCAGAATTCTCATTCTTCTTGGGTATTTGTGCCTTATTTTTATTGTTCTGTTTTACACTTTGTTCATACAAAGTATATTTATAATTAGAGCCTGACCAATACTGGATTTTTGGGATTTTAGGCAGTGAAAAAAAATCTGATATCAATATATCAATCACTATTCTTTATTTATATACATGCATAGTAAAATCCAAAATGACACTAACAATAACACTAAAATTTCACTGGTATTTTTAATAATTATAAATAAATATAAATTAAAAAAATATATAAATAGAACAACTTGAATCAAGAAAAAAAGAACAAATATACAGAAAAAGCTGCTTGAAAAAAAAATCAAAAAGATAAAAACATCTGCTTTATGTTCTGTTAAAAAAAATCGAAAATATATCACCCAATATTAATATAGACTAATATACCTGTGCTGAGTCAGTATTGGCAGAATGACATATCCTCACGAGTTTTAGTATGAGATGACACCTTATCTAAACTGAAGGAAGCACACTGCAGCTTTTTTTTTTTTTTTTTTTTACCTTTTTTTACTGAAATTTTTAAATAAGGTGTGGTCAGATGGAACACGCCTAACAGATGGGCAATAACTTTATGGGTGCATTTCTATTAAGTGTGAAACTTTCTGCAATCTGTTGAGCACATGGTGCAGAAAACACTCTGTGATTGGAGTCAGCAGACGTCAGCATTTGACTGAGCAGGATGAGCGAAGAGACAAAGTTCAAGCCCCTCCTGATGCATGAATCTTTAACAGGCAGCTGAAAGATTAATAATGCTCTTAACATGCTCACACTGCAGCTGAGCTATGGAGGAAGCTGATGTAAGAACGTCTGCGAATAAGCAACACGTTTTATCTGTATAACTATAGGATTATACTATAGCACTAATGTTAAGTATGTTGTGGTGACAATATAATTCCTGCCTGGATTATGTTCAGAGACAACTTTCTTTTTTGACTGAATGAAACAGCACATACATACAATGCCAGTCACAAGGAGGTTGACGTACAAAGTGCAGGATAGTGACACTCTAGTCCAGGGTTTGCATATAGACAGGTCTGATTTTAGTTAAAGGTAGAATGACTAGTATTTGTGCAACCTATTTGTAAAGAAAGATACAGAAAGATAATTGATTGTTGAGTCTCATTCCCAAGACGTCAAATATGGACATTTTGTGTTGGCCCGAGCACAACAAATGATGAAGAAAATAACAGAATACCGGCAGAGGGCAGGGTCTCTGCAGATACAGACACCGTCACACACTTGCAAAGTAAGTGATTTAACAAAATTTCCTCATTTTGTTACAAGCTTAAAAAGTATACTTGACTAAACCCAATGGAAATTTTAAATTTTCCAAATTTGGGTACAATGATTTTAACTACACAGCAATGAAATGTTACAGTAATTTGAGTTAAACAAGGAAAAACTACCCAAAAAACTGAAGCTCAAGAGGAGCAACATAGGAGGGAGTCCTCTCCAAGGATGGAGAAACATGTCACAGGTGTTGTGTGCACAGAATAGTCAAACATAGTAACAGCACAGGAGAATAATGTGGGTAATTTTGAAGTAAAAAGGTGCTTTTTCGAGGATGGAGCAAGTGGTCAAGTAAAAAAAAAAATAAATAAATAAATAAAAAATTAAAAAAGACTGTCCAGCTTACTATTAATAGATACAATTTTTATTTATAACCAGAGGCCCTCTGATTTATTTTTGGCTGCCAAGCTATTACCATGGATTTCCATTAAAAGCAAGACGGGGTTTCGGTTAAACAAGGTTTTATTATCATTTCAAAAAGTATAGACACATTGTAATATATGAAGACTGTAATGTATATAAATTTACTTAAATAGGAGTGAATAGTTCGTTTGTTGGGATTATTTTTGGCAGCGGATTTGTTTACAGCAGCAGGATGGTGTACATGGGACTGAGTCAAAAATAAACTACAGTGTGTGTGTGTGTGTGTGTGTGTGTGTGTGTGTGTGTGTGTGTGTGTTTGTGGCGATGCAGGAACGTGTCACTCAGTGTAATGGTGTGGTTGATTGATGTGCTTTTAATTGTTTTTGGACAACAATGGAGCTCCATGGCACAGAGGAATAAGATATATTAGGCTTTTAATACACACCTTATAGTTGTTCCCATGATAAAGCCATTGTTAGGTTTGGTCTTTTTAAAGAGTCTGGTGACAATAAGAAAAACACCCGGCTATTAGACTGAATAAATCAATATGAAAATGTAAAATTTCCTCTGAATACACTGTAAATTGAAGTTGCAGAATTTGTGTAGACACAATCAGCCCTTTTCCTGACGCCTGACTGAAAGCAGCACTCACGTTGTTTCACTTAACAGATCATTTGCCTTGATTACTAAACTTGAAAGCATTTCATTCCTGGAATGTGCAGGTGATAAACACCACCGTGTATAACAACCTCCATGTGTAAAGAAACAGCATATGGACGTCAGCCGCGTCCAATGAGATGAGCTCAGCACACTGAAATCTCAACACAGCTCTATGAATAGCATTTTTTTTTTTTACAAAAAAAAACCTATTTCTTCACAACAATGTTATTTTCAGATGGTCATGGAACAGAAGAACCCCAAGGCACTTTCCCTCGCTGTGAGTGTATGAAGAGCTGTTTACTGGGGTAGGCAGATGCTCCACAGTCAGTGGGAATCACTCAATGCAGATGGGGACCTCATACATCCACCACACTACTGGCCTTCGACTGAAAGTAACCAATCGGAATGACTCAGTTTGATTTTAATGAGTTATGTTTGGTTTCCTTTGAACACGCTCTGCCTCTGGCCTCCAACTCAATTCTTCCCAATGGGGGATCTCGATGGGAAACTCTTTGAGTCTAGACGAGCGCTATCGCAGGAAACCACTGCTACTCCTTACAGCATGGGAATATAACCTCCCATCGCTTTAACGGCAGCAGCTGTGGTGATATCTCACCATTTGTCATTTTTAGACACTCAAAACACAGACAAGGGTCAGTGTGATCACATGTAAAGCTTTCTGTCTTCTGCTTTACATTACACTAGAATCGGCATTTGAAAAACAGAGCATAAAGCGTGCTGTGAGTCAGAAAAGAGCCATCTAAGCTGGTTTTCTGCTCGGCCTTGCAGAGCTGTAGGGCCACAGCTGTTACATGGCAGAGATCCAGGAGAGTCCAGGCTGAAGGTCTTGGCCCGACACACACCACATCTTCCTGTCTACTATACACTTAACTCTTTAAAGGGAAAGTTTGCCCCAAAGTTAAAAAAAAGTGTTTCCTCTTACACCTGTAGTGCTATTCATCACCTAGATTGTTCTGATGTGAGTTGCAGAGTTTCAGAGATATAATACATTATATTATCAAGCGAAGTGTCTTGCCCTTTGTCCTAATTGCAAATTGAAGATATATCATGTAAAACTTTAATAAAATCTACTTACCTAGAACTACCTAGAACTGTGAAAAGTAGGATTTTATCCTGTCTTCAAACTCTGACACTGCACCTTACTACGAGGGTTTTCACCCAGTCCTGTTGTCTTGAATAACCAGATCATAATTTCTGAAAAGAAACACTGCTGTTGACTTTTTAAAATGCATTTGTTTGGCAGTTTGATCATGAAAAAGCCAAGTACCATCTACTCCCATTACATTTGAGAAAAAGCAGACATCTCTAAATAGCACTACAGGTAAGAGGAAAAATATGAATTTTTGATTTGGGGCGAACTGTCCCTTTGAAAAGGCAAAAGGACTTCCTGAAGTGTGTTCATCCATGCTTTTGTCATTTATCCAGATTCAGGTTCACCTCGTCAGAAGCGCTAGGTAAACAGCATCACTCCTCTTTAGATACAGTAGAAAGCCAGAGTGTGAAGTCTCTGTGAACCACAGAGCTTGAAATTGAAATCCTGTACCACCCTGCTTATGTGTCCACCTGGAAGGAAGTAAGCTTGGTAATTTCAGTCAGCATCAGACCAAATATATCATCTCAACAACTGCTCTCTTAAGGCGCTCAGCCTACTTCAGCAGCTCCTGGAAAGAAACCAGCTCAATATGTTAACTCTTTTTCATTATCTTAGTAACAGCACTTTGTCTACTCTGCTGATAATTACATCTATCTACTAACTACTAACTACTACAGCTATAGGTCATAATATGGCTTCAGATAACAACAGCAGATTATCTAAATTCACGTTTTGACTCATCTCAATCAATTTCTCACATCAATGTCCACAGCAGTCAACACAAACACCTAAATCATGACAACAGTCCAACTCGTGTGTGTGTTTCGGTGAGTGGATTCATCAGTCACATCCTCGCACCACATTAAACATACAGTAATTTCATACATGATTTCATCCCTGTGGCACCAGTTAATGAGCCAGATCCACAAATTCCCATTGGCCACATATAGGTCAGGTCTGCCCACTGGGGCGTAATGCCATGCTACAACACTATACTCCCTGATTAGTGCCCTGTGAGACGTGATGGATGTTCCTGATACTTCTCAGCAATCCCAATTATGTGCAATCTGACACACTCAGCACTGAGGGACATGTAATGTGATAGAAATAGGGACGCACGATGGATATCAGGGCAAATGATGGTATATTTATATTATTATTTATTATTCCAATGATGAAATTTTATCCAATAAATGTCAGTTACAATAATATCGGACTTGACAGATTATGTTAAAGCATTTAATTTGAATTATTAGGCAAAATGCGATTTTGCACTTTACAAGAAAAAAATTCATTAAATTTGGTTAGGTCAGAGCTATGAGATATTAAAGCTACTACAAGGAAATTTCATATTTTGTTGATTCTGGAGGCTCTTGTGGGCAAAGGCAGTAGTGGTTCCTGTGATAACCACAAAATATAACATTGAAAGTAAAAAATCATCAAAATAAAGTCTCACCATGCTTCTTTTTAACTGGCTAACTTTGGCTAGGAGAATGTAAACACAGGCTCCTTTCATCTGATTTCAAGGAGAGTCCCACCCAGTGGCAGGCATTAAACATAACTATATGAAAATAACCGATCTTCTTGCTGATGGTTTAATTAACTTATATAGGTCATATAAAGGCATAATGTTAAATTAAGGCAGTAATATAACCAGTTAAAAACTCCTTGCAGTAGCTTTAAATCATCTATCCATGTTTACTACACTCTTATTTTCAGGAATGTAGGTTATATGATTTGTTTAAATACAACATTTAAAATTGTCAGTTATCTTAATGGCATCAGCCATGAGAAGCAGGTAACAATCGGTTATCGGTATTAAATGTTTAAAAAAATATATCGCGCAACGCTGGCGTGCAATTTGCAGGTGTAAATGTACAGAAACACACTGGAGCACCTTACAGAAAAGCATGGGATGATTTACTGCTATATTAGATGTGTGACCACAGTGGGAAAGTGGGCAAAACCTGTTAAAACAGCAGGGCTTTTTGACATATGAACCTGTAATAACACACTATCCATCACCACTTGCTGAGTGAGTGAGTTTGCTGTTGTGGGTGAAGGTTTCAGACGTTAAAATGTGTTCTGCAAATTTTAAAAATGAGAAAAATTCAGTCATACTCACCCAAAATCCCAACAACAAAAAGTTTCAGTACTGCGAACTCATTTGTATCCATCACGCTGTGAGGATCCAGGCGGACTTAGAATGAAAGCTCAGCTGCGGCTCCGTGGAAATGAACATTTGAAGCGAACCATTATTTTGTGAGAAAAAATAAATAAATTATCCCAAATGTGCAGGTCCGAGTCTCGTCATGCTGTCATGAGTCAACAGAAACGTGTGAAGGATCTGGAGGAGAACGAGACAGAGAAAGAGAAAGAAACGTGATCCCACAGAGCGCTGGTTTCTTCTGACTGTCCTCCTGTGATGGTCGGTGCCACTTCACTGTGCAGTCAGGAGTCAGAGCTCAGGACCAGTCTGTCACTCTGTCCTGCATCCTCCGAGAGGAGGAGGAGGAGGAGGAGGAGGAGAGGGAGGAGGAGGAGGAGGGATGGGGCTCCTTCCAAACCACTAACACTGGATTATATTTTGACTGCACGGGCTGAATCCTTGTCAATCTCTGCACTGATTAGAGACATTTATCTGTGAGATAGGAAAGTATAAGAGGCAAGAGGAATTCAGCAAATAAAAAGGCATGCAGCTAGCCAAGATTTTTTTCTGTTCTTTATTATAACAGATATGTGAAAACATGCACACATGCATGAATGAGGTTGTCATACCAAATTTTACTTATAACAAATTTTATTTTAAATTATTCAGTAATCGAAAAATAAATGTAATAATAATATAATTGTTATATAATCATCTAGATTAAATTAATCTGTCAGATTGCATCACTCAACAGCTGTTACGAGTCATCTAAATGTTGTTTTTTTCTCCTGTAAAGCAACACCGACCTCTTCTGGTTTCATCTGAAATCACACATCCATTCAGTGAAGCTCAGACTGCCTGGATTCATCACAGAAAATCATTAAAAAGCTTTTAGTATAACATCACTGACAAGCCCAGATCTTTTAACCCTGTAATGGCTGACACACCAAATAATTACCAGATTTATTTATTTATTTTTTATTTATTTTAACTGAAGTGTTTATTAGACCTTTCGACAAAATATAAGAAAAGAAAAAAAATCCATATCATTTACTTATATCATTTAATACTTCAGGCATGAAAATTCAATTCACAATAATTGTATTTTAGTAAAAAAAAAAAACAAATATTTTTCATTGCTTTTGGAAAATTTAGCACAAACCTTTTTTTCATTTTGTGGTAATCAAAACAGCTTGCGGTCACCTGTTAATGTAATATTTTTAAAAAAATCTCTGTTTTCACTCTAAATATATCTCAATGACATTACAAGTAGAATTAAATGGTATGTGAGGGATCCACAGATATCTTCTACACATGATTTGATACACACATTTTCAACACAATTTTACTCTAAAATAAGAATCAAAATGTTAAGTAATTGTAGTTTGCTTTAATACAGTAAATATTCATATTGAAATGTTAGTAACAATATAACTAATTCTCACCATAAACTTTACAAAAATAGCAAAGATTTTCCTGCCGAAAACATGTGAGTTATTATGTGAGGGCAGCCATTTTGGATTTTGCACTCACAGCCAGCTGCTGCCTGCAGTACACTGATAATCCATCAGGGGGCAGAGCACATTTCTTAGCACGTTTCTTTTTTTTTTTCTTTCTTTTTTCTTTCTAGTAAACTATTGATTGTATTGATCTTATAGAGGTCTCAGAAACTCATGTATCAATAATTCCTGTCATTTGCTTTATGAATTGGAGATATTTAAATGTGATATGAAAATATAGAAGATACAGGTACAGAAGCGCCAACAGGAAAAGCACAAATCAAAAGGGTTACAGTAGAATTTTTCTTTCTTTTTTTACTGACTTCAGGACATATGTACACATCCAACTAAAACTAATGAAGTTGTCATATAGAATTTTACCTATAACTATATTAAATTCTAAGTTATACTGTGATAGAAAATAATGCCAAATGCCAAACACAATTGTGATAATGTAGATTAAATTAATCTGTCAGATTGCATCACCGAACAGCTGTTGACTCATCCAAATCCCTTTTTTTTTTCTGTAAAGCAACACTGACCTCATCTGGTTTCCTCCCTAATTGCACCCCTTGCCAGATTGAAATGTGTGTACCTTGGAATAATATTTGTACCATGTCAACACATAATACCCATAACATACATAAACACATTAAGTGTGTTTGTCAGGAATACATGAAATAAGATGCAAATTCTGTTATTTTAAATAAACTATTGATGAAAGAAATATAAGAAATAGACTAATTTATGAGCTGAATATATGCTCAATGCTGCGGAAAAAGTGGAAAATAATATGTAAAGGTAAATAAAATAAGAAACATGAAGTTATGTTAATTTATCACTAATTTAAATGAAGGAATCTTTGAACGGACACCCTGGCAGGTGCTACAGACCCCTATTTGAGAATCACTGATTTAGACAAGTAAAGTTCACACTGTCTGGATTAAACAGAAAATTATTAAAAAGCCTTCAGTGAAACATCATTAAACAGCTTTTTTAAGCCTCAATCAAATAAAACGTCTGGGATCTGTTTGAATTTGTCTTTTGTGGATTTATCTATCCGGTGTCTTTTATCCTTCAATTAGACTCTTACAGATCTTTCTCACAGCAGTCATATTGATATGAAATAGCAGGATAAACACAGGTGTTACTAATGATACTAATTAAGGCCCCTTCCTGTGAGCCACATGCACAATAGCAGCACCCTGACTCTGTTCTAATCAGTCTCATTCGGTAACGGCTGTGTTTGCTCTACTAATTCATGTCAAAATGGCTGCTGTGAAAAAGGTTAGTTTCTAAATATCAATATCAAAGCAAAGCAATTAGTACGGTGTCCATGTGTACACTGGAAGAGCTTTTGATCGCTGTAATCATTCCTCCTGTTCATACAGACCATTAAAGGGATAGTTCACCAAAAAATGAAAATTCAGTCATTGTCTATGCTGATTGAAGGTCGGGTTTAGTTTTTTAGTCAAAAACTAAAACACTGCTGGAGTTTCACAGAAAACCAGTGTTGCAGAATCTCCCAAACAATGAAGTGAATGGTGACCAGTTATCAAATGTAAAAATGTGAAAAAAAAACCCCAACAGAATAAAAACATAAAATGCCTCCATACTGCTTATCTGGTGTTATCCAAGTCTCCTAAAGCTCCACCATGCCAGGTCGACTAAAAAATGTTATTTACACCATGTTTTTTAGCTTGGAGCCGTGTTTACGTGCACATGCACACCGTCTGAACTGTGTGTGTGTGGTGTGTGACAGTGTGCAAACAGCTTGTCAGGACTTTAGGAGGCTTGGATTATTCCAAGGAAGCATGTTTTTTTCTTTTTTTTTCCAGTTGATTTTTTGTTTGAAAAGTGGTAACTATTCACTTCCATTGTTTGGGAGATTCTGCAACATTGTTTTCCTGTGAAGCTCCACCAGTATTTTGCAGACTAACAAAATAAACCCGACCCTCAACTGGCATGAGGGTGAGTAGATAATGACTGAATTTTTATTTTTGGGTGAACTATCCCTTTAAAAGGTCTCCTACCAATATGCATCCAATGGAAAGTGGTGTAAAAGTATGAAGCTAATATTGGGCTAATATGAATTCTGCAACATTTGGCTGCAGCATTGATGTCAGAGAAGTGGGTATTTTAACTTGGTTTTAGGCCAGGACTAAATTAACTAGGCCTATACTGCAGATTTACACACACTTTGTGGTTTACAGCTGATTGAAACCTGTATGATTATGCTTCTGATTATTATTTCTTATTTCACTCATTTTAGCAGTAATAGGGCTTCCTGCATTGCAGACAAGTTAAAACAATCTGACAGAGCAGGAAGAGGGTGCTGTTCTTCCTGCAGACACTGAGTGAAAGCTGTATAAAATAGTTTCTGGCAGCTGATGGAGGGTGTGGAAGTCTGAAGGACAAAAAAAAAACTCCAACACGTTTGTCCTGTTTTGTAAAGTAAAAGAGGAAAAAAAAAGTTACATGGTCATTTTGAGCAACACAAACTCTGGCAGAGTTCCTTGGAATTATGCACTACTTACCAAAAACAAAACAAGTATGTTCAAGCCTCTTCCTGGCACGGGAGTTCATGTCACTATGACTGTAGAGTCCAGGGTCCAAATTTGAACGTCTATAAGACACCGATAAATGTTCAAATTCACCTGCTACTCAATAGTTAATCATTACCTTGTGTCTGAAATTAACAGCAATTTTCACATCTTACCAGCATTTGGCTGGTGTCTGGTGTTAGTTTCTCACCCTGCTTGAGTCGTGTTGTTCTTTCTGAGTTAGCACATGAGCATCTTGTGGTTTATAAAAGAGTGTGTATTTAATGTTTTGCACAACCCAAATCTGCAGAAGCAGGTCAATGTCTGATAAAGTCTCTTAGCAGCTTATTTAAAAAAAAAAAACTGTCTTTAAAAAAGTCGTTCTTAATAATTCTCCTTTGCACATCACAGAATATGCCCCCTGTTTTATTCAACTTAGATTTTATATTTATATATTTTACATTTTATATTATATTTTATATTTTATATTATATTTTTATTTCATTTTTACTTTTTGTTTTCAGTTCAGTTTATTTTCAGTTTCCAGTGTGCCGTAAAAACTGTTTAAATTTAGTTTAGTTTGTATTTGTTTCTGTTTTTTTTTTTTGTTTGTTTGTTTGTTTTTCTGTTTTTTTTTTAATTAGAATGAGAAGGGTATTTTTCTGTGGCAAGATTTAAGAAGTTCAGAATAGGTCTTATTATACAAACACAACGCTTTATGCTGGCTCACAGGCATGTAGACATCTCAGTTTCAATAAAGAAAAAAATGATAAAAAACGAACTCTATAGGCATTTTCTGTATGTTTTTGTTTTACTTTAGTTCGTTGTATGAGTGCATAATATCAGTTGGTCTTCATTTTTAGTGTAGCCTAGTTGTTTTTATTTATTTATATTTATTTTTAGAGGGTGTTTTACACCTAGCTTTAGTTTTTAGTGTAGTTTTAGTTAACTTATAATCACCTTGGCCAATCATCAGGCAGCTGAACTGTCCTGAGAGGAAATAGCCGAGGGGGAGACTTTCTGGAAGGGGACGCAGCCTGTAGTAATTACACGGCCACACTTGTCGCTCTGCTCACCTGTCTGACGGACAGGAGGTGTTGAACTTTCACCTCCACAGTGACAGGGCGCATGAACGCATACTTGACCTGTCCACAGGACAGACGCTGCAGATTTCACCCAACATTTTCAGGATGCGTTGTCACGTCAGTGTGAATGCTGAAGGCTTACTGAGCCGGTTAAAATAGGATGTCAACAAGTGACGCAGGAGAGTTTGAGCTCAGAGTTGTAGGAGGAGAGACAAGTACGCCTCTGTACAGCGCAGCACGAGCAGCACGGACTACAACTGCGAGGTAGGTTCAGATGTCTCTAAAGGGCATTTCAACACGACTTTGTCATTATCACGTATACGTTGAGCTTCTTATCGATCTATTTAATGTTGCTACGCACTTTTTATGTCTCTGTTTTCGTGCTGGAGACTTTGAAACCACCGAGCGAGCTGTTCTCTTGAGCGGAGAGGAAACCCTCACCGAACTGCGTTTATAAATCTGCATGTTTAATGTTGCAACGCGTGTTTGTAAATATACACGTCTCTGACAGCCAAACTAATACGTCTCACGATCCATGACCTGATTTTGGTAAATTCGGCACTAAGTTATTCCAGTAATAGGATATTTAACAGTTGGTTCACAGCTCGACACTGCCCACCACCATGCTGCGTTTGACAGCAGGAGGAGGAGGGAACAACTTGTGGAGAAAGTCCTTTTTTTTTTAGTTTTACTGTATTTACTGTGTTATATGTGCTATTTTGGCTAAATGTAGCTGTCATGTGCATCAAAAGGAGCTGCTGAAGGTTCGTGTATAACTTGTATTCTTCTTAGTCTTGTTTTACTTAAGTTGCAGTATTTTTGAATAAGGTTTGGTGTGACGTGCTCATCTTAACTCATAAAACGTGACGCATCTGGGCTGAAGTTAACTTCCAGAGGTTGAATGTGGGAATTATCCACGCAGACTCTGAGCGTTTAGGTTTTTTAGACTGAATTCTGTTGCATCACGTCAAAAATTAATATGTATCCAGTTTTATACTTAACCTACCTGCATACCTGAGCCTAGACTGGTTTGCAGGGGAGACTGGGGACGGTTACAACAGTTTCTGCATTCCTTTCAGTTACTCAGAGACTGTTTGGACTGGACCAACCAAATCTTTATGGGGTTATATTAAACATATATCTGTCTGCCTAATTAACCATACCATTTAAAGGTGATTACATATAATATATCCTTCACAGTATTTATTGACCGGAATATGTCAGATGTTGCAGCTGACCCTACCCTGGGCACAGTTGCAACACAGTCAGGAAACAGTTGCAACATATTAAAAATACAACAAATTTCACTAATTAACTTTAGTTTTTTGACTCAGTAAGCACAGTATTATGAAAATCTGTATAGTTTTGCAATAATACCACAGTATTATTTATTTAGTAATATTAATAAAATAACAGTTATTGAGTGTTTTTTGGTTTTAGTAATTGATTAATTCATACGAAAGGTCAGGGCAGTATGGCAAAAACACAACTCATGAAAAAAATCACCTTCATATAGAGCTGCAACAAGTAATTAATTAATTGATTATTAAATTAATCACCAAGTATTTTCATTATTGATTAATAAGGAAAAAAGTTGCAATTCTGTATCCTCTTAAATGTGAATATTTTCTTAAGTCTTTTATGACAGTAAACTGAATATCTTTTTGGGTAGTGGGCAAAGCAAGACATGTGAGGCTGTCAACTTGGGCTTTGAGAAACACTGATCGACCTTTTGCACCATTTTCTGGCATTTTATGGACCAAACAATTAATCGATTTAAAAAATCAGCAATTGTCAGGTTAATCCACAATTAAAATAACTGTTATGTGCAGCCCTGCTTTACCTCCAAAACTTTTTTTTTTTTTCAATAAATGCAGCAGCAGATGTTGAATGTGTCTTCTGTCTTACTGGTGGACAAAACATTTAACTGAGCATGTGCAGTATTAGTGTAGTCACTCTCACATGTTACTAATCGGAGGAATAAGACTTGTTGCAACCGTCCCCTGTTGCAACAATCCCCAGCATACCCTATGCATTTTCTAACTTAGATAATTAATTAAACCAGATACTGTACCAGATAGGTACTGTAAACCACGAGCATCATCAGGTTGATGTATTTTAGAGCACTTAAGCTTCAGTGGCTTAGCAGGCAAGCTCTTACATGCACATCCGGGCCTGCAGTTTAACAAAGCTATTACCATGGATACACAATGCTGCTGTCTGTGCATGTCCGGTGCTCTCTTTCTGTTAATTGTTTGCACATCTTTTTGCTAATGCCCTCTAAACCTATCTACTGTATGTATACCCATCTATAGGCACAATGAAAAACAGCTCTCCTGAGAGTTTGACAGATAGTGCAGGTGTGGCAGCAAACAGGACAAGTCTTATTTTGTCCTGGCAGCCTTTTGTTATCATTAAGGTAGTCACTGCAAAGTCATTAAGATGTCTTTGGACGAGTCTTTGAGAAGTTTAGGGTGTAAATCATTTGCAATAGTTGGAGCATTACATGCGTTTGTCAGTGCTGAGTACACACCCACACTTTGGTTCAGGCTGGATCCTTGTGGTTATGTAAGTGTTAGCTGGCAGATAGAGCGGGCACACACCCACAGCGAGGCTGACCTCAAGTGAAGAATACACCAACATACTTGTATGAGACACACTGCACAAAATGGAGCGGCCCAAAGAGCCTGTCAGAGAAACAATTAGTCATCAGCTTGCAAACCACCAAAACAAACTGAGAGACAGTTCACGCAGTCCAGATAACATGCATGTTACATGGCTGCAGCGTTGACTGAAGGTTGCAGGTTGTTCATGTTTTGTAAGCGCAGGATTAGAGGATAGTAATGCCCGGGATTAATTTCTGGATTTTACTTTCAAGATGGGATAATAACTTTAACCTGAATAAACATTAAATTAAATCCATACTAAATAAAAGTGTCATTTCACCCTAATACATTTTTTAAAAACAGGGCTGCACCCAACAGTTATTTTCTTTATCAATTAATCTGTCAATTATTTTTCAAGTACTTGTTATTATTAGTAATTGCAGAAAAATAAAGGGAAAAAGCCCCAGAGCCCAAAGGGACATTTTTCATTTCTTTGCTTCACTGACTCACAATCTCAAACTCACTTTACAAAGATATAAAACAGAGAAAAACAGAAAATCTTCACATTTTAGTAGCTTTAACTAGAACATGTTTTGCATTTTTTGTTTGACTGTGAAACCATTAATTGATTATCAAAATCAATCAATTTTCTGCTGATCAAGTAATTCCCAACTGGGGACACAGGAGTTTCTTCAGCTAGCTGGAAAGATTGTGGAGTCAGCTAAATTGGAAAAGACAGAAATCATGATTTGATTTTAAAAAGTTGAAATTATTAATCAACTGACTGACAGAAAATTAATTTGCAAAAAATGATTTTTCAATTGAATTATTTCAATTTCAAAAATGAGTTATTGATATTTCAAAAATGCCAAAATTCAGTGGTTCCACCCTGTCTAATTTTAAAAATATTTGCTGGTTTGCTTCATTTTCCCTGCATGAATCAACTTGGACTTTCTTTTTTTATTTGACTTTTTTTTTTTTTTTGGCATTTTATAGAGCAAAAAATGAACTGATTAATGGAGAAAATAATCACCACTTTAACAAATAATCAATAATGAGAACAATCCTTAGATGCAACCCCAAAAAATATGTAAAAAACATATTCACATATTATCAGCATACATTTGCTGATAAATATCGAGTGTCAAAGCATTTAATTTGAATTCTGAGGCAAAATGCCCAATAAATGCCAAAGTATATTTGTGAAGCTTTTAGATGAACTTTATTATAAAAACTAAGTGAATATTTGAAGAGTCAGAACTTTTCTTTGTATTTGTTGTTTGTCAGAGTGGTGTCAGATTTGGTTCGGTCAGAGCTGTGGAATATTAAATCATCCATGTTTGCTCACTACATCTTAGCCTTTCTTACCCTCGGGTTTGCATAAACTACTGGTTATATGAACTTCATTAAAAACTTGAAGTTAAAAAAAGTGAAATTATCGGTTATCATATCTCAATGATGGATTTTTGGTATCGGCTGGAAAAAAATCCATATCATGGATCCCAAATCTTTTGTATATTAACTTTCACAATAACAGTAAACCTTCCAGCTATGATACACCAGGTTGACTGCACAGGACATTCATAAGTTTCTCACCAGCCTGTAACTCTGTAATTTTGATATTGATATTGATAAGGGGATTATTTTCTCGATCAATTCCATTTCAATAAATAATCAAAAATTTACATTTAAAATGACTTGTTTTGTCCAATATTCCAAAACCCAAAAACAATTAATCAGTTCTGAAAAATGATAATCAAGTACTCGTTTAAGGTTTTTAGGTTAATAGATAAATAGTTGTACCATCCAGGTTTTGCCAGTCCAGCAGTAGGTAGTATGAACCTGACTAAAACCACTGGAGGAAAACAAAACAGAAAAATGAGACTAAGCCTGCACATCTTGAAATGCAGGATAAATGTGTCTTGTATGTCTGCTGCAGCCACAGATGATGTCTTTTCTCTGCAGTGAATTGTTGTTAGGGCTGAAACAGGGCTGCACAATTAATTGAGATGTTAATGAAACTGCAATATGGGCAAGTGCAAATCTTGTTCTCCAGACGTGAGAATGTCTGTCTGGTCCAGAACCAAACAAATGTCGCATCATCATGATTTTTTTTTTTTCAGTGTTGTGGTGCAAAAACAATCTTTTACACTTATTGTGACTCACATCGCAATAGCTATCAAAATAGTCGCAATATGATTTTAATTTTTGTTTACCATATTGTGCAGCTGTAGGCTGAAAGAATTACTTTAGTCATTTATTAGTCAGTCAACAAAAAAATAAGCACTATTTTGATTATCGATTAATTGTTTTTTGTTTTTTTTGTTTGTTTTTTTTGTTGTGGCTCCAGTTTTTCAAATATCTGAGGCTGATGTTTTTCCTTGCCATATATGATAGTAAACTGAATATCTTTGGGTTTTGTGCTATTGGATTGGGTTCTAGGGAATTATCATGGGCATTTCCACTTTTTTGTGACATTTTGTGGACTACTTTTTTTTTTTTTTTTTTTTTTTTTTAAAGAAAAAGGGCCAAATACTGTAACTGTTTCTTGCTTCTCACAATATGTTGGTTTTTTCAGTTGTATAGGATTGGAACTGATAATGAAATGATGCAGACTCAAGTAGAAACTATGCAGTTTCGCTTTGTGGGAGTGCTGTTCAAACAGTAGCCCCTCGTGCCCCGATGTCTCAGGCCTATCACTGGCTGGTTCAACTGTCCAAACATGGTTACCTACAAGCACTAATATTGTTGTGAAGTGATCTGATTTCCTCTGCTGCCTCTGGGAGAGGTAGGATTAAAAACACTCTACCATCCATGGAAGGTGTGTTGGCTTTGGCACTGAAGTAGCTGTTGAAGAGCAAGAAGATCTGCCTCCCTCCCTCCTCATATTTCTCTGTTTCTCTTTCATGTCATGTCATGTCAGGCTTTTATAATAGCCTACCTGAGATAATGTTCTAATGAGGCCAATGAGTCGCCCCTGAAGGCAAGGTGGATTTGGAGAGGTGGAGATGGTCCATGTTAATAACAAAGGTCAAGAAATAAAAATCAGCGCTTCACTTTGTGTTTGCACGAAGCACTGCAGCTAGCATAAAGACTCTGCATCCTAAATAGCACTATCCACCCACTAATAAACTGTTGAATTGGATTAAAAACAGAGAACAGGATCCTGGAATGTCCTGTGACAGATAATTGCTTTCATTTAATTTGTTAAGGAACAAAGGGCGCAGCAACACGTACATTCATTTATGGATACCTGCCTCATTTGTGTCGTGGTGCCATCATCGTGCTTGGCAGTTGGCACACTAGTGTGGGTTCAGCGCTGGGTTGCAGCAGTAAATGTGCATATGCATGTTATAGTGACTGTGTGAGTGGGTGTTAGCTCTGTGCTCTGGTTGTAAGAGAAAGTGTGGAGAGAGCAGAGTCGAATTGTTATGTAACCATGTCTTATCAGTGCAGCACTGTCATACCGATCAAATGAGGAAGGCTTGGCTGTTTGATCTCTCTTCGATAAACTTTAGCACCTATTAACATTTTTTCACAAATTGGATCACAAGAGAAAGAGACTGGTGTATGTATTTCAGCCTAAAAGGTCAAACCTACTACAATGATATTTTAACTTGTTATGAAACAGTCTCTATTTAACACTTATGCCTCTATATGACACACATACTGTAAGCAAGTGAGATCATCTGTGAGAAGACTATTTTTATATAGTTATTCTTAATGCCTGCCTACCATGTGCAGACCACAGAAAGGGTTTCTGATGCAGGTAGATATTGTTCCTGTGGGAAATATAATTAAGGGATGATACAGCCCAATCATATATGATACATCTGCCTAGTGTTGTGGTAGAGCTATAAATCAAAACATATGCCGCTTCAGCGACACTTCCATTAACTCAACCATAAATCCAGCTTGATCTTATCCTCTGTTATAATGCCCCTCAGCAAGGCACTTAGCTAGCAGTGCCTGCAAATCCTTAGCATTTTTTCATGAGTAGAAGTCTTAAATGATTTTTTGACTTTTTTGTTTTGTTTCAGAGCACACCAGGATGAAACATTTGGTGAAAGGTTCAAGCAGGGCAATTATCATGGTGATGAAAAGCCAGCTGGACGGCAGTGTCCCCCATCAGCCATCAGACAGGAAGAAACGCACAAAGGTGACATGCACACACACATCAGACACATATTGCACACATCATGTCTGTACACATCTGTACATGTCTGTCTCATTAGCCTCACTTTTTTGAACTGACCAGAACATTATTCTCTATTCTTAATCCATTACAGCACTAAGACAGGAAGAGCCTGCTCATTGTGGTGGTTCAAAGGTCCAGACCCAGAAGCCCACTGGACCCAGATTTACTTCCTGCCTCTTCCTTAGACTCTCCAGCAAACTAGGCCTCGACAACCCAGAGCTAAAACTCAAGAAGAATTTGGACCGGCGTTTACATAGGTAAACAAGGAAAAGAATAAATCTTAATGAAATTCAATGCTGACCTTGATAATATGTGCCACTAAATTACAAAAAAATTACAACAAGCAGGTTGCAATTTTAGGATCTGACATTTCTGTCAGATTTTCATAGTGCTAGAGTTCAGCGTTTATCAGTTTTATGATTTCCTGACTTGCATCAGAATTCATGTTTTGTACAAGCACTGACAAGGGCTGGTGGAGTAGTTGTTTGCAGCCCTCGTAGCTGCAAGCGAAATGCTGTTGGTTTTTGTTATGGCACTCCAGCAACAATTTTCAGAAACCTGATGTGGCAGAAACGACCCTGTTTTATCTGCTTTGCTCTCAAATTTGTGGCAAAACATAGTTGGAGTTTTGCTCAGATCCTCTAACACCACTGACCTAAACTCAGAGTGCCTGATTCGTACTGATGAGTACTTAGAGAGGAAAGCGAGACGGCTCACTCCTTATCTATGTCCATCATCAGCACCAGAAACATAAGTGTTTAATTCTTTTCTTACCGCTTGTTTGAGTTTCTAGATTTACTAGCCCAAAATGGCATTTTAGATGCCCTGAGCAAGTGGGCAATCCTGTGCTGTTGTTGATAGCTGTGTGCAGTCACTATAGTATAATCAAATGTAAGATTTATCAGGTCTGGCAGGTCTTTTCGTTATCAGTCAAGTTTCCTTTTCATGTACAGTATCAATCCACTGTAGTGCATTTTGCTGAAAGCATACAGGATGGGACGCTGTCACAGTCTTCCTTGTTGTTTTTGTCAGTCCTCTTCAAGCTTTGATCACTTGTATCCATTTTTACATCACTGTTGACCTGATTTGTAATTCACATTATGTATTTATTAGCCATTTGTTTTCTTAAACAAGTCTGTCCCAGCAATGTGGTGTTTGTTAAATTGTGCAGGTAAACATCCCAGGAGCTGTTTCTGAGGTACCTATAATAGGTACATCTGGCACTAATGCAGTGTTTCTCAATCCTGGTCCTCAGGCCCCCCTGCCCTGCATGTTTTAGATGTTTCCCTGCTCCAACACACCTGATTCAAATGATCAGCTCATCATCAAGCCTCCACAGAAGCCTGATAATGACCTGATCATTTGAATCAGGTGTGTTGTAGCAGGGAAACATCTAAAACATGCAGGGCAGGGGGGCCTGAGGACCAGGATTGAGAAACACTGCACTAATGGTTGTTCTCAGAGTCATTCTCAGAGTTACTAAAATCACGAGTCATCTCCAACATTTTGTCAAACAGTAACTTAACCACTGAACCCTCTCTGCATACTTCAGCCTGACCCTGGAAGGGTCAGCTTCTTTCTATAAACAAGGAAGTGGACCCAATTATGTGACCTCTAAGAGTACTGTAGGTTGGACAAGATTGTATTTAATTTCATGCTGCAGACTCTGGTATCCAGTACAGGAAGATAAGAAGCTCTTATCGCCCTCTCAGGAAGCCCGGTTTTACCATCCTTACCTACCTTATCAAAAATCATCAACCTGTGGGCTGACTTTTTGCATGGCATTCAAGCCAGCAGTGCAGGAGAATTAGAGTCATTTTAGGTTACACTTTTGCCGTAGGACATATCTGCTTTTTTTTATAATGCGTGCAGTGGAGAATGTTTGTATAAGTATGCGCCGCACATTTTCCTTAATCATATTTGCATACCCATGTGTGATGCAACGTGTGCCAGAGATTACATTGGCCTCGTCCATATAGGTCATTGATCAAACTAACTTTATTGGTTCAAGAGAGAACACACCCCTTTACTGTCGTCTAGTCACTTGCAATCTTTCATACCATTTAACATGACCTTATATAGACATCTTGGACTGAGCGTGTGATCTTGTGTGTGTACAGTACACATACGTGTGATCTATTTGGTGCTATGTCCAATATTAAAATACCTTGTAAGTGCTGTCATAATTTCTCATGAGGTGTGACTTTATTAGTGCACATGTGACAGTGGGAAAACTGATTAGTAAAGAGAGAAGAAAGAGAAGGACAGAGGACAGGAATGCTGATCGTCCTGTTGATCCGCATTGCTGTGGCGAATGCGTGACATCTGATCTCTCACACAAAATGTTTCACACAAAAACATTACAGTGGAGCACAGCACAACTGAGCATCCATATTATGTGTTTTTTTTTGTTTGTTTGTTTTTTGTTTTTTTTGTTCATGTTTTATTGCTGAGATATTTTATTAACTTATGCTGTTTTTTTCATGTATTTTAGCTGCTCTTAACTGTCTGTGTTGTCAGAATGCCAAAGGCAGATTTCTCTTTCATGTGATGGAATGGGAAATGAAGTTTATGTTATCTAGCACATAGAACAGTACAACTTTTATGATGAATCAGAACAAAAAGTCACATCATTTAGATGAATTGCTTTGTCATATTATATCCTTACTGCCTTTATTTTTGATGTGCATAACACATCCAGCAATGGCAATAATAAATCATATTTCTGCAACGCTTTATTGTGAAACAAATTCGTAATCAGCACATAAATCCATCATATCAGAGATTTATGACTGCATTTTTCTTAAAGTAAATTCAACATCTGCTCAGTATGTCAGGAAACTGATGAGCATGTTTAACTTTAATCAGTATTGCTCACATATTTCATATGTAATGTAACATTTTGTGCATACCGTACATTATGTCCAAGCTACAACATTACAAGTGACAGGTCTAACCGTATCTAGTATTCCTAACGGGTTTTATTTCTTCTCTCTCCTGTTCTACCAGTTTAACTGAAACACAGAAGGCTGAGACTGAGAACAGCAGCTGTCAGGTAAGAATTAAACAGTTTTAATCATTAATATCATAATGTTTTAGGGCTATAGCTGCAATCATCACAATGTGGAAAACCATCTAGAAAAAAATGTTAAATTCATTTCATTCCTAGTTAATCCAAAATGTTCCTAACCAATCAAGACTTACAGTAGCTTATTTAAGGCAACAAGTTCAAAGCCACAAAAGTTGCCACATAAGATAGCTATCTTTGCCAGCATCACAACATAATAAGTGACACTGCGTACTCTTGAAAACAAATTAGATTTATTATTTTAATAGTTGAAGGGACAGGGTGTGTGTGCTTTTGTGTATGTGTTCTTGGAAGTCTCTCATGTCTTTCAAAATAACCTGTTTGTCAAGGCCTAAATCTCTGAAATAGCTCCACCATGGGAACAGAAGCTTTAGCAAAACGCCGTCTTCTTCAAGTACACAATTTGCAAGTCAGATAGCAGGCCACTGTTGCATACTGTAAATTATCAGGGAGCATTTTACTTCAGTGTGCAAGTAATTTGCATTGGTATGATATGATGAGCTAAAGCTGACGCATGAAAAGAGTTAAGCTTTAATAATACAGTAAGACATATCTTGCCTGTGGTAACAATACAGACATCTAGTGTGGGATGTTGTGTGGTCATGAATTTTTGGACGACAAAATTAATTTAGAAATAGCAAAACTTGTCTTAAACAATTTATACAGCGGATTACAGATGTTTGTCAAAAATTAAATTAGTACACAATATCTGGTCACTTGAAGTAATTCCTTTTCTCTTAACAGGTTAATGGACATACGTCACCACGAGACACCTCTTTAAAGGCAACCAGTGACTCTGAGAGGATACCAGAGAAGAGAGAGGAGGTTGTCACAGATGTTTGCAATGAACTGGAGATTACCAGGGACTTGAGTATAACTCACAGTTTCTCAAATGGGGAGTTTGGACCACATGAGAGTAATGGCATACTCCAATGTGGGTCACAATCAAGGACTGGCACTGTATCAGTTGAGTTAGTAGAAGATATAAAAGACCATACAAAGCTTGAGAAACAGACTCCTCTTGTGGGACCATCCAACCCTACTAGAGACATGCTGTCTTCCTCTGTGGTAACAGTTCTTGCCCCACACTGGAGTGGCCGACTACGGCGGACCAAAAGATTTGAGGGTACCAGCAATTTGGAAGCCCAGGGAATTCACAAGATGTTGCAAATACTGCTGCAAACCCTACACATGAACGCTTTCAGGAGACTATGGACAGGTCACTGAGAGATGGATCACAAGCCCAATTAAGGGTGCCATTTCTGGGTACCAGGAGTAATACAGTGGGTGGTATAACTAAGAGTGGTCCTTCAAGCTTGGACTTTGAATCTAAGAGAAAAATGACTCAGACTGTCTCTTTGGACATAAAACTCAGGAAGGATGGACAATAGGAAAAGAGATGCAGGTGCCTTAAGCCCTGTAGCCACAACTGTATCTCCCATGTCTCCCCTCTCTCTTGACCAAAATGAACAAAGAAGGAATCCACAGACTGGTCATCAAGGAGGATTGTCATCTTTAAGCTCAAAACCAACAACCAGCAGTCTACTTCTGTCTTTAAGAAGATTCAACTCAAGTGGCAGAAACTCTAATACAGCCTCCACCCTGTCTGAGATAAACCCTTCGCCTTTGAGCAGTTCACCAAATGATCGAGATGGAAAATTATTCACCACGCACATTTCTCAATCCTTTCACAATAATAATGAGCAAGAGGGGTCTAAACCCCTTATCTCCCCATCATCCATTTCTTTTAGGACAGCTGAAACCGGGCCTATCCTTTCCCCATCGTCCTCCAATCACAGAGAAAGAACCATATTTGAAACACGGTTCTTTTCTGCTTCACCCACAAACAAAGGCACAGAAGACTCACTCTTTACCCAACAATCACAAACAACAAATAAGACCCAGTCCAGTCTTTCATGTTCCAAACATGCGTTTCTGGGTCAAGGACCATCAGAGAGGCAACTGAACTACAAGAGTTCAGACAAAAGTACAAATTTATTCTCAGAGAGCCCAGTCTCTTCACCCAGACACTCCCCATATAACCGCTCTGCCCTCCTAAAAACCCATGCCATCCCTAGAAGGACAACTCTGACATCCACTTCCTGGTGGAAACAAGTTACCCAGGAAGGCAGTTCCAATGATACCACAAACATCAAAGCCAAGCCAATCACACCCTTCATTCCACCCTGTAATAATAAAAGTGACTTGGCTTCTCCGAGTCTGACTGACAACAAAGGATTGAGTAGTCAAATCCCCCAAAACAGAGACAGCAACACAACACAGTCAGTTCACAAAGGTAACATGAGTATTGTTACAAAGACACAGGGAGGAACTCACAACCTCAAACAAAGAAATGCTGAGGATTCACCTGACAATGAATCAGAGAGGCATGTCAAACAGCAATATGACTCTAATTTAAACATTAGAGAACCACAAAAGCCTCATAGTTTGCCTGATGTGTTGTCTTGTTCTAAAATTAGCAGAGCTACAGTACAAGCAACATTGAGTCACCCTAAAGATCACACAAAGCATGATGTAAGTAATAGTTCATTTACAGCAAATGTAACTGAATTACCACCTACTGTGCTAAATCCCAAGAGCTCAAATACACCCACTGAGAGCAGCAAATACAATAACAATCATTGTACATCCAAAACCAACAGCACTCCCACATCTCTTCACAACAAGGACACTGAAAGGTTTACCAAACCGTCTCTTTCTCTTGCTGCCACCAGCACTCTCAATAGTCAAGCTATTTCCTCTAAAACTGCCTCTGGTCTCTCCCTAAGCTCAAATGCTGAAACTAGTTCATCCTTCCACTCTCATCCAGGTGCTTCACAGATCAGTATTCAGTCTTCGTCACACACTGGCTGTTTTACCCAAACATCCAAATTCACCAACACAGCTACACCTCTTGGCTTTGAAAGAAGCTATGCCTCTATTCCCAAGCCTTTCCACCCTAAAACTGTGTTCAGCCTGAATCCCACAGCCAATACTATCTCTAAAACAAACTACAGTCCTGTATCCACTGCTTCCACAGTCTCTTCATCTACCACTGGCAGCCATCCCATAGTGACAGCTGTCACTAGCCCATCCCTCCTTACCCCTCCTGTCACTCCTGCCCTTGCATCTTCTCAGACCACTACCACAATTTCCTCTCTCTTAACGCCCCCTGCCACACCTATCATTACCAGCCCCATCTACTCAGACAACTCCAGCCCTAAGGAAGAGAGGACATTCTCAAGCAGCCAAGAAAGAGACACAAAGAAACTATCAAAGAGAGTGAGACGGGTAACATGGGAGGACTCAGTGGATCTGCAGCATTCTGAGCCTACCACAGTTGAGAAGCCAGAGCCATCTCAAGTCCCAACAAGCTCTCCATCTCCCTCCAGGTCCACACGAAGCATTAAAGCTCCGTCTATTTTTTCCTTTCTAAGATCCAGCAGTCAAACCACAAATACAGCACCTCTTTGCTCCCCTACCCCTAAGACCTCTAGCATACAGGTGACGAAAGGAGGGAAGTATCGATCCTTATCATCTGACTCTGCTGATTTAGCATCCAGAGAACGAGAGAGATCGAAGCAAATGCCTAGTGACACTATGATCTTTGACCAGGGAAGATCAGACTTAACCACACCCAGACAGGAGAGGACACTATCAGTGGAGTCTGGCACAGCTCACTGCCGTTCGTCTGCGCCTCTTTCACTCCCTCCTGACTTTTCAAGTGGTTATAAGCTTCGGTATAGCTCCCCACCTTATTCCACTCTCATGTCTACCAGGTCAACTCAGGGAGAAACTAAGACTATAACACCCAGATCACCCCTCTTCCAACAACCCTCACAGTCAAATTATACCCCACATCTTTCCATGCATACAAACTCAGCTGCAGGCACAACCTTACTGACATCAAAACCACCTCTGTCACCTATCAGCCTACCACAACCCCTATCTTTGCCAAACAAACCTGCCACCCGAGAAAGTTCAAAGTGTGGGGTTTCAGAAACTGATCAACTCAGCAATAACCATGGCAAGAACAACAGCCAACATCGCCAGAATAGCCAGATATTACTTGTCAACAACAGAGTTCATGTCAGCTCACATTCGCTGCAGGGTGATAAGGCACACAGCCCCCCCTCAACATTTGTAACTGAGACACTGGTTTACAGCATTAAATCTAAAGCAGATACAGCTACAGGTGCCTCAAAGAACACTACACCTAAAGCTCTGCAACATACCGCAAACACACCAGTTTCTATGGAGACCAAGTTAAGTCCACAATCACACATGGTGCAGAGTAAGGAAGCCATAGTTGAACCATGTAGTCATTCAACTCAGAGCTCCAGTGGTAGCAGCTCAACAGATGGTCAGGCCCCTGATGATGAAACCTCTAACAGGAGAATGAAGGACAGTGCACTGGGTAAAAGCAGATTTTTTTCAGTGGAGAGCAACAGTGAACAAAGCCCGAAAAGAAGCCGCTTTGCACTGAAGAAAAGTGTCAGCACACCAAACTCCAGTTTATCAAGGTCAGAGTCAGACAGGGCCAACAAGACTAATAACAAAATGGACCAGGTCCTTCATAGACTGAGACAGACGTTCAGTACTAGACGGTCTGATGATGATACATTTCCATGGAAATGGAAGCGAGCCTCCCAAACTCCCTCTGTTAGTGGATCAAGTGACAACAGCAGTGAGAGTACCAAAACTCTAGAGAAACAAGAGCGGGAGAAAGGGATGGTGCTAAAGGACAATGAAAAGGGAACAGAGGCTACAAATAGATGGACACAAAATATATACACTCTCACACCACCCTCTGCCTCTGGGAGCACCATGACAGGAGATAACTTTTACATTTGGTCAGACAAATCAACTCCAGAAACTGAGCAAGACCAGCAAAATGCTTGTGTAGAGCACATGTCTGAAAGTAAAAACCATCCTCACTTGACAATTCCCAGCCCAGCAACACACCAGTTTGACTTTTATAAAGACGATGGGACAGATTATAAACCAACAAACCAGTTCCTCTCTTACAGAGATCCCAGTTCTGGTAGGAGCCCTAACCCCTCTGCTGCTTATACGAATCAGTTCACAAAGTCTACACCCAGTCCCAGGAGCCCCTTCTCCCCATTCTCCTCGCTTTCCCCTCTCTCTCCATTTCCCTCACCTGATGTTACAGATGACAGCGTCTTCTACAGTCCAAAGCTACAGCGTCGCAGAGAATCCTCCTCACCATGTGAGCCAGGAGAGGGATTCAGCCTGGGGGGTTCAAGAAGAAGTCGGGCCTCCACTGGACCTCCAAGTGCAAGTCCAGGACAAGAAAAGGAAGGCTCTGTATCATCCTATGCAGACTTAAAGTATGGCATTGTGCCTGGGAAGTCGTTTTCTGTGAGCTCAGTACTGTCCAGTCGACCTTCAGGGCCTGGTCGCATTTCCACTGGATCCAGATTCATGAGTGTAGGTGACCTCTCTGAATCTGCCTTGACATGTGGAGGTACTGGGAAGGACTTGGATCACTGGTCTGTTAATCCTGATTGGACCACAGAATATGATTGCCAGCCCGGTAAGGACTGTCGAATGTCCTATGTCCCCAGTGACCCTGGTAAAGACTCTGGTAAAATGAGATCGAGATCTCTTCCACGATCACTGACCAAGTGCTTGGCAAATTGGAGCTCAGGAGTCTCTGCTTCTCCACCTGTAAATACCACAAGCTCAAATCCAGCCCACCTTTGGAGCCCAAACATGAACAGTTGTCACTTTGCATGGGATACAGAGGGTCCTCCGACCCCTCCGCCAACACCTCCCCTGTCACCAGTGTCCAGACGCATATCCAAACCTCCCAGCCTTTCCTCCCCTACCTTTTCCAGCTCACCAGGAGCACCACAGCAAGTGGACAGTCAGTCCTCCAGAGGGCATTTGCCCTCCAGAGGTTATGTATCCAGCCTTAGCACCTTTGAGGAGTCTTCAGACAGCGGCTCAGACACAACAACAGATGATGAATATTACTTAGAAACAGGTGAAGACCAAGATAAAGAGACAGAATTGTGAAAAGCAGAGCAATTGCTTTAAATCCTCGCTGCTGTCAAGTCTCTCTGATCCTGGACTTCATGGTCTAGAAAAGGGAGAGGGACATGAGTAGGGATGGGTATTGAGAACAGCTTTACAATTGGTAGCGGTCCCTGATTGGTCAGTACCAAAATGTTGATAAGTTCCTGGATAAACGGTGCTGGCGTTGGTATTTACGTAATGTTAATTTGTTCCACTGTAGCTGTTAGCAAGTGTGCAGTCAAGACAGACAAAAAGAAAGTGTGCGTGTGAAACATTATGGCTATGAACATAGCAGTGCAGTGTGTGTACAGTTTATATCCGCAGTGAATAAATGCTACAGTTCATCAAGAACCAACAACAACTTCGGTACAGGCTTATTTAAGGTGGACTAGGTCAGGTATTTTCATATTAGACAAGCTGCTCCACCTTTGCTCAGGAGAAGACCACAGCCCTTAACTCCTTGTAAGCCATGACTTTAGTGGTATCAATAAGAGTATTGATAAGTATCAGTATCAGCATTGATAAGTAGTATCAGTATCAATATCATTATCGATAAAATCCCAACAATACCCATCCCTAGACATGAGATAGAAGCATCTATGAGAAGAAAGATGGGCTAAACTCAATTATGTAAAGTGACCTCTGCCTGTCTCCTGTTTTTTTCTTTTGTTTGTTTGTTTTTTCTTTTTCTTTTTTTTAAACTCTCATTGTCACAAAGGAGACGTGAGGTCTTGAGGCACAGTGTGTTGCCTGCATGATTTGCTTTTCAGAAGTGGTGGTTGCTGTCATGTCAAAAAGGCATTAAATGAGCAAGCATGATATTATCAGCATGGGTTTAATGATGTGTGTATGTACAGTGTACTATATATGACTGCAGACCTGCATTCTAGGGATATCAAACATGGTTTAACAGCTGTTTAACCTTTAGGACAGTTGCATGACATGAGTGAGGAAATATACATGTGTGTATTTTTTAATGATCAAACTACTGTATAAAGTTAGAATTTTTACATAAGGATCATCTTTAAATTTGCATTTCATCCTGCTACTTAATAAGTGCTGAGGTAATGTGGATAAATGTGGTATCATATGATAGTTCATCAGTTTTCTTCTATGTTTGAAGATTGAAATGAATTGTGGTAAATGATGTAAGCATAAATTACATAAAATTTATTTTCTTTGACAAAGTCTTTTAAACGGGCAGAGTGTTGCTTTGAAAAATGTAAAAGTTTTGTTGAAAAAGTTTTTTGATTTCTGGGATGAAAAATAATCACATTGTATGTTAGAATTAACATTTGTTATCAAACATAAAGTACTCTATACAGTGCTTGCTTTTATTTGCACAATTACAATCTAAAGTCTTAATATATCTGTTTTATAAATAAATGTAATATTTCAAGCAAGACCTCATGTTTTTGGATTTATGTTTGTGTTAAATGAGTTTTTCTGCTTATAAAGTTGGGCACACTCTTGCTGCTGCTTGTGTCAAATTAAGCAGACTAGACAGATTGTCTCACTGTTTCCCATGACAGTATTAACATGCCATAAGTGAAAAGGTATGCTGTGGACTGGCATGACAGACAGAAGACTCAGTGCCCAAGGCTACATTCCAGTCTGCAGGGAGCCTTTCAATGACCATATTAATCACAATTCTTTGCTGGATGCTATCTACTTTAAATAGTCTGCTAGGTGGGGCTGTTCAACAGTTTCACATTATTCAGGTGGGTGTTCCCTTTTGTTCTTAGCTGTGGCAACACAAATTGTTGTGGTGATAGTTAGATAAAATGTCCATTAGACTGGGTGGACTGAGTTGTAAAATAATCATGTTTGTATGTTTGCTGGCAGTGTACTTCGTGTACATTTGCGCTCTCTTCTCTGTAAGATTTTTACCAGGGAGACGTTCACACTGAGACAACACAATCTGCTTTTATTATTAACCATTACGTCACCTGGGAAAGGCATGGCTGCTTCACATCATGTGTCATGGTCTTCAGAGCAGTGATTTTCAATCTGCTCTTCCATGTTATGTCATCATAACAAAAGTGTGGCTCTGGTTTCATGGCAACGGTGAAACACTTTGCTCAGCCAGTAGCCTCATCTGGAAGCCTGGGCTCTCTGAGTAAACACTTGTTAATGGCACAACGCTGAGTCATGGTTGGTGAGACAGACCCGTAGAGCGTTCTTGTATTTTGTACAGTGATAGGACCACAGGCGACAGCATTTAAGGGCTACCTTTGGGTATTTGTTTGGTCTGTATGAAGGTACTTGGTTTGTATCCTGAATGTGTGTAAAGCCCACAGAAATATACATTTTGCTGTGTAAAACCTGCTAGGAGTTATTCAACTGGTCTGACCATCACTGACCATCTGTCAGAAGATTGATCGTGTGTAAATAGTTATTTTAATGCCTGCCATAAGGTCAGATTCTGTGTGAAATGAGCTGAAATGAGCCTGTGTTTACATTTTCTCAGGCAAAGTTAAGTGAGTCATACACTAGACAGTTAAATTTAGGTAATTTTATTTTTGACGTTATATTTTGTGGTTATGGTTGAGGAAACACCAGCACTTTTCTCCCACAGGGCCTCAAAAAATTCCTATAATTTTAAATTGAATTCTTTGTTGACGTACTTATATGACATATTTATGTATAGTATTGCTTTGTATTACTTGTTGAGGCACTGTACAAATGACATTAGGCATTAATAGATTATGACCTGCCCAGGGACCAATGGAAATAAGCTTCTCAGCCAACTCCAGTACATTTACATTTACGCTTAAGTGTAAACTGCAACGTTCATTAAAGTGCACTGCCCCTGGTAAATAAATAAATACATGATGCAGACTTGCTCACAATAATTATAACATGTATAAAACTTAAGAACAAGAAAAAAACACATTTTCTAACCATTTGAAACAAAACAAATGCTGTTTTTTACTAGAAGAGGCAAGATTCAAGGGTGCTTCACTGTGCATCTCATTATATAAAGCTGTTACACTGCAGGCGCTGCAGTATGAAAGCTACAAAGTGCACATGACAGACAGTATCAGCTTTCACTCAACAATAACCAGCCCTTTCTTTTTTTTTCTCATGGAGAGTTGCAGCACTTGGCATGGTCATGGTGGCATCAAACAGCCAGGGGAGGTGATTGTTATGTGTGTGCGCGCGAACATGCATGCACACCCTGTACAGGTGCAGTTGTTTAAAGTCAAACAAAAGAGCTTACCAAACAAGAGGAACTGCTTTGAACAGTGATTTAAAGCACAAATATTATTTTGTTTAGGGTGAAAAACAAAAAACTAGCCATGTTTTGCACTGAATTTTGTATTCAAACACTGAGAAGTATTATAATTTTAACATAATCAATTATTATCTTAGACTCCAGCCTCATTACACTGTATTCCTGTATAATTACACTGTAATGTGTGGTGAGATCTCGAAACCAAATTCTTCAAGTATTGAATTAGTTACACAATAAAAATAAATCATTTTAAATATGACAAGTAATAATTCAATTTGATTATATTTCCAGAAGTAATTTTGTTCCTTTGAATTATGTTTTATCCTGTTGATAAACAATAGACCAATGGAGAGAAGTACTACTCCTTCAAAATAAAATGCATTCAAGAATTTTTGAATATCTCAACAAGTTCTGTTATAGATTTTACGTTATTGAACTCATAACAAATTTAGCAAGGGAAAC
Source organism: Lutjanus argentimaculatus (assembly GCA_034769285.1). NCBI lineage: Eukaryota > Metazoa > Chordata > Actinopteri > Lutjaniformes > Lutjanidae > Lutjanus > Lutjanus argentimaculatus. Next base: position 23,932,780 of record JAWZSL010000009.1, on the reverse strand, counting down.
TGAAACTGGATTTTTTTTAAAATATTCCTTCTTTCCATTTCCCTCTCTTTTCTGTTATTATGGAGAATTAAATTCTTGTGAGTGGAGCTCTTTGACCATCTAGTGGTGGCAAAGTGTAGTTCACCTTAACTGCTTCATTATATATTTGAATATATTGCCTGGCCAGTCACCTGATTTACATTTTGACTGTATAGGATTAAAACTTATTTAATACTAGGTTTGTTTTATGAGAAACAATTTTCATTGAAAACAGCTGTTTTGGGCTTCCATGTGTTTTGTGAATGCTTATTCTCAACTATGCAGTCAGCAGCGTAAGCTACTTGCACAGCAGCGCATGGTGTTTTCTTACAGGAAGAAAGAGCAGAGGTTTTTGAACTCTTCCACTCTCTGTCATGTCAAAACATGAAAAACAACTCAGTTTTCATTTTGCGGTTTGGACATTGTTGTCGGGAGGAGCTGCATGAGTTTTTTATTAGCTACTCCCTCATGGCGCAGGCCTCTGCTTTCCATTTCTTTGTAATGTGGTGATTCACTTTTTAGTCATTTCTTTCAATCCTTTTCAAATACATGACACATGAACAAAGTGGTGCATTCAGAACGCATTTCTTCTTTATTCCACTCATGTTGCATGGAGAATAAAGAAACTAAAATACTATAGTTATGTGTCCTTGAAGATCCAGTTAAAGGCTTCACTCTTCTGCTTTCTGTACAAAGAAAAACAAGCAATCAAGAGTGTTTTATTCCTGGCAAAACATTAAAATTACTCACTGATTACAAATTATTGCATTATTCTGATGATTACTGACCTTAGCACCAGTGTCACGGCTCTTAGCTCTCAGCTTGTTGACCTGAGACTCTGCGATGTCGGCCCTCTCCTCTGCTTCCTCAAGCTCATGCTGTAACTTGCGCAACTTGCCCAGATTTGCATTGGACTGTTCCTCCTATAATAAACATCATTAGAGCATGGAAATTGTTAAAATATGGCCATGACACAGAGCTTACTCATACAAAAGCAAATGCAATATTTTAGTTAATGAGGGTGTGGTATTTTTGCTTACAGCCTCCTCTGCAGTCGTTTGTAGGATTTAACTTTCAGCTGCAGTTTATCCACCAGGTCCTGCAGACGGCTCAGATTCTTTTTATCCTCCTCCGTCTGTCAAATTAGCACATATTGCTTGTTAAAACATAACTTTTTAATGTTGATGAATGTTTATCATAGAGTCATTGTGTCTATACTGTATACCTGGTATGTGAGCTCTTTGATGCGCCTCTCATATTTACGTATACCTTTCACTGAGTCACTGCTTCTCTTTTGCTCCATATCCACCTCATTTTCCAACTCTCTCACCTACAAAAAGAAAAAGTTATGGATGCAATTTTTATTTATTTAAAACCAGACAATCCTGTATAATAATTTGTGTAACAGTTTCAAAGTGCTTTACAAGAGCAGAATAAAAATGGAATCCAATAAATACCATATAAAAGCATTATAAAAGAACATACAAGTAAGAATAAAGCATACAGTAAGATATAAAATGAATGAAACAATAAAATGGTCTTCTGATCGCATCCAGCAGGTCATTCCAGAGCGACAGGGCCCTGATAGCAAAGGCCCCGTCACTCTTGATTTTTAAACTTGATCTTGGAACCCCTAAAAGGGATCAACTGGAGGATCTTAGCCTACACTTGGGTTCATAAGGTGTTAAGCAGTCACTGATATGACTTTGGCCAGTCCCGTCCATGCCTTAAAAGTGATAATTAAAATCTTAAAATGAATTCTAAAATGCACAGACAGCCAGTGAAGCAGCTAAAACCATGGGCGAAGTGTACTCTTTTGTGTGAATTTGTGAGGAGTCTAGCTGGTCAAGTTTGAATTAACTGAAGTCTGGGAAGATTTTATTTACTTAACTATGAGTAGAGTGAGTTACAGTAATCTAAATGGGATGTGATGAAAGCATGAATGACAATTTCCAGGTTTGTGGGAGACAAAAAGCACCGAATCATGGAGATTCTGTATAACTGGTTGAAACAAGACTGGATAACACTGACATGCTGACTGAAATTTAGATTATTGTCAATTTTTGCAGCTAGAGGTGACACTGGTGGAGAGAGAACCAAATTGTGATGCAATGTGATTATGGGTAGAGTCTTAGCCTATGATAATGATGTCAGATTTGCCTCTATTCAATTGGAGGAAATTATTTGACAGCCAGTTTTAAACTTAATTTAGGCATGTGCTGAGAGTGGTTAGTTCATTGGTGTCACTGGTGCAGTCAAAAGAGAAATAAAGCTGTGTCATCTGCATTAAAATAAAAACTAATATTATGTTTGCGGATAAAGTGTCCTTGTGGTAGCATGTAAATGAAGAAAAGCAGGGAGCCAAGGACTGACCCCTGAGGTACTCCATAAAACAGAGATTCTGTGGAAGATCTATAATCACCACAGCACATATTGTGTATTATTACTGGAAGGCAACACAGTGGTTATTCATTCTCAAGCTAGAAATACTCACCCTGGCCTCCAGCTTCTGGACCTGCTTCTTGCCACCTTTCATGGCTATTTGCTCAGCTTCATCCAGGCGGTGCTGCAGGTCTTTGATGGTTTGTTCCATGTTTTTCTTCATACGCTCCAGGTGAGCGCTGGTGTCTTGCTCCTTCTTCAGCTCCTCTGCCATCATTGCAGCATCAGTAATAGCCTTCTTGGCCTTCCTCAGCATTTCTGCACTCCTGCACCGCCTCCTCCACCTCATTCTGAAGCTGAGATGTGTCGCTTTCAAGCTTCTTCTTCTGGTTCAGCAAGCTGGTGTTCTGTACAGAATTGTTTAACAGCAAACATGTTTAGTAAAATGTGGACTGCAACTTGCATATCCTGAGATACCACAATATGATTTGGACATACCTGAGAGTGCAGCAGCTGAACTCTCTCACTGACATCCAGCAGTTCCTGCTCTGCCAGTTTACGACCTCTCTCTGTCTGCTCCACCACAGACCTCAGCTCATCAAGTTCAGCCTGCAGCAGGTTGTTACGTCGCTCCACGATGGCAATGTTCTCCTTCAGATCATCATTGGCACGGAGAGTGTCATCCAGCTGCAGCTGTGAGTCCTGTTCAGACAGATTTTGGGAAATTTTTTAATCTTTTAATTCAATAATTAAAAAAAGACAGAAAACATACATTTATTAATGATGAGCCTCTACAGTACCTTCAAATGAACATGAACTCCCTTCAGCTGCTTCTGAGCCTCTGCTGCCTGCCTGTTGGCCTGGCTTAGCTGGATCTCCATCTCATTGAGATCTCCCTCCATCTTCTTTTTCACTCTGAGAGCCTCGTTTCTGCTGCGAGTCTCAGCCTCAAGGGAGCCCTGCAGAGTGTCCACCACTCTCTGATTGTTACGCTTGGCCTGCTCTAACTCCTCGTCCTTCTCTGCAAGCTTCCGCTCAATTTCAGCCTTCACCTGGTTCAACTCAAGCTGAGACCGAAGAATCTTACCCTCTTCATGCTCAAGGGAAACCCTGTTAAAAAATCACATCAATGAATATCTTTCAAAGCATTAGAAAGGCAATTACAGGATAATCATCAACAAAACAATGGCTTATACATGAGATAACATTTCACATAGTTCACCTCAGCTTCCTCCAGAGCAGCTTGTATCTCAGCCTTCTCCTGCTCCAGCTGTTTACGGATCTTCTCCAGCTCGTGGATGCTCTTTCCTCCCTCACCAAGTTGCTCAGTTAAGTCAGAAATTTCCTCTGTTTTGTGCACATTCATTTATGTTAGTTTACCCAACGTTATGACTGATTTCAGTCTATATAAAAAGCTAAATTATTTTTGTTACATCTTCCTACCTTGGAGATTCTTGTTTTCTCGTTTCATGGTCTCCAGATGATCCAGAGATTCTTCATAAGAGTTCTTCAGTTTGAAGAGCTCAGTGCTGAGAGTACGAGCCTCTTTCTGAGCACTTTCCAGCTCAGTCTGGGACTCCTCATACTTCTGCTTCCACTCAGCAAGGACCTGGTTTAATAATATTAGATAGTAGTGTATAATATTAGATTATTTAGTGTTAATTCAAACTAGACTCGCAATTAAGTCTCTAAACTCTTCACTCAATAGAGACTGAGGAAATCTCCCAACCTTCTTTGTTAAAACTGTGTGGAAAGAACTACTTTTCATTTAGAAATCCCAAGATCATTGGTAGGTGGTGAGATCTCTAATTGTCTTTTATTGCAAGACTAATTCATATGTTCACATTTTTCTGGTGTATCTTGTTCCCATTACCTTGTCAAAGTTTCTTTGTTTCTTGTCCAGAGCTGCAGCAGCAGCATTCGATCTCTCCACGTCCACCATGAGATCTTCAATCTCACCCTGAAGCCTGTGTTTGGTTTTCTCCAGGGAGGAACATTTAGAATTCACAGCCTCAACAGCTTCCTCTGCATCCTGCAAGCGCTGGGCCAGTTTCTTCCTATTTCACAAGGAAATATTACAATCATTCTCAGTACTTCTTAAAATCACATCTTTGCCATTGAGGAGGAGGAAACAGTTCTTACTTTGCTTCTTCCAGCTCCTCTGTCCTTTGGATGGCATCAGTTTCGTACTTGGTTCTCCACTGAGCCACCTCAGAGTTGGCCTTGGACATACCGCGTTGGAGCTCAGCTTTGGCCTCCTGCTCCTCCTCAAACTGCTCCCTCAACAAGTCACAGTCATGGCGTGCAGACTGCACTGCATGGGCAAGTGCATTCTTGGCCTGCAAGGTGATAGTATCAGCCGTGATAAACATCCCATGTAAAGTCAATCTGGAAACTGTATTCACTGATTTTAAATACCTTGACTTCCTCTTCTAGTTGTCTCTTGAGGTCTTCAATCTGCTGGTTATAGGACTGCTTCCCTCTGGTCAGCTGGGAGACCAAGGAGTCCTTCTCCTCCAGCTGCCTGCTAAGCTCACCTGTAAAATAGAGGTTTGTAAGCCCCCATATCAGGCTGCAGTTGGTGTTCAGTTATATTTCAGTTGGCAGCCTCTAGTATTAGAAATGTAAAGCAAATATGCCCCTACCAATCATTTATGTATTATTATCTAAACATAATGTAGGAGGTGGCCTAATCTTCTGGATTGTGCTACTAAAAGACATGCACAGATTCAGTAACAGTAAAAAACTCCAAGTAAAGATGTGCGTGTTAAACTGATTACCATTTTCTGTTTGAAGCTTTGCTTTTTGCATTGTGAAGTCATTGATGGAACGCTGGCTTTCCTCGCTTTCGTCTTGTATTCTGTCATTTGATCTTCCAGCGTGCGGCACATTTTCTCCAGGTTGGACTGAGTTGAGTGATTTTCATATCAATATGTAAGTAATGGAATTTATACAACCCAGGCATTATTGTCTGTATAGTATAATTCATTAAAAACATAATATGACATTTCAGGAAATACACTTACAAGCCTTCTTTTTAATAGTTGGGTGAGAGGATCAATACCACTTTCATGTCTGTGTGTTAATGGAGGCGTGAGAGCCAGAAGGTGATTAGCCTAGCTAACTTTAAAGAGTGGAAGCAGAAAAACAAAAAGTTTTTGCTAGCTGAGCCTCTAGAGGTCACTAAATAACACAATATCTTGCTTGTTAAATCTCTACACAGATACGTAAGAGTAACCGTGAGTTCCTGTATTCTTGTCATTGCTAGCTCCATACTTAGCACACAGACATGAGTGTGGTATTGATCTTCTCACCTTTGAGAGAAAGCGAATATAAGGTATTTCCAAAAATGTCTGTTCCTTCCCCCACGTTTCTATGGTAAATATGAAGCTAGTGCCAGCAACCAGTTAGCTTAGCTTGGCTTAGCACAAACACTGGAAACAGGGGGAAACAGCTAGCCTGGCTCTGTCCAAATGTAACAAAATCTGAATATGTCTATCTGCTCAAGTATTTTTTTCTATTAACCAGCTGCTGGCAGTAGCTTTAAACCACACAAACATGAGAGTCATTTAACCCTTAGCGAAAAAAAAAGCATTTCACAAATTTTCAAGTGATTCCTTTAAGATGCACTCAATAAAGACTGGTTTTGTTTTTCTTACTTTAACTTTGACAATCTGTTCCATGTTGGAGACCACATCATCCAGCTCCAGTCTCAGCTCGCTCTTCTCTTTCTCCAGCTTCTGTTTGACTCTCTGCAGGTTGTCAATCTGCTCTCCCAGGTCGGCCACGCTGTCTGCGTTCTTCTTTCTCAGTGTAGCGGCCGTGGCTTCATGCTGCAGAGTGGCCTCTTCAAGGTCTCTGCGCATCTTCTGAAACTCGGCCTCCCTCTTCTTGTTCATCTCGATCTGGGCAGCAGTGGCTCCTCCGGCCTCCTCCAGCCTCTCACTGATCTCCTCCAGCTCTCTGGCCAAGTCAGCTCTCTGTTTCTCCACCTTGGCTCGGGCAGCTCGCTCTGCTTCCAGCTCCTCCTCCAGCTCTTCAATACGAGCCTTGATGAAGTTCATCAGATGATTATTAATTTTGAATAAGAATCCCCATAATGAAGAGATAATAATCCAATATATGAAACCTGTTTGTGTTAGTGGTTACCAGTTACCTGTAACTCCTTAAGTTTCTTCTGGAGTTGAGAACCCAGGGCCTGTTCATCCTCTATCTTACTTAGCTGCTGACTGATTTCAAAGTCTTTCCTAAATTAATGACAAAATGGTTCATGTTAGTAATCACCTGCTGCAGCATAATGGGCATTGTGCTTGTGATTATAGAAGACGGGTTTTACTTTTTGAGTTTTTCCTCCAGCTGCTGTTTGTCATTCTCCAGATCCATCACATTTTCTTGGGTTAACTTTAAGTCCCCTTCCAATTTTCTTTTGGCTCTTTCCAGATCCATCCTCACTTTCTTCTCTTGCTCCAATGATCCTTCAAGCTAACAGACAAAACAGTCCAAACATTTACTCCATAAGTTGCATCTCCAGAACATGAGATTTAGTCGCAAATACCACTGCACTCACGTCATCGACTTGCTGTTCAAGCTTGGCTTTGGCCTTGGTCAGAGTGTTGACTTTGTCCTCCTCACTCTGCAGGTCGTCCAGTGTTTGCTGATGAGCCTCCTGAAGAGCTTTTTTCTCTTTGGTCAGCTTAGCAATGATTTCATCCAAAGCTGCCATCTCTTCAGTCAGGTTTTTAACCTAAATTCATATTTAGTTAGAACATCTCATTTGGTTGAAAATATGTTCTGTCAACACCAGTCAAAATGCTTTCTTACCTTGTTCTCTGTGGCATGCTTTTCCTTTTCCACTTTAGCCAGAGTCAGCTCCAGATCATCGATGTCCTTCTTTAGCTCTGAACACTCATCCTCCAGCTTCCTCTTCTTGGCAGTCAGCTCTGCATTCATCTCCTCTTCATCTTCCAGCCTTTCTGTCAGCTCTTTATTTTTGGCCTCAAGCTGGATCTTACTCTTGATCAGACCCTCACAGCGCTCCTCAGCATCTGTAAGATTGTCTTGTTCCTGCACAAACCAATATTATAATTAATGACACCTGTTTAGTATAAGTTTGTGCAAATTTTAGGTACAATGAATGGCTGATCTTACAGATTGGACTTGGATCTGCAGGTCATTCTTCTCTTGGAGAAGGGTGACCATCTTTTCCTCCAGCTCCTTTTTTGCGTGCCTCAGATTTAGCATAAGCCTCTTTCAGCTTTGTGAACTCCTCCTTCATGTTTGCCATCTCCTTCTCAGTCTCAGCTGATTTCAGCAAAGGTTTGATCTTGAAGTACATCTTCATCCAGGGCCAATTCTTGACACCCATGAAGGCACGCACGTTCCACTGGATAACCAGTAAGGCATCCCTGGAGACAACATCGGTAAGCTTGAATTCATTTTTCTGTGCCTTGTCTTTTTTCACAGTAAATTTCAAAAGTAATGCACCAACCTGCGCTCAACAATTTTCTGGAACTCAATCCTGGCGAGTAGTCCTCTGGATCTTGCTTGAATTCCAGTGATGATGAGAGCGAGACGATCATCTCTCATCTCCTCAAGAACACCCAGCAGGCCAGCTTTGAAGAAGACCTTAAAATTGACAGTTTTTCATAACTTCTTACCAGCACAATCATTTATTCTAGAATTGAATCCTGCTCTTTGGAATTATTGTAGAGACAGAACCAACCTTTGTGTGTCCCAGTTTATACTGCTCATGGTCAATATCCAAAGAGCCCAGAAGTTTTTCTGCTGCTTTCTTGTTATCAATGAACTGTCCCTCTGGGATAGCGTTAGGATTCAGGATACGATATCTGAAATGATACAACAATAACATCATTATAATTTGCAAATATATTCTCAGAACATTTCATGGGCTGAGCCATTCTGCATCGAGTTCCTGATCCTCCCCAGCCCATCCAATCGTTCCTGCTGAGGTCTGTCAGACACACCAGTATTCACAAGGAAGGGGGTCTCTGGAGGATATCCTGAGTTGTTGTCCAAAAGCCCTGGGGGAGGGGTGCTACCCGTGGTGCCAGGGCAATAGCAGATGCCACTTACACAGGCATTATCACCAGCAAACAACTCCATGCAACAAAGAAGGAGACTGGCTTTGCTAAGGAAGTGGAGAACCAGTAGCAGAGCTGGGCAATATATCGATATTACATTGTATCATGATATGAGAGTAGATATTGTGATAGATTTAGGATATCGTTCTATCGTGATATGGCATAAGTGTTGTCTTTTCTTGGTTTGAAAGGCTGCATTGCAGTAAAGTGATATTATTTTCTTCTCATTATGTCCACGTTACTGATAATTATTTATCAAAAAAGCTCATATTTTGTGAAAGCACCTATAGTCATCTGTACAATATTGTCACAATATCAAGGTTCTTGGTCAAAAATATTGTGATTTTCACTCATTTTATCACCTTAGCTGCTTCCACCCCCTCGATTACACAACCTCCATGATCAATAATTATATCAAACGATATGAAACTTCACTATCGTGATAGATTTTTCAGCTCTATCGCCCAGGCCTAACTAGTAGTGGCACCCAAGCTGATGAAATGGATTCAGCTCAAGGTCCCAAATACCATCACTCAGGCCTGACTTGATTTTCTGTCCTGATTTGCATAACAGTAAAGTAAGTTGTCCTGTTGAAATTGACTGTCCTCTGGAAAGACTGGACTACAGACTCGGGAGAATTTAGACCTTGGCTAACAAGCTTGAAGAACCAGTATCAAGACAGGCTGAGAAAGCCTCTGTGGCCTAACTTGATATGTATGCCATAAGTACACCATCCTCAACTCCAGCACACAGGACTGCTCTCAAACAGAGCCATCAGGAACCTCACTAATGTCACAAGAATCAAGAGAGGTGACCCATGGACCAAACACACCACTTGACACACATTGGGGCTTTACTGATCCTGGCCTGGTTGCTTAGATGATGGTTTTTGATGGTGAAAGGCCCGAAACAACCTATGGCCCCAGGATACATCAATGATCACTATGTCCACATGCCTAACAAGATTTGTGAAATTGCAGCAAATGGATAATGCTTTTCTTGCCTTTGTTTGAAGTCTCCATACTGGATCCTGTTGGGGAAACCCTTCCTACAGATCCTGATGCCCTCCAGCACACCGTTACAGCGCAGCTGGTGCATGACCAGAGGATTCTCCATGGCCCCAGGAGTCTTGGTCTCATTAGGGATGAGGCAGCGTACAAAGTGGGGGTGAGTTGACCTGAGGTTGGTCATCAGTTTGTTCAAGTTCTCCTGTGAATGGACACGATAAATATTAAGAAATTACGTAAATCAAACTGAGGAAATATACCAAACTTCGGATGTATTTTACCCTGTGCAGCGCAGACACAGTCTGGAAGGAAGAACCTTTCTTCTTTGCTCCCTTTCCTCCCTTGCCTCCTGAATCCTGGGCTATGTGGAAGTTGTAAATATATAATTATTATTGTCTTCCTTGCAGTTATCCTGGAAAATTTAAAGATGAATACATTCCTTACCTGACTCTGCACCAGCATACCCAGCAAACAGCATTGCCAGCAACTTCAGGGTGGACTTCTGAAATAGTCCAACCACCGTTTCATTCAGTGGGTCCTTGTTCTTCACAAGCCAGTTAGTGATGTTGTAATCAACAATACCAGCATAGTGAACCAGGGAGAAATGAGCCTCTGGTTTGCCCTTAACAATCCTCGGCTTCTGGAAGTTGGGACTTTTACCCAGATGGTTATCATATAGTTTGGCTTTGAATGTTGCGTCACTGGCTTTTGGGAACATGCACTCCTCTTCAAGGATGGACATGATGCCCATGGGCTGAAGGAAGATTGATTAGAATTATTTGAAGTAAACTGGCACAAAAATAGCTCAAGTTTGTTAAATCACATCTATGCACTAACCTTCTCAATGAGTTCAATGCAGGCTGCCAAGTCCATGCCAAAGTCAATGAACTCCCACACGATGCCCTCTTTCTTGTACTCCTCTTGTTCTAGCACAAACATGTGGTGGTTGAAGAACTGCTGCAGCTTCTCATTAGTATAGTTGATGCACAGTTGCTCAAAGGTGTTGAACTAGGAAGAACATTCAAAGAGAGGAGTTAGAAAAAGTATATTTTAACAGTCAAATGTCCATAAAACCTTCTATACTCACATCAAAGATCTCAAATCCAGCAATGTCCAGCACACCAATGAAGTACTGGCGAGGTTGCTTGGTATCCAGAGACTGGTTGATTCTCACCACCATCCACAAGAACATTTTCTCGTACACTGACTTGGACAGGGCACCAATGGAGTAGTACACCTAGATAAATGCATTAAATCAATGACATTTAAATTTAAACTCACTTTATTCTACAAACCATTGGTTCAAATCAATGGTTTTCAGTGCAGTGCCTCTATTTCCAACTTACTTGCTGCACACTCTGACCTTTGGTGACCCACTCATTGCCTACTTTAACTCTTGGGTGACACAGGCCTTTGATGAGGTCAGCAGAGTTCAAGCCCATCAGATATGCAACCTTGTCTACATCTGTAATGGATTTTGTGTAATAGAAACATTTACTGTTACTCTTTGTCAAAAAGGTACACATTTGCTGATAGTTGTACTCTTTATTGTCCTGATGATACTTTACCCTCTGTGCCATCAGGCTCTGCTTGCTCTTCCCTCTGCTTCTGTTTGAACTTCATGTTGCCATAGTGCATAATGGCGCCAGTCAACTTGTAAATGCCGTTCTTCTCCTCTTGGGTGAAGCCCAGGACATCAAAAGCATCCTTCAACATTAGAATTACATTTTAGTTAGTTGTTAAGTACATGTGGATTTTGTAACAGTCTGTTTCACTTACATCAGTAGCCATCAACTCGTCTGCATCATCGATGGAGGCTACAGTTGTCTCTCCTTGGGAGATGTAGGCATAGTCATAGGGGTTGTTGGTGATGAGCAGCATTTCTGTTAAAGAAAAAATGTCAGTCTTTGTGAATGTGACAGTTCTTCAGGGTCAGATATATTTGATATGTCATTTCCTGTTTCACTTAGCACTCACCCAGCAGTTCTGGTTTCTTTTGGGACAGAATCTGGTAGAAAATGTGGTAGTCTCTCTCAGCCTTGAGCTGATAGGTCACACGAGATTTTTCCAGCAGATCTGACGACATAGAACATGTTGTTATTAAGTTATTCCTGAACTATAAAAACTCCTTTCCTGTCTTAAAATTATTTATGTACTGTGTACTTACAAGTTTCAATATCAGCTGAGGACAATTTCCCGCTGACTCCAAAATGGATTCGAATGAATTTACCCTGCAATGAGAAGATGTTGTTTAGATATTGTCAGTGTAACATTTGCACATGCACTCTTTAAAATTGACCAAACTTACAAATCTAGAGGAGTTGTCATTTCTGATGGTCTTTGCATTTCCAAAGGCCTCCAGGGCAGGATTGGCCTGAATGATTTGATCCTCCAGAGTGCCCTATGGGTTTAATGAGTGCCAAAATTTAGACCACAAATGTCATAACGTAATTTATTATGTATAATATATAATAGTACACTACTCATAATAAACCAACCTTTTTCTCCTGAGCAGCATCCTTCTTGCCAGATACAGCTGCAATGCTGGCAAAGTACTGGATGACTCTCTTGGTGTTCACAGTCTTTCCTGCACCAGATTCTCCACTTTGAATGAAAATAAATGTGTGAATTAAACACGTCATGAAGACAAAACATAAACTGTTCTTCAAATTGGATTAAGATATGGCTTTTTGAATTACTTACGTGATTAGAATAGACTGGTTTTCTCTATCTGTAAGATTTGAGACAAAGTTCAGTGCTTTGGACTTTTTTCTTTACGTGTTTGGATGGTGTCAGAGATTGCAAAGATCTGCGTTAGAAATCACGTATACAAAGATCTGAACACACCTGACAGCATGTACTGGTAGGCATTGTCAGAGATGGAGTAGATGTGAGGAGGAGCTTCACTCCTCTTCTTCCCTCTGTAGGCCTTGACCACTGCCTGATCGTATACTGGCAGCCACTTGTAGGGGTTGACAGTCACACAGAACAGCCCTGAGTAGGTCTGTAGAGAAAAATACATGAAACAAGTCTGTTTTTACTGGACTGAGGATTTCTTACACGGGAGAGAGTTTGTGGTCATTAACTCACGTAGATCATCCATGCTGCGTAACGCTCTTTGAGGTTAAACAGCACAGCGGGTTCATGGAGGAAGGTGAACATCGCCATGTCCTCAATTTTATCGAACTTTGGCGGGTTCTGAGGGTGGATATCAGCCTCCTTATGGATTACAGTCTGAAATGATTCACCACAGAGAATATCTCAAGTTAAATTGTTGTAAAAGTCATAAGGTAAAAGTTTGACTGTTGGGTCACAACCACTTTCCCACTTCCATTAGTCAGTGTAAATATTGGACATACCTTTCCATCCTCAGTTTCAACGGTGACTTTGTCGCCGTCTCTGCTGGTGACTGTGGCTTTAACGTACTCCACTTCAGGGTCGGGCACGAAACACTGCCTTTTTATGTCAAAGGGGCGAGTCTGGGCCTCCAGACGCTCCTTCTCTGACTTTCTCAGAAAGGGAGCGGCAGACCCAAACTCTGCCATAACAGAGTCGCTCGACATCCTGAAAGCTGTGAATGAAGAGCATGGTTAGAAAACATTCTGATACAAGGTCACTGGAGTAGCAGTTGTAGAAATGATAAAGTAACTTGTTGTAAGTCTATGATTTAATGTATTTGTATACATAGAAAAATGTAAAGAACACCAAAAGAATTATCTTAGTTAAAGCTGGTACAAGGAATTGTGGAGAAAGATGGTTGTTGAGTGTCATTCCCAGGTCGTCAAATACCAAGGCTTTGGGTTGGTGACTCAGGTCGAGCCCAACAATCCAAAGCCTCTGTAATTGCTGACCTGGAGCTGAGTCTCAACAATCAACTAACCAAGAGTCTGTCCTCAGAGCTGCTTGTGGAAGCAGGTAGGGGACTCAAAGAGGTGAAACTCCAGCAACATTTGTAGTATGCAGAGCAACTTTATTCTCAGAGCAATGAGTATTAGAAGCATTAAGCAATTAGTATATCGGCAGTCTTTATTTGTTTTTTGTTTTGTTTTTTTCATTTTTCAAGTAATGTTGTTGTTGAGTCTTTTTATTTGCATGTATTACCTTTATTTTGAAAAACAAAAAGCATGGAGCTACTTACTTGTTTCCTCTTCTTCTCCCCCTTGATAGGTTTGGCGAGTCGGGTCCCTAGAAAGAAATAACACAAAAGTAACATTGTATCATCAATATGAGTCATGATTGTTAAGTCATGTGTAAAATGTACGTATACTTACCTGCAGCTGCTGTGTTTCTCTCTGTATTCCTCTTTCTGAACACCTCTTTATATACATGAATCCAGGAGGCAGAGCTCTGACACCCAGCCACCCTATAAGGAAAGAGCAAGAAAACAAAGGACACTAATCAAATAAGGAACATCTGTATTTGGAGATAAAGGAGTGGACAACAATAACTCTCATGTAACCATTGGCCAGTGAATTGAAACGCACTGGCTGGTCTTGGATGAGCAACTATTTTTGTTTTGTCCTTCAAGTGACCAGTAAATTATAAAAGTTGTAAGAAATATTTTAGCTGTTATATGAAGATGTTTAGTGTCAGTGCCATATTCTATTCTGGTCTGTTTTTCAATGATAAGTGTGTTTTTGTGAGAATATTAATCATATAAAAGTCTAAACTTTATTAAACCTTTTCTTTTATTAATTTTAACTAAAGGTCAGTGGACCTGTTGGCCTGTCATTGCTACAGTAAGCACTGTCTGGATGTCTACAGGCTATAGTATTGTCTGTCTTCTAGTATCCTGGATGACAAAGATAAACTTGTGAATTTTTGAGTTGGATTCCTTCTCCTGGTCCTTGTCTGACTCCCAGTAGACTTCACATGACCCTCCTCCATCTAAAGTATAATAAAAGATTGAGTATGACAGCTGCCTGCTTTCAAAGGTTTCAGCACCCATACTGTAAATAAATACATATGGGTCATGCAGAACACTTACCACCTCCCCTATGCACACATTATTAATAACGACAGGTCACTGCTTGTAATTAACTGTCGCATTAACAGGCAAGATCCTTAAATCATGTGTTCATTGAGTGGACCACCTGAAGACCTCCTCAAGAAGCACACGAGCCCTTTTGACTTTAACAACTTCACACTTCGGGTTTCACCATGACCTTGTAGGTCTTGACAGTTAGTTGTCTGCACCCAGCGTACCATTCCTTCCTTAGCACATCAAGGGCAATGCTGAGGCTGTCATTCCCAGCTGTCTTGTGTCCTTCTGCACTCAACACTTATGATGAAGCGGCATAAGACTTCCTATATGGAGCAGGTGCCCTGTCTGTTGTTCAAGTTGGTACTTAGACAGATATGGCAGGTGTGAACAGTCATACTATTTTCATACTTATTGTTTAGATTTTGTGTTGTTAATCATCTTTGTGGTGCTTAAAAAGAACTATGAGATTGGACGTCAGTTTTCTTTGCAATTTATAAAAGATGTAGTAACCTATTCCGGAGAAAGATCCCAAGTTTACAAATTACCAACTCTTTGGATATTGGTGGTTTAAAGATGGTTGATTGTTGAGTCTTATTTCTAGGTTGTGAAATACTAACATTCTGAGAATGAAGACTCAACAATCAACTATCTTACCGACCTGTGACTGACCAAAGTCTCCCATCAAGGGCCAGATTTTCTAAAGCAAGAAAACAGAGGAGGAGCAGAACTCTAGTTTTCTCTCAAACCACTTGAATTACATCATGCTTGAAACTTTTGCCCAATGACACAAAAAATAAACTGCTTACCCAAGCTTTTGCATTTTGGTTATTATTACTTTTCTGACTTGTCTGACTTGCCTGCATGGCAGGTCACATCAGCTGTTAGCCAGAAAGCTAAACAAAGGATGGAGGATGAGGGAGCGGCAAACTTTCCACAGGTGGAACTACTGTCATTATTTTGATTTTGTTTGGCTCCTCGAGAGAAAATATGTGGTGATGGAATCTAATCTGAAGGCCACACTCAGAGAGGCCGACTTTGTCTCCACCACAGCTGACATGTGGACAGCTAACAACAAAAGCTTTCTGGATGGTAACAGATCACTAGATCAGCAGTTCAACTCTGGGATGCAACATGGCCACTAACGAGGTACAAAAGTGATGTAGTAATATAACCAGCAATGTAACTAACTACTTTTGATACCAAGTAATTAGCAAAGTAATATTATTTCATTTTAAGGAGTAATAGGTCAAAAGTAACTTATTACATTTCCTGAGTTACTTGCTACATGTCTTCATCAGCCTTTAAAGGAGCTGTCTGTTATTTCAGATTGGGGTATTAGCTCTATTTTTAGTTTTTGTTGTTTGTTTGTTTTTTTGTTTGTTTTTTTTTTTTTTTACAAAAAGCCTGTTTAAAGGTTGTTTAAAAGAATAGGGAAACATTCTGGCTCTATATCTCACTTGTTTAATCCATAGGCTTACAAGTTTCCCTGTTTCCAGCTTTTATGCTAAGCTAAGCTTATCAGCTGCTAGCTTTAGCTTCATATTTAACATACAGACATCAGAGTGGTATCAATCCTCTCATCTAATTTCAATCAAATCAAATATGAAAATTTCCCAAAATGTCAAACAATTACTTTTAGGGAAAGATGTCATTGTGTAACACTATGCAAATAGTAGGAGCTTAACTCACACTCAGGACAACAAGTGAGGATATCTCAGTCTCTGACACATAGATTTGACCATTACCTTTCGCTTCAGTTTGTGTGTGTGTGTGTGATCAGCGGACTTGCGTCTTGTCTGCAGCTAATCTCACATACAACTGGACTGATCAGCCTAATTTTTTTGTGTACATTAATAACTGTATGCCGAAGGACCTCCATGATTCACAATTAAAAAAAAAACATCAACAGCTTTTTAAAATATATATATATTGCTCCACGCTGTTAAAAACCGTGGCCAGGGGCATGATGTTTGCAGGTCATCCCATTCTTGTGAATGTGATATCTCAAGAACACCTTGATATCTTTTAGTGTTTTAGCATTTTAGTGTTCATTGGTTTGGTGTTTTCTTCTCAAGTTATTGTCAAAAATATTCATTTCCAGTGCAAGACTTTTTAAAATGTACATCTAATTCTGTTGTAAAGAAACTGCAACCTGTCATATTTTAATAATTTTAACTACTAACTAATATAGCAACATAAGAACATATTACATGCAGTTACTGTTCTACATTTATTGTTCGTCTATTTCCAGAAGTCCCAGGTCCCATGAAAAGTCATGAAAAGGTTTCCAGCTTAATGTCTTAAAAACAGACCTCAGTGGACAGAGAGGTGTTTACGGCACATTGTTTGCTTCCTTTTGTCCTTGAGCTCAGAGATAACCACATGACATTCATAGAGCCACCACAAATGTCTTTGGCACACTGACTGAGGCAGATTCCAAAGGCAAAGTGACACAATATATCCAACTCAGCCTCACATCCTCACACTTACTGGCTCTGTCTCACACTCTCACACCCCCGAGCATACCAAAGCGAAGCTGCTATTATAAAACTATGCTGCATCTTCACTAGATACTTCCTACACAGGGACATCTCCTCTAGGAGAACCTTTGGTGGTGGGCACTTCTGACCAAAAGAGAAGCGGTGGTTGGTCATCAGCTACTAAAAATGTCTTACAGTGGTAACACTGGTCTTTGTCTTTGATTCCACAGAGAAGTAAACAAAAGGGGATTTCTCATTTGCAGCTGACAACCGTGGATTTTGCTGGCCAAAATGAGGACTCTTGCTAGCAGACTTTATAAGTATTTTATAATAATTTTATATAATATTTTATAATAAGTATTTTCTTCGATATTCTTGATTGCAGCTAGCAGGAATCACACCATTACCTTGAATAAATTACAGATTTCTCTGCTTTGAACATTGGTGGAAACATTTTGGACAATGTAAGTGCACAACTCAACAAACATATATATATGTATGTATATATATATATATATACATGTGTATATAACATACAGTATGTTTTTAGACACTTTAATGCGGAAATGTTACATATTAGAGCTTTATTCTAACATAACGAGAACTCCAGTTCAATCCAAGAGAAAAGGATTTGAGGATAATGCTAGTTAGCCAGACATGCTAATGTTTGCAGCTTAGGTTATAACAGATAAAAATGAAGTTTAATCCTTTCATTTTATGCATTTCTGTCAGGTTTAAATGCCTGTATTTTTGCATTATTACTAGTGCTATATTTTATATTGTACCTTTCCATACTTGCTTTGCAAAAAAAGTTTAATGAAAATATGTTTGAAAAAAAAAAAGTTTAATCCTTTCTATTCCATTCCATCCATCCTCATATGTACTCTTGTGTTTTAGGATTTTGAAAGACTACAAAAAAGATGCCACCCTCCCAAGTCTTTGAGTATCACTCTTCTTAAAGCCCAACACTGCATCAGTATGTTGAAAAATTCAAAGCTGCAGTGCCTTACCAATACAAAGCTATGACTGGATTTGTAAAAAGAAAAAAAAGAAAAGAAAGGATAATAATCAATGAAATGGCATTTTGAGAACATCTGACTCTCTTATTTTGATAATAACTGTTTTGTTTCTCTTGCCTCTTGCCTGTGCGAAGATGTAACAATGAAAGTAGAGTGTGAACATCATCACAGTTGCAGCTGTTGTTCAGCAGTTGTTCGGACGGGTCACCACCCTATATATTGGCACTAACTGCTACTTCATACTGTAACTCCACACTCCTTCTTGTTGGCCTGGCATTGTTTCCTTCTATTTACCCTTGAGGACAAAGATAACCCTGTGAAATTGTTTTAGGATTCCTTCTTCTGACCTTAAGTGAAAGCGCTGTCATGTGTCCCTGTCAGCAGGGACTTTACCACTGTGATTGTGTGTACTTGCTGTTAAATTCTGGAAAGTACTGCTTCCAGTCTCGAGTTGATTTTTTTTTTTCTTTTTTCTTTTTTTAAAGTTTAGAATAAAAGCCAAAAGCTAACTCGGTATTTGTGCTATTTGTGTCAGCTGTCTTGAGCTATTGCTGGTTTTAATTTGGGTCCTACTACTGTCCTCTTTTGACAATGGAACCAAACACCATGTGACCCCAGAACACATGCAATAATTTTTTAGGTTAATTTAATGTTCAGCAATTAGGGAGCTATAAGGGGACTTTTACAGCATGACATATGAGATCAATTTCAAGTCAGGAAATTCTCTGAATTCACAAGAAGCTACAGTCACCACCGCCTTCACACCAGCTATTTCTGCAGCATGTGAAGTGTAAAGCCGCCTACAAAGTGATAATTTGTCTGAGAGAAAGATGGAGATGACATCTCCTCCTCCAAGACCTCTGCACTGCATAATAAGACCCTTTCAACACTTGATGCTCCACATCTCAGGTCTTAACCTTGGGTAGTCAAGTAATTATTAGCCTTCACATATAGCTGCAGTCCCTGCTGCATCCCCTGTCTGCAGTCCCATTCTATAATTCTCAGCTGTTGTATGAAGAGTTGGCCCCGTCATTGTCTTGTTCTTGTCAAGTCATCCATCTGACATGTCATTCTGTAACATGTTAGCAACCTGTTTTCAGACATCCTCTTTAGCATAAAAGACAACACCTTGTCTGATTGATTAAGGACCATATTTAGATGATCAATGGTGCAGGGGTTTAAAGTGCATGGCGCAGGTACATTTATGACATGTTCAACTTTACTTTGCTATTTAAACTGTGCATAATCTGGACACAAAGTCAGGCACAACATGCAAAAGGATTGTATTTAGTCTTATATTCTTAAGGCCCCTGCCTCAGGCACACTGAATTTATATGCTGATTTATATGCTGCTTTGCTTTAAACTGTTTCACTGTATCAACCTTGTGTTATGTTATGTTACTTTATGTTAGAGACCTTTTAGATGAGTAGCGGAACACAGAACATTAATTAACATAAGATCCTGTCAGTCTATGAAGTTACAGTCTCTGTACCTTGTGCGTAAACGTTTTTGTGGGTCAATGGTGCAAGTGCTTTTGGCTGCCTCAAAATAGCACTACACCAACAATGCACCTGACCACACCTCCACAACAACACATCTATGGGTGCAAAAAGTTTGTAAACTGTTCATTTGGTACACAAAATGGGTGTTGGGCGTGAAAATGACAACTGTGTTGGTCAGCAAATAGCAGTGACCGCTGTGCTGTGCTGTAGATAGAACTCTAATTAACTTAATAAACAATCTGAAGAGTATTGTAGAAAAATATATTATCTTTTCTTACCCAAATCGAGGTTCTAAGGACAAAAGGTGTTGTTTACTGTATCTCTGTCCCCCAAAAGACAGAAAAAGACAGAGGTGGTTAGAGAAAACAGCAGTTGATGGAATGGGGGCTGCACAAACAAAATCACAGCAGGTGAGCTGGAATTGAAAAACACCACTAATTTTGAAAAGATACAAGTCGTTCAGATGTGATTTCAGTAAGAACAGTATGATTGTGCTTAAACAACTCAGTTTTTGGGGTAATGTGTAGGAAATGAGCAAATAAGCTAAAGTGGCTATCTACACCTTACTGTTACGCAGACAGGAGTTTCCAGCTTTTCATATGGTCTTAACTTCTAACCTACATTCTTGTAAAAAATAAATATAAATAAATAAATACAGTGTAACAGACTCTAATCAGCTCTGCATATTCCTATTTAAAACTTATATAATAGTAATTTTTTGTCAAAACTTGCTAGCAGCAGCAATATTTGCTAGCAGCTCTTTGGGGTTGTACTATGGCACAGCAGTGCTCTGAGCTAAATGCTAATGTCAGCAGGTTCACATTTTCACGATGATAATGCATATATATTTAGCAGGTACAATGTTTACCATGTTCACCTCTTAGTTTAATGGTGATGCTGCAGGAAAAGTCAGAGGCTCAGCAAAGGAAAAAAAAACCATCCATGTCATGGTGCATTTTCTACAGTGTTATTTCACTTGCTCATCAAGTATGTAAAGCGTATACATTGAAATTGCCAAATAAATTTTAGTCTGGCTTCTGAATTATAACACTCAGTCATGATGCACACTGCAGATCCTGAATGTATTACTTATACAAGAGGTTAAGAAAGCTGTCATCCATAATGTGAATCAGGGAAAATGTGCAGTCTCTTTACAAGGTGAAAACATGGTCCCATATGACTAGAGAAAGTATGACGACCTGTACATTCCCCATAACTCAACCCCCACAGCGCCACACATTGTGTTAAGAGTGCCGCTCTAACCTTGAGGGTATTGTTTTTCTATCAGTAGGGTGGAACATACCAATCTGTGATGAGATCCCCATCCTCAGCTGTCTTACACTTGTCACACTGTCTCTCCTGCTGTGCTCCTTTTGTGTGCAGACAGGCTGGGCCAGCTGACACGAACAGCAACTTCTGTCAGATTGTTGCTATATGGCTCAAGGGGAGATTAAATGTAAATAATGAGGTGATGAGGATTTTCCGTCACACTTTATTTATTGTTGTAATGAACAATGTTTGTGCAGTTTGCAGTCCACAAATTGCAGTGTAAATATTTTGTTCATACAGTGTACAAATAACAAATATTTAATGCCTAGTCAGAATTGCTCTTCTGGGGTGTCCTGGTGGCTTGGTTGGTAGAGCGTGTCCCCCATGTACTGAGGCTATCAGTCCTCTACAGCAGGCGTGGGTTTGAATCCAGTCAGGGGCCCTTTGCTGTGCGTCACCCACGGCTCAATTCCCCTTTCCTGACATATCTTCAGCTGTCCTATGTAATAAAGGCATAAAAGGGCCAAAAAGCTAATTGAAAAAAATAAAAATAAAAAAACAATATTTGCAATAATCCCATAGAGACATTTGTCCATCATTTATTGTTTGATCATTTGTCCTGTTGTAATGTCTCCATCTTGTGGTCACAACGGGTCCTTGTCTGTACCATGCCTTGTTGATGTGACCACACTGCTGAGAATGGAAATCTCACTGGCTACGTTATCATCATATCTTGTCATGTAACTTCATGGCTGTTATTTAATGTGTGGATAAAAGAATCAAAAGTACATATTTTCTTCCTGGCCTGTAGTGCTTTTTATCCATCAAGATTTTTTTGGGTGTTAGTTGCAGAGTTTTGGAGATATCAGCTGTAGCGATGTCTGCCTTCTCTCTGATATAAGGGAACTGAAGTGAGCTGAAGTGAACTGCTGGGCTGATTTGCACTGAGAAAATCACTAAAAGTACGTTTATAACTGTGCAGTGTCATTTGTGTGTTGGTTCGTGGGGTTTATTTAGTGTTGGTGGACCATGACACGTGACTGAACCATGTTTCAGGTCTGTCCAAAAAATCCTGAACAGAGAAATCATGAATAACAGTCTGCTGGCTTAACTCCAGAACTCATTACTACATAACTCTCAGTGTTCCTACATGTTTCCAACAACTATGTTGAAGTGAAGGAAAACAACTCTCTTTCTCCTTTACACAGACTTTTTTATCATTCACAACACAGCAGCAACAACACACATTTATTACGAATACGAATCGAATACGATACGATACGAAATACTTTATTGATCCCCAAGGGGAAATTCATTTGTCTGTAGTCTATTATTGCTTTACACAGACTTAAGATGTGACAAACTGAATTTCTAAGTCACAGGATGCAAACAGGAAGGATGAGGTCAAAGAAGTTATTTGTGACATATACTGTAGGTTGAAACAAGAAGTCTGTTTGCTTCAAGGCTGAGCAGGGAAGTCTGTTATTGGATCTGTTGCATTTCTGCTGATATTCACAAACTGCCCTAATAAAAGAAAAATTGTTTCTTCATTATAGCTGCGGGCCCGTTTGGTAAGCTCAAATGTTTCTACTTTTTATGGTTTTAGCTGTGATTAACATATTAACCTAGATAGTCAAGTTCTGGTTTAGCAGAAACGAGCCTAAAAGAAGTGAAAAGTTTCATCAGTAACATTGCAAATGTGATTTTATATTTAAACAGTTTTTAATTGCAACTTTGCAGATAGAGACCATCAATAGGCCCACTTATGATACAGAAACATCTGGTTGTACATTTGTTTTTTGATTTTTTCCCCAGATGATGAGTGTTGTTGCAGTCCTGTGTGTGAATATGGTGACAGCCAACATGTTACTGAGTGTCTTCTTTGCTTCCAGGTCAGCTGTTTGTTCATCACTTTTATTTGGAGACATGAATCATTTACAGTTTGGACTTCATTTAGAAACAAAGCAGAAAGAGCAGTGCAGATAGAGTTACTTTTTCCAAATGTTCATGTTCTGACTGGAAAAGTCAAATGTTTTATACTTATGTTGTTAAAGGAGAAAGTACCTAATATGCTGCAGCTGAATTTTAGGTTTTGTATCATGAAATGTCTTTTTACACATATTTTGCTCCACATTATGTTAATCATGAGTCTGGTTTACAGGTGTTTTGGCTGATTGTCCTCAGAGAGCAGCCCTCTTCATTACTGCACCAAAGAAGATTGAAGCACTGAGTGGATCTTGTTTACAAATCCCATGTAACTTTAGAGCTAAAACAGAACAAAGTTTAACAGCAGAAGAGAAACCTTTGGAGTGTGGATTAAAAATGCTTCTAGAATTGCCATTAAAGACAATGTGATTTTCAACAGTAGTAAAACAATTAACACTTATCCAATGAATATTACTGGAAACCTGAGAGAGAAAAACTGCAGCACTTTATTTTCCAGATTAATCACAAGTTACACAGACACATACTACTTCAGAATTGAGAACAGACCATTCATGGCAACGGCTTCTTGTGATCCTCTTCAAATAACAGTTAAAGGTAAGAAACTTTTGTTTCTTTCAGTCTATAATGTTATTGATTAGAATGAAAAGTGAAATCAGTTCCAGTTTCCAGACTTTTTTTTTATTTAGGAAGTTTTTCACTTTATCGTGAATTTAAATTGTAGAGGTTGTTGTTATAGCTTGACAGTAAAATGGTCAGAATTTTCTGACCCCAAAATCAGAACAAACTTATTCATTTTTACTTTATGCAGTTTCAATACACAAGTGTCAGTCTGTGTAAGTTTTGGCTTTTAGACAAAAGTTTTTAGTATTTTTTTTAATTTTGTCTTTAAAATGTGTTTGATTTGAAACCACAGATTCTCCTCCAAGCCCCAGTATTAAGATCCAGGTGAGGCTGATCTGAAGGAGAAGGAGTCTGTCACTATAACCTGCTCAGCTTTCACTCCCTGTCCACACTCCCCTCCTAAACTCACCTGGAATCTACAACAAGACTCTCACAACAAAATAGAACAAAATCAAACAGATGGAACCTTTACAACTAAAATCCAGGAGACCATCACTCTGTCAGACCAACATGATGGATACAACATCACCTGTTCTGCCACATATCCTGTGAGTGAAGGACAAGATGTCAAGACAGCAGAGGAGACAAAGACTCTCAGTGTTTCATGTGAGACAACAAGTTTCTTATTGGATCCTGTCAGCACATGATAAAAATAAAGGATCTTATTCAGCCTCTGATGTTCCTCTCATGTCTCACTCTGTGTCACATTTTCCTCAGATGCTCCTAAAGACACCTCAGTGTCCATCAGTCCATCAGGTTTGGTGTCAG
This sequence comes from Lutjanus argentimaculatus, assembly GCA_034769285.1. Taxonomy (NCBI): domain Eukaryota; kingdom Metazoa; phylum Chordata; class Actinopteri; order Lutjaniformes; family Lutjanidae; genus Lutjanus; species Lutjanus argentimaculatus. The sequence goes on along the minus strand of JAWZSL010000009.1, from coordinate 23,908,681 downwards.
CAGGTAGCTGGGTGAACCTGACCTGCTCCAGCAGAGCCAAGCCTCCCGTCAGCCCTTCACCTGGTTCAAGAACAGCAAAGATGGACCCATGACTGTACTGAAGGACAGATTTACAGCTTTAATGCAACAGATGGAGGAGTTTATTACTGTGTGGCCACAAATGATCTTGGTAATCAGACTCATCATGGATCATTTGAATATTGCAGGTAAATGTAGAACTTTACTGAATCTGATCATTTAATCTGATCTGCTCTCCTCTTTTTTTTTTCTTTTCTGCTGATGTTTGCACTTTTTCCTGAATTTGTATGAAATGAAATGATGGCTACATCAGTATTATTATAGTCTACATTCAAGCCTTTATTTCCATTTAGTCACTGTGTTTTGTTGTACTGGTTTGTTTTTTGATGAACAGATAGCCTCTCTACTGTGGGGTTCAGCTCTTGGAGGGATCATTGTCATCATCCTCATCTGCTTTGCAGTCTGTGTTTGGTGAGCGTCACAAACTTACGGTCAGGCTGTGATCTGTCTGTTTAGTTCATTTCTGCACCAACAGATTCCTCATATTTACATTTTTCTACTGAATAGCGTCTCTCATGCTAAAACTCATTCGTCTTTTAGTTTTATCACCAATGTTTATTTCATGGATTTTCATGTGGATTTTTTTATGATGTACATCTAATAATGTCTGCTTTCCATCAGTAGTTACTCCTATCAACTATTTAACCTGAAACACAGTATAATTATTCTGACAGCTCTCTAATCTTTTCCAGGTGGTTCAAGTTGAAGCATCCACCTCTGCAACAGACTCAGGTAGGAAAATACTAAAAGTCATTGTAAAGTACTGAACAGTGAGTTGACTATTTACATCTGTTCCAGTGACTGTGTCCTCTAAGACAGTGTTTCTCAATCCTGGTCCTCAAGTACCCCTGCCCTGCATGTTTTAGGTGTTTCCCTGCTCCAACACACCTGATTCAAATGATCAGGTCATTATCAGGCTTCTGTGGAGGCTTCATACTCTAGTCCTTGAATCAACTTAAGCAATTACTCTCTCCTCTTTCCTGCTTGTCACAGAGTTCAATTTCAGTTTTGTCTTAATTAGACTGAAGTAAATAAGCTGCATCAATTTATTTACTTGCACTATGAAACCATAGTTATTTGAAATTGAGTGTCATCTGCTGTGTTTGGCCCAAGAATTGAACTGTGGGGGACTCCTCTGTCCCATTCAATGATCATCAAAGAAACAACATGTTCTTAAGCTGTGACCCGAACGATCTAGTGAGGATTGTTCCAGAGAATTCTACCTACTTTACACTCAACAATCTTAAAGATTGCACTATAATCCAACAGCATTCACTTTTTCAGTGAACTTTTACTGCATCTGTAATCATTTAATATGGAAGGATCCAGCTAACAGCATTTGTTTGATTCATCTTTCACAGAGTCAAAGTGGTGATGAGCTGGCTCTTCAGGTGCTAGCCAGCGAAACAGAGGAAAACATCCATTATGGAGAGATCCACTTCTGCAAGCGGAGACCTGGACCGTCCTCTGACTCAGCACCTGACAGTGGACAGCAGCAGGATCCTCTGTATGCACAGGTCAATGTGTCCAAGCCAGCAAACAGCTTAACGCAGACTGATGATGGACAAGAGGATATCTACGCTCAAGTGAAGAAAAAATGAGTTGTTTTGTGATCACATTTGAGTTGGACTTATATATAATATAGCTATAGTCAGTTAGCGTAGAAAAAGATGCTGACAGGAAAATGTCATCTTCACTGCCAACTGTAAAATAAAGGGAAATTCAAAACCTTCATCACACGCTGTAGCTCAAATGGTTTTCACGGTTATTACATTATCAGAGTTCATATTTTGTGTACTGACCTCACATGACTGTTGCTGTGTGATTATATCTCATTTGGAAATGTGACATATTGTTATGATATTTTACCATTTTTATCAAGGCCTTTTAAATTGAATTTACCTCTATTGTGTATCCCATTTTTATATAATTTGTATCCCACATTTTCATTTGTATTTTAATTACTTTAAAAATCAACATGAGACATAGTTTCTGCATTTGATATTAAGATATTTATTCATAGCGCTGTAGTAAGTGGCTGAATTATGTATAGTAATCCTCAGGCTCACTGTAAATCTGCTATGTTTTGAGTAACTAATGGACTTCTAATGTATACATTTTCCCATATCAGCTCAATTTAAAATAAAGGGAATTTCACAAGAAAAGCAGTGTGTTAAAAGATGCTAAGACGGTGCTCAAGCGCAATCAGTGCGCACAAAGTGGGTATGTAGGGAGGGGGGCCTTAAAGAGACGGGTTAGAACAGCTTGTTTCAGACAGAGGCTGAACTCAGTTTTTATGTTGTAAAATTATGATAATTAATTTTACATTTATACAGCAGTGAGGAGTGAAGCCACACTGGGCCACTGGTCTAGCCTCAAAGCATTTTATACTCGCGTTGATACTGCAGACCAGCAGTAATATAGACACAAGTCAACAAGAACTCTAATTACTTTTCAAGATATCATTTTTAGCTGTGAGAGCCCTCACTGTTCACTCACTAATCACCACTAAGACAGTTTAACACATGTGAGACTGTGGTTCAAAAAGCCTTTTCTAAGATAAGCTTTTACTTAAAAAAACAAACAAACTTCGTCTGGCTGATAAACCGCAGCGAGTGAGCAAAAGAGAAGTGGTTGGATTTAAACGGAAAACAAGAACAAGAAGTAAACAGGACAAGTTGGCTTGCTGTTTCTGCTAACAAGTGCTTCTGCAGTATCACCATATCATGACTGCAGCAGTGTAGCTCTCTGCAACAAAATGTCTTAATCATGCGCTCCAGAATTGTGTTAATTATTTAATCCTCGCCAGGGGATCATGCGATTGCTTCTGTGTGCATATGTGTGCGTGTGTGAGTGAGTGAGTGAGTGTGCGCACACGTGATCACGGGCCTGCATTTTGTCCATAGCTAATCTACTACTGGAACAATTAACCATTTTTTTTTGTTGTACACATTCATGACTGTATGCTGAAGGACCTCTGTGATTCAGAGTTCGTGAAAGGCCTTGAAAACTTTCAGGTCATCCCATTCCTGTGATCGCGATATCCCAAGAACACCTTGAGAGATGATGAACTGATTAGATTTTGGTGGTCAAAAGTTAAGGTAACATGTTTCTGGCCATAACTAGAATCTTACATGTACACTAATTACTTGTTGTTTTTTTTTGCCAAAAACACACTTAATTAACCTTTTATTAAGTTCATTCAAAGTTAAAGGTCAATATTGTGATAAATTCCATATGAAATTCCTACATTGTCTTCACTACATACATTATCTGAGTCTGGACAGACATGGATGTAAACTGTAACTTACCTAGTTAATGGAGACAAACAACTGTGAAGTAGTAATTCTATTTTTTGACTCTTCTGATTTATACAATCATCAGCAGTTGATAGCTTACTCCTAACCAGCTACTAGGCCCGCAAGTGACCAACAACTGCTTCAGTTTGAAATTCCTGTTTCAGCTCGGGACAACATATGTGGACGCTAATGTTGGCAGAACTTTGCAAATTTTCACTGGTTGCATCTGGCAGTTGTGGTGACATTGCAGCAGGTGCTTCACCATCTGTTGCCTGGTGGGGATCTGCACACTACTGAGTCTCTTTAGTTGTCCATGTTTTGACAATTTATTCTTTGATGTGCAACACTTACCCGCTGCTTATTTGCTAACATCAATGAGAAGCGAAAAAAATGCCTTTTGAAGATATTTTTTCTCATGCTGGTGCTTTTTGACTGTGGTTTTAAATTTACACTGTTCGATAAGTAAGTAAAATTAAGTACTGTCTGTTTGAATAATGATTTGATATTGATATTTCTATTCTGGCACCTGGTCTTTTTTTAGTGGTGATTATGATGATCACTAGATTGAACTACTTCATACGCACACTCCGATGAAGGCTCTGTGCCGAACACAACCAAAGCCTTTGACTATTGTGATGTGAGCAAAATAAATAAGTTGGAGTTAAAGTTGACTTGCAGGCTTGAGATGTACTACCTTTTTAATTTTTTTCAATTTTTGCAATATGCTTACTGGATTTTGGGTTTAGCAAACGACTGAGAATCCAGTTGTTGAAGCACAACCTCCCTTTCCAAATACACTTCCATATTTTAAATATTACTCATCTTTTGAGGCAGCATTGTAGTTTATAATGGTTTCCTTGGTTATTGATTTTATTTTACCATGAGATATTCTTCTTTTTCTCACTTTTCAAATCTTTTCACTCTTTTCAGTTGCCAAAATCTTCCAGACTCTCCCAGGGACACTGTGGTCATCAGTCCCTCTGATCCAGTGTCAGCTGGCAGTGTGGTGACCCTGACTTGCTCATGCAGAGGAAACTCTCCTCCTGTCGACTTGATCTGGTTCATGATCAGTGATGACAGACTGGAACTGGTCAGAGTGAAGACACGGGTTTAAAATGCAATTTTCTCAGTTTTTTTGTCTGAAAAGTGGATGTTTTCATGCAACCAACCAACATTCAGGTGCTTTTAAAAAAGAATGAATGAAGCTAGAACAAAACAATCAGACTTGTCCTTTCTTTTTTTTTTGTGATCAACTTTTTATTGAATTAAACACAAATAGATCATACACAGAACATGAAAGACAGGGGTTTTCATTCCCATAAACACAAACTATATACAATTCTCCATTGCCTTGCAAAGAAATAAAAGGAAAAGAGAAAAGAAAAAACACAGACAAATGACACAAACAAACAAGAAAAACAAAATAAAATAAACAAAACAGATGGGCAAACAAAATGAAAAAAATAACTTAGAGTAAATTCTTGCACCCAATCAGCGTCACATTATATCCGTGATAGAAAATTTGGGTTTGATAGAAAATCAATAAGGCTATCCCAGGCCTCTATAGTCGATGCTCGTGCTTTATGTATTACAGCTAATGATCTTTCGACTGAGCGCTATATCCCTACAATGATTTAACCATTCTTCTATTGATGGAGGGTCAGAGGAGAACCAAGAGTGTATTATGGTTTTTTTGGCTGCAGTTAAACCTGCAAATATGACTTTTCTGAAGGTTAACCTGGTGTTATCGCTGAGAGGGGAGTCATCATTAAGTAAAAATAGGGCGGGCTGTTTAGGAATCGGAAATTTAAGGATCTTCTCAGATATTTAGCTACCTCTGACCAAAGATTAGATACAGAAGGGCATTCCCAGAAGACGTGAAGGTACGTACCAACCGTATTCTGGCTACAGACTTGTCCTTTCTTTTGACATATTCCATGTTAGCATATTTATTGAACTGAATATTCTGTGGGTGTTGAAAAACCAGTGAATTTTCCATGGCGCTGGCTGGCAATGCTGCGAAGAAAGTAGTAGAACTTGTATGTGAGGTTGATGCACTTTATATCCTTTTGATTTATGAGGTGGTGGTTAAATTGTAATCAGCACTGTAGCGGTTGCACTTTGTTCATTAAGGTTAGAAAGTAAAAAGCTTTGTTTCATTATTTATTATTTGTTTCATTTCAGTACCATATGCTGAGCTCCATGATGTGGCTGTGGCTGAAATGAAGAGATCCCATCTGGGCTCCTCAGGGAACATCTGGAAGACAACCATGAGACACACATCCAGGTCTGATCAACCAGGGTTGGGCCTGCCTTGACTGAGGGTGTCTTGTGAAGCACCGAAACACCCAGTGACACTGAGGTCCACAACTTATGATGTGTCGGTCGTACTAGTAGCTTCATATAGTGGTCACCACCAAGAACAACCCCACTCAGGTAAGTGTATTGCTGAATCTTCAGGGGTTGTAACACCCAGTCCTATTAATGAATCTCATCTCTTGTTATGAAGATTTCTGACAGAAGAAACAGCTCTCTCAAATAATCCTCCTTTTAATAATAAAAGATTTACACAAGAACTAAATTACTCATAATAAAACACCCTCAGATTACATGTTTACATTTTATATCAGATCAACTGTTTTACCTAAATTATATTTATAAAATGTATATATATGTATTTATTTTTATTTATTTTATTTTTTGATATATCACTACTGTATCACTATTGTTTTTAATGTAATATGTACTGTAAAAGAAGATAAGGCCTCCTGGCTTGCAGTGAATTGTGAAATAAAAATAATATTTAAGAATAAATTATTATTCTGATGAGCTCAAGCTGCCCCAGTAGGTGACTTCCTCACTGGGTGCAAACAGGATGAATGAAGACTTCTTTTATTTCCTCAGTATTTTAGTCGTGTGACATGTAGCTTGAAACAAGAAGTCTGTGGGCTTTTATAGCACAATGACTGGGCAGGAAAGTCCGTTACTGGGTCTGTTGCATTTCTACTGAAATTCACAAATAGCCTTATCCTCATTGTGTCTTCATTTTGCTGAAGGCTCGTTTGGTAAAGTTGAATGTTTCTGCTTTTAATGTTTGATTTTTTTAACCCAGAGACTTTTTTTTTATTTTGCTGCTTTTCATGAACTCTACTGAAAGAGACATGATATATTTTATATGTAGGGTTTTGGTTTAGCAGAAATGAGTCTAAAAGAGATGAGAAGTTGCTTCAGCAACATTTTATTTGAACTGTAGTATCATAAACTCACGCTGGAATATTGTGATTTTATATTTAAAATGTTTTCATTGCAACCCATTATTATTATTACATTATTCATCACTACTTTATAACAGACATTGTAACTTTGTAACTTTGTAACTTTGTAACTTTGTAAGTTCCTAGTTTGAATGTGTACATTTGAGGTTGATTGAAAAGAACATGAACAATTTGTTTAAAACAGGCTTTGTTTAAATTATTGAGTTAAGTTATTGTTGTTGTTTTTTTCAAATCCAGATGTTGCAGTCCTGTGTGTGAATATGGTGACAGCCAACATGTTACTGAGTGTCTTCTTTGTTTCAGGTCAGCTGTTTGTTCACTCACTTTTATTTGGAGACATGAATCATTTACAGTTTGGACTTCATTTAGAAACAAAGCAGAAAGAGCAGTGCAGATAGAGTTACTTTTTCCAAACGTTCATGTTCTGACTGAAAAGTCAAATGTTTTATACTGATGTTGTTAAAGGAGAAAAATGACCAAACATGCTGCTGCTGAAGTTTGTAAATCATGAACTTTTTCTTCACGTAGACTCATTATGTTAATCATTAATCTGGTTTACAGGTGTTTTGGCTGATTGTCGTCAGGATTCAGCCCTCTTCATTACTGCACCAAAGAAGATTGAAGCACTGAGTGGATCTTGTTTACAAATCCCATGTAACTTTAGTGCTAAACAAGCAGAACAAGAGTTTGACAGCAGTAGAGAAACTTTTGGAGTGTGGATTAAAAATGAATCTAAATTTTACATAAAAGACAATGTGATTTTCAACAGCAGTAAAACAGATAACATCTATCCAATGAATATTACTGGAAACCGGAGAGAGAAAAACTGCAGCACTTTATTTTCCAGTTTAATCACAAGTTACACAGACACATACTACTTCAGAATTGAGAACAGACCATTCATGGCAACAGCTATTTGTGATCCTCTTCAAATAACAGTTAAAGGTAAGAGACTTTTGTTTCTTTCAGTCTATAATGTTATTGATTAGAATAAAAAGTGAAATCAGTTCCAGTTTCCAGACTTTTTTTTTATTTAGGAAGTTTTTCACTTTATCATGAATTTAAATTGTAGAGGTTGTTGTTATAGCTTGACAGTAAAATGGTCAGAATTTTCTGACCCCGAAAATCAGAACAAACTTATTCATTTTTACTTTATGCAGTTTCGATACACAAGTGTCAGTCTGTGTAAGTTTTGGCTTTTAGACAAAAGTTTTTAGTATTTTTTTTTTATTTTGTCTTTAAAATGTGTTTGATTTGAAACCACAGATTCTCCTCCAAGCCCCAGTATTGAGATCCCAGGTGAGGCTGATCTGAAGGAGAAGGAGTCTGTCACTATAACCTGCTCAGCTTTCACTCCCTGTCCACACTCCCCTCCTAAACTCACCTGGAATCTACAACAAGACTCTCACAACAAAATAGAGGAAAACACAGATGGAACCTTTACAACTAAAATCCAGGAGACCATCACTCTGTCAGACCAACATGATGGATACAACATCACCTGTTCTGCCACATATCCTGTGAATGAAGGACAAGATGTCAAGACAGCACAGGAGACAAAGACTCTCAGTGTTTCATGTGAGACAAGCAGAGTTTCTTATTGGATCCTGTCAGCACATGATAAAAATAAAGGATCTTATTCAGCCTCTGATGTTCCTCTCATGTCTCACATCTGTGTCACATTTTCCTCAGATGCTCCTAAAGACACCTCAGTGTCCATCAGTCCATCAGGTTTGGTGTCAGCAGGTAGCTGGGTGAACCTGACCTGCTCCAGCAGAGCCAAGCCTCCCGTCAGCCGCTTCACCTGGTTCAAGAACAGCAAAGATGGACCCATGACTGTATCTGAAGGACAGATTTACAGTTTTAATGCAACAGATGGAGGAGTTTATTACTGTGTGACCACAAATGATCTTGGTAATCAGACATCATCATGGATTGATTTGAACAGTGCAGGTAAATGTAGAACTTTACTGAATCTGATCATTTAATCTGATCTGCTCTCCTTTTTTATGTTTTTGTTCTTCTCTGCCTCTTGCTTGTTTCTTTTCTGGGTTTTGTTGTACTGGTTTGTTTTTTGATGAACAGATAGCTCTCTACTGTGGGGTTCAGCTCTTGGAGGGATCATTGTCATCATCCTCATCTGCTCTGCAGTCTGTGTTTGGTGAGTGTCACAAACTTACGGTCAGGCTGTGATCTGTCTGTTTAGTTCATTTCTGCACCAACAGATTCCTCACATTTACATTTTTGTACCAATCAAAGTCTAAAGTCTCACTCTAAAATTCACCGATCTCTATTTAATGAATTTTTATGTGATTTTCTTTTTCACTGATGCACATTTAACCGGAAGAGGTCTCTCAGTAGAGTGCAGATCTCGAAAAGCATAATTGGATTTAACCCTTTTGATTAATAATTGTAATTTAATTTAGCATTTTCTCAGTAACTTTAACAGATTACAATTACATTTATTTTGTAATTTGATTATGTACAATTAGTTAGTCCTCAATTCTACAAAAGACACAGGAACAAAGTCTGAGATTCAAAAGAGTAGGATATTTTATGAAAACTTGCATGCAAGGGAACAAGTTACACACAGAGTCTGCAATGTAATTGTTCAAAGATACAGTGTAAACACAAGGTTTTTATAGTGAGAAACGGGCGGAGATTTGACGTTCATGTTGACGTTGTGATTCTGTGAGCTGAACTGTGTATCTTACAGATGAACATGGTGTCTTTGATAACACAACAAGAGATTTCTTTATCACACATTTGTACAGACATGTTGATCATCAGTGTTGGGCAAGTTGCTTTAAATTAGTAACTTAGTTACAGTTACTAGTTACTTCTTTCAAAAGTAACTCAGTTACTTTAAGTTACTCGTTACTTTCAAGGTAACTAGTTACTAGGGAAAGTAACTTTTTTTTTTTTTTAACTCTAAATTCTCTTATTAATGTGTTGCCTCCCTATCTGGATAGTCAGGGAGGCTGCCAGTCCTCTGGCTTGCTTACATGTCAGTCCTATCCTACCACAAGCGCAATGCGCCACCTAGCGACCTGAATGTGCAATGGCAGTGTAGTAGTGTGGGTGCAAGTGAATGATGAAATGAATGAAAATAAATTAAAAATTATAATGTCTGTTTTCCTCTCATTTATTTTATCCTACTGTTTTAATTTATTTCTATTGTTTCCAACCCTCTACAAGGCATAGTGCTCGATAAAACAACTGTAAAATTTGATCATTGTACCCAGTATCACTATGATGAAGCAGTGGATCAACAGAACACAAATACAGTATGTTGAAACTTTTGATAGGCATATTTATTGTAGCCATTGAAACAGGTAGAAAGTATACTTTTGGCAGTGCAAAAATTAAACTGTGCCTCAGACCATTTAGCAGCTGTAGGAATCAATAATAGTGCAAAACTGATTCAAGTCATTTTAGATGCGTGTTGTTTCTGAAGATGTTTCATCAGATTAGAATTGCTAGTCTTTGATGTGGATAGAGTTTTCGAACCTCCACATAGATTACAGGTCACCACAATATTCCTCTTGTCTTTTACCGTCAGAAAGGAAAAATAATGTGCATATTTCCACGAGAGAAATCCCACGCCTGGACTGTCGTCGACTGCCGCCATTGTTGTTTTCATCCATTCACTTGCACGTCGCTGTGTCATGTGCGCTTCACGTCCACCACGGAAATTGTAGTCCTGAGTTATGCACGTGAAGTAACGAGTAACGAGCCTGTTTAAATCGCAGTAATGATAAACGCGTTACTAATTTTGACAAAGTAAGTAGTTACAGTACTCGTTACTGCAAAAGTAACGTAGTTACTGTAACGCGTTACTTAATAACGCGTTAGTCCCAACACTGTCTTCACACGCCTGCACAATGATACACATATATAAAGTATAAAAACATATGTTTCCAACAAACCACAAGATGTCCCTTAGCATACGGTTATAAATATGCACCAAAAAAAGTGCAGGCTATGAACAAGCTCCAGTCCCTTTGATCACACACACATAACCTATTGCATGATGATAATGTCTGTTTCTCATCAGTCCTTACTCCCATCATTTAACCTGAAACACAGGATAATTATTCTGACAGCTCTCTAATGTTTTACAGGCGGTTTAAGTCCAAACATCAAACTCCACAAGAGACTCAGGTGAGAATTCATTGTTTTGTAGTGAACTGTTTGTGTGGGTATTTACATCTGTTCACAATGATTGTGTCCTTTAAGACACTGAAGTAGTCATGACAGTTAGTAGACATCTTTGAGAGGTAACTGAGACACAACAAATGCCCAGATTAATGATCATTCAGGGAACAACACTGCCATGTCCTCCAGGCGTGACCTGGACAACATAGTGAGGACTGTTCCAGAGAATCCTGCTTCTTTACACTCAACAGTGTTAAAGATTGCACCATAATCCAGCAGCATTAAAAGCTAATTTTTAGGGGCCGGGCAGCCTAAACTGCCAGGACCCTATTGTAATCCTGCATGTTCTTCTTCTTTCTTCTTTCTTCTTTCTTCTTTCTTTCTTTCTTTCTTTCTTCTTCTTCTTCCGAGGAAATCCTACTTCCCATGCACGAAAAATAACCAAACTTTGCACAAAGGTCCAGTCCCATGTCAGATTGCCTCAGCTGCAAAAACAGGCCAATAGTCCTGATGGTGGCGCTACAGCAAGCCTCTAAAGTTCAAAATTTTGAAAATTCATAATAAATCAACCATATGTGCTACAGATTTACAACTTTCACCACAATGTAGCCCCAATACTGAAGAAACTTTTGTACATTTAAACCTATTGCAAATTATGAAGTCCATCACTCTGTTTTTTTCAAAAACTGTAAAACTTATTAAACCTATCTCCTCCCACAATATTTGCTCAATTGGCACCAAACTTGCTACAGAGCATCTTCAGACTGTCCTACACAAACGATCCACACAGATTTTTGATTTATTGAAAATTGAGCCTACAGTGCATCAAAATGTTTGACTGTAAACGGTATTTTAAACATATACTTGCAAATTCTTGCTAAATACATTTTCAATGTTCATGAAAAAAAATGACAAAATTTTGGAGTCATGGTAGATGATGTTTGGAAAATATCAGAATTTTATCTCAAAAACTGAATTTTTTACAGCATTTTGAATTTCGCTCTCATGCAATTGGAGTCAATGCAAAAATGGCATTTTTAAACATCAGTTTTTCACTTTTGGAGCCAATAAATCATTGTTAAAAACTAATGACCAACATCTCCATGCTGTCTAGATGCAATTTGTGTATTTTGGGATTTTTGTCTCAATAACTGAACTTTTGACAGCCATTTGAAATCTGCCTTTACATGCTAACAGCTGCTGTCTTGCACACAGGTGACTGGCTTAGTCAATTTGTGAAGCTACAAGTGGTGTTTCCATTTGCCAATTAGCTCAGTGAGATAGAGGATGGTTCTTGGTGTTGAAGGTTGTAAGTTCAAGCATCAGCTTGTACAACATTTCCATATGAGAAATCTACCCAAACTTTTCACAAAGGTCCAGTCCCATGCCAGATGTCCTCAACTGGAAACACAAGACAATAGTCCTGATGGTGGCGCTACAGCAAGCCTCTAAATTTCAAAACTTTGAAAATTCACAACAAATCAACCATATGTGCTACAGCTTTGGAACTTTCACTTTGAAATTTGCTTTTCCATGGCATGGATGGCTGCTGCCTGGCACCCTGATCCTTGGCTTAGTCAATTTGTGAAGCCACACATGAACTGTCACTTGCCAATTAGCTCAGTGAGATAAAAGATGGACCTCAGTGTCAGAAGTCATGAGTTTGAGCCTCAGCTAAGGCAGGACGGACTTTCAAATGTGAAAGCCTTATGTTCAGGTATCATGCTATGTGGATTAGAGACTGTTAAGATTTAAATAATTATGATTCAGGGAGTTTTGGGAAGAGACAAATACTCTTTATCAACACGTTTCCCTGTTATCCCTTGTCTCTTTTCCCTGTTTATTTGGCTTAGCTATCAGTCAATATGCAGAGTCTCTTGTGTCAGAAATTGTGAGTTCAAGCCTCAACTGATGTAAAATGCACATTAGAATGCCACCTTTTTTTTCATCTTCCTACACTTGTTGCTCAGAATTGCCTAATTTTGCCTAAAATTGCCGGGCCCCGACCATTGCTGTGCAGCAGCTATAATTTTTTCTTGGATCAGTTTTCAGATTAGTGTCAGTTTACACCTTTAACAGCACTGTGATGTGGTCTATGTGTGAAACCAGATTTAAAGGCCATTTCTGAACTTTTGCCACATCTTTACTCATTTAATAACATTTAACTAACTACTAACAACATTTCTTGTTTGATTCATTTTTCACAGAGTCAAAGCGGTGATGAGCTGGCTCTTCAGGTGCTAGCCAGCAACGCAGAAGAAAACATCCATTATGAAGACATCAGCTTCCCCAAACAGCGATCTGAACCGTCCTCTGACTCAGTGCAGGACAGTGGACAGCAGCATGATACTCTGTATGCACAGGTCAATGTGTCCAAGCCAGCAAACCGCTTAAGACAGACTGATGACGGCCTCGAGGATCTTTACGCTCAAGTGAAGAAGAACAGATAGCTTTATTTGTTACTTATACACAATGTTTTGTGTCAGTTGATGTGAGACACCAGGCAGGAAATCACAAACATTAATCACAAACATTATAGCAAAGTGGCAAGATGAATAATGCATAGTAATCCTCAAGCTCACTGAAAATCTGCTGCAATGTTTTGAGTAGTTAATGGACTTCTGATTTAGAGTTCAATTTAAAATAAAAGGAATTTAATGAGACTCAGTGAATAGTGTAGTAAAAGAGTAAAAATGTTAAAATTGTATCTACTCTTTGCGCTCCAGCTTGTAAGCATTAGCAGCCAAGACGCTGTGCTGTTAGATGTCTCACAGGCGCCGCTGGGAGTGGATGGAGGTGGTGACATTATCATCTCTACATGACACATTTGTGAGAAATCTAACCGTCATGTTGTGAGTCAAACCTCCTCCCCACTTCCTCTTCTCAGTGTTGCAGCATTAGTGTGGAAGGAGTGTCACGTTTTTTTTTTTTTTCTCTACTTTTGTCAAACTCTGACAATGGCACGTGTGGATTTCTTTATATGGTCATCCACTTCAGGCAGGGCAGGCCCACCCATTCAGACTGTCTTCATTCGATTGCTCTGCTCAGGATTATGTTCATGTGCACTTTGGCACAAAGAAAGTGCTTTTTTGTGTTGTGAAGGAGTTTCATAATTTTAGTCTTCCCTCTGATGTGCTGGTGAAGCTCACCTCTCAGTGATTTACAGAGTTTCTGATGGACAGGTATCTTTACGTGTTGCTAATGTAGCTAACTGCTACTGCTATTTAGCGGTGCACTCCACCAATGTTTGAGCTCCCAGTCTGGGCAGAGTCAGCTGCATGTAGGCTAACTGAGCTAACTAGCAGGTCGCAGTTAAAGTAGTTAACCACTGACAACAAGTAAAACTTTGTCCATCAGCAAACTCCAAAAGTCCAAAAGTTGAAAGAGACAAGCCAGAGGACATCAGAGAGAAAAAATGAAAATATTTCACCCATAAAATATGATCCAGTTTCACCAAAATCACAAAACACTCTGCTTTGGCTGCCTCTATCATTTTTCCAATTTCTTGTCTCATTTGTGGTCTGATAGACAGTAAATTAATCAAATTCGATATGGCTATATGCTAAGACGGTGCTCAGATGCACTCAGGGAGCTGTGATCTCACATAGCCAGAATGATCTCTGAGCTAAATTGCCAGTGAGCGGCTAAAGGTGGCTGCTAACGACATATAAAAGTTGTCTGGCATTTCACCAAAATCAGTGAATTAAGCTGTGTTTTGTGCAGTTATCACTGAGACCCAGCAGCCTACACGCGGAGTATGTTGATGCGGTGCTCCCATGTTTCATAAGCACGGGTGATGCCCAGAGATATAAAGTCATTGCACTAAGTAATGCATGCAAAGAAGGTGCCCATTCAGTCCAATGGGAATTGCTCACCTAAGCCACAAAAGTTTTCTGGCTTCTGGTTTACTTCCAGGTTATACTACAGCCCACTGAGTATGCACAGTAGTTTTTTTCTCCCCTTTCTCCCACTTGGCCCATAGACTTTACTTTGTGATGACATCAGATTTTTAAATGACTTTTTTTTTTTTTTTTTTTTTTTTTGGCTCGAGGAAAGTTTTACAAATTTGAAAACTCCATGGATCAAAAAATTTATAATGAAAGAGTCATAACCGACCTTGTTTGCATTTGCGAGGTGTCCTGTAAACAGTTTTATAGATGTCTCTTTTATAATGGTAGCCTATGCCTTTTGGACTGTTGGGGAATTTTTCGCTGCAATACTGCAAGTAGCCATTGTGAAAAAGCAAAGCTGAGCAGCAATGCCCTGTTTGGTTCTGTTTTAAGGCAAAGTTCCTGCCCTTCAGCAGGCTTCCAGGAAGTTGGCCAATCTGAGGAAAGTTGGCATTTACGGACGGGAGCCTTTAAGAGAGAGGCTGACCTGAGGGGCTGCATAAAAGGGCCAGTACACGATAAATAAATAAATAATCTTAGATATCATTTTTAGTTCTGTAAGGAGACTGAGACCCCTGACAGTTCAGTCAGACTAAAACAGTGTAACATGTCTGTGAGTCTGTGGTTTGAAAAGCTTTTTCTCCTCCTCCTCCTTCTAAAGTGAGTTTTAGAACTTTGGCTGATAAACCAGAGTGAATGAGCATAAGAGAAGTTGTGGTGTGTAAACTAATAAAGTCATGTCTGATAGAGTGATGATTTTTAAAAAAAGTTTACATCTAGAAATAAATAAAGGAAGTTGGTTTGCTGCTTCTGCAGGATCGTTTATAGCGACAGCAGCCACACAGCTCGATGCAACAAAATGTCTTGATCATGTGCTTAAGAGTTGTCTTTGTTGTCCATGTACTGACTATTTGCTCTTTGACGAGGAAAATTTTCCTCCTGTCTATTTGCTAACATCAATGAGAAGTGAAAAATAATCGCCCACACCTTTTTCAAACATTATCTCAGATGGACTCCATCCATCCATTTTCTGTAACCGCTTATCCGTGAGGGTCGTGGGCGGCTGGAGCCTATCCCAGTTGACATTGGGCGAGAGGCGGGGTACACCCTGGACAAGCCGCCAGTTCATCGCAGGGCCGACACATAGAGACAAACAACCACTCACACTCACATTCACACCTACGGGCAATTTAGAGTCACCAATTAACCTGCTGCATGTCTTTGGACTGTGGGAGGAAGCCGGAGTACCCGGAGAGAACCCACGCGGACACGAGGAGAACATGCAAACTCCACATAGAAAGGCCCTGCTGGCTCGGGGATTCGAACCCAGGACCTTCTTGCTGTGCGGCGGCAGCGCTAACCACTGCGCCTCAGATGGACTCTTGATTTTTAAAAAATCCTTCCCTGATCCAGAAAATAGAGCATAACACACCTGTTCTTGATGCACTGTATAGTTGGTGCCGCTTAAATTACCTGGATCACTCCAATATCTGACCCAACAATCACAACAGGTAGTGTATCTTTTTTAACACTGTGTAAATTATTTAACTTATCTTTTTAATGAAATTATTTGAATTATCTTTTTTTTTTACCAAGTTATTTATATTGCTTTTCTAACAAAACTATCACATGATATTAAATTATGAAATATATTTTTACTTTACTTTTACTTTTTTTATTTACTACTTTTTAAAATCTCCCATGTCTCCTGCTGCTAGTTTATACTCGTGACCGAGCCAGGCAAAAACCCTTTCAACCAGAGTTCAAAAAACAGTATAAAAATGCTATTTTTCCTCCATATAAAACCACCGTAACACAGCAAAAACTCTACAAACATGTGTTCATAAGTTCAGTGTGCTTGTTGTACTGTAATTACCTTAAAATAAAGGAAAGTAGAGAGGGAGAAGCATGAAGGAAGACAATCACATGCAGCTCTCACCTTCACTCCTCTGTACTGACTGCAGAGCGCAATGCCCCTACAACAACCCCGAGGTGTTACCAACAGATCAACAAATAATCAACCCACACAATCTTTGTTCCTCTTTTGTATTGCTGGCTGCCTAAACAGTGTTCTAACAGCGACCAAAACCAGTACACACAATACTCTACTCATAACATGTAGAACCAAATATGAAATTATAGCTGCTGCGCAGCAATGGTCGGGGCCGGGCAATTTTAGGCAAAATTAGGCAATTCTGAGCAACAAGCAGAGTGTAGGAAGATGAAAAAAAGGTGGCATTCTAATGTGCATTTTACATCAGTTGAGGCTTGAACTCACAATTTCTGGCACAAGAGACTCTGCATATTGACTGATAGCTAAGCCAAATAAACAGGGAAAAGAGACAAGGGATAACAGGGAAACCTGTTGATAAAGAGTATTTGTCTCTTCCCAAAACTCCCTGGATCATAATTATTTTAACCTTAATCATCTCTAATCCACATAGTATGATACCTGAACATAAGGCTTTCACATTTGAATGTCTGTTCTGCCTTAGCTAAGGCTCAAACTCACGACTTCTGAGACTGAGGTCCATTTTCTATCTCACTGAGCTAATTGGCAAGTGACAGTTCATGTGTGGCTTCACAAATTGACTAAGCCAAGGATCAGGGTGCCAGGCAGCAGCCATCCATGCCATGGAAAAGCAAATTTCAAAGTGAAAGTTCCAAAGCTGTAGCACATATGGTTGATTTGTTGTGAATTTTCAAAGTTTTGAAATTTAGAGGTTTGCTGTAGCGCCACCATCAGGACTATTGTCTTGTGTTTCCAGTTGAGGACATCTGGCATGGGACTGGACCTTTGTGAAAAGTTTGGGTAGATTTCTCATATGGAAATGTTGTACAAGCTGAGGCTTGAACTCACGATCTTCAACACCAAGAACCATCCTCTATCTCACTGAGCTAATTGGCAAATGGAAATGTCACCTGTAGCTTCACAAATTGACTAAGCCAGTCACCTGTGTGCAAGACAGCAGCTGTTAGCATGTAAAGGCAGATTTCAAATGGCTGTCAAAAATTAAGTTATTGAGACAAAAATCCCAAAATACACGAATTGCATCTAGACAGCATGGAGATGTTGGTCATTAGTTTTTAACAATGATTTATTGGCTCCAAAAGTGAAAAACTGATGTTTAAAAATGCCATTTTTGTATTGACTCCAATTGTTCGCATGAGAGTGAAATTCAAAATGCTGTAAAAAATTCAGTTTTTGAGATAAAATTCTGATATTTTCCGAACATCATCTACCATGACTCCAAAATTTTGTCATTTTTTTTCATGAACATTGAAAATGTATTTAGCAAGAATTTGCAAGTATATGTTTATAATACTGTTTACAGTCAAACATTTTGATGCACTGTAGGCTCAATTTTCAATAAATCAAAAATCTGTGTGGATCGTTTGTGTAGGACAGTCTGAAGATGCTCTGTAGCAAGTTTGGTGTCAATTGAGCAAAAATTGTGGGAGGAGATAGGGTTAATAAGTTTTACAGTTTTTGAAAAAAAACAGAGTGATGGACTTCATAATTTGCAATAGGTTTAAATGTACAAAAGTTTCTTCAGTATTGGGGCTATATTGTGGTGAAATCTGTAGCACATATGGTTGATTTGTTATGAATTTTCAAATTTTGAACTTTAGAGGCTTGCTGTAGTGCCACCATCAGGACTATTGGCCTGTTTTTGCAGCTGAGGCAATCTGACATGGGACTGGACCTTTGTGCAAAGTTTGGTCATTTTTCATGCATGGGAAGTGGGATTTCCTCGGAAGAAGAAGAAGAAGAAAGAAGAAGAAGAAGAAGAAGAAAGAAGAAGAGAAGAAGAACACGCAGGATTACAATAGGGTCCTGGCAGCTTAGGCTGCCCGGCCCCTAATTACATGTACTAAACACAGAATACCGTACTAACTGTAATAAGAAAAGAATGAATGGAAATGAAAATGAATTACTCTGTATCACGTGCAGAAGAAACAGTTGCTTGTTGAATGATAAATTAGTCTCACTCAGTGGACATTTCTTGCATATGTGTCTAATCAAATGCTCAATATGTGTACTGAAGGTCACACACCATCCTTCTTTTAGTAACAAGTCACTGACATTCTAATGAGCTTATACCATGCAACAAAAGATGAACTTACTCACATGGGGCAAACAGGAAGGATGCAGAGTTATTTTGACATCTGCTGTATTTTAATGTGATATGTAGCTTGAATTAACAAGTCTGTTTGCCTTGATATCATGACGGCTTAGCAGGGAAGTCTGATTCTGGGTCTGCTGCGTTTCTGCTGAAATTCACTGACTGCCTAATTTTAAAACTTATTTCTTCTGAGCTGCAGGCTTGTTTGGTAAAGTCAAATTTTTCGATTTTTTTAATGTTTGAACTTATTAGAGTTTTGTATTCTGCTGCTTTTCATGAACTCTTCTGAAAAAGACATGATCTATTTTATTTGTTGGATTTTGGTTTAGCAGAAATCTTATTTTATTTTAACTTAAATATCATCAACTCACACTGGATCATTTCATTTTATATTTAAGCTGTTTTCTGTCTAACGTCAGGTTGTACATGACAAGTTCCTGGTCTGAATGTGTAAATTTGAGGTTAATTTAAAAGCACATGAATGTGTTTGTTTTAAAGATACTTTGATTAAAATATTGAATTTACTCTTTTTTCACATCCAGATGATGAGTGTTGTTGCAGTCCTGTGTGTGAATATGGTGACAGCCAACATGTTACTGGTTGTTTCAGGTCAGCTGTTTGTTCACTCACTTTTATAAAAATAAAGCAGAAAGAGCAGTGCAGATAGAGTTACTTTTTCCAACTGTGCAAAAAAGACCCTCATTCAGGGTTTTCTTCATGCATGATTTTGCACCACATCATGTTAATCATGAGTCTGGTTTACAGGTGTTTTGGCTGATTGTCGTCAGGATTCAGGCCTCTTCATTACTGCACCAAAGAAGATTGAAGCACTGAGTGGATCTTGTTTACAAATCCCATGTAACTTTAGAGCTAAAACAGAACAAGAGTTTGACAGCAGTAGAGAAACTTTTGGCATTTGGATAAAAAGTCACCACAACTTTGAAGGCAAACCAAACAATGTGATTTTCAACAGCAATAAAACAGTTAACACTTATCCAATGAATATTACTGGAAACCTGAGAGAGAAAAACTGCAGCACTTTATTTTCCAGTTTGATCACAACTTACACAGACACATACTACTTCAGAATTGAGACCAGACCATTCATGGCGACAGCTATTTGTGATCCTCTTCAAATAACAATTAAAGGTAAGAGATTTTTGTTTCTTTCAGACAGTTCATAATGTTATTGTTTAGACGTTTTTCACTAATATACCTGAGTCCTCAGGTCTGTGTATAAAGTATCAAAGTATCAAGTCATCTGAAGCTGTTCACATTGTGAAATGAAAAATCATTTCAGTTAAATATTTTTCTTTCTTAAACCAGCTGAGAGAAAACGGACTGAAATCAGCTTGTTCCGTTATCAGACCTGTAGAATTAAAAAGTAAGCTGAGATCCGGAAACGGCTTTGAAGTGCGCTGGATGAGGTGGTTTATTTAAGCAGGGATAAACTTAATAATGAACATAATTCATAACATACAGCCATATTTCTGCCACTTTTCACAACTGACAATAAAATGCTAATGGGTGGAAAGAGAGCTCTTATTCGTGTGTGTAAGTCGTGATTCATTTATACTGATTTATTGATTAAGGTTAGGCTACTTAATCTGTTTCTTTGAGTGATTGTTGTACTATGCTAAACTAAGATAAGCTAAGATAAGATAAGATTGTTGGAGAGAGACACTGGTTTTGAATTTTTCAAATGTAATTTTTTGGTGCTTTGAGCACCACAGGCCGAGGCCATAATAATAAAGCCATCAATTTTGAAGGGACAGTTCGCCCCCAATTCAAAAATAATATTTTTCCCCTAGCCTGTAGTGTTGTTTATCCATCTAGATTTTTTGGTGTGAGTTGCAGAGTTTTGGAGATATTGGCCATAGAGATGTCTGCCTTCTTTTTGGCACTGCAGAACTTGTGCCATTCAGACTCATTATATTGATAAATCTAGATGAACTTACTTTTTGTCCAAATTTGGAATGGAACAAGCTCACTTTTCCATGAAAAGGTTTAAGAAAGAAAAACAACATATAACAATGTTCATTTGCATTTGTTAAGATAAAAAGGAAAAAACAAAACCAAAAAAAAACAAAAAAAAAAACACTGCAGCACTTTTCTATTTACTTGATTTATTAAGGAGGGACATATATGGCAGTTTTGTATGATGGGATAAATGAGGCTGTTAGTAACAGAGTAGGCTGATCTGTGTGTGATGAGGCTGTGCAAACTGCAGTAGGATCAGATGATGACATGTGCAGGAGAAGACAGTTATTAGCTGAAGAGGAGCAAAAGTTACACAGAAATGAGGATAATTCTGACCCCAGAAAGGTATTTCATGTTAAAAGAGCTTAAATATGCTCTTCATTCTGTCCCTGGTGGAAGCAGTTTATGTTTATGGTTTATTTTCTGAATCATTGCAGCATTTCAGTGACTACAGGATAGAAGAGGTTCTGTTTATTTTTAATGATATATAAACTCTTTGAAATGCTACAAAAGCATTTACAACTAAAGCTGCATGAAGTTTATTTGATTATTAAGTTAAGTTACTAAGTCAGCTTATTTTGAAAATAAATAATTTCAAAGAAAGATGAGTAATGCGCCTTGTAATGTTTTTTTCATGATATCTAATAAAAATTGTTCATATTTGTTCATTAACTGGCCCCTCCTGTCATTTTGCAAATATGGCCCTCAGGCAAAGTAAGTTGTATCCCTGGTCTGTTCTTACAATTTGATATTAAACTGGTCAAATTTGGGGGACACTGAAAAACAGAACAAACTATTATTTATATGACATTTCAATACAAAGGGACTGAAATACAAAGTATTTTGATTTATTTTCTTTGTAAAATGTGTGTTTGATTTGAAACCACAGATTCTCCCCGAGCCCCAGTATTGAGATCTCAGGTGATCTGAAGGAGAAGGAGTCTGTCACTATAACCTGCTCAGCTTTCACTCCCTGTCCACACTCCCCTCCTAAACTCACCTGGAATCTACAACAAGACTCTCACAACAAAATAGAGGAAAAACACAGATGGAACCTTTACAACTAAAATCCAGGAGACCATCACTCTGTCAGACCAACATGATGGATACAACATCACCTGTTCTGCCACATATCCTGTGAATGAAGGACAAGATGTCAAGACAGCAAGGAGACAAAGACTCTCAGTGTTTCATGTGAGACAAGCAGAGTTTCTTATTGGATCCTGTCAGCACATGATAAAATAAAGAATCTTATTCAGCCTCTGATGTTCCTCTCATGTCTCACATCTGTGTCACATTTTCCTCAGATGCTCCTAAAGACACCTCAGTGTCCATCAGTCCATCAGGTTTGGTGTCAGCAGGTAGCTGGGTGAACCTGACCTGCTCCAGCAGAGCCAAGCCTCCCGTCAGCGCTTCACCTGGTTCAAGAACAGCAAAGATGGACCCATGAATGTATCTGAAGGACAGATTTACAGCATTTAAGTGACAGATGGAGAGAGTTTATTATTGTCTGGCCACAAATGATCTTGGTAATCAGACATCATCAGATTTCATTCATTTGAATATTGCAGGTAAATGTAGAACTGTACTGAATCTGCTCATTTTAATCTAATCTGCTCTCATCTTTTTCCTGTTTGTCTTCTTTTCTGTTTTAGTACCCTGTAAAGAACTTTTTATTGCATTTGTGTGAGATGATTCTCTGCAAATTAACTTGAGCTTGAAGAGAAAAATGTAGAACTACACAGCATCAAGTGGTGGCTGGAGAGCATTTACTGTTGATTAATACACTGCTTTGTTAAAAGCTCAATTCTGATTGGTCAATTACAGCATTCTAAGGCCTGTTATTTATGTTTAACAGACCACTGCTGTAAAGAACAGACTGTTGCTATGCATGCAGTCTGATAATGGACTCTGGAGGAGCTATAAAATCATTTTCAAATTCATATTTTGAGCAGTGAGCAGGCCTGTCATGGTTTATTTCACAATAATGACCTGATCACTGTACATTATCCCTTGCGTAAAGTGTGTTCTGTTCATGAAATTCAGCTTTGTGAGAACTCAGTCATGGGAAGATGCTCTGAAACCATTTCAACTGAGTCATTTTGACTCTCACTGTTTCATGTTAGACATTTTATTTTAATTCTTATGAAGAATGACCAAAGTGCTTAAAGTTGTTGTTTATGATGTCCAGTTTTCATCAGAATGGCAGTTTAATATTTGAGGATAACAGAAGAAATTAAAGTTCAGGATGTTTTAGAGCTGTAACATTTTCCATTAAAGAGAAGGTGTCCATGCTGTCTTGTTACAGATGATCCAGGGTTCGAGGTTGTTGTCTATGTGACAGTGAAGATCCTGGGAATCATGATGCTCTACAGTACAATCATCATCTTTGAGTGGTGAGCCAAACTTTTCTCTGATATGATCATTTGCAGCTAATTGTGTTAAATTAAATGTTTAGAGTTCATATTTAATTTTTATTCATGTTTATTCATCTGATTTTCTTTCGGGTGGTTTAGATCAAGATGCTGCAATAAACCAAAGAAGGTAAGCCACTAGAAGAGGACAGGGACATTATTCTGTCAATAAACTGTCTTTCAACATAAAAGGGGAAAAAAATCTCATTATGAAAGACCAAATGTTCCTGCAGGCATGTTTGAAAATTGATGTTGAACAATCACAAAGATTAAATCCTTTTGAGACAATGATGTTTAGACTTTATGTCCCCATAAACAGCAGTGACAGTAAATAAGAATGGAATTGAGGCAAATTTCATTAAGAACTCACTTTATATCAGGCTTTGATTTACCGAGACAAGCTGAAGGTGCTGCTGGCATTTCTCTTTCAGCTGCATTAAACTCACTGCAGAGCACAAACACCTCTGTGTCTCTCTGTGTCTCTCTGTCTCTCTGTGTCTCTCTGTCTCTCTCTGTCTCTCTCTCTCTCTCTCTGTTCTCTCTCTCTCTCTCTCTCTCTCTCTGTCTCTCTGTGTCTCTCTGTCTCTCTTTCTGTCTCTCTGTGTCTCTCTGTGTCTCTCTGTCTCTCTCTGTGTCTCTCTGTGTCTCTCTGTGTCTCTCTCTGTGTGTCTCTCTGTGTCTCTTGTGTTGTTTCATGTCCACAGGACTCAGATGAACCAGACTGTTCAACAGAGTGATTGAGATTCAAGCATCATGAAGGAGAAGAGGAAGACGTCATGTTCATCATAAATAGAATATTTCTCTATTTCTTATTCATCTAATTCTTAAATATTAAACGACTTTGCAGAAGTTTGGTAAGATGAAAAAGGACGTTGTGCAAACAGGACAGATGTTTGCTTTTATGGAGGACAACACAAATATAATTTACTGCAACTTCATCGTTAGTTTAAGACTGAGCTGATTTATGACATTTATTGTAATTTCTTTTTCTTCAGCTCAGTGGTGTTTTCTTTGGTTGTGTATTTCCAAAAGAGAAATAAGGACGATTGACATGAGATGTTTCAGCTGATGAAGATGCAGAATGTTTTTTACTTATGCCAACTACTTACTTTAATCTAAATCATGTTAATGATGAAATGTTTTTGATGAAAAATCTCTGTGTATAGTAACTAGTAACTATTTCCAGGGCTGTAGCTGCCACAGAGGATACAAAGGTCGTGTCCTCACTATTTTTTGGTCAAAATGTTTTGGCTAGAGTTCCCTGAAGTGCAGTTTACCTCCTATAACTGACACTTACACATTATTACTTTTTAAAGATCCCCAAAGGTTTGTAAATTTAACTATGCTTTTGATGCGCTGAATTTTTCATGAATTTTTCACACCACTCACAATGACACAAACAGCTTCTTTTACTCCACTTAATTCATGTGGCAGCTGTAGTTGATAGTTACTTTTCAGATGAGACATTTTTGCTTCAGTTACTTTGTGCATTTAACTCAATCTTTGTAAAACTAATAAATCTCATGATCTGATGTGTATTTATGAAGCTTAGATGGATGAGATGATACATTTGTTACTAATTCTGTAAATATCCAAGTATGGAATTATATTAAAAAAAAAAAGAGAGAGAGAGAAATTACTCGTCAGTATCTGAAGATTTGATTTGTCATAGTTTGCAGATTGTTAATATCGATCAATCAGTGTTGTTTTTAACTCAAGAAGTTTCTCTGTGCTGCAGGAATGACTTTAATAAAATATGAACTTCTGACACTGAGTCTCTGTCTGAGTCTGATTAGCAGTGAGTTTACAGCTGAATGTCTTTTTGTACTTTAAGTCATGAGTGATTCAGACACCACCAGCTGTGCAGACACATTGAACAGCTCCTGTTCACTGGTCACCACAAACAAGGAAGTGTTATGTCACTGTGAACAGTGACACTCCTTGGTGCCCATTTTTTCAAACCTACAGTGTCTCTGATCATTCTGAGGTAAGCAATAAGGCTCTCTCCTGTTTTATTTTGTTATTATTGTTACTGATGTTTTATGTTTTATGTGGATAGTTTAATTCTTTGGTCAGCATACATAGAATAGATACATTTTCACCATTGTGTTAGTGTCAGTGCTTTTAGAATTTGTAGTTTGTGTTAAAATCATCTTATAGCTTAAAAAGGTTGCATGTATCAACATAACCAGCAGAAAGGTCACTCTCATATTTTTAATAAAGAAAAGTGTGATTTGTAATAATCTTCTAGAATCAGTCATTTGTAAAAGTAGCTGAGAAAGTCTGCCCTTTTCATATGTTCCTATTGTGAATAATCCCTCATTCATACTTCATTAAGCAACATGGAGGTACTCATGTTACTGTAGTAAAGCTTACACTTTGTGCTCTGTCGTAATGTCTTTACTAAGAAAAAGGGGGTTTGATAGTATTTGATGTTGTATTGACGCTATAAATGTGATGAAATAGACCTTTATTTGGGTGTGACTGATAGACTAGACTGTGAGGACAAAAGAGAAGTGGTTGTGATGTAATCTAAGTGACGAAAAAAGACTGAGAGTAAACAGGAACTTCGTTTGCTGGATCACCATATTGACTGCAGCCACAAGCTCTCTGTAACAACACATTTTCATCATGTGGTCCAAATCTGTGTTTATTGACTATTTATTTTGATGGGGAACAATGATACTATTTCTGATGGACATGTGATAATCAAATTCCTTCACTGATCTATAAAATCTTTATAAATGTTAATCTCCTGTGACTCAGTGCCCCTTAAAATATTTGGATCACTCCAACATTTGACCCAACAATCACAACTTTTAAGATTTCAGGCGTAAGAGAAGTATCTCTGCATAAAGGTGACTGTGACAACTCGATGAACTGCTACAGCTGCTGCCGTTTGTACTAACTTGTATTATTGTAAATTACCAGAAACATCTCTTTATTGTGTGATTTTTGATTTTGTGATCCTACTGAGGGGATGTTTCCTGCATATTTGTCTAATAAAACATTGGATATATGTACTGATGGTCTCATGTAAGTCATTTGCATTCTGCTGAGCAAGATGCCACAAAAAGTGATTGAAACAGGAAGGATAGAGACTTGTTTTATTTCTTCAGTATTTTAGTCATGTGATAGTATGTAGCAACTGTCTGTGTGCTTTTATGCTACAACAGCTTAGTAGGTAGTTACTGGGTCTGTTGCAGCTCTGCTGAAATTCACAAATTGCCTGCTTTTAAAACAAATTGCTTCTCTGTTTTGGCTGCAGGCTCATTCGGTAAGCTCAAATGTTTCTGCTTTTCATGTTTGAACTGCTTGATGATTTGTTCAAAAGATGCTTTGATTGAAATATTAAAAAGTAACTTTTTGTTTCAAATCCAGATGATGAGTGTCGTTGCAGTCCTGTGTGTGAATATGGTGACAGCCAACATGTTACTGAGTGACTTCTTTGTTTCAGGTCAGCTGTTTGTTCACTCACTTTTATTTGGAGACATGAATCATTTACAGTTTGGACTTCATTTAGAAACAAAGCAGAAAGAGCAGTGCAGATAGAGTTACTTTTTCCAAACGTTCATGTTCTGACTGAAAAGTCAAATGTTTTATACTTGATGTTGTTAAAGGGAAAAGTATATGCTGCAGCTGAATTGAAGTTTGTAAATCATGAACTTTTTCTTCACATAGATTTTGCTCCACATTATGTTAATCATGAGTCTGGTTTACAGGTGTTTTGGCTGATTGTCCTCAGGACAGCCTCTTCATTACTGCACCAAAGAAGATTGAAGCACTGAGTGGATCTTGTTTACAATCCATGTAACTTTAGTGCTAAAACAGAACAAAGTTTGACAGCAGAGAGAAACTTTTGGAGTGTGGATTAAAAATGGCCTAGAATTGCCATTAAAGACAATGTGATTTTCAACAGTAGTAAAACAGTTAACACTTATCCAATGAATATTACTGGAAACCTGAGAAGGAAAAACTGCACAACTTCATTTTCCAGTTTAATCACAGTTACACAGACACATACTACTTCAGAATTGAGAAAAACAATATATGGCAATAGCTATTTGTGATCCTCTTCAATAACAGTTAAAGGTAAGAAACACTTTGTTTCTTTCAGTCAGTCTATAATGATATTGATTAGAATAAAAAGTTCCAGTTTTGGCCTAAACAGACTTTTGTATTTTGGAGGTTTTTAATTTTTTCATTAATAAATTCTGATTAAACACCTCTAGCTCTACAGTTTGACATCAAAATGGTTAAATTTTGTGAAAATGAAAAGCAGAACAAACTGTTATTTATATTTTCTTGTGTTCAGGCCTATTGTGTAAGCTTTTCCTTTTAAAAAGATGTTTTTAGTCATCATAATTTATTTTTAGTTTCAAATGTGTTTGATTCTAATCCAGATTCTCCTCCGAGCCCCAGTATTGAGATCCCAGGTGAGGCTGATCTGAAGGAGAAGGAGTCTGTCACTATAACCTGCTCAGCTTTCACTCCCTGTCCATACTCCCCTCCTAAACTCACCTGGAATCTACAACAAGACTCTCACAACAAAACAGAGGAAAACACAGATGGAACCTTTACAACTAAAATCCAGGAGACCATCACTCTGTCAGACCAACATGATGGATACAACATCACCTGTTCTGCCACATATCCTGTGAATGAAGGACAAGATGTCAAGACAGCAAGGAGACAAAGACTCTCAGTGTTTCATGTGAGACAACACAGTTTCTTATTGGATCCTGTCAGCACATGATAAAAATAAAGGATCTTATTCAGCCTCTGATGTTCCTCTCATTATCTGTGTCACATTTTCCTCAGATGCTCCTAAAGACACCTCAGTGTCCATCAGTCCATCAGGTTTGGTGTCAGCAGGTAGCTGGGTGAACCTGACCTGCTCCAGCAGAGCCAAGCCTCCCGTCAGCCGCTTCACCTGGTTCAAGAACAGCACAGATGGACCCATGAATGTAGCTGAAGGACAGATTTACAGCTTTAATGTACAGATGGAGGAGTTTATTACTGTGTGGCCACAAATGTTTTTGGTCAACAGATGTCATCACCAATTCATCTGAATATTGCAGGTAAATGTAAAACTTTAATGAATCTGATCATTTTAATCAAATCTGCTCTAATCTTTTCTGATTTTATTCTTTTCTGCTGTTGTTTGTTTGTTTACTTACTTGTTTGTGTTATTACTCAGTAAACCACTTTTTACCTCACTTGTATGTTATGATTGTTCTACATCTGTATTGTTTCATGTCCACATTCAACCTTTGTCTTCTTTTAGTCACTGGGTTTAATTGTATTGTTTTTGTCTTTTGAACAGACAGCTCTCTACTGTGGGGTTCAGCTCTTGGAGGGGTCATTATCATCATCCTCATCTGCTCTGCAGTCTGTCTTTGGTGAGCGTCACAAACCTTTGTTCATGATGAGGGTATGGATGAGGATGTGATCTGTCTGTTTCGTTAATTTCTGCACAGATTCCACATCTGCACATTTTTGCACTGATTAAAGTGGCTCACTCTAAAACTCCAAAAACTGAACAAAACTATGGTCCCGCTGTTCTCCTTTAGTTTCATCACCAGTCGCTTATAAATAGATTATAATCTGGATTTTTTTTTCACTGATGTACATCCAATAATGTCTGTTTCCCATCAGTCCTCATTCCTATTGTCTATTCAACCTGAAACACAGTATAATTATTCCCACCGCTTTCTAATATTTTACAGGTGGTTTAAGTCGAAACATCGAGCTTCACAACAGAACTCAGGTGGGAAAATACTAAACTTCATTGTAAAGTACTGAACTGTTTGTTTTAGTATTAACATCTGTAGGTCTTAAGTTTGTCTAAGACATGTGAAAGCATCAGTCTTAACAGTAAGTAGACAATCTTTGAGAGGTTACCGAGTGGGAAACAAATGGTGCAGCCCGTTCTTTACTCTTGTCCTTAGACTTCATGCTGTAGTTCTTGCATCAGCCTGAGCAATAACTTTGAGTCTTTGCAGAATTCAATTTCTTAAGTTAAAAAGTTGCATCAAATTATTTACTTGCTCTATGCACTGATACAGTGAGTCTATGAAACCATAGTTATTTGAAACTGAGTGTCATCTGCTGTGGATGGATAACAGTGGCCCAAGAATCAAACTGTGGGGGACTCCTCTGTCCCATTCAATGATCATCAAGGAAACATCATAGCCATGTTCTTAAGATATGACCTGAACCCAGCTACTTTGTACTACTTTACTATTACTTAACTGTCATTTTACCAGTCCTGTGTTCAGAATCCAGATTTAAATTTGTCCAAACGGCCATTTAGTGACCTTTAGATGCACCTGTAATTACTTAATATGGAAGGATCCACTCATAACATTTCATGATTCATTTTTCACAGAGTCAAGCGGTGACGAGCTGGGTCTTCAAATGCCAACCAGCAACACAGAAGAAAACATCCATTATGGAGAGATCGACTTCTCCAGGCAGGGACTTGAACCATCCTCTGATGCAGTGTAAACGGTGGACAACAGCAGGACACTCTGTATGCACAGGTCAAAGTCTCCAAGCCAGCAAACGGTTTAACAAGGACAAGTGAAGAAAAAACTGAGTGATGTGTTGTGATCACATTTGAAGTGTATTCATAATATAGCTTTATTTCTTACTCACACAAGATGTTTAATGTCAGTTTATGTAGAAAACACTGTTGCCCAGACAGGAAAATGTCATCATCACTGCCTACTGTTGAATAAAGGGAAGCTCAAAACCTCCACCACAGCCTGCGTTTTAGATGTTTTGTCAGTTGCCACATTATCGTAGTTCGTATTTGTGTACTGACGTCATGCGGCTGTTGTTGCATGATTAGCATCTGTATGTCTATGTGTGTGTAAGTACAAGTCACAAAGCTGTAAATAGATACAAACACATTACCAGTGATGTACTAAAATTATATCTCATTTTAAAATCTTTCTGCCATTTAATTTTAAATGTACAATTTTTAACAAGACATTTAAATGTCCATGTGTAAGATTTACTAGGATTTATTGGCACAACATGGCATAAATGGAGCCTGAAGGCCAAAGGCACCGCCAGGGATTTTGGGCCCCATGAAAAGATATCACACTGGGGCCCCACCACCACAAGCCACAACAACCCTGTACTACTGCTGTAACCAAACCTCCAGAAACCTAACTGACCAATTCAAAGCTTTACATAACTCAACCTTTATTAGGCTGTAACTCTCTTGTGGTCCAATACGAGCTGTGGAAATATAACACTGTGCAGACATGATGCATGACACATTCTGAATACAAAACTGGTCTGATAAGAAATGTGCAAAAGGCCAATTTTAGCAATCTAAATGTGATTTTAGTGGTAAAGTTCTTGAATGGAAAAAAAAAAATCTATTTACATCTCAGACTCAGTCACTCAGTGTTTCAAACTGTCCAGCATCCAGTACAGACTATATGCTGTTTTTGTTTCAAATAATTATTATGTGGAAAAATAATTTAACTGTTTGCATTTTTGTCACTGAAAGGGATTTGATATTTTGTCTTTTTTTCATAATAATAATAAAAAGTGCCACAGACCTCCTGCAATTATGCCAACTGACATGTCATTCAACAAAATGCTGCTCACCTTCTCCAGCTGGAAACAGGGCTGCTAAGCCTGAAGCTGAATCTGTGGGACGTGACACCAGGGGCAGCGGGGACAACTGATTTAGCATATAGTTTGCTAAAGGTTTACCTGCACTGATTAAATGTTGGCTAAAAGAGGAGTGAAATGTAAACAGAAATATTAAGCAACTAATGTTAGGGTAACAACAGTCGCCTATTTCGCTTTGGCCAAAACTGATTAATATCCACCACTCACAGACTAAACCCACCTAAACTAAACCGGTTTGAAGAATTGGTTGGAAAGTTTTTGGAAGCCAGATTTATCTTTAATATGAGACATGATGCTGCTCCAACATCACTTCAAAGCAAACCAAACCAAACAAACCATGCTCCTTACTCCTGTTCACTGCTAGCAAACACCATGCGTGCCCAGTCTGGGGGCAGGACTGAACCATTTCATGTAAACAGAGGGGAGTTTGGGCAATAGAGGCTCTCTGGTTATTTATTTATTTATTTATTTATTCATTCATTCATTCATTCATGTTCCCCCAAACAAGAACAGACTGCTTTATTAGTGCATTGTAAATAGAATTCTTCATTTATGTTGATAGGTTAGTAATTTAATATTGAAAAAATATATCTTATGTTCTATTTATTAGGGCCCCTGTCACTGGCCCTTAGAATCATTATTAGATTACCTTTTTAGTACGAGGAAACTGAGACCCCTCACTGTTCAGTCTTTAATTACCACTAAAACAGTGTAACATATAGATGAGTCTGTGGTTTCAAAAGCAGCTTTAAGAAATAAAAGTTTCACTGGCTAATAAACCAGCGAATGATCAAAAGAGAAGTGGTGAGATGTAAATTGATAATGCCGTGACAGAGTGGTGAGGAAAAACAGCGCGCGAGCCGTAAACGGGAAGTTGGTTTGTCTCGCCAACATGTGGGTCGTCATGATGACTGCAGCCACACAGTTCTCTGTAACAAGATGTCTTCATCGTGTGGTCTAGAATTGTGTTTCTCGTTCATGTGTTGACTATTTGTTCTCTTATGTGGAACACTTTCCTCCTGTTACATTATTTCTGATGGACACAAAAACAAATTCCTTCCAAAAAAAAAAAAAAAAAAAAAAAGAATCCAGATGCTTCACCCGGACCTACTGTGGATGCACTTTTTACAGTTGCATGTGTAAATATAAAAATTCAGCAGGAGTAGATCATTAGATTTCCGACAGGAGAAACAGAAACATTATGTGATCTTATTCATTCACTGATGTTCTCACGTCGTCCTCCTTAGTAAAAACATGTTTTGTGGCATTTGCACCCTGATGAGCTTAAGATGCAACAAAAGGTGATTTCCTCACTCTCGGGGTGTGCAGAGGAAGGACGCAGTTCTGCAGTATTTTAGTTGTGTAATATGTAGCTGGTAACTACAAGTGTGTTTGTTTTTATATCACAGCGGCTGAGCAGGGAAGCCCATCACCGAGTCTGTTGCAAGTCTACTGAAATTGACAAATCGCCTAATTTGAAAACAAATTGTTTCTCCGTTTTAACTGCAGGTTCGTTTGGTAAGCTCAAATGTTTCTGCTTTTTATGTTTGAATTTTTTAACCCAGAGAGTTTTGTATTTTGCTGCTGTTCTGAACTCCACTGAAAGAGAAATGATATAATTTATTTGATGGGATTTGGTTTAGCAGAAATGAGCCTCTTGTAAACAAGAAGTTGCTTCTGCAGCATTTAATTTTAACTGTAATATCACTTTGATTTTATATTTAAACTCTTTTTGTGCAACTCTGCAGATATTATTCATTACTACTACACATTAACATCATGGTTGTAGGAAAGTCCCTGGTTTTAATATGTGAATTTAAGATTAATTTAAAAGAACATTAATTAATTTTTAAAAGATGTTTTGATTAAAACATTGTAAAGTTTTTTTGTTTGTTTCTTTGTTTGTTTTTCCCCAGATGATGAGTGTTGTTGCAGTCCTGTGTGTGAATATGGTGACAGCCAACATGTTACTGAGTGCTTCTTTGTTTCAGGTCAGCTGTTTTCTCAGTCACTTTAATTTTTCTTTTCATTATTAGTGTTATTCTTATTAATTATTTAGAGTTTGGACTTCATTACAAAACAGAGCAGAACAACTGCTCATGTCTGAAAAGTGAAGTGTTTCGTACTGACATTGTCTACAGGACAGGGGAACAGACCAGCATGCAACATACCACTTTGTGTATCATGAAGTTTCTTTTCAAGCTGATTTTTTCCACATTTTGTTAATCGTGAAACTGATTTGACAGGTGCTTTGGCCAATTGTGATCATCAACCAGAGCTCTTCATTACTGCACCAAAGAAGATTGAAGCACTGAGTGGATCTTGTTTACAAATCCCATGTAACTTTAGTGCTAAATCAGAACAAGAGTTTGAGAGCAGAGGACAAACCTTTGGCATTTGGATAAAAAGTGACTCCAGTTTTGGACGCAGACCAAACAATGTGATTTTCAACAGCAGTGGAACAGATAACATCTATCCAATGGATATTACTGGAAACCTGAAGAGAAAAAACTGCAGCACTTTATTTTCCAGTTTAATCACAAGTTACACAGACACATACTACTTCAGAATTGAGAATAAAGCATTCAGGGCGACAGCTGTTTGTGATCCTCTTCAAATAACAGTTAAAGGTAAGAGAGCTTTGTTTCTTTCAGTCAGTCGATAATGATATTGTTTAGGGAGTTTTTTCACTTTGCCATGAATTTAAATTCTGATTAAACATCGAGTCTCTTGTTACAATTTGACATTAAAATTGTTAAATGTTGAGACACAAAAGCAGAACATATGGTTACACTGTAACCTGGATTCTCTGAGTGAAGAGTTATCTCGCCACTCTGTTACATATTTAAGATGTACAGCGAATGATCCCACTGCTCATCAGGTTATGTAGATATTTCTTTAAAACACACTACTTGCCGGTCACACCCCACGGTTACCTATAAACCACCTGTCCTGACTGCACAGGTTCTTTCCAACTTCCCAGACATGACTGTTAAAAATTATGCTACATGAAAAATACATGTAAAAGTAGAAAATTGTGCACTTCATATGACAGCTTGCATTCAATCACACACATACTGTGGGGAGACGCCATTGCAACAATTGCAGCTTGTGTACTCGTGATACTTCACCAGATTCGTCTACAGGTAAACATGGAATGTGTCTT
This sequence comes from Lutjanus argentimaculatus, assembly GCA_034769285.1. Lineage (NCBI taxonomy): Eukaryota > Metazoa > Chordata > Actinopteri > Lutjaniformes > Lutjanidae > Lutjanus > Lutjanus argentimaculatus. The sequence goes on along the minus strand of JAWZSL010000009.1, from coordinate 23,874,638 downwards.
AAAGATGTACCCTGATGATCAGGAGGAGCATTTCCTGTATGTACGAAACATGTCATGGAATGGAGAGATAGTCTTGATACGACAGAGAACAAACTGTTATTTGTGCTTAATGCAGTTTCATGATAAAAGTGTCAGCCTCTGTCTTAGCTTTGGTTTTTAAAGGCAGATAGTTATTAGCAATTTCTAATGAATTTTTGGGTTAAAATGTGTGCGTGATTTGAAACCACAGATTCTCCTCCGAGCCCCAGTATTGAGATCCCAGCTGAGGCTGATCTGAAGGAGAAGGAGTCTGTCACTATAACCTGCTCAGCTTTCACTCCCTGTCCACACTCCCCTCCTAAACTCACCTGGAATCTACAACAAGACTCTCACAACAAAATAGAGGAAAACACAGATGGAACCTTTACAACTAAAATCCAGGAGACCATCACTCTGTCAGACCAACATGATGGATACAACATCACCTGTTCTGCCACATATCCTGTGAATGAAGGACAAGATGTCAAGACAGCAGAGGAGACAAAGACTCTCAGTGTTTCATGTGAGACAAGCAAGTTTCTTATTGGATCCTGTCAGCACATGATAAAAATAAAGGATCTTATTCAGCCTCTGATGTTCCTCTCATATCTCACATCTGTGTCACATTTTCCTCAGATGCTCCTAAAGACACCTCAGTGTCCATCAGTCCATCAGGTTTGGTGTCAGCAGGTAGCTGGGTGAACCTGACCTGCTCCAGCAGAGCCAAGCCTCCCGTCAGCCACTTCACCTGGTTCAAGAACAGCAAAGATGGACCCATGACTGTATCTGAAGGACGGTTTTACAGCTTTAAAGTGGCTGAGGGAGGAGTTTATTACTGTGTGGCCACAAATGATCTTGGTCTTCAGATATCACCAAGGAGTCATTTGAATATTGCAGGTAAATGTAGAACTTTACTGAATCTGCTCATTTTAATCTAATCTGCTCTCATCTTTTTTCTGTTTGTCTTGTTTTCTGCTTCTGTGGAACTAAACATTTGTTTGTTTGTTTGTTTCTTTATTGATTGGTTGGTTGGTTGGGCGGTTGGTATGACACTGGCTGTCGTGAGACGATTATATGTGTCAGTGTGTCAGTGTGTTATGAATAAGTTATCAGACTTTTCATAAAGATGTTATAAAATGTTATGAGGCCAGTTTGACACAGTACAGTACCAAGATGATTTAGCTTACAGAGTTATCTGATGGACAGACAGTGGTTACCTAGTTTACTTGTTGCTGAAGTAGGCTAACTGCTGTCAGCTGTTTACTATAACTGGCTAGTTAGCTTGGTTAGCCGTGGATCTATCCGCCTTTTTAGTCGACTCAGTCCTGGGGTGCTGGGAGTCAAATCTGGCAAGAAAAATCACATGGTACTGTATCCCTGTTGCCAAACTGGTCACCGTCAGCCTCAGAGACTGTGTTCAGTCCTGGTCTGGCCAGGATCTGCAGCCCAGCCAGACTCAGATAGATGCTGATGACACTAGCATGGCTAGGGAAAGTGCAAGTTGGTGCAGTACATGTGCATTTCACAGCAGAGATGAGAGGAAAGTGAGATGTGGTACTTGTTGCTGCTTACATGATCAGCTCCAGAAAAAAAACTATCACTTCATTTACACTTGGTATTAAAATGTACCAGATGTCCAGCCAGACCAGGGGTGTTGAATTGGGTAGGGACGCTAGGGACACGTCCCTACCAAAATCCAGCCACTAATGTGTAGCCACTATCAATACAACCGCTGTCCGTAGTGTTTTAGTCAGTAGGTGCGTTTACATGGACACTTTTCCTCTTTCCGATTAAATTCATTCCGGGTTAACTGTTTACATGTGACATGATCTAATCCGATCGGGTGTTTACATGAGCCACTGCATTTATTCAGAATAAACCGAATAAACTCGCTGTGACGTTTGCAGTCAACTTTTGGCGGTCAAATTTGTTAAAAACAGTAGAAGAAGAAGCTTTTACTTCCGTACACAACTGTCAAAATTCTCCTTCGCTCGTCTGTCTCCCAGTTCTTCTTCCCTCTTCTACGTACCTGTGTCAGAATGGATCCATATCGTGTGCTTCAGTCTTTAGTTGTTTTTCTTGTTTTCTCTCTGCTTAAGCTACAAGCGCAGCAGTTTCTCCTCCTCCTGCGATCTATGCAAGGGGATCGGCTACAGCAGGACCCTCACATAGTAACCGCAACAGTTCACTATATTTATTTATTTATTTTATATTTATTTATATATTTTTATATAATTTTGCTTCGCAGCCGCCAGTTACGTCATCACAGAGCATGATGCGCGGTAACGGCGCAGCCGCACAACAAACCGATCAAGTGTTTACATGACATTTCTTTCGGTTTAAAGAAAGGTTTATCCACCTCTCTGAAACCGAATGAAATTTAATTCGGTTTGGGCATGTTCCTTCCGATTGAGGCGTTTATATGGAGTAGTTTTATTCGGTTTGGGCTTTTAAACCGAATAAAACTGGAATATTTGTGTCCATGTAAACGCACCTAATGATTATGGCACACAAAGGGTTAACAGTCGGTCTCTGCTCTGCCTTGGAACACTTTTGTGTCCCCACCAATGTCAAAATCAAACCTACTCCCTTGAGCCAGACTACCAGTAAATCTGTCAGGTCTGATCACATTCTGATCATGTAACGTTTACACCTTACATTAACATTTGTTTTTCCTTATCTGGATAACTTATCTGGATACAGATCATGTTTTAATACCAAGTGTAAATGCTGTATATGTGTCCCTGACTAAAATACATTGGTTTTTTTTCTGAGGCTGAGTAGGTAAGAAGTGAACCATTAAGGAGAAGGTGTCCACGTTGTCTTGTTACAGATGATCCAGAGTTCGAGGTTGTTGTCTATGTTACAGTGAAGATCCTGGGAATCATGATGCTCTACAGTACAATCATCATCTTTGAGTGGTGAGACAAACTTTTCTCTGATATGATCATTTGCAGTCAAAGACTGATTGATCCCTTTGAAATGTTAAAGGTTCATGTTTAACTTTCATTCATGTTTATTCATTCCATCTCTTTTTTTCAGGTGGTTTAGATCAAGATGCTGCAACAAACCAGAGAAGGTACATTATTCTGTCATTATTCATAAACTCATTTAATTTCACTAACCCTTTAATGGGTAACAAAATTGAATTGTTTCAGAAAAATGTGTATTATTTTCTCATGTATCTGAGCTAAAGTGACACAATTTCATGATTTTTTCTTTTCAAAATATGACCTTCAGTTTCCAATTTACACTCTGTATCACCCAAGATACACTGTTCATTGAGGATATACATTTATTATTTCTTTTCCCTTTTTTAAATAGCTCATCTTCCAACTTTTAAAACATTTAATTAACACTTAATTATCATATGACTGGTTTCTTTAATGTTTCATTTAATAAAAATGGTTATCCACATATATTTAGAATGAATAAACCGTAAGATATTAACATTTAGAGACAAAACAAAAGTACACATTACACACACATGTTTACACTGGCAAATTAATCCATATTACAATCAAATATAGGCTAATCAATATTATGTTATTAATTATTTAAATGTCAAAGTTTAAATGTTTTTAAAAGTCACATGACCTGAGTTTCCACCAACCCCCCAGTGCTTCTCATGTCATAACGTTCACACACTTAACAGAGCTGATCTCACTCTATATTTGGTCTGGCTCCTCTCTCTCTCTCTCTCTCTCTCTCTCTCTCTCTCTCTCTCTCTCTCTCACACTTTCTCTCTCCCTGTGTGTGTCTCTGTGTTGTTTCATGTCCACAGGACTCAGATGAACCAGACTATGTCAACACAGTGATTCAAGCATCATGAAGGAGAAGAAGATGCCATGTTCACCATAAATGGAATATTTCCCTGTTTCTTATTCTTCTAATTCTAATAATAAATTACTTTGGTAAGATGAGAAAGGATGGAGTACAAACAGGACAGATGTTTATTTTTATGGAAGGTAAGACAAATGTAAATACTGCAGCTTCATCTGTGTAAGACTGAGCTGAGCTTTTTATAGTAATTATTTTTCTTTGGCTCAGTGTTTTTTTTATGTAAAAATATTTCAAAAAGAGAAATAAGGATGATTGAAGTGACACGTTAAAGATGATGTAGTAGCAGAATGATTTTTGGTTATACTAATCATTGATCATATTAATGATCAAATGTTTATCTGCAAATTAACTAGTAACCAAGACCGTAGCTGCAGAGGACACAGAGGTCCTCAGTGTTTCTGAGTCAAAATGTAGTGGTTTGAGTCCCTGTAAGTACAGTTGACCTCCTATAACTTACACATTATGAGTTTTTTAAGGATCCTCAAAGGTTTGTAAATGTAACTGTCTTTTTGAGGGGATGAATTTTACACAAACTCACAACCAATGGCCTCTTTTACTCCACTTAATCAATATGACGGCCAGAATTTACAGTTATGTTACAGATGAGATATTTTTGCTTCAGTTAGATTGTCCATTGAGTTCAATTTTTGTAATGCTAATAAATGTAATCTTTTCATGATCTGATGTGTATTTGTCAAAGTTGATCATTTATGGATGTTTGGACATTTATTTCTTATTCTGTAAATATCCAAGACAGTAACTGTAAATGATTACAGGAGGAATTATTCTCTGTCAGTATTTGAAGAGCTGATTTGTCATAGTTTGCAGATTGTTAATATCGATCAATCAGTGTTGTTTTTAACTCAAGAAGTTTCTCTGTGCTGCAGGAATGACTTTAAAGCTGTAGAATACGATCTGAGAATCAGTTGAGAAAGATTGAGACGTTGAGAAAAAATTGAAAAAAGCATCCTGCCCACACACACACACATCCCTCCCGCCTGCGCTCCCTGATCCTTCCCACCCAGACTCCCAGACACACGCCCTCTACCTGAGCTTGATTTCTGTGGTTGGAAGTTTAGTTTCTCTCCTGTATCGCTGTGTGCAGAGCCCTAGAGATAGAAGAGTCGCGACACTCCCATAGGACTCCATTGTACGCTTTCTTCCGGTCTACTTCCGGGTTATGGAGCTTCGAATAGTTCCAAACATCGCTTCTACGGCGACGGACACCGTTCATTTGCATTGTTGGCCGTCGAGTATATTCAGAGGTAAGTTGATTAAATAGCTACCTCTTTTGAATTTTCAACTGTCTATATTTTATCAGAGGCTCTTTATGATGCATATGCTGAGCTTTATTTGTATGTGCACGGCGTAATTATATATTTTTTTATCTTGGTAGACGACCGATTTTCTGCTACTTTTTAGTTGACTCTGCTGGCTGTGAAGGTATCTCCAGGGATAAATTGATTAAATCGCTACCTCTTTTTAATTGTTAACTCTCTATATTATATCAGAGGCCCTTTGTGATGCTTATCTGTATTTGTGTGTATTGGTAGATGACCGACTTTCAGGGATGAAGATGAAGATGAATTCAGATGAAGAGGATGTCTCCCCACACACACACACACATTCATCATTTGATTAAGTTTTATTTGAAAAAGAAGAATTATGTCAGCAGTCCAAGTGAACGCCTTCTGTGAGCAGGAGTCATATCTCACACACCACACACACACACACACTTGTTCTTGTTGTTTCACCAATTGTTCAATAAAAAAATACTATTTCATTCATCAAAGCGTAATGAGTTGTTATTCTTTAATATATTTGATATATATTTTTGTGTATGGCTTAGTCTTAAAATTGTAATGGTTGTATGGTCAACTCCTGCCTCATATTATTCTTTAATATATTTGATATATAATTTGATATATATTATATATTTGATACTTTGTGTATGGCTTAGTCTTAAAAATGTAATGGTTGTATGGTCAACTCCTGCCTCATATTATTCTTTAATATATTTGATATATAATTTGATATATATTATATATTTGATACTTTGTGTATGGCTTAGTCTTAAAATTGTTATGGTGCGTCAACTCCTGCCTCATCAGAAGAAGTGGGCTGGACACTAAATGCTGAATGGACTGTTTGCTACTCTGCTTTTCAATCACTCCCAGACCACGGGTAAGTGAATTGGAATTAAAAGCAAAATCAAGGAAATATAGACATACTCTGGAAATACAATAATCCAGTTAACATCTTAAATCATCTTGCATTTCAATGTAAAAGTCGATTCCCCACGGTAACACGAACGTAAAACTTTCCCTCCAAAACTTAAAAAGGTACCTACGTACTTTACATAGTTTTCAGTTGTCACCTTACCACTCCAAATGTAAAACTGACATTTACAAATATGCAATAATGCAATGATAGTCAAACAAGTACTTGGATATGTGATTTTATTGATGTTTACCATGAAATGTCACAATCGCCACTGTTAGTCCCATAGAGGAACATGACAGCGCAGCGTGTGTTTGGAACTATTCAGGCTTACATGAACCACGTGACCACCCCGCGGCGAGATCATACAGTGTCGCGACTCTTCTATCTCTAGGGCTCTGGCTGTGTGTACTTTCAGGTTCCTGCTTTATTTCTTTATTTTACCTTTTCTTCACGGTCGCTTTCAGCTGATAGGATTCCTGTTAAGTTACTGCTGATGAAGACAACACTTTCTGAGTTTGCTGCTTCATAATAAAAGCCTTTAATTAAAGAAATAATGACGGGCTTTTATGCTGAAGAATTTATAGGAAGTGAAACGTCCAGCGTCAGCCACTTGACTAAAAACAAGCGCGATTCAGATAGACTCACACCTCGGCAGCACTGAGATGTGAAGGATGTGAATCCCTGCCGTGCAGGCCTGATTAGCCGAGTCAAACCAGGTCAAGACAAACAGCACAAGTGTCTGTAAACAGGCTCTAGTCTCTCCATCTTTCTACACATGAGAGACAGAGACAATCAGAGGAAGCTGAGCTGCCGGGTGAGCAGAGGCAGAGATGAGCTGCAGGGGAGACAGAGGAGCTGCAGCACGGGATGAACAGTTGAAACAGTTGAAACTACAGTGAAAAGCAAGAAACACACAAGTAAATAACGACTGTGGTTGAGCCAACATTATATTGACGTATGGCTGTCTTCTAGCACTTGTTGCTAAGCTGCTACTCAGCTACTTGCTTGTTGCAGAAAGTTTATAACTTTCTGGAAGGGGGCGGGGACGAGGCGGAGCGCGGAGCACGGGGAGTCAGAGCAAGTGTCAAGTAGAGCGAGGGGATGGGATGAGAGGAGGAGAGACAATGGAAGCATCCGGCCGGATGGCTTCCATTGGACCATAACCACCATCTAAATGAGGTTATTAATAATGATCAAACTTTCAAATCGTATACTACAGCTTTAATAAAAATATGAACTTCTGACACTGAGTCTCTGTCTGAGTCTGATTAGCAGTGAGTTTACAGCTGAATGTCTTTTGTACTTTAAGTCATGAGTGATTCAGACACCACCAGCTGTGCAGACACATTGAACAGCTCCTGTTCACAACTCCTCACACCTCACTTCATCACTGGTCACCACTAACAATGAAGTCTTATGTCACGTGAACAGTGACGCTCCCAGATCGTTCATTTTATAAACTTATGTTCCAAATACAGTCTCTGTGATTATAATGAGGTCAGCAATGAGGCTGTCTGCTGCTTTTATTTTGTTTTTACTGATCCTGAAATTATCATTTTTGTGTGACTATTTTAGTCTTTGGTCAGTATGCATCGAATAAATACATTTTCATCATTGTTTTAGTATTTTTCTATTTTTTGTTAAAATCATCTGATATGTAAAAGGCTACATCAACATAATAATCAGCATTAAAGTCATTCTCATATTTTTAATGAAGAAACAGTGATTTGTAATAATCTTAAAGAATCAGTAATTTATTCCAGCAAGCTGGAGTTACTCATGTTACTAAGCCTCCAGTTTGTGCCCTGTTGTAATGTCTCCATCTTGTCCTTCCAAAAAAAAAATCATGTTTTTCTAAGATAGAGTTTTTCCTTTTTGATGGTATTTGACATTGTGTTCATGCTATAAATGTGACCAGTGTTGCACAGTAATATATTACTCAATAATATATTAGTGCAATATTATTACTTTACCCAGTTATATGTAGTGTGAGGATTACAATTTCCACAACATTAATTATATTACAGTTACTAATTCAAGCAACTCTGAGCTACTGAGTTACTTTTTTTACCTCTGAGTTTACAGCAGGTCAGGGCAGGTCGCGTCAGCTGTTAGCCAAAAATCGGAACAAAGCATGGAGGATGAGGGAGAGAGGCAAACTTTGTTGTCATCCGTCCATTGCCTGCCTCTTACCAGAGCCAGGTCGCAGTGCCACCCAGCTGAGCAGTGTAATCCAGATCACCCAACAGCTTTTTCCAGCTCCTCCTGGGGGACCCCGAGGCATCCAGGAGCACTGGACTGGCGAGCTGTTACAGTTTTGGAACTGGTGACTAGAACCAGGAACAGGTGTCTCCCAGGCCGCCAACTAGAGAACAAGAACACATTGTTGGCTGCACTGCTGACAGATAACAAGGAACGGGTGTCTGTGGGCCCGCTGACTCTGAACCAAGAGCAGGTGTCAAAAAGGTGAGAAACACACAAAGGCAGGAAGTAAAGCAAACAAATGAGGAAAGACTCAAGACTTTCAAAATAAAACAGAAAATAACTAAACCAAAACCCTGACCCATGACAGATCGGTAAATCAAAAGCTTTGCCCTCCAGCTCAGCTTCCTTTTCAACAAAAAAACACCTGCAATACTGCTGACACCACACCAATCCACCCCGCACTCACATGCTCCCTTCTACCCTCACTGGTGAGCAAAGCCCTAAGAGACATGAGCACAAACAGAAAACCACCACTTCACACTCAACTACAAACCACCACAGTGCATGCTGGAGGTCACAGTCTGTTGATGCCATCGAAAAAACATTATGTGCAAAGAGCAGGACGCTTTTTTCTGTTGCCAAAATTGGGCAGTTTTTCCTACATGCTCAGTGCCTGTTCTGATGTAGTTTAAAATACCTGGATAACACTGATATTTGACCTAATGATCACAACTGGTAAGATTTCAGCTGTAAGAGAGGCAGCTCTGTATAAAGGTGGTGACTCTGACAACTTGATGAACTATTGGCCAGTTTGCCAGATTTCCAACAGAAGAAACAGCTGTTTGCTGTATTTTAAATTACACTTTGGTTATAAGCTCAGTCGGAGGACATTTCTTGCATATTTGTCTAATGAAACATCATCTATCTGCTGATGGTCTCAAATCTTCATCTTTTTTAGTGACAAAAGGGTTACACAAGAATTAAAATACTCATAATAAAATATGTACTGCAAAAGGAGATAGGCCTGTAGATTTACAGTGAGTCATGTGATAATAGTAGAATAGAAAGAAACCATTTGCATTCTGAGGAGCTCAAGCTGCCCCAAAAGACGACTTCCTCACTCACAGGGTGCAAACAGGAAGTATGAAGACTTCTCGTATTGCTGCAGTATTTTAATCGTGTGATATGTAGCTTGAAGTAACAAGTCTGTTCACTTTTATATCACAACAACTGAGCGGGGAAGTCTGTTTCTGGTTCTGTTGCATTTCTGCGGAAATTCACAAAGCTTCTGATTTTAAATGTAAGTGTTTCTCCGTTTTGCTGCAGGCTCGCTTGGTAAGGTTAAATGTTCCTGCTTTCACAACATTATATTTTAATTATAATATCGTAAACTCATGCTGGATCACTTTGATTTAATATTTATACTGTTTTCAGTGCAACTCTGCAGATATTAATCATCATTATAACAGTAACATCAGGTTGTACATGGCAAGTTCCCGATTTAAATGTGTGACTATGAGGTTGATATAAATGAACATGAATGATTTGTTTAAAAAATGATTTCATTCTTTTTTCAAATCCAGATGATGAGTGTTGTTGCAGTCCTGTGTGTGAATATGGTGACAGCCAACATGTTACTGAGTGTCTTCTTTGTTTCAGGTCAGCTGTTTGTTCACTCACTTTTATTTGGAGACATGAATCATTTACAGTTTGGACTTCATTTAGAAACAAAGCAGAAAGAGCAGTGCAGATAGAGTTACTTTTTCCCAACGTTCATGTTCTGACTGAAAAGTCAAATGTTTTATACTGACGTTGTTAAAGGGAAAAGTATATGCTGCAGCTGAATTGAAGTTTGTAAATCATGAACTTTCTCTTCACATAGATTTTGCTCCACATCATGTTAATCATGAGTCTGGTTTACAGGTGCTTTGGCTAATTGTCCCCAAGAGCAGCCCTCTTCATTACTGCACCAAAGAAGATTGAAGCACTGAGTGGATCTTGTTTACAAATACCATGTAACTTTAGTGCTAATCAATCAAGAGAAGTGTTTAACAGCAGTAGAGAAACCTTTGGAGTTTGGATTAAAGGTGATCCCAAATTTGGCTCAAATCCAAACAATGTGATTTTCAACAGCAGTAAAACAGATAACATCTATCCAATGAATATTACTGGAAACCTGAGAGAGAAAAACTGCAGCACTTTATTTTCCAGTTTATTCACAAGTTACACAGACACATACTACTTCAGAATTGAGAACAGACCATTCATGGCAACAGCTTCTTGTGATCCTCTTCAAATAACAGTTAAAGGTAAGAGACTTTTGTTTGTGTCTGTCAGTCTATATGAAAAAAGGAAATCAGTTGCTGTTTTGGGTTAAACAGCACACTTTTTTGTTCTTCACTTTGCCATGAATTTAAATTCAGATTAAACACAGACTCTAATCTATTTAGTGTTACAGTTTGACAATCAAATTATGTTATGTTATGTTTATGCAAAGGTGTCAGATTCTGTGTCAGCTTTGGCTTTTAAAAAAACAAAAGATTTTTGATTTTTGTTTGATTTGAAACCACAGATTCTCCTTCAAGCCCCAGTATTGAGATCTCAGGTGAGGCTGATCTGAAGGAGAAGGAGTCTGTCACTATAACCTGCTCAGCTTTCACTCCCTGTCCACACTCCCCTCCTAAACTCACCTGGAATCTACAACAAGACTCTCACAACAAAATAGAGGAAAACACAGATGGAACCTTTACAACTAAAATCCAGGAGACCATCACTCTGTCAGACCAACATGATGGATACAACATCACCTGTTTGCCACATATCCTGTGAATGAAGGACAAGATGTCAAGACAGCAGAGGAGACAAAGACTCTCAGTGTTTCATGTGAGACAAGCAGAGTTTCTTATTGGATCCTGTCAGCACATGATAAAAATAAAGGATCTTATTCAGCCTCTGATGTTCCTCTCATATCTCACATCTGTGTCACATTTTCCTCAGATGCTCCTAAAGACACCTCAGTGTCCATCAGTCCATCAGGTTTGGTGTCAGCAGGTAGCTGGGTGAACCTGACCTGCTCCAGCAGAGCCAAGCCTCCCGTCAGCCGCTTCACCTGGTTCAAGAACAGCAAAGATGGACCCATGACTGTATCTGAAGGACAGATTTACAGCTTTAAAGTGGCTGATGGAGGAGTTTATTACTGTGTGACCACAAATGATCTTGGTAATCAGACATCAGCAGTGATTCATCTGAATGTTAAAGGTATTGTTACTTCTTATTAAAAAACAGCAAAGATAGACTCATAAGTGTATCTGAAGGACAGCTTCACAGCATTAAAGTGACAGATGAGAAAGTTTATTATTGTCTGGCCAGAAATGATGTTGGTCTTCAGATGTCACCAAGGAGTCATTTGAATATTGCAGGTAAATGTAGAACTGTACTGAATCTGCTCATTTTAATCTAATCTGCTCTCATCTTTTTTTCTGTTTGTCTTGTTTTCTGCTTTTGTGGAACTAAACCTTTGTTTGTTTGTTTGTTTATTGGTTGGTTGGCTGGTTGGGCGGTTGGTATGATGCTGGCCGTCATGAGACGATTATATGTGTCAGTGTGTCAGTGTGTTATGAATAAGTTATCAGACTTTTCATAAAGATGTTATAAAATGTTATGAAGCCAGTTTGACACAGTACAGTACCAAGATGATTTAGCTTACAGAGTTATCTGATGGACAGACAGTGGTTACCTAGTTTACTTGTTGCTGAAGTAGGCTAACTGCTGTCAGCTGTTTAACTATAACTGGCTAGTTAGCTTGGTTAGCCGTGGATCTATCCGCCTTTTTAGTCGACTCAGTCCTGGGGTGCCGGGAGTCAAATCTGGCAAGAAAAATCACCATGGTACTGTATCCCTGTTGCCAAACTGGTCACCGTCAGCCTCAGAGACTGTGTTCAGTCCTGGTCTGGCCAGGATCTGCAGCCCAGCCAGACTCAGATAGATGCTGATGACACTAGCATGGCTAGGGAAAGTGCAAGTTGGTGCAGTACATGTGCATTTCACAGCAGAGATGAGAAGAAAGTGAGATGTGGTACTTGTTGCTGCTTACATGATCAGCTCCAGAAAAAAACTCACCTCATTTACACTTGGTATTAAAATGTGGGATGTATCCAGATGTCCAGCCAGACTACCTGTAAATCTGTCAGGTCTGATCACATTCTGATCATGTAATGTTTACACCTTACAGCACGTGTCAAACTCATGGCCCGCAGGCCAAATCCGGCCCGCCATATCATTTTATGTGGCCCGCGAGAAGTTGCAAAAAATACAATTTGTATCATACTAGCCTAAACTGCATTACAGAAGTATGGTGTCCAATAATTACATGTCCGAGAATGCATCCCTTTTACACACATACTGAAGTCATTTAGTAGCTAGATGCATCTCATTAGGATGCGCATATGTTTCATTTTTGGCATCAAGGAGCTGCCACTGTAAGTTTCCTCCGTTTTCTCTCTCCTCCTGTCTCTGTCTGCACCGCTCTTACTAGACGCCTGCTGCCGCCCTCACACAAAACAAGCGCTCCCTCCTCCCTCTCCTGTGTCTCCTCGTCATTTCATCAGAACAGACCGCGATGAAAACAGCAACAGAAGTGATACTGTATCGCGTCGCACCACCAAACTTTCATAATGTGCAAGTGTAGAACAAGTTTGGAGTTTTTCAGGAAAGCTGAGAAACACTGCTGCAAATCATTTCTGTAAAACGTGTCTGACAGCAGAGAACAGAGACACGAGTCTGACCCACAGAGACGTCATGTCGCTGTGAGAGCAGGTAACACGGAGCATCACTGTTCAAACACACTGATCAGAACCACAGAACTCTTCATATGAAACAGAGCAGCAGATCATCTTTAATATTTTAAAGTTTTTAAGTTTGTTCACAGACACAACTTTGTCTGTTTATTTTTTTAATACATAATTGTTGCACAATTGAATGTCTACTGGCCATGATTTTTTTCCTAGATTTTTGCTATTAGAGCTTATTATAATGGTTATAAAAATCAATATTAATCAAATGCAGAGGCAATTATGTGATATAGTTTCAATTGTATTGTCTTACATTTACAACTGGCCATTTGAGGGCAAACCTAACGCTGATGTGGCCCAAGATGAAATTGAGTTTGACACTCCTGCCTTACAGTAACATTTGTTTTTCCTTATCTGGACACAGATAATGTTTTAATACCAGGTGTGAATGCTGTATATGTGTGCCTGACTTAAATACATTGTTTTTTTTTCTGAAGTTGATGTTGTCAGTAGGTAAGAAATGAACCATTAAGGAGAAGGTGTCCACGTTGTCTTGTTACAGATGATCCAGAGTTCGAGGTTGTTGTCTATGTTACAGTGAAGGATCCTGGGAATCATGATGCTCTACAGTACAATCATCATCTTTGAGTGGTGAGACAAACTTTTCTCTGATATGATCATTTGCAGTCAAAGACTGATTGATCCCTTTGAAATGTTAAAGGTTCACGTTTAACTTTCATTCATGTTTATTCATTCCATCTCCTTTTTTCAGGTGGTTTAGATCAAGATGCTGCAACAAACCAGAGAAGGTACATTATTCTGTCATTATTCATAAACTCATTTAATTTCACTAACCCTTTAATGGGTAACAAAATAGAAATTCTTCAGAAAAATGTGTACTATTTTCTCATGTATCTGAGCTAAAGTGACACAATTTCATAATTTTTTCATTTCAAAATATGACCTTCAGTTTCCAATTTGAACTCTGTATCGCCCAAGATACACTGTCCATCTATGGTATAAATTTATAATTTTTCCCTTTTTTTTAAATAGCTCATCTTCCAGCTTTAACATTAACATGTTAAAACATTTAGGTAACACTTAATTATTAAACAATTAATTGAGTACTTTCTTTAATGTTTTGCTGCAGAGTATTTAAAAAGGAAAATAGTTATTCAAATATATTTAGAACATTGGAAATAAATGTTATCTTTGAATAAACAGTAAGATATTAACATTTATAAACAAAACAAAACTACACAATACACACACACAATTGCCCGAAAACATGTTTGCATTGGAAAATTAATCAATATTACAATCAAATATGTAGTTGTCAATTTTCACAGTATTTTACAAACATGAACAAACATGCCACAGCAAATTCTTTTACATTTACATATATACATATGTCATGTCGACAATATGTAAAGTCATCCTCAAACACATTTTCTAAAACTACAACTCCCCAAAATATAATAAGTATCAAGAATAACACTCATGGCCAATGTCTTTGTCTACTCTCTCTCTCTCTCTCTCTGTCTCTCTCTCTCTCTCTCTCTCTCTCTCTCTCTCTCTCTCTCTCTCTCCTCTCTCTCTCTCTCTCTCTCTCTCTCTCTGTGTTGTCTCCTATCCTGTCAGATGAACTCGATAATGTCAACAGAGTGATTGAGATTCAAGCATCATGAAGGAGAAGAAGATGCCATGTTCACCATAAATGGAATATTTCCTTATTTCTTATTCTTCTAATTCTTAAATAATAAATTACTTTGGTAAGATGAGAAAAGGATGGAGTGCAAACAGGACAGGTGTTTATTGTTATAGAAGGTAAGACAAATGTAAATACTGCAGCCTCATCTGTGTAAGACTGAGCTGAGCTTTTTATAGCAATTCTTTTTCTTTGGCTCGATGCACATTATGAGTTTTTAAGGATCCTCAAAGGTTTGTAAATGTAACTGTCTTTTTGAGGGGATGAATCTTTCATGAGATTTTCACAAACTCACAACCAATGGCCTCTTTTACTCCACTTAATCGATATGACGGCCAGAATTTATAGTTATGTTACAGATGAGATATTTTTGCTTCAGTTAGATTGTCCATTGAGTTCAATTTTTGTAATGCTAATAAATGTAATCTTATCATGATCTGATGTGTATTTGTGAAAGTTGACCATTTATGGATGTTTGGACATTTGTTTCTAATTCTGTGAATATCCAAGACAGTAACTGTAAATGATTACAGGAGGAATTATTCTCTGCTGTCAGTATCTGAAGATCTGATTTGTCATAGTTTGCAGATTGTTAATATCGATCAATCAGTGTTGTTTTTAACTCAAGAAGTTTCTCTGTGCTGCAGGAATGACTTTAATAAAATTATGAACTTCTGACACTGAGTCTCTGTCTGAGTCTGATTAGCAGTGAGTTTACAGCTGAATGTCTTTTTGTACTTTAAGTCATGAGTGATTCAGACACCACCAGCTGTGCAGACACATTGAACAGCTCCTGTTCACAACTCCTCACACCTCAATTCATCACTGGTCACCACTAACAATGAAGTCTTATGTCACGTGAACAGTGACGCTCCCAGATCGTTCATTTTATAAACTTATGTTCCAAATACAGTCTCTGTGATTATAATGAGGTCAGCAATGAGGCTGTCTGCTGCTTTTATTTTGTTTTTACTGATCCTGAAATTAAAATTTTTGTGTGACTATTTTAGTCTTTGGTCAGTATGCATCGAATAAATACATTTTCATCATTGTTTTAGAATTTTTCTTTTTTTTTGTTAAAATCATCTGATATGTAGGGAGAGTTGAGAGAGCAGCCATTAGGTAGGCAGCATATTATCAGAGCTCCTCGATCATCAAGACATACGCCGTATTTTTTTGAAAGTTTGTTTCATATTAACAGAAGAAGTTAAAGAGGCGTTTATAACATGCCTAAAACAAACAAACAAAAAAAAAACGTTTCACAGACGAAGGAAAGGGCTCAAACAGCCGAGGAAGAGTCGGTCAAGGACGACACAGCTAGCCATCCTAACAAGGGGGAGCTACAGGTGGACACGGACATGGCTAGCCTGCAGGTGAAATTGCAAGAGCTGAGAGAATTTCGGCGTGAAAATACAGACGCTCTCCGAGAGATACGAGAGGACATTAAGGCAACTAACAGCAGAGTTGACGAAGCCGAAATGCGAATTTCAGAGACTGAGGAAAGAGTGCAGGGGCTGGAGGAGGCTACGAGGGAACTGCTAAAGCTCAAATCAATCAAATCAAATAAATTTTATTTGTCCCACTAGGGGAAATTTGTCTTGGGCAGGAGTTGTAACAGCTGTCATGTACATGTAAAACATCCATACATCATACACAATATACAAAAAAAAATAAAAAAATTACAATAAAACCGTGACAGGCAGACATACCAAGGGGAGGAGATGGAAAGAAAGTGCAAGGTGCAATAAAAAGAATTAACATCCTTATAATACAATGTTCAGATAAAAACAACTAAAAACTAAAAAAGCTACAGGCTAAGTTGGAAGATAAGCAACGGATCAAGGGGAAGAGCAAGATGGGAAGAATATAAGAATTCACGGCACAGAGGAAGGGTCGGAGAGCACTCCACATCGATGTATAACATTCGTGGAAAATCTGTTGAGGGAGAAAACTGGAGCTGCCTCCCGTGAGACCTCAAGATCGAGTGTGCGATCGCCCCATTGGGACCAAAACCCCTGGCCAATTCTCCCCCGAGATCCATAGTTGTTAAGTTCTCAGCACCCAAAACTAAAGAAGAAATCCTAAAACTGGTGGGGCGAAAAAAGGGGTTTCTGTATCAGGAGAGAGGTTTTGTGGACCACGACTATGCATCGGAGACCCTCAGGATAACGCCGGGAACATGCGGGCGAAGAAGGTGCTGCGGGAGAATAATATACGGTTCAAACTCTTTTCCAGCCAAATGAGGGTGTTTACGAGGAACATGCCTGTAAAACTCTGCAGAGGAGCTACAAAGGATATGGTGAAGAGAGGTTTGTCCATGACGATATATAAACCAAAGGCAAGCTGGGCTGACAGAGTGAAAATTTGATGTGGCGCAAAACCCGGTCACCGAGAGGAGCAGAGCAGCAGCCAGAGGCTCCGCGGGATGGTTTTAGAAAGAGACTGGACGCTTTCAGACGCACTGACCAGTGAACTTGTTTTGTCTCGGCGCAGATTCTCCACGGTAAGGAGGCATAGTAGTAGGGACTGCAGAACAAACAATTAATAAATCACTGCCATGGGAGGCGTTTGGGTTAGGTTAATGACATTAATAATATAATATATATGATCAGGGAAGACCTGACTCAGCTAAAAGCATGGATCACTTTGAAAACTTAAAGGAGGACCCTCCACAGCTGGAGACGCATGGAGGCTTTCTCTCTGAGCCGGCAAAACATCTCGGCTCCTTCAGGGTCACAAATGAGACCTCAAAACAGGAAGTTCAACTTGAGACATTGGCGAAATGTATTAAGTTCATGTTTTTCTGGGACTGTCCTATTCACATTCTTTTTTGTGTTCATGTTTTTATAGAGTTTGAGTGGAGGGGGGTAGTAAGATTAAAGGTGACACCTGATTTATAATGGAAAACCGAAAAGTTCCACTTAGGTTGGCTTCTTATATGTGAAGGGTGTACTTAACCCGGTAAAAAGAAGTAAAATTCTGGACAAAATGAAAAAAGACAAGGTAGATATAATATAATATAAAAGGCGGGGGCTTTAACCAGGTTTACTCATCATCCTATAAAACAGGACACAGAAGGGGGGTGGCAACACTGATATCGAAAAGAGTAATTTTTGAAAAGATATCAGAAATCATGGACAAAGAAGGTAGGTATAATATGTTTGTAGGAAAATTAGAAGGATCAGAAATCACTCTCTTAAATGAATATGCACCTCAAGGTGTGACGTGGGGGTTTTATAGACAAATATTTGATCTAATGATTACAAAAGCCCAGGGAATTGTGATTTGTGGTGGTGACTTTAATCTGAGACTGAACCCAAAGTGGGATGTGTCAAGATTAACTCAGACTCAGAATAACACAGTAGGTAATAAGGTGAGAAAGATGATAAGAGAGATGGGCATTTGTGATGTATGGAGGGAGTTCAATCCTACAACTAGAGACTACACCTTTTATTCCCCACCACATAAAACTTACTCAAGGATCGATTATTTTTTGATGTACAGTAAAGATATCAGTTTTGTAAGGTCTTGTAAATTGGGATAATGGATTTGTCGGAGATTTAAATTTAAAAAATAGCAAAAATACTTTTTCCTGGAGACTTAATTTAAATGTACTTCAAGGAAAAATGAAGGAAGAACTTCAAAAGGAAATTCAGTTATACCTATCAGAAAATGATAATGGGGAAGTGCCCCACTTATGGTATGGGATGCAGGTAAAGCTGTCCTGAGAGGGAAAATCATTGCGAAATTGGCCCTACAAAAGAGGCTCAGACAGGAAAAATTGGATAAACTAGAAAAAGGGTTAGGTAATTTGGAAAAAAAAACATTGATTGTCCAATTGGACATTACTCAGAAATTTAAGGAAATTAAAAATCAGATCAAAGAAATTTACGAGGTTGACACTCAGAAGAAGCTAACCTTTTTGAAACAGAGGTATTATGAAGTAGGTAGTAAATCAGCTAAAATTCTGGCTTATAAATTAAGAAAGCAACAAGCAGAGGGTAGTATATAAAATCAAAGACCCAATCACCAAACAAATGAAACATGACTTTCAGGACATTCACAGTTGTTTTGAAAAATATTACAAAAATCTATATGCCCGCATGGCCAGTAAGGGGGACAAGTCATCTGAATCTCTGCTTGCTTCACTTAATCTCCCAACGATTACAGAAGACCAGAATAAAGTCTTACTGGCCAATGTGACTATAGGAGAACTCCAAAAGGCAATCTCTAGACTCAAACCTAATAAGTCTCCAGGCTCTGATGGGTTTACAGCGGAATGGTATAAGACTTTCAGTGACTCTTTATCAGCATTACTACTGAGAACATTCAATCGGGTCCTTAAAAAAGGAGAGATTCCTCCATCTGGGAGGGAAGCGATCATAACTGTAATACCGAAAGACGGTAAAGATAAGACAGATTGCTGTAATTACCGCCCAATTAGTTTGTAGAATCAGGATTATAAACTCTTCACATCAATTCTAGCAAAACACTTAGAAATAATACGTCCAGATATTATACAGTTGGATCAAACAGGGTTCATTAGACAGAGGCAAACGCAGGACGTTAGGAGGGCATCACATGTCATTAACCATATAAACAAAGACAATTTAGAGGCTGTCTTGTTAGGGTTAGATGCAGAGAAGGCATTCGACTCTGCTGATTGGTCCTTCTTATATAAGATACTAGAGAGGTTCCAGTTCCACGATGATTTTGTTAAAATAATACAAGCTTTATATTGTAAACCAACAGCTAAAATTTGGATTAATGGAGGATTATCAAATAATTTTGAACTAGAAAGGGGATGTCGACAGGGTTGCCCTATGTCCCCGCTCTTATTCGCCATCTTTATAAAGCCCTTGAGTCAATGGATAAGACAGAATGAGAAGATAAAGGGGATCATGGTGTCTCAAGAGAAACACCAAATTGCACTGTTCGCTGATGATATTTTGATATACTTGGGGCATCCATCCACTTCCCTTCCAGAATTACTTATAACCCTGAGGGAATATGGATCATTATCGGGTTATAAACTAAACACCCACAAATCTCAAATTTTGACATTTAATCATTCTCCTAGCCAACCCATCAGAGAGTAATTTAAAGTCAGTTGGGATTCAAAGTCAGTTAAATATCTAGATGTGAATATCCCAAAACACCTGAATATGATTATATCAGAGAATTACGACCCCCTGTTTTCCAAAATTAAATCTGATCTGACCAGGTGGAATCTAATTCCCTTTCTAGGATTAGGACAGAGGGTGGAAGCAAAAAAAATGAACTTGTTACCCAGATTATTATATCTGTTCCAAAACATACCAGCAGAACTTCCAAAGGGGAAATTTCAGGAATTAGACAAATTGATATCACAATTCATTTGGCAGGGGAAGAGGCCAAGAATTCTCTATAAGACTCTTCAGCTAGCAAAAGACAAAGGAGGCGTCTCTCTCCCGAATATTCAAAATTATTACCAAGCGGTGCAGATAAAAATTTTGGTTAACATTTGCAACCCTTCCTATAAAGCGAAGTGGAAAGACATAGAATATATGTATAATATTTTACTATTAGCGAGTAAAAAAGCAATCACAAGGAAATGATTGGCAAAAGATTCTCCTACAGTCAAGGATTGGATCAAAGTGGTTCAGGATATTTTCATAATGGAGAAGCTAACATTCATTCTCAGGCTTGAACAAGATAAGTTTGAAAGTTACTGGAAAATCTGGATAAACTGTCTAGCAACTTATAGGCAAGATGCTGGGTAAAGTGATAAAAAAAGAAACCTAGTTTCTGACTCCACTCATCTGGTTCTGTTTTCTGTTTCTGTTCAGCAATTATACTATTATTAGTCAGTGTTATACATGTATGCAGCAATCTATCTTTATTTAACTTATTATAATAATTTGTATTATAATTTGTGTTGCTGTTGCTCCTGTCATTGCTGTTATCACCCAACGATAAGATACTGTTCGCAGGAGAAATCATTGTCTCCATCTTGTCCTTCCAAAAAAACATGTTTTTCTAAGATAGAGTTTTTCCTTTTGATGGTATTTAACATTGTGTTCATGCTATAAATGTGACCAGTGTCGGGCAGTAATATATTACTCAATAATATATTACTGCAATATTATTACTTTACCCAGTTATATGTAGTGTAAGGGATTACAATTTCCACATTAATTATATTACAGTTACTAATTCAAGCAACTCTGAGCTACTGAGTTACTTTTTTTACCTCTGAGTTTACAGCAGGTCAGGGCAGGTCGCGTCAGCTGTTAATCTGAACATCTGAACAAAGGATGGAGGATGAGGGAGAGAGGCAAACTTTGTTGTCATCCATCCATTGCCTGCCTCTTACCAGAGCCAGGTCGCAGTGCCACCCGGCTGAGCAGTGTAATCCAGATCACCCAACAGCAGTGGAGTGCACAGGTAGACACTAGGTGGTGCTAAAGCACCTGCCCTTTGCCCTCTGGACCAAGCAAGTGCCCTTTTGAAAGTTGTTTTTTTTTTTTTTTTAAACAGTGTATGTGGCCCATGCTGACATGATCATCTATAAATGCTCGGCGATTAAAAGCGTGTGATAATAATGCCCCAATTAATATTCCTTCCACCCCCCACCCCACCCCACCCGCACTCACCTCTCTTCAGTGGTCAACGTGAATGCGCAGAGCGGACACAAACGGAGGCGCGATGTAGCAGCAGACAGTGCACAGGTGCAAACCCGCCCCCCACCCCCTACCCCACCAGCCAGGTAACACATAAATGAATCGAGTCGAGTGTATTGTTTGCCCCCTCTTGTGCCCTCTGTTGCCAAGCTATAACTTGCATTTATTTGTCTCTGTTGTGAAGTAGCCTGTCATACAGCGCCACACAGCTGAGCATAAATTAGCCGACTGCTCACCTGCTTAACAAGCTAGACGCTAGCCAAAATCAATAATAGATATGACGTGATGACCACCGGTAGAGTTTGTCATTGGTACAGCATGTGAATCTATCAGTATACTTAAGCTGGATATTTAGTAGGCTATTGTGGAGGTTTACATTAGGCTACATAATTAACACTTGCAGTAATTTATTTGCTAAATGACAAACAGGCAATTGCCTGCAGAAAAAGTAGCCTTGTGCCTTGTTGTAATGTAACCAAGCAGTCTTATTCATACTGTTGGTCTCTTTTTATTTACCAATTGCAGCATAATGCCTAGAAAGGAGAGGATAAGAAAGAAAAAGAAAGGGAGCTACAGCAGGCAGCCCAGGGGAGCAGCTCTCTGCTCTCCTGGATAAAAGCATCCACCAGCAGCAAGGAGGGAGAGGAAGATGAAAGGTCAGAGTCAAGACCAGAGTCATGTTAACTGTTTAGGGCCTTTTAAAGATCAGATAAAGTCGAACTGTTCCCCTAATTTTATTGAAATATCTTAAAAGCTGTCCACATTTTATTTTAACTACACAAAGTGGTTTGGCTGTACTAAATCAGGCATGCTTATTAGCTAATTATATTATTTTGTACCAACCATAAGTTATTTCTATGTTACAAGACTTGCAGTAATCTTGTATTTACCTTAATAGGCTATTATTAAAACTTAAAAAATAGGCTATTATTAAAACAATTATTATTCTATTCCAGGCAGCTACAGCAGGGAAGCAGCTCTGTGCTGTCCTGCAATAGGCCATCTACCAGCATGGAAGATGAGGGAGATGAATCCCCAGAATATATAAATATAAATCTCACACTGCTATAATAAGGCAGCCGGCAGTTCCACATGCCGCACAAAGTGCCCTTATTTTTCACTGAGCACGTGCCCCTCAAAATGTCTGTGCACGCCACTGCCCAACAGCTTTTTCCAGCTCCTCCTGGGGGACCCCGAGGCATCCAGGAGTGCTGGACTGGCGATCCGCTGCAGTTTTGAAACTGGTGACTAGAACCAGGAACAGGTGTCTCCCAGGCCGCCAACTAGAGAACAAGAACACACAAGAACAAGCTGGTTGGACTGCTGACAGATAACAAGGAACGGGTGTCTGTGGGCACGCTGACTCTGAACCAAGAGCAGGTGTCAAAAAGGTGAGAAACGCACAAAGGCAGGAAGTAAAGCAAACAAATGAGGAAAGACTCAAGACTTTCAACATAAAACAAGAAATAACTAATTAAATTAAACTCTAGAAATAACTAACTTAAAACCCTGACCCATGACAGATCGGTAAATCAAAAGCTTTGCCTTCCAGCTCAGCTCCCTTTTCAACAAAAAACAACTGCAATACTGCTGACACCACACCAATCCACCCCACACTCACACGCTCCCTTCTGCCCTCACTGGTGAGCAAAGCCCTAAGAGACACGAGCACAAACAGAAAACCACCACTTCACACTCAACTACAAACCACTCCAGTGCAGGCTGGAGGTCACAGTCTGTTGATGCCATCGAAAAAACATTATCTGCAAAGAGCAGGACGCTTTTTTTCTGTTGCCAAAATTGGGCAGTTTTTCCTTCATGCTCAGTGCCTGTTCTGATGTAGTTTAAAATACCTGGATAACACTGATATTTGACCTAATGATCACAACTGGTAAGATTTCAGCTGTAAGAGAAGCAGCTCTGTATAAAGGTGGTGACTCTGACAACTTGATGAACTATTGGCCAGTTTGCCAGATTTCCAACAGAAGAAACAGCTGTTTGCTGTATTTTAAATTACACTTTGGTTATAAGCTCAGTCGGAGGACATTTCTTGCATATTTGTCTAATGAAACATCATCTATCTGCTGATGGTCTTATATTAAAATATGTACTGCAAAAGGAGATAGGCCTGTAGGTTTACAGTGAGTCATGTGATAATAGTAGAATAGAAAGAAATCATTTGCATTCTGAGGAGCTCAAGCTGCCCCAAAAGACGACTTCCTCACTCACAGCGTGCAAACAGGAAGTATGAAGACTTCTCGTATTGCTGCAGTATTTTAATCGTGTGGTATGTAGCTTGAAGTAACAAGTCTGTTTGCTTTTATATCACAACAACTGAGCGGGGAAGTCTGTTTCTGGTTCTGTTGCATTTCTGTGGAAATTCACAAAGCTTCTGATTTTAAATGTAAGTGTTTCTCCGTTTTGCTGCAGGCTCGCTTGGTAAGGTTAAATGTTTCTGGTTTCACAACATTATATTTTAATTATAATATCGTAAACTCATGCTGGATCACTTTGATTTAATATTTATGCTGTTTTCAGTGTAACTCTGCAGATATTAATCATCATTATAACAGTAACATCAGGTTGTACATGGCAAGTTCCTGATTTAAATGTGTGACTATGAGGTTGATATAAATGAACATGAATGATTTGTTTAAAAAATGATTTCATTCTTTTTTCAAATCCAGATGATGAGTGTCGTTGCAGTCCTGTGTGTGAATATGGTGACAGCCAACATGTTACTGAGTGTCTTCTTTGTTTCAGGTCAGCTGTTTGTTCACTCACTTTTATTTGGAGACATGAATCATTTACAGTTTGGACTTCATTTAGAAACAGAGCAGAAAGAGCAGTGCAGATAGAGTTACTTTTTCCAAACGTTCATGTTCTGACTGAAAAGTCAAATGTTTTATACTGACGTTGTTAAAGGGAAAAGTGTATGCTGCAGCTGAATTGAAGTTTGTAAATCATGAACTTTCTCTTTACACATATTTTGCTCCACATTATGTCAATCATGAATCTGGTTTACAGGTGTTTTGGCTGATTGTCGTCAGGATTCAGCCCTCTTCATTACTGCACCAAAGAAGATTGAAGCACTGAGTGGATCTTGTTTACAAATCCCATGTAACTTTAGTGCTAATCAATCAAGAGAAGTGTTTAACAGCAGTAGAGAAACCTTTGGAGTTTGGATTAAAGGTGATCCCAAATTTGGCTCAAATCCAAACAATGTGATTTTCAACAGCAGTAAAACAGATAACATCTATCCAATGAATATTACTGGAAACCTGAGAGAGAAAAACTGCAGCACTTTATTTTCCAGTTTATTCACAAGTTACACAGACACATACTACTTCAGAATTGAGAACAGACCATTCATGGCAACAGCTTCTTGTGATCCTCTTCAAATAACAGTTAAAGGTAAGAGACTTTTGTTTGTGTCTGTCAGTCTATATGAAAAAAGGAAATCAGTTGCTGTTTTGGGTTAAACAGCACACTTTTTTGTTCTTCACTTTGCCATGAATTTAAATTCAGATTAAACACAGACTCTAATCTATTTAGTGTTACAGTTTGACAATCAAATTATGTTATGTTATGTTTATGCAAAGGTGTCAGATTCTGTGTCAGCTTTGGCTTTTAAAAAAACAAAAGATTTTTGATTTTTGTTTGATTTGAAACCACAGATTCTCCTTCAAGCCCCAGTATTGAGATCTCAGGTGAGGCTGATCTGAAGGAGAAGGAGTCTGTCACTATAACCTGCTCAGCTTTCACTCCCTGTCCACACTCCCCTCCTAAACTCACCTGGAATCTACAACAAGACTCTCACAACAAAATAGAGGAAAACACAGATGGAACCTTTACAACTAAAATCCAGGAGACCATCACTCTGTCAGACCAACATGATGGATACAACATCACCTGTTCTGCCACATATCCTGTGAATGAAGGACAAGATGTCAAGACAGCAGAGGAGACAAAGACTCTCAGTGTTTCATGTGAGACAAGCAGAGTTTCTTATTGGATCCTGTCAGCACATGATAAAAATAAAGGATCTTATTCAGCCTCTGATGTTCCTCTCATACCTCACATCTGTGTCACATTTTCCTCAGATGCTCCTAAAGACACCTCAGTGTCCATCAGTCCATCAGGTTTGGTGTCAGCAGGTAGCTGGGTGAACCTGACCTGCTCCAGCAGAGCCAAGCCTCCCGTCAGCCGCTTCATCTGGTTCAAGAACAGCACAGATGGACCCATGAATGTATCTGAAGGACGGGTTTACAGCTTTAAAGTGGCTGAGGGAGGAGTTTATTACTGTGTGGCCACAAATGATCTTGGTCTTCAGATGTCACCAAGGAGTCATTTGAATATTGCAGGTAAATGTAGAACTGTACTGAATCTGCTCATTTTAATCTAATCTGCTCTCATCTTTTTTCTGTTTGTCTTGTTTTCTGCTTCTGTGGAACTAAACATTTGTTTGTTTGTTTGTTTCTTTATTGATTGGTTGGTTGGTTGGGCGGTTGGCATGACACTGGCTGTCGTGAGACGATTATATGTGTCAGTGTGTCAGTGTGTTATGAATAAGTTATCAGACTTTTCATAAAGATGTTATAAAATGTTATGAGGCCAGTTTGACACAGTACAGTACCAAGATGATTTAGCTTACAGAGTTATCTGATGGACAGACAGTGGTTACCTAGTTTACTTGTTGCTGAAGTAGGCTAACTGCTGTCAGCTGTTAACTATAACTGGCTAGTTAGCTTGGTTAGCCGTGGATCTATCCGCCTTTTTAGTCGACTCAGTCCTGGGGTGCCGGGAGTCAAATCTGGCAAGAAAAATCACATGGTACTGTATCCCTGTTGCCAAACTGGTCACCGTCAGCCTCAGAGACTGTGTTCAGTCCTGGTCTGGCCAGGATCTGCAGCCCAGCCAGACTCAGATAGATGCTGATGACACTAGCATGGCTAGGGAAAGTGCAAGTTGGTACAGTACATGTGCATTTCACAGCAGATATGAGAAGAAAGTGAGATGTGGTACTTGTTGCTGCTTACTTGATCAGCTCCAGAAAAAAAAACTATCATCTCATTTACACTGGGTATTAAAATGTACCAGATGTCCAGCCAGACCAGGGGTGTTGAATTGGGTAGGGATGCTAGGGACACGTCCCTACCAAAATCCAGCCACTAATGTGTAGCCACTATCAATACAACTGCTGTCCGTTAGTGTTTAGTCAGTAGGTGCGTTTACATGGACACTTTTCCTCTTTCCGATTAAATTCATTCCGAATGAGTCTTTCGGGTTAACTGTTTACATGTGACATGATCTAATCCGATCGGGTGTTTACATGAGCCACTGCATTTATTCAGAATAAACCGAATAAACTCGCTGTGACATTTGCAGTCAACTTTTGGCGGTCAAATTTGTTAAAAACAGTAGAAGAAGAAGCTTTTACTTCCGTACACAACTGTCAAAATTCTCCTTCGCTCGTCCGTCTCCCAGTTCTTCTTCCCTCTCCTACGTACCTGTGTCAGAATGAATCCATATCGTGTGCTTCAGTCTTTAGTTGTTTTTCTTGTTTTCTCTCTGCTTAAGCTACAAGCGCAGCAGTTTCTCCTCCTCCTGCGATCTATGCGAGGGGATCGGCTACAGCAGGACCCTCACATAGTAACCGCAACAGTTCACTATATTTATTTATTTATTTTATATTTATTTATATATTTTTATATAATTTTGCTTCGCAGCCGCCAGTTACATCATCACAGAGCATGCGCGGTAACGGCGCAGCCGCACAACAAACCGATCGAGTGTTTACATGACATTTCTTTCGGTTTAAAGAAAGGTTTATCCACCTCTCTGAAAACCGAATGAAATTTAATTCGGTTTGGGCATGTTCCTTCCGATTGAGGTGTTTATATGGAGTAGTTTTATTCGGTTTGGGCTTTTAAACCGAATAAAACTGGAATATTTGTGTCCATGTAAACGCACCTAATGATTATGGCACACAAAGGGTTAACAGTCGGTCTCTGCTCTGCCTTGGAACACTTTTGTGTCCCCACCAATGTCAAAATCAAACCTACTCCCTTGAGCCAGACTACCAGTAAATCTGTCAGGTCTGATCACATTCTGATCATGTAATGTTTACACCTTACATTAACATTTGTTTTTCCTTATCTGGATAACTTATCTGGATACAGATCATGTTTTAATACCAAGTGTGAATGCTGTATATGTGTGCCTGACTTAGATACATTGTTTTTTTCTGAAGTTGATGTTGTCAGTAGGTAAGAAATGAACCATTAAGGAGAAGGTGTCCATGTTGTCTTGTTACAGATGATCCAGAGTTCGAGGTTGTTGTCTATGTTACAGTGAAGATCCTGGGAATCATGATGCTCTACAGTACAATCATCATCTTTGAGTGGTGAGACAAACTTTTCTCTGATATGATCATTTACAGTCAAAGACTGATTGATCCCTTTGAAATGTTAAAGGTTCATGTTTAACTTTCATTCATGTTTATTCATTCCATCTCTTTTTTTCAGGTGGTTTAGATCAAGATGCTGCAACAAACCAGAGAAGGTACATTATTCTGTCATTATTCATAAACTCATTTAATTTCACTAACCCTTTAATGGGTAACAAAATAGAAATTCTTCAGAAAAAATGTGTACTATTTTCTCATGTATCTGAGCTAAAGTGACACAATTTCATGATTTTTTCTTTTCAAAATATGACCTTTAGTTTCCAATTTACACTCTGTATCGCCCAAGATTCACTGTTCATCTATGGTATAAATTTATAATTTTTCCCTTTTTTTTAAATAGCTCATCTTCCAACTTTAACATTAACATGTTAAAACATTTAGGTAACACTTAATTATTAAACAATTAATTGAGTACTTTCTTTAATGTTTTGCTGCAGAGTATTTAAAAAAGGAAAATAGTTATTCAAATATATTTAGAACATTGGAAATAAATGTTATCTTTGAATAAACAGTAAGATATTAACATTCATAAACAAAACAAAACTACACAATACACACACACACAATTGCCCGAAAACATGTTTGCATTGGAAAATTAATCAATATTACAATCAAATATGTAGTTGTCAATATTTCACAATATTTTACATTTCTGATTCCTGATTACCTGTAGTGAATAGGCATCTAAATGTTTTTCGAATGATGTTTGTTGTTATGAACAAACATGCCACAGCAAACTCATTTTAAGTTTTAAGTTTAAAACAGTCTGATTTTAAACATGACATGTCCATATATAGTGAGGCACGATGGTGCAGTGGTTAGCACTGCTGCCGCCCAGCAAGAAGTTCCTGAGTTTGAATCCCCGGGCTGGCAGGGCCTTTCTGTGAGTTTGCATGTTCTCCTCGTGTCTGCGTGGGTTCTCTCCGGGTACTCCGGCTTCCTCCCAAAGTCCAAAGACATGCAGCATAATAGGTTAAATGTTGACTCTAAATTGCCTGTAGGTGTGAATGTGAGTATGAGTGGTTGTCTGTTTCTATGTGTCAACCCTGCGACTTGTCCAGGGTGTACCCCGTCTCTCGCCCATTGTCAGCTGGGATAGGCTCCAGCCCCCCGCGACCCTCACAGATAAGCAGTTGCAGAAAATGAATGAATGAATGTCTGTGTGTGTGTGTATATATATATATATATATATATATAATACATATATGTGTGTGTGTGTGTGTGTGTGTGTGTGTGTGTGTATATATGTAAACATGTCATGTCAACAATATGTAAAGTCATCCTTAAACATGTTTTCTAAAACTACATCTTCCCAAAATATAATAAATATCAAAAATAACACTGAAGTCATAGCCAATGTCTTTGTCTACTGACTTCTTGAGTTTTTTAAATGTTGTCATAAAGTCACATGACCTGAGTTTCCACCCATCCCCCAGTGGGCATGAGAAACTCATGCCATTAAGTTCACACACTTAAGAGAGCTGATCTCACTTTATATTTAGGCTGACATTTCTCTCTCTCTCTCTCTCTCTCTCTCTCTCTCTCTCTCTTCTCTCTCTCTCTCTCTCTCTCTCTTCTCTCTCTCTCTCTCTCTCTCTCTCTCTCTCTCTCTCTCTGTGTGTCTCTCTGTGTTGTCTCCTGTCCACAGGACTCAGATGAACTCGATAATGTCAACAGAGTGATTGAGATTCAAGCATCATGAAGGAGAAGAAGATGCCATGTTCACCATGAATGGAATATTTTCCTATTCCTTATTCTTCTAGTTCTTAAATAATAAATGACTTTGCAGAATTTGGTAAGATGAGAAAGGATGGAGTGCAAACAGGACAGATGTTTATTGTTATGAAAGGTAACACAAATGTAAATACTGCAGCCTCATCATTAGTTTGTGTAAGACTGAGCTGAGCTTTTTATGGTAATTCTTTTTCTTTGGCTCGATGTTGTTTTTTAATGTAAAAATATTTCAAAAAGAGAAATAAGGATGAAAGTGTTACCTCTGTGCGTGCTGCAGGTCAGGGCAGGTCACGTCAGCTGTTAGCCAAAAATCTAAACAAAGGATGAAGGATGAGGGAGAGAGGCAAACTTTCACAGGTCGAACTGTTGTCATTATTTTGACTTCATCAGGCTACTTTGACATTTGGACAGCTAACAACAAAAGCTTTTTAAGTGTTAACAGTTCACTGGATCAGCAGTTCAACTATGGAGCGCAACGAGGCTGCCGGGGGAGCGAAGGGGAGCTCGACTCA
The DNA here is from genome assembly GCA_034769285.1 of Lutjanus argentimaculatus. Taxonomy (NCBI): domain Eukaryota; kingdom Metazoa; phylum Chordata; class Actinopteri; order Lutjaniformes; family Lutjanidae; genus Lutjanus; species Lutjanus argentimaculatus. Next base: position 23,844,474 of record JAWZSL010000009.1, on the reverse strand, counting down.
CCTGAAAAGGACATGAAAGCCTCAACTGGGACATTTGAGGGGAGCTCTAAAACATGATGGTCCTGAAATAAATAATAATACTGAAAACATGTCAATGTTGTGTGTTTATTTCGCATATTATATGTATCTCCTCTAATGAACACCATGTTGTGTGCGCTGTTGAGTGCGCCACCCTGACCGCTGCGCTGTCCGTGGTTCTGACACGGAGCAGAGCTGACTGATAGAGAGACAGACACAACATGTTACTTACTTCGGTTCCTGTTTGCTTTTCGTTGTTGCAAATTGAACTTGTGGTCTGAATTCCACTTTCTCCCGATTATAACAATCAACAGACAGAAGGGAAACGACAGGGAAGTGAAGGGACAGTCAATGAGAGTGTGTGAGAGAGAGATGCACGCAGAAAAAAAAGCTGTGTCTATGTGCCTATGACACTTTGTGAAGTTCTCCCATTTAAAAACAAATGTGGAAACAAATGTGTGTTAGTTTACATTCACAAAGATCAGATTATGATGTTGATATTGAGGACAAAACGCAGTAAAGGCATCTGACGCTCACGTTTTGAAGTACACCCGCTGTTCTAAATGGAAGAAATCTTGACACGCGACAAACCTCCCACTGCGAACTGAACCCACAAAGTACTAAAGTAATATAGTAATATAACGAATAATGTAACTTATTATATTTAATACCAAGTAATAATTTAAGTAAAATCATTACTTTTTAATGGAGCAATAAGTCAAAAGAAACTCATTACACTTCCTGAGTAACTTGCCCAACACTGAATGTGACACAGAACTGTATTTTTGCGTGGCTGATAAACCAGAATGAGGAGCCCAAAGAGAAGTGAAAGGGGTGTGAGCTGATAGCACTCATAAAAAGGTGAGAACAGGGGAAGTTGGCTGATTCTGTCAATAAGTGTTTCTGCAGGGTAGCCACACAGCTCTCTGCACCAAAATGTCTTGATCATTTCTAATCGATGCATGCACAGTTTATTCTTTGATGTGGGAAGCTTTCCTTCTGTTTATTTGCCAACATTAATGCGATGTGTAAATTGATCTCCCACACAACTCATGCCTTTCTCAAATGCTTTTAATTAAAATAATACAAATTTCTGGTGAACACTTGATTAAAAAAATTCCTTAAATGATCCAGAAAAAATCTGCTTTATCAAATGTAGTCCAGATCACCCAACAACGTTTTCCAGCTCCTCCTGGGGGACCCCAAGGCATCCTGGAGGACTGGACTGGTGATCCACTGCAGTTGTGAAACTGGTGACTAGAACCAAGAACAGGTGTCTCATACGAACAGGTGTCTGTGGGCCCGCTGACTCTGAACCAAGAGCAGGTGTCAAAAAGGTAGAGAAACACACAAAGGCAGGAAGTAAAGCAAACAAATGAGGAAAGACTCAAGACTTTCAAAATAAAACAAGAAATAACTAATTAAATTAAACTCTAGAAATAACTAAACCAAAACCCTGACCCATGACAGATCGGTAAATCAAAAGCTTTGCCTTCCAGCTCAGCTCCCTTTTCAACAAAAAACACCTGCAATACTGCTGACACCACACCAATCCACCCCACACTCACACGCTCCCTTCTACCCTCACTGGTGAGCAAAGCCCTAAGAGACATGAGCACAAACAGAAAACCACCACTTCACACTCAACTACAAACCACTCCAGTGCATGCTGGAGGTCACAGTCTGTTGATGCCATCGAAAAAACATTATGTGCAAAGAGCAGGACGCTTTTTTTCTGTTGCCAAAATTGTGCAGTTTTTCCTTCATGCTCAGTGCCTGTTCTGATGTAGTTTTTAAATACCTGGATAACACCAATATTTGACCTAATGATCACAACTGGTAAGATTTCAGCTGTAAGAGAAGCAGCTCTGTATAAAGGTGGTGACTCTGACAACTTGATGAACTATTGGCCAGTTTGCCAGACTTTCTCACTCACAGGGTGCAAACAGGAAGTATGAAGACTTCTTGTATTGCTGCAGTATTTTAATCGTGTGATATGTAGCTTGAAGTAACAAGTCTGTTTGCTTTTATATCACAACAACTGAGCGGGGAAGTCTGTTTCTGGTTCTGTTGCATTTCTGTGGAAATTCACAAAGCTTCTGATTTTAAATGTAAGTGTTTTCCGTTTTGCTGCAGGCTCGCTTGGTAAGGTTAAATGTTTCTGGTTTCACAACATTATATTTTAATTATAATATCGTAAACTCATGCTGGATCACTTTGATTTAATATTTATGCTGTTTTCAGTGTAACTCTGCAGATATTAATCATCATTATAACAGTAACATCAGGTTGTACATGGCAAGTTCCTGATTTAAATGTGTGACTATGAGGTTGATATAAATGAATATGAATGATTTGTTTAAAAGATGTTTTCATTCTTTTTTTCAAATCCAGATGATGAGTGTTGTTGCAGTCCTGTGTGTGAATATGGTGACAGCCAACATGTTACTGAGTGTCTTCTTTGTTTCAGGTCAGCTGTTTGTTCACTCACTTTTATTTGGAGACATGAATCATTTACAGTTTGGACTTCATTTAGAAACAAAGCAGAAAGAGCAGTGCAGATAGAGTTACTTTTTCCAAACGTTCATGTTCTGACTGAAAAGTCAAATGTTTTATACTGACGTTGTTAAAGGGAAAAGTATATGCTGCTGCTGAATTGAAGTTTGTAAATCATGAACTTTCTCTTTACACATATTTTGCTCCACATCATGTTAATCATGAGTCTGGTTTACAGGTGCTTTGGCTGATTGTCGTCAGGGTTCAGTCCTCTTCATTACTGCACCAAAGAAGATTGAAGCACTGAGTGGATCTTGTTTACAAATCCCATGTAACTTTAGTGCTAATCAATCAAGAGAAGTGTTTAACAGCAGTAGAGAAACCTTTGGAGTTTGGATTAAAGGTGATCCCAAATTTGGCTCAAATCCAAACAATGTGATTTTCAACAGCAGTAAAAACAGTTAACACTTATCCAATGAATATTACTGGAAACCTGAGAGAGAAAAACTGCAGCACTTTATTTTCCAGATTAATCACAAGTTACACAGACACATACTACTTCAGAATTGAGAACAGACCACTCACGGCAACAGCTGTTTGTTATCCTCTTCAAATAACAGTTAAAGGTAAGAGACTTTTGTTTGTGTCTGTCAGTCTATATGAAAAAAGGAAATCAGTTGCTGTTTTGGGTTAAACAGCTCACTTTTTGTTCTTCACTTTGCTATGAATTTAAATTCAGATTAAACACAGACTCTAATCTATTTAGTGTTACAGTTTGACAATCAAATTATGTTATGTTATGTTTATGCAAAAGTGTCAGATTCTGTGTCAGCTTTGGCTTTTAAAAACACAAAAGATTTTTGATTTTTGTTTGATTTGAAACCACAGATTCTCCTCCAAGCCCCAGTATTGAGATCTCAGGTGAGGCTGATCTGAAGGAGAAGGAGTCTGTCACTATAACCTGCTCAGCTTTCACTCCCTGTCCACACTCCCCTCCTAAACTCACCTGGAATCTACAACAAGACTCTCACAACAAAATAGAGGAAAATCAAACAGATGGAACCTTTACAACTAAAATCCAGGAGACCATCACTCTGTCAGACCAACATGATGGATACAACATCACCTGTTGTGCCACATATCCTGTGAATGAAGGACAAGATGTCAAGACAGCACAGGAGACAAAGACTCTCAGTGTTTCATGTGAGACAAGCAGAGTTTCTTATTGGATCCTGTCAGCACATGATAAAAATAAAGGATCTTATTCAGCCTCTGATGTTCCTCTCATATCTCACATCTGTGTCACATTTTCCTCAGATGCTCCTAAAGACACCTCAGTGTCCATCAGTCCATCAGGTTTGGTGTCAGCAGGTAGCTGGGTGAACCTGACCTGCTCCAGCAGAGCCAAGCCTCCCGTCAGCCGCTTCACCTGGTTCAAGAACAGCAAAGATGGACCCATGACTGTATCTGAAGGACAGATTTACAGTTTTAATGTAACAGATGGAGGAGTTTATTACTGTGTGACCACAAATGATCTTGGTTATCAGACGTCAGCAGTTATTCATCTGAATGTTAAAGGTATTGTTACTTCTTATTAAATCCACTGATGTAAATCTTACCTGCTCTTTGTTGTGGTGGCCTGTGTGAAACGATGCCATACAAACTATAAATTTAACATGAAAAACTTCAACACATTAAATCATGTCTTCATCTCATCACTTAGTGTTTTACATTGGTCTTGTTTTTCTATTAGAACGTCCTGTTAGCTTTCTGCGATGGGAGGCAGTTCTAGGAGGAATCAGTGGGACCATTGCACTTGTCTGCTTGGTTGTCTGTGTTTGGTAAGCATCACAAATCAAAGCACATGTTTGACTCAGTTTCCCATCAGTCTTGACACTCTAGTGGTACACTGTAAATTTATCCTAAAACACAGTATAACTAATCTAACAACCTGTCATGTCTTCCAGGCATTTAAAGTCACCATGTTCAACTCCACAACAGACTCAGGTGTGAAAATACTTCAGCTGTACAGTACAACACTCTATGTGTTGAATGTTTCATAACTGGAATGCCTTCTTTAGCAGTGCAGAGCAGAGCTGAGATGTAGCTCTAATTTTGTCCAAAAGTCTGTAAATCTGTTATTATTGAATATGGAAGGATTCAGCTGAAGATCTGCCTCTCATTTCTTGTTTGATTCATGTTTTTGCAGAGTCATACAGGTGAGGAGCCGACTCTTGAAAAGGCAGGAAGAAAAACAGAAGAAGGAGAAGAGGGAGAGAACATCCATTACGGAGAGATCGACTTCTCCAAGCGGAGACCAGAAAGGTCGTTTGACTCAGCACAGGACAGTGGACAGCAGCAGGATCTGCTGTATGCACAGGTCAAAATGTCTAAGCCAGCAAACAGCTTAAGACCGACTGCTAACAGCCCAGAGGATCTGTACGCTCAAGTGAAGAAAAAATAATACTTGTTATTTTTAAAAAACAATTACATTTGTGTAGAATTCAGCTGAGGTAGATACTGGAGTCTGACAGTCCCTAAATTCTAAAAAGGGGAACTATGGTCCGAAATTCCATCCATCCATCAATCCATTGTCTATGACGGCTCATCCTGATGGGTCGTAGGGGAGCTGGAGCCTATCCCAGCTGACACTGGGCGAGAGGCGGAGTACACCCTGGACAAGACGCCAGTTCATCACAGGGCTGACATATAGAGACAGACAACCACTCACACTCACGTTCACACCTGAGGGAAATTTTAGAGTTACTAATGTTTCATTTAATAAAAATGGTTATCCACATATATTTAGAATGAATAAACCGTAAGATATTAACATTTAGAGACAAAACAAAAGTACACATTACACACACATGTTTACACTGGCAAATTAATCCATATTACAGCCAAATATAGACTAATCAATATTATATGTTATTAATTATTTAAATGTCAAAGTTTAAATGTTTTTAAAAGTCACATGACCTGAGTTTCCACCAACCCCCCAGTGCTTCTCATGTCATAACGTTCACACACTTAACAGAGCTGATCTCACTCTATATTTGGTCTGGCTCCTCTCTCTCTCTCTCTCTCTCTCTCGCTCTCTCTCTGTCTCTCTCTCTCTCCTTCTGTCTCTCTCTCTCTCTCTCTCTCTCTCTCTCCTTCTCTCTCTCTCTCTCTCTCTCTCTCTCTCTCTCTCTCTCTCTCTCTCTATTTCTTATTCTTCTAATTCTAATAATAAATTACTTTGGTAAGATGAGAAAGGATGGAGTGCAAACAGGACAGATGTTTATTTTTATGGAAGGTAAGACAAATGTAAATACTGCAGCCTCATCTGTGTAAGACTGAGCTGAGCTTTTTATAGTAATTCTTTTTCTTTGGCTCAGTGTTTTTTTTATGTAAAAATATTTCAAAAAGAGAAATAAGGATGATTGAAGTGACACATTAAAGATGATGTAGAAGCAGAATGATTTTTGGTCATACCAATCATTGATCATATTAATGTTCAAATGTTCATCTGCAAATTAACTAGTAACCAAGACCGTAGCTGCCACAGAGGACACAGAGGTCCTCAGTGTTTCTGAGTCAAAATGTAGTGGTTTGAGTCCCCGTAAGTACAGTTGACCTCCTATAACTTACACATTATGAGTTTTTAAGGATCCTCAAAGGTTTGTAAATGTAACTGTCTTTTTGAGGGGATGAATTTTACACAAACTCACAACCAATGGCCTCTTTTACTCCACTTAATCGATATGACGGCCAGAATTTACAGTTATGTTACAGATGAGATATTTTTGCTTCAGTTAGATTGTCCATTGAGTTCAATTTTTGTAATGCTAATAAATGTAATCTTATCATGATCTGATGTGTATTTGTGAAAGTTGACCATTTATGGATGTTTGGACATTTGTTTCTAATTCTGTAAATATCCAAGACAGTAACTGTAAATGATTACAGGAGGAATTATTCTCTGTCAGTATTTGAAGAGCTGATTTGTCATAGTTTGCAGATTGTTAATATCGATCAATCAGTGTTGTTTTTAACTCAAGAAGTTTCTCTGTGCTGCAGGAATGACTTTAATAAAATATGAACTTCTGACACTGAGTCTCTGTCTGAGTCTGATTAGCAGTGAGTTTACAGCTGAATGTCTTTTTTTACTTTAAGTCATGAGTGATTCAGACACCACCACCTGTGCAGACACATTGAACAGCTCCTGTTCACTGGTCACCACAAACAAGGAAGTGTTATGTCACATGTGTTAAATGTATGTCCAAAATTAAACAAGAAAGGTGGACCCAAAAATGCAGACTGACACAAGAATCAGTTCAGAACATTTAATAAAGAAAACAAACAGAATCAAGCACTTCGATAAATTCAAAAAGTCCTTCACTAGAGAAAAACACAAGAAGCCACAAAGGGTAAAAATGGAAAGGTCCAAGGAAATAAAACCGGTCCAACAAGAGCAGAATGACACACAGGGCAAAAACAAACGAACTGACAAAGAAAATGAGAAACACAAGGATTAAATAGACAGAAAACTAATCAGACACAGGTGGGCAAACAATGACAGGTGAAAATAATCAGTGACCAAAAAAGAGCAGGAAAACAGACAAAGACAGGAAGTAAAAACAACAAAGACACACAAGGGAAAACCAAGACTACAAAATAAAACGACCAGCAAAAAGTCTAAACATGACAACATGAACAGTGATCCTCCCAGATCGTTCATTTTATAAACTTATGTTCCAAATACAGTCTCTGTGATTATAATGAGGTCAGCAATGAGGCTGTCTGCTGCTTTTATTTTGTTATTACTTATCCTGAAATTATCATTTTTGTGTGACTATTTTAGTCTTTGGTCAGTATGCATCGAATAAATACATTTTCATCATTGTTTAGTATTTTTCTATTTTTTGTTAAAATCATCTGATATGTAAAAGGCTACATCAACATAATAATCAGCATTAAAGTCATTCTCATATTTTTAATGAAGAAAAAGTGATTTGTAATAATCTTAAAGAATCAGTAATTTATTCCAGCAAGCTGGAGTTACTCATGTTACTAAGCCTCCAGTTTGTGCCCTGTTGTAATGTCTCCATCTTGTCCTTCCAAAAAAAAAAAAAAAAAAAAAAAAAAAATCATGTTTTTCTAAGATAGAGTTTTTCCTTTTTGATGGTATTTGACATTGTGTTCATGCTATAAATGTGACCAGTGTTGCACAGTAATATATTACTCAATAATATATTACTGCAATATTATTACTTTACCCAGTTATATGTAGTGTGAGGGATTACAATTTCCAAAACAGTAATTATATTACAGTTACTAATTCAAGCAATGCTGAGCTACTGAGTTAATTTTTTACCTCTGAGTTTATAGCAGGTCAGGGCAGGTCACATCAGCTGTTAGCCAAAAATCTGAAGAAAGGATGTAACTTTCACAGGTGGAAGATAGAAACAAATTCCTTTACTGGTTGAGAAACATCTTCTTTGCCAGTTCTGTCTGTTGTCATCCATCCATTGCCTGCCTCTTACCAGAGCCAGGTCGCAGTGCCACCCGGCTGAGCAATGTAATCCAGATCACCCAACAGCTCCTCCTGGGGGACCCCGAGGCATCCAGGAGTGCTGGACTGGCGAGCTGTTACAGTTTTGGAACTGGTGACTAGAACCAGGAACAGGTGTACAAACCACCACAGTGCATGCTGGAGGTCACAGTCTGTTGATGCCATCCAAACCACATTATCTGCAAAGAGCAGGACGCTTTTTTTCTGTTGCCAAAATTGGGCAGTTTTTCCTTCATGCTCAGTGCCTGTTCTGATGTAGTTTAAAATACCTGGATAACACCAATATTTGACCTAATGATCACAACTGGTAAGATTTCAGCTGTAAGAGAAGCAGCTCTGTATAAAGGTGGTGACTCTGACAACTTGATGAACTATTGGCCAGTTTCCCAGATTTCCAACAGAAGAAACAGCTGTTTGCTGTATTTTAAATTACACTTTGGTTATAAGCTCAGTCGGAGGACATTTCTTGCATATTTGTCTAATGAAACATCATCTATCTGCTGATGGTCTCAAATCTTCGTCTTTTTTAGTGACAAAAGGGTTACACAAGAATTAAAATACTCATAATAAAATATGTACTGCAAAAGGAGATAGGCCTGTAGGTTTACAGTGAGTCATGTGATAATAGTAGAATAGAAAGAAATCATTTGCTTTCTGAGGAGCTCAAGCTGCCCCAAAAGACGACTTCCTCACTCACATGGTGCGAACAGGAAGTATGAAGACTTCTCGTATTGCTGCAGTATTTTAATCGTGTGATATGTAGCTTGAAGTAACAAGTCTGTTTGCTTTTATATCACAACAACTGAGCGGGGAAGTCTGTTTCTGGTTCTGTTGCATTTCTGCGGAAATTCACAAAGCTTCTGATTTTAAATATAAGTGTTTCTCCGTTCTGCTGCAGTCTTGCTTGGTAAGGTTAAATGTTTCTGCTTTCGTAACATTATATTTTAATTATAATATCGTAAACTCATGCTGGATTATTATACTGTTTTCAGTGTAACTCTGCAGATATTAATCATCATTATAACAGTAACATCAGGTTGTACATGGCAAGTTCCTGATTTAAATGTGTGACTATGAGGTTGATATAAATGAATATGAATCATTTGTTTAAAAAATGATTTCATTCTTTTTTCAAATCCAGATGATGAGTGTTGTTGCAGTCCTGTGTGTGAATATGGTGACAGCCAACATGTTACTGAGTGTCTTCTTTGTTTCAGGTCAGCTGTTTGTTCACTCACTTTTATTTGGAGACATGAATCATTTACAGTTTGGACTTCATTTAGAAACAAAGCAGAAAGAGCAGTGCAGATAGAGTTACTTTTTCCAAACATTCATGTTCTGACTGAAAAGTCAAATGTTTTATACTGACGTTGTTAAAGGGAAAAGTATATGCTGCAGTTGAATTGAAGTTTGTAAATCATGAACTTTCTCTTTACACATATTTTGCTCCACATCATGTTAATCATTAATCTGGTTTACAGGTGTTTTGGGCTGATTGTCCTCAGGAAGCAGACCTCTTCATTACTGCACCAAAGAAGATTGAAGCACTGAGTGGATCTTGTTTACAAATACCATGTAACTTTAGTACTAAATCAGACTTTGACAGCAGAAGACAAACCTTTGGAGTGTGGATTAAAAGAGATCCCAAATTTGGCTCAAATCCAAACAATGTGATTTTCAACAGTAGTAAAACAGTTAACACTTATCCAATGAATATTACTGGAAACCTGAGAGAGAAAAACTGCAGCACTTTATTTTCCAGATTAATCACAAGTTACACAGACACATACTACTTCAGAATTGAGAACAGACCACTCATGGCAACAGCTTCTTGTGATCCTCTTCAAATAACAGTTAAAGGTAAGAAACTTTTGTTTGTGTCTGTCAGTCTATATGAAAAAAGGAAATCAGTTGCTGTTTTGGGTGAAACAGCACACTTTTTGTTCTTCACTTTGCCATGAATTTAAATTCAGATTAAACACAGACTCTAATCTATTTAGTGTTACAGTTTGACAATCAAATTATGTTATGTTATGTTATGTTTATGCAAAAGTGTCAGATTCTGTGTCAGCTTTGGTTTTTAAAAACTCAAAAGATTTTTGATTTTTGTTTGATTTGAAACCACAGATTCTCCTCCGAGCCCCAGAATTGAGATCTCAGGTGAGGCTGATCTGAAGGAGAAGGAGTCTGTCACTATAACCTGCTCAGCTTTCACTCCCTGTCCACACTCCCCTCCTAAACTCACCTGGAATCTACAACAAGACTCTCACAACAAAATAGAGGAAAATCAAACAGATGGAACCTTTACAACTAAAATCCAGGAGACCATCACTCTTTCAGACCAACATGATGGATACAACATCACCTGTTCTGCCACATATCCTGTGAATGAAGGACAAGATGTCAAGACAGTAGAGGAGACAAAGACTCTCAGTGTTTCATGTGAGACAAGCAGAGTTTCTTATTGGATCCTGTCAGCACATGATAAAAAATAAAGGATCTTATTCAGCCTCTGATGTTCCTCTCATGTCTCACATCTGTGTCACATTTTCCTCAGATGCTCCTAAAGACACCTCAGTGTCCATCAGTCCATCAGGTTTTGGTGTCAGCAGGTAGCTGGGTGAACCTGACCTGCTCCAGCAGAGCCAAGCCTCCCGTCAGCCGCTTCACCTGGTTCAAGAACAGCAAAGATGGACCCATGAATGTAGCTGAAGGACAGATTTACAGCTTTAATGCAACAGATGGAGGAGTTTATTACTGTGTGGCCACAAATGATCTTGGTTATCAGACATCAGCAGTGATTCATCTGAATGTTAAAGGTATTGTTACTTCTTATTAAATCCACTGATGTAAATCTTACCTGCTCTTTGTTGTGGTGGCCTGTGTGAAACGATGCTATACAAACTATAAATTTAACATGAAAAACTTCAACACATTAAATCATGTCTTCATCTCATCACTTAGTGTTTTACATTGGTCTTGTTTTTCTATTAGAACGTCCTGTTAGCTCTCTGCGATGGGAGGCAGTTCTAGGAGGAATCAGTGGGACCATTGCACTTGTCTGCTTGGTTGTCTGTGTTTGGTAAGCATCACAAATCAAAGCACATGTTTGACTCAGTTTCCCATCAGTCTTGACACTCTAGTGGTACACTGTAAATTTATCCTAAAACACAGTATAACTAATCTAACAACCTGTCATGTCTTCCAGGCATTTAAAGTCACCATGTTCAACTCCACAACAGACTCAGGTGTGAAAATACTTCAGCTGTACAGTACAACACTCTATGTGTTGAATGTTTCATAACTGGAATGCCTTCTTTAGCAGTGCAGAGCAGAGCTGAGATGTAGCTCTAATTTTGTCCAAAAGTCTGTAAATCTGTTATTATTGAATATGGAAGGATTCAGCTGAAGATCTGCCTCTCATTTCTTGTTTGATTCATGTTTTTGCAGAGTCATACAGGTGAGGAGCCGACTCTTGAAAAGGCAGCACGAAAAACAGAAGAAGGAGAAGAGGGAGAGAACATCCATTACGGAGAGATCGACTTCTCCAAGCGGAGACCAGAAAGGTCGTTTGACTCAGCACAGGACAGTGGACAGCAGCAGGATCTGCTGTATGCACAGGTCAAAATGTCTAAGCCAGCAAACAGCTTAAGACCGACTGCTGACAGCCCAGAAGATCTGTACGCTCAAGTGAAGAAAAAATAATACTTGTTATTTTTAAAAAACAATTACATTTGTGTAGAATTCAGCTGAGGTAGATACTGGAGTCTGACAGTCCCTAAATTCTAAAAAGGGGAACTATGGTCCGAAATTCCATCCATCCATCAATCCATTGTCTATGACGGCTCATCCTGATGGGTCGTAGGGGAGCTGGAGCCTATCCCAGCTGACACTGGGCGAGAGGCGGAGTACACCCTGGACAAGACGCCAGTTTCATCACAGGGCTGACATATAGAGACAGACAACCACTCACACTCACGTTCACACCTGAGGGAAATTTTAGAGTTACTAATGTTTCATTTAATAAAAATGGTTATCCACATATATTTAGAATGAATAAACCGTAAGATATTAACATTTAGAGACAAAACAAAAGTACACATTACACACACATGTTTACACTGGCAAATTAATCCATATTACAGCCAAATATAGACTAATCAATATTATATGTTATTAATTATTTAAATGTCAAAGTTTAAATGTTTTTAAAAGTCACATGACCTGAGTTTCCACCAACCCCCCAGTGCTTCTCATGTCATAACGTTCACACACTTAACAGAGCTGATCTCACTCTATATTTGGTCTGGCTCCTCTCTCTCTCTCTCTCTCTCTCTCGCTCTCTCTCCTGAGTGAGTGCTGGGTGCAGGAGCGTGGTGAGTGTGTCTGAGAGTTTGTGATTTTTCTTTAACTCTTTTCACTTTTCTGACACTTTGGTCACGGTACAACTGTTGTAACATAATTTGTGATCGTTTGTGATCGGTATTAGAAAGCTTGGTGGTAATCGGCGGCCGGCGGGCCGTGTTTCTTGGCGGAGATGGCGTCCTTTGAGACGCTGTCTCTGTCGTTGAGGCATGGTGTGCGGGTCCAGCCCGACCCATCGGTCCCGGTAGAGACGGTTCTCCTGGCTGTGGGGGACTGTGTGGGACACGCTAACCTGTCCTATGCCTCCAGGATGAACAAAGGTGTGGTGGTTTTTTTGAAAGAGGAGGGATTGGTGGCGGATCTGATAGCTAGCGGTGTTACCGTGAACGGTGTTTACCTGCAGGTTTCCCCGCTCGCGGTGCCGTCCACCCGGGTCACAGTTTCAGGTGTTCCCCCGTTTATTTCCAACGAGGTTTTGGGGAATGAGTTGCTGCGTTTTGGGAAACTGGCGAGTGGTTTTCGGACTGTGGGCCTGGGCTGTAAGAGTGAGAAACTGAAGCATGTGCAGTCTTTCAGGAGACAGGTGTTTATGTTTCTGAACTGTCAGTCACAGTCGCTGGATGTTTCCTTCAGAGTAAAGCACGGGGAGGGACACTACATGGTGTATGCGAGCACAGGGAGCACGAAGTGTTTTGAATGTGGAGATGTGGGGCACAAGCGGATGGCCTGTCCTCACAGGCGGACTGAGGAGCGCTCTGAGCCGGCGGCCGGTAACTCCGGGCCGGCGGAGGAGCGCGAGGACACCGCCGCTCCGCCCGGTGACTCTGCTCCCCGCGAGGGTGACGCCGCGGCGATGGAGTCCGACTCCGAGGCAGGAGAGGGATGTAGTGGACAGACAGACAGTCAGGCTGGGGAACAGAGGGCTCAGACAGTGGATGATGGCAGCTTGGATAACCTGAGTGGGACAGCTGGGGGAGAGGAAGGTGCAGAGGAGGGGACAGCAGCGGGAGGAAAGCCAGTAAGTGGAGGAAGTGAGGAGAGCAGTGAGAGAGGTCAGGAGGCAGGGTCTGACCACATGCAGGTTGCTGATGGACAGGTGAGAGGAGGACAGCAGGGTGTGATGGAGGGGGCTGCTGGTGATGATGAGGAGGAGATGGAGGATGTTTCTGACTGTGCCTCTGTTGCAGACTCTCAGGGTGGAGATCTGTACACACTGGAGGAAATTGATGGCTTCCTCGATGAGTCATTTGGAAAGTCTGTTAAGGTATCTGACTATTTTCCAGATACAGGGAAGTTTATTAAAAGTGTGCAGACGCTGCAGAAGATAGTGGGTGTGGATTTATTGGATGAGAAAAAACGTTTCAGGCTGAAGAAACATGTGACAAACTTGAGAAAGAGCCTCAACCTGAAAAGAGCATCAGGAAGGTTAAAACTTAACTCTCTCTCTCTCTCTCTCTTTGGGATGCATAGGGTGAGGATGGGCAGTTTGAATATTAATGGGGGGAGGGATCAGCAGAGGAGGGCAGTTATCTCTGAAATGGTTTCACAGAAGAGGTTAGATGTAGTTTTCCTGCAGGAAACGCATAGTGATAAAGATGATGAGATAGACTGGGGACTGTGGTGGAAGGGCCAGTATGTGTTATCTCATGGCACAAATTTCTCTGCGGGTGTAGCCATTCTTTTTTCGTCAGGGCTTGATATAAATATTATATCCACCACAGAGATAGTGACAGGCAGGGCTTTGGTTGTCAGGGCAGAAGTACAGGGAATTCATTTTTGTTTCCTTAATATCTATGCTCCTAATCTGGGCTCAGATAGGCTGGTTTTTTTCCAGAAAATAAGAGATTTTTTAAGACAGTGTGAGCAGACTGAGTGTGTAGTGATGGGGGGAGACTGGAATTGCACCACAGAGTTCACATTGGACAGAATAGGACAGGAACCTCACTTGAGATCATCCACTACGTTATCCCAGATTACTTTAGAGTCGGATGTTGTGGATGTATGGAGACTTAAACATCCCCGAGTTAGGCAGTACACATGGGTTAGAGTGGTGGGTGGGAACATGAGTGCAGCCAGGCTAGATAGACTCTATATGACAAAGAATTTCTGCAATAGGCTTTTGAACAGTCACATCTACCCAGTAGGTTTTACTGATCATCATTTAGTCACATTAGATTTTCATATTTCACCAACCACTAAATGCAGCTCATATTGGCATTTTAACATTAAACTGCTTCAGGACAGTGATTTCTGTCAGAAGTTTGAGGATTTTTGGGCAATATGGAGGGCAAGGAAGGGGGACTTTGAGTCTCTGAGTCAGTGGTGGGAAGTAGGAAAAGCACACATACGTGTTTTCTGTCAGCAGTACACCAGTCATTCCACAGGTGCAGTTAAAAGAATAATACAGGGTTTGGAGACAGAAATCAGGGATTTGGAGAATAAGTTATCCACACATGGCAGTGCAGATGGTCACAGGCTTCAACAGAAGAGACAGGAACTGGGCTCTTTTTTAAGGGAAAGGGTCAAAGGGGCTTTGGTTAGGGCACGGTTCACCAGTGTGAGAGACATGGATGCTTCCACTTCTTTTTTCTTTAATCTGGAGAAGTCAGTCTCTCGAACAAAGCAGATGGTGTGCCTCCGCCTCCCTGATGGTACGATGACAACTGACCAGGCTGAGATGAGGCAGCATGCTGTGGAGTTTTACAGCGACCTTTTCAGGAGGGAGGACTGTGACCAACAGTGTGAGGATGAACTGCTGCAGGGGCTTCCTCAGCTGAGCCCTGAGGACAGAGCGGTCTTGGATGCTGGCATCTCCCTGGAGGAACTCACTGCTGCTGTGGGTCAGATGGCTTCTGGTCATGCTCCTGGGCTGGATGGGCTGCCGGCTGATTTCTATAAGCACTTCTGGAAGTGTGTTGGTGTCGACCTGTGGGAAGTGTTGCAGGAGTGTTCCCGGACAGGCCGGTTGCCGGGATCCTGTAGACATGCAGTTCTCTCCCTTTTGCCAAAAAAGGGGGATTTGGCTCTACTCAAGAACTGGAGACCAGTAGCTTTGCTCTGTACAGATTATAAACTTTTTTCTAAAGTGCTGGCCAACAGGCTCAAGGACTTCCTGGGGCTCATCATTCAGAGAGACCAGTCGTATTGTGTACCAGACAGATCCATCATGGACAATTTGTTTCTGATGAGAGACTTATTGGACATTTGCAAACTGTACAGTATTGATGTTGGTATCATATCCTTGGACCAGGAAAAAGCTTTTGATAGGGTGGACCATGGTTTTCTTTTTTCCACTTTAAGGGCTTTTGGTTTTGGAGAGGGGTTTATTTCACAGGTGGGGCCACTGTATAAGGATGCGTTCTGTCTGTTGAAAGTGGGTGGTGGGTTGAGCTGTCCAGTACAGTTTCAGAGAGGGATTAGACAGGGATGTCCTATCTCTGGAATTTTGTACTCCATAGTTATTGAGCCTCTTCTGACCAGGATAAGAGCTAAGCTGTCAGGTCTTCTGTTGCCAGGGATGCCTCAGCGCCTTCCGCTGATAGTATCAGCTTATGCTGATGACGTTACAGTCATTGTACGGGATCAGGGGGATGTGGAGCTGCTGAGTCGTAGTTTAGATCTGTATGAGAGGGCTTCTTCAGCAAAAGTAAACTGGGGGAAGAGTGAAGCGTTGCAGGTTGGGCAGTGGGAAGATAAGGAAATTCCAAAGTTGCCAGGAAACCTTAGCTGGGGGAGGCAAGGGTTAAAGATCTTGGGTGTTTTTTTGGGAACAGAGGAGTTTCAGGGGAAGAACTGGGAGGGTGTTGTGGAGAGAGTGTGTGCCAGACTGTCTAAATGGAAATGGCTGCTACCTCAGCTTTCCTACCGGGGACGAACCCTGATTGTCAATAACTTGGCCGCTGCTACCCTGTGGCACAGGCTGATTGTGCTACCTCCACCCAGGGGCCTGGTGGAAGAACTTCAGAGGGCAGTTGTTAGCTTTTTCTGGTCTGGGTTGCACTGGCTGAGAGCAGCAGTACTGTACCTGCCGGTGCAGGAAGGGGGACATGGCCTGGTGGACATTTCATCCCGGATCACAGCATTCAGACTGCAGACAGCTCAGAAACTGCTGTACAGCTGTGGCCTGCCATGGACTGACACTGCCTGTTTGCTGCTGAGGAGGGCCGGACGCTTGGGGTATGATAAACACCTGTTCCTGCTTCGGCCCGGGACCATGGATTTGACTGGCTTGACACCATTTTACGAGTCCGTCCTGCAGGCGTGGCAGGTTTTCAGGTTCCATCGGAAGGACGTGGTGACAGTGGGGATGTGGATCCTGGAGGAACCTCTGTTTGGCAACAGTCTTTTTACATCTCAGGCCCTGTCCTCTGTCAGCCTGAGGTCCAGACTGAGGGAGGGTGGCTGTGTGAAGCTGGGTCACCTCATGAGGACTTCCATTGACCATCTGTCTAAGTTGCTGAACATCAGGTCCAGGAGACTGCTGCTCAGGTTGGTGGAGGAGGTCTGTGCTTCACTCCCAAGAGCCCTCAGAGCGTTTTCTAAAGACAGAACTGTGTTGGATCAATGGGAGGATGGAGTTGAATATCTCTTTCCTTCCTTGATGGTCTCTCCTGCTGTGGATCAGTGGCAGGATGAGGAGGACATCCTGCTGTCCTTTCGGACCCAGAGTTGGGTGATTTTGAGACTCTGGGGAAGAAGGCGGCATATCATCTATGTGTAAAGGTCTCAAATCTCCGCTCTCTGGTGGGGGTGAAGGTGTCGAAGTGGACGGAGTTTTTTGGCAGGGGTTTGTCCCCGAGGGGCTGTTGGCGGTCCCTGTACAAACCCCCCGTTGATAAAACGGACGGGTGACCTCCAGTGGAGGATTGTACATGGGGCCATAGCTACAAACAGGTATCTGGTGCACCTCAATCCTGACACAGGGGAGGGTTGTCTTTTTTGTTCTCAATCTGAAACAGTCTTTCATCTGTTTATTCAGTGTTCTAGGTTGGCAGGGCTTTTCAGACTGTTAGACATATGGTTTCAGGGTTTTGGGGAACAATTTTCTTTTTGTCTTTTCATTTATGGTCCACGCTACTCAGTCAAGAAAAAAGCTGTACACACACTTATTAACCTCATTTCAGGACAGGCAAAGCTGGCAATTTGGAAGACAAGGAAAAACCGTCTGAGGGGTGAGGGGACTGAGGATGTGGTTCTGATGCTGACTGGGATGCTGGCAGCTCGGCTCAGAGTGGAGTTCGAGTTTTACAGGCTGATAAATAAGACTGACATCTTTCTGAACTTGTGGGGGGTGCAGGATGTACTGTGTTCGGTCGTTGAGAACTCTTTGGTTTTAAATTTTTGAGAGTTCATGGTTGTGCTTGGCTGTAACATTTGATAACAACAGAAAGTAACCTGTAAGATGACTGGTTTTTATATTGTTTTGTATTTTTGGTTTGTTTTGTTGGTTTTCTTGGTTGGTTTTGAGTCGGAAAATTTAGTGGTGGATTGGTTATATAACTTTTGTTGTTGATGTGATCCGCTTTGTGGCATTTTAAATAAAGGCCGTTTTAAAATCAAAAAATCTCTCTCCTTCTCTCTCTCTCTCTCTCTCTCTCTCTCTGTCGCTCTCTCTCTCTCTCTGTCTCTCTCTCTCTCTCTCTCTCTCTCTCTCTGTCTGTCTGTCTGTCTGTCTCTCTCTCTTCTCTCTCTCTCTCTCTCTCTCTCTCTCTCTCTCTCTCTCTCTCTCTCTCTCTCTCTCTCTTTCTTATTCTTCTAATTCTAATAATAAATTACTTTGGTAAGATGAGAAAGGATGGAGTGCAAACAGGACAGATGTTTATTTTTATGGAAGGTAAGACAAATGTAAATACTGCAGCCTCATCTGTGTAAGACTGAGCTGAGCTTTTTATAGTAATTCTTTTTCTTTGGCTCAGTGTTTTTTTTATGTAAAAATATTTCAAAAAGAGAAATAAGGATGATTGAAGTGACACATTAAAGATGATGTAGAAGCAGAATGATTTTTGGTCATACCAATCATGATCATATTAATGTTCAAATGTTTATCTGCAAATTAACTAGTAACCAAGACCGTAGCTGCCACAGAGGACACAGAGGTCCTTAGTGTTTCTGAGTCAAAATGTAGTGGTTTGAGTCCCCGTAAGTACAGTTGACCTCCTATAACTTACACATTATGAATTTTTAAGGATCCTCAAAGGTTTGTAAATGTAACTGTCTTTTTGAGGGATGAATCTTTCATGAGATTTTCACAAACTCACAACCAATGGCCTCTTTTACTCCACTTAATCGATATGACGGCCAGAATTTACAGTTATGTTACAGATGAGATATTTTTGCTTCAGTTAGATTGTTCATTGAGTTCAATTTTTGTAATGCTAATAAATGTAATCTTATCATGATCTGATGTGTATTTGTGAAAGCTGACAATTTATGGATGTTTGGACATTTGTTTCTTATTCTGTAAATATCCAAGACAGTAACTGTAAATGATTACAGGAGGAATTATTTTCTGTCTGTCAGTATCTGAAGATCTGATTTGTCATAGTTTGCAGATTGTGAATATCGATCAATCAGTGTTGTTTTTAACTCAAGAAGTTTCTCTGTGCTGCAGGAATGACTTTAATAAAATATGAACTTCTGACACTGAGTCTCTGTCTGAGTCTGATTAGCAGTGAGTTTACAGCTGAATGTCTTTTTGTACTTTAAGTCATGAGTGATTCAGACACCACCAGCTGTGCAGACACATTGAACAGCTCCTGTTCACAACTCCTCACACCTCAATTCATCACTGGTCACCACTAACAATGAAGTTTTATGTCACGTGAACATTGACGCTCCCAGATCGTTCATTTTATAAACTTATGTTCCAAATACAGTCTCTGTGATTATAATGAGGTCAGCAATGAGGCTGTCTGCTGCTTTTATTTTGTTATTACTGATCCTGAAATTATAATTTTTATGTTGCTATTTTAGTCTTTGGTCAGTATGCATTGAATAAATACATTTTCACCATTGTTTTAGTATTTTTCTATTTTTTGTTAAAATCATCTGATATGTAAAAGGCTACATCAACATAATAATCAGCATTAAAGTCATTCTCATATTTTTAATGAAGAAACAGTGATTTGTAATAATCTTAAAGAATCAGTAATTTATTCCAGCAAGCTGGAGTTACTCATGTTACTAAGCCTCCAGTTTGTGCCCTGTTGTAATGTCTCCATCTTGTCCTTCCCAAAAAATCATGTTTTTCTAAGATAGAGTTTTTCCTTTTTGATGGTATTTGACATTGTGTTCATGCTATAAATGTGACCAGTGTTGCGCAGTAATATATTACTCAATAATATATTAGTGCAATATTATTACTTTACCCAGTTATATGTAGTGTGAGGGATTACAATTTCCAAAACAGTGATTATATTACAGTTACTAATTCAAGCAATGCTGAGCTACTGAGTTAATTTTTTTACCTCTGAGTTTACAGCAGGTCAGGGCAGGTCACATCAGCTGTTAGCCAAAAATCTGAACAAAGCATGGAGGATGAGGGAGAGAGGCAAACTTTGTTGTCATCCATCCATTGCCTGCCTCTTACCAGAGCCAGGTCGCAGTGCCACCTGGCTGAGCAGTGTAATCCAGATCCCCCAACAGCTTTTTCCAGCTCCTCCTGGGGGACCCCGAGGCATCCAGGAGCACTGGACTGGCACGCTATTACAGTTTTGGGACTGGTGACTAGAACCAGGAACAGGTGTCTCCCAGGCCGCCAACTAGAGAACAAGAACACATTGTTGGCTACACTGCTGACAGATAACAAGGAACGGGTGTCTGTGGGCCCGCTGACTCTGAACCAAGAGCAGGTGTCAAAAAGGTGAGAAACACACAAAGGCAGGAAGTAAAGCAAACAAATGAGGAAAGACTCAAGACTTTCAAAATAAAACAGAAAATAACTAAACCAAAACCCTGACCCATGACAGACTGGTAAATCAAAAGCTTTGCCCTCCAGCTCAGCTTCCTTTTCAACAAAAAAACACCTGCAATACTGCTGACACCACACCAATCCACCCCACACTCACATGCTCCCTTCTACCCTCACTGGTGAGCAAAGCCCTAAGAGACATGAGCACAAACAGAAAACCACCACTTCACACTCAACTACAAACCACTCCAGTGCATGCTGGAGGTCACAGTCTGTTGATGCCATCGAAAAAAACATTATGTGCAAAGAGCAGGACGCTTTTTTTCTGTTGCCAAAATTGTGCAGTTTTTCCTTCATGCTCAGTGCCTGTTCTGATGTAGTTTAAAATACCTGAATAACACTGATATTTGACCTAATGATCACAACTGGTAAGATTTCAGCTGTAAGAGAAGCAGCTCTGTATAAAGGTGGTGACTCTGACAACTTGATGAACTATTGGCCAGTTTCCCAGATTTCCAACAGAAGAAACAGCTGTTTGCTGTATTTTAAATTACACTTTGGTTATAAGCTCAGTCGGAGGACATTTCTTGCATATTTGTCTAATGAAACATCATCTATCTGCTGATGGTCTCAAATCTTCGTCTTTTTTAGTGACAAAAGGGTTACACAAGAATTAAAATACTCATAATAAAATATGTACTGCAAAAGGAGATAGGCCTGTAGGTTTACAGTGAGTCATGTGATAATAGTAGAATAGAAAGAAATCATTTGCATTCTGAGGAGCTCAAGCTGCCCCAAAAGACGACTTCCTCACTCACAGGGTGCAAACAGGAAGTATGAAGACTTCTTGTATTGCTGCAGTATTTTAATCGTGTGATATGTAGCTTGAAGTAACAAGTCTGTTTGCTTTTATATCACAACAACTGAGCGGGGAAGTCTGTTTCTGGTTCTGTTGCATTTCTGCGGAAATTCACAAAGCTTCTGATTTTAAATGTAAGTGTTTCTCCGTTCTGCTGCAGGCTCGCTTGGTAAGGTTAAATGTTCCTGCTTTCACAACATTATATTTTAATTATAATATCGTAAACTCATGCTGGATCACTTTGATTTAATATTTATACTGTTTTCAGTGTAACTCTGCAGATATTAATCATCATTATAACAGTAACATCAGGTTGTACATGGCAAGTTCCTGATTTAAATGTGTGACTATGAGGTTGATATAAATGAACATGAATGATTTGTTTAAAAAATTATTTCATTCTTTTTTCAAATCCAGATGATGAGTGTTGTTGCAGTCCTGTGTGTGAATATGGTGACAGCCAACATGTTACTGAGTGTCTTCTTTGTTTCAGGTCAGCTGTTTGTTCACTCACTTTTATTTGGAGACATGAATCATTTACAGTTTGGACTTCATTTAGAAACAAAGCAGAAAGAGCAGTGCAGATAGAGTTACTTTTTCCAAACGTTCATGTTCTGACTGAAAAGTCAAATGTTTTATACTGACGTTGTTAAAGGGAAAAGTATATGCTGCAGCTGAATTGAAGTTTGTAAATCATGAACTTTTTCTTTTCACATATTTTGCTCCATATCATGTTAATCATGAGTCTGGTTTACAGGTGTTTTGGCTGATTGTCCTCAGAGAGCAGCCCTCTTCATTACTGCACCAAAGAAGATTGAAGCACTGAGTGGATCTTGTTTACAAATACCATGTAACTTTAGAGCTAAAACAGAACAAGAGTTTAACAGCAGAAGAGAAACTTTTGGAGTGTGGATTAAAAATGTGCCTAGAATTGCCATTAAAGACAATGTGATTTTCAACAGCAGTAAAACAGATAACATCTATCCAATGAATATTACTGGAAACCTGAGAGAGAAAAACTGCAGCACTTTATTTTCCAGTTTAATCACAAGTTACACAGACACATACTACTTCAGAATTGAGAACAAACAATATATGGCAATAGCTATTTGTGATCCTCTTCAAATAACAGTTAAAGGTAAGAACACTTTGTTTCTTTCAGTCAGTCTATAATGATATTGATTAGAATAAAAAGTTCCAGTTTTGGCCTAAACAGACTTTTGTATTTTGGAGGTTTTTAATTTTTTCATTAATAAATTCTGATTAAACACCTCTATCTCTACAGTTTGACATCAAAATGGTTAAATTTTGTGACACTGAAAAGCAGAACAAACTGTTATTTATACTTCTTGTAGTTTCAAAAGTGTCAGCTATTGTGTAAGCTTTTCCTTTTAAAAAGATGTTTTTAGTCATCATAATTTATTTTTTGTTTCAAATGTGTTTGATTCTAATCCAGATTCTCCTCCGAGCCCCAGTATTGAGATCCCAGGTGAGGCTGATCTGAAGGAGAAGGAGTCTGTCACTATAACCTGCTCAGCTTTCACTCCCTGTCCACACTCCCCTCCTAAACTCACCTGGAATCTACAACAAGACTCTCACAACAAAATAGAGGAAAATCAAACAGATGGAACCTTTACAACTAAAATCCAGGAGACCATCACTCTGTCAGACCAACATGATGGATACAACATCACCTGTTCTGCCACATATCCTGTGAATGAAGGACAAGATGTCAAGACAGCAGAGGAGACAAAGACTCTCAGTGTTTCATGTGAGACAAACAGAGTTTCTTATTGGATCCTGTCAGCACATGATAAAAATAAATGATCTTATTCAGCCTCTGATGTTCCTCTCATGTCTCACATCTGTGTCACATTTTCCTCAGATGCTCCTAAAGACACCTCAGTGTCCATCAGTCCATCAGGTTTGGTGTCAGCAGGTAGCTGGGTGAACCTGACCTGCTCCAGCAGAGCCAAGCCTCCCGTCAGCCGCTTCACCTGGTTCAAGAACAGCACAGACGGACCCATGAATGTAGCTGAAGGACAGATTTACAGCTTTAAAGTGACTGATGGAGGAGTTTATTACTGTGTGGCCACAAATGATCTTGGTAATCAGACGTCAGCAGTGATTCATCTGAATGTTAAAGGTATTGTTACTTCTTATTAAATCCACTGATGCAAATCTTACCTGCTCTTTGTTGTGGTGGCCTGTGTGAAACGATGCTATACAAACTATAAATTTAACATGAAAAACTTCAACACATTAAATCATGTCTTCATCTCATCACTTAGTGTTTTACATTGGTCTAGTTTTTCTATTAGAACATCCTGTTAGCTCTCTGCGATGGGAGGCAGTTCTAGGAGGAATCAGTGGGACCATTGCACTTGTCTGCTTGGTTGTCTGTGTTTGGTAAGCATCACAAATCAAAGCACATGTTTGACTCAGTTTCCCATCAGTCTTGACACTCTCGTGGTACACTGTAAATTTATCCTAAAACACAGTATAACTAATCTAACAACCTGTCATGTCTTCCAGGCATTTAAAGTCACCATGTTCAACTCCACAACAGACTCAGGTGTGAAAATACTTCAGCTGTACAGTACAACACTCTATGTGTTGAATGTTTCATAACTGGAATGCCTTCTTTAGCAGTGCAGAGCAGAGCTGAGATGTAGCACTAATTTTGTCCAAAAGTCTGTAAATCTGTTATTATTGAATATGGAAGGATTCAGCTGAAGATCTGCCTCTCATTTCTTGTTTGGTTCATGTTCTTGCAGAGTCATACAGGTGAGGAGCCGACTCTTGAAAAGGCAGCACGAAAAACAGAAGAAGGAGAAGAGGGAGAGAACATCCATTACGGAGAGATCGACTTCTCCAAGCGGAGACCAGAAAGGTCGTTTGACTCAGCGCAGGACAGTGGACAGCAGCAGGATCCGCTGTATGCACAGGTCAAAATGTCCAAGCCAGCAAACAGCTTAAGACCGACTGCTGACAGCCCAGAGGATCTGTACGCTCAAGTGAAGAAAAAATAATACTTGTTATTTTTAAAAAAACAATTACATTTGTGTAGAATTCAGCTGAGGTAGATACTGGAGTCTGACAGTCCCTAAATTCTAAAAAGGGGAACTATAGTCCGAAATTCCATCCATCCATCAATCCATTGTCTATGACGGCTCATCCTGATGGGTCGTAGGGGAGCTGGATCCTATCCCAGCTGACACTGGGCGAGAGGCCGACTACACCCTGGACAAGACGCCAGTTCATTGCAGGGCTGACATATAGAGACAGACAACCACTCACAATCACATTCACACCTGAGGGAAATTTTAGGGTTACTAATTAACCTATTATGCTGCATGTCTTTGGGACTATGGAAGTAAGCCCCAGAGAGAACCCACGCAGACATGAGGAGAACATACAAACTCACAGAAAGGCCCTGCCCCAGCCACAAAGTCCGCAGCCCCCCAGCTGGCTGGGGCATTCAAACTCAAGACCTTCTTGCTGAGAGGTGCTAACCACTGCACCACTGTGCCGCCTAGTCTAAGCAAACCACAACATGCAAAGAAATGCATTGAACATGGCACCAGAAGCAGTTCTGTACACAGCGTTTTACAAGATTATATTACATTTTCAAATGTTAGTCATTTTGTTTTGTGATATTTTCTGATTATTTTTGACAAGGATTGTTACACAGTCGTGTTTTGTTATGTATTATGATTCCAGCCATACAGTATTTTACATGTTTTCTTAATAATTCAAGAAGCAATTATCATTTTAGTGTCTCAGTTCTGTGTATCCTTGATATTGTCATTTCACTGTGAAATAAATTGATCCAGGAACCAGACCAGGCAAGAAAACCACCTTGGTACGATCTCAGAGGCTGTGTTCTTGAGGTGAGGGCACTGAGCGGGGCTGCCATTGAGCTGTAGTTCTGGATGAGGCGCTGATAAAGTTGGCATACCCCAGGAAGTTTTGCAACTGCTTCTAAGAGGAAAAGAATAAGATGTTAGAGGACTGACTAAGTAAGCAACATTCACTGCCAGTACAGGTCGCAGTTGACCACCAGTGTTGCATACCAAAACAAATGCATTTTTACTCAATAAAGTTTGGAGGGGAAAAGCAACATCTGAGCTCACACTGTTCACAAAAATCAGATAAAACTATCAGACTAGGCATCAAATATCAAATGTCAAATATAGATCAAGATTCTGTTGCTGCATTATGTATTTCTTGATTTAAATGTTATCAGAAACATGTTTTAGGGTGTTGTTTATGAGACACTTAGTCATGAGGCCACCAACAGCCATGGCCATAGTTCACAATATCTTTACAAAGAAGACAGTTGTTTGCTGACACCTGGTGAATGTTGTATATTATATCTTTAACCTGACACAACCTTGACAACCCTTGTTGTCTGATGTTACTGTAATTCAATAGTGAAGCTTAGTTTGTGCTCTGTTGTAATGTCTCCATCTTGTGGCTCTAACAGGTACAGTCTTTTTCTGTGCCACGTTTTGGTGTGACCACACTGCTGAAAATGGAAAATGTCTCCAGCTGCATTTTCACTGTCAAAATGACTCCCTTTTAGAGATATCTTGGTCAGATAGCTTCATGACTGTTATTCAATGTATGGATGACAATAAGATCCTTTCCTTCCTTAAATTATTTAGTCATTTTTTTCTTTTCTTTTCTTTTCTTTTCTTCTTTCTCAAAAATCAATCAAATCAAATCAAAAAGTTTAAAATTATACTCAATTTTTTAGAAATACAATTTCATACACCTTTTCAGACTCTCCCAATATATGGTATCAAAAAGTGGTTTATTTCTCTCAACAAAATCTTTTTACTTTACTTTGAAAACTAACCAAATATAACCAAACCAAACTGCTCTGAAACAAATTTTCCTTTTTCTGTCTTAAACAGATTTGGCCAGGTGGGGGCAGCAGAAAGAAGCTGTAAACACAACACTGACATACCATTATGACATGATGAACATATCAGCAAAGTTATTCGTTTTCATTCAGCACACTCAGAGCAACATTAGCATTCATGTTGAGTTGTGTTTCTGACCACCTGTAAGTCCAATATTCACACTTTTTTTTTTAATCTCTACCAACTCCAGAGAGAAATAACTGAAATATCTGTCTCTTTAGCTACTAAATGCTCCTCTTTATTGACAAGCTAGCCTGGCCTGTAACAGTCTGCAGTTTGGTGCTGTAGTATAAAGTGGATTTTTATATCTTTTATACTGTGACCAAAAGTTGCACTATGTTAAAAGACACTAACAAAATCAACAGTCTACAGCTAGGATAGCAGTTCTGTGCTTCAGAGAGATACTGCACACTTAAACATGTTTTTGAACTGTAAATTGAATTATATAACTGTACTGTGATGAAACACATCGGTGCTGGTGTTAATATCGATTGTTAATAAATGTTATAAAAACCTACATTTCATGAAAATGGCTCAAAACGCCAATGTTTTAAATCATCCTGAGCCTTGTAAGGCAAATGTTGTCATAGAGTCCACCATTGGGACTGCTCTACATCATGTGATTTACATTAAAAAAAAAAAAAAGAAGAAGGTTAACACCATTTAATCAGAGCTGGGTGGCCCACCTCCCCCACCCTGTTATCTTGAGTGGGAGTCTGTGAAAGAGTGTTAATTTTCAAATATATGCTGATTGAGACTAATCATTCTCAGACGTTTCCGCTATTTTTTGCTAACCCCTACTTACAGTTTGTAGTATTTTTACATTTTGGCACTTTGACTCGTCAGTACCCTGTTACCCTGTGTACCATCTATCCAGCCATCATCTGTACCCTGTCTTTCCACTCCTGCCTAAGACTTAGCCTAAAATGCCTATCCAAGCCATAATCAAAGTAAACTGAAAGCTGTTCTTGAACCATGAGGACTGCATGCATAGTAACTAAAAAAAGGCCATTGGATTGTTGAAACTATACTTTGTGCAAGTACTGTGGTGGAGAAACAGTTCATATGAAAAGCAACTCACAGCAAACTATCTAAATTTACATAATTTCCCTTGCTCTTGCTTCATATTACATATAAAAACAGCATAGTGTCATTTACAGAGGACCAGACATCTGCAAAACTTATTCCAGCAGGCTCTGTGTTTACATGAGAGAACAGAAGCAGGGTTTTTCCTTTCAACTCGGACTCTTGCTTGTTATTGTGGGCTGTGGACAGGACATGGAAGCTCTGTTTGGCTCAAGTTAGGAATCAAAAGGCCAGACTGCAGCGGATATGTTGAAATCATGATTGCTTCAATCACATGGACAGAATTAAGTGGATGATTACAATTTCTGCTTGCTCATTTGTGGGTATTTATCAATGGAAATTATGTGGTTTTGGGCTAATATGCTACTGGGATGGATCAACTGGGCCTTTGCCACTGCAACAAGGCCATTTTTGTCAGAACATTATTGATCAGAGTTACTAGGAGCCTTCAAATGTGAATTCCACAGATTTTTTTAGCTGAGGCATACTATCTTTCACATCCATGCCAGGCAAGCGTCCAACATACGTCCTAGTGCTGGCTTTAAGAGGACCACATGTCCGTAACGTTTTGTTCAAAAGTTATGATCAGCCTCTGAAGCGTGAAACAAAGTTCGCCAGCTAGCTCTACTGTGGAATCTAACCTAAGGCAAAATAGCACAAATAAAAAACAGAAAAGAACCACCACTGCTACCAATATAACCAAGCATCTTGGGTTCGCCTAACTGGGCAGGTTTAATAGGACACTAATAAACAGGACATGAAGATGTAATGTTAGCGCAATGACCAACAACAACAGCTTCTGTTTATTTTCTCTCCCACTTGTAAAAATGGAATGAAACTCTTTCCTTCACAGCAGTTCTGAGGGGGATGGTAGAGGGCTAAGTGATAGATGACTTGTTTGTTTGTGGCATTGATTGTACCTGCTGTGGTGATTGAATCTTAAAATGTTTTGTTCGACAGTATATCACATGGGTATACATGTTTACACAGTAGTTTTGTACTTTGATCCATACATCACATTTTCATTTATGGGCAATAAAGAATTTCAAGAACATGGAGGAAGAACATAAATACAGGGACCAAAACTGTCCAAGCAGTGCCCTTGACAAAACTGTAAAGTTGTGGAAAAGAATAAACACACCACGAATATGTAGCTTTTTGATATGCTTTATTCTTTATTTTGCTTTGTTATAGATTTAAGGCACTTGAATGCAGAGTCTTCAAAGGTTCCAGCTGAGAGCTTCACTCTCCATCTTGTACCTTCTGCTTGTGAGACAAAGAATGACAATAATTCGGTGTGCATTTCATCAACAGTAATTTTACTGCATGCATAAAGCAATAGATATACAGCATGAATAAAGCTGTTTGCGTCACTGACCTTGGATCCAGCGTCACGGCTTTTGGCTCTCATCTTGTTGACCTGCGACTCAGCAATGTCAGCCCTTTCCTCCGCCTCATCCAGTTCATGTTGCAGTTTGCGGAGCTTGGTCAGATTGCTGTTAGCTTGTTCCTCCTGTACATAGTTGGTTTTGATAAAATATTTAAAAAGTTATTTAAGGACACAAGATGGCCAACTGTAAAATCAGAATACACCCGTACTTACAGCCTCCTCTGCAGCCCTCTTGTAAGATTTGACCTTCAGCTGAAGTTTGTCTACCAGGTCCTGAAGACGGGACAGATTCTTCCGGTCCTCTTCAGTCTACACGGAGTTGAATGAGCAGAGTCATGCATTTTACAACTGACAGAGGTAATTGCTATGAATGAATTTAAGTAGATTACAGTAAATAATTACAACATACCTGGTAGGTAAGCTCCTTGACGCGTCTCTCATATTTACGGACTCCTTTAATAGAGTCACTGCCCTTCTTTTGCTCAGCTTCCACCTCAGCTTCCAGTTCCCTCACCTATGAAAACGAAAGCACAGTGTCACAGAAGCCAAGTCCCAAGTCCAAACCTGAACAAATCAGCGTCACTCACCCTGGCCTCCAGCTTCTGGACCTGCTTCTTGCCACCTTTCATGGCTATTTGCTCAGCTTCATCCAGGCGGTGCTGCAGGTCTTTGATGGTTTGTTCCATGTTTTTCTTCATACGCTCCAGGTGAGCGCTGGTGTCCTGCTCCTTCTTCAGCTCCTCTGCCATCATTGCAGCATCAGTAACAGCCTTCTTGGCCTTCTCCTCAGCATTTCTGCACTCCTGCACCGCCTCCTCCACCTCATTCTGAAGCTGAGACGTGTCTCCCTCCAGCTTCTTCTTCTGGTTCAGCAAGCTGGTGTTCTGTACAGAATTGTTTTACAGTGAACACTTGTCATGAACACTTGTAGAAAACATAGACAGGATAATCCTACGTGATGTCAGCGATGTAAACATGTTTATTTCTGTTGTAAAGTTGGGAATTTTGATATGGGAGTCTGTGGGGATTGACTCACTTTTGGAGCCAGCCTCAAGCACTTTGAGGAAATTTTTGGCACTTTTTGTCCGCTTCATTTTTCAGCCCCAGAGGTTGCCACTTGGAAATATTGGCATATTATCATCCTTTTTAGTGATTACAATTTCTAACATACCTGAGAGTGCAGCAGCTGAACTCTCTCACTGACATCCAGCAGTTCCTGCTCTGCCAGTTTACGACCTCTCTCTGTCTGCTCCACCACAGACCTCAGCTCATCAAGTTCAGCCTGCAGCAGGTTGTTACGTCGCTCCACGATGGCAATGTTCTCCTTCAGATCATCATTGGCACGGAGAGTGTCATCCAGCTGCAGCTGTGAGTCCTGTTCAGACAGATTTTGGGAATTTTTTTAATCTTTTAATTCAATAATTAAAAAAAGACAGAAAACATACATTTATTAATGATGAGCCTCTACCGTACCTTCAAATGAACATGAACTCCCTTCAGCTGCTTCTGAGCCTCTGCTGCCTGCCTGTTGGCCTGGCTTAGCTGGATCTCCATCTCATTGAGATCTCCCTCCATCTTCTTTTTCACCCTGAGAGCCTCATTTCTGCTGCGAGTCTCAGCCTCAAGGGAGCCCTGCAGAGTGTCCACCACTCTCTGATTGTTACGCTTGGCCTGCTCTAACTCCTCGTCCTTCTCTGCAAGCTTCCGCTCAATTTCAGCCTTCACCTGGTTCAACTCAAGCTGAGACCGAAGAATCTTTCCCTCTTCATGTTCCAGCGAGCCCTGTAAGAAAAGTCTCCTTTATTAATTCCCATATTCTTTAAGGATAAGAAGAAAGCTATGACAAGAGATACTTATGAACTCTCACCTCAGCTTCCTCCAGAGCAGCTTGTATCTCAGCCTTCTCCTGCTCCAGCTGTTTACGAATCTTCTCCAGCTCGTGGATGCTCTTTCCTCCCTCACCAAGTTGCTCAGTCAGGTCGGAAATTTCCTCTATCATCAAAAGAACGGTATATACATTATAGGCCTACTATATGATGGTATAGTCTAGCCCATAATGGACATAACACCTAAATCCACAAGAAGCATGTCCCCCCAAGACCTTGGAGATTCTTGTTTTCTCGTTTCATAGTCTCCAGATGATCCAGAGATTCTTCATAAGAGTTCTTCAGTTTGAAGAGCTCAGTGCTGAGAGTACGAGCCTCTTTCTGAGCACTTTCCAGCTCAGTCTGCGACTCCTCATACTTCTGCTTCCACTCAGCAAGGACCTGGTTTAATAATATTCAGTATTAAATTACTTATTCACTTGTACTTGTCACATTTTCCCTTGAGTTCTCTTTTTTCTTACTCCAATCATACCTTGTCAAAGTTTCTTTGTTTCTTGTCCAGAGCTGCAGCAGCAGCATTCGATCTCTCCACGTCCACCATGAGATCTTCAATCTCACCCTGAAGCCTGTGTTTGGTTTTCTCCAGGGAGGAACATTTAGAATTCGCAGCCTCAACAGCTTCCTCTGCATCCTGCAGGCGCTGGGCCAGTTTCTTCCTATTTCACAAGGAAATCTTACAATCATTCTCAGTACTTATTAACATCCCATCTGTGCTATTGAGGAGGAGGAAACAGTTCTTACTTTGCTTCTTCCAGCTCCTCTGTCCTTTGGATGGCATCAGTTTCGTACTTGGTTCTCCACTGAGCCACCTCAGAGTTGGCCTTGGACATACTGCGTTGGAGCTCAGCTTTGGCCTCCTGCTCCTCCTCAAACTGCTCCCTCAACAAGTCACAGTCATGGCGGGCAGACTGCACTGCATGGGCAAGTGCATTCTTGGCCTGCAAGGTGATAGTATCAGCTGTGATAAACATCCCATTAAGTTAATGTAATGTTGATCTGGAAACTACATTCACGGTAATTTGAGATACCTTGATTTCCTCTTCTAGTTGTCTCTTGAGGTCTTCAATCTGCTGAGTGTAGGACTGCTTCCCTCTGGTCAGCTGTGAGACCAAGGAGTCCTTCTCCTCCAGCTGCCTGCTAAGCTCACCTTTTGGGAAAAAACATTTTCTCTTGTCCCAAATTTGATGTATTCAATTTCAAGTATTTACTGATTTGTCTTACCATTCTCAGTTTGAAGCTTTGCTTTCTGCATGGTGAAATCATTGATGATACGCTGGCTTTCATCAGTTTTAGTCCTCAGTTCACTCATTTGATCTTCAAGAGTGCGGCACATTTTCTCTAAGTTCGACTGAAAATACAAACACAATTTGTTTCCACATTTTGAAATTATTTCATTTAGACATATTTAAAGATGGTATTAAAGCGGCACCAGTGTAGCATGCTTTTCAGTCCCCTGTAGTAATCTGTTGGTTGTACTCACTTTGGATTTGACAATCTGTTCCATGTTGGAAACCACATCATCCAGCTCCAGTCTCAGCTCGCTCTTCTCTTTCTCCAGCTTCTGTTTGACTCTCTGCAGGTTGTCAATCTGCTCTCCCAGGTCGGCCACGCTGTCTGCGTTCTTCTTTCTCAGTGTAGCGGCTGTGGCTTCATGCTGCAGAGTGGCCTCTTCAAGGTCTCTGCGCATCTTCTGAAACTCGGCCTCCCTCTTCTTGTTCATCTCGATCTGGGCAGCAGTGGCTCCTCCGGCCTCCTCCAGCCTCTCACTGATCTCCTCCAGCTCTCGGCCAAGTCAGCTCTCTGTTTCTCCACCTTGGCTCGGGCAGCTCGCTCTGCCTCCAGCTCCTCCTCCAGCTCTTCAATTCGGGCCTAAGATGTACAATTCCCATTAAGAATGCCGAGTAAAAATTAGAACAATATCATTAGTCATTTAAATGAGAAAAATGAAGACTGTTTGCATGTCAGATGACCTGTAACTCCTTAAGTTTCTTCTGAAGTTGGCCTGCCAGTGCTTGTTCATCCTCAATCTTGCTGAGAAGTTGGCTTATCTCAAAGTCCTTTCTGTTGAGAGAAAAGTATATCTTTCACAAGTTGTTCCTTCTTACCTTCAATCAGGAAATGCTACCACCAGACACGAATTTCAGCATTATACAAATCTAGAAAACCGCAGATTACGTTCAGTGACATGTCTTTAAAATTCTGGCTTGCTACTGTATATGCACACAGCAATGATTTAATGGTTAAAATGGAATAAAGATTGTGGTAGTTCATATATGTAAACTATGGTTAAGGTTAGGCATCTGAAACTTTGGTTAAACAGAGGCAAAGTTCCTGGTCTGTCACAGAGGACGGATTCTGGACTCTTTCATGAAAGTCAGGTATGTGACACATTCATCCACCACCCCAACCTCACCCGAACGTTAGCACTGGATTGAAATTGTGAGGTGTGGAATCATCTGATATTGTCATGATTCCTGGAATACTGAACTGAACTTGGTAGAGGAAAACTTACTTCTTCAGCTTCTCTTCAAGTTGCTGCTTGTCGTTCTCCAGGTCCATTAGGCTCTCCTGGCTCAACTTGAGATCTCCTTCCAACTTTCTCTTTGCTCTCTCAAGATCCATCCTGACCTTCTTCTCTTGTTCTAGAGAACCTTCAAGCTATTTTAAAACACACAAAAAAAAACAGATTTATTAAATACTGTCCAATAGTGTTTATATCCATTTTAAATCAATGAACATATATAAAGTTATTCTCACATCATCGACTTGCTGTTCAAGCTTGGCTTTGGCCTTGGTCAGAGTGTTGACTTTGTCCTCCTCACTCTGCAGGTCGTCCAGTGTTTGCTGATGAGCCTCCTGAAGAGCTTTTTTCTCTTTGGTCAGCTTAGCAATGATTTCATCCAAAGCTGCCATCTCTTCAGTCAGGTTTTTAACCTAAATTCATATTTAGTTAGAACATCTCATTTGGTTGAAAATATGATCTATCAACACTAGTCAAAATGCTTTCTTACCTTGTTCTCTGTGGCATGCTTTTCCTTTTCCACTTTAGCCAGAGTCAGCTCCAGATCATCGATGTCCTTCTTGAGCTCTGAACACTCATCCTCCAGCTTCCTCTTCTTGGCAGTCAGCTCTGCATTCATCTCCTCTTCATCTTCCAGCCTCTCTGTCAGCTCTTTATTTTTGGCCTCGAGCTGGATCTTACTCTTGATCAGACCCTCACAGCGCTCCTCAGCATCTGTAAGATTGTCTTGTTCCTGCACAAACCAATATTGTAATTAATGACACCTGTTTAGTATAAGTTTGTGCAAATTTTAGGTACAATGAATGACTGATCTTACAGATTGGACTTGGATCTGCAGGTCATTCTTCTCTTGGAGAAGGGTAACCATCTTTTCCTCCAGCTCTTTCTTGCGTGCCTCAGATTTAGCATAAGCCTCTTTCAGCTTTGTGAACTCCTCCTTCATGTTTGCCATCTCCTTCTCAGTCTCAGCTGATTTCAGCAAAGGTTTGATCTTGAAGTACATCTTCATCCAAGGCCAATTCTTGACACCCATGAAGGCACGCACATTCCACTGGATAACCAGTAAGGAATCCCTAGAGACAACATCAGCAAACTTGAATCCATCTTTCTGCACCTTTCCAGTACCTTTTTTTTTAAGCAATGCTAGAATTGCTCTCAGGATGGACATTCATGGTCACCACAAGACAACATGTTATCATTCTGACATTAGCCAAAGCACTGGTGTGCCTAACTACAGCCTCACTAAGCTGCTACCATGGTTGTAGACTCGTAGCCATTTTTATGGTAAATATTATGTAAAGTAAATATTTGGATGGTCCCATTTCCTGAGTTGGGAAGTCATTCTTCCCACTTTGGTGTGTTGAGCTTGTAAATTGTAATGTGGAATCAACATGAAACCACAAAGGCTAGGGTAGAGTAGGGTTGTTGGACATGTTGTAGTGTCTGTGTGATGGTTCGGCAGAGACTAGTACCCCAATGTTGCTATTCAAGTAAGCTGAAACACTTTGTAGTTTTATTTTACAAAGTGATTTTGTCCCAGACTTGTTGCTGCAGCAGTACATTCCCAAAAACCACTGAAGTATTGTTTGACTTGTTATCAAGGTTAATGCTAATAAAAAACTTTTCTAACTATTCAAAGTCACTCTATGTGGACAGTAACTACCAGTTAAAAAATTACTTTGGTCTGCCATGTTTCGAAGTATACCGTATGACATCAACAGAGAGAAACTCTCTAAGTTGTGTAGAACAATTTTCCTAGTTGTTGTTGCAGCTTGAGGGGGCGTGAATTTACTCAGCCAGAAACCTAATTTTTCAGATTACTCAGACCACATTTTTGCAAGGTAATGCACAAACCTGCGCTCAACAATTTTCTGGAATTCAATCCTGGCAAGTAGTCCTCTGGCTCTTGCTTGAATTCCAGTGATGATGAGAGCAAGACGATCGTCTCTCATCTCCTCAAGAACACCCAGCAGGCCAGCTTTGAAGAACACCTGGTAAAGATGCAGAAAACATTAATTTGATCACCTTTAAATAACTAATTTCAGTTTTTTTAAAAATTAAATCGATGCTTTACCTTTGTGTGACCCAGTTTATACTGCTCGTGGTCGATGTCCAGAGAGCCCAGCAGTTTTTCTGCTGCTTTCTTGTTGTCAATGAACTGTCCCTCAGGGATAGCATTAGGGTTCAGGATACGGTATCTGAAATAAGGACAAATATATGAAAACCATAAGAACACTTTGGCCATGATCGTATTGTAGATGTAGATTTTTCTTACTTTTGCATTTACAGTACCTTTGTTTGAAATCTCCATACTGGATCCTGTTGGGGAAACCCTTCCTACAGATCCTGATGCCCTCCAGCACACCGTTACAGCGCAGCTGGTGCATGACCAGAGGATTCTCCATGGCCCCAGGAGTCTTGGTCTCATTGGGGATGAGGCAGCGTACAAAGTGGGGGTGAGTTGACCTGAGGTTGGTCATCAGTTTGTTCAAGTTCTCCTGTTATAGTCAAAAACAGCCATTATATGTAAAGGTGTAGTGACAGTATTAGTCTTTTTTCCCCCAAAGGCAAACCAATAACAGCAGTGTAAAAAATGTAAGTTTATTCACCCTGTGCAGCGCAGACACAGTCTGGAAGGAAGAACCTTTCTTCTTTCCTCCCTTTCCTCCCTTGCCTCCTGATTCCTGGGCTGCATAAAATGTTCAAAATTCATCATCCGGATGTGTCAAGAGGTTTTAAGGTATTTTAAATGTTATAACATTACAAAAATGTTACAGTAGAAATGTACCTGAATCTGCTCCAGCATAGCCAATGAAAAGATTTGCCAACACTTTGAGAGTGGACTTTTGAAAGAGTCCCACCACAGTTTCATTCAGTGGGTCCTTGTTCTTCACAAGCCAGTTAGTGATGTTGTAATCAACAGTACCAGCATAGTGAACCAGGGAGAAATGAGCCTCTGGTTTGCCCTTAACAATCCTGGCTTCTGGAAGTTGGGACTTTTACCCAGATGGTGGTCATACAGTTTGGCTTTGAATGTTGCGTCACTGGCTTTGGGGAACATGCACTCCTCTTCAAGGATGGACATGATGCCCATGGGCTGAAGGAAGATTGATTAGAATTATTTGAAGTAAACTGGCACAAAGATAGCTCAAGTTTGTTAAATCACATCTATGCACTAACCTTCTCAATGAGTTCAATGCAGGCTGCCAAGTCCATGCCAAAGTCAATGAACTCCCACACGATGCCCTCTTTCTTGTACTCCTCTTGTTCCAGCACAAACATGTGGTGGTTGAAGAACTGCTGCAGCTTCTCATTAGTATAGTTGATGCACAGTTGCTCAAAGGTGTTGAACTAGGAAGAACATTCAAAGAGAGGAGTTAGAAAAAGTATATTTTAACAGTCACATGTCCATAAAACCTTCTATACTCACATCAAAGATCTCAAATCCAGCAATGTCCAGCACACCAATGAAGTACTGGCGAGGTTGCTTGGTATCCAGAGACTGGTTGATTCTCACCACCATCCACAAGAACATTTTCTCGTACACTGACTTGGACAGGGCACCAATGGAGTAGTACACCTGTTTTTACGAATAAAAACAAAGAACTGAACTTGTTAAAAATAAGTACTTTAATATTTTAGCATTATGCTTTTCTACATTGCCAGTGCTCCAACACTCACCTGCTGAACACTCTGACCTTTAGTGACCCACTCATTTCCGACCTTGACTCTTGGGTGGCACAGGCCCTTCAGCAGGTCAGCAGAGTTCAAGCCCATCAGATATGCAACCTTGTCAACATCTGAAACAGTGAAATTGTATCAGTTAGATAAGATAAAGACTTCATAAACCGCACAGTCTCTGCACTGGTCTGTAATTTGGTAGCTGTATTCACCTTCAGTGCCGTCAGCCTCTGCTTGCTCCTCTCTCTGCTTCTGTTTGAACTTCATGTTGCCAAAGTGCATGATGGCTCCAGTCAGCTTGTAGATGCTGTTCTTCTCCTCTTGGGTGAAGCTCAGGACATCAAAAGCGTCCTTTAACACATTAAAATTGTATATCACACTTATGAATTAAATTCAAGACAATGCAGTCAGTTACTTCAGTTTGTTGAATGTAGCACTGTCCTTACATCAGTTGCCATTAACTCATCAGCATCATCAATTGATGCAACATTGATTTCTCCTTGGGAGATGTACGCATAGTCATATGGGTTGCTTGTAATAAGCAGCATCTCTGAAAATGAAAAGACATTTGGTCATGATGTGAGACTCGTAGATCATTAACAAATGGAACAAATGAATGGGTGATTCTCACCCAGCAGCTCTGGTTTCCTTTGGGACAGAATCTGGTAGAAGATGTGGTAGTCTCTCTCAGCCTTGAGCTGATAGGTCACACGGGACTTCTCCAGCAGATCTGACAATGTGTAACATATTTGTATTAAGCGGTGATGTGGTCTCAAGACATATGACCTGGACTTGGGAAAATTTGATGACTTTAGACCTGACAAAATCAAAAAAGACTTGCAACTGAGACTTTTAAATGACACATGACTTCACTCTTAGACTGTTTTTTGTACTGTGTACTTACAAGTTTCAATATCAGCGAAGACAATTTTCCGCTGACTCCAAAATGGATTCGAATGAATTTACCCTGCAATGAGAAGATGCTGTTAAAATATATCAACATAGTCGTATCTGCACATGTAATGTTTGGAATGATGAAACTTACAAATCTGGAGGAGTTGTCATTTCTGATGGTCTTGGCATTTCCAAAGGCCTCCAGGGCAGGATTGGCCTGGATGATTTGATCCTCCAGGGTGCCCTGCAGGTTTAATGGGTGCCAAAATTTAGGCCACAAATATTGAAATCTAACTTGTTGTGTATATAATAATAAACTCTTAATTAAACGGTTTGAAACCAACCTTTTTCTCCTGAGCAGCATCCTTCTTGCCAGAAACAGCTGCAATGCTGGCAAAGTACTGGATGACTCTCTTGGTGTTCACAGTCTTTCCTGCACCAGATTCCCCACTATGAATGAACAAACATGTGAACTGAACACGTCAGAAGCAAAACATAAACTCTGCTGTAGGGATGCACAATATTGCCAGAACTTCATCTGAATCAGCAGATATAGGTTTTTCAGTGAAATATCAGTATCGGCTTGGTGGAGCCAAGTCACATTCCTACAACACTACAAATTTTATTGTTCATCTCAAAAGCTGTCACCCCGATCATTACAGCAAATTAGTGAAAAAAAGAGAAAAAGATGATCAGCAGTAGTTCTCTTATTTTCCCAGTGAATGTGCACATTTAGAAAAGCATTGTATTTTATTTTGAAATGTGTTGTATTTTATTGTGAAAAGCATTGTATTTTATTTTGAAAAGCAATGTACTTTACTTTGGAAAACATTGTATTTGACTTTGAAAAGCATTTTCTTTTATTTTGAAAAGCACCATATTGTACTTCTGCCAGTAGGTTATCAAAACAATACGTTACGTTAATTCCAGAAGAAGAATTGCTAATGAAAATATATGCATTTATCGGCATCTGCAATCTGCCAAAATGAGTTGGAAAATATTGGCATATTGGATATGTAAAAATCGAATATCGTGCATCCCTACTTTGCTCTAGAAATTGAATTTAAATAAGACTTTTTTTAAACTTACGTGATTAGAATAGACTGGTTTTCTCTGTCTGTAAGATTAAGAAAGTTCAGTGTTAAGGACATTTTTCTTTTGGATGGTGTCAGAGATTACAAAGCTTACAATGGAGTTGATGCATAAGAACTGAACACACCTGACAGCATGTACTGGTAGGCATTGTCAGAGATGGAGTAGATGTGAGGAGGAGCTTCACTCCTCTTCTTCCCTCTGTAGGCCTTGACCACTGCCTGATCGTACACTGGCAGCCACTTGTAGGGGTTGACAGTCACACAGAACAGCCCTGAGTAGGTCTGTAGACAAAGATACATGAAACAAGTCTGTTTTTACTGGACTGAGGATTTCTTACACGGGAGACCAGTAGGTTTGTGGTCATTAACTCACGTAGATCATCCATGCTGCGTAACGCTCTTTGAGGTTAAACAGCACAGCGGGTTCATGGAGGAAGGTGAACATCGCCATGTCCTCAATTTTATCGAACTTTGGCGGGTTCTGAGGGTGGATATCAGCCTCCTTGTGGATTACAGTCTGAAATGATTCACCACAGAGAATATCTCAAGTTAAATTGTTGTAAAAGTCATAAGGTAAAAGTTTGACTGTTGGGTCACAACCACTTTCCCACTTCCATTAGTCAGTGTAAATACTGAACATACCTTTCCATCCTCAGTTTCAACGGTGACTTTGTCGCCGTCTCTGCTGGTGACTGTGGCTTTAACGTACTCCACTTCAGGGTCGGGCACGAAACACTGCCTTTTTATGTCAAAGGGGCGAGTCTGGGCCTCCAGACGCTCCTTCTCTGACTTTCTCAGGAAGGAGGCAGCGTCCCCAAACTCCGCCATAAACAGAGTCACTGCTCATCTTGGAACCTGTGCAGTACAAATGATGATTGGACTTAGACTTTACATGCAGGGCTCAACATTATCCCTTGCCCACTTGCCCAAGACAAGTACACTCTATGTTTGGGCAAGTGGAATGCCTCATGCAGTGGTCCAACAGGGCAAGAGAAAAATAAATGCAATGTCTGTATCTATTTTCCCATGATTCAGACTGTGTACCAGCTCTGAACTCAAACACACTGTGCAGTGGAACAACAAATGACTGTCTTGTTTTAGTTTACAATGTTC
The DNA here is from genome assembly GCA_034769285.1 of Lutjanus argentimaculatus. NCBI lineage: Eukaryota > Metazoa > Chordata > Actinopteri > Lutjaniformes > Lutjanidae > Lutjanus > Lutjanus argentimaculatus. The sequence goes on along the minus strand of JAWZSL010000009.1, from coordinate 23,804,671 downwards.
CTCCACTTGTCTAAAACTGGTCGCTGCTTCAGAATTTGCCATGAAGTCTCTGTGGAGCTGTCTGAACTCAAAGCTAGCAAGTTAGCAGTAACTATTTTTTCACTGGGGTGGAAAAAAATGTCAAGAGAAAACATGATTGATCATCTGATCCTCACTCCTTCCAGCTCCACAGCTCTGAAACATATTTGGGAGACCTCTGGTTTTCAGCTATTTAATTGTCTTAAGCCTAATTCATAGCTGCTAATAGTGTGGACCAACTCTGCTGTGAAGAGTACAAGCAGACGCTGCATTAAGGTTACATAAACAGGCTCTTTTTTGCTTTTCTGTAGACACAAACACAACACACAGTCTTTAAATAACTTTATGGCTGGCCAAAGTAAGTTAGCATACAGTGGGTAAAACTCGCTTTAACAACAAACCCACTTCACAGTCTACCCAGAAGGCCACCTTCCATAAGGGAAAGGCTAGTTACACGCAGGTGCAGTTACGCTGTGGGTGTGCTAACCAGAGGTGGAAGAAGTATTTAGATCCATTACTTAAACAAAAGTACAACAACAATACCACTGTGAGAGTACTCCACTACAGGTAAAAGTTCTGTATTTTAAACCTTAATAAGTTAAGTATAATATATAAATGTCCACATCCCTTTTACGTTTTAATACGTTTCCATTTTCCATTTTGTACAAGTAGGTTTGGCTGTCAGGCAAGAAAAACATTTCTGCTACTTAACTGAAAGGCAAGTGGCTGAAAAGGCTTAATGCCAAGCCCTGACATGTGTGCAACATAATTTTGTCATTAAATGATTAAATATTTCATTTGAAAAGCACTTAACAAACTACTCATTCCGTTAGTGCAGCCATTTAAATTGATTCGACTAGATTTAAATCAAATTCACCGTTAGTGTCACCTTACCTGTGTTTTCACCCCCTTGGCAAGATGTTTTTTTAATATCTGCAAATTATACAGAAGAAATACGCTTTAGAAAGCTCCCAACACTTTAGAAATATTCACAGTCAAATCAGCAAGATGGTAATATAATAATCCTCTGTTTAAAATCTCTTCCTCCATACTCACCCTCAGGCTGTCTGGTAACTTGCCTCTTGCCTCCGGTCTTCTTTATAAAGGATGCCGTCCAACCCTAAAAGGCAGAGAAATTAATTATTCAGATCTTCCATCAGATGATCTGGATATTTCGGCTGGAGGTGTTTACCTCTTTTACTTATAAGGCTTGTAACCATTTGTTCTCACGCGCCCAATAAGGAGAACCTGCTGGTGCGATGACATCAGGTCAACAATTGTACATTTCGGAGCCTTTGTTCTATTTTAGTCCACCCCTTCCTGTTAGTTTATATGGTCTTATAGGAACACTGATAAAGTCACTAAATTGTCCTTTTGCATTAGTTTGCACCAAAACTTAAGTGACAATGTCAAACATCCTTGCTGTCGACCACATTCCTGAAAAACATGTGCGCACAAGCCCCATTTCATCCATGTGACGTGAGCACATCCACCTGTCTCCTGCTGAAGGCCAGGTCACAATGCTCCGTTGTCTGCCTCTGGACTGTCTTGTCAACTGTTCCTTCTCTTTATCCTTGAGAACAAAGATAAACCTGTGAAATTCTTATGAGATTCTCCCTGACACTTCTGAGGCTGGTTTGATCGCCAGGTCTTGCCCTCTCATTGTTCTATGGCAGGTGCTTTGTATGTGTGTGTAGGTCCCATTGGACATAAATAAACACTTAAAGGCCATACAGAGGAGCTTGAACCTATGGGGACATAGTGTATGAACTTGTGGCAACCATGTGTTTGCTTTTTTTTTTTTTTTTTTTTTTTTAAAGGTGTTAGGGAGATGGTTATGCATAAAAGATTTACTCTAGATCATATTAATCAACAGCAATTATGAAATATGTTATTTTCACATCACACAGGCACAAAAACTCATTGACACAACACAGTTTTCATAGACAAATAGTGGTCAAAGTATATGATAATAAAGAAAATCAGGGATACAAACACAAAAATATGATTAATTAATTAATAATCCTGTAAAACAAACAAGACTAGGATAGATCCTTCAAATAGAGACTGCTGGGAGATTGACTGAAAGAGGCCCAGAGGTTTGACAAACTGTTGAGTCAAAAGGTTTGGATCCTCTTAACCCTTCCAGTGTCACCTTCCTTCAGGGTTAAGATAGCTGTCAGGTTTTACTGTCCAAGGAAAGTGACAAATTACAAGGTGGCAGCAGGGTTAATAGTAAAAGGAGCTTTCATTCCTTTGCAGGACCTCAACATGCTACTTGAGAACCTCTTCGTATGTCACAAATTTACACCTCGGGTTTAGCTGTTAGCTCCTTGGACAGGAGGTCAACTTTCAGTGGTGTCCAGGGTCCAGGTCTCAGCTGTCTGCTTGTCTCTCTGCAGTCAGCCTTACGCATGACAAAGACAGGACTTTACTGTCTGTCGGAGAGTGGGCTGTAGTTGACTTAGTCCGTTCTGCTGACCTCCCCCTAGTCTGAATGTTTGAGAGCATGTCCACACTTAAAGTGATTTACATTATAAATATCGGCAATATCAAGTGCTAGTAGGTGGATTTTGCTAGCTAGCCTAGCTGTGGTAAGCCAAGCTAAACTAAGGAGTTGATGCCTGCAGCAAATGCAATTATCAGACAATGCTGAAAAAAATCACCCTTGTCCTTACATTGTATTTGACTTCAGTAGGCCTAAAGAAAGATAATATTAGCTTATCCATTCTAATTACCAACAGTGCATGAAACTTTACATGTTTAAAAAGTTTCTTCATAAAAAGCAAGTCTCAGCAACTTTTGCTAAACACCAATCAGAGTGGCCAAAAGTCACAAATACAGGATAATGGCAAACGCTAAAATTTAGCGTACCAGGAGCACAAGAGTACAGACTTATGTTAAGTTATAGAGCAATTTCTATTGAAGGTATTCTGACATCAGCCACCATAATCATACTAGACTGTATGATTATGACTACTAGACTGGTCATACTAGACCATTCAAAACTGTAGCAGCAAAACCCCCTGAGTGAGCTAAACTGAGCAATGGTGTGTTGTACTTGCATCCGCACTGGCAACAGCCATGGCCAAAGGCATGATGTCCGTCTATTTGTACATCCATCCATCCATTCAATCGTCTGTCCTATTCTTGTGAATTCAACATCTCAAGAATGCTTTGTGGCAATTTCCTCAAAATAGTCAGCCAGGACTCATTGCTGATTAGATTTTGGTGGTCAGAGGTCACTTTGTCCTCGCAAAACACATTTTTGGCTGTAACTCAGTAATTCATACGCTAATTATGACAAAATTTCACACAAATGTCCAATAGGATAAATGTTTAAGTGATATATATGTTTATCAAAAGGTCAAAGGCCAACGTCACTGTGACATCATAATGTTTGGCTCTCTATCAGTTTTCTATAGTCTCACTGGAAATTATTCACTGGAATAATACATGTTAAACTAGTAAGAACTTACATGTAACTAGTTATATGATTTTAAATTACAAAATAAATGTAATTGCAATCTGTTACAGTTACTTAAAGAACATGTAATTAAAACACAGTACAGTACAGCTGAGTGCACTTTTGTAGTTGACAGTTGGAATGAAAAATTAATGTGAACTTGAACGTAATGTGCAGCGGAGAGGAGCTTTATCCTGTCCTGTGGGCTGTAGCTGTCACCATCCTTCACCATGACAGTGAGGCGTAACCCGACCCGTCGATTTTGCTGGCCGTTGTCTTCTTCCTTCTTGTCCTTGAGGACAAAGATAACTCAGTGACATTCATGCTGAGCACCTTAGTGAGATTTAGGTTGACAGCTTGAGCAATACATTTGGTTCAATGGGTTAAAGAGCGACACATGCTCTGCACATACACTGCACGTCTCATCACTGCTATGCATTTTACTTATAGAATACGCTATCAAATACACTCATTCATTTCAGAGCTTTGTAGCTGCAAAATAAGCATATATATGCATATATTGAATATAATTTATACTGTTTCTGTAAGTTGTACAAGTGAACTTTGGGATTAATAACTGCAATAATGAAGGGATACACTTGAGTATCTGTTTGAGCTTCTTGATGTTTTATTCATTTTTCTGTTTGATAAAGAAGCCGGTGGTTATATCCCACAATAAACTTAAAGACTTCTCTGATTCCCAGCTGTTCAGTCATCTTCATCCACTTCATCTTGTTCTCTGTCTGCTTATTTCTTCCTGTTGAAACACCAGGACCATCAGTTTGCCTTCTGTTTCACTGCGACACTCTGTGCTTCATTTACTGCAACGTTTTATTACAGTTCTTGTGTGCGTTCCTGTGTTTTGAACACATTTGTTATAAAGTGTTTAGATATCAGAAGTTCCTCTCAGGAAGTTACAACTTCAGGTACATATGTAGAGACTATGCATTATTTCTAGCCAGTGAGCAATATTTTGCAGTGTCTAAAGAACATTATGTGCAAAAATATGAACATAATTACAGTTACAGCTGATTTTCTTTTATTATAGCCTCTGTATTTACTGTGTATTTAACTTTACAGACAGATCTCTTGTAAACAGTGGTGGAAGAAGTACTCAGCTCTTTTATTGAAGTAAAAGTAACAATACCGCAGTCATGAGTTCAATATTTCACTTAATGTTGCAGCTATGGAGCTTATTTTTTACTATATGGATCAAGTCTTATCTTTATCTGTAATAATACGGCAAATTTTATTTGTTGATTATTTTTATTGTTATTAATATCAATCTACAGTAAGGTTCAAGTACCTCAAAACTGTATCCAAGTACAATAATTGAGTAAATAAGTAAGTAAGTACTTCTATCCACCACTGCATGTAGATAAACTTTCCTGCTGTTTCAGAGGTAAAGTTTTGCTCTAGATTCAAAATTTCATTCTTGTGTGATCTAAATCTAAAGATGAGTTGATCTTAAAGGACCAGTGTGTAAGATTTTGTGGCATCTAGCAATGAGCTTGTAGACTGGAAACACATCATCTCACCCTCCCCTTCCAAGCATGTAGGAAAACCTACAATGGCCGCGAAACTCGGTCTGTCTATTCTGGGCTCCTGTAGAAACATGTCAGTGTGACTTGGCAGCATCTGTCGAAGAGGACCGTCTCCCTCTGTAGATATAAATGGCTCATTCTAAGGTAATGAAAACGCCACGATTCCTCTTTTCGGGTGATTCTACACTAATGAAAACATACTTATGAATATTATATTCCATTTGTGCCATATTCTGCCAATAAGTCTTTTAAAAGGCCTTCAAAGTCAGAATAACACAAAAGTCAAAATATCATCCGTAATAATTTATCTCATGTTGAACCTCATTTTTTCTTTAGTTCTTAAAGTATCAAAAAGATGCTTTGACCATGTTATTTTACATACTTATGAATATTATATTCCATTTATGTCATTTTCTGCAAATAAATGTTACACACTCGACCTTTGAGCAAAAGCACAAAAGTAAATGCATCAAAATATACTTCAACTACCAAAAGTACGTGTTCTACTCATTATGCAGAATGTCCCATTTCACAATAAAGTATATTTAATCATTATAATTGTTGAGGCATCAATGTACATAACTTTAATGTTGCAGCTGGTGAAGCCAGAGCTTAATTTGTATTATATATTCTGCCGGGAAACCCTATGAATTTTGCCAAGGGATCAATAAAGTCTTATCTTTATAATAAATCATAACTTATTTGTTGATTATATAAATTTTTTTTATCAATCACAATCCACAAAGTAACTAGTAACCCAAGGTTTAAAGTCAGTTTAAAGTGTAGTGGAGTAAAAAGTACAGTATTTCCCTCTGAAAAGTAGTGGAGTAGAAGTATAGACAAGCAGAAGAAGGAAATACTCAAGAAATACCTAAAAATTGTAATTCAGTGCAGTAATTGAGTAAATATACATATATATATAGTTACTTCCGACCACTGCATGTAGAGAAAATTACCAACTGTTTCAGAGGTAAAGTTACTCATTATAAAGTTACTTTGGATTTAAAAGTTTATATTTGTTTGATCCAACACTAAAAATAAATCAGTCCAGACTCATCATTTAATAAAGTGGAATTGGTGATTTTTTTTCAGTTGAATTATTCTAATTTGAACCAGTTACACTGAGACATGCCTGCAGGATTTAAAGACAGTTGCAGCAAATCACATGATTCATTCCGTAACAACTCTTTTCAGAAACGCCCATGTCTTGTTAATTTAACCAGTTTTATTTTACATTAAATCAGGCTATAGTGTTAACTGCATCACACTCATCATTGAACAGATCATCAGTGTTGTCAGACATAATACTACTTGAGTCAAGTTAATCATAGTGATAATAATCGTCAGTGTACAAGTGCAACATACAGAGGAAAAAACTACCAAAGGCTGACGGAGGAAGAAGCCACCAGCAAGGTGATTTCTTTAAATACTCCTCGACATCAGAGTCCAAATTAAACAACTTCTGCCTCCTCTTTATAACACGCACACCACAAACACTTAGGAAAAAGAATTACCCGAGCACACTTAACATACACCAGAGTGTTTTCAAGCACTGAAACTCACATGCTTCAGTAATTCTTCATCATGATTTAACATGTGCCATATGCAACCTGTCATCAGCCAACACACTCAAAATAAAAAAAGCTATGACACAAAAAAAAAAAAAAAAATACATCCTTGGTGCGTGCTTGAGGAGTCAGAGTGTTAATTTGGAGCTCTGGGGCCCTCTTCAGCTCCCATTCAAACCTCATGGAGCACAGTCATCGGGCCCTTTTTCCAGCATCAATACACATTCAGGCAAAATGACAGACGACCTCTTTCAAAACCTCCACATTTAATTCCTGACAAGAAAAAATATATGTGCCTGGTTATACAACTTCTACTGTAGTTTGTTCGTCGTACCCGTCTATTCTCTTACAGCTGAGCCTGGTCATCTAGAGAGGTATTGAGTAACTATAAGCTTCTGAGGAAATACAGAAAAAAAACAAGCCCTTCAGTGCTTCCAAACATGCAGGAATGTTGTGACAGTTAACAGCTTCACTGTTGTTTGATCAGACATCAGAAAATGGAAAGTTTATTCCATGCCAACCCAATTAAATAAATTTAGCTTCAAGTGATAATTTGGATTATTTAATGTAGCATATGAGGTACGTATTACCTACAGTAGATGCCAGTCAACACGGCCTCAGTATGGAGAAGCAGAGAGGAGCATCAGCACAGAATCTAAGTAATGAACTGCTGTGGACAGGGTCAGCAACAAAATGCATTTTAACCACTTAAAAAAGTTCCACCTAGATTAAAAAAAACAAAAAAACTTTGCTGTCAGACAGCCTTTTTCCAAAGGAAAACTACTGTTATAGAAGCAAAATATCACTCTTTCCAAATCAACCAGACTCCATAGGCAAAACCAGTAATTTTACCTCAAAGAACAAAGGAGCTGCGGGTCTGTTACTGCCTTGGTCTGCTAGTTAATTTGTTTGTTTGTGACTTTGGTGAGTCCAGATTATCTTTTGAAAATGCACAGTCACATTAACTAACTAAAAGGTCAAGGCAGCGGCAGACCAGCAACTCCCATGTTCTCAGAGGTAAATGACTGATTTTGCCTATAGAGTTTTGTTGGTTTGGAAAGAGTGATATTTGGCTAGTATAATGTCAGTTTCCTATCAGAAACTGAAATGATAAGTGGCTAAAATACATCATGTTGGTGACCCCGTCCACATTTGAACATTGCTTAACTTCCATGCTGGTGCCTCGCTCCGCTTCTCCAAACTGGGGGCACGCTGATCAGCATATATTGTTGCTAATACACTGACTATCAGTAAGAACCTCATAGAACCCCGCTTTAAATAATCCAAACTATCCCATTTATATTTAAAAATACTAGGCCTCTGGATAATTACTGCTTATACTTAATAACAACATAAATAAGACATAAATATAGCTGGCTCCAGGCCAGATTCAGTAACTGGATTTACACAGTTTGAACAAGAACACCTTTCTGATTGAAGGCCTCTTTCTCTTTTGTTGTATGATCCCAAATGTTGATAATTTACGTTCATAAAACTGTCCCTTAAATTTGAAGACTCAGGTCAAATTGACCATCATCTTTAAAAAGAATGATTCAAAGTGCTCTGCACCGCTTCTCCTCTGCATAGCGTACAGTACTGTACAGTTTCCAGCCACAGGGTCTGCTGCTTGAACAAAAACTCAGATGCCCCAAGAAGTTAAAGAAACTAAGACTAGAGTATTTACAAGGCATTTAACACCCACACCTCTATCACATCCTACATATGTCTGAGAACTGTGGTCTGTCCCGGTTTGGAGAGTTTTACCACAAGTGTCACAGGAAAGTATACAAAACTGACTTTGCTCTCATTTTGCACACCTCCGAGCACTTATTGTGTCATACACAGCAAACACGACAGAAAAAACGTTCTATGCAGGTTAAGACAAATGCTAGGAATAATTTGCGACTACTCTCCAACGCCACGTCTGGCCTGGAGTGTCAGTAGTAAGCAGCTAACATCTGACATATGACAGACACACTGGAGGACCGCGTGCAGCAGTGTATGCTGGTGTGTCACATGGAGCGGGACCCCCGCCGTCCAGTCAGGAAGAGATGAAAGATGAAGACTTCCCTATGTGTGTGTGTGTGTGTGTGTGTGTGTGTGTGTGCATGTGGGCAGGTCTACACACATCTGAATGGCAGCAAGATGGAGAATGATGAAGAAAAAATGGCCACTCAACCCAACCGCCTGCGTTTGGAATGACTCGAGGATGATATGTTAGGAAGCTTTGAGTGTCCGATCACCTTTAAGTCTCTATATTGCTCTAACTGTCTCCTCCTCTGCATGGACATAATAGATGTAAATGCTGTGGCTGCAAAGTGAGTGATTTGAGCACAGTCCACTCTTTCAGTCCACTTCTTTTCACTCTTTCAGTCTTTTAGGTCTCTGGGTTGGGAGTGGCCAACAGCGGCACATTGTCCCTCCTCCTCCTGCCCAGCGGGGGGCGCCTGTACTGCTCCCCGTCGGCCAGCGTCTGGGGCAGCGGCTTCCTCTTGCTCTCGGGGAGCAGCAGGATGGACAGCACGGCCAGCAGGGCCAGAGAGGAGTAGACCACGTGGTGCAGGAAGTAACCGTAGTGGTTCCTCAGGTCCATGAGCGGCGAGCTGAGGCGGCCCACGCAGCCCAGGGCGAGCACTGCGCCCACACCGCTGCCCTGTAAATACAACACAACTTCAGATTTCATATTTACCGCATATGCTAGGATCCAATTTTTCAGATTCAGCCACCCTCCTAAAGACAAAATTCCCATTTTTTTCTGTACAGATGCTGTTTGTTGCTGTTATTTATTATTACAACAACAGCTTTTAAACACTCTTTTCTGATTGGTCAATTACAGCTTTCTTCAGTCTGCTACCTCTAAATAACAGACTACTGCTATGAATAACAGATCATTGCTATGGACACAGTAAACATAAAATATTTTTTAAATCAATGTTTTTATCTCAACATACATTATCCCTTAACGGTTGAGTAAAATTTGTACTAAATGTGTAAAAATGTTTTTTTCCTTTCAAAGAAATAGTTAAACATTCTGGGAAATGTCCTCATTTACTTTTTTGCTAAGTTAGATGAGAGAATCGACACCACTTTCATGTTGGTCTGGTAAATATGACACCACAGCCAGAAACTGTTAGCTTAGTTTAAAGACTGGAAACGGGTAAACAGCTAGCCTGGATCTGTCCAAGGGTAGCTAAATCCACCTTCCAGTCAGTCGGATCGAATTTGGAAACTTGTTTACCCATCACTCATCTCACCACCTCTCATCAGTTAACCACGAGTGTATATTCTTAATAAGTGTGCCAGCTGATATAAAACCCACTAAAATCCATGATGCCCCTCATTTATAATCCCCTACTGAAATGTTCTCCCTGTGCATTTTTGTGAGCTTATATCTGTTTTATCCTGTCATTGTTATGCACACTGACTGACAAAGAAAAAAAAATAACTGCTCAACTTGAAGAACCTCAAGAGGGATCTCCGACCGATGATTCAGATCCTTAACTCTCAGGGGGCAGCCCTGCTTGGAACAGAGCCAGGCTAGCTGTTTTCACCCTTTTTCCAGATGTTTATGCAAAGCTACCGATCTTATATAAAAGTGGTATTGATCTTTTCATCTAACTCTCTGCAAGAACGCAAGTACACGCATTTCCAAAAGCATCAAAAAATTCCTTTAAAGGTCCAGTGTATAAGATTTATGGGGATCTATTAGCAGAATATGGTAGAAATGGAATTAATGAGTATGTTTTCATTAGTGTATAATCACCTGAAAACAACAACTGTTGTGTTTTCGTTATCTTTGAATGAGCTGTTTATATATGAGCTGTTGCTCCATTTTTTTACAGTATCCTAGAATGGACAAACTAAACACAGGTTCTCCTACTTGGAAGGGGAAGGTGAGACCAGGTGTTTGCAATCTGCAACCTCACTGCTAGATGCCAATAAATCCTACACATTGGTCCTGTAAGTATGAATTAACGTTTATTTTAGAAATATCAGTTCAAACACAGCACTATAAATGTTTCGAATTTCCCTCGAACTTGAGTCATTTTACTTTTTCATTTCAAAAAGAAGATAAGCTGAGCCATCATGTAATTTTAAGACTGATCCCAGTTAATGAGGATTTTTTATGTCAGAAAACTTCTCTTCATTACTAATAGATATCCATGGAAATTTCCTCTCTCCTCCCTCTTTATTTAACTACATTTTTCATGGCCTGATTCATTTTGGCAGCACTTATGGACTGAGCCGGCTCTCTCTGACAGAAAGAATATGACAACATTAAACATCTCAGTACATTTTCAGGGGGGAGAAAGTCAGTTTTTCGACTGCGGAGTGTTGCTGTGTTACCTGATGATGGTTGGCATGATCTCTGCAGTGAAGAGGATGCAGAGGGAGGCGGTGGCCTGGGAGGAGAACAGACCCAGCACTGAGAAGACTGTGATGGCCGTCTCACTGAGATCTAAAGGGGAGGAGGAGGGACAAGCATCAGTAATTATAGATTACCTTGATGAAGTGCAGCTTCTCTGTTTTTCATTTTCTGATGATATATATCATGGTGCCCTGTTGATTTGAACACTGAATCTGGCTACCGCATCTTTTCCCTACAGGTTTACAAGACTTGTTTTAAATAACAACAGGCACAGAGAGCAGTGAGGAGGATCTAAGAGGAGGTCAGTGCCTCTGCCCCTTCAGCCTTTGATGCATGATTAAAGCACAGCACCTGACACAGCTTTGACTTTGCTGCCACTGCAGTGTCCTACATAAACTGGGGTGTCATACTCTTTTTCAGCCACAAGGGGGAGACTTAGACTGAGGCAACACTGAGTGAGTTTCCCACCAGGCTGTGAGAAGACAAAAGGCACCTAGGATGTACTTTTCCATGCACAAAGCTCACTTATTTTCACAATGCATGTGCAGATGATCTAATGTGACAACAAATCTGAGCTTAAAATCAAATAAACTAACTTCTAACTTCATTCCAGTCAGGATTTGAGTAATCAAGGCCTTTAATCCTAACACAAGCCTCACATAATGGTTCTCTAACAACAGGGGGTGATTCCTTGTGGGCAAACTCTATTAACAGCTTTCTTTATCTGACTTGAGATTTACTTGAGAAAACAAATATCCTGCTGCCAACTAAAGCCTGCTTACACTCCATGAGTCCCAGGAGGATCAAAGAGGCCAGCCCCGTCATCGTCATGGAGAGGAGCAGGATGCCACGGCGACCGCACCTGTCTACGGTCGCCCAGAGCAACAGCCAGGCACCGCCCCCTGCACACACAGACAGCAGGTACGTCCAATAGAAGCTGGGGGCGGTGCCCTGACGTCACCTCGGAAAGAACTGTAGCAGTGACTAATGCCATGAGAGATGAATCTGAGGGAGGAGGGACAGAAAAACAGAGAGTAAGCAGTCGAGTGTTTCCAAACAGGTTTTAAATAGAAAAGTGGAAGGACATTAGAAGAATCGTGATGAAATATGAGACAGCAGCAGATAAAGTGCTACGCAAACAGAAAGGACTGACTCAAAGCTGCAGAGTGGCTAAACTGATGTCAAGAGAGTCGGGTGACTTACGAGGTGAAGCCGAGCACACACATGTTCTTCCAGATGTTCCTGCTGTGGAAAAGCTCAGGGAAGGACAGGTGGGGGCGTGAGGAGGGGGTCGGCTCTGAATCCAGCTCTGCAGCAAGTAAAAGAAGGACAAAACAGACTTTTCACTTTTAATTCACAGTTCAGCAACACATGACGTGACCTGGTTTTTCTTCTAATCAATATCTCACTGTCAGTTCAATCAATGTTGTTACAGTTCCCATTGGTCAAATAGAAGTTGTTTAACAGCCACTCAGCATGAATAAAAACAGATTCTATGTTGACACTTTATGTAACCCTCCCAGTTTAAAGGCATAAATAAGGGAATGATGTGAGCAGGCCATTAAAGCAAAATAAACCCTGACAGCGTGATGCAGGACACAAAGCTGAGGGGTCTTGAGTTATCCTGCAGGGGTTTATTTTTCCAATGACCTGCCCTTTGCCCAAAGTTTTTTTTAATTTAAAATGTATTTTATTGCTTTATATATGTTATACAATATACAACTGGCAGAATTCTCTGATGAAGGCAATGTGATGCTGCTGACATTTTGGATAATCCAGTAAATGGACACTGAGTTAAATTTTTTTGTCCATCTAATGTTCGAGGTCAAGAATGACCCTTCAAGCTCCACATCTCTTCATGAGCTTTAAACCCTCCTAGGAATGATTTGTTTTGTACATAAACAAGTTAATAAGTGGTTCAAAAACACTGTGTGTTTGTTTGTGTGTAATAAACATACATATTTAATTGTAATTACAGATACATGAAACAGTGTTATCAATCATTCATTATGTTTTCTCATAAAAAGGCTAAGAGAATGCTACAGGAATGATTCCCCACAACCCGGACATGAGTTGGCATATCAGCACTTCTGGTTTCCTTGTAGTCAATGGGGTTTTTTGAATGGGTTTTTGGCTAGATGCCTGAAATAAGATCTGTGATGGGTGCAAGCTTGAGAGATTTTCATTGGCTACATGAGACTACAGTGGTGGTGAAGTCATGTGACCCTGGTGTATTTCGTTTATCGCCTAAGGTTAGCTTTTTACTGTGGCAATGCATTTATGCTTCAAAAATCATGAATCAGGGGTTCATTTGTGAGGATCTTACTGAACAAAACATTTTATATACTTACAACTACAATATAGTAGTGTGTAGTGGACATTTGTAAGGATATCTTTCAAATTTCATGTTCACTGGAGAAAATTTTAATTAATCTGAATCCAACTTTAGTCTAGTAAATATGCACCAGGTTATTATACTGTCACTGACACCCTTAGTAAATCAGAGGAAGCTTGTAGAAAAAGACACTCTAAGACTTACTTTGCACAAACTGCACTCTCAGTTAAAAGCTACAACCCTCTGGAGTTCCCTACCTGCCAGTTCAATGCAGATCCAGGACATTAAAACATTTTCTACAAAAGTCAGCCCGATTAAAACTTGGCCAGAACTGTAATCATGACACCAACTAGTTATTATTTGTATACCTGAGTTCAGGCTATAAATGTTTTGCATTATTGATTTATTTGTCATGACTTACAATCCTAAATTCATGATAATTTTCTTATCATGATTTAGAACTGGTGTTTCAGAAGTCCACTGCATAAAATGCCACATTAATTCTGTAAAACATAATGAAATACAATGGATGTTGCTCTGCTCTGTATCTATAATTGGTGTTGACCCCTAAAATACCAAATAAGTCTATCTGATGTTCTCTCATTGGAGTCACTATTTACAATAGGATAAGGTCATGTTGACTCCTTTGTCTGTGAATGACATTTTGGCAAACAAAATCAATATTTGTTCATGCATAACCCATAAGCATATAAAGCATTAAGTATTTCATTATTTGGACATTTCTGTATTTTGTCATCTTTATTGAAAGTGCAAGTCCAGTGGCAAAGGGAAGGGTCCCGCTTCTATACTTTTTTAACATATTTTAATAATGTCAGAAAAGATTATTGCAATTATCATCGTTATTTTTACACATACAGCAGTGAGATCTATGTGAAGGACGGAGGCCAGTGTCAGTGTCACTAAACTAGAGCTAACTCCTCACTTCCTGGGAAACAAATTTACGTATAAACTGATGTAGACCCTAGTGAATATCCCGCTCCGAGCTGTAGCTGCATGCTCTATTATAATTCAGTTTTTATGCAGGAACCACGTGTCTTTAATAAATAATAAATTATAATTGCACATCATTACTTGCTCTTGGTAGTGGTGTACCATAGTTCCTCATGTTTTAAAATGCACCGCGATAAATGACCCATAAATAATGCAGGATTCATAAACTGAGCATCCATTCAAGCCGGCATGAGCTGCTCTATTTCGCAGGAGAAAATAAAAATCAAAAGCCTGTATCTCTACACACACACCTGTGAAGCTCTCGTCGTCCCTCACATCTCTGTTGGAGTTTCTTCTCTCACTGAAGGAGTTCATGTCTGCAGATCTCTCTGACAGAAGGAGCCAGCGAGGAGACTCTGGAAATACCCCAGGAATGCTGCAGGAGAGCAAAGACAAAACATAAGTCCACTCTTTGATCTTTTCTGACTTTTATCCAGCACAAAAACTACTCAGACACATTAGGATTTTGTTGCTGTAACCCAGATTTGCTCCTTCAGCACGGAAAATAATCAATGTGGGTCACAAAGTAGCTGAATTCTTTATTTCTTAATCCAGCTTTTTCTCCCCATTCTTATTAAAACCTGCAATTCATTGCCAGTAATCATCTGTTAATCTCTGTTAATTTGGTTTTGAAACTGCAATGAAGGCTTATCTTGTAACAGAGGTCTTAGAGGGCCCGGGGACCTTAAACAAAGTGGCTTTAATGCATTCTGACATGAGCTAAAAGGCTCAGTGTGACAAGGGGATTGAGATCAATACGATCCAACAAAGCTTTCAGCAAGTCAGTTGGCATCAAGACATTTTATCAAAAGACCATCAGATTCCTTCATTCTCTTGTTGCTGCACTTTCTCATAAAAAATGAACACGTGCATACTTGTACCTGTAAACAAATATTTAATTATGAAAAGAAAATGCTGATTATGTGGTCCTAAAAATGAGAATCGAAAAACTGAAACTCAAAATGAAAAAAACAAAAACAAAACATAAACACTGGACACCTCAAAACAAATAATCATACATCTGGACCTGCAAGCAAACACACAGTCTTTACTCTTCCAAATTATCTTTTTGAATTGTGAGTTTTCTATGCTTATCTATTGTATTTTTTCTCTCCGTTCCTGGTTTCTGCTGCTGACTGTCTTGGGCTAGGTCTCCCTTGAAAAACAGATTCGTAATGTCAATGGTAGAAGGTTAAATAAAGATTAAATAAAATAAATAAGTAAATAATTAAAACTTATACCCGTAACTGAGGAAGAGTGTTAGCGGGGCGGCGCCAGCTCCCAGCAGGCCTCTCCAGGACTGGCAGCCCAGGGCGACGGCCAGCAGCAGCAGCTCTCCGGCTACAGTCATCAGCCCGGCCAACATGGTCCCCACCAGCCTCAGAGAAGGTTCACATAGCTCCAGACCTGACAGACAAACACAACGTCCAGTGTAACAACCCAGTGTAACCATCATGAATGATTCCATAAAGGAGCAAACCACAAACTAAGGAGGGAATAACGACTTCATGTATTCCTCAACATGTTACATGATGAAGAACCAAAACATCCTCACAATCCATCTTCATCCTTAAAAAGAAAATACCAACCATCAACCATCAGATTCATTTCTGGGGTTTATGGAGCATATGTATGTTTGATTAAGCAGGTGTTTTTAGCGAGCTAGCAGCACAATCAGCTCTATAAATGTCAATGGCGGTCTGTCAATTGGTCCACCACTTTGTCCCAGACTGAAATATCTCAGTAACTATTAGATGGATTGCCATGAAATTCTGTAAAGACAGATGATGAAGCCTAGATGCTGCATTTGTATGGACCCTAATATTCCACAAATAATCAGAATAATAGCCCCAACAGAACAAAAATGCCTCATTAAACACTTGAATGGCACGAGACTGGCTCAGTTGGACTGATTGTGGTGGTACACCACAATGTTAATCCGTTCATTAGGAAAATAAGTATGTAAATGCTTATTCCATCATTTTTCATTGGATGGAATATTCGTCCTGTGCATGTCGGGTAGGTGACACATCATGAATGAGTGTCAGGGAGGGACAGGAACAGAACTGGTCAGTAGCAGATACAACTTCTCTGTCATAAAACTGGCACTTGGCAAACCAGTACAACTTCTTCTTCTTCTGTTATATTACAGCAGATTAGAGGTTTCACAGCGGGCATAACCAGTTTGCACACATCACAAAAAGTTAGATTCTGATTACTGCTTTGTAAAGACAAGTTTTATTGGATCACTTTATTTAGAGTTCATGTTAACAGTTGAGTAGGAATTTCTGAGCAGAATGATTTCAATCAGACTGAAGAAATATATGTAAACGTAGCTGAGCACCAACTCTAGTGCCACTACAAGGTTCACATTTGTGGATTTTAAAATGTCAACAACTATTTGATGGATTGACATTAAATTGGGAAAAAATGTTTGCATGCCAACACGTGAAACTAAACATGAAAATGGTAAACATTACACCTGCTACACATCAACATATCGTTGTAATTGTGAGCATGCTGACAGTAGCATTTAGCTCAAAGCACTGCTGTGCCAAACTACAGTCTTACAGAGCACTTAAGATGTCTGAAGACTCAGTTCTGTTAAATAGATCTTTTGTCTAGAAACAAACTTCAAACATGGTGCATCCTCCAGATGCTGAAATACTCACGAGTGATGTACAGGGTGAGGTATACTCCCGCACTAGCTGCTGCCAAGCAGAAACGCATGACAATGAAGATGGAAGGGTACGGAGAACACACACCAGCACCCCGAACACCACTGACAGGGTCAAAGAGGTCAGCAGAGTCTTGGACCTGCCCAGCCTGCAGGGAAACAGAGATATGTACTGAAAATCATCTATACACAGTGCTGAATTCAACTACTACAATAAAATTTGGATATTGTTGATATTAGGTTCCCACTGTAATCAAGTCTCTTTAGTCAGACCATAAAGACATGAAGCTGGATTCATTTTAGCATTAAAAACAAACATAACATAAATTACCATGTAGAAATTTAAATTCAAATTTATATATAATGTAAATGCTGTTGCAAAAAACTACTTCACATGGAATACAATGGAGAATCACGGTATGAAATCTACACTTTCACAGAATTATGAAGCATTAATGTTGCTGACACATTCCTGGTTTCACATGATTAACAAATAATAATAATTGATTAATAAATAAGGTTAATTCTAGGGATCCGCAGACATCCTGTTTAAACAAGATATTCCTTAAACTAAGCAGCTAACCTAAGTGGCTCAAATCTAACTCACTAACTGATCGCCTAAATGTGATGATTAGCCGATTTTCAGCTGCATGCATGTGCAGCAGTTTTGTTTCCAACCTGCCGATTAGTACGGTTCCCTTTCTTTTCTTCTTTGCCCGCTCCCAGGAGGCAGCATTAATTCACTAGTCTTCACAAACAGATGCTACGCTCAATTGGTCAGCAAATTAATGGAGGCTGTTAGCTGATTAAATCTGCATCATCTCCCTCACAATTCCCCCCAAAACTGCAGCTTCCCCCCTGTGTGATTTCCAATCCAACAACACAGCAGACACAAGCTGGATCCATTATGTCAATTATCTGAGGTGCTCAGGGTGTGCCTAATGCAGACTGCCGAGCTTAAGATCTAGCTAAATAAAGATTGCAAATGTTTAAAAGGCTTACATTCTCTAACATTAACCTTTATGACATGTTCATGTGTCGTATTTGGTTTGTGGAATATTCTCTGGAGCTAACAACAGCATTTCTTACTGTGATTAAAAGCACCATTTAATGGCATTTGAGCTGCTTGATACTAAATGTCTCCCTTCAGCTGGAGGCCACCGTCTACTGACTGACAGAGGAACCACTGGCAGGGGTAGTAAATCTACAGCTAATTTCACATGAACATTAACATTCATGCCATGTCTCTGTTCGTATCAAAGGCTGTGGGGTAGTGAAACTACAAAGTAAGGACAAGAGACTGAAGAATGAGGAACAAACTGTGATTTAACAGCACAGACGTCTGCAGGCAGATGGACTGAGCTGTACCGGAACATGTTTACGTATGTGTGCGTCTGTGTGTGTATTTGTGTGTGTCCTGTGCAACAAATAGAGGACATTATTTGTACCATAACAAAAAAAAAAAGAAAAACCCAGACTCCAAATTGACACAGTAACCTATTAACAGAACTTCTTTTCTACAGTCGTACTGTCTTTACCTCTTCAGCTGCCTGCCAATACACACAAGAGGCACTGGTGTGCGTGCGTGTGTGAGCATGTATTACCTGTCTGCGGCGTAGCCCAGGCCGAGACAGCCAACCAGGACGCCCAGGATGAAACACACCTCCTCCACTGGGACCAGCCAGTACTGACCACACACCAGATCCCACTGACAGCACAGACATGAAAAGGAAAGAGACAAACGTGTCACTTATTATCTGTTCAATTCAATACAACAACAAGCATGGTAGAGGACAGGTAGTCATCGGGTAGACATCAACACAAACCAGGACTTATTTGTTATGTTTCATTCATATTCCAACTGACCAAAACTTATACAGTAGGGGTGTAAGAAAATATTGATACGGTATAGAGTATCGCGATATAATATTTTGTGATACTGTATTGATTCTCAAAAACATGGTGATTTTGTGTGTTTACACCTCCGACTACTTGAGAGCAGAGTTGTTATCTATCTTCATTGCTTTTAAACTCAGATTGTATGCATATGATGGTGTGTTCTTTATACTATGACAATTTTCCTAAATTTAGATAAAAAATAGTAATATTTCACCTTGCGTATCACAATACATTACAATATATTGAATTGTAACCCCTGAATCATGATATGTGTTTATCATGAGATTCTTGCAAATACACAGCTCTATTATTACATTATTACAGTAACTTCTCCATCCCATTGCCTACCCAAAATTACCTGTTAGGGCTGCAACTAACAATTATTTTATTAACATTAAGTCTAGCCATTGTTTTTTCATTAATTCAGTCAATAAAAGGACCGGTGTGTAGGATTTGGTGGCTTTTGGTGTAGTGGTGAAATTGCAGATTGCAACCAACTGAATGCCGCTCGCCTCACCCTCCCCTTCCAAGCATGTAGGAGAACCCACAGTGGCGGCGAAACTTGTGAAAAATGCTATCCTAAAGGCCGTATCTAGAGCCGGTGTTTGGTTTGTCCATTCTAGGCTACTGTACAAACATAGCGTGGTTGGGGACCTGTGCCCTCTGTAGATATAAACAGTCTTAGTCAGGTTATTATACACTAACGAAAACATACTTCTGAATATTATATTCCATTTTTGTCTTATTACGCCAACTGATCCCCCTAAATCTTACACACTGGCCTTTAAAAGTGAGAAAACAACCTATCTATAGAAAGCTGAAGTCAGCCTCAGACCTAACTTCGGAAAATATGAACTATAGTCAAAGGCGAAAGACAAATAACTTTTTGATACCCTCTGATTTGTGCCACGAATTACAGATAAGATGTTTGTCAATTTTAAAGATAAAACTGTTAAAGTATCAGACTGTGAAATATGCATTTAGAGAGACTGCACACCCAGAAGTCACACATGTGACATCATGACTTTCTCCCTCCAAAAGCTAACGTTAGCCACTGAAGCTACAATGCCTGTGTGTTTTCGTATCGGGATGTACAATGACAGGTCTTAATTGTTCTTTCTCTTTCCAGCTGATAAAAGGACCAGGAGTCCCTGGATAAAACACTTAAGGTAAGATAACGTTACAAGGGGCAGCAAGATCGTTGTTGGTGATGTATGTTTTGCGAGACAAGAGACGTAGTTCACTGAGCAGCTTCACACAAACCTAAACTACGACAAACGCACGACAAACCGATACTTTCTTAACCTGTAAAAGTGTGTTTTAAATGAACAAACAATATATGTGTAATTCATATGTGTGACTAGACTAGACTACTGTTCATACTTTTTCAGAAGTTAGGTCCCTTCGGAAAAGGGGACAGTTTACAGTTGATTGTCAGTAAACTCATTAAGGACACTGCAGTACAAAGAGGAAGGTGGAAAACCCACACCTAATTTACACCTGGCTGTGGAGACTTATTTCAGCTGTGTGTGTCTTAGTTTTGAAGTCAACAGACAGACGAGCGGTTGCTAAGAAGGAGAGCTTCTCACTGACTGAGTTTGAAATGTGTTGCCTTCCTCTCCGCATGCTTTAAGGCCCTGAGCCAAAATGTATAACTCAGCTCACTGAGCATTCACATTGATTGTTAGCTTGACTTACTCATGAAGAAATATGCTTTGGGCAAATGAAATTACTTCCTTAATTAATTACTTACTTTGATTCAAAGGGCAGCATAGTTTATTTTCAGTGTTTTTACAATACACACTGTGGATACAAATACAAAAAAAGTTACAGTACAGTATATTTTATTATAATATATTTTATTATAATAGATGGTTTGGGATGTAATAGGCCTAACACTTGTGCTTTGACTGTTTTGTGGCCTCTCGTGTATGATGTCTGCTCATTGATAAATAATTATGTTTCCCAGGTGTAACCGGACCTGGATTACAAAAGGAGATCAGAGGCTGAGAGAATGACGCAGTATAAAGCCTTCAGGCTCCATTAGACTCATAATACAAACGCAAGATGCACCCTCACAATATTACTGTGTATGTGGTTGTGACCGTCAGAGGAAAGTGGGCGGATTTCTGTTATTATTAGTAGTACTGGCAGCAGAAGCAGTAATAGTAGATTTACGCCAAAAGGACTGTCTCGTCATGCACGTTTACTTCCAAAACAAATGGCTGTGTGGTTGTACATAAGAGTGTATCCACATGAAAAGTCAGCACATCAGTTAAAAAAAAACAACAACAGATATCTGCTCTCAGATCTGAGTTTTAATCACATTAAGCCGACCCACTGATTTGCATTAACAGCTGAGCTCTGCTAATGTCGCTGGCTGTCTGCTGGCCGACTGAGAGCAAAATGATTTTAATGATCTAGAGAGGAAGAGCACGAGCAGAGGGCCAGTGATAAAAAGCCCTCGCATAATTGGAGCCCGTGCACAGAAACATAAAAGCCTGTCACATAATATCAGCTGTCCTGTTGCTGAGGCACAGCGCACACAAGGCGGGTAAAGGGCAGTGTAGCAACCCACGGTGCTCATGTGGTTGGAATGCTTTGGACACCAGGAGGGGGGAAAATGTACACAAACCAGTTTGTAAACTCCCCAGACTGGTTTTGAGAATGTGGCACCAGTCAGGCATGTGCCTTTGGGATGGAACTGAAACCTGCAACCTTTTCCCTCTTTTACATCTCTGACTCAATCAAGACACAACAGGAATGTTTCTTTTGTCTAATCTAGCATATTAATTATCTGACACATCACGGTACAGTGGAAACATCTCACGTGATCACGTCTGTCAGGGTCGAATTGATCACTACAGGCAGATGATTATTATAACAGATTTTATTCACGATTTTCATTTTCACTGAAAAAACTATTATAATTAAACTATCATTACAATGTAACATTTGTTGGGGTCGGGGTGTTTGGTCATATTTTTCCTTTATTTAAAAAAATGCAGCCTCTGCAATTTGGCATAAGCTGCGGTTAGCCATATAGCAATTTCTATCATATTTCAATTAATTGTGCAGTCCTAAAAATAGCAATAAACAAATAAAAAACAACAACAATAATAATATGATAATGATATAATTAAGAATAATAAGAATAATATATCCAAATTCAGGTATTGCAACTGGATCAAAACTGAAAAAAGTGGATCAACGTATCTCTACTTTTTTCTATTAAATATGGAGCTGTAATTAATGATTAAAATGCTAATAAGGGCATGACAGTGGGGCTAGAAATGTTTTCTTTCATTTTATATCCACTATGCGGTTCATATACATTAAAGTAAACATATTCCAGGAAGTCTGTGCCGATCTTTAAATGTCTTCTTTATCTAATCTGATGACAAGCTAATTATGCTAATTACACAAACTGTCCAAATGTAGACTGATATAAAGTTCATAAAAAACAGCATTAGTGGGTCCAAGAAATTTCCAGTAAACAACAAGGGCTTAGTACACCCACATATATCCAGTATAGCTACAACTGTTTACATACTATGGCAACTATTTGGGAGGCTAACAATTTTACATTCAGGTGTATTGTCGTCATACTGCCCCACCCTAATGATGAAAGCAAGAAAAAGTCTCAAGCCACAGACCTCTGGATAGAGATGTTAAGTTGAGTTTCTCTCTAATGAAGCGACACAGTGTTTATTGATCAGAGTCAGAGGAGAAGCTGATCAGAAGCCCTCGTGCTTCCTGTTCAGCAGACTGCCAGCTCAGCAAAGCCGTGCAGCAGTGGAGTGACATCATCATGACAGCAAAAAATACTTCCAGAGCTAAATCTGACTTAAGAGCCCAAATATGTCAGTCTCCTGTCTGTCTATGTCACTCTTAGTATGACAAATGAGGGATGGGGGTGTGCTTCCTGCTTAATAAGAATGCACTTGCAAGCCCGCTTCTGTGGCAGCGTTTAACGTCTCCCTAGCTCGCTGCAGTGGTGTGGGTGGATTACCGGCGAACTGCCCTAATACCACGGCCTGAGGGCTGGGTGTGGTTCCCACATCAGTAGGCACAGAAATGCAAACAGACACACAGCCCAGAGAGTAGCTGGCCTGAGTGGGAAACTGTGAGCAGCTGTTAAAGACATTAACAAGATCAAGTCAATGCTTTTACTATGAAATCCAGCCCTGAAAGGAAATGCATGTTTTTCCATCATCTTCAACATGGAAGGCGAAATGTCACGCCCAGCACAAGCAGGGTGCAAAATGACATATTAATGCACCAACACAGCTTTTATCTACTGCGTTTATCACACTGGCTGCCTGTTATCATGATCCAAACCCAGGTGGGAAACACTAATGTTGTTTGCATTTGTTAAAATATGCAAATAGCAGAGTATTAAAGCCCACATTAAGGTTTTTTTTTTTCCATTTCAAGAACAAAGTTGAAATGCTGAGAATAAAGTTTAAATACTATTTTGGGAATAAAATCAAAATATTCTTTTGACCTTATTTTCAAGACTTTATTCTCAACATGCAAAATAAAATAAAAAAAACTTTAACCTCTCATTTTTTCCCTTCATGCCTGGCTCTAATACTCTTCCATAAATATGACTATGACAGAGCGAGGAGCAGCTTTTTCTTACAGCTAGAAATGTGAGAACCAGACCTAAATCTGTAACTTCACTGAGAAATAGGAGCTCTGCTGGCAAACTGAATAGATTATTTCTCTCTTGTTATAATCCTCTAAGAATATGATTGTGTAGTTATGTGCATTAGAGGAAAATAAACCACCTCAAATTGTTGACCCAGGATTATTTTTCAAACCTATCGATATTCCTTCCCACAAAACTATTCGTTCTTCCACTGTAGCTAATCCTCAATCTGCCTGTCTGCTCTTTAAATACAGCGACAAAGGTGAGAAGTATGTTACAGTTAAATGGTTAGAGATGCAAAGCTGTGGGCAGCAAATTCAAATCCACAGAGCAGGAGACAGTTCATGAGGTGCCCATGAGCAAGGCATTTAAAAAGGAACGTTCCTATGTGTGTCCATATGGCCGCCAATCATATTTGAAATCATTTTAAGATGAAGACATTTTATTTTATCTATATCTCTTTGTATCTCATTAGGAAAGGTTGTGAGCGGGGATTGTTCTTCCTTTGTGATGCATTGAGGAAACTGACATTTCAGACGTGTTTCAGATATCTATGAAATCTCTCTCTTGTTGCCTGCTTCGTGCAACACAGTGACAAAGGTAAAACACATAACTTCTGGCTGAGTCACTGAGTGCAATTCATACAGTGGATATCATGCTCTTCCTTGTCAAAATCTTCTGCCTGCATTATCCACAATGCAATTTGACCTCTAGCTTCTAGCCTCAAGCAGAGATGAGGACTGGACCACAGTGGTCTGGTGAACTCATTTCTACCACTGGCTTACCTTGATATTCTAACAATAACAGATGAATCCTCATGCCTAAAGCTAACCAGCCCAACCAAAGAAGGCAATGGGTACAAGCCAATCAGAGGCAGAGTAGGGCAGTTCATGACTTTGCCCTTCTAGGAAAGAAATTGGTAGCTGTAGCTCTAAGTGAAATAGCCCAAGTTCAGTGCCTAGTAAATGTCTTTTCTCAAGATAAAACTGCACATTTTAGAGAGGCCTTTCAGACTTCAATCTTTTGTTCCTTTTACTTCAAAAATGGGAGCAAAAACAAAAGTGTTGTGCAGTTGGGAATTTAATGAAATAATATTGATGTCTAAACGACAGCCAAATACTTCACTGGTAAAAACAAAGAGAGAAAAATTAAGGCACAGAGAGTGAGTGGGTGAGCGCATGAGAGACACTGTACATAAACTAAACAGACCTGTGTTTGTGTTTATCATGTAATCATGTGTAATTCTAAGTAGTCCTGTGGTTTAGCAGCGGTGTGTATGGAGCAACAGCATCAGACTGTACTGGGATTAACCTCTGACATAAGTCTCACATGAGTACCTCAAGCGTAGGTGCTCTGCACATTCGTTCAATCATTATCTACATCTAACAGGAGGTTTGTGTAGGAAAATGGTATCAGGGATCTCTGAAATCTCTGACGTTGGAGTTTCCTTGAAACAACGAAGAGTTTTCACAACACCTCCTGTCCCCACAACAAAACTTAACTTAATGGAGCATTATGTATGACCCTAGCATTCAAAAATGAGTAACGAGTTGGAGCCACAGATATTTCTGTATATTAACCAGGCTGAATCCCTATTTGATATACAGTCTGTAGTTGAAGCCAGTTGTCTCCTTCTGCCTCCTCCTCACCAACTCAAAGCTCAAGCAGTTTGCCTTCAGGATGCACAGACACTGAACAAGAGCGCAAGACAAGCAACATTATATGCTGACAATGACAAGTGGAAACAAGTTCTACACTGTAAGTTAATCAGCTATTTATAACTGTCAGTTGTTTGTTGATGTAAAGCTTTAGCCCGTCATCCAAAAAAAAGCCCACTGCTCCAAAAATACACACTCTGGAGTTGGAGTTCAGTGACTGCCTGCCTTACGGCCTGACAATCTCTGTTCACATATTGCTCAATTTTTCCTTCTAAAAGATTATTGATGATTTCTTACAACTCATAACCATACAGTCCATTAACTCATTCAGCGAATATTCAGCATTAGTAAAAGTGAAACAGCATATTAAATTAAATGTTTTGAACATCTATGGTTATTATTATTTTGTCACAATATCACAATTATCCTTTAAAATAAGGTTAATTATCGCTATGATGGATTACAAAGCAGGAAGTTCTGGGGCTTTACAAGCCACCGGGAGATGACTTTTTGTCCGCCTCATAGGTACAAATATGTGCAGCAGCTGTATTAAAGTTTAGCATGCATTGCAAAAATGAAGGCTGCCTGGTCAGCAGGACCCTCTTGTGGATGAATACAGGATAAAAAAAGAAACAAACTTTTCAGCATTTTAAGACCTTAAATCCACGCATAAACAAAAAAAGGTTCCTTCCCACAGAAAACCAAAACAATGAACAAGGCGGGGACCATAATTAGAGAGTTTTACCTCTGTAACGATGTTGTTCCTCAGCCCCTCTGTCACGTTGTAGTCCCAGCCGGCCTCGCAGTCTTCCACAGCTGACTGGCTGCCATTGACGTACTGCTTACACTGGGACAGGCCACCGCTGTCCCCGGGCCTCTCCCCCTTCTCCCAGGGCAGGGAGGCATTCAGCACCTCGGGCGACGGCAAGGGCCCAGGCAGGTGGCAGTGGTGGGGCGGGGAGAGCGTTATGAGGGGGTCGGAGGAGAGCAGGAAAGCGAGGAAGAGGTTGGGCAGGATGGAGAGAGCGATCAGCACCCTCTGCTTCTTCCTGCCCAGAGCCAGCACCATCACCTCCCCCGTGGGAGGCAGCGAAGGCGGGGCGGGGAGCGAGGAGGAGGAAGGGGCCGGGGATGAGGGCACCGGGGAAGAGGGGAGGGATGGAGGTGGAGCGGGGCATGGGGAAGGGGAGACCAGCGGCGGAGAGTCTGGGGATGTCATCGTTGATGGGGGTTAAAGGTGTAGGTGGGGGGAGGTTGTCGTGATGGTTGGTCCCCAGGCGGAGGGGACGAGACGAGGGACAGCTCTGTGGAGGACAAGAATTACACAGCGTTATTTTATAGTTTAAAGTTAAAACAGGACTGACAAATGGTCCATGATTAAACTTTTTCACTGACATGTCACAGAAAGAAAATACACATACAAATAATACAATGAATGATGGCTGAATTCCATTTACCTGCTTCAGTGCATTCTATACTACAACAGATGACGGCACATTGTTCAAACATTAGTTCTAACTCATCGGGATTACTGTCCTGTAGTGTGGTCAAACGCGTCAAATAAAGACTCGGAAAAACTACAGTTCAAAACAGAGCCGCACAATTCACCCTGAACTGTAACAGAGGAGCTGACATCATTAGAAGGCACATAACCTCAGGTTGGTCGTTGGTGAAGGACGGGATGGTTATTTCTCAGCTCTGTTTTATTTTTTGTTAAATTTTTTTATTGTCTAAAATCCCAAATGTCCTGTAGTATCAATTTTCATATGGTAGTTATGACCATAACTTTAATATCAGGCATGAATCAATAACTAATGTCAAGGCAATGTACTGTTATGTATGGAGGAATGTTTGCCATCAGATGAAACTGTATTTAAAAAGACTTTAAGTAAATACCTAATGGCACGGTATTATTTTTGTATTTTATTTATTCATTTATTTTATTTACTACATAATAACTGAATATATGATCATTAATGAGGTATTTTCTTTGTCATTTTTCATTTTCTCACTCACTGTATGTACTGTTTCTACTGGTACTACTAGTATTGATCACGTTTCACTAGATTAGGGTTGTTCCTGATACCAATACCAGTGTCAGTGTACTCTGATACTACCTAAAATGCTGGCATCGGCGAGTACATGTATCTATGTACTGACACAATATTACATCATTTATTGATGCTGAAATGGGAGCTTAGACATTTTTTTCCCAGGATGGCAAAGTCATGTTCTACGGCTTTAATTCTCTGTATGCATTTGTTCATGTTTTACGAAGGGTTTAACCGGAGCCATGCCACAAAACAATGACAGCAATCATACAATATAAGGGTTAGTAGTATAAATCTGTTAAAAATAATATTATATATATCTTTAAAGCACTGGTATTAGATTGATGATCGATATAAGCCAATAAATTCAGATATGGGAAAAGTACTGAGAAGGAAAAAATGGTATCAGAAAATCTCTACTTTACAGTAGTTATATGTGTATTCTTGTTATTATGGTCTTTACTATTTTTATTATTGTGTTTGATTTATCCAAATAAATCTAAAATAAATTAATAAATAGAAAAGTTTAAATATGACTTTATTTTTCTGCAATGAGCACGTCCAGTGTCAGCCTCTGAATATAATTCATCACTACATTATGGCATTACTTAAATTTTTTACATCAAATCGTCTGAGTTGTACATGGTGATGCCCGTTTACCTCGTGTACCATTAGAAAATATGGCAAAATAAAAGTGGGAATGATCATTTTTGCAACAGAATTTCATTTTCACTTACAAAAACAATTAAAATCATTATGATGTGACATTTGTTGGGGTCCGTACAAAACAAACAAAAGTATTTGTCAGTCAGGGCATCTCTGCAGCACTACAGTGGTTCATTATAATTCTGTTTGGTCACACATTTATCCTTTAACAAAAAATTTCAGCTTCTGCAATCTGGATATTGCTCTTGGCCATACTGGATTTTGATAATATTTGGATTAACTGTGCAGCCCTGTGTACCAGCCATGAGGTTATTGCCTGTTGGACCACATGTTGCACATAGTTTGAAGAGTGTCTCTAATGTGAAAGTTCACAGTAACGTTGCATTTTGTCCCACAGTTCCAGAGTAGAAGATGGGACACACTGGGTCACTTCACAGTGAGACTACACTATTTTAAACACTGCGTCAAAAAATATGTGCAGAAATCCCACCCAAACTAAAGAACCTGTCCCATATGAGAGCAGATTATTTAATAATCTAATTCTGTCCATCCACACCAAACCAGAACAGAAGAGTTCTGCTGTAGTACAGCAACTCGACAGTAAATTTACTTCAAGGATTATGAGATAATACCTGTGCAATTCAGTTAAAATCCACTAGAAAATGTGTCCCAACTCAAACCAGAGAAAAAACAGCTGAAATGGCTCAGTCATGTAACAGGTAGTCGATCGACAGATGATGTTTTTTAAACCAAAGCACCAAAGGTTCCCTGGTTTCAGCCTCTGAAATGAGAGGATATAGTGCCTTTCTCCGCCTTACATGAGACGAAACTGAACATCCTTTAGTTTCGGACTGCTGTTCGGATGAATCAAACAGGATGACATCACCTCTGGGTTTAGGAAACTGTGACGGGCATTTTTCACTATTTTCTGTCATTTTACAGACCAAACAATTAATTGTCAAAAATTGTTGTTAGTTGTAGCCCTAATTCAGACTCACTGATTTAGTTTTTTATTGGAGCCTGACCAATATGTCAGTTAACCAATATTATCTGCACAATATTGGCCAATCCCCATGTCCATATTTGTACTGGATATATGTTGTCCAATATGAAAACTTCTTTTTAACAGATAAAGATTATTTTAATTTTTAGGGTCATAGGCAGCATTTTATGTATGTTTGATTCTTTTTTTTTTCTCAATTTAACTCTACTGGTTTCTTTATTTATTTCTTTAGTTATATATAATTATTACTTTTCACAGCTTCAATGCCTTGATATCATTCAGGACTATAAGTTTATCCATATTCATAGTCCTGCCTCCATTAAATATCTTTCCTACAAATGTGACTTGTGAAGGATCACTGCAGAAAATGTGTTTAGGTAGCTCTACATAATCTATAACCTGTATATTATATTCTCCAAAAATCTCCAAAAATCCAGTATCAGCCAGGCTCTAATTTTTATTACTTTTTCTAAAACACTAGGTAATGATTATAAACCAATCACTAAGCTTTATAGGCTTTGTCAGGCTGTTAAACACCTCAGTGAGGATTTCTATGTAGTGTATAGGTGTCAGTAGCCTATATGGGTAGATGAAGAAACAGAAAAAAAAAGGCCCACTGTGCATGTTAAGGCTACAAACCCAAAGAGACGAGTACAAAACCCCCTGACATGAAGCAGTAAAATGCAGGTCTTCCTTCCCTCTCTGTGTTACAGGCTGTGTTCCCAGTTTGAGGGCAGGAATGTGAACAGCCTGTGCTTTCCTCTCCTCAGCAGCCTCCTCTGTCTCTCTGTCTGTCGGTGCACATGGTGCTCCTCTAGCAGCCAGTGCTGCTGTGTTTTCCCTGCACAGGGCCAGGAAGTCTTGCTAAAAAGGAATCCCACAGGGTTACATAAGAGCCTGTACAGGAGGAGGAGGAGGGGGGTGGAAAGGACGTGTAGGGAATGTAACACACAGGGGCTGGCTGGCCTCTGAGTGTGGAGGAGCCGACACACTGAAATAAACACAGAGAGCAGCAGGCGCTGTGAGGGGAGGAAAATGACTGTGTAGCTGGGCCGGGCTGATAACACTCACACCTGCAGACTGGTCACACACACACACACACACACACACACACGGCTGCCTGGCTTCAAAAAAACTGCTACTTACCCCTTTAAAATGTTGTTTAAATGTGATCCACAATCCTCCTGTCCGTGGTCAAACATCCAAACATTGCGGTCTGTGAGGGGACATTCACCGGATCTCCTCTGCGCCTCGATGCCAGTCTGCTTTGTCTCTTAAATGAAAAGACATGTCTGTCCCGGACAAGTGTTACAGCCTCTAATAAACACCACCGCTGCCTTTGACACCAGCAAGGACACTGGACTGGTGTCCAACCCCTCCTGAGCTCAGATGATGCCCGCCGGGGATGCTCCACTCCTCTCTGTCTCTGTCTCTGTCTCTGTCTCTGTCCTACCGCCGCTGCTCCCCAACGTTATTGTTTAGTCCAAGTTTCTGCCTGCCGACATTACACAAAATAATTAAATAATGCTTGTGTGTGTCCGACATCATCTTAAAGGGAAACGCGTCGTCAGTCAGCCGGTGGCGGACAAAGAGCGGCTGGAAAACTGCATTGGGAGAAGCCTGTTTATAGGGGCGAGCTGCTCCACCGGCGGCGACATACTTCGGCAACAGTCGGCAAAGATCGACAAAGCGACGTCCCCTCGTCTCACCGCTGTCAAAGATCGTCTATGATAAGAAGATATATCGCTCAAGAATCAGAATCAGGGTTATTGTCGAGTCTGCCGTTTGGTCCTTACCACAGAAGTACCTGCCAACACATAAGATCAAAGAAATGTCTCTTAGATTTACCCATAGATTATATCCAGAGATGTATTTCTTGCATAAGTTAAAGAGAGACATAGATGTAAGTTACTCTTTCTGTGGTTTACATCCTGAATCCTGCTCTCAGTTATTTTGGTCAAATTCACATATGAATTATTCAAAGACTCTTATAAACCCAGTTGATAAAATTTTCACAGATTTTGCTCTTTACTAAAGAGAAATTGTATTCGGATGTCTCGACTATATCGACTGAAAGATGCTAATGCCTTTTTCTAACTGATCTAATTCTGCTGCTTTGTAAATTTCGGATTCATAAATGTAAATTTAAAAACCAACGATTCTTTCTTTGTATGTAGAAATTAAATGATATGTAGCTGTAATCGAATAACTATGAGTGTCTTTAAGTGAACTTTCTATCAAATTCTCACATGGTCACTTTTTAAAAAATATTTATTTAATTAATTTATGTATTTTTAATATTATCTTTCTTTTATTTGCTTTGTTATGTGTTGTTTTTTATTGTCTTTTCATTGTTGTCTGTATAATACTGTTTTTTCCCCTTTGTTTGTGTTGAAGCACATTGAGTTTACGCTTGTCGAATGAAATGTGCTATATGAATAAAGTTGACTTGACTTGACAATTTGAAATAAAGACAAAAAATGTAAAGCTAATTTGGAATTCCAGATAGGAAAAACATTAAATTGAAGTCAGTTTTGAATTTTAGTTGGAAATATTGTGTTACCAACAAAGCCAGTTTCATTTCAGATCATGCACTTTATTTGTCAGGCAAACCAACAAAATTCAGGGAAGGTGCTGATGGAAAGTGTATTTTGCAATAATTAAACTGAGCCCATCTGTCATTTATTTTATGAATGCCTATGTACACAATTATTTTTTGTCAGATATAGAATATTTCTTTAAGAGTTGACTGGCTCAGCTGTGTATAAAAACACGAAAATGACTTAAGTGAAAGTTGTGACATGCAGATTTAATTATGTTGTATTGTTGTTAATCATGATGTTTCTCTGAAAAACTTGTTGTATTATCAATTTTACAGCTGGATAATTCACTTAAAATACAAACACAGTGATGGTATTTGAACAGCAGAAGAAGTACACAGAATCAGCACCAGAGTGAGATATCTGTTCTTTGTTTGCCATCTCTACAGAGGGCCTGCATGTAGCTCTCTGCCGCATGGTGGAGCCATAAATCACAGACCAGCGCCACCACAGACAGGTCTAATGCACTGTGTCACCATGGTCCAGACTGAGGTGGACTGTTCTTTCTCATGAACATGAACTGCTCAACATGTTGTTATTATTACATTGTTAATGTTGCATATTGTTTGTTTTGAATCGCTGTTGTTCCCTCATTTATCTCCAGTCAGACTTATCACTCTAAATCAAGCAGTGCTTTAGATGCCATGTCACTTTCTATTTCATTTACTCCATTCATCACGGACAAGAGGCTGAGTTTGTGCATTTATAAAGCTAACCATACCCATCACTACTAATTCTGTAATAGTTTCCACCTTGTTTTTAGGTGGAGAATTAATGAAAGATTTCACAGACCTGAATGTTCTGTAAAAAGCATCCTATTTCAGGGTTCAGGGTTGAAATCAAACCTATAGGAATAATATACACCATCTCTTTTTAGTTGTGATTTGTATTTTTTGTTCATTATTTTACTTGTACCCTGGAAAAAAAAACAGCAAAGACTGATTTCACACTGGTGTTAAAATTGCTCCTATTTCATCTGTTATCGAATTCAAAATATACCCAGTTGTGTCATGGACAAAGATCACTGGTTCCAGCTGAACATCTGGTAATAACTGCCGAGCTACACTTGATGGCACTAACACAGTTTGTTCCTCTGGTGTTGCAGCAGCCAGCAGTGAGGCTTTGTCTCCGCCGGACAACACAGACACTGCTGTGTAAAATATGAATGTTGTTAGTCATCGATCTAACACTCAGTGTCCAGTCATACAGGATGACTGTGCTCTCTCGTTCTGGTGACAGTGGTGATAATGGTATTCATTTCAGATTTTCAGATTTTGTATTTCATGTTATTTTCTTCTGTCATGCTGACAGTGCGTTTGTCTCACCCACACAGCGTGACCATGATGGCTGCCACTTCTCTAAATACCAAGATAACATCTATTTGTTAGAGAAAATGAACATTTGTGGTAAATTATCTGCTGCTATCAAAATGTTGGATTGTTATAATTACACCCTGCAAAAAAAACCAACATTAAAACGGCACACTTTTAAGCCAATGAACCACCCACAAATTATCAAAAATGCAATGAAAAGCACTTAACACCACACAGACTCTCTATTAAAGTTGTCATAAGTATCAAATTATCAATACTCTTTTGACACAGCATGTTAAAAACAATATATTATCTGTTAATTCTAGTATCAAAAGTATCATAGCATTTTAAACAAATTATGTAAGACTTCCATTATATTAAGTCTTTATTGTCCTGCATGGAATTTGACTTGCTGCAAAACCAGACTGTTTTCAGTGACTTTTTCTATATCAGTTAATCATTAAATAAAGAAACAACTTGTCCTGTTTTGCAAGACTCTTTTTTTTTTTTGCTGTGGTATCAAAAGAGGCATTGTGTATCATTTTTTAAATACCAGTCTTATATTGTAAGGCTGAAAATGACAATTATTTTCATGATCAATCTAAAATAGTTCAGTCCATAAAATGTCCAAAAATGCTCATCACAATTTCCCAGATCCCCAAAGTGACATCTTCACGTTCCTTATTTTGTCCAACCAGCAGTTCAGAACACAAAGACTCATCATTTACTATCATAAATGTCAAAGAAAAGCAGCAAATCTTCTTTCAGTGAACCAATTGATTAATCGCCTAATTGTTGCAGGTCTGTTATGATGACAACTCTTCTCTCTATCATGCGAAATTCATTTTTATTGATCATCTTCGTGCCGGCACTGCAAAGGGTTTTGAAGGTGTGGTGGGGACCTGAAGCCAAGAAAGCGAGCATTTCACCATAAACGTGTAACTGGAGGTACTCTGTAAAAACCATACAGGAATTCAGTGGAATCAAGTAAATCTTTCTCATTAACTTCATCTAAATATACAAGTTGTATGAGTTGAATAAAAGTACTGTACAGAGTTCAGTCAACCCATTAAATTAAGTTACTAAAGATACATGATCAGCATATTAGCAGACTTCCCAGCATGCATTGTTTGAGAGATAAAACTCTCCCTTCTTTTTAGTTTGAAGAAAACATGTATGATGAGAACTTGCTGTGTCTCAAATACACTTTAAGCATTTTTTTTTCACAGTAATAGCCACAATAAAGGTTAGTACTGAATTCAGTCCCTCTGTAGTACCTGCTTACACATAAAAATCACCCTAATGAATTTAAGGTCTTTGTCTGAAATGAAAAACTGACTTTTCAAACTCAGAAAATATTAAAGATTATGAAGTTTGTTTGCAATATTCGTCAGTGTGACTGATGAGTTGTTGTTTTAACTCAATATATTAACCTTACTGAACATGTTTTCATGTACAATTTAATTAGTCTATTTAAAGTTCATTAGTTTTGAATCATTACAAAATTACCTCAAATTCAGTCAACTTTAAATTTTAAGGCAACCTGAAAACTAACTTTAACTTTAAAACAAATGGTTTATTTTTACAGTGTCAAGTAAATTAACTTTATTTATTGCATACACAGTACACCGAATATGGTGAAATGTGCTTTCTGCATTTGACCCATCCTAAGTGTTGAGGACAGTGGGAAGCTCTCAGGGCGGAGGTGCTGAAATAGAGGTAAAAAGTTTATGTTTACGATGTTGCACTAAATCCTGCTCTGTTTGTATTTTGAAATATTCAGTCATTATATTCTGGAGTCAAAATTCTAACTAGTTGCTCAATTTCTGCCATAAAAATGCAATTAATTGATGGGAGTCAAAAGATTGGAGCTGCTTAAGTGAAGTTGTGGTGGGGTTCATATGTTCCGCTGCTGTTGAGTAATTTGGTAGCGATTAGGTGAAATACAGTCTTTCTTCACTCAGCACAGATGTTGCAGTCCTGGGACCACAGATTGCCCCACACAACGCTGCGGGACATTTCAACAGACATGCTCACACAAGAAGTCATTATGTGCTGCTCAATACATGACAGGCTGGAGGTAGCCTTTGTGACACTTTCACTCTCCGTTTATAGATGAAGAGTTTGTTACTAACATGACAAAGAGTTTATATAAATATGGAGTCAGTGTTCAATCAGGAAAACTGGATACAAGAACCTGAGCTTTTATATTTTTAATGACTACTGGTTTATTGTTCTTGTTCTATATAAGAACAAAACAGTAAAGAAAAGCTTATAGATGCACACGCTGTTTATATGGATACATGCATTCATATTCATATCTCAATGACTTCTGGAGAGCTCATAAGTTTAATTCCATAGATCAGGGTTTTTCCAGACAGAATAAATTTGAAACAGATACAGGAAGTGTTGATCTTGTACCGTATAAATTATATTAAATTATATTATGTAAGTAAGGCCTGGATTATACCTCAAAATGGACGCATACATGGACAGTTGCAGACTCCACAGATGTCTACTAGTTCTACTACTTTTTCTGCCGGTTTATAGTTTTAACCATCAGTCAGGTGGCTGTCAGATCTCTCGTGATGTTTTGAATGTCGCTCTCGAGATGAAAATGCCAAGAGAAGCATTCTGTCTCTCATTTTTCACTGCCTTTCACTATTTCAAAAATGCAGTATTCATTGGCGTCCTGATAAAAACAAGACTGTGACCCAATTTTGGGTCTAGACCCTAAGTTTGGGTAATGCTACCATAAATGATTAATTCACATTCTGTGTTGTGTTTTCCTATTATTCTTGTCTTCCAATATTTATTTGCTAACGTAGTAGTAGTCAAAGTCAAGGCATTGCCACATCCTATACATGTATTCATACATTACACAGACATGCTATACCATAGATGAACTAAAGATACCTATTTTCTACTGTCATCAAATATTTGATCTGATTTTGAGGTATATAGTTCTGTCCCGCCTGACGCATGTGTTCATATTCAGCCACCCCAGATGGTGCTAAGTAGCACTAAAAGGGGTTCTTTGGCTTGTAATTATAGGGGAACTGCTTTTGGTGCTATATAGCACCTTTCTCAGATGGTGCACAGCACAACCAAGGTCTCTACTAGCACTGATGTCACCCCCTGGGTGAGTCAGCACACCATCGGTATCAACAGCTTCAGGTTGATATCACCCTGCTGCATGCAAGCAAGACCAGCCTTCATTAATCCTACCACAGTGATCATCATCATCATCTTCATCATTGTTTGTCATTATCATCATCTATTCAATGACTGTTGATAACAAGAAGGCATGTGGGATATTTCCTTTGTGGGGCCTTGGGGGCAAAAAAGTTGAGAACCAGTGCCTTAATGTGTAATCCACAAAAAATATAATATATTTTAAGTTTTTTACTCTTTCCCCAACTAAACTAAACCTAAAAGAACCTAAGAATCAAACAGGGGCGTAACCAGTTCTTTGTACGGCAGAAGTTTAACATAGTACCTCAACCACCCCACAGAACTGCTGGAGAACCACCATTATTAAACCTTTCTTGAAATGATGGGCTCCCTGTCCAACATCACTATCATGTGCCTTCCCATCATAATACTGGTATATAATACAGTTTGATGCAGCAGATCTGAGGTCCCCTAATACGGCATTAAAGCCGAACCTTTCAGCCTCTTTGTACAAGTGTCATGTTTTGTAATATTACAGATACTGATCATCTGTGCCGAACTGCACCCTGTAATAAAAACTAATGAAACCCAGTGACTAGATGTGATTAGTTTTAGTTCCTATTGGGTTAATCAAACTGCACAGTGAACGGTGTGGGTGCTGATTAAAGTAGTGCTGCAATTATCATCAGTTCAGTTTAGTGAGTTGTAAAATTGCATATTAAATTCATTTTACAACATGGATTGCTGCTAAAAAAAAAAAAGGCAAAAAGTGAATTTTGTTTGTATGTTTCTAATAAAACCAGCAAGAGCTGAGTTTTGGTCAATGATAATGATGATAAATGTTTTTTCTTGTGCAAAACATTGTAGCATTTGTATAAAAGGGAAGTAAACCATTGACATTTATGTATAACCTTTACGTAACTAGGAAGTCACATTGAGATTAAACTCTTTTACAAGTGAGACCAAGCCTAGGCGGGGTCAAAGAGCAGCATCTTACACGTAAAAGGAACAACCATGTCAGATCACAGCAACAGCAGGACGACAGAAAAATACAACATATATTGTCCATTAATCTTAGTTTAATATCATTTCAAGAGGTAAGAGTTTCAAGTCTGAGCTTGTCCTGCAGATCATTCCAGGACCAACGACCGTAGTAGAGCAGACATTTTTTGCCAGGCTATACTAATAAAAGGCACTTAAAGCTGCAGCATTTGTGCGACCTAAGGTTATGACTTTTTAGCACAGACGAAAACATACAGCTTAAGTAAGAAGGAAATTTGCCAGAGATGATCTTATAGAGAATGTACGAGTGTCGCAACCTCCACAAGATGAGGGATGATCATCCTACCATGCTGTGTATCAAGTTTGGACAAGGTGGGCAGAGAACCAAAACCTGTAAATAGTATCTCTAAAATCAATTTGAGTATTTTTAATTACCAACTGACTGAATGGAGACACACAATCAAGGGGGGAAAAAAATCATATTTTAGGTCTTTGTGGCCCTACCTGCAATGAATTTTAAACTTATTTTCATGTAATATTTTTAACTTTCTAATCAACAAAGACAGCAAGTGAATGAAAGTGAATTGAATGAGTCTGAATATCATACTCAGAGTGATAAGTCACATGATCCTTGATCTTGGGAGCCAGATGCAATGAATCCCATACCGTTGGTTATCTAATAGTGTTGAAAATATTTATAGTTACCAAATGTTGTAACTATTGTTTTGGGCAAAGATAAAAAAAAAAAAATTGTCTGGCTTCTTGCCCCCACCCCCTCCTGTCTGTCCCCTATCTCTGTGTCCCTTCACTACCATCACAGCCACAGGAAGGCCCTGGCAGCCCGAAACACTGATATTATCTCTGCGCTCCTCATCTCTGTCCTCCGCTGTGTCGAAATCTTGCCCATCCCACAAAGGGAAACCGCTGGTGTACAACCGTCCACGGCATGACGTCCGTTTCTGTGGGTAGACAACTTATGGTAAATAATGTGGCAGGTGCACGCCATGTTCCCCGATGGAGGAGCAGTGGAGAGTGAAGGAGAATAATGATACTGGGGTTATGTCACACCATTTTCTATCAGAAAAGATGTGTTGTTTAAAAGAAGAACTGCATCTGTAAAGGCTGTTTGAGGAATCACTGATGCTGCTTTAATATGAAACATCCTTGTAAATATATATATATATACATATGTGTGTGTGTATTTAAATTGGTTAAATTATCATTTGATTACAGAAAACTTCAAATGGCAGATAAAAAAAGACAACAGTTTCATTCCGAGCACAAGCAAGTATTTGTTTATTAACAAAAAAAGTTTTGATTCAACAATGTATTCCTATAAAATTATAAAACACATTCAACAACACTGAAGATGATATCTTATCAACATGATTTCAAGTAATCCCACACTCATTTAGTGACAAAAGATAGAGTATTATACAGAGAGAGACACTTAGATTTCCCCTACAATCGCTAACAAACCACAGGCTGTGGTGTAACCTTGTTGGGCAACAACATTTACAATCATCTCTGACAGTGACAAGAAGTGCCAGGTAGATGATTAGGCAATGTTTGTTAAATCAGATCAAATAACAAATCTGTCTGATGCGTTCAGGGGTCTTCTTTTGTAAAGATGCTGTGGTCAGGAGCTTCATTAGGAATTTGTTAAATGTTCTGTAAGCGTCGTCTACGTGCAGGTTTAGACCTCCGCATTTTTTTGTTTCTGGACCCATTCATGCAGAATTTTGGATTTTTAGTTCTGCATCAACTTCTCCTTAAAATCCTTTTTCTCCATCTAATGTAGCAGTTTTACAAACTCACTTAAGGTTTCTGTGCACTCTGCAGTCTCTTCCACCCACAGCTTAGAATACACAATGACTTACGAGCATCTACATTCAAACATTCACACGTCTTCCTACTTTATACTGAGACTTCGATGTCCCTTTTTCAAAATGTTCAGATGTTTAATTCATCTATTCAAAGCTCCAGTGTGCAGGGCCGTAGCCACAATTTCAGATAAACTGAGGTAGCCCCCCCCTCTCACCCAGAAAACTCTGACACATTTTATTTTTTCAATTAACTGCTAGTATATGTATATTGTCCATACATTTGATTTCTCACCACAAAAGGCTGTTTTAAAGCCTAATCTACAGTGCTAGAAATTTAATTGACTATTTGCCAAACAACAATTGTCCGTCATAGTTTAGCAACCAAAACTACACATGGCCACCTGTCGAGCTTCACCACATGTTGAAGGTATGAAGCAACTGTGAAACAGTGTATATGTATTAAGAGTTTATTAGCCTTTACAAAACCATAAAACAATGTAAGCATAACTTTGCATTCAAGCTAACTAGCTTACTACTAAAACAGAACCTTGATCTGTTCAAAGGGCGGGTGATATTCAATTATTGTGGTGTTATAGGTTTTGTACAGTTTTAAGATATAATCAGCAGAACGTTAAAAAGTAAGATGTGGACGGTCTTTTCAGTGGAGGTTTTATCTGTAGCATTAGCTTACACTGGCTAGCTGCAACTGATCAAATCTGCATCATTTCAGCCACCTAAACACCACAGTTACCTGCTAGAAATGAGAAGCTGTTTTGATTTTTTTTAATTTTGTGTGAAATTGATGAGCTTTTTCACAGCAGCCATATTGATATGAAATAGTGGGATAAACACAGTGTTATCAATGATACTAATTAAGGCCCTGTTCCATTTAGTGTAGCAGAGCCTCTGCGGTGAGTCAACATGCACAATAGCAGCACCCTGACTCTGTTTGACCCGAATGGAAGACACTTCATTATTATCATTGGTAACGCCTGTGTTTACCAGACTATTTTCACATCAAAATGGCTGCTGTGAAAAAGGTTTACTGCCATTAGTGAATCCGTGCTGTGTGGGCACAAGGAGCTTGTAGCAACAGCTTGCATTATTTTATCTTGAGCTCTTAACCTTTCATTTACTTTTTACCTACTGTCTGGAGTTTTTATTTATTGACTGTTAATTCATTTACCGTAATTTTCCACCCTGCCTCTGGTGTTTCCTCACTCACGATAGCGTTTCCTCAGTTCCTGTTTTAAAGATTGATGTTCTTATTTTACTGCTTTATTAATTAAATGAATTGATAAAGCACTAAAATGTGTGTGTGGAGGGGTTAAATACAACCATGTTAGTGCTTTAATTGGTGGAGTGCTAACATAGGTATGTGTGGGGCGGTACTGTTTAACTGTGTGAAGCACTTTGTGTTACATTTTGTTTCTATGAAAAGTGATATACTGCTGAAGTTGGACTGATTGATTGATAGACTTCTCCTACTACTATTTTTTTTTCCAGAAAAGACAGTGGACATGTCCTCATTGTCCTCAAAGGTAGCTATAGCCCTGCCAGTGTGTTCTGCTTTCTGTCCTCACTATTTTACAAACTACAATCAGCCATTTTATTCCTTCA
The DNA here is from genome assembly GCA_034769285.1 of Lutjanus argentimaculatus. Taxonomy (NCBI): domain Eukaryota; kingdom Metazoa; phylum Chordata; class Actinopteri; order Lutjaniformes; family Lutjanidae; genus Lutjanus; species Lutjanus argentimaculatus. The sequence continues at coordinate 23,764,217 of JAWZSL010000009.1, read as the reverse complement.
TTTCCACCTGCATTTTCAAATCTACTTCTTCCATGTGTGACTTTTTCACAAATGGCTGCCTTTTGCTGAAACTTCAACAAGGAAACATTTGACTTTGAGCCTCTGAAGCCTGCCGCGACACTAATAATAGATCTGATACCTACAATTAGACATTATTAATACCAGGTACAAATGTGGTTCTAGATATTAGACTCCCCTGCTGCTCCCTCCTCAGCTCCGTGCAGGTGTCTCTGTGACAGGATGTGTTTGAGAGTGTCCAGCTCCTGTGTCAGCTGCCCTATCCTCATCTGCAGCTTCTGGTTCTCCTCCTGCAGCTGCTGGGCCCTCTGCTGGGTCAGCAGGATCCTCCTGCGGGCCTTGTCTCGGCTCTTCCTCACGGCGATGTTGTTCCTCTCGCGTCGCAGTCGGTACTCTGCGCTGTCCTTGCTGATGCTCCTCTTGTTTACCAGGGGCCCGCAGAGTTGGCAGGAGGAAGGAGGAGAAGTCCTGGAGGTCAGAAACACAAAGGTGTTCAAGTTTTCACACTCAGAAAATGAATAAGAATGACTTTTTTTTATCTATTACAGACAAATCAACAATCTATTTCACACAATGGCACACCTGCTGACTGTTGGCGTGGCTCTGGTGGTGGTTTGTACTCCCTGCGTTTGAGGTGTTGCTCAGACAAGAGGAGGTGTATGGCAGGTAAGACAGTCCCATCATCTGCTCAGTTACTCTGTCCTCACCGCCACCCCTCAAGAGTCCCTGAGACTGGCTGTAGGGTATCATGTCCATCTGAGACAGCTGATTGGATGATCCAGCGTGGCTGGAAGTGGTCGGGTTCAGGGTCTGGGCGTGGGCCTGACCCGCGTATGCCCACTCCTGGATAACAGAGGACACCCTGGAATCAGACATCTGGAGGGTCCAGAAGCAGAAAATGATTAGGTTTTTCTTTTTTAAAGTTCAATTTGTCTTTTCCACATCACTACATGTGGGTGATAAATGTAAAACTTTTAACTCTTTTTATTTTTACTGTGGAAAAATCTGCACAGTCAGATTTTACATGTAAAACATGATGCAATGTAATAAATAACAACATATAACGTAATTTAATTAGCTCCAGTTCAATCAACCACAGTAAACACATTACATGCTATTGTCCCCACTGTAAAAAAAAACACACAGGAATTTAGTTGAATCAACTAGTCTTAAATATACAGGTTTTATTTAATCAACTTAATTAAACATAACATTTCTAGTATTTACTTTCAGACCACTTCAGATGTTGTAAACATGAGTTCCTCTAACTTTTCTTTTTTAAACAAACATGATCAGCATATTAGATATCGTGAGAAAATCAAATTTGATTGTAATGTACTAAAATTATATATACATGTATAAATATATGTTTCAAATTTAGTCAGACAAACTGTTTATTTTTACAGTGCTAACACTAATGATCAAAAATTCTTTATTCTAATTCACTTCCCTCAAAGGTTTCATTCTGCTGTATATTTTGTGCCTTTAGTTTTTCCACGTTTGGAGCATTTTGCTGCTAATACCTCTGTATTTATACTCAGGTACGAATGCAGCCTTTCACTAATAATGAAGTACTTTTACCGTGAGATATCTACTTTAACTTGAGTAACAGATCTTAATACTTCCTCTACGACTGTCCACAAATACACATATCTTATGTGATGTCTGGCTGGAGGATGAAGATGAAAATCAATGAATATGATTTAATTAATTAGGTAAATGAATGCACAGGATATGATAGAGCAGTTTTGGCTTCAGGCCAGAGAATAACGTTACCTTCAAAATACAACATTTTTAAAGTATTAGATTTTTTTTATGTATAATTTAAAAAAACACTACAAAATTAAACATTACATATGACAGGAGCAACACTGGGGAAAAGTAACTCAAGTAAGAGTACACTAACAGTGTTAAAGCTGAAACAATTAGTCAATCAACTGCTTATTTAACTGACAAAAAATTAGAGGAGTTCCAACTGTTTTTTTTTATAATACATTATGTGGTTTTAGTAATTTTATTGAAAAAACTCACAATTCTCTGATTCCAGCTTCTTAAATGTGAATATTTTCTGGTTTCTTTAGTCCTGTATGGTAAACTGAATATCTTTGTGTTGTGAACAAAACACGACATTTGAAGACGTCTCCTGGGGCTTTGATAAAACACTAATTAACATTTTTCATCATTGTTCTCTCATTTTATAGACCAAAACAACAACTAATTGATTAATTGAGAAAATAATCGACATTGCAGCCCAATGAAAATAACCAATTCTGATAATCAATTAGTAATTTAAGTAATTTCACTGGCAAAAAATTCACTGGTCCCTGCTTCACAAATGTGAATAATTTCTCATTTACTTACTCTTCTGTGATTGTAAATTTGTGCCTTAGTTTTTGGACTGTTGGTTCAACAAAATAAGCAATTTAGATACATAAACTTTGGCTGTGATGTCCCTTTTTTGACATTTTCTAAACCAAACGATCACTAAATGAACTGAGGTTACAATCAGCAGATTAATCAAGTATGATAATAATGGTTAGATGCAGCCCAGCATTAATGTAAAACATACCATGCACAGTAAAGTAAAAACTAAACTGAACACTTTTATGAACATGAATATTCTTTGAGCTTTCCTGTATCATTTGACATTGAGAACACTGAAACATTGAGATGATAAAACTCAGTGACTGGCTCCATTATAAAATGTCAAACAAGCTTTAAACTCTGATGTGTCTTACCATGTCTTAGCTCTCCACAACCTCTCTGAAAACTCTTCAGGTTCCTCTGACAGTCTGACAGAAAATGGTCTGAAATAAGGAGACAGACACACAAGACAGGTGTGATTATCTCACCATCACTTCCTCTCTCTCTGTCTGTCTCTTTTTCCAAATACATTTATAGGCATGAGAAACAGACGCATACATTGCCAAAGTAAGATTGAAATATTAAAAAAAAAAGAACAACAACCAAAAAGTAGACAAATAGACAGAAAATAAATAGAAAAAGAAATAAGAAATATCTCCCCCTCTATTTTAAAACTAGTTCCAGGATAAGTAAATTCATAAGTTTTTTAGCAGTAATTATTCATTTATTTAAGCGTTTTCCGCTCTTTGTTGCCACTCCTTTGCTTAACTGTAACACGAACAGATAAAGACGAGTTCTCACTGTAATATTTGAACAACACTGAAGTTAAGCGTATAAACCAAGCGCCGTATGACTCATGTCCCTCTCCGGCTTCCGTAGACACTGAAAACAAAATGGCTGCCCCTGTTGACAACGTGAGCTGAGTTTAGCGAGCTGCTTGTTAACGAACGTGTATTTTATCTTTCTTCAGTGCATGTTAACATTATAGACTGTTCTAACGATTTAACGTGTTTTTGTGACTTTTACGTGAGAATGATAAAATTTGAAGGATAATAGTTGTTTTATTTTTAAAGACTTAAGCTAACCCGGTAGCCACTAGCTAACTTACTGTTTAATAGCCTTTCTACTCAGTTGCCCACATTTTACTGTGGATAAATTGTGACTGTGTGTTTTTTTTTGTAATTTTACTTTCTGACAGGATTTAGTTGAAAGTGATTTGCCCAAAGCTGTACAGCTTCTGAAGAGTCTCACAGAACAGGTGAGAACTGTGTCTGATATTTTTGCAATGTAATAACACATTAATAAGCACACTTAGATCTCATGGTAACATATCACAGAATGATGTTCCTCATATAATCTTGTTCTGATGTTTTGTATTTGTGTCAGCTGATAATCAAGTGAAGGTTTGTCCCGTTCACCATGGTGATGTGATCATGGTCACTTTCCTCACAGAGTACTTGTGTAATTATGAGTCTTCACAGCTGAAACACTTTTTTTTCTTCAGGTGGCCTCAGTTACGGGTCATGTCCGTGAGCTGCTCAAACAAGTCCAAGATGGAGCATTTAAGACATCGAAGGTGAGCAGGGACAGAACCTTTAACAACAGAACTGTTATTAAAAACCCTGAGCAGCAAGACTGGATTATCAACAGAGCCAAGCAGACTTAAAGCCTCATGTTCACCACAGATCTGCTGCTTGTGGTTTTTTGATTAATTATAAATTTGTTGGAGAATATTTGTCACTGAAGTAAAAAATCATCTAAGGCAGGTCCTGCACTATTACTTAATTTACCTGGTTATGTGTTATTGACATCAAGTTAAGCTGAACCCGAAAATGCCCAAAGTCTTAATATTTGGTATACTATGTCATAACATATAAGGCTACACTACAGTGTGTATGCTAGTTGTGCTCTTGCCTCGATCTGTCCAGATTCTAAGGATCAACACATTTTTGACCTGGCTGATTAAAAGGTGTGATATTCACTGTTTGTCAACACTCAGAATCTTTTTTTTTTTTAAAATCAGGTTGCAGATAAGAAAAAATTAATTTAAAATGTGCGTAAAATGTACTTTGGCTCTGATGCAGCTGCCTCTCTGTCTGTAGTCACCATTCAGAGGTCTAACTCAATGTCCTGCCAACAACACTATCTGATTGGAAACATGTCACAAGTAATGTCAACACTGAAGGCTGCTGTCAGACACAGAGGAACACAGATGAATGAAGTCATGTGTTGGAGTTTGTGTTATTCAAAATTTTGACCCCACAATTTTAATTTTTACTGTAGATGTACATCCAATTCAGATATTAATTGTCAGTTTACTTAGGTACTAATAATCTGTATCAGCCCTGAATAAAAAAAACATATTGTTTGACCCCTACTAGATATCTAATTCTAAAGATCTTTCATGTTTTGGTTTGTGCAAGGGTTAGGCTACTTGAAAATAAATTTCATGAAGGCACGTGTGTCTGAAAGGAGCTTCATCACTGTGTTGAGACAAACAAAGGAATTGTTTTCTAAAACCATCTGACTTGGGTCTGGTTGAGACAGTCAGCCCCTTCTGACCCTCTGTCCTTCCTCTGTCCCTGCAGGGTTTGTCTTTCTTGGACCTTCGGTATCACCTGTTGCTCTTCTACCTTCAAGACCTCACCCACCTGATCAGTATCAAAACAGAAGGAGGCAAAATAAAAGACAGTGAAGCCTTGAACAGAGTGGTCACAATCAGGACGGTGAGTTGACCGTAAAAACTAATAATAAAATATTTTATTCTTATCTGTCCAGCTGACACAGCATCTTATTGCTTTTTTACATGTTTTTTTAAGGTTCTGGAGAAGATGAGACCACTAGACCACAAACTCAAGTACCAAATTGATAAACTGGTGCGGACAGCTGTGACCGGCAGTTTGGGTAAGACTGACTTTGTGTTTGTTGTCATGAAAGCATCCACCAGTGATCTGGTTTTTAACCTTACTTTAACATGAAAGAGACTTGGGGAGGTGCTATATTTCTGACCTTCCATGTTTCACCAGTTTCGGGACACAACAATGTTCTGCTTTTGTTGATTTCAGCTGAAAATGACCCGCTGCAGCTGCGTCCAAATCCTGAGAATCTCATCAGCAAAGTAAGTGACAAATATTGTAGTCATTTGGGTGGTACAGTTTATCATAAATGAATGTATTAATTGAACGTATCTACTGAAAAACCAAATTGTTTCCTGGATATTAGCGAGGCCTTTAATCAAGGATCAAAAACATTGCAAATTCTGAACAGACACTTTTGTAACTGTCTAACTGACTAACATCCTCATTTGCTTCATCAACCAGTTGAGTGAATCTGAGGAGTCTGAAGGTGAAGCTGAGACTAAGACGGAGAAGAAAGCAGCTCACTCTAGTGGCAGGAAATATGTACCACCAAAGATTGCTGCAGTGCATTATGGTAATGTCCCTTGTCATTATGAACAGGTTTTTGTTTCTGTCTTTTAAATTCTGCCTTTAGTTGTCTGATTAAAGGAGGTAGATTTGTGTAGAAGTTCACTTAGCAACTGCTATGCTTGTTTTGGTAAAGTAAGTTTAGAAAATATTAACCTTGCATTTGATGCCACATGAGTACCGAGGGAAAATAGTTCGGCTAACAAATTCTCATCTCAACCTGTTTCCTTCAGATGGTGACATGACAGAAGCGGACAGGAAGAAGGCCCAGGTAGAGCGTCAGCGGCGGGCAGCCCTCAGAAGCTCAGTGATCCAGGAACTGAGACAGCAGTACAGCGACGCTCCGGAGGAGATCAGGGACAGACGAGATTTCCAGAGCGAGCGGGAGAGCCGCGAGGAGCTGCACAGGTGTCTACGTGTTTATTTTATTTGAACAGGAAAACATACAAAAGCATCATGAAGCAGTAAAGGATGCAGGGATCGGGTGCAGTGCAAGACAGTGGGATCATATCCATTACTTGAATGCAACATGTTATACGGGATAAGTTTTATATCTGTTTTGCTTTTCCATCACAGGAAAAATTATGAGGAGTCAATGATGGTGCGTCTCAACATGCCCAAACGGCAGAAGAACGCCAAAAAGAGAGGCATGATGTCCATGTCCAACCAGCTGAGCGGCATCACACACTTCAGTGACATCTCAGCACTGACAGGCGGCGAGGGCGGGCAGGTGAGTGTGCAGTGACATCACCAACCTGTCAGTGAAGTATATTTCACTCACGGACACACCACTGTTAGTGAAAATCTGAATTTTTGATCGAGGCATATAAAAATAGTCACCACTTTACAATAAGACTAAGGATGTAAACACTTCATAAATCATTAATAAGCAATTATAAACAACTTATGACACAGTTTTCATACATGGATGTGGCCTCACTAGTTGTCAAGATCCAGTTACTACCTAATTCATCTAACTAATAAGTTAGTGACATTTATAACTGATAAAAGTATCAAGGGTAAAGAATATTGTCAAAGCCTCAGTGTATGAATCTGGTAATTTGATGTTATGATAAAATGAAAAGGACCTCTTTGACTATTAAGGTAATAAAATGCTGACAACTTATTAATATGTAATGAAGCTGACAGGTATAAACGGTGCTGATGGAGAGGACAAAGTAAGCAATGAGATCTGAGGCTGGACAGTAAAGATAAATGCAACGCATTGCTCAGCAGCTATGTGTTTTATTTTTCACTTGTTCGGTCAGGAAAGTTGTCAGAAGTCTACTTTCCCAAAGCCCATTTTTACTTCCCTAGCACAATTGTTTTATTTATTAGCAGTTATCAAATGACAACAAAGACTAAAGTTGATTGTCATGTTGAATCAAAGGCTGTCACATCCAAAAAATGACAGAAAATAATGAAAAATGTCCACCAGTTTTCCAAGTCCAAGGTGATATCTTTAAATGTCTAATCTTGTCAGACCTAAACCCAAAGATATTCACTTTCATGTGGTAATAAACTGAGAGAAATGGGAAATTTGAAAGGCTGAAAATGGCATTTTCTGACATTTTTGCATTAAGAACGACTTTAACAATTAGCCATTATCAAAAAAAAGTTTTGTAGGTCAATTAGTTTTTTTTACCACTTGCCTGATTTGTCAAGTGAGTTGCCAGATTTACCAGCCCAACATGGCATTTTATTTGCCCTGGGGCAAGTAGGCAATCCTCATTATTGAGTCTTGAAATGTGAACTCAGTTTGGCAAGCCACAGGTCTCTTTTGCCCTTTTAACTGATGGGTTGGAATGGCTTATTAATGATTTTTAAAAGTCTTTACAACCTAATTATCAGCTTAATTCTAAATCATCTATAAACCAAAGGCAGTCTTATAGTAGAGTCATACCAAAATATCCCTTTAAATCTCCCGTCAGTGAGGGTGTGGAGAGGAATTTACTTTAAATTAGTTTCAGGTAGAGCAGGATTTGAGGCTCTGATCAGCAGTAGACAGTTTGACTTGAGTCTGGACAGGACAGATTATTTATTTTGGCTATAATGCAATTTGGGTTGCCCGCAGCACGTAATTAATGTTGGACAGGACCCGTCTGTTGTGTGTTTTGAAGAAGTCGTACATTTGTTTGGTGACTCAGTTGTCTGGTGCTGTGCTGGCAGAGCCGCTGGCAACAGCTCCACTTTGTGCCTACACAGGTTTGGCATGCAGCCCCTCTCTGTACAGTTTCCTGTCTCAGTCCACCGTCTGCTGTCATAAAAAGTACTAATGAGTGAGAATAATGACTGGCCAGCCTCATGCTGATTGTGTGTTCCACTGCCTGCAGATGTGGAAAACTCATTCAGCTGAATGTGTTTAAGAGGACTTGGAAACCCCGTGTGCTATGTTTAGATTCTGCACAAGCCACAAAAGGATGTCGCTAACAGGCTCATCTCTGTCCAGTATGAATAGGAGCATTGTGTCCTGTTTATATTTAGATCACATTCTTAATGTAGCCGCTAATGTGGTTCTAACACTTTGTGTTTATTGGTGCAGGATGGAGATAACTACCGGCCTAAGAAAAAGAAGAAACTCATGAAGAAGAAAACCAAAAGAAAGGGTGAGGACATTCAGATATACCACAGTTTCATTACAATTTACAAATAACAAATAACTTTTAATTAAGTCTTATGTTTTTAACTCTATGCAGTTGAAATCGAGTCTTTATTTGCATATTGCCCTGGACTTACCTTGGTATCATTTTGTAAGAGAAAAGTCTTATTTTTAAATCCAATGTACACAAATATTCTTGTGTTCAGTGTGATTTTGTCGCATATTGTCTTAAATCTTTATTCACTTGACCACCTCTCAACGATTGAGAAATGGAAAAGCACCAATCAAGGGTTAGTACTTTTATTTAGACTTTAATCCTGTTTCATGTTCTTCTCTGCAGCATTTAAGAAGCACAAATAGACCTGAAACGTGACGTCCACTGATATAAGAAGACCAAATGATGACATGAAGAGGATTTCTTACCAACAGCCATCATCATCGTAGTCTAAACTTAATTATTGGCTGAGTTTAGAGGATTTTATTACAAATACGTAGGTTGTACAGCAGTAATTTCATAATTTCACCACCACCTCTGCATGGTGTGTGACTTTCTCATTCAGTTTATAGAATAAACATTTACTGTTGACTCTTGTATTTGTGCGTTGTGTTTAATTATTCACCATTAGAGGGCAGTCACACTGCCTCCTTGTCAGACTGTCAATTAGGACAAAACTGGAATTTTGAGTGAATTTCAAGATTGCTTTCCCTTTTCCTTGTACCATCTAATTAAGCTCCTGCTAGCCACGATAAGGCAGAAGCAGACATTTTAGGATGCGGTCATTTACAAGTAATGGTGGACCCATTTAGTTCAGTTTGATCTCCACACAATTGCTTGAAAAGCAGCCAGATGCTAATGGAGCACAGAATCACAACCTGGTGCAGCAGACACACCAGCCAGCTGATCACAATGCAAATAAATGGTTATATATGCGTCACTGCGTTAGATACAGTATGATGCAAATATGTCAACTGTTTTTTGGGTCATATGTTCATGTAGTTCTATTGGCCTTTTGCACAGAAGATATTGTTACATCACAGTAGAATAAACATGAATGAACAGAACTTAACTTAAGGCTGAATGTTGCTGTTTAGGTTTCAGGGTCTGGTATTGTGCGTGGCTGCCATAGCTTCTGGGACACTTGAATAAAACAGAGTCGTCAGTTATTGTGTTAGTAACACTCGTGTTTTTCCTGCAATGACAAGTCAAAATGTGTGCTGTAATAAAGGCTTATTCAGAAGGTTGAGAGCACAGTCATCGCTACCAACTGAAATTCCCCCTCACAGAAATTAGTCATCTCATATTAAAATAATCCACAGTAACTTAATGTGTGTAATTTAGTATGTCATACATTACGCACCAGCAAGTAGTACCAAACCTTTTACAGCTACTACAAGGAATTTTTAACTGAATCAAACCAAGACCATCTGCAAGAACATATTTCTAGTTATTCCTCATGCCTGCCACCAGGTCAGATTCTTTGTGCCATCAGAGGAAATGAGCCTGTTTACATTTTCCCTGGAAAGTTAAATTAGCCAGTTAAAAAGAAACAGGAGATTTTTCTTTAGATACATTTTTGATCTTATATTTTGTGGTCATTATGGTCAGAACACCACCACTTTTATCCACATGAGCCTCCAAAGTCAAAATATGAAAGTTCCTTGTAGAAGCTTTAATATTTTCTTCTAAAAGCACTTTCCAAACACTATATTAAAATTTAAGTAGGGATGACAATTAATCGATAAGTGACTTATCTGTTACAAGTTTGGCCAGTCAATTGAAATTTAATCGTCTATCAAATATAGACCTGAAATAGAACATTATCTTTATGAACACACTCCACGTTATCCAATATTCAAGTATATCTGTTTAATATTATGAAGGCCTTTTGTTTTAAGCTCTGAAAATGTTTTTAAAAATAATTTATCAATTAACCATTTGTTACCAATGATGGATTAAAGAAAGAGCTTCTAATTTGCAACCCCAAACTAAAGTGTTTAAGGATTTCCAGCAGCCACACAAAACTTGTAAGAGGTTGTTTTGTGTCTAAATTTTTTAGGTTTGGGCTGCCTGCTTGCCAAATAAATGAAATTTGCTCCAGTAATACCATTAAGATAATCAAATGGTTTTCAGTAATTATCTGCTTTGCACTAAATGATTCTTTCTGAAATGACAAATTCGAACCACCTGACATTATGTGTTAGGACACTAGTTAAATTGTATGCAGGCTCTATCAATGAACCACAGCAGAATGAGTCAGGACAAACTCACACAAGACGCAGTCGCATTTTTACACAATGTCTTTATTTTTTTTTTCCTAATTACAGACTCATGGGTTAAAAATAAAAATAAAAAGCAAAACATTTGTTCAAACCCACTCCCCCTTTTCAAAAAAGAAAAAGTCTCCACACAAACCCCACCCCTGACTTTCCCCCGCCCTAAAATAACAGCTCCGGCCCACTCCATTTATTAAATTAATAATCAATGCCGTTAGCTCGTCAGCCTTCCTCAGACAAGCCGTGACTGCACTGCGCGTCGTCAGAGAAAGGGGGCGCCTTAAAGGTCCGCACTGTACACCCCAAAAAACACCCTCGTCTCTGGTCCTGCCTTCCTCACTCTCACGCAAACTTGCCTGCCTGCCACTCAGCTATGTTGGCTTCAGCTCTCTGGATATAAATCATGTGTTGGCTGCCTGTTAAGTGCCGCCTGTACTGCAGTATGTGTTGTGGTGTGTGTGTGTGTGTGCTGAACAGGTGTGTGTGTATGTGTGTGTTGTGTGTGTGTGTGAGGTTGAAGTGTGAAAAGGGACTAAAAGCATCATCAGCGTTTGCTGTTGTAGTAAATGCCCCCTGCGGCGGGCCTGTGGTCGCCCTGCCCCCCTCCCCCGCCCCCCCACACGGACAGGATGGGGTGAGTGTGCATAGCGGGAGCAGAGAGAGAGAGAGACGCTGCGGAGACAGTGGGGGGGGCCGGCGCCACCTGGGGAGGGGTCGTCAGCCTCCACTGGTCCTGAAACCTGAAACGACAAGAAGTGGTCTAATATACAGAGAGAGGAGGGGGGGAGGGAACGGGGAGGAGGAGGAGGAGGAGAGACGGGAGACAGGGAGCACAGAAGGGGGGAGAGGGGGAAAATAGGGGTGGAGGGGATGGGGGGTATGTAGGGTCTGCACGAAATAAAAACATTGATGCCTGTCAAAAAGAATAAAAGGAGCTTTTTTTTTTGGCCATGCCTGAGTTGGAGGTGACAGGTGTGGACGAGCGGTGGAGGGGTGGCAGCACGACAAGGAACCCCCCGCCCACGAGAAAAAGAACAAAACAAAACAAAAAATCTATGTATGTACGATCCCACTGAACACTGAAGGTCCATCACTGTCCGGACAGCAGCGGACAAAAAACAATTGATGGTGTGATGAGCCAAAGAGGAGGGAGGGAGGGAGGGAGGGAGGGAGGGAGGGAAAAAGCATGAGGTATAAAATGCAGGGAGGGGAAGGAGAACGGCGGACACAAAAGGGGTTGAGGGTGGGGTGGGGTGGGGAGGTAATGATATACTCCAAACCACAAACTTAAAAACACAACAAATACTCTGGCTAGTGGAAGTTTCACATGTACGGTACATTATAAAAAAAGCAAAAAAAAAAAAAAAAATCTGAATACAGTATCTTTTTTTGTTGCTGTCCCCCCCTCCCACTTCTTTTTTTTTTTTTTCTTGTTTTGGTGGTAGTGGAGGGTGAGTGGGTGGGCTGTGTTGGTGATGGTGTGAAAGCAGGAGGTCACAGCCAGACCAAAGGAGACACATCTGCAGCCTGAGATACCATCATCTTCTCTTCTCCCCCCCATTCCCACCCCCTCAAAACCAACAAAAAACAAATCTGCCACCGTATTCTTTTCCCCAATGGCCAACTTATACCTTACCAGGGGTGACCGCGTCAACAACCTCCGCACACGCACGCTCACACACAATCGCACACTGCGGCCAGTCAGTCTCTCTGTCCAGGAGAAGTGTTTTTTTTTTTCCTTTTTTTGTCTTTTTTTTCTCTCTTCTGGGGTTCTCTTCTTTTATTGTTGGGAGAAAGGGGAGGACTTTTTCACTTTGTGTTTTTTTTTTGATTTTCTTTTTTAATGGGAACATAGAGGGGGGAGAGGGTTGATAGTAAGGGAGTGTTGGGGGGAGGGAGGGGGGGTGTTTAGTAAGGGGAATACCACGATGTTGTTCGCCCTCGGCCCCTGGAAAAGAGAGAGAAAAAGAGGGTGAGTTTTTTTCTGGTTGGCTTAAGAAGACGGACACCAATTTCCTGGTGTGATATATAATAATAATAAATAATAATAATAATAATGTGTGTATGTGTGTGATTGTGGGCAGTCCAAGAAGTAAACTGAAGGGGAAAGAATATTTATAGATATCAAAAATGAGCGACAAAATGTTCACAAATCACTAAAATAGACATACCATCTTAACGGTATTGTGCCTTTGATATTACAAGGTGTTTGTGTTACAACAAATCGATCTGGAAGAATGACACTACAGAGCTGAAAGAAGCTGAAAGCAGCTTTGTCAAGAGAAGAAAAGTGTTTAATTTCCAGATAGTAATGGTTCGTGTGTGGGTGTGAGGGGACAGCAAAGGCACTCTCTCTCCCTCTTTCTCTCTCTCTCTCTCTGTGTCTCTCTGTGCGAGAGCCGCCCCTGGGGTCACTGTGGGGAAAGACCTTGAGGACAAACAGCACCACACATATACCCCCAGCAAGACACAGTGCGCGTGCACGCGCACACACGCACACACACGCACACTTGACAGTTTGGGGGACAGGATTCACATCATCATTATTATACATTCAAAGCCAGGCTGCAGCAAACTTTCCACACTTTCTCTCACGCACTTCATTCAGTGGCAACGAAACACAAAAATGTCACACTGGGACTGAAGCCAGTGGTCGTTAGGCTAGATGCTGAGGTCAGGCTGCAGTAATGAACCCTCGTTTCTGGGAGTGAACGCTGTAAAGGTGAATCTGAGTTGTGTTGTGTGTGTGTGTGTGTGTGTGTGTGTGTGTGTGTGTGTGGGTACCGACATACATAAGCACAGAAAAACCAACAAGGTTCTTCCACATCACAAGTATAGAATGTGTGTCTCCTGGCTCAAAATCTTTGCTTTTTACCATGCCAAAACTTGGGAAGATGACAAGGACAATGATGTTAATGGATGAAATATCAGAGAAAATACTTTTTGCAACAAGAGTCCAATTTTTTAAGTGCGTGTAAACACGAATGATCTTTGTTCACTGGCTTTCAGTTGGGGTGCACAGATTTAGGTGCCAATGTTTGGCTGCGTTGTCCGTTAATACCATTAAATTTTGGCAGAGGAGGCCCTACTTTAGCCTGCGCAGACAACACTTGCTGTGGCCTTGTTACATCTTAGCTTCTTATAAACAAAGCCAATCAACAGTTTAATGAAACGTATCTCTTTGACTGTGACTGCAGGACCACAGCCAAGCGCTGTGAAATCTTCCCAAGCACACAACAGGTCAATGCAAAGATTTTGAACTCACCATGGATGTGTTCCCAAACAAGACAAGGCACAAGTGAAAAGCATTACTTGGTTCCGATTCTGTGCCTGACTGCGCTCAACTATGCTAGTGATGAATTCCTGATGTAGCAACCAAACAGCGCCCTACTGTGCTCTCTGCTGCAAGAAGTGATCAAGGCCAGTTCAAGTAGAACAGCTCTCTGCTACTCTGTGGGTGATTATTATACATTAACCAAAGCTGTTAGATAATGGAAAGACACATGATGCAGTCATCAGCAATATCCTTGAGGGTATATTCTATTATGAGTACAGTTTGGTTTTTTTTTCAGTCAAATCACGATTGGCAACAACAAAAAATTATCACCTTAAAACTGCTTAAGTCAATCTGACTGACTGCAAACAGCATATTCAAAACTTAAACTTAAGTTTAGAGCCTGACCGATATTATTGGGTCGATAATGGTGTATCAGAGCTAGATGGGCCTATATCGATATTGGCATATATATTGTTCAGTACGAGCTCATATTAAAACATTCTTTAGTCACAAGTAAGGCCCAAGGGATTGTTGCAACATAGAACTTTTCTCTTGTAACGCTGTAGTCAGAGCCGCTGCTAACTGTGCTGTACCTGCCATTGGCTAGGTAGCTCAGTGGTCCTATTAGACTGAGACACAGCCTCAGAGAACGATGTTGGCCAGTATGATGCCTGGGAATAACATTAAAGTACCGATGAGATTTACAGTTGCTCTGACCCAGACAACTGACTATTGAAAAAGGCCTTGTCATTTGATATCAAAATCTATACGCAAGGAGTTTAGAAAGTTATTCATATTTTATATAGTCCAATACTGTGCAAATATTCCATCAGGTTCTTCATTTTAATCCAGCTACCCAGTTTCTCCAGCTCCTCCCAGGTCTTTGAACAGCTTCTTCCTTTAAAGTGAGTGAATGTAGCATAGTGTGTAATTAATTTTCTTTTTCTTAAAATGGATTTTTAGAAAAATTTGCATTTAAAAGATGTATCGTTCAGGAACCAATATGGAAGCCAAGGTATTGGTACCGGTCTGAACTGTACCCAGCCCTATCCCGGGACAGTTGAGACACAGCAGGGTCAGGAGACATGAAGTGGTTGAAGAGCAAATTATTAACTTACGGAGTTACTTTTTAAGTATACTATTCATTGTGTTGAGTCAATAAATATTTGTTTTTGAGAAGTTTTTATTAAATTATTAAATTATTATTAATTATAATAATTAATAATTATTAATTATTAAAAATCATGAAAGTTTGCCATTTCAGTGCCCTCATGTCATTTTGGACAATAAAGTTAATTGTTTAACAGTAAAATATCCTGCCTCCATCACGCATCTTTGTCTCAAGTGTTTAATAACTGCATTTAACCCTAACCCTAACCCACTGCAAATAAAGTGTTTATATATTCTATATTCTGTGCATTATATTCTTTATAAATAATACCGGTGGCTATATTGATATTGGAGGGGGTTATTTAACCCAAAAATCCAGTATTGGTCAGACCCTAGTTAAGCTGTGTTGTTTGAGTTAACATTTTTTGCTGTTCTTATCTTTACTGCATATCAGTCAGACAGAAATTACAAATTCAAAGATCACATTAAGTTTTATCTAGACATACAAACCAAAAAGTTTACTCATAGCGTTTTAAGTCAAATGCAAATAACTCTTACCATCTTTAAGCTAATTAACTACCCATTAATATCAGTGCTCTCAGCTTCTGGAGGCTTGTTTTAATATGAAAAACCCCTCCTTCTCCCCAAGTCTTTGTGTGCCTTGTCCTGCAGCTCGGGCCAAATCCCAGTGAGTAAACTGGCAGGGTTAGGGTTTCTTGGTATGTGTGGGAGTGGCTCGGGTAAGTACACAGAGTGATTAGAGAGATTCTGACCTTGAGTTACTGACACTTTCTCACACAAAGGAATGAATAGAGATGTAATCCTTTCTTGTAGTTATTTATACATGGCCTCACTGGAATGGGAATTCATTGCACAAATACTCAAATCAAGAGCATGGGCAAAAGTGAAACAAGAGAAACACATGATAAAATGGACTAAATGGGGATTTGTCAGAAGAACATGGCAAAGCATTAAATCTTTGACATCATAAAGGCCTCTGCATGAAGGGTTTTAGGCTGTTTCCAAAATAACTGCTGGAGTATCATTCTTTGGGAATATGTTACTGACTGTTGAACATTAAGTAATAACAGCCAGGGCCTGAAGGTTCCAGATGCTTTGCAGGGATGTGATCAAATCAGAATCTCTCAGTCTCAAAGCTCAGTGCATGTGTGGGGAAGTTGGCATGCTGATCAACACATTTGGCACCACACCTCCTTTTTCAGTCTCAAGAGGAAAAAAAAACAAAAACCAAGATGGCTCCACAGATAGAGCTCCCTGGGGCTTGTGCAAAGTTTCCACCGAGATTCTTTGTAGCCTTGATTTCTGACTGCCTACAAGGGCTAGCCACAGTTTAAATAAAGCGGCAGTAGGTTATGTTGTTCAGTTATGCTCAAAACAACCAAAATAATCATCTCATCTAACTAAAACTGAGGGAATCCTTATCCGTCGTTCAATTTTCTCAACAACTGTTCGTCCAATCGACTTCACACCTGGTAGGTGTACCCAAGGAAGTGGAGCACCAAGTGTGAAGTAGTTTGGGTGAGCTGTTCTTGAGAAAGTTGAGGAACATCGCCCTGCAAAACAGGAAAACCATTCTAGACAGAGCAGTTTCAGACCTTCAGTGTAAGACATACCCTTGCACAAGTTTAAATGACAGGTCATAACTACATTCCTGCCAGAGCCATGTAGAAAGAGTGTAAGGATTAATCCTCTTTCTCTCAACGGAGCTGGTTATACCCAATGATGCCTAACATTCTGAAAAACCCCATGCAGCAGTTAACTTAATTTTATTAAGCTAACTACATTCAATGAATAATGAATTCCTGAATTTTATCAATAGTAATGATATAACCATAAAGATTTCAATCATTCAAATTATGTCTGGTATGTCTTTTGGCCTCCTATTCAGTCAATTTAATGTAATTTAAAGAAGAAATCAGTAATATATTTACTTTAATAAACCATGTAAACCATGAAATGACCATATGTCATCAGAATCAAAGAAATATGTTAGGTTGAAATATTTACTTCAGACAACACCTCAGCTGCAGCATCCTTTGCAATTTCTATTCCATACCTTTATAACTTAGTTTACCTGTTTCACATTAATTGGAGTTCATTATTACTCATAAATCAGGTGTGACTCATTTTTTGGGAATACCACAATAAACTATTTTAAACTGGTGGCGCACTGTAATATTACCGAGTTGTTAAAGTTTAAACCCAGGAAAAAAAAACAAACAAAAAAAACAAAACTGGTGGCACATTAGTATGCCAAGCACTGTTTGTCCAGAACTGCTGCGTTGAGAATTGCAGGGGCTCTCCAGCTCCACAGGTCGATGATATTGAGAAAGCCGCAAGCAGCAGGAGGCTAAGCAAACGGCCCATTCCGAACAGCCACATTTCGAACAAGCAATGCACTAGTTTATAGAAACTGCGGCTCGAGTTAACTGCCAAATGTCTTAATCACATGCTGTCAACACTTAGTTTGCAGTGACAGACCCCATGTGGCCTTGCAGAAGAAACTAGACTACAAAAACTCTCAGGACCCCACTGTGGAGCACTGAAGTGAAGCACATCACAACACCGTAGGTAGAACGCCACCAGAATCCCAGTGCACAACACTCTGATCAACACCAGGCTTTTTCTGTTCTTCAACAGTGATCCAGGAATTAATGTTCAACAGTGTTAAATAAAACAAACAAGAAACCACAAGCATCACCACAATTTCCAGATGCAACAGGTTTTGAACATCATAATGATGAGATGAAGCATCAAACACAACTGCCACAATGCTGCAGCAGAGTGAATGGTACAGGTCACACAGCCCAAACCTCTTAGATAGACAAAAAAAGCCTTACACTCTCTCCTGCCATCATTATAAATGACATCCCAATCTCGGTAAGAAATGAAAAACATTAAGTGCAGCCATCGCAGCTTTGCACCAGTAACTTTCTCTTATCATTAAGTTGCAGGAGATTGTATTGGCACTAACCCAAACATGGTGTATGAACAGCCTGGGAAGAACAAACTGATGTGCACCGAGTCTGTTTGCCTCTATTGAAATGGTTATGTGATGTGGCATGCAATGAGCCCCTCAGTCCCACAACCGACGTGATGTGACTTCTAACCTCACTACATGTTTGTGCCCCTGTGTTTTGAATACAATCTCCATCTCTGGATTAAGTCCATACAATGATGAAACATGATTTAAGTTCTAACAAATCTTAGACATATTTGTACACTACATATGAAATTCAGATCTAAAAACGTGTAAGGATCTTTGAAAATATTACCTCCTCCTTCATTTACAATGTTCAGATTGGCTCTCTGGCCTTTCTGTACTTACCTTGTCTATTCTACCAATCATGAAGGAATTTTTCTCCACACCTCCATTCTCAACTTTTTGGTGCTCAGTCTATTCCAGCCCTTTCAATGTGAGCACATAAAAAAAACTTTTACACCATGCTATCTGCCCAATTATGTCTACAGTGAAAAAGCAAGACTTGGACAACAATGTGCACCCATCAAAGTGACAGATGTTGATGTCCTTAATCATTGTTGGCTAAAAAACTTTTTTTTTTTTTTTCCAAATTAATCAAGTGTTACACACTGGCTTGTTGCTGTGGGCATTACTACCAGTAGCATGTGGTACACATAGGGCTGGGCCATATATCAATTATATTTGAGTATGAATTAATGTGCGATATAGCAGATGACCATACAGTCATTTGGGTTTTCAGTGTTTCCACTGGTTGCTGCTGAGTGTAGATCAGCTGAGATCACATTATAACAGTTACTGAATGGTTGTGTGTTGTATTTGCTGCCACAGAAAAGAAATATAAATTCTATTATTATAAATTTTATTAGTATTATTATTATGTGGCAATACTACTGTGTCTTCGTGTACTCTTTACAGCAGCCCTTGTCTGTGAAAAGCTAACTTAGCCGATTAGCGGCAAGGCAAGGGGGGGTCGGTCACATGAGAAAACTAAATCAATCATGTGATCTCGTTTGTTACTTTACCCGTCGACCTCCAGCTCTGAAAAGTATCTCCGGTTTTAGGCTATTTTAATTGTCTTAACCTGAGTTGTAGCAGCTAACTAGCAAGCTCACTTTCACAACAACCCCCCCCCCGGCATCTTTCTTAAAGGGGAAGGCTCGTCCAGTAACAAACAGGTACAGTAGGTGTGTAAACCAAATCCATTACTTTAAACAAAAGTGCTACTACTCTACACTGAAAACACTCCACTACAAGGAAAAGTTTGTCAGTATTACAACAAAGTGTCAAAAGTAAATGTAGCATTACTCATTGTGCAATAAAATGGTCTGTCAGTACTTTACTATTATGTCAGGTGGATTAATATTACTTCTGCATCAATGTATATGTTGCTTTTTACTGCAGTAGATATTTGAGGTTGTGCTCATTTTAGCTACTTTATATACTGTTGGGTACTTTAATCTACTGTAAATTCTCTGATGATCTTATGGCATATGATGCATTTCTGCATTTTATTTTAGGAAAATGCATATATTGAGATTTATACTGGATTTTACAAGAAGCTTAAAACAGATTTTTTTTAAGTCATATCGCCCAGCCCTATGTTCACATGCACCTATTTTCACATAAAGGGAGAGCTGTTTAAGTAGCCATTTTATGAACTCTATACATTTTCTCCTTCGAATCCCTTGTCTATACAACAAATACCAAAGAAATTCATAGTAAGAGGTGTAATGTGAATTTTTAACACCAGCGGCTGATTCTAGATGGACTGTCCTTTCCTTTCAGTGCAAACAGTGGGTGAGGTGCTGTGCATGCAGGTGCAGTGTTCTCCCACGGTGTCAGAAGTGAGGCGTCTTGGCGTCAGCTCACCTGAAGGCCCGTCCTCTGCCTCTGGGTGGCGTGTAGCCGCTGTAGTAGCGTGCACGCGATGAGAAGCTTCCTCCCCGTGACCTAAACCGAGCCCGTGGAAAGCCGCGGTCTGTGGTGCTGATGCCTGGTCTGTTTGTTCTCTTAGCGCCCACCTGAGCAGCAAGAATCAAGCAAAGGGACAGTTATATAAACTAACATCCAGTCTTGGTCTGGTGTTTGTGTTTTCGTATTTAAACTATGTGAATTTTTAGTGAGACAAACAATTTTAAATTAAATTTTCCTTTCAATTTGGAAATTGGCATATTTTTAGGTTTATATGGATGATTAAATACCAGTGGTGGCAAAAGCAGAAACATTCAAACCCAAATGCACATCAGCCAGTACCAATATTAGAAAAACTTCAAAAGCAAAGAACAAATAATCACTAAATGGGCTACTATAGAGCCCTTTTGGAAATCTAACCTACTCTTTGTGTAAAGCAACAAGAATGAAGGTAAGACCTGGTAAACATATTTCTATGAGCAGAAACAAAAGCGTATGCTCTCAGCCAGTCATTCCAGAACCAACCAAACCTACTTAGAACTGGCAGAATGATCAAAGTAGTTTTTGCCACTGTCACTCAAAGCATCGGCTAAATTTAGCCAATGGTGCCTATTCTGTAACTGTGTTATTGTGGTCACTGTGAGTTATTATGCAGTTCATAATGCACCATGTACTCTGAGGTCTACAACCGACAATGAAGCAATAGTTTCTGACAATCTTGCTCATGCTTTTAAACAGTCATGTCGCCCTTTTCTTACTTCATCACACAATAGTGTCGCTTTTCATGTCATTATGACAAACGAATGCTCAAATGTCAATGTGAGAACCTCCCAGTGTGAGGATGGGAAAAAAATTAAAAACTAAAATGTGATACTGTCTTACCTTTATCTGCCTTCCTCTGAACAGGGACTCGTCCAAAGCCATGGCCGTCCTAACAGACTCTTTGTCTGCAAACTCGATATAGGCAAACCTGAAGAAGAAAAGAATCACTTAACAGGACTCAAATGCAAACAAAAACATCATTAGTTTGTTAATAATGTTTTTTAAAGGGTTCTAAAAAAAAATCTAAACCTACTCCCCTTAAATAATGAGTAACCATTTATATCAAGTTAGAAAGCCATTTATGGTGGGATTTTTATTTCCCTATACAACCAAAGCATATTCAACCACCCAACTCTAGTTAAACTTCATCATTTGTATTGATGCTTCGTAAAAATCTGTCCACCCACACTGTGTTGCTGTCTTGTTTCTCTGCCAGCAGTGTGACTTTGGTATATTTGCCACACAAGACAGTGATAACAACCTCTCCAATGATTCATCCACTGCATAGTGAAAATGTTTAGTGTAAGTGATGGTTTATTACCCCTTGGGATGCCCTGTGTATTTGTCACATAGGATGGTGACTCTGTTTACTGAACCGCAGCCATGAAAATGAGCCTCAAGCTCTTCTGCTGTGGCACCGTAGTCCACCTGAACAAAGAGAGGATAAAAAGGTTAAGAGAGCTGCATCATGGATACTTTTACATGTGCACTTAAAATCAAGACTGAAATTATTTTTCATCAGCTTCAACATTTACATTTTGATGTATGTCTATGAGGCACATCCTAGGCCAAAAATTAATGTTGAATGTTTATGTCACTTATAATGTGACATGCTGAAATGAAAACGGCAAATAACACGTAGATTTTAGATAAAGAGACTGAGGCATAAAAATCTAATATTAAAAACTAATAAAAATAATATTAAAAACTCAGTGGAAGAGGACCCATGCCCTCTGTAGATGAACACGGACTCATTCCAAGGTAGTGACAACACAACTATTCTTGCGCTATATTATTTTTGATGAAAAAAATGCTTAAATTTTAGGAATGAGACTTAATCAGCTATCATGCCGACCAGTCTCCCATCACAAATTACATTTTCTAAAGCCTGAAAACAGAGCCAAGAGGTGGAGCACAAACCTGCTTCTCTCTCAGAACCACTTGAATTACATTATGCTTAAAGGTTATTATGAAACATTTGCCCAAAGATCCCAAAAATAAACTGCCTACCCCAGCTAAGGCTGGGCGATTGGATGAAAATATCGTCCATCGACAATGGGCTGAATCCATTGCGAGCTGTTTTTTCTCAGTGGTATTTGTAATTTTATTTTGCTGATGTAAAAGTGTGCAGAGTGACAGCCACTGCTCCGAAACACACTCTCATCCAGCAGCACAGTACACACCTGCTCAGCTGGACCATGAGTGTACTGAGCTGGGTGAGGAATGAGAGGCAAACAGCCTGCAGAGTTAGACTCTTGGTACTCTTTTCACATGGTGAATTAAGGATTTAATTTGACTAAAACAGTTTGTGATTGTTGGAAGAGTGGACAGACTAAGTGAGTGAGACTGAGTGAATCTATGCAGCATACACAACATAGTGAATTTGCAGCGTGCGCACATCTCCCAGCTGAGACTTGTGGAGACAGGAGGAGGTAGGCGGCGGGACGAAGATAACGCCAATCGCTGATGGATGGGCTGACAATGGTCGGTTGGAAAATTTTAAACGTATCACCTAACCCTAACCCCAGCTTTAATCATGCAAACAAAGAATTTAAAAATACAAATTTAAAATACAAATGTGAGTGAAACTGCACAGACTTTAGAGTTCATTTCAGGTTAATCACAAAAAATATGGGAAGAAAATGGCATGGCTTTAATGTTGTCTGTAACAATCTGTGTGAAAAGGGCACCAGTGTGGGAGGCTACCAAAAGGCAACCCTGAGAAAGC
Organism: Lutjanus argentimaculatus; assembly: GCA_034769285.1. Lineage (NCBI taxonomy): Eukaryota > Metazoa > Chordata > Actinopteri > Lutjaniformes > Lutjanidae > Lutjanus > Lutjanus argentimaculatus. The sequence continues at coordinate 23,741,465 of JAWZSL010000009.1, read as the reverse complement.
AACAGGGGTCCATGGCTGAGACTAGTGACAGTGTGCATGAAACAACTGTTGCCCAGGTGCTGTAGCAGTCACAGCTTTAGGGCAGATTAGCAACGAGAAAGCCATTGTTTGCTAGAGGACACGCAAGAGACTCAAAATGTGAGATGGTTCCATGTTCTTATGAGCTCAAACTCTAGCTCTGTGGTCACTGTACACATGCTATGTCTGGCATAACCAAAATGATGTCCTTGGGACTTATTTTTACAAGAAAACCACAACTCAAACATGATAACAGAGCTACAAAGTCATGAAAAAGTAAAAGCATCCTTAGAGTATAAAAGAAAAATGCTATGAATACGTCAATAGTAAAGTTCTGGAGTGACCATAACCTAAAGTCAATCCAAGCTTATAACCAATCTACTGACTCTAAAATGAAACTAATAGGGCCTTACAAATGTCCAAAGGAAGTGTGTTTATAGTAGTTTATACGCACTTTTTCTTAATAATTGACTGTTTTCCTTTTACGTTATCTTAAAAGCTGCAACAGAAAACAAAACAATGTGCCAAAATAGCATCTCTGTATGAGACAACAAAGAGACCGTTACTCACATTCCCGACGTAAATTGATCTGCCATCTGCTTCCATCTTTTCCTCGATGGACATGATGACAGGGCCGACTACACAGGGAAGAGAAGGGAAAAAAACAAATCTGCATGAGCAACAGAATATTTCAATTTAAACAAAAATATTCACAGTTGTTTTTCAGGTCCATCAGATGAGAATGGAATAATGATATATAGTAACGTCTGAATTTTAGCAAGATTACAATGCCAACCATTCATCGGGCTCAAATTGTGAAAGAGTGGTTCAGGGAGCATGAGACATCACTTTCACACATGGATTGGCCATCACAGAGTCCAGACCTTAAACCCATTGAGAATCTTTGGGATGTGCTGGAGAAGACTTTACACAGTGGCCCAACTCTCCTATCATCAATACAAGATCGTGGCAAAAAATGAATGCAACTCTGAATGGAAATAAATAGGCTATTAGAGTGTGTGACTTTTTTTGTCCAGGCAGTGTATATTTTACCTTTTACAAACAACTCTACAAATTTACATTGCTTCAGTATTTACCAAGCTCCTCACAGTGCACACACCCAGTTTTTCACTAGTCTGCAGTGTCAACATACTCTAGTTTCTACAGCGTTACAACTTGGAAACTCAATGTACACTGTAAAGTCACTTTCCTCGGCGTTCTGGCAGTCATTGGTGTCACTCACCCTCCTTGCTCAACCGCCTGCTCCTCGCTAGCTCCCTCCCCACAGCAAATCACAATACAGGAAAGTGACATTCTTTTGAGTTGATGCGTGACCTTGACATGTCGTGGCCGATAGCCATATCCTTGTAGATACGTAGCCTGTTGCAGTAATTAAGGGTTAACAGGTTAAGCAACTGCTAACCAAATCTGAAATTGTTTTTTTTTTTAATTTGGGCATCTGATTCGGTTCTAGTTTATAACTCTAGTGGTATACCAAATGCAGGCCTGACAGCAACATGGTTTTTTTTGGTCAGGGCTGAGAGAAGTTAGCTGATTTTTGTTAGATGAAATTAGTGAAGGATTACTTAAGTGGTTAAAATATAATTTAAAAATTATAACTAAAAGTTTGTAGTATTTTATGAGCATTTCTTGAGTAACGTGTAATTTCTTTCACCATTATTCTGTTTTTTGCATTTTTCATTTAACTTAATAAACCATAACTTGAAATTTAGCTGAAAATTCAAGTCTGAACCCAAAATGACCTATAATACACAACTTGATTTGTAGATTGAGCATTAATAAACGTTTTATTAATGTATGAGTCTGAAATGAGCACACCAATCACACACACACTGCGGTCTCTTGCAGCCATGCTGTCACTCTATGTTGTATTGTTAAATTACGTGTGCAGCCATAAGACAAAGATGCTTTATTAAATTAACGCATGAACCAACTGTAGAATTGCACGACTTTTTCTAACTTTAAACCAATATTTATTAGAACAATTCCCTATTCTTGGAACACCAGCACGAGGACATGTAGATGATTTTATTATTATAATTATTATTATTTTAAAGAAACATTTTAAAATCAAAACAGTTTAAAGTTAATGGTAGAAAGCAGCTACAGCAATTCACTTTATTGTGAGATTTTTTTAAAGTAAGCACAAAAGCACAAGATACAATTATTACTGTATCCTTCTTTCATTGGATAACTTGACAGTAGAGAGAGAGATGGGAAATGTGGACATATGGGAAGAAAGATGAGGTCTTCGCCTCACAAAAACACACACAAACGCACCTGGTGGGGGGCTGAGATTCATCTGTTTCTCCACCTCGTTCTGTAGCTCCTTCAGCTTCTCTGCCTCTTCCTCCATCTCTCTCACCCGGGCTTTGATTGCCTCCAGCTCCTGCAACACAGACACAAATGCCATTAGAGCTGTCAGTCCATCATAAGCACAATAAAACCCACTGAAGAATCAATCACAGTGTGGGTGACTGCTATGCACTGCTAACAAATGCTGACCAACTACCAAATCTAGCCATGAAAATATAATCATTAACAAATGTTGCCATGGCACCCTGTTGACAACCCCACTGACAACTGCACCCCAGGGAAGATGGTACAGAAGCAAGAAGATGCTGAAACTGGGTAAGATGGTGCTCTAATAAGGAAACCTCAATCTAAAAAGAAGCAAGTCTGTGTTGTTTCTGCCCAAATTGAAAATGCCACACACTGGGTCAGCCTCTATCTAAAATGTATTGTCTGATTGGTCCTTCAAATTCACTATAGCTGCAATGCCTCGCACCTAGGACTGGGCGATATATCACTATCAGGCTATGAGACTGGATATCATCTTCCTGGTTTTGGAGGCCGATCACAGTGATGTATTTTTTCTTAATTAACCAGGCTGTTCTATTATTTGCCTTTACTGCCTTAATCATCATCATCCACATTACTGATGATTATACATCAAAAATCTCATTTTGTTAATAATTTGTAAAGGCACCGATAGTCATCCCTACAATATTGTCACAATATCATTGGATGTATTTATTCAAGTCGTACTCTGACCCCCGCATTTTTTACAGTGTCTTTTACCATCCAGTCTACATTGGATAGTGGCTGCCAAATACAATTTGAAAATTAATCTTTAAAAAGATACAGTTCACATTAAAAATTTTTTTATTTTTTTCTCTGGCCTGAATTTATCCATATATAGATTGTTTTGGTGTGAACTGTAGAGTTTTGGAGATAGACCATAGAGATGGCTGCCTTTTCTAAAATAAAATGAAACTCAATGGCACTTGAAAAATTCAACACCAATGTCTCATAGCAGAAATCGTGAACCGGTTACTCAAAATAATCAACAGCCCTTGTTGTGAACAGTTTCATATACAGTATGAAGTATTTTCTTTCTCGTAGAAAGAAAGTTTTGGAAGATTTTACTGCATTTTGTCCCATTATACTGGCAAAAACACATCTCTACAGCTGATATCTCCAAACATTTGACAACGCCAAAAATATTTAGATGGGTAAATAGCGCTTCAGGCCAGAGGAAAAAAATATGTACTTTTGATTTTGGGGTTAACTGTCCTTTTAGGGCTAAAAAAGTGGTTCTTTACCACATTTCCTGTCACTTCTCAATGAATATAGAGCCAATGATCAGAGACAGCATTTAAAGGCAGAACACAGTCTAAATGACATGTAAAACATTTGTAAGCACTAAAGTAATCAATAAAAATTTCAATCCAATATTCCCTGTTCAAGTTATTTACCATGTCAAAATATACACACCCATGATGAGACTATATGCTTGTTTCCGTCTGTTAAAAATACAGAATTACTGGTTGACCATTTTGGGCTGCTTTGCTCCAACTTCATTTTGGCACTGAACATGTCAATATATATTCTGTATATCAATCAATAAAGAAAATTGATTTGTTGCAGCCTTAATAAAATTGAAACTCAATTAAGAGCCGTTTTGGAAACACAACTAGAAATGTATCTGGGGCAATGATGATGATCAGGTCATGATCACAGCCAAAAATTCAATATTCCTGTGGTGAACACAGGGATGGCTATGTCCTCACGTGGGAGCGGACCCTCCTGTCTGACAGTGGTGCACTGCAGCACAGTGGGAGTCATTCCAGCTCCATCCAGGGCTGCTGCTGCTGCCTGTGCCGACAGGATTTGTAATGTAAAGGCTCTTTGTACAACTGGGTGCACTGACACAAACGCACCATATTAAATTCAGGTCTTCTCAGCAGAGGAAAGGGAAAAACTGCACCGTGACACACTGCGCGCACCACCATTTCTCTCAGCTCCATCGTATCCATGTGCTTGATAATCTGATACACGAAATGTCAACAACCCTTAGCTACATGCATCATAGTGCACATTCACAGCAAGACTGTTCAAATAAGCCACCCGACACAGACACGTTGTAGCGCCCATTTTTTGTCGCATATTCAGTGCAAGCTCTTCCACTCCCCTCCCTTTTCTCATTCTCCTTGCCCTAGCAAAACATTGAAGGATGCAAACCCAGCCCCTCAAATACCGCAACCCCCTGCTTCTGCGTTGTATGCCGCGCTCTCACTGCCCGACAGACAGTACTACAACCTCAAAACCCACCTGGACGCGCTGCAGAGACGGCACCAGGGAAAATGTGTGCAGGTGGTGTTAGAAAATGAAAATCAGGCCGACTAACGCTGGCTGAGCATCTTCAACCATAATGCAGGGCACACCAAATCATATACCCCCACGGATACGCGATGCCGACCGTCGATCAAAATAAATGACAAAAATGGTCAGGTGCATGTCTGCCATCTCCACCCTAGCTTTGTTAAAATCAGCTAGCTTGTTAGCCAGTCGAAATCTGGTGATCGTACTGTAGAAAACTAGCCACCAGGCTAACGGTGGTTGGTCCCAGAAGCTCGTGGTGCAAAGTCCGCATTTCGTCTCGTGACATGTCATTACAGTTGACAGGTCCTCTGGTCATCTTAGCTGCAGCCCTTCATGCTGCTGCTTCGATAAGCTAACGTTAGCCTGCTGACGGTCGGTCGTTTGCATGTGCATACACCGGCGCCTGAAATGCAGCAGCGGCAGCCAGCATAATGGTGAATGTAAAATGGAATAAAAAATGTCATTACCGTAAGCAGGTCGCCTTCTAAAGCGGGTAGATTCGTACAGCGGACGCTAATGGCGGCGGCCTGTCCTACCCTCGCCCCTAACTGTCTCCTGTATCTCCGTCTCGCATTTTTTTTGCGACGAGGATTCCCCCCCCAACGGCTCGAGCTGCTCCCTGGCGCAGAGAAACTGGCGCCGCTGTTGCGCCAAGATGGCTGCCGACACCACGCATGTCACCACCCATTTCTACTGCACTGCGTGAACCACAATGGCGGTTAATATCGACCTGGCAATAGCAGTAACGCACACGGCATGTGACCCAACATTTGAGGAAAAAATAAAGCCAAAATGGTTACCTGCTTGTACAAACTAGTCCGATTTGGTCATAACGTGTCCCGGTATGCATGTGGGCTCTCACATCTGAAACAATGCCCTTCACTTACCGGGTCTTCAATCGCGGCCTCTCCCTCTTCTAACCCCGGTTCTTCGTCACCGACACCCGGGTCTTCCAGCTCGGGATGTCCGGGGTCTGAATCTAGTAGAGATTCCTCCGCCAGTCCGTTACCGAACTCCGCCATCGCCCTGTTCCAACTGTACCGACGCGCCTCGTGGCCAAACCAACGTTGCAGGCCCCTACTCACACACAAGGGGGTAGAGTGAGCGGGGCGGCGAAAAGAAAAAAACGGCGGAAAACGCCGCTTAGTAAAGTTAAAATGGGGAATAAAATGCTAGCTACAGTCCTAGTCACTACTCAAACAGCGTACCACGAGCAAGGACTGCTGTTTCACTCGCTGCCTTTACGCAATGGTCCTAACTTACGACAGAGAACCTAGTTTATTTACTTAAATGTGTATATAAAAAAGGCGAGGACTCTACGCGAGAGCGGCGGCGTCCCTTCAGTTCAGAAATGGAAGCCGGGGGCGGAGTCATGTATCACTGCGGGCGTAAAACTCTCAATCCTATTGGTCAACGGATGATTCTAGACAAACCCCTTTGGTGTCTGCCGCAGTCCTATTGGATAACCGCGCAGGACTTTCCGGTTCCCAAATCGCATGTGTGCTTATAATTGGATTATGTTTCTGTCGATCATATCTCTGTCAGTCGTAAGTAGACTGGCAAAGCCAATTGTTCAGCAAATTAATTCCAGGCACATTTAAATGTGCCATATCAATTGTCTCCGCCACTGTGACCTTAGTGACCTTAGTTTAAATATGCCACTCGGATAAAGGTCCAGATTATACGATATTTATAATAACATTAACTTAAAACATTATCACACACAAAGAATAAAGAAAAAAATGGCTCCAACAATACCACAATCAGACAGATGTGCTTTGTTGTTGAACTGATTTTATTTCTTTTTCTGTATATCAAAGAAAGCATAATGGAGACCAAACACAAAAAGGCAGGTACAAGTGAGGAGGAAAAGAAATAAGCTTAATCAAAAATCTAACAATTCATAACAACACTGCCACTATTATTGTTCAATATTCATAGGAATACCATACTGTTTTTGAGCAGAGAGGTGGCATTTAAAACCATTATGGATCAATAATAATCAAAAACAGTGATGAGTAGTAATGATAAATCGTATAAGTAGTAGTACAGTTATAACAATAGTGATAATCAAAGTGACAATGAAACATAAGGGAATAAAAAGCAGATCTCCATAAAAACCTATCTAGTTTGGACAGTGCAACACCGTGTCTGTGTGTGTGCGTGTGTGTAATCCCAGTCTTGAAGTTAAAGCACTCCAGTCCTTGCTTTACACACAAGATACAGTTTCCAACAGGAGTAGAAATTATTACTCATGAAAAGGACATTGTAACCCTCCTTGTTTGAAAAACCACCACACCAAGTGACTCTTAATGTTGTGTTAATGGCTGTGTTCATTTGAAATGTCTGTAGCTTGTGCAAAAATTGTGGACTAGTGCAAGTGTCAAGCCGTGGGATGTCCTTTACAGTTTGCATTTACGAACACCTCTCCTGCTCTCTGTCGACCTCAAGATTGCTTTTTGGTTTTTGAATGACAGAAAGCAAAGGGAGGATTACTTTGGAATATCAGTTATTTTTTTTAATATATTTCTTTACAAAAAGTTTGTTTTAGTTTTGCATTTTGTTAAAACTATCACTAGTAACATTAATATACAACTTAAATTGAAGGAAAACATCTTTAGTATGTTATGTGTCCTTCAACACAGCACCATCTTATTAGCTCTCAGTCAACACATTTAATGTTTCCCAATTTGCTTTCAAGATTTGAGTATCCGTTAGTCCCTTAAGGATACTGGTAATACCCGACTTTCTCCCTTGTCATGGTTTCCAGATATTAGATCTCATTTCACAGCACATACATTATCAGAATTAGTAACTCTGTATCAAAACGGAACAAAACAAGGGGGAAAAAGTACGGAAAACAGCCCATTTCAAGCCCCGTTCTCTTAATATCTCTGGAGGCTTGGCTTTTGACCTAAATAAAAATCTGTTACACCAGTTTTTAATTGCTTCTATTGTCATTTGTATAAATATTGAAGTAAATAAAATGAGTACTTAACTTTCTTGTCTTATGCACAGTATTCATGGAAAAGAAAACCGTAAATTTACAAAATCGTTTTGACCCTCCGTGCCAGGAGAACAGCAGGAGGATCACCTGGGCTTGAATTTATATACCTGGCGGTGTTTCTTCTTAAGGCCGTCATATTTCTAACACACCTACAGTAGGTGAAAACATTTATTTTCCCTCAACAGGTTTGAAGAGCTACATTTCAAAATGACATATACACCATTTGGAGGGAAAGCGGAGTCCACAGGATCAAAAGAAATGTTGTAAAAACAAGATAGTTGGTAATTATAGTCCTTGGCCAAGAAAATGCTGACAACTTTACAGGCAGGATTTGCTAGGTTCTAGATACAGAATCACATTCAGATATTTCCCCCTAAAGATGGACATAAAAGCATTTTGAAACGGAGCTCTTCTTCATTTATATAACCAGGTCTGCTTCTTGCACAATATTATGCTCACACCTAAAGCATGTTTCCTTAGACTAGCAAAAAAATCAATTTATTTCACGTGATTTATATTAAGGCATCCAACATGCATCGATGTATCTTTCCATAAAAAGACACTTGCATTAGAATGCTTAAAAACATTTCAAACTATGTAAAATGTGTCAAAGTGCGGTATGCCAAGATTCTGCTTTCCTCAGCCTCTTTTTGCCCTGTCTATTTGGATTGTCATGAAAACTATGAACATGTAGATGGGGACAATTCATCAGCCCTATTCTCTCTTAAGTACCTCTTTTTATATCCCAAAAATGAGTGGACACAACACTCTTCAGATCACACTCCTGCAGCAAATAAAAAGGTGACAGTCCTCTCCCAAATGTTTCATGTCCAGTTGTATAATATCCAAGCAATCTTTGCCCTAAAAGTGAAAGTAGGCATGAGAAAAAACAATTCCACAGGAGCAAACTGGGAGTTACTAATGTGAGTATTTCATGTTATTATCCCAAAAAGTGTTTCCAGGCCTGTCGTCAAATGGCCGCTTCTAAAGAGGAAACACTTTTGCATCAGTCTTTAGGGTAGGATAGTTCAAGCATGGCAAGTTGAGTGCCTTTACAAATTATAGGAAGGTTGTTGAAGTAAGGTAATATAGAACCACAGGCTTAGGACCAGAATGTTTGGATAGAGTGTGTGAGGATTGAGGGAGACTTGAGATGTGTTCATCACTTAACAAGCAACTGATTAAGTGTGAAGCAGCATGGAAATAGTCTGCTGTTGTACTGGAATCCAGGTGAACTCTATAGATTAACGGATTTTGAGTCAGTGAAGGTTGAGCGAGGGATAGCAGGTGCAGAGGGAGCCAACATCAAAAACTAAAGAATATTAGCTTTTGAGGATTAGTGCTCAAATTTGTTTATTAAAATCTGAGGAGCCCAAATGGGTCCAGGAATAGTCAGTGTGCAGACCAATCCTGATCTGAGTCTTTAACTGTTGCTGGTGGCTGTCGGTGGAGGCAACTCGATAACCATCTCCGCTCCGGAACCAGCACCAGAACCAGTTACCGGAGCAGAATGAGGGACCTGTGAACCCGGCGCGACACTGCCAGGTCCGCCGTTACCGGTTCCGTTCTTGTTGACAAGCGTCGTTGGCTGGCCAAAGTTAGTGGTTCTCAGGGTTGCCAGATGACGTGGTGAGAAGACGTGGGCTCTCGCAGCAGCCCGGGATTCAAAGGAGACGTTGCAGGCATCGCAGCGGCCCGTCAGGGTCTCCTTTGGAACTGGCTGGCCAGCCACTGGAGAAGCTGGAGGTTCAGTAACTGTCAGCTGAACAGGTTTGGGCAGGATGGGACGATTGGCTTTGAGAGCGTTGTACTGCAGGTAGCTTCCTGAGCTCATGTCCACCTTCCCACCTGACAGAGGAGACTGGGAATGGGAGGGTGGGTGGATAGACAGAGTCAGAGAGGAAGTGAGGGAATACGTTTAATATCAAGAAAAAACTACAGTAAAGTAAATGTCAACTGCAGTGTATTCTGTATTCACACAGAAAAAAGAACAACTTTAATACAGTAGTGCTGAGCGCCAGAGTTAAAATCAATAATGAACAGATAAATAAATAAAGGCAAAACAGTCACAAAAGTATGTAAGTATCTTTGCCTTTTCAATACTACACATTTAAAATAATACAATATTCTTTAATTACAGTATCTATAGTACCAAAGCTATTATAAAAAGATCAAAGGGCTCATTCAAGACCTCAGTTCAGTTCAGTCTTTATTGTCCTAACTAAAAGTTGGCTTGAAGCAAAACCAGACAGTGTTCAATGACTTTTTCTGTACCAGCACTGCATGCAGGTTAATTTCAAAGAATTGTGTGCCTAGAAGTTTTTGGTTTTTTTTGTCGTCTTAGACAAGAGATACTGAGTATCATTTTTTAACACTAGTGTTATATCAAAGTTTGAAGTTCTGGTATTATGAAGACTCTTTTGCAAAATCACATCTGAAAAATGAGCTGTGCTCCACTGTTACGCATTACATCAGAAAAAAAAACTCTTCAAATGTGTAAAAAGAAAAACAATGATTTGAAATACAACTTCCTTGAAATGACTAATTTCATTGCATTTGTAAAACATTAAGTCCACCGAAAAATTTATTACCTTCAAACCTAAAAATAATTAAATTACTCAGGAGGGTGGAGGGCATTTGACATGAAAAAGTTTGGGAATCCCTGGTATATCCAATAATGTGATTGTGTACCAGACTCTACCAGAAAATACTGTAGAGTACCTCTACTTGCCAGCTTACCATTTTCTCTTGCTGCAACCTCCAGCGCTTCTCCTTGGCTCTGGTGTTTTGGAACCAGATCTGCACCACCTTGAGCGGCAGGTTGAGCTCAGTGCCAATTGCCTCACACTCCAGGGCGTTGGGGTGGGCACAGGTCTCGTAACAGGACTGTAGAATGGACAGTTGTAAGCAGGACAAGTGTGTACGTGGCCTACGGCTGGATGAGTGGGGCAGAAAGCTGCTTTCCGTTGGGCTCGATTTAGCTACGACAGGGGTGGAGGGGCTTGCCACTTTGACAGAGCTGGGGGTATTTGGACTGACTGGCGCAATGCTGGGGGTGGGAGGAGGGGGGATGGTGCGAGGAGGTGTGTGTGTGGGAAGAGCCAGTTGTTCTCTTGATAGAGTGTTGATCTTAATGGGGACTTTAGGGGTCCAGTAGTTGAGCCCGTTCTGTTTTTGTGGCACCACCGTTGCTGCAGGAGGCCTGTTGTTGATGGGAGTTGTGGGCAGCTTGGGCACCATGCGGTTAGTGGTCCCTGGTCCAGGTCCCATCTCATTTTCGTTGTCTTTCTCCTCATCAGTCTTTTCTTCCTCGCTCTCGTCATCTAGTTTTCGTTTCTGAGCTGGCCGTGGGGCAATGGGGATTGGATCCTTGGGTGGTGCTAAAAGGACAGGGGTGTTGACTTTGGGTGCAACTTTGACCATAGTGACGTTGCTGGTGGTTTCGAGCTTGGTCTTTGGCACTGCAGAAGCACTGCTGCTCATAGTAGAGACTGTGGTAGAGGAAACAACTTCCTTGGGCTTGATAGGAACTGGGGTTATTTTTTTCACCACGGCAGGTTTGCCCAGCTCCTTCACAGGCTCTCTGTCTGTCTTAATGAGGGTGCGCACAATTGGAGTTGTCGTGATGCACCCAGTATTATTTGGAGAAGGAGGAGGCTTGTTGGAGAATATAGGTTTGGAAAGAGGCCAGGTAAATTTGATGAGAGGTTTGCCAACCGCTGCCAAGGTCCCATCACTGATGAAACGGACCTCACCTTTCCGTTCCCTCGCCCTCATGTTCTGGAACCAAATCTGAACAACCTTCTTTGGAAGGTGGACCCACTCTGAAATCTGTTCGAACTCATGTTTACCAGGATTTGGGTCTTTGAAATAGCAGCCATACAGAATGTCAAGTTGTTCAGCTTGAATGATGGTCCTTGAACGCCGCATATCCCGATATCTTTTTCCTTTGGCCTTCCTCTGCTGCTGCTCCTGCTCCTTTTCCTTCTCTCTTTCCTTTTCTCGCTCCAATAGTGTGGCATTCATTTTCTCTGCTGCCCTCATGTAAATACTAGACTTCGTCATGTTACTGCAGTTGACCAGATTCATACTGCTGTTGGAAGAGGCCATGGCGGTAACAGATTCAGGCTTCACCTGGACGACTACCAGACCTTTGGATGTGGGCCTCAGGCCAAGCCCATCCAGCAACTGTCCCTTCTGTGCTGCAATTTTATCAGCCAGAGACGATGAGGAAGAAGCAGATTTGGAGCTGTTTTTCCCCATGCTGAGATCTAGGGCAGACTCACAGTCATCACCGTTGGACAGGTAGTGAGAAGTTTGGTTGTGGGAGGAGAGAGACTGTGAGAGAAGAGAGCTGGAGAAGCGTGTGATAGTTGGTGGGTTAGGAAAGATGGGTACCTTGCTCCCATCTCCAACCACTGAAGGAGTAAGAGAGAGGACATAGGGGCTGAGGAATTGAGTAGAAAAGGGAGCAAGGGACAGAGGAAGTGAGTGGAGGGCACTGGTTGGAATTTCAGGGTGATCCAAAACATGGGACAGTGAACTTGGAGGATCCCCTTGGGCCTCCAACTCTAGATCCACATCTGGGTCCTGCCTCTCCTTCTTCACCTCCACCTCATCACGCTCAAACTCCCCTTTTCGCTTTTTCCTCTTGGCCCTCTGACCCCCTCCGCCCTCCTCATCTTCATACTCCTCCTCTGCATCAGAGAGAAAGACAGTTGTGGAGCGCAAGACCTTTCCTCCAACTGGCCCTTTATCACCATGAACCTCCAACTGTGCTTCATCTTTAGCAGGGCTCTCAGGACCCTCCCTCAGCGACCCATTCTGACTTTCCTCATCAGACACAATAATAGAGGTGTATACCTCATTTTCTGAGTCAGACGTGAGACAAGAATCTCCCTGACCCTCCCTTCCCAAATCTCTCTGCCTTCGTTTTCCTCTTGTACTAGACAAATCTATCGCCTGACTGCCTGACGCTTCAGCATCATCCTCACCCTCTGCTATAACAAGCGAGCTTTCCTCGTCATCATAATCATTGTCAGAACTTTGGGCATGCCTTGTAAATCCTACCAAGCCTTGCAGGTGCTCTGTCGCCCTCTGCCTCTGTTTTGCATGTCGGGCTTGGCTCAACCACCTTCGTACCTCTTCCTCAGAGAGCCCCACCTCTCTGCCGAGTGCCTCACAGTCCTCATGGGGAGGACTTGCAGCATCAGCCTCACTACGCGACTCAAAGAACGCCCAGAGAACCTCAGACTGGAACTCTGACAGCACTGGAAGGTCTGGGTACATGGATCCCATTGTAGCACAATAGGGTCGAGTTTGGTTGTTAGTTAAGGCATTTGTACTCGGGCTGGATTTTGGGGTGCCAAGAGAGCCACAAGGACTAGCGCCTGATTGCGATTTCTGAGGAGTAGAATCAGGGCTAAGTGTAAGGTTTAAATTTACAGGGCTGAGACTCAAGTTGCTGGGAACAGATGCAGCAGGCGAGAGGTTCTTATTGCGGGGGCTCTTCTCTGTGGCCGCCGGAGAGAGATTGAGGCTAGCTGCTTTATCACCTTCCAGGTCCAACTGATTACTCGAGCTGTCTCCATCTGTTGTGCTATCTCTATCTGCCTTCCCATTGTCTTCATTATTCTCAACCTTCACTTTGCTTTCTATATTAGGACACTGTGCAAATTCTTTACCATCCTCTTCCTGAAGTTTCTCTGTTTTAATGTTCTCTGTAGTCCTATTATTCCTGTCCTTGATCTGATCTGAGACCTTCTCTTTAACTGTCTCATCACTGTCCTGCCTTTCTTGTTCTCTCTCACCCTTCATAGTCTGTTTTTGCTCTTCCGAGCAGGGCTGTGCACTTGTTTGGACTCCTGCAGAGGGCCACTGGCTCTGTAAGCTGTTTAGTCTTTGGGTTAGGAGGGCTTGCTGGGCTGTGCTGAGACCTACGAATGGCACACACTGTGTAAGGAGCTGGCCTTGCTGGTTCTCTTGGTGCTGCTGGGTTTGGGCTTGGAGCCCGTTCAAGATCAAGGGCATGACCATTTGAGGCTGAGGCACGAGCTGAGGCACGGCGGCACCAGGAGCAGCACCAGCCGTGAATAGTGAGGGGAGGAGGGAGTGCGGGAGGGTGCTGGGACTGGATGTAAGGAGGGTGAGAAAGGCTGAGACCGCCTGAGCTGAGGCCACAGGGGAGGTGAGGAGGGAGGGAGCCACTTGTGAAGTCTGTATCTGCTCGCCATCTTTTGTGGTAGTCACCATCAATGTCCCAGGAGCAGCACAGTTGGTGGTGGTAACTAACTGACTGTTCCCACTTCCAGATGTGGTCACCACAGTGTTTGGGGGAGTGGTGGTGCTACCTCCAACACTAGCAGTAGCCACTGCGTTGTTTGCAGCATTTGCAACAATTCCAGCATTTCTGCTGCGGGACTGGTGCAAGACAGATTTCATATGGCTCTCGAGGGTGATGGCATGATTGTAAGAGACTCGACATATAGCACACTGGTAGGGTTTATTTGATATATATGGCCGAGACAGGACAGGAACTGAGGGATTCTGGGGGTCATTTTCCCCACTTTGCTTTGCAGAGCCTGTTGTCATCCTCTGAATGTGGGATGCAGAGTTGTAATGAACGCTCAAAGCAGTTCTGCTGGGAAAACTTTCCAGGCAGGCATTGCATTTGAACGACCGGGTGTTATTTTCAGCTGGCACACCATTTTTACCAACTGACTTTTCACTGGCGTCTGGGATTTCTGTGTTTTCAGTTGCATTTTGCTGTTTGGCTCCTGCGAGTTGATTTCCCTCCTCTTCTGGCTCTGGCTCAGCTTCACCTCCCTCCTGTTTCATTATTCTCTCTTCCTCCATCTCTTTGTCTCCAAGCGTCTGGGTAGCGTCTGAGCTCTCACTAGATTGGCAGGGGTCTGAACTGACGTCTTCAGCGTGCTTCAGTTGTGAAGACTCAGCATCTGATAAAATAAATACACGTTTAACTTTAATGTTCAAATAAATGGAGCACTAACTGATAACAGAAGTACATATTTGTATGCAGATTTATTAATTTATTAGCCCATATCAACCTTCTTACCCACCTGCACAAACCCAACAACATTAGGGGCAATTTTTCCCATTTTAAACATCTGAAACACCACTTCAATACATAAAATATCCACTTTATTATAATCCAAATTAAGTTTGGCAGAAAAAAAGTCAGTAATTATGCACTGAAGCAGTGTAATTATATGAACAAAGAAAAGCATGCATGTGTTTTATTAGTGTTCAATTTTCTGGTCATGATTTTAAAAATCCAAAGTATTTTTCACACTCACCTGCAGACTTTTGAGCACCTTTGTCCTCTCCTCCACTGGTAGCCAGTTTTAGAACAGCCTGTTAGAAGAAAATGAAAGAAGAGATTCAGCAAAATTCCCACAGCAAACTTAACTCTGCAAAAGCTCCTTTCAGATGAGCTGAATGCTCTGTCGCTTCTGAGCACCACAACATTTGGGCGTGACACATAGATGTGTGGTTATATTACCAACCCTGGCTAGCCTTTAATTTTCAAATTACCCTGAAGGCATACATTAAGCTGTCTTTGATCAATTCATCTACCAATAAAGTTCCCTCTTTCTTAATGTTTTACATACTAAATTGTCATGGACCCATAATAAAAAGTATGCTCACTGAAGTGCTTACTTTTTCATAGTTGATCTCTACTGAGCACATACTTTAAAATTTACAAATTTGGTCACTGCTTAATACAAACAACAAAATACTCAAAACTATCAAAATAATGCACATGGACACTACAGCGCTGACTGCCAAAAGTGAATTTCCACAAAAACAAGAGAAAATGACATCCTCGACAGTCAATTGACAATTCGAACTACTAATTACCAATGTGTTAACAGATTGTGCAGAAATATGCGCAGAATACATGTATATTGTCCCTGATTGTATGTAAACAATCTTGTGGTTCTTTTAACAAGACATGTATTGGATCATTTATGTTTAACTAGAAATCATATTTTGTTACAAAAACAGCTGAATAAAACATTAAGATATGAATTTCAGTGAGCACTTGCCTATGTTATTACCTAATAATAACAGTATTCACATACAGTGCCTATAAAAAGGATGTTTTCCATTTTTATTGCTTTCATAAATGGAATGATGGTCAATGTAACTTGGCTTTTTTGACAAAAAAAAACTCTCATGAAAACAGATTTCTACAAAAAAATGTCAATTAATTAAAATATAAAATGTAAAATAAGTGACTGCATAAATATGCACCCTCTTTAAAGTGACTGGCCTAATTCAGCAGAAATCCAGCCAGGGGGATGGATACAAATAAAAATTCTAAGCCACAGCACATCTCCTGGAGTTAAATTAAATCCATCATTAACAAATGTAAGGAATATGGCACATGTGTAAATGTGCCTAGAGCAGGTTGTCCTCACAAACTGCTGAGTGACCATGCAAGAAGGAGACTCGTGAGGGAGCCTTCCAACTCTGAAGGCGTTAGAAGCTTCAGCAGCTGAGATTGGAGAGACTCTGCATACAACAACTGTTGCCCGGGTTCTTCACCAGTCAAAGCTGTATGGGAGAGCGGCAAAGAGAAAGCCACTGCTTAAGAAAGCTCATATTAAATCTCAACTAGAATTCACCCAAAGGCATGTGGGAGACTCCATGGTCAAGTGGAAGACGGTTCTTTGGTCTGATGAGACCAAAATTGAGCTTTTTGGCCTTTAGACTAGATGCCAAACACTGCACGCATCACCACAAACACGCCATCCCCACTGTGAAGCCTGGTGGTGGCAGCATCATGCTGTGGGGATGCTTCTCATCAGCAGGCCCTGGAAGGCTTGTAAAGGTAGAGGGTCAAATGAACGCAGCGAAATATAGGGAAATCCTGGAGGACAATCTGATTCAGTCTGCAATAGAACTATGACTTGGGAGAAGATTTATTTACAGTGAAATCTACACAGAAATGGATTTAAGACAACAAGGTAAATGTTCTGGAGTGGCCAAGTCAAAGCCCAGACCTCAATCCAATAGAGAATTTGTGGCTGGACTTGAAAAGGGCTGGTCACGCCCTATTCCTGCACAACCTGACAGAGTGTGAGCAGTTTTGCAAAGAAGAATGGATTAAAATTGCGGTGTCCAGATGTGCAAGCCTGATTGAAACCTATCCACACAGACTAGGTGCTGTGATTGTGGCCACAGGTGCATCTACTAAATACTGACTTGGAGGGAGTTAATATTTATGCAATCACTTATTTTACATTACATATTTTTATTTAATTGATACTACTTTTTAGAAATCTGTTTTCACTTTGACATTAAAGAGTTTTTTGGGTTTTTTTGCATTTCTTTTGTCAAAAAAGCCAAATTATATTAGCCATGATTCCATTTACAAAAGCAACAAAAGGGGAGAACATCCAGGGGGGTGAATACTTTTTATAGGCACTGTATAGTTTTCAATAACCTTTTCTCAGAATTGCTTGGAGTGTTCTTTTTTCTTCATGGTGTAATTGTAGTCAGGAATACTAATTAACCAGTGACTGGACCTTCCAGACACAGGTATCTTTATACTACAATCACTTGAGATACATTCACTGCACTCAGGTAATCTCCACTTCACTAATTGTGAGACTACAAGCGTCAACTGGCTGGACCTCTGTTGAATTAGGTCAGTCACTTTAACGAGGGTTAATATTTATGTAATCACTTATTTCACATTTTATTTGATTGACATTACTTTTTCCTTTGACATTAGTATTTTTTTGTCAAAAAAGCCTAATTATATTGATCATGATTCCATTCATTAAAGCAATAAAAGGGGAAAACATCCAAGGTGGTGAATACTTTTTATAGGCACTGTATGTTATTCCCTAGAAATTACACATGGGAACATCAAAGGATTAACATTTTGTGTTTAATAAAACATTCCAATGCATATATTAATGATTACGTTTATATTTGTCAGATCCACAACAATTACAGTGAAGCAGTTGTTGGCAATGAAATTCTTGTTCTCAGTCTTTCACTGCCAACAACTTCACTGTAATTTCTGTTAATAGGACAAATAAATCCTTAGTATATGCATTGGGAAGAATTAAACAAAAATGTTTTAATCCTTCATGTACCCTGTCTTAGTCATTGTGCATGGGTGACCAACCCAGGGGATTAATAAAGTTATCTATCAAAGGGATACTTTCTCATATACCATAATATATATGACAGAGGAAGGTCAAAGCAACAGAAACAAATTATAATACAACAGCCCAGCGGTGAATACTGATTAAGCAATGCTCAGATGCTGTATGTTTAAAGAGTTATTTTAAATGTTGGTGACAGACTACTTGTAATCACTGTTCCTCTTTGTTCATGCAGTCGTTAACTTGTCACAATGTATCAACAACTCTTGGCCTTGTTCACTCTGACTGCCTGAAAAACAACAAAGTTGAACAAACATCTCAGAGAGTCACAAAAAAACCTTAACATTCATCAAATTTGTATTTACTGCAGAGTTACAGCACTGCAAGGCCTTTGGTATGTAGTCTATGTATCAGCCTGCAACAAGTGGGCCTATTAAATATTATGCACATAATTGATGTACTACCCAAGGTAATCAAGTTCTACCCTTTAGGGAGTATAACTTGTGTGAACTCAGACACAGATTATAACAATCTTATCATATATTTTGTCAATACTTACAATGTCCAGCAGTTTGTCGACGCAAGATGGAAGTACGCTGTGTTGCTCAGTGAGATGTAGAGACAGGGAGGATCTGTCTGTCTGTCCTTTTTGGCACAGGGGGCACAGCCACTCTGCCACCCCATTGCTTTCACTGCTCACTGGCTCTCCAGACTCCTCCTAACAAAAAAAAAAAAAAAAAAAAAAAGGGATGTTAGAGAATCCAAAAATTTCTGGAACAGTTATTTATCACAAATGCCATATGAAGTATTTCATAGAAAAGAGATAAAGAGGGAAATGTAATGTAAGGAAGTATGTTCATGTGATCAGTTGCACCAATATAAAAGCAAGTGTTGTTTTTTGGTGACCAGCACTTATAATGCATTGCAATGTTTAACAATTTGGACCCACAATCAGATGCCAGTTACAATAACTTTCAAAAGGCACATTGTGTCCTTCCGTCCTAGATCAGTATCTCATTCTTACAGGTCTTTGAAGTTTAATTCCTGACTTCTTTTCAACATTAACCATGTTTTGTGGGGATGTTCCCAACATTTTGTCCTCAAGGGTCATATTCAATTACACAATAATACAACTGTGTAATTAACACCTTTGTAATGCAAAGGAGGTCCCATCTACTGCTTTCGTTAAATTTTACATCAAGATAAAAGATCCATTGTTTCATACCAGTTTGCATTCAATTACTTTCAGCAGGGCTATATAAGGCAATTTACCAATATCATAAGGTATTGTGATACGAGTCTGGATACTGTCTTCAATTTTGGATACTGTTATATGTCTTTTCCTGGTTTTAAAGGCAGTAAAGTGATGTAATTTTCTGAACTCACCAAACTGTTCTAGCCGTTCCATTATTTGCTATTACCCACTTAGACATTATGTCCACATTAAGGATGATAACTGATATTGTTCATGTTGCCCAGTCCAACTTTATACACAAGGTTTCTGTACTTTTTCTGAAGTCAAAGCACTTTAAAATCATTTTTAAGTTTTTCCAGCACCTTACACCTGTTGTTAATTCCATATTTATATAAAAAATGATTACACTCTTATCACATTAAATCAGATATTACTTGGCTATAAACAATGAAAAATATGTTCCATGATAGCATTCTGCAGAGGATGGCAAATTAGAGGAAAACATCAAAAAGTTTCATGTTTTAAAACTTGTCTTGGCATTCTATATAACCTGGCTGAACCAATAGAAAACAATCACTTAAACACTAAACAAATAATTTCAAAAGCAATTTAGAATGCTTACTATTCAGTCAGATAGCAGTTTGTTATGAAACCAATGCAACTGCAGTTTCAAGCACTTTAACCAAAATCCAAGCACTTTTCAAACCCTTGATGTGTCATTATTATTTGATATTATTGATAATATATATAATACACATATGTATATAGAATATTGTGGAATGGCCTAAAAAAAAGAGATTATTTAAAAGCCATATCACCCAGCCCTAACTTTTAACAAACTGCTGATGTCACATGTGCCCATGAAATGTATTAAAAGCTAAACATACTGGAGTAACACTGCACAAATTATAGCATGCTCTGCTTGACAATTAACAATGAGTATATTGTCCCTGTAACCACTAATTTTCCCCCAACAGAAGGAACATGTGGCGACTATATTAAATATGAGATCAGACTGCATTTGCTAGACACGCATGATCAAATATCTCTTACATTACTTAGACTAAGAATTATGTTTAAAGGACTAGTCTGGATTACATTTACCGAGCAGCATAAAGTATTCACACACCAAGATGCGACCAGTTCATGCCCATGAGGAGAAATACCAACACAGCTACAACCTCACTTCCTCGCCATGCCAATTAGCAAGCTAGCAGGGTTATATGGCCAGATAATATTTCGACAAGTCTATATCTGCAGAGTGTATCACGTTTAAAAGCTTCCCCCATCACGAGTTTCATAATTAAAAGCCAAGATATAAACTGGACTGACGTCTCTCTACTCATAGTTGGCTAATTAATGAGCAGTCTAATTAGCTATGCCGACCAGAGATGAATCAATTAGCTAGCAGGCTAGGTTGAGAAGCCCCCCCTGTAACGTCGCATTACAGTCGCGTTAGCTGTTAGTTTACTGAAAATAACCCCGCAGTGATGTAGCTACTCACTTCAGTCAAACTGCGAGAGACGGGGCAGGCGTCGGCGTGATCTCTCTGCTGGCTCTCGGTCACGGCTGGACGGTCATTAAATTAATAAACAAGCAGGGCTGGGAGCTAATAACAGTCGTGTCACTTCGCTAGCTAGCCTGTTAGCAGGCAGAGATAATTAACCGCTCCTCAAACTCTGCCCGCTCCAGGTGGGGAAGTGCGGCTTCAATTCACCGCCTGAGTTCAGCCAGGATAGAAAACACACTCACTGAAGGCTTCACGTCAGAAAAACCTCGGCCTCGAGTTGTTTCCTCACCCCTCTGATTGTGGGCTGCCAGTCGGGCATGTAGTGTTGCACCGCCCGCCGCCTGCTGCTCAACAGCGCAAATTGAGGCCTAGCCGGACTAAAGCCATTTAATTAATGAACGTGGGCTCCGTTTACAGATGTGTTAGAAAACACTCGCACCCCCTCCTCCCTCGCCGCCCAGCAGACCCCCTTTTTCGACGCGTCCTAGCGCTCAAATCCATACCTTAAAACACTCGCGGTGCAACACATGGCCATTTAAACTATCGTTTTAACAGCTTGGAGCCGTAATTGGCGCAAGAATTAAACGCTAAAAAAGCTACTTGGAGCGGAGTACGTGCGCCGCGGTCGCCTCGACGATGGGGGTGGTGTAGGGGAGAGGGCAGGCAGAAAGAGACGGAGAGGCAGAAAAAGTTTGGGATTTAATGTTGGATTTCTATAAAGGATCGGATTAGTATGTGGCACAATCCGTCGTTCGCTCGATCACCTATCAGTCGCAGGCCACTCTCCGCGCTCAAATCAGCACAATTAACCGATCGCGGATGACGTTTAATTAAGTTGGGAGCAATTAGCTAATGCGTCTTTACCTGCATGGTCGCCGCTCCAGCACGCACACACACACACGCTTCCTCCGTGGCTCCTCAGAAGTGAAAAGTTTTCTTGCCTGCCCTCCCTCTCCTCCCTCTCTCTTGTCTCTCCCCTCTCTCCTGTTCTCCCCCTCCCTTCATTCGCCCTATCCCTCTCTCCTTCCCCTCTTCCCTCTAGTAAACAGACCACAGCTCCCCCCAAGGCTGATTGCTGACATTCAGAAGGGACAGACACGGCTATCAAATCCCTTATGTAACCCCGCAGATATTAGAGATTATTAATGCATGTTGAAACACCCATTAGTTATTGAGCAATTTAGATGGGAGGTGAAAAAAATCGTGATGTATCAGTTTCTAAAAATAAAAAAAAAAGTATGTCGATGCCTAGATTACACAGAATCTCCTTTAAATACAAAACCCTTCCTCGTTTTCACATTAAAGGTGAATAAAAAAAATGAGTCCCCATTCTGCCAGCCCGGGTTGTAACAAAGAGTGTGACGAGTTAATTAAGGCTGAATAATAGAGATATGACCGTGAAGGCTGCACTCAGCGCCATCCAGCACGAATTATGACATGTTTTCAATCAAATGGATAGGTGTGGCGCATATCAACAGTCGAGTATGTGGAATAAATATTTATGAAGCAGAGGGGATTAAAACTGCACCATCTGTATGCCCCTGCGTTACTGGGACAGGAAGTGATGTCCCTGAATACACTGATAGGTGTCTCTAATTGCGCCTGTGCAAAATAAACTTCGCTGACGTGTAGAGGGCTCCTCGGATTGATCTGTCGCACAGTTTCTAATGCCGAATTGTTTGGATTGAAGGACTTGACTTGTCAAGGTGTGTAAGAGTGCGGTTCAATACGCTGATAGGGATTTTTTCAACTCTGCGGTTCAATTGGGTGATTTTTACGTGGGGTTCATGTATCACTGCAGCAGCAGCTTAGGCTGAATGACTCAAGCCTGATTTTAATGACACAGGTGCGGGAACAGAAGCTGTATTATTTTATAGTATATAGTTGGTACAAAAATAACAGTTCAGTTTTGAGCATTTATGGACGGTGTGCATAACAATAATAATACCAAACAGATTAGCTCTGAAATGTACTACTAAGGACCTGCGAGTAGAGTTACTCAGCGTGAGAGATGTGGGCAGATATTTTATGATAGACTTTTTTTTCACAGTAGCCATATGAAATAGATGGATAAACACAGGTGTCATCAATGATACTAATTACGGTCCTGTTCTGTTTAGTGTTGTAGAGCCTTTCCAGTGAGTCAGCATGCATAGTAGCAGCACACTGACTCTGTATGACTTGAATGGAGCATAACCTTAATTAGTATCATTAGTAACACCTGTGTTTACTGTTTCTGGTCTTGTCATTTTACTACAGAAGTACAAAAGGAGGTTATAATAATAATATAATAATATAATTATTATTATTATTATTATTATTATTATTGTTGTATTTTAGTACACAAGATGATTATTACTAGTTTAATACTGTGTAAGATGGATTTTAATGCAGCATTTTGAAGCGAAGGCAGTTCTTAAATACTGTATATACCATTTTAGTAGTTTTATCTATAATAAGGCATTATATAATAGATATTTTAATTTTGTCTGTAATATAATAATCTGCAGAGTAAGTAGTAACTAAAGCTGTTAAATACAACCCTGATTCCAAAAAAGTTGTGATGCTGTATAAACAGCAAAAAAAAAAAAAAAAAAAAAAAAAGACGATATTTATTTTTTCAAACTGATAAACTTCATAGTTTTTTTTTGCAAAACAGTCATTCTGAATTTGAAACCTACATCAAATTCCCAAGAAAAGGGGACAGGGGCAACAAAAGACTTGGAAAGTCGTGGAAAGCTCAAAAAACACCTGTTTGGAACATTCAACAGTTTAAAGAGGTTAACTGATAACAGGTGATTGTATCATGATTTGGTATGAATGGGGCATCCTCAACTTGATGGGGCGGGTGAGGTTCACCACTTTGTGAAAACTGCATGAACAAATAGTCCAACATCTACATTTGTATATTTACACCTAATATTTTTAAAAAGATGCAGTGGATCTGGAGAAACAATACGATTATATAAAAGTTATTACTACATGGGCGTGGGAACACCAAAGATTGTGGCCATTAAACACAGTTTGTCACTGCATCTACAAATGCAATTTAAGACTCTACTATGCAAAGCCAAAGCAATATATCAACAACATCTAGAAATGCTGCCTACTTCTCGTCTGACATGGACTGACGCAAAGTGAAAAGGGTGCTGTGGTCTGACGAGTCTACCAGCGCAAAGTTCAGAAGTTCAAAAGCCGGCATCTGTGGTGGTATGTGTTGGGTTAGTGCCCATGGCATGAGTAACACACACACATCTGTGAAGGCATGTGGGTGGGATGCCAAAGGTACATACAAGTTTTGGAGCAACACATGCTTCCATCCAGAGGACTTCTATTTCAGAGACGTCACTGCTTATTTCAGTAAGACAAAGCCAAGACACATTCTGCATGTGTTACAACAGTGTGGCTTTGTAGTAAAAGAATTCAGGTACTAGGCTGACCTGCCTGCAGTCCAGACCTGTCTCCCATTGAAAATTTGTGGCACATTATGAAGTGCAAAGTAAACCAAAGAGAGCCTGAAGTTGCTTATCAAGCAAGAATGGCAAAGAATTTCGCTTTCAAAGCTTTAACAATTTGCATCCTCAGTTCTCAAATGCTTACTGAGTGTTGTTAAAACAAAAGGAGATGTAACAACAAACATGGCTCTGTCCCAAGTTGCAGGCATCAAAGTCAAAATGAGTGTATATTTACAAAAACAGTTAAGCTTATCGGTTGGAAGATTAGATATCTTGTTTTGTACTGTATTCAATTCAATATCAGTCAAAAAGTTTTTGCAAATCATCGCATCAATCATTTATTTACGTTTTACAGAGTCCCAGCTTTTTTAGAATCAGGGTGATAAAGTTGCGTGGCCAATGGCTTTTTACCCAATTAAATGATATCAGTATGGCTGCTGTGAAAAAGGTTTATTTAGTTGGATTTGTAAACACACAATATTTTTGGTTTTGATCTTAATATGTCATTTCAGATGAGTGTGGAAGTGGAAAGAAAGTTTTTATGCAGTGCTGACACCCTAAAAACACTGGAGGAGATTGGGGGTACGTGTCGAATCTGTCTGCCACACATTCACACATGGGTAAATTTAGAATTGCAACATTTAACTGGTGCTGTGATCCACATCAACTTACAAATGGTCACCGAAGGACTTTTAAACATTTAATGACACTAATTGCTGTGGTTTGTACTGTAACTGTAGTGACACTGGCCATCTGTCTCTTGTTAATAATGAAGTTTAATTATCTGTATCAGCCTCGTTAGTATTTTTATATTTATTTACCCATTTGTTAAATCATCTGTCTCTCTTCCTCCCACTTCTTTCACTCAGCAGTTTGTGTTGGCCAGCGCCAGTTTCATGACCAGTACTTTGACACCCCAAAGTTTGACCTGACTTTGAGAAACATTTGGCTGCGTAGACGTAAAGGATGCTGGGAGCTGAAGTGTCCTACAACCGTTGACTGGACAGAAAAGACAAGCGGAGAGCAATCTAAAGCAGCAGCACTGTGTACTCGCTACAAGGAGATAACCAATCTGCCTGAAATTCAACTGAAAGTGAAAGAGGTCATAAAAGACATTTGTGAGGACAGAGAGACAAACTGCTCACAGGATGATGGGGAGTCTTGGCTGAGCAAAATGAATCTGGTATGCTTTGCAGAGTTTACAACAGTGCGGCGGTCATTCACTTTAGAGAGAGGGGGGGATACAGATAGATCTCGACCAAGCTGACTTTGGCTACCATGTGGGAGAGATAGAGGTCCTCGTTCCAGAGGGAGGAGATGTGCAGTCTGCCCTGGACAAGATTGAAAGAACAGCTCGGAAGCTTGGTGAGTCCAAGGCTGTCCTACCCTTTATATACACTCTTAAAAATAAAGGCTCTAACTAGAACTAGAAGGGCTGTTCAGCTTGTTTCCATAGGAGAACCCTTTTTTGGTTCCAGATAGAACCAAATTAGCTCTGGTTCTTAATCTGGGTCCAATCAAGATTCTTGGAACCTTGGCACTATCTAACAAACCAGCCCACGTTTCCACCAGGTTTGAGCAGACTCATTGCAATCAAGGATGTACAATGGGAAGCAACCTGTAGAATATGACACCCTCACTTTGGTTCCTTGAACGTTGGATTTCAGCTGGGAACCAACTTTCAAGGGTCCAAACCAATTAATTTTGGTGGAAATGCTCTGAACAGTTCAGAATTTGGTGTGTGAACCAGACCGGGGCCAGCCCCATGTTGGTCAAAAAGGCCTATCAAAGGGTTCTACCGAGACCCCACCATAGCAGGAGCCAAAAAAAAACCCCCAAAAAAACATGTTTTCCATGAGAACCAAAGTGGGCGTGTCATATTCTACAGGTTGTTGTGCTTTATGCAATGCCCTCTGTTGATGACACCCTTGACTACAATAGTCTTGTGCAAAAACAGGTGGAAATGCAGGCTGGTTCTTTAGATAGCACCAAGGTTCCAATAATCTGAACAGAACTAATTAAAAAACCAGAGCTTATTTGGTGAAAAGGGGCCAAGAGGCTCTACATAGAACACTTCTATGTCTACCCAGAACCCTCTGTCCAGAGCCCTTCTACTTTCTAAGGGGGCTGACACAAACCCACCCAGGGTGTTCTTCCAAGACCCCTTTTATATTTTAAGGGTTTCATCTAAAGCCTACCCGGGGGTTCTACGGAGGACCCTTGTATATTCCAAGGGTTTCACCTATAGCCCTCTTGTCCTCTGGGGGTTCTATTAATTAAGTTGATTCCACATACATCTACATTTAAAAATACTAAATATGGGTAAACATTTGGATATTTGAGGCAGAGGATCTTTTAACACTCATGCTTTCAACAATCCTTTCTTCCAAAAAGGGTTCTTTGGGTGAAAATGGTTCTTAATGGAAACCTTAGTCTTAGTCTCTCCAGATATAAATGGTAAAGCCTCTGCCCCTCAGGAAGAACCCTTTTGGAACCCTAATTCCTATTCATCATCATGTATCTATTCATAAAATAGGGTGTCGGTTTGCCATATTGTGACCTGCTTCCTTTGGAAGTCACAAACATTTGTTCTTTTTCTTCTTCACAGGTCTATCTGGAGATCAGCGAGTTGAAGGAAAAATGAATGTTTACCTTAAAAGAAATCTCCCAGAGCACTATGAAAAACTACTGAGTGAACATGTATTGTAATAAATATATATATAATATATCATAAATGATCTGTAAGACTTGCAGTTTTAAAGATGTACATTTGATGTATGCAAAACTGAGGTATTATTTATTCAAAATATGTGTCTGATGCACCACATGAAACAGTTACGTCTTTGTCGGTCTGTAATATGTAAAGTGTGAGAGGAAGTGTGAATACTGGAAATACAGAGAGTGCTACACTGTCAATTCACCATTAATAGATTGTTTTGCATTGAGTTGTATTAAAAAGCCAGATGATTAGACTTATTTGACTCTCGCATATTAAGATCTGATAAGTCTGTGTTTAACTCTGTGTTTTATGAAGGTCTTAAGAGTTTTATTTGTATTCCTGTCAGAAACTACTGCTTCTTATGGCTTCTTATGGCTGCCTCCATTACATTATCTAGCATCCAGCACGATCCAATCTTTTTGCATCTCCTACTCAGTGCTAGTTTCCAAATGTAAAAATTTTTACATTCATGTTGATATGTAAATAATTTGCACTATGAAATGGGTTTATATGCTATAACATGCCAGTTTTCCGTTTTACTGTTAAAAATGTAAACAACTTCTCAATCAACAGTATCATATGTTAAGTTTGAAATCCAATAAAGGTCAGCAAAAAGGTCAAAGTACAAATGTATGAAGGATAAAACAACGCATTTTAAACTGAATTTACGTGTCTTTTGCAGTACAGAACAAATTTGCCATGCAAATGATAAAAGTGTTACCTTATTTCGATAACACCATAATAACTCAAGCTTTTTGGCTAATCATTAAAAAGTAAAATGATTAAACCATTCAGTCACCATTATTTTCTTCATGATGTCTAAACCTGACTTACTCATTAGTAACTAATTTCCCATGACTTGTGCCTGCTATGTGTTTACACTGAGCAGCCTTCTCTTTACCTTTTGTTATTTCATCTTTTATCAGTGGGCTAGTTATTGGAGGTGTAACTATTAAATCAATGTGTTTGCTATCTTTTTTAAAAACTAAGCTCAAAATGTTGTTTGGTGCCTCATATCTCCATGTAAGTGAAGCAGAAGAAATATATGAATAACGAGATATCCCGTAAGAAATGATGCAACATTGTGTGTTATTAAAGGTAACCAAAGTGGCTCTATTGCAGTGTTCTCTCTCCTATGGTGCCATTAATTTGACTCCTGCAGAGGCAATATGATTATTGCAGTCTCATGCATATTACTTAACAAGAGCAAAATTTCACAAAAAAAAAAAATTGTTCTAAAACAAAGGATGTATGCATTATCACGATGAAGCATGGAGTTATCATGAGAAAATAATCTTGTTAAATTGACAAAACTGTTTTTTACAATACCAACAGATGTTTTCTCATCATAATGAGATCAGTTAAAAGCAGCGTTTCTACTGGTGTACTGCAGAAGCAAGCATTAAATGAACTGACCAAGTCCTCTGTTTTGCATTATGCTCCTATTAAGCGAGATACATTAAATTGTAATTAGTATGCAGACACTTAGTCCACTCTGCAAGTTCTCTGTCCAACATTCCTGCAGTACTGTGGAGACAACAATACTTGACTCCTCCATGAGAGAAAGACTTGTAACAAAAGATGAGTTACCACAGTCACGCATCGGTCATCATCTTCAATTACAGGCTCTGACCAATCAGGTGGAGGTGATGAAGGAGGTTTCTCAGAGGTGGATTGCTCTGCTCCAGCACCTGTTGCGGGCAGCCTTGTCTGGGCACCTGTGATCCACACACACAATAAGAGATTGTATACAATGTAGAAGAATGTGATACATGGATAAACACGTTCAGTCATTTGACAGATACGCACCCACGCTTCTTCTGTATATCAGTGTTCGTTGTGACAACTGGGTTCCCACAGTCCTGGTCCTGGTCTTAGGAAGACTACACTTGACACCAATTTCATGCACGACCGTTGGGTTACACTGACAGGCCACATCTGCTCTTTTTAAACACGATGCACCTGCCTCCTTCATAAAAGACAAAAACAAAACAATATCCTGGTTATATTTGGTTTGTTCAATTTTGCATGAACTTTACAAGGCAAGTACAGTAATTACAAGTAATTGTCATAAATGAATAAAGATGTTATCAAGAAGATATTTCATGAATATTTTACATTATGAGACCACCTGACATTAACTGTTTAAACCAAGCCTATGTTTACCAATGTAACCCGCCTTTCCTTACGCTTTGTTTTAAGTATAATAGACACAGCATGTTTGAGTTTAAAACAAATACAGTGCAGCCTTCATATACAACTCTTACTGGATAAATTATTAATAAATAATCAGCAAAAAAGTTCCATGGCATTGTAAAAAGAAAGCGGTGTTTATTCTAAATATGTGTACTGACACACACAGCCATATCCTGATTAGCAGACAGACAAGATTAGCTGACACTAATTTTGTCTAAGGGTTCAAGGTTCAATATGCCTTTTTTCAAGCAACTTTATTTGGCAAAATCAACATTTAGAGCCAGAGCTAAAGAACAAGACAACTAAGCATACACTGAAAGAGAAAAAAGGCATAAGTGTCATTTCGGGAGAAAATTAGTCATGAAAGCTCTTAATGAGCTCTTTCAACTGAAAAAAAGATCACAGGTGAATTCTAAACCAATCCAGAATTGTTAATAACTAACCAAAAGACCTAATACTGAATATAGGGACCCATGCACAGGACACAGAGAATACAGGTAAAGAAAGGCACAGGCATTTCTTCTTTTTCATTTTTTCATTAGACACCCCCTATTTTATATTATATATCAGATAAAAAGACTGAATTTAATAAACAAAGTCAGGAAACGTATGGTCATTTTATGTTTTCAGAATCAGAAACGGTTTTATTGCCAAGTAGATTTTCACTTAAAAGGAATTTGCTGTGGCATACCGATGCAAAAACAACAACAGAGTACTAAAAATATAAATAAAGATTAAGGCAAGCACTGTCGGTTAAAACAGAGAATATAAAACAAACACAAAAAATAAAAAATAAAAATAAGAAAATAGTAGAAACAATATTTACATGTATGACTTGGAATAGATGAAGAAGCTGTGCAGTTTTATGTAGGAGTGTAAAAGGTTTGACACGTACTGCAGTGTGACGTACATTTCCTGTAAAGATGGTCAAATGTCACTTAAGCCCATCTGGTCCACACCCCTCGCAATAAAAATATAATTAGCAAATAAAAAGTTCAGGAAGGTTCAAAGGGGAAAACAATTAAAACATGCCTTCACACAGGAGCGCCTTAATCAATACGTCTCACGTCACAACCAACGAGCTTGCGTCAGAGCGACGTCTTACGCTCACGATAACCCATACATCCACAGTTCACTTCAGAAAAATAACTTAAAAGCAAGATATAGACCATCTATGAGTAAATTATTGCAACAAAGGCACTGACATAAGTATCAAAAGTGTCATGCAGTCACAAGAGACGAACGTTGGGATGCGTCAGGACGCTGTGCTGTGTGAGTGTGTGTGTTTAAGGAGTTAAACACATTGTAGTTGTCTTTAACAAACCGCTGACTGCCTGTTGTTGTTAGCTAACGTTACAGAGTAAATCCCGCCCACCTTCAGTCAGTGGGTGAGCTGCGTGGAGAAAGGCGTTTCTTCAGAAACTTCGGCCAGTAAAATAAATACTTACGTGCTCTACGCCTGTTGGGTTCCCTGGATAAATACATGGCACTGCATCAGGCTTCAGCTTCAACTTTTTGGCATAACCCATAGACCTTTGAAAGTAATTGGTGAAACTGTCGCTCTAAAATGTGCGCCGCAGACATGGATTCCCATTGTATTTGAAGGTCTGCTTAATCGATGTCTGTAAATAAAGTCCATCCATTTCTGTTTCAGCACAGGATTCCTTGGCAAATTGTGGGTGGAAGCTCCAGGCTCTGGTTTGCATCCAAGGACAGCACAGTCTGACATATTTACTGCAGTTTCTTAAGTATCTACACCAGAACTCCACTGAGACTGCATTCATTCAGAGGAGGCTACCTTTTGTGCTGCAAGTCCACTTGTGCATGCACAGTGTTTGCATACTGAGCCATGATTGGCTTCACGTTTTGTGATGTCACAAATAGCTGCATGCAGACATCCCAGCTTATTTCTATAAATAGAAAAACTCCTCCCCTCATTAGTGATGATGTTCTTATCAATCCTGATGCATCCACGTGACACTTAATAATCAAATGAAGTAGAGGTGAGGAAATAAATTTAGTAGACAGGGTATTAAAATATGTGATGAGCTATGTTGTTTGTTCCATCAATATTATTCAACAACCAGAATGTAAATAAATATTTAATGTAGGAGGACAGTGAAATAGAGTAAGAGTAAAATATTGACTATGTACCTCAAAATTGACTATATTGACTATGTATCTAAAAAATAATGAGATATTATCTCAAAATGACTTACATAATAAGTCATTATTTTGAGATATTAAGTCATTATTATGTGATGGGAGACCTTAGCAATTGTCACATTTTTTCATAACTCACAGACCACTTGAAATACAGTAGTCATCTTTTGATGTGAGAAGCATAGATATGTGCACTAATTAATAATACAATTCATATATTTTCCCCAGTAAGGACAAGACTGTAATATAAAATTTCATGCAAGGAGGTAGAGTGTAACAATTGCTCCCTTGGTGGGGCCAATTGTTATAGTGGTTGGGGGCAGTTGACTAGACAGAATAAGTCATATTAGCTCACTTTATCTCAAATAAAAGTATATGTCAAAGCAGTTACACTACAGCTGTAGTATCTAATAATGTTACTTGGGGTTTTCTGTTTTTTTGAAAGTGGTTTGAACTCTCTTAGATGTTAGGCATCATCTGCATTCAAAGCAAAAGTCTGTCTATTCCTGTAGAAGACTAGGCTGTTATTCTAATATTTTAATTATTTGAATTGACTAAACATGACTTTTACAAATTAAATAAATAATTTGCACACCATTTAGTATTATGTCAATATGTAGACTCCACTGTCCCTGGCAGGAGGAAGTTCTATTTCAAATTAAAATGAAAATAAATAAATTAAAAAAAATAATAATAAAAATAAATAAATAAATAAAATAAATAAATAAATAAATAAATTAAATAAATAAGCAAATAAATAAATAAATAAAATAAGACATGAAAAAATTAACATTAACTAGTTCATTTTAATCTCTGTGAACTGAACTTTGAGCTAGCTCTTTTTAAGTGTGAACTTGCACAACACTGTCTCTTAGCTTTGTTACCCCTGTTAGGGTGGGACAATTATTGGTAGATGAGATTTGTGACCAAGCAAGTTTTCATCAAAGCTCTGACCCACTTTCAACCTGTCCAAAAGTCTAATCAGCCAAAATAACTGAAAACAGAAGAAAGAAAGGGTTCAGAAGAAATAGAGGAAACCAGTCATGAGGAACTATGTCTGCTGTTATGGTGGATCGTTTTCACAGAAGCCATATTTATTATGCAATAGAGTAAACACAAGTGTTACCAATAATACTGCTTCAAGGCCCAGTTACATTTAGTTTAGCATATGTAAATCCTCCTCCCACCAGTCAAGCACACATGGCCCACGTGTCACCCATTAATGGTGAGAACCTCTTTCTACATCAGTATTCTGTGATGACATGGTGTAAAAAAAATTTTTTTTAAATAAAATAATAATGTCTAATACATTTCTAATACATTTCTGTTGTGTTGCTCTATCACATAACTAAGTAGAAGAGTAAAAGAAATAGGGGGTCCCTGGTATATTTTCTGTTGTAATGGGCCCTTGGCTCAGAAAAAAAATGAGAATCTCTGGCTTAACCTTGCTTGAGATTTTGACTGTGGGCAATTGTAAAATTTGTCTTTACATTTTCCATAATAACTCACAGACTACTTGAAATACAGGAGTCATCTTTCTGATACAAGAAACATATGTGCACAATTAATACTATGGTTGATGTAGTCTCACTAATAAGGACTAGACTATAGTATTAAATTGAATGGAAGAAGTCAGAGTGTTACAACAGTGGTTGGGGACAACTGTAACACAAAAAAATCTGTCATATTAACCCAATAAAAGCACACCTCAAAGTAATCACATTACTGCAGTAGTATCTAATGACATTTCTTAAGATGTTGTTTTATATATGGTTCAAATTCTTTTAGATGTCATGCATTGTATGCATTCAAATAAAAAGTCTGTTTCTTCTTTCTGTTTCTATTTTTGCAGACAAGGCAACTAACAAGATTTTCCACCTCCATCATGTTTTAAACATTATAAAATGCTCTTCAAGAAGTAACAAATTGTGTCTGATATGTTTTTTCAAATACCTTGGTAAAATGGTTTACATATAACTCTACTCTTTGCCCTTATTCACTATTCAAGGACTCATGAATATGCAAACAGTCCCCACCCTCTCCCCACATACCCTAACCCCCACCCGTACCATTAAGTAACTGCACCTGGTTTCTCATCTGTTTTGCTAGCTAATCATGGTAACTAGCTATATCCGGCTTCTCTTGCGGGCTGGGCATCACCACTAATGATATGTATACCAGCCTTTTAATTGACAGGATTGGTTTCTTGGGTTTAGACCTAGACTAGCTGAATCTGTTTTTTGAGCCTACTCTTGCTCACTGCAGTTTCAAAGCAAGAAATGCTCAGACATGGCTTTTTATTTTCCACTCCTGATATGTCTTGTAACACATTAAAACACATGTTAACAACATGGACATGTTAACAACATTAAAAACATAATTTTCATTGGAGGGGGTCTTTAATACATTGGAATTTGAATTCAGTTCAAAGTAGTTCCACATTTAAATTTAGTAATATATATATTAGTTTTTGTGGCATATGCTAAGAAGTGTAGCCTATGTCAGCAAAGTTAAAGATGGTACATTGGGCCATGAGGTTCACTGTT
Organism: Lutjanus argentimaculatus; assembly: GCA_034769285.1. Classification (NCBI taxonomy): domain Eukaryota; kingdom Metazoa; phylum Chordata; class Actinopteri; order Lutjaniformes; family Lutjanidae; genus Lutjanus; species Lutjanus argentimaculatus. The sequence goes on along the minus strand of JAWZSL010000009.1, from coordinate 23,707,825 downwards.
TCTTGCAGCTGTGATAAAATCTTGTTTGCTCATGTTCATTTTTAGCCAATAACCTGGAGTAAAATTGATGTAAGTTACATTTCACAGTCATATGCACTACTGCTCATATTCAGTGAGCCACATATCCAGGAAGTAAACCCAGAAGCTAGAATTTTTTTTTTTTTTTTTTTTGGCTTATGCACCAGTCAAGCAATTGGACTGACTGGGCACCTTCTTTGCATGCTGTATCTACGATGTAGTTCATTACAACACATCCACACCTGTTCCACAGACTGAAAGAGAATCCAACTGAGCACGTGCAGAGTCTCATCACTCTAACTTGTTTGTGATTGGAGGAATTAGGTTTGTTACAATTGCTCCTGGTCTCCCCTACATCATAGATTTTTATCTTTTGTCTGTTTTTCTGGTGTCTTCCTTATATTTTTTTACTCTGTATGATTATTTTTATTTTTGTATACAAAGGACGTTTAACAATGGCTTTAGTTCACTTTTTTGTCACGGACCAAGTGGTCCACATTGTATATAATGGCCAGTGTACAGTTCAGTGGCATTGGTTACTAAAGTATGTAGAGGTGGCACGAGCTGGCAGGAGCGACAGCGATGCTGATCACGTGACGGCTGTAGGGCAGGGGCACGCGCAGGGTTGATTTTTTCACACTTTTGTAAACAACATGGCGACTCACGGACTGGCCCTGCCGCTGCTAGCCGACTGAACAAACACTGTGCTGTCAAAACCTCAGTTTCTGTGCCTTATAAACGTCATAGGCTGGACATTGTGGAAGTTACACGTCGGACACATTGTTAAGTTCACACTGAGACGACAAAGCGCTGGACTGACGAGCTGTCAAGAAGACCGTTTGACTGTCAAACGGTAATGTCAGACTGTTAGCATTTTTAGCTAGTTAGCGCAACAAAATCATCCTCTGCACTTCTTAATCACTGATAGGCTGACGAACAGGATAGCTGTGCTGGTCGATTTCTTTGCAGAACACACAGTATGTTAATGTGGAGAAGTGGAAGTTTAATCGCTTGAGCAATTAACTTGAATTGGTGTCAGTTTAGCTAATGCGGGGTTTGTGTTATGCATTGTTCACAGTTACCTAACTTCTGTTTCCAGTTTCCTCTCTGTTTAACACACACACACACTCACACACGGTGTTTGTGTTCGCATGGCTTCCCACAGGTGAGGTAATGACAGGTAAAACTGTAACATAATTGATTGTCCCTGCCAGGCCCTCTTCAGTCTATGGGCTCTCAGTCCAGTTCTGGGATGTCTGGTGGAAGGGGCTCTTCCAGTGGCAACCCAGCTGATCAGTCTGACACAGCAGAACCAAACCAGACCAGCAGCAGCAGCAGCCGGGGCCGCAGGACGGCTGAAAGGCAGCAAGGAGACAGACAGCCAGCATCAGAGGAGGACGTCGACTTAGCTGAAGTGCTGGCTTACCTACTGAGGAGGTGAATTTGGAGTTTAAAATACTGACACTGATGTCAACACAACAAAGGCATCTGTATTTTGCACTTCTCGGTCCAGTTTGGTGTGTTTTATCCATGCAGATAATGTCACACTTCTTCAGTTACAACATAGCTGCAACTGATAGAGGAAAAACACCGTCTCACGCATGAAAGATAAACATTCTTGTTTTTGTGTCACTGCCAATCCCCTTAGGGACAGCTGTGATATTAACAAGTAATTTTGGGAAAACAGGTAATCACTAGCAGAAGTAGAAATGCACTGACACCCCATTTACACCTTGTAGTAAAATGTAATCTCTATCCAAGGAAATTAATTTGGTTTTACTTCACAACAAGTAAAAGATGGATGCATAATGAAACCCACAGAAGAACAAAAAAGGGGCTAAACAGCAAAAACAAACCAAAAACAGAACATCAGCTCAAATTCATATACATAACACCAGAGGTTATAATAATAACGTGCAATACGAGCAATCAAGAGAATCACTGCAGCATGATATTGGAGTCACAAGGCCCAATGTAATTCAAATAATTCCAAAATTTTATAGAGTTGGCCTTTTTGAATATAATGTTCATGAAAAGTACTAAATCAAACAGCACTGTATGCCAGCTTTTAACAGTTAGTACTTTTTCATTAATCCACTGCAGTATGTACAGTCTCTTATTGTGTTTGGATTTTACATACATATCGGCCTGGGAGGCCCAAGATGAGAGACACTGGGCTGATCTTCAGTTCTGAGCACAATATGTCTGTAGTTTACAGCATGACCAGAGACTAGGTATACATTTTTATCTTGCATTTAAGGCACATGGGTGAAAGAGTAGGCTTGAATTAATTTCTACAGTTGGGTATATGTGCATTCTGTGAATAATCATAAACTGTATTGCTGCTGAACTGCTGTTAACAAGGCATATAATTTATCTAGTCACAGTGTATCCTACATGCTGGTAATGCCACAAATCGGGACAAGCTCACAATATTTTTCATACAAAGAAGGGGATAACTGAATATATTCCACTTGACAAATTTAGAAGAGGGGACAAATAATTAATAATATGTCATAGACATTGTTTCACAAAGTTTATAAAGTTTCCCCTAACTCAACAGCTCACAAAACTCTGGTTTTTACAGGGACTCTGGGGGTGATATGCCGCCACCTCAAATTACTGACACAACCAGGTTTTGCTCTGGAGCTCACATAAAAAATAGGCCTACTAGCTGTAAATGTAAAGACAAGATCAGCTCATTTATTATCTGGATAATGTGTCGAGATACAGATCACATTGTAACACTGGGTGTAAATGGGGTGTGAGAGACCAGGAAAAAAAGAAACAGTGCATTGCATTACCACAGGTGTGCAATATTTCATGTATTAGCTTACAAATGTCCTGAAATTTCTGTTTCTGAGCATATATAAGTAGCTTGAATGACAGTCTGTACTAGAGGTGTCACAACTCCAAATCCACAAATTTATTTGACTTTCAATTTAAAGGTCACAATTTATTTTTTTGATTTAAACATTTTTGCCCTGTTGCCATTGTAAAGATGAAATTGTTCTTAATAAAAGAATAAAAATAGAAATAAAATTTAGTGCTGACAGCCATGTCATTGTTAGACTATCAAGTCTTGATTTGTAAAGATCAACAGATCATTGGTTTCATGCCGTGATAATTGAGATTTACATTTTCAAATCTGTGATTCCATCTTTGATTGTGATTCTTGAAAGTGAAAGCTCATTTCAATTGATTTTCGATTTGATATTGAAATTATGACACTCCTGGTCAGTACACAAAACGTATAACACCAAATTATCACTTTAAATCTCATGAAATGTGGGACAGTCATGAACTGGTTATATCTAATTGAGATCTTTGGGTAGATGTTTCAAATATGAGATAGACAGAGAAAAAAAGTAAAACTTGTCACATCTACTGTAGCTTTTATGGAGGTGACAGTTAGACAAACTTCAAATGCTACAACGAAGAGGGAATGCTAACAGTGTTTTTACCTCTCTGACAACAGAGCAAATCATAGAAACATCACATTACATTCCAGTGCTGCTAAAGTGGGGGCTGGGAATTTCCCGTCCCTATTCCAGGTTGATGTTAATGCAGCTTAATGTTCCTGGGAAATTTCAGGTTGAATATTTCTAGCAAGCACAACTAAAAGAATTGTTTTCAGCACTTGGAAGTGATTCATGACAGTGGACCTCTAGTAATAACACAGCAGAGGAGTCAGAACCAGAAAGTAGTAGGACTGGAAGAGTTGAAATGAAAAATAGCACTCTCACTTCTCACTTCAGTTACCATTAGACTACCCTGCACCGAGCCACAGATCCCCCATCTGTTACAGAGAGCTGCTCACTGTAGCTTTATCCACAGCACAATAGCCCCTGCACAGGCAGGTGTCTCACCATTGAGCTATAGGGTTGCAGCTGATCCACTTTGTTTTATGAATGAATATTTCAAGTGTTGGTATACTAAGATGTTTGTGCCACTGCTGCATGTGTCACCATTTGGGACTGATTGGACCCTGAACTGATGTGGTGTTTGTGTGTACAGGGGCCAGGTCAGACTGGTCCACGGCAGTGGAGCCACGGGGCTGCAGCTGGTCCAGTCCTACTCTGACTCTGATGAGGACAGTGATGGAGCCTGGGAGGGTCGGCTGGGTGACCGCTACAATCCACCAGGTAACCTCATACTGACGCTGTTCATTGTCCAGACATGAAGATAGAAAACTGAAAACTAATAGAAAACTGAACTGTACCTTGATTGTTATTATGGAGCCTTTCACCATCATGCTTCTGTTGAAACTGTAGGTCTGACATATCAGAAAGCTGATGAAGGTCCAAATGAAATGAGAACATTTAGTTGCTCTGTTGATTAACAGCGTACTGGGAAAGTGTGTTTGTGGCTGTTTGAATCCTGTGTAGTTGAAATCCACCTGATGCTAATTAAGTAAGAGGTATAAAATAAACGACATTTCTGTATTTTGAAATTGTATTAGCCATTAATTAAGCATGCACAGCAAATCAAATCATCTTTAAAACTCTTGAACTTCACTTTATTTAAAAGCCACATCACACAGGCAGGCTGTGCACAGTCAGTAAAACACACCAACAGAAATGAAACACACAATAGTGGATGTAAAAGTACACACCCATACACTGATGATAAAGTTAATATGACAACAAAGTTGAAGTGATTTTAAAAACAGAGATGTGAGAGTGTAAACAGAGCTCACCTGCTGAATGTGCAGTGGAGCTCAACGGGCGAAAGCTAGATCACCAAAAGAGTTCTTATTAAACCAAAGAATAGGAAGCCAATGCAGAGACATCACTGCTGGTATTATATGATCTAAAATCTCAGATCTTGTTAGGACTCTGGCAGCTTTTCTTAGATTCTTAACTGTATTGGTCTGAGAAATTGTGTAGCCAGCAAGGTGAATGAAAAAATCTGTAAAAAATGCAATGTGAATTAGAAACACTAATATCTGTCTCAGTCATGTTATAAACAATATAAAATGCTCAGCGAGTAATCATAATAATTAGTAATTAATAATAATTAGTAAGTAATTAATTGTATCTGACATGTTTTGTTACTGTTTTGAAAAATAAGTTAAAATGGCGTACATATAGCTTTACAACTTGCCTTCATTTAGTATTCAAGGATTCATAGATATGCAAACAGTCTCACCCTCTCCACCCCCACCCCTACCTCTAAGTAGCTGCACCTTGTGTCTCCTCTGTTTTGCTAGCTAATCATGGTAACTAGATACATCTGGCTTCTCATGTGGGCTGCACATCGCCTTAATGATATGTATAGTGCCACCCCCTCGCTTAATGGGATTGGTTCCTTAGTTTTATGACATCATATACCCAGCAGTTTTTTTGAGACTGCCCTCACTCACTGTGGTTTCAAAGCCATTTACTGCTTATTTCACTCCTGATATGTCTTGTAACAGATGAAAAACACCACATGGACATGTTAAGAAGGTTAAAATGTCATTTTCACTGGAGGGTCTTTAAGCGCTGGCCCCATGGGCCACCAGGCCCTTAAATCTGGTGGCCAAAGTACATTTTTGGTGGTCCAAATGTTAAGTGATATGAAAACTCTGAAAGTCTTATGTCAGATAGCAACTAATACCAAGAATTTATTGTGTTATCTCTTTCTAGTGGACACCCAACCTGACACACATGAGGTGGACCGGAGTGAGATCCGAACTCAGATCCTGCTGGCCACCGCCTCCTCTGCCCTGAAAGGCCGACAAAGTTTCACCCACATGCTAACAGAGGTCAGACCACAGAGATACAAACTAAAATCCATAAAAGTGGTATCAGAGACCAGACTAGAATGTAATTAACAAATTTCTAAGATAAAGATGATTTGTTTTTGTTTCATCCAATTTCACAAGACATTTTTTGAAATAACTAATTAATTATTTGCAATTTGCAAACATTTAATATGATGTTGTCACTTGTCTTTGTCAGTTAGTTGAATTCCTGTTATTACTGACCAGTTTGATATTTTCTCTTTCCTGTTTAGAGAGAACAAGGCAGATGTAGAGGCTCCAGTTTTTCTCATGGAGAGTGCAGTCGTATCCGAACACAGTAAGTGTTGTTTTAATACTACACATTTCCAATATTTCTCCACAAATTACCAGATGGTGACACAGAAAAAGAATAAGAGTCACTAAGTTCAGAAAGGTTGCACATTTTGTTGTATTTTATGTGATTGATTGCGGTATGTTTTTTTTTCTGAAAATCTACAACATGATGTAATGTTTACAAGAGAACTCACACTGTTGTCTGTCAAATAATATTGACCCTTGTTCCTTTGCAGTTTTCTGCCAAACTATGTGTCCCACAAGGATACGTACCAGCAGAAAGCCTTCTGTGGAGTGTACAGCGAGGATGGCAACATGTTCCTTTCTGCCTGCCAAGGTAAATAACCCCAGATCCAACAGGAGAACCCAGAGGAACTGAATCAGATCTGATAATCATTCTTAGCGTTTGTTTAAAACTGCTTAGAGCACCAAATCATCTGGGCCACTCATGTAGTATTATACAGAATGTTGCCAGTCACAGAAAAACCTTAGAAAATACAAAATCTAGTAGCACCGTGTTATATTCATTAATGTCCGTTATTTTTCACATCTGCAGACCAGAACATCCGCCTTTACGACACCACAAGGGGACGCTTTCACCTACGGCGAACAGTGAAGGCTCGTGATGTGGGTTGGAGTGTGCTGGATGTCTGCTTCACCCCAGACGCGCATCATGTGCTCTACTCCAGCTGGTCTGACTACAGTAAGGCTAGGGCACCTGCAAGATAGCAATATGATGTAATGAGTCAGTGATGCAAATTAGTGAAGTGTTTTGTTTACAAGACTCATGGCCTGGGCAGCCAGCGATCCCCCAAGAACCATCCATGTTTTCCACATGTGAATTTTACTTAACTTCAGGTTTCTTTTTCCCTGTAAGTTACTCAGCATGTTGCAGTTAGTTGATCTATAGCGCCAAGAAAAAGAGAGTGAACCCTTAGGAATTACTTGGTTTTCTACTTTATTTATTAAAATGGTATTTGATTGTCATTAAATTCACAAACACAAGGGGCTTAAAGACCCCCTCCAATGAAAAATTTAACCTTGTTAACGTGTCCATGTGGTGTTTTTCATCTCTTAGACATATCAAAAACAATTACACCATGTCTGAGCATTTCTTGCTTTGAACCTGCAGTGAGTAAGGGCAGTCTCAAAAAACAGATTCAGATGGGTGGCGCTATATATATCATTAGTGGCGATGCCCAGCCCACAGGAGAAGCCAGATGTTGCTAGTTACCTTGATTAGCTAACAATACAGAGGAGTTGGCAGGTGCAGCTACATAGGAGTGGGGGTGGGGGTTGGAGTATATGTGGAGAGGGTGGGACTATTTGCGTATCTATGAATCCTTGAATACTAAATGAAGGCAAGGTGTAGAGCTATATGTAATCCATCTTAATAAGGTATTTTAACTTATTTTGCAAAAAGAAACACATCAGATATAATTAATTACTCCTCACAGAGCATTTTATATTATTTAAAACATGACTGGAGGTGGACTTTAAAGCTCCAGTTGGTAAGTTGATGAAAGTGAAAGTAAACTCCGCGACTTGGTCGGAAATTTCAAGACAATACTCCATCAGGTCTCTTTATGAACCTCTGCCAAGAACCCCACACACACACAGACACACACAGGCACACACTGGCACACACAGACACACACACGTGCAGGCGCATGCACACAAAGTAGCCATAAACGCACCCCAAGACGACGTACCGTTTCCATAGCAACCGGAGACTCCAAAACGATCTCACATCTCTCTCACCATGAAACACACTCTTCTTGTGTGTGTCTGCGTGTGTGGAGGGAAGGAGGGGGGTTGACAGAGGTGAAAGAGGGAGCTGACGGTGTGTATCATCTTGAAATGTCTGACCAAGTCGCGGACTTTACTTTCACTTTGTCAGTTTACTACGACGTGTAGGAGCGGCGATTGGCTACTCCTCCTGCTCCCTCTACCTGACTGGTGGAGAATCTTCGGTCGCGGTGGATTTCGGCAAATACGATTACAGGCTGTAGGTGGAGCCAGAGGAGTTGGATTTTGTCCTAAATTACCCATTTAATGTCCGACTATCAGAATATAGTGACAGTTCCAGCAAATATGACTGAATAATTGTTACCAACTGTAGCTTTAATATCTGGTAGAACCTCCTTTGGTAGCAGTGACCTCAATCAAACCATTCTGGTAGCTGCATTTGAGACAAGCACACAAGTCAGAGGCAGTTTTGGCCCATTTCTCCCTGCAAAACTGACATCTTTGGATGTCTGTTGTGAATGGCTCGCTTGAAGTCTGTCCACAGTGTTTCTGTTGGGTTGAGGCCTGGGCTTTGATTGGGACATGGATTTTATTTTTGTGGAGCCATTCTGTGGCCATTCTCCAACGAGTGTCCTGATGCTCTTTGGCAAACTTCAGGCATGCAGCAATGTTTTTTTGGAGAGCAGTGGCTTCCTCCTTGGTGTGACACCATATCGGTTCAAAATGTGTATTGTGGACTCTTGAACAAAGATGTTTTCATTACTGTATGAAGAAAATGAAAAGTATTGTTTTCATTACTTTAGAATGAGCCGTTTATATTTACAGAAGGCATGGCTCCACATAGGTTCTCCCACACACTTAGAAGCGGTGAGTGAGAGGAGGTGTTTGCAATCTGCAGCTTCACCATTAGGTGCACTAAATCCTAGCTTTTGTTGAGGTGATTAGTACAGAGATTCCTTTGATTTTTCCTACACTTTGAATAATAACTTTTATTAATGTATTAACTATGGACAAGTACAGCACAATATCTTTTGTGTTATTAGTTAAAACTCATTGTGTTTGTTAATTATTGATTAGATGAAAATCAGGTCATATTTTAAGAAAGATTCAAAAATAAATGCAGGTAACTCCACTCTCTTTCTTGGCACTGTATGTTGTTGTACTCCTTTTTTTTTACTGACCTATCTCTATTCTTTGTGAAAATATTGATCTGCAAATTGGATAATTTATTGTCCGAAGTAATAACCAACTATGTTTGGACATGAAAGCAGTGCTGAGCTCTGCCAAGACCAATTTTTGGATTGAGGGCTTAGTCTGAAGTAACTCCCTGTTTACTCTATAGTGTTTTTTTGTTTTTGTTTTTTTTTCTGCACTTTCTGCATTTTTTGTGCGTGTCCAAAGTCTGAATGTGAAATGTGTGCACTATATGATGCCCTGAAAAAAAATCCCACAAAGGAACAATAAGAGTAATGAACCTGAACGCTACATACAGCTAACAATCTCACAATGCAATGTGTCACATTTTATAGATGCAAAAACCTGTCAGTGATGATTCAAGAGTGTCTGAAATCTCAGTTTACAGATCACTATAGAGTGAACTACGGGCTGTTTGTTATAGAGGGAGTAGTGAAATAGTGAATGAGGAGTTTTGTTGTTTGCAGTGTTAGCCAAAGCTGGCAAGAGTCATCTTTCTCTTGAGGGTGTCGCAATGACCATTATATTTAAAAAATAAAATAATTATATCATGCTAATAATACAGATATGATACCATTATGTAAATAATCCAGCTCCTGTCAAACATACTGTATTCTCTTCCATTTGTGTACATTCCCGCTTTGTCCCACCCGCTAAACACAAACCTTTTCACTATCAATTAAGTGTAATTGCATTTTTTGTCTGCTTTCATACAACTATGGTTGCATACCCTCTCTCCAAAACCCTACACTGGTATTTTGAGCGTAATTGATTTGCCAGATTAATGCACAATAAGCAAAGAATGAATCTGACTGATAGCATTCATCATTATTGGGAAGTCTTTGTACCAAGATAATCTTGTTGTGAAAATCTGATATCATGACAGCCTTATTTTAGCCAACAGATCTGTTTATTCAGCAAAGCTTCAGAAAACACTGCAGATCATGCCTCTTCTTTTTTGCAGTAATAGTGTATGAATGTGTTGTGCCAACAGTTTAAACAGTAACTTGTCCTACAATGTGTTGTTTTATTCATATGTCCTCTCTCTCTGTCCCTGTCTTCCCCACAGTTCATTTGTGCAGTATAGATGGAGACAGTGAAAACCACACCGCCCTGGACCTCAAGTTAGTGTTTCCCTCATAGTAACTTATAGCATTACGGAGCAGGTAATCTATCATTCCCTACCAGCCAGCCCTCCTCTCCCTTCATTACCACCTGGATGAATGATGCTGTCAGAACTCGTCACCTCAACATCCATCCTCTGTGTGCGTGTGTGTGTGTTACTTTGTTAATCGGAGAGCTCATTATTTCAACAAAGCGCCACCATTAAACTCACAGCACTCTTAACAATGGCATTGTTTAAGAGGTGATGCGTGCCTTCATCAAGCTTTTTGGGTGTGGGATGACATACAGTAGACAGTGTAGTTGTGATTCAGTAATGGTGCCACTGCTGTTGTGTCAACCTGCCTGTGTGTGTGTGTGTGCTGTTGTGCTTTGTAGTCCAGATGAGAGGAGGTTCTGTGTGTTCTCACTGGCTGCGTCCACAGATGGCAATGAGATCCTGGGAGGGTGAGTGCAATTTGCTCTCATGTTTCAAGCCAGCGAGTTAAAACAGGGCTCAAGTGGCTTTCAGAAATGTAGATTATTCTTTTTCTGACAGCCTTTTGTTCGAGGTTCAATAGATTTTTTCTTAATGAAGACAAGATACCTATATGTAATATAAAGCAGGATCACTTTAGTGACATTTAAAGGCATTGTTCGGAATTTTTGAAGTGGGGTTGTATGAGATACCTACCCATAGTCAGTGTATTAGCTACAGTAGATGCCAATCAACATGCTCCCATTTAGGAGAAGCAGAGAGGAGTACCAGCACGGAAGCTAACCAATGAAGTTTTGTGGACAGGGTCAGCAACAAAAAGCATTTTAGCCACTTAAAAAAGGTTCATCTAAAAAAAATCAATATCAGTTGAAAGGGACACTTCACCTCAAACTCAACAATGCATGTTTTTCCTCTGGCCTATAGTGCTATTTATCTATCTAGATTGTTTTGGTGTGAGCTGCTGATCTTTGGAGATATTGGTCATAGAGATGTCTGCCTCCTCTTGAATATAATGGGACTTGGCTTGTGGTGTTCAAAGCACCAACAGTGCCATTTAGTCCCATTATAGGTGAGAGAAGGCAAACATCTCTATAGTCGATATCTCCAAAACTCAGCAACTCACACCAAAACTATCTTGTATCTAGTATATCAAATATATCTTGCACGTATTTTTGATTTTGGAGTGAACTGTTCCTTTATGTGTACACCATGTTTAGAATATTTTCACCACTTTAACAACTGTTTCTGATGAGAAACTGCCATTATATAAGTCAAATATTGTTCTAGACTATCCAACCAGACTCCACAAGCGAAATCAGCCATTTTACCTCACAGAACACAGGAGTTGCTGCTTTACTGCTGCCTTGATCTCGTAGTTAATTTATGTTATTGTATGACATCCAAACTATTCTTTTCATCACCAAACTCACACAATAACACAAACTAACTAACTGATCAAGGCAGTTGTAGACTAGCAACAGCCATGTTCTGCAGGGTAAAATTACTGACTCTGCCTATGGAGTCTGGTTTGTTTGGAGATGGCGATATTTGGCCTGGATAAGGGTAATTTCCTGTCAGAACAGGCTGTCTGATGGCAAGGTGAAGTGGTGAAAATATTAAAAATGGTGCGTACGCGATTTTCTTCTAGGTGAACCTTTGTTGCTGACCCTGTCCACAGCAGTACATTGCTTAACCTCCATGCTGGTGCTCCTCTCTGTTTCCCCAAACTGTGGGTGTGCCGACAGGCATCTAACAATTGATAACTGCCTTATACAACCCAAAATCAAATAATTTGAACTATCCCTTTAAAGCTCGAATGAGAATTTGTTCAGTCTCTCTCTTCTTTCTTTTCAGAGCAAATGATGGCTGCCTGTACGTCTTTGATCTCGAGCAGAATAAACGAACATTGAAGGTTAGTTTGTTGCAGTTTTCGTGTGTTGCTCGTACCTGTTTCTGAGTCATGTCCACCTCTTGTGCCTCATCCTGCGACCAAGGTGAGCCAGACATTAGCAGACTTGAAACTCTGCCGGCTCACATAAAGTTTTACGCCACTCTGCCGTCTGTAATGTAGCTGCAGAGTCCAGCTCCACCCTGCAGTGGGGACAGGGGGGGTTAAACCCTCCTCCCTCCTCCTCCCACAGCCCCCCTCTGTGTAGAAGTCAGTAGCTGGCCTCTACCATCTGCTTCACCACTGTCTTATGCTCTTTTTCACTCTGTCCGTCCCATTACCTCTGCATCAATGTGTCTATGCTTTATCCTTGACCTTGTTCCTTTTGCCCAGGATCAGTCTGGTGGTGTTGTACAATAACTCGATTCTACTAACATATATATCAGATTTTATGACTAAAACCTGATATATCTTATTCTTCAGCTCCATTGTTGTCCGAAAGCTATTAAAAACACACCACTGAGCCACTCTGGTAGACTCTGTGACATATTCCTTTATTACAGTAGACATGGGAGCTGTAGTTTATTTTGAGTTGATCCCATATACACCGTTGTGCTGCTGTAAATACTCTAGAGCACCAAATTAGTGGGTGAAAATAGCCTCCAATGCTTTCTTTTTTAGTCATCTTTGCTAAAAATGATGTTGCCCAGCTGTTAAGGGAATTATTTAGCCTTAATGAAAGTTAATATTTTTAACCTGTTTTGTTTGTTGTTTGTTTATATAGTCTTAAGTGGGGAAACTAGGGTAACTGGGGCTGAAAGTCACAGACAAGCTGGTGAGGTCAGAGAGTATTGAGAGTGGGACTAACCTATTGTTGGCTTTGGTCTTTTCATAGGATTTGTTGACAATAACAGAACAAGACTATTACAGTCTACAGCCATGCTAGCAGCTCTGAGAGGCTGAGTTTCGGCCTCACTATGTCACTGTGTTCAAAGTCTTAACTTTAACATGTTTTAAGAAATGCAACTGATGGAAGTACATCAAAGTATTGGACCTGATTGTGGCGTAAAAAAAAAACATTTGAGGGATTGTTCAGATTATTTGAAGTGGGGTTGTATGAGGTACTCATCAATAGTTTGTGTATTACCAACAGTAGATGGCGGTCAGCACGCCCCAGTTTTGAGAAGCACCAGGAGTCCTGGTGCAGGAAGCTAAGCAATGCAGCAAAATATATTTGTGGACTCTGTCCACAGCTGTGCGTTGCTTCTTACACCGGTACTCCTTCTCATCCTGCTTTTACAAACTGGGGATTTGTCAACCACCATCTACTGTAGGTAATGTACACTGACTGTTGATAAATACCTCGCACAACCCCCTTCAAGTAATTCAAACTATCGCTTTAAGGGAACACTGTGATAACAGTTCATCTTTAGGGAGACATGAATGTCTACACCAGATATTTCAGTCTGGACCAAAGTGGTTGACCAACCGGCACTGGCATAACATGGCTCTAAAAACAGAGTATTGACATCATTACATTTTAATAATCTTAAAAAAGTAGCTACATCTCTGCAGACTAGTAACTTTCCTAAACAGGTATATGCTGTTTATATTTAAACATACTACAAGGAGTTTTTAACAGGTTATGAAACAATTTCAATATAATACTGATCCCTCTATATGACTTGTATAAGCAAATGAAACCATCAACAAGGTGATAGTCTATTTCTAGATAGTTATTCATAATGAGTGCCACCCAGTTGAGATACAGACTGGAAGAGCCTGTGTTTACATTTTCTCATGCAAGGTTATGTTAGCGAGTTAAAAAGAAGCGAGAAGAGATTTTTATTTAGATAGTTTTATTTTTGACATCATATTTTGAGGTTATTACAGTGGAAACACTACCGCCTTTGTCCACAGGGCCCTCTAAAATCAACACAATATGGAAATTACTTGTAGCAGCTTTAAATTTACTTCCTATATAAAAATGACAAAGACCAGACTCGTTACTCTGGCTTTTAACCATTGCTCAACCTTATAACTTTACATTTTTATCTTTTATTTTTATGCCTGTAGTGGGAGAGCGTGTGTCGCACTGCCCTGCCCATCTGCTGCAGAGAACTGTACTGTTCATGTAATTGTCTGAGTTTCAGTGTTGTTCAGTGTTGTGCAGAAAATGTGTTTGCCTTTAAATAAAGCAGGAGATATACTGGATCAGTTCTAGAAACATTAGTATATCTTACTGATTGTGGTTTCTTTTTTTTTTCTGTCACGACTTTAAGGTACACACGGACATGCACAAGCACACAGACACTTTCACACATGCATGTATACTACACTCTGTCTCTCACGAAGGAAATCGCAACACTTGTGTATATACACACACTCACTGGCTCACACACCCTCCACACAGACACACTCACTCTCTTTCTTTCTGCGTCTCCGTTCGTCAGATTGATGCCCACGAGGACGATGTGAATGCGGTGGCGTTCGCCGACAGCTCGTCCCAGCTGCTCTTCTCTGGCAGCGACGACGCACTGTGCAAGGTGTGGGACAGACGGACACTGCGGGAGGACAGACCGCAGCCTGTCGGACAGCTGGCCGGCCACCGCGACGGCATCACCTTCATCCACAGCAAGGTGGGGGGGAGAAGATAGGAATGCTGCTGGTGTTTTATCAATCTGACAGTGAAAATTTCCCCTAATCCTCACGGGTAGTTGGATTTGACTGATGATTGGTTGGAGGATGATTAATTAAATGCCATTATTAGCCCAGTATACTGTATCTTAGTCCAATATGTTGGTCTAACCCTGATCTTTGTTTTGTTTTCCTTTTGAAATGTGGTCAATTGTGTCGTGACTGTGCCAGGGTGACGCACGCTACCTGATCAGCAACTCCAAGGACCAGTCCATCAAGCTCTGGGACGTCAGGAAGTTCTCTCCCAAAGAGGGGCTGGCAGCTTCCCGCCTGGCTGTCACCCAACAAAACTGGGATTACCGCTGGCAGCAGGTTCCCCAGAGAGGTGAGGAGGAGGAGGAGGGGAGGAGGAAACTGGGAGGGGGAGAGGGAGAGCTACTGGTAGTGAATGAGTCAGGAGGGAGGAGAGGATTTAGAGGACAAGAGGAGGGGATATAAGATGAAACGATGTTATAAAAGAAGGGAGACAGGACCAGTGACAGAAAGGTGAAACTGGGTGTGTATGTGTGGTGAAGGTAAGGGGATCTGGCAGTATTAAAACCAGGCATAGAGAAATGAGTGATTACCATTACAAGTCAAAACGGAGGGAAGGAGTAGAGGAGAGGTGAAGGATGGGAGCTTGCATAATGAGGTGGAGAGGGCAGAGAGGGGAGAGGAACAACTAAAAATAGAAAATGGAAAAATCGAGTTTACCCCTCTTATTTTTTTTTTTTATATTATAACCAACATTAAATATTATCAAGAAAGCAAAACTCTATCTATATAGCACAATTCCAGTTGGAAGCACAATGTGTTGCACAGAGCCTGAGCAGCCACAAGGCTATGTAGCTAGTTTAAGGACAAAACATCAGACATAAAACACAGTTAAAATAAATGCATATCAGTTTAAAAAAACACTAAAATGTAATTATAAAGAAAAAACATTCTTAAAAAGATAATAAAATAATAATTAAGACCAACAGCTGATCAGTAAAGAGTCAGTCTGGACAGAAAATACAGTATACCACCAAATGAATAGGCAAGTAAAGAAAAATAGAAATTAAAACAGGTGAATATGCAGCTGTGACAGTAATAACAATGTACTAACAAATCTTGAAGCTCACTAGTACACGTAATAATTATTCCTGTTGCCCCGCCCCATAGTTCACTCACTTTTATGGTGTGATTACAGGTTTGTAGGATGTAAATTAATTCTGCATGTCTTAGTAAACTGTTGTGAGGTAAATTCTGACTTTATTAAAGGTCTTAATTTCTGAAAATATTGTGTGAATTTACCTCCCTTTAGCCCTGAAGAGACACAAGCTGACAGGCGACACTTCAGTGATGACCTACCGTGGTCATGGCGTTCTGCACACTCTCATCCGCTGCCGTTTCTCTCCAGAGTTCAGCACCGGACAGAGGTTCATCTACTCCGGCTGCTCCACTGGCAAAATCGTCAGTGAGTGTCACCATGTGCTTGTGTGTGTGTGTGTCTGCAGTGTGTTGGGTTGTATCGAAAATAATGCAGCTCTGATGTGTGTGAGAGTGATTAAGGAGAAGTGATGTATAGTACTTGCCTGCAAGTGGCAAAATGTGTTGAATTTTTTTTTTTTCTGTTTATCCAGTTTATGACGTGCTGACGGGCACCGTGGTCTCCAGACTGTCGGGCCATGACGCTTGTGTGAGGGACGTCAGTTGGCACCCATACGAGGACAACATCGTCAGCAGCTCTGTGAGTGCTGTTAATGCAAACTGTTCAACTGGAGTCACTGCGTGAAAGCTCAAGATCATAAATATTACAGCCAATAGAAGGAAAGCTCTTTTCAAAAATTGTAAAAGGTTTGGTATTGAGGAGAATTAAACCAAGCAGAGTTTCCTCTAGTAATGGAATACCATGGAATTAAAGGTCTGCTGTGTAAGATTTAAAGGGCTCCATTGGCGGAATATTCATGAGTATGTTTTCATTTGTGTAAACTCACCTTAAAATAAGAATTGTTGTGTTTCCATTACCTTTGAATGAGCCTTTGAATGAGCCCTTTATATCTACAGAGGTCTGGATTCCTCTTCCATGGAGGCTTCCATGTTGCTCCACCATGTGCCCAGGCCTTAACAACAAGGGTTGCCCGTTTGCCTAGGGCTAGTAAAATGCCAAGTCAGGCTAGTAAATCTAGCAACTCACTTGCCCAACCAGGCGAGTGGTACAAAATAATTAAACTTTAAAGCTATTTTTTATTATCCATTAATCATTAAGCTAAATTTTCCTGCAAAAATGGCAGAAAATGCTGTTTTCAGCCTCTCAAATATGGAGATTTCCCGCTTTTCACCATCTATCAAATAAATTGAGTCACTTTGGGTTTTAGCCTGACAAATCAAGATGTTTAAAGACATCTGACACTGAAAAACTGGAATAGATTTTTTTTCACTTTTGTCTAGCCCTAGATTAAACATGACAAACAACTTTAGTCTTTGTTGTTACTTGATAACAACTAATATATATGACAATTTGTAAAGAGGCAAGTAAAAAATTGGATCCTGGATTCTGCAGCAGCCCAGAATGGACAAACCGAACACTGGACCCTGACTGTTACTGGCATTTATTATTATTATCAGTTATTACAGATATTAGGTAAAACGCTAAAAACATTCCATCTCTGAATCCTTCTCCTCACCCTCCTCTGTTTGTCCACAGTGGGACGGTGCCGTGCGAATGTGGGAGCACAGACAGACACATCCTCTAGAGGAGGAGAGGGAGAGGGAGAGAGACTGACGACAGGAGAAAGACGCAAAGAAGAGAGACAAAAGAAAAAGATGTCAGAGGAAGTGACATCACCACAAAAGGGGCGAGGCTGGCCCTAACAGAGGAGCTCAGAAGGACTGGGAGAGACTTAATTATCTTTTAAATTCAATGCTGGATATTACTGATTACAATTATAGCGTGGTTGTGAAGTGTTCATTTGGAAGGCGTTACAGCCTCACATTGTCAAGTGCAGATTGGAGCACAGTGGGACGGCCTGCGTCTGTTTTTCTTTTGTTTTTGCCTCACTGTTTTGCGCAAATTGAACAGGCCAAAACTTTTGAATTTGGCCTGAAGCACTTAAACTTAATGAGCTATTGAAATTTAATGGTAAGTTAGTTCTGTAAAAATCAATGTTGGATATTGCAGGGAGAAACTGAGGATGATAATTCTGTATAAATGTATAGTATTTTAATGGTATGTGTGTTCAGGGATGTATTTGGATAGTTGTCAGTGTGCTGACTGGACTCAGTTTTGACTTTGCTGTTCTGAATAACATGAGCCGTGTCCTGTTTGAGAGTCCGTCACGTTCAAAGTCTGCGTTTTAACACCCAATATATGATTATAATCCAGTACACAATTTGCCGATATCCCATAGGCACAACCCCTGGTTATCATGTGACTTTCCTGAGCTTACCATTGGTCTATACAATGTGGACCAGGACGTCCAAACGCACTGTTAGTTTTACTGTCACACTCACAACGATATTATGCTAAATCCTCTTTACACCACCTCAAGTCTAAAGGAAATCCTTATATTTAGACACAGCGATAGTCTGAGGTCTTATTATTGATCCTGTCAGCACTCAACTCTGGAAACACAAACCCTGAGTCGATTTAAAAAAAAAAAAAAAAAAAAAAGAAGCATAATTTTGTTGGCCAATATAAACCTGTGATCTGTTTAAAAGATCTGAATGTGAGTGATGATCTGTTGAGTTCAAGATTTGGTGGAGGCACTGAAGGTGTATGTGTGCGTGTGTGTGTGTGTGTGTGTGTGGATCAAAACTTACACACTGATCTGTATATGCAATTTTCAGGTGTTTATATCAAAGCCACATATTTCACTCTCAGACACTCAGCTGTTTTACAGGAACAATAAAACCTCTCTTTAAATGTATCACCACGAGCTGAAGCTTTTTATTGAGTATTTGTGGCTGTTGATGTCAAGTCCTGTTATTGAGAGGAAATTACTTTGTCAGTCTCACAGAGACAATGCAACACTTTCATCCTGATAACAGTGAACTAAGTGGAGATAAGTGTCCATTTGCACTTATCACTGAACAAACATCACTTGATACTCAGAGGAAAATAGTTTTAAAGTTATTCTTTTTCATTTAGTTTCTTTGTCCTGAAAATGTAATTAGGCTTAGTAGAACTGCCACATGTGCAGTTACCAGTAGCACATAACACATCTGACAATTAACTGCTACAGGAGCTGGAGTAAAGACACTTGAAGGTCATTGTAATGGCAGCAATGCATTAAGTGGTCTAAAATTAGCAGAGAGATTCTTTGGCATGTCTGGTTTCAAATACACATAGACTGGGTTGCACCAACAAAGATTTAATCTAGGATTAGTTCCAATCAGAGTTTGGCAAAACAAATCTTAAAATGAGTAAATATAATATATGGAGATATATTATAATATGGAGACGCTTGCCTACCCAAATTAAAATAAACAAAAAATAAATTTGCATGCTGCTAGGACGTAGTAATCTACAAGAACGGGTAAAACCATTAACTTGCTCTGTACTCCTTAATAAAATGTTACATTGTTTGCCAGCTAACTAAAAGTTTAATGTTATATTGATTGCTGGCTAGCTAAAAAGATAAGAAAAACATTACATTGTGTGCTAGCTACCTAAAAAGTAATTTAAAAAACTTGTAACATTGTTTGCTAGCTAACTAAACAGTTAGTTAGGCACGCTATCCTGCTCATGATGGCTCAGCAGAGAATTCCTTGGAGAAAAATGTGTTGGCCGAATTAATGGATTGTCGATATTGGCTATATGGCCAAATAGAAGATTAAAAAACGGACTATCGCACAGTAAGGAAAAACCAGGCTGCCTGGCAGCAACCGGCAGACCATCTTAACAGATCAACTGGAGTGAAAGAAAGAGATCATAAAACTCAGCTGGGTTGAGTTTGTCAGTTAACTTTGCTCGACAAACTTGACTATTTTGCTCAGTCCATCTCAAAAAGGCAACCATTCATTTGGAGTTTTAGTACAACAGAAATAAATAAGAGCGAAAACTAAACTGACATTTAAAAGGGGGTTGAAATTTAAATATTTGTTCATTTCAAGCCTTAAAGTTTGAAGCAACATAATTTAAAGGTAAACCATGATTTAATCGGGTTTGAAAATTCATCCTTGTTGGTGCGACCCAGCCTTAGTGTTCCTACTTAATACAAATTAGATTCTTGCAAACACCCACCAACGCAGCGGTGGTAATAATTTATCATCTAGGGCTGCAGTATAAATGAAAGTAATTCAGGTCACAATTCAGGAAAATTTAACAGGGTCCAGAAAGTAATCAAATATACTCGTCCAATTAATGTGTGTGTCGTAGTTTTAATTAAAAAGACACTTGGAGTTTTGCATTTGAATAACTGAGAAGAGAAATGAAAGAAAATAACAGCAGATCATGCAAAAGCTCCTCTCCTTAGATTTTATTATGTAAGAAAACAAATATATAGCAGCCTTTCACATACGGACTGCAGCAGTATTTCTGTTAGTGTGGGTTTTGAGTCTATATTAGTAGTGGGACTGGATGTCCTCGCTTGTGAAAACACTTGCAGTCTGTTTTATTGAGCATAAATCCCATGGAAAGACTAAATTTACTCAATTTGGCTCGGGAGTTGAAGAGGTTTAAGAGGCTCTGGCCTGACTGAGGAGTGGGGCCTGGAAATAAAAAAGACTCAAAGTGCTGTGAGAAACGCAGCTGTTCAGGGCGCCAAATGCAGGCTGGCAACAGTTTATAACTTAAATTAGTTTTGGCTCCAACAGCTGATTCTAAGAATGGAGAGACTAAAGGAGAACCAAAGAAGGAGCCAAATGATCCATTTTATGTCAGAATGATTCCTTTTGCAGGGATAGACAAGACTTTTTTTTTTATGCTAAATGAAAATGTAATTGAACAATGTTGCATCACACCAGTAACTCGGAATCCAAATAAGTTGTTTCAAGCCATCGTGCAATTTAGGGTTTATTTTCAAGCCGCAGAGTCAGTTTTTCTATCATCAGCTGCCATCAAATGGGATCAAATTCACAATGTGTTGGATCATTGTTTGGAGAATAATGGGGTCAGTTACAGCAGCAGACATTACTATGTCCAGACTGTGAGTCTGTTGTGGAGGGGGAGGGCTGTCGAGGGGAAAGGGGACAGAGTGGTTGTATTTTTATAAACCATGTGCTCTCCGGCACGCCTGACAGTGATAAAGGAGAAAGGCGCCCAGAGTAGAGCTGGTGGGCCTTTCAAAGACAAAGGAAAGTGAGGCCGACTCCACCACAGGGCTCTAATTGGACGCAAAGAGGAAAGAAGGGGGAAGCACTGTCAAATTTGAATGTAAAACTACAAAAAGGTATCATCAAGGAGACAAACAGAGAAGAAAAACATGGATCTGAAGAGTGAAAACTCCTCAAATGGCTTCACAGCAGAGATAAACCTGCAGAAGTTGCACAAGATGGCCGCAGAGCTGACACTGCCGGGAAAATTCATCCTCAGACTGCTGAATGCTGCTCTGGTATTTGTGACAAACCTGCTGGCCAGAGTTTTAGGAAGCAGCCTGGTCAGAGGACATTTCCACCTCATGCTGTCTGGTCTGGTCCTGTTTGGGCCTCTGCTGAGTTTCTGGGTTTCAAAATACAGCATCTTCGCCAACAGCAACCACTACCTGTACAGGTGAGAGCTCTACAAAATCAAAAGTTTATGGTTGTTTTTGTGCTTTTAAACGGAAATATATCTATAAGTAATTGCTATCAAGGACACAGGTTTTATCTCAAGATTAGGGGACACAATTAAGTGGTGGATCCTCCCCAATAAAATTTGAGCATTACTTTCATTTCTGGTGATTTTTTTATACACCAGTGTGTGCCTTTTCTGTTGTTTTCTGTGGCTTAAAATATGTAAAGCAAAACATAATTCAGGTTCCACGTTACAGTTCAAAATATAATGGAGTGTGTTGTAATAAGGCTCTCTGGCATTCTGTATTTCTTCCAACTATTTATCTCCTATACATCAATGTCTAAAATCTGTTACTAAACATTGTCATATGGCTCTACAGCCATATGTAAATTCCAGTTAATGAAATTCAATCTAAATGCTGAGGGGGACGCTTGTGTGCCCCCCCAGGTAAAATTGCACTTCCACATCAAATACACTGTAGCTAAGCATGATTTTCCTGTTGTTTTATCGTCACTTTATTAAAATGTAAAGAATGAACTGAAATATTTATTTAGGCTTTACAGTATGGAAGATCAGATGTGAATGAAGGATCATTTTAATGTATATTCTCTACCAGCCTTAATTATTAAAGCAAGATTAACTTCTTAAATACAATTAAACACATTGTCACAAATGGATACTTTAATTCATAAGCTATGAAAAGCAGTCTGGTATACCCAGCAGCTTATGAGGATAATGTTGACTGACTCCTCTACTTGTGCCACTTTTATATAAAAAGTTAAGTTTTAAATAATCCATCAAGTTTGTAATCCAAATGTTAGTGGACTGATTTTTTGATTTTTTGACTCTACTGCATATTAAACAAACCCAAAAAAGTTTTTAACAATAACTTATTAAAGCATAATTCCTGACAATTTATGAATTAATCAAACGTGATGTATTAAAAGTCTAGTGTATGTTTACAGGATTTTATTGGCTGAGATGTGACCTGAAAATAAGAATTCCTGTGTTTTTATAACCGTAGAATGAGCCATTTATTTATACAGGAGATGCAGGTCCTCTTTCATGGAGGCCACCGTGCTGCACCGCCATTTTTCCACAGTAGCCCCGAATAAACAAACCAAACACTGGCTCCAAATGCGACCTTTCGCATTTTTTTGTGAGTCTCATGGCCACCGTAGTTTCTCCTACAGGCTTGGGAGATGAGACAGAAGCGAGGTGTTTGCAATCTGCAAGCTCACCGCTAGATGCCACTAAATACTTCACACTGGTCCTTTAAAGCACAACTTTTCAAAGTGGGATTTGGGCCTGAGCGTGATTTGGTTAAAGAGATAAAAAGAGATACAGTTTTGGAGAATTTCACTGTTTTTCCCTGAGTCAGAAACTA
Source organism: Lutjanus argentimaculatus (assembly GCA_034769285.1). NCBI lineage: Eukaryota > Metazoa > Chordata > Actinopteri > Lutjaniformes > Lutjanidae > Lutjanus > Lutjanus argentimaculatus. Next base: position 23,685,056 of record JAWZSL010000009.1, on the reverse strand, counting down.
ATAAATGCCTTAAAACAGACCTTTTTTTATGTATTCGGTGTGAAGTTATGTCAAACAGAAATCCAGGAAATGAGCGAAACTAAGCAAGTAAACGAAGGTGGGACGGCCTTTTTCCAAGCTTTGCTTGAAGGGAAGCCCACACTCTCAGACTTTAAAAACGCTTGCTTTAAAGCATAAATGCTTTCCAGACAATTATAAATCCATCAAAAGTTATATATCGATATTGTACTGCATATAATGTGTATTGGTACCAATCCAGCTGCACATTTTAAAGGATGGGGAGAAAGTTCATACAAGTTTATACATGAACTGAATACCAATGAGGCTTTGCTCAGTGCACCCATTTTTGTGAGGTTATTTAATGCATTTTGATCTCATATAACTCATGATGTGAAGCCATTAGCAGAGCCATCATTCTTCCTTTTGCTGTGCAACAAATCTGAGTCTGAGACTGAACCCAGAACTTGCAAGTCTACCTCATACATGGATCAGTAGGTTCATCAAATTGCAGCAGTTATATTCACGATTACAGTATTTATGGCTGATTTCTGCTTCAACACTGTCTCGCAGGAAGTTCCTCCGGTCCACCTGGGGTTGGACCTGCACCTTCACAGGTTCCTTCATCCTTCTTCTCTCCATCTCAGCCCGTCACTCCCCCGCCGTCTCGCTCCGCCACCTGTCTCGGATAGGGGTGGTGGGGTTTGTCTGGTGGGGTACACAGCGTCTCCTCTCCCTGCTGGAGGACGCAGCAGGGACCTGTTATGAGCCCATGGCCCCTGCCCAGGATATCCAAGGCTCTGCAACATCAGCGCAGCCTCTGCTGCTCCTGCATGAAGACCAGACCAAGGCCTCCTGTCTCAGAGCCAACATGGTGTGGAGAGGTTACGAAGTGTCCCAGGACGTCCTCATCCTCTGCTTGTGCTGCTTGCTGCTTGTCGAGGAAATGTCCGTCTTTGGCTCTCACCTGGCTCAAGAGAAACCTCTGCAGAGGTCTCCTGGTGGCCCGTTACGGTTCATCTTCCTGTTGTGTGTGCTTCTACTCGTTGTTTGGATGTTCCTGTTGCTGTGTTTGCTCGCACACTTCCCCAAGTTCCCCGCCCAGCAGCTGGGGGGAGCTCTGGGCTACCTGGGGTGGAGGGGACTCTATCAGGGGTGGTACAGACTCAAACCGAGCTGGAGCTGTCCTGGACTGCCAGGAGAGGGACTTTTTACCACCACAGACATCGACAATCAGACTCAGTAGTATCAAACACTCAGCATGATGATGTTTTGGGGACGTGAATGTGACCTTGAAAGCTCAGGTGCAAGTTTTGGAAAGTCACGGCTTCTCCTGAGGAGTGTGAAGAGAATCTATTACATGGGACAACACAACACAACCAGAATATGAATATGCAGGCTGCTTTCAATTTTGCTTCACATTTTTACTGAATTTAAGTTTTTCAGGCTTTTTCCATAACAAATAAAGGTAGAGGTCTGGTTTATCTTTTGTTTTGTCTTGCTGCGCAGCTCTGTATCCTCGCCTAAAACAAAAATCCAAATCTAGTTTTCTCTTTTCTCTTTTTTGTCCCACCTATAATCATACATTATATAGTCAAAAGAAAATTGAAATCAAGCTAAAAAAGTCAAACAAGAGCTGAAATGTGGCTAAAAAATTAAACTATAATCATATTTACAGTCAAACAGAAATTATATGCATGTATATATTTCTGTCAAACAAAAATCTAAATCTATAAGCTATTAAAAGTTTTTTTTTTGTTTCCCACTTTGTGTGACCAATTTTAGAAGAAAAATAGATTCTTGAAAATGAAAGTGAAACGTCAGAGATCATACTCTTTGTTTCTACATGGTGACTTCCCATTTAATTCATTTTCTAGGCAACCAAAAATCTACATCTAGCTAAAAAAATTGTTTTTTAAAATGTTTTTCCCACCTAAATCATTAGGATTTCATGATAAACGGCAATAAAATTCCTTACGATTATTGTTTCAAATTTTAATTACTGTATTAACCGTGTTTGATTACTGCTCTTTGAAAAACTTGATACTGTCGAGCATCAAGCAAAGTTACCAACAGTCTCCTAGGCGTTTATGATTTGATGCTATTTCAGATTGTTGAGGTTTTTAAAATAAATTATTTCAGTATGTGACCAATTTTAGAAGCAACACAAATTCTTGTTTTATAGTGAAATTTCAGAGATCATACTCATTTAAAAGTGCAAATGTTTTTGGTCAAACAAAAGTAAAAATCTAGCTAAAATTATGTTTTTTTCACAGCAATATTTTAGTCAAGCAAAAATCAAAATCTAGCTAGAATTGATAAGGTTTTTTTTCCCCGTTATGTGACCAATTCCACACCCCAAACAGAGTTTCAGTGGAATTTCAGAGATGATACTCTGCAGACTTTGACTGAAAAGTCAGGTTTGTTCATTTAGTTTTACATGCTTTGAACTTTAAACATATCTGTCTCTGATGCAGCAGCAGTGACTCCAGAGGATTCCCATGCAGACAAAAGACATGCAGACAGGGTTGAACCAGAATCCTCTTTCTTTATTTTGTAATCTGAATGAAAATGAAAGCACAGTATGAAAAGAGAAGAGCAGGTGTACTGTTACATGATAAGAGTGTCATACTACACTGGATGTATCTTGTTAGAAAGCTTGTCAGTGTGCTGGAGTCGGCCTCAGTAGATGAGAGCTTTCCCGTCTCCTCTGGGCTTCTTAATCTTGTCATAGTTCTTGTTAATGATGTCAAACAGCACAGCCTGGAGAGAGACATACAAAAAGAGACATCAGTGGAGATGTAGTGCGTAGAACGATATAAAGAAAGACAGACAGCATGTGAGAGAGACGGAAAGGTTAGAGGCGGTAATAAAAGACAGAGAGAGCTGTAATCGTGTCAAACAGCTCCTTTCATCATCACCTGTACCGCCTTGTTCATTAACAGCATCAAACATAGGAGGACAATAGCCAGAGGAAGGAGACAAACAGTGATTAATGGACAGGAGATGGAGCACCAATCAATTTAACACAAGCACAGCAATTAGTTTAATTACCCTCCTATTAAGAAGGAATGGATTCCATTTAGCCAGCGTCCCTGCTGCGGGGACACGGCTGGAATATTTTATAGACGTGTGGGTCGTTTTGTTCAAAATACAGTGCGTGATTACAACAGATGGTATATGAAGTTTGATGCATGTTATTCGCAATAATCAGATGACATGTACGCAGTCAGTTCTGGTACGATTTTACTTTCCATTTTCAGAGTTTTCCAAACTAATACATATATGAAATACAACCTAACTGTGTTCTTACATATGTGTTGCGGATGTCCAGCACCACAAGGCGGAGCTCACAGTACTGATACTGGTCGAGCTCATGAACCAGCTGTCGGTAGTCTCCCTGCAGCAGAAAACACACACACACACACACATCACACACTTCATATGCAAAAACATACAGAGATTGTACATCCAGTCTGTACCTGATTAATGCAGAGCAGAACATTGTATAATTGTTCTTATTGTACACACAAACGGAGCGTATGCTCTGCAGGTGGCACATAATAAACATCCGTATATTTTATCTTGATGTATTCTATTACTGAGAGTGTGAGCATTAACACTCAGACACACAATGAACCGCTCTGAGCAAGATGCACAACATGAGATACTGACCACATGGCTTTGTTTGGCGGCTTTGGCCACAGCGTCACCTCTCTCGCTGTAATATCTGACAAACCAGAGAAGCAGAAGTTACTGGTCAACAGGACATCTTTGAAAACACACTAAATGTCAAAATTTCAGTTATAATTGTGATATCTAAGAAACCTGCAGTCCAATTTTGGTTAAAGCAAGACTGAAACCTGTGAGCACAAGGGAAAAGTAAGCCTCCAGGACTTTCTGCTACAAAGCCCTTTCTGTCTGGAAGCTGTGACAGTACAAAGAGTGATACAGGAGCAGAAGCAGCAGGTTCTGGTGGATGAATGAGTTAACAAGAGGACTTCCGCCCATATGAAGCTTATCATTGACTTATTATTTTTAGACTTAGATAAAAAAAATATTATCAGTTTTCTGTCGCTGTTTGGTTAGACATAGAAAAAGATCATGGTTTGGGATAAAACAGACTAAAGACTCTCTTGCAGAAAGGTTAGCGTCTCCCTTGTGCAACTTTGAACAGCAGCCACTGTAACAGTTATGAGATAATGCTAAATGCTAAGCTACTGCAGCACAATGAAGTCAGTAAACTAACTCAGTAATGTCTAATGTGATGCAATATGTTTTTGCTAACATTAGCTAATAGTAGCCACCATAAGACACTGCACATACTGGAGCAAGTAAGGCTGTAACAGCAAATGTATTGAGTGTAATGACAGTATTTTTGCATTTAGCACTTGAGTCCACTCATGTATAAACAGATTTCCCTGAAGCGAACAATCTGGAAGGCCCTGTGGCTCGCTGTGTGTTCAGTTATTACTACTATATCCATCTCTTTTCAGGACCGTATGTGCGTACAGTCTATAATTGGCTGGCAGATCCCTGACACTAGTGTTTTGTTGTATGTGGTCTTTGATTATCTGAAACTGAAAACTGAAACCAACCAAGCTGGTTGACTGACAACACCTGAGCGGGTGGATGAGGGCAGACAGGTATGATGCATCTTGTTAGCATGACTGCATCTTTTGTTTATCATTCACATAAAAACTAGAATTACCACCTGCAGTTGTATGCCTCTGCCAACCAGTCAAGCTGCATTTACATCTATGTCTGTCCAGACTTGTATAATACAGCAGAGAAGGTATTAAGTGTTATCATTATACTGACATGTATGATGCCAGTGGATAATTTCCAGTGAGACACATGCTGTCTTCACTCGAAGACTATTTTTACAGGAGAAAACAGAGGACTGATAGAGAGTTCCGTCACATGGTGCAATGACAATCACCTGAAGCTCAATATCAGCAAAACTAATGATCTGGTGGTCGACTACAAAGCTTCAATTATGAATGTTGCTGCAAAGACGCTTCAAATTCTAAAACGTGGATGGAGATTAGTGTCACCACTTCAGTATCCAATCAAATGTGAAATATGGTCACAATCTTCCCTTCTGTTTCTGAGTTACACCTGGAATAATGGACAGAAAAGTGTTTTTGCAGAACATCATGATGTCACAGTGACCTTTGACCTTTTGGATATAAAATGTCATCACTTCATCATTTTATCCTGTTAGACATTTGTGTGAAAATTTGTCATAATTACTATATGAGGACTTCAGTTATGGCCAAAAACATGCTTTGTGAGTTCACAGTGATTTTGACCTTTGATCTAATCAGTTCATCCTTCAGTCCAAGTGAACGGTTGTGCCAAATTTCATGAAATTCCCTCAAGCTGATTCTGAGATATAGTATAATAAAAAATCAACCACAAATTAGCTGCATTGGTGTGGGCTCTTACTTTGAAATCTGGGTTTGGAATCCCTCGATCTTGGTGCGTGTGTTGGTCAGCAGCTCAAACACTTTCTCCTGTTGCACAAGAACAAAGCTTAACTTCGGAAAAATATCCAAACATGTTTTCAACACGCAAAACAAGAGAATGGCTCCACTGCTTCACCAGATTATCAGCAGTCACCAACCTGTACGGCCACTCCAAAGTTGTTTCCATCTTCAATTTTAGGGATCTGGAGCTGCACCCACATTGACACCTGCCAGGAAAATCCGGAGGTATTAATCTCTAGTGTAACATATGAGATTGCCATCGTGTTCACAGCTACTTCTGATATTAAAATTACAATACAGTTTGATTTAAAACAGGTCTAGACACACTCAAAAAGGGGAGAAGTTTAATCAGAGCTATTCATGAAACCACTGCATGTTAGCTCCTGAGGCACTCAAAGGCATATTCTTTACATAAGTTGTACACTAGGTAAGTAAACGTAATAACCATATAGAATGATTTTTTGGTATAAAAAGAAGCTAATTTAAAAAGACTGACCGTGTTGAGCTTCTCCTTCAGTGTCTGGATCTGAGGTTTCACCTCCTGCAGGAGACTCTCCACTCGCTCGTTGCTGCAGATGGGACCACAGGGAGGCCCTGATGGACAAACATCCCCAAACATTACTTCACTTTGTCAAAATATAAGGCAACTGTGTTTCAGTTCATCTTCACCTGAGCTGCTTTCTAATAGGATCTACTTTTTAATTTAGAGCGTGCATATAAAAGTGTCTTTGTTTTCTCATTAGTTGTAGTTGGACTCCTGCACTTCAATATTATTGGTTTGGGAATAGGTGGAAAACCAATATTGTTTGGCAGGGATGGATTTGTCACTAAAATGTTTTTAATAAATGTTCAAGGTGTTAGACTAATTATAATTGCGAGAATTTGGTAAGCTATTATCAAAATTTACCTCTTGCAATTAAACTTGTGAAATTAATCACCATCCTGGCATATGAACCTTTTTCAGACACCAGTCTCCATTTATATTTTGTTCCCAACATAACAAATATGCTCTTCTACAGACTGCAATAACACAGGAGTCCTTAAAATATCAATATCCTTTGTTTAGAGGGATACTTCTCATCAGTGCATTAGCTACAGTAGATGGGCAGGGTCAGCAACAAAAGGTATTAGTCATGTAAAAATGGTCCACCCAAAATCAATATCAGTTTAAGTGTACACTATATTTAGAATATTTCTGCTGCTTTACTTTGCCATCAGACAGCCTTTTTGACAGGAAAATGCCATTATAGAAGCCAAATATCGTTTTCCAAACCAACCAAACTCCATGGGTGTAATCAGTCATTTTAACTCACAGAACACAGAGACTACTGGTCTATCTCATCCTCGATCTACCAGTCTGTTTGTGTTATTGTGTGACTTTTGTGTTTTAAAATGACAGTTTGGATTCATCAAGTCACACAACAGCAAAAACAAACTAACCAATCGAAACAGGTAACTCCTGTGTTCTGCAAGGTAAAATTGCTGATTTTGCCTATGGAGTTTGGTTGGTTTGGAGAGAGTGACGTTTGGTTCATATATTGGTAGTTTCGTTATATTGTAGATATAGCGTACACTTTTTTAAAGTGGCTCAAAGACCTGTTGTTGCTGCCCCTGTCCACAGTACATTGCTTAGCTTCCTACACTGGTGCTGTGTCTTCAAACTGGGGCGTGCCGGGCGCCATCTACTGTAGCTAACTGACTATTGATAAGTACCTCATGCAGCCTCACTTCAAATAATCCAAACTATTCCTTTAATGCACAGTATCTGACCACCACTGCATGGGATCACCATATTTCTTCCACATTCAATCACCATGCCTCCTCCTTTACCTGATTCCTCCTCCTCTTTGTCGCTGTCTTTGTCTTTCTTCCCCTCCTTCGCCTCCTTCTGCAACATAAGAACAGAAGAGAGCAGGTCAAAGAGTTTTCCCTGCCTATTAATCTCTCAGACAGCTCACCCACGTGATTTTTTTTCTGTGGCTGGCTAAATGAAGATGTCAAATGTTGAATTTTTTTTTCCTTGTATAAGAAATGTAACCTACTTCCAGCAGTCCCTGCTCTGTGCACACAGCATCTGAATGCACTCCAACAGCCTTAAGATTGTTCCCAAGAGTTGTTGTATGATCCCAAATATTCTTTCAACCCATTTTTCCCCACATAAAACTAGAGAGACTGGCAGCGTCGCACTCTTTCCTCCTCTAAATCAATGTGTGCAATATGGCAGCAATGGCAAAAATAAAGGGGACACCTGTATAAATAAGGGCTACAATAATGGGTGAACAAATATCTTATCCTTGAGCAACTTTTCTGCTTTCATCTTAAAGTCAGTGATCATTTTGTGCTGCGTAAAGCAGCCGCAGGGTTCCTCATCCCTTCGCCAGGTCTTCCAGTCTAACTTAACATGAATCTGATTTCATGCCAACTAAATGCACCACTTGCATCAATTTAGATGTTTTTAAAGATCATCCAAAATAAAAAGCCCACTCACTGCCAATTTGTAAAACAGCCCTCGGAAATTACACAGCGATCGGTTGCCATGGTGACAAAGGACTCTTGTGTCTTGATATCTTATGAAACGCTAAATATAAACCTGTGGCTCAGGCTCCCAGTTTAGAGGCTTTATGTAGCGCTCCTGAACAAATTTGCTGGTTAACAAAATAAAATACTTAAGTAAGACTGCTTAATGTGAAACCTTTTACGTATATAATGACACAATATTTAGTTATTATTTATGAATTTATGGTTTATTTGATAGGGACAGATAAAGTATACACAGACAAGCTGAAAACAGTCATCTGATGTTAGTATCATAGTGTTTGTAGGGAAAGTTAATTTGCAATACTCATCCCTGGAAGGGCTTTTATGAAAATAAGAGATTAAAACAGTGAAGTAAAAAGATAGTCAACTGAACACAACAAAATATGATAAAGTAAAAACTGAGCACAACAAAATGCAATAAAGCACTTTTAAATAAATTACATTTAAAAACTAGACATGAGTACCTATGTGTTGCTGCATTAACTGCTGCTGTATGTGTTGCTGCTTTCTTAAAAATGGTAAAATCTGCTGATTTCAAATGATCAGGCAGTGAGTTCAAAGACTTTAAAGAAAAAGCTGTCAGAGCAAAAGATGTTTTACGGAAAGGAGCTTTTCAATTTCCACTTGAAGCTGCTCTGGTAGTTCGTTTATTAACATATTCACAGAGCAGCTGAGGAGCAAGTCCAAATAAAGATTTAAACACAAGCTTTACATAAGGAAAATAAATGAAGTCTGCAAAACTTTTATTTACTTAAGATGTGACAATGGTGGTATCTTATTTGCTTTTTGTCCAAGATTTTCAAGGCGTGATTGTAAAGACACTCGATAGATTTAATTAAAGACAGGCTGGTCTGAGACCATGTAGTCAAACCACAGGACAGATGTGAGGATGCTACTGAATAGAAACAGCAAGGTAGAGTCATATGTCATCTTAAAACAGTTCAGGTTAGCTTTAATCGATTTACCCCCCTTCTAAAATTTAACTGAGAAATGATCCCCAGATACTTCAGATTGTTCACTACCTCAGTTTCTTGTTGGTGTTTTACCAATATATGATGTTTACTTTCCTTATTCAACCTCTTAATCCCACTGAGGTGTTTCCTTAATTCTGCAAATACCTCTAAACAAGGTCGAGGTAAAATTAAACCTAGAGTCAATTACAGTACGCAAACAAAGAAATGTCTTGACTCTCCCAGGCTTAAATATATTTGCTCCCGGCACAAGTTGTGTCAAACTTTCAGACAATAAAGCCTCAAGCTTACTGAGTGTCAAACGTACCTCCTCTTTCTTCTTGCGTTTGGCCTCCTCTTTAGCTGGGTCTGGGATCGGGATATCCAGTGGAGCTTTCAAGGATGCCAGGTCATCGCAGCTGAAAGACGTCTGACAAAAAAGTCATACATGTTACTTTTTTCCTCATAAATTGTCCTTTTTCTGACAAATATTTCAGTTACTGACACACATTTACAAGATGTCAGATGTATCCTACAGTAGATTACACATCATGATTTGATGAAATTTTGCCTCAAAAGAGAAAGGCAAAATCAGAAGGATTTGTGTAAGCTGTTCGTAAATGTCAAATACCAACACTGAGGGTTGGTAAAGCATCCCAAACACAGAAAATAATGACAAAATAAAGAAATAAAGGCAGAGGGCGGGGTCTCTGCAGATACCCCACCACACTTCTAGTGGGTCATAAGTCATAGTTGAAAGGGATTGTGTTTATTTGAGTCTAGTCATTGATTTTTTTTTAGGAAAATGTTGCATATTATACCTTTAAAATGAAATCTTGTTATCGGCGTGAAATAAACATATCTACCCATTTCACAGGTTGGGAAGATGACACCTTAATCATGCGCATGTGGCGCAAGTACGTCTGTGATGTGGAGGGTTTCTGAAGTGTCTGAAACAGGTATCAGAGTTGCTGTTTGCAATGATTGCCCAGCGTTGGTCATGTGAGGAGGAGCTAAACTCTTAAACTTTTTTCAACACTCCAGATTTAACTGCCCATCTTCAGAACTGTCATCCAGATCATCAAGAAAAACAGGCACCAGCAAAAAAAAACAAAAAACAAAAACTGACAGCCCAGTGAATGTGTACATTTTGATAAGTATTGTAATGTATGTATGCATCTGCCAGTTGGTTATCATGACTGCAGCAGGCATCATAATTTGTTAGTTTGACACGTGGAGAGACTTGAGGCTCTTTGCAATAGACATTTTTCACAGCAGCCATATTTATATCAAATAGTAGGATAAACACAGGTGTTAACGATGATCTGACTCTCATAAAGTTCCTACTGTTATCCATAATTACTCAAGCAGGTATTTTCATATAAATACATGGGTGTCACAATTTAATATCTGTTGTCATGGCAAGAGTACATTGAATTTGTGTGCAAATTCTCCAGAGCCTTATGTGTTCTGGGTTGAGCAAACAAATTCTCGTTTTGTTTTTTACTTCTGTGTTTGTATTGTGTTCTACATTAGTGTCACAAGTGTTTGTCCACGACTCTGAGGTCAGAGCTGCTTCACAAAATGAAGATCTGTTCAGAGATTGTTGGTTCAACTTCTGGAGAAACTTTATGAACCAGATAGATAGACAGATAGCTAGATAGATAGCTAGATAGATAGATAGATAGATAAATAGATAGATAGATGCACATCAGTCAATCCAAACTGAACATGGAGCTTAATTCCTGATCAAATGTATGTTGAAAGGCGTTCAACATTGTCTACTGTGATTGTTAAGTTAAATGTCTGTATTTTTGTTCCTTATCTGATTTTTTATCTTTTCTGTGATTTTGCAAATGGAGACTGGACTGCAACTAACGATTATTTTCATTGTTGATTAATCTATTGATTATTTTCTCAATTAATCAATTAGTTTTTTGTTCTATAAAATGTCAGAAAATAGTGAAAAATGTTTCAGTATTTCCTAAAGCCCAGGGTGACATCCTCAAATGTCTTGTTTTGCTCACAATCCAAAGACATTCAGGTTACTGTCAGAGAAGAAACCAGAAAATATTCCTATTGGAGAAGATTTTCATAACCAGTCAATAATTTATTAATTGTTGAACCTCTAGTAATTGAGGTCCTGTTCCATTCAGTGTAACAGAGTCTTTCCGGTGAGCCAGTAGAACAAGACTTTAATTAGGATCATTGGTTAACACCTGTGTTTATGCTACTATTTTCTGTCAAGATGGCTGCTGTGAAAAAGCTCTATTAGGTGGAAAAAATATGTGCACATATCAGTATCCACATAGGTAACTGGCCAAGATGAGTTGGACAGTATCAGAATATTGTATATCGGCAAAAATCCAATATCCTGCATCCCGAAACATCTTTATAAAAGACTGCTGTTGTCAAAGAAATTAAGAACAGCGAGTTTGGAAGAAAGAAACACCAGGTGACCCAGAAAAAACCCTGCAGCATCCCAGTATTTCCAATACCTTCAACAGCATCTCCAGCTCTTCAATCTTCTGAGGAAAGAATTTTGACACCAGCTCTTCTGCCTGTTTTTAAGAAAACAAATAATAATCATGTAACACACTGTTCATGTCAAGATGACAAATTTAAAGGGATTGGTCAGATTTTTTTTTTTTTTAAAGTGGGGTTGTATGAGGTACTTGAATATTTTCAGACAGCCTTTTCCGGCCGGGAATCCGCTATTATACGAGCCAAATATTACTCTCTTCGAACCAGCTGGACTCCATGGGTGCACTCTGTAATAACTGTAAGAGAACGGGAGTTTCTGGTACCACTGCCTTGATTGCTTAGTTTGTTTGTACTGTATTGTATTGTGTGACTTTGAAGTTTTAAAGAGCTAGTCTGGATTCACAAAGTTATACTATAACACAAACAAACTAACCATTGGAGTCATCGGAAGACAAGAACTCCTGTTTTCTGCGAGATAAAACGACTGATTTTGCCTGTGGAGTTTGGCTGGTTTGCAGGGAGCAATATTTGACTTATATAACATCAGTTTCCTGTCAGAAAAGGCTGTCTGACGACAAAGTAAAGTGGTGAAAATATTCTAAATATACTGTGCACTTCCAATGATAATGATCTTTTCAGACTGGCTTTTTAGAAGTGGCTAAAATACATTTTGCCGCTGAGCCTGTCCACAGCAGTTCATTGCTTAGTTTCCTACACTGGTACTCCACACCGCTTCTCCAAACTGGGGTTGTGTCGACCTCCATCTACTGTAGGCAATACATTTACTTTGAATAAGTACATCATACAACCCCACTTCAAAAAATCTGAACTATCCCTTTATATCAATGGGACAGTTGAGTAAGCTTTGTGACTATTTCATAAATTACCTCCTTGGTGAGATTTTGGCAGAAGTCATCCACCTGTAAAAAAAAAAGAGATATATGAGTTTGTTACAAAGGTTTTTCTTTGTATTTTGACACTGTGGTGATATGAAGGACTTTGAGCAAACAGGCCGTTCCCCTCACATGACCCCTGCTGTCTGTCTGTGTGTGTGTGTCTGTGTGTCCACTTATCAACACAAACACTTACCTGAACACTGCCCACCTGTTAGACTCACTAACACACCGGCCAAGTGTTTGGACGCACAGTGGGTCTGAAGTGTTGGTGTAGGCCTGTAACACTTTTAAATCACGCTAGCAGACACTCGTGCTCACCTGTTTCTTCGACTCTACGCGGATATCCATAGCAGCCATGTCGTCTCTGTGGATGAAAACTTATTTATCTAAGATTATAAAAGCGTTTAAACTTCAGCAAAGCGGTGAGAAAGAGCGACAATAAGCTCTTAAACAGTGTAACTCAATACTGAGCACGACACACACAGATACTCACAGTTACTCAGCATAAAAGTGAAAACGAAAGTGAAGCGTATATTCAGACAGTTCCGTACTTTCCCACATTTAATATCGGACACCGCGTTGCATTGTGGGACTTGTAGTTTTTAAGAGAAGCTTTGGCATTTCATTTTCCCAAAACAGCAGGCACAAAATTTTAACTAGCCTCAAACCATAAACCAGCGCAAAGGAATGGCTCTGTGTATGAAAGAGCATGTTATTCATGTTGCTGCCATCTATTTTGTGCTGAAAACATTAGTTTAACAGTGGTAAAAAAAAAAAAAAAAAAAAAAAGGGTATATTCCTCCAAGTGTCCAAAAGATTACTCAAAGTAGTCCTTGGGAATAAAAAAAAATTATATTAAAAATTGTTTAAATGACTAATTCGAATTATAACATTATTATAATTAATAATTATAATATTATTATAAAGTTTTAGTCTCTAAACTATATTATGTTAAGAAATTCTTGGGTCTCAGAATCCTATAGAAAACAATTTTTATAAAAAATAGTTGTCCCTGGTGCACAGTCTCATAAAACCAGATTATTACACATGCCCTCATGGAGACCTATGAGAATAAACCTTTTTCACAGCAGCCATTTTGACATGAAATAGTAAACACACACAGAGTCGGTGTGCTGCTGGTGTGCATGTTGTTTCACTGGAAAGGCTCTGCTGCACTGAACGGGACTTTAATTAGTATCATTGATAACACACCTGTCGGCCTCTCCAAGTTTGATTCATTCATTCACAGTAACGATAAGTTGATGCTCCTCTCTCTGTCTGTCTGATGTTAGCTGTGCTGCAGTCTGTCTGTCTGTGTCGTACTTGCACACACATCCAGGGCTGCTCTGTGACTTTGTGTCTGACAGGAGTGAGAATGAAATTAAACCGTTTTTATCACGTTTGATGAGCGCCAACGTGCAGCAGCGTTTATAATCTGTAGCTCAGAGAAGATGACCGCGTCGCGCGTGAGCATGAGCACGTATGCGCGTGCACACTTTCCTGCAGCAGCCCCTGTGGAGACCAGTGTGTCTGTCCAGACAGTATATGGACATGATGTTACTCTTCCATGGTGGAAGTATTCAGATCCTTTAGTAATGCAAAAGTACTAATATCACACAGTAAAATATTTAACTATATGTAAAAGTCCTGCATTCACAAAACCTTACTGAAGTAAAAGAATGGAAATATTTTCAGATTAATACACTTAAAAGAGAAAAAAAAAAAAACGTTCTGCTCTAATTTATGTGAACTGACTGACCATCTCAAATCAAGCTACAGCTCCACAAATCTTGGTGCATTCATGTAATATTTCAAGTCCCAAAAAGGGGGAATAGGCATCAACAGCAATAATTTAGGAACTGAGGAAATAAAATCTTGTATTAGAAAAAAACAGACCTAATGCATTTTGACATGTTTTTGTCTTAGTACACAAACATCTGTTTTCCATCTACGAATGATTAGTTGATTACCACCAGCTGTGCAGCACCAACAAATATATGAGACTTACAGTTACACAAGCTCACACACAACAGTTGTATACTGCAGATTATACATTTTAATTCAGTTTTCCACACATAATCACACATATTGCATTTTTTAAATTAATATTTTGTAACATTTTGCATATATAACCATGTAAGACATCACATACTGTATATTCCATCCTCTCATGTAAGTTCTGGCTGTGTCCACTAGGTGATGCTGCTGTTCTAAATTGAGCAAATCAAACTGACAAACTACAGAAGACAGATTAAGAATAACAGCAGATAAGGTTTATGTAATTTATTATGTGTGTTTATGCGTGTTTTTAATCTAGATTATCATTTAGCCTCAATGACAAAAAGATTCTTATAAAAAAGTATATTTAAAATGATTCTACTGTAAAAAAAAAAAAAAAAAAAAGGTTTTCTCTGTTAACACATTAAAAGCACAAGATGAATTTAATATAAAAAGATTGATTATTGACATCCTACACTGACAGTTATACAAAGACAAGTCTGCACTGGTCTTTACAGTCAAACTATCCCAGCAGCACAGGCCAAAGTGTGTCAACTTTACAGGGACCTGCTGTCGCACATCTGCTGTCACATGGGCTCTTTCATCATCAGGGGCTGTGTGGACAGAGCCGGGGTCGAGCCAGTCAGGTTAAAGCCTAAACAAATACAGGATCCTGCGTGGACAGAAAGGACGTCAGAGCCTCCCATTGTAAACACAGTCCTGCTCATATGCACTGTTACATGTTATCATTATGCCAACATGCTCTGTGTTATAAAACAGGTAAACCCAGCGTGCCTGATCACATCAGGAGACCAATCTGTTCAATATCTGGCTAAACATCTGCAGCGAGTACGGTATTATTCAGTGAAACACAATAAAACATCACCGCTCAGGCACCGCTCGAAGTTTGAGCCAAAGTGCAAAGGGTGCACTTGTTTACGGTGCGAGCATCATTAGTTATTGATTCTTTGATTGGATTGAGTGAGTGATTAAACCCCAGTGTGTTATTTACCACGTCAGGGTGGCTATTGAGAAATCCTGCAAAGGAACAAAGGTCATGAACATGAACAGAAGGAGACAAGAACTTCAGGATTTGAGAGCGTGTCGGTGAATAAATACCTCTTTGTACAGTGTACATGTGTTACAGGATTTCAACATTTGTCTCCACAGTTAAACACTGATCATATTAACTCAATGCACCCTGACAAAATGCACAAACAGTGGGTGCAGTATGCTTTTGTGTCTACTGGCTCCCTTGCCCTGAAATGAGAAGTCCTATGTTATCTCAATATACACTTTGTCACACAATGGAAACTTCTTGCATTTTACTGTAATTGTTTCTTTTTTTTTGTTGTTCTGCTACTTCACTTTTCTGAAACACAACAAGAAAAGTTCATTAATATTCCTCATTAAGACCCAAAACAGTGAGAATTGCTGTCAAAATAGACCTTTTTTTTAGTCATTTTGTCATGAAATAAACACAGGTGTTACCAATGACACTAATTAAGGTTCTTCTGTTCCATTCAGGTCAAAGAGTCTGTGTGCTGCTATTGTGCGTTACAAAAACACTTCATTAATAGTTTACAAATGACTGGGAAGGTTCTGCAACACTAAATGTGATGGGACCTTAATTAGTATCATTGCTAACACCTGTGTTTACCCTCCTGTTTCAATATGGCTGCTGTGAAGAGTCTGTTAGGTGACACCTTCAGGGTGCTTGTTTTGTCCAGTCCTCAAAACTATTAAAAATGCATTGAAATTATTTAAAGAAGGAGCAGCAAATCTTCACATTTGTGAAGATGGAACCATCTAATGTTTTTGTAAGAAAAATGACCAATGATTATCGAAATAGTTGCCAGATACTTTTCTGTCAATTGACTAATCATAAAACATAATATTTCAGCTCTTTTTATTCATACTGTAGTTTAACAATGCATCATACTTATAAATGCCTAATAAGTTTTGTGCGCAAAAGTGTTTCATTTTTTAAGTAATTAGAAACTACAGCTGTTAATTACAGAAGTGGAATAAGTACTTGGATTTGTTAGAAGTAAAAGTCCTACATTCAAATCATAATTAAATAAAACTGCAAAAGTATTACTAATAAATACATATAATTTTGAATGGCCCATTTCATAATAATATGTATTACATTACAGGATTATAATTCAGTTACTCTCTTTCATGTTGCAGCTGGTGAAGGTGGAGCTAATTTTGGCTACTTAATATACTACTAGGTAGATTAATTTATAATAACACATCATGTTTTATTAGTTGGGTTATATTTTGTTTTAAAAATCTGAATGTGCCATGTAACAACCAAATACATAAGTATAGTAAGTATATTAATAGAGAGTGGCAAAAAATACTTCAGTAAAATACAAGTACCTCAAATTTGTACTTGGTTAATTACATAATAGAAGAGAATTGCACAAACACAAGTTTCTATAGAAAACTTTTCCATATAGATTTTTTCTGACATGTTAATCACTGTAATTATCTGACAGCTCTCTGAATCAAATGCAAACTTGAAGTCATGGTATCAATTTGTGTTATTGAAGTACATGTTGGCCTTCTATGTTTTTTATGTCCAGCATCTTTTAAATGGAAACCTTTCTTGCAAATCAGTCTTCTTGCAGAAAAGAACGAGGCTTGAACAAACATTATCCACTTGTTTGATGAATCAGTAGATAATTGACAAGGAAATAAGAATTCTGAATTCAGTTGTCCATCTTTTTTCAGAAATACTTGGTTTATTTGCAAAAACAAATTACAATGAACAATTTTTGTGCAATTCAGGAAATTTAGGTCAAACAGCCGTTGGATTGTTTTGATATCTCAAAATTCTTATATTTTCCTAAATTATGGGTTTTTTGTTGTTGCATTCGGGGGAATATTAATAAAACTGATGTTGGTTCATTCATTTTTGTGTGTTTTTACAAATGAACTAGTTTGTTTTCTTCTGACATTAGAAAGTTTAACGCCACATTTGAACTTTGAGATCATTAATATAGAGCAGTGGTTCCCAACCTTTTGTTTCAGTTTGTCACACATCTGTAGAATTCAATCGCAAAGCATAATTTTGATTCATAATAACACAATAACATCTGATTTGAATGCGATTAAAAGGAGAAATAATCGTTTTGTATGTAAATATGTCATTTACCACAGCTGTAAGGTGCTGGACAAGCCTGAAAATGTTGACTTTGGAGAAGGTGTATGAACCCTGAAATTATGATTTCAGTTAACATGTGCAAATCTGATTTTGAGGACCTCAAAGCAGAAAAACTCTTCGCGACCCCTGTGATTTCTGGCATATTTATTTATTTGATGTTTAGAGCACGAAATCTGAAACTAGAAACATGTAAATATGATGAAACAGAGAAATAGCTTCAGCAATTCTCAGGTCTTTTATGCTTCACAGTAAGTGATTAAAGATGTCACAGCTTTTAATGGATTTTTCCCTGTTGCTGCAGTTCTGAATGTTCCCTTTCATAACCGTGGGCTGCAGTTGTGGGCGTATAGCCTATATGCATTCATTCATTCATAGCGAATATGTGTGTGTTGTCCATGTGCTGACTGTGCAGGCCCTATCAGAGATCATGAGACAGGAGGGCAGAAGTTTAACCAGACATGTTGGACTATCGTATCTCACCCTTTATCTCCTGCATGCAGTACATACTCTTCAGTCCAAGACCCCACCCCTTTGCTTTTCTTGTCCCTCACAGCTCATACAGTGTGTTTATGTGTGTGACCCCCTCCCCCAGTTCCCACAGAGAGAAACATTAACAGGAAGCTAACTATTTAAAAAGCAGATGCAGACAGACTTGATTGGCCTGCTCTGCTCTGTACCGTTCTGCACTGTGTAAAGTGGAGGCCTCCTGCTGGCTCATGTCTGAAACTATTTCACTCATAAAACAGACTTATCAATGTTGTAAAAGTGATCATATTACAATATTATCTTTGAGGATTTACTATAAAACAGCTTCACGGCCTCTGACAGCAACATCAGAGGGATCGGTTGTAGTTTGAGCTTCAGTACTCAAAAGTTATGTAATTTGTCAAATATCACACAGTCCTAGATTTACATTTCTCTTGGAGGTGGACGGAGGAAACATTTTAAGCTTGTTTCTTAAAATCAGTGGTCGATTAATCGGTTGTTGTCCAATTAATGGAAACTGTTTTTATTCCCTGCTTCCAGCTTCTCAAATGTGAATATTTTTCCATACTTGTTCACAGAGTGGCCACAGGTGTTATCAATGATGCTTTTTCCATTCAGGTCAAACAGATCAGCAACTGTGCACGTAGGCTCAGAGGAAAGGCTCTGCTACACTAAATGGAATGGGACCCACCGCTAGTATCACTGGGAAGCCTGTATTTACTATTTCATATCAATGGCTGCTGTGAAAAAGGTTTACTGTTTTGCACCAAAAATAACAAGCACATTCCTTGCATGTGACAACCAACCTGACAATAAATCTGATTCATTTGATACTCACTGTGCATAGTAATCAGCTGCAGAAACTTAGCATCTGGAAACTTAGCAAAAAAGAGTTAAATAAAAAGAAAGAAAGAAAGAAAGACAGACAGCGCTGTCGTTGTGTAACCTGAAACCATTTTTCTCACATCGGTGCTCGTGGGGGAGTTTCACGTAAGCACTGGTGAACACCCATCTCAGCACAGGCCCGTCTGAGTCTCTGGTGAGATCTGTTTCCGTACCACACGCTCATGTTTCCGGGTTGAGTCTGCACGCTGGGTGAGTCGGCGGTGCAGGATCTCAGGAAACTTGCATCAGCCGGGAAGAGCAAGCAACCGCTCGGTGTGATGTTTGAGACAACACAACGTATGGACCAACCTGCAACAGGATATTTAAATTTTAAAGCTCCTCCCCCTCCTCGCCGTGCTGCTGCACGCTGAGCCGGTGACCGGTGTTTAAAGTTGACTGTATGAAGCAGTGAAGCGGACTGAACTGATCTGGACGCTGCGGTCGACTTCATCCTCCTGCAGCGTGCTGCTGACATCAATGTGTGTGTGACTGTGTGTGAATGTACACGTTGAGCAAAGTGCAAAGTCTCCTCAGAGAGCAGCTCCTCACTTCACCTCCTCAGCCAGCTCCATGTGCCTTCTTACACTTTTATCTTCTGTAAACTAGT
Organism: Lutjanus argentimaculatus; assembly: GCA_034769285.1. Lineage (NCBI taxonomy): Eukaryota > Metazoa > Chordata > Actinopteri > Lutjaniformes > Lutjanidae > Lutjanus > Lutjanus argentimaculatus. The sequence continues at coordinate 23,665,548 of JAWZSL010000009.1, read as the reverse complement.
TTGATTTTTACTCCAGAGATGTCGTGCCTGTTGCTGGGAGTCATACGAAGGTGAGTAACTGTGACTTTTATTTTGTAGTTTTAAATCGTGTTTTAGCTCTATTTTTTTATACTCATACAGAAAAGAACTTTGTCCTGCTTATCTAACATGAACCTCTTTGGGATAATGTTCACCAGCTTACAGCCAATCTGATATACATGTTCGCCTGGTTAAGTGGCTTAATGAATGTTTTATTAAATATTTTACATTCACAAAGTCCATGATGGACAACATACTGTCCTGTCTTTATAATATGAGCCTCTTTGGGATAATGGCTCCACTTTTTTTTTTTTGGAGCATAAACTTTATTTTCAGGAACCATGGGCTTATAACACAACCTGATGTGTAGGCCTGTGTTTTAAAGCCCACCTGATTTATTAAACTGGATTTATTTGTCCCATCATGATATTATGGTGCAAAAAAGTAAAAAAAAGTTCAGATATTGATATATCGGCAAATGTTCTCAATCCAGAATTTAATAGAAAGACTAATAGAATATATATAAGCCCATTTTTTTGCAATGATCTCTCAAAAGTGGCTATCAATATTATATTTTACATTTTACATCTGGAGAGCAAGAGTCCAGGACATCTCTCTTTTGTCACATTTTTCCATTATCAAGAAATTACAGCGTCTGTGATTTGGAGATTGCATTTGGCCATATTGTGATTTTGATAATATTTTAGTAACCGGTCAGCCCTGATTAAAAGCCTGATCTTGTTGCTGACTCATTGTTGTGCTCTAAACTGGTCCGTTGCCTGAGTTTCTGCTGCCAGAAACTTGTCAGACTTGATCTCATAGACGGACTTCTCAGATCAGATGACTGATGACTTGAGGACTTGAATGAAGACATTTGTCTTTATAGATAAAACACTTCATTGTAGTTTGTTTGTCTTTCTGCATTCCTTCTGTCCACCACCTTTTTCCTGCAGGCTTTGTGATGACACCACATCACACAGGGACTCTGGAGTCACTAATGTGAGCGCTCCTTGGCATTGTGTGTTTGCTTTTACTTTCTCCTTAAGGATGCATGTGAGTGACACCATGGTTGGGGCATGCGAGATGGCCCTTGTCTCTGTGCATTTTGTTTGTATTTCTGCTTGACAGATTGTTAATGGCTGGAGTCATCACTCCTCTATTTGCCTGAACGTCCAGGAGCATGTTCCATGTGCTTTTCCCCGTGTACGCGCTGTACCAAGAGTGAGCATAATGTATGCAGCACGTGTGCATGCTCTGAGTGATACTCCGGCTTGCTTCATGTGTAGACTCTGCCCTAGAGAGTCTATTGACCAGGATCCATGTGAAGGAGGAGTGTAGGCGTGTCTGGCTGCAGCGTGAGAGGATTGGCTTGCTGATTTGGTGGTGTGTTTGGAGAAAAAGTTGCACGCTGGAAATTAGAGACAGTGAGGGGAATGGATACCATACCAGAGTTATCTGTTCCTTGACATTCCTTGTTTCCTCTCTGGACAGTGTCATTTATTTAAAAAAAAACTACATTAAAAAATAGAGATTGGTGTTCCCCGTTTCTACTCTGAAGAAAAGTCACACTTAAAAGGATTTCTTGAAAGCTGGGTTAGTCAGGATAAATCTGCTAAATTTGTTAAGTGGAGGCGTGCTTGAACTCATCAGGTATGGGGGATGGGGTGAGGAATGGGGAGGCAGAGACAAAGGCATGAGTGGACGAATGACTGCGGGGGAAGCTGGGAGCAAAGGTCACCAGAGTCCACTCAGGATCTCTAATATTGCAGCTTTTTTTATGCAAAGGAGGAACAAAGCTGCTTATCCTTTTACCTTTTGTCTTCAGTTTCAAGCCAGCAGCTGCCCATGCCTCAGCAGGCAGAAGAATAATCAACAAATACTTCATTTCTGTTCATTAACTTCAAATCCAGTCATCTCCTCTCCTAATCCTAATCACACTGGAGATAATATTCAGCACCACCCGAATGGTTACAATAATTACTGGCATGACAGGGTGGATGATTGGAAGCATAGGTAATTCATTTACTCTGTGGTGGCATGAGACTAAAGTACTGTTGAGCTGATTTAAGAGACTGGATCATCTAATATCACAGATAAGTTTATTTTTTATCTTCTGTGGTTAAAGGTCAGTGTAGGCTGTTGTGATACAGTTGTTCTCAGGAACATGTGCTGTGTACTTTTTCTGTTCTTCTTTTAGATCCCCCCTAGCTAATCATCCTCTTACCTGTTAAGATTTTAGTCCAAAAGTCTTAATAACCACTGAAAACTGCCAGTTTCTGCCACTTCAGCAATGTCTCTTTTGTTAAAAAGAGAAAGTGAAGTGTGTTTAATGGATACTGAGTGTGCAGAGATGTAACACTCCCCTGTTGTTTGCTGTAGCAACACCATGAGGTTCACATTTGTGGTTTTGAGTAAGAGGTCTATATAGCTATTGGGTGGATTGTCATTTGAAATTAAGGACAGACATTCATGTGCTTGTCAAGATGAGTTGTAGTAACTTTGATAATCCCCTCACTTTTCATCCAGCACCATCATCAGGTCTTTTCACTTTGTCCAATACTTTGGATTTAAGACCCCCCCCCCCCCCCCCCCCCCAAAAAAAAAGGCTCCAGGGCTGAAAAGTGAAGGACACTGATGTGCAGTTCCTCAAATGGCCACTTGAGTCTGGTTATAAAAGGGAGTCAACCCCCATAAACCCCCACTACTAAACTGTCCAACTTTACAGCAGAAGTAAACATGTTTACACCCCGGTACAAAAACGACTTATGTCTTTATTGCTAATTTCCCCGTTAATGACAACTTTATGGAGAAATTAGCTTAAAATTAGTTATGCATAATTAAAAGTGTGCCCACTTTGAATGACAGGTAGGTGGTTAGCCACTAAGTAGCCATTCATTTGGCCTCAGCTTCACCCTGCACCACCTCTGTGCCCGTTTCTGGATGAGTGGGTAGTTAGCCAGGTCAGGCACTGCCAAGATAGCGATAACCTGCAAAACAAATGACATTTCTATTAGCCTCAGCTGTACTTTGTATTTAGTGTTAATTAGCTAATGTTAGCATGCTAGCATTTTGTTATGACAATGTCAACTGTAAATGAAAATATTATATGTTTTTTTTTTTTTTTAATCCGGCGTGGCTGTGGCTACTTTTTTCAGCCCTGAGTACTGTCTGCGGGTATTCCTTTCAGGGTGCATACATAGATCTCAACCACCTCCAGGCAGGTTAGCCTGAAGTGAAACCCTGAGCCATGAAAGTAGGGCGACAAGTTTCACAAGGGACCTGCACCGTGCCCCACTGACTCCTGCTGATTCAGCTCATTTTATGTAATAACCGAAGGCGGCTCAAATGAGCATATCAACATTGGTATCCATTCAGATCTTCTCTCATTTGGACTCTGTTGGCTGAACAGAGTATACAGCACAGACTGGAGTCTGTTCATGATTAATTACTCCCACATCAATGGTTAAACAACTGGCACAGTGCAGGTCACTTGTTCAGAGAGAGTTTGGACTCTGAGGCTGGCAGTACACTGTTCTCAGCTCTTTGCCCCCTCACTGTCAACTTACACGTTATCTTTTCTCTCGCTGTGAGCCTCTCGGCATGCCTGGTGCTCATGCCCTTTGAATGCTTTGACCAGATAGTGTGCGTGCCTGTGATGGCACATATGAGGACACTCGCCTTTCAGCCAATTGGGAGCTGTGTGCCTGCACTGGATGGGACAACTGTGTCGCTGTCTATGAAACAGCAAAGTGAAGGAGTGTGATTTATAACCCCTGTCAAATTAGACACTGATTCTTGACTGAAGGGAGATTGTGGGTAAACTTATGCTAAAGTGTTTATTTCTGTTTTTTCTGACTTCTCATTTGAGGATACAGGGTTATGAAATTCTGATTTTCTAAAGAGGTCATCTGGGTTCATCCACACTGTCCACAGACAAAGCACAAACACACATTGTCTATTCAATTGTCAGACCGTTGCTGTGGACGGACGGGAGACACACACACAACACACACACGCTTGTGTTTTAACAGCTTGCATAGCTGCAGCCCTCTCAGTGGTGTGTGTTTGTGATTATCATGCCGCTAACTAACAGTAAGCCGCCCCCTGCATGCCTCTCTTTATGTGGAGGAGTCCATTTGAGGCTTTTCAGGTTGCATTAATAACTGCCTCATGGCATCACTGTTGTGACATGAAAAACACATAACTCAATCTTTTTTTCCTTACTTAAACTTGTGTGTGCTCCCTCATGACTTTTAAAACTCCATCAGTATCCATTAGTGTAAGAAATGAAATGGCATCAGTGCATTTGTAGCTTTTTGCTCATTTCTTCATGTATTTGTAACCAATTGGGAATGTCAAATATTTTTGACTGGTTATAGGTTAATTTGCATACACACACTCTGCTACCTGCTAGCAGTCTGAGGGAACATGGAGCTCAGTGTGGGAACATTATCTCCAGAAAGGCAACAAAGTCAATTGTGTGATGCTGTTCTTCTGTTTAGTTGTAGTACTAGCACTATGCTGTACCACATTAAGAACAAGCACCTGGCTGCCATGTCTGAGGATGACTCGCAGACAAAGCTTGCATCACTGCTAGCCGATAGGAGAAAAGAAAAGTGATGCGTGCTGTCGTTTATATCAGCATCCCATAAATTATTGAATAAGATCAGACTGAAGGCTGTCGTGTTCTCCAGTCTGGATGTTTCTGTTTTCTGACTCATGAAGTTTGTCTGTAAATCCACAATACATAGTAGTTTACATAGTGAATAGCTGCATCTGCCGGGGGAAAATTAGATATGTTCTGGTTGGCCACTGTAGCATTATATAGATCATACATCACAGGACTGTCAGACAGTTTTTATGTGTCCATATTCTGTAACATCCTTGTGTGGCAGTCTTGTAGGAAAATACCTTTGCACAGGAATGCACTCCACACAATGGAAAGAAATGAGTTGATCAGGGTTGTCTGCGTTATAGGTTTCAGTCCATTCCATTTGTGTAGAGTTACACCCAGCTCAGCCGCAGGGCATTGTAAATCACCGACTCTCTCTCTAGTGACGACGGCTTTAATATCAGTTAGATTTGTGAAAAAAAGCATGTTGTATCAAAAAATTACACAAGTTTCTGTATGTTCAGTCGGTGTAGTCTGTCCTGTGGTCACAACGAAACGGTAAAAAATGTAGTTGATAACTTCAGTGCCCATTCTCTTTCAGACATGGTGGTGTCGGAGCCAGTGTCGGGGTTCGGTCCCTGGCCTCCATCCCTTCGCTTCCCCCGGCAGTAGCTGATTTTGTGAAGGGAGCAGTGGATGAGTGCAAGCCCGCCAATGTGCACGTGGTGACCGGGACGCCGGAGGAAACGGCCAACATCCTGGCGGGTCTGGAGAAGGAAGGGATGGTGAAGAGGCTTCCCAAATATGAAAACTGGTAAGGGCTGTAAATTTGTATCCTTGCGTTCATACAAGGCTGCTAAATGCTTGTATTTAACTTGTACTGTTTCCTGCTCTGTTTTCCAGTTGGCTGGCACGCACAGATCCAAAGGATGTGGCTCGAGTGGAAAGCAAGACTGTGATTGTGACCAAGAACCAGAGGGACACCATCCCCATTCCTGCTGAGGGGGTGAAGAGCCAGCTGGGAAGCTGGATGAGCGAGTCTGACTGGCAGAGGGCCAGAAAGGAGCGTTTCCCCGGCTGTATGGCAGGTATATTGTTGGATGGAATGAAATGTTTGACTCGTTGCTCTGACTTGTTGTCAGGCGATCTGTGTTTTCAACTTCCCTTTGAACAGTGATACTTGAATCTGAACTATGTGAAAATTTAACAAGAATGAAATGAGCTGTATTTAAAGAGTAACTTAACAGCAGGGTGAAAGCAGTGTTCACTGCCCCCTCCAGTTGAAAGTTTAAAGCAGAGCTTGGCAAAATACGGCCTGGGGGCTGGACCAAGCCCAGTGGCAGGTTCTGTGTGGCCTATGAGGTCATCATTACAACTTGGAAATATTACAATTAAAATCCACAAAAAACAAACAAACAGGCAAATAGGCCTTTCTTTTGAAAGGGGTCAGTGCTGTGTTCATTAGTAATGATAATAAACGGTATCTTTTATATTAAACTGTACCTTAATTCACTCAATGCTGTTCATCCATGTTGTTTATTCTTCTGTTGCTGCTACTATCATTGTAACCTGTATCCAGCATGCATGACATACTGTAAAACTTCAAGTTCTGGACACTGCCAACAAATATAATTAGCTGACAGTTCATCACGTGGCAATTCAGAAAAGGTGACCAACAATAGAAGTGCATTGTGTTGGCCAGCCGTCATCTGTATAGCCATCTATTCAATTATTAGAACCATATATCACATTTGCGTCTGACCACAGCAGTGTGATCAATTTGTCATGTGGCCCCCATGTGCTGTGTAGCACCTGTAAGCACTCCCAAACAGCAATGTCACAGGGTCCTCAGTACACCCACATATCAACATGAAAAGTTAAACCACTTGAGGTCAGCAAAGGCAAGGTTATCAGGGGCTGCAAAGTTACCCTTTAACAGATGTTTCACCAAATGTGTTTTGAAAGTGTCACTGCATTTGCACGTCAGAGGTCCCAACTGTAACACTGTGTTGATGGGGGGAAAAATGACTTGATTTACATCAGAAACATGGACGTTTGATTCACAACAGCTGTCATAAAACTTTGTTAAAGGTACCCTGTAGAGTTCTGTTTTAAACAAAACAAAAGTTGTGAATTAAATGAATTGCGGTCTATCAAATCCTACAGTGTTTACATGCAGTCTTTTTCTTCACTGCAGGCTTTTTTTTACACCTTACCCCTGCCGACTGACAATCAGTGGAACAGCATGAAATCCAACAGGAGCATGTGTTGTGTGTGCTACTAGTGGTCAAAAGCCCACAGGGTGCTTTGAAAAACAAAAGGTCCAATGTGCTCAGAACTCTTTGGCAGAGAACACAAATGATTAAATAAAATATGAAATGTCCAAGGCACTCTTCTCTCAAGAAGTTGAAAAGCCTTTATTCAAATGGCTATTTGATGGTGAAATTCTAAAAACATAGGCAATGCTTATACAAGTTAAAATAGACTGTTACAACCCACATGTAGCAGCACAAACTTTTTCTTGTTTGAACCCCACAGGATACCTTCAAGGAAAGGCCATGATATCTCTAGTCTGATATTACCTCATTTCCAGCATTGAGTGGAAAATAATTATCATTAACGTCTTGTTTCTGTGTCCTCTGTGTAGGTCGGACCATGTATGTGATTCCCTTCAGTATGGGTCCTGTGGGCTCGACTCTGTCTAAATATGGTGTCCAGGTACTGACTTTGCTCCTCAACACTTCATATCAGAAAAAAAACATGCACTAAAGCAATAAACCTGCCGTGTTGTACCTAACTATGCTTTGTTGCTGTAATTTATGAAAGTAATTTATCATACACTCTATTGTAATAAATTGCTGTAGCGTTTTTATGGTTATTAGGTTGTAGATCAGGGTGATAAACATTTTGATCTCCTTCAAGGTGACTGACTCACCATACGTTGTAGCCAGTATGGGGATCATGACACGCATGGGAACTCCTGTCCTGAACAAACTGGCTGAAGGAGTGGAGTTTGTCCGCTGCCAGCACTCTGTGGGACGACCTTTACCCCTCAAAGGTACAAATTAAAAAAGCCTGAAACAAGTTCTTTTAGTGCTTTGTATAAAACTTAAATCTCCTCCACTATTTATGTCATCATTCGTCTTCCTCTTCACCCGCCCTAACTATTCCTTTTATCTCTGTTCTGTTATCTCTCTGTCTGTCTGCTCTCCAGGCCCTCTGGTCAACTCGTGGCCCTGTAACCCAGACAAGGTGCTGATATCTCACCTGCCAGACCTCAGGCAGATCATGTCCTTCGGCAGTGGCTATGGAGGAAACTCTCTCCTGGGGAAGAAGTGCTTCGCTCTCCGCATCGCCTCCCGCATCGCCAAGGATGAGGGCTGGCTGGCCGAACACATGCTGGTGAGTGACAGTTGCTAAATAAAGCCTGCTTGGTAAAACTTGAGATGAATAGTTCTATATTTACCTTTTAAAATATATTAAACTAGAAAGTAAAACAGCGGGGATTTCCTGTTTAAATTGTAGACTACAGCAGTGGTCATTCTCTTAAAAGTGCTTGGCCATGATGTACTTCAAGTGTTTTAGTACCACCCACGAATGGTTGAGTAAAAATTATAGAATGTGATTTTTATTCACAACTCTCTCCTCTCATCAGATCCTGGGTATCACAAACCCTCAGGGAGTGAAGCGTTACGTAGCGGCGGCCTTCCCCAGTGCCTGTGGTAAAACCAACCTGGCCATGATGAAACCAGCTCTGCCAGGCTGGAAGGTCGAGTGTGTGGGCGACGACATTGCGTGGATGAAGTTTGACAGCCAAGGTGAGACGGAGGCGGACAGCTTCACACACACACACACACACACACACACACACACACACACACACACACACACACAAAGGCTGTATTCAGAGCCAACTACTACTTACTACCAATGAATGTAGTATGATTGACATACTGTTAAATCGATCAGTATGATAGGCCAGGCTTAGCTGGTTTCTGGTTTTGTAAAACAGCACACCTATGGAAACCACTGCCGCTGTGTAGAATCTATTTATTCTCTAAAAAAGAGAGAAGTATAAAATGTGGATTTCCATGATTTTCCCAAACATGAAGATTTACCTGAGAGACGGCGCAGACTGACAATTAGAAGAAACCCGATTAACTGATGTTTTTTAGAGTTAAAAAGTCTGAAATCCAATCATTTGAATTTTAGGTCCTGAAATGTCTTAAATATGTTTTTGACAAGTCTTAAAAATTAATTAGATTATGTTTTTAAATGTGTTTTTGAGAAAGGTTAGTATTGATCACATTGGCTTACTATTCCCGCAGGCATTTCTTGCACTTCCCAACTCTAAGAACGTTTGCAACCAATTTTTGTAAAACTTTGAATATTCAAAATTTACAGAAGTGATTTCTTGCCTAAAATGATCAGAAGACGCACGAAAAAAAACAAACAAACAAAAAAAAAACCCTACCCTACCCCAGCAGGCAAACTGCAGGTTTTGCTTTGTTGGCATACTACATGCTACATTTTTTGCCATTCAGTACATGATATGGGTATAGTCGGTGGTTTCAAATACAGTCATAGAATAACTTTGTTACTCCATATGTAGTAAATCCTCATGTAATCCCTCATCCTCTCTGTCTGTCCAGGTAAACTGAGAGCCATCAACCCAGAGAATGGTTTCTTCGGTGTGGCCCCCGGCACCTCAGACAAGACCAATCCCTACGCCATGGCCACCATTGCCAAAAACACCATGTTCACCAACGTTGGCGAGACCAGCGATGGAGGAGTGTGGTGGGAGGGCCTTGACCCCCCTGCAGGGGTCACACTCACGGACTGGCGCGGCAAGACCTGGAAGCAAGGTAACATCTGCTCTGACTGGCCAGGATTTATAAAGACAGCGGTATATAGTGTTCTACAGTTCTCGAGGAGGTGATTTGTTTTTTTGCCACTTAGCTTCTCAGTTTAATATTTAGTTCAATTGCAGTTTTATTGAAGTAATTTTAGCTTGAATCATGTTTACATTTTTTCCAACAAAGACATCTCCAAACCAGTTCTGATTATTAATGGACCGTGGACCACAAAAACTCACTGCAATAAATCAAATTAACATGAGATGTAAACTGAACTGCTACAGTGTACACAGTGCCATCTAGTGGTCTGCCAAAGCAGTGTCTTTTAGAAATGGAGTGACCTTTGACACAGTATAAACCTTGATATTCAGATGTACAGTCGACGTTCACAAAGCACTGAAGGTGGAATAAACTGTTGTTTCCTCTCTTCTGTAAACAGGAAGCTCGACGCCGTGCGCCCACCCCAATTCCCGCTTCTGTGCCCCGGCGGCTCAGTGTCCCATCATCGACCCCCGGTGGGAGAGTGAGGAGGGCGTTCCCATCGACGCCATTATCTTCGGTGGCAGGAGGCCAGAAGGTTAGCACGCTATCAGTTGATAAAAATCAAGCCTTTCTTTCTCTAACATTGACAAATATTATTTGATGAACATTTGAACATATGTTTCTCATTTTAATCATTTAGTTGTTATTTTCTGTGGTGTGACTACACAGACAGGATGTCATCTAAATAAGCTGAAGTTCATTTTACACTGTCATCAAAAAAAAAGAAGTGGAGAAACATGATGTAATCATTGTTGCCTTGCTTTATTAAAGGGTAATTCTGGTATTTTTTAACCTGGACAAAAGCAGCAAAGCAAAACTGAGCCACAACGTAATCCTTACTGCGCATCAAAGTACATCCACCAAAAGTACTTGTTTTTGCTGCTGAAAGGCTCGTGTCTGACAACTTTATGGAAGGGATTGATATATGAAATTATATCATCGTCATTTTCATTCAAACTCAGCAGAAACAAAATAAACGTCACCATAACTTCTTGTCTTATCTTTCCAGTGTTCCAGCAATCACCAACTCTGGTTCAGTCAAATTGAACCCTTAAATTCACCACGTTAGACATGAAAATATCTGGAACGGAGAGGGAAGTCAGGGCATCAGAGAAGCAGTGGGGAGGAACAGTGTGTAGAGCCAGAATACTTTCACATCTGCCTTTGTGAATTCAGGGTTCATGTGTGTTTTACAATGATAAAACTGCAATGATATAACAAAACAATGATAAAATTGTTTTTTTCTGTAAAGGGAATCTGATTAGTTTGGCAAGAACAATGAAACAGCTGTTTCTGGTTGAACAAAATGTATCTTACTCTTATTTAAAAAAAGTCTATCTCTGTAGGATCCTTTCTATAATGTTGTCAGACATTTATAATAATAATAATATTTGTGGCGTCTACAGCACTCTGTCTCAGTAATGGACCAGTTTAAAAAATTGTTGTCCCCATTAGTCACTTAGACACAAAAACATGGGAAAATAGGGTCCAGGTTGAAAAAGACTGAAGTTACCCTTTAAATCGGTTGAAATGGTGTGCACAAGACAGCTTTTAGTCACATGATAGGTACTATAATTAAATAATACAGCAGAGGGTTCAACACATTAGTACTGTGCACGACTGCCTCACACAACACGGTCCTTGTCGTCTCTTTGTCTTTAACATGTACATGTTTGAGTCATCACAGCAGCACATGTAGCTTGTAGTACACATCAACATGAGAAGACACTCACAACACACAAGCAGCTGTGTATTAAACATGATGAAATGTTGTCAGGAGTCCCCCTGGTGTACGAGTCTTTCAACTGGAAACACGGAGTCTTTGTTGGAGCTGCGATGAGGTCTGAGGCCACAGCAGCTGCTGAGCATAAAGGTACAAACTCACACACACGATTTCCTCTGGTCTAAATCCCTGTAAATAGATTTGTCCTGATTTACGACCTTGATTGTTTTAGAGTTCACTCGTAATACATCAAACATTACAGAGTTGTCCTATTGATGATGTGTTTTTAAAGGGATAGTTCGGATTATTTGAAGCGGGGTTGAATGATGTACTTATCAATAGTCACTGTATCAATCAGACAACATGCCACCAGTTTGGAGAAGCAGAGGGGGGCACTAGTATGGAAGCTAAGCAATGAACTGGACAACGCCAGCAACAAAACATATTTTAGCCACTTAAAAAGGTCCACATAAAAATCATTTTCAGTTTAAGTGTATGCTATATTTAGAATATTTTCACCACTTTACCCTGCTATCAGATATCCTTTTCTGACAGGAAACAGCCATTATATAACCAAATATTGCTCCCTCACTTGCTCAACCAGACTCAAGGTGAAATCAGTAATTTTACCTTGCAGAACAAGAGAATTGCTGGTCTACCACTGTTCTGATCTGTTAGTTTGTTTGTGTTTTGTGTGACTTTGGTATTTTAAAAGGTTAGATCAGATTCACAGAAGTTACACAATAACATAAAACAAACAAAAAGATGGAGGCAGCGGTAGACCAGCAACTCAAAAAACTCAGCAAGGTTAAATTACTGATTTCACCAATGGAATCTGGTTGAGTGAGAGAAAGTGATTTTAAAGCAATATTTAGTTCATATAAAAGTGGTTTCCCATTGGAAAAGGCTGTGTGATGGCAAAGCAAAGCAATGAAAATATTCTAAATAATACTGTCCACTTAAACTAAGTTTTTTTTTCTAAGTGGCTAAAACATGTTTTGCTGCCTCAGCCCCATTTCAAAGAATCTGAACTATCCCTTAAAAATAATTAGATGATAAGTAGTTATCATAATTGTTATTATTATTATTATTATCATTATTATTATTATTGTTGTTATTTTAAAAAATACAACAGTTACAAAGTGTTTAATGTTTTCCTTCAGGCAAGGTGATCATGCATGACCCTTTTGCCATGCGGCCCTTCTTCGGTTACAACTTTGGCGACTACCTCGCTCACTGGCTGAGCATGGAGACCCGAAAGGCCCCCACTCAGCTGCCCAAGATCTTCCATGTCAACTGGTTCAGGAAGGATGCAACTGGCTCCTTCCTCTGGCCCGGCTTCGGTGAAAACGCCCGCGTCCTGGAGTGGATCTTCAAGCGCTGCAGCCGGCAGAGGGAGGATGAGGCGGCCAAGAAGAGCATTATCGGCTGGCTGCCAGAAGATGGCGCCATCAACACTAAAGGTTTAGGCAGCAAGGTGGATATGGGTGCCCTGTTCGACGTTCCTGCGCCTTTCTGGCAGAAGGAGACAAAGGAGTTGAGAGCCTACTTCACTCAGCAAGTTGGAGCTGATCTGCCGCCTCAGGTGGAGGCTGAGCTGAAGGCGCTGGAGGACAGAGTGCACAAATAAAACCCTACTGACAGGAAGCTCCTCCAGAAACAGGGAGGGAGTCACTGATGACACAGGATTGAGATCATTAGGGTGCAATCAGAGTCGCTGGCTGGGTTCACATACACAGAGAAATTAGTTCTGAACCTGGTGAGAAACACTGAGACTGGATGAACAGGTAAAGATGCCTGGCTGACAGGCACAGTGACATGGAAACATCCCACTCCTCTTTGGTTTTTCACAACATAGGATATTTACTGAAATGCCAAAAATATGGCAGGTATTACTAGTGCAATCTGGTCAGTCTAAAATGATTTATGACAGCCATTTTTGATATCTATTTGCTGATAGGCCTTTTTTATTTGTCAAGAATTCAATAATTGGTTGAATAAAAACCAACATGTCAAAGAAAACAACAGCCAGGTCAGAAGTTAACTTTCTCTGTGCATGAAAACACAGTCAGTGACTCTTGTTTTTCTCTTTTATGAAGAGAAATCTGTTAGGAATTAAATGTTGGAACTGGAGGAGAAGTTAATCATCTACAATGCAATACCTACCTTTTGGACACTAGTTCACACTAATGCTGCAACACTGAGGAACAGGTGCTGGGTTGGTAGTAGGAGGGAGGTTTGACTCTCAACATGAAAGCTGACATGAAGATTTCTGTCAAACTTGTCATGTAGAGAAGCTAATGTCACTACCTTCATTCACTCCCAGGAGCTGGCATGGTACTGAAGCACCATCAACACGGCCCAGTGGTGCCTATGAGACATTTAACAGCACAATGTCTTGGCTGCTAATGTTTACAAGCTAAAGCCCAAAGAGTAGATAAACTTTTAACATTTTTACTCATGAAAAGATGAAATGGTTTTAAGTGAATTTTAGCACCGGCTCTTTTATTACACTATTGACTGAGTCTCATGAGATGCCCTTATTTTAAATGGAGCTCCGAACTGGGCAGTGTATACATCAGAGGTCCATTAACTACTCAAAAGCTTGTAGCAGATTTTCAGTGAGCCTGAGGATTACTATGCATAATTCATCTTGCCACTTTGTTGTAATGTCTGTGATTAAATTGTATGATTTCAGGTGATGTTTACACACAATGAGTGAAATGTTGGACCAATAAATGCGACTGAGATTATTAGGTATTTTTAGAATTTGTTTGTCAAGGATTTTATTACTGTGCAATGAATAAATATCTTAAAATGCAGAAACTGTCTTTCATTTCATGTTTATTTTTGAAGTCAGGTAGAAGGAGAGTAATTAAAGAAAAAGGGGTAAAAAGGTGAGGCGTGCACACTTTCTTTAAGCTATATTTATAGCCATATTTATTGCCATATTTATACATCATGCAGCTCGAGGCTGACGAGCTCACACAGGATGATAAGTATTTTTAAAAAAAACCTAACAATTCAATAAATTGCATAGAAAAAAATACAGAGAAAAACAGTAATACAAAAGCCATACGTATAATATCAAGAATATATGAAAATATCAACTATTATCATGAAAATCTAGATGACCTACATTAAAAAAGTCAAGAGGAAAAAAAATCATGTACAGATCCTGGGTATCAACATTCCTCTAAAGGTTATCAGATCATTTTACAACAGCGTGGAAAAGAGACACCTGTGTATTAATAAAACCAACATTTTTACAAATAGGTCTATCAGGCTCTAGAACATGATACTGCCAACATTTTTATTAGTAGAGTAAATGTTTTATCTCATAGTCCTGATGTAGACATTTTTTCTTTGATGCATTTTTGAAGTCATTCAAATGAAAAGGCAGGATAAATATATGCATGAAAATACTATACACAGTAAACGTGAATGAGATCAAAATGTCCTTAAAATTTGTGAAATATCAATTAAATCACACAAACATTTCAATATGACATATAATCTTGTGCTGTACTGGTAAAGTGTTGGTGTCTATTTACAGCTTTAACTTACACATATCTGAGATCAGATTACAGATTCGAGAAACAGCTGTATGAGGTCAGTACACAGATGTGCATGAAGATAATGAGATAACTGACAAAACCGTCTGAGCCGCAGTGTGTGGTGGAGGTTTTTTGGTGGAGTTTCCCTTTATTTAACTGTAGGCAGTGAAGATGACATTTTCATGTCTGATGTCTTTTTCTCATTAACTCACATAAAACATCTTGTGTGAGTAAGAAATAAAGCTATATGAATCCAACCCAAAAGTGATCACAAAACAACTGATTTTTTCTTCACTTGAGCGTAGATATCCTCTTGGCCATTATCAGTCTGTCTTGAGCGGTTTGCTGGCTTGGACACATTGACCTGTGCATACAGAGGATCCTGCTGCTGTCCATTGTCCTGTGCTGAGTCAGAGGACGGTTCAGGTCTCCACTTGGAAAAGTCGATCTCTCCATAATGGATGTTTTCTTCTGAGTTGCTGGCTGGCATTTGAAGATCCAGTTCATCAACTCTTTGATCCTGTGAAAAATTAATTAAACAATAGTTTTTGTGAGCTTGATCCTTCCATATTAAATTATTACATATACATCTAAATTTCTCTAAATGTTCACTGAATTTGGACGAGTTAAAATCTGTTTTCTGACTGTATCGCAGTACTGGTAAAGATGTTTAATGACATCAATCTGTTTACTGTTTTGAGTTTTGATGCTGCTAGATTACGGTGCAACGGCAACATTGTTGAGAGTAAAGTGGCCAAGATTCTCCTGAGGACATGGCATGTTGTTTCCTTTAGGATCATTAATCTGGGTGGAGGAGTCCCCCAGGGATCAATTCTTGGGCCACTTTCTTCAGCTGCAGCAGATGACACACAGATTCACACAGCTGTGGCCCACAGACTCACTGTATCAGTGTGTAGAGCAAGTACATAAATTGATGCAACTTATTTCCTTTAGTTTAATCAAGACTAGACAGAAGTAGTTGAATTTCATGACAAGGGGCAAAATTATTTTTCAGTTTGATTAAAGAACTGCAGTAAGAATATTAAAGGTGAAAGCAACGAATGGGTTGCACCAGCTGTTCATACATCTATTACTATTTCTTCTGTGTAAGTCCTTCTAAGTGCTTAGTTACAGTCAAACTGATTTAATAATTTACAAACGACCAACGAACCATGTACGTATGACCTGATGAAAGTCCATATCTACCAATGTGATTTTAAAAGATCCTGTAAGTCATTGTAATGAGAAACCTTTCATAAAATAATGACTTAATTATCTCAAAATGACTTAGTGTAACAAAATAATGAGAAACTAAAAACATTGACTGAAATATTAAGTCATTATGTTTATTTCAAGACAGCAACTCAACTTTTTTTTGGAGATAGCTAAGTCATTATTTCAATATATTAAGTCATCATTTTGAGAAAGTTTTTCATTGTTTTGAGATATTATCATTATTTTATTACACTAATTCATATTTTTTGATATAAGAGTCATTCTTTTGAGATAAGTAAGCCATTGTTTTGCAATATTAAGTCTTTATTTAAAAGAAGGTTCTCATTAAAATGATTTACATGATCTTTTCTTTCATAATGAGTTCCATAAGACTTAAGCTTACTTTGAGACATATTTCAGACAGTTGCTGCTCCTCACTCTAAAAAGGTCATATGCTAGCAGCTAGCAAGCTAATGTTAGCTTTGTTACTAACAGGACCTTAATTAGTCTCATTGGTGACTCCTGTGTTTACCTGCTATGTCATATCAGTATGGCTGCAGTGAAAAAGGTCCATGATTCAAGTTAGTTACTTATCAGTTACACCTGGCAGGTATCCATACTTAATAACAACTATACTCCATGTAAGAAATTATGGAGAAGGTTTTGTGCCAACTGTTTTAATGTAGTGATGAGTAAATCTGTACTTACTGAACACTTAACTATGTTTTTTTTTCTAATATGCATGAACAACAGACCTCTTTGACTTTTAGGAAACGAGTGCCTTGAGTCAGTACCAAACTTGGTGAAGCTGCTTTTAGCTACTATGCTGTAAACAGATAAATCAACTTGCTGATCATATCAGATGTGATCCAGATTTAACCACTTTCATATCTAAACTGAAACAAGACAGAAAAAGGTCAAATACAAATATAAATTGTGTGTGTGTGTTAAATAATACATTAACATTACTGCTCCTAATTGAAAAGATCAGCCACACAGGACTGATTGTCTGGACATGTCCCGCCCCTCGCCCCACTTGATTGACAGGTCATACTATTGGACGTGACCAGCTGTAGTGAGAGGAGAGAGAGGAGACGTGTGACAGCGACTGGAGCGGGGAAAAAAATGAAGGAGAAACATTTAAAAAAGACGACAGAGTCTGTAAAACCTAGTTCATCTTCAGCTAACAGATCAGCACACAGGATATTCAAAGAAACAAGCTTTTCTTTTTTCATCTATCTCAGTGTGATGCTAATGTAGTTTGTGTGTGTGCGGTGTTATGTTGTGTGCATGTGTATTGAATGTTGTGGAAATGCTGTGGTTTAGTGCTGTAGTTGTCAGCTGGGGACCAGAGCAGCATATTTCATTTTCTATTGTTCATATTTTTCTTGTTATGAAAAATATTTGAGTGAATTGCACATTACTCTATGTGAATAGAGGGATGTTAAAATGGCATGCTGTTGTTCATTATTACCACACTGTAAATGTTATTTTTGAAGAGACTCATGTTAAGTTGTTAGTGTACTTTCATTTATGGTTATTCCTTTAGCTCCGTTACAGATCTAAAATAGAAGTGAACTTACCCAACAGTGGGTTATTGTGGTTTTTACACTTTTGGAAGGTGATTGTTTTACAGCTTCTAACCACAATGTTACAGTAATGATACCAGATTGTTTTGTTCCATTTATTTGTTTCTTAATATTCAACTCAGTAACCTCTTAAAGATTGTGTACTCAATGTTAAGACTTGCTCTCACATGTCTTTGAGGACACAGTCACTGTGAACAGGTTTAAATACTCACAACAAACAGTTCAGTACTTTACAATGAAGTTTAGTATTTTCCTACCTGAGTCTGTTGTGGAGTTTGATGTTTCAATTTAAACCACCTGGAAGAGATTAGAGAGCTGTCAGAATAATTATACTGTCGTTCAGATCAAATAGATGATATGTTTAAGGAGTGATAAAAAGCAGACATTATTGTTTGTACATCAGTAAAACATAAAAAAAAGGAAGACTTTAGTTTTGCCAAAACGAGTCACAGAACAGATGATCAACAGCCAGTTTTGGGTTTCAAAACTTTGTTCCTTTCAAGTTTAGAGTGACTTTAAATAAACAAAAATGTACCACACCCTACCTAAGTTTGTGACATCACCAAACACAGACTGCAGGCAGAGGGATGATGACTGATCCCTCCAAGAGCTGAAACCCAACAGTAGAGAGCTATCTGTTCAATCAAAAAAACAAACCAGTACAACAAAACCCAGTGACTAAAAGAAACAATGTGGACATAAACAATACTGATGTAAACAATTTATCAAAAATTAGAAAAATTAGAGCAGATTAATTAAATGATCAGATTCATACAGTTCTCATTTACCTGCAATATTCAAAGGGAAACCCAAAGAGGGACGTCGATTACAAGAACATTTGTGGCCACACAGAAATTTAAACTCCTCCACCCTGTTACTTTAAAGCTGTAAATCCGTCCTTCAGATACAGTCATGGGTCCACCCTTTTGGGTTTTTTGAACCAGGTGAAGCGGCTGACGGGAGGCTTGCTCTGCTGGAGCGGGTTTCAGGTTCACCCAGCTACCTGCTGACACCAAACCTGAGGGACTGATGGACACTGAGGTGTCTTTGGGAAAGCATTGAGGAAAATGTACCAGATGTGAGACATGAGAGGAACATCAGAGGCTGAAAAAGGGATCCTTTTTTTTTTTCATGTGCTGACAGGACCAATAAGAATTTGCTTGCCCTCACATGAAAACTGAGAGTCTTGTCTCCTCTGCTGTCTGACACTGTCCTTCATTCACAGGAATTGGCAGAACAGGTGATGTTGTATCCATCATGTTGGTCTGACAGATGATGGACTCCTGGATTTTGTTTAAGGTTTCCCACTGTTTGATTTTGTTCTATTTTGTGTGAGAGTCTTGTTGTAGATTCCAGGGGGATTTTAGAGGGGATGTGGACAGGGAGTGAAAAGCTGAGCAGTTATAGTGCAACTCCCCCTCCTTCAGATCAGCCTCACCTGGGATCTCAAAACTGGGTAGAGGAGAATCTGTGGATTACAATCAGACTCCAATCAGCTTTTTTGTCCAAGGGATTGTGCAAAAATTCTTCTTGTTTTTAATCTACTGCAAATTTACAGTTGTTGTAAAAAAAAACTCTTTTCCCTTTTAAAACTGTTATTTGAAGAGGATCAAAAGAAGCCGTGCCATGAATGGTTAATTCTAAAATTCTGAAGTAGTTATGTGTTGTGTAATTTGTGATTAAACTGGAAATAAAGTGCTGCAGTTTTTCTCTTTTTCAGGTTCCAGTAATATTCTTTGGGATAGATGTAATCTGTTTTACTGCTTTTTGAAAATCAATTGTTTGGATTGTTGGCAAAATCGTGGTTTTTTAATCCACACTGCAAAGGTTTCTCCTACTGCTGTTAAACTCTTGTTCTGTTTTAAGCTCTAAAGTTACATGGGATTTGTAAACAAGATCCACTCATGCTTCAACCCTTTTTTGGGTGCGGGTAAGGGAAAGGTCTGAATCCTGAGGACATCAGCCAAAACACCTGTAAACCAGATCATGATTAACATGATGTGAGCAAATATGTGAAAAGGGGAAGTTCAGGGAAAAACCCAAACTACAGTTCAGCAGCAGCAAGTTAAATATTTTTTCTCCTTTAAAAACGTCGGTATAAAACATTTGACTTTTCAGTCAGAACATGAACGTTTGGAAAAGTAACCCCTATCTGACTGCTCTTTTCTGCCTTTGTTTCTAAATGAAGTCCAAACTGTAAATAAATTCATTCTCCAAATAAAAGTGAGTGACAAACAGCTGACCTAAACAAAGAAGACACTCAGTACATGTTGGCTGTCACCCAATTCACCCCAAGGACTGCAAAACACTCATCATCTGGGAAAAAATACAGGTTACTTTTCAAAATTTTAAATCAGCGATAAAAAAATCTTTTATGATCTTTAAATTAACCTCAATCAAACATTAAAACCAGGAATTTCATGTACAACCTGATGTACTTGTTATAAGTATTGATGAATAATATCTGAAAGAGTTACACTGAAAATAGTTGAAATGTAAAATTTGCAAAACCCAAATAAAATATATCAATAATCAAACATAAAAGACAGAAACATTGAGCTTACCAAACAAGCCTGCAGCTAAAACAGAGAGACAATCAGTTTTAAAATAAAGGCTATTTGTGAATTTCAGCAGATCTGCAACAGAACCAGTAAAATTTCTCTGCCAGCCGCTGTGATAAAAAAGCAGACAGACTTTTTTGTTTCAAGCTACTTTGTCACACAACTAAATACTGCAAAAAATAAGAAAGGTTCATCCTTCCGTTCACCACCCTTGAAGAGAGCAGATCATCTTGGTTGCATTTCAGCTCATCAGAAAATGCAAATGATAATTTTATTCCCCAAAGGTTTTTTTTATTAGATTGTAGTAATGATTTAGATGAACAGTATAAAAAATAGTTTATTAAATGTTCACTTCAATTTTTCTATCTTATTAAACATTTGTAAGAAAATTTCCTCTGAGTAACATCATAACAATAATTCACATACAACAAGCTGTCATTTTTGTGGTTTTAGTTTACTTTGTTTCTTTTTTAAATTTGAAGTTCTGCCCTTTTTATTTCTGTCTTTATTCCTGTCCATTTTGATTCCGTTGTTTTTCACCTGTCTCTGTTTAGTTCACGTTGTATTTACTTTGCGTTTCCCTTTTTGGGTTTTTCAAGTCTTTCGTACTTTTCTTGTCAAGTGTCCTCGTGTCTCCTCTTTTGCTTCCTGGTGTTTTTTTATCCTAAATTTATGAACTTTGGATTTTTCTTGCATGACGGATTTGTTTGCCATTGGAAATGCTGTCTTATTTTGACCTCTGCCATCTTGACCTTTTAAACTTTTGTTTTAGACTTTGTTTTATGTTTTCATTAAACCTTTTGAAAGTACACACCATCCAGTCTGCTTTTTGGGGCCATTCTTTTTTTTCCTCGTTGGTCTGCTTGCATGTAAACACAAACAGCTGTTCTTCCTGTCAGAAGTCTGTGATAATAAGTTAATTAAAAACACTGTAATATATTGTGTTTAGTTGTGATTATCTGACTTCTTAGCTGAAAACAATTTATATGTAGATCTGCATGTAGTTACTAAACTATCACATCACAAGAGACAGAGGTTTTAAATTAAAAACCCTTTTTGCGAGCGCTTCTCCTACAGCAAAATCTGAACAGTTTGTGATTGTTTGTCAAAAATCATAGAGATCCGGGTTTTTCTTTTAAATCAGAAATAATTATGAAAACGGTTTAGAGCTGTTCAGGATTATTTTTCACTTCTCACTGATTGTTAGCAAATAATCAGATGGAAAGTTTTGCCCTGTCAAAGAATAAATAGTGGATTTCAATAAACCAATCTGGACCACTTTAAATTTAAAACATTTTTTTTCAAACTGTGTGGGTGCAGTCAGTTTTACGTCCCAGCAAACAAACTTCCTGTTTACTTCAGTTAAACTTTTTTTCATCACCTGTTCACGTTTCATCATTTACATCACTTCCTTTGCCATCTCCTTTATCACCACAAACACAGAACAGTTCTACTTAAAAAAAAAAAAAAAAGTCATTTTGGAAAAAACTTTCAACCAAGACTCACAGATAGTTATCTGAGGAAAAAGTGACAGGTGTGAGACTTTGAATAACAAACAGTCCAATAATTTTTAAAAAAGCATTAACACTCTGTACAGCCCAAATTTTCTGCCTTTAAAGTGACCCGTCTGAAAACTTGAAATCATGGACAGCGTGTGGGTTCACCACTTTGTGGTAAAACAACGTCTGTGCAAGAAAGAAGTAAATAGTTTTGTTTTACAAACCAAACCCACATCAAAAGAACGACAAGTGAGGATCCTTTTCCTGTGGTTTTAAAGTGACCATGCTTTATTTTATGAATTTGAGTTGCAAAAAAACTAAACCAACAAAAAACACCTTCCCCGGTTTGTTATTGTAATTAAACCTGTTGACTTTTCCTGTAGATTTAAGACCAGAACAAGTTCAGTTGATTTTTTCATGAGAAAATAAAGACTTCTTCCTTATTGGGTAATATTCTTGGGTAATTTTTAATTCACATAAACTCACCTCTGTATGATTTAAATGTGGATTAAATCATAATAAAAGATAACTAAATATTAAGGAAAAAATAAGATTCAAGCCAATAAATACATTAAAATGATTGTTGCCACATGTAACGCACAAAGTGAGAAAAAATTTCTTCACTTCCAACAGTTTTATTTGTATATTTCAATTTATAATTTTTAAATTTCATAACCTGTATTGTGGTTTCATATTCTGTATGTTTCATGTATAACACTAATGAGGAATAATTATAAACTACTTTTCTTTATTCAACTAATTAAGACCCTTTTTTTTACATATAAGGAACATACATACAAAACCATTAAAGAAGTACTCAGTTTTATTAAAAAAAAAAAAAATCACCCTGAGTTAATCTAGTTTTATTTTATTTGACACCAAAAGAAGATGCGGGAAAAAAAGGAAACAATAAATTTCAAGGGAAACCATGTGAACAATGGAAAAGTGCCCTCCAAATGGTCATGATAATAATAACCTTCAAACAAAAGCCATATATTTAACAACACTAGAAACTCTGTTGGCTTCTCTGGGGCCCGAGGGCATCTGAGAAAAGTGGAAAGTGAGCTGTGGGCTATGAGTCCACATTCAGATTGTTTTTCAGAATCAGGATGTTGTGCACTTCAAAGAGGAAAAAAAGACCATCCAGATCGACTATAACATCTGTGATGGTTGGGATGTGGTTTGTTTAAGTGTCACATCTGTGAAGGTCCCTTATGCTGAAAGGTACATACAAAAATTTAAGGTTTGGAGCAACAAATGCTGCCATCCAGCGATGTCTTTTTCAGAGGCACCTGCTTATTTCAAAAAAAAACAATGACAAAGCACATTCTGCATGTGTCAGAACATGAGGCTTCATTGTAAAAGAGTTGTGACTAGACTGACCCGCCTAGCCAAACCTGCCTCTATTGAAAATGTGCATTATGAACGCAAAATACAACAAAAGAACTGTGGACCCGTTAGCCCCTTGAAGTTCATATACAACAAGAGCGGGAAAGAAATTCACTTTTAGAACTTCAGCAATTAGTGTCCTCAGTTCCAACCTTACTGAAATGTTGTTAAAAGAAAGCTGATGTTCACAGTGTAAAACCCCCTGCGTTCTGGAAATGTTGCAGGTGACATCAATTCGAATAGTTTATCTATACAAAAACAATAAAGTGAATCAAATTGGAACATTAAATATCTGGCTTTGTACTGTTTTCAAATTTAAAATAAGGTCAAAACTTTTTTTCAAATCATCTCCTGTTTTATTTTACGCAATGTCCAACTCTTTGGAATTGGGGTTGTACAAAAAAAAAACAAACAAAAAAAAAAACCAAACAAATACAGGAACCCTGGCATGAACTCAGAGGAATAAAGAAAAGGCTTGAACAGACAGCTACTCTTGATTCACAAAAATGTTTTAACTTTCTTGAGGAATAATGACAAGCATGAAACAATAACAAAGGAGAGCAGCTGCTCTAGTTCATCATCATCATCAAAACATCATTTTTTCATCATCATCATTTAAACAGTATTTTCGACTCAATTTCATCACACACATCATCAACACAATCAAACATTGTGTGTGAGAAACAGTCCCGTAGGAAGAAAAGTGCTTGCCCATCTGTATGTATATTATCTACAGGTGCAGATATAGTGCTGTGACCAGACAGGATTATTCTTATAAAAAAATCTCTAACTGACATTTAAGTGAGGCACATTTGACGGCCTTTTACATAAATATTAAAGTTTGCAGAATAAACTGATGTGGTGATTGCACTTAATGTTTACAGAATTGCAACAGATAGAAAACAGGCTGAACTGTTAGTTCAGAACCTTAAACTGCCTCTTCATGCACAACAGTGCAGCCTGGTGGTCAAATTTTTTGTTACCAGTTACCAATGATTGTCATATCTAACATCAAATAAAATAAGGTGAGAGAAGAATGTATAACATGTAGAGAACCTGTGAATACAAGAGAAGAAGGGCGTAGAACCTATAACCAACAATGATTAGTACGTCTTACACTAGAACATTATTATGAATAAAGAAATTCTACAGTTAGACTCATGAAAATGAGTAATGAGATGAGACTTGTTTGGCTTGACTGTTTTAAATGAAAGATAGCTCGCTTGTACCACAGTGTGAGTGTCTGCAGTGTCTGGTTTCATTTACACTTGTTTCCTATTTAGAGCTTTGGGGCTTTTTATTGACACCTATCAGACATGTACAAAGGTCACATAACAACAGCTGTGTGAGGTCAGCACGCACATATGAACATGTTGAGAAATGAAAAAGCTGCAGGTTGTGGAGGTTTTGAGTTTCCCTTCACTGAGTTGTAGCAATGAAAACAGCATTTTCATGTCCATGTTCCAGCGTTTTTTTCTATATACTAGACCATAATAAGAGCAGCATAAAAATAAAAATAAAGAAGCACTGAGTACCACTCAAATGTAATCTGTATCACTCACCAAACAAAACAACTCTCATTTTTTCTTCACTTGAGCGTAAAGATCGTCAAGGCCATCAGCAGTCTGCATTACACTGCTCGCTGGCTTGGACGCATTGACCTGTGCATACAGAATGTCCTGCTGCTGTCCACTGTCCTGTGCTGAGTCACAGGACGGTTCAGGTCTCTGCTTGGAAAAGTCGATCTCTCCATAATGGATGTTTTCTTCTGTGTTGCGGCTGGCATTTGAAGATCCAGTTCATCAACTCTTTGATCCTGTGAAAAATTAATTAAACAATAGTTTTTGTGAGCTTGATCCTTCCATATTAAATTATTACATATACATCTAAATTTCTCTAAATGTTCACTGAATTTGGACGAGTTAAAATCTGTTTTCTGACTGTATCGCAGTACTGGTAAAGATGTTTAATGACATCAGTCTGTTTACTGTTTTGAATTTTGATGCTGCTAGATTAACGGTAGCAACAGACACATTAATCTGGGTGGAGGAGTCCCCCAGGGATCAATTCTTGGGCCACTGTTCTTCAGCTGCAGCAGATGACACACAGATTCACACAGCTGTGGTCCCACAGACTCACTGTATCAGTGTGTAGAGCAAGTACATAAATTGATGCAACTTATTTCCTTTAGTTTAATCAAGACTAGACAGAAGTAGTTGAATTTCATGACAAGGGGCAAAATTATTTTTCAGTTTGATTAAAGAACTGCAGTAAGAATATTAAAGGTGAAAGCAACGAATGGGTTGCACCAGCTGTTCATAAATCTATTACTACTTCTTCTGTGTAAGTCCTTCTAAGTGCTTAGTTACAGTCAAACTGATTTAATAATTTACAAACAACCGATCCTTTGATGTATGTATGACCTGATGAAAGTCCATATCTACCGATGTGATTTTAAAAAAGATCCCATAAGTCATTGTAATGAGAAACCTTTCATAAAATAATGACTTAATTTTCTCAAAATGACTTAGTGTAACAAAATAATGAGAAACCACCATTAAAACACTGACTGAGATATTAAGTCATTATTTCAAGATAATCAAGTCATTATTATTTTGAGAAAGGTTTTTCATTGTTTTGAGATATTATCATTATTTTATTACACTAATTCATTATTTTTGATGTCATTCTTTTGAGATAAGTAAGCCATTGTTTTGCAATATTAAGTCTTTATTTAAAAGAAGGTTCTCATTAAAATGATTTACACTATCTTTTCTTTCATAATGAGCTTCCATATGACTTAAGCTTACTTTGAGCATATTTCAGACGTTGCTGCTCCTCACTCTAAACAGGTCATATGCTAGCAGCTAGCAAGCTAATGTTAGCTTTGTTACTAACAGAGCCTTAATTAGTCTCATTGGTGACTCCTGTGTTTTAATCCTGCTATGTCATATCAGTATGGCTGCAGTGAAAAAGGTCCACTGATTCAAGTTAGTTACTTATCAGTTACACCTGGCAGTTACTTGGTATCCATACTTAATAACTATACTCCATGTAAGAAATTATGGATTAAGTTTTTTAAACTGTTTTAAATGTAGTGATGAGTAAATCTGTACTTACTGAACACTTGACTATGGTATAAAAAATATTTTTCTAATATGCATGAACAACAGATCTCTTTGACTTTTAGGAAACAACAAGTGCCTCCAACAGTGGGTTACTGTGGGTTACTTTACAGCTTCTAACCACAATGTTACAGTGATGTTAACAGACTGTTTTGTTCCATTTATTGTTTCTTAATATTCAACTCAGTAACCTCTTAAAGTTTGTTAGCTCAATGTTAAGACTTGCTCTCCATGTCTTTGAGGACACAGTCACTGTGAACAGGTTTAAATACTCACAACAAACAGTTCAGTACTTTACAATGAAGTTTAGTATTTTCCTACCTGAGTCTGTTGTGGAGTTTGATGTTTCAATTTAAACCACCTGGAAGAGATTAGAGAGCTGTCAGAATAATTATACTGTCGTTCAGATCAAATAGATGATATGATTAAGGAGTGATAGGAAGCAGACATTATTGGATGTACATCAGTAAAACATAAAAAAAGGCTTTAGTTTTGCCAAAAAAAGTCACAGAACAGATGATCAGAACAGCAGCTTTGGTCACACTTTTGTTCCCTTTTCAGAGGTTTAGAGTGACTTTAAATAAACAAAAAATGTACCACAGCCTGACCGTAAGTTTGTGACACTCACCAAACACAGACTGCAGAGCAGATGAGGATGATGACAATGATCCCTCCAAGAGCTGAACCCCACAGTAGAGAGCTATCTGTTCATCAAAAAACAAACCAGTACAACAAAACCCAGTGACTAAAAGAAAACAATGTGGACAGGAAACAACACAAATGTAACTATGTTATCATTAAAAATCTAAAAAGATTAGAGCAGATTTAAATTAAATGATCAGATTCAGTACAGTTCTACATTTACCTGCAATATTCAAATGGATCCATGATGACATCTGATTACCAAGATCATTTGTGGCCACACAGTAATAAAGTCCTCCATCTGTTACATTAAAACTGTAAATCCGTCCTTCAGATACAGTCATGGTCCATCTGTGCTGTTCTTGAACCAGGTGAAGCGGCTGACGGGAGGCTTGGCTCTGCTGGAGCAGGTCAGGTTCACCCAGCTACCTGCTGACACCAAACCTGATGGACTGATGGACACTGAGGTGTCTTTAGGAGCATCTGAGGAAAAGTGACACAGATGTGAGGATATGAGAGGAACATCAGAGGCTGAATAAGATCCTTTATTTTTATCATGTGCTGACAGGATCCAATAAGAAACTCTGCTTGTCTCACATGAAACACTGAGAGTCTTTGTCTCCTCTGCTGTCTCGACATCTTGTCCTTCATTCACAGGATATGTGGCAGAACAGGTGATGTTGTATCCATCATGTTGGTCTGACAGAGTGATGGTCTCCTGGATTTTAGTTGTAAAGGTTCCATCTGTTTGATTTTGTTCTATTTTGTTGTAGAGTCTTGTTGTAGATTCCAGGTGAGTTTAGGAGGGGAGTGTGGACAGGGAGTGAAAGCTGAGCAGGTTATAGTGACAGACTCCTTCTCCTTCAGATCAGCCTCACCTGGGATCTCAATACTGGGGCTTGGAGGAGAATCTGTGGATTACAATCAGACTCACAATCAGCTTTATTGTCCAAGATTGTGCCTAATTCTCTTGTTTTTAATCTACTGCAACTTTACAGTTGTTGTAAAAAAAACTCTCTTACCTTTAACTATTATGTGAAGAGGATCACAATGAAGCTGTTGCCATGAATGGTTTATTCTCAATTCTGAAGTAGTATGTGTCTGTGTAATTTGTGATTAAACTGGAAAATAAAGTGCTGCAGTTTTTCTCTCTCAGGTTTCCAGTAATATTCATTGGATAGATGTTATCTGTTTTACTGCTGTTGAAAATCACATTGTTTGGATTGTTGGCAAAATCGTGGTTATTTTTAATCCACACTCCAAAGGTTTCTCTACTGCTGTCAAACGTGTGTCCTGATTTAGTACTAAAGTTACATGGGGATTTGTAAACAAGATCCACTCAGTGCTTCAATCTTCTTTGGTGCAGTAATAAGAGGTCTGATTCCTGAGGACAATCAGCCAAAACACCTGTAAACCAGACTCATGATTAACATGATGTGGAGCAAAATATGTGAAAAGAGAAATTTCATGGAAAAACAACTACAGTTCAGCAGCAGCAAGTTAAATATTTTTTCTCCTTTAACAACATCAGTATAAAACATTTGACTTTTCAGTCAGAACATGAACATTTGGAAAAAGTAACTCTATCTGCACTGCTCTTTCTGCTTTGTTTCTAAATGAAGTCCAAACTGTAAATGATTCATGTCTCCAAATAAAAGTGAATGAACAAACAGCTGACCTGGAGCAAAGAAGACACTCAGTAACATGTTGGCTGTCACCATATTCACACACAGGACTGCAACAACACTCATCATCTGGGAAAAAAAATACAGGTTACTTTTCAAGATTTTAATCAGCTGATAAAAAAATAATTCATGTCTTTTAAATTAACCTCAATCACACATTCAGAACCAGGAACTTGTCAGTGTACAACCTGATGTTACTGTGTTATAAGTATTGATGAATAATATCTGCAGAGTTACACTGAAAATAGTTGAAATATAAAATTTGCTAAACCAAATAAAATATATCAATAAATCAAACATAAAGACAGAAACATTTGAGCTTACCAAACAAGCCTGCAGCTAAAACAGAGAGACAATCAGTTTTAAAATCAGGCTATTTGTGAATTTCAGCAGATCTGCAACAGAACCAGTAACAGACTTCTCTGCTCAGCCGCTGTGATAAAAAAGCAAACAGACTTTTTGTTTCAAGCTACATGTCACACAACTAAAATACTGCAGAAATAAGAGAAGTCTTCATCCTTCCTGTTCACACCCTCTGAGAGAGAAGTCATCTTTGGTTGCATCTTCAGCTCATCAGAATGCAAATGATTAATTTATTCTCAAAGGTTATTTTTTATTATATTATATTATATTATATTATATTATATTATATTATATTATATTATATTATATTAAAACTTCATGTTCTGCACACATGTAGTAATGATTTAGATGAACAGTATATAAAATAGATATTCATGTTCACTTCAATCTTTCTATCTTATTAAACATGTGTAAGAAACTTCCTCTGAGTAACATCATATAACAATAATTCATCATACAACAAGCTGTCATGTTTTGTGGTTTTAGTTTACTTTGTTTCTGTTTTATTTTGAAGTTCTGCCTTTTTATTTCCTGTCTTTATTCCTGCTAATTTTTGATTCCTGATTGTTTTCACCTGTCTCTGATTAGTTCACGGTGTATTTACTTTGCGTTTCCCTTCTTGGTTGTCAAGTCATCTTTGTACTTTTCTGTCAAGAGTCCTCGTGTTCTCCTCTGTGCTTCCTGGTGCTTTTTATCCTGGATTTATGAAACTTTGGATTTTTCTTGCACGACTGGATTTGTTTGCCATTGGACTGCTGTCTTATTTTGACCTCTGCCATCTTGACTCTAAACTTTTGTTTTAGACTTTGTTTTCATGTTTTCATTAAACCTTTTGAAGTACACCTACTCCAGTCTGCTTTTTGGGTCCATTCTCTTGTTTTTCCTCGTTGGTCTGCTTGACATGTGAAACACAAACAGCTGTTTCTTCTGTCAGAAGTCTGTGATAATAAAGTTAATAAAAACAGCTGTAGATATATTGTGTTGTAGTTGTGAATCTGACTTCTTTAGCTGAAAACAATTTATAATGTAGATCTGCATGTAGTTCACTGTCAACTATCGATCATCACAAGAGACGAGAGGTTTTAAATTAAACCTTTATGCAGAGCTGCTTCTCATACAGCAGAAATCTGAACAGTTGTGATTGTTTGGTCAAATATCATAGAGATCCACTGGGTTTTTCTTTTTAAAATCAGAAAGAATATATGAAATAACGGATGATAAGAGCTGTTTCAAGGATTATTTTTCACTTCTCACTGATGTTTAGCAAATAATCAGATGGGAAAAGTTTTGCATGTCCCAAAGAATAAATAGTGAATATTCAACAACACCAATCTGGACCACATGATTAAGACATTTTGTTGCAGAGCTGTGTGGCTGCAGTCAGTTTTACGTCCCAGCAAACAAACTTCCTGTTTACTTCTAGTTCAGCTTTTTTTCATCACTCTGTTCACGTCTTCATCATTTACATCACTTCTCTTTTGCCATCTCATTTTATCAGCCACACACAGATACAGTTTTACTTAAAAAAAAAAAAAAAAGTCATCTTAGAAAAAACTTTTCAAACCACAGACTCACAGATATGTATCTGAGGAAAAAGTGACAGAGATGTGAGACATGAGTGAAACAGAACAGTCCAATTATTTTAACAAAGCATTAAACACCTCTGTACAGCCCCAATTTACTGCCTTTAAAGTGACAGTCTGAAAACTGAATCATGGACAGCGTGTGGGTCACCACTTTGTGGTAATACAACTGTCTGGGTCAAGGAAGAAGTAAATAGTTTTGTTTCAAAAATCTAATCAACAAAAACACCTTCCCTGGTTTGTTATTGTCATTAAACCATGTTGACTTCTTCCTGTATGATTAAAGACCACAGAACAAGTTCAGCTGATTTTTACATGAGACAAATACAAGACGTTCTTTCCTTATTGCTAATATCCTGTGGGTATTTTTATTCACATAACTCACATGTCTGTATGATGTTAACATGTGGATAAATCATAATAATGATAACAGTAACTAATGATAAGGAAAAAATAAGGATTCAAGCCAATAAATACATTAAAATGTATGTTTTGCTCACATGTAACTTGCACAATGTGAGAAAATATTTTTCTTCACTTCCAACAGTTTTATTTGTAAATAACAATTTTATAATTTAATTACATAACATGTCATTGTGTGTACATATTCTGTATGTACATGTGTATGTACTAACACAAATGGAGGAACAAGTTATAAACTACTTTCTTTATTCATACTAATTAAGACCAGTCAGTAGAAAGAAAAGTGCTTGCCACATCTGTATGTGATATTCTACATGGTGCAGATGAAGTGCTGTGACCAGACAGGATTATCTCTTATAAAGATCTCTAACTGACATTTAAGTGAGGCACATTTGACGGCCTTTTACATAAATATTAAGTTTGCAGAATAAACTGATGTGGTGATTGCACTTAATGTTTACAGAATTGCAACAGATAGAAAACAGGCTGAACTGTTAGTTCAGAACCTTAAACTGCCTCTTCATGCACAACAGTGCAGCCTGGTGGTCAAATTTTTTGTTACCAGTTACCAATGATTGTCATATCTAACATCAAATAAAATAAGGTGGAGAAGAATGTATAACATGTAGAGAACCTGTGAATACAAGAGAAGAAGGGCGTAGAACCTATAACCAACAATGATTAGTACGTCTTACACTAGGAACATTATTATGAATAAAGAAATTCTACAGTTAGACTCATGAAAATGAGTAATGAGATGAGACTTGTTTGGCTTGACTGTTTTAAATGAAAGATAGCTCGCTTGTACCACAGTGTGAGTGTCTGCAGGAGACAAAATCAGTGTGTTGATATCAGAGGAAGTGTTTCTTGAAATTAATCCCAGACCAAAGAAAAGACAGACAGCACTCTGTGGATTTATTACATGCTAGAGGAATACAGTGTGGATACATTTAATAAATACTGTTAAACTGTTGATACTGTTACTACTACAATACAGTGAATAAATATTTCAAATCCCAGAACAACTGCAATTCAAAATATTCTTGTGCTAAAATGCACTGCACTGTTAATGTGCATGTAGAAATGCTTCTGGTTTCATTTACACTTGTTTCCTATTTAGAGCTTTGGGGCTTTTATTGACACCTATCAGACATGTATAAATATCACATAACAACAGCTGTGTGAGGTCAGCACGCACATATGAACATGTTGAGAATGAAAAAGCTGCAGGTTGTGGAGGTTTTGAGTTTCCCTTCACTGAGTTGTAGCAATGAAAACAGCATTTTCATGTCCATGTTCCAGTGTATTTTTCTATTTACAAGACATAATAAGAATAGCATAAAAATAAAAAGTAAAGGAGCACTGAGTACCACTCAAATGTAATCTGTGTCACTCACCAAACAAAACAACTCTCATGTTTTCTTCACTTGAGCTAAAGATCGTCAAGGCCATCAGCAGTCTGCATTACACTGCTCGCTGGCTTGGACACATTGACCTGTGCATACAGAGTGTCCTGCTGCTGTCCATTGTCCTGTGCTGAGTCAGAGGACGGCTCAGGTCCCCGCTTGGAAAAGTCAATTTCTCCATAATGGATGTGTTTTCTTCATCTTCTTCTGTTTTTCTTGTTGTCTCTTCAGCAGTCAGCTCTTCAACGGTTTGATTCTGTAAAAACATGAAATGTTGTGAGCATCTGGATGTGGACTTCTCATCTGGATTTTGAGTTCTGATCCATCTATTACTGGGCACAGCAACAAAACATCTTACATGGTGTCAAAAAAGAGCTTCAACCACAGTGAGTTGCCAACAAGATATTTTGTCACATTTATTGTGGTTGGAGATGCAAAGCATTTAGAGTGCAATGCTATACAGAAAAGTTTAATATTTCCCCACCTGATTCTGTTGTTGAATTAAATCTGTTGACTTCAGGCGCCTCCAGCGCATGAAAATGCTGCAAAAAAACAAAACAAAAAACAAAAACATTAATGAGAGATCTGGATTAGTATACATGAATTGAATGTATATAATGTGCTCTTTGTGGCGTGGGTGCAGAGATGTTAAGGTCACATGATCATCATGAATGTAGCTGAAGGTGAAACTTCAGGGATAGTGCATTTGACGTAGGGTTGTTGAGACACTCATCCATAGTCAGCGTATTATCTGCAGTAGATCGAGGTCAGCATGCCCCCAAATTGGTGACTAAAATACCTTTTGTTACTGACTCCATCCACAGCAGTACATTGCTTAGCTTCTGTGCTGGTGCTCCTCTCTGCTTCTCCAAACTTTGGGGTGTGCCGATTGGCCATAAAACACTGACTATGGATAAGTACCTCATACAACAACACCTCAAACAATTTTAACTATCCCTTTAAGTCCAAGCAACTGAGTCACATTCGCTATTTTAAGTTGGGACACTTACTAAACACAGACAACCAGGACAATGAGCATGATAATCCCAATGATTCCTCCAAGAATGGCCGTCCATTGTAGAGATCCACTGGGAAGTTCTGCTCCTAGAAACAAACAAAATATAAGTGACTAAAAGAACATTTGTACAAAACTGATGTGGCCATTGCATAAGTTTTACTTTTCAAAGATCAAAGTGAATAAATTCAGTCAAGTTCAGTATTTACCTGCAATATTAACAACTATTGATGATGTCTGATTACCAAGATCATTTGTGGCCACACAGTAATAAACTCCTCCATCTGTTACATTAAAGCTGTAAAACCGTCCTTCAGATACATTCATTGGTCCATCTTTGCTGTTCTTGAACCAGGTGAAGCGGCTGACGGGAGGCTTGGCTCTGCTGGAGCAGGTCAGGTTCACCCAGCTACCTGCTGACACCAAACCTGATGGACTGATGGACACTGAGGTGTCTTTAGGAGCATCTGAGGAAAATGTGACACAGATGTGAGACATGAGAGGAACATCAGAGGCTGAATAAGATGCCTTTATTTTTATCATGTGCTGACAGGATCCAATAAGAAACTCTGCTTGTCTCACATGAAACACTGAGAGTCTTTGTCTCCTGTGCTGTCTTGACATCTTGTCCTTCATTCACAGGATATGTGGCAGAACAGGTGATGTTGTATCCATCATGTTGGTCTGACAGAGTGATGGTCTCCTGGATTTTAGTTGTAAAGGTTCCATCTGTTTGATTTTCCTCTATTTTGTTGTGAGAGTCTTGTTGTAGATTCCAGGTGAGTTTAGGAGGGGAGTGTGGACAGGGAGTGAAAGCTGAGCAGGTTATAGTGACAGACTCCTTCTCCTTCAGATCAGCCTCACCTGAGATCTTAATACTGGGGCTCGGAGGAGAATCTGTGAATTGATTAGAAACAGACTCACAATCAGTTTTATTTGCCACAATTGTGTCTAATGTTGTTTTTAATCTACTGCAACATTACAGACTCTTAAAAAACAAAAAAGTCTCTTACCTTTAACTGTTATTTCAAGAGGATCACAAACAGCTGTTGCCAGGAATGGTCTGTTCTCAATTCTGAAGTAGTATGTGTCTGTGTAACTTGTGATTAAACTGGAAAATAAAGTGCTGCAGTTTTTCTCACTCAGGTTTCCAGTAATATTCATTGGATAATGTTAACTGTTTTACTACTGTTGAAAATCACATCGCTTGGATTGTTGGAAAAACTGTGGTAATTTTTGATCCACACTCCAAAAGATCCTCTCCTGCTGTCAAACTGTTGTTCTCTTTCAGCTCTAAAGTTACATGGGATGTGCAAACAAGATCCACTCAGTGCTTCAATCTTCTTTGGTGCAGTAATGAAGAGGGACGATTTGAAGTTACAAGCCCCTGCAACACCTGTGAAACCAGACTCATGATTGACATAATGTGGAGCAAATCTCTATGAACAGAAAGACAAAATATACTTCAGCCAGCAGGATGCTCTTGCACGACCCTTTTGCATTGCCAACAATTCCAGTATAAACCATCAGAGTGTAAACAGTTGCAAAAGTAACTACCTGCATTGAACAAACAGCTCACCTGAAACAAAGAAGACACTCAGTAACATGTTGACTGTCACCATATTCACACACAGGACTGCAACGACACCTGGATTTGCAAACACAAAAATTAAGTTCCATTTTAAACATTTTTAAGAGCTATTAAAAATAATGTAATTTGTAACAAAATCTTAAAAAAGCGCACAGAACAGGATACACTGTCTTTTACATAGTAGTCAAGTAATATTGTCAGATGTGCAATTTCAAACTTTGAACATCTACAGTTTACAGTTCTCAATTGATCTGGCTCATTTTTTGAAACAGTTTTGTCTAAAGTGTAAATACCGTTGTCACAACTGTTTCATGGGGCACCAAAACTCTATTGCATGTGTGCAACAGGTGGTAAATCACACACAACATTGAATTCATGCTTCAAAACCTCATTATTGTCTCAGTAAATTGGCCAGTGCCAACAAAATGAAAAGTTGTTTTGTCACCATGTGAGCTGAACTGGTCAAAATGTTCAGATGTTTTTTCACCATGGCAGTCAACCCTGGAAATACTTCTTATGTACAAATCTCTGTTTTGTTCTACTTTTTTGTTGTGAGTGACTGCTTAATGTCTCGTTGAATGCTATTGTGTATCACACAGTTTTTGAGATTCAGTTTTTAATATGTAGTACACAGAAAAAGGAAACACGTTTCAGCGTGTAGTCATACACATTTGTATAGTCAGTTTATTTGTTTAGCAACATGTTGCACGTGGGGGTGTAGTGGTAAATATGGAGGTGAGTAGACTGTAGTTTACAGATCTTTTTTCCCCTCATTGATTGATAAAGTAGCCTCATTTTAATGTGTTTATGTAATAAATATGTACATCTGACAGATTTTGATAATTGAATTGATCAGTTTGCATGTGACGACTCAAACGATGAGAGAACATTTAGAATGTCTGAAGAGTTTTTCACTGAGAATCAACTCATCAGTTGTACTTACTCTTTTGGACACATGTCAAAATGAATGAATGAATGAGAAATTCAAATCTGGTGTGAATAACAAAGCAATTGTTGGGAGAGTTGAACTTAATGTTCTGAACAAAGTAATGAGAGCAAATTGTAAAGTAAATTCTACATAGAACACACAGTAGTAAATTTGTGGTTTTTCCCGAGCTGATGAAACAACCTCTCATTTATCACGTCTTAGTTCTGCAAAACAAAACCCCATCAATTAAAATATTACATTATGTTTTGGTGGAGTTCATGAAGAGTAATAAAATAATATATATGTCTTGGCTAAAATGCTAGAAAGTAAAACCAGTAAAAGAAAATCTTGTCTTACCAGACACATCCACATCAAAGACAGCAGCGATGCAATGATGATTTTAAAGTGGAAAGTTTTTGAAATTGAGCTGAAGTGCAACACACCATATTACCAACTTCCCTTTTTAGCTGATGTAATTGAAACCTTGTCCACTTCCCGTGTTTCAAGACTTCAGAGTAATTCCATCGTTTTGTTTTTTGTTTTTTTGTACATCTGCTAAACTGTACAGGGCCTGTGTGACTTACATTGGATATTAGAGAAATACATGAAGTTCACACATTTGTTTTGAACATATAAGAATATTAACTTGTAAAAAAATAAAGGAACATAGTGGAGAAAAAACATCTGTCTTCACACACAGAAAAGAGGCATCTTATATCATCTTAAAAGCCTTCACTGCAACAGTAAACACAGTATAAAAAATGAATAAAAATAATGAATGGAAATATAAGAATGAACAAATAAAGATTTGGTCATGTACAATACACAGTTTTTCTTCTTTAACTTATTTGATATAACCACCAATTGTTGCAGCTTCCTCCTACGTTGCCAGGAAGCTGTTACAGCATTAAGTCAGTCTCTGGTTTAAAAAGTCAGCATGAGTTCAGCTTTAAGAAAAATACAAATATTACTGAATAAATCTGAACATATAGAGTGTAATAAGGATTTATTAGCTGCTGGTCATTAAAGAGGCTCGACATCATACAGTGGAAACAAGAGTGACAAGGTTGGTCATTTATTTTTGGATTTTCTGTGTTTCTGACATCAGCCTCCCACAATTCAATATCTTACAAAGTTCAAGTTTATTTGTCACATACATTAAAAGTAAAATGTGCAATCAGTGCAATGAAATGTATTTTGCCCTGTCTCTTGCTCGGCCCTTATTAAAAAAATTTAAAATGACTGAAGGACGCGAGGTGCAATACCATCTGGGCCGGTAGCTTCGCTTGCTGTGACAGATTTAAAAACTTTACCCACGTCAGCCTCTGTCACTTGATGTGTTATCTCGCCGAGTGACTCCTTGTATGGGAATGAAGCGGTGGTGTTGGTGAGACCACCCGGCCTGGTTTTGTGGTCACATGAGGGTTCGGTCACTACCACAGTTGTGGCAGTTGTACAGTAGATGGCTGCTCCTGGGGTACAGGCTTTATGGGCTCACAGCTGAAAATGTACACACTCGACCCACACTTTATTTTCACTTCTTTACTCTGCCATCAGACAGCCTTTTCTGACAGGAAACCAGCATAATTTAAACCAAATTTCCCTCTTCTAACCAACCAAACTCTATACACAAAATCAGCCATTTTACATTGCAAAACACAGTATTTCCTAACCTGCTGCCACCTCTGTCTATTACTTGGTTTGTGCTAGTGTATGACTGAAGTGTATCCAAGCTATCATTTTAAAACACTGAAGTCACACAACAACACAAACAAACTAAATGATCGAGACAGCGGCAATCCAGCACTTTCCGTGTTCTGCAGGGTGAATTACTAATACTATATCGCTGATATATTGCACATGACCTTTAGACAGAAATGCTCTGGAAATACGCCCAAATTCTCAGCAACTGATTACATCTTGGAAGACAGGAAGAAGGAGGCAACATGAACTCAACCAAATGACGTCATGCAAATTTTTACTGTTTTAATCCATTTGATTTGTCATCATTTTAATCATATCATAAGAATGTCACAAGTTGTTTGAACAGTATTTATCATTTTTTTCTGCTTCATCTTCATCGTCAATCAAAACCCAAATCGGCATTTGATAAATAAGTATGATGCATATTATCAGCAAAACAACTTTGTGTAGCAAATCAGAATCAGCTTTGTCGTCCGTGTGTGTGTACTCAGACAAGGAATTTGACTCCAGTTTTAAATTGCTCTCAATGTATTTACACACATTTCCAAGAACAATTTACAGGGGAAAAAGGGGGAATTTTGAGATCTACAAACATCACATGTACTGATAAAAAAATACAGAAAATGTCACATTTGAAATAAAATGTATTGAACTTAAGGAAGTAGAGAACATTTCTTTATAATAATGAGATTTGTACAAAAAAAAGATAAATCCATGCATTCATTTTTGCTTCACTTGCGCATAGATAGGCTCTGGGCCGTCAGCAGTCTTTGTTAAGCTGTTTGCTGTCTTGGACACTTTGATCTGTGCATACAGTGTATCCTGCTGCTGTCCACTGTCCTTCACTGGAGCAGAGGACGGTTCAGGTCTCTGCTTGGAGAAGTCGATTTCACCATAATGGATTTCTTCCTTTTCTGTCATTTCTGTTAGGGTCTGTGAAAAATGGACAAAACGAGAAACATTATGAAGAGCTGAACCTGACCTCATATCTCTCACTCTGCCCACTGAGCTTAAGAAATTGATGATCATCACAATGATTTGCTTTTTTTTGGACACAGCGATGGAAAATCTTATTATTGTGCCAAAAATAATTAGAAAAATTATCTGAGTCATTGTATGTATTTGCAGATGTCACAGTGAAGCGTTAATGTGGGTTGTTAACAGCATGTTTCATCACATTTCCTGTTTTTCCATTATTACTCACTAATAAGGAACCTGTCAGGTCAGGTCAAGGTCCTGAGTGCAGTCAGCATGACCAGTTAAAAACATATTCACAACACACAACTCTGTACTTTAGATTTCAGTAGTTTCCCACCTGTGTTTGCTGTAAAGTTGGATGTTTTGATTTCAACCACCTGCAAAACATAAGAGAGCAGTGGCCTTAATTCTTTGTGTAGTAATAAAAATAACATTAATAATTCTAATATAAAGCTTTGACACATGCCAATATGCCAGTTGCAAAGTACTTTAAACATAATTTAAAAACCATCAATGACATTTGGAAAAAAATAATAATATTACAACAATAAGGTGAGGTCTCAAAGGTCAGGCAGGTATACATTAAGTCACAGAGGTCAATATGAAATGTGACAAACACACAAATAATTAATCATTGATATTTACATATAACTGAAAGAAACAGGATTGTGTAACTGCTGTGTTATGCTTTGTTAGATTCAATTCACTGTAAAAGGGAATGCCTGGTTTATGCAGCATTATTTTACATTTGAAGACAGGGATCTAAGGCTTCTTACACTGTTAACGTTAAGCTACATAGCGTAGCACCAACGCTAATTTAATTTAAATGATATGGAGAGATTTGGGGGAAAAAGAATCATGTCATCTGCATAAAAATGAATATCTGTGTTGTGTATGTGTATATTGTGACCTTGTAGCAGCATGTGGACACAACAGTAATGGCCCAAGTGTAGACCCCTGAGGAACTCCATGAATACACCTCTGACTTTGAATTCTCAGTAAGAAAAAAAGTACTAGTATAAAGATAGATTTAAAAAATTAACAATAACACATTAAAATAAGAAGAAAATAGGTACAGAAAGACAATCATTTTGGGTGGATAAATCTGGATATGGAATTGATTTGAGATATTTACCAAACAGCAGCAACCACACAGATGAGTGCAATGATCCCAATGAGCCCCCCAACAACTGCCCCCCATGGGCCACCAGGCTGTTTTGTACCTAAACCAGAAAAAAAAACAAAAAAAACATTATAAGTGACTATAAATTAAAAAGACTCATGGCTTACACACAGTTTTCATTTTTCAGTTTTTTACCAGATGTTGTGGGTCACTCATGTTAGCAGACTTGTGGAATTAATTTTACACTGCACAATAATAATTTAAAAAATAAACAAACCTGAAAATCGGTGTCAGCAGAGATTGTGATAACACCTTTGCAAAGTTCATTTTGGAAAATCTTTTGTCTCTTCGCTTCATTTCTACTAACTTGTCTCATTCACAAATCTCTACTATCAGCAACACTTTTCTCTCTAAATATTTCTTTTAACTTCCCATCAGTCTCGCTTTATTGAATTTAAACACATTAATTCCAATTCTGCAAATATTTACAATGATCCATAGAGCACTTTTTCCATCATTAAAGTTGGAGATGCAATTCTGGAGAAAGATAGTTAATTGCTGAGTCTCCCAGGTCATCAAATACATACTCTTTGGGTTGAATTGACTGTTGAGTCTCACACCTCTGTTGTCACATAGTGACATTTTGGGTTGGATTGATTGTTGGTGTCCAAGCCAGAGCCCCACGCACCTTCAGTCTTGCAAGCCCGCACCCACAAAGCTCTGTACAAGAACCAACCCATTGCCCTCAGTTATCTCCAAGTCAAATCAGGACACACCCGGAACTGTTAATAAGTCCTGTGACCCCACTTATACACACGATTAAATACACATACACGGTCACTCTCTTGTCACTCACTTCTATCAACTCAATTGGCGCACCACCTGTGTTCCTGCAGCTGTCATTGTGTTTCCTCAGTGATAACGTACCTAACTTGTGGCTATCATGAGGTAATACTTTTTAAAAGCAGCAGACCCACTGACAGCGTTATTCTCACAGTCTCCGATCACACCAAATTTCTTCCAAACAACTTGGACAATGTCCACAATTTGGTATCATCCACAGGCTTATCCTTTATGTCATCTTTTGTAGCTAACAGCTAGCATACATCACTGCTGGGTTAGACAGTGACGTC
Source organism: Lutjanus argentimaculatus (assembly GCA_034769285.1). Lineage (NCBI taxonomy): Eukaryota > Metazoa > Chordata > Actinopteri > Lutjaniformes > Lutjanidae > Lutjanus > Lutjanus argentimaculatus. The sequence goes on along the minus strand of JAWZSL010000009.1, from coordinate 23,624,788 downwards.
CCATTATTTGGTTCAGTTGTGAGTCAAAGGTTGTGCTTTCACAATAAAAAAAAAAAATCCTGCCAGCTGATTAGTTTTGTAGCACTCATTGCAACCACAATAGTACAGGGCATCACACACCCACTCAACCACCATCTAACCCTACGACTCTCTGGGTGCAGGTACAGAGCTCTGAGGTGCAGAAGGGCCTGTTTTGGGAAAAGCCTGATCCCAGCTGCCATGGCTGCCTTAAATAAGAGACCTTGTTGAGTGTATTCTGTTGTCATTGTGCTATGTTTGTTTGTTGACCAATGAGTATAGTGCTGTAGGAATGAATTTCTCCTTGGGGGACAATAAAGTCAAAGTCTTAGTGGAGTTAAATGTCAAAAATACAATTTCTCCAGGATAAAAAAAAAAACAAATATTAATGTTCTACCAGCATTTAATAAATTTTTACCCATGCCCATGTCTGTACTCTTGAATTTAATAACAAATAGATATTTTTTACCCATTACATAACTTTTTGCGGGTTATGTACCCAACATGGTGCAGAACTATAATCTGAGCCACCAACCCAAAACATCTTTTTACGGTATTTGACGACCTGTGAATGAGAGTCAACAATCAACTATCTTTCTCCAGAATCGCTTACTCCACCTTTAAGTGCTCCTATTTCATTACCTGAGGCAGTTCCACACTTACCTTTAACATTCAGATGAATCACTGCTGATGTCTGATTACCAAGATCATTTGTGGTCACACAGTAATAAACTCCTCCATCTGTTGCATCAAAGCTATAAGTCTGTCTTTCAGACACAGATACAGTCATGGGTCCATCTGTGCTGTTCTTGAACCAGGTGAAGCGGCTGACGGGAGGCTTGGCTCTGCTGGAGCAGGTCAGGTTCACCCAGCTACCTGCTGACACCAAACCTGATGGACTGATGGACACTGAGGTGTCTTTAGGAGCATCTGAGGAAAATGTGACACAGATGTGAGACATGAGAGGAACATCAGAGGCTGAATAAGATCCTTTATTTTTATCATGTGCTGACAGGATCCAATAAGAAACTCTGCTTGTCTCACATGAAACACTGAGAGTCTTTGTCTCCTCTGCTGTCTTGACATCGTGTCCTTCATTCACAGGATATGTGGCAGAACAGGTGATGTTGTATCCATCATGTTGGTCTGACAGAGTGATGGTCTCCTGGATTTTAGTTGTAAAGGTTCCATCTGTGTTTTCCTCTGTTTTGTTGTGAGAGTCTTGTTGTAGATTCCAGGTGAGTTTAGGAGGGGAGTGTGGACAGGGAGTGAAAGCTGAGCAGGTTATAGTGACAGACTCCTTCTCCTTCAGATCACCTGAGATCTCAATTCTGGGGCTCGGTGGAGAATCTGTGGTTTCAGATAAAACACATCTTACACTAAAGAATACTTTACAGTTTGTACCAGTGATTATCATTTGAACCTTTTACTGTATGGTTGCAATGGGAATCCAGTCAGTCTCATCATGGGACATTAAAAGCCTTTTGTTGTCTGCTGATGATAAATGTGAAGGAGTAACACAAGGTCACCACATGACACTTCCCTTTTTTCATCCCTGTTCACATGAACATTTAATGCTTTCAATGGCTATTCAAAAACTGATATGTTTGCTGGTTAATGTAATATTAACTGACAAATAAAAACAAAAGTTTCTTACCTTTAACTGTTATTTGAAGAGGATCACAAGAAGCTGTTGCCATGAATGGTCTGTTCTCAATTCTGAAGTAGTATGTGTCTGTATAACTTGTGATTAATCTGGAAAATAAAGTGCTGCAGTTTTTCTCTCTCAGGTTTCCAGTAATATTCATTGGATAAGTGTTAACTGTTTTACTACTGTTGAAAATCACATTGTTTGGATTTGAGCCAAATTTGGGATCTCTTTTAATCCAAACCCCAAAGGTTTCTCTACTGCTGTCAAACTCTTGTTCTGATTTAACCCTAAAGTTACATGGGATTTGCAAACAAGATCCACTCAGTGCTTCAATCTTCTTTGGTGTAGCAATAAATAGGACTGCTGGCCTAGAACAATCAGCCAGAGCACCTGTAAAACCAAACTCATGATTAACAAATCGCAAGAAAAATTTGCTCCACCTGCTTTGTTTTTAAATTCGGATTGTAAATGATTTAAGTAACATCTCCAAATAACTGAACAAACAGCTCACCTGAAACAAAGAAGACACACAATATCATGTTGGCTGTCACCATTTTCACAGACAGAAACGAGCTCTGCAAACACAATAAATCCGTTACTTTTCGTGTTGTATTGATTAAGTCACTTATAAAGCACTGACAAAGAATTCATGGCCTTTTCAGATGACTTCCCTCTCTCAGTCTCACAACGGAAACTTGCCCTGTACAACCACAGTTCACTGTTTTTAATTTATCACTCATGATTAACAGCATCTGCAGAGCTGTTCTCTGAAATCACTTAAAGAGACAGTTCACCCCAAAATCAAAAATACATATTTTTCCTCTTACACAGTTATCCAACTAGATAGCTTTGGTGTGAGTGGCGGAGTTTTGGAGATATCGGCCGTAGAGATTGCTGCTGTCTCTCAAATATAACAGACCTCACACTGGATTGAGTGGAAAAGAAATATACTCGAAAAAAAACCAAACAAACTCAACAGCAATGTCTCCTCTCTTCTTCTACTTTTCTTTGTACAGTAGAATCTACCTGAACTACCTTATTTTCTACTCGAAAGAAAGTAGGTCCTACATGAAACTGCTCACAACAAGGTCTGTGGATTGACTTGAGTAACTGGGTCATGATTTTTGAGAGGAGACGTTCCAGATGTATTGTTTGGCATTTTGAGACACAAGCCGAGTGCCATTACATTCAAGAGAAAGCAGACAACTCAGACAACTTAATTTTGAAGTGAACTAACCCTTTAGAATACAAAAAAACAAAAAACAACAACAAACACGTGTTTTTTCATAAACACCAACAAATAAAGAATACATGAAGAATAACTAAATTAAGGTTTAGTTTAAGAAGCTGAGAAATAAAAGTAGTAAAATATTTGCTTACCAAATAAGCCCAGAGATAATAAAAATAAGAAAAACTGAGTTAATATTTTAGAGTGAAAATGGAGCAACACACCACCTAACCCTTGTGTGGCTGCAAAGTTTCAAGATGTCACTTGATCCCCATCCCCCATGACTAAGTGTTGCAGAAATACAGGCAATTTGTTCCTACTGCTCACATCCTGTGTAAAAGGAAGTTATTACGACATTTTAAAATCTCTGGGTGTCAAATGACTCAAGCGTCTTCCAGGATTTTTATTTCTAACTTGACTCATGCCAGCCTTCATACATACATTAAATAACTGTCAACAACAATGACATATTTGCACCAGTGAAAGTAAGTTTGTGTAATTCACAAATACAGTTACCACAATGATTTTGCTGATTTCTCTGCCAGAAATGTCAGCAGTCATCTATACGGTTACACAACTGTTGTGAACTATGTGTATACATGTAAACACAAGTGACAATTTCTGCTGCTTCATTTTTATTTCATTTCACACACTTCACATAGATCCAATGAAGATAAATGACACAGTCTAAACATCTTTTTGATACTTTAAAGGTACAGTTCACCCCAAAATTTTAAAAATGCATATTTTTACCCTGGCCTTTGATGCTACTCATCCATCTAGTTTTTTTTTTTTTTTTTTTTTTTTTTTTTGGTGTGAGCTGCAGAGTTTTGTAGATGTCAGCCATAAAGATGTTACCTCTGTCTGATATAATGGGACTAAATGACACTCAGCTTGTGGTGCTCCACACAGACCAAAACGCACACAAATACATTTGAAAAGTTAAAACCCAGTGTCTCTTTTCAAAAATTATGACCCAGTTAGTCAAGACAATCCACAGATCTTGTTGTGAGCAGTTTTATGTAGGAACTACTTTTCTTTGTACAGTCGAGTCTACATGAACTACTTTATTTTCTACTCGAAAGAAAGTAGTGCCTACATGAAACTGCTCACATGGTCTGTGGATTAACTTGAGTAACTGGGTCATGATTTTTGGAAAGGAGCACTAGAGTTTAATTTTTTGTTGAAGTATATTTTGATGCTTTGAGTACCACAAGCCAAGTGCCATTTAATCCCACTATGTTACACATTATATTAGACCAAAGGCAGACATCTCTACGGCTGATATCTACAAAACTCTGCAGCTCACACCAAAAAAATCTGGACTGCAGGCCAGGGGAATAATATGTATTTTTGATTTTAGTCTGAACTTTACCTTTATGAGCAAAAGAAAAAGTCAGGTGCCATAAATCAGATCAACATGAGATAAATTATTAAAGATGATGTTTTCATCTTTGTGTTATACACGCTTTAACAAAGAAATTGAGAAAAAAAACTTAAAAAATATTATTCAACAAGTCTTGATTGTAGAAACTAGTACCATTTACAGTATTTACTGGCCTGGAGAAAATGCACACTTTACATGACACACTAACAAGTAGTAACAAAGACTAAGAAATGAATACAGAAGAAACAATATACAGTATGTTGTGCCATTTATAGTGAACGTGACATCTTCATCCTCTGGTTGGGATTCCTGATGACAGCTCAGTCACTGTGTTGATGTAGTCTGGTTCTACTGTATTCTGTGGAGATGAAACAGCAGAGACTGGTGTCAGTACTCTGAAAGAGCTGAAAGATTTTTTTTTTATCACTGTAAAGATCAGAGTGGCTTTTGCAAAATAGTTGCAACATTTGTGTTACTGCCGTGTTAGTGTCACAGGGCCTCACAACATCCGCATTACAGGACAGCAAGTGGAGCAACCAAACTGCCAAAGTTAGAATTTAAATACACACACACACCACACACCACACAACACACACACACACACACACACACAGTGTTTCCATAACTTCTGGGGACATTGCATTGACTTACATTTATTTCCTGCAGACTTATCCTGACCCTACCCATCACAAGTCCCTGCCTAACCCTAATCCTAACCTTAACCTAAACCTAACCTTGCCCTAACCCTAACTCAAGTCTTCACCCTAAAATTTAATGATTTACATAATGGGGACCTGCAATTTGTCCCCATAAAGCAGGCGAGACCCCACAATGTGAGTGTGTAAACAGATTTGTGTCCCCACAACGATAGTAATACACGTAGACTAGACTTGTAGTTCTCGAGACCGGTCTTGGTCTCAAGACCGGTCTCAAGACTACTTTTTTGTGGTCTTGGTCTTGTCACGGCCTCGACAGTCTTTGGTCTCTGTCTTGTCTCGGTCTCGGGTCTCTCAGTCTCGCAATGTCTCGGACTGGCCGAGTGGTCTCGAAGGGATTTGTACAATTTGAAGTACAGTTTTTTATTTGTATTTTGCATTTGATTTAATGCATTTTTTGGTGCACCTGCATGTGTGTCTATGTATTTAATTACAGTATTGTGCTTATAATGGCCTTGTTTGAATAAATATATGGCATCATTGGCCTTTGAATAATATTTGCATATCGTTGTGATTGATTAAGCATTAGGCCTATGCCATTTCAGTGATGCTGATATTATACAGTGTAATTTGGCTACTATAATGGTAAATAATGCAATTTCAAGTTGATAATTGTGTGTATCTTTAATATTTAAAATTCACGTTTCATCTACAAATTAAGTACAATTTAAATCAGTGACATATTTACCATTCATTAGACTTTTTTTGAGGTGCAGGGTGGTGTTGGAGGCTTGTTATTTTGTTAGATGACTTTGGGACTAGTTAATAGTCATGTCAGTCCTTAATAGCACACTAAGCAGCTGAACCCAGTATGGTGCTTATGTTCTACAACTCATGCAAGATGACAAAAAAACTAGGTTTTTTTTTTTGTCTCGGTCTCGGTCTCGGTCTTGAGCTGAACTAGTCTTGGTCTTGACTTGGTCTGTCTTGGTCTTGGTCTTGGTCTTGTCTTGGTCTTGATACTCTCTGGTCTTGGTAGTGTCTTGGTCTCGGTTTAGGCGGTCTTGACTACAAGTCTAACGTAGACACATACACACACACATTAGATAATGTTCACCATTATCATCTTTTCGAGGCGATAACATGTTATTGTAGTTACAGCATGTTGTGCTGCCCCCAAGTGGCCAAAAATATTAATGCAAGTTAAAGCTGTTTGCATTAAAGGGAAACTTCAATACTTTTCATGTGGATGCCCAAGTCACTGTTGATAGTAAATGTAGTCAGTTGAAGCAATAAATTCCTCCGTGCCTGCTGTACCAACAGAGAAAGCTGAGTTAATAAATATAATGTGAATTCTATATTATTATTAATTATTTAAAAAATGAATGATACATATTGGCTAAAATAATATCTGATTCGACAGATTATGTCAAACCGTATAACATTAATTATTAGGCAAAAAGATTTATAAAACTAAAGTATATTTGTGAAGTTTTTTGATGAAGCAGGATAATAGTTGTATCAGCTGAAAAGGATCCAGATTGTACTTGCTTTTTGTTTTTTTCATTCCCTCAAACTACCTTCCTTTCAAAATCAGTAGTGAATATTCTCAGTTTATGAAGTTAATTAGTTAGGTTCGGCAGCAGGGTCACGCCTCAACCACACCTCTAATCACCTGACAAGCCTACTTATACCTGGCTAACCCATTCAGCCATGTTTGTCTCAGATCTCTCAACCCGCCCACCCCTTTCCCCTCTTCTTCATCATCTCCACATATCCTCTCATTCCTTCCGATTCCATCTAGCGCATATCTCTCACATGTCTCATTCTAGGTACAGTCCGGGGGCTCATAATCAGCTCGGGCGGAAAACACCGAGACAGAACCCCCACACTGAGTCTCCCCCTGCCCAGCATTCAGCATACCCTCCGGACCAGCCTGGCTGACGACATCCTCCATCCATCTTCACTCCTCCCCTTTACATTCATTCGTTGTCCATCTTATCTCTCTGAATGTTCATTAAAATCTTTAACTACATATTGTTGCAGCGTGATCCTTGCCAGTGAAACTACAATCAGCTCTGATTTACCAAGAAAAAGTTTGATTGCCTGCCCTTAGTCTAATGTGCTGCACAGACCTTTTTCTTGGCAGCCATGTTGATATGAAATAGAACGTTAAACTCACGTGTAACCAATTATAGGCTAATTAAGGTCCTGTTCCATGAGTCTGTCCAGAGAGCCAAAATGCACAATGGCACCACCCTGACTCTGTCTGAACTGAGTGGAAAAGAACCTTAACTGGTAACACCTGTGTGCCCACAACTATTTCACATCAATATGGTTGCTGTGAAGAAGGTCTCTTGCATTGTGGTCTGGCTTTTCGTTGGTCGAGATGCTCACCTTTTAACATGATTGGCTTTGACGATTATTCCAATATGCTGAACATCAAACTCGAAAGGGATCTAATAATAAACTCTAGCTAACTGATTCTTAAAGAGTTAAATTAGGAGCTATTTTAAGATGGACCATTTCTTCCTCCTGAAACTTGCAGACAGTTAAGACGACCTATAGTTATATACATTTCCCCATATGGCAGCTTACCTTCATTGGTTTGGTGGAGCGTGTAGATCTAAACCAGCTGAAAGAAACAGATGATGGAATAGTTTTGGGTTTTCTTCTTCATGCTGTAATGACACTGATTTGTCTTATAGAGCCAAACCACATTTAAAATTAGACCAATTTGTCAGTAGCTTCAAATGGCCAAATGTAAAAGTTTGTCTCACCACTCAAAGATGACAAACACGCTGACGAGCATCATGATTCCAAGGATCTTCACAATAACGTGGACGCCAACCAGTTCAGACTGTTGATCACCTGTAACACAACAGCAGGTCACCTTCTACAATGTTGTTGCTCTAAAATATGGGTCATCAACAGGGGGTCAAAAGTCTGAAAAAAAAACATTAACTTGTATCCAGCATAGGCTACTTTTGTATCCTCATGTAATAATGTGAGCAAACAAGAGAAGACCCAAAAATATTAAACGCAGTATATGTAGTAGGGGGGCCATGGCCTGAAAAACATTGAAGACCCCTGATCTAAAATATCACAAACCAGAATTCCTGCAGTTACCTTCAAATATCAACTGACAACTTTTTGACAGTTGAATGTTCTCGTCATTTTCACATCCACAAAAGAACAGTCTGCCTCGATCGCCGTTGGTCACATTAAAGGCATAAACCCGTGTCTTCACTTTGACCAGTTCCAGTCTGTCATCACTGATCATGAACCAGGCAAAGTGGATGGGAGGAGGGTTTCCTCTGCAGGAGCAAGTCAGGTTCACCGCACTGCCAACAGACACTGGATCAGAGGGACTGACGACCGAAGTGTCCCTGGAGAGTCTGGAAGATTTTGGAATATGAAAAGATTTGTGAAGTGAGGAACAGAAGAATATTTCGTGGTAAAATTAGATCCTTTGAGGTGAATCAATAACCAAGGAAACCATTATTTATAAACTGTGATGCTCTTGCAAAAGATGAGTTATATTTAGAAATGTTTTCTCTGCAACTGAAGCATATCAGCATCATAAAATTTCACTGATAATCCGACACCTTACTTTTCTTCAAAGGAAAATTCTCTTCATTTCTCCTTATGGAAGGTCAGACGCAACAGCACACTTTGGTTGGTGAGGTTTGAGCACCACACTCAAAAGCGCCTCACTATTTTTAAATAAGTAACCCGCCATCATCTTCATAAAAGAAACTTAAATGAAGCCTCACATGAAACACTGAGAGTCTTTGTCTCCTCTGCTGTCTTGACATCTTGTCCTTCATTCACAGGATATATGGCACAACAGGTGATGTTGTATCCATCATGTTGGTCTGACAGAGTGATGGTCTCCTGGATCTTAGTTGTAAAGGTTCCATCTGTGTTTTCCTCTATTTTGTTGTGAGAGTCTTGTTGTAGATTCCAGGTGAGTTTAGGAGGGGAGTGTGGACAGGGAGTGAAAGCTGAGCAGGTTATAGTGACAGACTCCTTCTCCTTCAGATCACCTGAGATCTCAATTCTGGGGCTCGGAGGAGAATCTGTGGATTCAGGATCAGTTGGGACATCAAAACCATTCACTCTGTTAATAATCCTACAGCAGATAGCTTCATAATTCAGATTTGGGTCAGTGAATTTGTCATTGACACATATTAAAATGATGACCAGCTGTTTGATTGTCTCTAGGCTATTGGAAGGATTGCCATGAAGTTTAGTACAAACATTAATGAACAGTAATCACTTTGGTGAGCCGTTAACTTTTCATCTGGCACCATTATCAGGTCCAGTTAGTATGGTAGTGGCTGGGCTGCACCAACAACCATTAATTTTTAAACCCGATTAAATCATGGCTTTACTTTAAATTATGATGCACTGAACATTAAAACTAATTTAAAATGAAGAAAAATTCAATTGTAGCCTCTTTTTAAGCCTCAATTTAGTTTTTACTCTAAATATTACATTTAATTCTGTTGCATCAGAACTTTAAACTCCAATTTAATATGTAATCCAGTATGATTTTTAAACTTACACTTAAGGAGGTTTAGCTTTTAGAATAGCTAGTAAACAATGCAACATTCAGTTAACATTTTAGATAGCTAACAAGCAATGTAATGTTTTGTAACCTTTAGTTAACTAGCAAATGTAACATTTTTTTAAGGAACACTTACTAGGCCCTGGCAGCATGCTAATTTATTTTTAATATATTTATTTATTTCAATTCAGGTATGCAAACATATTCATGTTGATTAAACTTTGTTTAAGTTCACTTTACATAAACAAACGTATATTTTCTAGAGATATAATAGAATATAAATGAATGTTTAATTGGCAACAGAGCTCTGCTTAATTTTACTTACAAAACATTACATACGTTCCATTTACTCATTATAAACTTAGTTTTGCTTAACTCTGATTAGAACTGCTCTAAGATTAAATTAATTGTTGTTGGTGCAACCCAGTGTTAGTCTTGTCATTCTAAACAATAATATTAAAGATTAAAAGAAATAAAACTCTCTTACCTTTAACTGTTATTTGAAGAGGATCACAAAACGCTGTTGCTTTGAATTTCTTTTTCTCAATTCTAAAGTAGTATTTGTCTGTGTAACTTGTGATTAAACTGGAAAATATTGTGGTACAATTTTTCTGACTCATGTTTCCAATAATATTTATTGGATAGACGTTAACTGTTTCTCTGCTGTTGAAAATCACATTGTTTGGATACACGCCAAATCTGAAGTCACTTTTAATCCACACTCCAAAGATGTTGCTCGTGCTGTTGAACTCTTGTTCTGATTTAGCACTAAAGTTACATGGGATTTGCAGACAAGATCCACTCAGTGCTTCAATCTTCTGTGGTGTAGTAATGAGGAGTTGTGAATCCTCAGGACAAGCAGCTAAAACACCTATAAAAGAGTCATGATTAACAGTTGTGATTAATATAATGTGCAAGAGTTTAATGAAGAGAAAAACAAAATATTTAAGTAGTAAAATTCTGCATATGGCCTTTTTTTAACTGTACATTTTTTAATGATTCAGATGTTATTGGTTCACAACAAGCTGATCACCTTCCTTTAAGCCCCCATTAGACAGACCCCATACTGACCAAATCCATCTATACAGGCAGAAAACACAGATCAGAATATCCATGTAAATTCAGGGAAAATATATAAATTGTAAATGATTCAAGTAGCTCACCTGAAACAAAGAAGACAATCAGTAACATGTTGGCTGTCACCATATTCACAGACAGGACTGCAATGACGCTCATCATCTGGAATTACAAACACAGCAGTGCAGTTACTTTCCAGTATTCTTGGTCATGTTATTTATGTGGATATTACTAAGCAAGCAACGTCCCTAATTACAATTCACATGCACATCCTCTACAACCAGACCTTACTATGTTTTAAGCAGTGATTAACAAATGCAGAGCTGAAGTTCGGCATATATTAACTACCTGAAAGCCTGAAAAGTGAAATCTTTCAGAATGTCTTCTTTCAGTGCAGATCATAGGTCTAATAATATGACTCCTAAAAAGGTAAAGGCTTAAAAGGTAAGAAGTAAAACCAGTAAAAGCCCCAAAAATCATCGCCTTACCAAACAAGCCCACAGCAAAAAGGGGAAACAGTGAGGTCTCATAATTGTCAAATGACAGTGACGCAATGTCAGGAAATTTATGCAACACACCAACAAAGCAGCTACCCTTTAGAGGAATTGTAATACAAAAATAAGCTGTGAGACTATCAAGCCTAGTTGGTTTCACTGCAGACACATGAAAGACTGCAAAAGCAAGTATAGTTTTCATCCTTACTGCTTAAGTCCAAGATTCTCAAACTGTGGTACATGTACCACTGATGGTACACGAGGTCAGTAAATGTTTAAAAAAAATGAAATTAATTTAAAAACATATAATACTATCAAATAATACAAAAAAACTGACTTGTTTCGTGCACCAAACAGCACAAAACAGTTATGTGGTACTTAGAGAGCTCAATATTTTCTGAGATGATACGTGGTATAAAAATTTGAGAAACACTGCTGTAATTTATTTTGTCATGTGACTCACTGCGAGCCTGTAGCCTTTATGTGGAATGTATGAGAATAAACACAATGATACAAATATTAAGTCCATGTTTTGCATACATGTTGTTTCCACATTTCCACTTGTTGTTCTTGGAGACGATCTGTCTTCACTTCTATCTGTTGCCTGGTGGAAATCTGCTCTCTGTGAGTAACAGCACAGATCATAATTGCAATTAAATGCAGCATTATATATACCTTAAGTGAATACAGTATTCCGTGTATTTAGCCCTTTAATTAATGTATAATAAACTAAAGATTGGATTTTGACTGATAGAGCAACAGCAGTATACAACTGCTGTGTTTAAACTGTCCTCTGAAAGTTTCTGAACATGAAATGACATTTTTGTGGAATAAAACTATCTGAATTTTTTTAAAAAGTAATTTATATGTCGTCTTTTTTTGGAGTTGCTGAAATTCTGCAGCGCGCTCTGCGCAAAAAACACTGATAAACAATATGATATGAAATTTGTGCTGCATTTTGATTTTCCAGCATATAACATTAACTTCAAAGCAAAACAGAATAGACAGTTATTATTCCTCTTCGCTTTTTATTTCAAAAAACTTTGCAGAAATCATTGTGGAAATGTATCACTCAAGTTTTTAAAGACTTCCTCTAAGTTTTTTCCACTTTGGCCAGATCTTCACTGAAAAAGACAAAAGAAAAAAAAAAAACCATAGTGTGTATGCTCAGAGGAAGGTGATGCTGCCTCCAAACTGTTTTTCAAAGAATTCAGTTTCTTTAAAGGTCTCTATCATTTCCTCTCTTTTCCTGGTCTATTCTTACCTCTTCTGTTCTCCTCTTTACAATTAAAAAATGGCAGACAAGAGGGGAAGTTCAAATTTAAGAGACTAAAGGTGAACAGATAATCTAATCTAATATAACAAGTAAATATTTACCTATAGCAAGAGAACATTTAAACTTCATGTTGCCCTCCCACCTCCTCTCCTCACCTCTCTAAACAACAAATCACAACCAAGTAAAAGTTAAAAACTTAACATAATTTAGACAAACAGATGAATCATTGATCACTATATAAATGTTGAGGGTGTACCCTCGTTGTTGCCCTCCCAACGAGAGAAGCTATCATGACTCGCTGGGCATGCCTACCCAGTATGCCTTACGGGAAGACCTGCCCCACTCTGATTGGCTATACTCTTACAGGCATTTTCTAGGGTTAGTGCAGCGGTCGCCAGCCTATCAGACTCACAGACCCACTCTGAGCTGGCTAGTGGACAAAAGGTTTTCTTTTCCCAGTTGCCAGATGGTTTGTTTAAATATCACAACACAAATGTAAAATTAAGGTGAACTTGGTATGAGAGTTGAGTTTAGGCAGGTGGCTCTGGGGAGCAGTGCTGGGTGCAGACAGCCGAGCCTAGCAGAGCACTCATTGCTGAGGTTGGGTGCTGTTTGTATGCAGGTCAGGGCTGCCAGCAGTGAAGACAGGTAGCTCGGCGCATTCAGTGAGTCATGATGGTCTCTTCCTTAGGATGAGGGCCCCACAGAGGCAGCAAGCTCTCCAACAATGTGTTGGACAGAGAATGGGCCCGAGTGAGAGATTCAGGTCACTACCTCATACATACACGTTCAAAGAAGATGGTGTGGTCAGTTACTAAATAACTACCTTACAGGACTGTATAAACCCGGTACTCGGTTTATGTACAGTAGGAAAACAACTGGTGAAGGAAATTATTTACAAAGTCAAACAATATTTCTCGAGGCAGAAAGAGGCATTATGCAGGAGTTTACTTTTAAATAACATTTATCCAGACCTGCATGGGGTCATCATGTTTGTCATTCCAGGCTCATACAAGTAACAGTCTACTATCTAATTTTCACTTAAAAAAACAATATAACACATAGAAATAGGCAATAAGGCAATATAAAATATTGTTCCAGTGATCGCTGACATGGCGTCTTCTTCATCTCCTTCTGGTTCATTGTAACTCAATCACTCTGTTGACATAGTCCGCTTCTACTGCATCCTGTGGAAATGAAACATATACACTGTCATATAAATAAAAATAAATTCAAATATTTAACACAATCATTTCTAAACAGAAGAATGAAGTTTATTTTGCCTGATGAAGGTCTGGTACCGAAACGTTGCAAATAAATTTTATATTGCAAGTTGGACAGTGTGCGGGAGTCCTTTTGCAACTTTTTGGTCTTCTCTCTCCAACGCACCTGTCTTGTTTTAATAGATGTGCGAAGGGTTTTACTTTGTTCTAAACAACAAATTCCAACAATGTGACTCCTTTTCTCATGCATCATCTTTGGGTTGGTAGAGGATGGTGACATGCTTAAGAAAACTACAGCAGTGCCAGTGGTTTTAAGGATTAAGTATGAAATTAATGAAGTTAGGTCTTTACATGCAACCTCAAGCATCAGAGTCTTCTCTGCTGCTATTGTGTCCCCTCCTTCATTCACAGGGTAGATGGCAGAACAGGTGATGTTAAATCCATCATGTCCTTCTGACAATGTGATGTTCTCCTGGATTTCGGTTGTGAAGGTTTGATTCCCTTTTGCTTCCAGATGGTTCTGAGTCTTGTTGGAGATTCCACTGTAGTTTAGGAGAGGAGCTGGCAGTGCGACTGATAGCTGAGCAGGTTATTGTGACAACAATGCCCTCAGTTAGCTCACCTGAGGTTTCAATAGTGGGGACTGAAAATGTGTCTGTGGTCAGAAAAAAAGACATTATTTAGGTTTATTTTTATTTTAACTTCCATTTTGTTGGTCTTTTCAAATTCTGTAGGGTATTTGAAGTTGGACAATCTCTGAATATATTCTGGTGAACTGCAGCTTTAATGATGCAGGAGATGTTATATTTTGTACTTGTAAATATACAAGTTTTATTTATTATTATTCAATTAATTAAACTTAAATTTCTAGTATTTGTTAAAGCCTCTGCAAATTCAAATCCACAAAAGTCTGCTAACCATGTCGTTTAGGGTTTCATTTACATAATTTTCATCCAAATTTGAAATATTGTCATTTAACTTTCCTCTGTTGGGTTTGAATTGAATAATGTTTGGACTTAATTCCATGAACTAATTATAAAAAAAATTCTACACCAAAAATTCAGTTAAATCTGCCACTTTGAGTCTGAGCCAACTCAACAACAGGAAGCTGAAATTCCATTAACAAAAGCATTTTACCTTGCAGAAATCAATAAATGATTCATTAAGTGTACAGGAGTATTAAAAAAATTCAGTGGTCAAGATCATTATAGAACAAATGTGTTATCTTCCATCCTCAAGCTCTTGCATCTGAGTTTGTCTTGAAAGTGACACACTTACATTCTTTGTCTGAAGGTGTGATTTCCAATTCTTCAGTCATCACTGGCTTTACCATCAAGAGTTGAACTATCACTGGCAAATTAAACATTATTTTCTGCATCTGAATGCAAATTGGCTCAGAAATTAAGCAAACATGTTTGCTTTTTTCCAAATAAAACACATGGGCAACTCACCTGATAAAAATAAGACCGTCAACATCATGTTCTGTCAGATTTATCAATTCTCAGATTAATCTGATTGAGACTTTGCATGCACAGACAGACATGTGAAAATGGCTCAACACTGTTTGAAAAAACTTGTCAATTTTAAATTAATAAAAATTATTTCAATAGTAAGACAATAAAAAATAAAAAAAACACTTGTTTCTTAATGTTCAATCACAGATAAACCAGATTTTTTCAAGAACTTATGTTCATCACAACCAGAGGTGAACATGAAACACCGTCAGAAACTAAACAGCGTCAAGACAAGTGACCACCATAATGAGCACATTTTAGTTGTATTGCTCAGAGTGAGGTTCTCTTGAGCATGTATTGGATGTATTCTTAGACTTAAACTGTATGCACTGTATGCATACCCCAAATATAAAACCAAATGCTTTCTTGAAGAAACACAGGATGACCATAAAAGAGTAAATGAAAAGCCTAATGACAAATTACTCTACAAAAAGACTTCCTTACTTTTATTCAATAACAGAAAACATACATCAATAAATCCTGGAAACAAAATTTGTTTTATATCAACAAAATAATGTTTGGTCACGTACATAGACAGTTGTTAAGCTGACCTAATCATCACACAAACTCTTGTTGTGTAGCAGCTTCCTCTTGCCTTAGCTGGAGCTTTTACTCTATTTAGTAGGTGTTACTTATTTCAATAATTACTTCCCAAGGGAATCAAAGCAGCCCTATATTCGGCCTATTTTCCCTTCTTAAATTTGCCTGGCGTTGCTCCAGTCTTCTGCTTCTTTTTGGCTGATCCTTTCATCTCAGGTTCCTGAGTCAGGCAAAAAAAATGGAACAAATGAGTCCAGCATTCAAAAGCTAACTGAATGTGTGCAACAGAAACTTGTTGGGGGGAAGAGAAAACAGGGATTGGAACAATTCATAATATACATGAGCATCAAAATTAGGGATGACTTCTTTTTCATGTTTGATACTGCAACTTTGATTATCTGCCAATACCCATACAAATCATACACCTTCTCTTTCCCTTCCTTGAACAACTATGGATGTTAATAATACATTTGTATGCATGCAGTTTGCTTATCCTTGTCTTGCAATATCAGACAAACGGAGATCTCGCCACCTGTCTGGGAATTTCTAAATGCAAAATAGTTGCTTGAATGGCGTTGACAACGGCCGCAAACAAACCTACGCCCGTTATATTCTTTCCATGGACACGCCTTACTAGAAACAACGCTCTCCCCTCATTCTCCTCAGCTGTGGGCACATGACTTCTGCATGTCACTGCCCTAATATGCTAAGGACGGCCTAAAGACTTTGGTTTGGTTTGGCAATGGAGGTTTCTTTTTTGTCTCTCTAATTGTTTCCACCCAGTTTTAGCAACAAAAGCTTAGCAAATGTCCTCATTCTCTATTGAGTGAAGCATTAAGAGACCAACTTGTGAGATTTTACTTAACAGAGCCATTTAAAAACCATCAGGCTCAAACTGTGAAACAAATATTCGACTCCCATGACAGAAGAAATAGCCCACAACATGACTCGGTTGTGCAATAATGCATCTGCCCCTTTTTTTATATCTGCTGAATCACTTTTTCACGTCAATGAAAATCTTTTTGAAACCAACAAAAGATTTTTGGCTATGGTATCGAGACCTGATACTGAAACATGGTCCGATCAATCTCAAACAATTCTATGGTAGGCGTTGAAATAATAAAATTCTTATTTTTCATTATTTAAAAAAAGTTCATTTTAATTAATAAAAGTCTGATAATTTTGGAAACATGTTTGCTGTAGTTTTTCTAAATGTACCTTCCGTTTGGAGGACAGAGATCCAGTGATAGTGAAGAAAGAGTCCAGTCGTCCCTGCGTGCTGCCCTGTCGGCTCTTCAGAATCTTCTTACAACCGTTACGCATCCTGTCCTCACTGCACACAGATTAAACAATCAATAAGCAAAATGTTTTGCTATGCACAATGTTATTTCCAAATGAACTTTCCATTAATCATTTCTCATGAACAAAAAGGCATTTAAAGGAGCATTTAGATGACTGTAAGTAAAGAAACAACTGTGTATAACAAGAGACTAAAGTAGATCTATGAGAAGAATGTCACTGTAAGAGTGGTAGGTAAAATAGTTCACTATAAAGAGTCAGTCACATGAACTGACTCTGGAATGTGCACTAAACCTCGTATGTAAAAAGGTTTTGTGTTCAACTATAAACTCTGCCTCTACATGACCAGCAGTGCAGCCTAGTGGCCAGATGTTGCACAAGCAGTTGGTCTGTCAAAAACACAAGCAAAGAAGGTGAATGCAACATGCAATACAGTGCTGAGGAAAGTCTGATCATGGTTTACCTGAACTGTTTCTCATTACACATGAACTGAATCAGTCCATCCTCATCCGGCTCATTCCACTTCAGCTCCACGGTGGAACAATCCACCACTTCTGGCTTCAAGAACAAGCCCCTGGCCTCTTTGTACAGCCAGTCCTCTGGAGCCGGATGCTTCTGCATGAGGACAAGGAACACACACAAAGAATCAGAACCAAACCCCATCTTTGTTTCACTGTCTGAACTTCGGCATTGTAGAGAGAGATCAACTTACCTTGGGGTCAATGTTTTCGAGGATCTCCTCAATGCAGCCGTGCTGTTTGATCAGATCGATGGCTCTCTTGGGGCCAATCCCCTTGATGGTGCCGCAATAGTCGCAGCCCAGCAGAATACACAGATCTATGAACTAGGATGGACCATGGAAAGAAGGAGTTAATGCAAGGAAGAAGAAGTTTATGGATCCACATTCCACAGAGTACATAAAAACAAAGAATAACAACAAAACCACATGCTATTTTGTGTTGTGTTTGTGTTATTAAGCTGTGCCACTGTTTTTGTTTTATTTACAGAAGATGTGTACTAAATGTGTTTTGTTAGTGGACTGTGATGAGCTGAATGAACAATAGCTCCAGCTATGCAGAAGCTAATGGGGATCTTAATAAACAAACAGTTTTAATTACCAGGAGATTACTGTAACATTTCTGTGAGGAATTTGCATAGCATTTGGTTTGCAGAGTGCACATCCGCCTGACAGAAGAAGTGGTGCGATGTAAAATGACACTCCTTATGTAATCATATAATATGCTGCACCTTTCTAAGAGTTGGAAACAAACTTTACCTGGTCATTGGTCAGGCCAATGTCCTGCAGGATTCGACTGAAGTGGAACTCTTGAATAGGAAGTTTCCTAAAACAAACAAATTCATGTATTATTAAGTGCAAAAAAGAACAGATTGCAATTAAATTTAATGACTATTACTTGTTTAACATTCCACATAACAACTCCTCTCCCAAGCCTTAAAAGACCGGTATGTGGGACTTAGTGGCATCTAGTGTTGAGGTTGTAGATTGCACCCAAATGAATACAGCTTGTCTGCCCCTCACTTTCAAAGCATGTAGGAGAACTTGCAGTGGGCAACAAACGCATGAAAAGGCCTTTTCTAGAGCCAGTGTTTGGTTTGTCCATTCTGGGCTACTCAATGCAACATGGCTGCCTTCGTGGAAGAGGACCTGCGCCCTCTGTAGATGTAAATGGCTCATTTTACAGTACGAAAACAACACGAAAACACACACTTCTTATTTTTAGGCAATTATACATGAACGAAAACAAATTAATATTATATTCTAATCTGTCACATTCTGCCAACAGATCCATTACACACTGGACCTTTAAATATACACAATTATACAAATATCTAAATATTTAAGAGTAAGACAGGATGATGTGACATAATATATGTTAAGGTTCCTACTGGCTCATGGTGAGAAAAAAACTGCCATCATCAAAGCTGTTCTATGGAGTTTTGTTTTTAACAAAAGAGGAGATTTTTTGTATGGTTTTGTAGACTGCTGTGCAGAGCTGGTAAACTTTGATACCAAGTAATTTGGCCCCATTTTGCTCCCAAATCAATTATGGATAATTAAATAAGATGGAATTAATTGCAGGTTAAATGTTATGATAATCAAGTATAGAAATAATTTCAAGGTTGCACCAAAAGCTGCACCGGGACCAAAACAGGGAAAGACACCAAGTCACCTCTATTCTCCGAACATCTCTGCTACAGAGTGGAAACAATGACAATATGGACAATAACTGTGTAAAACAATGATGCAGTAACAGTGGGATGCAGGTGTATCATTACTTTGCTTCACTGGCTGTGAGGTGTCTGAGCAGGACATTTGTCCCAAAGGTCAGCCCGTCCATGTCCTCTGTTGCTGTGGCAAAGACCTTCCCTGATTTAACAAGAGCAGCACAGCTGGCCTCCGCTTCACATGGAGCCTACAATACAAAAAGACTCAAATTATATTTCACAGAATTATTCACCCACACCTGTCCTGTTGTGATTGATTTCACTGACATGGGGGAAAATGCTTTAGTTGTCCGGCAAACAGTAGAACAACAGCATATCATTCTGACTTCAAATTTACTTCTCCAAATGTATTGAGGGTGAGGACACTGCAGTTCAGATGTCAAAACAATCAGAAAAATTACTTCATACGACTTTTTGCAAATAATATTTCATGAACATTCCACTACTTATGGAGAAATGTAACAAATAGCATTTGCTTTACATTTTAACCTTCTGTTTATTGTCCCTAAACTGCCTTTTAAGCCTATTCAGACAATAAACTGTAAAAATAAGAAGAAAAATGAAAAAGAGCACTGAAAATTCCTCAAACCTGTTTTGCAAAATCACTGTCAACATAAATGAGGAAATATAATTAACGCTAACAACAGCTGTAGCAAAGTATTAGTCGATCCAACCTCAATGTATGGCACTCCCATCAGGGTCAGCAGCTTCTTGCACTCATCATTATGCTGCTTGGTGACTTTAACCAGACGTTTGGTGAATTTGTCAATATTCTCCTGTTCCCCTGGGTTGAGATAAAAAAAAATATCCACACATTTACACATAACCAAAGTAAAACATTTTTACAATCTATACCATGTAAATAAAGCTCACTATATCAAAAAATATCGTAACTGATCACATTGGTTTAAATCCCTGTTAATATGTCAAAAAGACACTGATTTTTATCTCTGCAGAAACAATTAGCTTGTTTGTCCATACATAAAAACAAAGCACAATAAATCCAAGCAGGCACCAGTCATGACTATTGTTAAATTAACTGTGAAAAGCTTTAAATGTACCCATTTCCTGAGCTTGCGCCAACAGCTTCTCAGCTTCTGCCCTCCTCTCGCCTCTCTTCTCCAGCTGGGGGTGAAGAGAAGAGCAAAGGCAAGTAAGAGAAAGAAGAAAAAGCTGATAGATGATGCAGGTTACAATAAAGAAAACATATTCAAAAAGGAGGGTGAGAGCAAATGTAAGTCTGTAAATTTTTTCATCTAACATATTTTGACCCTTTCTATTCCAAATAGATGATTTAATCAACAGTTTTAAAATGTTTTTATGTTTTGCGATCTGAAAAAACAGATTACAGAGACTCTTCAGAATCTCAGCCATCATGACACAACATGATGATTACAGCTAAAGTTCAGTTTGACCTACAGGTGATCAAGATTACAGGTGATATGCAAACAAAAGCAATCCTACACAGCATTGAAAATAAATGATGGAAGACATGTCCGATTACCACCTCCATAATAACAGAATGCAGGGAAAAAAGCACCAGAGGAAATTACAGTCATACTAACCTCTGCTGATTTGAGCTGCGGGGGCTTGCCGTCAAACACATACACAGGTTTGATCCCATGTTCCAACATTCGGATTGTCCGGTAGAACATTCCCATCAGGTGGCTGAGAAAAAGAGCAAGCAGGTGGCAAAAATATTTCAGTCTTGTGCCAGACTTGTACTACCTGGTCTAGGACCCATTCAAGAACTACGATATCTCTAATATGTCTAACATTGTCTAATGTCAAAGTGTCTGTACCTTGTCGTCTCTCCATCCTCATTCTGAAGAACGTTCCCATCCTGTCGCACAGCAATCAGGAACTGGTAGATACACATGGAGGCATCTATAGCAATTTTCCTGCCTGCAGTAAGTAAATTATTTGGCATGTTCAAAACAGGATGGATAAGCATTTATTTATTATATTATGGGGCAAGGTAAAGTACAGAAAATTCTTTCATTTGCTCACAAGTTCAGACCTGCATTAGGTAAATGAGGCTATGTGTCACTATTTGACAAAGAAAATAAAGTTTTAAACCATCAATTTGAAATTATTACCACTGTATAGAAATTGCTGGGTAACTACAATCTGGTCTCTGGGTCAATTAACCCTTATTGAATGAACTGGCTCTACAATCTGACATGGCTGTCATCTTGAGAAATGATTATGCGCTGTTTTGATTGATCTTTGCTGTAGCATCATCTGATATAGCACTGATCCAGTTTACCTAAGGGAGACCTCATTCTCCTTTCTCATGCAGACCTCATAATCAGTGCATAGGGAAAGAGACCTGTAATGTTTACCAAAGTAGTTCTTGATGTCTTGCTCTTTGATGGCACCAGGGGCCTGGTCAGCAATCAGCTTAGCAAGTCCGTGTATTCCCATTGTGGTGGGCTAAAATCACTATGGTCTGAAAAACAATGAAACAATGTCTATTAATTGTATTGCCACATACATCGACCATAGCTACACGTTATAATCGGTTAATGAGGCTGAATCTGCCCCGAAGTTATTAAAAACGCCATAGCACGTCAGTTAAACACCTGGGCTTTAAAGTGCTTATTTAGTTTACATATGTGCTACTGATATACGCCGAATTAATCACCAGCAACTAATAATGGTTAACGCATAACGTAAACTTACGTTCTATGCGTGTCGGTTTAAAGTGAAAGACGGACACATTAAATTGGCAGCTTTTTGAAAGAAGTCTGGGCTGCAGGGGTAGACGCGTGTCCGGGAAAGAAGCTAACTGTGCCGCAGAGAGCTAACTGTTGGGGGCGTAAAACATAAATAATGTCACATTCATTCACAATGCACATGCCATTAGCAAATAGCAATATGCATTAGCTAGATACTTTACATGCCGAATTAGGTTAAACCGTTTTATTGTTTACAAGGGACACTCACCACTTGGCTGCAGTCGAGTCCGTGCACTTGTCCCGGCGTCTCGCGCGCGAGGAATTGCGTTTCTTTCGCGGGAAATCAAATGGCAGGCATTACCAATCAATCTCTCGAGCACGGCTTCGTCAAAGACATTGAGGAAATTCGCATCGATAGTGCAGGATCGATCAAAATGGTCTGAGTTCTAACGAGGAAGTACTTTTCAGGCATTTGATTGGTTCGTTGAGGCTGAAGGAAATCCGGTCAATACAGAAAAATAATAAGAGTCGCTCAGGTAGAGGCTTAAACGGTCTAAACGTCGGTTTTCGGTGGCGTTTAAAACACAAAGTAAGACATTTTAATTGCAAATGGCTTGTGAGGTTGATATCTCGCCGGCTGCAAATAACCGGTAACGTCTGAGGTGTGTTTTTGTTTCTCCGCCCACTCCGGAAAACTCAACCGAGTCGTCGTTATTTTTATTTTTTAAGGTGACGTGGAGTCGGAGCCCCTCTTTTACACCGTCTCATGTGTCAATAAAAGTACTTGGTGTACCCGGATATGAACGCCATGGATTCATAAGACGTCGGGACGCTGCATCGAGGATTTACAAGATGTTTAGCTGTAAATCTTTACATTGAGCTCCTCTGTCGGCGTAAACCACCGGGGCCTGGAGTCCGAGGAATCCAGCGGACAGACAGGTTTTGTTGGATCTGCAGCATCGGGACTGAAGTGACATAACAGTGATACTGGTAAAGCAGATTCTACTAACTTCGTGTCTGTTGTCGTTTTCTGGCTTCATGTGTTGGAGGCCAAAATAAAAAAAAAAAAATCCAATGTGTCTATTTATAACAAAGCGGTTTTGATATTTGTTTTACACGGATCAGTCAGATCATTATAGACACGTTTCTTCCTACTGAATCTGCAAAACAAATAGGATGTGCCCAGCCTTTTATGACACTGAGATACTTGACCTTGCTCTTACTCTTAGTACAGCAAATTGGGCATAGTCTGTTTCAGCATTGCTTTATTCACTAGATGTTACAACTAGTTTACAAAAGCATTATTGCTGGTCATTGTTATTTGTGTTAAATCATGTCTCACAAACTTGTTCTGAACGGAAAATCGTATCAAATGCATTTTTAAACATCCCTTTTCCTTTTTAATTGCAACTATTAATTGTCCTGACACTAAAAAAAAGTTCAGGAGGTCCAGACCTACAGCTGTGATGCTACTCTGAAGAGGCGTGACAGGAGACAGTTTGACAATTTCATTCAGTTCAAAAAAAAATCTTATTTATCCCCAAGAGGCGGTTTCTGAGGCAAGCACAGTGTAAGAAACATACACACAAAACATATAAAGACAAAACATTTTAGGCAGTAACAATATATGACTTGCCGCAGTGGCCGTATGGCACAGTTTGACAGAAGATCATTGATGGCTGATCAGCTTCTTGAAACTATCACCACCACGTAGCAGCCTTGGTATAGAAACCAGCTTAATCCATATTTTATCAGGCATGTACACCATCCTCCAGGGACAGTCACATTTTAATTGAAATCTGCTGTCATCAGAGCTTTCTAACTTCTTTTCAAGATTAACACTGAATTTCAACATGATGCTCAGCACAGAATAGAAATTGTTATCATCTATCAGGAGTGTCAAACATACAGCCCGCAGGTGAGAACAGGCACACCAAAGGGTCCAGACGAGCCCATTGGATGACTTTGTAAAGTGTAAAAAATTGCAGAACAGTCATCCATCCCAGACCAGAATACAATTCTCTGACAAACAATACTCGATGCAGTCATATTTAAGATGTTGAACATTGTCAGTCAGTAGCTTCAGTACAAAATAATTTGTATCAGACTTCTATCTGGAAACAATCCTGGAGGAATCCTCTTTCTAAGGCACTGCCAGAACTTTTGATCTGTAATATATTTGTGAGGCAGCGAATAACTTACCCTTCTTCCTCAGTCCACTTCAGTTGGTGTAGTGTGGTGATGCCATTATTACTACGCAGGAGTGTAAATATCTGGAAAATTAAAATAATTTATAGATCTCAACAAATAAATTGTCAATCATAACAAGGTAAGCTGTTATATATGATTGTTATTGCATTTGTAGATTCACTGTGATCTGTGTACTGTATTGGACATGTAATGACAGTAGACTGACTGACTTTGGAAAAACTGAAACATGTTGAAATTGCACTTATTTTTCTTAAGACATCTCAGGCTGTTCACCATGATTTGTAAAAGGAGGGTTCATTAATCATGAATGTTTTCATAATGTACTTGTACTACTTTATACTAAAAAGGGGAAAAATGGACATGTTGTTATGTATAGGCTATTCTGCAAAGGTTTTACTGGTCCGATCTGTGTGAAATCGATTGGGCTGTATGTGGCCCATGAACAAAATTGAGTCTGACACTCTTGAAATAGATTTTAACAGCATTAAAACTGCAGCATCCAGACAACTCACACTTTTTGCGTTGCTGTGATATTTCATCAGCACTGCAACATCAGTGCTGAATACGATCGGCCTCTGAAATTGATTTTTACATTCTACCTCAAAGGTGTGTTTTGAGTTTGAGGACCAATTAGGTGGTTTAAATGAATATTGTCTACTTGCCTCTATTACAGGGCTTTTCTAAAAGAAAAAAGGAAACAACAGCATTAAACTTTCTTGTGACATCATGATTTTGCTTCAAAATGTGTGTTAGCATGCGGTGTGCAAAATATGTTTCCAGTACAGTTTGAAATTGAAAGCAATCTCATACTCAGGAATTCTGGGAAACCCCTTTACCGTGACACCTAGAGTAGCATCAGTGGGCATTTTAATTTCATGCAGATCTATATTCTCACAAACTCATAACAGACAGACAAAAACTGACAGAACTCTTTAATTTCTGTCCAGAAGGACTGATAAAACTGGTGAAATACATCGTAAATCCCTGTGGTCACACAGTGTATCACAGTTCTGTGAGTGTTTCTCAATTTTCTGCTGCGTTTGTCAGAACGTTGAGGGAGTGATGTTGCATAAAGTTCTTCATTTATACCACTTGACATATAAATCATCACATATCATGTTGAAGTGGCTTGAACATGAGCTCATTTTGTGACTTGAAATGAGAGGCATACTGTAACTATCAGAACAGACTGTCTAGTTTTATATCACACCTGTCCCTCACAAACTGATGAACTGTCCATCTTTGCGACAGGGGTTATGCAGTGTGGAATAGGACACCTGCCAGGTGGCTGCCAGAGGACGATGGGGCTGCACTGCGTCTTGATCCTGTGCTTGTTCTCAGGCTGGGCGGTGGGCTACAAGCCTGGGGACAACGTGACTCTTTATGTCAACAAAGTGGGCCCTTATCATAACCCCCAGGAGACGTATCACTACTACACCCTGCCTGTTTGCAGGCCGGAGAAGGTCAGTCTTTGTTCTGTTTCACTGTGTATTAATGGGCTGCTGTAATTCACACAGGGAACTGGAGATTATTTTGTCATGCTAATGTATAAAGAACATGTATCAAGTATCTGAAAGGTACTGGTATATAACTAAAAAAATAAAATGTTGTCATGTAAGATTATTTTTTTTTTAAAAAAGGTCCAATGAAATGGCATTTTTTCATGTTTCCATGTTAGCAGGAGGTAAGCTAGAGAGGGGTTTTGAATTTTATTTTGGGATTTCTTTGAAGAAGAATGGAAGAATATGGAAGATGAAAGAAGAAGAATGGGTCAAAATCTAGTATATGTGTGGACTGTGTATGGTCAAAGTGTGAAAATATGGACAATTTGTCACAGGGCTAGTCTGTGGTATTGTCTATAATGTGAATTCCTGGGTATTGAATGCTCCTCAGCAATTTTCTGTAGTGGTCCTAGTAATATTTGTTGTGAAAAATCATTGATCAAACCAAAAACTAACAGCAGTCAATGTCAGACATCTTTATCATACTTTAGCTGTTAGTGTTTCTGTAGTCGTGGCAAAACATTAAAATATACATATTAGCAGTCTGAATTAAACTGAAGTTCGCTGCACTCTCAAGGAAAATATTATGTCAAACTCCCTTTAAGAAATATGACATTGTAACAATTCCTTACATGTCTGTAAAAACGCATAACTCTACAAACACAAGATAAAAGGCACCATAAGTCAATAGTCTTCTTGGCAATTCCCGCCTAAATATAATCTATAAAGATAATCTGTATTTCTCTAGAAACTTTACATTTTGGGTTTTTGTCACCTCAACCCACTCACCAGCTTTAGCTAGCCAAAGCTGTGCTATTTTAGTGTGAGAAGGCGGTAACAATGAGGGGCAAACACTAAAATATGTGCTGGTTGGTGGATCAGTTACACAGCAAATTATAACCTGATTCATAATCCCGTTAATTTACCGTCTATCGTGTGTGTGTGATGGTATTGGAGAATTTTTTTCAGCCGTTTCAAAATGTTTTATCTTTATCACTCAGTATAAAGTAGTATAAAAATAAGTTTTACAGGAAGAAAAATTGGTGATATTTTGCTGCAAGAATGTATTTTGGATAAAATATAAAAGCTAAAACAATATACCAAGAGACAGGAGGTAGGAATTTTCAATTTTGTACCTTATTCATCCATCTATCTGGTGTCTAGTTTTGCTGATGCCAACATAAGCTGAGTTTTGTCTTTGTTTAAGGTTTAATATCTGACTCATGGCTTTGAACAAAAGCCATTATAGGAAGTGTGATTTTGCTGTTGGCAGTGCAGCCCACGTTTAATAGCAGTAACTTTATAGGATATGGTCCTTCAACACCAAGCATACAGTGATGAAGTGTGATTCTAACCAACTACGTTTTTTTTTTGTTATTTTCAGTCTGCCTGCCAAAATTGCCTCATAGTTATATGTACTGTTTTGCTCACAGAATCAGGGCCAGCTAATGCTTTGTGCCGCTGCTTTTTTTTTTTTTTTTACATGCTGTTACTCATATTGTAACACTTCTTCCTCAGGTGCATCACAAGTCTCTGAGTCTGGGAGAGGTGTTGGATGGTGACAGGATGGCAGAGTCGTTGTATCACATCCGATTCAGAGAGAACGTGGAGAAAAAAACTCTTTGCCAGCTCACTCTTTCAGAGAAACAGGTATTTATTTTCACACAATCAGAATAACTTGAACTTAAAGGTCAGTTTGTAAGATTTATGAGGATTTATTGGCAGAATAATGCAGAAATGGAATAAAATATTCATCATAAGTAAGAGTAGTGTTTTTGTTAACTTAGAATGGCATTTATTCTTTTTATCTAGATAAAAATCACTATATGTTTTACATTTCAAAACCAATTTCAAAGGGTCATGTTTTAACTTACTCCATGTAGATCATGAAACCTTGAACGACTAATTGAAATCGGTTGAGAAATGTAGATGTCATACGACATTTTATCTGGAAAACATGCAGCTCCCCATGTTCGTTTACATGTCTTTGTATATGGGTCGGTATTGCCCTGTCCAGTATGGCGGCAGTGCTGACATACGATCTAAATGTCAATGTGACATCTACATGTATATGTCTGTGGCGTGGGTCCTTTAATACTTTGTATACTACTGCACATCGTGGGTTGAGTTCTCAGTACTCTGGGCTCAAGGTGATTTAAGCTGTTAATAATTTATTAAGTAGCTTGATTTTAAACGAGTCTTACAAGTTATAGTCATCATTGATTTCCTCAAGTATAAATGGTGCTCTTGAATATACCAGTCTATTGTAATGTAGTTTTTTTTTTTTAAAATTGGTATCATGCATTTAAATTGCTGTTAATATTATGCAATTAAATTGATTCTAAAAAGAAGCTAAAAAATCTAAAAAGTCTAAAAAAAAATAGATATATGACATATATTTTGTTGAGTTGTGTATTTACGTTATGCTAAATATTTCCAACAATGGTTAAATGTGGAGAAGTTTGTAATTTACTTAGGTAATGGTGCATTTCCTGCTAGGTGTTGCTTGCTAGTTGCTAGCTGCTATAACTTTGCAGGAAAACACAGGATACGTTGGATATGTCATTGAGTGAGGAAAGGAGATTTGGGTATTAGACCAAATGTAACGTAAATAAAACTTTATAATTGGGGCGGACATTTAGCTCAGTTGGTAGAAGCATCCGACCCATGTATGGAGGCTGCTAGTCCTCTGCAGCAGGCCGCTGGTTCGACCCTTTGCTGCGTGTCATCCCCTCCTCTCTCTGCCCCGTTTCCTGTCTACTCTCTGGCTGTCTTATCCAATAAAGGCAAAAATGCCAAAAAAAATCGACATTAAAATATACATATACAACTTTAAAAAAATAAATAATAAAAAAAAAAACTTTATAATTTATATAATATTACCTCCTCCATGAAGATGATTTCTGCCTGAGTCATGTCAGATAGATCATCATCAGTCATGGTGGTTTTTTAAAAGTGAAGACCAGCTCCCATCATCCCACACTACTTCACCACGTCATCAAACTACATCTTTTGTTATTATTTTAATGTGAGAGACCCCTAGAGGCGGAATTTATATATCGTGTGTTTAAGGTGTGCAAACAGCCTTCATGACTTTGAAGGTATGTGCTAGTATGAGGATCTGATGCTGTTGGTGCGCTCTGTCACAGCAGAGGGGTGAACTTTGCAGCAAGATTAATGTGTTAGCGACATATGCTGAGTCTAAAGTCAGAGTTTTCAGTCTCATGAAGGTGTCTAACTTAAGTGGGACTCATAACCTGGTCAGGAGCAGGTGATGTTGAGAATTCCAGATTAAATCAGCTGTAAAAAGCAACACTTTACCCCTAATTGGTTTCCTGATGATGTTCTTTATGAGCGATATAGACTCTCAACTGGTCTATATCTATATGCAACGTTGCTGAGCTGTATATTAGTAATACCCCCAAACATTTTTTTTTAGGTTTGTCGAGCCAGCTCATGCAAAGAAAGCCTGGCTATGTTGAGCCTCCTGGGTAGTATGGCCCTCTGAGCTCTTTTTTTTTTTATGTCAAACCTGTTTTGGATTCTAGAGAAAAAGATGATGTAGCAGAGCAAGTTCATCACAGATGTTTCATTGAGCTAGGTCCAGAATACCAACAGCACACTAAATAAAAAACATCTTTTATGTTCTTTCCCCATCTAGTTCAATTAAATAATCACTTAAAATACAAGCTTAGCTGCAGGCTGTGGCCCTTAAAACACACAGGATGTGATCGTGGATATGTTTTGTGTGTGTCAGGTGGATGAGCTTCGTGAGGCCATCGAGGAGCTGTTCTACTTTGAGTTTGTCCTGGATGACATTCCGATCTGGGGCTTTGTGGGATACATAGAGGAGAGCGGCTTCCTGCCTCACAGCCACAAGGTAAACCTGTTGTACTATATTCTTACTTAAAATCACATATATATTAACATCTGTACACAGGTACCTTTGAACTTACTCCTATATTCTTATTCATATACATACACTTATCTATGTAAATACACATGAAGGAGTTTTCAAACATATTACTATATTCTTATTCATAGTTTTATATATGTGTGTGTGTGTGTGTGAGGGAGGCAAAGAGAAACAGAAAGAGAAACAGAAAGACTGTAAGTTCGTTAAAGGTTTTATCTTTATGCAAAGTTCCTGCTTCAGCTGAACTGCACTCACCACTGTCATTCTTCTTATCTCTCACTGCCTCCTCCCTCTTTTTCTTTTTTGTTCTGTCTTTATCTCTCTCCTCCAACAGGTGGGTTTGTGGACACATCTTGACTTCAACATCGAGTACAAGGGCGACTCAGTGATCTTCGCCAATGTCTCGGTAAAAGACGTCAAACCTGTTCCCCTGGAGGAGGGCGCTGGTGCAGCAGTGGGCGGAGTCGGGGTTGGTGGTGGTAGCCTGACGGTCACGCACACCTACAGCGTGCGCTGGTTCGAGTCCCCTCTCACCCACGCCCGCAGAGCCGAGCGCCTCCGAGACTACTCGTTCTTCCCCAAAACGCTGGAGATCCACTGGCTGTCCATCATCAACTCGCTGGTGCTGGTGGTGCTGCTGCTGGGCTTTGTCATCATCATCCTCATGAGGGTCCTAAAGAATGACTTTGCCAGGTTGGTCAGAGAAGGAGTAAAGGGGTTATTAATCTGCCATTTTGTTTTGGAGGCTTGACGTTTCATGTGTTCAATATGAGAGGTTGCTAAAGACCTCATGCACCACCTTGGGTAATAAAAGACACCTCACATAACTAATAAGTAATAATAAAAGCTAGAAAAGTCCACTCAATTAGACCTGCAACAATCAAACAATAAAACTTTCATCTAAACTTCAACTCTCTGCTCATCAGGTAAATAATAATATCCATAGTGAAAGCATTTTTTTTCTCCTTTGCAGGTACAATGTGGAGGAGGAGGGGGGCTGTGATGATCTGGATCAGGGAGACAACGGCTGGAAGATCATACACACTGACGTCTTCAGGTTTCCCCCTTACAAAAGCCTGCTGTGTGCTGTGCTGGGAGTGGGGGCCCAGTTCCTTACCCTTGCCACAGGTGAGTGTTCCTTCTCAAATACACTCGAACGCGTAACACACATGGCTGAACATGGTCTGTTAAATTCCAAAACAGTGTCAGGGACAACCATTGTTCTGTTTGAAAACTGAGCAGACTTGTTTTCTGCAACAGTGTCTGTACTGAAAAGCAGAGTGACACAGCAACTAGAAACCTGATAATAGTTTATACACACAGGTCATATGTACACGGGTCTGATTGCTCTATTGTTTCCTCATTGCATAAGGAATCATCGTCATGGCGTTGCTGGGAATGTTCAACGTGCACCGCCATGGTGCCATCAACTCTGCAGCTATCGTCCTGTACGCTCTGACCAGCTGCGTGTCAGGCTACGTGTCATGCAGCTTCTACACACAGATCAACGGACAGCGCTGGGTGTGGAACATCATCCTCACCTCGTCGCTCTTCTCCGGTGAGTTTGATAAGAAGGGTTTCGGATCACTTCACACTTCTGTTTTAAGAGCAGGGTGAAGTTTCAAAGAGCACTCATACATGTCATGTGTGATTCTGTATCTCTCCATCTCTCTCAATCAATAAAGTCTCCATAACTTTATTAGTGTCCTTGAAAAATTCTGCTCAGAGTATTTGCTGTTTTCAAGTCATGGCTCTAGACAGTGCACTCATTTTCTTTTTTTTTTCCTTTTCTTTTTTTTTTTTACATTGTAAAAACAGCACTTTTACAAATCAGCAGTTTACAGTCTTCCTTAGTTAAATACCTTTACAGAGTGATACAACTTTCTAGCATTTTACAGTATAATATAGAACATTTGTCATTTTTTTCATTTGAGATAATGAAAAAAAATGTATATTTGCATGCATATATAAATTGCATAAACAAATTTAAACAAAAGAAGGGTGTTGCGTAGAAATATACATTTTCCACTTCTCCCAAATTTTCTCAAATTTATTTTCCTGAAACCTCATGGAAAAGGGGATTCTTTCCATTATAAAGATTTCGTAAATGATATTGTACCATCCCTTTATAGATGGGCTTTCTAGCTTAAACAAGTTCCTTATAATTGCTTATCTAGCGGCTACACTCATAATTTCATTATAATTTAATATTTATAGATGTTAAATATAAAGAGCCCAAAAAGGAGTTCACCCTAGTTCACAGTGTCTCAAATATTTTCACTAATTCTGTTAAACTCATAAACCAAAAAGTACATATGTCGTGCAGTCCCAAAACAAGTGGTAATAGTGGTGGCTTGAATCTATCCTGGATGCACTAATAAAAACATTCAGTAGGTTGTTTTCAAAATCCTTTTGACTTTCTAGCATGAAATTGGTTGTGTGATGGCATACTTGAAGAAATCTAAAAAAGTCAGTATTATTTAACCCATGTGAGTATAATCAATTTCATATCTATTTACCCTAAAGCTTTCCTGAGACTTTTTCTCAAGTAAACCATGTTCATTCACTTCTTAGTATCTTCACACTACAGTTTATGGATTCAGATAATCAGCATTTTCCATTTATGCATATTAAATTAGATAATCAAATTGAGGAGGGATTTTTGGGAATGAAATGTATAGTAATTGAGGTTTTCCTGTGAAAACTGTATCTACAGATTTACATAATGGTCTCTGGTGGTTGTGTCAGGAATGCGTTTTAACCTCTTACAGTGAAATAGTTGTAAAAATACAGAAATATGACTGAAATTAACTGTCAAACAAGAAGAATTTAAAACAGTAGTTCTAATGATTTCAATCATTTGTCATTATTAAAATAAATTTGACTTTTCCTCAAGAATAAGTATTGTCAATAAGGATGCTGGCTGTCATTAGTTTTGTTCATGCCAACTTCTGTTTTGAGCTTTTACTTTCACATTTAGACGAGATAGTGGAATGTTTGGACACAGGCCTAATGGATGACTGACTTTCATGTCTCAACAATGAAGCAGTATGTAGGGCACCGCTAGTATATTACAGCAGGCTCCATTAGCGTTGTGTACAATGTGACAATGCTACTCCACTCAGTCAATGATTTATTCATGTGTCTATTATATATTTACAACATTCACACTTGCAGGAGTACTTTGTTCAGGTTCAGGAAGTTGTTTGAAAAAAAAAAAGCCTCCTGGCTCATAAAACTTCTGGTCTTATTAAGTAATTTAACAGCCTTACCTCATTATATTTTCATCATTAAAAACACACATAATAGGTACATTTTTAGAAATACTGTAAGGCAGTTTTTCTCAATGAATTATCTGCAGTGAATAAAAACAATGCCTGTCCTTCATTCGTTCCCTCAGCTCCTCTGTTCCTGACATGGAGTGTTGTGAACTCCATCCACTGGTGGAGCGGCTCCACCCAGGCTCTGCCGGCCACCACTGTGCTCCTCCTGCTGGGCGCCTGGGTGCTGGTGGGCTTCCCACTCACCGTCATAGGTGGCATCGTGGGAAAGAACCGAGCCGGCAGCTTCCAGGCGCCCTGCCGCACTCGCAACATCGCCCGGCAGATCCCCACACAGCCCTGGTACAAACACACAGCGGTACACATGGCCATCGGAGGCTTCCTACCTTTCAGGTGAGCTCAATTTAGCTTTGATGCAGGAGGTTAAAGGGCAACAATTTTAGGGTTTCACTGGTAGTTTTTGGCAGCAAATAAACTTTAAGGCATTTTTAACTGGTTATTAACAGTTTCATTATAACACTAACGCCTCTATATGACTTATATAAGCAAATGAGACCATCCACACGAAGATTGTCTATTTCTATATAGTTATTCTTACTTTACTTTAGTAAAATTATGTAAGAATTACCATCAAAATGCACTTAAAGTGAAGAAGTACTCATTATGCAATAAGATACTCCAACATTTTACTTTCATATATGATGTTTTTGGATTAATATGGCTGCTGCATTAATGTGTATGTAGCATTTTACTGCTGTAGATGTTCAAAGGGAAAGCAGACTTTTTTGATCTTTTAATTCGTTATTATGTGACTTGAGTGAAGCCAAACTAACCCTTTAAAACACTGAAGTCACACAATAGCACTAACAAACTAACGGGTTGTCCAGCCACTCCTGTGTTCTGCAAAGTAAAATGACTGATTTCATTAATGGAATCTGGTTGGTTTGTAGAATGATATTTGGCCTATATAATGGCAGTTTTCCATAAGAAAAGGCTGTCTGATGGCAAGGTAAAGTGGTGAAAATGTTCTAAATACAGCATACACTTAAACTGATATTGATGTTTTTTGTTTTTTTTAGGTCTATCTTTTTTAAATGGCTCAAATTAATTTTACTGTCGAGTAACTAAACCTGTCAGACAAATGTGTTGAGTAGTGGAGTAAGAAGTACAATTTCCCCTTTAGAGGTAGTCAAGTAGAAGTATAGTTGCACAAAATGGAAATGCTGTAGTAAAATACCTAAAATTTGTATATTTGTAAATGTACTTTGCTACACCACTGACCTTGACCGATAAATCAGCACTATTAATTATTGCTCTAAGTATTTATAAATGGGGAAAATATTGAAAGAGCAGCCTTTTGAATTTCTTTTTCTACACACTCACTCTTCCTATCAATTTCCTCCTTCAGTGCCATCTCAGTGGAGCTTTACTACATCTTTGCCACTGTTTGGGGCAGAGAACACTACACCCTCTACGGCATCCTGCTGTGCGTCTTCGCCATCCTCCTCTCGGTGGGCGCCTGCATCTCTGTGGCCCTCACTTACTTCCTGCTGTCCGGTGAGGACTACCGATGGTGGTGGCGGAGCGTGCTCAGCACCGGTTCCACTGGCATCTTCATCTTCGTCTACTCTGTTTTCTACTACCGGAATCGGTCCTCTATGAGCGGCCTGGTGCAGAGCACAGAGTTCTTCGGTTACTCTCTGCTCACAGCGATGGTCTTCTCACTGATGCTGGGCAGCGTGTCGTTCTGGGCCTCACTGGCGTTTATTCGCTACATCTACCGTAGCCTCAAGATGGACTAGACATGGAATATGCATCTGGAGTCAGACACAAAGCTATAAAACACATTTCTCCGAGCACACATGGACAATCCTCATTCACCTTTGTTGCTTTCAGTCATATACAACACACACACAAACACACACACCTCCTATAGGGTCAATGGGAGGAGAAACAGGGGCCTTTACTTTGATTTGACAGGAGCTAGTGATTGAACTAGAGCTGTCATTGTTGGGATATGGGATGGATGGATGGACACATGAAGAGTGATCTGGGGAGGAGGATCATGTATTTAAGGATAAAAGGGGAT
This sequence comes from Lutjanus argentimaculatus, assembly GCA_034769285.1. Taxonomy (NCBI): domain Eukaryota; kingdom Metazoa; phylum Chordata; class Actinopteri; order Lutjaniformes; family Lutjanidae; genus Lutjanus; species Lutjanus argentimaculatus. Next base: position 23,589,925 of record JAWZSL010000009.1, on the reverse strand, counting down.
ATTTCAGTACAAAGGGACGATTGTGTCCCATCAGAGTGAATGGTAAAATGTATGATGAGACACATGAGTGAATGGATGTAATCATTGTATGATACAGTGTGGCATCATCTGCTCTGGTTCCTACTTCGTGGTCTATCAAGGCTTGGCAGGATATACACATTCTTTATTCCCCATATTACACTGGTCACCCACTGAGACAGCAGACTCTGTAGTTTTGATTGATTATGCAGCAGTGCAAGTGTTTCCACTTGCAATTATACCCCCACACCCATACTGTGGCAGCCTATTCAAGTATAATAGAAAAATTATGTTGTGCACTGGCCCTGTCAAGCTCTACATGGCCCTGCAGTGGGTAAGAGGAATGATGCCTTGTAGATTGAAGAGCTGTTGCAAGATGTTGGTGATGGGAGCAATATTGTCATTGTATTCTATTGTCACCATTGACTGTGATTTTGGTTCCGATGTAAATAGTCTTTTCAATAAAATGCTTTTAATACAATATTGGCAGCAAACGACTCTCAGCTGAATTTTCCCTGGTATGATTTATTTCTGTTATAAAGGGTAGGCTACCTACTGTACAGTTTCCTTTATTACCAATAGACCTTTTTCACAGCAGCCATTTTTACATGTAATAGTAGAGTAAACATAGGTGTTACCAGTAATACTAAGGCTGTATTACATTCAGGTCAAACAGTCAGGGTGTTGCTATTGTGCAGCTTGCCGCTGCTACAATAAATGAAATGGGATGATATTCAGCATCATTGGTAACACCAGTGTTTACTATTTTTTATATCAGTCTGGCAGCCATGAAAAAGTTAATTAGCTAAATCAATGGTTCCCTAACCTTTTTTCCTTAAGGGGTCCCTTTCTATCATTGAGTAAACTGATGACCCCTGAATGAGGAATGTATTTTCTGGATATTTCATTATATGAAGTGCTTAACAAGTAATAAACTGCACAGTGGAAAAACTGCATTGACATTTGTGTAAAATCAGCAATTTAGGTGAATTTGAAAAGATCTCCTGTGAATATAGCACGAGGGATGAATTTTCCTGATATTTTAATAACTTTCAACTATCATACATACTTTTTGGACAAATGAAGTGTTTGGCAATTATTTTATTAGGTCTGTTTTAAGTGTGTAATTTTTGTAATGTAGGACAAGGCAAAAGCAAAGTTTATGTCTAAATTCTATCTAGTTTTCTTCATTGAACTATCAATGAATGATAGGAGTATTGTAAAATTTTAAAAACAAGTTTTCTTACACTCCTCAAAATCAAGAAGGCCTCACAGCTCCTTATGAAGCATCGGTGACCCCTAGTAGGAATCAGGACCAGGGTTTGTAACCTGTGGCCTAAATTATTTTAACCAAAAGTGCTACACTTCCAGTACATATGAGCCTTTGTGTGTGTTTAAGTTTGACTTCATGCCCGACTAGTCACTTTTACCATTGGCCACAAGCCCATCAGTGACACCACCACAGCAGTTTCTAATTAGCAAGACATCACATGCACCAAACTATTCTGTCCAAATGAAAATAATTCATACATAAGGGCATATTATAATGCTCCCAGTTAAACACTCAAAGTGAAACAAAGACAAAATTTCAAGGTGACAAAGTGAACCTGTATTTATAGAAAAAAAAATGCATTGAAATGTGTGCACATTAGATCTGTATAAGCACTTGAAACAGTTCCAAAAAACAATGTAATACAAAGAATGCATCCAACTCAAGACACATCTAGTATCACCAAGCGCAAAGAACACACCAACATACATTAAATAGTTGCATATAAAAATAAAACTTCAAGATGAAAAAGGTAAAATGCTTTTGAACAGAAGTATGAACAAGGCATATATACACACCCAGCCTGACAAAAAGCATCCCAGTTAATTAGTCAGGACAAAAAGGTAGAATACTTTTGAACAGAAGTATGAACAAGGCATATATACACCCAGCCTGACGAAAAGTACACCAGTTAATTATAAAACAGTCAGGATAAAAAGATAAAATACTCTTAAACTGATATGAACAAGGCATCTGTACACCCAGCCTGAAAAAGCCCCCCCAGTTATTATAAACTAGTCAGGAATAGAAAATATTAACATGGCTGTTGGGTAACATTTACAGAGAAGCTCAAACATGGGCTACTGGCTGACGTTGTGTACTACTGCCGTGTTTAAGGAGCTGCGGCTGTTGGCAGACTCCACATCTTTGCTTTCAAGGCTCGTATCGAGCCCAGTGTTTGCAGAGGCAATGCTGGTTGGGTTGAATGCAGTGCGGTTGTAATCATAATGGCCGACACCTGGGGGCATGGACCAGCCAGCCGCCTGGGGCCTGGTGGGTACTGCAGTCTGGGGTGGGCCGGAGGACCAGGAGGGGTAGCCAGCAGATCCAGCAGCAGGGCCCATGGCAGCCAGGTAGAAGGCCAGGTTCTGTGGAGCACCCTTCTTGAAGGCTGCCTCCATCATGTGCTGGTTGTAATGCTCCTTTAGCTGGGGCCGGGCTTCTCCCTGATACTGAAACAAAAGGTGGTTCACATTAGTATCCAATTTAGTAAAGATTTTTAAATAAACTCGCATTATACTGCTTGATCATGTTTCATCTCGCCTTTAAGGCCATAACTGGACTATAGTTATGCCTCCAGAATGGACGTCTTGCTCTATGTCCAAGCTGCTGTTTCTCTGTCATCTGTTAACAGGAAATCTGAGCAGGACAATGGTCTGATCCTACTGTATGAGAAAGTCAAGACTTTTTAAATGACAGGTTAATTAAATTCATGCCCAATTTTGCAATAAAACTAGATGTGAAAATATAGGCATGCTCTTCAGAGTAAATACTTATAATGTCAGTTTGAATTTATAAGTATGACAAAATGGCAATAAGTGGTTGAGTTAAAGAACATTTGTCCAAATACTTCTATTAGTGTAAAAAATATTCCAATTCTTCCATTGAGAGCAGGCCTGCAGTCCTTCTGAGTGGGTTGACGTGCGTTTAACCTCTTTCTTCGCATAAAAAATTATTTGTCCTTATTCAGAAAATGTGGGGAAACAAATTGGGTAAAGCTACTGTTGTGCCTTGTTTGAAACTTGAAAATCAAAAAACGTGGGTATTATACTTTTAATTATATTAATCATTACAACTGTCCTACAGCCAGAGTCTGAAATGAGGCTATAACAAGGTAGAATTCTCAATTTCTATATTTCTACCCTTACTTACCAGGGGACAAAGTTTACAAACACAAAAAATGCAAGAACCTAAAGATGGTGACAAGATAACAAAGCAAATTCAGCTCTTGTTGATTAAAAGTACAAGAATTTTGTGGTTGAAGGGAATTTTAGACCATGCAGTAGTTAAGGCCTTTTGTTAGTAAACGTGAATTTAAGGCATTTTAAGACCCATGGCCACTTTGGAACAAAATACATTAATTTTATGAAATTCCTATAGTTGTATAATGATATGGTATAATTTAAAGAAAATATTTCTCTGCAAATGTATACAACCCCATTGACAAACCCTGCTATATGCTGCAAATAATGGGAGCTACTTACAGTTGGGATATGTGGGGGAAGGTTGGTGAGAATGGGTCCCTGGACTGGGCTGCCTTTGTTGGTAGTGTAACGCTCAGACACCCAGCTGGTGTCTTTCTGGTGTCTCCGCAGCTTCATCCTTCTGTTCTGAAACCAAGTCTTCACCTTTAAACAAAATGAAAGAGATCCAACTGATCAGACAAGTGTTCAGGAAATTCAATTTTGCTGTGCTCATGATCCAACAACATTCTTAAATCCCTCACCTGTTTGTAGGTTAGCCCCGTCAGTTCTGCCAGGTTCTTCATCTCAGCTGGGGTGAGGTACCTCTGCACACTGAAGCGCTGGACAAGAGTGGCCATCTGACTTTCTGAGAAGGCTGCCCTGACCTTTACCTTGGGGTTATTTGCAGTGGTAGTGCTTGGGTTCTTTGGGGGAGGTAAGGGCACATGTAGCGAGGTGGGGTTGTTGGTGCTCTCAAACCCCGTGACCGCAAAGGTCCTTGGCTCCTCCATAAGAGAGCTGGAAACATCCTCAACAGCATCAGGGCTCCTGCTGCTTACCTCATCATCCAGCTCTTTCTTCACCCAGGTAGCAGGGTCTGCCTGGGGAAGAATTCCTTCTCCACTACTGCCAGAGCTCCATGAATCTTAAGTTAGGGAAAGAAAGCATTAAGTACAAGTCTGCAGGGTCATCATGGACCAGAGTCAAAGCATGTCCGTATGTTACTCTGGGACTGGGATCTTTAGCCCAACCAGAGCAATTTAAACAGAACATAATTCAGATTGTTTCTATTTGTTAGGTGTGCAGGCAGCATTTTGTGTTTGATTTTTTATGTGGGTTTAATATATAGGTCTACATATATTTTACTCCATTTGTGTGTTTAAAAAAAAATAAATAAATAAAAATTACAGGTGAAAGTTTATCATTTCAGTGTCCTAATATCATTATGGTTTATTGTTAAACTGTAAAACATAGCTGATATTATTCACACAGAATATGATATGCTGTACATTTTTTGTAACGATCCCCCTTGTGAAAAAATGTTGATACGTCAATATCAAAATTCCTTGCCCCAAAAATCCCATCAGTTGGGCCCTACTTTATCAGTAAGGCGTGTGCTCACAAATGCATTGCATTTTTTTGTAACAGAAAGCCCCAACAAAAAGCATCCCAGTTACCCACAGTCTTTAAATTAATCAGTGTTTCACTATATGAACATATATAACTACCAGTTTTGTATCCTTTTTAGAAGAGTGTTTAATTTTTGCAGTTTTGTCACAGAGACAGGAAAAGCATGACCATACATATTTCACAGCATTGTTTTTAATGTTTTTAAAAAAATCACTTTCATTTAGTTATATATTGCAATTAGACTTTGAAATGAAAACGATGCAGCCCAAAGACAAATATCAGTCGAATAACACCCCCCACTTCAGACATTATTTTATCGTCCGCGTTGTTAATGGCATCTTGGGCTACAAACACAGCAGGGGCAGCAACCAATTACTTAATTAGTCCCTGAAAAATAAATAAATCAACCTAAACATTATTTCAGGTTTATTTGTTTATTTGGATACAGGTCCATTTGAGGTAAGGTCCAGGAAGATATACGTTGTGTCCTGACCAGTGTCAGACAATATGATTATATACTGTCGTTAGAATAAAGTACACAAATATATATAAATAATATAAATATAAATATCATCACTGAGGAGCATGTCAGTTCATCTTGAAGTAAATAGGCTATGGTAAGACCATTGTGCCCTGTTGTTCAGTCTCAGGTGAAATGGGAAAATTAAATATAGAATACATCTTCAAGATCACTTTCATGGTTTGTGTTTTATTTTGTCCGTGTGTTGAAGCAGTTAGACTGTCTGTGTAAAGAAGATTTAATAAACAGTGGTGCGTGTTCTCAAATTCTGTCGCGAGATGTCGTGTCTCTCTCGCTCCAGAGGTACTCGGGAAAATCAGTGGCGGGATATTTGGGAAATCCTTTAAAAACGACATGGAGCTCAAGTGGACTTCGTGGACAGTTCTCGAAGAAGAACTTGTCGCTTTTGGCAGCCAACGTGGAGATGTGAGTACTGACACTCGTTAAATGTCCACCCGTGACCGCGACATCGAGGTCAACTTTCTCTGCTACGTTGACCTCTTTGGTCATGTCTAGAAGGGAACCCCAGACCCGCCAGTTTTTTGGGGGAGAGTGATTATCTCACCCAAACCATACTCCCTTCTCCAAATCAACCTTCCGTTCCCCTAATCAAGTGTTTTTTTTTTGCCATAAATCTACCCAGATATTAACCACATTATAAGACACAACTAGTGACTGTAAGGCGCGCGTTGTAGTTGCAAATCGTACAAATCGCGCGTAATTTGACAAATCGAGGGTTCCCCTCTAGACACGACCGAACATGCTACCTTAACTTGTACCTGGTGAGGTGGTGTGCGCCTCAGAGTCACTGGTTGAGTCGCTGCCGGCCCCTCTGGCCTCATGTGCATGTTCGTCGTAAGCAGCCCGGTGTGTCCCGGCCAGCAGCAGGCGGCCTGCCTGGGTGTCACCGAGGTAGAGGACTCCGGAGCCCTGGTAGTGACAGTGTCCGTTCACGGCACGCTGCTCGGGGCTGCGGGGCGGGGAGTCTTCTCGGGCCCTGGCGGCGGTGGCGTAGTAGGCCGGGGTCACCCCGGCGGTAGAGCTGCTCAGATCCACGACCCCGGTGTCGCCCCAGCTGGTCACGTTCCCGTGGTTCTGCTCGGGCCCGGGTTGGTACACTAGGCCGTAGGCGTAGGCGTGGTAAGAGGGGTTGTAGTTGTAACTTATCTGCGTCTTCCACTCTGCCATTTTCTGGCAGGTTTGTGCTTCGCAAAAGTGTAAACACGCAAAAAAAAAAGAAGAAGCAAAAAGTCAAATAATGGTGCCTAAATTGTTTAAAATCGTGGAGCAGTACCCTCTGGACGTGAAGAGGCAGATACAGGCGAGGACCTGTCCGGTTCAAACAAGCAGAGCAGACTGACCTTCAAAAACTCGCGGGCAGCCATAGAGACGCTGTTATAAACACGTGTGTGGGTGTGGGCAGAGAGGGAGGTGGTGTTAAGATGTGGACCACTCACACTGATCCACCCCTGCGAGACGGCAGTAATACCAGGTCATTGGCCACCTAAGTAATTCTTTGCTTTAAAAATGTTATTTTCAATGTTTGGAGAAAAAAAAAAAAAAAACTATGGAAAATGAGAAGAATCACAAAATACCAACCATTTTTAATATCTTACTTTAACACTATCACCAAGCTCTGTATATGTAAAAAAAATCAAATAATACATAAATACACTGAATATTTAAATTTTAAATATTTTAAATTAGTTGTCTTGTCTCAATTCCACAGATTGAACAAAGGATGATGTCACAGTGTTACACAATGTGAGTTTCAGTGGATTTGCTTTTATTTTTTTATCATTGTGTCATGCACAAACAATATGCCACGCAGCCCAAACAGGATTACAAAACACCAGAGACCAGACACCAGAGAAGCAGCATAAGGTATAAATAATACTAAACAGATCAACAATTCGAACAAAGGTAGCCAAATTTTAAGCATTAAAATTAAACAACCATTTCCATTTTCTCATTGTCAGTACACCAGAGCATTTTGATCAGATGTTTCATTTAATATAAGTATTCTTAACTCATCAAAATAAGGACAAGAGAGGAGAAAAATTTTTTGTCAAGGCCTGGTTGCAAAAAAAATGGGCAAAGCAGCCCCAAAAACTCCACATTCACTGTGTGACAATTCTTATGTGGGCATTTCATTAAATGTAAATTTTATTTGGTAATACGAAAATGTAGCACTCAATATGCTTGCATGATTAGGATTTTAAAACCTAATTTTGACACCTTGTGTTTAAAGGATAAGTTCGGTTTTTTGACACCTGGACCTTATTGTTAGGATTAAATACGCTCGTAGACTCACCCAGACAATTTTGGTGGAGCTCGGAGCCGTTTTCGAGCAATTTAGATCCAGCCGACGGCGTTTTTTCTCATGCCATAGTAGCGGACGGGGCCAGAAATCGAAGCCCCTAAATTAGACATTATCTGCTGCAAAACTCATGCAATGTCCACAACAACACCACCAGTTAGCCCCCATTCGTGGACGTGCAGTGGTTGTTTGTTCTCTGGCCAGCTGTTCGGCTCTTTCCCTCTGCATTAGGGTGACCAGATGTCCCGCTTTGCGCGTGATTTCACGCATTTTCTGTCTCTTTTCACGCATCACGCAAATTGAGACCATGTCCCGCACAACATCCCCCTCAGGCCCCAGCAATGAGAAGCCGGTGATGTTACTGCACTCTGGGCTGTTTGTTGTTGTCATAGTAGCACCGCACGTACGGCGCTTAGGCCCGCCCCTAATTTTCTCGCGCTACCAACAGCTGAGGTGACAGCAAGTGAATGACACTCACATCGCGCGTTCTTCTTTGGAAATGGAGGAGGGGGAGACGCCAAACAAGAAGAGACGATGCAGCTACAGGCGGTGTCCCACTTTGTCCCTCACAAACATACCCCTTGTCCCTCTTTTGGTTTATTGGGACCTGGTCACCCTACTCTGCATCCTCCTTTCAAATAGCTCCTCGTCGGTGTATTCTGGCTCAAAACGATACGGGCATCCATTATACTCAAAGTCGTCGTCAGACACTTCTACATCGGATAAATATTCCGCCATGCTGCACAAAAATAGCCGTGTCGCCGTGTAGCCTAGCAACAACAGCGTCTCTACTCAGCTGCGGTCCTGCGGCGCACGTCTATGTCACCAAAAGTTACGCATCCTTGTAAAGCCCCGGATGACCATAACAATGAAGTTGAGCTGACATGGTGATAACACTGGCCATTCATTTATAAAATGTAGGTGAAATGAGCGAGTTTCGCAGCAGATAATGTCTAATTTAGGGGCTTCGATTTCTGGCCCCGTCCGCTACTATGGCATGAGAAAAAACGCCGTCGGCTGGATCTAAATTGCTCGAAAACGGCTCCGAGCTCCACCAAAATTGTCTGGGTGAGTCTACGAGCGTATTTAATCCTAACAATAAGGTCCAGGTGTCAAAAAACCGAACTTATCCTTTAAGACCATTTGTGTGTCAAAATCTATAGTTTTAAGACATTTGTTATTTCAGCTGAAACTGTGCTTACACAATGCACATTCCTTAAATTAATTTGCGTTTAATCAAATGATTGCACAGCATAACTGGAGCTATGTAATATTCCAGCTTAGGAATGTGGCATGTATTGTAAATGGGAGGAACAGATGTTAACTGATCTGTTGACATCCTTTTCTGCCTTTGAACTAAATTTAAGAACTGTCTACTGATCCTCTTTGTGGACAAAATCTCAGTGGGTTTCGGTGAAAGAAATAGGAAGGAAAATTCAAAGTATGCCTATTCTTGATGGGATATTTCTTCATTAGCTAAATTACTGAACTATATTAAAGTACACATATACACATAGGCTACATAAACATGTCCCCAAGTCTTTAGATGATCTGAAAACTCGTGTTAAAAACTCATTGTATTTATGCCATGAAAAACAAAACATGTAACTAACAGGTACCACGAGCCCGAATCCTCCCAAATGTGAAGACTAAATCTTGTATTTGCAATTCAGATATTTGTACATTAACAAGGCTTTTGAGGCTTAGGTAGTTAGCACTGGTGATATGTTGTGGTTGTGTTTGTTTAGGAGCACACCTTCAGCCATTAGTAGCACGTTTTATATCCTCAATAAAGAAAGGGCAGTATTCCAACTGACTGATGCACTTCAGGCAAACAGGTTCAGGGAGGTGAACTAACTAACTAACTAAAACTAATGTGTACACATTAAACATGACTTATGGACAAAAAATGGTTTATCCAAATATATTGTTGATGTAAATAACCTTATAACATGCAGCATTGTCAGGACATATGCTCCAGTGCTTTTTGGCAGGAATCTGCTTAGTCCCCCATCGCCACGATTAATTATGTTTTCATGAGCGTCAGTCCCAGATCAATAGACTAAATATAGTATCTGGGTCTCAAGCATGAATAGTTTATGAATCACTAATACTGAGTCAGCATTATTGTTCATGATTGAGAAATCCTTACATAAATCTAAGGCAGTGGACCCACTTTCTAAGAGGTATTGGACATAGAATATTTAATTTGAAAATGCTGTCCGTGAGGAGTAATGCATTTAACCTCAAACAGGATTTAAACATATTTTTAACTGTTTAATTTCTGCAGTGTTCAAAGACAGAGACTATAGCTTTAAAACCCATCATAACTCCACCCTGTACAGTGGGTTTAGACATGTTGATGCAAACTTTACCACCATTTGCAATCCTTTTCACAAAGATGAATTAGGTTAGCTTGAGTGTAACCATCAGAGTGATTGTTTTTGTTCAGCCTGTTTGGCTGTATTGACTTGGTAATGAGTCAGTTAGCAATGAAATCATGTGAGAATAGTGAGCCTAATGGGGACATTAACATTTCTACTGATCTCTGTCTGGACAGGGTGTTATGTTGTGCTCTTGTAAGAGCCAAGACATACAGGAGGGGGTTGATGGTGTAGGTGTGTATAGAGGGTGGGTGAAGCGGTGTGCAGTGCATTAGCATTGTTATGTGCTGAGAAGGGACGACAAGATTGGCCTTTGATGACCTGGTATAATGCACTGTATTATTTGAGTGTATTTGTAAGGCACTTCTAGTGAGAATATCCATACCTTGGGGCATAATCATTTTAATCAGTCATCATTTGTTTGCATGGCTTTTGTTTTGCTACTGCATAAACTTTGAGAGAACTTCTTACTTCCTATGGTAAATTTATAACAGTAAATACTGATATTAGGCATTAGTATATCTAAGAAACTAATGCTGAATTAGACCTCTTGCTGTCCTCTTGTGACAAGTTACAAGATAAATTCTTCTGTGTTCCTTTCTCAAATAATGTAGATTAATCACTGAGGTTGTGTTTTTAGTGATGGGGGGTTTGGGTGTGAAGTGCAAGACCAATCAGTCTCTCTTTTGTTGTCTGAAAAGTGTGCAAATAAAGTCATGTGGCTGTACCTTCTTCAGGACACAGTTCATGGAGATCCCTGTCAGCTGATCTTGACCTATAATAATAATGCACTTTTCATGCAGTCCTTTTCTGTAGTTTAGTCAATAACTGTGTTTTGATATAAATCAGTTGTGGAAGAAGTACTGTTCAGGTTATTTTCTTAATGCTGCCACATGGAATGTGAGGTCCCTGTGGATAAACTGGTAATGTTTTCATCACCATAACCACAAAATATATTGTAACAAATAAAATAATCTAAATAAAAATCTACTCCTGCTTCCCTTTGACTGGGTAAGATATGACTTACTGTAACTTTACCTGTGAAAATAGGAACGTAGGCTTGTTTCATCTGATGTCAAAGGAAATCTGACCTGATGACAGGCATTAAGAACAGCTAGGCCTATATAGTCTTCTCACTAAGTCTTGCTTTTGTAGGTTATCTAGGCATCAATATTAACTTGGGACTGTTTCATAACTAGTTAAAAACTCCTTGTAGTAGCTTTAAATTAAAAACAAACACTGCAGCCTTCATGTAGGATTTATTGCAGTACTTGTTTTAAACAAAGTTTATTTCTGAACTTTTCTTCACACAACTTTCCCGTATAGACACATTTTGACTGATTTTGATCGGTATGAAAAATGTCAATCAGTGTTTCCCAAAGCGTATGGTGATGTCCTCAAAATCTTGTTTTGCTCACAACCCAAAGATATTCAGTTTGCTGTCGCAGAAGAGTAAAGAAACCAAAATTTATTCACACTTAAGTTAGAACTTTTGAACAAAGAAAGAAACACAAATAAATAAAAACACTGACAGTGGTCTAAAGCAGCACCCCCTAGAAAGTATTGACATGTGTAGAAACACCCTTCCCTTGACAAAATTTTTCCATGTGCTACAGTAACACCTTGGATATCTGTTGCTGCTACTGTGAAACTTTAACTCTACTGAAATGAAATATTGATTATACTGAAACAAAAACAGATACCTTTAGTAAACTCATTCGATTGAAAATGTAATGCAACTTGTGAATACATTTGATTTGATTCATTTACAAAATATATGATGTAATTCCCAAAGAGATAAATATTAACCAGATTATTCACAGATAATTATTATGTTATATTATGTTATGTTATTCATTAATTATGAGTTTTACCAACCCAAAACGTGGGTATTTTATCTCCTGGATCTTTCTGGTGCGTTTATGAACAGCTCGGACAAATTCCACTCTCTTTAAATGTAGTGGAGTAGAAGTATAAAGTAGCATAACATTGAATACCGAATTAGTGCAATAGTACCTCAAAGTTTTAAGTTCACTAATTACTCCTCATTGCCTTTTAGAAAAGGTGCACGGTGCCCTCCCCTCCGGTGAGAGGCGCTGTTTGTTGCTATCAGACTGAAAACACCGACAGCTGCTGCAGGTCCCTTTAACTGCACTCACATGGAGCTGCTGGCCGGTTCGGCCCGCGTGCTGGCAGTTGAAGCAGTAACGGACCAGACCGAGCCGGAGTCTCGCGACTGTCACCCTCTCTCTCTCATTTTGATAAACTCCTATCCGGCTTTTTGAAAAGTGGACTTTCACGATAAACTCGGTTTCTAGAGATTAAACCTACCCACAGAAGTTTTGTTTACATATTTTGACAGGTGTAGCATACTTGGGACACACCGCGGAAGGACGACTCGTCAAAGCAGATTTATCAGAAATATTAACGTTAACGGTAACGACAGATCAAACGAAGGTGACTCCTCACAGCTGTCGAGATGACAGAGGAACTGGAGCAAATACTTTCACAGCTGACACAGCCCGACAATGCAGTGATCCAGCAGGTAACGCCTCAAATACATGTGTTCAAGTTAGCGTTACTTTGTTTGACAAGTTGGAAAAGTAACGGTTGACGGTTGTCGAATCAAGCTAGCTAACTTAGCTAAGTTAACGTCTGTTAATGTACGGTTAGCTAACTGACCAACATTTGGTCATGGTATTAAACGTAAGCACAGTCTTTTTTTAATACTAACTAACTTAAACTTGACTGTAAAAAAGAAAATAAAGCTTGAGTCATTCGGCTGCGCATTGTGATGTGTATTGGTGCCAGTGTAATTTCTACAGTAATGAATAGTTATTTGTGACGGCCTGCCAACACAGTGGTGGTTTCTTTTGTCCCCCTTTAGGCCACAGCCCAGCTGAAACAGGCTTTCAAAGACCCAGCCATCATACCAGCCCTGTGTGCTGTCATGAGTGGCTCCCAGAACCCTCAGGTACTTTGTGTGTTTCGAGGATGTGTCTGTGTTTGAGAGAGAGAGAATGATATGTTAGCTACTTTCATCTGTGAAATAAAATCCTGATTTATCCTCTTAGATTCGTCAGTCAGCTGCAGTGATGCTGAGGTTGAGGGTAAAGAAACACTGGAAGAAGATTAGCCCTAATGACAGAGAGAGGTTTGCCCATTAATGTTGACATTGAATAATTATACACTATTGTAACACCACACTCAGTTGGTATCGGCCTTGTTGATATTCATATTGAGAATAAGTTGTAATTCCGATTATATGCTCTCATTCGTGCAGCCTCAAGGCAGTGGTGCTGCAGACCTTCATGCAGGAAGCAGAGTAAGCTGTTCAATAATAAATCAGTTTGTCTTAAATTACTCATATTTTACTGACCTCAAGTGGGTATGGCCATATACTGTACATGCTTGTGAAATGTCATGTATGACTGAGCCTGAACTGTTGTCAATGTGTCTTTACTTTGCAGGCATACAGTGCAGCACTCACTCTCCCAACTGTGTGCAGTGATGATTAAGCATGAGACACCAGACCGCTGGCCCGCCCTGTTGCAGCTCCTCAATCAGTCCACCAAGAGCAGCAACCCTCATGATAGACAGGTACAAGACTCTTGGAACACCAAGGAAATTAGATAAGGTTCATTCATCTCCAATTTAACAGTAAAGCCAGGCATACAAAGTTATCAAAGCTGTGTCAAAGTTGCCAGCATTTGTAACTAAAAGATCAAGAGAAAACAGAATAACACCGATATTTTGGTGCAGCTGACAAAAGTCAGAGATTTGCTTTTTTTATTTTGCTTTTTCATTTAACTCAAGAGTTATAGCTTGTTTATTGCAACAATTCAGTCTCCTGTTAGATGTATTACATGGTCAGTAACAGTCTTTGATTACCAGTGCTCTTCTTTCCAAACAGGTTGGCCTCATGCTGTTGAACAAGGTGATGGAGTCCAACCCTGAGCCATTCAAGCCTCACTACTGCCAGCTGCTACAGCTGTTCAGCACGGTGCTGCAGGACCACAACAACCCAACAGCCTTGTACTACTGCATCCTCACCCTCACAGCCATCACTGCATACACAGGCACAGAGGAGATGGTGAGGCAGTGTTGCCACTTTAGCTTTGACATTTGGCAAGAACAGACATTTAGCATATAGGCATTTACACCTTTACAGATGGGATATTTAGCCATGCATTACCTTTTGATATATCACAGATTAAGGAACTATAGTAGGTGTAAATTGTATCTAAAATGTGTTCATTTTCAACATGTTGAAGACTAATTTTAATGACTAAAGTGTCTTTTTTTTCCTGCAGAACCTGATGCGCTCTATCATCCCAAATCTGATTGTTGCTCTGAAGCACCTCATCAAGGCAGATCAGGTAAACTGACATACGTTAAAAGACATTTATGCAAGTATTGCTGTATCTTTTACCAGTTAAGTGTATTTAACGGTATGGATAAATTAGATCTGTTAAACTTTGGGTTTGCCTGTATCTGCACAGGACCAAGCCAGCGAGGCCATGGAGGTGTTTAATGAGCTCATGGAGAGTGAGGTGTCCATCCTCGTCCCTCATATTGCTGACATGGTCCGCTTTTGCTTGGAGGTGGGACCTGAATATCTTAACACTGTCTTTACTTCCCAGTTTGTGATCTGAATTTCATCTTAATTTCTGAACTTGAAGGGTCATACATGAGAATTTCTAACAACATATGTTTAATATCAATGTTTGTGTCAGGTGGGAAGTGATACCACACTGAGTAACTCTCTGCGGGTGAAAGCACTCTCCTGTATTGCCTTCCTCATCAAGCTGAAGAGCAAGGTAAAGTCATGCATCAGCTACTATAAATAAATGACCTATATCTGTCCTTCAGTCCACATGAGTAACAAGGGTCAAGAATGAGACAACAAGTGTAGTCATGGTGCATCTCAGTCCTTCTGCATTCTTCAGATGAGATTTTGGGCATCTGTCCCTCAGTCTTGTCTTGATCTTCATGGACATTCATCAAAGTTAAAGTTTTAGGTAAAGTGTAGCAAACTTTGCCAGAGTTATTTCTTTTACTGGTGTAGGTATTTACAATTTTTCCCTGTACCTTGACTACAAATGAATTTGTTTTCCCCTGTTTTGGGAAAACTTGAAAACAAATTTCCTTCATTTCATTTTCATCTGAATTTGGTGAAGCAAGTAGGAGTTTCTGGCTACTTCCAAACTGCATAGAATAAGGAGAAAGTCTAAAGAGTAAATAGAACAACTTTATTGTTTGACCAATGTGTTTCAGCTTGTGGCCTTCATCAAGGTCATCCATCTGCATTTAGGAAAAAAAACATTTACAAATAATGATGCTCTCTGTTTCATAGGTGAACAAATAGCTTTCAGACAAATAGCTAAAATGAAAGACATAAACAGGATACCACAGTACGCCTTATTAATCTAAATGTGGTATTAGTCATTGGACACAAAATGTTCAGGCATTTTACTTATTTTTAGATAAAGTCATTTTTTTTATTCCATGCAAACAAAAGATGCTTTTCTGGCTAATTACATGCAGTGCCAGATAGTTTGACCAGAACCAAAATGCTTGGTTTAGTAACATTATGTTGGCTAAATAAAAATAAATCATTTATCTTTTCTCTGCTTTGTAGACGGTGCTGAAGCAGAAGCTGCTGAACCCCATCCTGCAGGCCATTTTCCCTGTGCTGGTTGCAGCTCCCCCACCCGGTGAGCAGGACCCAGAGGATGAGGAGGACGACAGCGGAGATGGCACAGACAATGACAATCCCAAACACTGTGCTGCTCAGGTGGTTATTTGTGTTGATATATAATGTTGTATTCTGTTGTGCCACAAAATGTACATTGAAACAACTTTAGTTGATTCATTGTGGAGCAGTAATGAAAATTAAAGTTGAATTCTTCTTTTTCCAGATTATTGACACTATGGCACTTCATATGCCCCCAGAGAAACTGTTTCAACATCTGGTAAGTCAACTAGATATTGATGTGAACAAGAACAGAGGTGTTATGTTAAGGTGAACTTTCCATTTCAGTTTTTTGTTCAGGTTGTAATGAATTCTTAAAACTGCATTGTGCATTTAAATAGCCCTGGCTCTGATACCCACCTCTTGACAATGTACCCTGTTGTGTCTTGTGATTTAGACACCCCTCACTCAGGCTTGCCTTGCCAGTGAAGACCCCTACCAGAGGAAGGGGGGTCTCATGTGTCTTGCTGTGCTGGCCGAAGGATGTGCTGACCACATACGCACCAAGTATGTCCAGATGACATGGAAAAAGTTCCCTTTATATTTTTTATTTATTGATTTATTTTATTTTTTATCATTTTTTTTTTCTCTGAGAACACACATTCTTTGTTATAGGTGGTATTGTTGGCCTACTAATGGCAATCATTTCATCATTTGAGTATATTCACCTTTTTGTCTGTATCTGTGTTAGGATGCTGTCATCAGTGCTGCAGACAGTGTGTCAGAGTCTTTCTGACAGTAATCAGGTGGTCCGCAGTGCCGGCCTTTTTGCACTGGGACAGTTCTCTGAACATTTACAGGTGAGGCAACACAGACATCACAGCAACAAGTGTTTAAAATAGATATTGTAAATATTTTGACATTTTGAAAACGCTGACAGTTCAGATGTGAGACTATGTAGGAGTGGATACAAATGACAGTACAATAGTGGATCTCTTGTCATCGACTCATTTTGAAAGAGAGTGCTTCTTGCGTGTTATAGTTTTACAAATATATACTTCTGTTGTTCACTGACTTTGTTTTCCACCTATTCCTTCAGCCTGAAGTGAGCAAGTACTGTGCAGAGTTGATGCCTTTGCTGCTGGCCTACCTTTCGTCCTTGAATGAGGCCAAGGTCGGCCATGTGACTAAGGCCTTTTATGCCCTAGAGAACTTCTTGGAGAACCTAGGTAAGCTGAAAAAAAGTTTCATGCAATGACTGGCACAGTAGAAGCTGCACATCCAGTAAAGCTGATCCAGTAAAAAAGTAATCATAAGCTAATTTGCTTTTGTCATCCAATGTTGTTGTAACAGGATCTACTTTGTATGTACTTGTATATATTTGCTGTATCTCCTTTTAATATTTTGCTATTCAGGAGAAAATATTGAGCCCTACTTGCCCACGCTGATGGAGACTATGCTGTCTGCCCTCAACAACACTGAAAGCCTCAAGATAAAAGAGCTTGTTTTGTCTGCTATTGGTGCCATAGGTAAGAAGCTGTCAAAGATTTGACCAAAGACCTGCACAGGAGAATTATGATGCAATTTTTTTCTGTCCTACTGCGTAAGCTTAACAGTTTAAATTTTACCCTTATATTTTTTATTCAGTTTTTCTTCCAAATTCCCAAGCACTAAAAAACACAATATGATTGTCACAGTCAACTATAATGTAACTTGATTATCATTCAGTCTATATTCATCAGCTTATGATGATGTCTGATAGAGGCTGAGAGAGAGTAGTTATACATTGAGGGCTGAGAGAGTAGTTATACAATTTAAGTTATACATTTTTTTGAAGGAGTGTTAGTAAAACCATGATGCTTGGTTGTTGGTGCAATATTAACTTGCAAACACTTGGTCCACTATGACACAAACTTGGAAAAAATGTTATTACTGCTTGGATCAAGAATGAAGTGACCTAAGCCCCATTATGAATTACTGTTGAAACAGCCAGTGCTTCCAAGGATCTGCTGGTGCCCTACTTCCCTCCAGTTATTGAAAGCCTGAAGGGTTTCCTGACCACCACCACAGAGGAAATGAGGTCTCTGCAAACTCAGTCCTTGGGTAGGTAAAGCCCAGACATTTGCAAAGGAAAAGGAAGAAGCTGTGATGTTAGTACATTAAGAACAAAAATCATTTTTACTGCTTAACCTAATGGCATCTTCTCATACAGACAATGTAGTTTCTGTTTTACTCTGTTCAGGCAACAAAAGTGCATCTCACTTAAAAACAAACTCAACCGCATGAAAATATGGATGTATTTATATCATCTTTTGTTGCTGCTGTTAGAGACTCTCTCAGTGCTGGCCCGTACCATTGGCAAAGATGTCTTCAGTCCTCTAGCTGCAGAGTGTGTTCAGCTGGGCCTCAACCTCAGTGATGCCATTGATGACCCTGATTTGAGACGCTGCACGTATGTAACTTGTGTGTCAGTGTTGGAGGGTGTTTTCTTGTCTTCACTCAACAGACCACTTCATACCAGAGTTATTATTGTTTTGTAGTTTTCATTAGTTTAGATTTTTCTTTTGTTTTCAATTCAGTTCAGTTTCAGAGTGGGTTTGCTTGTTTCAATTTAGTTTTTATTGTTTTTTTTTTGTTGTTGTTGTTTTTTTATTAGTTTCAGTATAAGTATTTGTGCCTCCTCATGCTTTTTGTGTTGTCAGATGTGACCAAATTGACAAAGACTAAAACTGAAGAAAGTTCCTTTGTACTTTTCCTGTATACTTTTGTTTTATTTTAGTTTGTTTTGTAAGTACAAAATATTGTTTCAGATAGTTTAAATTTTTTTCTAAGGTACAGTTTTATCTTTTATTTCCATCAACTAAGAGAATTTTTCACACTTAGTTTTAGTTTTCAGTGTTGTTATAGTTAAAGATTATAACCTTGGTCCCCACCCGCAGTCTATCGTTTAAAATTATAAACTGAAAAAAAACAAAAACCAAACAAACTATTTTTGTACAGATGGGAGTATACATACCATTGTTATTATTGGAACACAAGATAAACAACAGGACATCATAGATTCCACTTCAAATGTTATTTGTTTTCTGTAACCTTTTCTTCACCTCTCTTTTTGCTTCCCTCTGTCAGGTACAGTCTGTACTCTGCTGTAGCCACCGTCAGCCCAGACTGCCTGACTCCTCACCTCACTGCCATTACTACAGTCATGCTGCTCGCTCTCAAGTCCAATGAAGGCATTACGGTATAAATCATTCAGACAACACTGTGAACCCCACAGGGTGTTCATAATATAAATAATAATGCAGCATTTCAGTTTTCACACCCTCCTCTCCCGTTTCTTCAGGCACACCTTGAGGAGGACAAGACCTTTGTCCTGCTGGATGACGACGAATGATGACCACAACGAAGAGGAAAAAGATGTGGATGATTTTGAGGACGATGAGACTGAGACAGATGTCCATGATGTTGCAGGGTACGGGTCACGCACATGTACACGCATACACATACACGTATGTATATTTACCAACCCTGTTGAGCAAAAGACTGCTCTCACTCCATCTCTGTCTATCCATCTGTCAGGTTCAGTGTGGAAAACGCCTACATTGATGAGAAAGAGGACGCCTGTGATGCACTGGGAGAGATTGCCTTCAGCACTGGGTAAAAGATATTTACAGAGGCATTTATATGACGGTTCTACGGTTTTGTCAGATACGTTATTAAAAAGACTGATATACTGATACTAACTTTATGTCAGACATTTCTTGCGTGCATACACAAGTATGTTTTAACTTTTGTTGCTATGGCTTGCCCTTACAGTGCTGCCTTCCAGCCCTTCCTGGAGTCCAGCTTCCAGCAGGTTTATGAGATGAGAGATGTAAGTCACTCCGGCTGGCTGGTCAGCCCCAGCCAGCCTGTCTAATGTACTGTGAAGGGCATCATGTGGTCTGTACCTGTGCATAGATTGTGTCTTAGTGGGGTTGTGTCTGTTTATAAATGAAAATGTCTGTAGGTAGATTGATAATGTGAGACTGTGTCTTATATGATTATATAAAGTCAGCTTTAAAGGGTATCCAGCGCTGTTACTTGAAATTATCCACAGATTTCTAAATTCCCCTCTTTTCCATTTTTCTTGGCAAGACCATGGGTGATAAGATTTGGTATATTAATAACAGCTGACACTAAGATTTAAGACACAGCATAAATAGACCTTTTTCAGGGCAGCCATAGTGATATGAAATAGAGCCTTTACAGCATGGAGAACCTTAATCAGTATAATTAGTAACACCTGTGTTTACCCTGCTAGTTCATGTCAAAATGGCGCTGTGAAAAGGTTTGTTCTGGCTAATAAACAACAGCAGAACCTGCCTAAAACAAAACATGCTGATATGGAAGCAGCACAGAGTCAGCTCTTCTGCTGAGGGAAAAACCCAAATATCATTTTTCATTTAGATGTTATGTTGATATAGCTACTCTCAGTACCACCTTTTCTTTGTATGTTTGTCGGTGTATTTATAGAATTGTAAGGAATGGGCTCACATAAAACAAATCATATTTTTAGGTTAACCCGTTAATAGTCTAAGACGTTTTACACAAAAAAGTCTGGGTCAACCTCAAACAAATTGCAACATAAACACACTCTGTGGATTGTGTGTCTTCAGTGTGTTCTGAATGACAGAAAAAAAAGTCTTAAGGAGTTGTACGAAGGGAAAATTTTGAAAATCGCCTGAATATGATCCTACCTTTTTAGAACAGGCATGTGAAAAAGGGGTGAATGTCACCCAAATAACAACAGAAAATCTGACAAATGTTTATTTTTCATAAAGTGTCCTCTATGAAATAAAAACTTAGAGATCCAAGTGGTGGTTCAAAGGTATTTCTTAACTGCATCCTTAACTGTCCTTTTTTGCCTCCAAAAATAATAATTTAAACCAACATCACTATGTTGGTTGTTCTTGGTGTACTTGTACACAAGGCAACATAAATTGGCACTAATCCACTGAAACCTTGAATTGATTAACATAAATTTAAAATAAAATTAATAGAATATCACTTAAAGTAACACATTGTACTGCATCCAACTCCTAGTCTCATGTAAAACACAATTTCTGGTTGATTGTGGACAGCACTGAACCTGTTATGTGGACATCAGACAAGAAGATCAGTTTTTAGCCTTGGTGGCAATGGGAAATTGTGGCAATACTGATTTCAGTATTTTTCAATACTTTCATATTTATGAGACTAGAACAAATGAAAAAGTTTCTGGTGCATTTTGTGTGGTGTCGTGTTCCCTTCCCTCTTTAGTTTCCCCATGAGGACGTCCGCAGGGCAGCTTTCGGAGCCATGGGCCAGTTTTGTCGAACTCAGTACAAAGTGTGGAAGGAGAATCCCACTGAGGCCAACCACCAGGGTAAAGCCTCTCCTCTCATGAGCTCTACACTACTGTTATTATATTTAGGAAATACAGAAATGGGCAGTACCACTTCCTATTGCAGTGGGTGTTATTAATGAACAACATCAAGGGAGAAAAAGTGGGTTATAAGTAGGTATATACTGTAAGATTATATACCATTTCCAACAGCGAAATAGAACCCATCAAGTTTTTTAAGACTGTTGAACAGACATCAGTACAGTTGCCTCCCTCATCCCTGTACACCTCGTATCCCTCCACCAGCCCTACAGAAGATGCTGGAAGTGGTGATTCCCTGCTATCTGGAATCAGTGCGAACAGACCGCGAGCGCTATGTTGTGATGGGTATCCTGGAAGCCATGAACAGTGTCATCAGTTTCTGCAAGGAGGAGGTTTTCAAAAAACCCTCACACCTGAAGGAAATCAGCGAGGTCATCCGTGATGTGCTCAAGAAAAAGGTGAGAGGAGACCCATGAGTATGGGGCGATGGCTTTATATCCTAAATCTGAGCTCACTGAAGTTATGCTATCAACTTCCCATCATTGTTGTTCTTTCTTTTCTCCCTGCGCAGACTGTTTGTCAGGATGGTGGAGGTGATGAAGTTGATGATGAAATGCAACAGGTTGGCTGTCCTCTTGCTGCATATCAGTCACTAACAAGTCCATTTACACATGTACAGGACATCTATACTTGAATATCCCAACATTAGAGCAGATTTGAATGAATATGAATAGGCATGACTGTGGATAAAACATTAATTTATTCCTATGAAGGTAAATGGATACAGCATAGCACAGTTAATGCAAGGGTTATGAATTCTTCTAGATATTGAATCAGAGGCTGCTTTTTTTGGCTGCCTTTTTTACTTATTATTTCCACATTTCTGTATGCACACCATTGTCCTTTTACTCAGTTCTGTTGATGCTCTCTCTGCTCCCTCTGGTTCAGGCGGAGTATGATGCAATGCTCCAGGAGTTTGCTGGAGAGGGAATTCCCCTGGTGGCCTCTTCTGTACCTGCAGACAACTTTGCCCCTTTTCTCAACGACCTGCTGCCTCTCATCATGAGCAAGGCTGTAAGTCTGAACCTGCTGACAATCACAGGATTCAACAGAAGTCTGGTCATGCACATGTTTTCACGGCTCATATTTTTAATTTTCAGAGAGAGACCAGACTTCAAAATTGGCTATTTGCTTAAATACAAAAATTGCTGTCTGGTTGCTTTGAATGGTGAAAATCTGACTAGAAACAAGGTGCATCTTGTGCCTGAGGCAAAAAATTAACATACTCTTCTGGAGTCATTAGTAAAGATCTGGGGTTGAATCACACAAACCTTCGCTCTTTAGCTGAGGTGTGTTGCCACAAAGTAATCTCTTTCTAATTATCACACTAATTGTATTTCTCCCTCAATAGAAATCCTCGTGCACAGTGGCCGACCGGTCCTTCTCTCTGGGGACGGTTGGAGAAATCCTGCAAGCCCTTGTGAACGTCTCTGGGGGCCGAGGAGTAGCAGGCCGACTGTCCAATCGTTTGCTTCCTGTGCTGGTAGCTGGAGTGAAGGACAGTGATGCTGAGGTTCGCAACAACAGCGTGTTTGGACTTGGATGTCTGGCTGAAGCAGCTGGACCCATCATTGTATCGTATCCTTTTTACTTGTGTGTGTTTCTGTGCATGTGGGTGTGTGTTAATTCATGATTTTCACACACAGTTGTTCCTTAGTGACATGTGTTCCAGAGACTATCCCGTGATGCTGTCTGTGTTCTCCAACCTGCTGACCAAAGAGTCAGACCTCAGGGTGATTGACAACCTGTGTGCTGCCCTCTGCAGGATGATCATGAGCAATGTGGAGGCTGTCCCACTGGAGCAGGTAGATTTACAGCTCACCACAGGTGACCTTTACTGGTGAAAACGTATCCTGAAAACTGTTTAGGTAGTTGAGTCAGATGAAACACAATTTGCTCTGTTACAGGTTGTGCCGGCTCTGGTGGCTCGTCTTCCCCTCAAAAAGGACATGGAAGAGAACAAGACAGTATTCAGATGCCTGGCTATGCTCTACACACACAGTCCTGATCTGGTACCGTACAAACACCATTTACACCTGTGATTACAATCCTCGTGTCCAAGGATTGACTTTATGTCTCCATTGGTGTTCAAGCTACTTACAACATGTTCATATTTAAAATAATCTCAACATATCTTCATACATGTGGACGAACATCAGGACAATCTTTCAGTTATTTTTTATTACATTATGTTTTATACAGTATTACTACAGCACATTATGCATGCATACAGCATATTTTAACTCTAGATCATGCAGTCTTAAAGAATTCAGACTTTCCTCAGACATGTGAATTTGGTCCATGGACTTGGACATTATTCAACATTTTCACCATATTTCATTTAATCTTTTTCTCCTTTCAGATTGTGAAGCTAATGAAGCCCATAGTCGCTGCTTCCAGTCATGTCTTTGGCAACAAGAACGTTGATACAGGTGAAGTTTTTCTTCTGTAACATTTTTACTTGGACTGCACTGATAGTGTCATCCAAACTGAACCGAATGCTCAGAACTCTTTAGTTTTAAAGCTCTCTGTACATCTGAAGTTATTGGAAAAACAAAGGGAAAAGAGTACAGTTGATACACTCTGTTGAACGTTGCCCCTCATTGAACATCCCAGTCAGTCCCTGCACAGTCCTCTCATCAGCATTCTGTTGTAACATTGCTGGTAATCATCTATCATCTGTCTTCAGTGTTTTCCTGTCATCCCTCAACTCTTCTTTGTCTTTCCTCCACAGAAACCCAGAACTCTTTGGCCATGCTGATGAAAGAATTTGCCCAGCGCCACTCTGCAGACTTCCAAGCAGCTGTGACCTCACTTCCTGGAGAGCAGCAGGCCAAACTCAGTGCGGCCGTGTCAGCCTCGTAGCCCACACACATCCTTCCACTCTTGTGTGAGAAAGCCAGCCAAAACAATGAATTTTTATACTGTAGGTGGAAAATGGGACAGTTATTTGAGATGTTTCCCCAAAATGATCTAAACACAGCACTTCAACCATTCTAATATAGTAATTGTCAAGTTCAGCAGTTACACTTCAGAGTATTAATTTTTATTTATTTGCTTAAATGCATGCTTTGTTGAATTTTTATTATTTTAAGAGTTAACGGTTTACCATCCTGTGTTGTTACCATTGTATTTTGTTTCTCTGTGATTGCTGTCAAGTGCTACTATGAATTGCTACTGTCCCCTTTTTGCCACTGTTTGGACGGACCTCTGGCTTTGCTGTGTGTGAAACAATGAATTTGATCTGATAAATTTAAGTTTTCATTCCCATCTCCCAGTGGACTGTAAAGTTTTCATCCCTGTGCGTTCTCTTCTAGCGTTGCCTTACTCTGAGATTTAACCCCCAGAGCTGACTGACTGGAAATACTGAGCTAATAGGCCACACTCATTTCTTATATTCAAAAACAGCACTTACTTTATCCCCAATACACTGTTAGTGCTTATAGCAGCTCAGCCTGTTTGACAGTATCCTACAACACATATTTGACAAGTGCAAGAGATTTTTTACAAAAGCTACAAATATGTAACATGATGCTACAATGCTGGCAAGTTTAGCCGTGCAGTTAATGTCAAGCCATTCAACCTTGCCTCACTGTAGAAACTGATGACACTTTGAATCCTCTAAATAAATGCAAACTTGCATCTTGGAATCAAAATGGAGTTCAAAACTGTGCTTTGCGGTGGATTTGTGATGGAAACTCTGTTGCTCCTCAGATTTCCCTTTGTCCCTGTGCCTCGGTAAACTCAGGCTGCTGGTTCTCCAACGCCATAGTCATCTGCACTGGTGCCAGTTCATTCTCCCCTGACACAGACAGAGAGAGAGGTCCTTTTTAAACATGTGCCACTTCAACCACACAGACACATCAGTAATGATGAAAGGGACAAATACCACACCTTTGGAGCAGCTATGGAAACAGCACATTGAGGGTGTACACACAACACAACTGACAGATCTATGAATATTAGTATCTCTTGTTATCTTTAGTCACACAACAACCAGTCTTGTCATTCTATTAGTAGAGAAAACAAATAAGAGAAACAAATGGCCATGGTTTGAACAAGTCAAACAGATTTTCACAAATTACTGATAGTGTTGGGCTCTGTGGTTTTGTCTCCACACTGATGTAATGTTTATGGTGATCTCATTGCAGTGCCTGAGGCTCTGGCATACTGCTGTGATCTACATCAGTCTGACAGCTCACCTGTTATGAGAGGTTGCCACACGCTGCAGCAGGGCAGAGTGACTTTTGGAGCATGATTGCACAAATACAGAAATAAATCCTCCATACATTCATCAAAAATATAAGCGCAACACTTTTGTTTTAATGAACAGCTGTGCCTTGGACTGCTTAAATAAAAAGTCACTCTAAAATGTGCAATTTTACCTTGGGAAAAAAGGCATTTTTAGACACTGGATTAGGGCTGTTTCACATATATTTCCCAGGAGGGCAAAGTCATGACCTGTCCTACTCTGCCTTTCATGAGCTTACCCTAATATTATCACCCTAACATCAACCAATCATTTCTAATGCCTAAACATAGCTAACCCAGCAAATTAAGTCAATGAGCACAAGCCAATCAGAGGCTGAGTAGGGCAGGGTCATGACTTTGCCCTCCTGGGAAAAAGATGGTAGCCATAACCTGTGTGAAATGGCCATAGTTCAGTGCCTGATAAATGTCTTTTTCCTGGGATAAAACTGCACATTTTAGTGTCCTTTTTTGTGACCAGTCCAAGGCACACCTCTGTAATAATCATGCCGTTTTATCAGCATCTGTGTATGTCACAGTGGATGGATTATCTCAGCAGAGGAGAAGTGCTCACTAACACGGATTTGCAACACAACAAACAAATCTGTTAGGGAGAAAAAAATCTTTTGTGTGCACAGAAGTCTTACATTTTTTAATTCAACTCATGAAAATTGGGAGCAAAAACAAAAGTTTGCATTTATATTTTTGAAAACGCAAAACAAATAAATAGTCATGATTGGGAGAG
This sequence comes from Lutjanus argentimaculatus, assembly GCA_034769285.1. Taxonomy (NCBI): domain Eukaryota; kingdom Metazoa; phylum Chordata; class Actinopteri; order Lutjaniformes; family Lutjanidae; genus Lutjanus; species Lutjanus argentimaculatus. The sequence goes on along the minus strand of JAWZSL010000009.1, from coordinate 23,563,884 downwards.
ATTTTCACAAATTCCTGATGGTGTTGAGGTCCGAGGTTTTATGTGGACACTAATGTAATGTTTATGGTGATCTCATTGCATGCCCGAAGCCTGGCACACTGCTGTGATCTACATCAGTCTGACAGCTCACCTGTTATCACACACTGCAGCAGGGCTGAGTGACTTTTGGGGCATGGTCGTGCACATACAGAAAAAATCTTCCATTACATACTAAACAAAAATAGAAACACAACACCTGTTTTTGTATCCATTTTTCATGAGTTGAAGTCAAGGATCTGACTTCTTCACAAGGTATGTTTCTCAAATTTTGTTCACAGATTTGTTAAAATCAGAGTAAGTGAGCACTTTCTTTTGTCCAAATAATTCTGGTCACACAAAATGTGCAGTTTTATCATGATTCATGAAAAAAGACATTTATTAGGCACTGAACTATGACTATTTCACATAGGGCTAATACCTTTTTTTCCCCAGTAGGGCAAAGTCATGACCTGATTGGCTTATACTCATGGCCTTTGTTGGTTGGGTTGGTTAATTTTAAGCATGAGGAGTGATTTGTTAGCACTAAGGTAAGAATATCAGAGTAAAACAATCAATTTTTTTTTCCCCAGGAGGGCAAATCATCCCCAGCCCTACTCTTCCTCTGATTGGCTTACCCTGATATTCTTAACCTGATCTCCACCAGTCAGTCCACATGCCTGAACCTAACCAACACAACCAATGAAGGCAACGAGTACAAGCCAACCGAGATGGAATAGGACGGGTCATAACTTTACCCTCCTTGGAGAAAAAAAAAAAGGTGTTTGGGTTACCTCCCTCCAAGGAGAAGTGAACAAATTTGTGAGCAAAACTTGAGAGAAATAAACCTTTTATGTGCATTGAAGAAGCCTTAGATCCCTTACTTCAACTCATGAAAAATCAGAGCAAAATGAATGTGTTGCGTTTATGTTTTCTAATATGAACTATGAGCTAACAGCTACACAGATAACCCAACAAATCTGACTCAAACCCTGAGTCCTAACCAACAGCAACATAAGACAGATCAAAAACTTCACAGGTGTAAAACTGCAGGATTTTCATATTAGAATGGTCGATTTTAATCCACACCTGTAGATCTTTGTTTCCAGGGCAGGATATCCATTCCTGTACGACAGAAGGAGCGGTCGGTGTGGGCCTCAGTGCTGTACAGGACCTCCTGGAGCTGTTTGTCTCCAGGCTTCTGGGCTTTCACTCTCACCTACAACAGGATACAAAATTGTTGTAATTTTACTGCCGTGATTCAGACATTCTTTGATATGATTCCACGTACTGTAGATCAAGCTCAGAATGGATCTAGAAGTCTTGCTCCCTCCTACCTCTAGGATGGTGATCTCCTTTTCCTTCAGCTTCCCTGCTTTGTTCTTAACCTGCGTCTTCTTGGTGTCGACCCACACCACCCTCTCCTTTACTTCTGACCTGGACACACACACAAGCACACAAACTTGTTGATAAATCTGTATTTCTCTTTTAAGACCCCTCGATCCGAGAGCAGACTCACTCTTCGATGCCCAGGTCGGCCAGTGTTGTGTCCAGGAAGGGGAACGGTTGGTGCGCCGGGTCGGGCTGCACCTGGATGGGCAGTGTCACTGACATGGGGAGGTCCCACTCCAGCTCGACACGCACCAGCGCCCCGGGGGAGTCCCTGTCCGCTGGGCTGTCTGATCCCTTGTTGGCCTGCTGCTCCACATTGGCCTCCCCCTCCTCCAACAGGCTTTTTGACTCGTCCGCCGCCAGCTTGACTTTCTGATCAGTATCTCAAGAAAGAATGTGATGTATCCCTCGTCCTTGCCAGTCTTATCTCTGTGACTGATGCTCGATATCTGCACCTTTTGTCTCCAGTGGTTCTGTGTTGCAGATACTGGCTGGTTCGCTCTCCTCCTCTCAGGGCTGATGATTCAGAGCTCTGCCTCTTCTGGTGATAAAGGCCTCTGGAAAGTGTGAGTGTGTCTGATGCCTGCAGACTTGTGCTCTGCCCTCCTGGTTGATATAAGCAGCCGGTGTGGATGTGTGTTATGTGTCACTCAGCTGTTAGGTTTATTAGACTGTCAGGGGGGTGATGGACGGATGATGCTATTTGTACTGCCAGGTGGCCTTGTGGATTATCAGTCGACCCAGTCCTGCATGAAGTCAGTGTTGGGTTGAGCATGTTTTGACTGTAAATGGAGGACGTATGCAGCCTAAAATACTTTCAGGCAAGGAAGAAATAATTGAGAACTGAATGCTGTATGACTTTGAAATACACTGAGAAAAATAGTTCCTCAAACAAAGTTAAGGGGCAAACTCAACCCAAATGAGTTTTGTGCTGTTTGTCTTTCAGTCATTCCAGTCTAACAAGGCTAACTAACTTTTAGGTGTCTAACAATCAACATAACTTTTTTTTTAACTTATGAGGTAATTTGCAAATAATGTTTTTTTGTTTGTTTAAAAAAAAAACAACTTATTAGCTAGCTAACATTTTAGCGTTTTGGCTAGTTAGCAAAAATGCAAGTTTTGTTAACTTTTTAGCTAGTCAGCAAAAAATATAACAAACAATATTTTTTACTTTTTTTAGTTTGCTATGAACAATGCAACACTTGTTAACTTTTTGGGAAGCTAGCAAACATAATGTTTTGTTAAGAAATACAGAGCAGCTGGAAGTTTCCTGTCCTCTTATACTTGCTAGTCCCAACAGCTCTCAAATGTATATATTTTGAAAATTATTTCGTTATTTTAATTTGGGTAAGCAAACAGCTCCAGATTGATTAAACTTTATTTCAGTTTACATCACTAAACTTTTTACCAAACTGAGGTTAGTTTTTGTTTGTGCAACAGAGCTCTACTTAATTTTAAATCTGGATTTACTCATTAGTTTTGCTTAACTTAGTTTTGCTTAAGTCTGATTAGAACTAAAATTTGATTAAACTCATCTTTGTTGCTGCAGCCCAATGGAAATGTATAAATATAATGGTCACATAACAACAGGCCAAGAGGTCACTTCAGCTTCAGTGTGGACAACAGATTTATGGTTGTGTATAATGAGATGATCCACTCCTCATTTGTCTCGTCTGCCGTCTGTGGCCTCTCTCTCATTTCTCTGACAGTTTAGGTGAACAGCAGGTTGATATATGGGCCCTTCACAGCACAGCGTCACATATTCAGCTTTTGAAAAATGTGTTCTTGCTCTATTTTACAAGGGGACACAAACGTGGGACACGTGTTGTCCCTTACTGTGGAGTATTGTGGTGGTGTGTGTGTGTGTGTGTGTGGTGTGTTGTTGTCCTGTACAGTACAGCAGGGATCTCTTCCCACCAAACCAGCACTCTGGACTCTGCATGTCACATTCCATGGGCAGCCACAATGAATCCTCTCACAGTGATACCAGCCTTACGTCAGCAGCACTGTGCAGGGACACAAATTAAGTAAAGGCACTGGAATGTATAGAGCCAAAGGGAGGTTGACTTTGCATTCAGCAGATTATGGCAGCACATGTTGGATTTTCTGTTGCTGTTATCAGTAGATAACATGACTACTTGTATGTGAAAAGGGTTACTCTTGGTGATGAACCCACAGAGAACTGTCACAGTAACAGTTTTGCTTCAGTTTCAGCCTGGTATGGTATGGAGTAGTGGTGGCAGTAAGCGGTCACACATGCACAAATTTGCATCTTTGCTTCGTGTGAAGTTCAACTTTGGAGCTGAGCTTCTCCACTTTGGTTCACTCTCATTGCTTTTATGGTGTCTTTTTCAGCGAAAAAGCTTTAAAAAACCCAACTGTACGCTTTCCACCTGACACTGACAGGACACAGGTACAGTCAGCAACTTTAACTGTTCAACATTGTTAAACATTTAACAGCTGAAGAGACAGATATTTCGACCAGAAACCAGAAATGTGTTGCTTCACGTCTGCTCTAGGTTTAAAAAAAGCGTTTGTGAACAAGTTTGCTATAACTACTGTATCAGGTGATATGTCAATGTTGTTGTCACAGCTTATTTCTGCTGCTCTCAAGAAACCAAAAAAAAAAAAAAAAAAGTTATTTACAGGTTTAACTACTGAACTGCTGCTGCTTGTGCTGCTTTAAAATTTCATATATTGACCATTTGGATCTTCATAAAAGAACTTTCTTTGCAAGACCAAAAGGAATGCTGTTCAATGCCAGTAACACAAGTGGATGTTTTGGCCTGTGACCCTTTCTTCCCAGCAGTGTGTGGCTGCGTCTGTTAGCACAGTGAAGTCACACTTAGATTCTGCAGCAGGATGCCCACTGTTTGTGCCAGAGGTGACTGACCTCCAAGCTGTTTAGGTCAGAACTATTAAGCTTTGTACCAGCAGGGGAACACAATAGAAAAAAGCAGCCGACCAGTTTTAGATGATGTATTTTTGTATCCAAACATTACGTAGCAGTGGAAAGGACATTTCCTGGCACAGCGCTGCAACCCGAATGTATCACAAGTAGTATCAACAAAATTACCATTCTACTGTGTTGATGTGAAGGAGGCTTTCTGTTCTGTGACTGCAGCTGTGACCTCAGCTCTGGCCTCTCAGTCACAGTGAGGTGCCACATGGGTATGGCCTTACTCTTATGTACACACACACACACACACACCACACACACACACACACACACTGCAGTGCCCGGTGCGTTTAACGAGCAAACACTTTAATTGTGTGGAGTTATTGAGGCATGAGGTCAGGCAGGAGTTTTCTGCCAGCGAGGCACAATATGGTCCTGTTGGAGGCAGGAAGTGCTGATTTGCATTCAAGTCACATTTCAGTGATTTCAATACCTCTTTCTGCGCCATAAGCTCAAATCTGAATATTTAAAATAAACTGTTGGATTTGTTGGCTGCTGGATTTTTTTTCTCTTGAGGGTTTTTAGATCAGAACAACAAGCTTCATATGTGATTATTCTGGGATTTATCACAAAGGATCAAGACCTGTAAAAACACATGCTCACTTAGGTTTATGACTGCGCTCAGTGTCAGGTAAGGTTAAACTAAACTTTACAGCAATTCTTGAATAGTCAGTATTAGTGAATGCTGCTATAGAGCAGTGGTTCTCAACCTTTTCGAGCATGACCCCCCAGCATAATCAGCCTGGTGTTTGTGATGCCCGAGTCTGCCCGAGATTGTTCAGGGATTAATGTATAACAATAAAAACTACCAAACTCTTATTTTCGAGAGCTTGTTCCTTATGTTGAATGTCTTTTTAGGCCTGATGTCACAGAGCTGCTTCCTGGTTCTCGTTCTGTGCTGTTTGGCACAATATTTAATTTTATCCTCCACAATTGTCTAGTAAGCCCCAGAAATGATCTCACAACCCCCTTGGGGGTCTCAACCCCCTGGCTGAGAACCACTGCTACAGAAGGTCACAAACCAAACAAAACTAATACTCTTAAAAATAACTACAGAAACAAAGTTTATCAGGCTTGAATATCTTTTGATTTGGAGGAATGATTTGAGATCATGCTATTCTACTGAGCAAAAAACATTTTATTAAAAGCCTAAAATCATTAAAAGGGATAAAAATTCACACAGCCAATACAAAGTATAAAAAGCTTAATTTAAAAACACTACAAGATCAAAATCCATATAGAAGATACAGACTGTATAAAAATCTATCTTATCTAATCTTATTTAAAAACATTACAAAGGATAAAAAGCCATACAAAACACAAACTGTAACAAAACCTACTAGGTCCAGATGTTCACAATTTCAATAACAGTATGTGAAAACAAAATAAATCAATGGTTATAAATATTTAAAAATACAACTATATAACAAATTACAACCAGATTAAAATGGCTAAACATCTTGCAAATTTTTTCAAACACTGGAAGCAAAGTAATGGAGCTCAGTGTTAAACTGTTCTAAGTAAAAATCATAAAAAACATATCATATAACATCATTATATTCACCAATAAAATTACTAACTGTACCTCTGCAGGACTATAGTGTGAGTAAGTGTATGTTTAGGCAGTCATCCTGAGGGCTGCAGGGTTTATGGTGATGTGACTGTAGGGTTCAGTCTGGTGTACAGTTACCTGCCCAGCAGACAGCAGCTCTGGAGAAGAGAAACATGACAGTTTAACATCATCTCTGTGTTTCACTGAACTGAAGGTCAGTGAAGAAGCCTGATGAAATCTCAGACCGAAGCTGCATTAAAGTGCATCTTTCAGTGACAAAACTTTCTCAAATGTGCAATTAAAGGCTCTGTTGTTTTGTCTCTGTTATTTAAACACTAATAACTGGTGATTCCTAGATCTATATCACTGTGAATGAAATCAATTTCCTCACCCAGAAGTTTGCAGAGTGTGTGAGCTGCAGTGGTGCGGTCGGCCTCTGGGGGCACCAGAGAGCCAAAGGTGACTTCTTCAAACCTCTGCAGGCTGGACGATATCCAGCTGGAAAAAAAAAAGAAAAAGCAAGCAGTGTGAGCAGAGCATGGCAGGATTCAACCTGGACGATTGATATGTACATATTATGAAGAAACTTTCAATACTTGTTTTGATAAGTAATAATCAGATATGACTTTTGTGAAACTGCAACATTTGTTCTGTTTTTTCTGAATTAAAACTGATTGTGCATTAAAACCACAGACACCAAAACTCCCCAGTGAAATCATTTATAGGAGCACTATTACTGCTGCTATGAATACAGCTGTTCAGACAGTCACACAAGTGAAACCAGTCAAAATGCCTCAGTTGCTCATTTATATAACGAACTATGGAATCAAACAAGCTGCAGCAGATCTAATCTATTGACACTAACTGTCCAATCTGTGATATTTACACACAGTCTACAATTGTTTCAGTACAGTAGTTTCAGTGTCTGACCCTGGTTGAGGAGCTGTATAGGGAAATGTCTCTGTAGCTCAGGTTCAGCCCTCAGGCTCTGTTTTTTTTTTTTTTTTCTATTTTGAATTTCAAATCAGTATGCCAGAAAACGTCAGATGTGGAAGAACCTGTGACACTGGAGGCAACAGGTGTTTCTTCCAAATGTAAACAGCATCACAGGAAAGACAAAAACAACTTTATATATGTTGTGGCTTACTCCCCATGTCGCACAGAAAGAGAGAAGTCTGTACTTTATTTGAGTCTCTGATCGGATGTGATATCAGCTCTGCATAACATCAATGTATCAGAAGCAGCATCTGTTCTTCGCAGCCACATTAATTATATAGTTTAGAGATGTTTTGTTCATTTTCTGCATGTTTCAAGCACAAAGACACATTCGCTGCTCATTTAGATCAAGTAACAGATGTTGTGTTGCTGTACTTGAAGATGACAACATTTTGTTGCGCCTAAATCATCATCACTCATTTTAAACGTCATTATAGCTGATCTCAAAGCACATCTGTTGATTGCTGTTCAACATGAGTCGCAATCAAATTTCATACTTGTTCAGTTGTCTGATGACATAAAATAAAAATTTCAAATCAGTGATATTGATTCACACAGGACTAATATTATCTGTGTTTGTTGAAATGTGGGAGGTAATCTGTGGTGGAATTTTTACTTTACAGACATGGCAGATTCACACAGGATTAAGATCACACATGACAATCATTATACATTGCTGGAGGTCCCCAGCTAATAGTAGGCCCATGCAAATGGGGTTTATGCACCTAATTAATGTACAGTGTGTATTAGATATAAGTGACACTGAGCATGTTATGATCACGCAAACAGGAAGGTGTTATGCAGCAGGGCATCGCTGAAAACACAACCTGTCAACATCTGAAGGGAAGCAGCAGCAGCAGAAGGAGAAAATACGACCAGAGTGAGAACAGGAGACGCTCTCACATGGTACAACATTTCGACCACACTTGAATCTACATCAGGTCCACAATGACCGAAGATCCAAGTGGGATCGAAGCGTTGTCATTATTATTCAGCTTTTGCATCAAGGAGGAAGTGTGCAACCGTTACTTTTTTTCTTTGATACTGTGTCTGATAGCCTTGCGCTTACATCATGTGTATATAAACTCATTCTTCTTCTCCACAGTGAGCACAGGCCCACTAAAAATGTCCACAGTCTACCTTTATTCAAATAGACACAAAGTGGAGGGTAACGTGCCATGTCAGAAAACACTTATCGCCTCAGGATGATTCTGGCAACAATGTTGAAATCTGGAGCCTCACTACAAGAGAGTAGCAGTGCAATAAAGTGGAACTGGAGGCTGGCAGCATGAATACAGAGCCAAAACATCTATCTCAGGATACAGGATGGACAAAAATCTCAAAGAAAAGTTATTCTAGTGCATATTTTAGCAGTCGACCAATATGGATTCTTCAGTGATTGATCCCAGTATTTAGAGAGGATGGTCACTGACGGCTGATGTATAATGCAAATATCAAAACCAAGAAATGTTGTGTATTATTCCCTGATTCCATGCACACCACAGTCTAATATACAGGGTTATGTTAGCCAATAACATGGTGTTACAGATAGAAATATTATTAATAAATGAAATTGAAAAATACATTGGGATACAATGTAGATTTCAGAACATGAATGGTATTTAAAGGAGAGAGGAATAATATATATTATATATATTTAACATTAGCCAGAAACAGTTTAAGATCAGATTTGCCATCATTTAGGGTGGGAGAGACATCTAACATTTAGAAAAGATGATTGTGACAAAAGACATTCAACAGACATTTAAAGCAGATTAATGTCTGTCATCATATTCTTCATCCATTAATCAATTAGCCATGGATCATCTTTACCACCTATCCAAGTGAAAGTAACCAGCTATGTTCTCAATATCTGCGATATGGCTCATAAAAATATCACACTATTTCTGGGCTATTCCGCGATATACGATGTATATATCGATCTACACAATTACAATAAAATAACATGCCATATACATTCAAATAGTGCAAATGTGAGAGTTTTTCAGTAGGGCTGGGCAATTTTGCCAAAATAAAATAAAAAAAAAAACAAAACAGAAAAGACAACAAGTCATATATCAAAATCCAAAATCTAAGATGATATCTAGTCTCAAGCAGTTTCGCTTTATGTTCCACATGAAGGTGTTCTTCTGCAAGATGCTGTTTCACAGACTTCTGCTCTGAGTGTGTGTGTTGTGTATATTGTATGAAGTACCTGAGCAGGTCCCTGCTCTCTGCGTCAGTTTGAGCCTCGGGCATCTCGATGTTCTCCTCCGCTATAGGCTCCATTGGTCGCTGGGCCTCCTCTTGTGGAGACCTACCACACACACACACACCACACACACACAATTTCACACAAAGTTTTCTATCTCTTCATCCATCTAGCTGTTCGTCTGTCTGTCCCTCTGAGACTCACCATCTGCTGACGGGAGTGATCGCATCGCTCATGGATTTGTCCTCTTTGGACATGTCCAGGATCACATCGGATACAGCTGTTTACACACACAAGCATAAAGAAACACACTAAGAACAGCTAACTCCTTCAGTAAATGATGCGTTCATTGTGCTGCCAAATATGATGTGAATATAATGTGTGTGAGGAAGAGAGGAAAGATTCTTACATGAGCCCTCAGCGGGTTGCAGTCCTGACTCACTGGATATCTGACAGAGGGAGGGAGGCAGAGTTTCATGAAATAGAAACGAGGTTTATAATCTAATTTGTCTCACCACTGAACTGAACACTGAGTTGGCAGGCCACGACTGCAGGCTAGCTGGCTAATGGTTAACCTTTATTACTGTAGCCACAGTTTTCACGAACACCCTCTTTAGCATACCTGAAACTGCAGTTTGATGAGAATTTTAATTTTCACCACACTTCACATGGTTATATGGTGCCAGGAGAAGAGCTGGAAAAAAAGCCAAGACATAAAAGACACAGACTCACCTCCCTCATGCTCGAGTGCCTCCTCTTCCTCTCTGTCCTCAGTATTTCTCTGTCCTGCTCTGACTCTTCTTCCTCCTCCTCCTCCCCTCGCTGTTCCTCTCCATGACCAGGTAGGACGGTGAGCAAGGCATGCTGTTTCCATAGTGACTGGAGGTCAGCATGGAGCAGGGCTGTGCAGGGGTCAAAGCGCAGGTTTTGATCAGTATTTTGTTATTTTCTTCACAGCTGATGTTAAAAGTTTCTGGAAAGCTGATGCAGCTAACAGGCTGCTGTAAAGTGCTGTGATCAATACTAATAAAATGTTTCAGAGGCTCTACAAGGTTGTTGCTGATTAGAGAAAAACAGTTTAGATGATTTATATTCTAGTTACTCTAGAAGACTATGAGGGTGCAAGTTGAGTTTATGCAACAGCCATATGTCCTTGAGCTTGATAACTTTCTCTCTGACTGTGCAGAAACTTTGTCTGTTGTTTAAAATCTTTAGGTGTAAAACTCAAAGCTACTGAGATTCTTCGACTTGCTTAAACATGGACTTTGTTTTGAACTGGTATCATTTGCCAGCAGTGTTAATTCTGATAGTCTTCTGAAAGTCTTTTCACTATAATGTCATTTAGTTTTAGTCATATCTTAGTCATCTGTGTTGTTTTAGTTTTAGTATAGTCTTAGTTGACTAAATATCAGAAAATGATGGGGTTAGTTCAGGTGTGATACATTATTATATTATAACGTGTCTCCAGAATTTCCAAACTCATTGTACTGTATACGCTTAGGGGAAACCTCTATTAACCAGTTATTGACATTAAAATGACATATAATTCTGCTTTTTCTCCCATCATGTCTTATTAAAATTTAGCAATTAGTTAGTTACCTGTTACCTTTCTCTAAAGTTATTGAATTACTTTACCGATTACTGCATTTAAAAATAATTAGTTAGTAGGGAAAGAAGCTTTCATGTTACTTTTAAATGTCTGCTTTAATTCTCTCATTAATGCACAAGTAGTAGTATGTAACATACTTTAAACTACAATCTTCCTACCTGTACGCTACACCTTTAATGCCCATGGTTCAAAGAAGACCGAGATGGAGTTGGGTATACATGTTAATCAAGTGTTTCAATAAGAGGCTGTGTTTGTCTACCACGTCTGCTGTTCTCTGTGGTTGTTACTTTTTTCCTCGTGTGACAAAATCAATGTCTGAAATTACCTATAACAAGCTAAGGATTAGTTTTCTTTTTTTTTCCTCTTGTGTGCTTCATATTTTATAATCCAGATGTCTGTCTGAAATTTCACCATATAACAGAAAAGCTAAGAAATAATGTTAAAGATTAGTCAATAGAGCCAGGGTTGAAGTGTATCACTTGGCACTGACATCCACAGGGGCGCTTGAAGAGCTGAGCAGGGCTGGCACACTTTGTCAAGGAGGGCAAGTCCAGCAACACCTCGGACTGAGAGGAGGGACAAAATATTAGCTTGATGGTACAGTTTCAAAAAGGATTTTTGCTTTTTAGTACACAGTGGAGAGCAAGAGAGAAGGAGTAAAAGTCAATGATGGTGTCTCAAAGGAAATTAAAGAAACAAGGAAGGAAGAGGGAAGAAAGAAAGAAAGAAGGAAGGAACTAAAATCAATGAGCACTCTCCCAGTGGACTTCAAGAGCAGGAAGAGAACTGGAGAGCTGGAGTTTAATTAACCAACACCCTGGTGAATAGACACTTTGATGACAAGACTTTGATTACAGAATGGCTAAGACTGAAAATTCAATCGGTCAGCACAACAGCTGAAAGACTGTATTTATGTTTGTGCATACAGTATTTACAGCTTTTGGTATGGTGTTTATGGATGAGAGGGAGAGAAAAAGCTGTGTTTAATGTGCTGGTATGAGTATGACTTCATAGCAAAAGCTGAAATAAACTCTGTTCAGGTAGTAGATCAAAGAGTAGAAGAACCCAGGCACCAAACCTCACTTTCAATGATTAGAATATTTAATAATGTACAAATTTCATTTTAAGTAAGTAAATCTTCTTAAACATATACATTGTATGTCAGTTGTGTTTCTGTACCAGTTCCAGTGTCTCGGCCAGCTTGTTTCCTATCTGTTCCTTCATTGCTTTGTCAGATATCTGGACCTCAGGGTCTTCAAACACCAGCTGACGCCTGCGACTTCCAGTGGGCTTCCTAAGAGGACGAACAGCCACCTGAAGGCAGAGTGAGAAACACACAGCTTTAATGTTTACAGCACTAGATCTATAAAAAGGAAATGACCGTCGAGCTACACCACACAAACTGGAAATTATGAATCTGTGTGTTGACATGCCCCATGTGCTTTCCATGACTTGTTTCCAAAACGAAACAAGCTGCTCATGAGTCACTTGGAATGTAAATTAAAGATGACGACAACTGTCACACCAGAAAATGCTTTGTCACTGTCAGACAGCAGGTAAACAATTACCACCTCACAGTATTAGATATATTCTTTGTTGAAACAGAGGTCATCACTATATTGGCATGTGTGATTCCATTGAATAATTTCCTGTGAGAAACATGCTGTCTTCACTTAGAGACTATTTTCACAGAGGAGTACAGGAGGTCGAGGGTTTTTTTTAAATCTGAGACTGCGGGCCTCCCCTCAGACAAAGCTTGATAAAAGGTGCCCGCCGCACAAAGGTCTCTGTTTACTTGCTGTGTTTCACTCAATTCCTGGATTTTTATGGGATCATTATGTTATTTGATTTCAGAGGCACTCAACAATAGAGCCAATATAGGCTAATACTGCTGTTTTACATGACTTCAGTGTACACCAAATATGTGAAAAAGGTCTGTCCAAAGACACTGATTAGATTCTAACTCTGGGGAAAAAGATTGGATTATATATCTCTGGACTATCTCTAATCAAATCACACGCATTTAGGCTATTCTATGTGATCACTGAGCCTCCCCTGAAACAGTTTAGACCCCCTCTAGGGAGTCCCACCACTCTCTTTAAAAAAAAAACTTCTAAGCTAAACCAATGAGCTTGTGGTGGACTTCAGTCCTTCAAATATGCTGCTGCACAGAAGCTAAAAATTCTAAAACTGGGATGCTTCACACACATCCTCAACCCAGCTGCAGCCAACTTCACGGTGGGCACCCAAGATTAGCATCACCAGTTCAGGATCTGACACAATGTGAAATATGGTCATGATCTCCCCTTGGCCAATGGCCAGAAACACGTGTTTGCAGGACATTATGATGCCACAGTGAAGTTGACCTTTGACCTTGTGCATATAAAAATCTCATCACCTCATCATTTTATTTCATTAGACATTTGTGTGAAATTTTCGACTTTTGACCACCAAAATCTAATAATTTCATCTTTGAGACCAAGTGCCAAATTTAAAGAAATTCCCTCAATGCGTTCCTGAGATATCACATTCATGAGAACGGGATGGACAACCTGAAAACACAATACCTCTGGCCATGGCATAAAAAGACACTGTCTTATGTTCATAGTAAGTGCAAAAGTAGACTAAAGTGGAGTTTAATTGCTTGTATTTTCCATTTAGGCACAACAGAGATTTAATTAAAGGAAGAGAAAATGTGTGCCTCTGCTAATAACAATGTGTCTCTCATACATATTTAGCAGCACTGACTACTTGTTGCGAGTACGCTAATTAGTGTAAATAAGTATTAGTTTACACTCACACTCTAACTAGTTGATGCACGCTGTAAATCTTTCACTAAAGCAGTTTAAAGGGATAGTAGCATTATTTTTAAGTGGGGTTGTATGAGCTACAAATAGCCCCTAAGTACCGTGATTGCAGTAGAAGACTCTCCACACTCCTCCCGTTAGCGACGCCAGCCCATAGTCCTGCTCAGAGATTTCCAACATACAGTGTTGTGAACGGTCCCAAAAAAATGGCCTATTTTCGCGGCCTAAAAGAGGTTTTACCGGAAAAAAATACACAGTTCCATTGTTTGCTATAATAAAATTACGCTCAGCCCCTCAAAGTGCAGGAAAAACGCAGTTTTTATTTGGACCTAACCAACTCACGTATCCCTCCGCCCAGGGTTAGCGCCCGCTGATCAGCCTACTACACAGTGTACTACACAGAGCGCTGTAGTGCTCCCCCGATCAGCTGTTTTGAGTCATTGTTGATTGCGATTTCGAGGACGGAAGATGGTGAAACCTCTTCAAACTTTTTGAAAATGGTTCGTGTGTGTTGCCATCCAGGATGCAATAACAAAGCTGTGTCCCATAGCCCTTACAGCTTTCACCGCATTCCTTTGCGTGAAATTGGCTTTCGGCAGCTAGTTCCTCTAAACTTGGATGTCAACATGCCACCGGCATCACTAAAGGATCTCCGTGTTTGCAGTCACCATTTCGCTGAAGAGGATTTTGTGAGAACACTTTCACGTCTCACTTTGAAAAGCACTGCTGTGCCCATCCATCTGGTAAGACAAGTGAAACACCTGTGAAAGAGTGTAATGTAGCCTATCACTGCAGTGCAAATTTATCACATAGGTGAAAACGGAGATGTAGTGCTGTAACATGAAAATGAATTTGGCTGATTCCTGAATTACCTTACACCGATGTTTCCCCTCTCTCTCTCTCGGCCCGTTCAGTTTCCATCTGCAACAACTCTTCTTCAGTGTACTCCGGTTCATACAGATATCCGCTTGCTTCCAAAGTGAATGGCACTTCATTCTCGCTGTCACTGTCAAAATCACTCATTTTTAAAAAGTATATTATATCTCTACTCTTCCTCAAAAAGCCAAGACACTGACCAAAACAGCTGATCGGCGGAGCACTACAGCGCTCTGCGTAGTACACTGTGTAGTAGGCTGCTCAGCGGGCGCTAACCCTGCACTTTGAGGGGCTGAGCATAATTTTATTATAGCGAACAATGGAACTGTGTATTTTTTTCCGGTAAAAACCTCTTTTAGGCCACGAAAATAGGCCGTTTTTTTGGGACCGTTCACAACACTGTATGCTGGAAATCTCTGAGCAGGACTATGGGCTGGCGTTGCTAACGGGAGGAGTGTGGAGAGTCTTCTACTGCAATTACGGTACTTAGGGGCTATTTGTAGCTCATACAACCCCACTTAAAAATAATGCTACTATCCCTTTAAGTTCCACACAACACAAAACTACTACTGAACAAACTAGTGAAACAGCAGCACCACATTTGTCTCACCTCCTCATTGGGACTTTCTGCTGCTCTGTCTCCCTCTTTCCCATATGCCCCAGAGGGCAGAGTTGGTATGGCAACCCGCAGTGGGGTCATCTCCAGGGCAACAGCTGCCAAAGGAACCTCCACAGGCTGACCCGTCTCTTCGTCCAGGAGCCACACACTGTCCCGCTCTGCTCCCAGCAACGTCAGCCTGGAAACAATAAGGCACACATGCTTACAGTACACAAAATGTTTCAACCTTCAGCCCACTAGCTATTTTCTGCTAATGTGTCAGGGCTTCCAACAGATATTCTGATAAACGGATATCCAGGACAAGACATCCTCTCCAGTGCATCGGTCACTGTTTATAGTCCGATCAGAAACCTGAGACATGTCATGTTACACAGTCTGTCATCACAGGTCTGAGCTGAATATATTGACGGACTGATGACAAAATAATCCGTCAATGCAGTATGTTTGGAGTCTTTCCTGAAATACAGGATGTGACAGTTCTTTTGTCAATATTTGCCTGTTTGTTAACATGCTGTAACCTACACAAAAGCAGGCTGGTGGTATCCCTGTGAGGTTTATCTGTGTAGTTACTGTAGAGGACTGACAATCATTTGTCAGTTTAAGTTTCTCCACAAGACTCACTGGTCAATAGAAGACATGGCTCCCTCAAGATCCCTAGTCCTCTCCCCTCTCTGCTGGTCATCTTCTTCTGTTGAACACATGAGTGCACAGATAAACCAAGATGTTCCAGTGAACACATTATCCCCAAAAGAATCTCATGTTATTAACACATTAACAATCAAATAACTTTGATGAAGAAGAAACCAGATTTTCCTTGTTGTACCAAACCTGACAACAAACTTCTACTCTCTCACTGCTGTTATAATGCAGGAGGTGAACTGAGAGCAAAAACAAAGTCTACCTAACCGAACACATGCAGCAGACATGCAGCCTGGGTACCCTACGAAGTGTAAGTGCATATTTTATTTGCTCTGGCAGATGCATCTGGCTCCCCTCCCGTTCAGACAGATTTCCAATGACTGTACAGAGGAGTGCGACCTTATTGGCTATTGCCTATTTCTGTTGAATCCACTATTGCATCAGTATTAAACACACTGGACGGCATAATTTCTCTGAAAGAATAAACAACTGCAATTAAAGCTTTTGTTGATAAGGATTTACATTTGAGGTATTTTGGTCTGTGCCACCTAGACACTGAATATGAACTAAGAGATTCCAGTCTAATTGGCATAAATTTGCAACTTGGTCTGGATATGCCAGGCTACTTGACATGTTGTCTTTACTAAGAGGTGTAGGCAGTCATGTGGTCTTTCCTAGTTTTTGTTAAAGCAATGCCGAATTTCCCAGACTTAAGAGATGTTCCCTTGCTATTCTCCCCTGAAATGAAACAGTCTCCTGAAAATAAGCCTTCCCTTTCTGGTAGCAGCAAAAGCATTCACAGAGTCTGAATTGCTTTTTTTCAATTATAGCTCTGGCACAAAGAATTTGACCTGGCTGACTGGCGCAGACATATTACAAGAGAGGAACACACTGCAGGACTGTGGAACAAGGCGCTTCACAGATCCTTAAATTGAGTACAAACCTACAGTATAGAATCAGACAACTAAACCAAAAAGACATACAGTATATGCTCATCATACTCAAAGACAAATGTTGAACACACACCTCTACGGAACTGGTCTGGTTGATCCATCAACAAGTCAATCTCTCTGGCTGTTGCTTCAGGAAGGTCATCTCCCTCAAAATGCTGATACAGAAAAAGGGTGACAATTAGAGCGTGACAGAGGTCAGAAGAGGACAGAATTAAAAATTAAAGCAATGGGAATCAGTTGGAATAAGAAACAAACAGAAGCAAGTGTCCAGTGATGAATAATGTCAGGAAACTGATATAAAACACAGCAGTAAAATACAACAACAACAAAAACAGAAGGATAAATAAGGAAATGACTAAATGTTTGCATGCAAAGCAAAAATAAACCCAACAGGCTGACGAGTGGGGGCGGAGGACAACAGAAATGTGAGCCACATATCTCTGCAAACAAACTGTGAGAGCTGGATGATGTAATTAAGTCAGATCTTATCAAGCCAAAATGAACTTCATCAGCTGATCGAGCATTAGGAGGAGCATTACCAGTCCTTAAGTGACAGAATGAGGTGTGTGGACGTACTGTAGGACTCAGACCCCCTGTAGTCAAACACGGCTGTTTTATGACTAAGATCATATAGCTTTGCCTTCTTTTAAGCACTGTGGACATTAAGAGGTGATTTCAGGACAGTCAGTCAGGCATCAGGTATTTTATGTCCACATTCCCCTACACCATTAACTTCACTGCATCGTACGCACCATTTTAAGGGTTAGTTTCAGATTATTTGTTATGGGGTTGTTTGAGGTATTTATCAACAGTCAGTGTATTACCTAGAGTAGTGGCACGCCCCAGATGCAGGGAGGGGCACCAGTAGCGAAGCAACGTACTGCTGTGAACGAGGTCAGCAACAGAATGTCTTTTAGCCACTTAAAAAATACATTTAAAAAAATCAATATCAGTTTAAGCGTACGTGATATTTAGAATATTTTCACCGCTTTAATTTGCCGTAAAACATCCTTTTTGGAGGGGAAACCGCTGTATTTGGCTTCACTTTGGTCCTATTAAATTATCCTTTTAAAACAGCAAAGTCACACAATAATACAAATAAACAGATCAAGGCAGCAGTAAACCAGCAACTCCCATATTCTACGAGGTAAAGTTAATGATTGCGCCTATGGAGTTTGGTTGGTTCACAGAGAGATATTTGGCTTCCACAATAGTGGTTTCTCATCTGAAAAGGCTATCGGACAGCAAGGTAAAGCAGTGAAAGTATTCTAAATATAGTGTTCACTTGAAAAAAGTCTACCTAAAAATTAATGTCAGTTTAAGTGGCTAAAATACCTTTTGTTGCTGACTCTGTCCACAGCAGTACATTGCCTAGCTTTCGTGCTGGTGCCTCTCTTTGTTTCTCCTAACTGGGGGACCAGTTATACGCTAACTATCATTCAACCCACATTAAATTAATCCAAACTATGCCTTTAATGGAATTTTTATATATTTTTACCAAAACAAAATATGTTTGTATTTCCCATCAATATCTGTTCTTGGTGTTTGAGCAGTGAAAAACACATACCTCCCACAAAACGGACTTGAAAAACAAAACATCATTGTCACTAACAGACTGACCAATACAGAGTCTGTACTGGGCTCAATGCCACTTCCTCATCACACAGCGTGCCGAAAAGTGACAGGAAAGACCAACAAGGGAGCAGCTAAATTGTGACAAAGACCTTGTTGTGGGTACACGGTCCACATCCCATCTCAATGATTTACCAGGACGCCTGCTGTGCCTGAAAATGATGACTGGGATGTTTCCTGACCCTGCACTCTGACAGAGCGTTTTACCTCAGCAGTGGTGATGGGCAACTGCTCCTTCTCTGTCAGGGTGATGGCAGCTGGAGGTGACCTGAAACCTGGTTTAACACAGCAGGAGGGATTAGGAGCTGAACATGTTCGTAGCACAAGAAGGACGTGAGACAACCTGAGATTCATATATGTTTGAGGCACTTGAATGATGGATTTAGAGAGAAAAAATGGCTGAGACAATGAAATCTGGGCCTGGGTTTAGTCTGAGACTGATGCGTTTTTAATTTAATTTGCGCAGATAAAATTAGCTTAATTTGCTGAGGACAGAGCATTTATTCACAACAGGAGTGGAAATGTCAACTGTCATCTATCAAAAGTTTGAATTTAGAAGAAAATCCACTTAGAAATTACACTAATGAATTGACCCATTTATAAAATCTCTGAAGAATGATTATCTTGACTGGAAACATGCAAAATTATACCACTATGACAAATGCTAATCAGAATAATCTTTATTTCAAGTGCAAAAAAAAAAAAAAAAAAAAATGCACAGGGAGAACATTTCAATAAGGAATTCTAAATAAATGGAATCATAAACATAGTTTTACATTAACTGGTGAAAAAAAAAAAATCCATGTGACAACATGCGCTGATGGTTAACTGGTGAGAGAAAAAATTGAAATGACTGTAAACTTTACAACTCAAGTCTCAAAACTTCCACAAACCACAAAACAATAATTGTGAGGGAAGCGAGGAAGCGTGAAACATTGGTGACGCACTGCAGTGATGGCTGACCTCCGCCATGCACTGGGATTACCTGAGCTGTAAGCAGCAGTACATACACTTTTACTTTCTCTGCATGTTTGGAAACTTGATGTTTTCAGTTATCAGATGACAAAGAAAGGCGTCTTAAAAGGAAACACCCAAATCCAATTCGACTAACAAAGTTCTGAGTCTTGTACAGCCTTAATAAACACAGAAAATGGAACGAGTGCTTCAAAGTTTCTTTGAGCCTTTGAAATGGGGCAACCTTATTAACCCATTTTGACATGTTTGGTTTTGAAATGTGGACATTAAAGGCAGCAAGCCCTGAAATTCACAGGTAGTCTTTAAAATGTTAAAATATCAGTCTCACCCTCTTTGTCGAGTGTGGTGTGGGAACTGGGCACCAGGGAGTGCTGTGAACCTGCCTCTTCAATCACCAACATGGGCTGGAAACACACAAGCATTACATAACAAAACAGAATACAGAAACAGATTTATTATCATTTCTTGGATGTGAATAAAATCTGATGGAAAACTACCTTTTCATGTGAAAAATGTGTTTAGGGGTTGTTAAAAACCAGGCTGATTCAGCCTGATCCTTCTAGCTCTTTGTAAATCACATAAATGTCATTTGTATTGTACTTATCTGTAAAACTTTACTTATCTGAAGACCAATAAACACAAGTAAAAAAATAATGAAATATAACAAACAGAATCTAAATATAAAGCAGTTATTTATTTACATTTTGAATGCCACTGTCCAGTTTAGGGATCGTTTAAATTCCATGATTGCAACTGATAAAATATTTCTATATTGTTGTTCCCATGCTATGTAGTCTGACATTTTCTGCTCTGTTAGTGATTTAAGCCACAAATTGTTTCCATTGTGTAATATTACAAGGAGGACAAAGTTCAGCCATTTACAGTACACAGAGAGACAGTCAGAGTGTCTGCTGTGATTCACTCAATCTGAACTGAACAATACCAACAGACTGTGTCAACAGATATGCACATATGCTGCATTAGAATGGGAATGATGTACACTTGTAAGGCCACGAGACAATGATTCACTGTATGTGCTTGTCTGTGGTCATTACAAGCTAGGGTATAGTAGATTTGTAATTTGTGTGTATCAATAAACATAAACATGTGGGAAAACCCTGAATAGTAGCCTCACAAGAACATCATATTTTATCACGTCAACTTATGTGGTCGTGTCGAGGCTACAGAGAGTATGGCATGTACCATACAAGTGTGTGTTTGTTTCCGTCCACAGCCCAAATATAGAACAATCACTTTTAACAGCTGTGCATTTGCGCTGAATGTGATCAGAACCTCTTTACTATTATGCAATTTGAATCTTTGATCAATTTACTGCTGTAGACATCAAATACTAAAAAACATTACAGAATGAAAGAGAAGAACCACAAATGGTCTTATATAAGAGGCTCTGTCTCATTAATTAACTGTTCTTCAGCCATGCAAACGTGTCCCCTGGAAACTATAGTTTGTCTGAGACATTTAGTTATATTATGGGTACAGGTTATATGTGTCCTACACTTAATACTGAGTATCTTGGGCTGTGTTTGTTTATTGGTTTGCCTTAAAATACTACTATTATCAGTCCTGGTAAATACAACTATTATTATGACAGTTATATGTAACACTAGAGAGTCTACAGCTCCTCCTGCTGCTCATGTTTACAGAGAAAACATAAAGTGCAGCTTACGTGGGGATGGTGATTGTGTACAGATACATTTGATATTAGCTGAGTTTTGTTTGAGCTTCACTACAGGGACAGATATTAGGTCCCACCCACTGTGCGGATTTTCCGGCATATTTCAGGGCCACATAAACACATAACAGTACATGGCTGTACAGGTCTATTTATTGTTAATGTACCTGGTGTATTTTATAGGGGCTGGGCAGTTGGTGTGATTCCATGAGACCGAAGAAAGGATCCTGGGCTCCTTCAGCCTCCTCCATCATGTACAGGTTGTCAGGCACATCCAAGGCCAGCCTGCCAGATAAACAGAACGAGACACACCAATACCTTCCATAAGCTTTTGTTGGATGTGTGCGACTACTAGGCTTTGTTTGGCTACACAAAATATTAAAACATCACACACATGTTCAGCACCACACTGGCTGTCGAAACGCTGTGCACACTATTATCCATGCTGTTGGTTTCATGGATTTATAAAGAAATATTAGTTGAATAAGATTAATGTACAGTATTCTAATGATATATTGCATCTGCAGAAACAAGAGCTCATGCATTACTGCTGTTCCATAAAACAGCTTATTAAACATTTATGAAGTCATTCACATGAAAATAGCCCAATTTGTCCATCACTCACTCAGTAAAACACTACCATCTCCTTTTCACAGTCTTTGTTCCCCACACAATCAGCCTCATAAATATTCTACCAGATGCTCTTGAGCTCAGACTTCCTCAAACACGTACAACATCGACACAGATGAGTTTAAAATCTGAGGTGCCCCAGGATACAAAACAGTCTTCTACTGTGCATGATCAAATTGTGTGTGTGTGTGTGTGTGTGTGTGTGTGTGTGTGTTGCACACCTGTCACCCTCCTCCATGTCAATATGTATGTATCTTTTACAGCGCAGCAGACGGTCAATGGTCTGTTGAACCTCCTCTGCAAAACAGAAAAGGGGTTAAAAGTTTTCACAAGCAACTCTTAGCAGTGCAGGTATTTCCTGCAAAAAGAGCAGCAGAAATGTCATACTTCAGGTGTAAAACATGTGACCTGACAAAAGTATAAAGGTAAACATACGAGCATTCTGACTTGTCTCTAACCAAGAGGAGGAGGCAATGAAGGGAACATGGCATCTGGTATTTTCACCATGGATGCAGCCGCAATCTGACAAAAGTTGGACAGTGGACTTGCAGGTCCTTAATCTTCAATTAGGTCTTTCTTGAACACTCCACATCTCATTTAGATACACATCATAATGGACTGTCCATACAGTTTTGTTTGTTTCTGTCTTTTTTGCAAGTATGAACTACCAGCTAAAAACAATGAGTTGCTTTTCTTTCAAATTTACAAATAAGTAATTGCATTATCCAAGCTGTGAGCACCACAGAAAGCTATCTGAATCACGTTTTTAAAAGACCACATTACGAAACCAGGAAGACAAACTCCAACGTGCCATGCTTATGAAATACAGCATAAATGTTATTCACTCTCAATTGTATGTGACAGGTTCAGGATTCTATTCTACTGGTAGATGAAATGAAATGAAATGAAATGAAATGCCGTTGCTGAATCCAAGAGCCTCTGTAGACAACAGACGGTGGCTGCTTTCTTGGCTTCTCCTTCTGCTTATCATCCTGCATTGTATTTCACTGTTTTCATCAACCATGACAACAGCATGATTGTGAATCTGTCGGATGCAATATCAATGTCACGGTGTAATTTAAGACCAGATGAAAAGAGACTGTTGAGCTGTGTTTGATGATATTGGATTCATCAGCCCTATATTGGTTTCTAAATGCGACTTGCCAGGATGATTTGCAGATGTGTGAGAGCACTGTTTCAGTTTTACACCAAAACCACATTTCTGAGATTACTACATTCTGCAACAGATAGTGACAATTTATCTGCTGTTTTGCATATGTTGAACAAACCGCATTTTCACATTTCACCTAAGCCTTGGAAAGCCACCCCACAGAAAATAATGTTTCCTGTTAAACTGAAAATCATCCTGCTTACTGACCGCTTTCTGTAAACCATTTATGAACAAGCAGCTGGAATTTTATTCCCTTGTTTTAATCAAACTTAGTTATTCTACTCTCTTATTGCTTATTTCTGGTCTTTCTACTCTTGCTTGTTTGACGACTTTGTCTTTTCTCCTTACCGAGTAGGAAGCCACATTGCCTGTGGTAGACCACAACCACTCCATACTGCAGCTGGGACGACAAGTAGAGAGAGAACCGAGGCTTTGGTAGGTTGGGTTGAGGTGGAGGAACCTGAGCTGTCACATAGTCCAAAATGTCCCCGCTGTGAACATTTAACAAAACGTTCACACTTATAAACAAACAAACGAACAAACAAATGCTCACACATCTTAAACAAACAAACAAACAGATCCCTAAAAATAACATACAAAATGTCTAAATTATTGCACTATTGTACTATTTCTACTGTTTTGGGTAATTAATATTAACTCTGTAACTTCTCTTTTAGTTTCAAGACGATTAGAACTACAAAGATTAATTGATTGTTAATCGAATATTAAATTACTAATTTGATGATTGATTAATCATAGTAACTTTTAATATAACTTTTTAAGCGAGAAAATCAAAATTGTCTGACTCCAGCTTCTTAAATATGAATTTTTTTTTTGATTCTTTACACTTCTATGACAATAAACTGAATATCTTCGGGTTGTGAGCAAAATACACACATTAGGGTTTGGGAAACACGATTGATGTTTTTCACAACTTTCTGACAATTTATAGACCAAACAACTATTAATCAAGAAAATAATGGACCAATTAATCGACTATGAAAATAATCAGGAGTTGCATCCCAGCACACTGATAAGATTAAAAGTCCCCAACATTAAATATGAGCCTGACAAAAAAAAAATCATATACAATGCAAAAATGAAACACATGTGGTTTGTGGATGTTCTCACCATGTTCGTCCCACATTGACTTTGAGAAGCTCTCTGCGAGTCACCCTGATACCTCTGGTTGCTGCAAACCTGAAAAAACAAAACATATTTATAAAGTTTAGTAAATAAACCTTTGCTCACAGGCTGATCTGTCATGTAGCTGAAGAATACTTGCTGTAGTAACTAAGTTAAGTTTTCCAGCTTTCTATGGTACAAACTAATGAGCTTTTTTTTTTTTTTAAACTCACCAAATTGTTGAAAAACATCCAGTATGGCGGTGGAGGACATTTGGGTAGTAAAACATATTTACTGTTTATATTTATAACAAGTACTTTGGCGAATTGATCAGGATTTAGGGATTTCTTCTGTGCTTAAACTATTTAAAAAAAACTTAGCACGTTTTCCCGCCACTAATCACTCTGGACCAATCAGGTTGCTTTTTTCATCACTTTGAAAGTTAACACTCATGATGCCTTCACTTGAAGTAGGAAAAGAGACTTTCACTAATAGTAGTTACTGATTACTGTCGATAGCAGTGGGGGTTAAGTACATTTAAACATGCTCTGTAAGTATTTCCTTTTTATGCTACTTTATACTTACATTAATACAGTTTATATTTTACAGTTTTTTTTAGTTTATATACAGTTTTTTTTTTTTACTTCAGACATACAGAAATGTAATCAGTTTATTAAAATTATTGTCACACCATCTGGCAGTCTATTAAAGTAGTTCAAGCCTTTGTACACCCAAACAGGTGTTTTCAGTCAATATGGCTGATTAGACCTGTGCTCGGAGAGTAGGATGCAATTGATTGACATCTTCCTGAGCCTCCTGTTAGCTTTGTTATACCTGTTAAGGTGGGATAAATCACACCCGAACTTTAAATGCTGGAGGTTTCCTTGTAACAAAGTAAATACTGTAGATAAAGTGGTATTGCTATACTACTACAACCCAGCCTTACTACATGTGCAAATATTACATTAAATATTTTCCTCCATACCTGTGCTGATCAGGCCATGCGGCGGCTGTTGCTTTGTTGCCAGACACTGACTGGAGGACAAAGCTCTGAATTTTTATGTGTTTCGGACACTGCAGGAAGAAGTTCAGCATCACTGTCTGCAGACCTGGTCCTGACCTCCATGGGGCCCTGAGCAAAATTCTGCAAAGGGGCCCTCCTAACTGAGTGGAGAGCCACATAAACCATTTGCCACACAGTCACACCCCAGTGCTTCCACTACAGTCCCTCCTCCTTTCAAACAGTTTGCTCCACCTGTCAGTCAAAGAATAAGTAGATCTTTACAGAACAGAATGAGGTACAAAAAATATTTATTTATTTTTAATATTTATCAGTGAATGTCAGTCCATTAATTTCCATCTTGCATCTTCCATCCAACACCAACTTACTGTGAATGAATGATATTAAACTTGGAGAGGAGGAAACACAAGTTTACCTGATTACTGGTCACCCTGTATATGTTATTTTCTCTTTAGTTCTGCTTCATCCTCTCATCAAATTTGTAAACATTGACATCCACTTTAGCACGAGGGAGAGGTGGGTCTTGGCGTACCTCGTAGGGCTCTATGCAACTTGTGTAGTGTGTGTATAGGGCCAACTTAATTAATTATATGCTATGTTTGAGTATATCAAAGGTAGACCACAACAATGAAAATTTTATTTAAATCAAATGATTATTTACACGCCAGGCTTTGTTCCTGACAGTAGGTGGTGCTATGACTATGATTCCTATATAGCATGTGTCATGAGGTTGGCACTCTTATACCATGTGAATTTGGGGCAGATTGGAGTCAGAAGTCAAAGGTCAAGCTCGCTGTGACCCAGGGACGCAGTTCAGAGGGGCCCTACCTCTCGATAGCCGCCTCAGGAGCACCTCTGGGCTTTTCTGAAAACGTAATGTCAGAGTGCAGTCCTGATTGGCATGAAATATTAACCAGCTGACGCCATCATGCAGTTGTACCTTTATTTTGCATGTAACACCTGTAGTTACTGATGGCAATGACAGGTGTGGATTCCTCAGGCCACAGAATTATGAAGCTGTACAACAAACTATTGTAGTTTCAATAAAGAAGTTAGGCAATAACTGGCCTTCTTGCTTTGGTCTGTGACCAAGTGTGATCTGATTTTATGCTTTACACAACATACACAACATGAATCTGTGAACAGCAGGGCACAGCGAAAAGAGTTGCTTACCTGGCTGAGACATGTTGTGTGCAGTGTGTGGGGGGCATGTAGCCAGTATGCAATATTTCAAAGTGATCTTCTGTCAGCAAATGCCGAAAGCATTTTGTAGATGCACCTTTGATGAATGGCAATGGTAAAGCTAACATACTGACAAAATCACTGCATCTCCTTTGACTGCTTTAAAATAAAAGTCAAGTCTTGTTTTGCCAGTTAAATGCTTTTAATGTGATGCTGCAGCAGTAGGAAATATTTGGTTCACATTTGCAGTAACATAACAACACTAGGCCTAAGTTTTTTCCTCAGACCGTCTATTTCAGACCAGCTCTGCTGCACAACTCTGCCAGAAATCATGTGACTTGTAAGCTTGCGATTGTGTGTGCAGATCTCTGAAAAGTGGGTGTTATTAATTCAGCTCTGAAAGAGCAGTCTGTAATATGGGTACAAATATACAACAGCAAAAGTTTCAAAATAAAGATCTGCCCTTTCGAAGTCTCAAAACTTTTTTTTCAACATGGGCACCAGTTTTCAGGTCACCATTTACAAGGTTTCAAATCTGGAAAACAAATGGGGAGAACAGTGACAAATTTGAAATAAACTGTGTTGGAGAAACACTGAGAGTGCTGCATTTGTGAAGAGGAAAAACACAAATACAAAATGGTTGCAAAGATTTTACTTTTTCAACTTATGAAAACATTATACAAGCCTATGAAACCTGGTTTCAATCTTGTAAAGCCTTTTTCATTAGATTTCAAGCTTTCAAACTGTGACTTTTAACCTCTAGAGCTTTTTCCCTGTTTCAAATGACATATTTATCCTATAGAGGAAACAAGGGCCGATACTACTACGTTCAAAGGAAAGCAGGAGAAGGACGAGGAGATTATATCAAGGATAGGATTTTGGTGACGTGAACATTGTGAACAAGAGGAAACAGTGGATCATGTATTTCCATATTATCTGAGATATAAACAAGAGAGACACATGTACAGAGTGGACAAAGGCTTTATAAACATGTGGGTACACTCCACAGGCCTCCATTTGTCACCTCTAACATGATTACTCAAAAACATTTCATAAAGTTGTAATGTGAGGGTTTGATGTGTTATGTTTGGATTACTCTTATTAAGAATAAACAACAGGATGAAGACTGATCACTCTCATTAACTGTTCTCCACACTTCAGCACCTCCTTCCTTTGGCACTTCCTGGTTATTCTTCCTTGTTATGACTCACATATGACTGCACAAACCAATCAGAAACAAGAAGGACTTAGGTAACCATGTGAGAACCATGTTTGGACATATTTTTCAACTAACAAAATTGTGACAGGATTAATCAATTGATAAATCTTTTTAAAAAAATTTAGTACTTTTTTGATTCAGCTTCTTAAATGTGAATATTTTCTGGTTTCTGTACTCCTCTCTGACAGTAAACCTTGTGACTTGTGGACAAAACAAAACATTTGAGGACGTCATCTTGGACTTTAGTCAACATTTTTCACCATTTTCCAACATCTTCTTGACCAAACAACTAATCAATTAATTGTGAAAATTATAAATTGATGACACACTATATTGCATACAGAGGAAATCCAAAAGTAACAAAAAGAAATCAAGTTAAATTACTTTAATGTTGTGATACTTGGATTACATTACAATTAACTATATTTTTCAACAGGTAATTAGTAACTATATCGGATTACATTTTTAGAGTAACCCTCTCAACCACAGGGCTGAGTGTGTGTGTGTGTTCATGGTACATCCGGTGAGGGAATTTATTTCATTTAAATATTTTGTTAAATATTTTTTATAAAAGAACACTTATTTTGCTTTTGGGGTAAAATGAGTTTAAAATCATTTTCAGCACTCCCAGCATTACAGTCTCTATTTTTACCATGCCGCTAAAAGGATAGGAAAACGTGACGTCACCCGCCTTATGGGTAGTGGTGAATGATTGGCCACGCCTCTGTGCGCGAGGAGGCAGGAAGGCAGGCGGTAACGTGAACGTCGGGGCGGTGGAGTGTGATTGAAGCCGTCCAGAGAAGAAACTACAGCGGGAGAAAGAGCAGGCTGTCGGTGTCACTCGCTCAGTTTCGACAGAGCATTCCCTTTAAAATGGCGTACCACAGTCCGTACAAAGCTCCGCCGCACATCAACGCTCCTCCGGACCAGGGCTTTCTGTGGAATATCTTCCAGAGGTGAGCGTTTCTCTGCTGTCTGTCTGTCTGCTGCCCGCCTGCCTGTCTCTCACTCCACTCCGCAGTGGAAACTACTGCTGTCGTCTGTGGCGCGGAGGGGAAGAGAGTGGGGCTGGGTGCTGGTGGTGCTGGTGGTGCTGGTGACTTGACAGCTCGATTTTTGTCTTTACTCCCGTGTCCTCTAAACTATTTCTGTCTGACGGCGGCGCCCCGCAGTGAAATTAGTGATTTGTCAGGTCTAAGGTTACCTCCTCTCAGTGGTGGAGCTTCCTGGAAATACTACTGTACAACACGCAGCAATTACACGTCACTCGGCCGCTCACATTACTCCACATCCCAGCAGTGTCACAGAGCTTTTATTATTGGCGTTAAACTTGTCAAGAAACGAAGCCACAGGCTCAACCAGTGAGCTGTCCTCTTACACCAGAGAGAGTTCACAAACTGGGGTCCAAGGACCTCCAGGAGTCCTTGAAGGCTTTTGTTCTGTGTTCTCCCTGCAAAAAAAAAGAGAGACACTCCAATTTAAGCTTTTTCATTCAAAAACAGAGATAAAAGAGCATACTTCATGACTGAATTTTTCCTCCAGTCTGTATCTGCACCAAGTCTGCACCAAGTCAGCAGTAAAAAAAAAAAAATCCTCTCAAGATGGGGTTCCCTAAACAATTCTGACAGATGTGAGTCTATATGACGCAGTGTGTATCTATTTATAGATGCTGACATTAGGCATTGTACAAAATTATGTGATATATTGGCGATATTCTTTTACAAAACCTAATGTAAGAGAATATATGAACATAGACATAAACACACATTTATTGCAATAATCCCTCAAAAGTGATTATTAAATGCTTGTGATAAAGATATGTAATGGAAGTAGGATATTTTACATTTAAACAATAAACTTTATTGTCCAAAATGATATTTGAGCACTGAAACAGTAAACTTTCACCTGTATTTTTATTAATTATAAATAACTATAAAAAGTAAAAATAGAGCTAAATATATATGTGTATTAAGAAAAAGGATGAAATACCCACTGAATAATGCCTATAAAGCTGTCAAATAATAAGAATCTGCATTACCTTCTGTTTAAAGAAAAACCTTTAGTATAGGTGTATATCAGACAACATATATGCTGATGCTGATATAGACTGATATCAGTCCACCAATTTATTGGTCTGGCTTTAATTTTGCCATATTTGCGATTCTGCAATTTGGATATTGCACTTGGGATTGCAATTAATTGTGCAGCCCAAGATTTTTCATTTAAAAGCAGACATAAGAGAATATTTTATGAATGGATCTTTCTACTGTATCTGTCGGCAGTAAAAACAATTATCTTATGACGGGGTTTCCTACAAAATTCTGACAGATGTGAGTCTATATGACGCAATTTGTATCTACTTACGGGACTCTGATAGGAGCACATTGAAAAGCTCTGTCCACAACAACCATGAACTGTATTATTTTGGTCCTGAGCTGATGACACAGTATCAGTGGTGACTTTCAACCACTGATAGTCATCAATTTCACCATAGCCTGAGTCAAAAGTGTGTCAGCAGCTAAGAAGGTCACCGTAGTAGGCATTGAGGGAAATATTTGATATGCTTTGGCCCCTGGTAGTTGTAAGCTATAGAGTTATGTAATACTGCAGAGGATTTTTGCCTGCTGCTTTGCTTTCTCACAACATTGAGATGCTGCACGCATTGCGAAGCTTGAAACACCCTTAACAAATTATTTATGTATGGCGCAAACCCCCTTAGAAATCAGGTCGGGATGTACATGCTTGGCTTTGTTTCTCTTT
Organism: Lutjanus argentimaculatus; assembly: GCA_034769285.1. Lineage (NCBI taxonomy): Eukaryota > Metazoa > Chordata > Actinopteri > Lutjaniformes > Lutjanidae > Lutjanus > Lutjanus argentimaculatus. The sequence goes on along the minus strand of JAWZSL010000009.1, from coordinate 23,533,847 downwards.
ATCTCTCTCATGCATGCATAATCTTTCAGCACTTCTCATGACTGTCTTCACATCACACAAATACAAGAATATGGCTTTCGTGATCACACAGCAGTTATCGCTCACATGAGCATTGTGCTGCTGCCTCATCTGCTGCCTCTTGGTGAATGTCTGGCACAGCGGTGCGGGAATTCCCTCAGTCATGTGACCAGAGTCAATAGAGCATAGTTGACGCGGGAGGCCTCTCAATCTGTGTGACTTAAACTCCATGACTCACCGTCATCACTGTTGCACTGTCTTTGGTAATCCATTCACATGCTTTACCCTGTCTGATCATGGCACAGTGTTTCTCACAGTGAATGGTGAAGGTATACAGCAGTCCAATTTTGTCTATATTTTTAGATATACATAATTCCATGACTCGACACTGAATGAATCATGAGAAAGTCATTATCCTGTTTTGCCTGCTTTCTAAAGAATGACGCCGGCATGACAAAAATGTTTGCACCCAACCCTTCAAGAGTCAGCAACAACATCAGGCTTTGAGTTGGATTTAGACCAACAATGCGATTTGTTGCTATGGAAGCATAACAACATGTTCACTGACTGTCTGCTGGGTGAACACTGAGCATTTTGGAATGACAACATATTCAAACGCGTTAGTAACAAATTAGAACTTGTAGGAAGGAAATGTGAGTGACTGAGACGGTTCTCTTTAGTAAAAGTTGATGTGATCACACTGAAACAAGTGGAAACGGACTCAGAAAACCTAAAAATAGAGAAAGTCTCAACGGAAACTGGTTGTTGGACACCATGATTTTCTTGGAAGGTTTTCTGAATACAGCTTTTAATTTCTCTCTTTTCCACAGTGACATCTCCTTACTTTTGGGCCGTTTATGTGGAAAGTAGGGCGGCTTTTGTTCCACAAGCCATATTCCAACCTGATTGCTCAATAGGAAACAGTGAAGCATGGGAAAATCTGAGCGGGATAACCGACTCAGCCATGATGTTTTATGTCGTCCGGCTGTTTTACATACAAGTTCTGCATTTGATGGCGTGAAAGATGGAAATGCCAGATGCTTAACTGTCTGTGCTGCGGGCAGGAGGGAGTTTTAATGATGTTTTCACTTTTTCAGCTCACTTTACGTAAAAGTCTGGCGAGGTAACTTTACCGGAGGCTGAGTTAGTCAGAAGACGATGGGAGGAGAGGAGGTGGGAGAACCTATGCTTTACACACATACTTCTTTGAGTTAATCCGTCAGTGTTTGGTGAAGGTTGGGTACCCCCACTGCCTGCACCAACTCAACCACTCCTCACTTTCACCGTGACAAAGCTCTCATTTATGGAGGCTTGTGAAAGCTGTTTTTCTCCTCAAGGAGACAGGCAGGTTTCCTTATGTTTGTTTTTCTTTATTTATGTGGGGGGAAGGTACGCAGACATATAGCTGATCACCGTGTAGAAAGCCTTGAAGGCTGCAAACATGGACATATGACCACACATAAAGCGTCACAGCTGGGAGCAGAAACCCAGCCCACAGAGTCAGCATGGGCCGGTCCTGTGGGGAGGGGGTTCCCCCGTCACCTCCCCTCTCTGCCGGCATTCAGACTGTGTTTGTCGAGCGTGCTCTGTGTCGACAGGTCGGACCAGGCAGGTTGCTTAGGAACGACTGAGTCACACTGGATGTTTGACTAAGCTGCATTTCAAACTGTGAGGCCCGTTATATGTGTCACAGTCCAGCCTGTTAATGTGTTTATGTCTCAGAGAAAGATGGTTCTTGGCAGAGTTAGGGCTGTAAATGTATCTCAGTTGTTACATTGTGTTTATGGAGATGGTTTAGAAATGAAAAGAATCCTCTTAAAGCTTGAAGATATTTTGTCATGTCATGCTTTTTTATCTGAGGGGGTTTCCTTCATGCTTGCTCATTCCAAACTACGGGAGGAGCCAGTGTTGTTTTTTCCATGACCCAAAGCATGTTTGATGTCGGTCAGGAGATGATGACATGTCCAGAAAGTATTTTTAAGCTCTACTTTGACTGATTAAATACAAGAAGAAAAGGACAACTCCTAGAAGTTAAATTAAGTTATAAAAACATCTCACCACTCTAATCCATAAGAGTTTATTGGCATCTGTTCAACCTCATAATACAGGGGGAGTTTAAAGAGACGTTTGGGATGATAGAGCCAAGACAAAGATATAGCCATGCCAAAGTTTTTTCCATAATAATGTGAAAGCCTAATCATATCTTCTTACCTTTAGCCACTCAAGTGTGGCTTTCCCCTCCTTTCTTTGATGTCAGCCAGCGAGCCAGCACCTCCCTAGAATAGGCAGCACTTCAATTTTTTCAGTTGTAGCTTAAAATACTGACACAGAATTAAAAATAAACTCTCGATGAAGGAGAGCCCAAACCATTATCATATCAGTAACACCAGTAGGACTGCAATTAGTTTATTATTGTGAGAATAGATTAATCATTTAAATTATGCCTGATTGATAAAACACTAGCAATATGTATCAGCAATAGACACTTAATCAATAGCAAAGAGAAAATTGTCCAATAAAATCATTCCCTTGAATGCATTAAATGCAAACCACCATGAAGGCATGTAACGAATACGCCCTGGCTCGTAAACGGCCTGTCCCTTCATAATAGAATGTTCAACCTTTTTTCCCAGGGCTTTATTACAAATAGGCCATTAAAAGTGATCAATAATTATTCATATTGACTGAAATGAAAGATTTTATCATGACAAATCTTTAAGCTATATCACCCAGACCTAATTTAAATAATTTATCAAGCACAAATACCAACCGTACTCTGGTTCTGGCCTCTCCAATGTGAGTGTTTTTGTGAGTCCCTTTATGTTACACAAGAAAAAATATGTATTTTTATCATCGTAAACGTCTAAACTTCTAAATCTTTGGGGTTTCGACTGTTAGTCTATCAGAAGATACAATGTGAAGATCTTACCTTGGACCACCTAAAACTGACAGATTAATCAATAATGAAAATAGCCTTTAGTTGCAGTCTTTTTATTGATTTAGCTTTTCTTCATTAAGCAATCAATCTTTTGGTCCATAAAATGTCAGACACTAATGAAAAATCTTGATTTCCTGAAACCTAAATTGACATTTGGAAAGCTGAACCAGAGAATGTATTTCTGCATTTTTGCTTTCATCAAAATGGTTTAATTGTTTCAGATCTAAATCCTGTAAGTCCTGGATACAGTGAAGTATAGTGTAAAAATATTTATTTTTATCATTATGCAAAATTTCACTGAAATCCTCCTCATGTTGACTCTAATCAGGGTTCAACGTTAATGTTTTTGTTTTTTTTTTTTACCATTTCCCGGTCAGGCAAGTGAGTCAGAAATCTACTTGCCTGAAATCAATTTATACTTGCCCCAATACAAACTGTTTTGTTTATTAGCAGTTAACAAATATGACCAGAATCAAACTTGAATGACATTCTGTTTATATGTTGTTAACCACCAAGCCAACAGATGCTCCTGTAAATTCTTTTATGTAATTATGTGGGCTCACTTGAAGAACACTCCTCTAATCATTAGTCTGTTTTTAGTTTTGGTTTCACTTATCACTTCACTGTTCAGGATTCTTTCCACCTGACACTATGCTGGTCGCACGACATGTTTCTTGTGTGGTTGCCAACAATCAGTTTCACTTTTCTGCCTCAGGATCCGTGCACACACACATTCTCAGACGTTGTCTGGCCAGTCTCAGGGGAGCCACGAGCGTACAAGCTGCCTTGTGTGTCCTGATCATAGAACTCTATTCATTCTCACTGAACTGTTGAAATACTTACACACGCTCAGGAGGATAAAGTTTCAGCCAGCGAGTGTTGACGCCTGCTCCTATTATGTGTTGGAGTGTGTGGGTGTGCAAAGTCGTTGATGCAGGCGGTATCTAATCTGTGTTTTTCTCCCCAGGGTCGACAAGGACCGGAGTGGAGTGATATCAGACTCAGAGCTTCAGCAGGCCCTATCGAATGGTACGTATCAGCGCCTGACTGTTCTGCCACTCCCTTTTTTTTTTGTTTCTTTCTGTGTCCTTATTTCTGACCATTTCTGCTCTATTCCCATCGCCCTCATCTCCTCCAGTCTACATCTCTCTATCTCCTTTCCTCTCTGCTTTTTTCACCTTTTATTACATCCTCACTGTCTCTTTTTTGATCCCTCCGCCTCCCTCCCATCTTCTCGTTACACACCATTGCTCTCTGCCACTCTTTGATTTAAGCAACTGCCAAGCCTAAGCAGGAAATGGATTGTGAACTGATTTTATTTTTATCCCGGAGTGGCAGGTGAGCTGAATAAAAAGGAATGTAGTTTTATTTTTGTTCCAGGACAACAGAGAAGCAGGTGAAAAGTTTATCAGTTTGCTTCAAAGAGAACGCTTCAGTATGCATCAGTGTCCCTGTGATGACAGTCGACTCAATACTGTAATGGCTGCAGGTAGAAATCTGCATCAGTGCACTGTGTGTGTTTTCCTTTCAAAACACTTACCTTAGTGGAGTAATTAAAATTAGAATCAGAGATCCAACAAGGGCTGTCACACAAGTAGTTTTATTGAATTAAATCAATGAAACTGATGCTTAACATGATGTTTGCGTCCTTAAATAGCTATCCGACACACGGAACAGCTGTATCTACTAAATCTGACACACCTCATTCCTCAGGAGCTTTCTTGATCCAAATACTGAATGACCTGAATTAAAATTATGAAGTCTATACAACAGAATTATTGATATGATATAGACAAAAAATTGACTGGGAGAATGTGACTCCTGAGTTGACATGAAGTGATCCTCTGGAAGATGTGTCCCTCTTTTGTTGTTGGAGAAAAAAACAAAAAAACACTCCGGTTGTTTAGCAATGTTACGCAGTCGAGACTCTTCCCTCACAAGCTACCTTTGGCACCAGCTCGCAGAGAGCTGACAAAGCCGACAACAGACGGGTCTAATTTTGGCTTGTTGTCAAGTTACTTGTGGAATTAATGTTAATTATTTTTTATATTCACAGACTCTCAATTTTCAAAAGTAAAGGGAGAGCAGTGCTGTCAGCACAGCAGCAACCAATCGGTTTTGATTGGCTAATCAATTCTGCAGTATTTAATCGATGTATAGACTTGCGATACCTGATCCTGCATTTTAGGCAGTATCGGAGGCATTTTCTGATACTGGTATTGTTATGGGAATTGACGATACTGTCCAGCCAATGTCTGGATCTGCCCTAATGCCAATCTTTACATCAGCTCGGGACATGTCTGCTTTCCACCAGTATCTGAATTCAAGGACCTGTTGTTTCAAAAATGACTGAGAATTCCAAGTGAATCTGCCCACGTTACCATTGTAAACTGTGTATACACTGTGCGAGAACTGAAAGATTGGCAGGCATAGCAACAGTAACTAAGGCGACAGGACATAGCTAAATTGAAATCCTGCAAAGAGTGTTCTCTGTGCTGCAAAATGGGAGTTCATCTGAGAACGAATGAGGACTGAGAAGAAATAACTCCAAAAAAATCAGCATGAAAAAGACCCAGGGATGGGACGTGAGAATTACAGCTGCTAGTGATGGAAGTGTAATCGCTCTTGGTCCCGTGTAGCTCAGGAGGAGGAGGAGGATTCAAACAGGATTAAGGGTTCAGAGTTCCCACTGGGACCCTCTAAACAAAAAAAAAAAAAAAAAACAACCTCGTGATTCTGCGAGGCAGTTTGGAGAGCGGTGTTGAATAAATGATACAGCAGGTCATCTTCTCTGCTCAAATCCTGGCAAGTGAAGTCAGTTTTACTCTCGCTTGGACTGAGAAGAGCAGCAGACTGGTAAAATATCTGCTTTCATGCCCACACACAACACCGCACTGGCATTGCTTCTTGACCTTGCTCAAAAAGAGACTGCAGGTTCAAATACAGCAACAATTAATGAGACGCATATTGCAGAGCACAGGTTGCCCAGAAACCGTAGTGCAGGTTGATGTTTGTCTTCTCATTAAAATATAATATGTTTCCCATCAAGTTTATGGCTGAATAGCTCAGGCAGCTTTTCAAAGACTTTTCAACAGATTACTCTCCGCACAAACCCATTTTTCTGGGCACTTCAGAGAGAAAGAAAAAAAAGAAGCGTTGGAGCCAGCAGCAGCAGTGAAAGAAGCTGTTATCAGGCTGCGCAGTGGCTCTGGCTCAGCATACTGATTAGTGTGCGAGTGTGTGTTTGCACACGCATGAATAAGTGCTGTGTGTTTATCTACAGTATGTGCAAGTGTTGTTCATCTCGCCTGCATTAATGCCGAGGGTCAGTAAAGTAGCCTTTTTGTTTTTACACACTTGGAGCATATGTGTGCAATTTGTTCAGTGTTGTGCGTGCGTGCGTGCACCTCGCTGCGTGTGTGCATGTGGTGAGCGGCAGGTTCTCCCGGTCCAGTCTCCGCCAGTTCATTAGGCTCGCTATGATATGAAACAGAGCCAGTGAGGCTGAACACACACTGCACCGCATCCTGTCCTGCAGTTAGAGCCCAAGCCACCAACCCTGCCACTGTCTGTCTGTCTGTCTGTTGTCGTGGCTCTACTGACCCTACAAATGTTGCCTTAATTTGGATCAGTTCAGGGTGAGGCTGCAAGTAACGATTATTTTCATTATTGATTAATCTGTCGATCATTTTCTGTATTAATCGATTGGTCGTTTGATCCATAAAATGTCAGAAACTGATCAGTGTTTCTCAAAGCCAAGGGTGATGCCCTCTCATGTCTTGTTTTGTTCATAGCCCAAAGAAACCAGAAAATATTCACATGTAGGAGGCTGAAATCAGACAATTTGGAGATTTTAGCTTAAAAAATTACACAAATTGATAAATCGATAATCAAAATAGTTGACAATCAATTTAAAAGTTAACAACTAATTGATGATTCAACTAATCATTGCAGCTCTAGTTCAGGGATAGGTGCTAATGTTTTTAATTACTGGCTCAGTATTTTTGGTGGCTTAAATGTAAACTTCCAGGAAACTCAACTTGCAACACAGCCTTCCATAACTGTGACACTTGGTTTGTCCTCTTTCCCCATGAATTGTGATGTGGCGTTTCCTGAAGGCATTTTTAGACGAAAAAAAAACAAACAAAAACAAGCTAGACTTCTCAGCTATTTAGGAAACTGGTGGCACACAGGCCCTTCCTCACCTGAACCCGTTGTGTCTTCATTGTCCCTGGAGTCCCTGCTGTAGCTGCTGCAAATCACCTCTGTACTATATTCACAGTTGTAAAACTGGCCTCCGTCAGTCTTGGAGGCTATGTCTCAGTCTAAGAGGATCCCTAACTGAACTAACAAGCTAATCGCACCTAAAGCACAGTAAGCAGAAGTGCACTGGTGACTTCAGTGGCTGCTGAGCCCAGTTCATCTGCCTGCTCACCTTTACTCACCAGCTGGGAGTAAACAAACACCAGTGCTCCCCCAGTTCCAGCTAAGTGCAAGTGCCCAATATTGATAATGAAATCTGTGTTACAAGAAAAAAGGTCAGTGTTTCAACAGTTCCCTGATATTTAAGTCTTGGGCCTAACGGCAAAGAGCAGCTACAACTTTCTACAACTAGTCATATTCTGACCACTTACATCTTGCATCCATTCACTCCTAAAATTTTGTTGGCATTACATAGGCCACCTTTTTGTGATTCTGGTTCTTCTGTAAGCATCGTGCTAGCAGTTTGAGTAGGCTTAGTAAAAACCATACTTCAGTAGCCTAAACATATTGGTTGCAATATGTCAGTTTGGTTGGCAATGAGTCCTGTCCACTGTTTTTGTTGAATGTTGAACTAAAAGTTGCAAAGGACTCAGGATCTTTGTGGAACTGTAACGTTGTGTTGCCAAAGACTCACAGTAAAACATGGAATATTTGATGGCCACAGAGTAACTTTTTATGGCCCCTGCAGTTTCATACCATCAACCAAGCTTCGTCTGCCAGCCACTGTTGTCCGTCTTGACCTCTTTCTTTGTAATCTACCTCTTGTTTTCTCGTCTTTCCTTCTTTTTTTTTTACTCCTCCTCCCTTGGGGAAGCAGAGTGCAGATAGTGTCAAGGCCCTGGAGGCTGGAGAGGCAAGGCAGGGGTTGTTGGGGCTTTGCTGTTGCTGTTTACGCTCCTCCATCCTCTGCTGTTTCTGCACCACATAACTCCCTCTGCTTCTCTCCTTTTCAGCACTCTGCCTGCCTGTTTACCTTTTTGCATTTCTGAAACCTGTCCGCCTCCCTTTCCATGTTTCTGTTTGTTTTTATTTTCAAAGTGAACAAAGTGTTTTGATGCTTGTGTAGCTCTATGCTCACTGTGAAGATGATGTCACTTTTTCTAGTGTTACAAGTCTGCATTATAAGCAAGACATTGTATCCTCCTACTGGCAGATAATTCATGTGCTCGTGTTAATTAGAAACTAACAAAATTAGAGACTGAGAATGGATGGTCTTGTATTGCAGCATCTCTCCTCTCTTTTATCTTCTTTCCCCTTTATCTATCTTTTATGTCTCCTCTTCTCTCTCCTCTCCTCTCCTCTCCTCTCCTCTCCTCTCCTCTCCTCTCCTCCTTTTCAGCTCCCTTCATTCCTCAGGAGGATATGGCACCAGCTCAGTGCCTGCTGTGTCCTCTGTCTGTTTGTCCTCGCTCGTTCCCTTACTTAGTCCCCACTTTTTCTGTTCTTTCTCTCTACTCTCTCTCTCTTCTCTTCCCTCTCTCCATCCCTCCATCAGTCCTGGGTGTGAGTGTATCATCCCTGATGAGACTCTGATTGGCTCTCTGCCTCTGTCGTGCATGTGCGATTGTGTGTTGTGTGTACGCCTTGTAGCTGCGCCATTTGCTATAAATATATGAATCTTTTGGCCTCCCTTCGCTCAGCAGTGACTAGACATCATACCAACTTGCCATCATGTTCCCCACTCTCCCGGCATGCACAGATTTATACTCCTCTTTGAGTTATTTATTTAAGTGTGTAGGAGCAGTAATAGCTACGAAAATTGCTGATACGATTGAGAGAGCACACGCTTGCTGTGCAGATTGCGGAGTCGGCTGAATGGCAAGACTCAAGGAGCTCCTTCAACAACTCTTACCTTCACATGTCTACATCTGTAGTATTTTGTAGAGCTCGTTACACTGGAGTTGAGTTAGAAGGCAGTGAGCATTGATTTTTGTCAGTCAGTGGTGAGGTTTTTAAAATCCTGTCCTTGTTGTCAATATTCAGTCCTGCTTAGCCATCACCTCTTTTAATTCTCTCTTTTGGGGCAACGGCGTATATTACAAAGCATACATCAGGAAAAGGGCAATTTTATTACTACTGTTACAATATCAGATTTTCACTACACGATTATCATGGCCTAAAGAATTCACAATAACAATATTATTGCGGTATCAATAGAACATTTTAAATCAGTCAAATTTATCTTTAACTATGGATTCCATCTCTTTTGGCAAATGAAGTACCCAAAAAATAGGAGTGTAGAGAGGTGGAGAGAGAGTATGTAACTGTGCAAAAACTTACAAATAGTGCAGTTACATTATTTATATGCTATTATCATGTGTATTATTAACACAATGTCAATATTTCATTGTTTAAATATGATATATGGCTATTGTCAGTACTGGTATATTGTGACACCCCATCTTTGTACATTTTGGGAGAGGTTAAATGTGCACCCAAGAGCAATGAAAAGTATGTCTGACGGAGATTGGGAAGAAAATTAAATAAAAATCAATGCGACTCACTGGAGTAAATTAACATTATAGGGTCGTGCATTTAATACCTCCACAAAAACTGTCCGTAAAGTCTTTATATATTTGACCCACTGGTCCAGAATTTGATGAATACAGTTTTCTTAAAGGTCCAGTGTGTAAGATTAACAGGGATTAATTGGCAGAAATTGTGTATAATTGTGTATAATATTCATGAGTATGTTTTCATTTCATCCAAAGAAAGAATGGTTGTTTTCATGACCTTACTAACATTAATGTCACTGACTGTATCTTTCCACTCCTGTATTATTATGGGGGACTCAGGAAGCTGCTTAGCCATTTCTGTTACAGCTGAATAGTGGGTGAGATGCTTCATACACTCACTGACTGTGTTGCACCCTGTGATTCTTTGCTAATGCTCTGACGGCACCAGTGCTGTTTATGAATGACTACATTCCATAAGCCTAGCCTGCTGCTGTGTGTCTCACGCATCATGAGTATTGTCTGCCAAGAAGCACAAAGACAAACAGAAACTGAAAATGACTTTCTGACTGAGCCCACTGGCTGGTGACTATTTCTAATAACATGATGCATACACGATGATTTGGCAGGTCCTGATGTTTTTACATATTGTGGGAATACTGGGAAGACATTGTTTCAAGAGAAAATTTACTTAGTATAATCACGATGATGATACCTTAATATTTGATGAGAATTGAGTCTGAAACTGCTCTGTAAGTCAGTGGTTCCCAACCTTTTTGTCTTTAGAGAAGGGTTTTCTATCATTGAGTAAATGTGTCATGTTGTGGATATTATTTCATATTAATATATTCAATCCATAACAAAAACAGTAGCGAACAACTGATAGACGGTACTATTAACCCAAATAGTGAACATAATAACTGCTGGGAGTTAGTGTAAAACAAGTAATGTGGATGATTTAGAACAGATTATTTCCTTTGAAGATTGCATCACAGATCCTGATATTTTCAGGAACTCACTATACAATTCTCTGTGTTATGTCCTTTTTTTTTTATTTTCAACAACCATACCTTTTTTTTTTGACAAATTCAGTGTTTTATTCTCCCTCATGCTTGGCCATTGTCCTGTTAGCTCTTTGGTTGTATTTTTCCAATGCAGGGTGAGGCTGTTTGGCAGAGAATGAAGGCTCTCTAAATGTTGTTTTGTCACAGAAATGAAAGAAATGCTGAGATATAGGTCTTCTGTATTTTTTAAAAAGTTTTCTTACACCACTTGCATTTAAGAAGGCCTTGCAACCCCCTCTGAAGCTTTGGCGACCCTTAATGGGAGTCGAGACTCCCAGATTGGGGACCGGTGCTGTAAAGTGTATAGTTTAATTCTGGGTTTATGTGTAAAAGTTCATATCATATGTCAGGTTTGTATGTCTCACTAAGCTCCAGCTCAGCCTTTAATATGCGTGTGTATACACTGCGGTTACTTCATTCTGTTTTTCCACCAGCCTGCTTCTCTCCTCACCTCCTGCACCTCCTCTCTCCCCTCCTCCTCTCCTTCACTTCTCCCTCTCTCTAACTCACCACGGGCAGTTTGGCTCACCAGTGAGAGAGCCCAGTGTATGGACTGGACAGAGGGTGTATTGTACCAGTCGGACATCAGACGCACACACAGCCGCACACAAACATCTCAGCCATACTGAGCACCTCACACTGGGCAGCCGCAGTCTGTCTGGCATACACTGGTGACCTCACAGCTTGCTACTGGTGCGAAAAGTGTGTGTGTATGTGAGTAGAGGAATCAGTGTTGCTGGAAAGGTCACAGCTTGTTCTTCTTTCCTCTGCCTTTGGTCATTTTTGTGAGAGCTCTAATGTTGGAACAACATTTATGCAGACGTTACAAGAGGATTTATGATGTTTCTGTGTTGTTGTCTGTCTGATAGGCTGCTCATCTTGCAGATTTAGCTTGAAATGTAACATTTTAAACATGTATTTTTACATTGTAATATATGTGGAAAGCAAGTCTCATGAGTTTTATGATTAGATGGCCATGGTCTTAGTAAAGCTAGATTGATGAATCAGCCAGCCCATGTATGGCTGATATTACTATGGAATTTAGAAAATATCATTTTTCACTGCAAAATGTCGTTGTAGATTTGTTGCTGTTAAAAAAACAAACAAACAAGAATTTAAAGCACTACTCAAAAAACTAACCCTAAAAATATGTGTTAATGTTACATGTCTGTGTTGAAACAACTATAAAGCCAGTGAGGCTGAACACACACTGCACTGCATCTTATCCTGCGGTTAAAGCTAAAGCTGTCAACCCTGCCACTGTCTGTCTGTCGTTGTGACTACTGACCCTGCAGATCCTGCTATCATTTGCATCAGTTTCACACCATCATCCAAGCTTCATCTGCCATGCTGCTGTTGTCCCTCTTCTTGACCTCTATAGAGTCTATAACGTGCTAGCAGGTCTGTGAGATTTTTTAAATGTTGGTAAACCTACTGAAAAATAGGAAATCGACTCCTTTTCTGTTGCCATTGGACACGTTTGCCTTTTGTTTGTTTTTTTCTGATGTGTGCCTCTAAATGAATCTGTGGTTTTAAGTTCAGTTTCTCTGTTGCTGTTCGAACTTTCAAAAATCTGCTTTATTTTACTGTTTCATGTTCACTTTCAACTTATAGGAGTTGTGTTAAGCCACAGATTGAATAGCATTATGTACAGATTGCCTCACAATAAAATGTTTTAGATAACAAAATAACGGGGGGCTTTTATTGTGAAGAATTGATAGAAAGTCAAATGTTTATCCCCTGTTTAGACGCTTGACGAAAGACAAACGCATCATCAGTTAAATACACACCTTAGAGCAGGTGCGAACTTCTCTGTGCTGGGCTGAGGCACAAAGTCCAACCATGTCATGTCAAGCAGCACATGATTATGAAAAAGGAGCAAAAGAGTCGCAAATGTTATCCTCCACAGAAAAGGGTCAAAATTGTCCAACAGGGTGTCATGTTTACATTACTGCTGATCAGAGCTGGAGCTGATAAATACATGATAAATGATTTTACCCTTTCCCATTGAAGGAAAACACTAGATATTACTGGGTGTTTTTTATGTCAAGTGTTAAAAGGGCTTTGGTGGTGCTTTGAGCTAATGCTAATGTCAGTATGTTAACATGCTCACAGTGACAATGCTAACCTGCTGGCATTGAGCAGGTTTAATGTTTACCATTGTTCACTCTCTTAGTTTAGCATGTTCGCTTGCTAATATTTGCTAATAAGCACTAAACAGAAAGTGTATCTGAGGCTGATTAGTTTTACAATTATTTGGTCATAGACTTAAAGATTTGACCTGCTGATGACACTAGATTAAAAAGTAAAGGATCAACAAAATGATTGAATCATGAATGTGTGTACCGAATCTGATGGTATCCAATTGCTGTTATGACATTTGACTAAAAAACAAAGTTGTCAACCTCCTGTTGGAGCTACAAGAAAAGTCAGGGGATCTCCAAGGTCAGTAGGATTTATCCCCTGGGAACCATGAATGTCTTTTTTCCCTAAGCTTATTTTTTGCCTTTCCTTTCATTGTATAGTCCAGGCGAAGATAGGCAGGAAAGGTTGGAGAGAAGGGGGACCACATTCAGCAAAGGGCCACAGACTGGAGTTGAACATGCGCCACTGTGATAAGGACTACAGCCTTTTTACATGGGGCACACGCTCAACCGAGTGAGCTGCCAGGACGCCCCCAAAGGAAGCAAATGAATATCTGAACAAAATTTCATGGCAGTCCATCAAATAGTAGACCAAATGAATTGGCAGAAATGGTTTCAGTTTGGAGAATGCAGATAAACAAGTGTATTGTTGTTGTATAACTCATTAGTTCTGTTATGGTGCTTGTTGCGAGGGGGGTCTAGAGTCAAGAGGGGGCTACTGGGCTTATTGGTGGAAGTATCTGGCACGGTTTACACCAATTAATTGGTGGTTACAGACCTGACTGTTAATGCATCTTATTGAGAAGACATGCAACAGTCACACTTAGTGGTATACAATCCATAGCTACTGTCTAGTTTCTGAAATATTGCTATAATTTAAGAGAATAGTTTTGTTTTTGTGAAAAATCAGCTTGTGGGAGTCTCGAGGCTTCCATCAGACTGCACTGCAGCAAATAAACACAGCCGTTTCTCACAGCCACAAATTGGCCCCGCATCAGTGCACTTATGATACTTTATGTTTGTTGCTTCATATCAGGGCTCCAATAGATAGAGTGTACAGTAAGATTATAGATTCTGGCCCAAACCCCAGCTCCAGAAAGAGCCTCAGGCCTGGTCCCGCAGCAGCTCCACCCACAGTCCCAGACAGACTTACCCATCAATAAAACAAACCGAGGAAGAGGAAGGAAATGTCGAGTGTGTTCTTTGAACACTGAAGAAAAATCTGGAGCACTTCGTGAGCATTGCAAAATCTTGAGGTCTTGAAACTCATTTATTTGGACACTTCGATTAACTTTTTCAAAGGTAAAATCTAGGTGAAAATAAACCACATATATTAAACAAAGTTTCCATGTTCTATTTTGCTTGCAACCTTTTTATTTAAATGAGTTTCTCTATTTCAAAGAGCTGCTATCTAAGCTCTTATGGCTCTCACTGCAAACCTGCTTACTGCTGGCATGGCTAAACTGTGGAGGGAAATCAAAAAAAACAAAAAAAAACAAGCAGGAGCAGCATAGTGTGAAAAAGGCTCCACACTACGCTGGTGAGATGTTAAAATCCTGCAGATGCTGTTTTAGGGTCTGCAGATAGAGTTTCAGGGAAGGATCTTAGGTCAGCAAAAGTAGGCGCGAGAGTTCAGGTTACTGCAACAAAAACTAAACGGAACCATAAATGTTTTGTGCTCCTTCTCATCTCATCTGCTCTGGTCTCTTCTCTTTTGTTTCTTTTGCTCATCTGGTTATCTCTCCTCTTCTGTTTTTCTCTTTTATGCATTCTCTGGTCGCTCGTCTCATCTGCTCTCTGCATCCTCCCACGCTCACTCCTCTTTATTTCTGGTCCTGAACTGTCGGGCTTCTTTGTAATAAAGTGAGATGGTGAGTCAGCAACGATTTAGATACCCTGATAAATCTCATGTCTTGAGAGTTTAGAGTGTGAAGTAGGCCATAAAGAATAAACACCCTGCTGAACTGAAGCCCAATCACTCTCTTTCTGACCATATAAGTGACAGGTAGCTTCACATATGATTGAAGAGATTGTCCTGGAGATGAAAAATCACCATTCTGTGTGTTAAGGGGACATTTTTTGTAAAATTAAAGCACTGTGGCAAACTAAAGTTCAGCAAGATAATCTTAATAAATTAACACCAGCTTTATTATTTTTCAGGTGCGTATTCAATCACCAGAAGTAAAAAGCTAACGTCAGGCTATAAAGTAACTACACCATGCTGGCTTGAGCTGACGTCACTAAGTGACTTGTGTTTGGCGTGATGGCGTTTATTGTCCACAACAAACACTGTAGTCTCATTTAATCAGTTATTAGCAATGGTGCTTTTTAAGACATGTAAAAGCCAAAAAAGCATTGACTTAAAAGGTATAATCTGCAACATTTTCCTGAAGAAAATAATGTGTAGACTCATAGGACATAATCCCTTTCAGTCATTACCTATGACTCTGTAAAAGTGTGTGGTGGTGGCTATATCTCCAAAGACCCTGCCCTCTTCCTTTATTTCCTTATTTTTTTCTCTTTGTTTGCTGTGCTTGGAATGTTTATATTTGATGTCCTGATGTGTTTAGGAACAGCTCGGACAAATCGCAATGACTCTACCTTTAAGATGAGGGGGACTCATTCCTGCAGCACTCTGTTATGGTGTCATCTTTTAGCCTTGAAAGAGTTGTCCTGCAAGAAGGGCTGCAACTGACAATTATTTTCATTATGGATTGATCTGTCTGTCATTTTCTTGATTAATCAATTAGTTGCTTGGTCCATAAAATGTCATAAAATGGTGATAAATGTAAATCACTTTTTCTTAAAGCCCAAGATGACGTCGTCAAATGTCTCGTTTTGTCCACAACCCAAAGATATTCAGTTAATTGTTACAGAGAACTAAAGAACCAGAACATATTCATAGAGAGAAGCAGAAATCAGAGAATATGGATTTTTTTTCTTTAAATGCAAGATCTAGTTGTTGCAACTCTACCCACAAATCTCAGTGTCTATACAATCTCACAAATCTCTGCTGAAAATCTCTACTCATTACTTCCCTTATAATTGTCTCCTGTGGAGCTGCATTATCTGTGTTTTATTATGGTACCTCCTGTGTATTTTACTGCTAGGCAAGTCAAGTTATTAAGTGTTTTTAGGTTTGTTTTTGTGTAACAGATACTGAAATAGCCCACTATCTCACTGTGATGGTATGTTCTTAATTTGGTATTGTTCTGTCTCACAGGCACATGGACTCCTTTCAACCCAGTGACGGTGCGCTCCATCATATGTAAGTAGCTGACAAAGACATACACAACTCATTTTTGCACAACTACCTGTTACTCTCAGACTATGCCAGTTGTTTATTGCCTCCTCTCCATGACAAGCAGATAAATTAATTCCGTTTTGAGTGATCTGAGGGCAGGAGCAAACAAACTTATCTTTGGCTTCAGTAAGTGCTGCACTAGTGAAAACCTGAAGCCATCAATAAAAGGAGGAGGAGAGAGAGCATCTGGAGGAAATGGGAAAGTTTGTCTCAAAAGGCAGCTGCCGATTGCCTCAGACTACAAATATCGATCTGTTTACACTCCAGTTGTAATATGCAGCTGAGGTTAAAAACTCTTAACTCTGCAGTGTAGTTAAGGACTAGGTTTGCAGCTCTTTAACTCTACTACTGTAGGCCAGACTGTACTTCAACACTAATAAAGCTAAATATGTCATTGTACTAAAATGTATCTATTTTTTTGGAATCTGAAAGAAGTGGCTGATTTGTTTTGACACCTTTTATGCTATTGCTTCCAGTTTAGACAAATATGTCAAAAATATCTTTCCCCAGGTCTCATATGTACTTTGTTCCCTTTTTGTTGTGTGACTTGCAGAGTAAATCCCTATAATTCCATCGCCTCCCTTCCCACTGTACCGTACTCAGTAAACCCATTGTTTAATAGTCCCCCAGCAAGAAGCATATCCTGTGATAACACTCCCTTTGTTGGGAGGTAATTGGATTGAACCGCACGGGGGTGAGGAGTGGAGGAGGGAGGGGAGGATGAAGCAGTTTTCTTTCTCGGCCTTATGAGGCTGGAGTTAGTCAAGTGTGAGACCCACCGTTAACACGTCTCTAGTCTCTGACAGCCCTTTAAAACTACAGTGGTACCATTTTTGCTTTCATGTCAAAGGATTTGTCCCATCTGTGTGCTGGAGTCCAAAATGCATAGAGCTGTGTGTGTGTATATGTGTGAGTGTATGAGACAGAGTGAGTAATGTCTTTACCTCCTCCCTCGCTCCTTCAGCCATGTTCGACAGGGAAAATAAAGGCGGCGTGAACTTCAATGAGTTCGCCGGCGTGTGGAAGTACATCACAGACTGGCAGAACATCTTCAGGACCTACGACAGGGACAACTCTGGCTTCATTGATAAGAACGAGCTCAGACAGGCGCTGACTGGATTCGGTGAGCAGCAAAGTATGCTTATGTATTTCATTTTGATGGATGTGGTGGAGGGCTCCATAGCGCTCTGTAGGACTGTCCTTTCTCTGGGTTACAAGGTCAGGTTTTGTCTTATCGGTAGCTCTGTGTATGCTTTTGGTGATTGTTATGTGTTGTTTGAGTGCTGCAGGTATGAACCCAGAAATGAGTTAGCAGGCAGTAATAAGGACATCAGTTTTTTTAAATTTTCATTTTATTTTATTGCACATAAGAAAAGAAAATGCATAAAAGATCAGTTAAAAAGAAGCAAGATACATACAGTACATAGTGATTGGGAATTAAAAAGAAACCAATACGTTAAATGCAGGAGGAGTCAAAAAAACCCATAAGGGCTTGTCGGGTGGCAAAAAAAACAGGATAGTTTACTTCTTGAATTAATTTAGGCTAGTGCAGTCTCTAATATGACTTGAAAAAATTGTCCCAAACTGTTAATACCCTGCTCATGAATTTTAAAGTTTTTACATGTCTTTAAGGTATTTGCCAAGAAGTGACTACAGAGGTTGTTGTGAAATTTTAATGCCATCACACCAAACAGTTGGTTTATAGCCTTAATGTTAGCTTTTTACTCCTGGCAACTGCATTTGTGCTTCAAATATCAAGAAACCGGTTTTCATTTGTAAAGATTATCTTGCTGAACAGAATGTGTGAGTAACTTTTGGTCTCCACATAGCGGATTTTCTGCACTAAAACAAATATCGCATTGGCTTTTTGTGGAGGGAACCAGAGCGATGTTAACCTCCTGCTTGGCCTACAAAAATCCGTCATCCCTGCAGCACTCCATCCTTAATTTATACTTGCCACTCATGTAGTAAATACTTGTAAGGTTTTACTTTCACAATCATCATTATTTAGTGCAAAAACACAAAGCTAACATGATTGGCAAATTATCTTTTTTTTTTTCAAAACTTACAGTAGTTGTTAAATTATTTTTATTGTGATGAACTAGAATCTACAGATGGATAATTTCAACATACAGTTGGGAGATGACGTGCACAAATTGGAAATAAAATGACAGTAAATGTTGGAAATAACCATTTGAAAACTGCTGTAGCTGTTCAGGTGCGGCAAACGCCAGAAGGGCCATAATCAATGTTATTGAGGTAACGGGCTCAGTGAAAAGTTTGTATCATGCTGATGGTGGCAGTACTGTGAAGAATGCCTTTCATTCGACCATATCATGTGTCACGAGTTGTTCATCTGGTGCAGCCAATCTGCACTCGCTCAGCTCCAAATAGTTCCCTGCTCTGCAGCAGTCCGTTTCAAAGTGTTATCCTTCTCTATAAAGTCATCACACGGCCAGGCTTTTTTGGACTTTAGAGTTGTTTCCTCCCACTACAGAGGAGCCTTGGCTGCTCAGAGCTGTTTCAAGGTCATATTTTATTTCACAAGGCTGTGTAGGTGTAGGTGTCTATACTGGAGACTAACCAAGAAGTTAAAATATATGTCCAGTATATTGTTAATGTCTCTTTTGCTGTTGTGTGCAGGCTATCGTCTATCAGATCAGTTCTATGGTACGCTGATAGACAAATTCGACCGCCAGAGGAAGGGACAGGTTGCCTTCGATGACTTCATCCAGTGCTGTATTGTACTACAGGTAACAGATTCACACAAAATCAAAATAAACTGTGTATGGTTTTATGTTTATAGGATGACCTTTGATTCAGCACTTTAATCACAACAGGGCCACTCTTGCATTCATAAGATTCAAAGGGGAGTTTTAATTATGCAAACGCAGTACAGTCTTCCCTTTTAGATTATTAATCTCCTGTGGAAGTTCCTCTTGAGCCTGCGTGTTCTGCTTCAGTAATTTCACACACATACAGTTGTAGCGGAAGCTGCCAAGTGTGGCTATAACCTTTCATTAATACAGTAGCTGAAGCGGCTCTTCAGGTACATTAGGAGAGTAATATAACAGTCGCTTTTACAGTCCCTCGCTTAAGGTTTCACAATAGCTGTAGCTCCTGTAGTTGTTCGGCAACCTTTACAGACCTACATTTGAATGACTGACCTTGAGTCGATGTATCTGCATCTCATTAAGTATGTGTTAAAGAATTCAAGCACTTATTCAGTTCAGTGACCTTGTTTTGAATGCATGTTAACATTGGCAGTAAATGCATGAAATGTGATATGATGATATTGTAAAATTGTGATTGAAACAATGATGTTTCAACATGACACCTAATCTATATGAGTACATGTATATCCATTTTGTATTGGTGACTTTGGAGCAATGAGGAATTAATTAGATATTACAAACAAACCCCAGTTCTAAAAAAGTTAGATTGTTGTGTAAAACATGAAACAGAATGAAATGATTTGCCAATCATTTTTTACTCTTATTCAATTGAATATAGTACAAATACAAGGTATTTAATGTTCAAACTGATAAATTTAAATATAAAACTCATTCTGAATTTGATGCCTGCAACATGTTTCAAAAAAGTTGCCTGCGTGCAGTCCAGACCTGTCTCACTGAAAATGTGTGGCATGTTATGAAGCGCAAAATACAACAAGAAGACCCTGGACTCTTGAGGACCTTAAGTTGTGCATCACACAAGAATGGAAGAAGATTTTGCTTTCAAAACTTCAGAATTTAGTGTCCTTAGCTACCAAATGCTTACTGAGTGATAAACATGCCGCTCTCCTAACTTTTTTGGAATGTGTTGCAGGCATCAAATTCAGAGTGAGTGTATATTTACAAAAAACAATAACGTTAATCACTTATAACATTAAATATCTTGTCTTAGTGCTGTATTCAATTGAATGTAGGTCAAAAAGGATTTGCAAATCATTGCGTTCTGTATTTATTTATGGTTTACACAGCATCCCAGTTTTTTGGAATTGGTTTGTATTATGCTCAAAAAGCTATATTCACTGTTTTTCCCTCCTTTCCACAGAGGTTGACTGACGTGTTCAGGCGGTACGACACAGACCAGGATGGCTGGATCCAGGTTTCATATGAACAATATCTATCCATGGTCTTCAATATAGTATAACGCACACGGATCGCCACAGAAGAGCACAACTGGACACAACTGTGCCAAAGCTACCGGCACCTCCCGGATGTGTGCCATGGTGGACACTACAAGATTTTTTTTAAAGCTTAATTTTTAGCCCCAGTTGGGCTGTTTCTCACAAATTTATTCAAATTAATACATGAAAACTGAAAGAAAACACCAATGAAACTTCATCATTTTTTGAGGTTGCAAGACCCTGCGGATGACAGTATTTGTCTGGAGGTACAACTACAATACTTGATGTATTAACAAAAAAAAAAAAATCTTGTAGTGTTTTGTTTGATGACCAATCTGAGCTGAGTCTGTGTTGGGGTTGGGGAATATTATGGACACACACTCTGTCTTTCTGTCTGTCTGTCAGTCTGTCTGTTATTGTCGACAAACTTTTTAATGTCTTAACTTTAATTGATACAGTTAAAAAAAATAACTCTGTCGAGAGTAATGATGATGCATTGTAAATATGATTTAAGATGCATTGCATGCTTTTCAGGGAAATTTAGCCCCACGTTGAAGCATGCTTTCCCTTTATCTTGTCTTTTCCTCAGCCCTATTTTGCTCAAAGCCATGTTTACAAAACCGGTGAAAGCAGGTAATGTCCTGCTGTGAGATTCACTTGACATGCCAGCTTAACATGCCATATTTGTACAAACTTATTTTTAACAGCAAATCTTCAAATGTTAGAACATATAATTTTTGGTAGCGGGTAAGCATAATGCCTTTAGTATGGCTTATTTTTTTGTGCATGATGCCTTAAAATGTGTAAAAACAACACAAAAAAAAAGAAATCTTTTATTAAAAAAAAAATGAAAATCGTGTGTGTTGAGTTTGCTTTTTCATCATTTATACCACGTTGCATTGCAGTGGAAGCAGTCGACACGTAAAGTGGCTCAATGTCGCCCTCTGCTGGACTGTGGTGGTTTTTACCACTGCAATGCACCAACATGTGGACACAGAACCTTGCGTGTTGAGCTTGTTTCTGTGGGGGGATATTAAAGTGTTACGCCCTCATATCAAGAGTTGCGTCGAAGTCTGAAGTTAGCTCCCTTAGCGTACATCGTAAGCTGTATTTTCTGTGAAATTTAAGACATTTTAGTATACTTTTTAATCGTGCTGGCAGGTACTTTGTCGACAGTTTTGAGTTGACGTTACGGGTTTTCCGTCAGTGTAAATGGCGCTGAAACATTTTCGGACGTTGACCCCATTTTTAGCGGCTTCCTGTCACAGTAAAACATCTGGACTGTCGATAAAGGCGAGTTTGTTGGCAGTAAAGTCCTACAGCAGCAGGACAGAAGGTGAAGACACAGGAACAGGTATGTGTGGAAACATGCTGTAACTTCATACTGACAGTAGGCGGCAGCAGAGGCACAGACATAACACACCTGCACCACGTCATAGTTTAATTAATGGGGAGGCTGTTGGTCTTCAGAGCAACTTATCAATATCATTATTTAGAGTGTAAACATAATAACCTAAACTCACCGTCAAGGTCTATCTACACTAAATGTAACGGGACCTTAATTAGTATCATTGGTAACACCTGGGTTTACCTCAAATTGGCTGCTCCTACTATTTTCTTCTTATGATTACTTGATCAATTATGAGCAGAAAAGGCTTGATAAGCTGTTTTTTATCTTATTGATATCTGCCATGAGATGCAGGTAAAAAAAAAACTTAATGTGCATACCTGTTCCTAATTATTTTTGCAGATTAAAAATTTGTTGTTAATGCATCCAAATGAAATGAAGGAGGTTGCTGGTTCAATCCCATGAGATAAATCTGGGTGGGGAAAGTACTTGCCCCTCCCTCATCAGCACCACTGAAGTGCCCTTGAACAAAGCCCTTAACCCCAGCTTCTCGAGCGAAGCTGCTGTGTGGCTGTTAGGTAAGACTGTGGTTGTGCTGGGCAGCTTCCAGGTGTGAATGTGTGATCAGGGTGTTGCTCTCGGTGAAACTCCTCTGAATAAAGACAAGTTTAAAAAAAAAAAAGAGAAACAGAAAGTATTATTCTACTAAAATGTCATCCTAATTTTTAATTGCCCTGCTGTGTCACAGCATGTTGCTCACAGTCAGAAGTCCTAAAGTGTAACTGTGAAATAAACTGGAAAACAACACTACACACAGGTAGTTAAAATGTGGTTCCACTCCCTGCTCTCTCTGCACTGCGTGATAATTTGTTTGGGGTGTAGCAGAGGAGAAAGGGCTGCCTGTGACAAATTGCCTTTCTTTCTCATCCTGTCCGACCTCACTTCACTGGGTTTTGTTTAGCCGTCCCTTGTCCTCAGAATAGCCTGTGTGAGCGAGGTTAATGCATCCAGTAGCTTTGTTTTCCTTGCTGTTCTCTCTTGGATGCACTCGCCTCTGGCTGCGGCTGACAGCTGGATTCCCCGGGATGACCCCAACAATGTCAGGTCAACTGCCTGCTGCAACCTCAAGCCACAATCACAGGCACACACACACACACACACACACACTTATAAACACACACTGAGACTGAGCGAGAGCCAAGGCCCTCACCTCAGCCCAGACCATCTCTTTCATTGTTTCACCGGCTGTCCTGTTTCTGTTATCAACTCTGTCCACATAAAACAATTTACATTCCATCGCCATCCCTCCTACCGTGGGGTTTAAACTTAATGCCTCTGACTCGGCCTCTCTCTTAAGTGTTGTGGTTCATATTGGTTTCTGTCTGTGCATCTTTATCATTCTCTGTCATTAGTTGCGGGACAGACTGTGGTCACAGAGCGCAGGGGGTCTGTGGTTACCGTGGGGATAAACCGCCCCGAGGTGCGTAATGCGGTGAACCAGGAGACGGCGAGGCGTCTGCTCGAAGAGCTGGAGGCCTTCGACAGTGACCCAGACTTGAACGTGGCTGTCTTGCATGGGAAAGGTAAGAGAACTGAAAGAGATAAAATAGATGGATGACAATCTGCTTTTCAGTTCAGTGTCTTGCTCATAGGTACTGCCTTCAGGCAGACAGAGATAGGCAGACGTACTGCAGAGTGTGAGCATGGTTTAAATCTAGTTGAGGGATTTTTGTCTCTACTTGAACCAGCTGTCCTCTGCATCAGTCATTGTCCTCTAGGTTCTGTGTTTCCTCTCCCTCAATTTATCCTTTCATCATTTTTCAACATGTCAGTGTTAAAGAAATAGTTTGACTTTTTTTGAAATGTGCATATGTGCTTTTTTGCAGAGAGAGATGAGAAGATCGTTACCATTCCTATGTCTGTATGCTGAATTTGTAGCTCATGCCAGCTAGAGTTGTCACGATACCAGAATTTTAAACTTGGATACCATACTAGTATAAACAAAAACAATGTACAATACCTTTTGATGCCATGGCAAAAATGAAAAAACAAACATACAACAACACTTAACTTCGAGACAGGTGAGTTGGAGGTGTTGGAAGCACCTGTAGAAAAATCCAAGGAGAGTAGATGCAGTCTCCACCTGATTACACAAGTTAGCTAACACTATCTAGTGGAAAAGTGAAAGTTAGGACAGGTTAATAGTTATCCTAAAGTTAAGAGAGTTTATTTAAGATTTTGGGAACTTAAGATTCTTGTGTGATACACTTTTCCCGTCTTAAGTCAGTATTGGTATATGACTGTCCTAACCCTAATTACCATGGTCACCACACAGTTAGGTTAGGAGCTGCAAGTTATGATGTTTCTATAATATGGCCAGGACAAGTAGCTTCCTCAAGCCTTCCTGGTTTGTTGGCAACAATGCATTGATCACAAGACTCTACCTTAATTTTTTCTGTAGACATGAGAGTAGTATGGAACTTTTCATCTAACTCTCAGCAAGAAAGCAAATGTGCACATTTCCCAAAATGCTGAACTGTTCCTTTAAAGAGAAAATCAGACCGCAGAAGGCATGGTCTTGTAGGGCTGAACAATACTGAATTAATAACAAATTGCAGTAATTGTGACTGATACTGCAATTGCGAGGTGATTTGTGATATTAGAGAGAATGATATTTTTTTCAGGGATCTGTGCCAAACAAAGATGTTTTCTGAAGTCTATAAAATGATGTGTAGGCCAGGACCACAACATGTAATTAGGGGCCGGGCAGCCTAAGCTGCCAGGACCCTATTGTAATCCTGCATGTTCTTCTTTCTTCTTTCTTCTTTCTTCTTCTTTCTTCTTTCTTTCTTTCTTTCTTCTTCCAAGGAAATCCTACTTCCCATGCACGAAAAATGACCAAACTTTGCACAAAGGTCCAGTCCCATGTCAGATTGCCTCAGCTGCAAAAACAGGCCAATAGTCCTGATGGTGGCGCTACAGCAAGCCTCTAAAGTTCAGAATTTTGAAAATTCATAACAAATCAACCATATGTGCTACAGATTTACAACTTTCACCACAATGTAGCCCCAATACTGAAGAAACTTTTGTACATTTAAACCTATTGCAAATTATGAAGTCCATCACTCTGTTTTTTTTCAAAAACTGTAAAACTTATTAAACCTATCTCCTCCCACAATTTTTGTTCAATTGGCACCAAACTTGCTACAGAGCATCTTCAGACTGTCCTACACAAACGATCCACACAGATTTTTGATTTATCAAAAATTGAGCCTACAGTGCATCAAAATGTTTGACTGTAAACGGTATTATAAACATATACTTGCAAATTCTTGCTAAATACATTTTCAATGTTCATGAAAAAAAATGACAAAATTTTGGAGTCGTGGTAGATGATGTTTGGAAAATATCAGAATTTTATCTCAAAAACTGAATTTTTTACAGCATTTTGAATTTCGCTCTCATGCAAACAATTGGAGTCAATGCAAAAATGTCATTTTTAAACATCAGTTTTTCACTTTTGGAGCCAATAAATCATTGTTAAAAACTAATGACCAACATCTCCATGCTGTCTAGATGCAATTTGTGTATTTTGGGATTTTTGTCTCAATAACTGAATTTTTGACAGCCATTTGAAATCTGCCTTTACATGCTAACAGCTGCTGTCTTGCACACAGGTGACTGGCTTAGTCAATTTGTGAAGCTACAAGTGGTGTTTCCATTTGCCAATTAGCTCAGTGAGATAGAGGATGGTTCTTGGTGTTGAAGGTTGTGAGTTCAAGCCTCAGCTTGTACAACATTTCCATATGAGAAATCTACCCAAACTTTTCACAAAGGTCCAGTCCCATGCCAGATGTCCTTAACTGGAAACACAAGACAATAGTCCTGATGGTGGCGCTACAGCAAGCCTCTAAATTTCAAAACTTTGAAAATTCACAACAAATCAACCATATGTGCTACAGCTTTGGAACTTTTACTTTGAAATTTGCTTTTCCATGGCATGGATGGCTGCTGCCTGGCACCCTGATCCTTGGCTTAGTCAATTTGTGAAGCCACACATCAACTGTCACTTGCCAATTAGCTCAGTGAGATAAAAGATGGACTTCAGTGTCAGAAGTCGTGAGTTTGAGCCTCAGCTAAGGCAGGATGGACTTTCAAATGTGAAAGCCTTATGTTCAGGTATCATGCTATGTGGATTAGAGACTACTAAAGTTAAAATAATTATGATTCAGGGAGTTTTGGGAACAGACAAATACTCTTTATCAACACGTTTCCCTGTTATCCCTTGTCTCTTTTCCCTGTTTATTTGGCTTAGCTATCAGTCAATATGCAGAGTCTCTTGTGCCAGAAATTGTGAGTTCAAGCCTCAACTGATGTAAAATGCACATTAGAATGCCACCTTTTTTTCATCTTCCTACACTCTGCTTGTTGCTCAGCATTGCCTAATTTTGCCTAAAATTGCCCGGCCCCGACCATTGCTGCGCAGCAGCTATAATTTAAAATGGTATTTTGACACACATTTCACCTTTAACAAATATTGTACTTCCTGTGATTTCAAAATTGCAGTAGACCATATTGCGATTTTGATAAAATTTTGATTAATTGCACAGCCCTAATGTCTTTGCAAGGGTAATTATGTGAATATGTCAGAATGTATTTTACAACTTTTAATTTGGTGTATTAAGTAAAAGAAAACAGACCCTTTATCATTCATTTGTATGAGCTGAAAAATGTTTAAAAAACAGAACAGTGTGGGTCACAGAAGTGATCTGTGGCAGTTTATTTCTTTTATTCCAGCCTCTCTTCATCTTTCCTCAGCCCTTCACCTCTTCCTCTCCTCTGTCCTCAGCACTCAACCTACCTTCTCTCCATCACCTTCTTCCTCTACACCTTTTTTTTCCCAGCCGTTGCTCCTTGGAGTCCTTAGATCTACCCAACATGCCGAGGTGACCAGACGATTGCACACGCAGAAAAAACACACACACACACCTGTGAGGTGGCCTGCACTGTGTCAGCCGCCCAAAGTGAGAATCATGCCACGGCTCCTAATACCTCTAAAAATAATCATCACACACACTGAATGAACTCGTTCCCTCAGTGGAAATAATGTCTTCAACCTGGATCAACCTGTCTGCTGCAGAAAGTGCACTGTGGCCTCCAGAGACACAAGTATACGCTTTGTTTGGTACTTCAGAGGTTGGAGCCTCTCCAGATGAAGGCTGCAGAGTGCCACTAGTCTCAGCTGTGAACAGAAAACAGTGTGCGTTAGGGAGTAATTAGCTCGTGTTAAATGGGTTAACAGAGGCAGCACAGTAGGTCGTTCTAGGCGAAGTGGCTCTTCTGTGATTCCCATAATGTCTGTAATGTGCTTTTAATCGTCCTAGCACACATTTCTGTCAGCAGGTTGTCCTGTATCACTGCTCCACTACAGCAAGAAGACTGACCTTCACTGGTGATTAGCAGTCTGTCTGTGTTACGAGATGACAGCCAGGGAGGTTCTAGTTTGGATGTAGTATTTCTGAAAACATAAGGAATCCATTTTGTTCAAATTAGCGCCGACACGATCAGTCTCTCAGCTCTCATTTTTCAGTTTCTACATGTTTTTCTAACTTGTAAAATTAAGAGTAATTGCTGTCTGCAGGTTTTGAGTATGCTGGCACATATTTGGAGTGTTTGGGATTCAGATTTCTGTGGGCGTTTGTGGTCAAGTACAATCTAGATGTCAACCCAGTTGTGTTGCCACAGGCGCATGTTTCACTGAGCTGAGATAAAGACACTTTTAATGTCTGTAAAGCCTCACTAGTCCCACAAAACACACTGTAATGTTTGCTTGAATTTTGTAGGGAGCAGTTGGTGTTCAGTTCATCACACAGGTGCTGAATGGGATTGAGTTCAAGTCTCTGTGGTCACCGGACAAGTTCTTTTACACCAAACCTGACTTTGTGCATGGGGCTTCGGTCTTTTTCTCAGAAGACATTTTGACTTATCAAAATGTGTCCCCTCAAAGTACGACCTGTGGGCCAATAGCAGCTGACGTGACTTGAAATGTGTGCATTATATTTTTATCAACAGTGGTCCACTTCAAGACTTTTTGCTGTCAGTAGCCTATATTTAATATAATACTGCATCAAATGTGCCCCATTGACAAGTGTCTTGCATGATAGGAATGACATAAAGCTATGTATAAAGCTACTGATTGAATGAAAACTAGTGGTACCTTGCGAGTCATCAATGCTAATGCTGTTAACTTAAGTTAGCAGGTTCTTTCTTTCTCTCACTCTCACCGTTCTTATTGTTGTTTAACAACTGTTGTTGTTGCTCTTTTGAACTCCCTTGTCTCCGTTTGTTTACTTTTCTCCTCTTGTGCTGCTGTGCTATATCTTCATGTTGGTCACATGTATTGCACAATAGAAAAAGAAGAAAAAAATAGAAAAGCAACTACAGAAATATGTACAGTTTAGGAAAAAAGGAGTTTTTTTTTTGTCTTGTTTTGGTTTTTTTTAGAAAAAATGGATGATCTCTTACTTTGTCGGACCTTGTGGGACACGTAAAGTGTAACTTTTTTACAATAAAACAAATACACACACACAGAGTAAACTGAAGGACCCAATACCATAACATAAAGTAACAAAAAAAAAAAAAAGACAGAGCTCCGAAGATTAGTCCAAAGATGCCAGTCCAACAATATCGGCAAAAGGAAACTCCTGACTTCGTCCAGGAAAATCAAGGGTGTGAAAGAAAAAAGCATACAAACATAAAACAAACATAAAACAAACAAAAAAACCTGAAAGCATAAACAAATGGGTGGAGGATTGTCAGAATATCAGTGAGTCAGGATAATATAACAAATATAATAAAAATATAACAAGATACAACACAGCAGCAGGACTCATAAGCTGTTCGGATGGGGCTCATCAAGTAATGCCAAAAATGGCTTCCACACCTTCTGAGAATAGTTTTGTGAATTCCATTTGCTAAAACGAATCTGTTCCATCTTAGCAATAGAAACCATTTCATTGAGCCACCTTTTGAAACATGGGGACGATGTAGACTTCCAGTTTAGTAATATCAACTTTTAGCTGCAACTATGCGTGTTTTGAGAGCCTGATTTTGATGAGAGGGGAGGACCACTGCCACATCTAAAATTATGATCATCTGTTTTATATGACAAAACTAGAGACTTGAAGTGTTAAAGATCTCAAGTAAGTCACATGAAATTTTGAGGAACAACTGAAACTTATGAAATTTTATTATATTTATTTAATTTGCTATTTCTAATAGTAGGTGGTCATACTTAATCATCCCGCCACACCTCAGGTTTATCTTGGGACCCCTGGAGGGCCGACATGATAGTCCACATACTTTTGGTCAAATCATGTGCTTTCTACAGAAGACTTAGACCCTATGAAAACTGTTTACAGTGTGTATATCATGGACTAAGATGAAAATCATATTTAGAGCTGAAAGAATCTGAACCCACAAAGCTTCAGTTTACTCTCAATCATTGCTCTTCTCTCATTGCAACATCTGATAAAACCGCACTGCTTATATTTTAAACTCCTGGAAATAGTTCATGGTTCTCTGTTCATCACTCAAAATATAAGTAAATATAATATCTCTCAGTTCACTAACAAACCTCCTCTAAGACTCTAAATAATGTTTTACCATCCTTTGTGAATGGACCAGCTTCTGCTCTGTCTTTCCTACCAGGACAAAGGGGTTTAGGGAGCTCCGTCACATCGCTGCTCCCATAAACAGCATGACGCACTGTTTTTCTATAATTGCCCTGCGCTGACCCACAGCTGTAATCAAAGCTCCCAGTTGATGGGTGTTGCTGGCACATGTGTTCGTTATAATCATTTTCATTACAGTTACATTAAGGAGAGAGGAGGATTTTATGAGTCCCCGCCTGAGCCTGTGACATAGTGTTTGTAGGCCTCTTGGGTAATGTTGTAATTACCACATGAATCCAACGGAAGGGGCTGTGGTTGGAGTATGTTAGTCTTCCATTAATGAGGATATTGTGTATGTGCCTATGTATGTGTGTGTGTGTGTGTGTGAGCACATGCATGATCTGTGACTATGTATTGGATTTGGGCTCTTTAGGGAAGAGAAGCATTTGTGTGCCAGCCAGCCCCAAAGCAAGCTGCTATCCAAATTGCAGCCCTCGGACTCCAGCTCAACTTGTTGTTTTTTTCATCCTCATCATTTTCCCTTCCTCTCTGACTTTCCAGCTGCCATACTTTGTAATTTTGTGGTCTCCTCCAGGAGGGAATTTCTGTGCTGGTTATGATCTGAAAGAGCTGGCCAATCACACACAGCCTCCCTTAAATTGGAGCAAGATGTCACCAAGGGTCCCGGTCCGATGGTGAGTGCTGTTTGGGCTGTGTGTGTGTGTGTGTGTGCTGCTGAGGGTTATATCTATATTTCCTCATGATCTTAATGGAGGGCTAAAGGTTTCCACAAAAATATGAAACCAGAAAATGTGGTCTGTAGTGATTGCGAATATTTTTAGGGGTTGGGAAGACAGGTAATGCTGAAGATTTGGGTTTAGGGAATGAAATTGAATCGGAGAAATGCCTCAGAATACATTTGTGTGTTGTGCATGTGCAGAAAGTCCTCTGGCACACTACTATCACTTGACAAAGAATAAGACATAACACAAATGAAGTACTGTAAGCTCTAAAAACTGCAGCCTACATGCAATCTGTTTGGATTGCATGTTAAGTCTTTAGGATTGAGTGGACCTCCTGTGCAGAAAATTATAGCACTGCATCTCTTACAGAATACACAGGGCCTCATTTGTTCAGCAACAGCCAGAATTTGGACCATTTGTTACTCTGTTCTTTGACCAATTTGAGAGAGAAGTCGGGGAAACACAATCTGGAACAGTTGTAGTCAGTTGACCAAATAAGCATGAAATGGATAGTGGAAATATCCATTAAAATAGACATGGTTCAAATTTATCTTACAGCAGATATATTCTGCATGAAACAGTGTTGTTGTCTTGTTAACATGTGTGTCTTGTTACATGTGTATTTCTTCTGTGTTGATTTCCCTGTGCTTAAATCCTATAGTGTGTGTGTATGCGTATGCATTTTGATGTTCTCACATGGTTGTTTCCTCCAGGGTCCGTCCCGTTTGGAGCTGTCGAAGCCGCTGATAGCAGCAGTCAGTGGATTCGCTGTGGCTGGAGGGCTGGAGCTGGCTCTGCTGGCGGATCTGAGAGTGGTGGAAGAGAGCGCCATCATGGGGGTGTTCTGTCGCAGGTTTGGTACGTTTGACACCTCATGTTACTGCTGTCTTGACTGCTACCACACTTACATACTGTGTTATGTTGCACTCTGCTTTTACTCGTGCTGATGTTAAATTTCCGTCAACTTCTTTGCTTCAACGGCATATAGTGCAAAATACACCCACATGTGCCCAGTATGTTTGATGCCACGGTGCTTGTACTGACAAGTGGCATGATGACAAACAGTGGGGAATAACTTTTGAGGGGTGACAGTGGTGTGTGGGTGTGGTGTACCAGCTGCTCATCCTGCTGTTAAACAGTGTCGAAGCTGCCTCTGAAGCCTGAGGCGCTGTGCCATGGGGCCGAAAAGTGCTCAAGGCGTGTCGTTGAGAAGACGAGTTGTGAAGAGAGGGTCTCGATAAGGCTCATGCAATGGAGAAGCAATCCCTAAGCAGCATGAGGTTTTGCAGGGCACCCGAACCAGAGAGAGCCAGAAGGTTTTGCATTGTGTATGTTAATTGTTTCTTACTGCAGCTTTAAGGGCAACTTAGTGGTGGTAATGAAGGAGGTGGAAGCACTGCTTGTTCACTTTCTCCGCCGGGGTTTATCTTGGTGGTCCAGCAATTGAACCAGTGTGCTTTGGGTCACAACCTTGCTTCAGTGAGACTTAAACTGTAAGCACATTTCTTTTTTTCCTTCTTCTATTACTGCTTCTGGCTCCTCTTCTAGTAGTAGTTGCACTGTTTTAGTGCAACTATTGCCCCAAGGTTTATTTCAGCTAATACTGCTCCTTAAAGTTTCTCTAATGCCAAACTGATAGTACTGATACTACAACAACTACGTGACAAATAACACCACCACTAGTTCAAAACTGCTGTACTACTGCTGTAGTGAAACGTACCTATTATAACACTGGCTCAGCTGCTACATCTACTTGAAACACTTCTCTATACTTGTACTAGTAACAGTATCACCTCAACTGCTCCCACTGCAACGACTACCACTCCCTGCCACTAGTATAATCTCAGCTGCTGCTCATTTCGTAGCTTCCACTTGAACTCATCTTTTGACACCATTCATACTGCTGCTATAGGGATGGGAGTTGAAAACCGGTTCCAAATAGTCTGATCCATCATAATCATGTGCATCTGAGCTTATCACTTCCTTTTTATCGATGCCGGCATGTTTTTCTGACAGTTGTTTATTGCAAAACAATGGCAAACTTCTGCGTCTATGTTGCTGGGAACTTGCAAGAAGAAGGAGTCGTGGTGGAGAGGAAGAAAAGGTCCAGAGTGTGGCTTCATTTCACAAAGAAAGATAACAACAGCACTGATTTCAGCCAGAGATAATAAAAACAGTTACAGTGACACTAAAAATCTATGTAGACCTACTTTTTTCCCCACACAGAAGGCTGTTTAGGAATCAATAAGGGAATTAATAAAGAATCGGGCCAATAAGCAGAATCAATAATGATTGGTGTCAGTAAAATCTTATCAATTCCCATCCCTATGCTGATACTAGTTTAAGCTACTTTGAGGTTCTTCTCATACCAGTGATACTAATGGGCATACTGTTTCCCTTTTAATCCTGCTACTGTTAATATTGCTCATACATTTCTGTCACTATTGGCAGTACTAACAGGAAGTTCTGCTACTGCCACTGATGCTGTAGAAGAGCGAGGGCCCTTATATTCAGCAGACCATGTCTCTTCCACTGTATTGTCTGCTATTTACTGCCCTGTTTGTCTGTCCATCAAAGTATCCTTGTTTTTCTTTGCGTCCAAGCATACATCATCTGTCTCCTAATGCCAGGAAGTCTACGCTGTTTCTATTTTTCAACTTTGTTACTCTGTCCTCTGTTATCACCCCAGCCTCCTCTTGTTTGTGTGTGAGGACGGAGTCATAGTGTGATAACACCAGTGACTGTGACCTTTTGGCATCACAGCCAGAGTCTGCTGGGCAGTCTTGATAAGTAGGAGAGGAAACAACCGACTGCCAGGTTTCCACTGCGGGGCCAAACAGGGCTTACATATTATTTATGTCACACAATTTCCTCATAAACAACATTTTCCTTTTTTGGCGTCTCGTAGCTTACTGGCACGGTTTGCCCGCTGACTCGGCTATAGTTTTAAAAGAACAAGTAGCACTTTGGATCTTCTGTTGTAAACACTTTAAGCTAATCCTGATCCCAGCAAGTCATGGTTGGCTTCACTATGTAAAAGTTGCTCGTGTTGGACCATTGCAGCATCTCATATATAGCTGTCATTGCGTTAGCCATGCTGCTAGAGGGTTTAAAATACGACCATGGTGTTTATAAATACAACTGTTGTACTATAATTTACTGGCAGTACTAGATTTAGAGTGTAAACATGCAGAGCTTATCATCTCAGGCCTGTAATTTAACAGGAGAGCATCCTGGCAGTGCCCTTTTCTTTCTGTCTGTCAGACTCTCTGTCCTCACAGACTGTCTGGTGGCAAGTCCTCAGTGCCAGGCCATACTCCAGTCTCTCTGCTGTGTTACTTTTCACTTAAAGAGTAATTTTACCATCATTATTCTAGAAGTCGACTTGCTTTTAAATAATTTATCTGATAGCTAAACATAATAGTTAATTAACAATATTTAAAAAACACCACAGATCAGTGCTTCATATCAAATAGTAACAGGTCTTCACCAAAAGTACGTTAATTAGTTCAGGTTTACAAAGGGCCTCATAGACATATAAACAGAAAATGCAATTGCATGAATACAGTTTTTAGGAATAGATAAATAATTAGAGCATAAAACAAATAAAAGTCAAAGTAAAAGTCACCTTATAAAATTCATTTTTAAAAGGAGACACTGAGGTAGCTTGTCTGGTTATTCCACAGCCCTTATGGCAAAAAGCGTACCACCTTCTGTCTCAAGTGTTGCTCTTGAAATCATCAAGTAGTGAAAACTGGCATCAATTGTCTTTTCACATTTATAATACTGATTACTCAGATAGCTTGTCAAATTTTTCCAGTTTTACAGTACTTTATGTAGGTAAATTTCTTAAAACCAAACTGGCTGGTCTTAGAGAAAGATCGTAGTTTGGGTTAAAATGATCACTCTTACAAGATCTTTCACCAGTGAAGGGTTCCCTTCTGGACAGGACCATCCTTGCTGAACTCCAAATTGCTCCAACTGGCGCACTGTACAGGTGTGTATGGTTCAATGAGTGGAAAAAAAATAACTTTCAAAGTGCTTCAGATAAAAGTGCTATTTAAATGTAGCCATTTACCATTTAACATGCTGTTATCATTTAAATTAAAGCACAATCTTTGCTGTCTGCCAAAAACAAAGAGAGGAGGAGTAGGAAAACACTTGCAGATAGAAGTACAGATTAGGAAAGACACAGGAGAACACACATAATGCCAAGGTTATAATATTAACAATGGATTATCAGTGCATCTCTGGACAAACTGACAAAACTTCTTTCACAACAGATTAAAAAAATTTCAGTCTGAGCTCTGCCTGTCCCATTAGGGATGACATTAATCTAACGCCCGCTCTCAGACCTCTTCCATCAGCTCAAAACTATGTTTGGGAGGCAGAAATGAGCATCACTGTGGTTTCAACACATTAAGTTGCACATTTCCTCCCAGTAATTAATTCTCGCCTCTTGATTGCCACATATCTTCAAGGCTTGTTTGTCAACACATTTGAGTCGTTTCCGCCAGCTTAGTCGAAACCACTGTGGTTTTTCATTCAGATGTGCATTTAGTGGAGTGATTATTACTTTGGCTGCTGGTTTTCAGCATTTTTATACCCATACTCTGAGTAGTTGAATGCTCCACAATCAGGATCTTCACCCTTTCACGTCTGTAGTTTGTGTAGTTTAAATACTGGTGTCCGTGAGGGAACATTAACAAGATTTAATGGGGCTGCATTCCACAATGGGACATTTCACGCAGACCTTAAGTTTATAAAAACACTTTACAGTGGAAAAAGACACAGCAGCATGCATTTAAGCTTGTTTTATTTCCCAACATTAAACAATTGAAAACCAAACTTCCCTGCCCATTTACATCAAACGTAGCGCTGCTCTGTGGGATGCACAGTTTATTTAAAGATCCTGTGTTTCTTACCGATTATTTCCTTTTAATGGTTGAATTCTGTAACCGTTTTGGGGTCGGGCACAGATGGCAGCAGCCGGAGGGAATCCCTGGTGGCTTTGGAGACGAAAAACCCTCAGAGGCTCGCTACACTGCTCTGATGTGGGCCAATGGCAACCATAAGGATCTGACAGCTTTCTGGCACGTGATTGGCTGCCGAACCTGCGGCTTCCTGTCTGGGGCCCCTCTGCCCTGCCGAGGAGGAAATGAGAAGGAGGAGATGGTTGCGTCACAGAGGTCTGGTATTAGTGTCTACTGCTCCTTGAATTCTGAGAGACCTGAATGAAAAACCACCGTGCTTACCTAATTCCCTGATGTTATTTTGGTTTCTTAAACCAGGGGAACATCAGAAAGTTTAAAAAGTTGGCAACGGAAAAGGAAGCTCAAAATAGTCCAGTAATGCTTCATTCAAGGATTTTCTTTAAATGGAGAGGCTAAATCAGGCGAGCATTGAGGTTACTCTGGATTTTTACGATAGTACTCCTCTGATTTTCTTGTTTGAAATAGTGTCAGCTAAACGGAGGCCCCTCAGACACACACACACCAATCAGTCATATCCGCGTCTCCTCCCTTTCTCTTCCTCCCAGTTTTAAGTCCTGTCTCATACCTGGACGAGGGACAGACGAAGAGTGCCAAAGAAGAAGAAGCCACATGTTGAATCGACGTCAAACCTCAGTCCAAAGCTGACATAACATCGGCCAATTCAAACACCCGCTCAGTGAGTTTGAAACTGAGTGACATAGTCCAGTGATTACATCATCTCGCCTCAAAACCGGCACTGCTGTTTGAAACTTCAGGTTTCTTTTCCATAAAGAGTGAATGGACACAGCAGTTGTGTGCAGAAATCAGTCAACATTTTAGGTGGATAAATTGATGGCAAAATCATCACTCTGGTCAGTAACAATTATATAATCACATTAAAGTGATAGTTTGGATTACTTGAAGTGGTTTTGTATGAGGTAATTATTGATAGTCGGTACATTAGCTGCCATTGATACTGGTTAGGGCTTTGGTGATTCGTCAACGTCATTGATTACAGAAATACTACAATGAACTGCTGTGCCTGGTCAGAGTATGGATTCACCTGGAGAACAAGCTGCAGCGAAAAAACCTTGCCTGTGATTATCTAAAGTGTGGGAGTATTTTAGACAGACACACAACTTTGTGCTTCTCTTAAAGCTCCCGAAAACTGGAAATGGATTGGATGGATTAACATTATCACAGCAGTACAGCTGTACTGCAAGAGTTCTGGAAGTGAGAGGCGCGGAGTGCTCTGTCCTCCTCCAGGAGCAGCAGGCAAGGCAGCACTGTCCCGTTTACTTTCTGTCAGCGCCCAAGTATGATATATTAAGATTATCAACACGTGCATATTTCTGTCAGTATAGTTGGTTAAAATCAGTTTTCTAAATGTTTCTGCATGGCCCCCCATGTTGAAAGTAAGTGCACTGCTGTTGTTAACATTACACCATGCATTATCTAACTGTGTCATTCTGCTGTTTTATGTTTTATGTTTACTTTAACACGTATGATTGAGAAAATTGCCTCAACTAACATACAGACTGGTATTACAGTCTGTACGTTGGGGATGCAAAAATACATTGCCAGTGATCATCTTACTTGCCAAGTACTCCAGTGATGAAATAAATCCACGTTAAGGCCAGTGTAAGACTTAAGTCAAGTACTTCAGTAAAAATACTGATAGGTCCAGGTCAGGTAAAGGGTTGACACAGTGATTAATAATTAAATTAATATGTGCCACAGCAATCCTTTAGAATTTGAGGTCCAGTATTGTTCAGGATAAATTGAGTCTGTTATGATGATTATGATTTAATAAAGATATTAAAATATTAAGGAGACAAGTTTTTGATATTTATTTGGGATAAATTATTGGTTATATTAATCAAATAATTAAAAAAAATATTTAGATCACTCAATAAATTAACCATTGGATTAATTGAATTAAAAAAATAATTTTTAATTAATCGTTTAAAAAATTATCATTAGGGCAGCGCTAGTGCCAATTGGCACTCCCAGCAGAGAGGACCACCGCCACAAAGCTAAGAAATAAACTGCTGTGGACAGGATCAGGAACAAAGGGTATTTTAGCCACTTAAAAAGTGATCCGCCTAAATAAAACAATGTGTACGCTATATTTAGAATGTTTTCACCACTTGCACCACTGCAGACAACCTTTTCTGACAGAAACTGTCATTATATAAGCCAAACATTGCCCTCTTCAAACCAACCAAACTCCATACATGAAATCAGTCATTTTACCCCACAGAACAAGGCATTTGCTAGTCTACCACTGCCTCAATCTGTTAGTTTGTTTGTGTTATTGTGTGACTTTGTGTTTTAGATTAGTTTGTACCCACCAAAGTCTTCTCCTTCTCGTAACTGGGACATTATCTGTAAGTACCTCATACAGCCCCACATCAAATAATCTGAAATATGCCTTTGATCTGAAGACAAATCATCACAACTCATGTCTTTACCAAAAATTTTTATAATTTGAAACTCTAACTCTCACCTCAAATTCAGTGACTCTGGGGCAGGCAGGGTTCCTGACAGGATCTGATCATGTTTTAACTTTCATATGATTTTGTTCTATCTTATGAAGGGCTACACGTTTTCTGCCATTTTCTTGGCTTAAGGCCCTGTTTGCAGCCTTGGTGGTCTCACATAAAGGTGCTCCGCAAACTAAAGAATACACAGCCCTGGTATTAACTCAGTGGGCTAAATACATGACATCAAGTTAAACTGTGTGGCACTCATCTTTGACCCAGCCCAATGGGAGCTATTTCCCATGCCTTCGACTGCAAAGCCAACTATTTTCTCTCCGTCCGTTTTAGTCTGGAGTTGTCCGGAAATTGTTAATCCACATCAAACTTAATCGCATTACCCTCATGGGAGGCCATTGTAGTGGGTTGCACTTTGATGTGGTGAGGATACCAGCAGCACCAGCAGCAAACCAGAACACTGCAGTGTGTCGTGTTTCACACTCTGTTCACAGGTTATTAGCAGCTGTAGATGGTGAATGTGATGTCCCGTGGAGTGTGGTCTCCTCTCGTCGGCCTTGGTACCAATATCAGGTACAGAAATGACCACTCTTTTTTAGTTGCCAAGTACACAAGGTGGTCATTGGTCAGCTACTCTCTTTCAGCTTGCAAGGGATTCAGTGCCTTCATCATTCATTCACATCTTCATCTGACATTTCAGCAGAGTGAATACTAGCTGACAAGTGGGCTTGAACGTAGAGATGCCTGGATGGATTGTACATACTGAATAGAGGCTTACAATTTTAAGAGAAAAATGGTTACTCATAATAATGTGCAAACCTCAATCTCAAAAAAGTTGAGATGTTGTGTAAAATGTAAATAAAAACATAACGCAATGATTTGCAAATACTTTTCAACCTACAGTGTATCCAGTTGAGTACAGTATAAAGACAAGCTATTTAATCTTCCAACTGATAAACTTTATCGTTTTTTGTAAATATAATCTCATTCTAAATTTGAGCCTGCAACACATTCCAAAAAAGTTGAGATGGGGTTATGTTTACCACTGTGTTACATCACCTTTACTTTGAACAACATCAAAGTCAAGGGATGACTTCAGGTGCTCAACAGTCTGGGGTCTCTGCTGTCCTATTTTGTGCTTCATAATACAACACACATTTTCAATGGGAGACAGGTCTGGACTGCATGCAGGCCAGTCTAGTACCCAAACTCTTTTACAATGAAGTCAAACTGTTGTAACACATGCAGAATGTGTCTTGGCATTGTCTTGTCAGTTACCCATGATGCCATGAACACTAACACACCCCCATACTATCACAGATGCCGGCTTTTGAAGTTGCACTGATAACTATTTGGATGGTCCTTTTCCTCTTAAGCCCAGAGGCCACGACGTCCATGATTTCATTTGAAATGTGGACTCGTCAGACCACAGCAACACTTTTCCACTTTCTGTCAGTCCATCTCAGATGAGCTCTGGCCTAAACAAGTCAATGGTGTATTGGATGTTGTTGATATATGGCTTTCACTTTACATGGTAGAGTCATTACTTGCATTTGCAGATGCAGCAACAAACTGTGTTTAAGGACAACAGTTTCTGAAGTGTTCCTGAGCTCATGTAGTATCCTTTATGTGATTATGTGGGTTTTTAATGCAGTGCCGCCTGAGGGATCAAAGTTCACAGGCATTCAATGTTGTTTTTCAACATTTGCCCCTTACGGGCAGAGATTTCTTCAGATTCTCTGAAACTTTTAATGATATTGTGGGTTGTAGATGGCGAAATCTCCAAATTCCTTCCAGTTTTGTGTTGGGACACATTGTTCTCAACACAACTGTTAGACTATTTGCCCACGCAGACCTCGTACCTTGTACTTGTTGTTCTTAAAAACATATGAAAGTCAGCCTGCTGACCGCTTTGAATTATGTTTCTATATTTACCTTTTATTTTCACCAAGTCTGACCCATCTGGTGCGTTAAGAATATTGAATTGCACAGTTACAGCATTTAATATGTTTGATCATCTGTGTTCAGATCAGATGACAGACAGATGATCATCAAACGCATTAAATGGTCTATTTCTCTCCCAGCTCAGTTTGACACGTCTGGTGCTGCTGAAAGAGTAAGACTGAAACTCTCTCAAGAATTCACATAAGCAGCACATCAATTTAACGGACCAGACAAATGTAATTATAGTCAGATCTACTCGTGCTCTAATAATAGAGCAGTGATATTTTAAGGTCCTAAGTCTACGGTGTTTTTTTCCAGCTGAAAACATCAGGCACCCTTGTGAAAACACTCAGCTGCAAGTGCATGAGAGGCTTTGGAGACAGTGAGAGGACACTTAATTTACGCATTGAACTGTTTTTATTGGGTGATTAATGTGTGATTTTTTTATATATATATTTAGTTTGTTGTCTTCTGTAATCATTTTAACTCACGTAAAGTGTCTTGGAGAAAAAGCGCACGATAGAATGAATATATTATCATCATTATTATTCATACACACACACACACACAAAACTGCTTGCTGTTCTTCCTGCATGTGGCAGCTGAGTGTTTCTTTCAGTCTAGATTATCATGGTTATGATTGCCACCTTCTTTGTTATTTGTCTTAATATTATAGTTTGCTCTTCATTTGTAAAATATGTCGCTCTGTTGTCAGTAGTCTTGTCCATGATGTGATTGGTGAGATGCTGCAAATGTTATGTTGATTTATTACGAGTTGATAACCAGCTTTGTGTGACCACTTATCCTTGATTGCCTTTGTTAGGTTTAGTCAAGCCAGATCACTTAGAGATACCCTGGGTTTGTTAAACCTGCTTCGTAGTACGGGCCCCTGGTCTGCAGCATTTGTTGTTGCAGTTAAAACAGCTTTCAAAAAAGCCAATGTCCTTTCAGCCCATAAAAAAGCAAATTTATAAGGACCCTACATACCAAAATACCTAAGAAGTTTCTAAATGCAACATTTTGTGATGACTCACATGACTCAAATAGGATTCGGGAAGAGCTGACTTTGCCACTATCACAGGCTGACACATTATATGAAACTTTGTAACAAGCAGATAAAACAAGTTTTCTTCTTTCCTCTAGACTTCTCCTCCATGGCAGTCTGATAAGCTGTGATGGAAGAGAAACATCTCTCTGGTTCTTAAACAATAGGCTTTGCTGACTCATGTTCAACCTTGTTAATAACAAGCTGCAGTCTTGACAATGGGCTTATCTGCTTTGAACAAGGAGGCAGAGGGCTCTTCTGCAAATGTTTAGCTCATTATTGAAGACCGCCGATGACAAATCCACACTTTTATTTTGCGGACGCTGACTGATTATATCAGGATCATTGCCAAATATTTTCCTCTATGAGACTTTGAATAGGGGATCAGAAGCCACCGTTCTCCGCCTCAGCCATCTTCTTTCAAGCCAAACATGCCTTTTGAGTTAAAACTACTTCAAGGAGGTGCTTCCAACCTTCCAGCTCCCATTCATGTGGGACAAAGCGCAGGTCTGTGTAAAATCCCGCAAACAGGACACATCAGAGACGGGCCTATCAGACAGAGAGAGGAGGGTGAGGGTTGGAGGTGCTGGAGACAAGCGCTGCGGATAAGAAGGAAGATCCTTCCGGTTGCTGATAGCAATGGTGCCAACAGCAGCACCAAAGACAGACAGACTGGAGGTCAACCTGACTTTTTATCTATCCTCCTTAGAATCAAGTCATCTTCCTCTGCCTCATCCACCTCTGTGTGTCTCCTACTGTTTTCTAGCCAGCCTCCAGTCTCTTTCTGTCATTCATTTTATTCCTCTTAGTGCTGGACACAATTTAGTGAAGCTCTTTCCACTAATTGACCTTCTGTTGCTGAGGAATAATGCAACAATTCCTATCCAGGGGTACATGTACTCCAGTGGACACTACAAACCTGGGCATTAGCTAAAAGCAATGGATAAACAGTTTATATTTTGGACACACAGTTTGCCAAAGGTGTTTGACAAATAGTTAAAATTGTTAGCTAAAAGTAGAAGACAAACAGTTAAAGATGTCAACTAAAATTATTAGGCAAACAGTTAAAATTGTTAGCTAAAAGTATTGGACAAACCGTTAAAATAGCTTAAATTAATGGATTATCAGTAGTTTTAAATATGAGAATCAATTAAAATGAACACATTTGGAACATGATGGTTTGCACTGATTAGTACTGCAGTTAATCTGAGAGAGCTGTGGATATACTGTACATTAGACAATAAAGATTGGAAACCACTGGACTATAGATTGGTGTGTTTGCGTGTGTTTGATAGACATGTACAGACCTACTTGTTTAGCAATGCCCCTGTGCATATAAGTGTGTGTAGTTACATATATTGCAGGACCAACCTCCACAGAGCAAAACCTTGGCTCACTGTCAGTTGTTGTTGTTTCAGTCAATATTGAAAAGACCTTGAACCTCACACACACCCAGACACACACCTGCGCTGGAAGGGTCTGTGCTATTCTTATAATTGAACTCAGCAAAAGGAATTCAGGCATCGCAAATGTTGCATGTCACTGACTCAGGCTGCTCAGCCGTACACTCTGTAATTTACATCTCGGTAGAATACATTCCCGTAATGGGGGATGACTGAAAATTTGAGTGAAATCTAGTATTTGCAGACAGTGTAACACCCTCCTCCCCCACCTAATCACAGTCTTCTGTCTGTCAGAGCGCCATATGTGCTGACTGTGTGAACCCAAACCAGGCCCCTGGATTGGTCACACATGTATTAACACTGGTATTCCATGTATTCCAATTGAATTTATTTGAACGACGTCGAGAAAGAGAGACGCTTGCAGAGTATGAATAGAATCACAGTATTTCTACAACTCCCCACAGAATGAGAGGAGAGAGAAAAAAACCTGAAACCTAGAATGATGATTTGGGGTTATGAAAACATGTCCGACACATGTGCTCTCAATAAGGGGCGGTCAAATAGAATCAGCGACTTGGAGGAATTAGGGGAGTCGGGATTGTGGCGTGGAACTTGGGAGCGCTGAACGGTAGAAAGTATGCCAGTTCCAGCTGGTGCTCTTTAGAAATTAGGACAGATGCCAGAAGCTTACTGTACCTTGCAGTGTGCTCTCCCTCTCCTCTTGTTTCTGTCTCCCTCCCCTCCCTCCCATCCCTCGTTCTCTCCGGTAGACTCAGTAATAATGCAAATGTGTCCAGTGAGACCGAGAGTAAGGAGGAGTTTTGAGTTTTCACGTACTGACGGAAAGAAAACAGAGTTACAGTTAAGGAGTAAGATTGTTTTAAAACTTTGTTCCCCTGACAGCTGTAACCTAGATTAATGCCAGCAGTATATTATGTGTTTCTAAGTGTTTCTTCGGCTGTTTTCACACAGCTCAAATGACCTGAAACAATACACTGGCACAGTGGCCCACATTTCCTTTCACATTTTACAGTTAAGTAATCCAAATTCTTGTCTAATGGTAATTTTAGAAGACCCACACCCTCATATTTGGGGTATATTTCTCACTGGCACAGGAATCTCCAAATGTGACAGAACAACTGTGCAGCAGGCAGGTGTAGATATTTTCTTTTTTATTCTATTTCTATATATCAGTCTGTAATACAGACGACTTTTCAGGGTGTAAGATATGGCTGCAACTTGTAGTTATTTATGTTATCAAACAATCAGTTTTTTTGCTTTATTGGTTAGACAAGATTTCACAAAGTCCAAGGTGACATTTTTCAATTGCTTGTTTTCTCCCAAACCCAAAGATATTCAGTTTACAAAAATGTAAGACAGACAAAAAGCAGCCAGTGCTCACGAGTTCGAACAGGAGAATATTTGGCATATTTTCTTGATAGAAGAACAAACGATAACGATAATTGTAGATATATTGTTTTAAAAAATCATTCTCAATCAATGTCGTTGGGACTTTCAGAGCAATTTGATGAACGATACAAAAACTGACAGCCAATCAAAATCCATCCAAATTTACAGTGTATATCCTACAACTTATTGTTTACAGTGTGTGCTTTGCAACACCTTTTTGGAACGTCATTGTTTGGATTGTGGATGCTCACGTCGTTATTCTTGTAGTCATTGTCAGTGGTGTGTACAGTCCTTACTGTTGACAGACTGAATAATAATCAAGTAATTGTTTGAAGCTCAGTGTAAAACTCTTAATAGTATCAGGGAATATTTTGCATTCTTTGCAGTTCACATCAGAGTCTCTTTGATACATTTTGTGTCACAGTCATAGAAGTTGGCACAGAGACATAATTTATACTGAACACCTTTTTCTCTTGTTTTAGGAGTTCCCCTGATTGACGGAGGCACAGTGCGGCTCCCTCATCTCATTGGTCTGTCACGAGC
The DNA here is from genome assembly GCA_034769285.1 of Lutjanus argentimaculatus. Taxonomy (NCBI): domain Eukaryota; kingdom Metazoa; phylum Chordata; class Actinopteri; order Lutjaniformes; family Lutjanidae; genus Lutjanus; species Lutjanus argentimaculatus. The sequence goes on along the minus strand of JAWZSL010000009.1, from coordinate 23,489,951 downwards.
CCTCGACCTGATTCTGACTGGGCGACCAGTCGGAGCGCAGGAGGCTCTTGCCTATGGACTGGCTAACAGAGTCGTTCCTGATGGCCAAGGTATCAGAGTTAGTGTAGATTCTGTGTTTCTCAGTTCTGTGTCAAGGATCCAGCTGGGTATCACACCTGAATACATTACGAATACAGAGTGTGTCCATGACGTCAAGTATTATTATCATCGAAAGCACTGAAGGTTGGCATTGATTGATTGGTCACATTGTTAGGCTCTTTACTTCATCTTTGATCAGATATTTCCAGATCTAAAACAGAAAACCCTTCTAATTTTAGACCAAATTTTAATTAGGGAAAGTTCTTTATTTGACTCTTTTACTGTATATTGACCATTTTTTATATTTAATACTATTTACACATTTACTATGTTAAATGAAAAAAAGGCTGATATGTTAAAGTTTCAGACACTCAAGTATCACATTCAAGGATATTGAAAATTAAATAATTAATTAAATAAATAATCTCAATTTCATAAATGTTTATATTTTCATATAATTTGATGATGTCCATGATCAAAGTGCCAGTGAACAAACAGTTATTAAACCATGCAAAAATGACATGGTCAAAAGTCTAAAACGTGTCTGCCATTACCATGGTTTTATAGGTCCATCTTTAAGTAGTCAAGTATGTCCAGATTTTTCTACTAACAGAAAATGTTTTGATAAGTGGCAGGTAAAGACAAAAGAAATGCAGGGAACTTGAAATTTAGTCCAGTGAAGCATATGAGGATGTTAATGGTGTGTGCACAGTGGATTGTAATCAATGTTATAGGACATTTGATGGCAGAAGGTGGAGATGTGAAGACCAGATATGGGGGAGGCCAAAGTCCTCCATCTGTTAGGAGGAAGTAGAAATCATTTTTCATTGTGAAGACTGGTCATGTAGAGACCACAGAGAAACAGGCCCATGACCCAGTTTCATTCAGGAAACATAGTTTTCAAGAGACTGTCTTGTAGGTAAGATCAGTCAAAAATCATATATAATGTAAATTTGTTCCAGTGAATCTGTTTTCTTTATTTGGCTCCAACTCTGCACTGAAGTCATAACTCAACATCACAACAGCGCGGTCCTCTCTTCACGCATTCAGGCATGGTCTGAGGATTAAGCTATGCACGCATTTCAATTTGGCATTTCCTGTGTTATATTAATGCATGAACACTCCCGTATCCTTAAATCCCAAAAAAGCCTTTCCATGTGCGAATCTGCGACTCCCTCCCCTCCCTCCTTAGACGTTAGAAGAAGATTAGCTTAATTCTTTTAGGAAGTTCCTCTTCCCACAGTCAAGCCTTGGCCTAATTGGCCTCTCTGAGGGATGATCACTTAGCGCGGGTACAACATCAGAGGGAAGCGAAGAAGTAGCAACGCACCAACACATACACACACAGGGCATCAAAGTGTGGCATCATGAGGCGTAGTTTTTTCCATAGGACTGATCTGGATGTGGCCCAGTGTTTGATGTGGGTGAGGAAGCAGAGTGGCATGGGCACAGCTTATAGAGATAGGGGGGCATGGAAGGGCTGGTGATTTTTTTTTTTTTTTAATAAGAGAAAGGGTTATTAACACATTAACATGTAAGCATTTCCTAGTTTGTGCATGATGATCTGTCTGTATTCATCTGTGTCACTGTGTTGTACTTGCTTCATGTTATAACCACAGCTCTACAGGCAGCCCTGCAGTTAGCAGAGGAGATCAGTGCCTTCCCTCAGCAGTGTCTGCGGGCCGACCGCTCCTCAGCCATGTTTAGCAGCTACGACGCTCCGTCCTTCAAACAGGTACAGCTGATGTAGGAACTCTACCCTATCGTACCTTATCTATGAAACCAACAGGTCATGTATACAACAGAATAGCAAAGTACAATTCATAATGCACTGTTTTTGGTGATTAATTATGCTTAAAGCATTTCATTGGTTCATGAGAGGTCACTTGTCATTCTGTTAAACTTGTCAGTTTTTATCTGTTTCATTTCTTTCAAAATTGATACTGAAAAGTCTTATAGACAGATGTGTCAGATGACAAAACTGACTACGAAAGAAAAATCGTGCCCAGTGTCATTCACTCCTGAATTAAATGAAATGAAGGCAATTAATCAGTATTGTGTGGGATTTTTTTTGGTTCTTTCACTGCTCAAGTTAGTATTTCTCGCTTTCTCTCATATTTTAAATGCAAAATATGCAGGTTCTGCTGCTAGGCGTCTCTCTCACATTGAAACAATAACAAAAAACAGTTTGATGATCTCATCAGGGAGGATCAGGGAAATTGTTATATTCACTTAAACAACCACCATTGCTGAACAAAATTTATCTGACATGACAAAGGCAGAAATCATGTTCATGGACAAGGTAATGTATTAAAGTTTTATTCACGTTACGTTTAGTTACATTCACTAGCCTCCTCTTTGACCATTATTTGCAAAGTTTGGGATAATATTAGTACACAACTCAACAAAATATATAATATAGGTCTAGTGTTTTAACATTTTTATGCAGAAATGTTAAATATTGTACAAACACCAATTCCAAAAAAGTTGGGACGCTATTGTTTTTTTTTATAAAAATACACTTATTCTGGATTTTATGCCTCGAAAAAGTTTCCAAAGAAGTTGGGACAGAGGCATGTTTACCACTGTGTTACATCACCGTACCTTTAAACAGCACTCAGCAAGCATTTAGCCACTGAGGACACTAATTGTTGAAGTTTTAAAAGTGAAATACTTTCCCCGTTCTTGCTTGATATACAACTTCAGGTGCGCAACAGTCCGTGTGTTGTGTGGATGGCATCATATGTTGCTCCAAAACCTGTGTGTACCTTTCAGCATTAATGGGGCCCTCTCAGATGTAACAGTTAGCCATGATGCTTTGGGCACTAACACAACTTTAAACTTTGCACCAGTAACAATCTGTATGGTTCTTTTCCTCTTTAGTCTGGAGGACACACTGTTCCTGATTTCCAAAAACAATCTGAAATCTTTTGTTGCTCTGTTCCAACTTTTTGAAATGAGTTGTTGGCATCAAATTTAGAATTATCGTTTATTTACAAAAAACAATACAGTTTATCAAGTTGAACATTCAATGTCTTGTCTTTGTACGGTTTTCAACTGTCAAAGAATTTGCTAATCATTGCATTCCATTTTTATTTGGTTTTACACATGTCCCAACTTTTTTTGGAATCAGGATTTATAGCTTTAAATAGTGACCATCTAACACTTGATGACATTTGCCGTTTCAAATTTCCACCAGGTTGAGTTCATTTAGTTAAAAACTTTCTGATGCACAGAAAATAATTTTTATCAATTCAATTTTATACTCTGTCCAGGCCATGCAGTATGAGATCGACCACGGAGTTCCTGTCATCCTATCAGAAGCTGTTGACGGAGCAACCAGGTTCACAACTGGAGCAGGAAGAGGAGGAAAATTCTCCTAGGATTTAGTTTGCAGAGGCCTCGTAAATTGTGATTTTCAGGTGATTTAACACATCTTGCTGCACAACTCAGCCCCTTCAACAATACTGAAGAAACCTGGTCAAGTTTCATGCCATTTTTTCGACTGTATGCTGTATCTGGTTGATTTTGTATTCAGATAATGCCAGCTCATTACCTAGCCAACCATATTGGTTAGTTAGTTAAGCATCTCTTTCACTTTAAGAACTAGATAATAATGACTAGCAGTTGTGTCAAATACAAAAACTGAGCAGACATCTTTTTTTTAAATAATGCGAACACAAAGCTTTTATTCTGCAATAAAGTTCAATTTGTATATATAAGTTGTTGTATTTTTAGGTTTTATTATCATTATTTTAGGGTTATGTAGGAGAAATAACATTTAATATATCACAAAGTTAAGACACAAGGAAAAGTTAATCTAACGTATTTTTTGAAGTCGTAATTTGCAATTGTTGTTCGGCACCCACCCTGTTTTCCTCCCAACTTTTAGTCCCAGAGCTCCACATTTCATGCAGCAGCGTGTTTGCAGCTGTTTTCAAATGAGGGCCATTTGCACTCTGAAGGATGGGAGGGAATGGAGTTTCACATCAAGTATAAACTGGGGCTTTAACTTTCATTTTCTTGATGCAAAACACGCACACAGCTTTATCTGACATCACCAAAAATAGGTTTAACCCAAGCTGATTAAACCAAGCGAAATTAAAATTATAGATGTCCCTGTTGTTTAAAGAAATCATCTTGCGCCTTTATTTATTTATTTTTTTGAGAAAATGATTTAGGAGGATCACTGAGATATCTTTATGTACTGGCTGATGCACAGCTATAGGAAGGCTGTGACCACAAAACTAATCCAACACAAAAGACTATGAAGGCATCAAAAGCACGAAACCTGCAGCAGCTCGGCATTCTTCCTTTGACTTGAAAAACTCTTGATTACTGGGATAAGACATGTGATCGTGTATGTGTCTGAGTGCGACGAAGTAACCATAGCAATATACTGTAATTATTGCAGAAGATTCAGCACTTTTCGTCAGTTCTGTGCCAGGTGTAAGCATTCCTATGGTTTTGGAGTCAACTTCCCCTCAATTTTGCGTGCTGGAGTGTTGGTGTGTGTGTCGCACACAGCGCACATACAAGATAGTCTCAGTGTGAACTCTTTCCTGACCTTTTAATGCTCTTTAATAAAAATGTCTCACTGGAAGATTGAAGATGAGCTGAAACCAAGTGTATGTGTGTATGATGTGTCTGTGTGCGTGTGTGTGTGAGTAAAAGAGATAGATACAGACAGACAAAGACCTCATTAGGTCTAGGAGGTGTCCTGTCTAGACAGTGTGATGACAGGACACAGAACCTCTGTTTAATGTTTCCTCCTCCTCCCTCTGCTCCCAATTCACCCAGCACACACACACACACATCACCTGCTCTGCCTCCGGGGATGCACACACACATACACACACGGATGCTTAATGTCAAGCAAAATGTTAAGGACATTTAGAAGTATTTAAGTGCTTTTTTTTAAAAGCCCACAGCATGCAGCTCGTTTATCACTGGATCGTTGTGATAGGACTGGAAAGCACCAAGGAAGAAGAAGAAGCTGTGACTGTTTTTTGTGCTGTTTGTTTGATATGACACATACCCAAAGTTAATGGCCCATTAAGTGTTTAGAACATGGATTCCTTTAGCTGACTCGTATGAGGCAGTCAAAGTCACTCATTTCCTTTCAAAAGGATTATTTCCTTGTTTGTATGTTCACAGTCAACAGAGCATCTTGAGGAAACTCACCATTCACTGGATCAGTGCCAGTGAAAGGTTTTTTTTCTTAAATTTTTTGTTGCTCAAACTCCGCTTATTCTCTGAGTCTGTTATAAATCAGGAATTTAAGTAAATGGAACTCTAAGTCCAAGAAAAACTAGAAAAAAAAGCTGATGAATGACATCCTTGAGAGCACTGGTTCTCTGTCAGCCCAGTATGGTGTCTTCAGCTCCCTGTTCTGTTATTTTAGAGCTTGACCTGTGGGTTTACTCTCTAACATACACAGGCACATAGGTACACACATAATTGATAACAATAAGACTTGTTAGTCTTTGCACATTATTTTTATACTGTAATGACAATTTCTGCCTAGTAGGCAGGAAAAACATTTTTAAATCTAAAAATCTCCTCTAATATGGTTCCTGTATGCCCAATAGAATGGTTGTCATTAATATTAAAGAGATAGTTTGGATTATTTCAAATGGGGTTGTATGAGGTACTTATCCATAGTCAGTGTATTATCTACAGTATACTGTACACTGTATTTGAATGTTTCCACCATTTTGCTTTTCAGACAGCCATCAAACCGCCATTAAATAAGCCAAATATTGCTCTCTGTAAAGCAACCAGCCTTCTTTGACAAAAACATTAATTTTGCCTAGCCGAACACAGGAATTGCTGCTTTACATCTGCCACGATTTGTTAGTTTGTTTTTTGTTAATGTGTGACTGTGGTGAATCTGAACTAACCAAAGTCACACATTACACAACCAAACTAACAGATGGAGGCAGCAGTACACAGCAACTCTTATTTTCTGTGAGGTAAAATTGTTCATTTTGACTATTGAGTCTGGTTGGTTTGGAGAACAATATATGGCTCAAATAACAGCAGTTTTCTGTCTGAAGAGTGATGTCTGATGGCAATGTAGAGTGGCGAAAATATTCTAAATATAGCATTAATTTTTTTTAGGTGGGTAAAATATGTTTTGCCACTGACCCTATCCACAGCAGTACATTGCTTAATTTCCTACACCAGGACTCTTGCTGCTTCTACAAACTGGGGGCGTGCAGACCGCCATCTATTGTAGGTAATACACTGACTATGGATAAGACCTCATACAGCCAGACTTCAAAAAATCAGAACTATCCCTTTAATAACAGTCTATAAAAGTTGTAGTGGACGGGTAGTGACATGTAAAAACACCAGCATGGTTCTTTAAAATAACTTGATAGATGATCTTTCTCACTTTAGCTGTATTGATATGAGATGTTGTATGTAGTCTTGAAAGCTACCCAGCTGTGTGTGTGCGTGTGTATGTGTGTTTGTGGTGGTATGTGCAGCTTTGATGCTGGTTCTCACTCTTCACATGCAGATAAGATTAGGGCCTTGGCAGCAGCAGTAGCAGAGACACAGAGATATGGACACCTTCGGGCCTTATCACCAGGACCATCGCAGTCTGAGGGGACCATGAAGACATAACACAGGTTAGGGCGAAAGGAGTGATGGGAGGAAGAGAATGAAATACAGATTTTAAAGAATTCCTTTTCTGTTCACATAGAGGTTTCTGCGACATATTCAGCTGTGCTCTGCTAACATGACATTTAAGAGCTGGCTAGAGCTGCAACGATCAGTCCATTAATCATGAGCTTCTGAAATGTGAATTTTATTTCTTTAGTCTTTTCTGACAGAGTTGTGGACAAAACAAAAGGGCATCACCTTGGGCTTTGGAAACAGCGCCGTTTTCACCATTTTCTGACATTTTATGGAACAGATTATCAATTAATTGGGATAATTACAGACAGATTACTCGATAATTAAAACCCTTAGTTGCAGCCCTATCTACAGCTGGCTTCTACCATTTGTTCACTTTCAACAAAAGTGAAGGTCAGCTCGAGCACACAGCTGGTTTAAAATTTAAATGTTATGCACAATATATCAGAGCTTTTATTTCCATCGTGTGTGAAGGAGATAAGATCAGTTCTCCTCTCTACGTGCTGTGCGTCATTGCTTGCTGTTTCCCACTCCATCGTCAGGGGTCGTGCCTCAACTGGGCAACATTTATTCTGCATGAGCGGAGTGGACCCACACACGCACCTACCTCTTGATTCTGGATATGTAAAGATGTAACCCCGTGCTTCATAGCAGATTTGGCAGTTTAATTGAGGAGCCCACTTTTTCAGATTCGAGGAGTAAATTAACTTCAAAAAGCGCAACTATCCGAACCCTGTGAAATAAGTGTAAAAAAAAGTGTAAGCCTAAATTCTGGGAACATGTATAAAAGCCTGCAGCAGAAAACTAAGCCTGAATCTGGAGTAATAATATTTTGTATATTACTATATTTTATATAGTTAAACAACCATATCAGAAAAACCTGGTCTTGATTTCTGCAGGCCCTTAAGAAGTCTAACATCCAGTCATAGAATTTTAGGCATTAAATTGTCTCAAAATTAACATCATTACTTTTATTAAGTTGAATTTAATTTCAGCCTCGCTTTTAAATGTGTTTTTGGGAAAATAAAATTAAACAACTACGAAACTGCACCACCACTTAAGCAACAGCCACTAATGAAAACGGCATATGCTTTTTTTGGACGTGTAATAGGTCTAAATTTGCATTCATAACGGTCTTAAAAGGTTTTAAAAGTCTAAAATTTGACTTTTTGAGACCTTCAGAATCCCTGGATGAAGCCACTGTATCACAGAGGCAGGGACAAGGACATTATGATCGATGTAAATGCAAAGTAGACTAACTTTTAAAGAGAATAGACAGGCTGTTATGTGAGCTGCAACGCACGAAATATGGAAATATGATGTTAGAGTTGTCCTTGTAGCCTGAAGAGCTCCACCTCTGGCTGAGTGTGCACGGAGTGGGCGGTTTCTGAACACGCACACACAGGGACAGAGAGAGAGAGAGAGACGCACACACACACACACGTACACACGCACAGCACGCATAATATGGACTGCAACCTGCGGATTCTTGTTAGACTCACACACAGCCTGTAGGAGTAGTGCCGTCACTGAGAGCACTTCAGCTGTTAAAGGGCGGCTTTTGTCAGTGCGGAACGTTGGAAAATCTTATATTTTGACATCCGCTTCAGTAAAATGGCCTCTTTCAGAGTAGTTGTGATTGTTTTATTGGTGAATTTCGTATCAAACCGCGTCTTTTGACCGACTTACCAGAGCGCTCAGAATAAAGTTTCACATGGTGCACTTTATCCTGAAGCAGCACAGCGCGCTACGGGGATCAGAAATGAAAGCAGGGCCGACTCTATTCTGCGCATTTCTCATTAGGAAGTATTTCAAATGGCTTGATACACGAGTCTGTCCTCGCTTCTGATCTGCGGCTGCGACAGATAACAGCGCGCTCGCCTCGGACGGACTTTGGTTACCGTTACGCACATTTTCACACTTGGATAGGCGACTGAAGCTCCCAGCCAGACAAAACTTGGGACTCCGGAGAGCAACAGCGGGACAAACACCATGACCAGCTGCTGGCTTGCCTTGGTCGGATTGTGGTGGAGCGCTTATTACTGCATGTTCCTGGTGGCGGGGAGTAACTATTCACTGGATGGAAACAACGATGTGCACCCAGGTTTCATCCACCGGCGGCTGCGGACGCACGAGAAGAGGGAGATGCAGAAGGAGATCCTGTCCATCCTCGGGCTGCCGCACAGACCGAGACCGCATCTGTCGCACGGAAAGTACAACTCCGCTCCGCTTTTCATGTTGGACTTGTACAACACCATATCCAGCGAGGAGAAAAGCCAAGTGGAAGGCATGCTGGACCGGTATCAGAGCATGCGGACGACCCAGAGTCCTCCTCTGGCCACATATCAAGAGACTGCCTTTCTAAATGACGCAGATATGGTGATGAGCTTCGTTAATCTAGGTAAGTCAACTATTTTATTCGTTTGTGACGTTGGTGCGTAATTGCGCTTTGGTGCGATTTTTATGCTGGAACGGTGAATCAAATGGAAAATCTCACTTTGCCAGACTGACTTGAGGGTGAACAGGTGTTTGACACAGGCATGGTTGCAATGGAGGGTCGCTGGGAAGGGAATGTAAATATGGAGATATGATTTGTAAAAATGAAGTATGAATCAGGCCTCCCGCTCATCTTACGATTCTTTTTGTTGTTTATCACATTGGACATTTGTTTACGACACCTGAAGCTCAGAGCTGACCCAGAATTAAATTTACCACTCCATCACTGAACACAGGACCCAACAGACGCACCATTACGCACGTTTGGTCATGGGTCATGAACTATCTCATTGTGTGAACCACACTCATAACTCCCTCATGTCCTCGGCGGTCAGAAAAGCTGATGAGGTATGTATTGTTTCCGCGTAATTTATCGTCCTCTCTCCGAGTAGACTGGTCCTCCTCCGCTCATTTATAGGACCGAAATTCTGTGGTCAGTCATGCTGTGCAATCTACTCCGTGATTTATGTCTTAGCGGGAAAAATAGGCCTTGTATCCTCAGCAAACCATCAACCACCACCGCTGGTATTTGTATATAAAGGGGCTATTCCTGCCGTTGACCTCCAGCGCAAAGAGTTGCGGTTTCTGTGCGTAAATTGCGTCGCATTGTTTGTGTTACCAAAGCAGATTTGTCTTTAATTAGCTGCTGTGACGATAAGAGGACACTTTAATCATAACGAGTTTGGAACATAAAAGCTAAAGGGCCTTCCTTCCATTAGCAGCTCCAGTGTTTACTGGGAGACTCTAAACAGAGCGCCTGAAGATAAACAGAGTCAAACGGCTGGTGGACAAGGAGGCTTAAAATCCAGATTGATTGTCATTCTCCTTGGGAACTGAGGGCATTGTCATGATCCGGCCATGAGAACACTGCTGAAGAATGTAGTCTCGTGTTTTTTCTCTCTTGAAACAGGAAGTCCTTCAAATATTTAATCCCTCACCTTTATAAACCATTTCATAGTTACCCAGTGCCACACATGAAGAAGAGAATTAGGGTTGGAGTTAGAAAAAGCAAATGTTTCTCTACTTATTGGTCCTGTGAGGATTAGTGTTGCAACATGTAGTGATGAAAACCAGATATTCAGACAGAAGGAGGCCGTCGTTTTGGTATCAAATATCGAAGCCCCTCTGTTGGCTTCTGTGTGGGAGCGTGATGGTGGCGGCGTGTTGTTTGTGTGTTCTGTGGTTTTGATATTCCTGTGCTGTGTAAGTTAGGGTTCGTACTTCTGTGTTGTTGCACATCTGGCTCTCCACTTTGATTAATCGCGTCCTGTGCATCTTTTGACGATTCCCTCAGATTTCTGCGGTGACCGGGGGATTAGGTTGCCATCTCCTCCAGCCGTACACAGAGTCCTAACCGCCCTGGAGGAGGGACGGCTTCCTCCCTGAATGTGATTGTAATTAATGTTGGACAGGCCAAGGCTTTCCATCTGCTTTGCAAATAAGGCCTTGCACGACTACCGTGTGTCATCGCTGTCCGATTGGTTTTTAATGTGTCTCTTACGCGATTGGAGTGGTTTTGTGCAGCGATGTAGAAAGCTATAGTAGAAAGAGGCCTGAAACTCTTCTGGGTGGTCCCTCTTGTTTCAAAAATCTGGATATCACGTGTGGCCAAAGTAAAACTACAAATTAGAATCAAGATAAATGAAAGGAAGAAAAGAGAAGAGGCCAAACAATCTGTCTGAAACGATTTGGAAAATATGGAGCAGGACTAACAGACAGAGCCTGAAGCAGACTGATTCATTGTAAGGCATCTTCCCTGCTTAATCTGTGTTTCTGAAATCAAAGCAATGAAGAATGCAACGGCTCCGTTTACACTGATGATCTGATTTAAAACTGGATTCGCCTTTTTACATTAGCAAATCCTCCCTGGGTGTACATGTAAGAATCTCAGACTTTAAAGTGACCCATAGCAAATAAAAAGATGACAGTGATTTAAGCTTCGGCATGAACTGATGTCTTTCACAGCCAGCTGCGGCAGTAGCACAGATAGAGAGCTCATTTTCTGAGGGTATTCTCTCGGGGCTCGGGTAAATTTAAGAGCCCCTGCGTTACATCCAGTCTCAAGTGCGCTCTCTGCGAACCATATGCCTCCCCCCACCCGAAGGTATGATTCATGTAGACCTCTTGTTCAGTCATCCATTCTCCTTAGCTTTCATCACTTGTTCAGAATGGCCCATTGAAGAAAGAAAAAGCAGAGCAAGTGGTGGAAAACTTCAAATTGGGGGGGACCAGAAGCATATTTTCCAGCTCCTTTTTCATCTTCATTCCTAGAATAGCACGTTCATCACGGTTTGCCTTGCGGACGTCCTGCTTTCCACTGAGGTCTAGTGAAGTGACACTGTGTGCTGAATGACTCATGCTGTGTGACACGCTGCAGCTCCGAACATGTCCAAATGCCCAGTAGGGACCTCGGGTAATGGTAACAGTCACAGTTAAAGGTTCCCTCTTGAGTTTTAGACCTCGAGTAGAGCCATGCAGTTCTTTATGCCTGGGTCCTCATTTTGGTTGTCTCACGCACACACACGCAGGCCACAGATTTTTTTCTTTGTGGCTTAAACATGCAGACTAACTTAAAGGGATAGTTTGGATCATTTAATGCAGGGCTGTGTGAGGTACTTATAGCCAGTGTATTACCTACAGTAGATGCTAATCGGCCATGCTCCTAGTTAGGAGGAGTGTCACTATATTTAGAATATTTTCACTGCTTTATTTTGCTGTCAGACAGCCTTTTTCTGACTGGAACCACGGTTATAGAAGCCAAAAATTGCTCTCTCCAAACCAACCAAACTCCATAGGCAAAATCAATAATTTTAGGAGCTGTTGTTTTACTGCTGCCCCGATCTGTTGTGTGGCGTTGGTGTTTAAAAGAATAGTTCTAATTAACCAAAGTCTCACAATAACACAAACAAATTAACTGATCAAGACAGCGGTAGACCAGCAACTCCTGTGTTCTTCGAAATCCCGCTTTCGTCTACGGTGTTTAGTTTGTGTGGGTGACGTGATATTTGGCTTCTATAACAGTGATTTTGCATCAGTAGAGGGTGCAAATATAGAGGTGCAAATATTATAAATGTAGCATATACTTAAACTGATACTGTTTTATTTAGGTGGATCTTTTCAAGTGGCTAAAATAGCGTCCGTGTTGGTGCCTGTCTCTGCTTCTCCTAACTGGGGGTGTGCTGACCGCACCTATTGTTGATGATACACTGACTGACTGATCGATAAATACCTCTGACAACCCACATAATCATAACTATCCTTTTAAAACTAGAAATCAAATTATTTTACCATTTGATTTATAAGAAGAATCTGATAATAAAACATATAGATAATTCTATATGTGCAGAAAATCATGAGAAGTGCCTCTGAGAAGGCTTTGTGTGAGATTCTATGTACAGTTGCGTCTTCTTTCATATTTATATTTTAGGAGAACTCCAGTTTAGTGGAAAAAGGATGACCTACCCTTTTCAGGTGCTGGTCTCTGGTCACAGACCTTCTATAATTCCCCTCACAAGGTGAGTGGGGACATACTGACCAATATTGGTGAGGTGCATCCCAGTGGAAAACAAATACACCAGGTCAATGCTCACTCCATTAATGAGGGGTGACACATTGCTGAACAAATATCCGCAGACACCCTGAGGGCTATAATAGCCAGGAGGGGAAACTTTGCTATTCCTATCAGGCTTGGCTTTTGTGGTTGAGCTGTTACCTCGTGGTTATGGTGAGTCAAGGATGCACAGAAATGGCTTTGGTTTCATGGGTCACAGAACAGGAACTCCAAATGTTGTTCCTGTGTCATCCGCATTTAACTGTGATGAGTTTGCTTCGCCCGTTGCTCTCCTGTGCAAGCCAGACAGACAGGTGTGGAGGCCTCTCTAAGCTTGGTTTGGCTCAGAGCGCAGCCCAAAGCTTCCATTGCTTGTTTGCACTCCCATCCTCTGCTGTTTGTCTGCTGGGTCTTACCAGAGGGAAGGTCCCATAATAATCCAGGAAAATCCATCCAGGGCTTTAGAGTTGATCTTGTTCTACTTTTTCTAGTTTTAAATACAATGATTAACAGGTGAGCTTGACCCCACCCTCCTTTTAATTGGCAGACTGTTCTCTGTTCGAAGGCCCCATTTATCAAGTGTCTCGTCAGTGGCTAAAATCTAGAAGTGTTTTAACTATTTTTTTTTTTGGTTTACACTTAGTTGAATATATTGTATTTGTTTCTGTTTGCCATATCATAAATCTGATTGCATTTGTCTTGGTTTTTCCTGCTACATACTAAAATTAAGGCCTTTTTACACCAGTGTGTGGTAACATGCTGCCTCCAGTCATTTCAGTGAGAGGAAGGCGGCAGAGGGGAAGCGGTTTCCCCGCATTGGTAAGGTTAAGAAGCGGTTTCCACTCAAGTGAACATGCACAGATTTTTCTCTGCCGCTCAGAGTTCACTTTGCTGAACTTCTGGCAGTTGCTGCCTGGCATTGACCAATCAAATAGAAGGAGGCAGGCATGGTGGGTCAGAAAGAAGGACACATGGAGGAGCTGGTAATGCCGGTGTCTTAGTACCCGAAGCTGTCTACCATGGCACAAGCCATGCACAAGGAAAAAGAATACATTCAAATTGTGGAACCAATGATTGAAGTCTTCTTTCTTAGAGAATTATTCACATGACAGAGCCATGTTTTCCCCCCACTAACTTTATTGTACACGTCACTTCAGCCTTGGACCACAGTAGCCGCAGCCACTTTAAAGAATGCTTTGCTTTTCAAAGGAACACTCTTGCCTGTAGACACTTGTCAGGTTGGTAACTGTACAGCGATGTGAAACTCCTTTAGGTTCAGTTGCAGTTTATTCAACTAAATATGACTATAATTTGGCTAAATTGACTTGCAGCAAGACAAAAGTTGCTTGTTTTAACAGCCTCTCACTCTATTTTCTCACCCATAGAAATCATTCAGTGATTGGACTGATCAAGGATCAGAACAGCTTCTATGTGACAGCGAGAATGAAAGTCAGTTTCACTGTCATTGCAAGTTCATTTCAGTTGTTATCATCACCATATAAGGCCGTTAATCATATTTTGTAGAACGCTGACTCACTTGGCTTTTTCAATATCAGATAGCTGTCTAGTTTGTTGAAGACACATGTCTGCGTGTAAATGTAGTCAAAGTTGTTGTGACCCATTTTAAGCTGTTCCAATGTCTGGAAAGTTGAATCACACATGCATCCTGCACCTCAAATGTTAATAAATTTTATGCTTTCATGCACTTGTTTGTCATCATGACTACTCTCCTTTTCTTCTTCTTCACTCCGCTCTCCGTCTTTGCACACCCCATTGCCTGGCTATAGCTGAGCTGTCACTAGACCTCTTACCTAAGTCAGTAGCCAAGCTTTCTACCAGCCTACCTCCCACACTTTAAAGGCAAACAAGCCAGAAGCTTTAAGAAGTGGGTTTTCAAGAGATTAGCTGGGTCCAGACAGCCCTGGGCTTATTCTGAAATGAACTGCCCTTATTAAACGGCTGTTTTCCTTGTCTTATGATGCCTGGCTGCATTTCTCAGTGCCAAAGCCCAGGTAAGCCACTTCCTTTGCAGCGAAACGTGTCCCAAAGCCCCAGCATGATCAAATAATTAGCTGGCTTCGATCAAAGAGTCAATTGTTTGATGCAGAAGGGAGCTTTGGAAAATTTTCACTAAACCGTCTTGAAACACTTCCTGCAAAGCCTCAGAGACCAGAACAGAACACAAGACCACCCGTCACTTCACCTCAACTTTGAGCATACCGTAAACAGTATTAGCCCGAAGTTAAGCGAGGAATTCAAGATATGCTGCAGCGGAATAAAGGATATTTTCTGAGACATAAACTTGGCAGTTCCAACCCTCCTGCAATGGTGAGAAAAATTACATTAACAAACTACAAACCTCTGTGTTTGTTTTCATCTGTTTACAGTATCAGATATTTCACTGCCGCTACAAGTTCACTTAAACTTGCACTGATGTTCAAGAACGGCCCAAGATATACAAATAATTCTGCTTATTGAGTTACAGTGTTTTAAAGTGCTTCCTTTTTCTCATGTTTGGATTGTATTGGTTGTCAAGCTCTCTGGCAAAACACACAGCTGCCTCAAGAAACAAACAGGGTTGATGGGGGAAACATCTCCGGTTGACCGGATTATGTCTTTTCCAGTCCAGCTTCATGTCTGTCATAAGAGACGAAGTGTTACAGGACAACTCTATTGTCTGTGTTTGCTACAGGTCATACAGTGTGCATGATTGTCTGCACGTCCCCTGACAGTATTGCCTTCAGTAGGTGGAAGAATTGACGCTATCTGCTATCCTCGTGCTGAGGTTGGATACATAGATGGAGGTGTACACACACGCAACTGGTTGACCATAAAGTCAGCAGATAACCATTTATAACAGAGCATTCCATTTACACTTGAAGTCATCTCTGTCACACACACTGCTCTTAACACCCCCCTACCCCCACGCCCACCCACCCTGATGATATCTCTCCTTCTCACGCCATAAGTCTCCGTCTTGACGAGATGGCAGCAGAGATCGGAGCTAAGTAGAGAGATTACACCTCTCGCCTTGTTTTCTCTTTCCGTCTTCATTTAATCTCCCATCCAGTCTGATGTCTTCATTGGACATTCCAGTTCAGAGTGATAGTGACGTGGGATGGAGGAGTGCGACAAGATAAGGAGCTGAAGTGAGGCACACTCGCAGCTGGTAACGATCTATTGAACGGAGCCGATAACCCTGGCTGAACATCTGATTAGGGCCCGCTGCTCCCATTTATCACCTCTGGTTGCAGGCATGGAGGAATTTGCACTGTTTGTTCTGCCATGCTTCACTGTCCTCTTACACATCTGTTGTTTTCTCCATATCGGTTTGCCTTTACGTGTCTTTTTCTGTTTTTCTTTGCCATGCGGGAAATTATTGCTTAATTTGTTTGATTTTAGCCTGGAAAAAAAATTCAGAACTAGCCTTGACCACATGGTGTGCAACAAGAAGCAGCTGATCAGAAACAGGTTGATATGATCGCCTCCTTCAGGAACTCATAAACAGACGGCACATGATATATTAGGCTATTGGCCTTGTATTAAACATATTGATTGTAGTGTGGGTTTCACTAGAGAGTCTGGTGGTCCAAATGTGGTTTTAAATGCTTTTCCAGCCCCAAATGAAAAAAAAATTCTAGCATGAAAAGACACCATTTGAAGATACTGAAGTCAAAATTATTCACATGTATCTTAACTTTTCAGTGTGTTCTTGTTGTAATGCTTGGAAAGCCTTTTGTAAACTTGCAATTGTAGTCTTGCATGTTTAATGATTGTTGTAACGCTTGTATCAGTTTGAGTGTGTGAGTATGTGCTTGAAACGAGGACGGACAAAGAGAGTGACTGTGTAAGGTGTATTTTTACTCCTGCATTGCTCTTTCCTGCTAAAAGCACCGTAAAGCTGTCAGCCTTTGTCTTGTGTTTAACTGTCTATGAGGAGGCCAAGCAGAGGAGATCATTAACCTGGAATTAGAGAGTGTGCGCGCTTGTGCGAGGTTGTGTTTGTATATACGACATTTGTATATGTGAAAGAGAGAGGCAAAGATGCAAACAAATGTGCCTCTTTGTTTTGATTCCTGCATTTCCCCCCGTTTCTGTGTTTCTGACTACAAATAAAACCATTCTGTTGAAAGTTAAAAACACCTGCTGCCTGTGTTTGAGTTTAGGTAGATTTGATGAGGGTTTTTTGGCATATCCAGAATGTCCGGATTGATTTCATAAATTATGGATAGCAAAAAACACATGAAATGCAATTTTTGCGAGTTAGATTCAAGCCACATTTAGTAGTGGTTTGAAATGTGATTCCAATGGGATTTCGGTGCATCAGCTCTGGCCTTTAAAATTGATTTCAAAGCTTTTGTGTTACTTGCAACACAGCACATGGTGACGTCAAATCCAGAGAGACGGGAAGTACATCAGAGTGGCTGTGCAGAAATCAGTGCTGCTATTAGAAGAGCAGTATGTAGGACAACATCACTAGGTGCATCACCAGCGTTCAAAGTTACTGACACCTATGTCATTACCAAACAATAAAGGATAAACCCATGCAGATAGGTTGATGATGTCTGGACACACAAATCTGATCTGATCACTTGCAAATATAAGTACTGACAGTCTGTCTTGATGATATAATTTGAGAAATAAACCTGATTAGCCTGCAGTATGAACAAAGCTTTAGATTAGTGACATAATAGCTCACACTTTCTGTTTGTTATAGTAACTTACCACGCTGTTAGGGTAAACAAATTTAAATATTTGTCATGATAAACAGCTTAAGGAAATTCTGATAAGGGTGGAAGATTAACTAAATACATTTTGTTTTTATCCAATACCAAGCAATATCATGTTGGGTATTTCCAGTACCAAATTACCAGTATTTTTAATTAATACAAACTAAACATAATATGAAGAAGGCTAAAAACACATAGAATCTCAATCTCACCACATAATTCTTCTGATAATCACTCAAAAGACACTGTTGTGTGGAAATCTGTTGCCTCGTCGATATGTGTTCCCACTTACCTTACTCTGCTATGCCTAACCATATCCTGCCCCTCAACGATGGAGGGCAATGCTGTGGTAAACACTATCTGATGGATCACTTAACATTTTCTCAGAGTTAGAGCCATGCATGATCAACAACACTTTGGGAATAAGAGATTAGAAAGAAGCATCTTCAGCATGTTCAGTACACTTGAAATCATCACAATTTTACATTGACTTTGGGAACAGGCATAAGCCATTGTAATGATGTGTGGGGCAAAATAACAGTTTTGCACAAATAAGTAACTACAGCAGGGGTTTATGTCAGGGTGGAGCGTGTAGTAACATGAGAAGAAAAAATTTCCTGGGAAAAACTGTGCCTGGTGGCAGACAGATTTGCATAGTGAAAGTGAGGTTTGTAGTAAAAGCAAGGGAAGTGAGTTGCAATTTCCTTGGGCCTTGGTCTAAAACAGTTTGGGAACCACTGCTTTACCGCACTTTAATCCCTTAAACAGGACCACTTAGCACTTCCCTTTCCGACCATTTTTTTTCTCTGGTTTCTAGGTATTTGCTTCGCTACTGACTCCATATTGTTATTTCAGGAGTTGAAGAGGAATATTCTGTGAGTTTGAATGTACTTAAATTAAATTTTATCAAATTAGGCACATTTTCCCTCCTAAAGGACCCCGTTCATTGACCTGTCTAAATCTGTATGATGATACATCACAGTACGGACCCAGACTTTTTCAGTAAACACTGGTTGGTATGTCTTTGGAATTTGTGGTCCACTTCAGTGTTAAAAAAGGTTGTGAACCTGTGAACCGCTGAACTCCGAAATCGGTGTGCTCTTGTGTGCCCAGTAAACTCCATCCATTATCATAATGATCCCGTCGTTTGCTCTGCCAGAGAGGCTTGTTCTGGTAATGGAGATGACCGCGGCCAGCAGGAATGGCATAAATGTCACGGTAAACATTCCTGCTGTCACATTCTTCTGCGAAGCCACCGGGAAACCTGCAGGGATTTATCTCTAGTACATAAAAAAGCAGAGGAAAGAGAGAGAAAGGAGGGAAGAAAGGAAAGAAAAAAGGCACACCCAGAGGATGCTTGAGGACTGAGAAACTCTGGGATAGATGAAAGGTGATTTAAAGCCTTTGGTGACCTTGAAGGAGCAGAGGAAGGCGGGTGTGAGTGTGTGTTTGTTCTGGGAGCTGCATATACACATTTATGTGTATACAAATGTCTGTGTGTTTATATGAGTACAACTTGAAGATATTTTATGGTCAGAACAAGTAGAAACATGATGGAACCCCCCTTTTTTTAGCCATTCTAGTGGCATGTCAGTGAGTCTGTCCACCATTTTGGTCCAGACTGAAAAATTTACAACTTTTTAAGACAACATCAGATTGATTGCCATGAAGTTTTATACAGACATTCATGGTTCCCAGAGGATAAATCCTGTTGACTTTGGTGGTTTACTGACTTTTCCTCTAGTGCTACCATGAGGTTGAAAATTTCAGTTTTTAATGAAATGTTGATTTGATGGCTCTAGCCCTCAGGATCAGTTGTAATAACTTTGATCCACTGACATTAACCCATCAGTACAACAGTACTTTGTGCTAATTAGCAAGTGCTAGCATGCTAACACACTAAACTAAGATGGAGAATATGGTAATCATTATACCTGCATAACATCAGCTTGTTGGCATTGTCATGTTAGCATGTGTATTGTTGTTATATTGTTGACTCTTGTCATTTAGTTTTGTTGATGAACCCACTTTGCCAGCTTGTCTTCATCTATGCAGTGATTTCTTCCATTTTCCAAAATGTCTTGCAGCAACCTTCTGCACAGATGTGAACCTGCTGTATTGAGTTGGATGTTTTAATGCTAGTTTGAAAAAGAGAGCAAGCATATTTTCTGTGGGTGTCAAATCTGTCCAGTCTTGTGGCCACACTGCATTCTGGTCCTGTGGTTTTTATTACCTCCACCAAGTATGTTATGTTATGTTTTTGGTTCGATTTTTTTGCTTGTCTGATTGTCAGCAGGATTACGGAAAAACTATTTGCCCAACTTTGCCAAACTTGGTGGAAGGGCGTGGCAGGGGCCAAGATAGAACCCATTAAATTTTAGAGACAATCTGTATCACAGGGTGGATACAAAAATGATTTCTCACTATCTTTGTGATTGTGAGATTGTCAGTCGTAAGATTATGTCTATGGCAAAATGAACTGAATTTGTTGCAAATTCATGCATGTGTAAACCTGCCATAATCAAAGTGAATGTTGTGGCACAGCTAAGCATACAACAAAACATAAAAGCCATATTGAGCAATGACTAAACTATTCTGACTGTTTTAAAGGTTTTTAAGGGCTAGGATAATTTGCATAGCATAGAAGATAGGACTATTGGTGTTGGTGAATTTCTGAGCTCTCTGAGTGCACTTCCAGAGTTCAGAATATTTTAACTGTCAGCAAATATCAAAGTCTATTGCACCCTGCTGCAAATAAATAGTCTTCGGCCAGTTATTCTTACCAACAAGGAAAATACACCACAATAAAACACAATGGACCTCAAAACTTAAGGTGGATCAACAATGGCTGTTTATGTGACAGTGTTAAGTGTGTTAGGGCGGAGTTTTCCTCAAAGGTCAGGGTCAAGGGTTAGGGAATGAATGCAGTCACTCACTCACACAAAGTCTTTACAAGTACACAAATACAGACATGTGTGACTTGGCTTGTGTGTGTGTCTGCACTGATAATTGAAGTGTATTTGAATGTACTTCTTAGCCAACAAGAACTCCCACCTTTTTATACAAGAAGTCTTCATCAAATACTGGTGTCACGGAGAAAGCTGCACCCCTCGGCCTCTCGCATGTTCCCAGGCTGGTCGTCTCTCTAAAGAGGACGTGCCTGAAACAACAACTGTGGGTCCACAGCGAGAAAAAGGCCCCATGTGAGCGCAGATGCTCCTGACCCTCCCGAGCAAGTAGCCTCCCTTTCAACCGCGCTGCCGCTGACAAATTTACGAGCCCTAGGCTGACCTGCGGGCTGACTTTCCAAACATGATACTGACAGGAAAACAGTCGGAGATGGGAGAGATGGAGGGAGGCCGCGAGGAAGAGAGAGATGAGAAAAAGAGGAGTAAGAGAAGCGAGACATGTATATATTGTGTTTTTATCAGCGAATAATAAGCGTGTAATCTTAAAATCATAAAAAAAGACGCAATCAAATGTGGTTTCATCACTTTTTCTCATAATTTTTCTTCCTTACTCCACTTCTTTTGACTTCCTTTTAGTCGGAGCAAGTGCAAAATATTTGGCTATAAGGAATTGTATTCAAATTTGTATGGTTTCCATTCTGCTTCCCTAATTCAATACATCATTCTTTATAAAAAAAAAAAAAAAAAGTGGTGGAAGAAAGAGAGCTGAGGCCTCTAACCACAGGCATCATCAGAGAAAGAAAAGTAGAATGACTGGAGAAAGTACAAGCATGACACAGTGCTAAAAGATAATGAAACTGCAAATACAGAAAATCAAGCTAAAGGAGAGTCAGGTGAGAAAGAAATGCAATGAAAAAAGATAGGGTCTTAAGTAGCTCAGTGGGCCCAACAGCACACGAATATGTCCAGAGGTTAGGGGTTGTAGTCTCAATGAAGCCACCCATAAGAAAAATGTATCCACTCCCAGTGCCGTGAGGCTTTCTGGATTAAAGGATCTTATCACTAAGGATGTGCAGGGGAAACTCTGCCCAGTCCTTCCTCCTGTACGGACACTGTCCACACCTCCAAGCAGTCAGTCTCCTGGATACCTTATCTTACTGGGTGTTTAAAAGTCCAGTATGAATCCTTGTCCAAGAGGAAGTCTCACATTTTTAGCTATGCACATCTGCATGTTTCTCGTCAGTATTTTTCTTTCACATACTGGACAATATTGTCAGTATGTTCAGAGCAGTACACACACATATTGTATGTACTGTTAGCAGTAGTCCAGCTGGTATTGTGTACACTCTGAGAGGCATGTAACTGTGACATTCATCTAATGAGCAAGAAAATGTAACGATTCCTTTTAAAGTAACATCTTATTTTAGAGACAGTGGTTGAGAATGTTTCAGGCCTTTGTGGTGGTAAGACAGATATCTCCTGGCTCAATATCCATCTGATTGCATTTTGGTGATAATGTATAATGTTATGCTGTCAACTATTCAGCAAAGTGGCTGTTTTTGTTATGCTGTTTCCATCTATCAGTATAAGTTTCTGACTTCAAAATCATGTACTTCCATTCATACCATTCTTTGAAATCAAACCTGACTGATGAAGAGGGCTTTCTGGTGAATCATGATGTCAGAGTTCATATTCTTAACATTACTATTGTGTGTGTGGTTTGGGATAGTACTTGAGCCAGACAGACGTGTCCTGTTAAAAGATAATGCCAGTTTATTCCATGTTAGATCTTATTTTTATAGTTTTGGTGATGACTTCTATATAGAATAATACCATTGTAGTCAACAAGTGAATTTCTGAGATCATAGGACATCTCTCAAAAGAAGTGAGACAGGGCAAAAAATACAAACGGTCAGTTGAACAGGTTGTAAATAAACTCCTACATTAGCCAAACTTACTTGGAAGGTAAATCAAGGTTTCTGCTGGTCTTTGAAAAGTCTTAAAAATATAAAATCCAATGATCTGAACTTTAGGCTTTAAAATGCATTAAAATGTCATAAATACAATTTTGACAGGTCTTAAAAATTGATTGGATTATAAAGTAAAAAATACTTTTATAAAATTGCATTGACTTCAGTCTCACA
Organism: Lutjanus argentimaculatus; assembly: GCA_034769285.1. NCBI lineage: Eukaryota > Metazoa > Chordata > Actinopteri > Lutjaniformes > Lutjanidae > Lutjanus > Lutjanus argentimaculatus. The sequence continues at coordinate 23,467,399 of JAWZSL010000009.1, read as the reverse complement.
AATGTGTTTTTGGGTAAAAATTGTATTGATCACACTGCAACAGCTACAAAACAAAACCAACATGGTCTTGAAAAGGTCATAAAAAGTCTTAAATGTAACTTGTTGAAACCTGCGGAAACTCTGGAAAATGAAGAAAAAATGTGAAATTATTACCCAAACTGTCCATTCAACATGTGTCACTGTTGTTACACTTCCTGGTTCACCTTTGATCTACCACGCTTACTGTTGTTTGCACACAGTTTTTCTGTTAAATAGAAGATCACCACCAATATTTTGGGCCTGCTCATTTTCAGTTTAAACCCCCAAATAATGTGGTCTAGAACATCTGGCTGAACTGTTAGCTTGTTTACTGATCATCTGGATCGGGATCAAGTTGCAGTGGACCGGAATCATCCTCTAACATGGTCATCAGTCATTGTTGTACACTGTTTGACTTTGACAGATGAATTTATTTAAACGAGATTTAAAACCCCTAAAAAGGATCAACTGTATAATTGCAACAAAATAAAAACTACAATCAAGTAGCAGAAAATAATCAAGCAGATTAATTCACTAATTTCTATCTATCTCTATTTCTAGAGTATGGCAGAAATGAAATATTATATTTGTATGTTTTCATTAGTGTGTAATTAACCTGAAAATAGGAATTGTTGTTTTCGACACCTCAGAATGAGACATTTGTACCTACTGAAGTTGCCATGTTGTACTGCCATGTGTCTATGGTAGCCCAGAACAGACAATTCAGACACTGGTTCTAGATATGGCCTTTCTCATTTTGCATGACTTCTGCGGTCGCTATAGGTTCTCCTACACATTTGGAAGGGGAGAATGAGACAAGGTGTTTGCAACCTGCAAGCTCATCACTAGATGCTGCAAAATCCTGTACAATTGCTGCTCTTTTTCAATACTTTTTTACAGTAGGCTTTAAAAGCATGCTGCACTGACCTCATGTTTAGTGCACTGCATTGTACATTCAAAGAAAAGTGTTTAGAGAGCTGCTCCCAATGGGCCCCCCCTCACTGAAATAACATAATTTTGAGAGGAGGTTTGGATATGCATTTCTGGCTTTCAACAAAAACTCAAATAACACAAAGAAAGCCAAAGTTCTCTACACTTTCATCTCACCAATATTGTGTCGACATGGTGGATAGATGTATTATTAGAAACATTGATTATTTTACTCCTGATTTTCCTCGAGGCCCACCTGCTTTTTGAATATCCAGGTATCTAGTTACCGTCGCTGTTTTTGGAGCTGTGCCTGTGTGTAAAACAAGCAGTAGGTCTTACATGTAAGTCAGCCCAGGGGGGAGATTGAAGCTGGCCCAGACTGATTTATCAGTGGATCATATGCTCTGCCTCTAAGCTGCTGAAATGCGTTGTGGTCACCACGGACTTTCCAAAGGGAATCGCACCGAGGCTCGACTGTCTTCATGACAGAGAGTGTGGAGGGGAAAGAAAGGCAGACAGAGAGGTGAGGATAGGGAGATGTAGTGGTAGAGAGTGTTCATAGTCAGAAGGAGGGAAAATAGACTACCAAACAGCATCACAGAGTGAGCTGGACTTCTACCTTGTGGCTGTGGAATGCAAAGCCACCAATATTTTGACTTCTCCTTTGGAAACAGCTGTGTTTCCCTTTTTCAAAGATATTTTTTCCTTATTTATCGGATCCCTCAGGAGAGATCCATCTCCTGGCCCTGACACCGGCTTCCTCCTCTAAATCTGGGACCAGACCGGCCGGGCTCAGACACACACCACGTATTACACGCACACTCACACACATGCACACCTGCTGCCCAAAAGCAGACATTAACCACAGATCACTATAGCAGGCCTCTTTACTGCCTGTGCTGCTGCAAGTTGATGGAGGCACATTGATACACAAAAATACGTACCATCAGACAAATAAAGGCGCACACATGGAGGCAGGGACACAAATAACTACCCATACAACTACCTGAACATAGTAAATAAGCAGCCTTCATATGGCAGTTTACCTACTTAAGGCTCATTTATGCGTAACATTAGAAACGCATATGGATATGTACTCGTTCAGTTCAGTTTCTCTGTATATGTGTATGTTTTCAGAAAGCTGAGGGATACGCACAAAACTGAGCATTACCACAGTAGTTGTGGGGGCAGTTTAGCAGTATGTATAGTTCAAGTGAGACAGGACCACAGGACGTGAACTTCACATTGCAATGTATTTAATAGCCGCATACACCACTGCCATCTACAACGCTGTCTTCACTTTTGCCTCCCACTCAAGATTTGTCATTACAACCCCCTCCGGTATCGTCTTTTTTTGTTGAGTCGTCTTCTTCTTCTTTGGCATAACTTTTGACTCTTAGTGGCACCCTCTAGTGGATGCACGGAAGTATGCCGGCAGTGACGGTTACATTGTTTGAATCGGATATATCTAAGAAGCATAAATGAGCCTTTAGACTACTGCACACACAGACACATGCCTGTGTGATCAGTCTTCAGATGGTTTCCCACAAAGCCTGACGGGCAAATAAAAGGGGATTCTTGACGACCATCATCCCTGTATTGACACAGCATAAATAAAATGAGGCCCGAACCCACAGAAATGTTTTGTTTTGCTCAAAATGGACTCCCATCAAAAACCATGGTAGTACATCTCTGTTTACGGAATGAATGGTGGCGAATCTCTAAAGCAGCCGAGGGAGCCGTTTCCGTGAGGGTCTGTGGTCACGACCCAAGAGGAAAGCAGTGAGTAGCCATAGCTCTGTCATATAAATCGCAGAGGAAATGGAGCCGAACATCAAGGACAGAGAATCTAGCAGGATGAAAGAACAAGATCTGAGGTTTCTTTTTTCAAATGATCAGAACCCCTGCGTGCCATGGTCACTGATTTCCCCAATAAATACTGAATTTAATGGCATCTTAGAAAACTATTATAGATCCACCTGTTGTCCTACATTTGGGGATTTCATTTTGGGACCAAGCAACAGTCAAAAATCCCTTTATTTTCAAATATCGCTGATACATTTGCAGCAGAGAATCGTCGACCCAGACAAACCCTCCTCCGCTGGCCACCAAAATGTTTTTCCCTTGTATCCCATAGCAACCAAAGGACAGCAAATCCTGACAATCTGACCAACTCTAAACAGTGCATCTTTTAGTGTGCAGTGTATTGCGAGATTGATGATTCTGGTTTAGGGTTGTTGTTGTTAGTCACATACGTTAGAGAGTGAAGTGTTTGGTGTCACTAGTTTTGTTTATGACTGTGGTGTTTGGTTGCGTTTATTTTCTTGTCCATGTCTAAACGAAACAGCCAGTAGTATTTCTGCCAAATCAACCTCCAAAGAGAACAAGATGTTGAAGTAACACAATGGACTCACGCACCAAACTTCAGCAGAAATCTTGTCCTTCAAGCAGCAAGAGTCGATTCAGCTGTCTGATTTTCTTAATTAAAGTCATGTTGTGACCAAAATGGCAGGACCGAATCCTCATTTTATTCTATAATTGAAGGATTATAGAGAGTAGAAATTACTTATTACATTTACTCCTCACAGTAATTGAGTGGCTTTTTGCTGAACTGTGATTTGTGCTGTCTTGAGTAGTTCTCTTTCCACCACTGAGGATTTGAGAAGTCATCCGGCTCTTCCGTCCACAAGTCTTGTGTGAAGACCACTGAAGTTGAAGCGAGGCTTAGGCCACCATTAGTCTGACCAGAGGCTGTTGTGACAGCTGCTCTGCTGTAGAATTACATTTTTATTAACATCCCATAAAGTGGAAAGAAATATTTTCTGCGTTGTTTCTTTTCCAGCTCATTTATTTCCTGATTTCATGGAATTTCCTTATAAATGTGAAAAAGATGTTGCACCGTATTTTGTTGACAGCTCATTGGCTCGAATTGATGTCCAATGAAACGAACGCTTGTTTTTACAGGGGCTGTTGGGGAAATCACAACAGGCCATTAATGTCAATGCGCTTGTATCTGTAGCCATTTAGGACCTGTAAGTGTTCAAACAGACACAAATGCTGTGTGAAGATTGATTATAGACATGGGTGTAAAGGTTGACTGTGTAGTTGCACTCACAAGGCTCCTCCCTTACACACACACACACACACACACACACTCACATCTGTCTTGTTAATCCTGTTAGGTCTCTCGTCCTTATCTCCAAACTTGGGTCTTACCAAATTTGCTAAATGCATCTGCAATTGCAACAAGACATTTTGACATGTTTCACTAATTAAAACACAAAACAAATTCATATATTTAGCCCAAGCACTAGTATACAAGAGCTGTGCAGGACTTGCAAATTTGTCAGCAATTTGCGAGACACAATATTTTTTAAAACCTGATGCTGATGTGACGATCTGTAAGCAGTGCTTGCAAAATCGCTTTTGTGAAAGTCCAAATAACATTCCTCATGACCACTGGCCGAAGTGAATTTTAAAATGCTTCAATTGCAAAAATGTAACCACTCATGACCCGAGACTGTCTAAAACCTCAACAATTATGAATTTGTGAGGTTATGACATTTGGTGCTTTTTGCATTTCCATTGTTTTCGACAAACCGGCACACTTCAGAAATAGAAAATCACTGCAGCCTAAAAAATTGCATCACATCACTTTTTTTCTTTGTGGTTTTGGTCTGCTGTGCTTGTTGTGGACCTTGTTTGTAGAATCTTATTTCATTTTCCTTGTACTTCTGCTTTGTTATGTGGAGCTTCATTGATTCTCCCAAATGCTATGATATCCTTTGGTACACCTTTTAATGGTTTACAGCTGATCCAAACAATCTCTATTTTTCCTTTCCTTTTGCTTATCAGAGCTTAAATATTGTTATTTGTCTAACCTGTGCATTTCATTGGTTTCGCAAACAGTTAGTGGTATTATCTCTGGCAAGGAGGCTGTTTTTGGTGCTGTTTATTTGTCTATTTATCTTTTTGCCTGCAGGATTATGGAAAAACTACAGGCCTGATTTTCATGGAAGGGTGTAGCATGGGCCAGGGAAGAACCCATTAAACTTTGAAGCAGATCTGAATCATAGTCCGCCACAAATTATTTTTCACTTTTGTTAACATTGCAAGATTATAGGGCATTTGGTCCTTGAGGGATTTGCTCATTGAGTGCCCTTCTAGCGCCCTCCTAATGTCCTCCTAATGCCCTCCTTGTTACAAATGTGTTCGTAAATAGTGTTTGTTGTAGCATTTTTTTCATGATGACATACCTAAATTGCTGCCTGTAATTTTGATCTGAGCAGAGCCACAATTTTGTCACGTCAACTCCTTGCCAAAATGTGTAGATGACTTCTCACAGTGGCAAAGTTACATTATGTTACATTTCTCTGAATTATGCCATGCTATGCTATGGTATGTTAGACTACGATACACTAGTGTGTTACATTACCTTACCTTTGGGACCAAGTCAATCTTTTGTAAGTCACAAGGGCGTCTCAAATCTTTGCACTCAAATCTGAAACTTGGAGTTTTGAGTCCTGAATTCAGTCATAATGCACTCTTCACCAAATGTAATGCAATTTTTACAGCTGAGCCTCAGTTTACCATTTATTGTGCAACTTAGAATTTTGAAAGAAGTTGGAAGTTGTTGCATCTCTGTAATTTCTGACCTGCACTTTTTGCATATTACAATTATAATATGTATATATATATATGTATATATATATATATATATATATATATATATATATATATATATATATATAATATATATATTATATTTTTTTTTTTTTTTTTTTTTTTTTTTTTTTTACGCAAATGAAAATATCTTTGGTAGAATTTTCTCCAACTGGCACTCAGTAGTATAACTTTAGTTCTTTATGGTTCCCGTCTGCAACTTGAGTAGATGCTATTGGATTGGTTCAAACAAAGTGGAAATGGGAAATTAAGTGTTTACTTTTTAAATAACATACCTATTAAGGCTTTGGGGAAGGTATTTTCAAGTCAAAAGGCTCAAGTCCAAGTAAAGTCAGGAGTCATTGGTGCTGAAGTCCAAGTCGAGTTGCAAGTCTGTTTGATTTTGTTAAATCGAGTCTAGTAATCAAATTTGTGACTTGAGTTTGACCCAAGTACAAGTCATGTGACTTGAGTCCACACCACTGCTTTATACCAACCTATCCTTACCTTTTGTTATGTCACCTTACCATCACTCTATGTTACCTTGTGGTGCAAGAGGCATAGCAATAACAGAAGCATTTACATGACCTTGTTGTTTAAATGTCCCCTGCAGCAGAGTTATTGGGTCCACATTTTAATCCCAAGTAATAGCGCTTGAAGAGATGGAATAAAATCACCTATTGACACACAGGTATGACACATCCAGCTACCTGGAGGCCAACTGGAGACTCAGCAGAGAGCCGATGACTGCTACCACTCAGCTGTCAGTCCGTTGATGGAAAATACTGATACTACACAGTCCAACAGCCATACCTCGGATATCTATCTGTTAGCAAAGCCCCAGCAGAGGAGCAATTACAGCAAATTATCCGCCTACCCTCAGGGTTAGACATACACACACACAAACCCACACATGTTGCACACTAGCTAGAAATCTGAAAATGACAAAAGATAGATGTGTGTCCAGACTTCATTTTATCATCTTGTATGGAATGCAGCACAGTGGTGATGGAGTTCAGGGTAGTGGGAACAAAAAATCAAATAGCCTTCCTCTGTGGATGTGTGTGAGTTTGTGTGTTTGTGTGTGTCCTGGAACAGTGAGCCTGACATTATGTGTCATGGTTTTGGATGGGTAGACAAACCCAAATGGTTTTTCAAGGATTATATGGAGGATGATGGCTGTAGAAAAATGTGATTATATGGTTCAAATGGGGCCTTTGTTCCTGGGGATGCCTGTCCAGTGAGGTCATTATGTTCTGTAACCTGTGGGAGGTAATGGAAGAAGAGCAGGCTGGATATCCAGGTCATTGATGAATGTGTGTGTGTCTGTGTGTGTGAAAGAGGAGAAAATTGTCAGGCTCACAGGAAGTGCTGTATGCAGTATGAAATGTTGCTTTTCCAGTGATATTAATCCTTTACAGGAACATCAGTTGAACAGTTGAATCTAAATAATCATGTAATCAGGCAAAAATGTCCATTGACATGTTTAGAAATAGACATTTTGCCACGATGAAAAACTTGAAAATTCAACTTGAAGTGATATCTGTTTGCAGTGGAGGTGACTTTAAAGGGTGACTCCATCTATGACCTTTACCAAGTCTTTCAGATGGAAGCACCCACTCGGCCATTAGCAAAAAGCAGTGACGTAGGTTACAGTACTGATGCCCTCCCCTCCTGCAGCCTACTGCAGAAACCCACTTGAGGTCATGTGGGGACGTTTTTAGAGGGGCTAGAGGAAATAGTAAAGTATTTTGATGCTAAAATATACATGCATCTACCAAAAGTTGAATATTCGGATTTGAATACATAAATAACACTACTGGAAAATTACAGAATGATATAAAAACTTCAAAAAACTAAAATAAATACAGCAGATACTGCTATGCAGATTGACTTACTGCTGTGATTTTATGGGGCTAGAAGGTCATTGACCCATCATATTTACAATTTGAAATACATGTTACTTTAACTAATGGTATATTTTGTCATCTGTGCTGTAGGTTTTGCGGTCTTTTGTAAAAGATAACGTGGGCAAGTCAGTGACAGTGAAACAAGATTAGTCTAAATTGTAATAGAGCTAACACCTTAATATCCTGAACAGCACCCATCTCACAATTTTCAACCATATTTACATACTATAGGCCTTTTTCACAGCAGAAATTTTGAGTTGTCATAACAGGAAAAGCAAACATTAGTCATGGCCTGGTCCTCATAAACCATGACAGTGTGTGAGCCAGCATGCACAATAGCAGGACCCTGAAACCCAAGCAGAAAATGGAATTTGGCCTTCATTTATTTTAATTTATTTTATTATTTGCAAGTGTGCTTTCCCTGCTATGACATATAATAATATTTTCAGTGAAAAAGGCCTATTTCCCCTAACGCTATGTAGGCTAGACAAGTGGTTTCCAAAAGGTGTGCTGTGAGGCAAGTTCTGGTGTACCTTGGGATTTTGTGACAACCATACCATATTGTTGCAATGTACAACTATACAAAAGTTAGGAAGTTAGGAATTAATTTTGTACACACTTATTTTCCAATACAGAGACTGCTTCTATAGACCTAACAAAAAAATCCTTTAAAAAAAAAAAAGTAAAAGCAAACCCCAGTTTTCATTGTTTGTACAGTCGCTGGGTGGTGGGAATTATTAGAGTGTGACGCATGTAAGGCCCCGATTGATTGATGCCTTATTGTTTTTTCCACCTGCACTCCCGGAACTCTGCCTCTGACTGGCCAGTAATTGTTGCCTCCGTTGGTAACAGAGGCTTTGTTGCATGGATATGAATATATGCACGTCTTGAGATTGAATAAAAAAATCAATTTGGGGCTATCTGCATCCTGTGGTACAAGTCAGCAGCTTTTATTTCCAACAGCACATGAAGGTGGGATAGAACTGATTTTGCTGTAAAGTTTCTGCACAGCATTTCAGAGATCCCCTGAGAGGATGATGATGGTTTTGCTCATGCTAACTACTGTGCCAGGTTCTTTTTGTTTATTCCAAACAAACCTGCCTGAAACGTAAAACGCATCACGTCCTGTGCACTAGAGGAATTTTCCCAGAGAAGACACCCTGCACATGTTGTTTTCAGCAGTAAACATAAACTTTTCATGAACTGGTTACGTGTTGAATTTCTTTTTGGGGCAAAATTGACGTTTATTCAAATAAAATAGTCCCTGTCCTGCTGAGCATTAAACACATTTCTTGACTGTTCTCAGCTGTCTGTCAGGGTCACTTCGCAGTAATTAGTAATGTACTAAAATCACTGTACTGATTTCTGCTGGACACTGAGAGTAAAGCTGTCAGCTGCTTCTCTGAGTTTGCTAATGGGGCTTGACAGTCTGCAAAAGGGCTGATCTCACTGCCCTGTGTCAGTCCCTATGGACTGATGCTCCTGCCTGGCCCTGACTTTTCACACCACTGACCTCTGGGACTGTGTGCATCACAAAGTGTATGTGGGAATGTTAGTGCAAAGCCCCTTCGTCCGTTTTTTTCTCACATTTAGTTGTGTGTTTTAATTCTTCGCTTTGACATTTTTTCCCTTGACATCTTTACCTGTACATATGTCAGTGCCCATGTGCGTGTAATTGCATGTATATGTGTAAGCCCAAAGTCTAGAGAAGTATGTGTTTGTGTGCCTACATGCATCGGACATAAACTCTCGCTCTTGCCAGTGGCCCTTGGCTGGTCCTGTGGCGCTCAGTGTGTCGGCTTTGATGCTGGGTCAGGGGAGAAGATCAGAGCACAGGATGAGTCTCCAAAGACACACACACACACACACTTGCTCAAAGTTAATGATGACTCCCAGCAGACCCCCAGCCCCTTCATCTGTACCTCGACCCCAGGAGCTGCCCTAACAGCTGCCTGACTACAAAGAGCCAAAACACTCAGCAGAAGGCGGAAACAGCTCCTGGTGGCAGCCAAGCATAGTGGGAACACCTTAGGCAGCTCACACCACGGCAGTGTGTGTATGTGTGTATGCTGTAAGCTGCCAGTATTCATCTGCTTTGCAAGAATCAACAGCTGTCTCCGTGTTTTATCTTTCCACACTGCATCGAAGCCAAAGGTTTCCAAAGAGTTTGAAGCATAAAATCTGGCTTGAGCCTCTTCAGAGAAAAGACTAGTGTTTACAGCATAAAGATTTCCACTTAATGAGATGTTTTTCTTTTTGAATGAAATAGTGGCAATCATCAGAGAATTTTGATTGTATCAACTGCAAAAGTTTCCTGTGAAAGTCATTCTAACAAGCCAAACCATTAATCAGATGGGACTTTGGAGGAATTACCGATCAATGGAAGACATGGCCATATCTGACCTATCCTCAGAAACCATCAAGTCTGAGAGAAAAACCAGACAGATTATGGGCTGTAATTACATAAACACAGATGAATTCTTCTCATGCCTTGGACATCCAGAACATTTTTTATTGGTTTAACCATCTGCAAAGTCTTTAACAATGTTGACAGGTCCTTGGTGTGCAAAAAATTAATTGAAGGGTGTTTGTGAAAATGTCCTTTTTTGATTCCTTCCTTTCCCTCATTCACTTTCATTTGTCTCCCTCTCATAGCCTCTCCTTCACTGAGATGCATTATGGGTCAGAGGAAATAGTAAATTACAGATTTAATTAGAAAGTAGAGATTTTTACGAGGGTCTTCGGGATCCAGTTTTGGCACGCTCTACGCATAAAACTCCCACAACGCTTGGTTATTGAGAAGATACTGGAATCTTTGCTGTACTGCAGAGAAAAGCTGTGCTTGTTTTACAGCTACACTGGCTTCTTGTTCCCATGTTAGTTCAACAAGGTCAGTGGTTCTGACTGCAATCATCCCATTTCTTCCAGCAGACACTGAGTGGAAAGCCTAAAACTAAACATTGCCTGCTACAAGGACAGTAAGCAAGAGCATGAGGATGTCTTTTAAATCACACTTAACTGTACATGTCTCACAAACTAAATGTCAACATCCACTCTTTCCTGCTGTGAGGCAGAAGAAGAGGCAGAGTAAACCCTTTTTTGTGTGGTGCATTGTGGGATAGAGCTGCAAGAAAAGAGAATTTCATCCATATTAGATGATTCTGCACATTACAATTTATGCCCAATGCTAATGTTAAGTGCCAACACATGAAATCGTGCATTCTTCTGGGAAAATAAGGTTGTGGAAGTCTTGTTGCACATCTCACTTTCCTGCAGGGGGTTAGAGTTCACCTCCTGTCACAAACCTGCAAGTAACATTCAAGTTTTCATTAAGGAAAACCACAATCTTTCCCTGACTTTAACCATACCATAATTGCAATGCACAGATACTTTAGAAAGCAAGACTGTTGATATTGAATGATCTTGGGTTTTGCAGAATCATCCAACATCTATGTTTTTTCTGGTGAAGAATTCCCCCTAAGCTGCTCTTCTGCAAGGCATTTAACCCTCCAATGCTTTAGTAGAGTTGTTCCCAACTTTATGTTGCCTTGAGTAAAGCTCTCACTTTAGACTGAATTAATAAACTAATAACATCACCATTCAGGTTTAAGATTTTTTTATTTTGTTTTATGCTTCTCTTTTGAGAGAAGAAATACAAAGTTCCTCCCACAAATGAAAACACACCATTCAGTTCAGTATAGTTGGGGGTCTTTACATGGTCTAGAATTTGCTTATAGTGGCTAATAGGATTGGGGAGCATGATGGTATTTACTCTGCAAAAATAGAAATGTATTCACTGGTAGAAATTTTGCAATACCATTTCCACTGCGGGAGCCATCCTTAGTATCTTTGCTATATATTTAAGGCAGGCAATGTATCAAATCAGAGCTGGATACTCGCTAAGCTTGTGAACTACTGATTCTCGAATTATCTCGCAAATACAATTGCCTGGCAGGGTAACATGAGTGGAGGAGAGTGAAATTTTTTTTAATTCAAGTGTCCTGTGAGACAGTTGTTTTTGTTTCTAAGGAAGTTCCAGATAAGATAAGAAAATAATCAAACGTGTTGGTATGGGTTACTGTATTGTTATGTTGTATATACCATTGCAATGATATAAAATGACATATACCATGATAGAGGATTTTGACAATATTGTTACAGTTCAATGTCAATGAATGTTAGCAAGCTTTAAATAGATACTGAATTGCTGTTTAACTGAGTCAATTCACTGACTTTATGACTCTACATGTGCTAAAGCTGCCCTATGCTTAAGCATGTCACAGAGAAATAATTAGCAAATTTAATGCACCAATATCATGTAAAAATCTACAGAGGCTACAGTGGACAGCAAAATTGACAAAGTTTTGCATGAATGTCTTGTGGCACAAAATGCCATGTCTCTACTGTTTGAGGTAGAGAGGTCTGCGTTTATGTGTTTTACATGTGTGCAACTGTAGGCGGATGAAAAAACCCAGCTAAAATTGGCAAAATGACCAAATCTCTGTCTGTCATCAGACTGGTACTTAGTAAAATCTCACTGACAGATCTAATAAGAGCTCCCTTAAGACGCTATTATCTGGGTCACAGGTGCTCTGTTCTTTGTAATTCACATTGCAGCACTGGATATTACTGGAGAGTCTACAGCAGGGACACTGGAAAATATTAGAGCATTAAAATACACCCAGAAAATGCACGTGATTGATGATTATGAATCTAATTCATGAGGACTTTGGACAAAACTGTGTCACATGCCATAATCTGGCAGTTCCTTGCACAAGCCTCAACACCACACTGGAAAGGTTAATTACTTGTCTAGCTTTGAGGCTAAAAGCTTCCAATAATCCCCTCTTTAAAAAGGATAGATATCTGACGACATAATTACCTTTGAGAAAACCATCCATAATGTTCCCTTTAGTTAATTTTACCAATGGAGTGTTGATGAAGGGCGAAAAAGTATTTTGGTGAGGGAAGGTGGTTGTTGGTTGTTTTGCTCTGCGGTTGTGGGACGTGTGAGAGAAAGCAGGAGGGATTTGATGCAGGCGGCTGTTGGCCAGCTGTCCCTCCGAGGGATTGGCTGGACGGTGTTATGAGTGTGAGCAAAAGCGCTGACCACTGACCACAGACAAGTCAGCCTGTCAACCTCCCCAGGGCCTTTCCTGCACAATCTTGCTTTTTTTGCTTCGCATCGAAGAACACTGCTATTCTCCTCCTCTAAACTATTTTTCTAGTTTATTTCCTGTTTATCTTTTGAATCTGTCTGTCTTCCTTCCTTCTTTTACTTATAGATTTCGTCCCACTCTCTGCTCTCTTTCTCTTCAGGTACTTTTCCATTAACAACTTGGTAAATGCATCCTCATGAACTTTCAGTATGTTTGAATGTTACGGGCAGTTGCTCTTCTTTATTTTTACCCTAGAGGTTGTGGTTATCAGTCACTGTCAGATTCATTTTTGTCTCTTCTTCTGTCTTGCTCGCCTATTTGTACGCCCATCCGCCTGCCTCCCCCCTTCACAGACAGCGTTCTGGCTCAAAGTTTCACTCACTTGTCTTTCTTTCAGCACCTTTTCCCTTTTTCCTTCCTTTGCTTCTTAAAGGGGCATGCAGTTTACAAAAAGCCAACCTGTCACAGTGAAGTCCCTGTCTGTATGATTTTAGTTCTTCCAAAGCTGGTTAGGATGGAGAATTTTTTAAAACAATGTAGTCCAGGGATTCTCAAAGTTTCGATGACTGTGTGCCAGTTTAGGGAGCCAGCATATAACTGAGGGCCACACAACAAATCCTATGAATGTGTTGTAGGAATGGTCTTTAAATGGTGTTTAGGACTGAACTCACCTGTTCTCAGATAAAGCAGATCACTTTTACACTGGACAGAAAACCCAATAACATCTGGCTTGTGTCTTCAATGGGAGAGGGTTCAATCGACATCCACTCTCAGGTCAAATGACTCTGCATTGATCAAGGATATTGGCTTCAGCTCCAATCGCAAGTGGTGTAAACATGACACCTGGGTGGACATGCTAAATTTTGCCCCTTCTTGGCAGAGGCAATGAAGGCTTGTCACCTCTATTGGCAATTTCTGCAACTCTTTTGCTCCTTTTTCATACATGTGCTGCTTGGCCTGACTCGGTTTGACTTGATGTGTCTGCCCCTCACTGCAGAGTTTGTACCAGCTGAATGGTGGATAAACATTTTATTTCCTATACATTCCTCATAATAAAAGTTCCCTGTTATCAAAAAGCTTTAAATATTAAACAGTAAATTCTTAAACTTTACATGACTCCTATGAGCTGAAAGTGACCATGAAAAAGTAAAATAAAGCAGATACCTAAAAGTACAAATAACAAGACAGGAAAGAAATTAAATTTCCACAGAGATTCAGTTAGAAGCTACAAATGTACTGAGAGCTGAACACATACTATTAAAAACAAATTTCTCTCTACAAGTTGAGTCTCAGCTTTCCAGTGCACATTAGATAAAAACAGAAAGGCAAACTCGTCTACTGACAGTGGGAAAAGGGTCAATCGCCTATTTTTAGTGACTTTAGCTGTGTTTACAAAACCTGCATATACGCGCTAAAATTGGTGCAAACGACTTTATCTGTCCCTGAGGTCTGACAAAGAAAGTGTTGATCAATTTGCACTAAAACCTCCTCAACCATACAGTGGGTTTTTTTCCATGGTGACTTTTCCATCTCACTTCCACATTAAACTGCTGAGTTATACACTGAAATCACTAACTTTAGCCAAAACTACTAGCACTGATAGCAGATAATAATTCTTGTGACACTCTCAAGGTGACACTAGTTGACCTGCATCCGGTAGCTGTGCATATCAATCATAACTGGACAGACAGTGGTTGCAGTTTGACGTCAAAGCTATTAAAATGGACCGGTGGATGATTAAAACATAATGCATGCATTTCATGTCATGTTTGAGGGTTGCCATAGGCACTTTGAGAAACTAAGATGTAGTCGGTCCAGATTCATAATCTGTTTATTTGATTTTTATATCATTACTGTAAAATCTTATATAGTTCAGAATTTATGGTATTTAATAAGATATTCCCTTATCATATGAGAAAAGGATCACCGATGGGACATTGAATAATAGCCACTTTTTTCTGCCAAGTACTGACGTGTTTGAGTTTGTAATGTTCTACACTGTAAAATATTGAGTGCTGAATTTTAAGTGATACAAAACAGGGATATAAAACAGTTTTATACCACGATTTATGACATATACTGATAACCAATTATCATGTGCAGGCTGTGAATATGAGGACCATATGAATACATGTGATAGCAAAAAATTCCCGGGGTCAAGGTGTGTGTGTGTGTGTGTGCGTTTGTGTGTGTGGGTTGTCATAATACCTACAGCAGCAGGGAGAGGACGGAGCAGCGCCAGATGTTGCGCAGGTGGAAACGAGAGAACAGCTCCTATCAAAGCGTCCAAGTGAATCTGCAAATCGTCCATCTCACTCTCTTTCTGTCACTAACCGTCTTCATCCCTCCTCCTCTCATCACGTCCCAGACTGTTTCTGTTCCCTCTCTCCCTCCGTTTTTGTCCCTTCGGTCTCTCGATCTTCCTCTCTGTGACAACTGACTTTGTCTTT
This sequence comes from Lutjanus argentimaculatus, assembly GCA_034769285.1. Taxonomy (NCBI): domain Eukaryota; kingdom Metazoa; phylum Chordata; class Actinopteri; order Lutjaniformes; family Lutjanidae; genus Lutjanus; species Lutjanus argentimaculatus. The sequence goes on along the minus strand of JAWZSL010000009.1, from coordinate 23,452,270 downwards.
CCTCATCTGGTCTTGTCATCTCATCCACCTCTCCCACAGTCATTTTCTTCACCTGTGTTTAGGACATAGGGACGTAAACTTTGTTATTCACATACAAATTATGCTTTTTTGCTGTACTGCTGTTTCTGTTTCCATCTTTTTTTCTCTGCTTTTCTCTAACTCTTTTCTTTCTGAGTCTGCCATCTTTCTTTGTTTTGTTCTTTCTTTCTTTATCTTTCTTTCCATCTTTTTTCTCAAAACCTTAGTTTATGCATTCTGTCTTTCTCTGTATCACCATTCAAACAGTCATCAGTGATTCCTTTCTCCTCTTGTCTCCTCCTGTCTTCCTTTTTTTTCACTTTCTGACTATCATGTCTTTCTGTTTCTCGTAGCAGATGAAATCAGCCACAGTGTTAATGTGAATCATCAGAGAAATTCCCTGGCATTGTCAGGTTTTCTGGTTAACCTTGGCTGCCTCTGTGTTTGTGTTGAGTGAGAATGAAAGAGAAAATAGTTGACTGTTTAATTGAACTTTGTTATTTTTATGTTTGTGTGTATTTTCTCATGAACTGGTGACGAGTGGAGTCATAAAATACAGCCACAGATTAGTATTCACACACGTGACTCACTCTTTTCCTGCGATTACCATCGAGCACTGTTTGCACCAAATCACTAATATAATCACTCTTTTCCCATCTTTAGAATCACTCTGAATAAATTCCTCTCTGAATCATCCAAATCTAAATCCCTTTTCCCTTCTGTGTGTTCCTGTCTCAAAGCTCACGTCATGGTAGATTAGCACAGGGGTTACGCTCCCTGTACGCACCGTGTGAAGACTTCCCTTTGATTCTAGATGCGAAACCTCAGTGGATTTCAATTGAATTTCAAGCTGAGAAGGTGGAGAGGCAGCTGGAATGCTACTTAGCGGCTAACGGTGTGGCTCCCAGGACACTAACGCAGAGGACTGCGGTGATAAAGCGTATGATAATGTGAAGCGTGAGACCGCGGCTGTGTTCATATTTCATCAGTTTAATTGTTTGTCTTCACCTGGACACTGTCCAAAACAAGTCTGCTCTCTGAGAATTAAAAAAACAAACATATATGTATTTTAACTTGAAGAGGCTGGTGAGTTGTTGAGAGAGCTCAGGAGTGCCTTGAGAATTTGGTTTGAATGTGAGGAAAATCAGTGTTCAGAGAAATGTGTCCTGCGAATTTCATTAAAGCCTAATGAAATCAGTGGATGCATTTTTCACCTAACTGAAAATGGTTTTCCCTTTGGCCAGAATCTCTTTAACTTCTCTCATATGATTGTAGCAGATTTTGTAGCATTTTTTGGGAAATGCAAAGTATAAGAAGTTGCCAGGTGAATTCTAGGTTGTTGCTGGTTCACTGGAGCTGCTTATTGGAAGGTCATGGCTATACTGCGTAACTCATGGTTTGTGTGTGTGTACGTGGCCCTGTGCGATTTACAAGGATTTATTGGCAGAATGTAGCGGAATAGAATATTCAAACGTATGTTTTCATTTGCGTATAATCACCTGAAAATAAGAATTGCTGTGTTTTTGTTATATGAGCTATTTGCATCTACAGAGAACATGGGTCCTCTTCCACAGAGACCACCATGTTGCACCACCATGTTTCTACACTAGTCCAGAATAGACCAAAAAAAGGCTCTAGAAGGTGCCGTTTGTTAGTTGTAGTTTTTCCTACTTGCATGGAGGTGGAGGGTGACCTCACAGCTTGGTACACCACTAAATCCCACACACTGTTCCTTCAAGAATGGTTGTTACACAGTCAGAGGAGCGTACTAATGCTACAATCACATCATCTTGTACAAATATTTGTTATGAGCCGCCAGCTGTGGTGATGCCAGCTTATTAGTAATTCTTTGTCAGAGAAACTGGGAATTTCAGAGTTACTATATCTTTCACTTGGTAAAAACGCAAACAGAAGTGTCAACAAACATGGGCTCACTGCAAAGCAACTATTGCTGGCTGTAACTAATGAATGAAATAAAATATTAAAGAGGCTCTCCAGAAATGTTGCACTTATACATCTTCCATAAAGTAGGGGGATTTGCGAGTAACAAATTAAAAATGAATTGTCAAAGGCTGATATGCTGACTGTTAGAGATGAAATGGTATGAAAACTTGATATTATGATTATAGTGATTACAGTGAAATTGATCACAGTTATCAGTATTATCGCGGTATTGTTAATATGATGAAGAAAGTACAGTGTACACTCTGGAATAATTTTGCCAACTTTTATAGTGAAAACCTCACAATGTCATCATGTCCTTTGTGATATCAGTGTTTTCACAGATGCAAACCAACAAGTTATCACAATAATTCAAATTTAAAATGGTAATGCTAAATGGTGGGAATTTTATCGCTGTTTATTGTTGATTTGTCGCTTCATCCCTACTGACTATTAGTCCGTAGTGTGGGTCAGGATCCAAAGAGAATCATTTTGGAACCCTTTCTACTTGGTAAATCTTACAAACCTGCACACTCATAACTAGCAAAGCTCATCCAAAGCTACAGAAGATATTCTAGAACTGTTCTCACCTTACTGAGTTGTGGGGGTCCGTTAAAAAGAAGAAACACATCGTTTGTTTGTATGTAGTTTTATGTTATACTGAGCCGCTACAAATCTGTAACAGGTTAGCATCATGAAATACTGTGCGAACGCTCCCAAAATCATAGTAACAGGCGGTTTTCCCAATCCTCCCATTCTGCTCATGTGTGAATTCTCAATACTGTTTTAAAAACACCCTCTCCAATAAACCCCCGCAATCAGAAATCTGATAAAGATTTACCTTCGTTTGGTTTGATGCTTAGATTGCCTGCACAGTTTCTGTAACACGTTTCTGTGCAGTCAGGTGCCTGTTATTTTGTACATTTAACATGCAGTACACTGCAGCAGATGTAATAAATATTTGATACATATGAAACTCTCCCTGACCTTCTCACCACCTACAGACAGTTTATCAAAGAGTTTTCTTGCCAAAAAGCCAGTTGATTCTTAAATAGGGAATATAAAATTTCAAGCTGTCGGTCTTTAAGCCCAGAGCTGTTGAAGGGAGTGTTGTAAAGTCATTTAGAGTACCATGACCTCTGCTTAAGTCCTCCACACACAGACACACGAGCTTAGCTGATCTATCTACCCTTCAACACAAGACCAGACCCGTTATCACACACAGTTACTGTGACATCTGTGTGTGTGTTGTGTGGGCAGCTTATGATGATGAAATGGTCAGTGTCACATGTGATAGAAGTCACAGGGACGCTGATGTGAATAACATCTCATTCTCTATTGGTGGCTCCCTTTGCTTCAATGGAAAGTGTTAGAAGTAAATGAAGGCAGAACTGGCTCAGAGTTAAACTGAGAGGCTTCAATTATTGTAATTTGTTCTGACCAAGTCACAGCAGTATGCTTCAGGATTGGACTGATTTTCCTCAAGAATGTAATGAAGCTAGAAATACACGCCTTCCCTCTCGGCCTTTTCTGCTCAGTTTGTTACTTATGTTCAGCATTTATGTAACTTGGAAATGTCTGGGGATGAGGGGAGCTTTGACCTTCCTGGGTGTGGGTACGAGGTGGGGCTGGCACTTTTGGGAGAGTCTGATTGGTTCCAGTGTTCTCACATCAACACAATTTTCTCTTCGGCTATGACTCGGGGAACAAAATGTGTCATTGGTCCATTTTGGGTGGGTCCCCACATCATAAAATTACCAGAAAGTCTTAACAAGCCTGGCTCAGGTACAAAACTCTTCATACCTAAGCTCTGGGATCTGGAACTATCCAAATGAATTAAATATTTGTTTAAATAAACTAAAAATATTGGCTTCAAAAGGGTAAAGGGGAGGTCTTTACTTTTTTTTACTATCTCAGATATCTTCTGTCTTGAATATGTCTGAAACTGCTGGACACACTAATTATGAAGCCAGGTGTGGTAGGTGGGTTATTGTTGGAAGGAGGAAGACCCCTTGATGTTTCTAGTGGGCAGCTGACTATCCTGTCCTGACTTAGCTCTAACTTTTATAGTAATAATTTTGGGAAATGTCAAAGTATCTAACTAGTCTTGCTAGCTTATTCTGGTACATAACCCCGTTATGTGCCATAAATTGCTGTTTTAACTTCCCAAAAAGTTTCAAGTCCAAGATTAGCTTTTCCCCGTTTCTGCTGTTTCTGGTCTTTAAGCTAACCTAAGCTAAGCAACTGCTGGCTCTAGTTTTGTATGGTGCCATGTCTGTTCCAATGGCCCATCAGTCCAGCGTGTTTCTCTAAAACAAATGCCCATTGCTCCAAAGGCCCATTGCTCCAAATGTATGTAACTTAACTGACATAACTAACGGACTTATTTTAACCCAAACCATGATCTTTTCCTGAACCTAACCAAGTAGCCTTGTTGCCTAAACCTAATCAAACTGTTACTGTTTTACAACGTGTTTATTTTGTGTTTATTATTGTTACCATAACAACGAAGGTCACCTGACTATGATGATAAAGGGCTTATAGGTCCAATAGGACATTTTTTCAACTATTGGGGTTTTGGAATAATGGGCTGTCATAACAATGGGTAGTCTCACAATATACTTGACATACAGAGATGAGAGTGGTATCAGTCTTCTCATCTAACCCTTGTGCAAAAAAAAAAAAAAAGTGTATTTCTCAAAATGTCATACTATTCATTCATTCATACTATTAAATTAACATTAAATCCTGCCTAGTTGCAGAGGACAGATGTAGGCAAATGTATACATTCATCTCTGGTTCCCAGTGAGTCTGCACTTGCAGACTGTGGTGGTGACACCACAGTCTGCACTGAGTGGAGATGATGATATAGTGTGTGTATACAGTATGTGTAGCATATGACAAGGATTTAAATCAGTAAGAGTGTGATGTCTTAAGAATAGTGAGAGTGTGTCGATATGTGTTTTGGGTTCTCAAACAATCATGTCACTAGTTTTTTGTCTGTTTTGCAGGATATACCTCATATTTGAGGCTTAGCATTTACCGGATATTTTTGTACACAGCCTTCTAATTGCTCTCGACATGCCCCCTCTTTATTCATTTTCCTCTTCTCACTCTGTGCGACCGTCGGCAAACTGACTGCAGGCTCTTTGCTGTGGGAGAAAAACCTCCATCTGAGACAGGAACCGAATCCCCAGAGAGCACATTATCATTATGGCGCATATTGCACTTAAAAGCATAGGAGGGAACACATTTGTTGGTTTTTGTCATTTCACGCCGTCAGAAGTGGTCGCAGAACGTCTCTTAAGTTTGCTGCCACTGAAAAAATCATGGGCTTTTGCTTTCAGACTGAAGATAACAGGGGTTTATTTAGGGAAACCAGAGGCCACGAAAGCTATTAGACTTTAAATCACATGTGATCGTTTTAAAGGCTTCCATGGTCGACCTCCGCACAGTGTCTGTAAAAAGGATATCCGCTCATCACTCACTACTGTATATTTATACTGAAAGCCTGTTTGTAAATATGCAATTTGAGCCTATTTGTAGAAGATGCATCATGAACGTGAGACAAACCACAGAAAAGGCAAATGGCTTATCTCTCTGTATTATCTATCACTGTATCTTTCTCCTTGTGTGTATTGTTATTATATAATTATGTCTGCATGTGTGTTTCCATCCCACAGTGGAGTACGACAGGGAGCTCTCTCCGCAGCGGCGTCACCACAAAGAGTTTAAGTTCAACCTCTCACAGATCCCCGAGGGCGAGGCTGTCACCGCTGCAGAGTTTCGCCTCTACAAGGAGTGCGTGAGCCGTGCCTTCCGCAATGACACCTTCCTACTCAAAGTCTACCAGGTGGTCAAGGAGCACCCTGACAGGTAACAAACACAGAGAGTGATAAGCTTGTAACAGGAAGATAACTGGTTTGAATTCCTGCAATGACTGAAACATACAGGGTGGATCTGTCACTTCCTATTTGGTTACGCTGTATATGTAATGAATCTGCCTGTTTCAGGGCTTCATCAAATGATGCATGCATTATTCGAGTTAAATTATCAAACCTAAGACAGCTTTATTTGATGTTAAATGGAAATATTCTACATGTGTTGAAATTATTTGGTTTTTAATTCCTTTGTCACGTCAAATATTTGACTCATCCTAGAAATGTTGTCATATAATAGCAAAACAAATTGCCAAATGCACACACACATACAAAAATAATCCATTGCAATCATCACCCATAACCCACCAGAAGTGTGTGTTGGTGGACGCCGCCCTCCACCTATGCCTTCTTATTTTCTTATTATTTTGCTGTGCTTGGGACGCTTTACCAGCCCAAAATGTCGATATTTGACGTCTTGGGAGTTAGACTCAACAATCAACTATTTTTCTGTTGCATTCACAAACAGCAACCAACAAATCCTGCTGATTCTTCCTTTAAAGTTTATTCTGATAAAGGATGATGCTCCTGTGAGCTCAGCCCACTGCAGCTGAAGAAAACACATGTAAATTTGCAAAACCCAAGCAAATCAAAACAACATTTTCACCAATTTGACAGCACATGCGCAGCATTTAGAAAACTGATGCAAAATGAGAAAAGACAACCACAGATACAATAAAAACTGTTTTCAGGGAACACTAAAAAGTGATGAACACGCCAGGACACGACTGGGAAACACCGAAAAAACTTAAAATTTACCTCATTTCCCACAACTTATGGGTGCCTGACTTCAATAACTTCATGAGTCACAGATCATGGCAACATCAAGCATGTCCCAGCTGTGTGTATCACTTTTTGACAGTTTTTTTCCGGCATAGTCATCATAAAAACACATTTCCTTGTAATTCAACCTAACATGTTTTGTATCTTAAAAAGCTTTGGAATATTAAGTCTAATCTAAAACAAAGTTGTGTGGATCTGAGCAGTGCTAGCCATGCAACGTGTGTGTGCATTAATCCACCCTTGGGTGGATCTGGTAAGTTTGCAGAAGGGTTGCACTGTGGTTGTACTGGGAATCAACAATTCAACAAGAGATAGGGTGTTACTGAAAACAGCAGGCATGCTCGGTTGACCTTTTCTTGATACAAAAATGTAAAGATTATGATTATAAAAAAGTTGCCTCCCCCCTGTGTGTTTCTCTCTATCATACACAGACTCCAGGGCCTTGCCATGTTTATATTGTAAAATCAAGCAAAACCACGTCTTTCAGAAATAGCACAGCTTCAGAATCCTCCCGTTCCCCAAATGAGCGCAGCTAATACATGCCAAACATTTACATTACGTCTGCAGGGGCAGATAAACATCCAGTAAGATTTCTGAATGATATTTGTGTTTTATGAAGCCCGCCCAGTGAGAGCCAAGTCTAACATGAAGAGAATTTCTGATATAAATTTTTAAGCTAACTTCTTATGTTGCCCAGTATATTTTGTTTATCAATAAACACACATCAGAGTAACTTTCATTAATATATTATTGTGTGTTGAATATCATCAAGAAACAAAACACCTTAAGGTGGGGTCTCTAACACCAGATGTTCTCAGACTACAATCCGAGGTTAAAGCTGATCCGCTCTGAGATCCGCGGGTTGGAGAAGTATAAGAACGTCAGCTATAGATGTTGGCAAAGTATATTTTTCTGTCTGTCAAAAGGTTTCTAAGGGTATCAAGAGCTTCTTATTTGCTGCATTCCTTTATCCCTACAATGGGTGGTTTGTGCTCAGCAGCCTGGTGGTAAAGCCTTTTATTTTTGGAGATATTTGGAGATTAAAGGGCCCATATATCTCCAATTTCTGTGTTATTGTAGGACAGGTTTTTTACCTTGAAGAAAATTACAGCCTGGATGGCATGCTCTCAGGTGGAAAATACTTGCTCATGCTGTGTTTGTGCTTTGTAGGAGTGAATTCAAGGTGCAACATGCTGTTGTAACTGTTTGGACTTTACGTTCTTATCTACATTATCCTCAGTGCTGCTCATGGTAAAGCCTGAGGTTTGATGGTTTATATGAGAAAAGTCTTTGTTGTTGTTTTTTGCTCATTTTCTCCGCCTTTTGCAAAACTGTACCTTTGTAATCGCCCAATCAGCGGGGAGCCTGTTAACTTTCTCGCGCCCCTCCTTCCCGTAAAAACATGACTCCTGTTTTGACTCTAAGCTGTAATGATAGAGCGCTTAATTAGCCTGACACCCTTTGTACTTTTCATTTGATTGGGGTGGTTTCGCTAACAGCAGGCAAGGAATGTGAGAGATTACAATGCCAAAAATGTGGCGTGCCTGACATCGTATTGGGAGAGGGCAGGTTGCTGCAAAGGCTGTTTTTACTGACCAAAACACATTCAGCCGGCTATTAAACTGTACCTAACCAGCTGTTTCTTTCTGTATTCACTGTAAATTAAGGAAATTAAGGAAACATGCTAAGGTGAAATACTTTGTATTGACAACAGTGCTACAGCTGCAGTGTCCTCCTGTAACGCCTGTTTGCCCATTTCAAGGTAATTAGAGTTAAAATTAATGTTGAATGTTCACCAAATGAGTATGTTTATGAGTTGCTTGGGTATACTGGCATTTAGATCTCCTCCTTGTACTGAGAATCTCTGTGTCCTTTCCCTCCAGATGTCTGTCTTACATATTGCTTTTACAATTTTACAAATATGCCTTTTCAGCAGTTTACAAGATGAAAGCAGATGAAATAACCAGGCCAGCTGTGAGCTACACTCTCCCACCTTGTGTTACGTTTTTAACAACACTCACTGACAAGACTTATAAAGGAGATTTATTGTGGCAAAAGAACACAACTCTCCCCTTTGACCTTATTATTCCAGTTCATTTAAGCAGTCAGTCAATAAGAGGTTTTACAGTAGGCTGTCAGTAGCCTTCGCCCTGCAGGCGGCTGTCTCGCGGACCCCCTGCAGTTCTTCGTCAGGCGAACAGCGGCTGCGACAATGAGGCGGAAACATGGGTACACCAGCCCACGCTGTGACAAACGTGTGAACCTAGCAGTGGGGTGGAGTGTGTGTGAGTGTGTGTGTGGAATAGAGGCTCATACGGAAGCTGTCAGAAACACTCTCATTAATGACCAATAAAGAGGGGCTGCTGATGCATGACTGCAGGGGCATTCTCTGAACACCTGGATGATTGCGAGGCTTTGAAGTCGGCTCTGGAGGAGGGTCCGACAGACCTGCCGCTGTGTTATTACTACTGTAATGGGACAGTAGGAGGACAGGCCCTCTTATCACTCACACTCTGTCTTCTCCTTACAACTCCTCTGCTCTCTTTTCATTCATTAGTCCAACATTTCTTCTATGTGGGTCTTTTTCTTCCTGCGTTTGACACATTCTTCCATTTTGGAGCCTGATCTCATTCACACAAATTTTGTAAATGATATTAACATGCCTGTAGCCTGATACCAAAGATTTAATCCCTTCCTTTTTCCCGTCCCTCAGAGAGGTGGACTGTATGGTCAAAGCTACAGTCGAGCACAATACAGTGTATCCCCGCATTTTCTGTTAAGTGCGGCTATCCATCTTTCTGTCATTCTGTTATGATTCTGTTACCCTGATACAAACCAACAACTCTCGTGTTTCCCTCAGTTTCTTAAAGAGGTAGATCTCTGTATTTTATGCTGTAGGTTGATTGATTGATCATAGCAATAAAAATACAATTATACAGAACACAATTATCAGACTCAAGCACACTAGACATCTTTAATTCTTCTTCTAAGTTTCCTGCATTCCTCTTGTCTTTTTTTTTTGCTGCTATTGTCTATTTGTTTCATCAAAACTCTATTTCTCTTTCACTCTCTCCTGTAAGTGCTGTACTTTGCTATCTGTAATTTTTCCTCATCAATGCTCGCTCAAATTAGTCTGTTATTCTCTCTCTCTCTCTGTTTCATGGAGTCCTCTTATATCTTTTGCAGGCTTAACTTTACAGGGTTAGCTGCTACATGCCTCCATCTAGATTGCCAGATATTTAAGTTTCGGGTCAAAAAGAATTCTAAGACGTTGTATTATTCTCTACATATGTATATATATATATATATATATATAATATATCACACACACATATATGTATGTATATATTCCTATATATTTACTACAGTTCTGTTTGACAGTTGCCCAACAAAACTAACTAGCTTGGCTGTTTTGAACATTAAATGCCACCTTGGATAACCATAAAAACTAGCTGACTTAGAGTGGTTTGACTACATCTTTTCCAGTTAGTGCCAACTTCACAGTACAGGCTTCTAGCCCTGATTTTCCACTTGCCAACAGTTTATTAAGATCACAGACAAAAGCCCCCAGATCAGAGGTAAACTGGAGTTTGCTTTCATGAGTGACAATCACTATGTTTGAACTGTTTGAAGATGCAATCTGAGAGCTCGCTGAGAGCTTGCCAATGCCTTGCAGACGCCAAAAAGATATCAAGTAGGTTTAATATCTGGTGGTGTTGGGGGCTATGTAAGGCATGCAACGAGCTACAAACAATGAGAGTAAAGGCAGGGAGAGGGGTCGAGAAAGAGAGATGGAAGAGCACCAAGGCAGCAGCCAGAGAAGCCCAAATATAGAAAAAAAATGAACAAAAAGTAGTTATTAGGTTATTAAGTTATTAAATTAATGTGACTTCTCGTGTGTTTTTCTAACAATAGTTTGGAGACCAAACAGACATTTCTGGGATTCATCGGGTGAAAGATCTGTATTGTATGACCTACTGTCACTAATCAGTCATGTAGAGCAAACTAGTGTTGTCACAATACTGGAATTTCTATTTTTGAGACGACTCAACACAAATTTTCAGATACAGATTAAATGGGGCTGTCGATACTGCAAAAAAAGACTATTGAAAGCATTTCAAATATTCTGTGTCAATATTCATCGATATATGAATATTTTTGACAACAGTGTCTTCAAGATTCCTGATTACAAGACAGAAAGTTGTGTAGTGCAACAATCTGACGACTTTGAAAGTCATGTTTTGTGACCAAGGCATAAGGTACTAAGCAGGATAACATAAGCTTATTTCTCTCCTACCCATCATCATTTTTGTTAGATGCAGAATTTCCTTGACTTAAATCAAGTTTCTTTGACACAGTCAAGTCACAAACCACTATTATTATCTATGATCCAAGCTTTTTTTCTTTTATATGATCTCTGATGTTCTCTCAGAGAGGCAGACCTGTTCCTGCTGGAGTCTCGCAGGCTGTGGGCAGCTGAGGAGGGCTGGCTGGAGTTTGATATCACTGCCACCAGCAACCTGTGGGTGATGAGCCCGATGCACAACCTGGGCCTGCAGGTCAGCGTGGAGACCAGCAGCGGTAAGACATTACATCATATACACATTTTTTATTTTCTTTTAAAGCACAAAATTCCCACATTTTCACAACATAAATCAGATTGAAAGAAACTTACATTTTTAACTGTTACAAGTTTAAATAAATCTCATCATCTGGAGAAAAAAAGAACCATAACTGACGACAGAATTTCATTTAGGAAACTGGCAAATCAACATGACTGTCATGGTAAATCTTGTAGTTTTTAAGTGCTGTGTCTTCCGAAACAGGGCAGAGCATCAGCTCCAAGGAGGCGGGGCTCATAGGACGTGACGGTGCACTGGAGAAGCAGCCTTTCATGGTGGCGTTCTTTAAAGTCAGCGAAGTGCACATCCGCACCGCCCGCTCTACTGGCGGGAAACGTCGGCAGCAGAACCGCAACCGATCCACACAACCGCAGGAAGGATCCAGAGGCATCGGCCCAGCAGGTCAGTCTGATGTCTGCTACACAAACACTGAACCCCAACCGACCTCATCAAACAACACGACCATGAACGCAATCAGACACAAAACCTGACCTCAGCCTAACCTCACTTCATCCATAACTGATGTCTAACCTGTTGAGATGAGTGGATGGGCAGCATGTGTTTGAAGTATTCCTCTTTGAGACACTTGATAAATTGGACTTGACTTCACCCGGATCTCTCTCTAATCAGCCCCCATCAGATGAAAATCCTCGTCCAGGGATGGTGTCCAAAATCTGTTTTTTACTGCAGCTTCTTTGTATGGATTTAGGGCAGTGAAGTGTATCCCGAAACCTGCAGGGAATATAGTGTTTTTCAGAGCAATATATAAGATGTTTTATTTATGAAGGGGATTTCTGTAGCACCTCTCCAGACGGATTGAGCTAGAGAGTTGAATGGGGGATTTGGCTAAAGGTTTTAACTAGAAAGAGCTAAGAGTATGAGATAAATGCATGGTGTTAGGGAGAGAGTATAGATGAATTTGGGGTCAAACTTAAAAGGAATATGTGCATCATAAAGAGAGAAGATTTAAGAGACAGCTTTTTATGTTGCATTGTGGCATAATCTGAGTCCACTGTAAATTACAAAATAAAAGACACAAAATAGTGGCTTAGTGAGTATTCGGTGATTTAGCACACAGACGGCGAATCCGTCTTGACAGGTGACCTCATCCTCAACCTCCTCATCAAGTCCTCCCCGCTTCTCTTCTTACTCAGCAGATGATGTAATGAGCAGGTATAAGCCTGATGTTATGAGCTCCACAAGCTTTTCAAATTAAATCACACCTTAATCCGCCCACCTTTCACCTGCTGTGTAATTCTGGCCAGACTTTATAGCATTTAAAGCTAAGCTGCTCCTGTGAGGCTTCATTGTGTGACTAGTGCGGCACATAAAGCTCGCGCTCAGTGAGCCTGCTGTTAATATCGGTCTGATCCTCGGCTAATTTGACAGATGAAGCATCTTGTTAATATTAAGCTTTCACGGCTCAAAGCTTTGACTCTGCTGTGTATCAGAGGAGGGCCCTGTATGCAGCAGTAAATATCATTTCTCAAGCAGGCAACCACCTCTACTGTATATAGTTTAAGTATTGGTGATATTTGTAAGAAAAAGAGTTTCTAAAATGTGTTCCAACCTTTCTTAATTGCAAACTTTTATTTCTGTCCAGTGTTTTTTATTCTTAAAATAAATACTTACTTTCTGCTTTCTGTGAATTAGCAACTATGGTCAAAGGGACAGTTCCCCTCAAAATCAATAATACATATTTTTCCTTTGGCCTGTAATGCTATTTATCCATCTACAGCGTAGTTTGTTGTAGTGTGAGTTGCACAGTTTATGAGATATCAGCTGTAGAGGTGTCTGCCTTCTCTTGAACATAATGGAACTAGATGGCACTCGGCTTGTGTTCCTAAAAACAACTAAAAAATACATTTGAAACTCAACAGTAATGACTCTGTCCAGAAATCATGACCCAGTTACTCAAGACAATCCACAGACTTGTGAGCAGTTTCATGTAGGAACTATGTTCTGTCTATGGTAAAAATAAAGTACTATTTTTTTGATGTTTTGAGCGGAGTACCATCGATTTCCATTATATTCAAGAGAAGGCAGACATCTCTATTCGAGCCTGATCGATATTTTGGAGCTTATACTGATACAGGATTTTTTGAAAATCTGATATCAATGTATTGATATTCTTTATTTATATAAATAAAATCCAAAATGACATCAGGGCACTGAAACAGTAAACTTTCACTGGATTTTTTAATAATCATAAATAACTATAAATAGAAAATACATATATCAATTTAAGAAAAAGGATAAAATTTACATAAAATGCTACCTATAAAAATAAGTAGTAATATTTTGATTTGTGGTGAACTTTCCCTTTGAGGTAACGGAAAGTTTATGATGGCAAATAAACTACGGTTAAAATGTGGCTAAGGTTTGTCAACCAAAACACACAGTTAAGTTTAATGAAAGATCATTTAAATAAAAAGGTGGGCTTTCCACCTCTCTACATAAAGAGTGTCCAATAGAAGCATCTAATATGAACCTATATAACTGAAATCAGTAAGAAAATACTTTATATTCTACCATGGATTCATGTGAGAAATATCAGCCTAAAACCTGGGTAAACTTGATTCTACAAATACACTGATGTTAATCTGAGTAAAGTAATGTTTACATGCTGTTACATATCTATATAGAACTTAGTTTTGCTGTATCTAAAGATCTCATAGAGCTGTGTATCTGCTTAGCTTCAGGTAGAAAAAATTGTTTGGCCCAGCAGCGGCCTGAGCTCGGCACACCTGCTTGCTGGACTCATGTCAGACTTATGATAAATGACTTGCGAGAATCAGCCCAACTATACTTGGGCTGATTCCAGGGTCTGAGACTGACCCAAAGCTGGCCCGGTTGCTGCTAACTGGAGCTGATTCCCAGCCCTAGACGGCTCAAGTCGGCACCCCAAATAACCCGGCCAAATCTGGGCCAGAGTCGGCTCACGTTTGGTTTGCCAGGACACAGCTTAGTCCGCTGACACACAGCTGCAAGCGTCCTTGGCTGGCTACCTGGGAAGCGATTTACCTCTGCTCTGCTGCTACTGCTGTCCTGTTTAATGGCTCTACCATCTGCATGGTATACAGAAGTATTTGTATGACAAGTTGAGTTTGTTCTTACTGCTACTCTGAAAAATCCTTGCTGGGATTTGTTGGCTCTAGTTCCTGTTTGTTCAGTGCATCTCTGTCACTTTCTCACCAGGTTACAGTGTGCTGCTGTTAACACAAGAGGTTGTAAGTTAAATTCCTGCAGGGCTTTTCCTCAGTAATTGCATTAGATGAAAGCTTTGGCTGACATAACAGAGAACAAAGACTCATCATTTGTTATGCTACAGGAGACGTAGAGTGTACCACATGTTCAGTTTTGGCTCCAGACCTGGACTCTCCTCTACCCAGCTGTCTTTGGCTTGAGATGTCCTAAGATGTCTTAAGACTTTAAGTCAAGATGTCTTGAAGACGCTGTGATACAGGGGCACACCAGTGAATCAGGGGGCTGAGGTGCACACCATATGCTCACAATGTGGGTTAGACTTTGTGTAGCAGCTGTCATATCTGCTCTATTTCAGTAGGTGAAGGAATATTTTGCCAAATGTCAAATAGATTGATAATTTAAAGAAATCCAACCCCAATTCCAAAAAAGTTGGGATGTTTTGTAAAACATGAATAAAAACAAAATGCAGTAATTTTCCAATTCTTTTTGACCCTATATTCAGCTGAGTACAGCACAAAGACAAGATATTTAATGTTCAGAATGATGAACGTTTTATGTAAATGTAATGTAAATATGTAAAATATATACTAATTCTGAATTTGATGCCTGCAGCGTATTTTAAAAAAGTCAGTCATGTGTGACATCATGTTGAGTTTTAACAACACTCATTAAGCTTTTGGGAACTGAGGACATTAATTGTTGAAGTTTTAAAAGTGACTTGAAAGTGAGTTTCTCTTATACAACTTCAGGGGCTCAACAGTCCAGAGTTGCTGTTGTTGTATTTTGCACTTCACAATGCACCACACATTTTCAATAGGAGACCGGTCTGGACTGCAGGCAGGTCAGTTTGGTACCCGTTTTGGTGCTCTTTTACTACGAAGCCACACTGTTGCAACTTGCAGAATGTGTCTTGGCATTGTCTTGCTGAAATAAGCAGGGACGTTTCTGAAGTAGACATTGTCTGGATGGCAGCATATGTTGCTCTAAAATCAGTATGTTCCATTCTGTTTTAATTTATGTTTGACACAACGTCCCAACTTTTTTAGAACTGGGGTTGTACTTAATTACTTACTAAATACTTTTATAAGCAAACTGTGAAAAAGGCAGGTTGTCTGCTTTTGTGTCCCAGACTGTATCAAGTGGATGAGAAAACTTTCTCTGAGGTGAATCTGCTCAAAAATCTGCTCTAACAAGGACAATCTGTTAAATATGCGTCCTGGAGGATTGGACTTTACATAACCCAAAACATCAAGACCTCTCCGCCTTGCCACTCGGGACGACGGGGAGTGTAAATATTTAGATCCTACACAGGAAGCGGGGAGGCCCCCCTTGCGACAGCCGAGTGTCCGCGGCCAGCAGAGGACTGCTGGGATTGGACGGGATGGGGAGGATCCGTGAGGAATTCAGGAGGGCATATGGTTTCAATACCGCATCACTCACTCCAGAGACAGGGAGGAGGACAGGATGGATGGGGAGAGCATCCGTCTTGTGGAGCGCTCATGGGGAGAAACAAAATGTGGATGTTGTCCCCCAGTTTCTGTCTGGCACAGAGCAACAGTACATCAGTTCAGGCCACCACAGCTCCGACTAAAAGGAGTATTTCACCGATAATTCACCCTGATACTTTTTTTCCGTAAAAACATGAGATCTAAGGCCGGAAGGCAGTGACTTGTTTGTTTTTAATTGCTCTAGCTTCCACATAGAGGCTTTTTAAAACACTTTTTTTCAGCATGAGTAACATTGCTCAGTGTCTAAAAATAGTTTCCCTCCTCGGCACAAACTGTGCACTCTTGACCTGTGTGGTTAACCACTGCACTGATTTGACTGCATCTTTTTGATCAGATTGGTACCTAGAGCTGCAATGATTAGTCAATTAATTGATTAGTTGTTAACTATTTAGATAATCAACTAATTGTTTTGAGCCATTTTATAAGAAAAGAAATTTCCAAATTCTCTGATTTCAGCATCACAAACATAAATATTTTCTGGTTTCTTTAGTCCTCTAACTTAATATCTTTGGGTTATGGACAAAACAAGACATTTGAGAATGTCACCTAGGGCTCTGGGAAATATTGATCAATATTCATCACCACAAAATTGATTTATTGAGAAAAAATGATCAACAGATTAATTGAAAATGAAAATAATTCTTAATTGCAAACCTATTGGTACCATTTTGCCCTCACTTTAAGAAGAACTGACATTTTTATTTTTGTCAGTTTTATTCAGACTTAGATTTAATTTGGCTGTGCTGCTTTGCTTTGTCATAAATTACTAAAATGCCTTTCTCAGTCTGCTCAGGATCTAAAACAACCTTTTAACTATGAAACTTTATTTTCCCTACTGTAATCCTTGTGAGGCCTTGGGCCTTGTTATTTTCTCATTTTCACAATTTTAGCAAGCTGGATTTAACACGACATGTGATATTAAATATCTTCCAGATGACAAAAGAGGACAAATTCAGCCAAATACATTTCTGCAGCATTTTTGAGATGATGGTGTGATTATATGTGTAATAAATCATCTTTGTTTTTCACATTACACTCACAAACGCATACTATTTGCAGACTAATGTCTTTTTTTCTTATTTCTTGAGTCTTTTAAGTTTACATTTTTTCATAAATTTAGAGTTATGAGTTGGATGCGTGAGTATTTTTGTTAGCATGATGCTTACGCCCCCTCTGGGTGTGCCTGATGTGAGCGCAGTGGAAAATGCTGCTGTGTACCTCGCCAAAAGAACAATGCAACACCTTTAAAGGTAATTTGGGGTTTTGTGGGCGAAGAAGGCCGGGGAGGTAATGGGAGTCGGGTTGGGCTCTGGCTGTGGGGGAAGTTAACAACCATCCGGGGAAGGAATATCACGTCCCGGCACAGCACAGGCGGCCTGTAATTAGGCCTAGCCAGTCATTAGCTGCACAGCTAAAAGACTGACCACGCTAACAGTATCGCTTAAAGAATTATAATAACACGGCGCTCGGCCAGCGGTGTTTTTTCATCTGTCTCTCCTCTCCTCCCTCCTCCTCCTCATTCTCCTCACACCCTCCCCACCCGACCTCCTTTTGTTTACCGTTGGAGTAATTAGACGTGGCGGAGCTCCCTCGCAGGGTTTAATAACCTCTGTGATGAAAGACAGGAAGAAAGATAAACTTCAGTAGTAGTGGTTGGTGGGAGGGAAAAGAAAAGGAGAAACGTCAGGGACAGCAGTGACATTTTTCTTTCATGTCTTCACGGCTGCTGGGACTCTCTCCTTCCTTCTTCTTCTTCTTCTTTTTTTTTTTTTTAAATGTATATAACCCAAGTTTTCTGTCACCACCACCTCTGTGGGAGTTCGTGTAATTGCTACTGTAAAAGCTGCAATCTTTTCTCGCTCCTGATTTGAGAAAATGCTGGAGCAAAATATAGAATTACAGTGAAACGTTTTGAGAAATTGTGGCTGACTGAGGTTGAAATGACTCTTAACAATGATTAACAAACGGCCAGGCTATAATGTCTGAATTGCCACCATTTAATTCTTGTATTTTTGGAACAACTTGTGATAAATATAATTTATAGCTTTTTCCTCCCGACAGGTGCTGGTGAAAGTGTTTCAGGGGCTTAATGAATGGCAGGTAGTGTAGTTAAGGGTTAATATCAGCCTGGGACTTATACAGTATTACGTTCAGTAAGGAGCAGTGTTTCCCCTGCTATTGAATAGACAGGGTGGGAAACTGGCAACCGCAACCCCCGTTCAGTGAATTCAATGTGACTTGGTTTAAGTGGAGAGTTTTAGTGTCTTGTGGCCAAATGGATGCTTGTCTACTCACAGAGAGACATTTCCAGGTTAAACAGGTAAGCTGCTGTAATATGGAGGGAGAGCTCCATGCCACAGGTTCCACTGACATTAGCACGTCAGTAAAGGAAATCCTGCTTCAATTTGATGTTCAAATATTTGGTCCTGACAGCAGCGCAAGAAGCAGATGAAACCAGAATTCATGGTTTGGCTCCTTAGGTACTGCTGATGCTTGAAAAAATGTTTCATATTCTAGGAAATATGCTTAATGTCGTTCTTGTCAAGCATTGTATTGCTCGACTCTACTTGCTTTTGGTACTTCTACTTGGTACTCCTACTCTAGCACTCAACGTAGGTGAGGCTGATTGTCATAGTGATGCTATTCCAGCAGTTGGGAAACAACACATGGGAACTCTACTTTGATCTTGAGAAGCTGCGGTCTTTATTCACTTACAAATTGTAACTTCACTGTACATTTACTGCCAGGCTGACGACAGCACTGCTCACTTTTCGCTCTGCTCAGCTCGCATTCACCATCACTTTCTCTTGCTTGTTCAACCACACCATCACTACACACACACAAAAAGGAGCTACGCTAAATTAACAAAGGAAATGAAGGGATGGTGTTCTTGATACGTCTGCATTCCTTAAAGTGACCACAATGTGGTTTTTGCAGGCTGCCATTTTTGAGTGAATATAAAAAAATTAGGGCTGTTACTGACGGCAGCTCAGCTATTTAAAAATGACGGGTTTGTGCATTATGTCCTGTGTCGTGTGAAATCACAACAGTGGTCAGCAGTTTTTTCATCAAGCTGTACCATGTCAGTGGAAATGCTGCTTTAGATAAGGTTTATACCATTCATGTCTGTCCGTTAAACATGAAGCTATAGCCAGCTGCCAGTTAGCTTAGCTTAATGCCACAAAATGATGTTTTCACACTTTGGTTTTTGTATATGTTAAATATCAGATTAAAAATATTAATCAGTGATATTTAGAGGTCCTGGTAGGTGGACTTTGGACAGAGCAAGGATAGCTGTTTCACTCTGTTACCAGTGTTTATGCTAAGCTAAGCTAATTGACTACTAGCTGTAGCTTCATATTTAACATACAGACATGACAGTGGTACTGAATAAGCATATTCCCAAAATGTCATACTATTATTTTAATAAATGACCATTATAAAACCACCTCAACTCAAGTCCATTCTACTCAATTTTATTTATATAGCTCCAAATCATAACAAAGTTACCTTAGAGGATTTTGCAGCTTGAGCAGGTCTAGACCATAATCTTTATAAACCCAACTGTTCCGACCAAGAGCAAGCACTTGTGAGGAAAAACCTCCTTTTAAGAGGCAGAAACCTTGAGCAGATCCAGGTTCTTAATTAAGGGTGGGTGCCCTCCATCTGATATTATATCATACTCATTCTAAGAAACAAAGACACAAGGATTCTTATTTTCAGGTGATTATACACTAATGAAAACATACTTCTGAATATTATATTCCATTTCTGCCATATTCTGCCAATAAATCCCTGTAAATTTTATGCACTCTTATGGACCTTTAGTTAGTAGAGTAATAAGTAGGCCTGGTAGTATACAAATTAGTGTAGAGTAATTTTTTTCATGTTCTCCTTCCTACCTCTGCTCTCTGTCAAGGAAAGGAAAAAGAAATGAATAGAAGCCTCATGGGAGCCGGAGCTCAGCGGTAGCTGTGTGGCATTAAATTTTTACAGGCAGGAAGGGGAGATGTGGTTTATGGGCACCACAAATCTGGGCCTTTACACTCAATGAAAGCCCACAGTAAATATCAGCTTTATTCCTCTTAAAGAGACCCACAGACTGTAAATGCTGATGGCTTTGAAGGCCAAGAGGTGCAAGGAAAATGAGTTGTGCGTAGATGCATGTGCGTTTATGTGTGAGGAAAGAGAGGAAAAGGGAATCTGTTGCTAAACACTATACCTTGTGCTGCACAGCATAGGACAAAGCAAGATATTCTTGCTCCAAACTCCGTAAGTGAAATTTTACCTCGCAAAGCACAGGAGTCGCTGATCTACTGCTGCTTTGATCTGACTTTGGTGAATATGATTCATTATGATCATTTCAAAACACCAAAGTCACTCAATAACACAGACAATCAAGGCAGCGGTAGACCAGCAACTCCCATGTTTTGTGAGGTAAAACTACTGGTTACACCTATGGAGTTTGGTTGATTTGGAGAGCACGGCCTATAACAGCAGTTTCTCATCAGAAAAGGCTGCCTGATGTGAAAATAAAGTAATGAAAATATTCTAAATATAGCATACACTTAAACTAATATTGAGTTTTTTAGGTGGACCTTGGTTAAGTGACTAAATTACCTTTTGTTGTTGACCCTGTTCACAGCACTTGATTGCTTAGCTTACGTGCAGGTGCTCCTCTCTGCTTCTCTAAACTGGGGGCGTGCTGACAAGCACCTACTGTAGCTAATACGCTATCAATTAGTACCTCATACAACCCCACATCAAACTATCCCTTTAATGTGTGTTGGTATCCACATTTAGTTTAATATAACGAGTAAAAGATGTGAACAACAACAGGAATTATATAATCTGATAATATGACAATATGCTTATGTGTTGAAAGTGTTAGATTTAATTATTCCAACAAATGAAAGAATACACTGTTCATTTAATTAAAAGTATTGGAGCATTTCATGTTTATAGTGCTTGAAAAACAGTGACGGTATAGATAGTCTTTCTGTCTCAGCACGATGCCTGCAACCACAGACGCCTAATGCAGAACTATATTAACGGCTGCTGGTGCACAAGTCTGACTTGTGTGCAGGCAGCTTCATCCACCCTCCACCCTGGGCTGTGATTTGACCCGAAGCTGAATGTCATGCACCATAAACTAGACCTGGATGAAGGAGTGGGGGGGTCTCAGTGAGTGTGTGTGTGTGTATAATATGGGTGTGAGCAGTTTGAGCCAGTGTGTAGGTCATGGCAAAGTGTGTTACTTACAGAGACATGTAGACTGGCACACAAATCTCAAGCCCAGTATTATTATATATATTCCAATACGGCCTCATAAATCTCTATACATTAACCGTGTGAAAGCCCTGTCATCCTATAATACTGTAATGTGTCAGTTCCTCTTTCTATAAACATCACCTCAAGTTCATATCAGGTCAGCCAAGTCACTTAGCCAATCAGGTTAGTTCTTTCAATGACACTTTTCCTCCGTCCTTGGATGTTTCCTGTATATAAACACTGTACACGCTGTAAATGTGTCCTACAATGCAAGAAAAAAAAACAAAGTGGATTTACTGTAATAATTATAGGAAAAATCATCCAAATCCTGCAGCAGCTGGTCTATTACCAGCCTGTTTTCTCATCTGTGAAGGTCTCCGTACAGTAAATCTGTTCAATCTGACTACAGCAGGTCAGTCAGTCCACAGGGAGGCAGGACGAGCACATGTGACCCGCTATTCATGTGTATTGTCGGCATACACACAGTAAACACACACACACACGTATGTGGAGCCAAACATACGTGCCTGAATGTACAGAGTACACGTGTACCCATAAAAACATACACACCAGCAAACGCGCACACACACACACACAGACATATAAACAGTGTATTTCCACATTAGCAGACACCCAGTGAACTGGCTTTCCTATTTGAAAGGAAGGAACCCTAAACTGGGGAAACACCTGACTGTATTTGATGGTTACGGATGACAGTTTGACCCCACCCCGCAGCCGCCTGTCGTGACCAGTCTCACCTTTCATTTCCCGTCTCTGGCAGAATTAACCTGTCCAATCAGATGATATGTTCATGTTCTGCTGCAATAAAAAGAAACTCTTCATTGTTGTCAGTGTGCGAACTATAGCAGCATATAGCAGGATATGGTACAGTATGGCCATCTAACAACTTGACAGAGTATGGCTGGCTGCCTACAAGGGATTGAGTCCTCAAACGGTTTAAGTTACCATCACATACAGATGAGCACAGTAATAATATTACAATAATAATAACTTATTGGATTAAGACAAAATACGTGAAAGTCTCATATCAACAAACCAACCTATAACAACGCACATTTTCTGATCTGAGTTCAAACGAGTGAAGTTGTGAAAATTGTGTGGTCATGCCTCGATGGTGATGGCAGGAGAGGCACGCATGTCGGTGTCTTTATTAAAGTGAGCTAGCAATGAGTCACCCTCATGCATGAATCATGCACCAATAAGAAGCTAATTTTATGAATGATTCATGATGAGAAAAATACAGAAAAATAGAAATGCCTGGTAAAAAATAGCGTATTGTCAATATTTTAGAGACCCAACGAAAAATTCACAAAGCTCCCCTAAAAACGTTTTCATGTATTTTCAGGGGAGCTTTGTGAAAATAAACTCATGACTTATTAAGAAGTGCCAAGCTCCCCCTGACTTCCCCGTAGTTTGCACCCTGATTGTTAATGAAAATTTTAGATCACACTTGATCTGCATCTGATTTGTTTAATTACATCTGAAGGTAGAGAGAAGAAGAGAGGAGAATCAGCACAGAGGCTGAGCAATGTACTGCTGTGGATAACGTCAGCAGCAAAAATCAATATCAGTTTAAGTTATGCTATACTTGCAATCAGACAGCCTTTTCTGATGAAAAGTTGCTTTTATATGAGCCATGTATTGCTCTCTCTTGCTCAACCAGACTCCAGACCAGAGTTGCTGGTCCACTGCTGCCTCAGTCAGTTAGTTTGTTTGTGTTAATGTGTGACTCTGGTGTTTTATAACAACCTCATCAATCAAGGTAGCATTGGACCTTCAGCAACTTCAGGGGTCTGTAACAAAGTAAAAAAGTAAAATTACTGATTTTACCAAAGGAGTCTGGTTGGTTAGGAGACAGTGATATTTGGCTTATATAACCGCAGTTTACTGTTAGAAAAGTTTGTCTGACGTCAAGGTAAAGCAGTGAAAGCACTACACTTAAACTAATTTTTTTGGTGGTTTTTTAAGTGGCTAAAGTACATTTTGCTGCTGATCCTGTCCCCAGCTGTACATTGCTTAGCTTCCTACACCCGATTTAGAAGCTTCTAGTAGTGAACTTGCAGAATGCAAACACCTTGTCTCACCCTCCCCTTCCAGAACCCATGGTGGAGGTAAAACTTGCAAAAAATCCGAAAGGCTATATCCAAGAGCCAGTGTTTGGATTGTTTGCTCTTGGCTATTGTAAAAACATGGTGGTGCAACATGGCGGCCTTCGTGGAAGAGGACCTGCACCCTCTGTAGATAGAAAGTGTTCAGTCTAAGTTAACAAAAATAAAACAATTCTTCTTTTCAGGTGATTATATGCTAATGAAAACATAATTATTATATTTAATTTCTGACATAATATGCCAATAAATCTCCATGAATCTTACACACTGGACCTTTAAGCAGAGGCTACTGCAGCCCAAACTCAGGCAGTGTTAGTGCCATGCTCTACTTAGCCCCTTTTCTTTCCTCGGTCTGTCTGAGTCCTCTCTGCCTATTTTCTCTTTCCCTCGCTCCTCATTTACTTCAAGCTGAGATGAATCCAAGTGACAACTTGCTCTCCCTCCCTCTGTCTGTCTGTCTCTCATTCTTTCTTATATTTGAGAAGAGTCCAGCTAAAACACTTGGGTCTGGGCAGTGCGGTCAGCGTGTCTGTTCAAAATGAAATTTGATTCGATGATGACATCTTAATGCAACCAGCGCTGGCAAATTTAAATTACAACTCTCCCTTTTAATGAGTGTCTAAGTGGAGTTGGCTGTTTAAACAGATAAACATCAGCTCATTTATGTGTGAGTGTTTTTGTTTATGTGCTCTAAGTGCCAGTGGTAATGAATGATAGACAGAGATGTAAGGACATCAGTGACCCTTACATAATTGTTTGTATATATGGTGTGTGTGTGTGTGTGTGTGTGTGTGTGTGTGTGTGTGTGTGTGTGTGTGTGTGTGTGTGTGTGTGTGTTTCCAACTCCAGCTGACTAACCACGGCTGCTTTTGGCGCGTTAGTGAGGTGAGTGGCTGGGTGGTGGCTGTGACTGAGCGACAAATCCCCGTCTGCAGTCTGACTCACTCTACTCTGACACACACACTAACACACACACACACAGATTTGTATTACTATATTCATGGGGACCTGTAATTGACATAATGCTTTCCCTGTCCCCTTACCCTAACCCTCTCCATCACAACTAAGTGCCTAACCTAAATCTAATTCTAACCCTAAAACCAAGTCTTAACTCTCAGACAGCACTTTAAAGTTTTGGGGTCCAGGATTTTGCTTCCAGCGTTTGACCCCCACAATAAAGGCAATGAAGTCCACAAACACACAGTTTTTCCTGGAAAGAAAAATAAAATTATGTGATTTGCGTGCATGGACAGAAACTATACATTTACTATTTGAGGTCTGTACATCACATGGCAGTTGTGTCTTGTAAAACGTTGCAGACTGCAGTAATGTGCTGCCTATTTCTGTAAGCAGGCAGATCTTCTCTTTTTATTTCCTCTGAGGGGTAAATAACCAAGTTTGCATGGCTTGACAGGATAAGTGGTGACACCAAACAGGCCAACGATGCAATGAGCAAATGTGAAAAATGACAGTTTTGAATGTGAGAGCTGGCTGCATATGTACAACAGCGTATTGCTGACACGCTAGAAAAAGAAAAAAGGATCAGTATCACATTATAACATGAAAAGGTTATTGTTATAACAAAATGTTGTTCACATTATAACAATATTTTCATATCAGTCATCTTTAACATGAAATGTATCATGTTATAATGTCATAATCTATTCTTATATCATTAAACATTACAACTTGACAACCTATATTTTTACAAGTTGTAACAATGTATGTTATCACGCTATAACAAGATAGATAGTATATTATTAGAACAACAAAGTTTATTGTTGTAACATAAGTCAGTATGTCATAATAACTTGAGAATATCTTGTTATAACATGAAAAACATCTGTTAAAACTAACTTTTCACGTTCTAACATGATACTGATCTGTTTTTCTTTTTCTGGCATGGCAGCAATATGTGTCCGTATATAGACTCAAAGCTGTAAATTGTCTTTTTCTTGCAATGTGTAAAGTTAATCTAGCCTAAATATCTTAAACACTAACTTAACTTGGCTAAACATGGAATCAGAAACCAGTATCGTAGCCTTAATGACAAGTGACGCTAAAAAAATATCAAAAATAGGCGACCACTAGAAGGTCCTCTGCCAGAACAGTTTAGTTTTATAATTAACTTTGCAATGTGAGAATGTGCAGACCAACAACCAGCTACAATTAAAATCACTCAAGGGCTTAAAGCTGAAGTATTGCTTAAAGCATAGTGAGGCCACTGAGAACTCAAGTTTTTAGTTTTCTTCTGTCTCAGGGTGGCTGTTAGGAGATTACTGCTGCAATACAAGACACTGACAAGTGACATAACTTGCATATTTCCCTCTCACTGTCTTCCTCTGGGAGGCTTTTGAAGAAAGAAAATAATCACAACAATAAAATCAATGAGGCAGGACAGAGAAAGTGAGCATGCGAGAGCCCTCGATACGTCAGTGGAAAGTCGGTGTCACCGTCTTGACTTCAGCGTGGTGGCTGATGCCAGCAATGACCTCCTTGACTGTGAAAAGCAAACCTATACCTGGGACTGTCTGTCTGCAGCCATCCGCCCCGCTGCTGCAGAGTGGAACACAGATAATTAAGTACAAACTGCAGGGCAGGAGAGTCCATAAACACACTTGTCACTGTGTCACCACTTGCGCTCACGCCAAGCAGTGTTTGAATGCTGATGAATTCAATTAGGCCGACGCATTGGACAGCAGATGAATGTGAGGCACGTACAGCGGAGTGACCGCTGTCATGAGCATTTGTGCCTCTGCTCTGGTCTACACCCTCACATGTGTCTCCACCCAGTGCATTACATGAGGCGACTGTGTTATTCTTCTGCTCTCAGATTCTGAATGTAATACGTCACCTTCATGACATTTAATTATGATATTTTTAAAAAATCATTTACCCAGGGAAGGCTTTTTGCTGACTGTGCGTTAACATGACCATCTGTTTTTCTGTTGCAGATTACAACAGCAGTGATCAGAAGACAGCGTGCAGAAGACATGAGCTCTACGTCAGCTTCAGAGAGCTGGGCTGGCAGGTAGAGAATATTTTCTTACTCAGTACATCGAAATAAGTCCTGATAGATGTGTGGTGGACAGGTAAAATATCAGGTAAATATGTCTTTTAAAGATGGACTTTGGTGCACTGATGATGTAAGTCTCTTTCTATAAATCTTTACAAGTGCACCAGGCACAAAAATAGTTTGCAGAATTAACACATGGAATTAACATACACAGATGTCTTCTTCAGTGTCTAACAGACATTAAGCTTCAGGACCAAGTTATTTTAAATTGTTACCAACAGTAAGTGTCAGTCAGTTTTTCTCCAGCAGGTGTATCAAGTAGCTACGTCTTCTAAGATCATGATTACCTACAGTAGATGGTGGTCAGCATGCCCCCGGTTTGCAGAAGCAGGTTGGAGTACCAGCATGGAAGCTAAGCAATGAACTGCTGTGGACAAGGTCGGCAAGAAAAGGTATTTTAGCCACTTAAAAAAGGCCCACCTAAAAAAATGAATATCAGTTTAAGTGTAATATTTTCACAGCTTTACTCTGCTGTCAGACAGCTTTTACTGACAAGAAACTGCCGTTATATAAGCCAAGCATTGCTCTCGCTCGCTCAACCAGACTCCATTTGCACAAACAGCTTATCCCTGTGACTTCATTGAATCTGAGCTATCCTTTTAAAACACCAAAGTCACACCAACACAGAAACAAACTAACAGATTCAGGCAGCAGCAGACCAGCAACTCCTGTGTTGTGCGAGATGAAATCACTGATTTTGCCAATGCAGTCTGGCTGGTTTGGAGGGAGTGACACTGTCCACAGCAGTTCATTGCTTAGCTTCCTACACCAGGACCCCCGCTGCCTCTTCAAACTGGGGACATGCTGATGCCATCTACCGTAGGTAACACACTGACTATAGATAATTTCCTCATGCAACCCCACTTCAAACAATCCAAACTATCCCTTTAAACTTCAGGATTTTAAACTGTTACCAACAGTAGGTGTCAGTGAAGTTTTCTCCAGCAGGAGATTGACAAGATATATGCTTCTTCATAGTTACTCAGAATCTTCTCTCTCTAATATTTAAGGTGCCCTGTGGAGTTTTCTTGTAAACAAACAAAAGTTATGTTTACATTCATTGTTTCTCACCAAAACACATCATTTGTGTCCTTGAGGTCTAACAAACGTGTTGAGCAAATTTCCTTCCTCATAAAACATCTGCAAAGCTGTTTTTTTCCAGTATTCTCTATTGTTTACATCCATGTTTACTAGCTTGCAGTCTTCTTCTTTTTCTTCCTTCTTCTTGGAATGATACCACAACCTGTTGATCAGTGGAATAGTTTGAATCCAGTGGTAGGACTGTGTATCACGACACAACCCGTGTGTCCTCATGCTTGTGCACACAATAAACAAAACAGGGACGCACAGTGCTACCAGAGGTCTAAATTTCCAGAGATTGTTTAAATCTGAGAAGCACATTACCAAAGCAACTAAATGATTATTGCACGCTAGGCTGAAACGTGTGCATTTTACTCCCCTGTGGTGAATATAAAACCTGACAAAGTCCATCCTCGTGCATTTGTAATTCTGTTTGTACTTGCTATACCTACAGGTATAAAAAATATGATGCACTGAACTGCTGAACATGGATCAGTTCAGTACATCATTTAATATGTGGTATATAATCCCATTATAAACACCACTGACTGTCAGGCTGATATGAAGTTAGTGCTGCCATGCAAGGGTGCTCAAAAAAGAAAAAGTCAGTTGAAGTAGCTTGATGGGAGTAGACTGAAGCCTCGGTCTGTGTTTGAGTGAATGTGTGTGTGTGTCTGTGCATGTGTGTGTGTTTATAAGGAGACAGACTGAGGAAGATATTGAAGGGCAAAGTCACGTACATCCTTCCAAACAAGCTGTGAGCTGTTAACACAGCACTGACATCTAGAGGGAGACTGCCAGCACTCTGTCTCACACACACACACGTGCTCACACACAGGAAAAGGAGCTGGACAGAAAGAGAGGAACAGACAGGAGTGAGGTGAGCAAAACAGAGAGAGATTATAGACACAGACAGGAAGGCACACCAGATAAAAAAACACCAAAACAAGTTAGAAAGAGGTAAAACATGCAGAGAATGTGTCAGGGCGAAACAGTAAGACGCAGAGAGGAAGGAAGGAAGGAGGAGAGAAGTATTGCTTCCCTGAGTGATTCCACAGACTCAAGCGTTTGAGCAGGGATTTGTCCTCAGAGACGAGGTTAACACTGAATTTACCAACACAAGTCAGGTGGAAGCATATTTGACCTTTCTACTGCTCCAAAACGAAGATATACAGTCTCTCCTCTCTGATAGACAAATTATCAATATATTAAGATGATTTATTTTCTTTTTTCGATCTGCTCTGGCTGTGCTGCTTCTTATATTTATTGTCATGTGTTTTTCTAAGGACTGGATCATCGCTCCCGAAGGCTACGCGGCCAACTACTGTGACGGAGAGTGCTCCTTCCCCCTTAATGCCCACATGAACGCCACCAACCACGCCATTGTACAGACACTGGTAAGACCCACAAGCCACAGGAGATCACCATGAACACAGTGCAGGAGGAGCCTCCCCGTCAGGTTTTTCTGATGGTGCTCATACAGTTCCTCTGGGGGATTTCAAAAACAACCAAACACAAGAGTTTTAATTGGCTTTGAGAAATAAATTAAACAGTCAGAAAGGTCTTAAAGGACCAGTGTGTAGGATTTAGTGGCTTCCACTGGTGAGCTTGCAGATTGTTAAGACCTCGTCTAACTATCCCCGTCCAAGTGTGTAGGAGAACCTACAGTGCCTGTGAAACACACAAAATGCTGTATCTAGAGCTATCTATTTAGGTTTTTATGCAGTAATGAAAATGACATGAATATTGTATTTGTACCATATTCTGCCAGTAAATCCCCATAAATCTACAAACTGGACTTTTTCAAATGTTGGCTTTTTGAGGCATTAAAGATAAATAAATATACAGTTATTGTGAAATACATTTAGGGGGGCACTCCTCTGATTTAGACATGAAGATAAGTTCATTTGTCATGAAGAGTACCACTAAACCTGTGAGAAAGTTGTCTTTAGTTCGATGCCTTTCAAAAATAGATGTCAAAGTGATGTCATTGGGGTTATCTCGGATTGGTCTTGATTATTTTAACAGAAAACTTGTGTTTTGAACTTTGTGCGTAGAGTCTGAAAGATGCAGGCGTTTACCAGACAGGGAGAGTCTAGAAAAAGATACTGTTGAGTTGCATAATGGCACTGTTTCCCAGTAGTGGTCCTCAGGGCCCACTACCCTGCGTGTTTTAGATGTTTCTAATGATCAGGTCATTATCTGGCTTCTGCAAAGGCTTTATGACGAGCAGGGAAACATCTAAAACATGCAGGGCAGTGGGCCCTGAGGACCACGTTTGGGAAACACTGCATTATGGGAAGTGTTGTGTTTTTGGTACTAGGGACATTCAGGATCCAATACTTTTTCTTTTTACTTTTAGTATGTACTGCAGCTGCCTTTACAAAGTGTGTACTTTTGCATGAAGTGTGCCCCACAATTGGGACATACTAAAAAAATGAATATTAGTATGTTAGTTACTAACTAATAATATTACGCTGTCCCTCGTGCTTCATACGTCCCTTGTTGTCCATAGTAAAAAAAGAAAAAAGTAAGTGATTTGGAACAGGTGGAAACTATTCTTTGTCTATGCTCTGCTGGTGACTTAGTCAGTGTGCCATATTCTGCTGCTACAGAGGATTGTGGATCAGAATAGCCAGAGAAACATACTGCAAATGCAAGCAGATGCAGTAGGATATCCTGGTATTTTAGCACTACTTGTTGAAATGTACCTGTAATCCATAATTTTTTTTTAATTTAAAAACCTGTAAATCCCGTTGAGATTACAAATCTCTTTTTAAGGGAGCCCTGGCCAAGATAGCAGCAGTAGTATCTCAAATAAACAATGTACTGCACTTATGCAATAAAGTGGACATAGTGTGTTTCAACTGTGGTTTGATGGAAACAGTGCTGCTGATACTTCATTGACTTTAAGCATTTCCACTGATTTTCAGGTGCACCTGATGAACCCCGAGAATGTACCAAAGCCATGCTGCGCCCCCACCAAACTCCATGCCATCTCAGTGCTCTATTTCGACGACAACTCCAACGTCATACTGAAGAAATACAAGAACATGGTGGTACGGGCCTGCGGCTGCCACTGACACCGGCGTCGAGAGCTGATAATGCTCAGTTCAAAGTTGGGTTGGCAAAGGGCTGCAGCTGCACCATTAACTCATGGGTGATGTTGACCTCAACTAGACACCAGCTTCCTGCCCAAATTCTCAGCCTGAGGCGTGTCCACCCCAGAAGATCATTACCACGTTCCATTCCAATAATCTTGGACAGTTCAATATGTCTGTCTTCATCAAACTAGGAGGGGATCATTGCAAAACTGGCACCCAATGGGTGTCATCTACAGGCAACTTCACCCTACTCCAGTGTTGAGCCGCCAAGTTGTCCATCACCTTCTTCTATTAGCTGTGGAGTCTTCACTTCATGGGTCTGCAAATGAGTGAATGACTGAGTGTGTGTGTGGGGAGGATGGAGTGTTTAAGTTTGTATATTATGTGTGTGTATGAACGCCGAAGAGGCTACTGCACCCTCCCCTTCATTGAGAGGACGAGGGCAAAACTGAACTGTTGTGGGACCAATCCGACCGCTGCTTTTACTTCTCTTCTCCTCACCGACAGAAACACACGGTGGATCAGTTCTCAGATGACGCTAGAACAATTACTGACAAACAACTTCCTCTCCGTGATGACACTTGGTCAAAGGACAGAAAACGTTTATAAAAGGTTTGAGTGAGATGGGAAAGTACAAACCTAGTTTCCTTTCCAGTGCAAATGTTAACTCAAACAATCTACTACTAAGTGAATGATACATTGGAGTCAGTAGATTCATATTTCCTTCCTCTTTCCTCATGTATTTTCTTCTCAAGCCATATTTGCCCTCCTAAAATATAATATGGACTGAACCAAAGTGACCGCAGGCTATTTTAGTAGTGCACTGCTCCAAATATCCCCTCCGTGTCAATATTTGCCAGGCTCACGCTGAGCTGCGATTCACCAGGGCTGGTTCAACATGATGCATGTTGTGGCTAAACTGATGTTTTTCTCCAAAGAAGCAAAGAATACAGCCTTATCCCTCCAACATACCGCAAATGGCCATTTCCATGTCGCTGCACTCGCAAAGTTAACAAACGCTTCCACCCCCTGACAACCCATCAAGAGACTTGTGGAAAAACATTTAGCGAGTCAAAAACAGCCAGCAGAACCGTTTTCTGTGCCAGCTTTCTGAAATTAGCCATTTGCTTTTTCAACCTGGAGGGTAACATTTGTGTCTTTCCAATTGAACACGTTACTGTGAGCTTTGAATGACATGGAGGTTTTTTTTTTTAGAGAACATATTTTAATGACAAACTAATACCAACAAAAATCAAAATACCTTATGTGCCTAACCAATCATAAATTACAAAATATACCTCTGGTAAGCTGCTGTTTACATTTGTGATCATGTTTAGACTTTTTTTTGTAAATACTTGTACATTCTCTGCTTATTTATTGCACCTTTTATTAAAAAAGAAAATCACATACCTTATTAACAGAGACAGATGCAAGAACAAAATGAAAATACAAACTTATTTTTGAAAAAATTTTATTATGAAATCTCATGTTACAACTTGCCATTATTCACTCTTTTTTGTACAAAATCCATGGGTAGTCACAACCCATGACTCACAAGGAAAAAAATACTTCTGTCACTGGAGTTCCTTAGACCATGTGCTATCCATAAAAACTTTTACTGACAAAAAAAAACTGCTGTGTCTGACTGTTTGTGTACCTGGGTCCGACAATAAATGGTGCCCTGCATTATATCCAGCACATATGTCTCACATAACCTGGGTCAAAGAGCATCTGCAGTGTGGTGGGTGTGGCCTAACAGGTGGGTTAAGTCACAGAAAAGCGTGCTGAAAAGACTTTTATTGGCAAAACTGCAAATGCTATTAGAACCAGGTCTGTGTCTCTTGGCCTTTGACTATTGGATTTGTGGGTTGATGGTTATGATCCAGTATACAGCAGACTAAAGAAGATCTTGAATAATTCATCTCAGTGGTTATAATCAGAGTGAGAAATTTAAACCAGCCACCAGCTAAATTTTAATTTATTTTGGTTGCATTTGGTAAATAAATGATGCTACTATTTCCAGCTGGTATTGCTATTCGTTACACCAGATCACCGCAGTTGTTTAAGCATTTAGCTTAAACTATACTCATGTATTCGGTTACCTAAAGACGTTGGCTTCACAGCTGGTAAAGCAGGAAAAGATAATTAAAAAGACCCAGGATGCAGCTGGTTCCATCACAAAGGTAAGAATGGCTCACAATCATAGTCAGAGAAGCGATATGCTAGCTAGCCCACCTGACCCTGAGCTGCTTTAAGTGTTCGTCTCAGTTCCAACCTCAACCAAGTATTATTACAAAAATATCCAACCACAGAGGGAAGCTTATAAAAGGCTCTGATGAAACCCATTCTTTCCCTGAAAAGATGACCAGTAGAACAGCTCCAGAAAGTGGAGCTAAGATCCTGAACTGCCCACCTTACGCTCAATACTGGCTCCAAGGGTCCTCTCACACTCCACTTCATAAATTAAAGACAGATTACCACAACCTGCATCTGATGGGTGTTTCTGATTAAACAGAAATCAATGTGAATGAAGCAGTAGGAACTTTAAACATGTTCAGTAATGGAGATATGGGGCAACATGGTCCAGGCCTGAGACCCTGAATGCTAGGAGGAGTAAAGAGGGAGGGCTGACTGAGAGCACAGGAGTCAGAAAATGGGAAAGATGATTAATTGAAATCTTAAGTTCACCAGACTCCTGTGATGACAATGATGCCTCCATCACCACTTCTTCTAGTCTTTCATGGGCGTTTCCCTGAGAGTTAAGTCAGATAGGCCGTCACTGGCATGGATAGAAAGTACCCTCAACTTAACACTCAACTTCACATTTGGGCAACACAACCTTTACAAACTTCTGAATGACAGTACCGTAACATTAATGGCTTGTGATTTAACAACAGATCCCATGTATAAAATTTTGCATTTTAAAAAAAAAATCAAATTGGCTACAGAAATATTCATCAGAAACAATTTTTAAAGGGGCAGAAACTGGGATATCTGTTCTTAAGGTGCTACCCTTTTAATAAACAGTTTGTATACGTGCGAGGAACTGTGGTTCTGATTGGTTGAGCAGTGCTTGTCAAGTGGTTGTCAGACATATTACTTCATTTGTGGGCCCAACCAATAGTTATCTCCTAATGAGGAGATTCAGGTTGAGCAACAGCAATGAGAAATACATTCACATCCAAAACACTCTACTGAATCGTTGTGTCCGTGAAACACTGGAGCGAGCAGACTGTGTCAGTCTGTGATTGGCCGACTCCTTTCTGAAGAGAACCCGAGTGGAGAGAGAGAGAGATAGAGAGAGGTTTGGCTACTGTAGGAGTGAAAGTGGTGTCCTACTGGCCAGTTATGCAGTGTGTGCGAGCAGAGTGGTCGGGGTGTCGAGTGGCACGTTTCTACAGCTCGTCTCTCGCCTGTCTCATCACAAAGCTGTGCAGGCTCTCCAGGTCCCGCCCGCCGTGATGCTCGTCGCCCTGCTCCCCGGCCCGGAAGATGATCAAGGTGGGGTAACCTCGAACCTGAATAAAAAGGGAAAAACAGCAGGGGCTCATTACATGTGCTTCGTCCTCTTTCAAAACCATTAAAATCTTGTCAGTGCTTCCTCTCTAACTGACCTACAGCTGTGGTGCTTTAGGCAAATATTGTAGTTTTTTCCTCATAGTTGTTGCTCTTCTGGTGTTAGTTAGGTTTAAAGTTGAGGTTCTAATGTTAAAAATCTTTTTAATTATTATATAATCATTACTTCTAAAGTATCTGGACTACACTTAGTTTAGTTCTAGATAACGTTAAAGCTTAATTACAATGTTTGTATATATGTGTGCAGTAGTGTTAATTTTCTTGCTGAGGTAGTGGACCACTGCCAAATGAATACAGAGGAAACACCATTTACGTAGCAGTGCAATCTTGAGGTGGAAATCCCAGATCACTCCTACAATGTGATCAGCTCTTGGTCAGAGATATGTGGCAGACATACAGACAGAAGCATGTCCTCTGTGATGGAGGTAACTTTGTTTAACAGTAAAAACTACAGTGGAAATAGGATGTAAAGATTTATATGAGAAATTTTATCATTGTGAGTCATCACTCAAGTCTTCAGAAAGATAAGTGACCTGTGGATATTGAACTCTGACGCAGCAATTCTGCAAGCAGTACAATGTACATTGTATACAGCGACCAACCAGTTTAATGATTATCCATTTGATTTCAACAAATCTAAATAGCAATGGGAAGTTAAAGAGCGGACATTTTAAAGATGCAAAATGAGCTTTTTAAAATCACTTCATTATAGATGAGCTGTAGTTTGAATCAAGAAGTCTAAAACCTTGTCAACATTACATAATGCACTGGACTTTCCTCTCAATAACTTAAATTCAGATTTGAGTCAAATTGAGGCTGATCGTGTGAGTTCCTTTACCCATGTGTCAAATCTGCTGTAGGATTACAGTCTGTAGCATCTACTTAAAGTATGTGGCTGTCATACTGCTGTATGGCTCTGTGATACAACCTGTACAACACACTTAATCCTAAAGAAGAAAAAAAAAAAGCTGATGGAAGGTAGGTGAATGAGGAAGCTACAGAGTGCTGCATGTTTTGATGGTGTCTTAATTTATAACTTGTTCATGACACCCAGACACTTACAGAGTACTTGTTGCAGAGCGTGCGCTCCACAGTGCAGTCCACTTTGGCTATCTTGACATCGGTGAGCCCGGGAAACTCTTTCTTGGAGAGATCCTCCCATGTTGGAGCAAGGTTCTTACAGTGGCCACACCTGCAGTCGAAAACAGAGAACACAGGAATTACATCGCTTACAGTGACTGCTGGGAGACTGTAATGTTAGCATTTGACTAAAACACGAGGGCACCTCCCCAAAAATCCTCAATTAAACAATAACTCTCTTAAACTGATGAATCACCTGCAAACAGTTTTTTGACTGCAGTGAAAATGTTCCTTTTGAAAGGCTGAACACCAACAAATATGTACTGAAGAAGAATATTTCAGGAGATGAAAATTATGTTGTGAATTTTGGAAATGATTACATTTATGCTTTTCAAATGTTGACTTTTGGACTTAGCAGCCCTCTGGAGTTATTGGAAATGTTCAGATGAAATGAGTCAGAAGCGACTGTCTTTTGCAGAACTATACAAAAGTAA
Source organism: Lutjanus argentimaculatus (assembly GCA_034769285.1). Classification (NCBI taxonomy): domain Eukaryota; kingdom Metazoa; phylum Chordata; class Actinopteri; order Lutjaniformes; family Lutjanidae; genus Lutjanus; species Lutjanus argentimaculatus. Next base: position 23,416,443 of record JAWZSL010000009.1, on the reverse strand, counting down.
TTTGAGTCACTTCATGTATTTGTGGTATTATGATATGCTGCTTATACTTCTACAAATGATGCAACTGATGCAGCCAAGTCAGACGTAAGGTTGGGTTCAAACAGAGGTTACTTATAGTGTGCTGCATGCTGGAGCTGAATGTAGGAGCTGAACATTCAAGATGTGAGTAATAGAAAAACTTGTACATTGAACTATTAAATGCATTTTACATCTACAGGCTAAATAGTATATTTTTAATAACCAAGTGATTTGTGAACTTGTTTAAAAAATTGCTGATCTTACCATGGAGCATAGAATTTGATGAAGGTGAAGCCCTTTGCCACAGTCTCGTCGAAGTTGGTCTCTGTTAGGGTCAACACACTGGACTGCAGACAGGAAACAAACTGATATTGAAACTGTGCTGGATGTGATGATCCTTATGATCACCTGGCAGAGAGCTTGTCAGCTTGAAAAACTTAACTATTCAGGGTTTATACAGCTTTTTAGTAAAATAGAAGCACTTTCAAGGTACCTAAACAAATAATGTCCACATTCTCAAGACTTTATCGTCACATAATAAATGTTAGCATTAATGCAACTGCAAAATTAATCTATATATTATCCCAGTGTTTATTTTAACAGCTGTTCATATTAACTTTGTATATTTTGATCATTATTATTTAATGCTTTCTCATATTCAGAGTAAGGAATCAACAGAGAACTTGTTCAACCATGAATAACAAATGTGATGATGGCATAGTTTCATTTAAAACATTTTTTTAAAAGTTGGTTTACATGAGTGATTGTGATTTTCAAGAATTCCTAACCTTGGAAACATAATGGGTAAAACTAAGCATTTCCCAAACTCGGTATGAACCCTGAACATAGGCGCTGCTCAGTGTTTCAACAACATGGCAGCTTTCTGGTCCCCATTCATGCCCACATCATCTCATTAAAAGACATATACATGTCACACAAAAATGTGACTTGTAAACGCAGGAAATAGCTAGCCCGACCATAATTGCTAGTGAGAGGCACATAGTTGAGTGGGTGCTATGCTCTGAGATTTTTACTCATATGCAGGTAAAAATGGCCGCCATATGTTTGGGCCATTCTAATAAAACATCAGTAGTTGTGCTCTGACATAACAGTGATCGTCTCCCCCACAATCACAGCTGCTCATGCAAAGCAGGTTGACAATGAAAGAAGTTGTAATAATATACAGGTGTGGTGTGTTATGTACAATTGTTTCTCAAATATGTTTTGTTCACACCCACCTTCACCTCCTCTTTGGCGGGCTCATCAGTGGGGACCTCGTTTGCTTTCTGATCCTCCTCACTGGGTTTCTCCTCTTGCTCCTCAGTGATGGCAGCCTTCAGCTGGTTGTCCACAAAGTCTTTGAAAGAGTCCAGGTCTCTTTTTCCTTTGTACTGGTCTGTCTACAAAAAACACAATAAATATCTTGCTGCCATTGCCATAAATGTGGAGGTTATCTGAATTATGCCATTGACATATAAATTTAATTTTGCTTTAGTACTATGGAACTCAAAATTGACCCTGAATGGTTGGGCCTTAATTTGAGAACCACTGGCATGTTGACACACTACGATTACAACACATATCAAAACCAAATACAATATGTGCCTTATAATAACTGATATCACTGACTGTAAAATATTGACTGATCATTATCATTTTTTAACTACACCAGTGTAAACACCATGTAATGACTGCTGTGATTAATATGCCAGTATTTTTACTATGTGTTTATGTATTTAATCGTCTCAGTATGATGTAATGTCAGGCAGGTTGTTACAGTTTGCAGTAAAACTTAAAAGTGTTGAGGAGAAACAACATGATGCTGGCAGGCTGTAGCAGTCCAAAACTTCTTCCTTACCTTCTGTCCGTTGTAGAAGAAGAGCAGGGTGGGATATCCCCGGACGCCGTTTCAGAGCAGACCTCATAGTGCTGCGTACAGTCCACCTGGGTCATAAATGTATATATGTGTTATTAAAGTACAATGCAAACACAGACCCTGTCAATTTGCATAAGAGGTGTTTAATAACGGCCTATGCAAACAAGCAGCTTCTCATATAACCAGCATCCTGTTAAGACAAACAGGTAACAGGATGGTGGTGTAAAGAGAGCAGAGAGCTGTTGAGAACTGCCTCAACACTGCATGTTAATGTAGTTTGCCATCAAAAGTGTACCTTTGCTGCCCTGTTTTTACAAAATGTGACACTTTATTCTTTCAATATCTGATTAATTCTTCATGAGCAGTTGCATCATGAACCTGTACACTATCTGAGGGACCCACCTTTCCTATCTTGACATCATCTGAGTGCTCAAAGGTGGTGGCCAGCTGCTCCCAGGTTGGGGCCATGGCTTTGCAGTGTCCGCACCACGGAGCAAAGAACTTAACAAAATGTGCACCTGAAGCAAGATGAGAAAAAAGGGGTCAGGAAAAAAGCTCCAGATAATACATGAAAATTGAAGACAAATGGAAAACAAAAAGGCCTTCTGCGACACATCAAGCTTTTAAATAAAAGAAGGGCTTACAGAAGTCACGTTAGGTCTTTTCTGTTTTTTTTTTTTTTTTTAGGGAACAAGGAAACAGATTTATGATGAATTTTGCAATAACATGCTGTTTTGTTTCTTTTTTATGTGAGAGTTATTTTTATTTCTTAAACTGTGGTGATGTGTCTTTGGATTTCAGGATTATGCTCTTTAGTTTTAATGCTGAATGTCTTGTGCTTCTCAGTTTTCTTTGTCTTCTAACATCTCAGGACCATGCTGGAGATAGTGTTTTCACATTAACATGTTATCCTTTGGGTTTGTCATTTCTGTGTCTGATAATCCACAATTTTCTTTTTTTAAATCAAAGAACATAAAATAATACTATAAAAGCACCCATTTCATTATGGATTTTCTCTGCTAAAGTGAGGCTGAACAGGTTTATGTGTTCAGATTTTTGATTTGATGGAGCGATGTAAAAAGTTTATTCCACTTAAAAAACTCAACACAGCCGTAAAAGAAAATATACACCTCTTACGCAGAGGTTATACGCAACCAATTACACAACGTTTATTGCAGCTCTGTTGCCAAGATGTGAAGCTGGGACCTATAAACAGTGTTTTAAAAATGCCTATGTCATATCCTGCTCTTTTACGTCTCCAAAACAAAAATAATTTATTTTTCTTCAAAACCAAAACACTTCAACTTCAGCGCAGTCTAAGAGCCACGACTTCAGCAAGACAATTATAGTGAGCACTGTTTGTTTTTGTAGTCGTTGTCTGAAAATCCAGAAACGTGAGGTGACAGGAGACAAGTGTTGTTCAGTTGGTTGACTGACACTGGGGACTGTGGCTCGGGTGCTCATGCTGAAATGTCAGTCACGTCAATCAAGGCAATGAGGAGTTTCCATTCTCTAACGAGGGATCTAGAAACACTACTGAGTGTGGTTGAAAACTGAAAGCTCAACTGAACGAAAAAGAAACAATTTATCTGTTGCAGGCAGGATGCAGCTGCATAAATATATAAAGATGAAGTTAACCATTCATTTGCCTAAGTTAAACAGCACTTTCATGATACATTATAAATGTTCTTTACCTTTGGCTATGTGAGCCTTAAAGTTGAGAGCAGTGAGCTCATACATGCCCTGTTTGGGCTCTGGGGCCTTCGGAGGCTCCAGTTCACTCTCTGGTTCCTGAAGGACAGACAAGAATAAGCATGAACACCACCGCTGCACTATAAGGGTCACTGGTTTATAAAGTTGAGGTATTAAAGGGATAGTTTGGATTATTTGGGGGTTATATGAGATACTGGTCCATAGTCAGTGGATTAGCTACAGTAGATGCTGGTCAGCGTGCCCCAAGTTTGGAGAAGCAGAAAGAAACAGACAGAAGCTAAGCAACGTACTGTTGTGGATGCTGTCAGCAGCAAAAGGTATTTTAGCCACTTAAAAAAGGTTCACCCCCAAAATAACTATATCAGTTTAAGCACATGCTCCATTCACTTCATTAGAATATTTTCACCGCTTTACTTTGCAGTCAAACAGCCTTTTTGATGGGAAACCACCATTATATATATTAGTATAAATTAACATTGCTCTCTCCAAACCGAGCTAGTGAATCCGAATGATCCTTTTAAAGCACCACAGTGACACAATAGCACACACAAACTAGCAGGTCAAGGCAGCAGTAGACCAACAACTCCTGTGTTCTGCAAGTTAAAATGACTGATTTTGCCTGTGGAGTTTGGTTGGTTTAGAGACTGTGAAATTTGTCTTGTACAGCGTGGTTTCCCATCAGAAAAGGCTGTGTGATGGTGAGGGAAAGTGGTGAAAATATTCTAAATAAAGGGTACACTTTAACTGATAGGGATTTTTTAGGTGTGCCTTTTTTAAAGCAGGTAAAATATGTTTTGCTTCAAATATACTTCAAATATTTGTAACTATCCCTTTAACTGAATGAACACAACTCACCGAAGGCTCCTCCTGGAGTGTCTTCAGCATCCAGGTCTCCAAAGACTGTAGATCTCTGGGACCCTGGTACTTCACTGCGTCCTGGTCTGGCTTAAACAACTTCAACCTGGACATAACACATTCTTATTTTAATTGAATTAATTGTGGCATTGCAGATTGATGATTTCAGTCTAAAGCATAAACAAGTAAGTTCACTAAAAAAATGCATGCACGTGCAATTGTCGAACTAGTTAATTCACTCATCATTACAAGCTCTAGGACCCACAATTTATTTATCATTATCATAAAAGTTCTGTCAATCATTATCCAGTGATGCTGTGTTTGGTAGAGTAAGCAGTCAGCAACATCCAAGTTTTAAGAGGATGTCATTAAGATACTGGCAGAATATTAAACTAAATGCAGGTCAATGTGTCACTTCTCTGTTAATCAGTAATGAAAAAGATTGTTTACTTCTGTGCTGTAAAAGTTGTTTTTATCCTACGTTCAACAGACATCACTTCTTCAATTAATTTCTTTGAGTATTTGATCAAAAACATTGAAATATCTAGGCTGATCTAATGCATGCCAATGAATTTATATGAACTGATGTATTGGTCTGACGAGCACTTACGTGGGGTAGCCCCTGACCCCATGAACATTAGAGCAGAACTTGGTGTCCTGGACGCAGTCTACTTTGACCACGTACACTGGGGGGTCATCCATGCTGTTGTATTTGTCTGCCAGTTCGTTCCATGCTGGCTGTAACCTCTGGCAATGTCCGCACCTAAACACAACAGTGGTACAAATACTGTCAGTGTACAACAGAAGCTATTCTTAAAGTTTTAACATATTTTGATCTGGTCAAATACATGTTTTGTACAAATTCTCTGAACTGACTACACTTTCCCAGGAAATGTAGAATTACATGCATTATAGCGTGCAATATAAAGATGATGAATTGTACTCTTAGAAACACCATGATGTGGATGGGAGCCTACCACTGCATAGAGTTGTCACAATACCAGAATTTTAACTTCTATCTTATACCAGTATAAGAAAAAATGATATCAATACCTCTTTGGATATCACAGCAAAAAGAAAATATACTTCTGGAATTAATTTTTTTGATTAACAACATTACACATGCTGGTACATGAAAAGTCACTCAACACTGTCTGGTTTTGCTATGATGCAAGCCAAATTTCAGGCAGAGCAATAAAGACTGAACTAAACTTTGGTTTTGAATAAGCACTTGGATCTTTTTTATAGCGTTAGTACTTAAGATACTACAAGAAAACCTACGATACTGTATCTTTTTAAACACATGGTATTGTGAAAGTATTGATATGTCCATACTTTTGACAACCTTGATGCATCGTATTCTTAGAAACTTGATGATGCAGATGGGGACATACTACTCAAGGATTTGACTTCTCCACTCTCCTTTCGATGATCAACAAGAATAATAGGACTTGTGGTTATTTGTGGCACTGAAAGACAGAGACTTAGTTTCACAAAAAAATGAGAGTAGACCTTACAGCTGTGCATACTGTCCTCTGATGCAAGGTTTCCCAAGCTTTATTTGCATATTAGACCACAGACCCTTTTGGGCAATCTTTTTCTATTTCTAAATTTTAAGATTCTAATGTCTTCATAGTCAATCAATGCTCAAACTAGGATCACTATAAACCACAATCAAAACAACCAACCCTATTTCTTTCCTTGCTGTTCAAACTTCCAAAAAAAGGTGTTATAAGTTAAAATATTATATCTCCTTTTTGCTGAGGACCCCCTACAACTCACTCAAGGACCCCTGTTGGTTTCCAAACCACAGTTTGAAAACATTCACATCTCCTAGTGAACAAATAATGTAAGATCATGACAGTCATAAAGTAAGAAATTTGTTGCAATGAGAAGAGATTTAGGCCAAATCTAAAGAGGGCAAAAAGGCACTTCATACAACTCTCAAGTCCATGCGACCAATACCAACCAGGATATCAAAAGACACCCATGATAGATAAGAGACACTTGAGTGATGAGAGAGACAAGAGTTGAACTTCTGGTCTCATCTTCAGACACCTCTGTCTGTCTCCATCTACATTAAACTGAACTTGAACCGCTCCCTTCACCGTGAGTTCCTGACACCCTTCCTCAGGCTCCTCTGGGGGCCCATGGACCCCGTTTTTGAACCGCTGACGTAACATCAGTCAATCAGTGCGTGCCACGTAAGCACAGCTCCCCAAACTACGGCTCTGAACTTCGCTTCATTCATGATACCTGCACTATTGTGAATAAGCAAAAGTCACAGTTTGCTTTTAACTGTTTAAGTTCTCCGTTACATGTCAACTTGAAAGTTTTCAACTATATTCAAACAGCTAGCAAACTACTAGCATTGCTAACATCGAGGCCCTCATGAAGAGTGCTCCAATCCGCTAAACTGCAGTCGGCTAACGCTAACTGTTCGGCTATGCTAGTTAGCCGCTCCGCTATCCACTCCGTTTGAACCAAACGGAAGAGGCTAAGTAGCGTCTTTGCTACTAGCTTGTTTGCTAACTTGCCGGCTAGCTCTAATCCCACTCTAACAGCCTTTTTTTTTTCTATTTTCAGAGTGTGTGTGGGATGTTACAGAAAGACAAATGTCACTGCCATTCAGTTTATTCACCGTCGTTAGAAAAACTTGGTAACTGTTCACTTACCATGGGGCGTAAAACATGACAAAGTGGGGCGCAGTGGGCACCGCCTCGTTGAACATCTCCACCGTGTACGTGTGCTTGGCATGCTCGTCTTCTTCTGCGTCAGCGTCGCAAAATACACTCGCAAACAGTAACGAGAAATAAATAAAACACAACACAAAGCGTGTGCAGTTCAGTGCTGAAGCCATGGTGAAGCTCTCTCGGCGGGTGCACAGTGTCCCTGCTGGTGTGAAAGGAGCGACTCTGAGCGTGCACGCCCCTCTGGCAGCCTCGCTTTAAAGGAATGTGGACTGTGGATGGGACACATGCAGATGGAGGTTCCTGTTAGTGCAGCTGGGTGTGCGAACAGGATGTTGTGTAGATCTGTGGACAACATCTATTCAACCTGACAGGTTCAGGCAAGTGCCATTCTTTGGAGAACTATGGCAGCCTGTATAAAAGAGGGAACTCTACAAGAGAGGAAACAATGCTTAAAGTAAAAAAAAAAGATACAGTGTGTTATACCTGCATTGGTGTATGCATACTTGCAATTGTCCTGCAATTGTGTTTCATGATGGACTCAATAGTTATGAGGTATTTAATCAGTAGTCTTCAGTAGAGATGAATGGTATGAAAATTTCACATCACGATTAGTGACCAAATTACATGGTTATCATTATTATCGCAGTATTGTTAAAATATGATGAAAATGTCTAATAACTACACTCCCTGAAATAATTTTACCAACTTTTATTGTGAAAATTTCTTAACATTTGAAATGGCATCATATCCTTTGAATGGTCCAGTATTGAGTGAGACCGCAGCAGACATCAATGTAATCCCTACAGGAAAATGTGCACCATTAGTGTATGCCCACTAAAAGTGCTTGTTTTGTTGCTGACAGGATCAAACTATTTTTCAAGTGTCTGACAACATTATATAAATGTCCCTAATGAGATAGACGAGCCTCTTTGACCAGACACTTTCGTTCTAGCACTCGCTCCAAAGCCACCATGCTCCATTTACAGAAATAATTTCATCATTGTAAAACACACTTCATTTAAACTTGACAGAAACAAAATAAAATTCACCAAAACCATCTTGGTTTGTCTTTTAACTGCTCCAACAATCACCGACTGGTTTGGTAGAATCAGCATCCTATCAGCATTAATAGAAATAGCTGAAGATTTCCAATGATTTGTTTTTTTGCTAAATAAGTTCAAATACTGTACCTTGTTAAAATGGCTTACATATAGCTCTGCACCTTGCCTTCATTTAGTATTCAAGGATGCATGAATATGCAAATAGTCCCCGCCTTCTCCGCTCACACATCAAAACCCACCCCTTCTTTTAAATAGCTGCATCTGACTTCTCCTCTGTTTTGCTAGCTAATCACAGTAACTACATACGTCCGGCTTCTTCTGTGGGCTGGGCAACATCTTTAATGATATGTATAGCGCCACACCCTTGATTAACGGGATTGGTTCCGTAGGTTTATGATGTCATATACCCAGCCTAACTGAATCCATTTTTTTGAGATTGCCCTTACTTACTGCAGTTTCAGCAAGCAAGCAAAAAGTGCTCAGCCTTGGCGACATCACATGGACATGTTAACAAGGTTAAAAATGTGATTTTCACTGGGGGGGGGGGGGGGGGGGGGGGGCGTCTTTAAAATTTTATTTAACATCATGTTTAGTCGGGCTAGCAGGGAAAAGCACTCTTACTTTGATAGGTTACATATTTCTCTACGTTTGAACATTGTTTAAAGCGATATTCCACCATTACATGATAACCCACTCAGTATGTACTCACCCCTATGCCGATGTGATGATGGGTGAAGATCTTCAGTTCACAAAACAATCCTGGAGTTTCAGCAGAAAACAGGGTTGCAGCCTCATCCAGTACAATGGCAGTGAATGGTAGACCACGGATAAAACGTTAAAAAAAGAACACAAAACAAACACAAAATGTCTCCATCCTGCTTGTGTGGTGTAATCCAAGTGTCCGAGCCGCGACATTAAAATTAACCGCAAAAGACTCCATTTACGCCACTGTTTTAGCCGAAATGTCAACTGTAGCATGTAGCGGTAGGATGTAAACATGGCATCGATCTGCAAGACTTGTATATCTCTTAATGGACGCACGTTCGGTGTCTCGTGAGATCAACACTTGGATTACACCACACAAGCAGGATGGAGACATTTTGTGTTTGTTTTGTATTCTTTTTTTAACGTTTTATCCGTGGTCTCCATTCACTGCCATTGTACTGATGAGGCTGCTACTCTGTTTTCTGCTGAAACTCCAGGATTGTTTTGTGAACTGAAGATCTTCACCCATCATCACATCGGCATAGGGGTGAGAACATACTGAGTGGGTTATCATGTAATGGTGGAATATCGCTTTAAAGCACTTGGGATTATGTAACTACACAATTCAACAAAATGTGTAACATGTTTTTAGCATTTTTAGAGATTTTAATGCGGAAATGTTACATATTATAGCTTTAAAGTCTGCAGTTTTTACTCAGTAGTTGTCAGACCAGAGCCATCATTATGTTTCCAGTATTGTATGATGGCTGTGCCGCATCCCTACATTGCCATTTATTTAATGGTTGACCTTATGTAACCCTTTATAGACACAAGATTAACAATTTAGCACCATATTTTAGATGATGCATATGAGGTTAACACAATTTCATGCATGAAATATCACTTTAAATGTTAAAGGAAATCCAATGAAGTCATACTAAGAAACTCTGTGAGAAAAATGTTATTACGCCATAATTTAAGAGCGTGTAGACATTTAAGAGAGTTTGTTCACCTCTGTTAGAATAAGGAAAAGCCAAGTTGGTTGAATATAAATGGTCCAGTAAGTTCCGGTTGACTGCACCACTTTGGCAGGCAGTCTGAGTTTCCTTCACACCTAGGTCTTTCTAGAACAAATTGACCGCTCTTAGCATGCCTAATAAATCTATTAAGACATCCATGAAAAGATGAAATATTATGAAAATAGACTCAGTATTAAGAGAACATAAAGTTAGCGTTTTTTGCTTAAACTGTAAAAAATATGGACGCGCTGGCTCAGGTGTCACATCACCGCTGGCTCAGATGACAGATGCTGGTTTTCTACACCGATGGTCAGATATGAGTCAGAGTTTTCCCCCTCAATGATGGAAACGATGCTTGAGAGTGAGAACATTTTAAGCAAATATAATTAATCCAATTTATTACATTGGATAAATAGTGCCTCTCATGGGTGCTGTAGCCTGGTGTAATGGAGACAGTGTCTATAAACAATGCATCTATTCCCACAATGTTGTGTGTTTGTGTGTGTCTGTTCCCAGAGTACCTGCTGGCCTCATGGACTGATAGCTCTTTGGCGAGTCCTGCCTTCTCCACTCCTCTTCTCTTCACTTTTAATAGAGTCATGAAACCAAATGGAGACAGCCTTCATATGTACAGTATTTCTCTTTAATCATCCCCCTTTTTCTTTCATCTGGACAACAGGAAGTGTGGGAAGAGGAAAGGAAGAGGTTACAGCATGGAAACAGACCGAGGTGGCGCCCAGAGCGTGCACTATGGTACCATATATAACACTATTCCAGATTGTCGCAGCAGCTCTTTCATAAAACCAGCTCTTCTTGAATGTCTGTATGCTAAAAGCGGGTGAAAATGATCCTACCATACACAGTCAGTGTCTGAAGATAGATATATATGTTACAGGCTGAGGTGTTTATGAACTCCTCTGTGTGTGTAGATGTGTGCGTCGGTGCTTTTGAGGGAAGTTGTGTCAGGAGATTGTCCTGCTGTTCCCCTGACAACCATTTAAATTCCACTCTTAAACACACTCATGCACGCACGCACACACAGATTATTCTGTCCATGGGGAGTGCAAACGTTCAATGGAGAAGCAATATACTTTAAGAGACTCCCTCACAGAGACAGATGATGCTACACTGACCTCGGGGTTGACGAGAGGCGATCTTTAACCCTGTAAAAACTCAAACATGCTTTCACTTTGAAGAGCTTGAAATGTTTTAACCTTTGGCCGTGACCTGATTGCAGAGAGCAAACTACAAAAAATACAACAGACAAATCCAAAGGGTCACTGGCCTGGAGATGTCTAAATGCTTTTTGACTTCTGTAATAGAGCCAAAACTGACTTTTTTTTTTTTTTTTTTTGGTCTAGCAGGTAGGTATACAAGAAATATAACAGTTTGTTTCCATGTCTTCAGGCCTAAAGAAAGACTTATTTCTATTGATAGCCAAAGGAATAATGAATAGTTTGGAAAATACATTTATTCAACTTAGATAATAACATAGCATTCTCATGCCTATAAGCTAAATATGAAGCTTCAGCCAGCTGACAAGATCCCAACAAACCAAATGTGGGACACAAATTATTTTTGTGTAGGACAATGTGGGACATGTGACCAATACTGAGAGGTCTAAAATTTTGATATGTCTAATTTAAAAATAAATTTCACACTTTGCCCCCTGCACCACACATAATTACTTTCCCAGTCCTTGTGGCATCTGTATTTATTTCCTTTGTGGTAGTTTCCATCATATTCCCCCTAAATCTGCATAGCTTTGGGGAGACATCAATTTTTCCCCGTTATCCGTTTCCCCGTCCATCGTAGTGGTTTGACCTTTGAAAATTAGAGCCAATTAAAATGTGGGACATCATCTGAATATGTGGGATGATGGGAGAAGGGATAAAAATGCTGTGTCGTCCCACATGAAGTGGGACAACTGGTCACCCTAGAGCCAGGAGTCTTAAGAGTTAATTAGTGAGCTTTAGAGGTGATGGCAGATGGATTTTACTTACGGATAGAGTAAGTTGAACAGATATTCCATTTTTGGTGGTCTGTCCCAAAGTCCCTGTTTTAAAAAAGATTTTAAAAATCGATGTGAAATAAAATGTTACGTGGCAACAAAGACCGGCACCAGAGCCTTGTGCTCGTTTTGGCCAACAGAGGGAGCTGCTCGCTATAGCAGCTTCATGTAACTCTTCTTCCTCTACTACTTACTACAGTACATGCTTGCGCTAGTTTTAGAGAAAACAGCTGTGGAAAACTCTGACCCCGAATTTAGCAAGTTTCAAGTGAATCCACAACCTCACTGCAAATTTCTTTTAAAGCCAAGTAGAGTAGAGAGGAAGGAGATGGAGAGAAAAGGTAAAGAACTGATCACAGAACCAACCGGCCAATTTATTATTTCCAACAATGCTTTTGAGATAAAATACAAAAATTAATCAAGCAATGGGAATCTGTTGAGTGTATTCTTTAATGATTTACTGGTGATAAGAGAAGCTGCTTTCAGTTTTGTTTGTAGGCCCACAGTTACGTCACTGCAGATATTGTGGGACATTCAACCAGATAAACTATAAACTGTAGTTAGGACAAGACAGGACAGATGAAACTCTCCATAGGACACAGTTGAATAATCATTGAAGTTATGCTGCTATCTCATCGTGTGTAAAGGTGCACACAGCCTCTCTCTCTGGGGCGACACACCTTTTTTCCCACTTGTGACACATCCCCTATTTATGGGAATGTTACATTTTATGACCCAGACCCTCCGCCTCCCTGATTAACCACAGTGTCCGCGGTTGCAACTGCTGTCCGCGCATCTCTAAAGTTGGTATTATGCTTTCCACATCCGCCAGAGCATGACGGTCTGCTGGAGTCCATGTTACGAAAATTTCCGTGTACACGGTCGACAGACTCGTTCATGGAAATTTCCAAGCGGCCACTACAGATGTTGATCTACTGAACATGCGTGGAACTCCAAGCGGACTTCAGAAACTAGTATAAACAGAACTGACTCTGTCAGCTGTCCATGTATGCGTCCATTTAGGAGTATGTTAGAGGTCTAAGAGATAGTTACCACTACAGTCGGCAGAGTAAAATAACCATTAATTTTGTTACCAAGTAATAGTAAAGTAATTTATTACACTTCCTGTGTAACTTGCCCAACACTGGATATCAATCTTCCTATCTAACTCTCTGCAAGAGAGTGAGTCCATATGTATTTCCAAAAACGTGACAGTATTGCTTTAAATTTTACTCTTAAAGATGATAAACTCTCTCAGCACTTCCTTTAAAAAACACATGAAAGTATCACTGAGTGAAAGAACACTGAGTGCTGCCTTCTTGTTTTTTCTGCTCCACATCAAAGGTATTTTTTCTCAACTGTTATGACTGCTATGATCATATTCCTGCTTCTGGCAGTACGAGAACTGCCACCCACTAAAGTTTATTTGAGCTGTTGTATCAAAAAATGGCCTTGACATCCACTCATGACCCAGAGTTCTCGCTACACTCTCTTATTCCAGCCGCTGCTCACTGAGTAACACAAATGCCTTTATAGTTAATTGGAGGTGAAAAATGATATATGAGATTATTTTCCTTGACTTTCCACACTATAAATAACATCTACACACAGGCCCAACTCTCCCAAAGGGGCTCTATTGTTACCGTGGCAAGCCAATAACCACACATCACTATTTAATCTCAACATGTCATATAGCCGTGGTAAATATGACCCAATTGCTGCTGACACATTTTACATTTTGCCCAGTGAAGTGGAGGCTGCATAGTTGTGGGTGTCTGCTGGTTACCCATTGTTGATGGCCAGGCACCTTGCCAGGCCAGCTATAGCATGCTGTAATAGGAAAAAGAAAGATTAATGGACCCTGGGGACCCGGGGACATTCTGTTTATTTTCTTAATTGCATGAAGTTGGTGGCTGAGAGTGCGAGAGCAAGAGTCGGCAGGTGGCAAAAGGGGTGAAAGTGAGAACTGAGAGATGGTGAATAACAGAGAGGCAGAGTGTGTGAGTTTAAAAACAGACCATTCTATTGTTAGATATTGTTCAAGGCCACTAAGTTCAGGCAGAAAGCAATAACTCTTTCAGGCTGGAACAGGATATAAAAAATACTTTACTGTGATCAACTAGCTTCTCATGGACTTCTTGGTTAAACAAACCACATGATTTTTTTTTTTTTTTTTTTCAGAATACTTTTACCACATGTAGTAATACTATCATATCGCTATAAGTGAGCATTTGGAAATACCACTTATCCATTTTTTATTATCCAAGAGGTGATGGGAAAACAAGCGACCATATGACATCGCACTGTTGCTGAAAGAGCTGGAAACAGCGAGCCTGCTCTGTCTAAAGTACAAACTACCTACCAGCACTCTAAAGCGCACTAATTAACATACATCTAATTACGTGCACCAGGGCAAACAATAACACAACTTACTGACCGGAAGATGTTGGATGTAGAGTTGTGGTTAAACAGGCTGTTTCCTTAATGTCTGATGACATGTCATGGTAATTTTAATTGGTAAATATTGCATATTTCTCCTTTAAGGCACAATATGAAATAGGTGTAATCTCTCACTAAATTCTGAGCAAGTTAAAAGATAATGACATTTCCCAAAATGTCACACTGTGGCTTTAAATCTTAACTGACAGATTCATATATTCTCACACACCTAAATTTCCCCTCTGGGAGAACATTAAAGGATTATCTTATTTTAGCCTACTACTGTCAAAAGTGTATATAACATCTCCATGAAGTAAAGAAACTTTATCATCATAAAATTTAAATAAAATGCAGAAATAATATGAATCCTGTCTAACAGCTGTAGGCTACCTCTCACAAACAGTATCTATTTCAAATTGGGGTGTGCTTTTAAACACTGCCAAGGAACACCCTGAGAAAACCTTTAAGAAGACTTTCTGGAACATTTCAAAGGCTATTTCTGACCTAATCTGATTTTGGCGTGTAAACATATGGGAATCACCTTGCTGGATGCTCACTCTTTCTGTAGAAATGCTTTCAGGACCATCCTCCCATCATGCAATCCAAAGCCAGACGTGTTTCCATTAGTAACACAGAGACTCATGGTAGTATCATATCCAGGACACAGGATGTGACCAACGGAGGGGAACCAATGTCATTTACAGACAGCTTACTAGAGCTGCTGCTACAGGCACCTGTGCTGGGAAAAGCCAGCAGGGAAAGGGCTCTCCCACATGATTGTGGAACAGTTCCAGAGACAAAAGTCAAGGGATGGAAATCAGAAAGGACCTTGTCTTTTCATCTAAGTGGCTAAAAGAGAAAGGTAGGAAGTAAGGGAGTGTGAGAGTGGAGAAAACAAGAAAGAAAGAAAGGAAGTTCTAAATGTTAATTGGAAAAAAATATTTAGGAAAGGAAAGAAAGGGGTGGGATAGAGACAGAAATCGGATAAATGAGGGAGGAAGGGATATGGGAAATTGTTACGGTAGTTGTGGATTACCATGACAACTCCCGCTGTATCCCAAGTGTTTTTATGTTCTACTGCTCTCTGCTGGATCCAGGCGGATGACTAAAGCTGTGCCAAGTCTCCTGAGGTATCTACAGTATTGGAATTACCGTAATTTTCCACAAGGCAAGGTCCCGCTGTTTTCCCACTGCTGGGAACTCCACACAGAAGCTGTAAACAGGTTGGATATCGAAAAAGTGTGGCTGGATGTTGCTGTTGTTTGAGGAAAAACGTGCTCCTGAAAAAATGACCTTCGTCTTCAACCATCGTGAAATTTAATTAATACATAAATGGCCACATAATATTTTAATTGATACAAGTATTAGCAAGGATCAGAATTTTATGAAGGAAGTATTTTACTTTGTTGACCACATTTTCATACTTGCAGAAAAAAGAATAAAAAACACACCACAAATTCCACTCAGTAGCTGCACTTCACTGTTAGGTCCAAGGGGATTGTTGCAACATGACCTTTTTTGCAGCACACTACTGCTAACTATGCCATAGCTGCTGTTAGCTCAGTTAGCGGTCCTATGGGATACAGCCTCAGAGACCAGTGTAAAACATAACATACAGTTCATGTATTAGTTTTTGCAGTGTTAATGTAAAATGAACCATTTACACTTGAAGTCTGCTTTGGTGGCAACCTGCTGTCTCCATATGTTGCACGCTCTCACACTTTCACTTCTTAAACCAGGAGATCTGTCTGCTCACTTGAAAATCCTTTCTCTTTGTTTCTTCCCAGCAATGCTTGTGCTCCGGGTGCACTGCTTCCTAGAGGTGAGGAGAGCTGACTTTCTGATTGGTTTATTACATGTTCGGCCTGCAAAACATCCATGAATTAATCAAAGCACTTGTGCACAGCTGATAGGATAGGTGTATCCTGCTGTGCGCTGTAGGTGGGACAGGGCAGGATACCCCTGCGGCCCTGGGCGCAAGACAGCAGAGGTGAATTTGGACACATCTTGGATAAATTAAAACCATTGCGCCTTTGTGCCTTATGCTTTGAACTTGCGTTGCATGTGGAAGAATTTCATACAAACACATTGACTTTTTGATCCTGCTCACACTCTTAGTGGTGCCCATACTGATCATCATAAAGCTGTAAGTAGTTCAGCAGACTCAGGCTGTCATTTTCTTGTCCATTTCTACAAATGTCTCAAAAACAAATTAAGTTATGCAGCACTGTAATTTGCTGAACATTCAAACATGTCCCAGAGGTGAAACATCACGGGTGGTGACAGGACCCACCTTGACTTGGACTCTGCCTCTCACAGACGCTTCTTGGTCCAAAGCCTTCACTGTAAGAACCCCACATCCTGCTGGTAAAGCCATCAGGATATACTGACCAGATTGCAAGGGGGTTGAAGTAGGGCAGAGAGAGTGAAAAGAAGCGAGGAGAAAAGATGTGGACATCCTGGTGTGACCAGTGGTGCCACAGTGGGAAAGTTTTTAGCTCAGCTAAATATTATGTAATAGACCTTGAGTCATTATAATTTAGAGCCTTTGGAAACTTGTCATGTTATGGTTTTGATATATTTAATGTTCCAGTTAACCATAATTAAAATGAATTATGTATGGGTGGATGTTTGAGATCCATCTAGATTATCCTGGTGTGAGTTGCAGAGTTTTGGAGATATTAGCTGTAGAGATGTCTGCCTTCTCTCCAATATATTGAAATAGATTTTACATGGCTTGAAGTGCATGTGGTTTGTTTCCAGAAATCATGACCCGGTTAGTCACAATAATCCGCAGACCTTGTTGTGAGCAGTTTCGTGTGGGAATGATTTTCTTTTGACCAAATTACACCCATAAACTGTATCACTGCGCAGAAGAAAGTGATCGTCTACTTGAGGATGGGAGGTTACAGTTTAGCTGAGGATGATGCCTATGATGTTTACCAGGGGTGTCACGATTCTCTAAGATTTGATTTGAATTTCGATTTTAAGGTCACCATGGTTAGACTATCAGTCTTGATTTGTATTGATCAACAGACAGCGAGTAACATGTTCAAATTGTTTGTATGATGTGTGATATAACAACTAGTAAGCTAGGCTATATCAGGGCTATATTAGGGGTTAAGGGTTGTTTTTTTTCTTCACACAGGTTTGTGTTTTTTGTCTGTTTTTTTTTGTTTGTTTGTTTGTTTGTTTGTTTTGTTATCTAGTTCCATTACATTCAAAAGGAGGGAGACATCTCTGTGGCACGGGTAAGAAGAAAATGTGATTTGATTTTTGGTGAACTACTTCTTTAAATCTAGTTTTTAAATGAGTTTATTAAGAGTATTAATTTATCCCCCTTAGCATTATAAAATGGTATATGCTACACAAATAAATATCATGGTAAAAATACTAACAGAGACTTCCTTGAAGCCCACACATTGGAAAGCATCCACTCTGTTTAAGTGTCCTTGAGCAAGACATGAAATGAAATGCTACCAGCTCCATGCTGCCGCTTTGTAGCCAAGCCCAGCCTCTGAAATAGAAAACAGAATTTCCCTACAAAGATCAATAGAGGATGACATAATGCTCGGGTCCAAGAAAAGAACACGCAAGGTTGCTCTTACATGAGCGGAGCATCCAAATATCATTGACAACCTACAAATCAAGTGGCTGCCATGAAGGCTTGAAGCTACAAGGAAAGAAGGCCTCCAAAGTGATATTTCAGCAGACAGTATTTCATATGAGGTGAGCCATAAATGTCATCAATAACCAATGGGGCTTCACTTTGCCTGAGCAAGAGCCGTATATAAAGACTGTCCATGGTTTTATTCTTTTTGGAAATACTGCCAGACGTGTTAAAGGAGTGCCCCAGTACCTGCCTTCATTGCGTCAAGGTTTGTTTTTATTTTTCTCCGCTTGTTGAAAAAAAAAAGAAATTACAGATGCTGTCACCCACTTACTGGTACTCCCACTTGGTCTCATGGAAAATGTAAAAGGGGCCCAGCCTTGTTGAGGTCGGGCAGACGTTGCCTGTGAGAGGTGGCCAAGTCACAAAACAGATGTTTACTGTTTTTCTAAGGATGATTTGTTTCTGCTCAATTTTGACTCGGGTCCAACCATAACCTACGTCCCTTTAACATAGCCCTGCATTAGAGTGGGCAGACAGAGGGCACAATGCTCCAACCAGGTGTTTATGTTTTATTGTAAATGTCTTTTATTGTATGCATGCTTCATAAGTCCGTGGGTAAGTGAGTTTATGATTCCGACAGGTGTCTGGATTCTTCTGTTCTCAAGCAGATGTGCAATAAAATGATCAGATGGATCACACATAGGAAAGTTGTACTTAAGTGTGTGTGCGTGTGTGTGAGCGCACGCTCTCCTAGATGTGTCACTGTGTAAGCAGGAGTTTTAGGAAGCCTACACTTTTAGAAATAAGGGCTTCATGAACCCTTTTTTGAAGAAAGGGATAGTCAGGAGTTCTTTGTAAGACTCCATTAAGAACCCTTTTCATCCAAAGAACACTTTTTGGAAAAAAAGAGTTCTTTCTTTTGTCAAGGGTTCTTTGTACTGCACCGTAATATAAAACAGGTCTTGGTGGGCTCTTGATAAAACCCTAAAAGTATAAAAGGGTTCTCAGTAGAACCCCCTGGATGGGTTTTTAATAAAACCATTGGAATATAAAAGGGTTCTTGGTTCTTGGGTGGGTTCTTATTAGAACCTTTAGAAGGTGGAGAGATTCTGGATAGAACCCCCTAGAGAGGGTTCTAGGTGGAACCATTACACCATAGGGGGTTCTGGGTGAATCCTTTAAAAGATGGTTCTAGGTATAAGCCCTTATGTTGGGTTCTATGTAAAACTCTCTGAAATTTCCAAGCAAAACCTTCATTAGGTTGCACCAGGAACAAAAAAGGGTTGTCCTTTGAGCACAAGCCGAAGTTAGGACAGTTAGGACCTTTATTTCTGAGAGTGTATGTGTGTTTCTGTGTGTCTTTCAGTGTGTGTGTCAGTGCATCTGCAAAGCGTCTGCAGAGGCAGTCATGGGCCCGGTAAAGGTCTCTCCACAGAAGCCATTAAGCAGTGCGTCTGTTGGAATAATGTGTTTGACTTGGCTGTGGGGTAGCAGCAGGTGCGGGGAGGACCGGCCTGGAGCTGCTGCTCACTGCCGTCTTTGATCTGCAGGCCAGGGACCAGTCTTCCCTTCCCCGTGTCTTTCCCTCCCATCTTTGGTCTTCCTCCTTCCTTGTCTTTATTCCTCGCTTCCTCCCTCGACTCTCAGTTTTTCTTACTGTTGTCATTGAGTTTTTCTTTCTTGGTTTTCCCTTTTCCCTCCTTTCAGCAGTTTATCCTTCTTCAGATGTCTTCTTCTATTCTCTTTTTGTGTTTCTCCCCCACCTCTCTTTCCCCTCTCCCCATATGATAGCTGTCAAAGAGCTTACAGTTGTAGTTGTCCTCCAGCCACACATCTGCTAGACCTCAGTGACACTACTGAATGGAGAGCAATGAGTGCAAGTTTAAATTTGTACATTCAGTGGATCACTGAAAGAGAGAGAGAGAGGCTTGGAAGTTGCTAATAGAGATGTTTGCTCATTTTACAGGTAGTTCATTCAGAATGAACAAGTGGATAGTAGGCGTGAAGAGAAGTTATGCAACATTTTGGGAAATTTGCTCATTGGCTTTCTTGTTGAGAGTTAGATGAAAAGATCAGTGTCACTTTCGTGTACGTATGTGTGTTAAATATGAAGCTAAAGCCAGCAGTAGTGTTGCGTGGGGAGGGCTGGGTGGAGTGAAGGGACAGAGCCGCTGTTCACTGACAGCAAAGTGCCTTGGAGCTTTGGAGGAGAGAGCCAAGGGAAGACCAGAGCTTCAGGAGGAAAAACCCCAGGGTTATACCGGGTCTGCTCTGGTGGTAGGAGAGCTCAGAGGTTGATTTTTTTAAACTTTTGGGATCAAAATGTGGATTTATCTTCACCCTTGCTTCTCAACCTGTCTGCAGCATGAGCCACAGAGGAGCCGACCTCCACTGCCTGTAACATTACCGTAATTAGTCTCTCTTCTTCATCCATGTTGACTGCTGACTGAAGGAGAAATGTACTTTAACATTACTTCTTGAACATACAAACACAGCCGGCACCTTCGGATGATAAGTAGCTCTTAGTTAGTTGCTCATGGGCTAGCTTATGGCTGTGTTTGCAAGGAATAACTACAAATGTTCCCAAAATTATTATGGAAGGTGAAAATTCACACTGCTTTCTGTCAGACCTCAACATGCTGCTGGCTGTAGCTTCATATTAAACTTACAAATATGAGAGTGCTATCATTTTTTTCATCTAACTCTTGGCAAGACAGCAAATAAGCAAATTTCCCAAAATGTCAAACTTCGCCTTTAAGATAATGTCTGATCCAAACTGTTTGGTTTGGTTGCTTGTGGTTAAAGATGATGATTCGGGATTATTTGCTGAACGGCAGATAAAACCTTGTTGAGCTCTAACAAGAAGTCATGACAGCAAGTGCTTAACATGGGCATGCAGTAGGTGAGTCATAATTTTAGGTCTGGACTCCTCCCTTCCTCTGTGTCTTTCTCTCTCAGCCTCAAGGTAAAACCATTACGCTTGAAACGAAGAAGCAGCAGTAGCAAAAGAAGCAGCCCACTTGGGTTCAGAGAGACAGGGGAGGGAGACGATGAAAAGTAAAGCCCAGGGCCGTCCCGGGGCCCTGAGAGAGACTTGCCTTTATTGAAGGAGCCCACTCCCATGCATTCCTCTGCCAAGAGCCCGGGCCTCCCTGGAGAAAGCCAGGATGAGAGGCTGACTCACATTCAGAGGGGGGTTCATGGACTGGAGCTGCTACAAACACACAAAAATCACATCTACACAGTGGCACAAACAAGCACGCAATAACACACATTCATGCACGCACCTTGTTCCTCCATCTCCTGTCTGCCTCATTGTTCTGTCAGTCAGGATGGTTTTTCAGCTGTGATCCACAGCAGGGATTCTCTATTTCCTGAATGGGTAACACACGCAGGCTTGTAAAGCACAACTGATTGATTTATTGGGTTTCAGGGGCTGAGGTAGGTGGGATATTAGATGCTCCTCGGAGATCTCATCGTGAGATCACTCAGTGAGAGCAAAGGGCTTGCTCTGAGAACAACAGGGGAGAAATTCCACTTTCTTGGATCCAACTGACAATGGGACAAAAGTATTTTTTAAGGAGTGTTTTGCTTTGTTAGCTTTGTGAAATGTTCACTACTTGGGGAGCTTATCTTTCTTTTCCATTACAGTTTGGTTTAGCCTCCCAAAAATGTTCACGAGTAATCCTGTTTTTAAGATGCCTATCATTTAAGAGGCATCTAAAAAAGCTTATGCAAAAGAAAAGAGAATCCAGGAGTCATTATTTTACAGCCAATTCACATATTTCTTTTCCTGTTTCCACATGACCGTCAATGACTTTACAGTCTACGATGTGTATAATTACATGTTAAGGATACACGACAAACAGACAAACTTGATAAGTATCTTGAAACCTCTTGTGCCAGCTGATAAAAAAGACAATGAAAATGACAATGTTTGCATTGGAAAATGTATTTGTAAGGTTATTTCTTGGCACTGACTTCCATTTCCATCTAAAGATTTAAAGGAACTGATGGTATATGAGAGCTGATGAGTAAGAAACATCTTGTCCAAATCTGGAAACCACCTGTTGTGCATTTTTACCGAGAATGGTGTCTGATTTTATTGACTGTTTAAACTTTTACTGCTATATCAGTTTTATTTTATGGTATTCCTAACAATGCAGGCACTGAAAATATTCTGGAAAAGCCCTGTAGGTATGTTCTCACAACGTCACACTCAGGAACACAATGAACACTGATGAACAACATACCTGGAAATACTTGTTCATTTTCAACTTTCAAAGTTTTTCCCTTACAAGCTATTCTTCAGAATCTCTGTTTCTTCAATAACCAAGGCCTTGAATCATCTGTTATATTGCCATACTTTCTCCTCTATGTTTCATGACTTATTTCCGTTAAATCAGTATCCGGACAATGACTGATAGATAACATGATCAAAAAGATTCAGAGCAAATGTTTTTTTCATGACCAGTGGATTAGATTTAAATCATTTCCTTTACTTCGCAACCTCAGTAATATTTCATGGGAGGAAGATATAAATCCAGAATGCAATGAGTTGGCAGGAAGTTCAGTAAATTGACTGAAGTGAAATCTCTCAAGCTTATTCTAAATCCAGTGCCGGATGACCACATGACTATTATTAGAATTATTGCTGGTCTTTGCAGTTTACTGCAGCTTTTAGCATCATCAACAAATATGATAGTTCAATTAAGTTACGTATGCAAGTTTATGATACCAGAGGGTTTGGGGGTTTAGGGGTTTGTCTTTGGGATAATGGGCCTTTGGGCAGATGGACTTAGGGTCCAATGGGACATTTTTCAGACTATTGGAATTTCAGAATAATGGGCTGTTGGAACAATGGGAATCCCACATATTATATCACCTTTTTCAGTAGATGGCTAACTTGTTAGCAAACATTGTTGCCTATTAACTCATCCACCAGATGTAAAGTGATGTTATCACTCTTTTGGAGTTGTGTGTCTGTCTGCCCAATGAATGTAAATCCAATATTATTTCTGTTTTAGCTCTACTTTTGGTCTCCACCAACTCCTGATATACCAGCGCTTACAGCTTGTTATTGTTGCTAGCCAAAAATATGCTTTGTGCAGTTTTAACTACATTTGAAACAAGTTTTCTACACAAATGTTCTTACTTCTATTAGGATGCCATAATAAACAATGTTCTACAGTGTTAGGGTTAGAATCATTGAAATGGTCGGCAACAGTCAAGAGAGATAACATCAGGAAAATACCTGCCGGGTACAGAAAACAAGGAAAATCAAACCCATTGAGAAGGTATGTGGTTGGCAGTGAAGCCAGACATTCCTCTAAGGTTCAGGAATCTAGACGACAACATGCTTTGTTGCTGCTGGTGGCCACTGTGCGATGACAGGCCATTCCCAGCATCCTCTCTGGCTATTGTTTTCCCTGTGATTGACTGAGGAAGGTGTTTGTTGTTGCTGGACTCTTATCTGTGTTTCTTGGACCTGGCAGGAACGCAGAGCTGTTGTATTAGCACGGCTGTCTGATGAAACTGAACAGACGCAAAACATCACGTACAGTTCAGCTAATTAGACCTTCTATTGCACAAAAGATGGCGATGGATGGAGTGTGTGTCTTTCAAATGGAGATAATCTGATCAAGACATCTGGTTGAGAAAATGACTGTTCGCTGCACAGAATAAAAACTGACATGTTGCAGTGTCGGCCTTCACCAGGGAACATATCAGTGCTTGCTAATAAGGGAGTGCTGGCATTTATGGTGAAAGGTGGGACGTTTAATTTCCATCCATTTTCTTTCCAATGATTGCTTTTATATGCCACCCAGTGCTCATTTTCTAAGCTGCCAGGGCCTGAGACTATCCAGCATGCCTTTCCCTCAGAGAAATATCAATTTCTTAATTTGTTTTACTGCAGCTTTGAGAGCTCTCCCTCTCTTATTTAGCGATCCACTGGGTGAATGTTTGCTATTGCCAAAGAATTCATATTACCACCTGCATTTCAGTCCGCCCAGGACCCATCACTGACTCCCTGGGGTGGTTTTATGCTGGATTATTAACTTGGAAGCACGGTGCTTTTGTTCATTGGCATTTTCATTTTGGACCCCTTAGTAATTGAGTAACAGGGGCCCATCATATAGCACAAAAGAAAGAGAGTGAGCATGCAGAGGCTGAAAATTCTCATAAGCTGTCAGGAAAGTGAGTGTGAATGAATACCTCCTAGCTTTCTATTGTTCCGACACAAAACAGTGAAATTGTGTTTCTGTTGGGCCTGCTTTTTCTCATCAGTCGACTGAAATGAAAGGTGATCAGGCCAAAAAGAACATGTTTGATAATGCCAAGTTTGCTGTCAGCAGCATAGAAACTGTAGCAGTTCTCCGGGGTCATGTGTATTTTATTTGTTTTTCAAGGAAGTTCAAGCTCCGCTGATGTTTTATTAGTTTTCAAACAGTGCAGCAATAAAGTAGAGTGAATAGACATTTAAATATCTGACCATAACATGAGCTGCGTTTGACCTTTCTGACACTCATAAAAGTGGACATTGTACCTTTTGTCCTGATAAAAACAACAAAGATAAGAATCCAGTCATGTGTTTGCAAAATGCCCTTTGTCAGGATGCACAGGACAAGGCTTACAGGACAGAAACATGGATGGAATTGGTACAGAAACACATGACACACTATCATGAACACTGACAGCAAGCTTAAGCTTGTAATATCTCGTAGCTTGCTTGCTAAGATCTTGTCAGAAAGCTGTGGATTCAACACAACTTTAAATCTTAATTCAGTGAATTTTTTTAAGCTGTATCGTCTACGTGGATTACACATACAGTCAACTGGGCATGCTTATCAAGTCCAAATACCAGAGGTGGGACCAAGTCATTGTTTTACAAGTCACAAATAAGTCTTGAGTCTTTGCACTCAACTCCAAGTCAAGACAGCAAAATGCCAGTCAAGTCCCCAGTCAAGACTGATGAGTCTCAAGTTTGAGTTTCCTAAACAAATCAGAGTTAGTTTCATGCCTAAACATTAGTTCTCTAATGTTATTATGCAACTTCAAATGTTGAGCGAAGCTGAAAGTTGTTGCTTCTCTGTCTGTAATTTTAGATGTGCATGTTTTGCATTCTGCAATTGTTTTTGTTGTTGTTGTTGAATACCTTATAGTTTTTGTACAAAATTATCGTTGGTATCATTATTTTTCCCCCAGCTGGTGCTGTCGGATTGTATAAAAGAGTGAACAGTGTTCACATTAGATGATATAAATGTTCATTAGTGTATAATGACCTGAAAATAAGAATTGTGTTTCTGTTGCCATAGAATGAGCTGTTTTTATCTACATAGACTGCAAGTCCACCATGCTGCACCTCCACTGTAGTTTCTCCTGTATGCTGGTGTGGTGAGGTGGTTGCAATCTGCTATTTCACCACTAGATGCCACTAGACCCTGCGCACTGGTCCTTTTAATCTTTCGGCTTAGGGGAAGGTATTAACTTTTTTTCAAGTCAAAAGGTTTAAGTTTGAGTCAGTCAAGAGTCATTTTGCGTTTAAGTCAAATTGCATCTAAAGTAATAAAATTTATGACTTGAGTCCGACTCGAGTCCACGTCATATAACTTGAGTCCACACCTCTGCCAAAAACTATATACCGTTTTTTTGATGGGTTGCCAGAAATAAGTAAAACACACCTTCACAGTTCATATGAATGCAATTAGTGTCAAATATTTTATTGATATCTGCACACCATATGTTCTCAGATGAATGTAACCATGCAGACTGATGATATTTCCGTCCAATCAAGCGTTCTTCAGCTGCGTGTGGAAGCACAGAGGGATCGCTGGTGGGGGAGCACAAGATGTGAGCTATAGGTTACATTAACTTCAAATCTTTGTTCAGGTTTATGTTTGTAAAAGACAGACATGTGCTAAAGGAGATCTGCAGAAACCTCTACTTACATTATTATGACTAGCAGCTGCATTTGATCTGATACAGTGATACAATAGAGGCAGTTAAAATTACTTGGATGATACCAGTAGTTGTAGTAAATGAATGAGACTGAAAAGCTAGAATTCACAGATTTGTGGTCTGCTGAGTTGAAAAAAAAAAAAAAAAAGCCAGAAAACAGAAATAAAACATAAATACCTCATAATAGCACAGCTATTATAGAAGTTGGCAATAAGAATTGTTCTTAGTTCTTTGTGTAATTGTTTTACATATTTACTTTAAATCTGCTGGTAGCTGATATAACTAAGCTTGAATTGTTTCAAGCCCAGTGGAATTTCAGTTTAATCTCCAAAAACCAAATGACTTCCTTCAAGTCAACCTATTGTTGTGTCAGTGCATGATGTGAAAATGTTGGGTAGCTAGTGAAAGAACCATGTGAGGTAAGTGGACATGGAAAGAAGACATGTTCAGATTTGGAACAGGTTCAGTGGGATTAGATATGCCAAAAGTTAGTGCTTACACCAGTAAGCCACAATATTAAAACCACCTGCCTAATATTGTAATATTGTGTAGGTCCCCCTCGTGCTGCCAAACCAGCTCTGACCCCTTGAGGCATGGACTCCACAAGACCTCTGAAGGTGTCCTGGCACCAAGAAGTTAGCAGCAGATCCTTAAAGTCCTGAAAGTTGCGAAATGGATCTTGGATTGGACTTGTTGTTGCAGCACATCTCACAAAGGCTTGATCGGATTGAGATCTAGGGACTTTGGAGGTCAGCTCAACACCTTGTCAACATCAGGCCACCGTCCAGTTCCCATTGTAGTTGCTCTCAGCAGTGGACAGGGGTCATTATGGACACTCTGACCAGTTCGTGTTTGTGTATTCTGACACCTTTCTGTCACAGCCAGCATTAACTTTTTTAGTGATTTATGCTACAGTGGCTGTTCTATGGGATTGTACAAGATTGATTAGCCTCCATGCATCAGTGAACTTCGGGCATGCATGACCCTGTTGCTGGTTCACTGGTTGTCCTTCCTTGGACACCTTTTGGTAGGAACTAACCACTGCATACTGGAAACATACTGAAAGACCTGCTGTTTTGGACATGCTCTGACCCACTCATCAAGCCATCACAATTTAGTCCTTGCCAAACTTGTTCAGATCCTTATGGACACGAGCTACTATAACAAGATGATGATGTTGTTCCCTTTAAATGTCAGTGGTTGTAATGTTTTGCCTGATCAGTATGTTTTGGAACAAGACTCAACAATTAACTGTCTTACTAACCTGTGATTGGCCAAAGTCTACTGTCACGGTGTAAATTTTCTAAAGCCTGAATACAGAGCCAAGAATTACATTATGCTTAAAGGTTATTATGGAACTTTTGCCCAATGAGGCCAAAAATAAACTGCCTACCCCAGCTTTAAATTGTGCCACAGGACATGGCAGGTTGATATACCTGAGCACATTCCCACATGCTCTGTTAGTCAATCCAGCATAAATTATCAAAATCAAAACTGTTTGTTTAGTAGGTCTTCATTAGATGTGATGTGCACATTTCATCCCTGTTATATTTCATTCTTTTCCAGTGGACATGGAAAGCTCTTTTTCAGATAGAGCATCAGATTGCATTGACCAACACATCCCTTATCTCTGTCCCTTGCCCAGTGGAGCTCCAGCTGGGTGCTGCTGTTTCCCTCACCATTTATGTTGGCACGGGGATCGGCAGCTCCATGGCCCGAGAGCACTGCTCTCCCTTCAAAACAGGAAGAACACACTGCTCTCTGATGCACTCTGGAGACAAAAAACAAACCAACCAGAGTCCAGAGGCATGAGGCAGCAGGCCGAGGAGGATGATAACAAGAGATTTCACCCGCTGACCAGCTCTTTTCTCCGCATAGAGTCATCTTACTGGTCTGCATCAAGGGACTGTTTCTGTGCCAGCAGCCTAGGTACATTGGATGCTTGACAGTTTCCTCTTAAACTTAGACAAATATCTGTCCAGATAAACCAGATTCTAAAAAGTGCCTAAAAATGCAGATAGCTTCAGCACTTAATGTTACAGTTTGACTTTTCCTGTAAAAAAAAGAGGCAATTTTGAGGTTTTTGATCAATACCAGCCACTCAACAATTACTTGACCAGATGCTGAGGTTTCTGGCTTTTTTTTACTTCACAGCCTGTACTCAAACTAAGAAAACAAAATCCCCATGAATGTCAAAACCTGTTGTTGTTGCAATCCCTCTGCCACAAACAGACACTGATCTAAATCCCAGACTGCTTAATGTCAATTTGGTTTGGCGAAGTGCATGTTATTATTGACAGCAATGATCTTGTAGTGAAACTGCGGGTGGTGGAAGGTAACTCTGACCTGAGGTGCTTTCCAACAGTCCCTCGGCCTGCTCATTAGGCAGGTATGTTATGGTTTTGTGGATTTAAGATCCACCTAAATATCAATATCAGTTCAAGTATACACTATATTTAGAATATTTTCACTGCTTTACTTTGCCATGAGACAGCTTTTCCTGAGGGAAAACTGCTGTTATATAAGCTCAGCATTGCTCTTTACAAACCAACCAAATTCCAGAGGTGAAATCAGTGATTTTACCTCACAGAACACTTGAGTTGCTAGTCTACCGCTGCCTCGATCTGTTAAGATTGTTTGTGTCATAAAATGATAAGTTTGGATTCACTGAAGTCACACAATAACACAAACTAAGAGATCAAGGCAGCTATAGACCAACAAGTCCTGTGTTTGCGAGGTTACATGACTTATTTCACCTACAGAGTTTGGTTGGTTTGGAGAGAGCACTATTTGGCTTATAAAAGGGCAGTTTCCCATCAGAAAAGTCTGTCTGAAGGCAAACAAAAACAGTGAAGATATTCTAAATATAGTATACACTTAAACTATCCCTTTAAATCCTGGAACCAAACACTTTTATGTTTCCTTTACTCTGTGGGAATTTTTAATCACTGTAAATTTAGAAAAAAAATCAAAGTATGACATAACATGGTAATGTCAAAATTCATTTTAACAGAAATAAATCTTATCAGGTCCAACAAGTATTAACTGTAAGCTTACGACTCTGTGCTCATGAATAGCTAACACTCATATGACTTTAACATTGACCTTTCGTGTACTCCGACTGTTTTTCTTTCTTTCCAATGAAAACCAAAAAAATAAACAAGGGCAGATGAAAAGGTGCCTTGCTGGCAGAGGTGGGCCACATTTCCGTATTGTCGCTCCTCGTTAGCTGATGATGGCCTGTCTCCACGCTGGACAGCTGCAGTCACCGAGGCGGAGGGAAGGCGTGCACACAAACACACACACACACAGACGCACATCTGCTGGCACGTCTGTGCCCTCTCTGATCTCTGATGACATGCCAACCACCATGTCCTGCTCTGACGCCAGCCATCACTGACTCTCCCTCACACACGCGCACGTACACTATGCACAGACACAGGCAGAGCGACCAGAGAGTGGTTTTGCATGAGAGCAGAGGGGGCAGGTCATTGCTAACCAAAATGGAAAAAAGCTGCAGCTTCTGTGAAAGGGGATACAGAGCTGAGTTCACTTCAGCTGTGCTGTCACATGGTGGAGGGACTCCACCGCTGGCTTGTTTTGTTTTATTCTTATTTTTCTTACAGAACCTTCGGCTGACAGATGAGGTGAAGTCTAAACTTGCTTCTTCAGTTGGGACATTTGACAGCTGAGCGCTCTGGGCAGTTTCAACAACTGTGTGGTAGGGATGTGAAGAGGGGGGGTATCTAAAATATTTTTTGTATTACGTTGTCGAAGATTAATTCTGTTCTCAGCCATGCCAGGAATGTGCCCAGTCTGCCCACCCAGCCATTAACCTGTCCAACAACTCACCATTGTCAGGAGCAAAAGCAAAACATGGCATTAAAAGTTCTGTGAGTCTAAGACCATGTTCATGCTGCAGGCAAAAGTTGCTTCAATCTGATTTTTTTTTTTTTTTTTCTCAACTGTGACTTTTTTTTCATGCCATTGTGAACAGAACAGATGACATAGATTCAATTGTGGCTTGAGCCACTTTCATATGTGGTCCTAAATCAGACACAGGTCAGATTTTTTGCAGTGCGGCCTCAGTGTGAACAGTCTTATTGGAATCCATGCAAAATTTATGCCTGAAGTTTCTTGTTGCAACAAAATAGGTGTTGACAGATGTAGTTAAAATCCTTGGCATCCGGAAATTTTGGATGAAATGTGTTTCTGTGAAGCCATTCGTGTCAATCTTCCATCATATCCTGGCTCTGACTCCGCATCCACACACACCTCCTCATCCTTGGTATCATCTGCTCACACATTTGCTTTCTCCAGTGCACATCAACTTATAAATAAATCAGAAATGCTGACTTCAGTGGCCTCCATATTTACTTCTGTATGACATCATGCTGCATGTGAAGTCTTTGTTATTGTTCTTCTGTGCACGCATCTTTGTTCAGGATTGTGGCCAGTTCACACTAGAATCTGATATTGCTCACATTTTAAAAGATAATGTGAAGAGCCAAACTTAAAAAAATCTGATCTGAGTATTAAATTAAATTGAGCACTAACTGCAACAAACTAACAGATGGTAGTGGTAGACCAACAATTCCCATGTTCTGTGAGGTAAAATTTTCATTATTCATTTTCCCTAAGGAATTTTGTTGGTTTGGAGAGTTAGATTTGGTTTATATAATGCCAGTTTTCCCTTGGAAAAAAGCTGTCTGAGGGTAAATTAAAGCAATGAAAATATTCTAAATACAGCATACACTTCACCTGTTTTTTTTTTTTTTAGGTGGTCTTTTTTCAAGTAACTAAAATACCTTTTGTTGCACTAACTCAGTGCTTCTCAATCCTGGTCCTCAGGCCCCCTGCCCTGCATGTTTTAGGTGTTTCCCTGCTCCAACACACCTGATTCAAATGATCAGCTCATCATCAAGCCTCCACAGAAGCCTGATAATGACCTGATCATTTGAATCAGGTGTGTTGGAGCAGGGAAACATCTAAAACATGCAGGGCAGGGGGGCCTGAGGGACCAGGAATTGAAAAACACTGCACTAACTGCAGTGGGAACGTCACCTCAGAGGCTCTCTGCTTCAGGGTCAAGACTCACACATATGACTTCACTTCATAACTTTTGATAACACTTTACAATAAGACTACCCTTATAAACGGTCTGTAATTAGGGTAGTAAAGACTTTATAAATCATTAATAAACATTATGAACAGGTTATAACACATTTTTCATATATAAGTGTGGGCTGACTATTTGGTAAGATCCAGTTACTGCTAACTACTAATAAATCTTACTAATGAGTTACTAACATTTATAACTGCCAGAGGGAGCCTTTTTGTAAAGTGTAAAATGCTGCATGCTGAAAATGTTGCCAAAGCTTTAGCATATGAATCTGGTAATTTGATATGTTAATTTAATGCCAAATGAAACTTTTTGACTATTAAGATGTGCAGATGGTGTTTAAATGCTATTAACTTATTAACATATATGTGATGAAGCTATCAGGTATTACTGCTGGTTGGTGGAGAAGACAAAGTAAGCTAAGTAAGCAGCGAGATCTGAGGCTTAACAGTACAGATAAATGTTGATAACTATTTGGCGAGCAACAGGTCACTATTACCCTTTTCATCTAATGCACTTTAACAGCTAGTTAATGATTTATAAAGTTTTCACAACCTAATTAATGCTGTAATTATAACTCATTTATAAGGGTATTTTTATTGTGAAATGTTACCCAACTTTTTTATATTATTGTGCTTTAAAATTGAGCATTTACACTGTAACACATGCTTCTGTGTGCATTTAATCTAATAACAGAAAAGGCTAAACAGAAACAGTTTTTTTTATTTAATATTCAGTGCATTTTAAAACTTAAAGCACAAAGCATGACAATAAAAAACTAGAAGGATCCAGAAGGAAATTCAAACCAGAAGACCAAAATTTGATTTATGTTTCTTCTGTTTAAACAGCAATGAAAATATTGGATTTGTGAGCCATTAAAATCTGATTTGAGGTGGCAAAGCAAACAAAAAACAGCTGCTCCTGATCATTCAAATTGGTTTCAGCAAAGGCCTTTTATAAAGAGCGTTTCTTCATAGACAGTTGGTTTACCTGAAGTTAATGTCAGAGGTCAAACGTTCCAAACACAAGGGAGCCGCTGAGGGATTATTTGTTCTAGAAACAGCTCTGTTTGAGCTCGTTTCCACAACACTTGACCTGTGCTTTAAACACACCTGCTCACAAGGGCTTTTCAAACATTTAATGTTCTCGCTTTCAGTGCTTAGAATATCTTGCCTTGGTGCCAAAACCAGGTTCCTTTCAACCTGAGGCCAGTGCAGATTTATCATCAGCACCCTTCAGGCAGGCATCCATTAAAAATCCTGCAATGTTGAAATCTTCACGGCCAAGGAACAATCAAACGATTGCTTGCTTAAAAATGACAAGTTCCAGACCGTGAAAATTCCATGTGCTAAAGACACAAACCTTTGAGTCTGATGGCCTGTGAAACTGCCACATTGTTAATCACACTTTCATACTTATGATTCGGAAAATGCTGAGTCATGTGCAGGAGCTAACATTTTTTATGCCTACCAAGTACATCCACCAAAGCTAATAGCTTTGTTTGCACCTGCAGAGCAGACGTTTGAGTCCATAATAAACACAGGTGTTCATGTACTAAGAGAAGTTGTGTTTGTTCACTCACACCCTCATGAACATCAACTGATTAGAGGGGTGAAAACTTTGTCAAGTCCTTCTTCATTTCACAGAAGCGAGTGCTGAGTTGTCCCACGGCCTTGGCATGCTCCTCGTCCACCTCCTCCTTCAATCTCTGTTGCTCCTTCAGGAACTCTGCCCACTCATCTTTCATACGCTCCATGTTCGTCTGCAGCTGGGTGCTCTGGTGGGTCACAGGAAGACGAGAACACAACAAAGTTTTTGCATATGTCTCACATCAGTCTTTATTTGCATCTGTGGAAAAGACAAGATACTTCATTTTGACTGCACAGCTTGACTGGAGGTTTTAGGGGAGAGACAGCTGTTTTCATATTTGATTGCATTCATACACTGCACTGAACATGCTGAGGATTTTAAGAATTGCATTGGGGCTCAATGTGGTGTCAGGGCACTGGCATTCAGCCTACATGTGCTGTATATACACAGAGAGGACACATATCATATCTGCAATTCATTCTGATTTTTCAAAGCTATGATATCCTGTCCACCTGTGCTGCAAGTCCTTTGCCTGAAGTTGTTTTTACCTGCTGTGCCTCTAGCTCCCTCTGCTGGACTCTCTCTGCCATGTGATTAGCAGCCTCCACTGTTGAAAAAGACAAAAGCAAATAAATATTCTTAGTATTATGTTGAAAATGTATTGTCAAAGTAGGTTTCAAATTAAAATAAAGTGCAGTTACATGAAACATAATGTGTTACTGGATGTCTTCAGTTGAAAGTTAATATACATTATTGTTAATATGCCTCTGCATCAGCACTAGAGATGAATATACACAATGTTACATGGTCATGAGTATTATTGTGGTATTGTTGAAGTGCTGGAATGTTCAAAAAGTACTGATACACACAATAAAATCATTTCACAAAGTTTTTTTTTATGGAAAACCACAAATAAAATTAGCAGCACTATGCACCTTTTGTTTCTATAAACATTAAAATAACTTAGCCAATACCTTATTGAAACATATCGAAACCATATCAAATGTGCATTAACATAAATATAATAAATGTAATCCTGTTCATACACTTTTACAACAAATTTAACGCCTGCTGGGTTTTAAATGAAAAACCATTTGTCATTAAACTGGTAACCGTTTCATCTCTAATCTAACTAGATTTACAAATACATAACTGTTAATATGACAATCAGCACATTGTTTTGTTAATGACACAGACTTGTGTGACATCTATGAACTGACCAACACTAAATACGTTACTGCATTTTTTGCTGATGACATGGCAGCAATTCCAAGCATCTGATTAGATCAAGTCAATTATGAAATGACACAGTTTTAGCACGTTTTAAAACCAAAACTCGGGTGTGAATCTGAGACAGAGGACTTACAGCGTTTACTGACGTCAGACAGCTGCTGGCTCATGGCTTCTAAATTTGTGGGCAGCATTTGCTCATTTGTTTCCAGCACCATTTTATTGAGATTTTCCAACAGTCTGCTCTCCCTGTGTCCACGTTTCTCCTGAACAGCAACAGAGGAAATCTTAGCATTGTCAGACACATGCAACATAGTACAAAGAAAACATATTCTTCTGAAGTCATTTAGCCAAGCACTGAGTCTTAACATGTTGCTTCCTTTGATGTAAGTGAAGAAAATTACAACAAATGAGTTAAAATAATTTCCTCTTTTGTCCAATAATAATATATCTTCACTCCACTGAAGATGTTATTTGGCTTGGGAATATTCTGGATTTGTCATCTGCACTAAAAACAACAGATGGATTCGGTCACTCAAAGGGACAGTTCACCCAAAAAGTCAAAAATACATATTCTTCCACTGGCCTGTAGTGCTATTTATCCATCTGCACTGTTTTGGTGTGAGTTTCATATATCATCCATACAAGTGTGTGCTTCCTCCCCAATTAAATGGAACTAGATGGTAATAGTCCCATGAGCAGTTTCATGAAGGAACTACTTTCTTTCTGCTGCAGAATCTACCTGAACTACTTTCTTTCTACTAAAAACAAATACGTTCCTACAACAAACTGCTCACAAAAAGGTGTGTGGATTATCTTGAGTAGTTGGGTCATGATTTTTGGAAGGAGACATGGGTTTGGAACTTTTCAAATGTATTTTGTTGGGCACTTTGCAGCACAAGCTGAATGCCATTTAGTTATACTGGAGAGAAGGGAGTCATCTCTATGACTGATATCTCCAACACTCTCCCGCTGAGACGTAGAAAAACTAGATGCATACACAATACTACAGGCCAGGGGAAAAATGTGAATTTTTGATTTTAGGTTGAACCGTCTCTTTAATGGGAACTGAAACTGCTTATAGTGGAGATAAATAAAATATATTGAAATCTGGATTTCATCTGTTGGGGTACATGGTCAAAACATGATGAAGAAAACAAAATAAAATAAAATTAATGTGTATTATTTTATCTGTGCCCCAAAATGCATATGGTTTTGATCACGCAAATGTGACACCTCTATTATGTCCCCAATACACCCACAGATGTTTTTCATGTTTAGCTATATCATTCTGTGTATCCATTATAGGCATTCTGATGTGGGTCTTATGGCAGTTGTGAAACTCACAGGATTTAATGTCCACGATTGATGTTTTCCTAATACCAGCAAGAAAGTGAGAGCACTTCAATTGGTGTGAAATTTCCTGACAAGTAGATTCTCGATGTCTGATGTACAGTTTAGGGAGTGACAGCAGTGTTCAAGTATAAAAAATTAAATAATGGCAAACAGTCCATACAGCTGAACCCACAAGTCTAATAACAAGGCCTAGTGTTTTGTCATCATCACTACTATGAGTAATTCTAGATTTTAAAGTCATCTGCAGCCTTGTAAATAATACATATCTGTCATGCTGATTATAAAACATTGCAATGATAAAAATTGAGAAAAAACAAACAAACAAAAAACAAACATTGTCATCCATGTGAGAAGTGTGTGTAGCTGTTTCTATGTCATGTTCATTGTCATAGTGTTTCGGCCACAGTGTCAAATCATAATTTCATATCATGTACCTCAAACTCTCTCACAAAGTAACGGATCTCTGCATTGATGACCGGTCTGTGGTCAAACAGTCTGGACTGGATGTCACCCACATCTGTAGGAAGAACACACAGCTCAAATTAAACACGCACAGATGAGAACAGCTTTACAACATTATTGTGGCAAGTTAATATACGTTTTAAGACAAATTCATTGACTGTTCATGCTTTTAATGTTGTTTTAGATAGTCCTCACCCTGTAGAGAAGGTTCTCTGAAAGTATGTAAAATATACATTTAGCTAATATTGTAAAGAAAACTAATACTATGTCAATGACACTATAATGACACTCAAATTAAATTGCTTGTGATCTAACTGTAGCTTTTCAGATCAGCTAAACAGCGAGGCAAGCATGCAGACAGTGATGATTGTTGTGGATTTCACTCACCTTGAACGACTTTGTCCATCTTACAGTTCCTGCTAACACGCTGGTTTCAGTGGTTCACCTAAATCAAAGTCTGGTCTCTTGTGAAGCAGCTAACTCAACCAGCTAGCATTACCAACAGCTAATTCCTTGCTAAACGTCAAATGCTAAGCTAACTGACGGCTAAAAAAAAAAAAGCGGAAGAGCTACTCAGCAGAACTACACCATCTTTCATCAGTAGCTCAGACTTTCATAATATAGTAACGTATGTGAGCTACCGTATAAAGACAATACAGCGGTCTCCTGCTAATTGCAGTCAGGTGAACAGAAGTCAGCTGACTGTGTAAATATTTACTATTACTTCCGGGTACGAGGCCGTGGACTGAACCAATTGGCTAATAGAGGGGTGTCACATTCACGTTGGTAAGAAGTCCATACGGGTTTTGATGTTTTACTTTAATTTATTTATTCATATATTTATTTTACCAGTCCACACATTAAGTACATTGTTCTGCAGTCTTGCTCTGAGGTAAGCTATACTTCTGGACGTGTCTGCAAGCTTCTGTGTGTGTGTGTGTGTGTGTGTGTGTGTGCGGGACAGTAGCCTCGTGCACACTCAGGGTTTTGCGTGATTGAGGACAGCAGATGTCAGTCTTGCTCTGCGGTGGAACAAACATTACATCAAATCCTGCCTCTTAAACCTATTTCCACACATTACGTTTCTGTTGGAACTATTCTAAATTGACAAACAATATAGGAACGTGCCTTTTTTTAAACACAGACCCCACATTTTCCCTGGCTATTTGGTTTAAAAACAAATGGGATAGACCTTATTCACAGGAGCTAGTTTGATATGAAAAAGCAGAGTAAACACAGGTGTTAGGAATGATACTAATTAAGGCCCAGTTCCATTCAGGTCAAACAGGTCAGGGTGCTTCTTTTGTGTATGCTGGCTCAAAGGAAAGGCTCAGCTAAATGGAATGGGACCTTCATTAGTATATCTCTACATCGTGTTTACTCTACTGTTTCATATCAGCTGATGTGAAAAAGTTCTATTGTTCAGTCTGTTTGCACTCTTCATTTAAATCTTGCTACTACTTTGTAATAAGTCACCTTTAGTAAAGGATTTATACATTTTAACTAACTGCTTTATTGATGGTTGAGAATTTATTTACTAATATTTTTAGTCTCAATCATATACCATTAATTAAGAATAACCTTGAGGTTGCCAGGTTGTGAAACATCCCGTAGATGGTGTTTATCCTCCTCCAGCAGGAAATCTGTTTTATCTTTCAGTTCTTCTTTTCTTTAGGTCAGAGGTTCTCATATTTTTTCGGCCAAGGACCCTTTACAAGATAGAAAATATACACAGGACTCCCTCATATATGTGCCTTGAATTAGAGAGAGACAGTTTCCACAATTAATGGGTGATGTGTGCTTTAATGTGAGGAGGAAGATTTATAGATATATTTATTAAGAGTTATAGATTGTTAGACCAGAACATAATCTAAGGACTATTTTAGATTTAAAGATTAAAATATTATTTGTGAACCATCAAACCTTTTGTAAACAAACTGATAAATAAATATATCAGTCTTAATATAGTGATACTTTAAATTAATTTAAAAACTTTTCATGGACTTCCTGGCAGAGGTCTCTTTAACCCCTCTTTAAGAACCACTACTTTGGATAGACACTCACTTACCTTCAGGAAAAACCTGCAGACTGTCTGAACTAAACCGCATTATATTAAAATAACATTTAACATTTATAACTCTAGACTTGATGGCATATGAGAAAGTGTGAGAACAATTATTTATTAAGGAATTTTCTGCATGATTACCAAATAGAAAGGATAAACACCAACCAGAAAGAGTTTTCACAACCTGGCAACCCAAAAATGGCTATTATCAATCTTCTTGTAGCAATGACTCAGTAATTTATGATTAACTAATCATTAATAAAGCCATTTGTTACAGCCTGGAAACCCTTAATTAAGCGGTGCCATACAGTTCTACAGTAATGATTTAATATCAGTTCAATCGTTAAACAGGGACTAGAGTGATTTAATGTACAGTAGCCTTATCATGTGTGCACTGGACATAGTAGCATTCTTTTTCATAATGCATACGCTTTGTTATGATTTTTAAAATATATCCTACTGCCAAAGATTATTTATGTAATAATAAGACATCATCCTATGAAAATAGTGGTATAACACTAAATCCATCACACCTATTTGTCCTTTTGAGAATAATGAAGGAATTATTGTACATGGTGATCCCACAGGAGATAAATATACCAAGATATATGATAATATCTCTACATAAACTTGCAAACACACTATAATCATTGTATGAGAAGAGAGAGGGCTTCTTTTTGTTGACCTCTCAGTATCTACATTAGGACAGCTAAATTCATATTTAATTACATTCACATTTATCAAGACGTGACTCAAATGAAATTAGCAAGAAAAAGATATTAGATGCAAGTAAATTCACAGTGTTCCTGTGAAAACTTGTCTTCACCGTAATCTCCACAAGGTGGCACCAAATCTCTCACATTAGTTTTTAAAATCCAGGGTTGGCAGAGACCCCTGTGACCGAATTATCTTGGATTAGCAAATGCTTTTATTACACTTTATGAAATGCAAATGTATTGGCATAAATGTATTAATAAACACAACACTTGTGGCAAGAGCAAAGTACATGCAGATATTCAGTCAGAGTGAGAAGAGGCATTGTTCGGGGGCAAACGTTGCATATTAGTTGTCAAAAGTTTGTTTGTGAGCCCTAAATTCATTAAGACTGTCATGCTCAGTTAAGAGAAAATCATTAAGGCACCACTTAAGTCCCCCCACTGTCCACATTGTTTAGTTAAACACTTATTACATGCACCATTAGTTTTGATTTGGGCCTATTAAAGAGATTAAATGATTGATCAACAGCCGAGGGATAAAAACAAGCCCTCCGCTGCAGCCTCGTGTGTGTCTGCAGAAGCACGAGAGGATCTCTGACAACAAAACATGTCGGATCCAGCGAAGGCCTCCGTGACAGCAACGTGCATCCTGTTGTTTTGTTTATTTATGACTCTGCAGGGTGAAATTAAAAACATTAAGATCAAGTCTGAGAATGGTAGAGGGGATAGTTAAATGCTGCATTCATTACCATACTTAAAGCAGAGTAACATAAAAGCCTAATTTGTGATTTACAGTCATAAAAAATAAAAGAGGAGATATTAGATTCATCTCATTAATTATTTTTATACTTAGTTTTTATTAGATTATTTAGTTTGTAGATCCATTAAAAACTGTATAAAACTTTTGACATGCTTACAAATAATTAAATAAAAAAGATTAAATCTTCTTTTTATTCATTGGAAGTTAATTAAACAATGAAGTGAAGCTCCATTAGTAGCACATAATGATTTAAATTTGGAGTCAGAAAAGCAAGTTCTGAAATATTGTTCTGAAATTCCCTCCAACATGTGAACCATCTATTATAGGTTTTATTTTGAAATTTAACAAACATTCAAACTGGATTTGGCACACATAACATGGTGTATAGGAAATAATTAATTTTTAAGACTTTCAAAGACATTCAGACCTCCACTACACTAAAACTTATCTTAAGTTTAGATTTCCACAGCACTAAAGAATTCGGAGGAGCGAGCCAACATCAACATAACAAGGAAAATATCTGTCCTTCTGCATCAGTATCTGCAAGCGTCCTGATGTTTGGCTGCAGTTTGCATGCGAGCGCTCGTAGCATGAGAGCAGATCATGTGTTTCTCTGTATTTCTGTCCCACAGGTCTATTAAATGGATTCATGCTTTTTACTTGACACCCCTGCGCAGAACACAAAGCCTTTCTGGGACCTCTCCAAAATTGTCCCTGAAAAAGAAAGACAATGTTCAAAGTTATAACAGAGAATTGAGACTTATTCATGGGAAATAGTGCTTATTCAGTAGCTGTCTACAGTTGATAAGATGAGAATTTATTTAAATTTCTTTCCTTCTTAAAAGCATTTCATAACTATTTTATTAATTATGTCCTTTAATTAAAGTTAAAGTGTCTAAAAATTCAGCACCAGTTTAACTCAGTCCATTAGTTTATTATAGAGAATGACAGTATTTACATTATAATATTTCTGTGTGACTGACCTATTTAATACATTGTCAAGTACTTTAAACAAATAGTAGATGAGATTTCAAGTTTCACTATTAGTTTGTTAGATGTTAGTAATTATGAATGAAACTGAAATTAAGAAATCAGTAAATCATGGAACATAAATTGTTCAGATTTTCCTTCTTGACCTAAATAAAAATTTGAACACTGTCTTGAGTAAACATATTTAATCACGTATTATATTAAAATATGTACTTTGGCTGTACTAGAGCCAATCACCGAAGAAATGTTCATACATTTTTATTGTGAGTTATTTATCTGAGCAGAGGCTGGTTTGCACCAACAAGGATTCA
Organism: Lutjanus argentimaculatus; assembly: GCA_034769285.1. Taxonomy (NCBI): domain Eukaryota; kingdom Metazoa; phylum Chordata; class Actinopteri; order Lutjaniformes; family Lutjanidae; genus Lutjanus; species Lutjanus argentimaculatus. The sequence continues at coordinate 23,375,879 of JAWZSL010000009.1, read as the reverse complement.
TTTTTAAACCTGATTAAATAGTGGTTTAACTTTGAATTATGTTGCACCAAACTAGGTTGAATTGTTTTATTAACTCTTTGGCTAGCTAGCAAATATGTTTTTTTTTTTTTTTTTTTTTGGTTAACTTTTTAGCTTGATAGCAAACAATTTAATGTTTTGTTAAAGAGTTCAGAGCAGCTGAAAGTTATCGGTTTCCGCCCTCTTTTATACTTAATAGGTCCTGACAGCACTTGAATGTATTTTTTATGGGTAGGCAAGCATCTCCTTGTTGATTGAACTCTGTTTAATTTCAGTTTACATCAGTAAACTTGGATTTACTAAACTGAGATTATTTTTTAATTGTGCAACAGAGCTCTGCTTAATTTTAAATTTGATTTACTCATGTTAAACCTAGTTTTGCCAAACTCTGATTAGAACTAATCTGAGGTTAAATTATTTTTTGTTGTTGCAACCCAGTCACAGTGTACACAGTAAACACTATAACCAGATGTATCTATTTTCCTTGACATATCAGATAGAATCGTTCTCCGTCATCTTTTTTTTATTACACAGTTCCACAGATGATCTGTACACAGAATGCAGGACCAAAGCAGCCGTGTTTCGCCCCCCGTGTGTACATGCTCGCCTGTATCCAGATGATCTCCTGCAGCACTTCCACAAACGGTGCTTCAGCAGTGCAGTGGGAGGTCTGTGAGTGTGGTTTACAAAACATGCCCACTGGCCTTGCGAGCTCGCCCCAGTGACGCTCTTGCCTCCGTGTCTCTCTCCTCCCCGGCTCGACCACACCGCCCCTGTAACGACGGTGCTCGCATTACCCACTGGGTATAATTATTCTGCATTTCGCTGCTCTCCATTCTCTCTCTCTCTCTCATGTTTTCTCTGTCTCTCTCTCTCTCAGCTCGGCTGGGTCTTGACACCGAGGTCCAGGCGGAGGGCCGCGGGGCCGCTGCTTTGTGTTCACAACGCGCTGAACGCCACTCACTGCACCGTGGCTCTGAACAGGTGGGGGGTGGTGATGCGAAAGGGGGGAAAGGGAAGGGAAGGAGGGGGGTGTTACTCACTGGATGCCAAGGCCTCTGGGCTGGAGGGGAGGTGGGGGTGGAGGGGTGGTAGGAGAGGACCTGCTGCCCAGCAACCCACCTACCCGCTTCTGCCCTTCTCTCTCTCCATATCCAGTCTCTTATCTCATTTTCTGTCTCTCTCTTCTTTAGTCCCTGGGCGGCAAGCAGGTCGTTCGTCCTGGCGCCGCCACCTTCTTGTCCCTCTGCCTGCTGGAGGCGGGATGCTTAAGAGCTGTCCACCCTGGAGGACAGGTGGAGGAGGGGGAAAGCAGAAAATAGAATAAAAGGTAAAAGAATGGAGTGCAACAGGATGGTAAAGACCCGAATAAACACACTTAAGGCCCTTATGCAGTGGCACTTTAGAAGTCACTGTGTAGCGTGACACTATCCTGCTGTCACTCTGTCCCAAGGCCTGATGGGAAGACACAGTGGCGGTACATGGCTCAAAGCCTGAAAATCAACATATGTACTCATCATCCTGCGCTTTTCAGGGAAGGAAAGGACTTTTTTCTCTTTCACAGCAAAACAGAATGAAACCTTGTCAGGCTCATCTTGTGATGACGGTGAACTGCCCCTTTTCCTCGGAGCCTGAGATCGGCACTGGACTGGAAGTGTGTGTGTTCGTAGGGGGGAGAACCAGTGTGTCGGCTATGATTAGCGTTCGCAGCAGGCCCATGCCGCCATTTGGGGGCTCGTCCGGGAGATTAACAGGAAGCGCACTGTCATTTCTCCCATGGGGGGGCTGTCCCCCTGTCCGCTCCCGTCCTAGCGAGGGGAGGGATCGCCTCTTTCTCCAAGAGGCAGCGTCGAAGTCGACTGAGGGCAACAGGCTGGGGGAGGCTACGAACCTGTTGAGGCAGAGCGTCCTGCAAAGTGCCCACAATCAAAGTGACAGATGTTGGGTTGGAGGGAGCACTGGACGAGGATATCTCTCTGTTTGTGGCGGGCAAAATCACACACATATGCATTTAAACAACACACACATGTATGTGCACACACACTGTGACTTGAGCAGAGGAGGAGTTGAGACTGCGAGGTGGAGGGGGGGGAGCGTCGACTGAGCTCAACTTGATGGTTTTTGAAGTTTTTCTTCGGTTTGTGTGTGTGTGTGAGTGTGCGTGCTCGCTGATATTCGACGTGGGACAGCAGAGGAGAAAGGGAAGGAGTAGGAAAAAAGGGGGTCTGCCCTGGGGTCACGCACACATGCACACAAACTCACACACACACACTCACATACACACACTTTTCGGGCTGCTGTGGCATGTTTGGAGCAGTGCCTCGTCAGATTAGGGCCATGCTGGCTGTGTTTGATGGCCAACCTGGACAGACAAGGCCTGCCAGGCACAAACTGCTCAGGCACATGATGTCAGGGCGGACACACACACACACACCACACACGCACGCATACACAAAAATTATCCCGCGCCAGACCAAAGAGACAGATGACACCCAGCATGAAGCTAAAGCCAAATCTGTAAGCATCCGCTGCGATCCAGCTGGCTAGCCCTAGGGTACCTGTCTCTGCGAAGTGGAATCAGCGTCACCCCCGTGAGCTGTCAAATTAGCTCACAGGGCTGGAAATGCTGAAGAGATTTGGCCCCTCGTTGTGGAAGAGCAAGAACGAGGGGGGAAGGGAGGGTGGTTTTTTAAAAAAAATGTTATTAATTCATCCTCCTGTTGGGAAAAATGGTTAAACTCCCAACAACATAAAAATCAGGAAAGGTGGACTTATTAGTGTGAACCTGAGGAGGGGGGAGGGTTAGTAATGAAGCCTCACATGGGGCACTAATATTACACACACACATCCACACACAAACACACACACTGTTCCAACACCAATGAACACACACATGCATGCACATACATGCTGATACTAGCAGATGCACATGCTCAGACATAGAAAAACTGTTACACACACGCACACACGCACGCACGCACACACACACACACACACACACACACACACACACACACACACACACACACACACACACACACACACACACACACACACACAGAGTGCCAGGGGCAAGTTTTCAATTACTGCCAGTGCTAAGCAGTCACCTGGGAGAGATGTACCATGTTTGAGTGGAAAGGCATTTCCACCAAGATTTTTTTTTTTTTTTACCCCTTCTTGTCCCAGTTGTAAGACAGCTGTGAATGTCAGGCACATGATCAGAAATGACATTAAACAAAACATCAAATGTTTCCTCAGTGAACGTTTACATCACAGGAAATTATCAAGGAAAGCCTGAGCGAGAAGTGAGATTTGAAACAACTGTTGAATGTGCAAAAAGGTGCGCGATTGAAAAGCCCTCAGGATGAAGTTGTCCATTTAAGTCAAAATTAGATCATGTAGTTAGTGTGAAAGACTGAAAACGTTTAGTTTCTAAGTAGTGCAGCGACATGAAGGGAGACATCTTACACTAAATCAGCTTAAGACATAAATGAATGAAAGAAAGTAAAATCAGCATTTCAAAGTAAAAGCTGTTGCCTTGATCGTCTCATAACTCATTTAATATATGTTATGGTTTAAAAAGATTATGGTAAGGGATTGCGCACAAATGAATGGCATGAAGACAGGGTTAATGTTTCACTTTAATGGAATGATAAATTTTTCATATTGCCATTGATTGCCAAAATTATGACCTGTGGACTTCACAGATGCCATTTTTTATGCAACTTTTTACTTTGTGGTACATCTCACAAGGGGGGGTTGAAATACACACTGGAATTTAGTGAACTAACTAATCTTTTCTCATTAACTTAACATAAATATACAAGTTTTATTTGTTCAAAGTAATTAAACTTAAAATTTCTAGTATTTATTTTCAGAACACTTCAGAACTTATAAACATGTTCAATCAACTCATTAAAATGCATTTCTAAAGAAAGAAAGTGATCAGCATATTAGCAGACTTCCCAGCATGCATTATTGGAGTGTTAAAACTCTCCTGTGGTTTGCTTTTTATAGTTTGAAGAAGAGATATATGATGAAAACTTGCTGTGTGTCTTGTACACACTTTAAGGTTGCTTGTTTTCACAATAATGAAACACTGTTAACCATAATGAAGGTTCGTATTGAATTCAGTCTCTCCTTCCTAAATTAACTGGGAGCAGTTTCACATATTGTCTTTGTGCCAATGCTGGAACAAAGTAGCTCCAACAGGAGCAGCTGCAGCTGCAAGTCAAAATGAGGAAATGTAAAAGACAGTCGAATTCGTTTGTCATGTTTGTCCATGTGAAGTTTATTTGACCAGAAAAGTTTATTTGTCTTGAATCATTACAAAATTACCTCAACTTCAAATTTTACAGCAATAGAGACATGAACTTTTTAAGTTTAAAGAATGTATTTGTTTACCAGTGTTACATAAATCTGGCATTAGAAAAAGTTAAAACCATCTTCAGTCTTTTCAGAAAATAAATTATAAACCATAAACACAGTTAAGCTGGACATGCAAAATTTTGAACTTGCAACCTACAGTTCAACCTACATGGAAAATAAGTGTTCCAATAATAAATGAAAAATGAATAAATATTTATTTTGTTTTTAAATTGAGCATTTCTTTTGCAGAAATTCATTTTTTTTCACTGTAATTATTACAAAATTACTATACATATTTCTTTCCAAAAAACTTCCTTGAAAATTGCAGTAAAGTAAATAAAATAAAGCTTTACCAAGATTACTCCCAAATGGATAACCAGTTTAGATTTCCTTTTGTTTTATTTGAGAAGGAACAATACACATTAATGAGCACTTGGGTCATCATGTAAATGTGCCAGATTCAGCTATACAGGCTATTTTTCATCTACTGTCCCTGGTAGGTTGAGGGCATATAAAAAACATTAAAGGCAAACATATAAAAGCTCCTAACAGACAAACAAAACAATGACAGATATTGATTTTTTTTTTTTTTTTTTTTTTTTTGCACCAGTATGCACTACTACAGACCTGTTACGTACAAAGATTAATTGTTACATTAGAGGTTTTGTTGATTTTTGTCTCTTTGACTCTTCTTTTATTACTACAGTGTACTGTCTGCGGAGAAAGAACTGCTCACTCATTCTTATAACAAAAAAATTAATAAAAGATGGCTGCCAAGTTTTAGCCAAGGTGAAGTCCCCCTGCGCCTGAAGTGTCCCTGCCACGCTGGCATGCTAATAGCCGCAGCAGGTTCTCTGTGTGTGAGGTGACGTGGACAATAGTGAGGAGGAGGCAGGGACTGCCAACAACAAAAACTGCTCCCTGGTGTGTGTGACAACATGTTGACCCCTTTGGAGAGCCTATCCTGCCCTGAGACAGACCAGGTGTGGTGTGCGTGTGTGTGGTGTGTGTGTTTGTGCGTTAGGGTGTAAGATGGAACCTGACAGGAGTTTAGCGCTGATGACCACCACGGCGAGAGATGGCAGCACTCCTCCTTGAGGGAGATACTGTCACTCTCCTATGTTTGTATGAGTGTGGGTGTGTGATTGTTCATACTCTCAGAGCCTCTTCAGGCTTGAAAAGTGTGTTGAAAATGACACACTTCACTATAAGATCATGTTTTCACCCAAGACATTTCAGAATTGTGATTTTGAAAAAAAAAAAAAAGGTTTTTCAATGTCTTTTATGAAAGGAATGTATTGGAACAAGTTTTACTTAAAATATGAAAGTGGTATGAGGTGGAGTTTAGAGCATTGGCCATCTATGATTTGACATATATAGATGATGCAAATGTGGAATATAACTAAGTACATTTACTCAAATACAGTTTTGACATAGGCTATTTCTACTTTACATGAGTATTTCCATTTAATCCTACTTTATACTAATCCTACTTTCAAAGGGAAATATTGTACTTTTTACTCCATTACATTTACTTGACACTCATAGTCACCACTTACCTTTTACATAAAAAACATATGATGTGCTAATATGATATGATGCAGCATTGTACGGCTAATCTACCCAGTAGTAAACAAAAATCTAAAATTGTATCCATATCGACAAACTGCAACGTTAAAAATGCTCTTACATTTATTGTATTTGTGTAATTATGTTTGTATTGAGTACTTTTACTTTTGATTCTTTTTAAAGTTTGTCTCATGACTTTTACTTCTAATGGAGAAACTTTAGAGAGCACAGAAAATAATGAATAATAAACATGAATGTTTGGTGTGAAAGCACAGAGTATCACTTGAGTGGTGGGCAGTTCCCATGCTGTCCAGCTCAATCATTTCAGTGAATAAAATGGTCAAATAGTATATTACCTTATTACATGGTGCTATTTTTCATCACAGACTAACAACAACATGTTGAAATAGCTTCACAAATGCTACACTACATACTCTGTCATCTTTGAATGAGCCGGAAGTTACGAATAGCAGCTTTAAGGCACCTTAATCATTCAACTCTTCTCTTCTTCTTCTTCTTCTTCTTCTTCTTCTTCTTCTTCTTCTTCCTTCTTCTTCTTCTTCTTCTCCTCCTCTGTGCTGATGTTTGTCCCTGGAGGTGCTCTCTTAATGTCTTTGACTAAACTTCAGCCAGTCTTGGCAGTGACGGTGCCCCATAGGAACGCAGTTGAGAGGAGACCAATATGATTGTAATGGAGGGTTTGCGGGCAGGGTCTATCACACTGTGTCACCTATAAAAAGCACGAAAGCCAAGTGGCAGGGTGCAGAACACTTCTGGCTACAGAGATAAAAAAAAATCATATAAGCTCCTCAACTCTTCTATAGAGACGCTGCAGAGAGAGGGGACATTTTCATTTTTGTCTTCCTGTTGTGTCACACTCACCACTGAAGCAGTGAAGACTGTGGTGTCACATTAACTGTAGAAGGGACGTTTTTTTTTAAATAAAGGCCTTGTGGAAAGGTGACATTATCTTTTTTGTGCCATAATGAAGAATGTTCCAGTTTTGCAAGAGTGTAAGGATCATTTAATTTAATGAAATCCTCTCCTCTGATGGATGCAGTGCTTTTATTTGCAGTGACTAAAACGTTTCAGTCACAAATGATTATTTTGTTCTGGTTAAAGTGCATCAGAAATGGATCTAATTTGCATTATTGACAATTTAACAGACAGATCATTAAGAGGCAAAACAGTTTCTTACATTTATCGTGCAAAAAACTAATTTGTGGTTTCAAAATAGACTTATTCCTCACATAGCAACAATATTATTTAAGTAATAATATAATTAGCCCTAACACATAACACCTACTTGATAACAGACCATATCATTAGCATTGCAATGGCAAAACAGTGTGAAATGACAAATAACACACCGCATTAGCACCATGTCAGCATTTTGCAAGTGCCTTAACTTTTTCCTCGTATCTATGCATCTGTGTACATTATCTACGTGTGTGTGAGTGTGTGTGTGTGTGTGTGTGTTGCGCGTGAGGGACCATCACATGCTCCTGCCCCTGAGGTTAGTGCATGAATGAAGGCTGTAAAGAGAAGCATGACAGCTGTGAAAGTCACAAGGGGAGTCCGCAAGCACTGTAAAGAAGGCAAAGTTTCCCTCCCTTGGGGTACACTGTAAAAAATTATACAGAAGTTTAGTGAAATCAACTAATCTCTTCTCATTAACTTGACAAAAATATACAAGTTTTATTTATTCAAATTAATTAAACATAAAATTTCTATTATTTATTTCTATTCTATTTCTATTATTATTATTATTATTTATTTATTTAACACTTAAGAAGATGAAGATGAAGATGAAGTCTTTTGACTTGAAATGATGAGTTGAATGAATGTATTGTACCGAATTCAATAAACTCATTAGATTAAGTTTCTAAAGAAACACAATTAACATTTTAGCAGACTTCCCAGCATGCATTGTTTGAGAGTTAAAACTCTCCTGCGACCGTCTTTTTATAATTTGAGAGAGCACATATGATGAAAACTTGCTTTGTGTCCAACACACTTTAATATATGTCCTGGTTACTTGAATTCAGAATAATGAAAACACTGTGAACCATGATGAAGATAAGTATTGAATTCAGTACCTACCTACAACCTTACACTTAAATTTAACAAATTTACTGAGAACATTTGGACCAAAACAGCTCCAACAAGAGCAGCTGAAGCTTAAGTTCTGTGTGACTGAAGAGTTGTTGGTTCAACTTAATATCTTAAAGTTGACATGAAATGGAAGGCAAAGTGTGTTTTTTCTTACACATTTTGACCTGTTTCCGGTAAGAACAGCAGCTGCAGCACGTAGCGGTCCAGTTAACTAGTTTAGCTCGCACTTCCTGGACTGGGACCTCCCAGTGAACACAACGAGACCGAGGCCCGAACACCGTCTCCGCGACCGAAAGGTTTCACATAAGGGATACAGTTTTTTTCTTTCCAGCTTAACTACATTAGCAACAAGAAAAACTATCAGGATGCTCAGGAAAGCATCAGGAAACTAGGTAAATGACCACGGTACTTGATTCCTGTCCTGATCTGTGAGGTTGAGTTCTGTTGCTCGCCAATGGCAGCTAAGTTAGCAGAAACTCTGATCTGCAGTTGAAGCTGAGCAGCTAGAGGGCATCAAAGGGGACGGCTGAAAACATTTTCTCCTTAAAACATTACAGGAATAAATGAATGGATATTCCATGATTTTGATATAAAAATACAAAGAAATCAACGTTTTGTGTATTTTTTGGCATATATTGGTAAATAGGTGGAAAATAAACTGGGAATGTAATCTAAAGGGGTTTAAAAAGCTGTTTTTCATTTTATCTCAACCTTAATGTTTTTAAATTCAAATTTTAAGGCAGCCCAGACAAAACAAACAAACAAACAAAAAAAAAAACATTAATAAATATTTTTTTACAGCGTATGACCTGAGTGTGTCTGGATGCAATGTGGACACATACAGTACATGTCTTTGTATATATAATAGTCACAGTCAGTGTATGTAATGTGTAATGTTAGCCAGACTGAATATATCTATGCATTTGTCTGTGTTTCTGTGTCTGATCCTGGAGCTAAATGCCACACACTGGAGTCTATTGTCGAGCCTATCAGCACTCTATCAGCGGCCCGCATCCTTTATCCCCTCACCCATCCCTCCATTGCATCAACAGCATCTTTCATTGCTGACTCACCCTCCCACCTTCACTGTCCCCGAGGCAGGCAGCGTGTGTGACCGTGTGTTTGTATCCTCGGGATTTAACTTCAAAAACCGGCGGTTTTGGATGGGTCAGAGTTTGTGAAATGCTGAGGCATCTTTGAGATGGAAAGCTCACAGTGTGAGCGTGTGTGTGTGTGCGTGTGTGTGTAGGTGTGTGTGTGTGGTGTGTGTGTGTGTGTCTAAACCTCAGCAGCACAACATTAAGGAGATCAGGAGATACAGAGATGACTTTGTTTTTTCCTGTCCAAATGTCGATTTCACACCCCAGTCATTTTTCAAAGAGATCAGTGATCAGCTGTGTGTCATGTGCTGTTAAATTTAGCCTGAATAAGGAGCGTTTTCTGGTCATCCCTCAACATCAAATGCTCTTAACACTGAACTAAAACACACACACACAAATCAGCCTCTGTCCCTCTGGGTCACTGACTTTGGGCAGGAGCTTCTCTGTTTTTAAGGCATTCTACTAAACTTAATCAGTTATATTTATCTATCCAGCTATCATGCCAGTCACTGACTGACTTCTTTGAGATGCAGCTGGTACTTGGATGCCAATTGAGGGAATGATCTGAGGCCCCTGGCCCCTCACTCCGGCAACAAGGCCCACTGGCTATTGTACAGTATTGTACAGAGAGGCTGTAATTTATTTCATGGGACAGTGAAAATAAAAGCGGCCCTCACTAGTTCACACCCTGCAAATTGGAGAATTAGTTTGCCTTTAACCTTTTAGTGACTGTTTGTCTTTTGCTTATCTATGCCTGTCACTGTTAAACACACATGCCTGCATGCTGAAAACACTCAGTCTACCCTTGCATGCAGTACAACATTTGACCTTTCTGAATCACATTGTAATGGTTTATGTTGCTGCGCCTGTTGGAGTTTTTAATGAGGAGCTGATTTCATCTCTGTGGTGAAAAATTCAGTGTCTTTCTTTTCCAGGAACACATCTTTTACACTGATTTCTATTTTTGACTACTACATTTGAAATCAACTTTAATTATGAATGAAGGGGAAAAAAATTCAATAACATTTTATTGAAGGCAATGTCTATAATGCGTTATAAGCACATTCATAAGACATTATATTTATAAGGCTTATGAAACTCTTTATAAATGCTTAATCGTGCCTGTAATGTCTTATACATTACAGCATACAGTGCTGTCTCTTTACTTAAAGCTCACAAAGTCAAGCTATAGTGTATTATTAATGTTAATAAGACGTTATTCCACTTCAGAAACTTTATACTCTGTTATGTTATTGCAGTTCTCTTTGTGTCTTTATAACTGGCTTAAGTTACAGTAGTTATAATGTGCTGTGTGACCCAGGACTCAGTTTCTCTTGTTGCTTTGGCATGCAAAGCATTATGATGCTACACTTATAATACATTATGTCCACCACTTATAATAGTTAATAAACCTCATTATAAGTCGTAACAAAATGCATTTACTTGAGTGCAGTACTTAAGTACAGTTTTGAGGTACTTGTACGTAGCATCAGTTAGTATTTCCCTTTTGGTAACACTTTCTATGAAGGTCATGTCTATAGTGCATTACAAGCACATTCATAAGACATTATAATTAATTTAAAACGTTTTTTTATAAGGAACTTAGAATTTATAATCTGTCCTCTATAGTCTTTGTAACTGTAATAGTTTGTAAACCTTGTTGTAAGTTGTCATGCATGTGTATAAACATTAATAAAGGTTTTATAAAGCCCTAAAAATGTATTATGATGTGTTATTAATGTACATATAATGCATGACATGGCCTTCATAGAAAGTCTTACCCAATTTTGCAACACAACTTAATGTGTCTATTCAATGACACTCCACAATAGGGGTAATTATACAAAGTATCTCCCAGTCTGTTCTCCAGTAAATCATCATGATCGACTACATAGTCCTCTATTTGGAGTGATTCAAGATTCATTAATGATCAGGTCATTCTTGATTCATTCCTCATGCTTTCCTAGTAACTATTCATAATTTTGTGCACTGCATTGTGGAGTGTTTATTCATTATAACATCACTCTACTTAATTGTATTATGTTCAGTAGATTAAAGATGCGTTAAATGATGTTTGACTACTTTGGAAAAAATGGATATGAGCTTAACAAACCGAAACAGAGTAACATGGGCATAATTTCTCATCACAGTTTCACATCATAATTCTTGTATCCGCTGGTGTTTTAACTCCAGAGAAAAATATGTTTAACTTGATATCTGACAGTCGTCACACGTCACTAGTTTGTTTTTGTTCCCATGGACTGGTGGCATTCAGTGTGTGAGTTCATGGGTCGGGAGCAGACAGGTTAAATGTGGGATCTTTCTATTAGGTCTGGAACACATGGGCTGAAGATTCTTAGTGAAATGCTTTTGTTTTTAAATTCACTAATAAATGCAAATGATTCCACACTTACAATTTGATATGTAAATGCAAAAACACATTTGCAAAGCAGATACTCTGTAAAGTCAGTCTGTTTCTTGTGATAGTTTACTTCAAATTGTGAGACAAAAGTAGCCCCATACATAATATATAGATCCTTGTCTATCACAGTGATTTCTTTTCACTGTGTATTTATTTATTATTGATTATTAAGGAATACTTAACATGTTGACAAAGTCACAGATAAACAAACCAAGAAATTATTCAATAAGTTATAAGTATTGAGGAGACTAGTTGGTTCTGTTCTGGCTCTTCATCCTCCTCCTCCTCCTCATCTGTCCCTCCCTTTCTCTCCCCCTGTCACATCACCAATGACTCAGCCCAGTTCTTCTGTGGGATGTCATGTGTATGTTTCTATGTACTGCCTGTTTTGTGTGTGTCAGACTAAAGGAGAGCAAAGAAGCAGCTATTTGAGCAGGCTCAGGTCAGAAGAACCGCTGGCATGTCTGTCTGCCTGTCTGTCTGTCTGTCTGTCTGTCTCTGTGTGTTGGAGGGGGACTGTCTGTGCCAGATTGTAGCTTTATGCCCTAAGTCCAGTAGATAACCAGTCAGCAGTGAAGCCACCCTTTGAACACACACACAAAGAGTAAAATGTGTGTTTCTAGTTCATAATCACATCCCTTTAAGATTAATCAATTAAAGTACAGTTGACTGGCTGTCCTATCACTCACTTTAGCTCTAACCGTATGACGTACTCCATCATATATGGTGTAGCCGTCATGACATAAACTCTACCATTATATTTATCTGTCTGCTTGATAAACACTCATACAAAAAATTAGGTCATTTACTGTTTCTATTGAGCTGTGGATGAAAAAAATATATGATATCCCTCACAGACTTCACTATTAAATCTAAAATAAGCTATGACCAATGACACAGGAGCGGACATATTGAGAGACAAGTCATAAAGGGATTTACCTTCAATGATTTAAAATAGTAGTTAATAAAACTATATCTCGATGATCTTTAATGCATTTCTTTCTTTCTTTTTTAATTAATTAATTTTTTAGAGAAAATCAGACATTCAACCTTATTTCAATTGTACTAAGTCCAGTGTGTAGAGGTGAGAAGGTAAGCAGGATCTGAACTTCTTTCTCAATCTCTCTGATCTCTTTTTATGTGTAATGTTCAGAAAATCCTCATTATCAGTAACACTAATGGCTGATAAGTGAACTGCAGTCAGCGTCCTGTTGCTTCGTGCTTGTGTTCACACTAGGCAACTAACATATCCACTCATATATTATAGTATTTTGCTAGCGATAATGTTAGGAAGCAGCACAAGCTGAGGTTAGTAATTTGCAAGCTGATGTTATCCACTCAACACAGTTTTTTGCTCTGTTAGCTAGCCAGCAATTTGTCTGCATTGGCAAGCAAGCTAACATTAGCTAAAATTAACCAGCTAAAACTCATTTCTAAGCGAATAGTTAGCTACTGCTGCATACATCCCTTTTTACTGGAAAAAACATATCCTTCACATAGAAATCAGTCCACAGGCTGTTAAAGGCAACCGAGAAAGTGAGAAGGTCTCAGTTTTTAATTTACGTGACAATCTATTCACACACTGGCAATACAAAGCAATTAATACATGTAAATTGTTCACATTCTTGCATATTCTTTGATTCTTTATATAATTATAATTTGTCTCTTTTCATTTGTACAAACAGGTGCAACAATAAGATACCTTTCAGAAAAGACTCCATTATTTGTATATTTAAATGGCCATTGTGTCTTGTCCTTTTATGATGGCAGGCCTTTCGGTGTGGCCATTTGGAACAGCCATAAACACTTTTACCTTCGAATGTATATGTCAAACAAAACAAAACAAAAACTTTCTTGTACTTTACTGTATTACCTGTATATGAATGTCATTTGTAAGTTTGTTTAGTTTTGAACATATTTCTTCACCCTCACACAAAGATACATTTCACTTGAAGTAAAAAAAAAAAAGGGTGAATCATGTTTCCTAAAAAACAAACAGGGTAAGGATTGTAGTTTGTATCATAGTAGGCAGTTTAAAAGATGGTGTAAAGTTTGAAAGAAATTAGAGAAATAGTAGTGATTAGATAAAGCTTTAAAATGGAAACAGAGGAAGTTCAGAGAAACACTTTTTTAAAAATCTGTGTTGCTGGAATAATCCCTGCCCAGGGGAAACCGGTGATTCTTGAAAGAGAGTTTACATTTAAATTACTTGAACTTTTTCTTAAATTGACTGCAGATGGATTCTTTTGAATAAAATCTTTTGTTTTTATGATGGAAGTATTGTGCCAGGTCATTGCACACAGCATTCCTGTGTGTCAGCCGTATAACCACCAGGCACCACATCCACATCCTCATTAAAAATAACTAGCTGGTTTTCACGCAAGAATAATAAAGTGAGCGGGGTCATTAAGTTAACAACTCATATTCAAAGTTAATGATATGAAACCTTGTTTATGTTCTTTTACATTGTCATCAGCCCCGTTTTTTTAATCATTAGGGAAATGAAAAGAGAAAGTACTCTGCATTTAACTCCAGGTTTAAATAAATTAGTCATCTCAAATTAAAACCAAACTGTTCTAATAAAAAGAGATGGAGGATAAAAAAAAAATCACCGTCCTGGTGACGTATGCAGATGAGAAATATGCAAATTAGGAGACTGTTGCTGTTATTTTTTTTCCCATGGAGGTCAAATTACAGTAAATGGCTGAGGGCAGTGCTCTCTGCTCTCTGCCCACCCAGGAGTCTGTCTATTAGCTCCTTACCCCTCCTCACCCCTTGCCCCTGCAAATATCCTCTATGCTTATTTCAAATGCCATCCTCCCCGTGCTGCGCTCTCCACTTTTTTTTTTTTTTTTTTTCAAAGTACACCCCCCTGTCACAGGATTTCAGCTGCAATTACTTTTAGTATCACTTCTCAGTGAGAAGTCAACTTCCCTGGAGGCTTCCTATCAGAACCTATTACAGCAGGGGGGCAGGCTGAAGTTAAGTGGCATGACCTGTGGGTTGGATGGAGCAGGAGGGGGGGATAAATGTATGGCTAATTTGTGGAACATTTGAATAAAGGAGGGATGAGGATTGTGACAGGGCCACACAATGTGACGGCACAGCAAATGAGAAGTCCTTGAATCAACCAAGGACAAGTATAGCATGGATTCATTTGAGTTAAAAATTGTTAAACTTGTTAAAACACTTGTGCATGACTTTGAAGAAAGAATATTTTTTACATTTTTTAGCTACAGGCTCGTTTCCTGAACTCATTCAGCTGAGTGGCTCGACCCTCTCCTCCGCTTTTTTGCCTCCTTCACCCTTAATTCACCTCTTACCCCCCGGGGCCAAAACCATAACCCCATGAATGGGTGTATGACCACACACACATTCACACACACATGCACAGAAAAATGCGAAGAAGCTGCAGCTGAGGTAGAGGGGTGAGGAGCGATTGAGGCGGCTAATTCAACCACAGTTATCTGCGTGCGTGTGTGTCTGTGTGTGTGCGAAAGACTTAAGGTGCAATCTTGTGCAATCTCCTTGCCCCGGGTCACACATATGTACTTTAGCACCAACGTGCCGAATCAGCCACCCATCTCTCTGATTGATGAGCTGAGTGGGTGCATCTCGTAAAACTCCGGTCTCGCTGCACACCTGGGATCCTTATGCAATCCAAGGTGAGGCTGTGTCTTAGAGAGAGAATAAAAACAACTTCTGAAGTTCTGCTGGCATAAATACATACATATGGCAAACTGTTTTTTGTAGATTCACAATAGTGATATAAAAGCTTTGAGCCACAGTCTAGGGTAAGCAATCAAGCAGATGTTTGATTCAGTTGTTAAAATAATGATGCCGGCTACTATTCCACAGATGGTGATGAAAGAGAACATCAGAGTATATAATACATACATCCATAAGATAGACATTTGTTATTCCTCCAATCAAATCGTTAAAGGATAATTCAATTTTATTACAACTCGAGTCTTATTTTCTTAACTTTGGCAATCATTTTTATTGGTCGTGATAATGTTATTTCCACCAAGTTAATTCCTGAGAGCTCCTAACACAGCAAACTCCCAAACAGAAGTCAGACAGGGCAAGAAGCAAGGGGTCAGAGCAGACACGTTAAACAAGCTAACTAATCAGCCAAACTTTATTTTGCAGTGAAATGAAGAACTCACTGTTCATGCACTCATTTTGGAGAATGAGAGAATTGCATCAGATTTCACCCGCTGATATCCCCCCTCCAATGCTCGACAAATGCATGGTACATGATCAAGATGTAACTGTGTTCACACTTTTATTTACTTTGTGTTACAAGCACTAGTAGGAAGATCCACCTTACATCATCAGTGAATATAGGACTATTCCCTGCATTTACTGTAATTAGCTCAATTCGCTGTGATCATGATGATCAGAAGGGTTTTTCTTTTGAACATTGTGCATGTCATTTTCACTCTCAACAATCTCTACTTTTGAGGTAGCTTCAGAACCTCCTGCAGTAGCTGCCATATTTTCGCTGCTACTACTGGTCGCCGTAGACCACCAGCATCTCAGGCCAAAACAAATGTGCGCTTCTTTACTCAATAAAGTTGAAAAAAGTGGCATCTGAATGTCTAAATGTTTTCTGAAACATATTTCAGTGTACTATTTAGCAGTAATACAAGAAAGATTGTGACCAGGTGGACCAATGGAGGCTTGTGAGATCTCATATGTTGCATATTTAACACATATAAATAACGCTAAACATATAACTGAGAATAGTGTATTTGATCCTAAGACACACCTTCATATATTCATGTTTTTTAATTATAAAACTATAAAGTTATAGAGGGTATTCTACTCTGGAGACAGCCAGTAAGCCTAGTTCCTTCTCTCCGTCATGTCTGCAGGAATAACTTTACAGCGGAACATGCTGTGAACAACACATGCACCCCCTCCCTCCTTGTGTCTGTCATAGCAGCATCCTTGCTCATACACTCATGTAATTGCAATAGACAATCAGATGCCATCTTTATAGGCGCATGGTACAACTGTCACAATGTATAAGTCCACGACAAAGTGCAGTCGATAAGTCCTGTCAGAAGAGCTTATGACATGCTAACGCTTCCCTCACCACCACACGGTGTTGATTGTTCCACTGAATCAGTCAGCCAGAGACGGGGAGTCCTGCTCTTAGCAGATGTCGCGGCCGATGCGTTTCCTTCTCCCTGATGCTGTTAATAGGAATTAATGAAGGGTGGTGGTGGCTGAATGGCTGCTTGCTGTTGTGTGGGTGGATGAGGGCTGTCTATTCAATATGGTCAGAAAACACAAGGTGACAAAGGTGTTGGGAGACGATGAGGAGATGACATGGGTAAAACCTGACCGCTTGTCTCTTTTCCATCATCATGAAGTGAAACAGTGACACCGGCTTGAAATAAATTCTGCAGCTCTTGAATCATTGTGGGACAGACACCGCACTGCTTTGATGTTTTTGGTGGGACTAGGCCTTTAGTTATGATCCCAATGAATCTGAGAGTCCATCTTGCCAAAAAAATCTGTTATCTTTTCTTTCTTCCGACACTTTACATTGTGTTACTAGAAGCTAGAATCATAAGCTCGACAGCTCTTTAAAGATTATTTTATGGATTTTTTTTTATTTGAAAGTTGACAGCAGAAGGTGACAGGAAAAACTGACATGAAAGATGATGATGACATGCAAGGAGGGCCCGAAGCTGACCATAAATTCATGCTGTTTCATTGGGACTTTCAAGGTCCCCACACACTGTGCAATAACTGTGATCTTGCAAGTTCATTGCATGTCAGTGTGTGAGATTGGTTCGATAAAATTTTGGTTGCAATCTTAATAATAATAATAATTCTGTGGCCATAGCCCTGCCACGTTGTTTATTTTTAAACATTATTCAAAAATGTGATTTCAGTGCTGTGATGGTTAGTGTATTCTGCATATAGACTGAATAAAAGTAGTGGACATAGCTTGAGACAGTCAATGTGGATGTTTCTTAAACCTGCATTCTTTCTTATGGCCAGCAGGGGGCGACTCCACTGGTTCCAAAAAAGAATTCTGATTGAATCTATGAGAAAATGACCCTATTTCTGACTTGATTTACGTCTTCAGATAATATTTTCATAATGAGTTTATGGTCTGAACTGGCTCACATCTGGTTCCAAACAATCAACATGGTGATGGCTATATTTTCAGACTTAAAGCTTTAAAAACAGTAGCCCACAAACCTTACCTGTTTTCTGTACTTAGCTATGCTATGTGCACAGATTGTCTACAGTATGTTGAAAAGAAAACCATAAGCTGAAGATGGTTACAAGACGTTGCTGGCGGACCTGTAAAAGCCACATAGTCACGTCTTAATGTTAATGTTAACAAAATGCTAGCTAACCAGCTAGCTAATCTATATCAATAATTAGCTAGCTACTTTGCTGGCTATTTACTAAAATTAACCACATAGTGTTTTGCGAACATTGGCTAACTTAAGACATGACCTTTATGGCACTTTTACATGAAAAGAGAGCTGACCAAGGTAGAAAGTTTGCTCAACTGGGGACTTGTAGGGACTGGCCATTGCATCTGCTGAAGGATCCACACGTCTTTGCTATTGGAAGGGGCTGTGACTCTGCACTCTCAAAGTTCACCAAACTTGAGCTTGATACAAAGAAAGAAGGCAAATGTGCACATGTGACCGTGCAATGATAATGTTAGAATTTTCAGGCTTGCTTTGTTCTCCAAAACTCTAAATTGACAACCAAAGATTTTCCTGCATTTCCTTTATATTGCATGACTCTCACCCTGCCCAGAGTGCTCAATCAATTTATTACACTGGAAACCTATATACATATTATTAAGTATAGTCCGGCAGTCCATCTTTAGATATTTTGATTTCTTGTCTTTATTTCTTTTTCCTCTAATCCTGACTCCATCATGTTCAGGCAACTTCCTGATGTGGTCCAGGAAATAGGGCCACTTAGGGTCCATGACCTCTTTGGTAGTGATGTAATATGCTGCCCATTACTTAATGTGTATTACAAGTAGTATTTATACACTATCATCAGGATTCTTCTGCGTATTCCCGGGCCTGTACTCTGTGTGGATTGCGTACATGGAGCATCTGTAGTCAATGCATCTCTGTATATTGTTGTTGTCTTAAACTTTTGAAAAAAGTAGTCTGGGACGGCCCCAAATCTCAGTGTGTAGGGCTCTAACACCCTTAAATTCTGAAGATTTATTGGGCCTCTTTGAAATCTGGATTATAGGAGTCAATAATAAAGTCTGTATGGACACATGAGATATCAAATTTTCCAGTCTAGTTGAACTACTAAAGTTTAATATCCTTAAACAACTTTTCATAGTTTATTCCACCTCTGCCCTTTTATTCTCTGCTGCAGAGAGAGAGAGAGAGAGAGAGAGAGAGAGAGAGAGAGAGAGAGAGAGAGAAGAGAGAGAGAGGCACCACTCCCTGCCACAGCTCCATGGTGAGAGAAGAAGTCATCAGTAAATACTGATGATAACCCTACCTTATTAGACCTTCAACCTCTCCCTCACCAGGCAGTGAGGAGAGGTCAGAGGTCAATAAGACTGCCTGGAGCACAGTTGGTAAAGTGGGTGGGTCTTGAGTCTTCAGGTGGGAGGGCCACCCCTGCAGAGCGCTGCTCCCCCCCGCCTCCAGATGTCAGTGTGAAGGTCGTCTCTAATTGCTGCCTCTGTCCTGATCACCTGCTGCGGCCTCATCACTGCAGTCTGACTTTGACTGCACTCAGGTTTGATCAGGGAGGAATCTGACTGTGAGACCAGCATTTTGAATTCTGCCAGTAATCAGCACAAAGCCACACGAGGAAAGGATAGTTTCAAATTAACTATGGCTCATCAATGTTTTATATATTAGAGTTTAATCATTCTTAAGCACTCTAACGAACAGGGATGCTGCACAAATTTCTGGACCCTCTACTACATAAGCAGTCTCTGCGGGCTATTTTCCCCTCTTGATCTTTCACACATCTGAATTCTTTTATTTTTTTTTTAAGTTATTTTTTTTTTATTGACAGGACAGCTAGAGAGTAGACAGGAAACAGGGCAGAGAGAGAGGGGATGATTCTGCAGAACAGCAAAGCCCGAGGAGGAAGTCAAATTAACCTATGGCCCATGTTTTAATAGAATTATCATCTAAACACTTAACGATACAGGGATCCGACAAAGTCTGACCCTAACATAAGCAGTTCTGCAGGCATTTCCCTCTGATCTTTCACCATCTGAAACATTTTTACAAGTAATTTAGCCAACAACTTACACATGAATCTGTCATGGTTAATAAGGTAGTCACTAATACAGCAGAAATAAATAATAATAATCCGTGATATGTGCTTAACGTCTGCACAGTTTGAAATCTCACTATATTTTAGTAACTAAATTACTTTTAGTAGCCACTTCAAGAGCTCACTGTGCTAGCTGTGCTCAGTTTTCTTTAAAAAGAAATTAGTCAAAAGCTGTTTCCCCTCAGTTTGCTTTCTTTCTTTTTCCATTCTTTCTTTACTTTTTCAGTACCCTGATTTTCCTTTCTTGGGGAAAGACATGACTCACAGTGCACATTAGTGCTCCAGCATCAGCAGTCACTCGGCTTCATCAGCTGCATGTTGAAATGAATTGAGGTACGGGGCAGATTAAACAATTTTGTGCCTTTAGTAAGGATGAGATTTCTACCTAACTTATTTATTGAGCCAATTTAAAATTTAGCGATGACACAAAATACTAGAAATTGAAAGAAACTGCAAGCAGAAACAACTTTTCATTCCAGGCCCCCTCCCATTGACCCCTGGGTAGTCCATCCCACTTTTCCCTTCACTGTGATGCACTTGTTTAAGAATATCTTGTTGGAATACATTAAGAAATCAAAAGGAATATCTGCAGCACATTTTAAATGATCCCAGAGTTTAGTTTAGTTTAAATCTTCTGAAAATACATTTGAAGTCAAAATGGGTGGCGAGGGGAGATTTTGAATCATATAAAAGAAAGTAAAAATGAAGTCTAATATGACAGATTAAAAAAAAAAATCATCCTCTATAATTTAGACGACTTTAAGCTGTGAAGTTTTTGTGAGTTATTGTGAATGCAGGTCCATTTGCCATCACTTTTATCACTTTATTTTCTAATTTTAGAAAATTGTAAATTCAATTAATTCGACAGTGGTTTCTGTAGCTCAACATTTTGCATTGTTTGTGTGGTCACATTTTGATCCGCTCAAGATTTATGATTTGAATTTTGCCGTTTCAAATGAATAACAAGCAACTGTTGGTTCACCATGGTCACATGGTTTAATTGTATTTTACTTAAATATATACTACCACTGTCAGTGGCCTTGACCCCTTTAAAACTGTAACATCTTCTCTGGCTCTTTTGACCTTGTTTCAGCAACAAATGATTTTGCACTGCTCATCTAAAATGCTAAAACTCCATGTTTTGTGGCATTCTTGCTTTGCCTGTTGTAATATTTAACAGAATCTTTTCATGGGCACGATAAAGGATGCATCATTGCTTTATAGCCAATATTTTTCACTAGTTTGTCTTTTTGCAGTCTCGTATACTGTCTTAAGCACAACTGTTCTATCTTTGTGCACAAACTTTTATACTGTTTTGTTTTATACTGCACATACTGCTTTTCTTCTGGTTTATTACACAGTTTTTATATTATCACCTTGTCTACCTCTGTCATTTTATTCGTTTCTTCTTTCCTTTATTTTTTTTTTAATTAAACTTGACTTTCATTAAGTCAAGTAAAAAATGTCACTGCACTGATGGCTTGTTTATTTCTGACAATAAAGCCTTTGAGACTTTGAATCCAAAAAAGGTGCCCGCTGTCACCATGGCATCACCATAAACACGCATGAATGTGGAATGTGAAGCTGCGGCTTCGTTATTTACACCTCAGAGAGAAGCACAAATATCTGATGCTGCACATTGGAAAAGGCATTCCAACCAAACGTTAACAAAACCGAGAGGACAAGAACTTCTTTAATGTTAGACCACATCATAAACTGCCCAAACTAGTCACAAGGCTCGCTCAAATGACTGTGAGCCGTTTTTATCTCTCACATCTTCCTCACAACACTCGCCACAAACACACACAGCGGGATGTCTTTTATGGAGATTCATTGAACAACAGCTTTTTTTCTGTTCGACTTACGCAAAACGAATTCTTGGAGCATACGAGAAGCACACAGTGAAACATCTGCAGAGGAGTCAGAGGTCACGAGCGGCGTATCCCTTTGATTTATTGGCACAGGGTGAACATTATGGTTACATCAGATGACAAAAGAACTGAAGCTATAAGCAGCAGACACAAAGATATGTGGAGCCTGTTAGGATGGAGGAGATTAAACATGCGGCTCAAGTGGGAGCATTTTAACAGAAGAAGACAGTAAAGAATAACAGAAGCAGTGATGCAAACACAGAAGCATCCAGTATTAAAAGACAGTCACTTTTTGTATGATTTTAGTGTGCACAAGTAATTGCTTGTTTGACACACCAGCAAAAGAAATGAAAATTAGAATCTGATCAGTCAGACTGGGTTGCAACAAAGATTAATTTAATGGGAGATTAGTTCTTATCAGAGTTTAGCAAAACTGCGTTTAAAATGAGTAAACCCAGATTTAAAATTAAGCAGGGCTTGCTGCACAATTAAAAGCTGATCTCAGTTTAGTAAATCCGAGTTTAGTGATGTAAATGAAAATTAAATCGTTTAATCAATATGGAAATCTTTGCTTACCCAAATTCAAATAAATAAAATAAATAAATTTGAGCGCTGTCGAGACCTAATAAGTATAAAGGAGGAGGTCCAGCAAGAGGGGGGATTTTAACTTTAGGCTGCTCTCTGCTTAACAAAACATTACAAGCTAGCTTAAGAAAATTAATGAAGCATTCTGTTTCTTAGCTAGCTAAATCTGTTTCCTAGGTAGCTAAATAAAAATAAAATGTTTCATTGCTTGCGAGCTGGCTAAATGGTCAGTTAGTCTTGTCAGTCTATTCATGATCACTCGTCAAAGAAGCTCTAATTTTCTACTTTGAGAAAAACTTGTTGACCAAATTAACAACTGGAGCCAAAGAAAAAAGAGGCACATAAAACTCAATTGGGTTAAGTATGTCCCTTGACTTTGTTGGAGGATCTCGATTATTTTTCTCAATCTATTTAAAAAAGACAGCCATCTTAAAAGTTAAGCCTCCTCAAGTCTAAGTATCAAGTTACTGGATCACAGTTGAGACTGCTGTTTGAAGTTTTGGTGCAACAGAATTAAGTTTAATCTAGGTTTACAGTAAAAGCTAAACTGAAGTTTAAAAAGATATTAAATCTTTCTTAATTTTAAAGTGAACCATAAGTTTAAAAATTGATTCTTGTTGGTGCAACCCAACCTAAGAGATGCATCTCCGACCTTATAAATTCAATGTAATTTTCCTGCTGTTCTTTGTCTATTTATCACCACCTTCATGATGTTAATTTACTGCCATGTCTCGGCCTGTTAATGACGCTAACAGCAAACATCCAGCCAGCAGCAGTGAGGCTTTCAGACGCACGGATCATTGTTCACATGTCACACAAAGATCCCTCGGCCTCTGGGTGCTCTTTTTCTCTCTCTGTGGCCTCCCTCCCCTCCCTCGCTGCCTCCCTGCGTCCCTCTCTCTCCAGTAGCCCCGTGGGAGCGTGAGGGTTGAAATGACACACAGTGGCTGACTGTCGCCCAGGGGCCTGGGTTCTGGCCTTGGCTGGCTGGATCTGTGTGGCAGCTGGTGAGCCCGCTGCCCTCTCTGTGGCCTGCAGCATCAACAGTGGTGCTAGTGGGACTGATTGGAGCCTCACTCTGATCTCTGACTCTGGGGCTGACGCTCAACTGCTCACTGCTGCCCACACGACTGGTGGTGGTGAGGAAGTGGGACAGAGAGCAGGGATGTAATCAGGAACACACACAAAACAGAAACTAAACTGTCCAGTGAAATGGCTGAGAGAGTTGCATGTGAAAAACATAAACACAACAACCCTGATAGGGATGCGAGCTGAGAGGCCGACTAGATTCATCAGGGCAGAGAGATGGCAGAACAATGTGGACTCAGCAGTGACTGCGGTCATTATGGGGTTACGATGCTGGACCGGCAGCTACATTTATTTGGACAAACTGTTGCTGAAAATGCATTGATATGGCATGAAAGAAGCTGCTTTTCCTAAGGACATAATGTACTGCCAGTAAAGTAACATCTTACTAAGTCTTCTTTGACACTTGCAATACTTGTCATTGCATATCCAAGGCTCAGATTTCACAAAGAATCACCGTTTACCCAGCATTTATAAATAGAAACACCTTTTTAACAAGCTAGCAGCACTTCTCTTCACTCCAACCCGTACAGCTTTCCCTCTGAAAACAACCATACAAACATAACTTCTTTAAGTCCCACAAAAAAAAATCAAAAAAAAATCAGAGAAACATATAAGACAAATGTAACTGTCTCACATCTGTGCTCCCTTGTTATGAAATAAGGATTAAGACACCAAACTTCTTATAAATAGTGTTAACAGGACTGAACGACAGATTCGTCCACTCCCAATCCTCATCAGCAAACAGTACTGGGCAATATAGTTATAAAAACAGACATTTTTTAAAGAATATGAACTGAACTAGACTTTTATTAGTGAGCAGTCCCTTCATGAAGTGTCAGTACCTCCTCATACATTAAAACGATTAGTTGATTTTCCTGGCTAAACATATTTTAGGTAGAGTTCAGGTGATCGACCAGGACAAATATAAAGGCAGGAATCATGATTAAAAAAAGGAGATCTTGGATAAAGGTGACTATGTTTCCTCAAATTGTGGTGAAGATGATGATGATACACTTTTGGATTTTAGGAAATAATCTGTCCAAGTCCGGTCCGAAAGGCCGATGAGCTTGTGATGAGTTGGGCTGGGCGGGGTCGGTGCAGTTGGTGCGGTGGGGTCAGGTCTCAGTGGTGCCTGCCGGTGTAAATTCTGTTCCTGAGCACGGTTACGGGAGGGAGGTGGTGTCGGATGCCGGGGTAGTGCTGAATGTGGTCGAACCATCGTGTCACGTTCACATACTGCTCCTTCTCCTGAATGGCCAGGTCCACCTGGGTGAGAAATGAGGAGGTGAGGTTTTCATACTGACTGAAGGGACTTTAATATGTAACATAATCAACAATTACTACGCTTACATGCACACATATTTTCCAGTGTCATTAGGAATATGGTATTACAAATTGGATACTGGTCATCCAAACAGCAATTTCTGTTTGGATATTCCTAATTAGGCCTAATTTAAAAAAAAAAAGCATTTTCCGATTAATGTGAAATATGCCGGTATTAATCAGGTTTTAGGAGCAGTGCATTCGGAACATGCGTCTCAAATGGGGTTTTTACCACAGTTTACGATACACAGCCACCTGTTTCTGGTCAGTAAACAGTCAGCCAACTATCCAACAGTTTTCAAGGCTGGAGTAGAGATCCATGCACAAAAGAAAAGCCAATATTTCTGGCAAATATACTTACTTTTAACCATTATGAAAAACTTTGATATGATCAGATTTTTGGATGTGCTTTGGATATAATAAAGGGTGTGGGACGTACATCATTACATTGATCAGAACATGCACGGTTGCGTGTATATGTGAATATATTGCAATATTCATTTTCATTAGGCAGGTCAACAGCTAAGCAGGATTTGTGTCTTTTTTTGGAATAAGGGCATGTAATGATAAGCCCTGAACAGTGACCAGATTTGTTCTTTTTCTATTTGCAAAGCAATTTTCTGCAATGAATTCGATGTTTAACTGCTGTTACATAAAGTTGTGTTTATGATGGTATAACTTTTTTCAAATGTTCTATTTCTTGTCGAATACTGGGTACTTTTACTTTTTCAGGCCTCTAAAAATGGAGTCAGGAAAATCTCTCTTAAATGAAACCAATCAGAACTCATAGCTTGTGACAATTTTATAGGGTCACAAGCCAAAAAGATTGGAAACCACTGATTTAGACATAAAACATAAACATAAAAAGTGACCAAAAAACATAAAGGAAAAAAAAAAATCCATCGGAAGGAAAAAAAAACAACAACAAAAAAAAAAAACCAACAGTTGTTGAAATCTTTTGAAGGTATGTTCATTTGAAGATGTACCCCTATTCAAGCTTCAAACCAGGTACTAAAGATGTGTATCTGTTGCTGATAGTATTGGAAACTATTTAACAATCATAACTGATGAGAACAATTACTCAGGACACCACAGACTCTTATTCTCGTGAAAGAAACTCTGTGGGTTCCAGCAGGGGTGGGCAAAAAAATTGATTATTACATACATTGTAATGCGGACGTGGAAAATTCTGCAGTGATTCACAAATGTCAAAAACCAATTTTCTAAATGTTAGTTAACAACAGTGTTTCTCAAACTGTGGGGCAGGGCCCCTGCGGAGGCATGGAGACAACTCAGAGAGGGCGTGTATGTCCAGGGGAAAATTGTAGAGTGAAACTAAGTTGAATGATTTATGCGGGGTAAAAAAACTTCTGACATTATTTAGCTAAAATTCAACAAGGATCCTTTTTTGTCAGTTGCCTCTTTGTCAGTGTTAATGACTGATAACAGTTGTGGGGTATGAACTTTTTTTTAACTTCTGAACAAGGGCACGCCATAAAAAGTTGAGACGCACTGATTAACAACGTGATGCTGATCGAATGAAGAAGTTGGAACTCAACGGCAACAGCTGTGCAGCACCCAGACAGCCTACAGCACACACACACTCGAGTTAATCTGTTCATTTTCACAAAAGGCAGCAGTTGTAACCATGTTTTAATTCAATATCCAAATAATCACCTTTGTGAGATGAACATGAAGTATATTGCAAATACGTTCTGCATCATCACCCGGAGACCGACTTTAATGGAGCAGAGCAGCGATCAGTGACAGTGACAAGTGGAGTTGTCTGCATCCCTTGTTTTGTCATTCTGATACAGGCCAGAGACTGTAGATGCTTTCAAATTAGTTAATTTTATTTATTAATGCAGTTAACTTCTTAAAATAAAAAGGCTGTGGACCATTTATCTTAATTGCCAGATATGTTTCATATTGTATTACAGCATGATAAGTAAATGTTTTGGCACACAAGAGCAAGAGACCTTTACTTAGGTTTTAGTTAACCATAATAACACTGCACCCAAGAATTGAAATCTAATTGAATCATAAGATTCCAAAATATTCACACCCTTGTGCACAAGTCACACAGACTCAGTAAAAATGCAGAAACATGATGGTATAAAATCGCTGTGGGCAAAGTTTATTGAAGCGGTCTAGGAACTGCCATTGTTTGACAACTTTGTGTCAAACAGACATATTTTCCTGTTATTGCACAATGTGGGCGGCGAACACTATACCAGCACGCATCAGGACGTCCTTGGAAAAAATCTTATTCAGCGTGCGTGTTTTCATTATCTAATTAACTGCAATGTGGAAATCCCCCACACAGGCAACAATCCAGCCTAAAACCATTCTAGCATCAGTCAGGTTTAATGTTTGTGTAATGTTGTTTTCCATGAATTGAACATCAGGACAGGCGGTGGTTAAGGGTTGGGCTGGCTGACCCCTTGGCCCCGAGGTTAAAAAGCACACTGATTGCGAACCAAAGTGACGCTCCTCTGCCTGGTGGCGGGGGGCAACCTTCCATCTCCGCCACAACCACTGACATCTCTCAACATGTGATCCCTCCCTCCCTCCATCTCATTCCGTCTTTCCCATTTCTGAACTCACTTTTTTGGAATCCTGGAAGGCACAACAAACTTACTTGTCCCTGGTCCGAGGCTAAAGACATCACTTTGTGCCACATCACTTTATTTCTCTGACGAGAAGTGAGAATGTGTTTATAACCCGTGTGTTTATTGCCAACTTGTTCTTGATGCCTGTTGGCCAAATGACTGGTCTAATTGTGTGTTATGCACTGTGACAAATTGCTTATTAAAGTTGCGGTTTGACTGAAGTGAGCACTGATAGGGAGGGAAAAGGATGGATGAAGGGATGGACGGATGGATGAGTGAGTCCTTGGTAAATGTTGGTGAGAACGGTGCTGAGGCACAACGAATCAATCACATTTATCTCTGGACGTGCAATCTTTGTTTGGCCCATGAAATGTCAGATAATGGTGAAAATTGTTGTTCACTGTTTCACAAAGCCCAAAATGACATCCTCGAATGTCATTTTGTCCACAACCCAAACATATTGTACAGAAGCCAGAAAATATTCACTTGAGAAGCTAAAAACAGAGAATTCTGACTTATTTCCTGAAAAAACAAACAAAAAAGACTCAAAAGGATTAATGATTAACAAAATAGGTCACACTGCATAGATAGAAATGAGTAGAAAGTGTTCCCTTTTTTAAGTCACAAGATAAGAAACAGCGACCCTAACATGCCCCCCTCCCCCTTTTTACCTCAACTCAAAGCCAAAGATTAACTTTAATCCAAAATATTAAATATCTCCAAATTTCTTTTCACCAAGTTGTATCACTACCTCAGGACATGTTTTTAGCAACACATTACAGTTGCAGTGATAATAAGCACCAGGAAATTTGAACCATGACAATCTAAAGGTGTGGAAGTGAGAAGAAAAGTGGACTTACTATGAGTGGATGGATTCCATAGTACATGAAAATATCAGCTACAGTGAACTGGTTCCCAGTCAGGTAGACCTTGTCTTGCAGGTAGAGGTTGAGGTCCTGCAAGAAGAATTTTCACAACATAAAGAACTATGCAAATGAGGTAATTCATTTATGCATTATGGCATACATTTCTGTGTAAACACAGCTGTCTACACATGACAGATGAATACATTATACATTAGGAATAAAATTATATGAATCACTAATGACACCTCCTTTAAGAGAGGAGGTGTTGTTGTTGATGACATATGCTGTATTTTACTAAACACTGTTGTGATTTTGACTCTTTCAGGGTGTCTATGTGTATCAGCAAGTTAAATGTGAGTTTTTATGAATTTTTAATACCATGTGGAATTTAATTTAATCCCAATTTCGCTTTTCATGTGAAAATATAGGCTGGGTCAGGCCTAGGCATTGTTTTATGAGTAAATACATATTGTAAGTTTAAAATTATACGTATGAGAAAATGATAACCGGTAGTGTTAATGAACATTTGTACAAATATGATAAAATATAATAAAAACCTAAAAATTAAAAACTAAATTAAATTAAATTAAATTAAAAAACAGGATAACAGAGGCTTTCAAACTCAACCTTTGTGCTTGGAGTGAATTTTAGACCATTTCAGGCCACCATTACAGCGTTCAATAAATTAATGTTCAAGACCTTCTCAAACAGAATTTATGACTATTTAATACTTCTTATGACCTTGTATTAGTAAATATGAATTTAAGACATTTTATGACCTGTAGCCACCCTCTTTTGTGCAACATTGAAAAACATACTAAAAACAAAAGAGAAAGTAAAATGAATAAAATTTTCATTTTCTTAAAAATACAGTCTTACTCTCCTGATGGGACACTAAACGGGAGTATGACAGCAGGTTCGTTAACCTATATATCTGTGGGTGCGTGAGGTACACGGGTCTGGATCCTGGCTTGCATGCGTGTCTGTGCTGTGCTATGTGGACAGGAATAATATGTAACCTGAGGGGGTATCGCATCTCTCCCCATGACTGGCGACTTAGCACAGATGCTGTACAAAACAGACTATTTGTTTACTCCACTACCAAATGACAGCAACTCTCGTCTGCAAATCTAATGAAGCTGTCCTAAACTTGGGCAGCCTGATGTGTGTTTCTGAGTCCATGTCTGTGTGTGCAAAGTCGTGCATGGAAGTGCTGGTCCCAGGGGAAGGGACCATCTTTAGCACTTGTACATTGTGTGAAGGGAACACTCCACGCACACAGAGCATCTTGAGGGCAAATGGAGTTATTGTGCGGCAAGAGTGGGTGATGCCAAACAAGGCATGAAGACTGCAGACTTCCTCCCCTTCCACAATCAGATCCTTGCATTTCTTAGCCTACAGCCACGGAGCTGAAGCCCAGTCGAGCATCAGAGAAGAGGCAGCTCTCCTGCCACCCCCCACCCAACACGCGGACCTCCAAACCTGGGTTCCTCTCTACTTAACCCCTCCTTAACTGTGCACTCCATCATTTTTTGGTACATGCAGATGAAGCAATGCTCGTTTGTAGCTCGTAGCAGAATTTAGACAGGAGTACTGTTGTACAACAGCTGGGGTAAAATATTTTAGAAATTCAAAAAAAATGTGAAAAACTGTGTAAAAATTCTTGTGCTTTTTGCCCTTTGGGTAGGTCATGTACAGGCTGGAGACACATAGCTGTTTTAATTTTTTACAGTAGACTGGAACTAATAACCAAGAATACCACATAAGATATATTTATATTACTTTTGCAGTTCATTGCAAGTTTCTGTGCTCATTTCCTTCTGATGTATTGATCAGTACTGTTGACAGCACTGACTGTTTTCTATTGTTGCTGCCTTTCTACATATTTGATCCAGACACTGTGACCTCACAGCGACTTTACTGTCCCAATACAACTTTCTACTGGTCCTGTGCCTTCAGGCAACAATGGCTGGTGATAAACTCTCAAAACTAAAAAGTCTGAATATTGTTAAATATTTGAGGAAAATCTCAAATGAAAGTACGTTTTCTATCTCTCATATTACAAACACAATATGTGTGTTCTGGCACTAGGGGTCTCTCTCACATCTAAACAATAACAAAAAATGCAGTTTCATGACATCATGAGGTAAAGTGGGATCATGGGAGTTGTTTTCTTCACTTTTAAACAACCAAAGAAACTGATGAAAATCTATTTGACATGACTTAGGGCAGATATCATGTTTATGGACGAGGTAACATTAAGTTATAGTAACTAGTGGCTAGCAAGGAAATGTACCATTATCTTAAATAAATCACAGATTTTTTTCTGGGTTTGACCATTGTTGGAAACATTTGGGATAATGTATGTACACGACTCTACAAAATATAATAAAATACATGTCTAGCATTTTTGACATCTTAATATGTTAATGTTGCAATTTATAGCTTTAATAGTGCATAAATTTCAAAACAGAGAGCACCTTTTCCACTGGTGCTTTTGGCTGCACCAAGCCATGCACAGTGGGGCAAAAGCGAGTCCAACCCTCCTCCAAGTGGGCTGCGTTGACATTTCGCGGGCTGCAGCCAACCCGTGATGACCCTCCTCTCACCCCCTCAAACAAGCATGTTATGATGCTGAGCTTGTGTGTGCAGGAGAGCAGAGAGAAAGATGTTTCCTAAAGTGTCTTTATGTTCAGCTCTCAGTACTTTTGTAGCTTCTAACCGAATCTTTATGGTTTGAAATGTAGTTTCTCTCCTCTGTAGCAGTTTGTACATTTAAGTACCTGCGTTATTTTACTGTTTCATATTCACTTTCAGCTGTGTAGGAGTTGTGTTAAGTTAGTGTTGATGAACCCCCCCCAAATTACAACATTTCCTGTTTGTGCTACTTCATAATAAAAGTGTTTAAATAATGAAACAACACAGGACTTTTATTGTGAAGAATTTAAGCAAAGACCGTGTTTATCCCATAGACATACGTTTATCCACTGCTTTACAGCTGCTCGACTCGAGCCTCCCTGAGCTTGTCTTCAAGTAAAAGATACACCTTCAAGTGGGGAGCACTGTTGTAATGGAAATGCAAACCCCTGCTATGCTGGGCTGACGGGCCGAGTCAAACCGAATTGAGCCAGGCCAGTTCTGTGTGTGGAAAAGGGCCATATAAAGCCTGAAATACAGCACATTCAGTTCAAAATGTTAATGCTCTCTGTTGACTACAAAGTGGGAACAGACCGCTGTATGTTAGAGCATTTTCTTTAAAAAACAAAACAAAACAATGATAATAAGTATTTATAAGATCATAAAGTCATCCAGTACTTGTCAAGTACGTTTCTACATTCAGACTTTGGGTTCAGAGCCAAATTGGCCCTGCTTGTTTACTGCCACATTACATGAGTGACAAGATGTTCACTTCAGAAAAAAAAAGTCTCAGCTTGAAAAACTATAAATTTCTTATTTGCATCCTAGGGTGAGAAAGTTTAAGAACTCCAGCAGTTGACAGTTTTTATCTCTGGATAATTTAATGGGAGATGACTGGTGTGCTTGAAAGAAGAGTGTTAAGGACAGAGATAAAGCAGCAGGACAGGACAGGGGGCCACCGGGGACCAGAGCCGAGCTGCTCAGGGCGACTTCCTTCTGTAAGTGGCACCATTAAAATATTTAAGAGGCCTGTCCAGATAACACGCTGCCACACAGCATGACTCCTCAGCCATGCCACAACAGTGTGTCATGCTGAGAAGTGCGCGCGCGTGCGCACACACACACACACACACACAAACACTTCACGCTGACACGACAGTGCCAAGAGGCGCCTAGCGTCCAGAAGACCAGTGGCTGGCGATCCATTTCACGCTGACTGGCGTCAGGCACATTAAAGCATTTTTCTCTGTCGTGTGGGGCCATGTCACTGAAGGGCCATACATCAGTCTGTATTCCTGTCGTTTGTGCCTTAACAAGACAAACACACATGCACCCACACAGTGGCCTAGCCGGTGGCTGGTGGGCAGAGAACGGGAGTGTGAGAGAAACTAAGATGTTGTGGCGCCCTCCAAACGTTGGGAATGAATACATAAATATATACATATATGTATTTATATACATGTATATACACACACACATATATGTATGTGTGTGTGCGTGTGTGTCTGTGTGGTGTATGTATATAAGAAAACTGATCTAGCACCAAAAAAGCAAATGCTTAAGTCAGTTGTGCCAGTCAGCACATCCTTGTTTGGAGAAGAAGAGAGGAGTATCAGCACAGAAGTTAAGCAATGAACTGCTATGGACAGGATCAGCAGCAAAAAGTATTTTAGCCACTTAAAAAAAGTCCACCTAAAAAAAGAAATAATAGTATCAGTTTAAATTTATGCTTTATTTAGAATATTTTCACCAGTTTACCTTGCTGCTAAGCAACCTTTTTGGATGGGAAGCCGCTGTTACACAATCCAAATATAGCTCTCGTCAAACAAACCAAACTCCATAGGTGAAATCAGTCATTTTACCCTGCTAAACATGCCTTAATTGCTTTTTGTTGTTTGTTTTGTTACTGTGTGACTTGAGGTCACACAATAACACAAACAAACTAACAGAACAAGGCAGTGGCAGACCAGCAACTCCTGTGTTCTGTGAGGAAAGATTACTGATTTCGCTTAGCAGTACATTGCTTAGCTTCCAAGCTGGTGCTCCTCTCTGCTTCCCCAAGCAGTGACTGTGCCAACTGCCATCTACTGTAGCTAATACACTGACAATTTAAAAGTGCCTCATACAAAAACACAACCTGAACTTTCCCTACA
The DNA here is from genome assembly GCA_034769285.1 of Lutjanus argentimaculatus. Classification (NCBI taxonomy): domain Eukaryota; kingdom Metazoa; phylum Chordata; class Actinopteri; order Lutjaniformes; family Lutjanidae; genus Lutjanus; species Lutjanus argentimaculatus. Next base: position 23,342,838 of record JAWZSL010000009.1, on the reverse strand, counting down.
ATTACAAGGAAAGTTGGAATCAACAGCAATAAAATCTGGGACAACTGCAGGTACAGATGCATTTAAATCTAAATACAACAGCAATTTGGCAGAACAAGATTTCAATTTTCCTTGAGCAACATTATCTCTACCTTCAGGATGGTCTTGATGTCGTCCTTTGTGCAGCCGTCCAGCTTGGTGACTCTGTGCTCCAGCCACTGCTGCACCACCGCCCTGCTCTCTGCAGAGTCACCCAACAGTTCTGGGCGCTTTGCCTCTTTCACCAGGTGACAGGCGATGGTCACCAGCCCCACCAGTGGAGAACCATTATTACTCTGTAGCACAGGTACCTGCATGAAGAGGTGAGACAGAGGGAGGGCGGAGAGATAGAGAGAAAAAAGGAAATGAAAAATCTGAACTTTCATTTTGTTTGATCTGAGTATCAATGCTTTTTCAAAACATGTTTAAAACATCAAATACTAACATTTGATTTTTCAAACATGTTTAAAAACAATAAAATACTAACATTTGATAGTGTCAAAAGTATTGAAGCTGTAAAAGAAGTTAAGATCTAAGTGCACATTCAACACCTCAGTTCAGTCTTAACTGTCCAGCCTGAAATTTGCCTTGCAGTGAAACCAGACATTGTTTAGTGACTTTTTCTGTATCATCACTGTTTATACTAGTATTGGACCTAAGTTTATAATTCTGGTATCATGACAACTCTAGTTTGATCCTTGCTCAGACATACTTGCTTTACAGCTCCTTAGACTAACATTAATGAATAAAATAGTTTGCTCTGAAGGAGTGTCTCATATGCACCAATATCGACATTTCTCTTGATTAAACAGAGGTAGGTTCATTAGGTAGGTTAAAATCCAGATGAAAGTGCTCAGTATGGGGATACGCAAATAATTGTTTTCACCAGTTTTCCTTACAGTCAGAATCAGTCAGACTGGTTCGAGCTGTTCATAAATGCATCAAAGAGATAGCTGATTGTTGAGTCTTGTTTTCAAATGCTGACTTTTTGGGTTGACAAAGCATCCTGAGTTCAACAAAATTAGGAAATACAGGCAGACACAACTCAGTATGATGTCTGTCTTTTAAAATTTGCATCATCCCTGGTGAATGTCTTTTTTTTATCTTTCGTCCCATACGCTGTGTTAAGTGTTTAACTATATCTTTTTTAACCTTTGTATTTGTAAGTGTTTGATGATGTTTTTTTTAAATCTTTGTACTGCACAGCCCATTGTCTTGTATATAAGACTATGTCCTAACTTTCATTTTGTCCTTTGTGCAGTCTATTGCTATATTGGACTGTCTTTACCTGTTTTGTTCTATGTGCTGTCTATTGCTGTGTTGCTTTTGGCCTTCAAAACAACTGCCGTCTGGGATCATAATTAAGATGAAGTGAAGACAGCAGGTTCTCTACAGATACAGCCACCGCTACACACTTCCAGTTGGTCATAATTGATGATTTAAAAGGATTGTGTTAACTGTATTTCTTGATAACAGAGAGTGATGCCCCACTGCTCCTGCACTCCCCTCACTTCACTTCAATGAATGGACATGCGCAGAGCATGGAGCTGTTTCCATTGTGCTGAGTGGTAAAAATAAAGACAGCTGGCATCAAATGTTGCTGCATGGATTCGCTCTAAGTACCAACCTAACCGAGGAAAAAGATCATTGACTATGAAGTGATAACACATGGTACATATGGCACAGAGCCTATATTTTCAACACACATGGCTAGCGTGTTAGCATTGTCTAGCTTGCTACAATAGCCAATTACAATAGTTTACAGGCTTCCTCTACAACCAAATAGCAGTTCAAAGCCAACAGCGGACACCACAAACATATAACGCTATGTCACCTTTTTATCCCCTTGTGTGCTGTACTTGTTCGGCTTTTTCAAGCCTAAGAATTTCTCCAGCGACGATAGCTCCCGTAACGCCATGTTTCTGACTGTCGGAGGGGCAGTGCAGTGTGCGTGCGTCCTGATTGGGTGAAAGTCTCAACTCCCGCCCACTACAGTTCGATTGACGGCAGGGTTAACCAATGAAAACACAGTACGACGATATGTCAGTCTTCCGTTACATTGCATCAGTGAATGAGCCATCAATAAAAATGAAATAAAATGAAATGAAATGAAAACACAAAATAACATAATAGAAAATAAAGAAGAATAGAATAGAATAAATTGGGATAGGATAGGAAAGAAGAAAATAAAATGAAATTAAATTGGATAGGATAAAATAGTTAACTTGACAAATGAGACTGCAAATTAATTAAAGTAGGCCAAACCACACCCTATTATGTTACTTTTCACACTTACAAATTCATGTTTTCATTTGCTAGATACAATGTCAGTTTTAAAAAGAGGTGCCAAGTTAGTTTGCGTTAGTACCAGGGTTAGTACCCCTAAAAAAATCAAATATATAGCAAGATTATACAATTTATTTCAATTTATCTATTTCTAGGCCACATTGGAAATCATTCTTCACATGTCAGCTACAATATTAGAAAAGGTTTCATTTCAAAGTTTGTAATAGATGCCAGATAAATTATATGAATATATGAAATATATGAAATTATATGACACATACAAGTATAAACAAACAAATTTAAAAATATTTGGTGACTGGTGTGAATTTAATACATTTGACCACATACCAGAAGAACCACCGGTTACTTTTTTGCTTTAGCTTCAATAACTGCAGACACAAACACACACTGCACCCCATCAGGACAGTCTGCTCTTATTGGATATGGGCATATCCCAGCATTCCTTAGGTGGGCTCAACTCTGTAATCCCACCCCCCAGCAGCGTTGGGTGAACTGATCAAAATGAGCATTATGCAATCCTGCCAGTTCATAGTAACATGCCTGTTTTTGCAGAACTTCTCCATGAGGATTTGAGGTTATACAGAATCAAAAACGACAGTGGAAAGTCTGGAGTTTCAGTCTGAAGTCCTGCAGCAAAGTTTTCTCATCCTGTCTGTCTGTCTCTCTCTCTGTCTGTCTGTGCAGTGTGTCCTGGCTCTGACATGGTATGTGTCGTGTCTGTTTGAATTTGCACTGTGCCTCTACGATTCCTCTGTAATGAAATGTCACCTGTCAGTCAAAACTGGCCTTATTAACTATATACTGTCCGAGTGTTTGTGTATGTGTGACACCATAGAGAGTGACAGACGGACTGAGGTGTCACACTACAAGCTTTCTTTCCATCCGCAGCGGTCCCGCTTTGTAACAGCTCACCTGGATGACGATGCTCGAGGTGATGTCGGCAGCAATGAAAATCAAATTCATATTTTGGATTTTTATTGACCTTATTCAGACTGCAATAAAACATACAAGAGATGGAGAGTAAGGGAGACAGAGGCTGGAAAGTCCAAACTGAAGCCGACTGGGACTACATTGTACTGTCGTGTATCAGGGCTACATTTACTTACAAAGACTGGGCAGATACATGTCAAGAAAAAATCACAATTTAAAAATTCTGCTTTACAAGTGAAAGTCAAATTTTACTCAAGTAAAACTACAAGTATGAAATGATATGGATCCCAGTGCCCCCTCTCCTTTTCTTTTCTTTTCTTTTCTTTTCTTTTCTTTTCTTTTCTTTTCTTTTCTTTTCTTTTCTTTTTTTGGAGGTTTTGTCTTTCAGTTTTTGTTTGCCATTTATTAATTTAACTTGCATTCTTGCATTACCAGTATAAAACTGTACTTGGAAGAAACATTTGTCTAGAATGGAATAATCATTACAATAAAGTATTTTTAAAAAGTATAAAAGTACTCAGGAAGAACTCCTCCTGTCTGTCACTGTTATATTATTATATATCATTCTAAATTATTTTTTACTGATGTATTAAATATTATTTTAATATTGTGGCTGGTTTTGGTGGAACTAATTTTAACAATTTCATCAGATATTACTGCATTATTGTACTGTTACATACAGTATGCTCATCAATCTTAATCTGCAAAGTAAGTAAAACTATCAAATAAATGTAATGGATTGAAAGTACATTATAAAGTAGGCTAAATAGATTTGTGTACAGGAGTAAACTGTTCAGTGTAATAAACAAGGCAGCCAGCAGGTGCACGATGTGACAAAGTGAGAGGGAAAACAAATTGGAAATGCTTCAGGTTGGAGTCGTCAATCACTTAATTGGAGGAAATAATTTTCCCCTTCAATCCCCTACATTACAATAGGCCTTTTTTTCCACAGCAGGCATTTTAATTTGCGTCAGCAGGAAAAGCACAGGAATTAGACAAATTACATTAACGAGGGCTCCGTTGTATTCAAGTGTCCCAGTAAGCCGTGACAGTGAGTCATCATCAGTTTTATTATTTACACCTGTGCCTCTCCTACCGTGACATGTCAACATGTCTTCCTTTAAAAAGGCCTGTGAGAGCCAACAGCAATATCCATTAATATATATTCATGGTGTTTTTTTATTTGTCCCTATTTAACCCCCTTTTTATTTCAATTTCGGGCATCTTATATATTCACTACAAGGAGGGAGATGGTGAATACAATGTACATATTCCACATCATGGAACTGCTATTGTGCATAATTGGAAACGCTCTGTCTAAGGCTGTAGTATCACTGCTAACATCTGTGTTCACCCTTATTTCATATCAATATGGCTGCTGTGAAAAATATCTATTCATATTGCTGAGTTATACTGTATACTCAATAGTCTTGTTCCAGATTACAAGGAGCATTTCCAGTGCTGCCTTACTACTTATCATACTTCTTAACTACTCTCTGTCATTGAAACAACAAAAGGTCCAGTTTGATGATGTTGTGGAATGGTGTAAGATGATGGGAGTTGTTTTCTTCACTTTTTAACAACCACCCAATGAAAATCTATCAGACATGGCTCAGACAGAAATCATGCTCAAGGATGAGGTAAGATTAAAATTTTATACATAGGCCAAGTCACTCCTCTTCCACTGGACTACCATGAGACCTCATTTTGGACAATATATGAACAGTAGTCTATGGCAAGAGACAAATAATTGTTTGATCCCATTTGAATTGTTCCATGAATTATAATGTTTGTCAACTTCAAAGATAATCTTATAAGTCAAGAAAGTCACTATTTGTCATAAAACTGTTTAAATTAAACACTGTGAAGACGTGTAATTAGAAGGACTGTGCATATGTAACATGTATGTGACGTCATGACTTTCTCTCTCCAAAAGCTATCGTTACGTGGTGAAGCTATGATTGTTTTTGTGCGTGTTTTCGTACTGGGATGTAGTCACATGAACAGGTCTTGCTCATTCTTACTCTTTCCGGCTGGTAAAAGGACACTTTACGTAAAAAAGATAATTGCAAGCGTGAGCACATATTGGTGTTGATGACATATATTGTGCAAGACAAGATGTGATTTAAGGAGCCGTTTTGCGCAAACTAAAACTGCAACTTTCTCGGCATATGTGTAATTCATGGCAAAATGCAAAATGGAAACAAAACATTTTTCATCTCTTGCTGTTAACTACTGTTTATATTATCTCCAAAGTAAGGTCCCATGGGGCACGTCGGAAGGGGAGAGAGCTCTCTGCTCACATACATGGATATGGAGAACATGACAGTTAAAGTTAAAGCATCTCGATTGCCCCCTGGTGGCTGGCTGCAATATAGGTCATAAACCCACTCCTCTCCATTTTAATAGATGGGACACTGGCCAAATTAAAACATCAAAGTACATGTCAAATAAATGTTTTCCAAATATGGGTTCTGTCTTTTAATCAGTTTTTATTAATGCTTGTCAAGTGTTCATTTTTCTGATCAGTTTGGTTTCAATTAGTTATTTGACGCTATAAAAAGGGCAGATCTGGAATATTTTGGCTTCTGTTTTGTATGGGAGGCAGTGGAGCCGCGATGTCCATCTTTATTTATGTCAATGGTTTGAACATTGTTGGAAACATTTAGGGTACTGAAAGTACACAATTCAACAAAACATATAACATATGTCTAGCGTTTTTAGGCATTTTAATGCGGAAATGTTAGGCATACATACAGTATTTTAGCTATAAGATAGCAAGTTGATTGTGGATCAGGCTCACTGTAGGATAACATACTTGGGTCATACTCTAGTCTTGTCCAACAGTTTATAGGACCTCTTGATTCTCATGTGGGCATTAGTTGTGCTTCATATGACCTGCTTTCATTGATGTTTATTGCCTCGCACATACTCTTGTATCCACATCTTTCCCTCTCACTGTATGTGTGTACTTAATATAAAAGAACAGATGATATTTTTAAACCCAATTTGTTGAGAAAAAGCTGTCCCAGAAAACAAATTAATTATAAGAATGAGTACACAGACTATCACAAATGATTAGATGCCATGGAACAAGGTAAGGCTAATTCTCTCTTTTTTTTTCATCTAACCTTCCATTTTTGCTGTTTGTTTATGGGCTGCAGCACGTCACACACTTTTACCCTAGTAGGCCTTCCATAAATGCATGCCTGCAGCGTTAAAGTGCATCTCCTTTAACTAAATGCCTCCAAGCTGCCACATCCTGTCTGTACTCAGGCGGGCTGAGGACAGCGATCCCCAGTGCCCAGGACTAACTGTAGCCTGTGGGAGTTTTCTCATGCCGATTGTGATACGCAATCTGGGGTCACATTAGTAAGGAAATCTACAGTGGGGGTCACCGATAGTGCCGTGGGGCTTCCCGAGGCAGGCATAGCCATAAACACAGCCTCAGTCCTGGTAGATATATCCCCCTCACTGCTTAGTCTGTAGCTTACAATATGCTGTTACACTGATTTGTCTGGGCCGGGACACAGGCCCACGGCCCCGCCTGTCTCCTCTGTTACCTTTCATGACCTGTGAAAGCTCCCTGACTGAATACTGTATTTTAACCACACAGATGCTCGCACAAGGAGAGGGGAGGAATTGGTTGTGAGTGGTCGACATGAACGCTGTCAGCACGGATTGGTGAAATTGCATATTGGTGCTAGGTCGCATCCTCGGCGTGGAGTGAACATGGGGACGGGCGCCAGGCGGCTGGGTGACAGTTTGGGACAAGGCTGCGAATTGTGAGATGAAGACAGACAGATGTATGGAGGTCGGAGTACTGCCTGTACCTCCCGCTCCTGTCAGGTTTTGTTTTTGATTTCATCTTGTCCAAAGAGCTTGATGCACTTTTTTTTTTTTTTTTTTTTTTTAAAGAAGAAACTAGGATGAAAAACACTTTTGCAGTACAGTTTAAGTTGTAAAATCATAATAGGTGCTTTTTGGAAGAATACTTTTTTATTATAGCTGTAAAATATAAATTATTTAGAGTTTGCTTTCATCATATGATGTGCCTTTTGATTCAAAAACTACCACAGAAAAATTCCACCAAATCATCAACATCACAAGTATTTTTTACTTTATTTTTACTTCTTCATTTTATTGGTCTGTAAAAAAGCCTACAGGAGCCATCTTTAAATTACTTGTTTTGTCCCACTAACGTCAAGTATATTCCTTTACTATCACATGAAACAGAGAAAAGCAGCAAATCATCACATTGGAGAAGCTGGAATCAAGTAATATTTCCTCACCATAAAAATTACTTAAACGATTGTGTGATTAATAGTCCCCTGTAAATTTCTTTTCCATCAGCTGATCTATAAGGTGTTTCAACTCAAGTTTTAATGTTCCTTAACGTACCTAAATCTCATCTCCACGACATGTTTCTAATTCACTTCCAGGCAAGACCTACTATACAGTCACTTTCACTTTCTGCCAGAGTGGATGCTTCTTTTGATTCGAAAACGGCCACATAAAAAGCAAGCCAAATCATGAACAATATAACACGTATTTTTAGTTTATTTTCATCATCAATGATGAAAATAAACACTGCAAAGTGTTTAGTCCAGAAAATATCTTCCAAAAACCCCAAGGTGGTAAAATGTCTTACAAACGATCATTCAGTTACCAAAATTGTCGTTCCATCGTGGACATCATTATGTTCTTAAACCTCATCTCTATAACATGTTCCTCTTTCACTTCCAGGCAAAAATACTGTAAGTCACTTTTCAGCCAGTCCTTCTGTTTCAAAAACTGCCAGAAAAATCATCAACAACATCGCAAATATTTTTTTAGGTTATTTTCATCATCAACAATAAGGTTTTTGGTCTATAAAATATCCCAAGGTGGCACCTTTAAATGTCTTGTTTTGTCCCACTAACAGTCCAAAAACCAAAGAATATTAGTTTACTGTCACATGAAACAGAGAAAATAAGGAAATCCTCACATTAGAGAAGCTGGAACCAAAGAATGTCCGGTTTAGCCAGAGAATTACATAAAGGATAGATAGATTTTCTTTCCATCAACTAATCTGTAAATTGTCTCAGCTCTAGTTTTACGTAAACGTCATGTCCATGACACGTTTCTCATTGATCTCCAGGCAATACCTAGTATACACCTAGTCACTTTCAGCCTGTGTAGATGCTCATTTTGATTTCATCACTGAAGTCATCAACAACATCTTAAGTCATTTTTAGTTTATTTTCACCATCATTTATTTGTTGGTAAGTCATCTTCCCTAAAGGCTCATGGTGGCATCTTTAAATATCTAGTTTTCCCAATGTCACATGAAACACAAAAAAAGAACAACATCACAAGTGTTTTTAAAATTTTTTTATTTTCATCAATCATTTGTTTGTTTGGTCTATAAAATATTTTACCCAAAAGCCCAAGGTGGCTTTAAATGTCCACTAACACCAAATATATTATTATCACATGAAACAGAGAAAAGGAGCAACTTCTCACATTGGAGAAGCTGGAATAAAAGAATATTTGCTACTTTCACCTCTACACTGTAAAAAATAAGCAATTTACTTTAACTTAAAAAAGTTATTGTTTGTGTTTCTTCAAAATGTTAAGTTGACTGAATTAGAAAAGACAAGTTTAGGTACTTTTGCAATGATTAAAAACAAATCAACTTTTTTTGTCAAATAAGCTTGATACTAATTTAGTTGTAGTTGAGAAAACATGTTGAGTAAGGTTTAAGATATTAAGCTGAATGAACAACTCCTCAGTCAAACTGACAAACATTACAATTTTTATGACATTTTCACAGTCTGAAGCTTCAATTTATCAAATAGGAGGGTCTCAGCAGAGTTTTAACTCTCCAACAATGCATGTTGGGAAGTCTGCTAATATGCTGATCATTTCTCTTGAGAAACTTAATTTAATGAGTTAATTGAACTCTGTACAGTACATTCATTCAACTCATTATTTCGAGTCAAAGACTTCAAGATAGAAGAACTCATGTTTATAAGGTCTAACGTGTTCTAAAAGTAAATGCTAGAAATTTTAAGTTTAATTAACATGAATAAATAAAACTTTTGTATTTACATTACATTTATGAGTTGATTTCACCAAATTCGTGTATGAATTTTTCCGATGTAGTTTTACTATTCCCTAGCATACCTAAACCCATGTTTTTTGTCCTTTTCTTGGCGAGACCTAAACTATACAGTAAGTCACTTTGAGCCAGTGTAGTATATGACTAGTGGTAGTCCGCGCAGTGTGTCTTTTGGCTGCGGAGCTGCTGGCTCTTGTAGTGGAGGAGAGTCAGAGGATGCCAGAAATGTCGCACCTCCAGGCGGGGCCTTTGGGTCTTCATGACGACAACAGTGATGGGATTATATGAACCACCCTGCTGCTCCATGCAGAAACAGGCACCCAACGGCTAAAAACAACAAGCTGGTCCCCCCACTCCATCACACACACACACAAACACACACACACACACGCGTGCACATGCAAATGAGTGTATGTTGGAATATGTTTACAAGGGGGATGGAAGGGTTGGGTGAGCCAGTGACAGGAGTGGAGTGATGACATTTTTGTGGCATTTCATGTCTTTCCCTTAACATTTGTGACACGAGATTAGCATTGGAAGGCGTGCTCATGAGTGTGTGTGTGTGTCTCTGGCTGATCGGGAGGAGGCCCCCGAGACAAACGAACAAGTAATAAAGGCACTTTCTCCATTTCCTCCTCCTCTGCTTACATGCCAACCCTACAAGGCTGTGGGACACGCTGGGGGACATAGTACCAGCTCGCAGTAACAACAAACCCTGTCCCTGCCTCCCATCCAGCAGCAGCAGTCACTTAGGACTATTAATTACCGCTCTGAATTTCCTCCTCCTTTACCCGTAGCCATCCGTGTCCCCCTCAGACAAACAACCTCGGTGGGAGGATCTTGATTATTATAGCTTCTGAAAAGTCAGATTGTCTTTTATTGAAGTTACCCACTGGCCATGCAGGTTTCTCTCTATCTCCATCTCTGTGTGTGCCTCACTCTCGCTCGGTGTCTTTCGTCCGTGATTCAGACAAAATCTTATGCCAGAGCTCTTGCTCTTGTGGCCGGGAGGTTGATGAGGGAGACTCCCATGTTGTTGGAGGTTTGAACAGCTCACGTGAGGTTAAAGCGTGCACACAAACACATACACATGCTAAGCTGAAGCTTCAGTCTGCAGCTTCAGAGTGCTGTTTGTGGCTTCACCAGCAGGGAGCACTGTGGGTCTTTGAAAAATCACTAAGTCCAGCTCCCTTCACACAGTCCAGATGCATGTAAACCAGGACTCAGCCTTGTAAAAATCAACTTTTTAATTTGAAATAAGAAGGTGACTATTAAAAAGACATAGAATCACTTATAGGAATATTGAAGCCACTGCAACTGCATCTTGAAAAATAATGAAACCAAGAAAATGGAGCACTTTTATTGTCTTTTTTATTATAATTCTGCATTTATAATATTATTTTAAAGACTTAAATCTGTGTGTTGACAAGAAAACTCACATAACCTTATGAATGGAACAGTTTGGTCATATTATGGTGTTAAAGGTACAATGTGCAACATTTTCTTTAAAAAACAATGTATAGATTCATATAAACATAAAGCCTTTCAATTATTACCCTTGTCATCATTATTTTCCTCATTATTTTGTTGTGTTCAGGATGCTTCACCATCCGAAAACATCTGTATCTGACATCCAGGTATCTTTCTGGTGCGTTTACGAACAGCTCGGACAAACTCTACAGATTTTACCTTTAAGCGGCTTGCAGCGGCCTCTTTTGTTGAAGTGCTGCACTCCGGGGCACATTAATGATTTCTTTTTGGCAGTTTTCAAAAGGTTAAAATGAAACTCCATCTTTCTGACGCAAACTTTGAAATGTTTAAGAATCACGGGTGTACGAGAGCACATTTGGGAGAACCTCTAATCCTCCCGCTCATCCGTCTTCATGTCTTTAAACCCATTAGTTTGATTCACTACCTCTGGAGCGGGAAAGTGAAAGCTCAGGCCAGCACTTGTCTCTCCTATGACTGTGTCCACTATATCCCTTCCGCGTGGCACTTTATGGCCTGCTGGAGAGGGGGTAAGAAGGGACATGTATGTGTGTGTGTGTGTGTGTGTGTGTGTTGTGTGAAAGAAGACGGAGAGTCAGGGTGGGATGGGGAGAAGGGGGGTGGAGAAATAGATATAGGGAGATTCAGAGGGTTATTTGTCCCTCTTCCCCTCTCTGAGAGCTAGGAATCATGGTCTGCATGACAGGTCGCCAGCCCCCGTCGGGGGTGATCTATATGAGACCCTCTTTATTGGCAATTTCAACCCAGGGACAGATGAGACTGCAGCCAGCCAGCCGGACAGCCAGACTATGATGAAAGCGCCCAGGACTCACCTGTGACTCTCACACTGAAGGCTAGAGAAATAATGCATCAGAGGTTATATGTGGAGCTATGTGTGGTGTAGATGTATGAGCCATGAGTGTGTGTGTGGTAGAAATAATGTATGGCTGCTGTCATGCCCAGAGGTCTCCGTTTAGTATGGAGAGAATCACCGAGCTGTGTTGCAGGCAGATTTCGATTGAGATGGCGAGGATACTTTACATATTGTTGGAATGTAGGGTAAATAATTCAACTAGGAGCAACAGTCAAGAATCTGTCTGTGACTTATTGCTTTTGGCTTCCTGGCTTGTTGAACACGCGTATTCCATAACAAAGCCACATACTGCACTGCATGTGTAACCATATAAACTCTGTCTGTGCCATATGAGTGGAATATTGTTCTGCCTGAGTGCTGAGAAACATTAAAAAGCATTCTAAAAACCTGGATATAACACTGATTGTAATAAAACATTAAAGCCACCATAAGTACTAAAACATTACTTTAAGATTCTGACTGAACTGAAACAGAACTCCATTCTCCCACAGACTTTTCTTAACATCCTGCGCTGGGGTAACACTGATATCACATTCAAGCCCTCCTCTCCTCCCAAGTCTGCGAAACACATTTCCCATTTTTCAAAGTCTTGAATCGCACGAGGCAAATCACTGGGAACTAGCATGACAACATTCAAGCTCTGAGCAGACAATATATCCCGGGGCCATTCCTCCATCCAACGCGCCGCTGAATGAAAGACAGAAGCTTGCAAAAGCGACGAACACCATGAAATAGCCCTGTAATGAACAATTGCTCTCATATGAGAAGGCCCGTTCAGTCAGGACCAGCCATTAGACCCGTCTCTCTCTGTTCACTCCTAATCGATTAGTACAGTCTGCAAAGCATTGATCAGCGGTTCGCTTTCAAGTGTCTGGATGGTGGAGAGAGGTTTTGAAAATACAGATTTTAGGGCATTGAACAGGTTTAGAAAGAAGCTAACTAAAATCTCCTTTAGAGGCTCTGAATAAAATAAAGCAGAAGAGTTATAAAGCCCTATGATTTTGAGAACAGTGAAAATTAGGATTTTGCTTTGAATAGTGTGCACACTTTCACTCCTTCATTTTACTGGCTGTATAAATACAAAAGGTCACATTACATCAACCCATTATCTTCTGTAACCAATCAATAGCTCAAAAACATACTTAACATTGTTTTATCACCTTGATATAAATTACTTTATCTAATTTTATGAGAATTACCTATATAAACAAGATTTGGACTTGGTAGTTCATTGGTCAATTACAATGCATTTTCAGAATGCTGTATATCTGTTATTGGTGTTCACAGTACTTTTTCTGCAGCACTCTGCCAAATCCTAAATATATCTATTTAAATTTCTGTTGCTGGAGTTTTATAACCTTTCTGGCATCTAACTGACCCTTTCTAAATGTCACCCCCTTTTACTCTGTGCTCCAATAACAGTTGAGCAAACTTGGTACCTTGGCCAACTTTCTCCTTTCCTGTAAAACAACATATATTCACATCTTAAGAGAGATATATTAACTGGCTAGTTCGCAAACACCAGCTCATGTTAGCAAAATAACTAGCTTGCTTACAATTATATAAATTCGGTAGTTAGCTAGCAATTTGCTAACATCATCTAACTTAAGATGTGAATATTTTTGTTTTTACAGGTACCCAGCAATGGCGCTCTACCATCTTGAAAATCTGGTTTTCTTTTGAAGTACAGGACACAAGAAAGAAAGTTGACCACAGTTCAAACAGGGGTGGGACTTAGGAAGGGCCCAGCATCTCTTACATCACTAAGATAACATACTGTTCATTTCTTTGTCTGTAAATTACTTCTTGGCACACAAAATGAGTATATATTTGTTCATGCACAGCCCATATAATGTGCAATATTTCCATATTTGGTACAATTGCAATGCATTTTGTCACTTTCAGGAAGTGTACATCTCAGTTTGTATCAAGAGGAAGCGTTAAAACACTTTCCTGCATATTGCATTTCAATAAGGTCAGAGAAAAACATATATTGGAATGGCTTCTAATTGCCATGAATTACTCGTAGACACCCAGCAGAGATTTTAACATGCTTTCCACACTAAACAGTCAGATAGGAGAGTGATGGGCTATGTTATTTAATGTGTTTTAAATGTTATAACAATTTAAAACACTTATGACAACATTTGGTTTCAACAATCCAGGCTGACACTATCTGTGATGATGATCCAATAATATTTACAGGTTCTGTAAAGAAACTTGATTCAATGTTTCTGTGTCCTGTTCTAACTAACTAATGGAAACACCTGTGATACCATCATAATTATCCATAATTTAAATGAATCAAGGCCTCAAAATAAGAGTGCTCACAAAAAAAAAGCTGTCTTACATCTATTTCTTACCCAACCCTTTGTACAACTAAGTAAGGCATTATCAAATATCAACTGGCTTCTACATATATACTGTAAAACAATTAGTCTTATTATTCTATACACACAACAGTGATGTCTGTGGACCTCAAACAACAAGGAAGTATAGTTAATGTCAACGAAACACAGTGTCATGGATTTTCATCTTGAAACTGACCTTTTAATTAATTATCAGCCTTTTTCACTGCAGCCATATTGCTGTGAAATAGCGAGGTAAACATAGGTCCCGTTCCATTTAGTGTAACAGAGCCTTTCCAATGAGCCAACCTGCACAACAGCAGCACCCTGACTCTGTTTGACTTAAATGGAACAGAACCTTAATTAGTGTCAGAGTTTACCCTACGATTTTATGTCAGAATTGTTGTAGCTGTTGTGTGTGTTTGTTGTAAAACAGGTCTATTTGATCTACTAACTGAAATAAGTGTGCTCTAACTGTTTAAAACACAACATTTTAAGCTAAAGGAGTAAAAATTAAAGTTAGAAACAAAGTTTCAGGGTTGTGTTGATGATTAAAACATTTAAATTCAGTGGTTCTAATAACTTGTAAATCCTTTACCTTTAACCTTATTAACTGAATGACATCCTGTAATGTATTAGTGATATATTGTAAATGCCCATGTGGTGTTTTGTGTATTGCTATTTGCAATAACGACAGACATTTAATTCCTCTGGAATGTATTAAGTAAGTTATATTAACCAACATAATTTTAAGTCTGTATGAGCCATTGAGTGTCTGCTTCATTGCACAGATAGTATGCATACAGTACTGTACATATGTGTGACTGTTTATATGCACAGTACAAGTCAATGCATGCATGTATGTATACTACATGTCTATATATAATACTGCTCCTGTGCGTTGAGTTGTGGCTGTCAGCACTGCTCTGTGTTTGTCATTCTGTCTGTCTGTGTTTGTCGTCCTGTCCCGGCCTCCGTGTACACTCAGCCTCTAATTAACTTAATAAAGTGTAGCAATTTTGACATTTAGGGGCCTAATTTGCTCCACAGTTGCGGACTGGCTGACCAGCGTTGCAGATAACGCGGACTGACAGGATCAGAGAAAAGTCTGTTTATCTGGGGAATTAAAGGGTAAAAAGAGGCCTGGCTTTGGTGATAGGTACTCTCCTGTACGGTGTGTGTATGTGTGTGTGTGTGCGTGAAGAGAGAACTTTTGTGCTTGTATGTGTGTGTTTGTGTGAGAGACAGGCCCAGTTATTACTTAAATGGCTCATGATATAGGCTGATACGGAGTGTCCGCTTGTTTAGGCCTATCAGGATTGTCCATCTAAAAATTGTCTATCTAAAATGTTGAACTTGTGACCTTTGCCTTGGGTTTCTCTGGGCTTGCTGGTGGCGATTACCATGCGCTGTGTTCTGTCTTTGCAAATCTCCCTCTTAATAAAGCTATCAGATTTCCCCATAGACAGAGAAACACACACACACACATACACACAGCAGTGCTCTGTTTGCAGATACAGCCAAAGACAATCTTCCCATCTACCTGGGGGGACCTGCAAGCGCCGGCGCTCGCGGCTATACACATCCTCCATCAAAACATCACTGACAGAGAAGTCAAGTCGCTCCCTCTCTCTATCCCCTCCTGCCGCCTCCGACCCGTAACCCATTTATCTTGAGATAACTTTGTCAGATTGTCAACCAAACTCTCCGGTGGGAGCCAGGCCCAAAGCCTATTACGGGGAATCAGCGCGGGCCGAAGCTGGTCACTGCTAAACGGATACTCCCTCCGAGCTCCCCCTGCCTCGACTGCATTATTGGGGGCTGCCGTTCCCACATCCGCTCGAGTCCGCCAGTCAGGCAGGCAGCCGGTAATCGTGTTGCTGAAATCCCTCACCGTTTGGAATTGTGTTGGTTTATTGATTATATAAACAGAGAGCAGTTATCAGTGAGCAGATGTAATGCTTGTAAAAATGTGAGTATAACCGTGTTCAGTGTTGTTGACCTCTGGTGTCACTTGCTCCTTCCTGCCTTCCCTCTGGCTGTTACAAAGGAAATGTGTGTACATACAGAATAACCAAAACACGCTTAATTTTAAGTGGTAGCTGTGTTGGTGGGTTTGTGTTTGAACATGTGTTGTGTGTGTGTGTGTGTGTGTGTGTGTGTGTGTGCACATTTTCTTTAACCCCGATGCTTTGTGACATGTCGCCCAGGCCACTCTGTGCTATTCCCGGCCAGGAGATCTTGGGTTCATGAATAATTTGCCACCGTTAATCTTGAGCGGTCTTGATTTACTCTGGGATGCCTTTGAAGCGCCAACATGCTGAGGGCTTTACAGGGACAGCTACCAAACTAAGGAGACTAACAACAGCAATAAAGGGAACTGAAAGAGGGAGAGACACAGCGAGAGGAGAATAAGGAGAATCTATTCTTCTTAGAAAGTTGCTGCTCTGTTTTCAGGTTTTTTTTTAAAGGTAGCACTCCAAGGCTTTTCTCACAGAGAGGGAATTATTTGTTATATAATGGCCAAGAGTAAAATGTTGTTATATCACTGACTTTGCAATAAGGTGAAGTTAGTTTGACCTCTTGATTTGGCATTTTCATTTGAAGTGAAAACATGCTGGTGTTGACAGGGTGCCAAAGTGTTGTTCCAATGGCCCATTATTCCCAAACCCAAATAGTCAGAAAAATGTCCCATTGGACTGAAAGCCTGTTTGTCCAACAGCCCATTATCCAAAAAAAAAAAAAAAAACACACCCATTTTCCCAAATAACCCAGTGCACTGAAAATAAATAAACACTCTCCTTGCAGTGGCTAACCTTAACCATCTAACAATTTGGGTGACAGGTACACGCACCAGCTGAGGAAAAACTCTTATGATTTTGACAGTAAAATTGCTTGAAATGTCCTTTGGTGTAAGACCTGAAAGATAGTCTATTAAGGGCAAACCCCTGCCCCGTCAGTACTATGGACAGGGCCAGCAGTCCCTGAACTAACAATTGCAGGGGGAGTGTGTATTTTCAGAGCAATGGGCCTGCAGAGTGACAAGCTTTTGTTTTGTATAACCACTGTCTGGTTGGTTTTAGAAGAACAATGGGCAGTACCAGTTGACAGTATGGACAGTTGTGTCAATGGGCTACAATTAAAAACATCAGCTAAAATGGATCAAATGGCAGATTGCTCTCTTAAAAAACAGTTTGAGGGTAAAACAGCCAGATTAGCTTGCTTGTGTGTTTTTGTTAGCTGAAAAAAAAAAAAAACAAAAAAACTTGTATATATGCTAGTTTATTGATTTACTCAAGCTAGCTTGCTAGATAACTAGAGATCGCTAACTAGCTAGCTATTAAGGGCAAATCCCCTGCTGATTCATCACCATGGACATGTCTGGCAGTCACTGAAATAACAAATACAGGAAGAGTGTGTATTTTTGGAGCAATGGTTGTTTGGAGCAATGGGTATTTTTCTTCATGGTTGTGGGCTGTCTGGCAAATGGGCTTTTGGTCCAATGGGCTATTTTACAGAATACTGGGATTTGGAAGCAATAATTACAAGCTAAACATATTACTAGCTAGGTAGCCAACCAATAGATAGACAGGACAGACAGGCAGACAGACAGTGAACATGGTTGTACAGTGTGTGTGAAAGAGAGATGTCCACTCATGTCATCTCCCCCATAGCCCTCTGTGTGACACCCCAGTTTAGCAGTGTAATGACCCGGCACTAACAACTTTCATTTGACTCGATCAGGGTCAACGTCAGCCAATATTCTGAACTAAAGGCCCCAAATGGACACACAGACAGGTGTACCATGATTAATAGGTTGTTAATTAATAATTTTGTTCCTCACTTAGACAGGGGATTTCAAAGGTTGAATTATAATTAAAAGTTTAAATTTCATGAACAAAGTGGAGGGCAATATATTTTAAATTTGCTTGTCCCCCCCTTTTTTTAAAGTCTTTTATATTGTTTAACATCATTTCACCCAATACTTTGTTTCATTATTCTGGTTTAAATGCTGTTTTCTTCACAACAAAGCAGCATTTTCAACTGGTTTGTCTTGAAAGGGTCTAACTTCCTCAACTGGGAACATGATACTGAAGCAGATAAATTTAGAGCAAGATATAATCAAGATAGTGTCAATTAATTCTATAAAATTTATTAAATGATAATTTAAATTTGACACCATTTTACTAAAACTGCTGGGCTTAAATGCCGACTCCAGATGGATGAATGCTGATGGCTATTTTCTGCAGTCCAACCAGCCTCACCTGTTAGAAAACGATGATAAACAACCACTCTGACAAATAAAGTGACCAACTCTGGAAACACAAGCTCCCTGCATGTGTGTTAGTGTTGACCCTGGTTAGCATTTTGTGTGTGTAGATGTTGTAAGCTGTCAGGGTACAGAGTGCGGTCCCAGGTGCTCTCCTCCTTGTTTCGGGACCAAGCCCCTGAAGGTCATGATGGGGGCCGGTTGTTTGGGCTCGGGGGCTCAGCACTGAGATTTATTCTGAGGTGGAATCACTACACTCGTCACTCTCAATAGGATCTAGCGGTGTTTACCGAACATACCTGAGGCAAAACATGGCAAACTGTTTGCTGAACCAGATCCAAACACTAATGTTGTGTTTTCATGGGTTTCTAACTTTTTCTTGGGAGAGACTCAAGCTCAACTTAGTTTTGCACGGTATTGTGCAGAGAAAGTTAACAAGTATTACTTTGGTTTAGCCTTCTGGACTGTATTGTTTTTGTTTCTCTGGTCAAAACTCCTTATCAAAATTTTAACCACCAACATGATTCTTACAACACTGAATTCTTACAAACTGTTAGGATGTAGCTTTAGATAATAACCTTTTTTTACAGCAACCTTTTTGGCGTGAAATTGTAGTGTAAACACAGGTTTTATCAATGATACTAATTAAGGTTCTATTCCATTCAGGTCAAACAGAGTCAGGGTGCTGCTATGGTGAATGTTTGTCTCATTGAAAAGACTGTGCTACACGAAATGGAACAGAGCCCTAATTAGTATCATTGGTTACACCTGTGTTTACCCTACTATTTCATGTTAAAATGGCTGCTATGAAAAAGGTCTTTGGTACATTTAAGTCTAATAAAGATGATTTATTTGTGCTGTAGACAGTCACTGTTGTTTAACAACTGTTTTACATTTTGCGAAATATACTAATTTGTCTAATTAGAGAGCGGTCCTTTGGCGGTCCTTTGACTTTTCATCATATTTTGTTTGACTCTCTGTGTATATTTATAGACATTTTGTCTTTAAACCACAATGGTAATAATTGCTAAATATACCAATATCTCTTTCTCACACCCTCAATCCATCCTAGTATAAACAAGGAAGGGATAATGCTCAGTGATCGGGTCTTATTGTGAAGTAAAGTCCAACAGGGTGATGTAGGACCCCAACCCAAATGGCTACTTCCTTAAAAAAACAAACAAACAATAATTTCTTTTTAACACTAATACCCCCAGAGTCTATGATAAAAGCTGCATTCACAGCGATGGTGTGTTACTCATAGCGGCAGTTTACTATTCAGAAATAACAGACTGTTAAATGCCATAATTGACCAACCACAACTGAGAATTCAACAAAGCTGTGTAATAATATTAAATAATACACAGTAATCAACACAGCTACCCCTTAAATTAATGTGTTTTGGATTGTAGTTGACCTCAGACAAAGAGTGTGAGATATATACTGTATGGTAGGCTACACCAGCTTTGGGGACTTAGCTTTGTGACTATTTTGGTGGAGCCCTGAGGGGTCCAGACATAGACAGCTTGAAAACACAAACACATATGCATTTATGGGTCTCTGCCTCGGTTAATTTCCTATCTGCATTATCCACTTATAGACAGGCAAGTGGCTGAGATGTGTATCACCCCAGATATGAATTCGCTTCCTGGAAACACTTAACCAGGATGTCCTGTTTATTAGTCTTGTCACTCACATGAATGTCAAATACAGTGCAATTTCCTTCTTATTGCTCTTACTCTTTATAGGTAATAGGCCTACTGGAGGCAGCTCTTTGAATATTCAACCTTTCACTTACTGTGTTTCCTTAAATTTAGAAATAAATAAGAGCATCTTAAAGGCACATTATGTAAGTTCTACTGCTATGGGTATCTGTAATTATGTGTAATATATTTACTGCAGTTTATCATGAAATTGCCATGATATATCATCAGAAATTAAGGAAACATGCTAAACTGAAATACTCCACTTCTCTGAGGGCGCTGCAGTGTCCTTTGAAATTTCAAGTCTGGGCCCAAATAATTGTTTTGGTTTGACCATTTCACAATAATTAGAGTTCAAATTAATGCAAAATGTTTGCTGAATGAGTAAATCATTAATAATTAGATATAATAATAATTTACAAGAACTGGGCTTTTGTTTTCAGGCTAATAGGATTATCAGGATTAGCTTTACAGAAATCATGTTCACGGACAAGATGGTATTAATGTTTTATTCACATTCCTTCCTCACTCATATCATACAACATATCTGACGTATCCCATGTTTTCCTGAAAGTTACAGCTAGCTAACAGTGACTAGCAGCAAACTTATCATGAATAAGTTTGGGATTTCTCTGCATTTGAAGATTGTTGGAAACATTTGAGATAGTTTAAGTACACAACTCACAAAAATATATCACATATGTCTAGCATTTTTAGACATTTTAGGGTGAAAATGTTACGTATTATAGCGTTTATCAAACAAGTTATTTAACAATATAAATAAAGGAAAATAACCACAGGTTTAAACCAGATTTTTTCCTGGTTGGTTCCTGATGATAGCTATCTGTCTCTCCTGGTAATTCGGGCTCATATTCTTATAAACTAACATGCTATTGCTTGTTCATCAGATTGGCCACCATGTTAGTGTCAGGTTAACATTGCCTTATTTGGAAGTGACAGCTGTGTGCTCACTGTGTGAGTCCAGAGTTGTAGTGTATGCAATGAGGCAGAGAGTAAAAAACAATAATAATGATAAACCCTGGTGTGTTTTAGAAGCAATAAAGCCATAAAAGACCGGAAAAATCTAACATAACTGACGCGACCTGTCTGAAGACGACCAGACTACGTGTGCAGTGGCCATGACTAAGTACACACAAATCATCTGAGAAAAAACATGAAATGGGGATGCATTATATCGATTTCTTTTTGGAGGGCTCTTCCGTTTTGAAGGGGAGCTGTACTGACCGGGACAGACAGCCCCATCATTACCCAGCGAGACGCAGCCTCCATCTCACCTTCTCAGTCAACTGGCCCAGTCGAGCCAGGGACAATGGCACCGGGGTGGGGGTGGGGAGGTGGGACAGATAAGGATGGAGGACTCATCGCTGTTGCAGAACGGGTAGCCTGCCTGTCATCTCTGTCTCGTCCACGCTCGCCAATCTGACTAACTATACTCTCCCACGGCCCAGGCTCCCTCTCCCTCTCACTGGCTGGGGTTTTCTACTAGTGCTGACAACCCACATATAATTAAAGGCCATGAATGCAGCACTACCTATGAGTGGAGATGACAGCAAGAGGCCCTACCTATAGATCCTCTCCTCCTCCTTCCACTTCCTCCATCTCCTCTGCACCGGTTGAGCAGCAGCTCAGTGGAGCGGTGGGGAGGCTGAGGGACGGTCGCGGACCCACTGGCCCTAATTGATGGTCTCTTATTCCGGGATGGGTGGGTCTGGGTGGGCGTGAGGAGGCGTGGGGGTGGCTGTTCTTGGATCGGGGGGTGTTGGATATCTAGACGTCCCCCTTTTACCGTCACCATCAACCCACCCCCCAATGCTTTCATCTCCTGGCCTGCTTCTCTGCAAAGTCTGGCACAGTTACTACAGAGTATGCTTCTCTTTCTCTCTCGCGTACTGTTTCTATCTCTATTCTCATCTCTTAAAGGGCTGGAGGAGAGAGTCAGAGACCTCATACTGCTGCTCCTGTGGAAGCAGCAGTGTAAATGAGCTGAATCTCAATATAGAGCCATAGAAGGAGGCTAACTTAAGCCCCTTTTACACTGGACAAAAAAAAACCACAAACATTTGGGTTTAGTCTGGGAGCGTTCACTCTCAAGTCAAACGACTAGGTCGTAGTAATGGGTTTTTTTATCAACTCCAGCTATTTTTTGCGTGTTTTTGGAGGAACAATCAAGGCTTATTGCCTCTTTTTCATCCGCACGTGCTACTTGGCCTGACTCAGTTTGACTCAGTGTATCAGCCCAGCACAGCAGAGTTTGGACCAGCTTGAAGGTGTGTACTGATGACCTCTTTTGCCGAGTGTCTGGAGCAAGAGTCTGCACAGTAATGATCATACTGGGAGCTGCGCTTTCATGTCATGAAACCTCGTTTTTATAGCATTTAATAGCTAATTGAAACAAACTGTTCAGAAAACTGAACACTTGAACAAACATCTGTGCGATAAGAAGTACCTAATAATGAAATGAAACATTTATTTGATGTGTACTTTCATGTTTTAGTTTGGCTCATGTTCCACCTGTTAACATATTATTTATAATATCTTGCACTGTACAGTGTATATAAGCCCTATGACTCTAAAAGTCTACTGTTTCCACCCGTATAGCAATACAGCTACTCAAGAAAGATCTTACGGGCGTGAAAACCGTGATCTTTCCCTAACCTAACTCTAACCAGATGTTTTCTGTCCCTAAACCTACCTAAATTTTAACCACAACACTGTCACATTATAAAACATAATTTGTTTGGACTGTATAATGTGCACAACAAGGAAATGAGTACAAATCCTCCCTATTTTTGAGGTCTCAAGGTTGGCAAGTATGTTTCTCCTGGCCACAGAGAACGAGACACACCAGAGATGGCGAGAAAGAAAAAAAAAGACATAATTGACACAGACTGACGGAGAAGAGGAGGAAAGATGTAGCGAGTAAAAAGAAGATGGACGGAGAAGAGAAGAGAGTGACAGGGGAAGGCGGAGGGGTGCACACCCCAAGAGATCACGTTCACCGTAGACGTTTAAGTATATGTGTCAACTCCGAAGCCTTGAGAGCCATCCCCGCGCCGCTCGGTCCGCCTACACCCTGGTGTTGTTACCATGCCGCCGAGCAAACGAACGGGGGGAGTGGGGAAGACGAGGATGCAGAGGGGGGTGGGGTTGAGGGGTTTCAGTCGTGAGCCGTCGAGTGATTAGAGCAATTACTCGTCAAGGATCCGTCAAAGCCAATCACATCTGTCCCCTTCGTCTCTGTAGAGACAGGCGAGGGGGTGACCCAGACCTGCCTGCGTTGGACCAACTGCAGCCTTCATTGAGAGTTAGTGTGTGTGCGTGTTGCTAGTGATATTAAGTTACGCAGGCCTGCCATGCCTTGACACACTCCAGGTCATTATCTCTTACTAATGATTTCACGGTGCAGAGTGGGAGTGGTGCTATGGATGGTTAGGGATTGGGTGGATGGTTAACCGGGGTGGAGACAAGGTGTGTCGGCATGTGTGTATCTGTGCACAAGGTGTACCCACGAGACATTTGCTCGTATCATTGTATGATACCGTTTGTGCATCTGTGGCTTACTGCTGAACTGAATTCCCACAAGTGTCATCTTGTATCGATTTGAAGAAAAAAGTTGTTGTTTCTCCATTAGAAGAGAGGCTCATTTAGTATTAGTAGTATTGGAATTATGTTACGTTGCAAAATTCAAAATGAAATGAATAAAATAAGAACACTGGCAAATATACCATCAAGTGTCAGTAATATAATATTATGGAGCATACACTGTGTGTGCATTGTGTAGTCTTTACAGTATTATTCTTCATATTACTTCTGTTGTCACTTGCTCAGCCCTAAGCATCATCACCCCTTTCCCTCTCCTGCCTTCTCGCTTCCTCCTCCTTTGCACGAGCTGCAGCCTGAGTTTTGTCTCCTGATCTTCCCATTTTTATCTTTTCTGCACAGCCCTGTCACTTCCAAGCGCTGAATTGGAAAAAGAGACACTCACACTTCTATGCCTTTGTTTGTTAGGAAAACTTTATTCTAATAAGACAAATGTTATATACAGGTTATATATGCAAAAAGTTACTCTCTCCAGAGCAATCAGACTCCTTTGGCAAAATCAGTCATTTTACCTCGCAGGTCATGGGAGATGTTGGTTATTGTGTGACAGTGAATTCAAACTAAGCTTTAAAACACCAAAGTCACACAAGCACACTAACCTCAAACAATTTCTCATCCAAACTCGTCACAAACCACAACTCACCACCACCCCTCAGCATTTGATACAGAAGCTCAAGGTACCCTTTAGCGGCTGTATCTGACATGGCCAGAAAGCCATTTTTAACAAGTGAGTAACGCTGTGAAATGCTTGTAGTTTGGGTAGGTTTAAGCACAAAAACTACTTGGGGAGAATAAGATCATGTTTCGGGTTACAATAACTACACTGCATGATGCACGTAGCATTACCTTACAACTTTTAAATAACATTTTGGTTTCACATTACATGAACTCTGGTCTTGTGTGGGTAAAAGTCCTGAGTTTGTTTTCCATGTGTGGACTTTCTCCCTCTTTATACTATATCAACAGCCCATTGCATCTCATACAGCCGAGGATGGGTTTACATTGAAGTCACCTGAAAGCCTGGCGCATTGCTTCCAGCCGCTTACAGGTAGAGTCACCAAGGAGCAGTGACTTTTCATTGGTATGTGATGAGTTGGGAATGAGACTCGACTGGCAACTCCTGTGTTTTTTTTTCTTCCAAAGGACTCTGGATTGCTTGGAAGAGAGCAATACTTGGCTTGCTGCCACCACATACTATACTGTAGGTAATACACTAATTAATAATTACCTATTAACAAGTACCTCATAAACCCCATTTCAAATAAGCCAAATTATCCCTTCAATGTACTCCTGTATCACTTATCAACATAATGAGAGAACTTCCTGTGATTATTGATAGCAGAACAGCCAAGTCTAATGTTGCTGTGTGTTCCAAGGAAAAGATAAGAATCTCGATTGCCTGGAGAGCCAGAGAATATCCTACTGAAATCAACTACAAATGATCATTTACCTCACAATCATTTATGTGTTATCATGACAAGTTCACTACCACGCTACAACCAATCTGTGCTTGCTCTCTGTTCCTTTCACTCTGTTTGTTCTCTCTTTGGATCTCCTCCTCACTCTCTCCTTCCCTCCTCTCCTGCCTGTTTGACTCTGCTAAATTCAGAGCTGTGACACTAAACGAAGGCTTTTGGCAGCGCAGCGCTGTTGTGGAGGACTGACTGGCCCCTGCAGATCCCCTGCTGCGAGAACCCTGGCCGCACAGCTCCGAGATCGCTGCAGATGACCTGCGTTGTTGCTGAGCCTCTTGTGCTGCTTGTGTATTTATGCGCGCGCTCCTGTGTTGTTGTGCCTGTGTATCTCTCAGTCCTGCCTGACCTTCTCTGCTGCAAGTGCTGCAAGTGTACAAACATGTTATTTCAGTGTTGGGTTTGAGAGAGTCTCTGAGGTCCATCTGATTCCACTTCTTTCGCTATTTATTCCTCTTAGATCCATCTAGATACCTAGTCGCATATGAAATACAGCAGAAAACAACTGTGAAAAAAACATACAGGAATTTAGTGGAATCAACTAATCTTTTCTAGATACCAGCCATAATTACACAACTTAATTTATTCAAGTTAATTAAACTCAATTTTTCTAGTATTTGTTTTCAAATCACTTTACTTAAGTTCTTGTAACTGTGAGTCTTTTGACTTGAAATGAGTTGAGTTACTGTGCAGAATTCAATCAACTCATTAAATTAAGTTTCTAAACTTTTTAAATTAAGAAATGCATTCATTTTAGCTGACTTCCCAGCATGCACTGTTTGAGAGTTAAAACTCCTGAGACCCTTCTTTTATATAGTTTGAAGAAAACATATGATGAAAACTTGCTGCGTGTCTCTAATACATTTTAAGATAAATTACGTTTGCTTGTGTTCACAATAATGAAAACAGCTACAGCTCTAAGTTCTTTGCGTGAAATGAAGAACTGACTTTTCAAACTGAGAAAATGTTTGTTTGTAATGTTTGTCTACAAGACTGAAGAGTTGTTGGTTCAACTTAATATCTTAAGCTTATTGAACATGTTGTCAAGTTTATTTGACAAGACAATTTATTTGTTTTGAGTCATTTCAAAATTACCTAGACTTGTCTTTTCAAATTCAGTGAATTATTTTTTTTTACAGTAAATTTATCCAAGTGTCTTTATGTATTATACAGTATATATAGGACATTATCTCATTGTGTTTATTTATCTTGTTTTTATCCTTTTATCTTGTTACTGGCCTCTTAAGCACTGAACATTTTTTCTCAAGTGCTACTGAATTTATATCAGGTTTTTTTTTTTGACTTGGAAAGTCTTATTTGTTGTGAATCATTACAACATTACCTCAAATGGTCTTTTTTAAAATCCAGCCAACTTAAAAATTTAAGGCAGCCTGCACACTTTATTTTTTTCAAAAGCACTAATTTTTTTTAAGTTACAAGAAATATTTTTTTCCACAAGTGCCTTTATTTACTGTGTAAACAGCAGATAGAGAACACTACCTCACATTTATATTGTTTTTATCCTTTTATATTTCTATTGCTGCTGGTCTCTGAGAGTTAGCAAACATATTTTTTGTTTGCTTTCAATAAAAAACTGTCTTGAATGATTCTTTTGAGCACATTATTTCCCATGGAAGTTGACAGTGTATAAGTCGGAACTGTATATGGTATTCAAATATTGTACTTTTAAATAACCATTGCAGAAGAACCCATGGTTGTTTGACATTTGTACAGTTGTATGTTTTGTGTAATGACCCTGCATGTATCTCTGCAAGCAGTTATAATGTATATGCGCATGTGTCTATCTTTGTGTTTGTATAGATACGTGTGTGTCAGTGGTTCCTGACCTCCCCCTTTGTGCTGTGAATGCTCCTGCGCTGATCATACAACAACTCGGTGTGCAATCCTCACACTGTGGCGTGCGTTAAGTGATTGTAAATTCATGGATGTTACAGCTTGACTATGAACATACACGCACAATGCTGGTGTCGAGCTTTCTGATACACGAGCATGAATAATTTCAGGTTATATATATATCGCACCCCGTGTTGTGCAAATAGGGGTGATTATGAGTGATTATCCTCAAAAATCCCTGCATGTAGCACATGTATGTCGTATCTGTGTGATTACATATGTGCATAAATACAAGGATTACACGTGTGCTGTAGTAGGCCTTTACAGTTTTAAGTGTATGGGCACGCTGCCATGATGTTCAACTCTGAACTTTCTCTTGTTTTTATGACCAAGGCATGAAAGAGGAGAGAATAGCACATGACAATATTTGCTTGATGCATTTAGTTGCATATTTATTTTTGTATGCTTGTTTGATATATGGACTGTGCTTTTAATTAATGCTTTAAATGCAGTAATTTGTTCTCCTGCAGATCCATGTCTGTTTGTTAAGTGGGCTAATCTTCCTTAGCCTTTTAGAGAAGCGACCACTAAGAATAGCAAACAGTGACAATCTGCCAGAAACTGTGACTGGCTGGGGCTGGGAATATTACCCTCCAGGCGTTTTCCAGCCCTATCTCAAAACCTTACATCATCTATTATTCTCCTGCTCATATTGATATGTAATTTTTTCTTTTATCCATGTACAAATTCAAAACGACAGACGCAGAAGAGCAAAGAAGAACAAAAGAACTCAATTTGTAATTTTCTCTCCATCCCTCCTTGACTCCAAACAGACGCACACATATTTCTGCAAGTGTTGTTTTTTTTCTTTATCGTTCTCTATCTTCGTTCTGATTGTTTTTGAAGTTGAAGTCAGATATATTGTTTGTGATGTCTCCATGCAGTCCGGCTGTCACCAGCCCCCAATGTCTACATTCTAGATATTATTTCTGGCTGTCCGTACTCCATCTTGGGGCACAATGGAGCCTCTTTCATTTTCTGTGTCATAATGCGATAGCACAAATTTCCCTGCGAGGCATCACACTATTGGAAAAGCGAATAACATATGTTGTGTCTCAGACTCACCCTTCTTCCCCTTATCCCACTGGTGCAGATGACCAGTGAGTCTGCCAGTGCCAAGGGCTGAGGACGAAGAGGGAAGGCAGGAGGAAGAGGAGAGTGTTCTGGAAACATGTCACATAGACTATCATTCATCTCCAGAGTGAGGAGCAAAATAATATGAATCCTCCCTATCAAAACCCAGAAGAGGAGCCATAATGCATTAAATTCAGTAGCACCACCGCCACCACCACCACTGAACATGGCTCTGTAATGTATTGCCTGTATGTTTTATTGATATTGGAGGAGAATAGTCTTTGCGCTGCCTTGAGGAACCTTCACAAAGCAGATTATCTTTTCCTTGGCATGTACTCTGACTTGCTGCTGCTGCTTTCCAGGAGGGTGTGTGTTTGTATCTGTGTGTGTGTTTTTTTTGTATTGTATCATGTTTCACTAGATGGCTTGGCCATGCTAATCTTTCACTCAACACCAAGCTTGCAGGGCATGCTGGCAGCTTTGTTCTGGAGTAAAAAAAACAGAGGAGGATAAATAAGCACAAAGCGACAAGAACTACTACTGCGAGCAGCATATTCTAACTGCAGGCCCACTCTAATGTGCCTGGTGATTGTGTTTCTGGTCGCACTTTGTTTTACAGTACACAGATGAGATGTAACTATGTATCAAGTTAGACAAGAACTAGAAATAATAGCTCTTTATAGACTCTTATTAGACCTTCCTAGAGGGTAATTAGGGACACATTACAATATAACTGTACTTTAAACTAGAGTGTGTAATTTCCTACTGTTAGATCCTTATTAGAGTTTCTCAGAGGGTAATCTGGGACACATTACAACAGAACTCTACTGTAAACTAAAGTGAAATCACTGATATCTGCTACATCCCCATTTAAAAACAATATGTGAACCACATCAGATAAGTAAAGGTGAAAATTATAGAGACAGAGGAATATTTTGTCTGTGGGTAACTGCACGGACTTGATGTGATTTGATTGAAGACACAGGCACCGGTCTCATCTAGTCTGCCAGTTGTACAGGACCGGCCAAAGATGTGTCTCAAGTAGCAGGTGTATGATATGTGATGTGAAACTTTAGTTTACAGTACAGTTCTGTTGTAATGTGTCCCTAATTACCCTCTAATAAAGTCCAATAAGGGCGTAACAGTGGAAATCATTATGCTTTAGTTTACATTGAAGCTCTGTTTTAATGTGTCCTTTATTATATACTTTAAGAAGGCCTAATAGGGCTTAACAGTGGAAAATAATACATTTTAGTTTACAGTACAGTTCTGTTGTAATATGTCTCTGATTACACTCTAATAAAGTCTAATAGGGGTCTAACAGTGGCAAAGGATACACTTTAATTTACAATTGTTGCAATGTGTCCTTAATTACCCTCTAATTAAGTATAACTAAGTATAATTAGCAACTTAAAGGGTTTAACACAGACTTAAAAAGAGCATATTATTTCTACTTTTTGTCTAATTTGATACAAATATGGCTTGTTATGTCCTATTAATATATAGTAAAATAAAGTGCAACCATGTTTTCATCTACTTATATCTATGAGATGGACAGGGACAGCTTTGACAGCCAGGTAACTTCAGATGGCTCGAATATCCCTTGATTGGAGGATGAGCGGTGGTTATTAAAGCGAGATAAAGGGAAAGTGAAATGGAGAGCGAGCCATCGAGCGTGGAAAAAAGGAGAGTTGGTTGAGAGTGTGAGTGGGTTCAGATGAGGCGAGAGAGATGATGAAAAGAGTAGCCACTTGGTCCTTTGAGACTCCTTTTCTTCCCTTGCTGCCAAATTAGCCCAATTAGTCAGAGTGGCCTCTGTTCAGGCTGCTGTCAAACCCCGACACCATACAGCAGCGCCAGCGGTCATTCTCTCTCATTTAAGTCAGGCTTTTGACTCTCTCCTCTGCCTCCTCTCCTGAGCCACCTGCACATGTCTCTGCTGAATGATTACTGTAAGTGTGTGCATGCGTGTGAAGTGAGCGATTCTGTGTGCGTGTGTGTGTGTTTGCATGTGTTTGTGGAAAAGAGCTTGAAAGGGAGATGTTCCCTTCAAATCAATCCCCACCTCGCCAGCATGGTGCCCGCGTGTCCTTCTCATAGCGGCGGCTTCCAAAGCTGAGGTGTGAGAAATCTTTTCATTCCTCAGGTAAAATCTACCAAGTCTCTTTAAAGCTCACTATTGCCGTAACTCTTTTATCTTCACACATCTGAAGAGCCAAACTTTTACACAGTGCAAAGGAAAAGATTTGAGAAAACAGGGTGTTGAGGATGAGTAAAGTCTAGGAAAAATGCCTTGAGCGCGGGTGTACGCATGTGCTGATTTGGCAACACAATAACAAAGCCTCACCCGAAAAAATAAACTACCGCAATTTATTGTGATTGTTTAGTCTGCCATGCTGCAACACAAAAAGCTCCCGGAAAGGTTAATGGGCACCTTCACCCTACAGCATCTCTGCTGGCATCATTCCGTCACCACAAACTCAAAGTCCTTACAAAACAGCCACCCCTTGTTCCCGAGATGAAGCAATCACTTATAACTGGGCAGCCACAGTCATCTTTCATTTCAAATCTCCAGAATTGGAGGAAGAACTGGTCTCTGATAATCACCTGCCCACAGGCCTTGGGAAAAGAGCGGGAGAGGAAGTGGGAGAGATGGAAGAAGATACAGAGATAGAGAGAGAGAGAGAGACAGGGCTAATTGGACGACCTCGTTGCATGAACAAACACACCTTAAGCCACGTGAATGGTGGCGACGAGACGGGAAAACTCACTGAGTGAGCCAAAGCACACGCATTCATCTCTTTAATTTACCTTGCGAGTGTTGTATTTCACCCTGGGCCCCCGTCAAAGAGAAGGCAAACACAGTTCTGACCGGCTGAGATGAAGGAGGAAGTGTGTTTACCTGTGTGAGTGTGTGTCTTATAATTTGTCAGGGCTCAGAGATCTTCTAATGCATGACAAATACACACAGTGTCACTAAGATGCTCCTACACAAAATGCCTAAGGACATCAGCAGAGATGCTTGCAAGTCATGTTTGCAAGTCCAAGTCAAGGCTCAAGTCTTTGAGTTCAAGTCTGTGTCAAGTCTCAAGTCTCTATGATTGTAATGAGTGTTTTATACTATATGACATCCATTCTGCTTGAACACTGGATATATCTAAGAAATTCAAAGCACGTACTGTGTTACCATGTATTTAGATTGGATTTAGAAGCATAAACAAAGCAATAGATAGCATTACTGATAGCAATTTTGAGTCTAAATATTTTCCTAAGTGCTGTTTTTATAGCATAGGTCTCACACAGATAGGTATTATGAAAAGAAGTCATAGGAGAAAAAAATGATACAGACAAAATAAGTAATAGAAGAAAAAAGTTATATACACAGAAATAAACTAAGAAAACAATAACAAGAAAGCAGAGAAAAAGTTTACGCAAAGTAACAGTGAAACAAAGAACAGAGTAGGGAAAAAAGGCAGCTCTCCATGCACCAACAGGCAGAAGGGAGGAAGCACAACCAGATTATCTGAAATTGGCCGCTTTGACAAAATATTCAAATGGGAGACATCCGGCAGATAAAAGCAAATAAAAGGAGCAAGGAGAAGACCTATTCTTTTATTGTCATGGCAAAGTCAGAACTCTATGCTGTTAACCTCTGTTAGCTAGAAAGCCGATAACAAGCTAATGTTAAATGCTGGATGCTGAGCTAAATGTTTTTGCTAACCATCCATGGGCGCTAACATGAACTTTCACATTAACTTCCAAAGTGACTCACCTATTCTGGTGTGTTCAGGTGCCTGATAAAATTTTATGTGGTCGATCTAGTATCCTTTATCACGCAAATTACTATACGATTCTTTCTTGGCTTGTGTAATTTATTATAACCAAAGGTTGTGACAAATGGCTCAGCAGCTGCAGGTGTGCTTGTCATTCTGTTGCTGCAGTTCACAGTCATCGTGGCCCCGTGCACCAGCATGCATATAGCGTGATAAAAAAAGAAGGAATTACACTAAGCTGGACATTTAATGTTAATTAATCTCTCTGAGTGATTTAAGTGCCACTCGAATCCAAGTCACAGCATGCTGCAGATAAAGTCTGCTTTGTCTGCAGCCTAATATGAGCTGAAAGTGGATAATAGACACCATCGTATATCTAAAATTAAACATGTTATGTTTCGTATTTTATCCATGTCAGATTTGTTTTGCTGTAGATATACTGTAGACATATCTTCACAAGTACTGTTTAAAGTAACAGTGAATTATCTCGGGTATTTTGCATCACATACTGTCAGATTCCCAGAGAAACATCCTAATTTTCATTGATGTCAAAGAGTTTCATGTATTTTATGCTAAAGATCAAAGTATTATGATGGAATGTACAACATTTTATTAATTTAATTCATCTATCTATCTACTGTAACCCAATTTTATTGCTTCACTGCAGTAATCATTTTCCATCAAGTCTGCTGACATGACCTGTCAAAATCTTGTCTAAACAAGGTATCATTGTTGAAGGCTAATGATGATACTGTTGGATTTGTGTCAAAGCCTCTTTACAAAAATGATCTGAAAAGGGGCTGATGGGAGAGGATACAAGTCTGCACCTTCTTTGTCAAAAAAGGGGGGAAAAAAACAGATTTTCTTTTGGAAAGGTAAGTCTGTGCAGTCTGTGATTGGCTGTGCCCACATCACATCAGAGGTGTGGCTGGTTGTTTGGGAGTGTGGGTTAACTCATTCAGAGGCTGTAATGTGACCTGATGAGACAGGATTGGAAGGAATAGTCGGGGTGGGGGGAGACTCTTAATAACCTCCCACTCCTTGTAATGTCAATACTTCATACACACACCATGAAGATGTATGAACATGCATGCCGTAGCGCACAGTGACCCCAAAACCCCTTTCCACATAACACTTCACTAAAGTGACCTAATTGTTTGAGTGAGGTCTTCATTCCCTGCCTCCTCCTCCTCCTCCTCCTCCCTGCCTTTACTCTTTTTGAACCCCATCTCTTGTCTTCTTCTATTACTCCTAATTCCTCCTCCCGTCTTCCTCAGCTTCTCTATAATTGCTCATCTGCTCAATTCCCAACCCACTAGCTTCCTACCTCTCCTCTGTCGTCACCTTGTTGGTTTCAAAAGTGTGTTTTTCAGCCTACTGCAACTACATGAAGTAACAGGAAGAAGCAGCAGGGAAAAAGTTGCGTGTGTGTGTTGTGTACAACCTGATGATTTGACATTTATTTATATTTACACTGAGCTGTTAGCACCCAGCTGTCCATTGCCAACAGTGCTATTTGGATGTGGGTTAGGGCATGGCAGAGACAAACCATTAACTTTTTCTAAAGAAGTTTTTGTTGCCTAAACTTGCCTAAACCTAACCAAGGTTTGTTGCCTAAATCAAACCAAGTACTTTTGTTGCTGAAACCAAACAAAGAAGTTTTGCTGCCTAAACCTAACCATGTAATTTTGTTGCCTAAACCTAACCAAGGTTTGTTGCCTAAATCTAACCAAGTAGTTTTGTTGCCTAAACCTAACCAAACTGCAACTGAAATCTGAACCTTGACTCTGAAATCTGAGTTTCACACTAGACACAAACCCCAGTCTCCGGGTTTCAAACCCTGTTCCCTCTGGGGAGAGTGCTGTGTTTAACCCATTCATCCACTACAACCTCCTCTCTATAAAGACTTTTAGGGCTTTTCCATGGGCACTTTTGACCACACCGGGTCAAACCATGCTGTGCTCATTTGTATTTCCATTACCACTTAAAACAAGTTATGCCAAGTCATACCTGCGATGGACCATCTCTGTATTAGAACCAATGTGGTGACGTCTTGTCCACTGTGGCAACCTCCCTTCTCTCCCTCAAACAAGTTGTGAGGTTCAACTCATGTCTGTGCAGGAGAGCAGAGAGAAAGGCGTTTTAAAGTCTCTGTGTTCAGCTTTCAATAGGTCAGTAGCTACTAACTGAATCTCTGGTCTGAAGTTTAGTTCCTCTCCTGTGTCCCTGTTTGTATATCTGCTTTATTTTACCGTTTCGTGTTCACTTTCAGCTGTATCTGAGTCATGCAATGTAATGACGGACATTTATTGTGAAAAAATATATAAGAACTGAAACATACTTATCCACCTTTTTACAGCTGCTTGACTCAAGACGAGCACATATCAGTTAACAAACACCTTTAAGTGGTTAGCCCTGTTATAATGGAGATGCAAATCACATGCACTGGGTGCAAGTCAAGCCAGGCCAGCACACGTGTATAGAAAACGGGCTTTTGTCACTCTTAAAAGCTACTTAGACACACAATTACATTTATTGAAGTTTATATGTCTTTTCTTTTAACTGCATTAGTTTTTTTTATTACAGATAGTGCAACACTGATCTATGAACTTAAAATCCACCATGAGACTTTCATTTAACTTTCTAGACTTTCCAACTGTACTCTACAAAAACACATAATTAATTCTTTGCTCCATTTCAAGGCTCAAATCTTCTTGCTCTAGCTGTTGGCAGGATCAATCAAAGTTTCTGTATGCAGACGGTTGCCGATTACACCCCTCGATAAAACCTACTGACACAAACAGAACTAAAATTCTTGACTCAGAGACTGACACTCAGATGCTTTGGTTCTAAAAGAATTTAGCTGCATGAAAAGACATTTAACATGGTGGAGATACAAAGATCTTCAATAAAACAACTTTCCAAAGAGAGAAAAACTGTTCATTGACATCACTTTTTCATATTTTCAACATCTGACAACAAATTTCCAATATGCTGTGCTCCCTCCGGGGCAATGAAACATGTTCTTTGTGCTGCAGACAGTGTCAGCTGCCAATTACACCACAGTGAAAAAAAGAAATAACCATAACCAACAAGAGGAAACTCTTCTGACACCACTCTTTCATTATCAAACATTGGAATATTCATGCTCTCCATATCAATCTACTCTACTCCCATTTTGTTTTGCTGGAGGGGATTGAGCGGACCACCTCTTAGGCCCTGCTGGCCACCTCTTAACCCCAGCTACGGCGTATGTCAGGCTGCTCCAGGACCCGCTAGGCGCTTCCAAAAGCCCACCGACTAATTAGGCCCTCCGCATGGGTCTGATAAGAAGAGCTCACCAGCGATGGAGAATCGACACAGTCCTACTGAGCGGCCAAATGAGCCGGGCACGGAGACGGATGAACAGACAGATGGCTGCTGGCTGACTGGTGTGAAGGGGCCGTGCAGGGCTGTAGAGGAGACCCAGGGGCCACGAGGGCTGGGTAAAAGGGGTCGAGGCAACCGAGGTCTGGTGCCATCCAAATACGAAGGAGAAGGGGAGAGATTGAGATGCAAATAGGAAGGAAGTTATAGAAAGATTGATGGAAACATCAAGAGGAGCAACATGACATCATCTGGGGATGTTTCAGGGGGTGGAGGGAGTAAATGTTGGCATGGAAACTGGTGGCCATGGGGGTCTTCTCATTAACCCTTTGTTTACCCTTCATATGATGTTGTTTACCAGTTTTACCTGAGGCATCAACGAGTACAGAAACCTCTGACTTTGGAAGCCTTTTATTTCATGTTACATGTTGACATGGGTAATTACAATGATTCACTGGAGAATTACATTGTCATAATCTAATGACGCATGGTGCTTGCTTTAAAAGGTGACCGTAAATCAAGTTGGAATATTTGTACCAAACACTGTGGTATCTTTATTGTTCTGTCTTTTAACCAACAAAAGAGAGACAGCACTTTCTGCATGTGTGTCTCTTTGCAGAGGACAGATTCTGTGCCTCGGCAGATTCCCTACAAGCCATGAAGATCTCAGTGACAGAAAGATTCAAACCTGTTCCTCAGTGTAGAGATCTTTGTCTGTCATACAACCTCCAGATAGAAGCAGAAAGGGCATTAGCCGAGGCTGTGTGTGTATGTGTGACAGCTAACGTCCACCCTGGTGACATGCTAGCAGCCAGCCCCTCGGTAGTGCTTTGACATACCTTCAACTGTGGGAATCGTAAAAAGTACAGAAGTGTGTATGTGCACGTCTTTGAGTGCTTGTGTGTTATTTCATGTGTCAGATGGCTGATGTTCAGCACTTTCAAGGTGGCTGAAAGCCTCAGTAGTCCTCAAGTGACCTTCGAGTCTGAGAAGACAAAACCATTCCCCCTGCTGACATACCCTTGGTTGCACTGGGATGCACATTAAACTTGAGGGTTTTGCTAAATTTGAAATCTGGAATTTTTCTAAACGAAATGACAAGTGAAATAATTGATATCTATGGAAGTCAATACCAGTATTTTTGCAAGTTTTTGCTTCTTAAAGAAATACTTTGACATTTGAGAAATGCTGCATTCCATTTACTTCAGACATTGAAAGTGAGAACTGGGAATGACATCAAACCTGAGTTGACTACTTTTCAGTACAAGTCTGAATCCAAAGATGAATTCTTCCATGAAAACCTTTGTTGTGCTTGGTAACGACCCATTACTCTGTAATTTGTGTGTACAAATACCATTGCAATGTGTTGGATTTACTGATTTAATTAGACACAAAAGACAGAAATGGTGAAAAAACAGTGTATTACTGAAGCTTTCACTACTGTTGATGCACGGAGCAGCCATCTTGGATTTTGAGGTTGAGGTTGGTGAGGTCCCAACGACTGTCTGAGTTGGAAATCTGATTTCAGGAGGCATTCATGTAAAATTTCCATGGAGGTCTTTGAAGTTCAATTTCCCAGATCAGCTGGAACACACAGAAATATCTGGTGCTTAAGCAGCTAAATGCTACACTATGTTCACTTGTTAGTTGCTAACTTTGTCTGTCTCCTGTATACCTTGTTAGTTCAATCCACACACACACAAAAAACATTATCGTCACAATAGCTAACTTTGGCGCTGGAGTGGCACAGTGGCATACTAGGGTAGCTGTTTGCCCTACTTCCAGCCTTTATGCTAAGCTCAGCTAATGACTTTAGCATACATGGTGCAGCATACAAGAGAACAAACAAACATTTCCCAAAATTAAAACCTTTCTATTTTATGATTTTTAAATGACAGACAGCCATTGATTTACATTCACTTTTGCACAGTGTTAAAATTGAATTTGATGACCCGTAAAAGATGGTGACTGTTGTCCAGAAAGTTGCTGATTTCAGTTTTATCAAGTTTATCCTTCTTGTGCAGCCCTGGCAGCTGTCTTGTATTTACTGAGCTACTTTTCAGTGTTTGACTGCAAAGGCATGAGGCAATGTGTGTGTGTGAGATGCACTTAAACCTCCCCATTAGAGGCTTTCAGTGCTACACCCACCCAGACAACCCGCAGTTCACGATTTCAGAAATAGAATAGGTTCAATCTCTCTCAAATTTGACTCACAGAGCAGATGTACATGCCCTTTGTTGGACGCTTTTATCCACAGTCCCTACAACAGTATGGGAGGGCCCAGAGGGAATCAAACACTTCTCTTTTTCTCTGTCTCCTTTTCTCTCGTTTTCCTCGATCTGAGGTAAGTGACTGAAGATCTGTATCGACTTGTGAATGATCAGAGTTCAGCAACTCAACAGTCTGTCGGAACAGAAGAAGGATGCTCAGGGGAAATGATTTCAGGTGCAATGAATGTGTTGTACTAATAAAAAATCATACTGTATATGTATGAACCTTTGAATGTTTAGATTCCCTTCACGTTTATTTACATATAAATGCGTGAATACACACATTTACTTTAACATTAAGTGGCCACTTGTAGGAAATTTTGGGTTTATCTTTTCTCTGGTATATGTACCTGTCATGTTGGTGTGCTGTGCTGTGTGTGTGTGTATGTGTGTGTGTGTGGTCTATGTGTGTGTATGTTCCATTCCAGCTCTCCCAGGAGACCTGCTGGTCCGGGCAGTTTAAATTGGAGCTGCTGAAAAGCCCTTGGCACAGATGTCACCAGGCCTGAGTCTTTTCCAGGCTTATCAGATCATGTTCCACTTTTTGGACGCTTGTTTTTCGTCTCCCTACCTTCCCACTCCTTTCTGTCCAACAGGGTCTACCTGTCTCAGCACCAGAGCAGCTGCCAGGTATCCATCTCACAGTCATTTTAAGTCGGGCCAGCATTCATTTGCTGCCTGGCCTGCCGTCTTCTGCAATTTGTGTCTCTCAAAGGCAGCTTGATTTCTAAGTAACAGACCTGATGCCAGCTATTCTTTCATATTGGGGCATATTGGGACGTCTCTGGTTCCGGCTAATAGCCTCGTCTCTATATATAAAGGGTCTTTGTGGCCACCTGAGTGCAGAAGTTGTCTTTAAAATCCCAAAAATACACTGTAATGGATCTGGACTAAACTTTTGGTTCGATGAAAGCGGATTTATACCAAAACCACAGGCTACTGAATTGGAAAGGCACAAAGAAACTGAAGTTAGCTGTTACAAGAAGAATGGAAAAATAATAAAGGAGATGTTGCTGTTCCAATTTAAGGCACAGCCTCAGATGAATTAAGTTCCTTAGTGGCAGATTTAGAGTGTGACAGTCATGTAGCCTGAATATATTAAGATTCATTCATTGAAAATAAGCTCAACATTTCAATTTCTCCGTTTTTCCTCAGACTTCATGGCTACAGACTGTTAGAAGTTTGACCTGTGGCATCGTGCTGCATAAAAACATCAATCTAAACCTAGTCCATGTCTGACAATGGGTAAGTGCTGCACATTTCATATAAATAAATACATACACACCCCAGTAAGTGCTTATAAAGATGTAAAAATGCAAAAAACATTGCACATTAAGTACACAGTTGTTTGGAATTTTACCCTCGCCGCATATGAAAAATGAGGCCCGCGGCATGAATTTACAATTCAGATGGGTTTCCTTAGGGTGCCCATTTAAGATGCATTGGTATAATATATTTGTTGTCTTTACCGCTCACCACTGCCATTGAACATCATTAGGTAATGCGCACTCACTGGTGGAAGGAGAGCTGGTGTTTATCATCATTTGCTTGGCAAGGAGTCGTTAGCCAGGGCCTTGGGTCGACTCTGTTGTGAACCGGGCGTAGTGTATTACCACCACCACTGTGTTTGAGCCAGCTCCATGTCTCCTATGATCATCTATCATATCAGTTTTACATACTAAAGACCGAGGAAAAAGAATTCCATTAGCAGCATGTTTAGAGAGGGGGGTTACGTGTGAAGTGGGTTTGGATGGCGGACAGAACGTCTGTACATGCATACATCTGCCTGACAAACATGCATACGCGAAGCTCATTTATAAGTCTGTTGGAAACTGCAGACTGATAAATAAACAAAGAAAGTCTGGGCAGCCATATTGGTTCAGGGAGCGACAAGTCCACACTGAGTGGATCCTTCCTGCCTGCTGTGAAGGATTATGAGAGTCATTTTCTAGGGTCTTGAGAAGAGGTCTATATGGAACTCAACAATCCCTGTTTTAACTCCATTATACATCTCCCTGTGGGGTGCAAAGAAAAACCATCCATCATGTTTTGGGGGAAAGAGGGAAATGAGGAATGGCCATATCGGTATCTTGCATATTTTTCCTGCTTTCAGGCTTTTCTTCTGTCTTTTTTAAATTATTTTCTTCAGTGTTACAATCAGATTTTTATTTGTTTTTAGTTTAAATACTTTGAAATCATGAGTAGAATTAATTACTATACCTTTTGTTTCCTTAAAAATCATATTTGCGTGCTCTTTATCCTTTCTTCCTCCCTCTCAATGCATCATGTCTGTCATAGTCCAAGTTTTGATGGATACAAATTTTTATTGCTCTCTGTTCACACCAGTGGACAGATAAGAATAACTAACACAGAGATAGATTTGTATCCATAAGGGAAATACTTTTTGACTAATAGGAGATACGGAGCAATACTGGCATTCATTCATTCAGCATTCAGTCTTGCCTCTAGCCACCAGACAAATGTAAGCCCAATATTTGCTCTCTTTTTAGCTCTGTTTTTGGTCCCCACCAACCTAAAAGGGGGACTCCATCTGCATTCTTTTCCGGGTGTTTCAAATACAAACTCCCACTTAGCTTTCGGCAAAAAGTGCCGATGGCCTCCCCACCTCCTCTCTCAAACCTTGGGGGGTTTACATGTAGCAGAAAACCCACGTCAGGCCACGTGGAAAACATTTTCAGAAGGGCTTGGGGAAATTACACTGTGACACTAAACATACATATGACCAAGATCTGATTGTTTGGATTTAAACAGATGAATAAAGTTATGGAATGATATAAAAACCTAAAAAACAGCCATTTCAGCAGCTAAAAGCTCCACTGTGTTTACTAGCTAGCTGCTATCTTTGTGTGCTGCCTGGTGCCAGTCAAGTAGTGTATAGTGGGTTAATTACCCCACTATACCCCCTATACCAGTGGACAGAGAAGAATAACACACGGATAAATTTATATCCATAAGGGAATCCAAAAGTAGAAAAACAGCTGATTTGCTTATGTTGGATTATGATTATTGAGGTTAGCAAGCTACATACAAGGCAAACTCTTGAGACACTGCCCTGGAGCAAACAGGACAAAAAAAGGCTCTTTTTTTTTTTACCATTTTTCGTTTTTTAACAGGGGCAGGCTGGAAATACTTTCTGACTCCGGATAATGGGGAGACTCATTTGACATGGCACTGCATGTTCAATAAGATTTCTTTCCCCCCGCTACACCACTTTTTACACCACTCGTGTTGATAATTGAATTAGACGTTTAAGACCATTATGATACTGCAATTAGAGATTATTTAATTCCCTTTTATCAGAGGGCTCTTTAATTTAAGCAGCCGACTGTCATTATGATCCAAACACAGAGAGAATGCCATTAGTGGAGCTCGCATCTCTTAATCCATAATATTTTTGGGAGCCACTAATTGCATTTTTATCCCCTTTATATTTATGTTTTCCACATTATATGATTGTAATAATGAATATGTCTCTTCTTATTATTTTAAAAAAATCTGAATGTAACTAGATGGGTTGTGAAACAGGAAAAGAAACATTTTTTAAACCTGATACATAAAATATAGTTTGGCATAAAATAATATTAATAAAATAAAATATATATTTTGTGAAATACACTTATTCGCTTTCTTGTTGAAATTAAGAGAAGAGTGACAACCGAAGACCATAAGCTGTGTGTGTCCTCTGTTTCAAATGCAAGAAAAGTTACCTTTAGATTAAATAAATAAAAAAATAAAATTGTAATGGTGGGGACTGCCTATCTGCAAGCATAACTACATAATGTAGTAGACTTGAATGACAATATTAATTGTTACATTGTTTGTTACGTCAAAAAAGTAATCTGAGTACACTAACGAGTTACTTTGTAACAAGTAGGGCTGGGTATTGTTTAAAAAATTATGATACCAGTACCAATACCAGTACCCTCAAAGGTACTGAGTACTGATACCCAGCCTTAGTAACACATTACCCCACCCCCAACACTGCTTGCCTATGACTCATAGGTTAACAACAGCCTGGACAATGATTGTGTCACTGTTACACACATACAGGCAAATCAGTGTTGAATTCAGCTGTGATGCACTGTCTGTGTTTTAATGTTGGGTTAGATATTAATGAGCAAGACAAAACATGATACATGTCTATTTAATATATTAAATTAATATCTTAATTATGGTGAATGTTGAAACCAGGACATTTTAATGTTTTACAGATATTTGCAGAGCCTCGGGACACCCAGTTTGAAACCGGGACAACCCCAGACAAACCGGGATGTCTGATCATGTGTTCTGACATGAGAGTGGTATCAATCTTGTCATCTAAATCTCAGCAAGAATAAGTGTATCAACATAAAGATTTTTTTAGTGTTTAGTTTGCTGAACGTTTTCTTTCCAGAGACTTGAGTTCTTTTAGAAACCTTTCCCAGTCTCTGTACCTCACTAACTTCTATAAGTCTTTCTTCACACACATACAAACACATGCTTTCTTTTCATTTTGTTCCTCTTGTCCTCCCCGTCTTCCTCTCTCCTCTCCCCTCCCTCTCTGCCGTCCCTGGCCCGCCACGCAGCGTCTCCCACAGTGGGTAATGTGAATGGACTCAGTCTCCTGGGTGTCGTGGCCCCCTCTCTAGCCTCGCAGGCAAATCCGCGGCAGGCGCTCAGATGGGGGCAGCACACACGGAGTCTACAGCAGTCTGTAGGGGCAAAGAACAGAACGATGTGAAAGGATGATGATGAGTTTCGTCTTGGACTTGGAGGATTGTATCGCCCGCCGCATGCAGAGCACAGCAGAGCAGAGAGCAGGCTGCCCAGCCAAGGCAGAGCGTTCTTGACAGTGCTTTGTTTTGAATCCACAAGGACTTGACATATGCCTCAAATCGTTTGCTCTCACCACGCTGCAGATCCATGCTCCGCCGTGATCGGAGACAGGGCCCTGCTGTCTACTGCTCAGGGTGTGTGTGTGCCAAGAAGACGTGCATCCCATTGTGTGTGTGTGTGTTGGTGTGTTTGCAGTCCACGTGTGTGTTTGGTGTGTGTGCGTGATGGGGAACATAAACAGCAACATCCGACAGTGCTGTTGCCTGCTTCACTGCCTATCTGTCTCTGTTCAGCTTGCCTTCATGGGGCAGACTCCGCTCTCTAAAGTGAAACACAGTAAACATCCACTTGACAAATGAAAACATCCAAATCGATAACCCCTGACCTTTTTCAGTCTAACGGTTCCCCGTTATAGCATTTGGAGTCTTTTCCAATTCATTTCACCATGAGTTCTTACATATGAAGCAGACAGTTTATCCCTGAATCAACTTACCTAACCTAGTCTGTTCCAATAAAGTAGCAATACTGCAGAGATATCCTGTTTGCCAATTGATTTTCAGCATATTTCGTTCTTGTATAAACTTTCTTACATTGCTCTTGTATCCAGACAGTAGCTCCTTCACATTTTGCTACATTTTTGTTTTAATTTGTTATTTTTTGTGAGCTTTATTGCTGAAACATGTCACTTGTGACAGAAATAGACTTGTAGGCTTTGGGAATGAAACATGGGGTTTGGACTAACAAGACTATTAACAATGCACATGGCATCTTTCAACCACCCAGCCAGACCAGCTCGACACTCCACTACGATCACCCCAGGAGGAGTGGAGGGGACAAGAGCAATGCAAACTCAGTTTGGACTTACAGTAAGGCGCTCCTGGCTTGGAAAATGAAATAAAATTGGACTCAAACTGGCCAAGCAATGAGAAACCAGACTGTTGTACCCACGTCTTACAGAAACCTGCTCCACAACAGGTGTAGCTTTGATGGGTGGACACTCAAGACTCAGGATAAGGGGAGGAGGACTCTGTGTTTTTACACTGATGATGCTTTGTGCACAAATGCAGTCAAGTTGATGGTCAATTTTTATGTCAAGATGTCAAACACATTGTTGTCATCATCTTGTTGCTGTTATTTACATTCATTCATGTACATAAATATCTGTATATATTGTTTTGTTCTATTATATACAGTGCTGTATCCTACTCTACTCTACTGATTTAATTATCTGTACATACATGTATGTGTAGCATGAAGGGACTAAAACGTTCTTTTTGTTGCGCAGCACTGTTGTATAATATAATAAATTACCTTGATACCTTGAATTTGAGATATCTTTAATATCTTGAAGTTTATACATATCTGAGTGCGATAAATGTGCTTTTAAAGTGACTGTTGTACATAAGATGTATTA
Organism: Lutjanus argentimaculatus; assembly: GCA_034769285.1. Lineage (NCBI taxonomy): Eukaryota > Metazoa > Chordata > Actinopteri > Lutjaniformes > Lutjanidae > Lutjanus > Lutjanus argentimaculatus. Next base: position 23,299,057 of record JAWZSL010000009.1, on the reverse strand, counting down.
AACTGATCCCTTCTCAACTCTTTCCACAAATCTTGTTAGTACTCTACAAATAAATACTCATTTTCTCTGCCGTCACATTCATCTATTGATGTCTATTATGTCTTTGTCCATGTGTGGATATGTGTTTGTGTGTTGCATCAAGAACAGAGAGACTTTGGATGCAGTCAGTATAAAATAGGTCACTTCTTCTGAGCTTCTGATCGCTAGAGCATGGCCGCAACATTTCATGCTACATTAGTCTGGTTTTAAGACCTAATCTGCCTCTATTAATGTTTTATGCTTAATTTCATGGAGGTGAGGACTGGCTGATGCTGCTTGGGCACCAGAACTATTACCTGATAGCAGTGGGTGGCATTGGGTGGCATGGGTGAGTGGACACAATGCAGGTTTGAGCTTGAATGCACGCTGTTATTCTGCAGGGACGTCACCCTGCAATACGTGAGTGATATGATAACAGTTTAACAGTTTTTTTAATGTATGTGTGCTGTTTATGAAATGTGCATTACTGTAATTAAACACATGTAAATGGTGAGGGAATAATATCACTGTCAAAAAAAGGGACTTCTTGTTTAGTCCAAAGACCTGCATGGGTCCAGTTTTGGAAACCTGGAACAGCCTGCATCTGCAAATCTCAGTAGCACAACTGACATGTTACGCACAATTATCTCCAAGTTAAATATTCAATATTTTTTGTCACTTTTTAAAAGCAGCAAGGCTGCTCTCAGCATTATTTTCAGAGTCTTTGATTACGCCAAATTTCTCTCAAGTGAAGTGAAGTTGACTTGGCCTTCGACAATGTACTGTATGTAATGTATGTTCCACAATTTGGTATTCTCCACTGGTTCTCATTGTCTTTATGACAACACTTTGATGTAGCCTGCTCACTACATTGCCTGCCTACATCTCTCTCAGAAAAGTGATGTCCCATTATTTGTCAGGATGTGAATTTAGGGGTCAAAGTTTGTGTTGTAGGCTTTCACAATGAAAAAAATCCTGGTTGTTGATGACATTAGGTGATTTAATTACTAAAAAATACTGCCCAATCGTTTTAATTTCTGATTTTTCAGGAAAAACAAACATATTTTTGTTCTCACCCACAACCCGTCCATAGTTAGTGCCCGTACCTTTTATTAAATATAGTTTTTACCTACCAGGGTCAGGTACCCGACGCTTTGGAAAAAATCGAGCTCATGACAGCATTACTCTACACAGTTCATTTGGTCAAAAAAACGTAAACTGAAAGCTGAGGTTGGTCATAGTAATGACAAAATTGCCAATGTTGCATTGCTTTTCATATCACCTGAAACTGTTGCAGGGTAAATTGTGGCTTGTTCGTCTTTGTAGCATCAATCTGGCAGCCCCACCCTAAACACACTAAAGCCAAAATCCAAGTATACTCAGCAAGAAGAACAGAACAGCTACACCACAAGATGACAGAATTTCTTTGAGGTTCTTAACGAATCACTTAAATAAAACACATTTAACCTGCATGCCGTGAAGTTTAAGTTGCTGCTGTCACTGTGCACTAAGGTGGTGTGGCGCAGCGTTGCATAATAAATGACTTGCATTGCCCTGGAGCAAACTGCTAATCAAGGCTGTCCCCTAACTCCAATCTAATTGTCCACATCCAGCTGATCAGGCATAGGAGGCCTTTTTACCAAGCACTTACTGAGATCATTGATTTGAGAAATGATCCAGTGGACTGTACTAACTCAGATATGATTGGGTGGGCATTTAATAGCGTTCGGGGGATGGTCTTGTCGATGTCTGCTGCAGCGCTAATTGCAGCTAATTTACTGTGAAGCTTATCCCAAGCTGCAGTTGTTGGGGGAGCAGCCATAATGGTTTTTATGCGTGCTATTTATCGATGTAAGTAGGGGAGAGAGCAGAGGAAAGAGGGGGAAGATCTAGATCAGTAAGTTTACATAGAAAGGCCCATGTTTAGTGTATGGAAAAGTGAAATTGCAATTCATTTTGGTTGTCAATTTCTAGTTACATTTTAAGTTATGCAAAAGATGCCATGTCCCAACTCCCACCTTAGCATTACTGCAAAAAAAAACAAACAAACAAAAAAAAACTGCAAAAAATGTTATTTACTTTTAAAAAAGGTTTTTATTTTGATGAAGTACTCTCAAGGTTTTGTTGTAAAATACCATTTTGAAAAATACAGATAAAAGCAGCTATTATCCATTAGTCAGAATATTCACATGGTGGGAAGCTCATACTGTATCATGCTGTTGTGTTCCAGGTTGGAAGTCATAAACTTAGAGGGTGACAGAATGTTATCATTACTGTTTCCCTATTATTCAGCAACTTAAAAGACAATGCAGAGGGACATTGGGTCATATTTCAATGTAAAACAATATATTTGATAACCCATTAGCTACCGTTGCTAACATTACCATTTATGATACAACGGGTAATGCGTAAATTAATTCTGAGATACCAATGTGCACATTTATTTAAGCATGGAAGTTAAATGTACTGAATCAAGCTTGCAGTGTAACGTTAGCTGTTAACTGTCCTGCTGTCTTTTCGCCCGACCTGGAATGTTCTGGTTAAGTCAATAATGTTATGCAACATTTTGCTCACTGGAACAAATATTTCTGTGTAATGTTCATACAGATCACATTCAACACAAAAGTGTGTTACAATCACAATGTGTGTTTTGTGTAGCAGCGATGATGTCAGTAACGTTAGCTAGGAAGTCGCTGCATGTTAACATTAGCCGTTGTCTCACGGTAGCTAATGAGTTATCAAATAAATTTTTTTTTTCCTATCCATTGTCTTTTAAGTTTATATGATTTTAAACACAGTGGTATAGTTTCACCAGAGGAAAATGGCTGCCATCTGAATATGGTGATTTGCTCTGCATTGTGTTGTTCTATCACCATGTCTTGGCCCAACATTCATAATTAGTACTTTTCTTATGTTTTTCAGAAAATCAATCATCCATTCAATGGAAGGCACATAATAAAGTTGCACATACCACAATTAATGCAGTCATAGGTGATGTTCAGTTGATTGTGTGGTCAAGTATACAGCATAACGCATGCAAATGTTGCACAAACATCCTGCAAATGGCCTTCTTGTTGGATACTTATTAATCTTCTGCCTGCCCGTGCCATCAGCTTTAAGGCTGTCTAATGACTCGTAACGAAGGCAGTGCTCTGTTCTTAATGTGGGCCTACTGGGATCACCCCCATACTCGAACACCAGGCTGTCCACTCATCAGTTCCAAAGGACAACCTTTCCTTCCTCTTTCAAAACATGTTAGTTATGCTACGATAATTTTCTTTGTCCCTCTCTCTTGTGTCATCGATACAACAATCACTATACAGTAAAATTAAAAAAAAAAGTTGTGAATGAAACTGAAAACTGTCAAATACACTAGTTTCAGTTGTTTGCTGGAACTAAACCAACATTCCTCATCTGCCCTCCTGACTGTGCCATTGTACCATATTCTAACTTTGTCTCAAACACCTCTTTCTTCTCACTTCCATCCATCCAAAAAAAAAAAAAAGTCTTATTATTGCTTCAGTCGCTCTCCAGGCGAACTCGTCACCTCTATGTTACCTCTGGGTTTGCCCCTACTCCAGGCCCTAGCTCTTTTCCAGGCCGCATTATTCCATTTAAACTTCAATCCTATTTACGGCCTATCCTTTCCCCTCGCCCGCCCGGGGCTATCAAACTATTCATCCAGCGGACTTCATGTCACCCGGCCCTGTCATAAAAGCCTCTGTTAGGATATGTGTGCTGGGGACGTGTGTGTGTTTGCGTGTGTGGTGTGGATGGAAGGTGTGTATGTGTGTGTGTGTGTGTGTTTGTGATAGATAGGTATGAGTGTGCATGTTTTCAACCGTGTATAGATGCACACACCCATTGTGAGTTTGTGTATGGTAGAAACAAAGGCTTTGTAGAAATCAAGAAAGAAGATGTTAGTTTGCATGTGTTTCCTATGCATATCTATAACTTCTTAAACTCTTTAACTCAAAAAAGTTAAAAGAAAAGAAAAGACAAAAAGACAAAGTCAAATAAACTTGATTTTAATTCAGATGTACTTGAAAATGTTCAATGAGCTGAGGGTATTAAGTTGAACCAATAACCCTTCAGTCACACTGATGAATATTACAAACAAATTTGATTTTTACATTTTCTCAATTTGAAGAGTCAGTTCTTCATTTCACACAACAAACTTACAGCTGCAGCTGCTCCTGTTGGAGCTAATTTGTTCTGGCAACAAAGACAATATGTGAAACTGCTCCCAGTTAATTTCTTAAAGTGTAAGGGGGTGCACTGTAAAAACAACACATAAAATAACATAACATTAAAAAGTTAGTGTCCAGGCTGCCTTAAAAATGTAAGTTGACTGAATTTGAAACAACAAGTTGATGGAACTTTGTAATGATTCACAAAAAACAACAAAAAAAACCCAAAACTTTTCTTGCCAAAAAAACATGATTTCATTAAACCAATGTCTGATTTTTACAGTGGGCCTGAATTCTATACTAATCTTAATCATGGTTCACATTGTTTTCACTATTGTGGAAACAAGCAACCATCACTTGAATTAAAATGTATTAGAGACTCACAGCAAGTTACCATCATATATGTTTTCTTAAAACTATAAAAAAGAAGGGTTTCAGGAGAGTTTTAACTCTCAAACAATGCATACTGGGAAGTCTGATTGTTTTTCTTTATAAACTTAATTTAATGAGTCGATTCAACTCTGTACTCAACATTCATTCAACTCATGAAGTCAGAAGAAGTTTCTGTTCTAGAAATAAATGCTAGAAATTTTCAATTAAATTAACTTGATTATTTAACTTAACTAATAATTATATATATTTTGTTTAAGTTAATGAGAAAAAATTAGTCGGTTCCATTAAATTCCTGTAAGATTTTTACCTGCTCATTCAGGTGTGCAAGTGTGAAATCAGATCTTCTCTCTATAAATCAGCTTTTTGCTTTCACAGCAGGTGGTCGTTTGTGTTCCTCACTTCTGACAGACACAAACAACGCTAATGTTGCTAACGTTGTACTAAAGAAAAGCCGAACATGCTTGCGTGGCAATATTTGGATACATGTGTCATAACTGCCTGTGTTGTCAGCTAGTCCTTGTAAAAAGATCACCAATTATTGTCCTGTTTTAAGGAAAGCTTCCTTGCTGTCAGCCGCCTTGTTTCACCATTGCGTCAAGTAAAAGGTAGACATGAGGCAACAGGCGGCGTGTTTGAGAGCAGACACCTTAGAGGGATTTCATGAGGAAGAAATGGTGGGAGACGGAGGTAGAGAGTCCAAAGCAGATAGGCAGATAGATGCTGAGAGGTTAAGACAAAGTGTGAGGGTACAGAGGAGATTGACAAGGACAGATACAGTGAGAAAGCTACAGAGCAAGCTTGAACATGAGCTGTCAACTTATGGCTTAACCGATTTTTCCCTTTGACTCCCTCCCTCATCCCAATTTGTGCCCTGCTGGAACCTCCCGGATCAGCAGAAAGGGGAAGTAGTTGGGAAGGATACAGGATAAAAGATATGCCCATCACCGTCCTGTTCTCCCCTGTTTTTGTTGTTGCTTGTTGTTGTTTCCTCCTTGTCTTTTACGTCTCCCACCAATTAGTCTGGAGGATGCTCCTAATGGGCCGCTGCAGCGATGTTTCAGGCAAGGCTCTTTTGCTCTTTGGTGTGCTGGAGTCAAGGGGTGCGGGTGGATGCAGTAAGACAGGCAAGATGAGGGATAATGTGAGATAGATTGACAAGCACAAGAAGGCATTAGGCAAATGGCATCATTAAAAAGTGCAGTTACCTGCGCCAGGCTTCATGTGGCGTCAGATGAGAGGGGAAGAGTGAGAGGGAGAGAGGGGGAAACACATCGGGGCTTTGCGCCCCCAGCTTTGCTGCCGCTCCGGTAATTTTGATCTTCTTGCTCTTCTTCTTCTTCTCCTCTTTTAATATCCTCCACCACTTGACTTTCAGGCTTGCTCAGGAGACAGAGACCAAAGGAGAGGTGCTGCGTTAGGGGCGTCCCTCTTTGATGCCCCGTGTGTGCATGTGTGCTGCTGTGTGCAGGTGTGTGTGCTGTGGTGAAATGTGGAAATCGTAATGAAAGAGATTAAACAATTTAAACAAACAGCTGAAGGTGTTACAAAGTGATTTTTACTGGCTCATACTGGATAAGGAAGCCAGCAACCATGACTTTTGAGAGATAATTGATAAAAGTTATTAATTTTTCTATTATTTTGTGTCTGGACATGGCATAATGTCATTTGTTTATTCATGAAACTGTGCACTGATTGCCACAAGGCTTCTAACAATACAATCAAAGACTACTGTGCCAGTGTGTATTTTTTTTTGTGCCTTTGACACCGCATGTGTGTGTAAGTTGGGTTTGTGCATCTAATGTGGGTGTGTGTGTGTGTGTGTGTGTTCTAGGCACGTGTGACCGTCCTCTGTTGGTGCTCTTTGTAAATGGCAGCACAGGCAGCCAAGGAGAAAAGGGAATGTGAAATCATTTGACTGCAGAGATTCCTGCTGGGGTGCCTCTGGCAGCTAGTGACACACACACACACACACACTGAAACACACTGTATTTTATGTTCAGACGACTGTGTTGTTGAATTATTATCCCTCTAACCCAGTTTTCTTTACTGGTTCACTATATACACTGCAGCAGCTGGGATAGAAACTCTTGCACATCGTGCATAGAAAGGCCTTCTGCAGCAGAATGACTGCACCTTATCTTGTTTCTTTCAGTCGCTGCATTTGAGAAGGCATATTACAACGTGTGAATATAGCTCAACCTGTTGTTAGACCCCTCCTCTATTTGATTTCTTATTTAATTTGACTAACTATTAAAAAATAAAGCAAATGGGGACATTTAGAGTCTTATCCTTTACTGTGAATATTCATTTGTGGTGTCGTTGGACTGCTATTGTTTTGTCGTCATGCTAGCAGCATGACTCTAGGAATGACAATGTTGCAGATCAAAATATTCACTTACCCTGTGAAATATCTAAAAATCTACTATGTGGATTGGCACTAAATTTGGTGCAGACAATTATGCTCCCCTGAGGACAAATTTTAATAACTTGGTGATTTCTTACCTTTTCATTCAGCTCCATCACTGGTACTGTTCAATACTTTGGTTTATGACCAAATCCCTGCAAAAATAATGACTTTCCCATCAGCCTCAGCTCCTCAGCTAGTGTTGCAGGACTCAGATAGTTCTCAAGACCACTTTTTGAAGGTCTCAATTTCTTCCAGGAATCAACCATATTTTTTTAGTCATTTCTAGTCTTATCTCCATAACTGCAGGGATATAATTTACTCGTGCATTTTCTTATTTATTAACATCATTACTCTGATTGGATGTAAAAATTCCTGCTTCAAATGCAAATAATAACTTGACTCATTTTTCATGAGGGAGACAGGAGAAGGAGCTGCGGCTATCAGGGAGGAGATGTCAGCACAAATCTTCTGTAATAAAATTTGGCTACCTAAACCACAAAGAGGTCATCTGCAAAACAGCATCCAAAGAAACCGCACAGCAGTTTGTAAATTCAGCAATGCAACGTTTACTGAGACGATGTCAGACTTTTAACAGCACTTAGAAAGGAGACATAAAGAAAGTCTAAGCTATGTTAGCTGGTTATGTTTTTGCTTGTTATGACAATGATAAGACAAGCCACATAAAGCTATGTAGCTATTTGTATATATGTTACGTCAAAGATAGCTATTGTCAGCTCTGACATAAATGCAACGCAACACGGAACCGCTTCCTCAGTGGGGTGACAGAGCTGGAGATGTAAATGCACTTAGTCTTGACTTGGTCTTGCCCTGCCTTGGTCGTGGTCATGACTTTGTCTCAGCCCCTCAAAGTCTTGGTCTTGCCCCCGGTCTTGGTACAATCTGATCATGACTTGGTGTCAGTTTAGGTGGTTTTGACTACAGCTCTAGCCTCAGCTGTATGTTGTTCAGCGCTGATTAGAAAAATGTCAGCATGCTAACATGCTACACTAAGATGGTGACTGTGGAAACATTTGCTTACCGTCACCATTTCAGAATTTCATTATGAGCATGTTAGCATGTTGACGTCAGCATTAAGCTCAAACCAGTGCTGTGCCTTAGTACAACTTCACAGAGCTGCAAGCATGGCTGTAGACTCGTACATGTAAGACTCATTTATGCAAAAAGTCAGATATGTGCAGAAGGCTCTGTCTATAGTCTGCAATCGTTTTGTCTGTGTTTTTGCACAGTTTTCTGAAAGCTTAGATATGCGGACGAAACTCAGCAGTAGTCATGGGGGCAGTGTAGCAGTGTAGCCGGTAGTTCGAGCAAGTCATGACCACAGGACACAAAGAAGTTTTAAATTCTTAAAGTATTGGAAATGACATTCATTGTCATTTAGTGAAAACAATTCTCTGTCCATCCAGACCGCTGCCGTCTACAACATTGCCTGTGCTTTTGGCTATTTCTCAAAAGGTACATTATTACAATCTCCTCCAGTGTCGCCATGTTTTTTGTCAGCAATGTGTTACTCCTCCTCCTCTTTGTGGTAACTTTTGACACTTAGTGGCGCCCTCAAGTGTATATATTTAACATCCATACCAATGTAAAGGACACATGGAGGTATGTGGGTGGTGACAATTGGACGTATCTATTTTCATACATTAAAGGGGCATAAATGAGCTTTTAGTCTTGTTGAAACTCTACAACATAACATAATGACATAATGACAAGTAGCAGATAACAACATCAATACAGATAAACAAAAAGTAAATTCAGAGTGAAGAAAGGGGAGATAGATAACAGGTCAGAAATGGAGGTGATGGATGCAAAATGATCAAATTTCAGTCCTCATCAGTTATTCACTTGTTATACTGCAGGCTGGCTCATTTAAATGTACATCTAACATAGGTGTAACAAGTTACCAATATTGATGTGTGTGAGTGTGTGAATTGCATGCATGTGTGTGTGCATTTGTGTATCTGTGTCACTTTCAGAGGTCTACATGTGCAGATGAAACAGTTTTCTCATTCCACACACAAATTGGATTCCGGCACTAAGCGTAGTCCAGGACGGGAGAAATGTTCCCCTCATGATTGTCACAGACCGACAACTTGCTTGTTCCCGGGTGCAATAGACCAATGAATGAATAATGAAATAAATAAAATCAATGCCTTGCACATGTTTCAAATCCATAAACCTATCTAATCGGCTCGGCGGAGAAATGGAAAGCAGTTGAGGCCTCACTTTCTCAGCGTTCCACCATTATGTAAATTGAAGCCAATCAAACTGCCGCCATGGAGAAGCTTTGTAATAGAGCGTTGATTAGCTAGGCGGCTTTGAATCAGCCATAAAAAGAGTCATATAAATGGGTAAATTCAGCCTGGCATAATTTAGCCCAGTGAACTTAATTTGACTCTGAAGTCACACTGTGTTATACATATGAACATTATGGTAACCATCAATGTTCAGGGGAAATTTATCTTTCATCTTTGATGTTATTAATGGATTTGATGCTAATTCAGCTTAACTTGAGACTTTCACATCAGTCTCCAGGATGTCTGCATAACCAAAAAGTCCCCTTGACATTTTTTGGGAAGAATCTGTGAGAAGTGAGCCTGTTAAACCCATAAATAATCACATATTAGGTACATGTGGGGACCATATTAGTGCAGTGACTCTCTTGTTCTACATATTAAAGGGATAATTCAGATGATTTGAAGTGGGGTTATATGAAGTAGTTGTAGCCACGGACAAGGCCAGCAACAAAAGATAATTTAGCAACTTAAAAAAAAGGTCCACCTAAAAAAAATATCTACAAACCAGCCAAACTCCATAGGTGAAAACATTCATTTTCCCTCGCAGAACATGGGAGTTGCTGGTCTACCGCTGCCTTGTTCTGTTAGTTTGTTTGTGTGATTGTGTGATTTTGGTAAATCCAAACTACCTTTTTAAAACATGAAAGTCTCACAATAACAAAAGCAAACTAATAGATCGAGGCTATGGAACACCGGCAACTCCCTTGATGTGCAAAATAAAATTGCTGGAGTTTGGTTTGTTTGAAGAAAGTGATATGCGGCTTGTATAATGATGGTTTCCCATTGGAAAAGGCTGTCTGATGGCAATGTAAAGTGATAAAAATATTCTAAATATAGCATACACTTAAAATTATATAGATTTTTTTTAGATGGACCTTTTTTAAGTGGCTAAAATAAGGCTTTCAGGGACCTTTTGTTCAAGTATTTATTGATGCCCTCCATATTTATATATTTTTGTTGGGTTGTTTGTTTGTTTGCTTGCTTGCTTTACCGATTACCAATTATTTATTAATGTGTTTGTTTGTACAGTATACTGTATATATTGGGTGGTAATTGTTCAAAGATGAATCATTATTAGTTTTGGAAGTTGCTCGATGCTGAACTTTGCATTTTTGCCACCATGTATCCTAGATTTTATGCTGGTTGGCTTTTCCAACAAATGTTCACACTTTGATTTGAACTGTTGGTGATGAAATAAAGTCTAAAATTAAATAATAAAGTGGCTAAAATACCTTTTGTTGCTGATCCTTTCCTTTAGGTAATACACTGAATTTTGATAAGTACCTCATACAACTCATTTCAAATAATCCAAAGTATCCCTTTAAATAAATCTCATCATTCTCATTCACTTAAAAAATAAAAAATTGAAAAATGCAGTTGTAAACAAATAAATAATCACCTTAATAAGAATAAATGTTGTTTCTTGCTCTCACCACTTCCACTCCTTGTGTACCAAACTCTGTTGTGCACCCTCTCTCCTCTCTGCCCTTGTTTGTTTTTATCGTCCCTTCCAGAGTCAAAGATAGGTCTGGCCTGTTTGTGTGTCCTTGTGTGTCCCTCCATCTCTGCCAAAGACATGTCCATGATTAGAAATAGGTGAGTGAGCACTTCCTCTAGTTGTGTCCCCTCTGACTTGCTGTTGTCCTATTTAGTGTTGTTAGCCAACGATATCACTCTGGCGTTTCCCCTTGGTGACAGTAAACTGCTGTTTCTCCCGACCTTGTTGCACACTGGGCCGTGCTGCAGTTTATAGTTTGGTCTTCTGTGGACGTGCCCCTCTGTGTTTGAGCGTCTGTGCAGAGGAGGCATTGAGGTTACTGTATGTTTGTGCATGTGAGTATACAATACCCAAGACACAGTAAAGATGTGCCAAATATGAAGAAACAATCTTAACAGTGATGCAGCAAAGCACATACAAATGTTTCATTTAATTTAAACAGCACAATATCCTTAGGATATATTCAAAGACCTGAACTTAACATTCACTTTTTATTAAGCATAACCACAATCTTTCCTTTAAAGGAAAATGTGGCACTATTCATGTAGATGTCCACTCTATGTGTATGGTTAATGTTGTCAGTTGAAGAAATATATTCCTTAATGTATGTACTTTAAAAACTGTGAAAGGGAGTTCTAATGCTGCAAATTTTGTTGTTCTTTCTTACATCCAGGACAAACTACAGGCCATTTCAGTTTGGATAGCCAGGGTTCATGCTAGATGAGTGTTTTCTGTCACTTAACACTATGTTTTAGCCAACAAAGAAATAGCTAAAGGCTAGGGTGGTGAATGATACACGGCAACATGGATGTGGGTAGCAGAAGCTATGCAATGCATCCTGGGACATGTGAGCACTGCGAGCATGGCTCTGTGAACAGAATAATTTGATGCAGACAATTAAGTCCTCCTTGGAACAAATTTTTAAAAATTGATCATCTTAACTTTTAATCTGGCACTATCACCACTACTGTCTAATACTTCACAACTACTCACAAAAACTAATGACCTTCTCATCCACCTGCTAACCTGCCAAACTGTGATCGTGAGGAACATTACCTGCTCATCATCAGCGCGTTTAGGATTTAGGAGAGCTTTTTTGGTCAAGCACACACTGAGGAAGTTATTGCTTTAACTGACTACATTTACCATCAACACTGACTGGACATCCACACAAAAAGTGCCAATTTTTTCCTTTAATGATAATGTAACTGCCATGTACAGATATTGTAGAAAGGAAGAAAGAAAAATGTCACTGACTGTACAGTAATAAGGGGTTCAGGTTGAAAACTACTGAAGAGACCCTTTAACTAGTGGTTCCCAACCTTTTTTACTTGGACCCTCCCCTACATGTAGAGAAGCTGAGCCCTCCCAGCCTGCACACACACACACAACACCCCACACACACACACACACAGCAATAGAAAAGTGATTCATTTCAAAGCTTCACTGTCAAAAATTAACATAAATTATAATCGTTTCCATTCTCAGAACCTGTACATATGGTAAATGTCTCTTTTCCTGTATAAGCTTAACATTTTTTCTTTTAACAACCCAACAGAGCAGCTTATACACACTCATCCTTACCTAAAGAATAATAATGGTTCATTATCACAGTGCTTGAGAGGCGTGGCTAACTAAGTATCCTATTACACTATTTTTCAGTTTAAAAAAAATGCATCTCTTGAAATGGTTTTGCATGCAGTTGTGACTTAAGTTTAAATGTGCAACCTTAGAACAGACAAAGCCTTGGGGGTTTGAGAACCAATGCTTTAAACCAAACTCCTGAGGACATACCATGAACAGATATTTGTTTATGATACATGTTTTTGCAGGGCACCAAGAATAAGCAATGTGATGAAAATACATGAAAATGACTTCTGGAATTTTTGATTATTTGTGAAGTAATGAGGTTAATTTCTTTGAACAATATGGGTCTCTTACACAGTGAAGTGAGTGTCACTGCCATTATATAGAGCCATCAGTCAGAATTATGAAGTTTATTATTAAATTGTAGAATTATCATTAACTATTATTAGATTAAGTTCCCAAAATTTGATTTAGTTTTTTATTATCTATATTTGCTTTAAAGTGTCACTACACCGAAATAACATATAAACAATGACAATAAATTAAAGTGACTTCCTCTGCCACCCAAATACAATAGAGGGGCACTAAAATTCATCTGCACTGTTGAAAGCACTGAATTCTCCTGAAAAGTTCATAGCAATGTGTCTTTCCATAAACAGTGTTGCAGCTTATCACCTCTACAACATGTTTTTTTCTAATTTTGCTGAACTTGACTGAGTGAGTAATGCAGCAGGAGAAGAAGAGGATTTTTTTTTTTTAACAGACTAAAGTCTTAATTCTCTTGCCCATAGTTTACTGCAGTCTTGGGTGTATTCCATTCCTCCTATACTGAGCGAGGCTGACTGGTAGGTAGGGCAGTGACAGTGCATATCTATTTTAGTGAGTCCTTGCCTCTTTTCACCTCGCATCTGGAGAGCTTGGTCTCACTGCCTGTATAAAGCCACTTTGTATGGCTTGTGCATATCTGCAGGCGGCACACCTTGCTGTACACATATCATTTGGTGTAGTGGCAACAGAGCCAGAGGACAGAAGAAATCACAGACACATATTTGCCTCCTGAGGTCTCCTTTCCTCTCTTTCATCTTTTATTCAAAAGTGATGAGTAGGAATAAAAGAATTGGGCAATCCAGTCAAAGTGACGAGAGGGAGGGGAGGGTAGTGTATGTGTGTGTGTGTATATCTGTGGGTGGTGGTGGTGGTGCTAAAGACACATTTGCGTACTCATCTTTTTTTCTCTCCTGTTCGCCTGCTGTCGGCAGGGGGGCTCTCTAATCATGTTTTTAGTAGTGTTTACTAATGTTTCATTCATTAAGCATCAGCAGCCACAGGAGAGGCATCATCCATCCGCCAAAGTGGAGGTTATTATCGCCTTAAATCATCTCACAGTGTACCTGTTTGGTTGGCTGTCACAGGCCGAGGGAGGCCGGCCCCGTGTTAGCCCCCGGGGGAGAGAGGCTGTCACTCTGCCTCCCTCTGTTTCTCTCCCTCGCCATTCTTATTCCTTCACATTACTTTACTCCGCCCTCTTGATGCATCCTTTCTTTCTTTCTTTCTAATCACATATCTGGTATAACTGTCATTTTAGATCATTATGCCTTTTTAATTGGAGTTTAAAGGTATAGTTCGGGATTATTTGAAGTGGGGTTATATGAGGTACTCATCGATAGTAAGTGTATTACGTTTAATAGATGGCGGTCACCACACCCCCAGTTTGAAGAGGCAGTGGGGTACTGGTGTACTGATGGAAGCTAAGCAATGGTATCAGCAACAAAAGATATTTTAGCCATTAAAAAAATGTCCACCTGAAAAACTCACTCTCTCCAAACCAACCAAACTCCATAGGCAAAATCAATCATTTTACCTTGCAGAACACAAGAGTTGCTGATCTACTGCTGCCTCTGTCTGTTTTTGTTTTTGTGTGTGTGTTATTGTGTGACTTCAGTGTACCCAAACTAACCCTTACTGTAAAAACACTGGTTCTCAGCCTAGGGGTCAGGACCCTCAAGGAGGTCGCCAGATGGCTATGGAGACTAAAATAATCACTAATATTTAAAACTATAAACCAGCACAAAAATTACAATTACCAACGTGAACAACCATATGACATAAGCACATGACCATGATGACAATTTGGTGCATTTTGGTGCTTTTGTGCCACAGTATCGTGCTTAACCAAGCAGCTATAGCTAGTTTTGCTAGCAATCACATGGAACGACTACCATGAAGCAATAACTTCTCAGATATAGATTTTGAGACCGACTGCCATCCACTGTAGCTAATACACTGACTGTGGAAAAATACCTCATACAACCACACTTCAAAAAATCAAAACCGTCCCACTTGTTAAAGAAATATACAGAATACAAAATATTAAACAAAAACTGGTTTTAATAACTGTATATATTTCCTGTCTAAGCATCAGGGCCGACAATTGTCCTTGCAGTGCCAGTATGCTTTGTCTCTGAATCTGCCCTCTAGCAGTCACACACACACGCGCGCTCACACACTTTCCCTCCATCTCTACTCCGTTCTCTCATCCTCCCTCTCTTTCTTTCTTTCTTCTATTCATCTCTACCTCCCTCTCCCTCTTTCTCTCCCTGCAATCCTTCACTTTTCGCTGCTCAGCACAGCAATTATCGCCCCACCTCGCTTTGCGGTGACCTCTGAGATGATTAAGTGAGATTACCTGTTCAGTACTTGTGGCGAGAAGCATGCTGTGAGACATTTTGTCTATGTGCGTGCATGTGTGTATGTATTTGTGTGTGAGTGTGTGTGTGCGGGATACAGTAGCTACAGTCGTCTTTAGCCACAGGGCAGGTGAGCCCCTACAGTGTCTGTATGGCTGGCTGGCTGCTTACAGTATGTAACAGTGATTTGTAGCCTGGCATACAAATGCAGCGTTCATCATCGGAGGCCTAAATGAATAGATTGAGAAAACAAAAAGTGACAAAGTGGAATAGAATAGTCTCTGGTGCTCACTTACCTCAGACAGCTCATCATATAACACAATATGGATGCACTGATTCATATTTAAAGGGAGAGTTCAGATTATTTGAAGTGGGGTTGTATGAGGTACTCATTAGTAGTCAGTGTATTAGCTACAGTGGATGCCGGTGGGCAGTCTGGGAGAAGCAGAGAGAAGAACCAGCATGGACACTCAGCAATAGAAGAAAAAAAAAATTAACACAAAGCACTAATACAACATGCTAACATGTCACTGTAAGTGTAGAATATTTTCAATGCTTTACTTTGATGACAGGCAGCCTTTTCTCACGGGAAACTGTCATTATATAAACCAAATATTTCTATCTTCAAACCAACCAAACTCCATAGACGAAATCAGCAATTTTAACACACTAAGTGCTAGTCTACCGCTGCCTCAATCTGTTAGTTTGTTTGTGTTATTGTGTGACTTTGCTGTTTTAAAATCATAGTATGGATTCCTGAAGTCACATGATAACACAAACAAATTAACAGATCGAGGCAGCATTAGACCAGCAACTCCTGTGCTCTGCTGAGTAAAGTTACTAATTTTCAAATATGGAGTTTGGTTGGTTTGGAGA
Organism: Lutjanus argentimaculatus; assembly: GCA_034769285.1. Classification (NCBI taxonomy): domain Eukaryota; kingdom Metazoa; phylum Chordata; class Actinopteri; order Lutjaniformes; family Lutjanidae; genus Lutjanus; species Lutjanus argentimaculatus. The sequence goes on along the minus strand of JAWZSL010000009.1, from coordinate 23,283,086 downwards.
GAGCAAACTTTGGCTCATATAATGACAGTTTTTGGTCAGAAAAGGCTGTCTGAAAGCAAAATAAAGTGGATAAAATATTCTGAATATAGCATACACTTAAACTGATATTGATTCTCTTAGGTGGACTTTGTGTTGCTGACCTCTTCCACAGCAGTTCATTGCTTAGCCTCCATGCTGGTGCTCCTCCCCCTAACTGCGGACGTGCCAACTGGTATCTAATACACTGACTATTGATAAGTACCGCAAACAATCCCACATAAAATAATCCAAATTATTCAAACTATCCCATCTTCTTCAGTGTTGTTAGAGCTGAAAATGTTGCTAAAAGTTGTCATCTTATACATTCTCCGTGAACACAATACAAATTTATACCCTACAGAACAAGAAATATATACATTATGCAGTACATATCAGAAGTCTTTCCTCACACCCCAATTTGAGAGCCCATGCCTGGATCTGGGCAGTTGTTGGTTCCCTGCTTTCATTACAATATGCGTCTCATTAGGTGTTCGTTGCTCAGCACCACCTCCGGGTGGAACTTACACTAATGAGGACACTACATCTAACGAACATCCTCCTCCCTCTGTCCTTAATTACAGCGCTGTGCCTCTCCCCGAGCCAACACAGCACCCAGAGTTGCAGCAAAAACCCCGCTGAAACACAAGCGCTGCCACAAACCTCTTCGTCCCCAAGAGCCGAAATAGAAGACACATGTCCGTGTCGGCTATGCTGCCGCGCCATGTTTGGAGGGTGTAGCAGTGAGGCTGTGTGTGTGTGTGTGTGTCTTTGTGTAGGGAAGAGGGTGTTTGTTCATTACACGGTGAGCTGTGCTATTATTTGATATTAGTTGAAACAAGCTGTAGGCTCCTGGGTAGATTGGTGATTAAACATGCAGTTACAAGTCCATGCGTGTTGTGCGGTGCGTCAGTGGATAATAGCTTAACAAGGAATATAATGACTGATACACTTGCTATTTACATACTGATGTAACTACTATAGAAGTGCCTGGTTTTAACGTACAGTAAACAAAGTTGTCCTGTAATTTCTCCTTTAAGAGGAAACATTTGCACAGTACATGGAGCAGTGACCGGCCAACAGAGACATGAGTTTTGTTATTATGGTGCTGAAATGTTACAATTATCTCTTCTTTTAAATTGAGATGAAATATGAAAATGCCTTTTTAACCTTTTTATGTCATACACATGCCAGTACAAAAGTACAAAGAAAATCCAATTATGTCCACCTCCTGTGCTTATGTGAGCTAGATGAATCAATTTAAACCAATGTTTTGACATCTGCTCAGTTCTTCAGCTGTTAGTGGTGCAGGGTTAAGGCTAAGATTCTTCACTTAGCTAGCTAGCAACAGTTTGGTATGTCTGTGTGTCTTCCAAGATATTCGCCAACTCAAACCTGTTCCGTTTCCCCAAAATACTGTGGTTACGAGCCTGCTGGCTGTAATTTATTCACTTTGGGGAAAGTGGTGTCTGTGACAGCAGCTTATATGAAAGGCATTTTACCATTTGCTGACAAGTAAGCAAATGTTAGCTACATAGAGCATATGATAGGCTGTAGGCCTCACTCATTAAATAAGGTGAACAGATTTCTGAAATGAAAACTGAGAACATTCTGGTAACTAACTGCTTTCAGACCAGTTTTCCACAGCAGATTTCTCTAAAACTAGTGCAAGCAAGTAGTGAGTAAAAGAAGAGTGATATGAAGCTGATACAGTGACTCACTCTGTTGGTCAAAACAAGCAAAACACCTTTGAGATGTCAACGGGAGGCTCAGCTACCAAGCCTTTCTTGTAAAATTTTATTTCACTTTACGGTCTGTTTGTTACACACAGTTAAAAAACAGGGACCTTTCTAGGGACAGCTGGGGACGTTACTGTACAAAAGCACAACTTTATAATGTTCCCAAACATAATTCACTAGAGGAATAAACAAGGTTTCAACTAACTTTCAACTGTGTGCTCTTTATTTTATTTACTTTTATGAAGGCAAAGTTTTATTTCATTGAACTTAGAATTGTGAGTTTATTCAACAAGAATATCTGTGTTGCTGGTATCCAAGTTGAAAGGGCTCTTGTTTAAACTTGTAAACCTTAGAGAGTCAACAACAGCAGACAAAAGTAAAAAAAAAAACAAATCAGAAATCTATAGTATCACATTGCCTTATATTTGCATTGTCTCAATATTTTCTTTTTAACAGTGTAAAACAACTTAATGACTCTATTCACTGATTTGGGTGGGCCTGGATCATATTTTATGGAGAAAATGCTTCTGATTTTCCCTCTGATGTATAAGGAACGTAGATGTATAAGGAATACATTACATAGGTCATTTACGGAGTTTCCTGATGGAAAGAGGACTTGTTAAAGTAACTAACTGCCCTGAGCTCAGTTAGCCCTACAGCTATCTAAGTTAACTGACTCATCCCCAGGGTGCCGGTAATCCAAATCCATTAAGAAAACCAGTTCTGTACTGTCTTCCCTATCATCAAACCAGCCTCGGAGTGTTAACGCTCATTCTGTGCTATTTGCAACTGTGACAAGACCCTCTCTAACTACCTGTTTTTATGAAACATGTAAATTTGGGGAAGCCAATACCACTCTGCTTTCTGTTTCATGTGGACTTCAATAAATCATGTAACGTTGCTGCTAACTCATCTTAAAGTGGGTAAAACATTTTGATGTAGAATGGGATAACTTCCGACAGCACCTCATCATCCAGACCTCCTGTTTCATGTTTAATTTGAGAATTACACTGTAAAACAAATGCGCACTGGCACTTTAATGACAGTGAAGGAGGTAGACTCTGAACAATATATCACAATGCTTAATAATACCTTCAGTGAAGGCATGACGGCTCTGTCAGTTTTCCATTTTAACTTGATTTTGCAGACATGAGCTTTGTTTTATGAAAATCAAAGTACACGTGCTTGTTGACCTACATCTTACATGCACATTTTTACACTTTTCACTTTATTCTGATTGAGAATTCCTTTACAAATGGGTGCAGTAATTACAATTCATGCTTATGATTCAATAAATCATTTAACTGTGTAGCTGTGAAGCCCTTGAAAGGGTGAGTTTCAGCTAATCCTCAGTAATAGGCATAAATTATGAACAAAAGATGTTGACCGATTCCTGAATTATCTCTGGCCAAAATGAGACAGCCTAATTGGTCATTTTGAGCTTCTGAAGACCTCCAGTACACCACTCCTCATGAAACGTGCTTCCGGGCCTACATTTCCCATGAGCACCCAGGGCTATTGTGTGCAGATTCATAACAATTTCTCAAAGATTGACCCATGGTCATGGCTGCTGGCTTCTCCTCCCTCTCAGGCTTAGCGGGCATGTGAGGCCACTAATTAGGGCAAAGGGGAGATTCAAGTATGCCTCAAACTTTTGGGCCCATTTTCATTTTCATCTTTCTCCTCTTCCTCTCTGGGGATGTTCTCTCATGGCTGAATTAAGCTGGGCCGAGTTCAGCCGGCCATGTACAGTTAAATCCTTCCTGTGTCTTCATATCCCCCTCCGTTTATTCATTTGGTTTGTGGGCAAAAAGCAGCCTAGGTTATTAAAGCGTCCTCTCATTCCTCCTTCCATCCTTCCATCCTTGACTTCACTCTCCTCTCGCTGCTCTCTATCTGCCTTTATTCCCTCTTCCTCGCTGTGTCTCTGGTACCAAGGGCGCCCACAGCTTATAATAAAAGGCATAGGATTTTAAATTAGAAATTAATTTGGATAATTTGTCTCCAACGAGCACACTCCTCCTGCCGTTCCTGCCAGAAATATGTTAATATATCATATTAAGTAATTTCTGGGCCCAGATACACATGCTTATGAAGAGAGAGAGTGTGTGTATATGTCTCCATGTGTGTGTGTGTGTGAGAGAGAGAGAGAGCACTCATCAAGGTTGGATCTCTAATTAGTTAGGTTGTCTCTTTGGGCATGCTCAGTGCAGACGCTGCTAGCACCCTGCTAGCACCTTAGCACTGTCACCACTTAGAGCACCTTGGAACCAGAGATGACAAGCTTAATATAGGAGAGGGTGGGTGGTGGTAGGAGGAGAGGGGAGGGCACCACAGAGAGGTGGAGGGTGGGAGGAGTAGAGAGCACGAACTGGGTGGAAAAAGAGAGGAGAGAGGAGGTAAAATTGGTGAAGGGGGGATTAGGGAGCAGCGTAAAACATTTTAATGACAGATGCCTGCCTCAATAAGCAGACAAGTCACTTTTCTGTGTCACACACACTACAGGCTGAGTTTGGTGGTTTTGTTTTAAAGAGGAGCTCAACACCACGCTGAAAATCTTTAGCTGACCTCCATTGGTTGAACCTCTCACCTTGCTGTGGTGGCGTACATGTGTACTCCAGGGTGTGGTCAGTACTCTGTGACATCACTGTTGGTTGTGGTTAAAGGTGTATGTTTGTTATCAGAGGTAAAACAAGCTTGAAACCTTTATTGATAAAAATTGAAAAATGTTAGGCTATTATGTTATATCATCACTAGTCTTGTTATCTGTTCTATTCTTGCAGTAATTTTGGGGCACTGGTAGGTTACAGTCGTTTTTTCCACTGAAAACCTGCCAGGTGTGACCGAAAACGATGCCACATGACCAGTGAGTGTGAACCAAAGCTTTAAAGTTGTGGGCCGCAAAACAGAAACAGTCAGCTGAAAGATGCAGTGAAACTTCATCGATGTGAGCTGATTTTATTTTATGGATTCTTCACTACGAATGACCCCTTTTACATACAAGCAGTCATGTGATCCATTGTTAATATAAAAAATATTGCTTATAGTTACTTTAATCACAAGCAGAATGAAGAGAGCAAACGTTGGGCTGATTTCGAGTCACTCAAGGTACATTAGGAACTGATCATTAGGGAGGGTGAGGGGAGAAGGAGGCGGTGTTGTTCGTGTGTCGGCTCATGGGGTTTATATAGTATTCAGGAGACCATATGTGACCACATGTCACCGAGCCATGGTTCAGGTCCACCCAAAAAATCCTGAACACAGAAATCAGGAGCAACAGTTTAACGGTCCAACTCCACAGTTCAGCACGACATAGTTCTCAGTCTTTTCACATGTTTTCAGCAACTATGTTCTAACATGTATCGTGTGTTTAGAAGAAAAAACTCCCCCTTTCCTTTACAAGGACTTCAAAAGAAGATTCGGTCTTTGGTCTTAGGGGAGACAGAATACAGAAACTTAACCAAAGGGAAGCTTTTGGATCCATCGACTGGATGCTTTGAAGTATCCTGGCCTCATCGAGGATATGGACTTGCAAAGGTTTTTTTTGTCTGCAATGATTTATTTTTCTCTTTATAGGCCTCCCTGTTTTTCTCACATCATATGTTTAAAACATATATGGGTATTTATCCATCATTTCTAATGTATGAAAATTATCTCCACTCTCATTTTCTGTGTTATCTTATGTTTGTGGTTCATTTGTTTCATCTGTTATGTTCAGGTGGGTCATGTGATCTCCTCCTATTGGCTGTTACTAAACAGGTGTGATTGCAGCTGTTTGTTCAAAGCCCTGAAAAAGACTTGCAGTGGCTGAAACATGTTGACATTTTAAATGATTTAGCCATTACAATGAAGGTCTTTTCATTTTTTCTTCCTTGTTATCACGTTATCACCATTTTTTGGAGCGACTGTACTGTCTTCTATCCCCCCACCCATTTTTCCAGGAGCTCTCAACATATTGTTCCTTTTATCAGTAGATTTGATTGATACTTTATGCCCACCCCTAGCGAGTCTGAATGTGTGATGGTGCCTGTTGGTGCACCAACAGTGCAGTGTTCTGTGTTCTCAAGATAATAAAAGAGGAATCTGTCACTGATGCTACTCAACCTTCCTGCTTAATCAGCATTTGTGCGTGTGATTGTGAGTCTGTGCTCCGCCATGTAACTCGGCTGTGTGGCTTTATGCAGACCTGTGCTGGTCCAACACATGTGTGTGCACTTCAGCCAAAAGTATATGAGCGCATTTCTGTGCTCTGATGAACTGAATCATTCCCCCACTATGCAGAGAGAGAGAATAAAAAACGATGGACATAATACACTTTGCTACTGCTGCACACGCTGGGAATTGAATGGGGAGAGAAATGTCATGGCAGCAATGGGGGTGGAGAGTGTGTTGAGTGGAGCTGGTGTGTGAGTGTGCGTGTGTGTGCACGTGTAAGCGACTACAACCTGAGATCAACTTCACATTAAGAAGTGCCCTGTGGGTAGTTTAACAATGAGAGCGCGGACTGGCTGGGAAGAAATATGCATTGCAATGAGACAGAGAGCGCGGCGAGGTGATAGACGCACATATCATGCTGTGTGTTTTGACCAAACACTGTTTAATCTGTTATGGATTTTCTCGCCCTCTCTCTGTCTCCCGCCCCGCGTGCTTGACACTCTTTATGTGACTCTCCTCAGGTCTAGCGACTTGCCATGCCTCGTGGCCCGTGATTAAACAGTGTGTCATGATTCAAAGTCAAATCTACCTCCGCCGTGCAGCGGGAAGCTGTCATCTTGCATGTTTTAGGAATCAAATTAGTTTCCAGAGTCTCCTGTAAGAAGCGTGTCCCCTCCTCCATCCCCCCACCCACAACCCACCCATCCGCCACCAAATCTTTGCAGTTAGTCAAATGTTTTCAAGAGGGACCCAGCGGACTCTACACTCTGGGAAGTAAGGGTTACCAAGGAGTTCTCTCTGAAGGGCTGAGGTTCTACCCAGAACCATTTACACTGAAGAAACATTTTTTGAAACGATTCAAAATAGAACCCATCCATAGAAACCCTTTTTTGGAAGAAAGCGCACTTCGAGGATTCTTGAAAGCGTGGGTGTTACGACATGTTTTCTCAATGGGAACACTGATAATTGTGACAGACTGTTACAGTAAATCAATGGATGACTGTGGGAAACTCTTGAAATATAAAGTGGTTTTTCAGTAGAACCCTTTAGGTGGGTTCTAAATAAAATCCTTATAAAACCTTATATAAACCTTATAAAAATAATAAAGGCATTCTCGTTAGGAACACCCTGGCTGTGCTCTAAATGAAACAATTGGAATGTAAACAGATTCCTGGTAGAACCCCCCTAGGTGAGCTCTAGATGAAACCCTTGGAATATAAAGGGGTACTCAGTAGAATTCCCTGTGTGGGTTCCAGGAAAAAAAAGGAATTTAAAAGGGCTCTTGGTAGAACACTATAGGAGGATTCTACATAAAGCACATAGAATATAAAAGGGTTTGTGGAAGAAGCCCCTAGGTGAGTTCTAGATGAAACCCATGGACTATAAAAAGGTTCTTCATAGAAACCTCTGGGTGGGTCCTTTTTAGCACCCTTGGGTGGAAAGAGTTCTCAGTAGAACCTCTCATGGGGGGCTCTGGGTGCAACCTTTCACAGATGGTTCTAGGTATAACCTTTCATTCTAGGTGGTTCCACCAGGAACCAAAATGGGTTCTTCTATCGGGACAAACCAAAGAACCCGTCATGGTTTTAGTTATCACTTTTATTTCTGAGAGTGGATTTGAGGGGTGAGAAATGTGGCATCCCCAATTACAAGTTTTCTTTGAATCCTCAGTTGTGGAAAGACAAACTGCAGTTAAAAGGCCCTCCAAAGTGTCTTTTGCATTATTAACAACCATGATGTAACCACAAAACAACTTTTAGGAGGGAGGGGGGAGCAGACAATTAGGCAGCCGTGCCTCATGATGAAAAAAAAAACAGTGCAGATAATGCATTTCACAAATGTTTAATTAGACCGTATTAATTAAAGGCTTTCCTCTTCCCTTTCTCTTTCTTTTCTATCTTTTCCTCTCTCCCCTTCTTTCTCTCTCCCCTTCCCTCCTTCTTTTTGTGATAGATCTGCAGCGTGACCCCCAGTTAATTGAAACCCAGGAGACTCTTCTTGCATAAAATCAGATTTATCTATCCATAAAAGGATTTCGTTAAAAATAGTCCAAATCCAGTGGCTCACAACTAAAAGCCTGCAGCTACCGAGGCGAGCCTGGCTCCAACCCCTTTCGCCCTCTCTCAGTCGCCACGCTGAAACAAGTGCTGCCTACTGCTAACTAGCTGGGGACCCATTAATTAATTGCAGGAAAACACAGACATTATGTCTGTGGGGCACATTTTTTTCTCCCCCCGAAAAGAAAGAAATGACTGTGTGTGTGCGTGTGTGTGTGTGTGTGTGTTGTCCCTCATCCACAGCTCTTCTGAACTGTCTCGAATGTCCCCCAGACTATAATAAGAGGAAAGTAATGATGGGCCATAGTGATAATGAAAAACCATGCATCAAACAAAACACTGATTCTATGAGACAGGTCAAATGAATAGCGAGCAGAGTGGCAGAGAGACGGTCCAGTGTTGCTGTTTTCTATCAAGGATGAGGGATCGGTCTGTCACTGGTAAACAATCTGTTTGTGGGCAAATATTTAAAACTTTTAGTGAAGATAATTCTTCTTCTAAGCACTCTGCCACTGAGAAGGAAGTAATGATTTGGTTTGTGGGCTGGGTAACTTGTACTGTTCTATATTGAAACTGAAAAAACACAACGCAGGTCAGCAGCTATGATGTCTTTAAAGCAGTGGTCTTCAAATAGAGGTCCAGGGACCCCGTGGGGTCTGTTGCACTCTGCGAGGGGGTCTGTGAAAAGTTTTCAGATTCATTGATTTATATTATCATGATATAAATCAATTATTTATTTAAATATTTATTTACAAAAGGCTTTATAGTTTAACAAATAATATTTACATTTTTGATGATAAAAATCCTTAATAGGTTACATTATAATATAACAATCTATAACTCTTAACGAAGGTATACCAGCTAAATACAATTACTCAGGAAACAATTTAACTTGTTATTTCTGGCAAAATAAAAAAATTAATTAAGTATTGGGTCACATCTTTTCACATCTTTTCATCACTTTATTTTTTTTTGCACCAAATTATGGGGACTAATATAAATAAGATTACTGATATCATTAACAATAAGCAGCATCAGTATTGATGTCAAATATATCATATATAACGATCCTACCCAAGTTGAGATGGTGTAGGTATTTAATACATGTCTGATATCTTTTTAATACATTTCTCTTGTGTTGTGTTTGAAAAAATTGAGAACCTTTCCATTAAACGACCAGTGTGTGGGATTTAGTGGCACCTAGTGGCGATCTTGCAGATTGCCAACATGTCGTCTCATTCTCGAATCCAAGTGTGTAGGAGAACCTACACTGTAAAACAGGAATTTAGTGGAAACAACCAATCTTCATTCATACCCCTGTACATTTTCTCAAGTTCTGGTAACTTGGCTTTACATTTTCAAGACAAGAGTCCACTTTAACTAATTTCTCATCCCATGTTCGGTTAACTCAAATTTTTATATGTTTAAGCTGAACTGGCTTAAAGTGTATGGAGGCTGTGAAAATCTAGAGCCAGTGTTCTGGATTGTCCGTTCTGGCCGCAACGTGGCGCCCTCCGTGGATGAGCACCTCTGCAAATATTAACGGCTAATTCTAAGGTAGTAAAAACACAACGATTCTTATTTTCAGGTGATTATACACTAATGAAATAGAATTATTATAGCCCATTTCAGCCAATAAGACCCCATAAATCTTACGCACTGGTCCTTTAAGATCATATATTTGTTGGCCGTGCTCCCCTGCATGTTTATCGCCACCACAGTGGCCGTTTGGGACCAATGGTGGCTCCTGTCCAAATACCTTTGGATTTATAGCTCTATGGTTTCCCCCTCTTCCTCCCCCACAGTGAAAGAGGTGTTGTTGTTTGGATCAGCGCCAGTGATATTGGTGCTACCACGCCCTCTTTAGTTATTTGGGATGCAGGGGAGGGGTCGGAAGCCGGGATACCTAATTAAAGCGGACTGGGATTTCCAGTGAATGCATAGTAAAAGCAGGGTCCTGCCTGGGGGGGCTATTATTGATGCAACACCCTAAGGACAAGAGTCACATATGGGCCTCCCTATCTGTAGGCTTTCCTTTTTAATTCACTATCATTAAGCATATATAGTGCCACCTCGCTCCCATGCAACCACTGTGGGAAACAACAGCAGGATTACAACCATGACGTGCATGTGTTTGCTTGTGTGTGTGTTGTATGTGCACTTATGCATTTATTTGCGTGTGAGTGTGTGTCTTGTTTGGCTCTGAAGTGATACATGATGCGGCTGTGTTGTCCCTCCAATCAGTGCTCCCAGCCTCCCCCCTCTCCTTCTACAGGAAATTAATAGGCGGCTGCCACTGATGCGTTAAATTGCTTTGCGTTGGGCGCTGCAGACAACTGGATTATTTATTCTTTATATTCTCCATATTGGAACAACTACCTTCTGCTTTGCTATTGTTTTTAAATGAGATCTTGTTTCCCAGTGTAGCGTTAAAAGATACTGTATGTAATTGTTCCAAACCGTCACATGGTTGGAGGTCTGGTATTCCATCTTGTGATGTTTGATCAGAAGTTTCCTTCGCCTATTTTATGAATACCATCTTTGAATAAAATTATGCCCAAAATATTGATTTAAAAATATAAAATAAAAATACAAAATAAAAGGCCAAATTTTGCCTCCAGTTTAAAATGAAACTGGTGGATTGTCAAAGCCTTAGGGTTTCATAAACTACTGTAAGACAAGATGAACAGAAGAAAACAGCTTAAAAAGAATAATATCTATATGAAGTGTCAGTAGCAGAGGCAACATAGAAAGTGTTTGCAGCACCAACTGGTTGAAGGCATCATATTTTAAAGGTCCATTGCGTAGGATTCGCAAGATAAAGTTAATTTATTATTTCAAAACACAATACAGGGTTGTATAATGAAATGAGTGTTGTAGTTACTTAATACTATACATATATATAACATATATACAGATAATTAAATTCAGAGTATAATAGGATAAAAATAATAAAATATAATAATATACATGGTTATTTACATATATAAATATATCTGTGTAAACTCAGGAAATAATTCTGAAGTACATTTTTTAAAATTTGCGTCAGGTTGAATGTAAACAGCAAAAACAAGATGATGATGATGATATGGTCGACATCTTCACATAAAAAGTTTGACATCAGGGAAACCTTTGACTGTGTTTGTGCACCTTCTTGTCAGCTCGGAGTACGATCTGCCCATCAAAGCACAACACCTTGATCCAGGATGTCATCGTGGAGTGTGGCGTCGTGGAGCAACAGTGGCAAGACACAATTTTCTGCTAAGAGCTGATCATGGAACAAGAAACTTTAAGCCAACCCATGTTCATAACTACACAACAGCATAGGATGATTGTCAGTGACTCCCAAAATGTCATATATGGCCAGTGGAGAGTACTGGCAGCGACACTGACTACATTATCTAAGTCATGTGACATAAATCATGTGATTAATGACATAAACTGGTCACTGTTTGGTTGTGTTTAGGTGCCAAGACTACTTGGTTAGGCATAGGAAAAGATTGCGGTTTGGCTTAAAATAAGCATGTTATTTATGTCACATGATGGAAGTGACATGACAGAAGAGGCATACATAATGAAACTTATGTAGCTTAAAACTTTAATTAACCCCACACTGACTTTTCATTTCAAAAAGGACCAGAACCCCAGACTCCTGTGTGAAAGTCCTTTGCTTGTTTGAGGCATCCATCTACCTCACATCCTGTGTTTTATGTTGCCTCTCTTGCTCTTTATACGGACTAAACTGACATTTCTTCTGTCCTTTAGTCTTTTCTCTCATTCTCAGCTCCCATGTGGCTCTGCTCCTCTCTTGTGCGCCTACCATGTAGTGAGGAAGGCCTGCTGTTTCATTCTACAGTGGAGATCTCCTCTACCCCCCCTCCACCGGACCACTGTCAATGGGAATCTCCTTCAACCCCTTGCTGCTGCCCGGCCTGGCATCGCCTCACTCTGCCTCTGCACATATGCATGTCATGTGGTGTCAGCGCCAAGGTGTACTCTGACGTTATGGGGCATGATGGTAGCATATTCCCTGCTGATAGCGATGATTGCCATGCTCAGGTATAGCTCTGAATGTGTGTGTGTGCCCTCTGAGCCTGCCTTTCACGTTATGGGTCTATGCCCGAGCTGACTGGTTAGCCCCCTGCACCTATGTGAGTCCGCAGTGAGGATTCAACATGGCAGCTGCAGGTTTATGAGGCTGCAGACTCTCCTCCCCTGTTCTCTATGCTCTATTTCACCTGGTTCTCTATCCTCTTGCCCCCGTTTCTTCCGTTCTTCCTCTAACCCTCCCATTTTTCCATGTGGCTGAGCTTCAAATAGAAGGGGGTGACTCACAAAATATGCAAGGTATAGAGAGGATCAGTGCTCTGCTGCTCTATTTTGCATCCCACAGTTCAATTTATATGGATGGCTGTTGGGAAGGGATGCAAAATGGGGTCTAGCAGACATCTTCCTAAGTCCTGCCCCTTTTTGCTTCAATAACAGCTGAGCAAGCTTGGTGTCTGGGGGGACCTTGATCAACCTTCTCCTTTGCTGTTTCCTGTACTTAGATATGCTATGCCCTGGCTCTATGTCAATCATTAGCAAGCTAGTTACATCTGATAGCTAATTTTTGCAAAACTCTAGCTAACTAGCTAGCTAATCTACACCAATTATTAGCTAGATATTTAGCTAGTGTTTTGATTTGCTAACTTAAATGCACAATATTGTAGTCTCTACTGCTATGGGGTCTCTCTCATATAAAATTGGTAGTTTGATGACATTGTGAAGTGGTGTGGGATCATGAGAGTGACTCGGGCAATAATCGTGTTAATGAACAAGGTAATATCAAAGTTTTATTTATGTTACATTTCGTCGCGTGTGCCGTGTTTTCCTGTGAGTCATAGCAACTAGCTAGCAACAGCTAGCAGGAAGCGTACTGTCACCTTAAATAAATTATGGATTTCTCTGTGTCTGAAGATTGTTGGAAACATTTAGGATAATGTAAGTACACAACTCAACAAAATATAACACGTTGAGCGTTATTAAATATTTAATTCAGAATCTTATGTATTACAGCTTCAAGACACACAGATAGTCTATTTGGAACAATAATGTGTAAATATTCAAATTTTCTATATCACACTTGTATAAGTTGCAGATTGGACCAGGATTCATTTCCAAATTATTTGTGATGTCACAAATCATGCTTGTAGGCCCACCCCTTAAAATCAGATTTTCAGTGAGCACAGAGAAACTTTCCACATTCAGCAAATGAATGTGAACACAGACTTCTAGTGTCTAACTCTGCACATACATCATTCTGCACAGTGTAGCTCAAACATTTAACTGTAGAAGAAGAAAATTATATTTTTGACTGGAGGCAGACTTTAAGTTTTCAAAATTTTAACAAAGTAAGACATAAGACATAAAGACCATCAGGTAAGATCCATGAAATCCACAAAACTTATTCAGATAAGGCCTTGGAAGAGTTTCTCCACTTGTATTAAAAACAGCACTGAGTAATATTCAAGTTAGCTGTGATTTAATATGACATTTAGTAGATTTTCCTCTAGCACACAGCGCAGACCAGGCAGCACCCATGGGAATCTTCTCTCCTGGTGCACAGTTAACATTCCGCATTTGTCCGGCACTCTGTAATTTATTGGATCTCATCTGTCCGGGCTTTGATTTATATATTGATTTGAAAAATAAATAAAAAGTGATAGGAACCTGCATTGGGGTGTAATGATGGACTGTGTCGACATGCAGGAGTAGGGATATGAAACATTGGGAGGAAATTAGATATTATGCCCCCAAGACAACTGCAGCCAGCAGCACATTCATTATTGGCTGGATATTTATTATTAAGAATTTCTCTTCATGAATGACTGCTGCAGAATATTTCGGCCCTGCTCGAGCTACCAAAACGGTGTGTGTGTCTGTACAGTATCTGGATGTGTTTGCATCCGTGTGCACAAATGTTTGATGCCATGTTGTCAGTGGATGCTGACAAGCTGAAGATTTGGTTTATCTTGTGTTAGGCTCTTTCTGGTAACACACCCCACGCACTCGTGTACACTGAGCTCCTCAGGTGAAACTGAAAAATACATGCAGTACATGTATAAAAAGCACCGATTTTTGGTTGTACAATACACAATCACACTGTCCAAGTGCATATTTCAACCTGACAGGACCACATTCACGGAAACAGTGGGAGAGAAAAACACTAGACAGCTGTTAAAAACCAACAATCTTTGCCAGGACTTCCACCACCACTGCTCTGCACCAGTTTTAATCACAGCACAGTGAATTTTAAACAGCAGTATAGAGAAGGGCCGCTGTCCAAGCCTCCAGAATTTTTATTTCATTTTTTTCCCCCTCCCACCTCTCCGCTCTAATCCACTTCAATTATGTTTCCTCCCATTTCTCCTGATCACTTTACAGCTCAGCAGCACCTGTGCTAATTGTAGTGGTGATGATCGCTGATATGTTTTGCATTCTTAAAGGAGTTTGAGAGGGGGACGACAGATAAACATCTAGCCCCGGGGCTTTTGGAAAGCGTGGCTCAGCCTAGCAGATGGCCATCATATTATACGAGGAGAGCTTCTCGCTGAGGCTGGGGTACGGGTGGGTGGGGTGTAATGAGTCTGAGGTAGGAGGAGGAGGAAGAGGTGGGGAGGGGGCTGATGTGGAGAGGGAAGGATGGAAGGAAAGGAGGAGAGAGGGAATGAAGGTAGGGGGAGAGAGAAGAGATAAAAAGAAAAACTACATATGCACGGACAATGGACTGAGAAAGAAGGAAGAATGGAAAGATGGCACAGGAGGCATTCATTAATTGACAATTATTGTCAGTTGGTCTATTTTTAATAGTTCTTTAGTATTACAAGATTTTTGGAAATTATTTGAGGACAATATGTACATTTGCTGAGTTACATGAGAAAACCGCTACCAATCTCATGTGTTAATAATAAATTTGAAGCAGCCAATTAGCTGAGCTTAGACTGGAAACGGCTAGCCTGACTCATTCCCCTGGTGATGATGCATTCCATTTACCTCGGGCATCAGAAGTTGGAGGTGGGAATGACATCACATCCAAGATGACCACCTTACAGTACAAGATGGGAAACAGTTAATTCTCCATGAAAGACTTTGTTATCCTAATGAGACATTATGCTCTGTTTTGCACATACAAACCATAGCAACATGTCTGCAGATTGAAGTTGGATGGTACTGTGTGTACGACGGTACACAGTACTAATGAACAGTATATTACTACAGCTTTCACTGCTGTTGATGTGAGAGGTGGCCATCTTGGATTTAGAGCTTGGGGTCGATGAGATTACTTTGACTTTCCGAGTCTGACTTCAGTCGATGTACAAGTTGAAATTTTCAACTGGGAACTCAGAAATCCGTCGTCAACATATGGTTGACTGATCTCATGGTGAAGACAACTCCAGGAAGTTACTGGGTTCAGAAAGAAAAAGTAGCCTAATGTAACCTCCAGTGAAACAATTTAGCATAAATAATCCAGGAATTCAGGCACAGGGAAACAGCTGTCCTAGCTGGTCATGTGCCCAGCCAATGGCAGCCAAGAAATAGTGATTCCCACACACAACTTTGATTTTACGTAAGTGACATAATATGTTAATTTGTTATCTTGTGCTGGTAGACTGATTTCGTCTGGCGAGCTGTTTCCCTGTTTCGAGTCTTTATGCCAAGCTAAGCAAACAGGCTGCTAGTTGTAGCTTCACATTTTTCCCACACTCAGCATGTGAATAAGGTGAATAAGTTTCCCAATAAGTCCCCAAAACAATGAAATATTTCTTAAAAACATGACGACAGATTTAAAATGTTCTCACATTCAAGAAAAATATTGATAATGAATCTCAACATATTCAAATACTGACAACTGCACTTGATCATACAACTTACTGTATTAAAGTGAAGGGTTCCACATGAATCTATATCTACATCTCTATATTTGTTTTTTGTGTGTACCCCCTACTTAGCCAAGGACGACAGGGATTGCGTGTGTGTGTGTGAGAGAGAGAGAGAGCAGGTGTGTGTGTACATGTCTCTGTGAGAGCGGCTGCGTATCCCTCACCTCGCCACCTTGCTGCCCCCACTGAACCGATTGCACCCATAATGAATGGGCTGCCAGCCTTCCCTGCTGTGGCTATCTGAGGTCGGACCACATATTATATGGCAACCTATCTGAAGTGGACCGCATATTATATAGCAGCCTATTTGCTGGGATGATGAGCTCCGGACACCTCCCATTATTTATTAGGAAGGGCTGCAGCCGTGTGAGAGCAGAGGTTGGATGGACCAGGTTACCAGGTGTGTGTGTGTGTTGTGTGTGTGCGTGTGTGACGGGGAGTGGGGCGTTTGATGATGAGGAGGCAGTGGGGGAGAGAGAGAAAAAGGGAGAAGTAAAGTCAAGATAAAAGAGTGCAGAAGGAGGCCTATGTGAATGTATTTCAATACATATTAAAGGAGCAATACGTAGCAATTATGCTTCCAAAAATGCATATTGCAATCCAAATAGGGAGTTGGACCCATAGGTGGCATATTAAATAGGTTGAAATCCTATTTAATATATGGTCTATGGTTTAAGTTAGTTGTCCCCCCTCCCCCCCGGACTCGAGGAAGCTCAGGCAGGCTGCAGGAACACTGAAAAGAAGCTCAAGATGAGTGCAACATGATAATCTGACAATCACACGTGACAATGAGTCCTACACTGTAAGCTGATCAGCTGTTTATAACTATCAGTTGTCTGTCAATATAAAGCTGAGCCCATTGTCCTGAAAACAAAACTCCACTGCTCCAAAATACACACTCTGGAGTTGGAGGTCAGTGACTGTCTCACTGCCAGCCAGACTATTAACATATTGCTCAGTTTAACTGTTACAAATATCTACTCCTTCTAAAAGATCATTTAAGATTTCTTACAACTCATAAACAGACACTAACTCATTTTGCGAACATTTGGCAGTAATTTGAACTCTTATTAATGTGAAATGGGCAAACAATGACACAAATTATGAACTGCAAAAGAAATTTCAAAGGAGGACGCTGTGGTTGTCGCATTGTTGTCAGAGTACTTTTAAACGATTCCTTAATTACTGACGATATATCATGGTTATTTCATAGTTGATTACAGTAAATATATTTCAGATTTCTCCTTTAATTGTGAATTTATTGCTCCTACATATTATTTTTTGCACATTTTCTTATATCAGACTATGCTTCCTTTAATCATACAAAGAATTCCACACATTCACATTTCATCCTTTTTTATCCTCACTAAAGACGCCTACACGCCTCAAGTCACTTATGATTAAAAAAAGAAAATTGTTTGTCTGAAACAATAAAAAACAGCTGACTTCACTGGATGGCAAATTCCTATGTGGCTTTGAAAAATGGTCCAAATCCTCAGCGTTCTAACAGGGGTCAGCCTGCTTTGTTAGGTGCGTTCTCCTGGTGCTAAAAGACAAATGATGTACTTTGCCTTAGGTCAACTGGGCTTTCCCATCCCATAATGACCTTTCAGGGAGCTGGAAGAGAACAGCCATTCCCACAGCGATGAAGCAGTACTGTATGCTGCACATCGAAGGTGTATATAATGGCAAAGTAATGTTTTAACACTGCAACATGACCTCTCAACCTCTAATGGACTGTTTCACTGTTCATCCATCATATAAAAAACAGTTTAGCAAGGCGCTGTGTGTCATAAAAATATTTTTTTTTTCCCTTTCTGTGCTTGTGTGAAATGCGAATCTGCAGCCAAACAAGAATGCATCCAAAGTCATTTTCTGTTTTCAACTCACTTATGTGCTCCCAATATGTTCAACACTCGCCACTTTGCTTTTTGGAGGAAAAACTTATCAGTTCTCACTGTGTGTGTGTGTGTGTGTGTATGCTGCTGTACTGCCAAAGGTTCCCTGGAGGAGAGAGGATCTCTGTCAGTTTGTCATCAGACACAAGCTGCCAAATTTTATGAAATACCAAATTACTAATTGGCCCAGCGTTAGGTTTCCCGCCTGGAAGTGAGACTGTAATATCTGGGCCTCTATTAGGATCACAGAGAGAGCCACTCAGCCGCCTCCTGCTGAGCTGGCAAGTCTCTGTCATTTCACACCATGCTATGGCAGCGACACACACACATGAAGCGATCATCAAGGACAAACGACTTCTCAAACATTTCCAATTTATTCCTAGCCTGCTTAAATATTTGCAACCAGATTTTCAGTACTGGACATGTGACTGGATGTTACACTTTACTGACCTCTGTGGGGATAATCTCTTGCTACCTATATACAGTGCATCTCCACTGAGAGGTCAACATGCATGGTCAGCAGACAGAACATTAGCGCTGGATTCCTGCTCTAGGGCACTTTGACAGGGAGGATTCTGGGTCTGAGGTTGAAGGACGGTGTCTCTAATCACTTGGTGAACCTGCAGCATACAACCAAAGGTGACTGGTTAAAGTTCATCTTAATATGTAGTCTGGCCTTACTTGCCATGCTCTATTTACAACTATGTTATATTGCCTGATTATGATGTGTTGGCTGTGGTATTGCTTAAAAAAATTAAGATACCAGTGCTAATATTAGTGCCCTTACTTATAGTACTAGATAGTAGTATATCACTTGATACCTTTTTTTTTTAAACTTCAGTAGTTTCTAACATTTTGGTGGCATCTTGGCAAACTGGACCGCCAGCTCAGTCAAGTATACTGCGCATGACTTCACCACACCATAGACTATACATGTATGTAGCTGCTAGCTGAAGCTGAAGTAGTAGGCCAATCACATGTCACATTAAATTTAAGATCACTTGCTGCGATTGGCTGTGAGTGAAACCATACAAATACTCATGTTTTTCTGGATCTGGATACAAAAAGGATTGAGCGCAGGTATCATTTGATTTGAGAAGTTTTGGAGTGTGATGATACAAAATATACAGAACCAATAATTCCCATCAAATACATTAAAACTACAGTAACAAGCCTGATTAGGGTGTAAACTAAAGATATTTGTGTTAAAATGTTGTAATAAGTAAACAGTTAAAAAAAGGGTTAGTACTTGTGGATAATTACACTGATAATAAAACTGCTACAATGGATTTTACTGTGTCCATGAAGATATACAACTATAGTCAAGACAACAGTGCCTGTCAGAACTGTATTTCACATCAAAAGGGCTCTGCTGTATGCTATACGATGGGCAGCTAACAGGACTGGACAAGCACTGATCTCTTAGCCAGTCACTATCTATGCAGTGGATTACATTTTCCCCATTAAAACCAGATGCACCGTGATAAAAGCAGAGATTCAGTGAAGTAAAAAATCAAAACAAAAAAAAAAAAAAAAACTATGCAAACACCTACTGTTACCCAATCATATAAATGTGTAGAAACAGTATCGTCATTGAGGAATAGAGAAAAAAATAAAAACTTGGTGTAAATCTCAACATAATATCATTGAATGGCCCAACAGAGGAAACTATAGTGTTTTGCTGAAGAAGCAGGTGTGAGCTTCATCACATCATCATTTAGAGCAAATGGAGACACACACACACACACACACACACACACACACACACACACACACACGTGCGCACGCATAGGATGGATCCAAATGAATAGGACAGCCTCGGCACAGTGAAGACTGCTGTTTATTTTCTGTCTAGCAGTGCTGTCTTTTTTTTTAGGACTCCTAATCAAACATGCCTAAGGCCACTGGATGGATAAACACACACACGCACGCACCCACATAGACACAGTTTGGCAACATTTCAACTCTTCTCTCAAGTGGTGCAAGGGGAGAGAATAAGGGTTGGCTGATGAGACAGACAGACACACACACACACACAAAACACACTGGACTTTAAGAGAAATGTCTCAGTTTGTTTTAATGTAAAAAGAGTGGTACCCTTTCACCCAAATGCATGGTTAGCAAATTATGGCAGTTGACATTTCTGATGTATTGATGTACACAGGAGTAAAATGTCACTGTATGATCCCATATTTTTCATGAAACAGGGTACAGTCAGATATAAATTACCAATAAACTATGAAAAAAGACACTTTTATCCAGACAATGATTATGTAAAACAAAGTTTAGTTTTGTCTTCCTGGCACATGCGGGGGCAAATATGCCTTTTTACTCTCAAGATGTATTTGTTTTCTTTTAGGGGGGGGCACGAACATTCATTTTCAGACATGACAGATTAACATGTCGCTCTGTGCTCTTTTCTCCCGACATTTCAGTTTTTCCAACCACTCAAGGGTTTAAGTGTCATTTCCAGTGCAAAACTGTGCGATTTGGTTAGCTAAGGCGCTGGCTTCCCTTTAGAGAGTCTTTAAAATCCTCAGTGTTGTCCTCCATGTTGGGAATGTTTCTGTGGGGCTCTGCTTCAGAACAGCCCATTAGCTTTGATTCCCTTGAAAAAAAAGAAACAGTTTGAGTTCCTTCAGTTTGCTGCAGAGAGTTTGAGTAATTGAGTCAGTTCTACACCAGTGCTGTACTGGTATATAGAGGCTCTATCAGCCATCGTGGTTCAGTCGTGCGTCAGCTGTGTTCGAGGCTGATTGGTGGTCAAACTCTGTACACCCATCCTTGGCTCAGTGTTGGTGGTGATGAGGCTCGTAGCTCGGGGGCACGTGCTTCAGCCAATCCCCTGAGACAGGTGGGCCAACTCTACATCTGAACAGACAACCGGTCTGCCAGAGCAGGACTTCCACGACGCCTGTGGGTGCCCTTCTATACATTTTGTGAGAGGAATCGGACTTTCTTTCCCGTCAGCAGCCAGCTCCTGAGGTCCTTGATGGAGGGGAGCTTCATTTTCTCTCTGTTTTTACTGTAAACATTCAAGAAGATGCCGAAAAGCACCAGAAGGCCGCCCCAGATGTACCTGAGGAGGGAGAGATGGAAAGGTTAAATATATTTGAGGGACAGCAGAAATCAAGGGACTGCAAAGTACAAACAAGGGCAGATGCTAATGTAGTTATTGGATATACAGTGTGAAGCAGGGTTCAAAAAGACAGTCATGGAAAGACTTGACTAATTTTCTAACAAATTTCCTACTTACAAGGTACTCTGTGGAGCTTACGACCCCAAGCAGTGCTACGGAGCAATGTTTTTAAGGGTGGGACCCTGTATTTTTATGCCTCTGTTCTGTCAACATCCGTGGCCGGAAGTATAATGTTTTCAGGCTGCCTGTCTCTACACATGTCCTATTCTTGTGAATATGAAATCTCAGGAATTTCTTTAAATTTGATACAAAAATTCAGTTGGACTCAAGGATGAATTGTGTTCGACCTCACACGTTTTTGATCGTAGCCCAAAAATAAATGTGCTAATTATGACAAAATAACACACACAAAGAGGATAAAATGATGTGATGACATTTCATATCCAAAAGGCCAAAGGTCAACTTCACTGTGACATCATAATGTTCAGCTCTCTATCAGTCCTCTGTACTCCTCTGTTAAAATGGTCTCTAGATGAAGATAGCTTGATATGATGAGAATGGATTTGATGTAAATCATATGCTGTGGCCTTGAGAACTTCAACACCCGTGGGAGATTTTTGATGGATGCGCTAAAAATGATGGAATATCTTCTAAAGGAATTGTGTTCTACTACTTTTGTAGTATATGATCTATGCCAGAGAGCACTGTAGCTGTTGAGGCGTCTCATAATGGCTCAACAACATATTAAGACACTTTATGTTGGTTTAGGTTTGTGTTGGTTTTCCCTTTAATTTGTCACCAATCTGTACAGTTTCCAATAAAGATAAACAAGCCAAGTTTGATGTTTGGTCAAACTAGTTGTTTAGAGATGATACTGTACATATACTGATAATAAAATCTGTTGGTTTAAAAAGTGCAAACTGCAGCCAGGAAAGGGACTGTGAGTCCAGCAACGGTGGAGGGCACACACCAGCTGCAGGGAGAATGAAATTGGCCATGAAGATACAAAAAAGTTTTTTGTGTCGAAAGTCACGCTGGAGAACCAGAGCAGGAGAGGTACAGCAGCTGAAAACGAGACCTTTCTGACAGCACAGAGGAGTTGGAGGGTGAGCGAGAGTGGAGGACAAGGAGAAAGAGCAGAGGAGTAGTCAAGGTCTGAAAATGGACTGAGGACATGAAAACCAGGGGGCAGGGGAGCCAAATCAAGTTCTATTAGTCAAAGGAGAGGTCAGTGCGGGCTTACTTTAAACTAGCAGAAAACTGTTTAAAGTCAAAAGGTGGCGGTACTTACTGAAAAGTGAAAGGTTTCGCGAAGAACATGAAGGAAAGTACGATAGTCATGGCCTTTCTCCCGGTGGTCACTGCAAGGGAGGAAAACACATCTGTGCCTTCACTTAATTACAAACAGCGAATAAAAGCTCAACATATGTGACTTTCAACATGTTACAGGAGACATTTCTAGTCCACAGCTGGGTAATATACTGTTAATCGTTTATGATTGTAATTGTGTGTGTTATTTAAATTAATGAATTTTCTGTCTAAACCAGTGGTTCTCTTTTTTTGACATGCCCCCCTCTAGTCTCCAAAAATTAAAGTTTAAAAAGTATGTCCCCCACCCCACAATTATCAACGATCATTAACAGTGATTAGGGAAGCAACTAATAAAAAGGAATCCAAGTTGAATTTAAGTGAAATAAAGGTCAGTGCAACAGCACCAGTAAACTCTTGTTTGTTTTCCCTATAAATTATATTTACGCCTTGCAGTGGCTCTATGTTCCCCAAGGGGAGCCAAACTGGGGGCAGACCAGTTTGAGAACCATTCGTCTAGACTAAAATTACAAATCAATTACAAGCGAGGAGAGGAGAGGGGAGGGGAGGGAGGGAGGGGAGAGGGAGGAGAGGAGAGGAGAGGAGAGGAGGGAGGGGAGGGGAGAGGAGGGGAGAGGAGAGGAGAGGAGAGGAGAAGAGATTCAACACATCATTTATCATTCATTTCAAAATTCCACTTTTCCAGACTCAAATTTCCTGACAGATTTGTCTGATCATATTTAACATCTAATTACAAATAAGGAGTTTATTGCGTAAATAAATGGATTTAAAATCAAACTGTGAGCATGTATGTTTGATTCTGACTATGTATGCTATTATGCTGCCAAATAATTGCCAGATGCTTGTTGCTGGGTACTGTAGTTCAAACAAATCGATTTGTCTACACAGAAAGTTGGACAATGTTCCACTGTCACATAGCTCTACCCAAAGAGGAAATAAAGTGACCAGTGCTACCTACACTCATAGTATTGTCAGTTAACATACTGAAAAAATATTATTTTTCCTCCATATTTTTAGTCTATTTCATAAATAACAACTGTAAATGAGTTGAAATTAGTTAAATAATTCCATTTTCATGGCGTCTGTGCAGCCTTGTTTATTCACTGTCGATGAACGCAGCCATGGTTTGGTTTTGTTACACAGAAACCTTTCTGATATCTACATCACTGTATAACATACATACATTTTTAGAAAGCTTAATATTTGGTATTGCTATTCAAAGTTATTGCCATATTTTCTTTCAAATAGGGCTGCACGACAAAATAGAACCAATACTCTATTCTTCCATGCTTTATTTTCAGTTTTCCATGCTTATTTAGAAAGAAAAATTACTAAATCCATATTCCACACTTTTCTATACTCTGTAGGAAGGCTGAGAGAAGAGAAGAGAGATGCTCTGACCTGTCACTGCAACCAGGGCACCAAAGAGCTTGATCAAGGCCAGCACAAAAGAGATGCCAAAATAACCCGTAAGAGAGAAGAAGAATGCATAACCGTACGTCTTCACAGGATGCTGGAAGGGAGGAGAAAAGATGATTAGATAATACATTACTAAAAATTGTATCCTCCTGTTGCTGCAATAACATCGGCACTTACAGTAGGCAAATAAAGTGTGCCATTAAATAATCTCAGTGGAGTATATACAGCCTGAAATAAAAAAGCAGAAGCCTGTCACAGTCCAGTTTATCATACTGTACAGGATCACAAGATTATTATTGCACTATACATAAGAACTTGTTAATCTGCATATTTTAAAAATTTGATTTTCAGCAACAGACTTAAAGTTGAGCAAACGCAAATACAGTAAACAGCCTCTGTGATAATATCAGTCTGTGGGGGCCACATGCAGTGCCAGTGGTGTCTGGTCTTACTGTCTTAAGGGATTCTCACCTCTGAGCAGAACGCCACTGCTGGCCCCAGCCCACCCACACAGAGCAGGCCCGTCAGTATGTAGACAAAACCAATGGAGTACGAGTACAACACCTATCAACACAACACCATGTGACCAATCAGTGACATCATAACACAAGATAAGTATCACAATTCTAACAGCCTCATCGTGGGAACCCAGCAATCTGGTTTTGATGACACAGTCAAATCAGAGCTCGCCACCAATATTGTGTGAACAGATTCGGGCTGAACGATATGGGAAAATAATTTAACTGCCATTTTTAAAACCAAAATTGCAATTGTACATATTACTATGAAATGAGAAAGCCTTGCAAACATTAGAGCTGCAACTAACAATTATTTTCATTATGGAGTGATGTGCTGATTATTTTCACAATTAGTCTATAAAATGTCAAACAATTGTGACAAATGCTCATCCAAATTTCCCAGAGCTCAAATCCTCTTATTTACGAAGCTTATGTTCCATATTTTTGCTTGAAATATCACGATTAGTTGAATATCAAAATAATTAGCAACCAATTTTCTTTGACTGATCCAATAATCAACAAATCGTTGCAGCTCTAGTAAACATGTAATAAATTCCTCATGATGTAACTTTATATTTTAGAACTATTTTAGAACGTTAGATAAACAGGGTACCATTTCAGAGTTGGAGCCGTTATGGAGTTTCATGGCTTTCTCCTGCACGTTTCCAATGGCGGCGTCTGCACACAATGCCAAGGAGATGAGGAGAACACCTGTATGCCACACACACAAACAAGAACACTGATATCTGAACACATGAGCTCAAAGTGTACAAAGATAAGATAGTGGGTCTGCACAAAACATCTCCACACGTCATACACAGACACACTGACCATAGGGATATTTCATGAAGATGTGATTTCATTGCTTGTAGCACTTACATGAAACAGTTTGAGTTTGCTGTCGGATCTAGCAGAAATTACCTGTCACATTGAAGTTGGGGGCCACTTTGCTGTCAGCTAGCGTAAACCAGATGAGTCCCAGACTCATGCAGAGAGCAGCCGACACATCAGCCAGATTATAACGTTTACCTGAAACACAAACACGAAGCACTTAATCACTCTGAACGTCTATCTGCAAATCTGAAATCAGAATCACAGAATCACATCGTTTCCAACTTCAAAAAGCAAAACAAAGAATAAGTTTTATACGAACATGAAATCTAATTTGAAATGTATGCAACTGGTAAAGCTTCCAAAACCTTTTGCAACATCACAAAAACAAAGAAACCAAACTGAGACGTTTCACAGGCAGAGAGTACTTTCCCCTCGAGCACAGTTTGCAAAGAAATCTTCAAAAGGCGACCGGCCTCTTTTTAAATAAAAGAAGTTGACACTGATTCAGGTAAAAATGTAGCTAAAAGTTTTTACAATGGGTATTCTTGACAATAATTCCAAGTTTTCTGAGGTTGTGCACGTAACAATGCGCCAAAAAAAAAAGGCTGTGTGAAAAAGAAAAAGTTGGGAAAAAAAGACAACAGGATGAAGGAGTCTTCCAAAAACAGGCTGACGGATAGATGCCTTGAGGTTGACAAGGGGACGCAGCATCAGGTCGGCCGTGGTCGGCTTTGATTCCCCGACTCGCCTTTGAAGGGCCTCACATCAGATGCAACCCCACACCCCTCCCTCCCTTCATCCATCCATCCCTCTCTCCAACTTTCTTTCCTCTTTGCATTCTAAGTGAACAAATTCTGTTTTCCACTCGGCCCCTTAAGGCCGTGGTCCTCACATCTACCCATCCAGAGAGAAAGAGAAAGAGAGGGAGGTGCAGGAAGGCAAGAAAAAAAAAGTGCACAAAACCTGTCTGACGTTGAGGACGCAGAACCTTGAGAAGGCCGGTGTGAGGATGAAAGGACAGACAGAACCAAGAGCAGGGAGAAACAGCGAGTACGGACGACTGGGCTCTGACAACGAAAACAACAGACTAAGATAAAAAGGATGGTACTGAATGTTGAAAGGTGGTCATCGCTTCAAAGGAAACATGTAAGATGATTGAAATGAGGGGTAAAATGTTGTAAAGTCTCCAGACTGAAGACTATGGTTAAATCAGTATGAGTTAAAACATGGAAAACATACCATTTTTTTGATTTAAGCAATGATGCAACATTTATTTTCAGAGATTCCTTTATATTTTATATGAAAATGCTGCCAGTTTAGAGCTTTTTAATTCTGAGTCCACCCCTAATGCTTTTGAACTGCCCAATCGTCAATTTTTATTTTTTTAAATCAAGGCTTAAAATGCATCTGTTCACCACTGCTTTCTCTGATGTGATTTGATTCTGTACGTCTGAAAATTGTTTAAATCTACTGAAGTTCTATTTGTTTGCTATTTTCCCTTAAAGCCTTTTTAAAATAAATAAATTCTTCTATTTTTTGTGTGTGTTATTGCTTACGTAAAGCACTTTGCTTTTGCATCTGAAACGTGCTATACAAATAAACTTGCCTTTCCTTTTGACTATATGAATTTGGGATGAATTCACACTAATGTAGAAGTTTGTATTAATGATGAAAAATTGTAAATGTGTGTTTGTCAACTGATCACAATTAAAAATCTAGGTCCACGGGTATTCAGGCAAGCAGGAAAGCCTGACTTCAGTTAATTTAAACCAGTGATTCAGATCTGACTACTTCAAACCCACAAATTATCCTAAAATAATGTCACAAAGTAGGAGAAGAGGGGACAAGATTCATAGCTACAGAGCAGCAATCACGTAGTGTGAAAGATCACAATATTGTGAAGGAAAAAAGCAAAGTAGTGATGTATTTGCATGTGTAACACTGTGTCCTAAGTGAATGCGATGCATGAAAAATGCAGAATTTTCTATGTGTATGTCCTAACGCAGTGCTGCGCAGCACGGTGTTTTGAGCTCAACTCTTGACGGACATCCTGTTTCTATTTATTCCTGCTGCTTGCGTTGAAAGTGCTGCAATGATTGATTAATGAAGTTAAAATGAGGAATTATCCGTACGATACCTCCTAAACCAAAACCTAAATATCGTGGCAGCTGACTGATGGGAGATTGCCAAGGAGCTGCTTATCAAAGTAACGGACCATTGCTAATAACAACCTACTTGCTGCTGGACATATAGTATGTAAATTCCAGTAACGAAACATCTAAATATCAAATCAAATGCAGGAAGGTAACAAGTACTCACCTGCCTTTTACTTCAGGGATTACATTTCCAGTCTGATCTCAAGCGTGCAACTGGTGGGTACTTGCAGGGTTGGAAATTAACTTTAACTGTAAATGTGAACATCAACCTACCACTGACAGATAAGTGTTCAAATTCACTATTCGTCATCATCATTATTTTGTGTCTAAAAGCCACCTTCATGTTTTTCCAGCATTTGGCTGGTCCTAATTTTCCACCCTGGTATGTGTTATGTGATGAGGTGCGATGTTTGGATGCTCTCATTCATTCATTTGCATTCAATTAGGACACAGTGTTAGGTGTGTGTGTGTGTATACATATAAAGCAGAATCAGCTTACCTTGTATAAACACTCCTCCAATCATGACTGGGATAAGTTTACAGCACTTGAAGATGACTTGTGTGGGGTAGTTCAAGTAGCCCAGAGAGGTATTGGACAGGCCCATAGTGCCCACCGTTAAAAATGCTATGATCATGTAGGTCTTTCCTGGTATCCTGGAAGACAGGGAAACATAAAGTGGTTGCAGAAGGACTTCCATGTTTAACTGTTAAAAGTGAGTGACAGCGACGAAGCTGAATAAATAAAAGAAGGAAAAAAAGTGTGTAAACTGAGAGCAGGAGATTGTTGTTTACCTTCTGCGTTTGTCCTGTGTGAGCTGAAGCTCCACGAGTCCAAACATAGAGTAGAAGCCAAACTGGACCAGAGTGAGGTACCAACCAAAAGGCTTGAATCCTTCCACAGAAAATATCAACTCCTGGATGGAGAGACAAATACAGATTCATAAAGTGGATTAAAAAGCCTTCTGATGCCCATGTTGTAAAATAAAAACTTTGTTTATATATAATCTGGGCTGTCTTACAGGCCATCTGTACCAGCACCTTTTTCCAATTACACAGGCAGGAACAGTATATATATTTCTGACACATAAATCACAATTCTACTGCTGATGAACATATGTTTTGTTTCTTTAAAGTCTGTTTTCCCTGCCAATAAAGCAAGTTTGAATTGAATTGAAATAGTGACACATAATAAACGCATGTAAACCAGCTTTGGAAAAGCTAAATTTGCTGGTCTTTTGTATTTGTACATGCAATTAACACACACAGAGCCTTCACAGCAGCCCTCTTCCTTTCCCCGGGACAACCTTCAACTTACTATTAGGGGTGCGAATCTCTTGGCACCTCATCATTTGATCTGATTCCGACTCAGAGGGCTATGATGTGATTATAGAATGATCTTGATACATCAGAATTTTTTATTTCCTGGCCTATAAAATTTTTTTTTTTCTAACAGTGAGACTACTTGCTACTTGTAAAACGTAGTGAATTTGTAATGATCCATAATTAGTTTGGTTAGACACAATTTGCATACAGTGTGGCTCTTGTAATTCCCTTTTCCCTTAAACTTTAATGAAGCCAAAATGCTTCCATACACTTGTGGTCGGATTGTATCCATCTGCCGTTGCTCACACTCAGCCACCAAAACTGAAGAAGTGGCCCAGCTTAGAATATAAACAACGTTCATGTTTAAATCCGTCTTTTTTCTCTATCAAATTGGTGCAGGTGGATGGAACATACAGTCCAGTCTTACAAAATTGTTACAGGTGATCATAATGTAGAGAACTGAGTTTTAAATTTCTGATTATTGACCTCTACTGATTGTTAGATATTTTACTGTGTGTGTGTGTTTGCATGAGTGCATCTTTCAGATTGTCTTTCTTGCTGTGTTACCTGCAGGTATCCATAGACGAGGTAAAAGACGAACACTCCAGCAACACAGATGAAGAACTGTGTCGGGGCACTGAAGCTGCTCAGGTTGATTCCCAGGACCCTCAGCTCCTCCACAGACTTTATGTGGGGTGACATCACCTCCGTGGACGACGGGATGGAGATTGAAATGTGCTTCCGTGAACTGTTGTAGCCCACCAGCCCATATTTGGCACTCATTGTGTCCGTGGCTGCTGGAGGCTGTGGGAACATAAAGAGAAATCCAGGCAATAGTCATATGGGATATAATGTTTTCCTGATCAAGTGTCAAGCTCAGCCTAGAGCTTTGGTAGGAAGAGAGAGCACAGGCTCAAAGTAGCATAAGATCATTCCTGTTGATTAGCAGATGCAGATACAATACAGATATGTAATACAATAACATTAGATAAATCAGCTGGTTTATGTGTGTATAGTATAGGGAAGTGTATAGTATTTATAGAGTACAGCTAAACCTGAAAATAAAAGATCTACGAGATAAACTTAGCCCAGAGCTAAGCTTTCATCATCTGACAACAAAGAACCATGAGGACATTGTCACCAAAAGTGAGACCTGTACAACTTGTTGCACCAAGGAAATCATACTAAAAATAGATGATCAAAAGAAGCCAGTTTCTTTATTATTTGACTATGCAAATGGTTCTTGATGATAATGTTATGTAAAGAAGTGAGCATAGTGTCAACACTTGCCAGTCAGTGTCTGTGACAAGAGAAACATTATCAAAAAGCACTGCACACATAGACTAGGCCTGGACAGAAAACAACAGTGGTATGTATTGACAATAGACACTTCATCAGGTCTTTTACTAACATCTATTAGGGATGCATGAACAATGTCAAAGCATTTAATTTGATTTTTTTTTTTTTTCTTTGATAAATGCTCCATGAAAGCCAAGCTTTTTGATGTACTTAGAAGAAAGAGTCACTGAACATTTTAAGAACATTGTTCTTTGTTTTTGTTGTCATAGTATGACATTGTGATGTCAGATTTGGTTCAGTCAGAGCGATAAAATATTAAATCATCTGTCACTACATCTCAGTCTTTTTTACCCTCAAGTGTGTAGAAACTACAGGTTACATGAACTTTCAAAATTCAAAAATGTTAAATTATTGGTAATCTTATCAGTATTGGCTAGGGATGCAAACAATTAATCGATTATCGATTAATTGTCGATAAGAAATTACTCGATTAAAATAAATTAATTGCAATTAATTGCGTTTTGCACTAATTTATTTTCAAGTTAAAGTCACCTTCATTTTTGTTCTATTTATGAATGTACTATTTGAGAAGTTTGTTTTGCTTCTAACAGACAGTGCACTTATTTATTTTCATGTTTCAAGTAGCCTTAAAGTAGCCTTGTTATTGCATTGTTCCATTTGTGAATGTGTTGTTCCCTGCTGTTAAGAATAAATCTTTTATTAAGGAATATGACTTGCATTTTCTCTTTCAATAGAAAGATAGCATTTTCGTAGAAAGGAACCTATTGATTCAGAGGGAAATTCAGCTTCTCAGAAAAATTGCCGCTTATCAATTAATCGATCATCGATCAATAAGATGAAACAACTATCGATTAATGAATTACTCGATAATTTGCATCCCTAGTATTGGCCATGAGGAGAAGATAATTATCAGTTTAAAAAAGTCCATATTGTACATCCCTAAAGAAAACAGTTCAATAAAAAGTTAAATAGTTTTACTTAAATGCATTAAAAGCAAATCACCATGAAAGCACGTAAGAAAATATGACCTGGCTCATAAAGAGCTTATCATATGCCATGATAATGGAGTGTGCTATAAGTGACATGCAACCAGTTAATATCTATATCGCCCAGCCTTGCACAGACCTTTTGAGCAGTTGCTTGCATTAATATCCAGCCTGCTACTGCTTCACAACGACTGTTATGACATATGTGCATATTTATGTGTTTTATGTTGTTTTTTCATCCTAAAATGTGTCTGTCACTCCTCGTCTGATGTTTTTGTAATACCGATCACAGCCCTTATAGTCAATATATATGTTGAGGGGGACTGTTTGCAGTGTCAGCTCTGGATATTGGGGGAATTGTGAGGGGAAAACAATTAAATACTTGTGCTCTGTAGTCTGGATCTAAACAACACAGTTTTACGTTAGCCCAAGACCCACAACCGCTGAATCACATTCACTGAAATATGCACCATATTGTAGATTTGTAAAAACGTTAGCTAATGTAAAAATGTGATACATGTTATGTGTTTAGGAAAAGTGTTATAGCCAGTAACGTTAGCTAGGCTACATGAAGTAGCCGGTTGCTAATGACTTACGTAGCGTTACAGAAGCTGTTATTTGATCGATGAGCATAGCTTAAGCATCTAATGACAAATAGTAATATTGTCGTCTTATAGGACGATCATTCTTAGCGACTTATTTCATCCCTGACTTTGATTTCTCAGCCGAACATGCAGCGACAGTAGCGATCCCGTTACCTTCAACAACACTTCCGGGTTTCTTTACGTTAGCTTATCCTCTTCTTCAGAGGCGACTCCGCTAAAAATCATTCCCCTGGACGTGCCGGCTTCATCTCTCGCACATTTTAAACGTTTTCATGCTCTTCCTTTACAGTGACAGACAGCTTAAAACACGTCGAGAGGCGTGTTAGCCTGCTAAATGTTGCCTGCACTTCCTGCTGCAGTGGCAGAAGCAGCCAACAACTTCCGCTCCGCTGCGACCCCTGATCTGCGATCCTATTGGTCCACATGGACACGCGCTCTGCAGCCGGCTGCAGCAGGTGAACAGCTTCATTATGAGTCCGGCGATACAGACTGCACCACAGCATCTTTGGCTACACTTAAATGTGGTCTTATTACGTAAAATTCAGTTACCCTGCGCCATGAACGGTTAAATAAGACGTTCAGAAAGTAAATACATGTAAAGTTGTCAGAGCTGCATGTCTTACCTGTGTTGAAGAGTCCATCTTGAGTTTACGTTACAAGGTGAGTAACCACAGCAATGTAAACACATGCGAGTTTAGCTGGTTTGTCCAGTTTCAGAAATATAGTTCCCTCCTCTTATAGGTTTCTTCAAGCATGAATGTTTTCCCCGCAGTTTGGTGGTTTATATGAATATATCTATGGTAGTTTATATTAAGATAAGATTTATATTAATTTAAGATTTGTATTAAGTTATATTAATTATATTAACTCAGACTTTCCAGTGGTAGAATGCACCCAAGTGCATTTATTCATATAGTATACTTCTACAATTTTGAGGTCTTGGACTTGAGTATTTCAACTTTATGCTATTATCCAACTACATTCAAGATGGAAATGCTTTATTAAGAACTATAGTATATATGTATAGTTATTTACAAATTAAAGTCGAACAGTTTAGATGCATGCATTGATGCACTGTTATTAACCGAACAGGCTGCAAGGAATCTCCCTTACAGTTTGGCCTGCATTCATGTGGTGTTTGAATACCCCCCTGAAGAGAGAAAACTCAGATAGTCAGAGAAAATTGTGT
This sequence comes from Lutjanus argentimaculatus, assembly GCA_034769285.1. Lineage (NCBI taxonomy): Eukaryota > Metazoa > Chordata > Actinopteri > Lutjaniformes > Lutjanidae > Lutjanus > Lutjanus argentimaculatus. Next base: position 23,250,482 of record JAWZSL010000009.1, on the reverse strand, counting down.
TACAGGAGTCGCCGAGTTGTTGTCTGTGACGTCATATACGTAGGAACATTAAGGACGAAAGTAAAGATTTGATTGAGAACTTTTAATTGCGTACTGCATATTCATTTTTTTGTTCACATATAATTTGTAATATGTTAGCAGGTTGTAACCGTCAGTTCCTGCCCACACAGAGTGACTTGGAGTAGGTAGAAAAGTTAGTCATAAAGATCAACCCTGATAACTAGGTAGGTAGCCTACAAATGAATTTACCATATAACATACTTTAACCTGCTCTTAGTAGCCGCCATGTTGTTTTCACTTTCGACTTAAAAGCGCATGGACACACCGTTCGGAATGATGGCTTCTCAACTTCTCATCTCAGGAAAATATACTGATACTGATACTTATAATACATATATAATTTTAATATTTCAAGTTAGATAGCGTGTGGGAATTTACTTGCAACTTTTGGTCCATTCGTTCCTCTTTTATAAGCCTTTGTCATCAAATATATGTGCCAAGTGTTCTTTTGTTCCCATTCATTAAACCATCAAAATATATTGTAAAAATTTGTTCCGTCTCATTGAGCTACAACATTAAAATACTATTTACATTTTGATGCATCAGTCACAATGACTATACATATAAAATATAATATATCACTGATAGAAGTCATTCTGTTTTGTCATAATTTATGTTAAGTACATTTGCTGTTAATACTTTCCGTTCTTTTACTCCAAAGTACAATTTTGAATGCAGGACTCTGAGTTGTGATGGAGTATTTCTTACAGTGTGATATTCATGTTACACAGTAAAGAATTTGAGTTCTGAACCTATAATGAAACCACAGTCATAGTCAAAGAAATAATAGCCTTTTAATTAAAGACCTTTTTCTTGGCAGCCACATATTGATCTGAAATAGTAGGGTAAACACAAGTGCTCACAAAGATATGTATGAAGGTCCTGTTACATTTTGTGTAGCAGAGCCTTTTCAGTGAGCCAACATGCACAAGAGCAGCTCCCTGACTTTGTTTGACCTGAATGGAATGGACCCTTAATTAGTGTCATTGGTAACACTTGTGTTTATCCTACAATGTCATGTAAAAATGGCTGCTATGAAAAAGCTTTATTGAAATACTACTTTTACATGTAACTACATCTGTAGCATTATATAGAATATGATAATATATCACAGACAGAGGCCATGCTTTTGCATAAAGAGTACTGTTTGATATTTTAATACTTGTGTACTTTTACTCAAGTCCAGTTTTGAATATATGATTGTGTTTTAGCTCTTCATACTGACTCTGCATGGTTGTGATGTGATTGCAATCAATATTGTATGGCTGGGCTCAGGTTAAACCCTTTGTAAAACATGAATAAACACATGCAGAGAATGAATGCTAGGATATGTCCTTTTTATTTGGGGAGGGGGCCAGTATTAATAAGTTACGTGGTATCAGATCAGTGCTACGGATACCAGCCTTTTAGGCAGTATCTGAAGCATTTTTCAACACTGGTACTGGTATCCTTACAGTTACAGTACTTTTAAGTAAATAATCTGAGTAGTTCTCACATCTATGGAAGAAACATAGCCAGTCAAAGAGGCCTGCTAATGATTTAATTAAATAAGTGTAGAGAAGTCAAATTTAACAACGAAGTAATATATTCAGACTCCCTCTTCTTCTCTCTCTTTGTCTCTGTCTTTCCCATCAACTCTCTCCTCCCCCTTGCAGTCATGTCCATATATGCTTTTTTCTCTCTAAATCCTTATTGCATTATTCCCTACTCTCCGGTCTTCTGTTCTGGCTCTGTCTCTCAGCCATCTCATATCCCTGTCTCTCCCTCTTTGGCTTCTCCCAGCATAAGGCATGAAACTCTCTTTAGCTCCTTCATTCCTCCCCTCCCTCTTCTAGCCTTCCCTGCTGTCCAATCTCAAATCCCTCCCTCTGCCTGCCTTCTCTCCCCCTCTCTCTCTGTCCTCTTTCCCCAGCCAGAGGTTAATACACTCCAGGATGGCATTATTTCCTCCCCGGCCCTCTGACAATATAAAAATTCAGAATGGACAGCTCAATCCCTCTTCCATCTCAGATTTGATTGTAATGGTATTGCCTCCTGTCCCTGGGAGGCCCCTGCCGCCTCGCCAACCCGGCCTTTATGACACTAAATGGCCAGGCTACAATTTTTCCATCTATTCAAAAAATTCTGTTAATAACTCATTTGGAATGAGACGTCTGCGCTCCCTGGGCCGTCTGTGGCCAGGTCTCTCACCCCTCTGCTCACAGGGGTCACAACATACAGAAAAAGATGCAGGGCTGAATCGCAAATGTAAAAGGTTAATTAATCTCTCTGAATTTACAATCCCCTTCCCCCCCATTCCCCGTGCACTCCAATTGACAGTCCCAAAGAGACAAAAATGTCATATTTACAACCTCGCATGGAGAAAGTGCTCAGCAGTTGAGCGCAGGCGCAGGGCCTGTCCGACCACTTCCCCGTCTCCCCCGTCCAACTTTACAAGTGTGACCATTCATCACACGTGATGGATTTATGTAATAAAACCCATTTCCTTTTCCCATACGATCCTATTAAATAATAAAATAATTATTTATTGATTATTCAAAAAGGTACATATGCGCGGGTAATGGCTTTGTACCACACCACTGGACCTGCAATAAATAAAGCAGGCAGAGAGAGGGCTGGAGAGAGACAGAGAGGAATAAAGCAGAGAGAGAGGGAGAAATGAAGGAGAATGAAATGACTTTTGAACCAGTGAAATCTGGATCCAATATGGCCTCTTGCAGCGCGGATCAGGAAGGACATTATTCAATCTTCAGGAGGCTCATATGGGAGCGCGACCTGTGAATGGTTTTGATATACTATACGGACCACAGAAATTAAAATAGACAACTGGGTGAGTGTCCTGCACAGAGTTTGTGTCTCAGATTTGAACATTTGACAGTTATCCTTAAACCACAATATCTGTTTTTGTTTTAATCAAAATAAAAAATAAAGTATGATCTCTTTATTATCTCTTTATCTCTTTCTTTCAAACAGGGTTGGAAAAAAATGTCTGCTGATGAGTTTTTGCATGATCAGTTAAGACATTACATTTGATTACTGTAACACCCAATAAAGCTCGCAATAAAATAGGGCTGGTCAGTACTTTGATATTATATGGATCTATCGAGACTAGGTATTGTCTTAGATTTTGGATCTTGTTATATTGTAATAAGGCATAAATTTTGTCCTTTCCTGGTTGTAAAGGCTGCACTACAGTATAAGTGGACTTATCAGACTATTCTAGCTGTTCTGTTATTTGCCTTTACACACTTAGTCATTATACCACATTACTGATGATTATGTATCAATAATCTCATTGTGTTAATATATTGTAAAAGCGCCAATAGTCATCCCTCCAATATTATCGCAATATTGGAAAATATCAATGTAAACATATTGCACGATTTGATTTTGTCCATATCATCTTATTATTTAGACAGATATATCAGTCAGCCAATTATTAGTCAATATTGGCCTAGCACAGCAATATTGGTCTGTATATGTATATGTTGTCCTATATATCTTTTTGACAAAACACAATTGAGATTGTTTTATAGGCAGCATTTTATGTATTTGATGCTCTTTCTTAATTCAAGTTGTATTTGTGTTTTATTTTAATTTATATATATATATATTTTTAAATTATTAAGATAATTAAGATTAGGGTAATAAAGATTAATGCCCATAGATCGATATTCACTTTTTTTTTTTTTTACTCCCCAATATTGTTATTGGGATTGGCCTCAAATGTTCACTATCAGTTGGGCTCTACTTTATGTACTGTTGGGTAGTTTAATCTACAGCCATGCATCATATTCTGTATGATATTTTTTTTTATGCTAGTTTAGAGAAATGTGAATATCAAGATATATATTGTATAGGAATCTCTTCACCCTCCGCCTGCCTTTTAAAGAAGGATTTGAAGTAAATGTAAATGACAGTTGTCAGGGCATAAAACCAGTAATCTGCTGATCTTTTCAAATCAAGACTCATTGGCCTAACATAGGTGTAACCATCAGTGTAAAATGAAGAAAAAGTTTAAATTGAAAAATCAGATTGTATCGTGATCTTAAAATCAAAAGTGGATTTGGAGAATCATGACACCGATACAGTTTATCAATTTAGATTCTTTTGGTGTGATTCCCTAGAGATAAGTAAATATTTCTCTCTACTGTAGAAAGAAAATAGTTCCAACATGAAACTCCTCACAACAAAGTCTGTGGATTATCCTGAGTAAGGGGGTGATGATTTCTGGAAATCTACGTTGCTGTTGGATTTTTCAAATGAATTTTTTTTTAGCTGAGTGGCAACTAGTTCTGTTATATTTGAGAGAGGGCAGGCATCTCTACGGCTGATATCTTCAAAACTCTTCAACTCACACCAAAACAGTCTAGATGATTAAATAGCAGTACAGGCCAGAGGAAAAAATTGAAAAAAATGATTTTGAGGTGAACTGTCCCTTTAATCATTCACAGGCTTCTAAAATATTTGTTCTGGAGCTTTTTGTTTTAGAACAGGACTTCTTGGGGTTTAGTAAACTGTCCGGCAAGACACTGGTGATAACATTTCTGTTTTTATTCCTTTAATCTTTTTTCCTAAAGGACACAGATCCGCACATAATAAACACCCACTCCCTTCTAATGATCCTTCATATTATTTATTCAACATGAGTATCATGAAAAGCCCCGTATCCCCAGCAGTGGATCATTTCAAAAAGAGACACTTTAATGTCAGCCAGATATTACATCGAGGGCTTCTTAATAACCCATTTGTGTTTGGTCTTATCCTCGGCTAAAGTGCACTCGCTCTCCGTTGTCTTTTTCCAGGGCTTGTCTCAAGCCTCCTGCATGCTACGGAAAACAGATGCTATCTCGGCTATATTACTTCTCAAAGCACTCATATCCTCTCCCATGTTATTTTCTTTGATCTGCTAGGCTTGCTGCTCTTACATTTTTCTTTCCCCCCTCGTCTCACGCCCTTCCCTCCTCCTCATATCCCCCCCCTCCATCCTCTATCCTCTCCCGCCAGTGACCAGAGAGCAGAGACAGACCAGCCAGACTGGTTCATAGTGGCTGTGTGGACGTTTGAAATTCAGCTCATCTGTTCTCTGTCATCAGAGGGCAAGGGGTGCACGGTGGGTCGACCTCTTAGATTCTCCATTTAATATGCCTTTGCCATCAGAGGAGGGCTGCATATCAGGGCTGAGGGTCAATTTATATTCAGTAAACAGTCATTCAGTTCAAAACAGGAACTCAAACTGCAGTTATAGTAATAAACGCATGATAAGGACACTGTAAAGATTTTTACCTTATAGACTGCATTTCTTTCATTACCTTATGAATTGAAAGTGGCAAATTGGTTCATATTTTTTATTAGAGGTGAAATTAGTAGATATTAATTGATTAGTTTATCAACAAAATAATTTAGGTCAATAAATCTTTAGGATTTTTTTTTAAGTGAAAATACCAAAAGTTCACTGGTACCAGCTCCTCAAATGCTTTTCTTCGTCTTTTATGATAGTAAAGTGATTACCTTTGAGTTTTGAGCTCTTGGTCCGATAAAACAAGATGTTTTATATCTCAGCTTGGGAAGTTTTGAGTGGCATATTGTAATTTCATAGACCCAGATTAATTGATAAAGAAAATAACTGTTAGTGACCTGCAATGATTAGTCGATTAATTGATTAGTCAATCAAAAGAAAATAAGTTTCCAACTATTTTAATAAATGTTAAATAGTTTCAATCATTTTTCAGTCAGACGTGTCATTGCTAGTTCCAGCTTCTTAAATATCAAGATTTGTTGCTCTTCCTTGTCATTGATGACAGTAAATGAAAAGTCTTTGTATTTTGAACTGTTGGTTGGACAAAAGAAGCAACTTGAAGACATCGCTGTGGGCTCTGGCAAACTGATTATTTTCATTTCTCACAATTTTTTAAACATTGTATAGACTAAACGATTAATCAATTCATTGTCAAAATAGTTGTCAGATTAATCAATAATAAAAATAATATTTATTTGCAGACCTTATTATTATATGCAGTCATTTTTTATTATTATTTTATTAATAAGACACAAAATGCGTGTCTTTTTTGCATTTTAAGTATTACAATTCTAGCAGCAGATTAGTTACATAAACAGTAATTTATGAAACACAAACAACTAAAAGCAGAATAATAAAACACTAAGACTTTCACTCAAAACGGCTGTTCTTGTCCACCTGTCCTTATTCAACAAATGTCTCTGCCAAACAAAATAATGTCAAATGGGGCACAATTACTGCCATTTGTGGATGAAACAAACCTTGAGAGAACTTGAGAAATTGTACACAAAACACATTGTCTGTTAACACATTTTCAATTGATTAAAGTCTTTATGGGTGATTAATGATTAATCATTAACATCCCTATAAAACACAGTTTAAGTAACACCGACTGTGTCAAATAAACCTTAACATTGTACACATCATAAAAGTAGACTTTATGACAGACCACTTGTTTGAATTGCATTAAAATGTACAGAGGAGCCTAAAAAAGTGAACACTAGGTGTATGTAATACCCTTTATACATAAACTATAGTTAGGAAGTACACCTTGTTGGAAATTATTTCTTGCATGTATAAAGTTTAACTGAAGAGGACTATAGCTTGTGGGTCTTAACCACTAGGTCATCTGGATGCTTCTTGAAGCTCTGCAGCTCTCTCATAAATTTCCACTTTTTAAATGGAGTTAATATGAACACTCTTGTATTTTTAAAAAAAAAAAATCATGAGGCAGCATAGAGCGCACATCCTATTCATAATCTCTTGTAAATATGTGCCTGAGAATAGAGTTAAACAACAGAAGTCAAACAATAAATCTTGAAAAACATCAGAAAAAATACAAACTTTACACTGAACTACAAGTTCACGCAGCGGTTTGCTAATTCTTTTGCTCATTTTATGGGGACCACTTGCAGTCACACACACCACACACACTCACACAGACATGTTCAGCTGACATGTCTGCACACAGGTCATAAGCAGCAGTGAGTGAACTGAGTGAATAGGTGGCACTTGGGGCAGGCACAGGAGACTGGGGAGTCTTTGGCTTTCTTATGAGCAGCCAGGAGGGGGAACCATCCCTCTTTGCATGTGTGCTCTAAAGAGAAGGAAAGAAAAAGTAATTAAACAAACAATTTACCAGGAATTGTGTGCCTGCTTATCCAATCTACCATACTTGCTTTTTCTCTAATATATATAGACAGAAAATGGGGGGGGGGGGGGGGGTGTTTGTTGTCTCCTCAGAGTGACGGTAAATGACACACATGTTTCATTGCCCATTCATTTAACCTGCGCTGTGCTTATGAAGAGAAAGGGATTGAGAAACAAATTACGTAGTGTCATTTAATTAGAAGTTTTGCTGTGAGCAGTAATCCTGTTTTTTCTCATAACCTTTAACTACTTAATGGATTTGAGAAGCTATTACCTTTCAAGATTTCTGTTTTTAATTATTTGGAGTATTGTCACAGATATGAAATGTCAATCACACACCAGGATTAATGCTGCGGTTTATGTTTGAATATTATTTACTTATGGATTGAAGCTGGAGGAGCTCCCGTTGACAGGTTTGTGGAAAAAAAATTGTGCAATATGCAAAATCCTGCTGCTCTGTGGCCTATTTAGCGTCTCGCGTTCATTTATCCTTATGCACCCATTTACTATTTAACATAACCTCATCTTAAAGCCACAAGAGGCAGTTATTTACATAGATATTAACATTATATTTATGATAACGGCAAGCCATGGTAAATCTCAGAGTAATTTTAGAAATATGCCTACTGTATGTGAATCTTGGATCTGATTATAATAATGACTCAGTTTTAATATGTACAAACTCAATTTATAGTTTTCCTCCTTTGGCGTTTATACTGTAGGTGTGCTTGTGTATAAATATAACCCAGGATGAGTGTGTGAGTGTGTGTGTGTGTGTAGCGGAGGACCTACCTCTCACCCTGATCACGTTTAGGCAACACTGTGAAAGTGGCAGACAGAGTTTGTTTAGTTTCCCCTGGAGGACATTGCAGTTCTCTGCCAACAGACCAACCCACGTGCTGTGACATCAGGCCCAACTGTGTGTACATGAATATGTGAGCCATGTGAGGTACGCTTGATTTATTTTACTAGACACTCACAGGACCACAAGGGCATGTGTCCTGATCTTAAATTTGCACTGCTCGTATGACAGCATGGGCAGAATCGTATATTTTGAATCCTTAAGTGCATCAAAACATATATGTTGGAAGCACCTTCCAGCTTCTCTGGAAGTTGATGGTTTCACTTTAGTATCTGCGAATGTCTAGGAGGATAAATGAAGCACACCTCAAGCAGTTCAAATATTCAAAACCTTATTCAAATAGATGTTTTCACCCGGGTTTGACACGGCTCTTAGGCTGGTGTGTTGGCTCCTCAGACCCCCCATGGCACGGGGCATGTAATCATCCTGAAAGTCTCTTTGGGTGTCTGCACTCTCATAAAGCAGGAAAATGGATCGTGTGGCCCAGGAAGGGAAAATGAAAGAAAAGGAGAATGAAATTACAGACCTGGCTGACTGCACAAATCATGCATATCATGTTTTATGGCTTGCCAGAAGAATTCAACACCTGTGGATCACCGTAGCTATAATTGTACATGAACGCACCGGGATGGGGGTGGGAGGAGAGCTGCGGTTTGTGTGTCACTGAATATGTGTGTGCCTCGTAGGTGTCTGTGTGTATGTGAGTATGTTTTTCTTGGCATGGCCACATCTCAGAGACAGAGGGAAGATGATAAAAGAAAGTTACGGGAACGCCTGTTGTTCACTTCTTCAGTACATCCTGGGTGAGCCGCCCACAGCCCACAGGGCTTGCTCACAGAGGCTTCATTTACCATTGTAATTACCCTGTTTATTTACCCTACCTGCTTTTGGTGGTAAAACGGGGGCCAATTCATCAGATCAGGACAATTTGGCCTTGCTTTGGCTTTGCCATTTACTTTAATTAAATGAGGCAATCAGTGAATCATAAATCACGACCTGTGTGACCACTGGCTCTGTTTGAACATGGTCCTCCACTTTAAATCCGACACACCTTGTGTTAAACTACTGTAGCTTCCGGAGCCTGAGAATCAACCTTTCAACCAGATACATGTGGCCTATTTTTACTTCACAGTCATGCAGGAAATATTCGAGCCCAACGGATACTGGATTTTTGTGGCAGATGCTGAAAACGCCTAACACTGATATTAGGGAGTAAATAAATTCTGATATCGATAAATCAAATGTTGTTATCAAACACTTGTGACAAAAAATATGTAAATGGAGGCAGGAATATCTTACAGGTAGGATTTGTAAGATTTGTCTTTACTTTTTGTAAACACGCTCGAAAGATTGTTGAGTCTCATTCCCAGGTATAAACACCAAAGTTTTGGGTTGGTAAAATGTCCCAAGCACAGCAAAATAAGGAGGGCAGAGTGTCTGCAGATGCAGGTGCTGTCACACACTTGTAGTGAGTCATGGGTGATGATTGAGAGGGATTATGTGTGTATTTATGAGCTATTTATGAGTCCATTGCGTTCTTTTTTGGGAAAATCCTGCATATTTTATCTTGAATAAAATTTATTGTTAAATTACATTAGGGCACTGAAACGGTCAAGGTTCACTGGTATTTTTAATGATTATGAATAATTATTAGGTGCAGAGGAAATAATCAATTCTTAGATGCATCGCAATTCTTTCTTGAAAGATTATGAATCAATACAGAAAAGTCTCCAATCAGAAATTTAAAACCCAAATCACTACATTATGATCCTCAATAACCGTTTTCTAAGATGGGAAGTATGTTCCTTACAGCTGAACCAATTGGATAGTGAAACATAATGCAAATGCAAGAGTACTGGTGAGGATGGCTGAACGTGAGCAACCGCAGATGTATACAGATGCAGATGTATTTGACCAGCACCCCCTGGTTTAAATGTTTAAAATTTTGATACATGAGAACGCGTAAAGTTTTGTAATTGCATGCTGGCCCTCTGAATTGGAATCAAATTGTGAGGTGCCAAGAGATTCCCACCTCCACTATACTATAAAATTAAAAACAAACAAGAAGGGTTACATAAAATGCTGCTCATAAAACTGAAAAGTAAGTAAAAAAAATCTGCATTATGCTCTGTCAAAAAAGAAAAAACAACATTTCAAATGGACAAATCTCAAAGATATAGACCAATACATGATAGAACAGTATCGGTTAATATAATATTATCATCTGACGTAGTTTGCAACGTCGTGAAGTAGCGTGGAATTGCGGAAGTTGTTATATTCACTGTTAAACAGCCACCATAGCTGATGAAAAACTATCTGACCTGACTGAGGCTGAAATCAGGTTCATGGATGGGATTTTTAAAGTTTTATTTATGTTACATTTAATCCCATGTGCTGACTTTCTTCCTCACTTTCTGATGTATCCGACTTACCCCGTGTTTTCCCAGAAGTTATAGCAACTAGCTAGCAACGGATAGCAGGAATCGCACCATCACCTTTACTAAATTATAGATTTCTATGTTTGAACTTTGTTGGAATCATTTGGGCAAATTTAACTACACAACTTAACAAAACGTAAAACACATGTCTAGCTTTTTTTTTTAAGACATTTTAATGTGAAAATGTTACGTATTATAGTTTTAACTCATTCTGCTTTTGACACTTTAAAAGTACAGATGGATGTTTGTAGCATGTATGAATGAAGGCTAAAACTTAAATAAGAAGACAACACAGCAGATTGAAGAGTCGTCCCTCGCCTCCTCCCTCCCTCTCCCTCCTCTCCGCCGTGGATGCTGATGCTTGAGTCAAATTGATTACACCACTCCATCTGCATCATGACTGGCCTCCTCCTGTGTTTGCCGCCTCTGCCTACAGCACAGAGTTAGTGTACAATTACATATAGTTTAATATATCTGCCTGAGCACCTTTAAATAAGCATCACAAGTCCACAAGGTGATTTGTCTTCCAGCCCCATTACTCCATTGTACATCTTGATAGCCAGGGATCGCTCCTAGCTATGTTTAAGCATTAAATAGTGTATTATTATTTCACATAAATCAAGCTGAGATGTGAGGGGGGTATTCATAAATTTTGCATTTCTCACAGACAGTATTTTAAAGCCTCTCTTTCTCTCTCCCTCTGCCGCTCTGAATTTTGAGACTAAAGCAATTCTGCTCCCTGCACTTGATAGTACATTAAAGATAGGCATATCAGGGAGGTATATTCAAAACAACATGTAATGCAGTTTAGATTAAGTTTGAGTTGCTCTAACACATTCATCACAGCACTGTTTCCATAATAAGTACCCGTGCCTTTATCTGTGATGCATCCGCACACATGCACCATTACCACCGGAGAACATTGTATTGTTATTGTCATGAATAATGGGGGAAAATACTAATAAAAGCCCATTTATCATAATATTTTTCCAGTTAACCGTGGCTACTGAATCTCTTATCTGTGCTGGACGATGAAAGGGTAAAATTAAATTTAAAGGTGAATGTTTGCCGTCAGCCGCTTTTCTTCAAGACAAGTACCCCCTGAACCCCCCCCACTCTCGGATATTAGTCCTGTGTTTGTGCAAAACGTCTACTGAGGAAATGACTTCACTCAGGAAACTGGATGTCAGCTTTACACACGGGCAGGAGAATGTTTTAGTCAGGCCGACAACGCGTTCTTTTCTCAGCTCGCTCTGCAGTTCAGTGTAAAGCTACAGAACGTGACAAAGGAGGAAATTGGACTCGCAGTTGTTTTGGTTACTCTGAGGACACCTCGCACATTCGTTTCTATTTCCTGCCTCTGGACCGGTTTTCTGATTGGTGCTGATGTACGAGTCAGGGACTGGAGGGTGTGAGGTGAAACCTGGACATTTGTCAGGGGCTGATGGAAGTCTGAGGTTATCTTCATGTGTCACAGGAACTGTTCCTGTGTGCCAACTCGGTCAAAGATCAGGGAAAAGACCCTCACAAATTTACGTTCTCACTACACTCTTTGAAGTAAAGGTGCTAATTAGAACCATTTTGGGTTCTTCAGCAGCGGAGCAGAGGGCGTCCACTTTGGTTCCCAAGGAAAACCTGCAATTTTTTTGGTCCCAGCTGGGAACCAACTTTTCAGGTTCCAAACCAGTTTATTTTTTGGTGGAAATGCTCCGAACGGTTCAGACTCAGGTGCTTGAACCAGAACAAGGCCAGTTCCATGTTGACAAAATGGCCTATATTTATATAGAAAGGTTCCACCTAGAACCCAGCATAAAGGGTTATATCTAGAACCCTCTGTGAAAGGATCCACCCAGAAACCCCTATGTGAGGTTCTACAGAGAACCCTTCTGTAATGGTTCAATTCCAAGCCCTCTCTAGGGTTTCTACAGTGAACCTTTCCACCCTCTCAGGGGGCCAACAAGAACCCACCCAGGAGGTTCTACCAAGAACCATTTTATGTTCCAAGGGTTTCACCTAGAACCCCCCAAAGGGCCCTACCAACAATTCTTTTCTATTGCAAGGGTTTCATTTGTATTCAAATGGTTTGATCTAGAACCCACCCAGGGGCTTCTATGAAGAACCCTCTTACATTCCAAGGGTTTCATCAAGAACCTGCGCTGAAGTTTTGACTGATAACCTTTTACATATTAAGGGTTTCACCTAGAACCAACTCAGGGAGTTCTACCGAGAACTCATTTGTCTTCCATGGGTTCATCTAGAAAACACCCAGGGGTTCTGCAGAGAACCCTTTTGTTTTTCAAGCCTTTCATCTAGAACCCACCTGGGGGTTCTACCAAAAACCCGTTTTATATTCCAAGGTGTTCACCTATAACCTCTTTTTTTTCCCAAAGAGGGTTGCTCTGATGAAAAGGGTTCTCAGTGGATCCTTTAGTCTTACAAAGAACCCTTGATGAACTCTTTAAAAAAGTGCTCTTCAGAAGCAAATGGTTCTGGGTAGAACCTCAGCACTTCAGGAAGAACCCTTTTGGAACCTTTATTTCTAAGAGTGTAGAAATGACAATCAAACGACAGCCATTTTTAGAGAATGTGCTTCTCCTTGACATGTGTAATGATGTAAAAGGATACAAAAGGCTTTATGAATGTTCCTGAGAAAAAATAAAAGGATGGTCCAGAAGTTAATCCAGTCATATTCTAAAATATGTCCAGAATATTACCTCAACCATCCCATAACACTGAAACAATACGAGTCCTTGACGATCATAGCCAACATAAATCAGCCGGCCCAAATTGTTTAAATAATGCAAAAGTCTCATAAGTTTGACTTTTGTGATTTCATGCTCACATTGCAACCGTACACCACAATTAAACCTAATTTTCACTTTTAAAACATGCTTATCATTTCCTGCACATAATAATTATATGACCCACTGGCCCGGGGGCTTCAGCTTTGCAGCAAAGTCAGTAAAAAATCTTGTAAAAGTCATTGCAAATTGGAAATTGACTAGATGCCAGGACAGTAAGTTGAAGATTGTGGTAGGGGGGGAGTGAGGAAAAAAAAATGTCTTTGAACTAGTTTTTGCTTGCAGAAAATATCGCTTCTGGGTTGATATTCTTTCTGAAGTGTTTCATGGCCATGAGAATTAAGAAATAAAGCACAGTGCCAAATGATTCAGTGAAAAGATGGCACACACCCACAGGTATTCTGTTCACATGACATCACCCTGTGTAAAATTGACAACTTCATGTTTTTTTTAACCTTTTTTGAAACTAGGTGGGTTCTTTGAGTTTATAAAAATCTCTTCAGAAAGCAGCATCACATGGAATGAAAATTGTGGGTAATATCAATCATCAAATGCGGTATTTATGTGAAGCAACTTGAGTATAAATTTAGTTTCATACTTTTGTTATCTGGTGATAAGATGCTCTAATTGATTTGTTGGTGTTTCTGTGACTCAGATCTTTGACATCCTTTGTTGCAAAGCACTTCAGAGCCACATCAAGGTACATGTGAACGAGATCTCTATCTGTCTCTACCTCTCCCTTCATTCCTTGGAAGAATGCGTCTTCTGACCTTGACATGTGCAGGCTGGCTGAATGTTTCCCTCTCAGTGCACTCTCACCTCAGCTCATGAACTGGAAACTTTGCTCCTGTCATCCCTCTCTGCTTCTTTATGACTTACACACAGCGCGCACACACACACGTAGGCAACAAATACCTGGGAGGATAAATGCTCAGTTAAATTGAATAAACATAATCCAGACATGCTCCATTCCAGCCTGTCTGTCATGGAGAACTTACACAGGGGTCCCTGATTCCATCAGCGAAGACAGCGGCGCACAAACAAATGCAAAGATTAGACGGCAGCTGAAAGGGCAGTGTTAGATAAAGGATTATTCACAGCAGCTCTCGTGATAAACAGAATTTTAATCAAACATCAGATAATCAGTAATTTTACTGAACCGGTTTCATTGCTTCCTTTGTTATCTTTTGATGACAGATAGCAGTATGTATTGCATACATTCACACAAGTGTTTCCTCTATTTTTTTTCTTTACACATTCCAGGGTTCAATGTTAATGTTTTGTTTTTTTTTTCACTTGGCTGGTCAGGCAAGCGGGTCAGAAATCTACAGAAATCAGTCACAAATCTCTCAAGGTGATATCTTTAAATGTCTGTTTTGTCAGTCTAAAACCCCAAAATATTCAGTTATAATGATAATAAACAGAGAAAAGCAAGCAGTCTTTATATTTGAGAGACTAAAAACAGCATTTTCTGCCATTTTTGTGTGAAAAATTATGTTAACAATTAATCAATAATTAAAATAGTTTAATAGTTTTTCATAATTTAAATCTAATTTTAGATCACTAGATTTACAAGCCTGACATGACGTTTTACTTGCCCCAGGCAAGCGGGCAATCCCTGTTGTTGAGGCCTGCATTCCTGTTTGCTTATGTTTCTGAGGAGTATGAATATTAAATTTCTGCACTTTTTACTGCAGGGTTTCTATAGGTTTCAACAAGTTAAATTGAAAACTTTTAAAGACATTTTTTAAGATGATTGTAAATGCAAATTAAGATCTATTTTACATCCATAAAGAACTTGCACTTACCCATATTAGATGAAAGTTACACTGACAGAAACAGTTTTTAAAAAAGTATCTACTTTTTTAAATGACGAAATGTGATGTTAGCCCACACAATAGCTGGGCGGGCTCCAGTAAATCCTGACCAGGCTGCACAGCTTGCATTAGTGGTTATTGGTGCCATGTTGGTTTTGTTTTCAGGTTGTAGTTGTTACAGTGTGATCAGTACTTTTTTTTTCCAAAACCACACTTAAAAGCAAGACTAGAGTTAAAAGTCCAGTGTGTAAGACTTAAGGGGGATCTGTTTGTAGCATATAACATCCAAAAGTCATGTTTTTTTTAACTTTAGAATGAGCCATTTATATCTGCAGAAGGCACAGGTCCTCTTCCACGGAGGCCGCCATGTTGCGTTGCCATGTTGCGTTGCCATTTTTCCACAGTAATCCAGAATGGACAAAAGAAACACTGGCTCTAGAGAGGGCCTTTTCTGAGTTTTGCAGCCACCGATTCTCCTTCACATTTGGAAGGGGAGGGCGAGGTTAGGTGTTTGCAGTATTCAAGATCACTGCTAGATGCCACTAAATCCTACACACTAGTCTTTAAATACATTTACTCAAATACTCCAGTCAACTTGAGTATTTCTACTTTGTGCTATGATTCAACTACATTTAAGAAGTAAATAGTATACTTTTAATCTGCTACTTTTTTGACAACCACAGTAGCATGCATATAAAGATTTGACAGTTAATAGATGTATTGTTACACATCAAATCAACAAAATATAGTGTATAAAATTGGCTCCCTCTCCACCAGCTACTACAATGAAATACTGCTTTACTGCTTAACTCTATTAAAGTTATGTTAACTCCATAATACAGTTAATTTTTAAGACCTGTCATAAGTTAAGACATTTTAAGATCTAGAAACTCAGATTATTTCACAGGTTATTCTTAGACTTTTTAAAGACACCCTGTTACTCAGCCTCAGGTCAAAAATTCTGTGTTTAATCCCAAAACACTGTATCACCTGACTTTTTTGGCATCGTGGCAGCTTGCAAAACTGTTACATGAACGTCTGAAAATTGCATAAACACAAAAGTAAAGAGTAACCCGCCTCATCCCTCTTTGTGCTCCTTGCGCTGCGATGTCCTCTCATGTTAAAACAAAGCATCTGCCTGTCTGTCATCTAACCATAGGCGCTCTGGGTGGGGCAGGATTCCAGTCTTTTGAAGTGAACTTGTCATGGGAAATCTGCATCACTGGAGCTCAGTGCAATCACAGGCTCAAGATTAATTGTTTGTGGTGCACCACTTCAAACACGTTTGAGACTCTGCATTACGGGATGAACTTTTGCAATGCCTGTCGTCACCTATGCACACACCTGCACGCTCACAGACTCAGGAAAAATAGTAAATACTATATGTTCACATTCCTGCGTGGCTGTAAAACCACACACACATGCTCAGATGTATACAGACATGTATTTGATCTCATAAATCTTCAAATACAAAACACTCTGATGTATTTACTTAAAAATATGAACATTTACAGATGCAGTTACCCACATATATACATTTACAGATGTATAAAATGACAGTTTAATGTGTATTGACAAGTAACACCCCCTCTCCCCTCCACATACACACACACTTACACAAGCATGCACAACTCCAAACAGACTGCAGTAACACAACATTAAGCGGTTTTCTCTTCTCTGTTATCTCCAGCTTCCTTTTTGCCCTTTGGTTAAACATTCTCTTGGCATGCATGATCTCATTTAACTTTGATTTCCTCTTTTTCCAGGACGGCATCCTCGGTGGTTCCAATTTCCAGCCCATTCCCCAATTTTCAACCCCAATGACAGACAACACACGCTTGAATGGCTGTTCAGCTAAAGAAGGGAATTGGTAAGTGATGATTTTAAATGCTGTTTAAGATAAAAAGAGGAGTTTGCAGCAGATAAGGATTTGCCCGGGCAGCGAGCAGGAAGCTTGGAGATATACTGGTTTGAATGCGCCGTGGCTGTAGCTGCATACCACAAATGTGATTTATGTTATTGAGCTTTAGGAAACATCGCTGCAGAGTGCAGTTAGTTTGACAGAAGTGATGTTTTTATCTCAGTGGGAGTTTAGTTAAAATAAGATAATTGTTTCCTTCAGCCTGTATGTGTTTGAAAATGTTGTATGTTGGTATTTAACACAGAAAAAACTAATTAAAACATTATTTGATGTTACTTTTTACAGAAAGAAAAATCATAGAGGTTTATAAAAAGCAATTATTTTACATGTAAAATAAAAATGTTCATATAACATTGTAAAATAGAATAAAAAAATCATTTCTTTCTTTCTTTCCTTTTTTTTCTCTTTTTCTCTCCCTTTTGAGAAAACTTTAACATCCTAACAAAATTGACATCAGATGTGTGTGGTTGTGAATTTTGCAAATTATAATTTTGTTAAATAAAATGTTCAAAAATCCCAATAGAAAGTTGTGTCTGGATCCATCTGACTGATAGATAATATCAGTTATGGGATATCATAAAAGTTTAGACAAGGCTACAAATAAGTGCAGAAATTGCTAAACTTTTCCAAGTAATTTTGCAACATGTTGTTTGAAAAATTTAAAGTTTTTGCATATGCAATTATGATTGCTCACATTGCCTCAGCTTTTTTATTTATTTGTCAGTGCCTCTAAATAAATATTGTAATTATTCCCTGATATCAGTAAAAAAAAAATTAAAATAAAAACTTTCTTTCAAGACCATAAAACTTAAATCTTTAAAATAAAAATCTATAATTTTAGCATCATTATATATCATCTTCTGTGGGTTGATGGTGCCCTCACACAATCACAATATTGACTTAATTTGTTCCTGATTAACCTCTCGAGTGTGGAGAATGGGTCCAGCATGAAGGAGTTTTTTGTTGCTTGAAAAGAGCAGCTCATTGTCAAGCTTTAAGTGGTTTGTGTAATCCCCTATAACCAATACCATGAAGCCAAAGGATTGTGAAAATCTGTTTTCAGCACATTTTGAGTAGGAGCGAACCTGGGAATTCTCTCTCTGTCTCTCTCCCCAACTCTCTCATGAAACAGAGCACCCCATTTCCATATCAATCGGATTAGTTCCAAGACCAGGGAAGTAGGAGTAATGTAAGTAACCGTACAAATTTAAATATAGGACATCAAAAACATTGTTAGGCATTCATTTATTTTTGAAGCAGCCCTGGCTTCTCTGTGTCTCTCTGTGAAGATGAGATGAAAATGCATCTCTTCAAATTTTATTTTCATTTTATTTTGAAAGGTGCTGAACACTGCAGTATTTGAAACATTTCATGTGAGCCGCAGCGTCCCGCTGTTCTTGTGTGCTTAACCTCGTTTGTGAAATGAATATGTCGCATCAAGCACGTACACTTGTTCAAAAATGCAACATCAAAATAGTTTCAGGTGGGCAGCGTTCACACAAGCTGATTTGTTTTTGAACATTTCTGCAGGAACTGACTATAAAATGGTGGACTCCTGGCTCCTGTGGTACTGGTGCCAGCTGGCACCGCACAGTCATGTTTTAACGTACAATTCATAATGTACTGGTACATATAGAGTTTCAAAATGACATGCTTTTGCAGTTGGTGTGTGGAGGGAAAACAAAATGTTAAAAACTTTAGACTAGGGCCCGACCGATATGGATTTTTGGGGCCGCTACCAGTGTTAGGGGGTTAAAAAGTTCTGATACTGGTGTTTCGGTCAGTATTCTTTATACAGAATAAAATACAGAAAAAGAATATATACATAAACACATATTTTTTGCAATAATCTCTCAAGTGGTTAGCAAATGCAGGATATTTCAAAGTTTAGCAATAAACTTTGTTGTCCACAGTGACATCAGGGGACAGAAACAGTAAACTTTCACTGGTATTTTGTAATAATTAAAAATAACTGAATTAAAAAAAAAACACACATACAATTAAAGCAAAAATATTTTCATACATTAAACTTGAATTAAGGCACTAGATCAAATATACACACAGTGTAAAGCTAAAAAATAAAAACAATTTGCATAATGCTCTGTTAAAAAAAAGTTTTTTTATAGGTGCACATCAGACAAATAATACTGGTGGCGATTAGGTCAATATCAAGGTGATACTTGCAGTTGACCAATATATTGGCTGGGCTCTACTTAAGACTCAACTTTATGATTCAAAATACAGGTTATAAGTGTTGTTGTAAATGACTGCAGATGCAAAGGGACTGACTGGTAGTTTAAATATTTTGATCACAAATTTGAATGTTGAAACTGATGTTTATAATTTTCTCACATAATTAAAAATTTTCATGATCTTTGAGAATTTGTTAATTAATTTATTCTACAAATATAAAAGCCTTGAGAAGCAATAGAACTGAATGTAATATTACTATATCATATTAAATATTGTGTATCTTATATTTGAAGCATCTGGTGAAATGACGAGGAACAACTTAGTTGGATAGGTTACACAAATGGACAAATAATCTATTTTCTTAAAAATGGACCATAAAGTAATAGTTTTTGTTAAAATTTGGCAAAATTGCAATTTCCAAATCTGCAGTTTTTTGATAAAGGCAAAATGTGTGACAAAAACAATATTATAATGAAGTACTGTAGTGCTGCAGACCCTGTCCTGACCCACAAATCTTGTTCTCCAGATGTAAGAAAACATGTTTACTTGGCACAGACCCCAACAGATGTCACATCATCATATTTTTAATTTTTCATCAGTGAAAATGACAATTGTGATTCAAAAATGATTGTTCCCACTAATTGTCAACATACAGTTAGTGTTAAAAATTTGTTTGAAAAAGTTTATTTTGAGCAGCATTTTACACCGATAGTGAGGTTGTGTATGTCTGTGTGTGTGTGTGTGTTGAGTGAGTCACAAAGAGATTATTCAGCAGTCTGTGACTTTGCTGACTGATCTGACCAGTTGGTAGCTGCGTGTCCGGATGAAGAGATGGATAGATGGATGTCTGCTGGTGCTTCCTCAGCCCTTTTTGACTTTGCCTTGTCTCTCTGTAATTGAAAAACTAGCTTGGCTGTGTTGTCTTGGGATTTTTTTCCCCCCTTTTATAATGTAGCTTCAAAACAGGAAAACCAATAGTGGGAATAGACCCCCGAATGTAATTAATTTTGTGGGGGCGGGGGGTTTGAAGGGGGGGCGGGCGGCGGGGGTACTATTATTGCAGGAGGAAGAATTCTAATCAGTTGCAGATTCCTTCCTGTTTGGTTAGCGTGACCGTGGCCAATTACAAGTGAACTCTGTGTTACAGTTTCACTTCCTGTGCTACCCAAAGAATGGACTGAGGCCGGCGCTGCGGAGCAACCCGGCAGGACGGAGGGAGACGGAGGAGGAGGAGAAGAGAGGGAGAGAGGGAGAGAAAGACAAAACATGACACGTGAAGATGAGACTGCAGGATAGTAAACAGAGCGGAGGAAGGGGAAGAAAAAGCAGGAAAAAAAAAGAAACGGGGGAGGGTGAAATCTCCGGCCAGATCTAAGGTGCACAGACATGAAGGCACATACGTCCTTTATCCAGCTAATATAGAACATGACATGTGGTTTACAAAGGAAATGAAAGGATTTTGGAGCTGACTTCTCTTGCTGCTCAAGCTGTTCTCAGGTAAAGCCTCAAACTGCAGAGCAACAGACCCAAACTCAAGTCACAAATGCAATAATGCATAACTCAATCATTGCAGCGATGTTATCGAAAGACACAATTTGGCATTGCTGTTTTCCCCCTAAATCGAATTAAACCACTGGACTAAACAACTGAATGACAATTGCGAAGGCATACCTGAATTTGCATAGAGTGTCCTTTTTTTTTCAGCACGTAGAAGTAACTCAATATGCCATGGTACTTCCTAAGAAATTCTCCACGCTTATTAAGCCAAATGCTGCTTTTGCTAAAGGCTCTCCAGGACAGTAGTTTACACCATATTACTACAGCATGCTCAAAACGTCATTCATGCTCTTTTTCCCAGGTCTTTTGCGGGATGTTTTCTCATTTCTACATCAGAAAAATCGGCAAAAACATGAAGACAAACTTGCCACCGCCACAGAGATTTCCTTTGACAATCAATTACAACCTGACCTGCCAAAATGGTTCCCTTTGGCTTGATCCCGCTCCTCAATTCTCTCTTCTCCTCCAGAGGGGTCTATTCCCATAGTTTCCCTCTCTAATAGTTTTTTGGCATATTACGCTCCCCGATCCACCCCAGAGGTCTCCCATAATTCACTTTTGATATCATTGTTTAGTTGTAGAATTAGAGGAGGGGTGCACATTGGGATCAGGCAGTCAGGATTGGCAGTGGGACATTAATTCATTAATTCTACTGTGGCGTGATAGGACCCTTCATTGCACCTATGTTTTGGATCGAGGGAAGTTGCAGTTGCAGAGCTGGGAAATTATTTTATTAGTTATTACATCAAATATTTCACTGCCAGTTCGGGCTGGGCAATATGGCTTATAAATAATAGCTTGATATTTTCAGGCTATTCTGCAATATACAATATGTATCTCATTAACACATTTTCTCTAAAATAACATCCCATAATTCTCAAATAGTGCAATCATATGAAGATCTTGCAGAATATGATGCATTGCTGTAGATTAAACTACCCAAGGTATGTAACATAGTTCAAATGAGCTCAGCCTTAAACATCTATAGAACTAAAATGCAACTTATACATACATGCAGCAATAATATCCAAAAAAAAAAAAACCCTCCATATAATGGTAAAACATGAACAGGGACCACTTTACTGCACAATGACTATACTTTTTTCTATAATACTTACTTTTACCTTAGAAAGGTTTAGAATGCTTGCTTGTAGGTAACTTGTGTGTATGATGACAGTCTGGAGGGTTGTGAATGTGTGCTAGCTAGTTAGCTACGAATCAGGCTAAAGACAATGACATCAAAATAGCCTAAAACTGGAAGTCTCCCAGGTGTGTTTTAGAGCTGGAAGATGCAGGTCGGGTAACAAATTCAATCGTGCAATTATTGAATGAGTTTCTCTTGTGATTTTTTTTTTTCTCGCCACAGTAAAAAACAGATCACAATGACTCATAACCTGTAACTAGTGGGGAAGAGGACAAGAAGGTATGATAGTGACGTTACATTAACAGGGACTTTTTATTGCTTTTCTGTGGCAGCAAACACAAAACAAAGCGGTAACTATGATGCAGCAGCCTGAGCTTATTTATGTACTTTATGACTGACCAAAGTAATGAAACTACCTCTCAGCAGCGACCAGGTGAAACACTGAAAACTTGCATATGACATATGGTCATCTGCAATATCGCACATTAATTCATACTCAAATATACTGAATATAGTCAATAAATATATATGCAAATATATTGACATATTCACTATATCACTCAGACCTACTTGTGGTACATAAAAATCCAATTATTTTCTTGTTTTCTGGTTGTTTACATGCTTATCATATTTTAAGTCATTACAGTGAACCATACTACACATATACATACATATACTATGCAGCTAATGTATTGATGCAACATGTGTTTTTTTTTTTGTGAACATGCTAATTCTCATATTTTGGTTTCAAAAGAAACAATATTTCTAATAAAAGTACTGTTCTGACATATGTATCATTAAAAACTGAAAACAAATGAGTACTTAACAAAAACAGGAGTAGAAATATAATATATATATTAAAATGCATACCCAAAATCACAAAAGTTTTTTTTTTTTGCAACTTCTTCTGGGATCAGCAGGCACATGTCACACATTTGCTTGATAATTCAATATCACTTGTCAAATCTGATTGGCTTACAATTAAAAGTGTCATTTATGTAACAAGCAGCATCACTGGAAGAAAAATCACGCTGCACAAAATGATGACTTTTTAAAAAAAAATTGACTCAAAGGTTGCACGTGAGCATATATGGCACATGGGCTTAATGGGAAGTTTACCATACATAAAGATGGAATTTTTACTTTGATGATTACTTACTTCAATTTGAATATGTGAGCTCTTTTATAAATCAATGACACTGTTGACAGATGAAATAAATGCTTGGAGTGATAAAATCACATAAATACTGGAAGTGATAAGAACAAATTCCTTTTCTCTAGTAAAATTCAGGAAATCTGTTTTATATTACCAAACACAAGACATGACATTTATTACCATTTTCCAGCACAGTTGAGAACATCTCAGGGGGACCAGTACTGTAGCAGTTACAAGTGGAATAAACTGCTTAGAAGATGTTCGAGGGATGATGCACATAACTGGCAATATGAATGTGAATTCCCCGGGAAGCCTATTTTGCACACACACACACACACACACACACACACACACACACACAGTGGAGAACAACATGAGAAATGGGCGATGAGCCACACTATTCAGTGTGAACTGGAGGGTCCAAGTCGCTAAACTAATCCTGGTACCACAGGATCCCACTTCTTCTGCTGCAGCTGCCTGGAATCATTTCACAAACACAAGGTATTCCTGGAAGAATTGATTCTGTTAGATAGTGCATTGATCACACACATCGCCTGCAGACAGAAGATGGCTTTACAAGCAATAAGATGGGAGACAATTATATTATTTTAGTCAAATAAGACAGAGTACAAGCAGCGAGTGCCAATAGCCGAGGCAGCGGGGAGGGTGGGGGGGAAGCACGGGCGGCCCCCTCTGCGGCTGCCTCGCTGTGTTTGTGCTCCATCCTCAAGTGGCACGGTAATCCACTAAACTTTCCTCCACCCGCTCCTCTCAATGCAATCAGGATGCGAAGGCTCACCAGTGATTGCGTTCATTTGTAAAAGCATCCAAGCCAAAATTGAACCCCAAGGCTGATAAACTATAAAGATGCTGATCAGATCGCGGCTAAGGAGTCCGCACTTGAGGGCACAAGGTGTCAGGGCTGGAGCCAAAAGAGCAATGACTCTGTATACCTCACTCGGAGCCAGGCGGCTGCCCCGGAATACAAACAAGAGGAGAGAAAACACATAAAAACGACAACAAACTGCAGTCGGATTTTTCATCCCGCAGCATCTTTCAGGGGAGGAAGGTATTATCTGTTCAGCAGATTAGCAGTTTTTCAGATCTCGGTTGTTTTTTCCTCTTTTTTTTTTTTTTTATATCTGGATTGGTAAATTGGGTGTATTTGTTGTTTGAGCTTTAGCAAATGCATTGTATTTTATTGATGAGCTCCTAGTGAATTTCATAATGCATCTCAAGAAAAGTAGAAGCCCAAAAGAGATACTGTTCAGGGAAGTCGTACGTTTTCAACCTTGCAACAGAATATTATGAGCAATTTATCAGAATGAAAACAATACATAACTCTGCAGTGTTCTTCAGGTCCAATCCGTTCTGGTTTTACGCCTCTGCGCCGGCGTCAGCCATGGCCAGAGGCAGTATTTTTTTTTTTGGGTTGTTCGTTCCATTCTTGTGAATGTGATATCTCAAGAACGCCTTGACAGAATTTCCTCAGATTTGGCAGAAACGCCCACTTGGACTCAAAGATGAACTGATTCCATTTTGGAGGTCAAAGTCACTGTGACCTCCTGTTTGTCCCATTCTTGTGAATGCGGCATCCCAGGAACACCTGGATGGAATTTCTTCAAGTATGGTACAAACGTCCACTTGGGCTCAAGGATGAACTAGTCAGAGGTAAGGTAGTTATAACAAAATTTCACACGTATGTCCAATATGATAAAATGATGAGGTGTTGAATTTTATATCCAAAAGGTCAAAGGTCAAGTTCACTGTGACATCATAATGTTCAGCTCTCCATCAGTCCTCTGTACTCCTCTCTCTCTCTCTATATATAAAAAAAAGTCTGTTAGGGAAGATGGCATGTTTCAAATTACATATTTTCCCCTCTAGATTAGAGTTACTTATCCATCTAGATAGTATTAGTATGAGTTTCAGAGTTTTGGAGATATCAGCCATAGAGATGTGAGCTCCACAAGCTGAGTTTCATTAAGTCCCACTATATTCGAGACAAAACAAAGTGCCAAAAAAATGTCTGAAAAATTCAACAGCAGTGTCTCTTTCCAGAAATCATGACCAAGAAATCATGGTCTACCCCCAGACCTTGTTATGAGTAGTTTCATGTAGGAACTATTTTCTTTCTACTGTAGAATCTCCTGAAACTATTTTCTTAAAGAAAATAGTTCTTACATGAAACTGCTCACAACAAGGTCTGTGGATTATCTGGAGTAACCACAAAAATTTCTGGAAAGAGACATTGCTGCCAAATTTTTCAAATGTATTTGAGTACCACAAGCACAAGTGCCATTTAGTCCCATTATATTGAAGAGAAGGCAGATGTCTCTATGGCTGATATCTCCAAAACACTGCAACTCACACCAAAATGTGTAAAACATCGCGATGGATAAATAGCCAGTAGAAAAATATGTATTTTTGATCTGGGGATGAACTGTCTTTAACACCTTATTATTAAATTATTCTATTAAAAATCTTCACTACATATATGAGTCTGGACAAACATGGATGTGGAGGTATACAACCACAAGGAGGTAATTCTAGTTATTGCAGTCTGCCTATTGTCACTGCACTTTAAGAGTTACTTTAACTTTTTCTCTCCTTTGCAGTTATTTCTCACAGCTATTGCATTGTCTCATGCTAAATGAACAGTGTCATTACTTTAAACACACAGATCTGTCTCTGCTAAAGCACAGAGATTGAGGACAGACAGAGACAGAGAGAAAGAAAGAAAGGGAGGATCTGAGGATGTTTTTTCCCTCTCCATCCTCGTGGCCCCAGTGCGTTAAATGTCAAAGAGCAGTCAGCGGGAGAGACTGATTCCAGGAGGCGATGTGAATGGGACGATTGAAGACCCGCTTTGATTGACAGCTCTTCCTCTCTTGCTCTGCCCTGAGGGTGATTGACAATGTGGTTCATCTCACATTTTGTGACTGAGCTAATCCAGTAAATTCCTACCAGACGCAGCACAACTCAGCAGAGACCTGCCGCTCCTTTCCCAGGTGGAGTTTTTATTTTATCTCCTCTTCCCGAAAATAAATATGTTTTTCCATCTGTGGCACTGAAAACAAACCGGGGGGGGGGGGGGGGGGGGACTATAATTAAGTGTAAGTACATAATTAAGCGAGTTTAGAAAAGTGCTAGTTTTCAATGAATTAAAATGTAGACTAATTACATGTGGGAATTAGCCTGCTGTTGTGCTAGTGATTAATATTGTCATAGGTTACTGTCTCAATATGCTGCCAGTTGGAAATGGGATCACCTTACTGGAACACGATTGATCTCATGCCAAGTTCAATAATTAATTGGCTCAACAATCACTGACACACAACTATCTCACACGTCGTTCCGCATGCCCACAAGGTGCGCCGCTCGTCCTCTCGACCTTGCACCTGTATTTTGATGTGTGCAGGTTTCCCAGGAATCCCTTCCGCTGCACTGCAGCTGGCTTTTCAAAGAGGAGCGAAGACACAAGAACAAGAAAATAAGAGAAAGAATTAACTCACAAGAGCTTCTCCCCCGTTTTAGGGCGTGCGCGCCAGATCACAGCAGCGGCCGAAGGGTTACTGCAGAGCACTTCTTCTTGATAGCGGCGACCCACATTACCACAGCTGCCCAATAAGAAGGGGAATGTAAGAAATATTTGACGCTTTCATTAATCATCATTCCTAAATGATCACTCTGCGAGGCTATGCATTTAAGCGTGATTAATTGCAGAGTGAGCCTAATCAAGCAGTGAATTACCTGCCTAACCTTTTGCAGGAGGTTGGTGTTAACCTCAAGTCAAAGCAGTGGAACCCAGCGTGGTTAACTGTGTCAAGGAAATTTAAGAAGAGACAATAATGAGAATCAGGTAAAAGGCCCTTAAAGAAAGGACACCAAATGTAATAATGTAATCTGAGACCTAAAAAGAAAGTAAAAACTACAGACAATAAATAGTGGAGAGTCACCTTAAAGGAGAAATGTGTAATTTATTTACTGTACTAAATCATAAAATTACCATAATATGCTTGCTACTTGGACAACTGTATTACAGCTGTGGTGTTCTCATTTGATATTTATGTTTTGGGCTGCAATTTTTGTTTTGTCCAATTCACATTAATGAGATCAAGTTCATGACGAGTGTTTGCTGAACGAGTTCCTGTCTATTTATGAGTTGTAAGACATCGTTAATAATCTTTTATAAGGAGTAGATGTTTACAGCAGGTAAATTGAGCAATATGTTAATGGAGTCTGGCAGGCAGTCACTGAACTAAAACTCCAGAGAGTGTATTTTCAGGACATCAAGCTGAATTTTACATCAACTGACAGAGTTATAAACAGCTGATCAGTTTACAGTGTAGGATTTGTCGTTGCTCGTCATTGTCAGAGGGTAATGTTATGATCATTTTGCGCATGTGCTCAGTGTTTGTGCAACCTGCCTGAGCTTCAGTCTGGGGAGGAGGGTCCGGTTGGAAACAGTTCACTTCCACCATACGTCGTATATTAAATAGGGATTCAGCATACAACTGTATTTAATATACTGTTTATGGCTCCATGCACTGTTTGGATTTCAATGCTAGGCTGATGTATTTCTCCTGTAAATGTAACGCGTTACAGTTGTAACATGCATCTTTTCTCTTGCTGCTTTGCTATCATGATGTCATCACATCAGCATGTGGCCAGTGTAGTACCTAACATCCCTGAGAAGTATCAACAGGATTTGTCCACTCTGCAGGGAATGGCAGCTGGAAACTCAGTTGAGCAAAGTAAGTAGGTTTCTCAAATATGAAGTTGTGTTTGGATGTTGTGGAACTAAAATCAACATGACTGTCAGCACGTAGCTCATTCTTTGTTAGTTAGCATAGTTTCCACATGTCGTGCATGCTAGTCCTGGTCTGTCAGGAACGGCAAAGCATGCGTGCGATCAGCGGCTCATTTGTAACACAATTTTTAAGGGGTCAATGCACAGTGACAGAAAGCATTGGCCAACAGGCTATTTTGTGCTCACTCAGATGTCATTCATTCACATTTTGAATCAGATTAGGGTTGCATAGTATTTATACAACTTTCATCAATCAAATTCACAAACTCTGTAGGTGTAATCAATGTACTAACCAGCAAGAATGCATCAACTCGGACATCTGATAAGTTTTAATAAGATGATGCTTTATACAAATCAATGCTATTGTCAGGAACTGAAATATTGTTGACATGTCAGTTAGCCGTGTTACAACTATAAATCACATCGGGACTCTATGTGCTTCAGTTGTGACATCGGACAGCGTACGCTTTCAGTTTAATTCTTCACGACTTGTTTTCTCCATTGAAAAACTGTACATGGATTAAGACAGCGAACATATGTGGGTAGTTTGCCTGAAAAAATATTATATATGTAGGTAAAAAAATCTCTGAGTAAACAATAAAAAATTGAAAAATGATACCATTATGTAGAGGTTTTCCCCCAGTAGAGGAGGTCAAGTGTAATGACACCCTGCTGCTATACTGCAAACCTCAAAATTTGTCAGTGTTTCAGGATACAACATGTTCTGAATATAAAATCATAATCCTGGCTTTACTTCTTGAAAGCACATACTGTTTTCATAACTTGTAAGCTTCTTCATTTGTTTAGAGAACTGTGATTTATAAGACAAACCAGCAAGATAAACTCTGATGCTGAAGAAGATATGTTATTTTCATATATAAACCTTTGTTTCTCTTGAATTATGAAGTTCTTCAGTGTCAATAATTCTCTGTTTTCATGCAGTTGACTCCTGTGTTCTGTCTAAGCAGAGCCCAGAGCACAATAGCCCAGTGTGCGCAGATCAGGTGTTTACCTTATAAGCACGATGAAAGCCTCGGCAACCAGTTGTGACAATGGCAAAGTGAGATAATAGCCCATTGAGATGATTCGACAATGACTCGCACAAGCACCGAGCTTGTGTGGGGCATTGCACACTCTAAATGGTATGCTTTTGAAGTCAAACTGAAGGGTGTGGTAGACTTTGTCTGGTCCACCTCACTGTGTTGATGTTTATGCTCAGAATAATGTAATTTCATGTATAGTGTGGATATTTTATATTCATGACATTCAAACGCACAAAATGTGACCGCATCCTTGAAGAGAGAATAAATATTGCATTAAAACATACCCCATCATTTGACTCCTGCTTCAGAGTCAACACTCATTAGAGGGAAATATTTTGTTCACACACACAAATGAGGCCTCGTAATTGCACGATTTTATGCACAATTCAAATTCAAATCATTCCTTCTTGACACAGCCAATACATCTGTCATGCGGCTCCTCGTTTTTTTGTTGAATAATTAAAAAAAGAAATAGAGAAACATACTAATGAGAGAACCTTACTTGAGGGCTTTGCCGCTCCACTGACTATCATATTAATGTATTCCTGTGTGAATTAAACGCATCATCAAACACCTAAGTTCCCTCCATATTTTCCTCTGAAGACGAGGGCTGGACACTGGTGTCTACCTTGCCCTCTGCAAAAATGAAGGGCATTCTTCATTATTACACCTCTTGTGATTACTTGTTAATAGCCATGTACTAAAGGTCCTCCTTTCTAAATTGACAAAAACACTGGGAATTTGGCTTTTTATGAGAATGACATTGTTTCGGTCAATGATTAAGTCATTAAGATATGGTAAAGTGAATTTAAAGTGATATGGAGATTTATTGCTCCTTACTGTCTTCAGTATTTGGGTCTGCACATGTTCAACATTTGCACAAACGTTGTTTTTATGATTCATGTACTGTAAAAATCATACAAGAATTTGTGAAATCAACTAATATTTTCTCATTAATGTAAATATACAAGTTTTATTTATTCACATATATTAAACTTAAAATTTCTAGTATTTATTTTGAGAACACTACACAATTTAAAATCATGAGTTCTTCTAACTTGAAGTCTTTTGATTTGCAATGATGATTTTAATGACTGTACTGTACAGAGTTCAGAAAAACTCACTGAATTAAGTTTCTAAACAAACATGATCAGCATATTAGCAGATTTCCCAGCATGCATTGTTTTAGGGTCAAAACTCTCCTGAAACCGTCTTTTTTTATAGTTTAAAGAAAACTTGCTGTGTGTCTCTCTAATACACTTTAAGATAAGTCATGGTTGTTTATTGTCACAATAATGAAAACACTGCAAACTATGATGACATTTACACTTCAAATTTAATAAATTCACTGGGAGCAGTTTCACATATTGTCTTTGTGCCAGTGCTGGAAGAAAGTAGCTGCAACAGGAGCAGCTACAGCTGGAAGTTCTTTGTGTGAAATAAAGAACTGACTCTTCAAGTGTGACTGAAGAGTTGTTTGTTTGTAACCTTAATACCTTAAGCTTATTATCATGTTTTCTTAAGTACAACTGAATTAATATCAAGTTTATTTGACTACAAAAGTTTATTGGGTGTGAATACGGCAACAAACATATTCCCCATCATTCCTTCATTATTGGTATTATTCAACAGTCATTCAGTTTAATGTCAGCCTATCAACAAACCTTTTACCATTCCACATCATTCAAGCAATTTATCATTTAATCTTTAGAGCCAGCGACTCAGTTTAGCATCAGCCTTTCAACAAAGATGAAAATATTCCATATGATTCCTACTTTACTGGTATTATTCAACAACACTTCAGTTAAGTGTCAGCTTTTTAACACACCTTAAACATTTCCACATCATTGAATGTTGTTTTAGAGCAGTGCTTTAGCGTCAGCTGTTCAACAGCCAGCCCACACCTGCAGTTTCTTTAGAAATTGCCTGCTCTAGTTTGTTTTGAATCATTATAAAATTATCTCAATCAATCAACTTAAAATGTTAAAATGTTTGGGCAGCCCAGACACTAACGATTCCAGTCTAAATAAATAGTTTATTTTTATAGTGTAAGGAGTGTTATGTCTATAAAGACAAAATATCTACGGCATTTGTAGATTTTCTCGTGAACACCATCCATTTCTCCTCCTCATTCTCATCCTTTCTCTTCTTTTCTGCCTGAAGCTCTGGTGACTGCCAGTGTAATCTGTGCCTGACCTTTCCCCACCTCCTTAAACCTCTCTCTGTTCCTCCCCTCCTTCCATCCATCCATTCATCTCCCGTCTTCCCCTCTCCACTCACCGCAGACTGACAGTCATCAGAGCTCCTTTCTCTCTGTGGCTGACAGCTTGAACCGGCTCATTAAGGCAAATTGGGAACGGGAGACTAAACTGAGCATGCAGAGTTATTTTAGAGGCCGCTTTGTGACAGAGCAAACATGCCAGCTCATGCTCCATATAATGGCTTGTCCGGGGTTGAAGAAATATGTTCGATTTAATTATCATAATAGACCATTAGTGCTGTGCTACTAAATGGGCGAGGTCTTGCAGAGAGTGTGCCAGAAGAGTTTAGAGATAAGTTAAGTTGATTGTTTTTTGAAAATTCTGAATATGTAACAAGAGGAAAATCAGGTTTTTAAAATTCTTACACTGGCGCCAAACAAAGGCACAGAAAGTACAAAGCAACAAAGCATGCAGTTAAGGTGGCACTGAAATGTTAGTT
This sequence comes from Lutjanus argentimaculatus, assembly GCA_034769285.1. NCBI lineage: Eukaryota > Metazoa > Chordata > Actinopteri > Lutjaniformes > Lutjanidae > Lutjanus > Lutjanus argentimaculatus. Next base: position 23,218,809 of record JAWZSL010000009.1, on the reverse strand, counting down.
TGAATATTTTGAATAGATTTGCCCATAGCTGTTAGAGAGCAAAGCAGGCACTGTGTGATTGATCACGTCCCACAGGGGCGACAGCCAGCATGCCATTTATACACAACAAACGGTGTTGGCTACACTAAACTAAGCTCACACAACCTATGCAGATAGCACAGTCTTTCATTTTAACATGTGCATGCTAAACCTGGCTGATAAACGATTTGCCTAGCAGCACTTCCGTCCATATTTTATCACGGCAGACAATGCTCGGTGGCGTTGCCAGACTTGGTGTATATCCAGTATTTAGGCAAAAAAGCTTCTCCTCAACCCCTCAACAGCTTGGCTCCCATAATTAACTTCCACAGGACTGATGGGAGAGGCAACAGGAATAGAATATAATAGATTAGAAGAGAATAGGTGCAAAAATGGTTCAAGAAGTTAAAAAAGCAAAAGTGCACAGACAAAGATTACATTTGACAGACAGAGGTCTTGGGTCAGTCATGCTTGAAGCTTATTCCTTGTTGCGCAGATAACCTCCGTCGTACAGTGAGCTCCTGTCGAGGGCAGAAATGGCTGAAAGGATTAATGAATGTTTATACTTAAAGCTCTGCAGTTGCTAAACACGCTGAAAACCTTTAAGCCGTGGCACGCCGGCAACATTTTAAACCAGTGTTCTGAATGTGGCAATTTTTGCCAACAAATATGAGCCGGGTAGAATGTTAACTGTTTTATCCAGAGGCAATGGTGTCTGGTAAATCTGGAGCTCCAGTGATTTTCACTTTTCACAGATTATTTTTTTTTTTTTTTTTTTAGAAGAGTGCATCCATTTTGAAAGAGTCAGATGAAGTAAACAAATGTTGAGCTGAAAATACCTTGTTTTCAGAATTTTCCTCATATTACAGGGTTCTTTTATAGCTTTAAAGGAGCAATATGTAATTGGGCATCCAAAAACGAATACTGAAGTCCAGATAGTGAGTTGAAACCATAGATGGTATATTAAATAGGTTGAAATATTTTTAATGGCAGTCAAGATGAGCACAACATTGTAATTTGACAATAATAAGTGACAAGTGGTCCTACGCTGTCAGTTGATCAGCTGTTTATAACTGTCAGTTGTCTGTCAATGTAAAGTTAACCCTGTTATCCTGAAAACAAATCCCTGCTCCTCCAAAAATACACACTCTGGAGTTGGAGGTCAGTGACTTCCTGCCTTACTGTCTGCCAGACTCCATTCACATTTTGCTCAATTTAACTGTGAAACATCAACTCCTTCTAAAAGATTACTGATGATTTCTCACAATTCATTCCAGCCAGTAATGGAAATTTCCAAGGACACCACAGCTGAGAAGCGACTATTTCAACTTAGTATGTTTCCTTAATTTGTGATGACATATCATGGTCATTTTATGATTTAGTACAGTGAATATTTTACAGATTTCTTTTTAAAAACAAAACTATTATGAAACGACCGCCCACAGTACTGTATTTATTCTTACTCTGATAAAACGGCATAGAGCTGCAGCAACCAGTCGATTTTCGAATAGTTGTCAGCTTTGAAATTAATCGCCAACTATTTTGATAATCAATTAATTGTTTTGAATCACTTTTTAAGATTTCTGGTTTCTTTAGCTTCTCTATGACAATAAACTGAATATCTTTTGGTTGCGGGCAAAACAAGACTTTTGAGGACGTCACCTTGGGCTCATGGCAACAGTGATCAATATTTTTCATGATTTTCTGACATTTTATGGATTAACAATGAAAGTACTGGTTAGTTGCAGCCCTAAAATACAATGACAGATACGAACCAGCGTGTTGCCAAACATAACATGCTCTAAGCCATTTAAATGGATACAACACAATGTCAAAAATGTAAAAAGGTATATCGCAGTTTTTCACACATGCATTCACACACACTGATAGACAGTTGACTGACCTGTTCCTTGTTTGCACACACACACACTCTTTCACACACATATGCATACACAGACTTCAGAGCAGATCGCTCAGCCTCTGCTCTTCCTCAGTCTAACCTTAACCAGACAGAGCCTCTTCTTCTCGAGGCCCCGGGTGACTTCCCGACTCTCTCTGATTGGACGGATCCTGTGCGTGCTTTTTGTTAAAGAGGGATCATTAATAGCCGGCATACGACCTCTGACCATCCCTTTAAATCATTAGCCGGCCAACTGATGGTTTCTATTTACCGTCCCCATAGGAGATCTTAAAGAGGAGAGGAGGACTTGCTGTTATGAGGATGTTGTGACACTGGAGTCGGTGTGTCGTATTTAGTTAGTCCTTGGACCCTTTAAAGTCTAACAGAGGATAAATGAACAACTTTAATAAAAGAATGATATTTTAAGTGTGGCTTTTCACCTCTATGTTTTTGGAGTCAATTATACAAAACTTAACTGTACAAAAAGTGCATTTAATGCATCTAGATGAACATAGATGAAGCAGATTCCAGGACAATAAATAAACTTCCACTGGTGTTTTTAATAAATATAAATAACTATTAATAAATTAAAAAACAAATAGAACAGCTTGAATTAAGAAAATGATCAAATATACACAAAATGCTGCCTATGTGAAACAGTCCCTCCAGGATTTTGCTGGTTTTTTTTTGTGTGATTGTTGCAGCCTAAAATGGCACGTTCATGGCAGTGTCTCTAAAAAAAAAAAAAAGCATATTGCAATGGAATTGTGGGAGCATGAGAAATTGCAAGAAAAGTTGTTGTTTTTTTTCATTAAAAATAAAAGACAACTTGTTCCGGTGAGAATAAAATCACACTCTGAGTGTCTGAGTGAAATATGCTTTATTTGCACATGACAGTGGACCAAAAACAAACAAATAAATAAATGGTAAGTTCATTGAGACATACATGTATGATGTTTGCAGGATTGCTATGAAAAAAAAAAAAGTCGTGATGATTGGAAAAAAATGCAAGGTCATGCAGACTTCACAGGAATTAATTGAATTTGTGTTGATTGTTGCAATCGCAACATCACAACTTCCTGGAGGGACTGATAAAAATGAAAATAATCAGCATAATGTTCTGTAAAAAAAAATATTGGACAACTGATATGATATGATATGATATAGCCTGATATAGCTGTGACAGGTCAATATCGGGCTGATAATACTGGCCAATCGATATATCTGTCTGGCTCTACTTTTTCAGTGGCACAATATTTTTATTTATTTGGTAATAAGAAATATATCAAATGCCAGATAGTGTTTTGGTTCCACATATGTATATACAATAAATAAATAAATAAGTTAAATCCATATTTTTTTAATCATCTGACAATGTAAGTCAGTCCTTACAAAGAGAGATTGAACGTTTCTTTAAAATAAATAAATAAATAAAGTGAATAATGAATAAAAGTTACTTTTTTATATCTGCACACAGGCCCGTTTGCATACAAGTGTCAGTGTGTTCATCCACACATGTCCCCATTGGTGTGTATGTGTGTGTATATAAATATATAAATGAGATAGGAGGGTAGCTCCCATTCAGTAACCTATCACTTAAATCTGGCTGCAGGGCACAAAGTCCATTTGTCACGTCACGCTTTTTGTTATCGCGCTGCTCTTCAGAGAAAACAAACAACAAAGCACACAAAAGACCTCCGCAGAAAAACCGCTGCCTCATCCAATGAGAGGTTTGCATTAGATATGATGGGGAGAAAGGAGGAGAGCTGCAGAGGAGGAGAGAGGAGGAGGGAGATGTGTGATTAAATGTGTTTGAGTGTCACTGTGTGAGCGGGTGTACGGCATGTGTTTGTGAGTTTTCATAATGTGTGTGTGTGTGTGTGTTGAGGTGTGTTAGCAGGATACCCGGAGCCTTGCCGTACCGTCCTGTGCCTAAATCATGTGTACAAGCTGTTTCCAATAAACTGTTAAATTTGATAAAGAGGTCTGGTATTATATTACAGAGCCCACAGGGCACTCGGACCTCTGCTATCATGAATACATTTTGCCTGATAATAATGCTGTGACTTCAATCGCCGCCACAGGAAAAACTGCTGCCCTTCTGGAAATCAAGTTGCGAGGCAGGGTGACACCTGTATAAATGGACAGGTGATGAGATTATAATATATTTATGCTTTCTGGGTTAGCGTTAAGGGACTTCTACAAGTGAGCGTGAGTAACACAAGGGACCGGAGGGGCCGACTGGGAGTGCCATGGGGGGCAAATCCTCTCACCTCACACGGGAGGCCTTTTATTCATGAGGAGAAGCTGCAGAGATATATACACTGGCATCCTGTTATAAGTCATTGTAGTTGCAGTGGGGTGGCCATGATAGCAAAGATCATTTCAAGTTTCTTTTTACAGGATTTATTGTTTAGAGAATTCTTTTTTTTCCCCAGAGAAATGAAATGAATCAATGAGTGAAAACACGTTCATGGTGTTTTTACTGATCATGTCCGCACTAAAAACCTCTACATCAAAACTGATCCAATTTGGGTTAAAATGCCACAAAGGCTCTACTTTGTCAGCTTTAACATACACATGAGTGGTTTTGACTCAGTGTTACATTTTATATTACTGTTGGGTTATTTACCCAAAGTAAAATATGGTATATATATATGGTATGTATATAACTTACATGTCAATAATTTTTACCGATTGTTAAATGCACAATATGTAAATTCGGCCTCTAGGTGTCTCTCTCACATTAAAACATTAACAAAAGGCATAGTTTGATGATGTTGTGAAGTGAATCATGGGGTTAGCTGATGAAAATCTCTCATGACTCTGGCTGAAATCATGTTCATGGACGAGGTAATACTAAAGTTTTATGCAAGGTGCATTTAGGGATGTTCACCGACTTCCTTCCTCACCCTCTGACATATCCAATGTGCCTAGCAACTAGCTAGCAATGGCTAGCAGTAAAAGCAATGTTACCTTGAATAAATTATGGTTTTCTCTGCGTTTGACCCTTATTAGAAACATTTTGTATAATGAAAGTACAACAACTCAACAAAATAACACACCTGTGGCATTTTTAGACAATTTAATGATATACGTATATTTTACAGTTTTCCATGTTTTATGTGTTTTCCACAACAAACATTAAAATTTGACTGCTGCAACGATTAATTGATTGAACAACTGAATTAATCTGCACCTATTTTGAGAATTGATTAATTGTTTTGAGTCATTTTTAAAGAAAAAAAAATTCTGAGTTGCTGATCTCAGCTTCTTACTTTATGTCTTCTTTAGTCCTGGCATCTTTGGGTTGTGAACAAAGCAAGATGTTTGAGGATGTCACCTCGGGTTTTGGGAAACACTGATTGATATTTTTTATCGATTTTCTGATATTTTATGGCCCAAACGATTTAATTAATCAAGAGGATGGTTGATGCATTAGTTGATAATGGAAATAATCATTAGTTGTAGCTGCATTTGTGACAGTTTTATGTTAAAACCTGAGCTTGTTGAGTCAAAATAACAGAAATATAAAAAAAATAACACTATTACTGGGTCAAAACAACCCACTGGGTAAAATTAACCCAGTATTGTGTCGGTGCGAACTGGGAGTCAAACTGGGTCAATTTTTGACCCAGGCATTTTTAGTGTATAATATCAGTATTTCAAATCAAATGACTTAAGATATTGATAAATATAGGAGCTCAAACCTCTCAAAAGCTTTACACAGCTGGGAAATCATATGCACGCACAGCAAAACAAGAAGAAAAAAAAAAAACATTCCTGCCATCCCAGAATATAAGAATTCATTACTGTGTTAGCAGCAGTGTTACTTGGTATTCCCGACTGCACCAGTCTGCCCCATATCTCTGGTCTCCATACAGTATCTAGGTAGCTAAGAAGGTAGGCAGGTGATGAATGTTCAGTAATTGTAAGAGTTCAGTGGTAAAAAGATTCAAATCCATGACAGTGAGAAATGGAAGAGAGCCCCAGGGGAAATTTCAGGCTGTGGGGAAGTGCATCCAACCTGTCTAAATAACAGATCACACCTCAACTTGGTCACTTGCTCAGAACGTGCTCTCTGATATTAGAAATGTGCCTTTATTGCAAATGAGTGTGGCTGTGCAATCCAGTACAGCATTTTGTGTTTGTTACACAAGTATATAACAGTATTAAAGCTATTGCACCCAAAAAATCATGTAAGACTTTTAGTAAGATTTAGGTTTTAGCAAATGTGCAACAAAAAACATGCCACATTGATCCAGTGTATCTCAAATAAAAGCACATAACAGAGTATAACTGTTTATCTGATAATACTTAAGATTTGCTTTGGTCCAAATTCTTCATCACATGCATCCAAAGCCGGAGTCTATTTCTGTTTTTGCAGAAAGTAATTTGAGTTAAATTCAGTTAATGTAATTTTACATTTGAATTTAGTGAAATATGTTCATTCTCTAGCAGAAGAATATATAAATACAGACAAACAGGGTGCTTACATTGGGCCATGTGGCTTGGGAGCAATGTTAACACTGTTGCAATGGCCCCTGATCTTGCAGCCATGATTAAATCTCATATGCCAGCTAGGAACACCGATATTACTATAGTATATTCATGTTAATTTTTAAACAATAACATTGAGATAAAATTGATGAAAGATTAAATTCACAGTTATCTAAACTTTAGACAGCAGAAGAAAATACTGTACATCCAAATGAGCATGTGCAGAGTAAGCGTCATCACTCAAGCTTGTTTCTAATTGGAGTGTCTTACAATTGTCCACTGTTACAATTGCACCCAATCTCTCCTATAGGAGAGGGAATCTGTGTAGGCATCATGCACATAACTCTTTGCATATATAATGTTTGTGTATCTATGTTTATGCACAATAATAAATAGGCATATACACTTGTTATCCAGACAACTGATGTTTCTTATAAGCCTTTGGCCAGGTCCTGTGCAGAATGCTCTTGCTCAACACATAACTACATAGTGGTCAAATAAAACTCTAATCACATTAATTTAAATCTTAACCAATAATCTGCACCTTATTTAGACATGCAGTTTTAAACCACATCCCACTAGGCTCAAGACAAACACCGCACTCATTACCAGTGGATGTAAGATTTGGCCAGCGTGCCTCCGATTCTGACGGGAGATTTTTATGACTCACTGTAAAAGTCAAAATTAAATGCAAGAAAGGATGGATTTTGTTTGGCTAGAAGCTCAATGAATAACTGAGGCTGGTTTTTATGAGTGATTACGACTGAGCTGTGATTATTATCAGCATTGTTATCAGGGATTTTGTAAGATCAGAACAAATATTTGTGTGGGTGTTTGTTCATGTGCTTATGATTGTGTGTGTGTGTATGTCTGCATGCATGTGTACATGGATAGCAGGGGAGACCGGGGCCAATTGTAACAAGGGGACATTGTAACACTCAAGTCCTCCAGTCAGAAAGAAGCTAGAGTGATGACACACTGCACATGCTCAGTAGTCTCTGCACGTGGAACAGCAGCAGGATCATTTCACCTTGGCAAGAGTTTTGTGACTTTTTGGATGTGCTGTCTAAAGTATAGATGACCGTGAATTTAAACGTACATCAATTTTATCTCTTGGTTATTGTTTAAAAATGAACATGAACAAACTATGCAAATTAACTGTAGGTGTTGCGAGCTAACATAAGAGGTTTTATCATGCTGGTAACCATATGAATGTAAGCAGCTTGTGTATCTGTGTTGACATACTTTTCTGTTAGAAAATGAACACATTGCACTAAATTTAAATGAAAAAAATACATTTAACTCAATTTCAAATAATTAAAATCCAGTTACCACTGGAATAGTAGCCTTGTCTTCTGAAAAAATGGACATGGATTTTTGCTTTAAATGCATATGATGCCTGTGATCTAAAAGAATTTGAAAAAACATCTCCAGTAACGTTAGATTCTATAACAGTAATATGATTCCCTTGCGATGTGCTTTTATTTAAGATACAGTTGGTTAATATGACTTATTGCTCCCCAGTTTGCCCCCAGTCTCTCCCTACTACAGTATATGCATGCACAGACATGGGTGTCGCTGCAAACACCCTTCAACAGTTAATTTATCACATAATTATGCAAACAGTGCATGCACAATTATTGCTAAAGCGTAAATCTTACTAAAAGACTTAAATGATTATTTTTTCAGTGGGGACAATTGCAACACTCTGACTTCTTGCATTAAGTTTAATATCTTGTCCTTATTAGTGAAAATATATCAATTGCATTGTTAATTAGTGCACATATATGTGTTTCTTATATCAAAAGATGAACACTGTGTTTCAAGTAGTTTGTGAGTTTAAAAAAAATGTTACAATTGCTCCTGGTCTCCCCTATTTACTGCATTTTCATACACGCATGTGCACTTTTTTTTTTTTTTCAGAATCCTCTGCAGCTCTCATAATCTGGCTGTCATTATTTCATTCACCCTCTGCTTGACACCGCACCACTTAACCAGTCAAACCTCAGTCATGAGGCTGAACATGCCGTATCCCATCCAACGTGGAATGTGAAGTAGCATTTTTGAAGCTAAACAATCTTAGCAGGAGATTACTGACAGCAGCACACACATGTTAATTAAACCAGTTTCTCCACCTAATCAGGAGTTAGAGAGCAGAAAACCAAGACTTGAAGCATAATAATTATTGAGCAGTCGAGCTGGCATCACTTTCTCTTTCCAGCTGGAATAACATCTTAATTTACTCATCAAGAACGGACAAAAGAACAAGAGAACCTTATTTTATCAACAAGTGGCTGTCACTAACTTTTACAGCCAATCTTATCTCTAATGAGTTTCCACAGATGTTGTATGATACTGTAGATATCCTGACAATGAAAAATGAAGGCTGATGATAAATAGGTTCTGTGGGTATGGCACTTCCAACAAAGTTTTATAACTTCATCATCAAGGATGCCGCCTTGGTAACAGTTACATTGCATAAATCATCAACACAGAGGAGCGCCTGCGGGTATTTCCCAAAGCGTGAGGATAAAACTTTTTACTAATAATACGGGAAGACTTCATCAGTTAGTCACAGCAAAACTGCATAAGACATCAAATGACAGGAGGGAGAAGTTTGATGCTAAAGGGTGATCACTGTCGTCAATTCAGAACTGCACATGTGGAGAGCACCTCCCTCAGAAAGGACACACATCTGCAAACAGGATGAAATTGGAGAGACAGCGCAGAGACAAATACCTACGCACCTACTGTATGTAGCCTCCAGCTGTTGTCCATGAACAACAACTTTTCAATAAACTAAAAAAAAATCTAAGTTTAACTCAGTGGTCAGATGGTCAAATATATAAAAGAAAATAGATCTCACTTTATTTGACAGTACACTAATAAGATGTAACAAGCTGTTGTTGCATTAAATTAAACAAAAACTAGAATAATATGTTCTTTATTAGAGAGTATTAGACCCTTTATTAGACCCCTGGTAGAGGTAATTAGGAAATTAGCAAAAACATTACAGAACTGTTCTGTAAAATGGATTATTTCCCACATTTAGACCCTTATTAGACTTTTTAGTTTACAGTACAGCTGTAATGTGTGCCTAATTACCCTCTAGAAAGTTTAATAAGGGTCTAACATTGGAAAATAGGCTAATACACTTTAGTTTACAGTGGAGTTATATTGTAAAGTGTCCCTATCCATCCTCTAAAAAAAGTCTAATAAGTATCTAATAAAGGCTCTAATACTGTCTCATAAAGAACATATTATTTCTAGTTTTTTGTCTAATTTGATACAAAGTTTGGCTTCTTACATCTTATGAGTGTACTGTAAAATAAAGTGTGACCAGAAAACACGAGGGGTCGTCTGCTGCAGGGTCATAAAGAGTTGACCTCAGCAAACAACAACAAATGAGCACCCCGTCGACTTCCTCCAAAGCTAAGCTGTAGAAATACAGACCGGACAACTGGTATTAGCGGGACAATCATCGGGCCCTCACATTATTAATGAGATAATGACTGCACGCAGACAGAATGAGGAAGAGAGAGGAAGAAAGAAAGAAGTGAGCGTAAAAAAGGAAACAAAGACAAACTGAGTAAAAAAAGCTAAAAATGAGGAAGGGTTTTTAGAAACAGAAAAGAGATGGATTGACATCCCCTTCAGGGCCTTGTAGAGAGGACATTTTCCCTCTATTTTGGGTGGCTGGACCCTCCCTCATTGTTAATTGGAGTCCTCGGCTGTATCCCACCGTCCCGTACTCTGGTGGCGCCCCCCAAGGTGCAGGGAATTACCGTGTCTGCCTCCCCCCCTCTATATTTAGGCCATTTAAGGTTGCACGGTTTTAAAAGGGAAAGTCAAAAGATGCCATTCTTCATGAATGTCTGAGGATATGAATAGGGTCGCCACTCCTCTCCCTCCATCCCCTCAGGAGCTCACCTTTTCAAATATAACGAATGCCTCAATTAAAATCCCTTTCAAACACCATGCTTATTTTTCGATAACAATCGTCCGCCGCTCCCCTTTAGTTCCCTCTACCTCTGCTCTCTCCGAGGAGGAGGCGGGGGGGGTGAGCGCGTGGAGGGCGGATGATGCTCCTGTGTAAAGAGAAATGAAATGAAGAGACAAAGACAAACTTAGTAATGCAGAGAAAGAGAAACAGAGAGGAAGAGAGAGAGAGACAAGTGAAGGAAACAGCGAGGGAGGGATGTGTGTGTGAATGTGTGTGTGTGAGAGAGAGAGGTGTAGTTATGACGGAGGGATGGATGCAGGGCCTAGAATGATGTGAGCCAGCAGATGGCAGGGTAAGAACAGTAATATGGCCAGTTCCACTCTGGCTGTCTATAGCCAAACAGCAGGTCAGTGGGGAGTCCTCAGCCTACACACACACACACACCTCACGCACACACACAATGGAAGCAATATACACAGGTACATGACAAAACTAATGACTGTACACACATAAATGTTTTCTACTATATTTTCCCATTGTAATGTACAATACTACATTCAATATCATGTGCATTTTTACATTAATAACCTTATACAATACAAGTTTAAAGCTACTACAAGGAGTTTTTAACTGGTTATGAAACCGTCCCAATTTAATACCAATGCTCTGTCTGATTTACATAAGCAAATAAGACCATAAAGTGAAAAGACTGGCTATTTATATATGGTTATTTTTAATGCTTGTCACCGGGTCAGTCTCTCTGTGAAATCAGATGAAACAAGCTTTGTACGTTTTTCCAGGCAAAGTAGTACATTAGCCAGTTAAAAAGAAGCAGAAGATTTGTATTTAGATATTTTTTATTTTTTATGTTATATTTTGTGGTTATTACGGTGGGAAAACTACGCTTTAGTTCACAGAGGTGTGCAAAATCAACACTACATGAGTCCCTTGCAGCAGCTTTAAATATCACTGCCAAAATTCAGGAAGTTTCTATGTTGTCACTGCAACAACTAATGTGAATTGAATCAATCTCTGTGAATTCTGCACAACCTCGCAATTTTGTCCAGTCACCACAACTTAACTTGTCTTTTTTGTATATTTTATACTTTTGTGTTTGTCGCTTTGACTGAGTTTGAGCTCCAAAAAAGATTTTTCTTTTTTGTGAGTATCCGCCAGGTACACGTCCTCATTTACAAGTAAAGCATATTTTTATGTGCTGCTGCAATTTCATTGCAAAAATTTGAGGCCACAACAGCCCCCCACAAAATTTACTTAATACTTCTTTTTGTATTTTCAGTTTATTTTAGTTTACTCTTTTTTACTTAACTTATCTTATTTCCATTATTATTTGATTAGGCACTGTTGCATTTACTTCTTGTACACATATTGTATATTTCACTTTCTATTTAATACTTTGGTATTAACAAAGTTCTATCTCATCTTATTTCTTACAATTGCATTCATCAGGCACAAAAGCACATTATGTACCAACACAGAAAACATACTTATGCTCACATGCCTTCATGCATTTACCTGATAGACACATTAACATGACAACAAGCACAAATGCAAGCACCCAAGAAAGCACCTATTTCTAGCAGGTAGAAGAAAACTGTAGATTCTGCAAATCCTTTGGCATCAACTTGCAAACATCTCCTTTGTTTTTCATCTCTTTCCTCATGGGACTGTCTAAAATGACAAATGTTATGTTTTATAACACTGAAAGTTGATGTGTTTTCTTCAGCCACTCGCTCCTGATAAGTGAGTCGAAATATTTCCACTGTCCTTTGCGCCGTGTTGTCAAAAGGTTTGCGGGTGGCGTGCCTGATGCAAGTTAAAGCTCTAATGGTTACAAGACAGTTTGTCGCCATTTGAGGCTCAAAGGGAAATGAAACTAATGCTGAATAATGCGTTCTTAGGCCGTCATTAGCATTGGAATAGTGAAATGCATTAGGGCTCTATGGAAGATGGCTGGCTTTAATAAAAGACCACTTAAAGATGGCAAACAACAGCAAACAAGTAAATCTAAAAAACATGGGCCCCGCTCGCTCACTTAAGACCCGTGGACATTATCAGCATTTGAACTGTACGGCAGTGGAGATTAACTGCCTGCTGTTGTTTAGCTTAGCTTCATCTTGGCTGCGTTCGATTAGGCTCTAGGGAGGAAACCAAAGACAGGCTTTTTCCATTCAGTAATATCAACTAATTAATAATTATGTCAAGTTCTCCTCACCAGCTTTTGGTTACATGCTGGTTTGCGGCCATGATCGCGACCATGTTCTTCCTTTTTTTTTTTTTTTTTTTTTTTTTTTTTGGTGAAAGCATGTGCAGCAATTCTGTTTACTGTGTCTTAAAAACGTGCCTCTCTGCATGCAAATACACACAACTAAATTAGACCGGAGTAAATGATGGTTTACTGTACATGTTGCGCAGAGCACAGAGTATAAAAGTGGATCAGTCGCTGTTAGAAACTAACAAGCGGGCTTGTTGTGGAGTTCAGTGTGGTTTTTCATGGAGCACTCCAGCTGTTTCGCATAGAAGAGGCTCAAAGCTATCTGTGCCTTTGCTAAGAGGCAATATATTTGAACATTCCCTCTCTCTGTCTATATGTGTCTGCCTCGCGCCCCCGCTATCTGTTTGTGCTGGTCTCTGCCTCTTCCTTTCATTGCCAGTCTAAACCAATAACGTATGATATCTTTATCTTGAGAGTCACGGTAATATCATATAGCACACAGACATCCCCACTTGCCTTTTGGGGCTTTTCTGCCTTTGACTCCGAGCGGATAGTCATCATCGAGAGCGTCTCCTGACAATTTCCAAAATGCGGTGTAATGGTTTGTTTATGATTATTTTCTGTAGAATTTGTCCCGTTTCTCCTGACTGATGTTTATAGAAGAGTACGCTGGCAAATTGGATGGTGAGGTCCCTGGTGATTGTGTCCCTTACACATCCAGCACAACGCCTGTAAATAAATCTCTCAGACTCCAATAAAATATGTTATTTCTTCCCTATGAATCATACAACATGGCCGGGCTTCATTTCTGACCATAGTGCTGTGCTGGCTGCAGGCTCTGAGATATTTCACAGAGAATTATAAGATATATAGTCTAAGACAGTGGTTGTTAAACTAAGTCAGGGAGTCTCAAACTGTTTCTCAAAAACAAAAATGATTTTGCAAACTGATTTGGAAGCCTAACTGGTACATTATGCTGACTTTATTATATTTGACCCATATTGTATTTATTCCCTCCTGGATTGCAGCATTTTAGGGCAGACTTGATAGTCTTCAGAATCATTTTGCTTCACATTTTAATATTTTATCTTCAGTTCTAATTTTATTTTAACCTTTTTCTTAAGATTTCCAGAGGTTAAACCTTTTTTGAGTAAAATATGGACATGTTTAAGTGGTTGACAAAAGACGAAACAAAGAGCTGTATTTCTTTCATGCAGCATTGAAGCATCCACACCTGTGTTGACTGCTTGCGCATTGTTAAAAATCCCCTGTCTCTTCTATTTACCCACTCCAGCATCACTCACCCATCTTTTCCTACCAGTGTCGGCCTAATATTATCCTCCCAAACCCCAAACAGCAGTTTACTCCGCCGCTTTTCACCTTGCCGGGTCACAATGCGGCAGGCATGTCGAGGCAGACCTCTATTTAAAGATGGTGAAAATGTTTGGGTGGCTCAACCCTTTCAAATTAAATGGATGGCATCCCGGGGAGGCCTATCAAAAATGATTAAAAAGGGTGGAAGACAGCATGTGTGTGAAGTGTCAAGACGAGTCGGCACAGGCTAGCCGACCTGCACCGAGAGCCAGGAAGCTTATTAGCATTTCAGCGCATAGCAACCTGCCTAGCCCCGAGCACTGATCTTAACACGGTCTGTCCAAAACCGCACCGCTCTCCCTCCCCTCCCTCCCCCTTCTCCCATTCCTCTTTCTCCTCCTGCATGTGCAAAAAAACATTCATGTCAAGTTGGTGGTTCACTCAAGTCAGGAATGTTTCTGTGTTAATGTCAAACCGGAGCTGCAGCCTGACAGAGAGTGTTTGTACACGATAGTCTGAGAAGTTTAATGCCGTCCAAATACTGCATGGGGGATAGCAAAGGTGATAGTGAGTTCTCAGTTATCAGATCGTAGCATCAGATCGGAGTGTTGAAATACATTAGAGCTGTGGTTTCAAACTTTCTGAGGTGGAAATTGAATTTGACTCAGGCTCATTAAAACACTAAAATTCCTGTCATGTTCGGACCCAGCAGAAATGTCAGTTTTTACAGTGTATTTCTGCACTCACAAAGCCAATATATTTTTAAAGCAAATTTAAAGTGCCATCACCAACTTTTACCCAAGTTTAGACATTCATTTGGAAGACCTTTTAACTTATGGTGATCTGTCTGAGGCGTAAAGTATATTTAAGTTTCAGTTTGATCAAATGCTGCAAGAGTATCTCAGTTAGAAGGTGCTGCGGGCTAAAACCACAATCTGGACAAAAAGTGGCACTCTCTTTCATTTTTAATCTCTTGTCATTCCCTTTTCTCATCTCACCGTCTTTGTCTGAGCCGGTATTGACTTCACGGCTGGAAAAAAAAAAAAAAAAACCTCCATCGCCAGACATTTTTCAGACAAAGGAAGTCAAGTTGAAGTAATTGGTATGTTTTAACCATGGCAAGATCGCATGGAATTGCCCTGACATACTTCATCCTCCTCAGTGGATGTTATTATAAAGATACCATCCGTAATTCACAACACCGATTACTGTAATCAAGTGAAAGCAAAATAATAATGTTCCAGTCAAATATCAAGTATTATACCAAAAAATGTCAGGCTTAAAGGAGCATTGTGTAACAACTGCACATACAAAAATGAGTACTGCAGTCCACATAACGAGTTGGAGCCATAGACTGTATTTTAAATAGGTTGAAATCCTATTTAATGTACACTCCATAGTAGAAGTGTGTTTCTATCTGCTCCCTCCTCCCCAGACTCGAGGAAACTCAGGCAGGCTGCAAGAACACTGCAGGAGTGCAAGACGAGTGCAACAAGTGATGTTGAATCCTACACTAGAAGTCCGCTGTTTATTATCGTCAATTATCAATGTAACTAAGCCCTAAAAAGAAAAGCCCACTGCTCAGAAATTACACACTCTTGAGTTGGATTTCATTGCTAGACTCCATTAAAAAACTAGTCAATTTAACTGTTATAAATATTTACTCCTTCTAAAAGATTATTAATGATTTCTTATGACTCATAAAAAGACATCTACTCATTCAGCAGACATTCAACATTACTTTGAACTCTAATTAACGTGAAACGCACAAGCAAAAACAGTAATCCCTGCCCGGAATAGAAAATTCAGTTCTACACTGCAGCTGTAGCTTTGCTGTCAGAGAAGCCAGTATTTCAACCCAGCGTGTTTCCTTAATATCTGATGGCAGATCGTGGTCATTTTAAATTAGAGGCATTAGATAACCAATTTTTCCTTTAATGAGAAAAGTAACACCATGCTACGTCCATTGCCTGTCTCCATCAACTTTACCCTGGCTAGCACCAAAGATAGTCTTGCATGATATATTAAACCTTCACTAATACTTAACTCACTGGCAGGTCTAACAGATGATATACATTTACAGTCTTCAGCAAATAAGCATTACCATATAAACAGAAAACACATCAATTTTGTATTTTTTACTCTCCAAAAGAAAAATCAGTTTTTCTACTGTAACTCTTGCAATATTGATGGGGTGTACCTCCTGTGGACTTCAGGGCATGTTCCTGACTCCCATGTTACAAGAAAAAAGGTTGCAACTGTCCCCTTAATGCTTTGTCCCTGCTCTCCCCTACACCACTACTGAGTCTTTTTTAGAATAGAACGGCAAAACATAACACAATAAGAGTTATTTAGCCTCAGAAACATAAGCAACCAGAGCAAAATCCTGTACAGTAGCTTCAAAGCTTTCTGTATTATGTTTCCCTCCCTTTCTCCCTCCTCCTTTTTCCTCCTCCCAGATAGGAGAGAGCGTCGCAACTGGACCTGGACGCTTAATCAGTCACCGGGGTGCGGCGTGTTTCGATATCAAGCATTTCATATGACTTTATTGACTCTGAGTTTTTATGCTCTTCTTCATCCTGACAGTATAAAGAATGGGCTGACGGCGCTCTTCCAAGATTGGAGGCCATTTTGTCGCTGAGCTCTGTGCTCAACATTGTGACTAATGGGAAGCCCTGGAGGACTTTCGGAGGTATCACTCAAAAACAAAGTTTGAAACAGTGAGAGAGAGGGTTGTGTTTACAGATGCACTTTGGCAACACATATTTTATAATTTTAAAGTGCTTATTTCCAATGCAAACACAACTCACACACTTTTGGTTTGCTGAAAAAAGGGTTGCTTCTAAAATTGATAATTAAACTGTCATAATGTGCGCTCACATACAGCGGGTATCCTTTGTCCCCAGACTAGCTCGTCTCACTGAAGCGACCTTGGGAGGGGGAGCCTGCCTGCCTACCTTATAGCTCCCAGCTCTCCACAAGCCCCCACAGAGCATCTCATTGTCTCAAATTAAAGATAAGGTCTGCCTACTCTGTGTACGGTAGCTACCCTACCTTTGGCATGTGGTCGTTGCTAATTACTTTGAGCTGTTAAGGGAGACATATCTGGGGAGACAGGCAGGAGGGAGAGACCTACAAACCCAGTTTAAAAGAAGAATCTGATTTTCCCATTGCTCCCGATGGCTTTGTTTGACCTGTTGGATATGCATTGTTCTCTTCTACGTTGGGTTATACCTGCTGTTTTGTGGACGGACTGAATTCCTGCAGCTCTGTGGATGGTGTTTGCAGTCATGTCTCAAATGTTGCATCATAAATCAGAGACAATGCATGGAAATATGAAGGGAGAGGTGTTGTTGATCACATTTGGTAGTGTAATCTGTTGCATGTGATGTGTGTGTGTGTCATATGGGTCTACATGCCCTTAGGAAGCTGCTAAAGTCTCAGTCTCTCCTGTGACCTGGCCCCAGTGTTAGTTAGTGGCCTGGGAGCAGTCAGCTGTCATAAATAGGTGTAATTTGCTGTAAAACAATATCCATGGCTAAACTCGCTCTGGGTTGTGAATTATTGAAAAAAAAAGAAAGAAAAGAACAAATGGCGAGAGCAATCATTAGTGAAAACAAAACAAAAGTGGCGTTAATCAATTTGAAACCGTAAATTAGCCAGCATAAATCATCGTCCGGGGCTGCAGCGAGCCATGGTGGTGGTGTCAGGGATCTGGTTTAGCGTGCTTGCTGCCTGGTAAACTGCTCCATTTAACTCCCTCCGACTCCCACTGGCTCATTGCTAAATAAGGATATCAATTAGGCTAAAGCACTCAGCAAAGGCTCCCAAGTTAACCATCAGCCGAGGCATGAATGGATCTTTGGGGATATTGACTGCTGCGGCAATAGGTTTGTAAGTGGGCTGACCAAGGGGTAATTAAAGCAGCATTATCATGTTACGCCGTTTATGGTGCTTCTGCGGCTCTACGCCGTCCATGCAAGCAGGGATGCAAGTGAGAGATCATTTGCTTGTGTTTTCTTGCAATCAAGTGATTTAAATGTGTAGAAAGGTCAGGTCTGGGTGTGTCTGAGCACTTAGGTCTATTATGATACAGCTGATATGGCTGCCATAGAATCTTTTTAAGGAGTATAGTTGGGGTAGTCCATGGGCCAGGCCACAATTTGGTCTCAAATCTCAATTTGTTTGTAGGGTTCTTATGTGTACTTTGAAACATCATAACTGTCAAATGCAAATGAATAGCTTTACTAATTTTTTGGGACAATTGTTGCTTTTGCCATTATGTCATATGTGCCAAATTTGAGGTGATGTGTTCATTGTTTCATAAAAGCATGAAACTTAGCACACTTGTACAGTTTGGGAAACTGAACATTTTCAGAAATGTAGCCCTAGGAAAAAAAAAAATTCTTGTGGCGGCCATTTACTTTCCACCATAACCAACTTGTGTATTTTGCATCATATTTCCTGAACCAAACATGACAACACAGAAAAGGTGATGTCTATCCCCATGTTTTAATGGTCCAATAATACCATGATACCATATGCAACATTATAACTAATCAGATTAATAGTTTATGACAAATTCATTGATGTTGCAAGAAAGAAATCAGATTCTCTGACAACCAAGACTTAATAATACATGTTGCATGTATGTTGTGTAGTGTTTAAAAGCTTAATCCTTTCATTCATTAACCCTGACAATAGTGATGGAACCGATCTGATCCAATATCGGTATATTGACGCAAGGCATTCATTGGGTATCGAACCCTAAACAATTCTAAATTGCCCCACAGTGGTTGAAGATACATTACACAAACTAAACAAGCTTTCCAGATGGTGAAATCTGACTGGATGTGCATCGGCATCAACTAACACAGAACTTTTCACCACTAAAGTGAAGTTCACTTTCAGCCTCATGTAATCTCAGTAATAATAATCATAATAATATTGAAAATAATATTTATAATCATCATTATCATCAAGAAAAAAGTGCTGAGAGTGCTGTTATCCGTATAGTATCGGTATTGGCAAATATCCAAATTTAGATATCAGAATCATATCAGAAAAAAATGGATTGATGCATCTCTAGCTGACAATATAGTAACTGGACAGAGTAGAACAATATTAAATATAACCTAAAAGCTAAAGAAAATAATGTTGTACATGTTGTACATGTCATCATTGTTATCCTGGACTATCAAAACATAGACATCATCTTTATTATTATATTATTATTATGTTATCGTTTTTTGTCAGGCGATATGCAAAATACATATTCGGTTATTGCAGTATGTAAAATGGCTGTTATCACGGCCTTGGGGCATTTTTGGGATGGTTCAATTTCTGAAAATGTTAAGGGCCCCAAACTGTACAAGTGACTGACTTTCATGCTTTTGTGAAAAATCATCAATGATTTCCACATGTCACCTGAGCTACTACATTCATTCTTTGTATTAAAGGTTAGTATAATTGAGGTTGGGCTGGTTTGATGACTGTGACAAACCTTCCACTTGGGAAGCGTTATCATCCTTAAATATCATCTAGAGATATATACTTTTTCAAAACTGTTAAAACTATAATTTGCAACCTTGGGTCATATCAATTAATAAAAACTTTGGCTTGGACTCATGGACTATTAATCCTCACAAACAGTGCATGAAACATCCAAAATTCTACATCTCAGCTGTGCCAATATGAACCATTTCACAATACTGATTTCAGTTGGAATGCCAATTCCATCCGTTCAGTTCCTGTGAGTAATGTCTTTACATGATGTGAAGAAAATCATAAGGAGTAAGCTCAAGCCTGCCCGCTATATGAGGTGGCCTTGATGTATGTGCAATTACAGCATAATTACAGAGATAATTACTGTATGGGCAAGATTAATAACTTTATTAGCTAAAATGGTTCACTTTTAAAAGAGGGAAATGTATACGTTGGTCTTTCAGATCTAAATTTGCTGAAAGTCAATTAACGGGCTGATTTTGTATCTCATTACTCACGTGTTTCACCTTGGAAAGGCACCTTGAGAAGCTAAATTTAAAATGTAAAAAAGGTCAGGAAGTCCCTTGCACAATTAAGCCAGGAGTTTCTAAAGAATTCCATCATTATTGAGGGAATGACGAAGTGTCTATTTTGGCCGGTCTAACGAGAAAGACCTACTTCAAAATTAAATCTTGTTAACTGTCGGTCCAGCCTCTTCAACATATCTCAATTACCAGAGGAGGAGAGTTAACTACTGCACAGTTTTTTTCCAGCCTTTTTTTTTTTCTTTCATGTCGGTTTTTACTCTTGTTTTTGACAGGGGCGGACCACGTTCGGGTGCCTGTGTTTTGACTGAGCAACAATTGGCCCTTAAGCTCCTTTGAAACAATAATAACTTCTCCTCTTTAATTTAGCCAACCTAACCACGTTGCTCCGTTGACAGGGCTAGATTTGTCTTATCAAGACCTATTAACCATTTCCATTTTCTTATTAAATGCATGCTGTATAATTTGTGATTTTTCCAACGTGATGTAATTATGATGTATCATTTCCCTCAAATAAAGGCCCTGTCCTCTCTTGGTGTTAATTTGAGCGTGTGAACTTTATACTTTGAACTAATTGGTTGCTGTCGAAATCCCCTGAATGTGAGTAATTCGATCAGGTATTCCATAACCATTGTACAATTTAATTTGAGTAATTTAATTGGATTTGACTGCTCATTTCTGGGCCACTCTCCACTCAGTATTCAAGAACTGCAGAGCTGCGGAGGTATCCTGAGGCAAACACACACGCTAGCTGCCACCAGTCCCTCACACCAACAGAGCTGGGAACTTCCCACCAGATAGCACAGCTGGATCAGACAGTTGACGACTGGATCACTGCTTTAAGAGATTATGCATTCAGTGTGGGTGATATTATAGTCGAGATGAAAAGAAAAGTGCCCTTTTAACCCCTTTGGATTACCTCCCCATTTTGTGCATCTATTTAACAATATATACTGTATGCCAGAAAAAAATTAATTTCTCTATATTTTATATCAAAATCATGGAAAACAAACAAACCAGTTTCAACCAACAATATCATGACATCCATCTGTCAATCAACCTTCAACTTTTAGTGGTGCAGACTTAAGGCCTCAGATTCATTAATTAGCTAATTGGCAACAGTATGGTACATCAGTGTGTCTTCCAAGATGTTCACAACCTCAAACCTCGTTTTGTCTCCCTAAAATACCATAGTTACCATCCCACTGACTAGAATTTATTCACTTTGTGGAACGTGGTATTGGTGACCACTTTAACAGCTAGCTAACGTTAGCTACATGGATCAAACGATGGGCTGGATGCTGGGCCTCGCTGATTAAATTCTTTCTAGTCTCCCTCTGATGTCCTCCTGCTGCTCAGTTTAACTCTGGTTCAGAGTTTCTGCTAACTTAGCTGCCGTTATCAGGCAACGGAAATGGGCTCAGCTGCCCCCCAGTGAACACAGCCTCTGAGACCAACAGGGAGCACAGTACTGAGGTCATTTACAGTTTCTTGATGCTTTTCCTGAGCATCCTGATGGCTTTACTTACTAACCGCTAACAGCAGTTGGCTTGCAGTGCAGCTAAGTTAGCTGACTAAATTACATGATCATCAATTTCAAGCATGATTTTTCAAAACAAGAAAGTTGTAGTTTGTTGTAGTTTAGTTTACTTTTGTGTGAAACCGCTCAGTGAACCACATCTCACACAATATATGTCATCAACACCAACATCGCTGTTCCTTGTAAAGTCATTTTACCTTAAGTGTTTGATCCAGTGACTCCCGGTCTTTTTATCAGTCAGGAAGTGAAAGAACAAACAAGATCGAGACTACTTTTTGGTACAAAAACACACCTACGTGTCTTACCTACATTATCTACGTTACCTAGGTTACCTACGTGACATCTGGGTGTGTAGTCTTTCTCATTACATATCTTCACAGTCTTACACTTCAACAGTTTCACAACAATTGACGATATTCTTCTCTTGTAAAATTGACAAACATCATGTGTAATTAATGCCACAGTTCAAATGAGATCACAAGTTTATTTGTCTCTCACCATTGACTACTGGTCCTATTTTTTCTGAAGCAAGGTCCCATGTTGGTCAACCGGAAGCAGCGTGCCTTTGCTTCTCTATACTGTAGCACTCCGATTTCCATCTCATATGGACTAAAAGATCAAGTGAATCAACATGGGTTAAGATCTTTAATTCTAGGTGATAGTCAGCCCACACTATTATCCATCATAGGTGTGAGGTAATAAGAATGTAATGTGTTCACACAAGCTGTATTTTTCTCTATTTTACACGAAAACAGAGGGATTACTCTTCATAAATTGCATTAACACAGCCAATGCCATCTCCTTTCATTGCCCCTCCAACCAATTGAGCTTGTATCTGGCGCGTAATGTCATTCACGCCGCACCACAGAGGACTTTATCTGTCCTTAGAGGGTCAGCCATCTTGTCTTAGTGATAGCTGAGGCCTGGAGACTCGGAGGCGGCGGAGAGCAAAAGCAGCAGAGACAGGCTCCCCTGCCACCCTGATGTGCTGGGAAAAACAGTGCAAGGACCATGCTGAGAGACAGAAAGGGAGCGAGAGAAAAAGAGGGGAAGAGGAGAGAGGAGAAGAGAGAGAATCACAGAATAGAGATAGCGAGCGAGAGATGCCCATGGGCAAGACTGGCGCTGTCTTGCCTGGGCCCTCCTCCCAGTGCCAGAGACAGGGATGATGCTGCCACTCTGCATCAGCCTTATGTAGTATTCATAGCAGCAGGTCCTTCTAACACAATTTGTGACCTCCACCCCGGCAGAGGAATATTGGAGTTTAACAATGGGCGGCTCTGTAGGGAGCGAGCACGTCGAGACCCCGGCGAGCAACTTCCTCGTCTATTATTTCTCTTTTTATATATTGTGTAGAATGTGTCTTTTCTGGGAATTCCACAATAAAATGACTGTTATTTATCATTACCAACCTCTTTATCATTTAGTCAATAAAAGGCCTCTCACTTTCTCTCCCTCCTTCCCTCCATCGCAGTCTGGGAGTCAGATATCTGTATTAGTCCCCCCCTGCCTCGGGGCAAGCCGTGTCAAAAGCTAAATCATGATCAGCTATGGCTTTCTGGCTAAATTGTGTATGAAGGCCCCGGGCGGAAAAGGTGCACATGCTCATTATTGGAGACACAGAAGAGAAAGAGAGTGAAGTTTGCACACGCGCACCCGAGCACACGCACACACACACACAGAACACACACATACACACACACAAATACAGCAAGGATAAAACGCATCCACACCACACATTATGCTAAGAGTACATGGGTCATGAGGATCTGTGAGATAGTTCAAGTAATAACATGAATCGTGTGAATGTTTGACTTTCTTGCATGTAGATGTCACGTTACACTGTTTTCAACTAAAATGAAAATTAGACTAATTAATCCCAACCTATCAACTTAATTTCCATTAGAAGTTTTCCATTAAGACCCCTAAATTGCAGGTTTACCAACCACATACCATGCTATAACATCACACACAGTATTTACTGTAAGTAACCTCATTCTTTCTTCGTTACAACCCCTCTCGTTTCCCAGTTTGTGCCAAAAGAGCTTAAATGCATTATGATACAGTACTTTGATATTTGATGTAAGTGTTGGAACAGTCCCATGAAACGGTTGTTACTTATCAGCCAAGTTTCCTCAGGAAATATTCACCTCATTCCAATGTTCAGTGCCAGTGTAGGAGGTAGTGTGCCCTTTATGTTGCGAGGCAGAAAGAAAGACATGGTGTGGAGGCTGGGATGGGCATCCAGTCCAACAGATTTTCTTGAAGGAGACTGGTGTTTGTGTCCTGTAGACCAGCAATTCATGTTTCTATTGTTGTTCCCTGTAACTACGATATTTCCCCAATAGTACTTGTTTTAATTCCCCAATGGGCGTCAGTCCAGTGTCCCCAGGGTCCTGTGTTCCCAGCGTCCCATGTTCCCCAGCTCTCCAGCACATAATGGGTTAGGGTTTGCATAGAACATAGGACACTGGGAGCAAAGGAATGCTTCCTGCATAATGCTAACCATACCTTGAAGGTGAAATATGTAGCACTGTAACATTTAAAAGGGGTACTGCACTCCAAATTCGAAATATTGCAGTTGTCCCCCCCTCCCCAGACTCGAAGCTTGGGCAGGTTGCAGGGACAGTGACCCTACAAGAGCACAAAATGGGCACCAACATTCTACTATAATTTTATACTTTTCAATATAAAGCTATGTCCGTTATCCCAAAAACAAAAGCCCACTGCTCCGAAAATACAGTCTAGACTTGGATTTCAGTGCCTGCTGGCTTTACTACTTTCTAGACCGGTATTACTCAAATTTACATCTACTTCTTACTTTCTTCTAATTTCTTGCTCATTCTTACTTCTTTTAATTTCTTTCTTACTTTCTTACTTTTACTTTCTTCTAAAATATTATTAATGATTTCTTACAACTCATAGACACTTTAAAAAAAAAGGAAAAAAATGAATGAAAAATGATATTCTGCACAGGAATGGAAATTTCAAACAAGAAACATGCTGGCTGGAGCGTTGCTGTCTGAAAAGCCAGTATTTGAACTGAGTATATTTTCTTATTCTTTGATGACATAACATAATCATTTTATGATTTAGTACAGTAAATTTATTACATATTTCTCCTTTGATGCAACCCTGTTTCCTAGAAATCACATTTATATTGTTTTAATTGTGCAACAGCAAATAGAAATGTGTGAATCAGTAAAATGTACAGCTGATAACACATTTAATTTGTTTTTGTAGCAACTAAAGCATGATTCAGCGTCTTTTCATAGGCACCTGCAGCACTTGGAAAAAACTTCCATGATACTCTTTCAGCATATTGTAATTCAAGTCGTCTGAGAGAAAAACTAGACTTATGCACCTCCTCTTGGCTTGACTTTCAGACTTTGGAAAATCTAGGGCTTGATGGGAGACTTTGGCCAATCACAGGTCAGCAAGATAGTTGAATGTTGAGTCTCATTCCCAGGTTGTCAAATATCAACGGTTTGGGTTGGTTACTGTACCTTTAACGCTATAAAACGAAACGTTTCCACAATAAAACGCTAGACATATGTTTTATATTTTGTTGAGTGTGTACTTACATTATCCCAAATGTTTCCAACAATGTTCAAATACAGAGAAATCTGTAGTTTATTCAAGGTAACAGTGTGTTTCCTACTAGCCATTGCTAGCTAGTAGCTATAACTTCAAGGTAAACATGGGATTGTTGGATACATCAGAGAGTGAGGTTGGAAGTGGGTACATCTCACTAAATATAATGTGAATGAAACTTTAATATTACCTCATCCATGAACATAATTTCTGCCTGAGTCATATCCAGTTTTCATTCTGATAACAACTCCCATGATCCCATGGCATTTCATCACAAATGATGTCTTTTGTTATTGTTTTAATGTGAGAAAGACCTGTAGCGGCAGAATTTACATATTGTGCTTTTAAAGTTAGGGAAATATGGTCATGGTTAAATATTAAAATAGAAAATATTTTATATATAAAATATTGTTGAAAGTGACTTTAAACATGTGCCCAGATGTGTTTACTTTATCTGGATTTACATAAAGCAACAATCTTTCCCTAATCAAGGTGCTTTTGTTGTATAAACCTAACCACATGTGGATGTAAGGCAACCTTGTCCTTGATATCAAAGTCCTACTCTTTGTCCACTAACTACCTCAAACATGTCCCTGTGGTTTGATGAGGTAGGTATGCAGCACTTCCAACACTAGAAAAACATTACTAAGGAAAAAAAGTCCAGGAAGTAGTTACATTTTCCTGACAGAACATAATTGTGAAAACAAGTTAGCAGTATATAAACATAATTTCTAGGAGACCGGGTTGCTTAACCACAGTTTATTTGCCATAACCACAATCTTTCCCTGATCTTTATCATACTGTAATTGCTATGCACAGATATTTTACAGTTGAAAATGTTGGCAGTGGACATAAAAAAGTTGTCATTGAATATTGTCCAGGGTTTTGAAGAATCTTCCCATTCAGTATCAATATTCTTTTCTGACAAGAGTTATATATACACACACACACACACACACGCATAAAGTTTCCAGATTGGTTGAGGCCTACCCAGCAGCTGCAGGACACATGCGCGATGGGACACATCACCCATGATTCCTACTGTACATTTAGAGCCGGAAAGCATCAGTTAGCTACCCGAGCATACAGGACTTGGTCCCCCCTTTAGGACATTATCACCTTGTCCAGTCCTCTGGAGGGCCCTCCTCTCCCCTGTGGGCCAGTGCTTCCTGCTAGCGCTAATTAATTAAGAGGGCAGGTTGGCCACAGTGGAGAGCGGGCCCTGAGCCTTTTCATCTACTACTAGACAGGATGCCTAGAGACTTATCGCCTCCTCTCCCAATAATGCCACTGCACAGCCTGCAGAAGTCAGTGGAGATTCAGGAACAGGTAAGTGTACTGTACGGGGAATTAGCTGTAGCTTTTGTAATAAGGCATTTCTTTTAAATCTCCTGTGAGCTTGCTTTAACTGTCTGTACCATATGTTGTCAAATGATTTTAGGGATAATTAGTACACTTCTATTGTCTTTCATTTAATAGTAGTGGCCACTATGATCCATAGACCTTTGTGTTCATCTGAGAAAAGATTTTAAAACTTAAATTATGTCTTTTAAAGGTCCAGTGTGTGATATCTAGGAAGATCTAATGGCAGAATATGGCAGAATATAATATCAGTGTATAATCACCTGAAAATAGGAATTGTTGCGTTTTAGTTACCTTAAAATGAGCTGTTAATATCTACAGAGGGTGTGGGTTGTTTTCCACTGAGACCGCCATGTTGCACCACCATGTTTCTACAGTAGTTCAGAACAGACAAACCAAACACTGGCTCTAGGGAGCATGGATCTATTTAGAGAAGTGGCTACAGATACAGGCCTCAATGTTAATGGAATGAACAAATTCTGAAACAAGTCATTTTGCAGGAGTCGTGATGGTCAAAGGAATGTATCTGCTGTTTTACAGACGCTTCTTTCACAATGTCAGTCTGTGAGGGTAAAGTGTTTTTGGTTTGGCTACAATGTCAAATTGGCTTCAAAACCCGATGCTCTTGCAGGAGGCTTGCTAGTTTTCTGGTCACCATAGGTTCTCCTACATGCTTGGATGGGGAGGGTGATGTGAGTTGGTTCTAGCTCACCGTTAGGTAGGGTTGGGTACAGATTCTGCTCATCGATTTTAATTCCTAACGATTCTGAACAGAGTTGTGTGAAATGCTAATTACCACGGATAAATTATATCAGGACTGAGCTAAGCTGATGTTAACTAGATAACTGTACTGACAGTGGTCTCTTTTTTGGATTCTTGAAAATTTTGGGGTTTTCTTAGGATACTTTATTGTAACAACAGAGAGTATCCTGTCCTTGTAAAGTGTTTTTTAGCATAGCATTTGGCATTTGCTAAATTTGGGCGATTGTTACAACACAGTTTGTGCTATTCATCTGCTAGTCAACCAACGCAGCAACAGCTGAGTGGATTAACTGAGAATAATGCCAGACTCACAATTTAATAAGACAAATGCATTACAAGATGGGAAGACATACATGATTTCAATGGGCGCAGACAGATAGCGAAGTTGGTATACACTAGCTGTTTGCATTACATGTTTTAATTTGAAACTTGTGAATGTGAAATTTGTGTAGGAATTGATAAGTAAAATAGAATTTAAAAAAAAATCGTAATGATTCCTTTAGAATCATAATTTTGGAATCAATTCTTATTTGGAACTGGTTCACATTGCCGAACCCTGCCACTAGTTACCTTAAATAAATTACATATTACTCTGCATTTGAACATTGTTTGAAACATTTTGGATAGTGTATGTATAAAACATAGGTCTGCTGTTTTCAGACATTTTAACTTTAATTATGTAAAGTTCTTTGTAACTTGTGCGATATAAATAAAGGCAGTATTATTGTATGTGCTGTAACCTATGACAGCAGTAAATTAGACCTTTATATTACAGTACACCACTTAACACCAGTGTGCAGCCCTACATCATAACATTTGCACATGGTTCTTGTATACAAGAGAAAAAAGTGTCAGAGGGAAATAGAGCTGGGAAGCAAGTGGGGGAAATAATACGACCACATTTAATGAAAGGTTAAATTTTCATTTACTCACTATTGACTGAGCTGAAAGGGCCATTATTTATTGTATTGGCATGATGTGGCCCATTAGTGCTGTATTGGAATTGGTTTGGCTTCTTTTTCCCTCCCCTTCTCACTGACTCTCTGTTGTTCAGTGTTGTGAGATCGCTCCGAGCTAAAGTGTGAGAAAAGACCTGTTTGTGTGTGTGTGTGTGTGTGTGTGTGTGTGTGTGTGTTTGTTTTCATGAGAGAGAGAGACGTAGACATGGGCTGTGCACGACTCCTCAAACTTTCCCTGCTGAATTCCTTTTGTTCATTTATCCATCGTCTGCATCTTCACATATCGCGCAGTGATTCGGCCATCGATCTGTTGTTCTCACGATCCCACTGACACATCAATGACAATCTAATTCCGTTCAACGGATTTTATCGGCCGCTGTCTCCGCAAAGTGACAAGACACATTGCGGCCGTGCGTAACCTAATAACAGGGTGCTCTGCTCAATCCAGATTAAGTCACGAGACACTGTGGCTCCAGCAACACAGAGCACATTCATTTAGAGAGGCTCTCTAATTGGGGTTGGTGGAAGGGAGGCAAGAGGTGCGAATGTTTCTTTGTTTCAAGTCGTAGAAACCCTCCCTTCATTTGTTTGTTAGCATCCCAGTGTACACAAGACCTTATTGCAATAATGAGGCAACATCTACATAATTCCACGCTTAACTAAATGGCCCCGAGGCCAAACTTCGCACAAATATTCAAGATCAGGTCAATAGCACTGAGGTTAATAAGGCTGTGTATATGTCATGAAATCTTGCTTAGAAACAGTGTACTTTCGCATAATAGAAGCCTCTGATCTGCAGGTTAGGACGTTCGTGGCCTTATGGCACCAAAGTCTGGCTTTTTACATAATTCTTTCACTGATAATGATATACTGCTCAGAAAATTAACTTCAATAACTCTACTACTGTCAAAAATATTTGTTTAAAATATCTTAATCAAGAAAAGAAAAGCATGGACTATATCATAAATAGTGATATGCTGGACGTCGCCATCTGGGCAGTGCCTGACTTGGCTAACACCCAGCTAATCCAAAAATGGGCAAAGAGATGGCGCGTGAGGGGAGCTGAGGTGGCCAAATGAAGCAGCTACCTAGCGGCCAGCCACCCGTGATGGTCACTCAAGGCGGGCACACCCTTAATTATCCACAACTTGAGCCTTAATATAATTAGTATATATTGTTTTTACCTGGCTGTATGTTTATTTCTGCTGTGAAGTTGTCATAGGGCCTCGCTTTTGGAGCCAGCCTCAAGTCGCCATTTGTGCTGCATTCCAAATCATACTTACATACTGCAATTGCCCTTACAAAGTACATACTGTTGCTTGTATGCATACAATTGGGACATACCACTCTCACATAAGATAGTATGTTGAACTTTGACCCTATGGCTCATACACCCATCACAAAGGATTGTGGGTCAGAATGGACAGAAAAGCAGGCTTGCATACTGCAAAATGTGACCGGATGCAGTAGGACATCCTGGTATTCTGCCTGCATTTGACATACTATGTGTTGAGACACTTAAGAGTATGGTAGTATGGTTATTACAACGCACACTTGATGAACTGTAGTTTTTGGCCTTGGTTTATATTGAAGTTACTTGAAAGCCTGACACATCGTATACAGACATTAAAGGGTACCTTGACAAAGCATTGGTATTTGACAACCTATAATGAAAATGGGCTGGTAAAAAATGTCCTCTAAATGCGAACTGTGGCTTCTCTTCATCTGGTTAAAATGTATTGATGCTAAAATACTACATGTGTTGTATAAATACAGATTGGCCTGACGTTGGAGCCTGCGTGGCTGTGACCTGACCTTGGCAGTGAGAGTCTGGCCTCCTACATACAGTATTTCTGAGGTTTCATCAAAGCAAGCTAAATAAAAGCTCTCTGACAGAGGGCACCAGATGGCCTGGGCTTTAGACAGACTGGCATGGCTAGACAGACTTCTCAGTGTCACATTCACATAGACATGCACACATACACACACACACTCATTCAAGCAGGTACACACACACACGACAGTGTCACAGAGGTCAATGTGCTAAGAATGGCAATGCCACTGTGAGTGCCATCTGGCAAACTGGGGTCAAGGTTACACCTCCGGGAGCTGTGACCTGAACCAACTGAGCTCATTCATTCAATGTTTGTGTATTTTTGTGTAGCACAGAAAGACTGAAATCTATGTTCACTGTTTTCTAGATTAGGCTGCACCCCAGTACTGTGCATGCACCGACAACAGAACACACATACCTGCGTGCTCTTCAAATCTTACGACTCCATCATTTCCCCTTGACACGCTTTCTTTCCTCCTGTTTCCTAAACTCTACATAAACAGCGTGGGGCTTTACTGCCTTGTTTTCTGTCTGTCGGCGCGCTGTGCCAGCATCCGACACCAGCTCCCTGCCACTTTCACAGGCTGTAAACATCTGAGCAAGGCCTTTCATCTGGTCAATGTGGCAAGGGGACCTAGGGGCTCTGGATTAGCGCCACGATAAAAACAGGCTCCCGCACTTGGTTTTAGCGAGCTTCAAGCCCGCCACTGTGACAAGCTGTGTTAAAAAAAGCCAAAGGAAAAAAAAAGCTTCACAGGCCAACACCACAAATTAATAGTTTCCTCCAGAAGGCAAACTTGTTCCAGAGTAGACTCATTAATTTAGCCACTATTGGACATTATGTTGCTCTTTTAGTGTTTATTCTGTAAGAATAGTGGTACACATTACAAAACATGATTTTCTGTTATTCAGTAGATTTTTATATACAAGGCATGTTCCTCAGAGTAAATATGAACTCAGAGCTAAAGTGACTTCAAACCCATGCCTGAACCTGCTTTATTTTGAAAAATGCTAAAAATTGGACAGGGGGTGAGCATGGTGGGGGTGCACAGGATGGCGAAGTTATGACCTTCCCTACTCTGACTCTGATTGGCTAGTACTCATTGCCTTCACTGGTTTTGATTGTTTGGATTTGGTATAGTTATGGGGAGGTTTAGGCATGAGGGGTGTGACTGGGTAGGGTGAGGGTAAGAATATCAGGGTAAGCCAATTAAAGGTAGAGTAGCGTGGAACATGTCTTGGCCTTCCTAGTAAAAAAACATAAATTGCACACAGTACAACCAGTGTAAGGGGCATGGCCTTATGGCTATGTATTGCATGACGCTGGAAGTAACACCGCTCAGTGTAGCAGAAACAGAAGAACAGCTAGCAGTGAGAGCTAACTAACCATGGGCAGCTGCTGTCAGACTTTCTGTGTCTGCGGAGAAACAATGGAAACCATCACTAAAGCACACTTGTGGCCCTCTTTGACAAAGTTCCTTTGTTGTACCTGTGTTGTAGCTAGCCATGCTAACGCTAGCTGCACAGATAGGCTGAGAGACTTTCCAGTGTCTGTAGGGGAGCATCAGTACGGTTTAGAGGGCGTTATCATTCATTTTTTAAATATAAATTTCATAATGTAGAATACACCCAAGCAGTATTACCTCTTTTCCAAACACGTGCATGTCGGTTTGACTTGGCACGTCAGTCCAGCATGGCAGGTATTTGCATCTCCGTTATAACAGACCTAACTCAACACAGCTTGGCGTGTTAAAAGAGGTTATGGAAATGCAAATAAGCATGGCATGGTTTGACTTGGCAAGACCAAAAATGTTGCGTTTAAGTGCGCTGTACCTCTTTAATGTAATCATACAGTTCTTGTTGTTTTCATGGCACCTCTAATTTATTGAATAATGTTAAGAGTGTTAAGATGGAAGACAAAAAGTCATGAGTTAGATTCCAAACATTACAAGCCTCTGGCATGTACCCTATCCTAGAGAGCCTCTATCTGCCCCGGGCTTCTTCTTCTTCTTTTTTTTTTTTTTTTCTTTCAGCGTCACAGTAAATCTTCAGAACTAAGGTGTCGAATCAGCACCAGTGTCTGTCATCACAAGAGATGATGTCATTCATCTGTCTATATATAGCGAGTCATATGGACGTGGATATGTCTACAGTGTGTTTTATCTCATTGAAAGGGCAAGTGATTTTCTTTCACCGCCGTGTCAGGGTTGAGATGGACTGCGGTTCAACAACATTAATATTTAAGGAACCCTGGCAACCGGTCTCACCCTCATCCATTATTTGGGCGCTTTCTGACACTCACGGATTGTTGTCCCTGGGTGACACACAGGCAGCATCCAAATCTTAGCCCATATAGTGAAATAGCAGAGATGCTCGTGTGTGATGATTCCCGATGGAGTCGGTTCTGATTCCTCGTTTGATGAGCCTTTGCCCTGCTGGGGACCTGCAAATGTAAGCAAATCATTTGGTAGGTGGCTACACTCTTAGAAATAAGGGTTCCAAAAGGGTTTTTCCTGAAAGGCTGAGATTATACCTAGAAAAATTTGCTTCTGAAAAACCCCTTTTTGAAGAAAGGCTTTGTCAAGGGTTCTTGGTAGGACTAAGGGTTGCATTCAGAACCCTTTTGTTCCAAAGAACCCCTTTTTGGATGGAAGAGTTCTTCAAGGATTGGGTTGAAGAAGTCTCTGGTTACTGTATGTGTTCTTTGTAGCATAATATAAAAGAGTTCTAGATAAAATCCCTGGAATATAAAAAAGGTTCCACCCCCTGGGTGGGTTCTAGATTAAGCCATTGGAGCATTAAAAGATTCCTGGTAGAACACCTTGAGCATGTTTTAGAAAAAACCCTTGGGGTCTCCCTAGTGTGTTCTCGATAAACCCTTGGAATATAAAAGGTTCTTGGAAGAACCCCTTATGTGGTTTCTGAATAAAAATCTCAGTAAAGACTCTTGGTAGAACCCCCTGAATAGAACTCCCAGAGAGGATTCTGGGTGGAACATTTACACCACAGAAACTCTCATAGTGGGTTCTGGGTGAAACCTTTCACGGATAGTTCTAGGTATAACCCCTCATATTAGGTCCTCAGTAGAACTCTCTGTAAGGCTTAAAAATGGAACCTTCATAAAAGATTATACCAGCGACCAAAAAGGGTTCTCCTGTGGGGACAAGCTGAAGAAACCTTTAGGGTTCTAGTTAGCAGTTTTATTTCTAAGAGTGTAAATGTGGACAGAGTGATGTGATAAAATACATGTTGAGTTAATTGTCCTTCTACCTGCCTGTATGATGATCAGTTGATATTTTTTCCCGCCACAGGGGAACATTTTGCCTTTTTCTTCAATCTACTCATCACAGGTTTGAAATGATGTGGCTGTATGCAGCATGTGTGTATGGATCTCAACAGCAGTACATCTCAATCTCACACACACACACACAGCCACACACGTGCAGACTCACATACCTGGAAATGATTTCAAGGACTCGGGGGAATGTGGCCCAGCCGACACCCCAGTCCTGACGCTGAGAAGCAGCCCCAGCCCTCCCCGTGTCCCTCCACAACCCACCACCTCTGTGTCCTGTTTCTGGGGCCCTTAATGCATCCCCAGACCCCTACCAGAGCAGGGGCTCTACAACATGCTGGAGCAAATCAAGTATTGACCTGCAGCAGTTATGTGCTGTAGAACATTATATTCTCATCCGGGTGGCGTGGTGACTGTAAAGAACACTCTGTTTGCCGTGAAACATGGCTTTGCTTATGCGCTCTGCTGCACGCTCAGGCGCCCACGACGCTCGTACATCAAGCGCCGGCCTTGTCGCTCGCTTTATTGAGAGGGAAAACAAAGGGTTGAGCCGGTTGGAATCATTTTTTCTTGGGACGATTTTTCAAAACAGCACCAAAAGCTTTCCTTTTGGGGTTTTGGGGTGGCCGAGGAGGAGAGAACGGGCGATAAAATTGATGAATGGCAGATTGATGGATTTCATTCCTCTGCTGAGGAGAAAAACAAGAGAGATGCACATAAGGTTTTTTTTTTTATGTTTCGAGAGTTTGAGAAAGTTACTTATGACAGATGGAGATGCTTGCTTCCACATTTCCATGCACAAGTGATCACAGTAGTAGTTTTCATGATAGTAGCTGTAGTAGTGCTTTTTATTTATAGAGCCAGGTGGAGAAATGTCGGGGGCGGGTGGACAGGGAAATTGTGTATTTGGGAAATCATCTATATAGCCTAAATGTTGACATCCTTCTTTATATGCAGATAACTGGATCAGTGCAGGATGATATGCTTCTGGACAGTGCTTTTGAAACTTATATATATATATTATATATATAGCGACATACTGTCTACATTCTTGACATACCTGAAATAATTTGTGAGCTTTGTGATTTTGTAATATGTGACTAAATGCTCTCAAATATTAACCATGCAAACTCTGACTGACAAACTGCATTAACATCTATTATCAGGGTGTGGTCAGCTGAAAGACTTTTGTGCCTTATTGTGCTGTAATAATGTGTCCTGTAGCTTGGGACATTTGTTGTTGTATACTAAGATTGTCAGTGATTATGTAAACATTTTTCGTTAAACAAGAACACATCTGACTTTTTGCTTCTCTGCTGTTTGCCAGCTGGTTACAATCGATCTGATGCTAATGTCAAGATTTTTGTTCAGGAACACTACCCAACAAATGATTAGATAATTGGGGGTATGCTTGAAGAAAACATAATATTATTATATACAAACACATATTAACTCTTGCCCAGTGTAAATCAGTTCTCTCCTCATGGTTCCCACAGACATTCAATTGCCCTTTTACCTATAAAAGCTCTTTTAAGGGAGTGGAAAAATGTTGAAATGTTGCTATGTTTTTTTGGTTTTTTTTTTTTGCTGTGACTTAATAAATGTAATTGCTGCCCGGATTATGTTTGATGGGAACATTCTTCCTATGTTAGGGGGTGGTCAGGCTGAATGATAGGTGTAAAAAACACAGGACTCTGGGGTTTGCATCGTTTTATCTGTGGTTAGGTTTAGGCAATAAAAGCACTTTGGTTAAAGCAGTGGTTCCGGGCCCCACTGGAGGGACACAGAGCCATTGTAAGTGGGGCATGATGACCAGGGGAAAAATATGGAGTGAAACTAGGCTGAAAGAATATGATTTATGGAGGAAAATTAAACAAACAAGATTTTGCTGATACTATTGTGCTGACCTTTTTTCTCTAAAATTCAACTTGGATGCTTTTTTATTAGTTGCTTCCCCTGGTCATTGTTAATGATGATTAAAAAAAAATAGTTGGGCCTGAACTTTTCTCAGTGACCATGCTTTAAATGCTACCCTCAGACACTGGAAGGATAGCAAATAAAATACATTGTAATTTTACTGATTCAATCTGTATCAAAATTTGATACAGAGCATCAGTGTATCACTGGTATGTGAGTATTGCTGTCATGTCATTTAAATAACTGCTGAGTTTGGATAGTAAAACATGCAGTGTCCTTGCAAATAAACACTGAACAAGCAGGTTTGTAATAAATATAAACATATTTTCTTTTAAATCAATCGCATTTTAATAAGAAATATCATATTTCATCACAAAACCTCATTTTTTTTTTACCCTTGCATTTTTTTCTCGCAGTCAATACGAGGCCTCAGACTTTAATAATGAGCCATTAAACAATGTGTTTAGTAAATTGATCTGTGAAGAAACACACAATCACCAACAGTCACTAATGAGTTCCCATTTGTCTCTGAGAGCGGGGAAGAGACAGAGTGAGCAGCCCTTCATCCCTCTCCCTTCTCTCTGTTTCATTCATTTATTCCTTTTTTCCCACACAGTCTTTTACTTTCCCTCCTTAAAATTCTTTTCCACATCTCATCCGACACCTTCCTCCGTCTCTGTCCATATCTCACCATCTCCTGCTATGTTCCTCTATCTCTTTTTCTCTCCTTCCCGCTCCCCCCTCTTCCCTCCTAAAGGACACAGGTGACTGAACCCATGACTGTCCTGGCGTCAGAGGATGATACATAACAGCTCAGCCTCAAATGACAAATCCAGCCGACACTGGGCCGAGAAGAGACATATTGATTTTTCAATGATTAATAAGTGGAAAATAATTGTGTTTCATTAAGATGGATGGAGTTTCATTTAGTCCTGTCTCCTCTTCTTCACTTCAGCGCCAGGCAGGCAATCAAATCTGCCGCTACCGCAGCCCGTTAGCCTGCTATGGCAACAAGGCCCGCCACATGTGTTTCTCTGTGTGTGTGTTTGTGCACTTTGGGCAAAGGAGAGCAATGTGAAAAGGAGATGAGAGTCTATCTCTCAAAGGGCTACACATTTACTAGCAGCGTAAAGTATACAGACCCCATGGAGAGATCAAATGTCGACCACAACAACTCAACTTTTCATCCCGTGAATATTTCGACAACTCTGATTATGTTTACATACATGGATATTTTCCCTCTGAACAGGATTATTCATCCCAGGTCAACACATTGGAAATATCAACACTTGGTCAGAGTAACCCTGGTTAGCTCATGCTATTGTTATGCACTGCAAAAACATATCCTTTTTTTTTAAATATATAGTGTACTAATAGTGTCCAGGCTGCCTTCAAATTTTGAGTTGACTGAATTTGAAAAGACAAGTAGAGATAATTTGGTAACGATTCAAAGCCAATGAACTTTTTTAGTCAAATAAGGCCAGACTAACCCTTGTTCGCTCAAGCCCTTATTATGCGCTGTAAAAAATTATTTGTTTTAACTTTAAAAAGGTTAGTGTCCGGGCTGCCTTAAAATTTTAAGCTGCCTTAAATTTGGGCAGCTTAAAATTTGAAAGGCAAGTTTAGATAATTTTGTAATGATTCAAAACAAATAAAGCAGAAAACACAATGGAAATAGCAGCTCAATATGTTAAGGTCTGGGCTGGCTTAAAATTTTATGTTGACAAAATTTAAAAAACATAACATAATTTAGTGATGATTCAAAGCAAAGGAATTTTTCTAGTCAAATAATCTTGATATTAGTTCAGTTGTAAGCTTAAGATATTAAGTTCACCCATCAACTCTTTGGTCATAGTGACGGACCTTACGAACAAATTTGATTTTTGGGGTTAGGAACTGAATTCACTACAAATGTTCATCATGGTTGGCGGTGTTTTCATAATTGTGAAAACAATGATTACTTATTTTAAAGTGTTTTAGAGACACAGTAAGTTTTCATCATCTATGTGTTCTTGGAAAATATAAAAAAGAAGGGTCTCACAATGCATGCTGGGAAGCGTTGTTTGAGCTCTTTACAACAAATTCATTAAACTCATCATTTTGGGTCAAAATACTTCAAGTTAGAAGAACTCATGAGTAATAAGTAAAACTTATTTTACATATATTTACAGTTAGTTAATGAGAAAAGATTAGTTGATTCCACTAAATTTCTGTATGATTTTTTACAGTGGGAGAAACTGGAAACCAGAAACCAGTGGTGGTGATGACTGGGCAAATGTTGGCACAAACGCTGGTCCCTCATGCAGAATCAAAGCGCTTCTTTCTGGACTCACTCAGCATTTTGTGGTTATGTAGATCACAGAGGAGGAAGAGAAACCAATTTCCTCACTGATAGTAGCTTTAACATACACCAGAATGTATTGCAGCTAGAAGCCGTGCTGCATTCTGAATGAGAGGCACAACTCAAGTGGAAAAACTTCTCCACTCAGTCTTACTTACTGGTCTTAACCTACACTGATACTGATTGTTACAAGACCAGGCATGCTGCTTAATTATGGGAAATGAGGGGATTCAGTAACTGAAGTAAGAGTAGACAAGACATGTGAAGGAAAGCAGGTAACCAATAAAAAGTACTCAGATAAACATCACAGGTAAACAGTTTTTGTGTAAACTCACAGTGCATTGTGGGTACACTGGCCAGTGAATCTGTCTGACCTTGTTATGAACTGTTTTGGAGATAGCAGCCATAGTGATGTCTGCCTTCTCTCCAATAAAATGGGACTAAATGGCCCTCGGTTTGTGGTCCTCAAAGCCCCAAGAAAATACATGATTTTATTCTAAAAATTAAATTTAAAACCAATGTCTCTTTCCAAAAATCATGACCCAGTTACTCAAGGTAATTAACACACAGGAACTACTTTCTTTCTATACGAGAGTAGATTCCAGTAAAGTAGTTACAGTAGCTTTTACTGCAGAAAGAAAGCAGTTCCTACGTGAAACTTCATGAGTTTTACAAACGTATTTTTTAGCTCTTTGAGCACCACAAGCCAAGTGTCCTTTAGTTCCATTATAATGGAGAGAAGTCAGATATCTCTATGGCTGATATCTGCAAAATTCAGGAACTCACACCAGAACAATCTAGATGGATAAATAGCGCTACAGGTAAGAGGAAAAATATATATTTCTGATTTTGGGAGCGAAACTGTCCCTTTAAGAGCTTAATGGTCCAGTGTGTAAGATTTATTTGGATTTATTGACAGAATGTGGCAGAAGTGGAATATAAGTACATAAAACAAGCCTCTGGTATGAGACACCTTTGGTTTTAATGGAGGCACCACACAGCATGTAGACATTTATTATGAGGCAAATCAATGAAATACTGTACATCAGCAGCTACCTGATCAAGTGCTACAGTGTGTCCATTGAAAAAAAGACATAATAACATTATCCAGAGAGATAAAACCGTACAAGATAGGGCCTTGTTTCAAATGAAGGCATCAAAGGAGTGGGGGGAGGGGTTGCAGCATCCTGGTCCTCCATCCCAGCATCCCTGTGTATCACTTTAATGTTCATATAATGACATCCCCTCCAAGTTTGTGTCATGGGCCATCAACAATCATAATTGTAAAGTGATTCATTGACTGATGTTGTCAACAGTGCTACTGTCAAGAGAAACTGATACCAGAGAAAGAGAATAGGGCCCTCTAATGAATATATCAATAACCAGTGACAGGTGAAGGAGTACTCCTGACGAAATTTCAAATAAGCTCTAACACCTCTTCTGGAGGCCTTCATTTGTTTTGCTACAGCACATTCTGCCAAGGCGAGAAAATGAATAACACAATTAACAGCAAGAGTCATGTTACAAATGTTTTTTGTTTTATGTTAAGACTTTTCAATTATTTGAAAAACAAAGGTTGACACTTTATTTTACACTACGTAACAAGCCGTACTGTGTATTAAATTTGGCAAAAACTAGAAATATGTTCTTTATTAGAACATATTTATAATAATAATACCCTAATATGCCCTAATTAGACATTATACACCCAACAGTACACTAATAAACAAGCTGTACCTTGTATCAAATTAGACAAATATATCAGAAATAATATGTTCTTTATTAGACATTGTTGGACCCTTATTAGACTTTATAAGTGGGTAATGAGAGACACATTACAACAGAACTATACTGTAAACTAAAGTGTTCCCCACTGTTAATGCCTTATTATAATTCTTTACAGGTTAAGGGTCTGACAGTGGGAAATAAGACACTTTAGTTTACAGTACAGACAGACAGTTGTGAGTACCCTCTGATTAAGTCTAATAAGGATCAAACAGAGGGAAATAATACAGTTCAGTTTGCCGTACAGTTCAGATGTTTCCCTAATTACCCTCTAAAAATTTAATAAGGGTCTAATACTGTCGAATAATGATTATATTATTTCTAGTGTCTGTCTAATTTGATACAAAGTATGGTTTGTTATGTCTTATTAGTGTACAGCAGGAAGTGTAATAAGTTACTTTTTCACTTATTACTCCTTTAAAAAGTAATAATATTTATTAAAAGTATTAAAAGCGATTAGTTATATTATTAGTTATATTACTATATTACTTTTGTACCTTGTTGGCGGCCTTGTTGCATCCCAAAGTTGAACCGTTGATCCAGTGAACTGTTGACATCCAGAAAGTTTTTGCTGTCAGCTGTTCAGACGCGGGCTGTGGTAGAAGTCGACCTCTGTGAGTGTGGCCTTCAGATCAGGTCCCCTCAGCACATGTGCTCTCTGGAGAAACAAAACAACCTCAGAATAACGATAATAGTTCCACCTCATCCTCCATCGTTCCTTTAGATTTTTGGCCAGCAGCTGACGTGACCTGCCCTGAAATGCCGCACGTACAAGTCAAAGGGCAGCCTACATGGGTGGAAAAGTAACTCATTAACTCACAATTACTTGAAAAAGTAACTGTAATATAATTCCTCTTTTGGAAATTGTAATCCCATATTATTTAATGTAACCTGTGTCAGATCCCTTCACCCTGCATACACATACACTTCTCCTTCTGGATGTTATGCGGTAAAACACAATATGATACCGCCAGACTTCTTGCGTCTCAGAAAGGATAGTTCACTTCAACATTTTTTCATATCAAGGACACCATAAGTGGGGACCTCAAATTGCTTGGGACCGATTTGTCGTCTTTGGCCCTGTGTGAGTGTTTGTGTTTGTCTTTGTGTCTGTGTATAATCACCTACACACTTCACAGGGGAACACTAGTGATACATCACCCAAATGAGGTCCAGTCGGGGCCATGATCCATCACCCAGTGTCTAGTCTAACAGCGAAGGTAATGAGAAAAGAACCTATGCAACATTGATGGGGCCTGGCTGCCGACAACTCATGGACAACACTATTGATGGCTGACTGAAGGAGTGACCATCACTATTAATGTCTGTGAGAAAATTATGACTTGGATGCGTGTTTTCTTATGTTTTGAAAAGGCTTCAGCATTCAAATCTCACTGTAATAATTGTGTCCATTGACGTGTGTGAGTATACGACTGTGTGTCCACACACTCGTCTCCCTGCGTACACCTGTCATCCTCACCCAGTCTGGGGAGCAAAAACCTGGCCGAAATGCAATTAAAGGGGCACTGTGGTGCTCCATTGTCACATCACGCCAGGCCTACCTCTCTCTGCCTGCCGCATTAATAGGGTTTCAATTGCCAGCGCCCGCTTCTTAATGGCTGATTTATTTCATTTTAATACCCTTGTCATGAGGTAAGGCCTCTACTGTGGGTCGCATAATAGGGGGCCATTTTCCTCTCTTTCTCCAGCGGGAATGCTTGGCTCTAAAGATCTCCATTTGATATGTGGGCCACAACCCTTTTGACTGAGGCGGTGGGGTGGATGAGGTTGGGGGAGGGTATATTTGAATATAAGAAGTGCTATACATGCTCATTCATAACTGCTAACTTATTACAGATTACTCACAGGCAGTTGATCAGTTGGTTTTAATAATATTGGTCAAAGTTGCTCTTGAATGTAATTATTTAGAGAGAGGGGACATTATCGGTATTATAAACCAGACTACTATATCATTAGTTAAAGGGATAATTTGAATTATTTAAAGTGGGGTTGTATGAGGTACTTAGTGATAGTCAGTGTATTACCTGCAGTAGATGCTGGTTGACATGCCCCCAGTTTGGAGAAGGAGAGCCTGGAAGCTAAGCGATGAACTGCTGTGGACAGGGTCAGCAACAAAAGGTATTTCAGCCACTTGAAAAAGGTCCAAAAGAGAAATCAGGATCAGTTAAATCTATTATATTTCACAAATATTTTCAATGCTCTTCTTTTTTCTGACAGGAACTATGAGCCAAAACATCATTCTCTCCAAACCAACCAAACTCAATAGGCAAAATCAGCCATTTTTCTTCTCAGAGTTGCTCATCTACTGCTGCTTCTATCTGTGAGTTTGTTTATGTTATTGCGTGACCATGGTGAATTGAAACTAATTGTTAAAACATCAGTGTCACACAAGAACACAAACAAACAATCATATAAAGGCAGTGGTAGACCAGCAACTCCCCTGACTGCGAGGTAAAATGACTGATTTTGCCTATGGAGTTTGGTTGGTTTGGATAGTGAATATTTGGCTTATTTAATGGTGTGGTTTCCTGTTGGAAAAGACTGTCTGACTGCAAAGTAAAGCAGTGTAAACATTGAGAATATAGCTTACACTTGAACTGATGTTGATTTTTTTTAGGTGGACCATTTTTAAGTGGCTGAAACTCCTTTTGCTGCTGATGCTGTTCACAGCAGTTCATTGCTTAGCTTCTGAGTTGATACTCCTCTCCGCTTCTCCTAACTGGGGGCGTAGCAACCGGCATCTTCTGTAGGTAATGCACTGACGATCTATTTAAAACAAAGAAACATCAGTTATCTGAGACATAACATACATCATACGTGTGCTGTGTCTTTGTCTTCATCTCTCTCTGTTTTGAGTCTGAGGACAATGGCAGCCCTGTTCCCAAGAGAAGCTCAATTGACTGGAACCTCTGTCATTTAACACACTATTAATTGACTAATGTGCATCACATTGCTGTGCAGCATAGGTAGATGAGGACCATGGGGCCTTATCAGAGTGGATTATGGGAAATTAGCTGAAGCGGCGACAAAACAGGCACGTTCCTGGGTTTCCTCAGCATCGCAGGAGTGCACAATCAGCTGTGGCAGAGCGGATGTTGCTTGTTTGAGATTATTTGCACAAAGGCGATTATTCTAATCACTTAATTCCGGTATTATGAGACATCTGCTCTGTTAAGCTTTATATTTCCATTTCCCCAGATAACTGTGTGCAGACGAGACTTCATCAATATCATTACTCACTACATTGTTTTACTCAAACAACGCCTGTATGATTAATGAATAGGCAAAAGACAGTGTACAGCCATAATTCTCACAAATCAATTACTCATGCTAAGGAGGCCTGTGTTGCAGATCAGCCATAGTATAGTTAATCATACACTTTGAATGGGATGCATGAAGTCAGTCATTCAGTGTGTGGGTGTGATAATCAACTCTAATGTATTAAGTGTTTACAGTGTGCATGCAAGGGGAGGTGTTAATGCGAAGTGTACAATGCATACGTACGAGCGCGCTCTGCAGAACATACAGCACAGGTTTTTGTTGAACGAGTCCATGTAATTGCATTACGTACATTACATGTCGCTTTTCTTGGATATCACACAATAAATGAAGAAGACAAATGCACATGCTCCACACATCATCCTCCACCCCAGCACATGCTGTTTACAGTACAGAGCGCCCAACTGTGAGCTGCACTGGTGAATGTTTCCATTAGCATAATAGGCTTTGAATTTCAATGTCTCTGGTTGGCATCATCATCAAAGGACAGTTGTGGCAATAAAGTAATCCCAAAAGTTCTGTTAATTACAAAAAAGAAAGAGCAGTTTATGAAGACATGATGCCCACATATATCACCCACACACTGACATGGCCACACGTCTTCTTACAAATAAACCAACGTTCAAAACATCAATAAAATCATTATTTCAATTATGCTCCTCGAGGTGTCAAATGAAGTATATCCTGTCATGGAGCAGGGATCCATCCATCTGAGCTCGCTCTTCATTCCAGGCCTAACGGCTCTAATTAGCTTTCTGTCTATACACCAATCTTTCATTCATCAATCGATTGATTTCCCTGTCTTCATTACTACCGGGCTGACATTGTGTCGCTGAGTTGGAAGCAAAGATGGCCAATCCTGTGCAAAAGGTTAAACATGTTAAGTTGGCAACTAGCAGCAGATAAGCCATTGTTTGGGACAGGTTTGTAAATGAATGTGTCACGTGCCGCTTTTCTTTTTCTGTCAGGGGACGACATCAATAATTACATACAGCCGAGGAAATGTGGTCAAAAAGAACGGGAATCAATTGAAGTGGCTGCTTTGTTTGGTAACACTTCATTTGAAGGGGTGTGCATAATACTGTCATTACACTGTCATAACCATGTCATGCCACCTGTCGTAAACACCAAAGAGTCTATATGAATGTTTTCATAAAGTCTTATTAGGTCAATTATGCTATTTTTAATGTTTTTAATGTTCAAAGTTGATATTGTTTGAGATGTGACATTGACAAGTACCGGTGGATGAGTCATCTAATTAGGAGCATAGCCATCATGCCCAACTAAGCTAACTAGCTAATTAGCCAGCTACAAATAACAGCAGACAGCAGTTAGCCTACTTTAGCAACAAGTAAACTAGCTACCCGCTATCTGCCCATCAGTGATCTCTGTAAGCTAAATCACATTGGTACTGTA
Source organism: Lutjanus argentimaculatus (assembly GCA_034769285.1). Lineage (NCBI taxonomy): Eukaryota > Metazoa > Chordata > Actinopteri > Lutjaniformes > Lutjanidae > Lutjanus > Lutjanus argentimaculatus. The sequence continues at coordinate 23,174,767 of JAWZSL010000009.1, read as the reverse complement.
CTCTGTTGTCAGCCTGGCCTTATAACATTTAAAGACATCTTTATGGCAAATCCAAAATGTACCACTTTACCTGTGGTCAAGGAGAATATTCATGTACACACTTATAATGGTCTCATGACAGCCAGTGTCTAAACCATCTACATATGACAGTGTAATGTAATGTTAAAATGTGAAGCTAATCAGTTTCTTTAAGTCTAATAATATTAAGTTGTCATAATAAAGCCATTACTGGCTTGATTAATATAAAGTTGTCATAGCAAAGCCATCTCAGCAATGTCAACTTTGCCTTAAAAATATTAATATTACATTAAATAAAACATTAATAAAAACTTCTTCATGTTCATGACAGGCGTCATGACATGGTTATGACAATGGCAGTCTTATGCACACTCCTTCAAATAAAGTGTTACCCTTTGTTTCTACTCAAGCACTGCATTTACAGTTGTGAGCTATACGCTGCAAATAAATTGAATAAACCACATATGGCAAACAAAAGCATTGAAATAATAGCAATTTTTTCAATACGTAACATTTTTAACTATACATATCCATTGTGAGTGGTCATTATTTCCAGTTTAATTGCACATATCTGAAATGATTAACGAAAAGCCTCGCAAAAACGATCAAAGCACCAAGTGGCTATACCACCTCTCCAACCAGGATTAAATCCAGCGCTGGTTGGGCGGTGGCCATGTTTATTCATGTTTCCGCAATTCCAGCCACTATTTCCGATGATCGTACTTTTTCAGCCGTCTCCCCCTTATGAAATCGCCTGGCCGTGTCTGCCACGCTCCACCCACTGATGCCGTATCATGCGACGCCGGTCACGGTTCAAAGCGGAGATTACCTTGGCTTTATCTAGGAAAAGTGGGTAAACTTTTCTACAGTATCAACCTTTGTACAGAGCCTGCTTCTGCTGCCTGTCACCGAGAAAATAAACAGATGTTCATTTTTTGTTTATAACTGCTCTGAATGATGGATTACAGCACACAGATAGCGGTAATTATCGGAAAACCATTAACATTCCGACACTATCCATACACTAGTCTGTATAGTACTTTGGACATGGGATTTCGGTTATACAGTATACAGGGAACATATGCTGAGCGGAATAAACACTTGCTTAAATCTACTTGCCTTGCCCTTAGGTTATATTTATCCTATATTTATTTTTATCCTCATTTTTCCTGATTCTCTGTCTCTTTTTTCTCCACACCAAGGTGTATGGGTTTACAGTAATGCAGAGTGTATGGGAACGGCGATGGCATGCATTGTCCCTGTTTGACAGCGTCTCAATAGATAATCTCCGAGTGTCTTGGATTTCGTTCAATCTATTAACCATAATGGCATATATTTAGTGCTTTCTAACTTTGCCTTGGGCTTCTGTCACCCTAACATAGCATTGAAAGTGGCAGCATGTTAAAAGCAACGGAATAGCACGCTATCTGCTTGTTTATGAGAACTGAAAAGCATTTTGTTTACATTGGAGGAGAGACAATTTATTTGTAAGTCGCAGCAATAGAAGCATTAAGGCTTTCAGTCGTGTGAATGTAGGTGGATTTCGGGTGAAACTGATAAACCCTAATAAACGCGGCTGACAGGAGGAGTTTGAATGCGGGGTGCTATTGTATTTCTGCAACAAAAAACAGCTGGGTTCATACAGTGGAATGAAAAGCTGCAGTCTGCATCCAGTTCGCTCAACACTTGAGGATTTCATGTACATCTAGGAACACAGTGGAGCGGAATCACATGAAATACACCATCCTACAGCAATACACACACACAGAGGGCTTACTATGAATATGACATCAGTATAGCCGACATGGTAATCAAACTGGTGTGACTTACAGTACATAAAGATGAGCTTTTAAGAGGATGAAAAGGCGATGATACATTGGGTTGCTGAAATATTACGCTCTTATTTGATACAGTAGAAACCACTTTCAGCGACAACCCTGATCACAGTTACAGTTAGCAGCCATATGGATGAAAAAGTGTGGGACAGACTCATTTCAGTACAAATGCTGTTTAATAATTGGCTTATAGTCATTAAATGTCCGCTCACAGTGTTCATTTTAGGTCTTTTCATAGAGGACAACATGGGGAAAAAAATGTACATGTTCCTTTGCCTCGTGGTAACTCATATACACATTGAAATCATGACAGAAAAAAGAAAGACATTTTCTCTCAATGAAGAATGTAGTCTCCTTGAAATGTATGACAAACTGCCAAAAACAAGCTGCTGAGATGCAACAGCGAAACTATAGGCTATATTTTATATGCAATGCTGGACCGAATTATGCACAGTGCATTCATTCATTTCATTTTTACTGTAATCACTGTAAAGCTGTACTTTATTTTGAAAAAGTGCATGAAATTCAGCAAATTGTGACGCTGTCGGCTTCATGTCTTTATATTCATGTAATAAATATACAAATTCCAATTAGGTGGTAATCTGCGGGAAAAATAAAAAGAAAGAAACTAAAATTGTTATATCCATCCGCTAATAGTGACCAGTTTGACATGGATGTGAGGTCACATGAGGTTTCCACTGTATCTGTTATTGGTCAGTCATGTTCTGACCAGTTGATGTCAGGTATATGCACGCCTGACAACCCTGAAAAACTTCTATTTAGTTTGCTCATTTAATGTGTTAAGTTCTGTTAATATCCACGATGCAAGAATGATTTTTCATATTGTTTACATTTAAATTTAAACAAATTCTAATCAGTTAACCTTACTTTTAAAGAAAAAGCATGAAAACTGCTTAATAAAACTAAAGTTATACTAACAAATGCATATTTAGTGTAGTACACTTACGCCTGAGTTCAAAGGTACAGTTCGCCCAAATATCAAAAATAAATATTTTTCCTCTTACCTGTAGTGCTATTAATCCAACAGGATTGTTTTGATGTGAGTTTCAGACTTTTAGAGATATCGGATGTGGAGATGTCTGCTTTCTCTCCAATGTAATGGAACCAGATGGCACTCGGCTTGTGGTGCTCAGAGCGCCAAAAAATACATTTAAAAAACAACACCAGTGTCTCATTCCAGAAATCATGACCCCGATTAATCCACAGACCCTGCTGTGAGCAGTTTTATGTAGGAACTACTTTTTGTGGTCGAATGAAAGTAGTTCCGACATGAAACTGCTCGCAACATTTATGCAGCTGATATCTCACAACCCAGCAACTCACACCAAAACAATCTAGATGGATAACTAGCGCTACAGGTAAGAGGAGAATATGTATTTTTGATTCTGCGATGAACTGTCTATTTAAGAATGGAGGTACAGAGTACTTAATCATTTATTTTAGATGTACTCTTGACCTAGTAAAACTCAGAATTACTATTTCAAACAAATAAATAATAAAAAGTGAAATATATAAATATATATCTGTGGAGGCAGGTATTTGCCATCTACTGAAGCAGGTGATCAGCTAATTTTACATTTAGGAGAAACCTGTGAAGAGTGGGTTATACGCCTTTTGAAATGCTGGCAAAAATTAAATTCAGGTGAAAACCGAATCCAAAAATGGTGGTCACAGATAATAGCATAGACTGTTTGATACTGGCAACTCCAGTCCGTAAATTGAATTAGTCTTAATCCAATACTAATACCATTTTTGTCAACAGAAACATGAAGAAAAATGTTATTATATATTTGTATTGTTATTATATTATCACATTTTAGTTAAATTAATAAAAACTACAGGACTGGACAAATGGACAGTCATTTTTTGGACAGTGTCATTAGCTAATCCTATGATTTTATTAGATGCATTTTTATTCTGTTGTATTAATAAATAATAAAAAATAATAGTAATTTTAAAAAATGATAAAACAAACAAACAAAAAAAAAACAAACAAAAGACAAAGATAGCAAAGAGGGAGTGTTACCACATTTTTAAACAGCCAAAAGAATAATATTTTCATTGAAATTTAAAACTAAATAGTAAATCAGTCAAACGTTATTATATGTCTCTGTCAACAAATAAATTACACACGCACAAAAAAACCTCAATCAAAATTTGGAAATATTGACGAAGTTTTGCTTCCAACCCTGCATTATCTGAATGTTTTATTCAACACTACATCACATCATCTGTATATTTTAAGTCCAGTGGATATCTGTACATACTTCCATCGGCTGTGGTAGGCCTGTGGTGTTTTTTTTTAAAACAGCACATATTAAGGGATGGAGTAAATGTGCAACTAATTGTTCACTAAGTATAGAATTAAAAAGAAATGTTTACCTTTAACTAATTTTCCATTGCATTAATTTTCATGGGACACAGAGAGAGGGATTTAAACTGGTGTAGCTCAAAAACAGATTAAAACATCGGTCAAGTTTTCTGGTGCGATCCGTATTATATGTGAGATTATTCAACTAAATTTGTATTAAGCTCGTAGAAATAATGTTAAATTTGCAACAGCAAATACATTTGAGGGAAACATAATCGCTGCCTGGTTTATGTTTAGAGACGATATATCTTTCAGTAAATGAAACACTACATTTATGTATCACGCTGTATCGCTGAGAGGTGGTCGCGGTGAACGGCAGGCATACAATGTGCAGGACACAGACTCTTGTCTGTGGTTAGGTTTAGGTAACAAAAGTGCTTTCGTTAACGGACATATTGGTTAAATGTTGATATCAAATTTTATGTCAGAAAACTGCTGTAGCCACTATGGCTGGATAGTGTATTACAAGGTTGCCTATCTTTTACTTAAGTAAGAGTAGCAAGAACAATGTGTGTAAAAACTAAAAGTCCTGCATTCAGAATCTTATTTCAGTAAAATTACAAAAGTAATAGCATTGAAATATACTCAAGGTATCAAAAGTTAAGAATGAATGCAGAATGGCCCATTTCACAATCATTATTGGATTATAATTATTGATGAACTTTAATCACTTTAATGGTGCAGCTGGTAGAGGTAAGGGCTCATTTTAATTACTTTACATACTCCTAAGGGCTCGACTGATACTGGACTTCAGGGGCCAAGGCTCATATTAAAGACTAAAAAAAATTCTTACATCAATACATCGGCCAGTCTTTACATGGAACATGTACAGAAGACATAAACACACATTATTTGCAATGATTCCTCAAAAATGGTTAACATATGATAACATAAAGATATATAATGTAAGCCTGATATTTTATAGTCTAACAATAAACTTTATCATGCAAAATGATATTAGAGTACTGAAACCATAAACTTTCACCACTATTTTTAATACCTATAAATAAATATAGATTAAACAAACAGAAATAGAGCAAAATATATCTATATATTAAACCAGAATCAAGAAAATGAATGAAATGTACACAGAATGCTGCCTATAAAGCTAACAAATAAAACAATTTTGTCCTGTTAAAAAAGTTTTTATATATGCATACACTGGACACTATATATGCCGATACCAGTATCGACTGATAGCTGTGATAGGCCAATATTGGCCCAGTAATATTGATCGGGCTCTATTGTTAAATTAATCTATAATATCACATCATAATATATTAGTTGATTTATCTTTTGTCTTGATGATTTGAATCTGCAAAGTAACCAAAGTAAAGTTGCTGATTAAATGTGGTGGAGGAATAAGTACAATAATTGCCCCTGGAACATAATGGAGTAGAAATTATGAAAAATGGAAATACTCAAGTGTATTTGAGTAAATGTACTTAATTACATTTCACCACTGCAAATGAAGTATGCTGTCAGTGGACATTTTACTGACATATTTAGTATCAACATTTTTGCAACTTGCCAGGTACATTAAAGGTACAATATGTATGTTCAACCACCAGGATTTTCTCTCACATTAAAACACAGATGAGGTATTATTAAAGTTTGTTCATGTCATGTTTGGTAACGTTCGTCGACTTCCTTCCTCACTCTTCTGTAGCCGACGTATCCTGTGTTCTCCTGGAAGTTATTGCAACTAGCCAGCAGTGGCTAGTAAGAAACACACCATTACCTTGATGATTTCTGTGGATTTGAAAATTGCTGGAAACATCTGGGAAAATGTAAGTGCACAGCTCAACAAAATGTATAACATGTCTAGCGTTTTTAGACATTTTAATGTAGAAATGTTACATATTACAGCTTTAATTAACAGCGTTTCCTCATTATCTTAATAGAAAATGCGATTCAGATGGTATTAAATTTCCCTCAAAACATATTTGCTGTTGCAAATTAGTTGTGTATAAGCATAATTCATAGGAAACAGGGCTGGTTTAGATTACTCTATACCTTAAATGTCGTATTAGTCTCTGTTTAAAGGAACAAACTGTACTTTAGGTATAGCAGCAGGAGATACAGTCTTGATGGTTATGGGTGGATAAGGAAATGAACCATCAAGATTTGTCCAAATCTTTCCTCTCCATCACGTCAAGTCCCAAATAACAATAAGAACATGACGGCAAGAGGACATTCTGATAGCCTCGCCATTTCCAGGTTAAACGTGACAGAAGGGCATCTTATTGTGGATCCTTTTACGTCACTGTCGGCGTGCGTACCGTAGAAAAATAACAACATAAGGCCTTGTTTCTTTCATGTGCTCAGGTCTGCCCTCCCCCTTTATGCTAATAGCCGTGGTGTTGCATGATTAGTGGCGAGTATTTACAGTAGAGACATTTGCTAATCAACCCATAGAGTTATGCTGCAGATCTGGGAGCAATTATGTCCACACTCAGAGCACATATTTACAACGCACACACACACAGTCACATACACCTATACAAACCGAGCATGCTTTCACACACTCGAATACACACACAGTTAGGAACACATCAATTACCAGCGCCAGCGTTTTACATTTAATCTTCTTATTGGATCCTTGTTAATGTTAACCACTTCCTTCCCCTGCAGTTTATTTTGCTTTTGTGCATGTGGCCTCTGCTCCCAGCGAGTGTTCATGGACCAGACCATCCATAACCCGCACAGACAGACAGACAGACAGACAGACAGAGGGGGAGAGACACACTGAGCAGCTGGCCTTTCTGAAAGCACTGTAGCATTTTGAACTTGGAAACAAATGTGATACATCTAATTTAAGGACAATCATGGTCAGTTATTCCTGCTTTTCACCCTAAAACTCTGGTAGAAAAAGGGCAGGCCACAGTTTAATGTAATGACACAATGATCTGAAATAAACTTCCACTAAACAAGACACTCTTGGTTTTTGTTTCTGATGCAACATCTGACCACAATCTTACTTCCCATAATGGTTTCACCGATGTTTGTTACAGTAAAGGTGATGATGTTATCATGTAAAAGTGACCAGGCTGCGGTTCCCAGAAGTACCTTGACTCTTTCCATTATGAGTCAGACAAGAGAAATGTTCTGTGAGATGAGAAGTCTTTGTTAACTGATACCCAGAAGTTTGGAGCTGTTCAAGTTCACCTCAAGACGCTGTTAGGATCTCATGCTACACCAGAAAGTGTGTATGAAGCTGGAATTCAGGAGAAGCTACCATACTCACCATCATATATACTCATAATGGCCCTTTTTTACATAATTTTGTAAAATAAGACATTTAAAATAAAAAAGACATCTTTATTTACAATGGAATAGTTCATCCTAACATTCTCCATGTGCAGCAACATTAACAGGTCCTTTAGACATTGCAATGGACAGCATCAGTGTTAGCGGCATCAACACAATAACTGAAGGCGTTTGTACAGTACAGCTGATCCTGGCCAGAAAACCTCCAACCATCCAAACATACAACAAAAGCAAGGACAAAAATAAAAGGAAAAAAAAAATTTTTTAGGATGAAAATGCTCCAGCAGATGCTGCTGGATGAATCAGTGTTATTGTAAATATACTGTCAATACGAGATATCTGTGTGGCAATAGCAGCACTTTCTTGTACATTAACCCCAATTATATCATTGTTTAACTTTAATTTATATTGCACCGGACTTTTAAACTAGCTTAAAATGATGAAAGATTAAATTTGAATCACTCTCACTAAAAAATTGCGTATTGACCTTAAACATACACATGAAGAGGATTCACTCATAAAATAGCAGCCTTTTTGAGATGGACTGAGCAAAATAATTCTCTGCTGAGTCATCATGAGCAGGCTAACTAAGTTAAACAACTTATTAGATAGCTAGCAAACAATGTAACATTTAAAAACAAACAAACAAACAAAAAAACTTTTAAGCTAGCAAACGAACGATGAAAAGTGTTATTAAGGAATACACAGCAGCAAAGTTATATTTAGAACAGGTCCTACCAGCACTCAGATGTATTAGTTATTTATTTGGGCTATTTATTTTGATTTGGGTAAGAAAGAATCTACATACTTAAACTGTTTAACTTTGGTTTACATCATTGAACATGGACACTAAACAGAGATTAGCTTTGAATTGTGCAACAGAGCACTGTTTAATTTCAAATCTGGATTTACTCATTTTAAACAAGCTTTGCTAAATTCTGATTAGAGCTAATTTTAGATTAAATTCATCTCTGTTGATGCAACCCAGTCAAAGGATGACTCCATTTCCAGACCAGATGGATATTTTAAACTAAACTATGTAAGTACTTCACAAAAGTTCCCACAACTTACCAAAAAGCCCCTCCTTGTAGTCCACACTGGTGCAACATTTTCCCTGTCTAATTACGTAATCAATGGCCTTTTAAAGGTACAAGCAAATCACCATCATGGTCGAGCCGCTGACCCTCTCCGCGAACCTTTGAGGCTTAGAAAAACGAGATTTGTACCAATCAGGGAGAGCTGACGCTTGACTTGGAGCCGCGGACAGAGAGTCAGGACCCCTAATTAGGACTCCTAACCCCATACTGACAGACAGATTTGTTTTTGCCTGGCCCAGTGTTTGGCCAAGATCTGCTGGGACCCGCAGATCGGCAGATATGCGTCGAGAACTACCAGCATCCCGCGATTGGCGTTCATTAACTGACTTGTTCAAACAAAACACAATCAAACCCCGAAAGCTGCTTTGGCGCACAATCCAAATAATAGAAATAATAAGGCTTTTCTCTCTCTTTTCCCCACGAAAACCCAGGGATATACACTACTCATACTTCAAGAGTTATTAGTAAAAATATATTCAAACGGAGAGAAAAGAGGAGGAAATCACATCCACTTTGAAGGCAAATAAATGTTCGGCCTTTGTTGCTTTTTTTGTAAACTTATATATAATATGAGAAGGCATACAGCCTGCATGATGCTTATAATAATTGATCTAGTACATTTCTTTTCAGACATGGGGGGCTTGTTGGGTAAAGAGTGAATCCAGGCCATCAGTGCTTCCTATTAGGCATCTCTGGTATTTTCCAAACAGCTGCCTTTGATTATTCGCAGCAGGGGCTGCCACAATACCGCCATGAGATAGCATCAGCTGCCTCCAATGGTGCAGCCAGGGACAGGCTACAAGGACAGGATGCAGATGCAAACTCACACACACACACACACACACACACACACACACACACACACTTACTTAGACTCAGTCAGAGGGGTGTACACACACATGCCAAGTAAAGACAAAGGCCAAGTGGCGTGGAGGAGGAGGAGGAGGAGATGGCCTGCAGTGGCTCTTCAGGGCTTCCTGTCTTTTTTTCAGTCCCTTGAGGCCTAAAGATACTTCCCATGGCTGGTCACGCTCATCCAGACCATTTCACATAGAATCCAAACCTTATTTGATGTCATACATAACCCCAAACCAGCCAGACCCACTTCCCCTCCCTGGCAACTGTTTTTATTAAGCCACTGAGTGATGCGTTTACGGAAAGTGCTCTTATTTGTGCAGTCAGACCCCCTATTTTGCAGACATGAAAACTTAATAATTTCAGATTTCAGTGTTATTATCAATTACTGCATTTTTAATACATTAAGCCATGATAGTCTTTTAAGAAGACGCAGATGTCTCCGTGGGTTGCCCTCCATAAAGTCTAATCTGATTAGAGATAGATTAAGGTGAGTTAGACATAATGATAATTGTGACTCATTGCCTTTGCTTCAGATATCCACCTTAATGTCAGGATAAACAACAATATTTAGGGAACCGATAATCAATGGCAGCATTAGATTATGCCCTACAATCTCCATAATAACTCCAAATTGTCTGATTAAGATGCCAAGGTGAGGTATTCTACCACCATCTGTTGAATAGGGCTAAATTGAGGAAGTGTGTGTATGTGTGTGTTCAATGTTGATGTCGACGTGGTGCTCATAGCCTTTTCCATTTCGGATCAAACCGAGATGAAACTTCCCCCCGCTGTTCGCCTTTACAGCAGGTGCTTCATGGTGTGTGCCGCTCTAAACTCCAACCCCTTTTACCCGCTGACATTTAGCAGACACACACATTTTGATCCCCCGCTGCCACGCTGCCAAATATTGAAAGGCAACGAGGAACATAAAGAGCACGTATTTACTTAGCGCTCGGCAATGACACTGCACAGGGGGTAGAGAGGGAGAGAGGAGGAGAGAGGCAGAGGAGAGGTTAGGAGAGAGAAAAGTCAGCGGGAACATATCCGTATCCATAGAAACCTCAATCAAAGCCGATTTGTGACCTCACATTTTAGTCATTGGCGCTTTTTAGAAAACAATTGAGGGTGAAAAGCACTTGAGTACCACCCAACATGGCATTAAAGGTGGGAGAAAAGAAAATTGTTTTTCAGTATGTTGATGCTTTTTTGGTAGATGCTATTAGCACCCAGGTGTCAGTAGCCAACAATGCTACTTGCACCCAGGGTGGAATAGCCAATGTCGCTATTTATACCTGTTTATTACCTAACATGGCAGAGAAAACCACCCCACCCACTCCTTAGCCAAAGATGTTATTTGCACTCAGGGTGTAAAAAGCAAATGTGCCTATTTACAGAGACAAACCATGATCCTTTCCTAAACTTTGCAAATAGTTGCCTAAACCTAACCCAATCTATGCCTGAAAACTGAAAATAATAATATAAAACTTAAAATAACAAGTCAACTCATTTTAAAAATGAAAGTCGACAGTAACTTCTATCTTCACACAAGCTCACATCCCAGGTACCTTGAGCCTTGTGTTCAACCCATCCATCCACCACAACAATGACTTTGTTGCCTTTGATATATATAGCAAAACTACGGTCCTGGGTGAAAATAGTAGATTGCTGCCGGGCGACCATTTTTACGCGGGTGCAAATAGACACTCAGGTGCTGTTTTTAAAAAATGATTCCTAAATCAATTCTTTTGATATAGAAATAACTGGCAAGTCATTTAGCTTGCTGCTAACACATAATGTGAATTACCTTTAAGGCACTAATTGAAATTAGCTTCTCGATCGCGGTAATATTATCTTAACGAGCAGATACATTTCCCTTCACATGCTCAACATTAAACAATGTGTGCTCATGCTTTCAGACATATATTTCCTCTGCTCTGTGTGGAAACAAACAAATAGCTGCTAATATGCTGGTGTACTGTCTAGTGCTTGCATACTGTCATATTTCCCCGGATATAGTATTCACCTGGCGTTCTATTGCTTTCAAACTCAGGTTTCAGATATACTGAAAAATGTCTTTTAACCTGCTAAATAGCATGTTAGTAAGGGATTTTGGATGACTGGCTTCTACTCCTCACACTGAAGAGTTACAGCAACCAAATGTCAAACTCAAAATTCCCAGTGGGTTTAAAAATACAGCCACCACTGAGACATTGGATATTGCATGTCAGTAGAGAGTAATATATAAAATGTATATTTCCATTTCTTTTTCATTCATTGTTAACCACTTGATGAACAGGAACAGCCAGTCGTGGCACTTTACTTTAAAAAGTATATTTTAAAATGAAAAATCATATATGATTTAACTTTTCTCTATAGTCTAGTGTTTAAAAAGAAAACAAAAATTGCAATATATTGTAATATCGCATCATAGAACTACATATCTAATCTGCACCAAAGTATCATTATAGTATCAAACTGGGAGATAGGTGTATCGTCCCAGCCCTAATGCCAACCATCAAGCTTTTAGTTCACAAGAGCCATTTGGAAAATAATAAGTTTGTTATTGGTCTTAAATAGTGCCTAATTAAAATGGTGACCCCGACCAGGCACCCTTTTCCTACACCTAACCTAAACAGGAAAAATCGGTTTAATTGCAGCTGGAAAAAAAAAAAGAGCAGATCTTTTTTTTTGTATTGGGGGGGTTTGGGGTGGTGAGAGGTAATTGACCTCTGAGTGAAACAAATGAATCCTCGGGGGAATCTGGCTCAGATGGATGTTTAAATGCAAACAGTAGTCGGGTCCACTTGCAGAGGAGAGGGCCAGAACCGCACAGGCCCTCAGTCCCTGCTGAGATCCTATAAAATCAAATCAAAGAATCTGACATTTTCACTAACCAGAGGCCCTGGCGCTGGTTCCGCTACAATAACATATGGACAAACGGGACAAATTGAAATGAAAGTTGTAAATGACGCTCACGTTAAAATGCCTGGGATCAGAGAGAAAGGAGGGAGGGAGCTGAAGCAGGAGGAAAGAGGGAGAGAAGATTAGTGGTTAGGTGAAAATGTTTATTTTCACACTTCAAAGTTCCCAGCTCAGTGTGTGTGTGTGTTTAAGATCAACAGACCTTGTGATGAACAACCTGTTCCATGCTGGAAATACATTCTGTGAAACACAACAGTCCTCTGTAGAAACCTTGCAAAGCACTGACTGGGGAGTATTGAATTACAACTCTGCTATACTGTGAAGCAGCGAGAGAAATACACTTTTTACTCCCCCCCCTTTCAGAAGATGTCACTTTCATGTGCGTGTCTCAACCTCGACACACAGACACAAATCGAGCCTTTTTTATCTCGGCTCTGAAACCTGCTGAATCAGTCCTGCAACGTGCTGAACCGCACCTCCACATCATGACTGGTTGGTTGGTTGGTTAGCCCAGTTTGCTGTGTGTGCAGCAGCTGTATGGCGCAGGCAACAGCAACCACTTAAGAAATGATTTGTGTTACTGTTTTAGTCAGATGCACATTCGCTATTTTTCACTTGAGTTTTGATATTATCTAGTTTTTACAGGTGGCGTTTAAAGGAAAACAGAGCAATGTTACATTTTTAGCCGCATAAGTGGGAAGCATTATTTCACTACCAGGTGTAAATCACGCATTTACAACATGACTGCTTTTTAGGAACTATTGTAAGAATAAGAGCGGCGGGTTTTGAAACACAACAGTAACCAAAATGTAATCTTTTTTAATCTAAGCCAGTTGAAGACCTTGTAATCTCAACATGGAGTTTTGGAGATTTCCTATATAAATGGGAAAGGAGGTGTCAAGTACTTCAAATGTAAGGGTAAAAAAATCTGGTATTATTTTTCAGAACACTTAAGAACATATAAATATCAGTTCTTCTAACTTAAAGTCTTCTGGCTTGCAATGTTGAGTTGAGTTAGTGTACTGTACACAGTTCAATCAACTCATTAAATTAAGTTTCCAAAGAAATATGATCAGCATGTTAGCAGACTTCCCAGCATGCATTTCTGAGACAGCCTTCATTTTTATAGTTTAAGAAAACATTTATGATCCAAACTTGCCTTCTGCCAAATAGAGCCCGACTGATACTGGATTTTTAGGGATGATGCTGATACCAATATTACGGAGTAAAAAAATATGGATCTCGATATATCAGCCAATATTTTTTTTTTACAGAACATATACATAAACACACATTTTTTTATAATGATCCCTTAAAAGTGGTTATCAAATACTTGTTACAAAGACATGTAAAGGAAGCAGGATATTTTTGAGTTTAACAATTAACATTATGGTCTGAAGTGATATCAGGGAACTGAAACAGTAAACTTTTGGGATTTTTTATTGTTAAAAATAACTATAATTTAAAAAAATATATAAAAATAATTCGATATTAAAGAAAAGGATTAAGAAAAAAGTATTAAGGAAAGAATCAAATATGCATATAATGCTGTCTAAAGAGGTGACAAATGAAAACAATTTGCATTTTCATATGAATGTATATTGGACAACATATATGCAGATAATGATATAGACAGATATAATGTGATTGTCCAGTATTGGGCTGCTAATATTTGTCAACCGATATTAGTTGGACTGTAAAATGTAAAAACCTTGTGCAGTGTTTACTCACATTTGTGTCTAAAGGTGCAGCTATATATTGGTATTGACAATAACTGCAATATTTAAAGTAAATATTAATAACATGTTAATAATACACATATAATAATTCATGTTAATAATCCAACAAACATTAAACATACTGTCTGGTCTTAAATCAGTTACTATTTATGGTTACAGACTCGCTCTTCACCTCCCCACACTTTTGAGTGTAATTAATTTGCCAAATAAAGGATGAATTTTGCTGAAATCATCATTTCTTATTTCAAATTTTGTACAGACATTGCGATGAATAACATTATCGTGAATTCTTTTGGCCAAATATGATGTCCTGACGAATGATTGATAAGTGTATAATCATAGCACATAGCAGTCCAATGAAAGGTATGGACAGAAGTTATATTTTAGAAAATGAACTGAGTTTGGTCATAGCAGTGTTTCATTACATTAGGACTGCAATCAACAGTTATGTTAGTTGCAGCCCCGTTGATTAAAACCCAAGATGACGTCCTCAAATGTCTTGCTTTGTCCACAAAGAAACGATATTCAGTTTACTGTCATAGTGGAATGAAGAAACTAGAAAATGTTCAAATTTGAGAAGCTGAAATCAAGGAATTTGGACATTTTTTTTCTTGAAAATGACTCAAAACGATTAACTGATTATCAAAAGAGTTGGTGATTATTTTAGTAGACAGCCAATCGATAAATTGACGGATTGTTGCAGCTTTACATTACCTTACGATTGATGTCATGACTTATTACCTCCAGCTTCCTTTCTGTATAAAACCATACTCTTTAAATTTTGTTGAAATGCCATTCCTTCTTAGTAGATGGTACACATATTGTCAGCTGGGGAAGGGATTATGGGATACATGCATCAAAAACATGAAAGCATACAATAATATGTTTACTGTCACACTCTGATCCTCTTGCATGACTCCTATAATCATCAGATGTTATATTCCTCCTGAGCCCAGCAGAGACATGGCCTCTAGTGGCCTTTGACACATGATTGAAGCCTCAGTTGTCTCCCTGCTCGTCTGTGAAAGCCCTCATGTGAAGCACCAAGAGATGGCAGTATTTCACAGAATATGTGGCATGGAGCGGGGAGGTGGGGGATTATCAGGAGCCACTGCAGCACTGGTTTACAGCCTCTTCTGTTTGAATTGGAAAAAAAAGGTCTTATGAGAACTTGTAAAGGAATATCTGAGGAGCATATTGTCATCCCATTCTTTG
The DNA here is from genome assembly GCA_034769285.1 of Lutjanus argentimaculatus. Classification (NCBI taxonomy): domain Eukaryota; kingdom Metazoa; phylum Chordata; class Actinopteri; order Lutjaniformes; family Lutjanidae; genus Lutjanus; species Lutjanus argentimaculatus. The sequence continues at coordinate 23,159,421 of JAWZSL010000009.1, read as the reverse complement.
TTACATCTCTATACGTCTCTTTTTAATATTTACATCTCCCTGCTGGATTGAATAACGCTACTGGCCCTCAGTTCCAGTGTGTATTTAAAAGATAAAAGAGTGAGTTGTAATGTTGACGAAGTAATATGCTGTATCAGAGTCAATGTATTTGTTAAAACAGATGGAGGCAGTTCCTATTGACTATCAAGAATTTGAGCAAAGATAACTGTCAATTTTGCTTTTATCAAACAAGACTATTAAAATTTTGTTGTTTAGTAAAACACAGGTTATACCATATTTCAAAATATATTTTTATAATGCAGAATAATATCTTTTTGTGATGGATTTTTACTGTAACTGTAAAATGAGTCAGAACAAAGCATTTCCCAGATGCACCCGTCCCATTAACAGTGCTGCAATTTGATTTTAGATTTACGCTTTCTGCTGCTTATAAGTCAATATTATCCAGTCTGGCGACACACTTATTTGTGCCCTTGAATGAGATGTTTGTGAACCGTGTATTGGAGAGGCAGCTGCTCAAATGTTAGGGGAAGGAAATCAAATCTAAATAAACAAGTTGCACCAAATGTTTCATCAGCTGTCACGATGCGAGAGGAGGGTCACACACAATGAGAATAAGAGACTTCCTCCTCGCCGTCGCTGCCGTGGAAAGCCTGCCAAAGTTTTTTTTTTTTTTTTTTTTTTTTTTGAGTGTAACATTTTCATGGAGTTGATATCAGAAAAAAAAAAAGGAGATCCAGATAATCAGCTCCTGGCTAGTTTAGCTATCGACTGCTCTTGTGATTCATTCTTTGCATCTTTTGCATAAATTCTGTGTATTCAGCAGCGGAAGTTGTTTTATTTATTTTATTGTTGAAGGAATAAATTCACAGTACACACATATTAATTTATCTCTTTTTTGTGTGTTTGTAAATGAGTGTGTGTGTGCAAATGTACAGTACTGCATATCTGTGTGTGTGTGTGTGTGTGTGTGTGTGTGTGTGTGTGTGTGTGTGTGCACATGAAAGCACCCACCAAATGGCATACGTTATGATGTGTGTGAGTTCCTCTTTTTTGTTTCCTTGTGTCCTGCGCATATCTGTGTGCATCTTCACATGCATGCGAGTGTGTGTGTGTGTATATGTGTGTGTGTGTGTGTGTGGGTGCGTGCGTGCGTGTGTGTGAGTGTGTGTTACAGTGCATGGAGGGTAGAAGTCAGGCCTGGGCCTTTGTAATGAGCAGCCTGGGTTCTTTCTGGTTCAGCTGCTCCTCTCCCTTATTTCACGCTGCGCTGCTCTCCAACTCCAGTGGCCCAGTGACTACAGTCCTGCGTCTCCCTCCTCCTTTCTTCCTCTGTCTCTCTTTGGTCTATCTTATACCTTCTTTTTTCTTCTCCCTTTTCTCTCTTTTCTCACCATATCCCCCCTTCTTTGCCTTCCCTTTTCTCTTTTCTCTGTTCCTTCCTCTTTTCCCTCTCTCTGTGTTGTTGCACCTAAAACTATCACATGGGGAGCAGCAAGCGAATGAGAGGTAAAGGAGCATGCATGAATGGTCACTACTGCCCCATACCATTCATTCCAGTCAGCGAAGGGATCTGCCCTCTAACACTCCGCCTCACCTCCTCCCTTTCTTCCACAGACACCACCAACACCACCTCTACAGGCCTCTGTGGAGCCTGAGCTGCTTTAGTATGGAGTGGTTATAACTAGGGCTCGACTGATATTGGATTTTTAGGGCCAATGCCGATACAGATATCAGGGGAACAAAAAAAAAAATCATATATCAATACATTGGCCAATATTCTTTACACAAAGTATAATATAAAAATAGAAATAGAAATCTACTTGCCCAAAGTCATTTTTTACTTGCCATTGTACATATTGTTTTATTAGCATAGCATTGTTTGTAGCAATAAGAAGAAAAATTTAAACTTAATTGTCATGTTTAAGCTAGGGCTGCAACTTAAAATGAAATAAAATGTTAGAAAATAGTAAAAAATGTCAAAGGTGACATCTTTACATGTCAGTAAATGACCAAAGATATTCAGCTTAATATGATAATAAACAAAGAAAAGCAGGAAATTTCCACATTTGAGAGGCTAAAAACAGCATTTTCTGCAATTTTTGAATTAATTTTATGGCGGGGAAGTGAGTAATCCTTCTTGTTGAACCCTGGCAATGGAGGCAAGATATTTTACAGTTAAACATAATATGTCCAAAATGATACGTTCACTGCTATTTTTAATAATTAGAAATTAGTATAAATAATTTAAAAAACAACACACAAATGGAACAAAATATAAGTCTATATTTAAAGGAACAGTTCACTCCAAAATCAAAAATAATCATTTTTCTCTTGACCTTCAGGGCTAGTTACCCACCTAGACCTTTTTCTGGAGTGAGCTGCCAAGTTTTGGAGCTATCAGCTGTAGAGATGTCTGCCTTCTCTACAATATAAAGACACTCAGCTTGTGGTGCCCAGAGCGCCCCAAAAAAAAATACGTTCGAAAATTCATCACCAGCGTCTCTTTCCAACAAGCATGACCCAGTTGCTCAAGAAAATCCACACACCTTGTTATGAGCAGTGTCATGAATGAACTACTTTCTTTCTGCAGCAGAATCTACTGGAAGTACTTTAGAATCTATTGGACCTACTTTCTTTCTGCTAGAAAAAAGTAGCTGGGGAGGAGGCAGACATCTCTACAGCTGATAACTCCAAAAGTCTGCAACTCACACCAAAAAAATCTAGATGGATAAATAGCACTAATGGTATTTTAGATTTTAGGGTGAACTGTTCCTTTAAACCTGGATTAAGAAAAAGGATCAAGTAGACACATAATGCTGCCTGTAAAGCGAACAGTTAACAACTAGCTAACACTAACCAATCTGCACTGTGCTCTGTTTTTAAAAAAAAAAAGGGCAGTAGGCCAGTATCGGGCTGATAATATCGGTCAATAGATATATCAGTCAGGCTGAAGTTGTAGCAAGACATTTCTGCACATACACATACACACATGTGCACACACAGAAACTGTATTACTTCCCTCTTCCTCTCCTCTATCTCCTTCAAAAGCCAGTATTTCCGGAACCACAGCCAGATATATATGTGTTATATATATACTATATATATATATATATAATATATATATATATATATATATATATATTTATATATTTTTTTTTTTTTATCTCTTGCTCTCTCTTACATGTACTATTTCACTTTTCATTTCTCTGACCTTGACTGTAAGCACAGTTAAAGTCACTCAGACATACTGTATTAGTAAAGGTATGGGAAAGAATAAGAAGGCTGAGTCCCGTCTATCCATCCATCCAGTGCATTTGCCCACTGAAGCTTAGAGCGCAGATGCAGTCAGAAAAGTGACATTCAATGAGTGCATTGAGAAGACGAAGGCATCGAACAAATATGGAGTATTATTAGAATAGTAATAAAAGAAGAGGGGGGAAATGCGACTACGCCTTGACTTATTTTCCTTCTTTTGATGAGGAGGAAGAAAGGATGTTCCACAAAGGGTCCAATAAAAGCAGGCTTCCCTGAGTGGAGGCAGAGCGACATGTTTTTGAACTCCAGGGGGGAAGAAGGCTTCCAGGCCACTCTTTTGAATGGATGGGAATCTGTCTGTTACTGAGGTAAAGGTGTGCTGTGGAATTTAACGCTTTGTGAGTGACATTTAGGGGTCAACTTCTAACAACTGTAAAGTTTTTTTTGTTCTTTTTTTTATTGGCTGAGGCTGATGAATGTGTTGAGATTTCTATCAGTTGCAGTTGACAGATATCTTGTAAAATCTGTCAACTTGACCGTTGTGGCGGTTAGTTCATAAAAAGCAGCATGTGAAAGGAATTCATTAATTCTTTTTAGTGTCGCAGTTTACTATTACTGTGCTTTTATTTTGATCTTTGTACTTACAAGCAGGATGGCCAATACTGTTTTTTGGGGGGCTATGCGGATATTAGGTAGTAAAAAAAATTGCAACACCATTATATCGGCCAATTCTTCTTTATTTCTCTAGAATATCCAAAATGACATTATGGCACTAAAACAGTAAATCTCACTGTTTTTCAAATAACTATGAAAAAAAAAAGACAAATGTGATTAGGGTGAAATGGAATTGGATATACGCGAAATGCTGCCTATTAAAGTAAAAATAAATGAAAATAATCTGCTATTCAAATATATATTTGCCAACAAATATGGTGATACTGAAATAGAGCGCTATAGCTGGGCCAGTATCAGGCTGATGATATCGGCTGACTGATATATCGGTCGGGTTCTACTTACAAGATCTGTGGGTAATCAAAATTTTAGAAAAATACAAAAATAAATGCAGCCACTGACAGCCATTTCTAACATGATTATGCTCATGCATGTTGTTTTAACCCTAAAGTATGTAAAAAAATATAGAAAGTTTATTTTAGTATTTAACACAAATCATTTTAGTATTAAGACTATGTTTAATTAGCATGTCCACAGATAATGTTGAATATAGGGCTGCGACTAACGATCATTTTGATTTTCAATTAATCTGATGCTTATTTTCACAATTAATCATTTAATCTGTAAAATGCCAAACTGTGAAAAATGCTCATGACATTTTTCCAGAGCCCCAAGTGACATTTTGCCCAATTTCACAATTGCTTTGCACAATTGACAATTGCTTCTTTTTTACCAACCAGAGAAAACCCAAAGATTCTTCATTTACTGTCATAAATGACAAAGAAAACCAGCAAACCAGCAAGCAGGTTATAGATATTGTGTTAGAGTGTAATGTGATAAGTAAGAAAGCATGTTGAAAGAGTGTTTGTGCAGATGTGTCAACGTTAATGAATTTTTGACAGTGTTTTCAGTGTAATATAATAGCATCAGTGGTAATTTTGCATCAGTGTAAGTATGATTTTTGTCAGTGCTCATTTTGCAGCATTACGTGTCAAATGTCAGATGTCTTATTTGGGTTGCAGAACTCTTCGCACCTCGCTCCCTCCCTGTGACAGCGATCCTCGGAGAATGAATCAATTTACACCACACTATGGATATTAAAGCAGGTGATAAATATAATCGTCTCTGGCGATCACCTTCCAAAGTAGCCGTGTAACTGTTTTCAGCGGCGTGAAATCCTTTATCAAGCCGTCGCTGGTTGACAGAAACAATTATCCAGAGAGGGAGGTAAATGAATAAAATTAGCACTTGGAGCCCCCTTTGCACATTTGCGCCTGTGGCTATCACCATGCGACGACTTCCCAAACTCTTATCACGAGCCCCGGCACCAGAACGGCACAGTAACCCCCCACCCATTTCACAATACCACTCCAAAACACACACACACACACATTTAGCCTCACACTCCATGCTTGGTTTAATCACACAGTTGTGTTTGGGTAGTGGCAGTGTAGTTCATAACGGACTAATTTTTGCTGCGGAGGATTCCAAACCAAAATACTGTGGTTGCAGTGTGTTGTGAGTGTGTGTGTGTGTGTGTGTGGAGGGTTACGTGTGTGCTCAACAGGCTTAAAGTAGAGAGGAACCTCGGTTCACATACTTGACATACATTTTTATTGCAACAGGAAACACTTAGGCCAAATGCTCCCATGTTCAGAGGTGACTTGCGGTTTTCAAACTGGGCATTCCTTCCCAATCTCTGCCTGGGAGCCCAGCGAGAGAAACAGAGACTATTAAATGAGGTCATAATTGTTTCCTCCCTCCCTCTCACCCCCCCCATCTTCTCCCCCACCTCCTTCACCGGTCCCCTGCATAGTATTTCCTGTTAGGACGGCAACCAGACAGCCTTTATTTACCCTGTGCTCATTTCCCTAAATTAATACCCCTCGCCCACATCTATGGCATGGGATCTTGTTTTGTGAACCTAATAAAAGTTTGGGTAAATGCTCCGCAATTTGTTCCACTGGCAACGGCTGAGCCTGGAGTGTTGGGCGAGGTGGTGCAAGCTAAGGTTCGTGCTTTTTTGTGCGGTAGTTCATCAGCAGGGGGACGTACAACAAACACACACTTCTTCCGAGAACACGGACACGCTTCAAAGATTGGTCAAGTCCCAAGAAACTATTCAGCAGTACAGCATGTTTTATGGACTGAAAAATTAACAAATTGTTTTAAGTTCAGTGCTTTTTTTTCACGTTGCAGTACAGGCAACACACTTTTGATGAGATTTTGTCCCTGCTAACACCATATGTAAGGATTTCTGTGGTTTCCATATTGGATAATGTGGATAAAGATTATGCATTTAGTGGTGAAATGGAAACATACTGAATACTCATACTTACACATGGAGAATTAGGCAGGTCAGTCATTGGGAAATATGGACAGGAAAACTTTTCCAAATCAGGGTCCTCATCCACTCCAGCACCATCACCATCACCAGTGCAGCAATATTTTTTTTAATCTACTTTTTTAAAAATCGAATTGACCCTTCTTAAATCCCTAAGTGCTTATGCTATATGCTTAGCTTGATGGTCAAAATACATTGCTAATGCAACTAGCTAGCTAGTTGGCTCAAGTTTTGCTAACATTAGCTGACTTAAGATTTGGTTTTCTTTTCAACATAGACAAGCCTTTTAGATATCATGTAGCCTACAGAAAACAAGAAAGGAGAAAGTTGACAGAGGTTCAAAAAGGTTGGGAGTTAGGAAGGGTCATTAAGTGAATGTGTTAATGGTACATAAGGATTAAGCCATCTTAAGTTTTATTTGCCAGTCTGCCCAGCTCCTTACCTTTGCCACATTCAGCTTCACCTGTCATACCTGGTGCTTCCTCACACTTTTTTTTGGCCAGAAATTTGCTTGTTGGCGCTTTCTCTATTCATTTTCTTGATTTTTTTTTTAGTATTTTCACTTCACATCAGCTGCACATGTGTCTTCTGCATATGTGTTTTGACCGCACTACTTTCACAATAACATGAGGGGGTGGGGGATCAGATTACAAGTTCAATATATTTTAATGACAAAACATTTATTTATCATGTAAGTACATATAATTATATTGTCAGTGACATAAGTCAATAAATACATTTTTGTATTTGATCCCATTAACCTTTGTATGTATTTAGGTTTCATAGTTAAATTCAGTACAGTATATTTCTGGTGATTTATAGAGTACCCCCAATACTCTGGGAGTCCCCTGGACCTCACTTTCAAACCCACTAAAATTACCTTTACAGAAAACACACACACACACACACACACACACACACACACACACACAACACACACAAAAAAAAACAAAAAAAAAAAACAGTCAGAACACACAGAACTCTGCCAAGACTGCACAATCATTCAAACTTGTTGTTTTTAATAATAGAAAATTTCATTCTGTATCTAAATCTGATCTACATTGAATTATATCTTGTGGCAGCCAATCATCTTTTCATTCTGAGTGATTTCATAATAGTCAAATAGTAGTTCAAATTAGTAAATGTCCAAGAAAAAAAAAGATGAACAGTATCTCCCATTTTCCTATAAAAAAAAATCCTGGATCTTAATCTGGACCAAAATCTTGTTTCTTGGACCATGACTCAAATTCCATTGTAATCTGTTAAGTTGATATGAGATACCCTGGTGTTATTGTAGCAAACAAACTAACTGCATTCAGACCAATATATGAGTCAGCTGATATTATCGGCCCGATATTAGCCCAGCATCGGTCTATATTAGTATTGAATATATGATATATGTGAATTTATATGCATTGGCCTCAAAAATCCAGTATTGGTCCCCAAAACAAACAAATGTGACCAAAAACCTAACCTGCTTGTTTTTTGGTAATACATAAAATAATTATGTACATTCTGTAATAAGCAAATATTTTCATATGCATTTATGACTCGTCTTGTGTTATATGTCAGTTCAAACTGTGTTAATTACAACACATGCTTCAGTAATATGACTTGCTCCTCAGTGATTCGGTTGTCTCAGCCTCCACTCAAATGTGTTGAAAGTGCTTCATCGTTTTTAAGAGTGTGCCACTGGTTATCTTCTTAACTCCTCAGAAATCTAATTTCTCTCTGGGCAAGCATTTAAATGCCTAATGACTGATAACTGCAGCTTGGACTGTGTGTGTGTGGTTCCTCCTTCAGCTGGATTGAGATAAGAAACTTTGCTGAGCATTTTTTTTTCTCCCCCTCCTTTCCCTTTTCCGTCGGGGGGCAGCGATAACTCCCCGGCTCTTCATTCGCTGCTTATTTGGCATCATTATGTGTAATCGGCCTAATAGAATATGTCAGGGGTAATACGCAGAGGTTTGGCATGATGAAGCTGCTTTCTGCCTTTTGTGGAGGTAGCCGTTGCAGAATGACATCCATCGCAGATGAATCTTCGGAGTAAATAGAGGGTTTCGTGTTGCAAAATGAGAGTATTGATGCCATCCTACATGCCCTGTAGCCAGAACTGAGAAAAGAGGAATGGTGAGAGGAAGAGAGGGAGCGACAGTGAGAAAGGAATTGGGATAAAGCGGTATAGGATATCCAGGAAAAATACTATGGCTATGGCTAAGCCAGGAATAATGACTTTATTGAATTTGACTGTGGTGCATTACGCTCTTGCATTCTTGAATGATTGACTTCTCTCTTTTAATGTTTTCTTTTCTCCCTCTTATTTTCTCTTCCCCTCTAAGACATTCATCTTTGGACACACAGAGACATAAAAATAATGTTTCTCAGAGGCGATCAGCAATTGACCTTGGGCTTTTTTTTTTCTCGCTATGCTTCAGTTCCAACAGAAATTGTACTCCACTAATTGTGTATAAAAATGTACTTTGAACTCAGTGGGGAACTTTAACTTGATTTTTGCCCACAACTGATGCCCCGGCACTCTTTATGTGTCAGTGTTTTGAATATACACTTTTTATTCAGCTGTTTCATGTCCCTGACACAAGTACAGTAGCTCATCAAAACCCGGCTCTGTTGCCAGCTCCAAAGGTGATGCCTCGGCTTGAATAGTCTAAAAAGAAAGTGCACTATATTCAATTTACGATGCCCCTTTTTTTTGGTGATTGAAATTATACACGCATACACAAACACCAGTGTCCACGCTCCATCACTGACACTTCCCACACACATAAAAGCACAATACGAGCCACGCATCTCAGTCGCTCAGTCCCCTGATGCACACACACACACACACACACATGCACACATGCACACACACATTCACTCACACCCAGGCAGAGTCCCTAAACCGTGACATCCAGGACCGTGCTATAATTACAAGGCAGATGAACACATGGCGACAAAGCGGTCTCAGGAGGGGAGCGGAGCAGAGCGGAGCGACAGAGGTAATGATCTCTAGAACAAAGAGGCAGACCTGGGAGAACAGGTTCAAGAGTCAGCCACAGGGCCACAAGACACCACAGGCATGACCTTGGAGAACTTTCTGGAACACTCGAGACCCTCCTGCGCAAATGTGCGTTTGTGTTTACGTACAAGCGCGCGCTCATGCTTGTGAGAGTGTCTGTGTGCGTGGTTGTGTGTGAGCGTGTTGCGTTCAAAGGCAGACGTGTCCTCGGGGGAGGAAAACCCTAGAAATTGGTTATTGTATCACTGAGGCTATTTACCTATTTTGGGGATTAACATATTTAATTCCCCTTCTTAATCCCGTTGGAGTTAATGCCCTCGCATTTCCAATTATCTGACTAAGTGTAACGCAGAGGGAGTCAGGGCTTCCTCTCTTGCCTGTAACTGGGTTTAGCATGCAGGTCGCAGAGCTGTAGCTACAGTGTGTGCTGTTTTCAAAGACAACTTGTTTACGCAATGGTTTAATTGACTTACCAGACTGACTAACTTTGTGTTCTGACATTTTCTTAAATTATAACTTCATTCAACCTAGTAAGAATGAGGTGCGGTTGAGGAATGAAGAGAGAATTCTTAATTTTCATGTTTCCTCAACATATACACTCAATAAAAATATAAACACAACACTTTTGTTTTTCTCCCATTTTTCATGAGTTAAAGCATATGATCTAAGACTTCTTCTATGCACGCAAATGGTTTATTTCTCTCAGGTCTCATGGACAAATTTGTTAAAATCCATTTCTTTGCCAAATATAATCCATCTACCTGAGAGGTGTGCCATATAGAGGTTCTGACTAAACAGCATGATTGTTCCACAGGTGTGCCCTGGACTGGTCACAATAGAAAGTCACTCTAAAATGTGCAGTTTGATCTTGAAAAAAGACATTTATTAGGCACTGAACTGGCTATTTCACATAGGGATAACACCTACGCTTTTTCCCTAGGAGTGCAAAGTCATGACCTGCCCTACTCTGATTGGCTTATCCTGATATTCTTACCCTTATTGTAACCAATCACTCCTCATGCCTAAACCTGAGTAACCCTACCAATGACAGCAACATGTATTAGTCAGTCAGTGGCAGGGGAGGGTGGATCATGACTTTATCCTCCTGGGAACAAAAATTTGTGTCTGTAGCTATAGTTTATTCCGTCACGTCTTTTGGTGGTCACAATAAAAGGCCACTCTAAAAAGTGTAGTTTTATCTTGAAAAAGGATGTGTATTAAAGATTGACTATGGCTATTTCACATGTACCATTCCCCAGGAGGGCAAGGTCATGACCTGCCCTACTCTGCCTCTGATTGGCTAGTACTTGTTGCTTTCATAAGTTGGGTGTAGAAATAAAAATAAAGAAATAAACCTGCACCCAAAAGAGGTTTTAGATCTTCTTCAACTCTTGAAAAATGAGTGCCATAACAAAAATGTTGCATTTATGTTTTTTGTTGAGTATACAATGTGAGTCACATACAATATAGACTATAGTTGCTGCTGTGTTCCAGGATGCATTATGCTGTTTGATGATACTTCAGATCTTTATGATTTAAACAGAAACAGCTCTACAAACCTACTGTAAGTGTGACTGAAAAATCCTGGCCTGCGTGATCATCTTCATTGCTTTGTTTTAGATAAATTAATAGCGACAACAGCTGTGAAGGGCGTATTTTACAGGACTATTGGATGTTTGGTGACTCTGTTGGAAAAAGAGGTCAGTATCAAAGACATTTGTGAGATGTAACAGAGCAGTTTAATCACAGATCAATTGCTTTAATCCACAAGAATTCACAATTACAGCCTGACCTATAGCGATGCCTGCTGCTTGATCATTCATTCCCTGCCTGCATGGATATCCAGCACAAACACAAATCAAGGGTTTCATGCCGAACTGAGATCAGAACCAACTGACGAGAACTACAAATACTCTCACTAAATGGTTGCCAACATGAAAAAGAAACTATGGAACATTTTTTGAAGTTCTTCCTTTTCTTGAGACATTAGCTCACTGAAGAATTACACGAGGATAGAAATTTAAACCCCGAGTAATGAACATGAGGTCACTTTGTTCCCTTTAAAAATGCAGGCAATCATTGAATGGTGGTCTTCAAATATCAAGAAAGCATCTTCACTGTAAAAATAAACTATCTGTTTAAGTTAGTGTCTGTCCTGCCTTAAAAATTTAAGATGAAGAATCTAAAAAGATTCAAAACTAATTAACTTGATATTCATTTAGTTGTTGAGAAAACATATTCAATAACCTTAACATATTAAGTTGAATCAACACAGTGACAAATATTACAAACATATTTGATTTCCTTACATTTTCTTAATTTGATGAATCAGTTCTTGCTTTCACACCCAGGAGAGTTTTAATCTCAAACAATGCATGCTGGGACATGTGCTTATATGCTGATTATGTTTTTTAGAAACTTAATTTAATGATTTGATTGAACTCAGAATAGCACATTCAATCAACTCATCATTTCAAGTCAAAAACACTTCAAGTTTTCTGAAAATGAATTACAGCAATTTTAAGTTTTTAAGTTTTTAAGTTAAAAAAAATTAATTGATTCTACTAAATTCCTGTGTGATTTTTTTTTTTACAGTGTTCTTTTGATGGTCATCCGGCAGTGTTTTCGCTCTTTGCTCCAAAATGAAGTTTCAATCAGATCCACCTGGTGTGGCTGGTTCCCATGAGTCACACACAAACACAAAATCACCCACTCTCTTTCCACAACACACATGAAAACATATCTAGACAGCATATTTATGGAGGTGTACAGCCAAAACTCAGACACACACACACACACGCGCGCGCACACACACACACACACACAAGACAGACAGCACATCTGCACATGCAAACACACACGCTCTCTCTGAGGATGTAATCACATGGGTCAGTCTGCTCAGTGTCAGCTCCTAAACTGGCAAAAAAACAGAGGAAGCATGGCTTTCAGCTGCTTAAAAGGCCCATGACTGTCTGTAATTCTGTCTGTCTGACTGACTTTTCTCTCTTAAAGGGATAGTTTGGATTATTTGATGTGGGGTGTAATGCAGTACGTACTGATAGCCAGTGTATCAGCTTCAGTAGATGGTGGTTCTCCCTGTTAGGAGAAGCAGAGGAGGGCACCAGCACAGAAGCTAAGCAATGTACTAATGTGTACAGGGTTGGCAACAAAAGGTGTTACAGCAACTTAAAAAAGGTTCACTTAAAAAATCAATATCAGTGTAGACTATATTTAGAATATTTTCTCCAGTTTACCTTGCTGTCAGACAGCCTTTTCTGACAGGAATTTGTCATGATATGAGTCGAATATTGCTCCAAATCACACAAACTCCACAGGTGAAATCGATCATTTTACCTTGCAGAACACAAGAGTTGCTGTCTTCCAGCTTCTCAATCTGTTAGTTTGTTTGTGTTTCTTTGCTAAATCTGAACTATTTTTTTTAAACACCAAAGTCACATAATACTACAAACTAACTAACAGATCGAGGCAGTGGTAGACCAGCAACTCATAATCAGTAATTTCACCTGGCTGAAGACAGGAGTTGCTGGCCTACAGCTGCCTGGATCTGTAAGTTTGTTGTGTGTTGTGTGACTTCACCAAAGTCACACAATAATACAAACAAAACACACAGAATGAGGCAGCGGTAGAAAAACAACTCCTATGTTCTGGAGGTAAAATTTGGCTCATATAACTTAGATTTCCCCTCAGAAAATGGTGTGAGAATAGTAGTGAAGATATTCTAAATATAGCATACACTTAAACTGATACTGATTTTTCTTAATTGGACATTTTTAAGTGGCTAAAATACCTTTTGTTGTTGACCCTGTCCACAGCAGTCCATTGCTTAGCTTCCTTGCTGGTGCTCCTCTCTGCTTCTCCTATCTGGCGGTGTACCGACTGGCATCTATTGTAGCTAAGACACTTAGTATCAATAAGTACCTCATACAAATAATCTGAACAATCCCTTAACATGCATGTGCAAAAAATCCTCATAAGTCACAGCTTATAATTTGAAAGAAAACAGTATGGTGAGGATTACAGGGCTATAAATACAAATATAGTATGCATGTGCAAGCATGAGTAATATGTGTGTACTGAAGCTGTTGTGTGTGCTCTTCCTGAACACATGTAATTGCACTTGCCCCAGCACCGCCTTCCAAATTCACATCATCTTAAAATGAGCAGGAGATGCATCAAGCACTTCCTTAAATGTACAGTATGTGCCTCTTTTTATGCGTCACAGCTGCTGTGGATGATGAGTGCATTCTTCATTAATCCAATAATTACGCAAAGGCTGCACACAGCAAAGTTGTGAACCTTTAAGATGTTTTTTTTTTACATTCTCACACATCCACCGTAATTACTGCGTGCCAGTTCCTGCATGCCGAGTGAACACGGACAGCATGTGCATCTGTCAAGTCTGATTAAAGTCCCAAAGTTCTGCATCATTTAGGATCCATTTTTGTTTAAAATATCCCAAGCGAACAAATGAAATGTCAAGCTTGATCTAAAACATGCTTGTGCTGTTTTCAAGAGATTTTTTTTTTTTTTTTTTTTTTTTTTACATCTCCAAATCTTGAAAGCAAGGAGAATTTAGAGACACTTTGTCTCGGCCAATATCAAAAGACTATTCAGTGCCTTAGCCATTACCCATAAGCCCTCTATTGTGGATGAAGACGCTCCCTGTCACAAGACTCCAGTCCACTGGCACATCTACAGAACCATGATCCTGCTAACAAACCATTGATGAATGCATCAGATTCATGGATGTAACATAAATAATCGCCATTACATACCGACTTATGGCATGTTGGCATGATTCTCGTGTGCATGAATGTGCATGAGTTGTTACTGCGCAGTATACTCTACAGGAGTCAAATCTCAAATTCACTTTTACTGACTATCTAAATTTCTCTGCCTTCGGCAATAAAACTGTACATATCCAACCAATGACTAACACTGGCATCTAACATGCAAAACACATTCTATTATTGCCACTGTGTTGTTTAATTCATTTCAAATTGCACATGAGGTCATGTGAGGTTTTATAAACAGCTATCCAGATTCGCCATCATCATGTACATTCAAAAAGCAGGAGAAGTGGATCCGTGCTCTTGGCTGTTGAAAGGTGATAATCATATGAGGTCTACCTTTACAGTGCATTGGAAAGGTCAAGAACATCATGCATTGTAATACATGATATTATGTAAGGGAGCAGTTTGAGGAAAATGGTACACAGGCTTGTGAGCTATCGAAAGGTCGTAAAGAAAAAGTTAGGTCAGGGCATTAGCTGACGGCAGTAATTGACTTACTGAATGTAAAAGAAAAAATAAAGTAATAAAAAATAAGACATACAGTGTGAACACTGTCTTTGCATGTGCTTAAAATAACTTCTGGAAAATTGTTAATCTAAGAGAGAATAAAGATTTCTGGACTTTTTCTTGCCTGTGAACTCCTAAAACATGAAAATCATCATGAAAATACTTTTATGTGATGTCTAAATATTTGGATACCATATTTCTGATTAAAGGTATGACTTGAATTATTTGATGTGGGGTTAAGGTAGTTATCGGTAGTCATTGTATTACCTACAGCAGATGGCGGTTGGAGAAGCGGAGAGGGGCACCAGCACAGAAGCTAAACAATTCAATGCTATGGACAGGGTTAGCAACAACAGCTATTTTAGTCAGCTAAATAAAAGTCCACCTTAGTTAATGTGTACCCTACAGTATATCTAGAATATATTCACCGATTTGCTTTGTTTTGAGAAAGCCTTTTCTGACAGGAAGAAGTCATTATTTGAGTCAAATATTGCTCTCTCCAAACCAAACAAACTCCATAGGTAACAGCTCCTCGATCTGTTAGTTTGTTTTTGTTACTGTGTGACACCGCAGTCACACAGTAATACAAACAAACTAACAGACTGAGGCAGTGGTAGACCAGCAACTCCTGTGATCTGTGAGGTAAAATTACTGCTTTTGTCAAAGAAGTGTGGTTTGGCTTATATAACAGCAGTTTTCCATCAGAAAAGGCTGTCTCTCAGCAAGGTAAAGTGGTGAAAATATTCTTAATATACCATACACTTAAAGTGATGTTGATTTTTTTTTATATGGGTCTTTTTAGGTGGCTAAAATCCATTTTGCTGCTGACCCTGTCCACAGCAGCACATTGCTTAGCTTCCTACACCAGTACTAGTCTCTGCTTCTTCTATTGTAGGTAATACATTGGTTATGGATACCTCATACAAACCCATTTCAAAAATTCAAATCTTAATCTAAGAGAGAATAATTTGTTCTTATATTTGAGCTCCTAAAACATCAAGTTTTATTTGTAATTTTTAACATAATGAAACAGTTGTGTAATGCCTAAATATATATATAGCAATTTTCTGATTAAGTAAATAACATTTCCTTAAATTCATGAAGCATTTAGATACACCATTTTAAAATCCAACAGCTGTCTAATTTTGTAACAACTCTTGATTCTTTCAGTCAAAAACAAGACAATGAAGCACATTATGTCCAGGGAGACGCACGGCCAAATCACCGTGGACAAATTCTCCTGCCTCTCCTCGACATAAAGATCTCTTTATCTGCCCTCTGGAGTGACACGGCCAATCCAGCATCTCTCTTCTCCATCAGCACTTGTTGTACTACTTCAAACTCATTCCTGAAAGAGAAAAGCCCCAGTCTTTCATTCGACAAGTTTGGGTCTTCCTCCTCCTCCTCCCTCCCCTTCCCATACTCCATTCGGTGGTGACAATCCGGTCATTATACCATCTTCACCCTGTCTGCAGCCCCCCCTACCTCACCCCACACTTCTGTGCTGCCCTCCGTCCTCTCCTATCAACCCTCCCCTTTCGCTGAGCTACTATGAGCTATATTACTTTGACCCCGTCCCATCAATCTGCTTCAATTGGATAATGATCTGTAATCACGTTCTTTCAGGGGAGTCTATAAAACGAGCCGGGGCCTCAGCACCCCTCCTGAGAGGGCTCCTTCTGTTCCTTCACCCCCCCACACATTTGATCCAGGCGCTTCTCCTTTCAGCTCTCAGGCCCCCACTAAATACCCTCGCACATGGGCAGCCGCTGCAGCCGGCGGTGGGCCTTGTAAAGGGTGAGGAGGAGGAGGGTCGGGGAGGGAGGGGGGATTGATGGCTCCGCTGTTGATTTTTCATGGCCCCCGCTCTCCAATGGAAAGGGGCTAAGAGGGACAAGGTGGAGCCCAGCAGGAGGGAGCGGGAACACAGGAGCAGGAGAAGGGGTGTTTAAAACCAGGAGACTGGGCCCCCCCGCCCCTCACATTAAAGCTGACCCTCCATTAGGTCGTTTTGTACGACAGGCTTGTAATCGATAGAGCCTTATGACTGAACAGGAGGAGCAGTGAGGGGTGGGGCTGCACTGTAAAAACTATTTAAATTAACTTTAAAAAGTTAATTAGTGTCCTTTGTTAGTGTGCCTTAAAAAAATTAAGTTGACTTAATTAGAAAGGGCAAGTTGGGGTAATTTTGTAATAATTCAAAACATATCAACTTTTCTAGTCAATCAAACTTGATATTAACTTAGTTGCACTTGATAAGAAGTTAAAACTTGACACAACTCTTCATCATTGTGAAAACAAGGAACCTTATGCCACAGACAACTTATTTTCATGAGAAAACCAAAAAAATTTCTTTTTAATAACATGAAAAAACAGATGTACAGATATGATACTGTTTTACACTGTAAAAATAAATTATTTATGTTAACTTAAAAAGTTATGTTCAGGCTACCTTAAAATTTTAAGTCGATTGAATTTGAAAAGACAAGTTTAAGTAAAAATTTTCCTGGTCAAATAACTTAATATTAAATCAGTTGTACTTGAGAAAACATGTTCAATAAGCTTAAGATATTAAGTTGAACCAACAACTCTTCAGACACAATGATGAACAGCTCTTCATTTCACACGAACAGGTTTGTTAAATATTAAGTGTGAGGGAAAAGGGACTGAATTCAATAACCTTCATCATGGTTCACAGTGTTTTCATTATTATGAAAACAAACAACCATGACTTATTATAAAGTGTATTAGAGACACACAACACACACAGCTCATCATTTCAAGTCAAACACTTAAAGTAAGAAGAACTCACGTTTATAAGTTCTGGAGTGTTCTGAAAAGTTTATTTAATTTAATTAAATAAAACATGGATATTTACGATAAGTTAAAATGTTAATTCCACTAAATTCTTGTATGATTTTTTACAGTGTAGAAGGCGTTGGGGTGAGTGTGGGGGCAGTGGGCGTCATGGGTGTCAGGGAGAGAGTAGGAGGAGAGGGATAAAGAGAGAGATTAGGAGAAGGTTGATGGACAGGGAGAAAGAGGCAGTGAATGAATAAGTAAATGAATGAAGTGGAAGGCAAATTAAGCCATGAGCTTCGCCTCCTCCCTCCCTGTCTGGGGCTGTTTCTTCTGCTAAATTGGGTTTCAAGACAAATATAATCCTGACATGAGAAAAAAATCTGAAAATCAAAATCGGGCTCGCAGATAAAAATCAAGAGAAAAAACACTGGCTAATAACAATCAGGTACCAAATTTCACTTTCTATTTCTTCCCCTGACTTTCCTCTTCAGTTTGTTTGGAGAGGGAAATGACTTAATGTGTGTTACTGTATGAGATCTTAAGTGGTGTTATCACATGCGGAGATAAGATCTGAAGGGGGGAGAGCAAACACAAGGGGCTGTTTTCACAGCATATTGCACATTTCCAAGTCAAAACTGACCCGGCCCGCCACCTCAGTTAACAGTTATCAATTGTTCTGTTCTGTGGGGGCTTTCATTGTGTCCGGTGGTGGGGCAAGCTGCGTCTCCCTTCATGTAAAACACGTGCACATTTTGAGCCACAGTTCAGGAGGCGAGTGGAGCAGCTTGACCGCAATTTAAAACGCCATCAGTTCAGTGGGGGCTTTTGTGTAATCTCTTCTGCGCTCTTGAATATACATAAAAAGGCTGTGGAGTTTTAAGGGCCATACAATAAATTGATGAATGAGTATTTTCTCTCCCTCTTCCTCAGTCTATGAAGTGAGGGGCCCGTCTTGTATATCATTATTCCCTCCACCCATTCTTTTGCTAGTTTAGGGCTCTTACATGTGGAGCATATGCCTATTGAAAGGGTGGCACCACGCAAGGCAGGCACAGATGGAGTCACCCTCCCCGTCAATGGGCGGACAATGGAAAATGGAAATCAAAGTTAAAGGGGTGCATCCAGCCCCATTTAGCCCACACAAAAGGGGCTTGTAGGAGGCAGGGCATGCGGGACAGAGGGGAGGGGAGGAGGAGGGAGCAATGGGGTGGAGGAACATGTCCCAGGCCACAAGAGTCCATCCTCAGCTGGCCTCTCCATCACTGAGGTGATAGAGACATGCTGACACCGCGCTAGACACCCCGGCCTTGTTACTTTTAACTCCCTGTCGCACTGCTTGATGAACTGTGCCGGGTGATAATTGAATTCTTGTATTTGTTTTTAATGCCCGGGCTCAAAGCGCAGTTTCTCACCTAAAATTGCGTCTAACACTTTACAACGTTAAATAAAAATGTAACAAAAAGCGGCTCAGCTGGCCTCTGTCCATTTCCTTAAGGACAGAGAAATGCTGACGTGGTGCTGCAAAGCCAAAGATGGGCTTGCAACAGAACCTGAATGCATATAAACTTTTACATTTACAGAAAATGGTTACACTGGTGGATTTACAAGACAGCTTGAGATAGAGCAGAGAGAGAGGGGCACAGTTGACAGAATCACATTTTATGTTTTTACCGCTGCTGCATCAATTCATTTAATATCAGATTAGGTCCACATGATGTTGCACAAAAAAATGATCAAACTGATCATTATTTCTGCTAAAAATAATCAACAAACTAACTAAATAAACAAATTCCCTGAAAAAAGTAGTATGCTTTAATCTGTTAGAATAATTTAAGAAACAAAAGATAGCTTTTTTGCATAATTTACAGTATACTTACAGTATACTTGTACTGTACAGTACTTGCACTGTAAAAACGGTGCTTCAAGGTAGATGTCATGAAGTTCAACTTCAGCGTACCAATATCATAATATCAGTATATATACTAATTTTGCAATACATAAAACGATCATCCAAAAGTCTTTTGTGCAAATAAAAAGTAGTATGAATATTTTCAAACACAATGTCAACTGAGAGCCGGTTGGAGACACATAACCATGGAAACCCGTGCAAACAATTAACAACAGTCAATCACTCCTAGCAAAGTGAAACCTTACTTATACACCTTATATATACCTTACTTATATTTAAATTGAAGTAATATTGACATTAACACAGAGCTGCCTTGGTTGCTGCCTATATAAGAATATGGTTTATTGTTTGTATATTAGACTCACAATAAATCTTTAATGTACTTATAACACAAACAAGGTAAACTTAAATTTCACTAATCAAGCATGAAGTTGTTCCACTTAAGCACAGAAAAGTACACTGAATACACTTAAAATTGTGCTTTTTTACAATTTAATTACAACTAAAATACACATAGTACAAAATAAGCTGTTCCAAAATATTAAATCCTCAAGTTGACCAATATATTGATGATAAGTCTAAACGCATGTACACTCAATGTAATATACTTAGCATATTTATTTTTCAATAGGGTTCCTAAATTTTTCAACACCATGTTTTGAAAACATGTGTCAGTGTTTATGTTGATGCCGTGCGTTAAAGTTCACACAGATGTCCCTGTTTGTTTATCTTCAAGTGTCATACACAATATCCATGACGACCTCATGGCAAATAAAGCCGTGTTAATTGAGGAAGCAAAATAAACCAGAGGAGGAAGCGGTGAGCTGTCCATCCTGTTGTTGTGGTGGATGCTTGCTTTGAATGCAGCTCTGATGTGACCTATAAAACAGTATGTGTTGTTTTAAGAGACAGTGATTTCACTCTCATTAAAGATAACAACACTCTACTGTACACAAGCGTGCAACACCTCCATGTTTAATGGCACAGTTACTGTATCCTCTCTTGGCATGGGTGCTCATTTTCCATATGAGGAGCAGGTGAATCTCTTCCACCGAAGCTATGTTATTATGTCATTAAATTATTTCATATTAATTATTTGAGTGTAACTTCATATTTTCAGAGCTCATTCCATTTGTATGCAGCATCATATCTGAACCAGTTTTTACCAAATTCAGTGCAAACAAGAGGTACAGCTAATGTTAAAATGTCCTGTGACCTGTTATTCTAAGGAGGACCACTCACCTTTTCATTTAAGATATAATGGTGAATTTGGAATGCATAACCTATGATGAAGTGCAGGGATTTTTGTACATAGTGAAGAGGATTTAGGATGGAAAGAATGAAGACAGAATTGTAAGATTGTACAACAGCCGGTTTGACTGGCAGAACAGAAATTGATTTATTACTATACAAATCCAATTTTGACCTTTGACTTTAACTTGTCTTGTTTCACATAGGCCTTGAAAGTCAGTCTGGTATCCAGCCAGTCCCAAGTATTTATATCAGTCAACAATTTCATTTTCAGAACCCCAAAGAGGTTGGATATGGACAGTAGGCAGGCTACTCATAGGCGACCTGGAGAAATGCATACATTTACTTTTCCCAGACTTTAAACAAACTCATATTTGATGATAGAGATCTGAATCAAAAGCAGCTTAAGAGTGGGGCCAGTAGCATATAAAATATTGTCATCTGCATAAAAATGCACATTAAGTTTTGGGTGGCAGAGATGATATTGTTTATATAAATATAATGAATATAAGAGGACCAAAAATGGACCCCTGTGGTACACCTA
Source organism: Lutjanus argentimaculatus (assembly GCA_034769285.1). Classification (NCBI taxonomy): domain Eukaryota; kingdom Metazoa; phylum Chordata; class Actinopteri; order Lutjaniformes; family Lutjanidae; genus Lutjanus; species Lutjanus argentimaculatus. The sequence goes on along the minus strand of JAWZSL010000009.1, from coordinate 23,138,301 downwards.
TATTTGTCTTTATGCTAAGTTTGAATTACACATGAGACTTAAACAGTAGAGTCACTGTTGCAATATGTAGGGCAAGAGTGAATAATTGGGTAAATAAATACTGTGAATACTGCATGAAAAATGTTGAATTGTCAAACTATATATGCATATTAAATTGAGTTAACAGATGGTTGATACTGACAATTTCACAAAACACACTGTCTAATCAAAATTATCCGTATTTTAAGAGCTACAATAATTACCAATTACCGTCAGTCAGCAAATATTTTGGTGTAGTTGTCACATTTTCTCATTTGTTTTAATGGAACTCTTCATGTATTGTGTCTAAATGCCAATAATCCTTCATTTGATTTTTGTGTCATGCAGTGCTGCTGACAGTGGGGTGTTGGCGTCTGTGGAGGCTGAAAGATGGCAGGCCATAATGAACCTTGGTCTGACCCTTTGACCTACAACCCCGACAACATCACCAGCTGAGGGCTGCCACAGAGGGTCTGCTTGTGTGGTATGACACACACACACACACACACACACACACACACACATCCATGCTGCTGTCCCCCATTCTGTAATACAGAGGCATTGTGTTTTTTCTAGTTTTGATTATGAACAAACACAAACAATGCTACTGAGAAAGATGACACGTTTCTTTTAAAATACGGTAAAACCTCCCTCAAACTTTCCATGAATGTCTATCCAAACCAGATCTGGCTGCTGCTTTACCAGCTCTCATGGTTTTATCTGTGCTGGTTTTAGTATTCAGAGTACTGCGATTTCTCCAGCTAGAAAGAATTCACCTCAGACGCCCTTCTATTTTCTGTCTGTAGTGTGGTGTATGTGCCCGTCCAGGGGGCACGACATGGTTGCTGATGCGTAATACCCTCTGACATAATTGTGCTGTCAATCCACAATATCTCTAATGCATGAATAACTCATGACTGCAAGTGTGATGTCTGCTGTCTGTGCCTCAAATGAGATTTTTGTTTCCACTGTATGTGCCTTTTGTATCTATTTTATCTCATTTGCAACTGAATATATCCATTTCAATAAAAACAGAACATGACTCGGGTCAATCCCCTACAGGAATATTATATTCTGCTGTAAATATAATGCCAAATGTGTACATGTTGTATGCAAATTGCTGTCAGACAAATATATGACCACTGAAAAATATGAATAATGTGATCTGATTTTATATTTACATAAAAAAAAATATTTATACATTGCAGTAAAATGCTATTTTCGGCAGTGTATGGTGAATGGAAGTCAATTACACTCACATGCAGTTTAGAAACACTTTTTGGAAGTAATTAATTGAGCAGAATTTACTAAATATTAGAGGTTTAAAGGCATAATATGCATTTTTTTTTCTTTAAAAAAAAAAACAAACCCCTATGTTTCAGAAACTTAATCCCTTTCAATCATCACTCATTACCCACTTGAAATATGTGGTGGTGATTGTAGCTGCAGAGACCCTGTCTTCTGCCTGTATGTCTCACTTTTTTGCTGTGCTTTGGACACTTTATCAACCCAAAATGTATTTTGTTATTTATGTGCAGGGAATGAGACACAGCTATGAGAATCAACTATCTTTTTGGTGCATTAACAAATAGCTCTGACAAAGTCTACTGATTTTACCTTAAAGATCATTTAACATAAAGGATTTTCTTTTCTATAGTTCGGTGTAAAATATTCACAGAACTCAAAATACTATTTCCACATTTGTAACTGTCTTATGAAATATACAGAGAAAAAAACACATACTGAGTCTCAGTGATCAAAATTGTGACAATTCCTTACCTTTCTCACTGTAATGTGATTTATCTGTTTTACAAATTCCACGTCTGTTTGCTTCCTGTCAAAGCCATAGTAATGTTGCCATCACAATTTTTCATCCTTTAGTTAGTTCACTTTTCACAGTTGGTAATATAACAGCATTTTGATAATCACCTCAGCGTCTTTGATAGCTGTTAGCAAATGTTAGCTGGATAACTTTTTAAAAGTTTCATTTTGTTAACTAACAAGCTAATGTTGCTAACAGTTTTTGGTGAGTTTTACTTTTTTCTGTAAAGTTCTGATTAGATGACAATGCTAGCTAGCTGGCTCATGTTGCTAACAGTTATCTAAGATGGAAAACACCATATACAAAATGAACAGCAAATACTATTAACAATATATACCAAGCTAACTGTAAAAAGTGGAGTAACTAACTTGAGGATGGAAAATAACTAAGGTTAGAGGTAAAGTATAGTGTTGACAGGAGGGTAAACAGACATGCACTTCTAAAACAGATATATGTCATAGTACATTGTTCAAGTGGAGAATTAATGTGAAGTAATGAGTGCTGCCTATATCCTGCAACACTACATGCTGACTGTGTTGCTCTACAGACTCTGGTTTGCTGTGTTCCACAATGAGACATGATTTTTCTACCCTCGTTATCCTACAGTGTTTCTCGTGCTGCCCAGATCCTTCCTGTTGCAAACATCAGCCGAGACGTGAGCCTGATTTACTGTACAGTACATAACATACAAATGACGTGTTCACTGTACAGCCCCGCTGAGGTGCAGCTTCCTAAACAAGTCCCCTCCTTAACCTCACTTCATCTCCCCTCAGCCGGCCTTGACGTTCCTACAGAATATGCATCCAATTACAATAAGGGAGTTCTGTGAAGCAGACTGACACAGAGCATCCAGGAGGACCTTATAATTGTATGTTTACACGTGTATCTGTGTGAGTGCACTTGTGTCTTCCACCTCATTGATCCCCACAGACATTTCCGGAGCACAAATAAACATCCACTGTAAACCACTAGACTTTACCCAGTATGGACAGCATGAAGGATCAGCTTCGGCTGTTAAATGGTCAGCATGCCATTAGTTTAATAGCCTGACAATGATTGCTCCAGTGCCTGGTATAAATTACAAAACATAACGAGACATTGCTTCATATTATTATGGGCCTCATTTAGTGAGGTCTACAGATGTAGCCACAAATACTGGTAGCCAAACACTTGCTTTTTGCACCACTTATTGTCAAATATTAGGTTTGTTTTATCTGATATTATTTTAGAGCCAATTGGAAGCATCCTTCAGCACTATATCCTGAAAATTATTTTGTTTTTTAATATATTATCATTATCCCTGGTCCTCCATTGCATTGCATTGTTATAGATATTACTGTAAAATTAGGTACTTTATGCCTGTAACTGATTATTTTAAGCCCAAGAAATACATCATATGCGATTACATATTGATTTCACAATTGATTCTAGCAAAACACACATTAAAAAAAAACATTCAATTGCAGTTGAAAAACTGTACTGTTGCCAAAGGAGAGAAATTACAGAGGTTTTGCTTTAGAGCGTGACCGATATTTTTTGGGGCTGATGGCAATACGGATACAAATATTAGGAGTAAAACAAAAATTCTGATATCCACATACTCGCCAATATTTTTATTTATGTGTGAAATCCAAAATGACATCAGGGCACTGAAACTGTAAGTGTTCACTGGTATTTGCAATAATTCAAAATAACTGAATAACTAAAGCCAAAAAAATATAAATGGAACAACTCGAATTAAGAAAAATGATCAAATATACATAAAATGTTGCCGATAAAGCAAAAAAAAAAAAAAAAAAAAAGAAATCAAAACAATCTGCATAATGTTCTGTACAAAAAAAATGCTGATACCAATATAGCTGTGCTCAGCTAATATCAAGTCGATTATATCGGCCAACCAATATATCTGTTTGACTCTATTTATATATCAGGTAAAGTAACTTTATCATCACATTTTGAGTATGTAAACCACACAGTCCAACACAGAAACACCTGAGAACACACAGTCACACAGTCACACTCTGCCAGGACTGTTCACACCAAGCCTCTGCAATAATTGACTAATTGATCCAGCTTGTAGTGGGTCCAGCCCACCTCCTCCCAATGACTATCCAATCAATCCAGGCTCTCGTCCGAAATGGCATGTCCCATAACAAATTACAGCTAATGAAATAACCATCAGAATGTCATTACATGGGCGGACCTGCAGTATTATTACCCAGCATGGCTCTATATGTGTATGTGTGTGTGTGTGAGAGGTTATGTGAGTGTTCATAAACAGGCGTGCTGTTATTATCCCACATGCTATTTAGCACCTGAGTCGCTCAGTGTGACAGACAGGCCTGATGAAGGATCTCTGTCAGCTGTCTTCATGTTCCTTTGGTCAAATGTGATCTGAAAATCTCTAGTTGTCCCTAAATTTGACAAAAGGTGGCCATAAACACTTTTTATTAGGTACAGATTTCATATTTTCATGCACTTCTGAGGCCTTGAAAGATGATTTGTTCCAAAAGCGTGGATCCATGTCTCCTGGAACTCACACTCACTTAGTTTGTTCCCATTACCAGACTCACTGTTTGCACCAAAAATCTCATTTAGCTTCCCTCGGTCTCATGTACTGTCGATGTCCCTCCGACAAGAGACCACCATGGCAGCCCGCACTCTCCACGTGAGTCCAGCCATTCTCCTTCCTTTCTGCAGCCAAATCTCTCGCTTTTCTCCCACTGCCTTCCTCTTCCATCTCCTCCTCCACCACCTCTTCTACCATTCCAGAGCTGACGGCAGATGGTGTTTTAATAAAGTCCAGTAGGAATAGGACTGTGAGTAAACAATGCAGCACATGCCAACTCAGTAATTGCTGGGCACTATTACAACCCCTGTGTCTGGCAAGGGAGGGAAGGATGAGAGGCAGAGAGGATAAAAAAACAGAGGATGAGGCAGAACCCCACAGCGAGAGGACAAATCAGGAATGAGAAAATAAAAGGACGAGGGAAAACTAGAAAAAGGAAAAGGCAAGAGATGGAAGGGAAAGAGGGGGTATGGGAAGGGCGGGCAGCATACACACATATACACCTAGCAGCTGGAGCCAGAAAAGCGCAGCTGGTGAAGGTGCAGGGAGGCCACAGGGAGGAGGGGGCTGAGCAGAGCTGGGATGGGCTGGTTGAGGCTGTGCTGGGCTGGGCTGGTCTAGGCCAACGGGTGCAGTCCCGGGCCTACAGCCTCCAGGCTATGGGCTCCAAGCCCAGTCTCTGAGTCCCAGGCCCTGCTCTGTGGTCTCCACTGCTGACACAAGGCCAATGCAGTCCCTGTCAAACCCCCAGTCAATGGTCAGACACATTCTGGAGGAGGAGGTGGACTCAAGCAAGACCAAAGTTAAAGCTCCTGTTCCATGCAACGCTAATGTCACTAAAGACACTTGAGTATCACGATATTGTGTTTTGTGATACTGTATCGATTCTCAAAACACTGTATCGTGATAGTGTGATTCATGCAAAGATTCATGGCAGTGGTTCAGTTTGTGTTGTGGTTAAACCCGACCACTAGATAGCAGTTTTGTTATCTGTCTTCACTGTTCTCATTGTATACAAAAGTGCATTTTTAGCTCAGATTTTATGCATATGGTGGCGGGTTTTTTTGACAGTTTCTATGAGTTTTCCTAAAATTTGCAATATGTTGAATCATAACCCCTGTATTGTGATACTTATTGTATCACCAGATTCTTGCCAATACACAATCCTATTAAAGACACAGTAGACCAACTAATCATGAAAATGACTGTAATAAAGCTTAAAATTGTAAGCTCAGACTGAAAACACCAGCTAAATTCACACATTGCTTTATACTGTTGTTATACTATGTGATATGCACAAAATCAAATGTCATGATATATTTGATCAAATGCCTCAATATCAACATTTAGCCTATTTATATTGCAGCCATTCTCTGCTTGTATAATGTTGCGTGACTATATCTGTGGGCGGCGCGATGGCGCAGTGGTTAGCGCTGCCGCCGCACAGCAAGAAGGTCCTGGGTTCGAATCCCCGAGCCGGCAGGGCCCTTCTGTGTGGAGTTTGCATGTTCTCCTCGTGTCCGCGTGGGTTCTCTCCGGGTACTCCGGCTTCCTCCCACAGTCCAAAGACATGCAGCAGGTTAATTGGTGACTCTAAATTGCCCGTAGGTGTGAATGTGAGTGTGAGTGGTTGTTTGTCTCTGTGTGTCAGCCCTGCGATGAACTGGCGACTTGTCCAGGGTGTACCCCACCTCTCGCCCAAAGTCAGCTGGGATAGGCTCCAGCTCCCCGCGACCCTCACGGATAAGCGGTTACAGAAAATGGATAGATGGACTATATCTGTGTCAATGCTTTATCACTTTTGTCTACAAACTTAGTGATTTTTTTTTAGCCTTAAGTTAGTTACTTGTAGTTTTTTGAGTATTTTGATAATCATGTCAGTGTTTCACAGAACTGTTAGCAAAATTAGCTAGCCAGCTAGCATTGCCCTCTTCATTCAAATTTGACAAAGACAAAATAAAATTCACAAAAAATGTAGTTGTCTATCTTTCCACTGTTTCAACAGTCACCAACACTTATTTGGTTGATATAAACCATTAATTCAAAACAACTAATTAAGACGTTTTCAATGAGGATTATTTTGTTTCCAACAAGTTTGAATGAAGATGAAGATGCATGTTAGCTAGATAACAATGCTAACACCTTTTGGTGAGTTTTAGTTCATTTCCCTTGGGTTTGAATGAAGATGACAATGCTAGGTAGCTAATGTTACTAACATTTACAGCCTATACAAAACAAATGTATGTTATCAACATGTACCAAGCTAATTGTGAAAAGTGAGGTACTTAAATTAAGGATGAAAAATCACTAAGTCACTAAGTTTGTAAGCGAAGGTGACATTACTATAGGGTTGACAGGAAGTAAACAGACAGCTCGTAACATGGATATACACACTACATTGTGCAAGTATAACGATATCCAAAATATATTACTGCATCTAGTCTCATATCACAACACCAATATAATATTGATATACTGCCTGGCTCCACACTGACTCTGTCTTCAACAGATAATGCGTGTAGGAAAAATACCCTCTGTACAAGGTAGTATTGTTGCACTAAACACAAATCCCTACACTTGCACACCTTGCCATTTGATCCCTCATTCATTGAGCCTTCATCACATAAGAGAGAGGTCCCTACAAGTCTGTAGAGAGCTTTCCCATGATGCACCATTACGTCTATTGCCTCCAGGGGTGTCAATCAGAAACCATCTCTCCACAAGTCTGACAGCTCGGCTACCTTACGTCACACACCTGTTTGGCTCAGGTACTCTCAAAGAAAATATGTGAAGTGATGGATAACAAAGAAATACAACATCTGCAAGCTGTTTTAAATACATAAAAGACTGAGATAAAACCCACTAATTCATTTCAAAGTGTATGAATGTTTCAGATATTCTCAAGGCGCTTTAACAAGAAGAAGCATCCCCCAAACACAAAAGGTAGAATAAGGTAATAAGGCAATAATATTTCGCTTTTACCTGAGTAAAAGTTGATGAAGCACCTCCCACAGCTATATAGTTAGTGGCTCTCATCAAAGACAATTAACGAAAATGACTTTTATCTTAAAGCTGAGGTTAAATGACCAGTCTCCTTAACCTTGAAGTTCACCGTCCGCATGAATATTGAATGATTCTTAACCTTCTGTTCTAATGCTAATTGAAGCAGAGGGGGGATATTACATATTTGTAATTAGGGGCTGTTGGATAGGGCTTAAGCTCTGAGCCTCATTAGCTTAATCATGAGGACTCTATCAATTATGCAGGTGGAGGTATGGTGGTGATTGAGAAACATTCTGCTCTGTAGAAAACTTTTTTTCCCCCTGGAGTAATTATACTGACGAATTCCTCTTGGACCTTGTCATTAATTCCAATCCCACTGAGGGCACCATTTTCCTGTGGATAGGAATATATGTGAATGTAAGAGATTGCGGGTGAGTTTGACGCAAGCATTGCTGCGTCTTCTATTGATGGATAATCTCAGGCAAGGCCAAGTTATATGAAGCTAATCTATATGGAAGCTAACACAAACACAGTGCCTGAGGACATCACCCAAATACAACATCAAACGGCCTCCTGACAGGTTTGCTGATGAGCACAAACAAGGCTTCGTGTCGAAACACAACTTCTCCCCTATGACATCTTGAACTTCTGTCCAACCAAGTCTTCTCACATACTTTCAGGCCTTGAGAATTTGCCTTTTCCCCCTCAAGGCACCGAGGCAGAGACACAGAAAGAGTGAAAGACAGAGAACTCGGCAGCTCAGAGAGAGTGAAATATGAGCTCCAGCTCCTGCAACAAGATGTCTTCACCGTAAGGACGATCCCCACGGACCTGCCATATTTATTTGAGCACAATGTGGTCATACACAACCACACGGCACTCCTGTCCTGCACTCCAAACTTCTGTCAGGCCTTACCTCAGACATCTTCCTTACATCCAGTTTGCCAGCAGGTTTGGGTTCACACCATTAATCTTGAGCGAGAAAGCGGGAGAAGAGATGGCGGAGGGGAATTCGTGGGAGGTGGAAGAGGTGGGAAAGTGGGTCAGAGGACTCAGACCGAAGCGAAGGCAGCTGCCCCCTTCAGCACGTCGGTCTTCCTCCAGAATCCTCCGCGTCGCCCTCGTCTTCTCTCCGAGGTGTGGAGGTGACAGTTGGTTTGGGACCTTTGAGAGCTTTGCAGTTTGGCTCTGGCTTTACTGTACCAGCCAGGTCCTGTATGCAAAAATATTTCTAAGAATAGGAACGCTGCTTTGGAGAGTTCTCTCTGGGCAGGTGATGTGAACTTAAGAGCTGGAAATGGTCTCATACGTGGACTGCTATTCTGAGATATGTCATGCTTACTTACTGACGTACTTGGGCCTTTTTAATTCCCATTGGATGTGACTGACCGATTGCTGATTTCTCTCTCTGCCCTGGACCTTCTGACATCTGACTTACCACCATGTAAAGGCTGTGCACATGGTCTGAATTTAGCAAAAAGGTACAGTCAGCAGCAGGGCCGGCACTATGATTTTGATCTCCCTGAACAAGATTTTGTTTTTGGCCCCTAAAACACCCAGCACGACCATAAAATTGCACAAACTGTTCAGAATTGAAAGAACACATATACTATGCTCGATAGCTATGTTAACTACTGATGTTTTCTTGCAACTTTAAAGTTATGCGCCTGGAATTTCAGCATTTCAGGGGCAAGGCTACTTGGCCTATGGTGTTGTCAAATTTTTGAGGGCAGCAAGGCCATCAAATAAAACAAGTCCATGGAAATAATGTAATGAATTTAACTTAAGGTTAAGGATGATTTTATTTTTATACACTATGTATTCCATTTTTAGATTCTAAAATAATAAGAAATAAGGGAGAATTGCGACCCAGGGAGGAGACTAGGAGAGGGCGATGAAGAATAGGAGTCTCCCGGGAAAACTGGGAGGATTGGCAAGTATGCCAAATGAACACTTTCTTTGCTCTCATACTCTCTGCCTATTGCAAGTCTGCATCACAAGCACTACAGAAAATCTCCTGACCACAAAAGGTAGAATAAGGATAATGAGAGTGTTAATGCCAGCAGCCAGCTGTGGTCAGCAGACATTTTTATTGTACAAATATATTCTTGTTAGACTTGACAATGAAAATGAAAAAATTAGATACTTAAATGAGTGTAGAGTGAAGGGGTTTATATGCTACTTCAAGAGCTCCTCTTTCAAGAACACACACTTTCCTTAAAATTTACCCTCCTGATACTACATTTCCTCTCACTCTCTAAATGAACTCAAATAGCACTCTATCTTTCAACACAGAAAAGTGGTGTTTCCACGTCAAAGGGGGATGGAAAATATATAGCCATAAATGTATTAAAATATTGCTTTTACACCCCATCTATCATAGTGCAATTTCATGGGTCGCCTTTTTAAAAATTAATTTCATTCTTTGACCTGTTACGAGTGGAAGCGCTAACATGGGTAGGCTTTGAGTTAAATTGCGCTTGTGACTTCATGGATCACATTTTCAATTACCTCCGAACACTGCGTGGTGAGTGGGAAAGAGAGGGAAAGAGGGAGAGAAAGAGGGAGTAGATCATGAAGGCAGCACACACCAACAACAACTTTATTTACTGGGACAAGTGGTATGGAAAAGTGAGATTTAATGAGCTATGTTCAACAGCAAGAAGGTAATGGAGTACAAAGCAGAAGTCTCCTATACAGACAATGACTGGTTGTAGAATGACTGCACACCGTCTGCCGTGGCAAATCTCAACTGAAGTTAACACAAGAATAACATGAAAAAAAACCCTAAAACTTTGCTTAACTTTTTATTGACATGTTCTCCGTATTTACTGACATTTATTGCCAATATGGTTTTAACAAATATGATAATAATATTTACTTAACAAAAATAGAAATGCAACACTTTTGGTTTTGTTCCCACTATGGCTATTTGACATAGGGCTACAGATACCATATTTTTTCCCAGGAGGGCAAAGTCATGTCCCGCCCTACTCTGTCTCTGATTGGCTAGTACTTGTTGCCTTTGTTAGCTGGATTGGTTAGGTTGAAGCACGGGAAGTAATTGGTAAAGGGTAGGATAAGACTATCAGGGTAAACCAATCAGAGGCAAAGTAGGTGGGTCATGCCTTTGCCATCCTGGGAAAAAATGATATCTTCAGCCTTATGTCAAATAGCCATAGTTTGGTGCCTAATAAATGTCTTTTTTTCCTAGATAAAACGACATTTTAGAGTGTCCAGTCCAAGAAAAACCTGTGCAATAATCATGCTTTTAATCAACATCTCTATATGACACATTGTCAGGTGGATTGATTATTAAAGGAGACGTGCTAACATGGATTTGAACAAATCTGTGAACAAAATCTGAGAGAAAGAAACCTTTTGTGTGCATAGTCTTACTTTTTTTACTGCATCTCATGAAAAAATAGGAGCAAAAACAAAAGTGTTTTATTTATTTATTTATTTATTTATTTATTTATTTATTTATTGAGTATATGATTTGACCCAATAACCTGTTTGACAGTGTTCTCCATGTGTTTGCACTGGGATGAGGAATATTTCACAACCTGCACAGGGTGTAACCTGCCTTTCACCCACTGCATGCTGAATCAGCTCCTGTTGGATCTTGGATGAACTTTCATGGTAGAAGAAAATTAATTAGATATTGGTTGACTATTGGGTGTCAAGGCAACATGAGGTTCTGAATAAACAGATACACACACGCATATGCTAACACATACCCTTTGGACTAGGTCAAAATACAGAAAAAAAAGCACACAGAGCATACCATCTTTGACTCTGCTGTAAACACCGCACTGAAAGAATATCCCATGTCCCTTCATCATGTGAAAAAAGTGTAACAAACAAATGCTGTTTTGTACAGGCAGGGATGGTTTCTGTCATCCTACTGTGTGTCCTAAGCAAGTAAATTCTATCTCTATTAAATCCAGATGGACACCGTCCTTTTTCTCTCGTGACTTTGTAAATATTAACAGAAAAGACCTTGATTTATTGTGGATTAGTGTCAGTGGGGGACATTGTGTCCCGGTTCTAAGGTAAATGGCAAATATTAGCAATAACACAGACTGCGTTTGTACCAGGATTGTTTTCTCAAGGATCAAGAGCTCTGAACAGGCTGTATTGTTACCTTGCATCGTCGTGAGGTAAATCCACTAAAATTTCAATTACAGGGGCTCTAGAAGATGGCTCTCAGAAGATGACCCCATTAAGGTTATAAGGTTGAAGCTTTTCCTATGGCTCCCTATACAGATATGATTTTTGTAAGATTACCCTAAGGTCATTTATGTGTGATTGAAGGTCCAGTAAGTAGGATTTAGTGGCATCTAGCGTGCGAGACTGCAAACACCTCGTCTCACTCTCCCCTTCCAAGCATGTAGGAGAGCTTACAGCCTACATCCAGTCTGCTTCTCTCCAGTTTCCTTGGCCGGCTTGTGACTACCTGTAGCTGGTAGTGGCTCCCTGTTCATGGCAGCATTTAACATTTCAATGGTAACAGTGAGCTCCACCAATCTGAAATGTTGCTGTTACACTTTAGGATTGTTGGTAGTGTTGTACTTCTCCATGACATTGTAAAAAATAAGATGTTTTTCTTACAAGGTTGATATCATAAAGACTTGGGGCTTCTACAGGAGCATATACCATCGTTTCACAATCTCATAGCTCATGATAAGTCTACCAGATGGTCAGGACAGTATATAATATAAATCCTATATTCAGAATATGAATAGGATTTTCACTTCCAGAACATCACTGCCATATTTTGCTAATAAACCTCACATATCTTACACAGTGGACCTTTAAATGCTAAACAGTGAAAATTAGCAGGAATACAAAAAATTAAAAAAAAAACACAATGTTGCAATTAGACAGAAAAAAAACCCTCAGTCCATCATACAACCGGGACGCCTGTTACTGGAAATTCTGTGTTTTGTAATGTTGTCTTCTTATTACATAACTGACCTAATAACGAATTAGCAGTTACCAGTTCAAACAAAAAAAGTTATGTATTTATGAAAAGCAAGTTACTTCAGAGGTTTATTTTGTCAAAGTTAAGGGATCAAGGGAGACAAGGATTCCACCAATAAGAGCTCCGAGTCGTGTCGTATAATTACAGGGCTCAATCACTGAGATAAGCTGAAAAGCTAATGTTGACTTACCACATAACCTTTCAGCTGGTTAATTCCCCCCTCCGCTTTCGGAAGAGGTGAAAACGTAGCCGCCTCTTTCCTGAGGGTGAACTGTCTTCACAGGCATTAGAGAAGAAAAGGGAAGAAAAGTCGCTCAGTGATAGATATGAGAGCGCATCTAGATCCCTTCATGCCGTGTCAACCACATCCTGAGGTGAAGAGGACACAATGAATGATTAAGTGGGAGCGCCTTGCAACTTTGTAATGTCGGCGTTGTGTATAAATATTTATATATAACCTTTCTACATTTAAGAAAATAATTGTTTTCATCAATTCAAGCAAAATACCTGTTTTAATAGTATACTCGCAAAGCCTTGAGGGGTAAATGAACTGCAGTACACTTTCTAAGGTTTTGTTTTTAGCAACAGTCAGTTATGCTATTTTGATCTTAACTGCCTGCCTTAACACCCATAAAAAAGAGTTGAAGCATTAACGCATTAGTGAATCAAACACTCCTGTTCTAAATATTTCTATATTTCAAACATAATGAGTCACTTAATAATTTATTACCTAAAATAGAAGCTTGGTGTTTTGGAAAACAACTCCTCAGTTGTTCCTAACCTTGTTTTGTCATCGTGGCATGGCTGTTGTCAATGCCAAATGAGCTACAGTACGCGCTCAGAGCCTCTGCCATGTGGATGTAATTTCACCGGGATGATGATTTTTTTTTTTTTTTTTTTTTTTTTTTTCTACCGCAAATCAAATAAAAGATTCAGCTTTGAGGGTAGAAAATAAACCCAGAACTGATCTGCATTACACCGAAACAAACAAGAGTGAAGTAAGAAAATGAGAGAGACAAAATCTGAATGTAATGGTTGTGGAGCTATACACATTTCCTTTGATTACAAGGTATTAGTGTCATCCATGGGCCCATTGGCAGGAAATGCTGGGCTGTTCACCACATTGGAACAAACACAAACGTCAATGTCTATTAATTCAGTTATAATCATATTTGAATGGATCTTCGCTGCTCTGCCATATCTGTCTTCCTCCCCACAGTTTTGAATGAGTGCTCTCAGGGATTCTTGAATCACAGTGAAACCACACAACTGGATTGTGTTTGTTGAACATGTGTTTAGAGGGGAAAGTTTTCTACAGTGCAGTGATTGCATTAACAATATCCTGAATTGATAGGGCTGTCAGTGGAGAGAGAGAGCAATCATATTGTAGAAGATAAGTTACAGAAGTCGCAATTTTAAAACACTGAGAGCAATAATACGTTATAATGTGAGGTCACAGGTAATCATCTGAAGCAGACCAAGTTGCTGTATATTACAAAATCCTGCTCTTTTTAATGAATTTATGGGGATGTGCTGAGACCATCTTCTTGGTTCCACTTGTTTTGGTGTTTATTCAGTCAAGATAATACTCATTACCAGGTATCCCAGTAAGGGTGTTGCAGTACACCAGTATTGACGATAACCATGATATTAAAAGTTAAATATTAATAACATGTTAATAATACACATATGATTCAGCTCCTCTTAACGCCATTTCTGTTTCCCTCTGTCATGAAGTGTAATTGTCCTCTACACTCAGATTTTTAGTCTAAGTCGTTCCAAGAGAGGAGACAAAACGCACAATACACAAAGTTAAAAATTAATCTGACTGTTCTCTGACTGTGTTTTGACTGACCATTCAGACTTTGTGGTAGTTTGTTTGATTTGTCACCTTAATTAATATGAGACATGAGGCATATTGTGGAACTTCAGCTATTTCTTTTTAAATATATGTATGTAGGAAAGAGGACAAGTAAAGCAGCTAATTAGTTAAATTGTGGTGGACTTCCCAGTTGATAAAACTTGTGATTCCAGTTCCAAAATGTTGGACCCAATGAGTTGTAAAATAAAAATCAATATTAATTGTTGAAATACTTAATATTGTTGTTCAATTAGACTTCACTTTATTTTTCATTGATTCTTGGTGGTGGACGGCTGCCCACCCGTTATAGAGCCCGGTTCTGCTTGAGGTTTTTGCCTTTTAAAAGAAAGTTTTTCCTCGTCACTGTTGCCTTAGTGCTTGCTCATGGGGAAATTATTGGGTCTCTGTAAGAATATAAAAAGTACAGTCTATACCTGCTCTATATGCAAAGTGCCCTGAGATAATGTTTGTTATGATTTGGTGCTATTTAAATAAAACTCATTGAACTTAGTAGTAGCTCAGGCCTAGTACATTAAGACCAGTATTTTTCAAAAATTCCTGTGTAATTCTGTGTAAAATCTGATTTACTGAACTCAAGCCTGACTTGTGCCATTGAGATTCTCCAGGTTGTGTGAGGTCCCACTGGACTGTGGCATTAATGTCAGCTTCTATCACAGGTTACAGTAAAGAGAGCTTGTTTGAGCTCTAGTGTTTCCATGTCTTATGAGCAAAAGGCACATGTGTCTTTCATTTTAAAGACAGTGTGTTGTGGTGACCTTTGGCTGTCTGATGTTCTGAAGCACCACACTCATCTCTAACATTGCACAGGGGATGGCAAAGAGAAAAGGAAAAAAAAAAAAACTTTCAAGCTGGGTGTCAAAGTTGATTCAGGAGAGCCATTCTTCAGCTATGACAAAATACCACTTTGCAAAATGGAGACCATGGGTGCAGTCAATAAATGTCGTTCAGCTGTGTTGACAAATCGTTTGAGTAGTGGCACGCGATGCCACAAAGGCACCGCTGAAGCACTGCAGCGTAGCCTCTGTGTAGCCTCCCACTCCCACCCATCCTCCCAATTAATCAGGCTTATCTTCACCTCCATCATCTGTCAGTCACACTGGAAAATGCTTCCACTGGAGTGTGTGTGAGTGTGTGTGTGTGTGTGTGTGTGTGTGTACTTGTGGAAAGAGGGACAGAGCGTGTGTCTATGAGCTCATGCACATCTGTGTGCAGGGCCAGTATGGTTTTGTCTGTGTCTGTGTCTGTGTGTGTGTGTGTGTGCAGTGTGTGCAGGCAGGCAAAGCGTTAAACATCTGTCTCAGCTCCATCCACCCAGCCAGACTGACTAGTGAAGTGTTTCTCAGCCTCGACTGAGACTAAATGTTTTAAACTGTATCACTCAGCGTCCCTGCAGCCATGCTGAAGGCCCCGTGTGCAAAGTGTGTGTACACAACCACAGCCATTGTTGTGTCTGGTCTCTTAAATTGTACCTTATAATCTCAAAAACAAAAAATTATGTAACATGCAGATTTCAGCAGTTTCAGTCTGTAAATGCAAGAATTGAACAAAATGAGTGTGAATGAAAAGAGAAGCTGTGTAAAACACCAGAGTGTAATAAGCCAGAAAAAACATATCTCACAGTTCACTGAAGCAATAGAATTTAATTGTATTACAGAGAACTGTAAAATAGACACAGTATTACAAATCAATTTTAGGTTATTTTAACTTCTAATTAGGTGTAATTGTTCAGTTTCATTATGGTTTTGTGATGAAAAGTCTGGTAATAATAAGATATAAAACAACAACAAAAAAAAGGCTGCAACTAATCATTTTCTCGATTAACTGATAAGTTGTTTGGTCTATAAAACGTTAGAAAATTGTCCACAACCCAAGCTTTCTGTCATAGAATAAAGAAACCAGAAAATGTTCATATTTGAGAGGCTGAAATCAGAGCGTTTCTCCGTAAAATGATTCAAATCAATTAATTGATTAGCAAAGTAGTTGGTGATTAATTAATTTTCTGACTTTGCAGCTCTATAAAAATATGAAGTGCCTCAGTTTTGAAAAGGGCTGGGTGATAGGGACAAAATCAAATATCACAACATTTTTGATCAAGTAGATCTATTGATATTAATGTCTTTTGAGACGAAATAATGGAGATGATAATGAGATTTTTGAGAAGTAATCATTAGTAATGTGGACATAAGTAATCATTAGTAATGTGGACATAATGATGAGTGGGTAAAGGCAAATAATCAACAGTCAGAAAATTCCATCATTTTACTGTAACGCAGCCTTTAAAACCAGGAAAAATATAACAATATCCAAAATCTATGACGATACTGGATTTTGGGGGCCAATGACGGTACTGATATTAGGAAGTAAAAAAAAAATCTGATATGGATATATATATTATACAGACTTTAGAATATATACAGTACATAACCATATTTTGCAATGATTCCCTCAAAGGAGGTTATGTAATGAAGGCAGGATATTTTACAGTTTAACAATAATCAGTTGACTGATATATCGTTGGGCTCTCATCGATATAATATCGATGCATTGCCCAGCCCTAATTTTTTTTTAACTATAATGAAACGTCTTTTGTATTTAACCTACTTTTTATATGAAGTGTCACTGTGGACACCTCCATCAACATCAAAGTGTTCAA
This sequence comes from Lutjanus argentimaculatus, assembly GCA_034769285.1. Taxonomy (NCBI): domain Eukaryota; kingdom Metazoa; phylum Chordata; class Actinopteri; order Lutjaniformes; family Lutjanidae; genus Lutjanus; species Lutjanus argentimaculatus. The sequence continues at coordinate 23,121,367 of JAWZSL010000009.1, read as the reverse complement.
ACTGTGGATACAAACAGTAAACTTTTTCACATGCACACACCCAAACAAACTCTGTCCATGATGCATATCTGAATGTGAATGAAATCAGTTTGACGTTAAAACCAAATGAGATAAGGCACACAGAAACTGTATGATCGGTAATTTTGACATTTCTTCAGCGAAAGCGCCATGGGACACTTCGCTCATCCTGACAGTTTTATGGAATCTTTGTTTTGATAATCCTCGTATTGGTGCTACCTGTCAGAGCACACAGTAGTAACCAGCAAGCCCCCTCAATCTCTCAGCTAAATCTCCCTGTCTACACAACATTGGCCCCATGATAAGAAGGTGACACTGTCACTCCAGCCCACACACACACACACACACCACACACACACACACACACACCACTATATATATATATATATACACACTCACACACAAACAGCCTTGGAGGCGTGCAGTGTGCATAGGCGTTCAGCATCATGCTAATTTTCATTGTTGTGATAAAAATAAACAGGTCTGGGGAGCTGAATCTGAAGGCCCGAGGGTCACGGCGCGCTCGACTGACAACGGGGGTGGGGGTGGGGTGAGGGGAGGGGGGTTTGGAGGGCGAGGAGGTGGGGGGAGGGATGGGGCGGGGGCTCAGACTGAATTACCTTGATCCAGCACGACAGCCTCACATCACTGTCACCAGCCTGTTTGGAAGGGCTTGATGGGGCTGTGGTGCTAAGTTGGAGCAAGCCGACTGCGATGGATGTGTGTTGACAGTATACTGTATTCAAGGGCACATTGAAATGAGCGGGCGAAACGGGGGAAAGTTTGCTAAGCCATGTGTGCCATAATTATCCCGGGCTCTCCTCGTGCTGCCTCTTATCTGGTGGCTGGTGGTGATTGTCAGATGAGTGAAGAATCGACTGTGACATTATCTCCGTCTCACAATAGCCCCCAAATCTTACAGTGGTCAGAAGGTGTTATGTACAAGTGATTTCAGTAGTATTTCCGTCTGCAAGGCCCCTGTCACATCATTAATGTTTCTATGTCATTATAATGATACACTGCAAAAATAAACTATTTGGTTTTTTTTAAAAAGTTAGTATCCACGCTGCCTTAGAATTTTAAGTTGACTGAATTTGAAAAGACAAGTTCAGGTAATTTTTGTAATGATTCAAAACAAATAAACTTTTCTGGTCAAAAATACTTGATACTAACTCAGTTGTACTTGAGAATAGATGTTCCATATGCTCAAGATGTTATGTTGAACTAACAACTCTTCTGTCACACTGACAAACTTGACAAACAAGTCTGATTTCATTTTACATTTTCCCAGTTTGAAAAGTTATTTCAGACAAAGAACATAATTTATTTGATTTAAAGTGTAAGATGGTAGGAACTAAATTCAACTCTAAGCTTCATCATTGTTTATAATGTTTTCATTATTGTTTAAAATGCAACCATGACTGCCTTAAAATTTTAAGTTGTCCGAATTTGAAAAGACAAGTTGAGGTAATTTTGTAATGAATCAAAAGAAATAAACTTTTCAGGTAAAACAGACTAATTTGTTGTTCTTAAGAAAATGTGTTCAATAAGTGTAAGATATTAAACTGAACCAACAAACTCTTCAGTCACACTGACAAACATGGCAAACAAATTTGATTCACATTTTCACCATTTCCCAGTTTGAAAAGTTATTTCTTTACTACAGACAAAGCTCAAATGTATTAAATTTTAATTGTCAGGCGGTAGAAACTTCATTCAGTACTAACCTTCATTAACTTAGTTTTGAAGTCTGTACTGTACATTCGTCAACGCATCATAATTATTATAGTAGAATTATTGTGTTATCAATATATTGGTCAATATTCTTTATATAGAATATATACATAAACACAATTTTTTTCAACGATACCCCAAAAGTGGTCACACTTTTAACAAACATAATGGACCGTACTGGAGACAGGATATTTTACAGTTTAACTTTTATCACTATTTTTAAGAATGAAAATCTATGAATATAAAAACACAAGTGGAAAAAAAAATTAAACTTGAATTTAAAAAATGATTAAATATACATACAAATCTGCACGTAAAGTTAACAAATGAAAACAATCTAAATTATGTTTTGTTTAAAAAAAATGTTTTCATACAGGAGCATGCTGGACAACATGCATGTAGATCCGATATATGATATATGATATGATATAGCTGTGATAGGCCAATATCAGGCCGGTAATATTGAAGACTAGTTGTTTGTAGTAAATCCCTGAGTGAGTTTTAACAGTGAGGAATAATTTGAACTTTTAAAAAATGAATAATATACTATTACCATCTTGATATTTTACACATGTATGTGTCAGTGATGTTCTCTCACATTAGTGCCAAGTAGGCCTACTTAAATTTGCAGTAAGTTCTCAGAGATTATATAAGGTGTATTAGGTGTATTAGGTTAGCAATAACACAATGTTGCAAAACCTATTCCTACATTTTAACATTATTTCCACAATACAATTTTTTGACATTTAGAGTCAAACACTGTTAAATGAATGAAATCTCAATATCCAACATATTTATGCTCATATTTAATGTATCATCCAATGAAACTGTTTCGAGCTTTGACTCCTGATTCTAACAGCTGAGGTGTGTTTATGATTTACTTCACAGGTGAGGTGCCGCCGTCGAGCACTAGGTGGTGCTTGAACACAGCCCTCACACACAGACACACGCACACACACACACACACACACCTACACACCTCTCTTTACTCACACTATCATCAACTCCCATTCTATTCACTCTGAGACGACAACAAAACACCCCCACCCCTGCCCTTACACACACACACACACACACACACACACACACACACATCAAACACACATATACATACACACAAAGCCAGCAAAAAAATGCAAGGCTCAACTTACAGACCTCTTCTCTGTTCATTTGATATTAATCAGCTTCCCTTTCACCCCTTCCTCCTTGCCTTCACACACACACACGCACACGCACACGCACACACAAACACACACACACACACAAATACACTTCTCTCTACCTTACTCATCAAGTCTCAGCTACACGTGTCTAAAGCTATGATATCCATCTAATCATCTGGCCTTTTCTCCTCTGGTTCCTTTCAGGGCTACTAGGAAGGGGTTGGTAGCATGCTCAGTGTTTCAGGGGCAGGCGACCAGTTGCAACACAATACCTGTGAAAGCACACGCACATATAATGACACAGACACACACACAGAGTTTCTCTGCATAAAACTGATCAATCCTAAACACCTCCAGCCTGAACACGGAGCTTAAGCTCAACTCTCTTGGTCAAATGTTTGCATGACCTACAGGAGGTGTGTATTTGGACACTTGTGTCCTCAAGTGTTGTAGTCAAGTGGCTATCTGCTTAGGTGAAAATATTTTGTGATATTCATAAAGGTCATGAAACAAGTGCATCTCGACCAACAATATATTTATTTTATATGATATTTATTGTAAATTTGATCAGCAGTGTATTATTCTTCCATATATATTCCCACAGAGCAGTGTGCTTCAGGAACCCGTGACCTTCCCGTGACAGGATGTAAGGCCAGGCCAGGTCAATCAGAGAGAAATTAATTAATTTCTGTAAAAAAAAAAAAAAAAAAAAAAAAGACCTGGTTGTGGATATTAGCTTGAACAGAACTGATTATCTTCTATTATTACCAGGCTTATGAGAAAGTGGGGCACTCGACCGATTTCACAAATATTTCAAACATCATAGACATTTTATACATGTTACTTTAAAGGGACAGTTAACACCAAAATCAAAAGTACATATTTTTCCTCTTACCTGTAGTGCTTTTTATCCATCTAGATTGTTATGGTGTGAGTTGCAGAGTTCTGGAGATATCAGATATAGAGATCTCTGCCTTCTCTCCAATATAATGGAGCTAGATGGCACTTGGCCTGTGGTGCTCAAAGTGCAAAGAAAAAAAAAACATTTGAAAAACTCAACACCAGTGTCTCTTTCCAGAAATCATGACCTGGTTACTCAAGATAATTCACACACCTTGTTGTGAGCAGTTTCATATAGGAACTACTTTTTTTGTTTTATAACAAACTACACCTGCTGTATCACCATGCAGAATGAAGTGTGCATCTACTCATGGATGAGAGGCCACAGCTCAGCTGAGGAGGATGTGAGTAATGTTTACATCCCACGCTGTCACATGCACGAGTCTCTATGGTCAATATCTCGACAACACAGCAAACCACACCTAAACAAACTAGATGAATAGATAGCACTACACACTAAAAATAGTCTATTTAGTTTACTGTCACTTAGAAATGTTAGCGTCTGGGCTGCCTTATAATTTTAAGTTGACTGAAATTGAAGACAAGTAGGTGGTAATTTTGGAGGAGGTAATTTTGTAATGATTCAAAACAGTCAATTTTCTAGTCAGTTAAACCTGATATTAATTCAGTTAAGAAAACATGTTAAATAAGCTTAAGATATTAATATGAACCAACAACTCTTCTGTCACACTGATGGACATTACAAAGAAATTTGATTTCCTTTTATATTTTCTCAGTTTGAAAAAACTTTTTCTTCATTTCAGCATTTTAAGATTATTACATTTTTAGTGGTAAGCAGGTACTGTAGGGACTGAATCCAATACAGACCTTCATCATAGTTCTCAATGTTTTCATTATTGTGAAAAAAGCAGCAATGATTGAGTCTATTAGAGACAGACAAAAAGTTTTCAACACATGAGTTTTCTCAAACTATAAAAAAAGAAGGGTCTCAGGAAAGTTTTAATTCATTTCAAGTTAAATTATTTCCAGTTAGAAGAAGTCATCTTTGTAATGTTCGGGGAATAAATACTAGAAATTTTAAGTTTGAATAAATAAAACTTTGTATATTTATATTGCATAATGAGGAAAGATCAGTTGATTCCACTAAATTACTATAAGATTTCTTACTGTGAAGATAATAGCAAAAACAAGTATTTTTGATTTTGGTGTGAACTGTTCCTTTAAACTCACTATAGTGCATTACAAATCATTACCAAACTTTGGCTCATGTAAGGTGCTTCTGATTTATACACTTAGTAAAGTTTATATTACTGATGTTTTAGAAAGTAAAAAGAATCTGTGACTTAGCATTAGTTCACATGATGTTCTTGTTCTGTGGCTGCAGTAACTGTTTACTGGATAAATTGTGCAACTTATAAATGATAAATGTTAAAGTCTAATTGTTAAAGTCTAATACTGTGATGTATTTCCTTTTCCATAGTCTGTGGAGCATAACATCAGCAAAACTGAGCAGAATATCAATTCAATTAAATAAACATGCCATCATACTTCAAAAACGAAGAAATGTAATGTCCATACAGTGTGTGTGCGTGTGTGTGTGTGTGGTTGGTGCCCGTAGCAACAGTGTGATTGTACCAAGGGGGGAGACTGTTTGAGTCCCTGTGTGGCCTTTTTCTCATGCTAACCAGCCAGTGTTTAGTGTGTTTAGTGGTGTGTGTTGTCTGAACCAGGGGCTACATGGGGTCTGTGCTCATCTATCCGTCTACATGTGTGCATGGAGGGTGTTGTGAGACTGAGCGCACATATCTGCACACGTGTGTGTGTGTGTGTGTTTGTTTCACATTGCCGTGCTCGTCGGTGGGTCTACGGGGCAGCTGCGTGAGCATTCCTGTTGACGTTAAGCAGCTAAACAGTACCAGCTTGCCGGGCTCTTAACCTCCCCTCTCAGAGAGAAGACCTAATGAAGTCCTGAAAGGCTTCCTGACTCCCTCATCTGGCTTTGTTTAGGCCCTCCTGCTCTCCCTCCCTTTGCTTGAGGAAAGCCATTAGCCCATTGAGAAGACAGTCACACAAGCCCTGGAAGAAGACAGGCCTGCACTGCTAAAAGAAGCTCTGGAGTGGTGCTTCCAAGACCCTCAGAGTGCTTATAAGGTGCCTGTAAGGACCTCAGGGTCCCTTCAAGTGTCTTTACAATTCTTAACAGTTTATTTCAGGAGCTTTTAAGGGTTTGAGGTAGGGCTACAACTAACACTGATTTTCATTATCAATTAATATTTTCTCAATTTATTAATTAGTTGTTTGGTATATAAAATGTAAGGAAATGGTGAACGATGTCAATCAATGTTTCCCAAAGCCCAAGATGACGTCCCCAAATGTCTTGTTCTGTCCACGACATGAAGACATTCAGTTTACTGTCATAGACGAGTGAGGAAACCAGAAAATATTCACATTTAATAAACTAAAACAAGAGAATTTTGACTTTTTTCCTTAAAAAATTACTCACATGTATCACACGATTATCAAAATAGTTGCTCAAAGACCTCTAGTGGCTGTGATGATTCATAATTTTTGAAAAACCTTGAAAAAGCTATTTTGTTGACTGGTCTGTTGTGCACTGACGCCTCACCTCTCTTTAATGGGCAGTTAGGGGCCACAAGTGATCAGCAACTCCTAGGCTAAAAACAAGGGCTTACCTCGTCTGTTGCAGTGGTTGCTGCCATATTTTGGTCATTGTTGTGGTTAAAAAATTGTTTTATACTGACTGCTGACTCTTAACTCCTCTTAAACGGCTGGTAGGGGCTGCAAGTCAACAACTGCTAGGCTAAAAGCAAGTCGTTCCTAGATTTTTGCAGACACATTTTGGCCTTTGTCATAGCTCAAAAACAGACACCCAAAGAAAAGTTTTGTTTCATCTTTACTGCAGATTACATTCTGTAACCGATATCTTATGATTCACTTAATTTAGGCACGATACAAGATGAATTAGTTTGGCTGCAACCTCCACTATGCATCTGTGCAGTCACCATATTGGAGTGGGTCAGCTAGTTTTATTTTAGCTACGTTTTTATAGGATATGTAGTCACTGTGTTATCATTGTGTATGTGTTCCTCCAGTTTTTTAATCATGTTTTATGTTATGCAATTATACACTACATATACATTCAGTACATACAGTAAAACAAACCAGTTTATTGTGAATACATTTGGGCAAACAACTATGAAAAAGTAGATGACTAAACAATTATTTTCAGAGAAAATACTGCTGCGGAGGTTGTCAGCATGACTGATCAATCAGGTTTCATTAAAGTCAGATAATTTGCTCTGCTATTTTGCAGTATAAAAGAAGGTTAAGTATTATCAAATAATAACAAGTAATTTGATTAAAAACTGTCTCCTTTAAGCATTAAACATTCTCCTGGGAACTTTATTTTTTACAGTGTGGTTAAAGGTGAGTGTGTATCCATTACAAATGGCCGCTCAAGAACACGGAAACAGAGCATGTGAGATTATAAGCATCTGCCACCGTGGCTGGCAGGAGGAGACTGAGTAACAGAGCTATGGGCAGAGATAGACGGATGGATGGGGGGAATAAAAAACTATAGAGGGATCATTCTCTCTTGCTGAGGTGATTTCCAGTCACCCCCCCTCTCTTTTTGCACACATGTAATAGCACTTCATTTTAATTTTATAGCTTGTGTATACTCAATAGAGGAAAATTGTTTCTACGTGGTTATTCTAGTCTATTGAGAGCAAGGCAAGTGAAAAGGGAAGGGGGGGGGGGGGGGGGGCACACATGGCAAATAAAAAACTGCGGCAGTTAAAATTGAATTTGTATTCACCAGGAAGTGGGTTAACCCAGTTAAAAGTCAGGGAATCCAATAGCACAGGCTGATATGTGATGTCGAGACAATCTCCTTTGGGGAGCTAAGGCGCTTGGCTTATATGCTGCCTACCCGGGCTCATAGCATGTTTTTCAGGTAATAATAATACATCATATCGCTTAACGGCATATTTATGTAAGAACTCAGCAAGAGGAGGCATCTGGAGTGCCTTGGTGTTGTTCTTTGAAATCACCTCCTTCAGATATGTGCCACTCGCTGTTGTTATGTTTTCTCTTCCTTATCAGTTTTGCGGAGATGGAAAATTCTATTACAGACCGTATTTGGTTTGTCACAGTCAGATGCCTTCTTCTCTTCAGGTTGCATTTGGTGGGGAGCGCAGGCATTTTTTCCCTAGATTTCCCTTTTTTTAAGAGACTGTATTTGTGTGCATGTGTGGATCTCCCACCCCCCCCATTCTTCTCATGCTAAAGAAGAAAGGCATGTTTTCATAAAAAAAAAAAAAAAAAAAAAAAAAAAAAAGGCAGAGAGTGGGAAAATGACAAATCTCTCGGTCTTTGTTATTGGAATATATTGACTGCTCTTGGTTCATTGACTTTTTATTACAGGAGGTAGCACAACTGTCAGCAAATAGGGAGAAATTTGTTTCAGCCATTTGCTTTGCAACATTTGAAGCTGATAATTTTTGTACTCCGTGTGCACACTGTGCGCGCAGTTTTTTGTGTGTGTCAGCAGCAAACATGTTTTTGCTGTGTGTGTATGTGGACTTGTGTGTATGAGGTAGAGCTGTAAGCAGTGGTGGTACACTGTAAAAATTTTGCATGAATTTAGTGGACTTTACACTAATAAATCATAAAATGGCCATGATATATCATCAGAAATCTTCCTTGATTTCTGATGATATATCATGGCCACATGCTAAGTTTAAATACTTGCTACTCTGACAACTGTGCTGTCTTTTGAAATTTTCATTCAAATTAATGCAGAATGTTCAATAAATGAGTAAGCATCCGTTTATGAGTTGTAAGAAATCATTCATAATCTTTTAGATGTGTATGTGATGAGTATATGTTTGTAATGTTTAAATTGAGCAATATTTTAATGTGGCTTTTGTTTTCAGAATAGTGGGCTTAGCTTGATTGACAGATAATTGAAACTTATAAACAGCTGATCAACTTACAGTGTTGGACTCGTCAATTGTTCTTGTCTACTGACAAAGTTGCACTCGTCTGGTGCTCCTGCGGTGTTCCTGCAGCCTGCCTGAGCTTGCTCAAGTCTGGGGAGGATGCAAGGAAGCATATTCAATAACTGCGAGTTCCAAAATGAGTACAGCCATTGACTGTATATTAAATAAATTGAAATTCTATTTGCAATAGGATCTGTGGTTAAAGCAAGTCATGCTGCCCCCTCCTCCACAGACAGGCTGCAGGAATACTGCAGGAGTGCAGAATGCATGCAACACTGTAAATTGACAATAACAAGCAATGAGTCTTACACTGTAAGTTGATCAGCTTTTTATTACTGTCAGTTGTCTGAGAATGTAAAGTTAAGCCCATTATTCAGAAAATAAAAGCCCACTGCTCTGAAAAATACATACTCTGTTGCTGGAGTTGGGTGACTACCTACCAGACTCCATTAACATATTACTCAATTTAACCATTATAAACATCTACGCCTTCTACAGGATTAGTAAGGATTTCTTATGACTCATAAAGCGACTGTAAATCATTTTGCGAACATTCTGCATTAATTTGAACTCCAATAAATGTGGCAAATGAAAAGTTATTCCAGCACAGAATAGAAATTTCAAAGGGGGACGCTGTGGCTGTAGTGTCCTTGTCAGAGAAGGCAGCATTTCCTTGATATCTGATGACATATCATAGTCATTTTATGATTTATTACAGTAAACACAATATAGTTTTCTCCTTTAATATGAAGTTTATTTGACTAGAAAAGTTTATTTGTTTGGAATCATTACAATATTATCTCAACTTGTCTTTTCAAATTCAGTCAACTTAAAATTTTAAAGCTGCCCAGACACAAACTTTTTTATGTGAAAAGATTTTTTTTTTTACAGTGTAGTCGATACAATGAAAAAAAGGAGGAAGAGGAAGAACTGGAGACAGAAAGAAAGATAGAGAGAGAGGGAGGGGTAAACTCAGGGAGACTAGAGAGAGACAGCCAGACAGAGAGGTGGTTTCGGTCTACCAGGAACACACAGCTCTAGCCGCCAGCAGTCTGTCAGTGGTGGTCCCCTCATCCAGTCTGCTGCAGCATCTGCCAGAGAGGCACCAGGCTGAGCGAGACCCAGATCCTTCCACGGCCCCATCTCAAGACCACAGCCCCATCAACTGCCTTCTCCTCCAGGCCCAGCTGTCTTCTTCTGCTCTTCCCGCCCCGTACCTCTCTGTCTTCACACCAAACCATGTTAGCAACCCTGAATCAGGACCCTTAGGCCTCTATCTATTCTCTCCATACAGCCTCATATTCCTCCGCTGCAGAACCAACATCAGCCTCTCAAGACCTCCCAACCTGAAATCACTCCTGTAGCCTCTTTTACATCAATACCATTCTCCTCCCCCAAACATTCATACAGAAGGGCCGTACAGAAGTTATAATCTAAGGTCTATATGTAAACATTCTAAGTCTGTTCAAGCAAGGTCACGTCCCATTGACATGTAGTCAGTTACGGACAAATTAGTAACGTAATCCTTAGGTTTTCAAAAAATGTAATCTAATTTGATCAATTTTGGATGACTTCAGAAGTTGTAGGTTTAGAATTAAACATACTAACATACACTAAACATGCACTTTTTTGTAATCTGATTAGGTCAATTACATGTAATCAATTTCTACCCAATCCTGTGTATAAGTATAAATAAATGTCTTATTCAGCTACCTGTATGACCACTTAAAAAAGCACGTTCATGATTGAAGCATTTATTGTTTTCACTTTTTACTTCTGACAATACGCATATTTGAACCCATGAACAATGACAATAGTGCGGCACACACAGCTTTTGAACATTTTTGAATTGAATAATAATAATAATAATAATGGAGTTAGTAGTGTTAGGAGGCCTGACAATAGACTGAAAAGAAAAAGGAAAAAAAAAATCTATCTTTAGAGTACAACCACCTATTTCCATTAATTTGGGAACTCCGGGTCTGATATTTCTGGGTGTGGAGGAGTGTCAGAAGTGGGAAAGCCATTTTATAAGCTGGTTGCTAATAGCCACAGCAATGCAATGCCTTTGCAGTGGCCGGCTTGGCTCTACTGTTTCATGTATTGTGCACTTGAGGGGTGCTATACACTGGTGGGACACCATCCAGCATTCAATCACCGAATGGTTGGGACGAAACCACACTGTCAGTATTTTTTTTTTTTTTTTTTTTTGTGCCACAGTAAGGCCTGCCAGCAGTAGTCCACGCTGAATTAAGGTGAGAGATAAAGATGAGTCATTATTAAGCAGACAAAGGTAGGGATTGGACACTATTGAGATCCTCATAACTCCAACAGTGTTGAGAAAACATGGGTCCAAAAATCTGCGATCAGCAAGCATTCACAAAAACATATGCATTGTTGTTCCTGGCACCTGATCCTGGCAATGAGTGTGTTATTTCCCCCTGAGAGCATCATGATTAAAGTATAACAAACATTCAGATCTGCTATTCTGAGCAGCCTCTGTCTTACACAGCAAATCCTTGCTGGAGAAGTCCTGTCTTACCGGAAGTGAGTCATCTAAGTCATGGACAAAGTGACTGACAAGTGATCACTCAGAGGAAGGTGTTCTTGGTATTTAAGCAGATACAAGCTTTAGTTATTCTGAGCTACTGCCTCGGTTGTCAGTAGACCGTAAAATGGCGAGAAATATTAACTTGTGAGTTAACTGATAACAAGAGAGCATGTTTCCCTAATCTCTGTTGACATATCATGGTCATTTTTAAATTTATTACAGTAAATATATTACAGACTTCTCCTTAAACAAGAGTAAAAGCAACCACGAAAATCTCTTCTCCTTAATCTTTTCTCCCTGTCTCATCCCAACTCTGCATACTTTTCCAGGCCTACCTTGACGACCAATAACCTTTAACCTCAGGCTCGACCTGTTCCTCCCCCCCACACCACTCTCAGCCATTCCTCCCTGCCTCCATCCGCGTTCGCTTCCCATTACCCAGCCACAACCATCCTCCTCCAGCCTTATCCCCCATTTAAAGTCCTTTCTCTTTCCCTGCTGGGGCTGGAGAGGGGCCGAAGCCGCAGCATCTCCCCATCCGTTAGCCAGGAGCCAGAGATCCCAGCCAGAGATGCCATCTGATACAAGTCTATCATAATGAAGGTCCAGCATGGGGCTAAATGAGTTTCCACCTCAGCCGCGCGAGGGGCTAATGACAAAACAGCCTCCCTGTGCTCCTTGGCCTGCCGCTAGCTTTAATCAGGGCATATGGCACTTGCCTAAACTGCTTGGCTATGAGGAACGGAGAGGAGAGGAGAGGATTTGGGAGAAAGTGGAGAAGAGACTGCAAAGGAGGGTCTGAGGAAGTGAGGAAAGAAGAATAAAGCGGACAGTAAGAGGGGAGAAGAGAGTGCAAAGTTGAAACAACACTGTAAAAAAGTCCAGCGTTGTGCATTTTTATCTGCAGAGTTGACGACAGGGCTTTATGTCTTTGTGATAATTATTTAGGACCTACTCAAGGCCTCATAGGCAGGCCTGTGTGGGTGCGGAAATCACTAATAGCTTTCATAGATTTATATTAATTTGCAGGATTTAATGTGCCTTAAATGGCAGATGATCAACAAGGGAAAACAAAAGTGCATTAGTGCCCCGGTGGCATAAAAAGAGTGTGGAAGGGGGTGGGAGCTTAACAAATAGACTACTCCATTTTCATAGCCCACTTTATGGCTCCCCAACTTATCCAAATTAGCTTAAAGGATTGATAATTCTTCACTAATATAAAACTGTTACTGAGCCCCTAAACTGTGACTTGCCCTTTTTTAGGTTTTGTCAAACACTAAATAGAGGGCTTGGTTGTGGAAATTAAATTGAAATCGCATAACAAGGCTTCCTTTTAATTTGATTAATGCTTTGTTGTTGTTTTAGATCCCCAGCGAAGACACCCATGACGTTTCGAGGTTATTTGTTCCACCGTCTAATGACAATTTTCTTGCACAATAACAGCAGTTACAGAGCCGCCTCAGAGCGAGTTTTTTTTTTCTTGCCTTGAAATCACAGACAAGGCTAAGCCAAAGGGGGACTAATGAACCTCACCCTTAATTCCACTGTGAGGCTACTGCTGCGACTGCTCACACTGCAACTTCTCAGCAGTCTTGATTGTACACAGAGGGTGATGATCAAAACTTCGTTTAGCCTCTTTGGTTCAGTGTTAGACGTGTTTGAGGTCATTTTTCGTAACTTAACAGGTATAAGAGACCACATTGAATCTTGGGACTGATGACCTAAATCTACGGAAGACGATTAGGGCTACATGGTAAAAATTTATTTGAGTTCTGACTTTAAAGTCCGAACTCAAATACATTTTTTGACTGTAAACTCAGAATGCCATGTTTCATACCATTTTCTCAGAATTTGACTTCAAACTCAGAATGGTGACTTTTAACTTGGAAGTCTGACTTTTAACTCAGAATTCTGACTTTAAAGTCACAACTCAAACCAAGTTTCTGACTTTAATCTCAGAATTCCAACTTTTTTTCTTAGTATTCTGACTTTTTTCTCTGAATTTTTACTTCAAACTCAGATGTCAAATAACTTCTTCTCATGTGGTCCTCAAGTCAATCTCACAGCTATATAAGTTGCACAACATTTAATACTGTACATGTAGCCAAAAGCTGTTTTCACACATTAAACATTTCAAATAATCATTCTCGTCAACAACAAGTCATTCTACCTCAGCCACTGAGAAAACTTGTTAATTCTCAAAAAGCATCTGAGCACTCAGAAGCTTTTGGTTCCTTTTTAAGCTGCTGTACTGTAGGATGCTTTTTGCCAGCAAAGAAAAAAAAAAACAGCCAGGCTGTACCAGGCTGTACTCAGCATGGAGAAAATGAACCTCTGAAACCCATGCTGACAGTTTTGGTCCCTACTGTTCCTGATTTCAACAACACCATAACCAGTCTTGGCAACCAACAAGCCCCCAGTACAAATTAGCCAGCCGTCAGCAGGGTGCAAGGACTGCTTTTCCATGACAGGGAAAAGATAGAGGACGGCTCAGTTTATCCAGGCACAGGCCTTCATAGACTCTTTCTTGGACTTCCTACTGAAGCTGCAAGTTGTTTCCCCTTCCTGCCTTCTCATATATCTCCTCCTCCATATTGCGCTCACAGAAATCCTTCCTCACTCCAAACATCGTCGCCCAGGTTCCTCAGAGTGGGGTGATTGCTTGCAGCTGGGGTGCATTGAGAACATTTTAATATTATGCAGAAGATTAGAGCAAACTAACTACATTATTCTCCAATTACACTCATTTCATCCAACTGATGTCTTTATATCCTTCCCCTTGCCTCGATTAGCCTAATGTGAAAATGGAAGGGGGGAATGCGCTTAGGACTGTACCGATTGTTCCTTGGCTGCCTATTATTTCACAGCGCCATTAAAAGGGAGGCGTCTTTTACAGTGACTGTAAATAAAACGATTAGGGGCAGATCCAGCCGGGTGCTGGGGAAGATTTCATTTCAGGGATCTGCTTATCAACGTTCTTAGAAGGTTTGGAAGGATTGCGAGGGGCCCGCCACATACGAGAAGCTACCTTCCCCCCACCTTCATCCCACAATGGCTCCCCTGTCTCTCTCCGGAGCCGCATTACAGTAGCAAATCTCACACTTGCTTTGCATCCTTGTCATAAAATAAATAAATCAATTACATTCCCGCACACATGCACGCCTTCTATCACAACACGACTTCAAATCGTTTCGTCTCACATACCCGTAAGCCTGCTTAATATCCTGCCAAGCATGCCCAAATTATTAGAAAGTACACGAGTGAGAATTGTTAGCCAATGTTGCGGATCCAAGATACACCGTATGGTAATGCTATCTCTCTGAATGTGGAGAAGAAAAAGCTCCCTCACCTCATAAACCCCTTGCCGAGCAGGAAGCTTTTTGAATTGTGGGTGTTCTACACAAAGCAAACATGGCAAACAACACGGAAGACGACCCCAAACCAGACAGATCCTCCTTTATTATTATCCTAGGGCTTTGCTTTCTGTGTGTGCAACAAGTCCGTAGGCCACACTTACTTGCACAGACCTTCTTTGTGGAGTCATTCAAGGACTTTTGGAGTATTTGAGCATTTCATCATATACAGCGGACAAGAAACCTGGAATAGTAAACATCCATCAGGAATTATTCTGAGTCAATTTAAACAGCATTGTTGCCTTTAAGAAAGTCTGCAAATATGCAAATAATGATGGATCTTTAGGAAATACAGAGTGTCTTAAAAACCAGAGGCGGATGTATATACGAACATAATAATATGTATACATATATTTATGTATTCACTTTCACATATAGTACATTGGGATCAATATTAAGTGTATCTCAAGAACACTTAAATATTGTATGTGGAGCTTGTGGATTGTACCACCAAAGTTAATAATTAATAGGCATCCCGCTCTACTAACTGGGTTATAGCCAAACCATGTACATACAGATATTGTATACAGATGTTTATGCATGTCCTCTGGACAGGGTCTTTCCAGGAGAAAGGCAATATCTATTACCTACTACTGTATCAGACAAGTGAAAGTGAATGATTTTAAAAATACCATTGGTTAAAGGCAGACTTGTACAGTATATTTATCATATGTTACTATAGCACGATGTGACAAGCCCTTCTTCAGACAAATTCAGACGCAGACCTTACAAGCACCTGTCCATGGGGTCACCTTATCATGTGATTACAAAATGGTGAGCCAAAAAAAGAAATTAAAAGAACAGAAATATATGAAATGGTGAACAGCTTAAATGAGATGATATAACAAATAACAAACAACAAACATAACCCTGTAAATATAATTCATATCTGCCTTATATTTTTACCACCTGAAAATACCATAAAACAATTATCAGGTAAGAAATCATCATACTTTTGTTCTATATTGACAGGAGAAAGACCAGTTAGTAACATTAGAAACACACACGATTGATAGTGAAAATCCAGAAGTCTCAATATACCATATATGTACATGTAAGACACCCATGTACAATAAAAAAAAACAAAAAAAACTTGTCAGGACAACTTGTCTATTAATGGACTTCTGTCCACCACCTAGTATGTCTCACGTTTGGATGACTGTACATATGAATCATACCACAGGGTTAATTATATTTATTGTACTGAAAGTGTTCACTATTTTATGTATTTCTTTCTCTTTTTGGTTTACCATTTTGTATTTTGGACATGTATTTGTAAGGTGGGTTCAAAGACATATTATACATAGACGCCACATTTACTACTTCAGCTTGTTGCTGTGCTACTTCACTGTCATTGTTATATTGGACAGGGCAAGACTGATCTGTAAACAAGTACACATTCTCCAGGGAGCTGCGTTTTTTCTGGATAAAAAGCAGTATAATGTTTATTTCTCAACTGATTCCAATGAGTCACGTTATATACAAGGGTACGTGATCTATGTTGAGTAAGTTTGAAAAAAAACCCAAAAACTTTCTTGTTACTCCAGTATGGCAGCAACGTTGATGTATGATCCAAAGGCCTCTATGGCATCTATGGGTCTATGGGTGTGTCGCTGAAGTTGTTTTATGTCTGAAAAAGTCAAAATGTCACTTGGTAAATAAATGTTCATGGGAGCTATATTCTTGTACAGTTCACCTGCAGTTACTGTACAACACGATCCCTTTTATCTAGTCTCTTATCAGGCTTCATTATGTAACTAGAAATGGAAAAAAAAAAAAAAAAACGGCTTGGATGTTAGAGTCAGGAGGGTGGAAGTGAATGTAGGTACGCCCCAAGGTTTATTGCTTTTTGCAGCTTCACAAGCATTTGAAAAAAAAATTTCAAACCACTTTTTGTGGGTTTCAATGTTGCATGGTGGTAATATGGGCTTGACCACACGTGTCCTGTAAGACTATGGACAGATCTTGTTAAATAATAAAAAAAAAAAAAAAGAAAGAAATGCATGTGTTATTATTACATCAACTCATTACATGCTGCGCTCCATATTAAGCATTGCTGTGACATTACATTGAAACCCCTTTGGGCTATACTGAGGCACCCTTGTAATGTTTGTTTTTCTTTTCTTCCCCTCTCCTTCTCCCTCTCCCTCTCTCCTTTAGTTTCTTGGATTGACTTCCCTTTTGTGTTGGATAGCAGGGACGCACAGTGTTGATTTCAGTTGTACGGCGGTTGTTTCATAGCTCGCAGCGTGTTTGTCTATGGTGGCATTCCTCAATTCCATTCAGCACACAAGAGGATCCCCTCGGGCCGGGCATATCCCAGCGTCCTCTGCTCCCTCTACCATCCCAGAGATGGACCAGGCAAACATCTGATCTCTTACCCAAACACACCAGTGTGTCCACATATGCACAAACACAGAAACACATGCACAAATACGCCCATGCAAACACAAATGCAGTGACACGTACTTGCACACAAGCGCACACACACACACACCACAAACCACCATCTCCACACTCAATACTCGCTCCTGTATCACATTGCAGTAAATCCAGTTAAGAAGCTCTGTGGGGAGAGAAAATAAGAGATACAGTTACCAGGTCTGGAATGGTTTGACCTAAGCTGTGTCATCATGTACGGATGCCATTGTCTGATGAAGTGTTTGAATATGACAGATCCACAAAGCCTTTTAGCATGTCAGCAGTAATTTATTACAGCAAAATTTTCCACTTACGAGATGTGAAACGGGCTTCAGGTCAGTGTGTTTCTCTTAGACGGTTTTATTCATGCATGGCAGAAAAGCCTTTGAAACAGCCTGAATGAACACATAACACTAAAATTCTCTTTTCAAACCCAAATAATAAAAAAAAAAAGCCAGATTTGGTGCAGGACCTGTAGGACCTTCTCTAGATTTAGTGGCCTTTTCAGTCTAATTCAGTTTGAGGTAAGGCTGAAAAAACACTTCTCTGTGAGACTGAAGGTTATGTTTTATTGTTGGGGTCTTTACAGGCTTGACAGGTCACTTTGGCCACTGGAAGTAAAACTTCTCTGGCCATAATTCCCTTCAGAACTGTAGCAAGGTCTGATAATATGACCTTTTACAAATGAATCAGATCAAACTTGAGCACTTCAGGTAATTACATAGCAAACCAGCTTTGACAGGACCTATCTGGACTGAATTACTAACCGTACATCAGCGGAAGAGAGAAAACAATGCATTTTAGACTCATTGTCTGAGCACAAGGATGCCATGACCCCCTACAAGAGCGAAATGCTGTCTGATTTTAAGGCTCCTAGATTGCACTGCCGTAAAATTGTAAAATGGAGTGGATGAGGGCTGGAGGAAGCTGAAGAGTTTTGCTCATTCCATAGCAGCATCTCCACCCATAGTAACCAGAACTTTTAGTCTCGTGTTCTACTTTTCAAGCAGGGCTGTAGAAAATTCTTTGAAGCTTCCTTTGTTGCCATGGTATTCTAATGGACCAAAAATTATTATTTGATTGTTCATTAATATGTATTATCACCCATGTGTCATCGCTGATGTGGCTGCTGTTTTGTCTGTCTGTCCCTGCTGCCTCCATTGTTGCTTGGATCACCGTCCCTCTGACAGAAAGACAGTAGCTTCAGCGCAAGCTGGATGTAGAACGACAAAACACCAGCAGCACGAACAAAACTGAGGCTGCCAGCTGGTCAGAGAGGAGGAGGAGGCACTATGACAGCACTATTTTGAATGAACTAAAAGGTTCCTTCAGCCTGTTGTCAGTCTAAAGACTGCTGGTACACAAAAAAAAAACATGGACTGTTTTTACATGTCACTTTTATGTACATCTATGC
Organism: Lutjanus argentimaculatus; assembly: GCA_034769285.1. Taxonomy (NCBI): domain Eukaryota; kingdom Metazoa; phylum Chordata; class Actinopteri; order Lutjaniformes; family Lutjanidae; genus Lutjanus; species Lutjanus argentimaculatus. Next base: position 23,102,768 of record JAWZSL010000009.1, on the reverse strand, counting down.
ATGCAACAACACTGGTTCTGGGTCCTGTCATATGCTTTCTTCTGTAACTCCATGTTGACATATTGAAGCACAATGAAAAGCAAAACGGTTTGTAGCTGCAGATTTCTAAAAATGGTTGCTGAAACAAAATGCTGTGACTACTCAAATAATCAGAAATGTTAAGCGCCAAGCCCAATCCCCAAAGTTCTTGTACCTTTGGAAAGTATCACCCCCCAAGCAGGGCCTTTTTGGGGGGTAAAATAATGTTACTGAAACTTAATTTAGACCTTGCGTCCCTGTGGTGGAAATGCAATGTGTTCCTCTAAGGGATCCTAGTCCCTGGGGAAAGTTCCTGCAGTGGAAATACGGCTTTTATGGGTCATAATGAAGAAGGAAGGAAGGACAGAAACATCTTGAAAAAAAAAGAAAATGGACAGAGTCAGTGAGGGAGAACACATGCAAGGAGAAAAAAAAAAATATAGAAATGTTCAAATGGACATCAGTCCATCCTTCATTGGAGCTGTGAGTGGTAGAGGCCCTCACAGCTAGATCTCTGAATTAGAGCATGGTGTCCTACAGAGCTCATGCAGTGGAACCAGAATCACTGTTGCCACGTAGAGCGCAAGGAGCGCCTCAGTGGATAAGCCTTAAAACAGCAGCCCAGGGGACATCAGGACTGACCAGAGACAACATTTATCCTCAGAATATCATGAGCTGTTTAGGAGACTGCATCCACCTCAGACTGTGTGGAGCCCACCCATTACGTCTTACATGTATTTGCTCCATCTTTGATAGTGTTGGTCAGTATGGCTCTGGGATTGTACAGGACTCGTTCATCAACCAGCTATGAACTATTACTGTAAACTTTTACCATAAAGATGAATATATAAATAAGGATTAGTTTGCGTGTCATGAGAGGTACTTCAGCCTTTAGCCTGTCAAAGCTGTTGTATAATATCTTATAATGTCTACGACTCTTGAAGGAGCTTTATAAAAGAGGGACATAATACTGATAATATTGTCAAAGTTATGCAAACTCAAGCTTGGAAGCTGCAAATATTCTGCAAAAATCACGCATTATAAAATTGTATATAATTTTATTCACCATGAACGTAGGATAAATCAATAGGCCAATAGCAGTTGTTGTCAAAACTCAATAGATTTTGCCACACACATCCACATTTAAAACATGGCCTAGGAGCTCAGGATCCATTATGTCGTTCTGTTGTAAATTCTGTGGTGCTGGGATGCTCAAGTGTGGCCTCTTACAATGTATGTACCTAAATATTAGTGTCAAAATACACTTAAGGCTTTGTTTCAAAATTTGAAGATGACCTAAAGAACCGAAAGGTTTCCAGGACCTTTTACTGCTGAACACTTAAGTCACACTTGAAATAATGGGTTTGGAGATACCCTTCAAACATGACCCACACAGAAGGCACAGTTACACCCTATCAATCAAACTATAATGATACGTTGTTTTGGGAATGCACACTGTTTGGCATACCGTAAAGAGCTTCTGTTTTGCTATTTCCTGAAGGATGAATGTGGTTAGATTTATTTATAGTGGAAACTTAGGCGGAATTGACTACTGTAGCTCACCTCTCCTCTCTCACTGGTGTGAGATGAGTTAAAAACAGATCATATTTCCACAGGTGGCTGTGAGACGAACTTGCCCTGGAATGTTGGGCAACATAAATCTCTGTAATTGCATGGTATTGATCAGATAGCTAAAGCTACAACTGTGGAGGGAGACACCCTTTTTTTCTTCGTCCATACCATTTTTCATGCTTTTATCTGACATCGAGAAGGGAGTGTTAATCACTGCACGTGCACACGCAGGCACATTCAATCTCCTGCACCAGAGGTGTCAAAAGTAATACAGTCTGTACTACAAGCAGGTACAGATACGTGTGTAAAAAAGTACTGATTCAACTTCTTTACTCAAGTAAATGTGAAAAAGCACAGGCTCTGACACATACTCAAAGTATAAAAGTAAAAAGGACAGTTCTACTGGCTGTTTCTGCACCTCACCTTTTCTCCTTGGTCGAGGTTCCTTCTTTGTCTGTTTTGTCTTTTACATTCTTTTTGTCTTGCATTATAACTAAGGTAATAAGTCTGTCCTCAAAGTGTAAGGAGTAGAAAGAAGAGACGTATTTGTGTTAAAATGCAGGGAGACAAAGTAAAAGGTTGTCAAGTACAGATACCTCAAAAAACTACTTGAGTGCAGTAACAAAGTATTTGTACTTAGTTTATTCCCATCTCTGTCTTTCTCTCTCTCTCTCTCTCACACACACACACACACACACGCATGAATGCTGATACATCCACGTCTGGCAGAGCAACTGACAGTTCTGTGGAAAAAGTGAGGGCGTCAAAGATGTGCTCGAAATATGTTTTGACTGCCCTGACTTTGACTGCATATATTGAAAGTATTCAGTGAGACTCAGATAGGCCAATGACATCAGTGTCCTGTAATTGATGGGACAATGTCAAGACTTTTAAAATCCGTAAACTTCTGCAGCATGACTGCGCAGTGTGACGACTTGACTGAGGAAAGAGAGACAAGTCTTTTCATCCGCACTGACTTCCCTGACATGTGCTCTGCCGTCTCCTCTTGCGTGTCTTCACTCGGATGTACAGAACGCAAGGCCCAAATCCTCAAAAATGAATCCAGCCACATGAAGCATCCTGGGCACTGTGCGGCTGTTCATCTTCATGCCTGTGTTTACATACAGGCCGTATACATGTAAACCACATGAGGTATCTCTTTAGGACTCCTCTTGGGGAGGGTGCACACTTTGCGATATCTTGAACTGATTAACTATCGACATTGCTGTCCCTGTTTGATTTTCTGTAAGAATAAAATAGAATAGAAAATCCACAGGTTTTGTCTTTTACTTGTCTGGAACATGTGCACACATATTAATGCTTTTTACATATATCATATATCTTATTTAATATGTCATGTTTATTGTGTGTGGAGCCCCGGAAGAGTAGCTGCTACCTTAGTGGCAGTGAATGGGGATCCAATAAAGAATGAAGTCAGATGATATTTGACCCTCTAAATTGTCCCATGCAGTTTAATTTGACTTTATAGATCTTGAAGGTTGCATTTTTTTTCAGTTTTTCAGACAACTTGAGGTAATGTTGGAATGATTCAACTGTTCTAGTTAAATAAACTTGAAATTAATTGTCTTGTACATGAGGTCACATGTTCAATAAGCTTAAAATATTAAGCTGAACCAACAATTCCACAGTGGCACTGATGGAAATTTCTAACATTTAACATTATAATTTATAAAATTCAAGAGGGACTGAATACAATACTAACCTTCTTCATGGTTGACAGTGTTTTCAGTAATGTGAAAACAAGCTTAAAGTGTATTAGAGACACAGCAGGTTTTAATGATATATATTTTCTTCAAACTATAAAAAAGTCTGAAAAACACTGCATGCTGGGAAGTCTGCTAACTAATTGTGTCTCTTAAGAAATTTAATTGAATTAAATTCTTGTATGATTTTTACACTGTACAAGATAAAAAAAATATAGTTGGGATGCCCTCTCACTTGGATTAGAGAGAGCCTTTTTCCATCTTTGATGGGTGACATGTGTTTGACTGGCAGGAGGAAGATTTATATATATACGAGCCTGTCCTCCAACAGAAAACAACCAGAGAGGTCGTTTTTGACAGCAGCTTTATATGACCTATACGTACGTTTACCCTAACCCCCAAAAAGAGATGCACGAAGAAGGCTCAGTCTTGCCGGGATTCATACTCAGGTCTCTTGTTTTGGGGGCAGGCGCCCTCCCTGATGCACCACGCCACTGTTCTACTGACTTTTGCTTTTTCTTAATACAGCCTGTTCTCCAACAGAAAACGACCAAGAAACGCGACCAGAAACGCTCTACTGGGTCGTATGTCCACATACGACCTATCTGGGTGTATGATTTGGAGGATATGTTGATATATACATTTATTAAGAGTTATTGATTTTTTTAAATTCTTTTTTATATATCATGATCATTTAAATGAATGAATCTGGAAACTTTAAACAGACCCCCTGGCAAAGTGCCACTGACCCCTGGGGGTTCCCAGACCCCTATTTGAGAACCACTGTAATAGGCCATATATGTTCTATTCTGGCTTTCATGGTGAAAATTTGGCCAGGCTGGCAGGTTTGATTTGTAATTGTTTAATCCCCACCTCTGGAAACACATGTCCTTCCTGGTCTCCATTAAGTTTTGTTTGCCTGTATTTTTTCCACTATGCTGCTCTCATCATCCCCACCGTAAATGAAGAAAAGAAACCCCGTAAAATGTGAGGACTGCAAACTTTTTTGACAAGAATTATAGAAAATGTTATAGTAAAATTACATGAATTTGATGACAAAGCAAATATAAAAGGAGTTGATCACAAGCTGTATACAGAAACTGTTTCAGCTTTCACATGCATGTACCAGAGTCTGCATGCACTGTAAACAAAGTTCCTCCAGTTCACTCCTCTCAACTCTAAAACCTCAGGCTGCCAAGAGTGACATCACCAGCCCCAGACATAGATCCATCTCTCCCCCTGGGGGCCTGAGAAGGAGGGAAGGGAAGAAGGTGGGATGGAGGGTGGAGAAAGAGGAGGTAAGCAGGAGGGAGGGGGGTTTGAGGTCGGTTGGTGGAGGGGTGGGGTTATAGGTCTCCTTCTCCGCCAGGTGTGCTTTTCACACAAACACACACATCCTCTCTCCTTGCACAGCGGTGGTGTCGGAGGTGGGGTGAAAAATGACGAGGCCAGACACTGGAGCCGGCATGACAGAGAGTTGCGGCTGCAGTGAAGAGTTCCCACACATCTCACAGTGTGGGGATGAACGTACACTCATGAAGTTAACTGTCTGAATTTACTTAGAACTGTAGGAATGAAGCAGAAAGGATACACAGTATACCTTAGATTATATGATGCACTATATGGAATTTTTTTTTTAAGTAAGAGAGAGAGTAAAAGAAAATACTATTACCAAATAAATTGCAACTAAGGAAAATTAGATTAAATTAAAATTTGATTTAGATATTAATCAAATTAGAAACTCTAAACTACACTGAGAGGACAAAAAATTGTTTCCAAAGTATTCTGATATATAATATCTGCACAATCTAGAACTGTGAAATAACAATTTTCCTGACTTGTAGGATGAAACAGTTGATCAAACCATACTGGCTGCAATTTATTTTCTTTATCACTGAATTAATCTGGGGCTTAAAAGAAAGATGAGATCAAGCCAGAGATCCATAACTGAATTTGTGAGTTGTCAGTCTTGGAAGAATAATTTGCAGTATCATCTGCATAGAGTTGAATATGACAGTCAGAACAGATTTGTGGAAGATCATTGATAAAAACAACACACATCTTACATATATACTTTTTTTTCCCATGATCATAAAATTTGACTGACTGCTCTGGTGTGTGCTTCAGATTGTTATCAAAATACTGGAAATCATCAAACGCTTGTTTCACATGAATAATTCAGAAAAGTCCATGACTTTTCACAGCACCATGAAGTCGTGGTCATTATTGATGAATGAGCAGGTGTCTTACATGTTGATAACAGACTAAGTCAAAAGCAAAACAAAACAAAACAAAAGAAAAAAAATTTGTATGTATATGTAAATGTGTATGTGCGCTCAACTTTTTCAAATATGTTGAGCACAGACAATTAGATTGAATCCAATACAACCACCTGCAAACAGCAGATTGATTAGGGAATTCCTATTATTAAGAAGCAAAAGAATTCTATGTAATACTGTGTACTTTGTTGTTATTGTTACTAATGGTGATGATGAATAAAAATATGTTTAGCTATTGAATTAGTGAAGGGTTGGGGCTAGTGGAGTGGTAATTTTGGCTGATGTTTCTGTCTTTGTTTGGGTTCTATTTCTGAGTATATTTGATTTGATTTCTTGTTTAATTGGCTTTGTAATGTTGCAATATTATCCTTATATTGTCATTTTGTCATTAATATAGATGTTTTGGCACTTTTTAGGGAGTATGGGAACAACCCCTATAATGTAGGCTTTTTGCTTGAGGAAGATATTGTTTGGATATTGTCATATGGTGATATGGCTTAAGTGTTGTCTTTTCCTGGTTTTAAAGGCTACATTACAGTAAAGTGATTTAATTTTCTGAATAAGAGAGAAATCTGTTTATTTGACCATTTTTTGAGTTATTCCAAATGAAGAGGTTTAGGTTAACATTTACGGTTTGGCTGCAGCACCAGCTTTGTTAAAGTTTAAAGGTCAGGAGGGATTAGGACTAAGGGTTTGTTTTGTTTGTTCATATGAAAAGCTTTTGCTGAACATAAAATCTAGACACGTGGCAAGTCTTTATGAGTTATGATAGAACCCATCCAATACCAGAACCAAGTTACACATATTTTCCAAAACACATTCCAAGACAAGCCGTGCCTGTTCATGTGTTTTCATTAACAGATTACACTTAGATCATTTCAAGTCTATAGAGGCTATAGTACAGAATTGGATTAATATTTACATGGGAAGCATATCCTCAGGTTGACAGAAGCTATTAAGACCTCCTGTCCAAACAACAAAGAAAAAAAGGTTAAAAAATGATGAAAAAATGGTCCCAGTGAGCATTGTCTGGTATGTTTCACTGTACCAACTTTAAATGAGAAGCAGAAGATGTGACTTGGCTCCAGCTTGTGCTAATGAACAGCCTATACAGTGATAGGACAAACATCCCTGGGTCACTCTGTCATAGCTTCCCTGCCATTAATTACAGCTCAGCCGGTGCGTTTAAGCTACTAAAGATTATCTGAGGATACAGCAGATTATCTCCGGATGTCAGCTCTTTGGGAAACATAAATACGCTACCTCTTCTTTCCTCCTTTTTATTCTGCCCACTGCTTTGTCTGTGGGACCAGGGGTTCCTCAGATGGTGTCCATTACTCTTAAGTAAGAAAATGATGACCGCTTAAGACCACCAGGGCAGGTTTTTTTATACTGCCAGCAGAATTTAGATTTCTTTTCCTTTTTTTTCAATAATTTTTTGCAGATCGGGAATTTAAATTTTCCTTGCTTGTAAACATGAGCATGCAAACACTCAGAATCTGATGCTTTTTTGTTTAGTAAAATGAAATAGAAAATGTCTTCATGACAATAAGTAAAATGCCAAGGGAGTTTCTTGTCTTGATCCACTGACATTGCCTTTATTGTGGACATGTTGTTCCTTTTACAATGTTTGAATAAAATCTCAAAGGTTTTGTTTCAACGAGGTAATGAAATACTGTATCTGCATTTAATTTCCAATTACTGTCTTTTTTTCTTCCTTTTTTTGTAGATTCAGTGTGGTGAGGTACATAACCCTTAACAATGATCGTGTGTCTTTGGCAGTGGTGGAAAGTAGCTGAGCATATTTATTCAAAGAGTGTAATTAATGAATTTTGAGGTACTTTAATTCAGTATTTCTGTATTTTTATTTTCTGCTAATTTATACTCCTTAAAGCAGTAGTGTCCAAACTTTTTGGCTTGCAGACATATCCCTTCTAAACTTTATTTTATTTTTTTTATTTATTTTATTTTTTCCATATTTGTACTTGTCTGATATCTTTCCCCAGTCATTCCACAAAATAATACCAAAAATTGATACTGTGGAGACATGGCGGTGCAACATGGTGGTCCACACCGCTCATTCTAAGGTGAAAGAAACAACACAACCATTCTTATGTTCAGGTGATTATACGCAAATGAAAACATTCTTAATAAGCTTATATTCTATTCCTGCAATATTTTGCCAATAAATCCCTGTAAGTCTTCACACTGGACCTTTGATCGACTAATCATTGCAGCTTTTGTCAATAATTATGTTTTGTGTTGGTGTTTTCATATCACAAATATAGGTCAACATCAGTCCCAATAACGCCTCAACACTGACCAGAGCTGCTTAGGTAATGCTGTATATAATTTCACTTTTCTCTCATATTACCACTCAACAGAAGTATAGCTATACTGCAGGTTACATAAGGGTCGAGGCTACTTGGCACTGACTGAAAAAGCACATTTCAACCGCTTTATTACTATTTGCAGTGTAATATTGTGGTTTATTGTTTGTATAATGTGTATTTTTTCCACAATACATACAAAGAAATCTATGATTAATACATCTTTAAATGTATTTAAAAGTGCTTATGAAGCTTGATTTCTTAAGAATGCGCCCTTTCTTGATTTAGCCCTCTAGATTTGTTGTGCTGTGAGTAAACCCTGTCTTTCTTGTCTGAAGTAAACACAAATACTAATGACAAAACAACAAAGCTAGGGAGAAAATAACCCTCTGGAAAGAAAGCACACAAGTCCTGCTTGTCCATGTGCTTTAGATTGTATATTTATTCAGTCTGGATAGAAGCACATTGTCCCACAGTACAAAGCTGAATGCCTCTGTTTGCAAAAGGATTTTACCAATTACAAAAGAAGTGATTCAGCGTATGTTTCAACTTTCAAAGTTCATATCCATACATTCATCAGATCTGCAATTTGCAAGATAAATGAATTGAATTCCAAATGTCACTCATTCGTTGTTGTTGATTGTAGATTTTCATTCTCACGGTGAGATTTGTTTCTTGTCAGTGTAACTCTGCTCTGAGACCAAAGGCAAAGCATGGCACTTTGAAAATGCAGAGCTAACAATAAATAATTTAGGCAACTGAGACTAAACGAACAATTATCAATGCTAATAATTTCCCTCCAAACTTTTTACACACATTGCTTGCTGTGCATGCATATTCTAGCATTCATGTTTTTCTATTATTGCTGAGTTAGACTTACTGCATCCGTCCTATAGCTAATCCATTTACATGGAAAAGTGAATCTCGGCATGAGCTCATCAACTAAACATTCGCCCTAAACAAATGGTGAGACAACTGGCCTTTTGCTTTATCCTGAACAAAAGGCGTCTATGGTTACATCTTCTTGGTTACAGAAACATGACACAGTGTTTTTCCTCCAACACTTTCGACTGATTCCGCACTGAGCTCCCCGGGGGCTCTGGTGTAATTTGGTAATTTGTCCGCAGCTACCTTTCAGCATTTTTACAACTTTCTGAAGGAATGCTGTCGTACAAAAGGCCAGTGTGGCTTCACTGTACAGTACAAAAAGTCTCCAAGGTTTATTCATACCCATGGTGCACCAGTGTGGAGTTACAGTAACACTGAGGAGGTTGGGTTACAGGGATAATGACAGCCAATAGTCATTTTGGTTGCCCTCATGTTTGAGGAATTCCCCCATTCTGGGGCTCTTTGTTGAAGTGTCAGTGCATTGGTGTCACCTTTGGATGCAGTAACAATACACTGTATTGAAATGCAGGAAAATTACCTAAGATAAATTATAGGTAATTATGTAATTTAGTAGCACATTTATTGATCATTTCATTCTAATTTTCAATTTTCTCTTTTTTATTCTTATTTTGTATTACTTTTAGAAGATACATCTGTAAAGTATGGAAGCCCTGAGAGACAAGTGAGGAAAAAACATACATTCTGGTGATCCAAGTAATTTTCCGTCCTGTGTTTTTGTTGTCAGAGAAGGTGAAAAAGAAAGTCAGGATCATTTTTCCAAGTGTTTATTGTTGTAATACATATTTCTGCCACAAGAGGCTGAACTGCACCCGTACCCCATGTTATAATTAGAACTTGAGTATGTTTTCCTGCAGGTGAATTTTAACTTTTCCAATTGCTCTAAACACAAGAAATGTATTTTAATCGGTGTTAATCTGCCACCCTTCCTTGATATATCCATAATTCTGACGTTAGATGTTAGCCCACTACCTAACATGGGGCCTACCATGGATGGCCAAAATCAAAATGTATCCGAAGTGCTTAGTTTGTACAGTAAACTACTATGCAGTCCACTTAACATAGGTTGTAGCTGTTACTTAGCCATGATCAGTAGCTAGTAGGCTAACAGCTAACGTCAGTATCATCGATGTATCAAAAGTATAAAGTTTGTAACATTTAGGAGGACCCATTGGCAGAAATGGAGTATAATATTCATATTCGTATAATATACACTAATATATTAATAAGTGTATAATCACCTTAAAAATAAAAAGCATTGTGTTTTTGCGCCTTCAGAATGAGCCCTTTTTATCTACAGAGGATTCCAGTCCCCTTCCTCAGAGCTCGCCATGTTTTAACTGTCATGTTTCTACAGTAGCCCAGAATGGACAAACCAAACACTGGCTGTAGATGCATCCTTTTGTATTTTAAGAGAGTTTTGTGACCACCATAATTTCTTCTACATACTTGGCATGTGTTGCAATCTGCTATTTTAAATCCTATAAACTGGTCTTTTAAGAAAGAACAGCTAGCATGGCAGCTTAACGCAGATTAAAATACATTTTTTGTGTTTAGAGTGCATGGAGTTAAAACTTTAAAAAAAAAGGAAAAAAAAAAACACACTTCAAAGAAAATATTAATGCTTTTAGTCCTGTTTGGAACATAGTAGCAGTGGTGCCTGTCACCAAAATGAGTGTTATAACAACTAACACTTAGAAAAATGATCCTTAAAAAAATCCTTTTCTTTTTTTCACCTGCCAAAACCTTTCTTTTTACACCCATTCTCAAGTCATAAACACAGGAGAGAAAACTGTTTGGATCAGACTTAGAAATGAATCACCAGAGTTTTTTTTTTTTTTTTTTTTTTTTTTTTCTCACTTGCCTCTCAGGGCTTCTGAAGTCAAGCCTTAAGGAGAAATAACATCAGTACACCGCAACACATCTGGTCTCATCTCAGTCCCTCTGCGACAGTACGGGCACAAGTGGCTGGGGTAGAGGGGAAGACCACAGGACACAGAGACAAGCTAGTGCTTTGCCCATTACCGACCATGAGACTCCGCTCGGCTGATCCGTCCTGTCACCCTTCTATACAAATCCCCCTGATATCTGCTATGCACACGCTTACACTCAGAGGCAGGCGGCGGCCTGAACTTGCTCTGTCACTCCACCATACCCAGATTCCTACAGAGGAGGGAAGGGGCCCCCACGGGGACCCTAATCGCCAAAGCAAAGGGTCATCCATCAAGTCAGGCTCAGTGGGGACATTAGGGGAAAAGGCAGAGGAGGGATGAACAACATAGGGGAGGGAGAAGTAACAGGGAGAGACAGAAACAGACAGTGGGAGGGGGGGGGGGCTGAGAGAGAAACAGATTGAAATACAATGAAGAGGGAGAACGAGGCAGAGCCGGGCTCTCTGTTTGTTTAGGGTCTGTCTCTGTCATTGTGTCGCCGTAGTAGAAGGGTTACGGGGGTGTCTCTCGGACACTGGGGGCTGCCGTGCTCCGCTGATGGCCCTGCGACTGAGCATATGTCACCAGTCTAGCGCGAACGAGGGCGCTGCCTCTGCTGGGGCACACGTCATTAGCACCATCTGTGACAGTACCCATGAGGCCCTGGTGCGCACAAATACGCTGGTTTTGTTTTTTGGGAAGGGGGTGGAAAATGAGGGAGGAAGGGGCGCTGCTTGTATATGTGTGTACCCTGTTTCTTCCAGGGTCATTGCTGCTCAACTAGACCTTGTATTGATGGAGGCGGAGGGGGAAGAAAAGCCTTAGTGAACCCGAGGTACCAGTATAACAGTGGTGGACTCAGGCTGTCCGAGGGGCAGGGGTGAAAAAAAGTGAAGAAGGGTACCGGTTGAAAGCAGTGGCAGCAAAAGTCATGATGCATTTATGGTGAAACAGCTACAAACCCTGGTTGAGACTGAAAACGTTTTGTGGACCCTAGATGCCACTTTTTCACATTTTTACCACTGGAAACGGACATTAAAGGACACCTTTTAATGCTTCCACTGGAAGGGCATCCTACAGGGCACTTTATCACATTTTGTCCACTGGAAGGTCAGCCTAAAGCAGATTTTTTCACATTTTGTCCAATGGAAAGGCACCCTAGAGGGCACTTAATTATATTTTCTCCACGCGAAAGGCACTTTTTTCACATTTTATCTATCATAGGGGCAACCAAGGGGGCACTTTAATGTTGTTTTTTTCATTTACAGGGGTACCAGGTTGGGGAATTGCCCCCTGCCCTGCCTCTGATTCCACTAGTGGAGTATAATGTGTGTGTGAGGGTGTGAAATGGGGGGAATGCGTGATGAGGGGTGCATGTGTGCATTTACGTGCGTTTGTGAATCAATGGAGTGTCATACATACGTACCAGTGAGCCCAGGACACCAGTATGGCAATGATTACAGCCCTTTGGGAGGGAGGGCAAGACGGGCCCAGGGTCCGCTTGCTGCAGTCGTGTTGAGTCCAGATAGAGGAAATGCTGGAATAATAAGAACAGGAAGGGTAAATGGCCTATCAAACACACCCCTCTCTGACCTCCCCTGAGCCCGGCCGACCAGGATGAAAGATCCAGCCACTTTCTTCTCCTTAATGGTTTCCTCGGTAATCAGCGCAGCGGAAGTGCTCCAGTCCGGGGTGATTAGCCAGGGCTAGGATTCCTTAATCGCCCCGGCCCCGTTCTCATGCTTTGAAAAATAAAGGAGGGAGTGGGAAGGAGGGAAGAGGAAGCAAGGGTGATAACAGGGCCGTGTGTTTAAAGCAAAAGCAAAGGGGGAGAGATGTTTGGATACAAGGAGATTTGGGAGGGCCACAAGCTGAGAAGTCAGTTATTTGGGTTCGTATGGCTAGGTGGATGTTGTGTTTCTTAAAAGACACACACACACACAGATGCAATTTAAAAGTGCAAGTTCAAGTTAAACAAGAGAGATCATGTGTTTCATTTAGTCCATGAAACCTAAAGGACTTAATCACTGGGAAAACAGACATTCATGAGGTGACTCCTAATCTGACTGAAACATGACCTCCCAGACAGCAGTGACTCACAGCGCAGCCTCACATCAAAATGTTGCCAGCAACTGGCATGGATCTACCATATTTACCCAGGATGTGTTCTGTTTGCACTTCTTTTCTTAATCCGTTAACAAAGTTTTCAGTAAGACAACACAATTTTAAAGTCTCTAGCAATGTTTGGCTGTATGGGGATTTGTTTTCATCACTGTGATTTGGCTGCGGCTTCCAGTTTAAACAGTAATTAAATACTCAGGGACAGGGACAGTGTTACTTGTAGTAGAACCTAGAAAACTATGGCACAAGCCTATATGCCTTGAATGAACACAGATGAATGGGGTTTTTTTCGCAATATTTCACTTATATAATTCAGAATTACTGTTGATTAGATTACTGTCTTATAGTCTTACAGCAGCTCTAGCATTGAATAGGGGAGTAAATTCCTGAGACAGTAAAATGAGAGCCTGTCTGTGGGCTGATGGTGACTGATGCCGGGGTCAGAGCATTTACTCTAACCACAGAAACGGCAGACTGCATGAGTCACAGTTACAGGCAAAACACTCTGCTCCCACAGGTTGCTACTTCAACCAAAGTCTTTGGCCTGTCTCCATGTTCTTCATGTTGAGTTAGGAATTTTAGTTTAAAATGTTCACTTTGATTTTTTCAAATCAAAAGGCCTGTAGTTTCAGCTGGGAGATGTGTTCAGGTGGCAAGTTTGCAATGTTTTGCAACCTCTCATAGCTTTTTAGTCTAAATTAACTAAACTAAACTCACAAAATGCAGAGAAAGGAAATATTCTTACTACTATTCCTTATCAAACAGAAAAATACAACAGAATCTTCTGAATTCAAATTTCTCCCTTTAACCAAATTAGGATTAGTAATTGTAAAACACACTTCATTAAAACTTGACAGAAACAACATAAAACTCAACAAATCAGTCTTGGTATTCTCCCTGGAGTGAAAGTCCTGGTCGGAGCCACTGTAAATCACCTTGGTGCCGGATTCCCTGTCATCAAACTGGTTTCCTTCGGTCTCAGAGGCTCTGTTTGGTCCTGGTCTCGTCGTGTTCACCGTGAGTCTACTGAGCCTGGTTGTGTTGCCTGCTCAGGCGGCTCCATCGGTGGTGCCCTTTGCAGCACCGCTCCACACCAGCATTCCCTGCTGGGTCTTCTCCTGCCCCTGGCCTGAAAAAATCCTCCTCTAGCAGTGTAAACACCAACATTCTCCCAGTCCTCCAAGCTCCCAGTCCAGAAAGAGTCCAGTCAGTTAATCTTGAATGTTAGCTGCACAGCTAACTGAGATAATTAGCTAATGGCACCTACAGTTAGCGATTACTCTGGTGATATGCTGCCATCCATTTTTTGTTTCGAGTATGAATTCAACATGTGTCTTTAAGGGGCTTTCATATCAAAGACAAGGGCTTGGATCCAAGTACACTTGCACTTGCACCAGCGTGAACACTGTGTACCATACTCGGTTCACACGGTTCACTGATCCTGCCCCCAGTCCACTTCAAAAGATTGTCACGAGTACATTTCATGTGTACACGGGTATGGTTCACATCAGGTATGAAACTTACTGTACCAAAATAATGAGGTGGAGCTCTGTTGGAGTCTTGCGATTAGCTGGCTTTTCTATACTTTAGCAACAACATAAACAAATGTGGTGTAGATGATGATGCAAGTGTACTCAGGTAAAAAAGTTAGTTTTGTTAGTTGTGAAAGCTGGGGTGGGGGCTGGGCAATCGTACCTAACATGAAAACACCCTTATTCTTACATATTACACCTGTTGGCACAATGTTAAAAGGATCTCTGAGTACCTCTAAAGGTTATTTTTGATCTTCCACAGAAACGACCTGGGAGGCCACAGGGGCCACCTGACACCTTCCCAAGCTGACTTAGTGATGTTGTGTCAGAAATTAAAGAGCTGCGGTGAAACACTATCATTTTAAGGCGCTCTCGTGGTTTCCTTTCAGGTGCCACATTCCTAATGCAATGATCCTCCTATCTGTTTTCCTTCGCTAATATTCCCTTGCTGCTTAATGTGGCGTTCAGTTTCCCTGTCAGCACTGACAATGTACAGTGGCAACATTCTTCAAACATACCTAAACACACAAACACCCAAGCCTGTTTGACAGTGTAGGGATTTGTTTTCATATAGGAATTCCCCTACCGTGCACTGATGCTACTTCAGTTCCCACCCAGTCAAACCTGCTTGTGCCTTATATTGTGTTCCCTACTATTTTTCAGCGATCACGTTACAGCAGTTGCTTTCCAAAATGTCTTTGGTAATGTGAACATGCTAACAAATAGGTATTGTATATGTCCACTTATGTGCATCACAATGGGTGACCCCACCTGGGCTTTTGTCTTAGCTGCTACAGAGATTTGGCGTCTCACAGTGCAACTTCTCATGTGTCGACCTTTGAAAATTCCCCTGTCCACACTTTTACGCCAGCTTTCTGTGGAAATATGCATGCACATGGGCGCACATGCACACAAACACACACACTGATGATTATAAAGCATTTGAAATGCTCTAAAATGACGGCTTCACTCTTGTCTCCGCTACATTTTAGTCCTGGGGGCTAAACAGGTGTGTGTCTCTAAATACATTACTGTCATACCTGCACACACCTCTAGGTCTTGACCTCAACCTACACCCCCACCCCAACCTCATTTAAGCTATTATCTGTCGCATTTAGCTAACAATGCCCAAATCATATGGCAGGAACATGTCATAGTCAATCATCCTAATGTCAGGCTTATATATTTCAAAGTTTCTAAAAATGTCCTCTTGTTGACAAGTGATATGAAAGGTGAGAGTGGCGAAATGAATTAGGCCGCCCACTTTTTGCTTTTCCTGAAGAGCTTAACTTCTTCGGTGACAAAAAGTACCAGTACCACCTGGCGTAAGGGTTCCCAGCACAGTGTGTCTTTTGAACTTAATGGGTGCTTTGGAGTGAAACTGTTTGAGCTGTAAAAGTCCCAAAGTGCGACGACCCTTCACCACCACAACGGATAAAAGAAAGATGCACAAGTAGGAAAGCGAGACGAGAGACGTGCAGAAGACTGTACGAAACAGATGAGACAGAACAAAAGATGGTCGACAGAGAGATAAGGAGGGAGAGCTCGACAGACAGACACACCAGGCGTTTGTGTCTCACCATCCTGTAGTCAGTGAGCTGTCAGCGATCCTCCCTGCCTGCTCTATGGGTACAGCCCCGCGAGCGATGGCATTTCAAATAGCCTTATAAATCAAGAGTTATGTTATGTCACCCTGCCACTGCCATTAACACAGAAGAGAAAACCACCACAGTTTTTTCTTTTCTGCAGCACACAGGGTTTATATTACTGTGTGCATCCCCTACTGAACCATTAATACTCTGCATCAGGCTCCTTCTCAGGCCGTAACTGAAATTTGAGAAATTTATTCTCGTCGTGGGTCCAAGTCTCAAGAAAACTTACGCTCTTGTCATCAGGGCACCCGCGAGAAGCCCCTGACCCATTCCGGTTCCCAACTTGTAAGTTAAGAAATGCACCACCCTCCCTCAACAATTACTAAAGAGATACCCTTGAGCAAGGCACTTGACCTCCAATAGCTGCAGTGGAACTGCTCATTGGCTAATAGTGTAAGACTGTGGTAACACTGGGCAGCTCAGCTTGCTGGTGTGATATATTCAACATTTTTTTTTTTTTTTTTCACTGAATGATTAACAGAAATAATTTAGAAGTTATATACCACATTACTCATAAGTTGGCGCCTCCTGGTCAGTTGGTTGATCGATATGCTCCAATATGAGCAAACACTCATTGATTGGACAGTTGCTGGTGTTTCTTTAATAAGGAGAGAAGCGCTTCTTAATCTATTATTGTCAGGGGGGGCGGGACATCTGCAGACCTGATGTATTTTATTTTTGAATGACAGGCTATTTACTGAACATTTATTCTCCCCAAACTTATTGACACCCACTCAAAGTACCATCACAAATCGCTACAGCAGCGATTTGTGGGGCATTTGTACTTCTGTGGTCATTTTGGAGAAAGAAATGCAAAATTAGTGTAATGCATAACACTCTAATCTACACTCTACATAAGCAGTTATATTAAGTAACTTATTCCTTTCAAATGACAGTAACTAGTAATCTGTATTCTATTTTTTAATGTAACTTTCCAAACACTGTAAATAAACACACCCTGATTGGCATATTGATAAAGATCCAGGCTCTTGTAACAATTTATGTATTATGTTTAAAAGCCTCTCTGTATGAAACTAAATGAAAAAAAACAACACTTAATTCAAGCATCAGTATCTTACAAAACCTTTTTGTTTGACAACCTTTGTTTGACTAAGTGACTTCCTCACTCTTCTGTGCCAGAGCGACACTTTCCAAACAACTTACTTTAATGATAGACAGATGGCAAAGGAATTCATTGCTACACCACTGTGCCTCATGTCACCTTGAAAACTTTTTTTTCATGCCCTGTACGACCCTCCGCACCTGCTGCAAAACAATTTCCCCCCGTGAAGCAAGTCATCCGTACCACACGTAAGTCACGGTTGCCGGGGTTAAATATAGGAATCATGCATAGAGGGGTAATCAGGAGTTCTCATCGCAGGATCCCCCGAGACTGATCCACTGCGTGTGACATGGCTGTCAAAACACTGACAGATTGTTTTACCAACACACGCGTGCACGCATACACACACACACACAAACACGCAGCTGCATGCATACACACACACACACACACACCACAGCCACACGCAAACACATGCTTGCGAGCACACACAGAAAATCACATTGACAGATTGTTTTACCAACTCCATAGGCTTGACTGACACCTATTCTCCTGGGTATCCTCCCAGCTCCCTGCCTTACGAGGTAAATACAATCTAACAATTTGGCACTGCAAGTTTTGTTATTTAATAAAGACCAGACTTTCTCTTCAGGTGGCACTGTGGGTAACTATTATTCCTTAAATCTTATTTGCCTTTTATTTGCCTGTCATTGTTGGCAGAAAATGAAAATGTGACTATATAAGTTTAGCTGTTGTTTACTTATTATACAACAGTACACCAAAGCAATGATTGGTTAAAACAGCATGATGGTTATTTTTTAAAACACTTTTAATCATGAAAATAAATCAGGAACTACAGTGGGCCTATACAGACTATGACCTCCTGTTAGGCTGTTTCTTGTAATTATTTAAGTAACTTTTATAGAATAATCTTTAGTTTTGTTGGTAATCTGTGGTTTAATTGCAATATTAAACAAGAGGGCAATTATTTTGTCAAATAATAACATTATTAGCACAACTAGTACTTCAGTGATGCTTACAGACTGTGTCACTGTCATGCTAATAATGACATTAAAGCATGCTCTCTTGTGTAATATTGTTTAATTCGACATCAACATCCAGGACAACATCCTTATAATATGAAAAAACAAAAATACAAAGTGTAATTGGTCTGGTATGAAAAAACAAAGAATACGTTTGTTTGTTGCTTTAAGAGGATCACTCTAAATTATTTCAAATTTCCATCATGTGTTTTTTTTAGCATCAGTGAAAAACAGACATGCACAAGTGCAGCGGCCAGGTGCCCTGTTGGATTCTGTCTGCCATTCCATTAGCCAAATCGCAAGCTTTTGAACATGTCAAAAATGTAATAACCCTATTAAACCACACTGACATATGACAGTTAATTCTGTTGCCGTATGTCACTATGGAGAATATATTGGTTAAATGCTTCCTGGGACAGATGCTACTTTGAGGCTAATCAGTAGTAATTGATGGTCCAATTGGGTTAGAGTGGCCGTGCTCTGGCCAGTGTCTTTGGCCTGAAGCTGTCAGGGGGACGGGCACAGCAACGGACAGACTCAGACAGACACTCGCGCTAGCGTTGCCAGTGCTTCATAAACTGTTTCTGGAGCACAGAAACAGAACACCTTGTACCCACATTGATGGCAATTTATGGAGACGCTGTCAGACACTGTGACTGGTAATGCTCTCTAAACGGCTTTGTAATATTCCAGTAAAAGATGATGAAAAGTGGTAGCAGTAATAATGTTGTGTAAGAGCAGTAGTAAGAGTAGTAGTAGTAGTAGAAAAGCAGCTGTATCAGTGTCAGCGACAAATTTTTCAGCTGTAGCGAGGCAAGCCTTACTGTGATTATCTAGACATGACCTGATAACAGACTATATCTCAAACTCTACACCAAAGTTGTGGATACACAACATGAGAGCCAGTGTGACCCTCTTCATGCTAGCCAAATTGGTGACTTTTGACCAGCGACTGTTTTGTAAGTGTGGAAAATGGTGCCCATTAAAAACAGATATGTTACTGTCAGTTTTTCCCTCTGCCAAGTAGGTCAGGTTTTCAGTTTGGTTAATTAAAATAATTTTTTTTCACTTTCGTAAACATTGCGAGATAAGTCAAATGTAACACCGGTGTAATTAAAGTAATTGGTGTGCCCCCAATATACAATAAAACAAAACAGTCACCTCAAGCATCACTGTAAACACAAATGCAGCAGGTATGTAAGAAATAAGCAGTGTCTAAATTATATTTATTGTTTTTTCCAAGTTGAAATAACCAAAATAAGCCGTTGTAAAGGTTACTGTAGGCCAGCATAATTTGCATATCATAGAAGACTGAACTCTTGGCCTTGGTGGAGGTCTGCATTCTCCAGGTCAGGTCCCCTTTCTAGTTGATGTATTAATTTGCATTATCAAAAATAGATTTTATGATTACACAAAAGCGTTGATGGTAACTGAGACTTTCTCTTTTTCTCCCCCCTTTTTTTATAAACACTTATAAACACTGTGTACTGTACTTTACACCACACTACGGCATATTCAACCGTGTTTACTAGCAGCACTGGCAAAAACTATCCAGCAAAATCCCTCCAGACTTTTTTAAATGAATAATCTGTAAATTAGGACATGGAAAAACACTCTAATGATGCCCAGCAAAACATTTGACATCCCAGCCTGTCATGTTTTGGAATGGCCTTCAGACTTCACTTTGTTGCATTATACATCAACCCTTACCCTACATATTACATTTGCAATCCGGGGCAAATATTTTCAATTGTGGGTGGGGGAGGTGAGGGGGTGTGGGGGGTTGATTTCTATGCTCTATAGCAATTTGATACCACAGCACTTGAGAGTTATCACTGGAGTGGCCGTAAGCTCCGGAGCAATTCATAGTTGTGTTCTCTCATCTCATGCTGCAGCAGCTGAAGTTTTGACTTTTTTATTTATTTTCTCTGCAGCACACACATAACACCCACACAAACAAATACACCCACACATAATCACACAGATGTCTCATCCCAGCACTTTTTTTGATGATACATTAAATGGTGTAAAGTTGCATCTCGCTCTGTGTGCACATGTATGCATGTGTGTGTGTGTGTGTTGTGTGTGTGTTGTGCGTGTTTGAAGCAGGGTCCCTCCACCTGTGCTGGTTGAGAGTTAATCCGGTTAGGTCCCAGTCTCGTCTCCGTGGCTGAGCGGTGTGGTTGAAGCTCCACATTGCCCTGCGGGGGCCTGGGGCGCCTCTCCAGCCCAACGCCTTGGCTTAAGCGTGGCGCGGTAAGGAGATGAGGCCGGCTCGGCCCTCGTTACAGAAATTAGATGGATCAGGGAGTAAACATAACCAGCTTTTTATATGATCCTCGGCTCAGAGCCGACAGAGAGCGGAGAAGATGGAGGGGAGGGATGGGAGGGAGAAAGAGAAGGCGAGATTCCTCCTCTAATTACTTCATGGGTCACTGCTCCTGCAGGCAGATGTCAAAATCCAACACTTTCTGATGTGAGGAGAGCGCTGGAGAATGGGAGGGATAGTGTGGGGAGAGAGAGGAAGCATAGCAAGAGCATGAGGAAGCAGGGAGAGTAATGAGAACAGGAAGAAGGATGAGATACTGTAGAAAGAGGGGTTTAAGAGGAGAATAAAATAGTGAATTGGAGAGTGGGTTACAAAAATAAAGCAGGGTGAGGAGGAGGATAAAAGAGGGAGAGAGAATGGATGAAAGGAGAAAGTGAGGAGGATTTAGAAAAGCAAGAGAGGCAAGGCAGCGAAGGGGGATGGAGGACAGATTTGGGGTGTGGGGGTGTAACACGTTGTCAGGAAAGTGGGAGAATGTGGTGGTGATGACACAGATTGGTTGTGGAGTGGCGGTGACCTGGCATGGCCTGTGTCTGGCAGAGAGGTAGCAGGCAAACACAAGGCCCTTCACATTTGCCACATGCCCTCTGGCTCCCTGAAAAACTACTGACACCCAACTGAAACGACAACCCAGCACTGCTACGTCAGGACTTAGGCTACGCCCTTTAGTATCAGGGTGGTAATTCCTATATGTCAACATTTCAAATGATCTGTGGTGATCAAAGTCCAAAAGCAATCATACTGACAGCAACATCTTTAAAATGTTTTATATTTATAATACAGGCTCACACACTTCTCGGCCGGATATACAGTGAATTGTTATGGCAGATGCTATTTGAACCCAGAATGGAATAGCCAGTGTGGATATTTGCACCTGGGATGGAATGGACAATGTTGTCACAGTGTGCCAAAATAAAACAAGATGACCCAAAAATGCAGACAGCGAAGCACAAAACAGCCCACAAAACAAAAAGGAATCCACAAAGGGCAAAATGCAAAAAACACAATCCATGAAAACAAATACCAAATCCAACACATGAAAGCACGATCAGGAGTATACAGGATGACATGCAAGGGCCACGATGAATAGACACAGAAACAGAGAAACACAAGGACTAAATAGACAATCAGACACATGTGGAACTAATCAGGAACAGGTGAAACAAATTCTAATCAAAAGGGCAGTAAAAGGACACAGACAGGAAGTAAAGACAAGACACATGAGGGAGGATCAGGACTACAAAATAAAAAACAAAAACAAAAAAACAAACAACCCCAAACCATGACAAACACGGCTATTTGCATCCATCTTGAAATAGCCAGTGTCACTATATATACCTGGTTCTATATAGCCTAGCATGGCAGAGACAAGAGCCCACGTGTTCATAGTGTGCGATGCTGTTTGCACCTGGGGTGTAAATAGCCACTGTGGCTGTTTCAACCTTGGTTTGAATAGCCAATGTGGCTATTTACACCAACATGGCAAAGACAAACTGTGATCAAACTATGACCTAACTACATAGCTTTGTTTCCTAAACCTAACTGTAGTTTTGTGCCTGAATCTGTGATTGAAAACTGAAAATAATAATAATGATAGGAATAAATAAAAAACAAAAAACAAAAATGAAAAGTCAAAACTGACTCATAATTTTACAAGAGACTAAAATTTCAAGACAGGGGTCAAACACCTGCTCACACAAGAGAGTCTTGTGTTTAACCCATTCATCCACAACAACCTCTTATCTATAAAGAATTTGTTGTTATTTGTAGCTAAACTAAGGGGTCGGGTGTAAATAGTCAAACAGCTGCTGTGTGTCTGTTCTCATCCTGGGGCAAATAGGCACTCCGATCTGTTATCTAATTCAAATGCTTGTTATCTCATTAGCTACACCAATGTGTGTTTTGACAGTTTCTTTTCAACCAAGGGGAAATACTTACTACTACTACGACATACTCTGACTTTTGAGAGAGACAGTATCACTGGTTCTTATTTTTTAAAGCTATGATAAGGCATGGCTTTTCTTCACAAAATAAAAATTATTTTAATGATGATAAATCATATAAGCCTTAATTTTTTATTTTTTTTTTGCAATTTCTCACTGTACAGAGCCTCCTAAAGATGAGCGTTTTCATTTCATCTCGTGTAAAACTGTGATGAGATCTAAGAAAGCAAACATTGAATTTTGCCATCAAACAGAAGCGAAGGACTTCTAAGGATGTGGGCTATTATTGTTTTGATGTGATACATTGATACTTCGGTGCCAAGAAAACTCAAAAGCAGCTGGATAGAAGCTGCAGAACCTGTTCAGTTGGCAGTCAAACAAGTACTAAGCTGTACAATGAGCCTGCACAGTATGTCTCTCCATACCCATCCATCCCTCCATTTGCTTTTGAAAGCAAGATGTATCCTTTACAACTCAATCCGCAGGCCTGTATGTATCATGTCTGTCTAGTCTACGGTTTTAGGAGAGGAGAAACAAAGATATCAGTCCAAAGCAACCATGCTGCTCCTCCAAACACCTCCACACATTAGTGGAAAGCAGGTATTATTGCAGGTGTTCTGGAATTGTATGAAATGTTGAATATACAGTAAATCTAAAGCCTCTTATATCGTCTGTTTTGTTGCCATTTCATCATGTCTGGGTAACAGTATTTTTAATTCCACACAGTCCATGAACCAGTTTTAGTCTTGTGTCCATGTCTTTATCTGTCAATGTTGTCTATGTCTGTGTTTTGAAAGTAAATTGATTTATTATGACCTACTGCAAAGTATAAATGAATAGTGAAGATTTATGATTACATAATAATCATAGTTTATACAACATACTATAATTAACACTTTTAATTGAAAAAGTGAACATACAGGACAGTGTCATGCATCAAACAGTGCATACATAAATACTGGTACGGCTTGGCTCAACTCAACTTTTCTTGGGATTCTTTAGCTTATTTTCATAGCAACAACAGGGTGAAACTGCCATTACATCACTTTCAATGTGACACAAACACACAAGAACATTGTGGGATATCCTGTCCTTTAGAGACCCTTTCATTCACAACCAAACAGAGACATGTCGTCTGCACTTTGTCAATTGACCATGGCATGGTTTTCCATGTTGCAGTGTTTTAAAATCTGGGTTGAGGGATTTCCGGCCAGTCTCTGCAGTGTTTGGTATTATCTCAGCTTGCTTGGAATCTCGCCCAAGGTGATACCAAAAAAAGGTACCAGGTGCTATCCACAATGTTTGACAATGGAAAACCAAAAAAGAGCAAATAAAGTTGAGTCAAGCTGAGTCGAGTCAAGCTAAGCAGTACCATGCAGAAACATGTAGTGCTGCAGTACTTGAGATCAGTCTTGGCCTGGAGACTGGCCTCAAGACCACTTTCTGAAGGTCTTGGTCTCATCTCAGAATCTACCTTATTTTTACTTGGTCTTGTTTCAGTCTCAGACAAAGACCCAGGATTTCTATAAACTCTGCAATGCAATGCTTACTAAGACAGCTGGGACCACATCAAACGTTTATTGGCACATAGACAGGAAGCATTAATTAAGTCAAGTGTAGGTAATGCTAGCTAAGTTATGTTTCTGCTTGTAGTTAAAATGATGAGACAGGCCACATAAAGCTATGTAGTTACGTTACATTGATGTTAGCTAATGTCAGCTCCAACGTAAAAGCTACATAAAAGCTGGGGGAGAGAGCTAGAGATGTGACAGCATTTGGTCTTGGCTCAGTCTCGCCCTGCCTCGGTCTTGGTCTTGACTTGGTCTCAACCATTTAATGTCTTCATTAAATATACACTCTGGTCTTGGTCATGACTTGATCTCGGTTTAGGTAGTCTTGACCACAACACTGGAAACACGGCATTACTGCTCAGTGAGGGGGTTGTTGAGAGGTTTGATTTGACTGAAGCACCTGCCTTATTAACATTACCATTACCTGTTTAAAGTGTACTGCAGTCTGACTATGCAGTAAAGGAAAACAATAGTTCTCGTACCCATCTGATGGCTGAGACAGACACACAACTTACATACATAAACACAGAGAACCTGTGTTTGTGGGTGGGGTGGTTGTTTGCTGTTGGTCAGTGGCATACAAGGCTCTCTGAGGCCAGATTGAGGCTGATTTGGTCTCAGTGAATATGTCTCACTTCCCCCTCAGTGAAGCCGGCATGCCCCCAGGTCCTGATTTACTCCTGATTTGTGGGCTGCCTCTGTCAAAGCCAGGCACCACTCAGGCCTCTATGAGACATATACTACAGTAAACATACACACACTCTTACACACAAATGCACACAAACAGTGGTGCAGGTATGCACAGCACCGTGTTTATTTGTGTGTGACTGACATCTGCTACCTCACACATGTATGGGCCTCCACATTGCAGATAGATAGATAGATAGATAGATAGATAGATAGATAGATAGATAGATAGATAGAGAAGAAGCTAAAGGTAAAAGCAGATGGAGATCCCTACGGCAATGACTTCTAAGCCCTGGTCTCCAGGGGCTGCTGGGATTTTCATTTCAATGGGCTCTAAATATTCATCACTTTCCCTCTCCCCACCCTATCTTTAAACCCTTCTGCTGGCCGTTTGAGGCATGGAGTCTCCCAAACTGGCAACCCAGCCAGGAGAAGTGAAACAAACAGAGGGCCTGGGCAGACCAGCAAGTGGGTGGATAAAACTCACAGGCTCACTTGCACACACATGCAGTCAAACATACAATCCCCTCTCCATGACACACACACACACACACACACACACACAAATCATAGCACACACAGCCAACAATGTGCCTTTGTTTTAAGGAAGGCTCTCTTATTAAATCAAATATCAGGGCTGTCTTTCAAGCCAGCCTTTGTCTGTCTTTTCAGCTCATTCCTTGCCGGCCTCTCGGCCCCCCGACAGCCTGTGCATAAGTGTTAAGAGAACCCATTGACATCCTAGGATTAACATATATTAAGGGGTTAAATGAAAGTGCCATTATTATGGTTTAAGAGTGAAAGCGACCCGTGGGATGTTATGCTTCCCACTTGAAGCTATGAATGGCTAATGCTAAACAGCACTTCATTATGGGAGCTGGCTTTATTGATGGTGTCTATCAGAATGGGAAAATCTCCTCTTGAAGAGCTGTTGAAGTTAAACAGCTTGAATCGAAGCAGGCTGAGTGGATACTGTGAGGAGTCCACAACATATTTTTGGTTAATCAAACATAATAGTAATCAGTGTTTTTGAAGGCTTTTACGTTTGTTGCTCTGGCCATCCAAAGTCTGGTGCTGTAGGTTTTCTCTGAAAAATAAATCCTCCAGCCATTTTGCACCAGGTGCATCCATGAAGAATATGTTTGGATATAGTACCTGTAAAGCAATATATTAGAATAGAGTCACAGCAAGGCAAATCAATTTTTAATGCAATGCATTGCAGTGTTCACCTTGTGAGGCAACTGGATTTGCAAGATCACAAGCAAATCCATCTTGCCAGGCTTCAACTTATCCATTATGTCCACACCAAAAGTGGTGCAGCCAATCAGCGTCCTAGGAGAGACTACTGGCAGCTACTGTACGGTCGTGATTTAAGGTGTGACCACAGCGAGATGCATCCATGGAAGCGACTCATCTCAAACAAACAATGGTGGCTCCTGAAGAGGTTAGCATAGATACTGTGATAGCATTAGTTATATCAGAACTGGAGAGTGTTTCCTCATTGATTGAAGATCAAAGAATGACCATGAAGGCTTTTCTCCATGGCAAAGGTGTTTACGCTCTTCACTCAACTGGCTTCAGCAAGAGCTTCATGTAACAAGTGGCTCGACTCGTAATAACCTGACATGTCAGATGGTTTGTTGCACAGAACTGTGATCTCTCATGTGATCTCCTAAATCCAGCTGCCTCCCAAGGTAACTCTCCTACCACGTAGGATTGGTTGTAGTTAGCCTGTGTTAGATGTGATAGGCAGATGGTTCATCCAATCACCTACCCAGACTTACCAGATGGTTCTGTGTCACAAATCATCTGGCGTGTCAGGTTATTGCAGTCTCATTCTGCAAAGTTCTGCGTTGTAGTTCATGAACTATGAGATTTTTTTCAATTGCACTTTGGTACAAACAAAGAGAACTGAGTCATATGAAAAACCTGTTCTTTTTATCATTGCGCCCAAATTTCTCTAACCTGATGTACAAAACCATCCAAGAAGTGGTCCTTGGAAATTCTTTGGAAAAGGGCAGGCAATTTAAAAAATACTTGGCAGGTGATTGGATGACTCGTGTCTATCACTATATGACGTAGTAGGGGAGTGGACAAATCAAACTCTTGCCGAAGCTTACCGAGAGCAAAAATATCTTTTCCATCGACATTGATGAGCCAAAGGAACAAGGCCAGAAGATCTGGCTCCTGTAAAAGATCCATAATTGTTATCACAACTACAGTATGTTGGCCAGTTGTACTTGATTTTGGGTAAAAATTATGGTTGCTGTGGTAATTTTACAGAATTGTTAAGTCCTGTCTCAGGGTATTATAAGTTGCTGTATAGTGTTTTAATTTCTGATAAGTCTTCAGATTCATCCAGGGATTATTCAAACATGTATTATTGTACCTTCTTACCCATACCTGTCACAGCCTCTTGCATTTCTTTACTGTAGAGCTTTTTGTACACTGGACACTGTTTAAGACTGGAGTATTTTGAATTTATGCAAAGTACTAATTTAGAAGTTCATATCTGTATGCTTTATGTTCTTTACATTGTTGCATTAAAATGTCTGAAAATGTAGAGACATTATATATTTTGTTGAAACGTTTCCAACAGTTTTCAAACCCAAAGATTCATACATCGGATATTGTGACTTAACACAACATGAATAGAACTTTAAAATTACCTCATCCATGAACATGATTTGTGCCTGGGTCATCTCAGCAACTCAAGCGTCATACACGTACTACAAAATACCATGTTCATTTAATGCAACAGTACATAAGTGCATTAAGAAATGAAACATAAAGTCTGATTTTAAATGTATATACCATATATTATTTATGATTTATATAGCATATTTAAATACTTGCTGAAGTGGTTTTTGAAGATTTCAGTATCATAAAGATTTGAGGTCTTTTTTGTCCTGTTGTTGACCCATTGCAGTGTAGGCCTACTCTTCCATTTCACACAAGGTACAGTGTATTCAATCACCACGTTATGTCTCACATGCAAATTAGCACACAATTTAAGTAATATTTTCTTATAAACAGTGCGGGGACTTTTACTCATTGCTTTCACTCTGAAGTGTGTGTGACAGTAGGGATGTGGCAGTGTCTGTCTGTAACAGCGATGTGGGATTTGGCTGCAGGTGTCCATGACAGTATGGAGGATCTGTGACGGGGATTTCCAGAACACGTCCCTATTGACATGAATCCGAGGGTCAGGTAAAAGATACTGTGTTGTGTCATCCCAACAGATGTGTATCTGGTTACTGTCATCCTGTCTGAAAAAAAAAAAAAGGTTGTTGTCATTTTCTTGGGTGCTTCAGAGTTCAGAGACAGTGGAAGTAGGCAAACAGGTACATTTTAAAATAAGGTCAAAACTGGCAGATTAGCAAACAATTGCATAACAAAACACACACCGAACAAAACTGGAAAATATATGTTAGCCATCATTAGTTTTGTGTTTATGCAGACAGGCACTGGTGTGGTGTCAAAAAGTGTGTGTGTGTGTATGTGTGGGCAGACAGGAGTGTATGAGTACAAGGCATCCATCTCCAACTCGCTGTGCCATGTCTGTCAGAGAAGCATTGACATTGATGAGAGAAAACTGGATGGAGACAGCGTCCGTCCAGTCAGACGCCTCATCATTATGGCTGCAATCCTTTTGATCATCCCTCCTTCTCTTTCTCTCTATCTCCATCTCTCCTTCTGTCGGTTTGTCTGTCTCTGTCTCTGCTGTCTCTTTTCTAAAACTCCAAAAGCAGATGAGCGGTCGCCGTTATGGCACATGACACACACCCTTTTGTCTTTTGAGTTTTTCCATCTCACTGATCCGTCCACCACACCATCACCCCCTCCACCCCCCGTCCACACACACACCCCTACCTACGCACTCACATGCATGCGTGCACACACACCCGCACACTCCCTCCTGTTTCTCATCCCTCGCTCCCTGACAAGACAGACCATGGAGGAACTCCTGCTGCGTCACTCAGTGGAAAACTGCAGTGGTAACGATATGAGGCTGATACTGGTCACATTCACACATGCAGATGTGTTAAATCTCTATAATATTTTATCCCTATTTAATTAAGCAGGCTTTAAAGCAACAGTCTGACATTTTCTAAAATACTTTACATTTTAATAGCACTCTCTTATCTCATCACCAAGGCTACAGTCAGTAGCCGTTAGCTTTGCTTAAGATTGAAAGAGAACTGAAAACCTTAAGTTCACTCAAGTTCACTCACTCAAGTACAATGTAACACATTATCAATAGCAGGCATTCAATTGCAGGTCCTTAGTCTAAATTCTAGTCTAGCCCCCAAAATGACGTAATTACAGTAATTTGAGTAGTTGTAATTATACCCCTAGCTTAGCTTAGCATCAAAACAGGGGAAAAGCTAGCCTATCTCTGACCAAAGGTAACAAAATCTGCCTATAGCGTCTCTACAGCTCACTGATTAACATGTTATTTGTTGATGTTTAATTTGTACAAAAATCAACTTGTAAAAAATGACAAGCATTAGCATTACAGGCTTTATCATTTTTTTTGTCCAGACGTAGAGGCCTCTTGGAGTCTATATCTTGAGGTTGCCATACAACCTACTGAAACTCCAGAAAGTCACTGCACTTGACTTAAAAAAAAAAGTAAAATCACAGACTTTAAACTTAACACTTCTTGGCAGGTGGGTTTTGTTACTTTTGGACAGAGCCAGGCTACATAGTTCCTACTGTTTCCAGTTTTATGCTAAGCTAAGCTAATTGGCTGCTGACTGTAGCTTCAATTCAGTGTACAGACATGAGTGTAGTATCAAACATCTCATCTAACTCTCAGTAAGAAAGTGAATAAGTGTCCAGATATTTCCCAAAATGTCAAACTATTTCTGTCACAGTTAGCTAGTTATTTTGCTCCAGAGAAAAATACCATACTAGCTAGCTACTAACTAACTAGCTAGCTCACAATTGATGTAGACTAGCTAGCTAGTTAACTAGTGTTTTGCTAACATTAACTAACTTAAGATGTGACTAAAACGTTATATATGTCAATTTTACAGGATCCCCGGCAACATCTTTTAACCATCTTCAAAATTTGTTTTCCTTTTTAACATAGACGAGCCTATAGCATATCTAAGTAGCATATAGGACACAGCAAAGAAAAAGCTGACCAAGGTTCCGAAAGAGGGCAGACTTAGGAAGGGTCAATTATATCATTAAAGCATTAAAGGTTTGCTCATGTTTCATCCAGGTATTAAAATTCCTGTAACCCCACTTGTATCATTCTAAATGTTCTGTTGTTCAAGTTTCCCAGATGTGTACAAACAGTGCGTGCCTTTGAACCTGTTTTGCTGCAGCTTAGCCTTTAAATGACTTATCTATAGTATAAAAAATAACACAGAACTATGCATGAACCTTACCTAGCACTGATGTGTGTGACACCTGTCAACAGAGCCCAGAGGTCAAAGGTGAAATCTACTTTTCTTCCCACTGAAGAAGGGAGCAGGTAATCCAATCTAGGTGAAGTCACCGGCTGAGATTTGGCATCCATTGTAAAGGGCGGCAGGGCGCGGTGTAAAGAAGAATTGATGAGTGTGCGGTTGAATCTGTCATGTGTCAGAGAGCAGCGCTTTGTAATTGTGTTACTTTTGAAACACTTTGAAAAGTCAAAGAGCAACAACAAATGCTGCATCCAACACACAACAAAAGGCTGTGCAGACACTGAGAAGACAGATAATTAAATGAGGTCATGGCATGAGAGTGAATATTGAAACAGGCAGGTGATAGACTGAAGACTGAAGCAATCATTTTACAGATTTGGTTTCAACACAGTTGTTTTAGGGCTATGCCGGATTTATTCTCATTATACCTATCATGTTTCAAAATACTTTTTTTGGCAAAGATGTTTGTAAAGATCAGATTCTATCTCGCTGGCGCGGCTCCTCTCTGCAGAGTAAGAACATTCCCTGCAGTTTATCATAGTTTGTCACTGGCTCCCATTGTGGATTTCAGCAACAAATGTCAGAGCATTGAGTCTGATCCTTTGTTATTAAGATGAAACTAGCCCCTGAAGTCCTCGCAGACTGAGTAAACAAAGCTAATAGAAAATCATGCCGGCCTGATTAACCTGCCTTATTACGTTGTTTGCATAGAACATCATTAGCAGCAACAGTCATTTCTCATGCCAGAGAGTAAGAACAACTGCCTGTAGATTATTTGTTTATAAACAATAACGAAGAAACTATTAGTGAATAGGAGCTCAGATTGAGAATTTGGCAAATAGATTTTAGCAAAATTGCATTTAGTTCTTTGTTTGTGTTGATGTATGTCCAGGGTACATTATTATATATGTCCCCACCGTAAATCATTGATGGAAAGACTTGATTGTTCAGTTTCTGAGACAAAACAAGTGGCTCCTGTCTACTGAAACTTTGGTTGGGATCAATACGCAGTGTTGAGATGTAATATATTACACCTGGAGCAGCAATAAATCTCCCTAACCTGTAGCAATGCAACAAAGTGATCATGGTAAACTCTGCGGTTAATTGAAAACAGAAATATCTCATTGGATTGTTAGTGATTACTTGATTGTTTATTCAAAAATGGAGGAGAAAATTCAGATGGATTGCATGAACATAATTGACCCTTCACTCCTAACAGCACTGGATGGATGGATGACGATCTTAAGGTCCGTTTCACTTAATCTAATCCCTGTACTTCCTTTTTTTGTTAATGAGATCGTCCTTAATCTATTTCTTTCATCTATCCTAAATTTATGTGTCATATTTCACCATCCAATCAGAGTTTGCTGGGATGCAGGCTAGCTTTAGCATTAATGTTATATCATGTATGGAGCAGTTCATATTTCAGATCCTTTTACAGGATTTTCATTTTAAAATGTGTCAGATGGAAACATTAAAAAAATCAGCTGACTCAAGGAGTTCAAGCAAAAGCATTAGATTACATTAGCTAGCCAGCCGTAGTGAGAGTTATCATTTTATCCAACAAAATTCACAGTTGTCAGCTAGAAAGGAAAAACTTTTCTCTGTGGAATCAATGATCAGGAATTTATTTCATAATCCAGGTAATAGTTGCAGATGTGCAAAAGCAGGTAACAGCAATTTGAGTACTACAATACTTGAGTGATAAATGTAGAGATACTTTTCTTTTTTTTTTTTTTTTTGGAAGGTAAGGTTTATCCTTCCGGAGCTCTTTCACAGGAAGAAGCCTGCCTCGCTGTGTGACAGATCCAGATCATGTGACCAAGCAGATGAAGAAGTGTTGACAGAAGATTCCCTTAAAATACACATATAATAGGGCGCGCACACACACATACACACACAAAACACAATCTTGTGAAAGGTGATATCTTGTGAAACTCCTGGCAGATCCTTACAGAGAGGAAGGAGGGATTAGGGGCTAAAAAGGGATGGAGAGGAGTGAAAAAAGGACAAAAATGGGAGAGCAAACAAAATTCATGCTCTTTTTTGGGGGGTCTTTTTATTCGTGCAGTTCTGTCTGTCTCCTTCCTCGCAGCTATGAGGCAGCAGTGATTGTCCCCCATCGGTCCCAGGGTCCCCGCGGTGGAGGCCCACCCTACAGCCATGCCCCCAGACACAGAGTCTGATGAGGAGCACAAGGCCACGAAGGCTTACCCTGAAAGCCCAGGGGAACACACACACACGCACAGAGAGAGGCAGGCAAGCACAAATACATGCACAAAGGCGAGCAGGCACATGCACAATCAGCCAAACATGTACAGTGCACATATGAACACGCAAACAGACAGATAAACACAGAAGCAGGTGGATGCACTCATTCACTGGCACACACACACACACTGGCACAATATCAAAAACATAGTAAACCACGGACCAACACAAACACAGACCTGCTGCTACTCCCTGGCACAGCAACTCGCTATCACATCAAACGTGTAACTGTACACTCAGAAATAAACCCTGTACCAAATCGATATTTTCACTTTTTCGTTCATATTTAATCTTTATTTACCCATATGTCACAATGGGATTGACATCTCTTTTACAGCGGCCAAGGAGACGTAACAGTGGAACTGGCATGAATGAAAACAATATAGCAAGTTCATACATGAGCTGCAAAAACAAGCAAAGTGCTTTTTCAGTTAAGCTGACGATTTCAGCACTATTATGTAGGCTAAAAAGAGGTTTAGTTTTCAAGAGGTTCATTTTATTCAATAAGAATCTGATTATTATTATTGCATTAAGCGTATGCAATTTTAAATTACCTAAGGCTGAGTTGCATCAGCAAGGATGAATTTTGAAACAGATTAAATCATGGCTTAACTTCAAATTATGTTGCATCTTTAAAACGATCTTAAAATGAAGAAAGATTCAATTTATACCTGTCTTTAAATCAGTTTAACTTCCAGATACACTTGAAGAGGTTTAACTTTAAAACAGGCTGCCTTTTAAAGAAAAACAATCAAGTTTGTTGCAGAAATTTGAGGGCAGTCTCGACCCAACTTTGTTCACTTCGGCTGATCCATGTAAACAAACAAAACTACTGTGCTGTTGTGAGTTTTTAAATATTTAATTGTTAAGCCATATTGATCCATTAATTCGGCCATTTTTTTCTTAAAGGAGGAGAAATTTCTTTGCCACGCCATCATGAATAGGCTAACTAACTTTTTAGCTAGCTAGCAAACATTGTAATATTTTGTTCACTGTTTAAATATCTAGTAAACAATGTGACATTTGTTAACTTTTCAGCTAGCTAACAAATATACTACTTTTATTTATTTATTTATTTATTTATTTATTTTATTATTTATTTATTTATTTATTTATTCTATTATTTTTATGTTATTTGTTTTATTTGGGTGAGCAAGCATCTCCACACTGTTCTGATTCTCTTTATAGTTCAGTTCAGTTTACATTAATAAACTTGGTTTTACTCAACAGAGATTGGTTTTTAATTGTGCAATGGAGTTCTGCTTAATTTTTAATCTGGATTTACATCTGGATTTGCTCATTTTAAACTCTGATTAATACTACCCTTAGATTAAATGAATCTTTGATTGTTCAACCTAGTATGCGAGTCCTATATTGATCCATCACAAGGATGTAGGATCAGATAAATTTATTGTTAATAATGTGTTTCAAATTTAGGCTGGTGAATAATCCAGGCCAAGAGAAACATTATTATAATTGTTGACAGAATTTCCCATCTAAAACACATTGCCTCAGATTGGCGCCCGAGGCCTCGATATAACCACAAAACGTGTCTACCTCAGTGGGACCAATTTTTGAATTTTTCCAAACAAACCTGAACCAGCACAGAAGAATGAGGAGTCATCTGCTATGGACATAAAGAGCTTAATCCTGCCTACCACTAACTAGCTCTTCTAAGACTAAACCTCTCACCTCTGAGTTGGCTAACTAGCCATCACTCCTGCCTGTTGGCTACACACCTGCCCCAATAGCACCTAGAGGCAGAGGTGGGCCCCAGGAGGAACACACACCACACACACACACGCACACACATTTATGCATAAACCTGTGTACTCACATCACACATACACACGCTCACGAGCTGCTCCTGCGCAAACACACACATGCACGTAAACCACACACACTCCCAGTTTATGTGTCATTCACCGACTGTCCTTTTGTCAGAGCCGTGGCAATTATGGCTAACAAATACACACCGGGTGCTGAAGAAACACCCGGCGCGCTAAAGTAAATTAGTAATATTAGGAATGTGCACTCATCATTTGCAGTCAATTTCCTGTCGCTAATGAGATTAGAAACAATGCTGTCAGTCAAGAAACAGTGGCAAACCATTTCCATTTTGTTATTTTCTTTTTTCCCCGTAATCAAGCCATTGGTTTAATAATCATGAAAATAGCAGGATATGGCAGCACTGTTTAATTACATTTTGAATATCATGGAGTTTTTAGTCACTTGGAAATGTCATTTCACATGATATTGGATTAATATTAACAGTAAATGAGGTACATAATATGAAATTATAATTTCCTCGTGGATATGACAAGGGAATAGGATAATAACCACAGCACAAACAAACAATTTTAATTGTTATGACGAGGGTTACATGAGATAACAAATAGTCATGGAAATTGCCTCGTGATTTTAGTGAGTGTTATTTTTAGGCAAGTGTTATAGAAGTCCGCTGCGTGCCAGAGGTGCTTTGCAAGTACAGTAAGTTCTTCACTGTGCCTCTTTTCCTCCCATCATCCTTCATCCTTCATCACTCCTCTTACATCCCTCCTGCCTCTCGCATCTTCTCGGACCCACCTCCACCCCGATCCCCTCCCCCCGTGGTGAGGGGACTGTCAGTGTGGATGGTGGCTGTGGTGACCAGAAGAGGGCAGACATACTGTATTTAATCTCATATCCCATTACACATCTCCTCTCTGTCTCTCTGCCCCCCCACCCACCCCCACCACCACCACCACCTCTGTCTCTGCCACTGTTTCTCTGTCTGTCTCTCTGCTGTCTGGAGTTTGATAGTGAAGAGGAATTTCTGGCCCCCACCCACTCTCACCCTCTTCACCACCCAGCCAAGTCTCTGCTGGTGTCTGCAGGGTGACTGGTGAGACTGTACACTGAAAGTGGGCGCAACACTTTACTTCTTGTCTTTAAAACTGTGCTGTACATGCAATGTTCATCGATATTTTTGTATTTGTAATGATAGAATCATGAAGTCTCACACTAATTGATAAGAATTTTGATTCTGCTGCTCAGTGGTGCTGCTTTTCTTTTAATATGATCATTATAAACAGAGGAGACCATTTAGCAGAGGTCTTGCAGTCAGCATTTGCATGTTTTTTGCCCGTTTTCTGTGAAAATCTGGTGGGTTATTTTACAGCACCAAAAACTATTTTTTTATGTTTTGCCTTTATTTTACGTATATCATTATCTGGGCTCTGACTGCATAGTTAACCTGTTAGAATCCATATTTGCTGTTATTAGAGGCTGTTAGCAAATAATATTCATTATGACTTTTAAAGGCAAAAGGGGGTTAAATTATTTTTTCTTTGATGTTGTGTCTGCATTGAGTATACAAATCAAATACAGTCAGTATTTTTTTATATTTCAATATTGAAATATTCCAGACCTGCACAAGTTGTCCAGTTATAAAGATGTACCTACCATCAAATTAATTTACAACAGACCAGTGGGATTGAGGCACTCATGCACCACTACTTGAGTTTCTTGCAGACTTTGCATCTATGGTGCTGCATATCTTAATTCTTGTATTTCTTTTGTCTTATTTTTCTTTGTGCATCATGATTTGGCTTTACTCATTTGCCTATGCAAATGGCCTTTTACTATTCCAATAACTTCTTTAAATTCAAACACACAATTTATCAAAACTACAAATTAATGTTCGATTAAATAAAAAGATTCAAGTGATTTTATGAATGTC
Source organism: Lutjanus argentimaculatus (assembly GCA_034769285.1). Classification (NCBI taxonomy): domain Eukaryota; kingdom Metazoa; phylum Chordata; class Actinopteri; order Lutjaniformes; family Lutjanidae; genus Lutjanus; species Lutjanus argentimaculatus. The sequence goes on along the minus strand of JAWZSL010000009.1, from coordinate 23,066,652 downwards.
CATGGTTTATGTGTATATATTTCTTGCCTTTACTCATGCACAATGTGCAGTTTTAAAGTCAATAAAAATAGAATGACAAGTGATCTTAATGTGATCTTAGTTTACTTCTTTGGCGTATTTCAAACTCATGAGACAAATTGTATTTGTATGGACCAACCATGCACTGAGAAGGGCAACAGTTGTGCAGGGTATCTGGGTTCTGTTACATGTACTTGTGAATATCTTGCTAATATTTAAATCCATGTTTTCATACATTTTTCTGTTGGGTCAGAGGCCTAAAATGACACCAGTAATGAATTTGCACTCATGGGGCAGCGACATATTAGTGACAAAAACTGTGACATTTACATATGTGACATGTGATAATGTTGTGTAATTAATCCAGCACGTCTTAAACATACTCTATGCCCCTAAATCTTTTACAGTTATGGTTACAGATGCTCCGTTCCCCATACACTCATATTTTGAGTGTAATTCATTTGCCAAAAAAGAGACAAATCACAAAGATAAATTTCACTGATAGTATTATTAGTTTTATTTAAAAATTTCTATTGATATTATGATTGTTATTATGAATTCTTTTGGCCACAAAAATTTGATATCTGACAACCCTAATTTGTTAACAAGCATATGAGATTTTTAATAGATGCAACCAATCATCATATAGTACAGGTGTATTTGTTTATCTATTAATTGTTCTGGGACAAAATGTGCCTTTGTGGGTTATGAAAAAAATCAATTGGGGTTTTAAAATTGTTTGTTAAGCTTAAAGGCATGTTAGACTCATAAACATAATCCCTTTCAATCACTGTGACCCAATATAAGTGTGTGGTGGTGTCTGTATCTGACCCTGCCCTCTGCTTGTATTTTGTCATTTTTGTTTCACCAACACAAGATATCAGTGTCCGACATCCTGGCAATGAGACTCAACAGTCATTACGGTGCGTTCATGAGCAGCTCAGACAAATCCTACCAGTTCTACCTTTCACAAGTAGAGATATTTTCTTCACCCAAACAGAAAGCTCAATCCCTTAGCTCACCTGAAAGATTTCAAACCACCAGATTTAGAGATCCACAGCTTTCACTGAAACGTGAGTCATGTTTGTACTGAAAGCGTGGGGGAGATGAGACGCGCAGCACAAAGAGCAGATCATTTGTTTGTGTGTAAACGCAGCCAGCCATTGATAGAGACTGTCATGCTCTTACTCATCCAGGAAAGGGCAGGGCCAGAGACAGAGACAGCACTGGACATTATTACATATCGATTTAAATCCCTCCTCCTTTCCTCTCTGTTTTATCTGATCAGACACAGCCACAATGGCCGAGCTCTCTCTGTCTAGCTGCCTCTCTCTGCTCTTTTTTCTGAAACCTCCCTCTGGTGTATTTTAGATTCTGGATGCCTGAGGCCTTTGCACACCTCACTCTTCCTCCCTCCCTGCCTCCTTGCCCTCCCTCCACCCCTCAGTGCTAATGAGTCGGTGGTGCTAACAGCGCGGGGCTAGCTAGCCTGCTGATGAAATGTAAATGGGCAGTAATGAGCACAACCACAGCCACTTGAGGGGAACACTGCCACAGCCAAACATACTGTCCCTCCATGCCTCCATCTTTCGTCTCTCTGCTCCTGATGGACAGACCGGTCCCAGGGTGGGCATGTGACTGACAGGGCCTGGCGTCTGTGCTGAGGGGACCCCAGTGGGCCTCTGGAGTGGCCCTTCATGACTGACCGCGGGGACGAGGATAGTGACGGCGGCGTGGGTCTGCTGGCCGTTCTAAACTGGTCCATTAATTACATCGAACCCTTAGAGAAAATTAACAGGCAAATTTAATAACAGGGAGGGAGGAGGAGGTTTGTGTGTGTGTGTGTGTGTGTGTGTGTGTGTGTGGTGTGTGTGTGTGTTGTGATGGTTGAGGATTGTATCCATACACACTGGTGCTATCCACCCCCTGCTATTGTAAAGGAGGAACGCTCCAAGCTTATTGTCACCACTGACACTCATCAAACAGGCCTTCTGACACTTAAGGTCAATGATTTAAGGCCCAACAACAGGTTTAGTGAGAGCAATAAATTGCCACACTGTGGGCAATAAATTGCCACATTTGATGTTAAGTCATCCCTTAGCAATTATGAGACCTTGTGTGGGAGTTTCTGTAATTGGTGATTCATGATGATCCATAAAAGAGGATTCTCCACATGGAAGTTTGATGACATCTGAAAGGCGTCATTAAGAAACATTTCACTTTATGTTGAATTGAAGGGGACACGATTCATCAGTCATTCAGTGAGGAGATGATGGAATGGGGGTGATCATTTCAGAAGTGGAATTCATCACTCATGCATACGTGTATGTTTGTATATATACATATAGATTTGTTTGTAGTGATTCACATATTCATATTAACACTTTTAAACATTTTTTAAAGCTATAATATATAAGATTTCTGCATTAAAAAACATCTGTTACATTGTGTTGAGTTGTGTAGTTAAATCCTCCCAAATATTTCCAACAATGTATAAATCACAAAAAAATCCGTAATTTATTCAGCGTAAGCAACAGCATGTTTCCTACTAGCCACTAGTTGCTATAACCTTTGCAAAAACATACGATATATTAGGGTCACATGAAAATATAACATGAAAAATATAATTGAGAGATTATTAATTTTGTTTCTTGTTGCTCAAATTGAGCAAGGACATGTTATTTTCAGCTACTGTCTTTGTCAGGGTTAAGCAACAGTGGCACAACTGGGGTTATAAATCTTTTTTTTCATATTCTAGATCATTGGCTCTCAACCTGGGATCACATCATTTCTGGGTGACATCAGATGATTGTGGAGAATTAAAAAACATATTTGTGGCAAGCAGCACAGAAAAAGAGCAGGGAAGCAGCTCTTAGTAACATTAAGCCTTTAGACATTCAACATAAGGGACAAACATAAAAAAAATATGCAAAACACAGCTGTAACAGCCACCTCAATAATATTTAAAATTATAAACCAACACAAAAATGACAATTACCAACATAAACCACCAGGTTATGGACAGACACAAACACTAACAAAGCTAATATTAGCATTTTTTGTAACATAAAATAGCAAACTGAACAAACTACTCAGTCCAGCATGATGGGAAATGAGGGGAAGGAAGGTCACTAACACCAGTCTGATTTTTCTTGCGGGTCATGACTCGAAAAGTTTGAGAACCACTGATCTAGACAGTGGAGATAGATAAGAAAGTGTTATTAGAGAATTCAAGATGACTGGGTATTTATTTTTTGGGAAAAGGTGATGCTTAAAGGACCTGTGTGAGATTCAGCGGTATCTAGTGGTGAGCTTGCAGATTGCAAACACTTTCGTTTCACTCTCCCCTTCCAAAGCTTGTAGGAGGACCTACAGTGGCCACAAAACCAGCATAAAATGCAAAAGGCCCCTAGAGCCAGTGTTTGGTTTTTCCAACCTGGGCTACTGTAGAAACACGCCATTGCAACATGCGGTGGCCTCCGTGGAAGAGGACCTGTGCCCACTGTGGATATAAAGAACTCATTCTAAGACACTAAAAACACACTGTAAAAACAAAAAACTTGAGAAAACTCAAAATTTTACAACAAATTCAATAGATTTTTGAGTTTTGAGCCCAATTCAAACTCTTACAGTTTATTACACTCTTACAGTACAGAAAAAGTTTGCCCAACTACTAATGTTCTGTTGAGATAATTTATTTTTCTTCTTTAGATGAACTTGAATGTTTGAGTTTTAGAAAAAAAAATCAATTTCAAAAATTGTTGAGTAAGCTAATGAAAGTGAAAATGATAAATGGTTAATAATTTCCTATTTTTAATGGCAACTATTTAATTTTCAAGCACCCAAATAATGACAAATGAGGTTCACAGCTCACTGTATCTCAACAAAAGATCATAGGTTGGCAAAAGTTTGTTTAATTTATTTGAAAACTTGAGTTTGTTTCAAATCTCAAAATTCTAGTGAAGGGAGTTGCCTTTAAGTTATTACTTTTCTCAACTATTGCAGTGCATGATGACTCTTATTTTCAGGTGATTATACACTAGTAAAAATTATATATTATATTCCATTTCTGCCATGTTCTACCATTAAAATCCTTTAGTTCTTACACACTGGACCTTTAAGTCAAACTCTGTGAACAAGTCCTATAATGAAAATTAAGCAAGATTTTTTAACATCCATCAATACTTGGAGAGAATACATACAAAAGTTAGACTTTGTTGTATATTGTTGGTTAAATGCCTCCTGACAATCACAGAGTAGAGCTTTGATGGAGTTTTGTATCTGTGGAGTTGCTGCACTGTACATCATGTGAACGAGCCTGGCCAGGGACAGAGGTTTTCCACTTTATCTCCTAGCAGCCTACTGTAGCTTTAGCCTTTTGCGTATGTAGCCACATCAAAACAGCAGTCATGTCTTGTTACCTGGCAACGGTCCCACTAGCCGGCTAAGGCTCCTGTTCCAGCAGAGAGAGCCAGTTTTAATCACCTAGCAAATTTCCAGCACTGAAAACAGACAGGGCCTCAGCTTAATCTTGTTAGCACGATGAGGCCGTTTTCAGATATCATTGCTAATCAAATCATCCCAAAGGCTTTGAGCCCGGGGTTTTTTGGTAGGAGACGTGGTAGTAGTGGTGGTGGTGGTGGTGGATGCAGCAGATTGTATGTGTGTGTGTGGAGGGGGAGGGAGGTGATGAAGCGGGTGTCTGTGTGTGTTTGTGTGAATGCATGTATGTGTGCATTCATAGGGTAGGGGGGTGGTTTGTGGTTTGCAAAGCGAGGAAGGGGGAGGAAATACAGCAGACTTTTAATGATCACGTTCCCCTGCATTACTCACACCAACACCATACACATGTAAACCTCCAAATATACAGTATACGTACATGCATACTCATCACCGAAACCAACACACCCTCCCTGCCTTCCCCTCCAAACTCCTTCTTTGGTCGTGAGCTCTCACTTCAATTTGAAAGGCTCCTCCACTTCTCCCAGTAGATAACCTGCATTTTTTTTAATAGCCCAGAGCCACTCACCAGCACCCAGAGAGACTCCCCAACCCAGGGCCCAAGAGAGCCTGCACAACAGAGAGAAAAGGAGAACAAAGCCAACCTGCAAAGTCTTAAAAAGTTAAAACGTGTACTTTGATAGCCTCGGCCTACCTATTGCGGCGGCGCTGATCCGACCCCAGGGAGACTGACAGCACCGCAGAGAAAGAGGGAATACAGAGGAGAAGGAGAAGAAGTGGGCCACGGCAACCCCAAACTCTTCTCTTCTTCTATTTTCCATATCTACACACGCACACACACAAGAGTTTGATACAGTATATGCCGAGCGGATGGTTTTGCTACTATTTTTGCTGCTGTTTTCCAGTAGCAGTGTAGTCCAACTACTTTCTGCATTAGCATATCTATCTTTGAACAGTACAGTGAGCGAGAGACGGCAGCTGTAAGATACTGTACACTGAGCAAAACACAACATTTAAATGTAGTGATTGTGCCGAGGGATTTGCACTTGCTGTCACAACTTGAATTTCCTTTTACAAATCTCCCAGAGCACATTGGTATTGTGTAGTGACATAAGCACATGCCTTATGTAGTGTGCATGTAAGTTGCAGTGGAATATCTTAAAAATCAGTGATAACATGTTACATGTTTGAAGTTTGGGCAGTTTCCTAAAAGTCTAATAGGCAGTTAGTTTCCTATAGTACTATAAAAGTAGTTTTAAGCTGTTTTATACTAGTTTTATTAGGAATGATCTTATTTTCCAAAGCCCCATCTTTCCCAGGTGAATTCATGTGGAGCAGTTATTTAAAGGTAAACTCTGATTTTGATGTAGAGCCACAAATTTTGTCTTGGACATCATTTGTTAAGTGAGTTCCATTTCATAAATCAATGGTCAACTAGGACAGAACTGAAGGATTTTGGGCCATCTTGATCCACATGTTGTCACTAACACTCCTAGAAACAAGGGTTCTGGGGAGCCCTAAAGACAAGGTTTGTCAAGTGTTCTTTGTAGGACAAAGTTCTATTGAGAACCCTTTTTGGAAGAAAGATTGTTGAAATCCCAGAAGAACTCTTTTGTGAAGGGCTCTTTGTACCATGATATCAAGGGGTCTCAGAAGGGCCCTCTGGGTGGCTTCTAGATAAAACCCTTGTAGAAACTCTTATAAGGGCTTCTGGGTGAAACCTTTCACAGATGGTTCTACTGTAGGTATAACTCTTTATGTTGGGTTCTAGGTAAAACTCTTTGAAAGGGTTCCCAGCAGAACCCTTATATACTACCAGGAACCAAAAAGGGTTCAAAAGAGAGCATGGGTCATGTTGCACTGCCATACAGTAACCCAGAACAGACAAAACAAACCCTAGCTCTGGATTTGGCTTTGTTTTGTGTGAGTTTCATGACGAAAGTAGTTTCTACTAGGAACAGTAGAGTGAGAGTTCACTGCTAGATGCCACTAAATCCTGCACACTGGTCCTTTAATATCACAAATTTATCCATGTTCCATTTTTAACAATAGATCATTTATAGTAGTAGCCACAGCACAGACAACTAGGCCTATTTATGTCTTCCCAGATATATTAATTAATGTCCATTTTCAACATTATCATTTCAATATTTGCTGTGAGGAATAATATTCAAGTAGATGAAATAGAGTACAGCATGAATGCTGGTTAGCACAGATGAGTAATCTACATTTTGGTGATAGTTCACCCTCGCTCAGTGAAAGGTATGCTTGTGCTCTGACCACTGCAACAAGGAAAATTATAGTAGTAGTAAATATTAAATGGATCCTGAAGGGTTAGAACATAAGTTATTATGAGTATTTTTCACTGTAGTGTTCCATGTGAACAGGAGTCAAGCTGCAGAATCTCTAAACTTTCAGTTTACCACATAGGAGGGGTATTAATTCTTCACTCCAACACTGTATTTATTCAATTGGATTATGTATGCATGGAAGGCCTAATGAGGGCTTAAAAATGCAATTATTGCTTAAGCAAAAAATGTGACTTTTTTGATAAATGTTTCTATTACCTAATAAATGGAGAATCAACAGACTTCAGAAACTGCTTTATTCGGGGCTTGAAATTAGCCCATCAATCATTTGCAGAGTTTGTTAACTATTTCTCTCCTTCTCGCCTCCGATTTTCTATTGCCCCATCCTCGGAGGTCTGGCATTATGCAGGAAGGAGGGAGCGAGAGAGAAGAAGAAGAAGAAGCAGAAGAAAGAGGACAAATTGCATATGATAACCCTGGAAAAAACAATGAGGTAGAAAATCATCCCAGTTGGGACAAAGAGAAAACACTTACATCCAGGGTATGATATCTCTTAACGATTGGACTATGATAATGAGGTGCATTTATAATTCATAAGGTCTATAGGCACAGGTCAGTGGCGGGATGTGAGCAAGGTTAATCAGAATCAAGAGGGTCACGGAGCGCCAAAAGGTCGTCCTGTTTTTTTTATGAGCATATTGATTATGTTTTTAGAACAATGAATATCACACTGTGGCATATGTGTGTGTTATTGTATTGATTGAGTTCTCATCCATATGTGGCCTGCAAATATCAAATTGACCCCAATAACTGGACCATTACATTATTCAAGAATGCTCTTCAGTGGGTCAAACTGACTAATGAGAGTGGATCAGTGTAAAAAACTTTCATCCATGTTTCAACTTTCAGTGCTATAGAAAACTTAGTTCAAGTTTAAGATAGAATACAAATGAGGAAGCCAGGCGTGAAACAGAGATAAATTGTTGCCTCTTTCAGTTTTTGAGAATAAATCTGTTAGAGCAGAGAGATTCTTCAAATTAAACTGCAATCCTGAATTTTAATTTCACACTTGCATGATGTATTACTGTACAGTTACACCAAATACAAGGCTTTTAATTGTTGGAAGAGAAAACATTTTCGCTCTTGCTTTCTTATCTCTCTGAGTAATGGAAACTAGAAAGATTCCCAAACACACCATCATTCTTTCTTGTTTTTTTTTTTTCTTTATTGCTTTGAAGTCCCCTGTTGTGGAGTGTGTATTTCTTTGGTGTTTCCTGTAAAAGCAGGCAGTTAAGGACGGACTCACAGACAGTGAGTGAGTGGGTGAGTGGTCATATTAGCTGACTCTTCCCAAACTGAAATCTCCCAATTAACACAGCCAGACCAGGCTCAAAGCAGCCTCTCCAACCAACAGAGGCCAACCAGGCTAACAGTAGCTGGTGCTTAGCCAAGTTACTTTAGCAACAACTAAAGCTATCTGTCCATCAGGAAACTCTGTGAACAACCTGGCAGTCCCAGAGGCTGTGTTCATTCCGGTGATTGTTTGTCTTCACTGGGAGGCTGCTGAGCTCAATTTTGGTCAAGCTATCTGTCCATGAGCAAACTCATTAATGACCTTGGTACTGTATTCCCTGTTTGTCTCCAAGGCTGTGATCATCCTGGTGACTTGCTGCTTTTACTGGGAGGCTGCTGAGCCCAGTTCTGTTGCCCACAAACAGGAGCTAACAGTCATGGTTAGCTACTTTTCCAACAAGTACACTGCTAAAGCTATCTGTCCATCAGGAAACTCTGCAAACGATCTCAGTACTGTATTCCCTGTCGGTCTCTGAGGCCGTGCTCATCCCAGTGACCAGCCATTTTCACTGGGATGCTGCTGAGACCGGTTCTGTTGCCCACTAACAGCTAACAGTTATGGTTAGCCACTTCAGCAACAAGTAAGCTAAATCCATCTGTCCATCTACTCTGTAATTAAATCACTGAGAGTTGGTGCTGAGCAGTTGGAGGACATCCAGAAAACCAGAAAATGTTTTCTCCATTAAGTATGATCCAGTTTCATCCAAATTGGTGAATAAAGTTATAAAGTTGTGCTTTTGCACAGTGAGGCCTGTTCCCCAGAAACACAGCAGTCCGCATCCGTAAATGGTTGTATTCTCTGTATGCTCCAGTGACGTCATAAGTGAGAAAGCATTTCATTCAACACAAATTTAGTGTACACCTCCAAGTGCAGGGTGAGTCATCAATAGTTTAAATTGTTTTCCAGGAAAAGACAAACTCTGAAATACCATTAAATTACTATGCTATTACTATATTCAATTATACTACATCTACAAAACACCTTTTTTATCATTGGGCCAGATGGTGTATAGGTGACCTATAGCAGAATACATAATATGATAAAACACTTAAAGCTCCAATGAGGAGCTTTCATATTTTTTTGATTTTTGAGGACCCTGTGGACAAAAGTGGTAGTGCCATAACCACGATATAATGTCAAAACTAAAATTATCTAAATAAAAATCCTCCTCCTTCATTGTAACTGGGTATGTACCGCTCACTGTAACTTTGTCTGGGAAAATGTAAATATAGGCTTGTTTCATCTGATTTCAAGGAGAATCTAGCCTGGTGGCAGCCATTAAAAGTAACTATAGAAATAGCCAGTCTTCTCGCTGATGGTCTCGTTTGCATATGTAGATCATATAGAGGCATCAGTATTTAATTGAGTCAAAGTGACCAGTTGAAAACTCCTTGTAGTAGCTTTAAACATCGATTTTGATTTCATGGGAACTTTAAAGCAAAGGTGATAGAGTAATCTGGTGAGTAAACCTCCATTTGGTTGTGCTTTCTCTCTCTCGCTCTCTCTCTCTCACACACAGACACAGCAGGTGTGATAGGGACCACACCTGAGGGAAAGTGGTGGGTTTTGAATACAGACACACAGTACCTCCATTCTGCCTGTTATCACTAATGTCAGTCAGTTCAGCTTAGCTTCTATCTGTCGCCAGGTACAGTAATCTGAGGTATGGGACAGACTCCAGCACATATCTGAAAAAACAATAAGGCCGTTTCATTTTATTCCTGCATCCAATCTAAATGAATGGAAAGTGGCCCTTCATGTCAGAGTTGATTGGGAAAATGTTGTGATACGGACGATGCGTGACATGGGACAGACGACATGAATGCATATACGCCCTGCTGTACATCAATTCAAACGCAAGCGAAGGGAATATTCAAAATATATTCATGGAATGTTCAGAGCTATTTCAGCGAGGGATCACACAATATTACCTCCACACGGTGATAAGATAAGGTATTTTTCATATTTCCATGTATTTTCATTCATTTTCTCATTTTGGGGAAGGAGGAGGAAGAGTTTGGCCCCAGGCAAGATTAATAAGCATTTAAAACGGTTTCACTGCTAACCGGCAAATCACAGTGTGTGTTTCAGAGTATTGTTCACTACTGAGTGGCCATGAATGACATAAATAGATTGCCCTGGTATACCTCACCAGCAAGCTATTGAAGGCAGGAACAAATAAATAAACAAAGTACTTTACCTATAGAATTTCACACATGCAAATAGAGTGTGGCAATCACATACACATAAATAGAAGATACACACACACAGTATACAACACATATATCCCATCTCCCATCTGAGCTATAATTAAATGAAAACTTGCCTTCCGGTGGCTTTTTTTTTTTTTCTCTCAAAAGACAGAATTTAAAACACTTAACCCCTATTAGATACCAGTTGACAACAGAGCCTAAAATGGTTGCTGCAGCCGTTGGCAAAGACCAAGTTAGTGTCAATAGCTGGCTGGAAGCCTGTCTATGTGGCTACAGGCTGGCCCCTCCTCACCACCTTCCTCCCACCAACACACAAATCCGCAAACATGAATAAAAATACACATTTAGCTATCTACAGGGATGCAGAGATGTCTACTCTGTCTCCTAGAAATTACGTTTGTATATTACTAACTTGTTTTCAGGATTATGTTGGGGTGACAACTTGATTTGGGGTAGGTTTAGACAATAAAAGCATTTTGGTTAGGGTTAAGGAAAGAACATGATTTCGGATAGGTTTAGACAATAAAAGCACCTTAGTTTAGAATTAGGGAAAGGTCAGGATTTTGGTTATGTTTTAGGCAACAAAAACACTTTGGTTAAAGGCAGAATAAGTATGATTTGTCTGTTGATGTTTGTAAATGCATCAGGAAAATAGCTGATTATTATGTTTCATTCACAGGATGTCAAATACCAAGGTTTGGGTTGGTAAAGGATCTGTTTGGGGTAGGTTTATACAATAAAAGCATTTTGTTTAGCGTTATGAAAAGATCATAACTTGGAGTAGACAATAAAAGCATAAGGTTAAAGAAAGGTTGTGATCTTTTAAGTTTAGACAACAATAAATATAAATAGGATTTGTCAGCTACTTCTTGTAAATGGAGCGGAAAGATAGTTGACTGTTGAGTTTCATTACCAGGGCATCAAATGCTGGTTTTAAAGTGTCCAGAGCACAGCAAAATAATAAGAAAATAAGAAGGTACAAGAGGAGGGCAGGGCCTTTGCAGATGCAGGTGTTGCCACACACACCTCTGGTGGATCGTGGGTGATGATTGAGAGGGGTTATTTTTGGATTTGAAGCCGGGGTTTGTCGTGTTTTTTGGGAAAAGCTTGCATAGTTTTCCTTTAAGGTTAGGTCGTCATTTTGGTAAAATATTCTTAAATAAATGTCATGTCTCAAGTGGATTGTGTATCGCTAGTTTGCCATTTTGAGACGTGCCAGGTATGTTAATTAACAACATTTCCTCATTATGTTAATGGTAGAATCAGTAGAATTTTCCCAAGCTGTTCATAAACACACCAGAAATATAGTTTCCTAGGATATCAAATGCAGATGTTTTGGGTTGGTAAAATGTCCCAAGAACAGCTATAATAATGAGAAATACAAGTAGAGGGCAGAGTCTCTGCAGATACAGCCACCACTACACACTTCTAGTGGGTCATAAATGATGATTGAAAGGGATTATGTTTCTGAGTCTATATGTTGTGCTTTTGTTTTGAAAAGATTAAATATTCCTCAAACAGAAAATTATTTTCAGTTGGCAGCACGTTTCCCTCCCTTACAAATATGTTATATAAACGTAATTTCTAGGAGACAGGGCTGGGGATGTACACAAACACCCTCATTTCTAGGCATATATACTGTATACATGCATAAGCATACACACACACACACACACACACACGCCAAACTTGTGCCCAAGCATTCAAACTGTAAAGTGGTTTAATGGCTGATGTTCAAACAAGCAAGCGCAGCCGCCATAATTGAAGCCCTCCCCAAATTGTGTTTTTATTTTGCTCCCCAGTTCTGAAATATAATCAGTTTGCCTAATTTTATTGCATTTCCTAATGATGCTCGCCCAGAGCAATTGTTCTGTGTGTTCCTTAGCAAACAGCGCGTGTCAGCTCACTGAGATTAATCTTGATTACTTTAGCCCTTGATGAAGTAGGCTACAATAATGCTTTAATTGGGGAATATTACCACATAGAGAAAAAACGGTGATAGATAGACCAGGAGATGGATGTTTGACTCCAAACTGCACTAATTGTAATGCTGTTTGGAGTGATTAACTTTGGATGGATCAGTGGCTGTGGTGGAAGGCAGAACACAAACAACAAACAGGGAACCACATCCATGACTGTAGTGTACCGCAATCAATGTGCCACTGACAAAAATGATGACTCAGATTTTATTATCAAGACAACGACTATGCTTTGTAATAGTCAGAGTCTTACAAGATGTCTAATAGATCTTTATTTTCGCCGGTTTCTTTTGGTCCTGGCATTTGTATTAAGTTAGCTGCTCCAGGGCTCGTGTACAACATAAATTAAACACTTTATAAAATATGCATTATCCACAGTTACTTTACATTTTTGTTAACATTGTACAAGATTTGATTCAATTACATAGCTACATTTAAAGCCATATTTTGGCTAAATATTGTTACCCAAATAGCCAACCTGTTCTCACCCCAACTCAAATAGCAGCGCTGTGTCACTGCCTGTTGTCGTCTCACACAGGCACCAGGTACCCTACAATGTTTGTATGAGACACGTTGAGCTGTCAGTTTACTCAATATTAACCCATTCACGGCACTATAAGTTCTCATCCCAGCTCGTCAACTACTGACACTACTGTGTCACGCCGCTCAGCATCCCATACTGATACACAGGGTACCCTTTTTAGCAGCTGTATGAGAAGTTCCAGAAAGGCTTTTTAACATGTGGTTAACATAGTGAAACCATCACAATTTGCGTAGGCTTAGGTAACGAAACTACTTGGGTTGAGGATAAGACACATTTAGGATTACATCACCGAAGACGAAAGTTTTGGTGTCACACTGTTCTCCTGGGTGAAAAACCCATCCATCCACTGCACCTCTGTGGATGGGTCTATATTAATGTCACTTCAAAGCCTGATGTGGGTCCACATCTGTATGAGTCGCCAAGAGCCAGTGACATAACATTGGTCTGATGAGTTGGTAGTGAGACCAGGCTGGATAAGTTTAAGGCATAAATAAGGGTGCTTGACCCAGGCCCAAATCTGAAAAACCCTTGACTCCTAAGGCATGGTTCATGTGTGGATCTGCTTGAAAAGGTGGTCTCTAGTTCCGTTCATGTGTACTCGGGTACGATTTGCATCAGGTGTGAACACTAACTGTATGAAAACAAGGAAGTGGACAGCTGTTAGGATTTTGCATTTGTCAAGCTTCGTATACCATAACAACAAGTTAAACAAATGTTGTGTAGGTGATGATGCAAATGATACAGAACAAAATTACTAATGTGAAATATGACAGCAGGGGAGTTTGGAGGGAGGGGCAATCATAAACAGTGTGAAAACACACAGATCATTTGACTAGAGTGAACTCTCAGATCAGCTCTTCTGCAGAGGACTCTGGTTGGTGATTTGTTCCCTCACATTCAAATCAGCCCCAACTGCAGTGACAGCAACCTCAAGCTTGAAAAGTGAAGAGGAATGTGGGGTATACAAAAGTCTCACCAGACCAAATGTAGGGTTCAACAGACCACTTAAAGCAGTCATGGCTATGGATGAGAAGTTCATGCATTGTTGTTTGCAAGTCACACATGGACCAAGACTTCTTGCAAGTTGTACCTTGTGTTTTTGGTAATATAGAATAGATTAGAAATGCACGCAGTAGCCTATAAGGCACATAGTTCAGGTCAGTTTTGGTCTCGGCACTTTATTCAACATGGGTATGTTGAATAAAGTGACATCTGTTCTGAGTTTCTTGCTGCATACAAGATTTAGATTTTATGAGTATGAGACAGAAAACTGTTGAAATCTGCAGCAGAAATAATTGCACTAACATTGCTAATACTAACTTCTTCTCTCTCACTCTTGAAAACTGAGTTGGGACCTTCTTTTATGAGTTGAAAAAGCTCCTGGTTAGAGATAAAATTCAGGACCATCTCTCCAACCTCATTACCTGGACCTGAAGTATAATGAAGCCCCACCAAAAATATGGGTTCAAGGCCCTGTCATGTCACTGCTTATGGAGACTACAGTGCACGCACCCTGAGGGCAACACCCAAATCTGCTCATGCAGCTCTCCTGCTATTCTGCCCTATCTTCACTTGTGTAGTATTGTACGTGACACGGGTGAGTGCACGCACGCACACACTGTACAGTAAAGTGCATCACATGCATGCACACACAGCTGCACAGCACACCACGCCGAAGCTGTTAGAGAGACCCAATCTGCTTGGTCGGGACAGTTGTCTTACGAGGTGTCGTACGCTGACTGGACATATGCTGACCCCTTCCGATTTTTTTTGTGCTGACTTCCTCGTTGGTGCCTGTTTGTGTCACGACTTTGTGCTGAGTTTTGTTTGGGGGGGGCAGAGGGAGGAGGTTGCTTGTAGTGTATAGGGTAGACTTTTGTTTAGAGCAGTGCTAGTGAGCAGTGTACAAGCTGGGTTGTTTGTGCGTGTAGTCTCATTGTTTGGTTCTTACTGGCCATACCGTCTGAAGAGTACTGTTAAGGATGGTACTGTTAACATTTAAAATGATACGGTAATGGTACCTGGAACTCAGTACCCAATGATACCTTTCTTTGGAACTTAACTTTCTCTGTAATAACAAAAATGTGACTTCAGTTGCAAAAAAAATACATTAAAACTTCTAAAAGTCAACACTACTTTGAAAAATATTAAAAAATTAAATTAAATTCCTACAACCTGCAGCCTGTCAGTCTGTCACCAGGGCATTTAACACTGTTGTTTGTGTCTTGGAGAAGGCACATGTGACTGCACTTGCATACTATAATATTTCCGTTACCAGTATGCAGTTCACAATTTTTTTTTTTCATACTTAGGTTTCTGACATACTAATAGGTTTCACACACTGTTGAAGTGTGCTAAATATCATGTCACAGTCAGTGGCTGAGTGTTGGCTAATGCTAGCAAAAGTGCTAAGCTAGCAACAACCAAGACAAAACCCCAGTTATCTTAACGACAACTTGTCCAATGAGCTAAGTAATCACCTGAAGATGCTGATCAAGTTGTCAACACCTCACTTAAAGTTTTGCCGTCCATTGAGGTTTAAGTTACACTTTTTAGGCACTAGCTGCTGGTGTATTAACCTTAGCTGTACACCTTTCAGCTTTCACATGCATCTTGTGTTTGGTTACAAGTGTTCTCCTTTCAGGCTTTGCATTTCGCATTACAAATATTGCAAGTTTCAAAGGTTTAACCACACGTGACTGTTTTTGGCTCGCTATTGTCCTGACTCACTGAGACTTGGAGAAGGTAACACTGCTCTCTCTGTATCTTTCTCTCTGTATTCTAAGTCACTCTCTCATTCAGATGTGCTCCCAAAACTGAAAAAATGAAATTTGACACCGATTGATTTAATGTGAGGCAGTACTCTGCAGTACAATGTAATTTGGTTAGTATCCTTAAAAGTACAGAGTACTGCACACAACTCTGATGTCTGTAAAGTATAGACTAAATTGTTTTTCACACTCCTCCACTTCAGGCCTTTCACTCCCAGCTCAATCTCTACCCAGTCCATGTGAGTGACACCTGACAGAATGTGTGTGACCAGCATTAAAGGTAAACACACACACTCACACCTCCAGAGAGCTTGTCACCTGCTCACGCCAGGCGAGTTGAAGAGAAGACTCTGGGATAGGCGGAGGGGAATGGGGACAACAGCCTAAGCGTGTGGACATTGGTGCTGTCTCATGAAGGTGTGAATCTGTCATTATAGGACATCACAGACACATTGGGACATACAATGGCACAGCAAGTGCACACACACACACACACAGGCTGATAGTCTCAGTGCTAAAGGGATAGTTCAGAATTTTTGAAGTGTATGAGGTACTTATCGGTGTATTACCTACAGCAGATGGCTGTCGATAAGCCCTCAGTTTGGAGAAACTGAGAAGAACACCAGTATAGACGCTGAGCAATGGACTGCTGTAGACAGGATCAGAAACAAAAAGGTATTTTGGCTCCAAAAAAAGTTTAAGTGTACGCTATATTTAGAATATTTTCACTGGTTTCACTCTCTCCAAACCAACCAAACTCCACAGGAAAAATCAGTAATTTTACCTTGCAGAACACAGGAGTTGTTTGTTTACTACTACCACCTCAAAAGTCACACAATAATACAAGAAACTAACTAATTGAGGCAGCAGTAGATGAGCAGCTCCTGTGTTCTGCAAGGTAAAATTACTGATTTTTCCTGTGGAGTAGCAGCAGTTTCCTATTGAAAAAGGCTTTCTGACAGTAAATTAAAGCGGCTAAAATATTCCCCACATTCAGGCCCCACAGTCCCCACATGGAAAAATATGTCTGACTGTGAACATGTCCCTTATGCAGCTATATATCTTTATGTGCACATGCTCACACTCCAGTTCACCCACTGTACCACAGCCCTTGGTTGGGACAAGGAGGTCACCCACAGTGAAAGTCTACTGTTAATCATGCCACGTCAAATCCTGCAACAGCATGGCTGTGCATGTCAAAAAGGCCTCTCTCTGAGAAGCCTGACAAGATGCAAAAGGATCAGTCACGCTGTACCGGAAAGATAACGTCACCAGAATCTGTTACGACATATTGGGGGGGGGGGTAACGTGACACGTTCCACAAAAGCCGCGCTTAAAACAGGAGCTGTACAGTTATTTGGTGATATTAATGTATGACGACAACTAGCAAAAAAAATCAATAAAATTTTTTATGACATCTCCATCTCCTCTGGCCGACGTTTCTGTAATACTATTCAAATGGGAGAAATGATGATAAGGTTTGGCCAAGGCTTCTATAAAGGAGGGGGGAATGGAAGACAAGGATGATAGAGGGCCCCCAGATAGCTCGCTTCAGGCTGTCTGCGGTGCCATAAGCTGTTGTTTTATTTCTCATTTTGTGGATGTAATCAGAAGAACAAATACAGTATGTAGTTGGCAGGGAGGTCTGAGGGTGATCCCCATCTCTGAAATCACATAGCACGTAATCTACATACTGTACGCTGCATGAGGAATTATACAGAAATGTGTCATCTTGGATCCATGAGAATATGGCCAGAGGTTGAACCTGTATGTTGTTACAGTGGTGAGAGCTGGGAAATCTACCTCAATACAAATCTACCTCATATATGTGTGTGTGTGTGTGTGTGTACACATACATACACTGTAAATATTTACTATTTCTTTTAACTTAAGAGTTTTGTAGTCAAATATACTTATTAATTCAGTTGTACCTACTTAAGAAAAACATGTTCAATAAGTACATTTATGCAACTCATCATTTTAAGTCAAAAATACTTCATATTTAGTTAAGTTAATGAGAAAAGATTTGGTGTCTCCACTAAATTCCTGTAGGATTTTTTACAGTGTATAAATATATTTAAACATACTGTAAAATATGTCATTTCTGCCGCTCGGGGTCTCTCACATTAAAACAACAACAAAAGATGTAGTTTGCTGACGTGGTGAAGAGGCTTGGGATCATGGGAGTTGTTATCTTCACTTTTAAACAAGAGCCATAGCTGATGAGAATGAGTCAGACAGAAATCACATTCACAGAGAAGGTAATATTAAAATTTTGTTCACCTTACGTTAGTCATGTTCAGTGACTCCCTTCCTCTCTGATGTATCCGATCTGTGTTTTCCGGGAATTTGTAGCACCTAGCAACAAACAGCTAGCAGAAAACGCAAAGTTACCTTGAATAAATTACAGATTTCTCTTCGTTTGAACATTGTTGGAAACATTTGGAATAATGTAAGTACACAACTTAATAAAATTCTATACAACAACGATTCTAGACATCTTAATGCAGAAATGTTACATATTATAGCTTGAAAATATAGTAATACAAAACTACAACAATAGAATATTTGACTTATAAATAGCATATCTACAAATCACAAAATACTAAATGGACTTCTGAATTGTCAGGGAGAATTAGAATAAATAAACATTTTGTGTAGGCACACTTAATTTGAGATTCACACTGAGTGCATCCATGCTGAATATGTAAAATTTACTCGGCATTGCCTTATGAGTGCACCTGCTTAATGCATTTTGCCATAGTATGTCTACTTGCTGGTTTTCTCACAGAATTAGAGTGGATTTCCTTCTAATCTTCTGGGTTTACTCCATGTACAGTCCAACAGCAGCTTTGGCTTACAGGAATTCTTGACGGTTGACAGTCACCCCTGGTTGTCTTGTTAGAGCTCAGCAAGGCAAGCACAAACACATACACACACACACACTCACACACTCGCACATAGAAGCCGAAGGAGAGCCAACTGTACACTAAATAAACCTGCTTGTCATAATAATGATGAGAGCCGACTCCATTATGTTCTTTTGAGTTTATTTCTCTGATTTACCGCAGTCAAAGCGACGCGTGCCTGGGACGGTCTCCAAGGTTGCTGTCAGGGGGAATTTAATGTCCTTGGCTTTAGCGTCTTTCTGGGAGCCTGTCACATCGGCTCAGCACTGACTGGCATACCAGCCGGGACCTCTGGCATTGTGAATATTAATAGAATATTGATACCGCCAAAACACTGCGGTGGGATTCTCATGTCTTCTACCCCCTTCTCTCTCTGTAGGACCAAACCGCCCCCCCCCCTTTTCCCCTTCCCCTCTCTATGTGCTTGTGCTCTCCTTTTTCCTCAATTTGAAAAAAACCCTGACACTTCTAATATTATGCAAAACCCAATTAATTAGTGTTTTTACCACCTCTCCTTATCATTAAATTAATTATTAATCAAGCAAAAACTACAGGTGTGTTTAATGCTTCAATTATCAGGAGAAGTTTTTATGGTGGGAGCTCATGGTTGAAGAGACCAGACACAGACTTTAGTTATTATATATCATTTTGGCCCCACAAAGGTGGTCTGAGCCCTACAAGTATAGTGTGTTCCCGGTCCGCAAATATAGTTCATCAAGCCCCCCCCACACATATAAACACAACAGAGGTATACTCACATGCACCACCACCACTTCTGTGACAGTTGTTGCGTAAGCCACACTATGCATGTACCTTCATGTGGACATTTCTTAAAAGCTCTGACTCAGCCATGAAGAAACTGGGAGCTCATCCAGCAATCTTTATTCATGTTTCCGCCACTGCAGTTATACCAACCGGTACTGGCATGACCCCACAAGTGCTTTAAACCCTCTCATGATATTACTTAACTGACGCTGCTTTCGTTTCCCAGGCTCGTTTTGGATCCCATAAAGCTGTGGTAAAGTGTAGGAGTATTTAAACGCCTCATGCTGGCAGAGAGAAATTCAATTGCACAATATTTTTTTGGAAATTTAAATGTCGTTTTTTTAATATTATTTTTAACATGCTTTAACACTTTTGAAACCTGAAATTTAAGTCAGGTCTGCCGTTAGGGGTCTCTCTTACAATAAAACAATAACAAAAGACATTGTTTGATGATGTTGTGAAGCCGCGTGGGATCACGGGAGTTGTTGTCTTCATTATTAAACAACCACAATAGCTGATGTAAATCTATCTGACATGGCCCAGAAATCATGTCCATGGAAAAGGTAAAATTAGAGTTTAATTTACATTATGTTTAGTTCTTCATCAACCTTCCTCGCTCTCTCGAAATATCCAGTGTAACATACTATGTATCCCTGTAGTCATGGCAAGCAACGGCTACCAGGAAATGCACCACTACATTGAAAAAAAAGATAAATTATGGATTTCTCTGTTTGAAAATTGTTGGATGTTGTGAGTTCACAACTCAACAAACTATGTAACATGTGAAGCATTTTAAAGTTGAAATGTTACATATTGTAGCTTTAAAGATCCTTTTTCAAATCTTTAGAAATCCTCTGTAGCATTAAATATTCATGACCCAGTAAGGCAACAATTAAAGCTGAAGTAAGCTAAAGCTAAAGACCCTACATCTGTCATAATTTTTGGATTTCTTAACTCTTAATGGGGCATGGGAATATGTGACAACTGAGCCCCAACCACTTCAAGTCAGTGAAAAAAGGAGAGAGTAAAAAGTAAAATACAGAAAATTGCTTTAACAGAAACATAGCCATTACAATAAGCTGAAGAAAAAAAAGAAAAAGAAAATAATGAAAAAAAAGAAAAACAGAAAAAAAAGGAAAATTGTTGTTGAGAGCCTTTAAAGCTCAAACTCAAACTTTGAAAACATAGTTATTATGAATCACACAACTTCACTGTATTCCCTAAAATTATAAAATTGAACCACATGATAAATTCCAACATATTTAATCACAAGGGGCATTGATTTTGATATAAACATAATTATCAAAGAGCGTCAGACTAAATTGGCCTGACAAGATAGAGAGTTCATTATCAGCCAAAACACTTGGGAGTGTGTTACTCTAATTAATTTTCTATAATGAACCCAATGTTTTTGTTAAGCTCGGAAATACCTCAATGGCACATTGTTTACTGAGAGACCTCATCGCAGCTCCACTGGGTTTTGTGGGACGCTTGTGTTGGGTTATGTGTTGCAATAGCTTGGTCTGCGTTTATGTTTCATCAGCAGTTCTGAAAGTGCAAATTAATGATAATATTTGAAAAATCTGACATCATGTAACAGGATATTGGACTTGTTAAGGTTATTGTATTCAACGCTCCCTCTTTGTCTGCAAAGCAATACTTTGAGACTGTGGTTTTTACTGTGTAACACTTTACAATAAGGTTACATAAGTTAACATTAGTTAATGTAGTAATAAGCATTAACTAACGGTTAAGTAAGAGTTTATTAAGGAGTCTGGTAATCATTTATTAATTGTTCATGTTAACTACTAGTTTATACATATTAGATCATAGTTTATAAAGATATTATTAACATAGTTACAGTAATAAGCATTAACTAACATTTACTGTAATTACTATAATAATAAGCATTAATAACTGTTAACAAATGTCTCTTATTCACATTTACTCAGGGCTTAGGCCTAAATGTTCATGAAGAGAAAACTTTTTAAAACTTTGTAAATTTTTTTATCTTCTCTGTCTTAATTAACATGAAAACTCTAAATGAATCAAACCAAATATTAAAAGTCAGTCGTTATCTACTCACCCTCATGCCGACTGAAGGCCGGGTTTAGGTCTTCAGTCCACAAAACACTGCGGGAGTTTCACAAGACAACAGTGTTGCAGAATCTCCCAAACAAACCAGTTTTCAAATGTAAAAAACAACAGAAAAAATACATAAAATTCAGACAGTATGCATGTGCATGTGAGCGAGGCTCCAAGCTGAGGATCTACAGTGAAGATTCAGGCTAAAAATGGAACATGGTGGCCCAGGTGTATTTTAGCTGCTGAAATAAGAATGGCAGGTTAAGCGAAAGGGTTGTAATTTTCAAGGTGTTATAGCCCACAAAAGTAAACTACCGTCATTAAAGTAGAAAGCTGAATGAGACTCATTCAAAACATTACATACTTCAACTACTAATGAAATACACTTTTTACAGTGTAAAGAAACACTTTAAAGTTCTTCCATCTTGGTCAAATCACTACTGTCCCCTCTCTGCACACATTCTCACTCCCCATACCAGGCAGGCGTTGGCATCAGAAACCATTTTCAATAATTGATTCCGCACTCTAATTGAACAGCACGACTGAACGACATAGCTCATTACTTTACTCATTAGTTAATTATCGGAGAAGTAGGACAAGTCAATAAAAGTGAAGGCAGTAAATTCCGATACTAATTAGCCGCGCTTCCTTCAAGACATATTTAAAGGCAGATTAGTTACCTGAATGTCCCGCGACGGGATAGGAGGGGGCTGGTGGTGGGATGGGGAGGGGAGTGGGTATAGAGGGGGAGGGTGGGACGCAGGAGTGTTGGCTAAGGTTAGCTATTTGATATCATTAAAGTGGAAGAGATCATAGTTACAGCAACGTGATGGAACTCCCCAAAAGATGTCTTTTAACCACAGTGGGATTAAAGGTGTGGAGAGTGAAGAAGGGAAATCTAAAAGGCCTAAATTATTGAATTTTCTGGTTTATGTCAAGTTAATTTTTATCCGTTTTTCTCTTATTTTTTAAATGAAAGTAACTGTACAATGTAAACAAAGTAATGGCATGTAAAAAGAAGATATTTCAAGTGTTCAACTAAATACCAAATATTAGTAGGTGAATAAATAGGCACAAATCAAACAAAAATACAGTAAATACTTGTGCAATT
This sequence comes from Lutjanus argentimaculatus, assembly GCA_034769285.1. Lineage (NCBI taxonomy): Eukaryota > Metazoa > Chordata > Actinopteri > Lutjaniformes > Lutjanidae > Lutjanus > Lutjanus argentimaculatus. The sequence continues at coordinate 23,044,133 of JAWZSL010000009.1, read as the reverse complement.
TATGAAAGGCAGTAAAGTAGCATATAAAACTGTAATGATCCCTTGTGCACTGTAAAAAACAAAAAACAAAAGTTGAACAACTCAAAATTTCAACACAACTTACTGCAAAGGATTTTCAAGTTTTGAATCAAAATCAAACTCTTCAAGATAAAATAAAATAAAATAATATTTAAAATATTTAAAATAAGCTAAACTTGATATAATTTACTGATCATCTTTAGAACATGAATCTTTGAGTTTAAGAAACCCCCAAAAATTCTTTATTATAAAAACTGTTCACAGTGAGCTGAATTTTCATTATGTTGGTGCTTGAAAATTAAATGGTTGTATAAAATGATTTTAAATTATTAATAATTATTCACTTTCACTTTAAATGATTTATGTAACAATTTTTAAAATACATTTTTTTGTTTCTAAAAAAAATTTAGTGAGGACAGTTGTTTTTTCTGTGTCCAACTAGAAACTAAAAATATTAGTAGGCAAATGAATCAATAAATAAATTAGCAAGTAATAATAAAAAATACAGTGAAAGACAATAAAGTGTCATATAAAACTGCAGTGATCCCTTGTGATTACAAGCTGTATACAACAATATTATGTGTGACTCGTCAGTAATATTAACTGCGATTGAGTCTTTGACATATTGCTCCAAATTGATTAATGAGAAGAATTGATTAAAAGAATTTATTGCCTTTCATTACGAGCCTCTCTGCCTCTATTTGTTTTCTTGGCTAATGCAGCTAATAATAACCGTTTGACATATTGGGCCCACGGTGAATAGGCGTGACTGGGTTCACGCGCTCCTAACAGGGGGGATTTGCAACAGTAGCACAGATGCCCTGTCAGCCAATCATAATGCAGGAAAGGAGAGATGGGCGAAGCGAGTGCTATAGCGTCTTTTTCACATGCAAATGCTACAATGTGATAATTAACACCTGACATGGAGCATGACTGAATTATCCTGCCTGTTTAATCAAAGGCACTCCTTATTGTAGCTCTGTCACCTTCCTGTTTCTCTTATATTTCATCACCTTCTCCTTCTTTTCCTGTGCTGTCTTCTTCTCTTCGTTCATATTTCTCTTTGGATACTTTTCTTTCCTCCTCTCTCCTTCCTTCACATGCACTTCCTGGCCTGTTAATCTTCCTCCCTCCCTTCTATCACTCAGCTGTTTTCACAGTCATACATTATCACTTTTTCCGTCAATTGGCTTTAACCGTGCTAAGTTTTGTGAGGAGCCATTGGCGGAGGCCCCTTGGGGACAAGGAAATGACAGAAGGCGGCCTTTATTTACCTCTGTGGCCCCTACCGTGTCGTCTGCTTAATCATGTGGCTAATCGACAACACTGTCTCCCCGCTCGCCCGCGCCCGGACAATGGGGAACCTCATTCATATTTAATACAATGGAGTGTTTAAGTCATTGCACGCGTCTGAGGAGGAGGATATTGTGTTTCATTGTGGAGGGCTCCACAGGGACCTCCTCCCTGCCCACCCAGGCCTCCCTATCTGCCCTCCTCCTCCCAGCTAGCATATGCTTGGCACTTCTGGTGTTAAGCAGGCGGGCCCCGGCCAGTGCAGCTGGCTGGACGCAAACCGCCCCGGCCTGGTATCAAAGCGTTAATTCCCATGATTAATTCAAATGGTTAATTCTGCTTTATCATGGCTTAAGAAAAATTACCAAGACAAATATGTACTCCACTGAAGAGTGAATTACGTGGAGGTGTGTTTAATAATGCAACAGGGCATATAATAGGCGCTCTTTTCCTTGCACTAATCTCCTCGCCATCTCCACTTTAGAGAGCATGGTGTCAGATGCTGGGGACCATGTGCTGCCTCTGTTCTCTAATGGCTCTAAAAAGGGATTTATCCCACAGAAAAGATCATTGTGTGATGTGTCTATTTATGTGTCTGTTGCTACTTACCACTCCAAAACCACTCCAAATGGCATTTCAGTACTCTGAAAACTTACATAACTGCAAACGCCTGTACTGATGCGGTAATATCTGTTCTCAACAAAAATATAAACATGACATTTTTGTTTTTGCTCCCATTTTCAAAATTTAATATAGTCATATACTTTGTCATATTTGTTTTTTATAGTTATTTATCATACATATATAGAGACTGTTTCAGTCATTTTTGAACGGTGAAGTTTATGGTATCTTTGTCACAAGTGATAACCACATTTGAGGGAAAGTGTCTTTTTTTTTTTCATTCCTGAATGTCATTATCAGCATTGGCAACATCCAGTGTCATTCACGCTCTACTTAAAATCCTTCTTTGTGAACCCTTCTTCTTTGGCGAGATTGACCTGACAGGTGTGGCATATAGAGATGCTGGTTAAACTATGTGCGTGTTGCGCTGGTGTGCCCTGGACTGGTCTCTGACCCACTGCCTTCCTTGGGTGGGTTGGTTAGGTTTAGGTATGAGGAGTGATTGGTTAGGGCTGGAGGAAGAATATTAGGGAAGCCAATCAGAGGCAGAGTAGGGCAGGTCATGACACGAAATCACCATAGTCCAGTACCTAATAAATGTCTTTTTTCATGATAAAACTGCACATTTTAGAGTGACCTTTTAATGTAACCAGTCCAAGGCACACCTGTGCACTAATCATGATGTTTAATAAGCATCTCTATGCAGCCACACCTGCAAAGCTGGGTAGTTACAGGGAAGAAAGTAATCAGACTACAAAATGAGTAACTATAATCAGCCCACATTAGCTTTGAAAAATGTGTATTTCTATTATAGTTGCATTGTGAAGGATTACTTGATGACATTTTTTATTATATCTTTAAAATATAGCAATTTTAAAATTCTGATTTTCATGACAATCAATACGCTCCACTTTGTGGCAGAACCTATGCGAAAAGGCATTTTATTTCCATTTAAAATATTTTGTTTAAAAAGATAAAATAAGATTTGTAGAACTCAAATTTATGTGGCTGCGTCTATTTTTCAAGTAAAAGGTGCAATATTTCCAATGTTTGATTTTGAAGTAAAACAAATCCAATCCCAAAGTATTCAGATTAAATTACATTTCTTGTTAATCCAGTTAACTGTGTTACTAATTGCAAAAGTTGCCATGTAATTGGTATTCAGTAACTGACTAAATTTTAAGGTAATCTAACCCCACCCTGCAGATTTCTTAGTTTAACTAATATTAAATGTGAGCAAAAACAAAAGCACTGGATTTATATTTTTGTTGAGTATACATGCTGGCCCTGTCCCTGTCAGTTTCTCCCTCCCTATCTTCTCCCTCGCTGTCTCCTCTCCTCCCTGTTTCTTTAAAAGATTAACCAGGGTCATTAAGGACACTGAGAAGGTTCATTTCGTTGTTACGAGTGGCAAATTAATCATGGGGGGATGCCATTTAATGACACACTTCCCTGGACTGATTACTTGTGTTCTTGCTAATTACATTGGTTAACTACAGTGCACCTATGAAGGTCCTTTTGGTATTTGGTCTCTCAAGTCCACGGGCCTCCTTAAAGACACACTCACACGCTTTATTTTCTCCTCCGAGCAAATTAAAGAACATAAAAGAAACAGCTGTGTACGGCGCGCTTCCCCCCGATGAGCCCATTACTGACACGCCTGCCTGTGCCACGGAAGGGACTTAACTGTGTCCTATAACCTTAAAACGAGGGCATGCCGCTCGCCGCAGTTTTACTGTCGCAGTGCTGCGGCGGTTTTTCCTCCTCATCTCTCACTCCTTGTCTAAATGAGAAGAGCACAAAAGCTCAGTGTCATTAAAAACCAGCACCATTAGGGCCGGCTGGCTTCATTTGTCCTCCATTATTACTGAAGACGGCTCGGAGAGACAGGGAGGGGGTGACAGTGGCAATAGAATACAGGTTAGACAGAGGGCCACAGCCCAGCTAATAAGGGAGGGAATCTTGGGGCAGGTAGGGGTCAAACTGGACACTTCCTAGCATGCAGCGAGGAGCCATTCATCTGAATGGAAATGTCAGCAGAGACCATCAGGTCAACAGCTCCAGGCTAACTTGGACCTGGGTGTGACTCCTGACACTCAACAGTGGACAGGGGCCAGATAATGGGTTTAGGACCCTGATGGTTATCTCCTCAACTCTGGCTTGTTTTCATTCCATCCTCTCCTCCTCCCCCCTGCCCCTCCCTTCATCATCTCCCCCTCTCCTCCCCTCTAATGACAACTGAGGAGGGGTTAAATGGTCTAATTCCACAGAGATTTTTTTTGGGGGGAGGAAGATACGTGACAGATGTATCGCGATAAACGTGAGATGCTGGCGTTACTTAGAAAGATCGAGGGACAAGAATGGTGGTGGTGTTTCCTTTGTGATGTGTGCCAGTACTATTTATGGGGTGTGTGTAAACAACCTCAAGTCCCGCCTTATGACTATCATAATTGGTCACTTTATTTATTTACTTTTTTGAGATCACAAGTCTTGTTTTTCCCTCAGTCAAATGATTCCTTTGCCAAGTGCACTGATCTGAGGCAAAGATGTGTCTGTTTTAAGTGTAATTGATTACTTTTATTGATTTATCAATTTTCAGTCACCATCATATGAAAACATTTTTACTTTTAATTGCTAATCAATGAGAGTGAAATTGCAGGAATTTTGACTATAGTAATTTGAAATTTCATCTTTCATTTAATGATTTAAGGAAGCAATATGTGAAATAATGTGTCCAAAAATGAGTACTGAAGTCCAAACATCAAGTTGGAGCCATAGACTGTATATTAAATAGGTTGAAATCCTTTTTAATATACAATAACAAGTGACAATGAGTCTTACACTGTAAGTTGATCAGCTGTTTATAGCTTTCAATTTTCTGTCAATGTAAAGATAAGCCTGTTATCCTCAAAAAAGTCCACTGCTTAGTTGTTAAGTTAGAGTTAAGTGACTAACTGCCTTCTGAGGCTGACTGCATTAACATTTTTCTCAGTTTAACCATTATAAAGTTTTGAACTAACGGAGTGACGTTGTTGTGTCAGCCTTTTTACTGCCTCTGCCCTTCTCCTCCTCCTCGACCAATCACCTGCAACTATTTTGACAAAACAAGCCACGCCACCTTCTCACTATCACCAAAAACGTGTGTGTCTTTTAACCTTAATTAACAACTTCAAATACTGTAACAATCACTCCACGCACGAAGAATAATCAGGAGAAAAAAAACAACTAATAAAAACAAAAAATATATAAATATATAAAAGAGAAGAGAAAAACTACAAAATAAATTCAATTAACTTTAAATTCATCTTCATGAGGGTATAATAAGTCTTGAAGAACTTCCTTCATCCAGTTTTTTTTTTTAGGTTTATGGGTGTAGTGCACAAAACATAACATGCATTTTGACTGAGATATAGTTCCAAACTTGCTGCAATGTGATCTTCATGGCTGTATTAGGGCTAAATATGGTCCGAAACAGATGTCCAAAATTGGGCTAAATTTGAACAGAATCAGACAAACTAAATGCGGCCCGATTTTCAACATCTATTTTTGGCCTAAATAAAGGCCAAGACGGACCAACTAGGTTTAGTCCAAAAGACAACACTGAAATGACACTGGGCGCTTAGTAACATTATTAATGATTTTTTACAACTCATAAACAGACACTTAGTAATTAGGTAAATATTCAGCGTTAATTTGAACTGTAATTAACGTGAAACAGGCGAACAATACCACAAGTCACGGGCCAAAATAGAAATTTCAGAGGACACTATTGTAGTATTATTGTCAGAGATGTGCATTTCAGCTTGGCATGTTTCCTTAATCTTATGACATATCATGGTCATTTTCTGATTTTTTACAGTGAATATAGTAAAAAAAAAAATCTTTAAACCAAAAGAATTTTAATCCCAAAGGGAGAAAAAATACTTTTTCGACAAGACATTTTTTTCAGGAATGCAATCCCTTTGTGTGGAAAACAGCAGACAAATATCCACATCTTCCTCATGTCAAAATCTGTCAGAGCATTTGGAGCCCTTTGATTTTTTTTTTCTTCCTCTTGCTCATATTGAGACGGCTTAGAGGAGATCCTGAAAAGACCTTTTGAAATGGACCAGAGCTGGCAGTCTGGCTATTTGGTAACCCCCTCCTTTTCCTCAGCCTGTTTTACAATCTCATTAAATCGGCCCTTTGTTTTGCCACTTTCCAAGCTCTGATCTCTGGCTTAGGACGAGTCAAGAGGCCGAGACAGTTTGAAAAAGGCTCCCCGCGCCACAAAGAGGCCGCTTGTTCGCAATCGCTCCCCTCTTCAACACCACCCAGACAAAAAAGAGAGGGAGAGAGCAACAGGGTCACTCACTGGCGCGTTATCGTGAGAACTTAATGAAAGTTTTATAACTCTTGAAATGTTTATGACCTTCCCACTCAGCAGCTTGTCCCACCAATTAATGGCTGGTTCTGACAAGTGTCCACGAGCTCAGCTGGTCCTACAGGCAAAATAAGGAAAAAATAATTCTCTACTCTGAAAATATCACCAGAGAAGAAATGAGGTGTTTCCCCTATTTTAACTTAGGTGAGGCTATCACCACACACTGCAAAAAATTACACAGGAATTTAGTCAAATTAACTTATTTCTTCTCATTAATTTAACATAGTTTCATTTATTCAGGTTAATTAAACTAAAAAAATGTTTGTAGTTGTGTCCTTCTGTGTCTGTGTTTTCAACAATATACGTGTAAACGCCTAATAAAAAGGCACTGAAGAAGTATATTTATGTACGTTAACCTAGGTCTGTAGCTCTTTGGCTCTGTTCTCTGGTTCATAATTTACTAGACAGTCCATCAAGCCTAGTCTGGACTGAGTTTGTTAAGTTTACCATTTTATTTTCCAAAATGCAAACATTACTTTGTGTTTGTAATGCGTCTGTTCAGAACATGGTGGATTATGTTGGCAGTCGTCATTTTTGTGCTGGTTTATAGTTTCAACCGTTAAAGATGTGGCTGCTACATTTCTTTACACCAGCACATTTCCTGCTATAGTTTCAGGTACAGGCCTCTGTCTTCTAAAATGAAACTGGCAGCCTTGGAAATCTGTTATGTGATGTAGTAAATGAAATAATATTACAGATATCTTCTTAACACTTCATTATATTACTTTGTTACTGCTAAAAGTAATAAATTATTGTAACACAGGAGTTTAGTGGAATCAACTAATCTTATCATTTTTCATTGGTTTAATGTAAAATCACAGGTTTCATTTATTCAAGTAAATTGAACTTAAAATTTTGGATATTTATTTTCAAAAGTTTTCAGAACTTATAAATTTGAGTTCTTCTAACTTGAAGTGGTTTTACTTGAAACGATGAGTTGAAAAAATGTGCTTTACACAGTTCAGTCAAGTTTCTAAAAGGGAAACATGATCAGCTTATAAGCAGACTTCCCAGCATGCATTGTTTGTGAAGAAGAAAACATATATGATGAAAACTTGCTTTGTGACTTTAATACACTTTAAGATAAGTCAGGGCTTTTTGTTTTTACAATGATGAAAAACCTGTGAGCTATGAGGTTGGTTTTAAATTCAGTTGTTTGTTTGTTGTTTCAACTTAATATCTTAAGTTTATTGAACATGTTTATATCAAAACTCGAAAGGTTTATCTCAGCTTGTCCTTTGAGACAATCAAACAAAACAAATAAACTTTTCTGGTCCAATAAACTTGATATTAAGTTGTAAATATGTTCAATAAGCTCAAAATATTAAGTTGAACTAACAACTCCTCATTCACACTGATGAACATTACAAACAAAACTGATCTCCTTTTACATTTTCTCAGTTTGAGGAGTCGGTTCTCCACGTCACACAAAGAACTTAACAGCTGCAGCTACTTTGTTCCAGCATTGACACAGAGACAAAATGTGAAACTGCTCCATCATATTCATTGCACTGTTAAAAAAAATCAGTGGAATGAAGTAACCCTTTCTCATTAACTAAAAAATAGTTTTATTTAGTCAAGTTATATAAACTTAAAATTTCTAGTACTTATTTCCGAATGCATCAGAAGTTACAAACATGAGTTCAATCAACTCTTCTCTTTCAGTTTTTAAAGAAACATGATCAGCATATTAGCCGACTCCCAGCATGCATTGTGTGAAAGTTAAAATTCTCCTGAGACCTTCTTTTGTATCGATTGAAGAAAACGTATGTGATGAAAACTTGCTGTGTGTCTCTAATACACTTTAAGATGAGTCACTGCTTGTTTTCACAATACCTGCCTGTGTTGTACTTCCAGATAGTGTACTGTATATGCCATCAGTACTTTTTCGGTGGCTGTTTAGTTGCTACAGGGGAACACGGCACATGATATTATAATCTCTTTGGCAGCCCAGGCCTCTCAGGCAGTGCTAACAAAGTCTTCCTCCTCTTCCCTGCCCAGCAGCTCTCCAGCTCGTGATAAATACTGCTCTATTGTGGCCTTATTATGCAACATTCCACTCCATTATGTCACTATGTTTACAGGGTGTAAAAGAAAAAAAATGCAGAATTGAAAAGGCCACAATCAAAGAGAGATTCTGCTGCTGTTACTGCATCATGTTAGGATCCAAATAACGCATTCAAAAGTGTTGCATCAAAGGCCAAAATGAACGCTGAATGCAGCCTCTTTCACTCAGCAGACAGTAGTTACTGAATTACTCCTCCTGCAAGGACTTAGCAGAGATCCATCTTGGTACCGTGAACCTGTCATGGAGCAATGAAGGGGAATCCAGCGCCCATCTGAAACAAATGACAAAGTCTATCGCCCAAGGCCCCTCTCTCCCTCTTCTTAACAGCTACGCTGAGAAGCCATCACTGTCCACAAAATATGATAAAACCCATGCCATAATAGGATTCATAAACATGCCCAAATACAATTTGCTGAGATGTATTTCAGGAAAAGACAATCATTTACAACTTCTGAGGGGGATTTAGAATAAGTATGTTTGTATGCAAATCCGGCAAACACGTTTTATGTACTCCGCTCCCACAGATCATGAAAGCGCATTAGATTTATGGCAATGTGTGTGCATAATTGTGAAGATGGCGGGGTGGGGGAAAAGAGAAGGAGAAGGAGAAGAAGGAGAAGAAGTCTCGGGATTTATACTGAGACCTTTTTGGGGGTTTTGATTAGTGTAGAACGAGCCCAGCTTTCATGCCCCCGACATGGAAAACAATCGCTGCCACTTGGCTGAGTCCTGGGCATCCAGGCCCCCTTTGCTTCCACATGGGATGCCGCCAACATTCGCTTTTGGCAATAAAGATAGCTGAGGACAAAAGACAGACAGCAAGTACCTCTTGGCAAATTCTTATTTGCAAGCAGGCCTTCTTAATTTGTAGTTGTTGTTGTTTTTTCCTTAAAAACAAGAGAATTTATGAGTGAAAAGTTGAACGAGTGGGGATATTTTGAGGGGAATTGTTTTATGAGTGAAGAAAATAACCTTAAACCATTGACATTATTGACATTAATGTTATGTCTCTCAAAATTAGATAAACTGTATACAACTAGTACACAGAAAATTTTGTTTGGGTGCTCAGATTTTTCAGTTTTTTGAGATTCTTTTACTAAAGGAAAATTACTTTTTTTTTTTTTTAACTTTCAATCATTTTTTTAATGTTTCCTGCTGTACACCTGAAATCTTAACCTTTAGAACTTTCATCTAAGTAAGCATGTAACATCTGTGGTCTTACATTGTAAAAATAAATACAAATTTGTTTAACCTAAAAAAGTTAGTGTCCAGGCTGCCTTAAAAGTGTAAAGTTGACTGAATTTGAAAAGACAAGTTGAGGCAATTTTGTAAGGATTAAAAACAAACCTTTCTAGTCACATAAACTGGATATTGATTCAGTTTTACTTGAGAAAACATGTTCATAAGTTTCCCAAACAATGCATGCTGGGAAGTCTGCTAAAATGCTGCTCATGTTTCTTTAGAAACTTCATTTCATGAGTTGACTGAACTCTGTTCAGTATGTTCCTTGAAATCATCATTTCAAGCCAAAAGACAAACATATGTGTTCTGAAATGAAGTTTAATAAACTTGAGCAAATAAAACTTGTTTATACATGTTAAGTTAACAAGGAAAGATGAGTTGATTCCACTAAACTCCTGTATGATTTTTTAACTAAAACATCCTGATTGGCCCACTTCAAAGATGAGACTTTCAATATAGAAAGTGCTACGACGGCTAATGACTTTATGCTACCTTGGCCTTTTGCAAACACCATTAGAAAGTTTAATCCAATAAAGTCCAATTTACAAACTCATTTATTACCAATAAAGGAGAGGAGAAACACCTGCTTCATGCCACCTTAACCTCATTTTGAGATGTGTTTTCTTTTCTCCCTCTCGTCCTGTCTGGAGAGACTGTTATGTGCAATGTGGCATGAATTTGGGTGTCTGAGACAGCAGCCTCCTCTTCCTCTATCTCACCCATTGGTGGGAGAGAAGAAGGGAAGGAGTGGGGTGGGGGATTGACCCAGGAATCTGGAGTTTTTTGGAATGAGAGTTCAAAGGAACTCCCCGCAGCCTATATAAACCACCCTCAATTGGCACAAAGAGGAAACTCAATTTGCAGGGAGCTGCGCTGTATACTTTTTATAGAGGAACTTTTAGTCATTAGGCCATATACTCCATCTCGCTCAAAGAGCCAGGCGACGCGGCAGGAGGCCGCAACGTGCTTCTTCTACAAAAAAGCAGGACAGAACCCCCCCACCCACTCCAGAGAAGAAAAAATTCTCCTAATGAGAGCCCAGTTAGTTCCTGTGTCTTCAGATGGTGTCCTGTTTGTTCAGCAGAGCAGGGGGATCTGTGTTAACCCTTCCACAACGAAATCTGCTTAGAAGGTGTAATCCTATCTAGTATGCATGTAGCAGTCTTCAGGCGGGGCTGTGCAGGAAAAACAGCCAAAGATGCTGTATCAAATTAAACATATGTGTGGAGAAAAAAGCACACTCTTTTGGGCAACAATCAGTCCGCATTGAAAGAGAATGAATTTCTTCTGAAAATCTAGTTTAAGGTTGTCATATTCATTTTTAGTCAAATGGGATTTGAGAACAAAACACAGTTTGAAACATGACAAAAACAGGCCCAATAGTTGATCTGTTTACAAAAACATTATTCACTGTGCTTACTGTGGGACTTTCATCAAAGCACGTCCAGAGCTGCTTAAATGAAATATGGAAAGATAATGAAAAACATTTCATTTTAAATACAGATATAACATTAATTTAAATATTATCGCTTGAAATATTGAAATGTATGCCTTAAAAAATGAAACAAAAGTTAAAAATGCACTATACAGTCAATTTGGATATTAGATACATCTTTATTCAATTATATTTATGATTAGTGCTTTGCCTAGTGATCAATTTTCACTCATCATTCTCATTAATAACACTTTAAATATGATACATTGTTATTCTTGGAATATGGGCTGTTAGTATTACAGATATGAGCTGGAATTTTATTTTGTCTGAAGACAGCAAGTAAACAGAAATATGTGATGTGTGTGTTCATCCAAGTTTCAATGCAAACCTGCTCCTTTTCATGAAAATACACTGTAAAAATCACACAGAATTTAATAAATATTTTATAAATAGTGTTCATGTTAGGTCAACTTAAAATTTCTGCCATTTATTTTCAGAACTTAGAAACAATTCAGTTCAATTTCAATCAACGTTTAACTTTCTACTTTTAAAAACTTGAAGAAACATGGTCAGCATATTAGCAGACTGCCCAGCATGCACTGTTTAAGAGTTAAAACTCCTGAGACTCGTGAGAGTTTTTTATAGTTTGAAGAAAACATATATGATGAAAACTTGCTGTGTGTCTCTAATATACTTTAAGATTAGGTGATGGATGTTTGTTTTCACAATAATGAAAACACTGCACACCATGATGATGCTAAGCATTTATTATTATGAAGATGTGTTGGGTCAGCTTAATATCTTGAGCTTATTGAACATGTTTTCTCAAGTAAAACTGAATTATCATCAAGCTTATTTGACTAGAAAAGTTTATTTGTTTTCAATCATAGAAAATTACCTCAACCTTTCTGCTCTACAGTCAAATTAAACTTTCAAGGCAGTCCAGACACCAACTTTCTAACATTTTTTTACAGTGTAGCGTGAGGGGTGCCATGTTTTTGTTGTTATTTTGACAGACTTTCATTTTCTGTTTTGGTGCAGTTATGCATTTGCAAATATATGAATTTGGAGTGTTGTTGCAAAACAAATTTCATTGTAACAAACCTGTCATTTAATTTTATTTTCTTAGTGATTCAATATGTGCCCTTTTGTAACTGTCCAGACAAAAACTGTGATGATGGCAATAAGTTGTTTTGTGTGTGGTGCCTAGTCTTTGTAGGTTGCAATAATCTTCAGGCCCACTCCCAGTTTAAGACTCCATCCAAATATCATCTCTCATAATCTCCAGCTCACCTCACCCATCTGGGTTCTTGCTAACCTTTGTGAACTTTGACCTTACCACACAGCCCTTGCCAGCCATCATATTTGTCTCTTTGTGTCCTTTGTTGCCCTTCTCCCCCCGTTCTCCCACCCCTCACTATATATGGCAGATTAATGACAGCTAATAATATCTGATGTTCCTGGACATTGCGTCCGGTAATGAGATGCATTCCCAATGGGTAGGCAAGGTGTCACCACTAACAAATTCACCGTCGCTGTGTGCAATTAGCCTGTAAAAAGGCTGGAAAAATACACTAAATCAGTATCGGCCAAGATGGATGAAGCGCGCTGAAAGAAAAATACCCCTTTGTTACCAAACAGCCAACACGGAGGAAGAGAGGGAGAGAGGGAGAGAAAAAATGTCTCTTTTCCTCCTCCACATCTTTCTCCTGGAGGAGATGTGGACAGGTTACCTTTATGGAAACATTATTCCTTGACTGCTCCCTGGCAGGAGTTCATTACAGCTCAGCCTAACGTTGAAATATTCTCTGCAAAATGTCAGCATATGTAAATGAGGACTCAGCCCTCATTCGCATGTCATGTTTTGTTAAAAGTTGTTGCAACCTTTCTTTCCTACTTATTTCTGGCTTTTCTTTGCCCCCTCCTCGTCACCAGGGAGTAAGTTCACTTCCAGAATGATACATATCACTTTGACAAAACAAAGAAATGAAAAGAAAAATATGTATATATATTACTTGACAGTGATTATGTTCAGTGTTGGGTCAGATTACTTTGAAATGTAGTCAATAACTGAATACAAATTACATGGGTTTTTGTAATTAGTAATGTATCCAGTGGAATACAAAAAAAAGTACACTCTTAAAAATAAAGGTGCCATCTAGAACCATAAAGGATTCTTTGGCTTGTCCCCATAGGAGAACCCTTTTTGGTTCCTGGTAGAACCATTTTATAAAGGTTCAACTTGAAACCCTTTCAGATAGTTCTATCTAGAACCAAGCACTAAGGTTATACCTAGAACCATTTGTGAAAAGTTTCACCCAGAATCCTGAAATTATAGAGAGAACCTCTCTATGGTGTTCCACTCAGAACCTTTCCGCTTTTAAAGGTGTTAACAAGAACTTACCCAGGGGGTCGTACTGAGAACCCCTTTATATTCCAAGGGTTTCATCTAGAACCTCTTCAGGGGCTGTACTGAGAACCCATTTATACTCTAAAAGGTGCTTTGACTGAAAAAGGTTCTTGACGGATCCTTAGTCTCACAAAGAACCCTTGATGAACACTTACTTCAAAGAAGTTCCTCAGAGGCAAGTGGTTCTGGGTAGAACCTCTCCTCAGGAAGGGAACCCTTATTTCCACGAGTGTACTTTTTATACTTTTGGATTACTTTTGGATGATTTCAAAATCAAACACTGAATATGTTGCACCTAATATTAAAAAATGAAGGATGCTGGTTCTTTTTCAATCCAAGCCCACATGGGCGACTGTTCATCTTCCATTTTTAATGTAAATAAAAAAGGAATAAAACTCCATGATCCATAAATCAAAAAACAAAAACAAATAATATTATTGCACCCATCAAACCATCACTTACAGTTAAAATTGACATGGACATCTGAGTGACATTGACATATTGAACATGCATATAAACAGTCTGCATTTTATCGACATTGCACAAGTACACAAACAATCTGTATGTCACTGATATATTGCACATGTATATAAACACTCTATACATTTGCACATTAAGTATATGCAAATTAAACATTCCTAGTTATTTATAGTATTTCTATTAGTATCTCATTTATATTGGATTATATTTTTATTTTATTTTATTTTTATTTTTTGCTTAATTTCCCCCTGTGCTGCTACGTTTTTGTGCTGCTGTGTTCAATCAAATTTCTCCTACTGGGGATCATTAATGGTACATCTTATTTTATCTTATCTAATCTTACTTTGATATACAGTAGAACATATTCAGCATATACCATATTGTTTCAGTAATCAAGTAATTCTTGAAAATGTAATCTGATTACACATTTATTCACATTAGTTACTCATAGTTTGTAATCTAATTAACCAATGCAATCCAGATTAAATGAAATCCATTTTGCCTAACCATTTGATCATTTCACTGCATAAAGGATACTCTGTGCTACCATTTTTAGTTCAGCATTGATTAAGTTGATCAATTAATAATGTCGCAATTGATACCTCAGTTTGAAATGAAACTGATACGATATGATGTCTGTTTCACCAACATTCTAAACAAGTTAGATTAAACACCAAATAATCGATTTCCTGTGCTATGTGGCTGTGTTTATATCAGTACTAGTAGGCCATATTAAATCATGTTCAACAGCATCGATCCCTCAGGGCAGTTTAAATATTAGTGAGCATTAAATCAATATCAATGCAGGCTGTTGTTACACTCTAAAAAGACGCTGGCATGATTCAACATTTATGCAAAACAACAGCTAAACTCTGGCATAATGTCTTGGCTGGTGCCATCCTCGCTGCACGGGCCCTGTGGCTACTCCGAATGATGAGAATGGATAGAGCTTCCATTCACAGCCATCCATGTGTGCCCAGTAGCTCAGAGCGTCGACTAGTTGCCCAGTCATCCCCCAATGTGACAGCTAGCACGACTCAGAGCGAGCGGCTAATGCTATACGCTAATGTTCAAACACCACCCACTTCTTGCAGTAAACTCACAGTGGTGATGTGCAGCATCACACTCAAGCTCTCCAGCTTTCCAGGGCAGACTTAGATGCAGGGCGGTATGGTAAATAATTTCCCACTTTCAGGGGGGTTTTAAGGGGGTCTGCTTAGCTTATGTTGCTATGTATTAATGCAATGACTTCTCATTGCTGCATTGTCAAAAATTCATTTTATAGAGGGTTACAGAAGATGCCAACTAGTTCACCTAGAGCTGTGAGAAAAGGGGGATTTGGCGCATTGTGCTTCAGAAAAGAACGCCGCAGTACTCCCATATTCAGCTGCTCCTGCTTTGTGCCCCTACTGTACCCCCATGCACGGGCTGAGTCTGTGGGGGCTCGATGAGCCTAATGAAAATTACATTCACACCCGCGCCACTCCTGCCTATACAGCCTACATTATGCAACAGATGAGCATTGGGGCCAGGGTGTCTAAGTTTGATAGCATTTCTTAAGCAGGATCAAACTGGAAGCGCGGGAGGAGTGTTGGCAGTGATGTGAATTTGATGAGTTCAACAGTAAAAATATTCACTTTTCACGTATAATGAGAATGGGAAAACAGGTCGGCGCTGGGTAGATTTTTGGAGACTTTTTTTGGGAGGAATCTTCCTTGCAATATCATTATGTGGGGTAAAATTGATATAAAAATGAACTTTTTGGAATAATTGACTCTGTGCTCATAACGAGAGGGGATCCCGTCATTTGTTATGAGCCAAATGTATGCTACAATATAGGAAATCCAGTTAGGAGAAAAGTGATGAGTTTCAGGAAGGCACTGAAATCTACATGCAAATGCATAATAATCACACATCTACAATATTGCAGTGTTAAGAAAAAAATACCTTGAATTCAATTATCATGTGGGCTGGAATAATCATAATGTTATTGGAAACTCAATTACGGAGGCAAGCCATGTCTGGAAATTAGCTGAACTTAGCTAAGGCAAGTCAGCCCCTTGAATTCATCAAGTATGGATTATCACAATATTACATGTTCACTTTGATTCTGCTGTCCAAAGACAAACATTCACAGTCACTGCTGCATACTCCCCACGTTTGTTTTATTCATGAACTGCGCTCTGATCTATTATACATACAAAACTGATTCTATGCTGATCGCCTCGGGCTAAGAGGCTCAGACATAGAATTAATTATATTATATACACATGCATGATAATTGTGTACGATTCGGTCAAACACAGAGGTATTTCTCTATGTGTGATTACCATTGTTGCTTCAGCGGCAATTATTTTCATTATTGTTGCTAATATTGTTAATGTTATTGTTTTCTCATTACAGCATTTCTCTGGGGCTTATTTTTAAGATATTAGGATGTATGTGACCGCTACTCTGGAATAAATCATGGCGTTGGCTGACGAGGCCCATGACATTAATACATAAACGGCACGCTCATATAGCAAGAAAATTACTTTGAAATTAAACACCAGGCTAGCACAGGTCGGGCACAGGAAATAGAGATAAGGGTGCTAATTCATTAAAAAATATTAATGAAATATCCCCCTCTACACTGTGTGCATGGAGACAACCATACTTTTGAATATTGCAACATTAAAAGTATTTCCTCTGGCTGATATGAAGGGTAGATCTTTCTTTATTATTAATATTATATTGGTTGATACTTGTACTCTGTTTTCCATGCCCGAGTGTGATTGAAAATATCATTTCCACTTGGTACTGGGAGCGTCATGCATGGTTTGGTTATCAAATTCCAACACACACTGCAAGGTCCAATATGATTCCACCCCAAGATTGTCCAAAGACATTTACAATAAATATGCTGGGTTTATGCAGAGTTTACTATGAGAAAAAGTGTTGCACCCACAGAGGTCAATTGCATGGCTGGGTGGCATTTCTAATAAAGATAATGTATTTAGGCATGGACCATGGAAAAAGGTGCAAGGA
Organism: Lutjanus argentimaculatus; assembly: GCA_034769285.1. Lineage (NCBI taxonomy): Eukaryota > Metazoa > Chordata > Actinopteri > Lutjaniformes > Lutjanidae > Lutjanus > Lutjanus argentimaculatus. The sequence continues at coordinate 23,027,116 of JAWZSL010000009.1, read as the reverse complement.
TCTCTATTGATATTTGCATAGATCCATAAACAAGTGCAAATGAATGCATATATAGTAGGGGGAAGTTTGTTTAAGTATATGGAAGACAAAGCATATTGTGTTTGCAGTATGTAATGGGAAAAGCATAGTTTGAAATTTGATGACGCTTTATATTCAGGTGCCTGTAATAAGCATTATTTAATATGTAATAAGGCCCCTATAAATTGCTTACTAACATTAATATATGTTAAGACTATTTTCATGTTAATAATAGCATAATAAACATGTCAATTGCTAGATTATAAGACATTTATAAGCACTTGTAAGGAACTTTACTAGCAGTTTATAGACTGTTTAAAATGTTAATAATAATAATAATAATAATAATAATAATAATAATAATAATAATAATAACTGCTAAGTTCATAATTGTTTATTTATTATTTATTAACTAAGCATTGTTCACATTTTAGATCCAGTAGCCACAAAATGCTTAGTTAACTGTTAATAAATGCACGATGAAGTATGTAGAAATCTTTATAAAGCAACAACAAAGACTTAGTAAAGGTTAACAATGTCTTAATAAGTAAGTTAGTCAAACTTAAATGTGTTTAGAATGCAACCATAAATAATTTTAAGAAACTCATAAGGCTTTTATTAATGTTCTTAAGCGTCTATGAGCTTTTAATAAGTTTTCTATTGTTCTTATAAATGCCTTCTTCTATAAATGTATAATCAGCAATAAACATGTAAATTATACTATTATCAACCCTTGCATATTCTTATTACCACATATTAATGTTAATAAGAGTCTTATGAGGGCCATATTACCTATTAACTGATGCTTATTACATTAGCCTTAATGTAAAGTGTTACCTAAAATTTTACTCACAAATACTTCCATATTTTAATTAAAATCATCGGGCAAATATACAACTGAAGACCTTTTTACTAGCTTTAGTGTTAATAAGCTTGTTATAAGGGCTTTATTACCTATTAACTAATTACACTCACCTTAATATAAAGTGTTACCTAAAATTTTTCTCACAAACACTTCCATACTGTACTTTAAATCACTGGGCATGTAAAGAACTGAAAACATTTTCACTAGCTGTAATGTTAATAAGCATTTTGTAAGGGCTTTATTACCTATTTACTAATTACAGATGCCCTAATATAAAGTATTACCCAAAATTTTACTCATGAACACATATTGTAATGTAAATCATCAGGCACTTAACTACAGGAAACCTTTTTCACTGGCTTGCAAGACAGGGATAAAAAGAGAATGAAGTGCTGTAATTTTTTTTTCTTTTCTGCTGTCCAGCATCAATGATTCTAGTAATTTATGTGTCCTTGTCGCGTGTGTGTATCAGTGTCTATTTTTCTGTCAACTTCGAGAGTTCCTTTCAGTTCACTCTGTCACCAGCCTTACCCCTGTTCCCCCTGCACCGCTGCCTGCCATGGCTGAGCTGGGGAACATGCAGCCTCGCTCCAAGACGACTTCAATCCCCTATTATCAGGAGAGCGCACATTGCCGCTCACAAGGGTTTAATTTATTTGTGCCTGTTTCAGCCCAAGATTAAAGTTTAATTGGCGCTGACTGGCAGCTCCCAAGTTTTGACTAATTCTCCTTATCGGGAATCCTTACCGAGTAGCTGTGGGCAATGTGAGGCCTGCCTGCCTGCCTGCTTGCCTGTGTGCGTGGCAGCAGTGCCCACACACACACACACACACACACACACACACACACACACACACACAAACATTTACACGCAGAGGCACACATGCAGTCAACATAGTAATCCCTTATTTTAATTGGTCGATACATTGAGTACCTGTGACTACATGCTTATTTGAGTTGTGTGTTTTCTAGGTGTGTGCGCGGGTGAGGACACAATTATGCATGTTTGTGTTTGTGTGTATGTGTTTGTCTGAGTGGTAATACTTGTGTTAGCTGCATTTCTCCTTGGCAAGGCCCCCGAAAGCTTCTGGATTGTTGGGTAATTAGACATGCATCGTATTATTTACTCCAGACTTTATAATTGATTTGCAAAGGTGGAACCAGCATGCTATAATGCAGACCGCTCTTGTGTTTCCAAAAACACAAACTGAGGCTTTGCGGCTCCAGCGATGTATATGAATGTACACATTTACAAGTGAAATTTCCCAGTCAGTGTCGCAAACACAAGAGAGGAAAAATCCCGGGTGAAAAAAGCAACATTGGATTGTGGGTTGATGCGGCTCGTGCTGCCACATTTTCCATGAATCGTTCTAGCATAAATCATTATAAAGTGCATTACCGTAGAGGGATCGCATTTCCATAAGTGCGTGTTTATGCCAGAGTGATACACAAGCGTAAATAACACTGATAATCTCAGCCTGTGTTTGATCAGCCAAATCTGAGTCTGAGGGTGCAATCATTTGTGACCTGTAATATTATGGGCAGCTATTAAAAGCTGTGGAGGATTTGCAAAGCTTCATTTAGTCCGTCGGGGAGATGTGCGTGAAATAGAGTTCCTTTGGTCGTAACTAATGTCTCTAATTCTAATGAGCGGAGCCTCTGTGTTGCAGCTACATGCTCCTAAACTGGGAAGCACTGGATTAAGAGAGTTCTCATGAGGGCAAATGGACCCGAGTTCAAAGTCATCTGCTTTGATCAGGCATGCAGATGTACACATTGGCACAAAAGCACGTAACAAATGATCCTACTGATGTACTTTTGTAACACACGCTCACTTTCATCCTATTAAAATAACTGTGATGAACTGGAAGTGTTATGAAATTTGCCACAGCACGTTTGAATATATCACTTTGACACTCAGAGTGAGATTTATAATGTGTCAGTACTCACCAGGAACGGTTTTGGCAGTAAGCACGACTGAAGTTGTGCAGGTTATGTCCTCCACTAAATCACAAGTGTTTGTCAGGCTTTAATGAATTCAATCAACAATTTCAACAGAAGACATGCTGGAAAGACAGAGAAAGAGTGAGATCAAAAAGGAGGGGAATTAGAAGGAAAATGAAGAGTACATGCACGTACAGTGTTTGTGGGAAGGGTGAAAAGAAAACATGGTGACTGAGTCGTCCTGGCTGGTTGAAAGCAGTTTCTCACCTGCCAGAGCAAATCTGGGATAATGCCAAACTCACAGGTAGTGTGAGCGCTGTGTCCAGCTGGAGACAGCCGGCTCCCCTCTAATGCAAATAATGTGTTAATACACCCTCCTTGAGCATATTACTGGGCTGGGCTGGGCTGTGCAGTGAAACATGCCACAGCTGGAACCTGCGGGAGTAAGGGTGAAAACACACGTTAGCACATATGTGAACACAGACATATACATCTCCAAATTGTGTTGCGCACACCTTTCAACACCATGGATGCCATGAACACAGAATTTTGTTGCCAGGTACTTTATTAAGGAAGGAGTAAGCCACCTGGAGGTCTTTAGATTGACTGATTTATTGATTAATTTCTTTTATTTTCGTGTCATGGCACACAGTACCCTCATGGATTTACAAGACACCAGTGATCAAACAGTTTCCTTTCATTACAAAATTACACTTTATGCTACAAGCCAGGGTTAAAGAGAAGCTTGAGCTGTTACAAAAAAAGTTCTCTTTTTCTCTCTTCTCTCATGGCTATTTCTCGGCTCGCTACCGTTTTGTTGTTTCTCCTAGGAAACTGCCGTAATTTGCACGGCTCTCAGACTTTTTTATGAGTATGGATGGATGGACATTTCCAAATGTGGGCGTCGCAGGCAGCTAATGGTTAGATTGCATACTGTAGGCTAATGAAATGTTTCTATATAATTTGGATGTACCACCTTGAAAATTTGACACGTGAATCGCAATCACTATCATCACGTGCTCTACTCTGATGTTTTCTGGAAAAGACAGACAGTTTGTTGGATTGTAGAGGAAGATAGGCCTACTTGTGAATGATGGTTTGTGGTTTGCATGGTGTTTGCTAAAATGGCCCTAGAGCATCACACATCCACACAGGAAAAGAAAAGAGAGGGCCGCAACACACACATACATACGGATAAACACACAAACATGAATATACACCCTTTTGGACTTGGTGAGACTCTTAGCTCGGAGTCATTATTCGGAGCTGTGGGATGAGACGGGAATGGCGTGTGTCTGTTATATGTGTGTGTGTATGTGTGTGTGTCAAGGGTGTAAGTGTGAAGGGCTGTCAGTGCATCGAGATGGGGGAGGTTGTCCCTAATGAATCCCCCAGGTCTGAGGGTCTTTCATTGACGGCTGCTAATTTCACCTGACACTGCCCGAGCCGCCGCTGAGCACGGCCTGGCAACCAATCGGCACGCATCAGTCTCAATCAGGAGGAGATGCCCCTTCTCTGGTGCCCATACACACACAAACACACACAAATATATCACTTAATACAGGGTCAGGGGCTGGTATCAGTGTTTCCAACACTCTCATCCCCAAGGAGAGCACCTGATCCTGGTTTTGCTGAGTCTAACTCCACCTGACCTCTAGCCGCTAAATACTGTTCTGTCTCTGTTGTCACATCTGTCACACCTGAGGTAGAGACGGCGATCAACTCTGGAGACACACACCAATACAACACCCAGGGCCTCTTCTCTACTTCTTCTCTAGAGCTAAAAACTCTTGATGACATTACCTTGGCTTATCACCACCTTTTGCACGCTTCATGACAACTCCTCTAAAACACTGCGTATACCACCTGAGGAGTGGCAGAGTGGATTCCTCTCAAGCTGAAGTCAAGCAGCACCAAACAAACAGCACCCAGTAGACAGATGGCGTCGCGCTGCTGAGCTGAAGCACAGCAGAGGCACTGCCAAATAACCTGGGCTGCCAGTTATGGTACACGCTTTGAAATAAGGGTTCCAAAAGGGTTCTTCCTGAAGGGCAGAGGTTCTACCCAGAACCACTTACCTCTGAATAACCCTTTTTTGAAGAAAGAGTTTGTCAAGGGTCTTTCGTAGAACTAAGGGTTCCATCAAAAAAGGGTTCTTCAGGGATTGTTGAAATTGTTGAAGAACTGGGTTCTTTGTACCATAATATAAAAGGTTTCTTGGTAGAGTGTCCTTGGTGGGTTTCTTGGTAAAACCACTGGAATAGTATGTGGATTCTAGGTAGAACCCCCATGGTTGGTTTCTAGGTAAAACCCTTGGAATCTAAAAGGGTTCTTGGTCTGACCCCATCGTGAGTTCCTAAGCAAAACCCTTGAAAAATAAAGGGATTCTTGGTAGAACCCCCTGGTTAGGTTCTAGATGAAACCCTTGGAAAACAAAAGGATTCTCACAGGAACCTTGTGTGTGGGGTAGACAAAACCATTGGAATATAAAAGGGTTCTCGTAGAACCCCCTGTGTTGGTTTTGAGGTAAAAGCCTTGGAATATATAAAGGGTTCTTGGTACAACTCCTTGGTGAGTTCTGATGTAAAACCCTTGGAAAACAAAAGAGTTCTCATTGGAACCCTGTGTGTGGCGTAGATAAAACACTTGGAATATAAATGGGTTCTTGGAAGAACACTTGGAACACTGAAAGGCTCTCGATACAACACCCTGGATGGGTTCTAGATAAAATCCCTGCAATATAAAAGGCTTCTCTGTAGACCCCCCTGGGTGTGCTAAAAAGGTTCTCAGTTCTAGATAAAATCCTTGTAATATAAAAAGGGTCTAGGTAGAACCCTCTGGGTGGGTTCTTGTTAGCAACTTTAGAAGGGGGAAAGGTTCTGGATAGAACCTCCCAGAGAGGGTTCTGGGTGGAGCCATTACACCATAGATGGGTTCTCTCTTATAGCTTTTTGCAGATGGTTTATGCATGTTGGGGTCTAGGTAGAACTGTCTGAGAGAGTTCAGGGTGGAACCTTTATAAATAACTTTATGTTTCTAGTTGGCACCTTTATTTCTAAGAGTGTGTAACACCTTCCATAGAAAAGGTGTGGATGTGTGTGCTCATGTCTGTGTGTCCTTCAGTATTCAAACACAGTTTCAGTGACTTGGCTGCAGAACGTGCACTCTTGTATGTAACAGAGACACATGTTGGCCGTCTCTGCTGGTCAACTGTGCAGCAGTAACTCCACAAGCATCTCTTTAATTCATAAATGTGACAAATGCACAACCATCTTCTGCCTTCATCATCCTCCCACTGGTCCTTTTATTCAGCCTTTTTTTTTTTTTTTCCAAGGTCGTTACTCCGGGGCACGAAAAATGTTTCTTTCTGCCGTCCAATGTCGAGTTATGATGAACAAATTGTGAGGGGAGAGTTGTTTACAGGAGGAAACAAAACAAGAAACAATGTTGAAAAATGGGCACCGCAGTTAGTTTTCGCAAAACAATTAATGTTGCTTGCGGTGGGCAAAAGCGCTCGCGGCCAAAACCCATCTCTCGTCCTCCTCCGCCCGTGCATGCAGTCGATGTTGCGGGTTTCTCACTGTGTCAAGAAAGAACATATTCAAATGTGTATGGCTATTAAATGTTAATTTGCACAACAGATGAATGTCAAGTATGGTGCTTCATCAACAAAATGCCCCTCTGTTTCAGTATGCAAAGAGCGGGGCTTTCACCAAGTCGAATGAGCTGTGGCATTAACGAACCTCAAATAGATTTCTTTTTAAGCTTTTAAAAGTTTGAGCTTGTTCTTTGTCAACATTTCAACACTTCCCATTCACACAGGAGGCCTGGACAAACAGACGGCAAGTATATTCAACATTTGAACAAAACATTCTGTTGGGCCACTTGTATAGCTTAAGATTTCTCTATTTATATTCTATCATTTTATGTTTTTAAGTTAATCTTGAGCAAACAGCTTGAGTTGGCCACAGCCCGGCAGCGACTTGTGTGGTTGCTCATCATATGCCGAAAAGTGTTGAGCTGTTATTGACAAATGTCATTGAGCAAAATGAGCCGTATCACTGGAGATAGAACATTTCAGTAAAGGAGAGCTTAGTGTGCTGATAGATGGAGATTATCACAGCGGCCATGAACAGGAGTACCTCTCAACACATGACTGAGAATTTCAAATCCAGACTCAAACAAAGAGTTGGATTCACTAATGCTTTGATAATTCTATTTAACACTCTTCTTGTCAGTTTTGAGGATGTAATGTTGAATTTACAATGTTTTCTTTATAACAAACTATTAATATATTATTATTTTTTTAACTTGTCACATTTGTCTTGAATGCATCCTTAGATATAAAACAAGCTCTATTCTAAACCCACTGACTCAACATGTAGATATACCATACTTTGCCCAAACGTGTTTTTATGTTTTTAGACTGAAGCTTCAGCCTTTAACTGTAACTCAGCCATGAAGCATCGTCCAGAGGTGAGTCAGCCCTCCTCTCTTTCATCCACACACGCACCAAAGTGCTCCTGTCAGTAGTGCTCCCACGACTTCCCATACGTACGCACCTGACAGCTTTCTCCCGACCACGTCTGCAATGGAGACTCGACACGCGCTCACACCCGAGACGCTGAAACGGAGAAGCGAAGAAGGTGGCGGCCTCCCGTGCCTCACACCAGAGCTTGAGCTGATGTCGCCTGACACAGTCAAAACAAAGCTCAGTGTTTCTTCGCCGCTACGTTAAGCATCAGGGCTGGAGTGTCAGGCCTTACCTGCTTCCTGTTTGAAGGCTCCATGGAAAGCCATTGTGACGATGCCACCTGGTCAGTGTCAGCAGAATTCAGCATGAGCAGGGACAGAAGAAAGAGAGAAAGGGAGAAGGAGGCCTGGAAGAAAGGCACGCTGTGTCCTCTTATCCTCCTACTGTACTGTATTGCTTCAGGAAACTGTTGTCCGTTTTCACAAATATTGATTATTTTGTTGTAGAGAAGCAACATGCTGTACTCTTTGCCGTGCTAGACTATCCAAACACTGACCTTTGCTCTTAATTCAGACAATAATGTTATTTAACTCTTGCATTTACCATAAGTCCCACTGGATTAGCGCATCAAATAAATGCTTACTTATTTAGCATTATTTTTTTCTATATATCCGCAGTATGATAATGTGCACCTGGACTAAAAGGTGCTTGGTTTTGGGACACACATTAGGGTTTAAGCCCTGAAAAGATTCATTCATCCCCTGAGTCTGCTGCTTATTTTTTTTGGCTGCATTGTTGTCAAATGGTTGCACATTGAGGCTACGCAGCCATTGTAATGCCTTCAGGGGATTTTTTTTTTTTTTTTGTATTTTTATATTTTATTGAGCTACTGGTGCATTTTAAGAAGTTACAAACATAAAATGTATTCATTGTGTCAGCCCACTATTTATTGATCACTAAAGTTGTGCCACATGTTTGCATTTTGTACAGAATAATAATAAGATTCTTGCAGGTCTTGGCTAGGAGGGGGATGCATCATGATGTGAGCACGGGCTTAATGTAAAACATGTAAACATATGGATGATTCAAGTTACAGTCTCTTGGGTTAGTGCTGCTGTTTTTGTTTTTTTTATCTCTCTTGTGTTAAATAAATCTTTGTCAGAGTGTCTATTCGGACCCACGTGAAAATAGTCACACAGCAGCTATTCTGCTATTTTGACCCAACCTCCTAGTAAAAGGTCACTTTTGAGAGGAGGTTGTGATCTATTTTAAAACAATATTGGTGGAACCCTGTTTTTAAGGATCTGGTAACTGGTTGTTCGGTTCCAAAATACATAAATGTTTTGAGCATTTGTAGATCCACTGTGATCTGTACATTGTACTGCACATGTAATGACAGTAGGCTGACTGAATGGGAAAAACTGAAACATTGTGGAAATTTCAGGCTCAGGCTGTTCATCATCTGTTTTATAAGCGGAGGTTGATTAATTGTGAACATTTTTAGATTGCACTTGCTCCTCTTTGCACTTAAAAAGGGAACATTTGGAGGTGTTATTTATAGGTTATAATGGAAAGGTTTGACTGGTCTGGCCTGCTTGAGATTGAATCTGGCTGTATAGCCCACAAACTAAAATGAGTTTGACACCGCTGCAGTAAACCATATCTCATTCACAACTCAGACTGAACATGATACCATAGTCTTTTAATCTAAAGTCTCTTTCTTGGCTAAATCTGCTAAAAGAAAACAACCACTGAAAAGAGTCTGCAAACCTGCATCATCTGCAGCAAATCTAAAATCAAAATCGTGAACAATTTCGGTTCGGTGTGACAAAAGTAGGCCATTGCAACAGTGGTATAAATGAGGAGCAGAATGCTTGTGTGTGTTTTCAGCCTTCCCCCAAATTGAGGCCACACTTTTAAGGTCAGCAGAGTGCGAGGAAGTGCAGCGGGTTGCAGAATGTTGCTGGCACTTAGCTTGGCGCACTTCTGAACCTCGTGGACGTCTGTGGCAAGGTCACCGCGGGAAGCATAAATGGGAGTTGATGGCTCCGTTGTTCCGTGTCATCCGCCGTGCTCTCCACCATACTATTCGGGGACGGCACTACTGAGCGCAGCTGACATCATGCACATATATACACAAAGGAGGCAGGCGGGATTTAAAAAGTGTGGCAAAAATAGAGCCCAGCCCGACATTATTAAGACACAAGCTTCAGTTAGCCCACACAATGTGATGATGGGATGTAATTGATGCATTTCCTGTCTTCAGCCAGAGAGCTTTTCATGCTGGCCTACACAAACACACATCCTTATGTCTGGCTGCATGTTAGTGGAAGTTTTTTTGTAAGTATTTGTTGGCCTCCACTTCTTTTTTTTTTAAGGAACGGGATAATGGAAATTCAAGATGAGAGGCCAGAGTGGTCCTGATGCTCAACTCACCCTTTTTTTCTACTCTGCGAATGCATTGTTTTACTGCAAATTATAACCATAAAAAAGCCTCTGATCCCCCATTCTGTTAAATTAATAGAATTACGCAAAAAATGTAATGATAGCAATTAAGTCTTGAAAATGCAAATTTTATAGTCAAGGACGATTACCTCATTTATAGCATGTGCTGGAATGATGCCAGACGAAGGTAATTTAGATCCGGGTTGCTCACGGTTACATCATGATGAATATGAGACGAGCGGGGCCTCATCACGCACCTCCAGTCGCCCAACGCTCAATCAAATAGAGAGGTGGGGGCGGAGTTTAGGGGGAATGAGAAACATGTCAGGGACGCCTCTTCCGCAGGAGGGAAAGACATACATCAGGAGTAAATGGGACTGGAAGGAGTGTGAGGATGAAAACTGCAGGTATTCTCCAAAAGATGTGAGTGCCAGGACCTTTAAAAGGGCTGCAAGGGGCACCCCTGTGCTGACCATAAGCTTTAAAGGGCCTGGCCTTGACTTGTGTGACTTTACAAATGTTATGCATTCCAACAACTCCTCGACAGAGAGAAACTGTAATGTGTTTTACAACGAATGCTGACATTTTAGAGCGAAATGGATTCTAACACAGGTTTGATGGAAGCCTCTCAGGACGACACCGCGTTGCCTCCTTCAGCGTGCCCTGCTAACCTCATAACGTTTATTGCCCGAGATTAAGAATTCACATGAAAACTCCACGCCCAAATGACATTTAAATGCAAGGATTTTTAAAAGCGGTAACTGCGTTTGGCTGAGTAAAATACTCACATTAGTTAATTATTCGAGAAAGGCAGCTGTAATGGCATGAATCTTTTATGGGGGTCTGCCTGGTGCCATGATCTCTAATAGCTTAACATTTCACTTTAGCACTCCCTCCATGCTAATACACTCTGCTAATCAACAACTGTTTTACATGCTGGAGTATGGTGCAGGGGGCGGCATGGCACCAAGGTCCAAACCCAGTGCACTTTATGTTTTAAAATCTCTGCCTCACTGTGTGTTTGTTGTAGAAGAAAAACACCACTTTACTGAAAGAAAGGATAATTTTGTATGACAGTTTACACTGTAAAAAATACACAGAAATTTAGTGGAATTAACTCATCTTTTCTCATTAACTTAATGTAAATATACAAGTTTTATTTATTTACATTAATCAGACTTAAAAGTAATATTTCATTTTTCAGAACACTGAAGAACTCATGAACATAAGTTCTTCTAACTCCAAGTCTTTTGACTTGAAATGAATTAATGTGCTGCACAGAGTTCAATGAACTCAATAAATAAAGTCTCTAAAGAAACACGATTAGCAGAATTTCCAGCAAGCATAGCTCAAGAGTTAAAACCTTTCTGAGATGCTTCTTTTTTGAGTTTGAATAAAGAAATATATGATGACAACTTGCTGTGTGTCTCTAATACACTTCATGATAAGTCATGGTTTCTTCTTTTCACAATAATTAAAACAATGTTAACTATGATGAAGATTAGCATTGAATTCAGTCCCCACCTCCTTAAATTCAAAATTCAATAAATTGTAATAAATGATCAGTGTTATAAATATATGTCACTGTGTTGAACTGTTGGTTCAACTTATTCCCTTTCTTATTTAGAGTAACTTGAATCTTTGAGTTTCAGAAACCCCCAAAAATCTGTATTTCAAAAATGGCTGAGTTAACTCGTTAAAGTGAAAGTGAATAATGATTGATAATTTAAGTGTTTAAAATACCAAGCACCCACATAATGGCAAATAAGGGTCATAGCTCACTGTGAACAATTTTTGAAATATACATTTTATTTTGGTTTCTAAAACTAGATTTAAGTTTGTTTAAAGAAAAAAGTAAATTATCTTGAAAAAAGATTATAGGCCAGCAAAACTTTGTTTAGATTATTTAAACTAAAGTTTTGAATCAAACTTAAGTGCTCATGTTTGATTCAAAACTCAAAAATGTAGTGAAGGCAGTTTTTTTTTTTTTCTTCTTTGAAAAAAAAGTTTATTTGTTCTGGATCATTAAAAATTTCCTCAGTTTGTCTTGTCAAATTCAGTCAACTAAAAAAATTTAAGGCAGTCTGAACACTAACATGTTTCAGTTAAAACAAATAGCTTATTTTTACAGTGTATCTAAACATTTCGTCTTCATGTGGGTTGGATATTTCCCACCTATCAGTCACATAATGTTTTCAAATATTACTTATATAATAATATTACTGGTTTCACCTCCAGGGAGATTTAATAGTGGAAAAACCACTGAGATAAAAATAAAAGAAATAGCACAAGTATCTCTCTTGTTTCTTTTAAAACTAGAAAGCCATTTAACTAACATTTCACCCAGGTCTGGCTATTACACAGTCTATTGACACACATTGCACCCCGGGTTGGACTCTTTCTCAACCCCATCCATCGGTCACACAGATTGTCCCCTGGTAGGCAGAGGCCCTGCAACGTTAATGGAAATGGGGCGATGCTGGGAGCATAGAGCCTGGAGAAGCCTGGATGATCCCTCAGGCCATGGCTGCCACGGGATGAAATAGAGAGACTATTACAGCGGAGTTGTAAAGCCCCACACGCTCCACGCACTATCATAATAGAATATTGATTCTATCAGATGCCAGGCCCCGGCCTGTCCCCGCAATGAAGAAAAGAGCACTAAAGGTCATTGTGTAAAAGAACAGAGTGGGGGAGAGTGAGACAGAAGAGCAGAGAGGTGGAGAGGAATAGAATATATAGTGGACAGGAAAGAAAGAATGCTGTTGTGATACTGTATTTCTGTAATAATGGAATGTATCATGCTGTTAGAGTGCACCACAAAACTATTCGAAAAAGTAAAAGGACAAGTAGAAATGAGTTCTACACTGTATGAATAAAGTTGAACCAATCTTAACACATTGCTGCTGTTCAATTAAACTATCTTTCTTTTTCTTTTTTTCTTTTTCTTTTCTTTTTTTTTTTTTTTTTTTTTTTTTGCATTGCCGCATCTGTCTCCACAGCCATAAGTAACAAGGAAGCAATTTCAACCATTAATTGTTGATCAAGGCGGTTGGGAAAAGCGCCAAAGGAAAAGGATGACAAATAAGCGCCCACCACGCGAACAGCAGTACAAATTACACCACAAGCAGGAGACGTTTATGCTTGATTGGAGCAATTTAATGTTTTCTTACAAAAAAAAAAGCTCGCAAATCCTGGGAGGACAGTTAAGGAAATGACTTTTTAATCATCCAAGGAGCCGCTGCGCCTTGTCTCTCCTGATGGCCCCATATTGAAGACTTAGAGCCATTAGGAGGAGGAGTTCATTGGTAGAGGCCGTTCTTAGCAACAGTTGGACTGATGTTACTTAAGGAGACGACTTTTCAGTGTGCAAATTGTCCAAACTGAACAGAAAGAGTTTGAATAGGGGATGAAACTGTTAAAACATCTGATGGAGGCTTTTAATGATAGTTTTTTTCATTTCTTTACTTTGTTTAGATGATTTAAAAACATTCACTGATATTAGGGTTGCACCAGAATGAGACTGTCATGGTACAATAACAGTCTCAGAAAATGTTTCACAACACATGGTATTACACAATTATTATTATTATCATTATCAGTTACAATGGCCCTTAAAGCAGAGGTTTTGAGTTCTCAGCCAAGGACCCCTTCAAAGAAAAGATAATATACCTGGGACCCCCTAATATATGTCCCTAATATGTAAGACAAATGTATCAAAAAGATATTATACATGTGTTACAAATATTTCCACCACGTGAACACAGAGTACCCATGTAGAGAGAGTGGGTTAGAGCCAGTCATATGTGGGTTATGTATGCTTAACTGATGGAAGAGACATTTATATATGTCTTATAAGAGTTAGAGATTGTTAAATTAGATCGTTATCTACTAATAATTTTAGATTTTAAAATCAAAATATTTGTTGTAAAAAACCTGTGGGTCCCTGGACCCCTATTTGAGAACCACAGCGAATGAAAATAAGTAGTATAAGTTTTTCTAGCTTAGCTTTGAATTGTTCACTTTATTCAAAACTGCTTACTCTTTATTCTTCAATATGGTTCTTTCATAAATTGTATCATGTGGATCTTAATTCAGCAAATTACCTCTTACATCTATTCCCAGTAGTGAAGGAACTCTTTGTATGTCCTTTTTTAAAATTTTATCTTTGACATTAACTCACACAATCTGTGATTGTGCAGTTGTCCAGATGAGTTTAATTTGTACCAAAGTTTGAGAGCTCCAACATGAACAACCACTGAGTTACTGATGCTCAAACAAAACGCATTACTACCATCACTGGTCTCCTGGTCTTGCCATTAGAATTTACAGTATTCAGTACAGTTTTATTGGTGGCTCTAAATTCTTTTAAAAGAGGCCAAAGTATACTATTGTGAAACAACACAAGCCGTCTTAGTCTGTCTGCAAACATCACACTCTGTAACCAAGTCAGGGGGAGCGTATGCGTAACAATGCCAGAGTTACATGCGCAATACATTAGGAAATTGACTAATCTTCGCTGTGACATTATGGCCTGTACAAACTTCATGATGAATTCTGTTTTTCCAGGGCTCTTGGAAAATATATTCATGAAATTTCAATGTCCGATGAAACAAGTCATCTTTTAACCAGAGCTTGACTGTGACATACCATTCCTCATTTCTATTCCAAGCAGGGCTTTATTTTAGTCAAATAAATATCCATTTGTCTTGTTGTATTTCTTGGTTTTTTTTTTTTCTTCAATTCACACACACAGCCCCGATAATTGAACAGTAGTTGTTGTCGAGGGCCTCGGCAAATGAAACTGCCATTGTAGCATCAAAAATAATCAATTTGATGAGTCTTGTATATACTCCCATACTCAAAGTAATGTGATATTGATTTGGCGCTCTGATATAGTACTCCTCTTCTGCACCAGAATGATTATTGGCTTTTGACAAATTCCAGCACAATCTTTTATCCCCCTCCTCCCCTCCCTTCCACGCTCTGCCCGGCCACCTCTTTTGTCACAAAGCACCGGTGCCAAAGCCCTCAGCTCCAATTCCACTCTGCAGCCTGACTCTGTGTGTGTTTGTAACACACTTGGAACAATAAAAGACTCTTTGCTTTATTGCTAAACAACAGCAGGAATACAATTTGACCCGATCAGTCTGCATCAAACCATTTTACACGCGGCTCAATTTGCATCTAAAAGACATGCAATTTCATATAGTATGCCTCTTTCTTTCACCTTCACACACACACACACACACACACACACATACACATACACACACGTGCGTACCTTTAAGTTATTATGCTTCATACTGTTGTGAGGCATTGTGGATGGTAGCTCTGAAAATCTAATACATTATTTAAATCTAAATCACCCTCCCCTGTCCGGCCATGTTATAGATGACAATAATGCCGCCTCTCACACAAACACCCACACGGTCGTGTTTCCATCACTTCCGAGGACATTATATTGACTTACATTCATTTCCTGGAAACTAAAATTAAACCATAACCCTAGCCTAACCTTAACCTAACCCTAACCCAAGTCTTCACCCCAAAATTTGATGATTTTTTTTGTTGGGACATCAGTTTTGTCCCCATAAGGAAGGTGAGTCCCCACAATGTGAGTGTGTAAATAGATTTATGTCCCCACAACATGAGTAAAACATGCCCACACACACAGTTATGTTTCTTTCACTTCAGAGTACATTTCATTAACTTACATTTATTTCCTGGAGACTAAAACTAAACCCTAACCCTACCTATTACAACTATTGGCCTAACCCCTACCCTAATCCTAAATTTAACCCGGACTTAACCTAACTCTAACCTAAGTTGTCAGAGCAAAATTTAATGACTTATCTTATTGGGATGTGCATTTTGTTCCCATAAGGAAGGTGAGTCCTCACAACATGAGTTTGTAAACAGATTTATGTCCCCACAGCATAATAAAGGCCCACACACACACACACACAGAGAGTCTCTCTCTCTTTTATCCCCTTCTCTTTAGCTTTTCCCTCTGAATCAAAGAGATGCCAAGGACCAAAACAATCATACGGATGGAGTGATGGAGCGTAAGGTGAAGGGATCGGGGCTGATGGATGCATGGATTCAGGTGTAGAGAGGCAGAAACGTGGATGGATGAAAGGATAGATGGATGATGGAAGGTGGTGTTGGGGAAGGAGGGATGAGGAGGGAGAGAAGGAGGAGGCCTCAGAGGAAAGATGGAAAGATGGCAGGCCTCAACAACAGGCCAGTCTGTATTGATTAGTGTGTGTAATAAAGAAAGTGAGACACTTGGCCCCAGAGAGGACATGGTTCACTTGGTGTCTGCTTTAACAAGGAGTGTATGTGTGTGTGAGTGTGTGTGTTTGAGATCTAAAGCCACTAAATATGCCGATGCGTGCATTTTACACACAGAAATGCCTATGGGTGTCTACAGAAATGAATAAATGAAAAAGTATGTGTGTGTGCGAGCGTGTGCATGTGTGTGTGTGTGTGTATCTGTTTGTCTGTGTCAGGCCATGTAAAGCGCATACAAGCATGTGTGTTTGTGCATGCTGCAGGCTGCACCCCCTATGCGCCGTGCATGAAAACGCCTCACACATACAACAGGGGCCTGCTCATGGAAAAATCAATATGCTGGTGATAGAAATATGCTAGAATGTTCTGTAGGTGAGAGATTGATCTGAGCTCCACAGAGGGTCCGTCCAAAACCAAATAATGGTTAGGGGCCAGCGACCTCCAGATCTCCACAGAAAACAATAATTATAACCAGGCTGTGTATGCCTGGACTAAGCATAAAGGCCACGGTCAATGAAGGCTAAATGCTAACACTGCAAAGGTGGTGGCTCAGCATGACGAAATACTGGAGCTTTCAACAATAATTAGGTCTGTAGTATAATTGTCCAGATTGGTGTTTTAAAGGGTCTTTTCACCTGAAATAATAACCTGAACTAATCATATCTAGTGTGTTTTATATTTTGTATTATTGTAATCATTCTATATTAAGTCTTATATCTTGCATATACCTATATTTTCATGTACTACACACAGATTCTATGATGTATTTCTGTCCACACACGTGTGTGTGAATCAGCTTGAACTAAGAATCAACTTGTGCCAGTTTGATTTCCACTTCCTCGGACCTCTGGCTTAAGAATCTTCCATTCAATTAGGCCAGGTTGTAATGGGGATTCATTTTGTGTTGCTCACAGCATTGTAAAATTACCCATAAAGTCAACAGCAAATTCACAACAACATTCATGGGGATTATTTTTGGTATAAAGTATTTCAAATAAAAACTGTTCACATCAAATACCAAGAGAAGAAAGCGAAAAATAGATTTTTCGCTTTCTTCTCATGTTTAGGTCAGTTTAGGTCAGGTATTCAAGTCAAGGCTGTGATGTTTGAAATTAAAGGCACTTTGTCGATACTATATAGTGCCTGGCCTCACTGATACCTGACAAAGTACAGGTGCTGCTGTAAATATAATCTATAACCACCATTTAAAGTGCAGGGTGTAAGATTTAAGGGAATTTATTAGCAGAATATGATAGAAATGGAACATAATATTCATAAGTATGTTTTCATTAGTGTATAATCACCTGATAATAAGAATCACTGTGTTTTTGTTACCCCTCAGGGGGGCCTGCCCCCCACTGCTTGACAAAGTAAAGGCACTGCTTTAAATATAATCTGCAATTCCAGTTTCTTTATAAATTCCCATCAAATTCTGACATTTCAATTCCATTATGTTTCTATTCTATTCTATTACACGTAAAAATAAATATAAATGAATAAATAATAAATAGAGTGAGTCTAGAGAGTTACAGAGCATTTACTGATCAACACAATCCAGAATATCTTCTGCTGAACGAGGATGTTCAGCCAAAACAACCTGCATCATGATACTTTCATACAGCACACCGTGTCTGATTCCATGATGAACACCGGTATTCAGTGTGGTTGGATGCATATAAGCATGGTTGCAGTAGTTTGGCTCTCCAACACCTTGCACAATGCACGAGCAACAGAGCTGCACACAGTGTATCAAACCACATGAAGAGCATTCATTCAAACGAGGAAGAATGTGTGTGCTTTCTGCCACCCATATAAGCGCACTGGCTCTGAAGCCAGATTGAAACCCGCAATATGTCCAATGCATGATGTGCAACTTAGCTCACAGATCCATAGACTGTCTTGGCATTATTGTTGGTGATGCCTGTGTTCGGCTCGGTCCTGGCAGGTTCAGTAAAGCAAGCTGTCTGTGTGGAAAGCGACCAGGCACATAGACTGATAGAGAGAGGCAGCCAAGCCGAAGCAACGTGTTGGCATGAGCAGGTTTAATTGCTCTGTGTGGCACGAAACTAACACTGCCCAACCCTCATCATCAGGCATAGCCTCATGAAAATAAAGTCTCTCAACTATATTTTGTCATTTTATTCAATTACGCTGCAGGGAAGCAAAAGGTTTCCGTGTCAAAAAATGTTGCCTGGCTGAGTCTATTATAAGTGTTTGGTTGAAAATACGATATTAAAATGCCCAAGTCAAAATTGTAAGTAATTCTTGATAATCCCAAAGGAAAATATGCTAACATATAAATTGGTCTTTTTTTCCCAAAGGCTGGACTGGCCAACAGAACATCCTGATATTACCTAGCCAGCCTATCATCAGCACAGCCACTTTTTGAGTGATGAGTCTCCTACAGGAACCAACAGCTGTATGTGCAAATCATGCATATAAATCAATTACCGGGGCCCTATGTACTTTAAATGCACCCATTAATTAAGCAATGTCAGACACAATGAACCGTGAAGTTCATTACATTTTTAGCATTCAAACTCAGGATTATTTGAAGAGTGCATGAGAGAGAGGGAGACGGGTTTACCTAATGATTAGCCCCATAGCTCAATGTCGGGCAGACGCCAGCGGAAATTTCAGGAAAGCTGTTGCGAGAGGAGACAGAACAGCAGCGAGCTGTCTCAGCAATCTACAAAACACGAAAGGGGTTGATCAAAAGGAAAGCAAGGAACAACAACAACTACAACATGAGCCGTGCCGGCTGTGCCGACTTTTGAACTCTCAACTCAAACAAACTCAACTCAACGCAACCATCCATACAAGTTGTACGCGAGTCAGATTTTTTAATAACCTCACTTTGCATTTTTTTTAAAACCAGATTGAACAGTGAGGTTTTATATAGGCAAAGTTCTCCTCAACAGCACATCAAGCACAACACTAAGTTACAAACGTGAGCATTCTCTGACTAAACATGTGTACATGTGGTGTTTATTTTAGACAACTGCATTTTATTTATCCAGTAAGGATTCATTTTTAAACCCAATTAAATCTTGGTTTAACTTCAATTTATGTAAGAAAGATTCAATTTAGACCTCTCTGTGAACCTTGTTTAGTTTTTACTCTAAATTTGGATTAAATGCTGCACCACAGCTTTAAACTCCACTTTCAAATGTCTTTTGTTCCTTTGCTGTTGTCCGTTTTCAATCTTCTGTTATTTGGTTATATTGCTCCATTCATTCAGCCAACAATTTTTCACAAAAGAGGAGAAATTAAAGCATCTCTGCTGAGCCATCATGAGTAGGATAACTAACCTTTTAGCTAGCTAGCCAAAAATACAATGTTTTGTTAACTTAGCTAGCAAGCCAACTTTGTAAGATCTTTTATACTTACAAGGTTCTGACAACACTGACATTTATTTTTTATTTTCTTATTCTACATTAGGTAAGCATGCATCTTCATATTGCTTTAAACTTCACAAAAATAAACTGAAATGTACCAGTGGAGATAAGCTTTTAATTGTGCAACAGAGCTTTACTCTGTTTAATTTTTAAATCTGGATTTAGGCATCTTTAAAGTTAGTTTTGCTTAACTCGAATTGGAACTAATCTTATATTGAATACATTTTCATTGGTGCAACCAAAGAGTTACAAGAATTTTCTTAATCCTTTAAGTGAAGTGACAAAAGGAAACTGAAGCTACAAGGATTTCTTTCAACAACAGCAATATGCAGGTGTTTGTGTGTATGGACATGTGTGTGTGTGCGTGTGCGTCTTGTGTGTGTGTCCGTGACCTCTGTGTTGCTTCGTGCCAGGCTGCGGTTTGGTTCAAGTTGCTGTGAGATGACAGGAGAGGTTGGGGGGGGAGCACGGAGAGAAGAAGCTGGGCCCAGCTGCCTGGCATTAAGCAATGACCTCTGCATAATGAAAGATGGCGACAACATTTCCCACTCATTACAAGGTTCCACACTGTGACAAGATTTGCATATTCATATATTTTTCCCTCCACCTCCCCTCCTGTTTTTTCACCGCAAATTATTTTTTCCTGTGAGCAGGACATCTGCCTCCCTGACACTGCTCTGGAAGAGGAAAAATAAATAAATATGTGTGCAGAGAGGCACATGATCTATCCAGATGCCACAGAAATATGGCACGATGTTGACATCTCCGTACACCCCGACCGTGTGTGTTTTCGCGGTTTAAGCACCAGGAAATCATGTTAGGGGTCAGTGGAGAAGAATACAGCTTGGGCAGAAAAACCTGACAGAGGTCTGGAATGTATATCTGTTTTGCATATTATTGTTCTACCACAGCGACATAAATACCACTGCAATACTGGTGTCGCAGGTTACGCATAGTTGGGGACAACTAAAACTCATGCCACAGAGGAAAGGATCAGTGGATGTGTTGCTGAGCTCATTAGACCAGCTCCTTATGTACCAGGTTTGGCCATATCTTAAAGCTGATGTATAAATTATTAAAACAAAAGATGTACTACTGAGGACAGCCTTGAATCATACATTTATTTATAGTCAAAAGTTGAAAAATATTACAATGTTTACATTTTTTAACATATTTAAATAGTGTGTGCAAATACAGAGGTTGAATATACCTGAATTTAATATTGAAGGTGATGTTCTTCAGAAAAAAAAAAAATCTTTCTATATGAAAAGCATGCATTTAATGCACACACACTTAATGTACCATCAGACCTCCTTGATGGATATTGTATTGTATGTTTTCTCTGATCAAAAGAGCATCAGAACACCAGCTCTCCCACTCCTTACAAGACATAATTACATTCCAACATCAAACACAAAGGTGCCACAAATGAAGTTGGGTAAATACAGACATGTATGCAAAGACCATAAATGTAGAAAGTTCTTCATCAAAAGAAACACTTTAAAAATGCCTTAAAAAACAATCAGGAAAGGTTTGAAAAGAAAAAAAAAAAAAAAAAAAACACAAAGCAGCAAAAGTGGGAATTTGAATCCCTTTTATTTAGTTGGGTAACTTTAATTCAAATGAATCAGGCTGAGCTGCACCCGCCAACTGTGCCCGAAGAGTTGCCGTTCTCAACGTGCAGCGTAACGATCACCGCAGCACTTCTGAATACAAACTGTTTTATGTGAATACCTCAAGCTGAGGGCTACAT
This sequence comes from Lutjanus argentimaculatus, assembly GCA_034769285.1. NCBI lineage: Eukaryota > Metazoa > Chordata > Actinopteri > Lutjaniformes > Lutjanidae > Lutjanus > Lutjanus argentimaculatus. The sequence goes on along the minus strand of JAWZSL010000009.1, from coordinate 23,005,922 downwards.
AAATATAGAATTAGACAAAGTGTTATTTTTTTCTTTTTATGTTTTATTTTTCCCCTCTTTTCTCACTCTCCAGCAACATCCCCAGGTTGGGTTGGCTCTAAGCAGATGCAGGCACTTACTTCAAAAAGTTGCAGCTCCCTTATGATAGCTCTGCAAAAAGGTTTTCTTTTAACTTAAATCAGCAAATGTGCGGAGCACAGACCTAGCGGCGTGTTTCTCTCCCCTAGAAATAACTGCTTGCAGGGATCAATTTGAAATTTAAATTGTGGTGAAATGGTGTTTGTCATTAACAATCAAATATTTGAACCATTGAAATACCTTTGCCCCCTCTGTGTGAGCACCCTCTGCCCCCAGTTGGAAAATATTGCACGGGGCATTGTTTTGATGATGGTGAACTGAAGAGCTGGTGATGCTCTCAGAAAACATCACACGTGAGTGAGAGCAGGAGGAGAAACCAAAGCCAATCATCTGGAATTATAGATTTATATCAAAGTATTAACATATCAAAACAGACACATAGACCAGAGGAATATTACACTGTAAAAAAAAATCGTACAGCAATTTAGTGTCAAGTCAACTAGTCAACCAGTGTTGTGTGGAGTCTCATTAACTTAATGTACATATACAGGTTATATTTATTTAAGTTAATTAAACTTAAAATTTCTAGTTTTTATTTCTAAACTTGTAAACATGAGTTCTTCTAACTTTACTATAAATCTTTTGACTTTGACATGAGTTGAATGAATGTCCTGTGCGGAGGTCAAACAACTAATTAAATTAAGTTTGTAAAGAAAAATTATCAGCATATCAGCGACTTCCCAGCATGTACATCTGAATTAATATCAAGTTTATGACTACTAAAGTTCTTTCTTATTGCTTGTTTTCACGAGGCCACTGTGAGCAATGATGATGGTTAGTATTGAATTCAGAACCGACCCCCTTATACTTAGAATTTAATAAATTATAATAAATGTCAAATGTTATAAATGTCCATCAGTGTTGTGCAGGTTCAACATAATATCTTACGCTTATTGAACATGTTATATCAACTAGAACTGAATTAATATCAAGTCTATTTGATGAACAAAAAATGTTTTCAATCATTATAAAATTATTTCAAATTTACTTTTCAAATCCATTCAACTTAAAATTTAAAGGCAGCCTGGACGCTGACTTTTTTAATTCAAACAAATGTAAACCAACAAAGAAAAGTTTATTTTTACCATGATGCGCACAGAAAGTAAAGTGAACAGGACAGTTGGGTTAAAGGCAAAGAAAAATACAGAATGGGAGAGAAGTAGTAAGGTAGGACAAATGGAGAGAGGGAGAAGAGCTTCCTGTCATCTCTGAGAGGCAGCGTCTCTGCTTAATGTTCATTAGGGGGCTGATTGAATTGGGGGGTGTAGCACTGTCACTGTTAATGGAGTGATCTCTAATTGGAGCGCATTAGCTCTATAGGTTCTGGCTAGTGTCAAAGGCAGACAGAAGGACAAGATGCAGCACCAGAGTCTGACACATCCTGCCAATGCTGAGAATAAACCAGAATAAACAAACTGTCATTATCTGTTGAGCATTTGCATAAATAAATGAATCGATAAATTCCCTGATGAATTATGTTGGGCTTTCTTCGTTTTATATCAGATCAACTGATTCATGTGAAGATGTCATAGTTTCTGTTAAATTTTCTCTTCCTTTTTATGGGGACTTTTAGGCTTGAAAGGCCTGTGGCTCTATCAGAGCTCTGAGGATCAGAAACAGAGGTGTTAGGTGTGTGTGTGTATGTGTGAGAGGCAAGCGTTGTGTGTGTCCATATGCACCGTGCCCCCGGGCCTCAACTGTGATGCTTTAAACATGGAGGTGAGGAGCAACTTCAAGGCCAAAGTAAGGTGTGTTCCTGATAATGACGAGCACAAATGGCCGCTATATCGCCGTCCAACAAGACCCAGAACTTGATCTGTAATGGCCGCCCATAAAGGAGAATCATCATCAATGAAAATGACAGGTTATTAAGATCCGATTTTAGGGGGGAGGGGCGGCGGGCATGGCTTTAGTATGATAGGTTAGCTATCTATAAAACCTTTAAAGCCTGGCCCTCAACGACATCAGTCCCGATTCCCATCTCCCCGCGCCCTGTGCCAGAGACACATGCTAATAAGCTCACAACCTTTAATTAAGCAATATGTGTAAGTAGGCAGCCATTATGGCCTGATTTGTGAGCCACTTCATTACACTGAGCACCGGCTAGCAGACACATATTCAATACAAATCAAGCTGGCCTGAATATTATCCTGCTTAATGTGAGGCCAATATTGATATTTTATCACTCGTGTTCTGATTAGTGACTTTTAGAATCTTCATTTTTCACCGTGTTGAGGCAGCGCTGAACACCTAACGAGCTGCATTCATTAGAAGTGTTGCTGAACATTGTTTATTAGGTTACAAATAGCTTATTGGTTCACATATACTATTTATGTTTACTTGCAAAAGCAATATAAGTTACTTTGCTCTTTATTCTGGTGAGCCAGTCTTCCATCCTTATCGGTTTGACTACATTATTTTCTATATACATTTTTTCATTTAAAGGGACAGTTCAGATTATTTGAAGTAGGGTTGTAGGAGGTATTGATAGTCAGCATATTACCCACAGTAGATGCCAGTCAGCACACTTCTAGTTTGGAGAGGCAGAGAGGGACACCACTGCAGAAGCTTAGCAATGAACTGGTGTGGACAGGGTCGACAGCAAAAGGTATTTAAACCACTTTCAAAAGGTCCACCAAAAAAATCAGTTTCACTTTAAGTGCGTGCTATATTTAAAATATTGTCAGCATTTACTTTGCCATCAGACAGCCTTTTCTGATAGGAAACCACTGTTATACAAGCCAAATATCACTCTCTCCAAACCAACCAAACCCCATAGGCAAAATCAGTCACTTTACTTTGCAGAACACGGGAGTTGCTGGTCTGCCGTTGCCTTGATCTGTTAGTTTGTTTGTGTTCTCATGTGAATTTGGTGAGTCTGAACGATCCTTTTAAAACACCACTGTCACACAATGTCATAAACAAACTAACAGATCAAGGCAGTGGTAGACCAGCAACCAGTATTCTGCAAGGTAAAACTACCGATTTTGTCTGTAGGGTTTGGTTGGTTAGGAGAGAGTGATATTTAGCTTATATAACAGTGGCTTGGCAAATAAAGCAATGAAAATATTCTAAATATAGCACACACTTAAACTGATATTAATTTGTTGTTATGCACCCAGAAAGTACTACACAAATATAGAATACACACATGCATTTTAATACTGAGAGAAACCTGTTGAAAAGTGAAACTTACAGTTCAGAAACGCTTTCTGTTTTTAATATTTGAGTCATTCATGAAATATAACAACTGCTGCAGACACTTTCAGTCAAACAGACAGTTGATCAGATGACAAACATCACTTTAGGGTCCAACTATCTCCTCCTTTGCTTTGATATCATTGGTTGAGGTCCTGCAGTGCAAAACTGGAGCCACACCCACTTCCTCCTACTGGCTCCACACGATGAGACCCTGAGGGAACCAAACATGGGATCAAACTGTATAAATTCTGCTAAACAAACAGCAGGTAGGAGGTGTGTGTGTGTGTGTGTGTGTGTGTGTGAGGATGTGACAAGGGCTACTGAGTGTGTACTTTTCTTTGTGTGCTCACTAAAAGCGTGAGCGACCTAAAAACATATTTTCTGTGATAGATATGAAGGTGTTTTTCATGTAGAAGTATCACTCACGCCCAAAGAGTTTCTTCCGTTTCCGTAGCTGCTGCGGAGCACTTGCACCTTCCTTGTCCTCTCTCTGATTGGCAGAGCCCTGACCCTGGCAGGGCACCATCCTGGCTGTGTTGTACACCGTTTCCACGTCACCAATCACCTTCAGAAAAAAAGGAAAAGAAAAAAAAAAAAACATGCAAGGAAAACTTAACAATAAATGAACAGTACAACAACTGTTTCAGGAGGGCCTCGGGGCCAAATGTATCAAGCATCTCAAAGTACAGGTTGAACTTGGATGACAGTGACTGAGATTGGCAGGCGAACTGCTATTTTCCTCCAGGCCTGCGAGTAGTGTTGTCATGCATAGTCTCTGCCTCTGTCCTGGTGCTTAGAGTGAACTTGGAGGAGAAGCAGAAATGGAGACTTTATATGACACACTACCTCTGGTCCCAGAGGGGAAACGGCTCTCACAACTCTGGGTTGGCCTACTTATGTACAGTGATATAAAATACAACTTAAATCTCACTGGTATGAGCCATGATAAAATGATACATTGTCAGTTTTTCTAAAAATTAAATATATTTTTTTAACTCTTTGATATGCAAAATATCCAAATGCCTTCTAATCCACAACATGGGTCAAAAATCATCCATATAAATTTCCTATTTTATTTAATGCATGTCTGAGTGTCTCTTTGCTATATCTTTTAAAATCCATTGATATCATCGATAAATTTGCCAAGTATTCTTTCAATATCTTTTTTTTTTTTTTGATAACCATTAAAATTTATTTTAATTTTTCCTTTCTTAGTTGCATTTTTTTGTATTACTACATCAAGTTTACACACACACACAAACTGAAATGTGTTTATTTGTCACATAACAACATGTTCATTATCACTGATAACCAGTAACACTGATGTTGAACTGAGAGGGTGGTGGGGTCCTAGTCCGATGACACCAGGCCGAGCCCACCTGTTCAGAATCTTAAACCAAGTTCGCTGGCTTCATCCTGGTTTCTCTCTGTGCGCTTATGGTTTCCCAACTCTCCCCTCTCCTCTGAAGGGTGGCGCAGGTTCAGTGTCTCCTACATTTAGGTGGTTTGTCTCTGCTATGTGGATGTAAACAGCCATAATGTCTCCTGAACCCTGGGTGTAAATAGCTTGTTGACTACTGACACCTGGGTGCTAACGGCTTTGTGGTAATCAAAAACAAGATGCATGCATACCTGGAAAATTAAATGATAGAATATCAATATTTATCTCAAATATACACCAAAAAAAACAAAAAACAACAACAACAACAAAAAAAAAACACTCAGCCATGCATGAAATAACATTAGAAAATTGTTATTTTGACCCATGTTGTATATTAGCGGGGTACACTGTAAATGCAAACATGCCTGTAACTTAATTTATATTAGTCTTTAATTTTACTTGCCTACACTGAGTTCCCAGTACTCCAGTTCTTTTGTTATCATACCTGCTTCATTCTATAATATTTACTTGATATTTCTGTTTAAGTTGGTGGCAGCTCTTTAAGGATGGTGCTCCTCAAGGATGAGGCAGAGGATGGGGCCAAGATGGGGCTGAGTCTTCATCAGGGCCTGATGAAGAGTCGGTTGACTCAACATGTGTTGACACAGATGAGTTCTTTTACTTACTTTTAATAAGGTAATCTGTTTCCTTTTTAAGTGTACTTAACTTGCAAGAATTTACAGTGTAATGATACAAGAATTATTTTACTTGAAAAGTAAGGAAAAGTGAAAAGGATTTGTAACGATCCAAAACAAGTTAACTGAGGAATGCCTGAAATATTCAATAATGAAATTAATTTATGGCAAAGAGAAAGAAGATGAAAAGTTCTTTTTTGACGATTGATGTGCATAAAAGGGTTAACATAAATATATGAAGAAAATACATTCAATGAAATTGTGATACATAAATAATGACTGAAATTTAATATAATGATGGGTTAAGTCAAAATTACTTCTGCATTCTTTCCACACGTCTATATTTCATAACAGCAGCATCAAGCAGTCATGTCAAAATGGTAGGCTGGCACTTTTCTAAAGTTGCAAATTACACAGATAGAGCAGCAATTGAGCAAACTTGAAAAAATGTGCCACAGAGTGTTTCTTTATCTGAAACTAGTATAAACTTGCCAGATAATTACATGCGGTGTACTTTGGAGAAGTCCTCCTGCTAAGCAGATATGGCTGCCAGGGAGGCATTAATCTCCTCATGCAACATACAGTACGAAGCCAAGGACATTCCCCCCTCTCTCTCTCCTTCTCCCTCTTCTTGTCTGTGTCTCTCGTAACCACACACACCACATGCAGAAAAGACAGCACACACACGGCATACAGAGCACGCTCACTTCCTGTATAAATCATATTCATATTTCTGAGGGCTGCCGATGACCTCACGGCAAATGAAGCGTGGGTCCTCAGCTCCGCAGCGGCAATCAAACGTGCGGCAGAGTAATTACAAAAGAGGGGTAGGAGGGAGAATTGATGCGGTTTGTCAATTAATGTTGCTGCAAGGTGTTTTTTCGAAAGGTTAACTTCTTCATATTCTCTGCATGCTAAATTAGGTCAATATTGGTCCGGTGAAGAGTCGTCGTCACGCGCAGACGGACGGATGGTGGGCTGAGTCATGGAAAGACGAGACAAAGGGACCTTGTTAATGAGAGATTTGATGGCGTATCATGATGATGAGGAGTCCCACAAGAAAGAGCAATCCTCTGTGCTCTTTACAACTTCTCGTCAGTCTGCTTTCATACTCTCGATTCATCATCATCGGTATCATTATTAACACTCATCATCATATTTATCAGATTTGTCACTGTTATTATAAAAATCTATGAAGCATAAGGAATATCCTCTCCTAAAGACACAACCCATGTACAATAAGATTAAATTAGACAAAAACTAGACATAATATGTGTTTATTTGTCAGTAAACAAACACATTTGTACACTAATTAGACACTATACAACTAACAGTACACTAATGAGATGTAAAAAACATTGTTTCAAATTAGCCAAAATTAGAAATAATATGTGGTCAAGTAGCCAGATCAATTCTTTTAAAATGGGGAAGCAGCAGATGTCTGATTTCACTTTAGTTTGCAGTACAGTTCTATTGTAATATGTCTCTAATTACCCTCTAATAAAATCTAATAAGGGTCTAATAAAGGTTCTAAAAATATCTAATAAAGAACATATAGATGTGTAATTGTTTAATTTTTTATTTAAAAAACATATCACTTATAGTTTTTTGTCTAATTTGATACAGAATATGGCTTTTTATGTTCTACCAGTGTACTGTAAAATAAAGTGTGACCAATAATCAAATGTAATGCAGTTAAAACCTCACCATGTGAATAAACTGCATACCTTTTGTTTCTACAAATGGTTAAGCACATCCCCCTCAGAAAAGGGAGAGAAAAAAGCACAGCTGAAATTGCAGAGAAAAGTGTTTTTATTTATACAAGTCGCTGGAGATGCTCATCATCAGCGTTTTTTCCGAGCCATAAATAATTTGCGCAGAGAGGTAATATTCAAGCTGGCAGAGCCTTAGTTGTGCATCTTTAATGGAAGTTTTACAGAAGCTGAGCCAGTTCTTGCATATGCTGCTGCCTCCCATATGGAGGAAAGGAGACAAAAGGAGCACAGTTGGCTTGTCCTATCTTTTTATAAGTCCATCGACACTTAAATGCTAGCCCCGGAGAAAAAAAACGACACAGGGGGACATAAACCCACTGTGGTTTTAGGAGGGAAGATAATGACTTTGCCTGCATTAATTTCTTCATCAGCCATCTTGTTTCTTCAGACAGAGTGGTTATGAGGCCTTCTCTGAAGGTCCTAGGTTATATAGATGCATTTCCCTGCATAATTTCGGCCCGAACAGTTGTTGTCAGCAGTGCATTTTGTGAGTTGGCAGCTGGGGAACATCTGTTTATAGGTAATGAGTGTTTGAAAAGCAACACCTCACTTTACCTTTAATGTCTTTTATTGGAGCACACTGATGGGAACGTGGCTTTAACTTTTTTGTATTGTTGTGATTCAGCTGGAAGATTCCTTCAACATGGTCAATATTACAGACACCTGCCTTGGGCAACATGCTGGATGAGAGCATATGATGGATCATTAATATTAACTTTCTTTAAACAGAATTCAATATGCAAGTCAATAAAGACTTCATTATCGTTATATTTTTTACGGCACACCCACAACTCAGAATGCACTCCTTCCACTCCGTTCCTACTTCTTGCTAACGATGCAACACAGAAAGAAAAAAAACGGGCTCAATAATGGCTGAATAAACACAAGAAATATTTAGTTTCTCATGACTCTCACTCTCCAGCAAATCAAACAGGACACACCTCGCTGTTCTGCTCCTTCCAAACAGTGTCTAACAGTGTCTATAGCTTAGGGCACTTCTTCCAGTACTTGCTTTTTAAGGTGTTCGTTTAGACAAATTTTGGGTGTAAATTTGAGGGTATTATGCAAAGCTGCTGGCCCCCGGAGCTGTGGTCATGTTAGTCTAAGGGAGGAGCGAGTCCTCCGGGGCATTGGCGTCCAGGACACTGCCTGCGAAAACAGAGCTCTTTAAAGGAAATGAGCCATCCGTCAATATTTCCTCAGTAAATGGAAACAGACTTCTTAAGTAGCAGGATTAGTCTTTTAACTAACTGGGACAGAGGATGGAGTCACGTTATTACACAGTCAAATAAAGTTTTTTGTCACTGTTGTCCTCCTATTTCAATGATCAGGTTTTCAAAAGGGAATATAAAAAGAATACACTGTAAAAAAAACAGTTGAGAAAACTCATCATTTTGAGTTTTGAATCTGTATTTCAGAAATTGTTCACATTGAGCTGTGAGCCTGATTTTTTTATTATCTGTGTGTTTGAAAATGAAATGGTTGCAATTGAAAATATTACATTATTACACTGTAAATCTATTGTTTTAATTTATTTACTACTAGTCTTTTAATTTTACTTACATACACTGACACGTTTTGACCTCATACTTGTTTCATTCTCTAATATTTACTTGTTTTTTCTGAGTGAGTTGGTGGCAGTAACATGCAACTCAACACAGTTCCTCAGGTTTAGGGTCAGGGGGCTTTTTTGAAACATAATTTGTTAGAATTGACAGTGACTTAGAATTGACAGTTTATTTGCTTCAATGAGTTTACTCAGCAATTTCTGGAATATAAATTAGTTCAAGTTTATCAAGTTTATCCAAAGTAGAAAAGTAAATGATCTCAACAAAACATTATTATTTGATAGATCTTAAAAGAACTTATGTTCGAGTTTAGCTCAAAACTCAAAAATCTATTGAAGTTGTGAGTTTTCTCAGCTTCTTCATTTTTACAGTGTATATGGTAGACACTACTACTACAGGTAATAGCAATATAATAATAATCATGAGAAAAAAAGAGTATTTTTTTTGTGCATACACGTCCTAAATTGAAATGTTAAGACGATATGTTGATATGTTGCAATAAAGCCTGAATGAAAATGGCAAACATACCTCTGCGTATATTGGCTTCAAGTAAAACAAATTACATTAGTTTTTATTGCTTAAACAGGATTCATGCTACATAATACTTTCGCCTAGTAACATAGCAGTGTAACCACATCATCATAAAACATGCTATTATTCAGATAAGTGAATAAAGTAATAAGCCTATACGGGAAAACCCATAAAATTGCTTTAAAATGTCATAAATCTAAGCAGAGAGGAGAACTTCTCTGCATTACTCTGGTCACTGCATCTGATAGCAGAGCTTTTCTATTTCATTCTGTATTTTTTATCTATCTAATTTTTGTAGAAGTGCTTGCACAGCTGTTATTTCTCTCTGAGGAGCTGTCACCTTACATCTGAAGGCCAGTTTGTACACAGCACCCTGTCGCAGTGTGTGTATCGGTGCCAGAATTATATAAAGCACTAATAAAATCAGCTCAAGTGTTCTTCCGAGTGCTGGGGATGCCCTTTGGTGGTTCCTGGATCTTGCTCTATACATAAAACCAGTCTATATATTCAGGGGAGGATTAGTTTTGAATATGTAAAGTGGGGGGTCCGTGCTGCGAGGCGAAGGCGAATGGCATAGTGCTCTCTCGGCGATGCTGAGCATCGGTGTTATCGCTCCCCACTACCAGCGGGTGAAAGAGGACGCCATCGGCATCTCTTGCTACTGGAGGTCCCTGCCTGTTAAGTTGCGAGGAACAGACAGCAACACCCAAGGGACACAGTGTGTGTGAGAAAAAGAGAGCAACAGAAAGATAGAGTAAGCGTGTGTGTGAATGTGTTTCCCAAGGACAGTAACACCTATCTTTCACTTAGCGTGGCCTCTATGAAACTCCCTTCACAGTTTAAAGAATGGAGAGTCAGCACAGTAGAAACGATTTCACAGAGCACAGATGGAGGAATTCATTCTTTTACTCTCAGTGAGTTAAGGTTTTCGTGTGTCTGGGTCATGAGTGCTGTAAATTTGTGTCAGCATCTTTGTGTGTTTATGCAAAGGGAGACTGTTGTACACTGTAAAAAAAATCATACAGGAATGTAGTGTAATCATCTAATCTTTTCTCATTAACTCAACTTAGTCTCATTATTTATTCAGGTTAACTTAAAGTTTCTGGTATTTATTTTCAAACCCAGATCTTATGAGCATGAGTTCTTTTAGCTTAATAATTTGAATTGAATGATGAGTTGAATGAATGTACTGGACAGAGTTCAATCAAGTCTTTAAAATAACTTTCTAATGAAACATGATCAGCATATTAGCAGACTTCCCAGCATGCACTGTTTGAGTGTAAAAGAAAACCAAATTTGTTTATCAGGGTGACTAATTAGTTGTTGGTTCGGCTTAACGTGAAGCTTGTTGAACATATTTTCTCAGGTACAACAGAGTTAATATCAAGTTTATTTGACAACACAAAAAATTTAAAAGTCGAGAAAACACAAAATTTCAAGGCAACTTACCTCAAAACACAAACTCTTGTATTCTGAAAAGGTTTTAATAATAACTAATAATGTTTTGTTGAAATAATCCACTTTTCTTCTTTAGATAAATTTTAATCTTTGACTTTTAAGGAATTTAAAATCAGTAAACTTATGGAAGTGAAAGTGAATAATGGCTAATAAGTTATTTTTTCAGTTGCAACCATTTAATTTTCAAGCATCTAAATAGTGACAAATTAGGTTCACAGCTCACTGTTAACAATTTCTGGAATACAAATGTCTCTGGGTTTCTAAAACGTAAAGATTCAAGTTAATCCAAATAAGAAAAGTAAATTATCTCAACAAAAGATTACAAAACTTAGTTTAGTTTAGTTAAGAACTTAAAAGTTAGAGTTTGATTCAAAACTCAAATGTGGTGAAGGCAGTAGCCGTGAAATTACGAGTTTTCTCAATATTTTTTACAGCGTAGAAAAGTTTATTTGTTTTGAATCATCACAGAATTACCACGACTTTTCTTTTCAAATTAAGTCAACTTAAGATTTTACGGCAGCCCAGACTCGACTTTTTAAAGTTGTTTTTACAGTCAAGGTTTTTTGTGTATACCATAACTTTTTTTGGTCTGTGTGTGTTTGTCTGTGTCGATGAGTGTGTGCTGTTTGGCTATGAACAATCCCCCCCAGATGTCTCATCTGCTCTGCACAGGTCTAGAGGCTACACACATACACACACACACACATACACACACAGACAGTGCGACACCAGTAATAAATATACCATGCTGTGTGTTTACTCACATAAGCTCACCATCACTCAAATTATGACGGAGAACCATTAGAACGCAAAAGAGCCTCAGAGCTAATTGTTAGCGCACACAACCCCCTCCTCCCTCACTCCGCTGACATTCAAACTTCAAAATATTAATTTTGTGGGGATGATCCAGGTTGCTCTTGGGCGACTGACAGAATGATTGAGGAAAGGAATGACTTCTCGCCACTGCAGCAGTTGTCACAAAGCACTACTTTTAATTAGGCAACAATCTGTGAACCAGTCTGTTTCTGACCTGCCTGTCTTGCAGGGACTTGGAGGACGTGGAGCTAAATATAAGTTGCAATAATTACAATGCACCGCAAAGTTAGGCAGCATTGTGTGCTTTTTTTTTCCTGTTTCAAATTACGTTTCATCATAAGTCATAACACACTATTAAACAGGATGGGGCGCTGGAATTTTTATTATATAGCACACAGATTGTAAATGGTTGTTACAGGCAGACGAGGCCAGGAGAAAGGTGAGTTTTGTTGACACTGTTCACATGATGAACTAAGTCTTGATTTGTTTCTCAGGGCAAATCCTGTCATTTCCTGTTTGAAAAGAAGAAATAATTTGAATCTGCTTAAACCCGAGGAAAAAAAGAAAAATCTGTCAGTTATTCACCCTTTCAGACCACAGAGCTGTACTGTTGTCTCTTTATTGTTCCAAAAGCAGAGTAGAGAACTAGTTTCTTGCTCTCCTCCCCTCCCTCCATTTGCCCTCTTCTCTTAATTTCCCTGCCTTGGCAGAGGTATATGCTTTCTCTGTCACATGATAACTGCATTTAATCCTGCTGCCAATATCATAAAGTAGAAGTGACTCTGAATATAGTCAAACTAACCTGTGTTAATCATGTTTCCAGCAGTAGAAACAGGAAAAGAGACCTTGCAGTTATTGCAAATTCAAATACACTTGTGCAGTGCCTGTTGAGAGTGTACCCATTCGAAACACATTCCTGTTTGGCGCAGACCGATTGCTTTTCGTGGTCACACATGGACATTATATCTATATCTATATGTCCACCAAATGATGTTGCAATAGCACAATGCATTCAAGAGATATGACATTATATACAATTTAAGACCTGCCCACAGCATTTGAGTAAATTTGAGGGCCAGCTATAACAAAACTATACAGAATATCAAAAATCCAAAAAAGTAACTTTTTCCGGCTTGGCCCAGAGATGATCTATTCCAAACGTGGTGTTAATTACTCAAAACTTGTAGGAGAAATAGCGAAAAAACCTTATTTGGACAAAATGGCAGAAAATCTATTTAGCCGTAAATGGGTGTGGCTTATATGGAGAGATTCGTCTGGTGCCACAGAATCCAGAATTTTGTTTCTGAAGCTTCCAATTCAAAAGTTACAGACCAAAACATGAAGTCTGTTGTTAGAGTGCCAGCTTCTGGCCAAATTCAACACTGCCCTCCATTGGGTCTTCAGCAATACATCTGCCAAGTGTCAAGTCAATCAGATGAACATTTTTTGAGAAAATCAAGAGACAAGCATATATACAGACAGAGATTTCTTCCTTTATAGTTAGATTGTGAAAGTAGTCATTTAGACAAATCATATAACATATGTTGATATCCCACCTCAATGATAGCCCCATCCGGTTGGCGGAGGAAAGTGCCTGTATCTTTGTTTCAGCCCACTCAGGTACAGGGTGTAGATGGCCACATGGGTGCTGGTCTCTCCCTCTGGTGGGAGTGCACCCTCCTGCGGGGTTTCACTTAGGGCTGCAGAGCCTGCTATGGGGTCCTCCACTGTCCAGATATAGTCATAGACTGTCACCTAATCAAACACAAAAATGACAGGAGATGATGTGAGCAGGGACTGTAAACTCTTACTTGGTGGTGTGTTCAAAAGCATGTGAAAAGCTCTGATATTCACGGCTTCAAAGTGGGCTGCTAAATAATTACATTAACAAGTTAAATTGTTGGAAAATCAAACTGAATAGAAAATAAATCTATTAAAGGTGCAGTGTATAAGATTTGAAGGTATTATCTGCATAATATGACAGAAATGGAATATAAGGGCCTGTGTCCATATAGTGTTTTGGTTTTTTTTTTGGTTTTTTTTCTGGCAGAAAACTGCTGGCAGGGGATGAAGCGAATGTGCAGTGAGAGAAAAAGTGCTGCGCCTGGGTTTGACATTACAGTTGACATTTGACATTACGGCACAAAAAAGGTCAATCGTTCATAAGTATGTTTTCATTAGTGCATAATCACCTGAAAATAAGAATCGTGTTTTCATTTCCTTAAAATGAGCTGTTTTTTTAATCTACATAGACCACGGGTCCTCTTGCCATCATGATATGGCCGTTTGCACTTTGTGCAAGTTTCATGGCCACCGTGGGTTCTCCTATATGCTTGGAAGGAGAAAGTAAGAAGAGGTGTTTGCAATCTGCAACCTCACCATTAGATGCCACTAAATCTGGTCGTTTAAAACTGAAGAGAATAATGAAAGTATTAGGGGACACATTCAATGTTAAAATACTCTTTGGCCTTTGCTACAGTATGCTGAGTGTTTATCTGAACACATACTGCGAGTACATGTGGGAAAAATCCTCAGATGACACAAAAATAAGTGCCAGTAACTTAAAAAAAAACAAAAACATGTACAACATACTAAAATCAGTCTGAACTGTACCTTGTAAACTGCTGAGATGTTCATTTTAATTACATGCAACTGCAGCCACCAGATAAGCACCACTGGCGTACGGCACATCAGCACGCTAATTCCTACTAGTGCATGAGTCCTATGGGGCCTGATCTGTGGCAGGTAAAGAGACAGGCTGTGTTTGTGATCATGCATACACATGTATAATCCTGGTGGCAGGCTTGTTTATGACTCTTTGTGTGTGTGTGTGTGTGTGTGTGTGTGTGTGGTGTGTGTGTGTGCGTGTGTATGTATGTGTGTACTGGGGGCTCACACACCTGTAATGCGTTGCCCCTCTGTGTTAGGGTGAGACACGTGGAGCAAGCGAAGCGTGTAGCATGTTATATAGGTCATGTAACTCGAAGTCATCCATGTGTGAAGATCATGGGGGCTCTCTGCCTTTCTGATAGCGTCTGCTGGTGAAGGTTTGAATGTCTGATCTCATGCATTACCACAGATCTTATCCGTCATATTAACTAAAAGACCACGTAGTAAATCCGTATGCACACACAGTAAATGTAATGAAAATGTGACAGGAATGTTTTAAAATATCCAAACTACATGTTCCAGACAACCAGGCAAAGATAGACCTAAATCTGTCTGAGACTTTTAAGTGCATTTGTGTGTGTCTTTGTTTGTGTATATTCCATAGCCGTGATCATCAACTGGTGGGCTCACAGGCCACATCTGGCTCACAAAACGTCCCATCCGGCCCGCAGAATGGCCACTAATGAAAGTATTGTAATATTTATGTGGCTTCACATTAAAAGCACTGGCAAAACATGTGTTGACATTTATTTGGAAGTAATCATAGGATAAACAATGTGTTTGTCAGTAAGCTTAGTTTTACCATTAATGATCATCACAATGAAAAAATGTAATTTGCAGCATTTTTTGACAGCGGATAAGTTTAAAATGTTGCAGGGGGTAATGGAACATGAAGCACAGCCACAGTGAGCTGTTCTTTTCACTAACTGATGATGACAATCATGTCCAGTACTTTAGGATTTTTAAAACTTCATCATATCCTGTGGTCATGTCTCGCTTGAACTGTTGGCTACATTGCTACACTGCCTCCAACAACTTTTAGTGCTACTGCCCCGTTTTGTCCATATCTGCAAGCTTTCAGAAAACGTGCACAAATATGATCGAAATGAACGCAGAGTACAGACAGAAGACTCCATCCGCATGTCAAATGTTAAGCATAAATGAACTTTTAGATGAAAAGCTGCAGGTGACAGGCTGCAACTTCTAAACCAGGGAACCAACTCCTTTCACTGTGCACTGCTGATTGTGTGCAACAGGTAATCAGATCACAGTTGCTCACAAAATGATGGAAAAGGGTAAATTATTGCCTGACTTGTTTATAAAACAACAGTTTATTTTGCTGCCACAGAATTTTGTCACTGGTAGTAAACTGTACTTGCTGTTACAATCAGTAACTACAGGTGTCCAACTACATAATAGAGTCAAAACCAGTTCAAGCTGATTATTATTTCCAATCACGACTGCGTTATGCAGTTATTTTTCAGGACTTTCATTTTCTAACCATCACTCCTCACTGAACTGCCTCCTTGGCAGAGGTTTGTGAACATTTTCTCATTAAGTATCTAGTTTTCATTATGGATTTCCCATGTTTCTTAAGTGTCTGTTCACGCTGATAAAGGCTAATAAAAATAACATTAATTTTATAAGGAAGTGAATAGGCTAGGTGAATAGGATTATTTGACTGTCTGGACCTCACAGTGCCGGCTTAAAAGAATCTGGCCCTTGGACAAATGCAGTTGAAGACCCCTGCTTTATAGGGAGCTAAGTGGGATGTGGGCCATAATGCAAACTTTTACTCTCACAGCACAGACTCAGACCAGGGAGAACCTCATACACACACACTAAACCACACACACTCTCATGCACACACACAGTCAGAGTCACAAAGAGGAGGAAGTTTTTCAAGTAGTTTGTGAAACTCAAGGTGACCCCCTAATTGGCTGCGTAATTATGATTCGTCTAAAAATACAGAAAAAGGAAAAAAGGCAAACTCATTCAGCAGGCCATGAGTGGCAGGGTCAAGCTGAAGGAGAGGTTTAATTTGGTGGTGTATCGATGTCACCCCGCACTTATAAACGGTTAGCCAAACACAACTCTAGGCACTTCACCGAGAAAACAGTGGGAGCCATTACACCACTTGTAATTAGAGACATTGCATAAACTGCAAACCAGACAGCCCCATGAGTAGAAAGGACCTCATTGTCAAAATGTCAAAGAGTCACGAGTGCTGAGAGAAAGACGACCAGCTAAGAACATTTAAAGAAGGTGTGTGTGTGTGTGTCAGGGGGGAGGTGGGGACGCGGGGATGCATCTCTTCAACGCTAATTAAGACGCTCATTAGTGAAATCGCCTCAACTGCGCCTTGCCTCTAGCTTGGCCTCGGCCCACACTGGGGGAAACTGATTACCTGAATTCCTTAAGTAATCAGCACCTCTGCTAGGCAGCAATCAGTCTGTTTGGATAGTGTGTGTATGTTGATTTGCTGCTTTTTTTTTTTTTTTTTTTTATCATTTTTGAGGAAACACAAGTGGGATTGTGCAGAAAATCTGGTCACACTTTATTTTACAGTACGCCAATAAGACGTAATAAGCTATACTTTGTATCAAATTAGATAAAAACTAGAAATACTATATTCTTAATTAGGCAATATTAGACCCTTTATCAGACCCTTATTAAACTTTCTTAGAATATAATTGGGACACCTTACAGAAGTTCTACACTGTCAGCTAAAGTGTATGATTTCCCACTGTTACACCCTTATTAGACTTTATTACAGTGTAATTATAAACACATTATAACAGAACTGTACTGTAAGCTGTATTGTTTCCCACTGTTAGACCCTTATTAGACTTTACTTGAGGCCAAAATTAAAGCGGGAGAGGAAGATTTTGTCTGAGTGACACAAACTTACTGTAATACTTGAGGCAGGTAATGTGATTTGTGATTTCACATTAGTTTACGTTTCACTTCTTTTGTAATGTGTTTCTAACTACCCTCGAATGAAGCCTAATAAAGGTCTTACACAGGGAAAAAATACACTGTTCTAATGAGTGCCTATTTATGCTCTAATGAAGTCTAAAAAGGGTCTAACAGTGGGAAACAATACACCTTAGTTTACTGTTCAGTTCTATTGTAATGTGTCCCTAATTAAAGTCTAGTCTAATAATGGAGCTAACACTGTCTGCTGAAGAGCATATTATTTGTAGTTCCTGTCTCAATCCAAAGCACAGCTTGTTATGTCTTATTATTGTTCTGTAAAATAAAATGCAATTGCAAATAAGTCTTGTGGTTCCCTGCGCAAGGAATCAAAAACATTTAAAGGCACAAATGTGGGAAAAAAAATGAGTAAGAAAATATTCTTTCCCGCAGTACTGGTCACAGGAGGTGTGCCTATGACCCGGTTGAGGCCCCAGTCCAGGATTTCATAAACCAAGCTGTACAGTGGTGATAGAAACACCATGGATACAGCCATGTACTCTAAGTCACTTTGGTTAAACACACCTGCTTGAATTCCCCTGTGTGGTATGCATGTGTATGTATTTTGGCTTGCATGAAAATAGATTTTTTTGATGTTAGCCATGCCACCATCCTACGCTAATTAGCACGTGAAATCCACTTGACAAGACTAGACAAAAGCTTGAAAAGGTGTTTGTGTGTTCGGTTTGGGTGATGCCATTTCATGCAATGCACCATGGCTCTCAGGATGTATCATTGCTGAGACACAGAAAGGAAAGAGCATTAGAGGGCCCTGTCTGCTCTACACTACTCTGTTCTGGTCTGTTGTGTTGCGTTATGGTGCTAGCCTGGCTTCTAGCCCTAGCTTGAGTGCTCTCTCCACTCCACCATTGTTCCATTTGATAGCACTAAGTGACTGATTTAGGTTCAATGCCTGCATGGAGCAGACAGGCCAGCTGTGGGTTAAGCAGATAGCATTCAAGTGAGCTAACCCAATTCAAACCCAATCAAGCCAGGATTTATTGTTGGGGTCTGTATTTAGAAATCTGATAGAGTCTGCATCAGTCCCTTGACTTGCATCAGGAGAGACGGGCCTTATTTCTTTTAGTAGCGGAGGACTATAAACGGCAAACCATGTTTTCCAGCAGGGACATAAATTTCAGGATTTGTAGACATTACCGCAAATACACACGGAGAATGGGAGGGAGGGACAGGGGCACAGGAAGTGGGGATGGCACAGCTGCAGACATGGCTCCATGGTTCACAAATATAGTCTGTCTGTCTTTCTGGGAGAAGATGCGATTTCACACCTAGCGAATCATTCCATACCACATATGAATGCAGAATAAAAGCAATCAGTACTTAAATACAGGCGCCTGTGGAAAGCTTTTCTTTTTAAAAATCCACTGTGACTTGTAATAAAATTCGACTGACCTGTCAATCATTTTCATTCAAGTGTGTACAAATATACAAGTCTGTCAAGGGATGGATTTGGAATTCCTTTGCTGTTTTGTTAGTTTGAGGCCAAAAAATAGGGATCACTGCCTCGGAGATAAAAGGATAAATGCACCACATTCTAAAAGGGATATTCTTTTGTGTTATATTTAAAAAGTGACCCATATTCATACCTAAATTAGGATTTAAACTTGCATCTAACAGCTAAGAAAGAGGGCAGATGGGAATTAAATAGTAATTTTCCACTGGGTGACAGGCTGGTCTAGTAATAGCTGTGTCTGGGATAGGTACAGTGTATTTTATATATTTATCTCACTTGTCCTTGACTGTCACAAATATCAGTGTCTGACATTTCCCTCCATTTTGTGACATGTTAGATATAAACACAGTGTCTGGAGTGAACCATTATTAAAAAGGGACATTTCCGCTGTGACCCCATCCAGCATGTCCCTGCTGACAACAAAAACAGTTCCCAGACTTGACCCCCATGACCTTGCAGAAAACTTTACTATTTTCAGATGACAATCAAAACACAGTGTCAAAATGGGACCCAAGGCCAAGAGAGCACATTAAAAGTCACCCTTAGTCTACTAACGCATGCCTCAAAGGGATAGTTCAGATTATTTGAAGTGGGATTGTATGAGGTTCTCATCAATAGCCAGTATATTACCTACAGTAGATGCTGATCGTCATGCCACCAGATTGGAGAAGCATAGAGGGGCACCAAAATGGAACAGGGTCAGAAACAAAAGGTATTGTAGCCACTTCAAATAATCCAAACTATCCCTTTAATCCACCATTTTGAAAATATTGCAACAAAAGGGGATGCATCACTGATTAATAAACACTATCTCAGAAGGCCCCAGAATGAGTTATCCATAGATATCAAATATGACGCTTTTATTGGGAAAAGTTAGACTGTCCACCTAAGGTACCTAAGATGTCTGCATTTGTGTGATATATGAGTACATACGTGTGTGTGTGTGTGTGTGTGCTCTTGTGTGTGACTGAAACTGAAGGGAGGAGAGAAGGAAACGTCTCAATGGGCAGGCCGACTGAGCCGGGCTGGCGACTGTCCAGAACAGGAGCCTAAGGCGTGGGCTCGAACAGGCCTGTCAGTCCCCCTGATCCCTTAATGATTGATCCAAACTAGATAGCCATCATTACCATTCGTGCACTCTCCCTTCCCCAGGTCTCCCTTCCTCTGTCTAATTTTACCTTCCATTTGCATGTTCCCATGGACTAATTAAATCTTTCCCTTCTCTCTCTCTCTCTCTCTCTCTCTCTCTCTCTCTCTCTCTCTCTCTCTCTGTCTTTCTTTCTCTCTCTATGTCCATTGGTATGAAAAATAATACAGCACATTTTTGGCACATTATTATGTATGAAATGTGAGAGTATAATGTATTCCAGTTGGTTGAAGTTCTCTAGACCTTGCCTGTAATGAGCGCAACAGAAGTAGACTGGCTGTGTGAACGCTATACCTCCATTTTCTCCCCCTCTCCGTCTCCCTTACTATCTCCTCTCTTGAAGACAAACGCTGCTGACCTTCTCTCCGTACACCACCCACACACTTTCTCCAGCCGTTTTCCCACCCTTCACGCAATCCGTACATGGGAGCGCTGGGGTTTTCTCCTGCCACACCGCCATGATCATTTTGGTTTGTAGTTCTGTCCCACTTGGCTTTAATTTACAGTGGAAAAATAATTAGAATCTCACTTTTGCGAAGAGTGGAGTGAAAATGTAAACAATGCTTCCCTGCGGGCGGGTGCTTCATCACTTTGACAGGTGCATTTGAATTTGCCTGGGTGGCGGACAGGCTTGGTTATTTATGTGTCAGTCGCACATGGAAGCCCAGGCTGTGGCTGGGACTATGGTTGGGACTGAGACTAGGCAAGAGATTGGAGCTCTGTGGAGTGGGGGGATATACTGGAGGTTTAGTTTTGGGAGAAAACTGACGATGGTGCTGGTTCTGCACCCAGGTATGTGGAATGAGGCTGTGGTTGGCTCTGGCACTTGTAAAGGGCCACAGCAGGCCTGGGAAAGGAGCTGGATGTGGAGCTTGTGCTGTGGCTGAAGACAGATTTATAGTTGAAGAGGGCTGAGGACTGTAAGAGTGCTAGGGCTAATACCTGGAGGAGGCTTTATTTAGAGACAGATATTGGCTGAGTACGGGCATGGGAAGAAGGTTTGGGCTTGGCTGGTACCAGCATGTTATAATAAGTCTGGATTTCAAGTACAGCTTCCTGTGTAAGAAGAGTATTTTCAGCACCTAGATCCTTTGAAGTGTTTTATAAGGTGCCAAGTCACCTGGTTATTAGCCAGTTTTCTGTAATAAAATGTTGATGTTGTACCAAAGATGAACCAAATCTGAGTCACAGAAGTGTTGGCATCATCAAGAAGTATTTGGAACTATTTGGGATACGTATTTGAGCAGTTTTGATTGTTGTTGGTCAGATACCCTATCTGGACCATGACAGCAGATTAAGATTGGCCAGCTTGATAGTTCACAGCGATGCATACATTTCTAATGAGCCTTTTTCAGATATTCTGCATTCTCTAGCACCATTTATTAAACAGTTTTATCAAATATGCTTGAAAATTCAAAGAATTTTATGTCTTTGATTTTATTTAGATAAAGTAGGGCCAGTGTGATGTAAATTTTGTTATCAGAGGGTGTATGTAGGCTCTTTGCAGACATCTTTGCTTGTTGTGGCCGCAGCCACCACAGATGCTGATCTATAGCCCAATGTGCACATGTGTGGACAGTGTCCTCCAAGCAGACTCTGGAAAGTAGTAAACTAATGGGAGTTCACGTACTATTGACATACATAAAAATGGACAACATATCAGCTACCCAAAAGTGAATCCAAAACATCTTGATTGCCCCCTGGTGACTGGCTGCGGTATAGATCATCACATGGGCTAAAATACACGTCTTTTTTTTTTTTTTCCAAAGATAGTTTCTATCATTTTAGGTAGTTCTTTTCATGCTAACAGTTGTTCAAGTGTTCATTTTTTTTCTGATCAGTTTGGTTTTAATTAGATATTTGATGCTATGAAAAGCAAGTTTCACATCATGCTTGACAGCTGAGCTCTGCTTGTGACTGAGTTGGCCAACTGTGTGAGCAGGAACTCAAAAGCGTCACATCAGTGGTGCAAGATGGCAGTGCTCGTATCCAGGATATTTTGGCTTCATTTTTGCATAGTGGGAGGAAGTGGAGATGCATCATGTATACTTCCATTTTGGAATATAATCCTGCCCTAAAAGCCAGGTAGCCAGTGCAATGGATGTGGCATAATGGCGCCCATGATGCTTTTGAAGTAAATATATGTAATATATGTTGATGATAATCTATCAGCATTCTGAATTGTATGCCCAATAGACATGCCTTATTTGCTCATAACAACTTTATCAGCCGCTGTATGAAAGCAACTGTATCTTAAACGGGACAACTAAACACTGATTTCAAAACGTATTTCTTTCAATCTTTTTATATTTATATTGTCATTTTAATGTTATTAGGTAATGTTGTTAACATTTGAAAGCTATTTTTCTGTACAGTTTAAAACAAAAGGCAGTCATAACGTGAAAACAGTGAGCACACAAGCACAGATCGAGCAGAAAGGAGCATCAATGATTATTGCCAAGTGAGAGACGAGGTAGACATGGTTGCTTCTTTTGTCCACAGATCCTCATTCACACACACACACACACATGCACAGTAACACTCATCTACATGCTAACACACACACACACACACACACACACATACATCCATGCTCACAAACAGACAAAGCCTCACACAGTGAGGCAACGCATGCGTGCATCTCCAGTGCCTGCGGGCACTCGGGGCTAGGCAGCAGGGAGTGGGGGGAGGGAGGGAGGGAGGGAGGTAGGTGGAGGGTTGTGGGGAGATGGGGAGAGTGGGGGGGGGGGTGTACTGTGCAGAGGCTCTCTAAGCTATAGAGGGTCAATCCCTCCACTCCACCACCACCACCACCACCACCCTGTCTGTCTGTCAGAGCTGGCCTGGGCTCAAGGCCTCTTTGCTGAGCACTGGGTTCATACCACAGACACACACTGTATGTAGGCAAACACACACACGTGCCAACATGGGCTCATGGGCACACAAACACACATACACACACTAACACACAGGCACTGGGTTCACACACTCACATTCCAATTTGAAATAATAGGCACATATACTGTACAGTCTTAGAAATAAGGCTTTCAACAAGGTTCTTCCTGAAGGGCTGCAGTTCTACCTAGAACCACTTGTTTCTGAGGAACCCTTTTTGAAGAAAGGGTTCCTCAAGGGTTCTTTGTAAGACTAAATGTTCCATTAAGAACCCTTTTCATGTAAAGAACCCTTTTTTGAAGAAAGAGCTCTTCAAGAATTGTTGAAATCCTTCAAGAACTATTTCCTCAAGGGTTCTTGGTACCATCATATAAAAACGTTCTCAGTAGAACCCCCTCCATGGGTTCTAGCTAAAACCCATGCAATATAAAATTGTTCTCTGTAGAACCCCCCTGGGTCTTATTTCTAAGAGTGTTGTACTGACACACAAGCTTCATGCGTCAGGGGTCACAGTACACAAATGCTCATTCACAGAGATATTAATGGACACATACACACAGATACATACACACTCACTGACTTCATGCAACACATACACATGCAAGGCCAAGACAGGCTACAGCACATTGCACATGGCTGGGAACAGACCAAACCACAAAGCAGAAAAGACCATCGACATACATGCATGGATAAGCCAAACAATGTCAGCCATTAGGATGGAAATAGATATGCTATTATTGTAAATTTGGCCAATATGTGGACGGTCAGCAGATATAATTGGAGCAGCTTGAAAATGGCATGGATGCACACTGTCTGCGTTGGGCCTGATTTGGCTGAAGCAAAGGTCTGTGTCTGGTTAAACGCACCACTGGACAAGACAGGCTACCCATTCATATTTGCATGCAGGGACACACACAAATGTACACACGCACACATACACACACAGAGTGACGAACCGGCCAGTACGCTACAGTAGCTTTCATCCACCCTCCTCTCATTACTGTGTGTGTAAAGCAAAGATCGCTGTCTATAAATATTTCAACTTGAGTAATCATAGTTAAAGTGCAATAACACACTCCATCCAAAAGTAGCACAAACCAAATTGGACATCGAGAAAAAAAAAAAAAGATAAACAAGCAACAATGACTATATTTACAGTCAGAATAAACTGAACAACTTTAAAAGAGATTATCCAGGGAGATAGTATCGCTGAGTGCCTGAGATAATCCAGAAAATAAGATATGCATAATTCACTGTTACTAATCTCCTTAGCAGAAAATAAAGCCTACTTCCAGCCTACAGTAAACAACTCGGATAGTAGCCCATCTTTCACTTCCACACCATGTCTGACTCACCCTGGGCCCTAAGGAGATCACTTTTCCAGGTTTGTTCTGGAGCATGTTGAAGTTTACCTGCGACTTTATTTAACAAAGAAAAAGCTCCATGTTTTAATGTTTCTAAAATTGTCTGTTCACAAATGTCTGAGAGTTACATTTAAATCATATTTCTTTAAATCAGGGGTCATATACAGGGGTGATTAAAAGATTGAACAAAATTAAATTAATTACTTTACGTGGAAATATGTAACTTCAAACCTGCAACACCACTGCACAGAAGCCAGATGTAAATATTTAAAAGTGATAATACATACGTGTATAAGTTGAAATATTAGCAAGAAGATGAAGGATTAATAGGAAGAATAAATAAAGCAATTGCATCCAAGTACATTAAAGGGATTGTTCGGATTGTTTGAAGTAGAGAACCAGCATGAAAGCTAAGCAATCTATTGTTGTGAACAGGGTCAGCATCAAAATGTATTTTAGCCACCTAAAAAAGTCAATATCAGTTTAAGTGTATGGTATTCTTAGAATACTTTCACCACTTTACCAGGCAATCAGGCAGCCTTTTCCAACAGGAAATCAAAATTACATAAGCCAAATATTGCTCCCTCCAAACCAACCAAACTCCCAAATCAGTCACTTTACCTCACAGAACATGAGAGTCGCTGGTCTATCACTGCCTTGATCTGTTTGTTTGTTATTGTGTGACTTTGGTATATCCGAACTAACCTTTTAAAACACCAAGGTCAAACAATAACACAAACAAACTAACAGATCGAGGCAGCACATAATAACACAAGCTAACTAACCCACCAAGGCCATGGTAAACCAGCAACTCCTGCGTTATGCAAAGTAAAATTACTGATTTTGCCTATGGAGTTTGGTTTGTGCAGAGACAACAATATTTGACTTATTGACAGCAAATTAAAGTGGGGAAAACACTTAAACTGATATAGAATTTTTTTGGGTGGACCACATCCACAGCAGTTAATTCCTAAGCTTCTCATGCAGGCGCTCCTCTCTGCTTCTCTAAACTGGGGACATGTCTACAGCCATCTACTGTAGCTAATACACTGACTATTGATAAGTACCTCATATAACCCTGCATCAAATAATCCAAACTATCTCTTAAAAGCACATTCCTCTGTTGAAATTTAAGTGAATTTACACCTGTATCCAGAGACCAACCAATATCAGTCCAATCACACCATGACACCTCACACCAAACTACTTCAGTGTTTGTAGACATGCCTCCCTCTGGTAATACTTGAAAACGTACTTTCTCACCTTAAGTGTATGGAACACATATTTTAAGACGTGGTGCTCAATTCTGAAATTGTCAGGAGCCCGGGCTTCATATTAAGATGCTGCAGACAGATGCCAAAGTTGAGTATTGCCTTTGATATCCAAAATTTGACTTTGGAGTAGCTTCAACCTAATCAGGCCTCGGAGGCTGGAGGTGATAAGTATCCAAGCCAATAACTGAAATGAGAGCTGGGAATCAGTAGTAAGATGCACACACACACACACACACACACACACACACACCACACACACACACATGCGCGCGCGCTCTCTTGCATAGATACTGTACATGTGCATACACACACACACACACACATGCACTGTCTCTTTAAGGTTATGAGTGAACCCTTATGAAAAAAAAAATCCCTCCAAATGTCTATCTCTCCTCGGGATGTCATGTGGGGCTGTTAAGACGCGACACCTGTCACAATCACCAGACCTTCCTCATCCCCTCCGGGCCGCAGGAAGCGGCCAAGGTCAAACTCTTTAAAGGAAAGGAAGGCAGAAAGGGGAAAAGAAGTGACTAACGACAGACAGTCACAAAGAATCAGACCTGTCAAGTTCAAGCTGTAAAACCTTGGTGGAGTCAAGAGGCTGTATATGCATCTTTGTATGTGTGCCTTAGTGAGCATTACAACATTGACCCTACACTCTTAGAAATAATGGTTCCAAAAAGGTTCTTTCTGAGGTTCTTCCCAGAACCATTTGCATCTTAAGAACCCTTTTGGAAGAAAGCGTTGGTCAACCGTTCTTTTAAAGTCGGAGGGTTCCATTAAGAGCCCTTTTCATTCAAAGAACCGTTTTTGGAAGGGTTTGTCAAGGTTTTTTTTTTTTTTTTACCATAATATAGAATGGTTCTCAATAGAACCAGCCCTAGGCCTTTTCCACCAACATGGAACCAACTCTGTTCCAATTCAAGCACCTGATTTTGAACCATTCTGAGCATTTACACAAAAATAAATTGGCTCAGAACCTGAGAAGTTGGTTTCCAGCTGTAACCAAAAAAACTGTTTTTTCTTGGGAACCAAATTTTGTATGTCATATACTACAGGTTGTTGTGCATTGTGCATTCTCCTCTGTTGATTCAAACGGTCCCGCTCAAAACTGGTGTAAACAAGACAATCTTGAATGGAACTGGATCAAGAACCAGAGCTAATTTGGTGGAAAAGGGTTCCCCATGACCACTTTGGTTCTAACCTGGAAAACATGCTATTTTTTTGGTTCCAGCTGGGAACCAGCTTTTCTGGGTACGAACTTTTATTTTTGGTGTAAATGGAACAGTTCAAAATTAGGTGTGGGAACCTGAACAGGCCAGTTCCATGTTAGTGGAAAATGTCTAACAGAGGGTTCTGGTTGGAACCATTACACCCTAGAAGGGTTCTCTGTAGAAGTTCTCACAGGGGGCTCTGGGTGAAATCTTTCTCAGATGGTTCTATATGTAACCTTTTCTGTTGGGTTCTATAGAATTCTCTCAGACCTTTCCTCCATATAAGCTCTGGTTCTGGAACCGGTTCTGCTAAAGATCCTTGGACCCATGGAGCTATCTAGTGAACCAACCCATGTTTCCACCAGTTTTGAGTGGAACCATTGTAATCAAGGATGCCGCCAATCGAGGGCGCTGCACATCTCACAGTGACCTGTGAATACGACACACCCGCTTCCCCAAGGAAAACCTGCTATTTTTTGGTTCCGATTTTTCTGGTTTCAAACCAGTTTATTTTTAATGGAAATGTTCAGAACGGTCCAAAATTACATCAGGTGACCGGAATGGGACTGGTTCCATGTTGGTGGAAACAAGCCAAAAAGCCCTTTATGGTAATAGGACTTGTATTTCTAAGAATGTATGTTAGTATATCTGCCTATGTGATACGCTCTGCTTTAGCTGACGTAATTAACTTCTGTTTCTACAATGATTACATCCTACATGTAACAATAATCAATGAAACATTTTGGTTAAACTACCACAGATATGAAGCAGGTGGTTTGGTTGTGAAACCTCTGGCATGAGATGAGTCCTCTTAATTTTTGTTTCGTGTGTGCAGAGCTCCTGCTAAAATGTTTTCTCACTATTCAACAGTCCAATTTGTTGCCTTATGTTTCACATTATGGGATGGCAAGGGATCAGGCTCCTTAGGTCTTGTCCTGATGGAGGAGAAAAGGAGGGGAGGTGGAGAAGGAGGGAGGGATGGAAAAGCATCTCAAAGTGGTGAAAACCTGGCTTCAATCTAACTTCTTCCAGCTGGACATGTTTTGACAGCTGACGGGCGAAGCTTCATATTATGAAGAAATTAAAAGAAAAATCTCGTCCACATTGATGGAGTCATACGAGGCAAGTGTCCGAAACATTTGAAGATCACAGTGTTTTGAAATAATCTCCAGGAATCTTAGCATGATCCTCTTGTGTGACACGGAGGTCGGCCTTACAGTTGACTGCTAACTAAAGGCACTTCCTTCTTTTGACTCTTTTTCGCTCCCTCGTTCCCTCCCTCTTTTCCCTCTGACAGAAAAGCCTGCCCAGGCCCAGGCTTTGGTAGATAATGACATCCTCTCCCTGGATTAATTGTGAGGGACACATTAAGCAATGGGGCTGACACTCCCTGTAATTAAACTGTTCACACCGACGAGTTCATACTGGAACACTTTCTCCTTTCTCTCTCTATCTACCGCTGGAACTATGGGCCTGTTTAGAAATGGGATGAGACATTATGGTGATGCATAACCTTGTGGAATTTAAGCAAAATAGGAGGAAGTTTAAGGTCTCTGTCCACAGACCAATTGGCCTGAAATCTATTAATACAAAATGAAACTGTGTTTATAAGATGACCCCACATTCTGTAACACCAGTTTCTGCATATATGAAACACTTCTAATAAAACAAATTGGTAGATAAAACGTATTTAACATTGTTCAAATGTATGGATTATACTAAGAGTGAATTAATATAGATCAACCAATGGATGGCTTGTCCACAGCTAATCTCGCATACTACTGGACCAATCAGCCTAAAAGTGACGCGTGAGTCAATTCTTTTTTTTACAAACCTTTAAAAACCTATATTTAACCTATAGCAACTGCCCACTCCTCCTCATTATTCAGGCTTTTAGGGACCACAAGTCACCTAAAACAAGGCTAAAACAAGTCTTACCTACTAGCAGTGTTGGGGAGATACTAGTTACGTGTGACTAATTACACGTGATTAAATTATGAAATAAATGTAATTTTAATCTTTTACAGTAACTGAGAAAAAATAATAAATTAAATCACAGTCACTAAAGAAATATTCTTTTCTGGTCTTCTCTGGTTCCGGTACAATCCACACTCTAAATTAAAAAAAAAAAAAATTAAAAAAGAAAGAAAAACTCCTGAATACATTTATGTCAAATCCTTAAGATGATCCCCCACTTTTTTCAAACATAATTTCTAAAGAAAAGTACCAGCAGTACCCAAGAAGGGGGAACCATAACATACAGTATTGGCATTGATTGTTCCATATAGAAAATTAGCATGCAGCCAAATTGATTGCCCATTTTGCCTATTTGCCAATTTGGCAACCTTTGTTAGTTTAACAGCTAACAATACTTGTGTCTGCAGACCCACTGAGATACTAGCTCTTTTTGTGTCCATGCCCTCACATGCCCAGGTCTCCTGAGGAAGCTATGTATGGGCCTGGGTATGGCTATTGTGTATGGTGCTAAAGAGAGGTCAGAGAAGAGGCACATGTATCATAGAGAACAATGCTGACTGAAGAAAGGGTGCAAGGGACTAATGGAGAACAGCTCCCCTTCCATAGCCCATTTAAGGCAGAGGTAGGTTAATGGGCGCAGAACTGGAAATACAAGTTCTCAATAGGACTGTTTTGAGGAAAGTTGTTTTTTAGAGACCCCAAAATCAAAAATATATTTTTTTCATCTAGCTTGTGGTACTATTTATCTATCTCATTTGTTTTGGTGTAAGTTGCCAAGATATCAGCTGTAGAGATGTCTGCCTTCTCTCAAATATAATGGAACTAAATGGCGCTCACCTGTGGTGCTAAGTGTGCCAAAAAACAAACTCAAATGCATTAAAAAAAACTGAAAAGCAATGTCTCTTTCAAAAAATAATGATCCAGTTCCACAAGATAAACCACAGCCCTTGTTGTGAGCAGTTTTATGTAGGAACTACTTTCTTTAGTACCACATGAAACTACAGGCCAGAGGACAATGTATTTTTGAGGGTGTATTTTGGGGTGAACGGTCCCTTTAAGTGAACATTTTTAATCATTTACAGGAAGTATATGTCTGTGTTACATATGAACATCACTTGGCTGATCTGTGCTCGAGGATAACACTTATCATTATTTTTTAATTCTAGCATTCCTTTAAATGGGTCAGTTTGGATGAGTGTCTTTTGTATTTTTGTCCATAAATTCTTGTATGTGTGAATTTAAAGGAGGTGAGAGTGTACATGCGTTTGATCTTTATCGTTTTTTTTTTCTTTTTTAACCACTGTTCACCGCTTTCACACATTACTGCCCAGCAAAGTCCATGACCTTTTCAGGAACACAGGCATGTAGCCTTTGCAGTCATATCTCATATTGAGCTCCCTAATGCTCTGACTGTGGACGCTGTGCTTGCTGCTACGTCGCTCCTGTCCTTGCCTGCCTGCCTGCCTGCCTGCCAGCGCCTGGGGCCATTGGGGCCCTCAGCGCTGTCCACTAAAAAAAAACCCCATCCGCTGTAATTGAAGAAGCCACTCTAATGTGACATGCACATGCAAGCGCACAGAAAGGTTTGCGTGCATGTACTCACACTTACAAATGTGCATGACAGTATACATACATGCACAGACAGTATAGAACTGCACACACACACACATGCAAACACACTGACTGACCACACTGCTCTTTTGTAGAGGTTATTGGGGGTTGGGAGGACTCCGGTGACCCCACGCTTACACACATGCACATACACACACACACACACACCATAGACCAGTAGTTGCCCTCTGACTCTAGACGACCCCTCCCGTGCTACTGAAGCACTCAGCTCCTCCTGTCCTCTCCTGGTGTTCCTGTGTTGCTGTTATGAGTTCCTGTTCAGGAGCTGAGGGTTCTATTGTTGTGTGACAGCGGTTCCTGTGTATCCTGTCACGGCCTGCTGCTCCCTCTGTCCGCCTTCCTCTCCAAAGCTTCTTCTTTCTTTACTCGAGTTCAGATTTGCATCTCAGGTGGCCTCACACTCACTTTACTGTACTATTTTCACAGCAACACTGATGAATAAAGCAAGTGAAGTGCTGCTTAAAGGGGTAGTACTGATGATTTGATGAGGGGGTGTATGAGGTACTTATCTATAGTCAGTGTATTAGCTACAGTAGATGTTGGTGGGCATGCCCTCTGTTAGGAGAAGCTGAGAGGGGTACCAGCATGGAATCTAAGCAATGACTGCTGTGGTGTGATGTCTGGAGTGTCAACTGAATTGCTTTATTGTACAAAATTTACGACATGAAGATTTTATGAGATCAAAACTCCTATTTTATATTGCTACATATAAAATTATAGTAAATAGGGTGGAAGAAGTGCGCCTTCCTAAGGCTATTCAGTCTATTCAGTCATATAATTTTGCCTGAAAGGCAAGGCAATATAGAAAATTTCTGAAATTAACTTTTGCAATGAGATTAAAGCTACAGTTTTTCTTTTTTTTTGTCACTAGGTAATTGGTAGGAAAAAAGGTCCTGGTATTTCTCTGGTCAGGAAGTAGCATCATGTCAAAGCTGTATAGTTAAGATGGAAAACACATCTTATATGATTAACAGCCACCCTTGCAGACTCAGGTTATCATTACCACTCCAATCTGTGCTGCTTGACTCTCAACAGGTTTGCTCCCCACCAACCTCGCTGCTGTTGCAAAGCACCTTGGGTGTTCCTAAACTCGCCCGCTGGTAACCCATTACCTAGACATACGGAGACAAACGGCACGAAGGTACGCAAATGTTGATGCAATCAGGTTGCGAAAACATCTCCAGGGCCACCACACAAGCCCCCGTCTCTCCTCCCTCCTTCCTTCCCCACTTCTTTTAATCTCTCCCTCTCTCCTTCAATTATCACAATGTCACCACCACCACTGGGAAAGTTTCCTTTTGGTGAATTAACAGGAAAAGAGCTTTGCAGCGGGTAAGCTGGCGCTCTACTCTGTCACTGTCATAGCGGTGGCTCTGACAAAACAGTTTGCGTACCTGCTTAAGTATTACAGAAATTAACACCTCCCTTCCAGGTACAGTAATCAAGGGGGTGACGGGAGACAATTAATTAGGTCCATCTGCATCACTGCCTTTACATAATTAATGGGGCTCATTACTGAACCACTACTATGATGTGGAGCATGCTAGCACACTCACTAGCTCAGAGCATGATAGCACTAAAAGCACTAGGAAAGTGGAGATTTTTGTTTGTTTCATTTTGTACAAATTTGCCTCTAAGTGTCTAAGACTAATCTGCAGTGTCGGCTGCAGACTTCTGTCAACACCTGTCTTCTTTTGATTAGCTTATTTCACAGATTTTGTTAGCATCCAATGCTAAACCATCTTAAAAACAAGACAGTCGAATAATTAGTGGACAGAGCCACCATGATATCACCCATTGGTTTGTGGACTATCATTTTTGAAGCCTTGAGTTTGGCATTCCAGGGGTTGTCGTCTTGTTTTTTGCAACCAGAGCAGGTGCAGTACCAACAAAAGAATGAGACCGTGGAGCTGGTGGGTGGTGTATGGTACTGTAACTTGGAAGGTGCTTGGTTTTCACTCATCTGCTCAGGGTGAAATAATGGCAGGCTGCCTGGTAGCGATCTTTCTCTTATTACAACTGTAAAAAATCTTAAGCAAGAGTAGGCAATGTAGCAACAGAATCTTGATCCATATTTGATCTCCACTGACTAGTTTTACAGTTTCATGTGAGTTTTCGGGAGTCTCTTGGAAGCCGGAAACACAATGGCGTCTGCTTGGTTGCTATCTTTCCATGGATGTATTACGGATGTTTCTCATATTACAACTAAAAATGTCACTAAATTATGTTTCTGAATCTATTTTTAAGCAAGAAATGTCTGACTGTCTAGTTTGACAGGTTGATCTGAGCCATTTTGTTGCATTGGACGGACTCACTGAGAGTGCCTCACATGGTAGGAGCCCCCGGTAGCCCTGCCCTAAAGTATAGCACAATTTGCAAAATGGACATAATGCTGTATTGAAGAAGACTTGAAACTAGTGATTGAGACCAAACAGGAAACAGTTTACGGAGAGAATAAATCAATTGAGAAATAAGTCTCCATAAAATTGGACTTCCTTTTGCAACCAAGTGAGCCTTCACCTGTTGGCCATTAGAAAGAGTGCAGGTTTAATGTACTTCTGTATTGGCTTCACTGTCCACTTATTCTACCGTCTTTGCTTAAAAACAATGACAGTCATAGTTCACTTAAATTAAGCTTTACTGACAGTTTGGTCTTGAGAGTTGACTTTGGCTGTAATCTCTGGCTTTCTACATGTTTTTGACAGTAATGATCTGTTGTGTGCATCACTGTGTCTGTTTTTTAGAAAGACATACCATCAACATGCTACATGAATGCAAAGACATACTTTTCTTTGATTGTATTCTAGGACAGGTGCCAAGTGACAACCCAATCAACCACACTTCACCATAAAGAATTAAAATAAAATACCACAACCATAATCTCCAAACTATTTCCTTTGCGGCTGAAGCAAGAATGGAACAACAGCACACTAAGTGTAAAAGCTGTGATGTCTGCTACATGTGTAATTAACAGTGTGATACAAAAAGTATGAGGTAAGTCTTAAAGAATTTCAATTATGAAAAATGCCATAATGGGTGAGCTAACACCCCCCTCTCTCAGCTGTTATCCACAACACTCGGGGCTAATGATCTTTGACGGAAACTCATTCTTTTTCCTTCCTTCCTGTGATCAAATTAAAGAGCACACAGGTAGATAGGTCCTTGACTCATTCACCCTCTCTGCTTAGCCAGTAAGCTCCACTGCTGACATCTTAACCCGAGAGTAATATTTAAACCTTGAAGCAACTCAAATGATCATATGGCATGGAGGAATCTATAATATAAAGTTAATTGGTGAGAAAGTAAAAATTAGATTATGTTTTATGACTGCCTTGTGAAAATTACAAGTTTGATAATAATAGGCCATTTGCAGGTTGGTTATTGAATGTGGATTCTTTTTTTATTGTTTCAGTGCTGGAGGGAGATACAGCGTCAGAGAGATTTTGCTGAGTTCTAAGTTACAGCACAGCACATCCAGAAAAGTAGTTTAGACCTACTTGATTATAATCATCTTGCATTTTGTTTTGCTTGCTTTAACTTTGGCCTTTTTTGTGCTCCTCCCTAGCATAAACAATAGTAAAGTCATGGTAAAACACAGTATTGGGAAAACTCTGATGCTCTGCAAATACATTTCTCCGTTAATGGTGACTCTTATGTACAGCTTAAATTAAAGTCTGTTCACTGTTTTTGTGCAAGAATAATGAATAGTCTGCTTGTCCAACCAGAGTGTTTTTCCATTATAGTTGATTTGCAGGAGTGGTAATTTTGTTGATGACTAATTTTTATCATGGTTTTCATCAACATTTTGTCACTGAAGGAAACAGCACAATAACTAAATAATACCTGATTTAAGATGACAAAAAGTATGACGAAATATACTGACACCATCAATGAATAAAAGCAAGATGAGAGAAATGTTAGGGGGGACAAGTTGGGAAGGGATCTAATCCAAACTAGTCTCTTTGTGTGTTAGGGTGTTATGTATTTCTCTGTGTTTGAACATTGTTGGAAGCATTTGGGATAATGTGAGTACACAACTCTATATATTTTTTTCTCAATCTAAAGTTTTTTGTTTTTTTTTATCAGCTAAACCATGCTGGTGTGATTTTGCAAAGCTTGAAATACAAAAAAAGACCTAGATTGTAAGTCTTAAGATTATTTGACTGGTTTCACTGTCCTCCAATTGAATCATACATGTAGAAAAAAGAGGAATGCACAATTGAAGAAATGTAGTATTCTTAATATTAAACATACAACATATGTATTAATTAAGCATGTTAGATTTTAGTCAGCTAAATCTACAGTAGATTTTAAATCTCATCACATTGAGTTAACTATTACCAGATGAAAATTAAAACAATTCAGATGACTTAATGATGACTTAAACAACTGTCAAACTCTGGCTGGTCAAGCAGAGAGCAAAATGGCTGACAAATTTAAAACTTGTTTCTCTTAAAGGTTTCCTGACTGCTGCACAATCAAGCAACAAATTGCTAACTGATCCAGTGGAGCTTAAAGGTTACTGTGTAAGCTTTATGGGGATCTATTGGCAGAATACAGCAGAAATGTAATATAATATTCATAGGTATATTTTCAGAAGTGTGTAATCACCTGAAAATTAGAATCATTGTGTTTTCATTAGGTTTGTTTTGCTGTTTCCGTTTATATCTACAAAGTGCGTGGGTCCTCTTCCACAGAGGTCGCCATGTTGCACTGCCATGTTTCGAAAGTAGCCCAGAATGGACAAACCAACCAGTGACTCTCGTTGCCTTTCGTGTTTTGCAGGAGTTTTGTGGCCACTGTTGATTCTCCTAGATGGTTGGGTAGGAGAGAATGAGAAGAGTTGTTTGCAATCTGCAAACTCACTGCTAAATGTCACCCAATCCTACACACTAGTCCTTAAAACACGTCTATAGAAGAAGTATTAAAATTGCTGCTGTAAATTATAAACTAAATTTAAGTACTAGATTCACCTTAAAAGAATCACTTGTGATTCTTTTAATGATTTTCCTTTTCCATTTGCCCTGTCTGGCACCTGACACACAGCTGGTATCAAATTAGGCTAAAACAAACAAGAGGTACTTGCAATTCCTGTTTGCCCCAGATCTGATTTGCTGGAAATGTCATACTTTATCCTTTTAAGAGTGTGCTGTTCAATAACTTTCTAAAATTGGCTCAATATCAGGCTGCTGCTGTTCCTGTGAGTGCCTTGTTTTCCTTCTCCTCATCCCTCCATTCTCTCACTCAGCTAATGAAGGCCTCGTGGCCCACTGTTATTAAAATTACGCCCTTGCCTCTGATATTAATTGGGTCCGTAATAAGGAATGCGTCGGATTCATTATTTAATTGCAAGGGCACATTTGGAATACAGTTTCTGAAATGTATTTTTAATGAAAAACACTACATCCTGACCTAATCATATCAACCTTATTCTATCTAATTAAGGATGCAAAAAATCATTAGAGTTGCAAAATATTAGTTTCAGCTCTGTCGGGCTGCTCCTTTGCTCGCCTTCATGAATATATTTTTTTCCTGTCTATGATAAATAGTTAATGAGGGAAAAATGACAAAAATTTGCATGTAGGCAAATTAGTCTAATAGGGATATGTCTTTGCTGAGTTAGGAAAGTGACCCTTTTCACAGGAGGAATTGTTACAATAATTATGAAATAATGGCAAGGCCCATCTTATTTTGATGAAAAATGGTCTGCTTGAATAATGTAAAAATCATAAAATGCAATAACCCTAAATTTTCATCATGCTGGAGAATGTGTTAACGTGTTAGCATTTTATCAGTTTAATAACGCCAAATTAGGGCCAATATGAAGTATGCTGTAATTGTTGCTGTGGAGGGAGATATGCAGTAATGCAAGGATGATTTAGCAGTGCCACCACAGCAAGAGGCCATCAGCAGCTAAATGAAGCATTTTCTTAATCACAAACTTTGGGGGTGTGATTTCTTTCAAAGTCTCCAAACATTGGGAGGCTTAATTTTCTCCAAATAAACAGGTCCATCACCATCCCATTAGCAGTAGTGTAGTCACCTCTCGGAGCCAGGGCTGCAATTCATTAAGGCTTACACGACAGGTGTAAAGAAACAGGACTTGGAGAAAAACAGTGTGACTCTTTATATATGTAGTTACACACAACACAAATCTTGTGTGTTTAAAACAACCATTTTGATGCTACACTGACTTTTAATAGGGTGAATGGTGCCTCTGTCATTCCCTCTCTGTGCCACATGCACCTGTTCTCACGCTATGTAACTCTGGTGGCCTACAGTGCATGGGGCATTTCGGCACTAAGACACATTTTACCAACTTCATCACTGATTTTTTTGAAAGTGGATCATATTTTATGCACTGCTGTTCTTCAGGAGAATTGCAGAGTTTCCTCATGGACGATGAAGTCATACAGACAGACATCTATACACAGATGGTGTATTGGTGTCAAGCAGTACGTCTATGTTGCTGCCATATTGGACAGGGCAAGACTGACCTGTGTATAAATATATGTAAACGTGGGGAGCTGTTGTTGTTTTTCTGGATAAAAAGCACTATAACGTTAATTTCTCAACAGATTTCAATGTTGTGTTATATTCAAGGGTTCATCATCTATGTGGAGTAAGTTAGAAAGAGAAAATAAACTTTTTTTCTTACTCCATGTAGATCAGAAATATTTCAGTACTTTATAGCGCAGCTCCTCCATTTACAGTTGTACAACATTGACCAAAGCGGTCAATGCAGCATCTCTGTATAATATGTGTATGGATAAAGTAAACTGCTACTTAATGTAGCTGCTATTAGCTAGTAAGCTTATAGCGGTAGCTACTGCCCAGACTTGGGAGTTCAGACCACTTGGGGAGTGTTGCATTTTGCACTGCTATTACAGGAGCTTTGGATCACTGGGGGGAGGACGTTTTCAGGCCCGGGGAGAGGGGGAGTACTAGGGTGGGAGCAGTGCCGGTGTCGTTCTAGAAATGGAGCCGGGCAAGCTGGCAACATAGTCAGGCTCACAGTAGAGGTGAAGACCAAAGAGGACAGAGGAAGCATAAGAAAGGAAAAAGAGAGATTGCTCAAGCAAAAAGCTGCTAGGCAAAAGTCAGTTTCAGACTGGCTTTTAGTCGTTGAAAGTAAAGTGAAAGTGAAAATAAAGACTGTATCATGTAGCTTTAAGACAGTTTCAAGTAAGATAAATGTGTTGTTTTCAAGTACCAACAATGTAAACAATATTTATCATCTTCTGTCTTTTTGAATGAGCTCAGTTTTGATAAGATTCTTAATCAAGAGAACAGGAAGTGAGGTCACCTTCTGACTGATGGTTTCTATTCTATTCTTATTAGGATTTCTATTATGGCCCATAATGCTGAATAAATCTTGTGGCACAGCAGATAAACAGTGTTCAAAACAAACTTGTGTCGACACCAGCTGATGAACTGCAATCATTATTCCCATTTGTGTGACAAGTGCGGCAAATTCTAATAGACAAAATCCCATATTTATTGATAGTGAAAGATGAATACATATTAGTTGAAACACCGTCAATCACAACTTGAGAATTTTCCACTCACACTCTGGGGAGTAGGCCTTCAAAGTATTGCCCGATTTGTCAATGCAGGGTTTCACAGAGGAGAAGATGGATTTCTTGTGATTAGGATTTTGCAATCATACAAATATTAAAGCGATATTCCACTCTTAGATAATCATCCACTCAGTATGTACTCACCCCTATGCCGATGTGATGATGGGTGAAGATCTTCAGTTCACAAAACAATCCTGGAGTTTCAGCAGAAAACAGGGTCGCAGCCAAATCCAGTACAATGGCAGTGAATGAAGACCCAGTTT
Organism: Lutjanus argentimaculatus; assembly: GCA_034769285.1. Taxonomy (NCBI): domain Eukaryota; kingdom Metazoa; phylum Chordata; class Actinopteri; order Lutjaniformes; family Lutjanidae; genus Lutjanus; species Lutjanus argentimaculatus. The sequence continues at coordinate 22,967,893 of JAWZSL010000009.1, read as the reverse complement.
AAAACGTTAAAAAAAGAACACAAAACAAACACAAAATGTCCATTAAGAGATATACGAAGTCTCGCGAGATTGACGCCATGTTTACATCCTACCGGCTACAAGCTACAGTTGACATTTCGGCTGAAAACATGGCATAAATGTCATCTTTTGCGGTTAAATTTTAATGTTGCGGCTCGCGGACACTTGGACTACACCACACAAGCAGGATGGAGACATTTTGTGTTTGTTTTGTATTCTTTTTTTAACGTTTTGAACTGGGTCACCATTCACTGCAATTGTACTAGATTTGGCTGCAACCCTGTTTTCTGCTGGAACTCCAGGATTGTTTAGTGAACTGAAGATCTTCACCCATCTTCACATCGGCATAGGGGTGAGTACATACTGAGTGGGTTATCATGTAAAGTGGAATATCACTTTAACTACAGTGAGCCTCAAAAAACATATTTTTTTAATTAGTCAAGACTGGTGCATAAATTTCTTAACAGCCGGTCCATCTTTCACCAGAAACAGAGAATCTACTGTAGTTTCTGGTTCCATTTTACCCCGTCACAGCCATATGAACTTGTGCATGCAAAGAGCACGGGAGTTAATGAACACCGAGCGATGTGTGCCACTAACAAATCCTAGAGAATAAATTAAAGGGGGCTGCAGTTTGATCGCTGTGTTCCATTTCCCTTATCTCAACAAGTCACATTTTCAATCACTATGCAAAGATTCTACATCGTGCGCAGGCTCGGTGCTAATACACTGCCCTTCCCTGTGTCATCACCATCGACCTACGCTGGGCTGTCAAACACGCGACAGCCTCTCCCCAGCGATAGTAATTTCATGGGGACATGCATTTATGTGAACTGGATTCCTGCATTCCTCATGATGACATCAAGTTGTCCACATTAAGAGGATGCCCGGTGTAACATGTGCATATGCACCCCAGTATGTGTGTTGATTGAGCAGTCTTTCTTTAATGAAATATCTTTGGAAATTGGTTTCCACAGACTAATCAGGCAGCCCGCTAGCCGAGTTTCTGTTTTGGTAATTATCTTGTACTAATTAGAATGAAGCTAAAGACCTCTGAGATGAATTCTCAGCTTTCTGAAATGTAACTAAAGAAAATGTAATGATATAAAATGAGCCTATTCTATACATCCTCTCGGACGTAATATCTTCGTTAAAGTGACCAAATTGTGGTATTGATGAACAGTGTGATATCTTCATGGCTGCCATTACATGTTCCTCTCAGTATCACACTCATCCTGCCCCAGACAATCTTTCCTTCCTGCTGCAACATAGCAGAAACCTCCTGGGGTTACAAACAACCAACTGTGATTCCTGCTCTGCACACAGACCAATCTAACAGATTAGTATCAGTGACCTTTTGGCTCATTCTCTCGTTAAGAAAACATCCATTAGCTCAATTAATCTCCAAGGGTTTGAGGAGAAGAGAGACAGGAGAGGGTACAGTGTGGTGAGATGCTTACCTTGCGCCTCTCGCCATTGAAGCCTCTCCACTGCTCTGCCTTCTTGACAATGTAGCTCAGCTCCTGATTGGACAACTCCAGGTCTTGAGGCAGGAAGTATGTCCCCTCCTTGGCCGTGAGCCGCTGAAAGATGTCCAGCATGCGACCGTCGTTGTGGAATCTGGAAGGTGAGGTGTGAAAGATGAAAGCACTTTTACACTGGAGAAAAACCCACTAACACACACTAACATCTGGATTTTGTGTGAGAGGGTACAATCAGCATTCCAGCCCGGGTATTACCCAATGATATGCAGGAATATCTAGGAATTTGCGCTCCTTGTCAGCAGGGAAATTAAGACTTGTCTCCTCTGTTGGTCACTTCAGCAACTCTTTTGCTCTTTTTTCATATACATGTACTTCTGGGCTTGACTCAGTTTGAGTCAGCCAATGGGCTAACACAGTGGAGTACACTAGATGTACACTGTGGGTATACGCTTGCCATTAGATGCTTGTTTCAGGCGGCATTGCAGCATCAGGTATCTGTGTTTTGAAAGTCCAAGATCAAAACTTAGAGCTAGCAACCTACATGGTGAAAATGGCAAATTAGCACTTGCTCGCTAATGGTATGAACTGTTGCCATTCTTTGCCTTTAATTTTTGCAAATGTTCCACCAAATCAAGTCCTCCCTTGATGCTAATTTGCAGGGACACCGTCGCTTCATTCTCAGCTTAGCACTGTCTGAGACTACTGTGACTGATTTAGAGAAATACAAACAAGCCAGGGCTTATCCCCTGTAGCAGATGATCATGTGTTGAAACCAGACTTTTCTCAAGCAATGTGGAGAAAAGTCTGGTAAGGTTAGTGTGATTTAAACCAAAACACAGTTGTCTGGATTCAAGTAGCTGCAAATGGTGAATAAACCTTTTATTTCTTAAGAATCCTTCACAATAAAAGTTTCCCCATTATTTTGTTATCCAAAAGCTTTTAATATGAAGCAGCCAAACCAGAAATGCTGTATTTTCATCAGCAGTAATTTAACACAACTCCCGTACAGCTGCACGCAAGCATAAAACAGTAACATAAAGCTGATAACTGAAAGCAACACAGGAGAGAAACTAAACTTCAAACCACAGAGATTCAGTTAGAAGCTACAAAAGTACTGAGAGCTGAATAGAAAGACTTTCTGCACAGACCTGAGTTGAGTCTCAGTTTTCCAGCATACATCAAAGAAAAAAAAAAAAAAGGGAAACCCATCTACTGGCAATGGGAAAAGATTTAGCCTGTTTTAGCATATTTAGCCATGTTAAAAACCCATATATATGCATTACTTTCAGTGTTGGACGTGAGGAGGGGGAAGCAGTTGCATGCGTGATGCCATACTGAATCACTGTCTTTCGCCCTGTAAAGGTCACATGGGTCAAATGTCAAAGCAAGGAAAAACATGCATCTTTGTCTTGTGTCAAAAACAATAATTATGGATAACTAGCTGTGTGGCTATTTCTATGTCAAACAGCATCATGACCTCTTTTTTACTGTCATACTGGCTTGCTTTTATGGAGCAGGTCAAATCACAATGATCCCAACTTGCTGGAAGAACACATGAATCTTCTATTGATTACACAAAGCATGTTTGCAGTGTAAGTATAATACATCAATTGAAGCACAATGAAAGAGCAAAAGGAATCAAAAAAAATGGCCTGTGAGTGGGAAGCACTTTGTTAACACAAGCTGACTGTAGCGCTGTCTGCACTTGGCTGTGTGTCTGCGTGGTCGTACATCTGTTAATGTGTGGGAGTCAGATCCTGGGATATTCTTCAGTGTTAATGCTGGGCTTCAAAGATGGCAGATGCAACGGACGTGCTGGTTGCAGATGTGTCTGGAGAGACGGGCCTGAGTCACAAGAAAACGTTCGCACAGCAGAAGGCATATTGATTCATACCTCCAGATGAGCGCACATCACCAAAGTGTTATTTTTCCTTTGCCACACAAGGGTGCACGCAGCCAAGCCCTAAAAAGAATCACCATGTCTGTAAACAAATGCCTTGGCTGACCATCAAAACCAGAAGACCTTGTGCCCTTCCATAGAGATTCTAGTCTGTCAGAGGGTAATCAACTCTCAAATAAAACCAACATCAAGGAGACCGGGATTTATACAAGAAGCTGGTACGGAGCTTTGAACTCAGCATCATTCCCCAGCGCTCTTGGGAGAGGGATGTTTGTAGAATCTTGACCTCAGACACAGGAATAGCATGCATTCATTTTCATCCTACACTTGAATTGTGCTTCTCATTCATTTATGCGGTCTCTCTCTTGGAGGAATTCACCAGCTTTGTATCTCTGTGCTTCAAAACTGGCTCATTTCCTTAGTGTTGGAAGTGCCCTGAATCTAAGTATGTGTTACTTATATCTGGGCTATGACCTGGATGATAAGGCTCTCATCAGCTCCTCTTCAGTATAGGGGTCACCGTAAGGACGTGTATTAACTTATGGAATACATTTCAGCTGAATATTCATAGCAACATGTCGATGGTGGATAAAAAGGGAAGTGTATTTTTGTGTGGGAAACCGACATACAATAAATATATTCAAACAGAATATTAAGGAATTATGCAATGCTCTCTATCTTTGACTAAATTAAATCACTGAACATGCTAAATATTAATCTTTTATTTCCAATAGAGGAGTGTCCTTCCCTGTTTCTTATCAAACACAGCAATTGTCTAAGGGACATGAAAGCAAGTAATTTAATTTAATTTAATCTAAGACTAGTTCTGATCAGAGTTTTGCTAAAGTAGATTTAAAATGAGTAAATCAAGATTTAAAAAGAAGCAGAGCTCTGTTGCATAATAAAAAACTAATTTCTGTTTAGTAAATTTAGTTTATTGATGTTAACTGAAATGAAACAGAGTTTAGTCAATATGGAGATGCTTGCTTACCAAAATTAAATCAAAGAAATATATAAATATAAATTTGAGTGCTGTCGGGACCTAGTAAGTATAAAAGAGTGGGGAAACCATCAACTTTCGGCTGCTTTGTTTGCTAACTACCTAAAAAATTAACAAAACTTTACATTGTTTGCTATCAAGTCTAGTTAGCCTATTCAAGAAGGCTCAAAATTTCTCCTCTTGATAAAAAAAAACTGTTGGACAAATTAATGGAGAAATATGGCCAAATAATAGAAAATTAAGAACAAACAACAGCACAATAAGGTGAAAAAATGACAGAAACTGGTGGACTGTTTTAATGGATCAACTGCAGTGAATAAAACCCAATTTGTCTGTCCCATAATTTTGATTTTTTTCACTCCATCTTCCAGAAAGGTAGCATTTTAAAAGTTAAAACTCCTCAAGTGTTAAAGAGTTTAACATTTAGGTGCAACAGAATTAAATTTAATCTTGAATTAGAGTAAAAACTAAACTGAGGTCTAAAGAGAGGTTAACGTTTAATCTTTATTAAATCTAAGCTGGTTTAAAAGTTTGGTGAGCCACAATTTAAATCATAATTTAATCAGGTTTAGAAATTATTCCTTGTTGGTGCAACCCAGCCGTTGTCTTGAACCTTGTAATCATTTGGATATAACTGCACCATTATCAATGTAACATCCCTCTTTTGGGTGTTTGTGAAGTTTCAAAGAGGACTGAGGTGTAAAACACATCAGTGATGTGTATTTTTTGCAGCCAGTGAATAAAGGCTGCCTAAAATGTAATTAAAAAAGGATAACAGTCCATTCTATCTATACATATAGCCCGAGGCATTTTTTTAGAAATAGGTCACGCTCTGTGTCAGAGCCCCTTCCTTGCAGCCAATAGGAAACTGTAACCCATAAAATTATCAGCCTTGCTTCAGCCTCGTGGCCTACATTCAATACAAACCCGTGTGGCGGTTGAGTGGCAGAAGTCATTATTCCCGGCTGCTGTTTTAATATTGTCCATTTAGCTGGAGCCCGATAAGCGTCCCGCTTACTGAAATTAGATGGCACCCTCTCCTCGGCCGCCAATCTCAAACTGATTAATTCAATAAGGGTTTTCTTACATTTTGAGCCGTTAATGGAATTTGGTCTTATATGAGGGTGGGAGAACACACCTTGGATGAATACTGAGTTACATTATTCAGTAATTTATCACCCGCCCTTCTACTTTTTTTTAACTTCCATGCTGCAAAAAATGATGGCCTTCTATTATTTAAAAAGTGCAATAGTCATCTTTTAAGCTGGAAATTTGGAAGCAATGGTTCTGCAGTATAGGTTTAAGTTCCACCCTCACATTGCAATGCGTGTCAATCTCATGTGATTCTCTAAAAGTGAGAAAAAAGGCAACTGGGCTGTGGGAAATTCAGACTTATACTGATGTTGTTTGTGTTTTCTGTCTTTCCAACCAATCAGGAAGCTTCTAAACAGGTTTACTGAGGACATGAAGGCTTAGTAGAAGAATTTGTTTAAACAGTCTGAGGTGCTAAAACATAATACAAACCTAGCAAGTGAATGCTTCAGCATGGCTGACCTCAATCTGCAAGACATGAGTGGAACACGCACTGCATTAAGATAGAGTATATGTGTTCACCACCATGTATATGCAGTCCATTTCAGTATGTATGAAACCTGCAGTGATACCAACCATGCAAAACATTCAGCCTAATCGGATAATGTAAGGGGGTTATATGTTCACGCTATATCAAAACACATCTAACTTTTGAATTAGAAACGCTTTCAATTTTCCAACCAATTGCAGAGTATGTTCAAAAAAGGGAACTGCGTGTGTGTGTTTCTGCTTTTGTGTCTGATAACTTAATGTGTGTGTAGATGTGTGAGGTTGATGCATAACTGCATAAGTAATTCCATGCGACTATAAAATCAAACTGGATTAAATCAACATTTGTTTTCATTTTCTGTTGTTTTTTGTGCTTTTCTGTGGACAGAGGAGGGAAAGAGAATGTGTGGATGGGGTGGAACATGGCACGAAGCTGCGGGGGTGGAGGGTTTGGAGTTATTTCTGAACGGGTGCTTGAGAAGAGTAGGCTGGTGAGGGCCAGAGTGTTTCAGAAAGGGTCTTCCTCTTCATTGGCAGACTGTCCCTACAGGCTGCGTCAATTCAAAAATACCCAAATGATAATACCCGGCTCGAGCTGTGCTGTGATGCTTTTCGAGCCACCAGGAAGGTCAGAGCTCAAAGTTAAGGGTGAATGAGTTATGACTGGATCCACTGGTACCAGAATCAGTTGTATTTCTGGGAGTATGATGCACCAGTGTGTTTTGTCTCAGTGATACAACATGGCACTTCTCAACACTGACATGCACTGACAGTTAGTTAGTTGCCTTCTGCTACTGAGACCTGTTCTTAGGCTGCACCTGACTGATGCTAGTGGCTCATTCATGTTCACGGTAATTGGTCCGCATGTTCACCTGCAAAATGTCACTCCAAGAGACAGAGACCGACTACAAACAATCATTTACCATCCATGAGGAGATGCAAAATGATCTCAACCATGTGTAAAATGACAACAAAAAGAGACTAAAACAACTACAAAGAGAACAAGATGACCACAACTATACACAGAAAAAATGTGGACAGACACATAATACCACAAAATGACAACAAAGGCACACAACTATAGAGCAACACAAAATCAATACAAAGAGACAAGACTACAGAGCGATGCATAAAAACTTAAAAACATGCTAAATGCTAAATGCTCAACACACAAAATTCAGCAAAATGACCAAAACCACAACCATAAAGTGACACAAAATCAACACAGACACAGAAAACTACAGAAAGATGCAAAACAAATACAATGGAATATGCAAAGTGACTACAAAGAGGCACAAATTGACCACAAAAGGACACACAAGTACATAGAGCCATGAAACAGCTACAAGGAGACACAAATTGACCACAAAATGACTTCAAGGACACACAAAACAACCGTAAAGTGACACAAAACCAACACAAAAAGACAAAATCTACATTAAGATGTGTATTGGCTACAAAGACACAAAATGACAACAAAAACAGGCAAAACAACCACACAATCTGCGTGTCTTGGTGAAAACAAACATGAAATACATTCACAGTTAGCCAAATGATAGCATAGGTATCAGACCATCATCTTTCTCTGTGTCTCACCTGAGCAGGTAAATGGAGAGGATGGTGACAGAGAGCAGGAAAAGCACAGCGTACAGGAAGAGAGTGATGATCACTCCTGCTGCACCTGATTGGTCGGCTCGATAGAAGTGCCAGTACAGCTTGGCTGCATCACCCACCGGTGTGTCTGGGCTGTAGGCGAGACGCTGAGGAGACAGAGATTGAAAGAAAAAGGAGAAAAAAGACAAATCTGTAACTGCTAGATGTATGAGACTGGACATTTGCAATACGGGGAGGATCTCGCCCAGGACAGAGATCGATCAAAGGAAGATCACGTGATGGCTCAAGGACGAAGTTTCACACACTGGTCAGCTGGTGTTCCTCTCACTCTACTAGCATTGCTGACTTTTTTAAATAACAAATAAAGTTTGGATTTTTTTATTTGAAATTAGGTGAAAATATAAATAGTTAATGCCATTTAAGCATAATTTGATTTTGTCATCACCTCTTGTCAAGTGATTCACAGTTCAAAATATTTCACTGACAAAATCCAACCCACTGCCAAAAAAGACACCCATCTAACCTTGCACATTTTCTTTCTCACCCTCTCCCCCCTCCCCCCTTTTTTGTAATCTAAAGTCACTTTGCCAAGATAAAGTGAACTCCTATTTAAAGTGCACAAGTGTCCAAGTTATTTTTAAGTGACTTACCCCGAGGACGGCGTCCACTGCAAAGACTGCCAGGGGGTCGAGGACTGTCCACACTCCCTGAGCCATGATAAACTTTGACGTGAAGGAAGGGAGTGAGCCAAATATCTGTTGACAGCCCCATCTGATCAGAACCAGCAGGAACGTTACTGCGTTCAAGGTCAGGGGACCCACCACCACCATCGCCAGCTCCTCCCGGGTGTGGAGCAAAGAACTCTGGTACACGAGGTCCACCGTGTGTGCGTGGAACTGGAATCTGGCGGGAGAGGAAACGGAGGCGGCGCGTGAAGTGTGTGCATGTGTCAATATGGATGTAGCATATTTGTGTTTGTGATGCTTTGCAGCTCAAGGGCAACTGGTTCCAGTAATTCACACACTATGTTATATTGTTTGTGGTTGATTCAGTCATATTTAATTAGTCTGATGATAATTAGCATTATAATTGGCTTTTACTAGTATATGCTGCCTTACTGGTCACATGTTAAAGGGACAGTTCACCCCATACCAAAAATACATATTTTTCCTCTGGCTGTAGTGCTATTTATCCATCAAGATAGTTTTGATGTGAGTTGCAGAGTTTTGGCGATATCAGCCATTGAGATGTCTGCCTTTCCAACAATAAGGTAAGTAGGTGGCACTTTAATTATTTGAAAAAAAGCAATCTGCCTTTGCAGAAATCATTATCTAGTTACTTAAGATCCACAGACTCTGTTGTGATCATTTTCTTATAGGGAATACTTTTTCTCTCTGTCAGAAAAATATGGATTTTTGGGAGATGCACCAACTGCAATTTCCTTGGCCAATTCCAATTTTTTTTTAAAAGTATGATCTACTCATTTTGATTTTGGCCAATTCTGATTGTCTTTCTTTCTATTAACTATTTTTGACACTATACACAACCTTTTTGCAACTTTTCTTCGATGGAAAATTAAATTTTATGTTCACAATCTCACATGATCACATAGGGAAGCAGGTTCTGGCGGATGGCCCCCACCTTAATAAAGAGCCTGGATCCGCTGGAGGTTTCTGACCTGTTAAAAGGAGGTTTTTCCTCACCACAGTTGCCTCAGTTCTCGCTCTTGGTGGAAACAATTGGGTTTATAAAGAGGATGGCCTAGACCTGCTCTATTTGAAGTGTCCTGTTATGATTTGGTGAAGAGCAAATAAAATTGCAAAAAAAAAAAAAAAGAGAAAATCAGCCAGAACTAGAGGTGAGATTTTAACTGTTAGTTTTAATATCGTCAACAGTGATATGCTAGCTAACATTAGCCTGAAGGGCTAAATGTTTACTGTTGTTTGGTCACTGACACCATGAGCTGCTCAGCTGCTCTGTCTCCTTGTAGACTCGCTCTTTTCCTTTCATCCTGTGTTCTTGGAAATTATCGCTGCTCTTATTTTATTATTGGATGTTAACCAGCCCTGTTGAATATGGCTGTGCCGTTACTGTCTGTGTTGCTGGGGTGACCTGTCCCTTAAAAGAAAACTTTCACTGGCTTGACAATCTGTACATACATCATATTTAACTTTTAAAAAGTAAAAAACATATCAAAATCAAACTGACAGATGCTACAAATAGCAGTATTAACACCTGTGTTAATACAAATCAAATGGAAACTTGAGAAAGCTTTTGTAAGTTAAACTTCCCATTTACCGCAAGCCTCATGAGTTTCTTAATCTTCCCATCAGTCAGGAGGAGGTAGAGCCAGTGGTGGCAGAGGAGAGGTCCAGTTTTTGCTCATTAATTTCCATCTGATTTGCTCCAAGAGTCAAGCATCTCTCAGATTCTGTCCATTAATCTGACAGTGGAGGTCCATCGGTGTTTTATCTGAGGCAAATCTCCCACCACACAGATTCAACCCTCCAAAAGTCCTTTCAGAGCACAGAGATTACCTCACTGAATGACCGGCGCAGACGGAGGAGTTTAATGTTATTTTTAACACTGTAGGCTTCTATTTTCCAGATAAATTGCACTGTTAAATCTCATTCCAAGAATGACAGGGGAATATTTCATTTATAGCGAATTCTGATATATGATACGATGAAACTTTCCAGTTTAATAAATTTGACATTGCATTTTTGACATTGGCAGCATCGCTCCATATCAAATATTGACGGTGGCAGCCTCATTCTATATTAAATCAAATTTGGTGCCTCTTCAAATGTGATATTGAAGTGTCAAAACTGCATGTGGTACTTTTATAATGGCTTTAGCATGTGCAGAGCTATCACCAGGCATGTGGATCAGTGGTGCAAAGTACATTTATTCCAGGTCTGTGCTTAAGAACACTGTAGAGGTACTTGTTCTCTGAGTATTTTTTATTTTATGCTACTTTGTATTTTTACTTGGCTACAGTATTATACTTTTTAATTTAAATTGGGCGTCTAGATCCACTTACCAGTATTCCTTATCTCTTTACACGTATGTGTTGAAATGAGATTTTATATAAATGCCTTGTGTCTTAAATGGAAAAATATCACAGATAGGGGCACATATGCTTTAATAAGTTCTTAACTTTTACTTTTGGTTAGGTAAAATTCTATGTAAAACTGTTGTATTGCGACTTAAAACAAAACAAAAAAAAAAAAAAACGAGGAAGGAAGAAGCTGATAGGTGACTGAAGCCACATTGGGTCCAGAGACTCTGTTGCTCCTGGGCACACTTTGCTGTCCGCTGATGTCCGAGGGTGCATTATGGGGAAGGAGGAGGCACAGAGAGACAGAGTCAGAGAGGAGGAAAAAACAGAGCGAGATAAAAACAAGAAGGGAGGGAGGCCTGTCATCACACCAGCCACTCTGACTGTCACTCTGTGCCTCTGTCTCCCTCTCACTGGGCACCAGCAGCTCTGGCCACTGCATGGAGAGAGAAATGCTCGGAGGGAGAGCAGCAGATTCGGACATGTGGAAGTTGTCATCCGACGTTGACCCCCTCTGTTTTCGCATTTTTGTTTTTTTTTCACCTCCTCTCCACCCCCTCAGTCCATCCTTTTTTTTTATTCCACCACATTTTTTTCCTCCCTCAGCCTTCCTCTATCACTTTCCATGATTTAACCGTGATGTTTGCACCCCCATGTTATTGTAATAAAAACCTGCTTGTGTGCGTGTTTGCAGCCAGCTTGTTTTATTGTGATGAATTAAATCAGCACCATATGCCATTGAGATGTGATTTAACAGTTCTGTGGTATCTTATTGCTGTTTATTATCAATGCTGCGTACCAAATAATAACAATAAATTCCTTCCAAATAATGTAGCCTTTTGGGACTTAGAGCCGTGTGGTGAAATCAACAAACTCCCCCAGCAATGGTTTGTTAATATTGAGAGAGTCTTGTTAAAATGTTAATGGGGGGATTCCAAACAGATGATTTGGGCGTATCCAGTGTGTGTGTGTGTGTGTGTGCGCATGTTTGCCAACACACACACTCAGACATCCTCTGCTCCTTCCCCACTCCACATCCCATTTCATCACAACCATACTTTCCACGTGTGTGTTTCTGAGCTTGCATACATGTCAGTTGTGTTGCTGCAATTTGCCTATGTGCTTCAGCAATCTATGTATCTGCCCTCCATGTGAAGGGATTTATGTGGGTGCTCAGAAAGTGTCTATGTGGTTCGTCTGTATGTGTGTGAATCCATACGCTTCCCCTCCGCCCGTTTGTGTGTGTATGTGTGTGCGTTCAGGGCGATATCAAAGGAAGCAAACTCACTTGTTGACAGGAACTGCTATGGCCTGGAGGTAGAGCCACTGGCTGCAGTAATGCAGGTAGAGCCTCACAAACCACATCAAAGCCAGCAGCAGCATAATGAGGCCGAGCTGCCGAACGGAGCCATGCCAGCTCCTATGCGGCTGTTGTTGCCGCGGCAACGGCAAGCCCAGCTCGGACGGCAGCATGCGCAGGGCCAGGCGGGCTCGGTCAGACAGGCGCGAGGGCCGGGAGCTGGATCCAGCTGGTACCGATCTGTTTTTAGACAAAGCAGAATCAGACGCTTGTGACACATTCATGACAAGTTTATACTATAATATTTATTCAAATACCTTTTTAAACACAGTAATACATATGAGTGTCATCCTCAAACTGTCAAGTATCCTAGCACTGACACTTTTTTTGACACTTTATTTGAATGGGTGAGGAGCTGTCATAACATTGTCATAACCATGTCATGACACCTGTCATGAACATGGAGTCTTTGTGAATGTTTATGATTGTTGTCATTAAGTTTCATTTGGTCACTTATGTATTTTTTAATGGAAATTTGACATTGTTTGAGATGTTTGTGTTATGACAACTTGACATTTATCAAGCCAATAATGTCTTTGTAATGACAACTTGACATTAAGCAAGACAACATAACCTTTCAACGTCTTTGTCATGACAACTTGACATTATCAAACTTAAAGAAACTTTTTAGCCTCATGTTTTAACGTTACATTATACTCTTATGTATAATGTAATGTGATAGGTTTTGACACTGACCCATCATGACATGGACTTCAATTAAAGTGGTACCATTTGGACTTGTCATAAAGATGTCAGTAAATGTTATAAGGCTGACAGAGTTACCTGATGGACAGATAGCAGTTAGTTAGTTTACTTGTTGCTTAAGCAGGCTAACCGCTGTCTGCTGTTATCTATAGCTGGAGTTAGCTAGTTAGCTTGGAGACCAGATTATGTTGTCTTGGCTAATGTCAAGTTGTCATAACAAAGACACCTTAAACAATGTAATGATAGTCTTATGCACACCCCTTCAAATACAGTGTTACAACACTTTTTTTTTCATTCTTGAACACAGGATTGCAAAACAATTCTCGCATAGGTGACAGTGTAAGTAAAGATTACTTAGCTAGCACAATGTACATTGTGTTGACATTAAGTGGATCTCGGCTGTTACATATCAAAGTCACCATGACTCACCAAACTAGATCTAACGACCAGTGCAAATACCTTCTTTTCTTTGCATCACATATAGTATTCAAATGCATGCTTTTGCTATTAGATGCATACAGTACATCATAGGTTTTTGAATACTACATTTCCCTAACGTAGTATTCAAATTGACACACATTCATGCCTGTACACAAATGTACTCTTTCACACACACACACACACAACAGGCACACACAAAACAGATAGGAATCCCTTCCAGCAGTGCTCAGCTTCCCTCAGCACCTCTGCCTCCTCTGTGCCGCCCTTTGTCAGGCCTGCTCAACTATTCCCTTTCATATAGAGGGCACAGATGGAACAGTGGAGGCAAGAGGAGAGAAGAGGTGAGAAAAATTAAAAATATGTTACAAGGGCTGCTAACAGCTTTGCATCAAAAATGTCATACAATGCATATTAGTTTACAGCGTGTCTGTGTAAATTAATGTGTATTGATACGTGCTATTTATTATCGTTTGAACACAAGCAGACACTGATGACCTCCATCATTTGGCTGACAGTAATTAGTCCAAGGCTAAAGTAGGTGTATACAGTGGAGCTATGGTTAGCATTACAGAGTGTGACTTGAGGCCTTTGCCTGTGGACATCCCTATGTCTCACCACTGTGTCCCAGAGCACAGTTGGAATTCACTTTGTAGTGTGTATCTAGGGAAAATGATATACTGCCTAAAGATGAAAAATGAAAAAAAAAACAAAAAAAAAAACCCCAGAATCAATTGTATTGCACCCCCCTTCACCAAATAATTAGGCTAGACTTGCATCAAAATGCAGCATTGTGTTTTCTTCTGCTTGTATTGCTGAAATGTGAACCATCACACATTTTAAAACAGAAAGAGATCATCTTTCTTGTTCCTGTGAGGTGGGTACACCCTCTGAAGTGTTAAATTATTTGAAGTTATCAAGTTCCTTTGTGGATGCACACAAGAGCAGTGATGTAGTGTACAGCACACGTGGGAGAACTCGACATTCATTCAGAAAATGCTCAGTCAACAGTTTGGGCTGATAAATATTCATAGCTTGGCTGAAATAAACTTGAGCAGCGAGGATAAACATCTGTCGGAGAAGTCAGTTACCGGTCAGTTCTGCAGCTGAGATTTTAAACTACAGCCTGCATCCCACTTGTTCCTACTGTGCTGTGTGAGGTCAGTGTGATGCTCTGAGAGATAATATATGCAAAGAGATGTAGGGATGTATTGCTTTTTCATTACATGTAAATTATCATCTGAAGGCCCTTTTTACTGTTGTTTTTCTATGAGTTATGTCACATGAAAATCACAGTATGTGGTAAAAGAACAAACTGTCAGCTATTTATAATGCCATGTCATGGCCTCAATATTAATATTAATAAATGACACTGGATAATGGTAACACTTTATAGTGAGTGAATTATCATGAATTCATACATGTGTTCATGCACAAAAAAAGCATGAATTCAGTCATGTAGTACTTGATGAACTATCACATGTACAAGAATTAACAATATTTCATGCATGATTGGTTGCGAAAACAATTCACTATATTCACATAGCAAATAGGAAATCCCACAAATTGTTATTTCACTGCTTACCAATTGATCATCAACTGAAAAGACAATGGAGAGTGAAAATCTGGAGAGACATCAGGCCATATTTCAAGGTAAGTAACATATTTGATAACCTTTTAGCTACCATAGCTAACATTAGCATTCACCTACAGTACTTCGTAGCAAACATAACCTGTTAATAGTGGTACATGATACGATTAATTCAGGAATATCAAGTTATATGGCATTATATGAGTATGGACAGACATGGATGTAAACAGCAACTTGACTGGCTGGTGGAGACATACAACTGTGAGGCAGTAATTCTATTTTTTTGACTGTTCTGTTTTTTACAACCATTGACAGCTGACTTCACACTCTTCTTAACTGGCCGCTAGGGTTCACAAGTGATCAACAAACATTTCAGTTTGAAATCATGTTATAGCTGGGGACAATGTATGTGGGTATTATTTTAATGTTGGGGCAACTTTGCAAATCTCTGCTGGTTCCATCTAGCAGTTGTGGTGGTATTGCAGTAGGTGCTTCACCACCTGTTGCCTAGCGGGGATCTGCACTGTACTGAGTGCATGGCTCTAGTTACTGTATCATTTGTGCATTAAGTCATGTATGAGATACGGTTAATCCTTGTACATTCCTGATTGTTCATAACGTACTGCATGAATGAAGTTGTGTTTTTTTATAAACAAAGTCATGTATGAAATTTACCAAGATAATTTTAACACCACAACCCCCAAGTGTGAAAATCCCAAGTGTTATGTAAGACAGAAGCCACTAGATTTTCAGGGCAGACATTGCCAAAATTGATATGTTGGCTTTTCAGGTCACTGCAACAAGAAAAAAAAAAAAAAAAAGGAAAACCTTTTACTGTGACTGCACAATGTTGAAAAGTGTGCAATCCAAGTGTCAAGTGTGTGTTTATACAAGATTCTGAAGTGTAACACAAACAGGAACATGATAATGTAAGAGCAAATGTGTCCCTGCTTCCCTATTATGATTTTGACAAAGGCACTTCCATTCCGTTCCAAGCTTTATCATGACTTGCTCCACTGTGTGGTATAAAACTGCTTTCCGCATGTCGGCAAAAGTGGAATTATGGAGTAGACAAAAAAGCAGTGTGTCACAGACACAGGCAAGATGCTACCCTGTCAAGTGACATTAAAGGAAAACAGCAAATACAACCTGACGCCCATCTTTCATATAATGAAGATATTGATGATGCATGAAAGAGGAATATTTTTAGACGTCTTCATGTGGCGGCCTCTTCCAAAGGAAACCGGTAACATGATGTGAAATCTGTTATCACCACTGAATTGATTTCATTATGGCACCTCCAATTACAAAAGTACAATACAGAAAAAGAGGGAAAGGCAGGGGGTGGAGGTGTGGGCTTTTTATCTTGCAGGAACGAAGGATGTTTCATTTCAATATCACAGCTTGTCCCCCGAACGACTGATAGCATGTGGCGTAGCGGCCCAGAGATGAAACTAACCATTTCAACAGGCATGCATTGGCACATAATGCTATGTTTTAATTGTAGTTTATATGATTCTGTGAAATCTGGGCCAGAAGCTGTTCCCTCATTATCTTTTGATATGTTTGTTGTTCATTCCCATGTCATCAAAGCACGTTGCAAAAGGACTAATCATCCTCCTTCAACCTTGCCACACAGTGCCAAGGCCTGTAAATCAGATTTAACTAGCATATGTCTGTCAACCACTGGAGCAGGAACCATCTCCTGGACTGGTTTTCCCAGGCTGCGTCCCTCAACGTTGTTCAGCATGACAACAAACGGGAGCTGTGCTCTTAAAAATAGCACAAAGTGAGTAGCAAGTACGGACAAGTATTAAACCTTTAAGACGGCATGGGTAATGAGAGTTGGAAGAGCGGAGGGAGGAGAGGAGTACAGTGGGGTGTTACATTTTAAATAGGAGATTTATGGTGAGAAGGCTCCAGGGCCGAGGAGAGTGAAGGTAACCCTCCGAATCCCTCCACATTGCCCTGATGGCTTAAACCCTCCAGTCTAAGGCCACTTAAAGTATTGGACTTATCCCTTTATTTTGAGGATTAAGTTATTTTCTGTCACTTTCTTATTTGGGCCACAGGCATTGTTTATAAATGCACTAAAACCACACATCTCTTCCCACATAGTCGAAGAATAGTTTGCTGTTGGGGAAATAGAGAAAGCGAAGATACAGTGTGGAAATAGACTTAACAGATTGACAGATAACGTGATTGTTTTCTTAGTGGCCCAGATGCACGAGCGTTGTGGTGATTATGGAAGTGTGATTATCTTAGGTGTCAAGAGATAGGACTGAAGATACCGTGTCTTTGTTTACATTTCATTTTTGAAGAATGCTGATAATGCATTTGTTTAGGGTTGTGACAGTATCTGTCATCGGTCGTCTGCAGGTTACGCA
Source organism: Lutjanus argentimaculatus (assembly GCA_034769285.1). Taxonomy (NCBI): domain Eukaryota; kingdom Metazoa; phylum Chordata; class Actinopteri; order Lutjaniformes; family Lutjanidae; genus Lutjanus; species Lutjanus argentimaculatus. The sequence goes on along the minus strand of JAWZSL010000009.1, from coordinate 22,950,754 downwards.
ACCAGCTCCCTTCCAAGGCGTTATTAAGGCTTTGAACGTAGTTGAAAAAGAGAAAAAACTTGTTAAACTTAGTTTGAAACTTGCAAACACATGCACATACATGGTAATGGGTATTGCATGTGAACATTTAAACAAAACTTGTTCAGAAAATTTGAGCTTATTTCAAGCTAATTAAGAGTGTGTAATCCCCCCCACCCCCCCCCCACCCAAAAAAAAACGTAACTCAACGTAACTTATCGTGATTATACAGCACATTCTTGCACAATGAAATTAAAGTTTTAATCCCTTCATGCTACACTCACATATAACATATATAAAGATTATTAAATCAGAATAAAACAGAATACAGTATATGATAAAATAAAACAAAAACAATATATACATATTTTTTATTTGCATCATTGGAATGTAAACAGCAGCAACAAGATAATGATAATATAGCTGACATTTTCACATTAAAAGTTAGACATCTGGGAAACACTGTCCATTAGCTTTGCTGTGCTTGAGCATGAAGTATCATTGATGTAAAGACAGAGTCTTTCTCTCTTCAACCGTCCTGTTGGCTTGAAGCACAGTCCACCTGTCAAGAGCAACATGTTGATCCGGAAATGTTGTAGCGTAGCAGGTCTCTGTTAGATGTGTGCCCAACAGTCTCTGATTTCCCGTTGCTTGAGCAGACTCCAATTTCATCCATTTCATTTTCTTGGCTGGATATTAGCCAGGAGCAGCCTCAAGTCCAAGCTGGTTTAACATAGTTCTTATTCCTGCTCTCCTCCACTCCTCCTGAGTTGGTCTGTAGTGGTGCATCCAGCTGATTTTTGAAAGATGCTGAAAACATTTTTGATCGCTCAAGGTCCGCTCCTCTTGCATCCAGACCCCACACTTCCCACTCTTTTTTATGATGAAGTAACAGCTCTTAAATGATGTACTTTTCTTTGTTCAGTCAGTATTTCATGTAAATAATAAATAGTTTTTATTTGAATTTATCAGTGTTAATGACAGCTGAAATGTAGTCCTGTGAGTTTTACTGTGTAAGACAATGCAAGTTGTATGCAGTATTAAAGAAACAAGCCATATTCCTGCTGAAATGCCGTATCAGCCAACCAGGAAACATGGGAATTATTAGGGGAGAGAGGTCTAATATTTACATAAATAATCCGTAGGATCAATTCACAGCCAGTCACAGGTTAGCCAGTAAAGAACTTTACAATGATGCCTTTGTCAAAGCAATGAGATGCACTGCAAGAATCCAGTATACAAAACAGTGGACAAATGCACAAACACACTGAATGACCTTTACAATGCTGTTTACAATTGTCAAAGACAACAATGTAACACTTTCACTGTCCTGAGTGACTCTTGTGTGTTTAGATAATGTATCATCTACATATTTCAAGCTCAGTGTCTGTCTGTGTATTGCATTCAGTTGCAGATATGAAACAGAGTATATCTATATAGTCCCTATGCAAGGACTCTATTTGACATTGATATGAACAAATATGCATTCTTTATGTATGCCAATCCAGGGTTACATCATGTCCAGATGCTCCCGTCATTCTCACAGTAGTAATATTCTGTTTTAATTGCCTAGTTGTTGCATTTACGCAGAAGCACACAGGTTTACGTAATAACTGGCATATAAGCAGGGCTTTGCGCAGGTGGGACAAATATAATGCAGGAAGCTATGAAATCTCACAAAGTGGAAATCACAGAGAAACCCGCTCCCATAAGATGTATTAAATGATAATCATTGGTTACTAAGCTAGTGTCATTTTTGCAAAGCACCTTGAATATGTGTGTGTGCATAAAAACAAGTTGAACAGAGCGGCAAATGCCTGCAAGGCTTTTAGATAATTGAGTCATTTTTATATCATCTTGAGAGAAGTTTTATTTATACTGAAAAAAAACTGAAAAGAATACAAAAATTTGTTTCAGATTTAACTTTGTGCTCCCTCTTTCTCTCTCACTCACTCCCCTCTTTCTTTTTTTTGCATTTTATTTGTTCCAAGAACAATTACCTTACCATTTGGGGGCTTTATAAGCACAGTTTTTTACAGAGACCCTGGCAAAGCGAGAATACACATAAATGAGTTTCATTGACAAAATGGGAGCACAGTGGCAGGTATTTGGGGTGTAGTTAAAAGAGAATTATGGAATAGTGACTCAGCTGCAGAACTGGAGTCCATCATCATATAATTAAAATAGTATAACGATGCACCACCAAATTATCAGAATTATTTGCAGCTGACAGGGAGTGGAGGAGAGCATAATCAAAAGCAGTGAAAAAAATATGTTCCACTTAATTAGGAATCCATGTTTGACTAATAGTTGGCTGCTCATTTTTACAACGTGAGCGAGTTTTTCACATGCAGGCAAGCATAGAAGGGAAATGGAAAAGGCCACAAGTGCTCTGTGCTGCTGATCTCCTCACAGTGGATGAGATGCAGCACTGCCACAGAATCACAAGCTGATAGAAATGTTGCATTGTTGATTATATCAAGATATGACCCCATTAGGTAGGCTGAGTATGCAACCAAAAACTCCTACTTATGTGTTTGAGTTCTGGAAGATGACATTCTAAGGTAGTAACCATCCAAATGATCTGTTGATCTATACCAGAGTGTCAGGAAAACCTTTGAACTTTCTGATGAAAAGCCAACCCATGAACGTTTGTGAATTTGCAGATAAGTTACAGTATATAGATCAGTTTATCTGTTTCTTGAGGTCCAACGATATAACATTTAACATTTCAGCCAAACAATGTTTTTTTCTGTTGTGACTTGTGTCTTTCTTTCTTTTTTTCTAGCTTTCCACTAGGGCTGCGATTAACTATTATTTTCATTATCATTATTTCATTATATTCAATAGTTGATTAATAATCAATTGATTAATCATTTCAGCTCTACTTTCTTCTAGTTAACAGACGCTTGTTAGGGAGGTCCAATTTGTCACAGTAGCCAAGTGGTATAACAAATGTAGGACATCAAAAGTATTGAAATGGACGGGGGATGATTAAAGTACAATGCATGCATTTCAATGTCAAGTTTTATACATAAAATATTTCTGAGGGCAGCCGCTGGCCCATGTGCTGCACTGTAAGAGCCTCTGATCTATGTCTATGTCTAGTATGAAATAGGCTCAGATAAAAATACAAATTTGCTTATTCACTTTCTTCCTGGGTGTAACTTCCTGTAGTCTCTGCTAGTTGCCTGGCAACCTCAAAGACAAGACAGGAATTACTGTGACCAGTCAACAAATAGTCTCTATTTAGAACCAGATATCGGACACTCAGTCCGACTGTTGACTGTGCCCAGTCAACCCAATGACTTGACTGCCTGGTGCAAACTCCAAAAAAGTTTTCTAGCTTCTGGGTTTAATAGCGTCTCTCCCGCTTGGCCCAAAGACCTTACATTGTGATGACATCACAGATTTTTAATTCCTTTTCTTGACTCAAGGAAAATTATACAAATATAAAACCTCCATGGATCAAAAATTCATGAAAGAAAAAGTCATAATGGAGCTCTAGGTGTCCTATCAAGTTTTACAGATGTCTCTTTTATAATGTTGGCTTATGGGGAAAATGCTATTTTGACTGCAGGGGGATTTTTTTGCTGCAATGCTGCGAGTGGCCACTGGGAAAATTGGCGGTAAGGCTGAGCGGCAATGCCCAGTCTAGATTGACTATGAGCCTTCACCCACCTTCAGAGGTGGGGCAGGAGGACTAGCTCTTTCCAGTCTTTATGCTAGGCTAAGCTAACCAGCTGCTGGCTGTTGTTTAGAGTGTTATTGATTGTGTCATCAAACTCAAGAATGTAGAAGAGTATTTCCAAAAATGTCGACCTATTCCTTTCACACACTGTAAATACATGAACGATTTGGTTGTGTAGCAACAAGCTAACATCCCATCCATTTGATTCTTCCAATATGTTTTCTTTGTCACACTGGAAGAAGCACTTTTTGGAAAAGGCACTTTTCCAATATCATGGTGGTCAGAGATGATGATGAAATTGTGAAGAAAATTCCTCAATACACAAATAGTCTTTGTTCAATGGCAAACGTCTGCAGTTACGAGCCAAAGGACCATTCAACAACTCTAATCTGATGAGTGATGATGCAGCTTTGTGACTCCTGCATTGGCCAAACAAATCCCTCCTGTAAAAATGTGCTTTGGCCTCTACACACACCTTGGAATAGTTTAGATGTATACATGAGGTAGCCGTTTCATTGCCATGCAACATGTGGCGTTTTTATGGAGCGCCTGACTTAGCACGAGAGGGGATTAAAACATGGAAATGGCAGGTCCCTTGGTGTGCTATAAACTAGGGTGGAAACATTTCAAATGCAGATGCACCTGGGATCAACAAACACACTTCCCAGGCCCTCGTTACACACTCAGCTACTACAACTACCACCACACTCCTTAACAATGAAGAACAGGTTGTTTTCCTCTCTATAAAACTTTTTTGGGGCAGTGAGAAAATACTCAAAACATGGTGCCAGTAGATGTGTAAGACATCGAATGATTAATGCAGGACAAATAATAACTGTTCTAAGGAGATCTATCCATTCATCAATTTGGGTGAGGCGTTCAGGGAGGAGTGCTGCGGAGGCTGAGTATGGGCCTCCAGAGAGTTGCATCAGTATTTAAATGGATTTCACTTCTCTGACCTTGCCTCATAACTGCAGGACATTGTCACCAGAGAGATAGAGACAGAGAGAGAGAATGAGGAAAGGGTGCAGAGAGAAGGATGGAGAAAATTAGAGGCAGAGAAAGTGAGATAAAGACAGAATTAACGGGAGAGAGTGAGAGGCAGAGAGGAAATAATTACGAGCCAGAGAGACTAACTATGTGTAATATGTGTGTATGTTGAGAGCAATTAAGTGGGTGATGGACAAAGAAAAAACAAAGCAACAACAACAACAAAAAAAAAAGGTTTTCTGTGCCAAGACATAACCTGAAATGTCACCCAGCATCACAGAGCAGTCATCTGTAGCCCTCAAAACATTCTTTTTATTCTTTTATATGAGTGGTCAGCGCAGGCTGGAATGGGCCTCTTAAAGGGATAGTTTGGATTATTTGATGTGGGGTTGTATGAGGTACTTGCCCATTGTCATTACCCACAGTAGATGCCAGTTGGCACATCCCCAGTTTGGACAGGAGGAGAGGGACAATAGCACGTAAGGTAAGCAATGAACTGCTGTGGACAGGGTCAGCAGCAAAAGATATTTTAGTCACTTTAAAAAAGGTCGACCTAAAACAAAATGTCAGTTTAAGTGTACGCTATATTTATAATATTTTCATCGCTTTACCTTGACATCATACAACCTTTTCTGACAGGAAACTGCTGTTATATGTACCAAATACTGCTCTCTCCTCTAAAAGACTGATTTTACATCGCAGAACACAAGACTACCACTGCCTCGATCTGTTAGTTTGTGCTATTGTGTGACTTCAGTGTCTTAAAAGGTCAGTTCAGATGCACCAAAGTCACACAATAATACAAACAAACTCACAGATGATGGCGGTTTCCAGATGAAAAAGGCTGTCTGATGGCAAGGTAAAGCAGTGAAAATATTCAAAATATTTATGTTTATATGTTTCCCCAAACTGGGTGCATGCCGATTGTCATCTACTGTAGGTAATAACGTAATATAAGTACCTTATACTACCCACCATTAAATAACCCCAACTATCACATTAAAACTGTTGTTTCCACAGGATGTGGCCAGACTTTGTAGAATCTCATCACTTGACTTTTTGGCTTTCTTCTAATAGCATATTTTGAATGTTATTATACTCTATAGTAAACTGCCGCTGTATCAAAAAACACCCTAAATGGGCTATGGAGTTGTAGGTGTGTTTTTTTTTAATGACACTGTTATATATGTGCCTCTAAACAAATAAAGTGTAAGTGTATGACAAGCGCAAACTGTTAACTGTGTTGTCAGTGCAATGATCAATCATGCATACTCTGGTTCTAAACTGGCATTGGCTAAAGTGGGTTCTGATGACATCATGCTCACATATGTACACAAATGCTACACTGTGAATCAAATTCTGATTACATCAACATCTACAACCTGTCAGTTATATTATTAGAGCTGCCTGTCAGTGATGTTTTCCTAAAAGTTCATATTTATTTGCACAGGGCACAGTGCATTAGTGCCTGTTTGTGCTGTGGTGCATTAGCTATCATGTATCTGCATGTAAAAATCAACCACTCTTCAATTGTTTGTTGACTTTTGCCATCTTTTTTAGATGTTTGTGTCAGATTGGGGAACAAGTGATTACAGATGAAAGAAGAAGAGCGTGAGGGAAGTGTCACCTCTGGCCTCACACGCAAACATACACACACCACACACGCACATCTCTCATGCACAAATCACACACAATCACTCATATGCTCTCACATACAGTTCCTGTCATTCCTTCTCTAGCTGAACCCCCTCCTCCCCTCCTCTCCTGTTACGTGTCTGTGGGAAACACATTCATTTGACCCAGACCACCAATGGGACCGCAGTCAGCTCTGACTGACACCCACATCACTCAGATTAACCAATCATATTGCAACATTAGCCTGTCAGGGAGCTGACAGCTCCGATTTCCATAAAGGAAGCAGCGCGTTGATTGTGTATGTGTGTGTCTGCGAGATCCGAAGTGACCCAGGGCGCGTCTGGCCGCACAAAACCCTAACATGTGCACTCGGGCCGAGGTAGCCAGGGGCCTCTCTTTCACACACGCATGCACGCACTCGTGCATGCACGCACGCAGACACATTCCTGCCCTCTCAGCACAGGAAAGAGCCCTGGAAAGCACTAGAGACCCAGGGGTGAACAGCACTGCCATCTCCACCCACCTCTCCTACCAGCATTACATCAGAATTGATTGACCCTTGCACTGAGTTGTGCCGCAGTATGCAGCGGATTGACAGGCTGGAACTAGCTGTTGTTTCAGGTGGTTTTCTCTCTTTCTCTGTCTGTTACTGCAGGCCGATCTCTCTTCCACTCCATGATGGTTCTTCTTTATAGTGAAGGAATGACACTGCAGGGTGCATGTTTTGACTGTGTTACGCACATGATCCTGTGTAATTATACTCAACAAAAATATAAACATGACTCCTTTTGTTTTTGCTCCCATTTTTTATGAGTTGAAGTTTGAAGATTCTGTACATACAACAGGTTTATTTCTCTTAAGAGAATCCATGTTCATGAGCACTTCTCCTTTGCCAAGATAATGCATCCACATGACAGTTGTGGCATTAGAGATGCTTATACAGCTTGATCCTTGTACGGGTGTCTCTTGGACTGGTCAAGTTAGGTACTATGTTTTACCAATAATGTTTTGTTGAGATAATTTATTTTTCTTCTTTAGATAAACTTGAATCTTGGAGTTCTAGACACCCCCTAGAATTTGTATTTCAAACATTTTTGAGTAAACTCATTATAGTGAAAGTAAATAATTGTTAATAATATAATATTTTCACTTGCAACCATTTCATTTTCAAGCACAAAACTAATGACAAATCAACAATTTTTCAAATAAAAATCCATGGAGGTCTCTAAAACTCAAACATTTAAGTTTATTTAAGAAAGAAAAATGAATTATCTCAACAAAAGATTAGAAGTTGAAAAAAAAACTTTGTTTAGTTAGTTTTGTTTAGTTTATGTCAAAACTTTATTACAAACAAAGTTTGAATTTGATTCAAAACTTAAAAATCTAGTGAAGGCAGTTGCCTTGATTTTTTTTTTTTTTTTTTTTTTTTTTACAGTGTATGGCAATGTCACATAGCGCTACAGTTACCATTTTTTTTCCCAAGAGGGCAAAGTCATGACCTGCCCTCCTCTGCCTCTAATTGGCTTAGCCTGACATTCTTACCCTAACCCTAACCAATCACTCCCGATGCCTAAACTAAACCAACCCAACCAACAAAGTTGTGATTACTAGCCAATCAGAGGCAGAGTAGGGCAGATCATAACTTTGCCCTCCTGGGAAAAAAACTGGGCATCTATAGTCCTATGTGAAATAGCCACATTTCAGTGCCTAATAAATGTATTTTTTCAAGACAGAACTGCATGTTTAAGAGTTGCTTTTTATTGTGACCAGTCCAAGGCATATCTTTGCAATAATCATGTTGTTTGCTAACATGGATTTTTACCAAATAAAAGAAACCTTTTTATGTGCCTTGATCTTAAAAAAAAAAAACTGGAGCAAAAACAAATGTATTGCATTTGTATTTTTGTTGAGTGTAGTACTACAGACCAGTGCAGATGAGCAACCGCTTAACAACATAACTGTACACTTTAGAGCTAATCTTACACTTGAGCATGTAGACACACTCAAACAGATGGAGGGCACAGGAAGACAGGGAGACAGAGACACACAGTGAGTGAGTGCTCTGATAGGCTCGGTTGGGGGAAACGGGCGGAGAGGATTGTTGGTCCCCAACGAGGCGAGCTAACTGGGGGAAATTAGGTCAGTGTGTTCCCTCTGACTCCACAACAAGAACAGGCTGTGCATGTGTGTGTGCGCACCTACAGTGCCATACTGCACCGTTATAGTGACATACTGTGCAGGTCTGTGCGTGTGTTTGTGTATGCTGCTGCCTGCCACACGTTGGCATGTGAGTGCTACTAAAGGTCGGGCTTGAGTTTAGTACAGCTGATAATTATTTCTTCTCCAGCTTTAATCCAGATTTACAGCGTTTGATGGCTCTCAATGCTAAAACTGTATTTATTTTGACTTGTCTCTCATCTAATTGAAACAGAAAGCCCGGGTGTAACTAATCATAACATCATAAGCAGTAACAAAATAGTTCTGAGTATGAAATCAACGAACAAAGGTTAAGTGACATTTATCCCCACATGACCACAGAGTCTTTTGGAATAAAAGCTTTGGGGACAGATGGAGTCGGTTCTGCAGTCATTTGGCCTCCGGAGGATGTGGATGCTCTTCTGTTCTACCTCCCACCACCACCCAGCTTTGTCTTCACTCTGTCTGTGTGTGTGTCTCCTCTCTCTTCATGTCTCCTGATCAGGACAAGTCACACATACTATAATTGATATGAGATTTAGGGGGTATATTTCAATGTAATTAGAATCTTGATAATTGGACTAATTAGATCTAATTGCTATGTGAGAATGACTTTGATTAAAACAGGTTTCTCTCCTCAAAACCAGAGTAGGAAAAAAATAGTTGGGTGACATTGGTGAGACACAATATTAAAGCTAATTGACAATAATCATGGATGAATGAAATTCTAAATCTGTATAAGTAGCAAAAGATTTTCTAAAAAGTATTTTTAGGATATAAGTGTTTTATTTTATGTAAAATATGTTGGGGGTTGTAAGCTTAAATGCAAGCAGGTATCAGTAACTTATCTCTGTGTTAAAGTACTGCTAAAGTACCCTCTAAGGTGTAAAATTAATTCAGTTGTATGTTTACCTTTTCTAGAAGTTGTTGCTGCACCATCCAAAAGCATTAAATTGGCCCTATCGAATTACAACAGCCGTATTGAATCAGGTGCTTTGATTTTGCTCAGTGCTATTCTGTGAGAAAAAGGGTGGTTAAGATTACACTTGTAGACATCAAATAAGCTGGAAGGTCGGCGAGAGTCTTTCATGCATGTTCAAACAGATAGCAGCATAGGAACTCAAAAAAAAAAAAGGAAAAAAGAAAAGAAAAAGAAGAAGAATCATTCCTGGCTTGTTTTCATAGTCTTTTTCATTTGCCCAGAATTGACTTGCAAGTGTCAATACTTGCAGTAAAAGGTGCTCTGTGTTGTCTTTGAAATTGTAATTTATGGTTTACGGTTATTATGATTCCATATATTATGTAGGATTCTTTTTTTCTTGCTGAGATATGCTTTCGGGATTGTCAACGAGAAACTTAAAATAATTTTTAAAAAGACTTAATTGAATTACTAAACTCCACAAAAAAAGCAGACAGAAGCTGATCCTGCCTTCACCGAAACAAAAAACTTCAGGTAGCACTTTATAATAACCATCATTTATAAATGGTAAATTGATACTTAATTAAACTTTAGTTAATAGATTTTTACTGTTAAACACATTCAAAAAGTTTATAGTGCTTTATAAAAAACAGTATTACTGAATATCAGTTGCAACTTTACAATAACATCCAGAAAATTTTTATACACAATGCTCTCTCGCTCCCAACTTTCCAAATATGGCAGCTTGATCAGTGGACCCATACTTCAAACTATGATGCTGTAGGTAACCCACTACTATCAGTTATGCACGTGCAGGGCTCCACAGTCATGTTAGAATAATAAATATCTAACATCCAGGTAGACCTTCAAAATAAAGGCACAAAAGCTGTTTCGCTTTAGGCAACAAAAAAACTTGGTAGGTTTAGGAAAAGATCATGCTTCAGGTTAAAATAAGTTTGTTACTTACATAAGTACAAATACATAATGTAAAGTAAGTGGGTGATTAAACACTTTGGTTTGGGGTCCTGCATCACCCTGTCGGGGATGATTTCACAATAATGACCCCTTCATTGATCATTATCCTCCTTATTTCATGGCTACTTACTAAAAAAATCAACAGTTTAACATAAAATATTAATTTGAAAATGATTTGATTGATGAATGATTGAAATTATTTTATTGCTCCTACAGAGTCTATGATCAGAACTGTGTCCATAGCAATGGTCTGTTCTTCACAGTATGTAGACCAATCACAATCAAGCATTTGACAAAACTGTGTAGTAATGTAACGTAATGTACCTAAGTCACACATACATAAGAATGTGAGTTATTATAATTATCAGCTGCAGTTTTATAGTAGGCATCCAAATATATTTCTATGTTAAATATATAAGCTATATAAACATGTCAACAGACAATTTACAAAATAATTATTAACCATTAACAAAGTGATACAAACATCTGGTCCATCTTTCCATGTAATGATTTCTATAAGGTTGATCATTAACAAATCTTTAATATTAAATATAAAATGTTATAATGTGTGCAACAATAAACTGTTACTAATTTAATCAGAATGTAATTCTGATTGTCTTATGATACAACATGTAATGTGTAAACTAATTATGTCATATTAGACAACAACTAATGATAAAAAAATAGCATTAGTAATAACTAGTGAACATAAGTATCATTTTATTCTTTGTTTACATTGAAATAACTGTTATCTTAGTTTAATTAAGTTTAATTAACAATCAATTTACCATATATTAATGATGGTCATTATAAAGTGTTTTATAAAGTGTTATTATAAAAATTTCAATTTAAAGTATCATTTAAGTATAAAATCCTATGTAATAGAGACACTAAACAGCTCCAGAAGATTATTTCTAAGTAGTTCTGCTAGTATGACTAAATGAGGTGGATAATCTTTTGAGAAAAAAAAAAAAGAAAAAAAAAAAAAAAGAGGTGTTAGCGCACACATAAAGTACATTATTGTACATTGTGTCAACTTTTATGTGACTGATAGCTTGATGTCATTTGATGCATTCATATAAACTCCTTACCTGTAACAATGTTATTTCATTTATAAACAGCTGAGTTCTTAATATAAAGTTAGACTTTAAGTCCCACCTGCAGCCACAGCCTGCAGTGTCCATACATGAGATTTACTCTTGTTATAAGCGTGTGTACTGTACACACTGTGCAGCTCTGTGAGACACTGACAATGCTTTATTCCAACACATTGCTTTACATTTATTTTACTTGGTGAATAAAGTGTTCCTGGCTGTGACATTCTGAAAATGAATGCATTGTGTTAAAGATTTTCTGTGATCCTCAGACTATCCCATCTGAATCTTACTGTTTCTAAGTGTTTGCTTAATAATGCATGAGCATCTGATTTGCACATTTGTGTCGGGACGCCCTATAAAAATCTCAATGAGCTCAGTCTCTTGTGGCTCAATAGATGGCAGTAATATCCCTCAATCACTGCAGTATGAAGCCTCATCCCACATAAAATACATGTGTACACACACATACTGTACACAGACAGAAATGATGCACACATAAACACAAACACACTCCCACGCACATGCACAAATGCATATAAACACACACACACACAAAGATACAAACAGAGCTCTCAAAAATGCCAGAAGAGATGGAGATGACATCATTACGGCAAATATAATGAAAAAAATCAGTAAACAATCCCTTTCGTGTGTGTCTCTGTCAGTCCTCAGGTGATGTGGAGAAGCCCAGAACAAGTCAAACAGCACAGTGGGAGAGACGGGAGAGGGTACGACTTTGAGACTGTCTTTAACTTCATTGTGAAAGCCAACACTCGCTGGCACCGTATCTTTCTAATGCTCTGATTAGGCGAGGGCAAAGAAGCCGCCTTCAGCTCAGAGATACTGTAATGTGTGTGCTTGTAAAGATGAAATCAATAGCGGCAGCACCTTCACAGGGCATCAGGGAACCGCCAGGGCTCCGGCTCAATACAATCCGTACCTATAACTGACAGAAACGTCTCATCTCGCGGAGCCCGGCGACTGCTCAGAGGTAAAAAGCGGCACTATGAATAATCGTGAAAACCATTTAATTGTGTCCCTTTGTGCGCCGCCTGCCTGGGTTCTGTGTTCGTTTTGTGTTCGCTCTCCCTCAAGATAGTCCCTGTGTCGTCATTTGTTGGCAGGATACGCTGGTAATCATTTGAATTCCCCCAGTATGTTCAGAAGATGTCAGGGAGTAGTCTCTGATCTTGTTTAATATGTGACCAGCAGCTATAAATTACCAACTCCCAGAAATGAGGAAACATGGGTACTTTTAAATCTCCAGGGAGAGCTCTCTCTTTCTGTCTCTCCCCCCCTAGTGTAGTAGTAGTGGTGTGTGTGGTAATCCCCTCCCCTTAATTTAGTTGACGTTCAAATAAAAACAAATACCTGTGACTTTTTTGTTGAAATAAGCAATTTTGCTTTTAGCCTATTTTGATGCTCCATGGGCATGCAGCGCTGCACCTTGTTGCTTTCAACATGTTTGGCCGAGGTGTTTGAGATTGTGCGCTTCCTGCTTTGTTTATATTTCATACATCCCCGTTTTCTCATTAAAATCAAATGCTGTAAGCCACAGTGAAGGGGAAAACACATTTTTACAAACCTCCTTTGTTGCATTTTGTTGTGCAGGGGAGGAGGAAACAAATAAACCACATAGTGACATAATGGGTAGAGGTTGAGCAATGTTTGGTTTGGCTACATCTGCTACTTTGTTACAAACCAAATTAGTTTGAATGAGACTGATTATTTTGTCTTAAAACTGTAAACCACACAGTGAAATTTATACCCGCAATTTGCTTCACAAACCTTTAAGATGTCTTCATTAATACCACTGAGACAATGGGTTTAATTGCTAATTTTATTGATTGCAATTGCTATTGTTTTAATTGTTTAATTGCTCTTATCATTTATTTAATTATTATTTGTTTGTCTCACTGCCAATTTCTGCACCTTTACCTATTAACATTGCTCATTTTTACCTTGTTTATGTGTGTATTCTTCTTTCATTGTCGCCTTCAAGCTTTCGTGATGATTTTAGTTGTGTGTTTTCTTATTGTACATCTCTATCTTGGCACCATTGTAAATTAAGGTTCTTCCTCTATGTTTTTACCAATGATTTTAAATAAATATATGATGATGACAATTATGAAATTTTAACTCATAATTAATTTTTTAAAGAAAAGTAGAAAAGTTTTATCAAGACACAAAAAGCGTTTTTTTAGTGTGAAATTTAAAATTTAGGCTCTTATGTAGGGCCCGACAGATACTGGATTTTTGGGGCTGTGCTAATGATAATATTAAGAAGTAAAAATATTCTGATATCAATATATAAGGCAATATCGCAGGGATCTCTCAAATGTGCTCCTTAAACACTTGTGACAAAGATCTGTATTTGAGGCAGGAAATTTTACTGCCTATCAGGACAATGAAAACAGTAAAGTTCCATGATTATTTTAATAAATATATAAATAACAATAAATAAAGAAAAACAATGTGTATATATTGAAGGTTGAATCAGTAGGATTCTTCTGAGCAGTTCCTAAACCAACAAGAAAGATAGTTGAGTCTCAAAAGTATATCAAATGTCAATGTTTTGGGTTGTTAAAGCATCATGAGCACAGCAGAATAATGAGAAAAGAAGAAAATACAGGCAGAGGGCAGCACCACACACTTCTAGTGGGTCATAAGTGATGATGGAAAGGGATTATGTTTATGAGTCTATTGGTTATTATAGGAAAATGTTGCATATTATGCCTCTAAACTTGAATTTGGAAATGGATTATATATACATAAAATGCTGCCTGTAAAAGTGAAAAAACAAGAATCAAGAATCTGGCAATATGATATATATCATGATACAGGGGTTGTGATTCAACATATTACGATATATTGTGATACTGGAGGCAAGGTGATATGTTGCTAATTTTTGAATCAAATTTTAGGAAAACTGTCATAGTATAAAAAACACTCCACCATATGCCTCACATCCAAGTTTAAAAAGTTTCTTTTTTTATGAAATCCAAACTGTGAAAATACATAACAGCACTGCTATCTAACAGCAGGGGGTTTAAACACAACGTAAGACGAATCAAAAACACTGTATCACGATACAGTGTTTTTTTAAAATTGATGCAATATCACAAAACACAGTATCGTGATACTTGCGATACTGTATGGATCTGTCAAAAAAAACGTTTTCATATGGGCACATATACACTGATACTAATATAGACTGATAGAGTTATGATAGGTCAATATTGGTCAACCAATATATCTGTCTGGCTCTGCTTCTATGACACGAATATTTCCCAGCTTTTTAACAAAGTTCTCACTCGGTATGTTTTTTCAGGACAGATGATACCACGAGGCTCTGAAAAAGACTTGTTTGTTGACTGTGACTTGTTTATGTTGACAAATGACAATTGAGCTATACAAGATTAAAGCTACAGCAGATGCAAACTCCATTTAGTTAGGATTTCCCTTGAAAGACATGTGACTACTGTATCTATATCTGTACAGGAGGTGTTCTAGGCACATTTTGTTGTCAGTGTCTGTCTGTGTGATGCCGTGCACATCACTGTCGGTGAGGCACCAGTTGTCACCCACGTTTTTCTTTTTTTTTTTTTCCTTCCACGTTTGAATTTTGCAAGATTCGGGCAGGATAATGAGTGGTGAGACTTACTGTAGGGAGAATGTATACTCCTCCATCTCCTCCGTGGAGAGGTTCTCCATTGAAGGCTGCATCTTCTGTTTGTCTGCCTGCCGAGGCGGTGCGCTGCTGCCGCTCATGCTGGGGCCGCAGCTATTTGTCTTCTTGATTGGCTTCTTCTGTGAGGAGCAGGAATCGGGGAGAACACATGCGGATGTCATTTGTAATCAAAGCAGGAAACAGGCCTCTGAATTTATCTTGGGGGATGCACACGGTGACAGTGACAGTGTGCGTGGCACTTTGGAGCCTCTCCTATATCTCAACCGCGCCTCAATTGACACGAGACAAGAATGACGGCAAAATCGCATACGGCACGCCATCATTCAAGTTGAGTTCATTTGGGAAACATGCGTACAGTGACGGTGGTGTTAAATATGTGATATTTGAGCAGCTGGCACTGTTTTTTTCCACACAAGTCGTTTACTGTCATCGTCATAAACACAGTCAAATGGAGTTAGGAAGTGGGGTTTTAAATATTTCACCAAGGTACTTGGGAGCAGATATTATTTGTTAAGCCGCCAACATGTTAACGGCTTGCTTTCCCTGGCCCTGTCAGCCCTGCCTGTGTTGCCCTTGGGTGGGCTTAGTGCCTTTCTGCTTGAAGTTGTGAAATACTCACTGATGTATGTTAATGAGATCCACAGTTGGAATAAGCAACCTCCTGTCTCACTCTACCTCTCTCCGTTTCATTTTTTTCCTCTCCTCCATCTCTCCTTCTCTGTCTCTCCCTCTGAGATAAACTAGGCCCAGGAAGTAGTAAATGGGCAGGGCCCCATAAAAGCTCCATCCGTTTTCATAGGGCAATCTTTGCCAAAGCAAGCTTGGATTCCAGAGTGATGATCACAATAAAAAGGTGGAAAGGAGCAGGAAAAGAAAGCAGAGAGAAAAAATGCAGGAGATATATAAACCGCAATGTTCTCCGGTGTCTCCCCACAATAAATTTAATGCAATACCTTAAGAGCGGATTCCGTATATAGCTGGATTCCTGCCCTGTGGGCAAAGTGGTCGCCTGGAGAAAATTCATTTTAATTAGGCCTGCACTGCAGGTTGAAGGGTTGAAATCTGATCCCTAGCGCTCCCAGGCTGGGGCAGGTTGGAGATCACTCCACTTAATCATTAGACAACTGGGTTCCACACCACGACATTTGACAGAGTTAGCGAGGTTTTAAAGATAGGGCCAAAAGGAGAAGAGAAAAAAACATGGTCTACAGAGGCTGCAGAGAAATAAAACCTCATATCAACAAACTCATTTATTTAACAGGTCATCTCTGATTAATGGTGGTGTGAGGAGTCTCCTGTACATCAGTAGAAGGAGGTTAGTAAGAATAAAAGGGCCATTCCGCTGAATCGATGCCATTTGCATGTTGTAACTTTTCAAAATTTATCTTTGTCCATTTAGATTGTTCTTTTCTTTTCTAAATGGAGATGCATTTCTCATAACAGGACTTAAAGTGATAAGACAGAGTTTTTAGCATAGCCTTGGCAAGTCCATGAAATGCAGCCACATGGCATCAATACTAACAGCATGAGAACAGTCTCTTTTGGTCTTCCCATGGCCTTCAGGACACTGTAATGATGCTACTTCTTGTTGATCATGTGACTTATGTAATGTCCTATGTCAGACTAACAGGACTGAATGAAAACCTGGGGACACAACTAAAATATGTATTTTAACCAACACATTATTAATTTCTGATGTCTAAATTGGAAACAGAGTCACACAACAATACAAAAAAATAAGATTTCTCAAGGATTCTGATCATTAAATTTCAAGTGAAGTGTAGTGTTGAAGACTGGGTACAGGTTTAATTCCTATTCCTATCCCTTTCAGTGTTCTAGGTTTTCATGCATATTCATTAGAGATGCACAATATTGGCATGTCATTGGTATTCACAGATAAAAGCTTTTGAATGAAATATTGGTATTGGCTCAAAATGCAGATATTTCTGTAGAATATGTCTGTGTTGGTATGTCTGTGATGTCATCATGTGCAATGATTGCTCAGCATCATCATTTGAGGAGGAGCTAATCACATTCCTTCAACACTACAAATTTAATTGTATATTTTAAGAATAAATCACAACGAATTAGTGAGGAACAAAGACAAAAAAATATCTCAGCAGTAGCTTTCTTGCCCAGTTAATGTGCCCATTTTGAAAAGCATTGCATTTTATTTTGAAAAGCACTGTATTTTATTTTGAAAAGCACTGTATTTTATGTCTGCATCTGCCAATGGGCCACCAACAGTAGACAGAATAATGTGTTAATATCAGAAGAGACTTGATAAAGAATGTGCTTATGTCTGGATTGCACTGGACAAAATATCAGTATATCGGCAAAAATCCAATACCGTGAATCCCTAATATGTACGCATATATTTTCCTGGGTACAGAAAAGGCACTGATTTGGTGGAATGGTCCAAAGACTTGGAGAGAGGCGGGAGGGGAGGACGTGTATATGTGTGTGACAGACGGAGGCTTGTTCATAGGCTTCTAACTACCTCAACAATAACATCACAACAACAAAAGGCCGCAGCGGAGGCACAATGGCAGGGGCGGACCGGGAGGCAGCAATGCCAGATCAGCACACAGAGTAATTTTGCAATTACCACTTCAAAGTATGGCAGGTAACATGCAGGCTTTGATTAATTTAGCTTAAGTCCTCTGTAGCACAGGAAGAGGCGTGTTTAGAGCGGCTTGGAGAAAAAAAAGGGAGGCCTGGCTGGCTTTGCTGATTTCACAGAATTTGAGCTGCTTTGGCTTGTCAAGCAGATCAAAACTGGCTTTGAAGGCTGAAAAATACCTGTTAGTGTGAAATGTATTTTGACAAATCTCAGATAATAAGCCGGGGAGGTGTGTGTAGGGGTGCAGAGAGGGGCGGGAAGGGAAGGGAAGGGGAAAAGCGGAGAGGGTGCTCATTTCAAGGGTGGGAACACTTTCCCTTAAATCACAGTGTTACCTTGTAGTGAATCCCACCCTCTGCTTTCTCCCTGCATGGATCACCCTTCTCTCCCGTGTTTCCAGAAATGGCTCCTGAGGAGGAATTCTTCCCTGCATCCCAAAAAGAGAAGTAATGTGTGTGAGTGAGTGTGAAAAGGAAAGAAAGGGTTGTTTTCTTTTGCAAACCACATCTGGCAATCTTAGTGAGGATCAAGGGTGGCTGAGTAATATTTATATTACAAAATCCAAATTATTAAGAGTTGTTAAAAGTAGGGATGCACAATATTAGATTTTTGCCCATATCTGATATACTGATATTTTTCAACTAATTTTGACTGATTCCGATATAGATATATGCACAAATTTTCATTATCATTATTCTTATTCTTACTATCATGGCAGATACAGACATAAAATACAATTTATTGTATTTTTCAAAATTAAATACAAAGCTTTTCAAAATAAAATACAATGCTTTTCAAATAATAAATAGTACTTGTCAAATAATATTTTAAATACGATGTGTTTCAACATTAAAAGCAATGCTTCTCAAAATAAAACACAATGCTTTTCAAAATAAAATACAATACTATAAATAAAATAAAAACAAAATAAATACTGCTGCTGGCAGTTTTTTTTTTTTTTACCCCTTTTTGTTCTTCATTAATTTGTTCTGGTTTGCATGACGGTTCTTAAGATGGACCATCAAGTTTGCTGGCTCCTCCTAAAATGACCAACACTGAGCAACTATTGCAAATAACAACTCTGATATCCGTTTCAGACACTTCAAAAAACCTCCACACCACAGACATACTCAGCACAAATATCTGCACTTCGAGCCAAAATAACATTTTTTTAGAGCCTTTATCTGCTGATACTGATGACGTGTTGATAGTATCGTGCGTCCCTTGTTAAAAGTACTGATGTACGATCAGAGAAAGAGACAATAATGGAAACTGACCAAAAAATAAATAAAAATGCATTCTGTGTAATTTAATACACCTCAATAAAAATTAAAAGCTTCACAAAATAATTAATTAAAAATTGAGCTAAAATGTTTAAAATTCCAGGTTTGTAATGACACTAAAATAAAAAGAATAAACGTAACAAGGAATCAGATAAAATACTCCAAGTGTTGCTTTTGTTTTGTTTTTCTACTCCTAGGCAGGTAGTGATGGTTTGGTTTACTATCTGGAGACCAGCAAAAGCAACAAAGGCTGATTTAACTCTGCACAGAGAGAAGTAGTGTGAGCAGTAACTTATGGAGCTCCCACTGCACAGTCATCTCTGTCTCCCACAATCTCAGAGCTGAACCTTCCCAGCCTCAACGCTCTAATGTATGCAATTAGAAATGATGAAAAATCGAAAAAGAAATTAAGTTTGGTTGTAATACATTTTCCCATTCTTCTCCTCTTTCGAAAATTACTTTTGAAGTATTTTTTCATCCTAACCCTCTTTTTTTTTTCTCTCTCTATCTGTCTCACTCTTCTTTTTTTTTTTTTTTTTTTTTTTTTTGCTGTAATTTAAATGGTAAGCCGCCAGATGTGTGTCTCATGCTTGAAGAGTCGGAGATCTGCATTATTTAGCATATTAACATTCACAGAATTTAAAAAAGGGTTCCTGCATTGCCTGGAGGTTGTAATTAAGTAAACCTTAGCTTGATACATGTAAAAATCTCACTATGTGAAACTTTTTTTCCCCCCGTGGAACCAGTCACATCTATATAATACATATGGAAACCTCGCCGATGATATAATTTTTCTCTTGCTGCGGGATTAAATATATCAGTAATAATAACTTAAATATAGGCAACGCATCAGAAATCCTTCTGACAGCTTAAATGTACTTAAATGGCAGGAAGAGCCCGCTCACTGCTATTTTTAAGTGAGTCTGAAATCAGATTTCATCCTAACACAGATGTAGTTTTTAATTACCACCGCTTTGCTGGTAAGCATTTGGAGCGCCTACAGTTATAAAGGTAATAAGGTTATATTTGTTCTATTCCAGGGATAAAATAATTTAATATTTTTCTACATTTTCATGACATTACATAACTATATACTCAATTTTGTGTCAGCATTTAGAGTCCAATAAACACATCAGTCAAATATCTTGTGTACACACTGCAAAAAATCAGGAACTGGAATTTAGGGGAATTAACTTTTTTTTTCATTGGCTTAAACTAAATACACCAAGTTTTATTAATTTAAGTTAATTTAATTTCTAATATTTATTTTCAGAACACTACAGAACTTATATACATGAGTTCTTCTAACTTGAAGTCTTTTGACTTGACATGATGAGTTGAATGAATGTACTGTACAGAGTTCGATCAACTCATTAAATGAAGTTTCTAAAGACACATGATCAGCATATCAGCAGACTTACCATCATGCCTTGTTTGAGTGTAAAAGGAAATCAAACATGTTTGTAGTGTGAGTTGTTAGTGCAACTTAGTACCTTAAGGTTTTTAAACATTTTTTCTCCAGTACAACAAAAACAATATCAAGTTTATTTGTTAAGACAAGCTTATTTTCTTTTGAATTATTACAAAATAATCTTAATTTGTCTTTTAAAATTCATTCAATTTAAAAAAAATGTAGGCAGCCTGGATACAAACTTTTTAAAGTTAAAATAAGTCCTTTATTTTTACAGCACAGGGTGAACATATCTTACTGCCTGGACTTTGGGGACAACAAACAATGTTGTATTTTTACACACTTAAATGCATTTTTAAAAAAACAAACAAAAAAGGACTGACATGAAGACATGTCAAAGATGGAGGGGAGATGAACTGTATCAAGACACAAAAAGTCCGAGACCCCTTTGTGGCAAATGTAAAAAATGTGAGAACATTTTTGCAGTTTTTCAAATTATATTCACGTAGAAAGAACTTTTTAAAAAATGTACTTTTTATTCATTCAAATCATAGTGCATTGTTTTAACATTTTTTGCTAATATTCTTAAGTACTGAGCAAATATTATATTTCAGCAAAGTGTTTGTGTGTGTTGCTGTGCAGACAGAGCAAAGCAGCCGATGGCCAGCTGCTTTTTTCACACACACATCAAAATACACACACACACACACACCTCACCATCTATTAGCAAACAACAACATGGACTCACAGTCTTGGACCACCATGGATTGAGCTACTTTTTCAGACTGCACACACACACACACACACACACACTCATTACACCAGGCCCCACTTGCTAATGCGCAGACGCTGTGGAACGAGAATGAGCGCGGAGGGCAGCATCGACAGCTTCGACATCATCGACAGCTGAGGGCTACGTCTGTGAACTCAGAGCACTGGAGCTGCCACAACTCCAGCCTCTCCGGGCACTCAAGGCCAACAACAAACTCCTTGTTATCCCCCTGTGCTCTGAGCAGCTCTAAGACCAGTGTGCACACACACACACACACACACTCATCCAGTGCATACGCTGCATTGACGCACCCACACACAAAAAGGCGTATAAACAAAGATATTAATATGTAGACACTTGCATACATGCACAAACATTTTCCAGGGTAGAAATACAAATGAGTGTACACCTCACAGCCACATAACTCAACACACTTCTTTTCTCTCCTGCTCACACACAAAAACAGGCCAAGGAAAGAAAAAAGCCTGAGGGCCGTAACACTGTCGAGACCCCATCACTGTGTTACCGGTGAGATGCAACCAGGCTGAGATGGCGGCTCTTGCTCACCTAGGCCCCTAATTGCCTGATGACTGGTCCAAAGTTACAGCGGGATCGAAGGTCAGTGACTCACGGATTACCCCTGAGTCCATGTCGGGATTTGTGTTAAGGTTGCTATGATACTGTGAGGATTCAGTGTCGCTTCACACAAGAGTTGATTTTCTTGTAATTCGTTGCATTTTAATGACAATAACAGATGCTCAGTGCATACTAATATGGAGATATTTGTAAGACTTTTTTACTCTCACTGGTGAAGTCTTGAAAGTCAAATTTGTCTTTATCATGTTCATTGACACACACTTTGGCTATAATTGTCTTATCACACAAAAAGTGGGATTTTCAGTGCAGGAAAGACACTGTCACCTTTGGGTGTGGATGTCCCATACGCTCGATATTTACAGCTTGTTGTCATTACCAAGTCATCAGATACCGAGGTTTTGTCACTTGCCCCTTGGTGAGTCAATCAGATGCGGACGGTAGGGCTGGGATACTACACTTATCTACCAATTTGATACTATCCCAATACTAGGGTCCCAATTTGATATGTATTGCGAGCTCTAAGTATTGCTATTCTCTTTTAAATTTATTGTGATTTTTATATGCTTTTTTTAACACTAGACCATGTGAACAAATCTGAAAATAATGCATGCCATGTCACTATACTGCATATAAAAGCATTAAATAAAATACTTTTTGAAGTAAACTATAGCCATTCCTACTCATCAGTGTAGTGCCACAAGAGAATAATAAATAAGATGACAGATAGGCTGCTGTACCTCCTCAGTGTTGAGTATTGAGTGTGAAGTCAGCAACTATTAGTTATTTTCCAAGATCAAAGGAAATATATGACTGAAAGTACAACCACACTTGTCATTTTATGTTAAGCATGTGAAGTAAAATGGATGAGTTTGTTAAGATAATATTACTGCAACCACAATGCTAATTTTTGTTTGCATGGTAATGGGAATTCCTATTATGTGTTAGCATTGAGCTAACGGACTAAGTGCTAGTTAATTATACACAGAAAAATCGATTCAGCAATCCAAAAATCAATTCAGGAATCGTAAAAGAAAAAGAATCACAATACTTCAGTGAATTGATTTTTTTCTCCCACCCCCAGCGTATGGTACCCGTTAGCAGGTAAAAAGAGACGCACTAGGCTTTCAAGTGACTTCAGCGTAAACCCATCCATGGCTGTATGAGACAAACTGGGATTTTGAGGTAGTATAAAGTGGGAGAAAGTCTACACCTGGAGATGGTTGGGTGGATGGATGGCTCAAACATAGACAAGACTTAAACCCCGGAGACTGCAGGTCATGTCCCTATCATAAAACTATCCAAGTAGTTTTTGTGCCTAAACCTATCCACACTACGGCTGTTTCACAATGTTAAACACATCTTAAAAAGGCTTTCTGGCATTGTCAGATTCAGCCGCTCAAGGATACCTTGTGCGCCTGTATGTAACGCCAAAGGGCGGTGACAACAATGTATCTACTTGGGATCTGAAAAGTTGGATTGAGAACAGGTTGGTATTTGTTCCTCCCACGTGGCATGTTATTTGAAACAGGCTTCAAAGGTTGAATCCACCCATTCAGAATCCGGACACTGTTGAATTAATTGGTGGGATGCAGAATGCGTCTGATTGAGAGGGTATGATGTAACATTGTGGTTTGAAACTCTGGATGACTGGGACCAGGCCTGGAGGGGAGCACATCCTGAAAGTGCAGGGCAGCGCTCCAAAGAAGACATTAGATGAGGAATCCTCGAAATCACCATTCGGTGCTCAAGGGGATGGATGTTACGATGTAGAAAAAAATAACAAAAAAAAGCAGAGAATGAGGCAGTGATACAGTTGTGGCAGAATCATCTGCGTGCTCATAGAGATCCACTAAAGGCGATCATGAAACAAGATGCTAATCTAATTAGTCATTTGGGTTCAAACAAACCCAATGTAACTGGATCATTCAGTTAATGTGAAAGGTCACTTAACCCAGTGTGCCTCTAGCTAATCTCGACGTTAAAAAGCCAAATACACTCTGTTATGCTTGGACGAGTAAGATGAGGTAAATTAGAATTATCATCATCCAATAGCAAGTGAGTCTGAAACACAAAAACATCCATGCCCACACAATGGCACTTACAGTAATGCTCTGATTTTTCGATCAAAACTTGTCAGCGTTATTATCTTGGATTGGGATGTCAGGTTTTGTTCTGTAATAGACACCTCACCGCGCTCTGTGATTTTTCTATGGGGATTAATTAACTTAAGGCCTCAGGAATACAAACTTCCAGTCTCACTGTCAAGCTCTGCTGTGTGTACGTTATCGCGATGACAAGAGGTCTCCATATACTTGTCCTGATTCTGAGACAAACGGGTAATGAGGAAAATCCTGGCGTCACACACGCAGAGAAAGTGATCTCTACACAGCACACATCAGAAACAGAGAGGCATGAAATGGGAAGGAAATGTCTGAAACCCCCAGACTTGACAGAGGACTGAGGAACAGGGGATAATTTGTTCTTCTTCTCCGTGCTGAATTGGATTTCCATTTTTTTGGCTAGGTTAAAGTTGTCTGTCCAATCGCTCCCTTCAACCTTGACGTAATCTCCCCATCTGAGTGCCATAATTCGCTCCAGAGGTAACACAGAATGAATGGATCTGTATGCAAATGAGGCACAAACGTCAGGTCAGCTTAGGGAACGGCATGGATGAGGTGTTGTGCAGGACACCTTTTGATCCGTTATTCCGCTTACGGATCAGGTTCACTTCCCAAGCAACCTCTTCACCTGGCTGCGGAGGATGTGTGTGTGCCAGAGTGTGCAGCCGTGTGTGTTGAAGAGACCTGGTACCTTTGCCTTGCGTGGCAGAACATAAATCTCCCATAGTGAGTGCCTCCCTCCTTCCCTCCCTCTCTCCCTCTCTCTCTGGAAAGGCAGTCAGTTCGTTGGGGACACTTCCCTTGTGGGCGTTAGGATCTCTGTGGGGGGTCACAGGTCAGTCGGCGGAGGAAGCGACAAGCTGTGAAATGTAAAAGACCAATTTCTTCCACATGTTTCAGTGCTGGGAGAACACTGCCAAGCTGTCAGCCGGCATCACGTTTAAAATGGGCCAGGGTGCTACCCAGCAGACCTGTCACAACTCATTTGTAATTAAAAAGCCTGTGTGATGTTTAAAGCAGAGCACCCCAGAAACTTTTGAGGACTGTTAAATAAAGATGAGCTGTGCGTGCAAAAAAAAAAAAGAGAAGGAAAAAAAGGGGGATGTATTAATAACAAAGAAGCTAGCCAGTTGCCTTTGTAGTAGATCAATACCAAATGAGCCTGTGTTTGATTCCAGATGATGGCTAGCATATTAGCTTGACTTGAAACTAGGTGGGAAACAAGAGTGGTATGTTTTTAAAATGAGGAAGCAGATCCTTATTGCTAATAACAGAAGTCATTAGCCACCTCTAGATGTGGTTAAAACGGTGGTATGACCCTGCCTGGACTCACCAGATAAGCAGGGCAACCACACTGGAATAGTTCATCGGTGCATCTGATGGACATACTTATTTCAGGGTCACACTGGACCTTATCCCAGTATGCAGTGAAAGAAAAGCAAAGAAGCATCAGTCCATCACAGTGCTAAAACATGGAAACATAATCATTTTCACACCTGGGAATCAAAGTCTCAAATCAGCCTGACCTGCATGTCTGTACTGTAGTAGGAAACCAGATCACCTAAAGGAAAATTGCACCAGTGTGGGGGGAATATGCAGAAAGACCCTTCTTTCTGTGAAGCAACACTAACCACTGAGCCACTATGCTGCTACAATAATTAATTTGCTATCTAAAGTCGATTCATCCCAGTGTGTCCACAAAAAAAAAAATTTGAAAATGAAGGAAATTGGATTATATCTGAAATGTGAGTATTCCAGTTGATAATGGGACAGATAACTTCAAGACGGTAAGCAGAAATGGATGGATGGATCACAGTACAGATGTCAGTTACAGCTAATTTTACTTTCAGTAGCCCGACACCCTTTAACCCGTATCAAACTGGAATTTTTTTTAAAGAAAAATGCAAGATGACGTGAAATACAAGAGGCACCTATTGTCCCCATGTCTCCACCACAGCTTGTCTGGGCTTGTCTATGAGATTGTGAAACAACCTCCCGCAGATGGAGAGTTTGAACTACTCTGCATCTGCGGGGTCTGCAGCTGCCTGTGTACACGTCCGTTTGGGAGTATATTCATGCGCTGACGGATACAATGATGGCTGACGGAGAGGCTCAGAGAGGAGAACATTGGACTGCATTTCCTGGTCAGCAGTGATGAAGTGACGAGTAATTGTGATGTAGGTTTTGTTTGTGAGGGCTGTCAGCAGTCAGTGGTCAAAGCTGGCTTGTCTGCAGTGGCTAACTTGACATTCAGCTCATCTATTCAATGTGTTTAGTCACAGTAGCTCTCAATGGCATAATATACTAGGGCTCAAGGTACTGAACTAACATTAGTTCTTTGAATCCCTCGCCCTCTACTATGCTTCTTGGTAGCATAAAAATGCCAGCGTGCATCACACTTTCTCTCACTGGCTCACTGGCTGCATGGCATCTGGATGCTTTCTCTTAATTTGGTACAGCACAGTGCTACTACCATTGCTAAACTAGTAGAGTATCATCCCACAAATTACATTTGACTCTGACTGTTCCCACAACACAAGCTTTAATTTTTAGCTCAGACTACTAGTTAGCGCAGCCATTAGGGGAGTGCGTGGGTATGCAAAATAACGTATAGATAAAAATTCGTAACCAGTCAAAAAATATTCTTTCTGGCTAATTTTTAACAGTTAACTGCTGACATCCCTAATTTGAAATTATAACTTGGAATCTTGAACGTAACACATGTTGTCTAACACATGGAAAGTCTTCAAATGTAATTTTTTTTTTTACTGTATTACCACATTCAAAAAATACAATGTAAGATGGCAGTGTGTCATAGCCAGAGCACCTAAATGTAAAGACAAGGTGACAGTGTTTTGCAAGTCAAAATGCTTTGTGTAGCTCAGATTAGTTTGAATAACTTCAAAAGCATTCACTATGTGTATGTAAATGTTACTTAGCGATTTTTCAAATGTATTGTTTGAACATCTAACTGGCAAAAAGTTGAAGTTGAAATGTGACAGTACACACCACTTATCTAGAGAAACTGCTTTTTGAATAGTTTGATAACAGTATTTTAAGCTGTGATATGTGCGGAAGCTAATATATACAGTATTAACAACACATTCCTAGTATAACAATAACAGAAAGATTAGAATCTTCAAATCTAAATTTAATGATCTAATGCTCTCATTTTATTAGTTTATAGTTTATTAGTTTATATTTTGCTTTCCCTGTCATTCTGTTTGTTTATTTAAGTGGTGGTATTATCAAAACGCTTTATCTGAATATGTTACAAGTCTTTTTATGTCTTGCTGCTCAAACATTTGCCTGAGCTAACATTAATGCTACAGTGTATCTGTTAGGTTTTTGCATCTAATCTAACTGTGAAAACATTGTATGTTTGTTGTAACTTCGGTCTGTCAAACTTGGCTCGCTGTCTCCACCCAACCCTACCCTTGAGCACATTCACCTCAGTGTGTGTGAGTGAGGCCTGCCATTCTTCTCATCCCAGTGCTGTTGACATTAGGGTGACATTTTCTCCCCACTGTGGCATAGTCGGGGGTGTTAACATTGAACCCCTACCTGGCAGAGATGAGGAAGAGCATGCCGAATCAGCTGACAGGTGGAGGGGAGACCCCCGGTGAGAGTGTACCACAGCGGGTTCTACTGCTCTGCTGCTGGGGCCCGCGTGCGGCTGCTGCTGGGGGTACAACTGGGACTGGGGATGAGGACGGAGCTGGGCCTGTGATGGAGGCTGAACTGGCAGCTGTACATGTGGATGTTCATGATGAACCTCAGGTTGGGGCATGACAGAGGGGTTAGAAGGGGGTATTGACAGGGTGATGCAGCGCCCCAGCCCCCCAGATGTTACAGAAGGGAGCCTCTTTACCTGAAACAGCACAAACAAGAGGGAGGTAGGTCTGTCTCTGTGTGCTAGTGGTCTACATATGGGTTCAGTGAACATTAATATAACCTCTTCATTTAATGTCATCGGCAGTTATGTTCATATCATTCCATTGCATCATCATTTTTGTGGGAAAACAGCATGTGTGCAATTACACTACAGGTGTTAGTGATCAACTGCAGCTATTAGTATTTGTCATAGTGTGCCATAATGGCATAAAATAATTCAATTAAGACCATAAATGTGACTAATATGAATATTGTACTTCCTATTGTGCTGTACATCCGCAAAGATGTACAAAGATGTGGCTAACTCTCAGAAATCAAAGCAGCAGTAATGATAATGCAGTAATACAAACAACATGTCACAGTCGAAGGGACAAATAAAGAGACAAACCCGAGACAGAGAGCTTTGTTCTGGCTTTTAATTCAATTAAGATGTTTACTAATCTAATCAATGCATCAGCTCAAATGCATCCGGAATTGCTGGGTAAAGATGTGGTTCTTGTTTGCTCTCTGGGGCCAATTTCCAATTTCTCCGCAAAAGCTTTTTTATCATAGAAAATCCAAAAATCCAACCCCCATCTACCCAGATCCACCATCCTATCCTGCCTCCCAAATAATAGGGGAGGGTCAGGGTGAGGGAAAAGATAAATACACAAACACAGACAAGAATCAACATTCAGAACAACATTATGAATATAACATAAAAAAACAGATAAAGTTAAAAACAGAGAAGAATCTTCAAAAGAAACATGCATGCACACACATAAACGTATACCTGGAAGTACAGGTTGCACAGCCAGTGGTCTACATCAGAGGAGATGAGAGCTTCAATTTTTTTAAACTGGTCCAGTTGTGTATTCGGCTCCCCCCTGAGCAGAGGGGTTTTGAACCTGCATCAATGACACATAACCGTTAACAGTCACTGTACAACCAGGTGTATGATGGGCAAAGTGCCCATGAATATTCCACTCACAGAGGTGTGGAGTCAAGTCCCATGACTTGGTCTCGAGTAGACTTGAGTGACAAATTTCATTACTTTATACACGACTTGCAAAATCAAAAAATTTGATTAGACATAAACGCAGATGAATTGTGATGTCTTGCATTTGAGCCTTTTAACATGAAAATACATGATACCTTCCCCAAGCAAAAAGATTAAAAAGTATGTTATTTAAAAAGTGTGCCACGAATCAATTAATTTCCCTCCGTTTCCAGAATCAACTAATGTTAACCTTTTTATCGTCAGAAAGTTGGCACTTGCCACAATTCCCAGATCCACTTTGCTTGAAATGAAGCTACAAGAGAGGAACTAACTTTACGTTACTGAGCTTCATTCGGAAAACTGATAACTGAGATAATTTGTTTTGTGTAAAAAAAAACTAGGCAGTGGTCAACAAAAAACTAATTATAGTGTACAAAATGTGTGGGTTGCGAATTACAGACAGATATGTAATAAAGTCAAGTCTAAATTTAACATAGCTAGCAAGCTAATGTTTAGCTAATGTTAGCTTACCAGCTACGTAATTTTGGAACTCAATGAGGCTGGATACTCACTGTTACATTATGACTTGTTTAGGACTAAAAGCTCAAAGTTTAGGTCTTGGGACTTGTCAGTCTTGACTTGGGACTTTGGGGCAAAGACTTAAGACATTCAGCTCATTTCAGCTAAACTTTAGCTAATGCATATGGATATAGATGGAGCCCTCTGTTCATATTCTGTGCTCATTTTGTCCATACCTGTGCACGTTTTTTTGAAAGTTTACGGATATGGACAAAACAGAGCAGTACCTCCGGTAGACGTGTGGGCAGTCTAGCAGTAGCCAATAGTTTTAGAAAGACACAACCACAGGACACGATGAAGAAGCTGTCAGTTTGTCAGTGAAAATAATTCTCTGTCCTCATATCACAATTTATATAATGGCTGCACAGATCATTGCTGTCAACACTGCCTTTGCTTTTGCTTCTCTTCCAAGAGGTAAATTATTACAACCTCCGCCAGCATTACCATGTTTGTTGTCAGAAACATTGACTCTTCTTCTTCCTCTCTGGTGTAACTTTTCACTCTGAGTGGTGCCCTCGAGTGGATGTATTGCTTAACATCCATGCAAATATGAAGGACACATGGAGGTGTGTGGGTAATGACGGTTTGAAACAGATCTATTTTCTATCTATTTTCGTACGTAAAGGGAGCCTTTACTCGTGTCTTACAAAACACTGACTTGGTCCCACCTCTGCTGTTAAAAATACAAAGTCCACCAGCTATCTTTGATCAGCCTTTGACATACCTGCCGTGGACATGACCTAGTCCAGGTCCACAAACAGGAAATGTCCCCCATGCCAGCACAGAGCTGACGTGGCTGCTGTGTCCTGGAAGTGCGACCAGTTGGAATACTAGAACCATGGAGGGGACGACCTCAGAGGCTGCAGGGAGGATCTGCAGACACATAGGGAAAGGTCCAAGTTCAACCACAGTTCCAGTCAGGTGAACACACACATGCCTGCAGGCACACATGCTAACGTATGCACACATATGCAGACACATCCATACAGCACATACTGTATAGACTTGCTCACAACCGCAAAGCCAATGACAAACACAGAGGGTAACAAACAGGACAGGAGCCCCCAGGGAGCCACTTAAACCACATCCTAGACTTGAATCCTCCATTAACTTATTTCCGTGTTCTTTCAAGAGCCTTCTTAACTGCCATTCTTACCCCCTCAACTCAGCAAATTGCCTAAAAGGAGATGTAGGAATGATAAAGACTTTCAGCATCAAACACAGGGTGGAGAAGTTGAGATTGCCGTTGTAGTCTATGAGCTGACAGTTACTGAATTTGCGACATAGTGAGGCCACCATCAATCAAACTGATGATATTAAGGGTATCTTGCATGAAGCAAAAAGTGTTAGTGGTTAGCAGTTGATGGCAAACACATACATTCTTATTTACCCAGAGAACGGTGGGTTTGCTTAAAAAATGAACTGACAGTGAGGTGTGTGCCACTTCATCCATCACTGGGTGGAAATATTTTATCCCTTTATTAGTTGTAATGGAAAACGCAGGGGACTTGTTTTAACACATAAATCATGTGTACCCTCCCCACCCCCCTGATAATCTGCTTGTGGTATGCACCTGTGAGATGATGAGTAGTAGTGTCTGACTCAGGACACAAATTTATGGCATAATATCACGGATTATGGATATTGAGGATATTTCATATTATTCATTTACTATAAGAAATATGACCTGCATAAATAGTAATTTGTGTGCATGTGCGAGTGCATATGTGTCTCTGTGTCGACACATGCGCCTGTTTGCAAATATGAGTATGTGTCACTGCGAGGTTTGTGAGACTGGGTGATGTGCTTCAGATGTTTTCTCACTTCCTCTGTTTGCTGGAGGAGCTGCTTAAACCATTAGAAATATCTTCTTTAATTCGAAACAGACTGATGTTTTCTCATTTGAGAAAAAGAGTGAGGAAAAAATAGAGACTATCATTGTGCAAGATGACTCAGTTCTTCCTCAATGATGAACAAAAGAGCAAATTTACAGAGCTCCATAGGCACTTCCTGGGACCTTCTATATTTTTTTCCTCTTTCTGTCCTCATTCATTCCTCTCCCCCCTTTAAAGGTATGATATGCAACATTTTCTCTAAAAACAATGTATAGACTTGTATAAACATAATTCCTTTAAATTATCACTTATGACCAACTGGAAGGGTCTGGTGGTGTCTGTATTTGCAAAGACCATGCACTCCTGCCCTATTTCCTGTTTTCTCATTATTTTGCTGCACTCTGGACACTTTACCAACCCAAAACATTGTCCTGGTATCTTTCTGGAGCATTTAGGAACAGCTCGGACAAATCCTTCTGAAAGCTGAAATCTGTGATATATTTACTGTAATAATTTATATAAGGACCATGATGTGTCATCATAGATTAAGGAAACAAGATAAGTTGAAATACTCACTTTTCTGACAACAATGCTCCAGCCACAGCCTGTAACTTGTGTCATTGTTTGTCCATTTCATGTTAATTAGAGCGCCGAATGTTTGCCAAATTAGTTAGTGTCTGTTTATGAGTCATAAGAAATCATTAATGATCTTTTAGGAGGGGTAGATGTTAATAATATTTAAATTGACCAATGGAGTCAATAATGGAGTTTGGCAGGCAGAAGGCTGGAAATCACTGAACTGCAGCTCAAGTGTGTGTTTTTCTGGAGCAGTGGGCTTTTGTTTGTGGGATATCACTGACAAGTGACAGTTATAAACAGCTGATCAACTTACAGTGTAGGACTCGGCATTGCTTGCTGTTGTCAGTACAACACATCTTGCACTCGTACAGTGTTCCTGCAGCCTGCCTGAGCTTCCTTGAGTTTAGGAAGGAGGGGACATGGGTAAACAACTTGCTTCAGCCATAGAGAGTATATTAAATAGGATTCCAACCTATTTAATATACCATCTATGGCTCCAACTCGCTTTTTGGACTGTAGTACTCATTTTTGGACGCGACATTGTTACATATTGCTTCTTTACGATGTGGAATCTTATGCATTGCCCATTTGGTGTAAAACTGTACAGAGTGTGGGCCCGACTCCTCTCAAGTGTTCCCACTTGCCAGCATATCCAAGACATCTTTGACTGAACTGCACTGTTTCTGTCTAAATCCAAACCCAGACACACAAAACAAAGGGTGAATGAAAAAAAAGAAGAAGGAGAGAGAGGGAGGAAAGGAAAATAAGCTCCTGGCTTCCCCTTACCATCACTAATTCCTCATTTCCTCTTAGAAGGCACTGCAAGCACTCCTGAAATCGCACGCTATAGTGTGGGCAAGGGGAGAGAGAGAAAACATCCAAGCCAATCCTGATAGTCTCAGACAAATCTGATCAGCGTTTCCACCGCTATCAATGAGGACGACAACAACAGGTTTGTCTTTAAAGCACAGCCGAGGGTTTGGCGAGGAGAGGAGGAGAAGGAAGAGTGACATGCAGCATTTACCATGCTGTACTTAAACCTTTTTTACCTCTGAATCGGATCATTCAGTTTATGCCAGCTTTTACCCCATCCTTTATGTTTGATGGGAGCCGGAGACAATATTATCAGGATGCTCTTGCTCAGTGAATACGCCCACCAGCACATTGACAGTGTCCACATGTGCTAAATGCTCCAGCTAAGGCCTTTAGAGTTGCCATCAGAACAGTGAAGAAGCCCTTTCTTAGCCAGTACAAAACTCTATGGGATCAGGAGGGACACTGGATTTAGTGGCTTCTGTTTTAAGGTTTCTCTTGTGAATCTTTCGACATCATCAATGAATAAACATAAACGGAGATTTCTAATCCACTGGTCAATATCGACCATCCAAAACAAGAATGTGGGTTTTTTAAGATTAGTACAGCTTCTATAGAGGATTTTTTTTGCCTCATATCAAGAGGTTTAGGAAAGTGGTTGTGAAATATGCATAGATTTCATCTAATGTAATCTGCTGTGTTGTTTCATCAAAAGGACCAAGTGTGAAAACATGTTAAGTCTCTTATCATGCACTGGAAATAGAGGTTGAGATTCTTAATACCCTTCAAAAATATTATATTTTAGTCAATTCTGCATAAGTTTTCTATTTCTTCTTTTATACCGCCTCGATCCAGCTCAACTATGCTACAGATGCTCAAAGACGTGAAGAAAAGATACTGAATTTTTCAATGCATTTGTACTTCATTTTCATTCCAATAAAACATTACTTCCTTATATAAATGAATAATTGATCTTGGGTTTGATTTACATGCATGGATTAAATGTCATGTTTGAAAAGTTGTTGTTTTATTCATATGGAGATCCCCGGAGAAAAACCTAGAGGCTGCGTGTGGCATATTTTCATATGCCGTTTTTTTAGAGTAATATAACTTCTCATAACCCTTTCAGTGTAGAAACTGCTCCGTCTTCACCGCAACTGATGAAACCCAGAAAAATAGAAAGAGGGTTTGGACATATTGTGGCAAAAACAAAAACTGAACATGCAGTGTGGTAGGTTCTGTCATATTACCATAGTGTTTTTATTGTTTGATTTAATCTGAGGGGACTGGTTGTTTTTAAAATCATGTTTTACTCAACTTTTCCATTGAATTTCACATCAAAGGTCTCGTCCATGTCGTTGGAAGTGAGCATGTTTTAATCCAGGGTCCCTCAGTGTCAAAATTGTATTCAGAGCAAGAGATGTTTTGTATTTATTGCACAAAAAGAGAAATATTCAAAGCAGCTTTTCAAAGCATCATATGAATAAAGGGGTTGTTATTAAATTAAATTGCACAGTCACAAATCACAACCTGATTCTGTCCTTTTCTTGTTAAATAAAAACATATTAGTGTCAATAGAGGAAAGCAATATGTCATTGGAACCTTCAAATGCAGATCTCTGTGTATTTTTTGCAATAGCTAGAGTCTGTCAGTTCAGAGTCTTTCAATTCTGTACTCTTAATTATAAATGTCAATGCTGACTGCAAATCAGCAGTGCAACACTGCAAATATTTGGAGTTCATGAACTGCAACTCATTAATTTATCTTAAAATTTTGAGTAATCCAGTTAAATTTAATTAAACAAGAAGGTATTTTAATCAAGGTATTTCATCACCAACATCACCCTCACCATGAACAGGCTCTGGTTAACGTGCAGATCAGTGTCGTAGAAGCGGCCCCGATGCTGGAAGGGTTCCGTGGACACCGCCCACTGCTCGTTCTTACTGCACCAGGCCAGAGCTGGACTTCCTAAACGGCTGTGGAGGGTCACACTGACTGTGTAGAGGCCCCTGGGTAGCTTGTCTCTGGTGGCTCTTAGGCAGCACACACACACCTCCACAGGCTGGGGAGTTGCACTCTGGCTCACCTATAACACACAAAGTGGAGCACACTTGATTGCAATATTTTATCAATTCTATATTATTTCTAACATCTTTTTACATGGAGGTAACCATGATTTTACTACTGTGGACAGGTCAACTAATGGGATGACACATTTGCCAATAAGTCTCTGAAGTGAACTCATGAATCACACTGACGCAAATGTACAAATGATTAATAAATAACCCTGCACCTCTTGATGCATACCTTCTCTGTTTTCAATTGATCTTTAAATCCCACTCCTTCAGCATTTTCCTATCTTTCCTATTATTTGAAACCGTGAGTTTTCCCCCAGATGAAAGTGTGGCCATGCTGACTCGGGCTGGATGACATATTGCTGGTCTGATGTACAGTATACAGTATATCTCTTTTACAAGTCCCCCAGCAACATCTTTTAACCATCTTTAAAATTTTGTTTTCTTTTCAACATAGACAAGCCTGGCACCTAGTACAAGAAAAAGGAAATGAGAAAGTTGAACAAGGTTCCACTGGGTACCAAGCTTGCTCAACCGTTATTGGAGCACTAAGCCAAAAGAGGCTTGACTTAGGATAGGTCAGTTACAGAGGGCTAAAACTGTGAAAATATCTCAAATCCCTCATTTTACCTTAACCTAGTTTCTTAATTTGTGTGATGTACTTTGGAAACGCAGAGGTACAACTGTCATATCTCAGAACAAGTAGTGTTGTGATAATCAGCTAATATTATAGTATAATATTAGTAGCTTGAGATGCATACACTGCAAACCTTTATAATCACAGTGAGACCAAAGTGTCAGTGTTTGTTTGTGTTCATCAACTGTATTGAGCTAATGCTGTTATGTCTGTTAGTTGGATGTTGCAACTACTGCATCACATACCTGCAAAAGTAAATAGTTAACCTGCTTCTAAAACAAACGATTTGTTGACAATGTGAGGCTACCATGTTGACCGTAGTTGTACATTCTGTCAACAGTTATGCTATCCAATCTACAGCCCCCCTGCACCACTACTTCTGTCAAGCAATTTGTAACTACTGTTTGTAGTGTGCTATGCAATTCAAGTTTGCTTACTTAGTGACTTATCATCACTTTTTACATTTTCAGGTTTCTGTCTATCCCCTCCCCTTGTCTTTGTAGGTTAAGGAAACTAAAAAACAACAGCCAGCTCAGTTTCTTCCTCCTGATTTATTATCTGTATTATTAGTTGTGATTGCTAGTTCGGCAAAGTGTTGTCTTTATTTTGGATTTTTAGGACAGGCCCCCAGTTGCTAGAGAACACCAGCAATTACACCATATATAAATGTAAGGTATAGACCATGACATAAGTTACATGTATTTTAGTAAATGAGTAAAGTGACCTTGCTGTATGCAGAGCATACCATGAAATACCGAATATAAAATTAGGGTGCACATCTGGAGGTGAGACATCATGGTCAGAGTGCAAAAATTGAGCTTTCCTGCGTCACTCAGCTTGCAGTGGACATACAGTGTTGTTTGGCTCTTGTCATAGCATCGACAGCCTCTAAATAATGAATGTTTGGAGTCATCCTTTAAACCTAAGGTATGTTTGCTGAACAAGGGAGGTGTTTTTGTCCAACCCTCGTCAAGCAGTCACATATGTAAGACATGCCCTGTACAGCTGCAGGCTTCCATCTACTGATCTCCATTCAACCATTTAGGGTTAAGTGCCTTGCTCAAGGGCGCATCAGCATTTCTTGTTATCAAAGTTGAGAGTGATATTTATTTCCTCTGGCCACATTGCCCATTCAGATAAAGGTTTCAAAACGCCAACCTTCTGGTAGCGAGCTCATCTCACTAACCTTCAGGCTACATCAGCCCACTTGTTGTTTGTTTGCTTGTTTGTTTTGGTGACATGTGCCTCCTTTTTAGGGCTTAGGATGAGTAATAGGGTAAGCTGGCTAGACAGTTTAGTTTTTTAATGAAACATAATCAGAGAACAATGTAAATACATAGTCTGTCTTTTGTCCCCTATGGCATCTGTTGAACAGCACTGAATGAAAAGTCAATCTGGCTTAAACAGAGCCTCTTGGTCTTTATCACCATTTATGTGTGTTTAAAGTTCATTAATAATGTTGGTTGGTTTGTTGTTTGGCTGGTTGGACATTTTGTCCTTCCATTTGTTCATCTAGCACAGACCAAGATATTTCGAAGACGACTGGGCAGATTACCAATGACATTTTATACAGACATTGAGGGTCCTCACAATGTGATTCTGGATATTTTTGTTGACCCCGTCACCTTAATTCTACTGCTATCATCAGACCAGAACTTCCACTTGCATATAATAAATATCTAAATCAAATATCAGATTGCTGTCCTAACTAATCCTATCCTATCCCATCCTATCCTATCCTATCCTACCTATCCCATCACATCCTATTGTATCCTATCCTATCCCTTTTTATCCTATGCCTCCCTATCCATTCCTATCCTATCCTATCCTATCCTATCCTATCCTATCCTATGCTATCCTATCCTATTCTATTCTATCCTATCCTATCCTATCCTATCCTATCACTCCCCTTCTTAAGTGCAGGCATTTATTTTTCTCTCATTATCTAAGTTGCATCTCTTAATGCCCATTTATTTTATGTACTCGAATTTACACCGTGTTGACCAACTCCCTAGGGCAAATTTTGAGTGTCTGGCAATTAGAGCCCTCAATTCCAATCGATGACATAGTAGCACTCAGAAGCTGCATGTACTCACACACACACTCATACACCATATCCACTGTTTGTTTTACAGTATACTGTGCACAGTGTTGTCACCAAACAAGCTGAGACTCTTCCTATCCTTTTCAGACATACACCACACACACATTCACCTAGCAGCGGCTGGCGGTGCCCATTGCTCTGCCAGTCTGTGAGGGGGGAAGGTGTGTGCTGAGCCCTGCAGTAATGCCCCTCAATCTCCCCACTGTGAGCATCTTTGCATACCAAAACAACAAAAACAATTTAGGCAGAAGTGAAATTAGTATAATTGGTGGCAAAGCGGTTTAGCCCACACATCTCACATTTGGGAGGAGGTGATGGAGGCCTCCAAAACCCCCACACAGGAAAGAGATGTACACATGCAAACTGGAAAAGGAGGAGGAGGAGAAAAGAGAAAAATGAGGCAAAGAAACAAAAAACAATAATATCACACCGGTGTCCAATTTACACTATGTATGTCTTTAAGAAGTATTGTTATTATCTGGCCCACATGCTTGCACAGGCGTCATAAGAGACAGTCAAGACAGCAAGGCGAAGGTAAAAGGTGAAGTGAGCCAATTTTCCATATCAGAGGTGGTTTGTTTGCCCCAAGCTTGAGTTGTGCCTAAAGTGCCATAACATTACAGCACTCCTACAGATGAGATCAAAGGCTCTAGCAAGGGATCCTCCGTGGTTTTGCTGGCAAGCGGCCGTCCTTCGCTGAAATATCTTTTCAGGGCTTTCCACACATTGACTGATCACACAAAATGCACTCTTAATAGAGACAGGAAATGCCACATACAAAAACTTCCTTTCTTTCTAAGTATGGGCTAATATTCAGAGATTAAGCTTTCTCGTTAATTATTTTCATTTTAATTAGTAAATCTTAATTAACAATGAACATTTACCCTTAAAATTTTTTGGCTTCGGAATGAAGGAGGGGGGTGAAGAAAGGAGAGAATAAATATGACAATCTTTTTGGGACCTCCGGGCAGGATTACTGATGCAGGCTGCCTTAGTTATTAAACACGTTCTAAATTAAATGCCTCCATGAATTTTGCACAGAAATATATTTTCATAGTTTTGCATGCCAAATGTGACATTTTATATTTCAGATTCATCTCGCTGCAGTAATTTTAGGGAAATGTCATATAAACAAAGATTTTGTCATTTACCAAAGGAAATTACTATGCGTGGCAGGTTTGGCCATTGCTTTCTCTCCCTCTCTTTCTCTCTTTCCCTCTCCCTCTTTTGCCCCCTATTCTGCCTGTGCCGGTTGTTTCAAGTCAGCAAGCCATAAAAAATCTTTATCTCAGTGAAACACAGCAATTTGGGAGATAATCGAATGGTGACTGGGGGGCACAAACGCCAGTCTGAGGAATTATACCACAATCTCCCCTGCATTTACAACCTTCCTCAAAGCCAGTTGTCACCCTGGAAGGAAAGCCCCCGACTGAAGATTCATTACATCTTTAAGCCAGCACGGTGGCATGGCAGCCTCATCCCCAGATGCAACACAACAGCACACTCCTCCCACAGCTGGTGATGCTACTGCTAAAGCTGCAGCTTCCTTCTCCCTTTCCCACTTGGTTGTCTTTTCTCTCCTCTCCCTCTGTTCCCGTTTTCATCTCCAAAGACTCCTTTCCCCTCCTACTTAGATTCCTAAAACCACAGACACCATCCACACAAAGCAAGAAAATCTTATATACTGTAGAAAAATAATGTGGCTGGATACTTTGCATTCCCTATATGTAAGCCTTTCGCTCAGTATAGTGCCTGTGTGTGAATGTGTGTGCCTTTGTGTAGGCATGTGCACATACAGTATCCGCTGGTGAAATGAAAGGAGTGAAGGAATTTGGAAAACTAGAAATTAAGGGATATGAAATTCCCATTCTCTAACAGGTCCCATTCATCACAGGATTTCACATAATTACATCATTTTACTGTTTTTGAACAAACAACCCTGCCTTTTTTGGAGGGGGGCGGACTTCAGGATCAATATCTCTCTTTCTTAGAGATTAAGAGGTGTGTCACTTCCTGTTTGCAATGTTGATTTAGTTTTATTCATAGTCTTGTTATTGTAATGCTATTTAGTTCCAGTTATATTTCAATTGTCTGAATTATTTTGTGTTTTAGTCTAGTTTTAGTCAAACTAAATGAGATTTTAGTTGACTAAAATGTAACGTAATATATTATTTGAACATCTCTGTAGGATTTTCAAAGTCATAATCCTGAAGGAAACATATATTATCCTGTTATTGCATTTATATAGAAGCTAATGCAAGAAAATTTTATATTTTGTCAAAATTCTCCTTCTGTTTCCTTTCAACTGGCTGTTCAAGCTAACTTAACTGTTCAGTCTATCTTTGCCTGTGAAAATGTAAACACAGGCTGTTTGACCTGGAAACGACCTGGTGGCAAGTCTTAAGAACAACTATATAGAAATAACCAACATTCTCACTAATGGTCTTGCTAACTCATGTGAGTCATGTTGAAGCATCATAAATAAATTGAGACTCTTTAATAACTACTTTAAACTCCTTGTAGTAGCTTTAAGTATACTACATTTCTGCTCCTTTCTGCTATCATATGTCTAACATTAAGTATATTACATTTCTTGAAATGTGCATTCTCCTTTTTGTTACATATTTGTTTTATACACATGAGGGCAAATTTCTAACCTATGGTTATATTTTTTTTTAGGTCAAATGTTGATATATGACATATTATACACCTGGCCTGCACAATGCCCGTGTATTATACTGTGAAACAACAAACCATGATTTTACCAACAGCCAGTGTCAATGTGCCAGGCTGTTCTTCCAGACACTACAGAGCCACCATAGTTTATAAGTGACATGTAGCTATTAAATACTTTAAAGCATCAAAATGAGACTGAAATAACTTCAACTTATAATGTTGCTGGCAACTCTGTAACACTGGCCACCCCTAAAATCTGATTGGCCACCCTAAGTGCTACCACATTATCCTCAAGCATGATCGACTATCTGTAGAGTATTTTTAAATGTACAATGTTTCTTTGGTATGTAGCCTGCATTTTTTTTTCAAAGGTAATTAATTTATGGATCATTTTAAAAAACAGGGTTATATGAAAAGATGTTAGTTGTAGTTCTCTTTATGCTATTCATTAAAGAATATCATAAAGAATTAGAATTTGAATTACAACTAGTGGATTAATAATAAATCATAAAAATAAAACTATTTTT
Organism: Lutjanus argentimaculatus; assembly: GCA_034769285.1. Classification (NCBI taxonomy): domain Eukaryota; kingdom Metazoa; phylum Chordata; class Actinopteri; order Lutjaniformes; family Lutjanidae; genus Lutjanus; species Lutjanus argentimaculatus. The sequence goes on along the minus strand of JAWZSL010000009.1, from coordinate 22,910,038 downwards.
CATGGTGGACTGCTGAGGATGAAATTAGGAGTCTCACAGCCAGAGGAAAGAGTTACACTGGAGGTACAATTTGTTTTTGAGGACTTAAGGATTAAAATATGGGAGCTTTATATTATATTTATCTCTGTTGTGTTGTGATTGGTCAGGCTATTTATCTTTTGAATAAAAATTTTCAACAGAAATGTAAAAAAGCTGCAAGATACTGTAATGCTAGTAACAAAAGTAGATATGAGAAATCGTAAATTAATGCTATTCCAATGTGTGTGTGCATGTATTTTTTTCATGCCACCCCCTACATAGGTCAGTGCCCGACTTGGATCACCCCAGTCAAAAAAGTCTGGTCACACCCCTGAAAATATTCAGCAAAAAAGTTGTGCACCATATCGGATTCTGCTCACCGTGTTGTCACATTTTTGCCAATAGATGTGTCAATAGATTTTATCATAGTTTTTGTAATCATAAATTACTTTTTATTTCATTAAATCTTGTTTTTGACAAGATGTTAATGAATAAAAACAAAAACTATGACGAAAATTGTTAGTCAACACTGTGTTTTCTGTCTTTTTCCAACAAATGTGTTTCTCAATCCACAGTCACATTGGATAACAGATCTTACCTGCCACAGGGGCCGTGATGCTGAAGAGGAGGATTCTGGGAGCTCTGTCATCTGGCCGTATTTGGCTATCACTTCCTCTTGGCCTTCCCCCAGCGCTCTGAGTGACGGGCTCTCGATGGTTGTGCTGCTGCATGCACAAACATACACAACGCACGTATACGTTACACACAAACACAGGAAGCTAACCCTGTTAACAGCCACCTGCATTTTGGACTCTCTGTTGTTCCACTCTGTAGCCAACAGCAGCTCAATCTAATAACACCACAACAAAACACTTTCCACTGGGTCCCTCTCCTTCTCCCTTTCGCTGTCTCCCTCTGCCTTTCTCGGCCTTTCAATCTTATCAGTGGTAATGTAATAAGCGGTTGCTTCGCTCTGTCTCCTCGCCACCTCTCTTAATTCCTCAAAATAAAGCAATATCACAGGGGCCCTGGCCTGCCTGTGACTGGGGATAAGATGCTTGTAAAAGGAAGGATAATTCAGCAAATAAATGCTCGGCATCAAAGGCAGGCACTGGCTCTTTCTTTCCTTTCTCTCCCTCTCTCCCTCCTCTCTGTTCGCCTATCAAAAGTATTACATGTGCTTTCATCAGTTCACAACAAGGCACAATGTGCTTCCTAATGCAATTACTCGACCTCCATTAAATCAGAAACAGTGGAAACAAATGAATTACACATTTGTTACAAAAACCACAAGTCAGCTCCGCGTCTCTTCTCTTTATTTTTTTTTTCTTTCATAGGCGTAGGGAGAGAAAAAGTGAAATCATTTCTCATTAAATTTCAGGCAGATGTAGCCCTAGGTGATGCATAGAAAGTCTCCCATGTCTAATAGCCACCCACCATTGATATCAGAAGGAATTTACAGGGTTCAAGGCTGTCGAGAGGAGGTCATCTCGCTAAACTCCGAACCACATTCATCTGACAGAGCTGGTGTCCGACTACCACCCACCCATAAAACAACCAAACACAAGAGAAGATACTGATGTGTACAGTAGTTTCTTGATTTTATCATGTCAGCCAGCATGGTAGTCCATAATTACTAAAAACTTAAACATGCTAAGCTGACTGCCTGCGGGGCTCCCGCTACGAGATTTGATGTGTGATCTCTGACTAAAGTGGATGGACCAAGAATTGATGCGCCTCCAAGCCCAATGACATGGACAGATTTCTGTGCCCTGGAGCCATACTACCCACAATGCAATGCCCGTCGACAGGAGAAGCCATGCAGAGGACATATAAATTACATGCCTTTTCGAATGTCAGTGGGAATACAAATGCTTTTCACACAATTAATGATTACAGTCATGTGACATCAATTGTACATATGGAGAGAAATATGAAATGGGCTGGACTCACCACTGAAGCAGCGTGTTCAGCCGGGGCTGTGGTGCTCCTCTTACTGCCTCATCACAGTCTTTTTGTGAGTGAGGCTCCTTTGAATATTAAAGTAGATATGTTAACAAACATTGTTAAATTCATCAGTACTAATATTCAGCTATTTTAATCTAAACTTTGTCATTTATATTATTATTAAGTTCTTTGGTTAGGGGTCCTTTTCACATTAAAACAATAACAAAAGACATAGTTTGTTGACGTTGTGTAGTAGTGGATCATGGGACTTGTTTTCTCTACTTTTAAACAGTCCATAGCTGATGGGAATCTATCAAACATGACTCACAGATGAGGTAATATTAAAGTTTTATCCATGTTACATTTAGTCACATGTGCTGACTTTCTTCCTCATACTATGATGTCTCTGATGAATCCGTGGTTTAGCAACTAGCTAGAAAAAGCTAGCAGAAAATGCAACCTTACCTTAAATAAATTGCGGATTTCTTTGTGTTTGAACATTGTTGGAATAATGTATATACACTCTCACAAGACAGATATGCCATGTTTTATTGAGAAAAGTTGAGAATAGCTTGACTGTGATTAATGGGATGCTATTTTCTTGCAAAAAACAGCCTTTAAAACAGTAACATACCAGAAACATACAGCCTACTCCTTGCAGTGTATTTTAGTACAACTAAACGCTGAACAGGACATTTTTAGGCAAACTGACTTTTATGAACTGAAAACAGGGAAAACAATGACAACACCCAAAAACAAGTTCATGGCTATTTAAATGTGCACAGTGCCATGGATACACATTAATACAACTCTATCCCGACTGAAAGGTGGTTGTGGTAGTGACCTGTTTATCAAAAGGCAGTTAAACTTTGAAGTGTACCCTGCTTTATTGTCTAAATGGGACCATAATTTACAAAATGACAATCATGCTGTATTGAAGAAGACTTGAAACTAGCAATTCAGACCTTAAAATAGTTAAGAAACTGTTTACTAAGGTAATAAACCAGGTGAAAAGTAGGATCATTTTCTCATTTATTTTTAGAAAATCAGACTTCCTCCTGCAACCAGTGAGTCACTCCCTGATGGTCCTTATAAAGAATGCACATTTAAGGCTTCTTCATTGTTAATCTTCATTTCTTTTTAGATTCTATGGTCGTTAACTAAAAAATCAACACATCCTTCATACTGTATATGTATATTTACAGTAAAAGGGCCTTTACCTTAACATTCCCAGTGAAGAAGGCCATTAGTCTCTTCTTTCTCTTTGCCCACTCACTCCTCTTCAGTGGTCCCTTCTGAGCCGCTTGCTGGAAATACGTGTAAATACACATGCACACTTTCTTTGGATGCAGCTTTATGAAACAGTGCAGTGCACCATAATGGCAGAATTAAGCACAAGGAGCAACTGTAATGCAATCTGCAGGCAATCGATACTGAGCCAGGCCCTAAAGACATGTAGCGTTTGATGAGTATTTCTGCCGGTTTTACATTCAGTCAGCACATTCACACTCCCCATTCAGACGCATTGACACTGCTAAGTGACAGCGTCTCGCCCTGTAGAAGCTTTGTACGGCAGAATAGAGAAAGAAGAAAAACACTATTATTTTTAAAATAGATGTGAAATCTCTGGTGGATAATGTGCTTTCAATGGGAGGTGGGTGTGGAAACAGTACGAGAGCGCATACATATTATGGCAGAATAAGATAACACTGATCCCAGTACTGATACAGTACACAGTAGATGCCACTGATTATCCAGTATGGGAGGATGAGTCAACTGTTGCTGCGGCTTCCAAGTGATGGAGAGACATTGTTGAACCATTTTTTCCCCAATTACGCTGACTTTCTATTCACATAATTTGATACTCCTACTCTCTTTTCAAGCAAGATTATAACTAAAAATACAGTGGATAGAAGTTGTGGATTCTGTTTACATATGCGTTAATGTTTGGGTTTCTTTGCAATCTAGATTTGTCAACACAATGGAAACCCTGCGTTCTTGTATCCTCTCCCATTTCTTTTCTGACTGATGGAATACAAACACTTGTTTTGAAAGACGCTTCAGATCTTGACGCTAGTTGACAATATCCCTACTCCCCAGTTGGAAAATAAAAAGTAGTCACGCTCTATTTTTTCCTGAAAAGACTATAAGATGGGTAAAGAACCCAGGAAATTCAGCTTCTGTCAGATACAAATATGCATAATAATGCACAACAAAGTTCAAAGACGGAACAAAAGTGTCTCCACAAATAAATTAATTGTGTGAGGATATCGTATATAGCATAGATTATATCGTTCAAATCCATGCACTTATTCTGAGCTGAGGATGAATGAGTTATCTAACCTTGAATGCATGTTCTACAAAAAGCAATTTCACATGAGCGCATTCAGCTGAGATTCAAACCATCTGCACTGAAAATGAAATGCAGAACTTTTATAAAGGTAGCGGCGGGGAAAAAAAAGGTTGAGGACAAAAACTGGAGCAAATATGGAAAGAGAAGAAAAAGAAAATTAGCAACACGCACACATACGTATACACATTGACAAAACAACAGAAAAATGTACACGCACACATGCACACACTCTATGTCCATTAGCCAAAGCCACTGATACACAGCATAATGGACATGGCTGATGTGCTGGTGAATATGGGATGATGACACAGATATTCCTCTTTGTAGCGCTGACCTGCTGCAGTGAAAGGCTGCCAAGCGTGATCATGTCAGGCCGCACACGCTCCCTCAGCTGCTGGGCGTAGTGGGGGATCACTTCCTTAGCTGTCCTCACTGCAAGAAATACAACAGTGGCATCACAAACCTCATAATATTTATCAAAAATAAAATGTTACTACAGTATTATGAATAGTTCTTTGTGTGTATCCTATCCAATACATTCTATACTATCATATACTTAACAGTGTAGTGCTATACTCAGAGCAAGGAAGCGCTTAATTGAAGTATATTTAAAAATATGTATTCAATTACTTTGAGTATTTTGTCATTTGTATTTTTCTGGGCAGAAAAAACAGAGGTGTAATTGGTAAGGAAAAATACCTTACCTTTGAATTGCTAAAAAAATACATTTTTAATGTATATATCACCTGTCAAATTTATATTCCAAACAAACCAAATAGGGGGCAGCATATTGCCAGAGTAACGGCTAACTGTAGCAGCTAACTGTAGCAGCCGATAGCTAGTAGACGTAACTGCCTTCAAGTGAAATCATAGCTAACCAGAACGGACGCAGCCCTTGAGACCAGTGGAGGCCAGTTTGATGACAGGGAATACAGTACAGAGGTGATTTACAGTGGCTCCAACAAAGGACTCTGACTGCACAGACGACAAAGACATGGTGGGTTCAGGCAGGGACAGAAGAGGCATGAAGCAGAAGAGGAGCGAAAGGGTGGTCAGACATCTGTCAGCACCCAGCTCCCAAGGCCTGAACGGAGGTTTTGGTGGGATCAGAAGCCAAAGCCAGCATGAAAACCACCTCGGTGTTGTTGGGCTGTGGCCAGACTCGACACTACAGTGATTCACTATCGGCACAAAGTGGTATTATGAGACAGGATTGGATCAGGCTAGCTGGTTAGTATGCTAATTTCTGTCAATATCTCTACAACACAATACATACACATCTTTGACATAATGTCAAAATTGTTATTTCTTCATATTCTGTTTATGATTTTCAGTTCAATTTAGAGTATTTTAAGCTAAAATTCTATATATTGCCCATTTAAAGAGGCAAAAAATGAAGTACTGCAGCCTGCAGAAGCTCCACAGGACACAAGATGGGTGCAACATTGTAAACTGACAATAACAAGTGACAGTCTACATAGAGTTAGCTGTTCTCTGAAAATTTGAATCTAATAAATTGAAGGCAATAAAGTTACTCGCCAGAATTCAATTGGACATGTGGCTTGAGTGTTGCTTTCAGAGTAGGGAGTATTTCAACTTTACACGTTTCTTTGATCTCCGATGACATACATGGTCATTTTATGATGTATTACATTAAACATATTACAGATTTCTCCTTCAAGGTCAGACCCATACTGAGGCTACTAAATGCCTGTTTTTATATTTTCAAATTAAAAATTACTTGTACTTTAATTAAAAACATTTCTCATTGCAGTATTTTGTATTTTATTTTACATACATTTGATGGGGAGTATTAGAAATTTGTAACAAGATACAAATAACTGGGTGTATTTGTGCCCCTCTCTGGCTATGCTACAATAACATAATGCCTCTCCACAAAAGAAATCAAATATAAAAACAAATAAAAGCATAGCATTACTTTTTACAGCGCTCTCTCTGCCCATTACCATCCTCCCTGCTTCGAGTCCAGCCTCTTCTCCCAGCCCAGCACTGGCCCCAGCCTGGGTTTTGGCAATGGTGTGGGCCTGGGAGGGCCTGGAGCCCGAGGCATCACCACCATCGTGGAGCAGCAGTCGCCGCTGAAGCACGGATCACCCGCCTTCACCTCCAACACCTCCTCATCCCTGGAGGCTAGCAGCGTACCTGGAGAGTTACGCATCAGTGGGCATGCACAGACGCACACACACACACACACACACATCCATACAGGTACTGATGGATGCGCATACTTACCACATCCAGAAACAGGCACACACTCACTGAGATGCGTTTGTATATACAGACATTTGTGCAGATGGACAATGGAAACAAACATACAGCGTGAACATTCACAAAACCACAGTATCATATTCACCCACTCTTAAAGCATTTTTTATTTCTTAAGTCCAGAGACAGAACCTTAGTTCTTCACGGACCACGCTAGCCTACTTTGCTTCTTTTTTTCTTTTTTTTTTTTTTTTTTTTTGCTAATATGCTTGCAGTTGTTTATCCAAGCAATGGAAATATCTTGTAACATTCATGCGAAATCATGCAAAAATTAGACAAAACGCATGACTGGAATTTTATAATGAAATAAACCACATTACTTTTTTAACTTAAGAGCAGATGTAGAGTAGGACAGAGTAGCACACAAGGTTGAATTGAACTGAGCAGATATCTAATCTGTTTCGATGCAGGGAATCAAAGGAAGATGTATCTGCTATCTTTTCAGTGTTTTTAAGTGGCTGTGGCTTTAAAGGAACAGTTCAAAGTCAAAAGTACATATTTTTCCTCTTGCCTGTAGTGGTATTTATCCATCTGTTTCTTTTATTGTTTGTTTGTTTGTTTTTGTTTTTTTTAGTGTGAGTTGCAGAGTTTTGGAGATATCAGCTGCAGAGATGTCTTCCTTCTCTCCAATATAATGGAGGTAGATGGCACTGGCTAGTGGTGCTCAAAGCAGAATAAAATTCAGTGGCAATGTTTCTGTCCAGAAGTCATAACTGGTTTTCTCAAGATAGTCCATAGGCTTTCTTGTGAGGAGTTTCATAAAGGAACTACTTTATTTCTACAGTAAAATCTACAGGACCTACTTTCTTTCTACAACAAAAGGTGGTTTCTACGTGGAACTGCTCAGAAGAAGGCCTGTGGATTATCTTGAGTAACCAAGTCATCATTTCTGGATTCATCATTATAACTCTTGTTTTTTTGGAACTATTTTCTTTCTAATAGAAAGAAAGAAGTTGCAGTTTATTCTGGAGATTTTCAAATGTTTTTTTTTTTTTTTTTTTTTTTTTGGCATCACAAGCAAAGTGCCGTCCAGTTCCATAATCCTAGAGAAGACAGGCATCTCTGCAGCTGTTATCTCCAAAACTCACAGTGCAACCCACACCAAAACAATTTAGATGGATAAATATCACTACAGACCAGAGGGAAAATATGCATTTTTGATTCTGGGGTGAACTATGCCTTTAAGGTAATTTCATATAAAATTTCGTAGGGGGATCAATGAAAGATTTCTGCTTCTGGTTAATGTTTTAACTCACAAAACTCCACGAACATGTGAAAATTAAGCCCATAAGTTGAAAGAAAGTTTTCTTTTGCACTATATGTGAACTACTTTCTAGTTAGTAACCTAGAATTCTTTACTGAACGCAGAAAAGCATCATCCACAGTAAAATTAACCCGCTTGCTATGCGTCTTTTTCGTTCTGCTGCAGTGCCTCATTGGTAGAAAGCATGAGGAATTCTTTGAGCATCTGTGTATTCAACGTGTGCAGTCCAACATGTGTAACAGCCAAAGCTGTTATCACTGCCTAATGCTTTTCACATAGAAGCTGATATCAATGCCTAACGCCTTACAGAGAACTAGAATGAATAGAAAGCCAGTTCTGTCTTCTTTCATCCCCAAGCCAAAGCAATAGAATTTATCGAGATAAAAAGGAAGACTTGAAGATCTCAGACAGACAGAAGGGATTTCTCCAGGAATTTTCTTCCTGAAAAAAATGTCTACAGCACTGGCCACTGTCCATTTCATTAATACGTAGTCTTATTCACGCTCTTTCTTGTGAAATGTGTATGGTGCTTTGTGGCGGGCTTTAAAGACAAAAGCCCAAGAAGCAGTCACAAAATGTCAGGATCAGTACTGACATACACTGAGCCGGTTCTGCAGCTGCAAAGAGGACTTGCGGCCTACACCGGTGGGAGGCATCCATACAACAGCGTAAGGTGATTGTGTTGAAGTCTATTGTAGCTCAGTGAAGTGCTTACTGGCAATCACCGCAGTTGGACTCCAACAGTAGAGAACTAGGAGCTCTCCCTCTCTTCCTCTCCCTCTTTCCTTCCCTGTGTCTCAGCCTATTGCATGGAGGAACTGTTAATCCAAGATCCTCTTTACTTTTTCTGTGGGATTTCATGAACATTCCAAGACAATGGACGGGGCTGCTAATCTCGGTGGTACAGCTAAATCCGAGACAATGGCAAATAATACAAGCCGGCTAAATTCTACCGTGTTGAAGCGGGCCTAAACCCATCACTTGTGCGCTGGAATTACAAGGGAGATGTGCGTCATGTCAACAGGATCTGGTGCGACTGTCTTCACCCAGAACAATGCTAAGCTTAAACCACCTCAATGTTGCCTGCTTGGCTACATATTTAAATGAAACTGAGCTAATGAGAAAAGACACGCCTACTGAAAGACAATGGCTGTGCTTGGAAAGCACCGACTACTAGTGAGGGTCCATTTCTAGACTTATTCTTTGTTCTGTGTTAGCGCTGCCTTCAGTGTTAGTGGAAAATATAACATCTTATTTTTGTCTGGGTTCTTTATGATTGACTATATTGAGCTATTCCTACTACTGTAGGAATACTGTGCCTACAAGACTACAGTACGCCATTGCATCATTTACAAAACTATGGATGTTGTTTCAAATTCTGACTTTGGTAACTTGTTTTCATGATTTTGTCAAGTTTTTAGCAATATATGGCCATGCAAGTGATTCTCAAGTGTGAAAACAGAATAAATACACTAGATCTTAACAACATCAGCCAGGAAAATGTTACTTCAAATCACATTTTTAACATATTTACACACGTTATCTCAGTCAAACTTCAATTACAATGATTATTTTCATGATCAGTTAATCTGTAAATCATTTTCTCAATTAATCATTAGTTGTGTGGCCCTTGAGATGTCGGAAAATTGTGCAAAATGTTGATCAAAGTTTCTCAAAGCCAAGTGATGTCCTCAAATGTCTTGTTTTGTCTACAACCCAAAGATATTCAGTCTACTGTCATAGAGGACAAAGAAACCAGAAAAAAAAATCACATTTAAGAAGCTGAAATCAGAGAATTTGGGAATTTTCATCAAGAAATAGCCTCAAAATGATTAATTGATTATCAAAATAGTTGGCAATTAATTTACATTTTATGTCCCAAAATGTATTTTTTAGTGATTCTAAATTGAAGTAATTTAATGTAAAAGTAAAGTAACTGTTCAAAATTGAAGTTGTAAGTTTGCTACTTTGGTTAGGGCCAACCAACCAACCAGCTTTGGTTGTGGACGTGCACGGCAGATTGTTCAGTTTCAGGGTTACTGCAAAAAACATTTTCCTGTTACTACTACAGAATGTTAATTCGCCAATAACATTTCATTGAGGCTACATAACAAGAACATAAGGCTACTGTTTCAAAATCAAAGAATTCATTTATTAACCAGAGCAAAAAACAAGAAACAAAATCACGAAATCAGCACGGGGATGCAGGCAACGATCTTCTGCTTCTCACACAATCTTCATGAATTATAGCCTTCATCATCATCTAAGTTTTGTGACCGTAAACTAATGTGAAGAATTCTTGAATAAAAATGAACTCACATAGACTTTTTTTTCATGGGAGGACTTTATAAAGTATAATACCTTGTAGAAACAGCTGTTTTGCAGTGTACATTTCTCTTTCACACACACACTCTCATTGAGGGTCCCTGCACTTCAATACCATTTCCCTTCTGTGTGTGGATTGTTATTATCAGGGAAAAATGGAATTAGGGCTGGAACTTTCATTTGCAACCACAAAAAGCAAGCAGGACTAAGTGGCATGTTCTGTCTGCCTGTCTGTCAATCATCTCCACTCCGTGTCAGACCCATGGACAGCACGGCTGCCTCAGTGGTACACAAACAGCATTGTGTTAATTACTGAAGACAAATGTTTGGGAATAATGATGTGAGGAATGGGCATATTTTACTAACATTATTTATTTCAGGAATGTCTCAAAGTAGACTCAGGGGAGCTCATGTCCGTTTTAGGGCAGCCGAGCTCCCCTTAGCTTCCCCGTAATTCGAACCATGGTTGTGACCATAGTTGCATTGTCAGGGATTACTGACTACATTTTGATTATATCTTCAAGATTTGACAATTTTAAAATTCTGAAACTTTTTTCATGATCAGTATATTACCTCTTAAAAAGGGTTTCTTAGCAAAGTCCTGAAAATGTTTTGAGGTGTTTAAAAATTGAAAAATATATATTTGTGACTGCGTCCAGTTTTTTAGTATAAGGTGAAGTAATCTCAATGTTTGATTTTGAATTAATCCAAAAGATTTCAGACAATGTTTTTTTTGTTTAGTTTTTTTTTTTTTTTTTTGTAATCCAATGGATTACATTATGAATGACAAAATTTGTATTTTGTTTTCAGTAACCGTCTGCATTTCAAAGTTATCTGACCCAACCCCGGTTATGACCAATATACAGGTGTACAATAATTTGAGGATACATACCAGGTATATTTATGAAGGTATCATCCTCATCCAGCAGTGCAGCCATTCTCTGATACAGCCTGTTTTCATCAGCATCCAATATTGCTACAAGTCAAAACAATTATAAAATGAGAACACCCTCAAAGGTGCTGGAAAATTACATGCATTTGTGTGCTTCAAAATTACTTTCTACTTATCAGACGAGTCAATCTAAACCACATCTTAACATGCAAACCAGAGATATTAGTCGTGGCTGGAGAGGGGTGAAAATCAAGTGTATGCAGAGGGGTAATGAAATAGGAGTATTAACATGCCTGTTAGCCGGCCTGTCATCATGTGATGAGATTTGGTTTGGCGAATCCTTTGATATTACACGGCAGTGATATCCAAAAGATACAGGTGAAATGGCTTCTCCATTAATAGCCATGTTTCATTATAACATGCATATTACTTGGCTCCCAAGAGCTCGCTTTTAATAGGCCTACTTTAGGAGGGGGCTGCAAACTATTGATATGGCTCTGCGTGTGTCATTTGGCAGGGGGAAGGAAAAAGCCACGGTGAAATGAAAACTGACCAATGATACGTGACCTTCGTCAATGACAGCGAGTTGGGAAGCCAATCTAGCGATGCCATCACTTGGTGTATTTACATAGACCGTCCTGCCGTCGCAAATGGCGGCCTGCTACCAGTGATCTCTGTCACCTCACTTTAATGAACCGAGGAGAACTATTATGGCGGAGAATGGCGTACTTAATTCCAGCTCATCTTCAGCGCTGACCCCAGCCATCCCGCGCTGCCTTGGGTCTGTCTGCTCCGCCGCCGATGGGTCAAAGTAATTTTGGGTACGTTTATTTCCTGTGGAAAGTGCGAGAAGTGCGAGAATGAGAGAAAAAAGAGGGGTTGGGAGTTGGGAGTAGGCAGGGGTGGGGTTTGATCGGGAAGGGAAGACGGGAGTTGTAAAGGTTTAGGTTAGTGGTTATTAGAAGCACATGAAGCGAAATGTTAATTTTGAAACCCACACTGTCGAAGGGGCAGGGGCAGTGGCTGCTACCAGATAAGGCAGAGCCAAGATGAGACGGGAGTACAGAGGCAGAAAGAGAGGAGTGGGGAAAGAGACTGCTGGGTTTCTCAGTGCACCTCTCCACGGCCCGCGGTGCTCTGGGGCCTAATTAGCATGCCGCAAAAGGTCACGGCAGGCAATCTCTTAAATACGACTGCCATATGTTTGCCGTGTTCAAAAGGAACTAATGAGAAAGTCTACAAGCTCCAAAGTACCTGGAATTTCAAAGACAATACCTTCTAAATACTCCGAGGTCAGCGGCCTAGAGGACCGGGCAAGTTTGGAGGACCAGATCCAAAGGAAAATAACCCGAGCCCATGTCTCATTGACTTCTTATTAGCAATCACTGACCTATGGGTATCAAGTCTGCTCCACAGAGTTTATGGGAATCCAATGGCTCCGGGGTCTTTCTATTAAGGGTACACCCCACCAAGCAGCTTTCTTAACCCCAAATCATTCTCATTACAGGCCTTGAATATTTCACTCCAATCTAAATTGCTTTACTTGTATTTCTCAGGTTGTGGGGCGAAAAAATGCACGGTGCATTAAATCATGTTATATATTCCACACAAGGATCGCCTTTATAGACGTCTGAGGGTATCGGCGCTCGGACGCATAAAAATGTGAGTAAGTGTGTTTGCATAGGAGCACCACCGGCCCACCAGGCCGCTACCTAAAAAAGCTCACTGGGACTCTTCCGTGCTTGTATGAAAAATCTGCACGAGGTTTTCACACTCTGTCCTTACTCTAAGTTAAACAGTCAAACTGAAATTAAACGAGGAGCAGCCGTATGACTCCTCAACGGTGCCATAAATTGACTGTGAAATTCACATGTTAAATCCCTCTGCATCGTTAACAGAGAGTTTGAACAATTTCTCTGCAAATAGCTCTGAGGTTATGAAGCCCTTTTTTCAAACACAAATTTGCATAATGGTGGTAGCTTCGTGGATCGCCTTTTGAATCATATCTGTGATTTACCTAAATAGTCTGGCTGTCCTCCAGTTCATCTCTCTAATGAAAATTTCAATTCTCTGTTCTTACACGCACAATATCAATAACTGGCACTTCTTGCCAGGCAGAGTTAATGTTAACAGAGAAGGAGAGATAATGAGAGATTTCGGTAAAGGCCAAACACAAGTGTCACAAACATGGAACAATCTGCCTTTGTGATATTCTGTTATGCATATTCACACTCCCTAATGAAAAAGTGTTGCTTATTTTGTGCTAGTGCTTTCCAGTTTATGTAAATCTGATATTCAGTGCAAATACCACAAAGAACTGAAGCTATAAACCAATCAAACACAACGTTTCATTTCAGACCTGCATGTCACAAGAAGTGGACTTGACACAGCCCTGTTAATAGCAACACCTTTTCATATGGTAACTGTGTATAGATGAAATGTATTTTACATTTTACATTTTCCTGAGTTCTAATATCAAGACACTACCATATGGTTAAGTTCATTTTGTATGCTTTAAGGGTATGGCAAGTGGCCTAATTTGCATTTCCAATTAATAGAACAAAAAAGGAGAGAGGAAAAATCAGCAACTTAACTCATCTCTAATCATCAGCATGCCAATCTATGTTCAAAAAAACATCTATAGTGGGGATAGTGCATAAAACAACTGTTTGGGAATTAGGGGTAGTGTGTTTTCTTAATTTGATGAACAATATTCCTTCTTTAAATTGGATTTTGTGGTGGAACATAATGTTTGAGGAGATTGTTGTAGTGTGTAAACCAATAGGACATTGTTATTGTCTTCTCTCTATTTTTTGTTTTGTTTTCTTTTTTTTAATGAGAATATTGTAGTGAAAATTAGCAAACAGTAGTTGTGTTTCCATCCCAATGTTGCACAAATGTGAAGTAAGTTTTTAACATCTGCTCTCAACTATCTGTGTTTTAAATACATTGATGAACATGTTTAATTTTGTTCTTTATTTTTTGAGCTGAGTCATGTTATGGTGGATGGTAACAATTCATTGCAATGCTGCATTTCCATCATAAACCCTTTTGGCCATATACTGGCTCTCTTTCTGTTTTTCTATTTTTTAGCTTTTTCATGCAAAAATTCAAATGCCTAATACATGTGGATAAAAATGTACTTGATGTAGAAAAAAGAGCACTCTCACATTTCTAAAATGGAAAAAAAGATGGATTTTGAACCACTGTATCAGAAAATTCTTATAGATTCTTATGACTTAGGGACTCAACCATCAGTGTAAAGCCCTGAGTAATTAAGAATAAATGGTTGAGTGAATGCAAGACCCCACTGTCCAATTCCAGTACTACTCTCATTGATCTGCAGTATAATAGAAAGTTATAATTTGTCTCTCCAAATAGAAGGGACATCATGCTATCAGTCTTGCATCTCAGACATGATCAGGGTAAAGTGACTTTCATTAACTGCATTTATGATCTTAAAGTATACATTAGACAGCATCCGTGTTTTCATTGTTGTCAATACCTCAATAAATGTGATATAAGGATGAAAACAAAACAGAAACAAGGATGATGGTTTCTGCAATGGTTGATTGATTTGCTAAAGCAAGTTTAGAATGACCATTATCTTAAACCAACAGAAACATTTTATGAACTACTGCTTTACATTTAGCAGTGGTCTCTTATATCTAAATGTTTATGGCCTGACTTTCTTGACCTGTCAGGAAATATTTTTTGTCTGTATCCACATACATCAGTAAAGCTTAATCCTACCTCTTGTGCATAAAGCATGACAATAATTGATAATAATTACTAGCCATACACAGCAAAAGCAAAATAAACCACATTAAATCAAGAATCTAACATGTGACTCATCCCTGAGAAAACTGGCACGCTCGCAACCTTGAACGCATCCTAATTTACCATCCCATTCCTCAAGAGTTCTCCCTGACATACTGAATTATAAGGGGGCATATTCGTATGCCTGATTGGCCTTAAGCCGTGTTTCGGGGGCGTAGTGAGTACACCACACAGACAGCGGATCGGCTTGGTAGCGTAGTAGCGTATGTAAATGCACTCTCCTATGACTCCAGCCCACCACAAGGCATGTAGCCGAGAGTGGGAGTCAAGGCTGATTGTGTCGAGGGTACTTCTAGATAGAGATAGAACACCCACTACTGTAGCATTCTCCAGCAGAGGAAGAAGTTATACGAGGGTTGCTTGTTAGGACACGCTCGCTTTGGAATGCAGGGACCAAGGGCCCCCCGAATGTAGAGAGAGAAAGAAAGAGGGAGTGAGAGAAAGGTTAGATCAGGAACACATCTACTGTCAACAAATTTGAGGCTAATGAAGAATGAAGCTTCACCTCTTTCTTTGGCAGGGGCTTGCAGCTCCATTTTTTTTTGGTGAGCTGCAAGGGTGCTATCTGGCCTGTCACCTCGAATTTCTCTCCCCAGCCAAACCGGAGGAACGGAAAGCTTGGTGCTTCCTCCTCCATCGAAGGCTGGGTTTTCTATGCCTACCACAGCGGCTCTCTCCTCTCTCCCTGACAGAATAAGTAGAAACATAAATAAAAATACAAACACTGACATGAAGGGGCAATACAACAGTTCAGTCATAAAAAAGCATGCTTAATGACAACAATTTGTTTTTCTATTGGTGATTTCTCTGCCCCAAAATGTTCAAGCGCATCCTCCTCGAATGACACTAAAACACAATTAGGTTAAAATTAAATCAGAATCTTGCAAAGGAAGAGAAAAAAAAAGAGAAGAAGAAATGATTAAAATAATTACAAATTGCGCCCTGACAAGCAAGAGCAAAATTTAGCCCAAAGCCATTTGTCTGTAATTAGTTAATTAATCCTTACACAAATTATGAGCAATAACTCATCAAGCAGGACTCACCCATCAGAAATTCAGCCGACTTGGATTTCTTCTGCTTAGGTTGCTGCAGAGCCTTCTGCTGTAACTTCTGGAGGGAAATTGTTAAATGAATAAATTAGCTGCAGAATGAAGATCATCATTTATGATCCGCAACTAACGCAGTATTTTAAATATGGGACGACACTAAAATGTCATTTAATTTACATCGCCGCTAAAGGGGTCAAGCACTAATTGAACAACAGGAGTGGAAAAGAATTTAATCATAAATAGATAAGAAAAGTTGACATGAATGTGTAATGAAGGTCACATTAAAATACTTCCTCCTTGTTGCTAAAATGAATGGGCAACAACACTCTCTCCTGGAAAATTATGCATCTTTACACAGGCTGCATGAGAAGTACACAGACTTGGTGTGCAAATGAGTATGGAAATCCAGGCACACTTCTCATTACTTCCATTCACATGAACTCAACCTAAAAAATCTCAAAAGGAGAGACAAGAATAGTCTTTAAATAACACTGTGCCAGGTCCCTTGTACTTTGTAGAGCTTGGAGAATTTTCAATATACTGTAGTAATTTTCAATACAGGATTCATGCATAAAACAATGAAAAATACAACTCTGATAGAAATGTGAAATGTTCAACCAACAAAATGATCTGTCTTTGTGTCTGTAGTTGGATAGAAGATGAGAATTTTTTTCCTGAAACATAGCAAACATTTTCAGAGAAGAAATATCTTTTTCTATCACATAACTTGTGCTTTCCCAAATAGTGCATTTGTATTTGGGATTACTATCTATCTGTCTATCTATCTATCTATCTATCTATCTATCTATCTATCTATCTATCTATCTATCTATCTTCAACCAACAAAATCATCTGTCTCTGTATCTGTATTCAGGTAGTAGACCAGAGGACATGTTAAATCAGGCAAATGTTGTATGTTTCTGACCTAATTGACAATGTGATTGTTGTGCCTACAAAGCATCAAGATGATCTAATATTGGCATATAATTAAATCTGAAATATATTTCCACATCCTCATACAGTACTTTTCATCTATCACTGTTTTTTATTTTTATTTTTAACTGAACTAAGTTCTTCGAACTGAACCCAACCACCACCACCCCTTTTAACTGAACAATAAGAAACTTAAAAAATGTTTTCATAAATCGAAAGATTCTGTTTTGCCTTAGAAATAGGATGTCTTTACACTAAAGATTTAAAAATATCCTGCAGTTGTAAGGGACAATATTAAATTGCAATGGTGCTGTGTTCATGTTTCTTGATGTGTTATCTTACTGCACTTCACTTTTTATACATTAATATTGAAATAATATTATAACATAAAAATTAAGAAAATCTATCAATCTATCTATTTATCTATCTATCATACATACATACACACATACATACATACATATGCTAAGTCAACACTATTTTGGCTATGGTGTTGTAGGTGGTCTACACTGGCATGGCATGGGATGGAAAGAAAAAGGAGGAATGTATGAAAGCAAGCATGGGTTCCTTTGAAATCAAGTATATGGAACAAACTCTGCAGTCCCACATTTCTCTCATTTCTGCGGACGAGCAGAACAATAAGAAAGCTGAGGTAAAAAGGCATAAGTAGTTGTTTTCGTTATGGATATGTTTACATAAGAATGCACCATATAAAAGAGCTCTGTTGCTCAAAGCGTATGGAGCTTTTTAAGCATCATTTTATGCAGATTTCAGTGATGAACTGTGCTCATGCCCATGAACAGCATGTATTTGTATACAATATTTAATTTCAAAGGCAAAATCAAGGGGGCAGAATGAGTGGGGGGCTTATTTCAACTCTAAATGACAGAGCAATTAAAATAGAGAAGGACTACTTCCAGACCAATCTGGTAAGAGGAGTTTTTGTAAATCTGTTTTTACATTCAACAAGCCCTACAGCAAGACATTCATTTATACCACTGAGATTAATGCTTATCTAATTGTAACTTATTTAAAAACCATTTTCTTTTCGACTGGGTACCAATCAGTTTTTCTGAGTTTCACATAATGTGGAGGATGAGACTGGCAGATTCGGCAGATTCCCTGTTTTTTTTTTTTTTTTTTCTGGTACTTTCTTTACAATTTACCTTTCTGCGAGATGAATAGTGTTTGGGCACATATGCAAATTGAGAAACTCCCTGAAACAATTATGGGAAAATTAATCAGTTAATTTTACTAATAAAAAAATTGCACACAATCACCATTTGCTTTGTATTACCAGTTTAACAATATTGTGTTGTAAACTAAAGCGGCCGTTTAAATAAGCTACATTGCATTTGCATTCATTATATGGTATTAAAATTTTGATTGTTATTGGAACCTCACAGCCAATTCTGACAACCTTAATGAATAAATTGAAAATAATATTACCTCTACAGTAAATTCTATTTTTACTTGACACTGTCAGATTGCTGTTCAGTCATTTAACAACACATACTGTGAAAGTTATTGTTGGACTTGATGTATTTTCTTACTAAAGTAATTAATCACCATATTAGAATAATGATGGAGGATAAAGCTCTTTATTCCGCAAATGATTGTTTTTGCCCTCAGGGCTAAAGGCACTTTGGAGAGATGAGCAAAAAAATCAAAGGAGAAATCACATTAAGTTTTATCTTAGGCTATACAAATGCATTTTGTTTATCACCCTAATTACTGCAGAGAATAATCTAGAATATCATCATCAATGCTGGAATGTGAAACAAGTCATAAAATTTTAAGATTACTTGAGATTTTCTTTCTTTTTAAAGTTTTTTTTTTTTTTATAGTGCTTTAATTCTCTTCCTTATGTAATTTTCATATCCATTCGCACTAGTTCTCCTCTGGGCACCGTTTTGTTTTGGTCGCATTTCTAACAGTTTCTGTCTATGCAAAGTAAATTAGCTCCATGTCCTGCAAATGTCAATAAGTCCTCTGATTACTATGAATGTATTCTTGCCTTAAGTTCTGTTATAGCAGAAAAAAAACAGAGTAAACACACAAGGGAAAGTACACAGAAGGAGTACAGTACATACACCCCAGGCCTAAAGCTTTGGGTCATTGTCACTAAAAATCTAATCCAAACAGCGCCATGTGAGCCTCTCTGTCTAGAGAGCTAAGAAAAATGCCTGGTTCTCATCTCGCTCCCTAGACCCCACTGACATTGACAGCATGCTCCTTGTAATACAAGGACTGTTGTTTAATGTGCCATAACCGGATGGAACATGCAGATGTTGCATTTCTAAAACAATAAACAACAATTCAATCTCGAGGGGAAAAAAACGTATCATAGAGGTTCATGAATTTTAGAGGTAGGAATATCTGTTCAATACGACTTTGATAACAACGGTGAGAAGAGCGGGGTTAACCGGAGAGCTGCACAGAGACGTTATTATCTGTATCTGTTCAACCAAGAAAATTGTCTGTATCAACATTGTATCTGTATATTTTCAACCAACAAAATTATCTGTATCGCAAAAGTCATGTTAAATCAGGCAAATGTATTTCCTAACCTAGTATACATTGGCAATAAAATTGTTGTGCCTTCAAAGCATCAAAATGATTTAATAATGGCATACAATTAATTATAAAATGTATTTCCACATCCTATATGTATTATAACATTAAAATTAAGTACTTGTGTAAAAAAGTCTAAACAACATTAACATTTCTGCATTACATTTTGGAGACTTTTTTTCAAACAATAACAAGCAGAGAGAAGAAATATGTTTCCATTGCATTATTTGTGCTTTCCTGAATAACATTTTCTCTAGTAAACTGTTCCAGTACAGGCTAAGATTTCTTATAATGTTCCTGTCGTATTGCAAAGAAATATGTTAAATTGATGGTGCTCTACCAATATCACATGCCAAGAAATTTGGGTATATTACAACATACATATACAGTAGCACAAAGCAATAGCTCCTGAGTTCATTCTCTTGTCATCTGAAGGCATCCATACATGCCCCCTTAAGCCACCTCATTTTACTGTGCAGCACAGAAAATGCTTACTTTGCAGTCAACACCAGAAAAAAATCATTTATAACTGGTGACAAAAAAAACATCCATGACTTTTTTTTCTTCCTTTCTTTTTTTAAATGTGATTGTTGTCAAAAAGAATTGAGCACAACAATGCCTTGTTCAGTTCTTGTTGCATTCAAAGGCATAGCTAGAAGGGCTTGGGGAAGACCGCTTGCTGCTAGGGGCTGGTGGGCACAGACCAGCTAGAAAGTGAATTTTGCATACTGTACGGATCATCGCCCAGTTCAGCCCAGTCACATTGAATCTGCCATCAACCAATTGTGCTTCATGAAACCGTCAACCCTCATTTACGTCTGCCTGTTTTCTTCCCCACGCAGCTGTAAACAAGGCCCCAGCTTTGAGCTGTCTTCCTCTGTCCCTGCGCGCGAGCTGCTTTGCCAGGGGAGCGTAGACAGCAGAACCTCGGCTTCACAGAGCTACTTAAAGCTACCATTTCCAGACAAGCACCCTGTGCATGAGGCACAGGAGTCAAGGACAAGAGTGTTTCTGGAAATGACAAGAGTTTTAAGAGCTTCATACAGAGATCCCTGCACATGTTTTGTCTCCTCTTTGAGTTGTGATTTGTGCACAGAAATCCACAATATAAGGTTTGTTTTCAGGCTATTCTGCCAGTGGCATTGATCAGAATTTGAACGTAAATGAATGTGAGAGTACAGTAACATATAAATACAAATATATGTGTGTCATTATGAGTTGTAACAAATAAAATGATATAAAATGTATAATAAAGATCACACTGAATACCTTGCTAAATCAATAAAAACATAAACTTTGATTTTGTTGTAATTTATAAAGTCTCTTTTTATCTATCAGCATAATAAAAATGCCCATATTAATGAAATGTCATAAGAATAATGAAATCATCTACAAAGCATCTTTATTTAAATCAATAAAGATAAGGATAGCATTTGTTTCAAAGCCAGTTCTACCCTTAAAATGTGAAACCATCTTTCATTTAAAGAGCAGCCTTATATGTGCACGGTAATTGTGACCCACCAAACAGTTTCTTATTAAACAACAACCGCGTCAGTTGGTGTAGACAGAAAACATAATTAGTATTCAAGCTTAATTAATCTACGCTGGCCCCCTTTAAGTGAATTAGTCAATTATTTATGCATGTGTGCTCCTTTGATGCTAACAGATTATGTATGTTACTGGAAAAAAACCTTGAAAAATGACTTTGAAAAGTTTCCACCATAAAATGTCACTACAAGCTTCTGCACTAGCTTAGAAATGTGAGTGAAGACCATGAACAGTGAATGATTATAAGAAAAAATAAATAAATCTTCCTAGACTAAACAGCCAAACTTCTACAAATTCTCATTATTGCCAAATCACTGTGCCAGATATTTCAGTGCCAGTCAAGGAAACATTGCAATTCATTGTCCGAAATCCAGAGCAAAAGAGAAAATAAATCAGCCAAATATGTACTTTTTGTGCGCCCTAATCCGTGGAATGGAAATCTAACGCAGGTCGGATCAAGGTCTTTCCTAGGATCATGGGAACTCCTTGGGATTTTCAAGAGCCTTTTTGTTTTTACCCTTGAGAACCAGGCACTGGCCTCTGCACCCCTCAATCCCCCATTGAGAACCCAGAGGCAGCACAGAGGAATGCTAAATGTCAATGGTCAGACTGCACCAGCACCTTCACAGAGAGGGAGAGATGGAGGTACAAGGCCTGACCTCCTTGTTGTGTTCAGCTAAAACGCTGCTACGAGGGGCCAGAAGTGAAACCGTACTCACGCTGCTAAAGGTGTCCATCTCCACAGACTGCAAAAGAGATCATCACTGGCTGACCCTGATCTCTGCACAATGGCGGGGCCTGCAAAACAGAAATGTGCAAAAATATGGCGAGAAATGTGTCAAAACAAACAAGATAAATCTGCTCGCAGGAATCTGGACCGCACGTGAGGGGAATCTCTTATTGACTCAAAACTAAAACTTTAAATTTGCCTTATAATTCAAAGTTTGTTGATGTTATTAGAGCTCTTTTAATAGCTTACTGTGCAGCACAAAATCCTTCATTCCATGTGGCGTTACCCTATCCCCCTCCTGCTTGTGTGTTTAAAACTGTTATCTCTGCAATGCATCTCGGAGTATAAAAGGACAATAAACACCATTTATTATCACAGATAACAAATTATTTGCCCTGATTATTCAAATAGTTTATTCATTTACATCTGATACAATATCATTTGGTATTTTTATCGTCTTTTCCTATGGTAATTCACATGGCTTGCACAAGTTTCTGCTGAAATAGCAAAACAAACCCCAGGCAAAATGTGAAAGATTATCCCATACCATGCGAGCTAGGATGAAATGCTATACTTTTTCACACTGAACACTGCTCCACTGGGTGTGATTGAAAAACATGTAAAGCTATTGAATCTGTGGTTTGTATATGTGAGGGAAAATGAGTGTTGTAACAAGTGGGCCAGTGTTTTTGTAATTGTTTCAAATTACACCCTGCGTAATAACTCAGTGAAAGCAGAGCCAGTGTGCGGTCCGTACACATTAACTAGGCAAAGACCACAGGATATCCATGCACCTTATCACGGCCCACAAAAAAAACTTGATTGTGTAAACAACTGTGGAGACTAAAACTCTTTAGCTATGTTTCCAGCTGTGTCTATTTGTGTCGAGTGGCGCTTATCACCAGCTACACAAAAGAAGGATAATACTTTTAGATAAAGAGGTACTTTGCAGCATTTCCTTTACATGTGTATTTTATTGAATTAAAGACATTCCTGTTTTTAATTTGCTGAAGTGTTTTTCTGGGTTACTAATAGAGCTGTGTGTGTGTGTGTGAGCGAATGTTTTATGCAGGCTGTAAAATTGTGACCTGTGAGAAAAATAAGTACATTAGTTGTAAAAACTGCACGCCTCCTGCCAAATACTGGCTCCCTAACCAATGAGATTGCCAACACTATTGTTAACCACATAAATGACTGACTCACTTCTCTGCTTCAGGTTCAGGCATTCTGTCAAAAGTCGTATGCGAATATATTACAGTCAGTACGTGCAACAAAGCCCTAAAATCCTGCAGAGTTTAATGTACTTGCTGGACTGGAGTTAGTATCAGAGATAGCCCTGTACGAGTTCACTGCTGTGTTAAATTATCTCATGTGCTTACTGAACAGTACACCCATGAAAGCACGCACACGTCCAACACCAGTCAGCATGCAGCTGAATTATCAATACAAATATATTTGTTTTTGACCCGCACACCACAGCACTGGTTTCCAGGTTTAATCACAGCAACATGCCAGGAATAAGCAGCTCTGGTCAGAGTTTAACCACACAAAGACAAAACTGTTGATTGCTGTTTTGAATTTTGGAGCACAAATATCACAACTTTAAATATGCCTCTCTATGACTTTTTCTAGACCTTCTTCTCCACAAACCAGTGTTCTAAGGTTTTCAGAACTGTGTAAAATTTTGTCTGCTACCTCATCTAATAAACTGCCTCCTGGCCTTCTGTCAAACCCGCCAAATCCTCTGACCCTTTTAGTTTAAACTGGTCACACTTTATTTTACAGAAAGACATAAGAAGCTGTACTTTGTGTCAAATTAGACAAAAAATAGGAAATAATATGTTCTTTATTAGACAGTGAACAAACACAACTATACAATAATTATATAACAAGCCCTACTTTGTATTGTATGTTAGACAAAAAACTAGAAGATTAGAGGGTAATTTGGGACCCATGCAACAGAACTGTACTGTAAACTAAAGTGTATTGTTTCCCACTGTTAGACCCTTTCTTTCTTAGAGGATAATTACAGACACATTACAACACAGCTGTACTGTAAACTCGAGTGAAATACTACTACTACACCAT
Organism: Lutjanus argentimaculatus; assembly: GCA_034769285.1. Lineage (NCBI taxonomy): Eukaryota > Metazoa > Chordata > Actinopteri > Lutjaniformes > Lutjanidae > Lutjanus > Lutjanus argentimaculatus. The sequence continues at coordinate 22,886,191 of JAWZSL010000009.1, read as the reverse complement.
TTAAAATAATATGTCACCAGAGTGATTATAGAGTTAGAGGGATATTTTGTTTGGGTGACTGCACATACTTATTGTAATGATGTAGGCAGATAATATAATTTGATTTGTGATTTGTGCTCCTAATTATCTTATAAGAAGGTTTGATAAGGGTCTAATAAGAGTCTAATAAAGGGTGTAATACTGTCTAATGAAAACATAGTTCTTGTTTTTGTCTAATTTAATACAAAGTACAGCTTGTTACATCATATTAGTGTACCGTTATATGTGTAGTGTCTAATTAGGGTATAGCTATGTTTACTGTCTAAAAAAAGAATATCCTATTTCTAGTTTTTGTCTTATTGAATACAAAGTATTGTATAGTATAGTCTTAGTAGTGTACTGTACAATAAAGTATGACAGTTTGCACAACTTGAAACAATAAGTATAATGAGTGATGAAGTTGTTATTTAAAATCTGCAAATAGTGTAGACATGCAGTATCAACCAAAAAACTGACCTGCTGTAATGTCACAGACTAGTTATATATAAAGCAAGTGTGTATATTCTTCCCCTAAAATGATACAATGCGATATTTGACCCTTTTTTTCTGTGTTCCTCTCCTGCCCTGAGAATGACCATCTCCTCTGTCATCTAGTCAGCTAAGCTCAATCAACCCTTAATCCAGAATGACAGTGGGGTCTGTGTTGCACTAGACAAGCCACTTCCCCTTTTCTATGGCATAGTGCGACCTGAAATCTTCGCTTGACATTCTTTTTCCTTTCCGTGAACATGGATAAAGGATGTAATTCAATAGTCACCGAGGGACAGGGCACCGTGCACCAAAGAATATTTTATTTGCTTGTGGACAGAAGCCTTTTCTTAGTGTCTGACAACAGCACAGTCTCCCTCAAGACATAGAGTTGACACAGCTGACAATAAGGGTAGAGGAAGGGCAGACTGGTTCTTCTTCGCTCGGCAATGGAAACGTTTTGCATGCATATTTACTCTAAATGTACTCTTTGCACTTTAAAGTGCACTTACAGGGGCATATATAAGCAGTGCCCTCTGAAGTGAAACTATATTTGAGTGAATTCATGTACATCTGTTGCATTGTACTTGTGGGAATTACAGTATGGGTACATTAGTTTTGTCAAAGTGCTCCTCTTCAGGTATATTTCCAGCAGGTAATGCCTTACTAAGCGTACTTTCTCACTAAAGTATGTCATTTGATCTTGCTGGATTATAAACTAAATCTACTGCAAATAATGAGCGCCTTATATTAGTAACGGTATACATGCATATTGTATTTTGTTAAGAATTAAGAGGTATGTTACCTTGCAAGGCCCGAATTCTTCCTCTTCATGGTCAGCTGCACCTCAGTCGTCAAGGTGATGATGACGCGGTTCCCAACAACACACACAGATGTAGACATAGTCTCAGGTAACCTCCTCATGTTAACTTTCACTGCCTGAAACAGAAAGTACGAGAGAAAGTCTGAATTAAATTACACACCTCTCAAATATATAAAATACATGCGCTCTCAGGTTTCTGCCTGTCTGTTACTTAAACCATATGTTATAAACACTGGATAAAATCATACTGGAATTTAGTGGAATCAACTAATCTTTTTCTTACTAACTTAATCTAAATATACAAGTTTTATTTATTCTATTATTTATTTTTAGAGCACCCCAGAACTCATAAACATAAGTTCTTCTAACTTGAAGTCTTTTGATTTGAAATGATGAGTTGAATGAAAGTACTGCAGAGTCCAGTGAACTCATTAAATTAAGTTCCTAAAGAAACATGATCATTATATTAGCAGACTTCCCAGCTTGCATTACGAACCATGAAGAAGTATAATATTGAATTCAGTCCCTACCCCCTTGCACCACTCCTAAATGTTAAAATGTTTGCCGGCTTGACTGAGGAGAGTGGTTCAGTTTAATATCTTAAGATTTTTTAACATGTTTTCTCAAGTCCAACTGAATTAATATTAAGTTTATGTGACAAGAAAAGTTAATTTGTTTTAGAATCATTACAGAATTACTTAACTTATTTAACCTCTCTTTTCAAATTCAGTCAAATTCAAATTTTAAGGCTGCCCGAACACTGACTTTTAAAAATTACTTTTGGTGTAAAATGGTGTCAAGATATTTTTTATCAAGCCTTTAAAAATACATGTAAGGACTTAATAATTTTCACTTAACTTTTTAACTTGATCAGGATAGGTTATATAAAAGAGTTCTAAGCAAATAGTTTTAATTTTTTTAAAATAATACAGCACATTATCTGTGAAATTACACAAGACATGTGCATGATTATAGTTATACCTGAGAAAATCAGTTTAATTAATTTACTTAAAGCTTATTGAATGTTTTCTCATGTACAACTGAATTAAATCAAGTTTATTTGACTAGAAAGGTTTATAACTTGTCTTTTCAAATTTAGTCAACTTAAACTTTTAAGGCAGACTGGGCACTAACTTTTTTTAATGTGAAGCAAGTTAAGCAACTGGAAAAATAATACTGAAATTATAAAACTAAAACTGTTTTTTTAATTCAGGGAAAGAGAGATCTGATACAGCTAAATGCATGTTATTACCAAAACTGTAACCGTTGCATTGTGCCAAGATAAAGTTTCATCTGTGAGTCTCATGTGCCAGATGGCATCGCTGTTTGTGTTTTAAATGATGTTTCATTATTGATGGGGAGTGTGGCATGGTGGCACTCCCTCAAAGAGAAGCTCACTTATTGTTTCACTGGAGCCAGAGATATCACAGGCTGCTTTATCACCTTTTCATGGCAATTACAATGAACTCCCCCAAACTGAAGGTAAAGTACTCACACTGCTTTGTAAACATCCATTATGTATATGACAATTCACACAAAAGTTCCCCCTGTGCATTATTTAGTGGGAGCTGCAGACAAACGTATTTCTCAGCCAAAGACAAACCAGCAAGCTTTACAGCTGCTGTGAAGAATAGGTAGAAAACGCCTGCCGGATTAGCCCGCTCACGTTTGGTATAAGGCATATTAACACTAATGTCCCCCTTAGTACAGATCATGAACTCGTGCTAATGCTTTCCTTGGAACAAACAGTCAGACTGTGCTTTATTTATGACTGCAAAGCCATCAGGCCATTGGTGGCCTTTTCAACTAAGGAAGAGAGATTGCTCATATGTAAGAGCAATGAATAGTTCTCCTTTGTTTAGTAAATATGGAGTCAATGTTTTATATAAAGTTTATGATTGGTGCTGTGAACTCTATGGACGTGACCATACCAAAAACTCAAAATCTGCATATCATATTTACAGTGATATTAAAAATGGAGTGTGGTACTATAGGAACAAAAAAGCTATTTGGCTGTTCACACCCAACCCTGTTATTTTAGCTATAAAAAGCAACAAATTCGCTGTTGATAAGAAACTGTGGTGCGTGAATGGGATAAGTGCAAGCCTATCAGTTTTTAGATGCAGTTTGGTTGGGTTTAGGCAACAAAACTACTTGGTTAAGTTTAGGCCACAACAGTACTTGCACCAGATATTTGCACCCTGGGTACAAATAGCATCGTTGGCTACTGATACCTGGGTGCTTGTCTCTGCCATGCTAGGCTATATATGCCTGGGTGTAAAAAGACACATTGAGTATTCTAATATGGGTGCAAATAGCCACATTCACTGAAAAAAAGAAAGGTTTGCCAAAGATTCAAGTTCAAGAAGAAAAGTAAATTAAATCAACTAACAATTGATAGTTGGTAAAACTTTTTTCAAAATGTAAGAGTTTCCGTTGGGCTCAAAAATTGCCTTGAAATTTTGAGTTTCTTCAACTTGTTCCTTTTTACAGTGTTGGCTATTCCAACCTGGCTACAAATAGCATCTGCCTATTAAAAATAACAACTTGAAAAAAATATCCTTAATCAAATAATAAATCTAATGTGCATAGCATTTTTGTTCATATAGAATTCAGTTTTTCCTTTTAACTTAAAGTGCTTCCGCTTTCCTTATTTTGTAAAATAAAATAAAAGTAGCCATGGCTACAAAATTGGCATGAATTGTTAGGATTATGTACATACAATTGGAAAACAAAAACAATGCAGCAGTCAGAAGTCTGGTACGGTATCAAAACATTTTTATCACAATATTTGAAATATTGTTATGAGACAGCTCATTGAAGTGACCCATATTACAACCTCTCCCTGATTACCCCATAATTCTGAAAACAATCAGAGGTTAATAAGGCTCAATAATACATCATTAAAGCACATTTTGATCAATACAATGCATGCAAAAGGGATCTTCACAGCACCTATATTACAACCCAGTGGGATCTTTTTTGCTCATTAAGCTGGTTAAATGTGATCTAAATAAGATGCCCACCGATTTGGACCTCCCATTACCTGGCTAAGCTGTCGTTGATCGTTTATGCGATTAAATATAGACCTAAATCTCCATCTTATCCAATTAATTCTCTGTGCAGGCATGAGAGTGTCTAATGATGTTATCTTTCCTAATTAACCTGTATAGGGATTCAACTCCAGGACAGGGGATTGTTCATCCTTCATCCAAGTGTTCATTATTATCATTACAATCATTATCATAAAGGGGCTAACTTATGATGTTGGCCATTCCATCACCATTAATCTAGATTGAGTCCTTTTTTTTTCTTTTTGGGGAGGGGGATCCTTTGGGGTCATTTTTAATTATCACTAAAAGGATGGGAATTCTGGCAAAGCCGAATAAGTTCAGTTGTGGTCACAGTAATCACTGGAATCCCATGAGACCACGCTACAGGAGTGTGATCTGACTACTTATGACTGAGGGGACATTTCTTGTTTTGCTGTGTTTAGGCCCCTGCGACCTGCGCGTTGCCTGTGAAACTCTCCTCGCACTTTTCTGTCAGCTTTCTCATTGAATGTCGGCTTCAACCTATTAACACAGCAGACTTGGAGCAGATCAATAGCCCTCATTGGGCCATGTGTCATTAGTTAATCGGATATTGATGAGGATATTGACACGCAGCTAATTAATCTCAGGCCCAGTGCCGGCTTTCATATGTTTCCTTAATTATGCACTTCATCTTAGTCCTTATACAATCAGCAGGCTGCCGCTTCTTGTTTGACAGTGAGTAAAAGTTAGCTGTCAAGTTTCACTCTTGTGTTTTAAGTTTTTTCTTTCTTTCTCTTTAAACTGTTACGTGCTGCAGCCGCAGTGCAGAAAAACATATTTAATGTTTTCATTTATAACTTGTAGTAGTGTTAGTTTGGTAAATGACAAAATGCAATTATGCAAACCAACAGATGCATATAGTGTGATTTAGAGCCCGACTAATATATCGGCCAATGGATATTATTAGCCTGATATTGTCTAGGAGTACACAATAAATATCGGGGACAATAAATTACAGGCCAATATTTCCTATCACAGTTATATTGGCCTCTCAGTATTAGCCAATATTAGCTGGTAAATATTGCCTATGCTCATCTGATTTGAAAAATTATGCCAGAGGCAAAGTGCTCTATAAAAACTAAAACATATTTGTAAAGTTCTGAAGCTTCTTTTACTGGAAAAAATAAATGAACATTTGAAGAGCTGTTTTTATTTTAATATTAATGTCAATTAGATTTAGTTTGGTTGGAGCTATAGAATATTAAATCATCCATCTCTGCTCACCACATTTGAGCTTTTCTTACACTCAGGTGTGCAGAAACTACAGATTTTTTTTTTTAACTTCTTTTAAAAATACAAAAATGTGAAATTATGGGTTATCTTACCAGTACTGGCCATAAGAAGCAGGTAATTATCAGTTATCAGTATCAGCTGAAAAAAATCCATGTTGTGCATAATATTGTCCCTAATATTGCATCCCTAATATTGGCCTATCACAGTTATATCGGTCTATATCGATATTTGCATATACAATATGTGCCTATTTGTGAGCCTTTTTTGTCTTAAAGGAACATAATGCAGATTGATTTTATTTGTTAGCCTCATAGGCAACATCTTATATATATAGTTCATCCTTTTTCTTAATTCAGGTTGAATATACACACATTTCTTGGTCAATTTGTGTTTTGTTTTTATTACAAAAAAAATGTGTATCTATATTTTATATTTCTGTATATTGCATTCTGTATAAATAATATCGGCCAGTATATCGATGTCAGATTTTTTTAAACTCCCTAATATCGACATTGGCCCCCAAAAATTAGGTTTTAGCCCTCTGTAGATATAAACGGCTGATTCTAAAGTAATGAAAACATGACTCTTATTTTCAGGCTATCATACGTCGAAATTGAAAATTAAATGAATAAATAAATTAATACTAATTTAGTCCATATTCTTCCAATAAAGCCCAGTAAATCTTACACACTGGTCCTTTAAGGTGTAAAGTGTGTATGTGTAAGTGTTTATGAACTATGCATGAATGTAACCTTGTGTCTGAGTATATGCTGTTAAATGTGACCTAATATCTATGTGCTTTGTGTGCACCTGTGTGTGTGTGTTTGTGTGTGTGTGATGACGCATACAGGCTGATCAATAGAGCTGCGCATTAGCGCACTGGAGTACAGATGAGAGAGCACCTGAAGGTGACCCTGACTACTGGCATCACCACAGGGCTCCAATAAGCTGCTCCTCAACCGCTGCTCTGCAAACCACAAATCTCCAACTTTTAGCCTGCTGCTGTTGGTTTGATTATTGTTTATAGATACAGCCGAGAATTAAAGTATGGCCCGCAGGCAGCATAATTATTTACAGCTGAAAACTCATATCATTACCAGCATGCTCCTAATTGCCAGAAGTAATATCAATGTTAGTTGATTAAGTGTATTTTTTTCATCTTCACTCTCCATAATGTGCAGAGATTGTTTTCCCTCAGCATATGGGGTGACGGTTTATCTCAATACAGCTGTTCATCTGGCTTGACTTCTATTTTTTTTCCTCACTGTTCATTCCAAAATACAATATTGCGGTATCTTCAGAGGCTAGCAATCGATTGCTCCACTTTTTGTAGTTTGCTCACAAGGTCAAAGAAAACACAGGAGATTCATCCTTCATTGCTCAAAAATAATTTATCTCTGTAAAGATTTTCCTTAAATAGACACACATGTGACTTACAGGGGCAACAGCAGACTTTTTGACTCAAGGTGATGTCAGAGCTGTACAGAGAGAGGCCAGTGGGCTGTAAAGCCTTTAATTCACAATCAAATGATTAATTAAAACAAATGTTTATTTGGCCTGGACCTCCCTCTCTCTGCTATGAACATGTCAAAATATTTCATCCTGTATTTAAGGCAGTAAGAAAGATGAGGCTATTAATAACACCGCCTGTGAAGGGGAAAATACATAAACCTTGAAGGCTACTTTATTATTCACATGTAGATTACTCAAACAGGAATGTGGCGCTGCAGCACTAGAAACCTATTTCATGGACCTGAGCCTAGACATCTCAGAGTTCATACTGTAACTATGTGTTGAATTTTAAAATTCAGTTTCAAAAGGGCAATGGTCAAATAGTTCTTACAGTCACAAGTCATCTATTGTGGGATATTCTCTCTGTCAGCACACCTGCATAACAAAATCTGTCGTCGCTTTCAAGATTATATACCATGTTTTGCTATTGTTGTTTTACATTAAAAGCATTGCTGATAACAACACAAACTCTGTTGTAAACCTAGAGGGGATAAAAGAATGGTTAATGCGCAATTTGTGATTGTAGCTATTCATAACAAAAACATTGAAATTAATGATATTTGTATTAAATATTTTTAAAATGTTTATTTTATGGTAACTGTTTTGTAAACTGTATGGTTTTTAAATTTAATTTAGGTCCTTCAAAACACTGAAACAATGGACATCTTTTTATCCTTCATTTCCAACTAAAACTAAACATAGATGGATGTCCTAGTTGTAGTCTTCTCAACGGCATGAAAAAGATGTCTTTGCACTTCTCATTTTTAAGTAAAATCGGACGTAGATGGACGTCTTTAGTTTTCTGCTCAACAATATGAAAAACACATCTTTTCACAGTTCATTTCAACTAAAATCAGATTTAGATGAACATTCTTATGTAGAGGTCTTTTCAACGACATGAAAAAGACAACTTTTTGCCTTTTTTTTACATCTAAAATCAGACATAGATGGATGTCCTTGAGTAGGCTAGATTTCTTTTCAGCAACATAAAAAAGATGTCTTTTCACCTTTACATTTTCAAGTAAAATTGCGTAGATGGACAATCTTAATGGTATTTTTTCAAGGACATGAAAAAGACGTCTTTTCACCTTTTATTTTCAACCAAAACAGACGAGGGCATGTCTTCAATAAATTTGGGTGGATCAAATTTGTGGACTGAAAACTGTTTACACAAGCAACAGACCGAAATTAGTACGGTTCTGAAACATTAGTAAAGCTTTGTCTGAAAACTACTGTTGTTTCTGGATTCTGTGTCATTTAGTTAGACTTTTTGGTTCTCAATTTCTAAAGTTATTTCCATCTTTGCTTTCTCTTTGACCACAGAGTTCATGTAGCCTCGCAAGAGTGGGAGTGAGTGACATTTTTGAAAAAAAAAAAAGGCTTGTATGTGAAGCCTCAACTTTGCTTCAGTCAAACTTGGGAGCAACTGCTGTGGAAGTAAGCTCGCCTTGCATGATACAGCATAAGTAATACATAGAGGAGAAGTCAAATTTTCCTTATTTCTTTTGAATGCATCGTATCTTGTGAGGAAAAAAAACTGATGTGGCCCCAAAAGATTGTGTCTATAAGGCAGTTAACAATCACAGGAATCCATCTCATGCTTCTACAGTTAAAATTGTGCAGAGGAGCGGAATAATTGTTAAAAGGGCAATGCAAATAGTGATTAAAAGTGGGCCTAGGGTCATCATTAGGGCATGATCTCAGAGAAATTGAGAGCAAGGGGGTTTGAGAAACATCTTGCTGACCACAAGGGGCATCTCGCATGCAACCGACTCCTCCATGACAAGGATTTATTATGCGCCTTGTGACAGGCAGTGAAACTGCCCTTTGATGAGCACGCTGACTGCGAGTTCACGCATAAAACGCTGGAGGAAATTAGACAATTGTCGGAATGAAACTTTGTGCTATAAATACATTTTCTTTCTTTCTTTGTCATTCACTCGAAGATGTAGTGATGTCATTGCACAGTGAAGGTCTTGTGATCTCTTTTAAAGATCAAGAGGCCACAGGCAGTGCTGTGTCAGTGGCGCCAAGGGTCGGTATGTATAGGATATGCTATGAAATACAGCCTGAAACATCAAGCTACAAGAGCAGAGAGATGAGTTTGAGTGTATCTATTGCAGAAACCACATTTTGATGACTCATATGATACGCAAAAGAAAACATGTAGAACTGGAAGATGCTGATGAGGATACTGATGCTTTGCTGAGCTCATAAATTGATTTTTATTCTGGTAATTCTTTTGTCTTATAGTCATAAATATTTATTATCTTACTTGGATGCTAAAAAATGACAAAAGTAAAGCAAAACATTTCTCCAGGCTGTGGGAGATTTTTCCAGCTTGGATTTACATATGAAGAAGGGAAGTCTTTTACATTTTCTTAAATTAAGATTAAGGGTTTATGTGCATTGAAATTTTCATCTGCTATTTCTCTGCTTTAAATAAAGAAGTTTAATGAATTGAATTAGTTTGCAGCTCTGTTCATCTTCATTGACTTGACAATGAATCCTATGTTTCATGCCTGTCATTTGCTGAAAAGCAGGGTGATTATAGGCGCCCCTAACTACTTAACAGTTTGAATTCCCTAGAGGTGGTGTAATGACACTGTAAGCCTGTTTCAGTAATTGTGGCAGTAGAACTTTCTGAAACCTGAAAGTCTTTGGACAAGCGTGGTCATTCTTGCAGGTCAGAGTCCTGTAAATTTAGTCTCTTTTGTGACCAGTGACCAGATGAACTTGATGATGGATGGTCAACAACTTGATCTGCCAAGTAAACTTTGCCATTCATCAGCACAGAGTTGTAAAGTTAGAGGAAGTTGTGGAAGTGTTTTCCCCATTCTGTGGTGTCAGTATTTTTGCTTTTAATGGTACCTTCAATGATGTGATAATTTGACCTGGAAACATGGTCTTTCAGGTAATGTAACGTTCTTATAGGTTTATATGATGGCCACCAGTTTTAATGATTTTAAATTTGTTTCTGAAAAAGCAGGTTTTATTAGAATTCAACATATTCATTATTGCACTTGGAATAAAAAATGTCGTCACAGCTCCAAGAATCATCCAAAATTCAATCATAATTTAATTCAATCTGCAGATTGTTTTAGGCTATGAGTTTTATCAACAGCATAATCTTTAATTTTGGATGTGTTTTACAAAAATGCCTCTTTGGAGTTGTATTTAAAGGACCACTGTGTAGGCTTTAATGGTATCTAGCGGTTTTCCAAACATGTCGCCCCACCCTCCCCTTCTAAGCATGTGGGAGAAACTACAGCGGCTGGAAAACTTGCGAAAAATACAAAAAGCTGTAATTAGAGCCAACATCTGGTTTTCGCTATTCTGTGCTACTGTAGAAACATGGCGGTGCAACAGGGCAACTAACTCTCTGTAGATTCTACAAAAACAATTCTTATTTTCAGGTGATTATACACCGATGAAAACATACTTATGAATATAATATTCCGTTTTTGTCTTATTTTGCCAATAAATACCTGTAAATCTTACACACAGGACCTTTAAATTCTCTATATAGACAAGTTTTTATTGACTAACCAGATATTTGTGATGTAGGCCTAGTAGTTGATTTTTGTTTTACTGCCTGTCAACCAAGTTGTTAATGTTAAAACCTAGCCTTTGTCAGTACATCTCGCCCTTACACTTCTTGTCACTCTCCACTCTCACTCACTCTGACTATAAAACATTTGAGACTGCCAAAGGCAAAAATATGCCTTGACATTTATTTATGTAATTTACTGAGGAGCAGCTACACAGGACAAGATGTTTTTCCTTCACTTTTTGGTAAAACTTTTATTTATTGCAGCAGTTGTGCCACTTCAGTGTGAACAGTAACAACTACTGTATATTCTACTGAGGGTTTGTCCTGTAATATTGAGTCTCAGCTCATGGTTGTGCTTGCTTTTAAAATTTTTAAAACCAATCACTAAACCAGGAAACACTATAGTGATGCTCTATAAGCTTGTTAAGTGGCAACAGCTCAAAAATGCTCATATGCTGATGACTGACATGGATCATGTAAGTTTGTTTGAAGTAACATACCAGGAAATAGATCGCCCAGGTCGGACTCCTGCTGTAACAGCAGCTGATTGCCTTAAATGAGATCAACCCTTCTCTCCCAGGTCACTGGCTCACCCACACGTCTGTCTAAATATCCAGGAGAATGTTTGAAATGTAAATGTCTTCAGTGACCAACTCCACTCAGCTTGTCTTCAATGGACATGCAACGCTGACTCTTAGGGCAAGCTCATTGGACTATTCATAGACTGTGTGTCCTCTGCCTCCTGCCTTTTAAGTTTTTAAAGGGTATAATGTTCACTCTGTGAGTTTAACCTAGATCTCTTTTGAACTTTTAATGATCTATTTCCTACAGTTAATGATTCAACACTAAGTTTACTACTGTGTGTGCACTGACATATTAACGCACAGGCAAAGCAAGGACACATTTAGTTGCAGACGTTACCTGAGGTTACACTGTATTTCTGTTTGCCTCATTCTTTGACCCACTGGATGTTATATATTTCAACATTTACGTGAACATAATCTAATTTAAATTTGAAATGAACATTTATGTCACTGGATGATCTACTGCCACCACTGTAGGCTATGCACCAATGATACTGTTCAGCTGTAGGTTTATCCTCGTGCTAACTGCCACACATACACTGTCACTGTCTTTAAAACTCCTTGCAGACTGACGCCTTAGTTGTTGTTATACAATATGTTGAACAGAAGGTTTATTGCAGCTTTTTCATGGTCTTTACAGCATGCAAAACGTTAGCTTTAAATGAAAAAGTACAGCCTTTAGCCATTAGCTAGACTGACTTTGCCATGTGACCTGCTGCAGTATATTTGTTTAATAATAACATAGTAACAGACCTTTTTCACCTCAGCCATTTAGTCAATGAAAATAGGAGAGTAAACACAGGTGTTACCAATGATACTAATCAAGGTTCTGTTACATTCAGGTCAGACAGAGTCAGGATGCTGCTATTGAGCAGGTTGGCTCATTGGCTGCAACTGGACCTTAATTAGTGTCATTGGTAACACCTGTGTTTACCTTACTATTTCATATTAATATGGCCGCTTTAGACCCTGAATTTTGCAGTATTTATCACTTTCTTCTTTCGTTCTGCTTTTTTTTTTTCTACAAGAGCACAAGAAAAAGACACATACCTGTGAGCTTGTCTTAGTTATTTAGAGGCAAACAGCATGGTTGTTGTTTTTTGCCTGTAATTTTCTCCATCATCTTAGGCTGCAACCAACATACTTTACATTAATCAGCTGATTATTTTCTTGAATAATAGATTAATAGTTGTTTGCCTATAAAATGTCAGAAAATGGTGAAAAATGTCGATCAAGCCCAAGATGATGTCCTCACATATCAAAGATATCCAAATTAATGATATTAAAATGGCCATCCTAAACAACATGGATCATCCACTGCATAACACCTTGATGGACCAAAGAAATAATGGTGGTGGAAGGCTTCTCTCTCTTCGTTGTAGGACAGAGAGATACAGAAGATCTTTCATACCAACTGCCATCAGACTCTATAATTCTTATACAAATAGATGAGACTACAGACAAATGAATTTCCCCTTGGGGATCAATAAAGTATTTTGTATTCGTATTCGTATTCGTATTACTGTTACTGTTTCTATGCTAGCTAGGTTGCTAATTCAATGCTAGGACAGAAGAGGGTCTGAAAGTGATCATGTGTTGTCACTGACTGAGAGTGAGAGTAGGTTGGGGAGACCGGGAGCTATTCTAACATTTTTTTTTTCCTCCTTTTCATATAATAAACATATACATAAGTATTGTGTGCAAGTTTTGAAGGTTCACACACCAAAGTCATATTGGATTTTTAAGAATGCAGTTCATAAAGCCAGATAATCCACAGACTTATGCAGTCTGTTTGCTGTGAGATGAAAAGCATTAACAGCTACAATGTGGATGTTGTTTAACCAGAGATGAAAAGCAGAAGTCAGTGTTAATGCAGTTGATGCACGATGTCGGCTACACTGACAGATGAGGGAACACTCAACAATAGAAGAGCAGTTCTAGTTTTGATGATTAATGACCTCCACTCACCTGGCATAGTCATATTTGCACACTTTCTTGGTGTGTAATGTACAATAAGGTTCTGTTGTTTAGATTTTATCTTCTAAAATTCTTGTCTAAGTTTGCCTTCCTTCTTCTGCCCTTTCTGAATCTCAATAAAACCCACTTAAAATGGAGAGCATGTTGCTCCTTTTGCAGCTTTATCATTGTAGAGTAACTTTAGAGTATTGACTGATGTTCAATTGAGCACTTTTCCTTCGATGTTTTTTTTTTTTTTGTCATCTCTACCTCTCTCTCTTTCTCTCTCTGCGAGACAAAAATTGCAGCCAAAGAGAACGCCGTCAAAGCTGAAGGCAATCACAGCCCCATTCTCACATGAGCGAGTGTTAGATGTGGGCCTGTGTGGGGCAAGTCTAAGAGCTCAATATCTCCAGCACATGAAGTTATAAAGAAGACAGAAGCAAAGCATCCTCTGTTGTATAAAAGTCATACATCGCTCGCAGGCACCAAAACACAAAAGAAGTTGAGCCGTGAACGTATTATGAAACAAGATTGGAGAGTGGCAAATTGGTAATTAGCCTCTACGTTGCAAATGAGCATTACAGTCTTGCTTATGACTTTCCTCTCTGGTCCCCAAAGCCTCTTCTATTAATTTAGCTCTGAGGGGCCATCCATAAACAGGCTGAATAAGCTGTTAGCCTTAAAGACGAGTGCAAATGAAGGGCTGGCTAAATATGCTGAAGGTAAAAGAGATAGCGAAACATTCAATACTCAAATTACAGTGAGTCGAGAGGGAAGAAGGTGGGAATAAATTAGTTTTCTCAGGTATTGCTGGAATCATGCACATTTCTTGTGTAATTTCATAGAAAATGTGCCGCATCATTAAAAAAAAATAATTTTAATTTGCAGAGAAATATTTTATATGACTATCTTCATCAAGTTAAAAAGTTAGGGTTAGGGTTAGTCAAGTGAAAAACTTTAATGGGCAGGTTACATGTAAGCAACTCCTTGCATGTATTTTCTAAAGGCTTCAAATAATGAGAAAAAAAATATTTTAACTTAAAAAGTTACTGTCCAGGCTGCCTTAAAATTTCAAGTTGACTGAATTTGAAAAAGACAATTTGAGGTAATTTTGTAATGATTCAAAACAAATAAACTTTTCTAGTCGAATAAACTTGATATTAATTCAGATGTACATGAGAAGATGTTCAATAAGCTTAAGATATTAAGCTGAACCAACAACTCTTCAGTCACAATGAAGAACATTACAAACAATTTCATTTCCCTTTACATCGCATCAGTTTGAAAAATCGGTTCTTTATTCAAGTTTGAAAAATCAGTTCTTGATTCAAGCTTTAGCTGCTCCTGATGGAGCTACTTTGTTCAAGCACTGGCACAAAGACTGAAACTGCTCCCAGTAACAACTCAAGTGTAAGGGGGTAAAGACTGAATCTAATACACTGTACCCACGAGCTGAAAAAACTCAAAATTCAACTTTTGGGCCAGTTTGGGTAAGTTTGAAAAAGTTTTACCTACTAATAATGTTTTCTTGAGATAATTAACTTTTCTTCCTTAGATCAACTTGAATCTTTGAGTTTTAGAAACCTTTCAAAATTTGTTTTTACAAATTGTTGCGTAAACTCATTGAAGTGAAAGAAAAAAGTGGTTAATAATTTATGTTTTCAGGTCCGTCCATTTAATTTTCAAGCACCCAAATGACACATCAGGTTCGCAGCTCACTGTTTTGAAATACAGAAATTTTCTTAAGTTTCAAAACTCATATATTCAAGTCTATATGAAGAAGAAACAAAAACTATCTCAACAAAAGACTATAGGCTGGCAAAAGTTTGTTTTAAACAGTTTGAATTTCATTCAATACTCAAAAATCTAGTTGCCTTAAAATTACGAGCTTTCTCTTTTTTCTTTTTGTTTTACAGTGTACTACTCTTTATCATGGTTGGCAGTTTTTTTGTGATTATGAAAACAAGCAACCACGACTTATCTGGAAGTGAGACACAGCAACTTTTCATCATATATGTTTTCTTCAAACTATAAACAAAATGGGTCTCAGGAAAGTTTTAATTCTAAAATAATGCATGCTGGGAAGTCTAATATGTAATATGCTGATCATGTTTCTCTGGAAACCTAATTTAATGAATTGATTGAACTCTGTACAATACATTCATTCAACTCATTGCTTCAAATCAAGATACTTCAAGTTAGAGTAACTCATGTTTAAACATGCTCTGAAAATAAATACTAGAAAAATTAAGTTTAATCAACTTGATATTTATGTTATTTAAAATTTTAAAAATTAAAATAGTCAATTCCACTAAATTTCTAAATGGGCAACCAATCCAGTTTCCACAGAATAAGGTTTTGATATATATTGTACAGAAGGATGCAGAATTCATTTGCTGTTCATTGCATAAAACAGAAGATCATTTTTGCATGTTCAACCTACACCCTACCATGTTGATTCAATCTTATACATTCACTGTATGTATGCAATTTAATGAACCAGTGGTAAAATTAAAAATATAGTCTATAAAATAAAATATCCAACAGCATACAACATTATTATGTTCATGATGTGTTAAATTATTTTGTACATGACAGAGAGACAATAAGCTCTTATCTATTAGTAAGCTTCTCTGCATGTAACGGCTTGGCACAATATGCTTGCCTGGCATCATTTGTCACATATCATGTTCTGTCTTGCGGCTTTAATGGAAATTGCTGTGAACTCTTGAAATTCTGTCTCCCTCCCTCCCTCATGAGGTCAGTTTCCTGCCTCAGAATTCATTCAGCCCTCTGGTTGTCTTGCATAAGAACAAGTACAGCCCATTACTACCAAATGAAAAGGAAGTAAGACAGAAACTTCCAAATTAATTTACAGTAGAACACACCTTACAGGTAACTGACTCTGAGTTTGATGTAATTACTCCAGAAACCATAAATGGCTGTAATTGAGAAAAAGCCTACAGCATACAAGGATAACGAATGGCAAGATAATGGAGGCAGTGAAAGTCTTCGCTATTCAGATTGATGTGAGGGAAAGAAATATCTGGCTTCTTTGAGATGGGCAATTCTCGCAAATACACCTCACCAACACTGGTAGCACTGCTGCCCTGCGCTTGCCCTCCCTGAGCATGGCGCTTAAATTCAGATGAGCCAGCCATTAGCTCTAAGTGGTCTTTACCCCCAAATTCTGCCATTTCACAAATTAGCCAATTTTCAACATTAGATGTTAGCCAGTGGCGAGGGTCAAAAGGTCAGCTGTGGTAAATATGAGGTGCAAACCTGCAGTTAAGAGGATTAATAAGGGCTCGTTCAAAACCACTTACATGGAGCGTGCGGCACGTTTACTGGAAAGAAGGATGGATGTTATTTATTCAGGATGGTGGTATTTTAGCGTTTAACGGGACCTTTCACCCCAAAATCAAAAACACATATTTGTCTTCTTACATGTACTGCTATTTATCCATTTAGTTTTGGTGTGAGGTGCAAAGTTTTGATATCATCTGTTAAAAAATAAAAAAAAGCAACATCTATCTGTACCCGATACAAATAGGCACACGGAAACAATTAGGCAAGTCACACCTGACTCCCTTATTTTAACAACAAAGAGTGATAAATTTACTATCAATAAGAGGCTGTGGTGGATGAATGGGTTAAGTGCATGGCATTCCTGTGGGAGCATGTGGTTTAAATACGGGCCTGGACAACTACTATTTGACAGAAGTTTGAAATTGAGAGTGATCCCTGTTAGTTACAGTTTTTTATTATTAATTTCAGTTTTCAGTCACAGTTTGGTTAGGGTTAGGTAACAAAACTACTTGGTTCAGTTATTAAACAAAACTACTTGGTTATGTTTAGACAAAAACAAAAAAAATCTTGGTTATGTTTAGGGAAAGATCATGGTTTGTCTCTGCCTAATGGCATTGGCTCTGGACACCTGGGTGCTTGTCTCCGCCATGCTAGGCTATATACACCCAGTTGTAAATAGCAATATTGGCTATTCCACCCCACGTGCAAATAGTTACATTGGCTATTTTAACCTGGGTGCACATAAACCATGACCCGGTTACTCAAGATAACCCACACACCTTGCTGTGAGCAGTTTCATGAAGGAACTACTTTATTCCTAGTGGAGAGGGAGTGAATTCTAGTACAAAGAAAGTTGTTTCGGTAGATTGTGTTGCAGAAAGAAAGTAGTTCTAGTAGATTCTATTGCAGAAAGAAAATAATTCCTACATGAAACTGCTCACAACAAGGTCTGTGGATTATCTTGAGTAACCAGGTCATGATTTCTGGAAAGAGACACTGCTGTTGAGATTTTCAACTCAATCTGAGCACCATTTATTCCCGTTATATTTGACAGAGGGCAGACATCTCTATGGCCAATATCTCCAAAATTCTGACTAACACCAAAACACACTAGCAGGATGAATAGCACCAAAGGCCAGAAGAGAAATGCTTTTTCATTTTGGAGGAGACTGTCCCTTTAAAATATTTCACTGTGACTGAGCGATGCACTGCTCTGACCTCCTCAACTATGGGTGGCACAGGTTTTAAAGCCATCTCTCTCTCTGCTGTGGCCTACATAGTGTCCTAAATGGCCACTGCATGGTTTAATGCAATAGACAAAACAGCATTAAGCTTCTGCTCTGCACCAGAGTGGGGAGAAAGGGCCTGTCAGTCCTGCAAAATAGACTGGAAATAGAGAGCGAAAGAAAAAGGCAGAGAGCACTCTCCCATCCCTGCCCTTCCACTCCATCGAGTATGCACCAGGGCAGACGGACATATGGGTGACGCTACATTCTTTAAAGAGAGTGAAGCGAATTCCTGACCCTCCTCTCCCGCCCCCACCCCTCTCTTCCCGCCCCGTCGCTCACAAATTGCACGTTCGGATGTCAGACCTCCTCTTTATCAAACAAGTCCATTGTCTGCCAATTCGCGGGGCACTGACGAGAGGAGGCTAGCAAACTGTGGAAGCTCTCGTCTGTGAATGTGTGAGTGTGTGTGTCTTTAGTTATGCTCGCTAGCTGTCGTATTAGCAGTCAGTCTTTTTAACATGGGCGGCACACAGTCAGACACACAGCCAAAAAATCAATACAGCTTTGCATGGGCCTGACCCACATACTGCGAGGCCAGTGGCTGCCTAGTCGAGGCTGTTTCATTATTTTGAAAGCGCGTGTGTGTGTGTGTATACAGAGAAATTTGCCCATGCGTGCCTGTGTGTGCATTTTTAAAGTTATGGGCATGCATGTGAGCAAATTTGTGCTCATACATACGTCTGCATGTGGACATGTGAGAGGTTGTGTGCTTGTTGACTGGGCTCAGGAAGAGTGTAAGTTTGTTTGTGACAATGCAGATACACACATTCATGCGTGTGTGTGCATGTTTGTGTATGTGTGTGTCTAAACGTTGGGTCCAAGTGGGTGTTGAGTTCACACAAGCCCTTCCTGCTGCCTGACTTCACTGTCACTGATTGCAAGCGACGCAGAGCTAATAAAAGAGCAAAGCTGACTGTCAGCAGTGATTAGGCTGGCTACACAGACAAGACAAAGAGAGGGCAGAGCACAGCGGCATTAGCTATGGTCATTAAACAACTTGAGTCAAGGAGATTTTCAGACTAACCTGGTTTATTAAAGGGGTGGCGCTCTAGAGCTGTTTGCTGTGATTTTGCAATCACACTTCATACCAGAATCTTAATTGAATCCTTTCAAGTTTGGACAGCGGACATGACTTTAGTTCAGAATTTCACACAGACTCCTGCCCGTGTGGTGGATTTTTCAACAAAGTGCAAACATTTATGTAAATATGCCTTCATCTGGTGATATTTGCAACAGCTATATGCAAGCTCACCTGCGGTTAGACAGAGCCTAAACAGTTTTGTGATTTTAAATAAATAATTAATAATAAATAGAGACTTACTCCCAGGTATCTAGCCAACAATGTTATTTGCACCAAGGTGTAAATAGCCACCGTGGCTATTTACATATGCATTGAAAAACAAAACAAAACAAAAACAAAACAAAAATATTAAACCTGAAAAAAAAAAAATTGGGTGCAGATTACACAGAGGTTGGAGGGTTTAAGAACATGAAGTTGAACCCCTCAATAAATTATTATGAAATAAATGATCAAATTGAAAATATATATGTCATAGAGACTGACTCAATTTTTGAATTAATTCACACATAACCACTTTTGAAACACTTTTGAAGGTTTTGCTTATGCCCCCCTCCATCTATACTGCTAAGTGATATGAACTGCATATATCACTTTCCTGTGGCAAACACTTTATCACAGGTTAGTTGACTGTGTTATTGAGTAAATGATTGTTGTTTTCTTGTGTTTCTAGTGTCTATTGCTTGCTCATGGAGTTAGTTCAGTTGTGTGTTCAGTGTTTTTGTGACAGGAAAAAGAAGTGATGTCATTTCATAGTACTGAACTACAAGTGAGTCAGCATGAGTTGCATTCTGATGCACAGTTCCTGTATGAGCATTTCTGCATAATTACACTACGTATCTAATATTATAATCATCATTGGTGACTGATGCTCAGGTAGTATTTCTCTTGTGGTTGTACTGGATTAAAACAGTGATAATGATGTGAAGTCTAGCACAGTCGTCTCTGAGGTGCTCTCTCTCTGTGGCAGTGATGTAACCAGTCTTCTTAGGAAACATTCCTGATTCCACCCCCTGCCACCACATTACAGTCTTTAACGACAAGTTTTATTGTGTGAGGTGCTCATCCTGCATAATACACATTTAAGATTAAACAGTCTCTCTCTCAGATTTTTTTACAGTATTGCTCTCAAGCACTATTTTTTACAGACAGTCTTTTTCTCTCTTTCACTATTTTTTTTTTCCTTTTTACTCACTAGCTTGTTCATGCAAATGCAAACACATACACAAACACGAAAACAGATTGACTCAGTTCCAAGATTTCTTCCAGTGGCTGGCTGCCTTAGCAGGTACCTGTAGATCTCCTGACAAGCAGGTGGGGATTAGTAAATCTCCTCTTTTTGCCTTTCAGCGATGTTAGCTCTCTGGCTGGCTGGTTCACTGGCTGACTGGCTGGCAGGAAGGTTACCTCACCATCTCTGCCTTTTCCAATCACCCCTCCACCCCCACCCCACCTTTAACATCGTGCATACCAATGATATTATCTCTAGATAAATCAAATATGAAAGCACCCCATCTGCTTTTTTAGGATTAAGGGGGTACAAGTTATGTGTGCAAATGTGCTGGTAAGAATGGGTGAGTGTGCATGTGGGTGGGTGTGCATGCATGCATGTGTGTGTGTGTTGGTATATTGCAAAGAAGGCTGCAGTCAACCAGTTAAAGAGGGCTCCTGGCACATCAGCACTTAGTGAGACATTTATGAGGAAAACTAGCAGCGTTTCATCTTCAGTGGCCTCTAGGATGAAATGGAAGCTTAAATCTGAATCTGTTGATGACAGCGAGGATTATGAGAGAGAGACCAGACATGACGTAGAAGAGAGTGGTAGGCAGAGTGAGTAAAGCAGCAGAGATTGGGGGTGGGGGGGCAACACAAAATATTTTGGTTAGATACGCAACAGATAAACAAATTGTAAATTATTCTGAAGTGTTTTGTACCAACTCTGCATCAGGATCCGTTAGCCTGCCCAGGCCTGTGATGACAGCTCCTGCTTTCAAGTCCCGCAGTGCATAGCATTCTTTCCCTACTTTAACCATATTATTTATGTCCAATGATGCCCATACATGTGTCACAGGACTGATTTCTATGTATGCACCTGAGAATATATTTTTTATTTGAATTCCTGGATGGTAAGGTTCTTATTTTTCACATATTTACTTTGCCATCAGACAGCCTTTTCTGACAGGAAACCACCATTACACAAGCCAAATATTGCTCTTTCTAAACCGACCAAACTCCACAGGCAAAATCAGTTGCTGCCTTGATCTGTTAGTTTGTTTGTCTTGTTGTGTGACTTTGGTGAATCTGAACTATCCTTTTAAAATACCAAAGTCATACAATAACACGAAACAAACTAACAGACCAAGGAAGTGTAGATCAGCATCTCCAGTGTTCTGTGATTTTGCCTATGGAGTTTGGTTGATTTGGAGATCTGAGCTATTCCTTTAAGACATACAGCTCAACACCAGAAAGTGTTGAGTAAAGTAAATGAGTAAAGTGAATGAATTATTTCATCAGTCAATCACAGCAAAGAGAGAAAAACCTTGTCTTTCTTGCTTTGGTTAACCCAGAAAGTAAAATAGGATGAACAAGTAGCTGGATGAAGGGAGGTATGGATGTACAGATGGAGGTAATTACAGGTAAGAGGTGACCTAAAAGCCAAGACACGAGGTAGTAAAAACAGCAGTTAGAGGTGCATATGGGAGTTCTTAGGAAAAGGTGTAAGTGAAATGTAAACAGATATACCTGCTTTAAACTTTGCCTCAGAAATTATATCATGACCCTGATAGTATAAATGATGTTATCATGGTCTGATGACACAAATTGTACTATGCTTCTATTGTGTTTTAATATAAAATGCACCCACTCAAAAGCTACTAATATTGAAAGACAGAATAACTGAGAATAACTCAAATATGAAAACTCTGTAAGATGTAAAGGCAGTGTCTGAGTAACATGATATGAAATGTTAAAGGTTTTTTGTTGCCCCTAAGGCAGTTTATCCCAAATAAAATAAAAGAATTGAACTCTTTAGATTTAGATTCTGCCATTCTGTCATTTATACATTCACATATAAATCTAAAATTCCTTTTTCACTTTGATTAAAAATGAACTAACAGCAAAAGAAGTCCTGCATAAGAACATTTTGAAATCTTTTTGTTGCATGTACAAAAAGTCAATGGGGGTGGATTCATTTTTTTTAGAAAACCGTGCATGTCAAGTTGGGGTTGGATCTTTCTTTCCTTTTCCCCCAACTGATTGTCATTTCCTCACATATTTATTACATTACTGGAGTTTTGTGAGTGCCTATTTATAGATCTATTTTTGCCTTCTACAATCTGTACACACACACAAACGTGCATGCACACGGAGGCATGCAGACACAAGTTATCAAACAAACAAAAGCCCATATAAAATGCACATGCTTACGACACAAGCACACCTCACAAAAATACACTCACAGTCATATAAAAACAAAACACACGCTCACATGCAGAATGAGTCAGAAGCGCAGACGTGCACACACACACACACACACACACACACACAACACACACACAAACACACACACACACACACACACACACACACACACACAAACACAAACCCGAAGCCTGTTTTTCCAGCTTGTGTTAGAAATGACTGCCAAGAAGCAGGGCTATCCCACAAGCCCTGTAGCCAAGAGACTGAGGCTGATAACCAGATTGAAACTTTCTGTGTGTGAGTGTTTGTTTGTGGATGTGTGTCTGTAGGTGAAAGAGGAAGATTTTTTTTTTGTTTGCTATGTGCAGAATGTGAACATAAGTAAGAATCTCTATCCCATGTGTATTGGTGTTCAGGTATACATAATGCGCTCTTGTTCATACAACTGATTTTTAGCTTGTGTGTTTTCATGTGGTCATGCACTAAATTTATGTATGTGTGCTCAAATGCAGCATGTTTTTGCTTGTTTTCCCATGCGTGTGGGTTTGGCATTAATCTACTGTAGGCGTGGGTCATCCCTGCTCCCTGAATCCCTCCCACTAACCTGCTTTTGAATGCTCAGTCTTATTGCTCCCCTTTCCCTCTGTAGGTCACCGCACCTGGGAAGAGGTTTGGAGTCTGCCCCCCTTTGGCTGATATCCCTGGAGGATCTCCTCCAAAAGCAGCTGAGGAGGACTTTGTGGCAATTATTCTATTACCATCTGTGTGCAAATATTTTTCACTGCAAACTGAAGTTTGCATCTGACACTTCTGCTATGTAGCATACTCTATATGCCAGATACATTTAGAAGATTCTTGTGTTTCGATCAGTGCCAACCATTTCGTGATACAATCACAGCAGCAGGTATAATCAGTTCCACGCACAAACAAATTAACAATTACAAAATTTGGCCAACTCACATTTGAAGACTCATAGTAACCCACAATCAATATATTCCAACAAAATGTCTTGTCACACTGCCAAAAGTCCAGTCAATCCAATCTAGTAACATATTCAGTACAAACGCCCACAAACTGCATGAACCAGCCAGTAGATATTTACACTCCCACTCATATTCGTCAAAGTACGCAACTACTATGTAAACATGTATACTCGTGAGATACTGTTAGAAAGCTGAGATTCTCTTACAATCGATGACAACTATGTCACGATATGATCACCACAGCAGGTTCAATCGATGCTGCAAACAAGCAGACAATTGCAAAACTGAGGCAACTCACCAGTGAAGACTTGTAGTAATCCACTGATCAATAATATTCTGACAAAAATGGTTGGCAAAGGTCCAGTTGATTTAATCCAAAACATTTCAGCATTTGCACTAATAAACACCCACAAACTGCACGAATGAGCCAGCAGAAGTTGTAAACTTCCATTTACACCCATCTGTGTCAGACACCTCACTTGAGCCACTTGAGCTTCCATGTCTTGTCCATAACCCAATGAGAGTATGCGATGAGAGGAAGTGCCTGCCTCTCTTCACTTGTGTAAAGACAGAGCCAATTGGAACAGATTGTGCAGATGACTGGCGCTTTGTTTAGCAAATTAAATCAATGCATTGGATAGGCATTTTAGACTATGTTTTATAGGAGCGATAGTAAAAAAAAATAGTTTTTTTCTAGATTAAGGTGAAGTAGTACTGATCACTCTTTGTGTAGGCCTACTATGTAAGATTATCACCTCCTATTAAAAAAAAACTGTTGAAGACTGTAATGCACTGATGGCAGAGTTTGGAATCAGGAATGCTTTCAGAATTTATAGTGTCTACATAGCGGCCACATTGCAGAAGGCCAGAGATAACTGCACATTGTGTCCACTGGACACAACAAGAACCTGCCATTACCGCTGCATCATACACTACCTTCCAGGTAAAGACAGTGAAGGGAGAGTTTCTCTTGTTTCCTTATTAAGTTGATAGAGTTAGGTGAACTCAGGATTCTCGGTTACAATACAATTACACTACACTATGCATCTTTAAGAAAACTTAAGACGATACTATACAGAACATGTAATTAAAAACATATATTACATACATCTAGATAAATAAACTTACACTATACTACAAAAATATTTTGCAAATCTCTACTGCATGCACCGGACAATTGTGGTGACATTGCAGTAGGTGCCTCATCATCTGTTGCCAATCAGAGATCTGCACTCTACTGAAAGCAGTTTTCCAGTTTATTTATGTATTTTTTTGGATCCTGTTTAGCTCGTAAAAACACCTTCTTCTTTCTGGGGTCCACAAAAAAGATTAATCTAGCAATTTCATGTTATTATGTAAGCATGTAAAAGTAATATTACATACATATGCTTATGCACAGACATAATACATGGGCCTACATATAAAACAGGTAATAAATAAAAAATAGCACAAAGTACAGCACTGGATTGTTATATAATCAGCAATACTGCTGTGTACACACTGCATTCAAATGTCCATGAAAGAGACAGATCCACATGCTAATATACAATAAAGGGGAAAAAAAGAGAACATAATTACTATTTTGCTCTTTGGTTCTTTTATAGACATTCATGCTGTTCCAGTCCAGTAGCTGCCTTTATCAATGCACAAATCTATCTGATTTAGCATAGCTTCCAGCAACACAGAGAGTGAGAGTGAGAGAGTAATTGCCTATAGATGAGGAAACATTTCTTTGAGCCATCAGCCATAACTGACATTACCGGTTCCTCTTAGTGACTCTGATTAACTGTTGTCATTGGCTTTGTTCAGATGCAGCCATGAAATGCTGCAATGAAAGCAACCATGAAAGGCCATTTTATTTCGCATTAGAAGACCAAATGCAACCACAGTATGGATTGGCGTCAAAGTCCCCTACTGTGCATTTGTTCATCGGAGTGCATGGAAAGAGCAGAAAACTACTGCAGCTTTAACAAGACTAATGACTTTAAATGTACAACCTCATTGTCTGGCTGAAATAAATAGGGACGTCTCTGAAAAAGACATCGCCTGGATGGCAGCATATGCTTCTCCAAAAACTGTATGTGCCTGTACGTTGCAGAGATTTCTCCAGATTGTCTAAATCTTTTAAAGATATTAAGGATTATAGATAGTGAAATACCTAAATTCCTTGTAGTTTTGCGTTGAGAAACGTGGTTCTTAAATTGTTAGACTATTTGCCCACACGGTTTTCCACAAAGTGGTGAATTTCACCCCTTCCTTGTTTGTGAACAACTGTGCCTTTTGAGGATGCTTCTTTAATACCCAATCATGATATTATAACCTGTAATTGATTAATCTGTTTACCTTTTGAAAGTTCCACACAGGTGTTTTTTTAGCATTCCACAACTTTCCCAGTCTCTTGTTGCCACTGTCGCAACTTGAAACGTGTTGCAGGCATCAAACTCAGAATGAGTGTACAGTTAGAAAAAAAATTAAGTTTATCATTCTGATTCTATTTTTCGCTTTACACAACATCCCACCTTTTCTGGAATTGGGTTTGCACAAAACAACATGGAGACTTTAAGACATACCTATTGACTGAGTTCAAAACTTCTTGGCTGCATCTCTTTCTCTTTCATCTTAGTTTTTATACCTTAAAGCTTCTTCTCAAACTCATGTTTAAAAAACACAATCATCCATTTTGTATCTGAAAACCAGCATCGGTGGGAACTCGGTCAATACGACATTCACAAACTGACGCAATCCAGATGGCAAACAAATGCACACACATGCATGCACACATAAAAATACACATTCACAATATCAGAGCTCAGAACATTACCAACAGACACATTTGAACTGCTCCACATGCTCAGCAAATCAATACAATTATCTTTTGTTCTTGAGACGTGTTTTCTTTCCCCAATAAAAATCGAAATGTATTTTTATATGCCTAACGCACAGCGGCAAAATGTTCAATGACAACACAGCGTCTGGGGAATGAGGGAAGTCTTCGTCCCGGCAAACAAATACGTGCATGCTATTTTCTGCTCCTCCAAGATCAGATATTTGGGGCAAGGTGTTCGCAGTTTCCTCGTGGGTCTCTCGGGGGAGTCGTGTTTTGTGCTTCGTCTTCGGTCTGAGATAAATGAAAAACCTTTTGACTTTCCCTCCAAGGAGACAGTGTGAGCAGGGAGGAACTGTGAGCTATGCTGAGGAGAATGCAGGATGCCTCCAATGGAGAGAAAAGGAGAGGGGAAAACATTAATAAAACAATTTCTTCTCATTATAATGCTGTTCAGCTTTCTATTTTTATTTTGCGTGGAGGAACCTGCATGTCACTTTAGTTGGGAATGATTTGACACAGCAGCCTTTGCCACAGTGGCATATTGTTGCATGTTTTTGTCATTACTCAATGTCACTTTTTTATGATATTCCATAATGTTGTATATTTGCCTGTTGGAATAATCATAACAGTTGCATATTTTCACCAATGTTTTTCTGTCAAGTCAGTTTCAGACTTAAGAGCACACAGTTTTTTATTTAGATTATTAAACGTGCTCCTGTCAGTTTGGCTGGCATATTTCCCAAATGGTTCCTTGGGGATTGGGGTGACAGCAAAGTGGTTCTTTTAGCACTGTCATCTGCTCTTTTGTTGAACTCTCTATTGGTCCTTCAGCATCTGCTGTATTTGGCTGATAAACTGTGCACCAGTCTGTATGTTGCACCATTAATGTTCTCAGTAAGTCAAAACCAATGTTTAAGTAGTTTTTATTACATATATTGTGCAATACATCACCTATATGCCAGTATGTGGCCCAACAATGACAAAAAAGTCATTTGTGGGTGTTCTTTGGTATATTTACTAATATTTCAGAGTTGGTCTTTTCCTGAAAAACAATTAAAAACTGTTGATGATTCATCCTGCACTCGGGGGCGTGCACTTAATTTGCTTCCAATAAAACATTTCTGAGTGTTTCTGGGAAAGCACAACTTAAAACCCAATATCTAGTGTAAGGAATTACATTTTCCAAAACAGTAATGAGATTACAGTTACTAATCCAAGTAACTTTGATTTACTTTTTGATCTCTGTCGGCTATTTCATGATGGCATGTACTTGTGGCAGATCAGAGCAGATCATCAACTTCTGTAGAGACACAGTCATACCTACAAAGACTGTACGCTGTTTCCCCAATAACAAACCCTGGATCACAAGTGACATAAAGGCAATCCTCAATCAGAAAAAGGAAGCTTTTAGAGAGGGTGACAAAGAACGGCTCAAACAGGTGCAACATGAGCTGAAGAAGAGATTGACGATGGCAAAGGTGGAATACAAAAAGAAGATAGAGAAGAATTTACATCATAACAACATCCGTGAGGTGTGGAGAGAAATAAATACCATCTCTGGCTACAACAAAAAGAAAAGACAGCCAATCGTGGGTGATGTGGAAAGAGCTGATGAACTCAATCAGTTCTTCAACAGGTTTGACACTGAAGTCACATCCCATTCCACTGCCGCTCCTCCTCCTCCTCCTCCTCCTCTTCAACATGTGGGCATCTCCACCATGGCTCCTCTTCAACAACATCTGGACATCTCCATCATGGCTCCTCCTCCTCCTCCTCCCCCTCCTTCTCCACAAGTGTGTTCCTCCACCATGCCTCCTCTTCAACAACATCCGGGCATCTCCATCATGGCTCCTCCTCCTCCTCCACCACAAGTGTGTTCCTCCACCATGGCTCCTCTTCAACAACATCTGGGCATCTCCACCATGGCTCCTCCTCCTCCTCCTCCTCCACAAGTGTGTTCCTCCACCATGCCTCCTCTTCAACAACATCTGGGCATCTCCACCATGGCTCCTCCTCCTCCTCCTCCTCCACAAGTGTGTTCCTCCACCATGCCTCCTCTTCAACAACATCTGGGCATCTCCATCATGGCTCCTCCTCCTCCTCCTCCTCCACAAGTGTGTTCCTCCACCATGGCTCCTCTTCAACAACATCTGGGCATCTCCATCATGACTCCGCCTCCACCTCCTCCTCCACATGGGTACATTTCCGCGACTGCAGCTACTCCTCTTCACACACCTGTTCCTCCACCCTTGTTTGTCACTGAGACAGGGGTGAGGTTGGAGCTCGGGAGACTTTGCTCTGGGAAGGCAGCTGGCCCTGATGGTGTGTGTCCAAGGCTGCTTAAAGACTGTGCTGCCCAACTGTGCCAACCTCTTCACAAATCTTCAACCTGAGTCTACAGCTGGGGCGGGTGCCGGCTCTGTGGAAAACATCTTGTATTGTCCCGGTACCAAAAAGAAAATGTCCAGCTGAACTAAATGACTACAGACCGGTGGCCCTTACTTCACAGATCATGAAAACCCTGGAGCGGCTGATTTACGTCTTCTGAGGCCTGAGGTCAAAGACAAACTTGATCCCCTGCAGTTTGCCTACAAAGAACACATTGGAGTGAATGATGCAGTACTCTACATGCTCCACCGTTCCCTCTCTCATTTTGGAAGAATCTGGCGCTTATGTAAGAACTATGTTTTTTGACTTTTCAAGCGCATTTAATACCATCCAACCCAACATACTCAAAAACAAGCTCATAGAGATGGGAGTGGTTTCTTCCTTTGTCTCCTGGATCACGGATTACCTGACAGAAAGGCCACAGTTTGTCAGGTTAGGGAAACTGTTTTTCTGGGACATTAATGAGCAGCACAGGGGCTCCACAAGGGACTGTCCTGGCTCCATTCCTGTTCACATTGTATACAGCAGACTTTAAATATAACTCTGAGTCCTGCCACATCCAGAAATACTCAGATGACACTGCTATTGTAGCTTGTATAAGGAATGGACAGGAATCTGAATATAGGGATTTGATAAAATCCTTCAGTGACTGGAGTCATAAAAAACTGCCTCATACTAAACACATCAAAGACAAAGGAAATGGTCATTGATTTCCGTAGATCCAAGCCCCTCTTCAGCCTGTGAACACTTGTGGAGTGGACATCGAGGTGGTAACAAACTATAAATATCTTGGTGTACACCTGGATAACAAGCTGGACTGGTCCCTTAACACAGATGCACTCTACAAAAAGGGGCAGAGCCGCCTCTTTTTCCTAAGGAAGCTCAGATCTCTAAACATCTGCAGTAAGATGCTGCAGATGTTTTATCAGTCTATTGTGGCAAGTGTTTTATTTTATGCTGCAGTCTGCTGGGGAGGAAGTTTGGGAAAAAAGCAAGCAAGGAGGCTGGATAAGCTTGTGAAAAAGGCTGGCTCTGTGATCGGAGTAAGGATGGACTCTCTGGAGGAAGTTGTGGAGAGAGACACAATGAGGACGGTGGAGGCCATCCTAAACAACATGGATCATCCACTGCATAACACCTTGATGGACCAAAGAAATAATGGTGGTGGAAGGCTTCTCTCTCTTCGTTGTAGGACAGAGAGATACAGAAGATCTTTCATACCAACTGCCATCAGACTCTATAATTCTTATACAAATAGATGAGACTACAGACAAATGAATTTCCCCTTGGGGATCAATAAAGTATTTCGTATTCGTATCATGTCAACTGCGACACACCTTGCTACGAATACCATGGCCTGGATGACTGAGAACCTTCACAGACATCATGTCAACTGCTAACTAAAAAGCTAAATGAAGGATGGAGAATGAGGGAGAGGGTGAGAGGCAAACCTTCCAAGGTGGAAGTATTATTTTGAGTTTGTTTGACTCCTGCTGAGAGAATTTGTTGGTGGTGGAATCTAATTTGAAGGGCCGCACTCAAAGACGTCGACTTTGTTTCCACCACAGCCGACATCTGGACAGCTACAACAAAAGCTTTCAAAATACAAAAAGTAATAGTAACATAATGAGTAATTTAACTAATTAATTCTGATACCAAATAATAAGGAAGTAATATCATTTCTTTTTAAGGAGTATAAAGTAAAAAGTTTACACTGTTTATAACTTTATTTCAGTCATTTGGGTGAAACTGGATCATATTTTATGGATTAAAATATGTTTGGTTTTCCCTCTGATGTCCTCTGGTTGCTCAGCCTCAACTCTCAACTTTATTTAGTTTCCTGCTTACTTGCTACTAAGTGGCTAACCATAAATGTAAGCTGTTAGCTACCATTAACGGGCAACAGAACCAGGCTATGTGGAAGAATACATCTGACGAGTCCAACAGGGAATACAGTACCAGGGATGTTTACAGCGATTAGCTTAACTTGGTGCTAAAGTTAAATAACTGCTAACCGCTGTTAGCTTAGTTAGCCAAGATTCAGCCCCAGGATGCTGGGGAACCAAACCTGGCAAGAAAACCATCTTGGTACTATTCCCTGTCGTCAAACTGGCCTCCGTTGGTCTCGAGGCTGTTTTGGCCCTGGTCTGGTCGGGTTCACTGGGTGGTCAGCTAATGTGGCCGCTCTCCTTCCACACCCATGGACCACTTTAGCTGCATGGCAGGGGGAATAAAGCATAGCGCTATTGGTAACTGGACATGCCAGTTTTACAGAAAAGTCATAAGCAATAAGCACTCTGCTAGTTTCATGGGAACTTTAACTCAACTGTGTTTTTGGCTGAGAAGCTGTCTACTCACCATCCATCCTTCTTGTTATCATCCCTCTATTTTTTTTCTGTCTGCCTGGCTGTCAACACCACATCACTCCGTCAGTCTGCATCCAACAGTTCTCCTTGATTGAATGAGTAAAGATATAAGTGAGGTCTGAGTGTGCTGACAAGGCTTTGGTGATCAAGGAGAGGTGCCAGCTTGCACCAGGCAGTTGATTGATGATAATACGGTACCTTGGGGTTACCTTGACACTCTGAATACATGTCTGTTTCACAGACAAAGTCATCACAATAAGGGGACAAGATGATTGCATTGAATGTTTTTATTGAATTAAGTTATGTAACTAGAAAGTGTGTTTGCATTTGGATTATCAGTCTAAATGCACTTACACAGCAGAAAAGTATTTTAATATTTGGTTAGTGATTGTACATTAGCTAAATGTAGTTGGCAGAGAGTCAGCATAGCAGCAATATGGCATTTTGCCAGTCATTGTATTTGCACTTTTTAAGTCAATGTGTCAGAGTGAGTTTAAGTGTTATGCTAGATATTTTATATGACAGAAGCTCAACATATTACTTGTTAGGAAATGCTAATGCTAAATCTACTGTAAGCTCTGACTGTGAAACTGACTGTTTGTCACTTTATGTTAAGGTAAGGTAAGCTGCCTCTCTGAGTAACACCATCAAGCTAACCAGTCTGTCCAGGAAAATAGTCTAACCCCATCAGAACTTTGCATCAACAAGTTGTTGGTAGATTTCATTATCTCTCCATATCTATCCATCCATTATCTTTGAAAAACCTTCAAAAAACTTTTTTTTTTAATGTCTCCATCATCATTATCCCATTCTTATGAATGCAATAACTCAAGAACATCTAGAAGGAGTTTCTTCAAACTTGGCACAAATGACCAATTGGTCTCAAGGATGGATTTTGGTGGTCAAAGGTCAAAGGTCAATGTGACCTCACAAAACTTGTTTTTGACCGTAAGTGAAGAATTAATGTGCTAATTATGACAAAATGTCACACAAATGTCTAATAGGATACAACCAGTGCTGGGGAGTACACTGCTTACACGTAAATATGCCTGATGGAGATCTGCACTCTATTGAGTGCACCTGTCTAGTTTTTAAATAAAATGAACCTTAATGTTTGCACTGCCTTACCCATAAACAGGCCTGCAAACCATAGTAGCCCACATCAACATTTCAGTCTTTTCAGATCTTATCCAGAAGTGCAGGGGCAATGTTGACTGACTTTGCTGACTGTCCCCTTCTGATGGTTAAATGGCATGGACACTATATTTGCTGTCAGTAAATTATCTGAAGTAGCCAGGAGTGGAGCTGACTGCTCATTTTATAACCAGTGTCAAACTAATGGACATGGACTGTGGCAGGCTAATACAAGAGAGGCATTTACTGTTAGCTAATAGTTTATATTAAATACAAGAGTTTGTTAAAGGAATCAAAATAAAACCGTCTTTCAACAGCCCAGCTGTAAGTATCAGAAGTTAGGTCAAATACAACATGCAGTATAATTTATACAAATAAACAGTTCTTCTGTACACATGCAAACGACAACAGAATTTTAGTTCTGCTGAGTGTAACAGATACTGTGTTCCAATGAACCCTCTGTATCAGTGTGCAATCTGTGCGTGTGTGTGCGTGTTTGCGTGGGTGTGTGTGGAGGGTGTGAGAGTGTGAGGGGTGTGGGGTGAAGGGAAAAAAAAGAAAGAAGGTGTGGCGTTATTAACCGGCTTGTCGCCACCTGCCAGAATCACAGATGGGTAGCGCTGGGCCATACCTGAGTATGTTTATATGTATCTCCTGACACTGGGGGTTAAATCAATGAAAAGGCTGACAGTTGACCTTAAATCATGCTGAGCATTTGTGCATCTTCCCACGGTGGTGGATGACATACACACACACACACACACACACTCACACACAAACACACGCACATAAAAAAACTTCTCTTCACTTTTGATTTTATTTGCTGTTGTTTTCTGTCTCTCTCTTTCTCTTGCCACGGTAGTTATGCGTCACCTTCACCTGTTAGTCATCAGTGTATCAGACTTCTGTTCTTTCTGCGGCATTGAGTCTGCTATGATTCATATTGTCTTTACTATTCAGACAAATACTTAATGTTTGGCTGTATAGAGTACATGAGTAAGGCCTTGTAACCAATTGTGTTGCACTGTTCCAGTATGGAAATTCTAAAAAAAATCCAAAGCACTGAGTCACCATTTTTTCTCTGCATTTTGCACATTTACAGTATTTGATATGAACAACAATGCTGAAAAAAGTTTTATTTATATCAGACTTTATTTATATATGAATCAGACTTTATTTATATAGCACTTTTCATATAAATGAGTGCAACACAAAGTGCTTCACACAATAAAAACAATAAAACACACAAACACACACACGAAAAGTAAAGTAACCCTTCCAACCCTCAAAATACTCAATGTTTCCTCATGCTCTCTTTGCAAAATTGGCATCCCAAGTTGGCTTCTTTTCCCTCAACACCAGGTCCACATTCTCCTCATCCTCCTCCTCCTCCTCGGATTTATTTTCCTTACAAATAAATACCACAAGTTCAAGCGGGCCATTCTTGCTTAGCTTCACTGTTTTTCACTATAGCCACGCAGATGGATGACGCACACTGATGATGCACATTCATTATGTTTTCTTGTAATGTTTTGAGCCGTAGCCTATGATTCAGTAGGTGTGATCACTGAGCAATCTACATACATCAAACTTGATGTCATTGTCATACAATGTGGCTTGCAATAAAATTATAAGACTGCTGAAAGTCTGCAGGTGATAAAAAAAATAATGTAGTGCTGATCTCAGATAGTGGACAAAGACACTTCAGCATCACCCAGTGTTGTGAAAGGCGGAAGCTCGGCCATTTATTTTCTCAAATGCATAAAGACTGGAAAGAGAGACGGTTGAGCGAAAGCCACCTCCATCATCTTCATCAAAGTGTCCCTAACCACATGTTGAGAGAAGAGAAATCCTTTAAACTTGGTCAAGTGGAGGTGTACGTTCAACTTAGGCAGGGCAAAAACAGCATTAAAAAAGCTCAATGTTCCCCAGTAATCCAATCGCATCACACCAGTCCCTAAATCTTTGTCAAGGAAATGCAATTGTTATAATGCGTTTATTGAAACTTGGGCAAGGTTTTATTTAATCATGCTGCGCTCTAACAGCACTGGCGGTAGATGAGAAAAACACACAATCTTTCATCACACCATCATCCTTGGGAAATCCAATTTGATGCTGTTCCTCTCGCCCCGGTGCGCACCACACATGTGATTGCTACATGGTACAGCTTAGAACATGGAGTAAACTCTGTGTTAATGTGTGTTGCATGCGTTTTTTTTTTCTTTTTATGTTGTATTGCGTGTCATAGCAGTTTCATTTTTCTGGTGATTATCAGAGTAATTCAGTGTGTTGGGAAGGTAGAGTGTCTCTGTGGAAGTCGATGTGCATGGTTTTATATGTGTGTGGAAACCTCAATGAAACCCTGAAATAAAAGCACAAATTCACACATTCAGACTTTGTGATCCACCTACAGATACAGACTAGTTCATCTTAAATATATATTTACACAGTTATGTGGCACCTTTTTGGTTGCCTTACAACACAAAGAAAAAATGCTTTACTGCACAGCATAGGAAGAAAACTCTTTTCTTCTGAGAACAAACTGGCGTATTGACATTCAAAATTTATTTGCATAGCACAATTTTAATAAATACCAGGGAGATTTTTTGCACTTTACAATGCATATTTAGTGGAGAAAGCCAGTATGAAACAATGAAATAGGAAATGAATACTGGAGTTGAGGACATGCAAATCTAGATGGCCGCAATAACCAATTCGTGAAATTCCAGGATCAGTTCCCAGTGTTGCCTTCTTATCCTGAATGATGATGCTGGAATGCCCCACAACTCCCAAATCTTAAATGCATGCAGGATAAAACAATATACAGACTCAAACATGAAAAACAGTCCCTCTTAATCATTGCTTATGACCCATTATAAGTGTTAGTGTACCTGCAGGGACTCTGCTCTGTGCCAGTATTTTCTCATTTTCTTATTATTTTTGCTGTGTTCGAGACATTTTCTGGCAGGGGCATTTTCTGATTGGCCACCCCAAGTACCACCCCATTATCCTCAAGTGTGATCGACTATCTGCCTAGTGAGGGGTGAGACCTAAGTTTCAACCTTAGTTTGACAATTTTTTTTCTAATGTGCATTGTTTTCTTTTCTATGTTATATACTTTTAATTTTATTGTTGATTTAATTATTGATTATTTTACAGCACAGGGTTGTATAATGAGATGTTAGCTGAAGTTCCCTTTATGCTACTCACAAAAACAAGACAAAAAACGCAGAAAAAACATGTATACACCAAATGGGTGAATAAATACTAAATCACAAAAATTAAAACTATTTTTTACACTAGTCTTACAGCCTGAGGAAAGAGGTTTAATGGAGGCACAATTTCATTTTGGACTTAAAGAATAAAGTATGGAAACTTCTCTATATATTTGTATTGGACTGGTAGGACTATTAATCTTTTACATAAAGGTTTTTAAACACAGGAATGTAAGAAATTATAAGATTCTGTAACATCAGTAATTACAGTAGATATTAGGAATGGTCAATTAATGCTATTAGTTAAATTATTACTAATAGCACCTACTTCATGCCACCTGTACTTAAGTCAGTGTCCCACTTGGGTCACCCCCGTCAGAAAAGTCTGGACGGGTCCTGGTTTCTGGCCATCAATCAGGTGGGTGATGCGGGTTCATACTGGAAATGAAAATACATGAAAACATTATAGTCAAAATCTGACAGCATTATGGCCGTACTTACATCTCCAAATGACCCCTGTGCACATTCACTCACACGGAACCTTAACACTATTCAGCAGCTTTGTTTAGCAGTCCTTCAAACAGTCTCCTGCCAAGCATACACTGTCCTGGTATTATAATGAATTATTATTATTATGTGTTAATTTTAGGATTTACTGTTGTGCATTCATCTGTGGACCTGTTGCGTTGTACTTTATTGGGTTTTAACTGAATGGACCTGTGCTGTAGGTCTACTCTGAGTAACACACACACATTTACTCACACACACTTATGCCTAAACTGTCTGCCTTATTTATTAGACTATTTGAGTTGCTGACAGATCCCAGGTCTGGGACTCATGGCGTGAAAGCTTGGGTGATGATTGAGAAACGGCTCGAGCCATGCTCTCACTCTACAACACCTCACAAATGTTTTGTGTGAGCATTTGTTTGTGCGTATGACATAGAGACAGCACCCCATAAAGAGTGTGTTTAGGTGTATTTTCATGTGGTAATGCAGACAAGGTCTTGAATGTGCGTTGTTTAACTTTCTTGGCCATAAAATGGCTACTTCTATACAGAGACAAGCTGCTTGGCATCAGTAGCCACCACACCCTGGCAATGGAAAGTCTAGTCACTGCTTGTGTGTGTTTGTGTGTGGTTATATAAACGTATTGTGAGTGCTCCTCACTCCTCCACCTGCCAACCTGGCATCGTTTTCTCCCTTTCCTCTCTGTCTTGCTTATAAAATTTGCCAGATGTTACAGATTAGTCAGCATTTCACTTTGGCTCTAGTCTTAAGTCAAATGCCATCACCCCGAGCCACCCCTAGGTAACCATAAAGGCTTGAGGTTAACCAAATGGAGGAGGGCAACAAAATATAGTTGGGCTTTGTTTGCAGATGGGAAACCTTATGGTTGTAAACCTGAGAGGCTCTAATCCAGCTGTGTTTTAAGCCATTACTGTGATGTAGCCTCAGAGAAAAGGAATTTTACTCCGTGTTTGTGCACTTTGTGTTCTGCTCAAAGCTTCATGATGTGGTTGACAATATGTTGAAGGCAAACAGTGGCAGTTGGCAGCTCTGTTCATCAGGGGAACAGCAGCTGAGTGTGACTGACAACTCTGACCTGACACTGTTTGTAAGGTGTTCCCATAACAACATAACTGACATCTGTGTTGACTCTGTAAAACACATAGTAGGCTTCAGTTCTCCGTGTTATTAACTTTTAACTATCATTTTCTAAATCTGTTGGTTCTAATATGTTGGCTTACTAGTTCTGGCTTCTACCTGCATTTAAAAAACAGGCATACGACAACAATTTTGCTATTCACACTTGCCCCCTGCTCGTTAAGATAGTTTAGCAGAGTTTGAGTCCTGATCCAGGAGACCGGGTTTAAGTCTAGCGTGAAATTAGATTTTTCTTTCTTTTTTTTTTTACTTAATTGGCTTATTATTTTCATTTTGTAAATGATTATTTTAACTTTTCAGTTACATTTTGATTAGGCTTAGGCACCAAAACTACTTTTAGCAACATAACTACTTGGTTAGGTTTATGCTGCAGAATTACTTGGTTGGGTCATGTGGGAAATACCACACTGACTATTAAAATGGTGCAAATAGCACCGTTGGCGACTGACACCTGGGTGCTTGTCTCTGCCACGCCTGTGTACAACCAGGTGTCCAGAGACACACCGGCTATTTATATTCTGGGTGTAAGTAGCATTGTTAGTTACTGACATAGAGACAGAGACTGGTTGTCTCTGCCATGCTAAACTATAGACAAATTTGGCTTGGCGTTGGCTATTCCACCCTGGGTGAAAATATCATTGTTGGCTACTTACACACAAGCACTTGTCCC
Organism: Lutjanus argentimaculatus; assembly: GCA_034769285.1. Lineage (NCBI taxonomy): Eukaryota > Metazoa > Chordata > Actinopteri > Lutjaniformes > Lutjanidae > Lutjanus > Lutjanus argentimaculatus. The sequence continues at coordinate 22,848,579 of JAWZSL010000009.1, read as the reverse complement.
TGCCATGCTATGTTGTGTACAACCAGGTGTAAAAACATACACTAGCAATTTATATCAAGTAGCATTGTTTACTACTGACATCTGGGTGCTAGTTTCCACCATGCTACGCTGTGCAGGCCTACAACCAGGTGTAAATGTGGCTATTTACACTCTGGGTGCAAATAGCATTGTTAGCTACTAACATCTGGGTGCTTGTCTCTGTCACGCTATGCTGTATACACCAGGCTTTAAATAGTCACATAGGCTATTCTACCTAAGGTGCAACAGCATTGCTGGCTACTGACACCTGGATGCCAACAGCATTTGCTTATATTTAAAAGTCTACAAGAGCAATTTTGGCAACAGTTACAGTGATGATGATCCTTATCTGAGGACAACATCTGAAAAGTGTCTAAATCAAACTGTTGTATATTAACTCCATATAACTCTTGCCAAATGATTCTCATGTTCTCAGGGAATTTATTTAAGCTTGACTTAGTGACCCTGCTGCTTGATGTTGCAGCTTTTGAGCGGCACAGTAATTTGACCTTTATATGCCTCTACCATTACATTTACTTCAAGTTCCACAAAAACAGAAAGAGTAGCTTAATAGAAGTAATGTAGAAGTAAAATATAAATAGAAGTAAAATATTGTAATTCAAGTGATCTGAGAGAAAATTAGACTTCTGATCCTCCTCTTGGCTCTGTTATCGATTTTAAAAAATCTAGCCTGTGATGGGAGACTTTGGCCAATCACAGGTCGGTAAGATAGTTGATTGTGAAGTCTCATTCCTAAAACATAAGTATTTGATGACCTGGGAATGAGACTCAACAATCAACTGTCTTTCTCCAGAGTTACCGACCTCAGCTTTAGAGAATAGACATAGCTGTGACAGAAGTATCAGTTGCTGTATAGGCAATTGTAAGTAGCAACAGTGGTACAACTGTCGATCATTTTTTGGCATATTAATTACATTAATGTCTGCAGATATGACTTCTTTTTGTAGTATCAGTAATATTTAGTCATCACTTGCCTTTACTTTGGCATGAACAGCACCATGTCGCTTACAAATACAGTAGGGAAAATAAAACAAAGGGTCTGTTTGTATGAAAACATAGATTAGATCACATTTGAATATCTCCTCAGTGTTTCTTTGGAGATTTCTACAAAACTCTGTGCCATCTCAACAACAATCGCTGTTAGACAAAGCATAATTTCATCAGACAGTAAGCCATTCAGAAGTAATGATTTGAATGGGAAATATGGGAATTATTTAGTACCTCCTAAATCTGCATGATATACAGGTTGCATGGAAAAGTCATATCGCACATCTGTGGAGATGCAGATAATGCATGTAAATAACTCATTGATATCAGTATTATTCTTTCTAATAACTGTGTGACACGCATGCAAACACATACGCACACACACACTCACACACACGAAAATCAACCAACTCCTCGACCTTATTAATCTCCAACCCAAACATTACCACAGGCATACACACACACAGTCACGCTACACCAGTGTATTGATGTTTTATAGTGTTTGTAGTGTGTGTATGTGTGCATGCATGTATGAGTGTGTGTTTGTGGCTGAGGTTAGATTGCAAAACAGGTTCAGGTCAAAGAGAGTGTGTGATGTTCAGTGTATAAAGTGTGTATGTTTGCGCAACTCCAGTGATGTCACATACATGTTCGTGTGTGAGTTGCAGTATTTTGTTCATCTGTGTGTGCAGCATTGAGGTGCTTCTGATGTTCTGGAAGCTCAGGCCCTCTGGCTTCAGCCAGCTGGAGTTCTCCAAATTAGTCCAGCGCTTCATTATGCAGCTCCTGTCTTCTTCCCTCACACCCCCACCCAACTCTCCCTCCTTCCACGCTCTCACCTCCCTCTTTTTCCTCACCCCTACCCGACATCTCTCCTTATCCACCTTGCTGAACCTCTCTTCGCTGCCTCTTTCTCCTTTCTCATCATCTCAATTTCACTCATTACTTTTTTTATGGCTCCGCTCATTTAATTTGTAACCTCCCCAGTTGACCCTTCCTATGTCCCGCCCCTTTTGGAGTCAGTCCAGTTTCTTCTCTCCAGTTTCCTGTGCCTATGTGCCAGGCTCATACTGGAAAAAAAAAACTCTAATTTTTAATTACGATCAAAAGATGTTGCTGAAGGACCTGAAAAAATCGATATGTATAGACACATCTTAAGTTGGCTATGTTAGCAAAATACAAGCTAACTAGCTGGCCAGTCTACATTAATCATTGGTACTAGCTAGGTACATCTGATAGCTAATGTCAGCAAAACCGTAACTAACTAGCTAACTACTTAACTGGCGTTTCGATAAAATTAGCTAACTTAAGATGTGACCCTTCCACCCCTTTTCACCACTTTTTGCTCTGTGCTTCAATACCAGTGGAGCAAACGTTCTACCTGGCTCATCTATGTTGAAAATAAAACCATCTTTTATATAGTCACATCTTAAGTTAGCTAATGTTAGCACAATGCTAGTTACCTAGCTAGCTAGGGATGGTATTGTAGATTAGTTAGCTAGTGTTTCATTAACATTAGCTATCAGATGTAACTAGCTGGCTTATGAATTATATGGATTAGCTAGCTACCTAGCTTTGCCAGCTTTTTGCCAGCATTAGCTAGCAGATGTTTTGTTTTGAAGTTTTTACCAGACATTTTGCTAGCATGAGATAACTTGAGATGTAATATATCTCAATTTTATAGGTTCCCCCAGCAACATCTTTTAACCATCTTCAAAATTTTTCGACACAGATAAACCTAGCACATAACTACAGGAAACAGAAAAGGAGAAAGTTGACCAAAGCTCTGCTGGTTACCAAGCTTGCTCGACTTTTATTGGCGCACAGAGGGAAAAGGGGCGGGGCTTAGAGGGGTCAATTCACCTGTGCCTGTGAGCTCTTCAAAATTCTTCCTCCTAAGCATTTTTAATCAGTCAAAACTCAAAAAAGAAATAAAAGAAAATCATGATAGGAAAACGATTGATAAAACTGAACAATTCCCCATCCAACCTCACAATAGTTGCGATTAACCACCTGCTCTACCCTCTCTTCACCCTTCTCCTCTGCTCTTCCCCCTCGTCCCCCTGCCCCATCCTCCTCCCCCCTGCCCTCCCTCCTCTCCCACACCTCCCTCTCCTCTCCTCCCTGACTCCCCTCCGCTTTAGATATTTAGCTTCAGGTGAAACAGCGAGCCGACCCTTATGTTGCCTCTGTCTGTGAAGCTTTTGTCCTCTTCCTCGTAATTGCACCAAGGCTCAATGCAGAGAGAGTGTGTGTGTGTGTGTGTGTGTGTGTGTGTACTGTACATGCGTGTGTCAGAGAGAAAGACAAAAAAGAGTGTGTGTGTGTTGTGTGTGTGTGTGTGTGTGGGGGGGGGGGGGTGTTGTTTTGTGTATGTGTGCGCGTGTGCACTGGTGTTTGTGTGAGTCCGCCTCCTTTGCTTTTCATCTGTTGCCTATGGTGCAATCCACAATCCCACTCCCAACCGGCTTCCTCGTACCCCCCCCCCCCCCAACACACACACACACACACACACGTAGCCCTGCAGTGGGGTTGTTAGCAGGTGTGTTCAGTTTATGTTAGCATTAGCCACGTTAGCCTAGCCGCCATGCCCCCCAGTGAGTCTCTGTCTCAGTGGAAGCCAGGGATTTCTTTTCATTTGAGGGCTGAAGGGAGGGCCTTGGTTGCACACGCATAGACACCACACACACACACACACATACACACGCACACATATTGGGGGGCCTGAGGGAGGGCCAGTAACTGAGCCACCAGCCAAGGGAGCTGGACCAATTACATTGTTAGGATAAATGTAGCGCCGGCTATGCATGGATTGTGGTACTTAACAGCCGGCACGAAAAAGAAAAACCCTCCCTTTCCTCCCTTCCCTCGCCTTCACTTCTCTCCCGTTCGCCTGGGCGTTTTTAAATGGAGGGGAATTTAAAAACAGATTTATGGGTCAGTTAAATATAGTAGGCAAAACTGATTCCCTAACCAACCACCCCTCCTCCGTAACTCCCTCCATCCATCCCTCCGTTGTATCAGCACCTCCCTTCCATCCCCCCCAGTTTTTGTCTCCTTTTTTCCTCCCTTTGGTCTTTTATAAAATGATATATCTCTTAAAAAGGATGGAACAGTTCCCCCAGTGGAACGCTCAAACACAAATTGACAATCCAGGCCTTGTGGTTTAATAGGCACCCTGTATCTCTCTGGCTTCCCCTCCCTTTTCTTTCTTTCCATCTCCCTCCCACCTTCCTCTCTCCTGTCTCTTATTCTCCTGACCAACAAGGACTTATTAAATGAAGCCTTAACTAAATCTGAGTTAATGAATTATTCTAACACCTACGATGTGATTATTGTAATTAATGGGCCACCGACGTACCTACCTTCACACCAGGTTTCCTAAATGAACATCTCGCACAGGCCTAATGTCTCTCTTTTTGACACAGATTTAAAGCTTCCCCTGTCTGCCTTTCCTCCTCTTCAACTCACAACCCCAAATGCATTGTGGGATAGAAATCTGGGTCTGATATTCATTTTTCTCCTCTTAGGAGAGAGGGAAAAAACCCAGGAGTATTTATATTATGGTTTTAATAAAATCCAGAGCACTTAAATTAGTGTTTAACGAATTAGCAATATCTCAGTGGGTACGTTTTTATGTTATATGCTGTGGCGACGGTGACCTCACATGATTCACTCTCCATTTTGTCAGCAGGCTTAAGTCCATGCGATGGTATCAGGGAATGTTTGCATTTGGATGACAAGCATCATTTGGCAATCCAAAATGTTTGTTTTGCAAAGACATGTTTGCAAAGATGATCTCTCCTCTATAGCATCGCTATATTGGATGTTTCGCTGCTTTTCCTTTAAAAATCTTCCAGAGGAAGGGAGGGGGGTTTCACTAAAAATGTGTTTACCTCACCATACTGAGAGTTGTAAATGCAACGGTTAGCAGGTTTTCAGCAGCGTGCATGGAGGTGCGAATCTCCCTCCTCACCACACGCTAGCCTCCAGCGCCAACACACAGACATGTACACATACTTTATTCACACACACACACACACACGCACACATACACACACTGCCTGCTGCTGCCTTCTGCTAATCCACAGCACCAGCACAATCCACTTTCAGGGCTGCGCTGCTGCAACCACGCCAAACGGGCCACAAGTTTGGTTCCTTCTCCAAGACACACAGTTCCAGGCCATGTTTGAGATTCTGTTTCAGCAGCAAACACACAGACCAGCACTGTTCAAAGTTCTAGTACTATAAAAGCAGATAATTTGAGAAAAAAAAAAAAAAAAACCCTTCCTGGTGTCGGCGCTAGTTCACGAACCTCGGCCAAGCCTTTCATCCCGAAGCCAATGTGTATGGGGCAAACATTCAGTGCGCTTTGATTTTCTAACCACTTAAGAAGATTCGGTCATGCTTAATCCAGTTTCTCAGCCGAATTTCCCTCCAAGCTGGTAATTATGGCTGAATAAAGTGTATACTTGAAGTACTGCTGTTGTTGCTGTTGTTATAGACCCTACATTGGGTGTAGTAACCCCCTTGTTAACCCGCGGGTGAACTGAGGAAGTTAACACCCAACCTGAGTCAAATCATCCACAGTAGATGTAGATCATGTGAGCGTAGTTTAGGTATGTTTATGTTATTATTTTTACAGTTCTATGATGAAACCATTTTAATATTGTTATCGCTGCACATTGTACACTTTTATCAGGTGTTCCCCTCAGATGATTTCCTTGTACAGATAGCAAATGACCAGTATCATTTTAGCTTTATGACAATTTAGCAACATTTATGCTACTGCTTCTAACTGGGTCACAACTCATTTTTTTAAAAGGGGGAAGCCAAAAGCCACTCAGTGCGACATTTGAAAATTTGTTGTGCTTTCTTGATGTTTTGACTTTTGCACATTTCTGTTTCAACAATAGAGAATCACCAGGATATTCACCCTTCACTTGTCAGTATGGCAAAAACACTGATGCTCAAACAACCAAGCACATAAAAAAGTTTGCACACCAGATTCTGTAACCATTTTATGATTCAGTTTGCATCTGGCATTCCTTCTCCAGACGAAGTTTTGTATCACGACCGATGGCAGAGGGAAATCATGAGCCCCTTTTCGATACATGTGCTGGCTTTGCTTAACTTGGTTTGACTTGACAACATGTCAGGGATTTGCATCTCAAGAGGGCTACACGGCTGAAGGTGTGACTTAAACTGATACCTGCATGTCTTGGGTCACTGCAAAATCCATTTCCTATAAATTCTTCACAATAAAAGTCCCCTGTTATTTGTTATTTAAAAGTTTTTATTATGAAGCACCAAATTCAGGAAAAGTCAGGTTTGTCAGGTCCACTCCGCACAGCTCATCGTGTTATGAGCGGTAATGACAGTGCAAATCAGTGCAGCATTGTTTTCAGTTAGCTGGGCTAAAAGTGCCAATAGAAAAACATTAGGGGTGTGGTTTTGGTCTTAGGTCTGTGTATGTACAGTATCTTTTCCATAGATGTGAGCGTAGACTTAAGGACAGTGAGTAACAGTAGTCCAGCAACAAGCAGTTCTGACATAACGGGCATGGTGCCTTCATGGGCATCAGAGCTTTGACTACTTCATGCAGATGTTATCCCTCACTCAGCAGGTATCCATATTTACTTTCTCTTCTCAGCTAAAGGGAGGGCTGTATAGACTGCATGCCTCATTTAAAAAAAATCCTTCCACCATATCATATGTTCACTACAAGCTTGTGCAACTTTGCTTCTGTTGGATGACTTTCCTGTACAGCTGAAATGCGTTACTGGTACTGTAATGCGTGTTGCATCTCTGACAAACAAAAGACCAGCTAGAAATGCAATGCAGTGGTGATCTAGGTACTATATATGCAGATGCAATATTTTGAGTATCTTAAAACATCTTGCCCAGAACTTGTTTCTTTTTAAGGATGATTTCCTGTGTTTCAACAGGTGTTGAAATGAGTGATATGATTCCTGAATTGCAAGTGTTTTGTTATTCATGTATTTTATTCAGATGTACATTCCAATTTCATAAAACCTGATTAATATCAATATATTGCAGGCTATAGAATTTCTTTAGCTGTATCAACTGAAGACATTTTACAATTTTCAGCAGCTGTAGTTTGTTTGCACTGCCTTTTTCAATGATCAAATTCTAATACAACATTTTGTCCTATGTTGCAAAGTAATAACATATTTTTTTTTACATCTAAGCCCAAAGAGCATAATTTCAGCTTTTTTTTTTTGGTCTTTTATATATCAGATCTGCCAAACCAGCAGTACTGCATCTCCCAGGTATGCTCATTGCGTAGAGATGTGAGGGGTACAGGGTTGACCCATGTGGACCCTCGGCTGGTCTGTGTGCTCTGAGCCTGCAGCAAAAAGGCAGCCCAGCACTGATGAGAATCCCTATAATTGGCCCAAACCTGCACACATGGCCTCGAGCTCCTCCACTCTACATTGCCAATGAGAGTGGAGGATACAGATGGAGAAAGTGAAGCAGAGAAAGGCAGCTGACCTGACTGAAGATTCAGCTACATATTGGTCTCTGTGAAAAGATGTAGTTTGGGTTTACCAGATTCTGAGTAATGGCTGGAAATGAAGCAGCTCACCTCTCTTGAATAACTGAGTTTTGCAGACCTTGAATACTCTCCTTCCCATTTCTTGATGCAGTATTTGTCAGTATTTTTACAGTATATTCCATATCTTTTCTGCACAATTTCTCTTATCCATCTTGATCCATGCATTGCTCCGTCTCCTCATTGTCACTGTCAGTGCATGTGTGTGTATGTTTGTGTGTATGGTGCACCACTGCACGTGGGCCTGCTATCTCCCAGCCACACTTCTGGGGCTGGCAGTGGGACAGAACATCCTGAGGGCCCTAACTTTCCCCGGCTCCCCAACCCCTCCCTCCTTCTTTCCCTTTCTCCGTCTGTTAGCCATCCAAGAATATGCCAGTCAGGTCCTGGGCAATCTGCATGCTGCCCTCCTGCCATCTTCCACCTACTCTCTCATCCTTTCTCTTACTCCTTCTCTTCTGCACACCCATTCCCACTTTCCACTTTTCCTCCTTCTCTTTTCCTCACCTTCTCTTTGCATCTCTCCGTCCCACATTTTCTCTTCAGGTTCCCTCCCTGCTCCTCTCTCCTCTCTGGCCTTTGGCAGCCACTGAAAACCCGCTGCATGAAGTGGTGTCTGTTCGTAGCTCAGTACCGTATGTGTGGTGACGCCCTCTGGACACGTTGGCACGCTCGCTGACAGCTTGATTTGGACCCAGTGTAGCACAGAGTAGAAGGCTAGTATTAGAACGCTTGTAAATTTACATATCAGGGCAATATTAAGAGGTTTTTAAGTATTTATTTTGATCAGTTGAGTTCAAACTGAAAGTGATTATGTTAAAAAATGTTAGAAAATTTTTAGATAAAATTCTGTCAGTTCTGTCATGACAACTTTTAACATGCCTAACAAACAATATTTCATATGAGCAATGCTACCAATGCAACTGTTGTGTTTGTTTCTTGTTTTTATATTGTTACTTTTGTTTATATTTCCTCTTTTTACATTACTTGTTAACTTATCTTTTTATCTTTTTATTTTATTGATGCTTCTTTCTATTTTGCTATTTTGCCTGCTGCTGTAATACTGCAAATTTTCCAGTTTTGAGATTAAAAAAGGATTAATTTATGTCTATTTTATATTAACAGCAGGGTAAGTGAATTTGAACAAAGACAGTTTATTGCTGAGTCTCATTCCCAGCTCATCAAATACTGACATTGTGAGTTTGGTTTATTGTTGAGTCTAATTGTTTTGTCGAATGGTTTGGTTCAAGCACCCACTGCAGTAAATCAACATTCAAATTGTGGGAATTTGTTTCAAAAGAAGTTTACTATATATCTATTCTTCCTCTAGTATTTTGTTTGCTGTCTAATCTCAGGCTGATATATAAATGTAATAATCTGAATAATTTGTCAGAGATCCACACATTCAAGGAACAGACTTAATGTCACCTTCTTCTCTTGGTAGTTTGTTCCTTTTCACTGCACCTTAAATTGCCTAATGAGAACTGCTTTAATATTGCATTGAATCTTTAAAAAAAGACTAAATATGCACATTTCTCCATATTGAATAAAACTACCATCTAAAATCCAAATCTGATCTGTAAACATAATCCTGACCTTGCTGCATCTGGTTTGGACCTGTTGCTATGGGAAACAACACTAGAAGAAAATTAGGAACGGAAACAAAAATGTTTTCATTAACTTATACTGGTTACTGCCTCAGTTTTAACACTCTGCCTTCTAAAGCTGGCTTTTCCAAACATTTCTGTACCTTCAAGAGCATTTTTTTAAGAAAAATCCATTGTGTGTCTTATTACCCTTGCAGAGAGGAGCAAAATGTTTCAAACTAAATCTGCATGTAGGATGGATCAGAATTTCCATATCATGACATTTCAATGAGGTTGTCATTTCCCTGTCCTATAATAAATTTGGATTACTTATTGTATGAACATTTATTTTATTTCTACTTTTGTCTGTTTCTGTCGCTCCACTACATTTTCCATACAGACGTATCACCGTGTCTTGTACTATTCTCTATTTGCAGGACATGGTGTGATGAATCCATTTTACAAGCTGCATGTCTGTTTACTTCCTGGAAACTCTACATTAAATTTAGCCTTGCCTACAAATAAAGAGAAATTAGTTATTTCCTTTTCACAGTTTGGTACACACTGTTAATAGTATTTACTGTTTGTTTTGCATGTGGTGCTTTAGAGCACTTCAGTGTCTTAGATAACCGTTAGCTAGGTAGCAATGTCATCTTCATTCAGACTCCACAGAAACTAAATCAAACTCACCAAAATGTCTTGGCACTGAGTTAGATCATCAGCATCAACATCAGAGAAACAGCGGGGTGAAATGAAGTGTACAGCCAGAATATTTTCACATCTAACTGTGAATTAAGGGTTTATTTTGACTAAACCAGAGTTGGTGATTGTTTGAAAAGTGGAAAGATGAGCCAAGATGTTTTCAGTGAGTTTTATTATTTTTCTGTCAAGTTTGAATGGACATGACAATGCTAGGTGGCTATCTAACATTGCTAACAGTTATCTGAGACACTGATGTGATTATCAAAATGTTCAAAACCACTATATACAAAATGAACAGTAACTAACTTAAGGATGAAAAATCACTATGTAAAATGGATATACATCATACTACATTGGTCAAGTAGAGAATTATGCCCAGAAGAATGACCTATACGTTGATGTTTCATATTGCATATTTCAGATTAAGAGGAATAATAAGTTAATGATGATTAAAATTACCCCACATCACAAAGCAGTGCAAAAAAAGGTGTTTTGCTTTGTTTTGTGAGCATTTTTGCATATTTTCTCAGTGTAATCTATAACCTATGTGGTACGCACACAAACTAGAGGCCATTGTCAGTGGGTGGGATGAAAGAGTGGACAGGCCAATGGGCAAATGGCCTGTTGTTATTGAATGTTATTGATTGGCCGTGTAATTCCACTGTATAAGGATTGATGTGACTTCACTGTAGGCCACATCTGCATGGTAACAAATGGGGGGAAACACAACAGCTACTGTAGCAGGACCTCCTTGGAAAAGGACTGATTAATGCAGACTCCTCCAGGGGTAAGGATGGAGGGATGGATGGATGCTAAAGAGGAGAGCCTGGCAGCTAGCTCCTAATGCTACGGGGAGAGTGACGAGAGGGAGGGAGGAGAAGGAGAGAGAACGTCCGGGGGCAGGCGTGCAGGAGTGAATACACACACACTACACACACGTGGGGAGGATTTTGACTCTTTAATCTTGCCCTGTGTTGCTTTGATAAGGAAAGAAATCCCCCCCTTGCAACGAAGATAGAGCTGTTCTCCTTTTGTCTTAAAGTTATGGGCATATTTATGCATGAGCTGTTTATTTGTGTCAGGCTTACAAATTAATTTCTCAGAGTCCTCGAAAAAATAAAGTGAGTGCCCAAGTTAAATGTGACTTTGCAGAGTTTGGAGACAAAGCGAGTCAGTGCTGATGTCTGTGTATCGATTGCATCCGTCTGTAAAGAATAGCTTCCTTGGCTGCAGCTATGAGTATTTACGTACACAAACCCACGCACACTCACAGATTCACATTCCTTTGAATCTTTCAATCAAGTTTCTCAACAGCGAGTGCATGCCAAACCTGCAGTAGGTCATTGATGTCAAGTGCACCGCAGCTCTCATTCTTCCTCCCTCTCAATTTTGTTCCAAAATTAAACATGCACATGCAAAAATTGGGGCAGCAACTTTGCAAAAAATAACTGCTCATATGAAGGAAAAACTCACTACTGAATCGGTCCTGCTTGAAACCTGCTTCACTAACCGCCCCTTTACAGTAACACATGATTATCAAAGTGTTTCTTACTGTTGACCCATCAACACAAAGCAACAGTTCTTTTTGGCAGGCTTTCATTAAAACCCACAATTCAAAAATTTCCCCTTCTCATAACTCACAGACACACACACACACTCAGGTATACACACACAAATATTATGTAGCTGTCAGAGGTGCGGAGCTCTGTTTTGAAGCTGCTTCCAGGCTTTGAAGTCTGTGACCTTTTGGTCTGGCTCGTCACACACCGACGCAGAACCGGACTGTCAAGTTGCCACTGCCTTCTGCCACATTCCACAGCGACTGCAACCGGGAAGCCATTTTTGTGAATTATTTCTGTGTCACTGGCATAGACAGGCCTTCTGAGAACAAAGTCATGCGCTGGCGCAAGCATGCATTCTCTCAAACTACATATAAAGGTGCACAAATAGCCTACTATGCACGCTATGAACAGGTGAGCAAGCCTGCTGGACTGAAATGATGAAAACTGAGTTTGGGAAATGAATAAAAAAAACATCCTCTCTACAACAACTTTTGTTATACTTTTAGAAAGACATTGTTGCAGAGAAGCTGGTTGGTGAGTGTTTTTTAGGTTGCATTGAAGCTGTTTTCTCTCTTTCTGGACACCTTCTTCATTTTCCAATGTGCATGTAATACAGTTGTTGTGTGGTCCGTTAAATAAAGGCAGCAATCAATAGCATTGTCTCTGTATACAGAGGCAAAGTCCCGTCCCTTCTGGTGAACCACCATCACTTAGGAAAAAATATGAACAGCAGTCACTGACGAGAGACAAATAATTTCTGATCCCGTTTCAATTGTGCCATAAATTGCACATATGATGTTTGACGATTTACAGAGAATTTTACAATTCCCGAAAGTCATAAAACTGATACAAGACTGTGATGGTACGTAATTAGAAAGACTGGACACCCAGAAGTCATGTAAGTGACATCATGAGTTTCCCCTCCAAAAGCTAAAGTTAGCCACTGAAGCTACGATGCTTGTGTGTTTTCACACCAGGATGTATTCACACAAGTAACAGTTCTTCCTTATTCTTTTGCTTCCTTGCTGATAAAAACACCAGAAGTCACTGGGTAAAAACACATCAGGTAAGATGACAATACAAGGAACAGCGATGTTGGTGTTGATGATGTATATTGTGCGAGACAAGAGGTTGTAGTTCACTGAGCGGTTTCACACACAACTAAACAAAGCAACAACAGGCCAATGACAAACTGACTTTCTTGTCTTTTAAAATTATCTTTCAAACCGACATGCATCGCATGTATAATTTGTGACACAACGGGAACTCTCTCTCGCCATAAAAATATTCATTGCTATCCCGTCACTTAAACAGGGTGTACGTATTTAGCTGAGAGTCTAGCTAGTGCTACACTGCTAGCGTTAGTTAGCATGTGACTCCAAATAGCTAGCTAGTCCATGTAGCTAGCCAGCACTATAACTGCTAGAGTGCTAACTGCTAGCATGCTAACCTCACACTGTACATCTGTTCAACAATAAACATGACCTAAATTAAAGCTACTATGGGTAAATTTCATATTTTATTGATTTGGGGGGCTCCGGTGGACAAAAGTGGCAGTGCTTCTACCATATTAACCACAAAATACAACATCAAAAATAAAATTATCAAAAAAAAAAAAATCTCCAGTTTCTTTTTAAATGACTAATGCATTAGTCACTGTAAATTTGCCTGGGAAAATGTAAACAAAGGCAGTTTCATCTGATTTCAAGGAGACTCTGACCCAGTGGCAGGAATTAAGAACAACTATACAGAAATTTTTCTCACTAATGGTCTTATGTAGGTCATATAGAAGCATCAGTCATAAATTGGGACTGTTTCATACCGGTTAAGAACCCCTTGTAGCAGCTGTAACATAAAGAAATTAAATTATTAGCCGACCATTAGCACTGTTAACTAAAACATCTTTAGCAATGCAGTTGCATATAATGTCCATTTAGCTTACTAGCGCACTAACTGCTAACCTCACACTTTACATCTTTCCAACGATAAACCTGGCCTAAATTAACTTTAAATTCATGTTTACACTTACATATCATTAGAGACACATAGCACACGACATGGACCACTGGCAATTCAGGCAAGGCACTTAAACAACTGTTTGCTATATTTGGAAACAACTTAGCACTACAATACTAAAACCCAAAATATGTCATGTAACAGTAAATAGTGGCCTAAATAAGTATACACAGGACCTAAACTGCATGCATTTCTGGGTGGTCCTAAAATAGAACTCAATAAGTGTATTAAACACATTTTGCACGATACTTTCCTTACAACAATGGCTGGGAACACAATATTTTTGTATAAACCTATATAATGCTTCTACTTATTTTACAAGACAGTACACACACACACACACACACACACACACACACACTTTTACACATAAAAACATAACACTGCTGCATAAGTATGTGTGAGGAAGACCTTCAGACATCTGTTTATGAGTGTGTGCTGGCGTTTTATGTCTCTTTGGACCACTTTTTTTCTCTCCTTCTTCTAGACAGTTACTCATGCACTTAATTTATGGCACACCTGCAGAGTGTGTGTGTGTGTGTCTGTGTGTGTGTGTTCATGTATGTGGGTCTAACTGTGTGGTAACTCTCAGGCTCACAGTGGAACTGTTGATGAAGGAATGCTGCTCCCTCTGACTCACCTGATGATTTGTCTCTTACTTTGTGATCAGCGCAGCGGGGAGATCCCACACAATAAGGAGGCGATGAGCTACACACAACAGCAGTGTTCTTGCAGTTCAGCGGTCGAGATTCAAAGGTGGAAATTGATTCTAAAATAATGTCAGACAAAATGTAAGTTTAGGATATGAGATAGAGTGTTGCCAGAACAAAACACATAATAGCAGCTTCATAAAAAGTAGATAAAGGTTGACGGCTCTGTCTCACAATATACATATGTGAAGTGAGCAGTATGATCAAACATACAAACATGTGAGACAACACACCCACTCATGCTAACCCACACACAATCCATCACAACTGTGAAAAAAGACGTCCTCATGAGACCCATTGCAGAATGACGCAGTTACGCACTAAGACAGCATAATCACATAATCAATGACTGAAGAGTTCAGTCCGCTGCCCTTTCTTAAGACAAGCACTGATAGACGGGCGATGGGAGAGAGCTGGGTGGGTGGTATTTAAAGTTCACATGCGTAAAAGCTGCTTTGAGTGCGGCCTCGGATGGATGGATGGACGTGCTCATTTACATTTCTGCTTCTTTACACTCGTGTCTGTCTTCTGAAGCGTGGTGTGCAGAGGATCACTCCAAGTGTGCTGCCATCTTTCTCTCTCCCTCTCAAACACACACACACACTTGCATTTTGTCTGTGTCTCTGCATCTGTCTTGCTCTCTCTCAACTGTCAGATGTGTAAATACAAGCCATGCTTCCAGTAAAGCCTTTAGGCTAGCTGGAGTACACCCTAATTATGTGTATGGAGTTTTATTTAGAGGACACAGTTGCTAGAACGGTTACTGTTACTTGACTGAGGTAAGGTAGAAACATCTCCACAGGGACTACATTTTCTAAGTGCTTGGAAGTCAACTAAGAATGACTATAAATACTTCTTTTTCCAGTTCTCTGTTTCAACCTATGATAGTCCAGGGAAATTAAGCTTTCCAACTTCAGATCAAATTTTTGAGTCAAAACCATATTAAAAGTCAAAATTTGCCCTTTCAGACATTCCAAAACTATTCATTATACATGAAGAAATACTCACACTCTCTTTTAAGGTAAAATTCTCTCTGAAGCTGTAAAAAAAGAAAGCCTTTTTCACAAATTGGACCACCACCATGTCAGTTTTTTTTAGTTAAATTGTCTATTTTTTGTATATTCCCAATCCAGCATCACAGCAGTTCATGAAATAGGCACGAAACTTAATATATAGATTTGTGTACATGGACATGAAAAAGTCGTTTTGGTGTGTAAACCTATTCAAGACCGTTATTCTGAAAGTGTAACTGGACATTGCAAATTTATTATTGGATAGTTGACCACGGACTGAGAGCAGAATTTATCTGTACCAGACTCTAATACAGTGGTTCTCAACCTGAGGGTCAGGACCCCCAAGATGGTCACGAGATAATTACTGGGGATTACCTAATAGTTGTGGCAAATAAAATAAAAAATACACATTGTTGCAAGCAGCGTGGAATGACAGCCAAGAAGCAGCTTTTAGCAACAACAGCGCCTTAAAGACACTTCATAAAAGGAAGAAGCACTAAAATATGTACAAAATACAGCTGGTTAAAACTATAAACCAGCATCAAAATGATAACATAAACCCAAATTTTCTGAGCAGACACAAACATTATCAATTATCATTAATATTAACACTTTGCACTATGGAACATAAAATCGCAGACTTACTTAGTCCAGCAAGCATGATGGGAAAAAAGAGCCATATTTTAGAATGGGGAATGGTTCTTACATTACATCACGTGAAATATTATGTAATTAGCCTTACAAAGGATTTAAATGAGTGTATTTGGAGAAAGGCAAGAGGAAGGGGGTTACAAACACCAACCTGATTTTTCTGGAGGGTTGCAACTTGAAAAGGCTGAGAGCCACTGATCTAATAGGTTACGTTTTGTGACTATTCCACAAAATGTTGATGTAGTGTTGATATTCCATCAGTAAGCAAAAGTCTAGTCAATTTTATTTATATAATCCTCTATCAAAAGGCATAAATTTGCTTCAGATCTGTACAACATGCAATACTAAATCACTCTCAGTTTCACTACTTGTTGCAGATTGAACATCTGCAGAGAGAAGTGGATTGACCATATGATAGGTGTTTGCTATAATTATCCAAACCCGGCTAACACAATGTGTAAAGTTAGCATGATGAAATCCCTGTAAAATTCCTTTGTGGGGAGTAAGAATACCTGATATCTTGCGTCATAGTTTACCCAAGTTAGACTGTAGTTATTTCTTCTTTAAAATGCAGTGGAGGTACAAGTAGTAACTTTATTCACATGTTTTATGTAATAAAACAGCAGTTTTAGGTTTCATCCTTTTAAAAAGAATGTTAAGGGTGAAAGTTTAGCAAAAAAATGTATCACAGTTTGTCTGCCCATATTTGCTGTTATGTCTGCCTGCCGTCTGCAGAAATTAAACCATATGTTTGTGATCAGTGACAACACATGGCACGAGCATGGGATCCTGGGAAAGAAAGGAGAGAGACGGCGGGGCCCATACATCCTGGGTCGGGCAGGAAAAGGAAAAAAGATAGAGACGACAAAAAAGATCCCATCTTTATTAGCAGGACTCGGACTGCCGGCTTATGTGTCTTTTTGGGCTCAGATCGGAGCTTATTAAAGAAATACATATTTCTCATTCTCAGATTTCACTTTGCAACGTTCTCCAACCACCCGCTGTCTCACGAGGCGGCGAGAACATTAAAATACCTGAAAGGGATCAGCGTTAAAAATGGCTATTGGGTGGTGACAGTCGGGAGTAGCGGCGGAGCTACTACTCCAGGCCCCCGCAGCCATGTGACAGTGATGTGATCTAGTTTAAACAACAGCTGTTTGTGATTCCTGGGGAAATTAGGAGCAAGATTCCCCTTGAGATGACAGCAGCTCACTACTCCAGTTATCTAAATGAGGTGTCTCCGCATCTCTGGCGCGCTCACCTTGTAAAAACACACTACCTTCTTGTCAGTGGGCTCTGATGTGTGATGCTGTTACATCACTTCGTCTCTCAGACTCGCCTCTCTCTCTGGTGGATCAGAACTTATTCTCTTCTTGCTCTTTGGCTTCCTTCCACCTCACTCTTCTTCTCTTTTATCTCGTGTTCTCACAGTGTCCCTTCAAGTTGCATGAATAACACCTGTTGTCGTGCATGTGTGTGCTTGTGTGCATGAAGCCATCCTCCTGCCTGCCTCGGTGCTGTATTGAAATGATTAGTGAGCCATTTTTTATGATGCTTTCCTGCTTTCTGGGCATGTGAATACTTGCACAGGACTTATACCACACGCTCCTCTCCATCCCCCAGCCTTACCCTCCGGCTATCCCTGCCCCGTCCCATAAAAATGATGCAATAGGACCGAATTAAAGAGGCTGAGATAATCTGTAAATGTAGCAGGATTGTGCCCCTATAAATTCCTTTAGATTACTAAATACGTTTAATACAAGTTTGCTGTTTCGGTGTCACATTTAACCCTTGTGAAACTGTTTTTATAGCACAAGGCTTTGAGATGTTTCAGCACTTAAAGAGATTAATGAACATCTGAATACCAGGAACTATTGACAAAATGTGCAGAAGTGAATGCCAGGAAAGAAATTAAATATCCACTGTAAAACACAAATATTGGCAATGCACTGTGTAGTCCCTCGCATTTCTGGGTTCATTGGCTGAGGAGGCCAGCATATAGTTGTCAAAAATGCATTCCCTGCACAACAGGTGTTGGCTATCAGCTTTGAGGGATAAAATGTTGATTGTGACAAATACTAGTTGCATCCAAGTTTCAGTTAACTTACTTTCAAAAAGCATAAAATCGCAGCATCATGGATTCATATACTGATTATTTTCCTAAATGGTCTTAGAGCTTCAGTGTTACCAATACAAAAGCCATGGCAATAACATATGGATTCATAACTCACTGTTATGAATCCAGACTAAATATTCTTGGCTGTTAAGGAAACCAAAAACCGCATAAAAAAAATCTTTGGATTTCAAATTTGACTGGTATTAACCTTCAAATACTTTCACGGCACCAGTGTTTTTGGGAAACCAGCTCACCCATGAAACCCCAGAGAGGTCCCAGCCTCCCACTCCTCCCTCACATGTCTTTTACCAGGTCATACTGTTGCTGTTCCGTGTTAAGTGCTTGTAGCAGCAGACACATGGGTGTGTTTAATTAAAGTTATATAGCCACCATAAATGGAGTTGCCATTATGGATAAGAAACCTTTATGGGAACTTAAAAAATTAAGCAGGTTCTTTGAAGTAGGGACCACATCACGGCTACAAATAGTAAAAGTTGTGAAGTAAAATGCATTCAAATGATATTTACTTTTTGCCATAAAACACCTGGGTTTGATGTCAAATTTTATTGTCCTAGTAGAAGTATTAATTGGTTATTTTAAAAAAAATTATATAGGCCAACTTAAGCGTTTTATAAACTGAAAAGCACATTGGCAGCATATGTGCAAGTCTTGATGTATAGGAATGGGACAAGGTGCAGCATACTGCTAAATGGAAACACAGCCTGAAATACTTTGGGTTCAGTCACTTGAGCTTAAGGGAAGGTGCTGTAAAATCCCAAATGGTTTAGACAATGGATCTACTTTCACTTCCTTGTCTGAGGCCCATGTCAACTGTTTGAACCTCAGCATTACAGAGCTGAAAATTTTGTAATCCAACAGTGGAATCTAAGTAATTTGTCAGCACAAAGCATAAAGGGTTTCTCTTGTCTTTGGCAGACAATACCAGAATGTTTAAATAGTAGTTAAATGATCACATTCCAAAACTTGCATGACAACACATAAGACATGAATGCATGCCAAAATGTTAGGAATGCCACACTAAGAGACTCCTATCCTCAGGATAGAGGCAATATCTGAAAATAACATCAAATGACTACACATTTTGCTATAAAACACCCTGGGTAACTTTATTAACCTACTGTAAGTATTATTTGGTTATTTTATAAAGAATATATTGGCCACCTTAAGAGTTGCATAAACTGAAAAGCACATTGGTAGATGGAACAAGGTGCAGCACATTGCTAAATCAAAACGTGGCCTGGAAGACTTTGGGTTCAGTCATTTCCGCTTAGAAACGCTGTAAAATAAATAGTACTTTTACTTTCATTTCTTGTTTGAAGCCTGCCTCAACTGTTTAAGCTCTAACATTTTGTAATCCAACAGCGGAATCTAACTAATTTGTCAGCACAAAATCTAAAAGGTTTCTCTTTATGCAGACGATGTCATAATGTTTAATCCATAGTTAAATCATTACATTCGAAAACTTTCATAAAATCACATAAGACATGAAATATTTAATGCATGCCAAAATGTTAGAAATGCCACACTAAGAGACTCTTATCCTTAAGATAAAGACAATGTGAGAAAATAACATCTGTGCTAGCCTTTCACTGAGCTGTGATTCCTGCAGTCTGCGCTTAGAGCTAAAGGCTTTGTTGTCAAGTTCTAGCCACAAAAATAACTCCTCGCACCAGACTGCACATTGGCCACCAGTACTCCCACAAATATGCACTCATTCATCAAATCAATGCATTCCCCTCCCATTCACAGGGATCTCCTCCAGCAGAGAACAGCACAGCACAGCGCAGCAGCAAGCTAGACATGTCTGTTGGAGACTTCACAATGGTTCAGCAAGCAAACATACTTCCCTTAAGGCCCTTGGGACAAACACAGCATCAAGCGGAGGGACTCCAGGAGTGGTTGCTGCTGTCTTTTTTTTTTCCTTGTGTGTGTGTGTATTTCTCAATGTGTATTGTGTGTTTATGAGTGTGTTACTGCACTGTTACATCTGTATGTTTCCTTATCAACAGATCATCCTTCAGATAGCAGTCAAGTTTATATTAATACACTCTTCAGGACTACTTGGTGCTATTATTAGCTTGTATTTGGGTAAAATAAAAATATTTTGAGCTTCATTTATTTTCCATCTTTTGACAACTTAATGTATGTCAGTTATGTAATATACTGCAGCCAAAGCACACTGAAGGAATGAAGCACACACTACTTGTTTTGGAGAAAAGGCGTCACCATGGGGTTGGCTGAATGAAGAGATTTTATCCTAAGGCAGTCTTGCATGTATTAATGAGATTGTAGTTGTGAAAAATGAAACAGAACAGATGAGAAGATTTTACATTTTTTTGAAATATTTTACTTTTTTTATAGCCTTTGCTGATCTGTCTTCACTTAAACTACCAACTCCTGTGGGCATCAATTATCTTTTCTTGTTGATAACTAATCATTAATTATGTAATACACTGTAGCCATAGCTTATAGATGTCAAGTGAAGCAGACTTAACTTTAGGCGCAGTGATAGTCAGACATATTTTGCAATCAAATCCAAGTTAATTTAATGGAATATCATTTTGGCAAAGCAACAATGTTTATGGTGTTGAATCTAAAAGTGCTCTTTCAGTGTAGGGGACATGCAGCTAACTATGGGTTGGCATGAATCACTGAGCAGTGGGGTGGGGGGTCCACCCGGGTTGGTACACCACATTGGGCCTGTCAGAGAAAGTGGGAGGGGTGCACATTCTTCACCTTACCCAGAATGGCACCTTCCAAAGTGGATCCCCTGTCTACCCGCTCCCCAGGCCCCAGATAAGAAGCTCATCCGTCATCCACTGGGGCCGCATTAAATTTTAACTCTGGTTACCGAGTGTGGCCATTCAAACTTTTATCTCAAACCTTCTTTATCTTCTTTTCATTAAGTTCTCAAGCACTAATAGCCCTGCGAGTCTCCGCCGGGGTAAGGATGATGTTCTGAATAATGAAAGCTCATTATTTCTCCACAGAATGCTTGTTAATTCAAATGATGATATTAAAACTATAGTAGCCCTCAGCAGTCGGGTGATTTCTAGCATACTTTATCATGTATCAATATATACTCTGTTTGTCAAAACTGCCCCGAGCCTGGGCTGACATTCTCCTCCCGAGGAGTGGAGTGCTTCAGCCGGGCCTGCAATACTCTAAGGTGACAACTGGCAGAGTTTGTGCCTTTAGGAAAGTCGGGGGGGAAGGAGGGATGAAGGCAGTGATGGGGAGAAGGATGAAACTCAAAGAGCAGTCATTGTGCTCCCATGTCTATTCGACGTTTTTCCATCATGCACACACGAATTCTCCCACCCCTCCTCCTCCCATACACACCCATGCACGAATACACTCACATCTGTCATCCTCATCTGTCTTGCCTGATATGTGCACGTCAGCAGACGTTTGCACATACTCACCTACATTCATATATACACACACACAAGAGCGTGCATACACATGCAAATGCACTTGCACATGAACACCCATGGCCATTAACCTTTAAATATAACACTCCTCTAGTATTTTATCTTGAAGACGTGACTTATGTACAGGGATGTTAGTGTAATGATTGTGAATGAATTTTGATATCGTTCCGTTTTTGTTTTTTTGTTTTTTTTTCCAGATTCATCACAATTCCAACTATCTCACCTACAATATCCACATCATAAGTGCAGCTGTTACAGTTTACTCAGAAATCTCCAAGGCACTACAATTGTAATGCTCATGGTCATGCTGGACCTTAAAAGAAGCAAATTCTGCCTTTTTTATGTGTTTTTTAAGGTCCAACATGACCATGCTATATAACAATAAATGCATTTTAATTTTTTTGTGATTTTTGAGATCACATGTAACTCCATCCAAAGAATTTGCAAGTATTTATGAAGTATTTACAAATATTAAATTAGAAAATCACAAATTTTACACTTTTTTAGCTGTTAGAGTGTGAATCTGACCTCTAGTCTATTTTTTTTTTTTTTTTTTTTTCCAATTTGCTTTAGGGATGCACGGTATTGATTTTTGCTGCTATCCGTTGTGGTGATATTTTACCTCCCTTTTTAGCCTATGCCGATACAGATATATGCACATATTTTTATCATTAAGTCTCTTCTGAAATTAAAAAAAAATTAAAATTAAAATTAAAATACACTGTTTTTCTAAATAAAACACACAGCTTTTCCAAAATGGACACATTTGCTGAGAAAAATAAGAAAACTAATCCTGACAGGTTTTTTTTTTTCATTGTTCTTAAATTGGGATTTATGCATCTTAAGATGGGCAATTACATTTTTAATGTTGAAAGAATGTGATTGACCTCCTCACGTAACTGACAGTCATTGCAAATAGCAACTTTGATATGTTTCAGACACTTCAAAAAACCTTCATACCACAGACGTACTCGGTAGAAACAAAAGCACTGCAAGACGATACCAATATTTAATTTTAAAGCGTTTATCTGCTGATATTTTGCATCCCTAATTTGCTTTGCTCCACTTTTCCCCAACGTTTATCATGCTTAAATTAGTCTGTTGCTTTTAAAATAAAACACTGTGTGTGTTTTTAGACAACCTGGAACCAAATAGTAGATAACACACATTCAAATTAGCAGCAAAAAGGAGAAAAAGATGAATGAGTCAAGTGTTAAAATTCCACCGAGGATCTCGCTGCTCTAAATACTATATCCCTCTTATTCCATTACCTGAAGCGCAGCATTTATGTTTTGGCATCTCCTAAAAAAACGCCTGTGGTTCTTTGCTTGAAATGCATATCTGCAGGGTGAATGTGATGACAATATGTTTCAAATAGTGTGGAGGGCATATTTATTCTGGATTCCTCGAGAGAACAAAAACCAGAGGAAAAAGAGGGAGGGAAGCGACGCACTCAAAAGGGCCTAGGGTGCCGTAGATGACACACTTTGATAGGTGTGCTCCTGGACACGTCTTGTTAACACCGGGCCAGATGCAAGCAAAACAATATATCCTCTGGATTGCGTGTTTGTGTGTACAGTATATGTGAACAGATATACCCTATGCATTTGCATGTGTGTGCAATCCTATTTGTATGCATGTCCCTTCAGGACACAGGGGTCGGCGTATGAGAACGCAAGCTAGGAGTCAAGGAGCGAGGCACTCACACAGCAAAACACAACAACAAGCCGCACAGGCCTGACTGGTTGGTTCACCGCGCTGTAGCCTGCAATACGCCCCCAGGCTGACCTACCCGACTATCTGTAAGCTTCTGCTCCAGGCGTCGGGTTTCAAAAGGGGAAGCCTCCAGCACGATGCCACTAGGCCACAGGCCCTAAAGGCCTCGAGTGGTAGGCTATACACATCTGTACAGCACACATAGACTCACAAGCATATAAATGTGTGCATATATGCACTCAGGAGCCAAAACCTACCTGCAACTTGAAGCAAATGCATGGATAGGTGCAGAAGATTTATGAATGATTATTTAATCATTTAATGTGTTGAGTGCTGCTTGTGAAAAAGAGTGGGTGGAGGTGATTAGACCAAGAGGTCAAAGGTTAGGTGTCAGAGGTGGGAAAATTCAGGTTAGACCTCATGCTTGAAAGCTGCAACTGTTCCCACTGGTTATATACACAGGCGATCTGTCTTCTGACAGAGATGTGGAAGACTCGATTTACCTTTGGGTTTTTATCAGCAGTAACTTAACAGGACTCCTGTTGAGTTCTGTAAAATAAAGCAGATGCTTAAAAGTAAAAACAGCAACGCAGGAAAGAACCTAAACTTCAAACCACAGAGATTCAGTTAGAAGTTACAAAAGTAGTGAAATCTGAACACACAGACTTAAAAACACCTTTTTCCTCTGCTGTCCTGCACAGACATTAGACTTTCCAGCACACATCAGAAAAAACAAAACAAAAAGGCTTGTGACTTGACAGTGGCATGGAAGTCAATTTCAGTGGGTTTAGTCATGTTTAAATTTTTAACTATTTGTAGCTTTCATATTGTTTTTATTTTTTAAAGCTGCTACAAGGAGTTTTTAACTGGTTATGAAAATCATCTCTGATTGTAACTGATGCTTCTATATGAACTATGTAAGTTATTGAGACCATCCGCAAAAAGATTGCCTATTTCTGCATTGTTGTTCTTAATGCCGACCACCGGGTTGGATTCTCTTTGAAACCAGCCTGTGTTTACATTTTCTCAAGCAAAGTTACAGTGAATAGTATGTTAGCTAGTTAAAAAGAAGCACAAGGAGATTTTTATTTAGATAATTTCATTTTTGACATTATATCTTGTGGTTATTACAGAGGAAACACTACTGCTTTTGTCCACAGGGGCCTCCAAAATAAACACAATATGGGGGTTCCTTGCAGTAGCTTTAAAGTCCACCATGATTTTACAAAAATTCAACTGTCAAACTGTTTTTCTGCAATCACTTCCTAAAGCAGTATTGCCCCTTGCCTAATACCTTGCTCAGATAATACACCTGTCCCATATCTATATTAACAAAAAGTGGCCTTGTGTCATTCTCTTTCCATCTGTTTTTTATCTCACTTTATGCCCCTGTCCTTTTCCTTGAAAGGCTTTTAAAGGAGCGTAGTGAGTACTGAGAGAGTGGCAGGCAGCCAAGGACAGTGGACCTGGGGGGTAGACGGCATTAGCCGGGAATTAGACACACTCACGCTCAGACTGGCACACTGGCCATCACTACTGCTACATTGGCCCCTTGGTTAGTCCACAGTGTGCCTGTTTGTATGTGTGTGTGTGTGTGTGTGTGTGTGTGTGTGTGTGTGTGTGTGTGTGTGTGTGATCTAGTAAATGCTGCCAGTTGCCAGTGGTGTTTCAGTGTTCCCAGTATCCGGCCAGTCTCAACAAGCACAACCCATCACAACACAGCATCAGACGTATGATGTAGCTTTCCGCCTGGGTGAAGAGATGTTTTCTTGAGATTAGCAGAGGTCTGGCTTGTCTTTCCTGACACAAACACACACACCTGGACAGAACAGACCAGACCAATTAAGACAGGAATGGTTTGAATGATTCACCTTGTTTCATCCTGATACAACTAGTTGTCAAAGACTCTCAAAATATGAGCTATGTCTTCTAATATCTGGTTATTGGAATGCAAAAAAAAAAAAAGCCACTCACTCAACATAGCTTACCTTCATCTCATCTTATGTCTGCAGTCATGCAGGTAATACTTAGAGTTGCTCAGGTGTCAAAATAAATCACGCACCCTTTAAAAGTAATTTGACCTTGTGCAACTTTTTTTTGTACAGACATGTCTTGATAATAAATTACTCTATACAACACCAGTAATTAAGCTAAGCCTGAAAATGTGGTGAGGCACAGACAGAGGATGTATGTAGATGCCTCTCAGCTATTTGTGAGCTTTTAAAGCTATAATAGGTCATGTTTCCACATTAAAATGTCTAAAATGCTATATATGTTGCATATTTTGTTGAATTGTGTACTTACATCATGTGTACTTACATTATCCTAAATATTTCCAATAATGTTCAAATGTAGAGAAATCTGTCATTTGTAAATCTTTGACGGTGCATTTCGCGCTGTCCTTTGCTGGTTGCTATAACTTAAAGTGACAGAGTGAGATAGGAACTCAGTGAATGTGACTAAACATAATTTGAATAAAACCTTAAAATTAACTCATCGTGATCTCTGCCTGAGTCATGTCAGATAGATTGTCATCAGCGATCGTGGTTATTTAAAGGAGCTATTTGTAGTAACTGCACGTCAAGAAATAAGTATTGCAGTCCAAATATCGAAATGGATACGAAAATACAAGCTGGAGTTTGAGTTTAGTGACTGGCTGTCTCACTGCCTGCCAG
This sequence comes from Lutjanus argentimaculatus, assembly GCA_034769285.1. NCBI lineage: Eukaryota > Metazoa > Chordata > Actinopteri > Lutjaniformes > Lutjanidae > Lutjanus > Lutjanus argentimaculatus. The sequence goes on along the minus strand of JAWZSL010000009.1, from coordinate 22,822,774 downwards.
CCTCCGTCAACATATTGCTCAATTTAACAGTTTTAAACATCTACTCCTTCTAAAGAACTATAAATGATTTCTTATGACTCATAAACAGACACTCCTTCGGTGAACATTCGACATTAATTTGATCTTTAATGAATGTGAACAATAACGCAGGTTACAGGCGGGAGTAGCTGTTGCGTTGTTGTCAGAGAAGCCAATACTTCAATTAAGCACGTTTCCATAATCTCTGATGGCATATCATGGTCATTTTATGATAAATTACAGTAAATATATTAAAGATTTCTCCCTTAACATCAAACTATGTCCGTTGTTACTATTTTGATATAATAGAGACTCCTAGCGGCAGAATTTACATAATTTGTGTTTAATCTATGTTCCCTTTATGCAGGATCACACTACAGCACATATGAGGTGTAAAATACACTCATCTTTCTTAACAGTTGTTTGTAGTATTCAATATATATTTCCTTTGGCTCCTAATCTGGTTTAAAAAGCAATTGCTCCCCCCATCTCTCCTCCCTGTCTTTTCTCCCTCCTTCCCTCCCTCCATCTAGTATACAGTGCGAGTGAAACAGTGTGGAAACTGTTGTCCTACCTGATAATGGATTTGGTGGCCCCCTGCAGGCATGCACCATTGGCAGATACTGAATACCACTGCGAGATCAATGGGAGAACGGTAGGACAGAAAAGGAGGGAGGGAGAGAAAGAAGATGAAGAACGGATGGGGCGGATAAAAAAAACGAAATCCCGTGGCTTCTCCTGTTTGCGAGAGGGGTAGGGTAAAGCCGCCGCCGTAATCTGTTGTCAAGACACAAGGCCGCTGTAATGTCTTCCATCAGCAAGTGGATTATGTGCAGGGGAATTGTAATTTACACCAGCTTCACTTTTATGTGTCGCTCGGCTTAAAAGTTAATAGCATTTAGCTCAACAATAGCCCAGCCACATCGAACCCGGTCTGCGGCGCACCAATCTACAAGTGAGGTGCCATTGAAACGTAGTTGTCCTGAACACAAGACAATAGGGTGTTCCCACTGAGCTAATTAGCTGACGCCTGCCTATCTCCACGCCACACATGTCCATTGTTGCTGTCGCTGCACGAATCTCTGTCCCACTGTATCTGTACAGGCTATTGTCTGCTCAGGTTCTCTTCAATAATCCTATGTAACGCCTGCATGTTTTGTCTTTAGCTCACTAGATCTGAGTCCTGAAGTGACATGACCAGACATGGCTTTATACACGATATTTCCCCTAAATTCCTCAGTTTTTGCCTTTTGTCTCAAAGGAATTATAGGCCTTAAGAGGAAAAGCCTCGTGTTCACAACTTAAAGTTAACCTTCAAGGAAAATGCAGAATTAAGATTTAAAATAAGACTGTGGCGTATCTTAAAGCCATGTCTGGAAGATTATCTTAAAACACACACTGGAAAAAAGCTGTTTTGACTTGAAACAGCGAGCTATATATACAAAGAGTTTCTATTTGACCCAGACAAGATGTAGGTCACCCTCTTAAAAATAGCAACAATTTGGAGGGCAAGTCTGTTATTTTGAACATCCAATACTTTGTGTCAGACTATTGGCTGGGAAAATTAGTCGTGAGATCGTTAAAACGCAGCAGTTTCCAGGCTGCTGGGGTCACCCTCCCGAGTTGCATTCCAAAGACACCTCTGGAGCAGCAAAGCCGCGGAGGGAGAGAGTCAAGAGGGAGAAAGTCAAGCCTACCTCTGATATTTTCCCAAGCCATGTTGCCCTTGGGGAAGGCAGGTGTGATGTTGCAAGGTGTCCTCTGTTCTCTCCAGGAGCAGTTGAGAGGTGGGTGTAAGGAATTAGAAATGGGATGGGTTTGGGGTGGGGTGGGGGGTTAGATATACAGATAATCTGATGGCAGGAATTATCTATTTTGGGAGAGTCTGTGAAAACAGCTGCAGTAACGTGTGACAGACAAAGCCTGTCAATCATTGTTATGAAAGCTAATTGCTTACTGTGGTTTTATTGCCATCATCCTGGGCTCACCTGCTGGCTCACCTACCTCCAAGCCAGGTGCCTACCATTAGTGTCTCGGCCATTTTAAATAGGGTGCTTTTGAGCCTTGATATAAGAACAGAATATCTCATTTTTGTGTCAGTGGCATTAGCCATGTGCAGAGAGCAACTTTGCTAACCAATTCTGATAAAGTACGGCTAAAGCCCCCATTCTATTATGTCTTGAAGAGGGAATCACAGGGACAGCTTAACAAATCATGGTCTACTAAACAGTATGAATATCAGATCCATGGTTTGGACTTTTGGACTGGGTAAACAGAGGTTTGACATGTGATATGCTTTTTGATGGGCCTCTAACACCATCTACCACCTAATCTAACTGTGTCTCCTAGAAATTATGTTGGTATCATACTAATACTAATTCTAATGTAGGAGCAAACGTAAATGCTGCCAGGAATATCTTCACATGCAATTATTTTTTACAGTATCCACATACCATTTCTTTCTGAGATTTCCTGATTTTGCTCCTTCATAATAAAAGCTTTTAAATAACACAATAAATGGATACTTTTGTTGTTAAAACTATAGAAAATTACATGCCGACTCAACCTGCACTGACAATCCAAATCAAACCAAGCCAGCACGTGTGTATGAAAAAAGGCCATACAAGAGCAAGCATCTTCCACATTTGTTTTTTCATTTCATTTTGTCATTATGATGATAAAAAATGCAATCGGTGATAGATTGCATTTCCCTCTAATGTTTGGAATGGCCAAATTAATTAAATAAAAATATTTTTTATGAGACTGAGTTGCCCATCAGTTTACAGACTAAAACGCACAGCTAGCGTGGTGTCACAGTGCATCAGAGCAACAACAGGAGGCATCACAATGCAGCACGGCAAACACACAGTAAAAACTACAGTGAACAGGCATGCAACAAACTATGCCGGAAATAAGACAGTGGTGAAAAGGACGTCACCCCACCTGGCTGCCACCAGTATGGGGCTTGTACATAGAAAATAATAGGGGCAGCAGTTTTGACACATGCCACTCAATTGTAGTGTACTTTAGCTGTAAGAGTGACTGTTGCCACCTTTGCATACAGTCACTCGATATAGCAATAGCAAAACAAGTGAAATTGGTCTTAATTATTTTAGCATGATTTCACACAGAGGCCTAAAACAACGTTCAGCTTGTTACTTGCTTACTAGCAGCTTTTAAAATTGCTAGTAAGCATCTTTAAATACAGCATGCTAAAATGCACAGTGCACTTAATGTATGGAAGGTGGCCTACTGTACATGTACACAGGTAAAGGCTCTATCAGCCATATTAGCTTCAGAGCGCCCTCCTGCCACACCCAGATCCTAATATACTCTAAAGGTATATGAGGCGAATAAGTGCAGTCTTGAATAAGTAAAACTCCATTCCAGCACTCTGCTCTATTATTAATACCGAGCAGGCTGATCTTTGATTAAGCTACTCAAGTGTTCTTCCTGTGTGGGATTTTGATTAAGACTGAGCTGTGTCTTGGAGCAGGAGAAAATGGCGGCTCTTTCTTCTCTATCCAACTTGTTCATTCTGCGTTTCTGTCTATGTTTGTCTCATTTTCTGCACGAACTTGTTCTCAAATGGCTGTATGTCTGTCTTCTTCATTCACTGTCCCTCTGACGCCATGACAATCAATCAAACAGATAACATATATATTATATAACCCACTCATTAATTTTCACCTGTCACACCAGCAACTGTTTGCCAGCATTTTTTGGCAATACTGCTACTAAGAGCCACTTAAACATAAAGTGACATATGCTTTCACACATCAGTCATCCCTGTAGATTTCTCAATAATTTTTCAGCCTTTTGAAGTATGTGCAGTGGCACTCATAAACAGCCTCTGTCATCAATTGTCAGTCAGTTTATCAGTTCTCTCTGGTATGCATTTTAATTTTGAAGTGACAGGTTAATGGACGCTATTGCACAACCAAACCGGTGTAGTGTGTTTCGCGTCTGTCACATTCAGACAAAGAAATGACCAGTGCAGCTTACCGCATGCCAGGATCCCTGAGCTAAAGTCAACTGTCTGCCTGTGATGTTTTCAGGACCTGTTTCAAAGTCTGTACTTTCAAAGAAGCAGCGGGGTTTTTTAATCCTATAATGATACATCAGCAAATACTGTTTTCAGTTGTTTAACTGGAAAACGGAAACTCCAAGACAAACAGTTCCGTTTGTGAGCAAGCAGCTGATAAAAGATTGTTACAGAGATAAGGTAAAACTTAAACAACATATATGTGCCTAAGGAGGAACTGTATACTTAACAAAACATGTCTTATCTGTATTTTCTTTTTGCAGGAAAGTGAAAGCTCAAACACCATGTTAATTTGATTATATACATTTTTGGTCAGAAGCCTGTTTGTTACATTCCAGAAGTTTGCAACACAGGCTACAGGGATAGAGGTGAATAATGCTCACCTATCCCTTAATGCAGACTCACAACCACTTGTGACCAACACTACACTCTCAGATGCTAACTGGAACCATAAAGTGTTCTTTGCCTTGTCTCCATAGGAGAACCCTTTTTCTTATAAAGAATCTTGATGAACTCTTTCTTCAAAAAAGGTTTTTTTAGAAGCAGATGGTTCTGGGTAGAACCTTGGCCCTTCAGGAAGAATCCACTTGGAACCTTTATTTCTATGAGTTCACGCTTAGAAATAAATGTTCTAACTAGAACCATATAGGATTCTTTGGTTTGTCCCCATGGGAGATTTCTTTTTGGTTCCTGGTAATACCTTTTATAAAGGTTCCACTTAGAAACCTTTTAGAGAGTTCTATCTGGAACTCAACATAAAGGATTATTCCTAGAACCATCTGTGAAAGGCTTCACCCAGAATCCCTTATGAGAAGTTCTAAATGAGAACTACTCTATGGTGTAATGGTTCTATTCAGAATCTTTCCACCTTCTAAGGGTGGTAACAAGAACCCAACCAAGAGAACCTTTTTATATTCCAATATTTTATCTACAACCCATCCAGTAGGTTCTACCTAGTGCCCTTTTATATTCCAAGGGTTTCATCTAGAACCCGCCCTGGGTTCTCTGCTTAGAACCATCTTATATTATGGTACACAGAACCCTTGATGAATGAATTCTTCAAAGATTTCAACAATCCTTGAAGAATTCTTTCTTCCAAAATGGATGAATAGGGTTCTTAATGGAACCCTTAGTCAAGAATCCTTGACAAATGCTTTCTTCAAAAAAAGCGTTTTCAGAAGCAAATTGTTCTGAGTAGAACCTCACTCCTTCAGGAAGAACCCTTTTGAAACCCTTATTTCTACAAGTGTAGAATATAAAACATTGCCGAAAAGAGAGCATATATACTTGGTAAATCTTCCCTGGATAATTAAAAATAAAAACAGTTTTTATCTGAGCATTCAGGCTGAACCGTAGAAGCTCACTGATCTTTACATGATGGTACAGAGGAAGAGGAAAACTCTTCTATGTGCGTGTGTCTCGTATTTGTGCTTAGAAAGCAAGCGTATCAATGTTCCCCTACAAGCGCCGTTTCTTCTTCAGCTGTGATGCCAAGGTCTCTTGACGTTCATCGTTGCATCTGTCGTTAATTTGAACGCCCTGTTTGTTGCACTGAACCTCCAGATCAATCCCTCCTCATGCATTACATGCAACACACACGCACACATACACACATGATACGGAAGCACAACTGGGGAGAGATGTCACTTGTCTTCCAAAGTCTTTTTCTTTTCCTCGAGGTGCTTTGAACAACATCTCAGTGTGCTTCTGCTCTCCCTCTATCCTCTCGCACCCCGTTTTCCCATGATCCTTTTATGAACACCTCCTCATGCAAAGCTTCCTTCTCCACTTGGGGCTACTTCTGTTCCATTATGCATGGTGGCGGGATTAAAACTGTAGACGCGATGGCTTCCCCCTTTCAGTGTCACGTGCAGGCACCAGGCGGCCAATGGCGTGCAAGTGTGACACGCAACAGGGCACCCCGCTTGGCCACCCACACATCGTGGGGAGTGGGGAGTATATGTGAGGAGCACGGTATCAAACGGGGAACATCTGTGGCCACTGGGCTGTGGAGACCGGGGACAATGGTGGCCCCGGGGCAGCCGCAGAGCCCTGGCCCGTGCCGCAAAGGCTAGACACAGGCTAGGGAGCCAACCATGCACACACACGAACACACAGCCACTCTGAGGGGTGGGAACCCATGCACATACGCACACACACATCCCATTTCAGCAGGAAGCAAACCAGGCTGGTGCAAGCTAAAGCCTGAAACACACACACTTGACCTGCTTATGGCAAGAACCAAAAAGGCCTGAAACAAGTTTTTGGATAATCTGCTGAAAAGGGAAAGATAGAACAAAATGCATCTGCCAGAAATTACTTTTAACTGGCAAAACCAATAAAAAAAATATGCCCCCCGATTCTTTTCAGCGCTAGTGTTTGTGCAGTATCATCCAGTATTTGAAATGCTGGAATATGATACAAACGTATCATAGTTTCTGGTTTCAGTTCATTAGATACAGTCACCATATGTGCATAGTGTTAAAGGGATAGTTTGGATTTTTTGAAGTGGGGTTGTATGAGATACATATCCATAGTCAGTGCATTACCTACAGTAGATGGTGGTTGGCATGCACCCAGTTTGAAGAAGCAGCAGGAGAACCACTGACACCTAGAAAAGATCTACCTAAAAAATCAGTATCAATTTAAATATTGTGTTATATACATATATACATATATCTATATGTATATATGTTGTATATTAGCATCTTCACAACTTTACCTTGCATTTAGAAAGTCTTTTCCAATGGGAAACTGCCATTATATAAGCCAAATATTGCTCTCTCTAAACCAACTCCATTGGTGACCAGTCATTTTACCTCACAGAACATGAGAGTTGCAAAACTACCCCTGGCTCGATCTGTTAGTTTGTGTTAATGTGTGACTTTATTGCTTAATAAAGTTAGTTCAGATTTACCAAAGTCACACAACAGCACAAACAAACTAGCAGATGGAGGCAGTGGCAGTCCAGCAAATTCTGGGTTCTGCAAGGTAAAATGACTGATTTTGCCTATGGAGTCAGGTTGATTTGGAAATAGCGATATTTGGCCTATGTAATAACGGTTTCCCATGAGAAGAGGCTACCTGATGGCAAAGAAAAGTGGTGAAAACATTCTAAATATAGCATACACTTAGGTGGGCCCTTTTTAAGTGGCTAAAATATCTTTTGGTACTGACCCTGTCAGTTATACAAAGCTTAGCTTAGTGTGGTACTCCTTTCTGCTTTAAACTGGTGGTGTGTTGACTGCCATCTACTGTAGGCAATACACTTACTATTGATAAGTGCCTCATATGACCATGCTTCAGATAATCTGACCTATCCCTTTAGGTTTTAACCAGTATCATTTAGGGTATCCATCCAGGCAGAAGAGAAACAGGAGGGACAATTTATATTACTTTGGATTCAGGCCTCTTCTGTATGCTGTTCTGCAGGGGCAAATTCAAAATAAGGCACTGGCACCTCCACTTCCACATTACTCCCCTGTATTTACTGTTAGAGGCATAACGGTTATTATTATTATTATTTTAAACAGCCCTGTGATTCCATTTAATGTTTCCTGTCCTGCCCTAATACGATGTAGAGAGAAGAACTGAGTCACTCATTGCTACACTACAGTAAGAGCAGAGAGGTAAGTGATTCTCTATAAGCTCCCCGCAGAGACACATCAGTGCCGTTTATTCCTACAAGCAGAGATGATAACACGCGCACACACACATATTAATGCTATGATACACACACACACACACACACACCACACACACACACACACACACAAACAGTCACACACCATTTGAATAACATATTCCACAGCTGCTGCAGCTCTCAATGGCCTCCCATGTGGCTTTTGTGTGTTGACATGTGTGAAAAGTGTGGGCATGGAAACAGAAACAGACGCACATGGACACACACACACACACACACACACACGTAGCAGATCTCCTTACAGTGTGCACTGTGATGTCACCTTGTAGAAAAAGCCCGCTCCACCTTGTCATGTTGTGGTATTCCATGTCGGAAATCAAATGCCCACTGACATGAAATATGACGTGGGAGCAGTGTGTGTGAGACTGTGTGTGTTTGTGTGTATGTGGACCCAGGTGCATAGATCTCCCATTAGGGATCTGGAGGCGGGTGGTGCTCCATCTCACTCTACCAGGTCCCTAGTGTGTATACAAACACATATACACACCTGCGTAGCACTGGCAGTAACTGGACTTGTGCCATGTGTGACAATGTAGTGCTTTAAAGGGTTTGTGTTAATGTGGAAATGCTACATCCTTAAAGTTCCAATGAAATGGCTAACGGAGTGTTCATTGCTTATGTGTTTTCCGTAAAAACAGGCAGCTAGGGAGGAACTGGTCACAGACATTGACTGACATTTACAGTATTCAGTGGTGCTGAATGTAGGTTACAGCCCCCCTGCCATCCAGGTAAAGTGGTCAGTGGATGAAGAAAGGAGAGCGGTTCTATTTGCTGACTCTTCCCGGACTGAGAGCTCCCACTGATCATGGCCTGACTGGAAAACCGCCTTGGAGACCGATGGAGGCCAGTTTGATGACAGAGAATAAGCTACAGTGCTGAGGTGTTTTTCTTGCTGGGTTTGGCTGACTCAGTTTACAGCGCTTAGCAGTTAGCAAAGTTACTTAAGCAACAAGCAAAGGTCCCGGTGACTAGCCATGTTCACTGGGAGGCTGCTGAACTGGGTTGCGTTACTGGCTTACGGCAGCTAGCAACTAACAGTCACAGTGAGCTACTTTAGCAAAAAATAAAGCTATCTTTCCATCGGGAAACTCTTTAAACAACCTTGGTGCTGTTTCCCTGTTGGTCTCAAAGGCTGTGTTCTTCCAGGGCTGACTTTGTTCACTGAGAGGCTGCTGAGCCCAGTTCTGTTGCCCGCTAACGGCAGCTAACAGTCACAGTTAGCTTCTTTAGCAACAAGTAATATGCTAAAGCTAGTGTTATCTGGCCATCAGGAAACTCTCTAATTAAATCAGTGAGAGATGACACTGAATAGCTGATGGACATCAGAAGGGAAACCAGAAATATTTTCTCCATAAAATATGATCCAATTTCACTGAAATCATTTTTGAAGTCGTGCTTTTGTACAGTGAGGCCCACTCCCCAGAAACACTCCAGTCCACCCTAGTGTATGAGTGTATTCTCCTCCCATGCTCCAGAGGTGACACAAGCAAGAGGGTGTTTCATTGGATGCAAATTTAGTAATGTCCCCAAGTGCAGGATGAGTCATCAACAATTTGTTATTGTTTTCCAGGAAAAGAAAAAACCTCTTAAATACCATAAATACCAGAGAATACAAACAACCTTTTTGTTATTGTTGGGTCAGATACTGGTGTATAGCTGATATATAGTGCAATATGTATTCGATAAAAACACTAAGACATCAATTTTGACTTCATGGAAAGTTTAAAACTTTCAACACTTGAGGAAAAATGGTTGATTTTCCCATTTGAAGCCCCATGTTCTGCATGTTTGATGCATCAGCATACACATTCAAAGGTTTACCAAGCTTATTCAGAGTTATTTAAAAAATCCAGATACAAGGTTGCAGGCAATCATTTCTTGAAGTCTATCATTCAGTAGGAAATCTAGGATATGCAGCCTGTAAAATGATTATCTCGGAATATGTCAACTGAAGACATTTGTCCTATCAATCATTTTGCAAGAGAAGATGTCACGCTTTTCAGATGGTAGAGACCTTATACTGTGGAATATACTGCTCCCCGAGAGAGATCCTGCACTGCAGTTTCACTGTCTGATTAACTTGTAATTCACCTCCGTATTTTTCCTCCCTTTCTCACGCTTTAAATGAGTGAATCCTCTCACCACTCAGAGCTATGTGTTATTATTAGCCATATTACCACCACAGTTTGACAGGGTGATTCATTTCACTTGGTGACAACAGCACAGGCTGCAAGTCATTTATTTGCGCATCCTGTTTGAGTTTTAAATTTCACACACCATCCTTAATTACACAGACAAACACACACAATCAAAGATGCACAAATACATTTTACACACACACACACACACACACACACACCCTTTTCACACACACAGCACAGTCATTCACAGGGTTTTTGACAAGTGATTCCTTCCTGTATCAACTGGCCTCCGGATAGGAATAATCAGCAAGATAACTGTGGGAAGGTAACCACAATGACAGATATGAGGAAGCTTTTGTGGCTTGTCCGAAAAGAAAAAAAACCTGAAAGTCAATCAGGAGAGGATAACTGCGAGCCATGTTGTAGGTTGATGAAGGGTAGCCTATTTGATTTTGTGTCAGTATTAGTTTTCAATTCATGAATGGGGGATTTGCCAAATTGACAGCTTTGTGAGCCATTCATAGGGTGACATTTTGACTGAAACTGGATACTGAGCATCACAAAACCACAATGGTGTTTTAAAGAATGCACCAAAGTGGAGAATCAGTGTTTCTTGTAAACCTTTTGAAATGCAAATGTCTCCAGTATAGTTCCCTCTTAAGTTTAATCAAACTGAAATTTCAATTCCCTCACTTTTTGTGTAAGAGATTTACAAAAAAAATTATACCAAAGCTATTCTGCATATTTTTCTGTTTTTCAAAAGAGGATAAAACCTTTTTTGAAACTATATCAATTGACGCAATTAATTCCTCATTATGTGCTATATTGACCAAGCAGGATGAGTTCTCCTGCTTGCAAAGCCTATGTACCAGATGCACTGGGCACAAGCTTCTGGCACCATGCCCATGTTGCCATGTATCACCATTCTAGCCTATAGCTATTACTATGTGGTCCAAAACTTAGTGTTAGGTGACAAAAATATCTATCACAGCCCTTGGCTACTCAGAGGCATAGACTAGAAATGCAAGCTGAAATAGCCTGTGGCTCTCCCTCAACACCAGTGACATCACTATGACATCACTGGATGCATGTATAAGTTGGAAGCTAGCAAGCTATGGGTGCACTAGCTTCCACTCAACAATTTGAAGCAAGTTAGCTTAGCTTGCTAATGTTTTCCCACCAGACTCGTACTCCCACTGTTATTTCAACACCCGATGAGTCATAAGCATCTCCTGCAAAACCCAGTGTTGTGCTAGTGCCACATTTTGCAAAACAGGATGTCTAATTAGAGTTAGCTGTGTCTCAAGAGTGCATGACATCATGGCATAACATCATGGAGTCATGGAGAAATGTAGGGATAGCTCAAATCACAGATGGTTCTATGCAACAGCTAACAAAGTATTGTTGATCCCCAGGTGAACTACCTGAACTGAAGTAATATTGCTATTATTGTTCACATATATATTGCAGACAGTGTCAGTTAGACCCAAACTTTCATGTCCCTGGAGAACACTAATATAGAGGGCGGTGTCACTGTAGAATAAATATGTAAATAAAACTTTTGTCTTTTGGGTGGCCAAATATATATAGAAGTATAAGGATATACTGATTTATCAGCAAAAAATAGCTGTTAATATCAATTTTGCTTTTTGTAAAATACCATTAATGCATTATCACCGGATTAATACAGATCATAATAAAGAAAACCATCAGTGAAAACACTATCATCCTTTCTCATACTCAGCATTAGATATTAAAGCTGTTGCTGCTGGGTTTCATTTTGCAGTTTGCTTTACAGCACAAAGTGGGACTGGATTTATGGTACAAAACAGAAAAAGTTTTCAAAATTTCTTGTAAGTTTTATGATGGGATTAGTGAAAGGCAGAGGAGAAAACCACTGTGTAATTTATTAAAGTACATACACATTGGGAAGGAAAATATGGGGCCCCTGAGGAAGAGTTTTTTTGCCTCTGTGCAGTAAATAACATACAGAATGTGGACGAGAAGTGCCATTTCATTTTAACCAAGGCCTCCACCTGATTGACATTTGACCAATGCCATGTCTCTTTTGCCTTCTCCACACATTAATCCCACTTCTTTGAACAAAATGCAATTCTGATCTGTTCATTTATGCTGTCATTCACTGTGCAGCACCAATCGTTCATAGACTTTGAAAAATAACAACAACAAAATGTCATTTTGCTGCTTTTTCTTTGACACCCCATAATATGTGCCTCACCTGGAGAGTGACAGAGCGTGATGGATCGACTTACAGACGCACACACATACAAACATACACACACACACACACACGGAGGAAAAGACACTGCAGGAAAGACCAGGAGAGAGGGCAAAAGGGTGTAAATGTAGAGGAAAAGAGAAGGAGAGAGGGAGGGATAGAAAAAGAGAGATTTGAGTGAGAGGGGTTTGATATTTCTGTGGCCGTACACTTGTAAGCTCAAGCAGTTTCTTCCCTCCGAGGGACAAGGTCCGTTAAGTAGCTCTCCAGTGCCTACAGTTTAGAAAAGGACCGAGGCAATACTGGACTAATTTAATCAAAGGTTACAGGCCCAGCATAGAAACACAATATTATGGCGATTGTACAGGAACAGGAAGGTGGGGGGATATGTCATTTCACCAGGCGAGGCTTAGGCCTGCTACTTTATCTCAACAGTATGAAGGCTAAGTCCCCCAACAGTCTCCAACTGCTGGCACTAACGCGCATTTCCATTTTAGCTAGCGGCCTGGCTAGAGAGGTTGATATCGTATGACTGGCTGGCCAACAAGATGAGTGACTGACTGCCCTGGCTGTAAGAAAGACGAGTGCAGAAAGAAGGCTGTCTCTCTTTACAAACTGTAATAAAGTCTCTATTAGAAGTTTCAGTATCTCAGTAGTGTTTCAGCTTACCATAAGAACATTTTCAAGCATTTCTCCTGTAAGACTTATAAGCAGTGATGGAGAGTAACTAGTTTCAAGTAACAGAGTAATTGTAATCCATTACAGAAAATATACACTGTAAAAAAATCAGTGGAATCAACTCATTTTTTTTCCTCATCAACTTAATGTAAATTAACGGGTTTCATTTACTCAGGTTAATTAAAAGTAAAATTTCTAGTTTTTTTTTTTTCAGAACTTATAAACATGAGTTCTTAGAACTTGATGTCTTTTGATTTGAAATGATGAGTTGAATGTATGTACTGTGCATAGTTCAATCAATTAATTAAATCAGGTTTTGCAACAAACATGATCAGCATATTAGCAGACTTCCCAGTATGCATTGTTCAAGAGTTAAAACTGTCCTTAGACCCCTCTTTTTTATAGGTTGAAGAAAACATGATGAAAACTTGTGCTGAGAAACTTTTACAAGTAAAAATTATTTATTTATTTTTTTACAGTGTAATTACAGTTACTAATCAAAATGTTGATGATTACAAAGAGCTTACCCCTGAATATATTTTTTCAGTAATATAACATTCAATTTATTGCTTAACATCTTTTTGCTATGCAGGATCTTTTGGCATATTTCTGCACAACACAGATCAGCATTAAGCCGTTTGAGCTGTATTGCAACCATCAAGATGCTGTGCTTGGGCTACAAGCAACTGTCTCTATATTTAGACAGTCTCCATTCATTGTAGTATGTGCTCAAAATTCTGCATTGTTTTTGATTGATTCTCTTGTTTCAATTTGCATCACTCATCTGTAAATCAAATCAGTGCACACTGATCTAGTCCAGTGGTCCTCACACTTTTTCTGGCATGCCTCACTTCAAATGCCGGAAAAAGTTCACGCCCCATACCCTGCTTTTTTTAAAAATCAGTCATTAGCAATGAAGGAGAAGCAACTCATAAAAAATTATCCAAGTTTAATTTTAGTGAAAGGATCAGCATGGTAGCATCAGACAACTTTTTTAACTCTGTAAGTGTTTATTCATTTATTTCCCACTTAACTATATTCATTAAATTTAGTTTCACTCCATATTTTCCCCCTTGTCATCCACTTCCCACATGTAGTTGCTCTGTGCTCTGTGTTTGCTTTTGGAGAGTGGGTCTTTAGCAACTGAATACTGGCAGCATTCAGACAGATTGTAATCTGTTTAGCCCAGCTCACAGGCCGTGTCACTGTATAATAAACTGTCATAAGTGTCAGTGTTCTTCACCCCTAGGGACGTACTGTGTGTGTGTGTGTGTGTGTAGAGGTGTGTGTGTATGTGTGCACCTTTCTGTCTATCTGTCTGTGCGTGACCATAACTGTCCATGTCTATGTGTGTGCCGATCTGTATGCTTCATAGGTATGCTTGAGCTGTACCCGAGAGGCTACACAACAACACACACAGCTCACAAAACGTTCAGACTACACTGGATTACCAAAATTGAATAAGCAGTATTCACAGACCACACATTCAGACATGATATCCCAAACTTGATTACAGCAATAATCATTTCTCCAAAGCTCTGCTTACAGAACCAAATACTAAACAGATCAGCATTAATTCTCAGTCATAAATCCCAGAAGAATACACCCCGCCTGATAAGTTCCATTCACGTTCTCATGGACAGCTGCCCACTGCTCACTGGAGTGACTTTTGTTTTGTGTTACAGCCAGTGCTGGATCCATAGGCAGAATTAACACAATTGCTCTATTATGAGATTAGGCCTAATGCACACTCCATCCCAGCACACACATCGAGCCATAAATACCTCTCGATTAAAACCCAACATGATTTTGTCCCTAATCATTCTGCATGCAGGGAATGTAACCAAATAGTAAACAACTGAAGTATATTTAGGCTGCGTTTCGTCATTTCAGCCGTGCACCAAGCGGTTTGGCTGTTCTGGGTTCTGGGCAGCTGTGGAGAGAGATGGGGGGAGTGAAAGAGATTATCTTGTGTGTGTGTGTGTGTAGAAAAGTATCCCTTCAAACTGGTTGGGTTTGTGATATATTATAGAAATAGACAGCATAGGGTAACAGTTGCAACAGGGGAAGGCTGCAAAAAGTCTTATTCCTCCAACCAGAAACATGCTAGAATGATGACACTCAGACTGCACATGGTCAGTTAGACCCTCTCCCCACCAGGCTTCTGCAACTTGTTGTTGGAGGATATTATTGTAAAATAATGCTATTTATTTTCAGAATATCATACTTACTGAGAAAAAAAAATCAAAAGTTAGTGAAATTTAATGTATTTTTAACATGTTGCAATGATTCCCTGTCCCCAGGGTTGGGGTCAGTTGCAAAAATCTGTCTTCTTATTTCCAAATAAAGACAATTGTAAATGGTATGCCATATGAAATCATCTTTCAGTGGTATGGGCAGTTAGTACACAAATGTGATTTTAATATACAAAGGTTTGGGTGGTCCTGTCCAAATAGTCTCAGGGTAACTGAGAGAAATGCAAAAAGTGTTGCAACCATCCCAAGCCTCCAGTACAGAACATTCAGTTTATAGTGTTGTGAAATGGCGGATACACTTTGCACTTGTAGAGGGACTATTACAACTAGCTAACAAATAGATAGCTTGAGAAGTGAACGACCAGTCCGTGGCCTTGCTTCCTTGTGGTGATGTGGGGTTTGGGGCTGGGGGTGGAGTGTGGTGGGGTGGATGGGGCTGGTGTCAGGGCTTGAGCCTATCAAAAGAAATCAGCTCGCCAGCTCTTGGGTGCAGAAGGCACATCTCGTCGGCTTTCAGGACCAAGATTAGCTTTCACTGCATTCACTGGGCGACACGCAAAACACAGGCCTCAGCCAGCCTGCCAGTCACAACACTCATGCATGACACACACTCACGACACATATAACGCAGAACACACACGCATTCTCTCTATTTTCATGCCTGACTACAATAGAATCATATTAACTCGCCCATGCATTCCCAAACATGCAGCATTACGTGGGAACATTGGACGGTGCAGAAAATCACAATTATAAGCGCATACATTTAGAGCGCCTTTGTTCCTGTTCCTGCTTGCAGTTGTGAGTGTGTGAGTGTGTTTGTCAGCATGTATATGTGCTTGTGTGTATGTGCAGGAACATGCATGAGCATTTGAGCATGTGTGTGTGTGTTATGTGTGAATGTGTCTGATAGCTAGTCTGAAATAGTCTGAAAGCTGCATTCAGTTGATCTTCCAGGAGGTGGAAAAATGATGTCAAAAAGGCAAATCTGTATTTACCGGCAGACAGGTATCCTTGACTTGACAGCTATACAGTCATTATCTGCCTATCATGTGTCGCCTCGGGCCACCCTGCCTTCTCCCAAAGCCCACGGTTCCCATGCATCAGACGCAGCCCTATTAGCTTACCTGTTTCCAATTCAAAGGCCATCGCCAACCAAAAAGACGCCAGAAGGACAAAACAAGGTGTCATATTTATGAATGTGTCAGCACGGGCCCTCCTGAAACCCAGGGCGCACCTTGAGCAATGAGCCTGACAACTCAACAGGGGCCTTTTCCAGTCAAGAGAAATGATACCTTCAAAAACCACTGGCGGGATGAAACCAGAATCTGCACTGCAGCGGCGGCGACACAAGGGGGGAAAGCGCTCGTAAATCGCCTCGGTATTATTCAGCCCCAATTAGGGGAAACTCAACCTGTTACGTCGAATAGAAGAGAGTGAATATCAAATGCTGGATAATGACTGGGTGAGTTATGGAAGTTGAACAGAAGACGAGAAAGGTAGAGGGAGGGGGTTGTGACGGAGATGATTACCTCAGCGCCGTCTGTTCAGGTGTGTTTTCAGGTGTGTGTGCGTGCTTGGAAGTTGACATCCTCAACTCTTGAGCAGATCCAGGTGCAAGCACTGTTCTACAATTTCTACATCTGCATTGTGAGTAAATGGTTAGGTAATTGCTGCCAATTAACTTATCCGATTGCAGATAAAAGCCCCATGTTCTGCCAAGGCGTCATAATTAGACAATGCTATAGTGTACCATTTTAGCTGCTGGTGAGTTCCCATTACCTGCTAATTCAAAACTACAACTCTAGTAATATTGACACATGGGTGGGGTGTTACAGTTTGTGTCGGTGCATGGGAGGGTAGTGTTCCCAAACTACACAATGATTAATGCCAATTTGTAAAGGGTTTAGGGGGACATCAGTCCGGACTTTTCCCATTGCTTGTGTTTGGCCTTTTGAAACATCTGTGGCCAAAACTCCTTCTAGCTAGAATATCCCTCCCTACACATTTTGATTGTGTCCTACATAATGACCTCTAACCCTTTCCAGGCTACCCGAAAGCCCAGTGGCGGTTAGCTGGAGGATACACACCTCAGTGGGGCGGTGTGGTGGAGAAGGATGGAAGAATATTTGTCACTTTGGAGAAGAACAGAAGAAAATTTGTCGTGGTCAAATTGATGGGCCAGAGATACTGTATATCCACTCATCAGCAGGGATTTAGTGATCAAATTTTTACTTCTCTTGATACCGATTCAGATACCTCAGCTCATAATACCCTCTGATACTAAGCACGATCCAAAACCAGTGCGCTCTTTTTCCCATTTTAGGTAAAAGATTAACTTATTAAAGTAATTTCTGTGAGAGGTGTGGCACTAAAAAGTGAGTTTATAGCTAACAGTGACTGAATGAATGTAACTAACACTAGAGACATTGAGTTTTATAATGACATTGACCAAGAAATTGTATTTAATGTTAGTGGATTTATACACAATCTGCATAAAACATCAGTATCATGCCATACTATACCATTGGTGCAAAGACTTGTGTAGTTGTGTATGTCAGAATATAGAGATATTGTTAATGTTGACAGCTCTATTCTCTGCGCCAGCCATGGCCAGAGCCATTATGTTTTTGAGCTGTCTGTCTATCCCATTCTCAAGAACGCAATATCTCAACTTCAACTTCAACTTGGCACAAATGTCCACTTGGACTCAAGGACAAACTGATTCGTTTTTGGTAGTCAAAGGTCAAAGATCAAAGTCACTGTGACCTCACATCTGTCCCATTCTGATGAATGGAATGGAACACCTCAGGAACACCTGGAGCAAATTTCTTCAAATTTGGTTTAAATTTGGTTTCTTCAAATTTGGCTACAGACATCCACTTGGATTCAAGGATGAGCTGAGTTTGGTGATCAGAGGTCACTGGGACCTTAAGTCTGCCCCCTTCTCGTGAACATGATATCTCAGGAACATTTTGGGCAAATTTCATTACATCTGGCACAAACATCCACATGGACTCAAGGATGAACTGTTTAATTTTTGGTGATCAAAGCTCAAGGTCATCTGGATCTCACAAAACACATTTTTGTCCATAACTCAAGAATTCATTTGCTAATTATGACAGCATTTCACTCAAATGTCTAAAATTAATAAAATGGTAAAGTGATGAGAATTTATATCCAAAAGGTTAAAGGTCAACTTCACTGTAACATCACCATTTTCAGCTCTCTAATTTTCTCATTCTCAAGGCGCGAATAGGACTTTACACATACAATAAATAGCCCTACACAATGACATACCTAATGACACCTGGTTCATGAACTATTTTTAAGTACAAACCTCTATGTCAGTGAAATTTCATACATTAATTTAATGTTAAAGTCTACTAGAACTCACAAACTAACTATCTTATCATTTTTTTCTTTAGAAAGGGTCAGACACCTCTGAAGCCCACATTTCCTCCAGCCATGTATATTTGGCTTGAAGAGTTCTTCATCAAAACTATAGATGAGTAGGCCTACAACATTAATCTTTATTTTATTTTGTTTTGTTTTTTTTCTTTCCTGAAGTTCTTTGCTGGCTCCATCTGCCATCCTGAGAGCCAAAAGCATTACAGCCAGATCAATACAAACTAGCAGCTCAGAATTTATATCATCAGCAGTGCCATTGATCTTTATCAGCAGTTAAAAGTTTCTGGGGCAAAAATAGGGCAGCTATTTCTCGTTGCTTCTTCCATTTCTTTGAGCGAAGTGAGCAATGCACAGATATTTAATGACCACGGAGAAGCAGAAACTTTCTGCATCGCAGTGTTTCATTTGGTAACAAAACTTCATTTTATCTGCCCACATGTTACTTTGTGTAAAACAAAGAACATTATTTCTTCTAAAAGACATGTGGGTAGTCTGCTTGTCTTAGCAGCTGCAGCATTTGTTCTGCTCAGATACTGTATAGTGCTGTTTTGTGTGTGTGTGTGTGTGTGTGTGTGTTGTGTGTGTGTGTGTGTGTGTGTGTTTTACTAAAGATGCACTCACTATTCGAATTTTAGGTTAAAGCCTTTGCAAATGATGTTCTTGTGGAGTCTGACTTGTATATGGAAGACAAACTTTTGTTGCATCTTCAGTACTTCACAGATACAAGTATACTTCATGTAGTAAAATATGTAAATCACCTATCTCTCAAACCAGCTGTCAGGTTCTTGCAAAAAATAAACTAAAACCCAAATGCCCACACTTTTAAAATGCTTTTTAAAGGACCACTGTGTACGATTTAATAGCATGTAGCAGTGAGCTTTTAGATTGCAAATATCTCACTCTACCTTTCAAATGTATAGGACAACCTACAGTGGCTGTGAAACTCCCGCAAAACATGAAAGGCTGTATCAAGAGTGTTTGGTTTTTCTGTTCCAGGCTACTGTAGAAACAAAGCAGGGCAACATGGTGGACTCGTGAATGAGGACCTGCGCCCTCTGTAGATATAAACAGCTCATTTTAAGGTCACAAAAACACAACAATTCTTATTTTCAGGTGATTAAACAATAATGAAAACATACTTCTGCCATATTATGGCAGTAGATCGCAATGAATCTTAAACACTGCACCTTTAAATGTGGATGCAACTACTTTAGCACTACCACGTCATGGTGTGATTTCTGTACTGCTGTGAGTTTTTTAACCTCAGACAGCACAAGAATGTTCAAGTTCTGTTGCTATAGAAGTTCAAAGTGACTGTTCAGCTTCATTTAACAGCATTTGAGAATATATTGTATGTTTATACATGACAGAAAACATTTGATTAGTACCATTAATGCCATTGTTTTACCCTATGTAGATATATCACTACATCCTACAGTCACTACAGCAATATGTGTTGGTTTAAACTGAATATCTGCATAAATGTACATTTCATTTCACTTTAGTTTGGTTCTTTGTCGGCATGAAATACAAACCACACACTTTGTCTCAGTTTCCGTCTCCCCCTGTCAGTCGTGGGAGAATGACAGGTGTCCTGGTCCAGTATCGTGCCCTCTCTGGAAGACAAAGCAGCTGGTTAAGACCCCAGGCATTGTGTATCAGTGTGTGTGTATCTGTGTGTGTGTGTGTGTGTGTGTGTGTCTGTGTGTGTGTCTGTGTGTTTGTGTGCACGCATGTCTGTGTGTGTGACAGGGAAATTATTTTGCTATAAGATATCGTGGGTTTCTACTCTACTATAGTTACCAGAGTTACAGTCCTGTGACTCTCTTGTTGTATGTCATGACTTGGTGGCAGTGACAGCAGCATAAAAGTGCAGCTGAAAAGGCTGAGGGGGAAGGTGGGAGTGGTCTGGTGATGGGAGATTCATCCAGCCACAAGCATATGGTTCCGTGATTGGGTTGGATAAATATGAGACAATGAAACTATGACAACGGCTGGTTTTGGATTAGCATTTAAGATGTAGTTTAATCTATTAGGGGTTTAATTGCCTTGAATTGAGTCTTAGAAATCTAGACAAGTGTCGCTACTATTGCAGCATTGCCCATTAAAACCAAAGGATATTTCGAGTTAATGATCAAGTTTGAAGCTGGAATCATTACATCAGGTTAGCGTTAATGAAAAAAGAAAATACAAAAAGCCTAACTTCTTCATCTGAGGGGTCTCTCTCACATTGAAACAATAACAAAAGATGTAGTTTGATGATGTCGTAAAGTATCGTGGGATTATGGGAGTTGTTATCTTCACTTTTTAACAACCCCCACAGCTGATGAAAATCTATCTGACATGACTTATGCAGAAATCATGTTAATGGACAAGGTGTTATTAAAGATCTGTTCACATTATTTTTAATCACGTTCACCTTCCTCATTGTCTGACGTATCTGACATATACTGAGTTTTCACGGAAGTTACAGTAACTAGGAGCTAGCTAGCAATTTTTAGCAGGAAATACACCAATGCAGAACTGTAACAGATTATAGTTATAGGGACTAAAACACTGAATCTGTTTAATTATGCATTTCTGTTGGCATTTGTATTTGTCTTGCCATTCAATTTTACATCACGCTGTACTATATAAAGTCACAGAAATTCAGGGGAAAAGGCATTATATAAGACCAGTGTTGTTACTATTGCTAATATGGCTCATTAAAACCAAATTGTATTGCTAGCCTCAAGCTAATGATCAAGTTTTGTGACCTAAGGCATTACATTGCAAACTAAAAACAAGCATTTTTCTTATCTATTCCCACAAGTTACTTTGAAAAGAGATTCTCTTCACACTACTCTGCATAATACAGTTGTGTAACTGAGTAAATTCCATGTACTTAACACTGTGTCCTCCATTGATTCCCCAATAAAAGGCTTCACATTAAGTAATTAGGACTGTTTATTTAAATTGTAAATTTAATACTTTCAATGCCACATATCCATGAATCTTATGTCCTTGCTGTTTCTTCATGATGTTTAGAAATTAAATGTTTGTCTAATGTATTGGTTTATATCATAATCAATATTCATAACAGCAATAATCACACGGCAGCAATAATCAGAAGCCGCAGAGACATTCTGTTAAAGTTGCTCTGACATTGTTTAACTCTTAAGGTTGAGTTATGGAGGACGTTACATACATTGACATATGATGACTAAAACAAAATGCCTCTGAAGTTCAGGGATTTGTGCCTCCTGGTAGGTTTCTTGAGTGAGTAACTCCTCTGTCACCAGTGATGAAGGTTGCTGCTTTAGGCCAAGTCCTTTAGAACAAACAAATGTCATTCATTAAGTCATATTTATCCATCTGTCTGCCTCATAGCGGGTCTGTCTGTCTGCTCACGCTGCTGCCTTTATGTCTGCATATACCTGCTCATAGACAGACAGACAGACAGACAGACAGACAGATAGATAGATAGATAGATAGATAGATAGATAGATAGATAGATAGATGACAATACACAGAGAAAAGGAGAGCCTAGCATGTCACTCTGACAGCTCAGATCTCCCTGCAATCCCACTCAAGTAACAGATGCAGATTTTCCCAGGCCCTGCGTCAATATAGGGACACACACACTCACACACACACACACACACACACACACACACACACACCATTGCCTCAATGGGGACAGCCGCTCAACTGTTCTGGAACAGAACACATCACACGCTCTCCGCTCGCTGTCATTTCAGCGGTGGTCCCAACAGCAGTTCGTCCCCAGACTTGTCAACCAGCCAGCCAGCCAGCCAGTCGCTGTTCAACTGCACCTCCTGCTACCCACTGTGGTGAGGGTGTACAGTAGATCCCCCAACATGCAATTCAACAATATAATCATGTCTGACTGTTTGCATTTTTTTTTTCATTTTTTTTTTATTTTTTGGCAAGGCTGCGGGCTCACCCTGTGTCAATTGGTTTGCAGTTAATTGATTAAATATAAATTTGCATAGGAATACGTAGCACTTATGCACGATATAAACTAAAATGCATAATTACTACATACTACAATAATGATGCTGTGTGTTAAAAAAAAAAATCTTTTTACAACCTGGTAAGGGAAAACAGTACCACAAAATTTGGTTTTGATCCAATACCAAATAATTCCAGGACCAGATGTACATGTTTATTTTACATGTTTTTGGAAGTCCTACTGAGATCAAAAATCTCTTTTACAAGAGAGACCTGGCCAAAGTAGCAGCCATGTAAAATCACAACACATTAAAATGCATCTTTACCATGTAAGGGAGCGCAATATGTCATAATTTTCTACTACTGTATTTCTAAAACAGTTTGCCAAACATATTTACTATTAATTACTTACACAATTACATGTATGTTTAAAGGTTGAATAAGTGGGGTTTGTCAGTTGCCATTTGTAAACACACCAGAAAGATAACTGATTGTTGAATCTAATTCTTGTAACGTTTTGGGTTGGTAAAGCGTCTTGAGTACAGCAAAATAGTGAAAAAATAAGAAGGTACAAGAGGAGGGCGGGCCTCTGCAGATGAAGACACAGTATATACATCTAGTAATCAAGGGTGATTACTGAGAAAAAACTGTTTTTGTATGACAATGCAATGCATGCAAACACGTGACAGTTTTTAATGGTAAATAAAGACATCTTCATTATGTGAATGATCACAGCACACATGCACACAACAGCAACAGAGATGCAAATATTGCAGCACTAAGAAGAATGTTCATGTGCCCAGGACATCATCTGATGGATCCATTTTATGGCATCAGCCCTGTTGACACCAGTACTGATAATCAAATCAAGCCAAATCAATTCATATTTGTCCTCCCCTGCTTAATATTGTAGTGGTTTCAAACTTCATTATTAAAGTTGATGATTTTTCATGTTAAATCTGCAATAAAAACATCACGCTGTGTCAAATTCACTGAAAGAAATGCATAAAGGGGAATGGGGATTAGTAAGAAGGATAAAGTCAATGTGAGGAGTATAGTCAGCTGTTAAGAACAAAATGCAATAAATGAACAAAAATGCCATCATTATTGGTTACAACTGTAACAGAGGATGAACAACATTTCCTTCATATGCTTTCTGACATTTATGTCTTTGATGTATTATAGGCGATATTTTTCCACTTAAAATCCATGTGTCAGATTTTCCACAAAATAAACAAATAAATAACTCCATATTTATCTGTTTGAAGTTGGCAGCTCAGAGAAACAAGGAACAAAGCTAATAATGACCCTTTACAGCAGCGTTCGTGTCTGTATGTGTCTGTGTGTGTGTGTGTGTGTGTGTGTGGTTGTGTGTGTGTGTGTGTGTGTATGCGCAAATGCTTGCAACTGTGTCAGTGCAGCTATGTGTGTGTGTGACCATGTACATGTTTATGCATTCCTGTGTCTGTGACTGTGTGTGTTTCTGCGTTTGTGTTGTGTGCTGAGCTTGGCACCTGTTAACAGTGCCAAATAATGTGCTCTGTTGAAATTTTAATCACCTGCAAGTGCAAAACAAGAGCAATGCAATCAGGACCTAATTAGCACAGCAATTAACACCTCTCTCTCACACTTTGTGTGTGCCAGAACTCGCACGTTTAGCTCGTGTGATTGCAGGTTCTCTTTTCATTAGCATTTATGCTTTGATTGAATATGTTTTATTTATCAGCAAACATTTGTTTGTTGTTGTTGTGGTGCCACTGCTGGCTCCCTGGGCCCCTGCTGCCTGTTGCTTTTCAATGACCTGTTTTACCTGTTTTATTTTGAACAGAGCGATTATTTCTTTATTGTTTTTATGTATATATTGGAAAAATGCACACTGTATATACAGGAATTGTGGCATTTTGGTTTTATTTTTGGTTGAAATTACTAGAATTTTTATTTGGTTGACTGGAAGATGCACAGTGATTAATAAGAAAGAGTAAAACAAACACTCTTTGTCCTGTTAATGTTTATTTTGGTTATCACAAAGGCAGGGATTGAGTGACAGAGTCAAATGATGTAATAATAATTCCAAAAAAGTGGGGACATTGTGTAAAACAATAAATAAAAATTTTCAAATACTTTTCAATTTATTCGATTATAGTCTAAAGACAAGTTATTTAGTGGTCAAACTGATAAACTTTATCTTTTTTTTTTTCTGTAAATATAGACACGTGGTTTTGAGAATTCCACAACTTTACCAGTCTGTCCCAACTTTTTGAATATTCTGGAGGCATCAAATTCAGTGAATATTTACAAAAAACAATAACAATTATCGGTTTGAAAATTAAATATATCATCTTTGCACTGTATTCAGTTGAATACAAGTCAAACATTATTTGCAAATCAGTGCATTCTCAATTTTTTTACATTTTACACAACGTCCCCACTCTTTTGGAACTGTGGTTGTAGAAAAACTGCCCATTTTTCCATTAAGTATGGATTCAAAAATATTCTTCATTGCCTCAAAAAATCCTGCAGTCTCAGTCTGAAGTAACTCATGTGGAATCTGTGGTTGACCGAACAGTTGGTGCAGTGCATGCTTGCCTGACTGTCTTTGTAGTAACTGTAAAATATGAATAATTAGATTTTGATTGGCATATGTGGCAATTGATCAGTGACCCAAGCAAACAATTGATTACTGTATTTTGACACCCTGTTAGTTTTACTGCAAAAATGCACATTTAGCAATACTCATGATGTGCAAACACACACAAGCACACATATCTTATTCCATTAAGATTAATGAATTGGACATAAACCAAAAAAAAGCATCCGTATTTAGATTTTGAAATGCATGTACATATATGACTATGTGTGCAATGGAAAGGAAAAGTGCCATTTGCTGTTTTGTGTCTTACAGGTTTGGTTTAAGTGACAGCCAAGTGGACGAGGTCACTGATGACTATTGATCAGGCAGCTGCTCAGCCAGCCGGCCGGTCTGTCACGTGGGGAATGGGCATAGATTTGTGTGTCACTGTCTGTCTGACTGTAGGCCTCCCGGGGAGTGGACGTATGCGTTTGTGTTTTCATTTGTGTGCTGCTGTTTGCATGTGTGTGTGTGTGTGTGTGTGTGTGTACGGCGCGTGCTGGCCTCATTGTGTTATCCATTACAGCCTGTCCAGGAAACCAATAAGCTTCACTTCAACATGAGAAATATTAACTTTCCCTGGATGGCAAGCTAATTATGGTTGTGGAGCCCCAACACCTAACCCTGTCCAAGGTACACAGTGTCACTGCCGGGAAGTCAAGTCAGCCACAGTGATAACAACTGATCAATGCACACCCGATAGAGATGATCGAGGAGGGATTTAACTTGTCTGTCTGATGTCATCGGCTTTTTGTGGATTTGTTAAGTAGAACAAGAAGAGATTTGTTTATTCAATCAATGTCAGTGTTTCAGCCTTTATTGCCTGTGTGGATTTTTATCATTACATGTTTGTCACGCTTTTATTGTTGATTGTAGAACAGATGTAGATTTGATCAATCGACAGTGTGCTAATGCGCAATGATTGCAGCTTTAAATTGCCGTTTTAATTGGCTATTTGAAAGAAGGGAAAACTGCTGGCGTACTGTTCTGAGCAACTTGAAAAATTGCAACGTCCTTGAAACATTTGTGAAAATGATACTGAAAGTGTTAAGTATGTATTAACAGCATAATACAGTAACTTTTAACTGGAAATAGGAGCAGATTCAAAACTGCATTACTGTTTTATTTCAAAATAAAGTGTCTTGTTTGGTGTTACACTATTTCAGAAATTGGTGTTTGTGCCTGAATTGCTTGGCCATTGTACTCATACGTTGCAGCTCATACTTCAATTTTTTTCTTTCCTGTTTTCCTGTACTCGAAGGAACTGTAGCCACATATAGTCACATATTAAGTTAGTTCATACTAACAAAACACTACCTATACAGCTAATCTACATCAATCATTGGCTTGCTAGTTAGCTAGCACTTTACCAAACTAATGTTAGCTAGATCAGCCATCAACAAACTTAAGAATACCATGGCCCAATTTGAAATCTGATAATCCAAGCCCAAACCTTTCTACGCAAGACTAACTGTACCAATGAAGAGATATGATGTATTCTGGTGTTAATATGACAGGTCACCAAATACAGTTAAACACCTGTTAAACAACGTCAGATAAATGAAGAATAACACTGAATTTAAGTGTTATCTATTTATTATCTCTGACATTTATGGTAATTTCAAACTCATAAAATTGAAACTTAAAACATTTTATTTATGTATTTTCCTTGACCTTTCAATGTCCACCTACAGGGCCTTCATGGTCCACCAGTGGGACACGGTGCACACTTTGGGAATCACTAAGCTCGATAGTTAACATTAGCTAACTTAAGATCTGAGTTAAGTTAGTTACAGTTAGTTAGGAAATGGAGAGAGTTAAGTGAAACACCAAGCCTGCTCAACTGTTATTGGAGCACAGAGCAAAAAAGGGCAGGACTTAGGAATGGTCAATTGTCATTTTTGTACTGGTTTATGGTTTTTACCATTAATGATGAGGCTGTTACATTTTTTGACCCCAGCTGTTGCTCCTGGGAATGCAGCAGAGCTGCTTTCTGTCTCTCATTCCATGCTGCTCGTCACTATGTGTAAATATGGTATACATTTATTCTGCCAAATTTCATTCCGACCCTAACTTACACTAACACTGATTTATAGAAAGAGCGGCCTTGCCCCTTTCATGAGCAGACATGAAACAGGAAAGAATTCACCCCAATTTTTTTTCATTCTGTTTTTTTTAAGCGATATCATCATATCCATGGCATGTGCAGTTGTTCAGACCCAGACGATGATGAAGAAAGCCGTCTGCCGCTCCCGTTCAGACAGGAAGTCTACTTGCCCAACTTGCTCTTCGTGTAAGAGACTTTGTTAGCACTCCATTTATTCTTGCAGATGTCAAATCGTGGCAGCGTCTTTGGTGGTATTTCGGGTAATTGAATGTGCCAGGGCGCCGTAGATCTAATTTGATTTGAACAAATACAGTTTTAGTAGGCAGTAGGCGGTGACATCACTTCCCTCTCAGAGCGCATACTTTAGCATCTGTGTCATCAGCCTCATTTTGGAATCTAACAGATGACTTATTGTAGTGGGATAGTGTGTCTTGAGTTGAGGATACACGTCTCGGGGGTTAATCATAACTTCTGTAACGGGCACCCCAGAAAACAGAAACAAGTGTTAACACAGGACAACGGTGCTTTTGAGCATCTCAAATTATCTCACATTATCTGTATGTTTGTGAGATAAAACTGAACCTTCTTCTTAAAGGGACAGTTCACCCCATAATTAAAAATATGTATATTCCCCTGGCCTGTAGTGTTTACAGTGGAATCTACCAGAACTACTTTCTTTTCTACTAGAAAGAAAGTAGTTGTGACATGAAACTGGATTAATTAATTCACTAATTTCTGGAAAGAGTCACTGGTTTTAAAATTTTCAAGTGATTTATTTTTTCTGGTGTGTGTGTGTGTGTGTGTGTGTGTGTGTGTGTGTGTGTGTGTGTGTGTGTGTGTTTTGAGCACCGCAAGCCGAGCACCATTTAGTCTAATAGTTTAATTGGAGAGGAGGTAGACATCTCAACTGCCGATCTCCATAACACCGCAACTCAGACCAAACAAATGTACACTGATAAATAGCACTACAGGCCAGGGGAAATATGATTTTAGATTGAACTGTCCCCTTAAGAGGCACATGGACTCACACCCCAAACACAAATTCATACACACAAAGTGTAATTGTTCAAGCCTGATTAAAGCACGTAACCACAGGAGAGGATGGAATTAATACAGTTTGGAAAGCGTGAAAGCATGAAAAAGGGGGCAAAACATGAAGTACTAGAGAGACTGAGATGTTTACTTCACCGACAGTCATCTGATCTGATGCCACTGTGCAACAGCTACGCTTATTTTCAAGAAGAAAGAGGAGGGAAGAACAGAAAGACAGAGACTTTCATATGCCACCACACCCCCTGGGGGCGTCTGTGTTTTTTTGGCGTTCCAGAGCTATGCAGCGATCAGGCCGCATGTATGACCATGACTCCTCATCGCTGCCTCCCCTACTCGGCCACAGTTCAAGACCAGAGGTTGGGAAGCTCCCTGGTCTTTGACACGATTTTCTCAATTTTCTGCTTGACTGTGATGGGAAACGTATGAAAGCACGCTCTGTGCGTTTTCGAAAAGGCTCGGTGCGTGGTTGAGTCCCCCTCACAGATGGCTCTGTGTCGAGCGACGACTGCTGCCCCAGACTCCCACAGATGGAGGACGCAGGAGGGAAAATGGCAGCGGTGTTTGAGTGAAGAGACTTTGCTCGCTCCCAGTTTCTGGACTCGAAATGTCACATGTGAGACAGTCAGGAAGATCACTTCTGTGTGTCAGTGTCATTTTGACACACAGCATCTCATGTTTATTTGGATCCTTGCATGTTGTGTTTCTGTTTTCACTTGTTGCCATCCCAACACTCCCTAGTTTGTACTCATGTGAAAGAGGACATTGAAAAAGAGACACAACAGAACACAAAGAGGGACAGAGGAGGAGAGAGTCATTAACACATGTGCTGATTTATTTGCAGATTATTTCGACTGAAAACAAACCTGTTTTTCAGGGTGTGCCAGAAGTGTTTTTTATATTTAGCACTATCACACAGTTATCAAATTGAAAAGCAAAATGAAATCTGATTCTGTTTCAGTGTGACTGATGCTTTTGTGCCTCAAAGGTAAATTCCACCGTTGGATCATTTTACATTCATGAATCAACAATGCTCAGTGTCAAGTTATTATGTCATCGTGTGTTTGAAACATCTATCACAGTTGGCTGTTTCCCAACAACATCTGGAATAAGCTGAGTACAGATCTTGATTTCATCACTTTAGGCCCATATATACATTTATAACAGGGGTTCCAAAACCTTATCAGATCAAGACCCAAATATTTAGTGTCTGCCCAGGACCCAAACTTATGAAAACACATTATGAATTGCCATAACATTTATAAACCAACAAAGAACACAACAAACCATGAATTTAAAATGTCAATGAAATGTTTTTATTTCATTATAAAAGTATGTAACAGTAGCAATCAAATTTGCTGGGTCTAATTTTTTAAATTAAATGTTGTTTTTCACCACCTCACAAACCTGCACTGTCCACTAAAATGCTAAGATAAGATAAGATAAGATAAGATAAACTCTCTTGATCCCACAAAAGGGAAATTCAAGTGTTACACCAGCTCAAAAAAGACAGGTGGAGCAAGAAGTTGTTGATAAATAGAATAAACATATAAGAATAAAAATATAAAATAATAAAAATATTTTTAAAAATATAGATTTGAAAAACTAGACACACAGACTACATACCTTTCACTTGTACAGATATGTGGAAGAATATATGGCTGTATGGACAGATATATGGATATACAGGGATAATTGTGCAGGATGATGGCACACACGTTGTAAATACACAATGTTGTGTAGCATTGTTGTTGTGTAACATTTTTTGTATTGGACTGTAAACATGTTCAATTCTGCTGTAAAGTTGGGTATTTTAATATGGGTGTCTTTTGGGGCCGGCTTCAAGTGCTCATTCGAGGAATGTCACTCCCACATTGGCTTCACTTTTCAGCCCTGGAGGTCACCGCTTGATCAAAACAAGGCTTTATACTTAAATATTGTAGCAACACCCAACATTTCCCATCATGCCTCCTGAAAATGCTATTTTTTTGTAAGTGTGTGTGAAGTGGCTGTTACATTTCTTGACCCCAGCTGTATTTTGCCACTATGTTTTAAAGTTTTTGTCCCCTGTGTTGAATGTCAATAAGGAAGTGACATCGCTAAGAGCAGCTGACTGTCACCAATTGAAGAAATACAGCATGCTTTTTACATTGTCATTTGGCCACTCAGTAAAGACAACCATTGGGAATCCATCCCCCATTTCTTTAGTGAAGCAGCAGGAAAACTAAACACACTACAGATTTGGGGATACACAAATGGGTTTTGGTGCAACTTGATCCTTGAGCCATCTATCCCCATTTTATCTTTTCACTCTTCCTCGCCGCTTTACCGTCACTCTAACTAACCAGCAGAGCAGAAATAGATCTTTTCACAAAAATAAGCATTATGTGGGACCTTATTGTGGCCAACAGTCATACTGAAATCACTACATTATTATCTGCTCAATGACAAATTCATCTGACTGGCTGTCAGATTTAGAGCGAAGACGCTGGGGACGTCTTTTTGGTTTTTAATTTGGAGCATATTTGCACTGGGGAAATCATACCTCTTTATCCCAATCTCACCAGAGACTTTGCGCTCGATTTTGAGTTTACTAACATTATGATGCAACTGGGCCTACAAAGATGGTAGCCTTTTTTTAGGAGGTTAATACAAGAATCTATTGGTTGCAGACCAGATTATTACATCATTTTAACCACGTTTGTCCTTTCTGATGGGATTTCTGGAACATTCTGGCACAAATAAACAACCACAGATTGGATATCAATGTGTGCATCAGGTGTCTTAACATGTTGATTTTATTTTTTGTGAAAGTCTCCTATTTTAAATTTCTCTTTCTGCTTTTTATTGCTTCCCTCTCTGCTCTCTCTCCATGTTATCACTATCTCTCATGTACAGTAAAGTCTGCCAGCTTCTCTCACATTATTTCATTACCTCAACTTGGTCAGCTTATTTCCTGACCAACACTTTCCCCCTCCCTTCCTATCTACACCTCTCCCTATCCTCTTCCACCATTCTCCCCCACCTAACCCAATGAAACGCTGCATCAGCTATTATCAAAGCTTGATGAATTTGGATTTAAAAAATGAGAGTATTGCCCAGAGACAAATTTATCCTACGAGGAGGGTGAAAAATAAAAAAAAATTCTGGCGGAGAAACTCGGTGCGATCATCTTGGGTGCCCTGACTGCAATTTGCATGAACACACTCATCATTAGCATATTCATGATTTACAAATATATACAGATCTGTGAAAAAAAATAACGCAGATGCAATTTTTATTCCTTAATGTGAGTGCAGAAAGTTTGACTTGGGTTGCCCACATGCATGCACAAGCATCAGCGCACTGTACAGTCTCGATTAGTTTACACGGAGGGAAGGAATGTGTCAAGTTTATTTAGATGCCCCCCCCCCCCCCCCCCATCTCTATCTCTCCCTCTCACCATTGGAGGTGGGTAATTAGGAGCGAGTGCGTGGGGGTCTGGGATTTGGAGGGGGAGGTGGGAGGTCCTGTAATCTTTTGCTGAGAAGGCACCTTGTCCTCTCCCCTGTTTATAACATCATCAAAGTTGTGCCTCTGGGGGCCCCCAGCTTCGTTAATAATTTAGGTGTGCGCTGGCCTGCCTGGCTGAGGCAGGAAGCCCTTACTTATTGAGTTTGTAAACCATGTGATGATTTACGAGAACACCTTTGCGTTCGTCACGCTCATTAAATAAAATACTCTCTTTCTCTGTGGGCCGGTTTAATCAAGAACATGGAGGTAAACAGTGCTTCTCTCTGTCACGTACAGTTGTGCTTTGCAGGGTAACCAGGCTGGAAGAGACAGGTTCACTCTTAGAAATAACGGGGCCACCTAGAAGAGTTCTTTGGCTTGCCCCCATAGGAGAACCCATTTTGGTTCCTCATAAAATAAAGGTTCCACTTGAAACCCTCTCACAGGCCTTTTCCACCAACATGGAGATGGCCCTGTTCTGATTCAAGCACCTGATTTTGAACCGTTCTGAGCATTTACACCAACTGGTTTGGAACCTGAAAAGTTGGTTCCCAGCTGGAACAAAAAAGTTGCGGGTTTTCCTTGGGAACCAAAGTGGGTGTGTCATATTCTGCAGGTTGTTGTGCACTGTGCAACACCCTCGGTTGATGACATCCTCGATTACAATGGTTCTGCTCAAAAATGTTGGAAACATGGGCTGATTTGATAGATAGCACCAAAGTTCCAAGAGTCTTGAATGGAACCACTTCAAGAACCAGAGCTTATTTAGTGGGAAAGAGACATCAGGCACTGGAACCCAACATAAAGGGTTAAATCTAGAACCATGTGTGAAAGGTTTCACCCTGAAGAAGTTTGAAAGAACCTTTTTATATTCAAAAGACTTCATCTAGAACTCCCTTTTTCAACAATCTTTGAGGAACTCTTCCTTCCAAAAAGGGTTCTTTGGATGAAAAGGTTTCTCAATGCAACCCTTAGTTTAACAAAGAACCCTTGACAAACCCTTTCTTCAAAAAAAACAGTTCTTCAGAAGCAAATGGTTCTGGGTAGAGCCTTAGCCCTTCAGGAAGAACCTTTTTGGAACCCTTATTTCTAAGAGCACAGAACCCCCTTTGAGAGGCTCCACAGAGGACCCTTCTATGGTGTAGTGGTTCTACCCAGAACGCTCTCTGGGTGTTGTATCCAAAATCTTTTCCAACTTCTGAGGGTGCAAACAAGAACCCACACAAAAAAAAGGGTTCTTTGGAAGCAAATAGTTCTGGGTAGAATATCAGCCCTTCATAAAGAACCCGTTTGGAACCCTTATTTCTAAGAGTGTAGGTAGGACAGATGGGTTGAGGTTGCAAAAGAGAAATAAATAAGATATATATGGGGGTAAGACAGCAAAATGAGGAGGGATGATGAAAATAAAAGATAAAAAATATGTATATATCAGGCCAATAGTGACCTTTTGCCAACACTGTAACCAGCTGTTTAAAATTGTACGTTTCTGATCTGAGTTTTCCCCCTTGACCACAGCTACATAAAAAGTTTGAAAACCTGCAATAAAATGTAATTTTCCAGTCATTTATTATTCATCAATGTCTTTTGTACATTAATTCCTCATCTAAAGGCAATAATGTATCCCATAGTTTCCCCTACGATTGAATAAATGGGGTGGGTCACCCTGCCTTAAGCAGCTGCTAACCCACCTAAAATCATTTCATTAGTCTGCCGTGGTGTAAGGCGCTCTCACCCTGATGAATAAAAATTCTGCTGGATCCTGTAATTGTTTGGCACTAAAAAGGTCAAATTTAATGATACACAAAATAAAAATCAATACGTAAATGTATCCGCTCTCAGTATTTGGCATTCAAAGACCTGTGTTGGAGTGAACCCGAGGGGAGAGTTGCAGCGCTGGAAGGTGGTATATTAAGGTTTCGCTTGGCAGCTAGTTTGGACATGGTGTGGAGGGTAAGTGCTTCACGCTCAGATGGCAGTCAAAGTGGGTTGTCTGACCTTCATACAGCACCTTACACCCCAGTTCAGCTTATGGAATTGATTGTGATATGGCATGGGAGAGCCCGGGCCAGGGGATGGAACACAGCAAGGGGCCGAAGAAATGGAATATTTCTTCACCCCAGGATTTATGGCTTTTAGAAAGTTGCTCACCGCATGTGGAGTGGATGATTGGACAGTGTCTGTGTGTGTGTATGTGTGTGTATAGTTGAATGTACGGTGCAATGTGTACTAAAGGTGAGGTTGAGTGCATGTATGAGTGAGGAGGAGAGGAGGAAAAGAGAGATAAAAGCAGAAAAGAAAACAGTAAAGAGAAGTGAATTAAGGTTTATTTATGCTTCACGTTTGAGATGCATACAGATACGGACAGAGCCTTCTGTCTGCACTCTGTGTTCATTTCATCCATGTTTGTGCACATTTTCTGAAAGCATATAGACACTGACAAAACTGTGCTGTACCACCATAAACTGTTAAATATAAACTGTTTGTTTTAACTTAAAAAAAAGTTGCTGTCCAGGCAGCCTTAAAAATTTAAGTTGACTGAATTTGAAAAGACAAGTTGACGTAATTTTGTAATGATTCAAGCAAACAAAATTTTCCGTTTAAATAAACTTGATATTAATTCAGTTGTACTTGAGAAAACATGTTCAATAACCTTATAAGTTGGACGAACAACTCTCGAAACTTACTTTGATGAGTTGATTGAGCTTTGAACAGTACATTCATTCAACTCATCATTTCAAGTCAAAAGACTTCTAGTTAGAAAAACTTTTATAAGTGCTCAAGTGTTCTTAAAATAAATGCTAGAAATTTTAAGTTCAGTTAACTTGAATAAATAAAACCTGTATATACGTAAATACGGATAAAATGTAAAAAAAACAAAAAAAAAACAAAACAAACACAAAATGTTTCCATCCTGCTCGTGTGGTGTAATCCAAGTGTCCGGTTTTTTTTTTTTTGTTTGTTTGTTTGTTTGTTTTTTTACATTTTATCCGTGGTCACCATTCACTGCCATTGTACTGGATTTGGCTGCGACCCTGTTTTCTGCTGAAACTCCAGGATTGTTTTGTGAACTGAAGATCTTCACTCATCCTCACATTGGCATAGGGGTGAGTACATATTGAGTGGATTATCATTCTGGGGTGGAATATCGCTTTAAGTTACTGAAAAAAGATTAGTTGCTTTCACTAAATTCCAGCATGAACATAACCACAGAACATGACAATGAAGTTTTAAAAATCTGAAAATATCGGAAAAGAATTTAAAACAACTCCTCTTCCATGTTGTGATGTATTTAACGTCCATCTACAACACTGACCCTCTTCTTCTTCATCTTTGGGGTAACATTTGACTTTGAGCGGTGCCTTCTAGTGGATGTATTGTTTAACATCCACGCTAACCTGAGGAACACATGGAAGTATGGCGTCATACTTGAATCTTAAAGGGGAAAAGAATAACATAAGCGGGCGGCAAGAGAGAGGAGGCAGACAAGAAGTCAGTGGCTTGAAGTGTCACCTCCCCGTCCACCATGTGTAAACCTCTTCAGCTCATAAACTGCCAGGAAATATTATTGACAGGAACTATTCACACATTTAATTTAGCACAACTATTGTAATAACTTGTTATAGGAATGTTGGAAGATAGCAAAGATGAACACTTAACTAATAAGACCATATTAAAGAAACTCTAGCAGTTACTTCTACCTCAGATGCATATGATAGTGGCAAATGTTCTACAATATTTATTTGAGTTTGAATTATGTTTTGAATCCCCCTAAAGGCAGGGCAGCTAAGGAGATTTGTTTGTTTTACTGACTTGGCTGTTGTTTTAGAGTCAGTTAGGCCAAATTAACACCATTTCATCTCTTCTGTAAACACACATTATGTTGTTTAAACCACCTATAGCATGTTTGCTCAGGAAGCAACCATCCATCGAGCCAATTATTGCGAGTATATCCCAGGAAATTTTGAGAGTAAACACGCAATCTTTCTTCTTCCTCGCCACGTTTATAAATCCACTTGATAGGCGTCTGTCACAATTTAGAGGCCAGCAAACTTCACTTTCTTACTCCCCTCTCCTGCTCTCTCCTTTTTTTTCTGTGAGGATTTAGATGGTGTCACTCTAATGGGTTTTACAGTTTTTAAAGAGATTATTCTTTGGGATTACTACCTGAGCAGGAGGGGCTTGGAAAAGTTCAGCAATGCCTTTGATGTCCTGGAGTGTAAACACAACCTAAGGCTACCTTGCAAGGAGGGGCCCCTGTTTTGTTATTCAGAGCTGTGGCCCTTAATTGTGGTGGTAAGGACAAAAGGGAAAAAAGGTAACATTTTTCTAAAAAGCGACAGGGGAGGGTCTCGGCCAGTGGTTAAGAAAGGCCATAATTTTGCATAATTGTGTAAACAAGAGTCAGAGAATTCACGATGAAATCAATTAAGCATATCACAGGTTAGTCTCCTAATGTTGTAAACTTTTGTAAATTTGGGATATTTGTCACAAAATCATACAGAAATTTAGTGGAATCTAATAATGTAATAATCTAATCTAATAATAAAGGTTTATGTGTTCAAGCAAATTAAAGCAATTTCTTGTATTTATTTTCAGAACACGTCAGAAATTATTAACATGAGTTTTTCTAACTTGAAGTCTTTTGGCTTGAAATGATGAGTTGAATGAATGTACTGCACAGAGTTCAATCAACTCATTAAATTGAGTCTCTAAAGAAACATGATCAGCATACTGGCAGACCTCCCAGCATGCATTGGTCGAGGGTTTAAAACTCTCCTGACCTTGTTTTTACTGTGAACCTGAATAAGTTCTCAGTACTTAGAAAACTGAAGCAATCAGTTGCCACAATGTGCTTGAGTTCATAAACTGAAAAGCTGTAGGTTCTCCGAAGTTAAATATTTGAAGTTTCTGGTACATGTACTCTTTGATTAAAGTTAAATTAAAATTATGAATTAAGCCATCGCAAATATTTTCAGTAAATAAAACTCAGATGTTTCATTCACCCCTCTCATTGTATTAAGTTAACTGAATACATTTTAAGTGTAAAAACCCATTCTTTTAAGTTCAGTAAACTCAGTATAGTAATAAATAAACTAGTTTTTAATGCATTAAAACATCTGCAGTTTAGGGATCTTTTTATGCACCTTATTTCCCTTATTAATTAATTGAAAATTCCGAGTTTAATAAACACAAAAGGTGGAAAAGTTTTATTACAAATAATTAATATGGGCATTCAGTTTTACAGTGTGTGAAGAATATAAGTATGATGAAAACTTGCTGTGTGTCTCTAATACACTTTGAGACAAGTCATGGTTGATTGTTTTCACTATAATCAAAACACTGCAAATCATAATGATGGCATTGCAGTCAAGTACTGAATTCAGTCCCCCGTTACACTACTACAAAGTTCTTTGTGTGAAATAAGGAACTAACTTCATATTCTGAAAATTTAAAAGAAGTCAAATTTGTTTGTAATGTCTGTCAGTGTGACTGAACAGTTGTTCAATATCTTAAGTTTCAGGTACAAATGAATTAATATCAAGTTTATATGGCTAGAAAGGTTTTGAATCAATTTGAATCTGTCTTTTCAAAATCAGTCAACTTAATATCTTAAGGCAGTTAAAACAAATCGTTTGTTTTTACAGTGTACAAAAGGCCTGTAGGAGTAATTATATATACTGTATACAAGTTGCTAAACCACTATCAGAGGCAATGATTCCATTCAAGAGAAGAATTACACAGAAACCTCATGCGGACAGTTAATACAGTGTTTTAAATCATCCAAAACAAGCTATCGTGGGGACTCATTACTTGTTCTGTAAAAGAGTCAGGCAGCTTTCAATGCTCTGCTTCCCTGCAATATTTAAACCTATGGCTCCACTGAGCCTAAGTGCAGAGATGGGGTTCTCTGTTGGCGTTATGGACATGCAAATAGGCCTTAATGTGTCCACAAGGCCCTCTAAAGGCAAATACCTCCACTCTCACTCACAGAGATGAGCTTCCTTCTGGTGCAGGCTGCATGGAGCTCTGCTCTGCTCCGACACTTGTGTGCATTAGAATTAAAGTTAATGTCTCTTAACATAGACTTGGGTAACATTTAATGTTTATTGATTATTGTGGTACATTTGCAGTAGATCTACAGTAAGACAGACCAGGAAATCAAGAGTGTTAGAGAGTGTCTTTAATGAGAATATCACAATTATTACACTATTATTTAAGATTATTAAAATGTTGAATGGAATTTAATTGGCATTTTCTGTCTTGAACCACATACTTCATGTACAGCACAGGATATTGATATACAATCTCTCCTCTTGACAAAAATAAATGTGTTATCGGAAATATATCACACCACAGAGACAGGAAAAAGCAGAAACAGACACAGGAAAAGAGTGGGGGAACAGAGGGAAGACAATAAAAAAAAAGGCATGTTGTGACAGTTTTAGTCCCCATTACCTTTGATTCTGAGTCGCTATCCTGCCTGTCAAAAGAGAAAAGGCAAATCAATATTGTCATTCACAACTTCAGATTAAACTCTCCTTGCTTTTACTGCCTCCATGTTCTTTTTTGGGCCATTCAATCTGCCGTAACAGTGACAAACGCATCTCAATCGATTGTTGGTGAGATCAGCGAATTAACAAGTGGAATGTTTTTTTCTCCCCCCCTCCCTTTGTTTTTTCCTCCAAAATGGACAGGGAGTGAAGCAATGGAGCAAAACACATAAAAAGACGGCAGTCATCAACAAACACAATAAAACCCTGATCTAGAAACTACTTTCCGAGGCGAGGGAGTATTGCCGTGCAAATGTTTTTGCAATTTAGAGTCAGTTGCCACAAACCACTAAATGCCCTTAAATAGTACTGTGCAGTTAAGGTTTTCAACAGAAAAGTAGTTCCAGTGCTTTATGTGGGGCCAGACATGGGAATCATTAAAAAAAAAAGAAAGAAAGATGCGGGGGTAAAAAGCAAACACAAAGTAAGTATTGAAAATATCCTCCCCGATTCATGCCAGACATTCGCATGTATCGACAATGTGGTTTTAATACATCCTCATTGTTCCTCACGGCATCTGCAGAGATGTAAACAAAAGTCAGCGGTGTCTCTTTGCCACATGGACTATCCACATGTGTTTCCGTAACAACATCAAGTGCGCTGGCATCCCCGAGTTCTTTCCTAAATCCCCACTAATGCTGATACAAAGACACTGCTAGGAGAGGCAAAGGAGAGGCACACTTGGCACGCACATGACTCGGTCCAAGTTAGGTGGGGGTGGGTGGGTGATTAGGTAAAGCTGTCAGCTGAAAAAGATGACAAAGTTGATGACGGGGGGGGTTGAGGGTGCGAAACACTCTTAGACGTGGCTGTTGTCCAAGGCAGCGCCAAGGTAGATTATGGCACAGCTTTAGCATGTGAATGTGTCATGGGATAGGCTCGAAAAAGGGAGGATGCTGTTTTTGGGTGGGAAAGGTGCAGGTCGGGTTCACATTCTGAGCAGATCAGCATCATCGCATGCTCAAGTGCCGCAGTAATGCTCTGGTCCCATCTGCCTTAGCCAGGTAGTGAAGAAAGAAACAGAATCCTCCTCCTCAGCACGATGTTAATGTCTCCAAACCCAATCTGCATCTGCACGTCTTAGAGAAGAATAGAAGTATTTAGTTGCTGGATAGATGCTGATGACTGCAGCTTTGAAAGAGGGTTTAGAGGATAATTCCTGTTTTTTTCATGCAGCAGCCATTTGACTTTTTGACCTGAGAGGGGTCAGAGAGCCAGGTAAGACTGGATTGCAGAGGGAGCCATTAAGACATGAGCAAAAGGCAGTTGGAGTTGATTCTAACTGACAAAGAGTCAAAGGTGCAACTGAAGAACATTTCACTTAAGGTTTTGCTCATCATATTAGTGTGCTAAAGCCAAGAGTTTTTCATTTAAATAGTTTGACGGTGATTCAAACCAGAAGTTACACAGCGTGTCTCATGCCCTCATTTGACTAAAGTTTGTGAGAGTGATATAAAACAATTAAAAACCCAGATGATTCTCAGGCAGATAAGCCATCTGACCGAAAATATAAAAACAGGATTTATCTATTAAGAGAATGCCAGGCAGAGCCGTGTGTGTGTATACATGTGTGATTACTTACATACGCATCCGTGGGATAGTATAAGCAACCATTTGTGTATTAAACGTGAGTCTATTCAGTAAGGCTGGCTTGCACCAGCAATGATTAATTTTCAAACCAGGTTAAATGATGATTTAACTTTAAAATATGCTGCACCAAACTTTTAAACTAGCTTAAAATTAAGAAAGATTCATTTTAAACATCTCTTTTAACCTCTAAACCTACACGTTACATGTTTAACTTTTAAAATGACAGCCTTTTTGAGATGCACGGAGAAAAATAATCAAGTTCATCAAAGAAAGTTAAGGAACAAACTCAGCTCAAATGAGTTTTATGATGCATTTCTTTCTTTCACTCCAGTTGACCAACTAAAACTGCCAGGAAGAGTTTTTTTGTTTTCTTACTATGCTCTTGTTAGTTTTTTAGTACTTGGCAATATCACTCAATTTATTTAGCCAACACATTTTTCTCAAAGGAGGAGAAATTAGAGCTTCTCTGCCGAGCCATCATGAGTAGGCTAAAAAGGCTAACTGACTTTTTAAGGAGCGAACAAACAATGTAAGGTTTTGTTAACTTCTTAGCTAGCTAGTAAGCGAGTAAGCATGCATCTCCATACTGAGTAAACTATTTAATTTTGGTTTACATAAATTAACTTGGATTTACTAAATGGAGATTAGTTTGTAATATCTAAAACCTTGATTAGAACTAGTCTTATGGCAGATTAAGTTTATCTTCGTTGGTGCAACCCAGTCTAAGTGAATGTATGTAAGTAGGTATATGCATGTATGTGTATTTGTATGAACTTTAATGCAACACACATAATTCTCTCTGAACTCATCTAGCAGTTAATTTTTCCTCTTCCAGCGCGCAGAGCAGGGGTCACACATCAAAGCAGCCAATGATGATTGAATGAGAAAGGTCTCTGTCTTAAGAGCCTGCCCGAGCCTGCTCCCCTGGATTTAGACACTTAGCAGGGGATAAACAAAAGGCACTGGATTTTACTTCCCGGACACACAATCACACACACCCACTGTCACACACACACGTGCACACATGTGTGTGCTTTTGCAGGCCTGCAAAAACAGCCTGCACATAGACAATTTCAAACATATCCATATAAGAGAATGAAATACCAGTCTCCTTTGTATTGTCAGCAATAAATAGCGTTTGTTAATATAAGCTGCAAAGCTGACTAAGATTTTTTTTTCTTTTTATTTCATTCACAGCAATAGCCTGTGGAAAGATTGCACTCCGACTCCCACCGGAGACCTGCCCAGTATAACCAGTCATGCCCTATCCACCGCTCAACAGATCTGCTGGAGCAGTTTGGAGGTGAAGTGTCTTCACAAACGCAGCCAGTCGATGAAAAACAATAATGAGCATTTCTCATTTGCTGCCACCAAAACACAACAACCCACCATAGTGTAGTTTCATGCCAGTAACCCTCTGCCACATGTTTGTTTTACTAAGACATCAGGCTTTCCTGCACTCCTCCGTGAAGCACAGAGGCGCACGAAATGTCATAAAACTTTCTTGTGAACAATACTTTGTTTATGTTTGCCAAAAGACATATGCATAGAGATATACACAAACACATGATAATACAGTATATACGTAATGTAAGATGGTGGGAATTCAGTCATTTCAGCAGGGCAATTTTTTTTTACAGCTCCTGGTAACCCAACAAATCCAAAGTGTTATGCATGCTACTATGCTTGACTGTCCACCGTAAAATAAAGACAGAAATTACATGTAAAAGATATAATTAGGGCTGCTCCCAACTAAAGATTTACCTAGTTGACTAGTAGTCGTCAGATCAAGTCATTAGTTGACTAGCTGTTGCGTGTTTATGATATTAATTTAATTTTTTAAATACTTTTGGGGCACAAAGTGATCCACCTTTTAAAGGCTAACAGCTAAAGTGGTAAAGATTATGAATGCCAGAACAACCAGCAAGGAAACTGAATATTTCACATTGTTCAAAACATGCAAATATCTCCCAGCTTCACTAAAACAAATATTTGTGGACTTATCAACACGATGGATGATGTATACTCAAAAAATAACTCACTATAAACTCACTCCTAGACCGCTTCACACCTCCTATTCTCCGCCTGAACCCACCATGTCTTCCTCGTCCCTGGAGTCAGAGTCCTGGTTGGAGCCGCTGTAGATCACCTCGGTACTGTATTCCTAGTTGTTAAACTGGCCTTTGGCGGTCTTGGAGGATGTGTCCCAGTCTAATAGGACCGTAAACTGAGCTTACTAGCTAATAGCAGCTACAGCACAGTTAGCAGCAGTGCACCAGTGACTTCAATGCAACAATCTCCTGATACTTTCTTCCCGGGCCTATCAGCAAGATGCAGCTCCCAAATTTGTTTGCGGTGGGGTTTTTTTGTTTTTGTTTTTTCTGCAACAAACAGATAAATAAAAACTTAATAATTCTCTGTCCACATGTTGCAATGTATTTATTGGCCGCACAGACCACCGCTGTCTACAACGCTGCCTCCGCATTTGCCTTTTTCTCAGGAGGTACATTTTTACAGCCTCCTCCAGTGTTGCCATTATTGTTTTTGTCCGAAACTTTTGACTTTTCCTCTTTTTCTTTGGGGTAACTTTTTCACTTTGAGTGGGCCCCTCTAGTGAATGCACCCATGCCAAAATAAAGTATGCATGGAAGTAAGTATGTGGGCAGTGATGCTTAGATCCTTTGAAACATAGGTGAGCCTTGAGACTCTTCTCACTGATTAACAGTTTAGTTGACTATTAGAGGTCAGCGTTCGATATAATTTGTACTTGTAAGAGAACATATGTCCATGTTCTGTCCATTCACTGTGCGTGCCTCTCTATGTCTCAAAGACTGAAAGGTTTTTGCTCTGTTTGAGATTTGCAAAAGCAGGAATGGAGATTGGTTCACTCAGATCAGGATTTAAACAAGGAAAGTAACAGATGTGAGTTTCTGTTGGCTATACTGAGGATATAGTTGTAATGTTGTGTAGAGGCTTTATTGATATGATAGCAGAGGGACATTGTGCACACACTGTTTGTGGCAGGTGTGTTGTTGTGGGGTTACTGATGAGTATCACCCACTGGACAAAAGACGACAGTTAAAGGATCAAGTCAAGTCTCCCACATGCTTTCTCACATACATAAACGCATCTACACACAGCCTGTACACACACAAAACATAAATGCACCCATTTTTGCGCAAAGTGCTACTGACACGGGAAATGATACAGATTAACATTCGTGCACAAATACATTAACACACAAACACACACACACAGACACACACACACACAACAAGGTGTGTCCCCTTTGCAGTGATGTTAAAGTAGCCAGGTATTTACGCTCTTGCTTGGCTTATCAGATTTCAGTATCTCCCCCAAGGCGCTGTAACACAAAAAGATAGATAGCCATCCAGGCGTGACCTCAGACATACACACAACGCACACAAAGACACACACGCACACACGCACACACACACACACACACAGGAGATAGATGACAACCCAGGCATGATGTCAGACATCATCAGGGATTACCTTCTTACAAA
Source organism: Lutjanus argentimaculatus (assembly GCA_034769285.1). Lineage (NCBI taxonomy): Eukaryota > Metazoa > Chordata > Actinopteri > Lutjaniformes > Lutjanidae > Lutjanus > Lutjanus argentimaculatus. The sequence continues at coordinate 22,779,384 of JAWZSL010000009.1, read as the reverse complement.
AACTGTGATTAAACAGAAGCATAAACAAAATGAGTTTTATGGTTTTGTGGAGGATTTTAAAGCTGTTGAAGCATTTGTGTGTTTGATTTGTGAGCCGGTTTTCCTTCTTTCTTTCTTTCTTTTCTTTCTTTCTTTCTTTCTTTCTTTCTTTCTTTACAGTACATGTAAATCCTTACAGATACAGATATGGATACAGAGGGAGCCATCTGTCCAAACTCTGCTTTTATTTCATCCATATTTCTGCACATTTTCTGAAAAAACAGAGTAGTACTACTGGTTGTCGTGGGGGGCAGTGTAGCATCATAGCCAATAGTACAAGTGAGACATTACCACAGGACACAACAAAGAAGTTTTAAGAATCTGAAAATGTTGGGAATTGTGTTGTCTACAACACTGCCTCTGCTTTTGCCTCTCTTCAGTTGGTACATCATTACAATCTCCTTCAGTGTCGCCATATTTGTTGTTGTCAGAAACCTTTGACTCTTTTCTTTAGGGGCAAATTTTCTAGCGGTATTGCTTAATATCCATACCGATGTAAAGTGCACATGGAAGCATGTGGGCAGTTACATCGTTTCAAACAGATGCATCTACTTTCGTATATACAGGGGCATAAATGAGCCATAAGAATGTCATTTCCCAGTCTGCATTGTACAAATGTACCTGTTTGCAGTAGTCATGTTAACATTACAGTTGCCCTCGCTGCGTCAGAATGTACTTAAATGTATGAATGGTTCTGTGTTTTGGCTTTTGTTGATTCACTATTGGCTATCTGAATATCTCTACAGCTAACTGAGCTTGAGAAAACAAGAGTTTTGCAGTCGATTGATCCTTTTCAGTTATGGTAACCTGTCTGCATTTTGCTCGCACTGATAAGCCGACTGAAAACTTGATCAGATCAGCACTGATAGTGTTTCGTATATGTCATGTTTTGTGTATATATATATGTGGTAATGGAAGATTAGAACCTAAGGAAGTTCAAAGTAAGCTGAACTGCCTCCTTGATTTTTTTCTCATGCTTTCTGGGTTGCCAGGTCCCTGTCCCGGTTTGAAGAAGAAACGTATGTAAATCCTGATAATTTAGCGGCGTGCATGGCAGTTATTCATGTTGCTGCAGTTGCGGAGCCAGGTGAGCCTGGCTTCACCTGGCTGATAGCATCTGATTTCACATCAGCTCTGCCTCCAGGCCCTGAGGCCCCGCCACCGTTTATTTAACTCTAATCATTTTAAGGCATCTTCTCTTTACCACCATCACTAGAAGATAGATAGAGGGAGATTGAGGGAGAGAAAATAGAGCAAAAGAGAAGGTCAGACTGAGAGGGAGAAGAGATAAAGAAATGTAAATCTATACAGGAATGAGACGCACTTTCAGATCCCAAATTTTGGCCGCTAGTGAGTCTAGTTTTCTTCTTTGGTACAATTTCTTTTTTTCTTTTTTTTTTTTTAAACCGGAAAGTGATTCTGACAAACAACACACCGGGACAATAATATGATGATGGGGTTTGTAGGGGGTGAAAGGTCAAATAATGTAGGTGACAGCTTGGGCTTTGAAGTTTCGCAGCAGGTAGCCCTGCACCTCCCCCTCCTTCCCCATCCTCCCTCAGGCTCTTCGTCTCTCCCCCCTTTCTCTGTCAGTCTGTCTTTTTCAGTCTTACTCCCAACACATATTTCTCCCCCTTTCTATCTCTTTCTCTCTGAAGTTCTGCTCATCCTGCTTAAGCAACTAGCATGACTTGTGTTGCTTTACATTGATAGAAGGAATGGTTTGCATAGTCGAGGTGGCTTTTCAGTCACAAAGTCGACTCTACACTGCAATTTTAAAGGGATAGTTGAGATTATTTGAAGTGGGGTTGAACAAGGTACTTATCCATAGTCCGTGTATTAGTTTGGAGAAGCAGAGAGGAATACCAGCATGGTAGCTAAGCAATATACTGATGTGGAGAGGGTCAACAACAAAAGGTATTTTAGTAACTTAAAAAACTGAAAACATCTATATCAGTTTAAGTGGACACTATAGAAGGAATAGCATCACCCCTTTATTTCTCTGTCAGACAGTCTTTTCTGACAGGAAATGACAGTTATGTAAGCCAAACATCGCTGTCTCCAAACCAACCAAACTCCATTGGCAAAATCACTCATTTTACCTCTCAGAACACAGGAGTTTCTACCACCTACCACTTCTTCCCCATGTGAGTTTTTTTGTGCTTTCATGTGACTTTGGTGAATCTAAACAAAACTTTTAAAACATGGAATTCATACAATGACACAAACCAATGAACAGTTCAAGGCAGCAGATGATCAGCAACTCCCATGTTTTATAAGCTAAAATTACTGATTTTGCCTCTGGAGTTTGGCTGCTTTGGAGAGAGCGATATTGGATTTTATGACGGCAATTCCCTGTCAGAACAGGCTGTCTGAAGACAATGGAAGTGGTTGATTTTTTAGGTGGCTAACCCTGTGAATAGAGGTTCATTGCTCAGCTTCCGTGCTAGTACTCCTCTCTGCTTGTCCAAACTGGGGGTGTATCGACTGGGATCCACTGCAGCAAATTATCGAAAGGACCTCATACTATAATCCAACTTCAAATAATCCAAACTATCCCATTAGAGGTCCATCTTTGTTTTCTTATTAAAGTGCATTGTTCTTTAAATTGGGTTCAATATTATATGAGCTATGGCCGCATGAAGCCTGTTGCAAACTGAATGGCCAGCTTGGCTTTTTTTAAACTCTGCCCATGTGTGGAGTGTTCGCTGAGTGTGTATGCTCCTCTACAGTGCTGCGCTGCTTGACATTCATTCAGCTCCACTCGATCACATCTGCTGGCTTGTCAAGGTGTGCCATGATTCAAGCATGTACTACGCCCTGTCAGATTTTAGCAGCAGAAAACAACACTTTTTTGGGTGAGTTACAACCTAAGCGAGAAATAGGTTGTTTAGTGAAAACACTCTGGAAGGACTTCTTCGCCTAAGGGATGGAACTGAGATGTGTGTGCGGCCCCCCACAGTCAGTCCAAGGCACACTGCTAAAGCATGTGTGCACACGGACAAAATAATGTCCAAGTTTGTGCGTGTGTGTTCAAACACATACAGTTACATCAACATACTTGAAGACATCTGTCATATGCATGAATGCACTTGCACACTCAAGTCTACACACTTCACTCTCTCAAAGACTCCCAGTCACACACAACAGTTTTCACATCACTTCCTTTTGCAGCGCTTTCGCAGTGTCCCCAGAGTGCCAGGACCGCACCGCACAGTGTCATCTAAAGAGCAGACATTTGTTCCCGTTACTCCTTCACTCTGATGAGACACTCTGAAGCTACCACTTCTAGTAGTTCCCTGAGTGTGTGTGAGCGAGAAAAAGGGAGTTACACAGAAATGTCTGTGGATAGGAAAGAAGAGGTAGGCAGTCAATGGGCACAGACAGAGGGAGACAGAGGAAGGGGAAAAGAAAACTGAAAGACCAGTGAGCAGGGTCTGAACATGAGTCCCCACATTATTGGAGGGAAAAATTATTTTACAGGGATAGTTTGGATTTATTAATTTAATATTTAATCAGGTAAGTCCCATCAGATTATATGAATCGGGGTTGTATGAGGTGGTCATCGACAATATTTCCACCACTTTACTTTGCTGTCAGACAGTCTTTTCCACTGTTTTATGAACCAAATATTCTCTGCAAACCAACCAAACTCCATAGTCAAAATCAGTCATTTTACCTCACAGAACACAGACGTTGCTGGTCTGCCACTGCCTAGATTTGTTAGTTAGTTAGTGTTATTGTGTGAGTTCAGTGTTTTGAAAGGATAGTTCAGATTTACCGTCACAAAATTAACACAAACAAACTGAGGCAGTGATAAACCAGCAACTCACGTGTTCTGCGAGGTAAAATTACTGGTTTTGCCTATGGAGTTTGGTTGGCTTGGAGAGAGCGATATTTGGCTTATATAATGGTTTCCCATCAGAAAAGGCCATCGTCTGATGGCATAGTAAACCAGTGAAAATATTCTAAATATAGTGTACACTTAAACTGATACTGATTTTATTTCTAAATGGACCTTTTGTAAGTGGCTAAAATACTTTTTGTTGCTGACCCTGTCCACAGAACAATTTTTTCATTCTTTTAGCCCTGAAATGTTTAAAATATACTCATTTAAAGTTTGCACCCCTGTAGCCAGTTTAAATTATGCTCTCCCACACCAACAGGCCTTTGATCCAGCCCCCACATAAGTGATCACAAAAGACACATAATTACATGATTGATGGTAATTTCTCTCATTAGACTACTGTGAAAGTTATTATGATATATTCGATATTATTCTGATGGAGAAGCTTTAACTTTGATTCTCTATTTGAATGCCAGTTACAGATACAATTGATCCTCTCGGGATATTTTTGCAGCAGTGATTCGGAGGTCATAGCCGGAGGCAGACATGGATTGCCCCAGGCCATCTTTGTGTTCACCGCTTTAGCTGATATGCCTCAGAGGCCCACAGGGTTGTGATGTTATGAATCCTTATTTATGAATGAGTTTTGGGCAATTTTTTGGGACCAAACTCATGCTGAAATTTGTGAAGAAGGTCTTGATGCCAAAGTTTTTTTCGATATTGAGACACTCATAAATTTGTATTCTATAATTCCAGTGTTTTCTTTATTATTCACATATGGTGGAATCACAGCTAAAAAATAAAATACTTTTATGGGAAAAGTTTAAAATATTACACCAACTTGCTTGACCCCTCGCAGAAGAGCACTCCCGTTCATGTGTTTCAAGTTCCCCTTGCATTGGACCCACTAATGGGTCCTATCTCTCTCCCTCTCTCCTCATGCTGTGGTCTCACTAATGGACAGATGGCATCCCATTGTTTACTGGGCCAAGGTACAATGCCTTATCGGCCATAGCAGCGGAAACTGGGCTAGCGTTTCTGCTTGACCCAGCTCAAATCTGCCTCCAAAAAAAGGAGGAGGGGAAGAAAAGGGAGGGATGGAGGGAGGGAGGGTAGAAGAGTGGCCGGCCAAGAGAGACTGTTGCAAAAAAAAAAAAAAAAAACTCTGTCGTGCAGTATGATTTCTGCCCTCTGTTTGCACCTCTTTGACCCCGGATAGTGTGTGCATTTCTGTGTGTGCGTGTGTGTGCTGTGATGGTCAAACCTCCCCCTCCTCCACCTCCCAGTAATCGAGTGAGCTGTGACAGCCCCCATCATATACACTCACACACATACACACATGCCTTGGGGCTAGAGGTGATTTCTTGATGATGGGATGCAATCAGCTCAGAGCCAATCAGTAATGAGCGTTAATCAGCTGATCGATCGGAGGAGAGGGTCTCTGTGGCCACAGTCCTTGCTTCACTGCGACTTTACTGTGTTTGGGTGGGTGAAGTTATGAATAAGATGAGAATGCCAGACATTGTATTGTTCATAATTAACAGTAAATATGAAACTAACTTGGTAGGAGAGGTTTTGGGATGAAAAAAACCCAAAACAATAAGAAACACAAAGCTTGTTGTCCAAATCAAAGAAGCATTCAGATCCAAAACAAAAATATTTAATTTTCATATTAAAGCCACAGCCAGATTAACAGTATCAGGGTGTAGAAGATAAGTGATATGCACACTAGCCCAAAGCCAGCAAGAACCAGAGGGTTTCAGGTGCAAAACTGATAATCAATGAGATCTGCAATGTTTTGTTTTGTTTTTCCATTTTGTTTTGGGGATATCTTCAATGCGAATATCACTGATGTTTTGTTTCAGTGTGCTGTGATGTCTTTTTCCTTAAACTTTCTGCAATATTTTCTTCATATAGGGCAGTTTTTTATATTTATGTTTATATTTTTGGTGAGTATATAAAACGTATAAAAACATAAACTAAACTGCATTAAGCATATTGTCAATTAATTGTTGGGCTACATTTTTTGTCGTTCATATACTCATCAGATCTGTTGCTGTGCTGGTGCAGCTACCAAAAGAGTGACTCGTGCATCACCACCACTGAGGGCCCCTGTCTCAGCCCCTCAAACCTCCAGTTCCTCCCCTCCTTTTAACCCCTGAGGGTCTGAGACCTGGGGAACTTTTAATTATCCGCAGCCCCGGCTCTCTTCTCCACTAGCCACTGAATGGTCAACAGGCTTTTTACAACTTACCGAGGCATCAGTGCTTGAATAATAATAGAAAACAATGTCAGCGTGCATGGAGAAGTGTCTAAGGGGGGCCCCGACTGAGAGAGAGAGAGAGAGAGAGAGAGAGATCGACAGAAAGAGAGAGATAGGGGTATCATTAGATAAGCCTGTCGGCTAATTAGCTCTGCTTCAGGAGGAGGGGACCCCCCTCCTGATGCCAAGAATGGCCATCAGGCGTTATCCGTGGTCGCCTATTTTTTATGGTCCTTTGCAGACTCCACTGACGAGGTTGTTAAGCAGCATGGAGGGCATATGGTGCCAGGATGGAAGCACACTGTTGTCAGTCAGTCGCACATTGACAGAGGGAAAAATAAAGTTTTACGTTGCTGCAGAGGCGGGACTGAAGATGTCTCGCTCCAGCTGCTTGTTAGCCATGGACTTTAAAACAGGATCCCCTTCAGTGATGGAGGTGTTGGAACTATTCATCAGGTTTGGCTGTGTAGGATGTCCTTAGAGCTGACGACACTGCCTGTTCCTACCAAAGTCTGGATTCACGAGATTTACAATACATTAGCAGGGGAAATTTTTCCCAAAGACAACTGCCAGAAACTGCACTGTGGGAGATGATGAATATGTCACGAGGTTTATTTAGATAGGATTATCTCTTATTTAAAGGGTCACTTCAAATACCAAAAAAGCATATTTTCCCACTTACTCCTATAGTGGTATCCATGCAGATAGTTTCAGTTGTATTTGGCGGAGTTTTCAGATCTACTTTGGCAGTCGTAAGAGAAACTATCTTCTACTACTTCTCAGAAGAAATGTATGTAATGTATATATGAGCCAGGAATGCTTGGCAGTGAGGTCTTATCTTGTGTAACAACAATGTTTTTCCTGGAATGAGATATAAGAGTGAAAGATGTGAGAGAGATTTTCAAATGTCATTTTGGATGTTTTTAATCACCGAAAACTAAATATTATTCAACTCCATTGTACTGGAATGGCAGTCTGTGGAAGAGACAACAAAACCCAACATTATCTGCATAGCTAGATGCTTGTTGATTTGTTTTTCAGTGAAGTGACCCTTTAAATTGCAATGGATTCCTAAACTCTTCACTTTAAAGGTCCAATGTGTGACATTTATTGACATAATATGACATGAGCAAGTTTGGTTTATTTCTTCAAGGTTTTTATTTTACTTCTTCTGTTTTTAGTTAGTCAGTCAGTTAGTTAGTTTGTTAGTTTGGGTTTTATGGTAATTATAAATGTATTTTAATACTTTTATCATGAGCGATGTCTCAACAATTTGGTAGAAGCCTGCTTTTAAAAATGATTGTCATTTTTGCCTTAAGCAAATAAAAATGCAGAGCAATAAAATTTTCATTCCACTGTGCTACTGTAGAAAGGTGGTGGTGCAAAGTGGCCGCCTCCGTGGAGGAGGACCTGCACCTTCTGCAGATATGAAGGACTCTTTCTAATGAAATAAAAACACAATGATTCTTATTTTCAGGTGATTATACACTAATGAAAACATACTTGATTACATTTCTGCTGTATTCTGCCAATAGATTCCCCGACATCACATACACTGGACCTGGATGGGTTGTAAATGTGATTCTATGTTTGAGGTAAGTACTTAAAGTCAGTTGCTAGCATTTGTCAGTTTGGGTTTGTACAGATGAGTTCCCACAAGCCAGAATTTGGTCCAAACTGTTTTCTGAATTCAGAAGTCAACCCTCAGACTCCACCACATTACAGTTGTTATCAACGCTCAAGAAAAGCCTCCTCCCAAAGAGGAGGGAAAGAGCCATACATAATGCATTAATTCAGTTGAATACATATTAAGAGCTTTGAACACTCCTACCTTGTTTTTCACTCTCTTGCCAGCTATTTGCATCGCATTGTGTGGTGCTCATTTAGTATTTATATTACTGTATGCACTGGCTTTTGTGCAGTCGGTTCATAATAGTCCACTTTTTTCCAATTAATCACAAAAGATTTTTGTTTTGCCTGCAGCACATTTAGAGGGACTCACAATAGTAAGCAAGAGCCCATACATCAAACACAACTTTCTTTCTTTCTTTCTCTCTTTCTTTATTTCTTTCTTCATTCTTTCCTTTCTTTCTTATCTTGTATTTCCCTTTTTTCTTTTCTACACTCTTAGAACGAATGGTGCTAACTAGAACCATAAACAGTTTTTTGGCATGTCCACATAGGAGAACCCTTTTTGGTTTATGGTTTTACTTGGAGCCCTTTTAGAGGGATCTCCCTAGAGCTCAACACAAAGGGTTATACTAGAACCATCTACAGAGGACCTTTCTATGGTGCAATGATTTCACTCAGACCTCTCTCTGGAGGTTCTAGCAAGAACCTTTCTATATACTGAGTGCTAATAAGAAACCATGTGGGGGGCTCCACGGAGAACCCTTTCATAGCCCAAAGGTTTGATCTAGAACCCACAAAAAGGGTTTTATCAAGAACCCTTTTACATTATGGTGCAAAGAATGCCTGACAAAAAGGAGCTGTTTCTTTCAAAAACGTCATTTTGGGTGTAAAGGGTTCTTAAAGGACCTTCAGTTATACAAAGATTCCTTGGCAAACCCTTCCTTCAACAAAGGGTTCTTCAGAAGCAGGAAGAACCTTTTTGGACCCCTTATTTCATTCAGTATATACAACTCTTCATTTTCTCTATCATTCTCACTTTCTGTGCCTTCCCTTTAGATCACCTCTGTACATTTTCCCCTTTTCTACCTCCCCCTGTGAGCTTTACAGTTTTTTGGCCCTTGCCACACCACCCTCTCCTCTGCTCATCCATCCATCCATCCATCCATCCATCCATCCATCCCCCCAACCATCACCTCTTCATCCCTCCTCTCTTTTCACCCTCCCCTCCCTCCCTCTCTCTTGCACAGTGGTGGCTGGGCAGGCCGAGCCCTGGGGCAAGAGAAAGAGCGCCCAGATCTGCTCTGTGTCGTGTGACTAGTTATTTTTATCTCCAGTCACTTTCTAGGCCCAAACAGTTCCCTCTCCATCCCTCCTCACTGTCTCTCGATTTCATTTTATTTTCTTCCTCTCTTCATTTTGATTTTTTCTGTCTCGTTTTTTGGCAGGGGTCCTGGTTTACTCACTGTACTGTATTTACTTCTAACAAGCAATGTAAGATAAGACGAGTGGGCAGTGTTTGCGTGTATACAAGCCTGTGTGAGTATGTGTGTGTGAGCATGTGTGTGTGTGTTGGTGAGATGATTCAACTTGCTTTGTGTCATTGATGTTGACAAGCATAAACACAAACCTGCTCTCTCTGCTGGTGAACGTTGCTGAAAATCACAGAGAAGAAACACAGAAACACATCGCAGGTGATCACTGGGATTTAAAAAACTACACAAATATATTTAAAGGGATAGCTAACATTATTTGAAGTGGAGCTGCGTGAGCTGCTTATAAATAGTCAGTGTATTAACTATAATAGATGGTGGTCGACACACCTCCAGTTAGGGGAAGCAGAGAGGAGTGCCACTGTGGACAGAGTCAACAACAAAAGGTATTTTTGCCACTTAAAAAAAAGGTCCACCCCAAAATAATTAATATCAGTTTAAGTGTACATTATATTTAGAATGTTTTCACTGCTTTACTTTGCTGTCTGACAGCCTTTTCTGACAGGAAACCGATGTTATATGAGCCAAATATTGCTCTCTCTAAACCAACCAAACTCCATAGGAGAAATCACGAATTTTAACTCAGAGAGCACAGGAGTTGCTGGTCTACTGCTGCCTCATTCCATTATATACCACTAGTTAGTTGCTATCATGTGATTAAAGTGTTTTAAAGGGATAGTCTGGATTTACCAAAGTCACACAATGACACAATCTAACTAACATTGCAAGGCAGTGGTACACTAGACCAGCAACTCCCATGTTCTGCAAGGTAAAATTACTTATTTCGCCTATGGAGTTTGGTAAGTTTGGAGAGAGCGATATTTGTTATAAATGGGGTTTCTTGTCAGAAAAGGCTGTCTGATGGCAAAGTGAAGAAGTCAAAATATTCTAAATGTAGCATACACTTAAACTGACTGATTTTTTTTAGGGGGACCTTTTTAAGTTGCTAAAATAGCTTTAGTAGCTGACCCTGTCCACAGTGGTTCATTATTTAGCTTTTGTGCTAGCCTGCTTCTCATAACTGGAGGCATGCTAAACAACATCTGCTGTTGTTAATATACTGACTACTAATAAGTAGCACATACAACCACACATCAAATAATCTGAACAATCCCTTTAAAAAAGAAGTACCCCATTTGTCTCCACCATTGTCCATATACATTTTCAGTATACAAAGTATATCAGCATGTTAGTACAACTTCCATGCTGCAGCAACATTTTATGAACATCAGAATCAGCCTTTCTGGAAAGCACCTTGGAGACTTGTCCTGGAGAGTTCTGGGCATGTTGGTTAGAACAAAATATGTTGTCAGGAAAGAGGACACACACACAAACACACGCGCGCAGCACACACACACACACACACACACACACACACACACACACGGTCTGCTCTTCAGGAGGAAGCCCATTGTGCGGAGAGGAGATCGATGGAGGGGTCAGGCCATGTCAGAAGAGGTAAAGCAGAAACAAGCAGAAGATTGTTTTCTGCGTCTCCCGCTCCTCCGCTGTCTAGAGACCCCGCTGGTCAGTGCTTTGCGCCAGGGTACAACCTTTCAGCTCCAAGAGAAGACACTGTTAGCTTGCAACAACAAGTTCTTTCTGTGCAAATGTAAAAAAAAATGTCAGCAGAATAACATGAGGCATTTGAGACCAAACTGATACCAAAACCTGCAGTATGTATTGAGTACTATGATCAATTTACCATCACCTGCTGGTGTACATAATTTTTTTTTTTTTTTTTTTTTTTTTTTTTGCTGTTTCTCACTTATGTCTCCATTGCTGATTTTCTGGTTTCAGACCAGACAGATGCAGCAATTGATATTTTCAGTGCGGTATGATCCCTTTGTTATTGTATTGGGATTGTTAACTTGTTCTTTTTGAGACCATAATGACTAAATACTTGATACTCACAGTTTCTTATGTGTTCATATTCATGTAATCTCTTTCAAAAGACAACATATGAATATTCTTATGAATGCAGAATCTGTAGCCAAGTGACAAGCGTTATGGTTTCTATTTGTAGTCCGGTGGTAGTCTAAGTAGTATTGACAATCACATTTGAGCAGGCTCTGGTTGCATGCAGGTAAACAGTCCATGCGCAGAGCAAAACAGGTGAACATATTGGGCGAAATGCAGTATCGGAACCCATCAACTACTGTCCGATGATGATTTAGCTCTTAATTAGCTTTTTTTTTAAAATGTATCTTTATTCATAGGCAAATTAGCCAAAATGTTGTCTGCACTTACAAAACATAAAAAGGTTTGTTTTTCAAAGTATATATTTCAAATAAATTACAGGGTTTTCTTTGTCTTCTACATTTTTTTCTACTTTTTATTATTTCTGGGCTTATTTTTTTTTTTTTTCTGTTACTATTAAGCTATATTATAGATGTTTTCTCTGTATTGTTGAATTTAGATTAAGTTTTCTGCAGTCAGCAGTGGTTGTCTGTGTGTTTGTGTTTGGGTAAATAGATGGCTTGTAGAAGGGTTAGTGTGGTTCAGAAAAACAAAAACAATCCTTTTCCTGTACAATTACTATTTTATTTTATTTTGACAATCAATAAAAAAAGACAGCCTTTGAAAGACTTATTTTATGGCTGTTGGAATTGTTTTGAATATTGTCATTTATTGAGTGGTCACATGGCCACATGCACTGCTCCTCTTGATTAGGACTTTTGGGGACTGAGCTCAGCACCAACAAACAAACCAGAAACATGAGTGACTCTATTCACTTTCATTAATCTGTGACGAGTCTCCCTGCGGTTCAGAAGAATGTAAATAATACAGCAAATTGCTGAGTAATAATAGATTTAAACACACAGAACAGTGGCGTGCTCTCTTTATCATAACTGTTAATTCCTGCTGTCTTTTGCTGTTATTATCCATCAGCTGTTATTTTCGGATGCTGGCCCCAACTGATAAGTGTGGGAAAGGAGCATGTGGTTCTCCACACCAGTCCTCCAACCTCACCCACAATGGTCTGCTTTGTCCACCTCACCAACCTCCTGCCCCATCTTGGGTGCTACATAGGGTTGGCATTGTGCTTAATAAAGTTACAGTCGCCCTAGGACGTCTGACTTCCCTTGATAGCAAAAAGCGGCACATCAGGGGTGTAACAGCCTGGGACAAAAGACTGCAACTGCCACTTTACCACAGCCAGGCCGAGTGTAGCTCAGCAGGACTATGGCCAGAACTGCCTAGTGAGGTTATAGCAAGCCATGAAATGCAATTATCATTGAAAAACCTAGCTGCATGGTGAATTCCTGATGTATTTAAAATAGAGGAGATTCTGTCTGCAGGGCAGATCATTGACGTAGCTAATGAGTTAGCCCTGGCTGGCACCAAACCAAGCTAATAATTCACTTGGGCTTTCTTATGACCCTACAGTCCTAACATGCCTTGTGTCACATCTTTTTAGGGTGGGGGTTGAGGGGGTAAGGAGCTGCAGATATGCTAGCAGAGCCCTTGTTTCAGACTGTAGAAGGTGATGAAGGTTTGATTAACTGAACAAGGTAAAAGTGTCTGAATGCAAGGGTGCAGGCACAGACACTTAGCATTATCAAATTAGCTGCTAAGGAGTTGTTTCATTGATGCTCATAATTTGGGACAACAGAAGACAGGGCAGTGATGTGTGGAGTGTTGACGATGATGGATAGGATGAGGGTTAGGGTGGGCAGATTGTTTCAAGACCAACCTGTGGCTCATTTACCGGTCTCTAAATTACGGATTTCTCTGGGTTTCACCATCGTTGGAAAATTTTGTGATAATGTAAGTACACAAGTGTTTTAGACAGTTTAGTTGCTGAGTTTTGGAGACATTGGCCATAGAAAATGTTTGCCTTTTTTCTAATATAATGTGCTCAAAGCACCAAAAAAACACACACACATTCGGTTCATAATTTAGTTTTGAAAAAAAATTGTTTGTTCGTTTTTGTTTTTCATTTGTTTGTTTTATTGCTTTGAGAACCAGAACAAGGTGACTGTATTAATCAAAATAGCCCGGTTCATAAGTTGCCCTGTGTCTATGTGATCCTTCGATTTGATACATTTTTTTACACAGATTGTTATCCGACAAACCAAACATTTATAGATATCATACAAAGAATAATGTGTAAGATAATTATTGCTAGTGAGCTGCTGAGCTGCTTACTTAATCTTAATAACATGATTAAACTATTAGTGTCTGTTTGTATAGAAACCCCAATTTATCTGAAAAAAATAGCTGTTCATAACAGCTTATTTATTTATTTATTTATTTATTTATTAGCTCTAAATTGACCCTGAATACTCTATTGTGCTTACTGCTACTGATATCCTTGTGACTCGTTCTCATCACTCATTACTGGCAATGCATTCCCACATGTTTCACTCTATAGTTTGTTTGCTACCTTTACAGCTATCTAGCTCATGTCACAGCCAGCACACGGCCAGCTCCTGACTGATGGCATGCTCTTCGTTCCCCAGAGCTGCTGGGTCCCCTGGTACTCTCATTCCCCCCCCTGCCACAACGCTCCCTCAGGGTGTCACCACCAGAGAGTGTGTGTATGTAAGTGTGTTAATGTGTGTGTATGTGTGTGTGAGTGTGTGTGTGTGTGTGTGTGTGTGCGTGTGTGTGTGTGTGTGTGTGTGTGCTGTATCTCCCCTGTGCAGGTAGCTAACTGTGACAGCTCAGTCCACAGGTAATAGTCAGGTGGCTGAAAGGCGGACCCCCTTGGGAAGATCTCCGTTCAACAGACCCCAAGGGACAGAGAGAGAGAGAGAGAGGAGGAGAGAGAGAAGAGAGAGAGAGAGAGAGAGAGAGAGCATAAAGATACACCAGAAGAAGGAGGTGGAAAGGTCAACCAGCAAGGGGTTTGAGAGTTGAGGTGAGCGTTCCCCGTGACTTACCCACAACCACCATTCACTCTATCGTACCCTACCCAGCCTCTGCCCCCACCACACTAACATACAACTGTTGTGCGTTTATGTGTGTGCATGCAAGTATATCTATATACAAACTGATTGGTGGTTCCGGCTTATTCTGAATGCACACACAAAGAGTGTGGATGCTGGTCGACATCTGCCTGCTGATGGTAAGGAGGTCAACATCTGACAAGTGCATGATAAATGGCTGCTTGCTCCTCCATTTCCCGCTTCCACTTGCGCTCCATGAAGCTCTTTGGCTGGGTGGTTGGGAGCACAGCCATTTATTGCAAGAGCCTGGGAACATGGGCACTTCAAATTCTCTGATGAAATATTTTATAAAATGTTATTAATCTGAGCATGTTATGCAGTGTATCCATGCAGGTTCCCAGGATCAGGTTTCACTTATTATTATTTACTTATTTATTAACAAATGAAAGACGCAAACTATATTAATCATTCTGATGCATCTGCTCATCGCCTACTTTGGTGCACAACAGACTCAGGAATTTGAGTTAAACATTGAAAAGTGTCATATCACATGTCCCATGTTGATAGCTAGCTAAATACAGAATTTCAGCTCTGTGTTGCTAAAAGTTGAAGATTGACTTCTGGGTGGATGTTTGAGCCTACATAAGTGCACGTCATCTTTTAACTGGAAGAAAACATAGCTGGCATACAAGGAAATTGATTTTTTTGCATTTTTGCATTGCATTATATTGTAAAACAGGTACACAGTATGACCTGGGATGTGATCCAAAATGGTTAAACAGGCAATTTTTATTTCATCTTGACTTTAAGGGTAGAATGAGATCAGAATTATAGTTTAAAAGACTGCTGCCGTGCATGAAGGATGTGCTCCACATCATCCACCACCTTGATCTCCACACCTTTACTTGCAACATATGAAGTAGGGATGTCCTGCATTAGTACTGAACATTAGCATTGGATGTAAATTATGATGTGCAGAATTATCCAATATGGATGTATTTCCAAGAATACTGGGCTGCCTCAAACTATTGATTTAATAGACAGAAAGAAGACAGGACCAGTAGTAATGCCAGACATATCTCCATATAATGTGATAATTATATAATGATAGATAATTGGTCCATTTAGAACACAGGATTTTTCCTGCCTTAGAGGCTTGAACCTTAAAGGTAACCTCTCAGTGGTTTTCCTGCTTCCTAATAACAGATACTCACATTTTTAAAGACATTCATGAAATAAGGTCTTACCTTCCCTGATACCTGTGCATGGACAGGTGGTGATTTGATAGCCGTACTCAAACTGAAGAGCATTACAGCAGGTGTTTGCAGGATTCTTAATAGCTCCCATGTGCCTGAACATGCCTTGGCCTAACTGACAGTAAGTGTGCATTCAGGGGATGGATCAAGGTGGATTTGCACGCATGCTCTTCAAAACTTTTTCATCCTCCCAGACAGACATGCTTGGTGTGGATGTTGAAGGGAATGGGAGGGGAAGGAACTATTGTGTTGTCTGTTCCTCTAGCCAACCGCACAATTTGAGTCAGACAGTTTACTTGGTCATGGAAACATTCCTACTCATGTGTCACGAGATGGCAAGACCTCCCGAATCTTGCGCTGCGTCGCCGACGAACCCCATTAAGAAAACTCCCCGACAAGGCAACACAAACAAGATTCTCTTCCTCTTGACTCTTCTTGTCAGGCCTGCCCTTTATCACCCTCTCCAGTTTTTATGAAGGGAGGCCTATCTTTGGACTATCATTTGACATCATGTACACATTCCTCCTACCAGATGCTCCCTTGTGATATGCTGTGTGTGTTCTCCCCCTTGCAATGTGGCTCAATGGGCTGCTTTCTTTCTTTGTAGCTTTCCCCCCTCCATCCACACACACAAACATATAGACCATGTCAGCCACAAAGTCCATTCAGCTGATGGAGACTGCTGGCTGAGGGGGAAAAGCCACCACATGATAGTGGGTACAGCCCCTCACAGAAAACCACCTTTTCTGTCCAAGGGGGGAAACAGACAATGCTTTGTGGACCATATAGAGGGAGTCTACCCCTTCTATTAAAGGCACTGACGCCCAGCTGCTTAAGCACGTCGGCAAAACTATGGACCATTGTTCCACGCATGCCTGCTTTAGTCACATCCCTTCCTCGATAGGCCCCCAGTGATGATCAATGGCCAGGCCCTGCTGGAGTCGCCGAGGGTCTGTGGCACCCCACAGGTCTCTACACTGGGCCCACTCATCTTGTGACTGATCACCCGTCACTCCCCGCCCTCTCCACACCCCTGGCCTGGAAGAGGCACTCGTCCAGTCTCGTCAATTAAACCCACTCAGCAGGTCACAGACTCCTTGTTACCACTTGCGGGCTTTGTCAGACCACATATATGGTTTTTACACCAAAATTAGCGCTTTTAGATAACAAAATAATTGACTTTTATTGTGAAGAATTTTAAGACAGTAAAATGTTTATCCATCATTCCAACATTTGACAAAAGACAAGAGCTTCACAGTAAATACACAACTTCAAGCCAGCGCAAACTCTGCTGAGCTGACCCACCAAACTGAGTCAAGCCAAACAGCACAAGTATGAAAAAGAGTTGACAAGCTTTCATTGCCACCAAAAAGGAGCGAAAATGAGTGTGTCCAGTCAGGTGTCATGCTTTCATCACTGCCAGTCAGAGCTGGAGCCGATAAATACCCGTGACCACTGCAGAGTCATTTGACCTGAGAGTGAATGCTGATTGTACCCTTTCTCATTGAAGACAAAAGCCAGATATTAGTGGGCATTAGTGGGGTTTTTGTCCAGTGTAAAAGGGGCCATAGAAATGAAAAGCTGCATCTCTTTCCTCCACAGTGAGGTACAGTTTTTATTGTCTGAGTTTGCAGGAGATAGGTGTACCCGTTCTTATGTTTTTCATCCTGTCTCCATTTTACGACAGCCTTTAAAAAGCTAATGTCTGTCATCTCATCTGTTTGGTGCAATTAAATTCTTCTTTTAGTGGTATTGAGAGGAGGCCTCGGCTAACACGTCCATCAGAAGAGGAGCCGCGTATAGGAGACATGCTCAGTTAGACCGCATGGTCATAAAGGTTATATTAATGGTTTATGTACCCCACTGCAGCATTGTTAATGGCAAATGGCATTTACTGGGTGCTGCAGAGGAAGGCCATTCAATCCACTGTATGGTTTATCTATCATGTCAAGAGCTCAATAAAAAGCCTTCAGTAATATCAAAGGAGACTCTACACAAAGGCTCTACCCCTGGGCTAGGTTTAAACCTTCTCTTGTGTTCTATGTAACAAAATGAATAGTTTATATTTTCAAAATCCGTCTGAAATTAATCAAATTTAATTCCTCTTTGCGCCGTGCCTAAGTACATGCACACGGACACACAGAGACAAACACACACCACGTGTGTCTGTGTGTGTGCGCACAAGGCAACAAAGCGATCCGTATACACAGTGAAACAAACCCTATTAAAAGAATTTCAGGGGTGTTTCAAATCTGGCTCTGTGAAACAGCTCACGCCTGAACCGGCGACTGATTTCATGTGCCTATTTGATTGTTTGGTGTCCCTTTATCGGCGATGATGTCATCAAAGCGAGTCCCCATGCTACGGCAGGACCTTACAGTTAAGCAATCCCCACAATGCTGGCTGAACGCTGGAGAGGATAACGATAATGATGATGGAGGTTATCGTGGAGTAATTACTGTGCATGGAGGATTGCGCGCAGTGTGAATGAGTAAAACACCCAAGCGAGAGAGATTGAAAGAGGGAATGAGGAAGAAACATTGAAAGGGAGGGGGGCTGTGGGGGAGTTGTATCTCTTAATGTGTCGCTTGATTGAAGTGCGTAAGGTTCTGAGCTAATTACATCCAGAACCGCAGCCTAGGAACAGATGCCACACTTGTGCATCAATAAATGCTTATAAGTAACTTATTTAGGGCTGCCTGCCATGCAAGGAAATGGCATGACTTAAAGCACAAGCGCCCGGGGGCTATTCCCCAGCTCTTTGTCTTGTCATCCTGCATCTTTTAAATCTATTCACCGCTTCAAAACAACACAGGGAGACAGCAGGGCAGGCAAGAAAAAAAGAGAAGAGGAAGAAAAAAAAAAGATACAAATATTCACACTTTGCAGACAGTATTATGTTTGCCGTTTGGGTTGTCTGGCATCAAAGAAATGCTGTCTTCTCCTCGATTTGTGAGTGGTAAAGGAGTGGTGAGAGCGCTGTTTTTAAGGCCAAGCTCCTGTTTGATGAAATGCAGCTGCTCTTTAAAGTTTTAAGATAAATATGTTTTGACTTGAGCATAGAGAGATACATTAGCTTGACAAGTCGGCACTATGTTTTATTTAGCTGTTGGTGTAATAAAGAGTATTAGGCCTAGATGCCTGAAAGTTGCAGAGAATTAAAGGTACCTTCCTGCTTTATAATTGTGTTTGTGTGTGGTGTTTTCCTGGCAGAGCATACGTTGACACGCCATCATTTTCACTGACCGCTGTGAGTGACAGATTCAGACAGACAGGTTGACTGCCTTGACAATTCCACAGCAGAGCACATATATAACAGAGTATGTAATCAAAGCCAGACCTTAGCTTTCTGCAAAGATAACAGGCAATTAGTGTTGCCACAGCCACGGAGCGTTGCTGTTCACTACATGCATGTGATTGACACAATTCATTTCAACATTCGTTCTGAATTGTTTGAGGTTTATCCTTGGTAAAGCATTTGAGTCATTAGCGTGGTGCTGAATGCAACTTGTTTTTGTGTTCTCAATTCATCTTTCATTACTGTGTCACCTGTTTTATGTCTGTACTGTTGTGTTCTTACATTTTTAGCTGGTACTCTATGCAAATTAGACAGAAACATATACAATGGCTGCATGCCATGGTGCTCACACTCTCTAGTAACTTTCTGTGTGTATGTTAGATCAGGGGCCCTCCAGTCTGTGACAGTATTATGTAATGTGGCTTGCAAAGAGATTTTATTTAATATTTTTTCTAGTTTTTATGCCAATTTAAACTACCCATTCAACAGAAAACTACTGAAACAAAAACGCAACTCAAATTTTAAAAATTGCTGAGTATGTGTCCAGCGTACATCTAATGTCTATAAAAATGCATGCTTTTTGCTTTTTTTTTTTAATGTTTGCGTTTTGTAATATTTATGTATTTATATTTATAATATTTAGCTTTCTTGCAGTACTTGAACCCTATGAAATGACAATATCATAAGTGGCCTCAAGCCAATTTTTAGTTTGAGACCCCGGTGATTGAGGTTTGATACGAGCCTGGACCAGGGTTTGGTATATGGGTGATAATGTAAGAATGCAACACAGGCTATTTCAGACAGTAAACATATATATAATATTTCCAAACAAAGGATAGAGGACGGCTGGATCATGTACAGTCAATGGGAAGTGATGTAGTCAAGACCACCTGAACCAAGTCATGATCGACACCAAAGTGTATGGAGACCGTGACTTTAAAGTTAAGACCAAGTCAAAACCAAGGCAGGGACAGACAACTCTCAAGTGAGCGAGCGGTACCATAGAACATAGCACTTATGTCAGAGCTCGCATCAGCAACGTTGATGTAACATAACTTTATACACATTTGTTACAACAGAGTTTTATGTAGTCTGTCTCCTCATTGTTTATCACAAGCAAAAACATAACTTAGTCTAAGTCTAGAGAGCGAAGTCTTGATACTGATACTGTAACATTACTGTTGACATTGTGGAATGTGTATGTGAGTGTGTGTTATCAAACAATCAACTCACGGCTGGTTCACACTACCTGCATATATCAGTGTGTGACGGCTACCACACTGAATTACTGCCACGTCTGTGACGTCCACACAGGCAGTGTGTTGTTTCTGCATGCTCCTCGTCCAGTCCTGTCTTTCTACACTAGTTTGGTGGGGAATTTTGAAGAGGAATAACTCTGATATTTGCCCCTTCTTTCAGAGCGAGAGAGAGGAGGAGAGAGACAGAGAAAGAGAGACGAGAAAGAAAAAGAAAGGGCACTGCCCCGCACCCAGTTTTCTCATGTTTAATTACATATATACATATATATACAGATATAGACACTGAAACTGTAGTGAAATGTGTCATATTGCTGATATGACGTTGATGTAACCTCTGAATCTGTAGATGAAGCAGTCTAGCCTGTTAATATGAGCAGTAAAATAAAAACCAGCAGGAAATGCCACAGACATGCGCTGCTCAAGCTTGTAGTGTGAACCAGTCATTAGGCCTTGACTACATTAAACAGTGTACTTTGATGGTCATTTACAAGATGCAGTCTTCCCACACATTTGTTATCAAGGTAACAACAATTGTGACAGCGTAGCACTCAGTGCTTCAGCTTACATTGACTGCACCGGACCTGTTTACTGCTCTCTCTGATTTGGGTCAGGTTTGGACAGAAATCTGTGTCCCAAGCTGCACTCTGGTATATGTGTGCACTCATGCTTATTATTGTATCTGTGTGTGTGTGTGTGTGTGTGTGTGTGTGTGTGTGTGTGTGTGTGTGTGTCTGTGCATGTTCAGGAGCATGCTAGTGATCCTCGCCCCACTCACAAAGCTATTTAAAGCAGCAAAGCTGGAAAATCAACTGTGTGTAACATTAAGGGCCCCGGCACATTCTCAAGGATTTGCATACAGAGAGAAAGAGCTTCTTCACTCATTACTGTCTCTGCTGTATGATGTAAGAGGGCGAAAGTCCCTGGGAATTCTGGTTGGTTTCGATCAGCCTGCACGACTGACCAGGGCTGGAAACACTGCAGTGCTTAACACAAAAATGCTAATGCAGGACGGAAGCAAGCATTTCCCCCCTCAACTATTTGTTCTCTCTTCCTGAATGCAAGAAAGCTGTTTTGCAATTGATGATTGTCCCAAAGAATAATTAGACAGGTTTGCATTTTTCATGAGATTAATTCATGGCTTTCTAATGTGCGTTTTGTAACCTCGCACTGCATATATTCGGGGCCATATTAACATATTTGAAATATGTATGATCTTTAAGGAATATGCCATGTGTTAGTAGCAGGCTCTGCACCATGGGTTTAACCATGTGAAAGCAGAATGCAAATGGCCTAGTTTGTTTTGTAATATTTAGTATAATAATCCTGGAAATAAGTTTTGCAGTGGAATTCTCACATAGACTTGTCTGTTCATGTTCATCAGAGGCAGATCATATTCACAACAATATCCACTGCCAAAATCTGCACACACATACACAAGCACACATAATGTTGTAAATACAGAATCTGATGCAGCAAGCACTATCAACGCTCTTTAAAAAGAATGAAGTTTATTAACCTACTTAAAGACTAAAAAACATAAAAATTTATGTGCGTGTGTGTTTATGTGCATTTGCATTCGAGCGCACACGCTTGTTTGCATTAGTGTGCATGCATATTTGCACACAAACATATACTGCACACAATTAGTAGGTGTATTTGTGAACTGTCATCCCCCGCGTGGACAAACAAGGAGGTGGAGGAGGAGGTGGTGGTGGTGGTAGATGCTGCGAAACATGGCTAACTTTTCCATGACATCACTCATCTGGTATTAACAGTGTTAACGCGTCGTCCTGCTTTTTCTCTCCTCTCCAGTGCCACCCAAATGAGAGGAATACAGCAGAGAGACTATGCATGTTGCTGTTTTATAGGTGGCCTGCTGCCAGAATCTCTGCTTTGCATTTCCTCCCAGGGCTAATTTATCACATCCTTTTCTCACTCATTCTTCTCCAGGGGTGCAAGTTCTCCTGAGACAGACCACTGCTGTACTGGTGTCCAGTGGGACACAGCGTTGCACTTTAACCTGTCTTCATTTTAAGGCTGATTTTTGAATAAATGTAGCAAAAACTAAATGTTAAAAGGATATTTGGGATTTTTTTAAGTGAGGTATCAACTCCTGGTGATGCCCTTCTATCAGCTTCTTTAAGTTTCAGCTTTGCAACCATATCCCCAGGACTCAAAGACCCTGGTTTCCCGGATGCTGTCCAGCAGGTCATAATGCGCACTGATTGCTATTTGGCATCATTTATTTATATTTATTGTATTTATTGTCTTTGAACCTCTGAGCAGCAGGAGTACCCAAATAGTTTTGCGGGTAAACCTTACTACGTTTATGACGTAAACCATGTCAATTATGTGACGTGACTTACGTAGCATAGTGAAGGTCCCGTGCGCCTGTCGCTGCCAGTAATTATGTTGTTTTGGGAGTCACTGGGGATCGATCTACTCTGTTGTGTAGGTGTGATGATGTGTTGAAACTTTGGAGTGACATTTGGCTTATATAACAGCAGTTTCCTGTCAGAAAAGGATGTCTAGCAGCCAGGTAAAGTGTTGAAAATATACTAAATATAGTGCACACTTGAAGTGTTGGATTTTTTTAGATGGCTAAAATACGATTTGCTGCTAATCCCGTCCACAGCAGCACATTGCTTAGCTTGCTACGCCGGAACTCCTGCTGCTTCTGCAAACTGGGAGTGTGTATTACTTATCTACTGTAGTTAATAAACTGACTATAGCATACCTCATGCAACCCCACTTCAAATAATCCAAACTATCCCTTTAAGCTCCAAACCTCCTCTCAGACACTTTAGATCAAAATGAAATCTGGACTCTTACTCTGCAATATTTGTTCAATTAACTCTGAACACTGCAGTGGAAGTTCTTCCCAACAACAAATAATGAACACAGGATGCACAGTGTGGAGAAACAGCATCTGTATTTTCATTAACACTCTATTAAGTCAATCTATGAAATGAAAAACTGGTATATAAAAACCTTTAAACTGTCAAATAATCAGACTTGAGGCGTTGTTAGTACCAAAGCAGCTGGAACATACTTTCTCACAGTGTGGAGTGAGACTTTAAAACAGAGCACAGTGTGTGATGAATATGAAAAAAAACTGTAATCCAAGGTGTCTGATTTCACCCCCGGGGCAGGAGGTGGGGGTGAGCGGCTCTGTAGAGAGGTACAATATTTTAATGCCTTAGAAATTACCGCTCACTATTTGTCGACTTGTTTGGGCAGTGAGCAAACACTCATGGCATATATACCTCCTCCTATCCCCACCCCTCCCTCTCTCTCTCTGCACCCACAGCTGCAACCACCACCCCCGATCGTTTTGATCTAATTTCCTCTTTTTTTCTTCTTCCTTTACCTTTCCTGCTGAAATTGATTTCTGCTTGTTTGGTTTGGCAGTAATAAGATCAACAGTAGGATCATGTTTCAATGGCATACTACCTTGAACCCCAGGCAAATGATTTGTCCAAACTTAATAATGGAAATACTTAGGATGTATTGGGAGATGTAAACAGTAGTTGTAATAAAACAGTGCCGGAAGGTAAGGGCTCCTTTAAGTTGCAAAGCCTTTCCACTTATGTTGGCCGTACACACCCCAGGCTCTCCCCAAACACTGCGAATAAAATGTATCCCCATTTAGCCTGGCGAAAAGTCACCCAATAAAAGCTATTTAACTGGAGTGCGGTCTGGAGCGTGGCATGTTCAGCCCGCTGCAAAGTTTGACCGCCAAATGACAAAGCTGTCAACACGACAGGAAACAGCTAATGCTTCACTACACAGACAATTAGTTTAAACCTGACACATACACAAATAGACAATGCCATTTTGTACTTACTGTAATGCTTAAGTGCTGTTTCTGCTCCACCAAGAAAACCCCACAGCAGCAATGTGTGGGGGCAGGATTTTAACATTTGCTTCTAGTCAAATTCAAGTCAAAGAATGAAAGAAAACTTAACTAGCAGCACAGGTTGCTGCTCTCAAACTTATGGAAGTCAATTTCCATCCAAGGAATATATATATCCTCATGAGTCATAATTGAGATAAAAATCCAAATTATGAGATGAAATAAGAAATTATGAGATTAAAAAAAAGTCATCATTATGAGATAAAAAAATGTGATTATGAAATAAAAAGTCAGAATTATTAGATAAAAAGAGAAATGATTCACTAAAAAGCCATGATTATGAGATAAAAAGTAAAAATTATGTGATATAAGGACATAGTTATGAATTGAAAAGTCAAAATTGTGAGATAAAAGTTATGATTATGAGATTAAAAAATCTGAATTATTAGATTAATTTTAATAAAGAAATAAAAATAAAATTTAGACTTTTTATCTGATAATTATGACTTTACATGGGACGTTCTTTTCTTGTACTGGGGGAAATGGGTTTCGATACAAGCTAGTTGTGTTGTTTCTCCTTTTTGTGAAGTGTTACACCTGTTAAGATTTTTACTATTAGAGCAAGCAAAATTACATAGAGCAGTGTGCCTCAGTGTGAATGCTGGCTAACAAGTGATCAGTCAACAGGACTTCTTGGGGATTTCAGTACATATTGTATTCTTTAGACCTGTCCTCACCTATATAGACATTACAAAAAAAACTCAGCAATTTGCTAAAGTAGCAAATTTAAAGCTGAGGTGGCAATTTTCAGGTTATATTTAGCTTTTCAAAAGGTATATTGTACGTGTGTCAGTTTCTAATTAAACCCTTCAGGAGTTTTGTTTACAGGCCGTCGTCTCACACCTTGTATGCATTGGCCCACTTACATTCCTCAAAGTGAATTAGATTAGTTTCACTCCATGCAGGATGGCAGAGTTACTCCCTGTCTTCTGCCGTAACCTGAAAGTGTATCCATTCAGGAAACGCTTCACATCCTCTTTCTGCTTTCCCACAGATTTCTCTTCCATGTTACAAAAAACTGATGTCCTAACAAAAACGTCTTATTTTAAAACTACATGAGGACAAAGAAATTTCTGTCTGTAAACTGTTCTTAATACTTGTTCTCCTCATTATTACTGTTAGCTTTTAAGTCAGCTCAAGTTACTGAAGTCATTCAAGCATAACATCAGCCCAGTATCTGTCTATATTGGTATATTGTCCGATATGTGTGTGATATACATGAAATCTTTTTTAACAAAACATAATGCCGATTGTTTTTTTTGGTAGTTTCATAGGAAGCAATCAGTGTATCATGTTTATAAATTCAGGTTTAATATATACATATTTTAATACTTTTAATTATAAAAAATATTGGTGAAAGTTTACTGTATCAGTGTCCTGATGTCATTTTGGATAATAATGTTTATTGACAGTAAGTTCTGTCGCTAGTGGACTCTTTCACATCAAAACAATAACAAAAGATGTATTTTCATGAAAATGTCAGGCAGCATGGGATCATGGGAGTTTTAAAAACCACCATAGCTGATGACAATCTGACATGACTGAGATCATGTTCATGGATGAGATGACGTATTAAAGGTTTGTTCACATTTGCTTTAGTCACATTCAGCGACTTCCTTCCTCACTCTCTGATGTATCACGTTTTCCCCGAAGTTATAGCAACAAACAGCCAGCTAGCAACAGCTAGCAGGGGACATACCCTTACCTTTAAAAAATTATGGAATTCTCTGCCTCTCTTTGAACATTGTTGGAAACTTTTGGCATAATGTAAGTACACAACTCAACAAATTAATAAAACATATGTCTAGCGTTTTTGGAAATATTACATATTATAGCTTTAAGCTCTAAAGTATCCTGCCTGTGTTAAATATCTTTGTGTTGCCACTTGTGAGGAATCATTGCAAAAAAAACCACGTGTTTATGTATATATCATATGTTCTGTAAATCATATTAAATATTATTATAAAAAAATCCATCATCATTCAGGCCCTAGTACCTTCAATCTTGAATCAATCCTTAAATAAATGACAATACTCTTAACTGTACAGAGTGTGAGCGGATGAAGATTTCAGGGCTCAGAAAGTTTCTGCAGCTGCACTCTGTGGCACTATTATTGACCCAAAATAGACAGATTCATGGTGTGTTTAGTTCTGTATCATACCCACTGTTGTCTGCCGCATGGAGTCCTTGTGACCAGGCCACAGAATCAAGATAAAAGCTTGACGGGTGCGAACAGTTCTTAATAAGCTTTCTCGCTCCAAACACACAGATCGTTCCACCCAGAGAAAATTCAAACGCAGATGCATTGAAAATTTGCAGATTAAAACACACATTTTAAGACTTCAAGCTGGAAATAGACTCAA
Organism: Lutjanus argentimaculatus; assembly: GCA_034769285.1. NCBI lineage: Eukaryota > Metazoa > Chordata > Actinopteri > Lutjaniformes > Lutjanidae > Lutjanus > Lutjanus argentimaculatus. The sequence goes on along the minus strand of JAWZSL010000009.1, from coordinate 22,753,126 downwards.
TACAAATATGTGCTCGAGCATACTGCACATGTGCAAAAGCTAACACATGCTCGGTCACAAATTTATCCTCCCAAAAGTTATTCTTCTTCTATAAGTCTCTAGATAAATGCACAAAGATCCTATTGAACCAAACGTCTTGAAACATGTTAAACAAATTGAAATTGTCTGTCCAAATTCAATTTGTTGTCATGATGCTCTTAATTTCTTGTTTCTTGCCACGAGTAACTGGTGAATCTGACATGAATGATAACACGAGAAGAAAATAGCGAGCCAAGGACATTGGGTGGCTTTGTTGGTGGCATAACTGGTGTGATGATGATTGTGAGCCTGACATGTTTATACTTAAATCAATTTGTACTTTTGCAATTGAGGCACTGTCATGCCTTTTATGCCCTTCATGGACATTTTAATGTTCTCACAGCACTAATCCTTCTGCTTCTGTGGTGAGGACCCAATAAAAAGAGGCTTAGTTAGTGATCAGTCATAACAAGGCAAATATTCATTATTCTGCACCAAAGGGACTTGTGTTTCTTCTCAAGACTGTTTTTTTTTTTCTCGTTCTCAGTCAACCAAACGGGAAAGAAAAAGTATAAACCATGTGATTTGAAGCTGTCGTCCACTGAGCTGTTTAATTTTTTTAACCCTTGCTCGGGGAGTCGAAATGGAAACTCCGAAAAGTTGATGGAAATAAACAGCAGGCGGACTCGTAAAACACCTGTTTGCAGTATGGGGGCCTGAAAGCGGGAGTTGTTAATAGCCAGCCATAAATCGCTCACTCCATTGTTCTGTCACCAAGTTGCAGGCCTGCATTTCTCTGTGGGATTCATGAGGTAAAACTTTGTTGAAAGTATACCCCCCACCCCCCCCCCCACCCCGACTTTGCTACTTTGACATCAAACATTTGAAAGCATCAATCGTCCGGGCGCACCATGTGCACCTTTGAAACTGGAAAATGAACTTCTGAGCTGTGACACAAACATGCAAATCGCCTTTTGAATTTTGACTTCTTTGCAAGTGATTTTCACATAATCTACATAAAAACATTTCATAAATTTGAATGAAAAATTACTGTCTTCCATATTGTAGATTAGTCACAGCCTTTCAACAGAAGCTTTTTGGTGGAGTGCTGATATTGAGAGTAATGTTTGCACAGAAAAACACGCTGATTTATCAGAATTTAGCTGCTGTTGACCTTTTGTGAGGGCTCGAGAGTGCCAGCAGAGAGGGGTCTTTCTCCTAATCAGTCTTTTGACAACAAACACAAGCTGTTTGGGCCACAGAAAGCATTGAAGGTGTGTGAATGTGTGTGAAGACTGCATTCATGTCTGTGTCACCTGGACAGCCCAAGTAAATCCCTGTAGACCTGTGGACGTCTCAGCTGTCTCATTGATACAAAGTCTCACAAACAAAGAAGGCGGCAGAGAAATTGCAGGCGGAGCAGAGGAGGGAGGGGGGGCCGAAAGAGAAGTCGGAACAGACAAGCCTGGACGGGACAGGAGGGAGACCTCTGGCCCTCTACCACCAGCCGTCCCTCAGCTCGGACGAGGGGATCGGCTCACTGTAACAAACTGCACAAAGTGAGCAGGAGGAGGAGCACAAGGAGGAGAGCTGAACACCTGAGATCAGACCTGCTGATCACTTGCCTGCAGTAAAGGCTCACCTCAGCATTCACGCTCCTTTTAAAGAGCCGATCCTCCATTGTGAGGGGAAAAACATCAAGGGGTTAAAGAAAGAAGAGAAAGAAAATATTGTAGGAAAAGCCCTGATGTTCTTTTGAATGCTTTGTTGCCATTTATAAACTAGAAGCTTCAAGCAGGCCTGTAGTTGATAAGTTATTCCAGTTCCGTTGCATTTTTTTTTTTTTTTTTTTGTTAAACAGTTGCGAGTTTATTCAAATGTTAATTTTATCAATTAGAAATCATATTTCAGAGGGGGTTACACGTTGGGGTATTTTGACATGGCAAATAATATTTTAAAAAGATTAAATTATTAGTTCTGGTGTACCAAAACTGTAAACTCCACACACACACAAACACAATCTAATTAAGTTTTATGATTCATGTCTTTTATGCTTTCACTCCAGTTGTCAATTTGGCCAACAAGTTTTTCTCAAAGGAGGCATCAGGAGTAGCCTAACGAGGCTAACTGACTTTTTAGCTCACCAGCAAACAATGCAATGTTTTTTTTTAAACTTTTTAGCTAGCTAGCAACCAGTATAACATTTTTGTTAACTTTTTAACTAGCTTAGCTTGTTGACCTAGCAAACAATGGGATGTTTTCTTGACTTTTTAAGATATTAAACACCTTAACATTTTGTTAAGGAATACAGAGCAGCTGAAAGTTAACAGTTTTCCCTGATCTTTTATACTTAATGGGTCCCAACAGCACTCAAATTAATTCTTATTTATTTATTCTAATTTGGGTAAGCAAGCATCTCCATATTGACTACATCCAAAATTTAATTTCAGTTTACATACATTGCATTCAAAGTTGAATTTACTAAATGGAGATTAATTTTTAATTGTGCAACAAAGGTCTGCTTAATTTTAAATATGGATTTATTCATCTTAAACTTAGTTTTGCTAAACAAAAGATTGAATTAATCTTTATTGTTGCAACCCAGTCTAGAACATGAAGCCACTCTCCTGCCTGCTAAAAGAAAAATGCTAAGTATATACACGTCTGCTTTAAACAGTAGACAGACAGAGTAAAACAGAAAAAGACAGGGGCCACAGCTTTTCTGCATTCTCTGTCTAGTTAATGTTGGGAGGCTCTAATAAAAAGCCACCATGTGCCAATTGAGCGCCTACAATTAACAGATTAGAGTGATAAAGAGGTTGCATGGCTGCAAGGCACGGGGTCGCCTCCCCAGGCCCTCAGGGCTCCGTGATGGGCAGGAGCAGGACGGGGGGGGGGGGGGGGGGGGGGTTTTGAACCACTGATGAAGGGCCCAGATAATCTCTTCCTCCCTCCTTCTCTCTCCCTCTCTCTCTCTCCCTTTCCCTCCTCCCACTGCCCTCCCCTCTCACTTCTCTTCCCCTCTACCCCCACCACCCCCACCCCACCCAATCCCTCGCACTCCGTGCCCTGGAGCACCTTTCGCAAATACCTGCTCAATATTCTAGTTGGGGGTGCAGCAGTGGTGGGTGGTGGTGTGGTGGGGCATGTGGTGTGTCTGCAGAGGGGAGATACAACACACAAAAAAGCCGCTTGAAACAAAAAGCGGAACATCTGCTAAAGCGATTGCGAGGTAAATATGTTTGACAATTATTGTTTACAGTGACAGTGGTAACAGTTTCAACACCCAAATCAAAACCCCACCATTTCTCTATTTGCAGTGAAACAGATGGGCCTACAGCGATCCATTAGCAACCTGTCAAAAGCTTTATTCTCAACTTACTTTTATGTCTTTGCTTCTTTGCTGTGTGACTGAGGAGAGGCACTATTTGGGCATAATGATTATTATCTATTTGCCCAGCATAAATCAGATACCTACTGCTCATTGTGTATATTATGTTTTGTCTTGCTATTTCTTTACTTTCTTCTCCTGCCAGTGTTTACTATTCAAGGAGAGCTGCTTGAGTCCACATTTGTTTCTCCCTCTTCACATATTATTGTATTATTGATGGCGATACACTCTATGTTACACTTGAAAGAACCTGCGTAACGATTTTTCACTGCTTGTTGTTTTTGTTTGTTTGCTTCGGCAGTAAAAAAAAAAAAAAATCTAATCCATTTGGGGCATTTCTTATTATTCAACAGTGAGTGAGATTATTCAACAGTACAAATTATTAACCAGTTGCCTCTTTCATCCTGCTGTCTATGTTCCCACGCTACCTTGAGAGATCAACACGAGCCGTTATGAGCGAGCATGCAAAGCCAGTAGTTTGAATACCATGATGTGAGGATCCTAATCAAATCAATTGGCAGTGGTGTTGAAGCAAGGGAGGTGCTATCGTGAGACTTTTAACTCCATTTTTACATTCACAGTAAAAAAAAAAAAAAAAAGTCATACAGGAATTTAGTGGAATCAGCTAATCTTTTCTTATGAACTTAATATTTGATTTATAAAAATTAATTCAACCTAAAATTTATTTTCAGGACTAGAACTCGAGTTAAATGATGGTACTTAACAAAATTCAATCAACTCATTAAATTAGGTTTCTAAAGAAACATGATCAGCATCTAAGCAGACTTCCCAGCATGCACTGAGTTAAATGTGAAACGAAAAACTGACTTTTCAAACTGAGAAACTTATTTCACATTTATTTGACCACAAAAGTTTATTGTTTGAATCATCACAAAATTACATCACTTGTCTTTTCAAATTCAGTCAACTTAAAATGTTAAGGCGGCCCGCACACCAACTTTTTTAAGTTTAAAAAAAGTTTTTGTTTTCTCTTTTTTTACAGTGTTGTCTTACACAAGGCGTATAACATGAGGAACAAAAACAAATGAAGAATACGTCATGCTTTAGGAAGAGCACCAAGGATATTTCAGCTGCTTAGGAGCAGGATTTTTAAGTGTGTGTGTGCATATACGTGCACGCCAGCATGCGTGCGTCTGTCACTGTCCGTGAGTGCACATCAACAAAGACTAAGGCGTTTCTACTGCTACCCCTGTCACCATTTTTCCCCGGCACTGTACGGCTCTAAATACGCTCAATCAAATAATGTGTTGGGAATAATTAACCCCAGAGCCCCCATTGGTTCTAATTGGCACCTATTAGAGAGCTGTATGATTCCTTGATAAACACCGAGGAGAGAGAGCAAATGGCAGCAGTGGTGGGCGGAGGTTTGATTGGTAAGCAAAGTGCGGGAGCGATGCATACCGGGGGTAACCAACATTTAATTATCAATGAGGTTTTCGCAACACTTTAGAGAGGCCCCGGGCATCGTTTCCTTCAGTAGTAGTAATGGGCTCTTTTTAATGGAACTTGTGTTAAACACGGTGCTGCCACTGCAAAGCTTTGGCGTTCAGCCCAGCCCTTAGTTGTGGCTGCTTTAATTTAGGTGACTACTGAAAGAAGACGGAGCTCATTTGGGTTACACACTTTGAAAGTGTGCACCAGGGCCACGGAGGAAGATAAAGAGGATGCCCATAGTCAATTCACATAGGCTGCATTTACATTTTCTCATTTGTATCTGCTTTCCAACTTCTATTCAGCTTGCATCCAAGAGGTTCAGAGCAGTCTGAACATAACATAGTTAACTATACTAGATATGAGTGTGCACAGTTCTGACTAAATTTAAAAATAAATAATACATTATTGAAACAAATTATATAAAATAAAGACCTTAAATACACTCAAATATACCAAATATAAAAAAGATGCATATGACTTGGGGACAAGTCTACTATAATGACAATACACTGTATGTACATGGTAGTACCACATTACACAGGTGGTTTTAAAAGGTACGTTTCAAATATTTGTCTTTAAAGCTGCAACAAGGAGTTAACTGGTTATGAAACAGTTTCAGTTTTTATACTGATGCCTCCATATGACCTATATAAGCAAACAAGACCATCCAGGAGAAAATCGGTTATTTCTATACAGCTGTAATGGAAGGACTACCTCTTTTGTCCATTGGAGGCTCCAAAATCAACAGAATACAAAAGTTCCTTTAAGCTTTAATTAGCAGGAGGTGGTTTTAAATGAGTTTTCAATATATTTGGTTGAGCACAGATTTCTATTTTGTGCTTCTTGCAGATGTTGCTGTTTGTCTTCTCGGGCCCACTGTGTTCAGTGCAAGAAGCATTTTAAAACACAAATGCTGAGCTAGTTTGGTACTTTATTAACACGCTAGCATCAAACGGCTAATCTGCAGTATAATTCAGAATACCTCCCTGACTTCTGTTGAGATTTGCTACCACACATAAATATCTTGTGTTTGGTGGCATCTCTTTTTAGACTTTATGCAAATGTTAGTGTAACTGTTTTTCTTCTTCATCATCTGTTATACTTCCAGTAGATTCTGGCACTGTGGCAAAAGTAGTTCCAGGTGACAGTAGTTCTGTATTTCAAAATAAAGCTTTTGGAAGTAAGAAGTAAAACTGCTGAGTGTTTATTTAACATTAAAAATTAAAGTAAATGATAAAAAACGCTGATAACAACATATATGAAGGGTGGCCCTGTGAACTCTGTTTGGTGAGTTTGGAGGGGACTGAAGGAATGCAGATCAGAGGACTGGTGGGACACACAAATGCATAAACCGCTCTCCAATTATATTAATAGGATTTTTCCTTGAATTTAAGAAAATACCATATTCTGGTCTCTATTCCAAGCACTACAAATCATTGTATAATAACATTTTAACTTTTGAGCCACAGCAGTGGAGCCACGCTGTTTTAAATTATGTGTGGTTGAGTGTCACTCCAATGTCAAACTCCACCCGCTGTTACCACAGTCATTAATGTGGTTTCCCAATAAGACCAGTGAGAACTTTATGTATGTCATTTGACTTCTCCACCAAACAAACTCTCCTATATTCTATATTTGACCCATTCATTTACCCTATAGTGTCAAAAATACCTTTTCTTTTGAATGTGTGTTTTATAAACATGTTGCCGTGTCATGAACTGATTGTCATGAGGGCTCAACATGTTACCAGACTCGCTATGTACTTTGAACACTGTGAGTTCAAAGCAAATGAACATCCCTTATTATAGTTTATTTATGTCCCTTTTTTTCTTCATGTTTAATCATACAATCTGGAGACAGTCTAATAAGCTATTTGTGAAGGACTGGTGTGTAGGATTTGTCACTGTTAACTTTCAGATTTAGTTGACTTATTATTTTCAGTTTCATTCATATTAGTTTCATTCATTTCAGTTTAAAGGTTTTCAGGTTTCAGTCGCAGTTTGGTTAGGTTCAGGCACAGAAACTACTCGGGTAGGGTAAGAAAAATATCATGATTTCTGGTTAAAACAGATCCTTTCACATTAGAAAGGCTTTCCGGCTATCACAAGGGCACAAGGGCCAATCAGAGCACGGTATGGCATAACTAGGCGGAGCAGTCAACCCACGCCCTCTGCAGATCTAACCTCCTCATTCTAAGGTAACAAAAATACAACCCTTCTTATTATCAGGTGATCATACATAAAAACATACTTATGGATATTATATTCAAATCTGCCATATTCTACCAATAAATCCCACTAAATCTGGGCCTTTAATTAAATATTGGGAGAAAAATCACGGAAAGGAGGCTTTTATTGTGAAGGGCAGTGGCTGGTGCTGGTGCTGAATTCAAAATTTCAAATTTGTTTTTGGTTATGTGCTAATAAACACACTAACCAGTGCACGCTTTAAAATGGGTCAAAATTGTGACAAAAATATCAAGACAATAATAAATTATTCATTCAACTGAATGTTTTTTTAGTTTATTTATGTCTTGTGTAGTTTGTGTAGAATAAGCATATAATTTGGCACAATTTTTTGATTTAATGTGAGTTCTTCTTCGAACACAGGCCTATTTCTGAGGTGCCAAATGGAATCACTTGCAAGGATGGCCTGCTCTCTCTATGGGCCCCCCACCCCACAGGCCCCAAAGCCTGGACTGTCTACATTTACGCCCCTGATACTGACAGTTAATAGTTTAATAAATCAACCACAGTTTGTTTGAAATAAGTGTGAAAAACATGAAAAACCATAATAACCTACAGTCTTCACCGAATGTCATTGTGTCAAACTATTGCCTAAAAAAAGACAAAGCAACCACCACTCATAACCAAAGTCATCAATTATCTTATCTCACATAAACTTGATGGATATACTGTATTTTTTTAACTATGTTTAAGGCTGCAAATATATGTGAATCTGAGTTTGGAAATCAGTATCCTGGGAGGGTTGAAGGACTGGCTTGGGCTTTGGCCTTTTAGGCCTGAGGCTTCATCCTCCTCTTCCACTAGCACTTGCATTGGGACCAACGCTGGGGCAAAGGGGCTCGGGGCAGAGCCAAGCCCGAGTCTGACCCAGTTTTCGGGGGTTCTTGATAGCAGACAGCTGGGAGTCTCAGGGTAACCCTCCATCAACACCAGCTCCTGTAATCCGGCCTAGCATGTGCCAATCAAGGCGAGTGCGATGACAAGCTCGTGATGACACGGCCATCGTCCTCTCTCCTCTCTTCGCTGCCTGGACATCTCAAACGCAGGAAAACATCCCAGTGATTATGGCATTTCAGTGTCAACTGGCATGTTGAGTTTGGCCGGGGCCTCAAGATTGACAATGGAGAGACAACATGTTTGTGAGCTTTGCAAAGTTTATTGGGAAAGGTTGAGGTCTTTGGCACACAAGTGTTCAGTGGTATTAGATGAAACTTGTTTTGGAAGCAAACTATCAGATCACATTTACATCCATGAAGTTTCTGAAAACCGTGAACCATGAGTGAAAAATATAATCATACTCAAGTAAACACACAAGACAACTTCAGTGCAAAGCTAGAAGCTAGATTTAAACACCGTCAGAAAATGCATTTCAGTAACACTTAACATTATGGTGCTTGTGATAAGCCTTAGTTAATAGGAAATAAGTATTATTAATATGTGTTAATTAGACTATATATGTGTTAAGAATAGCATCATAAACAAGTTTGTTGATTATAAGACATTTATAAGCACTGAAACCTGGTAACAGTTTCCGGACTGCTTTAGAGTGTTAATAAAAGCCTTATGAGTTTCTTATAATTGTTTTTAATACAACAAAAGCTTTGTTAAAAAAAAAAACAGTGATATTATAGGTATGTTTGTTAAAATTAATAAATGTTTTTAATGCTATTATGAACAATTATAAGAAACTCATAAGGCTTTTGTTAACACTCTTGAGCGTCTATACTCTGTTAACAAGTTGCCTTTTAAATGCTCATAAATGTCTTATAAGCTCACAATAATCATGTTTATGATGCTATCATCAACACTTTATAGTTTTATTAACACATATTAATGTTAATAAGCATCTTCTGAGGGCCCAGTTACCTAAGTTAATGCATATTAGAAGCACCTTAATATAAAATAATGAAGTGTTAAAAATAGCATCATAAATAAGTTTATTGTTAGATTATAAGACATTTATAAGCACTTATAAGAAACCTATTAACAGTTTATAGACTGTTGTTTTTAAATTGCATTACGAATACATTTATTAAGTTTAGCTAATTTACCCCTTATGTAATTGTTGAATTTTTATTGAGCTTTTGTTGTTGCTTTATTAAGTTTTCTACATACTTTATTACGCACTTATTGACAGTTAACACATATTTGTGTTAATAAGTATTTTATAAGGGCTTAATTACCTATTAACAAATGTTTATCAGAAGCACCTTAATATAAAGTGTTACTTGCATTCCTTATGAACAAAGCCCCATGAAAGTTCACACTTTTTTTCCTCCATTTTGAAAATGGTCTTTTCCATTTTCCAGCTGTCAGGGGGGAATCCTTTTTCTGGACACTCACATATAAGCATACTGGAAAAAGAGAGAGCGAGATAGTGAGTGTGTGTGTGTGTGGAGAGAGAGAGCAGCACATCTGACAATCCACTGGCATGAAAGTGAGCCCCTCAAGCTAACAAATTCAGAGAGAAAATTACAGTTTTGCGCGTTTGTGTCAATATGCATGTCAAAAGGTAATTGGGAAATTGTTCTGCAATGTCAAGTCCTGTTGGCAGTGTTTAGCCTGTGGTAAGATCAAAACCATTTCTTCACAGGCTCTGAGAGGCCAGACCAAGCTCTCTAACTCTCTCAACCATACAAGACTCCCCTTTAAGCTAATAATGTGGCTGTTTATCGTAAAGTTATTACATTATTATCAGCTGCTCACAGGATCTACTGGAAATGACAGAAAAAAAAAACTTTATTGTACTTCCGCGCTGTTGTGAACAATTACAGTGTTTATGAAAGGACATTTTTATACCCATGAGAATAATTAACAATTCGACTGGTCACCTATTGCATTCTTTCGTTAGTGAGAATACAATAAAATCTCATGATCAGCCATGTTTGTGTGGATTTTGCAAGTAATTCCAGGATAAAGATTGAAAATGCACAGTTACATCCAGTGTTTTTAGAGTGCTGTGTCATTATTGACATTAGCTCAACAACTCAGCTCTTTTCTTCATCCCCTGAAAAAGAAACATCTGAAGCAAAATCACTGTGAAAAAGAACTTGGAGAATGAGGATTAAATGATGAGAAATCCATTCATATCATTTAAAGTGCGTTATTTTCTGATGGTGATTTAAATCTTAAGATCTGTTATTCATTTTAGGTTGTATTCTACCAACCATGACCAAAATATTTGACCCTGACCTCAGGCAAAGTCATTTTAACAATTTTTTATTGGCCAAAATAACAGACCAAAATATAACCAAATACATGCATGTCATTTTTACAAGAAATAGGAGTCTTACAAAAAGAAAGGACTGTCTTTATATTGCACAGCACCATGAGAACGCACCAAGAGAAATTGCCTATAGTGCCACTGTTAAACATCATACAGAAATTTAGTGGAATCAACTAATCTTTCAGCATATTGGTAGATTTCTCCACATTCCCTACACCCATGCACTTAATTGATTAAACTTAAGATCTAAAGCTTACTGAACTTTTGTGTTCACTCAACTTAACTCAGTTGGTTTTACATTTTCAAAACTCACTTGACAGCTTTGAACCAATTATTCAAACCACAACCAGTTGACTCACATTTTTAAGGCAGCAGTGGAACTTATATTTTTATGTTAAACCAGCTTAATTTGTTTATAGTTTACAGTTTCACAATATTTTTGCATTTTTTAGCATTTCAATTTCCAAACATTTATTTATTATAGAAGGTTTCCTCTAACATCTAATACATGTACAAGGGTCACTAGGTGCTGTTAAACTATCAAATAAGAGTTTTGTTTTGGTTTCAATAGAAACGTTTAGCCTAAATGCTTCTCACAGGGTTTTCCACTCTGTTATGTGTGGAATTGTTAGCTTGTAATTCTTTAGCATGACAGAAAGTAGAAGATATTGAAGACAGGCACAAATACAGCTCAAAATTATGAAGATCGCTACGTTGGAAGGCTTTCAAAATCTGTTAATCCCCAGAGGGACTTCTGTAAATTTCAATTTTTCATTTGAAGGGATTCAATGTTATACAGAAGCTACATTTTTATTCTTAAAGGGTAATGATTTGGTCTTGATCAGGCATGGTTCAGTCCTTATACTCCACACTTCTTCATGCATAAACAAAATACACAGGAATTTAGTAGAATCACCTGATCTTTCCTATATTTACTTAACGTAAAAATAGGTTTTAATAATCTCAAATTAATTCAGCTTGAAAATGCACACTTTTATTTTCATACCACTTCGGAACTTATAAACATGAGCTGGTCTGATTTGATGAGTTGAATAAATGCACTGCTGTGAGTTCATTCAAATCATCTAATTAAATTTCAAAAGAAACATTGTCAGACAGCTCTGAATAATTATTTAACCTAAGTTCAGTCAACTCACATTTTTAAGGCAGCAGGGAACTTTTTTGTATGACAAGGAGTAACAGTTACACCAGATCATTTAAGGTGGCTTCAACTTAAAAACATAAGTAATTGTAAAGAGAACAATCCACAACCTCTAAAGGTTCAGACATCATGTGCTCAGGAGTTTGGCTTGAAACTGATTCATGACCTTTGACAGAAGCCGCCACACCACCACACCCTCCATCTCTGAATGTCACTCTTCACTGTAAACAAATTAAACAGAGATGACAATCAATAACATGAAAGAGATTAAAGTGAAAACTGTAAATTCAATGAGAGGATGATGATAAAAGGATGAAAATATATGATGATTTATAGATGATGATGATGATGATGAAGGACACAAGGGTCATGATATAAAAGGCCCGAGAGTACACAGGATATCTTCTCCACATACACACCAACAGCAGTCTTAGAATTTGCCGAGGGTCCTTTAGAGTTGGATTCACTTTATTCTCCATTTAGAGTGAAGAGGACATTTATTTTGGCACTATGTCCACCCTTGATCAAAAAATTACTTGCAATACCGAAAGAACCAACAGCAGAAGACGTATTTGAAAAACAAATAGTGGCGTTGGTGTGACTTTAACACCAAACATCAGTCTCCTCTACCTTCAGATCTAAAGATAAATATTGCCGTCACTACACAAGTGTTTTCTTTCCTGCTGGATGAAGTAAAAACTGGCTGACCCGAAGGCAGAAGCAAACCCATATGGACAGAATGGGCCCCTATCACCTGGGATTAGAGTTTTAGGTCCCAATCAACCTAGAAGCTTCAAGGAATGAGGTCCATAGTATGTGTCACATTTCTTTATAAATTTTCTTTTTTCTTTTTTTTTTTTCTTTTGGGAAACAAATAGACAGGTTTTAGGAACAAAACTATATATCTGTCTTCAGATTCTGAGAAAACCTCCAACAGCAACTTGGATGCAAAGTTTTGCCCCCTAAAATGTGTTTAGATTTTTAAGCAGCTGGATAAAACGTGCATGTCCAGTAAAAATGTGTAGGAGTCAAAAAGTGAGCAACTTTATTTAAAAAGCTGGTTACTGTTATGAATAACAACTTCAGGTAAGTTTAAAGTGACCTTAAAGCACTTTAGGGTGTTTTGTATTTCTTATCACAACAATATAATATATTATATTCCTCCCTTGGATGTGGTGGACTTTTATGAATACATACAGCATATAGATTTATAAATATTTTGTTTGTTTGTTTGTTTAGTTTCGCTACATAAAATTACTGCTTTTTCTGTTTTGATAAGCATTGACTTTAAAAGCATTCCATGCCATCTTTATACACTCTTAAAAAAAGAATACATCACTTACAAGAATTTATTATTATTATTATTATTATTTATTATTATTATTATTATTATTGTATGTTTTTTGAGGGTGTAAGGATAAATAAATAAATGCTCAGTAAAATGTGTAGTAACTCAAAGAAAGAAAGGGAGAAAAAAGAAAGGGAAAAAGAGAGGGATGGATGGAGAAGGAGAGACAGAGGCGGGGGGTGTATACCAATCGTTAAAGGGCCAAGCCAGTGAGTTGATTAGGTTCGGGAGAGAGAGAAGCTGCTGCGGCTTTCTTTGCGCACAGACAGAGTATAAGTCCTTTATCATGGGGAGGCACCGGCGTGGCCCCGAGCTATTGCTGGCCTGAAGCAAAGTACCAGAGAGAAGGAAAAAAAAAAGAGAGAAAAAAAAAAGAAAGGGGAGGAGGGGGGGGGGGGGGGGGGGGGGTCTATCATCAAACTTCATAATAACGCTTGGGGTTTGCCACAGCTGCGCAGTGACCCTTTTATTTTGCTGTGATGGAACAGATAGCTCACTATGAAATAGTGTGAAATTATCATGTCTATTAATTCAGTCAGACATCCACGGCTCTCCGCTGCCACCCCCCCTTTTACCCCCACCTACCCCCTTCTCTCTGTCTTATTCCTTATCCGTGGAAATATGTGATTTCCTAGCAAATGCTACATTTTACTAGAGTGATTTTTCATCGTTGATTCACAGAAAATAAGACAAAGGATGACACGGGGCGTTAAAGCACAGGGTGTCTGCGTGTGTACAGATCACAACACAAGCAGGCCGATGATGTACACTTTCATCCACTTTCTACACTTGCAGGAGAAGCTGTGTGTGTAAATTCACCACAGGGACACAGATATATTTGTTCCACTATCGAATCACCTTTTGTAATGAATACAATCATTTAAAGTCAGATGACAAAACTTGGCTCAGTGGGACGAGTTCACACTGCCTGTTTGTCCACCTGCTGTTTGCCCCAACGTTTCACAAACGGCCCCAAATTATTTTAATCACATTTTCAATATTTGTTCATTGAATTAAAGTTGAGTTGCAACATACTTCAATATAATACTTTGCATTGGTCTTAACTGTGAGACTCTTGTCAATTATTTTTTGTCTTTTGCTAACAACAAAGTGGTGACATTGCTCTGCAGAAATCAAAGCAAGTTATAATCAGCTCTGTCAGCTTTCTGGTTGGATTGACCAAGTTGATTTTCATTTCTTGACTAATAATTGTCGGTGCTTGGCATCTGAGAAAAATACCTAAAATAGTCTAAGGCGCTGACAAAAGTCTGTTTATATTATTAATGTTTCATTGATAATTCATTGTTATTTCATTATGATTAAATTACCATTATATTATTATTATTATTATTATTATTATTATTATTATTATCTTATTATTATTATTATTATTATTATCATTATTATTATTATTATTATTAGTTTAAATTGGCCTTAGCTGTGACACGCTGCAGATCATGTCAGTTGTCACAACTTGTCACACAAAACATATTTCTGCAGCCATTGCTTTGCAGAAATCAAAGCTAAGTTATAATCAGCTCTGTCAACTTTCTGCTTGAATGACCAACTTGATTTTCCCTCCTTGACTGAATAACGCTCTGTGCTCTGAATCTGTGAAAAAATACCTCAAATAGTCTGAGGCGCTGACAAAAGTCACCGAAAAGTCATTTTCATTTGTAGTCACTGCTCATGCGACGTTTTGCCAATAAAGGCTGCCAACGTGGTGCACTGACTGTCAATATTAATGAAGATGGTGCTCCAAATATGATGACCTGACAGCAACAACAACACGAGTGGGGAAATAAAAAAAAACGCCTTTTAAAGGATGTGGCTGTGTGCTTATGAAGCGTGAGGGTCTGGTTTGATAAAAGGTCTGGGTTTTGATACACAGAGAGAGGCAGAGAGAGTTGATTGAAATGGCGTGTGCCTGGCTGACGGGAGCCAGTGAGGGACAAAGCCCCTGCGAAGCCACGGCCACTCGAGCAATTATTCCTCCACGCTGCATTTGGATTAGTGCAATGGAAAGAAGCATATGTTTGGCCCGGGGCGACACTCCCCCCTGGCTGACTGCAGAGGATGCAGGGAGAGACACAGAGAGACAGGCACAGAGAGAGAGAATGACTAAAACTAGAATATAAACTGCATTAACCGAGTGGGGAAACATTAACACAATTTTAATCCGCCCTTTTTTCATATATTTAGGGATACACAAGCCCATGAAATTGGCAGACCTCAGTGCTTGATAGACGACAGGAGGACAACAATGATTCCTGATAAGTGCTGTCACAGCGCACAAACGGTGTTTATTGTTTATACAGCGTTGATTGGTTCAAAGAGAAAATATTAAAAATACGGGAAAATCTATTTTTAAAGACTTAAAAATAATTAATTAATAAATAAGTCATATATATATATGTATATATAATATATATATATATATATTATATATATATATATATAATATTATATATATATATATATATAAAATATATATATATATATATATATATATAGTATATATATATATACATGGCCAATACGATAACTGATCATTTCACATTTTTGCATTTTAAAAATAAATTCATATAACCTGTAGTTTATGCGCACCTGAAGTTAAGAAACGCTAAAATATTGTGAGCAAAAATGGATGATTTAATATTTCAGTTCTCACCAAACCAAATCTAATTGACATCACTGTGACAACAAAAACAAAAGAACAGTTCTGACTCTTCAAATGTTCGTTAAATATTTATAGTAAAGAGTAATAAGGTGAAGCAAAGTTCATCAAAAAACTTTTTATTAAAAAGATATTATTATAGCCGATATTTATCAAGTAAGATACCAATATAGCCTGATATGCAATAGGCCAATATCAGCTGATAATTTATCAGCCCTGATATTCATCATCTATTGCAGATGTCAACTAAAAACTAATCAACACACCTCTCATCTTCTAATTTTTGTGGATGAGAGTGTGCATGGAGGTCCAGTGGCTATCATCAGGAGTCCTTTGTTTATTCAAAGTCACTTAATGTTTTCTAATCGATTACCTAATGTCTCAAGTAATCAGGGGTGATTTGATGATTTGGTGCAGTCATTGACCTCTCTTGGCTTCTGAGCCCTGGCTCGCAGAGTGGGCAAGGGGCCCATAGGGGGTCAGCGCCAGGCAGGGGGGCCAAAGCCCCAAATGACGGCTGATGTCAGAGTTGAGGACAATTAGCCATTTTGCGCTTCATTGCAAACTTTAAAGTCCCATAATTCGATTGCACCGATAACCGTATCAAATGTCATTTAGAGGAGCCCTGCGTCTTGTCCAAGCCACTTATTATTAAGCCCACAGTTTGAAATGCGCCGTTGGTAAAACATTTGATACTAGAAGCTGTAATTGACAGCACTGTGTTCGCAGAAATTCTATCGATAAAGTGACCATCTGCTCTCCATCATTTAAGACGTTGTCTCTCTGAGTATTTCTGGAACATCAACATCTTTAGTCCATCAAAATCCTCTATCAAAACATCTCTGCTCCATCAATAAGGAAAAAGTTTCCAGCGCTGTGAGGACACTAATCCTCTGCAAAGGCGGAGATTTTTTTTTCCCCCAAACTGATCATCTTTAAACAATCACTTCAATCTCCATCTGATCCCCGTGTTTAAATGCCAGGAAGACAGCTGCGCTTAAATCAAATTCCAGTCATACCAATGAAACATTTGTGTCAGTGCAGTGAACAAATCTGGGCCTTGTAGCCCTCTTGCCCCATATCTTCTTCCCGTACAGGCAGGCAAGCAGCTCCAAAGCATCGCCTGCGAGCGTTCCAGTGCAGACTGTTGTAGTGATGGTGCTACAGGGTAATTAGGCCATGCAGACAGTCCTCCTCTCACCAAGCAATGATCTCAGCAGCAGCATCAACTAAATACCGTCTGACCACAAACACTGTTAGCGTGTTTAAAGCGGATGAGACACATTTGTACATGCAGGACTGATGAGCGCAGCAGCTGGTTGGAGATGAAAAGTTGCGTTATGAGCCCGACAGACAGTGATCAATAGAGGGCGAAGAGCATGAAAAATAAACATGTACACAAGCATTAATGTATATCTTAAAACAATCCTCGACACGTGCGTCATTTCTTTAAAGCTACCACAAGTAACGTTCATATTTTGCTGATTTTGGAGGCTCCTGCGGGCAAAAGAGGTAGCGTCAACACCGTAATAACCAGAAAATATAATGTCAAAATTAAAATGATCAACTGGCTAATATGTTACTCACTGTAAATCATCTGATTTCTGAGCCTCTGACCCGGTGGCAGGCATTAAGAGCAACTATAGAAACAGCCAATCTTCTCACTAATGGTCTCATTAGCTTATGTATGTCATACACAAGCACCAGTCATAAATTGAAACTGTTTTATAACCAGTTAAAAACTCCTTGTAGTAGCTTTAAATTTGCTGCTACAGCTTTTGATTTAAAGTAAGATTTGTGTCTGACTAAAGTGCGCACACACGCTCTATCCACAGAGGTGGTTTAACTGAGTCTGTCTGTGTTTGTCCTTCATTACATCTCTGCTACAAACTATAAATATCAACAGAGCGCCAGCCCACTGAACCTTACCAGCAGACATATACTGTATGAAATAAATAGATATATATGAAGAGCACTCCACAAACAGACACGCTTGAACATCCTTGAGCATCAGCTGCCTTAATCACACAAAAAGCATCACTTTATCCCTTCCTATAGATTTTATTTCGCACATTCTCTGAATGTTTCATAACAACAGGCCTCACACTTATTAATTACTATACGGGAATCAGATGTAATTGGTTTAGTTGAGACAAGCAGCAGTTATGGATTGAATTAAGCAAATTCAGCAGGGTATTGCTGACTGGCTCTTCAAATTTCAGACCTTCTTGTGTTTTTTGTGTTTTTTTTTTTTTTTTTTTTTTTTTTTGCAAATGACTTTCGCCGTGAGGCATTATGAGAAACCAGTTTACCTGTTTAAGATCAAATTAGGGGTAAAATTACAATTTTGTATTAAAAAGGTATGGAAATTATTGGCTGGTATCGGTGTAAACAAACGACAGACAATGGGATTTGGAGTTTCTTTAACACCCCAATTCCATTACACACAGAAAGGCACAATTACAGGCCTGGCGATGCTCCTCATCTTAGACTAATAATACGCACAAATATCCACCATTGTCACAGATACCACTATTTCTAATGCGTTCGTTTCACCCTCAAAAACCTGTTTTCATTCAAGCAAACCCCGATAAATTTATTAAATAACATTAGCATTAATGACACACGTGAGGGGCTTCCCTTCTCGCTAATACCAGTGAATGCTGTTTTAATACGATTGTTTTCCCTTAAAGTGACTATTTATGCTTTTTCCCCCCCTCACATCCACCATAGCAGGAGCAGCCGGGTAGTCTCTCCCCTTTATGAGTGAGCTATTGTGCCTGAGGACAGGATCCCACACACAATCTGAAGACTGAGCCAACAAAAACAGGGCCTGACAGACAATGCCTCGCTTCACCTGCTCCAGCACTGTGCATCGCAATTATGCCAAGGACATGTACAGTTAGGCTTCATTCACCCTCCTGCAAAACAACTGCCTCAGAATTAAACCAGGGGCCCGAGAATCATGCAGATAATAAATATGGCTGCAGAGGAGATTGGAGAAAGAGGGAAGGGGAAGGAGAAGGAGGGGTCGCCCAGTGTTACAATATTTTAAACTGCATGGTTACCAGACAGTGAAATAGGGAAAGCAAGAAACAATACCAAGATGCATATATCACCAGACTGATTCATGCTCCAGACGAGATTGATTTCGAGCTATAAGGTGCCACGCCATCAATATACAATCAAACTCAAATGTTATGCAACGGCCTGCTCTCTGCAGCTCTCTGCACGCAAAATAAAGCAAAGGCCAGCATCAGATTTGCTATTACAGCCAGCGTGATAGCCACATTTATGGACTCACTCAGCCAAACACAACGAAAGGAGACAAAATACCAGTTAGAGCAGGAGATTCGTTATGAAAGTATTATGATTATACCACGAAATATACATAAAGAAAACCCCAGCATAGTGAGCGCTGATTGTTCATTGATTACACTGAGAGGCAAACAACATAACAAATATTTGATGCATGTCTTTGAATAAGGCTCCAGCACAGAGAGCCAAATATAGCCTATAACAACCAAACATTGCACACCAGGCCTATATACATCTCAGAGGGTTTTAGCTGGAGGGGTGGCGCTGCACACTTCAAACGCGAATATATCCATTGTTGTGAGCCATTTGGCCTGCATAAGATCCTGTGCTCTGAACTAGGGAGTTTAAAGTAAGATTTTTTTTTTATTATACTTGAGGGAAACAATGAGTTCAGCTGCT
The DNA here is from genome assembly GCA_034769285.1 of Lutjanus argentimaculatus. Taxonomy (NCBI): domain Eukaryota; kingdom Metazoa; phylum Chordata; class Actinopteri; order Lutjaniformes; family Lutjanidae; genus Lutjanus; species Lutjanus argentimaculatus. Next base: position 22,733,886 of record JAWZSL010000009.1, on the reverse strand, counting down.
TATTGCAAGGAGCAATCGTCAGGGGAGACTTAAACTCAATTACTGTAGCCGTTCAGAATGGGAAAAAAATACTAAGACAAAAAAAAAAAAAAAAAAAAAAAAAAAAAAAAAGAAAAAAACACCCGGGCGAATCAAGCAGTGAATAAAAAATTAAAAGATATGAATAAAAATCGAGATGAAGCGTATCAAATATTTATTTTTTTTCTGGGCAACAAAGGACTATAATACATTGACAGGCATGGGAACTATTGCCAGCACATGTCTATACAATACAGCTAAAACCGCCTCCAATTTTGGACATTATCGGACATAACAAGATATCAGGTGGTCCCAAAAAATGTTTTTTGAATGTCTTCCAACATTTAAAAAAAGACAATATTCCATTTATTGCTTTTATGGTGCTTCAAGGAGAGAACAAGAGGTGAAACGTATTCTGATTGGCACAACACATAAAAGCTTGTATAAAAACGAAAATAGAAACACAAAAAAACAGTTCTCCTCAGGGTCTCACTTATGCTCCGTCTCAAATTAAAAAAAAAAACTGAATAAGGATGATATATATAGAGAGAGATGGAAGTTTATTTCTATTAAATTTGTTCACTTGCTTCAATGTCGCCTCAACATGCTACAAGAGGGCTGAATTGAAATATCCCAGAGAAATAAAAATACCCCAAACTTCTGTTTTTCTAAGAACCATAAAATCACATGAAGAACTAACCGAATATTCAAACCCACTAAAACAGGAGGCACCAGATAAATAAAAAAAGAAGTTTCAACAGACGCACCATATTTACAATTCCCATTAAATTACACATAAATAAATATATACATACATGAACACTGATTCCCTTATATAACCGTGAATCGTGTTGAAATTCAAAAAGTTCAAGTTGGTCGCTTGGAGAGAGAGATTGTGAGAAGAGTCTACAACTGAAGTCATGACATGGAGCTCTGTGGAATTTCTCGTTGTTTTTCAAGTTTATTATTCACAATACTGATAAGAATTCATCCTCTTTTAGCTTCGTTTTTGTCACAATCGTAAAATTGAGATATAGAGGGGTCGCTGGATTTCAGTCCATTCGTTGCAGCTCATAAAAAATAAGGGGGAGTACATAAAAAGTCCTCTGGCTGAGGCAATACACCTTTTTCCTCACCCTGGAGCTGTTCGCTGTTCCTCTGCAGCGTTTTTTTCTTTTCTTATTTTTTTTTTAAATAACATTTCGTATGGTTCAGGTGTTGGAAGAAGAAGAAGAAGAAGAGAAGAAGATTCTTGCGTCGTTTCCCCCGTGAATCCAAAGTGGGATGTAAAAACAAAACGTAAAACCGCGCAAGATCAGGAAGTGGCACGTTTAACTTTATCAATAGTATTTATAAGGTATTTATAATATTTATATTGGGTGGGTGGGGGCCGGGGCGAGGCGGAGAGGGGTGTGGGTTGTGTGTAGAAGAAGAAGGGCCCTGGGGTTTGGCCCTCGGTGAAGGTGGGATGGAAACATCACTTTCTGTGCTTCTCGTCTTTGTCTCCGCCTTTAGTGCCGTTATCTGAGTGACTGTTGGGGTTGTTGTTGAGGTACATTTTGTCCATGGCTTTGATAGCCTCGGTGAGATAGTTCTGCAGGGCCGTGACGGCCGCGCACAGTGCCGGGGTCCCGAAACCGTGCGAGATTAGACTGAAGTGGGTCAAACAGCTCTGGATTCCCGGTTCAAGAATGGGCTGCGGCCGTGAGTTTCCCAGCGGCGAGCGGTCCTGGGACAGCAGGTCTGTGAACTCTTTGCAGACTTGCCTAAAAACAGAGAGCGACGTGTTAATGACCAGAACATCGCAAATCCCTGCGTGCATTTTAATGCCCTGATAAAAATAAATCAAACCCTCCACACTGCAAAAATAGCCATTTTAAAATCAGTCAGCCCTGCAGGAGGGCTGGGTTGGAAATTCTAAATGAGCTTAAAGCGAGTGAAAAGTGACCAGCCACAAAGGTGAGACGTGCTCTCCTGTTTCTCTTTGCAAATCAACTTAATTCAAACATTTAATAGTGGACTGAAACTGTGCTCCTCGTTCTGCTTTGTTTTCAGAAATTAACACTTGGCTGAAGAAAATGTCCTGCAGCTACAAACAGGTGGAAATTAATCTCTGAGCTCAGTGGCAGGATATTTTACTTTTATTAAAAAATAAAAATTTAAGAGGAAACATGACTCCAAATGACTTGTCGATGTAAAACGATTTTTTTTTTTTTTTTTTTTTTTTTTTTTTTTTGCAGAGGAAACTTTTAACTTCCTATCAAACAGGAAACACAATAAAACAATAGCATCAAATAAAAACATTAATTCACCATTCTTTTCATTCAAAAGACACCTTTATCTTCATCTCACTCACATGCAGTACACTGTGAATTTATGTGAAATATTTTATAACGTATAGAAAATTGTATTCCACCAGTTAAAAGTGACTTAACACGGGTTGGCTCTCCATTTCATGGTACTGGCATTTTAATAAGACTCAAAAAGGCTGTAATAAGCGGTTATAGGTGGCAGCTGTTTGAGCATAGCGGGCCCATCATCAATATTAAATGCCTTCTATGGGAATGCCCATGTTTCAGTTAACGCACAGTAAAAATATCCAACAGCAATGGTAGCGCTGGATGAGACCCAGCTATGTGTCAGTGTCACTGAAATCACAAGGCAAACTAAATACTGCTGCTGTGCGCGTGGAAGAGGGAAAGGCCTGGTCAACATACCAAACAGCATACTTTATTTCTGTTAATTATAAATCATAACATTATATTGAATCACGTCATGAAACGAAAAAAAAAAAACAAAAAACGATTTAAAGCCATAATTAGCAGAGGTGTTCGGTAACATTTGAGAGTGTGTGGCTTAAATAAAAATATTAGTTAATATTAGCTTAGCTCAGAGCTTAGTAGGCTGATATTGACATGAAGCAATAATGACAACGTATTTTATCATGACATCTGACATATGAATAAAATATTTTTTTTCTAGAAACACTTATCTACAAAAAATATCTACAACAGCATTTTAATAAAGTTAATATCCGTGTGTTGTGTGTGTGTGTGTGTTGTGTGTGTGTGTGTGTGTGTGTGTGTGTGTGTGTGTGTGTGTGTGGTGTGTGTGTGTGTGCGTTTGTGTACACTGTCATATAAACATAAACAGAGAGAGACTGGGATGCATTTTGGTGCGACACTGCACTGAAATGTGATAATAGCACTTACTTCGTGGCCAATAGCATGTTTTTTCTTTGGACTTGTTCGTTTGGGTCGGAATGCTGACGGTTTACATATTCAGCTACTGCCTTGGCTGGAAACTCGGTCTCGCATACATAACCAAAATCCCTGGCAAGATGTACCGCTTCGCCTGAGAAAGAAGAAGAAGAAGAAGAAAAAAAAAATGTGTTTGCTTATTAAATATGGTCACATCAGATTCAGAGCAGTTCACACTCCCTGCTTGGACGAAAACAGAGCGTCCATACAGCAGGGTTATAGCACCTGTGCCTTTCCAACACTAATGATAATGATAACAACAATAACAGCCCAGAAATAATAATAAAACACCCTGCGAGCTGTCAATACACGTCAAGCTCCCTCTTCATACCGTGAGAACGGTTAAATATGGAGGAGAAACAATAAGTGGATATGAAATATAGACGGAGCGTCATGCTTAACACCATGTCATTGATTACCAATGCCTGCGCATTATTGAAAGTCCAGCAGATCACACGGGCATAGGGAAGCAATTTTAAAGGACTAAACCTAAATCTTTACATACTTCAGCTATGAGAATTAAAGGTTTCATTCCGTCCGAGTCTGAGCTCTCCTCTCTTGTTGTTGGTTGACTTTTCTTTTTTTTTTTCCTCCTCTCCAAGTTCTTTGGTTTTAATTTCCTGAAGCAGTTGAGTTTTTACTGCGGGGCTTCCTGCCCATAAGCCTCTGCTCCGGAAGAACGCATGCGCCAATTAGCATCAAAGCTCAAGTCCAGTAAACTCGTTTCCATAAAATGGAGCGGATCATAAACAATGACAGCACTTCAGAAAACGCAGTGTCCCTTCACTAAATAACCGGCTGCCATCCAACACACGTGCCGCCACCACCACCCCCTTATTACCCAGAATCATACATTTCTCCAGGCTCATTACAATAACAGCACCAAATTTCTCCGAAGCACAATGAACAGTCGACCCTCTCCTGCAGTAATGATTAACAGCGACCAATGAACCATCGCAGGTTTTCACCTTCTGCACACCAAATACCACTGCACTGAATAATAAGGAAGCAAAATGGATTTATCCGCGTTAAAAGGCATCTTTTCACCGCACCATAATTGACTAATTTATTCCTGAATAGGCCCCAAAACGTATAGCTCCCAATAGGTCAGCGCCATGCAACGAAAATCTTCAGCGAAAACCAAAAGCATGGGAAGCTATTAAGGAAAGAATTAAGTCGCCATTAAAAGTCAGCCCTGGCGCTGCCATATCCAGGGCTGCTGTATTAATGTTTGAAACAATGCGGGGTTAATAAATCAATCGACTTCTCATCCGTGAGGTGAAACAGCTCAGCGGTGCCCAATAAACAAGTAGCACTCAATAATTAACTGGACTTCAACACAAATTCATCCAGTGGATAAACTAGGCCAGCCGTGGACCTGCAAGTGTGCTCCTGGAAGGGAAGGCCAACGCTGCAAAGCCACTAGAATTACCTGCACCCCTTCCACTCTCTCTCTCTCTTCTCTAACTTTCTCACACACCTCAATCCCAAGCAACACAACCGCACCTTCATGCTTTTATTTTTACTTGCGAGGCAAAATCAGGTCACATTACACTAGATGAGCGCATATGCTGATTTCCAACACAGAGAAAGAAAAAGAGAGACAGAGAGAAAGAAGGAAGGGGAAAAAAAAAAAAAAACTCCCAGTTTGCCAGCACCTGATATCGCGGGAGCAACAAGAGTGGGAACGTGATTTTACGGCACTCGGCTTACCTTCAACTAGTGACGTCAGCAAGGTGACGTTGGCTGCCTTGCGTCTGCCCGCAGGTAGATTTAAGCCGATTTTATCCAGCTTCTCCCTTAAGGATCTCCCTCCGTTCTTAGATTTGGCCCTGTGGCGGCAAAACAAAGCAGAAATTCAAATATCTGAATAAAATATGTGATAATGCTATTTTAATATTAATATTTAGCATTTTTAATGATTATGTCATATCACTTTGGATTTTGATGATACTTTTGTGATGCATACTCTGATATTTAGAGTAGCATGTAAACACATCAGCCAGTAAAATGTGGTTCAGCTATTTTTTTCCCCTAAATTAAAGGCATAATATACAACATTTTCTCAATTTTCCTGCCTGTATTTCTTTATTGTTTCAATATTTTACTGTGCTCAGGATGCTTTACCAACCAAAAACGTCAGTATTTGACGTCCTGGGAATGAGACTCAAAAAATCAACTATATTTCTGCTGCATTTATGAACACTTCGAACAAATCCTACTGATTCAGCTTTTAATATCAAAATTTTTAATTTTAAGTTGTTCTATCACTTTGGAATTTCATGATACTTATGATACACCCTCTGATACTGAGGGAATCATATAAACGTGTTTTGTTTTTGTTTTTTTCAGTAATTAAACGCATAATATGGAACATTTTCCTTAAAAAACACTGTGCAGAGTCATATAAAAATGATGCCTGTCATTTATCGCTTTTGACCCACTAGAAGTGTGTGGTGATGTCTGTATCTACAGAGATACTGTATCTATTGTCATTATTTGACGCTTTAACAACACAAAATGTCGGTATTTGACGTCCTGAGAATGAGACTCAACAATCAGCTATCTCTCTGGTGCGTTTATGAACAGCTCGGACAAATCCTTGCCCACCTTTTTATATGTCCTGTCACTTTGGATTTTGATTATGGCCCAATCAACACTGGATTTTTGGGGCCTGTACAAATAATACGGAGTAAAAAAAAATCTGATATCGATATATCGGCTGATATTCTTTGTAGAGGATATAATGTACAGGATATAGAATACAGTATGTACATAAACAGATATGTTTTTGCAATGATCTCTCAAAAGTGGCTAACGTTTGTGACAAAGATATGCAATGAAGGAAGGACATTTTACAGTTTGACAATAAACGTATGGTCCAAAATGATATCAGGGCACTGAAACCGTAAACTTTTATCAGTATTTTTAATAATTAGAAATAACTAGAAATAAAAAATAAAAAAAAACAAATAGAGCAAAATGTATGTAAATATTAACCCGTATTAAGAAAAAGGGATCAAATATAGACACACTGCTGTCTATAAAACTAATGGATAAAAACAATCTGAATTATATTAAAAAAGCTTTATTACAGGCATATATCGGACAGCATACATGCTGATATCGATACAGACCGATTTAGCTATGATGGGCCAATATTGGGCTAATAATATTGGTCAGGCTCTGATTTTAATGACACTTTTATGATGTACACTCTGATATTTAGAATATCATGTAAACATGTCAGCCAGTAAATGTGCTTCAGCTCTTTTTTTTTTCACTAATTAAAAGGTGAATTTGGCTGCCTCTACCATCCACTGCATCCCTAAGACGAGCTATAAATAATACTAAAAGGAGCTCCAGCTTTTTTTTCCTCCAGCAGACAAATACTGTACAAAATGAATAAATAAAGCCCTACTTAATAGGCAGCAGTACTATTACTGGCTGCGTGTCTGCAGCAGCACTTCAGTAGACAGTTCACTGGAGACCAATGTTTTCATGTGTAATGCCTTCACTGGGCCTATAGAGCTAGGGTTGAAACAGACTAGGCCTACATTAATTTGAGTGTGTCGTGTGTGTGTGTGTGTGAGTGATGTGGAGATGGAGAGAGAGAGAGAGAGAGAGAGAGAGAGAGAGAGAGAAAGAGAGAGAGAGGTAGTGGAAGTTAATATGGAATTTAACAGACCCCTCCTGCTTTAAATGCAGGAGCTAGGTGTCATGGTTGGTCGATTTTAATTATTCTTGGTACAGAGGAGAGAGAGACAGCGAGCAAGAATGGATTGGAGTAGAGTGAGAGAGTTCATACACACGCACACAAGCACACACAGGTACATAGAGAGATTGTTTGCAGCCTTATTCCAGTGTTCAGACTCACCTCCTCAGCACCCCGCCCAGCAGAGAGGCGTTGAGGCACTCGGGCGGCGAGAGGCGTCTCTGCACCTCCGCCACCGTGACCTTGTACTTTGATGTGGAGCTGAGGAGGGACAGGCGACCCGGCACCGAGCAGAACACCTCGTTGGGGTTTACCACCCCTCCGAAAAGACCGTCCTTATTTACGGGGATGGCGGAGATGTTGTTGTTCTTGGATAAAGACACTGGACCTAGCAAAGGGAAGGGAAAAAGAAGAGAGGAGGGATGGGGGAGTGGGTGGAGGGATGGAGATGGAGAGAAGGAGGGAGAGAGGGAGGGGGTGAGGAGAGAGAGGGAGAGACCGTGCTCAGTGAATTTCATGCAATGCAGAGCCTTAACTAAATGAGAAGGGGGGATTTAGGCCCCGGATTTAGAGTTTAGCACCACATGTGTACACTTTCAGCAAGAAGGACATGCAGAGAAAAGCGGCTAATAGAGGCCTATACATGGTAATAATAATAATAATAATAATAATAATAATAATAATAATAATAATAATAATGTTTGTGTGTCAGTAAAATCACGGCTATTACGCATAATTCTCGCTAAACGACACCTGTGCAACTTTCAGAATACTTCCACTCGTCTATTCATTATTTAAACACACCGGTCAGCATATTTATGTACAGATTTCAGCAGCAGACAGCGAGAATCTCCACTATCTGAGAGCCCATTTTTGCGCTCGACTCTGCACAAAGCAAACCACACCAACCAACCGAGAGATTTTGGTAAAGTCTACCTATTTTGACATATCCTCGGTATTCAGCAAAACACCGTCGCCCGTGTGTGATTTCACACCGAGATGGGGGGGTGGAGGGACTGGGGGTTGAGGGGGGGGGGGGGGGGATCTCAGCACTACTGGGCTTTCTTACACCGTTTTGGTGTGCAGTAACCGGAGACAAAGGGGACTGTGCGCCTTTGGATAGATCACTTGTGACATTAATGGCTCAGGGGAGCCTAATAGAGACAATAGGAGTTAAACGAACTCTTGAGATTACTAATATAAGAAGCCAATTATCATGTTGATACGCAGATAGACGGACTCAAAAAGGAAAGACAGAAAAGGAAAGAAAAAATGAAAGAAAAATCGCTCCATATCTTATCCAGTGAGCTCCAATTTGAACTGACAAAACGCTTTAAATCTGACCACGAAAAGGCCTCTTGAACAATAAAAATCACAAAATAATAAAGCTGTGTTGTCCAACAGCCTTCACCAAACCAGTCGGTAATTTTTGCCGAGTTTTGAATCCCTCACCAAATGACAGACTATCATCCTGCGCACACTATAGACCAGTGCTCAGTCCTTCCATTTTAAATTTGACCATGCAGCGTGATTGCAGCTATTGGCTTTCGCCACTCAAGTCTATAAGGCCTGTATCTTTGACCATCATCAATACCACGGGCCTACAAAGCCCACCAGCTCTACTCATCTCCTCTCCACCGCTGCTCTGAAACGCTGACAGTAAATTCCATCAGCGAGAGGAGAAAAAAGGTGCAGCCAGTTTGATGCACTTGGAAACCATGTAATGAAAAATAGGCTACTGCGTATTAGGATCAGTCAGGCATTACCGCATTGCATCGAGTTCTCTCGAGCAGAATGGTGAATGGTGTGCGTGCGTGCGTGTGTGGTGTGTGTGTGTGTGTGTGTGTGTGTGTGTGTGCTTGCAGCTTGCAGAAACATGCATGATATCTCGGAGGAAATTGCTTACCTTTTTTAATTACAGTCTGGTCGGGAACGTGAATTCCTTGATCCTCAACAGGCTGGGACACAAATGCAAAAAAAAAAAAAAAAAAAAAAAAAAAGGACAATTTTAGCACAAAGGCACCAAAATATCAGCCTTCAACTCAAGGACGCTGCCGTGCACGAACAAAGCCTGACACAATTAGCCACAATCACCCCAACATGGAGGCTCCCGAGGCCCATACCTGTTATTATTGTCCACGAGTGTTTTCAGCGGGTTGCACTGATGGACGCATGTTACACCAGATCACAAACGCAGACTTAAATAACGAAGCTGTGTCGCCCCATAATCCTGACCTAATTTCGCCCTCAGATTGGCTCTACTCACAAGGAAACTTCTAATCTAGATTGGATAGTAATTACGGCAGCGCAGCCTATTAAAGGCCTATGAACTAATTAGAGGATTATTGGTGTTTGTTTCTGATTAAAAACTGGGGAAGAATACTCCAAATAAGAATGAGGGTTATTGACAATTTTAGCGCTCATTTATCATGCATTTTTTCGGTAATCGTACAGCTATTACCTAAACCCAATCCAGCAAACCCAATTCTCCTGTTAGTATGCATGCAGTGTATTATTATTGTCCGCCAAGAAGCGGCGAGCTTCATCTTTTTACAAACTGGGAAATCAAATAAAGTCAGAGAACATGAAGAAAAGCTTGTGAAAATACATGCGCTTTTCAAAAAAAAAAACTATTTCATTTAATTTGATTTAAGCGACAATCTTGGAAAAAAAAAAACACATGGACTTGTGCTGTATTGACAACTAAAACCATATTTAAAAGTATATTAAAAGTAAATTAAATTAACGAAGTCAATTTTTTTATTCCAAATAATCTTGATCAAACTAAAAACATTTTGTTCATGATATTTTTCCAGGCATTAAAAAAATGGCAACATTCAGAGACTAACTAATTTAATGCGTGTCATCCCTCTGCCATTTATTAAACAATAGCAATAATAAAAATATTTTTAATAATCCCTAATAATATTAAAAGGAATAATAATTATGAAAGGTAAAGTGCTTGAATAAATGGTAATAATAAAAATAAAATAGCCTAACAGTATAATCGTTATTACTATTAATGATAATATTAGCTTAAAGCAAGTGTCTACAATTAATGATAGCAGCAATATTACACTTTTATTTTTAACAGCGTAATAAGACTTCAAAATAAGAGTCTCCGAACCTAAATAACTTGAAGAATTCACAACAAGCAAGAGAATCGCAGGTAAACGCAGCCTCACCTGAACGTCTTCTAAAGAGTGAGGTATTCCATGGATAGGGATAGAGTCCGACAGTCCCGTGTCGATGCCGTGGCCGGACGGTAGCAGCACTTCCCTGCGGTACTCCCGGCACAGCTGGTGGGGCAGGCTGCGGTGCTGGTGCAGCAGGCCGCTCTCCTGACCCTGCCTCTGTCCCGGCCAGCCCGGGTGCTGCGGCTGCGGCTGGGCGTGCAGGGAGTTGAGGGAGTACGGGTCGTTGACGTGCGAGTAAGGGTCCTGAGACTGCGGGTAGATGGGCTGGTAGGGCGGGGGGAAGTACGGGGGCTGGAAGTCCGAGTTCGGTGTGTGGGAGAGCGGAGGGGCGCTCGTGTAGGGACTCTGGCCCACGCCGCCCAGCTGAGGTAGCCTGGCTGTCCCATTGCTGGTCCCGTCGTGACGGTCCTGACAGGAGAGGACAGAGAGAAAAGTGTGTTTTAGCCCGAATGTGTTTTTTAAAAGACAAAGCCGTAAATTAACTCTTTGTTTTATTAAGTGCAAGATGCTCTGCGGGCTTACGCTGGGGCATTATCAAATATGGCCTGAGTGGATGACAGGAATTAGAGCAAGTAAATTAAAATCATTTGCAGTGATTGATTTTTTAAAAATAAATACAACAATTAAACACACCGACTGCTTGTCTGGGAAGTGTTGGAAATAAAATAAAAATATAGTATTTCGCCAGAAGTAAATAATAAAATCAAACATCGAAATTCCGGAGGTGTAAAATGCCCTCAAATAAATACCAAAGCCTCGCACTATTTCAGCATTTCTCCACATGTTTTAAGCATGCAAGCTTTACAAAACATTATTCAGCTTTTTGAAAAAAGATTTTCTAACAAATTCTGATATGCAAAGAAATTCGAAGTATCTGACACGGTGAAGCTCCAGCAAACTTACCATCGCGGAAAAACTGTGCACTAACATCTGAAAGGATTTTTGGTGCGATTCAAGAGTATAAGTTCAAAAACACTTCGAAGTGTTTGAGGGGCGAGCAAAGGGAATTAACCAGCAAAACAAAAAAAATGAGCCCCCCAGAAAAGACTCTTCTCTCCTGCAAGAAGCTCACGATGGCCCCGGCGATCAGATATGTGCCACAGCTGCAGCTGCAGGACGATAATCCATCAGAAATAAATGGTTAGATCCCCGCTGCCCTTCATTTGGGTCTAAAAAATGCAGATATTCGGCGTTGCTGGTGGATTTGGGTGGAAAAGTTTCTCTTGGTAAAAAAAAAAAGCCCCTTTTTTCTCCCTGCTGCTCTCCTGGCTTCTATCACAGTGCTGCCGTCCCTTCGCTTGAGCTCATATTAGCAAAAGAGCCGTTTCTTCGTCTCCCTCTTGGACTCCTAATAGAACGCATTCATGACTATTAATATTACAGGAATACTTAATAATAAAGAAAGAATGGTCGGAAATCGGGCGTGAAGCGGAGGACGCAACTCAAGGCAGGAGTCTGCGCTTAAATGACGTCCATTGAAAGGAGGAATCAGTATATCTAATCAGAGATGGGGAGAGAGAGGGAGAGAGGAGAGAGAGAAAGAGGGAGTGAGAGACTGTGGAGGGAGTGGAGAGAGAGAGAGACAAAAAGAGGGACATTCACTCTCGTCTGACGAATCAGAGAGAGAGGGAGGAGGGGGGGCATTTTAAAAGGGTCCCAGGGCCAAAGCGCAAAAGTGAAAGAAAGACATAGGAATGAAGGGAGGTGGACCACAGACAGAAGAAGAAGAAGCCATGGAAGGAAACAATGTGCACCTCTGAACTGGGTGAAAATCCAGCAGACGACGCCTCTATGGGCATTCCGACCGGCTCATTTCTACCACTCGTCCCTTTGTTTTCCACCTCAGACTCCGACACCGAGCTGTCTTCCATGGGTCTCCTTCCTCTCCTCTGTCTCCGCCGAATTAATCCACCGGTTCCGCTTCGTCTCCCAAACCCAGAGTTACACCGGCTAACTTTTAACTTTGACCCGGAAAGACGGAGGAAAAATAAATTCTCTAACCAACGGCGCTCTGACCAACTTTTACGCGCGACGTAAAGCGCTCCACTCCCCTTCCTGCTCAATCACGCATTTTTAAAAATTACGAAACAGCTGGCCGTGGCCGGATTTCGATTGCAAATTTGTTTCTGTTGCACCGACAGCAGCGGGAAAACATTTCTAAATTAAAATAATCGCCACAACACGAACACGGAGGTGCTCATGCTTTTGTTTTCCTGTTCCCGGCCGTCCCTATCCTCCCAGGACACGGGCGAAAACACGTCCGACTGGCTTCTCCACTCCTAAACAAGTCCCTGATATTACTGCCAAACTTTGTCTATGCCCATAACAACAATCACTCAGTGTATGCACTCCACACACACTCTCACACACACGCACAATCTAACGGCTCAAATTGCAGAGATATTAAAAAATGTCCATGCCATTTAAGCAGTGAATAAAGCAGGCCGCGTTAGCGCTTACAAATAAAATATTTATTCTTAATTAAATGTATGGTAAGTGTATATTATTGTTTTAATATTTCCACGTGTCATTTCATATTTTTAATATATTTTTAATGTGAATTTTAAAGAGAGAGAATAAATGGCAGGTGTGCTTTTACTCATGCAACTGATTTATCAATATATATTAAACACAACTGTTATTACCACAATGCTATATAACTAATGATGATTATAATTATTATTATTTGTGTTACTATTGCAATTGTAATTATTATAATTATAATTATTATTATCCTCTAATTTCACTCCAAACAAATACACACAAAAAAGAAGACGCTATGAAATTAATAAAAGACATGGATCTATTCATCCTAAAGTTGAATTAAATGTGTTCACTAACAACTGTCAAAATAGTGACATATCCGGATCAAAACAATTCATCACATCCCTAAAATAATTATCTTCTCTTAAAAAAAATTAAAATTAATTAAATTAAAATCAAAGAGGAGCCCTTACCTCGCAATCTTCATATTTAATGTTATCAGTTAATTTCCAAAGCATTTTCATGGGTTGCTGAGGTGGATATTGAGTATAGGTATCGCCTTATAGTCTTGTTTTCACTCAGTGAATTGTGCTCCCCCGCTCAGAAAAACTACTTTTATTGAAGCTGTGGGCTGCTGTCTGTCTTGCGCTCTGAGGTCTCCCTCTAATGGTGGAAGTGAAGGGCTGGAGCAGCTCTGTAATAACACTGGCACAGGGCCTCATTAGCATATCAACAGCCGTTTGATTCCCCCCATCTGCTCCACACACACACACGCACACACACACACACACACAACACCAATGGACAGCGCACACAGGTAAAAACTAAAGCAGCAAGACGCTACACATGCTTATTATTTCTACTGTTCAGTGAGGTGTGTTTGTGGAGGGGAGGGTGCAGTAGTCATGCATGGGGACCTGCCTGCATGCACCTGGGACGTTTCTAGTATAATTTTATATCTTTCTGATGCTTGAGAAAAGAAGAAAATTAGACCAGAAAAAATGCAATTTTAACGAGTTAAAATTAAATAACAAAAAAAGGCACATTTATTTCCTGTGAACTAACTTTTGTTTCTTGCTAAAGTGCCAGTGTCTTATTGATTCGTTTTGAAAACAGCATGCCTATGCAAATACAAGCCTGTCACATTCTCTTCTCTTTTTTTTTCGCCTCCCTTGATTTTTTTTTTTTTAAACTCCCAAACTGTTATTTTAATCCCATTGAGAGTGGAGACCTTGAGAGGCTATTCTTTCAATGTTATGTTAAAAAGGTGAGCCATTCGGAGCTGGCTACAGGTCCATTGACTACCTGTGAGAGCGCAGGGGTTTGTGGGGGGGGATGTAAATAATTAACACAACAACATGGCCTTGTTTCATTTGAATGAGCGGCCATAGAGAGCCTGACTCTGCCCTGTCGCCGGCCGAGCCTGCACCTCAGCAGGTCGTGGGTCAGCAGACAGGTCGCCACCAGCTCTTTTAAGGCGTTGGCCCCTCTCTCGGTTTAAAACCTGGATTACCATTTTTGGTGGAGTACCTTTTTTTTTTTTTTTTTTTTTTACAAGCAGTTGTTGTTATTAATGAGAATGGAACGATGAAACTGGGTGACAATGACAGCCCCTGCATGCGAGTGACTTTCTGGAGCTATGGCCTGGCTGTCTGTGCTGCTGATCGGTGGTTTAACGAGTGAAACTGTAGGGTTTTGTTTCTGCAAAGATCGTCTATTAAATCATCCACACCTCACAAAAACACAAGGCCAGATTTCCAGAGGAGAGAGCCCGACTCCTCGGGATGATTTGCAACTCATAACTTTAAAACCGAAATTTGAACAACTTTAAATAAAAGCGACATATATTTAGAAAAAGTTTAATTTCACTTGAACACACGCCATATCATCTCGTGTCTAATACACGATCAAACACAGCTTATGACAGTTTATCTGAAATGCAACAACCTACAACAACACACGAGCAACGTTCTCAGCTTTTCAGAGCAAAACACTGAGGTGTGCTACAGTTTGACATGTAAGGCTACATCACCGCAAAACACACTTTCCAAAATAAAATACCTTTAACTTTTTCGCATGATATCCTGACGGATGAAAAACACAAGCTTCTACACTACACAGGAGCAGCACTGTACCACCTCCCCTTACAAAAGATTTGACTTTACGGTGCCTGTGCAGCTTCATCCTACAACAAGTCGACACTTTGACAGTTTTCATGGATTTTCACAGCCGTCTCTTTGTCTTAAAGTAAGCACCACGTACCTGCCATTCCCCCATTTTGCCCATAATTGACATTCTTTGTCTTCTGCCGCCTTTGGTGGGTTTTTATTTTAGTCGATCCGGTGCTCCCTCGTCTTATCTCATTGAGTCTTCGGTCCCAAAGTAAACCTTTTACTTTTTACCTGGACCGGATCGCCTCACCTGGCCATAAAAACGGTGCGGGGCCACCTGGTGACGCATGCGCACTGCAGCGGGTGTGGACGAGAAAGGAGACACTACCTGGGAAGAAGTGAAATAGGCTATTTGTGTGGGAGCTGAGTAGGAATAAGTTGTAGTACGTTGGTTTATAATGGCAATAAAATGAGTTTTATTAAAACAATAATGATAATAACGAACAACAGTATTTATTTGAGAAAATTGTGAGATCCAATCACAGCCGGTACTAATCACAGCCTCTGTTATTAATTCAAAAATATATCCAACATTAATTATATTTGTAGGCAAGTGCCCGCTTCAGCTTTTATCACATAAAACCTATATTTTATAGAGTAACCATTTCTTTTACATAATGTGAATTTACATCAAAAATTAATTTTGTTTTGGCTGAAAAAAAAGTGAGAAAAGTGATTTGTTCACATTAAAAGCAACGAATAACCTGTAGCGTGGTTTACCCTGTACTTAATTCCTGGTTTTAAAAAAAATAATAATTAATAAATATAACTTGTTAGAGAATATGTTAAAACTGCCAGACAATTAAAGTGCATTGAGCAGAGCAAAACTCATAAATTATGTTTGTCTTTAACTGTCATAAAAATAAGATTTTTTTTAAAATGTGTTCCTCCGCTGGGTCAATTAACCTCACCATTTTTTTCCTTCACTGTTTTGTCTTAGAAAACATGAATTCTCACTGCAAATGAAACTGTGTCAAGTTAAAAAACTTGAAGGTTAACTGCCAACATCATTACTTCTACCCAGAAAGCTACCTGCTATTGTGAGGCTCATTATTTATTTATCCACTGTTTATTTCTAATACATACTTATGTAGACCCCTCCGGCCAAGAGCGAATGAGCTCTCCCTCTCTGTCTTACAAACGCACGCACATTCACGCACGCACCACACACGTCAGAGGACAGCAACACGTGCGCTCACATAGGTGATAATGGTCAAAGCTTTAAATCTCAAAACCCCCTTTTTTCTCCTCTTTCAAGTTTGTGACGGAGCAGAGGCTGCAGACGGGACGCACACAGTTGCGGTGCACGTCGCTGTCTGACAGCTGCATGGATGGATCTCTCACTACATCAAACACTCATGTGAAACATATTTAATACGCACTGAGAATACTGGACGAACTTTTTAGGAAAAATGCTCTTTATTTCTCATTTTTCCAATAAATCCTTCATAGTTGTGTTTGTTTTTAGTTTTTTGTTTGTTTGTTTGTTTTTTGTTTTTTTTTTTTTTGCTTTTTTTTAAATTGCATAATTCCACATAGAATCTATAGATTTTTTTTTCTGGCGTTAATATTTAAAACAAGCCTTCATGTCTGACTTCAAAGGCGAACACATTTTAACTGCACACACAATACCTGCAGCTATATAGACCTCACCAAGACTGGACAAAAGAGAGGGAGGTGGGAGAGGTGGGAGAAGGGGGGGATCAGAAATATTGTTTGGGGCTCTGCTGCGCACTAAGGGAGGAGTAAGTTTTAAAGCAGAGCTGTCTGAGAGAGTGGGTTACTCTCAGACAAGAGCGGGGTCCCTTTTGAATATCCAGCTTGTTTGTCTAGGGCTTGGTTTCAACCACTTCCACCACAGCACCGGGCCTCCGGCAACGTTCAGCTTCCTAAAACTGCGAGCTGTGTTTAATAGGCGTCGGCAACGGCTGCACCTCAGGCACTCTGTGTAACCATTCATATTTAGACAAATTACACGTATTATTATTATTATTATTATTATTATTATTATTATTATTATTATCATCATTATTTTGTTATTATTATGTTGTTGCTGTTGTTGTTGTTGTTGTATTAGTTGTGTGTATTGTACTGGTGTTGGTCTTATTCAGATTGAATGTCAGACAAAAACAGATCTTTTTGCGCAATTTACGCGTCCTGCTCGTTGCCAAAAATGTTGTGAAACATTCTGGGAGCTTTTCCTCCTTGTTGTTTTGTAATATTGATCGTAAAGGGACGAATTTCTTGCCCCCCCAAGTTACAGAGAAGTTGGAAAAAGAAAAAAAAAAAAGATTGGGAAAAGATTTGGAACAAAGAATTTTTTGGCTGCAGACTCGCACCAGCTAGACGCGCCTGACTGTAACTATCCCGTCAGCAGCACTCAAGGTCCAGAAGCTTCATGTAGCTTCGTGATATTCATGACGTTGGTGTGTGTTGAGTGAGAAGGTTTCAGGCCCACAGTATGAGACGCTGCTTTCCAAGCGAGATAAATTGTGTTCTAGCGCCACCCTGCTTCAGGAGAGGAGGGAGGACGCCCCGCCGGTGGATTTAAGACAATATTGCAGCAGGTAATTGAAACCAAATGAGAATGTGAGCGCAGTGAGCATTCCAGTAAGTGAAACTGCCAAACCGATGCCAGTTAAGGAAGCAGGTGGCAAGAGGAACATGTGGAACTTGGTGAAAAATAAAATATGGCCACGGGTCAAAATTCAGGCTTATGTCAGTTTGTTTATCACTCGACCATAATTTGAATAAACTCACCTTTTAAGCCCCATTTTTACTTGTATCCACATGTACTTCTTCGAAAACTTTATCACAAATCCAGGACTACCTGTCCATTTTCATGTTAATCACCCAACAGAGCTCCAACTCTGAGAACACACGTTGCAATGCAGTGAGAGGTGATAATGTGTGTGTTTGGTCCTGCCTCTGTGCAGACATTTTATCCTGAATGTAAAGCAAAATATATGTGGAATATCGCTAAGATTAAAATAAATAAATAAATAAATAAATAAATAAAGTCAATTTAAAGCTTGGGGACGTCTTGTATGGTTTATAACACAACTTAATCTAATCCTGTGGTGCCATCTTGTGGTTGAAAAAATAAATTCAGTCTCCACTCTGGTGTCTGAGGACCATCAACCGTCCTTCAGGTGGTGTTTGGGGCCCTCGGTGAATTTAGGCCTAAGGTTTATTTTTTTAATTTTGCTGTTATGTTGTGACTCTGGACTTTTTGTAAACAGGGTTCAGTCTCCCCACTGTTTGTTCCTGTCCTGCAGTATATACATAAAACATGTGTATGAAGTCATATCGAACAACAGAATTCCTCAAAGATGAGATTCCTTAGAACAAATTACTTTAATAGAACTGAACAGAATTCCTCTACTGCCACTGCACAGAATACAACGAAACTGAGTAGAAATCCTATCGGTGTATATAATTAAAAAATAAAAATGGAGAAAAACAGAAAATAAAATATCTAAAAATATATCTAACCCATGAAACAAGACAAATGAGATAGCACTTCTGAATATTGCAAATTTGGTGAATTGTAGTGGTGAGGGTATACGTTGGGTTGGAATATAAACATATGTGCTGTGGTCTTTATATACATACAAAGGTCCAGTTGGAGTGTAAACACGTAGATATCACTTCTAAGTTGGTAAAATAGTTGAGCTGTCAATGTGAAAACAGACGGGGAAGCTTTTGCTCAAGGGCACCTAATCAGGAGGGGACAGTGTCACATTATAGGTCGCAAAAAATAGAATTACTACGTCTATCATGTTCATTAATAATTAATTGAACTCAATAATGTCATTGTTTCAAATTGCTCCTCATATTTTCTGACATAGAATATGCATACATACACAATATTGTTATAGAGCCTACATACCATTTATGAACATAAGTAATAAAATGTATAAAAATATAATAGAAATTATATATTGTATAGGCTACACAAGTGTCTTTAACGCGAGTTAGAGGCGTGCATGGAATTGTCGCAGCGTTCAAGTACAGTAGGAAGTTTAAAATTCTCATGTCGTTACCACCTCTGCCCACAGTCCGGTTCATGAAAACAGACGAGGACACGTGACCTCTTGTGAGATTTACATTGCACGACATAAAATAGACTTCTGCAGCAGCTCGTGTAGTGACAATGACAAGGCCAAGAACAAGTTAAAGTTGTGTTTAGAGGAAAACAGAATCATTTCTAATATCCATTATATATTTTTTAATTTTATTTAAAAAAAAAAAGAAACCGTTGTTTTCCCTTGTTTTACTAATCATCATTATGTATTTACTAATAATTCATATTACTTGAAGAAATTCCATGTTTCGTGAAGGCAGCACCTCGTTCCCAACCACTAAGGCCTACATTTCCCATCGGGCACCCTGCCTCGTGTTGTGTGCGCCAATAATTTGCGTTCGGTGGAGAACAGGCTGCTGTTGCCAGTGACAGAGGACAAACACAAGGAACAAGGTTGTATGTCGCTATACTTGCGTTTCAAGCTTTTATATTTGACAGTCTCAGACGTTTGAACCTCTATTTTATGTACAAATAATGGCGTATATTTCCTAAACAGATTACTCCTGTGCATTTCTTGTATCATGTCGGTCGTCTTGTTAGCCCTGCGTGTGTGCGAAACAGCAGTGATGCTAGTTTGTGCTGGTGCTCACGCTAAAACTCCGTACATCGGTTCATCTTATCTAATAAACCAGGCGCGCGCGCACACCCATCAGTGAGGCCACAATGTAACGACTTTAGTTCAGAGTGCTGCTGTGACAGCGGGAAGATCTGTCGGACGTTACAATGTTTCTGTGTCTTCTGTTACCTCAGCTGATTCTCTCTAACAGCTCTGTGTTGCATCATTCATTCAGTCTTTTAGCTGCTTTTGAATCTGTAAGTACGATCAGGTTCACAACAGGGAGTCGTCTGAGTTTACTGCTTACTGTACACGTTGAGTTTGTTCATTCACTCTCACGCTGTGTGACTGACAGGTGTCCAACATGTCTGTGGACTGGGTAGGATATGGGTACGCAGCTCTGGTCGCATCCGGGGGGGTCATCGGTTATGTGAAAGCAGGTATGTTGTGTTGAATTAGATATGAAACAGGTTGAAGGTTATGGTGTGGTGGTCCAAGTAATCTTTAAAAGGCACTGACTTCTTGAGATGTGATGATGATGTATGTGATTATTTCCACTGTTCTTTGGTTATTCATTGGTATTTGACTATTGTTTAAATGCCAATACCAACTATTAGGGCTGAACAGTTTATTTTAAATTAAATGTGGTGTTGCAGAGATGGTCCTGGCCCACACATCATATTCTGCAGACTTAAGAAAACATATTTGTTTGGTAGGGGTCCCAGCAAAATCACACCATAATCATTTTAAATATGTTTTTCTATAAAAATAATGATGGAAAAAAATACTATTCCATCTAATATCGCAAATCATGTCGAAACTGCAAAGTCAAAATAATTGCAATTAGATTTTTTTTTTTCCAAAATTGTCAGCTCTATCATTATGAGCAGTCAAGGCAATCGATAACCTATATCTGGATTAATTCACATTTGCATTGAAAATAAAAATCTTGGTTTCATAAATGAACTCTATTATATCATTACAGTATAGGGTGAAGTTATGACTTTAACAAACTACATTATTCAGTCATTTTCAGTGGTATAACTGGGAAGTGGCGTGCTTGATGAAAAAGATCCTAAGATTGTGGTGTTTTTGTGATGTTTAAAATTTTGGAAATACAGCTCCACTAACTAAATGCAGGTGCTCCAGTTTACAAATGTATTCCTCTGTGCCTGACTGCCTGCCTGTGGCACAACTGCCTTCAGTCTTGATAGGCTATTCGTAATAGCCTATCACTCATAACGTGTCACCAGTCAGATAGTGCTGTGAGCAGGAAATTGAGTGAAACCACAAACTGGAGACTACAGCCAGGAAGAGGCAGCTGCATCAGAACCAAAGTTGTGCATTTTTAGATTAATTTATCTTCGGATCCAATGATCAGCAAGGTTGATAACTGGTCAACCCCCACCATAAAACTAAAATGTTCCTCTCATGAAACACTAGTCTATAAATGCCTTTCTGTCAGGTGGATGTCAGGCACAGGTGTTACCTGCTGTGTGTTGTTTCTTCCAGGCAGTGTCCCCTCTCTCGCTGCTGGTCTTCTCTTTGGCGGCCTTGCAGGTTTTGGTGCTTACCAGATCTCCGATGACCCCTATAATGTTTGGGTGTCCCTCGGTTGGTATTGTACTGTATTTGCTGGATGTGTTGCATGAGGATAAACTAGGTCAACAGGAATGCGTCTCTGTGGTCAACATTTTCTACCACACGGTGTCTTCCAGCTACATCGGGAGCTCTGAGCGGTGTCATGGGAAAGAGGTTCTATGCATCCAGGAAGTTCATGCCAGCTGGGCTGATGGCTGGAGCAAGGTATCCATCTCCTTTATATGATTAAACTATTTGATTTTACACAAATTAACATATTCCAGGTGAGTTATTAATGATTTCTGTGAAGGATGATGGTAACAGGATGTGTGGTTACATCTATGGAAGCAGTTGTACTTAATACAGGATAACTAGATTTGACTCGAGATGAACATGATAGTTATTCTAGTCATTGTGCTTTTTTTTTTATCATTATATAATTTCTAGTGCTGTATCTAATGGTTCTAATGTCATCATCTTGTTCCAGTCTTCTGATGGTGGGAAAGCTTGGCCTGACATTGCTCCAGAAACCCCAGAAGTCCTAATGGAGTGAAGATTCTGATGAGTGCTCCATCTTCTGTTTCAGTCAGCATTTGTCATTTACTGTTGAACATTAATGTAATTTTGTAGAAAAAAAAAAACAAAAGTGTTATGAGATGAAATATAATACCTTGTTTATATAATATTAATGGTTGTCTTGTCCTTTTTGAACTTTCATATATTTATTTGTATAAAATCTTTATAAAACATTCAGTCAATTCATTGCATAATACAAAGATGTGTGCAGTGGTCTTATCTTATCAGAATAAGTTGATGTAATTATTTTATAGCCTTTGCACAAAAGGTTTTTTACCAACTCACCTATGGTGAATAAAAGCAGAGGGAATATAGCATTGCAGGACTGTATATGCTTTGTCATCAATAGTAAAATAATACTTGACAATAAAAACTAGTTAAAAAAAAAAAAGCTACTGTGCTACATTAAATCCTACTCAAAACATCCCAATGCTAACAATAGAATTGGCTCACACTGGATCCTTCAGGAATACAGTGGGATTGTCTTGCAGACGGTATCAGTCTTGGTTCAGCATCATGGCAACAGTCATCAAAACATAGAGACTCCATGTTACAGTACAGTTAGTTAGATCCTACATGTCTCTGGACACAAAACTATACCACTGTGGCATAAAAATGTCTCCTAAAAAGAGGTGTCTGTGAAGTACACCTTTTTGGACATTGTTATGTGTTATGTGTAATATGATGTTATTTGTTTCAGGGAGCATACAGAATTTCTTCCAGGTTTGGTGTTGAGTACGGTTGAGACTCCGCTTAGGGTTGAATTTCTTCACAAAAATGTGTACCACCACTGGGCAACAAACTCCAACAAGGAATAGAAGCCTGCTGTTCTCTCTGGACTACCGATTTCCACCATATTTGGACGTCCAGTCCACCCTGCCGTGGACTGGCTGTATGGGGGGAGCTCTGGACAGGAGATTCCCAGAGGTTTTCCCCAGGGCTGAATAGCTGCTCCCCTTCATCTGAGTCCTGTCTGTCCTCCTTTTCCAGCCCTCGTAATCTGGAGGAACATGCCAGTCAGTCATTTAATTTTATATACAGTAGCTATGTAGCCAGGTATCTGTCTTATTAACCTTTTAGGATGCAATACATGAGACATTCATGCCAGCAAAAAAATAAAAAGTATTTGTTTTAAGCATCAAAAGTAAAGATAAAACTGGAAAAACAAAAGTAACGGAAAGCAAAACAATGCAGACAGTCAGCTTTTTACATCTAAAAATATGAACAACATGGACCAGAGACTAGAAATAATATCAACTATTTGAAAATGGCAATACCTTCATTAGTTTCACTCAAAGATGAATTGGATACAGGCTTGACCTTTGCAGATTTAGTTTTGTCTTTTTTATTATCAGGAGAAGAAGAAAGACTGACTGTAAGAGTGAAGAAAGGAGAAACAGTCCCAGTGAGTGAGAGTTTAGAGGGAAATATGTAAGTTAGAAACTGGAAACTGGAGAAAAGGAGTAAAGGAGTAGGAAAAGTCAGGCATGGTATAACAGTCAAGGGGAACCATAAGAGAGAGCAGTTACTCTTACAGGAAAAGACAGTATTTACTTAAGATTAAGATTTGATGAGATGCGAGACCTTTTGAGGCAGAAACATGGGGAGGTTATCTGATTAAAAGTATCAAGAATTATTTTTACATAGCTTTACATTAGCTTTACAAACATGTATATGGAATAAAATCTTACTTGTGTGCTGGCCAGCCAAAGGGGCAAGCTGGATTCTCTGTCCCACCGAGCCCACCTCTTTCTTTTGGAATGAGGGCACATAAGCACCAGAGAGGTTGTATTTGGTGCTTACAAAGTTCCCTAAAAGAGAAGAAAGACAGTTCATGGGTCTTTATTTATGTATTTCATTGTTGCATCCTCCAGGTACCCAGGTATATAGAAATAATTGCCACAAACGATACTATTGTCATTTTAAGACCCTTTTATGCTAGTAATAAAATGACCTTGATATCATATACTGATATCATTATGACCCATGGTGAAACTCTGTCAAAGCAAGCACACGACGAGAAGACAGAAGCAGGGCAACCAGAAATCATAGAAAAACATGTCTCAGCATAGTTTTTTCTGTTCATTCTTCTTTGGCGCTGTGAAAAAAACACGAAACACGTCTTATAAATGATAGGGTAGACCATGTGCCCAGCTGAATAATCCACCGTAACTCTCAAACTTAAGTTTGTCCCTAAATCACAATATTTCCCGAAGCAAAGACTTCACTTAGGAGTGTTGAATTGTGTGTGTGGTTTTTCTCTGTCCCCAAAAATGTGCCTTGGTATCTCCTCCTATTCAGTCACCATAAATTCAACCATTATGTTCCACAAATTATTTTACACTTAAACGACTATTATGGGTCCCTGAAAGCAAAAATGACTGAGGTCATGTACGTATATCATACGATTAAGTCAGTAATGTAATTATCATGACAGGCCTGCTTCATGTCAACATCATATCAGATAAAATAATCTGTACTGTGCAAAACACCATAACAAATTAAGAAAACTTTATTAAACACACCTAATGGGTGTCTTCATACATGGCTTTACTGATACTAATAAACACTAGTTTCCAGAATCCTATAAGTACCAGAAGTGCCATAAGCGGTCATTTTGACAGTCTGAATTCCAAACTCTGTAATCTCTAATGATAAATAACCAATTAAGAGATTGATGCATTTATTCTGTTAGGGATATCTTTAAAAAATAAAAATAACATCAAAATGCAAGTTTTGTTAAGTCAAATTATGTATTTTTCAATATGCAAGCCATCGCATACAGTAAATTGTAATGATTGCATATATTCACAGCAGAATCTCTCTGTAGGGTAAAAACCATCAGAGATTGCATTCAAATTTTAGATTAATCTAGAATTACCCAGAACAAGAAACAAAAGATTAGGCCTAGGTGTGTTTTACAAGATTATAAAACATGTAATTTTAAATTTTTAACAAATTTCCTCTTAGAACCGTCACAGAAAAAAATCAGATCCTACAGGAACAGGCTGGAAGCAAGCTAATCTAAGACATAAGAGCATGTAGAGGCATACAACATAATGTAATATGTACAATAATATATTTTCCAGCACATGTCAATGGATTTTGCTCTGCTTATATCTGGTCTATGCAGCTGCAGTGATTGCTTCTGCTGCTATTTGTTATCCTTGTCATTTTTGTGTATTTTCTTTAATTGTGAAAAAAAGTTGTAAATATTGCTATTTGAAGTATGTAAGGTGCTGGGACAACAAGTGTTAAAACTGTCCCCGTCTCCCCTACTTTATGTTCTTCAAATCTTCAGTTATTCTACTGATTAGTATAATTTAGTCAAATTATCAGTATTTTACAATAGGCAAATATTAATGGATCTCGAGACCGTTTTTTTTTGGCAGAGACAATGATATTTGCTAAGCCACAAAGATGCATCACAACTATGTATAAAATATATTTTAAATGAAAATACAGACAATTTTAAGAAAAGTCAGGTACCAGCAGCATTGTATCATTTAATTCAACAAAGTTAAGCACATGAATATAAATTTGACAGTGGTCAAAATGACCATCATGGCCTTTCTAGTGTGAATTGTGTGAGGTAGCTGCTACATATACAACAGCTACTAAGAGCCCAAACAGATAACTAAGACCAAGTGATTGAAGTCATTCAACTTTCCCGGTGACACCATCGGTCTGCTCAACCAGCAGCCACAGATGGTTATCAGTATAATTAGTGAAAAGCCTCATTGTTCCCTCATGAAGATGTTGTGGTTGTGGTGCAATTTACCATCTATTTAGCCACTGGAGCTCTTAGTTCTCTGCTTAAACTGTGTATTTGTACCCTCGTCTCCTGCAGAGCCTTTAGCAGCAGGTTTCTTTCACATGTTAAGTCACTGGCTGAATACCTGAAGCCACCATACTAACTACAGCTACAATGTTTATACACAAAGGTGCTTTAGCATGACAAGTAACTTGTAGAGATACCTAAACACAGTCTAAACTCTAAACAGTTCACATGAAGTCATCTCAATGAAATACCTTTGGAGAGATCAATTTTCTCCAGTATTCTTTCTTTTACAACAGTTTTCTCTGGTGGGCTATCCTCAGATTTAGAGGCAGTCTCTTCTACTCTCACAGCAAAAAGTAGAGGCAGAGGAGATATGCATGCAATCAGAGAGAAAAACAGAGATGGATGAGAAAATTGAGGGAAAAATGTTAGCACCAATGCTGACGTTTGCAGAAATAAACAAAACAGACAGGACAAAGAACAAAAGGATACTTTTTCTTGATCTCAGTGAAAATTTATATTCATGAGTAATAGATGAGTCATATCAAAACAAACATCTGTGTATGTGTGTGTGTGTGTGTGTGTGTGTGTGTGTGTAGGGAGGTGGGACACATGAGGGGAGGGGGGTGCAGTTGAGGGCCATTTAAGGTACACTTGATCTTACACCAACAGTCTTAATCTCATGAATAAGCAATGGAGAAGGAGAGACAAGGTGAAAGAAAAGAGTCAGAAGAAGAGAGAGAAGGAGGGAGCACAGCAGGGACCCATATTGTGTGTCTGTCTACATGACAAATGATTTATAGAGGTCTCCCATCTCTAAAGTCGCAGACGCTTAGGCTGCTCACTCCTAACAGCTTCGGTCAATGGCCCCATAACTACTGATCAGGAGACATTAGCTGCAACATTAGCATTTAGAGCCTTTGTGTCACGAAGAGGACAGGTCATATTATGTAACCATGGGTGACACTGACAGTCGCCAGGTTTCCACTGCACGGCAATATGTGGCGAGTCACGCTGTAGTCACTATTACTGAATAAATAGATATGAAATAGTTAATAATTGCCTATTTTTTTTTAAGCCAAACATAATGTGTGAGCCTAGCTATAGATTCACAAGAAGACAGTTAGATTTTAATTAGCTTTTTTTTCATTGCATGTCTAAATATTTATGTGAGATTCACAATGTACTTTCCAGACAGGGTACAGTGTGCTATCTGTTACATTTTTGTTCAGGTGAGGGATAAATAAACATTGAAAAAAGTGAAATATTCATTGAAGAATCAGCACACAAAAAAACAGTAACCTGGATTTGACCTTTGATTTTTAGTGATTTCTGTCTTTATATCTAGGAATTAGCCTAGAAAAGCATAGTTTTTTGTTGTTTTGACATATGCTTTGTAACAGGACACTTGCATTTAAGGCCATGATTTGATCTTTGATTTTTAGGGATTTCAGTCTGTCTATCTTGAAATTAGCCTAGAAAAGTGTAATTTGCTGTTGTGTTAAAGGCCAATTAAAAAGGGGTGTTTTTTGAGTGGAGTTTTTCTTTATCCAATCCAGGGTCTAAAGAACAAGGGGAGTCACACACTGTACAGATAAAGACACAGTAAAGTCCCCTCGGGGAAAAAAAAGTAAAAAGCCATGTCAGGCAGGTGAATCTGGCAATTTACATGCATTATGGGAGCTCTATAACCCGCTGACAGAAAACACAGTTGTTCTGTGTTGTTCGATATGATTTCTTCAACATGTTAGTGAACTCTGGAAACCTGAGACCCCGTCCACGGCACGCCCTATCAACCTCTTAACGCCTCTTCATTAGACATCGGTTCTCACCTGCGTTGGCTCTGGTGACAGATAATCCTCCTCCAATAGGAGCAAGTGGTTTATTTACAGCGTTGGAGGAGTTCTCCCACAGGTCGCGCAGGGTCATACCGCTCAACTCCTTATCTCCAGAATTAGTCTGATTCTTGCCAATCAACCCTGCAAGCAACAGAAATTATGTGATGTATGAATACTAAAAATCACCATGCTGCCTTCTTGTGAAACTGGTGGCTCTAAATGAAATGAATACTATTGTCTATACTTGATATGAAGATTATGCTCCATATTTTATATTTATTGAGTGGAGTCAATCATTATAATGCTTGCATTACAAATCACCAAGGGGATCTCATAAGCAACAAGCATCATCACACAATCACAGGACATCTAACAGAAAAAAACTGGGGAGCCATTAAGAAAAGAGCGCCTGTCATACAATCCCAAACATTCTGCTACAAAGCCTAATTTAATTAAATTCATTAAATTATATGACATGAATTTCTGCAGTTTTCTTGAAATATACTGTCATTCATGACTTCTGCAAACAGGAAATTTTTTAGATACGCTATTTTTCATAAGGTGATGAGATCTACCAGCAGTCATGCTTGGCAGTAAGTCACCTGACTCAGATAAAACAAATCCTATAAATACATTTACATTAATTTGAGATGCAGCTAAGCACTGTGTCAATTTTTTTCTTGTCATAAATCTGTAATAAACACTGCATTTCTGTAGGTGCCTATTCAGCTTCTGAAAGTTTAATGTATAATGGTTTAGAACATTGTGATGGAAGTATATGATGGCCATCAATATATGTATGAAAGTCATACATCCTCTGAATGCCCCAGGTCTCTAGGTTGTGTTTAAAAAAGCCGTGACCATCTTAGAGGTCACTATAGGTCATTTTATACACAGTGGTCAAGTTTCAAAAATGGTCTCACTACAATGACATGGCAACTCTGGAGACATCACAACACATGAATACAATGGATTTCATTGTATCCACAGTCTTAGCTTAGTCATACCCAATTTGCACAATTCCAGTACTTTTAGGGTATGCAGTATGCAGAAATACTACAATAGAATAGGTGAAAAAACACACAATTATACTGTATCTGAGTAACTGCAAGGTTTTGACCCAGACTGCAAGGGTTTAATCTCTTTAACTCTGCTGGGACGTCCACGTCCACAGGTGATGTTACTCTGTTTTGGAGGCTGTAGCAAGCTCAGTTTTAAAGCCAGAGTGAAGATACTGGTATCAAAGGAAACTAGAAGACTAGAACTAGAAAGAATCAAGCTTGTTGGGAAGGGGGCTAAATAAAGCTCCAGAGTTAGGCTAAAACTTGGCAAGGGAAAACTGGCACAGAAATTTTCAAAGAAATCCACTGAACTCAAGATATCTGAATGAAAATAGGTTGTAAGGATACCCAAGAGTCTCCCCTTCACAGACATGCACACTTTATGCTAAGAGGGGAAATGATGCAAAGCCTTAAAGAGAATGGAAAAACTGTTTGCAAGACTTTTTTTCCAATGATAAAGATGACTTGATTAGTTAGTCATGCAGTCTTACCTGGCAAGTATCGTGACTGGCTCAGATAGTGCTGCCGTGCAGCAGATCCTGGGAGATTAGAGTCCATTTGGCCAATCTTAACATTGTTGGGTAACTTAGTAACTGTGCTGAAGGAATACAGAGGTTTCTGCTCCTGGGGCCTAAAAACACAAACCAGACACTTAAAGGTTTGTGCTCAAAAAGCACCTCATTTTCATATAAAGGCTTGAATGTGAACCCTGCTCATATGGGTGTAATGCATTTATTAATTTATGAAATGATTCAAACAGATTGGGCAGAAATTATTGCATGCACATATATATTTTCTAAAATATATAACAATGATAAAATGCTGCACAACTCAGATAACCTACCGTCATCTTTAATAATGCATGATGCACAAGACAGCAAAATGTAACACATTTTTAGTATTCTGCAATGCTCTGAAAACCTGTGTCAAAATCAGTGTCAGTGCTTAAATTTTTGTCACATTGCCAACCCAGTTCTGTTCAGACATTACAGCACTTACTGTGGGCGGTGCTCCTTAGGGCTCCTCTCCTCCTCTGCGTTCCCCAGGCTGGGTTTCTTGGAGTTGGAGGCGGCAGTTTCTGATGGGTCAGATTCCTCCCAGCTGTCTGAGGTCTTGGCCACTGTCTGGCCCCAGCGACGACGGCCACTCTTCAGCACCCCCATCCCACCACCGCCAACAGTGTTCTCACTGCCCAGCGATGCTGCTTTCTGCAGAAGAAGACAGATAAACAGGCGTCCAAACAAACTGACATGTTTTCATTAATAAAATTTGTCTTACTAACTTAACTCCAGCTCTCTGCTATGTTCACTGTCTAACAAGTGTAATATGCAAAGTCAGGGGCCAGAAAGGCTCTTTTATGTATTAGTATTCTGTATTTCTCTTCATAAACCAAGGCACTTTCATTCTGTCATTTTATTAAACATGAAATACAATAAATAAGATCTGATTTGCATAAAGGCACTCACTGCATGGCTGAGGCCTCCTGGTTTACTCTCAGTTTGGGGAAGGGGGATCTGCTGAAGAGGCTGATGCTGCTGTTGGTTTCTGGATGACGATGTGGAGGCTTTGGACTCAGAAGAAGACTGCTGAGGATCGGTCTTGGACTCCGAGGCCTGCTTCTGGGCCAGCGACCTGGCCTGAACCTTCTTTACCTCCTGGCTCTGAGGACGAGGCCCCAAGATCTGGCCTACCTGGAAGTACGGGTAACGCAGGGCCTAGGAGAAGAGAGGAAGAGAGGAAGAGAGGGATACAGATTGTTGCTCTGAATATTCTGCAAGCACAGTGAGTATATATTCAACCTTATGCACTCCATAACATCAGAGTTAAGCATTTTAAACCCTGTATATACTGTACAAACAACATGAATCTTGCACAATCAGACCATTGTTTTTTAAATTCCATTCCATTAATTATGCCTTTTTGCTGAGTGGTTTTAAAATGAATCCAAATTGCTTTCTTAGAATGGTCTAAAACAAGATGTACATCCTCCACCTGGGAGCTTTGTAAGCAGAGAATGGAAAAGCACTGTCACTCCCTCTGGAAAGGTGTTCCCCACTCAGGGTCCACAGGGTAATTCAGCTGTCTCACCGGAGTATAAATTACCTTTAACTACGTGATGACCACATGTTGTACATAACATGTGACATAGAGCACACTGGCAGTGGCAAAGGATAATAAAGAATGGCTTAAGCACAACTTAAAATGATTGGGATTAGGATGCGCAATGCAATTTCAGTATGGGAACTAAAGATAATCTGCATGTAGTGATCAATGCTGTGCTGTCATGGAAATTGCCTCTCTGAAGACCATATGTCTTTCTTTAGGTTTTAAATGAAAGTATGTCCAATGTTCAATTCCAATTTGTTCGTGATGCACAAGTTAAATTGGGGCAGTCGTAGACACGTGTTGCTTTGGTACCATTATGTGTAGACTTTATTATCAGTGTGAATGGCCAAATAAAACGATGGGTACATTTTCTTTTTTTTTTCATTTCACTTGACATTCAATATTATACTAATACACAGTATGTAAAATTTGTTTTAGCCTTCACACCCAATATACAGCATTTACATTGAGCAGGCATGGCAAATAAAGCCTTGACCTTTTACTGTGTTGGACACTGCTGCTTTGCCATGTGGTGTCCCCCAGGGATTGCTTTTGAGACCCATTTTTTTTCCCATATACTGTACATGCTACCACTAGGACAGATAATCAGTAATTTCAGCAACATCTCTTCTCCTCTGAACATTGATGGCATCCAATTGTATTTTTTATTTATAACTGATGAACTGGGGATGCCCCTGGGGCTCAGTTGGTAGAGCATGCGCCCCATGTACTGAGGCTATTAGTCCTGTGCAGCAGCCACTGGTACAACTCCCGCCTGCGGCCCATTTGCTGCATGTCATCCCCTCTCTCTCTACCCGCTTTCTTATCATATCTTCAGCCATCCCTATCAAATAAAAGCAAAAGAAGCCCCCCAAAATTCTTTAGCTGTTTAACCACAATTAGGAACTGGATGACAATATTTTTTTTACAGTTAAATGCAGACAAAACTGTAGTTTTAATTATTTCCCCTGAGAATCTCCAACCAACATTCAGAGAGAACCTCAGTGCTTTCTCCACATCTTCTCACTCTAGTCTGTGAAATCTTGCTGTAATTTTTTTGTCCAATCCATGTTTTTAGATATTCACATAAGAAACTGGCTCGATCATGTTTCTTTCAATTAAAGAAACATAGCTAAACTTAGGTCTGTTGTGTCAAGAAATTAATTGAACATGCTAATACAAGCATTTATCTCATCACATTTAGAATACTCAAAATTTCTGTTTACTTGCCTCATCCTCGTTACACTGACTATAAACAGTCCAAAGTGCTGCTGCTAGGCTCTTAACAGAATCCAACAGACAATCCAACAGACAGTCACATGTAACACCTATTTTACATTTCATTTATTTGTCTGCAAAGCACTATGTGACTGGTGTCTGTGAAAGATGCTCTATAAATAAAACTTTCCTTGTTTGCTCGCTGCATAACCAGAACTTTAGACTCAATCTTGAGGCTCGTCCTTGCCTACCTGTACAGCCGTGGGTCTTTTTTTGGGATCCCACTGCAGCAAGTCCTTCATCAGGGCAATAGCCTCATTGCTAGCATTTGGAATGAGGGTCTTCAAGTGGGTGGGCACACACTGGGGAAAGCGAAAGTTCATAGCAGCAGCAAGTTGGTAGCCCTCTGGCCAATCCGTCTGAGGGAAGAGACAATCAAATGGTTATTCATTATTATACTGTATTTATTAATCAGATGTTTACAGATTGAGTCATGAGACATGTCTGTTGCAAGTGTTTATACTTAAAATATCTCACCATTGGAAATGTTTTGTACTTTTTAGAATTCATGCCACTTTACTTAAGTTGATTTTAAAAAGCAGATGCTTCATTTGAAAGTGTATATAAACATAGGGAACTCTCAACTCCATAAGCAAATATTGTCTCAGTGTAGAGAAATAATTTATCTCACACTGTCTATGACTGTATACAGTAGGGTAGTAGTGTCACAGTTTCAATGTTAAATCAAAAATCTATCGAAATGTCCTTTCTAATTCAATAATCAAAATCAAAGGCAGATGATTCCCCCAGTATTTTATTTTTCAAAAACACTTCAAAGACACCACAGCATAGCTTACAAGCCGATATATCATATTTGATACCATACAGACTGTCTTTTTAACAAAAATATAAAAGACAGTTGTCAGAGCATAAAACCAATGATCTGTTGATATTAATAAACCAAGACTCGATAGTCTAACAATGACATAGCCATTAGTGCAAAGAAATACATGTTTAAACCAAAAAATCTAATCTAATTTTATCGCATTGTATCATATTGTATTGCATCAAATTGAATTTGACTGCATGTATATTATATATAATGATGCAGAAGAAATTCAACACCACCTGAACACATCTGGTCAGCACCAACACTGCTTTGATGGAAGACCTACGGTATAACCCTTAATTAGTCTTTTCCCCTCTTGTGCACTAATGAACTTTTAAAAACTACATATCTACAAACAATGTAACATATGTTGTATCTGTGGAAGTGAATACCTGGCCTTCTATTTGAGGTCACAGACTCAGTTCCTGACCAGGTCATACCAAAAATGGAATCTGAGCTCTCTCTGCTTAGCAATCAGAGTAAATAGAAATGGATTTGAGGAAAGCCTTTAAAATGAAATGGGAATCCTGTTCAGCGTGGAGCACACTTAAGCTGCTTTGCACGAGAGAGAGAGAGAGAAGAACACTGCTCCTGGCCTACTTGCCTACTATTTATTTTTATCTGGTAAACATATTTTCTCTAAATAAACATAATCATGTCATTGGCTATATTATTTCAATTAATGTCGCCATCCAACAAGTTTTGAGTACTTCGAGTTAAAACCTTGAATAATGCTGAGTCATTTCCACTTGTCTCAATTCAGTTTCTTCTCACCTTTTTGACGGTGCCTAGGACTTGGCAGATCTTAAAGATCTCATCCACCTCACTGTTGCCAGGAAAAAGAGGTCTGAGAGTGTAGAGTTCAGCCATGATGCAGCCCACAGCCCACAGGTCAATAGGAGAGCTGTAGGTAGATGACCTAAGCAGGACCTCCGGAGCTCGGTACCTGGTCAGAGAACATACTCAGATAAACTATTCATGATGAACAGCTACATAAAAACAGGGTAACAGTCACAGTGTGAATTTTACGGTCTAGCACACTATAATTCATACATAATTTATGCTTTCTGCTGTGTGTTTTAGACAGCTATTGACTGACAGTACGCTC
Source organism: Lutjanus argentimaculatus (assembly GCA_034769285.1). NCBI lineage: Eukaryota > Metazoa > Chordata > Actinopteri > Lutjaniformes > Lutjanidae > Lutjanus > Lutjanus argentimaculatus. The sequence goes on along the minus strand of JAWZSL010000009.1, from coordinate 22,700,240 downwards.
ACCATCTGGTTGATACATAGTCTGTGTAGGGAGGTTTGGAGCGGATCTCTCTGGCCAGTCCAAAATCTGCTATTTTGACCAGTTCTGGGCCCATGCACAGCAGATTCTCTGGCTTCATGTCACGATGAAAGAACCCTGTAGAAAGGTTAATATCAAGCTGAGCCACTATGTAAAGAGTAAATGTCTCCTTTTAATGTGGACTCTAAATGCCCAAATGCCAAACTATGTATGACATATGCAACTATTCCACATTAGTATTTTACATTCAGTGCAAATGTTGCTGGTGAATGGGTGCATATTTGCCTTCCACAACAGTGGCCCAGGTTTGAAGGTCTGCGTATTCAAGGCCTGAGTATTTGACACTATCATTCAACCATGGACACATTGTTCCTCTAACCTTAACCAAGTGGTTTTAGTTACCTAATCTTACATGTGCAGTGACTTGGTTGCCCCATATAGATATTAAGGGGAGTGTATCTAAATAAAAATGGCAAAACATGTAACAGTATTAACATTCCTTGTAATATTTAGAAACCAAAGTAATCTAGGTGGCATTATATTTCCCTAAAAATGTGTTCTGCTAATGAAAAGTAGTTGCATATGAAGGCAATGTGTAGATACGGTGTAATGTACATGATCCCAAGTATAAACATGAAGAGACCTGAGCAATTTGATAAACTGCATCTTTTTTATTTCCTTTTTAGTGACATGAAAGTGAAATGTTTCTGCTGATGAAACAGATAGACCTAATGGAGCTAAAATATTTAAAGGGCCAGTGTGTAAGATTTATGGGGATTCACTGGCAGGATATGGAAGAAATTGAATATATAAATATGTTTTCAGTAGTATATAATCAGCATCAATTAATGTGTTTTTGTTGGAATTAGCCATTCCTACAGAGGGTGCCGGTCTTCTTCAAGTAGGCCATCATGTTGCATCACCATGTTTCTACAGTAGCAAAGAAAGGACAAACCAAAGACTGGCTCTAGGGACGCCCTTTCGCAATTTTTGTAGGTTCTTTCACATACTTGGAAGGGGAGGGTGAGGCATGTTGTTTGCAATCTGAAATCTCACTGCAAGATGCCACTAAATCTTACATAGTGGTCCTTTAATGCTAACATAAACTACGCCATGGCCCAGGTCTGTTAAATGTATCTAAGCAGAAACACACATGGTAAGCAACCAGAATGAAACAAGTATATTATTATATATGAGCTTTACTTATATTGTACATACTGAGCTCGCTAGCTGAGGGTCACACTAAATTACAAGACTCATTACAAAACACACCCAAAACATCAACTAGAAAGTCATGCTACTTTGAAACAGTTAAAAAATGATAGAGTAAAGCCTCTTACCATGCTTATGCACAAAAACCAACCCAGATAGCACTTGAAACATGATGTTCCTAATCTCATTTTCTGAGAACATCTTATTCTCTCTAGCAGTCGAGCAAAGAGGCAGAAAAGGAAGGAAAGGAGGGATGAAAGAGACATTAAAGAAAAGCAGTTAAAAGCAATTGAAATCCCGAGAAGTACAAGCGTTCTGGATGTGTGGAAGCATGGGCATGTACTGTAAAACACAGGCTGATTGTGAAGGTTTGTTTGAAAGAGTTTCTCTAAGATATTTAAAACGTGCATCACTATGAGGCTTCCACACATCCAGTCACTGCAGATAATGAGTTAGATGACACAGGTATGAAAGGTTCACAAACTACAAGATTCTATTATATTCTATATACTCAATTTGACTTTGGTTGAAATATTCCATATTTCTTACTTTTACACTTGTCTCATTGCTTGTATAACCGTTCAAAGAATCTTGCAGTATGCAACCACTCTCATGCACTTGTAAGGCATGAAGGGAACACAGTACACCTACCATGTTTGTGAATAAATGACAGGCCTTGTAAAATCTGAAAGCTTATGTTTCGTATCACTGATTCAGGGAACAATTTTTTTCTGTAAACATAAAATTGATAGAATTCACATGAGCCTGCTAATGTTAGCATCATCACATAAATAGCAGTTTGTCTTTGTATACATACACTAAGTGTAAAAATATGCTGAAAACAAAGCATACATTAACATATAAAATACACTTAGCCACTAAACTGAAGAGCTGACTTCAAAGGCTTCCTTGACTTGTCTGCTTTTTACCTTTCACAGAAAACAAACTCTTGTGTGTGTGCAAGTGCAATGCACACACACCTGGGGTTTCCAAACTAACAAAAACATCAGGGCTTCCCCAAGAGAAGGTGTTATGTAATGCAGGGCAAGGGCAAACTTTTGAGAGCATGGTTACAAAAATATATCCCACTGGAAACCACTGGATCCCATCAGATCATTCAAATTACATCATAAGCTTGCTAGTGTTAACAAGTGTCTGAATTGGCCATGTGTCAGGCATATGATCCAGCAGGGAGGCTCCCAGCCAGATGGCTAGCATTTGTAAACTTTGTGTTATGATGATATCAAACTAGACCATCTTGTGTTATACACTTTGTACACACATTTGCATTGTGAAGTATTTCTCCTCTTACCTGTCTTTCATAAGCTGGTAGAGGTTCTCCTTCATATACTCAAAGACAAAGTAGAGGTGATCGTTCTCTCTGATTACCTCCTTCAGTTTCACCACATTTGCATGGTTCAGCTTCTTCAGTGACTGGTGTGACAAATCATAAAAAAGGCAAGAATCACAGATCACAGCATGTAATGTCATAACAAGTTATCACAGACATAGAACACAGAATTTTTCTTCATTCATTAACTGTTTTACCAAATTTGTATTAAATTTAACCTGAATTACATTTAATTCTGTTACACCAAAACTTTAAACTCCAATTTATTTTATTAATTTTTTTTATTGTTCTATAACCCCCCCCCCCCCCCACCACACACACACACACACACACACACACACACACACACACACTCTTTTAAACTTGGACTTTAGCAAACTGAAGTTAGTTTTTTTATTGTGCATCAGATAAACAGATAAACATAACAGATAAATGCACAGATACAAGGAAAACTCTTCAGACAACTGTAACTGGCAACAATGTTTAACATCTGTCCCTCTCTCTGTTGCCAGTTACTGGAAGTACTGCTGCTATAAACTGTCCCATACCCTGTCCAAAGTACTGTCCTCACCTTCACCTCTCTTAGGTTCATACATTCTTCCCATGAATAAAACTTCCTCTTCATTCTGTGAAAAAAAAAAAAGAAACACACATTAATAGAGTACAGATGACATATGCATCAACTAAAGAATAGAAGACAGAACATTTGCAGGCTGTATATTACCACCTACATACAGTAGATCAACTATCTTTACAAAATTCCTTTGTGTGTCTTCATCAATAATTCAGCTTTTTTGAGGCGTCTCTAATTTCAGCTCATTTATTTCCAGAACAAAAGCTGTAGATTGCAAAGTGATATAAACTGATGCAGATTTTACCAGTGTTTTTTTACTTGAATTCAGTGTAAAGCTCATCTTTGCTCAGCCAATGTGTTGTCAGTTTTATTATGGTATGTGCTGCTATGTACATAAATCCATACACCAGCTGGTATTCGGGACACCTTTACCATAGCTTATCCTCTCTAATCAGCGTTACGTCTCCGTCCAAGTGGAATTATGTAAGAGTTACAGAATGTACAGATATCTTTTTCTCCTCTCTGGGCTCCTGCCAGTTTCGGTCCACAATGTCAGCAACCTGACACACTCCCTCTACTTTCACTCCCTTTCACCGTCACCACGTGTATTGTCTTGCATGGTAACCAAATGATCAACGAGTGGACTCATCTCCCCAGTTTCTCATCTATTATTGAATCCTGCTGCAACACTGCTGAAACAAAGGCATGTAAGCTAGTTTGTTTGCCCTGGTGATGGCCGGAAACATGCAGACTTTAGTCCTAGATTTAATTCTATTTTTTGATCAATATGATGTTTATCCAGGGCAAAGTATAATTCATTAACAATGACAGATGTAATTTTTGAAGGTTTCTGAAGTACATCTACTTCATAAAACTTCTATATTTAAAAGTACAGTTCGGATCATTTGATGTAGGGTTGTATGAGGTACTTATCAATAGTCAGAGTATTAACTACAGTAGATGGTGGCCAACACGCCCCTGTTTGGAGAAGCAGAAAGGAGAACCAGCACGTAAGCTAAGCAATATACTGCTGTGGGCAGGGTTAGCAACAGAAGGCATTTTAGCCAATTAAAAAAGGTCTACCTAAAAACCGCCACTATATAAGCCAAATATTGCCCTCTTCAAACTAAACAAAGTCCAAAGTTGAAGTTAGTAACTTTACCTGGCAAAGCTAGGAATGAGCATTGTTCCAAACATTTTCCATACCAGTACTGTTGCTGATACCTTGGCTTCAATACTGATTCCTGATAGGTTCTTTTTTTTGATACCAAATACATTTTAAGAAAAAGAAAACTACATTACACATTACTCACTTTAAAGGGAAAAAGTTATTTCAAAGACCCAGTTGATCAATGATCCCCGTCTCTGGCCATATAGTTTGTTGGTATTATTGTATGATTTCTGTGTCATGAAATGATAGTTTGCATTCAGTGTTGTCACACAATAACTAACAAAGGCACAGATCGAGGCAGCAGGGGAGCAGCTATTCCCATGTTTTGCATGGTAAAATATCTGATATCTGACTTTTCGGAGTTTGGTTGTAGAAAGCGATATTTGTCTGATATAACAGCGGTTTCCCATCAGAAAAGGCTGTCAGACATCAAACTAAAGCAGTGAAAATATTATAAATATAGTATATCGAACATAGTAATCTGGGTGGGGCTTTTTTAAGTGGCTAAACTACCGTTTTCCTCTTGCCGTCAGACAGCCTTTTCTGATGGGAAATCGTCAGGAGCCAGTATCAATGCCACAGTACCAGTACTGGTACTGGTACTGAAAATATCTGGAAATATGCCCAGCCCCATTTCTGCCAGATAAAATTACTGACTTCACCTATTGAGTTTGGTTGGTTTGAAAAGAGCAATATTTTGCTTATAACGGTGGTTTCCCATCAGAAAAGGCTGTCTGATGACAATCTAAAGCAATGAAAATATTCTATAGGGTACATGTAAACTAATACTGAATTTTGTTAGGTGGAACTTTTTTAATTGGCCTTATGTTGCTGACCTTGTCCACTGCAGTTCATTGCTTAGCTTCAATGCTGGTTTCCCTCTCTGCTTCTCCAAACTGGGGGTCTGCAGACTGGCATCTACTGTAGGTCATACCCTGATTATTGATAAATATCTCATACAACCCTACTTCAAATAATCTGAACTACCCCTTTAAAATCTAAACTACATTTGGCTTTATAGTGAGCAATTACTTATCTCAAGCAGCATAGTAGAGTTTGTCAATATTGTTAAAATCAAATATCATGGTATTTTTTATTTAATTTCTTGCTATTGATAATGTAATGGTATTCTGGGGGTGGGCATTGGTTGTTACATTCAATATTCAATGTACTTACGTGTACACAATATGGAATTAGCACCAATCTTGTTCATTCCACTTAACTCGAACAGTCATTACAGTAGGTAGCAATTTTAAGATTACAATATTAATAAGATGTGACTATATTGTCATGTTCAACAAAGAGAGACTATATTTACATCTTCATGACAAAAAAAAACACAAAAAATGATTATCATCACCTCTTGATGGCCACCAGTTCTCCAGACTCGTTGCTTCTCCCCATCAGCACACTGCCGTAGGTGCCATCACCCAGCTGCTTCAGGGTGGTGTAGCGATTCATCATCTCTCAAGACGGTTTCATCAGCTTGTTAACTTTCCGTATTCATGAAACAAGTTTTGGAAACACAGAGCTTATTCATTGATCAAATGTCTTCCCTTCAGAGGAGTTCAATCGTTCTTCTCCCAGGAGACTGGCTTTTCAGTTGGCCAGTACGTGACAATGCTCACCAATTCTTGAAGTTCAAAACTCATCTTGCAGTAAATGATCCGTTGTTAGAAAGGCTGGATCCTCGTGATGTAGGTCAGCCAACAGTTGGCACTGTGCCTTTGCAATCCTTAAGTAACAGAAAAAAAAAATACACATCAGTCAGCAGCAAATACGCCAATCAACAAATACAATTAATCAGACAGTTAAAAGTTTTACCCACTCCTGAAAATTCCAACAAAACAGGATTTCTAAGAGATGTGAGGACTGAAAATTCTTGTTTTTCCTCAGCACGGAGGATTAGGTGCGTGTCTCACTAGAAGGGGCTCCAACATGACCACCCAAGGGAAATGACACAGCCAGCCCAAGGCAGATTAGGCCAACAGGGATGTAATAGGATGTACATCACCATCACGCTTACGGCATCCACTACCTTTCCCAAGTGTCTGACGGCAAGAGGATTTGATTGACGCCACAGGCCATAATGATCACACTGATTACATTGTATGCAGTCAAAGGACTTTGTTTTTACAGAGGCAAAAACAAAGCAGTTCTCCGACTTAGGTGACTCTACTATACTTTATTTTCCTAAATGCACTGCTGTCCACTCTTCTGTTTTAGATTGCAACATGCTGCCCTAAATGTTTTTCTTTAATTTATTCAATCATATCCATATATATTCTGACATCGGCTCATGTCTAACACCTTACAGACACTACGGTAAACTGAGTAGCCTCCCTGACACCTTTTAAGCTTTGGTTATCCTTTCGCATGGAGGATTAATGTTGTGTTGCATGTTTCTCAAACAGAAGACCCAGAAAAAGACTGAGACAAAAAAAGAGTGTATCCTGATATCCCAGTTATTGAAAATAAATATATACGCTCCAGCTTTTCAGACATGGTAGGGCTGGGTAAAACATTGACATATATCAATATTGTGATATTAGACCATATATTGTCTTAGGTTTGGGATACTGTTGTATGATGATATGGCATAAGTGTTGTCTTTTCCTATTTTTAAAGTCTGCATTATGCTAAAGTGCTGTATTTTTCTGAACTTACTTAGCTGTTCTATTATTTGCCTTTACCCACTTTGTCATTATATCCACATTACTGATTATTTATCAAAAAAATTCACCAGTAGTCATCCTACAATACTGTAGCAATATTGATATTTAGGTATTTGGTCAAAAATATCATGATATTTGATTCCATCCATATCACCCAGCCCTAGCACATGGTGCCGCATACATATAGCACATGAATAGTTTCATAGGTAGAGTCCATGCAACAACTGTAGCCTTATTTTTCCACAGAGTAATAGTTACTTTGGCTATTTGAATTATCCTTCAGGTATAAACTCATTCAGTTAAATATTGTGCATCAAAGATCTGTTTCAGTTTGTGGGATGTTACAAAAGCTGCAGTTGTGACAAAAAAAGTGGCAAGAAAACGGTTCATTTCCTCAACTCACTCAATTTCTCGAGCAAGGCAATTAACAAATTAACACAGATGGTTCTGGCTTAAAACAGCAGTCACCCTGTGTGCAACTGTAAGACCCCACTTGAAAACAGTACTCTGACATAATAAGGCTAATGAAATTTGAAGGAAAACCAAGTATTTTATGGATAAACCAAGGTTAATGGACATGTTGGTCCCAAATAATGAAATGCACACACATGGTCTAAGAAATAAAAGCCTAATAATTATGACTATGATGATATAAGGATTTAAATTCCATCTGGCAGCTATTTTCATGAAACTTTAGTTAAGTGTGTTGGTGAGCGAGTAGAACCTGTTTCCTTGAGTGCTGACCTGCTGTATTTAGGTTAAAGGAAATACCGCTGCAGGTAAGCCAAGGGCAGCTAAACAAAATGAGATTAGTGTTTATTTCATTTAATTGGGCCAGAAACTCCCATCCGAGGAGAATGTCCAAACTGGATTTAGCCCTATGACTCTGACTTAATGAATGAATCATCAGTGCAATTACAAATATGTAAATGTTTAAAGATCTGCCATCCTATTTGCACACTGCGTGTAGACTTCTAAATGTATCTTTATTCAAAGTAGAAATGATTTCTCTAAACAAAACCCTGCTTGATATCCAAGTCTCGCTGAAACAATAAGCAAGAGCACAAGAGGAGAGGCCAGCCAGCGGACTGCTGGCCTGCACTCAGCTTTCACATATGGCAATCTGTTGTGGAGGGATTTAAAGGGAATTAAGATGTGTATCCAGGCCACATGACATTAGGAAGCTATTCAAGGTCAATTATATTGAAAACACACGTGGACACCAACCTAACAGTGGAAAAGAAACAGACTCATCATAAATTCTAAATGTAAATTTGTTTCCCATAAGTATAATGAACTGTCATACATATTCAACACACAACATGCTAATCATAAAACAAAACATTGACGACCCTCACTCTGAAAAAAGACGAGAAATGGTGAACAAGCAAAGCTTCTGTTAAAAAAACACGTAGTTACGAGAAAAAGAGAAAAAAAATAGAGAAACGTTTGTTGGTGACATGTCATTTTTTTATAGTACTGTTCCACTACCATCTTTGTTCGGGCCTGTTTCTCTTCTTCGCCTTCTTTTCTTCTTTGTCGGATAGTTTTAAACTCACCATCTTTGGTCCTGTAGTTCCTTTTCTCTTCCCTTGTCTGGTTCCGCTGATGGCTCGACGTTTCTGCCATAAAACTCACGTAGTATCGAAAACATAAACCTAGTAGCTCTAACGATGAGGTGCGTGTGTGTGCGTGTGACTGCTCCCCATGGAGACGTACACACAAACGCGAAGCTCGTTGCTAGGTGACAAATGCCGCGTGCGACCGCAATGCTTTGTGGGATAGCGGAAGTGTGAAGCCTTCATTCAATTTCATTGTATTTCTTTTTATTTCTTTTACTTTACATATGAAGGCATTTGTTATTATATTATATTATTATTATATTTAGACTTATTGTCTGGTGTGTAAAAATTATACTACCTGTTTGTTATCTGGAGATATTGAATAAAGTTTTTAAAAAGTTAGGCTGGATTGTTATCGTATTCCTTGTAGTAATTTTCAGTTTCTAATTTTTTCCCCCTATAATATTCCAACCCTGAATAGACCGATAGACTGACAAAAAAATATTCGAACAACTCAAAGTGAGAACCATAACTATAAGTGATTTTATTATTTTTATTTTTTTTTTTTTTTTTGTGCAAACCCATGCCATTTCTTAGGTTTCACACCAAAAATTGACAAAAATTAATAAATATTTTCAAAAACAGTTGCTTGAACTGAAACATGCCTGGCAAGGTAGGCGTGTGTCGTTAGGATTATGTTTTATGTTTATGTTCTATATTTTATTTTCACATTTAAAAAAACGAAAAAAATGGGAAAAGGAAGGAAAGACAGAGAAAAAGTCAGTAAAAATAAAACATATGCAGTTAAGGCAGAAACCCATCACTTGCTTATCTTTTATTTAAAGGGTAAGAGAAAAAATATACAAATGTTTGTGACAAAAAGTGAGAGTGTGAGCTCTTAACTTAATCTGTCGACATCGTGGTAGTTCAAGGGCTGCACCAACAGATGGAGCTGTGGGGCCATTTTTCAATTCGACCAATTGACAGCCATGAAGACACAAACACATCTGAAGTATTTTAAACATGTTATTTGAGCATTTGAATATTATTTAATAAATATCAGTTGTAATAAGAAGAATAATTATTCTTGATTAAGTCTGCATGACATTTCAATAGGCCCAATAAAAGCAATGAATTAATGAATACAATAAAAGCACAAAGCATCACACCTGAACACACAGCTTTTGAAATCAGCCCTGGTGCAACATTGGGAGCACAATGTCATCCCCATCACCTCGGCTGTTACAGATAAGATGATTCATATGAGCTGATTAATGCTTCCTTGGCACTCATCCTCACAGCCCACACGTCATGGTTAACTGACTAAACCACAACAACTTACAATTAACTTAAGATAACTTTCCCATCTGTCGCTTTTCCGTGCGTGTGTGTTTGCGTGTGTCCAGGCAGGGGGTGGTCTTCACACACACATACACACACAAACACACAGGAGGCAGGTTAAGCCAAGAAGCAGGAGAAGGGGGGATAAGAAGTGGAATTTTGCTCTAAGAGGATTATCGCGGTCGTTAGTCACCCGTCTTGTCAATGGATGCCCGGTTGGCCCGTTGAAGCACAGCGCACCGCGACGCCAAGGAAACTGGTCACAATCGGTCTGGCGCGAATCGGAGGGCGTTTTGAACCGGTGATATATGTAGATTAATAACGGCGACATTACAAAATGATCTGCGGCAGTTTTTACCTGCTGGGAGCACATGGGAATCCGTCACCGGGAATGCGTCTGCACCAGAGAGCGGTTTCGTGAGGGGGTTGTTGACGGGCCGTTTCTGACATGAAGACCCGACCTGCGGGGATTGGCACTGCCAACGCCGACTGGATGGGTTCGCTCCCCGCCAAACTCAGTGCCATGCCCCTCAAACAACTCGCTGTTCCAGGTGAGCCTGTCGTGCGTAAAGATGCTTTGGTCTCTCCTCTGCGTGATCATCTGTTTATCACACCTGGATTTATACGACTGTAAAGTTCGAAAGGATAAAAACAACTTTAAAGATAATAGTTTAGTTAATAGTTAGTCGTTAATTTATTTATGATTGTTATTTTTTTTTCTATTTGTCATCATCATTTCTCCTCCAGGGTCTCATGATTCTTTTACGTACTGGGTGGACGTACAAGCTCCTGTGGGCCCCGATCAGAAAGCATACGTCAAGTACCTGGCCACCATGTTCAGCGTCTTAGCCAAGAAAGTCATGGTGAAGTGGTCCATGACCCAGGTATTGAGTTCAGATTCAGATCTGTGCCATGTACAAACCAAACCATCTGAGGAGGCAGGCAGCTTGCAGATTACACATAAAACAACATATTTTGGGCAGATTTTAAAAGTGTGTGCATTTTACAGCAAAACAGATGTGTTGCGTTTTGCAGCAAGTTGTAATCATCTCATTTTTAATATCTGTGTTCCTAGAATCTGACATTTAAAGAGCAGCTGGATGCAGGAATTCGCTACTTTGATCTCAGGGTCTCCTCCAAACCAGGCGAGCCTGGAAATGAGATCTACTTCATCCATGGCCTGTTTGGCCACAAGGTGAGCAGTGGAGTAAACATTTGCTGACATTTAAAGTCTTATCTCTGTATGCATGCCTCCCTGTTCTTTCTTATTGTTTTGCAACTTATTGTTTGAGTAAGTAGGCCTAAATCCAGATCAGATGTCTCCAATCCTGAAATGATCAAGATTTAATTTGATTGTTGCTTTAAATATTACAGCTAGTCCAGATGTTTGTCCTTAATTTCGTCTCACATGAACAGTCAATGTGTTCTTTTATGTTATTGTTTCCGGCTGATGTTGTCAGTAGTGGGATGGATAAGGCCCTGAGCAGGGATCAAAGGTTGTGAGTTTAGCTGTAAACATCCCTCTTCTGAAATGGGTCACTCTGACATGTGCCATGTCATGCTCCCTATATGACACAGTGTTTTGCTGCAAGTAGTGTGTCATCAAATGGACTTGGGGCTTTGACTTGTTTTCCATTATCCTTCATTTCATGACATAGTGTGACAGTGTTTTGTATTCCACTACTCAGTGAGGCATTCAGGGCTCTAAATTTGTGAACAGAACTGTAAGCAGATGCAGTGGGTGATTTGAGGGGGGTGGGGGGGTGTGCCATCCTGCTGTTCCCCCTCTCCATCCCATGGGAGCAAAGAGTGCGCAAGGGCAGAGGAGTTGTTTACTTAAATATGTTTAGTCTAGTGTGCCTGTCTGATTGATCCAGCTGAGATTTGTGCAGTAGAATCTATGACCCCAACCATGGTTCTGAAATATCAGTAGCCTAACAGTGCTGTGTAAAGAGTGCAGCTGGAATGAGCCCTAAAAATGGACATGAGCTAGCATATAGATGCCTAAAATACGGCCTGTGGTCAACACCAGCTTAATGAGATTTTCATGTTTTGTGACAATACATCTGTTAATACCCTACTGCTGAATTCTGAAGATTTTACGTGTCTTCAAAAAGGCTGTTGCTAACAAGTGGCTGAATAAAACCACAGGGGTTGTCGGGGGCATCAAAGATTGTCGTTTATTAGTGGTTCTAGTGACTGCATTTACGCTTCAAGAATCATAAAGGTCCTGTGCATTTGTGAAGATTATCATGCTGAACAAAATGTGTAAGTATCATAAACTTCCATGTGCCACAGAGCTTATTTTCTTTTCTGCACTATTCCAAAATCAAATTGAAAAATCCCATTGACTTTGTGTGGAGGGAACTGGAGAGATGCTAACTTCCAGGTTGGCCTACAAAAACATGTCATTCCTGCCGCAGGGATGAACGATGAACCAGATGAACTGAGACCATCCCCCACTGTTAAAAATTAATAAATCACCATCTGACTACATGACCAGTAGACCTCTAGGTCGATGCAGCAAGTGACCTCCAACCTTCCTCTCTGTTCTCCCCTAAAGGTGAGGGACGGCCTGTTAGAAATTAATGCCTTCTTAAGCAAACACAGGAAAGAGGTAAGAAGCACTTTTAATAGTATTTTTGAAGCACACATACATAAGCATGACCATAGATAGACAGATTTGGCCTATTAACTGATCGATTTTGATGTTTTATTGTTTAAGGTCGTGTTTCTAGACTTCAATCACTACTATCGCAATGGACGCAGAGCATCATGTGTACCTCATCACCATGATCCAGGAAGTGTTTGGCAGCAGGCTTTGTAACAACTGTGCAGTGGAGGGCATCACTCTCGACTACCTCTGGGAGAAGAAATACCAGGTGAGATTAGAATGCGTCAGTGAAAGTGGATACAGCATTTTTGAAACGGCTCAAAACAAATATTTTTCATTTCCAACCAGATCTTTTAGAGGCTCCAGTGATCTCAGCCATTAAAAGCTCAGTAATAATACCACAGAAAACTGTTTTCATCTGTTTCCGTATGATTTTTTTTAGTTTTTGTTGGGGATAGCTGGAAAATTATCCACATCTAGGGGCTTAAGGGTGCTTTCTGTTGATTGAGCTTGTGTGTGCACCTGCATGTGTAAGTGAATGTATTAAAATACATGCAGCATATGCACATATACATATACACAAACAAGTAAAAGGGCTATGCCGATATGGGTTTGTTGGACCACTTAACCCCTGTGGTAAAGTAATCCCTGCCGCCTGTGACTCTCTTCGACAGGAATTAGTGGTGAGCTTCATCCCATTATCGTTCATTCCACCATTAGACCCACCTTTCTTTCTTCTTTCATGGTAGTTAGCTCTTATCCCTTCTTGTCTTTCCCTTTCCATTCTTTTGTCTTTTTTGGCTTCCCTACATTCCTGTCTCTGTGGAAGATTCCCCTCTCGCTATCTTCTTCTACATTTCTTATTATTCATCATCTCACTCTGTCTCCCTTTTGTTCTTTCTTCATGCTTCACATTCTATATATTCACATCCTTACATATATAGACACACAGTAAGAATCCCTGTACAGTGCTGTGTCTCCATGGTTCTAGGTGCATGTCTGTGTCTCATTCAAATAGTATGAGTTGAATTCCTGTTCCTATGACCCTAATCTGTGATTGGCTTAGTTGGCAAAGGAGACGGAGAGAGAGTGAGTGCAGAGTGCACTTGAACCCAGTCAGCTCTCTCCTCGGTTTACTGATAAAAAACTGATAATAAAGAGTGGATCAGTACAAAACAAATTGTCTCACCCACTTTACTGGGATATTCAGCACTGATGCGGATGAGTTTTCTATCAACTGCAGCTGAAAAGTTTCCCTTTAGACAATACTGTAACCATGTGCAGATATTACTGTAAATACTGGGCTATGGAAACAAAGAAATAAAGGGGCTAACTAGAACTTTTTATAAAGGTTCCACCTTGAACCCTTTCAGAATGTTCTACCTAGAAACCAACATGAAGGATTATATCCAGAAACCTATATGAAAGGTTCCACCTGGAATACCCATAATAGGTTCTACAAAGAACCCTTGTATTGTATAATGATTCCAAGGGTTTACTCTAAAACCCACACAGGGGGTTCTGCTGAGAATCCCTTTATATTCCAATAAGGTTTTTATCTACCAATAACATGTTTATAATCCAAGAGTTTCATCTAGAACCCACCTAGAGGATTCCAATGAGAACCCTTTTATGTTCCAATAAGGAACATATCTAGAGGGTTCTTCCAGTAACCCCTTTTGTGCTCTAAAGTTTTCACATATAAACATCTCTTCTGTCTTCTTGTTTGTATTCTACAGATGAGACAAATTGCATATTGTGGTCCTCCATCATTTTAGCAACCTGTTACAATTGCCAATGTTTAAATCAAGAAGACAGCCAAACAATTTTTAGTAGGTAAAAAAATGTAAATCTTGGAACAATGATGGCAAGAACAACAAACAGAACAATTCTGGGTAGAACCTCATCTCTTCAGGAACAATGCTTGGAACCCCCATTTCTAAGTGGGTAATTATACAGTAAGTTTGGTGTTAAGATTAAAAACCCTGCACTGTGTGTAGACGCAGGAGAAAAAGCCAAATTAAAATCATTTTCACAGGGTGATATTTACTTTAGTATCTACCTGGGATGTACTTGTGTCATATTTTATGAGTTAAAATTTATGTAATTTGAGGGTAAGCCCATCTGTGCAGTCTTTTAAACATATCTACTCAATGTCTTTTCATTTCCTTTTCTCCTCAGGTGATTGTGTTCTACCATCATTCATCAGCTAAGGGCGTCCCTGTCATGTGGCCCGGCAACAAGATCCCTGCTCCCTGGGCCAACACCACCAAACCCAACAAGCTCATACAGGTCAGAAACATTCAAACCGTGGCGCCAGCATGAAGCCTCTTTTATCTCATTCAGTGGAAAATCAGTACAGATATCTGTGATCCTCTGATTTCTGTGACTTTCTTAGACTTTTGATGATTTGTTTAATACATTTCAGTCTATGGAGTCTATGGAGTACAGCAAATCTACAATTACAACTGTGCACCTCACGTTTATTATCATTAACCCATTAGCAATACTCTTTCTGCAGACTCTTCTTCCTTTTACCCATCTCTTCTATTTTCTCTTACTTCTGAGACATTTAACTAAACAAGCTATGGCTCAAACATCCCACATTAAGGGATCATTAGATGTGATGTGTTTAAACTGTGTGTGACATTCTCCCCTCTAGTTCCTGGAAACTACACTGCAGGAAAGAGCCAAGCAGGGTGCCTTTCATGTGTCTCAGGCCATTCTCACACCAAGGGTTAACACTGTGGCCAAGGGCCTGGTCTGGGGGCTTCGCAACTACCTGGTGGAGAGGTCAGTGACTAGGTTTGAGTGTTTTTAGGAGGTTATGACTGAGGAGGGTGTGCTGGAATATTATAAGGGTGTGGTGAAATATTGTGGCTATGTGGATATACATTATGGCAACTTCTCTGGTGGTTTTGATGCATCAGTTTTACATGTATCTTGCTTTGAAACACGTGTAGGATTTAGGAATCCAGCCCAAGTGTGTGACTGTGCGTGTGCTTATGTACTAATCTGTGGCCAGTAGAGGGCAGTCCAGTAATAGTTGTAAATGTCTGCACCACAGACAACTCTAAGCTTTGGACATGTTTATGAAAAGGTAAGAGCAAAATTTAGGATCCTATTTAGGAATTAAAATGAAAATAATCTGTTTTAATTAATCATTCTTCAACCAGCAGGGGCATTTAAATCTCTGCATCAGAATTGAATGTTTACCGGGAGCACTGGTAAAGCAGTCTGTATTTAGCAATAAATTCATATGAGTGACGCTTACAGCATTTTGCACAACTTTTTTTATACTCTATGCAAAACTTTTCCTTCAGTTAATTTAATCTCTACAGCCACCTGTCAGCAGCAGCACACATATCTTGATAAATCAAACGCCTCTAGTTTAAGAACAGCTGTGCCAGAGCACAGTGACATTACACTTGGCCGCCCACTGTGTAAGGGTGTTAAAATATCGATACACTTGAAAATCACAGTATTATATTTTGTTATAATACTGTTTAGATTCTCAAAAACACCATATTGTGATACATGCAAAGATTCATGGCAGTGGTTCATTTTATGGTTAAACCAACGGCTAGGTAGCAGTGTTGTTTTCTATCTTCACTGGTCTGATTAAATGAAAAGTACATTTTTTGGGCCTTTTTAGCCTTTAATGATAGGACAGCATAACTCATGACATAACTCCTGTATCATGATAAGTATCGTATTACCAGATGCTTGCCAACACACTGCCCAACCACTGTGTTTACGTTGATTAAATCATGTGCAAATGACACCAGGGTGCTACAGAATAATCAAGAGTTCAAAAGAATGTGAGCATTTGTTGGAAAAGTCAAGGTTCGATGCAGAGCAGAAAGAGCAAAAAACTGTGAAACCAATGATCATTCATCTCCCATCATTTACCATTTCAATACATATTGGTTATATTCAGAGTTTTACATCTCTATTTGTTTTAAATCTGCTGAAAATCTGTGGACATGTCGTCATTCTGTGTGGACCTTATTCTGGGGGAGATGTTGGATTACAGCGGCACATCGGTCCTCAGTGTCATTGGCTCTTTCCCAACTTGCCAACAAGTGGCGTTTCATGTTTTATTCATGGAAAGCATGAAATGCATGGAATGCATGCAACAGTGCAAAAAGCTGACAAAAGCCAAAGAGGGAGAAACTGAGTGACACAAGTTATGCTTCTATGAACTTTTACCCTGTCCTCTACAACAGAGTACAATTTTGAGATACTGTATGCTACTTTATGCTTTTACATGTCAGAGGCAAATATTGTACTTTTTACTCCACTACATTTATTTGATGATATTAGTTACCTTGTAGATTCAGATTAACTAACAAATGATGGTACATAAATGCTAATAGATTACTGTAAATTGTGTAGTAATCAGTTCAATCAGCTGCAACTTTAAAGTGATAAACCCATTAATGCATCACTATTTATAATCCAATAATATAATATACATTATTCTGCAATGCGCCATTCTGCATAATGAGTGCTTTTTGTTTTTTTTGTGTTTCTATACTGTGGTATTGCTCCTAAATACAAGATCTGAGTACTTCTTCCAGCTCTGCTCTACAAGGATGTGGTGTAGTAGTGTGGATGAGTGTGTTTCATCTACTTGTAACAGATTGATCACCTCTATAAAAAAAAAATCTGTCTAAGCATGCATCTCTACGTCGTATCTGTTACAATATTCTGTCACTTCAGTGGCTCATTTCACTAAGGATCAGCTTTAATCCTCTTTATCTATTTCCAAACTATGGAGGATCAAAGAGAAACACGTTTCACCTTTCAGATAAGAGATCTTATTTCCTTAAGAATGATTAAATTATTTGCACAAACTTTAGCAGTCATCCAGCTTGCTGAGTCTTAGATTTAAGTGGAAATCACAGTGGAAATCCAGACTTAGAGTACATACCCACCATACCCTCTCACATGTGAGAGAAACAGCCACTGATGCCGGGGTATAAAACTCCTGAATGGACGCTCTGGCGAGACAGGAGGTGGCCTAATTTTGCACTTCCAAGGAAATGGGATTGTTTATCACCGCTGGATAAATAGTCTGACTTCCTGGTTTTGTTCTGCTGGCGGCTCGAACATAGCGGAGAATTTAAGGATGTTAGAAGTGATACAGTCATGGCATTTGTGTGTGCCCGTGTGTTTGTGTCTTTACCAATAACCAAAAACAGAAAGTGTTTGAAACCAAAGCAATGATTTTGAGACAATAGTGGCAAAGTAGTCTCTTAACGACAGACAGACATACACAAACATTGCTCCCTTTTGGTTTTTTCCATCCGATCCATTTTCTCCCACATCGTAACGCATTAAGATAGTGTATCTCAAACTTTATCAACAGCTTTTCTGCCAGACAATTAGAGTTTGGCAGCGTTATAGCCATAACTATAAACCTTACCATGACAGAAACTTGGCACAGTATTTTTAAGTATGCTTGCAAGGTCAGGGAATCAGTTTCGATTCAAGTGACAGGATGTTCGCTTTGCCTTTCTAACACAAACTTTCTTCCTCTGTGGTTTTAGGAACCTGCCAACCATCATGTCCTGGGTGGAGGCTCAGAGGCCAGGGTGGACGGGGTCAACATCATCACCTCTGACTTTGTGGAGCTCACTGACTTTGCCAACATTGTCATCAAACTCAACAATCTGCTGTTGTCTGAACAGGGCGGCAAAGCAAGAGACACATGATGGCACAACAGGACAAATGTGTGCTGCTGACCCTCAGTGTGGTTGAGGCTGAAAGTCGGAGGGCAGATTCTTCCACCCTTGTTGGTTTATAGGTCTTATATAATGCTCCTGGGAATTCTATGAAGTTAGCTTTTATAATAATATATCACATTACATTAGTGACCTTTTATCATCAGTTAGTAAATGGCTTTTCATTAGCTGACAAGGTCTCATTCTCTCACTCAAAGACACTTTAGCAATAAGATGCACAGATATACTGATTGAGCCAGTGCAAGTTCCAAACTTAAGTTTGGCCCTTAAGCTAAATATTTCCCTAAGCTAAGGGAGTTCACTTAGGCACATTGCATAAAACCTCTTAGGTTGTCTACTCACTTAAGTGTTTTGACTTTCACGGCAGTTACAGTCACAAAAGAGTGGTGCAGGGAAGACATATTTTTGTTGGCCACCCTAGAAGTTAGCATCGCTCTGGTTCCCTCCTTAAAAAGCCAAAGGGATTTTTCCATTCCATTCCATTTTTCCATCCAATTTTGGATTAGTGTAGAAAAAAGATATGTGGCAAACAAACATTTATGATACTTAATTTTGTTCAGCAAGATAGTCTTCACAAATGACTACCAGCATTTTTATGATTCTTGAAGTGTAAATGCATTTGCCAAAAGTAAAAAGTTAATGTTAGGATTTTAGGCTATGAGCAAACCACACCGTGGTCGCTTGACTCATCGTAACCACCATTAAGTGTTCGGTGTGATTATGTTTAAGCCACTTGTTAGCAACTGCCTTTTTAAAGACAATTAAAAGCCTCAGAATTCACAAGTGGGGTATTTACTGACATATTATGTTGAAGAACAAAATATGAAAATCCTTACACTTGTGTTAACCACAGACCTTATTTCAGGCAAATAACAAAAAAATCTATTCACTTCAAGATGAAGGAACCAGAGGTGTTGATACGCTAACTCATTTCCAGGATCTAGGGCTCCTTCCTGCAGCACTCTATACAGCACCTCAGTTACCATGGTTGCAGTCACTTACATCACTCTTTTACATCAATTTTGCAGCATAGCATTATTGGCAGTTTTTAGCTAGCTTAGCAAACACACTTGGATAACTGTGTTAGCTAGCTTCTCCAAAATGGACAACATAGAGACACAATGAAAAAGAAAGCCAACTGGACAGAAGATGAGAATATTGTTCTCCTCAAAGAAGCTCGAAAGCACAAGCGCATAATCCAAAATAAATTTAACCCAACCAGAACAAATACACACTAGTAGAAACAGCAATCAGTGTGAGAAATCTGCTGTGAAACAAAACACAGATGAAGTAATGAAGAAATATGAGAATATTACTGCGAGATAGCCAAACTTCGACAGGAGCTGACAAAAACTACCTACCTAACTATCACCATAAATTCAGTCCTTGTCTTATGATCCACAAATTATTTTACTTTTAAGGGACTGTTATGGGGCCCTTGAAAATTTTTGAAGGAAACGGTTACTGAGGACCTTCTAGCAACGCACAAAGGAATACTTGAGTAATTAAGGGCAAACAACATCCTAAACAAATCCTTATGGTGACTTTATGCAACTCAGTTTTACCTCTAAGTCATCCTTAGATGAAAGTTTATGGAAAACCTTAGCCTAAGTGGTTTTATGCAACTGGGCACAAATACCTTCTAGATGCCTGAATGACATAAAACCTTTAAATCTTGTTGGAACTCATCAACTAACTTTGTAATTTTGCACATCACAGTTTTGGTTGTGGCCGACCCTCTCAGCCACAGTATCACGTACAAAGTCCAAAAGAGGGAAAGAAGCTGGTGCCCAGATCACAGGGCATGCCCAGTGGCATGTTTTATTTTTACCAACATCATCATAAGGTTGACCAAATCACTCATACCACAGTCCTGGCTTCATTTCTAGATTCCTTTTCCTTCATTCCCTTTTGAGGGAAAACTGGAAATGCATCACATTTTATACTGTCTAAAAGCAGCATGCAGAAAAACAGGTTCAAAGCCATCTGTCACCTGGATGATGATCATATGACTCAGGGATTTGACTTCCTATATTACAATATTATTTTGTTTTTTAAATGTTCTGATCACATCACATATTTTTAGACTTTTTTTAATTGTGGTTAAAGGCCAGGGTCACATACTGCACTTTTGTTTCATTTTGCTTTTTGACATACTGTATGTATAGGTATTTAAAATATCTACTTCATCAGAATTTTATAAATATTAGGCATTGGAGTGGAAAGTGATTGGGACAAATGCTGGTTTACAGACTACTAATACACAAAATTTTTTGAAGAATTCTTTACTTCCACAGTGTAGTGTGAAGTATACGTTCTACTAGCTGCACATCTGTTTACTTTCCCGTCAGTGCTATATTAATATTACCTTCCCCTACAAAACTTAATACCTTGAGTCAGTTATTTCACTTTTCAGTTAGCTTGGTATACAGTATATAGTTAATAGTATTTACAGTTGATTTTGTATATAGTGTTTTTGAGCATTTTGATAATCATCTCAGTGTCTAGGATAACTGTTGTGACATCAGCTAGCTAGCATCATCTTCTTAATTCAGACTCGACAGTAATAAAATCAAACACACCAAAAACGTCTTGGCTGGCCTTTCCACTGTTCTAAAAATCACTAACTCTGTTTGGTCAAAATAAACCCTTAATTCACTGTGTTAGAAGTGAAAATATCATGAGGAGAGTGACAAGCGAGAGGGCGTGGCGAAACAGTATGTAGAGTCCCAAAATCTACCTCGGGTTTATTTCAACCAAACCAGAGTTAGTGATGGTTGGCACAGTGGCAAGACGAGCCAAAACATTTATTTTCATTTAATTTTTATTATAGCAGGAAGTAAACAGATGTGCAGTTCGGATATACACCCCACCACACTGTGCAAGGAGGGAATTTGGAAGGTTGAAAGAAAATGCTCCCCATGAAGGCAGTGGAATTTGTTTACATTCCATTTCAAACACTTATAATTGTAAACACTCAGCTAAAGTTTGGTTTTTAACTATGTGCTTGGTGTTTTTCCAATAATTAAATGACAATAATGGAAAAGTATGGGCTGCAGTGTTTTTCTTTCTATGGTAAGCAAAGTCACACATTGTGAAAGAGGAGCCCACTGTGCCAACACTGTCTCAGTACTTTTTGTTGGACTATATACTTTAACTAGAGATGCAAACAGTGGCACCTTTAGGAGAGAATTGCAGACAGAAAGCCAAATATGCGTGGAACTCGTGCCACAATTCCCGTAAAACACATGCAACCATACGTATACACAGCTATAAATGTTTGTTTGCAGTATTTTTATTCAGTATTTTTTTCACCTCCATTGTTTAACTAGCATGCAGAAATAGAAACCAGTTAAAAATAAGTAGGGAAAATGCATAAAAGAGCGTTCACTTTACAGTATATGACCATGTTCAGCGTATGTCAAGTCTGCACCAGGCTCTATAAAAACAGAGCATACTACGCATAGAAATAGCAATTGTCGACTGAAATGTTTTGTGTGTGTAACTGGGTGTGTGTCTGCATCAGTGTGTGTTACTGTGTCTGCGTGTGTGACTTGTGGGCCCAGTGATTACTATGCATGACATAGACAGTAGAGCAGTGACAGTCTCCCTGCATTCCTGTGGTCAGAGAAAGGAAAGAGGACGAGAGGGAGAAGTGATTTACACAGCAGAGGCGGTTAGAGAGCGAAGAAAGAAAGAGAAAGTTCAGCCAGAGTCGTAGAAAATGCAATCTGAACAGCTGATTCTTCTTCCTTCAGTGCCGTCATCTAACAGGAAAGGAAAGATGTTTTCTTTTCATATCAGCTCTGACCTTCTCTTTTTACGCTCCCTGACTCACTTGTGTGAAATTGCCCGTTCTGTCCAGGCCACATTGTTGACATGGTTGAGTGTGGTCACCAAGCACCGCGAGGCTCACACACCAACACACACAGTCACAAGCACAGGCACTTTAATTGTGGTGTAATTACACATACCACGGCAGGCAAGTGGGAGAGCGGAGAGCAGCAGCCTCGACTGATGGAGAGCATTCCTCTGTTGTTTGGATTGGTCCTTTCTCCCTCTCTGTCTCTCCCACTGTATCCCTGTTGGCTTCCCAGGTTTCAAAGGAGAAGACAACAACTCAAGCATGCTCCTCCAGATGTGAATAAAATCGTAAAGTAATAAAACTGCATTTGTGCCCATGTGCATGTGTTTCCCAGCCAAGATCAACTCTCTGCCAAAACACTGACACGACGGCTCTCCAAACATATTTGCTCCTGTTGGACATCAGTGACTAAGTAGATCTGCAACTACACTTGAAGAATTAGAACCGTGTTGTACAGCAAGATTTTTATTCAAAAAACACAAAATTATATACAGTAGATTGAAGAGATTAAAAAAATGAAGAGTGCACTCAGTAGAGTGCAGATCCTTGCAACAGATCGTAAAGCACCTATTGCAATGCCACTGTGACTGGGGTAGGTTCATTACTTTGC
Source organism: Lutjanus argentimaculatus (assembly GCA_034769285.1). Taxonomy (NCBI): domain Eukaryota; kingdom Metazoa; phylum Chordata; class Actinopteri; order Lutjaniformes; family Lutjanidae; genus Lutjanus; species Lutjanus argentimaculatus. The sequence goes on along the minus strand of JAWZSL010000009.1, from coordinate 22,677,497 downwards.
TTTTGTTGCAACAGTGCCAACTGGGAGTGAGCCCTGGACTCTTGGTTCTTTTTACAGGGGTGAGAAGTGCAGTTTACCCAGCAAAGGATTCATAGAAACTTAAGTTTATCACAAAATTATCAAAATTGTGAAGTAAGTAAAATAGTAAAAAGTCACAAGGCCTTTAGGGCTTCATGATATGGTTAAAAAAAGTAATTTTGTGATTATTGTGACTGAAATTGCCATATGATTACTAAGAATGATCATTTTTGTATTATAGTTTTCATTGTTATTGAAAACTATGAACATCGAGATGATGTGGTATTTGTTAGGGTCTGTACCAAACACATTTTCTTTCATGTGAGAACAAGATTTTTAGGCCACGGCATCTATGCAGCAGTACAGTACCTCATTATAATGCTGTTTCATCACATTTTTCCTTTTTCAAAAAATTGCAATTTGCCTCTGTATCTGCAATTTTGATGTTTTAATTAAAAGTCTCTTCAGACAAAATTCCTCTTAGGAACAGAAAAGTCACTCTATGGCACCAACTGCACTGAAAATCCTTTTATTTTCCTGTTCATCCTGCTGCTGCTGTCTTACTTCTGTCTTCTTCCACGCTGCTGTCCTTCCCACCACTGCTCCACAAGCACTTTGCCACTGTTACTGTACTGTCTGTACTGTAGGAGAGAGCGCTCTATATGACAATCCAGGGCCACTTCTGACCCATCCTTTGCTCCATTGTACTCAGACAGCTATCCAGACTGTGTGTTGTTTTCTTGGTACAACTTGGCATTTGTGGAGGCGTCTGGCCCTCATGGCTCCCAGCAGCTCTGCTGCTGGATGCAAGCGGTTGAAGCAATTGCCGGCTGTGGCCAAATCAAAGTCACAGACAGAGAAACAACACACAAATCAACAGAATACATGCAGTAATTAAAACAAAGCGATGTAATAATCATAATTATGTGCAAAACAAAACCATACAAATGCAAGATAATGCATGCAACTAAAAACATGGCAAATCAAGGTAAAATGCAAGAAACATGCAATTCAGAACACCGCAACCAAAAATATGACTACAAACAATTAAAGGCCACAGCCTCATGCCACCACAAGTTTAATATGGAATGTCTTTAATGTATTAATATATTAATATAGACCTGTAATTATGAAGGAATTTAGTAAAAGCTATTCAGTGTATTTTCTTGCACAATGGAAATTATGACTATATGATTGCAGCAAATTATTTCCAGTGACAAACATGCTGTCTTCACTCAGAGGTTATTTTTTTAGTTTGAAAAAATTTCTTCAAGTCGTTCTTGAATATCACATTCACAAGAATGGCCTGAAAACATAGTGCCTCCAGCCATAAAAATGGTACACATTATCATGCCAGTGGGTAAAAAAAAGTAACTTTGTCATAAAATAGACAAAGTAAACATATTTTTGAAGAAATTTTGAAAATAATTTTAGGGTCCATTATCTTATGGCAACATTGTACTGTAATAGTAAGGAATGAAAATTAGTTTGTTTAAAATTTATTACAGTAGTAATGGAAAATATTCAATTACCTCAGCAGTTTATTCATGCCATTAGAAACTGAAGTGAACTCTTTTCAGAAGTTTGTCTAGATGGTAAGTGTTACTTCAAAGCAATATTTATATTTTAACTATTTTCCATCGCTTAATTATCAAATACATTTAACATTAAATAGGTAACTTTACTCATCAATTTATGGGAATCCAATTTTTACAAGAGATGATGGAGTTGAACCATGTGAGGAAGAGTGCAAAAAAAAGATTTAACATGGCCTCCAGAGAGTCATGTGACAAATTAAAACCCTTAGGGTTTTTAAAGTATTGCACCATAACTGAGGATGTATCATGTGAGTGTACAGGGCCAACAATGGGCATGTTACATAGAGGCAACATCATGCCATAGAGGGATAAAGGTATAAAAGTCATTAAAAAATATTTTTCAAGAATTCTGAATCACAGCAGTTCTTCAGCATACGGTCATGAATGTGCACAAAAAATGAGGCTGATCAATCCAGTAGTATTAGAGATTAGAAGCAGACAAGCTGTAGGTCCAATGGTCATGCGCACACACAGTCACACAGAAGCGATTGCATGATCCCCTCCCGGCTTACGTCTGTGGGCATAAAAAAAAACATGTTTTGCCAGTAATATCATCACACTTATGCCTCAGTTGCATGGTGTGTTTGTTAAATAAATATACTATTCTAGTCAAATAAAGATACTATAAGATACTATACAACTATTCTTGGAGACATTATGTAAGCTGAAAAAGTGGTTAATCACTATTCTGTGAGTAAAGTGAGTTTGAGTTTGTTTAACCACTGCTTTATCCCTGGTGTTACGTGATGTCAGTGACCACAGTCAGCTAGGTCGGTAACATCCATCACACACAGATTAGTGTTGTCTTTTAGGCCATAATGACTATGGTACTGAAACAGCTGCAAAAACAAATGACATTGTATCTTATGACTATCCTACTTCTGACAGAATGGCGTGGTGAGTAATGAAAGAAACTTGACAAAACGAGTAGAGACACAGCACCAGACCACTGCAAACAGATGAGAATGCACCTTGCTAACCCTTAAGCAACAAACAGAGGCAGTGTCATCCAATTATCTGTCATTAAGGTGTTATTAAAAGCATGTGGGTTTCAAGATGTATCCACTAAAATCCTCAGAGCCGACATTAATATGATGTGATAATGTGATTCCCCTGGGATTAAATGGGCTGTCAGGTTCATTTGTAGTAGTTTCAGTTTAGAGTGTTGGCATTGAGTGGTTCAGTTACTGTTTCACTGGCTTTTTTTTTTTTTTTTTTTTGTGCAGTAGGCTGAAAAAAAGTTACTTCAAAAGTCAGCTCAAAAGAAAGAAACTTGACCTTAAAAATGATGGCTCTTAAAAAACTATTAAAATAAGTAAGATGCAGGATTTTCCTGAATGAAACTGCATCTCTCACAGCAGCACTGTAAAAAAAACTAAATGATTTAACTTAAAAAGTGGTATCCGAGCTGCTTTAAACCTCTATGTTGACTGAAAAGACAAGTTGAGGTGTTTGTGTAATGATTAAAAAAACTTCTTGTCAATAAATAATCTTGATGGTAATTCAGTTGAGAAAACATGTTCAGTAACTAAGATATTAAGTTGAACCAACAACATTTACATTTACATTTTCAGTCAAAAAAGGTCCTCATGTCACACAGGGTCAATTTAAGTTTAATCATGTTGAGGAAATAAAACTTGCACATTTATGTTACATTAATGAGAAAAGATGATTGATTGATTGATTGATTGATTGATTGATTCCACAAAATTCCTGTTGGTTTTTTTGTTTTTTTTCCTCTATCACCGGGTGAATCCCTATCCAAACAGCTCCAGAGTTCCTGCTCGGCCTCTTGGGATCACATGGGAGTTGTGGAATTCACTCGAGAATGCTGTCAAACCTTCGCTGTGTCCTCTAAAACCCACTGGCTCTGGGATGACGTCATTGGGAAAAGCTTTGCAGCCCTCATGCTAGCAAGCAACCATGGAGGCATAATAGCTTAATAGCCTCTGGAAACACTTGACAAGAAAGAAAGTTAAAAGGAGCTGCACAATGATTTTCAGTGAGCATTATCCTGATAACATTTAGCGGTTCCCTTTTAAAGACTTTTGGCTCCAGAGATGCATCTTTAAATGTTGAGTCAAGACCTAAAATGAGCAAAAAGCCCACATGAAATGTTGCCATTTGGAAGGATTAGGACAGGCAGGATCATAAGAGACATTTATGCAAATAATTCTAATTCTTATTTTTATATTCCAATCCTTGCTAAAGCTTTAATCTGAATTCATCACCTCCCATGGCCACAGGGGAATCCGCACTATTCAAGACACATCTTATGGAATAGCAGAAGTATCTTCATCGTCTTTATCATCGTCATCCAGCCCGAGGGTGCCTCCTGGGGTTAGCTCCTGTCGGGCAGGCCCCCTCCAAGCTGTGGGTCTTGGTCACGGTGAGCTTGACCTTTGACCTCCCAGGTCGCCCAAATTTTCAGCCAGTTTTAGTGCCACCTACAGGAAATAACATTTTATACTGTGATGTGCTCCACCTACCACACTGACCGGATCCAATTTAATTGTGGTCAGAGAAGCCTTAAGACCTTGATAATGCTGTACTGTCAAGATTGTGAAGTTTCATCAAACAGCGATACCCTGGAAACACAGCAAACTTCGATCTTTCACCATACCCTAAACCCAACAGGAAATCAGTCATTTTGAATTCACTGTGCCACTTTTGAAAACTTCCAAGCATTGTACTTTATCAAACTCCTCCCTGACACTTGATCATATATATTGGCCATGAAAACTTACTTGCGTTTTCGTCGGTCAGTATGGTTGTGCCAAGGCAATGAATTTCGTTGTTGTTGTCATAAAACAGGATGTTGTTATAACTTCACTCTACATTGTCCAGTCCTTCTTAAATTCCATGTTTTGTAAGAGTCCCAGCCTGAAGACATCTACTAGTCAAAGCCATGGCACCATCTTCTGGCAACAGTTGGTTGTTTTAACCGCGTACTTTTCTAATGTAAGACAAAACTTAGCAGACAGTGAAGTCTCTGTGAGAATTGCTTGTGTTCAGGTCTTCATTATGCCCTTAACCTGTGAGAATTTTTTTAAGTTTATATCTTAAATAATAACCAAAAATTTAAAAACAACTTACATTTAGTTTCCTTTACAGAAATGGATGAAATGCTGAGACAGGTTTTCTTACACCCCTTAAAAGATAAGATAAGATAAGATATTCCTTTATTAGTCCCACAGTGGGGAAATTTCCAGTATTACAGCAACAAAGTGGATAGCAAAAATAGAGAAACATCAATAAAAAGACAATAAATAGCGAACAAGCAATATAAACAAGGAAATATAGAAAACTGTGAACAATTTAAACAAGAGGAAATACAGAAAATAGCAAAATAAAACATGGGGAAATATAAAATATAGGAATAGTAACTAATATATACAGTGTAAAATCAGGGAGGCCTCACGACCCTTAATGGAGGTTGAGAGCCCCATGTTGGGAAACAGTCCCATAATTGACAGCATTAATTCAACTTACTCCACTATGGGTCTGGCTTATAACGCAGGCCATCTTCTTTTCCATTCCTGCCAAGCTTGAACGTTGATCCTTATGATAACAGAGACAGTCGGATTTGTAAATTTTATGTAATTTGAAGATTTGCACTTCTGAGAATATGTGCTGACCCAACATATGTGAATCTGTGGGTTCACAACCTTTGCTGACTCTCTCTTTGCCAGTAGATATCTACACATACCAGGTGTCATGGAGAGCTGAGGAGCAGTGGAGAAAGTGGAGCAGGGCTGGCCGTGCGCGAGCTCCCTTCCTGTTTATCCACAAAGAGATCCTTGCGGTGCCTGAGAGATAAGATAATCCTGCTGCCATGGATATGCATGTGTATGCATGCGCTTTTTGTGTGTGTGTGTGTTTTTGTGTGTGTACGCAAACCCTCCTTGGCCTCAATCTTAACCAGCGGACCATTTTCAAGGCCACATTTATCATTTTCCAGCCATAAGAACTCATCTTTCGTTACACTTCAGTTGTGGCCAGTGTGCAAAGCCTAAACAAAATTCCGCATGAATTTGGCTGTATTATAGTTCTGCATGATGTGTGTTGTTGTTTTATGTAACCTCTGTTATGAACTGTGGAGAATGCACGAACCTCTGCCAAATAAAATTACCCACTGATACAAAACTGCTGCTGGCATCTCCTCATGCCTCCATGATGTCTTCAGACTGATGCATGACTGAGCATGTAGCTGAGATTTTTCAGATGGTGCACATAACTTATGCAGAGAGCAGCCTGCCACTGCTTATGGATACCCACAATTCCCCATGAGCAGCATTAGAGGATAGAAGGATAAGTTACATTAAGCACAAACCTCTTTCCCTAGCTAGAAAATGCACTTAATGCATTCAAGAAAGTAATGCAATGGTATAGACAAATCTTCAGAGTACTTCCCATCTACAAATAAATAAAAGGAAATGAGAGTATCTTCAGTGTATGGCAGCCACTGATAACTCAGTTGCCCAATGATCTTATTGTGGATGAATAATGAAATATATTTTATTTTTTTAAAAAGAGTTATGCATGTTTGTTTTTTTTAAGTAATACAATATGTGTTTTCATGGTGGAAACACAGATGTGTCGGTGAAGACAATTTCAATTTTGTTCAATTTTTTTCAGTTTTGTTGTAACAGCCAATAAACTTGGCTTATTAACTGTGAGCTCTCTTGGGTATCAGTGGGACATAATTATTCTTCTCCTGTAGACATATAAACCCTATGTGTGATGAACTTAAAAGCCACATCAGTTTCACTATAAATGTTTATTCAAGGCCTAGAATGTTTCTAATGGTAATTGGAGAAATGATAATTCACCATTCTGGGGAATATGTGTGGTTTTTGTTTTCTTCTTTGTTGTGTTTTATTTGTAGGTTGTTTTCGACAGAATGACACCAGATGTTCTCCCACAAATTTCTTTTTTTGCAGCTGTTCCCTACAAGATGACTGCTGGCAGTGAGTTTATTAATTCATTTTTTTTAATAAATTTTCTAAGATAGTTTTAAAGTGTGGTTTCAGCTGTGACAATTGTAGGCACTTGCAAGTACTTTCTTGTCATCAACCCATATCTATTATGTTTAAACAGGTACAGTTACATATTTTGAGTTGTAACACTGTCAGTTTGACTAAAAAGTACAGCCTTGACAGTATACTCATAAAAGTAAGTAAAGTACCCCCCAAAACTACTGAATTACAGTAATTTGAGAATTTCTAAGTAGTTCCTTCCACCCATGGTAGTGGGGTAGGTTGTAACAATGGAACTCTGTATTTAACATTAACTCACATAATCTGGGATTGTGTAGTAGACATTCAGGTGAGTTGTATTTGCATTAAACAAATATGGGTACCATGTATTAAAGTTTGATGATCATGAACAACTAGTGTGTTACTGATGTTCAAACAAAAAGTGTTACTGCCATCCCCGGTCTCCCCTACACATCCTCTGATAATGGGTTATAGTTGTTTTTCTCACAAGGGAAGGTCAATTATGAACATTTTATCACTGAGTCCAGGTCCCTGCTGTATGATGCCAGTTTGTTTGTGCACCAGTCTGGATTTTTCTTCAAAGACTGAATAATTCAAAACCCACAGGTCTGGATTGTGTCCTGTGAAAGCAGACTAGACTGCATTCTTGTTGTAATATCATTAGCTAAACATGCTTCTAGTCGTGGTTTCTTATCATCGCTGCCAAGTAGGTCTGAAAGAATGCTCTTTCTCCCTGTTTGTCCCTCTCTTTGTCTCCCTCTCTCCCCTTTTCTCCCTCTCATTTTCAGCCTGAAGGCTCCTCTCTCTGAGCCAGTGAGAATGAGAGGTCAAGTGTAGGTGGTCTGTTAACACCTGCACATTATGCTCTGTGTTTGACAGAGTGAGTGAATAGAGAGAGGGACGGAGAGAGACTCCCTCCCCCTTTTTTCCCTCTCCTCTGTTCTCCGGCTCCACTTCCAGCTGTTGCTGCATTCCTCCACACGTCGCGATTGGCTGAGGCCACCGGCTTTTTGCGTTTGTGTACGTTTTGGAGTGTGTGTTGGTGCGTGTGTGAATGTGACAGAGGATCAAAAGTCTTTCCCACAGGTTGCACATGGTGCTCAGGGAATGTATTCGCTGTCAAGACGGAGACTGTGATTACAGCAGAGGGAAAAAGTGACAGAATATTTCCGAGACTTCTGTTTGGAGACTAATATCTGGATCTTGGAGCAGCTTTGTACCAAACTCCGCACCACACCATGACAGAAGTGGTCAGTCCCGCTTTCAATAATGGTAAGCGCGTTTCTGTTTTCTTTAATATGTAGGAATTATAGCATAACATGTACTTATGAAAGCACTGTGTTTCTCAAGATGAAAGCTAATTTAAAGATATTCATGGTGTTTCAATAGTCACTAATACCTGATCCGCACAGCTCAGAGGGTTTTACAGTGTTTGTGTCTTTAGTAAGCTGTGTAACGATAAACTAAATCTTATCCGACTTTAATTACAGATTTTGCTCTCGGCAAATGAAGTACAGTGACAGTCTTGTTTGTTTCTGGGCTGCTGGTAAGTCCCCAGTATAAGAATCAGGGCTGAGCAATATGGCTTTTTTAAAACAAATAATATATTTTGTATCTTAAAGTGCACATCTTCTCTAAAATAACACTGTAAATTCTCAAACGGTGCAAACATATGATGATCTTATAGAATAGGGTTGAGGAATATGGACAAAAGCAAATGTATATTTTTGACCAAATCCTTTATCGACAATATTGTATTGATGACTACTGGTGCTTTCACAAAACATTAACCCAATGTGATTTTTGATTAACAGTCATCAGTCATGTGGATATAATGACTAAGTGGGTAAAGGCAAATAATAGGACAGCTAGAACAGTCTGGTAAGTTCAAAAAATTACATCACTTTACTGGAATGTGGTCTTTAAAACCAGGACAAGATGATCTCCATCTCATACCGCAATAACGATAATATTGATGTATTGCCCAGCCTTAATAGAAATATCAGACGTAATCCCCCTGAAGAAAAACACACAAAATAAAGACACATGATTGTTAATGACTTAAATGCTCAACTTTGAATATTATAGATCATTAATTATATTATGTTATTTAATTATAGGCCTATTTATTATACAACTGACCACTAAACTGAAACAGTACAAGTCTATAGACTCAACAATATAAACATTATGGGTTATTCACTTAATGCAACAACAAATTACTAAGTTTTTTGGGCCACTGTGTCGGATTTTCTGGCATCTAGTGGCGAAATAGCAGATTTCAAGCAGGGCTGTATCAAAAGCTAGTGCTTGGTTTGTCTGCTCTGGGCTCTGTAGAAACAGGGCAGTGAAACATGGCGGCCTCCATGGAAGGAGACCCACAGTCTACGTAGATATATACAGCTCAATTTAAGGTAACAAAAACACACTGATTCTTATTTTCAGATGATTATACACTAATGAAAACATTCCATTTCTGCAAATTGACCTTCCCAAATGTTACTCAGTTACCCTTTAACAACCAAAGTTTCAATTTTATAATGAATGATTGAGAGAATTGATATCAGAATTACAACTTCCCCCTTTAAAAACAGATGCAGTGTCTGACATCACAGCATCATGACTTTCAGGCTGGTGTTTTGGTTTCTGACCATTCAGGGTGGCTAGTTTTTGGCAAGCAAAACAAATGTAAAGGAGCAAAACTGATAATTAAGCTACGAAACTCAAGAGAGCCAGTTTGCTTTGCAGTGTTGTGAAAGAAAAATTTGGTTTGTTTTCTTTACATTTTTTTATAATCATGGACTGCAGGGGTGTGGACTCAAGTCACATGACTTGAACTCAAGTCAGACTCTAGTCAGCTCGACTTGGACTTTAACATAAATTACTCATGGCTTCACTTGGACTTGAGCCTTTTGACTTGAAAATACTTGACACCTTACTCGAGCCCAGATACTGAAAAGTAATTTTAAAAAAGTGTGCCACGAATCAATTAATTTCCTTTCATTCCTGTATCAATTAATGTTAACGTTATTTTTTCATAGCAAGTCGATACTTAATTCTCCAGATCCACTTTGTTTGAACCAATCCGACAGCATCCAATCAAGCTGCAGGAGAGAACCATGAAGAACTATCATTGTGTTACAGAGCTCCAGTTGAAAAAATGATACCATAGATGTTTTAACTTCATTTAACTTCCAACTTCAATTGACATCAGAAGTTTCACAAAGAATAACAAGTCAAGGCTTTGTTGTTAAACTGGCTTACATTTGGTGAAAAGAACCTTATGACTTTTTTTAGGACAAATTTGAAGTTTCTGGCTTGATTTGGGACTTGCCTATCTTGACTTGGGACTTGAGTGCAAAGACTTGAGACTTAGCCGTGACGTGCAAAAACAATGACCTGGTCCCACCTCTGGCTGACTATATCAGTATGTGGTGGCAATTAACTTAATTTAACTCAAAACATTTTATTACCTAAAATGTTACTGATCAAATTTTTAGCATTATTTATATATTCTCAGGTAATCATTTACAACAACAATTTTGAGTATTTTAGACTTACATTTTACCGCTCATTATTAAAATACCACCATGGTCGGCATCACATGGATATTATAAGGCCTAAAGAAGACAATTCAGAGGTTTTTATGGTTAGTAGAGTGTTGTGTGTTTGTGTGTGACTAAGATCAAGCCTCCCTCATTTGTCGCAAACAAACACAATGTTAGTGGATCAGTCCAGTACAAGCTGGTTCATGTACACCTAAATTATTCCATGACTCAGATGAGGAATCTATCTATAGTCGCTATGAGTTAATTGAAGCCCCTCTAGTGCAACTTGGAACACAACCAACACTTTTAAGAAACTAGGCCAAGGGGCAACTTCAAAAATCGTAGATGTACCACCTCCCACAACATCACAGATTTCTAAGTATGGATAAAGGGTTGTATGACTGTGGTAGTGAGTGTGCGTAAGTGGGTGGCATTAAGTCAGGTGATGATTTGACTTCTTATTACCTTTTATTTCCCACTGAAGAAATATATACAATATAACAGCTGACTGTTGAGGAGTTGGTCCTGTCAGTTGTGTTGAAACAAGCTGTATGCTGCATTTTATGGTTCTGTATCCTAGCGTAATTATTGGGTTGTGGATTTGCCTTCGGTGGGTCCAACCACAGCACTTTACCCTGATAGCAAGACATCTGTGTCTGTAGTATCTTTAGAATAGTGAACCCTTACCACAGAGAGCATTACATCAGAGATTTGAGACAAATTCATACTCACCACACAGCAGCATCAGAATGCTAAGCTAATGTTAAAACCATTATATCTGTCAAGTTGGCTCCAGCTATGATGTGGAAACCAGGAGGATATAACTGTTCTCTCACGAGGACTCAACATACCAATTCTGTTATCAGCTATGAGACTCATACCAGACTCAAAACATTATGCTGTATGTGCACATAGAAACTGGATAAAATTCAGCACTTAAAATATTTTTTTTTTTTTGTTCACTGTGCACAAGTAAATTTTATTTTCTGTGTTGTCAAGAAGTCCATCCCAGCAATCCCCTCAGAGTACTGTTTATGTGTTTACCGGGTATATGTCAGCTGGAAAAGGTAAAAGAACAAACCATTTGGAGTCCATAGAGGTGACATCTGGCTTTCAAGAGAGCGGTGCAGCAGTTGTAATCAAATAGCTAAAAACATGTCATCAGAGCAGCATTCACTTCACACAGGAATTTAGTGGAATCAGCTAATCTTTTCCCATTAACTTAAAATATATATATTTTATTTATCCCGCTTAATGAAACTCAAAATGTCTAGTATCCATAAAATTTCAGAACTCATAAACAAGAGTTATTCTAATTAGATGTCTGTTGACTTGAAACAATGAGTTGAATAAATGTATTGTACAGAGCTCAACTCAACTCATTATCATTAAATTTATAAAGAGATGTGACACTATAAAAAAATTGAAAGCTCATAATTTCACCTTCACTAGATTTATGAGTTTTGTATCAAACTCTTAAGTTTTGAAATAAACTAAACAAAGATTTGCTGACCTATAATCTTTCTGTTGAGATAATTAGTTTTTCTTTTTTAGATCAACTTAAATCTTTGAGTTTAAGAAACACAAAAAATGTATTTCAGAAATTGTTCACAGGGAGCTGTTAACCTGACTGATACTTGGTTGAAACTGAAAATGTTCAATTAAAACTCAAAGATTAAAATTTATCTAAAGAAGAAGAGTGAAAAAGTAAGCAACATTTTCTCAACATTTTCCTTTTTACAGTGTATATTAGCAGACTTCACAGCATAGAAATCAAATGTGTTTGTCATGTTCATTAGTGTGACTGAAGTTAATATCATGAGCTTATTTAAAATGTTTTTCAAGGACAACTGAATTCATATCAAGTTTATTAGAATAGAAAAGATTTTTTTGAATCAATACAAAGTTATCTCAACTTGCCTTTTCAAATTCACTCATCTTAAAACAGACATGAACTTTCTTTAGTAAAAACAAATAGTTTATTTCTTCCAGCGTGTAGGAATACATTTTGTTTGGAGGCTAGTGGTGAAACTGGGGATAACTTTTCTTTTGGTCTACCATTAATCTCTTTTCTTTCATCTCTGGATTCTTTAGTCTGTGTTTTTATCCATTTCCTTTCTTTTTGTCTCCCTGTCTCCCGCACACACACTTAGTTTGTCTCTCTTGTTATCTCAAAGTCCATCTTTCTGCCTTCCTCTTTTCTTTTCTATCCCGCAGTCACAGTTCACTTCACCCTGTGAGCTATGCTACTAATGTGGGTTTTATGTCCCTCTAACAATTCACTGTCCCTCCTTGTCTCTCTGTCATATCCGGCCCCTCAGAAACCCAAACATCAGTTGATCCCCGGCATATGGCAGTGAAGGTAATCTGGGCTTTTCCACAGACACACACACCCGCGATAGAAATTCAAGTTAGATTTCCTCCAACTTTGAGTCAGCTGCAATAACAATAGACTTTCTTTCCTGTGAGGATCTTGCATTTCGGTAAATGAAAAGAAAAAAAAAAAAGTGGAGTGTGAGAGAGTTAGAGCTGGAGAACAATGCTGGTGGGTGTTTGTTGTGTTTTAGCAAGGTTTTCAGGGTCAAGTTGTGTTAATCAGCTTGCAGAATTTTCACCAAAACACCACACACACACACAGCACAGAAACACACACCCGTGTTTCTTATGTGGATCAGTGGCAGTGAAGAACAGTAGTTTATGTGTTGAAAGATAGCCTGCATCCTCAAGGTATACAATAAAGTAATTAAAGTTCTGTTGAAGACATTACTGGACAGAAAGCACTGAGTGTAGTGAAGAAAGGGGAGGAAGATAACCCCATTTAGCCCTATGAGTTGCTCTATAAGAGGGACACAGAGAGAGGGACTCCATATTAAACAGCATCTGTGATACAATGCGGGCTTTGTCAGGTGGGAGGAGGAGAGGGTAACGCTGGAATGTAAGGGGAGGGGATGTTAGTGAGAGACAGAGGGATGGAGAAAGACAGATAAAGAGGAGAACAGCAAGGCAAAGCAGAGAAACGAGCAAAGACACAGAATTCAAGACTTAAGTAGATGAAACACATAAAGAACATGAGATAGGAAACCAGGTGGGAAGACAATTCTTTGGTGATTGAAGTTTGACATGTTCCCAGCCATCTCAGTAAGCTTTGCATTGCAGAATTTACATCCATACATACATATTCAGATAATTACAGACCAAAAATGTCTACTTTCATCTGAAAAACTGCCACATTGAAGATTTAACCCAAGCTTTGTTGTACAAAAACAGACACATGCAAGTGACTTAACCATCCCCTCTAGTACACAAAAAAAATCTGTTCCACATCGGCGACATTAACAACAGTTGGACTGTCCTGAGATGTGGTTATGAGACTGCAGACTGCAACAGAGAGAAACAATAATGCAGCAGTAGGTAATTGAAACAGAGAGAAAGACAAAACAGATGTAGAGGAAATACAAAAAGAGAAGGGACTCAACAGAGGGATGAAAACAGTGGGTGAAGAAAACAAAAGGATGAGATGAAACAATCCGAGAATGCAGAATCTGTTCCTCTGGTTTTATGAGTCCTCTCTCTACATCCTCCATCACTTTCTCTTTTCCCCTCACCCCACATTTCTCTCCCTCTCTTGCTGTCTCTGCCTCCAGATGCAGGGCACACTGAGCATTTTGGGGAGACTCAGCTGTTCTACAGATGGGATCAAAGAGAGATTGTGTGTTCATGCACTTTCTTGTTCTTGTGTCCTTGTGGTTTTAAAAACATTGTATATTCATGACATTGTTTTAGCTGGTCTTCAATTGTTTAAAGGGCTAGTGCAGGTGTACACCAGATTTAAGATTGAAGAAGTAGGTCAGGGCAGTGGGTTTAGGATATTTTGCCATTGGTCAAGTGTCCTATAAAAGGAAAGAAATCATTCTGAAACTCCCAGTCTCTCATATCCTTCCATCCCAGGAGTTCATTTGTGACTCAGTCAGCCTCATACGTAATTCATTCATCACCTTTATTTCCCAGACTGCATTGTGACAGAAAATGTCCTGGCACAAGAATGTCAAAGAATTTTACTGTTATGTTAGGAGCTGTTTTTGTATTTAGTTTTATTGTTACACATCAGTACAGTCTGTGCTCTACGCAGGCTGACACTAAAACACCAATCATTCATATAGATCATGATATATTCTGCCATCATAGTGATAGCTGTGAGAGAAATGTGACACCCTATTCAGTTAATGTTAGACTGCAAACATACTGTACACCAATACACCTGAAAAATACAAAAAAATAGCAAAAATTAAACACGTAGGCCTAAATTTTCAGTTTGTCCGTGTAGACCATGTTGAGTAATCATTTGCAACTACAGCATTATCTCATGTGAACAAATAAAACTAAAATCAGTGTTTGTCTTACGTTGCAAGTTTCATTCAATCACTTAATACAATGATTGGTAAAATGTTAGCATGGCATACATTAGTGAGTGATCAGCACGTTCTCATTCTTAAGCTGTCAAATACAGATGTTTTGTCATACTGCTCGGCGTCTCATACAGACATACAAGGTATCCTTTAGCGTCTGTATGAGAGGCGCCAGGCTTACAAGAAACTTAAATGTAAACCAGTCCATGTTTGGTGAGGTATTAAGAGCAAATGTCCACATGCAGAAGAAATGAGGTGGATAGATGGGTCAAACAAACACAAACTTGCACCTAGGAGGCAGGGATTTGTGTCCCATACAAAACCAAAAGTTAAAATCATCTAAACTTTTAAGTGACATAATGTGACGTACTTCACGTGACGTAAGTGAAGCAAGTCTTGTAGGTAATGTAACATACTTATTTTAATCCAAACAAAATCTTAACCTAAACAGTAGGTTAAGTAGTTTTGGTACCTAAACCTGGTTGTATGTCTGTAAACCTGCTTTACTGGATTTTTTGGCCACTTGAGGGCAGAGCAATGAATTATAAATACAATGACATATTATCTTTTTGCTGTATACAGCTGACACCTAATGAATGTATGTCTAATATTCACTCACTTTTAGCTCTATTTTCATCTCTGCCCATTCCTTAAAAAATATCTGTCTCTTTAGCTGCTTCTAACTTCTTTCTAACTTCTTATTATTGTTGCACAGGTGTGCCTCAGACTGGTCACAATAAAAGGCCACTCTAAAATGTACAGTTTTTTTTTTGAAAAAAGACATTTATAAGGCATAGATCTATGGCTATTTCGCTCTGCTTCTGACTGGCTTACCTTATATTTTTACCAAAAACCCTAACCAGTCACTCCTCATGCCAAAACCTTTTCAAGTACAGAAGTAGCGGTAGAGGCAGAGTGGGCCTCTTCTTGGCCCTATGTAAAATAGTTCAGTGCTTAATAAATGACTTTTTTTTTTTACCAAGATAAAATTGCACATTTTAGAATCTTGTTTTATTGTGAGCAGTCCAAGGCACACATGTGTACAGTAATCATGCTGTTTAATCAGCATCTCTCTGAGCCACACCTGTCAGGTGGATGGATTATCTTGGCAAAGGATAAGCACTCACTCACACAGACTTAACAAATTTCTGACCAAATTTGAGAGAAGTACACCTTTTGTGCGCACAGAGGAAGTCTTTACTTTTTTACTTCAACTCATGGAAAATGGGAGCGAAATGTTGCATACACAGGTATTTCATCCATCATAAATATTAAGATTTTGATGAGAGCAGCTGTAAAGGCGAAGGAACAGTAAAGGACTTCACAAGCAAATCATACTATTTGTGTGTTTGCAAGTTTCTCTAAACCTTTTCTAAATCTCCAAATACCTAGACCATCCAGTAATCTCATCCTTGAGCTCTCTAGTCGAGAGGCCTTGATAGCATCAGGTTTGGTGACTGGAGATTGTTGAGACCCCTCAGGATACCAGCTGAAATCTGAAAATCTAGAAGGGGGGCTGATACACCTCAGTGCTCTGCTTAAACTAGAGCACAACAAGGCCAAAGACTTGTCTTGACCTGCCCAGACTGAAGCTCACCTGGTGAAAGAGGAGGAAGGGGGGCTATGGAAGAAAAGGGGCAAGAGATAGAGGAGGAATGATGAAGTTAAGAAAAGAGAAACTGTGTGTAGGCTATATATTGTAAGTAAATACTATTTTTGTTGTTGTAAGCCACAGATGTATTATAATGAACTACATATAGGATAATGAGAATTGCTCATCTGGCACATGGGCCAAAAATGTTACAGGTTTACTTCCTGCTTATCCAGTCCAGTGATTATTCACAGTACTTTTCTCCTTGCCCCCATCCACAAGTTCCCACACAGCCCTCAGACTTTACATTGTAATGTCACAGATTTTTAAATGGCTTTTCTCTGCCCCTGGAAAGTTTTATAGATATAACAAAAATGCAGCAAGACTGAGTGGTAGTGCCCTATTTAGGTTCATATATTACATGTTGTTAGACATGTTGTCGGCCATTTAGGGGCTCTGGTCTCAAACACAATGACCAATGCAATAACACAAGACTGACCGTACAAAATAAAATGTGTGATGATGACGCTAATGAGTTCAGCCCTGCAGTATAACGGTAAGTAGTTATTGTCACAACCCTAAAAGGTCTATATGGTGGAGGGGGAGAGTCAAGGAGGTGGGAGAGGACATACAGGAAGGAGGCGGGAGGAGAAAGTAGAAAAAGAAGAGGGAATATTCTTGTCAATATACTCCAAACAGCCTCCCTCAACGTAAAAGTTTGACCTCATTTGGTTTCAGTAGCACTTATGCAGTCCAGCTGATGTTGCCATCATACAGCGTGTGTTTGCTTTGTCTACACAAGTGATGAAAAAAATCAGCGGAATGTGGGTCCTCATATCTTCATGTGATAACAAAAAGAGCTGATGTGTGACTTTATTTGTGGATGTTTGTGTGTGCAGTCCATAGGGGTTACAAGGGTGGCTGAATTGCAAAGAATAGCAAGTGTGTGTTCGTGGGAGTGTGTTTAAAGGCAGTAAGAGTGTCAAAGCAGCAAAGGAAATGACCTCAGTGGGGAAGTTGGCGCTGAATTAGAGGAAACGGTACGGAGCTGGACTTGATTTGCGCTTCCTCTGCTGGTGATTGGAGGAAAGAAAGAAAAAGAGAGGAGAGTGAGATTAAAAAGACAAGAGGATGGGAGCGGAGAAATAAAGGAAAGAGGAGCAAGGAAGAGAGGGAAGAAGGAAGAAGAAGAAGAAGACAAGAAAATTGTAAAAAACTGAGGGAACAGAACAATTTATCGAAAGTAAGAAAAAAGGACTGAAAACAAAAGATACTTCTTGGAAGAGGATAATGTTTATTATTGTAGGATTATTACAGGATAACATGGACATAAAGGGGTGTATAACAAGGAGAGAGGTGAAGAAGAGAGGAAGGAGATGACAGAAGGTGGGAAAGGAAATGTGGTTGGGGTGGTTTCCCATATAGTGCAATCAACGCTGCTTTGGTGAGAAGCATCTCACTCATCCATCTGGGTGTGTGTGCATGCGTTTGTGTCTTTGAATGTGTGCGCATGCACATAAATAGAAGCGAGACTGCTTTTCCTGTATTGAATTGTAGGGTACTGCAGGGGTTGTCCTTGGCACTGGATCTGAGTGTGTTTATTCAAACACACATGTATCTTTGATGCATTTTTGATTTTGTTTCCTTTTATCTCGCTCTGCTTTCATTGGTCTTTATAGTTTAACATTCTCTTCCTTTTATGCAAGTCTAATCCTGCCCTGCTATTTTAGTTTTCTCAGGCTTCCTACTTATTCCCACCCTTAAAACATTTTGGCTTGATTTTTTATTTACCTTGGAGTGTAAATTAGCAGGAAATAAGAATAGTCATCACACTGAAGCCCCACTACTGACCCCTAGAGTCTGTGTTTATTTCATCCAAGGATGTGTTGGATGAAACAAACACTGATGAGTTTGCTGAGTGTGTATACTAATTTCAGGGTATGGAATATATGCCAAGATAGTCTCTTGCTTTGTACCATAGTGTTGGACACACCCTCCCATTGCTCCCTCTGCCTTTTCTTTTATATATTTTCTCTCTTTTGCTCCCTTTGTACATATTTTGCATATTTAAGTTCTGGTATTAGAAATAAAGGAGGTGTTGTACATACAGGTCATGCAACTGATGGGCATCACTATCATTTGGCTCTGCTGCTAGTTGGCTGAAACACCCACACACCCACACACACACACACACACACACACACACACACACTTTCAAAGCACCAGGCAGTATGTTGGCAGACCGTAACCAGAAAGTCGTGGGAACTCTGTTTTCATGGAACATTTCTACCGGTTCCTCCCACTGCAGACCAGCTTTTGTGTGCATGTGCATGTGTGTGTGTATTTTTTTCCTCCCAAGTGGTATTTTCCCCTTGGAACACTTTCACACGGAGAGTTCCTCTCATGTGGCAGCAGCTGGGCATACGATGCACAGCTGCTCTTTTTGTGTGTGTGTGTGTGTGTGTGTGTGTTAGGGCAGCTATATATATGGGCATAGTCATTTAGGCAGATGTGTATAACTTTGGTGTGCTGACTTGTCTATATAATGGTTGCTTACATGGAATATTTGTTTACCTGGATGTGTGTATATACATTTTTAGCGTAGATGAAGATATTAAGATGTCATTTTCAAGGGAGACCTGAGTACATATGAATTAATACAAGATACAGAAAAACGATAAATATAAAAACACAATTCAAAGTAGAAATATGAAATACAATCAAATTAATTTAATAAAATATATATGTGTGTGTTGTCTAAGATGACTTTCCTTTCTCTCTTTACTGCAGGACTCTGAGATGATGTTTCAACCGGAGTCAGATCAAATGTCTCCAGTTGAACCCAAGGTGAGAGAACATACACAAACACACACATTAACACATATCTTGTGTCATTATCAACAAATTATATACAGTATTTCAAAACCCTACCCAGATCAATTTGAAAATCATTGTGCAGAATGCTTTTTTGTCAATTTTCCTATTCTTTATCAGAAGAAAGAATGTACTATAATAGAGTATGTGTTGAAATAACCTTTCCACTCTGACTGATGCTCGCAGTCTCCACCTCTGGACCTGATTGACACAGGGAAGGGGCTGAAGGTCCAGACAGCCACGCCTCATCTGGTGAGCCTAGGCAGCGGGAGGCTGAGTGTGGCAATCACCCTGCTGCCACTGAAAGAAGGTAACACACACACACACACACCGTACAGCATAGAAACACACACTCCATGGATTAGAATTACCAGGTCACACAGTAACTATTCATCTTCCTCATCCTGCCCTCATTGCTTTGTTCCTCTGCCTTTCCCCGTTTTACTTCTCCACTTTTTTTTTTTTTTTACACTTTTCCCGGCCACCCATCGCTTCATTTCCATGGTTACTAGAGAGGTGGGGGAGTATGACAGGGGAAAGTGAAGTCTGTGCTGGGTCGCAGTAAAGTCAAGACAAGGAGCCAACCTGTTTCCTCCCACAGGACTCCTTCAGACTGAAAATACATATTTACACAAGATAATAAATCCACATTTCTGGTTATTTATTTTTATTGTGATTGGGGACAGAAATTATCCCACTTGTTGGTTAATGCACAGGCTGAACCCACAGTTAACCATACAAAAATGAGGACAACAGTGCGCCAACCCAAACAGCTATAAAACAACAGACATGACTCACACTGCATGGTTTCATGCTACAGTCTACTACAACGTAGTAGAGAAAGTATCCATTCTATTAAACTGAAAAAACACACTATTCCTTAGAGAAGTAGTATTCAAATCAGTTCAAGATGTTTTTTTCATTCAACAAATTGCACCCTGCAAATATTGGCAGAAATGATACACACACACGGACACGCACACTGGATGATTATGGTGATTATTATTATGGTGGCAGAGTTATTTATAGTTTCTCTATCGTCAGCCTTCCACAGGTGTCTTGCACTCCTCCCTCAATCAATCTCACCCTTAAACACATGCACACACACACACGCACACATTTATCAGATCAGCAAGCCACAGGCGCCATAGCTTAATTATTATTCCAGTTAGCTGGCCAAACACATGATAGAGAAGAGATGGGAGCAAAGATAGAGATCTACAACATATTAAAGTGAGAGACATTCTTGTACAACATATTGTAATTCAGTAGCCTGCAGATAGTAGAGGGGATACTAATACAAACTGACTGACATCAGATTAAAAGCATTACAAGTTGATGAGTATCTGTCCTCATTAGGAAAACACTGGCGACTCTCACATACACTTGTAGAGTTAACATGTCCTGTGTGGACCACAAAGCTCTCATTATGCAGAAGACAGACACTTTTTTGTTTTCTCTCCTCTCAACCATGAGAACAGTGCAGTGACAGATTGCACAAGTTTTTAAATGGATGGATTTATTCACTTTTTACACGAGGCTACATTCAGTTAGCCTAAATTATTCTGGAATTACTGTATTGGTGTAGACCAAAATGCCTCTGGACACAAATGAATAGACCTACAAACGATTACAGCAACAAAACATGTGACATAGCAGAGATGGTGAATTTACCTTACCAAACCCTGTCTGAAGTACAGCAAATACATCCTTCTTATCAACAGTTTTGAGTTTTAAGTGCAGTGTTTTTTTTTCGGTAACACTTTATGTGACTGACTCTGGCTGTACTGGGATATCTCAGTGAACAATGTAATACAGCCTCTGACACCAGGGTGGCCAGTTTGACAGGGAGTACAGTACCAAGTACCGGTTTTCTTGCTGGGTCTGGTTCCTGGTACCACAGGGCTGAGTCAGCCAGTTAGGCACCTAGCGCCAAGGCTGAGCTATTTAGCTAACACCAGCTACAAATAACAGCAGACAGCGTTTAGCCTACTTTTAAGCAAACTAGCTATCCACTACCTGTCCATCACTCTCGTGAATCACCTTGGTTCTGTACTCTGTCATCAAACTCGCCTTTTAACATTTAATGACATCGTTATGACAAATCCAAAATGTACCACTTTACTTATGATCAAGGAAAATATTCACAACACACTTATAACGGTCTCATGACAGCCAGTGTCAAAACCAAATATTGCTACTGTCGGGCAGAAACCTTGTATGTCCAAAACTACTACTTTTCAGGAAATTTAAAAAAAAAACAGTGTTTTTACACTAGCTGAATGCTGCTTAGTCAAAGTAAGTAGGTTTATTTAATACTTCTTAATGGCTAAATATTTGTAAAATCCACAGACAGACAAAGGGTGACCAATAGCATTGATTTATGAAAATAAAATTACAATGAACTACGAAGTTTGTGCCCAACAGTGACTATATGACAGTTTAATGTTATGTTAAAACATAAAGCTAAACAGTGTCTTTAAGTTTGGTAAGGGCAAGTTGTCATGACAAAGGCATCTCAGACAATGTCAACTTTGAGGTAAAACGACGTAACAGTCATAAACATTCATAGAGACTCCTTCATGTTCAATACCAGTGTCATGACATGGTTATGACAATCTTATGCACACCCCTTCAAATTAAGTGTTAATTTTGTGCTTCATATAGAGAAAATACACCATCAACTTTGTTGAATACTAAGATAATAGGAGAATCAACAGAAAGAGTTCCACATCATTGACAACCGTCTTAGTTTGTTTACACCTCCTTCTACGGCAAATAGGGTTGCACACCTCAGAACTGTCATTGTACCGAACCCACCAAATATTAGATAAGCAGTTGTGATTGGCCCAATGAGACCCAGGTCAGGTGGAAATCTGTCTGAACATGAGGGGGGCAGCAGATGTATCTGCCAGAGCAACTGAAACATGAGCTCACAGATTTGTCTGGTTCCCAAGCTAGTAGTCAATATGACAAATTATTAATTGTACCAAACCATACGTCCGCACAAATGTAGATTGCTTCTCCTGTAAGGCTAAGTGTGATTTTATGAACAATATGTTTTACAGTATTACACCTTGGATGGCAGTAAAATGATAGGTAAGCCTTTTGACTGACCTGATTTTTTGCAAAGCAAAAGCTGATTATCAGGATAAAGTCACCATAGTGATTTTTTATATTTTACATTGTTATTATTCTTTGCAAAACCCTGACCACGTTATCACACACTTTCACAATCTGCCCTTCCATGCCCTTCCATTTCAGTGAGGAATGTCAGCAATGTGAACAAGCTTTTTCAGGAGAACTGAAGCCCTATTTTTCTCCAAAATGTGTTAACAGAATAAGAATAACCAGCTAAAATTCAGAGCCCTTTAAAGTGCGGATCACAGAACACAGATATGGTCCAAGACATGCATTTATGCATCAGATGTTGTCTATTAGTAATCAGTTTTCACATGCAGATATACATGATGGCTGGCACACTGTCAAACCTAATTATATGTAATTATATATTTTCTCCTTTTCATTTTACTTATGATCACATGTGTATTGCTTGATATTCCAGGAGTGACCCGCATCGGCCGAGAAGATGCTCCAATCCCTCAAGATATCACGATCCAGGGGCCTGGCATTGAGGCAGAGCACTGTCTCATCATCAATGAAGGTTGATGTCAGTTCACTTTCTACAAAATGATTTCAGAATATAAGCCTCTGAATTAACACAACTGTCTATGAACTGGCAAGTGTGTATTAGAATCTTATTAGAATCGTCCAGGACCAGTGACTCCTCCTTAAAATCTTCTTTTTAAAAAAAAAACAAACTAATCTACTGAAAACAAATCTGCCAGTAAAGTGAGATAACAATATTTGAAAATATTTTTCAAACTCATGAAGCAATGATCTGCTAAAAACCATCTTAGTTGGTAATAAACACAAGCTTATTTTCTTGTTTTAAAAGGATTATCATAACCAAATGTCAGCAGAATTACCACATTACACTGGCCACAATCTTTAATTTGTTCAAATAAAAATAATGTTCCAAGATAAATATGGGATTGAGTGAACTATTAAGCCAGAAATTCTTCAGTACTTTGTCATCATATTGTGTGGATGAAAGAAAATTACCTTTGAAGAGACAGGGAGAAGCCGAGTGATTGATTACACTCTTGTGGTTGTTTTTGTTCCTGTGTGATACAGTCTGTCTATATAATTACTACGCTAAGCACTCAGACCAAAGCCTTGTTGTGAAGATAGAAATAGCATGGCTTTATGCGCATGTTATGATTAAAATGGGTAGTGTAGTTAGGAGTCATCTCTCAGCAGGAGAATACTTTTGAGCGGATGATTATGTAGTAATTTGTAGTTTTTGGACTGATGGTATAAACTGATCCTCTTCTTTCTCATCCTTGTCTGTAACACAGGAGGGGTGGTGACCCTGGACCCCTGTGGTCACCTCTGCAGTCTGGATGGAGTTCAGGTCACTGTGCCCACACCACTCACACAGGGTAAGATATTTATATATGCATATATATATTCTTAGTTTGTAACTTCAAACTAAAAAAAAAGACGGTCTCAGGAGAGTTTTAATTCAAACAGTGCATGCTGGGAAGTCTGCTAATATGCTGATCATGTATCTTTAGAAACTTAATGAGTTGATTAAACTCCGTAGGGTACATTCATCCAAGCCAAAAGACTTAGAAGAACTCGTGCTTATAAGTTCTGAAGGGATCTGAAAATAAATACTAGAAATTTGAAGTTTGATTAGCTTGAATAAACAAAACTTGTATATTTACATTAAGTTACTGAGAAAAGATTAGTTGATTCAACCAAATTCTTGTATGTTTTTATTTACAGTGTATGTCCAAAATTTGCTTATAATGATAAATAAATATTTTTGTATCTTGTATCATGTATATACACACACACAGAGTATAGCTTAGTTTGTCCATATACTGTACATCAGGTGATTCACTTGCCTGCACACACCACACACACACAAGCTTTGATATATTGCCACCTACTGGTCAACAAAAGTAATGGAGGAAAAGTTGACTTAATGGAGTGAGCATATTTTCTGTATTTCATAACTCTTGTCTGTGCGTGTGCGTGCGTTTGTGTGTTAAGGAGAAAGAGTGGTTAGTTTATGGTTTGGTTAACTTGAATTCCTTTCAGTGTGTGTATGAGTCATATGGGTACAGTTAACATTGTGCTGACGTTTTGCATGGAAATAATGAGGTGTACAGTTGTTTGTGTGTATGTGTGTGCGTGCATTTTCACATAAATGTATGGACCCATGTGTTCCTGAGCATTTCAGCATGATTGTGTATGTGTTTTGAATGATGTAGTGCATATGTGTGTACCTCTGGTTTGGTTTAATTCGTAGTGGTTTTGGAACAGCGAGCTGCTAGTGAGTCACAGCTTCCAGCAACTGCAGAGCATACACTAAACTTCTGCAGGAAACTGACACACAGACAAACAGAGCAGCCTCCCAAATTGTGTTTCTTTTCTTATCTTTCTGTCTAGCTCTGCCCACGTGTCTGTGACTGCTCTTTGTCTGCCAGTATCTCGATCTGTTGATCTCTTGTCTTTCTTCTTCTCTCTTCTCCCAAATCCCCTTTTTCAGTTGCAGAGCTCTCCGTGTTTCACTTTTTCTGCCTTATGTAACAATTTCCACTCTGCTTTCCTTCCTTTTTCTTCCCTTCTCTTATTTTCTAGAACATGCGGTACACTGGTTTATTCCCTCTCTGAGCGCGCTTTTCTCCTTTTCATTGTGTCCTGTGTGCCCCAGCCATTTTAAGTTAAATATTGACAGGCCTATTTATCTTCCCGCTGTGCCTGGCTGATTCAAATATTGACAACGTTTTGGTGTGTCTACACACACGAGGCCGGGGCATTGTGAAGTAGCAGGGGTGGAGAAAGAGGGCTGAAAGACAAAAAGGGGTTAAAGAAAAGTCAAAAGGGCATGGTTTGGTAAATTATGGAGAGAGAGAAAGTGAGCGAACATCTTTCAAGAATATCCACTGGCCTTGGATGCTTTGGGTTGAGTTAGTCTAACCACACACACAAACACATACAGACACACACATATACACACATACACACACATAGGTACACACACACACACACACACACACACACACACCCACACACACACACACACACACACCATAGAGCAGTCTGGAGATGATTAGCTATGTTTAGGAAGTGATCTGTTCTGTATTTGGGACTTCGTAGCTTGACCTGGAATCACATCAGCGTCACTCCTAACTCACCAGAACATCTGGAAGTCACTTGTTGAATAGTAATATGTTCTTACAGCGTAACAACAGCAACAGTGACACTATAAATCATTGTGTGGCAATAACAACAACGACAAACAAGTAGTATAACAATGACAGGATCTCTTATTTATTTGTTTTTTTCAGTGCCTAAGGAAACTATTAATGGGATCTCTGCACTTCAGTTCACTTTTAATGCCGTCTTTGTGTAAAATTCAGTGTCCCAGCATTCACACCTGAAACAAATGTAAATCTAGCTGCGGCAGCTACAAAACACAGTTCTGGGTGTGTATGTGCATGTGTGTGTGTGTCTTACTTACACAATCTGCACACATGATAAAAGTCAGAGCTGTCAGTGGGTTCATGTTTTCAATGTTTTCAGAAAAACATCTGAAAAAAAAAGCACTTGGAGAGACTACACTGTAAAAAATAAACACTTTGTTTTAACTTAAAAAGGTTGGTTAAGTTGACTGGATTTGAAAAGATAAGTTGAAGTAATTTGTAATAAGTAAAAAAAAAAACTTTTTAAGTCAAATAAACTTTAATTCATTTTGTATTTTAGAAAATATGTTGAATAAGCATAAGGTATTAAGTTGAATCAATGACTCCTCAGTCACACAAATTTGATTTGTTTTTACACTTAACCAGTTTGAAGACTTACTTCTGTACTTTGTTCCAGCATTGACACAAAGACAATATGTGAAACTGCTCCCAGTGAATTTATTCAATGTTAAAAGTCCTTCATTGTGGTTCGCAGTGTTTTGATTTTTGTGAAAATAAGCCATAATGACTTATCTAAGAGACACACAGCATGTTTTCTTCAAACTCAGGAGGGTTTTAACCTCTCAAACAATGCATGTTACACTGCTAACATGTTTTTTTTAAGAAACTTAATGAGTTTATTGAACTCCGTACAGTACATTCATTTAATTTATCAATTCAAGTCAAAGGACATCAAGTTAAAAGAACTCATGTAAGTTTTCTGAAAATAAATACAGTTTAAGTTTAATTAACTTGAATAAATGAAACTTTATGTACGTTAAGTTAATGAGAAAAGATTGATTACAAAAAATTACAATCTGATTTTTTACAGTGTTCCTCTTTAACCAGTCAGTCTGTCTGGCATACCCTCTCTCCCTTAAATCTCCTCTCGACCCTTTCTCCATTGTTGTGCTGTCTCAGAAGTCAATTTAATTACCTCTAAAATTAATTAGGTTGTCGTTTAAATATAATAAAACCACCAGTTTTACAGTGTTTTTAAGTCAGCCTCTATAGCCCATCTAGTTTTGGGTTAAATGGTTTAAGGTATTTCAAAGAAAATAGGAGGAAAATAGGTAGGTAGACAAAGAAAAGCTAAAGGGGCGTCTACCAAATACCTCACTGTCTAATAGCCTTTGAACCTACCAACTGCAGAGACGGATAATGGTGTTATACGTAGTTGTTTTACATGTTGTTTAATCACTTACACGTGTGTTTTTTCGCTTTTTATTACCCTTGTAAAGCCATAAACCTTCAGTAGTGATATCGTGATTCTTGACAGTCTTTAAAAATCGTTTGCTCTCCAGAACTCGATTCTCTGCCCCCCTTTTTGCCGACAGTTGGTACAGTCCGGGACTCAGACTTGTGGATGGTAAATCAGACAACTTTGTTCCACACGGAGAGAAGAGGAGAGAGGAGGCGGCGCACTGAGGAGGAAGCAAACAATAACACAGGGACCGCCTGGAGTTTAAATGCAGTATATATATATTTTTTTATTTACATTTAGGGATTCTTGTCTGAATTTGTCCAACGTTTAAAGGAGAAATAGATTTCTTGACGTGATAATGCTCACTGAATGGACAAAAGTTAGTTACGGATTTTCTATCTATCTAATCTATCTATCTAACATATTATTATCATATCATTATCTATCTTCTATCTATCTAATATTTGTGTGTTTGCTAAGGGGAATCTGTATATATTTATGTGTGGTTGATAGGCTCACACATTTCATGCTCTTTGAACAGGTTGGGAAATGCTCTCGAGCCTGGATTTTGTAGCTATCATCATCACAATCGATACATTTATTTGTTTGAAGCTTCATCTTATTTGACATTTAATCACAAATGAGCAGACTTTTTGCTAGCTTGGATGAACAGCATTTGCTCAACAGCTGATATTATTGATTTTCCTTTTAAAAATCACAAGCCCCTCTTGATTGGCTGGAAAGGAAGCCATCTGTCAGTACAGATCAATAAAAAGCTAATGCACTAGGATGAAATCACTGAACTGATGTCTGTCTGTTTTTTAAAGGTAGAATATGCTGGAGTTGTTAGTTGGTGTTTGTAAACATAGCAGAAAGATAATTAAGAGTCATCAAATACCAAAGTATTGGGTTGGCAAAACCTCCTGAACACAGCACAATATGAGAAAATACAGGCAGGGTCTCTGCCGATACAGACTTCAGCACACACTTCTAGTGGATCACATGATGGTTGAGGGGGATTCTTTTTAAATGAGTCTATACAATGTTTTTTTTTTTAGGAAAATCCTGTATAGTATACCTTTAACTTTGTATTTTTGCTCATTTTAAATTGTTAAAGACAGTAAAGCACAACTTCACATGGCTTATTGTTTCAGCAGGAGAACAGGTGTGAATGAATCAGTGCTGCTATTCAATGCAACCCAAGCCACTGAGTGGTGAAAGTTAGATCACTTATTCGCTGCCAAATGGTGGAGGCATTCCATCCCAACCTGTTTGTTTTAGCATATTACCTGCACCTTTTGATGTGAATAACCTTAGTGTGCATGCCTCAGGGTCACAATTTAGCTGGCAAGTTCACAGACCGGCGTGATTGCATGTGACAAAAAGAGTTCGCCCATGGCTATGAGGACTGACTCAGGATACCTGACACCTGAAAACAAAACCTGCTTCATTGTCCTGGATGTTATTGTGTTCGCAAGTCTTTCTTCTGTCTCCCTTGAGCACATTTGGGCTTTTTTAAACCAAACTTACATTATAAATCCTATAAATAAGAAATAGGATTATGTCATTTGTTATCAGTTTATGTGGTGTTTGTGTTTACATTTCCTCCTTTCTTTCTGATAGATTTGAGTTTGTTAACAGTTTATACCTGTGGCCTCCAACCTTCACTTATAGAAGTGGGGTTGGGGGTCGCTGGATTGATGTTTTGTAGATGAGATTTGAGAAAGAGCAGAGAGAGGATATATACTGAGCCTGTGGTGAGCAGCCAGATTATGCATATGTGTTTGTGTGTGTGTGAGTGAGAGAGAAAGCGTGTGTGACTGACTGAGCTAATCTACACCGACTCCCCTGAGAAAGACCAGTCTGTTTTTTATGATGTTACTGCTGGACCCTTGTGCCCCAGAGAGGGTTAATTTGTGGTTTTGAGGCCAATTTACACTCCCACTGAGATGTGTGTGTGTATGCATCTTTCATGAATGAGTAAATTCAGCTCTAGTTCAGTACCATGCAAATTTCAGGGATCCTAGCAACATTTTGAACCATTCTTTCCAATAAATTCCACATTTTGATAAAACACTGGAGGATCTTTTTTTCTGAGTGGATAGTGATTACTTAACACATCAAAGCTGACCAATTAGTGAGTTTCATCGACATTGGATCCTTGTAATGGTTTATTTTTCATTCTAACCTAACGGTCTCAATTTGTCAATTCCTCCACTTACGTTAACCAAATAGAGAAACAGTTTTGAGTTTCCCCTTCCATAACATTGTGGTAAGAGTGTAGTTTGGTCCGCTCAGATCTACATGGGAACAGAAATTGGCTCCAGACGCGATACAGCTCTTACATCTGTGTCCTCAAAGACTTTGAGGTCTGACTTTGTAGATCGCAAACTTTAAATTATCCCATAAATGTATATACAGACTAATTTCCAGTTTTGTTGTTGTTGGAGGGGGTCTGTCCGTGTGTGGGTGTGTGTGAGTGTGTGTTGGGGGGCACATGCTCCAACATGGGAGGCAAACTCAGTTTGCTGCTAAACAAGTAAACACATGAATGAGATTAGACGTTTTTTGTTGTGGATGTCTGTGTGTGTAGAGGGGAGTGGGCATGTGTTTGTGTGCAAGTTATTTAGGACAGCAGACTTAAATTTAGTTTGTGTGCAAGCAGTAAAGATTAGATTTTTTTTGATTGGATTGTGGAGGATGCTGTGTGTTCCCTTCTTTGTTGTATCACAGATGGATTTTAGGACTGAGGGTTAGGACAGTGGTTTTCAAACTGGGGTCCAGGGACCAACAGGGGTCCATGAGAGGGTTTTACAGGATCTCCAGAAAAAGGAGGAATAGAATATTTTGACCCTTATTATTTAAAAAAATGGAACCACAATGGATGAAATAGGGTATTTTTGATTGTAATATAATGGGAAAGGGGAAAATGTGTGAGACAACAGCATGATAATGATGTACTGTAGTGCTACATAGATGACCTGGGTGAAAAATCTTGTTCTCCAGATGACAGAAAACTGTTTGTTTTGTACAAACCTCAATAAATATCTCATCATCACGATTTTAACCATTTTTCTCAGTGAAAATGAAAATTGTAATGCAAAACTGATAATTTCCACTAATCGAATCACATATCACAATCACAATTTAAGTCAAAATAATCTCAATAAGAGCAACAAAACACACACTACGCCTCATCATGTAGGCTAAATTAAATATTAAGAATAATATAGCAAATGCTGCAACTTTGTTTGTGGTTGTTTCAAATGCTGATGAAATGTATTAGTCTATGGCAATTTACAGCTGCATTGTTTGTTAGATGGCACCTATGCTTATAACAGTGACAGTTGAGCAAGAGGAAGGAGGTTGAATCATCAGGTTTTATATCTTCAGACACTGTTTCTGAAGTTCGCCATCTTTGTTTCTTTTTCTCTGTCACAAACACACACATTCTGCTACTATTTGTTTACGCTGAGGATGGGAAGGAGAGAGGATTAGCTAGTAGTAGTTATTTGTTAGCTAAAGAGCCCTGAGAGGAAATTAGAAAAAGGGGAGGGGTGGGGGGCTGTGAACAAATCACGGCGACACACTTTACCCTCCACTTTAAAGGTGGCACATGGCGAGGCTATTGAGGGTAGGAAATTAGATTTTTACAAGAGCTAACTGCTGGCAAAGTGTGTGTGTGTGTGTGTGTGTGTGTGTGTGTGTGTGTGTGTGTGTGTGTGTGTGTGTGTGTGTGCATGTGCGTGTGCGCGCGCACGTGCCTCTGTGTTTGCTATTGTGCTAAATACTGCGAGTTACTGTGATTCATTAGACAGACACTGTTACAGGACACGTTCCCACACACACAGATACACGGAGAATACACAATATTTTGAAGGGGCACACACACATTACTCATGTCTTGTGGCAATGCAAAACACATATTTTTAGATATTACTCATACTAGCCCTCATGGTGACCTGTGTGTGTGTATTTCTCTACTTTTCAGACTCACCTTTTTGATCTCTCTGTCATCACGCCACTGCTTCACACTTTGCGCCCAAACCTGCAAGATAGTGTTTACATGAGTATATGTTTGAGATGTTCAAAGTCCAGCTGTGTAGACTAAACATTTCTTACACTGTTTTCATGTGTGTGGTGTTAGCTCCACCCCACAACTGCACTCAGATCTCCCCCTGAGCTGAGAAATTACAGCTTTGAAGGAAAAAGAAACCTCTCAAAGCAATCTAAGGCAGTGTCTAGACAGATGTGACCTCTTCTGGATAAACTATAATCTCCAATTTGTCTATTAGTGTCACTTTTCAGTGGAGATGTTTGTGAAACTGGACTTGAGGTGGAGAGTAAGAAAGAAAATGGCAAAATAGAGATGAGAATGAGAGAAGGGAAAAGAAAGAAAAACACTTTTGACATTTTTCCATTCAGTCTTTTTCCATTCACCCTCTCGCTATCCCTCTCTTGCCTCAGTGGTTGTCTGACTTCAGGTCCAAGGAATCTGATGTAACTGTAATGGAGCTATTAAGGAGGTGCTTTTTTAGTCCTTCACACACACATGCTAACATTGTGGGGGTTTACTGTAATGCTTATCTGAACTTCCTACCCTCAGGGATGGAGGTTGAGGGAATGGAGAGATCACACGTGCGTGTCAGGAGACAGACAAATGAGAGAGGATTTGTTTTTCAGTCAGTCTACTTGTGATTTTCTGTCTTCATTCACTCCCCAAAAGTGCATCAGTGTAGTGTTTTCATTTCTTTTTCTGCATTAGATGTCCTGTGTGTTGTGTGTGTGTGTCAGCAGCACTGCTGTCTTGCTCCTTTCCCTTCTGAGGTATTTAGACAGCTGTGGCTGGCTGTGTGTATTACAGAGGTTGTGACCCTGACATCTTGTTTAATACCTGGCCCTCTCAGCCTAATTGATGGCCAGAGCAAACACTGTGGTCTGGACTGGTCTGGCTGTGCACGAGCTTGTGCAAGTGTGTGTCTGGCTGTGAATAAATATTGCAGGCTTATACCAGTTTGAAGCTGTAATTTACTTACAATTTCCTCCTCTTACATAGAGTATGATGTTAATAATAATACAGAGCCTATGTCACCACCATGGTCTAGTTGGTTTTTTTGCTCTATTTCTTATTTTTGTACCACACTAATTAACTAGGAATTACATGTTAACCATTACTTTTTGATCCATGAGTCTTTAGCTACTATCTTTAAACCACACTATTTAAACCACTCTCTGATGTAGTCATTTCAGGTTGAACCTCTAATTTTCCCTTACGTGTCTGTGTGCTTTCTCTACAGGTTATTCGCTGTGTCTGGGTAAGTCCTATTTCTTCCGGTTCAACCACCCTGAGGAGGCCAGCAGAATGAAAAGTATGCTTCCACAAAAGAGCCCCGTGTCAGCTTTAGCCTACAACACAGGTATATACACACGCACACACAAGGTCTACTAAAGCCCTCCCCTGACCCCTGCACTCTACTTGATCCCCGTTATTTTTTCTTTGTTCCTCCTCTCTGCCTTTGTTCTGCCACATCACCATGTCCTCTTCCACCTCCCTCCCTCCTCTGTCTCCTTTGTACCTTCTCTCCTCCTGTAGTCCGTCATACGGTTATTCTCCCCAGGCCCATATTACAAAAACCTCCTTCCTTGCAGATCCTATCTTAACTCACAGATGAACAGTTCCAATGTCAATGTTCCTACCCTAACTCAAAGTTACTACAAGGAACTTTCATATTTTGTTGATTTTGGAGGCGTTGTGGGCAAAAATTGCAAAAAAAAATGTTATTACACCATAATAACCACAAAATATAACATCAACAATAAAATTATATAAATAAAAAATCTCCTGCATCTTTTTAATTGGCTAACGTACTACTCACTGTAACTTTGCCTGGGAAAACACACGCTCGTTTTATCTGATTTCAGGGAGAATCTGAATTTTTTTTGGTCGAAGATGGTCTTGTTAACTTTTGTTGGTCATATAGAGGCATCAGTATTATATTTAGACACTTTTATAACCAGTAAAAAACTCCTTGTATTTTTAAGATAGGAAGAGTATGTTACACAAGCATCCCAACCTCCCAGAATCATAAATAAACTGTTCATCTTAATAACTGTTAAGCTGTCCTAACTTTAACTTTTCCACCTGTAGTAGTAGCTAACTTACAAACCTGCTAATGATAATGTTCACTAACAGTAGCTAATGCTAGTCTTAATCCCTGTGGCTGCACATATATCGCTTTTACACAATGGATGACAGATCCAACAGCGACTGTGTCTGCTATCTCAGCCCACTCTCTTTCTTTTATCTCCCGAGGTAGCATTGTTGTACGGTAAATACTCCAAAAAGAACATCTCTGGATTTCTTTAGAGATGCTACCGAAATTTTAACTCATAAGTGCTCATCAATGTTTTTGCTCCATTTTTTGATTGTTTCGATGTATGTTTCGGTGATTACAAAAACAGCTGTAGCAAAGTTGTTAAGCCCAGAGAAATGAGAAAAGTTTGTTGCTAGGTAACAGACATAAAAGTTGATAAGCAATGTTGGATGTAGGATTTCCTAACGTGAGATATAACAGGATGAAGTAAGATAAGATAGAATCCCTAAAGTTAGTTAGGAAGTTTCTGTAGTACTTACAGATGGAACATCTGCCCCTACCAAAATATTTGCTCCTATCCCCTGACGGGGATCTCAGGGTAAAGTTACAGGTAGACATCACCCAGACAGGTGTGTGAGATTTGGGTGTTAGTCCTGAGTGTGTGAGGGTTAGGGTGGAGGCAGGTATTTCTTTCAGTCATGTCTTTCCTAAACATACGGTCTCACTGTCACACATATGCTAAAACTTAAATTCAAAGCATATTGGAATGTTTTTGTCATCTGGTGCCCCTCTGTTGCTATGGTGATACAGCTGGACTCTTCTATCTCCTCAGTGATTGATCGGGCTGTGAGCAAGGTGTGTGTGTGTGTGTGTCGTAATCAGTGGAATCCTTGCCCTATAAACTCCTAGACATAAGGAATGCACTCATATCTCTCCCATTTTCTCTGATGTTTTCATAGAAATAACTTCAACCTCTCTCTCTCTCTCTCACACACACACACACACACACACACACACACACACACACACACACACCCAGCAAACTCTCCATAACAGCCAGCCAAAATCTTTACCGTTATCCTTCAGATTGCCAAGACTCACACTCTGACACATGCACCTAAAGTGAAGACTCCCACACAAAGCTAAGTGAGCCCGGCACAGAATAGTCAGAGTTGATGTACGCCAGGCCTACAGTATAAATCTGCCCTTGTATGGACACAAACACCCTGCATGTGTGTTTCTGTGTGTGTGCTTCTGGATCTTATGATGTCTTTAATTTTCTGCCCCATTTCTCTCCACCATGTAAGGTTTGACATTTGCTCACACAGGCTTATATTCAGCGATGACGTGCACTGTTAGTTTCTCTTACAATATAACTCAAGCAAAAGTAGCTGAATATTCTCACCTATGCTTAAATTCTTTAACACATGTGTACACGCTTGGCATGTGTGCACATTTGTGTGTTTCTCTCGGGCAGGCCTGCAGTTGTCAGTTGTAGGAAAGCTTTTGAGTGTGTGGGCGTATTTGACAGTTAAACACTGGGTGGTCTAAGCTTTAACATTGTAATAGGTTCTTTTCCACATAAAGACACAGATGAATAAAAAAAACCTGGCATGTTTCTCACGCGTTACTTTCTCTTAAGTGTTTTTACCTGTATTTTTGATGACAGGATGATATTTAGTGCTACTAGTGCTATTCATCAAAGATACTTGTGCCAACCTCAGCAATATTTTACCAAGGAAAATTTTTTTTTTTTTTTTTTTTTTTTTTTTTGGCTCATTTGTCTTTGTAGGATTTAGCAGGAAGGAAGTTAAAAAACTGACTCAGTTGAGGTTTGGAAAAAGACCCCCTCTCTGCTGAAACAGCTTTAAATAAAAGGCCTTAAGGAGGGCGGGGGGCCTCTTGAGGGTATTCCAGAATATTCTGTGGTCTTTTTCATTTCCCAAAGTCCTACTTTGAGTAAACTGAGTTAAAGTTAAAGTGTGTGTTGGATCTAATGGATGGTTTTTGCACAAGTGTATTTGCATACAGTTTGTGTGTGTGAGTTGAAGCCTATTCTGGGTGATTTTCTGCCAGTTGTGGATTGTTTGGGTTGGGTTTGTCCGGCCAAGGACCCCATCTATGAATAGATGCAGCTTCAGGTACACACACAACCACTTTCTTTCCTTCTTTCTCTTTTCTGCCACCATTTATGCCTCTCTGCCCCACCCTTTTCTCCTCGTCTCCCTTCTTCTTTTCCTGTTACTGATCTTTTTTCACTATTTTCCACAAACTGAACAGAAAAAAAATTGTAATGACAAAATTGTAATTGTTGTTTGGTTTTCTGTTGTTTTTTCGTTCTCTTTACTCACAGTTCCCTCCATATTCCTCTCTGTTTCCCCATTTATTACTCCTTGTTTTTCTTAAAGGTAGAATAAGCAACATTGTTTGTAAACACACCATTCAAAGTCGGCCCCTACCCCTGGCTCAGTGAACGAAAAAGAGGGATAGAGAGAGTGAGAACAAAGTAGTGAATGATAGAAATAAAACTTTATTTTCTGATTCTTTCAGAGTGGCTACATTCTAAACCACGAATGAATACGCCCTACAATGGATTTTGTGTGAATACAGCTGAGGCGATCATCAGTCTGCTCTGCCTGTGTGTATGTGTATGGTTATGTGTGTATATCTCTTTCATAGCTCTCACAGACAGAGGGCAGAGAAAAGAGGTGGAGAATGCAGCATAAACCTTAGTCACTACATTTTCATACAGTCCCGACCTCATAACCTGCATGGTGTCTTCGCTGGGGGCTACACACCACTGCCTAACAGGCTGAGGCCCCAGAAATGTCCCGAACACAGCCAAATATGAGAAAATGAGGAAGTACAGGCACAGGGCAGGGTCTCTCCAGACACCACCACCACTTATAGTGGGTTATTTGTGATGATTTAAAGGGATTTTTTTTTTTAGGAAAATGCTGCAGAATATGCCTTCAATGTACACGTTCCCATATTATTAGTGTTGCCCCATCGAGGGTATTTCACGAATTCGATTCGATTTCGATTATGGGAGCCTCGATTCTTCGATTATAGGGATTATAATGTTTGTCGATTCGATTCGATTATTGCTGCCATGATTTTTCGATTATGGCGATTTTTAATGCTTTTTTCCATCTAAGATTGATTTTGTCTTCATCTGATGCTACATTTGTAAATAAATGGCCTATCAATTAACTCAGCGTTGCTCTGAACCTTCACTCATAAAATAAATACCAAGGTTTGTTGAACATTTGACTAGTCATATTCATATTATTTTAAGTTTCAAAGACACAAAGTATTTAATGTTATGACTACAAAATAAGCAAATGACCACGTAACTTATCAGAATGGAGGAAAACAGCTAAGTTGTTACCTCATCTTCCCACTGCAGATGGCGGTTCACCAAACATCCATTTTGTTTACTAGAAAGCTTAGAAAAATACATAGTCTGCAAGACTAAACATTTCACGTTATATGTTGCTTCGTCTGAATCTGAGGAACGTGCGTGATTCGACGGGCTTTTTCCGAATTCTTCGGAAGTTTTGTGACAGTCTCCAGTGTTTCCCCTATAGTGTATTTGGGAGGGCACCCCGCCCCCCCAACAGACACCCCCACCCTGCCAACAGGATCCCCACCCAGAAATTCAAGTCATAGATTTAAAAAAAAAATTCCATCATTTAATTTTTATTTTAATCAAAAGGGCCTATAACAGGCGTTCTTTTTATCAAATAAAAAAAGCTAACTTTAATTTGCGCAATTTCAGAGTCTAATGCGTCGCTATGGTTTCATTACATTCATTAAAATGCATTTCTTCTCTTCTCTGCGACGGGAGGGGCTCCCCCCTCGCTCCTCTCTCACAACATACACACGTGCACTCACACCGGTACAGACACACCCACTCACACTCAGAGAGCGGAGGAGAGAGAGTGTTTCCGACATTACGGTAAAAAAAAAAAAAATCAACAAGAAACAAACAAATTATTAATGGATGACCAGAGGTTC
The DNA here is from genome assembly GCA_034769285.1 of Lutjanus argentimaculatus. Lineage (NCBI taxonomy): Eukaryota > Metazoa > Chordata > Actinopteri > Lutjaniformes > Lutjanidae > Lutjanus > Lutjanus argentimaculatus. Next base: position 22,640,604 of record JAWZSL010000009.1, on the reverse strand, counting down.
CCCAAACGTTCGCCCCCCAGGCAAAAATCTCTGCATTTTTTAAACGAACCGTACGTGGCGAGGCGGGGAGCACAGCTAACTCTACGGTGGGTGCTAGCCTAAATGAGAGCATCTCTCCCAGCCCTGACCACAGCGCTTGCCAATCCCCTGCCCGGTTAACGTCGCCACAACTAGTACTAAACACACCTGTTCCAGCCCTCCCACCGAGACACGTAGTAAGAAGCTGCAGATGGGTTATCACTGTCAGTCTGGCTTTGATCCAGCATGGCTGTCAGCAGGAGCGCAACTACCTACTTTCTGAGGGGTATGCAGGTACATTACATGTCACATTACATTAATTTCTCTTCCATTTTATCCCTCTCCTGCCGCCAGATTACCTGAAGTTTAGCAGTGACTATAGCCATGCGGTGGTGGGCGGCACCAGCAGTGCTAGGGGCATGCGATCAGCCTCAGAGCTCCGCGACTTGATGGACACCCTGCAGCGCAAGAAGATCGCCCTGGAGAACAGCCTGAGAGCCAACGGGAATGCCAACCCCTCCTACTTCAGTGTGACACAGGTCAGCCATCATTTAGCTCCACTTCGGGATTTATTATTATGCTTTCTACGTTGGCTTGTAAAGTATATATGGTTAGTCTGGTTAATTGTCTTGAGTTAAACATGGCTCACCCGGGCTTACTCATTATCTAAAAGATCACACATGCCTAACCAGGGCTTATTCATTATCCTTGGCTACTAAAGAGTTCAACTAGCAACACAAGATTCACTCATGCCTCTTGTTTCTGTCACAGAGCTTCAGTGGAGGAACTCTTGCATACTTAAATCTCACCATTATCTTCTTTGCATATTTCTGTCTCCGTATCTACCTCTGTCATGTTATTTTATATGCATGAGATATTACAATAAGATAGAATTTTTAAGTATTTCCCATTCTAATATATTTTTCTATATTTCAGTCTCCACCGACCACACCTATCACGAGTCCTGCCACCTCCTCATCAGCCTATCAGGAGCAGGCAAGGCGTTTCTATGGCTCTGATCGTCCGCCCATGTCTTTGAAATCTGCTCCCCCTCTTTCCCCTGGACGCCGATCTGACCCTTCCGCTTCTCTGGGCTCCCGCACCTCTATCGGTCGCAACCAGGACATCTACGGCATCAATGATAGTCGGCGGCTGCACAGCTCGGGCTCCTCTACTTTACTGTCCACGTGGAATGGTGGAGGCTCCTCAATTTCTGTTGATGGCAGTAATAGCTTACTCCTCTCTCTTCCTCCCTCCTCTTCCTCATCCCGCACTCCATCAACAGGAGGTGCGGCCAGCATGCCATCAAGCCCCCGTCTTGGCCGCCGCAGCTATGGCAACCAGGAGCCATTGCCCAACAGTCGAACCAGGAAGTACTCAGCTGGCTCCTTGAGTGGGATGTTGGGAGGAGGGCACAGCCGCTCGCTGCCGCGGCTCTGCCCCTCTCCATCCCCCCGGGACAACAACAACGGTGTCCTGACTTTGTCAACGCTGCCCCCGCGGCGATCTGATGTTGCTGGGGGATCCAAATATAGCAAAGAGTTTACATCAACAGCCAGAATGCCAGCCCCGACCTCAACCACAACTCCAGTAACTCCAGCCAGATTTCTGCCAACAGGAATCAAACACAGACCACCACTCAGGGGGAAGGTGTTGTGTCCATTTCCCTCTCCACCCCTAAGAACTTGCCATCCGCCACCATCTCTTCCACAACTGCCCCTCCTGATGTGACCATCCCATCCAGGGCGGGGGGCTCCTCTTCTCCTCGTGTGGCCAAAAAACTCAGCCTAACGTCCACCAGCTCTGTGGGCTCCATCAGCTCCACCAGCTCCAGTCCTTCAGAACTGGAACGGCTGGCTGGCCGTGGAGTCTCCCCGGGAATGGAGCTGTATCTGGGGGAGAAGGAGAAGCGAGGAGCAGGCCTAGAACTCACCAGTGCCCCAGGGCTCGGACTTGGAGAGAGGAGGTCTTCGTTTGGGAAGGCAGGGCTGGAACCTGGAATGGGGCTGGGCGAGAGGAGGCAGTCATTTGGAAAGGCAGGAGTGACCCCACCGGGGGGGTTCAGGGAACGAAGGGGGAGTATCAGCTCACTGAGTGGGAAGGAGGAACTGACCGACTACCACCATCGCCAAAAAGAGGAGAGACTCCGTGAGCAGGAGGTGGAGAGATTGGTGAGTTTGAGTCTGTTTGCATGTGTGGGTTTCCTGTTTTAATACGTCCTCAGAACAGACTGACAGAGGACGTCTATGTTTCCTCATGTGCTGGGCTGAAGGAAATACAAAATCTTTTGAATATGTAAGGTCACTCACTCTCCAGGATCGCGAGTGTTAACGTTAAGATATAAGGGATAGTTTAGAGATTATTTGAAGTGGTCTTGTAGGAGTTATTTAGACATAGTCAGTGTATAATCTACAGTAGATGGTGGTCTCTGTGTCCCCAGTTTGGAGAAGCAGAGCAATAAACTGGTGTGGACAGGGTCAGCAACAAAAGGTATTTTAGCCACTTAAAAGTCTGCCTAAAACGATCAATATCAACGCATAAATATTCTAAAAATAGTGTACACTGTATTTAGAATATTTTGACCACTTTACCTTAACATCAGACAGCCTTTTTCTATAGGAAACCCCTGTTATATGAGCCAAATATTGCTCTTTCCAAACCAAAGAAATTCCATAGGTGAACTGAAGTAATTTTACCAAACAGAGCACAGGAGTTGCTGGTCTACTGCTGCCTCGATCCTTTTAAACCACCAAAGTCATGCAGTTCATAGAACAGAGGAGTTGCTGGTCTACCGCTGCCCTCAGTCTGTTAGTTTGTTTGTTTACACAAACAAGGTAGGTGAGGTAAAATTTTGCTTCATGGAGTTTTGGTTTGGTTTTGAGGCAGCGATATTGGACTTGTACACCAGCACTGCAATGAGCTGGAAGAAAGTGAGTGAGAAGAAAAAAGCCTGTAGAGTCAGACTATTTTCATGTGTAACACCAGTTATTATTCACATCTAGCTGTGAATTAAGGATGATTTCGACCAAACCAAACCAGAGTTGGTGGTTTAAATGAAGGGCGTTCTATGGAGTTAATAAGGCAATTGAAACTTGTCTGTTTGGTAAAGGAGAGAAACTCAAATTCTGAAGATGATCGGTTATATTTTTCTGTTTAAGGAAAATAGGTGTGAGAATATTTCCTTTCATGACATTCTGCGAGTTTATTTCGCAGCTTGCACACATCTCCCAGCTGGCAATGGCAGCTGGTAGGCGATAAAATGTAAAACTTAAACTTTTGCTTGGTCATGTGGTTCACTAATTTGAGGAGATGCTTGATTGCCTCCAGTTTTTCCTTTGCTTTGCCTCCAGCTAACACCGGGATGTAATCTTGACATCAGGATGAAAAGTAGTGTAGATATAACTTGCGAATCAGACCACATCCTGTAGTGTAATGTGTAAATTAGTTAAGCTTATGGATAGGCAGACTGTTGAGAGGTGAACAGTTTGTTGCTGTTATGATTACAGTAAGCAGACAGCAATTTAAATTTGCAGTGGCAGATTGCTGTTGTTTTGCAATCACACAAAGGCACACAAGAAATGGAATGAGTTTAGGAATGCCTCCCTTCACATTATCCTCCTCCTTGTCCTCTCAAACATGCTCTCTCAGGGAGCTTAACACACACACAAAGTGAGGTTTACCATCTCCCAGATGCCTCTGGCAGTTAGCCCATACTAACAGGACTATTCTTAACCTCGTGCTTGGATTGTGTGTCTGTATATTTGTGTATGTGTGGTGCGTGTGTATGTCAGTTATCTGGAGGTCCGCCCAGCGTGGTTCGGACCGCTGAAGAGCCACAGAACACATCAGTCAGACGTGGGTTAGCGAAGCCAGGAAGATTAGAGAGCAGAGTTCTGGTGTAGCAGGTGGATAAACACACAGATGCTCAACATATAATGACAACTGGACTCATGATCCCACAATCCTTTGCTCTTTATTTTTCTCTCTCTTTCACACAGCAATATTCTGCTAAGTGAGCTGGTGGTGTAACTGTGAGAAATAGTTTTCTGGATGATGTACAAACCAAACTGTTTCACAAGCCTCACAGTGGCTTTCAGCATGCCTCCAGATATTTTGGATTGCAGTTACATTTGCTAGATGGAATTTTGTGGACCTTCCTCTTCTGCTCTGATCAGAGAGCCAGTGTTCACTTTGACCAATATCAACATGGAACATTTTTGATTATTTAACTCCCAACAGTGTTGTATTTGAGGTGGTTTGATTTGTAGCCAGTTCTTTTTAGTTTTTGCTGAGTGATTTGAGTTTCGACAATTAATTGTCAAAATAATTATTATTTTAAAATGCATTTTGGACAAACGCTCTGAATAATAGATAATAAAACTATGAACTGCTTGTAGCTGAGCATTATAAGCAAGCCAGTAGCAGGACCACTGAGCTCAAGGCTCAAGCTCAGGAAAGCCTTGTCTTGACTTTGTTTGCCCTCTAGTGGTAGTACAGGAAACCTGCGTTCTATCCCATCTAAGATGCTATTAGGTTGTTGCATAAACTGCTATTTGATGATGTTGCCAGCAACAAAAGGAAGAGAAACATAAAAACAATGGCTAAGACGATTACCCATTGTGTCTTTAGGATTTACAGTTTAGATGCATTTGTTGAGGTTTGGTTAAAGGTAGATTCAGTAGGATTTGTCTGAGCCATTTGTAAACTCACCAGAAAGATAGTTTATTGTTGTGTCTTAACCTCAGGACGTCAAATACTGACATTTCTGGGTCAGTGAAGCATCCCCTGCCCAGCCAAACAATTGATAAATAAAAGTAATGATAATTTTTGCATTTTTTCTCTCATTTTCATTGAAAACATCAAAATGATTATGGTGTATTTTTGGCTGGGATTTGTACCAAACAAGATGTTTTGATTTGAATAAAAAACAAACAAACAAACAATTTATTGTTCATCTCTATTTTATAATAGGAGAGCACAGAAAAGTAATAATAAAAAGATAGAGTGATCAGAATACTTCAATTCTAGTACTCTTCTTTTTGTCCAAAATGTGTCAGACCAAAACACCAGCTCATACTTTCCCACTTGTTTCCCCTCTGTTTCCTCACACTCTCTTCCACTGGTTTCCTGTCTTTGTTTTTATTCTCTGTATTTCTTCTTCTGTATTTCTTCTTCCAGTGTGTCCTCCTCTTCTCCGTCTGTCTCTATCTAGTTGACAGCTGATTACTGTAAGGGCTCCACAGAGGCTTGTGTCCATTAGAATAGAACAAGGTGACAAACTGACACAGGCTTGTTTTGCTTTAGCTCCTGGTTCACATTACACACTACAAATGGGGCGTTTGTTTGTTTGTGTGTATCCACACACATATTCCACCGGTAAAATCTTTTTTACTGTGATTAATTATTTGTAATAATGTGAATAAGTAACTTTTTTGTATTTAATTTCTAAAATAATGGGTTAAAAAACAAGCAACATCATGCATGTGTGGTGCTATACCTGGTTGAGATTCCTTCCTAGAGCACAATTCCCTGGAAAGTGTCTTGTTTCCTCAGACACATTCCTGTGTTTGGAGTCACGGCCTGTTCTCGTGCACACTTCCGATCATAGTTGACAGCTGTCCACCTCCTCATTAGCTTACTCTCTCTCACACACAAACACATACACACACCTCTCTCCCATGTTCTTTTTTCCCCCCTCCACCTCTAATGTTACTTACTCAGGCTTACTCTGTGGCTTACATACTTCTCCCTCTAGAGAAGTTACTGCTGAACCTATGAGGAGGTATTTTGACTCTCTGCAGCCTCCGTAACTCCCCATATAGCTGTGTTGGGCAGGCAGAGCTGTGGAGAGGGGAACTTGCTCCAGGGATTCTCAGTAAGAGGAACTGTTCTTTCTAGAGTAGGCAAATGATATACTAAACTAGAGTATAGAAATCAAATACAAGAAATTATGGTACTGAGAGTATTTTGGACTAAACAAGGACATTTGAACTTGAGGGATTGACTTCTGCAATGCTTCCCCAGGTAACCTGAGCATTGGACACATTTTATGACGGAAAGAAATAATACCAGCTAAGCTGCTGTGACCGAATGATATGGAGCATAACAGAGTGTTAAATTTGTGTATTTATTTTAACCAATTTAAACACACATATGCATGTATAGGAAGAAATAAAATGTGAGAATCCATATGAAATAGTGCAAAAATGTGTTGTTTACTGGTTTTGAATAGTTAACATCTGACTCTAATAGAAATGTAACGTAAATTAGGTAAGGTCTATAATGCATCATTTGTGTTCTGCTTGATCTATCTCATCTTGAAATATTATAATATATTCAGTGGACTCATCCACCAAAATGTCTGTGCTATATGGCAGTGAGTTTAGACGAAAATGATGGTGATGGTAAAAGGATGGGGGTTTTTTTGGCTTGTTTTTCAAGTTAGCTACCACCAAAGTTTAACACCTTTAAAGTAAAATTGTCGCAACCTGCTAGCAAAGATAACAATTAGGGGTGTCACAATTCTCCAAATGACCATTGTTAGACTGATAAGTTTTCATTTGTAAAGATCAGCAGATCCTTTGTTTTATGCCCTGACAAATATCATTTACATTGTCAAATCTTTCTTTATAATTTTTTTTAAGTCTATTTAGTACCAAGTGTAACAGCCAGTAAGCTATGCTATGCTGTCTTTGAAGTGGTTTTCTTTTCCTTTGGACACATGCTGGATGTCACATGTAGGTAGGGATGGAGGGAAAAAATACTGGGAAAATTGCTCATTCTACCTTTTGATTCAATTCCTGAAATTGAACCTCATTTTTGATTTAATGTTGAAATTGTGACACCCTAATAACAATACAACTTAAATTCAGGCCTTTTCAATCCTACCTACACTTTTTAAATAACTTACTCTATACAACATCATAAAGAATGTCAGCGCTGAATTTGCACATACTGTAACTCATGCATATGGTGTGTGTGTGTCTGTGTGCTCCTCTCAGGAACGACAGCGGCTGGAGACCATCCTGTCTCTGTGTTCGGAGCTGGGCCGGGCTGAAAGAGATGGAGATGGCCAGCTACAAATCCCACCTCCGCTGTGGCGGATCTCCAGAAGATCAATCAGGAGCTTGAGAAGCTTCAGCTGAACGACGACGATGACGACACACCGTCTGTCTTCTCGGACTCTTCAGCTGTCAATGGAATGACGGGGAACGGACACATGGCCTCGCCCGGATCCGAGAATGGTTACTATGATGACGACCTACAGGTACGACGGAGGCGCAGCAGTGGTCACCGAGACAACCGGGCTGAATCACCTGCTGTCAGTTTGCGAAGCTTCGCCCCTTCACCTTCTCCACGTGCACAGAGGATGAATGAGGTACGAGAGACGGGACATAACACATTTATATGTACACATGGAGCACTCTCCTACTAATGTCACATCTTTAGCTTTTGTCAAATGATGAACAGGACTGACTCAGAGTCACTTTACCACTTTTACAATGCACAGATGTATAAAACATACATGTGCACAGCGTCCTGTTTATTTAATAAGAATGTAGGATGAAGTGTAGAGTTTAGAAGAGCAGACAGCTCATCACCTGCCTTGAACAATAACCCCTCTATACTAGGGATACATAATGTTGATTTTTGCAGATATCCGATATACTGATATTTTCCAGTTCATTTTCACTGATTGGCGATGCTGATACCTATATACATGCATTTTTAATTCCACCTAATTGCAGAGATTACCAAGTCTCGCTTGTAGGGAAATTAACGTATTATTATGCCTACTCTTATAACGATGGCCCATTCTCAGATGAAGACATAAAATACAGTGACTTTCAAAATGCACACATTCACTAGGCAAAATAGGGAAACTACTACTGACCACGCCTTTGTTGTAATGCTCTTTTGATGGGAAATTAAAATTATTGTGTTGAAGAAGTGTGATTTGGCTCCTTGTGTTACTGACACTGAGCAATCATTGCAAATAGCAATTTTGCTATCTGCTTCGGACACTTCAGAAAACCTCCACGTCACATTTCATTTTAAAACCTTCCTCAGCCAAGTACCACTGATGTGTCCATATCCTGCATCCCTATTTCACATCAGTATATCCGAACCTTATGATGCTCCTCTTGACCAGGCCTGAATATGGGTTGTAATCTTCACACAGCTGGTGGTGAACAGGCTGTTCTTGGAGTTTGGGTTTGGAGAATAATTTCATGTCTTTGGCAATTAAATGAATTTCAACAGACCACCTGAGTCACTGAAACAAAGCAAGAGAAAGGAGGCAAGAGACAGACCTTGAAGTGTGCTACTTGTTGAATAAGCTGGATGTGTGCTGAGAGCACTGACACTTAAATTTAGTGACATTTATATAGTTAATCTCGGGTTAAGTAGTAATGCATCTACAGTTGCAGACTGGAGTCTCTGTGAACAGTGATGACAAAACATTATCCTCTAAGATCAGTCTCTTCTCAATAGGTCAAATGCACGTTAAATGTAAATTGAGCATCATACACCTGTGTGAAAAGAATGTAAGACTACTACAGTAGCACATTTTAACTTTGGTTAATTCCTTAAAAGATCGATCATGATTAATGTGACAAGTGTTTATGCTCCCTGTTCTTTCTGGAAAACATGAGAGTGACAAGGATCACTCCGCTTAATACTTGGAAAGTATCGACGTACACATCCTTCACCTACACAGATGGGAGATATTTACAGCCCATTTATTAGATTAGAGCAGGCCAAGTGTGCTACCATTTAGAATTGACAGCTGGTGTTTGTGTGTGTGGGTGTATGTGTGCTTGTGTCTGCACAAATGTTGTTGCTGTAAAAGAACAAAAAATTGCACACACACTAATATTTTTTAACTACAAGATTTTGATTTTGTTTTTTTTGGATAAACGGCAGGGAAGAAGTGATGAAAGTGAATCCCCACTACAAGTTTTAACTCCATCCTAACAATGGGTCAATCTGTTATGGTGTTGTTACCAGCCTCTAGATGATGCAGCCCGTCGCCACGGACAGGAGATGAGGCCTTCTGAGGAGGAAGTGAGGCGTGTGGAGGAGGAGAGGATCCAAGTGCTGAACAATATGGAGGAGCTGGAGCAAAAGATCAAAGAGCTGGACAACCAAATGGACGAATCTGCCAGAGAGGTAAAAAGAATACACACAGACACAGCAGCAAAAATGTGAAAATCTTAACAATTCATAGTCCAGACGTCTTATTTTTTAATTTTAATCACCTCTGTTCAGAAACACAAAGACAAAATGTTTACTTTTGGTGTATATTTATCCAAGGTGGAGGTTGAGCGAGCTCTGGTGGAGGCTGAGATGGAGTCAGAAGTAGCTGCTCTCCAGCAGGAGAAAGACACTCTGGAAGCACTTCACACCAAGATGGCTGACCTAGAGACCAAGTCCCAGCAGGAAAAAGAGAAGGTATTAACAGGATACACTTGTTAAAAAAACAAAAACAAAACTGACACAGAAATTGAGAGCCCATTAAAAGATGTATTGGTTAAAAGACAAAGAGTACACTTGCAATGCAGAGACCAAGTCTGATGACTCATCTTCAGCAAAATATTTGGATTTCTTTGCTGACGGGCTGGTAAGTGATATAGGTATAGGGCAAAAGGGAGAAACATACTGCAGTGTTAAAATGCTTCTTATGATATCATCTTCAAACATCTACACTGAATGGGGGTTTCACCAGCAACATGGATTTCCCTTCCAAAGGTGTGTGTGTGTGTGCATGTGGTCTTGAAAATGCACATGCTGCTCTGAGACTCTCATATATTTAGGGGTCATGTGACTAACTGGTAGGTGTTAATCCTTCTCATGCTGTCTCTGGTCCAAATATATATCTGTTAATGCTCCCGGGGGTGTAGCGGTCACCACTCTCCTGCGGGAGGACCGTGGGTGTGGGTAAGTGTGTCTGTGTGTGTGTGTGTGTGTCTGTAGACATTTATGCTGATATATGGTATTGTGGACAGGGTGGAAAGTGTAAAATGGTTGAATTTGTTGTGTGTATGTATGTGTTTGCGTCCTCACAGTCGTAGCCTGATTAAAAGATTTCCGTGGACCCCCACAGCCAGGTGAAACTGTACATGATAAATCCACATCATGATACTGAGTGAGAGTGAGACGGAGGGAAAGTAAGACAGAACAATCAGATAAGTCTCGCCCTGAGTGTCCAAAACCTCTTTTGAAGAGGAGCTGAAGTTGAGAGCTTGTACAGATTTTGGGCATCTGTGTATGTTGTGGTATTTATAGAAAGAACCATTAATCTACTGAGCCATTCCTCCTCACCCATTCACTAAATCATTTCCATTCAAACAAACATAAAAAACATAAAAAGTGGAAGTAACTCATGACACTATTTATTAGGGATGTAACAATACCAAAAACTCATAGTATGATAAAACCATAATTAAAAATCCACACACAATATTTATTGTGATATTAAAAAAACAAGAAAAATGACGACTTGAAAAATTGTCCTTTATTAAATAATAAAGCTGATGTCTGCAGCATTTATGTTCATATATTTTTAACTAAAAATTTTAACCCATCACTGACAAATTACTATATTTAGTACATTAGAGGAAAAACCCCACAGATTTTTCACAGTGGAAAACTGTCAAGACATGTAGCTACACATTACAAAATCAAAGATTTTATTTCACATATTTATCAGAACTTAATTGGTGGACAAAATTGATTTAAAGAAGAAAAAAAAAGCAAAAAATCCCAAGTTTGATATTCATTCGACATCACATGGGGTTACTTATTTTATCATTTTTTCAAAAAAAAAAAAAAAAAAAACACTTGTGGAAATACAGGTTCCTCTGATCACATGTTTAAAAAATGCAGACACTTAATGACCAGAGACTCAAGTAATTAATAACTTTTTTTAAAAATGATTTTGATTTTTGAAACATTTTGGATTTGTGATTTGTGCTTAGCTCAGCAAGTACTGTGTTGTGAAGGAAATTATAAAATTCCACTGTGGACATCAGTGGGTTAATAACATAAAAATGTCAGTCCAAACTAAAAAATTAAATAGGAATGGCATGAATTTTCTTTGGCAATTAATGTTTGAATTATGTATTGCATAACAAAAATAGCGCACAATGCACAAAAACAGTAGCAAACCTTTTATAAAATAGAATCATTGACCGTGCAGTATCATGCTAGATATCATCACAGTTGAATACAGTACTGAGACATTTTTTTAAATGTGATATTTGAAATATTGTTACATCCCTACTATTCATACTACCTTCATGTCTTCATTTCTACTTAATTCCTCCCCAGTTCTCCATCCTTTTTGGTAGTTTTTTTTTTCGCCAGCTTTCCCTCCTCCCCCGCTCCCTCTAGGCTAATCTCGCTGACCTGGTCGCCGTAGTGACTAACTGTGGCTCCCCAGTCCCACTAACGCTGCCATCCTCTCTCTGTCCTGTGTGTGTGCGTGGGTGCATTTGTGTCTCTTTGTTGGTATGTACACATAAACAAATGTGTACGTACGTGTATGCCTGTTTTCGTGGGCATGTATGTGCGTCCATGTCGATGTACATGTGTGTACGCGTGTGTATGCCAGGCGTGTGAGTTGCTGCAGGCAGAAAGGGGCAGAGTAGAGAGGTTGGCTCAGATTGTGTGTGAGCAGCGCTCCCAGCTGGACAGCTGCCCTGAGGCCACCAAGGAGCCCCTGCAGGAGCAGCTGGCCAGGGTCAGTACACACGCACACAAACACACGCTCACACCTCACAAGCACATGAAGATACAGTATGTACTTGAGTGTAAGGTTGTCATAAGTATGAATACTTTATTATATTTTTGATACTACATGTTTAAAACAAAATAATATTAATTGTTATAGTATTATAATATCTTTTTTTAAAGATCTCAGAGCTCATTCAAGAAGTCAGTTCAGTTCAAAGCGTGACATGTAGAGGAGCACAGACACAAGAATACAACATAACTGGGAAATGCAAAAGCAGTGCATGCATACACTGATAGAAGAAACCCAGAGAAAAAGCAGGTGTATGTGCATATTGACATTCAAAACATGCAGCTTACAGTGTGTGGGTAGGTATTCACATGAACAGACTCATATAGAAAGAGACACATGATGTTCACATACTTGGACTTGCATGTGAACGTGCACACATTTTCTTTCCTGAGCTAACTTGCTCTCTGCCCCACAGCCACCTTTGATCTTTACCTGGTTCGTGTTTTCTCTTCTCTTATGTTTAACTCTTTTCTTTGTCTACACATCCCTTTATTTCATTAGAAGGATTGAGCCTGTCAGAGTATCTCAAGAGTTTGGCCTCAAGACCTGTTTGACTCTCATAGTATGCGCTGACATTTGGGCATAGGGTCTCGGGCTTCACCCTTTGTGTTTGACACCCGACAACATCCATCCTTATCCTATAGAGCAGGGGCAGCTTGAAAGCCCAGTTCTGATTGTCAAAAAAAATCCAAGGATCACCTTCCCAAATAAATGAGAAAAAAATAATATGATTAAAAAATAAATAAATGATATGATATGATATGATATGATATGATATGATATGAATATAAAAAAATAATTATGGAGGCAGGAAATCACATTTAATGAATTCCAGGTCATTTTTACTCACCACACGCTTTGGACTTTTAACTGGGGTTAATTCCGACTAGCTAGCTAACAATAGCAACACATTTGTCGCTACCTGATGGTGTGTTGTGATTGGTGTGGTGATATTCAAATGTAACTGGTCATTGAAATTATCTTTTAATTTGACTTTTTAATTCACATACATACAATTTTAGATTTCAAAAAAACTAGCTTCGTAAATAACCAAAAAATAAACAATTAATTATATTCGAATCATTTGGCAGTTCCTGTAGCTCTGCAGCCCACTAGAGGGTGCTCTGAACCCACTGGTTTACAATTGCTGCTTTAAACAGTTACAGGGGGCTGAAGCTGATGCCATTTGACATTGGGCAGGATTCACCCTGGACAGGTCACCAGTCAATCACAGGGCTGAGACAGACAACCATTCACACCTATGGGAACTCTAGAGAGACTAGAATTAACCTAGCCAGCATGGGTTTTCTCTGGATACTTTGATTTCCTTCCTCATAACAATAATTTGATTTCTTAAGGAGACAATACTTTAAAATCATCTGCATTTTGGGGAAATGCTGACAGTGCAAGATGTTGCATGTTTTCTCTGACGCTGGTAATGCTTTGGTGTAGTAGTGTGCATGACTGTTAAGTGTTGATGAAACATCAGGGATCTGTGTCTGGTTTGCTTCGTCTGTGTCAGCGTACTGTGGGATGACAAAGTGCCTTTGATACATGAATGCTTGCATATTTCTGAGTTTCTACAATATGATTCAACACCACCAAAGTCTCATCACTAAAGCTTTCAAATAGAAAATTTTCAGATCAGATTTTATGTGTCAGAATGTTCATGAACACTTGCATGTTCACTTGATCCATTAGATATTTTCTATGCATTGTTTGTTTAATGAATGACAATAAAACATCAATCAATCAATGTATCTGTACGCTGGTATTTTTTTACCTTCCCATCTGCATCGTGCATGTTTTCTCAACGGTCTGTACTATGAAAAGTATATGTAGTTAAATTTGTCCTGTATGCATTTATTCCTTTGTCCTGCCTGTTTACCTGTGCTTTATGTCTTGTGTGTGTGTTTGTGTGTTAGGACTGTGAGGTGCTTGAGACAGAGACAAAACGCTTTGAGGACCTGGAGTTCCAGCAACTGGAGCGAGAGAGCCGGCAGGACGAGGAGAAGGAGACCCACACGCAACAGCTTCTCCGCGAGATCGCAGACTACCAGCGTAGTACTGTTACTCGCAAGGTAACGGCTGACTGTTTGAGTGTTTTATGAGTTAAACCTGGGGAAAATGTCAATAGTACGATATCACAATATTATATTTAGATTTCAAGTCTAGGACTAGTTCAAATCCAGAAAACGAAACCAAAGGCTATAGTTTTGTTTTATGCTATGGTCCATACCATTATATTTTTACATATGTGCAACCTGACCGATATTGATCCATGGTGAAACAAACCCCATTCGAGCTACCTGCTGTTTGTAGTGATTATATTTTTTCATGCACCTGTTATATTGCTTATTGTTTTCTATGGTTACAGATGTGTCAGAAATCTGCTTGCCCAAAGTAAATTTTTATTTACCTCTTTACAAATAGTTTTACTTATCAGGGGCTATCAAATAGTCGGAAGTCGGAATGTCAGTAGAAAATGTCAGAAAATAGTGAAAAATGTCAATCCCAGTTTCAGAGAGGCCAGTGTGATGTCTTTAAGTGTCTCATTTTGTCAGTCTTAAACCTAAATATATCCTATTTAATGAGATAAAAGAAGAAAAGCAGGAAGGCTCCATATTTGAGAGTGTGAAACAGCATTTCCTATGACATGGCATTTAACTTGCCTCAGGCAAGCATTGAGCATTAAGGCCTGTGTTTCAGTTTTCTGAAACATTCATTCAACACAACATTGACAGTAATTACTGACCATGTTGTTCATTGTCCCACAGTTAATTTTACAGACATTTTAAAGATGTCTATTTTATTTTATCTATTTGCAAGATTCCTTTATATTTTTTCGTCAGATTTGTCTCAATTTTATTTATCTGCTCTCATGCTTTATAAGTGAGCTACAAACACTATTTTTTTTTTTTTCCAGGAGCGACTTTTAACTCTGAAAAAGCAGGCCGGACAGATTACCCAGCAGGCTCAGCGAGAGAAGGAGAGCTTCTTGAAGGAGAGGAGCAACCTCGAGGCAATGCTGCAAAGGGTATGAGGATATCCATGTTTACATGTGTATGCATGCCACCAACCTTACTTCTGTGCATGAATGTAAAGATCATGAAGAGTGTTTTAACATTTTTTTTTTCTTTTTCTGCATGCTAGGAGAAAGAAAACCTCACCATGCTGGAAAGAAAATATGCTGACCTCACCGGCGGCCGGGGTTTCACTCTAAGGGAGGTAGGTTTGATCGACAGCTGTCAGGCGAGAACATGAGAACTGTCCTTCACTTTGAACTCCTTAAGACTCTTAAAGTGGGCAGCACCCTCATATTTCTTAATCGTCGGGGTTTCCTTCTCTGCTTGCTAGGACACAGCCTCTCTGGCTGATGTGTGTCAGTCTTTTAGCGACCGTTGCCGTGACTCCACCTCTGCCACCATTTCTCCTCCTGCAGTCAACTTATGTGCCCTCTCCTCCCTCCTTTCCTCTATTTTTCTCAAGAATGCTGAGGTACTTTTCTCTGTCCTTTGTCCAGACAGTTTGTTTAAATCCATTTCATCCTTATTGCCTACTTACTGTCCTTTGTTCACCACTGCTCCTCAGTTTTTTGTTGTAAATGCCAGTTGCTGCAGTTGCATGAAAGGAAGAAGTTACGTGAATTGTAGCAGAGATTTGAAGGGGTAGTTTGGATTATTTGAATTGAAGTTGTATGAGGTACTCATCGGTAGATGGTGGTTGACACACCCCCCAGTTCAGAGGAATAAAGAGGAGATCCAGCATGGAAACTAAGCAATGTACTGGTGTGGACAGGGTCAGCAGCAAAAGGAATTTTACCCACTTAAAAAAAAATCTGTGTCAGTTTACTTATAAGCAGTACATTGCTTAGCTTTCTACAGTTGTACTCCTGCCGCTTCTCCAAAGTGGCGGCGTGCAGACCACCATCTATTGTAGATCATACACTGACTATGGATAAATACCTCATACAACCTCACTTAAAATAATCCAGACTATCTGTTTAATTAATTAATCCTGTGCATAGCTTATACTGACATATATTAACACTGAGGTCACCTTGTACGAATGTCTGTTGTCTTGTGTAGCCACTCAATGAATGTTAACAGTGCACTGTACCTTGTTTTGAAATGAAGACTTTTTGGCTTTGAAATTGCTAAAATCACCGAATTCTGCATCATTCTAACAACTTATGCTCAAGTTTGTCATAACAGCTTAATATGGCTGACTCACTTCATGCTATGCCTCACCCATTCTCTCTCCCTCATTTGTCCACATGCTGCTTTCCAGGGCTATGTCACAGTCAGTGAAATCAATGAGCTTTACTCACAGCTTGGGGGAGACCCTAAACCCGTCCCTCACCCTGTTCTGGCCAATGCCTCTCCTGAGTCCGAGGCAAACCCCTCCCCTGACGGCGACACCCCCAAACCACCAGAGGAGGATGAGGTGTGTGTAGTGGTGTCAAGGGATTACGTGTGTGGTTTAGCACACAGACATGATGCAAAGTGTGTGGGTGTATGAGTGTTATTTTCCCCAGTTTCCCTCCTTTTTGCACTATTTCAATTTTCTAACAATGTTCCTTTCTTCTTTTCAAAGCTCTGTCATTCTTCCTCACCTGCCGACTGTCACTCCTCTTCCTCCTCTTCTTCCTCCTCCCATTTAAATCCCCGCCCCCTCCCCAAAACACCCTCTGTGCATTGGCCAGAGAACATGGTGTCATATCGAGACCCCTCTCCCCTCCCTGACTCTCCCCCACCTCCCCTTCCTGTCAAAAAACACCATCACCGACACAGGCAGGTAATGTGTGTGTGTGTGTGTCTGTGTGCACGTGCTTGTCTGTACTTTTAAGCGACAAACACATTGTGTATAAGTCAGGTGTTCATTTTACACAAATTGCTTTGATTGATGGATGTTTGTAATAAAAAATTGATATCACCCACATAAATAAATTAGTGTTTATTCATATTGTTTGCTACAGTGTCTTATTTTTGTAATAAGTAAGAAAAAGGGAAAAGAAGAGACACTGTATTGTATACATTGTATACATATACAAACACTGTATAATTTCAATCATTAATTATGATTGAGATGAAGGTTATGATGAATAACCAATAATCATTTAACCATGTATATCCCTTCCCCCTGTTGTCGTTTGTGTGTGTGTGTGTTTGTTCAGCACTTCCGTTTTCTGGAAGAGAGGAAGAGGTCTGAGAGAGAAGGCGGCTCCCATTTAAGTGACACGTTACCCAGGAAGAAAACCACACCCACCATGCCCCCCCAGTTCACGTGTGCAACGCTGGGACGCAGTTTCCCTAACAAGGTACACAGCATGTAGATGGTCATGTATGAATGAGAGACAGAAATCCATACAAATGATTTATTTTAATACTTTTTCCTTGTCTATCTGTGGCTTATTTTCTTACATTTGGCACACTTTTCTATTGTTTATTATAAATGCTCTATTGTGTAATTTTGAAGAAGAAAGTCAGGTGTTTTTCAATTACTGAAACATGAGATTAAAACGATTTGTCTTTTGTTGGTCGTTTACAGTCTCATCAGCCGCTCGTACAAAGCGCAAGTTGTGGTAGCATTCTTCCAAGAATCCTCTCCTTATCCAACAAGGAAACTGAATCCCGACGTCTGCATAAAGGTACAAACAAACACACTTATTTCTGGTTTTTAACATGAAAATCACCCTATATATGATAACATCTGTTCTCATTAGGGTTTTTCGTATGTGGAGACCTCATTGTGTTTTGTTGGATTACAAAGCAGTGTGGCTACAGGTCCTTAAAAAGTCTTTAAAAGTATTACATTGTCTTAAATTCTTTGGGAAGGTATTTAATATTTATTTAGTGAATACTTCAAGCATGGTCTAAAATTCACTCTAAGTGGGGCTATCATTAGTCCAATCTGCAAGAAGAAGTTGACTGGATCCTTATTATGATTGTCTGTATGTTAAATGAGACAGAATGGCATCTACATATTTATTTAAAATCCATCAATGTATTTGGACAAATGCTCTCTAAATAAAACCAGTTATTGTCATTTTGACATACCTGTAATTTTGAACTGACAATAGATGTATTTACTCAAAAGAGTACATCTTTATTTTCATGTCTGTTGATTAGTTTTATGGCAAAATTGCCCTTAAATTTTAATCATACAGTGGTATTAAAAACTCTTTAAAAGTCCTAGTTTGAACTTGATAACAATGTAGACACCCTACAAAGTTTCTTATTTATTTATCAGACTGTGGTGATCATAAGAAATGTAAGTGGAGGAGGGCTGTACCATCAAGTGCTGAGAGTATTGTTCATGTGTGTTTGTGTGTGTGACTATTTAGCAGAGGTGCTGCTCTGAGTGTGTTTGTAAATACTGTTACCAAGGAAGCTTCTTAGAAGTAGATTTTTTCATCTTCCTGCCACAAACGTCAACCAGCCCTTTCCCATCATTAAGAAAATCTGCTGTTCACTCACCACAGACTATATAGTCCTTTGTCCTCTGTTTGTGTGTTCGCTGACATGTGGTTTTGAACCCAGATTTTGCTGCTGAAAGACGAAGGATGGTCTGTCACCTCAAGGACGCTGTGCCTTTTTTTCCATGTCAACTTTGGCATCTATATGGTGTTATTTGGAGTGTATTTTGAATGAAAGTGTGCACTTATGTGCATCAACCACTTTTGATATTTCATGTATAGTCGTTTCACTGCTGCACTTTTACATGACAGGCATCCCCCCCAAAAAAACATATTGGTTCTATATTCTCTGGGTTGCCTTGTGTTGTAATAGTGCTGCTGTTTTTCCAGACACTGGCACGTGTATCTGATCCCTCAGTCCCTTTGGTCCCTTGATCTGGCTCATCAGATGGGTGGGTCTGCTGCATGGGGCAGATGCTATCAGGTGTTTGTGTGTGTTTCTTCCTGTACCCAGAAGCTCACTTAGTCTCTCTTTTAAGTATCTGCACTGTAATTTTGTCATCATTCCTCCTTCTACTTCTGAGGACATCTCCGGACTGGTTAAACTGCTTTTTTTTGTCCTTCATGTACTCATTTTGACCACTGTTTTTGTTTGTTCGAGAACCCTTTCATTCAGAGCAGTTACAGCTGTGGATTTATCTTTCACTCATCGTATAATAGTGTTTCACAGTGGCGGGGCTTTGTGATCCAAAATTGAAGCCGTCTGGGCAAACTGCTGTCCCAGATGGAGTGACACAAACAGGTACAACACGTGTGTTGCACATGCATGAGTAATGTCGGTCGATACTGAAGCCTTTTTCTCTTTCTGTGTTTGTTTGTGTGTTTCCAGGTCAGCCAGGCTCCCGAGCAGCTTCCCAGACAAACGTCTACCTCGATGCCTTCGGGTACCGTGACCAGGCCTTTGACACGATGAGTGTGGATAGCACAGACTCTATTGAAACCAGCGTCTCTGCTTGTTCACCTGACAATGTCTCCAGGTAAGCATCGCCAGCATGTACTTACGAGTATGTCAGTTTCAAGGGGTTTCTGACTAAAGGGATAACTTCTGCATTTTTCAACCTGGACCCTGTGTTTTTGTGTCTAATGCTGTTTTTACATTAAAACAGCATGTATATGAAAGTCTACTTAAAAGTATCTGTGTGTTCAGCTCTCACTACTTTTGCAGCTTCTAACTGAAGCTCTGTGGTTTGAAGTTTAGTTTCTCTCCTGCGTCTCTTTGTGTTCAGGTATCTGCTTTATTTTACTGTTTCATGTTTGCTTTGATGTTTAACCACCATTTTATAGACGTTTGACTAAAGACGAGCTGGAAAAGTCAGATGATAGTGTGTGTTAGTGGGTTTTTTGTCCATTGTAAAATGGGCATATATTGAGCCAAGGCAACTGCAGCAGCGAAACAGGCTGCAGTGCAATCCTTATAGACAACTGTGAGCCATCAAAGTACGTCCACTGAAAGTGCAAAGTTGGCTAAGTTTGAATATTTGCTCAGTGCTACTTTGATCACTCCTACAGAATGATTTGAAAAAAAAAACAGAAAGAAAAGCGACAGACCAAGAAAGAAAAAAAGAAAGAGAGAAAGGATGAAAAGTTGAAACGGAACAAAACACAGAAACTTAAAAACTTAAAAACACACAAATGTCTCTTTGTGTTCATAATATGAAACATGGACTGTGGAGGGGATGTGGAGGGGATAACAAAGAGAGCTGAAAGTGAGTTAATGTGAAAAGTGTGTGGAGCTGCAAAGCAGAGGTTTCCCGCCTTTCATGGTCCCTCCTTGGAGAATAAGATGTGTAGAACTGTGTGTTGTATGAGTTAAGGGGGACTCTTGATTAGTGTTCTAAGGGTCAAGTTACGGAAGGTGTGTGTGTCTGTGTGTGTGCGTGCGCACAGTCAACCCCCTCAGGTTCAGATGAACTGAGTCTGAGCATGGAGGTACATTTGGGGGTCCACCCCCAGTCTGGACTAAAACCATGTGTGCTAGCTTTCCTTCTCCACTTCTTACAGTGGTTGCATCTGTCTTTTGTCTCCCCTCTTCTTGTTTCTCTGAATGGTATGGTCTTGTTCCTGCAGAAAGATTTTGCACAGTCCCAAACCATTTGCAGATTGACCTCTCTGTAGTGTACGTTTTCCTGGAGCAGGCTGCCTCTGTAATCCTCAGTATGGATCCAGTAGGATTGTGTTGTACCAGCTCAGATTGGATTGGAAGATATGTGTGGTGGAACATGGATCACTGCTGGACAAAAGCAGTTTTACAATAGAACTGGATTTTCTGTCATCCTGTCAGTGATGTGTCCTGTCTTCTGGAGGTACAAGTGTTGGAGCAAGATAAATAAAATTCTTCTCAAGTAATCCACCTGCCTGAATAAATAGATTCGAACTGGACAATGACGATGAGTGCGATTCCCTCTCATCGACTGAGGTAAGGGAATGGCAAGGCGGGAATGGGAGGAAGAGAGAAGGATGGATGTTACTGTGAGGTTGGAGCTAGGCTGGATTCATGTCTGTGAGTAATGACAGGGAACATGTGATGTGAGACTAGTTGGAATCTAAATGCAAGCACTAGAATAAAATATGGAATATAATGTATAGCTGCAATGGTTGAATAATCGATTAGTCAATCGAAAGAAAATTAATTGCCAAATATTTTGATAATAATCCTTTCAGTCAAGTTTGAAGAATGTTAAATATTTGCTGGTTCCAGCTTCTTAAATCTAAAGATTTGCTGCTCTTCTTGGTCATTTATCACAGTAAATGAGTCACCTTTGGGTTTTGGACTGTTGGTTGGACCAAAGACAAAGAAGATGTCCCTTTGAGCTCTGAGAAATTTTGCTGAAACATTTTATAGTCTAAACGATTAATCACGAAAATAATGTGCAGTCGCAGCTCTAATATAATGCATTCAAGGATAGGATGGATGGCATTTTGATTTCCATCTCTGCCTTGTTTTTGATTGATGATGAACACACTACCTGTTTAACAATCACAAACTTGCATTAATATTCCATTCATACATCACTAATAAAGTGGCTGTATTCAGTGAAAACAGTGACAGAATATAGAGGGACAGCTGTAATGATGATTTTACATGAAACTAGCAAATGATTTTGAAAAAAATACCAGAGCGGGAAAGCATTTTCCTTCCTCTGCTTTCTCTTGGTTTTTCATCTTTTCATACGCCCCCCCCCCCCCAATTTTTTTTTCTCTCTTTTCGATTACTTGTTGGGGTACCCTACTTTTCTCTCGCAGCCCTCCCCTCCATTCTCATTTGTTTAGACGGAGTCTAATGTGTACCATTCATCTTAACAATGTTGTGACATCATCACAGATCAACGCTGGGTATCCATTTCCCTCTGGCTCCAGATAAGAGAGAATTTGTGTGTGTGTGTGTGTGTGTGTGTGTGTGTGTGTGTGTGTGTGTGTGTGTGGTCGTGCGTGCGTGCGTGCGTGCGTGCGTGCGTGTGCGTGCTGCGTGCGTGCTGTGCGTGCGTGCGTGCGTGCATGGCAGAGAGAGAGAAAATGGGAGAGGGAGAGAAAAATACCGTTTAACATGACAAACATATACACACAAACCCCTTCCCTGTGATGTCAGTCAAGAATGCATATCATGTGTAGACCATCTGCAGTCTGGGAGACCTGAAGCAGGACTAGGCAGAGAGTTAGAATGTCTTACAGAGGAAAGAGAGATGGTCAGATCCTTAGATTGGCTTCCTCTCCTAATGCATTTCCTCTTGGATTCAGCACCCACACACACAAACACACACACACACGCACACATGCATAAACAGTGTATAATCAGGAGAATCCTCAGGAGAGTGTAGCCTTTTTATAAGAATGCTAAACAGAGCGCTTTAAACCATGACTGCATATCCTCTCTGTGTGCACTTAACACACATGAGAGGCTTGTTTCTCAAAATGAACTATGCTTAGTTCAGACTTAAGACAATATGGGTTTCCAAGGGTCCTTAAAAAGTCTAAAAGCCAATAATCTGAATTTTAAATATATGATGAATGATGAATATGATTTTGGATTGGATTATGGAGTTAATATTGGTTGTAAAGTTGCATTAAAGCTTCCACAAGGAGTTTTTAACTGGTTATGAAACAGTCTCAATTTATTACCGATGCGTCTGTATGACCTACATTAGTTAAAAAGACCTTTTACCAGAAAGCCATCCTCTATATAGTTATCCTTAATAGATGCCACCAGGTTGGATTGTCCTTGAATTCAGATGAAACATTCTGTGTTTATATTTTCACAGGTAAAGTTACGGTGAGTTGTATGTTAGCTAGTTAAAACAATCAGGAGATTTTTCTTCAAATAATTTTGTTTTTTATGTCCTACTTTGTGGAAACACTACTGCAGGAGCCTTCAAAATGAACAGAATGTGAAAGTTCCTTATACTAGCTTTAACTTCAGGCTTTTTGGGGGAAAATATTGTATTGATCACGATGTAACAACTACAAAATGAAACCAATACCCACTGCTACGATTACTCTTGCATACACACAGTTCTGTGTTGTCATGTTCAGTTGCAATTCTGGGAATTTAATTTTCCTTTTTTTTTTTTTTTTTTTTTTTTTTTTTTTTTTGACAGTATGTACATGAAATAGACCTTAAATTGCATTCATAATGGTCTTAAAAGATCTTAAATTTAACTTGTTGAAGCCTGTAGAAACCCTGAAATAGTTTTAATACAAGGGTAAATATATCTGTACTCTAATAGCATGGCAGTGACTCTGAGATTCTCCAAAAACACCTGAAAAACACATGGAAAAATCTGAATGGATTCAGTTTGTCACGCTTGCTGCTGGTGCAGCAGGTTTAATTGATTAACTTGGCAGCTGCTCAGTTTCATTACATCTTCAGTGTGTTTCAGGTTCAGACACATGACAGTTGATTTAGTGTTTGTGTTCCTGTGACTGCCAGGTGGTTCACTGCACAGAAAAAAAAAGTTGTTTCTTCTTCTTTTTTTTTTTCTCCCTCTGATGTATGTTGTATGTGTGTGTTTGTGTGCTGCAGTGCCAGTACTTCAAATATGGCCAAGCTGGAGGAGATGGAGCGTCTGCTGAGAGAAGCCCAGGCAGAGAAGAGAACCCTCCTCGAACACAAGGTCACTATGAGATTAAAATAATCATCACAATGATTTCTTCCTTTTGTTTTCATGGGATACAGTCTGTTAAAGGGATAGTTTAGATTATATGAAGTGGGGTTCCCTATAATCTAAGAGTCTAGTGTCAAATGTATAAATGATGTCTTGTGATTTGCCCCAAGTTTAAAGACACAGACACAACTTTACCTGGTAAAACTGACATTGGAGCTGGAAAGACACATTAATTCCCCTGTTTCTATGAGTGTGTTTTTGTGTGTTTTAAAACTTCGTAACAATTGAAATGACTCGTCAGGAGCGAGAGATGGACATGCGAAAGCAGGCGCTGGAGGATGAGCGAAGAAGAAGGGAGGAACTGGAGAAAAGGCTACAAGAGGAGACAAGCAGACGCCAGAAACTCATTGAGCGGGAGGTGAAACTGCGAGAAAAACAGAGAGCGCAGGTAGGAAACAAAAACAAAAGATTTCTTTTAACAATAAGAATGATTTGTTATGGTGTAATATTTATATAAAAGATCATATCATATTTTTAGGGAATTAATCCTTTTCCTTTTTTGAACCATCTTGTTTTTATGGCTAAATTTTGTACATTTCATGCATTCTTCCTTCTTTATGCATGGTTTCAATCATGTCTGTGCTGACAGTTCACAGTATAAGCTTCATCCATCATCTTCTGTTCTCTTGCCTTGACCTTGAACTGCTGGCAGCAGAAGAAAGAATCTTTAATCTATTTTAACATATGATATACATCTGCATGATTATATACACACAGAAGTAATTATTAAACTTTTCTTTTTCATTGAACCCATTCACTTTTTTCTCTCTCCAGTCCCGGCCGCTGACACGGTACCTGCCGGTGCGAAAGGACGACTTTGACCTGCGGGCTCACATTGAGTCGCAGGCCACAGCGCAGACACGTGCTTCCACTTGTCCATCTCTGAAAAGACCTGCCGTGGCTACTTGGTCAAAATGGGAGGCAAAATCAAAACCTGGAAGAAACGCTGGTTCGTCTTCGATCGCAACCGACGCACACTCTCCTACTATGCAGGTAAGGAAGAGGAAAGCTGTCAATAACTGATACAAATACACAGAAAACATGGTATATGTGTATATAGCATCCACATACATAGATAGCGGTACACAGGTATTTTATATACATGTTTAAGTTTATTAAGAAAACGTGAACATACTGCGGTACATTCACACATATTTGTATTTATAGCTACTCTTATATCTCCTGCAGATAAGCATGAAGCCAAGCTGAAAGGAGTCATCTACTTCCAAGCTATTGAAGAAGTGTATTATGACCACTTGAAGAATGCACATAAGGTACGTGTTCACATGTGTGCTCATACCATCATCAAAAACTTAAGACCATTAATTTATATTTTCATACGATTTGCATTCAAAATCTATTAGTTCAAAAAGTTTTAAGTTCTGAACTTTTTCAAAATCCTTTTCCTTAGTAATGCCTCAGATTTGACTAATAACTGTTATAACTGTTAATAACAGTTGTTAACCATAAGGTACCATAATAAGATAACAATTGAATTATTCACAACGTACCAGTCTGCTCAGCTCATAGAATTATCAGCTATTAGCTATTAAGTAACATGATGCTAGACAGATTCAAAGTCAATAACACTCTACGGCTGGTAAACAGTAAATATAATTTCACAGTATGTTTAGCAAGACAAGCTAGCTATTCAGCCATGCCATTGTCTCCAAATTAATCTTAAGATTTTCATTAACAAATGACACAACATGTACTGTCATCAACAGTCATTGCTAAAGAAAAGTATGGAAATAGGTCTGGCTGTGCATGACTAGCTGCAGCCTGAAGTAGCGAGCTGAAAAGCAAATGAGATGTGACATGATCCCTTATGTGATACAAAAACTAGTAAGTTCACAGGGGCAGTGTACCTATTGCCGCTTGTGTGTTACAGTTGTCATCCTGTGGTGTTCAGTAGGGATGTAACAATTCCAAGAAATCATGTTGCAATAATACAAAAAGTCTATAATACAGTATTCATCTCAATAATTAATTCTCAGTGTTTAAGTTCGTGTACAGTTTTTTCCTTTTCTTTGTCAGTTTCTCTTTCCTCAGCTGTATCCCAGTCATAAAAGTTGTTAAAAGAAATGTCACTCATTCGACTCAAGAGCTTTTTAACGTGATCCAATAAAACAGAGGCTTTGACTCTGTCTCTGTAACTGAGTAGTTGTCCATTATCAGGAGTTAATTCACACCCTGCAGAGCCAATCAGAAATGGTATTTATTTATCCAGACCGTGGTATAGTATATTCTAACTTAATATCCTCATCTGTAAAATGATTGTCTCTTCTCTTGCCTCCTCCCTCCTTCCCATCTCTCCCTCAGAGCCCAAACCCCTCCCTCACCTTCAGTGTAAAGACACATGACAGGGTCTACTACATGGTGGCTCCCTCTCCTGAGGCCATGAGGATCTGGATGGATGTGATCGTCACAGGTGCTGAGGGATACACCCAGTTCATGGTGTAGTGAAGGGGCAGGATTTGCCAACGTCGACTCTTTGTGCCTCTAAAGACTACGTTTTCTATCCTTTTTTTTTCCTCCTTGGACTTTTTTAAGTGTCTGGATGGACGTTTTTGTCATCTATGCTGAAGAATGCACACAGTTTCTGTTACATACACAGCAGCCTGGAGTTACTCTAGATAATATTGTAACGTTTTATCAACCTCATTTGCAATTTGCATTAACATGTGGAGCAGTCGTGAAATTATTGACAGAGACAAAATAATAATTTGAATGTTTTTAGGTAATCTGGTTCAATCGTAGAGAAATAATGAAGTTCAGGAGATCTTCAATGTGCTATGGTGCACCAGTGTGCCTTGGAGTGAGCACAGAAACACCTCAAGGACATTACAGTTAAAAAAAAATGTTTACTTGACTTTTATATGCCCTTATTACAACCTGTTTTCTTCAGAGAGGAGCAGACAATTATTCAACAGCCTCCTTTTAGCCTTTAAGGAGCTTTTCACAAAGTTTTTTTTTTTTTGTGGAGAAAACACAATTTGAGCTCTATTGATGTTTGATTGACATTAATTAGAGATACATAAGTTAATTGGCAGTTGTTTTTTAGAAATGTTAAGCGACATACAAAGCCTAAATATTTTCAACATGTCATGGATGTTGTGATCAATTTTGCTGTGGGTTTAATAACTTTTTGACCATTTCATATGTAAAGAATAAATAATACATATTCATTTAGTAAAGATAGTTGAGCAAATGCATTTTAATTTTCTACTTTTTCATCTTGATTTTGTTTCATGTATCATTACTGTGTCATTCTCAGGTCTTAACTGTGTGTGTGGATGTGCATGCACGCATCCTACGATCATGTGTGAATTTGTTCACATATTGTTCACTAAAGAAGTGCCTGTTTTGTGTGCAACACTATGTACTGTGAGCTTGTAATGTAGCTCCAAGGTGCTATTGATGACACTAATAAGCCACACCCCTCATGTAACACAGTTAATTTGAGGTGTAATTATACACCCCATGTGGGGATTATCAGTCATTTTTATAATGGATAACTGTCCTGGGTTTACTATAGTGTCACCACAGGCTCAGAAATGAAACTCAAACAACTGTTAAAATGTAGTTACTGTTGGATGACTTATTTTCAATATAAGGAGTTAAATAAGCCTGAGGAACAATAACTAAAGGCACAGAATTTTGATATTTGTACATTTTGTTTCAAAGCTGAAGTTAGTTTTAAAGTAGTTATGACAGTTATGGTCCATTATCAACTCAAGACTCCTGTCTGTGCCTTTTTTTTAATCATATTTTGTGTGATAGTATCTTGTCATATACTGTATATTATCTGTGTTTTTAAGAGCAACATGTATCTATATACTAAATGCCAAACTGCCTGTGGTGAGAAAACACAAATGTGGAAATATGGTCCTGAGTGGTGTTGTTAAAAAGAATCCTTGTAGGATTAAGTTATCAACTATGGTACACACACTCACTTAAGAGGCCTTAAGTCATGAATACTGACTGATTATTGTGCTGCTTTGGTCCACTAGCTTTCAGTGCGTTGCCTTTATTACCACTAATTCAATGTTTTAGTTAAACTGATTATCACTAAAGCTGCTTTTATATGGTATATCATATACAGTCCACTGATCAGTGTATTTTTCATCTTGCCTCTTGGCATTGTTTTTTTGTTTTATTGACCAAAGTACATGTTTATGTGGTATAATGTATATGTGGTTTCTTTGCTTTGACTTCTCTTCATTCAGTATAGTAAGATGAGATTTTTTTACTTGCCAAGCACATGGTTGTAATCCACCCCTAAAGGAGCTGTTACAGTGGACGTTTCCATGAGCTTAACTTTTTAAAAATTTTATGTTGATCCTACTGTATTTATGTCATTATCAATGCATGTATCTTAATTTTGTATTTCCAATATGAATAATAAAAATGATATATTTTACCTTTTATAATGGTTATGTTTTGCTATTACATGAGTGACATGAGAGATTTGTTGAGTACATTTTACAGGGTTCTTATGGGTGCTGGAAATCCTTGAAAACACTTGAATATAGTGCTTGAATTCTGGATAAAGTGCTCGGAACTGCTTAGAATTGTAATTGCATTACTTTTCTAACAAACTGCTTTTTAGATGTAACACAATAACACCTGATTTAATGTGATGAAGAAGTGAAATATGCAATTTACTACAGCTTTAAGGTGCTTGAAAAGCTTGAAAAGTGCTTGAATTTGACCTTGGAAAAGCTTGGAGGAACCCTGATTCTGTCACATGCTCTCAAACCACAACCCTCAGGTGCTACCACAGTGAGGCGGTTGTTACATTTTAAGAAAAAAAAAAGCAACACTAAACAATGTTAATCAACACAATAATATGGAAAAAGTTGAAAAAAGGGCAACGAAATGCATGTTTTCTCTATGAATGATGTTAGTAATTTTTGACAGTCTGTGCTGATCAAGAACTGTTTCTTTATTATATCAGCAGACTGAATCAAATCTCACACATTATTTCCAGAACACGATGCAATACTGACAAGGAAGACTCATCTCTAACAAAAACGAATCATTATTTGAAATAATGTACTTGTTGAGTGTAAATATTGTTATTTTGAAATACAAGATGCACAGTCCAGTCAGTTGGAGTCAGTAACATGGAGGCGGAGCACCGCCGTGTGGCAGAAGTCGGTACTGAACAGCCTCCTCAGATACAGTCACTGCAGTCAAACTACCATGTTATTGCTGCTGCACATTGTTATGCAGTATAATAAATAGACAAGATGTTACAGTAAGGCGAGTGACAAAGGAACACCGTTAAAATACTTGTTATCCCTCCTTGCAGTGCATGCTCTGACTCGTATATCCCATAATGCCTTGCGGTTTTAGTAAATAAAAATAGACGTTTGAAGGGGGAAACGTCGGCAAGTGGGGGTTACATCTTTCATAACTGATTTAATAATTGACCTCAGCTCCCCACTGACTCATTAATTAGTCCTGAATGCAGCGTATGCGTTTCTATTTTGATACGTCCTCTGGGTGTTGCTTTTACCCAGAATGCAATGCGAGTACAAACAAGACTGAAAGGTGAAGAAACTAGAGAGTTAAATGTTGACGCAAGATTTCCGAGTTTAACTAGCGAGCACATGGGTCTTTCCAGTTCGCTAACGCACACTGAAGAGACAGTCATTAAACACATACCCTAACTTAACTTTGTATGTCGATAAAGTCCTTTATATAGTCCGTGTTTTGCTACTTTTATTTCGGTTGGTCCGATGGCAGTGGGGTTCCAAATGAATGCTACAGACAGTTACAGTACTCCTGTTTCTCAACCCTCTCTCACTGTCGGCCTCGACTAGCCTTTTCACAATATAATGCTCCTTGTGACAATTTATGTCAATATGTGTCATGCTCATTTACTGCATGCTTTTATTTTGAAATTTTGTGTACAATATTACTTTTTATTATCATTCGTATGAACAAAATTACTTTATTACTTTTCAGTATCACTGCCAATAATATTTTTAGTGTCACTGCCAATATTACTTTTCAATTTTAGTTTAATTTAGCTTACATTTTTATTTAACTTATCATCTTATTTTATTACTTAAATTGTTTTTCTTCATCTATCATCTTATCTTATCTTATCTTATCTTAGATATGAAACCTAAAATCTTATTTTTAAAGTGTATTTAAGTCTAAGAGTACACATTGAGTAAAACTATATGTGCAATTAGCCTATTTTCTTATTTCACATTTCTCATCCGGTTTAGTTTACTTTTGTTTAGTTTAGGTTGGTTTAATTTAGTCATTTTCCAACTTAAAACTCAAATACACATGTAAATAAATTAAATCAAAGCAAGTTATACTGAACAAAACGGTGTAAGCCCGAGCTTATTATACTTACCCTTTCTACTTTATTCTTTATATATTAATTGTGCAGTTTTGAAGTCCACCGAATCTTAAAATTTGAGAGCTGGAGTTAAATGTTAACAGGCAATAATGACATACGTGCATTTGAGGTCACATGATGTTTTGTTTGACCAATGGGTGATGGTGTTGTCTAACTTGGGTGGCGGAGGTTGGAGATGTTAAGTCATAATGTGGGAAATGTTTTCAAGTAAAATTAAGAGCCTCTTTTGCTGACATTTACCTTAAAATGTTGGCTTTGTGTCAAATGCAGATGTTTGTTGACTCATGCCTGTGTCAAGTTAATGTTTTCTAAAAGTGAGGAGGTGAAGGTTAAGAGTATAAGGGGGAAAGCTTACACTTATTTTACAGTGAAATGCAATCTTATTGTTATTATTACACTGTTTATATCTGTTTTCATATGGGAGTGCTATGTTGATTATATGTAACAGAGATTAATAACAAGGGCCTGGTGGGATCATTTTATGGATCTGACTCCTTAAACCATCAATCTCCACACCAGCAAATCAGCTCATAATGATTTAGGCCTGACCACATCACTGTGCTGTAAATACACTTGCTTTGCTCATTCAGTTTACAGGAGATGTAATTTTATATTGTAGCCACTGGTCACTTAATCTGTCATCTGCCCTTTGGTAATGTCTATGAGAGGACTCTACTCAGTCTGAGAAAGGACAGGGGACCATTACATCAGTGGCTTAGAAAGACATTAAAAGCTGGAATTGTTTTTGTATGTTTTCTAAGACTCTCCTTTGTGCAGTCTATTATTTTCTTCTGTCCCAATTTGCACACGAAAAGTAATTTATTTCCTTTTGTTGAGTTAGTGGGCTCTGAGTGTAGCCAGCTCAAACCAGTATGCTTTATTGGCATAAATGTCTGGTGAACAATATCACTAAAGCGTCAAGAATAATAATAAATAATACAAATCCCACATTTATCACCACCACCACAATGACACAGACACATCCCACTATACACTCAACAAAAAACAGACACAACACTTTTGTTTTTCTTCCCATTTTTCATAAGTTTGAGTAAAAAAAATCTCAATGCACATCTCTTTCAAATTTTGTTCACACATTTCTTAACATCCGTGTTGGTGAGCACTTCTCCTTTGCCAAGATAATCCATCCACCTGACAGGTGTGTATATAGAGATGCTGATTAAACAGTGTGATTGTTACACAGGTGTGCCATGGACCTGGCCACAATAAAATGCCACTCTAAAATGTGCAGCTTTATTTTGAAAAAAGACATTTATTAGGCACTAAGCATGGCTTTTTCACACAGATACAATTTTTTTGCCAGGGGGGTAAAGTCTACTACTCTGCCTCTGATTGACTAGTACTGGTTGCCTCCATTGATTGGGTTGGTTAGGTTTAGGTTTAGGTATGAGAAGTGATTGGCTAGGGTGAGGGTAAGGATATCAGAGTAAGCCAATCAGAGCCAGAGTAGGGCAGGTCAGACTTTGATATCTGTAGCCCTATATGGAATTGCGCCTAATAAATGTCTTTTATTTTTTCAAGATAAAATTGTACATTTCAGGAGTGGCCTTTTATTGTGACCAAGCTGAGGCACATCTGTGCCAAAACCATGCTGTTTAACCAGTACCTCTATGCCACACTTGTCAGGTGGATGGATCATTGTGTTCACTAACACAGATTTTGACAGCTTGTTTGAACAAAATTTGAGAGAAATAAACCTTTTGTGTGCACAAAATAAGTGTTGATATTTTATTTCAACTCATGGAAAATGGGGGCAAAAACAGAAGTGTTGTGTTTATATTCTAATAATGAATTATGAGTGTAGCCCCCCGTTGCAAACCAATGAGTGAGACAGATCATGTGTACATCCTCTGATGCTCAGTCACCAGTTATTACATACAGTAGTAGTCTATTCATTTTACATTATAAATTGTGCAGAATGTGTGTGTGACACATATGCATATGTCAACATGAAATTAATGCAAAGGAAGAGCTTGAAGGTCTTTAACTGGATTGATTGTTATTAAGAGCAGTGGGCCATGGCTGCAGTTTGTTTTACTGGCTATCTTGTCTGATTTACCCTGGATCACTTCAACAAGCCTTGGCTATAAATAGACACAGTGAGTGTTCTTGGGCAGACCACTGTGGTAGTGTGTGTGCATGTGTGTGTGTGTGTCTTTAAGAATTCAGCTGTAATTTGAGCCCTATAGGAGAGAGAGAGTTAACTCTCTCTCACACACACACACACGCACCAACAACCCCCCTCTCCTCCATCATTTCAGTAATCGAGCGTCGAGCTGCATGATCTGCACCTCTGCAATTATGCACACTGTTTTGTGTTGGATGGGATCCTCGCTCAACGCCGCAAAGCTGGCAGAGCAGACACACAGCTCCTCCAGCCCCCGCTGCTGCTGCTGCTGCTGCTGCTGCATCCCCCACAACTTGTTAGTGTGTGTGTGTGTGTGTGGAGCAAGAGGCGGGCTGTCTTCTTGTTTATCAAAATGACTCGACATGGCTGTGGTTGCTTTGACTCAACGTACACGGCTCGGAGAGCGACGCCAGGAAACCAGACGCAGCTGAGAGAGTGAGAGGCGCAAATCATCTGAATGAAAGTCACAAGGTGAGTCCATCTGTTTATCTCTGCTTTCTGTTCAGATCCGCGGCTGCTACACCACACACACACACACACACACACATAACACACACGACCAGGCCAGTGTTATTTTTTTCCATCAACACATTTCACAGCAACAGCAGCTGATCAAGCCAAGCAATGCGGCGTGAATCGGCCTCGTGTGGGCTGTTGTATTTCTCGTTGGTAACGTGTTTGGTTTTTTTGGGGGGGGGGGCCGATCGATTCTGTCCAGCATCTCTAATGTGCGACGCGATTGATGCACATAGCGAAGTTATTTTTCGTGGGGATGTCGTTTCCTCGCTGTAAGAAGAAAAAAAAAAAGGTCCACCCGACTTACGCAAGCGCACGTTAACCTTACGCACCAGTCGTTACAGGAGCACATGAGGCTGGTAAAACTGGTCTTCCGTGGAAACGCACACCACTTCCCAGAAAATTAGGCCTATCTTCAAGGCGGGCCCTAACATGACAGTCTCTCTGTGAATGGTGGAGACAATAATAAATCTGCGGGGGTCTGAATAACACTGATTCCTTTTAACCCATTCTTTCCCCCCTTGTAATTGCCAGATACAAAAGCCAGACCGATGTATTGGTTGGCTGATATCTGCCCTATATTAGCCTGCTATAGTGGTCGATATTGGTATTGGCACATATGTTTCTGATATGAAAACTAAAAAAAAAAAAAAAAAAAGAAAGAACATAATGGAGATTGTTTTTATTTATTTGTTTAATTTCAAAGTGTATTTGTTATTACTCAACTAGTTGTCACCAGTTTATGATTATTCATTTAATATATATTTTAAGGCATGACGCAAGCCACCTGTTAAACGCTAAAATAAAAGAGGTCAAAGTTGCCAGGTCTGTGTTTTCTTTTTTTTTCCGAGGAATTATGCCGGTTTTGAACACACTTGGCAGGTGATTGGATGAACCATCTGTTATGTCTAACACGGGCTAACTTTAACCAATCAGATCAACTCACCAAACTGAAGCCGCCCGCAGGAAAAGCAAAAAGCTTTCAGTGCCATTCTTTGCTTTTCATACAGCGATGAAGTGCTCTCCAGGTCTGATATAACTGATGCTATCACAGTGTCAACGCTAACATCTTTAAGAGCCATCGTTTGTTTGAGACGATTCGTTTTCATGGACGCTTCTTGCTGTCTGAATGTGTTGGAACAACCGCCAAGGAGACTGAATAAATAACTTCCAACTTCACAAAAACAAGAACTCGCAGACTTAAGTCAGTGGACGATGTAAAATTGCTAATTAACACTCTACGTTACAAACTCGCTCCTAAAACACCTCTTGTCCCTGCCTGACCCCACCGTGTCTTCATCATCCTTGGAGTCAGAGTTCTGGTCAGAGCCGCTGTAAGCCACCTTGGTACTGTAGTCCTGGTGATAAAGCTGACCTCTGTTGGTCTCTAAGGATGTGTCCCAGTTTAATGGGACGTCTAACTGACCTAACTCGCTAATGGCAGCTACAGCACAGTTAGCAGCCATGCACCGGTGACTACACTGTTGCAAGAGAAAGTCTGTGTTACAACTAATGAAAAAATGAAAACATGGTCGGGTAAGACTCCTCTTACAATCGATTTAGTCGACTATGGATTTTATATATGTATAACCTTTATTTTTATAGCACTTTTCAGAACGTTTAAAAGTTGCTTCACATCAG
The DNA here is from genome assembly GCA_034769285.1 of Lutjanus argentimaculatus. Classification (NCBI taxonomy): domain Eukaryota; kingdom Metazoa; phylum Chordata; class Actinopteri; order Lutjaniformes; family Lutjanidae; genus Lutjanus; species Lutjanus argentimaculatus. Next base: position 22,606,452 of record JAWZSL010000009.1, on the reverse strand, counting down.
AATCCAAAAAAGGCAACAAACTAAAGTACTAACAAAATATAGAATATAGATATATTGATATCTGATTTTTTTTTTTACTCCCTAATAGCAGCATCAGCCCTCGATCAGGTTCTGCTAGAAACATTTTCAGGGCCATCTTGCAAATTTGTTTTTATGCCTCATAACTACAGTGTGTTGTCCGAGCAAGTGGTGAAATGCGTATCTTAGAATAACTGGCTGTTGTCTCGGCAGTCTTGATGAGGTTAAAGTTCCAGCCATAATTAATTTATTATCAAATCTTGAATAAGGAAGACAAAAGCCATCCTTCTCACAGCTTAATAAGTTTCCCAGGAAGAATGTAAGCAGTCTGCTGTCTTTTACGGGGTTTCTGCAAGTTCTTAAAAAGGCCTTAAAATGTCTTAAACATGAGTTAAACCTCTCTTATAAAGTTACATTAATTTCAGTCTCGTTTCTAAATTGTGTTGATCACGCTGTAACAACTACAAAACGAAACCACCATTTGAACCAATAACCACTAACCACTGTGCATGTGCTTTTTTTTGCCAGTATGGACGTGAAATAGCTCTTAAATTGCATTTATAATGGTCTTAAATTTAACTTGTTGAAACCTGCAGAAACCTTCTTTTACCTCCAAAAAGCCCATTCTATGGTTTTCCTTACTGACAGTTGATTATTCAACTAGTTGTCATTAATTGTCACTGTTTTGATAATCAATCGGTTTGAGTAATTTTGTAAGAGAAAAAAAGTTTAAATTTTCTGATTCCAGCTTCATAAATGTGAATGAATATTTTCTCGTTTCTTTACTCCTCTATGACTGTAAACTAAATATATATTTGTGGACCAAACAAGTCATTTGAGGATATCATCTTGGGCTTTTTGGAAATCCTACTTGACGTTTTTCACCATTTCTTAACACTTTATAGACCAAAAAACTAATTGATTAATCAAGAAAATATTCAACAGATTAATCAACAATGAAAATAATTGCTAGTTGCAGCACTTATAATCTCTCCTGTTTAGCTTTCATTTTCAACTCATTAGGAGTGAGGGCTTTAAAATTTATAAATCCCCAAAAGAAACGCAGTCAACTTGACGAATGTGTTTGCAGATTTTTGTGAGAGAGGCAGCCGTATCCACAACAGTAGTAGTGCTTTGTTCTCCATTGTGCTTCAGCTGTTCCCTCTCTATATCCTTAAGTTGACCTCTGTAACCATTTGCCCTTGGCAACAGGGTCCTACATGGCTCTTAGAGCACGCAAACATGCGTGTGTGCACTTAAAACAGTCCTTCGCTGACTGTATTTTGTTAGAATGGCTGAAAGTAACCAGAAATCTCTGTCTAAAGTCACAATATGGAGTCTTTAAGTGTCCCACTAATAACAAAAAGTCTTCCTGCCTTGCAGCTACATTAAAGCACTGGTGCTCACTGCCCACTAATGCATTAGAGGCAGGCATGAGGAGAGGACTCAGTGGAATTGGCCTTTTTGTTCCCTGGTGGCTTTTTTCTTGGCTACAGTGTTCCAATGAAGTGTACACTGTTTGTCTTTGAGTTTCTTTGGCGTAACACAGGAGCAAAAGGCAGGTATAAATTCACCAAGGCCAGAGCTCCAGGGAGTGAGATGTGTATTTTTGTGTGTGTCTGTGCTGGGAGATAGTGTGTTCTGTTGCTTGGCAGATGTAAATAAGTCTTAAAAGTTAACTGACTTGGCCTCTTACCAAGACTCAAATGAGTCCATATGCAAATAAGTCAATGCATTGCAGTTCAATGGTCTGGATTCACAGTGGCTGCAGTGGACTTCTGTCACTGACATACATTTACTGGCCACAAGCCAGTGTGCATGCAGAGCTGATTATTTCTGTCTTATAGAGATCACTCACTTTTGATCCAAATATAGATTAAATGAATGGATTTTTGGGTGGCTTTAAGCTACAGTGCAGAGCTCTACTACACATGATGTAACTTCAAGGCCTAGATTTTCAATTAAATAGTGTATAGATGTGAAATGGATTTTATTGAACCAGCCCATGCTGATCACCCTTTATACCATTGGACCCATGTTCCACTCGCATTTCCCAACACATGGCTGACTCATGCCCATTTGGCATGCTCTGATACCAGCCTCTCATAACCTCCTGGTTGTACAAAGCATTGATTCTCAAATACTTTTTTTATACCACATATTTAAAACAATACAATATCTGTTAATTATAATAATGAAAGTACAGAAGCCATGCAAAAAAGATTGAAGTGCTCATTAAAGACCTCGGTTCAGTCTTAACTGTCCTGCCTGAAATTTAAGTTTAAAAAGAAGAAAGAAATTATCCTATTTAGTGTTCCTTAGATATTATTTTTCTTTTTATTCTTAGTATTGAAGAGGTATTGAGTATCATTTTTTTCTACTAATATTGTATCGTAGTTGAAAATTCTAGTATTATGACAGCTCTACCCCCCCAAAACAGAAAAAAAATGACCAGAAATATTGTAGACCCATGAGATAAATCAACTTAATTTTGATTCTGTGATGTCGACTTCTACTTGTGTTGTCAAATGAAGTGTTACTGTTTTTGTAAAAACACCAGAGGGTTATCTGTCGCAGTATTTGGAAAGTGTGTCCACCAATTCACTGTTAACCGGCTGTAAAACTAGATGCATAGTGTTCATTGAACTCCTGTCTGCTTGTTGTTGTGCATTTCAGGTATTTCAAGTCCTTGCTATGTTTATATTTGTTTATAAGAGCAAACACAGCAAAGTCCAGAATGGGTTCATAAAGCACACAATATTATGTTTCAGTTTAAAGGATCTCTCTATCTGGTGATCAGCATAGATGCAGTTGATAGATGAGCATTTTTCTTGTAGAGCTCCCTGGGAAAGAAGTTGTGTGTGTGTATGCACTGAAACCACAATAACAGGTTTGAGTACACGTAATGATACATGATACTTCTGAAGAGCCACATTTCCTCCGTAGCACAGACCCACTTGTCATATTCAGAAATTCAGCTTTATACATTTTTCAGCCAGCAAGGAGGCCAGTTTTTAGTAGAAGCTCTGAGGGCATAAATAAGATGATGGAGCAGAGTTGATGATTAGTTATTGTCTCTGTGGTGGTTAGCCATTAACCAAACTTTGCCTATGAAGTGTAATTCACCTTTTATGCTCAGGCCAGTGGCAGCTATCCTCTCCGTACAAGAGTTGAGTTAAAAATTGACCGGGCCACTAGTGGCAGATGTGTTTTTTTCTGACAGACTGTAGTTGTTGTCCAAGGTTAACAAATACCAAACACACCAGCTGGTTTAGTTTTGCTGACCTGAAAGTGTCAAGTTATACCAAAGGAACATGGAAACCTGTTCATCCTCGTGGTCATAATAACAGACTGTGCAGATGGAGCGCTGTGTGATCACATTAAATACCCTCAAATCTATGCTTATGTAATTGGCTGAAAAGGAAAGAAGACATCTGATGGTTCCCTTTTGAAAAAAAAATTGTGAATTAAGCCACAGCAGGAAGTCTCAAACACCCACACACATAGCAATGAAGTTCACACATGACAAACAGGTTGTAAATGCAGGTTCAACAGTCATTGCAATATGTTTTTTTATGACTTTTAACACTATTACCATCATTCAATAACTACTAGAATGGCCACAGCAGTCATTCCAACCACTTATACTAGGCTGTATTAAATATTGTTTTTGTCATATTAACATGAATGTGTGTCTTCATATTTTATGATGTAATCACCCTAAATAATAAGAAAATCTTGAACAGAATCCTCAGTTTGTCTGTTAAAATGGAGCACTAAGCACCAAGAGAATGCAGTTAGACTACATGCTCAAATGTTTTTTATAAGGAGAATGTTTCGTTATATATCGTTAGATAAAAACTTATTGTGTAATTCAGAAATAATTTATCTTGTTTTCAATATTTTTTGACTTTTGGATGTCACAACACTGGAGTTATTGGAAATGTTTGAATCACATGAGTTGGAACTAATCCTACGCAGCCACCACTGAATCCGATTCTACAAATAGTATAATAGCCCACCAGTAATATAGGTGTTGCCTCATTTTTATCTGAAAAACAAAAAAACAAACAAAACAAAACAAAAAAAAAACCAAAAGAAAAAACCTGCACAGCACTTGAATCTATTAGAATATAAACCTGCTCCTCCATCAGACTCAGCATCATCAAGGCTCTGAAGCATGGCACAAGCGTCTGTGGCAGTCAGTCTCCTTCTTTCTGGCATTTTCTGACAGCTTCAGATATTTCTTTATCTCGTTGGTTTTAACTCAAAGCTAAAGCATGTCTTTTTAATAAATTAGCAATGTTTGAATAAAATGTATGCCCATTCAGGAAAAGTCAAGGTCCTATTGTTACATGAGTTTTATTTCAACAAAGTTATTGCATTGCAAATTTTAAAAACTGGCAGATTGACTAGTGTTAATGCATATTTGTGGTTTTGGATTGCATTTATTTAAAGCTATACTGTGCTATGTTTCCATATTCAAATGTCTAAAAACATGAAACAAATATTATATTATATTTTGTTAGGTTGTGTATTTACATTATCTCAAAAATGTGTCCCAACAATGGCCAAATACAGAGAGATGTATTCAAGATAATGGTGTGTTTCTTGTTAGCCATTGTAGTTCCTTGTTACTGTAACTGCCAGGAAAACAACAGCTATGTTAGAGAGTGAGGAAGGAATTCGGCAAATTTGACTAAATGTAACGTGAATAAAGATTTTATATTACCTCGTCCATGAACATGATTTCTACCCGAGTCATGTCAGATAGATTTCATCAGTTATAGTTGTTTTTTAAGAGCGAAGAAAACAACTCCCATGACTCCTCCTACCGTCAGAATTTACATATTGTGTTTAAAACAAGAAATATTTGTGTGCATCAGGAATACATGTGGAAAGTTTTTTTTTAGTTTTTTATATGTGGATTTATATACAACGATACCATTGAAAAATAAATTTGAGTATCATTTATATAAAAATACACAAAATACATTTGGAAATCTTTCTGTGTAACCGTAATGGAAAACATTGGTACTAATGCCTGCTGAATTTTGATGTATATTTTTTTAAGTTTGCGGAATGTTGTATTGAAACAACAGAGCATGACTGAATTTCTAATCTTCAGCCTTCTTTCTCTCCATCCTCCACAGTCGGGTTGGGTGGCCATGGACCCATTCAGCCAACTTATCCTCACCATCTCGGTGACCAGTTTCCTCACCTTCCAGTGGCTCTTCCACAAAGTCAGCCCCTGGATGTCCATGCGTATCAGCCCCGGCTTCCTCGGCCTCAGTGACAAGCAGAAGGTGGAATGGAACTCAAGGTGACCTGACGTGAACTTTATGATCGCGATGAGGCTGAATATCTACATGCTTTGTACAGCAGAGAGTATGACACTAATGTTGCCCAGAGGGGGTTTGTCTCAGCTGGATCCAAAGATATGCACTGACAGTCAACCCACATATTTCCTCTTATACTAGTATCTGACTCACTAGTAGGATGCAGTGTGTGTTTTGCAATGTTTGTTCTGCGCACCACAGCTTCAAGGTGCCGGGCTGCCAGCAGCATGGTGAAAGTTCAGTGGAATGGTGTGTTGTTGCCTTTTTTGGCTGTGCATCATGCCTATTTAAGTTTATCATTTTAACATGTAACAAGTACCTATCTCTGACAGTAAAACCTGGCTTAGTTTTAACAGATTGTACCTTTTCAACGAAAAATGGATATTTGATATATGCCTGTTGCCATCATTCCAAGTGGCTATATTAATATTTTAATTACCAGTTTGTAACTGTATTGTAATTACATATTTTTCTCAGTAACTGTAACACGTTGCAATTACATGAATCTAGATGCATGTAATTGAATTACAAAATAAATTTAAGTATTTACTCTCTTGCTCACTGCTATTAGAAATTTTTGTGAAATTTTGCCATATTTAGTGAATGAATTCTTGAGTTACATTTACAATAGGGTTGAGAGTTGAATAGGGTTCTGTGGGATGTTCAGAGTGACTGTGATGTTCATGTAATATAATAAACAAGCCAAGTTAAAGCCTGGATTACACTCCCAATTATACTCTCAAAACTATGGACACCCTCCGAACTAATGCACGTTAACTATGCTAATGATGGGAAATGTGCAAAAACATTTTTTGTCCATTTCACCACACTAGATATCAAACAAAAGCCAGCTCGTATGAAGTTGCTTTGAGCTGCAAATTCATGACTTCTAAGCAGAAGGCAGATAATAATGAGCCTAACCGTGCAGTGCCTCACTTCCTCCTGACAGCTGCCCCAGTCTCGGTCACCGCTACATGTCTGTGATGTCCACAGTTGTCCCTTTACGTGTCCAGTTGGAAGTAATATATTTAGGGCGTCACAGGGTCTACAGCTGCCTGTACGCATTTGTGGACATCTTCACCGAGCAGACAGGACAACTTGGCATAGTGGAATGACTGTACCCAGGAGAAAAAGCTAGGAGCACTCACTCTGCAGCTACCTCTGGACACTGAAATGTCCCCTAAAGTACACTGCACACTGACTGAGTGAGAAAAAAAAACAACTGCTCAACTTGAAGAATCAGTCGACGGAGAGGTCTCTGAACGATGATTCAAATTTCAGGTGGCAGCCCTAATTTTAATCTAAGCCATCCTGCCATACTTGTGTTGCCACATCCCTCAAATTGAAGCGTTAATTGAATGAATTAAGTGTATAAAATGTAAAATACACTTATACTTCCTCTGTCAGTCAGATTGTCACATTTAATCAATAGAACTTTTTTTTTTTTTATCTTCACAGTTCATCAGTCAAAATGAAGAGACAAGTAGGAATGCTTCAGGGCCAGCCAGGGTGTTCATACTGATGACAAGATCATTTGATCAGACAACAACAAAGTGTCATCTGTGAACTTGTTATGGGAACATTGCTAATACTGGCTAGAACAACTAGATCAGAACAAAAAAGCTGGAGTGTTTGTGTCTTGAAAGAAACAGACAGGCTGCTGTGTTTTGGAGAACGGTGATCGCTCTACTGTAGATTGAAGGCCACAGGAGAGTTCGGAGGGATCCAGCCTGGTCCAACTAGCATTAATCATTCATTTTCATTCTCACTCTCATACTCCGTTTATTACTCATGAGAGCACTCGTGAAATTGAAATGGTCATATGGTTTATGAGCAAATGAAAATTAATGATTGGTGGAGATGGATCCAGGGTATGGAGATCCCTGCTGAGGCCCATGACTTTACAGATTCTATTTAAACAGTCTCACAGTCAGCGTGGCTGTCATCCTGTCTCACTGACTGACTGATGGCTGAGAACTGTTGGACTGTCTCGCTGCCTTAATGACTGACTGGGACTGTGTGCCGCTCTGCCTGACCCTTCAGCGGTGTTTAATCTCTTAGTCTAATTGGTCTGAATCTCTGTGCAGCCCTGACAGGCAATCAGTTGATTCACTGCGAGTACTAAAAATCCAGCACTCCAAACCAGAGAGCAGCTCCAAGGCACTTTTCATGAATAAAGATAAATATTCACTATTCCTTTACCGTGCTTGTTGAACAGGAAGTCTCTGACATGTGTCAGTGTCTGCCCTTGACACACTGGAATATATCATGGCTGTCATTGTTTGTGATTTCGTTTCAGAACGGTGTCAACATTTCATGCACTGTTGGTGGGAATCTTCTGTCTCCACATCTTGATGTTTGATGATGCTGTCAATGAAGACCCAGTCTGGTGAGAGTTTGGCTAAATTAGAGACGTTACAATACACTTTTTTCCCCTTCCTTGACTCTGATACCTGAACTTTGTATCAGGCAATACAGAGTACCCATCCAATACCGATACTGATATTTTTTAACAACTGTATACTACTAATGCTGCAGGGATGTGATATGATTGCTGTATGGTCTGACTCAGATTAAACTCTTTGTAAAACATGACAAATACATGCAGAGAATAAAAGCCCTCGAACATGACTTCCATCCTGGGAAAAAGAAAAAAAAAAAGCCATTTTGGAGCTAATAAATTACTTGGTATCGGATTGGTGCACAGACTTACATACTTACCAATGTGATACCAGCAATTTAGGCAGCCTCATTGTGAATGGCATGTTTTTAACTGCTGATTTCCATAGTTTTGGTTCATTTCTTACAGTGTGTCTAGCTTTTTTCACAAAGGGCTCAACTGACCCTCCCAAAGTCCCAGTCCTTTTTTGTCCTCATCATCTTTCCCCTTTTCTTATAAAAGTTACATATATTCACATCTGAAGTTAGCAAATGTTAGAAAATAGATTCCTAATGTAAGCAAAGTGCTAGTTAACTAGCCAGATAATGATTGCTGCAGATTAGCTAGCTAGTTAGCTGGTGTTTTGCTAAAATTAGCTAACTTAAGATGTGAATGTCGCTTTAACAGGTCCCCCAACAATGTTTTACAACCATCTTCGAAATCTGGTTTTCCTTTCAACTTAGAGGAGCCCTAGCACGTAGCATATCTACGTACAGGAAACAAGGAACTGTCATTGGAGCACAGAGCAAAAAGGGGCGGGACTTAGGAAGGGTCACTTGTCCAGTCATAGCTTAGCAGCAGTAAGTGCATGTGGTTCTAGAAAAAGAGATTCTTGGTTTACAAAGAGTTTGGAGGTTGGTGTCTCTTATTCCCAAAAACACAAGAGCAAAAATGTAAGGAATGGATTCATCAGAGAGTTTGCCTGTTTTAAGATAACCTTTAAACATTAGCATGTCCAGCTAACTGGCTGACCACCTACTGTAGAATTCAAGCATTACTTCCATGGCTAAGATGTAACTTTAGCATATAGCTAACTTATTATTTGGGTTTGGAGGTTACGTTAGAAAAACCCCAGTTTTGACCTGTCTGTATCAGAGTTGAGAATAACATCAGTAGCCTTGTCCTGCTCTTTATTGAAGCCCGAGCAAGCCTGTTGCCAAGATGTAACAGTATAACAAGTGTTACATTTGTCAAAACTCAAAGTTACTTCTCATTCTCAAGGCCTGATCCCTTGTAAAGTGAAACATATTGTTTAAAATTATGAACAAGAAAGTTTCAAATAAGTTTAATTACATTTCTGTCTAGACTATTGTCCTATATAACAAGAACTGATAAGATATCCTACAATATTTGAACATGCAGGTCTTTATTTGCCCATCCTCTGTGATGATTAACTTGTAAGGTCATTAACATGTAAGTTTAAGTTCTAAGCATAACATTATTGTAGCCATCAAGTGCATATACTTAAGATCTTTATTCATGCTTTTCATTTTAAAAACATGTAAACTTAACTTGCTAGCAACTAGCTCCCTTGAGCTGGTAAAATCTAAGAGCCATTCAGTCAACTCAGCTGATGATAAATCAGCTAGAAATGAGAAACCTGCTTGTGTATACTTCTGTGTGAAATCAAACGGTCACTGTTTCAACAATTACCGAGAATCTTGAGCGGTATTTCTTCCACCATTATCAGCGTAAACTGCCTGTGTGCCCTGCTGGAATTAAAAAAATCTGACAGTTGAAGCAAGAGTAACTAGTAGGTGAAGCTTTGAATATGACCAATTTTTTGCCATCAGTTTGATTCTGAAGTGAATATATCCACCTCTGCTTGATGGAAATGGGAAATCCCCTGCAAATTTGGAGGTGGTTTGCATATTGAGATACTGTCTATCTCAGTTTTCTGTTTGGTACTACCACTAGAAATCACCAAAGTCGGAAATATTCAACAGATAGAGACTTTATAATGTCATTACACAAAGTCAAACCAAATGTGTTTTTTCAACAGGGGAGATCCTACACTGGTGAAGACTAATGTTGCCATCACAACAGGCTACCTCATATCTGGTAAGAGAAACACACAGTGTACACAGGCAATGTTTGTAAAAGTATGGCCAGAAGAACATGCATGTTTTAAGATGTAATAAACTTGATATTTAGATGAATCACTGGGTCACCCTGCCCTTTATTAAATGCCTTCACTGCAATGAATTACACCAATAACATGTTATCTCTCTCCCCCCTGTACTTTTGTTTTCCAGATCTGCTGCTAATATTTTACTATTGGAAGGCGATAGGCGACAAGTTTTTTGTAGTTCACCATCTGGCAGCGTTGTATGCTTACTACTATGTACTGGTGAGTGCCCTATTGTCCAATAGCAGAACGTGCAGGCAAGATGGGAAGGAGACAACCAAGGGTGAACAGCTGTGTCCTTGACTGTCCCCATGCAGCCACGCAGCTCATATAGGTTAGTTAAATATGTGCAAGGCAAGGTCAGCATAGTGTGCACCTGCCCACAGGATACACCACAGACTGTTCAAACATCTCATGGATGTTTCAAATCCACCTCTTTGGCTCTACATGGTTTTCACTGGAAGTGAAAAAAAAAGTTGCTGTGCATTAGAGATAGTGTATTCCAGCAGGTGTCATTGTTTGCCTGCACACTTTTGGCGTAATTAAAGGCATAGTGTCGATTATTTGAAGTGGGGTTGTATGAGATACTTTTACATATTCAGTGTATTAGCTACAGTAGATGGCAGTCGGCTCGCCCCCGGTTGGGAGAAACAGAAAGGAGTGCCAGCTCGGAAGCTAAGCTATGAACTGCTGTGGACGGGGTCAGCAACAAAAGTTATTTTAGCCACTTATAAAAGGTCCCACCAGAAAAATGTGCTCTGCAAGGTTTAAATTACTGATTTAGCCTATGGAGTTTCCCATCAGAAAAAGGCTGTCTGATGGCAAAAAAATGGTCAGTGTACAAGTCTAACTATAGTGTACACTTGAACTGATATCGATATTTTTTTAGTTGAACTTTTTTTAAAGTGGCTAAAATACCTTTTGTTGCTGACTACACACAGCAGTTCATTCTTAGCATCCATGCTAGTGGTCCTCTCTGCTTCTCCAAACTCGTGGTGCATCTTCTGTTGTTAATACACTGACTATCGATATGTGCCTCAAACAACCCCACTTCAAATAATGCACACTTTCACTTGAAGATGTGTAAGTCCTATCAAATAGTATATCTCTGTATTTTGCATCCTAAAAGGTTTAAACTGTGTTGTGAGAATTGCAGAAACAAAATTGATAATTGTAGGTTTCAAAAGTCAGTTTGACATTTCACTCACGCTAAGCAGTTGTTAGAGCTGCACTATAAAAGCCCTCTCACCAAAGAACTCAATGACTGACCCTCTCATAACACACCAACTCAGCTTTCTGGTATGGAGGTATTAGCGTCATCTTGTATCATTTTTGCAAAATCATCTGTGGGTATTGACAATAGCCTGATAATGATTTAACAACTCATCGGAAGCATTCATTAGCGACTCATTGGTTGTTGCTGCACTGCTAGTACACAGTTGGCTCTTAGTTTAGTGCATTTATGGGCAGTGCTGTTCACTCTTGGTTCAATCTGAAACCCTCTAGGTCACCAGGATCTGTGGATAATTCTTATGGAAATGAATGACTATGGTATTTTTTGCATGGAATGCTCAATGATGGTACTGGCTGATGACCCCCTCCTCCCCCCTCACCTTGCCCTTACAATTTCCGTGCTTTCTGTTTGTTTTACTGACCCCCTTTAATGTTGTGTGAATCTGACATATAAGCTGAACTTCTCTGAGCTTTAGCGCAGCTGAATGCCTAACTGTAACCACTGTGTGCATGCTGGCAGTTCTGAAGCGTTCTACACAGACAGGATTCCTTTCTTGTTACTGTGCATGCCAACAAACAGTATTTAACTTTGTTAATTACTTAACCTGCCTATCTACAGTACCTTCCACCTGTCTGTTGTTGTGCCAGAGCCTAGTTCTGCTCTTTCTCCTCTTTACACTCCTCCTGAGACTCCCTGATGAGGGAAAACTGTCAAATCCACTCAAATAATGTCATCTACATGACCTCAAGTGCATCACCAGATAGCCAGGCACTTTTTTCTAATACCATGTTGAATGTATTCTGTCAGGTGTTTGAAACAAATACAGAACTACTGCTGTCAGTGCTCTTAAAAGTCAGTTTTTTTTCCTTGTATACCCATTTTATTTTAGTTAAAGGAGAAATATGTAATATATTTACTGTTGAAATACAAGCTTCTCTGACAACAATGCTACAGCCAGCATGTTTGGCTTTCAAATTTCCATTCCGGTGCGTACATTTGTTTTTGTTTGCCTGTTTCACGTTTATTAGAGTTTAAATTTATGCAGAATGTTTGCCAAATGACTTAGTGTTTGTGAGTTGTAAGAAATCATTAGTAAATCGTTTAGAAGAAGTAGATGTTTATAACGGTTAAATTGTAATTTAGCAATATGTTAATGGAGTCTGGCAGGCAGTCACTGAACTCCATCTCCAGAGTATGTGTTTTCGGAGCAGTGAGCTTTTGTTTTCGGGAAAACAGGCTTAGCTTTTCTTATACAGACAAGTGACCGTAATAACAACTTGCAGTGTAGGACTCATTGTCACTTGAGTCTGGAGAGGAGGGGGTGGGCGGAAACAGCTTACTTCAATCATAAATTGTATTTTAAATAGGGCTTTAACCTATTTAATATACAGTCTATGGCTTCAACTCGCTGTTTGGTCTGCAGTACTCATTTTTGAACACTAGGGTCTTACATATTGCTCCTTTAAACAAACTCACAGGGAATTTAGTTTTTCCCCTACAATACATGTTCTGTATTTTCTATATAGGACATACAGTGTGCATTGCTCTGCCTCTGAGTCCCCATATTCTATATGTTCTTGGATTTAAAAAAAAAGTTACATTTCTTATACCTCTGGTTTTAAATTGGCAAATGATTTCACAATCTTGGTAAAAAGCGGTAAAGCACTATGGAAGTTTGGTTTCAACCACTAGTTTAGTGTAAACCCTGCAGTCCAGATTTACATCTTTCCCCTATCTACATCCCAGTCACTGGCTGGATTTACAGATTTGTTTCTTTCTTCTTTAATGTGAAACACATCATATTTGCATCCATCTTTTTGTCTGTCTTCATTGCATTGTTAATAAGGAATATTACTTTTCAACATTTCTGTGTCTAAACAATAATAGTACAACTAAAATGGTGTCACATCATAGTAATAAAATTATGTTTTATAACTGACTGTAAATCCAGCCTTTCATTTGGAGAAACAGAGCAAGCACCTGTATCTAAAACTATCAGAGATGAAGTAGGCCATACTGTTACTGGACACTCATGACTGTTTCCTCAGACTAGATCTGAAATTCATGTGGGATAACAGAGTGATTGCTCCTCCATTAGTCAAAAAAAAGTCATGTTACTTTAGCCATATTACATTTGCTGTAAAAACAACCAGAATTGGCTAACCCTTGATGTCATTTTCATTTTATTTAGTTTTGTACCCAGTCAAATTTGTCATATGTTGTCAGTCTTTTATTAGTTAATGTGTCGAGTGTGTTTATGTGGAAGTATTCATGTCAAATACACAATGAACTCTACATAGTCAATACAATTATGAAACCCTGAGGCACACAGCCAAATTAAGAATTAAATTTATTTAGATTTGGAAGACAAATCAGCTTAATTTCACAAGCTTGTTGGTATGTTTTGAGTATTGATGAGATAGTCACCAATGTCTTGGTCAAAACAGTGATTTTTTTTTTTTTTTAATAGCACCATAATCTGTCTTTGATGTGTGTTTTAACAAGTAGATATTAATCAAAAATATGGAAACATAATATATTAACTGCTGTGTAAATATTAGATGCATGCCTTCTTCTGAGTGTTGTAAGTGTTGCTTCTTATTTGCTTCCAAATGTGGTGGCATCTTTTTTTATTTTCTTCTAATATATCTGTCTGTCTGTCTCTGTGTCCTCTGCTGAGTTTAACATAAAAAGCCCCTCTTCAAACCCTACATGCAAAAACTACCAACATCAAGTCGGGTCGTGTCATCCCCCTTCATGCAAAAACTACCAAAAGGGTTGTGTGTCATTTGGAAACCCAGAGCAGGTCTTGATCTAGATGGGGACTTTCTTTATTCCTGTCTTGTCTGCTGCTATTGCTGTTGTGTTGCACTGAGCAGATATGATGCCCAGTCACAGTATGGACTTACCAGTTCCTAGAGGTACTAGCATGCTCATGCTAGGTGGAAAGTTCACATCATGTGGTACAAAAAACTGAAATGCAGATGTGCCCTGTTTGTATCACGTAGTAAGTATGTTTCAATGACCAGCTTATGTTTCAGCCCTGACGGTAAGTCATCTTTTACATGCTGTAAAAGTCAGGCCATTAGCCAAATAACCTTGAGTCATGTGTTCTTTGTGGGTCTTTTAGTAAAATTTCAGGCATCTTAAGTCCCTTTTTCTTGGTGCTCCAGCAACAGCTGAGCAAGCTTGGTACCCTGTGGAACTTCAGTCACCTTTGTCCTTTCTTGTTCCTCCACCTAGATGCCATGTGCAAGGCTCATGTATGTTGAGAAGAAAAATGAACATCGAAGGTGCAAAAGACGTTGACTGGGGACCTGTAACAGTAACATATATTAGTCACATTTTAAGTATTATGCAAAATGTTAGTAAAATGATTGAAAGATTGATGTGGATTAGCTGTCTAGTTAGCTAGCATTTTGGTAACATTAGCTTTAAAATGTAACTAGTTAGCAATTCATATAGATTAGCCCGCTAGTTTGCTAATGTTTTGTTAAAACGTGAATATATGTTGCTTTTACAGGTCTCCCAGTAACATCTTTGAACTATTTTCAAAAGTAGGTTTTCTTTTCAACATAGATGAGCTTTGCACAAAGCATATGAAAGTACAGGAAGCTGGAAAGGAGAAAGTTGACTGAGGTTTTGCAGTGTACCAAGATTGCTACAACTGTGATTGGAGCACAGAGCAAAAAGGGGCGGGACTTAGGACAAGTCAATTGAATACTGTGATTTTTATCTCATTTTGAGTTTGACTTATTATGTTATGGATTTGTATGGTCAAACGCACAGTTTTTGAACACACGAGTCAAACTATCCAATTTCAATTGAAATTAAGACACTGAATTGAAAGTTTTTGGCTAGTGGCACAATTTTAACACCATCATTTTGGTCTGAGTGTTTGATGCTCAAAGGTTACAGCGGCTGATTTAGCAAGGTAGGCCGGGCCAACAGTGTTTAAGATGGGGTGTCCTGAAAACATCTTGGTTTTAAGATCATCTTCGCTCAATTTAGTGGCAGCTGAAAATTATGTGATTTTGTAAAGTGGAATGATGTGTAAGCTGAGAACTGTACTTGCCATTATTTTTTTTTATGCTGTTATCGCAAAGATGAATGATTTCACTATCTCTAGATAATGGGTTAACAGGTTAAATATTTCGTTATCTTGTGATAACGGGTTAATTTTTTTTTTTTTTTTTACCTCAAGATAACTAAGCTTGTTTTCTTGTGATAGTGGCTTAAATATTTTTCCATCGTGAGATAACATAGCCCATTTTCTCATGATGATGGGTTAATTATTTAGTTATTTTTTCACTTGTGATCTCTTTCGCGTGATAAATTATCTTGTTGTCTTGAGAAATCTGCCTTTTGTTTTCTCAAGATAATGAGATAAATTAATCTTTTTTCACGAAAAAATGAGATAATCAACAAGTGATCTCGAGATAAAGGCATAAAAAAAATAATTGCAAATATGGCCAATCTCTGCTTCTGTCGAACATAAATAAAGCCACACAGGCTTATCTTATAGTAGGATTAATTAAGGGATTCATAATGGCTTCTGTCCAGGTCAAAAAACACTAATATTTTCTACATTTCGGAATTTTGACCAGGTTTGATTACAGATATAGTTTTGTTGGTAATTGTTTGAAGCACACATGACTCAGTTTTGATTTCAGGCCTCAGGTGGGTAAATCCTGCTAAAGATGATCTCATACCTAAGACAACGTGGAATTCAGGCCTCGATCTTCTAAACAATGACATGTTTGGCAGTTAAATATATTGCTTTTTATTCTGCATGGCTTTCGATTGCTCCTTCAAATAGTGGCTGGCTGAATGTATGTATGATTGTACAGTGTATATACAAGCCTGTGCTGTGTTCATATTGACTCAATACCTTTTTAATGTTGAGATTTTATTCAGATGAATTTCCTTGCTGTGTGCTTTTAACAGTGTGGTTTCTGCTCTCTGGATGAAAGGACACAAGCTAGAAATAGCTGGTATATAGTTTGTTGTAAAGATGCATTAGTGATTATTACCTTAATACTTGAGTGAAGTTATTACTATATTAGTAATGCAAAAAATGCTTCATTTTACATGGGCATTTTTGCATGTTGCCTTGTGTTTTGGGAGCTTTTAAAGGGTAGATGATTAGGATTTTTTTGCTAATTTGCTGTGATATATGAACAACTTATATGAGGTGAAAATTTGTCTGCCTCGTGCTCTCACCTACAATTACTGGCCATACAATGAAGCTGTTATTCTCACACTTAATTCTACACTTCATTTCTATTTTTGGTCAAAATATAGACATGACATACATATCATAGATATCTGATAATCAGAAAGATTAATTGCTATAAAATGTGGTCAGCACTAGGGAATGAACCCTTTTGATTAAAGTTTCAACACGCCTTTACAGCAAACAAATATCTTAGATTAAATCAATTACTGTTCTGGTACTGTTCTGCAAACAGAAATAATAAGTTCTGAAAAACTTCACAACTTCATTCAAACCTTAAAATGTTCCACATTTTTCATACATTTCGAGTATTTTTCAGCTCTTCAAGGCAGCAATTAAATTTAATGTCAGCTTTTCAACAAACCTTAAAATATTCTCTAATCTGGTATTATTTAACTTTTAAAGGCAGCAGAAAGGCAGCTCTCTGGCATCCAGCATTCGCACCACACTTTCTTCAAAAATTGCCTTCCCTAGTTCTTTATGCTCCTTCCATAGTGAGGATGAGTTTCTGCTCACAATAAATGAAGAGAATGATTCATTAGGAAGTCAAATTAAAGACTAGGCTAATTTTGGCCTGCAAAATTTGAAGGAATAATTGTGTGCCTGAAGGAGAAGACTCTTTTGTTAGATCTGCCAAATAGGCCTATATTTGGTGAGGACCTCATCTAATTTAAGACCTGACTAATACTGTATAAGTATTTCTATAAATATGCAATATCATATGGTTATGTCCATAGAAGCCTTGGGATTGTAGACATACATTAGATACTTAGTTATTCTGAGGAGCAGGCGGTAAATCAGCTTCATGGCGGCTGATGCAAATGATTTGGTGTCTTGTTTTTGTCCCTTTCATGTTTTGTGGTCTTCCTATTCTTACCTTGTTCTTTCAGGGCCAAGGAATGTTGCCTTATTTTGCTAACTTCCGTCTGCTTGCTGAGTTTTCCACACCGTGTGTGAACCAGCGGTACGTACTTGCTTACAAATGACCGGGGCTTTGGGCTTTAAACTCAGGGTTGGAGCTCAGTTCACAACATTTCTGGAGATTATATATCAGTACATGTGCTAATTACTTGGACTTTTAATTCCATGAAGTTAATCCACTGCTTGTTGCATGTTCCCTTTGTGTTCAGCTGGTTCTTGAGGGTTGTCCAAATCCTTTTTAAGCCATTTATATGAATAAAGCTGAAGTAGAACATACCTTAAAGAAGAGTCCCGTGTGGCTGACCTTACACGGTGAAACTTTCATGTAACTAGTTGCAGTTTGCAAATTGCATGAAACATTAATTCCTTGCAACTTGGGAGTTATATATGAAGCAATTCAAAAAGAAAGTATCATGCAACACAATTTAACTGTTAATTTCACAAGAATTAGCTTGGTTGTTTTATAAACTATTTTCTGACTAAATTATATTAAGTGGGAAGGTTACTATATTTGCATCTTTTTTATCTTATTTCGTATCATTTTCTCACCAGATAATGTCAGTGCGGATGTGTTGTATCATCTTTTTCCTCTGGCTTGTCAAAAGAGAGACAAATTGATCATTTCACACTATTCAAGGAGTTTGATCCAATGAATCTCCAGTCAGTGCATTTGCCTTTTGATTCAAGGGAAGTAATCAAATAAAAAAAATAGCTTTTTGTTGCCACCTTCTGGCATCAGTGTGAAAGTGTAGTTTGAGATATGATGGTATTTTAGATTAACAGCTCTGATTCTCATTAAAACTTTATATTAAAACATAGCCATAACGAAGCTACCAGTAATATTAGTCACCTGGTAACTGCAATGTAAACAAACTTTACCTCACTCGTGTTTATTTGTTGACGTTTAATCAACCTTGCATGAAGGCTATGACGAAAATTTCCTTCTGAAAACATTCAAAAGATCATCTGTTTTATCAATTTGTTCATTTTGCTGATAAGGTTGTCAAGTTGAAATCAATCAGTTAAACTTAAAATGTTTGCAATGTGGAAAGTTTGATGTCATCATCATCACATCATCCGCGTTTTGATTGGCTGTTTGTGTGAAGCTAGGTTCACAAAGTTGAGAGTTGTGTAATTGTTGCTGCTGTGGCAGACCACCATGCAACTCTGTTTCACTGAACCAACTAAAGTTACGTGACAGTTTCAGCGTGTAAAGCCAGCTTGTTTTTGTAGAGTGTGAAGTTACTCTTTACTGTCTTCAACATTTTCATATTTCCATCTTCATCCTGCCGGACTGTGTTTTCTTAACTGGGTGTTGTGTTTCAGCTGGTTCTTTGAGGTACTAGGTTATCCCAAGTCCTCCCGGCCCAACATGGCGAATGGCGTTGCCATGGCGGTAGTCTTTTTCATGGTCCGCATCGCCGTCATGCCAGTCTACTACAGTCGTATGTATGCGGTCTATGGCACTGAAGCCTTCTACCTGGTTCCCTGGGGTGGCCGCGTAGCCTGGATCTGCTCCAGTATCTGCTTGGACATCATGAACATTATGTGGATGCATAAGATCGCCCGTGGCTGCTACAAAGTGCTGCGCTCGGCACGCCAGAGCAAAGGCGGCACACCTCAGGAGAATGGAAAGACGGATTAAGGGAAACCAGGGTGTCAGTGGTGAGAAAATGCCACAACTCAGACAAAATGACTTCACTCTCAGTGCGTCGACGAGCAGCAGCTTGGAAACTTGCCCGTCACACCTGGGATGAGTGGTATCACAGGAACGAATGTAATGAGGGAAACTGAGATTTTTCAGAAAGCGGGCACAGTCACTGAGATGTACAGATGGACCATTCAACTGGCCGTCCCTAAGCCATGAAATGACCTCCTAGCAATACTCTGTATGCATGGCCAATTATTTTTCTCTTGAACAATTTACCACTACACAAAGAGGTCGTCCTGGGACAACGGACTGTTAGCCCAACCACAAATTGTCAAAAAGTTTACCGTTCTTTACAAACTTAGTGCTCAGCAAAAGACTTTAAAATGTTTTATTTTGTATTGTTACTTTTGCCTGAGTCCCAGAATAAAAGTGATGAAATATAAGTTAATGTTGGTGATGGAGTGAAGATTTGAGGGAACCTCTGAAACATTCATTAATGGTCAGTGCCATAAAATCATTGTCAGAAGCCTGTTTAGGAGACAGGTCAAGCATCTCTTTGTTCTCGGTGAATCTTGGGCTAAATTTGCAGGGACTTGACTGACACAATGGACAGAGAAGAACAAGTATGGATAAATCAGTTCATAACTCACCCGCTGTCATTCAGCATAGAGGTTTATTTTAAAAGCCAGCCTTTTAGGATGTTTATTGGATTATTGTGAGTCTTTGTTTCATTCATGCATTTAATGGTTAATTTAAATAAAGTAGGGTTGAACAGACATCAGTGCACTGTACTGTATGTATCTTTTGTCTTGCTGGCATCAAGACAAATAGATTCTCAAAGATACAAACAATTAAAGTCAACTGTTTTTAATGAGAATGAGACTGGTGCACAGAGTACCTTGGACAGGCTAAAAGGGAAACTGAATGTCAATGCTGTTTGTACACTGACATCAAACAATGCAAGAACATTGATTTACGTTCAAGAAATATTGAGGCAACAGACTTCTAAATCCCCATGATTAAATGTGTATACAACCTGATATTTCACAGACAAAGATATATATTTATTTCACATTGTGCAATGCATGTTAAAGGGTGAAACTGACCTGGAAAGTCATAGACAAACCTAAAAAAAAAACCCAGAGTACATACAAAGAGCAGCTGCTTTGAGGGGGCTAGTGGGAGATGTTAATATGATTTAGTTTTTCCAGC
The DNA here is from genome assembly GCA_034769285.1 of Lutjanus argentimaculatus. Classification (NCBI taxonomy): domain Eukaryota; kingdom Metazoa; phylum Chordata; class Actinopteri; order Lutjaniformes; family Lutjanidae; genus Lutjanus; species Lutjanus argentimaculatus. The sequence goes on along the minus strand of JAWZSL010000009.1, from coordinate 22,586,273 downwards.
CTCGCCCTTAGGTTTATAGAATATTCACAATCCACACACTTTGTATTTTTGATCTCTTTTTAGGCAACAACTGTTAAATTCACCCCTGGGCAACATATGCCAACAAGCTGCATGCTGTCATGTGTGTTTTCCATGAAGGAACTGAAGATTTTAGCCTGTAAATTTAAGTCAGTACATGATTTCAGTACACTCATCTTAAAAAAATTACTGATTTTGTTTCTGGAGATTTGGGTTTTATGTAAAGTCATGACATTAATCAGTGTTTCATATGGTAGCAGTTCTGTATATGTCAAATATTTTTAATTGTTTTAGAACATTGTGAATCAAATAGACTCTGCTGCATTTTACATATGATTTCCAGTCAGCTGTTAAACATAATGTGCACTCCTATATTTATTCACCAGATGGATACAAGGATTCTGTTTTGTTTTCAGTGGACATGAATATATGGAAAGGTCGTGAAGATTCACCTTGTAATTGTTTTCTCAAGCATCATTCTACTGACAAGCTGCCATGTTGATCATCAGATCATTTGTTCAAATTAAAAGTAACAATTCATTGATGATTTATGAGACATGTACTTGAATTTTTATTGTAAATGTATTTTTTGAGCTGTACATCAAAAGCTTGCGTCAAATGTTTTGTGAAACAGAAACAGGGATTGCTCGTTTTTTTATTTTAAGTATGCCTTGCTATGTTCAGCATTTAATTTTGTTGCCTTTTTAAAACGTATGATTGCACAGTGAATATTTTGTTACATTGATCCAACTCCTCACAGCACTGAAAAATGAGTTGTTTTTCAGTGATTTTCTTGTGTGTTTTCCATGTCTCATGCCTGTCTAACGTGATCGTTTGGCCTTTGTAATAGATCAGTTCGAAATGTAAAACCAAGAGGCTTGTTAAGGCTGGTTGTTTTAGTGCTTTTGTTTTGTTATGGTTTTAAAATTTCAAAGATTTATGTATTCGTGCCAGTGCTTAAGCCATTACTACTCCATGATGAAGACTTTGTTTTGTTCAAATCCATGAGCATTTTGCATACAACAGTGCCAACTTGCAACCATGATTCGATGGTTCAAATCAATTCTGTTCACATAACCGTCCCTGCACGCTGTGGCTAGTCACTGTATGGTGAGGCTCAGTTGAGATTGGCATGTTAAAACAGTGTGAAAGACTTCTTTCAGTTCAGTGTGTTTGGAACAGGATGGACTTGACAGCTCATTATGGGTGGATGCCATCTACATCACATGTGGATATCACTATCTCGCATCTTAGAAAAGAGACAGGATGTGGTATTTGTTAATATTTCACTGGAATTAAATGGAAATCATGTAAGCGTTTGAGGACAGCAGGCCAACTCTGGTAGAATCAGTTTTGGCTCTGTGTGCAAAGTCATGCATGGTCAATATGGTCTTCTTCTTCATGCACCCTCTATAACTGCATGTGGTATTGCATGGGGATTGCACTGTAAACAAAATAGCATATACATTTGCAGGACAAATTTTGTTCTATGTTTTCCTTTTCTTAGTACATGTACATAATGTTTACTTAAACGTTATTCTTGTACTGTGCCACATAATGTAATCCACAGATGATGATGATGTGATGAGAACATCATAAAGCAGATATTTAGTATAATATCCAGCACAGAAATAATCAGTAAGGGAATACTTGAATACTAATCAGCACAGTTTATAACAATCTGGGCAGTGCAAATAAACATTAATCCTATGAGCATCTTGCATTATATGCGTACCATTGTCTATAATTTATTAATCCAAGAGAAGTAAACATTAAACAAAGCAGATGCCATGGTAATAGAGAGCACGGTGCTGCTGTCAGCCACTTAAACTGATGTTGGTGTTTCTGTTCTGAATGTTGTATGGAGAGATGTGACTAGGTGGAGTATTTAGTGACATTCTATGAATGTAATGCAGAAGAAGAAATATTTGTCATTTACATTTTCATTTGTTCTTTACAATAAATACCAAATTAACTGATGTGATGTGTATCATTTGGGTTCTGACTTGCTTAGCTTTCTTAATGAGCCTCTAGACTGGGTTGAACCAACAAAGATTAATTTAAGGTTGGTTTTAAACAGAGACTAGCAAAGCTAGGTTTAGTCTAATCCAGATTTAAAATTAAGGAGAGATCTGATGCACAATAAAAAAAACTACACAAGTAGTTAAGTAAATCCAAGTTTAGTGATGTAAACCAAAATTGAATCCAGCTTAATCAATATGGAGATGCTTGCTTACCCCAAATTAACATAAATTCATTAGTTCGTATGCGCGTGCACACTTTCCTGCAGCAGCCTCTGTGGAGACCAGTCTGTCTGTCCAGACAATATATGGACATGAAGTTACTCCTCCGAGGTGGAAGTATTCAGATCCTTTACTAATGCAAATATCACACACTAAAAATACTTCACTACAAGTAAAAGTCCTGCATTCACAAAACCTTACTTAAGTAAAAGAATTGAAATATTATCAGATAATTAAACTTAAAGTAAAAGTATTCATGTTGCAGTAAAATGTTCCCTGTCACTGTTATTATATCTGATGTTTTTGGATCAATATTATTGCTTTAATGTTACTACTGTTAACTGCTGTAGATGTTTAAGGTTGGGCTCATTTTAACTACTTTATAGGCCACTGTTGAATTGTTTAATCTACAGCAATGCATCATGGTCTATAAGACTATTAAACGTCTGTAGCATCACTGTCCTGTGAGAACCATGTATCTCTAAAAAGTCAGAATCCAGCCTTTTTCCAGCTTTGTGGATTAAAAAGTGCAGTATTTGCCTCTGGGATATAGTGTAGAAACATAAAGTTGGATAAAATGGAACTCAAGTAAAGTATGAAATAAGTACAGTACTTGATATAAATGTGCTTAGTTAAAGTCCACCACTGATTACAACTCTGAACTAATGTAAGATGGAAATTAGTTGATTGACAGTTATTGATGATTGATTAAATATTGAATTATAAAATCAATTAACTGACTAGTTACCAGGCATCAGACCCAAAGCTCAGTGTTTGTGTTTTAGTATTTCTACATTTTATATATTCTAAAATTTCTTATTTATTTTAATGCCCAGTATTAATTTATCTTAAGATTCTACACAAAAATATTCTTTTCAATAAACATTGTTTTTTGTACCTCATTCTGTTCTACTTCTGATTCTCTTCTGAGTAACAATTATTTTATTTTTGTCATTCTTAACCAATTATACGTATATAACAACATTTTGACATCCCATAGCAATCTCCATGAGACACTTCATGATGACTATAACAGGTAATGTCTTACATGAGCCACTAGATAGCAGTGTTGTAACTCTCTCTAGCCTCGTTTGTGCTATAAAGACTCTGTATCATGGCATTTCAGCGGGGTTGTGGTTTGCAGGTCTGACTCGAGTCACAGCCCAGGCTCAGTGAGGTAGACCAGTGGTTCTGAACCTCGGGTTAGGGACTCCGTAGAGCTCTGAGACATTTCATGAGAAATTGATCAGGCTACCATGGGCCAGACACAAATGAGATCAGGTCCTAATAATGGCCAAATCTCCAGTAATTTAATGATCAGAAGTGTACATGAGGCACTTCTACTGTTTGTCACCTTTTCTGCATTGCCATGGGATGAATTGAGGGATAATGTTGGTAATGTCCAAAACTTTATGTTTTACAGTATTTCATGTGTGCTTCATACAGGGTGAGTTAATAAAGTTACAGTTTAACAGAAAAAGATATAGTTTGTTATTATTACTAATAAACAACACTGACCCCTTTCAAAATAAAGGCCCTGATCACAGTTTAATGGTAAGCAAAATGCTATCTACTGCTAGATTTTTAATTTTTGGTATTCCATGATGGCCTTGTGGGCGACATGAAACTTTTCAGTGGGCTACATCCGGCCCCCGGGCGGCATTTTGCCCAGGTCTGGCTTAGATGGCTTGATGGCTGCAAGGGTAAAACCACAACACAGCAGGGGGAACGCTGACAGAGTCAAGGACTGTCACACTTGAGAGAGAAAAATAAACATTCAGAAGAAGATTGAATCTTCATTTCCAAACATAGGTCACAGTAAAACATTTGCAAACATAGTCATTATGGAGACAATGGAAGAAGATCCTCAACACACACTGTAATAAACAAAAGGAAAAAATATTTGCTTTATCATGGCAGCAAGATTACAAGACTGACATACATCAGTATACAAATGTTTTCATCAGCATCACAAACAATCAATTAAATGATATACACACATATCAACCCTGCAGACTATCAGAGGCATTACAGATGTCATTACATACAGAAGTTACTTAACTGTTATACCACTGGTACTTATTGGTTACTATCCTTCCATAATCTATCTACATTATAGTTTATTTATTCTGTCATTCCTGCCTACCACAGTTTTCTCTTTTATTTGATATATACTGCATTATGTTATACTCTATACTCCTGTGTTTAAGTTTTGCACTATTTTATGTCTTAGGTTCTCATTTTTACTTGCATGATTCTCTTGTTATACACATTGTTTGAGCATTGTTGGAGGGAGCCTAAGAGTTGAGAATTTCATTGAAACTTGAAACTATTTGATGTTGGATGCAACCTCAGTGAACACTGTTTTTGAAGACTTTTGAAGATTGTGACCTTCTATAATGATTTTGTTTTTGTGCACATAAGAAAGCCATAAAACCTAAAGTAAATCTAAATGCTTTGTCTTTGTCTTTGTGAGTAGCATTAAATATGTGGGTCATTTTAAGTAGGTTAAAGAATAGTTGTGTACCAAGGTCATTGTTTTGTATTCTTAATAAACTCACAAATGATTTTAATGTTGAATGTTTTTTCGCCCAGTTGAGTTACTCAAACATTCACCTACTTTCTACATTTTAACAGTCACCACATCAGTCATAAAGAATGCATAATAGTCAGGTCAAGTCAAGTCACTTTTATTTCATGACAGATTTGTCTCAGGGCACTTTATAAATTGAGCAACTCTAGACCATACTCTTTATAAACCAAATAGTTCCGACCAAGAGCAAGCACTAGGGTGGCTGTGGCGAGGGAAAACTTCCTTTTAATGGGCAGAAATCTCTTTTTAGTGTTGTAGAATCCAAGCTGCAGCTATCATGAAACTACAACTAATTTGGCAATATATTCAGAAAACAATAACTTTTCACTGGTATTATTTCAGGCCTGGTTCTACAAGGGTGCAAAAGCATGCATTGCAACATCAGTTCAATATTTTGCACCCTCAGCTGAAATTTGAATAATTAATGCCAAGGCACAGCAGCAGGTCACGCATAAAGACATTGAAGTGACTGGAGGTTCCCGGCTGATGACCTACAGTCAGCACAATGATACTGTCGAAGGTATGTCAGGCAGAAATGCCCAGCAGGCCTGCCTGTTCTTTTCCTACACGAAAAAGCATTTTATAACCAACCAGGTCAGCTTGGAGTTGTTTTTCATGTGATTTAATGAAGGTAAACACAGTGAATGGACGTGCACGACAGCACTGCACTCTTGTGTGGCTCTTCAGAGACTGCAAATTTATCAAAATATCATTCGTTCCACTCTGACACAGAGCAAACTGTTACTGAAAGGAACAACACACTGCAGCTATCATCTGTTCATCAGGAACCACACTTGGACCTGTAACACATACTGTTTTTTATTGCTGTTGCCAGTCCACACTGTAGACACTAGTGCATCCCCACTAATTTCAGACGCACCCCTAGTTATTTTGTTCTGGAACTGGGCCTGTATTATTCAGCAGCTACTTAGGGTCCTTGTGGCCACCAGAGGGCCCCCAAGAGAGCTTAAATGTCCCTTAAAAGAACTTGAAATTTTTGTGGTATATTTTGTCAGTGGTATTCATACAAAAACATAAAATTTTGTCAACAGACAGGCAAGTAATCAACTCCTGCAGTCTCTGTCAGAGTTAGTGTCATGTCCATGCACACAGTGCGCCTCTATAAGTTTGCGACCTTTTAAGATAGAGAACAAAGCAGAGTAAAAACATGCCAGGCTGATGTATGATGTCAGCTACAACTAATAAAACTGACAGTGGGTGTATTAGATTATTTAAGGTGTCCACCGAGGTGCTGGAGGGGCCCCCAAATCAAATTCTGCTTAGGGTCCCATAAAGGCTTGGCCCGGCCCTGCCTGATGTGTTCACTGAATTGTATCATCAGACTTTGGATTCAGTGTCTGATTGTCAGTCTTAGACAGACAGGTTCTTTATAAAATTGAATTTTAAAGGTGTTTTAATGAGTGAGTGTGTGGAGAAATTCATGACTTTGCCCTTCTGGCTCCACAGAGTGATCAAAGTGCAAAATCATTATCAGACCAGATGCTCTCTTTCTGAGGACATGTGGTGTCTGGTTGAAGGGCATTTTTGTCCACAAGGTTCCCTTATCTACCTTTTGACAAGCCCCCTCTGCAAACACACTCTCACACATACACCTAGAGCAAGTTTTTATTTTAGACATTATTTTACTGTTTGAAGGTTAAAAAGCCTCTTAAACCTTTAATTAAAATATTACTTTTTTATCTTTCACTAATGGTTTGTGATGCCTCACTTTAATTATTGTTTCTGCCCGTGGGGTTGTTCCTCCCTCAGGCCTGTTAGTCTTTTCTCTGTGTCTGTTTGATGCTGCATTCGTCACCGGACATAACACACAACTTTAACATAGCACACATAACTTTGTTGAAACATTGACTGTGGAGTGAGACAGGACCACATAACTTTTCAGTCAGCTAAATCGGGACATTGAAGCCTGAGACTGAACATGGGTTGATCTCACAATCAGATCATGCCAATTTTTTCACATAATCTAAAATACACAAGTGAGCATCTCTTGTCATAGCAGCAGTGTAATGGTCTCTGGCACAACTTGACCTACTTCCCAGGTGCATGGAAATGGGGACAGGCCTGAAGAGGTCAAAACTCCGGCAACATGCGAAAAACACAGGCTAACATTGCATAGGTTTAACAATAAAGCTGTTGTATATACTTCACGGTATTGCTTGCTGATCTCATTTTATTCTCTTGTTGTGAAACAAGCTGTAAATGAACGTGGAAGAAATTAATGTTTAGTGAAAATATGACAAGTGTCATATCTTTATAATTGAGTGGGTGGAGGAATGAATTATGCAAAGCGCTGTAGCCAGAATTAGTGTCAGTGTTTGATTGATGGAACTTGAATGGCCTTAGAGAGAAAAAATAAATAAATAAATAAATAAATAAATAAATTTAAAAAATACAGGAATCAACTTATCTTTTCTCATTTACTTAATGTATTATTTATTCACATAAATTAAACTTAAAAGTTCTAGTATTTATTTTCAGAACACTTCAGAACGTATAAAAATAAGTTATTTTAACCTGAAGTCATGGTTGCTTGTTTTCACAAAAATACAAAAACTGCAAATCATGGAGAAGGTTAGCGTTGAATTCAGTTGTTTGTAATGTGTGACTTTAGAGTTTTGGTGAAATTTAATATCTTAAGCTTATTGAACTTGTTATCCTGAGTACAACTAAATTAATATCATTAACTAGAAAAGTTTATTTGTTTTTAATCATTACTAAAGTATCTCAACTTGGCTTTTCAAATTCAATCAACTTAAAATTTTAAGGCAGTCCAGACCATTACTTTTTTTATTTAATTTTAATTCAAGTCATTTCTAATGTTTATAGTGTTCAGTAGGTTATCACTTACAAGCAACCTCATTACTTACCTCATGACCTTTGCAGACTGCCTCTGGTCATCTCAGGACAGATACACTTATGTCATGGTTATGATGGGTATTCTAGGAAACAAACAGATATCCATACCTTAACCTCCACGACAAAATTATTATACAAGATAAGATAATATCAGCCCTGCGGCTGGCACTGTTACTTACCCTATCTAGGAGTCACTACACATCCTTCCAAGAAAAATAATTCCATTCACCTGCATGCTAGGGAATTATATAAAGCATGAAGGGTCATAAGGTCAAAATAATACTCCATGATATCACGCCATAAAGCAATATTATGTCCTTGATCACCAAAGCAGATAAAAGAAATTACTTAAGATCTAAGATCATAACTCCTTGCAGGAATATTAAACCAGGACTGGGTTGCACCAGCAAAGATTAATTTGATCTAAGTTTGGTTCTAATGAGAGCTCAGCAAAAAAGCTTTTAAAGTAAATCCAGATTTAGAAGCGGGGCTGTTGCACAATTAAAAACTAATCTTTTAGTAAATTCAAGTTTATTGATATATACCGAAATTAAAATGGGGCAACTTTCAGTTCCTCTGTAGTCCTAAAAAATGTTAACAAACCATTACATTGTTTGCTAGCGAGCAAAACAGTTAGATAGACAAAATTCTGGTGCAACAGATTTAAATTTAATCTAGGTTTAGAGTAAAAACTAAACTGAGGTTTAAGTATTGGTTTAATTTTAACCCCTCTTAATTTTAAACAAGTTTTAAAGTTTGGTGTAACATAATTTAGAATTAAATCCAATTTGATCAGGTTTAAAAATTAATCCTAGTTGGTGCAACCCAGCCTAACTGCTTCACTGGCTCAAATACAAATATATGTATATATGTTGTTTGAGGCTAATTAAGAAAATCTATCGACAAACTGCATGAAAATTTAAGGAAATAAAAATTCTACATAATGACTTTTAAAAGTAAATAGCAGATTATGCAATTTAAAACAGCGCTGTATCTTTTAATATGAGGAAAAAAGAGGCTGATTTTTTATTTTTTTTTTTTTTTTTTTTTTTTGTTCTTCCTGTAAAATGCTCACATTAAAAAAGATCTGGGTGGAAAAGTTAAATAACTTTTGATGTTTTTAAATAAATTAAATAGCCAAGGACACTGGCAACAGGTAAGAATTTATCAGTCAGTATAGCTGACGCAGAACATAACTGTCAAAGTTGAACCCTTTTCTCTGAAGCTGCAAGATTGCAATGAAATCTTAACAGACGACGATCACCAGATAAGTTAATAACTTTTCCCCCCACCCCCTGGGAAAAACAAGAGCTTTAAGGGAGTGGTTTCCACTGTTGTCGGTGTGGTCGGGTTGCAGTATTTATTCAGACACCTCCGCGTCTTCTTCACTTCTCTTTCTGCAAACATGAACATGGACTTTTCCAGGAACGCGGAGGAGAGGCCGGAGTCCACCAAGGCGGATGTAAAAGGTAGCTCGAGTTTTCCCATTATTGACTGGCCTACAGATGCGCTGATTTTATATCATCGCTGAAGCTTATGTGTTTTTCTCTGTCTGTTTTCTTGTAGGGAACATCCCCAGCTGGCTGCAAGGCACCCTGTTGCGCAATGGCCCGGGCATCTTTTCTGTAGGAGAAACCAGCTACGACCACTGGTTCGATGGGATGGCCATCATGCACAGCTTCAACTTTAAAGACGGTTAGTCTTACATTTCTAACTTGAAGAGCATGCTGATGTAATTAATTTAATGATGATATAATAATAATATAATAATAATAATAATAATAATAATAATAATAACAATAGTACTGAAAGTCACCTTTGCTTTACAGTTGTTGATCAGTGACTTTAGCAATAGTTCTGTTACAATATACATAAGGAAACAATAAGTAGGCTACACACAGAAATAAGGATTTTTCTCTTTCAGGTGAAATGTACCACAGGAGCAGATTTCTTAGAAGTGACACCTATAAGTCGAACATGGCTGCGAACAGGATAGTTGTGTCTGAGATGGGGACAATGGCATACCCAGACCCAAGCAAGAACTTCATTGTCAAGTAAGCATACAGATCAAATTGTTTGTTCTTCTTGTTGTACTGTCTTATTTTATGTCTTTACCAACTTATTGTTGGAATATTTTGTTTGGCATTGCGCTCTTCCACAGTTCTTTAGATTTTCAGTGTTTAATTCACAATATACAAACAGCATGTTGCAGTCAAGCAACTAAGGATCTAATATTAGCATAATCAGTCTTTTGTATTGGAGAAACCCCCACTGCTTACCTTCCTGTTGTGGGTTTGCAGATGACCCTCACCATGGGGCCCTCAGTGTGATAAAATGAGGTCTTTTATTCGAGATAACCCCCACCCCCCTTTGTAATATATCCTTCTTCAAATTTCTGCTTCTTCTTTCTTTTCAGGGCAATTACTTTTCTCAACCACACGGTGCCTGACTTCACTGACAACGGCGCAAGCAATTTCATTAAATACGGAAACGACTATCATGCCACCTCTGAAACCAACTACATTCGCAAGATTGATCCTGTGACCCTGGAAACTCAGGACAAGGTAATGCCAACCGGTGATCTTTCTCACTCAGCACAAATTAAGGGTTAACTTCTGAGCTCATGAATCGCTGAATGGTTTCATACAGGTGGACTACATGAAGTACCTGCCAGTAAACTTGGCCTCGTCCCATCCACACTATGACAAAGAGGGCAACGCCTTCAACATTGGAACTTCGATAGCAGAGAAGGGCAAGACTAAATACATCCTGTTCAAAGTCCCTGCTGGCACAACAAAAGGTACATAAACCCGATGACCTGCTTTGTCCCAACCCCAGTCAGCCGATATAACACAAGATTATTCAAATATAGTTGAAAAACAAGAGAATAGCCATGACATGTGCTTGCTGCTATTGTCTCAACCTTGAATGTGAATACAGTGTGGTTCACACTTCGCAGTGTTACACTATTGTTGCAGATTGTTAGAGTCTGGATGTAAATCTCAGCTTTTCTGTAGTAATATACTATAAAATGCTAAACAGCTGCATGGATGATATCAGTATACACTGAAGGCCTAAAAGTCACATTGCAACAAGTTATTTACAACATGTTGTTTACACACACGTACAGACATGTTGTGGACCCTTCAGGAACTGAATGAGTTTACATAAAGGGGCAGATTATGTCTCACTTTTACTGCTCCTGCTTCCTAAGTGCCCTTTATAACTAATTAACTGAACTATTATATCAATGTAAACATCGTACAGGAGTTTAGAGGAATTTTCTCTCATCAACTTAATATGAATATACAAATTATATTTGTTAATTAAAGTTAATTAATCTTAAAATTTCTAGTATTTATTTCAGAACAACCCAACATGTCTTTTCAATTTCAGTCATCTTCTAAATTTAAGGCAGCCCAGTAAATAACTTTTTTAAGTTGAGAGAAATACTTTTTTGTACAGTGTATAATTTATATACCAACAAATTAATATAATGCTTTGACAACATTTTAAGTGTCTTTTTCTTTCACATATGTTTTTAAGTTTGAGTTTTTTTTAACTTTTGCTCTTAACTTTGAACTCTCAGACAAAGGCAAGAATGTGCCTGCACTGAAAAATGTGGAGGTAGTCTCCACAGTTCCCTGCCGCTCGATGCTCACCCCCTGCTACTACCACAGCTTCGGCATGACCGAAAACTACTTCATCTTCATCGAGCAGCCTTTCAAACTGGACATCGTGAAGATGGCCACCGCATACATGAGGGGGGTCAACTGGGCGAGCTGCCTGAAATTCTGCCCTGAGGAAAATGTAAGGAGTTTCTGCTGTCTGTGTTTTGATTGATGTCATGTTTGTCAGCCTGTATATCCATAACACTGAACATAATATGAAGCAGATGTAGATTCCAGGGGAAAAGAGTGTCTGTCAGTGTTGTGGACTCTAGGGCCGGGTTGCACCAACAGGGATTCATTTTTTAACCCTGATTAAATCAGGGTTTAACTTAAAAATTATGTTGCACCAAACGTTCCAACTATTTTAAAATTGAGATTCAATTTAAACTTAAAGTTAAACACTTTAGTTTTTATCTTAAGCCTAAGCCTCTGAGCATACCCTAAGCCTGGGCTGTTGTACCTATTTTAATCTCTCAACTTTTTAGATAGTTGTCAAACAGTGGAACGTTTTGTTAACTTCTGAGTTAGCTCACAAACAGTCTGATGTTTTGTTAAGAAATATGTAGCAGCCAAACTGTTATTGTATACTTACTCTTATTGTATACTTACTCGGTCCAGACCGCACTCAGTTTTTTACATTTATTTTAATTTGGGTAAACAAGCATCTGCATTCTTTATTCTAATTTCCATTTACATGAATAAACCTGGATTTAATGAAGATTAGCTTTTAATTGTGCAACAGATCTCTGCTTAATTTTAAATCTGGATTTTAAACCTAGTTTTGCTAAACTGACTGGAACTAATCTTAGATTAAATTCATCTTTGTTTGTGCAACCCAGTATCAATTTAGTTTCTTCTTGTAGCATAACTGTCCACTGTCTTTCTAAACATTTATTTCTTCAACAGACTCTGATCCACCTGATAGACAGAAAGACTGGCAAAGTGATGGAAACAAAGTACTACACTGGAGCAATGATCGTCTACCATCACGTGAATGCTTTCGAGGACGATGGTCACGTGATCTTTGACGTGATCGCCTACAAGGATAACAGCCTTTATGATTTGTTCTACCTGAGCAAGCTGAAGGAAAATACCAAGTTTGCAGATGGCACCTACTCCAAACCAAGCTACAAAAGATTTGTACTTCCCATCCACTCAGACAAGGTGAGACTTCTTATCAAATTTAATTTGTTTACTCCTGAAAGCTGGAGGTGATGTTCCTTTAATGCTTAATTATTTCCTTTCTGACTGTGTTTTGCAGGGTGTTGCAGTTGGAGAGGACATGGTGAAACTCAAATACACGACAGCCAGCGCTGTGAAGGAGAAAGAAGGCAAACTCATGTGCCAGTCAGAGGTGCTCTGGGAAGGTAAAACCACTAGTTTTCTTACATTTTTAATGACATATTTTTATTTGAGAAAAGGGCATTGCTTACCAGCATTTGACAAGAAACATTTTCATTTGTTTTTCCTACCCACCACCCATACTGCCTATACAAGATAATGTATAAGAAACAATCTACAGGAGATTATAATCCCAAATTGAGAAATAAAATAAACAGACAGATACAAAAATTACAGTAAAGCACTTCACAGACAACAAAATACAAACACTTACATAGGAATATAAATAAATCAAATCTGTGGATTTTCTAGTATATATGCTAATTTACCTACAACTCTTACAAATACACTCTGAGAGCTCTATAAGGGGTCCCTGGTGAGGGCCATTCGTGAACAATAAAGATTACAGATCCTGCCTAATTTGTGGGAGAGTCTTAAGTCTTTCAGAATAAAGTACCAAAGGATCCTCTTACATTGCATCTTAAAGAGTTATTAATTTGTTCATACAAACACAAACACTGTCTTTTGATTTCCTTCAGGTTTTGAATTACCCAGGATAAATTATGACTTCAACGGCAACAGGCACCGGTTTGTCTACGGAAGCTGTGTGGAAGAGTCTGGACTGTCAAAACGGGTGAGATTCCCTATCGTCTTTAATCTGGCTATTAGAAAACAGAACTGGTGGGAACATCCGTCCTTGTGATTTCTTACAGTCTCATAAGTGTTATTTGCCAAGAGAGACCAGGAACATCCAGACTCTTTAAGAACAGATATTTTGAATATAGGACTATTGGGAAACAGATTGTTCCTGACAGCATTGTTTTTGCAGAGGTAGGAAGCAAATTGCAGAACTGAGAATTACCAGTTGGCACAAATACTTCGGTGAAGTGTGAATTGCCGATTGCCCTAAGAAACCACGTCATAGCTCTGGCTGTAATATCCACACGTCCTTTCCCACTGGGTACGCTTTTACATCAAGGTACCAAAAACAATGCAAAGAGGCTTCAAAGTATTGAATAACAAAGCTCTTATACTTTGGAAAAGAGCTTCCCTTGCGTGTCACTACATACTCACTGTCCAGAGATGTAGAGCCTGCAAAGAGGAAGGTACAAAAGGAAACATCTTGGATTAAACAATTAGATCTTTATGTTTATTCCCACTTGGCACAGAAACTTAACAACAAATGAGAGCTTTGAGGGTTTTTTAAATGGTGCTTTATACAATGTGAATCAACAGCAGGATGAGCAAAAGGAAAAAGCAAACATTATGTTGATCACAGTCATTCATAGAGTTTCCTTATAGGAAGATGAGACCTTGCACATTTGCGTCAGGCCCAGACATGTTTGAATTGATTGTTCATCAACAATAAATGAATAAAGGCTAAAGGAGACCCTGGAGGTGGCACCTATTCCTTATTTAGAGCCCACAAAAAACTCAAAGAACTAGGATTATTGTCTTTCATATGTGCTGACATACACAATATTTTGTTGTTTATTATACTTCCATATTTTAGCTTATTAATGAGGAAGACAGATATGACTAAGATGTGCACAAATGTGCTGAAAAAGTAAAATTGTGACTCTATAAATGGCCCAGATGTGAACACGAGTGGCTGTCTGTCCCTGTGTCAGCACTGTGATTCACAGACAACGTGTCCAGGGTGCACCCCGCATTGCCATTGGCATCTTGCTGATATACCCTCGAGAAAAATTACATAATTTCCTCATGAGCATGACCCTGAACCGTCACTCTGACTAAAGTCATCCGAGCTAATGCTAGGAAAAGAGTTGTCAGGTCCTGAATGGATATGGCCTATTGACAGTGCTAAAACTAAATCTGCTTTATAACTTTATAGCTCTACCACAATATCACGTTTCCACATATATGGCTTTCAGTTGGGGCAAAGTACTGCACGGGCAGTCAGTGTCCACAAGATAAGCTCTTTATGCAAGGTGCTGTTTATGCAACCGTAAGGAAAGAATGAGTGAGAAGAATGATTTGGTCTTAGAAAATCTGACTAAAACCTTTATACAGCTTAATATAGCAAATTAACAGTAACATGCTTATTAAAATAAAATTAAACATGGTGTGATTTCCTTTCACTGTAGCTCACAAACATACTGACTTTTTTTTGTGATTTTTTTTAATGATCAACCAGTCCACACATTGTGTTTGTGTGTAAATAACTGCTGATTACAACCTTTCTGTAGGTATTATGAGACAGGATGAGGAACTCGGAGTGCTAGTTTATGATGGGCTGTTTGAGCAGACTTGTTCAAACTGTGACTTAATTATTTTTCCTAATCTGTTTGTTCACTGTAGGCTGGGAAGTTGGACACAGAAACGAAGGAAATGCTTCACTGGAGCGAGGACAACTGCTGGCCGTCAGAGCCCGTGTTTGTCCCCAGACCGAACGGAGAGTCTGAGGATGATGGTGAGATACTGTGTGATGTGCATGCGCAATGCATGACATGTATATGTATGCTAGAGTACAAATGGACAGGTGGTTTCATCTGTATTGACATGTCAACATTTTTGACATCATGCATTGCACTCTGACAATAACCTCCTCCTTTCCATTTGCAGGTGTGGTCTTAATATCGGTTATCAACTCCAACCCAGACCAGTCTGATTTCATGCTGATTCTTGATGGCAGAACTTTCAAAGAAGTAGCTCGAGCAAACGTGAACACTGAGCTGCACAAGGATATGCATGGATTTTTCATCCCACACGAAAATTAGTCAGTTGTGTATTTGCAAGGTCTTCCAAAATCTGTGCTTGCATGGCACAGGAATCTATCTGAGCATGATGAGACTGTGCATGGTTTCGTGGACTCCTTCATCTCTGTAAAATTACAGCAATTGCATCAAAACAGAATTTATTGGTATGTTCATTAATTAGAAACATGCAAATTTATCGTTTTTTGTATGGATCAAAATTTTGCTTAAGCTTGTATATATATTATGACTGTTTGTCATGTCATCTATTATTCTGTTGCACTACTATGACCATTATTATACTTGTGCTTCTCCTTTTCATTAAAAAATAAAACATTTAAAGTTTAAGACAGTCTCTTCAGTCACTATAAACTGGTTAATAAGAATGAATCCAACCACTGTTGGGAGGAACCATGGCGATGCAGATCACAATTATGTATTCTTTTTACATACAGTAGGCAAAGCACAAGAAGAAGTAGGTCCTAGTCTCACCTTTAACCTAGTAATCTAGGATAAGTTACCTCACAAGCAAAGTCCATTCGATCTGCTTCCTTTAGGCACAGCACAGCGAAAGAGAAATTCTTTGAAGTTCTTTTCTACAAAGGGGGGTTGTTGTGTTTCAAAGTAAAAGTAAAATATGTGCTTAAGGGACAATTTGAGTCTCACTGATGTGTAAAAGTTGCCTTGTATCACAGTTTTGTGGGCTTTAATGATTAAAGATTATAAACTGTATATATGTACTCAGATTCTTCTGATGACAGTGTCCGTTACATCACAGAGGCCTATCACCACAGTATGTTTCAATCAGGAGAGGCTTACCCGGAACAGAAATTGAAAGAATTATTAATTTTTAATTAATTTATTTAAGAATGTGAGGAGTCTTTGCCAATTAGACTCCACCATGCTGTCATCTTTATGGGGTAAAGAGACCATGGGTCACACAGAAACAAAAACAACTGTATTTTCCCTTCACTTACCAGGCAGCAGCAAATTCTAAAATTAGTCACAGAAAATGCAGTGCCCTACCCTACATGCTTGAAAATGAGTTGGCCCCTACTCACCTCCAGATGGCTAAATAATCAATAGATCCCTTGTGTCTTTGATTACAGTGGTGTAGTTGTACTTAAAATCTGAGTCACATAATAAAACAATTTTTATCTGATCCAGGGTTTGGAACTGTTTCACCATTCCACCAGTCCTTCCTAGACAGTCTGAGTTGACCCCTGGATGAGAACGTGTGAGCAGAGGAACAAGGAGGAGGAAGATAGTGATTACAAAAAAATCTGAAACTGTGTAAAACATAAATAAAACAGAATGTGATCATTTGCTAATACTTTTGACATGCTCAACTGATAACGGTAGAGAGACAATAGTTATATAACGTTTTTATATCATCAACTTAATTAAATTTTAGAAATATATGCCTATGGTGAATTAGCAGCCAGCAACACGTTTCAAACAAGTTGGGACAGAAGACTGGGAAAGTTGTGGAATGCTGAAAAAACACCTGTTAGGAACATTCCACAGGTAAACCGGTTAATACAACTTTTTCACAGCTGCCACTTCTTGGAAATAGCTGGGTAAACACATGCTTTAACAATGATACTAGCTAAAGGTTTGGGTCCCTTCAGGTTAAGCACGATGCTGCTATTGTGCATGTTGGCTCACTGAGGACGCTCTGCTACACTTTAATTAGTATCATTGGTAACACCTGCGTTCACACTGCTATTTCATCTCAGGATGGTTGCCATGAAATAGATCCACAAGGCTAAACAAGCTCATGAAAACCATGACATGGACTGAAAAAAACAAAACAAATTCCCTGCAGCAGGCACAGGTTTGGAGAGGTGACCGTGACTACTGACCAGTTAGGAGTAATTTTGACTGAAGATCTGGAGAAACAGAAAGCCTTTTTGATTGACTGCCTGCTGTCATGTATTAAACATCAGTGGGTTAAAGTAAACTAATATTCCGTGCTGCTTTTTTAGAAGAATACTTAAGTTTTACTATTTTTTAACACAGCATAGTTGAGTAATATTTACTGCAAGTAACGTAACAGTACTCGTATTCTTTCCACCACTGGATATTGTACTACATGGGCTCAGGAACACGTCATTAAACAGATGTCCGTAAACACAGTTTGTTTGCAAATGGTTGCATTCTGCTATGATTTATACAGCCGTACAACCTTACTGAAGTAAAAGTATGGAAATATTATCAGATAAATATAAAGTTAAGAATATAAGTAAAAGTGGTCATGTTGCAATAAAATGTTCCCTGTCAGTGTTATTATATCTGATGTTTTTGGATCAATATTATTGTTTTAATGTTACTGCTGTTTACTGCTGTAGATGTTTCAGGTTGAGCTCATTTAACTACTTTAGAAGCCACTGTTGCCTAGTTTAATCTACAGCAATGCATTATGGTCTATAAGACCGTCAAATGTCTGTAGCAGCACTGTCCTGTGAGAACCATGTATCTTTAAAAAGTCAGAAAACAGCCTTTTTTTCAGCTTTGTGGATTAAAAAGTACAGTATTTGCCTCTGTGATGTAGTGTAGAAGCATAAAGTTGAATAAAATGGAACTCAAGTAAAGTAATGTTTGTATTACACTGGTCTATAATGGTAGAGCACCAATCCTATCACACTGGCCAACAATCACAGTATCTATCCCATCATAGACCAAAAATCACACCATAGGACATCTTAGGACATCTACAGGACACTTGTAGTAACAGTATCTATAATTTCAAAACAAAACTGAGGAGACCACTAGACCACTAGAGGGAGACAATGACTTTGTTTACTCAGCCTTATCATCTGTCCAACACGCATGAATTTGTCAAGACGCTAAATCGTTTTTCACAGGTGAGATTTACTTGCACATCAAAAACTAACAAAGTTAACAAAATATAATATGGCGGCATTATACAATAATGTCATAGACAACACAGTGACATGACTCATTAATGAGCTGCATAAAATAACAATATGGAAAATACAACATGATTGTGGGTGCTCCAGGTTACCTACAGTGCAACAGTACTGGTCATTAAATCACACAAAACCTGACTCAATGTACGAGTTATTCTTGACCTGTAAATACGATGTAAAAAGTCATTTATCAACAAGTCATCATGTCAGTGTTATATGAATACCAGATTGACAGTCGGAGTGCATATCCACATATTTGATTGCTATAACAGAGAAAGGCAGTGTATCACAGGTACCATTCTAGTATGAAGAGGAGTCGGTCTTTCTGAAAAATAAAAGGTTGACTGACGAGAGAAATGCAAAATTCATAGGTAGTCTGTACAGTCACAACAATAACCATCCTAACAGACACCCCATACACAGAAAAATGCACATTTCTAATAAACAATAATATAATATTATATAAATAACACACTTGAGTGCAATCAGTATTGTAACTTTTCTAATCTCCAGCAGCAAATCAATTGTTTATCTCCATATCCACCATAAACCAAATCACATTTTAAATACACACATCCTCACACACACTCACGGACACACATCTGGATATGATAAATGGCAGTGCATTGATATGATTGGTATGATATGGACACTTTTTGTATGTTGTATGAAAACCTTACACCTTGTACTTATCTCTACTTAGGCCAGGTTGCATCAACAAATATTAATTTAATATGAGATATGTTTTTTGTTTTTTTTTTTTTAAAGTTGAGCAAATCTAGGCTTAAAATAAGCAAATCCAGATTTAGAATTAAGCAGAGCTCTCTTGCACAATTAAAAACTTATCTCTGTTCAGTAAATCCAAGTGTAATGATTTGAATTTGATCAACATGGAGATGCTTGCTTACCCCTAATTAAAATAAATAAAAAATAAATTTGAGTGCTGTTGGGACATAATAAATATAAAAGATGGGGGGAAACCTTTTTGGCTGGCCTGTATTATTCAACAAAACATCATATTGTTTGCTAGCTAGCAAAAGACATGTTACATTGTTGATAAGATAGTTAAGAAGTTTCTTTTTTGTTAAACAAAAAACCTTCTACTGTTTGCTAGCTAGCAGAAAAGATAGTGATAGTTTGTCAGAGAAGCTCTAATGTCTCCTGCAACATAATTTAAAGTTGAACAACGATTGAATCGGATTTAGAAGTAATCCTTGTTGGTGCGACCCAGCCTCAGTAATCAAACAGATTTAGTTTTAATTCCAAAACTATTAACAAGTTCATGGCTCACTACAGTGAAAGTTAGAAAATGTTCACATTGAAAATCAGAGTGGAAATATGCAAATCAGTAGAGAGATATCATTCCTGACATGGATAAACAAACAAACAAACAAAAAAAAAACACAATACCACCCTCCCTCGAGATGTTCAGTCTCACTGTGAAAACACTGGAGTGCAGCTGTGAGATAACGTCCAGCAAGCTCACACAAAATTCAAAAGACGGACAGAGCTTGATCCATGGCCTAAAATAAACAAAAATAAATATGGGAAACAGTGAGCACCGATGAAGCAGAGGAAGAGTAGGTGTCCAATCACTGTTCACGGCTCCCTGGAAGTGTTTCAGCCATATCAGTGTTTTGGGAGGGGGAGGGAAGACGCAATTTTAATTCAGTGGAAACACTTAAGCCTGCCCCAAAAGCCTTGAACGGCCTCTTTTCCCTTCTCTACTTTCTTCTCAGGATCGCCGATCGTCAAACAGGGCTGCTTTTGGTTGTTGACATCATGCTGCGTTCATCGTGCGTCACGTTCAGTCTCGTATCAGCAGCCGTGAAGGAAAGGCAGCAAGGAAAGGAGGTTTTTTAAGGAAATTGGAACACCCTCCAAGTTCAGAAGGGAAACTGCGCGGTGGTTGCCATAGCGATGACTTCCTGATGGCGGGATGGTGGCAGTGGAGGATTTTGCTGTGTCTGTTCATAGTCATTTGATGCAACTGGCCAGTTAGCGGCCTAGCATTCAGGGATCAGGTAGACAAGAATAAACGGCTGTTTGAGTCCACAATTGTCAGCAGCCCGTTGCTGCTCAGTTGCCCTCAGCTTGAGTCTCCTTTTCTTTATCTGGAGATTCTGGGCTCTTCTCAGAGTCTTCTCCTTCATCACCTGACAGACAGAAAGAAAGACACACAGAGACAGACAGCCAGTCAGTTTCATGCATAAGTTACTACGTATGAAGTCAGTGATGCGAATGAGGTTGGTTGAATCAGCGAGTAAGTCACCGTGAACACAGCAGAAGTCACCAAGGATGAAGAAGAAGAAGAAGAAAAAGAGAATCAACTCTTAACAGTTCATCCCATTTAAAGTAGACCAAAGGGAGACACATTTGGAAACAGACAGACAGAAATAAACATAAGGTGTTTTAACGTGTTTTAGGACAGTGGCTCTCAAAAAAGGGTCCAGGGACCCCTAGGGGTCCATGGCACTCTGCAGAGGGATCTGTAAAAAGTTTTCAGATTCATTCATTTAAATTATCATAATATTAAAGAAATATTCATCATGTTTTTAACAGGTTTCATAGTTCAACAAAACAATATTTTAATTTTTAAATCTAAAATAGCTAAAATATTAGAAAATGTTCTAATCAGTCTAATCTAATCTAATCTCATCTCATTCATCTCTCTCATCTCATCTCATCTCATCTCATCAATCAGTCAATCTAATCTTATCAATAACTCTTAAATAAATCTTCAGTCAAGCATCCATCACCCATTAATGGTGGAAACCAGCTTTCAATGTCTTATTCAAGTCCTTGGCTAGCCTATTTTATATTTTTTTATTATCTATATTTTTATATATATTTATTTAAAATAATATTATTTATTTTATTTTATTTTATTTTATTGAGTGAAACACTCTCTTGAGGTATGTGTATGTTGTGGGAATTCTATGTTGACAGTGCAAATATTTAATGCGAATATCTTTCTACATTTCTCTTGTGTCGTTCTTCTACATAAGTGAGTAGAAATTTATTCCAAGGGACACACATAAGTTGATCTGCATATATTTTCCATTTTGTAAAAGGTCCTTGGCTTGGATAAAATTGAGAACCTCTGTTTCAGGAGATATACAAATATAAATACTAAAATCCAGGAATCTGTATCATTGCTTAACAGGACACAAGTGCAGAGAAAACACCACAATTTTTGACGACAGACAAAAGCCACTGAACTAGTTAAATAACTTTCTTAGCGAGGCAGAACTGACTTGAGTGGAGGAACACTGGCATCTCCAAGACGCAACCATGATCTAGGACAACAAAGTATAGTAGTGTGCCTTACAGGTGAGGCAAATAATGAGACTGATCAGCCAAAGCAAACAACACCTGCCAGCACAAATGTTGGGGAATGCCCATGACAGCCCCAGATTAGCACCAAGTTTAAGTACTGTTCATAAGATGGTGTCATACTTCAGTGAAAAGCCTATTCTTAGTGTATGTGCTCTGGAGGTTCCAAGTTTCTACACTGCACTCTTGCATACTGCACCATGATTGGCTTCAAACTAGTTGACGTCACAAAATGATCAAGTATGACATGACTTGAAGTCAAATTTAAGGTGAGCACTGAAATAGTGTTTTGTGTCAAACTCAGGGGGACAATACCTTTTATCCCTTGGTGGTGAATGAGAACACTTGTTTGTATTCTCACTATAAATAGCCATGTTAAAGCCACAGAAATGAAAACATTTGGGCTTTGGCAACCCCTGGTGGTAGTATTAAAAAAGACACTGCACTGTCCACCTGTTGGTGCACACTCCATAGTCTTGATAGATGAACTTTACAATATTCCAGATTTACAAGCTATAGGCTGGGTTACACCAGCAATGATTAATTTTTAACCCTGATTAAATGATGGTTAACTTAAATTTATGTCGAATCAAACTATCTTAAAATTAAGGAAGATTAAATTTAAATCTCTTTGTGACCTCAGTTTAGTTTTTACCCTAAAAAATAGATTAGATTTAATTCTGTTGCACCAAAACTTTAAACTGTAATCCAGTACTAACTTTAAACTTTCACTGGAAGAGGTTTGACTTTTAAAATAACTGCCTTTTTGAGCAAAATAATTCTCTGTTGAGCCATCCTGAGCACCCTAACTAGGCTAGCCACCTTTTTTCATTAGCCAGTGAACAATGTAACACATGAGGCTAAGCAATTCACCATATTCACATGGCAGCCATTCAGCTTTTAGCTCACTGGCAAACAATGCAACGGTTTGTAAACTTTTTAAGCTAAGCTAACATTTGCTTTACTTTTTAGCTAGCTAACAAACAATTCAACTTTTTGTTAACCTTTTAGAGAATACAGAGCAGCGGAAAGTTAATTTGATCTTAATTTGAGTACGTAGCATCTCCATATTAATTAAAGCAGTAGTTCCTAAAGTGGAGGTGGGCTCCCCTGGGGGGATGTCGATGATCCATAAATACAGAGTGAAACAAATTAAATGAATATGATTTATGTAGGGGAAATAAACAAACAAGCATGATATCATACATAAAATACTATCATAGTAACCTTTATTTCACTAAAATTAAACTTGAATCCTTTTTCATCAGTTACTTCCCCAATTATTGTTAATCATCATTA
Organism: Lutjanus argentimaculatus; assembly: GCA_034769285.1. NCBI lineage: Eukaryota > Metazoa > Chordata > Actinopteri > Lutjaniformes > Lutjanidae > Lutjanus > Lutjanus argentimaculatus. Next base: position 22,563,245 of record JAWZSL010000009.1, on the reverse strand, counting down.
TCTGATTATCATAATCTGTGCTGTTATGACCAGTGATGTTTCTCACCTGACTTGTTGATGTTGAGCTGTGCCAGACTCTCTGACAGGTCAGCGGGTCCCTGCACTCCAGGGGCTGCTGCGATTTCATGGATGGCATTCCTGCGGCCGGACCGTCGAGAGGCGATGAAGTCCTCATAGGTCGCCTCCACATCCGTCATCGCTAACACACCTCACCATAGCAGGGCCTGGCACACACAGCAGAGCACACTTACCGCAAACACACACACAAATGTGCACTACATGTTTTTTTTAGGAGAATGACTGAAATGCTGAGAATTTGTGAAGTTTGTCCTAAGCAGCTTCACACAATGGATGCATCGGCATGTTGACATGAAGAAAGTGGCACAGTGGGTTACCCATTCAATACATCCCTCCCTTCTCTTTTCTTATGACCTAATCCCTGATTAATCTATTTTAATCTCAGTCTAGGGGACAGGCGACACCAGCGACACAAAGGAAACAAATTCTCTGAGAAGAAATACCAGGCAGTGGAATGGGAACACAAATGAGAGTGCTGTTGAACTGATGCAACACAGAAGCCAAAAACACACACTCAAAGGGGTAATTATGGCACAACGGAGGACAGTACTGCATTCAAATGTCATCCCACTTGAGTAAGCATGGAGCACGATCAGAGCTGTGTTGCCACGGAGATTTAGGTTAAACCCCTCTGTTGACATTCTAACACTCAGTATCAATCTGCCTCTGCAAGGCTACCCCTCAGCATGGGGCAGGTTCTGGCTTCCCTGGCCCATTTTCACTAATTAAAATCCATCAGTGAGATTTTTTTGAACTTCATCCATTTATAATATGTGTACTTGTTTATCATAAAAGAGTACAAAGAAAAAACAAACTTTTCAGAGGGGAGGCTCACTGGAAAGTTTGGTTTTGCTCCAGTACAAATATATATATCTATATATCTATCTATATATATATATATAGTTTGTTTGTTTGTTTTTAATCAAATGGAAATTTGCCAAAACATGACCCCAGATCCCACGTCCATTTGTGGCTATTTCCAAAGCAGTGCGAGCTTTGATTGACCACAGCTATTTTTGGACGCCTCCCCTCTGTCATCATCTGAGCACGCTCCCACTCAGCTGTCATTCTCAAAATGGTGTCAAGACGGGCAAGACCCAACAGATGTTGTCCATGTACAACTGTCAGGCTCAACATGGGGGAGCGAGAGACACAAGATGACTGTTCTCCAATATAAAAACAGAGAATTAGTGTATCATGTCAGAGCCAAACTATGATGCTGAGTCAGTGATGATAATGTGTTGGTAGATTTTGAAAATATTATAAAGAGCTGCATGATCAGTGATTTTACAGGGACTTCTCTCATGGTAAATGATTAGAGCTGATTAGTCTCAGTCAAATTCTTAGATACAGTCATATGAGGCACAAAATACAGGAGAGCAGGGCTTCTTGTCCCATGGGTATGTTGTCACACTGGTAAAATCTCCAACACCAGAGGGCGCCTTCGAAAAAAAAAATACAGTTGAATGTGCAAATCACTGTTCTGAAGTCATTTTACTATTGACATGCAGAAAATGTCACTGTAATCTGAGGGGAGAACAATTCTCATATTTTTCAACCAAGTAATTTGTGTAAGTTCAATGATATTATTTATGGACAGGGTAGAGAAAATGTGTATTTTGATATCTAAATAAAAGTTCTAAAGCCAGCTTGTGGTATAGCTAGCAGTAGCATACACGTCATTCCAGAGCAAGTTGTCTCAGTGCTTTTGGGACAAATCATCAAATGTGACAATTTTTCCCAGTATGCATTATCCAGTTGCAGCCCGCAGAAGATGACTTTGCTAGTTGCTAAAGTTATACAAGTGGTTACTATCCAACATTTAAACAACAATGTGTGTGTTGATATACTGTTTCACACAGTGTTAGAAAAGATTAAAAGGTAGGAATACATAGTATTAATACAATACATATAATGATAAAATATTTTTTGTAGAAACATTAAAATATGGGAAGGAGAAAATTAAAGAAGGGGAAATTGTTGTTAAAACTGTTCATAAAGAAAAGATCAACAATGGCAGCACACTAACTAGCATAATGCTAAGGGAATGAGGCAGGTAAAACTGGAGAACATTAATAATATCAAACCACCTGTCTAAATAAATCAGACTTTTAACCACAAAAATGAGTGTGAAGAACACGAATATAATGTTAGAATTTACCCTGCATAATGTAAAAACTTATCCGGTGACGGGGCAACTTGCACATTCTGTATGGTTGACCATTTATAACTCTGTACCAAAGTGTGAAGTAAAACATTTAAAGATCATACAGTTGCGGACAAGAATTTATTTCATTTAATGAGGAAAATGAGTGACTCTGAAACTGAGAAATTGTTGAGTTGAGATGCCCCAGTCACCCCTACTTTTATAAGGAACATGGTGCTTAATGCTCACAGACAAAATATGTCAGCAACATAAGTAAATCTAATTTTCATTCTTTTATCATTACTGATTCATCAAGTTCATTTGTAACTGTTGGCAAGTGTAGATATTTTTGACTGAAGAAGTGCTTTATTTGTAGCTAAGTGACAAAACATTCTTGGCATGTGTTTCTTTAGCTTATAAAATATTAATTTTACAGTTTACATAATTTAGTCACACCGATGCACCCATGAAGTGGACATCAGTTTAGCAGTGTGCGTGTGTGTGTCTTGCTTGTGCAGAAAGCATGCTCGTGCTGTCCTTATGGCTTTGCTCCCATGTGGGAACCAGAGCTCAGCTGGCCTGAACGACAATATATCCAGCACAGACTCCAAACAAATGATCAAATCACTGAATAATACAACAGGCCTGCATGCTCTGCCCTCTTTGTCAATAACTAGACAGAGAAGAAAGAAAAACAAACTTGGCTGCTCCTGCTCTGCAACCATTTGATTTGTTGCGCTGCCAAACAGAAAATTAACGGTGAGTGTTGCTGTGATGAGAGGAGTGCAGGAATGAAGTCCCATAAACTTATGCCAGTGTTATTCTAGGTGGCCTGGGCGTTACTGGGAATGATGCCCAACACCCTCTCTGTTTCTCTCACAGGCCTCACACACACACACACACACACACACACACACACACAGCCTACACAAACACACACTTCACATCCATTTAGAAAAGTAATAATTCCCAAATACAGCATTACCACTACCTAGGGCTGCAATTTACGATTATTCTCATTAATGTGTTGAGCATTTTTTCACTTAATCGATCGTTGTTTGGTCCTAAAATGGTGACAAATGTTGGTCACTGTCTCTATCTTATCCTATTAAATCTATGGGCTATAGGATTATCCTATGACAGGATTAGTTCAGTGATGTATTGAATGCCCTTGCCGTGGTTCTATATGAGCTGTCATTAGTCCGTTGAAAACATTTATCAGAATATGGTCTACATAATTGATGCCCTCCTACATTTATTATCTCTTAAAGGCTAAGTGGAGGCGCTGCAGCGCATCAAGTATAGCGAAAAGAGTCCTCTAATAATTCACTTGCATTGTTGACACAGTGAAGACCAAGCCTTTACATTAGGACATGCCATTAATGATGCAGGACGATCGACATATTCAAACTGGTTTCAATAATAAATCAACAGCCATATGTCTTTCTCTTGTGACAAAGGAGACCCCCATAGAGCTCAGTCAGTGCCAGTGAACGCAGCCTGCATGGAATAACGATAACAGGAACACACGCTCTAGTCCTACAGTTGTTATTATTATCAGCAGGTACCTGTTTGGGTTAAAGGGCTTCCAAATATTCGCAGGGGTCAATCGCATCAGCCTGAATGCCACTTCGGTATTCCCCGTTGCGCTCACGAAAGAGGATTTACCAACGCCAAGCCAATGCAAGAATAGGTACTACAACTTCCGGGTATAAATTTCAAAATAAAGCTTTTATTGTGAAATAGCCTGTAGACAAGCAGCAGATGCACATGAAGTAGTCATTCTAGAGATATTCAATTCGTAAAGTGCACACATCAGTTTAATGAAAAGTCAATACATCTTAGTCGGGGGCTACAGTAAATAATCCCTCAAAATATGACGGTGTACATTCACTGTTTTGTTTGCCATAAGGGACAATGTATCCATGTGCAAATTTAATTCAACCAAAAAATATATCAAAGGAGCAACTTTGATATATTTTTGTACAAAAGCAGTGGTGTTTCCACCATAACAACCACAAAATAAACACCAAAAATAAAATTATGTAAGAAAAATCTCATCCTTCCTTTTCCTGTGCTACTCACTGTAACTTTGCCTGGGAAATGTAAAGATAGGCTCACTTCATCTGATTTCATGGAGAAGAGAGAAGAGAGAAAGAAAAGCAGAAAAGAGAGAAAGAAAAGCAGAAAATAACAGACAAAAGGCTATTATCATTACATAATATTATAGCCAGCAATCTTTTAGAGAAAACGTGTTGCTGCTAAACAACAAGAAGTCTTAAAATTGTCCTTATTCAGATGACCCCAGAAGGACCCCTACAGTAACAATTTTCAATGAAAGCTAAAAGGTCAGATGACAGATGACCAGACAGGGCAGTTATTGTGTGTGTGTTGTGTGTGTGTGTGTGTGGTGTGGGAGGGCAGGATCAGAGTCATTGTGAGAACAGTGATGTTGTTGTGATGAAGGCAAAGAGGCCATAGCCATTCAGTAACACTGTTTACTGTGGTCTCATAGCATCTGGCTGTGAATTAGTCCATTCAGATGACACATGTGCTCAATATGCCAAACTGGGAACTTCCGAGTGCTCTGGGCAAGTGTTTGAACTAACAAAGACAAGAAGGGCAGACACTAGGTTCATTGTTGTCTTTCACCAGTCAAAGTTGAAATAAAAAGTAAACCAACCTACCAAAAGGCCTGGTTAAAAGTGTAAAAGCCACAGTTTCCTAAATAATAATAAGCTAAATAATATCATTTAAAACATGTGTTTCTTGTCTGTTTCATTAGGAAAATCATTCATCACTATTTTTCCATCTGAGGCTGGGGACTATATTGCTTATTTTTCTATTCATTCAATCACTGCAGTTAGTGGAGACTAGTTATTGTCATTTTTGGACCCTTGCAACATCTGAATTGACTAGATTTCAGACAAATGAGACCAAAAAATGCAAATATGATGATTGTTTTCCCTTTAATGCCATGTTTGGGAATAATGATGGCAACAGGAGAACAAGGCTTGTATCCCACGCCCCAGCACTATTCACTGTAAGCCGTGTAGTAACAACCAATCAAATGCTCGGATGTTAGCACATGAGGCGGCATCAGACAATCCAGTTGCTATTGGTAGCCAAAGATCAGTAATGTCAAGATACTTCACTTTCAATCCAGCCTATGCAAACCCCCGTCTGTTAGACCTGAATTATATATATTGGAACAAGAGTTTACAAACAGAATACGGATCGATAATTATTTATTGCTGTATCTAGCCGACACAAATGAAAGAAATCTATGAGAAAATCCTTGTAATGTAACGCATTACGGGTGGGGTATAGGTAATATCGCAAATTTTGAGACCGAAACCCCTTTGTATTAGCGAAGCAGGAAGTGCGCAGGGGTGAATCATCTCACTCGGCCTGTGAGCTTTTGGCCGTCTGTAACAACAGCAGCATCAGACGAGAGATAACCTAATGATGGAAGAATTTGAAGGTGAGACAAATTGGCGTCCAGGCGTTTACTTTAGCGGTTTATTGCAGAATCGAGCTTACAACCTGTCCTTTTTTTGAGACTGGCGGGTTCGTGGCTGTTTTAGCTTGCCACTTTTTTTTTTTGTCAGCGTCCTCCTTTTTTGTTTGGGATTTAGCCCAAGTAATGCTAGGTAACGTCAGGGCCAAAGATGAAGCTAGCTTCTGACTGTCTGCGAATGAATGGGTGTGATCTCTGCATTAGCCACAGGAGCTAACCAGCGTTAGCATGTCGTTAACTGCTGAGCCTTGACATGAATGAGCTGAACCACAGTATGAAAAGAAACCGCTGGATGTTGATTTTGTTGAGCAGTGCTTAAAGTCACCGTTATGTTGACGATGCAAACGAATCTGTAATCTCAGCTAACGTGAACTTAATGTAACTGTCTGACTACGTTAACTCTTGTCAGTTTTCACCATTTAGGATTTATTTGTGTATGTAATGCATGTAATGTAAAATTAACTAAACAAGGCAGCAGTTTATAACATTGTGGTTGAATCATTGCGCAGCCAACAATGCCTAAAACAAACAAGAAGGCTATCAAGTCAACAGATTTATACACACCTTCAATGTATCTGCATGAATGAAAATTGTCCCTTTTGTTATGGTTATTTTTCACTTTACTTTGCCTGACTTGAATGTATTTGTACTATATTCTTGAATAATTACAAAGAAACAGAATTTATGAGAGTGAATTAAAGGCTTCATACAAAAATAATTCCTGATATCATTTTGAACAGTAATGTTATTGTTAAAACTGTAGTCTTTTGTAACCACATTGGGGATCATTGCAAAAATATTTGTGTAGGGCCTATATATTCTATGTTTTGTATATTGTATGCTGTGTGAAGAATATCGGCAGATACATCATCATCAGGATTTTTTTTTACTTCCTAATATTTGTATCAGCGTTAGCCCAAAAATGGAGTACTGGTTGGGCTCTGATGTGGCGGCACCTGCATCCACAGAGACTCCACCTTCCTTCCATACCTTATTATTTTCTCATTATTTTTCAGTATGCTTTACCGACTCAGAAAAGTCACAGTTTGATAATTAGATGAGACTCAACAATCAACTATGTTTCTGGTGCGTTTAGGAACAGCAGCTGACATATCCTGCTTTTTCTACCTTTAAACAGTGCCATGTATCACAAATGGACTGTGTCATAAAAAAAAAAACATTGTCTACATATGATGCATTCATCAGGAAGACAAAGGTCTTGACAAAAATCCTCTTTTGCTGGAGCACAGCTCTGTTCTCCATGACATTTCACCTTCTTCACTACAACCAGAATTTAATCTCTTACTCTTGCAGACGGTGAAGCTCCTTCTGCTGAGGATCTGGTTCAGTGCAACACCTGTAAAAGATGTTTCTTCCCAAAAGTCCTGGTAAAAATAAACACTCTTTGGTCATTTTTAACATATTTAACTGATATATCTATAATGTGATATACTATAATAATTGGAAGAAGAGAACATTGTTGTAAGAGCAGGCACATTGTGTGAAGCTGATGCTTGATTTAGTTCAGCTAAAATCTGAGACTGTGATGAATATTTTTTCGCTATGGTGACAGTATTTTCCACAGTTATTATCAGCTGACATGAAATCAGCTGTTTGGATGTGTCATTGGCTACACTCCAAACAGCCAGTAGGGCCCCGTGAAGAGCTCTTTATACAGGTTTAAAGAAAATAGTAAAGCATTTTGTTAAAGCGATTGTGAAAGATTTTAGACCACTTGATGTAAAACCCTGACTGAGGACCTGCTGAAGTGCTGAAATGCATTATCAGATTTAAAACTAGGAGTGCACATTGTAGATAATGGTTGTTATGTAATGGAATTTGTTACTAAGGAATCAGACAGAAAAACAAATGCTATGTTATTTCAAAAGAGCCAACTTTAACAACGAGACACTTACTGAAACCCTTATTTATAACTGATGATTGTGTAAAGCATTTTGTACACACTGCTGTCTATATAGTTGTTATACACAAAGACAGAGATTATTATGATGCATATTTTTATCACATCCACTGTATTTGCTATCATCGTAACTTTCCCATGTTAACATGTCTAAATCATAATGCAGTTTTGGGTTTTACCACATTAAAGCTATAAGAATTTCAATAATTGGAACATATTGTTTCCCAGTAATGCAAATACACGAATTAGAGCCTTTATATAAGCACCCACCCTCATTAGTTGACAAAGGGTACCTCGATCATTAGAGCATTATTTTGTGCAGGGATAAGCGCGTCTTTGCAGTTAGAGGTTAGGAGGTTTTAAACGATTGGAAGCAACATTCAGTAGATTACTGCTGTCATTAATGTTACACAACAAATAACTTTGTAGTTCGATTTCATTTGAAAGAAGTGTTTGCATTCTTTATTTTGCAGCTGCGTTCATTGTTTGTCATGCTTTCTGCCTCTTTCAAAAACAAAATGAAACAAAACTGAAACAAAACCATGTAGAAACATGAGGTTTTATAGTTTGTTGTTACTGCAATATTGTGCAACTTTGTTCTCTTTCTGCAGGAAAGGCATACTAAAATCTGCCAAAAGTCAGCGGCCAAAAGGAGGAAAGTTTTTGACTCGAGCAGACAGAGAGCTGAGGGTACAGACATCCCCACACTCAAACCCATCAAACCAAAGGTAAAACTACATCTTCAGAGGGGAATAGCAATGCCAATGCACAACTCCAAGAGAGTTCAGTATTAATAATAAGAAAAAAATACTCAAAGTTGTAATCTCAGTCTGAAAACTGTCACACAACCTGATGAATTTAAGCTGAATTTCACATGTTGTTCAAACAGTATTCGTCATTAAACTGTTTTGTAGTCTTAAAATAAATTTCATTGACTTTCATAATAAAAATTACCCATCTACCTTTAATTTGAAGCCATTCATCCATTAATCCATTCACACTATACATGTTTAAAATACAAGAGCAATGGTTTGGGCAGTGCTAGTCTAAATATTTCATATCACAGTTGAGGAGGCGGCAGATTTTTAGGCTGCACGGCAGCGCTACTGCCATATTTATAGACTTGTTTATCCTGGCTCATCTGAACAATTGCTATACTTACATTCAACTTAGGTCACAGGAACCCAGAAGAGAATCAGCTGTTAAAATATACTCAAGCCCATGATCATTACTGTGGTGAACAGCTTATGTTTTTAATCATTGCTGTTCCGTTTAGGACATTCAGTGTTCTGTGTTGGCAGGGTATTTTCACATCTAAATCACTTTCAATTGTATTTCAGTCACAAAGTTCATCTTCTACTGAGAAAGTAAGTTGATTTGTCTTTCTTTTTTTCATTTGTCCATTCTTTCTGTGTACCTGATTTTTAGGAGCACAGTTAATTCCTTGATGCCCAAGAGGTATCACTTGCTTGTTCTGGCTTTGAAAATACTGATTTTGTAGCTTTGAATTTCTAGCTTAACTAGACTGAATACCCTTGATGTTATAGTTTTAAAACACTCCAAAAAACACTCAATTTTTCATTATTTCCTACAATCTGCAACTGCCAACATTCAAGTGTATTCTATCAGGTTTTCATTTCCTTAACCATTGCTGTGCTGACAGTCTTACCTCTATCTTCTCAAGCTGCTCTAATTCTTTTGAATCTAATGTAGACTCTCACTCTGACAACTCACTTTAAAACCACAGAGCTTTGTCATGGCACTGCCTTCATAGAGGTTGTCATTAAGGCTCATGGCACTTAAAGGGATAGTCTGAATTATTTGGAGTGGGGTTGTATGAGGTAATTATAGACAGTCAGTGTATTACCTGCAGTGGAGGCTGGTTGGCACGGCCCAAGTTTGGAGAAGCAGAGAGGACCGGTACAGAAGTTAAGCAATGTACTGCTGTGGACAGATTCAGCAACAAAATGCATTTTAGCCACTAAAAATATTGATTTAGATTTTCACCATATTTTCCCTATTCGCAGTCAGACAGCGTTTCCTGATAGGAAACTGCCATTATGTCAGCAAATATCACTCTCTCCAAAGCAACCAGACTCCTTAAGAAAAGTCAATATTTTTACCTAGCTGAACACAGGAGTTGCTGGTCTGCCACTGCCTTGATTGATTAGTTTGTTTGTGTTATTGTGTGAATTCAGTGTTTTCAAAATAATAGCTCAGATTCAACAAAGTCACACAGTAACACAAAACAAACAAACTGATGCAGGTAACGGTAGACCAGAAACTCCAGTGTCACAAATGAAGTCTGGTTGAGCAAGAAAGAGCAATATTTGGCTTATATAATTGTGTTTTTTTTGTCAGAAAAGGCTGTCTGTCGGCAAGGTAAGTGGAAAAAGTATTCTAAATATAGTATACCCTTAAACAAATATCTATTTGTAATATCTAATAACCCATACAGCCCCACATAAAAAAAATCCAAACTATTCCTTTAAGGCTTCTGGGAGTAGTAACCAAGACTCGCTCATCCTTTTATTGCCCACTTTGAACTTTTGCCTTCGAACTGTTGCCTGGCAGTTGTTGTCAACCAAAAAAAAAAAAAAAAACACATATATATTCTGTCTGTTGTCTTGGCTTCAACTAACTGCTGCACACTCTTTGTCTTCCCACTGGAGGCATGATCAGGACATATCTGTAGTTGTTTTGTGATTCTCTCTGTATGCCATAATTGGCATTTTGGAAGTCCTTAATCAGGAGCCACATATGATAAGTGAATTGGTACTGAGTCGTCAAAATACAAGATTATCTAGGAATGTAGCGTGCAGTCAAAGTATTGAAGAATTAAGAGTATAATGTAAATGGCGTGTGGTTAGAGTGAATAAAGGAGAATTAGGTTCAGTTCTCTGAAAGTTATCTGTGTCTGTCAGAACTTGAAGACTGTAACCGTATAGGAGGAAGTAGGAAGTCAGCAGGGCTATCGTGTTGCCACAGAAGCAGCTCAGAGGACACGCAGTGAACTAATTCTGTCAGGAATCATCAGCTTGAGATAAGACAAAGACTGCCACTATGGAAAGATGGGGATTCTGAATGGAAACAAAGTTCATTAGTTATGAGAGTTGCAAGGAGCATGCTGTCGAGAGCTGCTTTCAGTAAAATGACTTCAGTTATTGTAATTTCCATCCTAAATAAGAGATAAATAACATCATAATCATTAAAGTTTTAGAGGCACTAAAAGAGAGAGGGTGTGACCCGTGTTTCAAAATATTCAGTTATCAGTCTGCTCATAAATAATGAGGACACATTCAGTTCAAGTGAAAGACAGCGCAACAGAATGACAGTGATGAGGATTACCATTACAGCAGATGCAGCTGTCCAAGGTTGTGGTAAAAATAAAAACATGCTGGTGTAACAGAGCGTCATCCCTGCGCTGCTTCCTGCCAGGCAGAAGCCCCTAAGAAGCCATCCAACTGGCGCAAGAAACATGAGGACTTCATCGCTACGATCCGAGCTGCCAAGATTCTCACTCAGGTCATCAAGGACGGGGGACCATTGCCTCCACCTCCACCTCCTACTTATGACCCAGGTAATACGTGGCTCTGTAGAGAGTAGAATTAGGCAAGAAACAGAAGAATGGCAGGAAAAAACAAAATAGTTCGGGGGCTGTGCAATGTAAATAAAAACAGAAGTACAAGTTAAATCTTCCTAATGTACCAGTACTTACAGTTGTCGATATACAGTACAGAATTTATGTCACAGTCACACACTTTCTCATCACCTGTTTTGTCCTCAGACTATGTCCAGTGCCCGTACTGTCAGCGGAGGTTCAATGAGAATGCAGCTGACAGACACATCAAGTTCTGCCAGGAGCAGGCCGCCCGTATGCCCAACAAGGGCAAGTTAGGAGACGTGAAGAAGCCTCCTGCTCGCACACAGGTACACACAAGCATACACTGCACCAGTGACTGGGTATGTGCACACAATCAAACAATTTGTGTTTTTGCTGGAAAATATTTGATTGAAGTTGCGTGGTTGAATTTTCGAATAAATTTGTATGTATAACATTCAGTACAGCATTAATTTCCCATCATATTTCTGGTTTTGCATTAAGCATAAAATATTTCAACATGCCCGTTAGTATGACATTATTTACGACATATTAAATACATGCACAAACAGGTATGTTGTTGCTTACAGCTTTCTTCTCATGATGACAACAGCTTTGTTTACCCACGGTGTTGATAATGATTAGAGTGTAAGTGTGGATGGCTACACAGCCACTCTCACCCAGGTACTTGGTCAGGCAAGTCTTAATTCTATGTTATTGCCAATTGTTTGCAAATCCATAACAATTCCTTGTCTGTTATTACCATGGTGAGACACCCACTTTGCAGCAGGCGTAGAATTACCACTGTCACTTAGCAACTGCTATGGCACATGACTGGGGAGTTAATTTGGCAGCCAATAAAAACAGCAGAGTCCAAACCATTTTGGTGAACAGCTCTGCTTTTTCCATCACGATGAGAAAATACTGGCCATTCATCATTGTGTTAGTTAGGTTTCGCAGCGTGCTATGGTGCAGTACATATTTATGTTTGTTATGGATCTGTCAGTTTTTCCATTTTTACAGCTTTCTCAGATTTTATCCCTCACTGCAGCTTAAGGCATGTTAATACATGTTTGTAAGCCAAACCACTGCATATATTTGCATCTTTGATGGTATCACAGTGCATAACAAATGTTCATACACATGTACAGTTACCGACCATACGCCACATATGGATATTAGGGATAGGCGGATTGAATCTGCAGGTTCGATACATCAGTTCTCACAAGATACTCATTTGGTATTGATTTGTTAAAAAATCATAACCAATAATGATATTATATGAATACTTAACATGGGTGCTAGTGCATGTCAAATGACTGTGAAAACCTGTGTGTGTGTGTGTGTGGGGGGGGGACTCATCACAATTTCCCAGAGCCCAAAGTGACATCTTCAGATCACTTCTTTTATCCAACCAACAGTTTGAAACCCAAAGACTGCATTCATGTTTGCATTTCTAATAAATTTGTTGTTAGTGGCTGGCACATGTCATGTGATTTTCCAATTTTCTACCCCTGAAAATAGCCATTATTTTGAAAAATTTCCAAAAAATGATCAGTATCGGTATTGTAAGTTTGGTATCGCCCATCCGTAATGGATACATGTACTGTACGGTCTGCCTTTGGTCAAGACATCAGAAAGCTCCATTATAATGATACACAATCTATGTGTCCTATTCCTGTTTTCTCCGTCTCCCAAGTAGAGCAGTTATTATCATCACATGATAATAGCTATTGTTTTGTATTGCGTACTTATTTATTTTCTGTTGCCTCTCTGTCTGCCTTCAGTACAAGCCTCCTGCTGCTGTAAAGAAGGCCAACCCTCCTGCTGCGTCAACCATCCCTTCAGCCTCCTCTCGTTTACCCCAGAGATCGGGCTTCGGACAGCCCACTGGTAAGGCCACAACTGTGTCAATTGTGCACTACTGGGTTGTTTGTTTGTTTTCTTTTTTTTTTCTTAATGAAATGTGATTTTATTTTTTAAATAAAATGAAGCAGGTTGGGCTACAATCATTGCATAGACTACTGTAACTGTTTTCTCTCTCTCTTGCTTCTAGGAATCCCATCTAGTAAGGTCTCTTCTGCAGGTTCAATGAGGAGTAATCCTTCTGGCCTCACAAGCCCTCCATCAGGGTGAGTGCACACCCAAAGCACACATGGCACTGCGGGAGGGAAGACTCACACACTCACACTCACTGTAAGACAGCCACATAAACAAGGCACAGGCATTTCTCTTTATTTGCTTAGAATGAATTAATGACTAAGTCACTGTCGCTCAATTATGATGTAATAATTAAATTTCAAAGTAATACTAACCCTATATAATGAGAAAAAAAGAATATCAATGTCGTATCCCCCAAGCCATTTAATTTAATGTGGTCTCTGTGTTGCTTGTATTCACTGAAATCTGCTTTCTTCTTTATTTGACAAGTGTGTTGATGGAAAGACATTATTAACACCATGACTTAACTGATAGTGTCATAAGCATGTCACATCTGTAAATATCATTGGTCAGTGGCAGCTCAAATGAGTTTCAGATTTCCAGCCCTCCGAGCGGTTCATATTTGACACTCCCTGTCTTTCTTCTCTTCATGTTGTTCCTCTCAGTGTGGGAAGTAAGACCCGAGCAGTTAGCTCTGGCTATGGCTCTGCGAGAAACACTCAGTCTGGAATAGCTCTCAACAAGAAGAAAGTAGACGCCCACATATCTAGGTGAGCCCATTCACTTACACATTTCCTCAAAAACATAGGTGGAAATGAATGAAAAGCAACCACCATACAGTCTAATCTATCCTGACCTCTTGTGGTTTGTTGGTGTATTCCATACAGCTGAAGAATCCATTCTGTAACCTGTTGTTAAAGCGATATTCCACTGCAGAGTAATAATCCACTCATATGTACTCACCCCTGTGCCGATGTGAGGATGGGTGAAGATCTTCAGTTCACAAAACAATCCTGGAGTTTCAGCAGAAAACAGGGTTGCAGCTAATGGCAGTGAATGGCGACCATGGATAAAATGTAAAAAAAAGAACACAAAACAAACACAAAATGTCTCCATCCTGCTTGTGTGGTGTAATCCAAGTGTCCGTGAGCTGCGACATTAAATTTTAACCACAAAAGACGCCATTTACACCATGTTTTTAGCTGAAATGTCAACTGTAGCCTCCCAGGTAGCATGTAAACACGGCGTCAAGGTATCGCGAGACTTTGTATATCTCTTAATGGACGCACGTGTGAAAATATCACAAGATCGACGCCATGTTTACATGCTACCTGCTACATTCTCATTACATTTCCTCAACATTGTAAATGGGTCTTTTGTAGGTTAAATTTTATTGTACGGTTCTATGGCAGCACAATGGATTAAACAAAAGAAAAACATTCGCTTACATATTTATTGATGATCTGTCGCTTTGATTACATTAATTAGGTGTCATTCATCCAAGGCCTCACAGCTTTGTTGCTCTAAAGGCCCTGTTGTAAATGTACACTGAAGATCTCTTTAACCAAATCAGAATCAAGTATCTACATATATCGATGTATTCTTTCTGCCTCTTTGGAACACCGCTTTTTGAACACAATATGAAATTGATACCGGGTAATTTTACCAAATTCTCCTCCACTTACAGATTCTGTAAGAATTAGGATTGATGATTTTTTATTTAAATGTAGTTTAGAAAGGTTTATTTAGTTTTAACGGATTCTTATGTGCATGTTCTAGCAGAATGATGATTTAAACAAAAGAAAAACAATTCAGCTTACATATTTATCATGTAAAACATTGAACTGTACAGCTCCAGGTTGATTACTTAAATTAGGGGTGTCAGTGTCATCCCAGGCCTCATCAGCATTATGATTGCTCTTAAAGGCCCTGTTGTAAATGTAACACTGTGTAAAGGTATCTACTTGTTAACCAATCAGAATCAAGTATCTAACAATAGTATCGAAATGTTATTCCTTTGGCTCTGCCGCTGCCTCTTTACAAAGGAGACACACCGCCTTCTCTCTGTTGAACACAAATATGTAAAATGAGGTGCCGGGTTAGATTCAGCCTGCGAGCCTTGATGATTGGGGGAAAAAAAACAGTACCAGGTTGATCAAATTAAGCTAAAATGTGTGATATACAATCACCATTGATGCAGAAAAACATGTACCTCTGGTCACTTTTCACTTTGATGAATAAGAGAATAACTCAACAAGCCTCTTGTCATCAATTGAATATATAGATTTATTACAACACAACACAAACATGACGTCAGAAGATCTCAGTACAGATGGTATACATGGACGCAGTAAAATACCAAAAAGCTCAAACATTTTGCTCAGTTTTATACAGTATGATCTAGCAGGTCATATAATACATTCTTGGTTCTTGGATGCCTCACAAGTTAATGACCATGTCAATGCATAAATTCATTATTCCTTCATAACCTTGAATTCTTACCTGCCTATTAAAGGAATTTGAAGTTATTTTTAATATGCATGTTATATCACCATCTAGCTCATATTGATACTCATAGTAGACTACACAAGGTGTTTTAGAGCACTGGTTTCCAGCTTGAGGGCCCACCCCCACTAGGGGTCACCAAAGTATCACAGGGGGTTGGAAGGCCTTCTTGATGTTAGCATATACAGTACAACTATGTCTCAACATTTCATTCATTACTGTGAATAACACTAAATGAAATTGTTATTTTTAAAGTTCCGAATATTTAATTTTAATTATAATATTTAAGATATAAAGTCAAAAAAATCTCGCAGAATCAGGGATCAGGTGAAGACCTGAACACAAGCTGTATTCACAGAGCCTTCACCCTCTGCTAAACAGCCTCGTCCTGCGTTAAAAAACCTTGTCACTTAGTCAGGGGTCATCAGTTTACTCAGGAAGAAGGCTGGGAGCCACTGATAGAGAGTATCATAATCAGTCAATCAGCACTAAAATGTCGTTAACCTAATGTTCATAGTCTCTAATGCTGTTCTTTGGTCAACTTTGTTTCACTTCTCAGGAATGATGTCGATGGCGTGAACGAAGTTGGCAACGGAGGGATGAAGAGCAAGTTCTGTCATGCTTGTGGGACCAAGTACCCCGTTGAATCCGCCAAATTCTGCTGCGAGTGCGGGGTCAGGAGGATGTGTATCTGATGGACGAGTCAGAAAGTAGGGATGCACCAGTACTCAAACTAGCACCAGAGGGTTTCACTACAGCTAATAAGAATTTTTAAATAATCTTATCTGTCTATATTTTCACACTTGGGTCTAATTTCACGGCAATAAAGTTATGTAATCGGCAGACCACCCTATGGTGCTGTGTTTTCTTTTCTAAATGCTAAATGTTTAGGTTTCTTGGAATTTGCTGGTCCATTTGTGAAGCCTTGCTGAATACTGTACCTTTTCCTAAAAGTATAAATTCCATTGCTGTTTCCGGCAGCTCAAACACATGAACATTATTGCTGTGAAATTAGAGGCTCTGTATTACAAAAACTTAATTTTATTGACACTGGATGATAAAAGTACCCAATAGGGCTGAGTCATTATCAGCATGGTGCATCTTTAGAAGAGGTTAGAGAAGAAATGAGTAAGAGAGTAGATAAAAGCTCAGAGGTGGGTTGTAAAATGTTCAAAAGGAAGTAAAGGAAAAACGTTGGGTGACTCATTAGAGGTGTGTGTGATGGCCCCTGTATCACAGTCCCCAGTCAACCGTAACCTGAAATGCATTCCTTAATCCCATTTGCCTCCACTTCCTCTCAAACAGAATATGTTCCTATTGAAGTGCAATATGATTGACTACTGAAAAAAACAATGTGGTTTTTAA
Organism: Lutjanus argentimaculatus; assembly: GCA_034769285.1. Lineage (NCBI taxonomy): Eukaryota > Metazoa > Chordata > Actinopteri > Lutjaniformes > Lutjanidae > Lutjanus > Lutjanus argentimaculatus. The sequence continues at coordinate 22,546,168 of JAWZSL010000009.1, read as the reverse complement.
AGGAAATGTGCTGGAATGTTTTGGAACAATATTGCCTTGTTTTGACAGGGACCAATCCAAAAATGAAATGGCTGTTAAAAAATCAGTGCTCCCTTTAAAGTCACTTTACACGCAAAGTTGGTAACCATCATAGGCCTGACATTTCTAGACCAATGTAGCATTTACTCAAACCCTTTTATTCCCACGTTTTATACAATGTACCGAGTTATTTATTTTCTTATTCCCTTTCATTTTTACTGAATGAACAGTGACTGCACCTTTTTTGTTAATGCTTTACAGATTTAAAATGTGTTTTTATTTGGATTTGTATGGAACCTAAATGCACCTGGAAGAGTTGCAGTTGCTTTCTGCTTGTCAGTGTTTCTATCGAGTCAGTGTTCAATGCATTAAGGTATTTACAGTCAATAGTAAAGCAACGCTATATAGTCATTTTAAATGCTCTGTATGAATATGGTTGATCCCTCTGCTTGGTATAACAGACAATAATATGACCACAAACAGTTCACTTAAAGGTGGGACACTAAGAGGGAAAGACCTTCACTTAAGGTGCAAAGTTAATGCTCATTATCAGTGATTAAATATGATAATCTTTTAGGAGGGAGGCATGTGTTCCAAGTTCCATGAAGCAAACTTACATGACAAGAAATGTTGAAACAGACTGCACAAGTGTGTTTTCCTGTACTGATCACAACAGTTGTTAGCCTGGATTACGGTTGTGCAATTAATGCCATGTATACCCACCACCATCAATAAATTTCTCTGGTGACAGATGTGATGGAGTTGTGAGAGTGTCTGTTGAAGAGAGGGGAAGTAGAAATAATTACGCTGCTGTAATACTGTAGATCGTTTAGGTTGAGTAGCACCAACAAGGATTAATTTTTAACCCTGTTTAAATCAGGTTTTAACTTGCTTGCTGCACCAAACTTTTAAACAAGCTAGCTTAAAGCTTAAAGCTAGCATAAAGTAGCTTCTTTTAAACTTACCTAGGTCCCATTTTTGGTAAGCAAGTATCTCCATATTGATGATGATTTAATTTTGGCTTAGATCAATAAACTTGGATTTACTAAACAGACATCTGGTTCATTTTTAAAGCTGGAATTACTCATTTTAAATTTAGTTTTGCTAAACTCTGACCAATCTTGGATTAATCGTTGTTGGTGTAGCATAGTCTTAGGGTAATTAGCACAAAGTAACACCTTTACTTTGTTTTAGATATATAAATATATTTGGAATACATGAGCTATGGGTCATAAACACTATTAGTTGCTGTATGCGTTTAAAAACAAATATACAAGTACAAAATGAAGTTAGGTACATGAAAATGCAGTTTGTATTCCCTGACAGGAAGAGAAACTACCTCCTGTACTGAAACTGGTAGCTGGAACTAGACACTGTGTTTCTTTGGGCTTATTTTGCATTTATGGTACACAAAACAACAAATGACACATTTTAAAATAATGTAAAACAACAAACATGGCACTTGGCATTTTTGCCTTCTCAAGTCCATTCCTGAATATATATATATATATATATATATATATATATATATATATATATATAATATTATATATATATAATATATATGTATATGTATATATATATATTTAATTAGACAGGTACCGTTAATCAAAGCACCAAGTGAATGTGACAGGAAGGCTTCTTAGTTGTATCCCAGAACGGAGTCGCTTGTATGAGCTGAACTCAGCCATCTGTGGCAGAATGTGCTTTTAAAGTATCAATCATGCTCCATGATTAATCAACATAATCTTAAAGAGCTGACTTGACACACAGCCTAAAACAACTCCCCAGACCAAAAAAAACAAAATGAAACAAAGGAGCTTTAGATAACCAAGATAAAGATTTGCCAGGGCTAGTCCTTCTCAAAAGTGAAAGCAAAACTGTATTTGAGCACCTTAATATGTCCTGGTCATGCACAAGCAGTCATCGTTAGTGCAGGTAAATGTCATATTATATTCTGTACAATCCGAGAGCTGTAAAAAATCATTTTGGCTGCATGTTTGCAGCTTCAACCCTTATAAAACTGTTTTCCTTTTGAGTACACCGTCTGCCATCTTAGAACTTCTTTGCGCTGTGCCTCATGCACCTTTGAGTTCATAAGACCTTCTTGTGAATTCTGCATGGTAGCAGGTTGGTATATGCAGCACGCAGTTGGCACCAAGTACAGTGTGCGGAGTCCAGTTTGTTGGGCGGCCTTGGAACTTTCTTTTGGCTTATAGCTTGTGTCTATGTAGCTTGGGAACATATTGGAAGAGTCAGTAGTCAAACAACACCAAGAGCAGCTGCAAAAGAGATATACTGGTACTTAACAGCATAGTTTAAAAGAAGTGGAAGTTTCCTCTTGTGTAATCCAATGAACGGACAGGATATACAAGTTTTTGTTTTTTTTGCTTCATAATGTGCTGGAGTTTGGTGTCTGTCCATGTATAGTATTCAGCATCTCATAGCATTTAGTCATGATGGACAGGATTTCCTTGACTTTGCAAAGTTTTTTAGTCTCGTTTCTCCTTTGTCTTGTCGCCATCCTCCTCTTCTTCTTCGACCTCTCTTTGGGTTCTTTAGTCTGGTCAATAGAAGCCAAAACACAAACACAAATGCTTATTAGTGTGGAGTTTAGTTAACATCAGATGGGTATAATTTTACATTAGAAAGTGGATATTTATCCTTAGTCAGTTTGAAGTGAAACAGCTCACTACAGTCACTCACTGTTGTCTAATCCCAGAATACCATTCTGCTTCCGCCATATATGGGTTTCGGTCAAAGTACAGTATGTCAGATCAAAAGCTAGGCTTAACCTTTAAAAGGTTCCAAAACAGCCATGTTGCAGAATGAGCCAGAATTGTAAATCTGTGCTGGTGCTCGTGACGCCTGAGGCTCTAAAGAGGCTCTGGTTTGCTCCTTTGTATGACTCAGCACTCAACTATGAGCCTGAATCATCAAAACTGATTTTGATCCTACACTGTTCAAAAATGTAGTGCATAGCTGATGCAGGAGTAAAGAGGGTGAGGTTTCCCATCAAACTGTGGGAAAATACTCATTAAATTCTTGTTAATTCTTTCTCATTAAATTCTTGTTTTAAACTTTGTGTTATTTGTCACCACATCTTACTGAGCTAACTAATAATTAAATGAGGCAACATAGACTGCTGAACTTTAAAATCACCAGATATCTCTAATTTATGTCATTTCAGTGTGACTCAAAGTTGAAAATGCAACCAGAGTGCATTGTCGTTGTACATTCGCACACAAAAAATGACAAAAAAAAAAAAAAAACAGCTGTCAGTGAACAATCTGGCTGAAGGAACCTTTTAAAAAGTACAACCCCAATTCCAAAAAAGTTGGGACACTAAAAATCTGTAAAATCCTTTTCAACCTATACTCAATTGAATACAGTACAAAGACAAGATTTTTAATGTTCAAACTGATCAATTTTATTGTTTTTGGTAAATATATGCTCATTCTGAATTTGATCCCTACAACACGTTCCAAAAATAGTTGGGACAGGGTCATGTTCACCACTGTATTACATCACTGTCAACACTAACAACACTTGGTACATATTTGGGAACTGAAGACACGAACTGTTGGAGTTTTGACAGTGAAATTCTTTCTCATTCTTGTGTGATATATGACTTCAGTGGCTTAGCAGTCCCAGGTCTCCGTTATTGCATTTTGCGCTTCATAATATGCCACACATTTTCAATGGGAGACAGGTCTGGACTGCTAACAGGCCAGTCCAGTACCCACAATCTTTTACTACAAAGCCATGCTGTTGTAACACATGTAGAATGTGTCTTGGCATTGTCTTGTTAAAATAAGCAAGACAATGCCAATGTTGGTTTTCAGCCTTGACCCCTACATGCAGAGAATTCTCTGGATTCTCTGAATCTTTTAATGATATTATGGATTGTAGTAGGCCTGGGTGATAAAACGATAGCAACATTTATTGGTGATAGACACGTCATCAATAGCAATACGAAAGTAGTTCACTAAAATAATCAATAGTCTCACGTTAAAGTATTGTATGCAAACCGCCATGGAAGGACATAATGACAACCCCCCAGCTGATAAACAGCCTGTCATATCGCTCGATAATAAAGCGATCTACAAGTGACACACAACCAACCAATCATTTAACAGACAATCCCCACATGTGCTCCCATATTCTCATAAACAACCTATAATATTGATCTTGGTTGCCCCATTAACACGTGAGAAACAGCATGGAGTTAGATGTGAGGCAACAGCGTGCGAAATGAGTGTATCTAAAAAAGGGTTAGCTCACCAGTTTGGCAGTTTTGTTTTTTGAGTTGGACAACTATCAGAGGCTGAGGGGCTTGGACACACAGAGGGAGCTTGTTGTGGAAACGCTACTGCCTTATGTCGAAAGGAGCCAGCTGAGGTGGAGCAGCTGTTACTGGTGAGGGACGTCATGGTCAGCCTGCTGCCACTGCGACCTGACCCCGGATATGGATAGATGGATGGATGGATGGACGGACAACTATTAGATGAGTTGTGTGTAAACTGCAGGAATAGCTTCCCGACCAAAACACTAGCACTACAAGAAACTTATTTTATCACCTTAGCCGCTTCCACACAACATGTCGTCAGTCACAAGCTACATGATCCATAATTATAAATATCACTCAGGCCTAGATTGTAGATGGTGAAATCCCTAAATTCCATTAAATTGTGTTGACTAATACTGTTGTTAAACTGTTGGACTATTTACTATGCATTTTTTCACAAAGTGGGGACCCTTGCTCCAAGATGCCCCTTTCACCTGTAACAAATTAACCCGTTTACCTGTGGAACGTTTTTGTTTTTGAGCAATGTATATTTACAAAAAAATGACAAAGTTTACCAGTTTGAACATTCAATGTCTTGCCATTGTTGAAAAAGATTTGCAAATCATAGCATTCCATTTTTATTTGCACTTTACACAGCGTTCCAGCTTTTTTGGAATTGGGGTTGTAGTTGCTGGGGCTGAAAGTTTGGGGTACTTGGTGTGGAAAGTTGACCTGTGATCATTTCTAGTACCTGCTTCCAAATATTCTTTGCAGCGTACAAAGAAACATCATGTTCTGCATGCACATTTTCTGCTGAGGCTTGTTGCTACTTGGCGCCAAGTTAAGAAACAAATACACTCATGTTTGGATACAATCACAGCCGACCAGCTATTTAACCTCTCAGTGAGTCACCAGCTATGTGGCAGAGGGAAACACAACAGCCTGCCAACATTCCACTAACTTTGTCAATTAAATTGTACCAACATCTCACACATAGAGGGTGAAAAGGTTTCAAGAAAGTTTCATTAGAAAAGTACAAAAAAGACATCTACATTTTTAGATATATTAATGTGTCTAGACTTACCGTTTTTTCCGGACAAGGGCAACGTATTGAGGTCAGGACAGATGTGACCAGTCCTTCTGTGTGGGAACCTAATGACTTCATTTTGCAGGTCAGCTTGTACAAGGTGGTCACAAAGTCCTGCAGAATGAAGGCATGTGAGACATTTGCAACTTGCACACCTGCAGTGAGCACAAAAACTGCAAACTTTTGACCACCTTTGGCAAAGGTAACAGCTACTATGCGTCACAGCTGACTGTGCAGAAAACAGTGCTTCACATTCAGTTGGCGAAATGATGGGTGGATGTTCCTAAGAAAATCCATCACAAAGGTGTTAAATGAGATTGATATCTGCTTTCTGGTGGACTGGCCTTCAATGCCATTTCACTTCAATGTTCACGATTGTGGAACTGTGGCGGTGAGCTCGTTGGAATTGCCCATCACTAAGCGCCCACTAGAGGTTCTTTAATCTGCTCATGTGTATAGGAGCCGCTGTTGCGTATCGCTGTCTATGAGGACACCAAATAAAAAACGAGAGCTGGGTCCCTGTTTTTATGGTCACTTACTGTACATTTTTGATAATATTTCAAGTGCTCAAGTATGGCTAAATGATATACCAAGAAATCACTACATTAAAAAAGAAAGATCAAAAACATTTAAGCTGACAACCACAGAATAATTATTACTCACCGTGTCATTTGGCATGCAGTTATGTGGCTTGTGTTTCAGTTCTGGGCAGGATGAGTTTTGCAGCGTGGTTGTAATATTTTCTCTCTGGAATGAATTAAAGCATCACAGTGGTAGATGTTTGTAATACAAAAGGAAGGGGCAGCTAGTTTTCATTCATTCATTCTTTCATTTATTATGTTTGAGGAAACATTTTATTGACTTAAGTTAACGTTTTTAGCTTATTTTGTAGGTGGTTGGTGATCTTTTTTGATTTGATCAAAAATAGTGATACTATGATATTTACAGTTTTAATTAAACCTGCATGTTGTCTTGCATGTTGTGGGAAAGGTTCTCCATAACACAGCCTTTCTGACAAATTACAGATCACAAATTTCAGTATATCTGAAATTGTCCTCTTTCGCCCAGTAAATGTAGCTTGTCTGACTTCATGTAAACATGCAAGCCAACTTTCCTTGTGTGACTGGCTGCATCTTTCACAACAAGGCAGCAAGGTATTTAAAAAAAAAAAACAAGGAAGAGGAGGAAAAAGTTCACTCTGATTGTACAGTGAATGCACAATAACATGTTAACATCTAATACTTTATATTAGGTTGCAGCTGCTTTTGCACACTCCATATCTCCTATGTTTGAGCACCTTTAAAGGTGCTGCTCTAACTTGTCTGCTTCTCTTTAAAGTATGAGATTTCACATGAGGAATGATTCTGACTCAATTCTGTGCTCCAAGACTGTGATGCATCTTATTTTACATTAGACAGGATTGATCCCTTGAGCTGTCATTTCCTTGCTGTAATCCTTGCCTCTTGCTGGATGACAATAAAAGTCCGTTTCCCTTGTGTGCAATCTGGTGAAATAAATAAATAAATAAATAGAACTGGTGTCTTACTTACTGTGTTGTCGAGATCAGTTTGCACGGTTGCCATGAAATCGCTGCTAACGTCTTCAGGAGGCCTTTTATTTTCACAGGACAGAGACAGAGGTAGAAGCAGAAGAGCAAGGAGACTGATGCAAAGAAGAGGCTGAGAGTTTATGGACACAGTGTGAGAGATACAGGGAGAGAGGGGGACAGAGAGGTCAGTGAAATCCTCCAAAACATGTTTACATGTTATATAGTTTAACATTTTTCATGTAAGGAACCCCAGTAACACTTACAGGCAAACTTATGCAGGATTTTCCTAAAAACATAATGCATAGGCCCTGCCCGCCACTCATCCCTTCTCATATTTTCATTATTTTACTGTGTTAGGAACACTTTACCAACCCAAAACATCAGTATTTGACATCCTGGGAGTGAGACTCAACAATCAACTATCTTGTGGGGCCTTTAAAAGCAGCAACTGACAAATCCTATTGATTCTACCTTTAAACATTGCCTTAAAGATCTGATTAATGCATGTTCAAAGCATTCTAAATCTAAATAAATAATTTAACAGCTAACACCTAGCTAACACAGCTAAAAGGAAATTATAGTGTTTTTCATTTTGTCCAGGAAGTCCATACCATACGCCGCCCTACTTGATCTGGAGTGGGCCGGACCAATAAAACCATTGCATAATAACCTATAAATAACTACACCTCCAAATGTCTCCCTTTCTTTTAGTGAACAGAAGTACAAGTACGTTCTGAAAATGTTCACAATTAAAGGGCCATCCATTTGTCGGCACACAATTTCTATAGCCTTCAGCATCCATGTCTTCACAAACTCACGCTCAGAGTAGGCTATTGCTTTCATGCTATTTCGTTAGCAATAGCATAGATAGCTTTCACAGATATCATAGATTTTAATCATAGATGACTGCAGCACTGTCATCTCTGACTGAATGCAGACTACTGTTTCCTCAAACCTGCCAACAATTCATTTATCTTCTCTGTTCTCCATTGTCTTGGCAAGTTCTCGTATTTCTCACCATGGTAAGTCTTACAGTGGTGCTGAAGATTAAATCTGTTCTTTGAGCACTGAAAGGTGCTGTGAATACACAAAGCACACTAGCAGTTCAATTAGAATTGGTCCATTTTTAACTGTTTTCCATCATGGATAACCCTGACCACCCTCTCCATCACACACTGGACAAACAGCGGAGTTCTTTCTCCAACAGACTGAGACAGCTTTGCTGTCATAAGGACTGGCACAGGAAATCTTTCCTCCCCCAAGCAATAACACTGTACAATACCTCACCTCTGTCTGACAGACAGCACTCCGAACTCTCCACAGTGGGTTCTTTATAGTTCTTATGGTTCTGGTCCAACCATTTTTCCTATTGCACTGCTGGTCATGGCTAATGCACATCTGTTAGCTATTTTGCACATCTGTCTCAATACCACTCTACCTCATTTCTCACCACTTTGTGTATATAATTTATGTCTACTTATATTTGATATTTTGCACAGTGTTACACTACTGCGACTGGCGTAGCGTATTTCTGTACATTTCAGTATAGTACTTTGTATATTTTTTAAATTTATAATCTTTATGTATACATGGCTATTTTCTTATATATTTTATTTTTTACTTTTGACCTGTTTTTCTGTCTGTCTGATGACAGCTGCTGTAATACAAGAATTTCCCAGTTTGGGATCAATAAAGTACTATCTATCTATCTATCTATCTATCTATCTATCTATCTATTTTTCTTGGAAAACCCGATACTCTGCGTCCACTTTTCTCCTTTTCGACAAAGACTTTTCCACTGGCGGCTCTTACACGAACAGTAACCTCCGCTTGACATTCGTCCGTGGCAAGGCAACATATTACCACTGGGCGGTTTACCGCGACTGCCTTAATAATGATGGTTCATTGGACTTTATTGAAGCATACCGCCATTAGCATAGTATAGCTCCTGTGTGCAAGTGATGGAGAAGCTTCTGCTCATAGCAGAGCAGAAACTTAAACTTAACACTAAATTGTGAATCTGGCAGTAAATACACAGTACATGTTACAGTGTGACAGTTAACAAATGCTGCAGCTTCTACAACCAAGAAGAGTCTTGTCTGTTGTTTTCCAGCAGCTGAAACAGTGACAGGGATAGCCCCGAAGCAAGCATAACATAATTACATGCTCCCAAATATAAGTCAAACAAGTGATTTATTTGATAACAAGCAAACCTTTTCACCATCAAAGTTTAACGAAGCAATTAAAGGTTTGGCTTTAGCTTTTTAGCTAGTCTAACAATGTGGCAAACATTTCTACTGTATTTTAGCAGCGTTCACACTTGTAATGTTTACCCTGACTTGCAAGCTGCTAAAATCAGACAACTATGCAGCTCAACATCACCAGTAAATGATCAATTTATTCGCAATCAGTAGTGGTAATGGTAATAATGGCATGTAGCCTACATTTTTGTACATACAGAGCGGAGACCTCTGTTAATAAGGAGGTGTATTTTGTGAATTGTGGTCAGCAGTTTGTGTACTTTGGTACACTGCTGTAATGTGCAGGCTAATAGTCCTGATTTTTAGCTTTTATTATCATGAAGTGCCAGAGTGTAAATACCTATCCTCTGTTGTTCACTTTTACAGCCATTTATTTCTGTCACGACAGGACCATCATCTTATATATTATTCCATTACTTTTCCTGGTGTTTTCGCCATGGTATTGTTTCTGTATATGTAACAAGATATTTTAGGCAGGTATCGTAACAAAGTCTTAATTTTGGTATCACTGGTGACAACACTAGTGTGAAGTGCACAGTCACTAATTCCATTTTTCAATAAAATACACTGCTTTTACTGATTTGTCTACTGAGGGTTGTGCTGTCTGATGAGAGTAGCAGGTCTTATACTGGCTGTGCTATTATACTGTAGACCCTACATGCAAACATACAGTCTACAGGCTATTTCACACAACACTGTCAAGTATAGGCTGCTGAGCCCAGAGCTCCCTGTGGAAAATTAGTCAGAAAAGAGAAAAGCTGACAAAGACTGTGGGGTTTTCCAAGAAAATGAACCAATTCATATTTCTTCACAGAAGTTAATAGGAAGCCAGTGTGCTTGATGTGTTCACAGCACCATTCAGCACTCAAGTAAGGAATATAATCTTCTGTACCACTATCAGAGTCATCATGGCAAAAATGCAAGAACTTGCTAGGACAACTGACAACAGAGAAGACAGATGTATTGCTGGTGGGTTTGAGGAAACAGCAGTCTGTTCTTAGTCGAAGCTGAGAGATCAGTGATGCAGCTGTGAAAGCTAGCAACCTTATTTCTAATGATGTAGCATCAGCATCAAAGTCATAGTCTCCACTGAGGGTGAGTTTGTGAAGACATACTAAAGGCTGCAGAAACCATTTGCCCTGAAAAATGGATGGTTCATTGCCTGTGAGCATTTTGAGAATCAACTTTTTTACACTAAAAGAAAGAGAACAGTTAGGAGTTGTTGTATTCTAAAGGTTATTAGAAATCATGCGATGGGATTTCATTTGTGCACATTTATGACTGTATGCTGAAGGACCTTTTGTGGTTGCTGTGATTCACAATTTCTGAAAAAACCTATATATAACCTTTACTGACTGCTGACTCACTCCTCACTCCTAGTTACCAGTCAGTAGGAGTCACAAGTTATCAACAACTGCTAGGCTACAAACGGGGCTTACTCACTAACAGTGTTGGGAGTAACTGGATACTTGTAATTAAATCACAATATTAATCCAATCCAATATTAATTCAATATTATCCATTACAGTTACTGAGAAAAAAATATTCAATTAAATTACAGTTATTAATCAAAATGTTGATTACAACAGGGTTACATCTGAATGTTCTGTTTGGATTGCCTGGCAAAGATCTGCACTCTACTGGTTATGCAATGGTTTTACTAGTCCAGCCTACTTGAGGGCTGGATAAGGCTGTATGTACTACTCTGACATCCCTGGTTTAGTATTTTCATTCAGAGCTACTATAAAAGTACAATCAGTAGCATTTGTCCGAGCTGTTTGTAAACGCACCACAAAGATCGTCGATTTTTTGTAAAGCATCCTGAGCACAGCAAAATAACGAGAAAACAAGATAATCCAGGGGGAGGGTCTCTGCAGGCACAGACATCACCATAAACTTAATAATGAATAATGATTGAAAAGATTATGTTTAGTCTATATTTTTTTAAGGAAAATATTGCCTATTAGCCTATCCCTTTAAACTTCACTAGCTTTAGTTACCAGTTACTCTACGGAAATGTAACAAACACTTTATAATTTTAACAAATGGTTATACACTCAGCTATACTATGGTGTATTACATAATTGGAAATAGCCCCAACATGACTAAACACAAGATGATTATACATTTGCTTCACGTGGATGCATCAGCAAATAATTTAACAGGCCTATAATAACACCCTGAAAGAGGCGAGTCTGCACAGTTACTACTATTTCTAATGACTCTTACTGTACTATTAATCTCTTGTATCTGGGCGTAAACACTGACCTAAGTGGAACTCAAAGTAGTCCAACACGAGTCTGGGAATTCCTGTAAGCCTGAAGTCAATTCCCGTAAATCCCGAATCTATTTCAGTTTCCTTATGATTGGGAATTATTTACGCGGAATTCCCCTGCTTGGAAAAGCCTATAAGTGTTCAACATACAGTAAGACAGTCAGTCGCTCGGCGGAGAAGGCGTGAGGACGGATGCGTCTGAGCCCGGCTCCCGGTAAGTTTCGAAAGCGATTCATTCCGTTGCTTTACATAGTCCAGACTTTAACAGCCCGACGCAAACAATAACCGGACTCCGGCTTGAATTCGGCACGAATCTGGAGAGTTTAATGTCAGTTTAATTCAGTGCGTCACCACTTCAGGCCACTTGACTTATCCTCCACGCAGTTCTCTTTCTGTACTCACCATTGGTCATTCTTCATTCATATTCACCGCGGGCTAGAGCTGGAAACTTCATCGCTGCCGGTGCGCACTATGCGTGGTTTTTACACTGTGGAAACAGGCGCAGTCGTTCTCACACTGTTGCGGCGGTTCTGGTGGGCTTCTGTCTCGGGGATTACAGTCCTTTACAACGTCCTTCGTAACGCAGCTGTGCAACCGCAGCATGTGATTTTACTTCCGTCCTCTGCAGAGGTTTCACTTTACTCTGACATGAATTAACGTGGAAAACGGTACGTTTAACCCTGATGGAGTCAAACTATGTTTTAGGTCTGACGCGCGGTTTTTGGCTCATTTGGTGGTTGTTTTTTTTCATATATGTTAGACACACAGGTGCAGGATATATACCTCTGTGTCGACTGATTGTTGGAAAAGTTCATTCATTCATTCAAACGCTCTATTTCAACAAAACCCTGCCTATCCTCCAAACATATGCATGTTCACACTGAGGGATGTGGTATAACCAAAATCCTACTAGTACAATACGTAAATGAAGTGCCTTGCTCATTTCCAGGAGTCTAAAACTGCCTATATCCACTCTGACAGAGTCATTCATTCATTCACTCATTCATTCATTCATTCATTCATTCATTCATTCTCACTGCCCACCACTTCACTTTGTGGTTGGACCTCTGATTGTTAATTGTTAAAGGGATAGGTTGCCCAAAAATGGAAATTCAGCCATTATCTACTCACCCTCATGCCAATCGAAGGTCGGTTTAGTTTTTTAGACCACAAAACACTGCTGGCGTTTCACAGAAAAGCATCGTTGTAGAATCTCACAAACAGTTTAAGTGAAATTTAAGTCAAATGTTTAAAAAAAAAACAGAAAAAAAAACAAATAAAATGTATCCATACTGCTTGTCTGGTGTAATCCAAGTCTCCGGAAGCCCTGTCATGCTAAGTTGACTTGAAAGACATCATTTATTCCATGTTTTTAGCCTAAATCTTCACTGTAGATCCTTTTCCATGTTCACACCGTCTGAACTGGGTGTGTGTGGTGTGCAGTGTAAAGGCATTTTATGGTTTTGTTTCCTTTTTTTCTGTTTGGTCACCATTCGCTTAAATTGTTTGGTAGATTCTGCAGCATTTTTCCTATATAACTCCAGCAGTGTTCTGTGGACTAAAACACTAAACACGACCTTCAGTCGACAGGAGGGTGAGTAGATAAGATAGACTGAATTTTCATTTTCGGGCGAACTGTCCCTTTAGGCTAAGGAACAAAGCAGGTAGTGAGTCAATGTACAGGAATTTTTGGTACTGATTAGTTACTGATTTGACACTTATTAGGAAACTGACGCATCACAACACAATACTTGATAAGTCACACAAATGTTTGTTATTTCATGACTCACTGTTACGTTTCCGTGGTGTAATGAAAAAAAAATGCCAGTGGTGGCATGTAAGTAAGTAGATTTACTTAAATAAGTACAGTACTTCAAGGTACTTGCACTTTACACAGTAAAAACATCATAAGAAATGTCACGGAATTAGCTAGTCTTCACTCATTAATTCATTGTAAATATACTAGTCTTCAAACTTATCCAACTTAAAATGTCTCATATTTATTTTCAGGACTGCAGCACTTTTAAATAACTAAAATCTTTTGACATGAAAAAAACATGATCAGCATATTAGACTTCACAGCATGTATTGTTGAGTGTTAAAACTCCCCTGAGAACCTTCATTTTTATAGTTTGATGAAAACATTTATGGTGAAAACTTGCTGTGTGTCCACAGTACACCTTGAGATATGGCATGGTTGTTTGTTTTCATAATAATGAAAAACACTGCGAACCATGATGAGGGTTAGTACAACTTCACACATCAAACTTAATAAATTCAGTGGGACCAGGTTCGCATATTGTCTTTGTGCCAGTACAGGAACAAAGTAGCTCCAGCAGGAGCAGCTGCAGCTGTAAGTTTGTGTGAAGTGAACTGACTCTTCAAGCTGAGAAAATGTGGAAGGAAATCAAATTTGTTTGTAATGTTTGACTGAAGATTTGGTGGTTCAACTTAAAATCTTAAACATGTTAACATGTTTAAGTCTTAACTTATGTCTTAACATTTTTTCTCAAGTACATCTTAATTAATATCAGCTTTATTTTACTATTTGTTTTGAATCATTACAAAATAACCTTAACTTATCTTTTAAAAGTCTGTAAATTTCAGTCTGTCAGCTTTAGATACTAGTTACTTTTAATATTACAATTCTTCATGCCCTTGATGTCCAGTGAAACTATGTGTCTCCACATTTGGGGATGGATTTTTTTCTGATAAATTGAAGGGTCGACAAAATTCTTCTACATCTTAAGCTAAATAAACTCTTTTAAACCCTCTTGGCTGGAAAATGCATCGTCACAAATCTGAAACAGGGCTATTGTTATGAGCTCAGTTGACTTTTTAGAGCCAACTGTTCTCACAACACTGACAGGAACCATTTTTCTGTTGAATGATAACTTTTACATTTGATACTTGAAGTAAAATCTGCTGATCTTACTTTTACTCAAGTGAGGTTTTGAATGCAGGACTTTTACTTAAAGTAGGAAAGTACTCAAATAAGGATCTGGATACTTTTCCACAACTAAAAAAACCCCGCTGCTTTTCACTGATCTTTCTGAAACACTTCTGGCATTAATACCTTTGTCTAGAGTCTGATTTCATGGGTATTTCACCACCTTTTGAAATTCAATCCAATTTCAGGGACATCGATCAACTTAATTGTCCTTTCAGCAATCGTCAGGGTAAAGTTGTGCAATATTAACATACAGTTTGATATTAACTTTTCACCTTTTTAAATATACCTACCCTTTGTAAAGAATAACAAAGACATTAATTATGATTTTTGAGCTTTCAAATGTTTAGTTACATCCTAAGGTTTACGCACACAGGGCTCAAATAAGTAAGGGATAACACTGATTCAAATCGGGGTACAGCGTCAACCTGTTGGGGTTTATTTTTCCATAATGACCAGTGTTGGGCAAGTTACTCAGGAATTGTAATAAGTTACTTTTCACTTATTACTCCTTCAAAAAGTAACAATATTGCTTTACGTATTACGGTTTCAAAAGTAATTACTTGCATAACAAGTTATACTGCTATATCACTTTTGTGCCTTGTTGCGCTCCAAAGTTGAACTGCTGATCCAACTGTTACACCCAGAAAGCTTTTGTTGTAGCTGTCCAGATGACGGCTGTGGTGGAAACACTGTCGGCCTCTCACTGTTAGGCCTTCAGATTAGATTCCAACACTGCATATTTTCTCTAGAGGAGCCAACCAAACTCAACGTAATGACAACACCTCCACACCTACGAGCCTTTGACTCTTCATGTAAAGTTCTCCCATGTAAAAACAAATGTGAAGCAGAAACAGGTTGCCTGTGTCCCCTTGCTGATTTTGTAATTTTGCTTCTTGTTTGTTGCTCTGATTAATAAATGCATTCTTTGATTTTGTAACAGTAGCCTTATATTTTTATTATGTAGCCTCTATGAAATGTTACTGACAGTATTAACTGTCTGTAGTAGTGACAATTTTACAGTAACCCTGAAATTGTCCTTGCCGCCGCACACTTACATTTATGTGCACGCATGTGACATGTTTTAGTAGTGATGCACACCAGAAAATAGGACTCCCTGAAAGTCCACTGTATGATTTGAACCCTGCGGAGGTCTGCTATAAAGAAATAACACACCGTAGAATGCCATAATAGACCAGTCAGATTAAGTATTCAAGAAGACTGTGGAATAAATGTGAATAGATCTATTTTTACAAAGGTGCCCAGTTACAATGGATGAACATATATTGTTTGTTTACATAAATTGCTTTAAGATTAAAGATTTACTAGATAAACATTTAAGATGCGCTTACTGCAAACATTCATTCACCATTAGTCTTTAAATTTGTCCTTTGGAGCAATTAAAACAATTAATCTAGGACTACATCTATGCGCATTTGAAGATAACCACTCTGAAAAGTAAACCAATAAATGTCAACAATAAATGACAGGTAAACACAGTCTTAATTGCAGAGGCTCAGGCTATGCATGCTGGCAATAAGATTTACTGGCAAGAGAGCAACCTTAGAAAATAGATTTGTTAAACTGATCAAGAGGAACATATGAAAAGAGAAGGTTCATAAATTCATCAACATCTGGACAGGAAAAAAATGATAAAAATATTAAAAAAGATTCAGTCTCACTGCCCACATTGTCCAACTGCTCCAGATCTGAATATGTACCATGTTGACCCATGAGCCAGTGATCGACTAATGGCCTGTCAACAAGTGCTTGAATTGATTAGAAAAACTTGTAATGACATTCTTCAGTAGCTTGGTCAATAAAATATACAAGCAACGCGCCAAACGCTCTTAAGAGCTAATTGACCCTTCCTGAGTACCACCCCCTTCAGCTCTTTGCTGCAATAACAGCTGAGCAGGCCTGGTACCTCAGTCAACTTTCTCCTTTCCTGTTTCCTTATTTAGATATTAGATTATCTGCTAGACTCGTCTATGTTGAAAAGAAAACTAAGTATTGACGTTGCTGGGAGACCTGTAAAAGAGAAATTTTTCACATCCTAAGTTAGCTAATGTCACTAAAGCTTGGCTAACTACTTTACATCAGTAGCATTTTACATAGTTATTATCAATTAGGGTTTCGTGTCGCTTCTACAGGAGAAGGAGAAAGTTGATCGGGTACCATGTTTCCATGCTATTGGAACACAGAGCTAAAAGAGGTTGAACTTAGGAAGTGTCAATAGTGAATGGGAATGTGACGTCACCAACAGTGAGTCTGCCGTTCTTAGACGACGCCCACTGTCACCTGGACTACTGTTATCACTCATCTAGCTGGGTAGCCTCAACCCATTCAACTCTGTGTAACTGGTTTAACTTCAGCTTCACCACGGTAAACACTGGACTGTAACAGCAAATTTCACAACCACAAACAATTAAAAAAAATTAAATCATCGCATTACTTTTCATTTTTTTCCTAACATGGAAACTAATGAGGCCGCAGAGACGCTGCTTTGGGTGGCAGCTGAAACAGGGGATAATGTTTGCATTGATAAGAATAGTTTTACTGATCAAGTAACAAATTAATGGCGTATTTCACATTGCATTTTCTCTCCTCGCAGGACTCCCTCAACCTCTGTGGTAGTTCATTAGCTAGTTGTTATGCTGAACATCCTTACTGACAGTCAGGGAACATCATTAGCACCAGTCACTGGCACAGTGATGGTGAATTACACACATGTACATTATGCATTTCTAATGATGAATGATTGACCGATGGCAGTTGACAAATCATCTGGTGACAATGACAGATATGGCAGATATGTACACTATCCTCCAAAGATGGCGGCGCCGTCTCAGAATGCTCCACGGATTCCCATTCCCTGTTATCAGAAGACAATACTGTGAGAAAAAACTATGAGCGGATCATGCTCTCATTGTTATTGTCATGCTAAACAGCTGATTGACTGTCAGTGACTTAATCCCACCTTCTACTAGCGAGACTGTGAATGTCTGTATGGCCAAGGTGAAATAATAGATGACAAGAAAACACAGAGGCTGTTGTCAAGTGCACAACAACAACAGCAAAAAATCTTGGTGAGGTTGAAAATTTGATAAACATGTTTGCCAGTGCTTGCAAGTTAGCTTTAACCTTGACAGGAGCAAAGCCAACATCTTCACATCTGGGCCATAAACTTAACATAGCAGGTTAAAGGGCAACTTCCAAGTTTTTTTCAATTTGGACCCTGTTTTCCTATGTTTTTGTGTGTCTGTGACTAATAGGGAACAATATTTTTTTTAAGCTTGCTACCAGGAAAATTGTGAGCTCCTTCACCACATGTATTGCAAACAATACTAGGATTTTGGGTGAATTATAAACCCTCATTAATTACACACCAGTGTTAGGATGTGTAGAAAATATCACCAGGAGAGGAGAAGGACGGAGGTCGGACATCAGGGAAGTAGCGAGGAAAAAGGGCGTGTAGCGCCAGAATATTTTTGACCAAACCAGAGTTGGTGACTATTGAAAAAATGGAAAGACTAAACAAGATGGTTTTTATGAGTTTTTGTCAAATTAAGGACAAGGTTGACCTTGGAGTTATTGATATGATTCACAGAAGTTCACATCTGAACTAAACAGATTCATGGTAGGAAAAAAAAAAATCAGAAGTTATTCAGTAGGTTTTCCTTTCTAAAGTCAGACATTTCTTTGTATACTGTCCATTTATTTTGTAATGTTCTCAGTGAGCTACATGAAAGAAAAGTGTTTTGGTGTTCACACTCAATATATTATCAATACAAAATATCATCTTCCTTTTTAAATAGCTGGGAGAAAGCAGGAGAAAACATCTGCAGCTGAGGCACAGAGGCTCATAGGGGATTTACTGAAACATGAACAATGTGAACACATATTTTGGAGCCATGCATACTATGACAGTGTTTTCATTTCTACTGACAGTTACAGACTATAGGCTATCCTTGTAAGGCAACATTTTTTAAATCACACACATGAACCACACTTCCTTGCTGTGCAAATGAATCAGCATTTTTTTCCCCCAGTTAATCCAAGAGGGCTTTAAATAGTGTATTTAGCTTAGGAGATAGGCAAGTTTTCTCAACCCATAAAGGAACACTTAATCCTTCAGTTTATACGAAACATTCAAATTCCAAGTCACCAAATTTTTTTTCACTGGACAGGAAGGCAATAGAAAATTCTCTGTTAAAATGATTTTGGCAAGTTGACTGAATTTGAAAAGACCAGTTGAGGTAATTTTGTAATGATTCAAAACAAATAAACTTTTCTAATCAAATAACTGAATTAATTCAGTTGTACATGAGAAATATTGTTCAATAGACCGTTTACAGTTTGTAAACAATGAGCAAAAGCTGCGTGCGGAGTTTGGTAACAGAAGTGTGGCAGACCACAACAGCTTGTCAATGTCAAACACGAGCAGCAGCCATAGATGCCACCGACTGCTATAAAACGGTTGTGATTCTGTTGGAATTCTGTTCAACTTAAGCTGACCAGTGGAATATCGATTCTGACGTATTTTGTGATGTGTGATGCACTGATCATGATCACTGATCAAACTTAATTCAATGAGCTGATTGGACTTTGTGCATTACATTTAAGAGTTTTAAAGTTAACTTAATTAACTTGAGTAAATAAAACGTGTATATTTATGTTAAGTTAATGAAAAAAAGATTAGTGGACTCCAATAAATTCCTGTATGATTTTTTTTTTTTTTGTTACAGTGTGTAATTTTGAAAGTAAATTGTACCTAAGCTGTCAGACAAATGTAGTGGAGTACAAAGTATCATATTTGCCTCTAAAATGTTGTGATGACAAAAAGTCTAAAGTTGCACAAAATGGAATTGTAGTGAGGTACAACTACCTGGAATTTGAACTTAAGCGCAGAACTTGAGTAAATCTGTGACTACATTTGAAAGTAGTAGTTTGTATACAGAGCAGACTTATCATCTAGTATCGGTGTTCTGCTGGCTTGTTTAAAAATCTGCCCGTGAACAAAAAGTATTAAAATGTGTGTGCGTGTGTATGTGTGTTACAGTGTTGGAGCCCACAGTAATTAAAGTCATTCATCAGATTATGACAGTCGTGCCAGGAAGTGTTGCATCGTGGGACCCAGAACGTGATCAGGGTAACGGTGGCAACAGCAGTCAAACACGCAGATGATGTTTCGCAGCAAGACCTCTCTTGTTTCCTGGTGTGTTGTGATTCACTTACAAACTATGTGTGGGATTTACTGAGACTCAGAACATCAAAGTTGGTAAATAGTTACATTTCTTTCACTTGGACTGCCCATGCTTATCATCTTTGTGCTGATGCACACTACCATTCTTTTGTATCTTTGAGAATATATATATATCAAAAGCCGGATCAAGTACATAAAACACTGCAAATAATCATTATTGATTGTTGTGGCCACCAAGGAGTTCTGGTTGGGTGAGGTTTGCTATGTGCTGACTGGAATGTAATCAAGTATTTTTAGGTTGTCTAATACATCCTACATGCTGTGCTGGATGTGCAGCGCTTTGTGTTTTCTTTCAAGAGATACAGTATATGACACCTAGACTGGGTAACACCAATAAAGACTCATTTCATCTAAGATTAGCTCTAATCAGAGTTTAGCAAAAATGAATAAGTCCAAATTTAAAATTAAGCACAGCTCTGTTGCACAACTAAAACTAAGTTCAGTTTAGGAAATCCAAGTTTATTGATGCAAACTGAAATGAGAGTTTAGTCAATAATGAGAACTTGCTTACCCAAATTAAAACAAACAAATAAAAAATAAATTTGAGTACTGCTAAGTGTAAAAGAAAGGGGAAAACCAATAACTTTCAGCTGCTGTGTTAGCTGAAAGTAGCAAAAATGTTAAACTGTTTGCTACCTAGCTAGTTAAGTTAATAAAACATTAAATTATTTCCAAAACGTTAACAAAATGTTGCAGTTTGTAAGCTTGCTAAAAAGCAACAAAAATGTAATATTGTTTGCTAGCTAAAAGTAAACACGACTAAACAAACAAAACAAAAACATCAGCCTAGTTAGCCTACTCATGACAGCTTGGGCGGAGAAGCTCTAATTTTGTCCTTTGTTTGGCTGATTATCAACTGGAGTGAAACAGAGACATCATAAAATTCAGCTGAGTCAGACCTCCTCAAGAGTAAGTTTGAAATTGATACTGGATCACATTTTAATTTGGATTTTCAAGTTTTGGGGTTAGAAAATTAAATTTAATGTAGGTTTAGAGGAAAACTAAACTTAAGTTTAAAGAGAGGTTTAAATTGAATCTTTCCTAATTGTAGGCTAGTTTAAAAGTTTGGCGCAACATAATTTAAATTATAATTTAAACCATGATTTAATTGGGTTTTAAAAACTGGTGCAGCCCAGCCCAAATGTGCAAAACTCTAAAGCAATCAAGACGGAGGAAAAGGGCTTTACCATGCATACACTGGGACGTATTTTAGTTTGACCATTTGATCACGGCGCTTACAGCAAATGATGTAACAAATGAACATGATGTAACAAACCCGAATAATGAATTAAAGTGAACTTTATTTATGTGTGCTTTATTTTAAGTGTCGACAAAATGTTTTGAAGACAATGAAAAAAATGAAGCCACAGGCCGAGCAACAAGGAAGACAAAGATTTATTCTTTCTTAGGTTGCATTTTGACTCAAGGTCATTTGATATTTGAGCAGAGTGATCACTGTTCAGGAGAATGCTCAAAACACTTACTGAAATTTCTTCAGAAATACTGCAGCCGAGTTAAATCAACTTTTTGAAGACAATAGGATCTGGTTTTGGTTTTTCTAAATCCAAATGGAAAGGCGCCAGTGGTGAGGGAGCTGTTGATGGCAGCTCCTAATCTCAAACAGGTCTTTCAAAATGTAAAGTGGAAATTTTCTGTGGGAATGGTGAAGTTTTAGTCTCTGCTTTAAAAGACTAGGTTAGAAGTCAGACACGTACAGTAAATGATCACACATTTTCAAAACAGATTTGTGCTTTGCTGTTGCTGTTTCTGTATTGCATCATCAAATGACCACACAGTGTTGTGGCTTTTTTTTTAGGTCATTTACTACAAACCAAGTTTACTTACTGTAAAATGCTGACCACAATGAGCATGTTTTTCCTTGTATTCAGGCAGTCACAAGTCATTACAACATCATTTTGCAAGAAAATGACAATTGCTCTTTCTCTTCGTGGTAATTCACTGGGAAGCATGGATTGCAGCAACTCTTATGAAAAAAATAGCAGATGCAGTGCATTTGTATTTTTTTTCAGCGTTGTCAACCATCCCCACAGAGAGTTAGCATTAAGATTAAGATAACCTCCAAAGCTTGATTAGGCCTAATTTTCGTGCCAAATTTTCTGTGCCAGGGCTGAACTGAATGTCTCTTTTTTACATTACTTTATTACTTTTTTAAACTCTTTTTTTTTTCTTTTTTTGAAACTTCTATTGAGGTTTTCAAATGAAGCTTTGAATGTCTGTCATCATATTTAATTCGGCCCTAAAATAAATAAATATTTAATTTAAATAAAGTGATTAATGGGATTTTTTTAAAAAATCAGCTTTCCTAGACTGTCATGGCAACACACGTTTGCCTCCAAAAGAGTTTTTTCGGTGTGTTTTCAAACTGTTTTTTCACCACAGTGAAAATGTTTTTAAAAGGCGAAAACACCAACAAATATGATGTGAATTTTGGAAATGATTACATCTATCTCTTTTCAATAAATTCACACACAAGTCAGAAACAATCCTACGCTGGAATCTAATGCCACAAATAGTTCTAATTTGTGACTAATAATTACAATAAAGTGTAATCTTTATTTGCAACTGCATAAATACTGGGTTTAAACAGAATGAATACAAACAAAAAAGCTGGCAGCATTTGAATGTTGATTTAGAATTCGAATATCAGCATTATGAATTATGAACTATTTGGTAAAACCCTTGTATGCGTCTCTTTCTTTAACAAATATCAGTTTATTCTTGCCAGTATTGCATGTGTCTTCCTCCTTTGTCAGCCTGCAAGCCGAGCATAACGTCCCTCTTATTATTTAATGTAAAATAAGGCCCATGCTAACTGGACATCAACATGTTCCATGTTTGGTCATTTCAGGAAATTAGAAGTTGGCAATGTCATATACTATGTGACCTGTTACATATTTTATTCAGTTCCTTCTCTCGCCTTTTAATAGAGTTGTAAAACATTACTGATCACCTCGTGTTTCTTTTTCTGTCTCTAGTGACAACCATTGTTGAAATGTTGCCATGAATGCCATGCATAGCAGACAAAACTGTTTCTTGTCAGCAGAACTCCAATAAACTCAACTGATGAAAACATGACAGTTAGTTGTTTGTTCAATTTTGCTTTTGCACTCAACGTTAGTTGTGGGCACACACCCACATACGCATTAACAGACAGACATGAGGGTGTGACTTAGAAACAAATCCTGGAAGAGATTGTTGCTTAATATTCTTGTGTGAAAACTACAAACCATTTCCCATAAACTTGAGTTGCAAAACATTTTATGAATGGGAAGGTTTTGACAATCATGTGATAAGTGAATTAAAAAAAGGGAATCGAAACAGGAATTTGCTTTAACTTGTGTAATATCACACGACAGTTGTTGGAGAAGTTCACTAGATGAAAGCTTTGTCTTGCATGTGTTCTTCACTGTACAGTACAGTACATTTTTAGGGATGTTTTGCCGTAATAGTCTCACTAAACCACTAAACTCTATTCTGTCCACACTTCGGTACCTATACATGATTTGCCAAACAATGGTTTGTGCGATGACACGTTCAACAGTCCCATATGGGTTTAACGTTATGTTCATATACTTTGATCAGGTGTCCACATACTTTATCCATGTGGA
Source organism: Lutjanus argentimaculatus (assembly GCA_034769285.1). Taxonomy (NCBI): domain Eukaryota; kingdom Metazoa; phylum Chordata; class Actinopteri; order Lutjaniformes; family Lutjanidae; genus Lutjanus; species Lutjanus argentimaculatus. The sequence goes on along the minus strand of JAWZSL010000009.1, from coordinate 22,522,845 downwards.
GTAGATCTATTACCCTGACAGTTTACTGTGAAAGTATCCTCTGGGCTTTTCCGTGCAGTTTGGTGCTTCATGCTCATTAAATAAAGCGATACCTGGGAGATAGCTCAGGCAGAAAACTTATGACTTTGTGTCTTTGCCAGAAAAAAACTCCTCCCTAATAAGCTGGCTAATATGCACCTGCTCTCTCTGCTCTTCTGTCTAATGATGCTGCGTTCTGCTGTTGTTGCTCAGGCTTCTTCACTGCTGTAACTTCACTTCTGTGTTGAATACATTTTTGTCTTCTCCCACCACCTCCCCAGGCACTCACCTATAGACTCTGTTTGAAAATCTCTGAAGAGGGATCGGCAGTGATCTCGCTTTCTGTGCGCTCATCTGCTGCTCAACATGCTTGCATGGAGAGTTATAGGACACCTATCCTTAACGCCAAAACAAACTGTATTTACCCTCTCTCTTTAAACTGAATAGAAATGTTTTTGGGTTGTCCATTTGTCTGTCCCGTTCCCATTAATACCTTGTGGGAAATTCTTCAAACTTGGACAGAAGAACTAATTAGCTTTTGGTTGTCACAGTGACCTGATGTCCGTCCCATTCTTGTGAATGTGTTATGTCAAGAAGGCCTCGAAGGAATGTCTTGCAACTTGGAACAAATTTCCACTTGTACTCAAGGATGAACTGATTAGATTTTGATGGTCAAGGTCACGTTGAACTCACTGAACACTGACGTGATGATATTTTATATCCACAAGGTCAAAGGTGTATTTTGCTGTGACATCATAATGTTCTGCAAAAACACCTGAAGCTCTCTGAGTCCATGGTGAATTGCACTTTATCTGAATGATGTTATATAAATAAACTTGCTTTGCAGCTGTAAAACAGGAAGACAGCATGTTTCTCACTGGAAATTATTAACTGGAATCAATACAGTAATAACTTCCATTTTGCCAGATGCTTACCCTTAATACATTTTTATTAAATTTCTTCAAAACTACAACTTGACTGGTTGGCGGAGGCCCACAACCACAAGATGGTAATTCTAGCTGATTATGAGCTGAGGCTGAACTCTTTCTTTTTAATGGTTTTCAGCAGTGATCCAGAATGAATATCTATGGAAGGTTTTTTCCTTGCAATGTGACAGAAAATATTCTTTTAAAATAACAAAGATTGTTTTATGCAAAATAAGCACACAGTACTTTAAAACAACCTAAAATTAGGTAGAGCTGGAAGAAATATTTAGTAGATTTTAGTAGAATATCTAAATTATTGTTTTATTTAATCACCAACAGTTGAAAACTGAGTGAAAATGTAATGGAAAAGTCAAGCAGCATAAAATATAGGACCCATCGCACTAAAAACCCATTAGTTATCAGTGTTATTAATAGCACCTTTAATGATTAGTCTCCCAAGAATTACAAACAAATGCATTAGTAAATAACTGGTGGGGTGCCTGGTAAGTCAGCACAGATCATCTTTGTTCTTTCGTTCCCATCTTGTTTCAGCTGTATAAAACTATTTCTCTGTCCCTCACAGTCCACTTGATGAAAACCTGCCTGTCTGTGAGTTGTCCTTGCATGAATAAAACTGTATTTTCCTCACCAGATGCTGCAACGTCATCTTTTCCCACATTTTTGTGTAAATGACAGCAATGTACTGTAACTTGTCTATTTTCACAAACCCATTGTCAAATGGAGCATAACATCAAATAGTAGTCCCATCTAATGTGTGTGGCTGTGTTTGAGAGTGAGTCTGGAGTCACCCTGTTGTTTTTCCTAAAATAATCAAAGTTATCACATCAAAACTGCACATGCACCAAGAAGCAGGCTTTACCACACTTAACATTTTATAGAAAACGTCTTATAGATGACTCATTCTGTCTCTTTTATTCCAGTGTTTTTCACAGACTTTCTTTTTTTTTCCAGATTCATGAAGTGACCACTAAACAGTGTCCAACAAGTGAAAATTCCATATTCAGAAGTTTCCAGGTTTAAGAAAAAGTCGTTGACATGCCAATGAAGTGACTGTACAATGTGGCGGCCCAGAGGGGAAAAAAATTATATAATACTTTATATAAAACATATCAAGGACCAACATTATCACAACTGTGTTTCATTTACTACAGCATTGAACAAATATTTGTAATGGTCTATATATGAACCCCTCATAGCGTGACCTCCAGTCCTTCAGTGCACACATACACACATACACTACATCACGCACGTTCAAGACCGAGGAGCAAAGAAAAACATGCAAACAGGATGTACTGTAGTGGTATCTTTAACCCCTAACTGGGGGAAACAGAGACATAAACGTATCTGTATATATTCTTAATCGTTAGTGTCAATTTGTTTACCAGCTAATGCTGCTTTTGAGAAAATACATTAATGTATAGAATACATTTTGAAAAAGAAATGCAGAAACCTAGAGGAAATGGCCTTGAATCTGGATGGTTTTATCATCTGATTTGATACCAAGTTGTATCTCAGCTTAGTGGCACCATCTAGTGGTTATTCTTCAGACATGCATGTGCACACACACACACATACATCGCATATGTAGAGTGGAGGAAAGAAACAGACCACAATAACAACTGGAAAATTAAATGAACGCACTTTTATTGTAAGAAAATCACAAAATTTGCATTACAAAAGTTAAAGCCACTTTATTAGATACCACTCAAATTGTCCTCACTCACTTTACTTTTTATTTTCTCTGGCTTTAATCAAGCTTTTAAGAAATTACTTCCCCGTCTATGAACAGGTTGGTAAACAGCAGGCAGAGATATGCAAAAGAATAAACTCAATTCGTTGGCAATATGGGTGAGATTTTCGAATTTTCTTTTAGCTGTAATGGTATTACAATATGGGATGGTGATGGAATAATTAAGTGAAATATGTCTGTTTTGTCCATATGTGCAAATGAAAACAACCAAAACAAACAATTCCATATGACATGTGGAAGTGCAGGAAAAACAAACAAACATTAAAATGATTCACACAGGCAATGAAAGCAGACTGCAAAACCTCCTGCTGTAAATGAATGAAACTAAAGGCTAGATGAGCTGCGATAATTAATGATATTCTTGATTTTGGGGAATTATCCAGCAGCCAGTTTGCAACAGTGTTAGCAGAGACTCTGGCAATAAAGGACAGACAGTGTAGCTCCAAAACCAACAAAGTTGTAAACCACAGCTGCCAGCAGATTGCCTGATGATCATAACAGAAAATATTTTCTTTTTTTTTTTTTTTTAAAGTTTCATCATCCAGGGAGGTTTCACTACACACACACACACACACACACACACACACACAAAATTTCAAAACATTTCATTCTGCTATCATTTGAGACGGTTAAAAAATATATCAAAATGCACAAACCCCAGGCTTTCATGAATAAATCTTCAAAAGACATTGATGGAATTAAAAATCTCAAGCTGAGGGTTGTTGTAAAAAATTCCAAAATTTTGTCCAAACCCGAGTCAAAAAACTTTTGGTGCATTACTGACTGCACCATTTAGTCTTGGTCAGGTACTGCTAACTGTACAAAGACTCTATCTGCATGGCTGCCACTGCACTCTGGCCATCTGGTGTATTATTCTTATTGTGTATATCCATGTATCAAGAAAAGAGGGTCGCACGGTCAGAGGCTAAATCATTTCACAAACTTTTACTTAGTCAAGTCTGGCAGGAAAAACACAAAATGTTTTTAGCCATCCAGCCTTTATCAGTATAGTATAAAAATAGTTTTTAATAATTTGTTTACATAGTTTTTAATAGTGTAATTTTTTATTAAAAACAATTTCTACAAATATTAAAAACTTTTCAGAAATTAGTAAATTATTGAAAATAATAATTATACACAAATATTTAAATTGTATTAAGAACTATTAAACTACTAAAGTATACTTTTTGTAATTCATTATTATAAAAGAAAAAGTATTAAAAAATACTAAAATCTGTAAAAATATATTTTAAAAAACATTAAAACATCTTATGATGTTGGGTATTGCATGTGACATGGATGTCAGAGTTAAAAGAGTCCTTGGGCTGTATGATGTTGGTCAAATATCAGTCAGATCTGATTTATGAACGGTGGAGAACCTGGTGTCAACAGTGATGACTGTTTTTCCTGCCAGTCATGACTAAGTAAAAAGCTTGTGAAATGATAATGCCTCTGAGTGCAACCCTCTTTTCTTGATACATGGACAACTGTACAAATACCTCATAAAAACAATCTTGAGTGTACAAATAAATATAAGTTTTTTTTTCTAGCTGAAAGTATGTCTTTTCTACATGGTTCATCAGTACGAGACTCTGCAGGTAGGGCACTGCGAGGTGTGAGAGGTAAAACTAAAATGCTGAAAGATATGAGCTATTCTGCATTTTCCAAACTGCAAAAAACATGTGTATGTCCTGTTTTAAATGATGTATCAGGAACATGGGGTTATGAAAAAAATTCCAGAAAAACCAAAGTGTTCTTAACAAGACTTCACCAGCATGCACCTGTGTTGGCAGTTAACGGAGATGAGATTGGACGGCCGTGAGGTCAGATGGAAAGCCAGCACGGTGAGCCTGTGGAACCGGCTGTTTGGCTTACCAACCAACAGAGCGGGTGGCAGTGATATATTTTACTTGATCTGTCTGTTGGGGGTGAATGGGCATCAGAAATGTTTGATGTATTAGACGAATGTGGAGGAAGGTCATTTCCAAAAAGCAAAGGTAGGGTTGGAGGAGTTTAAATACCAAGTCCAGCTTAAATGCACACAATTATGGGCAGAGGAAATTTGGCAAAAGCCTAAACTGAGGCTGTTTCCTCAAGAAAGACTACAAATGTGAGAAAAGTATTAAGTATAATTTGGCCAAAAGTCAAAGATCACTGTGTGCACAGATTAAGATGTGGTATATTCCCTCTACATATTGAAACAGGAAGATACAAGGGTGTAAGAGAAGAGGAAATAATTTGTGACTATTGTGAGCTAAATGAGATGGAGGATGAAATTAACTTTAATTTTGTACTGTCCATTATATCATGATTTGGGACAAATATTGTTTGAAGTTCATTCTCTTGATTTTGATTTGATAGGTGTGCAGAATTGCTTTAATTGAATATCTTTTGTATAATGTTACTGCATTTTCTGTTGGATTTTTTTTTTTCAGCATGGGAACGATGGAGAAAAGTAACATATGATAGATAAATTTCTCAGAATTTAATTGATCTTAATATGGACTATGGATCATTGGTTTATGAACTGGATCATATATACAGTGTTTGGCTGTCTTGTATTTATGGGGCTGTGCTTGTATTTGATATTATAATTTACGTTTGAATGATGTTTATGTTTATGCTTGGATGATAGCGATGAATTGTGCATTGTGATGATGACAGGTTAACATGCTGGAATGTTTTGTTTGTAGTTAATGTGTCTGATTAATCCAATGAAGGGTGGGTCATGAAAATGACCAGACACCAAAATAATTAATTTAATAGTTCATTCATTCAGTTCATAAGGGGTGCCATCCATGAAAGTGTGTGTTCATTCATCTAACACTGGATCTAACACTCGGAACCTCTGACTGAGGATACTGGTGTTACTAATTATAAACCCAAATTAGTGCAATTTCATGTTCTTCCCTCTCATATTTATTTATCTGTTTATTGTGGCTTCTTCTCAACCCATTTCTAGTCTGTACAAATACAGTAAAGACCCAGTTTCTGGTTGCTTACGCAAAGTCCCACAGCTCATCATTATGTTTTTAATCTGCTGCATTTCTTCTTTCCCACCACTATAATAACATCTTATCCAACACAACAAACTACTTTGGATAGTGAGTATGCAATTTCTGCTTGTACAGATTATAAATAAATACATTTAAAAATGAAAAAAAGAACACAAATATATTCGCACATATTACATTTGTGCTCTCTGAAATACATCTCCCATATTGAATAAATGCTCAAGGCTTACTTGACTTACTTATTAATGGTGCTATGGTGCGGCATGTACATAATGGCATCAATGCCTCATTCTTTTGAGATAGGAGGGAATAAAGGGGAGTCACTTAATGCAACACAACACACTAGCAATCTTTCTTATACGCCATTTTTTGGTAATACTTGAGGAGAAAGTATTAAGTGTGAGAGACAATATTTGATTGAAGAAGAAGATCATTTTGAGATAGTCAGGTTTAAAAAAAAATGGACAGAGCGACACACTGTGCACACTGGCCACATTTCAACTTAATGACAACGTTTTAATATGTGCAAGGAGAAAGCAAGCAAGAAAGAAATCCTTCATCCATTTGAGCCAGCAGAACTGACAGTGCAGAACGTATGACACAGCCACATATCTGAAATACTCAGCAATTCTTGACCTTGGGAATCCAGGTGCGTGTGTGTGTGTGTGTGTGTGTGGTGAGGAGAGTGAGAAAAAGAACGAGGGAGAAAAGTGTGGGGGAGTGGTGGCTGGAGTGTTGGTGATGAAGCGCAGGTCAGCTGATATTATCATCATATAACCCAGTGGGAATCTGGTTGCCATGGTGTGTTTAGTATGTATGCAGAAAGGGGTGGGGTGGGTGGGGGATGGGGAATTGTAACAGCATCATGGGGTGGGCGGTAGTGGTTGGTGGTCGCATTGAGAGGGAAAATCGCATATGGGGACTCATCTCTCACTTTGGAAGAAAAAGCACATCCCTAGGTAACACAAAATGAATATCAGGATTACAGTTCAGTTTTGGTTAAGGTTGGGTTGAGGTAAGAATTGGGGGTATAGGGTAGGGTCTCAAGGGAATACATGACTGTTTATGTGTTGGTGTGTGACGGGAGACTAATTGGTGCCATGGGTGAAGACTTTCTGTAAAGCTGGGTTGCACTAACAATGTTTATTTTTTTAATCCTGATTGAAGGTTTTAACTTTAATTTATGTTGCACCAACCCTTTAAACTAACTTAAAATTAAGGTAGATTAAATTTAAATTTAGACCTCTCTTAAAAACTCAGTTTAGAATTTATTTATGTTGCACCAAAGCTTCAAACTCCAATTTATACTGTGATCCAGAATTAACTTTAAACCCACATCTGGGTTTTTTTTTTTTTTAGATGGATTGAGCAAAATAATTTCCTGGTAAGCCATCATGAGTAGGTTAACTAGGCTAACCAACTCTTTAGCAAACAATATAATGTTTTTTGTTTTATTTTTAGCCAGCCAACAATATAGAGTAATGTTGTTTATTGTTTCTTGTTGTTGTTGTTTACTTTTTAGTTAGCAAGCAAACAATTTAACATTTTGTTATTTTTTTTAGCTAGCAAGAGCAAACAATTTTAAGTTTTGTGTTTCTGTTTTTAGCCAGCCAATAGGCTATAATGTGGGGGCGGGGCTACTCTAGAATGGCAGTGCAACATGGCGGCCTCCACGTAAGAGGACTTTCTCCCTAAATGGCTCATTCTAAGGTGATGAAAACCTTTTCCCCCCAACAATAGTTTTCTTTACATTTTAAAAAATACAGCCTTTTACATTCAAAGTACGCCATAAATTTCACATGACATTGCTGTATTAACACAAAGCAAACAAAAAAGTAGGGCAGCAGCTAATGATTACTTTCTTTGTCCATCAATCCTTTTGATTATCTTTTCAATCAGTTGATCAGTCGGTCAATCTACAAAATGTCAGAAAGTGCCAAAAAAAAAAAAATGTCAGTGCCTTCCAAAGCACAAGATAACAAAACGATTATTCTTTTCAGTATTATAATGGAAGATTATATTCCATTCCTGCCATATTCTGCCCCTGCAAATCCTACACACTGGACCTTCACATGACATGTACAACACACAGCAGTGAATACGCAGCACTTGTTAAGGCTGTAGAACTGGAACAGAAGAAACTGAGGATGCAATAAGCCCTGAGGCTTCCCTGCGGAGCTACACTGACACTCCCCAACGGTCCTGTCAAATAGCAAAGAAGTCACAATGGGAATATGCACATATGGCACACATTAAATGTCTAAGACAACTCCCAACCTACCACGCACCGCCTGAAGATGGCGCTCCATGTCCTCGCATGATGGCGGTGCATGTGCGTGAGTGAGTGCGAAAGCGAGAGAGAGCTCCTGTCTGTCTGCCTCCTCTCCTCTCCTCTCCTCCTCTGTGGTGGTGCTGCTGCTGTCTGCCTCCTCTCCTCCTCTGTGGTGCTGTTGCCTCCCCGTCGCTGCAGTGCTTCGCTGCTCTCCTCTTTCTCTGTCTCTCTCCTTCTTTCTTTCTCGCTTTCGTACCCAGCGCCTCGCCTCTTCCTCCTCCGTCTCTTTCACATCCTCCTCCTCCTCCCTGCGGATGCCTCAGCCTTGCACCCCGGCCCTACACACCGGCAAATGGTCGCTCCATCATCCTCGGCAACTCTGGACGCAGGACGCAGCGAAAAGGCGCATCTGATCTGATCTTAAGCACGCTGCGGATTGACTGGAAGGAGAGGCGGACTCAGGGGCAGAAGGGAAACAAGGGGAAGCCGGTCGCTGCCAGTGGCCAGGATCTCATTTCGGTAAGGCATCGCGTTATTTTGCTCTGCTATAGAACATGAAGGTGACAGGTCTTCAAAACGCCTGTGTTTTTAGTGCTTTTGCAATGCGCAGGAAATGTGAGCATGACTTCTGGATCATGCATGGTGGGTGTTTTTGTGAAAGTGCTGGTTTTAAAAGGCTCTGCTTTTGATAACAAGCTCGCTGCAAAGCTTCCTCTCAGAAACAAGCGTCTGACTGTGCTCCGATCACCCAAACACACAGCAGATATTTGGCCCCAGCTGACTGCTGACCCAAATTCACCATTGGTTGTGCGTAAAAGTGCTCCAAAGGTGTGAAAAGCACCTTGTAAACAAAACGGGTATGGCTGCTCTTCCTGGCCACATGATGATGATTATTTTGTTTTGACAACTCCATTCACAACCAGAAGTTAAGTTGTTACATCTCTAAACACATCTGGACATGATGTTATGTTTTAGTATGGTATATATGATTTATCACTGGGCCAAAGTCTGTCATTGCCTCCTGACAGCCATTAAGTTTTATGGGATTCCCTTTTGTCTGTGAGGTTCTGGAGCATGAGAGGTGACACAAGGATAAGAGTATGGGTATAGGGCTCCTTACCTTTCCCACAGCCGTACTTGTGCTGTGATCAATAGACATTTGCAGGAGGGGAATTGTGTGCTGGCAGTTTGTCAAGGGCGTACAATATATCCAGCAGATGAGGAGGAGGAGGGCTGGGCTGCTGTTAGGCATGCTCTGGGTTCATGTTCAGCACTTGGGCAGGTGCATGATGGACAGCTGTACAGAGAGGGCGAGGGTATTAGCGTGTGCTCAGGGCTGTATCACATTAAACCCTTTGTCTTGTGCTTCAAAACTGTAAAACTTTGGGTTGCAGGTTTGCAGGCAGCTCCTGTGCTCTGTGGGCAGGTAAGCAGCCATGTTACTAGGAGAGTACAATCCCCTCTAATTCCCCTCAAACTGACCTCTGGTGCAGGAATATGGGGGATATAGATTTTTCTCCCCTCCCACTGACAACCACCGCTCAGTCTGCTTCAACCAGCATGTTATTCACTTCCTCCGGTACTTTAAGTGATGACAGTACAGCGCTCTCCTTGCCCGTGAGCCACGCATCTTCAGGAACTTAGATAGATTTATTTTATTGTTGAAGGATAAGCAGCATTACAAAAGACCTATCACTGTGGGAACTGTGTCTCCCTCACACACACACACACACACACACACACACCACACACACACACACACACACACACTCTCACTCCATCGCCTCTCTAAATTTCCTAAAGATTAGCTTCTTTTATGTCCAGTGAATGTCTCCAGTGGGCATGAAAAGCCTCGTCCTTCATCGCGGACACAGATTAAGCTAATTCACACAGCAGCGCAGGCCTAATGCCTAATCACTATGCTGCGCCGGCAGAACAGAACAGTCTTTATACTGTGGTAGCCGAGAGAGGGAGAGGGAGCAAAGGGGGAAAGCTAGCCGCCGGTGCCTATTGATCGGACGGAGGGGCTACTGGCAGGCGTCCACAGGATGGAGTGCTGACGACAGTCCAAAGAGCTGCCGGGATGAGCTTGCCCGGCAGTTGCCTCAGAGAGTAATGCTGATGAAGGGAGGGAAGAGTTTGAATTATAGTTATCCTCCCTGTAGCAGAGCAGGGCCAGGTTGGGGAGGATTTGAAAATACAGTAAGTGTAAGGAATTTTAGACTCATTCGAGAGTGAGAGTTGGGTGTGGTTTCGTGATAGTGTAACAGATCTAATACCAATTTGCGACTGGCAAACTTGAATGGGTCGTCCCCAGCAAAAGTAGGAATAGAATATTTAAACTTTTATCACATCTTTTGGAAGCTGGAACAACAAGGGAAGAAATAAGGTTAGCTTTTTTGATTGATTGTAATTTATAGTGATCCTAGTTTGATCATTGATTGACTATATAGACTTTATAATCTTTTAACCCAGTGGTTTTCAATGCACAGGCCAAAATGTCAAGGTACACCTGTATTCATATCCTGCAAAATAGCCTCTATAACCAACCTAATCAATGCAGCCAATGTGCAAATGGCAAAATTTTTCTTTGATGGAGTTTTAAAGCTTTTGCTTTGTAATGGAATTAGAATGTACAAACTTCTGATATAGTAAATTAAGGGATTCTTTAGGGAAAAATCTTCCCAAATTGGGCATCCATGGTCTAATGTGCATCTATTGTGGCGGTCCGTGACATGAAAAGTTTGGGAACCCTTGTTGTGGTGTATTAGGGGCATGTATCTGATACAGCATGCTGCACCTCAGGCCAATTCTTCATACATGAAATGAGAAATGATTTAGATCAAGAGAGGCTGGAACTCCCCTGTCAAATGTCTTCTTTGAAGTTTGGGTATTTTGTCAGTAGTGTGTTGAAAGGACTGGCATAAAAATCATCTTTCCAGGCTGTAAAATAGCTCAGTTTAGTGAGTATGATAATACTTTACTACAGGGGTCTTCAGCGTTTTTCAGGGGCCGAGCTGATGAAGAGACACAGCAGAAACCACATGAATATTTTTGGGCCTTTTCAAGTTTCCACTGACCTGTAGCTGATAAATCAGCAGCATGGCTAATGTTAAGTGTTTTAGCTTCACCCTCTGTGCTTTCATCAGTGATTTCTGAGGTGAAGGGTGTGTCAGTCTCCTTTTTTTTTTTAGATGATTATTTTGTCTTTTTTAGCCTTTATTTGACAGGGCAGCGTAGATAGACAGGAAAATGGGCGAGAGAGGAGGTGGAGAGACGCACAGCAAACGGCTGTGGGCCAAAATCAAACCCACTACCACTGCTGAAGAGTCTTAGCCATACATGGGGAGTGTGCTCCACCACCTGAGCCACCAGGACACTGTCAGAGTCTCTTGGTCATAAAGTTACAAAATGGTCAATTGTGGCTCACAACAGTGGGATAATAATAAAACTTACTGGCCAATATCTTTTGATAAGATTTAACTGACTAGTTTGCTCTTGTGGATAGGTGTGACACATGATGTAGTAGTTTAGCTACAGTAGCTCACATGACTGCACAAGGATTCATGGGTAGCCTTTTGTCGGTGTTGTGGGAATTATCATTTTTTTGCTATTTATTTTTGCTACAAACATGTTGAATTCATGTTAATGTGTGCTTTCAGACATATTTTAATTAAACAAACAACAAACAAAAACAATAATTTGGAGGACCCCCTGCAGAAACTCTGAGGACCCCATAGAGATCCTGGACCCCCTTTTGAAGACCTTGCTTGAGCATGCAGCAAAGTAACAATGGCAAATGGACACTCAGAGTTATAATATTAACATGTCAGAAATGAAATGTAATCTTCTGATTTTATTTGATCTTATACTTAATAACAAGACAGCGGGCTTTCAGTGGGATGAGACTATTCCCATCCCTTCTACTTTTACTTGTTCCAGGAATTTTCATAATTCATGTGACATGGAGGACAGCGTAGTGAGCAGGGAGACAAAGGAGCAAGACAGTGAATCTCTACCAGGTCCAGGGCTCCTGTTCTACAATTAAACCTGACCTTAGACCTCCGCATCAAAGTAGACAAGTCCAGAAAGTTCTTCCCCTTCGCATCACAGTGTGCATTTATAATCTCAACTCAGGATACAAATATTCTTTAAACAAGTGAGTGTACAACAACAGTTTGTTTTAATTTGTGTTTAAGGACCTAAATATTAGATTAGATGCTTGTTGAAAATGCACAAATGGTTTTTCTCCAGAGGTGCTTTGAGGCCCGGTGGCAAATATTGCACCTCTTTGAGGTGTGACACAAGCCCAGAGGCAACATCTGATGCTGCTCATTTGTCAACATGAGTTAAAAATTGTTGTATTGACTGTGTATCTTTTATTAGCAGTTTAGTCATGATGGGCTGATATGAAATCAAGCTCTAGTTATGACCCTTTTCTCCTTGAAGGCACAAAAATAGCTATTATCTTTTATGGAGAAGTATCCATATCTATGTCTACTCATGTCCGTTCTATCTATGACTACTACATGACTAAGAGAAGAAAATAACAAGAAACAACTGTAGAGCATGAAACACCGTCAAGATGAGAAACAAAATGAGGATGTGAACGCTTTGATTTAACACTTTGATGTCCTTGGGCTTCGTTATCTGCTGTGGGTTGTTTTCTTCTTTACGTTCTCTAAAATGCAATGTGAATGGGCCTCAGGCGGCAGGCTGACATTCGATCCATACTTGTCAATTGCATTGATTGCATATTCATGGACACAGGGGAGGTGCTAATTGACAGCCTCAGTGTGCTCATCAATCAGCCGACTTGATGCTTATGTTGGCGACTAGATGCTTATGAGCTTGTTTAATGACATAAAAAACACTGATGTGCCCCTGCTAATGGACAATTTTACAATATCCCCATTACTGTGGAATTGTTACAAGATTACATACATGTTACGCACCATTAAACCCCTAATATCACTCTTCTTTCCCTCAAGGGTGCTGTGCAGTGCACCCAACATGGCTATCTTATGTGGATGTGTCCAGGTAATATTCTAGATGTTGTGCTTTGAGCTCATCTGTGTCCATGTGATGTGTATCATTGCTTTCTTTACTATTACTAATCAGAGTGAGAATGAAATAAATTAGCAGCTTGCCACATCAGGAATATATTCATCCCTGCTGGTGATGCAGCACTGAGTTGGTTGCTGAGTCTTCCTCATCAGGTCCATGTATTTTATATATGGCAGGTTTAAAGAGAAATACTGGACCGGCAATAAATTTCCAAAGAAGGAATATTCATTTTATTTTGCAAACTCTTTCTGTAAACATAACATGAACCTATCTCAAACTGAGACTAAGCAGAGAATAAAAAAAATCATAAGCAACACGGGATAAAACATTGCATGACTGCTCACCACTGCTACTTTTTTACTCTTCAGTGTTGGGAAAGTATCTTGAAAAATGTTATGTTTTTCCTTATTTAATCATTGAAATTTAATTACATTAGTTTAGTAATTATTCAACTGAAAAATTAATTACTTACGTAAGTTATTGCAACCCTGTTAGATGCTTTGAAACAACTCCAAGGCCTCCACACCCACATTAGGGTTGGGCGATATGTGAAAAATTTCTGTGTTATGTTATGCACACTATGTTTGCCATGTCCAATAAAAAAGAAATGAAATAACTTACGCCATTTTTTCTCAATTAATAGAAAAATATAACTGTACACCTTTTGAATTTATTTATTGAACTAACCCATTGTAAAACACATTTCATTCAAATTCAACAGAAAAAAGAACTTCAATTCACTGCATTAGATGTTAGAATATGGACTCAGCCAGTCGTAATAGCTGATATATTTGTCCGGTCGCCCAACCCTAACCCATGTTGCACACATTAAATACATCTGTATTGAGTGTGTGGTTTAACAAGCCCACTGCGGTTTGGAGGCACTACTGACTGCCGACACATAGCTCAGGTCTGGTGACTGCACATTACTCCACAAGTCCTCACAAAACTGGCCCTTTCCACCAACATGGAACCGGCCCCGAGCACCTAATTTTGAACAGTTCTGAGCATTTTCACCAGAAATCATTTGGAACCTGAGAAGTTGGTCACCAGCCGGAACCAAACAACAGCAGGTTTTCCAAGAGAACCAAAGTAAACAAAGGTGTGTCATATTCTACAGGTTGCTGTGCATTGTACAATGCCCTCTGTTAATGACATCCTTGCCTATTTGGTAGAGGCTAGTCACCTCCCCCTACTTCCAACCTCGTGCGAAGCCAGCATATCCCAGACCAGTCTGTCTCTTGAACACACACTGTAAGCAGACTTCCTGGCAGGACAGCAACATGCCAACCTCCAAAATGTCGACATAATGGAGCATTACTGGGATTACTGACTGTCATGTATTCACTGAATTTCAACTTGTTTTATTAATTAATGACAAACAAGTACATTATTTTACTGTCCAACACTGCTCCTTAGCACAAATGGAGCAACATTCCAATGCACCACTTAATGAGTTGATCTTTTTGCATATTAAGTATGTAAAACTACAATATCTTTTCACCTTTGATCACAACTGATGTGTGATTTTGCTGGCTTTTCATCGCACACAGTGTAGTGTAGTTATTGGAGGTGCCCATTCTTCAACCAAAAGGTCAGGTGTCAAGGCCCCCTTTTATTGCCTGAGAGTCCTTGAGCAGGACGCAGAATCCCTCGCAGCTCAAAGGATGTTGGTTTGTCACTGACCCCATGGCCTCTTCGTGAGGAAGCAGTCACAAATTTTCCTGGCAGGGGATCAGTTAATACTGTTTAATAACGAGAAAATGGAACACCTTGGGAATATCACTTGGAATGCTGCACAAAGAACTTTTTAAGATATTTACCAGGCTTTCTGCTGATGTGACATGACCTCTTCTTTTCATACTTCCTAGCACCATTATTGTATCCTCACCATCTGTTGACCTTCACATTAAACCCTGAGGAAAAAATATTTGTAGTTTAGAGGTGAAAGGAGTAGACAGTGGCATCACATTACTGCAGCCTAGACTGGAGTGTGCAACTAGTGTATTTGTCTGCAAATTAGTTTAATTTAGGCAAATGAGGTGCATGTACAATGACCGAGAATTAGGTGGTTCTTCTCCCTGACGTTAAGAGACAGGTGTGTAAGACTGAAGGTACTAATGACACTTGTCCCCTCGTTAAGCCCCTCCTCCTAACAGCAACTGTCCAATCATAGATTAGCAACCCTAACTTGTCACAGCAGGCCTGTCAAGCTTTGCGTTTCTCTAAATGTTGAAGCGGTGTGCATGTTGCTTTAAGACGAGGGATACTCAGTGTATCATGAGTTTGGACGGGTCTTTCTTGTAGTCTTTCAAAAATATAAAACACGCAAACACGTGAGAAATGGATTAAACTTTGTCTTTATCTGTACTAATGCAAGCTGCAAACATTAGCATTGCAGGCTATTAGCTTACTACCTGCAATGATGTTAACTCCAGCTAAAGTTGGGTTAGGTACCACTGCTTTTGCCACACATGGTTTATTCCCAGGGGTTAATTTGAGGGGGGTTTGAGAGGGACAAAAATCAAAGTGTGCCTCCACCAACAAACTCTCTCTGTTTTGCTATTAGCTCTTATCCTGGCTCTTTTTCCAGGGGAACTGTGGTCTGGTTGATTAGGTTGGGTGGCCGTCTCACGGTCCACTGCACTTATCTAATCCCTGCAATTCCTTTCCAGATGTTAATGACTGTATTTCTATCATCTATCGCATATACCTGTCATATTTCACAGGAACAATGTTTGATGGGATGTAGCTTTAGCCTCAGTCTTCTTAGCATCAACCTTATTATCATATACGCAGCCATTCAGTAATTTTACATATTTAAGATCCTTTTACAGGGTTCTCATTTAAAAATGTATCTGATGGAAACATTAAAAAGTCTGCTTCTCAGCTGACTCATGGAGTTTAAACATTAGCATGGCTTACATTAGTTAGCTACACTTATGAAATCTGCTGTGAGAGTCATCATTTTAGCTGACAAAATCCACAGTCCACAGCTGATACTTCAAAAAGAATTTCAAATATGACTACCAATTTCGATGTTAAATCTGCAGCCGTTATCACTGTAAACTGCAAGAATGGATAGCTTAACAGACGTAGCAACAGTAACTAAGGAGGGTAGGACTTAGTAAAGGGTCTATTCCCTGAATCATTTTTCAGGTAGCTTCACGCCATCAACAACCGTATAGGTCAAGCTTAGGCTTGCATTTGGGGATTTAGTCTTCTGAAGTGTCCTTGAGCGTTTAATCTTCCCATCAGTGATGTATCACACTCTTCCTTCTTTCACTGCAAAAGAAAGAAAAAGAAAGAAAAGAAGGGAAGTTGTCCAGCTTTAACAATGCTTTTGGATTTATGGCTCGATTTTCACTGATGCCACATGTAGTAAAAATATATGGCCCCATAGTACAGGAAGGTGCTAAAAGGTAAAAGCATTCCCCAATTGCTGTGTATTGTATATTGTAGTGATTAATGAGAGAAGGACTTTGAGGAGCGCAGCAGGAAGAAGAGAGAGGAGGTAGCGATGTGTCAGTGTTGGAATGAATCCAGCAAGGCAGCAATATGTGTGTGTGAGAACGAGAGACAAACATGGACGTGAGGATGCCTACTAGTGTGCTTCTGCCGCCGATTCTCCTCCCATCTTCTAATGAGCTCACTGCAGATGGGACTCCCTCTGTCAGCCCTCCTCCTCTCTCCCCACTCCATTATCCTCGCTCCTTCCCTTCAGTGTTTCGTGCAAGGGAAAACAAAGAAAGAGAAAAGGAAAGCGAAAGGAAATGATGTGATGAGAAAAAAGCATGAGAAAGAGGGGGTTAAGGATGCAGGTGAGAGAAGGGGAGGATTCACAGGAAGGGGTAAACGGTGGAAAAGATGGAGGGGGGTGTAAAGTGAAAGACAGAGAGATGGGAAAATAAGTGACAGAACTCGTTGGGGAGTTAGAATATGCAGTGAGAAGAGGAAGAAGCAGAGAGGCTGAGTGAGAGACCAGGAATCATCAAAAGCAAGAAGTGACACAGAGGTGTGAATAAAAAAACACAGAATGTGATGAAGAAAAACCACAGAATTGCACCATGCTTCATTTGCTAGTGTAAAAAATTAAATGGCTGCATATTAAAACCTAATGCTATGTATTTAGTGCAGGTCCTACAGTGAGAGTGGTATGTGTGTGTGGTTGCCTAGCCATGACATCACTCCTGCGCCTGCCACAATGTACTTGCTAAGCTGAATTAATAATTGGCTCGGCTAGCCAGGTCTGCCTGAGTTAATTGAGCATCAAAGAGAAGCCATAGCCAGAGCACAGATCATCTTGATTTCCCTGGGTGAAAATGAAGCCCGGAGTTGGCTTGCGCATGGATGACTGAGGGTGGAAGTGTGCCTGTTTGTTCATCTGCTAGTGTGTATGTGTGTGATTGTGACCTTTATTACATGTAAGGGGGGTTGTATCAGAATTCACGCTTGTCCACAGGTGGGAAGTCTATGTGTGAGAGTTTGCATGGGCTTTTCTTTTTTAATTCATGTTTTATTTTTCCCTAATCGCTGTCAATTTTAGCTGATTTGAGGGTTTGCGTGGGTATATAAACAGATATTTTGCCAGAATTTAAAGGAGAAATCTGTCATATATTTACTGTAATAAATCATAAAATGACCATGATATGTCATCAGAAATTAAGGCAACATGTTCTGCTTCACTGACAGCAACCCTGCAGCTGCGGTGTCCTCCTTTTAAATTTCTATTCTGGGCCTGAATAACTGTTAATTAGAGTTCAAAATTAATGCTGAATGTTCGCCAAATGAGATAGTGTCTGTTTATGAGTCGTAAGAAATCATTACTGATCTTGTAGAAGATGTAGATGTTTTAACGTCTAAATTGAGCATTATGTTAATGGAGTCTAGCAGGCAATGAGACAGGCAGCTACTTAACTCAAAGTCCAGAGCGTGTGTTTTCAGAGCAGTGGGCTTTTTTGGGATAACGGGCTTAACTTTACAATGACAGACAATTGACAGTTCTAAACAGCTGATCAATTTACAGCAGGGGACTCATCGTCACTTGTTATGGTCAATTAATGATGTTGCGTGCATCCTGTGCTCCTGCAACCTGCAGAGCTTTCCCCAAGTCTGGGGAGGAGGTCGAGGAGGACATATATTAAATAGGATTTCAACCTATTTAATATGCAGCATGTGGCTCCAACTGACTGTTTGGGCAGCTGCACTCATTGTTTGCATTCACAATTGCTATATATTGCTTCTTTAAGTGTGCATTATTTTGTTTGTGTAATTTTCCTTATTTTCAGATTTTAATATATAAAACTTGTTTTAATTGTGGCAATAACCCTTTCAATCAATTCCTCAGGCCAAAAATTAGAGTTATTTGTCTCTGTATGATATCTAGTTCAAAAGTTATTTTAGATTTTCTGTTTTCATCTGAAATCCAAGATAGCTGCAAAGATGGCCACCACACGGACCCTTGGGACAACACTTTAAGTTGGGAACATCAAAATTTGTTTACTTGACACCTTGAGAATTACACAAAATAAGTTGGAAAAATATATCCATAGGGTGCGTGGGGACCCAACCTTCCTAGCATACCGTTACTGCTTCACCATCTACCTGTCCTATCTTTCTGTTACACCACAGTGCAAAAACTTTGAATTGTGCTGTTTTTCCTGCAGCTGACTTTGTGAACACCCCGACCCTTTTGATCGGGGTGCGTGAGAAAGTAAGGACGCTACAAAGGGATTTGCGACAGGTGCTGCAGGTGTAAGGACATAAATGTTGCCTGACAGGGGAAAATGTAGAGCTGAAGTGAATGTGCGCGAGGGAGAGGAAAGGTTTGGCATAATGACATGTTATGTGGCAGGAAGCAGGGAGGTATATTGTTGTTGGCTTCATCTATAGTCTCTTTGCACAGCAACATACTATTATCTTTCTGGCTGATCAAGTGGGAAATAATGTGTTTGGTAGGATATGAACACCTGCGCCCGGATGTGAGCGTGGGCAAGTGTGTGTCTGCTCATTTCTTGTTTGTTCTTTTAACACACACACATCATTGTTTCTCTCTGTCTACACAAGGACACACAGTGTCATGGATGTGAAGAACCTGAAATCAGGTCCAGCTAATATCATCCAACAGCGCCAGCACTTTTCAAACCTGCATCTGTTGTTTATGAGCGCCATCTACAGGCAAGGAAGCTGATAACTGCTGCCACTTAGACACTTGCTAGAAATGAGTGCTATAACTGCCTTGCCACTGTCACAAAATGATTGTCACTTTAAAAGTCACATTTGAACAAATTTCAACCAACACATAAGTGTTCAAAAATTCATAATAAAACCTCTAACTCATCTGTCTTGATATGGAAAGCCCATTGCACCCATTGTTTTTGCTCCATTTTTACATTGTACATTTACATGTACATTTCACTGAGAAAAACCAATAGTGAGAAAGTTGTTTAGCTCAGAGTAGTGTCAGTTACTAGATAAGCTAAAACTTAAAAGTAAGTTGATAAGCCTTACTTGTACCGCTATCCAGAGAGAGGCTTCCTCACATTACTCAGAGGGTCAGTTCAGCATGGTCTGCTTGTTTTCTCCATTTTATGTTAGCAAAAAGAGCAATATTAGCCTAGTTTACAAAGCAAGCAGTGGATTAGACAGACTGCTGCAATGCAACACATGGCCTGTTGTGCTTAACATGAATTCTGGATCATTAGAGATTGAATGTTAAATTTTTTACCTTATTTTTATAAGAGGGGTTGCATGTCAGTGCTGTGTTCTACTGGCAAAGTGTGTCTGGGAGTGCACAATAGCAAATGCCAGCAATGAATGGCTCAAAATGGAACATTAAGACTAGCAAAAAAAAAGACTCATGCAATGGAGGTTTGTTAGTGGTGTTGTGCACTGCACAGCAAAGGTGTTTAAACAGTGTACCATAGATTGCAATGGTGGTTCACTTGCGGCAAAAGATAACTGAATAAAGTTGAACTGTAATTTAATACCTAGGAGTAGCATTTGGTGCTGGTAACCTGAATGGCATGCTACATCCAGGAACCTGCCTTGTTTGTACATATAGCAGCTTGTATAGGAGCTTGTAGGGGGCAGTTATGCCTTACGTTCTGAAGCATCACTTTTTGATGTTTAAATGTACTGCAACACTTAATGTGTTAAATATTTTGGAATTGCACATCACAACTGATACCTGTAATTGGCAGTTGCATATAATACCATCTGAGTGCCGTCAAAATGAACAGATGTGTGATGAAAGATATGTTATTTCAGTGCAGCTGCAGTTTTTTCTAATTCTTAATTGCTGAAGGCAAAATAACTAAAAATACAGGACATTATTGGTCCAACCTGTAATAAATGCATATGTGAGAGCACATGTAGGCCATATTAGATAGTCACAAAGATAAATTAACTGCTTATGAGGGATGGGTTTCTAAAGAATCTGAACCCTTAAAAATAATACATTCTGTAAAGTATCTGCTTAGTTCAAATGCACATTGCACAGGGTGCCTTTTAATTAAAGCACTTGTCTTATCTAAAGTCTAGTGAAAAACTGCATGGGGAACATTAACCACTCTCTAGCTGCGTCTGATAGTAGTTTCATAACTGCTCAAAGGGTGAAGTTGAAATTTAACATGAAATATTTGGTTTAGAACTTAAAATCATCTTTACCAAAATAAACAAGTGGATGAGTTGAGATGTTTACTCTTTTTAAAGTTGAAAAAGTTGCTTTCTGAGTTCTACTGGTCTCTCAGTGAAGCACTAATGACAATTTACTGAACATAATTACAGAAGTGGGAAAAACAGAAAAACATAACAATTTGAAATATTAGTGTGAAATCCTGCAATTGACTATTTTCTTTTCTTTACTTTTCTTTCGAAAAAATTCAACCATACTCAAGTACCATCAGTGACGTTAACATAAATATCACTCATCAAGTGCATAATGTCCCATTATTTTTTCTGTGTAAATTTTCTTAAATTGAATCATATTTGAACATTTAAAATTTTTGTCCAGGTAATTCCACAGTTTCACTCCATATACTGAAAAACACATCTGCTTTAATGTTGTATGTGCATACAGACTTTTGAAGTTAAATTTTCTTCTATGATCCTATATAAACACCTTCGTATGACTTACTACTTACTTTCCAAGTTTTGAATAAAGTGAAGCAATTTAATGTGACAAAAACACTTTAAAATGGCAAAAACTCCATTACATAGCTGACTGTTTTAGCATGTGGGCTCGAAGGTAGCATAAATGCAAAGCATCAAATTAAGCTAGAGAAGCTGTAAATTTAAGTTATGTAAGTCAAATCATGGTATATACAGCACTTTTTCGTAATTGGTAGAACAGACAGCATTATAACTCACCTGGTGTTACAACACTCCCCGGTCTCCCTTAGTCTAAAAAACTGATGCTAAACTGTTATTTAGGTTACAGTGCTAAAAACTGTAAATACAAATACACATTTTTTTTATTTCACTTTATGGCAGATGTGGCCAAGAGGGCAATAAACCATGAAGTTTTGACACAAAGCACCATTATTCTTCAAAAATAAATGGGTTCATGTATAAAATATAATCTATACTTTCCGTGTGTCAGTTTCTTGGCAAAACTCATATTGCTTTTCCTTACTTTTCTCATTCACTAGATCTTCAGTAATCCTTGATCCCCAACACACACACACACACACACACACACACACACACACACACACACACACACACACACACACACACACACACACACACACAGAGTGGTGTTTCTATCTTAAAAGCTTGAGGCCAGCCAAGTGGTATAAATGCCATACCCGACGCCTGTGGTCGGATCAGCAGACAGGCCATCAGCAGCACACACTGATCCTTATCAGCCATGTATTGCTGTGGCTACTTCCACCTGTCAATCACACGCTCTCCCACATCTGTAGAAAAGGATTTGATGGAAATGATGGAAAAGACAGAGACAGAAAGAGAGATAGGGATCAGGCCAATATGGCCTGTTTATGGATTGAGCCAACTTATTTTATTGCCATGGTGTGTAGGGTTTATGTGTGGGAGGATTGTGGCCACTTCGCTCAATGGAAAATGAAAGAAGATGGTATAGAGACAGAGAGGGACATTAGAGATCAGGACAAGCAAAAAGAAGAGGGCAAGACAAGACAGAAGGTGAGAGGCACTGTAAATGGCAGCTCTGCCGGACATGCTGACTGTGAACCTACAGCCAACCACCTGTCGGACACGGACCACATTGTACAATATGTAAGGAAGAAGCTGAGTGAGGATTTAGCTGCAAGTGTTTTCAGCACATCTGAAAGAGGAACGGCAGCTGAAATAATGTTTTGACCACGGGGCTTTTTATTAGGTTGTTTATTGATGTGTGTTGACACTGGAGAGCTACATCCACAGTCGAGCCTCAGCTCCCGCTGTCCACATTATTCGATTTCATTTCACAGTCCCTGAGCTAACAAAGGCAGGTTTTCTGTCTAGCTACACATTGTGCTTGTTCCGAGTAAAGCTCATGTCAGTGCAAGCTGTATATGCTCCATCCTGATATTCAGCATTTTTATTTATGCCCAGCTCCTCCCAAGGCATCTTTTGTTATGCAGCATTCCAGACAACAAAATGTTTTCTTTTAACGTAACAGGTTTCTTCTATTGACTGTTTTCAGATTAAAATATATAAGCAGAAACTTGCATGGACTTTTGTGCCGCAGAGAGCCACAAAAACACGAGATTATTTGGGACTTAAGAATGATGAAGATGAAGGTGCATGTTTTGTTGTGAAACTGGCGGTTGGCCATGAATTATATATCACAGACACGAGGAAGAGGAATGCTTCACGTTAAGATCTGTGAGCATGCAGTGGGTGCTGGAGGTACTTGGCAATGAAATTCAACAATCTGGATGGTAGGGAAATGAAGCGCTTTTCTTATTTTACTCCCCACCATTTTCACAGTGTGTGAGGTGTCAGTGTGCAAACCTTTGAGAAATGTTCCCCCAGATTTATAATTTGTGACCTCAAATTACAAATCATTCCCTTAGATTGCTAATCATAGGGTCTTTATACTTATGTGTTCCCTTAATTTACTATTTTTTTTATCTTATAAATATTTACTTATGTTTATTACTTTGTTTTCTCTAAGGGATGTAAATCTAACAAGATGTTGTCTTTAAAGGAGCAATGCGTAAAACCCTAGTGTTCAAAAATGAGTACTGCAGTCTAAATAGAGAGTTGGAGCCGTAGACAGTATATTAAATAGGTTGACATCCTATTTAAAATACAGTATGGTTGAAGCTAGCTGTTTCCCCTGCCCTCTCCTCCCCAGGCAGGTTGCCTTAGCCTGAGTGTAAAAGTGCGACATTATACTTTTGACAATGACAAGCAACCATGAGTACCACTACACTGCAACTTTATCAGCTGTTTATAACTGTCATTTGTATGTTAATGTAAAGCTAAGCCCCTTATCCTGAATAGAAAAGCCTACTCCTCTGAAAATACACACTCTGGAGTTGGAGTTCAGTGACTGCCTGCCAGACTCCATTAACAAATTGCTAAACTCTTAAAAGCTTCCACTCCATCTGAAAGATTATCAATGATTTCTTTATGACTCATAAACATGCATTCACTCATTTGACGAACATTCAGCACTAATTTTAACTCCAATAAATGTGAAACAAGCAAACAAAAAAAGATGTTTTGGGACCGAAAAGGAAATTTCAAATAGAGCATACTGGCTGTGCGCGGTGTCAGAGAAGCTGGTATTTCAATTTTAGCTACGTTTCTTTAATCTCTGGTGACATATCATGGTCATGTTATGATTTAGTACACTTCTGTAAGAGATGCTAAATATAACAAAACGTTGTATTTAACAACCAAAATATATCCATGTATCTGAGTCCAAGATGAAAATAAAACTGCATTGAGTTCAAACAGTTCATAGCTGGATTGTCAGTGGGACAAGAACATTTTAACACAGCAAATTAAGTAATTTGAGGGTATGAATACTAAATTAGGGGAGCACAATAACTGCATTTAGCAACTAATTAGTCATTTGGTTGAATTATGTTTTTAATGGAATTATATATCAAAGGCTCCCCCTGTAATTTTCTCTAGTTTGCAGTGGAGGTTGCTTTAAATGTTCATAGGCAAACATGCTCCCATTCCTACAGCTCTCATGAATTCTATGTCTTGCTCAAGGATGGTTAAACTGACTACACCAGACTGAATTCACTCTGAAACCTTGTCATCCCCAGTTTTCCTTAAAATGTATAGGGTTTAATTGTGATGTACAGAATTTAACCTTTTTTAGAAAGAGGATGCTGTGGTTACTCATTTGGCATCAAACTGCCTCATAAATAGTATTTGTGTTACATCTTCATTGTCTGTGATATCTTCTGCATGGGTATACTGTACAGGATCCCAACTGCGGCCAGGATCTGGAGCTGCAAGTGCACATTAATTTCACTCATCTGTCTTCTGTGGGTTGCATCTGCTATGTATAATTCATCAAGCAACTCTCTGTTGATATCCGCATATAAATTAACTTAGATATTGTGCAGCTCATGAATTTCTAACGGCGTATGTACACAGTGGCACCACAGTGGTACATCAGCTCTGCTGTCTTTCCTGCTCGCGAGAAACGGGGTGAAAAACATTTTGTGTTTTGGAATGTTTTCAATCGTGAAATGGGTAAAAAATAAAATAAAATAAAAAAGCAGCAGAAGAAGAAGTGGCCACAGGCTTTTCATGAAAAATGTTCGCAAAGCCGAGCTACCCCTCGCTGTTGTGCGTACCAATTACGGCTGGAATCTGCTGGGTCTTTGGGAGATATGTGGGGTAGTGTATCTTAGTAGCAGACACCAAAAGCAGAATAGGGCTGCATGGGCGTGTCTGTGTTATTAATGTTCGATGGCGCAGACTTGATAGAAGGTGCACTGACAAAGAGAAGATCAGAAAAGCGGAGGAGGTTTGATCATTTTAACCAACAACTCAAAAATGGAGGTCATGCGTGAGTCACTGACAATGCTCCATTAACAAAAACTCAACAAAGTGATGGCGACTTGGTATTTTCAGATGCCACCTGGTCTTAAACTTTAGCTGTCATTTATTCTATAATTACGGTTAATTTACTCGGGTTCTATAGTATGTGTCATATCTGCATGGGCTACTAATTTCAAGGTTCAGTTATATTTGGTGAGGGTTTTAAGCAAACCAAACAAATGCTGCTTGCACATTCTTTACAAAACGCTACAGTCATTTGCAAAGACAAGATACCCCTCGCTGTTGTTTAGGCCAATTAGGCTCGAAATCTGCTGGGTTTGG
The DNA here is from genome assembly GCA_034769285.1 of Lutjanus argentimaculatus. Lineage (NCBI taxonomy): Eukaryota > Metazoa > Chordata > Actinopteri > Lutjaniformes > Lutjanidae > Lutjanus > Lutjanus argentimaculatus. Next base: position 22,497,456 of record JAWZSL010000009.1, on the reverse strand, counting down.
GCTTGTGCCAGAGATTTGGAGTGAAAGTCTTTATGTGTCAGAGAGGAGCCTTTGAAAGGGATTGAGAAAAAAGAGACTCGCAAATTCTCTGAAATGCACAGAAATCACACAAATCACACACACACACACGCTCACACACCATTTCTGTCACTCTCATCTCTCTTTTCTCCCCTCGCTTTCTCTCTGTGGACCGCTGATAGACAAGACGACACATATTCTAAAACCAAGAGACAAACAATTGATTATATACGCTATAGTTGCAACAAAAATCCACTTTGCAGCCGGGGAATTGTACACACACACACACACAGACACACACAGACACACAGACTGCAGGAAAGAGTGAGCAATTGCCAGAAAACTGTGGAGGTGGGAGGGTTGACTTAGTAGCTCCCTGCTGCACTGCTACCAGTTTGCTTATGTGACATTAATTCAACTAATTTGACCTGCGCTGCAGACGTGGAATGATGGAAGATGTTTTCTCAGTGTGTCTCTGCAGAGGAACCTTTGGCTCAGAGAGGTTTTTATACTGAAGCAGACCATATGGGTCTCTCCAATAGATGAAATAAAATGATATTGATTTCACAGACACGGCAAGAAAAGCTGGGGATTACATTTACTGCAGACAGGTTACCCTATCTGCACCCTTATTTGTGGTAAATGGTCAATATTATTGTTTCCAGATTCAAAAGTTCCAATTTAAAGGTAAAATATGTAATATATTTACTGTACTAAATTCTAAAATGACCATGATATGTCATCAGAGATTGAGGAAACAGCTTCATTGACAACAGCACTGCACAGCGTATTCTCCTTTGCTATTTCCATTCTGGTCCATAATTGACCTGAGCTATAATTTTTGTTTGCCTGTTTCACATTTGTTAGACTTCAAATTTATAAAAATATTTCCCAAATGAGTATGTGAATGTTCATGAGTCATAAGAAATTATTAATGATCTCTTAGCAGGTGTGGATGTTCAAATTGAGCAAGATGTTAATGGAGTCTGGCAGTCAGTCACTTAAGGTAATGGTAAACCAGCAACTCCCATGTTCTGCAAGGTAAAATGGTTGATTTTCTCTAGAGCGAAATATAGTTTATATAACTACAGTTTCCTGTCTATAAAGGCTGTCTGATGACAAGGTAAAGTGGTGCAGATATTGTAAATATAGCACATACCTGATATTGATTTTCATAATTGGATCTATTTTGAAATGCCTGAATTACCTTCTGTTGGTGACCTCGTCCACAGCAGTTCATTGCTTAGCTTCTTTTCTGGTGACCTTCTCTGCATCTTCTAACTGGGAGCATGCCGGCCAGCATCTACCGTAGGTAATACACAGTACTACTTCAAATGCTCTGAACTATCCCTATTGTAAGGCTTTTTTGTTGGAGCAACATTCTTGATCCATAAGAGCGAACTATTTTTCCTGGCGGCAAAAGTCAATAGATTGAATAACCTCTAGTGTTTGACATGCATGATGTGACCAACTGGAAGACCAAGAAGGAGGCACAGAGGGGTCTAGCTCTATTGGAATACCAAAAATAACACACATTTCATCCGCAATACCAGACCAATAGCTTTGTACCTTACATATGGCCAGAGAAACACACTTTACACACTCTCCTTTTTTTTAATTTCTTTCACACAGTCTACCAGGTGTGTATTCACAAGGAAAACCTGTCTTCTTTCCAAAATAAGAAATAAAGGCTGTACTCAATTTGATCCTGTTAGGGTTAAAAAATGGAACACTGATTTTAGCCTCCTCTTCACTGATGCGTGACAAGTTTGTTGAACTGTTGAATAATCTGGGATCACAAGGTCTAATGAAACCAAAGGCACAGTGAGGTGTCTGACTTTGATCTTTTGGAGGTTCTTAGCCCGCCAGCACGCCAAGCCTTAAACTGTTATGACAGGGGGTTGGTGAGCGAGGGGCGGAAGTTTTTTAGATCCGTCAAGTGTTTCAGAGCGTTACATCATTTCCATGTCTTCTACCAGGAGAGTATTGCAACTGTTTTAGATGGAGTCAATTCCTTTTTCCCCCCATATAGTGTGATTTTTGATGGGTCAGTGAAGTAGCTTTCATGGTGATGTGACCACACACACACACACAAGCACACACTTTTCTGTTTTGTATACAGCTTTGTAGGATGCTCTGCAGTCATACTGTGGAGCGAGTTGAATTTCCATTGGTGGTTAGTCAGGCTGTGTTACTCTTTCTCCCATTATGGCACATTCACTCAGACAGCAGGAGGCCAGACAGAGTACAGAGGTCTCCACCAGCTTCTCCTGCGGAGGCTCACCGCCCTCAGCCTCATGCCCAGCGGTGGACACTGTTTGTCAGCCGACTGGTGGGGGCTGAGTGGAGATGGCTCCCTGCTGTGTCTGGCTTATGCACATACTATTGGTGTACATGTGAGGCAGACACACTGAAGGCATCCCAGTGTGCATACTGTAGGGAGAAACACCCACTGTCTTGTTTTCTGTCTTTGTCACATAGACTGCAGGGTAAATCGAGGGTCAGCAGGTCACCAGCAAGAGCCCTGGTGTCATTGAGGTTCAGTTGTAGAGAAGCCATGGTAACCGTTAGCGGGGCTGTTTGGTTGCTATGACAGCATAGACATCACCAACTCACCGCAGGGATGGAGTGATATAATGTGGCAGCACAGGGAGGGGATTAGACTTTGTGAGGTGCACATCAAAGTACAGCATGAAGAAGTACAGATTCTGTTTGATCAATAATAAACTAATATGACTGTAGATACTGTATGCAGCTGCAGTGCAAGTGTGCTGAAGTGGCTTCAGTTTAGTTTGCAGAGTATGCTGTCATTGTGACAGTACTAACAAAAGTATTGTTTTTGGAAATGCATTTTTTAATCTTTTCTTTCTCATTCACATGCTTGGCTGTTATCTATTTTTAATATTCATTGATCAAACATATTCATATTCTTTTTTTTTTTTTTTTTTACATTTATTTATTCATGTGACAAAGACGTGTGTCAGAATACCCAGACAGGCAAGATCTCATTACCTGTGGCCTAGTGAGGAGGGAACTGATCTATCATTAAAGCTGGATCATTATGACCGTTGGAGGGGAAATATGAATTTGAAATTCAAATTTTTATAGTAGCAGCCTGTCATACATATTGGCGGGGGAAGACTGAAGGCTGAACCTGTAACTGAGTTACCTGTGATTCAAATGTCTGAAGCAAACCTGCAGTCAAAGCAGGCTGCCACTGTGGTGGAGCACATAGAAGGTTAATCAGATGATCTTATAAACTTCACATAAATATGCATGTTTTATTTATTCAACTTACTTAAACCTAAAAATGTGTATTCACTTTTACAACTCATAAATATGAGTTCTTCTAATTTGAAGTCTTTTCACTTGAAATGCTGAATTAAATGAATGAGTTCTATCAACTCATTAAGTTTCTGAAGAAACATGATCAGCACAGACTTCTCAGCATGCATTGTTTGAGGGTTAAAACTCCCCTGAGACCCTTCTTTTTATGGTTTGAAGAAAGCATACATGAGAAAACTTACTGTGTGTCCTGAATATACTTTAAGATAAGTCATGGTTTTTATTAATGAAAACACTGCAAACATGTTTTCTCAAGCACAAATGAATCAACATCAAGTTTATTTGACAGAAAAGTTCAGTTTCTTTAGAAAATTTACAAATTTACCTTGACTTGCCTTTTCAAATTCAGTCGGCTTGAATTTTTAAAACAGCCAGGACGTGAATAGTTTATTTTTACAATGTATTTGTGTAATATTTCTCTGTTTCCAAGCTGTGACAGGATAGAACAAGGCAGACAAAAGATCAATTTCCTTCTTGATGTAAATCTACTGTAGCAGATACATTAATTCAGAGGCATTTAATTTCACTTGATGTTAAACAAACATAATGAACCACCTCCAGCCAATCAATTGATTCCATACCGAGGCAAATATCTAGATATTTATCACTCTAAAAATGAACATGAAGTATACGCGGTAGATGTTGTGTGATTAAAATTAAATTAGCATGTGTGTCAAATTCATCATGTCAGTAATTTCTGCAATTGATTAATCCATTGCCGCCTTTGCAACTGTGAGATGTTTTTCTGTAGTGTCAAGCAGTAATTTAGTCAGTGCTCACGGATGTGATGCAGCATGTTAGTGAATGCCAATGTAGAGAAGAAAGTGCTTTTCTAAAGACTTCTTCTTCTCTGTGCAAGGGTATTTTGCAGCTGTAGTGTTCTCCTGTTGACAAGAAAGAGCAAAAACAAGTAGAAATGGCTGAAAAGCAATCTGGATCTCCTAGTTTTGGATCATTCTCATCAATCAAACAGCTTTCTGATGCAAACTAGTCAGTTCTTGAGCCCACAGCCTGACTAGTTAACTTTATTTGACAGACTGACTTACTGTTGGTGGTTGTTTGAGGTGATCATATTGATAGTGTTTTGGGCAATTTGCAAACATTTAGCTTGACAAAAAAAAAACTGTACAAGTAGCTGCAGATTTGAACTGTTTTTTTTTTTTTTTTTGTAGCTAATATATGGTATATAGCTGATCTTTAAAATAACATATGAATTTACATCTTTTCATGTGTTCCTGGATGGATATTTCATCATTCATCTGAATCAGATCATTTATATTAGATCATTTGTATCACTTTTTTAGTAGATTATCAGTATGTTGCCATGTACATTGCACATTGCAGGCCAGGCCAGAAGAAAAATGATGACGAACAGGGATACAAAGTATATTTCTGTCTATCTTTGTTAATTTGTTACCTCAAGGCAGAAAATGATGAAGAGCACCCATTGTTATTTTAAGTGATTTCAGCTTATTTATTCTTTTATTTTTACTTTGAGGGCACAGCGCCCATCAGAGGTGGTGCCCCTGATGCCCTAGGCGACCATCTATATGGCCTATGCCTGTAGTTGGCACTGCATTTTGTAATAATGTGACACATATCACACAACATCTAGCAAGGCAGCATACAGTAAGGATAAAAGGCAGCCACAGCAACAACTAAAAATTCTGTATTTTCTGTATATATGTACATAAATATATACATGCTTGAATTAATAATCATTGCATATATTATTTTGGTTTTCTAGTTCTGTCTCCTTTGCTTATTCAACTTCTACATTTTTGGCAACACATCCATTCCTGTTTAGTTCTGCATCTGATTTGTTGTCTGTTTCCTTGGAAACCACTGTTCACCAAATGCGACTAGACTCACTGTGCTCACCGTCTGCAGTGTATCAAGGCCATCACATGGGGGTGGCATGTTTTGTTGGTCTTTGTGTTAAACTCCTGAAGCCTCTAAGAAAAGAACTTGAGGAGACTCAAGTGTATTAGACTTAACCAACCCTCAAATAACCTTGATAGTTTAGTTCTCTTATTTAGGCAGGAGACCACGCTGTACAATAGCTACTAGGTGAGGTACATTGGTGAATGAACAGATAATGATGCACCACCTTTTCCTCTCTTACCTCTCTCTTTCTCCAAATCAAGCAATTTATCTTTCTGTTTGTCTCTTTCCATCTATCACCCACCCACACCCACACACACCCACACACACATGCGCTGGAAAAGGGCACAGTCAAGCCAGGAGGTTAATAACTCACTGAGGTCCCATACGTCTCCTGCAGTGATAGCAGATACTGAGAGTCTGATCACACATCTGAGGAAAGAAAGAGAAAGAATATCCTGAATGCTTTTTAATGAGCGGCAATCGAGTGGCAGGGATCGGACTTGACACAGCATCTCCGAAAGTCACATTGCGAACAATATGCTCTGATCATCTCTGTTTTTTTTATTCCGATGCACTGGATTTATGATGAATCGAATAATCCGACATGTCTGTGTTTATGTGTCTTTGTTTTCGTGGAAACTTGTTTAGAAGGCGCGAATCAGGATTCAGGCAGAAACACCTTCCTAACCTCGCTCAGATCAGACACAGCGCTCTATGTCTGACTTTCAATTTTCAGGCACAACACACCACCACACACACACTCACACACAAACATTCTGTACTCACACAGTTAGACAGACTAACCAGCTGCCCCAAGGCCTTTTGGCTTGTGAAAAGGGACAGAGAGCTCTATTGTTTTGTCTGTGATTCAGTTATTACACAGAGATTAACACAGTGGAACTCTTCTGTGACACCCAAGGGCTCTGGACCCAGAGAGAGAGAGAGCGAGCGACCTGAATGCCTTTATCTCTCTCCCTCTTTCTCCCTCAGTTGCCCTATCTCCCTCTATTTCACTGTCTCTCTGACAGACACACACATACTTGCACACAATGTTACGCGCTTATTCAGGCATTGCCAAACAAACAGTTGCAATTATGGCTAAAAATACACACACAGACACACACTGCTCATGCATTTGTCTGGAGGAATGTGTTCAGTGGCTGATAAGGAGCAGAATAGGACAACAACATTAGAACAGAAATGCCAGCACAGCGACAATTCCTTTACACATACACACACACACACACACACACACCTGCGGCACACATTTGCTCACGGCATTCACATGTACACACACACATTCACTTGCCAAGCATATATTATTATATTGCTGGTAATGATGGGACAGATGCTGCATGACAGGTTCAGCAGCAAACAAAAAGATGTTATAGAACGACAAAACAAATTAGAACTTTGATGCCCATTGATTTACATTACAAAAAGACATTCAAATACTGCTTTCGCAGCAGAACTGCTTGCTACGCTCTGAGAAATAAGGGTTCTTCTTGAAGGGCTGAGGTTCTACTCAAGACCATTTGCTTCTGAAGAACCCTTTTTTGAAGAAAGGGTTCGTCAAAGGTCCTTTGTAAGACTAAGGGTTCCATTTAGAACCCTTTTCATCCAAAGAATCCTTTTTGGAGGTAGGAATTCTTCAAGGATTGTTGATATCCCTCATCATCAAGGGTTTGTTATGGGTTCTTTGTACCATAATATTAAAGGTTTCTTAGTAGAACCTCCTGGGTGGGTTCTACATGAAACCACTGTCTAAAACACTTGAACATCATGAAAATCTTGGAATATAAAAGGGTCCTCTGTAGAATCCCATGGGTGGACTCCTGATAAAACACTTGGAATATAAAAGGGTTCTATGTAGAAACCTGTAGGTGGGTTCTAGATGAAACTCTTAGAATAAAAAAGGGTTCTCTTTAGAATCCCCTGGGTTCTAGGTGAAACCCTCAGAACATAAATTTGGATTTCGGAATGGATCTCAGGAGAATATTGGGTGGTTTCTTGTTAGCATTCCTAAGCAGGAGGAAAGGTCCTGGATAGAACTGTCAGAGAGAGAACCCCCTCTATGGTGTAATGGTTTAACCCAGAACCAGTTCTGGGTTAAACCATTACACCATAGACGGGTTCTTTGTAGAACCACTCATAGGGAATTCTTAGTGAAATCTCTCACAGATGGTTCTAAGTATAATCCTTTTTGTTTGGTTTTATGTAGAACTTTCTGATGTGGTTCCAAGTGGAACCATTTGAAAAGGTTTTACGAGGAACCAAAAAGGGCTCTCCTAGAGGGACAAGCCAAAGAACCCTTTATGGTTCGAGTTAGCACCTTTATTTCTAAGAGTGTGTGCAGAAGATAATTGTCTCTGAAGCGAACACATGACAACAGCACATGAAAGAAATGAAGAAGAAGAGGAGGGAGGGAAGGAGGAGAGGAGAGAGAGGCAGGCAGGGAGGGAGAGAGATGAGAGGAGCAGAGTGAGAGGATGACGTCATGCTGATGGGACTGAAGCCGCACGCTCCCAGTGGGATCTCCCTTCCTCTGACAGATGTACGGCATCTCAGTGGGATCAAACACTACCAGCAGGAAGACTTTCTGCTCCAAGCAGCTGGAAGAGCATGAAAATAACATCTAAGCCTGCTGTGTGTGTGCCGTCACCTCCATGTGTGTGCTCGTCCACATGGGTAACAACTGTTCACATGGCTGCATCACATGTCAGATAGTACCAGAATACTTTGTATCTGTGTCATTTCTCTGAAATATAAAGAAACCTACTGCAGCTCAGCAAGCAGTCGAATATGTTTGTGTCAACACTGAGGTATTCACACATTCTGTGACAACTTATCAACAATATGTGAGATTTTTATTTTTTTTTAAGTTGTATGCATTTTTGGGCTGTTACTTTAGAAAAGGTTCTGGTATCTGCAAACTCAAACTCTAACTTGCTTCTGTTAGGTTCTAACTGTGAGCCAATCAGCACTTTGAAGGCACACAAGAGGGCCAATCAGGTTCTGCTTCTTTTCCATGTTGAAGAAGACAAGATGAAAAAAATATCACAAAACACAATGAAATAAGAAACCTCAAGATTGAGGTGTTGTTAAACACCTCAGCAAGATCTGAAACAAAGACTGAACTTGCCTGGCATGTGAAAGTCTGCATTTACAACTCAACTGTTAACTCAACAGTTGAGTTTTTTTTTTAAAGTTAATAAAACTGAAATAATAAAATAGTGAAATAGTAAAACATATTAATGTAGCATTGTCTGTCTTCTTGCAGGTCTTTAAAAAAAAATTTCAGGACATGCAGAATAAGAAACCTTTAAGAAGTGAAGTCGATCAATTCCCTGATGCATTTAAACTTTCTTTCTTGTATTCAGTTGAATCAGTCATGTGATATAGCAGGTTTAACCCTTTTGACAGTTTATAAGATTATTAGTGTAATGCAAGCATGTGATAAAGCCAGGCAGAGGCATCTGCTACGGCCAGTGATTTAGTCTCTGTCTTATCTTTACTTACAGGTGGTTTCACTGCTCTTATATGTAAATGCAGAGTAGCTGTCGTGAGTGTGAATTTGTGCGTGTGTGTGCTTGCAAATGCTGTCACCTCATGTAAATTATATATGTATTAAATGTCAAGGCAGTGAGGGGATAGGATGTGTGGATGTGTGTTGATATAGCCATGTTCCCGACAGCTCCCGGCCTCTTTCATCTAACTCTCAGGGGTATACTCTCGCTGTCATGCCACAGCACAGGCTCTACACTGTGGCTTTATAGGTTTCATACTGTGGTGAGCTGGCAGGCAACAGAAGCCTCTGCTTTGGATAGAAATAATAAAACTTTACATTGTAGCTAGATAGATTATAAATAGAACGCAGCTGCTGTGGATGGAGTGGAGTAGCAATATGGGCATCTTCAGAGTCACAGTCAAAGCTGTTGCATATTTACAATATCCTTTATATGAAGGATTGATGTTCACTGTAAAAAAAAAAAAAAAAAAAGGTGAGAAAAGTTAGAATTTCAAGGCAACTGTCCTCACTAAATTTCTGACTTTTAAGCCAAACTCAAGTTTTGTAATAAACTCCAAAAAAAAAAAAAAAAAGCCTACTGCAATGTTTTGTTGAGATGATTTGCTATTCCTCTTTAGATGAGATAAACTTAGATAAACATTAATTTTTGAATCTTTGAGTTTTAAAAAATCTGATTTGTCATTATTTGGTGTTTGAAAATTTTAAAAATGTCTGCAAGTGAAAATATTATGTTATTAGCGATTATTCATTTTCACTTTAATGAGTTTACTGAACAATTTGATTTTATTCCTTTTGGTTTCTAAAACATTTCTAAGAAGAAATGTAAATTATAGCAGGGTGCTGTGGAGCCACAGGCCAAGATGGCAGCTTAGTGTGGAAGCTCTGTACAACCTCGGACTAAACACCTTTAAAACCCTAACTGAACTCAGAGTGTGCTATAAACGCCTGCAAACACTGTAAGATCTTCTTGTGAAAACAGATTTCCCAAAAACTGAAAATGAAATGAAGAAAAGTAAATTATCTTAACAAAATATGAGTAGTCCAAGTTTTAGTTGTATATTGTTTATATAAAAACAGTTAGCAATTAGTTAGTTAATTTAAATTTAAAGTTTTCTCAGTTTTACTTATTTATTTATTTTTTACAATGTATTATTTGCATCTTAACGTTATTCAGTTAGTATTGAAACGCCAAAGATGTTTTCCTTGAAAATCCTTCCTTGTTTTATCAGTGAAACTGAATTGTAACTGACTTGTGCCTGTAACCTGTAATATACACAACATTTCCTCTGGCAGTAATATTCTTTTATGAAATTTGATATCAGTTTACAGTTTTTGCAAGCAAGCTCATCTTGTTAAACAAGTGCACGGGCTGAAAATGCAGACTGGAGACAGAGTAGATGCAGTTCAAAACATTTTGTAAAACAAAGTCAAAACACAAAAGCTTACAGAGCAGGAAAGAAAAATAAAAGTCCTAAACCACACAGACACACTGGAGAAAACACTAGGAGACTTGACACAAAGGATAAAGACAATGTGGCAACTAAGGAGGTGTATGTATTAGAGGCAGGTAAAAACAATTAGGAATCAAAGAAGGCACAAAAAGAGCAAAGACAGGAAGTTAAATCAACTAAGACTCATACAAAATAAAACAGAAAACGACTCAACCCACAACGCAAAACCTTGGCGACCAAGGCAGTGGTTCAAGCAGTATTTGGGGAGGAGGGATGATGTTATGAATTTACTTTCACGCCTAGATTTTCCCAGCTGGTCGCTGGATTCAAACTAGTGAGGCGGTGTGTGTTTGTACTGTATGTATCTATTTTGGTTTGTAGAACAGCTAGTTATGTAACCAATTTAAACACACAGTGTGTGTTTGTGTGTGTATGTGCAAGCAGACTGTGTCTGAAACTCACAGTGGCTCACATGATCATCAGACTGCAGCGGGGCATGTGTGAAGTCCTCCCTCTTCGTCACTCCTCCTCTCTCATCCCTGTCTTTCCTCCCTTTTTTTCTTCTTTCCACGGTCTCCTTCTTTTCTCTATATCTATCTATCCAGCGTGTTTTGAATACCGACCCCTGTCAGTTTTGATCTCCCTCTCTTCAAGTAGATGCCCTACTTATTTAGTGGGGGTTGGGGGGTGACATCACACTGTAGATTGGAGAGTGAAATGCAAACAAGAGCAAAAACAAATGGAAGCAATCTCAGAAGCGAGGAAGAAACTAGTGAAGAGGGCAGGTTTATTGAAGCCTGTAACAATTTCTGCTTGAATATTAGCATTCTCATGTTTACTACAGTATGTCAAACGAGTAAAAAAGAAACCGATATGAAATGACCACCCATTTTTCTTTGGTCCTATATCTCATTTTCCCCTTTGGTCCTGTCACAGAGGAATGCACTCTTTCATTAAATTACAGAGCGACTCAGGCCTGCTGTCTCAGAGATAACACCCAGGTAAATGTTGGCCCCTATCCCCCTTTGAATGCCAATCATATCTTCACTACAAGACAGCTCATGATGACTATCGCGGTCAAGGTTATCAACTGAAGCCACTACACCCTCATTGCTCTCTGTCTGTAATGTCTTGTGATCTGTCTCTCTCTCACACACACACACACACACACACACACACACACACACACACACACACACACACACACACACACACACAACACACACACACACATTCCTCTCTGTGTCTTCTGTAAGTGTTTAAGATGGGATACACTGGCGCTGCTTCTAGAAGCGCTTCTCTGAGTCCAGTCATGCTATCCCTCCACCTGTCAGAGGTGCTGAGAATGCATGTCATCTCCAGCATTACCAGGTTAGTGCTCGACAAAAGTCACTGGCTCAGATGATAATTTGGCAGGCATTGGTGTGCAGTGAGTGTGAGTGATGCATGATGGCATTTTTTCTTGAATTACAAACACTTCACATGGAGAACATGCTCATATGGTGTGTATAAATGTGTATGTAAATGGATTTTTTTAATCTTAATCACAGTAGTGCACATTCTTGCAAGTTTCCTTAAGTTAAAGAAGAAATTTTTAATGTATTATGACAATGAGATGTCATCAGAGATTAAAGAAATATGCTAAGTTGAAATACTGGCCTCTCTGACAGCATCGCTACAGCCACAGTATCCTTTGACATTTCTATTCTGGTCGGTAACTTACCACTGTTATTGTTTGCCCGTTTCATGTTAATAAGAGTTCAAATTAATGCAGAATCTTTGCAGAATGAGTGAAAGTCTTTTTATGAGAACAAAAGAACTCATTAATAATGTTTTAGAAGGAGTGGATTTTTGTAATGGTTAAATTGAGCAATATTTTAATGAAGTCTGGCAAACACTCCAGGGTGTGTATTTTCAGAGCAGGGGGCTTTTGTTTTCAGGAAAACCAAGCTTAGCTTGACATTGACAAACAATTGACAGTTATAACAGCCGATCAACTTACAGTGTAGGACTTGTCGCTTGTTATTGTCAAATTACAATGTTGCACTCTTCTGTAGAACTTGCTGCAGCCATAGATCATATGTTTAATAGGATTTAAACCTATTTAATATACAATCTATGGTTCCAACTCACTATTTGACTGCTGTACTCACTCTTGCATGTGCAATTGTTATATATTGCTCCTTTAACAGTAGAGCAGAAGACAGTAATTTTGACCTTTTAGTAACTTTGCTGAATTAAACTTATAACACTGCCGGTACCCAATTTTTCCTAAAAGTGCCTGTATTTTATTTTATTGTATTTTTAAAAAAATATATTTAACCTATCTCAGCCACATGCTGTTATATTGACTGCTGTTGTTCTATTGTTACTTTTTGTGGGGTTGGAGATGCATCTTGGTTGCTGAGCAACTAACTTTGCAAGCGGTCTTGGGTTCTATTAATTTGCTGACATTAAAATACAAACAATTATACTAAATTGTCCTAATCTGTAGAATAATTGAAGAATTTGAGGACTATAAAGTAGGAAAGAATTTTCTGCATTAGAGCTTTCTCTTTGACACAAAGTACCCTAACCCCTACTTACTACAAGTAGCCATGTTTCAATTTTGTGTTTTTATTTACATGTATATTTTGAAAAGATATCCTAATCGAATAAATGCATTAATCTCTTCATTGGTTTATTTATTATGAGCAAGGGAGTTTGAAATTCATACTTCAAAGTGAAAATGACCACTTTTGACAGTTCTGCTTGTGGAATTCTGGCACTTCTACTATTAAGCGAGATAACAAACAGGGTGTATGATCATGAACAAACTTAAACAGTGTATACTACTTTGAGTTTCTTTATTCACTATATCAAAAGCTAAGGCACCTTTTAACTGTAACATATCTCTGTTTCATGAGAGCAAGGAGAGAAACACTGGGGTAGCAGTGTTTTTCAGCACCACGGACAGCTCCAGGATATCCCTTCATAGCAAGTATCTGATGTCTGTAGTTCTATTTGGAGCTTTTATGTCAAGCATTGGCTATCACCAGCCTGATTTCCACTACAAGGCCTCAAAGAGCCAGCCAAAGCCCACTCATTATTAACGTCAATCAATTTTCCAAATAGCGAAATTACCAAGGTTCGTTTTGGAACTGGTTGCCCACAGCAGTGAAGCCAGACTCTCCTTTCAATTACATTAATGAAGGTTTTTGAGCTGCTCGAGGTGGCCTCAGCCTGAACAAGACATACGGTACTTGGCTGTGCTTTTGGGCAAGGGGGTAATGATGCTTAATTTCTCCAGCAGGGCCAGCAGAATTGTGCTGAGGCATAAAAATAAAAAAAAAAAAATAAAAAAAATAACAAAAAGACAAAAGCGCTATCACATTATTTAAAAGTAATTATCTCTGGTGTATCTCTACCATGAAGAGAATCATCAAAGTGGAGATTGTGGCACTGGGAATGAAAAGAAAGAAATAAGTTCTTGAGAAGCTGTTAAGTGCCACAATATAATTAGGATATTGTAAAGCAAGTGCAACGGGTCATGCTGGCTTGCTAACATCCTTAACAGGACTTGTAGGAAAGGGTAATTTATTAGATAGACATTTGTTAACACGCAGGCCTCACAAAGTGAAATTGTGATAATTCCAGTTTGAAGCTCATGAGTTAATATCTTGTTAAAGGGATATTTGGGGAAATGTGACAGACAGCTGCAGTTTTGCAACAAATTGTCTTGCCTTCCTAAGTCCCACTCCTTTTGGCTTTGTGCTCCAATGACATTTGACATAACTTGATACCTTGGTCAACTATCTCTTTTTCCTGTGACATACAGGGCCCTATCTTATGCTGATCTGAAGTCAAATTCAAAGTGCACGGTGCACTGGTTTTAATGTGTGTACAAATCCAAATTTTCCATCTTGCACAGGGTATCCCCCCCTGTGTTTTTGTAATTGTGGAGATGTGTGCACGAGCCTTGGCCAAACTTGCCAGTTGCTATGTTGTGCACACTAGGGTTGGGCAATATGTCAAAATTTTGTAATCGACCATTGTCAGCCCATCCATCGGCAATTGGCAGTATCTTTGTTTCTACCTGTTTCTTCTACCTGTTTTTCCTTTTTTTTTCAAACTTGACAGAAAAACATGTAAAACTCTAACCAAAACCGTCTTTGTCGGTCTGTCCGCTCTTCCAATAATCGCCAACTCTGCTGTTAATGTTGTGTTACCTGAGGGTCGAACTGTCACTGAAATAAAGAAGAAATGTCCCAATCTCAAAAATGACTTAAAAGAAAAAGAACAACTCACCACAGTAAGGGGTGATCGATAACTGCAGTGGGAGGAGGGGGTCAAGGCAAAGTTTTCATCACTGGGACAGAGTGACAGTGAGGATGTTGTGTGAGGATGAACAGCAACTTCATAAACCTGCATATGAAGATATACAGCAGTTACAACTTACGGTGGGTAATAATGCATCATTGAATGAATGATGACATGCTTTATAACAAAATTTACAATTACTATAATTTAAAATGCAGTCAAACAGGATAATGTTGTCATAAATATGAAATGTAATTTATTTGTCAAAGTCAAAATATCTTCAAACCAATTAAATATACAGTCGTCAGTCGTGAAAAACCTCAGTTTGGACAACAGCAGACTAACTGCACATGAGTCTGTGACAGGTCTGGACCACTCAGAAATTGCGTTCGTGTCTGAAAGAAAAATTCAAAATACAAGACAATTGGTGAATGCGGCAAGTTCTCCTAAATCACTCGTACACAGCACTTAAGAGCAAATCTGTTCGTACGAAGGCCCAATGTGTCCAAGACATACTGTACAGCCTTTAGTGATTCCAAGAGGCAGTGGGAGCTGAGTAGCCTCCCCTCAGGCAGCTGCTAGCTGTCAGCATTTGCTCCCTATCTTTCTTACAAGACAAACTATATTTTCAGTGCTATAAATGGATTTGGGGACATCGCACATCATTACATGCATGCGTTTGCATGCTTCAGGGAACATATAGGCTATTCTTACCATATTAAATGGGTTCTTGCTCATGCAATCTGTCATCGCAAATACAGCGGTTCCTGAACTGTCAAATGGTTTACGTTACATTTAAAACAGTGGGAGTGCTCCACACAGACATATAAAGAAAGTTATAGGATATCATTTTCTTCAAAGTAGTGAGGGCAATGAAAGAAAATCTGTTATGCGCTGAGTATATGCATGAATGAATATGTTTATACTTCAGATAAAGAGGTCAAGAATATAAAAAATAAGGACAGAAAAAGAGAGGCAGAGTGGACTAAAACCTGGCCTGCAGGCTGACTGACTGACTGACAGAAGTTAAGACAAATGATCCTGCTGATGGCTGGACTCTGAGCTAATCCAGGAGCACTGGACACTGAACCATGTCATACAGATCATTCAGTCACTTAGGTGTGACTGGTGTGAATAGGTGAAAAACTATGTCAGCTTCAAGGTACTGTTTCTTTAAACATCAAAGCAGCAGAATATTACTGACAAATGTATATATTTTAATATATAAAGGAGGCCAATTACCCATAAACCCTGTCTTGTATTGTTGCAAACACAATTAGTACAGGCATTTTACCCAAAAGTGTAGGTCAACCTCACACAAATGAAGCTCAGCGTAAGTTCAATCAGGAAGACCTCCTTTACGCTGTATTCATTCACAATTTTTCCTCTACTCTCTTACTCCTCCTACTCCCTCTAATCAGCTGATTGTGGGCATTCACTTTCCTCTCTACTATCCAATCAGATTTTGCCACGGTCTCGTTGCCAGTCCACTGCTGCTGCTAAAAAACTTTAAATCTCCGCTGTCTTTGCTCCATCAGTGCCATACAGACAATGCGCAACCCTCCTCCACCCCCCTCTCCTCCAGTCTTCGGACCCGGGCAGTCAGAGTCCATCACCTCGACCCTCCCCCATGCCATTCATCAGGTCCAGGCAGCAAGAGTTTGGAGCCTCTTCATCTCACCTAACTTCTGCACTCCTGCTTCATCACCCCCTATTTATATACGTGCATATTCTATTCACTACAATGGGGTCTAACCGCCAAAGACTTTCTGCTTTGTGATCTCATGCATGTGCAATAAACTATTTCATCTTATTCTGAAGTCTCTCCTGATTGAAATTGCCACATAAACAATTTTGTGTCATTTTGTGTCCTCAATGTGTTCTGAATTAAAGAAAGGGGGCTTAAAGGACAAATCTGTAATATATTTTCTGTAACAAATCAAAATGGCCAGGATATGTCATCAGAGATCAACAAAACATGTTAAGTTGAAATACTTCTCGTACATCAATGCTGCAGCAGTATATGTCTGTTCATGAGTTTATGGGAAGTCTGGCAGGCAGTGAAACAGGCAGCCACTTAACTCAAAGTCCAGAGTGTGTATTTTTTCGGAGCAGTGAGCTTCTGTTTTCATGATATCAGGCTAACCTTTACATTGACAAACAACTGACACTTATAAACAGCTGATCAACCCATAGGTGAGGACTTGTCATTGTACGTGTTGTATGTGTCCTGCGGAGCTTCTGCAGACTGCAGAGGAGTCTGAGGAGGAGGTGTTGGGGGGAAACGGATTGTATATAGATTGTATATTAAATAGGATTTCACCCTATTTAATATATAGTCTGGCTCCAGCTCGCTATTTGGACCACAGCACTCATTTTTGCATGCACAACTGCTACATTTTGCTCAATTAAGGAATCATATAAGTTTTGAAAATTTCCTAAATATGATCCTCACTGGTATTTGTGAGAAAAAAGGGTTGAACCTGACACAAATTACAGCTGGAAATCTGAGAAATGTTCTCCTCTATATCATATAAAAAATTCTAAGACATCCAAGTGGTGGTCCAAAGGTGTTTCTTAACTTTGACTTAGCTTTTTTGCTGCCTGAAATAATAATTTATCAACAAAAAGTATACAATTAGTATACTTCTATACAAGGCAACACAAACTGGCACTAATCCATAAAAATGTTGGCACTGATTAGCATAAATTGAGGACAAGATTATTTAAATATCATTTTAAATAACACTCTTATATTGCTTTCAAAATATTTGTGACTGCCAAATGGGCAGTGATCAACATGAATGCTGGCAACAATGAACATAAAATTAATTAGACATGTTGACTTGGAAAAAAAACATGTATTTTTATTACAAAGATATTGCAAGTGAGGAACCCACTTGGTCATTTTGGGTCAAATTCTTGACCCAAAATGACCAGGTTGGACCTTTGTGTGGACATTAGACACAAAGACATGCACAAATCGTTATTGCAGCACTTGCATCTCCTCCCCATGCAAGATTTTCCACTTCGTGGAGAGAATCAGTTTGGTTCGTGTCAGACTGCAAAGGAAGGAAGTCTGTTTGTTTGTATCCTGTGTGCGTGCGTGTATGTGTAGTTGGCAGTATGCTGATTATAAGGAGATTATCAGGTGCACATTGTTCTGACAGGTGTGAAGGGAGTCAGAAGGAGGTGTGAGACAAAAGAAAGAACTGAGACACGGGAGAGGCCTGATTTCTTCCCACCTTCTCTCCTACCATCTCCTTCTGGTCCTGCCCTTTCATCCTCTGTCCCCTCGTCGAATCATCCACCCTGTTTTTACATCTTATCCTCCTGATCACATGGCCTCGCATGTTTTCTCCACATTGCATAGTCTCCATCTTTGCAGCTGTGAGCGTCATCTTACTGTAACTTCCTGTCTGTCTCCCATCTTGGGTTTCAGAGGCGACAGTGGAATCTGTGGCACGCTGCCTTCCTGCTGACAGCTCTGCCTTTGGGAGGCGACAGTATTATTTCAGATGTGTTAATGAGCCACAGTATCTATTAGTGTGCCAGTCAAGGTGATGAAACCTGCTTATGAGCCGTCATTGTTTCCAGGCACAAGGCACAGTGTTGCATTTGTAATCACTGAATGTCTTATCCCCATTTTTTCTCCACACCACTGTTGCTTTGTTTCATTTTAAAGGGATAGTTTGATTTATTTGAAGTGGGATTGTATGAGGTATTTATCGATTGTCAGTGTATTAGCTACAGTAGATGCTGTTCGGCACGCCTCCTGTTAGGAGAAGCAAAGAAGGGCACCAGCATGGAGGCTAAGCAATGAACTGCTGTGGACAGGTCAAAAACAAAAGATATTTTAGCCACTTAAAAAGGTCCACCTAAAACAAATCAGTCACTTTAAGTGTGCACAATATTTAGAATATTTTCACTGCTTTACCTTGCTGTCAGATAGAATTTTCTGATGGGAAAACCTCTGTTATATAAGCTGAATATTCCTCTCTCTAAACTAACTCAACTCCACAGGCAAAATCATTAATTTTACCTTGCAGAACATGGGAGTGTTCTACAGCTGCCTCGAGCGGTAGTTTGTTTGTGTTATTTTGTGACTTTGGTGAACTTTCCTTTTAAAACACAGAAGTCGCACAATAATGCAAACAAACTGACAGATTGAGGCAGCAGTATGAAGTTTGGTTGGTTTGGAGAGCGCCAACAGGCATCTACTCTGAACACCGACTATTAATAAGAACCTCATACAACCCCACATGAAACAATCCAAACTGTCCCTTTAAGTCACAGCTTGCCTTGACCTGTCTTTGACTCTGAGGTTTGGATTCAAATCATTTTCAAGTCTGTGTTATTGCCAGCAGACTAATAAGGGTGCCATAATTTAAGGTCAAAATTTGTAAGTCAGATGTAATGTCTTGGATCCCATTGGCCCAAACGTGATGAAGCTTGAGAGAGATGATGCATCTTGACACTGTGATTGGCCCAAGAAGTGTCTGCATTGATGAAGAATGACACACTTCACAGCAATTTGGCAGCAATAGCACATTCATGATCCAACTTCTTATTTTCACAACATCAAATTCATTTGCAAACAGATCTTTTTTTCTCTCTCAAAATGAGATGTGTTCAGCTTGTTTATGAAGTAACACATTCCTAATTGCCATGCAGACGTTGCACTGCTGTACCTGTGGAGACAGTGAGGTGGATCTGGGATCAAATAACAACACGGTGGGATCCTCAGCCTGTCTACATTGCTACATCGTCTCCTGCCTGTCTCCTTTTCCCTCTCTCCTTCTTCCTGCCTTCCTAATGTCAAAATAAATAAAAAATGTACTATAGGGGGGAAAGTTTACGATATTCTGTAGCAGGGAAAAGTTGGAGTACTTTCTACCTCTATGGTTTCTCTGACTGTGGGAATAGAGATTTCTGACTTTGTATGCAGATGGTTTCTCCTGCATGTCTTCAAACCCAGCACCCAATCTAGGTCAACCATCTTGCTGCCTCCCTGCTGCCTCACTGAGCTGTGTGCATATATTGTGTGTGTGTGTCTTAACTTTTAGTGCTTCAGGCTACAACAACAACAACAAAAATTGGGAATATATTTGCTTTTTCTCCTTTTAGAGAAATCCCGTGAATATTAATTTCTCCTGTAGAGGACTTCTAAATAATTGGTGTACTTAAGAGTAATACAGTGGAGTATATCACAGAAATGCAACAGTAGCAATAGCTGGAGGTATTGATTGAAATAATCAATGTTGCTGTCTCTGTTGACTGCTCGCGCTGGGGTTTTTGAAAGCGAGCAAAACAGGCCTGAGGCGTCAGATCACAGTTGTCTGTGACCAGCCTCCTGAATCACTGAAGCCGCTGGATCCACGAGCCACACCCAACTCCAGTCTCACTTTGTGCTCTGGTGACGCCTCTTCTGGGGTTATCTGAGTTTGTTCATTTCTCAGAGGGAACATAAGTTTGACAAACCACCAGTACTCGCTTTTGAGACGTGCATATGGACGGTCACACTTTTGTTCCTTTTAGCACATTTATAAGCTCAGGGGCTCTGAGACTACATAAGCAACAAAAAGCTTAAAAAACACAAAATTCATATTCGGATAATTTTGTAGTTACTTGAAGATTTGCACAAATTTGCACTCATGCATTAATTTATATATATGAATAATTTATATTTGTGGTGAATTTTTGTTCCAGACATGCTTGACATCTACTAGTAATGTGCCCACACAAATAACTGTTAAAAAAAAAAAATGTTTCAACTTAAAACATTAGTGTCTTTAGGGCTGCCTTAAAACTCTGAGTTGTCTGAATTTGACAAGATATATTGAGGTAATTTTGTAATTGTTCTAAACAAATCTATTTTTCTTGTCCAGTAAACTTTACATCATTTCTGTTGTAGTTATTGAAAACATACCCAACTAGCTTAAGACATTAGATTGAACCAACCACTGATGAACATTACAAACAAATTTGATTTCCTTTTACATTTTCTTAGTTTGAAAAGTCAGTTCTTCATTTCACACAAAGAAGTGAAATTAGAGCCACAGCTGCCCCTGTTGGACCTACCAGCATTGGCACAAAGACAATATGTAAAACTGCTCCCAGTGAATTTATTACATTTTAAGTGTAAGAGAAAGGGGCTGAATTCAATACTAACCTTCATCATGGTTGCAGTATTTTCAGCATTGTAAAACCAAGCAACCATGTTCATCATTTATATTTTCTTCAAAATACTTAAAAAAGGAACTCTGAGAGTTTTAAAGGAGTGATATCTAACACCTTGTGTACAAATGGGAGTACTGCAGTCCAAATAGTGATGGTATGTTAAATAGGTTGAATCCCTTTTTAATTGACATTCTACTGTATTGTGTAATCTTTTAAATGTGTGTTGCCATTAAAAGCATCATATATAAATAATAAACTCAATTAAAATCAGCCACTTAGTATAACATCATGGCTTACAAATAAACTTTGCTTGTTAAAATTGTTGCTCCTTGTTATTTCATTGCTAATCTTAATTTGGTGAATAAATAAAAACTGAACACTATACAGGCAAACATGACACACTGCATTTCAGCAGCCATTAATCAGTGAAGACTAATGATGGAGATTTTCTGGCTTAAAACTGTCTGGAATGACATCTAAAATGAAGATCACATCGATGGTATTTGTAAAGTACCTAGGGCTAAGAAGGAGGCTTACACTTAAAATTTCCCCTGACACCTTGTCATCTTTGAACTCTGACTACAAGAAAGGTTTGAATCACTTTGTGCAGTTTCAGGAATGTCCCCTTTCAAGGAATTTGTAAAACACATTAAACAACACTTATTGTATATGTTTTGGTTGTTTTACCGGACTTCATTTCAGTGTTCTTCATTCTACACTCAATCTATTTTTTGGTTGTGGGTGTGCCTCCGTATTCAAAAATGTTTACTCGCTCATCTGCACAGGCATAGACTGTGAGTTCTAATGTCGTGTGTGTGTGTGTGTTTGTCCGTGCACCCTCACATCTCTCAGCAGTGCTGACTGAATTATGCATTATTCAGAGTTTAATATTAGACGTTACATGGAGGTAAATTGGAACTATCAATCATCTAAGACATTCATATGTGCCAGACTCTGGGAATAATTTCTGAAAGGCAAAGCAGTCATTGGAAATCAGGAGTGATTGGCTGGGGAAATTGGGTGTGGAAATTATAATTATTATTTCTTCATTTTCCAAGCTTTGGCTCATTCTGATGACATTAGCATTATTAGCCATATGTTAGGGATAATTATTATTTGAGCTCTTGAGGATGCTGATGAAGTGCACCCGGCTAATGAGTTACAATATATTCAAAACTCAGAAAGTCAGACATTTCTATCAAGTCTAATTTACATGTCCCTCATTTTGAGTGTCGAAAACAGGAGAACATTGAATATGGGTAACAATTTCACATGGAATTATACAGGTTTGATAGCTATCAAATTTGAAATTCTAATAACATGAAAAATTGACATGAGTCAGTTTTAATAAAGCCTAGCAGCCCTAATAGATAGACTGTACTTAGACCCAGTGGAATACGTCAATAGAAGCTGTGTGTCCGTGCCTGTGTGTATGTGTACGTATGTGTGCGTGCATGTGCTCAGATGTGTGTGTCTTTCTTTAAATGCTTGAATGCTGGGTCAAGAGACTCCCCATCAAAGCCCATCATTTTCAGAGAGTGGCTTCGCATCATCAAAAATGTGGTCTAATATGCATGAATAGCCATGTCACACTGAGCCGTTTTAGAGACATTTGTCTTTGAAATGTGATACACTGCATTAGCTCCTCTTAGAACTATTAAAGCATGTCAGAGGAAACACTGACTGTATAGAGCGCACAACAGGATTTTTTGTGGGATTTTCTTATTAAAGCTGGTCTACATAAAATAAAAGTCCTACACCAAGGGCTGGGCTCAAGAGCCAGCTCTGATTTGGAACTGACATGTATTATAAGTGTATATTAGATTTATGCTTAGTGATGCCTGAACAGAAACTTTGACTGCTGCACTTTAGTCGGCTGTTATGCACGCACAAACAGTGTCTATGATATGGCGACCAAAGCTTGTACCTACAGTACAAATGTGGCCAAGACATGCAAAAGGCTGCAGGGATACAGTGAACTGAACACCACACAGGAGAGGAGGTCCTCAGAATTAGAAAACAGTATAATTACGTGTGTATGTCAAGATAGGCAATAATCATACTACATCTTTATTTTATATTTTTATCAACAACAATCACAAAATACCTACTCATTTATCACTAGACCGATGAATCACTGTTTATGACAGTCTAAAACTGCTGTAAATATCCTCTATTCTTTAGTCTTTCCCTTTATTTTCAAAATTTATTGCTAAATTTCTGTTTGGCACTAATGACCACTCATGATTCATAAGTATGGATGTTAAATTTGCATTCCTTTTTATCTTATCCAGACCAGAGCCACAGCTAAATAATATACAACACTTGCACTGCTAAATCTCTTTTTGCAATGTACCTTGCATATCTGGGCTGTAGTAGAGGAGACTGGGTACTGTTGCAACCTTTTTGCATTTCTCTCAGTTTCTATTCAATGCTATTCAATCTCTCTGTATTACAGTGTGAGACAGGAAGAATGGAGCATTTTGCAATGCAACAAATATTTATTAATAATCTATTTGGGTGAACTATCATTTTAAGTTCCCCACAATGACTTGTGTATGTTGAAAAATACTATTGTGTAATCTGTTTTAATATGGCTTAGGTGGGGCACAACATTTTGCAACAGTCCCCACCCCAACCATGACATGACAAAACATGTGCTAACTACACACACTGACCAAGACACATGCTAACGTGTGACATAGGAGTCAACAAAACAACTCTAAGTAAGTTTTGATTAATTCATACACAAAAAAGATGCATACATACATAAAAAGTCATTTCAGTATGACAGAAATGCAGCTCACAAAGGAATTACTTTCATACCTACAAGTTGTTGGGGTTTTTTTTTTTTCAATAAATGCAGCAGCAGATGTTGAATTAATGAGGCTGGTTGCAAATGACCCCTGTTGCAACTGTCCCCAGTGCTTGCTTTGAGACAATGCTACACAATGACATGCGTCATATATCTAGCACAATAGTCTTTAGTTTGATAAATATCACAGGTAAACAGATTTTGGTGACAGACTCTCAGAAGTAATCCATTGTAAAAGGCTTCCTGCCTCAACAGTTTCATTCAGCCTCAAGCATTATGAATAAAAAGTCTTATGACTGAGGCTTATCCTTGAACATAAAACCTCTATTTCTGCTATCAATATCTTTCCTGCTTCTTTCAAATAATAACCCACACCTGAATCCAAACAGGTAATCTCAATTTGTCATTATAGGAAATGTCTACATGAAATATAGATTTTGCAGGTTGTTTGAGCAAACATTGAAAGAGCCATGACCACAGGTGATTACCATGACATCATGTTATTTGTGTGAGTGGCAGCATTATTCTTTGAAGGCCCATGTAGAAATGATGGCAGCGTGATGCTTTAAGCTGTTGTATTGCACTTAACAGAAGCTTGTGGTGAGTGGGTACTTCATTGTCAAAACATTCCCTCAGGGTATAGTGTGAGACAGGCTATTGTTTTTCACCAGGAGCCACTTTTAATGATGCAATAAATGTAAATATTTCAATCCAAAATTTGAGAGTTTATAAAGCAGACATCAAACAAGCCCATCAGGTTAACCCTAACCCAGTGGTGCCCAGTATTTTTTTTTCTGGCATGGCCCCCTTCAGAAGCTGAAAAAGTTCAGTTTAAATTAAATGTTATTGTCTCTGTTTCATGCATTTAATGCTTGTAATATGTGGAGTGATTTATTGCAATTGTTAATTTTCAATTACAATGTCTAAACTAATTTTTAAGAAAACATGCAGATATAATTAATGACATAATAAGGTACCAATTTATCAAACCTGCTGACCTCCTCATAAGTCTTGACTTTAGCTGTAAGATAGAGTTGTTAAAGCAATACCAAATATACTCATATAATCTGTTAATACCTAAAGGAAATATAATGGAGCATGTTCTGCCTGTATTGACTGTGTCTGTGATGCTGCTCAAAGATCAATGCAATCTTTGGTCACTAAGCATATTTAAAAGTCATGATGATAAGTTAGTCTCTCTCAGTTATTTGTATGTAGTTTGGCAAATGCTACCGAGGGGCAGATTGATTCTGCAGGATCCATATATTGATTCACAAGCTACTTGTTTGGTATTGATTTCTTTCAGTAAACTATCAATAATACAGTTATATAAATACAAGACGTGTGTACCTGAATCACTTCCAGAGTTTTCAGTACTTTTGTGTAATGTTTGTGCCAATTATTAGCCCTGTCATTTTTATTAGCTCACCCATATCACTGACTGTGGAAACCTATGAGACATGAATCTAGTGGACATCGCTCACAGTCACATTATTCCATATCACACTTGTAAGAGATGGCAGAAAGGAGACATAACATGCTCTGTTGCTATTTTTCACCTGTACATATAAAAATGCAGCAGGATTCACTGTTAATGACGAGAAAGTGCCAGAACAGCAGAAACGTGTAACCTCTTCAAACATTTTAAAACAACACACCCTAAAAGTTGTAAGGAGGCTGAACATAAACAATATAGTTTAATTTTATTATCATTATAATTGCTATTATAGTATTGTAGTGATATACACTATTTTTTACACTTATTAGTACTAACATAGTTGTACTTATATTTGCATTTGTAATAAATTTGTTATCAATGGCCATGTATATGCCATGTAATTTTCCAGTCTTTTTATCCCTGGAAAATCTATCAAATTTTTTGAAAAATTGTATGTACCCACAATAAAAATGATTAGTATCAGTGTCGTGGTAGTCTTGATTATAGTTTTTGTCTTTGTTGTAGGTTAAGAGCAAGGTACAATTATCACCTTAATTCTATCGTGTGGATACCCTATTGTCAATAGTGTCGTTTTTTGATTAAAGGAACCTGCAGTCTTCTTATGGCTACAGTGACTCATAAATAATGTTCCTTTAAAAAAGCGCACTGCAATCTTATTTGAACATGGATGCATGACGGTTTTTTTTTGGTGTATGGATATTATTATGACATGTGGTGTTTAGTTTTCTGTTGCAAGCAAACTTTATGAGTGACACCGTGGTTGTTAAGAGTACTTTCTAGAAACAACACGGACAGTACGAGTCTTGACAGTGTTAATAACTGGTCCTAGTGCTATGTATGTAACAACTGCTTAAGTGTGTACCAGCTGGTAGGTACAGTAGGAGTAAATCTCGAGGCAAAGTGAGTAGACCTTTTTCACAACAGCCATTTTGACCAGAAATAGAACAGAAATAGAAGAGACACTAATCAAGGTTCTCTTACATTTAGGTAGAATAGAGTCAGGGTGCTGCTCTGAGCATGTTGACTCACTGCAAAGTCTTTGCTTCACCTTATTGAACAGGACCTTAATTAGTGTACATTTGGGAACACCTGTGTTTATTCTGCTATTTCATATCAATATGACTGCCGTGACAAAAGTCTGTTGGGTTTGTAAGTGTTTAAGAAAAAAAAAAAAAAATATATATATATATATAATATATGTGTGTGTGTGTGTGTGTGTGTGTGTGTGTGTGTGTGTGTGTGTAAGGATAAGGATTTATGTTGCCATATTTAGTGATTTGACCAAACTGCGACTACTTGACATAACAGCATGTCTGAAAGTAAGGACAAAATGACCAAATAGGGAAATTAAATATTCTGATATGCCAGTAATAAATGAGGATGTCATACTATTCATTGATCCACAGTGCTGTCTAGCCTGCGTCTCCCTTGCTG
The DNA here is from genome assembly GCA_034769285.1 of Lutjanus argentimaculatus. Lineage (NCBI taxonomy): Eukaryota > Metazoa > Chordata > Actinopteri > Lutjaniformes > Lutjanidae > Lutjanus > Lutjanus argentimaculatus. Next base: position 22,471,039 of record JAWZSL010000009.1, on the reverse strand, counting down.
GCGGTCAAGATATTTTCCTGGTCTGGAGAAGGTAAGACTTACTTTCACAGCAGACATTTTGACTTGTCATTGTAGGAAAAAGCACAGGTGTTACTCATAACATTAACGAGGGCTCCCAGAAAGCCATGACAGCCTGACAGCATGCCCTGAAACTGAAACAGCTAAATGAGATAAATTCAGATGGCATCCATTTTATGATTTACACCTGTGCGTTTCCTATTGTGACATGCCAAAATTTCTTCTGTGATGAACACCGATTGTGTGTTAGCGCAGTGGTTCTCAAATAGGGGTCCAGAGACCTCCAGGGGTCTGTGGCCAGGGGGTCTGTGAAAAGTTTTCAGATGTATTCATTTGAATGATCATATATCATATCATCAATATCAGATTTTTCTTTTTTTTCATAGTTAAACAAATTATATTTTTATCTTTAAAACTAAAATAGTTAATAGACTACATTCTAATTTAACAATCTATAACTCTTAATTAATATAGACATAAACCTTACTCCTACTAGTCAAGCACACATCACAGACACATTTTCTATTGTTTTTAAGGGGCCTTGACTGAGAAAAAATTGAGAACCTCTGTGTTAGTGGGCAATGGATGTGCAGGAGGATTCAAACTCCACCCACAATGTTTCACATCCCCAAGGAACCTCCACCTTTTTGTTGAGCCGTCATGCGATCTATCTTTCCAACTTAGATTGCATTTCAAAGCCTTGTAAATATTTAAGCAGTGTCATTTTATGTGAAGTGTAGAAACATGTTTTTGATTGTGTTCCCTTGAGGAGCCACCCACTCAAACATGTTGAGAACATGGCCTCCTGATCACGGCATACTTGGGATGTGGCTTGGAGATGGACCAGGAGATTGGGGAAAAAAAAGGGTACAATATTAAGAAATTTAGAAGTAGTAGTTAAAATGTTTTTTACAAAAGTCTGTGTGGAATTTTCATGCACAGATACTGTATGAAGCCCTAAACAGCACAGTGCCCATACTATAGTGTATTTCCTGAAAACCACAGTTTTAGTGGCATGATAAAAAACTACAACTTTTCTTTAGGAGATGCTCAAAACATCAGTATTTGTCCTGCCGTTACCCTGAAATAGATCAACAAAAATGATAAACTGTCAGCATTGTGTATTGCGATCAAGGGACACAGATTGCTGCAAACTGTTTGCCAGACAGTGAAACCAGTTAGATTTTAATATGTAAAACTTAAAAGAAAAAAGGAATAAAAAGAGGGTACAAAGAGAAGATAAGGTTAGAGGGGAGAGCAGGGCAATGCAGCAGAGCCAACAAAGCATGAAGTCAGACAGCTCATGGGTCATGGGGTAAAGGGAAGGGACACCCCAATGAACTTCGGAGGAAGGTGTGCGCATGTACTGAATGTCTCGGTCTGTTGGTGTGTGTTGGTGTAACACACACATGTTCATGTAAGGTGTGTTTTGCGGAAGGTGCGGGTGCAGAGGCCTGTCAGGTCGTGGTGTGAGCATGGGTCAGAGGTGCCCATCCTGCCAAATCCTATGACTCAGGGTGTGAGTAACCTCTGTGTTTGTACGCCTGTTCATGTGTGTTTGCCTGTGTGTGAAGCCGAAGAATGTTTTTGGAGTCTGAGCAGACAGGAGCAACCAAATGCCCACTTTTAGCTAATACAAATGAACAACCATACTTAAAACCTGGAAAATGGACAATGTTGCAAAATGCTTCATAAGAGGATAAAAGGTTACATATAAATATCAGTAGTGACCATACCTCAAACACAAAAATAGTTTAAAAAGAGATAGGTCTTCAGCTGTTACTTAAAGAAATAAAGATAATTTGCTATTCTGACTCTCAGGGGGAGACTTCCACAGCCTGGGACCCAGGACAACCAATGCACAGACCTCTTGTGTTTTCAGCCTTGAACCTGGTACAACTATCAGGCCTTGTTCAGAGGACCTGAGGGGCCTCATAGAGGTATATGGCATTACTAGTTCACTAATATCCTCTGGAGCATGGTTACTAAGAAAGTCAGTGCTTACCAATGTGCTAAGTCAGCACATTTTAAAATGTGGGTGTGTCCTGACCAAGTTTTTTTTTTTTTTGCCCAATCCAAAAAGGCGAATATGTGCTGACACCGTACTTATGCTTACCTACATGTTGACTAAATATATATCTCACACACTGAAATAACAGTAGTAGCCTTCTAAATTCGGCCTTATCTTATTTTCCATGAGCTACTTCACCCAAATACTGAAGATCCTGATTCAAAACTATCAAGTCTGATAACAAGTTCGATAATTGAAACTGATGTGAAACAATCAGCTTCAGAGAAGATGTACCACTCTGGAGTTTTTGGGACTACAAAAGACCATGTGGTTGTACAGTGATGTTAGAGTCATGGCTCTCATAAACAATCTTTGGGTAAGTATGGACACTGACTCGCCTTGCAGCAAGCACACAAAACAAACCAAAGTTTTATTTTAGCCTGCCATTGAGTTGCCCACAGAATTAACGGTAATTAGCGACATTTAAGATCGACAGTTGTAATTTTAACCAGTGAATGTGCAGGGTTAGATGTGAAGCCCCTAGCTGAATGTTTTGTACTCTAGTCTTTTAAGAGAGGAGAGATAACAGCTCTGTATCATTGGATCTTAATGAATCCATGTATTTTGCCAACTGAGGTGTCAGAACAGAGTTTAACCACCTCTAATTTTCATTCGCATATGGAGTGTGATTCTGTACTGTCGAACACAGCATTACAGTGCGGCATCCCTGTCATTAAGGAGAGCCGCACTGCAACACTAGCATGTTGAAAATACAGTGAAGTATTGAATTTTCAGCTTTATTTTAGCCGATACGGAACCATTAAAATATGCCAGAAGCGGCCATGATACAGTCCTTGGATTGACTTGGGATATATCTATTAAAGATCATACACCAAGGTGAAAAATTAACAATTTATGCACCACAACATATTCCATTGTGCAACTACCTAAATAATTCTACTGTAACTTACTTGCTTTCTAATTGCTCTTGAAAACACTGGAGAATGCATTATAAAAATTATATAAATGCAAATCAATTGAAGCATCGATGCTGTAGGTGGATAGTAGCCCTTTTTCACGGCAGTCCTTTTGACATGAAATGGTAGGGTAAACACGTGTTATCAATGGGACTAATTAATGTTTTTTTACATATGGGTCAGAGTCAGGGTGCTGCAGTTGTGTATGTTGGCTATCTGGAAAGTCTTTGCTACACTAAATGGAAAGTATTTTATTAGTATCATTAACACCTGTGTTCACGCTGCGTTTTCTAATACAGGAGCACATAGTGTATGTTTTAATATGCGTGGCTTTTTAGGATTGAGTTGTAGTTCCCACATATGCCTTAAAGGTGTTAAGGGTAAGATACAGTAGTTCCTTGATTGATTGTTTGGTTTTCTCCCTTTCAGACTGTAAACTTCTGAAGAAATTAGTAGGCGTAGAAGTTAAACTTCAAACTGTGATGTGCAGCTTTTTTTCCTTGTTGGGAGTTTTTCTTTTGTTGTTTACACTTTGTTCTCCAAGGAACTCTTGCTAAATGCTAGGTCCTCTACCATGCTGTCAAAAACAGGAGGCTTTGTCTGAGCTTTTCATGTCTTATCTAGGCCTGAGCCAAATGAAATGTCAGGCCATCATTCCTCCTCAGTCCAACGGGAAGCCGCACACAACTCAAATCAGTGAGAATGTGCTGCAATTAAATGTGTCCCCAGAGCTACAAAAGCCCCCTCTAAGCTGAGGTTCCTGTTACATTGTACCCTGCAGGACGTAACACATCTATTCAATAGCAGCTCAACTGTGCCTGCTGACAATAGCCCAGGAATAACATTGGGGTGGTGGAGTATTGTGACATTTGATGGTGAATGTGTAGGTACTGGGATTATCTGTGAAACAGGCAATTTACAGTGAGCCAACTTTGCAATTTTCTGAACACAGCACCTGTCTGGACACTAATCACAAAGGGTTTGTGCCTTCTCTATACATGATCACTGGCTTCCTCACACAATAAATTGCTCACAATGATGTGTATTGTTGTATGCAGAGGCTCAAAAATTGTATTGCTGCTGGGTTTGGATTCAGATTTATTGTCCTTCAGTGATTCAGGTGATTCAGCCTTTGACTACAAGAATGCACTTAGCAGAATCACTCAAACCTTGCTTTGCTCAGAATGTTATTGTATTTCATGTGTGTATGTGTCAGTTCTCCAAATAATATGAATATTGTGTCAGAAAGCAGTGGGATAATCGAATATTATATGAGCTGATGCCATAAAGCACTGCTCCTTAGTGTCAGTAAATCACATAACAGCCACAAGCCAATAATGAAACAATTGTTCTACTACACAATGTAGATTAGCAAATTTTCCTAAAAATACAAAAACCCACACAGCCAGTGGGTACAGACATTGTGACTTGTGAAAACAGGTGTAACTAATAACGGCTGCTTTTCATTTTGGTGTGCCAGTGCAGGGGATCTGGTATTGTGCAGGCTGGCACACGGGCATGACTTACTGGCAGAGCTAAATGGAATGAAGCCATCATTAATGTTATTAGTCACACCTGTGATTTTCCTGCCATGCAAAGGTCTGTCATGCCTATTTGAAAATACAGTACACTCTTAGAAATAAAGGTGCTAATCAGAACTATATAGGGGTCTTCTTCTTGTCCTCATAGGGGAACCCTTTACTGGTTCATGGTAGAACCTTTAATGAAGGTTCCACTTGAAGCCCTCTCTGAGCATTTACCTAGAAACCAAAATAAAGGGTATACCTACAGCCATCTGTGAAAGGTTTCACCCAGAACCCCTTTTGAGAGGTTCTACAGAGAGCCCTGTTTTGGGTTAATGGTTCCACCAAGAACCCTCTCTGGGGGTTCTATCCAGAACCTTTCCACCTTCTAAAGGTGCTAACAAGAGCCCATCCTGGGTTTTACCTAGAACTCACACAGAGGGTTCCACAGAGAACCCTTTTATATATTAAGGGTTTTATCCAGCATCCACCAAGGGGGTTCTAATGAGACCTGGGGGTGTAACAATTCATCAGTCTATATCAATATATCAGTTCACTACTCAATTATGCAATATGATCAAGCAAAGTGAAAATATTCATCTATATCGTCATCTTTAAGATACAGATTTATTTTGAAATTCCCATGGCATGCCTATGTCACAAATGTCTGAAAGAGTCATAAGAGTCATAAAGTTGTTAAATTATAATATAGTTGCTTTTTGTGAGTTGACATAAATATAACTGAATATGGACATATGATATCGTCTGATATCGATCACACGCCCCTGAATTGAATTGAAATCATATCGTGACAGACTTTGAGATGTCAGCAAATATTGTATAGTTGTACAAAGAATCATATAATATTGTATCATGGTGAAAACTACCAGGAACACTTTAATATTCTAAGGGTTTTACCTATGACCCACACAGGGGGTTCCACCAAGAACCTGTTTACATTCCAAGGGTTTTGCCATGAACCCACCCAAGAACACCTGTCTATTATGGTATAAAAAACCCTTAATGATAGAGTTCTTCAAGGATTTCAGCAATCCTGAAGAACTCTTTCTTTCAAAGGGGTTTGTTTGGTTTTACCTATGATCCACCCAGGGGGTTCTACCAAGAACCTGTTTATATTCCAAGGGTTTTAGGCCTTCTTATTATGGTACAAAAAATCCCTCAATCAAAGGGATTGTTTGGAGGGGGTTGGTTCTCTTAACCTTAGTCTTAACTCTTACAAAGAACCCTTGATGAATCCTTACTTAAAAAAGTGTTCTTCAGAGGCAATTGGTTCTGCGTAGAACCTCAGCCTCAGGAAGAATCCTTTTGGAACCAGTTTTTTTAAGGGTGTAGTTTTGACGTAACTGGATGGTTTGTGGAAACCAAACCAAACCAACACCGCAGCTCCAAACTATTGCCAAGGAGCCACAGATTAAATAATTGATGGAGCTCATGTTTACGCTGGTTCATTCTGTTGTGGCGGTGCAGGGCTCCAGTTCATTGCCAGAGGTGTTTACTGTAGGAAACAACTGCAGGCCTCCGCAAAGAAGGTGAGGCAAGACTTTTCTCTTCCCACTGACTTGCACACTTGGCTGTCTCATTCAAGAGAAATGCGGCAGTCAGCCAGCTGGTGTAATATTGTGGTCTTAGTTTGCTGGGGTTCTGGTTGCTCAGGAGCCAAACTCTGGTGACTCATCTCCACTTAGGAGGGGAGATGCCAGACACAGTAGTGGTGTTTGTCAGTGAGAGAGTGAAAATAACCATCTGCGGGCCATCTCGCTAGCATCTTTTATTTACCGACACCACCCTGTCTGGCCGGCTGTCTGTCTAGTTGCTAGCTGACTGGCTGATAGACTGAGTGGATGTTTGATTAGCAGGCTGTGTGGATCCTCACTGACTTTGTTAGCGGACTTTCTTAATACTAATGGCTTACTTACCCTTAACAACTGTCTGGTGAGCTCTCTAAGTTACATTACTGTAAATAAATATTTGCACTCAAAAAGCCTGCTTAAAACTGCAAAACATTAATAAGACATTAATAAAATATATACTCTAACTTGTAGGGCAGAAGTCTAGATGTGCATCTCCACATCAAATGTTAAAAGTGAAGGGCTGAGATTTGCAGGAAATTGTAAAGCAAGAGACTCCATGATGAAATCCCACACTCAATCTGTTCATTATTTAGTCTTTTGCTGAAATCTGGGCGCTGTATTGACAAAATCCTGTCCCCATGGTGTATTCTCTATAAAACTCACAGACCAATATCCTGATTTCTCAGACTTTTTATTTCCTTCTGTATGCTCTTAGCTCAGACAGGAAAGAGGCACTGAAGCTTATTATTGATAATTTGAAACAAGTGCAATTAATGTTACAAAAGGCTAAAATTATAAATAATTGTACATGTATAGATGGCTCATAGAAGTGTCAGGTGATGCAGCTGTTACCATGCCCAATGTATTCAGGCCTTACGATGAAGAGAAAATTCAGATCTATCCATGAAGGACTGATCTAATTTGTCACAGTTGGTGAGGTGGTGTTTGATGAAGGTCAAAGACCCAAACGTTTTGTGTTTTTTAAGTAAAACTAAAATAACTGCGAGAGCTTCTCATCAGTTAGAGACACGCCTCACTTTCCTGTATCCTGGATAAAGTAATTAAAATCGTGATAAGTGGGGCATCACATTTTAACGAGTCTACAAGGACCCCTATTTGTGAAGTGACATACTGGCAGTGACACAGGTGAGAAGTGTGACTGTGTGTGTGTGTTGCAGACTAATTGCTGTTTATATTTGGAGTCCAGGCTTTGGTATTCATTCATTCAAAGCACTAGCACCCACTGTATCCACAGTATTGTAGAGGCAGGGTTGTTTGGCACACTGACTGACTGACATGTTTAAAGGATTGCTTTCACCTGACATTAAATGTCATTAAATTAAATGTCATATTATATCATTTTCTATGCTTTTTTCATATGAACTTAAATTTTACTTGGTATAATGTAAAAAATGACTTTGTAAATTGTATTTACCCTTTATGGGTTAATTCAAGCATGATTTATCTTTAATAGCATTATTTCCCATAACATAAAAGGTGACACATTACAACAGTATTGTAACTGGTGCTGAGTTGAACAAATACAAGTTATGCACAGTGCAATCATTTATTTTCAGACCATTTTGATTTAATTTAGATTAAATTCCTTTTGTAAGACTAACCGAAGGGTTTTCAAGTCTGACACTGTGGACTTCCCATCAGAAAAAATTGAAACAACTGCGCGTTATTTGGGGGTACCTATTGGGACACCTTTTGTAAGAAATACTGTATATTGTATTTGATAGTGCAACAGAAACAAAGTTAATAATAATTGGAGGGACAAAACCTATTAATATTATAATTTTAGTTATTATTATTTGTGCTTATATTGTTATTTGGGCCTAGTTGGTAACCATGGTCTTAAATTTTGGAACTACATTTCCCAAAGTAAAGAGGAAGTATAATGTTGCCATGAAGTCTATCCATGATTGGAGCAACAGCTTGACCCCCACAGATATATTTTGGCAAATTGGCGCCATTAGACGTTTGTCAAATTAGTTACTAGCTGTCCCTGTGTGCAGTGTACCCGTCAGGGCTTAACAACATGGATTGTCTGGTAGACATTGCAGGCCTAGATGAAACATTACATTAACTTTAACTTAGTCCTTGTTGTTATTTGATAATGAATAAAACTGTTTAAGGACAGGTAAAAAATGACTTTGGGCAAGTAGGTATTCGACCCAGAAACAAAAAGTTGAACCCTGGATATCAGACAGCTATCAATGCATTGCTTTAATACTGAAGAAAACTTAAAAAGGAGATCATTCTCAGGCAAGTTCTGGAGTTATAAGGAGTGTCTCTTTTTCCCCTATGATTTCTATGCTTTATTTGCAATGCACATAAGAGATAATAATATCCTTTGAAAGTGTAAGTCACATTGAATCTCCAAATATATGTATTTGTGTGTTCAGGTTTGACTGTATTATGGTTCTTAGAAGGAATACGAACCTCTGCAACTCTTCTGCACCCCCTGGGGAGGCTCGACTCACAGTATGAAAACCTCTAAAGAATCAGGACCAGGTCATTTCTGGTGTTTAGATAAATGCTATTATTTGTACATGAATTCTGGGAAACTGAATTTATAGTAACTTAATCTGAATTTCAGGTTTTTCAAAATTCAGTTTCAGTTGAATGAGAATTGCAGCAAGTGTACATCAGACAGGTGAATGCAAATATTATTTTTTGGCAGCAACTTCAGTACAAATATAGCTGTTGCTGATGATTTTCCAGCATAAGTGATGATGCATGTGAAAAATAGACAATGTGGCAGAGATGTAACCATTGGAGAAGTCACAAGTTCTGCATTGTTGCTTCCATACTACTATTCTGTTTCTCCAAAGTGGAATTGATTGGTTAATCCTGCATGGATGCAAAGTAGGGGACTCAACAAACAAAGAAAGTAAAAAGAAAAAAGAAAGTAAAACTGGAAACATTTTTGTACTTTTATAACTGCAGGAAGCTCAATTGCATTTCTTCTTTGTGTGTTCATATTAGCGATGCCGGTGCCAGAGCAGCCTGCGGAGCAGGAGAAGGGGGCCATGGTTGCCCCTGTGATGCCAGCCTCCAATGGAGATAGATCTGAGACAGAAACAACCTCCTCCATCCTCGCCTCTGTCAAAGAGCAGGTAGGAACTCTCCTGTGTATATGCGTGTGTTGTACATGTGCCAAACCTGTGTTGTTTTTAAGTTTGATAAAAAAGGCATGTCTTTGCGTTTGGTTGCCTCACTTTCTCTTGCTGTTTCCTCTTCTCTTCCCTCATGGCCCTTGAACAGCTTGCTATGAGGTTGGTCAGAAGGTTGTCACTGTTACTCAGGGAAAAGGAACTCTGCTGCTTTAAAGTGTTTAAAGAAACCAAAGATTGATTCGTGCCAAGGGAATACAAGAGTGTAATGGATGGAAATGATGGAGATTACGGGGCAAGAGCTGTAGCCAAGTAGACATAATTGAAAAAGTCATTAAAATCAAGGCAATTACTCGATGGGGGGGCGTTGGAAGGTAGCTGCATCGCTGCAAGAGGACAGGCTGGGCCATGATGCTGCCTGATTTCAGGTTTGTAGGAGGAGTGGGAATTAAGGAAGGAGAGGAGGACAAGGAGGGGAAAGAAGAGGAGGCAGATGGGATGATGTAAGTCTGGATGGATGGGTTGTGTGAGAAAAGAGTGAGTGGGTGTAGGACAATAATAATTTACATGTTTTCTTTTGGAAGCTACTGAGATAAAAATGTTGGACTGAGAAGGGGAGGAGGGAGGGAAAGATCGAAGGGATCGAAGTAGCTTCATCGGTTTGATTAATGCAGGTCTGTGTGTCCAAGTGGGGGTTTTGTAGAAAAACGTCATGTCAACAGCCTTGGTTACTAGAGGGCGTGTGTGTGTGTGTGTGTTTGTTGGCTTGCACAATTAAATCAGTAGTTTGCTTATTGTATTTATTTTATTATCTCACCAGACGCAAGCTTGGCAGTGGTCAGAATCAGAATACTTTATTGATCCCCGGGGGAAATTGTTCACGTTACAGATGCTCCCATTCAAGAATAGAAAAATATATTCCATAGAGCAATTAGAAGAAAATATAAAAATATAAAAAATATGTGTAGAAATATTTACAGTATCATGCAGTTTCTTGCGAGTGTATGTGTGTGTGACCAAGGACCTGGATTTGTATGCAGCTAATCTTGCATGCTATTGGAACCATGAGCCTAATTTTTTTTTTTGTGCAAATTCATGACTGTATGCTGACGGACCTCTGTGATTGAGAATTTTTGAAAGACCTTGAAACACCTTTGGCAAGAGGGTCATCACATTCTTCTGAACACGATATCTCAAGAATGCCTTGATGGATTTTCTTCAAACTGTGACCACTGTGGTCACTGTGACCTCAAAAAACAAGTTTTCAAGAATTCACATGCTAATTCTAAGACAGTTTTACTCACCCAGTGTCTAATAGGATACTAGCAATGCTGGATAATCATTACTTACATGTAACTGGTTATATGTAATTAAATTACAAAATAAATGTGATTGTAATCTGTTAGTGGAAAAAAAATGCAATTAAATAACAGTTAAGCTACTAATCAAAATGTTGGTGGTTTCAAAGGGGTTACATTCAAATATTCTTTTCTGGTTGCCTGGTGGAGATGAGGCACTCTACTGAGCGCACTCAGGTTGAAGTACAAAACAAACAACTCTTACACACAAACATGTGCATGACCCTTGCTTGCATGATGAAAAGACATTCTGAGTCCTGACTGAAAAAAAAAAAGTTCTCTTTAATTGCACTTGGTGATTTGTGTTTAGCCTTGGACTTATTCCGTTGTGTAATGGAATGCTGTTTCATTTGGATTTAGCTCATCAGCAAGTGCAATACACCATAGATTTATCATTTTGCCTATCTACATTGACTCTGAAGTTCTCCTTAATTTAATACCACAAAATATTCCATTTACCCTTACTGAGTGAAGGACAAGTGCTGATGGCAATTTAAGCTTTTTTCCCTTGCAAATGGCATTCATTTGTGTTTTTTCCCTCCACCAGAGAACCTCTCGGTGCTCGCACATTACTGAATTACTGAAGCATGCAATGTGTAGTCAGATCCATGCTTTGGACCAGATTTGAACCCACAGCCCCCGCCTTCCCGTTGAGAGAGCAAATGTACAGAAGTTACCCAAACGGGAATACATCACAGGCGTGTAGCTATTGCTGAAGTCTTATTTTCATCTGCGGTGCAACAGCTCTAAAAACTCCTCCCCAGAGAGAAATGTTTTGAAAATTCAAAATGAGTTCCTTGAACAGTCATCAGACGGCAGCATGAATGCCTTAGCATTCAGGTTTTTGAGCAACATGAGTTTTATGTTACAATAAGCCTAATCAGCTCTACATAGCAGCTTTTTGGAAACGGCTACAGTGACTGCTGGAATGTATTTTCCCCATCAGAAAATGTCTCAGTGCTCTAACATTACTGGATGATTGAAACGTACCTGATTGAGTCAGATCCATGCGGCTTTACTGATCCACACCATACTAATGCAACATTGATACAAGGTAGCAAGTAGAAAAAAATCACCACACTGTATACTCTATCGCTGTGGGGGTTTTCATCCTTTTCCTTCAACCAAACATTTTACATACTATTCAAATGCATCAGACAGTTCACTCTCTCTCTCTTTTTCTCTCTGGAGACATGCAGGATGCAGTGAGGAGATAAACAAGACAGGTATATTTGACCTTCAGGGGCTCCGTTGGAGCTGATCAGTGGCCAGCAGTAGAGGACTGATAGTCACCAGATATAAATCGCTGTACACTAACTACAACTGCAATGTTTCAGAAAGAATAGTTCAAAAATGATAATCAACTTAACAGATCAGATGGGCAAACAAATGACTATTTCTCAACAAATAGTATTGCAACTGTGCTGTAGGTCAGATCATGTCGTCATCATGTCTCTACACCAGACTCACCAGGATACATTTATTGCATTGATTTTGTTTCAAAAACTCCTCTGAAATCAGCTTAACTGTTTTTTGCATGTGCTGGTGCTACAGAGGTTAAAAGTTTTGTAGCACAGGCCACAGAACTTGTAGCTATGAATGTAAAATGTCTGTTACCATCTCTGAACCACACATGTGTGTCAACACTAATAGGCATGTCGCAAGAAAGTAGACAAAGGACACACAAATCCTATTGTCTACATTTGCCCATAATGTTAAAATGCAGGGATATAATATCTCTAGATTTTGTCTGTTGTCTGTTGTTATAGAGAACATTTGTCATCACAGCATGTACACACGAGAAACACTTCAGGAATAACACAAAACTGCCACAACATACAGAACAGACAGAGTGTAAGTATCATACAGTGAAAATCTGTAATGTGTTTTTTTTTCTCTGAGTAGTTATTTACAGAAAGAAACATGGGGAGTGGTGCAACAACTAAAATCAAGAATCCAAAAGATTTTTGTACAACAGATTCAAGTGTTTGAAATAATCATTACCCTATTTCTAGGAGGGAATTTCTTATTTCCAGTTATTTACTGTTTGCCAATTCTTGCCTTATTTGAGTGATTTTCTCAAAAACTACTTTAACCTATTCACCTTGTTTTCCCCTCCAGTTCTCTTTTGCCAACACAAACACCTACACCTCTGGTCTATTACTGCACAAGCCACATTGCCTTTCCCCTGTTTGAAAAAGTCGATGAGAAAATGAAAAATGCTAAAATGGGTCACTACATATACCTGGGCAGCCCACCCAAATAAAGTCTATTGCAGCATCCGAAATTCTATGCCAACATGCAACACGGGCATAAACGCAATGCAGTAGTGATGACAACAACAACAACATGAAAAAGATAGTCAACAAGACAGATCTGGCATAATGTCAATAATAGGGGTGTAAGAAAATATTTATACACCTAAGTATTGCAATATTACGTTTTGTGATATTGTTATACATGTAAAGATTCATGGCAGTGGTTCATTTTGTGTTGTGTTGGAGCTCCCAACTGCTAAATAACAGTGTTGTTATCTGTCTTCATTGATCAGAATGCATAAAAATGTAAACTTTTAAAACTTTTAGTTTTATGCATATGTGTTTTATGCATGTGTGTTATGGCAGTTTTTCTAAAATTTTATTTGAAAAATAGCAATATATCACCTTTCATAAAGTATCACAATATATTACAATAAATATTCAATTGTAACCCCTGCATCAGGATTTGTATCAAATCATCAGATTCTTGCTAATACACATCTCTGGTCAATAATGCTTCAATTGAAATATAAGTAGGGTTTCACTTTGCTGTATTTTAAAAATTAGTTTGTCGTTTGCATGGGTTACCATGGTTACATGTCTCCAATTGGCAAGAAGGTTTTCAGGAAATTACATGATCTGCGCTGAGCAGAAAAAATTCATACTGCTGTTTATTTGCATTTGATAGTACACATGTTGGGTATATAGTGCATAGTATGTGATTTCAGATGCAGCATATCTGTAGGAAATTAATAAATGAAATGCTTCACCTCACACACAAAGAAGTGGTTCTGTCTTAAACACACACACATCCACACACACACACACACACACACACACACACACACACTGCAAAGCTGTATTGCATGGGTCCTACATTGGTCATTTCATTCATCTCACAGACCAGTTTTTTCATAGCGTGTGTGACATATATGTTCCACTACACAGCCCTGAGCATATGTTAAACATTTTTTTTTCCAATATATCCTTTTACAGCCCCTCTACCCTCACTCCCTGTAGTCTGTTTGTGGTCCTACAGAGTGTCTTGTAGATAAGGTAGTGTATATGTATATGATACACTGCCTTCAGCAGGTCTATTTTGCTCAGCACCATGACATTTCATGAATAATACATTTCCACACCAGGCACACATTAATGTCTACACATAATAATTGATGGCATGGACAGTGGTATTATATGATAGTTTTGGTATGTCCTCTTAATATATCAGCACATCTTAAACATAGAGCATATTTTTCATTGATTTTCTACCCAGTCCATGATTTTGTGCACAATAAACTCATGTGCAAGTGTGTAATAGAGGCATGAAGTAAATGTGTGATAAAAGGTTAACTCTAAATATAGCTCTCACACTCTCTCTGCCTCACACTGGCATTCTCTGTCCAGGTGTGTATGCCTGTGTGTGTGCGTGTGTGTGTGTGTTCCCGCATATGAACGTATCGCTCCAGTAACCCAGCAGGCCCACTCCCGCTGCGGCACATCATAATGCCTAACACATACCTCTTTCCACTGTCCGTCGAGAATACACACGTGAGGATACACACATGGCTTGGATTCCATTTAGCAGACACCATCTGTCTGCTTGTGAGTGTGTTTTCATGTTAGTGAAATGATTTCCTACCACTGTTAGCTCTGGGGTTTATTAAAGGATGAGAGTGAGACACAATTAGAAATGGGGAGTAATTTGACAGTGAATTCACACAATGTTCAGTAAGGGTAAGATGATCCCAGTGAGCACCACCTGGGATTTCTAAAATGCAGTTACAACGTCAGTGTGTCACAAAACACCAGTTTGTTTAATAATACTGATAATTTGTTCCATTGTAGGTTGAAAGGTATTTCTCCAAAGTCATATTTAACTGGTAGTAATTTCAATGCATTTAATTTTTCATATAAAATGTCATACATTCAGACAATGCAGGTGTGTGCTGCCAACAAGAAGCTTCAGCACATCGTAATGGGAGAAGTTCTTCATGTAAAGTAAAGAAATAGGGCTTCTTGCTGCAATCTAATGCAAGAACCTCTGCATTTTGGTTACAGCTTCAACTATTCCAAAGGTATATGTACTTGGATAAAGAACTATAAAGAACAACAAAGATACTAAAGAAGACAGGAAGTAGTGGTGGTTGAGTGATATAGTTACATGACTTGTACCCTGGTGACCTAAATTTGAGATCTGCTTATGCCAGATAATATTTTCAGCTTTCAACTTTTCAAATTTTGTTGTTTGCAGTATTTCACAAGCTATGCTCCAAGGTGACCACAGACTATTATTTGCACATTGTAGAGGATGGAAATTTTTTCCAAATCACAATGAAATGTGGTCTAAATGTAAATGTTCAATCAAGACTTTTCACAAAACTATCCCAACAGTTTAATGGCAGGCTTATAACAGCAGTGCCCATTCAATCAGACTACTATTCATATAACCTGTTGCTGACATGACAATTAGGCAACCCATTTGTACCACAAAGAAAAGAAACACACTGCACTGAAAACAAAAGGCAACTTTTCTACCCGCAGCTCAGTTCTTAATGTTTTGCAGCAAAAAGCACATTTGTAGATATTTGATTGCATTAATGCGTCACTCATGATACCCTTATTGTATGTATTCATGGTGGACTAACAGTAACATTAGCCAGTTTATCACTCTCAGGGAAACAGCAAATTAACTCAACATTAATACAAATGACACACAAGTGACAGAGAATAAAACAAACTCCTGCATTTTACATCAAAAGGCATATCTGTGCTGTGCCACATGTAAAATCTAACTATAACTGACAGCAATAAGCACCTTTCTGAAAATAGTTTGTACAGGAGCTGATACTTATCAGAATTAATCAGAGCCTGCCAGTCTGTTCTACAACTGAACCTGCCATAACATTAAGCCAAAGTAAGTCTTAACTGTCTTACCTTAAACCAGCAGGTTTTTTTCTTTTTTTCCGCTGTGCATCCACCATTTTTTAAAATCCAAGGCTGTTCCATTTCAATAAATAAATCTCAACATTTTCTTGATTATCTTGGCTCTCAGTTCTTAAAAAACAAGTATTCTCCCTTGTAATTTGAGTGGCCTGTAATTATCTTAAAAAACACTGGTGTTGAAAAATTAGTTTGTGTTCCTTAAGTGTAATTTGCAGGCCTGCTGAAATTCATTATATTCTGTATGCAACTGATTCTGTTTTTTTGCACCTGAGGGTCCGTTAGCTCATGGCCTGTGGGCACCAGCCCAGTCAGAGAAAAGCTGGTGCGACTCCCTGTACAGAGACCAAGTCTAACAGCCACGGCGGCAATGGACTAGAGGACACAAATACTCTGATATTCCAATGAGGTCCCTGAGATTTAATCAAGATAATATGATATTGAAAAGCATAGACTCCGCAATCATGTTACTTTTGTTTTGGCGGGCACAGCACTCACACTGGGTGGTCCTGGCCTCCAGGGGCTTGTCCGTAACAATGGGTCTGGGACTTGGCATAGCCAATACTATGTATAATATATTTGATGTTCAAACATTTAAATTGTATTGTTCTTTTTAAATATATTGTAAATATTCTGAATTTGATGCCTGCAACAATTTTAAAAAAAAGTTGGGACAGGGGAAATGACTGGAAAAGTTGTGGAATGCTCAAAAATTACCTGTAAAAACCAAGGTTGGTGGTACCAGGTGATAGCATCATGATTGGGAATGAAAGGGAAATCCTTTCAAAGCTCAGTCGTTCATTGGGATGGGGGTGAGGTCCATTACTTTGTGAAAAACTGTATGGGCAACAGTTTCAGAACAGCATTTCTCAATGCATGATTAAAAGGCATTCAGGGATTTCACCATCTACAGTCCGTAATAGCTTTAAAATGGTCATATTATGCTCTTTTTCAAGCTCATTGTATTTTTTACCAGATTCGGTTTATATACTTTCAAGTTCAAAAAACTAATTTTTCTCATACTAGCCATAGCTGCAGCACCTCTGTTCACCCGCTGTTTTAGCTCCTGCTCTTAAGTGCCCAACTAGCCATCTTATGGCTGGCTAAAGTAACTTAACTACCCCTGATATCATGAAGCACTTTTCTGTCACTGCAGCAATGTGCAGGCACTGAGAATTTGCAAGATTAGTTTTTAAATGTAAATGACATTTGTCAAGGCACAAAACCAATCATTTGTTGATATTTACAAATCAATACTCAATAGCCTAATAATGTCATAGTGTTTAGTGTTAAATAAAAATGTTTAAATTGAAAGTCGGATCCAATTGTGACCTTAAAAACAAAAGTAAAATTGAATAGTGGAATTGGAGAATCCCAACAACCCTAGCCTCAAGCCCTTTCAATATTGTGTTCAAAACTTGTTGTGCTTAATGCAAATGTGTGATATCACCAAGTAAGGAATCAAAGGCTGGAATATAAACGAGGACTTTTAGGCAGTTCAGGAGGAGGGTTTTCTGTGAGTGCCATGGACTTTGGTCTTTGTGACTTTGTAGACTTGTTACACAAAGAAAAAGCTGTAAAACTCATTCAAGGAAAAAACAAACAAACTTAAACCTAAAGAGATTCAGAGAATCTGGGGAAATCTGTCCGTGTAAAGGGCAAGGCCAGTAACCAGCATTTAATCCCTGTGACGTTTGATCCTTAGTCTGCACTGCATTTAAAACTGACATTATTGTATAAAGTATACTACTACATGGGCTTGCAAAGACTTTGGAAAACTATTGTCTGTAAACACAGCTCCTCGCTGCATCTATGTTGGTCATAAGTTTGAAAACTCAACAGGAAATCTGCTTCAGGCAAAATCTCCACATTCTCAGAAAAATGTCAACTGGCTATCTCTCTTGTTAGATTTCTCATGTTTAACGGTTGCACTGCTACAGTTGGAGCCATTTGAGTTTCTCAAGATGCTTTGCAGTATGTTGCATCATGTCTCAACTTGCCTTAGGAGAGCTCCATGGAGACCAATTTAACCAGTGCTGATTTGCACCACGATCTATCAGTTTTCTGCATATTTTCATTTAGCTGGTGTTAATGTCCTGCTCTTTTTCTGGAATACGCCCTGGCAATTTAACCTTGTTTCCTGCTAAATTATAATCTGCATGTTATTTCATGTTTTCCTTTAGCCCTGATTTGATACTGTGATGTAATGATGCCTCCAATAATGAGTTTAATGAAAGCTGGTATATGTGCTGTTCCAAACACCCAGCAGGCAGTTAATCTTTCCTGAGAAAAATATCCTGACTTAAATGAGGTGATGCTTTTTATTCTTCATCTCTACATTTTAGCATTGAGACAATTTATTGTTTTCAAATTACATTCTATTATTGATAGATAATGGCCATTCAGTGTTCTGGGTTGGCAAAGAAATATGCAGCATTGAGAGCCAGAAAAAACACAAAGAAAAATGAAACAACAAAGGCTGCAGGGTGAAATGTTGTTAGGTTATTGAGTAGTAAAAATCTTTTCGAGGAAGAATACTTTCAAGGGTGTTTCAAAATTCCAGTGTTTTGTTTTTGTCTGTTTGCTGTGTTTGAAACAAAATGAACGGAGATCTGTCTCTCACGTTTGTTAGGAAATTAATTTGTTGTTTTATTAGCTTTTAGTTGTTATTGCTGAAAAGAGCTCTGACTGATTTTATTAGGGAAAAATACAGACAAGGGAAATATGAAACAAAGATTTGGCCGACATTATGGTGGTTGGTAAGATCGTAGTTTGGTTATGGAGACACATTTAACATGTACAATATACACGTAACGTCACACTTTGCATTTAAAATTACGGTGGAGCTTTTACAGGCTATTGACAACACGATTCAACATCTTGCTTTGCACAGTGTATCACTTTCCACAACTCTGTATGTGAATTTGTATTTTCATGTCATTACAGTAAGTGAAATGAGGTAAGCGGAGGTAATGTGATGTTTGAACCAGTCTACAAGGATGCCTAACGCTAGAGAATGTGTGGTTGTGTTGTGTGTGGTTTCTTTGAACAGTAGACCCCAGTAGACCTTATATCATATGCAGGATTTTTTGGTTGCTGTTAAATGCACCTTTCAGAATGTCTGTATGTGTGTGCAGCTCTCTCTGGAACTCTCACAGACTGAAAGCTGAGGAGGGAGACGGACAGCAATGTAGCTGTTTGTCTTTTAAGTTTTTATAGAGTCTCAATCTCACGACCTGCGTGCTGTTATTGGCTGGGGGCACACCACTGCCCAAAGGCTGGATTCCAGAAACATCTCGAACACAGCAAAATAATGACACATATAAGAAAATACAAGCTTAGGGCAGGTTCTCTGCAGATACAGGCACCGCCACACACTTCTATAGACTCGTAAGTGATGATTGAGAGGGATTTTTATGAGCCCAGTGTTTTTCCCACAGGAATACTAACTTCAACTGTTGCAGTAACCACTATTGTCATCATAACACACAGAAACCATGCTAACTGTGTTTACAGTAACAGGGCATACAGCCAGCCAGTTAGCTTAACTCCTAGCGGGTGGAGGTTAGTTTTTCAAACACGTTAATTACTGAAACAAATCTTAAACACAACACAAAATGAACCACTGCCACAAATCTTTGAATGTATTACAATATCCTACAGTATATACAGTGTTTCTGAATCTATTTTTTCTTACACCCCAACAAGACAATGGTAGGGAAATGTGTTGAATAAACTGATCTTTTGTGTTATTTTTTTGCATGTAAAAAAATATGTTTTTGGCCTGGTGGCGGTTCCCATTAAGGGGTACAAAATAATAGGGGAAACAGTGACTTTACCATGTGTTGTCATTCTGAACACATGGGGGTGTCATCACAGTAAATGAAGTGGGGGAAGTGGAGTAAATATGATTTATGAACCCATTTACAGGGATGACTCATGCTAGAGGTTGTGTATGGTTTCTTCTACCAATAGAACCTGGTCTGGTTATACAATTTATAAATCTTTGGTCATGTTGGTTTTTAAAGCTTTGTTTTGCATTTGAATTTTCATGACAAAAATGTGATTTGATATAATTAGTCTCTATGCCCCAAGAGCATTGATCGGGCCTTTAATCTTCAAAATTTCTTAATTTTTTAAATATTCATCATCATCTTTAATATTTCCAGGGTTGTTGTCAAAGTTGTAGTTGTGGCTATCATCACTGTCATCATCATTGTCATCTTCGTCATACACGTCCTCCTCCACATCTACAAAAATGCTCACTCTCTTTGCATGTTATTGAACTACACTGTGTTCATCACATGCTTTGTGTTTGTTGCATGTGAGCTGAAAGTATCCATAAACCACTCGAGTTATCAAGGGCTCACAAATGATGGAGGCTTTCAGTTTGCGTATTTGAAAGGAGCAAGGTCTTTTTAAGAGCAGAGAGGGTAATGTATTCTATCCTCTAGACTGTCGACTTATTCTCCAGACTCCCTTTCTTTCCTTTTTTTGCTGGAGCTTCAGTGCACTGCATTGGCCTTTAGAATGAGCTGAAAACTTTCCCTTTGCTAATATCCTCTTACTAAGCTTGACTACTATTCTGCTTGTTTACTGTGCATATTCTCACCAATTTGACACTCTCCAACTCTGAGAGAAGTTGCTTTAAAAGTGATGTTTGTGTAGGTGTCTGTGTGCCATTTACAACTTGCTCTCAGGCTACATTTGCTTGTGTGTATCCTAATAGACTTCTCTGCCTCACTGTCCATCTTTGCCTCTCCTACTCTCTCCCCTTTATCGATAACCTGTCTATTGCTGGGTTTGACAGCTGTGTTTTGCAGCTGGTATAAATTAATACTGTCGCAGGGTCAGAATGATGGAGAAGGAATGAATCCTCCCACACGCCCACGACTGTCAAACACAGCAGCTGATAAAAAAAAAAACTTGTGACTCTTGAAATTTTAGCATGTCACAAAAAGGAAAAACAAATTTTGGAAAGCTTATTTTTCAGTTGAAAGCAATTGTGAAATTTTCAATAATGTTTTGAATGGGTTTCATAGGTTTGTGGAACCTGAAATCTGTGGCACTGAGAACCATGTAAACCTTCAATTTATGCAAAAGAAATTGGAAATTGTAAGGTTTCTCGCTGCTATAACAGCATAATGCGTCCTCTTTCTGCTGTGGCGGCGGTTAACTCTGAAATGACACTGTCATACCACCTTATAGTTAGAACTTTGACAGCACATTCAGAGAGTGGATGTGCCGGTTCAAAGCTTTTTGTGCTTTGAACCTATCTGCCAGCCCCTCTGCCAGTAGTTTTTCAGTGGCTGAAAATTGGGTTCGGTGCCTCTTTCACTCTGTGTGTGTCCTCAGTGTCCTTCAACATTTGTCTCTTTCACTGTGCCAGTGTGGGAACAGATCATTTAGCCGCCGGGCATTGTGAGCTCTGTGTGTGTGTCTATGGTATGTGTGTGTAAACGGACTAATTGCACATATGTATTGTATGTTCAGTAAAAGCTTACTTGTGCATAAAGTTTGGCTTTGTATGGATCTGTGGCTTGCCTGCCTCTGTCTGTGTAAGTAATGTGGATAAGGACACTGTAATCTAAAAGACGGTTGTGTGTTTGGTAGGAAAGAAATCGCCCTGCTCTGCCAGTAAGCGCACTCAGCAGGAAAGACTGAGAGACATGGATGCTTTTTACACAGACATGCATGCACGCACACACACACACACACACACACACACACACACACACACAGACACACACACACACACACAAAGACATTGATAACAAACCTGTCTTACTGCACTCTTAGAAATAAGGGTTCTTCCCGAAGGGCTGAGGTTCTACCCAGAACCATTTGATTCTCAAACCCCCTTTTTCAGAAAAAGGGCTCATCCAGGGTTCTTTGTAAGACTAAATGCCATAAAGAACCATTTTCATCCAAATCCTTGAAGAACTCTTTTGTCAAGGGTTCTTTGTACCGTAACATAAAAGGGTTATCAGTAGAACCCCCTGGGTGAATTCTAGATAGAACTATTGGAATATAAAAAGTAGGGCTGGGCAAGTTAACGCGTTATTTTCACGTTAATTCATTAGACTATTAACGCCGATATTTACTTTATCGCGCATTAACGCATGTTGCTCACATGCTTTTATTTTGTGAAAGTCTGTTGCTGGCTGCTGCGGTGTAGGGGTTTGACTCACACTCCGGAACAGTAGGTGGCGATAATGCGCAATGAGCTGGCTGCCAGCCCAGCCGCCGTTTCAAACAGAAGAAGAAGAAGGAGAATAGCGCTGGCTGTTGCGGAACCGGGAAAGGAAAAAGGAAAACGCGGAAAAACCAAAGCAGACATGGAGAAGGGTAAAGTCACGGAGCTTTTAAATGGCCATAGACTGGTAATGCTGCTCCCTGTTAAAAGTTTCTGCTGTTACCTCAGAAATTGCCTGTTTGTCCTGATTGTGGCTCAGGATTTTGTTGGTAGATTTTTTTTTATTTTTCATAAAGAGAATGTCCTGTCACTGGCAATAATCTTTAATTTATTATTATTACTATTATTATTTATTTTATTTATTATTATTTTTTATTTTATTTTATTTTTTTTTACATTTTTTAAGTTTAGATTTACACTAAATATGTGTTACTGATAAGTGCTGATGTTAAAAGTGTTTGCACAACAAATGTTATGGCACTTTCGTTCATATGGCAGCAGAACATTGAAATAGAAGTGCTCTTTACACTACTTTTGAATTCATTCTTGGAGTTTGCGTATAAAATGCGATTAATCGTGATTAATCAGGCAAATTATGCAATTAATTGCGATTAAAGATTTTAATCGTTGCCCAGCCCTAATAAAAAGGTTCTCTCTAGACCCCGCTGGGTGGGTTCTTGATGAAACACTTGAAATAATGGGTAGATCCCCCTGAATGGGGTGATCACTTTTGAAAGGTGGAATATTTCTGGATTGAATCCCCAGAGAGGATTCTCCAAGGAACATATCATAGGGGGTTCTGGGTGAAACCTCAAAGATGGTTTTAGGTATAACCATTTATTTTGGGTTGTAGGAAGAACTCTCTTAAAGTGTAACCTTTATGAAAAAAAAAATCTACCAAGAATCAAAAGGGATTCTCTTATGGGGACAAACCGAAGAAGCCTTTATGGTTCTTGTTAGCCCCTTTATTTCCAATAGTGTGCAGTGAAGCCGTTTTGCAGCTGCCTCCTCAGTCATTCATTCAGCAGTGAGCAGTGTGTGGGTGCTATCCAGTCTTACAGTGTGTCTCTGCAGCCTTTACAACACCTGATTCACTCACAAATGCCAGGTGCAGTTTTTAATGTAAGAGTCCTATTCCTGATGAAGACTCGTGGCTTTTAGATGAAGCTAAAAGCCGCCAAGGTGACTCGTAACAATTTTTATGTAAGCTTGAGTGGGTGGTATGTCACGGCTGGCGGTATCCCCTTGCCATTTACTCACGGAGAGAGCATCTGTGGGAGACTGGGGCAGAAAAGTGTGGTGTTCAGCTGCCTCACCCTGGCTGTGGCTGGGGAAGAATTATTAGTTGGCCCGAAGGCTGTTGTGCTCTTTGGCACTGTTGTTGTGTGTGTAGTTGAGTGTGTGTGTGTGTGTGTGTGTGCGTGAGCTTGAGTTTGTGTCTGCCAGTGGTGCTGCAATGTTCCATTTAGTCAACATCACCCAGCCAGCACCCCCACTGTACTGTCACCATCATCATAACTGGCAGCTGGCAGGCTACATGCTACTGCAGCTGCCATGCTTTGGGCCAAACACAGAGCGGGCAGGAAGAGAGATGAGATGAAACATGAAAATCACGCAAAGAATATGTGTAGACTGAGAGAGGGGAGAGGGCAGAGGTCACACAGGTAAAAGATACAGAGGTTTGGAGAAGTTGATAAATAAATGGTAATAAATTAAATGAGAGAGAAAAGGAAAGAAAATGAAAAGGAGAGGGCATGAGAGAGGGAGTGAAAAGAGAGAGCTGAGCTTCAGTGGCAGCCGTCCAATACTCAGCACTCTGAGACAACTACCAAACCAGACTTGCCAATTACCGTTTGAAGGTCAATCAGTGAAAGTGGAATCACAGTACAATGCTGTTTGTACACTTTCTGTGGCTGGGATAAATGATCCAATACAAACACTCTAAGACTGCTGGGAAGCTCACCAAAAATCTCAAACTTTCTCAGAGAAAAACAACAAACACAAAGTAAAAACTTTTCCCTGTCATCTGCTGTTTGTCCTGATAATATAAAAAGGCCAGTTGCAGGACATACTCTTTGCCTCTGTAATGACCAGCTGCAGGTGTTGCCTCTGTTAACAGTCAGGACTTAGGCACAGCTCCCACACACTGGTGGGAACTCCCCTAAGTCAATGAATTTACTCTGTATTTATTCCTTACTATATGATCAGAGTAACAACTGCAGATAACCTTTCTTTTACTGCATGCACTATTTTTGTTAGGTTGTTGTAAGGTATCTCCTGCCAATGTACCATGAGCCTGACTTTTTTCATTTTAATTAGTTGTCTCAAAATTAAGCATTTACCACATCTAAAAATGGACCTGCTCTCAACGTTTGAAAGGGCTCTTCTTTGCATGTATGTACTGTAAGCCAGGCACAGTGACACTTGGCATCCTCCTTGCAGCTGCACAACACTGTTTTTTTAATAAATGAGGTGTTTGGAGCTAGAAAAATCAGGGCTACTGTGAAAACAATGAGATGGAAAAATCTATTCTGCGTTACTCTGATACACCAAGACTCCTCAGTTGTTATTGATGTTTTACTGGGGTACAATGTAGGGGTGTCACAATTTCAATCGTAAATCAAAAATCAAAATAATCAAAAAAAGGTTTCAGTTTCAATAATCAGAATCAAATGCAGGATCAGCAATTCTCACAGTATTTATTGTATGATGAGATGACCTGGTGGCAGGCTTTAAGAATAACTTTGTAAAAATATGCATCCTTCTTGCTGATGGTCTTTTTTACTTATGTAGGTCATATAGGTTCATTAATATTAAATTGAGACTGTTTCTGTGAATTGTGGATTTGGAGACTCGTGACACGCGTATCATGATAGCTTCAGTCATAAAACTGAAGGCAAATAAAGTCAAAGAACTTTCTTACTACTAACATTTTTTTTCAAAGTTCTGCATGTTCTGTGATGGGAGCTACAGTTTGTATATAGCAACTACAAACAACTGAAAACTGGGTCAGAAGTCTGCAGCCTGCCCATGTGTCCCCCATGATGCCCCACCAAGCCCAGACTCGTATTAATTTGTTCATTTGTTATGTGTCCACCGTCCCCTCCCAGAGTTATACCTGGTCATTTCTGAACGATACAGAATCCTGTAGAACCAGAGAGAACTATGACATTGTTAGACAGGATGTCTAATGAGGCGTGAAATCAATATGTACAATCCTGCCTCACCCGGGGCATGCTGGGTAATGGAGTGTCAGGAGCGCTTTGGAGCTGTTTTAATCACAGGGACCTTGGATTATCCACTCGTAAACAGGCTGGTTACTGCCAAAATACTGCAACCCCCTGAGATGTGCGTGTGTGTGTCTGTGTATGTGTATCTGTGATTACTTTTTCCATAATTAAAGTAAACTGTGCGTCCATATGCCCACACCTGCATGAAACCAAAACAGAGCAGTGCATTTGTGCATCTCTGTGTGAGTTTAGTGTGTGCTGGACTGTGAAAGGCCCATTCTAAGTGTGTGATCATGGCTCTGCTGTAAGGATCACAGTGACCCCCCCCTGCTCTCCACCCTCCATCCCGCTTATTCCTTCTTCCTTACTCGAGTTCTGTTTCATTAGCCTCCACCGCTGTGGCAGAGCCCAATGCTGATCCTGCATGTGAAGTAAGAGCTCTTCCTGCTAATCACTTAGCCTGCACCCTCCTCCATCCCCACCACAAAGTCCCATTACCATCTGCATGCTAATGCTACCTGAGCCTCAAATCTAGCTCAGGCTTGCATTTGCCTGCATGCTGATGAACTTGTTAGCAATATCTTGAATGCTAATATTGCAATAGCCAAAGGGCTAATGTGCAACCTGAATGCTAATAATATAGTGAAATGGAATACCTACAGGTAACACTGTAACTCAGATGCCAGTGTCAACTTTTTGCAGATAGCCTTTGTTAACTCTCATTCCATGATCAATAATGATCTGTTGGACAGCTGCCAGCATGAGGCAATAAACACGACTTTCTCTGATTCTGCAAGACCTCATCAGATAATGTAGTAAACAGTGTAAGATTGACTCAAAATCAGTTTGACTGCGTCAATATTCATGTATCCATTGTTATTACCCCTGTCTGTGGTATGAGGTTCTCTCCAGGGCTCAGCAGGTCTAAAGCGTTACAGCTGTGTGCTGTGGTAACGGCATGAGCTAGCACCCTGGGGCTATGAGCAAGGCTTGGAAAACTGCACAGTGATGTGTGAGAAAAGCATCGATTAATTGAACGTGTCTGTCAGGGCCCTTTGTTTACAGGCAAAGCTAAGCGCTGGGGTCAGACATCAGGGGAGATGTTCCTGTTGGATGGAAGTGGAGAAACATTGTTGCTAAGTCCTTCAGTTGCACCATCTTCCTCTCCCCATTACACAAAACCACCGCAGACACAGCAGATGCTGTTGAGTGGGTGTTTGAAGGGTACCTTTCCCATACAGGCTCCACACTGCTTTCACTTTTCATGCTCCATTGTTTTCATCAGTTTGTGTGGGTTACTACTTCACAGAAGGTGCTCTCTCTGTTGACTGTCTCTCCCACTCTGCCTTTAAAATTGCACAGTGCTAATGATACAATGTTATTTATATCCCTCTGACAACTATGGCTCTTCTTTTTTTAGCAGACTGGAATCATTTTAACTTTAGTCTGTGTACTACAATTCAAAGATTGACTCGTTCTTTACACTTGATGCCACTTCATCTGGTCCTGTAGTCTGGCTGACATGATTAGAAAACATGAGACGGCCCCATGTGGTTAAGCTTTATCCCTATTTGAGAGGAAATAGGCCTTTCATTCTCCCTGAGTCCCTATCGATCTGAAAATGAGAAAATGGAAAGATTACTCTGTGATGGAAAGAGCCATTAAAGAGCTGGGCAGGCAAAGAGCTCAGAAAATGCCCAAGTATTTATCAGTTCACTGGCATTTTTTAACCTTATTTATTCAGGGAAGGCTTGCTGATTGTGCATGCTCCTTTGAACAGTGCTCTGCTATACAGTTACTGTTTTCCCCTGAGGCCTTCTTCTCCCTGAAAGCGGAGGACATTCCTTGTATGATCTTTGTAGCTGGGTGCATCCTTTAATCCCATGGTTCTCAAAGTGCAGCCAGCAGGCCAATGGTGGACCTCAGAAACAGTTTGTGCCGTCCCCAAATGTGGCATGAAATGCATGCACTATATTTTAATCATTTCAATAGCCCACATTCAATACATTACTCGGCTACTGCATCAAACTGCTTCCCCTTAAAAAGCATCTATCAGGTTAGGAGTGACAACTTTTAGAAAGCTACTGGTTGCATGGCAACTAGTGGCAGCTTGCAAATGTCACGAGAATTATGTTCTGTCATAAATGCTAGTGCTCTTAGCCAAAGTTAGCACTGCAGTTTCATGTGGAAGTGAGATGAAAAAACCACTATGAAAAATGTATGGTTCTGGAGAAAAAGAGGTTTCGTGAAGAATGGATCAATTCTTACTTTGACCTTTGTACTTTGGGGTACAGATGAGTGATCTACCTTAACAGGTAAGTTAAATGTTAAACACCATCATGAGACAGTTCCTATGACAAGTTCATGAGTTTCCTGTGTGCCCCACAATCATGTGTTGGCTCCCTAAATTGGCATTCAGTTGTGAAATCTTTGAGAACCCCTAGTAGAGTTGGGAAATGTGGTGGAATTGTGTCATACTTACCAGGTATTCGCAATCAGATTATTATCAATCACTGGTAAATATTATTAATCGCTTCAGACCAATTAAAAAGCCACTACAGGCTGTAAGTCATGGCTGTTCTAACACCCCGGACAGTTTGTGAACCACAGGAATCACATTCCAGAGAAATGCAAGTTATATAGCTATATTTACCACTAACCTTGTGAAATATTTGTCATCTGTCATTTGTTTAAATTAGTCATTAGCCAACTTAAATATGTAATTTTGTATAATTTTACCCCACTTTCCCGTGGAATTGAAACGTTTGCCTATTTATGGGGATCATTGTTGCATAAACTCTTTAAGAATTTGTCTTGATGAAGGGGTGGGAGGTGCCTGAATGCACAGTTTTTCCGCTGTTTTGAGTATAGACCATTGTGTAAGGGAAAAACGCACTATTTCAGCCTGGCTTTTAGGTCCTGTGAAGGACACAGTTTGTGGACTTTGTCCTTCAGAGAATCTAGCCTCTGAATTGGGACAGAGTCACACCTGGGAGCTCTACAGTACAAACAGTCCTTTACTGCTGGACACTGAGCAGCTCCAGTGGGGAAGATGGGGGTCAAGTGCCTTGCTTAAGGGCACTTCTGTTATAATTGCTGAGGGAATATCAAGTGTTACTAATTTGTTTTCCCCTGTCAAACCTGTTTTCGCGAACTCTTTTTCAGCTACTGTGCTGCTTTTGAACTGCTTCAATTTACTGTAGAGCACACACTTGAGGTAATGTAAGATCCTACCTGTGGATCTTCAGTTACATTTTACTGACTGGCCATTTAAATTCAGTCCTGTAACCCTACTATATAAAAAAAACATTTTGCCCCACAGCCTATAGGAGGAGCTGCTGTCAATGCACCTCCCAGTCAGTTATAGCTGCACAGCATGTTACAGTGTGCCAGCTGTACAGTCTTATAGCACTCCGCTGAACTCCTCATGCATTCAGTCTTGAGGCCAGACAAAGTTGGTAACTCTTGTCTGTATTTGTCACATTCTTCAGTCACATGTTCAATGATAAAATACATCAGTGCACATTTGAATCACAGAAGCACAGTAGTTTTTTTAAAATTTGATTTCATCAATACACATACAATATATCAACTCTGATATCTATTCTTTCTTTATCAAAAATATGTTTAAATTTAATAGATAACAGTTAATTTTGTTTTAATTGTTTAACAATTTGATATTTTAGAGCTGAACTTCTCCAGTTTGATTAAAATAAAAATCACTACTGGCAACTAGAGTTGCGAAGATCGATTGATTAATTGATTATGAATTGATTATTAAATTACAGTGACCACCAACTACTTTGATAATTGATTAATTGTTTTGAGTATTTTTTTTTAAATGTCTAAATTCTCTGATTTCAGCTTCTCAAATGTGAATATTTTCTGATTTCTTTTGTCCTCTGTGATAGTAAATTGAATATCTTTGGGTTGAGGACATCATCTTGGGCTTTAGGAAAGAATGATCAATATTTTTCACCATTTTCTGACATTTTACAGACCAAACAACTAATTGATTTATCAAAAAAAAAAAAAAAAAATCAACAGATTAATCTGTAATGAAAATAGTTGTTAGTTGCAGCCCTATTGGTAACCAGTGTTGGGCGGTAACACATTACTCACTAACTTGATACTGTAATATTTTAACTTTTTTCAAGAGTAGTGTAAGGCATTACAATTTCCAAAACAGTAATAATATTAGTTACTAATCCGAGTAACGCTGTGTTACTGCATTATGCCATTTGTAGGCATGGATGTACTCTGAGTTCATCCAAGTCAGCATGTCTGCATAAATCATCTACTCACCCAACCGTGTTATTGTTATTATAGAGACCCACACCTCTTCCCGTCTCTATTGGCTATATTACCTTTTAAATGATCTCAAGCAGTGTGAGCCTCCCAGGTGATTTCTTTATTGTATTTTGTATTAATGTGAGCTTTCTTTAATGATTTACAAATGATTAGAGAAGCTGCTTTCAGATTCATTGCCATGTGTGCAGTAATGTCACTGCAGCAAATATGTGGGACATTTAAGCAGCAAAACAAAAACTTGTAGTTGTCCAGAGGACACAGAATTAAATAATCAAAGAAGTAAATTGTTACACTTCCTGAATAACATGCCCAACACTGCTGGTAACATGTTAACTATTTAGCACCCATCCTTTTTGATCTTGCTGTATCTCATATTAATGCTCTGGGGGTGGCAGGCAGCCATAGTTGAAGGGAGTTGTATTCACTGCAGCAGTACTGTATATCTCTTCCACTGGTAGAGTTGTTTTTATGAGGCATACACATGCCCATATTCCTGGCATATTATATAGCATTATGTCCCCAGCGTATGATGTATGGCTTGGTGCTTACTATATGCAACATTACATCTCCATATGCTGTTCTGCGAAGTTTATTTTTGACTTCAGTTATCTCCATAGTCACATTCAGTGTAATATGTCACTGCACTACACTGCACAGCGCAGCAGGAAAGCTCAGCTAACAGCTTTGTACGGCACTGTAGCCTTCTCCCCTCGGCATTCTAAATAGATAAATTATGATCACACTCCTCTGCAGTTGTCTGGCCGCCAGGGTTGACATATACACTGTAAAGAGACTGGCTAATGAAGAATGGCTCTGTCATTGGAGTTGTCTCGGAAATAAGGCAGATCACTCCATCTCTCTTTCTCTCTCCCTTTCTCTCAGTCTTTCCCGTTGTTTTCTCACTCGTTCTTCCTTTACTCCCTTATTGCTCCATTGCACCTCCACCCATCATTCATTCTTGTGTTTCATTCTCTCATTGCATTCTGTCTGCATGGGATAAATGAGGTTTTGGTGTTGCAAATGCATCAAACCACTTCACCCCCACATCCCCACCCCTCTACCCACAGTGCTTTGCGGCCGCTGGAGATGTGCATCTAACCATCTCTAATGAGCTCGCTTGCGTTCGTCACTGTCATTGTTGTTGTTGTTTATGGTGAAGTAATTTGTGGTTGCCATAGAAATTGTCTCAGCTAAATGTGCCCATCATTACTTTGTGCTTAAATCCATCATTGCCAGTAGCCTGGAGGCGGGCAGGCGAATGAAATTTGATTAATATGATTTGGTATCATTTTTCCATTAACGTCTTGAGGAAACTGGGTATTGGATGTCTATTGTTTCTGTTAGTATCAATATTTTTTAAACTTGCATTTAGTCTTAAAGACCTCTGATCATGGAGGAATTGATTATCAGCAATTTTCCCACCAGTGTCACCAAGTATCCTTATACATTTATTCAACTTGGCAAACGTGACAAAGTGTCATGGATTCTTGTATAGTATGTTGATTAACAAGATTGAAAAAAATTGCCAAGATGGGCATTTTCCAAAGGTGCGTTTATTACCATACTCCTCTTTTCTGTGAGTGAGCAACTGAGTTTTGACAGGCCGTGTCATCATACAGGAATTCCCTTTGAACTCTGTTTCTGGACTGGTTCTTGAATATTTTAGTGGTGGTAGGGGGTGAAACCTCATTTGCTATTTTTTCCTCTTCTTTCCTTACCACTTGGGGTGGAAATGTCATATTGTCAGTGGGATATGCCCATGGTAGCAGCTCTACCCAGTCTGGCCTAAATGTAAATGTCAGTAGAGATGTTCTAAAAAAATTCTACTTTCCTGTCTTCTTCCCCTTGCTTACCTCCTCTTGGGGCTTGGCCATAGAGCTGAAAAACTGATCATGATAAAATGTTTAATTTCAGTTGATATAGATAATTATTTATAATTTTAATGAACTATTTTTAATAAAGACCAGAAGATAAAAGGTTGAATACAATTGCTTTATTTTGAATTTAACTTGCTTTGAATTTAGCCAATTATGCACTAATGCATGTCATTCATAGCATACTCAGTTATTAAAAGTATAATAAGGTGTTTATGAGCCACGGTGTATTCATTGTGTGGTTTCATGGCGG
The DNA here is from genome assembly GCA_034769285.1 of Lutjanus argentimaculatus. Taxonomy (NCBI): domain Eukaryota; kingdom Metazoa; phylum Chordata; class Actinopteri; order Lutjaniformes; family Lutjanidae; genus Lutjanus; species Lutjanus argentimaculatus. The sequence continues at coordinate 22,439,373 of JAWZSL010000009.1, read as the reverse complement.
TTTGCATTTAATGCATAAAAATACTATTGAACAATTTTCTTATTGTGGTTGATGAAGTTTTTATTGCCAATACATATCACTATTATTGTATCACCCATGTTTACTCTGATTCTTCCTCCTCTTCTCATTTCTGTATCCTTACTCTGTAGCCCCCTTGACAATGGACAAAAAACCCACCAACACTCGCTAACATTTGGCTTTTGACCTCCATATGAAAGCATACTTTTGGTACATACATTTTATTATGAAGTAGCACAAACAGGAAATGTTGTTTTTTCATCATTTTCAACACAACTCCTATACAGCTGAAAGGGAACATGAAACAGTAAAATAAATCAGATACCTGAACATACAAACAGTGACACAGGACAGAAACTTAACTTTAACCACATACATTCAGTTAGAAGCTACAAAGGTACTGGGAGCTGAACATACAGAGACTTTTGAAAACATCTTTCTCTCTGCTCTCGTGCACAGACATGAGTTGAGTCTTGGCTTTGCAGTGTGCATTAAAAAAACAAACAAACAAACAAACAAAAAAGGCAAACTCATCCACTGGCAATAGGAAAAGGGTCAATCACCTGTTTCTAGCAGGATTACCTGTGTTTAAAAAGCCTGCCTATATGCTTTAATTTGGGTGTAAAAACTATTTTCCTTCTTGTTTTTATCCTCTCCTGGGTTAGGGTTAGGGTTAGGGTGCCTTCCTTCTCTGTGCTACATTTCATTTTATTCTGTATGTTTTATACTTCCTTCTCTGTCATTTATTGTGTATGTTTTTCCTCTCTATATCCCCTTTTTCTCTTCTTTCCCCCATGTTGTATCTCAGTCCTCCCATCCCCATCGTTAACTTTTTAAACCTCTCTACCTTTAGCTGTCTGTGCCTTCTCTCTCTTTAGTCCCTCCCCTTGCTGCACTCCATCTGTCTTATGTCACTTTGGTACAAGTCTGCTTGAGTGGGCTGCCAGTAACATGTCTATCATCTGTCAGTTTTGTTGCTTTTTCCCCCTAAACTTAACCTCATTTCTATTTCTTATACTTTATTTGCTTGATTTTGCCCCATGCTGTGGAATGAGTTTCTGAGACTTTTCTCTGCTTGCTTCCATGACTTCATCAGGCTCTGCATTCCAAACCATCTTCAGCCGCTTTCACTTTCTCATCTTTTTCTGGTCTCTTGTTTCCCACGCACTTCCTTCTTCCCATTCTCCTTTCATCTGTCTCAGTCTGTTATCTTTTTTGGGCTCCCTTTGTTACCATTCATCAGTCTCTTTCTCTGTCTTTTTTCTCTCCTGCTCTCTCTGCCTACCACAGTGTGCTTTTCTATCATTTCCCCTCCCATGTTGCTTTGCACTCCCTCCCTCCCTCAGGTGGCTCAGCTCAGACCAACTTCGCCCCCTTCACCTTAATTGCGATTTGGGGTGTAAAGGCTAACACAACCTCCCTGTCAGGGGAGATTTATTCCCTCACCTTTTGGAGCACTTGATCAGGGTCTGTGTGCATCTGTAATCTGCCTCTGAAAGGTGAGGCATTCACCCCGCACCAGCCTGCGTTGGCCCTCCCGGATGGATGGCTGGGGACCGAGTCTGTCAACGCGGCATTAAACATTTAAAAGTCGGCCTGCAGATCACTTGAAGCATAGCAATGGAGCCAGCAGTCTTGGGTCTGAAAACCACAGGGGGAAGTAGACAAGGCAAAGAGAGAACAAGAGAGGGAGAGAAAGCTAGACTGTCAGGGGACACTGATAGAGAGAGAGAAGAAAATCTCTTACTGTCATTTTCAGGGAGACACTGAGACATAAGACTCACTAGCTATCACTGTAGAGGAGGAGCATGCATGGAGCAGAGACAATACCCTCTTTTGCTGCTCTGGGCCAAGCCAAGCCATTTCAAACAGGTGTGAGCATGGATTGTGGCCATACCTTTGTTTCCATCTCAATAACTGAGAGTAGACAAGAGTGGAATATCTCAAGAACAAAATTCAAAGATGCATGTTCCAGGTGCAACTTGTTGCTGTGTTGTCAGAGTGTGTCCCCTGGCTTCTCATGGATAAAATCTGTCCTTAAAAAGAGTGAGACATTTTAATAATCTTTCCTTAGTCCAAGAGGCCAGTAAGGTCAACCCAGTAGACAGACATGTGCCAACACACAGTGTTGTCTGTGCTAAGTACATGAGATGAAAGATTTATTTGCCTCACAGAGCGCAGAAGATGCTGGTCTACTGCTGCCCCGATTGGTTAGTTAGTTTGAGTTATTGTGTGACTTTGGTGTTTTAAAAGCATAGTTCATACAATAACAAGATTGCTCAAGTAGGTATTTTTCAACATGCATATGCCATGCATACAAGTGGTCCTGGTTAGGACAAGCAGCTCTGAGTTGTTAATCGCCTGTCAGTGCTGCCCATGACAGATGATTTCAGCAGCTGTTAAAACTATGGCTGTGCTATGATGCAGCTGGTTCTCAAGCCGAATAGTTCTGGGCAACAGGTGGGACTACATCTCAAATATTTTCTCACATTTTGTTTGTGGATTGCAAATCATGCAGGATAAAGGAGCTTTTTAGTCAAATGACATACTTTGCTGATGACACAGCTGTAATTGGAGGTCTGTCACTGATCAGTCAATGATAATTAACTCCAACCTAGAATTTCCACTGACATTCTCTCATTGAAACGGCCAATTATGGCATATTGAGGAAGTAGAGCAATCAATGGCATATGCATTCCCGGACCACCAGTGCACATGCACGCAAACACACACACACACACACAGATTCTGATGCGCAAAAAAGTGCAGGACTGCGTGACCAACTTGACAAAGATTCTCTTGATCCTAAAACGAGCTGAGGTCTTTTTCCAATGGGGATGTGAGAAACAGCCTGTAACACCTGAGCTCAGTGTCAGCAGCACTCTTTGCCTTCTTCTCACCTCTCCTCAACTCTCATCTCATTGCATTTCCTGACCTTTGCTCCCACACTACTCTCCTCTTCCTCATTTCCTTCCTTCCCTGCCCTTCTCTCTGCCTCTGTTCTGCCACGCACAAACAGGAATGCCATGCTGTTACAGCCATAAATACAGGCAGGGTCATAAAGCATTTTTTATTACAACCAGATCATTGCACAGACACAGACAGTGCTGTAGGGATAATTAGAGGGACACAGCCTCAGAGACAGAAAACAAAGGCCCTTATGAGAATAGAAGTAAGAGATAACAAAGCAGAGACAAATGAATTGAGAATAGAGTAGACTAGGGTATGAGTTTATGAGAAAGTTGAGAGAAGGACACAGTAGAGCATGTTGTGATAGCTCTGATGTAAGGAGAGATGGCAAGGCAACTTAGATGGATAAAGAAGGAGGGAGTGAGGAACTGAGGAGGAGGAAACAGGAGAAGAATGACAGAGTGTGACTCAGAAACAGAGACAGAGAGATGGGGTGGAGGTGCAGACTGAGTGTTTGCCCTGTGGGCCTGGCTGGCCAAAGGTAAGCCAGCAGACAGCACAATGTGTCAGTCCACATTTTGTCAACAACATAGTGAGTTATTTCTGGAGGATGGGAGCTTCAACCTCAGTGGTTTGGGCTTAGTTTCTTCTGTTGTATGTGCCTGTGTGTGTTCGTCAAGAGCGCATGGATGCACTCAGCTACCCACAGTGCCCCTCTGAAATACATATATGTCTCCCAGAAGGCCTTGTTGACATTTCTTCCTGTCAGTGTTGAAATTGCTATGTAAGAATGTTGCATGCATGTGTTTGAGTCCAGCAGTGAAGTGTTCATGCTGACATTTGTGTGTGTGAGAAAGGAAATATGTTGCATGTCATCTTCTTTTCCTCTCTGTTGCACCCTAATGAAGCCTTACGGCTCATACATGTAGGGATTAGGGGTGTCGTGATCTGCCAGCATTGACAATAACAATGATATTTATGAAATGAAATATTGATATCATATCATTATATTATGTAAGTTATCCAGTGTATCTTAAGTATACTGTATGCTCTTTAATAATTTCCCTTTTTTTTGGTCATTTCCCCTCCACACATGCACACTTTTTCACTGTCAATTAAGTGTAATTTCACTTTTTGTATGCTTTTGTACAGTTATGGTTTCAGACTCTTTCCATCTCCTTACACTCATAATTTTAAGTTTAATTCATTTGCCAAAAACCGGACAAAAAACGCAAAAAGAAAACAAATTTGAAGGTGACTGCAACGGATAGCATTATTTGTTTTTGTTTGTTGTTTATTTTTCTCAAAATTTCTATAGATAAAGCAATAATATCATTGTGAATTCTTTAGGCCAAGATAATCATGCAGTGAAAATCTGATACCATGACAGGTCTAGTAAGGATGTCAATGATTAATCATTAATCGATTCATCACCCGTAAGAATTTAACCGATTAAAAATGTATTCACTGGCAACGTATGTTTTGTGTACCTTTTCTCTGGAGCAACAGCAAACAGGTTTTCTCATGGATAGGTTAAATCTGGTCAGCCTTGTTCAGAGTTTGACACTGACAGTGGCCTGATAGCCCGGGCCACAAAAAGATATGCTGTAGCCAACAATTAGTCCATGTAGGTGGCTCCCTGTGACCTCCAAGTTTTATCGTGTCTTTGCCAACGCAACATACTGATTCCTTTGGCATTTTACGAGAACAGCTACTAATATGTCACAGCTACTGAAGTATGGGTTTATTAAGCCTACTCAAACTGCTAACGTGATCCTTGTAGAAGAACCAGAGACACAAAAGAAAATGAAAAAAAAAAAAAGCAACGAAAATTGTTTTTGCATAGGTTTGCATTTGGGCTACCAAAAATGAAATTTGGCCATCCAGTTTAGAGGCTTGGTGGCCCATGGGGCCAGTACTTAAAAATAAAAGCATCCATCCCTAATGGTTAATTTAGAAATGGCAGTAATTGACATTGTTCTGTTGTATGTATGTTGTTAAGGACAGATGGACAAGAGAAGTTCCTTTAAGTTCAATTAAATAAAACTTAAAAGGAGAAATAGACATTTTGTATCTTATGACTTATTAAAATGAATTGATTGTTGATTGTTAACATGTCTAACTATCAGTTAAGGAAAGTGAACAAAATTTGCAATCCTACTCTCCAGAGGGTCCTGGCTAACATGCACACTTACAGGCACAAACACACATACATGCACATGAACTCTCTCTATGACTCCCTCTCCCTCTCTCTCCCTCTCTCTCTCACACACACACACATTTACACAGATATATACATGCACTGTCTAGAAGGCTTAGCCCCATTGTTTACATGTGGATAATCCCCAACACAAACTATAGGAGGAAAACCTTTCAGGGACTGTAGCTCATCTACTGCAGCAAAAGGACGTCTGGACTCCATATTTTATCGTACTATAATTGGCTGCAAAAAAACAGTGGTAGCTTAGCATTGAAGAAATGTGCAATATGGAAACAGTCAATGGGGATTTTTTTTACTCTTGAGGACAAGAGCAAAAGAAATGGTCGTTGGATGGAAGGTTGAAAGAAGCGTGAAACAGAGGGAGGAAGATCATGAAAAGATTAGTGGATGAATGTAAGGTAATAAGGGTGGTCAGAAGGAAAGGTAGCCGGAAGTGCCAGAGGATGAGCTCAGGACTTAAGATGGATAGAAAAGCGAAAGAAGTGTGACAGAAATAGAAAGCAGTTCTGGGGAGAAGAAACTATCTGAAGGCAGGAGATAGAAGAGTGAATGACATGTGAAGGAGGCAGGGATGAATTTTGGAAGGAATGACAGATGAAAGAGGTAGAAAAGGAAAGATAGAAGAAAAATGTGAAGAGGAAAAAATGATGGAAACTATGGTGGAAAATAAGCAGCTACTGTAGCGAAAGCCAAAAAAGCAAAGTTTCAGGTTGCAATGACAAATAATTGTTTTTTTAATTTGTTATTTGCCATAAAAATACACATTCTACAAGACAGTTCCAGATGGCACATTGTGAGGCAAAGGGATTTTTAAAAAAGTTCTTTCAAACAGTGACAGTAATCAAGCAGCATTATTAGGGAATAATGATTGATGCAATATGAAAGCATTTCAGGTAGGATAAATATAAAGACATCCTGTACTGTAATTAATGTTTTGGAAGGCTATTCTTAGCAGACTATATGGGGTTTTTCCTGGATAGTTTTGAGATCAAGGTGTAAAAGGCTGGAGAACATACATGGCATGCACGGCTGTACACAGTTTGGGTGTATAGCTTTAGGGTGCCCTGCACAAAAAAAAAACAAACATAATTTCACTTTTCGCTTAGTAACTTGATAGTAGACAAATAAACGGGTTAGAAAAGGGACATATTGTAATGAAATCATCAATTTTTTTGTGTTGCATCTGTCCAGTGTAATGGTGTGATTCCACCGGACGCAGTTGCGCCACGTCTGCCTGAGCTGATCACGGCCATTCTATATGTGATTCCACCTGTAGTGCTGCAGAGTCTCCCAGATGCGGCTCGTCTCTCTGCACCGCTTTAAATATGCGCCTACGAGTCTATTTTTTTTACAGATGGTACATCAAGATGAACAGAACAGATGTCAGACGGAAAAACCATAGAGAATCCGATAAAAATTCAAGATAAAACACCATGTGCAGACTCATGATCACATAAACAGACAAAAAAGAAGCTATGTAGCCTACTCATCCATGGTAGCTGCACAAAAATCAAGGAAAGGGGACCAAATCAACAAAATCTGAGCAAGTAAACATAAGGTGGGCAAAATGCAGTTCCCAGTGGAATTGACGAGTAATAATACAGTATCAGGTTTGATTTGGGGTCACTGGGTCATGGTGGTGCAGTGGTTAGTGCAGTTGCCTCACAGCAAGAGGCTGGGCAGTTTGTGGCTAGGTGGAGTTTGCATGTTCTCCTTGTGTCTGCGTGGGTTCTCTCCACATACTCCGGCGTCCTCTTACAGTCCAAAGACTTACAGGTTAATAGGTCAATTGGTGACTCTAAATTGCCAAAAGATGTGAATGTGAGCATGAATGGTTGTCTGTCTCTAGGTGTCAGCCCTGCAATGAATTGGTGACTTGTCCAGGGTGTACCCCGCCTCTCGCCCAACGTCAGCTTGGATAGGATCCAGGCTCTCTGCAACCCCAGGATAAGCAGTTACGGACAATGAATGAATGAATGAATGATTGCTGGGTCATATGACATGGAAGCTAATGAAAAAGCTGCAATTATTTTCAGATATTTATGTAAAATAAATGAATTACACATTAGCAATCAAAATAAGTGTGCCACATGAAACCAACTTAGTTTAATTTTTTAATCTGAATTTTCATTAATATGGGCAAGCCAGCACAGTGGTATTGAAAATAACATTTTTTGTGCCATTCAAAATGTCATTTAAGAGAACAGACAGATGTTTATGTAACAGTTGTTGCATCTGATCAGGTAGAGACGAGACAAAAATGTGTCTTTTACAGTAATGATTCAGGGCTTAATACTGTGGGATCACTGTGACACTTTTAAATGGACTTAATGAATAGACAAAGTAGCTGGAGTAGGATACAAGAATTGGTGCATTAACAGCTTTTGACCTATTAATAAGAGAAAATATCCGCACAGACATGTAAACATGTTTCTAAATTATATTCTGTCAAGCGGTCAAAAATTGGCTACTGATGTTTGATGTCCAGTCCTATATTTACTTCTGTATCTTAAGCTGAGTGAGCTTTCATTACAAACCACATGTTTATTTGCCTCATGATTACCTTGATCTTGCAGAAATTCTAAATGTGTTATTAAAGTTGCCTCTACAATCCTGAGTCACGTGTAACTGTGTGCTTGGTATAAGTGCACCAAAGCGATTGCTTGTAAAAGGCAGAATAGTTATGGTGTTAGAAAAAACATCTGTACCTACGTTTTTGTCAGAATTTTCAACAACCAAAGATGCAAAGGTGGCTCGCATAAATCAAAGGTAAGGGTACACGTGTCTGGCAGATACTCATACGTGACTTGTATTTGCTCGGTGATGTAGATGGATGCTTGGAAGGAGGGGAGCGCTAGTGAATGGATAGATAACATAAGTCAAAAAGAAGAAACAAGCAAAGCATTTAAGGAATTAGGGCAAAAAGAACAGCACAACAGGAACTCAAAGGACTGCAGAACAAGAAAAAAATAATACAAAAGAATGTGAATGGATTTTATCTGGCCAGTTACTCTGTTATGTTAAGTGCAAAGACATGCACAAACACACAAACGTGTGCTTACTCTTGCATGCGTCTCCAGTCCAGCCCTTATTGTCTACTCCCATGTACTCTCCCATTATGGAGCTAACGCTAAAAGCTAAAGTGCTTTCCATCTAGCCCTGGATTAGATAACAGAGGTCCTAAAAGGCTGCTCTTTGCACCTAACACCACCTAACATGAAATCAGGAGCAAAGCGGAAAAGGAGAGGGTGTGGGGTTGGGTGTAAGCACATCAGTCATCTCCTTAATTACTTTTTGCTCTTCAACAGGTGTCTTTTATCTATCATCTGAGAACTGTGGCTTTGACCCTTGACCCCAATACTGCTAGCTGCTTTTAATCTAGAAATGTGACCAAGGAATGTAATTTTATCACACTCTTTTGGTAAGTTAAAATAGAAGAAACAGAGTGAAACACTGTCTCTGAATATATCCATTTAAATGCAAGTCAGATATTAAATGGCATTTTCCAAACATTCTTAGAGCTTTATTTTCATCCAGAGTCAGCAGACAGATACCATCACATTACCAAATTTTTAGTGTTTGGTAATCTTGTGGCTCCTAACAAACCTGTTCACAGCTGAGTTGGATAGAGTGGTGCAGCAGAGGGATCATTATATGGAGCTGTCAGTTTATGCAGTCTAACAGCTGCACATTTGCAGTGCTGTCATTATTGTGTGCATCTAAATGTACCTGAACAAGACCAAGAGAATGCAACTTTTTAATCACTTCAGTCAACAAATCCACAGGCAAGAAACTATAACAATCAAAACACACTTTTGTATGGCAAGTTACTGTAGCTGATGCCGAGTTGCACAGATATCTCTGTCTTCTAAGATAACTTGTATAAACAGGGGTAATAATGTCTCCCTTAAATGTGGATTCATTTAGACAATCATCATCATCTGCTTACCCAAGCACTGTGGGAGTGCTGTATGTTAATATATGGGGTGATCAACAAAATCAGTTTCCTCTGCTTCCTACTACTTTGCTGGTTTTAAATGGGTCAAAACAAGCTGATATGGTTGGACAGCTTCACCAGTAGATGTACATATACAGTATAATGTACTCTTAGACCTAATAATATATTTACCCTGTGTTGGCTGCTTCTCCAGGTTGTGCTGTGACAGGATTGAAATTCCACCCCTGGTAAAATCTATCATCTTCCCCCCCAAAGATTTCCCAAAAAAACTCTAAAGATCAGACGAAAACAAAACAGAACACAGTACACATATAAGTCTATACTAGGCAGGAGTCCTCATGGAAAAACGATGTGGATCACAAGGCCATTCTCCTTGACAGGTGTTTTCCTTGCTATACAGTTGTTAGAAGATATAAAGTTTATGATGTCCAGAGAGAACTATTTCCAGGTCTCAGCTGTGGAGAACTGAGCACGGTTGGATAAAACCCTTAGGAGAAGGAAATGGAGATGCTTTCCCCCAAGAGCAGCATAAACAGTCATGTGATATTTTAAACCAGTAAAGCAAGTATACAGCTGCCTTGGCTCACTGTACTTCCCAATATATTGTATTCCTTCCTTCATATTAGATTATAAGATTCTTTAAAACCATTACTATGAATTATGTGCAAATTCTGTTTAATCCAGGTCTGACATACACACGTATTTGCTATATGATACGTACAAACACACATAATTAAGCTGAGTCATCTTACAGCCCTCTTCAGGCTTGAGTGTGTGCACATGCACAACTCACAGTGACATTTCAATAAACCTATCAACGACCTCACTCCAACTATCTCCACCCATTCCATATATCAGCTGCATGGGTTTGCAAAGCAATAACCCAGCACAGAGCACCAGACTCAACCATCCACTCAGAATAAAACAGATTTATTGCATTGCCTTTTGTTTTCTTTATTTTTTTTCTCTCATGGAGCTGCAGTATTCTTGAAGGTCATTTATTGGCTCATGAATGTTATACTGCATTTATAGAGCTTTAGGAAATGCCATTTTAAAAAAGAGGAGTAAGGAAAGGAGTAAAGTGAAGAAAATCACCTGAGAGGGCCTTGCAATTTCAGTTTCCAGTGTGCACATGTGAGTGTGTGCATTTTTTAAGAAATATCCACAGTATGCTCGGGCTGGGGGGATTGACATTATCAAAGTAATCAATTGCGCTGATTTGCATAATGTGCGTCAGTGCATCACAGTGAACTGCTTTGCCTGGTCAAAGCATGGATTCACCTGGAGAACAAGATGTCCTGTTTACTTTTTGTCAGCACTGTTCTGTTTCTGTAGCAATCACTTAAAATTCATTTTCTAAATGTTTCTAAATGTTTCTTCATCACTTCCATGTTAAAAGTTTACTTCTATTTATTTATTATTAATTTTTGCACCTCTGCTGCTAACGCAGCCTTACACCATGCATCATATGACATTGTATCTTTAATATTTACTGTTTACTTTAACGGCCATGTATCAGTGAGAAAATGGCTTCAACTAACTTTACAGGCTGTTGTTACAGTCTGCGACTGTTGTTAAAGTCGATAAATCTTTTCAGTTATTTTTCCTAACCCCTCTATCTTTCTTATCAGGCATCTGACAAATAGGGTCTATTAAATAGGGTGGACATGAGACTAATTTTAAAATATGCCACTTTTTATCATTATTCTAATACGCTTTATAGGTGTATTTTTTCAAGATTATGATTGAATAGAATTTTTAAATGGACATTGTGTAGGAATTACTCCCACCTAACGTTGAAATCGTATATCGCATTCAAACGAATAGTGCACTCTAGCGCCTCACTTTTTCAAACGGTAGCCGCCGTGTATCAAAAAGCCTCGACAACACTGATAAACCATGTCATCCGATACTTCATGGAGTCTTCACTCAGGTGAAGAGGTTCGTGATTTCATAAATATTGCAAACTGCATCGCATCATTAGTGTGAGTGTGTATAGGCCAAAATAAATAAATAAATAAATGTTGTTACCGTGTAGCAGCTAGAATGTAGCTACAACTTGATAACGAACACAAACGAATGTTACCAAAGTGCTAATATTGCTCTACAACACGCTATAATCCTCGGAACCATGTACTAATTAGTCGGGTTATATTATCCATTTACATTTTGATGTGCGTACATTATCAGAGATCATCGTTGGGTGATTCAACGCCTGCAACGGTATTGAGAGGAAGCGGGAGAGGCGGAGGCAGAGATCAGTAGTTTTCATAGTCGCAGTAAACGCCGGCTTTCAGTCGCAGTCGGACTAAAAGCCGGTGGGAAGGCTTTATAAGCTGGCATTTACTGTGACAAAAAGCCAGCGTTTACTGCGACTTTCAAAGCTACTGAAACCACATAAACATACACTTCTGTACCAACGAGGCTGGTGTATGCTGCCTATGGTAACGAGCAACACTGTCTAACAAAACCGAATGAAAAAAGTTAGCTTTAGGCTAATTTAGGCAGTACAGTTGACTTACTTGTCGAGGAGAAAGCTGGCAACTTCAGCGTCCCTTTTAAAATCTTTCTCCTTCATGAGCTCCTTCCACCTGGGGAAGGCTAGCCCGATGCTAATCCTCTTTTTTTAATGCTCCGGTCATGCTGCCCTCTAAGTTCCCTTTTTTCGCTTTCTTAATTGTTATGTTAATACAATAAAAAAATAATAGAATAATTAATGATTTGTTAACTAATTGAAAAATAATAATCTTTAGGTTATGTGTGTCTGTTTCCCAAGTAGTTCTGTCTGTGGGTTTGTCTCTTCCTGCATATGCATATGTTCATACGTAAGTATGCAAATTTTTTTTCTTCGCACTGTGTTCATTGGTGTGTGTGTATGTGGGTGCGTATACACTGTATGCTTTTAGTCTACTGTGTATACAGTGGACTGTGTCTTAATTGTGCAAATATTATTTATATTTTCCAAAGCCCACTCCTGTCCCTATTCACAGCAGGATTAACTCGCTTCCGTCAATACCCACTCCTTCACGTTTTAATTTAGAGAGGATTTATGAAATTATATTTCTTTTCCTCACAGGCTGAACTGTTTGAACAAACTAGATTGCAAAGAGACTGCGAAAGAACCAAAGTATATGAAGTGGTTTTGCGGCTCACCTTCCCCACAAGAGGTTGGCATTCGAGGAAGTGTTCAAACTGCAATTTTCCTGTAGGCTTTGACAGCTTTGATCAATAATGCCATAATCACGAACAGCAAGTCACAAGACATATGAGAAGTCATAAAACAAAGTGATTAGATGACAGTTTGTTCAGACACTGTGATACTGTTCCTCTTGGCTCACTGGATCCCCTTGAGGAGAATGATGAAAGATAAAAGGAGAAAGATACTAGTATACATATCAGGGATTAGGATTTCATATTTTACAGTATGATGTATGTATTTGCCTTAAAGTCCCTTGTGAGATCTTATTGGTTTATGTTAGGCTTGGGCGGTATCCGTTTTTTCATACTTTCATACTCTCCTTACATTTTACAAGGGTATACGATATTACGTGTTATTGGTGTAAAACAGCTCAACTACACTGTACTCCACTGTAACTAATACTATCCATACTAATACACAATGTAGGCGAAGCTGATCGCCATAGCGGCACCATTCCCACAGCTGGGAAACAATGCACGCAGGAGCTTCACTTCCGTCTTGAGAAGATGCAGCCCTTATTCTCTGACAAACTCAAATCTAAACTATAAAATTACAACGTGGTCTCTGTACGTATTGTGTCAGAATGACAGCTTCAGTAGTCAGTAGTCTGCAGTGTTTTTTACAATGCCGTTAGCTACTTTAGCACAAGTAAGCTATCCGTCCATTAGGAAATCGAGAGTTGAAGCTGAGCAGCCGGAGGACATAAAAACGAAAACCATGCTCTTCTGCATCATAAACAAGAAAGCTCACTGGGCGCAAATTTAGTAGGCTATATGTCCGCAATGCAGGAAGAGTGATGATCTGTTTTTTAATCTTTTTCCAGAAAAAGACAAACTCTTAAATACCAATAAACATACCAGAGAATACCTACAAGGAGAAGTAGGTAGGAGGAGTAGAGAGTCGTTTGTTGGTTTGTATGCAGATGTTCCATGTTATGTCTTGGCAGACAGTGACTTGAACTTTGACTTTCAGACAAAGTCTGCTTTGATCTACTTGATTGACCTCTTCCTGTGCTTCCCAGATAGGGATAAAACATTATGTTCTGGTGCTTTATTTAATTTTATTGAATCAGTGGGTTGCTGCTGACAGAATTTCAAAAGAGGAATATCTGGTTTCGTACAGTGATACAGAAGCAATTCTATATTTTTTTTAAAACTGCTCAACTGAAACTTAAGTTCAACATTGGTGTTGAGAAGATGCTACCTGTGCATTTGTGTGCGTGTGTTTATGTGTGGGTGGGTGTGTTTGTGCTCTCCCCACCTCTCAAGGGGGAGCACTCAGCAGTCCCTCTCCACTAAAAGTGCTGAGTGTGAGGGATGGTGTCAGATGACAAATCTAAGGGACAAACTGCATCTAAAGCAGACATTCTTTATAGTCTGTCCTTCACCGCTCCAACTCTCTCCCTCCACCCTTCTCTCCTTCTATTTCTCTCATCTTCATCTCTCAAATCCACTCATCTCACCAAAATTGTTGTGCATAATGTGTAGTGAAATGTTAAACATTTTAATACCACTCTTCTTCTCTGGTCTCTTTTGTTCTATTCTACTCTCCCTGCTTGTTTATCCGTCCCTTTACTTCTTCTTAGAGTAATAGGAAGACAAAAGCAATGTGATGCTGTGCATCAAAGAGATGACAGTGAGTCATCAACCCCCCCATGATATACTGACAGAGCTTTGCACTGTGGGTAACCTCCACCATGAGCAACCCTCTCAGTGGGTGATAGCATTACAAAAAGATGATACACACATGCACACATGTACATAGGAATACATGCACATGTACATATGCATACACATACACAAAGGTTTAGAGTGCTGAAGTGAAACTGTTGAAAACAAAGCACTGATGGAAAAAATCTAAATCATTTGGATAATCTAAAAAGTGGATGGTAGTCAAGCTAAGATTGTGGCTTATTTGTGAGACATTGTGGCTTAGAATAGGAAAATATCCGCTCACAGCAGCAGACATACACACTTTTGAAAAAAAACCAAAAACATTTGCCCTGTCTGTTTATTCAGACTCTGTGCTGCAGACTGAAAAATGTTTTTTTTTTTTTTACAAAGCTGAAGTTGCAAACAGTCACATTATTAAACAATAAAAGGTTTAAATCACAAATTAATTACATGAATCAATCATTTCTGTTGCATCTCTTCACTCCCTCGCTTTCTGTAGCTCTCCTTTGTGTCTTGCTTTCTCGCATCGCATCTGTGTACATAACCCCCCCCCCACCCCCCACCCCGCTGCCATCCACTGCAGTTTTTTCTCCCCTCTGCTCTCCTCTTTTTTTTTTTTTTATCATTCTCGTCCTCCATCCCCCCTCCCTCAGTCCCTCCTAGCCTTCATCTCGCTCAGAGGGGGGCCGGGAGCCATGTTTCTACCTAATGATGCATTGCCAAGGGGAAAGAAAATTTGACAGTTAACAACCTCCTCTCGCTCTTTCTCATACACACACACACACACACACACACACTCCCACACACACATATACACACACCTACCCACACACACATACACACACCCACATACGCATAGATGTGTTAGATATGGGGAAGGATTCACTGGAGTCACACTCAGCCTGGTAATATAGCAAAGTTAACTATCTACGTGATGGTGGCCTCTGCAGGTCGTTTCTCAAATCTACAAACTTTTCTTATGTCATAAGAAAATATATGAAACTAACTGGTCTTGGGGGACTTAAGAGCTGCCAGGCTGAATATTTTTTCTTTTCCTTACTTTAAGTGTTATATTTAACCTGACATACATTAAGCTAGAGACCTAATAATCAGTCATTTGAAGCTCCGAAAAGAACCACAGATGTTCAAGTAAAAGAGTTCCCTGGAAGGTGCACCCAGAGAGGTTTATTCACTTCTTTATTGTAAAGACATAATCTTAACTTTTGAAGAACATTTAATTTTATATTAATCTTGAAATCACAGTCAGAAGCAGACTATATAGAGACTTTATGGGTGTTGGAACTCAGGTTACTTACTTACTACTGAGATGTCTAACCAACCTGATTGATGCACTTCGCTTTAGCTTGATTTAAACGTTAACAATAAGCAACCATTTGCTGCTGTGTGTTGTGTTCAGTACAGCGGGCTGCTCTTCTTTTACAGAATTAGAATCCCTTTATCATTTCTGCCATGCATTAAAGTGAGTATAGTCCATTTTCCAGTTTTAATAAACCAAATACAAAACTTATATCCTAACAAACAAATGCTTAGTGCCACAACAGTCAAAAACCCTATGCATTCCGGGGTCAAACACGGGCTGACAAAAGTGACTTCCCACCTAGCAGAGTGGCACCCAATGTGCACCCAGTAAATAATCACTAAATTCTGGTTATTCCAACAACATGTCCTACATTGGGTGTTTGAATGATTGGCTTACACACAAACTCAAACCAATATTTTATTATTATTAAGTCCCAGTGTCACTCAGATTTAGTTAGGATTTAGTCATTCCCGTCTAGTCAGAATATCATGTGGTCCATAAACCTTGCCCTGTGGAATCCCTAATGAGATAGAAATGCATATTGCTGTTTTGTGTAAATCAAGTCAAGTTCATTTTATTTATACAGCCTTAGTCCCTTGATTTGGATAAAGAAAAACTTCCCAAAAAAGTCTTTAACAGGGAAAAAATGAAAGCGACCTCAGGTAGAGCAGGGAAGGATTGCTCTCTCGGGATGCGCAGACATGCAACAGATGTCATGTGCACAGAATAGAGCAACATAGTAAAATCACAGGACATTCTTTCATTTACAAATTTAAAAGAAACAAACAACAGATTTCTCTTGGATTTTGCAAAGTAAACCGACTCTCACAGGGTGAATACAATTTAATATCTTGATTTTTATTACCTTGGATGCCTGACAGTATGGGATTCAGTGCCTAGTTTGCCACCTGTGTTGACTCAAGGCTACAATTCATAAATCCATGTGAGAGATATTAAAACCCACAAAGAATTTTCCACATATCCTGCCTACAACTAGCAATATTAAATTTGATTTGATATGAATCTCTACAACTATCACATTCACACAGTGGAAATCTGGTGGTTATTGGTCTCAAAAGGTTTCTCTTTTTGTCTCCACCAAACTGGAATTGTATGTATTCATTTGTTGTGTAAATTAGTTTTTTAATAAAACCAACAGGTGGAGGGTGATACTTTGTTACATCAGTTTTATGATTTATTATTGGTAGGTGACAAGCTTTTTGATCACAAAAGCAAAACAAAGCTGCGAAAGCTGAGAGATAAAACTGTTTTGTATGTGGTACAGTGAACTGATTTGCATTTAAGACAGTATGGAGGAAAAAGAACACATGCCAGTAGCGGTTGCCATTTATTTCATACTTTGATTGACTCAAACACATGCAAATGCACCCGTTGATTTACAGACTAATTATATATTTATATTCAGGACTTCTATGCATATGTGTGCATGTATTTACGCGATTGTGATTGTTTGTGTGCCTTTAATTTGCATGTAGATTTTCCCAGCTTTCATTTTAGCTGAACTCCCCCCTCTCTTCCCCCACTCTTTTCCTGTCTCTCTTCTCGCTTAACCCTCCTCTCCTCTCCTCTCTCCTCAGTTTTTTCCTCCCTCTCTCTGTCTCCCTCTCTCTTTTTCTCTTTCTAATGAGATGACATGGCTACAGTGTTCCTCTTCCACTCAGTGACAGCCTCTCTGTTGCCAATTAGTGGTGGAGTCGCCAGCTCTCTGTTTGCCTTCAGAGATTACATTTCTGTTTGTGTACACAACCCACAAATGAGACGATCCACTCAAAGGCCGGAGATCTAGTCAACAAATGTACTATATAGAGAGGTGTGTGTGCGCATACTATATGTGTAGTATATATATTTGACACTACACAGTTCATGAAGTGGTAAAAAATCATATTACAATTATTATATTGCAATTGTGATATGATTCACAAATGAACAATATTACATAACTTTTTTTTCAATGAAAAAAAATCATTATGATGTGATATTTGTTGATGTCTGTAGCAAACAAACATTTTTTTCTTATATCTGGAGAGCAAGATTTGTAGGCTGGGGCATCTCTGCAGCCCTGCTGTACTTCATTATATTGCTCTTTTGTCACACACATCCTCATACCCACATGACAGAACAGATCGATTGCCACCTACTCCCAGGTTGACATATATGTCCGATGGAGAGTACCGACAGCAGCAGGCTTATCAGACCTTAACGTTATGTAAGTCATGACATTACACATGTGATTTACATTGTAAAATGGTTGCAGTTTGGTGAGGTTTAGCTATAAAAACTTAGGTTTAGGTAATAAAAATACTTGGTTAGGTTTAGAAAAAGATTGTGGTTGGGTTTAAATTAAGTATGTCTCCTATGTCATGTGACAGAAGTGACATCACTCACATGGAAGTCATGTTACTCAAAACTTTAAATAACTCTTTGTTATTTTTGCTACATTTCCTCTCCTACTACTACTGGGTGGAAATCCTATGTTTGTTTCAGCCATCCATCCATCCATCCCACTTCCTCCATATGCAGACCTTCTCGCTCCTAATTCTTCTCCTGTTATACTTACTACATCCACTAGAGGTCCCTGCCATATCAACCAACATTTTTTCTGGTGAGGACAGACTGGTTTTGTCTCACATTTTTACCTTACCTTACCCTCTGTGGATTTGGATATTGCATTTGGCCATATTGCAATTCCGATAAATTGTGCAGCCCAACCATATATACGTATATATTGAGTGAGAGCATTGGAATGCATTCCTTGTGGGTATGTTCCTGTTTGTGTGTTCGTTTATGTGTGTGTTTCTCTGAATGTGTTTGTTTTTTAGTGTAGTCTCCCATCCACCTTGATCATAGTGGTTATATTAAAAAAGGGGAGCATGGTAGAAAAATAAACAGAAATAGAACTCCTAACAACAGGAATTACTGCACATCTCTCAATATTCACAGCTGTTTTGGGGGAAATTCTGCAGCAGCTGAGGTAAAAGCGGTGCACGCTATGATCGCACTTGTTAAAGCAGTTGAGCGCTCTTGGACATGTCGTATGTCAGCAACACTTCATTCGGTACTTTCAGCACAAGGTGTGTGAAAGATGTGTTAACACTAACACATATCCCTGCTTACAGCCAGGTCTAGCGAGGAGGGTCCTGATCTGTCATTTTTTATCGAATCATTTTCCACCATGAGCTCTACAGTAAACTATTTACACAATTGTGGGACACCACTACTTAAGCAAAGTCAAACAAAGGGCCTCAGACCCACTCTGATTATATTGAATTAGAGTGGCATTACATGTGTTTAAGTGTTTTTGAAAGACAATATTGGTGCAAAATCTCCAATTTAAAATCCAGTTTAAAATCTTACATGAGGCTTATTTTCCCTCTGTTATACACATTATGCATTGGTTACTTTTGGTCTAACTGACCAGTCAGGTGCTAACTTTGATTCATTTTGAGTTTTCAGGAGCGCTACAACCTCTGAGATGACCCACATAATGCCCAGAAAAAGAAAAAAACTGCCGAGTTTACTGCTTCCATATGTTTTCAGGATCAGCACCATGGACAGCGATTGTAACACACTTCGGTGCAGACATTACAAATGATCCATCTGAGCACAGCACATTTACAGGGGGGAGTTGCAGACTGTAGGCTAAGCTTTTGCAAATAATCTGCTGTGGAAATTCTTTACAATCAATGAAAAAATAAATATTGGAGACTACAGTTGTTAGACATAGCCTTTTGTCTACTCAATGAGTAAGCATAATAGATGCACTAAGTCATTTAAGTCTCTCCATTTTATGGCACTACATGACTGACTTATTCAGTAATAATAATGATTCAATACTCCATCTGCTGATAATATTATTACTTGGTTCATATAGGCACTGGCATACTCAGACACATGGTTGTTCATAAATGTGCAGGGCTTTGGTAGCGAGCCAGCGGGGAAAGGTGGAATCTAATTGCAAGAGGCCTGTTACTTTGACAGCATTACCTGTGTGTGTCTGCATTGTGTGTAAGACATTTGCCTGCTTTAAAACAATGTACAATGTTAATAAAGATAAGTCATAAGTTTGTTAATTCATTAAGCCCATAAATATCTCTGTGGCCTATATGGAAAATGTGTAAACGTAAAGTTGCCATTTTCCGAGGTAGCCCATCTAATGAGGTTGCCCCCTGTCTGTGCAATCAATACGTTTGGTAATGTATTTTGTCATTAATTATTTTGCTAATATTTGTCAAACACTGAAGACAATTCTCTGCTCTGTAGTCAGCAAGACAACCTCCCAGCAGAGCACACAGCATGTGAGAGTGAGGCTGAACAGACAGACAGTCACATTTCTCTATCATCAAGCCCAATTGTTTGAAGGGCAGACTCATAGTCCTAAAATGTACAGCGTGGCCAGTTGGATCTGCAGAGGAAAACGAGGGCCTACTTACATGCACAATGATCTACATGCATGTAAATATCACTGTGTTTGGTAAGCCAGTGTCCGTCATGAATAGAAACCCTTATAGATAATAGCATCATCTCAAGTAATTATCATCATACAGACACAGAGTGCAAGATAAGAGTTGTAGTAACTTCATAGTACACACATATACATCATATATAGACAAAATTTGGTGTAGAATAGGAAATAAAAAATAAAGCAAAATAAAATAAAACAATACATACAGTTGTTTATATATATATGTATATACATATAGACATTCACACTCAGGAAATAATTCTGTAGTGCATTTTTTTGAATTTGCATCAGATTGAATATAAACAGCAGCAACGAGATGGTGATGATAATATGGTTTACATCTGGGAAACACCATTCATCCACTTTGACTTAATTTGTGTATGAGGCATCACCGAAGTGAAGACAGAGTCGGCCTCCCCTTGTTGCATCCTGTCAGCTCTGAACACGGTCCTTCTGTCAAGTGCAGCACCTTGATCCAGGATGTCGTGTGGCCAGGTTGCTGTAAGATGTAAGCACAACAGTCTGATTTGCTGTTGCTTGTCCAGCCTGTGTCCTATTTCATCCATTTCATTTTCCTGACAGGACATTAACCAGGAGCAGCCTTAAATCCACGCTGGGTTAGCATTTCTCTTATCCTGCTGCCTTCCTCTCCTCCTCTCTGCTGTGGTGTGTCCAGCGGATCTGACTGTGTGGATTGAAAGATGTCAAGTTGCAGTGCTCTTTAATCCAAACTTCGTGCTTCATTTTTTCAATCTTTATGAGTGTATTTCTGTATAGGTGATTGACGCGTTTCAGCAAAAAAGCCAAAAAAGAGATCACAAGATCAAAAGAGAAAAGTAGTAAGAAGGAGCTACAGGCTATAGCATCTGCATGATTACAGTCATTACATCTTTTGAATTATTTAATATTCTCAGTAAGTCCTTTTTTCATGGCAAATTGTGTATCTATAGGGAAATTTGTGACAGTATTAGCAAAAGGAGTAGTCAGATAGTAGTATCCTTTTCTCATATCCACAACCTACTCAGGGTATCTCAAGGCCCCAAACATGCCTGTCTGTCACTGCCTGCTAGTAAACTCATTGGAGTTTGTTTAAAAGCAACAATAAATCTCTTGATATATTTAATTTGTTTGATTTAGAGATGTGTGAGGGCAGTGGCAGCCTGTTACAGATTTATGAGAGCCTGCTCACGTGGTGGCAAATGGCAATCTGTTCAGCGCTGTATCCCAGCAGAAAAAAAAAAACACCTCTCATAGCAGTGAATCATCTTAACTTCCGATTCACTGAAAACAAGCAGTTAATCTGATTCCCCATTCAGTTTTTATAAAATAAAACTTCATGGTAGTGCTGGTAGTAACAGGGAAACACTGGACGATTCAAATAAAAAAAGGCTATTTTGGGTAATTCATATAGTGTTTTAATTTAAACACGTGTTATGAGAACAAGAACAACAGCTGCAGACTCAGACTTTAGAAATATCTACGTTATTTTATAACTGAGTGTTATAGCATGTCTACCAGTTATTGTATATATTTTAAAACAGCTTTGAGTGTAGGTAAATGTAGGTAAATTGCTTAATCCACTGTTAAATGTTCTGTTTAAAAGTAGCTAAAAAAATAAATAAATAAATAAAAGAACAAAAGCAAGATGTGAAATGGCTTCCTGCCTCGTCGTTGAGATGATGGGTCAAATGGAGCCTTAGGAGGATTAAAGCTTGATCTAAGTGACATTTTTATCAACATAGAAGCGAGTGCTCCTCACATGCCCTCTACCTTCCAAATGAAAACAAGCACTTGACATTTTACTATAATGATCACTGGCACTTGTAGCCATCATGTTATCCACACATGGAGTTAGGAGGGTAGCAGGAAGCAGTGACAGCTTAACAGAAGACGTATGAAGAATCATTTTGCCAAAAGAGCCCGGTTTACTGCAACCACTGACTTGCTTAGTATATGCTTTTTTTCCCCTGCATCATTCTGTATGTCTTTGTTTGCATGTGGGGCATTGTGTCTGTGTCGATTCACTTCACATTAAATGGACCACACACTTCTGCTTTGTTGGAATTATGGATGCTTTATTTTAATGTTGTGAATGAACTCCAAAGAAAGGAGCTGGCACAGAAGCTTGTTAAGCCTGTTGCCCATCATAGGAAACTGTTGCCGAAGGGCCCGTCTGCGATTTTATCATTGTCATGCTTGTCACTCTGGTTTAGGCTTAGGGACTTACATACTATATCTGTCATACACACACACACACACACACACACACACACAGTCACACACATACTCAAATGCTTACATGTACCTGCACACACACACACACGTACTGTACGCACGTGCATATTCAGGCATACACATGTGCATGTTCACTCACTGCAGAAGAAAAATATTCTGCTCTATTCTTAGCCAAACTGAGGAACCGACACAGGCACACCCATGCTATTGCACACCTTTGGGATTACACAGACATAGGGCCTGTTCATACCTGGTATGAACGTCCTGGGTGTTCTGATCACAAATAGACAGCTCTGCTCACATGTGTGAACGCACCCAGGACGCATTTGAGATCTGATCGCTCAGTACCACATTTAGAGATGGTTTGGACTACATGTGACAGCATTTTTTTAGCAGTGTGTACGAAGTGTGTCTTGGGCCATATTGAAAAACTGCCTCCTTAACTGACATCCTATACATCAGTACTTCATTTGGTTCATTCTAGTGCAAATTACGTGTGTTGGCTCTTTTACCTTCAGCAGATGTTAGTAAACGCACTAGTAACTGCAGTATCCCCCGACTCCCTTAAAAAATTGTGATATTCTGAGAGTTGTTGAGTGAGGAGAGACTATAGTCTTTGTGAAACACTGTCTATGACAAATTCTTAGTCATTTGTGCCTTCTTGTAAATGAAAACATTAAGTTGTTTATTTCCAACATTGTGTTGCTAAGATGAGTACACAGGAGAGATGCTCTGGGGTGCGCTGGGACACACACTTTTATTGTATGTCGTTATTGCTTTTCGTCATCATCTGTGTTGTAAAAACATAATATTTCCATACAGTTAGAAGAAGTAAAAGTGTGCACACTGAGCATAGTTCAGGTATGAAATCCCACCATATAGCTCTTCTGCCAGGCTGCTGATAGGTAGGAGGGTACAATATGAGGCCCATTGTGGTCTGATATAGGAGTGCCGATGAACTAAATAAAAGGAGAATTGAACGACCAAATGGGCAGTAATGGACCTTCAACTGACAAACTAGCCCTGGTGTGTATTTGCATGCATGGAAGTGGCATCCAATCACAAGTGGTCACTTGACGTATCTGGAGATGTACTGTAATGCCAGGTGTGAGCTCACATACTCAAGGCTATACACTTGTGATCAGATCACTCAGGATGAATGTTCTGAGGTCTGAACAGCCTCATAGACACACATGAACCTGAAGCCATTATCCACCGTTCAGTAGCCTGTGACCTCTTCCCCTTCCTCTTCTTTTCAAAGCCAACAACTCTACAATGGTGAAGTTATACCCACAATTCCAGTGGTGGTGCTTTCACTCGTTTAGTGTGTGTGTGTATCCGTGTGTCTTACCTGTTCATTTCTACCTTCTTAAGAGTACAGTGTAAAAGAAAACATGCCCAACATGTGTCTTTGTTCCCTTTCCGTGCTGATAAAAGGCTTGTCATTAACTACAGCTACCCCTTTACTTCTTTTCTCTTTTTCATCTCTTCAGATCTGTTAAATAGATAAGTGGTCAACTGCTGTCTTTTATACAAGAGAGAAGTGAATGTATAAGCCTTTAAGCTTATTGGCTGTAGCTGCTCTTATGTCTGAAACTTTGCCTGTCAGCAGGCATTTATATACTGCTTGTCTTGTCTATTTAGACTCTGTTTGGAGTTAGATGGAACGCATTGTTGCTTTTATAAGCTAAATTTCTGTCCCTCCTTACTGTTTTATGTTTATATTTGTGTGTTACGCTTGTCTGAGTGTGTGTATTGCTGGAGCAAGCACTTGCAACTGTGTGTGCATATGTCTGCCCCGGTCTGTGTGAGCATGCAAAGGTTTGCGTGTGCTTGCACAGGCTAATCTATCAAAACAAGTGTTTGTGATTGCCAGCGGACGGATGACCTTTGGGGCCTCTGTGGAGTCCCCTGTCACATCATGTGGTGGAGATAGAGGACGGGAGGGGAAAGAGCTGACAAAGAAGGCAGGGAAGACACTGCTGGGTGAATAAGTGTGTATTTTTAATCCGTTGTTCATGGAAGGGTTTTGCTGAGCATGCTTGCTCTTTTTCAGCATCACCTTACTTTATATTCATGCACTTGCACGTAGTCACGTAGTCTCACCTGGCATCTGCCCAGTGCACAGCCACAGTCTTCTGCTATACTTTATATCACTGGACTGCTCCACTGGAGCCCTGCTCAAGGGCACACTGCCAGTAAATGTTGAGAGAAGGCAGAGTGTTTACACATTCACTTTATTTGCCCAGAATTTCCCAGCTGGTCTGAGAAATTCAAAATTGCATCTTTTTGGTCACAAGCCATTTCTCTAATCTTTAGGCCACCACCACCCCTAGCTGAGTGAATAAATTTGTGTGTCTTGAATATAAAATGGAATATATCCATTTTACACACTAAACACTTTCAGTATGACCAGTCTTGTTTTATTTTTATAATTACACACTCACAGTAACTACTTCAACTTTTTATGACTCAAAATGTTCAAAAGGGCATGTGCTTCAATAAAATTCTCATATCAAAACACTCACAGAAAACATAACTGCAAAGACAACAAATTAACAATTCTTTCTGGGTACTTATTTAAAATGCATGCCAGGATCTGCAGTACATGAGCTCAACAAGTTGTCAATTGAAGCCAGATGTTGTGTCTCTCTGCCAGTATACACAGTGCTGCAGATTCATCAGTGAATTTGGAAAACACTTAACCATTAGTACATCGCCATGTTGCCAGACAAGGTGGTGCTGCCAACCAAGCCACCACAAGTTGTAGATAGTTTGTAGACACCTGCTTATTGGGTGTTGCTATGGTAGGGTGGGGTATGTGTGAGCATGCACCCACACACATGTGCGCGCGCACGCACACACACACACAGAGGGAGAGAGAGAGCTGCAATGGCATTTAGGCAGTGACATTTTCCAAGTGACATTTTGTCTGTGGCCAAACCCATACTCACTAAGCGTGAACCCAATCATGCTGTCTTCTGCACTGTCATAGGTCCAACAGCCAGCACATATACATGCGTGCGACCTTGCACACGTGCATGAGAATACACTCACCACACAAATGCCGCGGATGCTCCAGAATATGGTCATTTCTACCCACACGGCCAGTTTGGTATGCTCAGTTTCAAACCGGCCAGTGTGCCCTTAGAAGAAAGTAGTGGAGACACACTGCCCGTCTGAACAGTGTGTGTGCATCACTGAACCTTTTACTTTTCATTTTGGCAGCCATATTAACAGGTTAGAGCAGCCACATGGCGAGTGTGAGCAGTGTGTCTCATGCTCAGCTGAAGAGATACGTCATCTAGAGATTCAGCATCTCGCCTATTTTTTCCATGTGACACATGTAGATCTAAACAAAAATAGACAGCGAAAATGATCTGTAGATAGTTAAATCAGCATCATACTAGCAAGACAACAACTTTCACCTCAATTTCAATGTTTATAGCTGTAGAATATGTCACTGACATGAAAAAATCTGGTGAAGGGCAGCATATTTCCAGTGCACGCTCTCTCTTTCTCTGAATTATATTGATGCCTAATTGACTGGAAGACTGTTGACATTTGATGCCCTTTATCCGTTATGTGTTTTTACAGACATGCAAGGAATTGTTCACTTGTCATATTTCCAAAGACAGCATAGGGATCTTCCATTTAATTCAGACTGCTAATACTGTATGCATGTACGTATGTTGGTATAATTTTTAATGTGTTGTCATCACTCCAGAAACACTGCTACGGTATAAGGTTGTTTGACTTGACTGCAGTTATTTATTGGTTTGATTAATGGTTTACAGTCTAATTATGTGTCATTGTATTGATTACTGATGAGGCTAATTATCAGCTAATTGCCTACAGTTTGGCCATGATGCCCCATAAATTTGAATTTAACAAAGGCCAAAGTGGTCTTGGCCTAAAAATGATTTAATTTCAGGCCTGACACTCACACATACATTCTTGTGGAGCATATCAGATGTTTCAGACCTTATCAGATTAAACAAGTAGAGATGATAGACTAGATATAGATTCCATAAAGCGGTTTAGGTTTTTAAACAACCCTGGGAGAAATAATCCTGATTTGCCTCCAAGCTGTCTTGACCTTGACCCTTGTCAACCTTTGTTTCCTTTCCATTGCTCATATGTAAAATACTGATCTTCATTTACAGTAATCACTGGCCTTTTGATAAACCCTTACACATGAATAAATAGCGCTTGGACATACATGTATCTCCCGATTTGATAATATCATGATCCTTGGGTGATGAGTCAATATGTATTGTGATTCACAAGTATTGTGATTCCACAAGTGTTGTGATTTGATATTATGATTTATTGCGATTTTTATTTGCTTTTTAAACACTAGACCGTGGGAAAAAAATTTGAATCATACACATCTAGAGACTGTATATGATGAATCATATTTCTAAAAACAACATCACATCATTGTCACATGTCAGTCTGAGTTTTATTTCAGCAGCATAATTACTATACTGCATACAGCCTAAAAGTAGAAAATAAAATATTTTTTTTAATATTAACGTTTGTTAAGATATCTCAGGAAAAGATTAAATCGAAAGCAACTGGACTTGTTTAAAAGTCTTATTGAAGACGTTTCGCTTCTCATCCAAGAAGCTTCATCTGATGAAGCTTCTTGGATGAGAAGCGAAACAAGTCAGTTGCTTTCGATTTAATCTTTTCCTGAGATTACAATGACCTGGACGAATGAGAACATTCATGGACACGTTTGTTAAGATAATATCACAACGATCGCATAGCTAATTTATGTTAATGGTATTTCTAATTTTTCCCAGTATGTGTTAACATTGAGCAAATATATACAATTGATTCAGGAATTGGTAAAAAATAATAAATTAAAAAAAAAAAACAAAAACAAACTTATAACAATGCTTAAGATAATCTTTTTTTTTCTACCAGTCCTATGAATTAAATTGTGTTGACAGACAGTAAAATCATTTGCTATTTGCTAGTCTACCAAGATTACTGAAGACAAAGCAGATAACTTGCTTTTAAAGATGCTGACTAAGCTGTCATTATCTTATTTTAAACAAAGACCCTGATTTATAGATCTGTAGATCTATAGATCTGCAGACCTCATTAAATTGCTGTGACGTAATAGCTTCAGAGATGGTTGAAAATATCAAACTGACCAACTAAAAACAGAAGAGGGCCTCATCCCCACAATACAATAAAGCCTAAGATGAATCAATGGTAGCTATTGCATTTAACACTTTATGAATATGACTTAATTAAATCTGTGAAATTTTACTGTTGCATTAACTATTAAATAAGGCCTTGATTAAGTGTTTGCCAAGTACTTTTTAAAGTTTGATTTTAATATGAAGGGAGATCAACTTTTTACCCAGCCTAAGCTTTGTTAAGGTTTAGGAGTTATTTAAAAAAAAACAACCTCTTATCGAGGTAGAACACCCACACACTTAAATCAATGCACCTTTCTCATTTACTGGTCAGGCTATCATTCTGTGAGACCTCATCAGTGCTTACTGACTCTTTGGTGTGACAGGGCTGCTAGTTTTATGTTCATTATAAGACAGCAGGTTCCAGGGCCAGATTTTTAAAGTTATTATTTTTTGGCATTTTTGCCTTTATTGGACAGGACAGCCAGAGAGTAGACAGGAAACGGGGCAGAGAGAGGGGATGACACGCAGCAAAGGGCCGAAGGCAGGAGTCGAACCAGCGGCCACTGCAGAGGACTAACAGCCTCCATACATGGGTCAGACGCTCTACCAACTGAGCTATATGTCCGCCCAGGGCCAGATTTTTTATTGTCTGTTCTTGTCCTGAGCTGGGAATGAAGAGCCTGACAAAAAAACAAAACAAAAAAACATTGGTTTATTCTCATGGATATCAAGTCCTACCTACAGTATATCAGGTTGTCAGATACCGAGGTTAACCTAGGAAAAAAAATGCTTTGTGCTTCTCTCGTTGGTGACATTTATTCAGTCTACCAATAAATGCGGTCTCAATAAATGTCATGGAAATGAAGGAAGCGGTTTCTTCATTTTTTAAATCAATGTATATTACCATAACATCAATCCTGACACCAGCAGAAAGTAGGAATGGTTCAGTTGATGGCAGCTAAGTAAAGTTATAGAACTGAACTCATTTGTAACTTGAGACTATATTATTATTATCCTCACCAGGGGATCATGCGAGTGCTTTCATGAGTGCATGAGTTAATGCATGCATGCGTCATGAACGGACCTGTATTTTGTCCAGAACTAATTGCGTAGCATTGGACTGACTAATGTTTCTTGCTGTCACATTCATGACTGTACGGAAGAACTTCTGTGATTCAGAATTCTTGATTGAAAAACCTTTTTTATGACTTTCATGCCTTCATGTTTTTTATAGTCTTAATAACACCTTAATGGATTTTCTTCCATTTTGATACAAATGTCCATTTGGACTCAGAAATGAACTGATTAGATTTCTGTAGTCAAAGATCAAAGATCAAGGTCATGGTAACCACAATAAACACATTTTTGGCCATAACTCAAAGATTACGCTAATTATGACAAAATTACACACAAATATCTAATGGGATAAAATAATGAGGTGAGATTTTTATATGCAAAAGGGGAAAGGTCAACTTCACTGTGACATCATAATGATCAGCTCTCTATCAGTCCTCTGTCCTCTGTGAAAATAGACTCTAAGTGAAGACACTGGAATCACACATGTATTGTGAGAATTTACATTTTGCTAAAATATACACTTAATACCTTTTGTTAAATTCCCTCTGTTACAGGCCAATATTGTGGTAAGTTCCTTATTAAATTCTTTCAAAGGCTTCACTACATACGTTATATGAGTCTGAACAGATGTGGATATAAACTGTAACTGGACTGGTTGATGGAGACACAACTGTTGGGCAGTAATTATACTTTTTGACTGCCCTGTTTTATATGACTATTGACAGCTGACTTCTCACTCTTCTTAACAGGCCGCTAAGTACCACAAGTGATCAACAACTGCTTCAGTTTGAAATCTTTTTTCAGTTAGGGACAACATAGGTGGGGATCATGTTAATGTTGGCAGAGCTTTGCAAGTCTCTGCTGGTTGCATCTGGCATTTGTAGTGGCATTGCAGTAGGTGCTTCACCATATGTAGTACGGTGTGGATCTGCACTCAGCTGAGTGCAATCTTCTAGTTTAAAATTAAGTACTGTAGTTTTAGCACTAAAGAGAACAAACAATGTTTGCTGCTTTGTTTCATTGCTGTGCAGCATTGCATATGTGTATATTTGTGTATACCAAGTGTGAGTGCATATACAGTGTTTTATCAGGGGACTGGAATATTATGTTTGTCTGTGTCTGCTTGCCTATGTGGGTATTACTGAATTTTCTATTAAACAGAGCAAGGGAAAGAGAGAAAAAAGATGACAGTGTTTACAGTGGGAACCATGTAGTGAATAGGCTTCCTTTTATAATGCACACTAATTGGACGATTCATCACAAGTTAAATACAGTAGAACTTATACACAGTATTCAGAGAGAAAGAGAGAGTTGGAGAGTAGTTTGCGCTTCACATGTCAAAACTAAACAATATGTTACTCTCGACAGTTAATCATGAAGAAGTTAATCACTGTAGTACTTCACCAACAGGTTCACACCCATTCAATCAAACATGCACCAATGAACACACACAGGCATTCACGAGCTGGGCAAAATAGGCTGAACCAAGTGACATTAACAAAGCCAGCTACTCGTGCAATTTTTCAAGGGATGCCAATTAGAGGTACGTGCCTGCTCCTACAGAGGTTTGACAATGGTCATTTGTATATGTGAGTTTTCAAAAGTACCAGACTTTCAAAAAAGGCCAGAGTTGCTGCATGAATAACAGGTGCAATCAGCTAAGAGGATAAAAAATGATTTAATTCAAGTGAAGCACTAACGGAAAGTGTGACAACTTAACTGTATGCAAAGATAATAAGCAAAGAGGACACTTTTGTCTGTGCCACCCAAGTTAACTAAGGATAGTGTTTTGAGCCCACTTAGACCCTCCTCAGGTTAGAATATTGGCCTTACTCCTATGTGATGTGCATATAATCACTCTCCTTCTAGAACAGGGGTTCTCAAACTTTTTCATATCAACCCCCACAACAGATGCCCATCTGACAAAGGACCATGAATTTATGAGGATTTTGTCATAAAGAATGACTGTTTTTGTTTTGGCCACTCTGCCTGTTCCAAGTTTATTCACTTTACGTGGAGCTAAAATTAATGCCAAATGTCTGCTAAATGTGTTAGTGTCTGTTTATGAGTCATAAGAAATCATTAATAATCTTTAAGATGGAGGAAATGTAAACTGAGCAATATGTGTTTTGAGTCTAGCAGGACATAGGCAGGCAGTCGCTGAACTCCAACTACAGAATGTAGGGCTGCAACTAATGATTAGTTTCATAGGCTATTAATTGGTCAATTATTTCCTCAGTTAATCAATAAATAGTTGTAGTAGTAGTAGTTTGGTGAAATATGTCAATCAGTGTTTACCAAAGCTCAAGATGAAATTCTCAGATGTCGAGTTTGTAATCAATTACAATGACCAAATCTGTTTCTTCCCTTGTTGTTTTAACTTCCAAAAAGAAATGTGATTAAGTGAAAATATTCTTGTGCTCCTTTTTCTGGGAACCCCCCACAACCCAATCAAGAACCCCTGTTGGTCCTTGGATCCAAGTTTAAAAACCACTGGTCTATGTTGTGTGCGTGGAAGCCCTAAACAACCTGACATCATATACTGAACAAATAATGCTAGCCTGTGTAATACAAACAGACACACATGCAGTGTCATGCCTTAATTTTACAGTTATGTCCTGAAAAAGTTATGGGTGGAGTATAATATAAAGAAAAAGTATAAAAAAATGTGCCTATCCTTCCATCTCCAAACCTTTCCTCTTCTTCTTCTTCTTCTTCAGTATTCTCTTTTATTTTGTTCTAATCTTATGTAACTTTGACAGACCAAAGCTATGCTAATATGTGGCCATAATTAGGATGGAGAGAACTGAGTGTGAATGTGTATGTCTGTCTGCATGTATCTGTTAACCAGGCTGACATTGTACTTAGACTATTTAAAATCTAAACCAGGCAGCTCAGGGTTTCCTGTTGGCAGTACACAAGCCCAAACTCACAAACACATATACTGTACTTGTGCGCACACACACTGAAAAAGAGACAGACACATTGGAACGAGGAGAAGAGAGTGACAGAGTGACTGAGTGAGGGAGAGAGAGAAATTGGAGACTAAGAGAGAGATGATTTCATTTTGCCCACTGAGCCTTTAAATAATTTAACGAGGGAGAGATCTGTCAGAGTATTGCTGTGTTTGTGTGTTGAATATTTATAATGCATATAAAACTGTTATGGTCCAGCTGTTTGCAGTCATACGTCTCAGGTCTGTGCAGTTGTTTAAAGGAGCATTAGAATCCAAAATCCAAACAGATACAGCTGCTCCTTTTGGTCTTAACTCGTGGTTCACTAGTAGTGTGACCAGGGTTTCGGGGTTTTATTTATGAAATTATGGCAAATATTTTCAGTGTTTTTCATCAAGTGACAAACCATTAGCCTGGACCCAGCCTCATGAATAGCTGATTTTCAACTGTTTAGTGATGTGGCTCTTTGATTTGGCAGTCTTTGAAGCTGTTTTCCCGAATTCCTCTTTGCCTGGACCAAAGATATTTTAATCCTGGGCTCATATTTATCAAACAACTCAGAATCACTCCTAGGACTCGCACTGAAAGTTTAGTTAGAACTAAAAATACTCCAAACTTAGAGGTGGTTATGAAGTTTTCCACTTTGAGCAAAGATTACAAGTTCTCCTTTGAGAATGAACGACATCATAGTTTCACACTTTAATGCCTTAAAAATTAAATTCATAATGATATGGTTTACTTATAGCAATTTTTGAGATCATTTAATGCAGGAAAAACTAAAGAAATTACAAAAAACACCTTCAAATGTGGGTATGTTTCAAGCTACTTCCAGATATGTAGAGGCTGAAAATAATTTTTGCCAAAACGTCCTGTCAGCTGCCTCCTTAGTAAAACACACTGCCAGTATAATGAGTCAGAAAATTCAGATGGTAATAATTGGCTCCAAAGCTATCCACACCAGACAGAATTTAAATGAGCATCAGTTATGAAAGAAGGAGACTCATCCATCCCCAAATGTGACAAAGGACCTTTCTACATAGCTCCATGTGCAGTCTAATGTGTTTTCTACGGCTGTTCTCTAAAAGCCCCTTTAACAGCTCCTTGAGTCAGTTAAGCAAAAATCTGCCCCAAAACAGAATTAACAGGGATCCCCTCTATGATTTGAGCTAAGTCAGAATGTGTATACATAATCAACTGTAGGGCCTTGTATTGTTAGGATTTTATCAATACCAATGCTGCTTATTGATACCGATTAGGAATGTGAATTAAACTCCATTCAGCACAGGCATGTGGACGTTTACTTGCAAGGAGAGCAGGCTGCTAACGTTGGCCACAGAGTGCTACTGCCACTGGTGCAATGTCATGATATTGTTTACCCACAGACTCCGGTCCCGCTGCAGTCTGAAAATAAAGCGTATTTAGTGTTGAGTCGCCCTGTTTTATAGTATAATGTGCAATGTTCAAAAAATGCATTGCACAAAGTGCCTCACATTTCATTTAAACTACAGTTTGGTTGTTAAAGAATGTGTTTATGGCTTCAAATGGCTTTTAATACATTCAATGTTTTTTCAGACAATGTTTAACCTTATTGATTAATTAATTGTGATTGTGAATTTTGGCTGTTTTCTGAGTGCTTTCTTACTTTTAGAGTCATTGACTAGTCTGAATTGAAATTTCTGTTTAACCAACAGGGAAATTAGTTGCCAGGAACATTCTTAATAACTGATTACGTATTGGTACTCTTATCAGTGTTATCTCCATAGGTTGATGCAAAAAATAAAAAAAATGACACAAAGATGTGAAAAGAGTCTATAAACTGGGGTAACTGTTAACTGGGGTTAAAGGCTGTGGTCAACCTTTGAGCAAAGAGGAGGAGCTTGTCACTAAAATGAGAATAGCTGGCCTGGTCCACCTTAAAGGTCAGTTCTCCTTAAGTGAGCCTGTGCAGAAGTTGTCACTAACTTTGAAACTGGTACCAATTTAGTACCCGCTCTCGATACACATCCCTAATCAACTCTCTTCTCCAAAAACAGAAACCAGAGAACTGAGACACACATCAGCTCACAAAACCCAAAGTCACAGTATTGAAAACACTTCTGAGGTGTCTAGAGAGAATGTGAGACTGTATTTTAGCTGTGACATTGAAAAACTTCATTTCTTTGTATTACTGCCAGTTTTACACTCTTCCCTGGGTATTGTCGCTTTATCCATAAAGCAATACTTAGACTATTGCCAGTTGAGCAGCTTCAGTGCTTCTGTCTTAATATCATTCAGTCTTGCCTCACCATTGCCTGTCTTTGTGAGACATTTGCTCTCGTTGCCAGTGAACTCAACTGTGAAAATTACACGAATAAGATGGTAATTTAGTCTTGGAGTGTATTTTCTCTTAAATTCTGTGATGTTTGCAGTATTTTCAAAAGCCCTCGTCTCCTCTTACGATAGGATGTGACAGTTGCTGTTATACAGTGCAGTAATTCAAGCTTCACTGTCTTTGACTTAATTTAGTTGTATTTGGCAACAAAATGTAGGCTTTATTCAAAAGGCATCACATTAAATGTTTATCCCAGGGATTCAATTCCAAGAAATGTCTTGAAGTTATGACGGTTCCTCAGGATATCCACTTAAATGTCAGATTAAATTCATTTTCCATTAAGTTCTAGTTCCTTAACCAAAATATGTGCCATTTTGGACTGAACTGAAAAAACCCCAAAACATTTTGTGGTTTAGGTGGGAAGACTTTATAGTTAGACTGTTTTCATTTTGACATTCTGTCATATCATTTGGTTTCTTTGATGGGTTTTCATTTTTTCTCTGCAAGTAAACCAAACTATTTTGCAGACTGAAGAGTTTCATTGTCTGTTTTTAGTTCCTGCCTCAACCTTTTTATGTTTACTTTGAACAGAGGTCATTGGAGACACAGGACTGGAAATATCCCACAGAAATAAACTTTAATCTCTTCTTATTTGTGTTATTTCTTCTCTCCTCTGTGAATCCTCCAACCAGGATAAAAGAGACCCTGAGAGCAGTGTCCTAATGGTAGTTTGGTTTGGCCTTGCCTGTAGTTGTTGATCGATCTACTTAGTGTTATGAGGTCAATGACATAAAGGGAAATTAATTGTTTGTTGTTCCACAACAGCAATTTTGACTATAATTTGTTTTCCCATTAAATGCCTCTCTTATAATCGTTATTATTATTGGTAGTAGTAGTGGCATTAGTAGTGTTGTTGTCATTTTTGTTCATACTTTGTTTGTATTTGTTCCTTATTAGCCATAATTCCTTCAAGGGAAATCCTCACTTATTATCAGTACTGATGTGCTGTCCATTGCATTACTGTCTGCCCATAATCACATTAAACAGACCCCCCAGGTATTGCTGCTAATGTAAATTAAATTTTGTTAGAAGCAGTCTGATATGGAAAAGGCTAGTCATCACTGCGATAGGACGAACTATTATCCCTGGTGTACAACAATAATGAGTCATGTGTTATGGAAAAAGATAGGTGTTAATGAGCAAAGTTGATGCAGAATGAAGCGAGACCAAGCTGTGTAATATTCTTTGTCTAGTATCACCATTTGCCAGATGGTGAGAGCACCTGCATACACACCGACCCACAGATGCACACACATGATCAGTGATACACAATCGATGCAGGCTCACAAACACTTACCACAAATACTTATCTTTGTTCCTTTCTACATCTGGACCACACACACTGGACTCTACCTACTATCCATTTATTCTTCTATCTAACCGTAATGACTTATTATGGAAAACCTAAGTTTTAAGAGCAGGATGAGGTACGGCTACATGTTGTAGTTTGCTTGCAATATTAGCTACATTGCAGGGACAACCATTTTCAGTGTAAGGTAAAGGCAAACTTATTATGAATACAGTCATACAGAGTACAGTTATATTGGCAGATGCAGTCTCTGCATTTAACCTAATCTTGAAGAGTAGGGAGCCACTGTACAGCATCCAGGGACCAACTCCAGATCTAAGTCAGCAAACAGTACTTTGAGTTTTAACTCAAAATAAAGTGGTAAAAAAATCTGACTAAACTGTTGGCTTGTTCACAGCCTGTTTGATTATATGACTGATCAAAGATCTTGCCCTGTCAGACTTTGTTTTAGCAATGTTGCTATAAAAATGCAATCCAAATAGCAATTAACAAGACTCATCCTTAAAAATAAAAACCTAATCTGATAGACATCAAACAGTAAAAAGCCGCTCTGCTCAAAAGTCTACAACCAGGTGTTTTATTTTCACAAAGGTAGAAGTACAAACACATAAGCATCATGGCCCATGGCAGGTAACAGTAAACCCTAATGTTCAAACTCAGACATACAATACCGCCATTGTTTGAGGAAAAAAAAAGTCATTAACATGATCAGGGGATTCTGGTAATCTATTTTAGTCTTCCCTTTCTCTTTTTCTTGTTCTCTCTTTGTTGCACACACATGCGCATGCAGAGGGAGTGGATCAGGTATCCCACCCTCGGCCATCATCTCATGTGACTTTCATCAACAGAGACG
This sequence comes from Lutjanus argentimaculatus, assembly GCA_034769285.1. Taxonomy (NCBI): domain Eukaryota; kingdom Metazoa; phylum Chordata; class Actinopteri; order Lutjaniformes; family Lutjanidae; genus Lutjanus; species Lutjanus argentimaculatus. The sequence goes on along the minus strand of JAWZSL010000009.1, from coordinate 22,403,632 downwards.
TCTCAGTCCCCCCTGTCTTTCTTCCTTGCTGTTTTCACTCTACTCTCTTTTTCCTGCCCTCCAGTTTTTTGCTCCCTCCCACCCTCCCTACTGCTTCCCTCCTGACTCGTGGTTGACTTTTCACTCTCATTAAAGTGACAGACAAGACAAGCAGACGGAGGAGAAATGAATCTCAGCTAAATTTGAACTATACCTAGGCTACATGAACCCCAGCTGTAAGTTTAAAAAGGAGGAGCAGGGGGAGATTGCGACCGTGGTGTGGAATATTAATATGCACAGGAGTGACGGAAGAGAGGAGAGTGACCTTTTTACCAGCTCCCATTCACACTCCCCTTTCCCACTCCTTCATTCCACTCATCTCATCTCAGTTTTTTTTCCTTCCTCCTCGCTGATTGAGGAAGGGGGGAGAAAGAATGAAAGAGAGAGAGAGAGCGTTACTTCTCAACTAGAAGGTCATAGCTCTATTTGATAGCCTTTTGTCTCCCATCCAAAAACAGCACTGTTAATAGCTGCCCATAGGCCACTTTATAATGATTGGGCCTTATCTCTAGACACACACAGACAATCACGCACAGACAGCACACAGTGTCTTTATGGTGGCAAGTGGGAAAATTTAGCTTAACGGAGAAAGAACTACACTGCTGTTAGTTCTTATACTAACAGCGTTGAAACTAAATGAGCCTGTGGCTGCAATTTAGCCCATTTAAAGGTCTGATGCATGGGCCACTTTACCTATATTTATTCCCTGTGTATTGTAAAAAATTGCCAGTGTTTTGCTTAAATGCATTTCAAAAACTCCTCCATACATTATCCAATAAGAATGGATTCTCTTGATCAAAATGTGAAGTTCAGACTTTCCATAGAAAACTTGAACACAAGTGAAAATGAAAAAAAGCACTTTCTAAGGCTGGATCCAGGCAGTCTACCTGGTCTTGATTTCCCCAGCAATTTGTCGGATTGTACATTATTTCCTGTCTCCCAGTCAGAACTGTGTGTGCCATTTTATTCTACTCACTGATGTCAGATGTCACATTATCAATAACAATTTCAGTGCTATCAAGTTAACTTGGGATTTTATTTTGCTATTTCATTTTTATACTCTGTAGTTTGGTTATGTCCTTATTTTTGAGGCTTTACTATTGGATATTGTGTGGCTCTCTGGATCCCTGTGTGGGGATTTCCTCTCTATCACCTTCACAGGGAGGTCAGATATCACTGCAGTGTTGTGCCTCAAGAGCTCTTTCAGGGTTTAGTGCCTTGCTGAAGGATACCGAAGCAGAGTGAAGGGTTTTATAGGAGCATAAGCACATGTAGAGCTTGGCAATATATTGATATTTAATTGATACTGTCATGAGAGACTACATATCATCATAAAGTTTGGATATTGCTTTAACCTAATATGTCATAAGTGTCGTCTTTTCCTGGTTTTAAAGGCTGCATGACAGTAAAGTGATGTAATTTTCTGAATTTCTGACTGTTCTGGCTGTTCTATCATTTACCTTTACCAACTTATATCAACATTACTAGTGATTATTTATCTCAAATCTCATTGTTTTCATATTTTGTAAAAGCAGCAATAGTCATCCCTACAATACTGTCATTTAGGGTTGGGTGGTATGATGGTATATACATGCAACGGTAGAAACGTGTCCACCGGTAGCAGTTTAGCCGTACCATTTCCGCTACTGTTCGCATGATCGCACAAATCCAGTTGCCTCATCAAGGTAATGTGATTTCGGCAGCAGGCTTGCTTACCACTTTCGAATGTGACATGAGACTGACAGTTGGAGGCAATAGTACACGACTAAGCTTGTTTGCCACAGAGCAGGAGGTATCTCAACCAGGCTGATATTTATTTGCACCTGTTAACCTTAAAAAACACTTCAAATTATTGCTGTCAATTGGAGACTTGAAGCTTCCATTTTAAATGAATGTTAGTTTTAGTGTTCTGAGTCTTTTGTTTTTAACTCAGGTGTGTGTCACAGTTGTGTGGGAGGTCAAAATAAAAGAAGAAGATAACAACATATGCTGAAGGCAGTAAGATATGGTTATTTTAGACCTTTTCTTAATTGAATTTACAGAACAATTATTATGTTGTGATACATACCGTTAACGTGATATACGGTATTACATAGCATGACAACATATAGCATGATATAAGATTTTGAATATAACACCCACCCCTATTGTCACTATACTGATAAATGTCGATATTAAGGGATTTGGTCAAAAATATTGATTTTGCAGTTTCACTTAACCCTACACACACCTATAGGTGCAAGTGCAAATCTGCATTTAAGTTTTCATCAACAATAATTGCCCGTATACAGTATGTATTAGTTAATACTATATATGCATTCAGAATTGACTCAAAAAATCAAATGTATCATTTTTTCCCCTTGTTTAAATTTCAAATGCAGCTGTGTGTTGGTGGTAATACAGACAGCATGAGCTGAAGGTGCACAGAGCTGTAACGTTGTTTTCCTTGCTGTGCAGCTGTCTAATTAGCATTAATTGCCTAATGAAACATTCTTGAAAATAAAGAGGGAAATGAATGCTGAGGTGAAAGTGAAACAGAGGACAGTCAAGTAAATATTGTTCACTAAGAAACCTTAGGAGACAGGTCACTTCCCTCCAGGTGTTAGTAAATTGTTTTCTCTGTCTGATGTTGACTTTGGCACCCAGAGAGCACAGCAAAACAGTGTCAGACCAAACCTTTGGAAAATAACTCAAAAATGGTGCCAGCATGTTCTCAAAACTGTTCTAAGTAGTTTTTCCTGTCACCTTTTAGTAACCAGAAGGAATTATGTTTGAAACACACAGAGTTTGTGTAGTTGCGGCCACTGTTGTTTTCTTGGGATTTTCATGCATATATTTATAGAAGATGGAAAAATATGGCCGCTTACATTTGTACTGAATGACCAAACTGTTGGTAGTGTTGTTCTCTGTCATGAATCAATATCAGCATCCACACTATTTCTAGACAATATACATCGTTTCACACTAAAAGCACTTGGGCTACCCCTCAGCCCCCACACTCTGCTTTTTGTTGGAGAAAGACCTAAATACATACGCAGACACCTCTGTGAGAGCAGTGCAGGTATGTGAAAGGGCAGGGACTGTGTGTGGGAGGAGTCAGGACCTAATTTATAATGCCGGGGGGTGGATGGGGCTCTACAGTTGCCATAGAGACCTTTGTTGCTGACTGCGGGTGCTGCTTTCTGTCTCCTATTCATTTCAGAGAGGGAGGCAGTCACACACATGCACAGCACATGCACAACATAGTGGAATCCTACACCTTGGTGCATTTTCATAGAAACACACAGACGAAGCACAAGGAGTTCCTGCTGAAACTCTCAACTCATCAGTTTTGGATCTGTTGAGCTGTGGCCCATGCACATATCAAGGTAAAATATATTGCTACATAGAAAACAAATTTTCTGGTAAATAGGTTACAATTTATAGATCAGCAGAACAGCAGAGGTTTCATAAAACACACATGCAGAACGATCAAAATAGGTGGAACAGCAAATCCAATCTTTTGAAGTTTATGTATATGGTGCAGTGATCCAGCATCAGCATTGTTGCAGTGTTCTTAGTGGGATGACATTCAGGTAACATTTTAAAGCTTGGTAGAGAAGATGAATTGCCTCCAGCAGAGAGACAGCTTGGTTGTGTTCCTTAAATGTAGAGCAGAATAAAGAATTACTGCTTGTCTCCAACTTTACTTCTCTAAGTGCATAATCATAAAGATGCTGTCCAAGTACTGAGGCTTTTAGCGGCTGTGTGTCACAAATAGTGATATGGCACACCTTTCTGTCTTTGTGTGTTTTAACCTGTCTTGGTCTTACAGTTCATCTCCGCATGCCAAGTTTAATTGCTTGTACATTTTTATTCTATTCTTCTTTGTTTTAGTTACATTTATGTCATTCAGTACCTTTAGACAAGGATTCACTCTGTAGCAGAAAACTTGCTTATGATGCTGTTAAAATATTGTCTTACATTGCACTACATAACCATAGTTTCTATCCATCTGTACATTTATGTTTGTGTCAGGTTGAATTTACTGTGCTTCAAAATTTTCAGACTTTGGTGAGTGAGCAAGCTTTTACCAAGTCAGATGTTATTGAGCTGGCAGATGTGTGCTGTGCTAAAAACATTATTCAGCAAAATGACTTCTTCTGCAACATATAACAGAGATTTCTGATGTTAAGTTGCTAATCATTTCCTAAAGATTTCTTAAGTGTAGTAATTATGACAATATAGCACAAAAAAGACTTGCTGACTGTTCTGGCAGTGTATTACAGCAGCTGCTCCTATCTAATTTTTGTTCACAGCACAGTGGTGTATGTTGTTGCTTACAATATAATACAAAGAGAAAGGTGTAGGTCTGCAAATCACATAAATCAAAGTTTTATGTGTCTAAAAAAGCGCTGTAGCACCCCTTATATACTGGACAAACACCAGTGTAAGAGCATGCACACCTGCTAAAATCTGGCTTTTGTCTTCAATCGGAACGGGAACAATTGGCATTAATTTTCAGGTCAGAATACTCTGCAATTGTAACTGGTATTGATATTAGAATTGGTGTTTATCTGCTCCAGCCCCGATCGACAGTGATGTAAACAAATGCCTGGGTGGACACACAAATTTTTGCGGAGGCGGTGAAGGCTTGTTGCCTCTGTTGGTAACTTCTGTGACTCCACTTTCATACACATGTGCTGGACTGGCTTGACTACACCTGCTTGAAGGTGTGCATTTAACTGATGACCGCTCATCATTATTTCCTTGGTTCCTCAGGGCATCTCGTCTACTGGCAATGGCGGAAGGGTTAATAGTCTAGTCAAAAACCTGCATCCGCACGCTCATTTTAGTGTAAAATCAGTATAACAGATATTTCAGCATTCATAATTATAGATAACACAAAACTGCAGTGCAGAGCTAAAAACTAAAGTACTGAATGAAGCATCCTGTTTCTACATTAGTTATGATGGCTTCAGATGTGCTCCTTACTGTCTTGTACAGTAGTTTCAGCTAATCAAAATGCACAACTGCAATATAATTGGACAAGTCAGTTACTCTCGCTCATCTAGTAGAAATACTGATACTATCCCTTGGCCAGCTCATGAATGTGTTTTTCAAAGTGTTTGTCAGTAGCAGTTCATCCTCAAAGGCATCATTTATCGTGACATATCAACAGCAAAGCAGTTTCTTAGGAGAAGGGATTTAAATACAGAACTAGCCTAACAGGTCTCCCATCTGTTTTGGCGTCCATTACCGTGTTACCTTAGAAGGCATTTAAGATACTTTACTGTTGGGGCATTATACATCATCAATTAGCATAATGCTACTTTAGGTGCAGGGATTTGCATTTTTACACCTTGAGGATTTCAAACGATGCAGCTGTGGCAAACAAGGTGACAAAGCAGTCTGGTGTGGGGAGCAGGAGCACGGCTTTGAAGCGAGGCATCTCACTGTAAAACAAAGCTGTAATTTAGAATTACGGGTCCAGAGGGTTTAATAGACCCTGCTCAAATTCCCAGCGTCACCTCGCTTTGGTAAATCATAGGGGTGGCTGAACCTGCTACTTTGTTGTTCACATGTATGAGATTTATCCTGTCGCTGGTAGACTAAGGAAAATCTCGAGAGGAGTTGCTGACAGGAGGCAGAGCAGTGAAAAGAGGGAAGCGAGGAGAGGCTGAGTGAATGGAGAGAAGCTTAAACCTCCAGACCCCAGTAGAATTCTATGATGTTGCTGCAGTTCGCTGAGGATCCTCACTTAAATGAGCATTTTCCTAGTCAAGATAAACAAACAGCTCTATTTGAAAAGCAGAAAGAAATTGACAATCACAAGTTTTCTTCATTTGAAAAAAAGTTTTCTCTTGAATTTGACAAATTTATGACGTGTAGCTTTTCAGACCAAGTTTGACTGAACATGTTAATAAAACAAAGCAACAAGTAGCAGCAAAACTGCTGTAAATAGCTATGATGAAATGAATCTCAGCCTGCCTAAAAGAAGAGAAAGTAACTTCAGATCGATTTTCTAATGAATATATGATTCACAACATTTCTCCTGTTTGCTTCCTGAGATGGATAAGACCAGAGAGAAGTAAAAGAGAAGTGTCCCACATTTGTTATAAGAACAAACACCAGTAATCTCGCAGTAGGTAGTGTTTTTTATGAGAAAAATAGCTGAATATATATGTGGAAAAGTGGTGGTCTGGTCAGTTGTCCCTGCTGTATATTTCTGCTTCCAGTTACTGATAACAACTTTAAGTATCTACAACACAAAGCTCAGGACTTTATTTCTGTGTTTTAATACACCGGGAATGATGAAAGGACGGGCACTCCCGGGCGCTGTAGTGAAATAGTTGGAGGAACGTGAGATTGTGCCTGGCTAGTGGTGTAATCGCACAGGTTTTTTTTAAATGTGAATTTACAGCTTATGAGAGGTTTAGTGACGCATTTTCATATATCATACAGTATGTGGTAATGCCTCACAGATAAAGGAATTTCCTACTGTGAGATCAATGAACTACTACTACTAGTACTACATATGTATGTGTCAGGGGCTTGCTTTTGGCACTTAAGTGAATGTTCGTGCGTGTGTGAGAGAGAGGAGAAGAGAAGAAGAGAAGAGGGAAAGAGCAACAACATAAATGTGTGTACGAGAGGCAGACAGGGAAGGAGGGAAAGAAAGAGTGTGCATATTTATGAGCGAGTGGCTGCTGTAAGCGTGCATGAAGAAGGGGTGAGGGAGTGAGAGGGAGATGAATTGTATTGTGCTCTGTAGTGTTGGGTAGGAGAGGGGATTGAGGTTGGAGACTTGAGATAGCGACTGGGGATCAAGTCATTCAGAGCTTCAAATGGCTTTGAGAAAACCAATCAAACCAGCATACACTCGCCACGTCTCGCTCACACACACCCCCCCCTCCCTCCGGGTCTCGCACATGCATGCACTCAGTCGTACACACACAACATCTTGAGCGGGGTGGAGTTCGCTGCACTATTGATCTGCTTCCACACACACACGCACACATGCATGTACATACTTACACACATTGATTTCTGGTTTGAAATCTCATCTGTCTGGCTCATAGCTAGATGACTGATATGGAACTGTCAGTAAGACACTTAAATAGCTAATGCATCAGCACACACGCACACATGATCAGGGTTGGGTTAAGAGTGATGCATTCAGGGGTAGACAGAGTGAAAGGGACACACTCACCCCTCCTCCAGAATCTGCAATCCATGCAGCCTGAAGCAAACAGCTCTCAACAGTGTGTTGGCATGGCTGTGGCCTGACAGGAACACGCAACTCCCAGACGGCAGCCACACGTAAAATCATTTTGAGCTGCGCAGAGTGAAAACATTTTCTATTGGTGTGTCCATGAAGTTTAATTTAAATGAGATGTCCATGAGCTTTGGTGGTTGTCACATGCTTAAACACTGGACAGCAGTTGACTGGACTTTACAGCTCTGAAAGGTTATCATGACAGTAGTCATTTTTTCCACATTGTCAATAAATGTGATGACAACAGTAGAATTACTTCATTTCGCTTCAGTAATTAGCACTGGCTGTATGTTGTAATGTTTCATTGTTGTAATGTTTCATTGTGTTGCAGTAGTCTGGAGTTTGTATTATTCTCCCCCCTCACATCTTGTTCACTTCATAGTTAGTGAAGTAGGCTATTTTTGACTGCAAAATCCACATTTTGACATTAAAATACACATGATATGTAAGGCAGAGTGCTATTTGATTCTGCATAGTAATGTGTATCCTGTAAAAACAGGCAGCAAGGGAAGGATTTGTTGCAGAGTGGATGGTTAAACTAGCCGACTCCTCCATGTACTGGGAGCTCCCAGCGAAACATGGTGAGACTGGGACAAAACACAGCTGATGGAGGTTTGATGACAGGGAATACATGAAAAGCTGGTTTGCTTGGCAGGTTTGGCTCCCACCCACCCCGGGACTGAGTCAGCTAACATTAAGTTGTGTTTTTTTGCAAGTTATAAAGTTGTGCTTTTGTACAATAACATTAATCAATGAGGCCTGACCCCCAGCTCATCGTATGCTTCATGTAGCTAAGATTAGTTGCTGAAACTATATGGAATTCCTCGAACACATAATGCTGTCACAGATACCACCACCAAGTCAATAAATTCTAGCCAGTGAACAGAACAACGTTTTAGGTGATGAACATCTTGGAAAACACAACAACATACTATGCTGTTGGTAGTCTAGCTCTCTAATGACTCTTAGCCTTATCTCTGGACCACTGAAAGTTGAAGATTGGTTGACAGATGGATGTCATAATATTAGTGGTTGAAATTGGTTTGCTTATTTAAGCATGCATCATATTTTTTTTTACAGGAAGAAAAAATAAATGGATTGGAAATGAATGGATATATAAATATTATTAAATAGATGCACAATATGACATGGTGATGTGATGTAAAAGGGTTAAAAAGGAATTTTTAATTTCATGTTGCCTTGAAGAGCCAAAAATAAGATCGCTTAAAACATGTTTTATTATAGAATTAGAGAATACAGCCAGTAAATGTGTCTTAACTTTTTGTCCATCTCCTTTTTTGTGTCATTTTTCAAATATGAACATTTCTTCCCTAAACCAGGAACAGGAAAACAACTCATCAGGGAGTAACAACCACATTGCAAGAAGGAATTCCACAAATATCTTCGTTAGACAGATTTACAGTTTGTAACCCAGTTTTTGTAGAGTGCTTTAACTACTCCAGTTGACAACCCTCCCGCACCACACAGCGGATAGGATTAAAAGGCCTTTTTTGCTCACCATTTAGAACACTTTCAACTAGTCACTTTTCCTCATGCCTTTTCTCACCTGTCAATCACATTCATGTTAATGATCACACTTCATTTTAACTGTCGCGTAGCTGTCTTCCAGCCCTAAGCTGTTTCCATGACCTGCGGCTGACAATGCTTCACTTCTTCTACGACAAGTAGGCCGCAGTCCCAAAGCAACTTATTATTCATATCGAAATACTGTTCCGATACTGTCGGGTGGCTTTAAAAGGTTACTATCATCCATTACAAAAGGATATTTATGGCTTTAACAGCTTTAATACCCTACTATTCATTCTCCCACTAATGACCAATCAGATGGGAAAGAGAAAAATGTTTTGATATCTCTGGAAACTTTTATACTGAGGAGCTCAGCCCTCTCTCTTTCTCCCCCTCTTGCCTGGCTTTAAACACACTTTGTCTTTCTTTATCTTTTCAGGAGCTTCAGTTTGAGCGTCTGACCAGGGAACTTGAGGCTGAGCGTCAGATTGTCGCCACCCAGCTGGAGAGATGCAAGCTGGGATCAGAGGCAGGCAGCATGAGCAGCATCAGGTAACATGTGAACCTTGTTTTTCTCTGTGTGTGGGTGGTGGTGTGGGGTAGGGAGGAGGTATCGGGTAATGCTGTCCCTGTCTTTTGTGTGTGGCGGTTGGGGTTTTTGTGCAGAAAAGATGTTGTTGTGTGTATGTGTGCTTGTGTGTGTCCTTAAACACTGTCACACAAAACATACATTGTGCGCATATGGGACTTTGGGAACCGTAATTTCCTTGGTTTTATCAAACACATAAGTGTGCCTCTACCTGAGTGTGCGCTCCTACCAACTCACAAGTGTATGTGTAAACTTAGAGGATGATGGAACAGGTTCTGGGTCCTTCATGACACTAACGCTGACTGCACCATTATATACCTTCAACACACGTATGCACTCTCTCACACACACTACAGCATACACACCCTGGGTATTTTCTCCTCGGATCTGTGGAGTGATGTTGCTGGAAAAGAACAGTGTTCCCCCTGCTGTGGGGTGCATTTATCAGCTGGATGGATTGGGACAACACTGAGGTTGCAGGCAAAATCACACACAAGTACACACATACACATCGATGGTATTAGATGGGGTAAAATAACACAGTTTGTGGCGAGATTTACACACATACGGTACTGACAGACGTATGACATAACGACATGAGAGCATGATAACACACTTCACAACATGCCCTCTCTCACTTACTCGACTGACACACACACATACACACGCACCATGATAGTTGCTGAGGGCTCGATAAAACAGACACATCAACACAACCAGCAGCAACATAGCTGAGAGTGTGATAACACACACCTTCACCCACACATATACAGTACATGATCACAAAAAGTCCTCTAGAGACTTTGCTTTGCAACAGACACATTGGTCAAGCGCTAGTATTACACTCCCTGGAACCCCTTTTGTCATATTACAGCATTAATTAGCATATTAGCCACAGCCCTGAAACCCTTCAAAATACTTGATTATGTTCCCTGTTTATAAGTCTGACCTTTCTGTTGCCAAAATAATTTTCAGATGAAGGAAAAGAGCTCTTAACAGAAAGAGGGAGTAAAGATGAAGGAGGGGTGGATAGAGGAGAGGAGATGAATGCGACCAGCATGCTAATTTTGAATTTAGCTCAAACCTTGAGCTCACATATCTGCCCCTCTCTCCTCACTAAATCACTGTCCTCTCACAGTCTCTCTCATACAGGTGTTGCATCCCTGTATGTAAAAATCTTGTGTAAAAGTAAAGTTTGGTGGAAAGTTGGGATACATTTGATACGCCTGTGTGTATGTGCGTTGTTGTGTTTGCATGAATTGTGCTGTGATGTCAAAGAGTCAGGTTCATATAAATTCAGCATCCCTCTGACTCCCTCAGGCAGCGTAATGCATAAGTACACAACCCTGAGGGGGGCGGGCAGGGAAACAGAGCACACCAGAAAAAATAAGACACTTTTGAACTTTCCCAACTCATTCTGTTTGCTCCAGCTGAGTCTCAGATGAGAGTTTTTGGCGAAAGTTGAGGTTGCTCTGGTTTGTGTTGAAGTTCCATTATGTTAATATACCTGGATAGTGATTTAAGAATAAACTGAGCACCAGCATCAAAGACAAAGTAAATACAACTCAAAACTGAAATACGACCTGTACCTGAGCTGTAAATCAGGCACTTTGGCTATTATCATCTTAACCATAAATCTGTTAATGAGTCACATATATTTTTTTGTTTTTAATGTTTGTTTTAATGTCCTGTAGTGATTTTAGTTATATGATGGTGTCTGCTGTTTCCAGTGCCCAGAATTTGGTCTATTAGTTTACATGCCAATGAGACTGCTTTGTTTTTATCACTCTCAGCGTGGTAAGCTAATAAATGTAAAATTAGATGAATTACAAACCAGATGACACTAAAAACTAAGCCTAGTTTGAGTCTAACTTTTTGCAGCACCGATTCAAACCATGCCACACTGATTTGCATTTCCATTACTATTACTACGACTACTGTGCTGAGTCATGCCTGAGATGGGCCTTCTCTGGAGTGGGGCCAAAGCGCACTGGACCCGCCTCCAAGCAGGTAGTGGTGACGTCTCAGCCACTGTGGCGAACCCCTTTTCTCCCCCTTAAACAAGCGTGTTTTGTGAGACTGAACTCTGCAGGAGTAGCAGAGAGAAAGGTATTTTCAAAAGTCAAAAGTATGTGTTCAGCTCTCAGTACTTTTATAGCTTCAAACTGAATCTATGTGGTTTGAAATTTAATTTTTCTCCTGCTTTGCTGTTTGTTCTGTGGGGTATCTGCTTTGTTGTTGTTCGTTGTCTTGTGAGTTAATGCCTATGAAAACTCAACATTTCCTGGTTTTGCTGCTTCATAACAAATACAAAACAAGGGGGGATTCTCCCCCACTCAACTCAGGCTGAGTTCATCTTCACTTAAAAGGCACATCTTTAAGTGTGTAACTGTGTTGTAATGGAGGTGCAAATTCTTGCCGTGCTGGGCTGACAAGCCAAGTCAAACAAAGCCAAGCTAGGTCAGCAGATGTGTATTGATAAAGGGGTATAGACTGCAAGGCTAGTTACCATAAATTTGCACACTTACATATATTTATACGTTTGCATTGATTTTTTTCAGCTCATCTTTCAAACTTTTCTCCCATTTTTACTCCAGACTCTTTGATTTGTTGGGCTTATTAGCCTGATGCCAAGCCAACATAATTCACATATATTATTGCTATGTTTTTGGACAGGTTAGTCAATATTTTTGAATGAGGCAACTGCCAAAGCAAGACTTATCTTGGTAGAGTAATCTAGATGGCTTGCTGACCTGTTGGAATTCATTTTCAGCAAGTTTCAACTCTTTGAAGAACTTTATCTTCCACTGGAACCCAACATGTGACCTGTCACTTTCTTATTTAGATAATAATTTGTGTTAATTTTCCTTACTGGCAACATCATGTGAAATATTCATGCCCGCAATGCTTGTTAAAAGTTTGTATAAGTGTTTTGCAACACTTCACCACAGTTTTATCTGAACTTGTGCATGTTTGGGTGCACTTGCTTTTTATGCTTGTGAGAATGTCTGCTTGTGCATGTGTCTGTGCCAGCAATAGCCTGTCTGCTGTCAAGTCTGCTGTCTCACAGTTGCATCATCTTATGATTATCACATCAGATATGGAGGATTAGCTTTTGTCTGCTGACAGCTCACTATATGCCACTGAGTCCACATCCATCCCTGTGTGTGCTCAAATTTGTCAATGCGTGTCAACTAAAACGTGTGATGTGCATTTGTCATTCCTTTGGTGCTTGTGCACACACACGTGACAGCTCACCTCTGAGTTTTTCCCCCTTTTGTTATGTTTTTTATTCCATTTTGATTGACATTATCGTTTATGCAGCTTCCAATGCCCCTCTCCACCCCACCTTTTTTAGTTCCAAGCCTAAGTATAGATATTAGTGTCTACAATATAACTGTGAATGATCAGAGAGAATCTGATGCTATTCAAAGAGACAGCGCTAACCTTTCCCATGGTCTCCACCATCACCACTCATTTTCCTCTCCTTCATCAGGGTCTCAGTGACAGGCAGCAGCTAAATATAGAGTGTAGTGGCTGGCTCTGAGTGAATAGGTGTTATAATAAAGTATAGGGTAAAAATGAAGGAAGGAGGATGATTTAGTTGGATTGGGAGGAAAAAGGAGACAGTTAAATAGATAAACACTAGGGGTCTTTTATATTTTCTATATAGCATTTTTTGACTTTTAATGAAAAAGCTACTCTCATCTCATCCATCTAAAGTTATATTTCTCCTTTCATGACAGTCTGTATTCTCTCAGACAAGGTTTCCTGTGGGCTTTATGCTGCAGCCACCATATTCACTCAGCAGTGGGTCCATTACTCTGTTAGAAGCCTGTCAGCTACCTGCCACCCTGTAGTTTTGCGTGCGTCTGTGTGTGTATTATTGCTCCAAATGTGTGGGTTTTTGTATACCCTCTGTTTGCGGGTTTGTATTGCACATGCATGGAGCGAGTGCTGTGTTTGTGTTTGCGTGTCTATGTGTGTTCTTGGCAGCCGCTGCGAGCCTGCGTGTCCTTAGTTGTGTTCCGCTCGATAAAGCAATTCAGGCATCTCCACGGACTCCTCCTTAGAGCTGAGGACCCTAAAAAATGCCTGACTGTGGTGCAGAAACCCAGGGCATTACTGACTAACATCTGTTCACACTGTGAACTGTTGGCATGCGACACACACTTTACAGGAAGGAAACCCACACTGGCACACATACACACTCACATGCAAACACGTTGACTCCAAACGCCATGCCGAGACTAATTTATCATTTTTCTAACATTAGTGGTAAGTGGCAGCCAGTGGGAAACATTTGCTCCTGCTGTCTTTTCTGCCTGACTGGCTGTGCAGCTCAGCCCTACAGTGCTCTTTTAAAGGGGTATACCACTGAAGTTATGGTTGACATATTTCAATTAGAATTCATCTGTTTGTTTTTTTTTTACCATGGAGATGCCATACAAACTGATAGAGCACAAAATGATGTAAGGTTACAAATAGGAAATAACATCAAATAGGGAATCTAGCTGCCTAGGTCCTTCCTTCAAATGGGGATAATCACCAAGACAACTAGCTCCATATGTAGAGGAGTGTGATTTCAATACATTTGGAGTCATTTGGGCATGTCATTTGATAGAGTATTCTATAATGATAAAATATCATATTATAAGGATTAAGGTTGATTTATTGGTTAAAAGTTTAAAAGGTCAACACAGTGACCCAGGTTGTTGAGTTCACAGCCCAGTTCAGACCAAAGATTTGTGATGAGAGAGTTGAAAGTTGCTACTACTTGCAATGTGCCGGGTGGCAATGTTACCAGTCATCACAATGACCCTCTGTACTTAAGCTCTTACTGCTGGCTGTTCAGGTGTGAGTGTGATTAAGTGAGCAAGAGCAAACGAGAGAGAGCACGCAACTAATGACGATCAAAGTATAGACTAAATAAATAATAAGTGAGCACTGGTAGCACCAAAGCCAGCGAATCAGTCAAATAAAACAACAAATGTTCTAAAACCAGCCACTTGCGACTTGACAAGCTGAGTCACAGATGACTCCATCAGCCAGCTTGAGTTGAGCTGAGACGGCCTACTGCTGTGACGATAACTACATTTCCACAATACAGCAGTCATGTGATGCCTACTGTGGGGTTGAACTCATTACCGTCATCACTGCAGATCTTATTTTGATGGGTCAGTCTCATTTTGAGATCAGTGCATCTATTAATACATCTGTGGATCAGTTTTGTCACACACAAGTGAGGAACACAGCCTCTGATTGGTTGACGGACTCAACCCAAGGCATCTTGGAATAACCAGTGGGCAGCTAACAACATGTTAACAAAACAACACGACAACAACTGTTTTAAAGACAGGGAAATGCACAGATAACCACAGAAGACATTCAGTGTTGGGTTTATCACTGTGGGTACATTTTACCTCGTTTTCAAAAAGACACCTCAGTTCAAGGCTGTATTACAAATTTTTGAAAGAGGCAAGGCAAGGGCATCTTTATTATTATTTTATTTATAAGGGATATGATCGCACTGAGTTGTCATTGTAAAAATACATTGCTAGGGTTAGCATTAGCTTAACATTAGCCTTTCCTGCTCAGCTTATTTTGGGGCTAACTCTGTCACTTTTTCAGCAGTTGGTAAATAACAGACCAGACTTTTCTTCCTGTTGAGAAGCTGCAGTGTTTATTAACGGACAGACTGGAGCATATAGTGTACATTTACTTCCACATTGACAGCTTACTGCTAAATTGAAGTTTCTGCTCTGCTTTGAGCAGCACAGTAAACTTCTGTGTGTTGAAGGCTCTCCCTTATGCACTGCCCTATTCCTTAAAGGAGCTACACTGTGCTTATGACAGTATGACAATAAGTCCAATAAAATATAATTAAGGCAGTCACGGTAAACTGCTGTCCCACGGTAATATGTTGCTCTGTCACTGTGGTCAGCAAGCCTTCATGTCAACAATGACAGTTCTCCATACATTTTTATTTCAGAAGTTCCAGAATGTTCAACTTTTAGGGCTGGAAAGTATTTGATCATGTAACCAAACAAAACCTGTTCAACTGTTCAAGGCCAAAACACTGGAGTTATTTTTAAATTGATTGCCTCTGGCTTTGAAAAGCCACTGTCGAGTGTATGATGGATCATGAAAATACTAAGGCTCCTCTCATCTATTCCATTACAGCCAATTGTAGTAAAACGTGGTCTCAGCTTTATGAACTGTGTGCTGGCTTCTCAGCGTTTTTCATGAACAATCAAATGAATCATCCATAAAACTTAAACTCAATTCTAAATGCATTAATTTTCACACAGACCAGCAGATTGCAGAACTTGTTTCACTTGTGCCCCACCAGTGTTTTGCGGCTCACAGAGACATAATGCAGATAAACCCGTAATTCCTTGACAGATTCAGATCATTGAAGGTCCCATGGCTTTGGACTGCCTTGCAGTGACCTTGCTGGGCATTCTGGGACACATTATTGGTACATTAAAGCACTGCCCGTGAACTGTTGAGGAAATAATGTGAAGCTGGCTACTAAGCTAATCGTAACTCGGGGCAGTAGATTATGAGGGCCATATATGAGATGTCACATGAGCTTATGGATTCACTGGCTAAATTTAATTATGTTGTTGTCATATTCCACTGGCTACACGCGAACATAGTACCAGCTTGGTGCCTCGTGGCTAATATTATGGAGTATTTATGCATATATGATGTGATAGATGACAAAATGTAGATATTACAGCAATCAGTTATGCTTTAGAACAAATAACGCACACTGAGAAAGTGTTGTAAAGCCATGTCGTTAAGGGAAAATGGAGTAGCACGCAAAAGTCGATTGTAATTCAGCAATTCTTTTAAAGCAGAAAGGTCATATTAGATAACAGGAATCCAAGCCAAGGAAGGCAGCCCCTCAGTTGGTATGCAGATGACAAGCGAAGTTGAGCGAAACAAATGTGACCTCTAAATGAGTGTTTTGTCGTGCTTAATGGAATTGTTAGCGTCTAGTGGAGAGAAATGGGAGTATCAATGCTGGGGGCGGGGGAAAGCAATGCAGAAAGAGTGAAGGAAAGAGGGAGAGAAAAAGAAGGGACAGAAGTAGAGGAGGACAGAGACAGAAAAAGAGATAGATGGCTAATAAATAGCTTTCATTACCCTGTGGCAGCCACAGAATACAGTAGGTTCATTGATTTATTATTTTTCATTTTTTTCCTGTTCTTTCTCTCTGTCTCTCTGTGTTTTTAGCTTCCTCTTGTCTCATTTTCTTTCATGTTAGTCTTTCTCTTATCTCCACATCTATCTCTCTATCCTCTAGTGTTGATCCTTAAGTTTTACAAATACTTTGTGTTATTACTGTGCTAATAAACTGAACTGTCTGTGTGTATTCACTCACTTGCAGGACAGTATATCTAGGACTGGATCACCATGAGCAGTTTGTGTATATGTGTGTATATGTGTGGGATAATCACTTTTGATGAGCTCTGTTGACCAGACGTTCCCTTCGGCCATATCATTTATGTATCCTGCTGTCATGTATTTATGATGCTCACGGGTTGAAGCATGTGGATTACGTCTATTTTGTAAACAGACAGATCCTGGCCTCAGGCGTCACTGAATTTTTTTCTACTGCTGTTGATGCAGTTTGATGCGATTTGTGCAACTAAGAATTGCAATACAGAAGAGAGAGAAAAGGGAAATCATTTTCCCCCTCTGCTACCAGAACATTGGTGGTGTTTGTATGTGTGCCAAAGCCTAAATTATATAAGATATATCCTAATATGTCATAAGTAGGGTTGGTTACAATCACATTTGAACCAGTATGGTACCGGTACCTGGAATTTGGTACTACTGTAGTGCTTGAAAACTGTAATATTTCCCTGTTATTAGTATGCAGTTCATGAATATTGGTTTCATGTTCAGGTTTTGAACAAACTGAAGAATCTCACTCATCGTGTGCTAAATAGCAGGTTGGGATGGAATTTCAGGCACAGTGTCTGAGTGTTAGCTAACGTTGATAAAAATGCTAAGCCAAAGTCAACTAAAACAGTGAAAAAAGCCCAGTTGTCGTCAACAACGACTTATCCAACGAGCTAATCAATCACCTGAAGATGTTGATGAAGTTGTCGATGCCTCACTTAAAGTTTTGTTGTCCATTGAGGGTTCAGTTTAAGTTTTTAGGCCCTGGCTGCCGGCCTGCTAACATTAGCTGTGGCTGCTGTGGGGGGCTTGGCTTTCAGGCACATTCTTATGTATATTTTGTCTTTGGTTTGTGTTACCCTCACCAGCTTTTGCAATAGATATTACATAGAGTGTTGTTTGTTTTTGAGTTTTGAAAAGTGTGACCACACTTGGGACCACTCTGGCTCACCTCTGTCCTCACTCACTGTTATTTGACCAAGCTGCAGGGGAAACACTGCTCTCTTGTTCTGTTTCTCAATTCGTTTCAATAGGCATGACATTTCATAAGTTTTACCAAAGCACAATTACAATATTAAAGACAATTAACAATATATAAATAGCAATTGTTCATAAAATAAAAGACAATGAAATAGATAGGTGAAAAAATACAGTATACAAGTAAAGTAGGAAATTAAGTATTATTCATTTAAATCAAGTACAACAGATGAGTTCAACTACATATATTATAATAATAATATATTTGCTTTTATAGTACTATATACCACACAATAACTGTCTTATCCCAGGGATGTCCCCACTGGGACAAGACAACCACTGATCTAACAGCAAGAAACAAGCAAACAGATGGAGGTGGCCGTGGTAGGCTGAGTACAATATAATTTATAAATATAAATTTCTATATATCTGTGTCCCACTGGTTATCTCTTTTGTTGTGGCAGGAAGTGACGGATTTGGCAGCAAACACAGCACATTAATTCTTGTCTCCCAGAAAGAAGGGTGATTTCCCCCTTTCAGTTAAACTTTGAAAATGGGGCAATATTTTTCAAACTTTGGAAAAATTCCTCTCTGATATTTATGTAGTTTTCGCATTGTGTCAAAAACTGTTCTGCTTTCTGCTTCTTCAGCTCCTTCATCCAGTGACGGCGCAGTCTGTCCTCTCTGGGCAGACAGGCCTGCTTGTGTCTGCCCTTCTCTATTGCTAGATTGTGGTCACTCAGTTTGTGTATTGTCAATGTTTTTCTTTCTATACTCTTAAGTTACGCTCAGCCAGATTCACTCCCAGGTACCGAAATTTGACACTGATTGAATTCACGTGAATTGATACTGAGTAATAGCGACATAATTCAGCTGTTACCATTAAAAATCCTGTACCCAATCCTAGCTAAAGCCCATATTATAAGGGTATAACCTAATATGTCATAAGGTAATGATAATCTAAGTGCTATCTTTTAGAGCCTGCAACTGTATAGTCTTCATTAATTCATGTGACATTAATCTGGTCTGTTGTTCAAATGATAGTAAGTGATTGTATGCAGGTGGATATGTGGTATGTTGGCTGAGTGACAAGGACACACATAGATATACTGCATGTATGCCTACACACAGTGTTTTCATTTTTGTTCAGCTGTTTGTGTGCCCTGGTTTATATGCTGCAGAACTAGTGAGCATCAAACATTAATGCTAGTAAACATATTGAACTGATACACAGAGATACAGATTGAGAGACGAAAAAGCGTGTGAGTGTGTGTGTGAAAGATAAAGTGAGAGGGATAGCAAGAGGGAGGGAGAGGGAGGTGTAAAGTTCATGTCCTGAGGCAGTAACAGCTTTCTGATTGTGTTGTTCAGACTTACACATCTGCCCAAAGACCCCTCGGGTAGGTCAGAGAAAGGTAAAGCCTGAGTGTCCGTGTGTGTGTGTGTGTGTGTGTGTGTGTGTGTGTGTGTTGTGTGTGTGTGTGTGTGTATGTATGCAGTGTATGTGAGAGAGAGCGCGAGAAAGAGAGGCAAAGCGAGAGAACAAGAGCAATGAGTCACAACACACATGCTTGCCCTGCTGTGCGCTGGTGCCCTGTCCCAGAGCCCATAGAGGACTATTTATTCTAATCAAGCTGTGACATTTAGTTCCACTCCAGCAGGGACCAGTGCCAGTCTTTGTGCTGCATGTACGAACACACCCACACGCGTACCCGCACATTTCCTCACCCTGTGCCCAAGACTTTTCTCAGGGGCAAACACATTTACTGGACTATAAAGTTGTCCTACCCTGAGGAGCAGACATTCGCAGCAATGGCTTGGGCTTAGTTTTCACACGCTTTAGAGTTGATCACAGCAACTAATATGCCCTAGACACGTGGTGAGCACCAGAAACATTTTAAAAAGTCCCATTGTTGTGATTGAATTGTTTAAATGCTCTGTCATTTCTTTTTTTATCTCTCTTCTCTTCTCTCTTCTCTTCTCTTCTTTCTCTTCTCTTCTCTTCTCTTCTCTTCTCTTCTGCCATTTCATCCAATTTTCTCCAATCTCTCTTACTTTGCTCTCTTCCCTAATTTTCTCATCTTCTTCTTCAGAACTTCGGTGTCTTAACAGAACTAAGAGTCTGTGTTCATGCTAATGGCCCTGTGAAGCTGTACAGCATAGAGGTGCTTTGAGCTAAATGTTAACATCAGAATGCTATAATGCTCACAGTAACATTGTTACCATGCTGATGTTTGGCATGTATAATGTTTACCAATTTACTATTTAATTTAGCATGTTAGCATGCTGACATTTTCTAATTAGCACTATATAGGAAGCACACCTATGGCTGATGAAAATGTTCTTACTTATGCTTGTATATGGTCAAAAATTAAAGTATTTGATAAAACAAATCTTGACCTGATGATGGCGCTAGATTAAAATCAGTGGATCACCAAAGCTATTATGATTTATCTTGTTAGGAACTTAAATAGCAGGACCAAAATTCATAGAAATACATCCTATAGCAACCTTTTCAAATACAGATGTCTGTTGCACCCCTTGGAGTCTCATACTGATGCACAAGTTACCTTTTAGCAGCTGTATGAGATGCTGCCAGATGTGGATGGGTTTACACTGAAGTAACCTGAAAGTTCGGTTGGTCTCATACAGCTGCTCTTGGGTACCTTGTGCATCTGTACGAGTCACCGCGGAGTGTGACAAAATGTTGGTATTTGATGACTTGGGAATAAGAAAGGGCTTTCTGTAGTTGTTAAGACATTTCACCAAAAATTTAAAATGTCACTCTCATGGTGGCATTAGAGGACAATTAGGGGCATCACCTAAAAGGCTTCGTCCTCTGGGGAACCTGAATACCTGAATACTAATACAAGGCAATAGTTGTTGAGATATTTAAGTCTAGACCAAAGTGGTAGGGCAAACAAGTGACTTGCATTGACATCCATAGTTCCCCACTGCTAGCATAGCTAATACAAATAAAAATATACTTGCTGTGTATTTTTTTGTTAATTTGTTCTGTGCTTAAAGTTGGCCTCTGTGTCCTTTTTAATGGCCCAATTAAAGTGTGGTTTGAATTAAAGTGTCTTTAACATTTTATCATGTTGCACTGTATGAACTCAGTATATTCTAATCATTTTTATGCTACATTATTGCATCACTTTAATTTGAAATGAGTTTGGAGATGTGCATTACACACACAGGTGATTTCTGCTGGATTTAATTTATTGGACAGGTCCATCACATTCAGACAGCTTTTAGACTTCATCATGCAGTTATCATTTTACAGCTTTCTCTGTGCTCTCTTTCTGTCCCTGACCACCCTCCTGTTTTTGCCACGGCTAAAATACTATCCAATTACATTCCTTTATCTCACTATACCCCACTCTCGTCTCCTGCGTTGGGTGATAATAGAGGGATCCATCACACCATTAGCTGCAGGCGGTTTTATAAGCTCAGCAAAATGCTGCATAGAGAGAACTCAAATTATAGGCCGCTGCATTATACCTTAAAATACGCCTTGTGTTTGGGCCTGTGTGTGTGTGTATGTGTGTGTCTGTGTGAGTGATGATGATACCGCGAGTCATGCTCCCTCCTAATGACTGATGATGCATTTCCAAGAGGAGAGGAGAAAAATGGTGGCAGGTGGCGACATCTCTCACACTGCTGTCGTCCCCACTGTCTATCTTTCTGTCTGCCTCTCTCTGTGTTGTTTCATCTCTCCCCCTATCTATCTGTCTTTGCTCTTAAATTACGTCTTGGCTTTTTGCATTTTTTTTCCTCATATGACACATCTCACTGTATATGGAGAAACCCTGCATTTGGCTTTTGTGTTTCCTTAAAATGACTTGATAGCAATGTTATGAGCCAACTCAGCTGCCATTTAAATGAAAATGATCCAGTTAAAGGCCATTCAGACTTCATACAATTAAAAAAACTGCTATTATACTGATGTTGCTGATTGACGAATGCACTTTTATCTCAGCATCCCCAAGTAGAAAGTCAGAGGTCAGAGTCAGCTAAAGAAAAACACTCAAGTGTGCAGGCAGGGATTTAGGGATTGATTGTTGCTCAGGGACACTTAAGTACAGCCAATGTATACCAAGTATACTAAGAGCTTAAATCTTGCTTGTCCAGTCGATGGCTGATCTCTTGAACAGTAGCCAGAGAAGTGGATACTCTGATCCTCCGAAGCATCCAGCTAAAAGAAACAATTTGCTAAAACATGAAAACAAATGGGTCTGCTTTGCTTTGTACATTCCACTTTTTCATTTTAATGAGTAGCTGCATGCAGTCGATTTTTTTTTAGCTTCTTATCCCTTATGGTGAACACAGTGCCTGCTGTCCATCCTTACACCTCAGCTCATTTATTGTTAGGGTCACTGTCTTATTTGCTACTACTGTGATGAAGAATTTTGGATTTGCCAACACTATTTTCTAGTTTTGGACAACTCAGATCCCGCAGATGGCTGTCAAATTTAGCTCAAGGCGACAACTTGAGTAGCAGAACAGCACAGAATAAGTGTGTCAAAATCTCATCTTTGAATAAAGTGAATAAATGTACTTTTTGTTTTGTTTACACAAGATACAGGATTTAAAATCTGAATTGCACCTGTTTCTCTTTCTACTCCTCATTTTTTCCAATTGCAAGAAGCTTTCTATCAAGAAGTACAAACAATATACTATATATATTGCAAAATTACAGTACTTTTGCTAATTTATCCTAATGAGTGACAGCAGTAAATGAACAGTTTTTACTGAATTGCACTTGTCTTTTTTCACATATGTAGTTGTCGGTTGTGGTACTGAGGGTATGTCTTTATTTTGTCAAAATATGCATAATACATTTCTGTGTTTTGTGACAGAGAGATAGCCGAGTAATATAAACTTACCTGGGTATTCATGTTTGCCAGTGACATCCTTGAATTTGGGAGATTCAAATCATCATTTGGAGACCTCTCAGTCGAGTGAGATTCTTCCAGTTAAACAGTCCCCCCACCCCCCCCCCCCCCTGAGTCAGTGTGCATTACCATAACAGGATAAAACAGCTTACAAAAATGCACAGGGATAATGTGTGCTGGTGGTGAACTGACGAAAGAAGGTGAAATGAGCTGGTTGGTAAACAAGTTGTTTATTTAGTTGCGTCATTGTACACAGAGCAGGGCAACAGCATCTTAGGCTGTAAACTTTACAAACCGAGCCTCAAAATCACCACAAATCACAAAACTAGCTGTGATGGCGCGGAGAAGAGTGATAGAAATGGAGTGCAGGTGATGTGCTGTCAGCCACTTCACCACAGAGCATGGCAGGTGATGCTCGCTTAGTTTGCTTGTGCTCGTTTTTGCCACTGACAGACTTAGACTGATATTTCCAACTGTCTGACAGCATTATGGAGGGGATCACTAAAATGAGAGACCTTTTTTAAAGAGTAAGATATGTTTTATTTAACCAGAAACAGCTGTTTTATTGCTGTCGACAAACCAGCCAGACTCCATTTACAGAAAATCCAGTTATTTTAGAACCATCTTTGTCAGCTTTATTCAAACTCGACAGAAACAAAATAAAACTCACCAAAAACGTCTTGGTTCATCATCTCACTGTTCCAGCAACCACCAACTCTAGTTTTGTCAAAATAAACCCTTAATTCATGGCATGAAGGAGTGTAGAGCCCACAGTGCCATAGGATTTTACATGTGTATTATAGGAGGACACACACTTGTTCCTACTGGTAAAATATACTGGGCTGATATAGGAAATGAGTGTAGCGCCCAGAGCTGGGGGAAAAAAAAAAAAAAGTGAATCGTGGAATATTCGTATTGAACGGCCAAATCTGATTCGAAAAATTTCTGTGTACAGTAAAGTCTTAGTTTAAACCCTGTCAAAAAATTTTGTCAGCTTTCTGTCAGTGATGGCCATCAGCTATTTGGCCACTTTGTACTTTTTTTAGACTTTTAGATTTCCAATATGTCATATAATTTCCTTTTCTTTAAAGTGATGTGGTTATTTCAAATTATATCCCTCTGTCTGTCACCCCAGCTGTAGATGTTAAAGCGGATTGATAGGCCATGTTTACTCCTGTAGGAGTCAGCAGCTGGTGTCTCCATGTCAGTGGCAAGGAGACGGAGGCCTGCAGGGCCAGCAGCAGCAGCAGCAGTGTGTGTGTGTGTACACGTGTGTGCATGTGAGTATGTATATCTGTGCACCCGTGTGTATGTGTGTGTCCTCAAGCTGAGGGGAATCGGGGGTGTTTGGTTCATTAAACATGCAAATGCATGCTTATCTTCCCCCAACACCAGATAGTGGTGAGAATAGATAAGAACCAACCAAACCATGCCAGAGAGGCAGACACAGAGAGAAAAACAGAGAGAGTGAGTGTGATAGAAAGAAACTGAGAGAGAAACACTGAGACAAAACACAGACAGCAAGAGATAATAAAAAAAAGACACAAGAAAGAGATGATTCCAAAAAGCAAGGTGTAGAGAAAGAACAGAGACGAGAGGGTGAGGGCCACAGAGAAATGAGCTTGTTAACAAATGCGGTGGATGGTAATGTCTCCCCAGAGCTTATATAATACCACACCTGATGGCTATTTGAACACATGCGTTATCTGTTTTCTTTGCTTTTGATATAATTTGCCATTTCCCCCATGGTAATATTTTATGAGTGTGCAGTGTGTTTGTTTATCCATGTCACTCATCCATCACTTATTCGTCAGACAACTCTGATCACATTTGAACAAAATATGTAAATATGATGCATCGCTTAGCTGCTTTTGGCATTTTCTAAATTACAATGATCGGCCCAGGGGAGCGCTGTAATTACAGGTCAAAGCAAGGTGATAAATATGTTACTGATTGGCTGTGAGGGATACTGTGTGATTTTTATTTGTTCATGTGTTTATTGTTGTTTTGTTTGTCAAAGAAACAATGGGCCACCAATGTTTTCTTATTTTTTTCTTTTCTCTTAGGTAATAGAAAAGTTTTCAAGTGGTTGAGAGCACTTTTACCAAGATCAGAGAAAAACATTTTCTTTTCACAGTCTACAATTTTTTTGACTGCTGCAGATTAAAAAATAGTTAAATATTTATAATTATTAGTTATAATAATGATAATTATTGTTTATATAGATTTATTTGTTTTAATTATAATTCAAATACCTATAGTTATACAATAATCAAAAAAATATTCAGTATTTCACCTAGGTTGACTACTTTTGCTTCACAAATTTGCTGCTTTTATATATGTTATATCACCTTATATTCAATAGTTTAGGAATTTTAGACTGTTAGTCAAACAAAACATGTAATTTGAAGACAACTATGGAGCCCATTTCTGGGTGTAATGTAATAAAAGGTTAGAAGACAAAATACAAAATATAACTAAATTTATAATTTGAGAAAAAAAAAAGTTAAAATTTTAAATAAAAGAATTTTAAAATTTCCCTTCAAGTTGCTGAAAAATAGCAAAAATTATTTCTTTTCAAATTTCTTTTAATTTACCACCAACTACATAAAATTAAAAAAACAAAGTAAATATGTTTCATTCTAAGACTTATTTTTAACTCCTTGCACTCACTTACTTCAGTCATTGTGTGCATGGCATTCGCAGCATCAGAACTTCAATCTCACTACTGCTGAATTCTTCTTCTTACAACATCCCAAATTTTCTTGCTTGTGTCAGAGTGTTTACACAAAGTACAACACCTCCCCTTATATGTATAGTGTTCAGGGGGCCTTATCTATGCTAATAACAAACATCTGGCCACACCCCATCAAGTGTGATTCATCATTCAACACACCAGGATAAGGGCAGATTTGGATGTTTAAAGAACATGTGGTGTATCTGGAATTGAATTATTTTATTTTTTCTCTTAATAGAAAATTAAGAGAAAATATAAGAGACAGTTTAATAGACTGTTGCTGTATATGGCCCACTGTGTTGTTTCTAGCCCACATGTTCAACGCTGATGTTTTGTGCCTTATCAGTGCTGAAGGGGGTCCACCTTGTGCTGAAGTTCCCCTGAACTCGTTATATAAAACTTTCAGTGTGTGTGCATCATTTGATTTCACACACCTTTTTGACTTTGGTGCTTATAATTATTCTGAAGGAGTGTGTGCGCGTGTGTGTGTGTGTGTCAGTGAAGGCAGTTATTAGTATGCATTTATGTGGGATTATAGTCTCTGCTTTGCTGTCAATTCAACAGGAATGGCTGCAAAAAAAAAAGCGTCTGTGCATTCATCCATACAGAGACGCAGAGATGTTTTGTTGACCACACACTCAAAAAGCTTGACAAGCTATTACGGTGCTTTTTAATATGCAGTGTTTGAGGTGTGTGTGTGTCTGTGTGCGAGTGAGTGAGTGTGTATGCAGGATCAGACATGTGTGACACCCTGCCTGCCTGCCTGTCTGCTGCCTTGTAGGCATGTATTTTTCTGTGTTTGAGTGTGTGTGGTGACAGTGTGATCAGTGTTGAGGAGAAAAGGTTTCCATTTAACAGGATTAAAATAAGCTGGTTCGAAAAATGCCAACTGTAATTCATAACAGCTCTGGTGAAAAACACAGTGATCACAGAGGAGATGCATTGCAGAAAAATAGGTGATTACTTGGAGTGTTAGATATGAATGGGTTGTTTAGTCAACATTAGGTCTCTACTGGGATCAACAAAATATTGCCACATTTTTAAGTTTAAGTATTCCTAATGTAGTGTATTTCTACCTTCAGTATTATAATCTACAGTAAGTAGCACCTGGAAAATTTATCTTCCTTCCAATTATGGAATTTCTGAAGTTTTATGGAATTACAAGATATTCTCCAGACCAGGGAAATCTTGAGATTTGATAGATTTTCTTAGGATTACCAGAAATATAATATAGAAATATATCTTTCACAGGAATATCATGTCACAATTATAAATGACTTGTCATATTCACTGTGTAACACAAAACCAACAAGAAACAGGAAATAAACAAATATGTAGATGAATAGGTAGGAATGAAGGGAATGAGAGGAGAGGTTTAATACTCCACTGGCACAGATACCTACATATTGTTGTTTGTAAGCTCGACCAACCACCTCGTTTACTTTCACTGGCTATATTTAGAACCAGTACTGCAGGTGGAGTTGGTGATGTCCAGAGACTTGGGGAGAACGAGAGAAGCAAACGCGAGGGAAAGAGAAGAGATAATAGCAGAGGTGAGGAGAAGATGAATAGATAAACAGTATAGATAAAGGGAGACAAATGGGTGAAACTCAAAGATATTCTCAAAGTATTTAAAGTGACAGTTCACCCCAGAATTAAAAACATATATTCTTCCTCTGGCCTGTAATGCTACTTGTTTTGGTATGAGTTGCAGAGTAGAGATGTCTGCCTTCTTTCAACCTTGCTGTGAGCAGCTTCACAAAAAAACTTTAGCTGCAATGAGTAGTCAATAACTTGATTAGTTGTCAGCTACTAAATTAATTGCCAACTATTTTGATAATTGATGAATTGCTTTGAGACAGTTCAACTTCTCTGATTTCAATTTTTTTTCAAATGTGTATATTTTCTGGTTTATTTAGTCTTCTATGACAGTCCACGATTCAATTTGACTTTTAATTTGAAGATCACGATTTGATTTTTTTGATTTGAACATTGTTTTTTAGCAATTACTGTTATACAGTTATTAAACTGTCAAGTCTTGATTTTTAAAGATCAACAGATAATTGGTTTTATGCCCTGACAGCTGTCATTTACGTTTTCAAACTCTTCTTCAGAATGATCTGATACCATACCTGACCTGACCTGACCTGACACCCCAAGTAGGCAGAGGTGGAAAGAAAGATAATTCTTGGAGATTCTGGGGTGATTCTGTGTTTGATTTGATTATTGAAATTGAAAACTCACTCGGATCAAATTGCGATTGAACGTTGCAGTTGTGACACACCCTTTTGGGTTGTGGACAAGCCAAGACATTTGTCACATTGGGCTTTGGAAAACTGATCCACATTTTTCACAATTTCACAATTTCTGACATTTTTCTGACTTTTATGGACCAAACAACAATCAAATAATCGAGGATATGATTGACATGTTCATCAGTGATGATAATTGATTTTACTTGCAGCCCTAATAGGAACTATTTTATGTCTCTGTAACTCAAACCAAAATAATCTAGATGGATAAATAGCTCTACAGGTCAGAGTAAAAATATTTTTTGATTTTAGGATGAACTGTTCTTTTAAGGAAAAATGTCAAGCTGTAAGTGGAGGCAGCAGTGTACGGTATATACAGTATTTGTCCCAGTGAATCTGTGCATGGGCTTTAACATACAGGACTTAGAAACATGGCTGCTTTCAGGTTTTTGTCCTCTTACTCTGTTGTCCTCGAGAGAGAGTGCTAGAGGGCCTCAGAAAACTCTGCATGGGATGTTGTGTGTGTGTGTGTGAGAGAGAGAGAGAGCGAGAGAAAGACAGAGAGGGCAAGCGTGAGAGTAAGAATATGAGTGAGTTTGTCCTCTTGAGGCATCATACCCTGCGGCCAAAGGAATCAATGCCTGGAGCAGTTTGAGAAGAAGATTTTATAGTGGAGGCATCCCAGGTGATAGGTTGTGTGTTTGTGATTGTGTGTGTATGCGTGCCAGGGACAGGTTGTTTAGGTGTCTACCTGCGTGCACACATCTGTGCCTGACCTCTTCTTTTCACAAACCCAACTTCACTTTAACTTTGTGAAGCTCACAAGGCTTTGTCATTAATATGTACCGACAGTGTGAAGAGGACAAAAATCGACAGAAAAGACAAACTGTCTGTTTAGACTCCAAGCCTTTATTCTGCATCGTTACCTCGGTGCCTACATGAATACTAAAGCCTTCAGCAAACTAAAAGACAGGACAAATGATTGATTGGATTCATTCATTGAAACATAAAGCAATGCTTGCACTATACTGTGCTGTGCTGCACAAAGCATCACATTCCCACAAAGACTTCATAGAGGATTTAGATTAACACAATAAAGCCAGCAAGTTTATTTCCTGTGGGCCAGGGGTTGGATGTGGGGGCAGAGTCCTCCCAAGAGCCATAACTGCGTGCTGTGATTACACTTTTCATTGTGACTTTTATCACCTGCTCTGGATGCTCCCAAATCGATTTTTGTTTGCATTGTAACCCAATGAGTCAGACGGTGTCCTGGGTGGTGAGAGTCACTCGATGATTTAAAACTGACATAATCTGGAAGAATTCCTGTAGAGAGTCATAGTCTTCAAGTTTTAACTTGTATATGAGCAGTCAAAGGAGTTGGAGTGTTGCAGGTTAAAGACACAGTTCACCTCAAAATCCAAAATACATATTTTTCCCTCTCACCTGTAGTGCTGTTTATCCATCTAGACCATTTTTGTGTGAGTTGCAGTTTTGGAGATATCGGCCCAAGAGATATCTGTCTTCTCTCAGATGCAATGGACCTAGATGACACTCAAATTATGATGTTCAAAGCGCCAAAAAAATACATTTGAAAAACTGAATAGCAATGTCTCTTACCAGAAATCATGACCTGATTTCTCAAGATAATCCACAGGCCAGTGTTGGATTCCAGACCATCTTAAAGAGACTAAGACAAGACCAAGACCAAGACTAAGACCAAGGCAGGATGAAGCGAGAGACAAGAACAAGTGCTGTCACACCTCAACCTCTCTTAACCAATGAGGGAGTGGTACTGTGGTGTGTACCGTTTAATGTCCGAGCTGACGTCACAGTAGGTAACAATGTAACATTACTTTAAGAAGGCTACAGTAGCTACATACTCATCATTGTTTATCATGCCATTGATCTTCTGCAATATAATTACCTCCTAAACCATAAAGAGTTCATCTGAAAAACAGCGTCTAAAATAAAACCCACATCAGTCTGTAAATTCTGTAGATAGCTAGCTCGCTAACGTCATGTTTTTGCTTGTGATAAACAACGACGAGACAGGCCACATAAAGCAGTTTCCTATATAAAATTATGTTTTATTGTTAGTTAATGTTAGCTCAATATGAAATGCTACATGCTACAGTACCACTCCCTCACTTGGTCTTGACTCTGTCTCCTCCTGCCTTGGTCTTGGTCTTGACTTGGTCTCAACCCCTCAAAGTCTTGTCTCAGTCTCGATACACTTTGGCCTTGGTCTTTACTTAGTCTCAGTTTAACTGGTCTAGACTAAAACACTTATCTCAAGTAACCAGGTGTTCTGGAAAGAAACATTGCTATTGAGTTTTTCAAATGTATTTTTTTTTTGATACTTTGAGCACCATCTAGTTCCATTATACTGGAGAGATGGTAGACATATCTATAGGCGATATCTCCAAAACTCAGCAACTCATACCAAAACAATCTAAAGGGAGAAATAGCTCTACGGGTAAAGGGAAAAATATGAATTTTTGATTTTGGGGTGAACTGTCTTTTAAGTGTGCAATTCTGTGTGAATGTACGTTGTTCGCATTCTGTATACACTAAAGCATATGTCTATAATGCAAATTTGCCCTGTGTCTTAAACCACTTTTTTTTACTGTAGGTACTGTTTTGCTTTTAAAATGATGGATATCCTTTGTCTGAGTGTAGGTGTGTGGGCAGATTTCTGTGGTGCCTGTTAGTTGCTTTGTGCCAGTTTAATTTGTTATGTCTACTTTTTGTTTTTTCCTGAACCTGTCTCCTCTTTGTATTATTTTATCTCCAGTTCTTTGAGATGTGCTTATGACAAATAGCCTTATAAAGTCAAACTTGCATGAATCATTAACAGACCTCACATTGAAAGTCGTTTCATGATCAAATACATGACAACTGTTATTAATCCAGAGAAACCAACCAAAGCAATCATGTTAAACACTACATGTGCATATAAATTGGCCCATTCTGGTCGTAAATCTGGTCTGAAAATAAAGTTGGCTTATGTGCTTTTTATTATGTCTCCATGAGGCCAGCTGTCTCATGGCTAGCTTCAATGTGCTAAGGTTGGCATCTGTTCTGAAGCTCAGGCCCTCAGGTACCTCCCCTGGCTATTTTCCTCACAAAAGAGACTGTTTCTCTGCTGTCCTCTCTAGATGAGATGAATCAAGATAAAAGGAGAGCAAAGAAATTGACTGTAGTGTAAAATGATGAAGTCCGTTTTATAGAAAGAGAAGTAAAAACATCAAACTCTAGGTCTGTCTTTTTTCCTTGTGCTGTAATGTACTACAGGGATCCCCTGAAGTTTTAAAAAATGGATGGCCGAAACTTATTCATAATGGACGGGGAGAAAGTGAAGGGTCTTGATCACTAAACAATCTCCTTCAAGAGTACTCTGAGGCCTTGTTTATAAGTCTTTAAAAGGCAAGCTCACATGAAGCTCATCAAATAGACCAAATCAGGAAGGAGTAAAATGGAATGTGGAGGTGTTTGGATGGGGGACCCTACTCTTGACATACCCACACAAAGTGATATTTTACTGTTTTAAAACATGTTGGAAAGTGTTACTTTCTATTATGTACACCTGCAGTGTGGAACATTTATTGTCCTCGGGTAACGCTGTAATTACCATATTCTTTCTTATTTCGTCCCCTCATTCTCTCGATATCAATTTGGAGAGAGAATGTTCAGGGCATATTCAGGATACAGGCTGAAACTGTGTAGATATAAATTTCCTTGTTTGAAAATGAATTAGAGGCAGATTTATTCATTTAGTGGTGTCACCATGAAAGTGATATGGGGACTGAATAGAATTCTTAAAAACATTAACATAGAATAGAAGAAGCACTAAAATAAAAATAATAATAAAAAGAGGTACGTCGTTTTTGCTGCATGTAGTGGTACGATTCAGTATTTATTTGAAGTGATAGGGTCACATGGAAGGTATTGAAAAAACTGTAATTATTTTCTATTAGAATAATTATGCATTGAAGGTTTTGAAAATAACATTGACTTTTTGTCATTCAAACAGTAATTTATCAACATTCCCTAAATGAAACATCTGTGATTACGAACGAGGGCTTGGAGTTGATCCAACAGTCATCTGAGGGTGTTTTCACATTTGTAGATTGGTTCATTTGGTTCAGAACAAGGAAGAAAGAAAAGATCAATGCACCATTGGGACTCATGTGGGGACATGAAACCGATGACTGACAGAAGTTTATGCAGCACTTGTTTCATCTGATCAGGTAGACAGGACAAAAGGTTTATTCAGGGCTAATTACTGTGGGATTGCTGTCACAAACTTGGATTTAATGGACTTAATGAATGGGCAAAATACTTGGAATAGGGTACAAGAAGAGCAGTTTTAAGAGCCTTTGACTTGTTAATCAGGCAAAATACCCACATCAATGGCATTCTGTGTTTTCTAAATGATCTGCCAAGTACAAAAAGCTCAAAAAGTGGCTGCTGATGTTTGATAACCAGTCCCATTTGCTTCTGTAACTTAAGCTTACCTAGCTTTCATTACAAACACACATTAGTTTCCCTCACAATTACCTTGATCTCGCAGGAGTTGTAAATGCATTATTTCCCCCGTTGTCGCCACACTTGAGAGCTTGTGTGACATTGAAGTGCTTGGTGACTTGGTATAAGCACACCAAAGCAGTTGCTGATAAATAGCACAATAGTTTTGGCATTTTGTTTAGAATTTTCAAGAAGGCAACGACCAAAAAAACGAAGGCCTTGAGTTAGATATGCAGGGAAAAACCTGTTAACCTGTTTTTTTTGCTGCAATCAATATACTGTAGGCCCTTGATTTAACTGCAGTTGTTATCACAATGTGTGTGTGTGTGTGTGTGTGTGTGTGTGTGTGGTGTGGTGTGTGTTTTCTTGCATTCCTTCATGCATGCAGAAAATCTTCTTTTCTGCTCTCACATTTAATGGACATAATTTTAGAAATTTGATTGGATTTCTGGTTAAGGACTGAGAGTAAAATCAATGGAAGGTCATGCTTTCTGTATTTATGTTGTGTGTGTGTGTTTGCAGATAATGGAAAATGAACAAACAAACAGAAAATTACCTAGAAATAACCGGCACACTGATATATATTCCCATAAAAGATGCATATACTATTACCCAATCACTAAATCAAATCTGAACATCTTTTTTGTGTCTCTGTTTTTCAAGATGTTAGCAATGTTACACATTTGCCGCCTGCCGACAACAGCCTGCAAAATGATAAGAATTAACAACTTTTACAATGCTAGCAGAGACATAGAGACAGTGAAATCACCCAGAAGTTAGCTGCACCCTGCTAGCCAGATGGCCTTTGTGTGTATCTGTCTGTTGTGTGTTGTGTGTGTGTGTGTGTGTGTGTGTTTCTTGGTCTTAGATGGATGCTGTTGAGTCATTGCTGACCAGACATGGTGATATATTGTGATAGCCAGACCAGCCAACTCTTCTCCTACCAGTTAATTAAAACCTCAGCCCCCAGGGTGACTGCATGTCACATCACATCATTCTCATCAATCAGTCACACACATACATGCATGCATTCCCACATACTCTGTAGGTATTCATGTATCTACACCTACACACATACTTGCACCATGTTATTTGTGTAATAGAGCATGGACATAATTTATTTTCACTCTAAAGAGGCCACAATACCCTCCTGTGGAACATTAGCTGTCTATAGCATTAATTACAGCAGAGGGATGTGAACCGGATGAGTGATAGGTCCAGCAAGACATTAGTATACAGTACATGGCCACATTATTATTTTCAGACATAACTTGTCTGACTATGTGTGAATGGGTTGAATGAGAATTATTCAAAGAAAATGATTAAATGCATCCCAGGAGCTTGCTATTGTGAGGACCACAATGTGCCCACTTACAGCTTCTTTAAATTCAAACAAATGGCATATTGAGAGAATGAATGAGCCAAAAGTGTAGTTCTTGAAATAAAAATGAGCGCTGGCTTGCACAGTTGTGCTCAGCAACCAGAAGAAAATCTGAGATCGAGCTTACCAGCGAGGATGCAAAGCTTCCTGTAGTCTATAACAAGATTAATGTTCGTTGCAATGCAAATAACTGGACAAGCCCACAAAAATGAAGAGGCTTCTTGTAGGTTTGTTTGTTCATCATGCTGACCTATTACAAGTTTACACAGCATTAGTGTCATCGCACGCATTCTTGGCTAACATTTGCTCCTGTTTTCACTGATTTGACATGTTGAAAATTATACTTAATTTGAGTTAAGTCTTATCATTTTCTCTGTGTGTGCTTGTGTTTTCATGTAATAACTCTTCAAGTGCTCTCCCCTGAATCATGAATATTGACAGTATGAAGCTCATGTTGAGCCATTATGCTGATCACACATTCAAGCAGCGACAGTTCCTATGTGGTGTAAGATTACAAGTGTGTGTGTGTGTGTGTGTGTGGCTGTGTATGTGTGTGTGTGTGAAGCCACAGAGTATTGGTAATTGGTCTCATGGGGGCCTCAAAGAGAGATACAGTGTAAGGCGAATAACCTCTCCCCTACTTGCATGCTCACACACATACTGTACACACAAACCCAGACATGCTAACACACACACAGCGCGCCACACACACACACCCCAATATATCCCTCCATTGGAGTGGAAGCTGCTGAGAATGACTCGGTGACTCCCACTAAATCATTGGTTAGATTATCCTCCGGGGGATGAGTGATTTAGACCGACATGCTTCAGCCCCCAAAGCTCTGAGATGTCCTATCCACCCATGACATCACACTACTGCCCTTGAGTGTGAGTGTGTGTGGCTGTGTCGTATCGACGTGGGCTTCACGGTGCCTGACGGGCTGCAGGAGATTACAATTTATTTAGCAGACAAGATACAGATGGTGGGGTGATTTTGCTGTTGTCTAAAAGAAATATGACTCAGGCAACCACATGTTCCCATGTGTAAATGGGCATAAATGGATCCATGGTAGAAACTGTAGAAAAGCATAAAGGAGAACCAGCAGGGAAGCTAAGGAATGAACTGCCGGGACTGGGTTGGCAACAAAGGGTATTTTAGCCACTTAAAAAAGGTTCACCCACAAAACCAATAACAGTTTATGCTGTATTTAAAATATTTTCATAACTTTACTTTGCCATTAGACAGCGTTTTCAGACTAGAAATCACTGTTATATAAGCCAAATATCACTCTCTCCAAACCAACCAAACTCCATAGGCGAAATCAGTAATTTTACCTAACAGAACACGTTAGATGCTGGTCTTCCACCGCCTCGATCTCTTAGTTAGTTTGTGTTGCTGTGACTTTGGAAAACCCAAACTCAACTTTTAAAACAGCAACATCACACAATAACACAAACTAGCAAACCAGCTGTGGATCAGCAACTCCCATGTTCTGCAAAGTAAAATGAATCATTTTGCCTATGAAGTTTGGTTGGTTTGGAGAGGGCAATATTTGGCTCATATACAGTAATGGTGTTTTCCTGTCTGTAAAGTGCTGAAAATATTCTAAGTATAGAGTACACTTAAACTGATATTGATTTTTTTTATGTGGACCATTTTTTAAGTGGATAAAATACCATTTGTTGCTAACACTGTTCACAGCAGTTAATTACTCATCTCATTACTTGCTGGTGCCCCTCCGTGTTTCTCCAAACTGGGGTCATGCCGACTGCCATCTACTGTAGTTAATACACTGACTGTGGAGAAGTACCTCATATGATCCCAATCAAATAATCTGAACTATACCTTTAAGAACAGGACGTACCTCCTTCAAGAAGAACAGATTTATGAAGATGTGAATGGGAGGAGAAAAGTGTGGAATTGCCAAAACATAAAAGCTGTTTGACTGGGAAGCTGAAAAAGTTATGAAAGTGTTCCATCACTCTGTGAAAATGACATGTCAGACAGACGTGGCAGACATGTGGCACTTTTCCTCCAAACCAAAGCCTTTCTTTTGACAACATGAAATGTAACAACTCAAACTTTAAAGGGAAACATTGGAATATACAATATGAAATAAACTCACCATCAGTTGCAGATTCATTCCACTTTGTAAAAATCATAACTGGTTTCAAAAAAATGTAGCGATGATTGACGGCACACTGTCCAGACCTCAGTTAGTGTCAATGATGGTTCTACATGTAGAATCGATCATCAGTGACTCCCACTGGGTGAGGCTAAACTGCTTCTGACTGTGAGCCAGCAACACAGTTTACAAATTATGATTGCTGTTCTGGCCAAGTGTTTTCACCTTTGGTCTCTGTAATGCAGTGGTGTGTGAGAGCATGCTTACTGGGGTTGACATTGCAATGACTTCTCCAGCTGTAAACATTTGAAAAAATACATTTTCTCTGGAAATAGTTATTTTAAATACCTCAGAAAACTGTGCTAAAACCTGTGATTTGGATTACAGCCACTGTGCTGTAGAAACACTGGTGATTTATTGTTTTGGACGTCTGTCCTGTTGTTTCAGTTTTTGTGGGTCAGCACTGTACTGATACATCATCTGTCCTTTTGACTTTAATTTGCTGGTGTACTTAGCAGCCTGTGGTATTATTATTCATATGTAAATTTGTATTGTTATGCTAATATTACGGCTACTTTGTCACATGCGATTATAGCTCAGTCAAGGAGCCTTAATGGAGCCAACAGTGCATGTCTTTCAATTAACATTGCAGATGGTTTTGTTAAAATGTTTTTTTTTTTAGTTTTACATCACTATATAAGTGTTGAAAATGCATACAAGGTAGTACAGGGATAGAACATTTAAAATCTGTTAAACAAGGTGAGCTTATTCCATAGTGCAAGGAAAAGTATGAGAAAAAAAAACGCCGTCAGGTACAGGGATGTATGCATGTTGTGTATGTATATGCATATCAGTGCAAATTTACTCTGACCTTGAAAATTTGCCAGCAAATACTGAGCACAGTGTCGGGGGTAGCTGAATCACTATTATATTTGATCCTTTGATATAGCTGCATTACATTCAGAAAATCAACAATCTATTCCTGGTGTATTGATGCTCAGTGTAGCAGCCTCCAGCTCATAAATGGTTGCTTTACTTACTAGATAGAAAGATAGATGGATACTTTAGTCATCCCCCTTGGGGAAATTCAGGTGTGCAACAGTGTGGTCTTTATTTACTCACTACTATGCTGTCTCCTGTGCACATGTATGTTACACATATTTGCTCTTCTGAGTCTCTACATGATCTATGGAGCAAACTATAAGGTCTCTAAACACTGCATATAAAAATATTATGCATAAAGTTTATGCATAATATTTTTATGCTGTTTATGCCATAAACCAACAAACACCACAAACCAGTCCTTACATATTATAATAATGATAATAATCTTTATTTATATTGCACTTTTTGATATCCATGCGCTTCACAAAGGCAGCAAAATAAAACAGCATGTTACCAAGTGCTTCCAAATGATCAGGGTTTAAATAAGAAACAGATACAAGCAATTGTTGGAATAAAAAACAATACAGTATACACTGCATGAATAGAAAATAAAAACATTTTAAGTAATTAAAAAAACTCAGGTAAAATCAGGAAAGGCTCTTTGAGAAAAGACAATTTTAAGAAGGGATTTAAAGGAGATCACAGATTTGGGTAAATTATTCTTCAGCCCTGGGGGCCCTGACTGCAAATGCCCCGTCCCCTTTAGTTTTAAACTTAGGCTGCAGAACAAGCAGACCTCTGCCTGAGGATCTCAAGGTACATACCTGTGTGTAAGGTACTGAGAGGTCAGTGGTAAATAATCTCAATGTGTCAAAGGTAAAGAAAAGGTTAAAATTCTCTGGTGTAATGGTGAGACCAAGCAAATTTTATGATTTATTTTTGACGAATATGTCAGAATTCATTCATATGTAGTTCAATCAGGAGAGACTCAGAGTGGTGGAGGGTCGAGGTGATCGTCACTGGCTTGCCTGGTCCGAAGACTGGAGGAGAGAGGGGTGGAGTAGGGTTGTGCAATTGTCTGTATGCAACAGATGGAGCAAAGACAGAGGCGATTTAAAGTTTGGACAGCAGCAAATTGACTGGCTACGAGACTGTAGCAAAACCTGATTGGATAGTAAAGAGGAAAGTGAACACCCACAATCAGCAGATTAGAGGGAGTAGGAGGAGTGAGGGAGAGTAAAGGAAAATTGTGAATGAATGCAGTGAAGGAGGTCTTCCTGATTGAACTTACGCTGAGCTTCATTTACTCAATGAGTCACCATTAAAACTTTTACTCTACTGTTCAATAATACCAAAAACAACTTAAATTCTAACATTTCATAATGTGTGAGTTAGAGCTTTTAATCTCTTGTTCACTAACATGTCGTAACAATCTTGCTGCAGTAAGCCTTGTTAGATGAGTATAAATATTAGACAGCCCCTATCTGTGTGGAGTACAATAATACAGGGCACCCCTGGTGTCAGGCCACCCGTCCCTGGTGAATTATGCATGGAAGTATTCTGTCATTATCTGTGCTGGTGCAAAACGGCGATAGCCCACCTATCATAATAACTATAATATCTTGGTGATTTAGATACACACAGCAGATGTTCTGCTGACAGTGGAAACACACACACACACACACACACACACACACACACACAAATAGCTGTATGAATTTGTGTTCAAAAATGCAGACACACACTTGAGATGCATGCATGACCTGTGAGCGGCCCTGCACAATCTGTGCAATTAAACTGTATGGTAGAGTAATTGCATGCATGTGTGTACTCCAGCTAACAGGGGGATTTCCAGAATATTTCAGTCACTGAAAATTTTTTAGTTGTTGAATATTCATTAAAAATTGTCCCTTAAAAAAGAAAGAAAGAAAAGAAACCAAGAAGTCCTCTGTGGAGGACACTCACTGAATGAGCAATCCTCCTACAGGATGCAGAGTAGATGTCCAATCTTTGTTTGGTAGATATGAGTCAGGATTCCCTTTATCTTCTTGGCAATGTTTAAACAACAAAAATCTAATTCTGGTGTGCTCTG
Organism: Lutjanus argentimaculatus; assembly: GCA_034769285.1. Classification (NCBI taxonomy): domain Eukaryota; kingdom Metazoa; phylum Chordata; class Actinopteri; order Lutjaniformes; family Lutjanidae; genus Lutjanus; species Lutjanus argentimaculatus. The sequence goes on along the minus strand of JAWZSL010000009.1, from coordinate 22,364,927 downwards.
TAAAAATTGAACTCAAAACTTTATATTCCTCTTCTCTTCTATAAAAATGTTCAGAAAAACTAGAGTCCCTTGTAAATAGTGCAGACATGCGTGTGTGTGTGTGTGTGTGTGTACACACAGTACATGTGCCTGCAGAAGCAGTGATGACTGACTTGCAGCACAGAGGATGTGTGATTGCATCTTTATTGTTTATGCTGCCCTTTTTATAGCTGTTCTCTCCTACAGACATAAATAGATGTTTTGCGTGTGTGTTTGTATGTGCGGCATGCATGCGCAAGTGTGTGTAAAATGAGAATATGGCTGCATAATAAACAGAATAGGTCTGCTGGTGGTGTATTTACACACACTTGTTAAAGATTGAGGGACTGTCAATGGAACACAAAGGCACAAATGCATAAACTATATGTGGATTGTCATTAAACACAAGATACCAACAGACACACGTACGTAGACTTTAAACACACAATATATGAGTTTTACCACTGGGGTCTCTCTTACATTAAAACAATAACAATGTTATGAATGCAGGATGTTGGTTGTGGCAGTGGCTCAGCGCAAAGAAACGTATGGACACTATTACGTGGACTGTATTTTAACAATTACCTCTTAAAGACTATGAATACTCATAATAGTGTGGTGGGCATCTGTCAGAGTTTCTTTGCATGTCATGTGAATACTGTTATTTTCTTTTCCTTTAGTTTATTTGTTATTGTCTTGTCTTCTTTTTAAGTATGAGGCAATTTACCAATTATTTTGTTCGTCTGTCTGGTGCTGTTTGGGGACTTTGTGTTGTGTGTTTTGATATGATTTGGTTTTGTGTCATTGAAATATGAAAATAAATAAACTTTTAAGTCATAAAAAACAATAAGAACAGATGGAGTTTGATGACACTGTGAAGTAGTATGGGATCATGGGAGTTGTTGTCTCTTTAACTACCATTGCAGATAAAAAATCTATTTGACATGACCTCTGAAGTTATAGTGATAAGCAGCTTGCAGGAAGCACACTGTTACCTTGATTAAATTCTGGGTTTGACCATTGTCAGAAACATTTTAGATGATGTACACAATAAAATATATTACATAGGTCTAGTGTTTTTTAGACATTTTAATGTGTAAATGTTATATATTATAGCTTTAAAGTCCATGCAGACACACAGACACATGCTTGTGGGCTAAACATCTGCATGTGAGTGTGTAGGAATTGAAAGGAGCTGAGTGGGAGAGGAGAAAGCTGCAGAGAGTTGAAATATCTCAATTGGACTTGTCAATACCATGGTGCATTGTTTTCTTTGTTTTTTTTTGTAGGAATAGGGGTTTTGTTGCAGCTGTCAGTAGTCAGGCATTAGAAGTCATTTCAGGGAACACTTTGACTAGACAATTCTCTTCCAGGCCGACTGTTGAACTGTCATTCAGCTGTCATACCCACAAAAGTTTGTCCTCAGCCTTGTTGTGAGCACAATAGACTGCTTTCTGAATAGAGTATCAGAGAGCTCACACGGATACATACACACACACACACAACCACACAAACATAGATATATATATTATGAAAGTAGACTTTCCATGCATGCACATAAACAAATACACATTTTATTTTTCAGCCTCAATGTTTTGACATATTTTTGTGTTAGCCTGAGACTTGTGTGTGATGTAGTTTTGTGTTTATTTCATTCTTTTCATTCACATTGTTAGTTCGCCCACTCCCAACACAAAGGCAATTTCAAATCTCTCTACCTCTCTCACATGCACACTCACACACACACACACGCACACACACAGGCACACACACACGTGTAGACACACTCCCCATCCCCACATCCTGGGCAATGCATAAAACCCTACTCCTCTGCCTTGATTGACAGATCACCGTTATGGTGTCACACTGTCATGCTGACAATGATGAAGTACAACACTGTTGTTATGACAACCACGAAGGGGTAGATACGTATCCATACAACAGACAAATCCATAAAAATGATTGAGGGGTTCCCTAAACCAGCTCCATGCCTAAAAGTGAGTTTGCACAATTTTGCCAAACATTACCTTGCATTTTTGCTTCCTTGAAAGAATCCGCTACATTTCATGGAAGCTCACAGAAGTTTCACCACATGTCAGGGTATTAGGGCTCTGGTTCTGCACTGTCTGGAGCCGGGTATAGACTGCGCAATTTTGGGTGTCCAAGATGAAAGTCAACCAGTGTGAAAGAAACGTGATGATATATTTGGCTCTAAAATGGTGGTGAGAGTGGTTCGAAGACAGCCGTTCTCAAGATCTTGTGACCAAAGATGCAACCATGGGACAAAAGTCTGACAGAGATAACCATCTCACAGTGTGACTCCTGCTACAACCTATGTCTGCTGACCAAACAATATGAATACACAAACGTACCTTCATGTATGCCATTTTAGAATACTTACCTCAAGTTCTCTTTAAAAAATTGGCATACTACATACACATTATCTTAAGCTCTTTTTGCAAAATTGGCGTTCCATGTTGGCTTCTTTTCCCTCACCATGACCGGGTCCATGTTCTCCTCCTCTTTTTCTTTGATTTTTTTTCATACATATAAATACCACTATTGCAAGGGTTTGATCATCATCACTGTGCAGTACATACATCAATCTTGATGTTGTGTCCAAGTTTATTAGATCCATGTCGCACAGTCTGATTTAAATAAACTCAAGAGTGTGATGAAATCTCACAGTCCGTAGGAGGCTCATCAAGTCAGTTATTTGTCTTCAGACTGCCCTTAAGTCTAGATTTGAAGATATTTTCAGGTCAGTGGAAGTCTTTGCATTTTCTGCAGAACAGAGATGACTAGAGAAACCTGGTGGAAGTGTGAACACTCAACAAGATTTTCGGTTGGTTGCTTGTGAACAGGCGGCCTGTGAACCCTACTGGAAAGATTTCACCATTAAGGGTTCTGCTAAGCAAGTGCAAATTAGATGAGAAGTTGATTACAGCCAGTCTAGCCGTTGCAGAGCCTTCAATCATATATTAAATAATAAAGATGTTATTACTTTAGAGAAGATCTTTATCCATCATTTAGGCTAAGGGTAATCTCTGAAGAAGTTTTTGCTTTTTATTGAAATAATGCTACCTGCTTAGTGCCTTGTTACTTGCTTCTGTGTGTTGTATAAATATAAAAATGTCTTGCTGTGAAAGTTGATATAAAAATATATCACAGACTCATGCACTGCACATAGTTTATCGGCACTGAAAAAAATCTATCAATCAAGTTGTTTGCTATGTGAACCTGAGATGAATTAAAGAGGAATGCAGTGATGGTGTAATGAGTATCAGTGTTAATGATTTTTTTTAGGGTGGATAAATATTTTTAGCATCCAGTTCACATACTGGTAGACCTGATTCTTTATCAGTTTCACATAAATCATCAAACCTGAAAATCTGATATGTTGAATAATTATTCAACCCATGTGCAGTTTCCAAAACATCTACCTTGAATGTCCTTGAGATGTCTGTCAGCATTTTATTTTACCGACTAAAAAAAATCACAAATATATCAGCCGAATTTAGAGTATTAAATGTGTATGCAGATAGTCAGTAGACAAAAAACATGATTTATTTAATAATGTTGTCCTGTAAAACAAGATTTAAGTTTGTAATCTATAAGTGCACAGTAGTTTTGGTGGCAAATTTTGTGCCTCCTCCATAACTGATTGTTGAAAATGCTAACAAACGATTAATTGATTAATCATAATAATAACTGATACAAAACACAATTTTTTCCCCTCATTTTAATTTTCCCTCATTTCTTTCTCAATTTAAGTTTAAGTTTATGTTTTCTTATTCAACACATGGCTCTGTCTGACAAAACAGTGTCAACAGAGATGCAATTACTGCCATGTCTAGACTATCGCTTAATTATCGATGAAATCACTTAAATTCCTAATGATTAATCAGTTAATGATTAGTCAAAAACATCTCTAAAACAGCTCCAGGAATCTACAGATAGGGGCATAGAAACTCTGATACATTGTTTATACCTGTTTTGTTTAAGACAATGCAGTTTTTAGCAATTTTTATGATTTATCTAAATGCAACAGGAGAAACGCACACTAGTTGATTGGTGCTGTTCCTCACTACTCATCTAAAAGATGCATCACTGAACCTCATTCCAAGCTAATTAGTAGGTTTATAGCTTAGTGAAAGGCCTATTAAATAGACTGGACTGCTTTGTAATGGCCATCTTCCCCTTGTTTGGCTTGAATGGTTCTCTGTCATTCAGGTTTAGTTCAGCCCATACAGACAGCAGTCACCCTGACAATGACATTTTCCAAAGGTTGGAAAACAGGGTGGTGCAGTTAGGAGGCTGCTGGAAAACTTTGGTTCAAGCTGGAGCATCCACAGCCATCCATCCTACTTGTCCAGATTTTCCTTGAACAAGGCCCTGAATCCCTCCCAGCTCCCAGCTGGGCTGTAGCTCCTCTTTGCAGGCAAAGACGAATGATTATCGTCATGGAGATCAAGTAGCACCATTTCAGTTCCTACCTCTCTAACTTGTTACTTATTCTTGATGCTCATATTGACAGCGTGCCAACCTTAAAGCCACTGTGTGTTGGATTTTTAAAAATTAATCTAATGTAAAAATTAGACTATCATAGGTAAAACTGGGTCAGTGTCAATATTGACTTTCCATTTAATTCATCTTAGTGTCCCTGGGTCGAATCCAGCTTGAAATTTTTTTATTCTTTTCTATCTGTCTCCGCAGGCTGTTTCTAGAGTGTGTGCTGTATTAAATTAGCCATTTTGTTGAAGGCTTATTGTCACTCTGTCTCTCTCTAACCAGAGTTGTATCCTACCTGTGGTATACTTGCTAGGTAATCGCTAGAAATTGAAATTAATTGACACCTCCTGTTCCACAATAAAAACACACAGATAGTGAAATATGGATTTCTGCCTGTAAATACAGCGAGTTTTCAGAAAGCCAGGATGTGTTTAGGGCAACCTCTTGCCAAGGCATTAGTAAACGTCAGACAGGACATTATGGTCTATTAGGCTCCTGCTTTAACGCTCACAATAATGAAATAGCCCAGCACTGCATGCCAAGCCTGTCATTTATTCCTCTCTCCAACTCAACGGGATAGCAATTATAAAAGACGTAAAGCAGTTTCACTTCAATGTTTGTGAGATTTTGACACTTTGTGTATGTGTGGATGATTTTTTGTTTTTTATTTGTGTGTATCTGAATTGGTGCACGCAGTCTGTGTGTAAATGTTTGTGCACACATGTCAGTGTGCATGTACAAGTAATCAAAAGGCCATTAAAATTTGCTCCGTGCAGAATTTGCAGCTGAATGCCTCACCTGTACAATGTGTGTATTTGTATGTTATGTGTGGATGTGCGCTTGCATGCTGAGCGTGCATACATATACACATGGCCACACTGACAGCCTTATCAGGACAGGCAAGTGTTCTTAAGTGCTATTATCTGTGAAGGGAGGCAGCTGGAGGATTTGAGCAGAACCTTGTGTGGCAGTGTGTAACTCTTTCACAGTAATGCTCTCCAAGTTGAGGACTAATGACTCATGAAGGATGTGGCTGCTGGGATTCCTGTCTAGATGACTACATGCTATCTTAAACACATGTTTACCTGTTCTTTTATTGGTGTACTAAAAATTCAGAACTGCACTGTCACTTTCATACACTGTTTTTGCAAAATCTCTGCAGTACAAATTACGCTAAGAGGTGCAGTATTAAGGGCATATGCATACACATGGATGAATCTATGTACACACACACTGAATTATTCTCTATTGTATTTTAGAGGGATAGTTTGGATTATTTCATCAAGGATTGAATGAGGTTCTTGTCGATAGTCATTGCATTATCTACAGCAGATGCTAGTTGGCACATCCCCAGTTTGGAGAAGCAGAGAGGAGCACCAGCATGAAAGCTAAGCAATGAGTTGCTGTGGACAGGGTCAGCAACAAAAGGTACTTTAGCCACTCAAAAGGGGTCCATCAAATAAATAAATAAATAAATAAATAATCTTAGTTTAAGTGTCCACTGTATTTAGAATATGTCCACTGCTTTACCTTGCCAGCATACAGCCTTTTCTGCAGGAAACTGCTGTTATAGAAGCTGTTCCCTCCAAACCAACCATACTCCGTGGGTGAAATCAGTCATGTTACCTTGCAGAACACAGGAGATGCCAATCTGCCGCAACCTCGATCTGTTAGTTTGTTTTTGTTATTGTGGGACTCCAGTTAATCTGAACTATCCACTTAAAACACCAAAGTCACACAATAACACAGACAAACTCAAAGATCGAGGCAGCAGTGGAACAGCAATTCCTGTATTCTGTGAGATAAAATGACTGATTTCACCAACGGATTTTGGTTGGTCTGGAGAGGGTGATATTTGGCTGATATAATGACAGTTTCTCATCAGAAAAGGCTGCTTTATCACAAAGTAAAGTGGAGAAAATGTTCTAAATATAGCGTACACTTAAACTGATTTTTAGGTTCTTAAAATACGTTTTGTTGACATCGTTCACTGCATCTGAACTATCCTTTTAAGGTATTTAAAGGTCTGTCATACCATAAGAGAGTTTGCTTGTATGTTTGTGTGTTATGTGTCTTACTTCTGAACACATTCGTTTTACTTTAAGTATTTGAGTCTCCACATTTCCATGAGACATAAACACCCCACGCACGTACAGAACGGGTCTATATATAAATTACATTTATATAATATAAATATATTTTTCTTCCTGGCTATATATTTGTGAATGCTAGGTAGACTGTATGGGTATGCATGCATGTGGATTTTAGTGGAAACGGTAGAGGACGCTGTCTGTTGATTTAAGCTGTGTGGTGGTTGAGAGTGGAGTAGTGAATTTAAAATGTCTCTTTAATACAGGCTCACTGTTAAAAGCGAGGCACTGCCTCGCCGGTGTTGTGGCAATGCAGGCGAGAGTGTGCAGTGTGGTGGAATAATGCTGCGCTTATTAAATCTCTCTCCCCTGTCTGTCAGCTCTCTGAGTGTCTCCTGAAAACTTTTCTTTTTCTAACTCACCTCTTTCTCTCTCTAATCAAGTACACTACACACTGTTTACTACATTTAGTCTGTTGTATTTCCTGCAGACACATGAAAGCACAGATCCTCCACCACCTGGTTATCATTCTCTTTGTTGGTGTTTTTGTGTGTCTGTGTACAATGCCAGTGTTACCTAAGGTCTATATCACTCTGTCTCTGCATCTGCCAGTTTTAGATATTGCCTGCAATGCAATCAGATTGGGTTACTTTTTCTACCTGGCATGTGCATACTGCCCCGAAACCAAATGATGCAGTGATACAGCAAATGTCCATCTGACATGATGAAGTATTTTCTGCAGCATGTGATAAAAATGCATCATTATTTAAATTTTATCAGTCATAATAATATTGTCCTAGAATAAGCTGTGGTTTAGCATGCAAAACAAACCATAAATGACCCTTATGCTAACCTAAAACATCTGAGGATAAAGGTGGTATTTGCCTTTGACATATTTTAGTTCTAGAGCCGCAATGATTAATCAGTTCATTGATTAGTTGTCAACTAATGAATTAATTGGCAACTATTTTGATAATTGTTTAATTGGTTTGAGTAATATTTTAGAAAAAAAAGGCCAAAATTCATGATTCCAACTTATTAAATGTGAACATTTTCCCAACTCTTCAAATATCGTCAAATGGTCCCAGCACCTTAGCGACTCATACAGATGCAGAGGGTACCTGTTTGCAACTGAAACTGACCAAACAACTTTTCAAATGACTTCAATGCAAATCCATCTGTGGCTGTTTAATATGCCTCAGACTCCCAACGAGACAGAAAGCCCGCACATGGAGGAGGTGGGGTGGATGGATGGCACAAAAAAAATCACTCAAGAGACCAGGGCTCATGTCTGGTGTGAAACCAAAAGGTTATTCAAAGTTGTGAGACATGTAATGTTACATGGATCACATGAATTTTCGTCACTTGAATTTCATTTTGTGAGTCACTTCAGTGATGTCATGTGATGTATCTAATGTAATGTAGTTATTGTGACCCCAAACATAGTCTTATTGTAAACCTAACCAAGTAGTTTTAGTGTCTAAACCTAATCAAATTGCAGCCCATTCACAACATTTTTTTTTTTTTGACCATGTCAGATACTCTAGCTAAAGGGTACCTTCTGCCTCGGTATCAGAAGCCTGCTTCTGATAAGGGTTGGAAACATTTTTCAACATTTTTCACAATTTTCTGACATTTTATTAACCAAACTAATCAATTAATCAAGAAAATAATTGACAGATTAATCAACCATGAAAACGATTGCTAATTTCAGTCATGTTTGGTTCCCTTTCTTATTCATAGAACAAGAATCAGAAGCATAGTTCAACAAAAATCCAAATAGTACCAACCCTTATCTATAATAGAGGAACTACAACTGGCAGGGAACTTGCTATCCCACAGCAGAAAAGCGCCGGTCAGCTGAGTATTTATTTTAAACTTTTTCTGTCAAGCAAAGATTTGCCGAGCATAATCCTAAATCATAACCAGACAGTCAAACAAACTCACAAAAGGAAGCTACACAGTCTAGCAGTCACACTTTTATCACCATGAGAAGCAACTAGGGATTAATTGTATTTTTGAAAATTTCTCTCCTGGTTCAAACGTTTGAAACATTGACCTTTTGGTCAAAACTCTGTTTCTGTCCTTCAGGCTGTTGCCGTCCCAAACGATAACTGTGTTTCATTAGCCCGTAAGCTGCAAACCAGTCAGGTCTTTATTTTTTTTTTATTTCAATTGACCTTTACTTACATCAGTCAAAGTCAGTCCCAGCTGGAGAGTAATTGTTAAGTTCAAACATTTTCTGTTTGAATGCAGTCTCTTATTCACAAGGCAGGAAATTTGGCCATAGAGCCCTCAGCTTTATTAAACAAATTCTACGATGGCTTATTTGGCTTTAGTATTTCATTTTGCTTGCATCATTTTTGTTCCAAAAACCACTAAAATAAAAGGAAACATGCAGAGTACTAACAGAGTGATACAGTTAAGTGGGTGGGCAGCTGAAATGATTAAATGATGGTGCATATAAAAATCATTAGTCTTTAAAACAGTTACAGTATTCTAAAAAAAGTAAAAGTACCATATAGCCAGTAGCTTAATTCAAGTGGATTTACTCATTTAACCTTTTCTCCCACACTACCATGATTTGATGATTAGGTGATTTAATTTCTGCTTTGGTAATTTGTAACTGATCTGACTTTTCCTGCATTCATGCTCGTCCCCTCTTTAGTGCTGCACTAGTTCATCAAGGTGATTAGCAGTTACATAATAATTACTTTCAACTAATAAGAAATGCAGGACAAGCTGGATCCTGAGGGCAAAATAAGCAGAAATCATGCAGACACAGTCACAAATGTACACAGAACTACTGACTATAGGCTAAATGCTGATATTGATTCCTGCGAGTGTGTCAGAAAGGAGAAAGCTGCAGTATTTCTGTCTTTTATTTTATTAACATCTAAAAGCACATACTGGATCACTTTGCAACCTGTTTTTGGTGATAAAGGTCATGAGATCAGGACTTGAATGGTGCAACCATAATGTCAGTTCAATAAAAAACTGCAAACTGTTTTCTTTTACAGCCTTACAATTCACATTTACTGTAATTACACATTGAAAAGTTGCTGTTACTGTGTATCAGTGAAACATTAATGAAAATGTGTAATCCTTCATTTTATAGTTCCCTAATTTCATTGTAGGTGGTAATTATATGTGTATATAAATATTTTAAATGACCACATAATTACCCCAACATATACCCTATAAGTAACCCTATAAAATAATTACCTAAATTACCTATTAGTAATTAACATTTACTTGAAAATTTCTAGTTATCTTTCAGAGATCAGGCGAGCAGACCAACTAGGCAAAAACTAGTTGGAAATGAAACTGCAACAACTTAATGGCCTGCTTAGCAGCCGTTGTACAGAAAGTAGTTGGACATTGAATGGTTGAAATTGAATGTTAGCGTGATTTTGGGGTAATTTCATAGAAATTTCAAATAAGTTACCTGCTAATTATCACTTACTTACTGTGAAATTTGGGGTAAATGTTGCTGTAATTTCAGGGTAATTTCAAATGAATGTATTACTTGGTAATTACCACCAACTTAGCATGTTTTTGTCTTCTGACTGCTTTAAAAAACAAGAAGCCCTGTTGCTCTGTGGGCTGTGCAATAATCTCAACAAGGTTCACTAATTAAGTGGAAGTTAGGTGACAAATGGTTATGGTTTGGTTTGAGCCATGTTTGTGGTGTGCCAGTGTCTGCAGTCTAACTAAAAAATTTACACTAGAAGTGAGATGTCAGCGGCTTGTAAGGGCCACTGAAGCGTCCATCCGTTCAGTCCACACCGGCTCCGACCTCTGGTATGGTCGTCACGCTTCAGAACCAGCTGTCCTGTCAGCAACACAGGTCCTGAGGTTGTGCAAGGACATCAGCTGGCCAAAAATCAGAACATCATTGGCCAAAAATGAATTTTTACATCAAATAACAGTTTTTCATTTCTCTTCTTTTCCTTGTCCTTTATTCATGGTGACTATTAGCTGCTTTGATAGCTATGATCTTTTCCTTTACAGCCTCTTTCCACTTGCCTGGCTCCATGGCTCCATTGAATATTAACACTGTATGCATTTCAAGACATCGATGCTCCAGAAATATGCTACTGGGTTCAAATTCAAAACTTATTCAACCACTCAAATCAATCTACTGTATGAAAGCTATTTAGAAAATGCCCATCTCTATAAGACCATTACCATCTCAGCGAACCAGACAAATAGATAAACACATGTAAATGTATTCACTCATTCACATGTACCCCAACAAACTTGTACACACATGACGGCACGCAAGCACTTTAGCCACAAATTGGACAATGACACCCAAGGTGCACATGCACACACACACTGACAGACATGCAATTAGAAAGTCGGGCATGTGGAATACCAAACAGTCGAAATGCGACAAACGCAGACACAGGCCAACTATCCCAGACAGCCAGTCTAATGGTGTAGATGAAGTCAGATGAAAGAGTCTATATGTATCAGTTAGTCTGTCCGTGTCTGCATTGATCACACAGCAGGCGGCTCAATACTCGTCTCTGACTTTCTCTTTCTGCCTGTCTGTTTCCTTCTACCTCGCTTTGTCTTTTTCTCCCTGTTCAACCCCCCCATCCATCACCGATCAATTGACAGTCATCAAGAGAATGGAAAAGAGTCTTGTTTGTGAGTGCTCGTGTGTGTGTGTCCATGTGGAGTTGTCCCCACAACACTATCCATTTGAGAATAAAAGGACTGCTACCTGAGTGCACCAGGCCTCATTCTGTAAAATGTTTTGTAAATGATTGGCCTGGGCTGACACACAACTGAAATGACATTTAGGAGTTTTACTTACTTACTTACTACTTCTTATTATTTTGTTGTTTGTTTGTTTTATAATTCAGCAGAACAGAACATAAACGAAATTTAGGCCATTAGCAGTTCATTTCAGTTCAGCATAATTTGCACTTGCTTTCAGAACAGTAAATATTTGCATATTTTACAAACTTTAAAATACAGACATTGAACATTGTGAATGGCTCCGTTTAGAATGACACTCTCTTCATTCAGTGCAAATGAACAGAGTTCAAGTGGTGACTGAATGTCTTCTGCATATATAAAAAAGAATCTGAAGGTGACTGAATCATGTCTCCATTTTTTAATATATTTTCCCTTTCCTCTCATTTTGTAAAGCACTTTGGAAGCTTTATTGTAATCTTACTTTGATTTAAAAATGCTGCTGCTGTACTAACTACATCCTTCTTTTGCAGTTCGACAGATGAGCAGTTTCGCTGGAATGCTCAAGGTAAAGTTCACCATCAGTGTTTGTACAAACACATACCAACACATAAACATAAATAAAATGTATTGTTGTATGAACTAACTCCTCAAACCTTTTCGTAAAATTACATTATACTGTCATGTGTTGTTTTTGACACTGGCCATCAATTAAAGTGGTGCATTTTGGACTTGTCATAAAGATGCATACTAAGCTTGTTTTCTTGTTGCTAAAGTAGGCTAACCATATTTGCTGTTAACTGTAGATGGCATTAGCTTGGTTAGCTATACAGCTACAGCCACATCTGGGTCAGCTCCTAGTTGCCAGGAGCCCAACCCAGTAAGAAAACCACCTCGGTACTGCATTTTTTGTCATCAAATTTGCCGTTGTTGGTCTTGGAGGTTGTATTTGCTGGCCATGTTCACTGGGACGTCCCAGTCGGCCAGACTCAGCTTGCCAGCTGCATGGCTGATGCCTAGACACGGTTATGAAAGCATTTGACAGTGTAATAAATCTTGATGACATCTTTATGACAAGCCTACTCGAGGTCAAGGAAAATATTCATGACTTAGTTATAATAGTCTCATAACAGCCAATGTCAAAACCAACCACATATGACAGTGAAACTAAATGTTAAAATGTAAAAGCTAAAAAGTTTCTCTAAGTCAAACAATCTCACATTGTCATAACAAAGACATTATTGGCTTGATTCATGTCGGGTTGTCAAGACAAAGACATCTCATACAGTATCAACCTCAAATTAAAATTACATTGAGCGATTGATATTTAATACCAGCAGTCATAAACGTTCATAAAGACTCCTCCATGTTTATAACAGGTGTCATGATATGGTTATGATAGTGTCATGAGAGTCTTATGCACACCCCTTCAAATAAAATGTTCCCTTTCTTGTTTTTTTTTTTAACTGGAAACCTTACTAACACTGACAGAATCTGGAGGGTTTTATATTTGCAACACATCTTGAGTTGAAGGATTAGATTTATTGCCCCGACACCAACAAGGCCTGTTCTGCCTCGTGTCTGAGTGACATACTAGGAAAATTGTGTGTCAAGGAACATTTGAAATTTATACCAGCAGCCCAGTAATGTATGGGCAGAAGCAGCCACCCACATACCTGATGGATTAAAAGATGATTGCACACACGCGCAGATGCACTCACGCAGAGTCACACACTCAAATACATATCACAATGTTTAAGTGGTGCCAGACCAAGGCCACTGTTGGTTTTCACAGTCTGCACATGTAAAAACCCACAAACATATACTCTCACCAGTTTTTCTCATTCCTCTGCTGCTTACACGTACACCAATTCCCAAATGTACTAACACAAACTTAATACTGAACTGACTACGCTTTTTGAACACCTTCATTTCGAGTCAGGCACCTCCCAGGGCAGACTTATCAAGGTTCTTTCCAGCATATAATCCAGATGTCCTACAGCTCATAACCAAGTCGTAATGTGTAGGGTTTTACGGACTGTGAGAGTAGAGGTTGAGGTTACAGCCAAGAGGGCTGTCATTCATCTCTCCCTCTTACTTAAGGTCTTACTTTACTCTCTCTTTGTCCTGGTGTGTCTCTCATCATCTTCTGTCCTTTACAGCGGATGGACAAAAGGACATTGAGGACGAGTTGACCACAGGTTTAGAACTGGTGGATTCCTGCATTCGCTCCCTTCAGGAATCAGGAATTCTTGACAGTGGTGAACGTAAGTACACTTATCAACATCATCGTGTGTGTGTGTCGGTGGTTAAAAATTTAAATTATTTGTCCATTTTGTGCTATTTACCTACTCGCACCAAAGCAGTACTTCCACCTGGACAATTTCACTTTAAGAGCAGATACGATGATACAAACTGAATTTAATTAGAGTTTCTAATTTTTATGTTTATTCACATTTATTCTTTCTTAGATGGGAAATAAGTTGTTTTCATAACTTTGCTAACACATGACAGATCAAAACCAAGGTCTGTTTAACTCTAACAGGCACTTCAGCAAGTGTAAATGAATGTGTTTCTGCTTCAAAAGGGAGATGAATCCCATGTTCAATTGTCATGCACAGTCACTTCTTAAACAGAGTTACTGTGGGGAAAAGAATATCCAGGCAATCTTAATAAAAACTACAACTGTGGTTGGTTTAAATATTGAAGAATTGTGGTGTGTATTGTTTGGGTAATTATTTTTGTTTTCCTGAAAGGAGAGGAGAAGATGTGCTATTATTCGTCCCTTAGGCCATTATATATCTGGCACTAAGTGCAGCAATTCCCTGTGTTAATATTGAGTTCTCACTCAGATTTCATTTCTACTTACAGTAAGCAGGTTGAGTTGAGGGAGGATTTTGTTTCAGATTAAATATATAGTTAGTGTAAGTATAGTATATAGTCAGAACAAAGAAGTAGAGTATTTAAAAATGTGAATATTTTCTTTACACACAAAAGGTTGGAGAAATGCATTTTCTCACCAGGCACAGGAAGAATACAGCTGTAGTTTGTCACTGAAGGGTTAGCATAGTTGATAAATAACTACAATTGACTCCAAAACCAAGGACTTCAAGGCTTAATTAATGAGTAGAAGTGTTCTTCTGTGAGCAGATAAAAATGTCATTGCTCTTTTGATTTGTAGACAGACATATAACAGCAAGGCAGACAGCACATAAGCAGACAAACACACCATGCACCATCAACCTTCCAGTTTCAAGCAGCTTTTCCATCCTATTGGCCTTGTGTTCTGATCAACCAATTTAAACAATGGAATAGAATGAGAGGCTTGCTAAATGTGCTTGGCATTTTCTTTGCAGGTCATTGGCTTTGGATCACTGCATTCCCATTTTACTTATTGTCTGCTGACCTTTTTGATAGTTGATATTGCTGTAATGGATGGCATTTTAAGAATCTGCACTGTACATGTTGCTCTGTGCATTTCTATATAAGAGTTTACTTACATTTTATACATTTGAGTTTCACCTTTTGTCATTTCTAGTGCAACCCCAATTCCAAAAAAGTTGGGATGCTGTGTAAAACTTACATGTACATAAAAACAGAATGCAATGATTTTCAAGTGCTTTTTGACCTATATTCAATTGAATTCAGTACAAAGACAAGATATTTAAATTGCAAACTGATAAACCTTATTGTTTTTTTTTAAACATATACTCATACTGAATTTGATGCCTGCAAATGTTGGGACAAGGAGACGTTTACCACTCTGTTACAGCATCTTTTCTTTAAACAACACAAAACAAAAGTGAAATATATAAGCAATAAAAACAAAAACAAAAACAGCAATATGTATGTAACAACTATGCAACTCCAATTCCATTCATGCTCAATAAGGGACAGGAAGAAACTGAATTGCTGTTATCTTATTTTGACCTTCATAATAAAGTCTAGTACCTAAACTTTCCTGCCATGAAGCCACGCTGTTGTAACACATGCAGAATGTGTCTTTGCGTTGTCCTGCTGAAATAAGTAGGGATGTCCCAGAAAAAGGACCTCGTGTACCTTTTGTACAAATGTACCTTTCAGCATTAATGTGCCCTCACGTTTCCCATGCTATAGGCACTCACACACGGTTTAGTTTTTTACAAAATTTTGAACCTCGCCCCATCCATGCTTGTAAATGAGCCTTTGAGAGGATGGCCCTTTTATATCCAGTCATGATACCTTCATTTGTTACCAGTTCACCTGTCTACCTGTGTTTGAGCATTAAATAACTTGGATTTAAAAATCATTGCATTCTGTTTTTATCTACATTTTACACAACATCCCAACTTTTTTGGAATTTATGTTGTACTATTAGTGTACTGTATAGCACATGCATCTGCTCATACAGTGCATACAGATCATTAGTTGTGTATTTAGCATCACACAAAAGCTGGACAGGACAGAACTGGAATATTTTCCTCAAAACTGTTGTTGCTGGTCTCCTTTGATAAGAAACAAGTTGCGTGTTTCTGCACATGCAGAACAGTGGGGAGACATGTCAGATAATTTGATTCTTATCTTGCTTGTTGGAAGTGCCTGAGTCCCCGTCACTCCTGCTTTATCTGAGTCCAAATAGATGGCACTCTCATTGTGAGCACTCTTATTGTGGGTGCTCCATACCCAGCTGTTTTTTTCCCATTTTGCAAATGGGCTTCTACCAAAAGCATCACAATGTGTGGGTGCAGATAAATTCAGCATAGCTTTTTGCGTACTTGTGTGTATGTGTGCTTTCCCCCCAAATGGTAGCGCTGCAAATAGCTTAGCGGTAAATACATAGAATAGTGACATGTTGCTGACTTCAGTGCAAAGTGGCACAAAACAGGGAGGCTTTTTGCTTTCAGCTGATAGTGTAGTTGGTGTCACAACAGAGCCACAGAAAACGTTTGTACACATAAATAAGTGTTCAGAGAGACACAAACTCTAAAAAAAAATGTTAATGTCGTGAAATAAAATTTACTTCTCAAAGCAGTTACTGTGGGGCTTTGGTGTATTGTGCTGTCCGAAAACCAGCCTTTTTAAAGAGGCATAACCCTTGTGTGTTTCTGTGAGGGTGTGTGTTTGTAAACATTTCATAGATTTGGTAAGAATACGATGCTCATAATTTGTCTGAGCTGCTGAAATATTCATATTTTCCATGTGAGAGAGAAGACTCTATGAGACTCAATAGAGACATGAAAGGGCTTAAAGCCCCACTAGCGAAAGTGTTTTTCATTTCACCCTCTCACTCATACACGCATAATCGTGCACATCACAAACACAAACTCCTCAATACACAATTTCTCCATCGACTAATCTAATGATGCTCCTATCATCTGACCATCCAACACAAACATACTTTTCTTCACACGTAAGAACACTGGAACAAACGCACACAGTTTCTATCACACAGCGCACACAATGTAACAAACACCAAGGCTGAGTGATGATGAGTTTGGGAGCTCCCACTCAGCCTGCGTAACACTGAGTGCTGTTTAATAATTCATAAAAAGTAAGGGATGAATCGAGATGAGAAAAGACAAGTCTTTTGTGAAGGCAAGAAGCAGAGGAGTTGATCTCGGTTCACAACTCACAGACTCGCAGGGAGAAAGGGATTCTGGGGGAAGAGGGAGACAGGGGGAGCAACCAAATAGATATGGGAGAAGAATAATAAGGGGCTTTTGTTATTTTGGGTGAAAAAAGAAACATGCCAGCGAGCTCTGGGGAAGGCACTTATTGCAGACTATATAAGGACATATTCAGGATATTTTGAAATTTCAAATTGGGAAAAGTATGAAAAAAATAACAGAGACATTCAGGTTTTGGTTTCCGTACGCTATGTAACTTTAACTATACATGTTACATACTTGAAACTGTATTCTGACAGGGGGAGGGAGAGTAAAAATAGCAACTTAGTGAAATATTTATACATCCTGAGTGAACAGGACACAGACCTAACTGCTCCACAATAAAACCAAACCACATGTACAGTATAGGGTCACATGCAGATAACCTATATAAGCACTGACTGTTGAATGGTTTGTAACAGTTCCCTTCAGTTCACCTCATCACTCATACACAGTTTATAAGATAGTCCATCTTTAATCTGCCTTATGATGTCCCTATTTCCAATCAATGTAAGCTTTATGTGCATAGCAGGAATCAGAGAGAAGAGGATTATTATTTGATGCCACAGCGGTGACTGCTTCAGGTTGTTGGAGCGATGCTGCCTCTAAACTGGCTGTTGAAGTTGCCGTGTGGTGTGTGTGTGTGTGTGGTGGCATGTGTGGTTACAGCCATACTTATTATTGACTAAAGCCGATTTGGTTCATACATACACTCTTAGAAATAAGGGTTCCAAAGGGGTTCATCCTGAAAGTCTAAAACTTTGTGTGCTTTTGAAGCGCCCTTTTTTTTTCTCTGTAGAATCTTTCATGGGGGTTCTGGATGAAATCTTTCACAGATGGCTCTAGGTATAACCCTTTAGGTGGACTTCCAGGTAGAACCCTCTGACAGGCCTTTTCCATCAACATGGAACCAGGGTATAGGTTCCTGCTCCTACCTTTGGTTCTGAACCCGAAAAGTTGGTTCCCATCTGAACCAAAAAAAACAAAACAGTAGGTTTTCCTTGGGAAACAAGGCGGGTGTGTCATATTCTCCAGGTTGTGCATTGTGCTGCACCATCTGTTGATGATGATCATTGATTACAGTGGTTCCACCTAAAATCTGGTGGAAACGCAGGCTGGTTCACTAGATAACACTAAGGTCCCAATAATCTGAATGAAACCTGTTCCAGAATCAGATCTAATTTAGTGGAAAAGGGCCCTGAAAGGGTTCCAAAAGGGGAGCCTTTTAAAAAGTTTCTACCAGGAACCAAAAAGGGTTCTTCTGTGGGGACAAGCTGAAGAACCATATGGTGTTATTATTAGTAAGAGTGTATGGTTTGTGTTTTAGCTGTCAAAGTATATGGAGGTGAATGAATGTACTCCGTCCATATTCCAACATCCTGTAAAGCTTACTAAACAACAACAGAAACTAAACAATGTTTAATGATTAATTCCAAACTTATATCTTACTCAAGGGGTCAAGTGAAGTTTTGTTCAAGTCAGCAGTATGAGGTAAAAAGTAACATGTTTGGGGAGGTAACAAATCAAGTTATTAGGTGTTCCATCTATTATAACTTTTTTCTTCTCAGCCTTCCTCCTCCCGTCCTCTCCATCTCCCTGCTCCTCCTCCTCCTCCCATTCTCTCTGTTCCTCTGTTTCTCTTTCCCTCTGCTAATAAATTATGTATGCCATCTCCAACTCACGGAGTGCTGCACTGCTGCACTATCTGCTCTAAATTGCTGCTCTCTCTCTCTCTCTCCTCTCTCTCTCTCTCTCTCTCTCTTCCCCATTTCACTCTTCGCCTCTCAATCTTTCCCCTTCACGCCCCCTCTCCCTCTTTCTCACTCTTAATCTCTCTCACTCTCTCTATATTCACACACACACACACACACACACACACACACACATACACACACACACACACACAAACTCAACTCAACCCCCACCACCTCCCACCCAACCATACACCGCTCCTGTCTCTATCGGTAGGACCGGCTCTTCTTTCCCAGAGTTCCTTGCAGCTCAACTCCACCCCGGAGGCTTCGCTCCAGTACTCTGCCAGCTACCATAGCAACCAGACCCTCGCCCTTAGCGACAGCATCTCCGCAGCAACTCCTCAGCGCAGCGGGCAGGTTGGAGGAGCCGTGCACAGCTACAACCAGGTAGGAAATCCTGCTGTACGCAGATGATAACGAGGATGCAAGTGTTGATGATGATGACGAAAAAGATGACAAACGGGACCAAAATTTTAACACTGTTCGTATAAACTTAAGCATCTGTTCTTCGAAAGCTTGTACAGCAGGTAGATGACCAGAGAATTTTAATAATTGACATCAGAAGAGTTTGACTGTGAGGGTAACTCACCTGAAGTGAGTTTTCCACAGTTTATAAGTACAGCTGCAATATACTTGCAGATGTTTGAGGACCAGCGTCGAGATATATTGTATATGCTGATTTTCAGAGTCCTCGCTCCTCCGCTTTTCCGTCACAAACTGAGTGAACATCGCCATCCTTTTCCTCTACCCCCTTTTCTCATGCACTGTGTTGCACAGTGCTTCCCTAACTGCATGTAACTGTGACTCTCAGTGTGGATTTCTTTGACATCACAGTTGAGTCTAGTTGATCACTGTGTTAGTACATGTTCATACAAAATTCCATTTTATTAGCCTTGTTGAAGCGGTTTAGTCCAGTGACTACAACTGGCATTTTTCTGTATTTGGTAAGACTTGAGAGACAGAGTTAGACAAATCCATTAAAGCTGTTTAGAAGGAGACAGGTAATCAGATGCTCATGGACCAAAATGAGCAGATGATTAAATGCACACAGAGACATCTCAGCGAGTGTCTTGTTTATAAAGACTTGAGAAATAAAGCTGGAGACAAAGTCACATATTAATCACAGCAGCATGCTGATGAAGAAAGAAAACCCACCAAATTACTTTCTAGGCTACAGGAGCCAATTATTCCCAATTTTCATGTCCTTAACATATCAATGGCGATACTTGCACACCATACACACATGCTTTCACACACTAACATGCACTTTCAAACCACCCACACATCTGCTAAATCAGTGAGCAGCTGCAGTGCTTCATTAAAATATATTGCCAGTGTCTGGGGCAAATGCTCTATTTGTGATAGATGGATCGAAAGTAAGAGGAAATATTTTAGGTCAATAATTATAAAGCAGATAATCATTTAAGGAGGATCAGAGCTCTTTAAGAATATGTTTTATGTACCTCCGCAAGTACCTGCACGTTTTCATTAAGGTTTCCATCTGGGAAGTGAATGGATGTTTGTTTTGTGTCGTGTTGGTTTCTCATTTGTGGTGTGTGTGTGCAAAATTGTGTTTATACTCGTGTTTGTTTGTTTGGCCATGTACGTGTGTCTCCTGAAAGAGAAAGGTGAAGGAGGTGATATCTGTCTTTGTAAACACATTCATTCATTCTCCCCCCTCCTACAGTCACACCAAAGCTCATTTCAGAGCTGGTTTCAGAGAAAGCGCCCATTCTTCCCCTTAATAAATAAGAAATACAGGGGGCAAGGATAGAAAGACAGAAAAACATAGACTGGTATATAGATGGATGGACAGATAAAGCAAGAGGAGTTTTTATTCTGTCTGTAGTCTGAATTTTATAATATTTTTTGTCCTCTGTTTTCCTTGTATTGCAGTGTTTCTGTCCTCTTTTTCCTCCTCCCTTCTTCCTCCCCTGTCCTCTCTGCTCACCATCTCTGTCTATGTGAGCATGAGTGTGTGTGTGTGTGTGTGTGTGTGCGCGCGTTTGTGCGTGTGTGCGTGCGTGTGTGTGTGTGTGTGTGTGTGTGTGTGTGTATTCTCCTCTCTGATGTTTTTGGCTTGTCAGTGTAATGGGGCCAGTGTTGTCAGCAGGGCTTGTTGCTCATGAATAGCTTTACGCAAGGCAGTGCTGATAGATACGCAGGTGCTGCATGCATGCATGTGCAGCACATGCAGGATTTGTTGGTGTGCTTGCAGGCATGTGCACATGCATATGCACACTGATGCACTCCTTCAATCATGTGCGTGCATTAGTTTAAAGTTTGCACAAGTGACCAGTTTCAGGGAGAGTGAGAGAGAAAGTGAAAGGTCTAGCATGTTACTGCTCTTCTGTAGGGTATTTATAACCCTGAGAGGCCCTACTTTAATAATGCATGGATACATGGCACCTCAAACATTCCAGTGTTTTACTGGAGGATGAAAGAAGCAGCACTGCAAGATGGCATAGAATGGGATTGAGAAAGTGCTCTCCCTCACACAGTGTGTCTGGCTTTCTATCTGTTAGTTACCCCAGCCAACAATTCATCTATACTTATCATTTATTTAACCAGTGAATCACCCATCCAGCTGTTTATCTATTCATCCACCCACTCCCTTCAGTCTTCATCTAAAGTCCATTTCTGTCTCACTTTGTATCGATGGCTGCTTCGACATCTGCAGTGCTGAACACAATCAAGTAACATAAACCATTAATAGGGTTCTTAAACTCAGTTTTGTGGCCTGCATCTCATCAGCCTCAGATCTCTCACTTGGCTTCATAACCTACTAAACTAACACAGGGGACTTATATAGCAGATTTTTATGGTGCACACTGTTCTGGATATAGTGCCTCACATCCCGATTAAGATGTCTCCCAGGCTGTTTATAGACACTTTTAATAATCCACTCTCTAATAACCCTTTATCCATGTGCACTTAAAAAACAGATCAAGTGACATTGTATACTTAAAACACCTTTACACATGCACTGAACATTGGTTCCATTTCCACCTCAGAAACTCAAGCATTTTCTAAAGACTGCAACTAATTGCAGTAATCCATGCTAAGCTGTAGTTTCAGCTTTAAGAAAAGGTAGGATGCATCACCTGGGATATTAAGGTAAATTTATGGATACTGAAGCATTTAAACACATGATCCTGTTTATACTGTTTATTTTTGCAGTCTGAAAATTCCCAATTAGAGCAGCATGAGTAAAAGTTTTACATTTATTTATATGTGGTATGACATTGCCGTGGTGGTGGTAAGAGCTCCTAGGACAGATATTTTATTTAATAGAGATTAGGCTGAGAGGCATCACTCAAACTGTAGTTTATTACTCAAAGAATGTGATGCTTATTGCCCAGATTTTTACATCATGGGAACAAGGGAACTCTGCTGAACATGTTGCTGTAAAATATGTTTGTGGTGTCAAAAATTTGGTGAGCAAAAAATGTCCCCTCACTGTTTTGCTGCTGAAATTTTCTGGTCAATGGAGCAGTTATCTTGTCACTTTGAGTTGCACATCATAAAATGTTTAAGTCTTACATTGTTACATTGTTTCTATGTTTTGATGAAAAAAAAAGACACATGAAGAGTGAAAACTGTGGGAGTAAGAGGAAGTTGGAGACATTTTTAAGGAACGTTTAACCACACTCTTCATGTGAAGTCGCCCACAATAATGTTGAACATCTTCTCCATTCATTTAAATGGGGAAATATGAAAAA
This sequence comes from Lutjanus argentimaculatus, assembly GCA_034769285.1. NCBI lineage: Eukaryota > Metazoa > Chordata > Actinopteri > Lutjaniformes > Lutjanidae > Lutjanus > Lutjanus argentimaculatus. The sequence continues at coordinate 22,342,476 of JAWZSL010000009.1, read as the reverse complement.
TACAACCGCAAAAAGTAATTCCGATATCGTCCTCAATGAGCTTATGATGTTCGAATGAAGTTTCTACTTTGATCAGTGTTGAGGTAGATGATCAAAAATGAGAAAGAATAAGAATAGTAGAGAGAGACCAAGAAGAGCATAGATGAATTGTGGCTTTTATCATAAAAGAAGTAAATATTCTTGGTTGTTTAAAGGAGTTGACGTGAAAATAGTGGTTTATTCATGGAAATTGTCAGAAAATTAGACTCTGGATTTTAGTGGAACAACTGAGATTGCTGTCACAGTTCTGTGGAAATCATTATACGTGATCAAAATAACGGAAGTTGTTCATACTTAGTATCTTTCCATGTGGTTTGAAAGAACTGTAGTGTCATTTGTGTGTCATATGTCTGATTTGTCCTGACACAGGATTATTTAGGAGCGTGCTAATAAGCAGTGTATCCACAACTGATTCTAAATGGGACCTGCATTTTTCTGGTAGCTTAGCCATTTTTTCTTCATGGCCACAGATTTTGACTGTAGCAATGATTCTAGCAGGATATTTACCATCTTGGCTTGTTAGTTTGAGAGTAAAATTCACTCTGTCCATTGTAGTTGAGCCAGATTAAGTTACAGTCTCCGTCAGGATTTACTTCTTGTGTGTTGAGATCAGGGTGAATCTAGCAACTCAAGGCTGAACGTTATACTGGACCCTTTGAGCACATCTGCACACAGGGAGGAACACAGTGTCATGTTACTCAGTCAAGACCATGCAAGAAGAAAGCTACTGTATCATAGCTTACTGTATATTTTACCTGTTCCTCATTTCACCAAGTTTCCATTCATTCTGTCCTTATCAGTGTCTCCCTGTTTCTGCTACTCTGCCTGTTTGCCTCCACAAACTGTATGTGATAATTTTTAGAAAGAGACTGCTAATCCACTCAGCCAGAGATAAATCAGTTTCCATGACCCCTCTGCAAACAAAGCAGTGCTGGAACCAATGGCCTGTTGTCTTCAGCAGACACGCTTTGGCTCATCGTAAAGCAGGCAAATATAACCAGAGACTGCCATTGAGAACATAATGGGAGCTTGTGTGCCTGTGTGTGTTGCTATATTTATCCAGGGATGGTTTGCTGAGCAGGCATGCCTTTTTTTTTCTCCCAAGCTTTCTGCAGCTGCAAATATTCACACCTGGAAACTGTTAGATACAAACGTAGCGTTCTAACATAACTCCATATTGTTGATATGTGTGTGGGTGTGTGTTTGCATGTTGTGAGACATTGGTTAATATACCTTTATACCTTTATTAAGATAAATCAGATCTAAAAATATGTTTTTGATAGCCTTTTCTGATGTGTCTGAAATTGTAAGTTTTAATAATTTTAATGATAAGAAACAGATTTGGTTTGAATATTTAAAGTTCTCTGGCTGCCTGAGAGTAACTACTGTATATTCAGTGATGACAGTGCTCCAAGGTGACTCAGTAACTGTGTGCTTGCATAATGTGGCCTTGTACAACTGCAGCCATGTCAGGCTAGTAATAATGTATTTGAATCACCTTTACAGCTTTAAGCATCAACATAAGGCTATATGAGGCTCAGTGGAGCACTGGCATATGCTCCCCCCTACTGTCTCTGGAGACTAAAGAGAATATATTAAGATCGACCAGCATGTGAAGTGTGGTAGAAAGACATCTCATGCCTCACACACTGGCTCACGACTTTTTGTCAGTATAGAATTAATTGTAAGTTGCAGTCAAAGCTGTAGGTAGCGGGAGAGTAGGTTCCACTACACTTCTTTAAAGGAGAAATATGTAATATATTACATATTTATTTACTAAATCATAAGATAATGATGATATGTCATTAGAGATTGACGGTTATAAACAGTTATCAACTTACAATGGGGGCTTGTCATCGATTGTCATTGTCCATGTACATCACCAATTTAAAAAATAAAAGGGATGTTGTGTAAAACATAAATAAAAATAGAACGTAGTTATTTCCTTAAACTTTTCACTCTACAGTCAGTTGAATACAATGAAAAGACAAGATATTGAATGTTCAAACTGATAAACTTGATTGTTTTTGTAACTATACAGTCAGTTCTGAATTTTATGCCTGCAGCATGTTCTAAAAAGTTGGGACAGGGTCGTGTTTACCACTGTTTTACATCGGCCTTTCTTTGAAAAACACTGAACTGAGGACACTAATTGTTGAAGTTTTCATAGTGAAATTCTTTAGCCTGAAAAAGACATCAGGATGGCAGCGTATGTTGTTTCAAAACCCATATGTGCCTTTCACCATTCATGGGACTTTCACAGACATGAAAGTTGCCCATGCCATTGGCACTAACACACCCTAATACCATCACAGATGCTTGCTTTTGAACTTTCTGGAGGTTCCTCTGTAGCCCGGAGGACACAACATCCATGATTTCCTAAAACAATATGAAATGTGAGCTTGTCAGACCACAGCACACTTTTCCATTTTGTGTTAGTCCATTTCAGATGAGCTCAGGCCGCAAAGAAGTTGGCTGGATCTTGCTGATATATGGCTTTTGCTTCTTATGGTTGAGTCTTAACTTACTGAAGTGTTCCTGAGCCTCCCTTACAATATTATGTGGGTTTTTAATAAGTGCAACCTGAAAAGTCACAGGCATTGAATGCTGGTTTTCAGCCTTGCTTGTTACATGCAGAAATTTCTCCAGATTCTCTGAACCTTTTAATGATATTATGGATGGTGAAATACCTAAATTCCTTTCAGTTTTGTGTTAAGAAATGTTGTTCTTCAACTGTTGGACTATTTGTCCTCTCAGTTTTACACAAAGTGGTAAACTTTACCCCATCCTTGATTGTGAACGATTGAGCCTTTCAAGGATGCCCCCTTTCATTCCCAATTATGATATTATCACCTGTTTCCAATTAACCTGTTCACCTGTGGAATGTATCCAAACAGGTGTTTGTAGAACATTCCACAACTTTCCCAGTCCTTTGTTGCCGCTGCCCAACTTTTTTGAAACATGTTGCAGGCATCAAATTCAGAGTAAGTGCATATTTACAAAAAAAAACCAAAAAGGTTTATCAGTTTGAAAATCAATGCATTCTGTTTTTATTTACATTTTACACAGTGTTGCAACTTTTTTGGAATTGAGCTTGTGTAATGTAGTGTTTGTAGGTTCTGGTGCTACAATCTGCCTGGGCTTCAAGTCTGGGGAGGAGGTGCAGGAAGACACAACTCATAGATCATATATTAAAAAGCAATTCAAGTTATTTATATATGCCATCTATCATGCCGACTTGTTTTTTGGACTGTAGTTCTCATTTTTGAAAGCTAGGTTCTTAAATATTATTGACTTGAGACTGCTGATGTACATTGTATGATATTCATAGATTATTTCACCATGCAAAATCAATATGGCTGATCCTACTCTTTTATCCAATTTTAATAACAGATTCAATTCTTTTAAGTATTTGTGAATATTGGAATTTATGTTAAGACAGATGATAGATATTAAGAACTGAATATACTATGGACTGTGTAATCCTTCTCTGTACTTTGAGTAGGTGGTGCAACAACGCTTTCTGACAAATGATTTCAGTCAGCTGAGCTCCTAGGACTTCATGGTCTGCTTCTGTGAGTCTGTTTGAATCACCCCTCTGTTTTCTTTGGGGATTTCATTACTAGCTCCTCTAGGTTCATTCGGGACTCCTCAAAGGCTTGACTGAACTCATTGTGCATAAAAGTTTTTGATGGCAACTACTACTACTTTATTCTTTTTTATCCCGTTTTTCTTAACTGTCTCTCTCTTTCCCCTCCTCGCAACGTCTTTCTCCCCCACCAATCCTTCCCTCTATTCATCCCTTCTTCCCTGTCATGGCTTTTCTTCCCTCACTTGCTCTGTGTTTCCCCCTACATCCCCGCAGGTGACGTCTAGTCGTGCAGCCCAGCAGCAACAGTCACAAACTGGGGCAGGGTCAGGTAAGAATTCACCTCTCCTTCTCTCCCTTACTCTTCCCTGTCTCTCTTCACAGAGATGCATTTTCTTTATAATAAATTAAGCTGGCATAGCATGAAGCACTGTGGATACACAGAGATGACATTTGGAGACACTGACAGACATGCATGAGAATTGGAATAAAAACCTTGCTACTAGTAGAATATTTTGAGACCCTGTAGTATGTATAATTTTCTCACATGGTGTACTGCTCCTCCATAATTTATAAACAAGCTATATTGCCTCCTGTCTCTGGAGCCTTTCTGGTTTGGTCTGAAGGATTTCGACCATGCATGTATTGCCTATACTGTGTTATATTTTCCTCTATCAAGCCTGGTTTCAGTTTTTTTTTTAAATAAAAAAGTATTTTTTTTATTAACTTAAACATGTGTTTTTACTTCAGTAATATAAAACGCTATATAGCTATGCATCCATTCATTTTCTGACACTTATGTGGGTCCAGGTCGCGTTGGCAGCAGGCCAAGCAAGGTAGTCCAGACCTCCCTTTTCCAAGCAATGTTTTCCAACAGCAGTTCCAAAGCCAGATATATAATCTCTTCAGTGTGCTCTGGGTCTCCTATCAGTTGGATTTACCTGGAAAACCTCCAAAGGAAGGTGCCTAGGAGGCTGCCTGAACCACCTCAACAGGCTCCTTTCGACGCAAAGGTGCAGCAGCTCCACTCTGAGCTTCTTAGCCTATCTCTAGGAGTGAGCCTAGCCACCCTACGGAGGAAACTCTTTTTGGCCTCTTGTGTCCGTGATCTCATTCTTTTGCTTATGTGTTTGACTTCCTGCCAAGAATACGAACACAATTTTCACTCCAATTACATAAGGACTGGATGGCTCATAGCCCCAGTACCCTGTGCTCCCAGCGTGCCTGCCATAAGACTCGGGGGACAAGACTGGGGGACACAGTCACAAGCCTTCTCCAAGTACACAAAAAAACATGTAGATTGGATCAACAAACTCCCATGACCCCTCTAGTAACTAGGACTGTAACAAATGCTTTGAAGTTTTGAAACCATGGTTGTTTGATGGTATTCAAACAGCAAAATTAGTTTTCGACTACTCGTATACATATATTTGTATATTTTTACTGCTGGCTGCCTCTGTGTTGCACAAGCTGCTGGTGTGTTGTGGGCCTGCATCAAGCTCATGCTGAAGTTGCTGCTGCTGCTTGTTCCAGCAGGTCCCCTGCCACACACTTCTCTCTCTCTCTCTAGCGTACCCCAACCCTCTCCTGTGGTAGTGAAGGTTTAGAAAAAGTCAAATAATTGCTTTGAAAGTTTTGAATCCCAAAAAAAGGCTGTTTGGGACAGCCCTGCTAGTAGCCCTGCAAAAGTAAAGAGCTGGTCCTGGTTCCACAACCAGAACCGAATCTGAGTTGCTAAACTCTTTGATGTTTGAAAATTGGTTGGCCCCTATTTCAGAGCACCTCGTTGTTATAATTCAGCAAATGAAGTTAGCAGTTCTCTTCCCACACTGTCCCCAACCCAACCCACCAGACTCTAGGCAGTATTCTTTCCTGGACCCCATCCAGAGACTCTAAGAAGGCTGCATACTCCACACTGTTGATATGCACAAACAACAATCAGAGTCTTGCTGTCAGCAACTCATAGTCACATAGAGGCAACCCTTTTGTTCTCTTGGGAGAACTCCAACACCACCCTAAGCACGGACCATTAACTGTGCACTTATCCCCTGAACTTTTGTCTAAATCTTGCATTTTTACTTCTGTGTTGAGCCAATTTTATTCCTTTGTTAATCTTCTCTGAACCAAACCTTTAACTTTTTACGTATTTTCTTGTCACTGCTTTCAACCTTCTGAAAAGCTTTTGCTTCTAAATGACCTGCCTGTATCTGTACTCCCATGTTTATTGAGTTTTCTCCCCCTTCTCATGTTCTCCAGGTATCTACTATTCCAGCTCCACCTTACCCGCCCAGCGTGTCAGCTCCCCTCTGTCTGGAGGAGGAGGAGGAGGCTCTGGATCCGGTTCCCCCAATAAACTCCAACGCCTGGGATCAGCCTCAGACACACCAGGGTACTCTACCACTCAGCGCTTGCCTTCCTCTTCTTCCTCTCCCAGCAAACAGTCTCCTGCTAATCGACTGGCCAAGTCATACAGGTAGAGAGCCACAGTGACTGTGACATTAATATTGATTTTAATGTATTGTTGTTCACACTGATGTATAACGGAGTTTGATGGTGGCATTTGAAAAAAATTTCTATATTTAACACATTAGTCTCATTCTTAGGTTTTACAGGCAGTATGAGAGGAGAGATAAATAGACAAAGAGTGACTACAATAGAATAGAACAGAAATGGAAAGGAAAAATTGCCTTTTGAGTTCATTGTCATCCAATATATATTCCAGCGTGCAGTGAATATGAAATACTCACACGCTTCACTCATGATAGAGGCAGTGTTTATATGTGAAATGGAATGAATCATTTGAAGTCATTATTTTTCAGATAAATTATGTTACTCTGCCCATTTGTCTTCCAGCACCACAGTTGCTGTGACAACAGCAGGAGGGGGTGGGTCTCCCCTGAGGGTTGCATCTCCACCCAACTCTACAGCAGGGGGAGGGGCCAGCTCATCATCGTCCCCTCTTCACCAGGTACAGAGTTTTAACTGTCTTACCATGTGGACATCTGTACAAAAGAACTGCATTTTGTGTCACCAGAGTATTAAATTTGATACTTTTTATGTAAAAAGTGCAATAAAATTGCATTACAAATTTTGTTAGTTAAAAACTCTGTAATGAATGAAATCAAGGCCACTGCAATGGCAGAGTTTCATTTTTACTGTGATTATAAACTGTTTTGCTTAAAGTGAAATCAAAATGTTGAATTATGTTGCAATGTGAATACATTTTATAATAGGAGCAATGTGCAAAATAAGGCCAGAATTCAAATGAAACCTTTCAAAAAATGAACTAACATTATCAACAGAATGTGAAGAGGAGATATCTTCTGAAGGTAGCTTGCCAACCAGCTACCCTGAGTCCGTAGTCAGTTGGGAGATATATGTAAGCAGCAAGGTTGCTATTTTCACAAGATCTCTTATCTTTTTTAGTAGGCTAGCTACAGCCAAGATAGTTGCAGCAAAGAGTATAGTGAGCAGCAGTTAGTGGGTACACTGGTGATACGCTGCCGCCTTTGTTTGTTTGAGCTACCTTCAACAGGTGGTTATATTTTACACGTTTCTTCTTTAACATGAGGACAGATTCATCACTTGTTTGCACACAGAAGCTTGTCCCTCCTTCAGTTAATTAAATTTTGAGATCAAAGTATGTTGGTTTTTCCTGCTACCAGTCCCTGTTAAATGTTGTTTTGTCCTGGTTTGATCATTACTTTAAAATAAGTCTAATTTATTTTGACCAGTGCACATTCGTCATTTGGTTTTCCTCACATTTACATTGTGTATTTAATAACAGAGCAAATTATTCTACAGATAGATTTAGAAGGTGATTTGATAGTGGCTATTATGTGCAGCATGATAGTACAAAGATTACATTTAAGTACAGTATTAACAGTGGTAATGCCTGGTATTAGTATTATTTGAACAGAGCTGTGATTGACAGTTGTACCGTTCTATTTAAGTATAATATTATACAGTCATACTATTGATTGATGCTAAGCGGCTGGGTGTTAGAGGGAAGATTATATTCTTGCCCACTTTGTCAGATCTTTAATCATGACAAAGAACAGCAGAGTGCAGCTCCAGAGCAATTACAGATTGAGTCATATCTTCAAACAAAAATCTATACAAGTCAGTTTTAGTTATGTAATCTTTTCAAATAGCACCTTATCTAAACCCTCCTTTCTTAGGTAAATTTGTTGTATGCTTATATCCAATATCTAACACTGAACCATGATGAGAAGTATTTTTTTAAGCATGGGGCTTCTCAACTTAAATTACATTCTTAACTGTAAGTGGTTTGGACATGGTTCACACATAGTGCCGATGTTAATTTATAAATCCATTTTACAAAAGTTTCTCAGTTGGATATAAACACAAACATAAATTGGCAAAGAAAATTGAAAAATAAAATACAGGTACAAACTGTTTGTGTCTGAACCACACAAATCGAAACATATCAGCCATGTCAGCTGTTGCATATTTGGCTGCCAACACAGTGTAATCTAACAGGAAGTAATTACAGCAGTGTATAGATTTCACCTTGTAGATTCCCTTACCTTGTTTACACTAAAAAACTCTTGTCTTTGCAGATGAGTTCAGGCATAGGGAGCTATGCCACTCTGTCTCCAAAACGGCTGGCAGCTCACCACGCTTCTGACCAGTACAAGATCTCCCACGAGCTCTACGCTACTGCTACGCTGCAGAGGCCTGGCAGTCTGGCAGGTAGGAGTTTACACACTCATGCAGTCTCACATGCACATGCACAAAAACCCAAACGTGTGTAACTCCATCACAGGAATTTAGTAACTTCATTCACTGTTTCTTACTGATTATACTGTGCAGTTGCTGTTAAACCAGCTGAACTGTGTGTAGTAAGGGGATGGATGGAAAAACACCTCACTCCTTACATTTACGCCTGGTAATATGTGTCTCTGTTGTCCACATTAAGATACAATTGGGATCAGTTTTTCTAACTCTTTTACAATGAAAGCAGCTTGCACTAGCTCCAGAAGTTGCTAAAAGTCACCAGATGTTATCATTTTTAATTTGCATAAAGCTTAGTGGTTGTTTTGGTTGCAGTGAGGGAGAGATCACCTTAAGCCATATAAAAGTTAATGCAGAAATCTTTAACCAAATAATCATAAACTCACTACAGGGACATTGCATATTTGAAGTAAAAAATCTGCAAAGGGAAGGAGGAGATCAGTTGAACAATTTAAATATTTTCAAGATCAATCTAACTATTAACAATTCCACATTTATTTTCTTATTCTTTTACAGATTTGTTCTTTATTTTTTTTCTTCAAGAATTTCACCCCAGAGATCAATGAAGTATATCTGATTCTGATTTTTATGGCTCATTCGCACTTAAGATCCAGAGCAAGAGCATCAATTTAACCATAGTAATTCACTACAGCTGAACTCCCTCTCCTGCAGCGAGCAGCATCCTCCTGTCACACATGCCACACTGACTGCATACTCATGGTGCAAGAGGAAAGAATAGGTCACTAAATTTGTCGCTAGTTGCTTTTTAGCAAGAAAGTCCCTAAGAGGGTCTGAAAGATTTCAAAATCTAGCATCAAATTGCCCACCCATGCAGTTGTATGTGGATTGAAAAACAAATGAGAAATGAAAATAAATGAGTAAATGTGCATTTGCACTTGTTGTTAATGCGGTCACAATGTGTCCCTTACCAGCTGATCCTCAATACCTCTTACGCCTGTACTTTCATGTGGTCAAGCACTATCCGATTGCACCCAAAACACATTTTAATGCAGGGTCCTTTTTCCATTAAGGTCAAGGGAATGAGAATTTCTAAGACGTGAAGTTCAACATTGAAGTCTGTCGAATTAGCCAATGTTTTACTAAGCACATCAGTGTGTTGTGGTCGGTATCTTTGGGTTATCTCGTCTATTTATTTGCAGCACTTGTACAAACTTAAGAAGAGGTGTCAGAGCTTCTCTGCAGCTGCCCTTTAAGAACTTCAACATGAATGCACTAGCTGTTCAACAGTTACATTTGAGAGTTATGAGCTGTTTATGAACAAGTCTGTTGTGACTACCAGACAGAGACCTGCTTTAAGAAGATTAAAAGATTCTGATTCATATTGTGTCTTTGAATAAGATCTGTTTGCTGTGTCTGGGAACTGAATGTATTAGAGTGACACTGGTTTTGGTACTGACAGCATTCAGGCAGAGTCAGACAGAGACTTTTATTTGCTGCTGCAGTTGTATTGACTTGTGAATGGCTTTCTCTCTTGACTCTACAAAATTGAGTTGGCTGAATGTCAAACTGAAAATGAAAATGTGTTGTGGAAACTGTTTATGGTCCATAGTAGTGTAGTATAAAATTTTATTTGAGGTTGGCTGTTTAAATTAAATACTGCAGATAGGCCACCACTGTTTCAAGGACTTTAAATTCACAAGGCTTGTATTACAAGTGCCATTCAGACTGAACGTAGTTTCAGATAACCTTCTTTCATTTAGCTTTACTCACTTGTATGCCATGTGCTTTAAAACATGAGAATAGCTTCACAACTCTTCATGTAACTGCAGAAGAATTCTTTTGTCACTTGCCTCAGTTACTTACTTGTTACTTGCTTCAATTGTTTTCAACAGATTAAAGATTTTAGAAATAGAAGATCTTAATTTTTTGTTCTTCTTCATCATCTACCTCTACTTATTTTTCCCTTCTTATTAAATGTATATATGGACATTTTGTGAACTAATTGTACTTGTGAGCTAAGTATGGTCTTTACTATTTTTGTATGCTGGTGAACGGACAGACTCAGACTGAGCCCTAGTAAAAGCCAAATTTGTGCCTCAGGTACAGATTCCTTTGCTACAGGTTAACTTTTTTTAACATAAATGAAATATTTGACATGATGAATATTGATTAAACCAGGTGGCAGTGGTTTGAAGCCCTGCAGTAAGTTTAATTGATTGGTCCTTTAAACTTGGAGCTATATTGATGAAGAACATGACCTTCATGCTTTACCCTGAGGGCATAACTGTGATCTTGAAGCAATGCCTGAGGTTTCATCTCTCCTGAAGACTTTAAACGAAGAAGAAAAGACTGTGCAGGAACAAGCCCCGATGGAAATGAGATCTCAGACTGTCACTATAATTAGCAGACCTAGGTCATGTGATTATTAGAATTTGCTTTCATAAGCTTGGACTACCACGCTGTGGTTGATTATATCAGAACAGTTTAAAGCCTCTGGAAACTCAAATCCACAAGCCTTCTAACCATTCAATTTAGAGTCTCACGTACACAACAGTAAGCATGTGAAAAGTATTAGACATCTGTTTTAATTCAAATTCAAAATATTGTCATTTTAGTTTTGTTCACTTTACTGATATTGGGTATGAGCTGGTTGTGCTTTTGCTCCCACATTTATTACCAAATTTCTGCAATTAATTCTACAAACTAATGTTAAGAAATACTTGTCAGTTGATGATAAGTTATCCAACAGATGCAACAAAGATTCTCTGCTAAATCTGTTTCTCTGAGTCCGAGCCAACTCAACAACAGGGAACTGAAGTTGTTATATAGCTCCAGACCCCAGTGACATAAACATGAATTTTACCATGTAGAAATCGGTATCAGTTTAAATATACACTATATAACTCCTGTGTCTTGCAAGTTAAAATTACTGATTTTGTCACAGAAGTCTGGTGGCTTTGAAGAGAGCATAGAGGTGGTCCTTGTTTTAGGTGTCTAAAATATGTTTTGCTGCTGCCCCTGTCCACAGCAGTAAATTGCTTGGCTTCCATTCTGGGACTCCTGAGGGAGATGTCAATCGTACGTGAATATAATGAGCAAAATGTGCTGTGTTGCTGAACTAGATTTTCTATAGTTATTAACTTTTTTTCACTCAGATCTTTGTGGATGCTTAATGAGAAACTAAACTTTAATATCATACGTGTGTTTTTACTATTTAAAGCCACATTTCCAGAGGCTTTAAAGATATCTTATCAATCCTGGAAATGCTGGAAAAGATATGCACTTTCAAATACTTCATCGTAATTGTCTGTAATTTCTGGTACTCACGATATACCTCAAATCCTACCAACCTAAAATTATTTGTAGATGCTATTAGTCAGAGGTTTGCTTTCCTCGGTGGATGATATCCTCCTCTAAAAGCACAGTAGAGTTCATCTGAGTAGCCTGTTTGAGAGGTACTTAACAGCTCTACAGCACCTACTCTACAGTGGAGTTAAGCTGCGGAAAACCAAAATCGCCCAAAAAAAGAAATTACCTCCCTGTGCTTTCTGCATGAAATGGCCTGAGTGTCATAGTCCATTGTGTCTAAATATTGCCACAGCGGCACAATAGCATAATACCAAGCTGAAAAAAAGTCAAGTTTATTTAAAGAGCAAATTTAAAAATAACAAACGCTGACCAAAGTGCTTCCCACAGAAAGATCTTAGTCAAGAATTTGAATGGCTAAGATCTTTTAGCAAATAGAGATAATTAAAAGTTATCTCTAGCATTGACACTTACTAAGCCTTAATATTGGAGCCTCAGGCACTGCAGTGATCCTTTGGATATTAAGATTATGGTCTTGCTCTAGCTTTGATTTGACTGGCCCAGAAAATTGTTGGAAGTAAATGACTACCTATTGAGTCTTAACTTGACACATATACCACCCTTTAATGTTAGAATTATAGTAGGCACTTCACATGAAAGAGCAACTGTAGTTGTAGGTGATATTGCAGTTTGCTTTCTTTCTAACTATACAAACAGGACTGAGGCATTAAGGGACCAGAGTTGTTTTTTACATTTTTTATCTTTTTTTTTAAAACATTTTACAGAATGTAATATCATGGGAGGGCTTTTCTGTCTGTTTTGCTCTCTCTCTCTGCATCATTCTATTTTCTCCTAAAGCTTCCTCTCCCTTTGAAAGAAAGAGGTCAGTACTTCTACGAGTGGGCCCTTGTGAGTCAAAAAAATAAATGAATAAAGAAATAAAATCGACTCACCAAGACTTCAAAGACGAGAGGCATGAAGGCAGAGAGAGAGCTGGGATGAGTCATGCCATTAATGGGTGTGTCCATGACTCTAATTAGCACTCCTTCATGCATATTCTGACCAACTCTCTCTCTCGCTTTCTTGCTTCTTTTTCCTCTCTGTCCATCTGTCTCTAAGTACACCAAATTTCAATTGAGCTCAATGGGTGTCCAGAATTTATGCTCTCTCTCCATTAATTTTTTGTGATTTTCTCAATTTCTCACTGCCTTCCTCTGACTCTCTCTTTTCTTTCTGTGTCTGCTTTGTCTCTATCTGGCTACTGCTGGCTAGCAGTGACAGGAGGCAGCCTATATTTTCTTTAGCAAGGCAGGTAAACAGGCCAGTAAGTTAACTTCGCTGTTGAAAGGAGGACTCAGTCAAACTCCCTTGCAACCTTGCCACAGACATGTTCAGTGAGGCAAACCGCTGCTTTATCATTTGCCCAAGTATAGAATAGGAGTCAAGTACACTTAAGGAAAGTAATCTCACATTAATATAGGCTTCTCATGGATTCAGCAGGTAAGATATAGGGCTGCAAGTAATGATTATTTTAATTATGGATTAATCCGTCATTTACTTTGTCGATTAATCGACTAGTTTCATAAAATGAAAGAAAATAATGAAAAATTAGTTGATCACTGTTTCCCCCAAAGCCAACGATGATGTCCTCAAATGTCTTGTTTTGTCCACAACCCAAAGATACTAAGCTTGGTAATGAGTACTGCAGGAATGAGTCCTAAAACACAGAAATCAGTTGACATATTAGCACTTTCGCCTACCACGTCTCAAGGTCAATGGAGTTTCTTGAATGGGTTTTTGGTTTCATGCCTGAGGTCTGTGGTTAACACAAGTTTAAGACACCTGAAAGTTTTCTTTTGTGGCATAAAATAGGTCGGTAGATAGCTCCCTCATGAATTTTGAAGCTTTTGCGTGCCTTAAAGGAGACAGGTTGCTAACATATGGCTAAATGAGACTACAGAGTTTGTTGGGGACATTAAACATCATCACGCTAGTTGCTTAGTGGTGGTGAACATTAGCTTTTTGCCTTGTGATAGCATTTTATGATTGCTTGTGAAGATTATCTTGCTGAAGAAAAATCCAACAGAAAAGTCCCACTGGCTTTTTGTGGAGGGAACCACAGCGATGTTAACTCTCATTCACTCCCAAAGGTGCTTGTACCATGCTACCTTGTAGATTGTTCAATTAAGGAGGTTTAGGATAATAACAGACTCCTGTTGTGTATTTCTGTCTGAGTATTCACTGTGATTAATCTTTAAACTTCTCTCTTTGACTTGTTTTGCTTTACTGGACAGTTTAGAGACAAGCGCAACAAAATCTACATCATGGCTTCATGCTTGTGTATGCACTTCATCCTACTGATGGCTGAGTGTCTCACATGCATCGATTTCTGATATGATCTGAAGGGTTGTGGGGTTTCGACTGTGTTAAGTTGATGGTGGATACACACGGAGGTTTGATTCGCAGTCTTAAAGCTCTGCACTCGTCCCCCTTCATCCGCTGGAAAATCCTTGGCACGCGACTTGCCATCGACTGAGAGCTAATGCGATATGATACGACGTTAGCTCCACTGGACCGTCTCTCCCTCTCCCAGTCACTCATGGCTCTCTAAGTCTGTGTATATACGAGTATGTGCACGTCTTTCCACTTTATCCTCTGCCATGTCACCCGAGCCCTCCTGACTCATCTTCGTGTTCCCCGGCCTCCTTCTTTTCTTTTCTCTTTCCTGATTTTTAATTTTGCTCTCAGTGTTTTCAGAGGCAGGCCTTACATTTGTTCTCCTGTGTAATGAACAAATGCCTGCTGTCAATGTCTTTCTTGCTCTGTGTCTGTGGGATTCTTGCCAAACACAGAGCAAGAGGGGGGACACTACATCTCATTATTTTATAGCTGACGACCAGCAATGTGTTCCGTTGGAGATTAAAAAATGAAATACCGAGGCATGCCTTTCTCGCGCGCTCTTTTTTCTCCGTCTCTCTCGATCTCTGTCTATTTCTTCCTATCTTATGTGTCGCTATACATGTCTCTCTATTTTTCTGTCATCTTATTGTACTTTTGATTTGGTGCATCTCTAACTCATCCCTTCCACCACCACTCATACAAACAGACACACACTCACCCTTATCTGTCCACTACATGAACAGTTTGCTGTCTGTCACTTGGTGCTCTGTGACATCAGCAAACAAAAGGGTCCAGGGTGTCCAGACGCTCTAAAAGGAGAGGAGTCGTACACTCTTAGTAATAAGGGTTCTAAAAGGGTTCTCTCTGAAGAGCTGAGGTTCCACACAGAACCTTTTGCTTGTGAAGAGCGTTCACAAGGCCAAGGGAACCCTTTTCATCCAAAGCCCACTGAGGGGTTCTAGATGAAACCCTTGTAATATGAAAAGGGTTGTCAGGAGTTCTCTGTGGGTGGGTTCTTACTAGCATGCTTAGGGTGCAAAGGTTCTGATAAAACTCCCAGACATGGTTCTGCGTGGACTTATTACACGATTGAAGGGTTTTTTGTAGAATCTCTTATAGTCCATCCTGGGTGTAAGTTTTCACAGATTTTTATAACCCTTTATGTTGGGTTCAAGGTAGAAATCTCTGAAAGGGTTTCAAGTGGAACCTTTATATAAAAAAGTTCTGCCAAGACCCAAAAGGGTTCTCCTATGGCACAAGTTAGCACCTTGAATTTCTGAAGTGTATAGGCATGATCTTGGCTACCCAACCATCTTCTGCCACATTCATTCAGCCGTATTTATTTCTTTGTCCCTTCTTTCTTTCACATCCTCTGTATTTCTTATTTCTCCCTCTCCATCATGGTTCTCATCATCACTTTCCCTTTCCACTTTCTTTCCATTTCCTGCATGAAATTGCAACCTATCTTCATTTTTCCTTACCTGCTTAAAATCCATCCTCTGTGCCACTCTTCCTCATCCTCACGTACTCCTCCTTGCTCTCGTGTTGTCTGCTCTCTTTCATCCTCTCTCCCCCTCACATCTTCTTTACATCTTATTTTCGCCTCTTTCTTTTCTTAAGGCTCTCGTGGCTCCTACAGTAGTCAGCACAGTCAGGAGCCCCTTCGGCCCTTGGGGTCCCCAGAGCACCACATAGATCCCATCTATGAAGAACGTGTCTACCACAACAAGGGCCCCATGAGGAGCCTTAGCCAGAGCCAAGGGCCGGACACAGGCCCCTATCGCAACAACACCGGTAAGGCATTTGTATTATCAGTCACAGCTGTAATGTTGTTGTAGACGTTAAAAGAAATGGTTTAATTCTTCTTTTTATGTTAAAAATTAAGGGCATATATTTTAGTATTCAAATTAAGTTTAATATGATTTTTGTTTATTATAAGTTTAGGTTGCATTTGTTTCTCATATTATGGATGCTTGGTGCACAGGCCAGGGTGCAGGTAATGTGGGTGTTTTTTCAGTTAAGGCTGGGGACTGAAGCCATGGCTGAAATCCAGTCTTTACTTTTTGATGGTATTGATGGATTCTTTATTTTGCTGCTTTATGAAATTAATTAAGAGCAATGTTTTGAACATTTTGGGGTGCATTAAATAAACAAATCTGACTTTTGAAGTGAGGAGTAGGTTCTTCAAAGTAAGTTGGAACCAACCACGTATTCAGTGTCTGCAGCTTGAATGCTGAAAAGCTGACAGAAATATCTTTACACTCATGAAACTGAGTGTATGTCTTTTATTTTTATTTTTTTATTGTTATTCTTAAACCTAAAGCATATCCTACATCTTCTCAGAAGACAGAAGAGGTTTTATATATTTTTATATATTAGCTGTGGCAAAGTTACCCTTCCCTGCAAATGCTGCAGATCATAGATAAACTTAATATGGAGCTTGGATAGAGTTATATGAGAGAGCAAAGGATGTGTTAATTAGGAACTAAATTTACATCAGTATACATATTATTTTGCCAATCAGTCTCACAGCATGCATTCATCTCATGTCAATTGATGCTTGCCCAGTGTCGGGTATATTACACTCATTAGGATATTTTCTTCCCATGAGTTGAATGTTACAGCCTTTTTTTGTTTGTTTGTTTGTTTGTTTGTTTTGTTTGTTTTGGTTAATTTTCTTTGTACTTTCAAAAGACATTCAAAACCTGTAGTTTATGCATACCTGAGGGCAAGAAAAGCTCAGATGTAGCAAACGATGACAAATTATTTAAGATTCCACAGCTCTGACCAAACCAATTCTAACTGACATCCCCATCGCAAAAAACAAAACAGAATTTAAGAGTCAGAAGAGTCTTAAAATGCTCATTTATTTTTTTCAAGTGAAGTGCATAAAAGAAACTTCATGAATATACTTTGACTTAGAATTCAAATTAAATGTTTTGACATAATCTGTCAAAATTATGTTATTATACCCAATATTCATAAGCTAGAGTTTAATTATTGGAATGATAAACAAGAATATAATATTCCCTTATTTATCCTGCATCCTTTATGCTACCACTTTTCTGTTTCCAGCAACAGCAGCCAACCCAGGGACAAATAGAGAAAATACTGAGGAAAGAGTAAAGAATAAGCAGTCTTGAAAAAGCCATCATGGATGCTTTTCTTATTTACAAAGTACACATTCTGCGTGTTTCTTTTTTTTCATTCCAGTTTGGAATGATGCACAGTTGAGCACATTTTCTATCAAACTCACACAGTCAGACACACTCATTCTCCACCGCTCCCTCCGTAACTCCATTGTTGCCAGCAATGTATTTTTAATAGGGCCTCATTGAGCTTATCTCAATGTGGGTTTAGGTACGCCATGTTAATCCCATTACCGTATCATACCCACATGAAAACACCCAAGTCGGTCACGCCACGTTCACAGCTCCCTCGATGTCATTAACCAGCATAGCCTTAATAGCTATCATTAGCATTTGGGTCAGAATCGTAGCAGTAAATATGCCACTCCTGACCAGCGGTTGAGTTGATCAGTTTGACTCACTTGAAAGGAGCGAGAATTGCCTTTAAGCACAGAGCACAGTGTTTGAAGCACATTTCAGAGTTAGGGGGTCATTCAGTTTGCTCTTATTCTTGTGGGATATCGCTTTGATTACTGTCGGTGAAATTCTGAATAGCGCATACAGCGATAGGATTGTCTTTGCAAGCAGGAATTAATTAAATAAGTGCACTTCAGAAGTGTACAGAGAGGATCCGCTGTTATCTATAATTTACTGCGCCTTGTATTTGTAGTTTCAATAGATGGGTATAAGAAAACTCACAAAGGAAATTTGCACTGCAGCTACAAAAATCAATAGACTGTGGATTAGACCATGTACATTTAATTGCAACGCTTGAGGTTTACAATACGCTTCTCCTATGATACAATATTATAATGGATTGTCTCATGTCGTTTGAGCTAAATTCTGTATCAGAGCGCAGCAGCATGAGTCTTTTCCACTCCACGCACAATTTTACCCCTACTGGGCTCGGTCCATGTAACTACAGCGGTAAATCAACACACCAAAGATGAATCGCACCTTGAAATCACTGGGCTGTTGAATGAAGGCTTGGTCTTAGCGCAGCATGTTTTAAAAGTCACGTGATTAGTATGTGCAGCAGCTGAGAGGTTGTTTAATAAGGATTCATAATGCACAGAGTGATAGCACATAGTGAACTGATAAGGGCTGTGCTGACATGGTGAGCGGTAAGTCATTAATTATGTCATTGTGCCTTTTCTTGGCAATGGCAGCCTCACATTATTGGTTCATTAAGCTGGCATGGATCAATGTAATTAATGCTATAAGTCATTCCTTTGGTGGAAAGAGAAGGGAGACATTTGTGCGGGTATTCCACTCCAAAATTTGCAAAGCTGTCCTCAGTGAGTCTATATACGCTGCACAGTTTCAGGCTAATTCAAAGCCAATTTAAACAAAGGCACTTGCAGTCAAATGAAGCCCACAGTTTTCATTGAGAGCGTGGGCCACCACATTACTTAACTGGACACTTAACTATGAAGAGGAGCTGCACGATACAACAAAAGCAATTTAAGGCGCTATAATTGTACATGCGCTGTTTTTTTTTTTTCTTTTCTTTTTTGTTTTTTTTTTACATTTGCTGTTTTCTGACCCAGTTTAGGACAGAGAGAGACAGGAGGAGAGAAATAGGGAGCAAACAGCACATGAAGAAAAGTAAAGAGGAAGCATAGAGGAGTCAAGGCTAATTTAACCAAATTTGGTCAGTTTGTTGAGGCAGAATGTCTGGTTAACAACCAAATTAAGCACATCACCTACCTTCAATACACACACCTGCAGATGTGTGTGGTGCTCTTGGGTGAAGATTTATTTCATATTCTGCAGGACTTTTGCCTGCTCTCAGCCTCCTCCATCTACACTCTTAGAAATAAGGGTTCTAAAGAGGTTCTTCCTGAAGGGCTGAGGGCCTCCCTGAACCATGCCCTTTTTTGAAGAAAGGGCTTGTCAAGGGTTCTTTGTAAGACAAAGGGTTCAATTAAGAACAGTTTTCATCCAAAGAACTCTTTTTGGAAGAAAGAGGTCTTCTAGGATTATGGGTTCTCAGTAGAACCCCCCCCCCCCCCCCCCCCCCCAGGGCAGGTCCTTGTTATCACCCTTAGAGGCTGGAAAGGTTCTGGATTGAACATCCAGAGAGGGTTCTGGGTGGAACCATTACACTATAGAAACGTTCTCTGTAGATCCTCTCATAGGGGCTTCTCAGAAGAATCCTCTGAAATGGTTCAAAGTGAACGCTTTTTAGGAGGTTCTACCAGGAACCAAAAAGGGTTCTCTTATGGGGACAAGCTGAAGAACCCTATATGGTTCTTGTTAGACCCTTTATTTCTAAGAGTGTAGTAAGACCACAATAAACAATCAGTCTTGGGAAGTCTTTTGACATTTTTTGCAGCGCAGTGGACAGCAGTTTGACAACACACTTGACAGTTCAGTCAGGTCCAGTTTAGAGTGCTGGATTGTTTAACCTGTCTGTCTGTCACAGCTCAGTCCACTTCTACATTCAGTGTTGGCCTGAGTGTTACTGTAGATTAACATCATTGTCACCACATGTAAATACAACTGAGGAAAACCTAAAAATAAGTTGCTAGTAAACATCTGCTCCACCTGTGTGACTGTGTGTGTGTCTGCATGTGGACAAACGTCTCTCTCACATGCACGCGCCCTTCCTCAGGTATTCTTACTAACTGCTGTCTCACCCTCTTCATCCTCTTTTTCCTATCTGCCCAGCACGTACACACATCCACACACAGCACAATATTATTGTGCAAGTATGAGTGTGTATCTGTGTGTTTTTTTATTTTTTTTATTTTTTGCACTGTGCATGTGTGTAGGCAGTGGTGCGCAGTGTTTCATTCTTGGATTAAACCAGGCCAGCGCCCCAGAGGACTGCAGGTTAATGTGGCCTATTTCAAGCGATTATTCCTGCATGGTCACAGTGTCTCTAACGCACACATGCATACACATTCATTCTGGGACAAAGAGGAATCGCAGCATGAAATAAGCCTCAGGATGTGGTTTACACATTTGTTTATTTTTCCAAAGAGACATTGTGTGTTTTTTGAAATCAGCCTCCAGTTTGTCACTATGCTTTCCTTTCTTTTTCATACAGTCTCCCTGTTTCTGACATCTGTCACGCGCTCTTCTTTCTACTCAGTGACCTCTTGTTCCTTCTGCATATTATCTTCTTTCTATTTTTAAATGTATTTCTACCTTTCTTCTTTTATTTCCTTCTCTTTTATCTCATCGATTATAGTCTCTACTAATTTAGAGAACAGTGCACATCAGTGAAATCTTTTGCTTTAACTCTTTCACCTTCTTTCATGCCCTGCTTCTCTTTTCTTCCTTCCTTCTATTCTCTGACCTTCTGTTCTTGTTTTCTCCTGTATTCCTGCTCCCCTCCTGCCTGTGCTCTTCCATTTTTGCCATTGTGCCGTCCCTCCTTATTTCATGAAAGCTATCTTGGCCTGTATTAATGACTCTGACCACTGGGAATAACAGCGGCTCTGAATGGATGTGGCACTTTTTCTCTTTAATAGCCTATCATCAGACCTGCACGTAGCTCAGGTGGCGACAGCGAGAATGGGTAGATTCACTGCCATGGCTATTTGTCAGGTGCATCTAGTAGCCAGGTTGAACTATTGCTGTTGATAAGGGGTGTTATGTAGTTTAACATCGCTCCCTCCAGTATCTTTGGAGAAGACAGACACAAAATCCTCTTCAATCATTAATCAGTAAACCACTGAAAGTAACAAGGTTATATTTTCTCAGCATTTAACAGAACCAGATAACCAAATGACACAGAGCTGCATGGGAAAATCTGGGAATTTGCATTTTGGGTCATACTTGACAAACGTTTTACATCACGTTTTCCGTCACTACAGAAACACTACTCTGCTCATTCCTGTGGTTTTGTTCGAGTGTTTATGTCTTATCACCGGCCAGCCAGACAGCACCATGGATGCTGTTTTATTCTGCATCCACTCCAAACAACAAAGCAAAGTAAGAGCCTCATCTTGGATGTTCTAAGGTTTACTTTATAGGTAAGCCCTTCTTAGGTGTAGATGAACTACGTTATTGAGAGTTATTTCCCTTTTTCATTGTATATTCACACGTTTATGTAAATTCTTGGCATAATTTTTTTAAGGTTTGTCCATATCTTTTTGGTAGGGTTGGGTTTAGTTGTGCAATGTGAAACACACTTCTTGATATCAGGTCTGTGCAATTAAATTCATGCAGTTCCCAGGACAAGGGATCAACTCCATTACATAAGCACAAGGGTGTGTGCGTGTGGTGTGTTTTGAGGTTTCTGGAAACCAAAGCGGAATGATTTTTGCTTGAAACTGCAACTCTATAGCACTGGTCCCTTTTGCCAGCATGAACGTACACATACACGCTCAGTAAGAGGGGAAAAAAAGAAATATGAAAAGGCTTAGCATCAAACCATTAAACCAATCTGCTTTCTGTCTTTAAATCTACTGTGTTCCTTCTGTAATGAGATCTGACACCCTAATGGGGGGGGCAGAACAGAGAGAGTGATGGAGCAGAGAGATGAAGGCGTGAAAACAGTAGGGTAGAGGGAGGAGGTAGGAATGGTGCTGAACACGAAGGGTGCAGTTACCGTGCATCTCCTGCCCAGGAGGCAGGAAAAGTTTAGGGCAGCTCTTAAATAGAAAAAGTGACAGAATCCTTGAAAAGGAAAAAGGAAAAGGCTCACTTTCATCTGGCACATGTCCTTCAGTGTCCAAATGTGGTTTATAATGCTGATTATAAGCACTTTGACTATGTGTGCATTTAGGCAGCTGTGTTGATGGACATAAGCATTATTGAGACGTAATACATGCCTACATATGTACACAGTGTTCTAGGGCTTTTAACTACATGCAGTAACACACTGTGTGCTCAGATAAGGTGCAATAATATGAACATTTATATATCATGATATCTGTGTTCTGAAAATAAATACTAGAAATTTAAAACTTAATTAACATTAATAACTAAAACATATTTATGTGAAGTTAATGAGAAAAGATGTAGTTGATTTCATTAAATTCCAGTTGGATCTTTAACAGTCATGCGAGTGTATGAGTGAAATAAGGGCAGACTTATTTAACGAGCAGCACTGACCAGCCTCCACAGTCTTGAATCACTGGTTCTTTATCAATTAGTGCCCAATAAAAACTCTAAACTAAAGCACTGCAGCATTGTTGGACCTTTTGGCTGAAGCATCTCCCCAGTTACTCCAGTGTGTCACTCACCACACTCGGTCTGTCGCCAGGTTAGATTAGGTTTGTTTGGCCAGGATCAATTCCAGCTTGGCCCCTGATCCTGCTGTTCTTTTAATGAACCTACTGTCTTTTGAGCACCAGAAAAGAAAGAGGTGTAAATTTAAGCTTATAAGATAATGTTTACTCCACTGTGAACAGTCTTGGTTAAATGCCCAGTTTATGACTGTCATACTGCAGCCAGCGCTCTATTGATAGGCAATTCAGTTGAGGGTAATTTTGATGTAAAAAAAAAAAAAGGAAAGGACGGAAAGGAAACAAGGATGAAAGGAAGTGAAAATTGATTTATTCTCTGCATTTTTAGGATTTTTCTCTAGTGTATTTTCCAACAGATGAGCTGTACTGTGACAGGCAATAAAGTTGTGACCTACAGTGCTATTCAACTAAGTGGACAACAACTCAATTTAAAGGTGAAACCAGGTGATTTATATTGTAGCTTAAACTTGCACAGTATTTACAGTGAGTTTTTTGCTGAAGCCTCAGAAAGACTTTAATTACCGGCTCAAAGCATCTGACTTACTCTACACATCAGCACAAATTCTTTCCCTTGCGAAAACATATGGCACTTCTGAAATGTAGGTTTAAGTTAAGTTGGTGCTAGTCACCCTGCACCACCCTTTCACACACACAGACACGCACACTCAGACATAGTAGTGGCCACTAACGCATGCACAGAGCATGCACAGAAATATACAGATAAACAAATTGTACTTGTGTCCCATGCTATCTCAGTTTACATGATTAGCATATTCTCTGTTCTATCAGCAGTAATGAATTCATAGCTGTAGAAAGAAACATTCATTTGTTTTTGTCCTCAGAGATCACACAGATAAATTTGAAGTCAGCACAAAAGCCACATTGACTGTCTTCATCAAATGGAAAGGAACGTTCATATCTGCTGTTTAAAACATGTTTTATTCATTGATTGATTCACAATTTACCATTATGTACATTGGTTATTACTTCTGTGTTTGCTCTATTTCTCCCTATTGTTCCTTATCACACCCTATTTAAACATATACATATAAATAACCTGGCCTCACAATGGTTTGATATCATTAACATCAACAGTCGCTCTGAGCAAGGCTTTAAAAACACCCTTTAGCCTCCTTTTTCATAAACCTGTTCACCGTCACTACATTATTTCGACTGAATCAAACTCAAACATGCTATGTTAGTAAGTCATGTTCAAGTTAAGTGTGATATCCGTCCATTTGCTGACCCACTTATCTTATTCAGGGTCGTGGGGGGGCTGCAGCTTATTTCAGCACACAGTGGGCGAGAGGCAGCGCACACACAGGAGAGGGAATTCACATTGCACCTGGGTTGATAAAGAACGTCCAATCCACCTAACCTGCATGTCTTTGGACTGTGGGAGGAAAACAGGAGCATCTGGAGGAAACCCACATAAACTTGAAGAGAACGCAAACTCTATTCAGAAAGGACGCAGCTGTCAGATTCAAATCCTTTCTGGGAGCCGACAAATGTTTCCCATAACTATGATCCATTTTTTATAGTTACTATGAGCCACAGATAGCACACGATTCGTACTGTCTTGTTGGTCCTAAAGTTCTTAGATATTTGTCAAAGAACAAAAAGAACTAGAAGGATTTCCTTTTGCAGTTTTGTGAAATAATGCATAAAACAATTTTAAAAATCATGTAAAATCTGACCTGGTGACACTGAAGATGTGATGCAGAGGCTACCAGATGATGCAAATTTTCTTAACAACAGCAACATTATGCTAATGGGAGACAAGGCAAGCCAAGGCAATTTTACTTGTAACACAGATTAACAACAAAGCAATTCTGAGTAATACATTAGACATAAAAAGACACTGAGACAAGTTATGAAAGAAACACAAGGCAATAAGAAAGAACACATAAATATCAAATTATGTTTGTAAATAACTGTAAAATGCCTAATAAACTAATTTCAGTTAAGGCCAACCAGTCAACTTCAGGAAAGTTCAGTGTTTATTTTACATTGGAAACCATAATGATCTTGGTTACAGAGATAAACCCATTATATCCCTCTATGGTATGGTCTCGCCTCTAGGTAACATACCCATTTATATCCCTTTACACTCACATGATACATCCTCAGTTATGGTGCAATACTTTGAAAAAGAGGCAGGACCCTAAGGAAACTAAAAGCATTGTTTTAATTTGTCACATGAGGTCATGTTGAATCCTGTTTTGCAGCCTTCCTCTCATGGCTCAGGTCTGTCTTCTCTCTCAAGAAAAATGGTCTGAAAAAAATCAGTTCACACTAATACTGTAGATGAATAAATTAAATTTATAATTGTCTAATATACTTTATTTGATAGTTAAGTAATGTAAAACTTCTAAAAAAAAATCTAGATTTTGCCTTGCAGTAACACTGTACCATTATGGATTTCCACCATAGCATGTGGTATTGCATATTTAGGTTTATATACTGTTCAAGCAATGTAAGATGGAGTGTAAAATGCATTAATAACTATATGATGTTATTTTAACTCATGAACAGTGAGCAAAAGATGTCAGCAAGTCATCAAATGGTTGCAGCATACTGTAAGTCAGAAAAGACACACAAGAGGAGGCTGAAGACAAGCATTTAAATGTAACACAAATGATCTGAAATGAGACTCACTATTTTTTGAAGAGTACTATGACAGATTGTTTTAATGTAAAGTTTGCTGAAAATGTTTTACACTCTTTAATACATGCATTCTTACAGGCTGTTCCACAATGGTACAATGTTGCCTGAGGGTAATGTCCAGACACACAAATCTATGAAAAGAGTTCATTTTGAATCTTTTTCAGTTTCAGATGGCATAAATTTTAACCTGGGGAGATGACTGAATATTTTCCATGAGTATTGTAATAATTTTTATTCAAATTTTAAACAGTAACTCGCTCTTTTTATTCTTATAGTATGGTACATTTGCTTTTGACCAAATGGCATCATAATGTGCACCATAGAGGGATATGGATCAAAAAGGTTGGGAAGCTGGTTAAATGATTTGCTTGTAGATAGACTGCTTATTGCTTATTTGCTCATTTAAAAAACTACAGAAATTCTTTATTTTAATATACATATATGTATTATATATTATATATGTGTGTGTGTGTGTGGGTGTGGGTGCATTGAAATCATGACCAGAAAGAAAGTCATTTTCTCTCAATGAAAAATGGAGCCCCCAAAATCGACAAAGATTTTGACAAACTGCCAAAAACAAGCCAAAGAAATGCAGCAGCAAAATTCCTCAAGCTACCTTTTGTAGTCCACTCAAACAATGAGAGTGAGTCCAGAAGAGCAGAAACAACAACCCAAAAATGCAGAGCAAACACACAGTTGTTGCTGTTCAAAATGTGTCAAAATAAAGAGTAAATACAAAAAAAGGGTTCAGTTGAGGTCAGGCACAAAGAGTCCAGAGCAAAGTTCAAAAGCAAAAAATAAATCCAAAAGGAGAAGCGGGAAAGTCAAAGTCCAGTGAAACCTGTTGGGGAAAAAAGCACTAAACAAAGATCCACAAGGAAACAGTAGCAGGTTTGACGTACAAAAGAGGACGAACCGGCGACTAAGGAAGGAAGACAAGCAAGACTAAATACACTAGGGGGCTAATCAGGGGTAGGTGGAAACAATCAGAAATCAAAAGGGTGGGAAAATAGACAGACAGGAAGTAAAAACAACAAAGATACAAATGGGAAGACAAGCACTACAAAAACCCCACACCATGAAAAAATAAACGACAACAATTTGGCTATAATTACAGCTGCAACGATTAATCAGTTATTAATCCATTATTAACCTAATCACCAAGTATTTTATAACTGATTAAATTCTAATATTTTCTGGTTTCTGGAGCTCATTTATGGCAGTAAACTGAATATCTTTATGTTGTGGGCAAAACAAGACATTTGAGGATGTTGTGCTGGGCTTTTGGAGACACTGATCGACATTTTTCACCATTTTCTGACATTTTATAGACCAATTTTTTATAGACCAAACAACTAATCAAAAAAAAAATTATCGACAGATTTCTCAATAAAAAGGACAATGAACTGACAATGAAAATAAACATTTGTTGCAGCCCTGCCTATAATAATCATCCTTTTCTAGTGATCAATTTGACCCAGACAGGTGTGATCACTCGAAGAGGTTTACACTTCTTTAGAGTTTCTCTGCTATAAAATTGTACATGTCATACATGAGTGTTGGACTTGTAGTGGCTATATGCCTTCTATAAATGGAGTGCCCTTCAGTCAGAGAGAAAAGGAACTCATCTTTTTATGACTTTCACTATTGTCCTTCCGCAGCATGAACATTTAGCGGCAGCCGCTGGCCCGGAGCCCCTGCTGTGTCTAAGTGGCATGCTTTGAGAAAGACATGGCACCTTGACTCATAGAGACAAGTGTCCTACAGCTCCCACACTGTAAAACGCTGTATACTTGATACTGAAAGTGCAAAGGAGGGCATTTGTTTGTGTGTGTGTGTGTGTGTGTGTGTGTGTGTGTGTGTGTGTGTGTGTGTATGTGTGTCTCTGTGTGCGTGTGCATGCGTGGCCTCCAGTGCTTCCAGCTCAGGAACATCAAGAGCTGTGTGTTGGCCAGGAGGCTCTCCCAGGGATAAACGGAGGAGAAACTAATCCTTACTCTCCTCCACATCCAAGAAGTGTGTGTGTGTGTGTTTGTGTGTGTTTGGGCACGTGTGCTGCTGAGGGCAAGGTTGTGTGTGTATGCACGCTGTTGCATGACCTTAAAGCATTAGAAAAAGACGTGTTACAGGCACACATGTTTGGTCCATGTCAATCACTTGCATATTTAGAAATCCATGTTTGTGTTCGTGTGCGTGTCTATGCGATTGTGTGTATGCGAGCGCGATAGAGACTGTACTGAGGGGGTTTTGTGTAATCGTGCTGAGCGCTGAAGCGTGTCGAGAGAAAGGACATGTCCTCAGCTCTGATCACATAGTCTACTACAACCACAATAGAGGGGGAGAGATAGTGAGACAGAAGGGTGTTAGGGGAAGAAAGGCAGAGAAAAACATGAAATGAATGGATGATGGGGAGGGGATGACACACAAAAAAAAAATAGAAGCAGAGAGGGAGTGAAGTACAGCAAAGGAGGGAGGGCAGGGACTGAAAGGAGAAAAGATGGGTGAGAAAAAAGATGGATGGAGGTATAGACAGAGAGGACAGATCTAGAGGGGAGAAAAGAGAAAAGGGCAAGAGAGTGATGGAGAAAAAGAGAGTGACAGAGACAGAGTAGTATTGAAAGAAATGGAGGCAGAGATGAAAGCACGAGGAGTGAGGATGGACATGGAAAAGCTCGGAGGATTGGTTTGATCTCCCTCTAGTTTTTTTTCCCCCCGCTCTCCCTATCTTTCTCTCCCTCCCTCCCTCCTGTTTTCCTCCATCTCTTGTACATTCAGTGAGGGCTCCCTCATCTCAGCAGCCCAAAGAAAAAGTCAGCCCCGCTCTAAGCTAGCCGTCCCCTCAGCCGGGCTGGCTAATTGCAGAGGTATCACTGTGTCAAATGACTAATAGAGTTTCCCTTCCCGTCGCTAATCTGCCAGCAGGAGCACAGCCGCGATTTGTTTACTCTACGCCGAAGCAAGGGAATACAAAGACACACCCGCCCTTTTATTTCCTCCCAAACACAATTTCACGCCGCCAGAGCGTTAGGTGTGAGAGGTGCTAGTGGAGCGCGCATGTGTGTGTCTGTGTGTATGTGTCTTTTTGTACACACAAGGCACATTTCACGATTTGTTTAATATTTCATGAAACAGCACAGTGAGTTTGCCTTGTGCTGGTCTTTAGCAAATTCATGAAAGAGACACCGTCTCACACACATGCACACATTCTGTATGTGTGTGTTGCTATACTTGAGAGGACCTTTCATTTTTATGTTTTATTCTGTAACCTCAAACCTAAACCTGAGCTTTCAATTACATGCTAAACTTTAAACCTAAATTGAATCTAAAACTAATCTTAAACTAATGATGTGAGCTGTTTCAGGTGATGTTCAGTCTCAGCAGTTCTCTGATTGAGTGATTGGGTGAAAGGCAGTTTCTATGTTTGTATATATATGGAAATGTTTTAATGCTGCCCACATCGAGTTGAAGGTTGTATAGACTGAAATATCACCTTTAAATAATTATGTCTGCAGTAAACAAGACAGTGTGTGAGAGTTCTTCTCAATGTCTTTAAGAAAGCCTTAAAATATCTTAAAATAATTTTGTCAGATCTTTGACAGGCCGGAGCTACAGTGTATGATGCTTACCCTTTTAAACAGCACATCATATCTAACAAGGTAAAGACAAACAACAAAGTACAAAACAACAAAAAACAGGCAAACAAACAAAAGGCAATCAAAATAACAAAAACAAAAGATCAGAATCATCAGAAAACATACTGTGAAAGGTTTGGGTCCACTCTTTAATTCGGCCTACCTTAAATAAATAAAACCATGCCTGATGGATATTTCTATCAGATTCTACAGTGTGTTACCATATTAGGAATGATAAACAATTAAAATCTGCACAGAAAGCTGTGTGACACCACACCAGAGTTTAATCTGATTTACCTTCATGGTGTCATCTTTTTTCCAGTACAAAATAGGTCTTAAACTGCATTCATAAATGTCTTAAATTTAATTTGTTGGAACCTGCAGAAACCCCAAATCAAGTCTGTAACACAGTGTCTTGAGTCAAAAATGTGCAGTGTTCCAAAAATGTGAAACCCCCAGCTGGTTCTCACAAGGACAGGAATACAAGAGCACGTACCCATTGACACACATGCCTGCATAAACAAGCGCCCACACGCTGATTTTTTGCCAGGCAATATTGGCCCCAAAGGTCAAGTCATCAGTCAGAACACACCATTACCAGAGCAAATGATAAATTCAGCAGCACTCCATTTACTTAAGGTGGGAGAAGAAGAGAGGGAGAGCAGACAGAAAGATTGAGTGAAGAAGAAAATGGAATGCATAAAGAGGAATGGGGAAGCGGAATACAAAGTAACAGAAGGTAAAAAAAAAACAAAAAAAAACAAAAAGATGAAAAACAGGGCATTTTGGGGGGGGATTTTTCTGTCTTTATGCTCCCTACCATCTCTCTTTATTATTAGTGCTTTCTTTCCTTTTCCCTTTTTCTACTTGCACTCAAGGACATCCCTATTCAGTGGTCACAGCACAGGCTAAGAAAATAATTTGACAGGCCATTTTTTGTGTGTTTTCCTTCCCTCTCCTTTCTTCTCTTCTCCCACCCTCTCTTTGGCTCTGGGGTTCGTCCTATTTGGGTGTCAAGTCTCTCGGTGAGTGCACACTGACACTGGTGGTTTTAGCCTAAAGCCCGGCTGCTAATGAGACGTTCAGAAAGACAGACATGCCACAGACACCATTCAAAGAGTACAGAAAAGACTGGGATTTTGCTTCTGATGGGAGTAACTCTGCTTCATTACCCTCCTATACCCTCTGTTCTATGCGGCTGTACTGTCGCTAACTCCACTGCCTCTTGTTTCCTCCCTCTTCCCCTCTGGTTTTCTAAACTGCAGCTCCATCCCTCTTCTCTCAGCTGTTTCTCTCTTTTTTTTCCCAGGCTCTCTCACTGTTTCTCTTTCCTCGCTGCCTAATTCTTTGGATCTTTGTCAAATTTGGGGCATCAGTAGAAGAGCTCACAGAGCCTTTAGCCTCATGGGCATTGCATGGCAAAGTCTGAAAGTTGGATTTTTCACTGTCTGGCTGGCAATGGATTTTTGCTAACCTCATTTTAGAGTTAGGAAATAAAAATATGCTAATGTAGTTACATCATCCAAAAGGTTCCTTGTGCCTCTGGTGGGTCGACTAATGGAGTTTACCAGATTTGGTGAGAGGAATTTAAATAAAATTTAAGAGCTTTGGAAAATGATTGTTGAGGATGGGTTTAATCCGTCTCATGTACAAGACACAGGCAGACGTGTGTGTTTGTGTGTGTGTGTGTGTGAGAATATGAGCGAGAGAGGTGAAGAAGAAAGAGATAAGAGGGTTGTGAAGGTCAAGTAAATGCCACCACTCAAGACAGCACTAAAGAACAAGTTTGTTGGTCACATAACGATGAGACACTCAACCTCGGCACACACATAACCTCCATTCCTTTGTTAATTCAGTGTTTATGTGTGCTGGGGCTTATATAATGCATTAAATGTGTGTGTTTATACGTATTTCCGTCTCGTACACGCTTTACGAGATGCATGGGGAATGCTTGGTGTTAGTGTTGAGTGAGTGCATGCTCTAGTTTGTGTGCATTTTCCCATTCAGACGTGTTTTAAAGGCTAATTCTCTTTGCAAGGGAGGCGCATTGGCCTGTGTTAAAGCCCCCGACAACCACACAGCCGCATATTGATTTCAGGGCTCTGTGATTTATCGCATGCTCCCCAAAGAACACATTTATGGTGTTTTTGCATGTGTGTACATGTGTGTTTCTGTGTACACACACCTTGGTCCTAATGACAGATGAGATGGATCCCCTCCACACCGTCTGTCTTAGTGTTTTTACAACCAGAGAAACGAGCCCCCAGACTCACATTAACACCTTGATATATCACTGATCCACCGCTCCAACACGACGGGGAGGAAAGGTGACAGCTACTGTGCCCCTGCAGGCTGCTTACATTCCACAGCAAATCCCCATTCAATTTCCATCTCACTCCAAAGAGAGATAGCCTGGTGTTTTACTTTTCTTTTTTTTATGTGTTTTTTTAGTCCTTATTGCTCACCAGGCAGATGTCTCATTGTGCGGGAAAAGTTTTTGCAGTTGTCCTCTGGCTACCTGCAAATAGGCTTACGAGCAAAGTTTCCATTTTTCATTGCATGGGAATGGGCAGGCTAATGAGTCATTTGAGTGACAAAGCTAACGCTGTTTACAAATCCTTAGTGTTATGGAAACTGTTGCTGGGGGGGGGGGGGGGGGGGGGGGGGGGTTACAAGGCTACTGTACTGCAGACAGGAGTAGACCTATTGCTAAGTTGGTCTCAAGTATTTCTGTTAACTAGAGTAGTACTATTTTATCATCTACATTGTTATTATAAAAATCACATGGCTTCAACAAGGAATATACAGAAAAAATATAGTTTTAGCCCTGCATTGTCAATGGAGTTTATAGTAGTTAGTTTATAATAGGATATTCTATGTATTTTATATTTTTGGATAGCTTTTGTCTTAACCCATAGTCACATGGGACTAGTATTACCTGGTGATCTCTAGTAATTTGTAATAGCCATGGAGGTCATCTGTGATCGTGATCACGTACAAATCTGACATGTACATCATTTGTAAAGTAAAACTTTCACCACAGATTACCACAGATGTTTTCCTTCCCAGTACTGATTCAGATATCTGAAGTTTGCAGATTGCCCAATACCAAGTACTGATCTGACTCCAGTGTGTTAAAAAAATATATATTTAAAAATACATGAACTGGTATTGGTATCGGAACAACTCTACAAATTTCATCAAACACAGGGGTCCTGTGATAATGTTAGTCCTGTGCGAACTGGCATCTCAGTGATTTAAGGTGGTAATTTTTTTAACAACTGTTTTATGTTGTCAGACAGACTGCACAAGTATTAAAATGGATCTTGGCTCATAATATGTTATAGATAACCTATATTGACCTTTAAAAGGAGTGATCATGAAAGAGGAGGTTAGCTGTAAACGTGTTTTTTATGCTTGTACCACATGCAGAAAGTGGGGAAAAACAGCTCTAAACTACTGTATATTATTAATGTGGCTGCTGAAGAACCGCTTCTAAAATATTGATGTTAATGTAGAGACTTGAAATCAAAACTTATGATAACAGTTCTAATAACAGTACTCATGAAGTGATACTGATACCAGTAGAATACTTCATTTTGTACCTTTTTTTTTTAAACTTTCGGACTTTTGAAAGCTTTGGTGGCATCTCAGCATGTTGAAGTGCCAACTCAAATACACCATACTAGACTTAGTCACCACAGACTGTATGCAGATGCGAGCTGTGGCTGCAGGAGTGGGCCAGTCACATGTCAAAATAAACTGAAGAACATTTGCTTTTATTGGCTGCAAGCGAAACCAACAATAGTATTTTTTTTCAAGATCTGGGTACAAAAAGGATTGCATGCAGATATCATTTAACTGGAGAAGTTTCGGTACTACATGGTGTTGGGTTACTTTGCTCTATACCTTAACACTTGAGAACCTCACAAGGGGTCATTTTGGTACCTCCTGGCATTTTCAAATTGCAACTATATTAACTTAGTAAATAAATTTCTACATTCTGTCAGCTCATTGGACTTTTCCTACATATTGATTTATTCATCCTTCTATGTGAAATTATGAGGGGTGTGGGATTAAGGCAAAAACAAAGAAGACCATTTATTACCTAAAACGCTGTAGGGGTCATTTTTTACCCCCATAGAACATTGTTTGCCTCGTCTCGCTCTCTCATCTCGCCCCTTGCCAGTTTTTTGCTTAGCCACCTCGCCCTACTTCTTGTCTTTATCCTCTGCAATGCCACGTTCATGACATTCATTATGACACTGCGCACGCCACCTATGCTTGCTCATAAGCGTATGACCTAGCTTACTTAATAGGCACAAGAATAACAAGAACAGGCCATATAAAACAGAAGTGCAGTGTGTCCAGAGACTCTGCACAGCTTCAGGACCTCAGGAGGGTGGGATCTGATGAGGGAGAAATATCGCTGTGACTGATCCGTCATTTTCACCCAATCAATCGTCTTCATCTGAGGAGGAGAGCCTTCACCCACTAAAAAGAAAAAGCCATTGACAGGTAGGATCCTGCCTACAGCATAAACTAAATATCACAATATTATGTAGCTTATAATTACTATCAATAGAGCGACCAGCCGCCCTGCGCGTATCGCCACTTCAGGACGCATCTACATCACTGAGAAAGTCTGTATGTGTGCTGATTGTGAGTGTGTTGTGTGTGTGTGTGTGTGTGTGTGTGTGTGTGTGTGTGTGTGTGTGTGTGTGGCGGAGGAGAGGAGACAGGTGCGTCTTATCCTGCTGAGACTCCGATTCCGTTTAGTTTTGACTTTGTCTGCCTGCAGCTAAATAAAACCCTAACTATAAATGATAAACTTCATAAACTGAATTCTAAAAGGTTATTTTCTCATGTCTTAATTATTATTCAGAGTTAACAACTTATATAAATGATCCCTTTTGCGATTGCAGACGCTGTTTGCGCGTTAGAGCATAAAAATATGTGACGGAGCGTCTTCATCTGAGGAGGAGGAGAGCCTTCACCCACTAAAAAGTAAAAAGGCTTTGACCGGTAGGATCTCGTCTATAGCATAAACTAAATATCACAATATTACGTAGCTAATAATTACCGTCAATAGAGTGAGCAGCCCCTGTGTGTATCAGGAGAGAGGAGAGAGAGAGAGGAGAGAGCGAACTAGCCCTGTGTGTGGTGAAGAGAGGGAGACAGGTGCGTCTTTTTCTCTGGAGGCTCCAATTCTGTTTAGTTTTGACTTTGTCTGTCTGCAGCTAAATAAAACATAATTGAAAATGATAAACTAGGTTATTTTCTCAAGTTTTATTTATTATTCAAACTTAACAACTTCTATAAATTACCTCTTTTGCTTTGAAGATGCTGTTGCTGGTTAGTGGGTAAAAATGACCCCACCTGGCGGTTCTAGGGGGTACTGGAATGTTGGCGGTTCTAGTGTTAAAGGTGTTGAGTAACAATACCCAGCCCATGGGGACAATGTGAGTGAATTTGAGTAAAATACAGGCTTTGCTTATCAAATGTGAATGTGGGCTAATTTTACGGTAAGTTCCCTGGTAATACTAGTCCGGTGTCAATAGTCATTTACACATTAATTTAAGCAGTAAAATGATCTCAAGTTTTGTCTGCTCAACTTTTGTCGACTTTTCTCTTTTCTCTCTTCAATCCTTCCCTCTGTTGAACATTGGTCCCTGTTGTTAATCCTGGGCATGTGGCCAATATTTATCCATCCATATGGAGACATGGTTGTCTTCTCCCAACAACCTGTTCATCTCTATGTCTGCCTTTCTGCTCCTCTCCTCTCATTTCTTCGTTTCCTCTCGTCTCCTCTCCTCTCTCTCTCCCCTCCTCTCCTCTCTCTCTCTCTCATCCTGTCCTTTCCCCTTACCTTTCCTTTTGTCTTCTCCTCCCCTCCTCTGCCCCCGTAGACCTGACCCAGCGTGTCCATGACCAGGTCCTAAGTTATGTCCTCTGTCCCTACTTTCCCACCATAGCTCCCTCCTCCCCTGGTGTCGACTCCGCCCCTTTGCAGCGCACAGGAAGTCATGGCACAGGGACAGGAAACTACAGCCGTGGTGGGACCAATAACTATGCCACAGTGGGACCAGGCTACACCTCAAGCGGAGGTGGTGGAGGTGGAGACTTGTATGGCTCAGACCCCTATGTTGCAGACCCCTACCGCACCCTGCAGTACTGCCCCTCGGTGGTGGAATCACCCTACAGCAAGTCTGGACCAGCCCTGCCGCCTGAAGGCAGCCTGCAGCGTTCACCTTCCATCGACTCTATTCAGAAAGACCCCAGGTAGGATGAAAGGAGAGAGAGAGAGAGAGAGAGAGAGAGAGAGAGAGAGAGAGAGTGTGTGTGTGTGTGTGTGTGTGTGTGTGTGAGCGAGCATGTATGTGTACAGCACGTGTGTTTTGTGGAATTCACTGAACCACAATGTGCACAAGATCATGGGGCATAGCATGATTAGAGGCACTTAGAAAGGACAAATGTGACAAACGATCCTGTTACTACATTCATGAGGACGTTGTATTGACATTCATTCCCTGCAGGCTTACCTTAACCCTACATACCTCATTGCTGAATACCTATCACACACAAAACTACACAGCACGCACACATACACACATACACAGATCAACATTTCAGTCATAGTCCTAGTAAAGCTGTCCTGTTGAATTCTCTGAGAGTCTTTGGCCTGTGTGACTCCATGATTTGATGGGTGAATGCTAATTGGTCAGCACATTTGACCCATTGAAATATTACTTACTTCTGATGAACTCATAGCGGTTAGCTAGTTTGCTTGTTGCTACATTTGCTTACCTACTGTCTGCTGTTATCTTTAGCTGGCAGTAGTTAGTTAGCTTGGTTAGCCATAGAGCTAGCTGCCAAATAAGATGACTCGGCCCCGGGGAGGCTATGCTTGCTGGCTGCGTTCTCTGTGATACCCCAGTCTGGCCAAAGTCAGCCTGCTAGCTGCATGGCGGAGCCCAGGTGAAAGTGCTGAGTATTTTGTACTGCTCGTGTATAACTTTCAACAGAGATGACAAGGAAGTAAGGTATGTCTCTTGTAGCTCCTTTCATCATCAGCTCCGAAAAAAAAAAATGTTATTGACTTTTTGTTAAAACAGAATGCATTCAGAAGACATTAAAACTTTGTTTTTAACAGTTATAAACACTGATTAAAACTCTGTCATGTTCATGGTTATGACAATGTTATGACAATCTTATTCACACCCTTTCAAATAAAATGTTACCGCACCAGTTTCCACCAGAAAGACTGCCTTGGGTGGCCTGGTAACGCTGCTGGTAGAGTGTTCGCCCCATGTACTACCCATGGGCTGTGATTACTCTGCAGTAGCTGTGGGTTCGACTCTTGCATATGGCCCTTTGCTGCATGTCTTTCCCCCACTCTCTCTCCCCCTTTCCTGTCATATCTTCAACTGTCCTATAAATTAATGCATAAAAGCCTCCAAAAATATTTAAAAAAAAGAAAACCCTGCATTGGAGGGGGTGTATTACCCCAGGTACCAGTGTGAGGATGACATACAATCCAGGAAGGCGGTTTGACTAATAGATTCATATGTTTGAAGGCTTATCAGATACCAAAACACTGCACTGTGATTTATAATACCATGAGGAAGGAATTTACAACTCTCAAAAGTTCACTTCAACAACAATCATTTTATCTGCTGTCTAGACAGTCTTGAGGCAAACAACAGAATTACTGTTTACCAAGTAATGTACCAGGAGTGTTGACAGCATGTCGGCGGATGACGCGACAAAAGTTGAGCAAGGTTCAACTTTTTTGCCAGACAACTCGGCATATTTTTGTCTGAGCCCACTGTGTAAGACCACAATGAAAAAAAACAAAATGTTAAGAAAGAACAAGTAATAAAAGCTGCTGTTTCTCCCATCACTCACCGGTTGCTTTAGAAGCTCCATTTCGCCTCCCTTAGTGTCACGCTGCGTGTAAAAGAGTCCTACTGGGCTGTGATCACTTCCATCCTCTTGTCTCTGCAATTAAGCAAAGCTCACTCTCCCCTCTTTATTTATATATATTTCACAGGACCCTTGATGTATAATTCCTTTAATTACAGAGCGACAGGGACTGAGACGTGTGTGGATCAAGTCTCAGCAGCAGCTGTCAATCACAGGAGGGGGAGACAGGGAGCTCGAGCAAGAGAGAAAGAATGGGTGGAAGAGATAGAATAAGAGAGAGGATGGGAGAGAATTATTTAAAACAAAAGAGAAGGAGAGATCCTCCTCAAGATTTTTCAATATTGTGAAGTTCTACAAAGTATCTGATAATGAGGCCGTGATGCTTTATTATTGATGTAATGTGATTGCTGGCTCAAGACTCAACACAAATTATCTCTAATGTTCCCACTCAAAAAAAATTCATAGGTTGGATTTAATTTTGCAAATCATAACAGAATTCCTGAACTGTATATCATCCTGGAAGCAAAAAAGTTTTTAACATTTAGCTTTTTCTTAAAACCATATTTTCTCAAATATATTTATGTTTTATAACATGTCCCTTGTAGTAGACATTGGTATTTCCCTCAAAACCACATGACAAGGCATCAGTTTGGTAATGACAAATTTTTATTTTCTGCATTTCCATTTCATTCTTTCTCATTTGATGCATACTGGAAACAAGTATAAAACAAATTGTATCATTTGTCAATTTAACAAACAATTTTGACAACAAAGTAATACTTTCATTTATTCAAAACTCTGCTTACTGGTTTAATCTTGACTGTGGAGATGAATCAAAACACGTGACATGAACATATTTACATTTCATGAATGATACATTAGGAAGCAGTTCTTGGTCTTTGAGATACATGCTGCATTTTACATACTTCAACAACATCTTCCCACTGCATCCTTCCCATTTCTGAATGAAGTGCGTTCTCTGACCTGTCCTTCACAGGTCTCTCACAGGCCTGGTGGTCTGACCCTACCGGATCCAGCTGTTTGTCGCCGCCAGATTTAAAGAACTGCAGGATGGCGCAGAGAGCCCATTTCTTTGTGCGACTTGACATTAGATATAGGCTGACGATGTGGTCAGACAGATCAAAATCTGTTCTGCCTCAACCAGTGCTCTGTTTCTTGAAGTATGAACGTGGTTGAAAATGAGAAGAAGCAGGTCCCGCTCTCTGAAAGGCTTAAAATTAACATATACTTCTAAAATCTTAAAAAAAAATCTTTAATGAAGACCAGAACAATATAGCTTTAAAATGTAACTCCTTTAACCCCTTACTTGTCACCTTACTTTTTTGTTCTTTTCTGAAATTCCTGACATTTTGAAAAGACAGAATATGTGCTCAGTCGGCCATATCCACATGTGTGTTACATCACTAGAAAGCCCAGGATGTGCTTTATAAAGGACATTAGGATTCAAATTAACTACATGCATGTTTGCAATAAAGGCCTAAGTGTCATGTCCCCCATAGAGGACTAATATGAATTGCTGGGTAGGAGGGGTTCTTATTGACTGTGTAAAATAAACCCTCTGACTCATGGAAGACCATTTTGCTTTTTCTCTTTGAAAAAGTCAAAGTTTTCTTCTTTTTTTTTCATTTTATTATTCACACCAAGTTTGTGAAGCCTTTGTTGTTTGCACTCTGTTGCAGTTTGTTTGTATACACAGGCAACTCTTCCTTTATTTTAGCAAGAGGCAAAGCAGTAATATATGTTCTGTTTTCTGTAAGGTGCATCTATACCAGCCAGTTTTGTGACAAAGGGACATTAGTCACACAGTAACAATAACAAACAGTTGCAACAGTGAGTAGAAATAAGTTTCTCAAAGAGACGCTGTGGAGAGAAGAAGCAAGAGGTGAGAACAGGTCACCAAGATAAGAGACAGTCTCATGGATTGCAGTATCACACATATACACACACACACTGCACTCACTGATATTTGGCTCTATGAAAACAGATGGTAACATATATTGGAGAAGGAAAAGAAGGAAAAAATACAATGTCATGCACATCAAAGAGCTTGAAATTTGAATGCTCATTAAGGGATAATCCTGCAAATGCATTTATCTATTTATATAGCTGCGAAGATCAAATTGTATTTTCATACAGTAGGTCGTCATTCATTACTGTGCCATATGGAAGACACTGTTTCAATTTTTGCTGCTTTTACTATCTAATCTGGTTGAACAAAGGCAGTGAAAACATTTAAATGTTAATTGCACTATTTTAGTCAAAATGAGAGACTGCAAATCTGTTTTTACATTGCATATAACTTTTTTTTTTATCAACCATTTAATTTGTATCTGTTTTATAGTAACAGTCTAATACTGATGTAATATACCAGTGGGGCATATAAATTGTTATAGCTACTATTCATATCACACCCACCTGAGACTCTTTCCCAAAAATTTCAGTATATTCCTCGTCTTGAAGATAGAGTTGATAGAAGTTCCAAAAACAGAACCTTCTGTCATTTATTTTGTCTATAACAAATACTGGGTGAAGAGCATGCTTGGTAATTTCTAATGAAACAACTATGGTCACAGCAGGCTTGATTTTTACTTTACTTTATAACTTTTTAAACTGAGGCTCTGCAGATAATATAGAAGCTAGTTTGGGTAGTAAAATTCCCTCACATATACACACACAAACAATTATCTTTACTTTGCTTGCAAGAAAGTGTGTTATTGGCCCATTGGAGTCGTTAACACACTTAATCATACACAAGCACACATAAGAGATCACTTTATTCCCCTCACTGCTTCAAGCTTCATATACTGCATGTACACAACAAGAAAAAAATACATTCTTTTTCCTCCTGTTGCACTTTATTTTAGACCATAAACCTCATTCAACCTATTAAAGAAATTTTGTATACAGTTCCAATATTTAAGAGCTCTTCTGTGTGTTGAACACACCCTTTAGAGTTCAATAAAACCTTATTTAATTAAAAGTTACAAACTTATTCAGTTTTAAAATTCAGACTTTACTAGCTGCAGTTGAATGTTGTGAAAATGCTTGAGCTCAGTGTGTTGTTTACTTTTTATTAATTTAGGCCAGCCATCAACTCCAAGTTATTTAGAAGCACAGGTAGCCAAAGTGCATAACACATTTAAACAGAGAACCTAATGAGTGGATTTTCATAGCAACACTACATTTTTGTATCCCAGTCACAAATACTGTAATACTGTAACCCTTGTAAAACTGTAAATACTGTACTGTAATGTTATTGCTAACATTACATTTTCTGACATATATTTTATATTTATACAAACACAAAAACTAAATGTTTGTTGTTGTATTTTTGAGTGTCTCAGTCTTACTGAGACTAAATCCAAGTTAGCCATAGTTAGGCTATGGGAAGATACACAATAAGTGAATCAAATTAGGGCTGCCACCTGAAAGTTGACTGAAATTCTTCAACTTGAGTTTTGTTTTGTTTGTTTTTTTCTTTTTTTTTTTTTCTTTTTTGGTCGTCAGTCAGAGTGCATCACAGTAACAGGATAGAGCAGATAAAAGCAAAGCAAAAAACAAAGGGATGACATTTCAATTAGGAATTATAAATGGGTGGTTGTAAATATATAGTTATACAACTGTATTAGCTGGCAGACTTATTTAAAAAAATCCTGTGACAGCATGCGCTGTGAGAGAGGCTGAAATGTGTGGTTGGTAAACAAGTTTCAGCACTTGTTGTTTTTTTAGCTGTATCATTGTACAGAGCAATGCAACAGCATGGAAGGCTGTAAATGCTACAAACTGAGTCTAAAAATCACCACAAATGACAAAACTAACTGTGATGGAAAGGGAGAAGAGTGATAGAACGGAGGGCAGGTGACTTGCTATCAGCTGCCTCAGCTGCTTCAGCCATCCCAGCACACTGTGCTGTGCTGGGATTTTATACCTGAACTATGAATAGGAGACAGACACTTTGACTTTCTCTGAATGTGTGGAAATCTGATGTTTTTACACCACAGATGAAGAAAGGCATGAAAACATATTATTAAACAGTATTATTGGTAAAACATACTCATATAGGCTTATATAGGAGGATATAGGAGGAACTTACCTGAAAAAAAAAAATCAAAAGGAACAAATCATTGAATCTTGAACAGCCAAATCTGACTGAGTTACAGCCCAACACCAAATGCAACAAAATGCAAGACAGTGAAAGTATTTTTGTAGCTCAGTGTAAATATTGTGATTGACATGGCTTGTATCCGAAGCACATTTCTGTTGCTTATGCATTAGTGTCATGCTGATAGCTGTATTTCAACAGCTATGAAAGACTCTTCTAACTCTTCTCCTATTCTGTGCATTTATAATGCACAGTACTTCGCAGTAAAACACTCAAAAATATAGTTGGTTTACCAAGTGTGGGCCTTTATGTCTTCAAAGTGGTCTTAATTTTCATTCTGAGGCATAAAAAACAGTCTTTACATTCTTCCATCTTGATTTCTATATAATCCGTTACTCTGCTTGATATCATATCATACATTTCTCTTTGCCATGAGGTTAAATGGCCTCCTACTCAAACTTCACTCTCTCTCTTGCTGTAATTGGATCTAGCTGAGCTAACATGAAGTGCTAAATGAGTTAGCAGCAATTAGAGACAAGGAACACTCTGAGTGAGGGCAGAGGTTATGTCTGTGTGTGTGTGTTAATGTCTGTGTAAGTGTGTATTGTGTGCTTAGGAAAAGACTGTGTTTTTTTATATAATTCATTGGCATATTCTCTGCCTAACGTTTATATTGTATTAAATGCGTGTGTGTGTGTCTGTGTGTGTGTGTGTGTGTGTATGTGTGTGTGCGTGTGTCTGCATGGCAGCCAGTAACGCGGTTAGGGGCCATTACTGTTGCAGAAGAGTGAGCGCAATAGAGCAGAGGTGAGGACAGCGACACAAAGAGAAAACTCAATAATCGCTAATGGATGGGAGTGAAGAGAGGAGAGGAGGAAGAGAGGGAGGTGAGTGGAGGGAGTGGTGAAGACGAAGCTAAAGGGGGGGAGATGAGCGTAGTAGAAGAGGAGGAAAGGAAGGGAAGTAAGGAGGCACATGCAGAGAAGGAAGGAGGGGGAATTTGGTTTAGAGGGGGAAAAATGGAGGGTGGAGGATAGATGAAGCTCAAGATGGAGGGAGGTGAATAAACAGAAGAATAATGGAGCAGAAGTGAGGAGAAGGGAAGAGGATAATGTATATTAGGGTTACCCTTCATCATTTTGTTTGTGTGTTTTCCTTTAAGCTCTCTCTGTGAATAGAGGTTCTCACCCCCTCTGAGTTTCCTTTTTAAATTGAATATGAAAAACAATGTAGGGAGCAAGATGAAGAGGAAAATATTGGGCGCAGACCTGCAGCACCAATAAAAGTAGGGAGAGTAAGAAGGGAAGACAAAAAACCAATAATGAATGAAATGAAAAGGACCAAATGGAGGCGCCTGGGAGAATCCTGAAGTGGGGGAAGAAAGGGAAAAAGGGAGACATACCTTGAGGGATCGAAGAAAGACTAAGAAGGGAGGGAGAGAACAATGCATAGTAGGGGTTTGTGAGTACGGATGGGGAATAGAGAGATGAACATTAGCTCAGGGAGTTAGGGACCAAGAAGGTGGGAGCCAAGGGTTAGTGTTACAAAGCTTGGGAGGTTAGGAAACAAGGAAGAGAGGGAAATAACATTATCAAAAGAGGACTTTAAGGAGAATTCACAGTGCTGTAGAAATGGGGATTGACAGGAAGGGAAAAAAAACAGTTGTAATATTGTGATCAAAAACGAGAGTGCAGTATTGTTTCAACTGAGGGGGTGTGCTTGACTTATCTCATCAAACAGTCAAACAGCCTGAAACGTAGACACAGCACTTCAAGATAAGATAACTCAAACTCCCCTCATTTACATTTTCTCCACAAATCCCAAATGTATTCACCCAGCGATAGTGTTAGTTTTGTTTGATGTTAAAATTCCTTTGTTATGAATCAGCGAATATTGCGTCCGTTTCAAGCAAACCACAGTCTGGAATCCAAGGGTTAAAGCCACATCGCTGCAACAATAGATGTAAACATACTTTGTATAGATAACGGTAAAAGGAATACCCCCTGTGCCCCCATTATTGGCCTGATACAATAGAGCTGCTGACATGGAATTGCTATTTACAGTACATTGATATGATGTGATCTGGTGTGACATGTCATTGTCACCGCTCGCTATTTACTGACAACATTTGTTGGCTCACAGCCTGAACACATCGCTCTATTTATGGAAAATCTGCAATGGTCAGCGGTGACCCTGTGCACGTTTGTGGGTGCGTGTCTGTGAATGGGGTCTGTGTGTGTTCAAGGCTGCGGAGACATTGTGTATGTGTGTGTGCGTGTATGATAGTACAGGACTGATGCAGTGCGTTCCCATGTGTCATGCAGTCTGAAGGACAACGACATGTCAGTGTATGTGTGAGTTTATGTGCTTAAGAAACAGAGAGAAGGAGAGAGAGAGAATTATTATGCAGTGATTACTCTTGTTGTCAGTTGGGCACTTGTGTCAATGTTTATTTGTGTTACACATGTGTGTGAGAGAAACAGAGCGTGTGTATTCCCTTCTTGCAACCCTTGTCTGTTTATGTAAGTGCATTGCTCTGTGTGGTGAATACATATGGTTTATGTATGACTCTACAGACAGGGACACCTGCTTTAGATGGAAATTGAGGCACTGGCAGCCTTTGTGTGTCCATGTCTGGTAGGTCTTGACCACGGATTATAGGCTATTCGGAGAGGGGATCCCATACTCACTTAAGTAAAAGTGAGACCCACTTACATCAACAGTGCCCAGTTTACTGTACTGTGCACCTGGGGAACACTACTGCGATAAACTGGAAACTGATTCTTTGGCGTACTTGAAGAAGCTTTCTGCTCAGCTGTGTATACAGCAACTGGGCAAGTAAAACATCCTGAATTAATACAGTTTTCTCTATTTTTAGTAGTGTTCTTACAGACCTGCTTGCTTGGCAACACACTATTGAGGATGCAGTTATTGTTAGTGGAACACAACAAACCAACAGAAAGTACCATGATTGGTATTTGTTCCAGTAACTTATAGTTTCAGATAATGTAGTGCTGTATCATTACAAGAAAATTATTATTTTATTATTATTGTAGATTCCTGGAAGGGTGGACACTAGGCCATACTCAGGGTTACAGGGGCACAGGCCCCTATTGGCCTCCCCCAAAACTGCCCCAGGCAGTTATATACTACAAAAGACAACAATTATTGGACATGTAGCCATTGATGTGCATTTATTTTTTTGGATATATGTGTCAGTCTTTAGTGTTACCTTGAAAGTATTAAAGAGAGAAAGAGAGACACAAAGAGATACTTGAGCACTGAGGACAGAGAGAGAAAGTTCCACAGGGTTAGAGAGTTTCAGCACCATGGACAGCAACCCACAGATAAATTGTAGAAAGTTTAGCACCATGGACAGAAACCCACAGATAGATTGTAGAAAGATTAGCACCATGGACAGAGACATAAAGATATGTGGAAAGCTTCAGCATCATGGATAGAGACACAGAGAAACATTGGGTTGAAAAGTTTTAGTACCCTTGGGGTGAGACAAAGTGCACTGTCTTATGCTGATCTAAAGCATAAGTGGAATGGATTTAATTTATTCAAGGTGTGTCCAAATCCATCTCATCGCAAACACTACAGTTGTTCCAGCTGTCATGCTGACTCATCTGATAAAGACGATCTGACAGCTGTGATCCCATCTCAGGTTCTAGCCAGTCTAAGGCAAGTGGTTTTTTACTCCAATGCACCAAGCACAAGATATCAAATGCGCCAGGCCACACCTTCATTTTGCCTTTATTTTAAGACCTCCTGCCCATGGCAGCACAGACCACGCTATCTTGCAGATGTGGCAAAAATGGCACTTGCGCC
Organism: Lutjanus argentimaculatus; assembly: GCA_034769285.1. NCBI lineage: Eukaryota > Metazoa > Chordata > Actinopteri > Lutjaniformes > Lutjanidae > Lutjanus > Lutjanus argentimaculatus. The sequence continues at coordinate 22,297,909 of JAWZSL010000009.1, read as the reverse complement.
AGTGTAAGAAAATCCACCTGTGACACCAGTGCAACGCCTTTGCACCGGGTGTAAGATAGGACTCAAAGAGCCAAATCTCCCACTACTGCTTGCATCACTTGTACTTGGTGGCTGCTGCATAGTGCATCCTAGCAACCATGCAGTATTTCCTTGCAGCTGCTCAAAACCATGCTAGCAGCCATATAGCCAAAAATAAACAAATAAACTAATACATAATTATTTTTAAAAAAAACAACACAAAAACAGTATAATGAGTTACTGTAGAAAAAGCTGCCCTGTTTTCTATTCTAACACAGGTTGATTACAAAAGAAGCTGCTGATTAAAGGTGTCTGTATTGCTCAGTGGTGATAAAGGCAATTTATTTGTCCTTTTGCAATTGAATTTCAAATGATTTAACCAATCTGCAGGATTGCACATTGCTGTGGCAACAAATGATCACGGCATTTCTTTGGAAAATGCCTTCTGCTGATAGAAAGAACTCTTACATGACAATTTACCATGCCTTGCTTTGTAAATAGTGCATATCAGTGTTTATTTCTTTTTGATACATGCATACGTATCTTTAGTTAATGAAATGGATATAAGAACAACTGCTTGACTGAAAGACAGACAGAGGGGGACAGGAATGGAGAGCCAGCCAGTCAGTCCTATTAATCTGTGTTCAACATCAGACATAGAAAAAGGGATGAAGGAGAGAGATAAATGAAGTGGCAATGAGAGAAAGATAAAGAAAGATAAAAGAATGGGTTAGTAACTGGGTGACTCAGGGAGAAACCAAGGGAGGGAGGACAGTAAGGGTGTGAGAGGCACAGTCACAGGGTGAGCGAGGGATTTAAAGAAAGAGAAAGGAAGGAAGAGAGACAGATAGGAGGACACACTCTATTGGCTCTCAGCACGGCCCAGGGGTAATTTCCTCTCCACATGAGAAATGCATGCTGGGATATGGAATTACCTCCAAGGGAGGGTAATGATGCATTGCCAGAACCTTGGCCCTGAGGCACAGCTGTGTGTATGTGTGTGTCTGTGTGTGTATGTTTGTGTATGTGTGCATCTGTGCCCTGGCCATCATCCCTGCCTATTCTGGGTAAATTGCCCATTGTAGTTATTTTCCTTTTCTGAGGTGGCCTATCTGTTTGTGTGTGTGTGTATGTGTGTGTGACCTTGGGATGATAACAACCCGGTGTGTCTGCTGTCTCCTCTGCTACGGTGAGCTTCACCCTAAATCTGAGGCCTGGGAGATAGAAGGATAGACCGAAGAGAGACAGACAGACAGATACATGTGAATTAGGTGGGTGCCCATTGGGTAGTCACACAGAGACACACTTATACACACATTAATATGTAAGCATTTAGATAAATACACATACACATCTATAAATGCTAACAAATAGATATATGGCTTTCAGGCAGTGAGAGATCAGGATAGAAAGCGTAGACTGTTCACTGTTTCAATGGTTGAAGGACATTTTTCCAATGTGTGTGTGTGTGTGTGTGTGTGGTGTGTGTGTGTGTGTGTGTGTGTGTGTGTGTGTGTGTGTGTGTGTGTGTGTGCATGCACGCTTTAATGTGCGCAGTCGGTAATGAATCTGTCATGTTCTTTTGATCCAATCATTGCATTATTGTTTTTTATGGTAATTGCTGCCACTAACATTTCGTCGATTAACATCCATCAAACCTTTCACACACATACACAGGAAACAGGCACACACACACATGCAAATGCACCTATTCAGCACTGCAAACTAATCTATAAGGTAAGGGAAAAAAGGGTAATATATGATTTTTCAGCTGCTTCATACTCAACAAAAGTATGGCAATAGATTCTTCCCATCTTTCCTCCTCCCACCACCTCTCTGACACTCTGTCTCCTGACACTGGCGGCATTTGGGAGGGATTATAGGAAAATGTCACACCAGCAGAATTACTGTATATCTTCTCTCCTCCCCACGCCTCACTTCACCTCACCTCTCCTCTAGCTCATACTTGAGAGCAACACAGCCTAACCATACTCTCTCGATCTAGAGTCTTAATGTTACTCTGGTAGAAACTAAGCACAAGTATGACCATTTATATTAATTTCAGATTGTTTGACTTCTAATCTTAAGGTTAATCTAAAATCAATCAATTAGAATTTTACCTACTAGGAAAAGGCCTAGTGAGATTAGAAACAAAAGACAAATTGTTCCTATTGGGATGGTTTTTGTTCAGTGAGTAATATTATTATTTGCATGGCGAATGCTATCATCATTTCGTTACGGTTAAAAGATTTTTGCCTTCCGAACAAATATATTTTTAGAGCTCTATCTGTCAAATTAAAGTCCAATTAAATTGAATTGAATCAAATAAACAAAGATAAAATACCGGATAAAATATGCAGAGGGAACAGACATAAGGCACAAGATTAAAACCATCATATGCTACCCAAATGATTATCTGAACAGGTTTTTAGCTACTTTTTAAAGGAATCTGCAAAATCCAAAGATTTCACGCTTATTGGGAGACAATTCCAAAGCTTAGGGGCTGTCGACTTGAAGGAACAATCTCCAGGAGTCTTTAAACATGTTCAGGTGCTTTTAGAAAATCACAGGTGGAGGACCCAATAGCTCGGCTCGTAGTGTGGGGGTGCAGAAGGTCTACTGTGGAGCCTGACCATGTGGGGCTCTGTAAGTGAACATCAGCATTTTTTAAATTAATTGTAAAATTAACGGGAAACCAGTGCAAAGAGTCTTAAATGGATGTAATATGTGACCATGTGTTGGATTGGCTCAAGAGCCTAGCAGTAGCATTTTCTAATGTTTGTAGACAGTGAAAGGATGATTTATGCGTGATCATTCGTGATGTAATGGATCCAAGTCTGGCCATGTTTGTTAGGTGAAAGAAACAAGACTGAATCACACCAAGATTATGCAGACTAGATCGACAAGATGAGGATAAGGTACAGAAGTTCTGCCTGATCGTTGGTTGGAGATTCTCAGGGGCAATAGTCAGAACTTCAGTTTTATCTGCAATAACTGCAGAAAATTATTTGTCATCCAGTTGCTAATTGTGTTTAGACAAATGATAGCAGATGTTGCTAAATGAACTAATTATCTGTCCTAGTCGGAGCGTATTTATGGAAAATAAACTGGACCCTAAAACCAGTCCTTGGGGAACACCACGTGGCAAAGTAGCACTGTCTAAAACAAAGTCATCTGCAGAGACAGACCGAGTTCTAACTGAAGGATAGGAGAACCACCCTAATGCACTCCCAGAAATGCCCACTAGGTGGTTTAGCCTTTGGATTAGAATTTGTTGCTCAACAGTATTGAATGCTCCTCTAAGTTTCAAAAAGACAAAACTGAACAATCTCCAGTATCTGCAGCCATTAAAATATCATTTGAGACTTTGGAGAAACAGTCAGTCAAGTATAGATAATGGAAACCCGACTGAAATTTACAAACACACTGTGCAGTTCCACTAAGTTGTTTTTCAACAAGAAAAAGGAGTGTAAACAGGAGTGTAGTTCCTCAGGCAGGGGAGGGTCCAGGTGTGTTTTTTTTTTCAGCCAAAATTAAACAATAGCCTGCTTAAAATACATAAAAGAGATCTGTATGTTATGGTGAGTCTATATTTCATTAATTTTCTCCATGTGGATCTCTGGGTACCGCTCAGCATGAGTTTAAACTACATCAAACATGAATGCTGGCAGATTTCAGTTACATTTGTAGCCCACTGCTATCAATGCAACGAGCCTCATGAGACAGTGCTTCTAAGATTTTATTTTCCCTCGGACTTCAGTGCAGTCTCGCATGAACTCAGCACTATCGACTTTACACTCAGAGAAATGTATCTTTTCCTTAATTACCTCTTTTATTAACATCTACCACAGACATTAATGTCAAGCAGTTGTACATCTTGCATGCCAGTGCTATCTTTGAGCAAGGCTCAGTCTTCCAGCGGGCTGCAGATGTTAAGGTCAGTGAGTTGTATATCTCCTGTGCAGGAGAGGGATCTTGACCTTTCAGCTGAGTTGCTTGCAGGAAATCAAGCGTTGAGTGCTTGTTATTGGACCCAGCGGGACTCAGTAATGACCAGAAGACTAAAATAAAGCTGAATTTGGGAGAACAGAAGAACAGGATGTAAAATTAAGAAAGCTATTGGCTACATGGAAATCAGGAAACACGCTGATTAAATAAAAAGGGAATTTCTGCAGTGGTGAACTAATTGCAGAAGATATAAGGAAAGGCACAAGTTTGTTGTGGTGATGCTCATTTGAAATTATAATAACAATTGTTTCTTGTCATAGGTGATTACATTTAGTCATGCTGCTGTGCTGTAACCAGCTGCAGAGGTACAAAAGCACCTGGATATTACAATTATCTCATAATACATCCCCGTGGAAGTGTGCTTAAAATAAAACACTTGTATGCCCACTCACAAACACACAAAAACTCAAACCGATATTGTTCTTAATCTAAATTTCCATTTGGCATGCTAATTAAAGGAGACAAGTGTGTTGCGGAACACTGCATAAGGATAAATCAGCAGCTAACTGCGTGAGAGAGGATTTTAAAGAAACATTTCAATAAGCATGCTATTTTTCACAAGTATAAGCACAGTATGCTCTCTTTTTATCAGTCACACACTGTCGTTTTGACCTTTTTGCCTCCTTCTAAGTTACTGCTCTCCTTTTGCCTCCAAGAGATTTCACTTTGCCTCTCAGCTGAGACAGAAGAATAACATTTTGACACATATAATACTTAAATTCTCCAGTGAGGCCCTTAAAAAAGCAGTTACTGTCAATATTGTAGTAGAATGTAGAGGGGAAAAAACATATTGTAGGAAAAACTGTATTGGCTGTATTTGAACTTGCAAGATCACAGCAGTGTGTTAAATAAATACAGTTTGGCCAACTGGGGCAGCACTGTAGGCTTGTGACTGTAAGGTCATTTCTCTGATCCTCAAGCTGTCAGGATAACTCTGGACAGGGAAGTGAAACAGCTGCACTTTAACCTCCTTCCTTACCACCTACCGCTGTAGTGCCCATGAGCAAGGCCCTTAGAGGGGTAGTTTGGATTGTTTGATGTGGTGTTGTAAAAGGTATTTATCCCTAGTCAGTGAATTTCCTACAGTAAGATGCCAGTTGGCACGCCCCCAGTTTGGGAAAGCAGAGCACCAGCACAGAAGCCAAGCAACGACTTGCTGCGGACGGGGTCAGAAACAAAAGGTACTTTAGCCACTTAAAAAAGGTCAACTTAAAAAAATCAATATCACTTTAAGCGTATACTGTATTTATAATATTTTCACTGCCAGATGGCCTTTTCTATTGGAATCTGCTGTTATATAAGCCAAATATCATTATCTCCAAACTGACCAACCAACTCCACTGGTGAAATCAGTAATTTTACTTCACAGAGCACAGGAGTTTCTGTTCTACTGCTGCCTCAATGTTATTGTATGACTTAAGTGGATCTGAACTATACTTTTAAAATGCCAAAGTCACACAATAACACAAACAAACTAAAAGATTGCGGCAGCAGTAGACCAGCATAAAATTACTGATTTTGTCAGTGGAGTTTGGTCGGTTCAGAGAAAGTGATATTTGGCTTATATACAGGCAGTTTCCTATCAGAAAAAGGCTGTCTGACAGCAAGGTAAATTGGGAGAAAATGTTACACCTGAAAGTACGTTCACTTAAGCTGATAGCGCTTACCTTCCGTGCTGGTACTCCTCTCTGCTTCACCAACCTGGGGGTGTGTCGACTGCCATCTAATATGGGTGATACACTGACTACCACTAAGTACCTCATACAACCCCATATTAAATAATCCAAACTATCTCTTTAACTCCTCACATCTTTGGGTAGAGTTCCTCAGTTCCCACCAGATAAGACTGTATGACTGTGGATTAGGCGTTTGTGGAAAAGCATTGATGTCCACTGAGTCCACCTCAAATAAATAAAGCTAAATAAATTCAATTCATTGATGATGCAGTGCTGATGGTAGCTATTATCAAGAAGCCCTACAATATTTATTTACTATGTGGTGAAATACTGCTATCTACCGTGTAAAAATAGGTGTTTGGCTGTCTCATTATCTGTTTCATTATTTATTTTCATCCCAGGAAACTCTCCAGTTTTGATCATAGACCCCCTGCTTGTGATCTGCAGAGTCAATCCAAATTTTTTTATCGAGTCATGACAAAATAACTCCAATGCATCCTATGGGTGCTGACTCAATTTAGAAACACTCCTCCATCATGCTTTCATCGCTCCATCTCTCTCTTTCTCTCTTCATCTCTCCATCACACTGCTGCAGGTAGAGAAGGCTCGACAGTGATGATGGGTTGGGTGATTTAGGCATTCATCCAGCACCCAAAGTGCTTTCTCCCTCACTCTCTGTTTAAACACACAGTTCTCCTATACTCCTCCCTGTTGTTCTTTGTGTCTATTAAAGTAGTCCATCTATCCCTCTCTTTTTTAATCCTTTCCACTCTTTCTCTCACTTTCCCTGACTCTTTCCAGCTCTCTCCCCTTTTATCAGTCTTTCTCCCCCTTTTTTTGCCGCAAGGTATAAAGCGATTCCTAAGGCTCTGCTCACCACACTGACGAAAGCCTTGTGTGTATGTTTTCATCTGAGTGTGCATTTCTGTTTGTAATTATGTGTGTGTGTGTGTGTGTGTTGTGTGTGTGTGTGTGTGTGTGTGCATGTGCTTTCACCTCATATAATATCAATAAAGGCTGCCCTGTCAGCCAGACAGATGCTTCAAGCTAACATGACTCAAGTGAAACACTAATCTTGGTGGAATGATGGCAGGAAGAAAGAGTGAAAGACAGAGTGGAAGAAGAGGAGAAACAGTTAGGAAGAGAGCATGGTGAATTGAGGACTAGATGCAGGCCTTTGTATGAGTCATCGGACAAAGTTGTTGGTGTTGTCCTACCCCTCGAAGTGAAGGTGTGTGTGTTTCTGTGGGCATTGGCACAAACTGAAAAGAGTAACGTGCATTCATGCATGATCATGTTTGCTTTTCCCCCATGTACATTTTGTACCTTTTGTGTGTTTTCGTGAATCACTTCACTGATTTTGCAGTCTCGAAATGCCATTTGTCAATGCCAAGGCCTGAGTCTTGTGAAATGCAGACCTCATATTTACGTCAGGGTAGATCGATATTATGGGCAAATTGTTGCAATTGCCAGTTCTGTGCCATGGTGCATTTAATACTGTCAGAACTGAATGTCATTCTGAGGAAGAAGGGGCACTGACTGGTTCAGTTGCTGTGCTCCAAGTGTAAATTCATCACAAGAGTATAGTATTTGATATTTGATGAAATATACAGTCTGGGCAGAATTTCAATTATATGTATATTAAAATTGTCCGTTTAAAGCTACAATAATGATTTTTTTTAACTGGTTATAAAAAAAACTCTCAATTTATGACTGATGCCTGTATCAGTACAGCATGTAACTTAACAAGACCATCTGTGAGAAGACTGGTTATTTCTGAATAAATGTTCTTAATGCCTGCCACCAGATCAGATTCTCCTTGAAATCAGACGAAACAAGTTTTTACATTTTCTTGGCAGAGTTACTGTGAGTTGTCCATTAGGCAGGTAAAAAGAAGGTAATGTGTTTATTACGGTGGAAACACTACTGCTCTTGTCCACAGGAGCCGCCAAAATCAACACAGTATGAAAGTTCCTTGAAGTAGCTTTGATTACTTTTGAGTATTTTGCCATTTGTGTTTTGCTGTGCAGAAAAAATAAGATGTAATTTGTAACTACATACTTAAAGCATGTATTTAAAATACATAAAGTACATTTTTTAACTGAATGCAAGTGAATCATGTGACATGTCCTGTTGGTTCCAGCAACAGGCACCGTATGAAATGCAAGATTTCATTTGTGTTGTAAAACAGTAGATACATTTTGTTGAGAGTCACCAAGCCTGCGAAATTACTCATTTCACTTTTAGAATTTCCATCCAGTAACATTTGGAACATCTAGATGAGTTGCAAGATTAAATCCTTTTACCCCTTTTCAAGTTACAGGAGGGCTAAACTGGAAGTTAGCCATTTCAGATGGCAGAAGCCTGCCACAGCAGCCCATAGAGCATGCACAGAATGTATTAATCTTGTTAATTCCTTGACAGCGAGAAGTAGCTTTTTTGGATGCATGTGCCACTGAGCAATCTTGATAAAAATTAACAGAGACGTGTATCCTTCACTCTATCTAGTTGTTCTCATCTATCCATGATGTAGGCGGGTTAAGTTCAGACCCATATTGAGGCTAATAAATGCCTAGAACGTGATATTAGTTTTTATAAAATGTATTTTTCTATTTTCAAATTACAAGTTACTTGTATTTTAATTAAACATATTTTCCCTGCCCATATTTTGTATTTTATTTTGATACATTTGATGAGCAAGCATTTGTGATTTGTGACAAGATATTTTTGATCTATTTTTGCCCATCTTTGTATGTAGTAAATCTTAAAAAACACAATCTGGAATCTTAAGTAAAAATGCATTGAGCAAATTATTTTGGGCAATTTCAGCTATGCGTCTTTATTGTTTTTGGCTGCCACAGAGCTGTCTAAATAACAGGCGTTGCTTCAGCTAGGTTATAATTTCACCCCCTATTCCATCATGGGTTTTACTTTCATGCCAGCAATCATTTTGCAAGGATGGGTGAACATGTGGAAAATAAAAGTTTTCTTACCAAATTATACCACTTTAGAGAATGCAGTCATCTGTGTCATTGAAATGTTGCTCAGTGAATATCAGGCTGCCAGTAAACCCAAACCTCAGATCATCCTGATTAAAAAGGTGGAAAATGAACGATTATAGCTGTCACTAAGATTCCCCTAAGGAGGGGAGCGGGTTGTTTCTACAGTTGTGTCCATATGAGTTTAAAATCTTTCATTTTAGTCAGTACATAGTCTGCATTCTGGTATATTTCATGACCCTGACGATGTTGGAGCTCCAGCATGTGATGTTTCTATTGCACAGCTCTTTTCCTTGTTCCTCACTCTCCTCCATCCCCATCTTAACTTGAAATGGATGACTGCCTTTAGCCTCCCTAAATCCGCTTTTGAAGGTTGCATTTGATGAGTGTGTATATGTGTGCGTGTGAGAGAGAGAGAGAAAGAGAGAGAGAGAAATGTAAAGTACTTTAAAAGAGAAACATGTAATATATTTACTGTTGTAAATCATAAAATGATCACGAGAGATTAAGGAAAAATGCTAAATTGGTATACTGATAAAAAAAAAAAACGCTACAGCCAGTATGTTCTCCTTTGAAATTTCCACTCTGGCCGGATTCTTTTTTTTTTTTAAGGTCCATTTCATGTTTATTAGAGTTAAATTTAATGCTGAATGTGTGCAGATGAGTCATAAAGTCATAAATATTTTTTTAGAAGGAATAGAGAAATAGATGTTTATAAATCGATGTTTATGAATTAAATTGAGAAATACATCAATGGAGTCTGGCAGCCAGTAAGGCAGCCAGTCACTGAACTCCAGAGTGTGTATTTTTAGAGCAGTGTGCTTTTGTTTTCAGGATAACAGGCTTAGCCTTGTATTGACAGACAATTGAAAGTATAATGTTGCAACTCATTTTGTGCTCATGTAGGTTCAGTGTCCCTGCAGCCTGCAGGCAAACTGCCAGAACTTCAAATCTGGGGAGGATGTGGGTGGTGGTGGTGGTGGGGGGGGGGGGGTTAACAACTCTCTTTAGCCATACATCATATATTAAACAGGGATTCAGCCTCTTTAGTACACTATCTATGGCTGCTTGGACTCGAGTCCTTCCAGCCCAGTGAAGGATGTTTTGTAATGGGTAGAAAATATATTTATTTAAATTCATGAATGCTCAGGTAAGAATGAACTAATTGTGGGCAAGCTGCAGGTGACAACAAAAACATAACACTTACAATACTGTGATGTACTTTTTTCCCTGGAGAAATCAGGAATGACATCGATTGTGCATTATTTTTACATATATATGTTCTAATACAGTTCAGTCAGACAACTCACATTTTGGAATGTTTATTTCAGCAGCAGAACGCCGTAAGAGATTGGCATCTAGGCTCTGACCTTGTCACTCCCCACAAATGTTTACATAGAGATGTAGAGGAGTGATGAGCAAATACCTTGAACCCCTCTCAGAGCCTGCAGGTGGATGCTGGGGTGATGGTGGGGCTAAAAGAATAGGCAGCGAATACGGGTGCAAAGCAACAATGCATTGACAGGCAAAAGGAAAGATGGGAGGTTTTAGCAGTTTAAATAGACGACCAGATTTGAATGGTGTGTTTGGCATGTACTACGGAGAGTGAGGCATGTCACATGTGATGGACGGTGGAGTTTGAGTTGACTGTCTGAACTAGCTCATATACATTGCTACATTAATGTCAAGCCTAATCAACAGCCAGGATTTTATTGTGTGTACAACACAACCTTTGACCCCACATCCCACCTAACAATGGGGCCATCACTGTTTGATCTGACAGTGATGTGGCTGTCTGACACCTGGATGACATAAAGGCAAAAATAGCCCCGGAGAATACTAAATCGTGGACAATATGCATTTGAGAGGATTTTGATGTGACAAATACTGTGAGGATAATATTGTCAGTGGCTTTGCTGCTTTTGAAAAGTGCCAAAAAGTATTAGCTTTTGACAGCCAGTTTAACAGACTTTTGACAGACACTTTAACAGATGTTTGACAGACAGTTTAATTAGAGTGCGGGTCGGGTTGCATGGCTTATATTCACAGGTTCGGGCGGGTCCAGATTTCACTTGAGATAATTCCTGGTAATGGGTCAGTTTTGGTTCTCAGCTTTGCAGGTGCAGGCAAGGGTGGGGATTCTAAAACTGGACGTGTGGAGGACTCTGGCTTGGACTGCAGTACTCATTTCAGAATGCTAGGGTCTCACATGTTCCTTCTTTAAATGCAGCTGGCCATTTATAGTACATTCCTTTAGTATTATCACCATCAATATCATAATCACAACTGTGTCAGTCTAATCATCCTAATCCTTATTATCATCATCACATCCACCTTCTCCTGCTCCGTTATCATCTGCTTTCATACATGTCCTGCACATAGTTGAAATAGTCCAAAAATAGTGCTCACAATCACAATCATTGTTAACATCAATCTCAGATGCAGCATAATCAACAAGATCAATGTCAGTATCATGCCTTGTTCATCATCGTCTTAATTATTCACTGCATATCATGTTTTGTTGTCTTATTCATATTTTATCCTCTTACTTTTTATGTCATCATCTTCACAGTCAGCGTCGTTCTTTATATTGTCTCGCACAGCTTTTACCAAATACAGTACTGCTACCACTTCTCTGTGCTGTATTATTGCCCCAGTGTGAACTAATGAGAATAGCAGGTGCAAAAGCTAATCACTGGTTTATTAGTTTTTCTTCCCTCTTGCGTCATCTCACTGATTACACTATCGCTCTCTCTCTCTCTCTCACAGACACAAACACATTCCACACAAGGCAGTACTGAAATATTAATATGCCCACACCTAAATTCACACAGTGCCCAAAGAGAGTTTAGTCACCTCAAGGTGAAATGTATGCTAAGTTCAAAATTACCCTGTAATGCCAGGGTAGAAGCAAATCAAAATGAATTATAGAGCCATTTTTGATTAGATATATAAAAGCTGCACTGCTGCCTGTTCTTTGAAGGAAAGTAGATGCAGGCTTGGAAAAACTTAGGCAGTTGCAGATCTTGAACTCAGGACTTTGACAATACAAAAAGTTTGTGGTGATTATTTCAAGGTATAAATGGCAGCAAAAGGGCAAATGCTACACGGGTAGATTCCTGAGTAGGTCTGCCAGCCATAGGTCCAGGAGACATGAGGATGCTTAACCCAGAGCCTCTGTGTGAGTCAGTTTCATTACACACTCAATTTAGAGATGACAGAACAAAGCCTCACGTGCAAAGGGAGTGGCTGTGTATATTTATATGCACTTAATGAAGAAATATGAGAAATGTTTTATATTTACTGTTCTAAATCATACAATGACTGTGATGTATCATCAGACCAAAGAAACATGATAAGTTTTGACATTTACATTCCAGTGCAAAATGCCAGTTTTTGTTTGCCTGTTTCTCATTTATTCACTTTACACAAAGTTGAAATTAATACTGAATTATAACAGTTAAATTGAGCAATATGTTATTGGGGTCTGGCATGTTGTAAGGCAGGCAGTCACTGAGCTTCAACTCCAGAGTGTGTCTTTCCAAAGCAGTGAGCTTTTGTTTTCAGGATAACAGGCTTAATGTTACGTTGACAGATAATTAAGAGTTATAAACAGCTGATCAGCTGTCAATGTTGCGTTAGTCTTGTGCTCGTGTAGGTACAGTGTGCCTGCAACCTAGAGAGGGAAGAGGGAAACAGCTTGCTCATAGACTGTATATTAAATAGGGATTCAAACTATTTAATATACCATCTATGGCTCCAACCCACTATTTGCACTGCAGTACTGATTTTTGAACTCTAAGGTGTTGCATATTGCTCCTTTAAAGAGAAAATTTGACACTTTTCATGTGGACGTCCCATCAGTATTGACTGGTAAATAGTCAATTGAAGCAATAAATTCACCAGTATGTTGCAATATTGACCAAGAAAACTGATTGTTGACCAAGAGAGATTTCATGCTCACAGAGCAGTGCCTACATGTACCTGGCTGCATTATGCACAACCTTATGCATAACTCTCATGCCCATAGTGCCTTTTATCACCACCCTAGTGTATAGCTATTACTTTGTTAGTCAAAACATAGTGTTAGGTGACAAAAATACTCAATGAGCCCCCTGGCAACCCAGAGGTGGAGACTAGTAATCCAAGCTGAAATAGCCTGTTGATCTTGCTTATCACCAACTACATCACTGTGACATCCCTGGATGCAGGAAGAACAACAGATTTTGCAGCAGGAGAACTCAGCCGTCTTGGTGAGTATAGCTCAGACTGGGGAGGGCTTTAATTGATTACATTTGACATCAGTACTGAGTGGACATCCATATGAAAAGTGCAGATTTTTCCCTTTAAGTAACTTGGTATTTTCAGCATTAACTCAAATGTCATGTTAATGAGAAAACAAATTTCCATCATAGGAGTGAGGGGTTAGAGAAACCTTGTAAAAAGAGCTACATTTCTATGAGAGGAGCTTGATTTCATGGCCATGTCTGTTTCTAATTTGGTTTTTTAAAAAGAAAAAGAGCAAATAAAAAAGTTCTTGGTATCAGTGGGAGGCGTTTTAGGCATCTGTGCCCAGTGGCCAATTGTCATGATTCATCATGAACCACCCACAATCAACTAGACAAACACACTGTCAAACACTTAGTGATGTCATCTCGATGTGGCCCCTACAACTCAGCTATAAAAATAGACTGACCTTGCACTAATAAACATTCAGACACAAAGCAGGTACACAGCAGAAGAGCAGGTACTGTGCCTGAACTCTAAATGGAACCTGTCAGTGAAAGTTTTCACTAGAATAACTTGAAGCATGTGAAAACTGCCTTGGTAATGGCAAGATCAGGGCAATCATAGTTCAGACAGTTGCTAGTATATGTATGTGTGGTGTGTGTACAGTACAGTGTACAGTATATGCCCATTACACACTCCAAACACTAGAAATGTCAGTCTCCCTCTCTATAGCTTTCTGTCTCCACCTCATCTTTTATCCATCCAGTGCTTTTATTTAGAGCTGCACAGCTTGTCACCTTGGCCTCCACTTATCCTGCTCTCTGGCGTTTTAGTCCTGGTTTAACTTCCCATATACCCATCTCTTTGACAGAGCAGCGAGTGCGCTCAAGAAGTATCTGGAAAAGAGGACAAAAAGAGAGGGGAAAAAAAAGAAAAAAACAAGGTGTGTGATGAAGATACTTTTGTACGCTGGGTACCTCAGTGCTGAAGTGAGTTTACCCTGAGTGTGTGTGGGCAGTCTGAAGGATTCACAGGCGTGTAAAGGGGTGTGTGTGTGTGTGTGTGTTTGTGTGTGAAGAGAAATAGCAGGGAAAAAAATACCAGCAAAAGAAGCAAGTTCATGTGTATGTGCTTCTGAGTGTTCATGTTGTCTGGCAAGTCAACTATTGTTTAATGTCAGGGCAGACTTCTGACCTCCATACTAAATGTCTGGCTCTGTAATGTGAATCTGACAGTGGATGAATGCATTACATGCATGTGCATGTGCATACACACACACATACACATGTATACACACACAGACACACACATGCAGCTGTAGACAGTGCTAATATCCAGCTTGACCTTATCAGTGTGATATTCACATGGCAAAATAATTCTGGATAATTTGTGGTTGCGTGATGCGCACGAACACAAACTGACAGTGTGTGGCACCTTCATTAGGGATGAAGCATGAAGGTACATTTGTTGGTCATGCACACACACACACACACACACAACACACACATGCATGGGCTAGCATCCTCATTAGCATAATCACAGTAAAAATAGCTCACCTTCCTTCATTCAGAGGCCAGAGCAGACTAGTTGACATGATTGCATCTCGGTTCGCAAATCAAGAGACAATGGGACAGTAATTTTTCAGCAAGCTCTCCTTCATCCACCAGCTTCATCTCTTGCTTGTGCTATGATTGGCTGAGTGTAGTGGATGGGTATTTGATTGGTCAATTTGTTCACTTGTGTTGTGTCATTGCTGAAGTTAGAGTGGTTCTACTCAGTCTTACTGGACATCATTGCAGTGCGTCCTGCTGATGGTGGTTCTCTCATCAATCAATGCAAAACCCAATAAGAGATTGTGAATAATTTTGAAAATAAATGATTATGCTTCTAAAAAAAAATCGTGCCGTGGCAAAAAAAAAAGAAAGAAAAAAGATGTTTGCAGAGTGCACAGGAGGGGGATCACCTGTAGCTTAGTTGGAAAAAGTAATACCTGCTAATATCTCCTCATCCTCATCTCCTCCTCCCATCCCTGCTCCTCTGTCCCACTAATACTACTGTGGGTGGAGAAAACAGAATCAGAAAGTGTTTCTGAAGTGTGATAACCTGTGCACAAAAATTATGCACAGGGAGTACAGCCAGCATCAGGCTCTGACAGAAGTACACATACCTTTTTCTCCCTGGATCGGGCCGGTCTCGCGGTCAAATGTAATGTCTTGTTCGCTGTTTAATCCTTGTTTCTCTGATTCCCAATAAACACGCAGACACAAACACTACAGCTGCTCCAGCTGTCATACTGACTGATCTGTTAAAGATGATCTGACAGCTGTGATCCCATCCCGTGCGTCCTTTGCAGGTCTTTTGAGATTTTTGACACACATGTGCATGCTGTTTAACGTAAATGAAAGGTGTTTTGTGATTGTGGAGATGTGTGTGCGCATCTCAGCCAAGCGTGAGACACACATGCACAATTTTAACTTAATATTTACGCTTTATTGCTGCTCGAAAATATGTACAAAAGACACTTTACTAATCCACACTCCTGTGTGGGGAAAAGACTGAACGTAAATAAAGATGTTTTGTGAGTGTGGAAACTTGTGTGTTTGCTTCAGCCAAATGCTATCTTGTGCAGTCAGACTGACTGCACCACAGTCTTAGCGCTTCGACTAGGTTTTTAGTGTGTCTAAGGTGCAAGTGGTTTATACTCCAATCGCTGAGCACAAGATAGCAAATGCACCGGGCCATGCCTTTGTTTTGCCTTCATTTTTAGACCTCCTGCCCACGGCCGCACAGACCAGGCGCAAGTTCATTTGCTATCTTTAAGATGGGATCTGTAGACGTTCTGTAGGCTGTTGAAGCTGTGTGATATACACACCATTGTCAAACTGTGGCTCATTTGTTATTCCTCTCTGCATCTGTCTTTGAAATAGTTGTTTTTTTGTGAAAAAGTTGTAGTTCTTTTCCTTTTTATTATTTAAAATGGAATCTGTGATGCAAGAGATTTGCCATATTGAATGTTTTAGATGTGTCATTGTCAACAACATATAGTTTGATTGGTCTGATGTGTCAGCGAAAGTGATGATGTGAAAGTTTCTACTGGCTGAATACAGGTTCAAAAACTATAAATTTGTGAATTGCAAGATTGCAAGAAAAAAACACGTGGTGTGCAAAGGCCTTAAAGGTGGTTGGTATAACTCAGCTCAAAATTGAGGTACAGAAGTATACTTCTCATGCCTGATCTTTAATCAGCTTTACTGGTGCTGTTCAGGTGTTTCAGATGAAAAAAATCCTGTTGGGCTTGGTAAATTAGTACTATTACTACAAATTCTGGCTAGTAATATTGTTTATCAACCCATATCTACATTTCTCCTCCAGGACCATTTCTTCATGAGTGGAGCATAAGCTAGAGTTTCCTGTCGAGCCCCACTTATCTTATCCTTGATGTCTGGATTTAGATGGCTGTGATGAAAAACATTATAATCAGCCAATGTCTCTTCTGTGTTAAACTGTTTCAAAAATGAACACTTTCCTGTAGTGATATACAGCGCACTAAAGCATAGTTTTCTACCCGCATTGCACACAGTAGAGTACACAAGCCAGCAGCCTGATGAAGTCCACTTTAAACTGCATCGTTTTACACTGTATCTCTTGCTGCAACCAAATTGTTTTCCGATTGGCTTGATGTTCTGAGAGAACCAGGTTGTGCTTTATTCTTGCTTTAGGTACAGTAGAATACACAGCTCAATCTTAATGAGGGTGTTGTGTGATACATTGTAATGATCTAGGTCACCTCAGCTTCCATTGGCCCGTCTAATGAATGTTTGACTGAGTGTATGTTTCACTGGCCTATTGTTTGGCTGTGTAAACATCCAGTAATTGCACTGTGTAACGGGGGAATAGTGCCACCGGGCTGAAAATTACCGATCAGCAAATGTGGGATAATAGCTTGTGTGCATTTTTGCCTCTTTGTAGATAGGAGAGTGTATGTTTGTGTGTCTTCAATGCATATGCAAGGTTGTGCACTTGTATGTATGTGTGTGTGCTTTATTGAATGTTTGTGTGTGTGTGAGTGTGCACGCCTTTGCTTAACTGCAGTGCGTGTATATATTCAATATAGTGTGTATTTGCATGTGTGGGCACCTTTCTCTGGGTGTGTTTATAAATGAACACCTGTCTGTCAGCTTAATGCCCTATTCGATTAGGCCTCCGATTCTGTGTGTTCAGCTAATTGCAAGGACTAGTGCCGGCGTTTGTGTTTTCCTTACCCTGGCAAATCGCTCCATGGCCCTGCACACTAATGTTCCCCTTCACCAGCCCCACCCATGCCACCTTCACACACACATACACATGCTCTTAAATGACATTTTATGCCTTTTAATTTTCAAGTAGACACACTTATCCAGAGCAAATTATCAAAAGGGCAACAAGTAGAGAAAGCCAACATTCATAAACTGCTGTAAATTGGTGTAAAATATTTGGGCAGCAGAGCAGTGATACAGTGAAAGAACAGAACAAATCCAAAGGAAGACTCAAAGATAAAAAGCACCATATCGCCTTCCAACTGTATGTGAATTCTCCTTTGGATTTGACACTTTTTGCATAATCACTCCTCCTACTAACTCAGGACTTGTACAAGAATTGTAGATGAAGTGCACTTTCCCACTTGAAAATCATACAATTAAGAAAAAGATTTTACTTGTTTAAGAACTAGAAAGCAGATAGAGACAGATTTTTTTTGACATCATCAAGGAAATTTTGGGCTATTTTCTGATCCTCAGTGAAGAACCGTAATTATTTTGCCAATCAACTTGAATAGCTTGTCATTAATAATTGTAACCTCCCTTAGCTCTTACTTTAATGAATGCAACAAGCATTTTAACTTCTACTATTCTACTTTGTTTTTTTAGATAAAATGGACAAGCATTCATTGTGTAGACCCTTTTAGTGCTGATGTCATGATTACGTCACAGTGTTAGCTGGAGGCAAAAACAAAGAAAACACTGGAGGCAATCAGAGTTCACCTCAGAGTAGTAGGCCACATACCAAGTGAAAATGCTGTGTTGTTGGGTGCCAGAATCAAAGTAGTAATGGCTCAAAATTAAAGTTTTATTGCATAACAGCTGTCACTGCCAGTCTAAAAAAAAATGGAGACAGCTATGGTTAAACACAATAAGATGAAAGCTGGGTGGTGTGTGTGAGCTGTGACAAAAAAACGCAATGAGCTCACAAAATGTCAAGAAACAAAATATCTTTATATATCTTTATGATTATTATGTTTATATATCATGGAATGTCCTGTACATCACTTTAATTATTAGATGTTCAAATTTAAAAAATGTCAGGTGACATAATCCATGCTTGGTCACATGTGCACTTACACATTGTCATGGTGCTTAAGATAAAATCAAGTGTTTCCTGTGAGATAAAGAAACCAGAAACAGGTTTGCATTGGCACTGTAGTTTGTAGTGATACATGTATTGATCATACAGTTAAAAGTAAACAAGAAACAGAAACTCAGCCAGTGACTAAAAGAATGATGATACCTGATTGTAGCCAAACATCTAGGGTGTTTTAAATGTTTTATTCAGATAAAAGTTCAGGGAACAACTAGCAGAACTTCCATGGGAGACCTGAGTGAGTCAATGAAATGATGCGAGCTACTGAAACAAAGTTATTAAAGTATATTATTATGTAGAATGAAAAGAATAACTTTAATTTGGGACAAAGATTGTAAGGTCTTGGACAGTTGAAAGTGGAATTTCAGGACAAAAAAAAGTTAATTTGGAGCCCTGCCCAGTCGTTCATCTGTCATCATTGCACATGTATGGATTGGCCAGTCTGCTCCCATTGGTTAATGTGAACTTTTTTAAGTAACACTTGTGGTCCTGGAGAGTGTTAGCTAACATTTTTATGTCCCTACCTAAGCTCTGGCCACAAATAATGTCATAAAATTTACCAACAGAAAAGTTGTCTATACTACAAGCTACTATAATGATAACAACCGAAAATAAAATATGCACCTATTATAGGAAGTACATCATTAATAAAATGTAAAATCAAAATACATTAGATTTGCTCAAGTTCTCTTTGAGCTCTACAAAGAAGTACATTTCATCACCAGCTCTTTCCCCACTGTCATCTCTCTCTATCCCATTCATGCCACTCAGTCTCATTCAGCACTTCTCATTCTTCTCACCCCATCCTTTGTTCGCTTTTATTCAACCTCCTGAGCCTCCTATTCCTAGCTGGAAGATGCCATAGAGAAGGCGTATTGATTTTTCTCTTCATCTGTGTGGTTGCTGCATGGGCTTCAGGTGGAAAAACTCTAGACTCATCTCAAGAAAGAGAAGAGAAACAGAGAGTGAAAAACAGGGTTGGTGTTATGTGCTGAAAAAAGGAGGTAAAGATGAAGAAGAAGCCACATGTGGCCACTCATACTGAAGAGATGAGGAGACTACTCTTCCTCTTTCCATTCCTTTCATTTATCTCCTTTGCACTTTGCAACACAAGTGCAGTTGCTCTTATTCATGACCCCTCCTTCTTTACTTTCTTCTCTGTCTTTTTCCTTGTGATTTACATTCCGCATGGAGTTAATACTTCTAGCTCACTTTTCTATTTCCATGGAGAGAGGTGATCTGTGATTACCAGAGTCATTTCCATTTGCCCATCAGTAACTGGGGACCAGTGGGTTAGCAGCAGGAGGAGGAATGTGACAGAAGATGAGGTGTTTTCATTGCGGCTGACTCACCACAGATTTTTTTTTTTTTGTCCTCTGTTTATTTCTGGATGGGTTTCATCCCAGGCTCCATCCACCCATCTCTATCTATCCATTTGTCTGCCCAGCTATTACGAGCATCACCCTCTCTCTTCCCCCACCTTTCATTGATCCCCTTTGCTGTGGCAGGGATTTGTGTTTGCTTCTTCCAGCTGCAACAGAGCTCCACACAGAGCATTTTTTAGCAGAAGAGAAGAGAATGTGCAGAACATGCAACATTGCTAAAGGCTGTGAGAGCCAAGACAACAGAGAAAAAACACTTAATGTTACATAGTAGATATTGCAGACAAGTTAAAGCTTGTAATCATAATGATTTTGTATTGATATATCAATAATGTTACAGATGAGATTTTTTTTTTTTTTTACCATTTACCATTATTTATTTATTTATTCTCAGAGACAAAGCACATTGATCAGTATCACTGTAAATATACCAGTTTTAGGCAAAAGGCTAATTTTCAATTGCTATCCCTCAGCCTGATGTTAAATTGGCCACTTAAACAACAAATTAAACACATAACATATGAGGTTAGAGTCGGACAAGGCAAAGCATGTGCAGCTAAATAAGTTAAAAGCTTAAAGGACTAAGTCAGCAAAGAACATGTAACAAACAGTTTATACACAACATCTTTAAGCAGGCACTTAAATCAAAACTCAAGCAGTTAAAATGGCATGGCAACATCAAATCACACTACAGTACAGGAGACATGTAGGTAAAACCAGAAGGATGCAGACAGACAAAAAGCAAGCAGACAAAAACAGACTGGGCAAGTACGAAGGCAGGTCTGATTGTTTTTAGACAAGTTTTAAGGTTATGTACAGAAGAACAAGAGAACTGGGAATTTTTTTTAGGTTTACTATCCAGGACTGTAACGGGTTGTTTATACACAGATTGTAGATGTTTGAATAGAGGAAGAGACCAGGTGGTTTCACAGTAGTTTAGGTGAAATTTGTGTTCTTGATTTTTGGTATTTGAAGCTGAGACCACTTGCAGTTTCTCATCTGACACATAAACTTAATGTCTCTGAGGGACATTGCTTGCTCAATTTGTAATAATGCTGTATGTGATGCACAAAATCAACACATTTACATTTACCAGAGAAGCTGTCCGTATTCATCTGCTTTCCGGGTCTCAGCTGAATCCCCCCAGCGCCTCCTGTAAGAGCCAAAAAGAAACTTAAAACATACCTTTTAAGTATTTGTCAGTGGGGCACATCAACAGAGTTAGCTATTTTCCTGGATAGCATCTTAATTAAGTTGGGCTTTTAATTAAAGAGACCCAGGACTGCACTTTGAGTCAATGTTTGTGCATCTTCACCTGCATCTTATTCTGACTGCTGTTTGTTGGTGGAATTGCTGAGGTCTCTTCTTCGTATTGACTTTACCTTCACTAATGCACTAATACCTGTGGACACATACGGTAGCATTTGCACACACATGCATGCACACATGTGTGAACCTATACATGTAGGAACTGGTGTGTGAAAACAACACCACAGCCGTTACATAGTACTGCATATACTGTATTGTTATCCATAGGAAGATTTAAGGGCTATCGTTGAGAATGGAAAGATAATATATGGTAGAAAATGTGTGTAAGAGGAAATGAGATGACCCAAATAGTAAGAGATAAAGAGAAAAAAAAAAACAAAGAGGAGGTAGGTGAGTGTGGACTGCTAGAATGATTTAATAGCCAATATTTGAAAAGTGTGCCATTTGCTCCTCTGTCAAAGTCAAACTCTTATTCAACTCTTCCAGAGTCACACAAGAAATCTGATCACCAAGGCAGTAAATTACCTAAATTGCATTTTCTCTCTTTCTGCTGTTCTTCCTGATTTTTTTCTGTCTGTTCTCTCTATCTCCCCCTCCCACATGGCCCGTTTCTCTCTCTGCCTTTCTCTTTCTCTCTCTGCCCCCCTCCATCCCAACACAGTGATGAAGATTGATGTTCAGATCCTAATTAGCATCTGCTTTGGTATGCACACTGCCAGTCTGTCCATCCCTGACCCTCCAATCAGTTAACAGACATGACAGGCCTTGTCCAATCAGATTAAGGCCAGCGGGACAGGCTTCCTGTGTGGAGCTGTCACTCCAGATGCATTGTGGGCCCTGCTGATGGATGTGAGCTAAGGGATCCCAATGATGTACCCCTGAGTTCTCGAAATTTTGTGTGAACTTATGCACCATATGAGGATGTACAAATGGAGATTGAGATCAGACAAATAAAACACTAGTGTGTTGTAAATCTTTGGCTGCACAAATATTATTATAGAATAGGGTTGTTGTTTAAACAAATGTGATTTGATATTGTGTTTGTCCCTTTAAAACCACCCACTTTTTAGGCCTGGTTTAATTTTCAACACATGTGATAACTGTTGTCAGGACAAATGGGTTTCAGTATTGCAGACAGCTGAAAAATAGCAACTTGTGTTGTTTTAATAAATAAGACTTAAGACTTCCTCACTACTTTAACTGAGAAAAGCAGATTGCCTCAAAGCTCTCTGAACATAAACTCTCAGCAATGCATCATGAGATTTGCTGCACATGGGAATGTCATAATCCACAATCATACAGTGTCCCACGGTGGTTGGAGGACTCAATGACACAAGTTACACAAACTAAACAAGCTTTCCAGATGTGAAAACTGACTGGATATGCACCAGCTGAAACAGAATTTTCAGATGGTAGATTCTCCTACACATGATTGCAATCTGCAAGTTCACCACAAGATGTCACTAAATCCTACACACTGATCCTTGTAATTTGAAAGAAATTTTTGTTTGCGGGGAGGTCTGGGTCAGCTACATAATTAACTCTTCTGAAGCTGTCAAGGGCACCTCAGTAGGACAGATGCCTCTTTAAGAGTAACAAAAACCCTGAAACTATGTCTGTGTAAAGCCTGACAATAACTGAATGAATATCCATTGTATGGCCGCCGAAAGGTACACATTTATAATTCATAGTGACATTAGTATGTCCAAGGCCAGTCCAGTTAGCTGCCTTTCTGTGTGGTTTGACTCTTCATGAACACAAGACACTAAATTTTACTACCCAAAGGCGCTTTTTTTTTTTTTTTTTTTGGGTTTTGTTTTTCTTTTTTTGCTTCAATGTTATTCATCACATTCTCCGTTACATAATTCATCCCTCCACACTTTGCCTCTGCCATTTTATCTGTTTGAGTTCAGGGATACAAGGAACATGACAATGAATGATGCAACAGGGGGGAAGATATATTGCTGTCACTCGTGTCTCTCCCTCCACCTTCAGCCTTCCTCTACCAGTGGAGGAACTGGAATTATTCTCAGCAACAATCAACCAATCTTTGTGAAAATCAGCATTGTTAAACACAGGCCATCACAACTGTGTGAGTGTTCTTTTTTTCCATTTTAGATTAGCTTTGTTTTCCCACTCGGTGTCTGCACATACACGTATCCATGTGCGTGTACTGTGTACCGGTGGTCATGTTGGGATTTCAGCTGTCTCATGAGACCTGGACATGAAAAGAGGGAGATATGAAGAATAATTTTATGAAAAGAAAGAAATCCTTTGATAATCCTTGCATTTTCATGTGTTGTACTCTTCTATCACATTTTGCTTCCCTCCTGTGCATGTGTGTATGTTCGTGTGTGCCTGCATCAAAGCGTTACCATCACACAGCGGTCTTTTCTTATGTCCCAGTTATATCACTCTGTCTCTGCCTCCACCCTCCTTCCCGCACCAGCCCCCTTGCCACCTGCCTTTATTCTCAGTATGTCAGACTGTGCTCCTGCCATATCTAGTGTTTCCACTGAAAGTATTTCGCTGCATCACGCCTCCGCATGCCTCAAGAAATGGCAAAGTAACCCGTCTAACCAGGAACACGGAGCTCTGTGCAGCAACGGTGCCACCTAATTTATTCTCAAACCCAATGGTGTGTCACGTCAGGAACATGTAACGCAGGTATAAAAATGGATAGTCAACAGATTGTTCTATGCGATGTTTATTACCACAAAAGGCATAAAAATAATAAAGTAACATAAAGAAAATGGCACATAAACGGCAGCATATTGTGTTGCAGATTCCTCAAAAGCAGTGTGGGTATTTAGTGTGAACCCTGCAGTTTTGTTGGCACTGCCTCTTTGATCAGTTTTCCCTTACGCGGGCTGTATCCCTTTCTGTGCACATCCCGCTGTTTCCCGTCGTTGGCTTGTCGCCTAGCGGTGCATCTACCAGGGCTGTAGCTCTCATTAGCACCTGTGTTGACATGACTGGCATCACATCTGAAGGTTGTTTTCCTCTTTCCCTATCCCTTTTTTATTTTTCTGTCTCCTGCCAGCTTCCTCTCGCCCGTCATACCCGCAGTTGCCTTCGAACGCTCTGGTTTTTTCCCCCTTACTCTCCTTCCTCATTCTCATTCTCGCTCTGTGTTTCACTCCGTCTCACTCTGTCTCTCTCCCTACCAGGGCTTTTTAATTAATGGCGAGCCATGATGCTTATCTTATCAGCAGATCACTCTGCTTTCTATTAACTACACTGACAGAGCTGGGAGGCTGCAGGGGATGGATGACACACACACACATGCACTCAGACACACAGTCATGCACATTAACACATCATCAGATACATATATGCTCAAGTACAGACACAGATGAATATGAAAACACTTCACACGCACACTGACAGACACAAACTCACACAGGGACAAACAGGCACAGAGGCAATTGTGTCCACATAAACACACATCATGATCCTATCTTAATCTTGCCACACACTCACACACACACGCGTAAACAAACAAACTGCCCTGATGGTATCTGGCTGTGTGATTTAAGGAGTCTTGTTTGAGGGTCTCTCCTCCTAAATCCCCTAAATGCCTTGGGAATCCCTCCCTCTTCCTCCCTCCCTCTATCTCTCCTCTACCTCCCTCCTTCAGTCCTGCTTTATGGCTGAATGAACACTTATCATTCTGCAGATAAAGAGCCGTCCACGCTGGAGCTCGCTTTATCTTTGAGAGCCATGTTTACTCCCCGTGAACGCTCTGCTTTTCACAGATGTTTCATAGACCGCATTCGACTGATCCGACAGAGATGAGAGCGCGGTGTCGAGGCTTCATTTTCTGCTGCAAAAACTTGAGACGCACACACACACAATCCTCTACCCCATCAATTTTAACTCTCCAGGCAGGTCAATTGTCCCATATTTACCACATTTTCATGTGTGGGGAAGCTGAGCGAGGAGGCAAAATAAATCAGCGTTTTTCACGATAGCTTGATGGGGATTACAGTGAGCTGCATTTTGGCACAGAACAGTGAGCATGAAGGCAGAAACAACAAAATCAATCCTCAAACACCACAATCGATGGGAGCCGCAAAATTTCAACATAGGTTTTTCTTCAGATCTCATTGAGAGTTGACAGTTTTCTGAAGGCAGTGTGAGAAGGAGAGAGAGAGGAAGTAACAGAGAAACAGTTTACAGTGTGGTTATTGGAGAAAATATTACAGTAGATTGTGGAGACACACACTCATTCATGCGCGTGCACACACACAATCGCCTACACTTTCTTGCACACTCATAATTTCCTCATTTGGGGGACCGTAGCAAAACAATTATCAACAGGGGATAATACAATAAAGGAGACCATTTCCTGGGTATTACCAAGGGACAAAACATTTATTTCACTTTGTCCAGTGTGCTCATAGGAGTGTAAACTCCTAATGGTAGAAAGTATAGAACATAACTCACACCACTCACACTGCAGACAGCATGCAGGCAACAGTAATGCTGTGTTGTGCAGTTCTTCAAACTTTTTAGTCCTTTTTTTGAGTTTACTCAAAACTGTTTCAGGGATTTTGTCAATGAATAGTTGTTGAAATTCCCTTCATTTGTATTAACTTGCTTGTAGTGTGTTCCACTACATCGAGATTATTTAGATGGCCGTTAGCCTGGCCTTCAGCTAGAGATGCATTGATCCACTTTTTTCCAGTTTAAATCCTTTTACAATACCTGAATCGATAGCCGATAATGATACTATACCAATACCAGCACTCTTTTTTCTTGGATTTCATAATAATAATAATAACAAACCAAACTTAGTGGTGATAAAGTTTCACAAGGTTTTTTTTTTTTTTTTTGGCATTTTTGCCTTTATTTGATAGGACAGCCAGAGAGTAGACAGGAAAGTGGGCAGAGAGAGGGGGGACGACATGCAGCAAAGAGCCGAAGGCAGGAGTCGAACCAGCGGCCGCTGCAGAGGACTGATAGCCTCCATACATAGGTTGGATGCTTAACCAACTGAGCTAAACGTCCGCCCAAGTTTCACAAGTTTTGAACATCTGGAAAGCTTGTTTAGTTTGTGTAAAGTGACTTGTGCAATGACGTCCCCAGACCATTGTGGGCAGCTGTAGGATTACGGCTTGGACACTCACATGTGCTGCAGATAGTGCTGAGAGACAGCTTGCATATCCCATGATACATTTCTGAGAGTTTAAGTTTGCTATTTTGTATTCCAAAATGCAAATGTTACTTTTTGTTAGAGTTTGTAATGTATCTGTTCAGAACATGGTGGCTTATGTTGGTGTTTTCATTTTTGCACTGGTGAAAGTTGTAATCATAACTAAAGAGGCTGTTACATTTCTCCTCAGCTGTAATTTGCTGTGGGGATTTGGGAAGCAGGTCCCCTAAAATACATGCCAATTTTTCCATGAGAACTGTTATTTATTATTTCATGCTGCACATTGTTTCGTGCAGCACATTGATTTCAGTTAATAACAATGTAAGACTGTTCATTTCAATTAATAATAATGTGAGACTTTGAGAAGATTGTATTCAGTAACGTTACTCCGATGACATCCAATGATTGCCCTTCAACATGCTACTCTCTTATTTTTGCCAACCACTTTGGTTCAAAGTGCTGATCTCCGTCATTTTTCTGTTTGTTTGTATGGTATTTCACATAAAAAACACATGCCACTCAAACTATGCAGACAATAGTGTGATGTGTCTTTGTCTTTAGATCTCCTTGGAGCTTTTGTAAGTGACACTTCTGTCTTTTTCAGACATGCAGCTATCATTTTCAAACACAGCTGTAAAGCTTTTATAAACACACTATATGTTGAATTGTCTGGCCATAGGGAATTGAAAGACTTTCAAGGAATCGCTGTGTTGTTCTTCAAGGAAAACCCATCTCCCCTTTGAGTTATTTCCAAATACATTTTGAGTTTGATTTTTCCACTTTTAGTTGTGAAAGTGTTCATGGGTGCCTGCTTAACCTGCTGGCCTCATCTTCACATGCTGTCATTTCCATCTGCCTGTGATGGGTGGAAATGACAATGTTTTGGAAAATTGGGCATTCAGTGTATGATTTGCATTGTTTCTGTCCCACTGTGTTGCTTAACTTGTAAAGCTCTTCCCCATAAGAAAACAGAAGAAAGTGGATTTTGACATTTAAATCTCTCTGTTATTCATACTCTGTTTTTTCATCTGTCTGTCTTTGTCTGTGTGTGCTGTGTAACAATGTACGTGAATGTGTGAATATGTGGAGCTCTGGGTATGCTGGGAAGACATTCTCTGATTTTATTGGTCTACTTTCAGGTAATCTCCTGTGTTCTGGCCAGATGCTTTGTTCGAGTGCTGCAGGAATCAAAGTGTCTCTGTCTGTCTGTATCTCTGCAGAGAGTTTGGGTGGAGAGATCCGGAGCTGCCAGAGGTGATCCAGATGTTACAGCACCAGTTCCCATCAGTGCAATCCAATGCTGCAGCGTACCTACAGCATCTCTGCTTTGGAGACAACAAGATCAAAGCCGAGGTTTGTGTGTGTGTGTTTTCTGTATGAGTGTTATGTGAGTATTTGATGAAGACCGGGGCTGGGAATGATTGTAACTTGGATGATAAAAGCCATAAAGGGTGTGTGTATAAGGTGTAAGGTATGTACACCACCTTACAAGTTGCAGTCAAAACAACTTTGCCTGTTTTGCATTTTCCTGCAGTCACTTAACTAACCTGTTCCACACTGATGTTCTGCATGATAAAGCTCGCTGCAATCTCCATCCCTAAGTGGTGCCTTCTATTGAGTTGTAGCTATAGTGCCAGTAAAGTTCAATTAGTCCCAAAGTCACGAGTTTGTCTCTCAAAAGCAATTTTGGAGGGAAGCCCCTTTGGAACTCTCTAATAAACCCTTTAATGAGGCTAGCAGGGCTCTGAAACAATGCATGCAGATGCACTCACATCCAAACCCACAGATACACAGTCTTTGCTTTTTCTATTTCTTCAAATGTCCGCCAAAACACATACACGCACACTCACACACACATTCCTCTCCACCGTATATTACTCTCAGAATCAATTTACCAGTACATGCAGGCGAGGGCATTGACAATTTTTTTCTTGAAGAAATTAATTTCAGTAGAGTCAGTCAATAGCTGTTACTGCAACCTCATTGAAAAGTGATGCCACATCGCTAAAATGCTCATTCACACACAATTACAAAGGGAACAGAAGCAAAACAGAATAAAAACAAAACCGAAAAATTAATATTAACTATCTGCAAATGCAGGCAATTAAACAATGTAAACATGGAGTCACAGCTAATTTTCATTCACACCGACCCACTTACCCACCCACACAAACAAAGACACACACATATACAGATACAAAAATGCAATCGCACTTGCATACAAAAAACATCACACTTCATTCCCCTCCCACTCCTTCGTCCACACAGCTCTGAAAGAAACCTAAGTGTTCATGTCTTTTGTAATGGGTGTAATTATTGCCTGAATGGAGGTGTCCAACAATGGAGAAAATAGCAACTGTGTATTGACAGTGGATGCTTTGGCCTGCCTTCATCAGTCTGTTTGATTGTCTTGCTCAGGGCCCAAGGCACTGCTAAACACTATTTACACAAATTAAATCTGGAAGACATATCAACCAGCCAAAATTGACGCTTTGCATCACATCAAATAAAAGGCATTCACACGCATATTCTCCATGCACGCACAGCCACATGGGCATGCAATGACAAAATGCAGCATGTGCATTATGATGCAGTGAGACACACACAAAAATGTGCCCTCAACCATGTTTTTTTAAATAGTTTTTAAAGCCTCTGGAAACTCAAGTCTACAATAGCTTTCTAACCACGTGATTTATGGTCTATTGAGCATAATAGTAAGCATCTTAAACTTTCCTGGGTTTGAATTGGGTGTGTTTGTGCGTGTACATTTATTACAGAAATTAAACAGTTAATTCCACAAACCAATCATAAAGAAGTCCACATCAGTGAGTGCAACAAAAACTTTGCTCCTGCTGCTGCTTTCTCTGCTCTCTGAGTGAGCCGGCTCTACAACTGGGAGCTGAAGTTGTTATATCGCTCCAGACTCTTTTGACACAAACAGTAATATAATTTTGCAGGAATCAATATTAGTTTAAGTGTACACTTAATTTAGAACATTTTCACCGCTTTACTTTGCCGTCAGATAGCCCTTCTCTTGGGGACCTGAAGCCGCTGTCTATGCTCTCTTCATGGCTACCAATGGGGCTTTTCCACTGGTGCCTTTGGCCACGCTGAGCCAAGCTGTACCATGCTGAATTGCATGTCCATTATTACTGTCAGTGCGCTGAGCTGGGCCAAGCTGCCCCAGAGATGGACCTACTCTGGAGTAGGGCCAAAGCAAGCCTGACCCGCCTCCAAGGCTGCAGTGACGTCTTTCTGGCAGTGACGTTTTCTGGCCGCGGCTAACCCGTGACGACCCTCCTTTTCTCCCCTTCAAACAAGCGAGCCTCATGATACACAGCTCATGTGTGTGCAGGAGAGTAGAGAAAGAAGTTTCTTATAGTCTCTTTATGTTCAGGTCACAGTGCTTTTGTAGTTTTTAACAGAATCTTTGTGCTTTGAAATGTGGCTTCTCTCCCCTGTCGCGGTTTGTACTGTCATATTCGCTTTCAGCTTTGTAGGAATTACTGCTGATGAAACCCCCGAATGAAAAGATTTCCTGTTTGTGCTGCTTCATAATAAAAGCGTTTAAATAAAGAAACAACATGGGACTTTTTTTGTGAAGAATTTAAGGGAACAGTGTGTTTACCCAGAGACGTATATGAATGGTTTATCCACTGCTTTACAGCGGCTTGACTCGGGCCTCCTTGAGCTTGTCTTCAGGTAAAAGACACACCTTCAAGTAGGTAGCCCTGTTGTAGTGGAACTGCACACCCTGCTGTGCTGAGCTGACAGGCCAAGTCAAACCGAGTGGAGCCAGACCAGCTCTGTGTGTGGAAAAGGGCCACAAGATTCCTGTGAAAAAACAGTAATGTTACCATGCAGGACATAGGAGTTGCTGATGTGCCACCGCTTCAATCCATGGCTAGTAATGTTAGTTCAGATCTGAACTAACGTGAAAAAAACAAAGTTACACAATAACACAAAAAAACTAACAGATTAAGGCAGGGGTGGTCCAGCAACTCCCATTTTCTGCAAATTACTGATTTAGTCCAAGGAGTCTGGTGGCTCTGAAGAAAGCATAGATGATGGCAGAAATGGCTGACGGCAAAGCAAAGTGGTGAAAATATTCTGAAGATTTTTTTTTTTTTCCAGTGGTCTTTTTGAAGGTGTCTAAAATACATTTTGCTGCTGCCCCTGTCTACAGCAGTCCACACACTGCAGTAATAGCTACATTGTTTAGCTACCGTGTTGGGACTCCTGATCGAGATGTGATCTGATACGCTCACACAGTCTTGAGAAATTATCTAAAGAGCAAAATTTGCTGCTTTTGAACTAGGTTTTCTAATAGTGACAAAGGTTTATTTTCACTGAGATGTTTGTGGATGCTTAATGAGAAACTAAACTTTGATATCATATATGCATTTTACTATTTAAAGCCATGTTTCCAGAGGCTTTGATGAAAAATAAACTTGACAATCACAAAGCCATCCTTTTATTAGAATGAAACAAACTCATAGTTTTGCTATGATTTTATACTTTGATGGGAGTAATTAATTTGTTTTGTTATGATAAATAAGAATATCATTTATTTAAAATCTGTATTCCCCATGGAACAAACTAATGAACCCCTGACTGTTAACAACAGTGTACTTTTTATTTGCTTCTTTATTAGTGCTTCTCTTCAGTTTAGCATTTACATTGTTCTAGTCACACTTGAGAGTCAAAACAGTTCCTCTGCTTCCTCCAATTTATTTTTAAAGTGTTTTAAAACTCAACTGCCTTTTATCGCATTACATTTGATCACGCTAAGAGGCTCTAACACATGTGTGTTTATAGCGTGGAGCCATCACATTAATGATGGAGTACATCTTAGAACATCTTGACTCGCACTGACGTCTTTTTCTCAGATCTTCTTTATATCTGGCAGTATTCATTAAATTTCAATCAAAGAAAATTCAAAAGAAAGTTTCAGAATAAAATAAGCATTTCATGGCCTTCATGAGAGAGTCTGTGAATGGTACAGTAGTTAGTTTTGCTATTGATGTTCCACAGCTTGGGTGCTAAATGCAATAAAAATGTTCTTTTTGTTCAGTGAACCTCTTACATATCTCGGTGGATCGTCAAGGTTGTGACAGAGCTTTATTATTTTCTTTTCAACAAGTTTCAGAGTTGAGTGAATGTCTGTAAAACTGTCTTTGTTCTGTTACAAAGGCTACAACACATATGTAGGGTCGTTAAGGTGGTTCAAATACAGCATTACGTACGTCACATAAAAGTTGTTACAGTTTAACTCTTTTTGCTACCAGCAGGCAACAAAATGATGTTTTATTAACTCTGAGAGGCGTAAATAAAGACCACTAGGACTGTCAGTAGATTAGCTCCACTCAAAGCTATGTAATACAGACTTGTCTTACCTTTTTCTACATTTTTCTATGACCTGCTCTTTGGCTGTAATTTCTAGTGGGACTTCACTTGATGGAGTTCTGTGATAATTCAGTGATAATTCTTTCTTCCCTCATCCACCCATTGACTTCTCAATCCTGGCATTCCCCTGTTAGCAAAAGCTTAATATAGACAGCCATCTACTGATTAAAACTACTAAAATTACAAAAAAAAGAGCAAATTCCTTCTGTTAATTGATTCTTTTTAGATCAATGTCTCTTGATTGTTTACTTCACATAAAATGTATATCCAATTACAGTTGTATATTTAACATAGGTCCTTGGGCAAGTTCACAGTATCTTCCATCAGCGTTGCCTATTGATTTCCATGATGGTTTTGTCAGGAGGCTATGTTTAATTCTCCTTGACACAGGCATCGTTTTAATCACCCGATAGCAATGTGTGAAAAACAAGATGAGGCAAGTATAGATATGGCTCCATGCAGTTATTTATATGTCTATAAATATGGTTATTTTTATAGGATTTCAAAATAGTTGATTACTTTTGGGTGCAGAGCAGAGGAGTAATTTTGACATAGAAAAATGACTGTTGAAGGATGTAGCAGCACTCCTCGTCTCTGTAATATTTCGCATCAAATAAAGCCATATCACACGAGGGATGGTACATGTTGTATCACCACAGCTGAGATTCTGCAGATTCTGAGATTCTGAGATTGCTTTTATACAACAGTTTTACAACCGCCATTAATTAGTTTACAGTCACAAGCGACGACAGATTATAAGTTGCTTGTTTATTTAATAATGTATTTGACTACATCAACACAAACAGTTCCATAACAGCACTAAGACTGGACTGGTGCCAAACAACACATGAACATTTTCCTGCCCATCAACATTAGCTTTCCTTGCTAGCTACTTTGTGTAGGTCTATACGTTACTGCAGAAGGGCTCTCCTATTAGTTGTACGGATGGATTCACAAAACTGCCTCAAGTCTGCTAATCGGCTTCTTAATGGACTTACTGTCATTGCTTTTTTTTTTGTTTTTTTTGAGGCTTACACTGGTGTGGACTAAACAACCGGATTGAGACTGCTTGAAAAGGGTGGTCTTACTCTGCTTCCAAACGGACTCTGGTGCAGTTTGTCTGTGGTCTGAAAGCAAACAAGCCAACCACTGAATTTTATGATAAAAGATGTGGGATTTTAGCTTGATTACAAAATCTAAACTACCAGTTAATCCATCTGCTGATCATGAAATCTGTTCAGGAAGCGCTCTTGTAATTGATCTGTGTAGGCCATGTACAGTATATATTTATGCAGATCATTTCTTCATCCATGGTAACATGTATGCAGTAAGCATGGGTAATTTCTCTGATTAATGTCAAATGCTGTCACTGTGTTCTTGGTCTAAACATCCATGTACTTGTCAGATTAAAAAGTGTATGACAGCGATCCCACGTAATAAGCCCTGAACCATTACTGTAAAAGATTCCTCGTCCTGTCTCTACCTATTAGTCATTGTAACACTAATATAACAGTAGTAGAACACCTTCAAAGCAGAGCAATACATGTAGTTAAAAGCCCCAGTACTGTTATACTTGATGTTAGCACTCATGGAACGCCTCGTCCAATCAAATCTTTTGGTCAAAACCAGCTGTATAATGTAACTCATATTTTGTATTTCCATGTTTAAAAAAAAAAAAAACATTTTAAACACGATGGGCTTTGTTAGATATACAAGCAATGTCACACAGCCTTCTAGCGACTGTTATTTTCATGCATCACATATTATAAAAGTAGTGCTTAGTGAATGAGTTCTGCTGTGTATGTGTGGTTATATTCAAATCTGCGAGCTTGCCTGTTTTAAAAATAACCTTCGACAGCAGTAGTTGAATATGCATGTCATTGGTAAATAACATGACAGCTTTATTACCCAGGGATTCATAACAAAGCAGGTGTCATAGAAGATTATTTAATAAAGTGACAGTTTATGCATTTTCAATTTTTGCTGCTCAAACTTGGCAGTCCGCACAGATGATGTTTTCTTAAAGGACAAGGAGGTCCTCTGTGTCTGGAAAGGTTTTTTCCTTGTAGGGGTCACATGTTGTAGTTTTGTCCTACAGCACCTCTGCTGCCCCTTCTTTCAGTTTCACAGCTGTGTCTTGAATGGTTCAGAAGATATCTTGGCTTGGGATGGCACCCCTGAACACAGAGGCAAAACACAGCTTTTGATGGTTATTCATATATATTTATATTCATTATTATTATTTATCATGCCTTTCATCGCACTAGCAGAGATGCCATTTAAACATTTGACAGCCACTCTAACAAAATAGTAATTCCACCAAGTCAAATCAAATGATGGCTACTTTGCATGTGTGGCAGGTAATTTAAGTCATTACTTGTCAATGCTAAAAACACTCCTTATATTTTGGGGATATTGAATATCTGCTGGATATCTTCAAGCCTCAAGCTGTGATTTCCATGATTGCAGAGCTGATTGGAGGCTTACTTAAAGCCCTCTTTGCTGTTCAATAAAAATAACTTATTACTTTCATAAAATGACAGTAAAAAAAAACAATAAAAGCCAATATCAAATATTGAGCAAATATTTTTTTATAACCTAATGAAACAAGAAGTATTGAAAGCAATAGAAATCAAAGACTTAACATGGCTTGTATGTGAGATGAGCCATCTCACCTAACATCCATTATGAATGTAGATGGTAGCTATTTGTTATAAGCACTGATCTAAAGAGTTTTGTCTTATTTTCAGTCAGCCAGACAGACACAGATGGCAGGGGACACACTGAGCAGCTAAATACAGCCACAACATGGCTGATATTCGTCGCTAAAGAGATACTCTGCAGGGCTAAAGAGAGGGGAGGAGACACGAACAGAGACAGATGAGACAGAAGGATAGAGAGACCAACTGAGTCAAGGAGAAAAAAGAGAAAACAAGAGAATATTGCTTTCTCTTATCTTGTTATCAGGTAACAAGAATGCAGTCTGTGGTTTTGGGAAGTGTGGCGAAACATGATTAAACGAAATTTGTCTCACGATATCAGACGTGCGTGTACGCTTTACCTGTTTCATCACAGGTGTGTGTGCATTTGGGAATGTGAAAGTGCATGACTGCTAACTACATATTACCAGCGAATGCAGTATGCAGTATATAGCCTAATGCAGACTACTTTTGATTATAGGATGCAGTATGGAGCTGTTACTGTTATGCTAGGTGAGGCTTAGCCCATTTTGGAAAACAGAAGTAAACAATAGCACAGCTGATGGTAAACCACTACTGTGTAGCATCCCCTTTAACGTTATTCTAAAAAAAAAAAGAGCAGTTATGAATGTGGTTTTTCATGATTTTCTCAAAGCTGAACTTGAACCTGAGGGATGGGTTAATGCCTATCTGACGACTGGAACGATGCGACATTCAAATGTAACATTTTAATTCTCCCAGGATTTCTGTGCTTTGGAAGCATGACATTGTCCCTGCTTCAATTACACTGGATGCCTTTTGATAAAAAATGCCGACTGATTGTATTTGTATTGTTTGGTTACTTAGTGAACACTTCCCCCTCTGCAATAGCTGCATAATTAAAAAAAATATGCCAAAAATATAATGTAACATTAATGATCCTGGCTTTCCTCTGCCACTGTTACTGCAGTGGTGTACTGTGTGACTGCAGGGCAAGAGGCCGCTGTGAGCAGAGTGTCAGCTGGATAACAAACTATGAGACTCCCTAAAAACTTTGTATTTCACCCGGGGGCAGGGCCATATGTATTGCATTACAAAGTGTTGTGTGCCTGATGTGTGTTCTCAGTGGTCCCCAGTGGGTTGTCTCATCATTTTTTGGATAAGCTAGCAGAACTGTCCCCAGAAAAGTTGTTTATTAACCTCATCTTTGACTTAACCTCAAGATTAAACATACAAGATACCTCATGCCTAATTGTAACTTCAAACAGGGATGATTTTTTATATTTTTTTGATTATTGATTTACTTAGATACACTTTATAACTCCCTGTACTGCTGGCACAGCTGCAACTGTGGCTAGACTTCCCCTGCAAATTTTCAAATGACCTTTATTTGACTTTTGATCAATTCTCAAAGTGACCATCATAACATTATACCAAAATAATGAAAGATTAGAAATATATTGGTATTTAGTTGGGCAAAATTATGTCCAACAAGAAAAATCTACTTAGATGGTGGGTCTGTATTCTGATCTCCAATCAATACAAGTTAGTATCTTGGATCAGTAGATGCTCAAACGGGCTAACAAGCCAGACTATCAATTTCCAAATGTGAGACTAATTCTAAGAAAATGTGAATAGTGTATTCTGTATCCTACTTGACATGCATTAAATAAACTGATCTCATTTTGTATGTGCGGACTCAGAGCAGTAGGCTGAGACGGTCGCAGAGCTCACTGAAGCGGACACTGCTGTTTCCTGCTAAACCACACCCATATGGGTGAAAGTATGGGGAGTCCCAGTGAGCTAACCTTAAGTGATGGAACAGCTGCCATTGTTTGTTCAAGATGAGTTGCTTCCATGTTGCTTCCACACCCTTAGCTGCCAGTAGTCCCTCCCCGGATGCTGATTGGCTGCACCACTTATTTTGGGGACCAAATCAGATAACTTGAAGCCTGGCAAGCTGGATTTTTTGTGATCTCATTAATCCAACTGCCTCGCAAGGTAACATACTACAGTATGTACTACATGCTAAATTTTGGCCAAAACAGTATGTACTGCTAGTAGATGGTTTCAAATACAGCCATATGTGTGTTTGGATAAGGTGTGTCTGTGTTTGAGAGTAAGTTAATTATGTTAATTTAAGGTGTTGTGTGTGTGTGTGTGGGTGGGTGGTGTGTTTGCAGGGCAGATGGAGGTCTAGCTTCAGCTCAGATTACAGTTGACCACAGCAGCAGTTGGCAAATTTATCTTCAGATCATTTATAGCTGCTCTGGACACATACACACAAACCACACCCACACACCCGCACACACACGCATACCCCCCCCCCCCCCACCACCACCACCACCACCACCACCACCACCACACACACACACACACACACACACACACACACACACACACACAGAGTACAAGCCCATTGACATGTCAGCTCATGCATCCCCTTTAGGTACACTGACACACAAGCACACACACACTGTGTCAGACTAAAGTTCAGTCACATCAGTAATTCATTGTGGGTAGCAGCCTTGTCGATATCCATTTATCCAACAGACCAGTTGAAGGGAGACGAACGTGCCCCCTGACTCTGTGTCATCTCTCCCCTCTCCTCTGTCTCCCCCCTCCTCTCTCTGTCTTACACATATCAATTTTGTTAAACTCACACCTCATGTGTTACTGTATGCCTCTCCCAATTTATTTTGATATCAATGACCTTAATTTCTCCTCCTCCCACCTTTTTTGTGATATTAAATGTTTTCTTTTCTTTTTTTCTTTTTCTTTTTTTTTACAGCAGACATGCTTGATTATACCGTCTAGTATAAACACAGGGATCTTCCTGGTACTAAAAACTGGATCATAATCCCTTGCAGTTTGAATTATGGTATATTCTCACTGTTTCACAGTTTGTTGTTGGAAACAACCAACACGATTGTTTTTAGATTTTAGATTTAAGACAGTGAACCATGCAAACTGCAAGCTGTGATTATCTGTTCATCAGACATGAGCATGTAAGATGAGGAGGGCAAAGCAAATGGTCCGTAGCAAATAATGCTATAATATTGCATGCTTCTTTCCCCCTTTACATAGTGCAATGTACAATTTTCCACTCTGATCACTGTGTGAAATTTTGTGCGAATGCTGAAGCAGTTACCTTTTTTTCAAATTTCGGTCTTAATTATGTAAGTTTTGTACTTAGACTGTTTATCACCACTGACATCAAACACATCCTTTTAGCCACACAACAGAATAGGTTGATTGTGAATGGCACCCAAACTGACATATATGATCAGTGGAGAGTACCAGCAGTGACAGCTTACCAAACCTTAACTAAACACATGGTTAATGTTGTGAAATTGTCACAGGTTTAGGTACCAAACCTTCTTGGTTTAGGAAAAGATCATGGTTTAGGTTAAACTAAGTATCTTACATATATCAAGTGACGAAAGAGACGTAACTCACGTACATAATAAAACTTAACTCCATGTTGGCTTGAACCCCAGACTCATTGAGCCATCCATCCACCCCACCTCCAAACACGTGTACGTTCTTGAGCTTTTTCTCCGGTCATAATAAATACACCCACTAGACGTCAGCACCGGCAATAAACAGAAACAGGAGTTGTAATAAGCTGCTTGCATAGTTGACCTAGGCACTTATTTTATCAATATGCTGAGTAGTTCATTAGTGACAATTTTAACTAAAAGTACTAACATTGCCTTTATATTTTTTATATTGCAGGAGGAGAAGAGTCTTGTGCATCAATGATGGGTTTTTCTTTGGCACTTAAATAAAACTGTTGTTAATCCCTTGCCTCGGGGCTTTCCTACCCTCCAGGTAACCTTTAGAGAATGTGCCTCATTTGTTCTCTTTGGTTCAGTGGTCTAGAGTGCTCAGAGTCTGTGGATGGTTTGTAAATTACTAATCCATCACTCTCCCCTGCAGCATTTTCTGTCACTCTTCATAATCTGGTG
This sequence comes from Lutjanus argentimaculatus, assembly GCA_034769285.1. Taxonomy (NCBI): domain Eukaryota; kingdom Metazoa; phylum Chordata; class Actinopteri; order Lutjaniformes; family Lutjanidae; genus Lutjanus; species Lutjanus argentimaculatus. Next base: position 22,259,720 of record JAWZSL010000009.1, on the reverse strand, counting down.
TCAGACAGCTAGAAATGCCCTTCAAAATGGGCCCACATCAGTGTCAGTGGTCATATGTTAGTATCAAACTACTGGGGACCACCCACTCAACAACACATACACACTCACTTTTTGGGATAATTAAGCGCTTTCTTGCTGTGTAGAGAGTAGCGATTTTTGTTTTCTTTGTTTCCTCACTCTTTAAACACTGAATAAAGCTCTAGTGTATTTTTCAAGGTAGATTTTCACAGTTGTGAATCTAAGTGGCCTATCTTACGCTGATCTAAAGCACAAGTGGAAAGCACAAGGCGCAAATGATTTAATTTATTCAAGGTGTGTCCAAATCCACCTTTGCCGGCTTTCACCTGGGGCACAGGAGTATCCTGTCACGTTCCGCACCTTGCGCCAGCAGTGCGCAGTGGGATACGCCTATCAGCTGCGCCCAAGTACCTCAATTAATTCACAGGCGAGTTTAGGTTGAGCACACAATAAACCAATCAGAAAGTCAGCTCTCATCACCTTTAAGAAGCAGGTGCGCCAGGAGCACAAGCGGTGGCAGCATGACAGTCGATTTACCAGAAGGAAACAAAGGGAAGAGGTTTTTAAGCAAGAAGACGGATGTCCTGGTTCGAGAAATGAAAGTGCAAGAGCGCGCAATATATGGAGACAGCAGGACGCCTCCAAAGCAGCTTCATGTGTAAATATCTTTCTTTACATGAATGCCTGCAAAAAGTAATAACCAAATAACCAACCAAAACCATAAATTTCATGCAGATATGTAACTGGACATGCACCTTGAAATTGTGTTGTATTTTCATTCTTATCATCATTCTTATCATCATCATTATTATGCAGCTCCACTGACTGAAGCTCCTGAAGAAGGAGCTGGTGGGCGGGAGCAAGGGAGATGAGTGAGGAGCAGGGGAGATAGACTTCCCTATCCATAATACATATTACATGGGCATAACATACAGGGTTATAGCCAGGACACTGAGGTCAGGAGTGCAAATGACCTTTTTCTGACCAAAAAAGAATCAAAAAAAGTTTTCTAATTATTATAGATTCTTTAAAAGTTATTTATTAATTTCAAGGTAGAGTCAGTTGGATTTGTCCGAGCTGTAAACAAATACCCACGTTTTTGGTTGGTGAACAACAAAACAATGAGAAAAAATAAGGAAATACAGGCAGAAGGCAGGGTGCCTGCAGATTCAGCCACCACCACACAGTTTTAGTGTATTTGTCAACATAGATTTCCACAGTTGTGAATCATACAGTTGATACTGCTGCAAAATTAGCTGTGCTGTTGCCTCAGAACTATAGTCAGCAGACATAGGTTAATGGCATTTTTGGCCCAGTTTTGAATGCTCCAGAGGGGATGTTAGCCCAGGGCCCAGAACTCAATTAGCCGAGGGTTGAAAGGATTCAAAATGCAGTTAGCCCTCAGCTGAGTGTCAGGAAAAAAAACAAAAGCATGTATGTATGCCTGCTTAAGTGCGCACATGCATGCAAGGTTGAAAGGTGTGACACGTTTTCACTCACGTGCACACAGTGAACCGTCTTCAGTGTGCAACTGATTAGTGTCGACGTTGCATATGTGGTGACTCATAGCCTACACACTTCTTCACATGCCACCATCCCAGGTATGTGTCACCCGTGTATCCTACTGCCAGCTTTTACGCCGGCAGCACCTCTGATTCCCACAATCGCAGCTGTCACCACTGCTAACTGTTACCACGGCAATGCTGTCGCTATGGGTTACCAATAGCCGTGGCCGCCACGGAACAGCGGGAGACAAAGACAAATCAATCTGCGCTTCTAATCTTCTTTACATGGAATAGAGGAATAGGCACAGCGGTATTGGCAAGCCTTGTAGGTAGCTCAGAGGCAATACAAAGTAATAGCTATATGGCTTTTATGGAATAACAGATTAACTGTGACACAAGCATAAAGAGGAGAGGAGAGGAGCAGATTTCAGTATGGGAGAAGGAAGGGGAGCAAAAGGAGGAGGAGAGGAGCAGAGGTGAGGGCTGGAGGGCATAGCAGGGGCAGCAAATCAGGTAGAGGAAATTGTGTGGCCAATGGAGCAAGGTTAGTTTGCCATTCAGTGCATCCCTTAATCCATTTTAATTGAATAGATAAGCAAAGTCATTTTGCTCGATAAACTCCTGCTGTGTCATCAAACACCTCCATCCTCTCGCTCGCTGCCCTCCATCACTTTCTTGCGCTTTCTTTTCCTCCTTTCACTCCTTTCATCTTCAGCCTGTCTCCCCATCAGTGTTGGGAAATGTTTTTAAAAGTAACGTGTTACATTATTAGATTACTGCCATCAAAAAGTAACTTGTTACAGCATTACCTACTGAGAAAAGTAACTCATTAGAGTGCTTTTGTGTTACCAAATATGAAAACCACTTTGCGATTCCTTGTGCATGTTGGTCATATTGTCCTGATGATCTGACAGCGAACTGGACAGAGTCATATTACAAAGCTAAAAAAAAGTAAAACATGCGTTCTTTTCAAATTTTGAAATCATGGGGATTTATCAAACCAATGCTCTGTCTGTAGTTTACTCTTATGGATAGTCTGTTCCTCTGACGAGACTTATCCGTTGATTCCTCTGAGCATGGCACATCTGTGCCACAGTTTTGAGCCATCCTCCACACAGGTCCATGTCCCACCAGCAGCATTTCAGAAGTGTTTCAGAAGCAGAAGACAAAGTTTTGTCAGCCTGATTATGTTGACTTGCTCACATTTTGTTGATTTGGTCTGCTTTCCTTGCTTTTTGTGCTTCCTCCATGTATAAGTAGGCTACATAGTTTCTTTTTTGTCATTTTTTATGATTGCGAGACTGCAGTGGGACGTTTATTTTGAAAATTGTTCAGATTCTCCATGGTTATCTGTGTCTGACCTCCTACCCGCTGGATCTGCTCTGTGCAGATTGTCATCTGTCTAAAATAGACTCCGCTCAAAGCAGAGCTTGTGGAATGTGCTACAGCGCTGCTGGTGGAATCACAAGGACTGTGTTGAATGGCAGCAATCAGCTCCAGTGAACTTGCCTGGTGGAATCAAACCATTACAAAGCTAAAAAGACTCTCCAGGTGCACCGATCTGAATGGTGCAGGTGATGGTACTTCTTGCAGTATTGAAAATGTGATAAAAATTGTAACGGTAATGGACTGCCTTTTAGAAAACATAACTACATAAAAGAGTACCTGACTTGCAAAACTAACCCATCACATTGCTCATTAGAACAAAAAGTAATCTAGGTGCGCATTACTTTGTAACATGCTACCCCCAACACTTCTCCCCACCCACATTAAACATTTGTATGTTTTCATTATGAAGAAATTAAACTGAAATTGCACTTGTAGACATTCACACTGACATATGTTTCTTGCTTTATTCATGCCAGATGTGAGAGGTTTCCACTGGAGACAAAACAATGCATGCCAGACATAATCACAGGAAAAGGCCTGGAAGTGATTTTATTGCACTTTACTGTTCCTGTCAACTTGTCTGTACGGTAAACTCCACCCATCTGGTGCTCCACGATGAAACAGACAGAAAGAATTAGTGCCAGCACTTAATGTCCCAGGTCTGGGGTAGAACATGCAGAAAAATAAAAGAGGGTTTTGAGAAGCCTGATTACGCAGTTAACTGTGAAAAACTTTCTTCGAGTTATCTGGCTGAGTAACTCTGGCTGTTGCAGTACTCCAGAGATTAAATGAAAGTGGAAGCGTGAAAGACAGGCGCTCTCTTTCTCTCTCTTTCTCACACACACGCACACACACTAGTTGCTCTATCCGTGTTGCAACTAGTCTCCTGGTGATCACAGCAGCCTGTTTCTGGTGATTAGTACTACACCCCTGTCGATTGGACTAAACACGGGTTGCTTTAAGCTCTTTGGCCCCCTAAGGCCGATGAAGATCCCTGCAGTGGAGATGCGGTGTGGGAGGGTTTAAAAAGCACCAGCATGGGGAGAAGGGAATGTGTTTGCACCATGGGGGGAAGGCATTATGTGTAACACCAGAGTGCCCTCATTGCTGTCCCTACTGGGCTAACAGTCCTGACTGCCTTGTCTTCTCACAGAATTAGGATATAATCATAAATCTACACTGATTGGTTTGTTTGTTTTGCTCTCTTTCTAAGTGTCTTTGTGTGTATTTACACAGCAAATACAAGAATACATACAGTATACAGTATGTGCAGAGGAGGTGGTCACATACATACTGAGCAGCTTGCAGATTAGAAGGAAATCTCTGCTGACCTTTACAGAAAACTAAGGCCACCAGTAAAATACCATACATATAATTATTCTGTGGCTGCTTTTTGGTGGCAAGCATGCATATACTTATATGAAAAACACATATAGAGCTTGGTGAGTCTGCCATTAAGGGTACCCTTGTTGACAACCCTCTTGACTTTTCTAGTTAGTCATGCCCACCAGGAGGCTTTTTGGTAACACACAACACAACTGCTGTTGTCCACAAGGACCTCCGATATCAATAAAACATGAAAGCTCATTGAAATAGTTTGAAGCATATAGTCACTGACTAAGCTGCCATATTTGACAAGTTGTAAGTGAGACCATGTTTTTTATAAACATTGTCTGGATTGTTATTGTGAAGTTGTAACTGATGTTTATATAGTAATTACTTAATTGCTTACTTACTAACTGTCAACTTACTACTTATTAATGATGGTTATTCTAAAGTGTTTCTGGCTTTTTAAATAAGCTTTCAGTATCTGCTCTTACACATATTTGGTTAAAAAAAATAGTAACACAAAGATAATCAGCATTAAATTTAGAATCTGATAATCACTTTGAATTGACATTTACTTTCACTTAATTCATTTATATTTGAATCACAGAACAAATCCAAGATGAGAGTGGCAATTCAGAGGTCTAGAACCAGGCTTCTAAGTTTCCTACATGTACTAATGGAAACCTTTTACAAAGCCTTTTAGTCCCAGTGTATAATTATCCTTGATTATATGTTCAAATTACATAGTGTAGTGTTATGGTCTGGAATTTAGCAGAGGATAAAATGATGCTACAAAAGCTGTAAAAGTTGTGTTTTGTAGACATATACGTGTTATGGCTATGTGACAAAATCTAAAAAATATTTTTAACTCATTTTCATATTTATATTATATGCAGTAGCTGTATAGTCACAGTTTTTGCATGTTTAAATTTAATTTCTGATGATCTCCATGTAAAACTGGGATTTATAACTATGAATGTTTTTTATACATGAACAGTTTCAGCATAACTGGATCTAGGTCTATAAAACAAACACATTTTCACTATTATTCATGGAGCATACTAAAATAGTACAATAATGTTATATAAAGCAGTTGAACCAGTTGTCTATTTTGAGACACAGTAAGTACCTCCCACCTATTTTCCTTTTCAGATATCAGAAGCCAAAAGTGTCAGTAGTAATAGGTTTGTTTGTTGTAATGTGCATGTTCATGTAAGGAAACAATGAAAGCTGAACAACTGAAAAAGACAAATGTAGGCAGGATGGACACACAAGCACAGACAGACACACTTACAGCAACAGATTTAACATGTATTAAGAATGCAGGGAGAAACAAAAATGAAAAAATGGAAAATGTTTAGAAGTCGGGTGATAGTACAGCAGACAGACAAGCATAAGAGAAGCAGAAAATTATTCCAGTTTTGTTGGATTATAAGCAAAGCTGAAGTCGCAGCTCTTTTCCTTCCCTCATCAGTGTAATTAAGTGTCATTTTGTGAAAGTACAGTCATTAGCTGTGTCGTTGTATGTTTAATGAGTACACATCGGGTTATTAATCTGATTGGCAGGACTGACAGATACTGTAAGCCACTCACACACCCATACTGTACACGCATACCAAAACATCTACCTGCACAGACAAATAAACCAACTGCTGACCACCATTTTCTGTTTGCAGATGTTAATTTCAATTTGAGTACAGCAGAAGAATAGAGACTTTGCTCATAAGTGTCTATCTATGTAAGTCTATATGAGTCTACTGACTTACTGATGATTGAATTTTTGTCTGTTATATTTAATTCATTTACATAAATAGCACAAATGTATTTTTCATTCAATACAGTTTCTTTGATCCTCAGATCCGCAGACAGGGAGGCATCCAGCTGCTGGTCGACTTACTGGACCACAGGATGAGCGAGGTTCACCGCAGCGCCTGCGGAGCCCTGAGGAACCTGGTGTACGGCAAGGCCAACGATGAGAACAAAGTGGCCCTGAAGAACTGCGGGGGGATTCCTGCCTTGGTCCGCCTGCTGAGGAAGACTGGAGATGTGGAAATCAGAGAGCTGGTCACAGGTACAGTATCACCTCACTCCTCCCTGCAGCTGCACTTATTTTCCTGCATGACTCTGCTTCTATGGCCTCAGGAGAGGTTATAATGGTGTGTGTGTGTGTATGTGGGGACAGAATTTGATATGAGGAGATGGGAGGATCACACCTACACCAGCTCTGGTTTATTTGATGTACCTCTGCAAAACCGACAAACATTGCAAGAATGTTAAGACAGCAAGAAAAAGAAAGATCATCTTTTTTTTATTCTTTCTTTCTTAGTTTTTTGTTGTTGTTCATTTCATTATATCATTATCATTATCATTACTCCTGCAATTCTTTTGAATTATCTAGGTTTGGTTAATTCAAAATATTAATGGAGCAATATGTAACAGTTGTGTGTCCAGAAATGAGTACTGCAGTCCAAATAGCAAGTTGGAGCAACAGACTATATATTAAATAGATTGAAATCCTATTTAATATACAGTCTATGGTTGAAGCATCTGTCAATGTAAAGCTAAGCTCATTATATTGAAAACAGCTACTCTTTCTATTATATTATTAATGACTTCTTGCAACTTGTAAACAGCCACTAACCCATTCAGTGAATTGATCATTTGACATTAGTTTAAACTCTAATTCATGTGAAATGGGCAAACAAAAACACAAGTTATGGCCCAGAACAGAGGACACTGCGGCTCTTCAATCTCTGATGACATATCATGGTCAGTTCATGATTTATTGCAATAAATATATTACAGATTTCTCCTGAAACACTCTGGTACCGGGTTATGACTCATACACACTTGCATACACATACAGAAAGTTCGCACGCATTCCTAGAAACAAGCGCACGCTTTTACATACACATGGCTGCAGTGTATTCTAGTTTCATCTGGCCTTGACAGTGCCAGCAGTTTTAGCTGAGTGATTTTACTTCATGGAGAATTTATACATTTAACTTTGAGTGAAAGAATATTCTTCAGAAAAGCTTACTATTCACTCTCCAGAAGCCAAGGCTGTTCATCTTGAGCTTCTTTGGATGCCAATAATATTTGATATTCAATCAGAGTTCCCCTCAATGGACTGATAGAAGAATAAGAATGCAGCAGAAGCAGCGAGGCAGCCAACAAGTTTTTTAAAAATCATTTCTTTTAGTTTTTTTTTTTTTCTACATGTTCTCTCTACTTATTTTTCAAAGTTGTAATGCAGTATAATGCATTATAATATAGTGTGCTCTGCATGGGCACATGCATGCAATCATCGAAATGTGTTCACCAAACATTCAAGTCAAGTCCAGCAAGTGTGGTGTTTTTGAATCACTGGTCAATCTTGTTTTCACCTTGAGGGCACGAGCAGTACAAGTTAGCCAGTGCACTGGAGACACACACATACAGCAGTGCACACACCCACACACACAAAGTTAGAAATGCACATGCACACAACACAGATGTACAGTGCATTTTATGGAGATGCACACCAACATCTTTGTAGGCAAAAGATGTATTGATTAAATTTTAACACCTACCAAAGCGCACACACATTACATGGGCTGATATAATTTGATCTCCATTTCTCGTGAAAATACTTTGCAATATACCTCCCCCAAGAATTTAATATTCTTCTAGAGGCCCTTTAGTGCTGCAGCAAACGCAAACACATGCGCTGTGTCCCTCTCTGCTTAGAATGGACACACAGATGCTCGTACATACACACACACACACATACACCACCTCAAGCATATATGTAATCTAAATGTGCAACTGCAGTTATTTTCCATCATGGCATTGGTTCTACAGCCTCAGGACAGGTAATAATGATGAACCGCTGTGTGTGCAAGTGTGCGTGTGTGTGTGTGTGTGAATTGTGTTTGGACATGAGTGACAGGATTCAGTCTGTACATGTAAAAGTTAAAAAACTGTGATACTTACGAAATTCAGCGAGGTATAATTAGCGTCTCATTCACGGCAAAGGCACTTACAAGAAGCTGGCAGGCTAAAATAAGAGTTGGCTACTATGTGTATTAGAGCTTGATCGATATGGGATTGATTGAGACCGATACTGATACTGATTTTATCATTGATTGTGGATATGGTGGCCGATATAGTGAATTTTTGAGCTGGAATAAAAATAGACCTTTTCTAGCTACACACAAAGAATGTTATATATCTTATTCAACGTGTGAAATAACTTTATGCATATATTTTTGGGCTTTTACGCCTTTAATTTGTAGGACAACTGAGGATATGACTGATAATGGGGAGAGAGATGTTAAATAATTCAACACATATATAACTGAAACAAAAGAAAAGCACTGAGAAAATAAAGAATAAATTAAAATAAAGTAAAAAGCTAAATAAGCATGAGGAGTGTTCAGTATCAGTCAATTGCTGAATATTTTTATACTGTCAGTTAATTAAGGAAGGTTAATCAATAAAAAGCATAGCTTCTCAGTATTTTCGCCTGCCAGGGAGCTCGTCTTGTTATCGAAATGTTCCCCATTGTGCTAAATCACCTCAAGCGTTGTTTTCTGTGTTATCTGTTCTGTAAAAAGTTTTCATATCAGTGAATATTGGTCACAGATTGGTATCAGAGATATCCTCCACCCATGTTCTCAAGTCACTCCGTCTCCTCTTCACACCTTCCCTCTCTCCTTTATCCATATGTATGCTGGCCTTCTATGCAGTTCTGTGTCTTGCATCACATTTGAGCTTCACTGTGTGTATCTGGACTTGTATCACCAGTGTTCTCTCTCTGCCTTTGCTCAGACAAAAACCCTCTTTGTTGCACCAGGTTAGCCATGAGATAAGGGAGACATGTTCATGCTCATACAAGTGGATTGGACATTCCCAAAGATAACGTGCAATCACACTCATTCACTCATACACACACAGGCTCAAACAGACACGCAGACACACACGACACCACACATAACACACACCGAATACTGAGATAAAGTCGTGGGCCCCCCTCATGTTCAATTTGACCTGTGACCCCACTGTTCCTCAGCAGGGAACGAAGCTCATCTTCAAGCACACGCACGCTCAAACACCCATCCCCAGACGCATCCCCATAGGTCACTCGCTCTCCGGGGAGAACGGGACCCGGTGGATCACGACAATGACAGCCAGCAAGCCAGCCAGGATCTCTGTGTCTTCCTTCACAGACCTCCTCGCATACCGATAACAGTCCAGGAAGGAAGGAAGAATTATATTTTCCCGACCTTTTCACTGTTAATGACAGTGCTGTCACAGGTTGGATTGAGGCAGGAAATACAGCTTGAAAGGCAAGAACAATTAGACATGCAGGTGGATGGAAGAAGAAGAATTGTTGAGCAGAAAGTGGAAAGATGGAAGGAAGCAAGCTGTTACTTCTTTTCCCTCTCAGACAAGCTATTGACAATGAAGATGGTGAAACACAATTTGAGGAAAACAGGGAAAATGGAACAACAGATGAGAGAACAGTGATTAGCAAGAAGGATGAAAAAGAAGGGAAGGAGGACTGACTAAATGCAGAGAGGAAAGACGAAATGGAAAACAACGGACGCTATTCTACCAAATCATTTCCACCATCTGTGTGCAGATTCTTTCTGCAAAAACGAGTTGTATTTTTATTCCACATAAAGAAGCAAGAATGCGCACCAATCAAAATTCACAGAAAGTGCATTTAGTGTTGACTCTAAGCCTTACATGTCAGTGATGACAGTTACCAGACTTCGCCTATAGGGACACTCTGGCGCCTTGAAGAACATCACCACGGTGCTGCAGAAACTAAGAGATTAAAAACACAGCTTGGAGATGGAGTGTGTGTGTGTGTTCGTGTGTGGTCTGTAAGGAGATTAACAAATGAATTAAATGCACCGCAAGTCATACTGCATCATATTTTCAGCTCTGACTTTTATAAATAGTCATCCTGCACAAACACACACATACAAACACTGTGAAATTCTATCTTCCTTTTCCCTGACTCTGCCTGTCTTTGCCCTTTTCTGTCTGGCTCTCACTGCTGCTGGCTGAGTGAATCAGTGTCATGCATGACTCTACCCTGTTGTCTGTTTACTCTGGTATTTAGCATAGAACTCCACAACTGCTTTCATGCCACTGCAGCCATATTTTGAAGTCTATCTTCATTTGCCTCGCGGAACACCCTGCTGGAGCTGTAATTCACCACTTGAAACTGTTGCGTAATTACTCTGTAATTCAATTAGGCATGTGTTTTAAGTGTTTTTTGTTACAAATAGAGAGAATGAGTTCAGTGTATTAAATTTCTTTTTTTATGCTGCATTGGCCATTGACACAGTTTTAATTAAATGTGTCCATTTTGCCAAGAATTTTTGTACAGTGATACAACGCCTGTGTGTTCAGATTATTTCCATTGTATTGGCATGGAGAACCAGTAGTAGACACACTGAATATATATAAATAGCAATGTTTCTTCCTTTGCAATACAGATTCTGATACCTGAACTTTGTGTATTGGCTGATATTGAGTACTGATCTAATACTAGTGCACTAAAAAGTATGTATTATTGTTTTTAAACAGCCGTATAGTACTAACCCTGCATGGAATGTGATATGATTGTTATCGTTGTATGGCCTGGCTCAGGTTAAACCCTGTCTAAGACTTGAACAACAGAGAATGAATGCCTTAGAACATGACTTTGCCATCCGACAAAAACAAAAGTTGTACGGGGCACTGCTGGATAGTAGCAGGATCCGTTTCATGGTTAATAAATTGCATTTCAGCCAGTATTGGAGGCTGACTTCCAGCTATTTTAATAACCGATCAGTCATTTTTCAAGTAATATTATTCTTCTAATTAATTGATTAATATTAGTCAATATTTTATAGACTAAATGAATAGTCAGTTAATCTTGACAATAATCAACATATTAATCGCCAATAATAAGAATCATTAGTTGCAGCCCTAATGGATATGAGTTGGTATGGCCACAATTTTGAGAATAACAAACTTGTAAAAAATGTTTTGTTTTGTTTTTTTCTTTAAGAGAGAATAACGTAGGTGACAACAGTTATTTCAAAGATTGTTGGTTGAGATTCTTTTCCTGGTTGGAAAAAGTGAAGGCCAGAAAATTATGAAGTAACATTTTCGCCTGGTCTGACATCTGTGGTCCAAGTGCTGTTGGACTGGAGTTGTGATTGGCAGCTACCAGATCAGTCTACGTAAAAGTGCTGAAACTCTTTCCACATGCCAGTGCTGCAAATACCATAACAGTGTTTTAAAAAACAGTTAATTAGCACTTTAAAAAAAAACGAACCCTTGTTAGCTCCTCTGCGCTGATATGCTGAAAGAAGGCATTGGATCTATTGCTCTGCCAAATTACATTCCTCTCAAAGTTTGACCTTCATTACTAATTGGTGGCTAAATGATTTGAAAGCAAGCAAATGGCAGTTAGTGACCACCAGAGGTTCATCAGGGGCAGTGGTGCATACTCAAATTACATCAATAGACACAATCCTCAACTGCTGGACTCAAAAAAAAGTGGTTGTGCTGGAGTCATAACAAATCAGCCTCCTCATTACTGCCTCTGTGTTGTCAGCTTCGTCAAAGCACTTCCCTATTCTCTGTGATTAAAGAATCTGTTTAAGTCTGGGGAATGAGACAAGCCATACGTTTTTTTGGTGACCGGAAAAACCTTCCCTCAACAATTTACCATATCTCCCTGTCGTTTCTGAAGTTTAAATTTAGACATGCTTTATTGGCTTCCTGGGTCTCAGCGTGTGAGGTAGATAGGACGAAGTTAAGGCTTCCGGGCCTGTCAGTAAAAGTCTGGTCGATTCAGAGGCTTTGGGTGTCAATAGAGATGCTATCCCTCCTCGTGGGCTCACCTTGAGGCAGTGGACCATGGCATGACCCTGCTGCAGCTGCTGCTGCCTGCTCTGAAATGGTTGTTGAGCTGGGAAATTACTGCAGAGGAAAGTCATGTGTTCAAAATGTAGCCATTTTAATTTCTTAAAGGCATACTATACAGAATTTCCTTAAAAAACAATGTAAAGACCCCACAATCATCACTTATGACCCACTTGAAGTGTGTGGTAGTGTCTGTGTCTGCAGAGACCCTGTACTAAGCCTGTATTTTCTCAGTATTTTGCTGTGTTTGGGACGTTTCTATGTGTCCAGTCTTTGGGCAGTGGTGTGCAGCCCCCATCCAACACACATTGTGGGTCGGGAACTCCTCTGCTCTCTGTCTGTGAGAGCTGCAGAGAGAGCTACGCACACATACACAATCAGAGCAAACCGAGGCTACATCCACACTACTACATTTTCTTTTTAAAATGCACACGTTTTGCTACGTTTCCACCTAGTGTTCACACTACCCTTGCATTTTAGGACGCCTAAAACAAAAACACTGCTGGCCCCATTTCAGTTTTAAAATTCCGGCGCTGCATTTTAGTCTGGACAAGCAGGAACAGAGACTTTTGGAAACACTGACACAGACTCCCACGTGTGGTTCCTGATTGGGTCATTCTCTGATTCTTCACACCGTAAGCTTTAAGACGCTGTAAGGCTGGCTGTTGTTTGATTGCTTCAGTTTTAATTAACTTTTAGTAAATGTTCTTTTAAAACTTCACGTCTATGGGTGTGCAGTTCATAACTGATCTTCATCCGTCTAGTAATCTGAGCCTCGACTACCCGACACTGGATTTTGCTGTCAGCCAAGTCAACAGAAATGGCAGCCAGTGAGCATTGCCTAACATTACCGTTAGTGATGTTTTACAAATAAAAAATATATTAATCTATTTTGTGGTAAAGGTGAACAACTGAGCCACTGACAACCACTGTGTAGACATCACAACACCTACTGTAAGCAATGAGGGAAAACAGATAAAGCTCCTGAAGAAGGTCGATAGACCGAAACGTTGACCCAATAAAAAGAGCTTCAAGTGAGTGCGGGAGCAAGTGTTGATTGTTTATTTTTTATGTTAAAACAGATAAAGCATCATTCATTCATTCAGTTTGATGCACTTACATTGAAAGTTTGCTTCCACATGTTAGCTGTTAGCTTTGGTCGGCCCGCTGATAGTGTGCTCAAAGCACTTTCTTTAAACAGAAACGGACATTATTAATACAATGATGAAAAAGAAAGTCAGAAAACACATTGTTATTGCCAATGTTTAAAAAAAAAGAGCAGTCACGTTTTGTTTTCTGTTTACACTGGCACGCACATGCCAAGTGTACATGAGTGGTCACGTGATATGGCTTTTTGGGCATGTTAGTATGGATGGAGATTATTTTCGTTTTAAAATATGTTTTAGAACAAAAACATAGTAGTGTTTGCTTCGGCTGCGTTCGCACAAAATCTGGGGTTGTGCAGAGGTGTGGGTGTGTTTATTTGCGCTTCAGAATGTAACCGCAATGAAATAATTGTTCTCTTATTCACTGCTTTGTTGTCACTAATGCAGCAACGTCTCTGGTTCTCTCAGCCAATGCTGCTGTCTCTCCCTCTCCTGTTTGTTGAGCATTCTGCCTTTAAGTTATAGTGTTTTTGTTTTTTGAACTGAGAGAAATGTACATTTTGGCTGATGTCTTAATTGGCTGATTATTATTCCATGCATTAATTCTCTTTACCATATGCCAATAGAGACCTAAGCATCACAAAGAGAAGTACAACCAACACTTTTCTGCCTGTGCAAGCTCATGATGTTAGCAAAAAAAAAAAAAACATAGTCAAATAATACTGCCACCATCTTTTACTAGAAAACTATTCACCATGGTTTCTATTCCTTCAAGGCATGAATCACTGCTCCGTGTCCAAATCTCCACGTTCCCACCACTGTTATAGTACTTGCCAAAGCCACTTTAATTTAAGTCAAAGCTCATAACCTTCTTTCAGAAATGCTTGAGGACAGAGTTCCATCAAAGTCATTATGATGATTCCTGTGGGGAAACAGGATGCCTTCACCAGGATGACTTTTTGCTGCTGCTCTACGATGCTATAAAATTGTTAGTGTCCTGCAGAAATTTCTCTGTTGCATTTTCACTGTGGCAGGCACAGGCGTTGACAATTTACCACACAATACAGGACTTAACCTAGTGCTGACAAATGTTTTCCACAAACCTACTGCAGGATGTCAAGTTGTCTGACCTCGGGCTCAAGTCAGCGATTGTTAACCCGCTGCCACCTATAACATTATCCAGTATCAATATTTCTTTTTGATTTTTCATTGACAGAGTTTGTAGACACATTAACTATGTAATTTGTCGTCTTTAGCTTTACTCATCACCAGGGTCTGACCCCACGGCTAACTAATTCACATTGAGTCGCACAGATGAAGGCTGTTTAATAAAACATTGCCACTTGAGGCCTAACAGGCCTCATTCTCCCCTTACAAGTCATACTCTCATTTATTCATGAATTCATGCAATCATCTCCCCATTTCCCCAAACCACCCTGCTCCTAGGAAACTGTCCGTCAAGCGTCTACGGGGAACTATTCAGAGGAGGGAGAGGGAGAGATAAAGACAGAGAGAGGGAAAGGAAGAAAACACAGACACACATGAAACACTGGCACACACACAAAGGCTCTAGTATGATGTCATTGTCTGTTGGTCACCTGATGTTATACCCAGGACACTGGGCTTAGCGAAGCATTACAGATCTATGTTTCTAGAGCAGGCAGGTGTGTGTGTGTGTGTGTGCGCGCGCGTGTGTCAGCCTTGAATTTGGCCAATGTTAGACAGTGGCAGACACAGTGTCCTTGCCCCAGAAAACACTGAGGTGTCTGTTCCTTGGTGTTTCTCCCTTCTTCTGCTCAATCTTTGTCTCTGCCTATTTCTGCAAAAAAAAAAAAAATCATCATAACCTCACCCTCTCACATCTTTTGTGTGTGTTGTGTTTGCATCAGGGATGCATTTCCAAATTCGAAGACATTATGCAGGAAAGCACAAATAATGGGATGGAGGCAGATGTTTCTTCTACTCGAAGATGCTCATTATACTATTCTGGAAAAAATAATTTGCAATATGTACATTTTTACCCAAGTACTTAATTTTAATATGTTAATAATATTTTGATATATGATAACATTAATATAAGTACATTTGCATAATATTCTAGTACTATGAATTAGGGCTGCACCTAACCATTATTTTTTTAAATGATTATTTTTTCGATTAATCAGTTAATCTAATGATTTTTTATTATTCAATTATATAACAATTAATTTACCTAAAATACATATCAAATCATATATATCATATCATATTATCGCCCCAGCCCTACTATGGCTTGTCTCATGAGTAAGATAACGCATCAAGAAACCTGAACATGAAACAGCATCGTTGCATTTTTTGCCTTCAACTGAATGATATTTTTATATCTTACTGTAAAGAGTTCCTGTTTCCAATGCAAAACAGAATCAATCAAATAATTTTATGAAACTTTTTTTCAGTCTCTTATTGCTCAGTGTCCCCCAGTTAAAGGGGGCATGGTGGTGGCGGGTTTCAGGAAATATATTTCATCATGTCCATATTGATTAAATTTGGTGCTTTGAAGGCACAACAATGAATGGATGCCAATGAATATACAACAGACAATACAACGTTTGCCCGAGTTAATATGACTTCAGGTTAAGGTTATCAAAAGTATTGATACTTCAGTGCTCTTCAGTAGCACATATTTTAAAACAGTAAAATACTAACATTTGATAGTATCATTCAGATACAGATAATGTCGTCTCTGTGAACCTCTAGATTGCATGTGTTTTTATTTGATTGTGTGCAGGTTTATTGGCTAGAGACGCCAAAGACAGACAGCCGAGGGCCTTTTTTTCCAAGCCAGCACACAGGTTCTTGTCGGCTCATCAGACACGACACTGTTTTAACGTGATTGCAATCACACACTGAAAACACTCACCACTTGAGAAACAGACCAACACAGTTAGAAAGAAAGAGGCAGAAAGAGATGTTTAAAAGCACTGAGGTTTATAGCTGAAGTGTTTTGCCCAATACGTGTAACTTCACCGTTACTGGAGGCGCCACTGAGTGTGTGCATGTGTGTGTGTGTCTGTGTCCGTGTGCGTTTGTGGATGTTTGAGCTTTTACCTTGGTTTGAAAAGAGCCCATGAGAGGAGAGAGATTGAGAGGAAAGAGAGAAACTCGAGATGTGAAACAAGAGGCTGATTAGTGAAAGTGAAGGCAAATGTGGCTACACTCCCACACACACACACACACACACACCCATACACACACACACATACACACACATATACTCACACATACAGCCTGAGTGTGAGCACTTGATTGCTGCCAAACAACATACAAGGTCATCGCCTTATTATCACCCTCCTCTTCTTGTCCTCTCAAGCTCTCTCTCTCTCACACACACACACACACACACACACATTTTTGTCCTCTCTCACTCTCTTTCTCACCTCTTTTTTCAACTTTTCTCACACATTTTTTTATCTTTGTCTTTACTTGTTTTATACTTGGTTAGACTTGTTTTTTTTTGCTTACATTTGGATCTTCTCTCTCTCTGTAACTCCCATTAATTTTCTTTCCCTTCGGCTTCCTCTCCTACTGCTTTTCTCACAAAAACATTTTGTTACTTGTTTAGTGTCCACTTAAGATTTACCTGTAATTTATTGAGACTAACAACATTAATTAGGAATTAACCTTTCTGCTCCTTAACATTGCTTTGTTTTTTTCTGTCTGTGAATGGCTTTCATTTGGCTTTGTTCTTCCCTCTGTAACATCTGCTATTCTTTAATGTTATTCTCTCTTTCTCATTGTTTTCTCCTTCCCTGTCTTTTTCTTGGCCTGATTTTCCTCCCATCCCTTTGTCTGTCATTTGCAGATTGTCATTATGACTGACACTAGTGCAGTATACTGTAAGGCATCAAGACAGGCGTTGCTGTTGGCGACGCAAAGCTGGCTGCTTGTCAAGACCCAGTGCCTTCATGGCAGTTTGTTTGCAGTATTTCAGTGAAGCAAAGCTCAACTCATATCCATTACTAGTGACACAACCTTCCCTTTTCTTTATCTTTTTAATAGATTACATTAGGGCTACCCCCCTGATAGTTGGAAACTCGAGTCATCAATCGGAGGCCCCTCAGTCACCTGAGATTCTTTGAGTCGAGCAGTCACTTTTTCATTCCCTTTGTCAGTCAGTGTGCATTACAATAACAACATAAACCAGATAGTTGCTTACAGAAATCCACAGGTATAACTTTTCAGTGAGGAATTATAAATAAAAGGAATCATAAATATATTTTTATATTAGCTGGCGTATTTTTAAATTATCTTTCTGACAACATGCGCTGCTGGTTAAGTGATGAGAGAGGGTGAAGCAAGTGGTTAGTTAATAGTTCAGCTCTTGTTTTTTCGCTGTGTAATTGTAAACAGAGAAATGCAACAGTATGGAAGGCTGTAAACTTTACAAAGTCAGGTGACACAGGGCAGCAGCTGCAGAGCTGCTCCATGGTGCTCTGATTTTATAACTGAACTATAGGAGGATGCACATTAGAGTTGATTCAATGAGCGATGCATTGCACATTGCAGTGTCTGATGGCCACTGACCATTGAGCCCAATCCCATCATAAAATTGTGAATTAAAACCCCCCCAAATGCCCAATGTGGGTAGATTTACTGGTAGTAAATTTGTAAATTCAGTTATTTCTGTATTATTATTATTATTTTTTTTTTTTTTTTTTTTACAGTTTTTTGTAGTTTTTCTAGTTTATATTTGCCCATTTACACAGGCAGGCCAGAGGCCAGAGTTTAGCAACCTCCCTGGAGCTTTTAGGAATTCAGCTCAACTTCAGTATTGTTGCTGTTTCAGAGGACAGACAGTATATATAATCACTACTGGATTGTACATATTGTGGCATGGAAAGAACAGGATATCTTTTAGCCACTTGACAGCCTCTATGAACATGGTCCATTGCTCACAGAGCACAGAGTGTCTTGAGTTGTGCCCATATTTTACACATTTGTGTGGTAACTGCAAATGAATGACATCTGTCATCTGGGACCTGTGACATCTGGAGCCTGACACGAATACGCGAGAGATGGTGACCTTCAACACCGCGGCTTTTAATAGTTTTTCGTAGTAAAAACGTGTTGCATGTCTCCTCTGTTGTTTCAATCTGTTCCTGTTTGCCTAAACCATCAGTCAGCTCCACCAGCTCCCTTCCCCTCTCATTAGTTTTCTATTTCTGTGTCTTTCATCTCTGTCGCCCTCTGTTTCACACATTTTTATCTTATTGTTTGTTACTATATCTCGTTTTTTATCTCTTGCTCTCTCAGTAGGGATGACCAGTACAAGCAGCAGGGACTCATTTACATATTTGGAATGCAAGAATACTGATGGGGACTCTGCGTGTGTGTGTGTGTGTGGACGTGTGTGGTGTGTGTGTGTGGACGTGTATGGTGTGTGTGTGTGTAGTGATGCGTGTGTGTGTGTGTGTGTGTGTGTGTGTGTGTGTGTGTGTGTGATGTTTGTGTGCATGGTGTGTAGTGAAGGTGTGCTTGTGGTTGTAGTGGACTGGTATTTGTGGTGGATGTGTGGGTGTTGGTGTGTGTGTGTGTGTGTGTGTGTGTGTGTGTGTGTGGACGTTATGTGTGTGTGTGTGTGTGTGTGTGTGTGTGTGTGTGTGTGTGTGTGGACGTGTATGTGTGTGGTGTGTGTGTGTGTGTGTGTGTGTGAATGCGTAGTTTGCATGTGCATGAGTGTGTCACAGCTGACCAACAAGGCCAGTGCTGTCACCGGTCTGCAAAGAGGCATCTGGTATTCCATCTGACAAGAAGGAGGAAAATGTGTGTAGGTGTTGGTGTGTGTGTGTGTGTGTGTGTACCCATACTGTATGTAATAAGTGCTACACTAGCATACATGTATGTGTGTCCTTGCAGGTGAGAGAGTTATCCTTGTGTACATACAAACTTGTAAGTTTTTCTGCCAACTTGTGGATGTGTGCATATTGTTAACGTACATCGACTGTATATGTCTGCATATGCTTGGAGTGTATTTGTGTATATATGTGTGTGTTCTCCACCGCACAGTGTGTGATAAATGATGCACTGGTTGGGCAGCTGGCGTTCTGCCTGGACCAACAAACTAATTAATTTCCTCAGATATCACAAGTATCAGGTAGATTGTAGAGTCGGATTCCAGAATAAAAGAGTGGGTGGCATTCTCAAAGGTGATAAAAAATGAGGAGTCATTTTCTTCCCGCATTGCCAGTCCTGAAGCACCTCCACACTTCATTTGTGATGTCCCACTGCAGTAGAAAGGTCTGGCTGATATCAGTATCATTATGCATTATTGGTTGTTTCTAACCAATGAGGAGAACACACTTCAACTGCACTGACCTCACAAAAATACAATTAAATGTGTTTCCTGTGACATCTCCAAGAGGTTAATGGAACCATTTGATTTAAAATTCCATAAAATATGTGTCTATGAGTGATATGTGGAAGGTTGACAGAGGGAATGAAGAGGTGAAAAAGCGAATTGGAAAAGAGTGCTGTCCTCACTTAGCTGTACTCGGAGAACACAGATTTGACAGGAGCATTAATAGAAGAAGAAAGAAAATGGTAAGAATCACTCTGTGCATTGTAGGAAAACTATAAGATCCCAATGTGTAGTTTTATTCAGCTAAATGTATTTAGTGTTTTTTTCCCAGTTATTTCTTTATTCATCTACCAAACAGCAGAGTACACAAATAAGATAAAATTATAATAATAATGAAAATTCAAGGGAAATAAAAAAAAAATAGTTGAATATAAATTAAAATAAAAACATGATCATCATCAAACATGAAATATTTTATGCCTCCGCACTGGTGACAGCTATAGACAGAGACATTATGTTTCCAGTTGTCTCATTCTAGTAAACACAATATCTCAAGAATGGCATGATGGAATTTCTTCAAAATGGCACAAATAACCTCTTGGAGAAACATAAACTGATTTGATTTTGGAAGTCAAAGGTCAGTTGTCACTGTGAGCTCACAAAACACATTCAAGAATTCATACAAATTAAATAAATAATAAAATTTAGACAATCTTTAATAGGATGAAATATGAGGTGATATTTTACAATCATATATCAGTTTGGACAGACATGGATGCAACTGGAAGAAATGGTTGACAGAGGCATACAACCACAAGGCAGTAATTAGTTTAGAGTCGTCTTGTGAGATTTATATCACGTACAAAAGCTTTGCCAGAACACAGAAAGATTAGTTTTATACTTTTATACCGATTCCCTCTGTTGGCAAATAGAAAATCAACACTCTTAATCACATCTATATAATTGAGTATTTTTCATTATTGCAATTAGCAGACACATGCTTTCCAATTTTCCATTAATTACGTTGTGTTTTCTCCAGAACACTCTTTTTAATTACTATGTAGAAAATAATGCAAAAATAAATGACTTTCATTCTGCATGCGTGTGTTTCTTGCAGGCGTGCTGTGGAACCTGTCGTCCTGTGATGCTCTGAAGATGCCAATCATCCAGGACGCCCTGGCCGTTCTGACCAATAGTGTCATCATACCCCATTCTAACTGGGACTCCTCCCCCAATCACCATGACGACCGCAAGCTCCACCTTCATACCTCCCAGGTGCTGCGGAATGCTACAGGCTGCCTCAGGTAAAAGCAGAACGCACTTACATACACTTGAGTACACACATATATGCTTCTATAGTGGACAATCCTGTCAAGGCATATGCACTGTTTTCTTCTTCTCTTTCTTCCCTAATCTCACTCTCATTTACAAGAATACAACAACATGCCATTACACATCCTGTATGTTTTCCACTTTCTTTCTTACCCCTCGACAAAACAGTATATGGATCATTTTGTTGTATTATTGATTTCCTGCAGACATACAGTACCGTATGCATAATTCACCATGGTTTCATTCAGCTCCACAGTGAGCTGTGTGGTGTGTGTGTGTATGCATGCAAAGTGTGATTCATATAATAATACATACTGAGATTTTCTGTAATGAGACAATTTTATTGTGAGAATGAATCTCTTCTCTTTTGAATCTTCACTGCTGCATGATTATAGATGCATATATTCACAAACTATAAACAATGGTCTGTGCACAGTTGTTTCTCTCTTTCCCTCTCACTCATTCACTCTCTTTCTCTCACTAACTTGTGCTGGTAACCATAGAAACAACTCCTCCAATTCTACAAGTTCTTTGTGTGTCAGGACTTGTTTTTGGTGCATTGTGCTTTAAATTTTGTTCATTAGTTGTTCAAGCTCGAAATAATGAAGGACAGCTTACAGCTTTGCAGATCAACAAACTCGAGCATTAATTGACAGAAGTCAGAAGTTCAGTCAACATTTATCAACTTTTGCAAACTGGAACTGGATTTATTAGGCTATATGAAAGTTACATCTCCTAAACACTGAAAAAGTGTCATTGTAGTCAAGTTCTAAATGTTCTTTGTTCTATGTAAAGTCTAATGCCATTAAGTAACTTCAGTTTGTGCTCATAAGTTTACATACCCCAGAATTTCTGATTTCTTGGCCATTTTTCAGAGAATATAAATGATAACACAAAAACTTTTTTTCACTCATGGTTAGTGGTTGGGTGAAGCCTGTTTGTTATCAAACAATTGTGTGTGTTCAGTCAAGTTAGCACTGTACCCATTGTGACGAAGCAGCCCCTTACATGACACACATTGCAGGATGAATTGTTAAGGAGGGAGTAACAGGTCTGTTTCTCCTGATGTCTAATAAATAGTTTGTCTCTGATTTTGTTTCAGTATTTAAGTTTAAACAGTGTTTAAAATTATGTTCCTGTGTTACATGAAATTAGTGACACTAACAACTAAGTGTTTATTAAAATGTAATATTGTTAATTCAAACTAATCATCCATTCTAGATTTGATGCAATGCACACAAAAAAGAACACAAACATGTACTATTTTGGTTGATGCAATTCAATTTTGCTCAGGATAATCAAGTCTGATATAATTCATGTTCTGAATTTTATTCAAAACTATAATATGTTACTTTTCAGCATTAATTAAGTTGTGTACTTAAATTAACCCAAATGTTTCCAACAATGTTTGAACGTAGAACCTGCTAGCCATTGCTAGCTAGTTGCTAGCTGCCATAACTTTCGGGAAAATACAAAATACTTCTGCATATGTTGTAGACATTAGAAAGTGAAGAAGGAAGTGGGCACACTAAGTCAACTAAATGTAGCGTGAACAAAAATTTAATATTACCTCATCCATTAACATGATTTCTACCATGTCAGATTGATTTTGAACAACTCCTTTATCTCACACTATTTCACAGCATCATCAAACTAAGTCTTTGGTTATTGTGTTTTTGCGCGAGAGACCCCTAGTGGCAGAATTTACATTGTGTGTTGCATGTAGACTCTTCTCAATTTTTAGTCTTACAGTTACTGTATATTATTGAGTTTGAACTTAAACCGAAAAATCAGTTACTTATGTTTGACAATTTGCTGTGAAGTTTGACTTTGGTTCAATATTGAAAACTAGTGATGATGCTGAAATTCAGCCTTTGTACATGGCAAAATCCTCCGGACAAACATAATACTACAGTTGTGATTTTTAGTTCTAGCTGCGTGTGTATTTGACTAGTACGTCGTTAGCACAGAAAAGAAGCTCCGGTCCTTGATCCCATAAACAACATTTGTTCATCTATGTACACACACTCTCACACCAGCTCCTCAGAGAGCTGAGACGGTTCAGAAAAAAAAAAACTCCATGTCCAGTTGCCTGTCTCCCTTTGAGCTGTATACTCAATCAACCACCAGCAGCCTCTGGATTAAGCCTCACCCCACTTGCTTTGCAGAGCTCCTCTCAAGCTGTTTTGAATGGTTATCTACAGCTATTGAATGTCTCTCCAAAGCATTTCAAAGCCATTTTGAAGATGTTACAAACAGTTTTTTTTTTTTATTCACATAATTTGGTGTGCAAGGTGCTACACTGTGTGCATGTGCATGTGTGTATGCAATTAACATACCAAGCAAAGGCTCCAGTTGCTCCAGTCATTGTTTGATATGTCATCACTTTAAATATTGATTGACCTAAATTCGTATTGTGAACTACTGGATCTTGAACGACGTCAAATCTCCTGCCAGTCAGTGGAAAAACACCATAGCTCTTGTCCATTTCTGTCTGTTTGCTGCATTAATGTTGTACTCCCCCTCAGAGGATCTACTGTATTGTGAGGTACACCACCTAGATTTGTAATCTAAATTTGAACTACAGCTTGCAGTGTCGACAGTATTGTTTGGACACAGTTAGAGACAGAGTAGCATAAATACACTTTTTGAAAGTAAAATCTAGTTACTTGCTTTATTATAAACCTCTCTGGCTTTTGATGTCAGTATTCTAATGGAACGCACAGGAACTGCCACAGGGGCCTGTGGTACAGGACAAGATGATTATACACAATAACTCAATATCGCAAACACCTGTAAAAATCTAATTCACTCCACTAATAGCTTTGCATTTGCAATAAATGTTATGTTGGGGAAACTTATAATGTCCTGTTTTTGGCTGGGATGAGTCAGTGGGAGCGGTAATAATTTAACTCTCCTATTTCTTTGGCTGTTTTGCATCATTGCGTTTGCATTTGGGTTGCATTATATTGTGTTCGCCTGTGTATGGATGGGAATTACAACACTTGACACTTTTTAGGGATTGAGAGGATGGTCCAAGTTATTACCACTGAGATATCAAAACACATGACTGTTTAGATAGAACCATTATTAAATGCATTAGAAAAATGATTGTTGTATGTAACTGGATGCTTGCAAGAGTACAGAATATAGGTAGTTGTTATTATTAACTTATTCTTCTGTGTAGTATATATGAAATTTATTCATATTTGCAGCTGAAAACTGGTGCATCAGAGATAAAGTTTTTGTATCTTAAAGCTGCATTTTGTACAAATTTAAAATAAACACATTAATTGGGTTTTATTTGGATGTTTTTCTATTTAGAAGCCAAATGAGCTGAAATGGTCTAAGGCAGCGTTTCTCAAATTTTTTACACCACATACCAAGTCAGAAAAGATTCGGCTCTCCCAAGTAGCACGATTATTGCTGACGCTGGAATACATTAATGTAGGTTACCTGATTCAGGACAGTTCACACAGGAGGCCGGTTTATTGCCAATAAGAAGAAGACTGTTGTCAGCCACAGCCACACTGCCTTCTCAGTAAGGCAGTGGATTACTGCCATCACAATTTAGCACATAATGATTTATGGATGACACTGGCACACACTACATGCATGAATGCAACAGCAAAGCGGGCTGATATTGAAATAAAGATAATACAGGGAAACAACAGGAGACAAAGCTTTTTTTTTAATTACACTCAGCAATCTCATTGTTTAAATATTTTATATGTTTTTAAATTAATTTATTTCATTTAAAATTTTTAGTAGATTCCTCAGTGTACCATGAGTGGAAGCTTACCATAGTTTGAGAATATAGGGCCTAAGGATTAGTAATACCTACAACACAGCAAGTACTTGGAACATTTTGTCAATGGTCAAGTGTCAGCTGTGTTTACATCGTGACACCAGAAAGGAAGAGGTGGATCCGAAGGGTTAGTTCACCCAAATCAATAGAAGAGCTATTCTATTTGATCCCTCTCAGTATCTGTTAATGCAGATTGGAGAGAGTTTTCTCAAATGCCACGTTTCATTCTTTCCATATCACAAACTGAATTCACCTCCACTGCACTGCGGTTGGTGGTAGAAGTCTCAGATATCTAACAATTCTTGAAATAAAGTATATCTTACCATCTTCATGTTCAGATATCAGCAAGAGTACATTGAAAATATGCTTTTTGTCATTTTAGGGAACTGATTCTTTAAAAATAAAGTGTTGAATGTCATGCAGGTAAGATTGCAAACCAAATGTTGTATAACATGGGAATCAGAACATCTTTGGTGTTTCTTTTAGTTGTTTCTGTATCCCAAAACTTGGTGTATTGCCTTAAACTTTTAAGACAAAGTTATCAGTTTTTGCCAGTAACGTCTGTAGACTTTCGAGTTTCATGTCAAGTTTATTATTTCCTAACTCACTAAGGTGTTTATAGGGCTTAAGTGTGTGTGTGTGTGCCTCTGAAGATGCAGGGGAAGACAAATGATGCTGTCAGTGCACTGCTCCACATTGTGAAGTAACAGATCGAATTGTAAACCGCGGTAAAGGAGAAGGAGGACAGGAGAGTGGAGGAGAAGGAGGCCAAAAGTTGGAAAGATTAGAACAGAGAGAATGTAGAAGTGGCGAACAATGAGGGGAGCGACTAACAGGATCTCAAAGAAGGGGAGAGCTGAGAAACAGAGAGTAATGAAGGTGTTTGTGTGCTCTCCAGGGTTGTTTTCTATCTCACTATCTGTTCTGGGGGGTTAAAGTGACACAAGGCCACAATGTTCAGGGCCCAGTGTACCTCAGCTCAATTTCAGACCTCTCACCTCTCTCATTATCCCTTCACTGTGTGCCTTGTGTGTCCATGTAATGCATGAGAGTGTGCAATGCCTTTGTGTATCTATGCCTGTTTGTTTGTGTGCATGTGTGTGTATGTGCTTGTGTGTTTGAGGGTGTACATGAGCTTGTATATGGGTGTATGTGTGTGAATCAATCTCAGAAATCACAGCCGGCATGGGGGAGTTGCATATGATAATAGGAATGAACTGGTGTCAGGGCATCAGGTGTTTTTGATTTAGGGTGTGTGAGAGTGTGTGAATGTGTGTGTGTGTGTGTGTGTGTGTGTGTGTAGTATTTCATGTATGTTTGTGTGCTTATGTGTGCATATATTAAATGTGGGCCAAGCAGCTAATGATGCTGATGGACCCATATGTTGTCTAATCAGGTGGTGGGTATTAAACAGCCCTTTTGGAACTCTACACTCTTAGAAATAAGAGTTGCAAAAGAGGTCTTCCTGAAGGGCTAAGATTCTACCCAGAACCATTTGCTTCTGAAGAACCCCTTTTAGAAGAACTGGTTTGTCAGGGGTTCTTTGTAGGACTAAGGGTTCCATTAAAAGCCCTTTTCATCTAAAGAACCCTTTGTAGAAGAAAGAATCCTTTCTTCCCTGAAGAACTCTTTCATCAAGGGATCAGCAAGGGTTCTTTGTATCAAAATATAAGCAGGTCCTCAGGAAAGCCCCCCTGGGTTGGTACTAGATAATACTCTTGGAATATAATAAGGTTCCCAGGTGAATCCCTTGAATGTGTTCTAGATAAGATCCTTGTAAAATGAAAAGGTTCTCGGTTGAACCCTCTGCATGGGTTGTAGATAAAACCCTTAAAATATAAAAGGGTTCTTGGTAGAACATGGAGTGTGTTCTAGATAAAACCCTTGGAATATAAAAAGGTTCTCAGTAGAACCTCCTTGGTGAGTTCTAGATAAAATCTCTGGAATATTAAGAGCTTTTCAGTTGGACCCCCTGAGTGGGTTCTTGTTAGTACCCTTAGAAGTTGAAAATGTTCTGGACTGAACCCCCCCATAGAGGGTTCTGAGTGGAATCATTACACTATAGAAGGGTTCTCTGTAGAACCTCACGTAGGGAACACTGGGTAAAGCCGTTCACAAATTATTATAATGCTTTATTTTGATGGTTTGAGATTGAACTCTCTGAAAGGGTTCCAAATAGAAACCTTATAAAAGGTTCTACCAGGAACCAAAAAGTTTCTCCTATGGAGCCAACCTGAACAACCCTTTATGGTTCTAGATATCACCTTTATTTCTAAGAGTGTACTCACACATGCACACACACGCAAATACAGTACTATCAAGCCAGACACAAGGTCTCCTGTGGAGGGGTTTCCGTATCCTCCATTCAGGGGCTGTTTATCTCCCTGCAGGTTGCTGGTTTAAAGCCAAGCCAGAAAAAAAAACCTGCTGCCTCCATGCTGTACCCACTGTTTGTATATATATATATATATATTGTGTGTGTGTGTGTATTTCTGCACTCATCAGCATTACACACTCATAAACACTTTCAATTTGTTTCCTTTCAGACACCCACAGATGTGGGAGAGCAGTGGGATGAGTTATTAGATGAATCAAGAATAAGGAGTGTGTGGTCACGAATGACTTTGTTTCCATATTTATTTCATTGATATTAAATGGTTTGTATGCATGTGTGTGCCATCTGGCGATGACCCTCTGCTGTCTGTGCCCTCCTCACACACACACGCGTGTGTGCGCACACACACACACACACACACACTGTCACACACACCGTCCGACACTTTTGCAGAGCTACCACACACCAGCTGTTTGAGACAAAGTCATTTGTTCCTTGAGCAACATTAGAGAGCCATCTGTCCGAGAGTCACTCATGTCCACATCTTTCAGCACATGTTGCATGAATCTTCAAACAAGTAAAACTGTAGAAACTGATCAACATGTGATTTGCTCAGAGACCTGACTAATTTCCAGAAGTACACTGTTGCACCATGGGGAGGAAAATCAATGTCAGATGAAAAATGTATAACTTGTGTGTATAACTACACTGGAAACAGTGTAACTGGTGAAAAATAAGTTGAGCTTTGCTCTTCTTTAATGGCTTCTTATCCAGCTCCTGCGGACACGAGGAAGCTTGTTAGTGAACTT
This sequence comes from Lutjanus argentimaculatus, assembly GCA_034769285.1. NCBI lineage: Eukaryota > Metazoa > Chordata > Actinopteri > Lutjaniformes > Lutjanidae > Lutjanus > Lutjanus argentimaculatus. The sequence continues at coordinate 22,231,838 of JAWZSL010000009.1, read as the reverse complement.
TGTGGATGCTACTTTTCAGAAAATATGAATGTTGTTAAGCGTCGTATGTAAGTCATAATACCCTTAAGGATGTTTTTACTGTGATTACATATACTTTGGTACCGTAATTATGGTGGAATGTTGGTGTAATTACAAGGATAAGAGCAAGGGCATTTGTATATCTTTTACAACAAGGTTGTAAAATGAGATTTCAACATAGTTCACTCTTTGATTGATTGGATTGGCTGAAGAGATAAAACAGAAATATATAACAAACTAAGGAGGAGTGCTGAGGAGGAATTGAGCACGCTCACAGTCTAAGAGAAGAAGCTGCTCCTCAGTGTGGTGGTACGGCAGCGGGTACTTCTGTATCTCCTGCCAAGCAGCAGCAGGGTGACCAGGCTGTGGCAGAGGTGGGAATTGTCTTTTTCTATCCTTTGGCCTCTGTACAAGCACCTCACTTCCCCAATATGACTGAAGCTGCTCAGTAGATGGGCACCAGTGATGTTCTGGGTGGTTTTAATGACTTGCTGTAGAGTCCTCAGGGTCCAGGCTGTGCACACTCCATGCCAGTTTGTGACGAAAGGATGTTTTTTATTGCTCCTCTGTAAAAGTTAAGAAGAACTTGGCATGGGAATTTTGTCTTCTTAAGTTTCCTTAAGAAATACAGCCACATAATGGTAGTAGACACTATAAATTTCACATTGCACAAAGTATACATTAGGCATGTTTTCTGTGAGAAGAGACTACTTGCCACAAACAATCCAGAGCAATGGCATATTTAAATAATATTTTTGTTTTGTCACAATGGACCAAAATCAGCCAATCAAAGCAGATAGTTTGTAGCCTAAAAGTTTGATGATAAAAATGTTTGACAGGTTTCTAGACCGGATGGAAATTTAGGTGGGAGGTCGCATGCTATTATCTAAGCAAAGCATATAACCTTTGTAAGTATAGTAAAGCAGTGGCCAAAAGAAGAAGGCCATGCAGTTCCAATGTATAACTGTGAATGACTTCTCCTTTGAAAGAAATGATTCCTCAGTGCACTGGCTTGGCATTGGGCTGATGTTTTTGTTGAAGGAGGAAAGCTTAAGGTGGTATCTAACTTTAAATACACTGGACTCATCATATATTGAAATGTCATTTAAAAAGATGTTTAAAAAAAACAGTACAATCAAATTCAACGTAGTGAATTTTAGGCATATATGACTATGCCTGTCGAGAGGCAGCAAACCTTTTTATGCACGCTATGCTATTTTCTCACCTAGCATACTGTTTTACAAGCTGGTCACAAACAAGCTCAACAACTCTAAATCAACTGAATCTCTTTACCGACAAACTCTAAAAAATGCTTGGCCGAAAGGCCAATGGTCAACATCATTGCCACATAATACCAAAGTACAATTTATCTAATTTTGATAGTTTTAAATATTTTGCAGATGCTTGCCTCATCTTTAAGGTTTTTATGGGCTTGCCCCTCCCCCACTGAGGCAGTTTACGAAGCAGAAGGAGAGCAGCAGCAGGGCTACATGGGCAGCCACCAGAAGGGATTGTGTTGTACAGTACATCATAAGTTTGGGCAAACAGTCTTCTCAGTCAGAGTCACACACTACAGGAGTTAAGAGAGTGCACTAATTACCTAACTTTTAAACACTGATTGATTGATTGATTTGTTATAACCTGCCCAAGGACTATGGATAAAAAGCTTTTCACATTTACATTTAAGTGTCCACTGCAATGTTGATTAATGTTCACTGTCACTGGTAAATAAAATAAATAAATTATCCCCAGCTAGAGTCAAACCAGGGATGTTGCGGTTCATCATCAGTATCTTAACCCCTAAGCTCCACCCATTTGGTGATATGTAATGTGTCTAATAATTCTTGAGCCTTTTACTTTAACAACCTAAATGGCTACCGATCCTGAATATTATAAAAAAAAGTTCCAGCATAACACAGCTTCTGTAGGTTAACCAAGGTTGTCTGGGATCTTAAGGGTAAACTTGAGCAATTTTCATGAGGATATCCAGTCAGTGTTAATGGTAAATGTAGTCAATTGAAGCAATAAGTTCCTCAGTGCTGCTATTTTGACCTAAAAAAAATGGTTTTTTTCTGTTCACAGACCTGTTTCAGTTTAATTGTAATGTCCCATTAATGCACTGAATTCAGTTACCTTTCTCAGTCTCTTCATTCCTTTCCTTATTTTTGTTTCCATTTCTTCCAAAAAAGACATCTTTGTTATTACTTTCTGTACTTTTAATGGTGCTTGCCCAGCAGCACTCCAATAAATATTTTAATTTGTTTTTAATTTGTTTCCCTGAAAGAGGGCTCATGCCACAACACTACCACACGTCTCTCCATGTGTCCTCCAAAATTTCCCATAACAATAAGCCAAATGTTGTTTATCACACTTCAGGAAGATAGAAATTAATGGATATTACCACTTAATGTCAAACTTTACCATGAATAGGACGAGCACACAATGTATTTTTCAAACATCTGTGGAAATGGCTTGCTCTTTAGCACTGGCACCAATAGCACTTTCCTCTTATTTAACTGCAGCTAAAATAACAATGTTAAACTCTGAATGGGATGTTTAATCAAGTTCTGTGTCTTTTTGCTCAGTAGGTAATTATTTAACGATGCAGGCTAATGACTTAGACTGAATTAATGAGGAGTGACATCAGATAGGATAAGTGTAAGCCTGTAATGGACTCGTTAAATAGTAGAGATTACCAGTTAAATTTAAGGGCATTCACAGACACACACTCACACTCACGTACACACACACACACACACACAAATAATTGAAAACCAGCATGTAGGTGCTCACATGCCCTCTTTCAGCAGTGTTTTTAGAGTTCATGCACACACACACACACACACACACTCACACACTCACATTGCTTTAAAATGTCACCTCCCATACTCATCCTTCATCTTCTCATGACATATGCTGTCTCTCTGTCTCTGTCTGTCTCTGAGTGATAACCATATGCACAGATTATGTTACCAGGGTCCATGAATCCCTTATGTTAGAGTGCGGAAGCTGACTCAAACAAACAAGCCAGCACTATCTAAATATTCTGTGATGCAACACAGCAAGATGTGAGAATGCCTGAGGACAAATTACACCGAGAAAAAAAGTTAGCAGGCTATTTTCTGCATAAGAAATCCTGGCCTCACTGTGTTAGTCAGTAACTAGCACAGAAGGAAAGGCGTGTTGCAGAAAGGCACAATATCTCATGCTTCATTACGGAACCACTAGACTAACAAGCACATGTGCACAGGCAGCAAGCACACACGCACACAGATATAGGCACACAAGCACATTTACATTATGTTTTGCATGTACACAAAAACACACACACACGCGCGCGGCAGTGTTCATCTCTTGTCCGTGGAACAGCTGCGTACAGGCTTTTCCAGGGCTGTGTGTCCAGACAGACACAAGCAATTAAGCAGTGCATAACAGGCAGCCAATGTAGTTATGGACAAGACATAATGCATCATTAGAGTAGTTTTTATTTCTGGGGATTTAAAAGATTGCACAGGAATTTGCATGACATGTCAGTAAATCACAGTGTGATACTAAAGCTGTAAAAATAGAGGGACCTTGAATGTGTCCTATACGCTCTATAGTTTATAATATTTTGGAGCATTAAAGTGCAAAAAATTGCTTTCTGTTTTACAAATATCAGTGGATTCCAATGTGATGTGGCTGTGATCATTGTTGGAAGAAATCAGTCAAAAAAATTAACCTTCCTTCCTTAAATTGACACACCTCTTGCAGAGATGTCATCGGTCACATTTATAATTTCTAAATTTAAGATAACCATCTCACAGTGTGACTTCTGTTTCGACCTATGTCTACTAACCAACCAATAGGAATGCACAACTGTACATTTAATACAATACTTAATGTTACCTCAAGATCTTTTTGCAAAATAGGCATCAGAGGTTGGCATCTCTTCCCTCGCTATGAATTCTTTAATTTTTTTTCCATACCCATAAATACCACTACTGCAAGGGCTCAATTCTTGCTTAGCTTAATAGTTTACCGCTATAGAGGCACAGATGGATGATGCATGCTGATGACATTTTCTTGTATGTTGACTCGCGTCGTAGCCTGTGATTCAGTAGGTGTACTCTTGTTCAGTCTACTTATATCAAACTTGAAGTCATTTATTAGTTCCATGTTGCACAGTGTGGCTTGAAATAAACTTATAAGACTACTGAAATCTCACAGTCTGTAAGCCTGTTAGATCTTATCACTGTATATCCCAGTCAGAAAATCTGAGCTTGCATGATAATCAGGCTGTGCAAAACTAGTCATTTATAACATTAAAAAAGCATATTTGGAAGGTCTCAAAATGTCCCACTGTGACTCTTTATCCACAGAAAGAAAGAGCAAAGAAGTAATTCGTGATTTAGTTAAAGCTCTGTCTGCATGATAGTTTGATAGAGAGATTTACAATAGTGACAAGGAGCTTGCTAAGTGTGAGTGAGAAAGTATTTAAGTCTTACGTTTTTCCCAATTTTTAGTTAAGAGCTTTAAATTCTTGTCCAATCTAGTTCGGAAAGAATGGCATTTTCAAGCATTCGTTCTGTCTTGACAGTGTAAATCAATGCAGGCAAACATCCCCATTGTGTGGAAGTTCTCTCAGTTAAACATTCATGTTGCACAGCCAGGTGCCGTCGCCTCCACCCATGGTAAGGCATCAGATAAAAAACTTGATGGAAATCTCAGTAGAAGTCAGCATATTCAAGGCTGAGCTCTAAAGCAATAAATAATCCAGCCGCTCTCACCAACCCACCTCCTGTCTTTGGTGCTTAAACATTAGTCAAGGTGAAGTGTTTTCACTGCTCTGTTGTTTTATATCGACTCGACAGAGAATTGTGTCTCTGCTAAGCGGGTTTTCCATCGTGTGCTTGTTTGCCCATTAGCATTCAAAGCGGGTGAAAATGACTTGACCTTCTCTTGGAGGCGGAGAGCCGTGAACGCGAAGTTTTAATTGAGTTCTTGTGTCTTCCCCCTCTCTCTCTTTTCTCTCTTTCTCATCAGTACAATAAATGATTGACCTCATCTCATAGACCGGTGAAACAGCTGTGATCTCTTCATTATGCCAGCATGATGGATGAACTTATTCATTCATGCCATCGCTTTGTCTCCTCGTTCACACCTCTATTTAAGCTTTTTTTTGACATTTTGCTTTTAAAGAAAGATGTTACCAAACTTCAATAATTGCTTTTGTTAATTCTTTTGATTTCTTACTCTGTTTTGCCAGTTGTCTACAGCCATATCCTTTTATCAGAGAGGATAATGGAGGTTCATTGCATTGCATTGTTCTCAAATAGTTCAGTGTGTAACAACCAGCCAATATGTACTAAGACAGAAAAGCCATGGCTCTATATTCACACAATTGTATTGCAGCTTAAAGCCATAATGGAATGGTATGATGACACTGACATATTTGCAAACTTTGCTCAGTTCGTTATTGTCCCTCTTTCAAAAGTCAACCACAAAGTACAGCTTTATGTTAAAATACAGCTACTGTTAAAGCCACATAATGTTGGCCCCTGTGAAAGTCACAAAATAGTTGTGTTACTTCTGGGTAAACTGCTGGGTAAAGTTTCAAGTTTATTTCATTTATAAAGTACTTTAAAGGAGGAATGTGCATTATATTTACTGGACTAAATCGTAAAATGACCATGATATGTCATCAGAGATTAAGGAAAATGCTTATTTGAAATACTGGCTTACAGCAAGTATATTATAGTTTATAGTTCATAGTTTTGTTTTGCACAATTAAAACACACAAAAAAGGCAAGGAAATGAATAATGAAATGCAGTGCAGGGAGAGGCAAAAAAACCCTGAGGGCTTATTTGAGGCCTCCACCTAATAAAATTTTCACTAAGTTATTAAGAACTCAAAAGGACAGAAAAATACAGAACAATACATAAAATATTGTAATATATAATATATATTCACCATATTCTTCTTTTAAAATTTAAATTTTGGTCCAGAACATCTGTTTTTGTTTGCACATTTCATGTTAATTAATGCTGAATGTTCACCAAATGTCTGTTTATGAGTTGTGTAAAATAATTTCTAATCCTTTAGAAGGAGTAGATTTTTATAACAATTAAATTGAGCAATATGTTGACCACAATTTAAAACCCAACAGGTTAAACACAATTAAAAGCCAGAGAAAAAAAAAAGGCTCTTATGGTTTTTCATAAGAGCATCAACAGACTCAGCAGGTCTAATGGCCTTCGGCGGGCAACTCAGGAGCCGAGGAACCGCTACATAAAAAGCCCTGTCCCCGACCTCTTTTCTTCATGAACAGGGCACAGCCAACATGCTGCAGCATACAGATCTGAGGGGTCTGGTAGTGCTGTAAGGGGTGAGAAGTTCTGAGATATATGTAGGGGCGAGACGATGGAGAGATGCGAAGAATTTTAAAGTTTATCCTGAAATGAACTGGGAGCCAGTGAAATGATGCAAGATAGGGGTGATATGGCCTGGTTTCTTGGACAATTGTAAAGGAGCAATATACAGAAGAGTTGCGCATCCAAAAGTGAGTACTGCAGTCCAGATATCAAGATTGAGCAATAGACAGTATATTGAAGAGGTAAAAATCCAATTTAATATACAGTCTATAGCTGAAGTGCGTTGCTTCCCCCAGCATCCTCCCCAGCCACAGCTCAGGCAGGCTGCAGGAAGACTACAGGAGCGCAGCACATAATTTGACAGTAACAAGCACAACAAGTCATACACTGTAAGTTGATCAGCTGTTTATAACTGTCAGTTATCTGTCAACATGAAGGTAAGTCCATTTTCCTGAAATCAGAAGCCCGCTGCTCCAGCATACGCACTCTGGAGTTGGAATTCAGTGACTACTTTCTGCCTGACTCCATTAACATATTGCTCAATTTAACCATTATAAACATCTACTCCTTCTAAAAGATTATTGATTTGTTACGACTCATAAACAGACACTCATTCAGCAAACATCCTGCATAAACTAATTAACATGAAATGAGCACGCCATAACACAAATTACCACCCGGAGTAGAAATTTCAGAGAAGGATGTTTGAAAAGCGGGTATTTAAACTTAACATGTTTCCTAAATCTCTGATGACATATCACGGTCATTTTATGATTTATTACAATAAATATAAATCTTTAATGCAGAGTGTTTTGAAACAGCTGTAAATGGGAAATGGTAGTCTGAAAGATGCTCAGGTATAGGGAGCCTTGACCAGAGAGGATAGGAAATGCCTAGTTGGGTCTGAGTAGGAAGAAGTTGGCCTAACACCAGAATGCACCTGCTTGTTGATAGTTAGATAGCTATCAGATATAACAGCTAGGTTCTTAGCATGTGGTCTGATGTAAGTGGAAAGGTGATTGAGGCTCTGGGCAGTAACAGTAGGCATGATGTGGTGAGCCAAAGAGCAGGACGTCTGACTTTTGAGCCAACCAGTAAAGTGTTTAGTAAGCTAACAAGAAGATGTAACACAAAGTCAGTTTGCATCCTGCAGTGATAAACTGACTCATTCTCAGTTAGACCAGCGCAGAAAGTAGTACGGAGACAGCCATGCAGTTATAAAATCATAATGAGCTGTTCATGGTCATGTTCACCAACAGTTGTAGCTTCCAATATGGCCACCAGAGGATGTACTGTAGTAAATAACCTCAAAAGTCTACACAATCATCCACTTAAGTGTACCTGCCTCTCCTGAGCAATGTATCCCCACTCTACAACTACCACTACACTGATAGTGACAATATTGCGTAATATAACAATTTTAGAGGACATCACTGTCTCCTTCCATTGTCACTATAACTGAATTGATAAGAATTGATTTTGCAGATTGTGACTAGGTTGAGGAAATGCATTGAGCGGTTGTGACAATGAGGTTTTAAGCCTGTGTGTGTATCTTTGCGCATAGACACACACATACCACACTGCTTGTTATGGCTCTAACTTGATTTCCCTAAAAGCTGTCTACAGTATGATATACAAGCTGCACTCACTTAGATGGATTTCTTGCTTTTGTATTTCAGTTAGATCTATTTTTGTGCAGGAGATTGGGGGAATTCAGGAGCTGTCTTCAGAAACTTTTAAGAAAAAAGCTGTTATTTTGTCTTCAAAGTGTTACCTCTTTCTGGCATGACTCCCAAGTTGTCAATCAATTTCAAGTCTATTTATCTGTTTTCCCAATATTTTTGGTCATACACAACACTGTGCTAGTGCACTGATAGTATCAACTATCCTAACTGGGGCTGCAACTAAGGACTTTTTTTATTCTTGATTCTTGATTCTTTAAAAAATTACTAGCAATTAATCAATTATCAAAATAGTTGGTGATTCATTCAATAGTTGACAACTAATCAAGTAATTGACTGATTGTTGCAGCTGTAATCCAAACTATATCCAAATTGTGTTAATGTCAGTTGTATGCTTTACATTCAGATATGTCTGCTTAATTGTGTGTTGAGTGTTGTTTTGTTGCAGTAAACATATCTTTTCATAGGTAAAGTCATCAGTTATATACAGTATTTCATTGTGTGTCTTCATATACATTATTTACATATACTGTATATTAGAGTGAAAGTGTTAGTTCTGACAGGGATTTGTGGGAAATACAATATTCAGTCTATCTTATGCTGCTCACCTCAGTTTCATATTTATTTTATTGACACAGGCAAATGAGTCAGTGTCTGGTACTGAGTGTCTCTGTATCACAGACAGCTCCATGTTGAAACCCAAACAAATCCAACCCAACACCACCCACCTGTACCTCCAGTTCAATTAAAATTGTATTCATTATTCTGGTGCATCATATTGGCAAAGCTGCTAATAATAAATGGAACAATATTGTCAAATTATCAAAGCAGCGTTGGTGTGGGTGCTGGCTGTGAAGTTCAGGCACCAACTAAAGCAGCTTTTTTTCCCCATCTCTCTCTCTTTCACTCTCTCTCTCTTTTTTTGGACTCAAGTCAAGTGCTTTAGATTGAAGCGAGCCTTCAGGGCATAGATTGAGATGTATCCAGAATTTTAATGTTCCCTTTTCAATTGTTTAGTTTAGGGAGAGCTGCCAGGTTCCCCGGTATCTGTCTCTCACTCTCTCCCTCCCTCTCTGCCTCTGTCTTTCCTCTCGTTACCAGCTTCCCTTTTTTTTCTTTCATCCGTCTTCCTGTCTTATCTTCCCTCCTCACCAACTCTCTTTCTTTCTCCATTTGTTTTTCTCTTTCTATTTGGCAAACACAGACACTTACACACATACTCTGACCGGTATTCTCTGCTGGTGTGTGTGTTGCAGGAATGTAAGCTCTGCGGGTGAGGAGGCGAGACGAAGGATGAGGGAGTGTGACGGCCTGACAGATGCTCTGCTCTACGTCATCCAGACCTCTCTGGGCAGCAGCGAGATCGACAGCAAGGTGTGTGTGTGTGTTAACTGAATATCTTAGATTGTGTTTATGTAATGTGCTTACCTGCATGCATGCATATATTCATTCATGCTCTTACTTTGTTTCCATCTTCATCCACTGTACGTCATATTAAAACCCCACAAGGACAAGATTATCATACAGTAAGGTTGGGCTTCACCAACAAGGATTATTTAAGCCCAATTAAATCGTGGTTTAACTTTAAATTATCTTGCACCCAATTTTTAAACTAGCTTTAAAAAAAGATAAATTTAAACCTCTCTTTAAATCTCAGTTTAGTTTTTACTGGAAACAGATATTGAATTTAAATTCTGTGCCAAGCCATCATGAGTAGGCTAACTCGACTAAGAAAATTTTTAACTTCATAGCAAATGATATAATGTTTTGTTTTATCGGTAATTCAGCCATCAAGTGAGAATTTACAGCTTCTCTTATTTAATAGCTAGGTCCCAACAGCATCCAAATGTATTATTTATTTATAATTTGAGTAAGCAAGCATATCCTTATTGATTAAACTTAATTTCAGTTCTGCTTAATTTAAAATCTGATTTGATTCATTTTAAACATGGTTTTGCTAAACTCTGATGGTACAACCCAGTCTTAATGTGAGAAAGAGAGCATAAGAGAGAAAATCTTTGGAAGGCACAGATAAACTGGCGAAATCTTCTCACTGCACAGGAGGTGAGAAATAAAAAAATCAACAATGAGTGAACCTCCTTTCGCAAGGAAGAATAATTTTAGTTTCCAAGGAGAGTGCAGTTCATCAACATGTTTTATTTAGGGCAAATGAAGCTCTTAAATTCAAAGTGTTGCAACACTTCTTGCTGCCAAATGAGCTTTGCCAGCAGTCAAAGTTGAGCGGATTTATGTTCACTTTGTGTTTTTCTGCATGAGGACATGTTCATGTTGTGTGTTCATGACACTGTATGTGGGGGCCAGTCAATACTACATAAACAGTGTCGTGGATGGCTGACTTCTCAAGGTCTCCCTGTCTCCCAGCCTCTCTAAATGGCCGTCCTTAATCACTGTTTAACCGCCCGCCTCTCTTCACCATCTGACTGCAGTCACCAGAGGAGGACTGCTCTGCTGTCACCACAGTAACAGAGGCTGATTGGCAGGTGAACCAGCAAGTGGTTACTGTTAAAGTATCAATGCCCATTTGCCACATGCTCATTTTGTGCTCTTTATGCCTTTTCTTGATTTTTTTTTTTTTGCACACCTGCTTTGAGCAGACTACCCCCTTCTCACACCGTCTACTTATTGGCCTGTTTAGTTGACAGACTGATCTGTCTGGTCTGTCATTAAAGTGCAATAGACAACTTTTTTATTTTACCATTAACATTTACACTGATTCCCTACAAGCCTCATTTTCAGTTTTTATCGAAACACAAATTTTCCCATGAAAGTAATATCCTCCCCCATCCACCTCAACACCAACCCCTTATGTAATTACATGTTTGTGCGGCATAATAACATTATTCAAACTGTTATTACTATGCAGTGCACATCATTACATCAGCTTATGTCTGTTCGCATAGACAACATAAATTTGTGACAAGGATGGTGAACATTGTCTTTCTTTTCCCTTATTTTCCAAAGTGGCATTGATTATTTCTTCACAGAGCTAGGCTCTAACTAGGGATTGGTGTTCTGTCAAAGTGTGTTTCCTGGCTTGATAGTGTTTCCTGTAGTGGTGCTCTCTGTGTTTGAGGGGTGGGTTAAGGTTCGGCATAGCAGAGTAAGGGAAGGGAAGCAGATTTTCTACACAACACCTCTTGTCAACAGCTCAACAATGTAACACCTTGGAAACACTAAAGGGTTGAAAAGGTGTCTGCTTCCAAAAAAATACTATAAGAAAGATCTCAAGGAGCCAACAACATATTATTTACATCTAATCCACTTTACCACAGCTTTGGCAGATTAATTTTTTTAAAGATGTATTTTTGAGCATCAGTCTCCTAAAACAACAAAGCAGAAATTATAAAGACAAGCTGAGGTTATTCAAGTAACATTATAGCTGATTATCTACCAGTTCACATGCCCACACTCACCATCGCTCTTAGGATTCTTCCGGACATGCATTTTGATCATCAAGACAGGCTCAGCTCTCTCCTCTTTGCCTTTCATGTTCACAAATCCAGACAGAAATGCACAGGATCAGAGGAATATTCACTATACATAATGTGACAATTATGTTTTATAGTCGATTGTCCCATTAAACACAGTCTACAGATTACTGCTATTATGCTGCAAGGAACTGCACGGATGTGAGCAAGTTTTAGAGACATTTAAATAGGTTTCACAGTATGTACTCTACTGGCACACAGAACCAATTAACTTAACTGATACAGTAATTTAAAATGACGGTGCAAGACCTAATAGACTAAGCACATCATTCTACATACACGGCCGATATAGTACTGACATTTCATAGATTATATGCTGTTGATATTTAACAGCTTGCATTTAATGTAGTTGCCACTGCAGAGGGTATTTTACTGCAAGTCCATTAATGTATGTAGTGTAGTGTCCCAGAAGAATGTGGGGATGAGCAGACTCTAAAAGCACAGTGTGGAAAAGAAGCCCAAGGTCATACAGACAAAACCTTCCAATGACAGAAATGGCTTCGGCCTTTTATTAGTTTGTCTCTTGGAGTTTCTTATACAGTTTTAAGGGTGACTCTATTTTTATTTGATATTTATTATTTGTGGTCACTTACAGTAGTTATTTTTCAAAAGCAAGGAAACAGAGGTATCAAACAACTTTATAGCTGCTGTATATCCCTCCTACCACACCCCCCAGCCCGAAAACCCAGTATCCAAACAAAAAATATTTATAATAAAGGAAGAACTATAATAAACTCAAACCAAAAAAGTTTGGATGTTGAATAAAAAGTAAATCAAAACAGAATACAAGGATTTGTAAAAACTTTCCAACCTCTATTCATTTGAATACAGTGCAAAGGCAAGATATTTAATGTTCAAACTGATTAACTTTATTGTTTTTTGTAAATATACACTCACTTTGAATTTGATGCCTCCAACATGTTTCAAAAAAGTTAGGACAGGGGGTATGTTTAACATGGTAATACATCACCTTTTCTTTTAAGAACACCCAGTAAGTGAACCCTGAGGACAATAATTGCTGTTTGGAAGTGAAATTCTTCCTCATACTTTCACAATTTCGACTGTCATATCTTGTGCTTCAGAATGCATCACACTTTTCAGTGGGAAACAGGTCGGGACTGCAGGCATGCTAGTCTAGTACCCAAAGTCTTTTGCTACAAAGCCACATTGTTGGAACACATGCAGAATGTGTGCCGTTGTCTTGCTGAAATAAGCAAGGATATCCCTTAAAAATACATTGTCGGGATGGCAGCATATGTTGCTCCAAAACCTGTTTGTGCCTTTCAGAATTTATGGTGTCTTCACAGATGTGAAAGTTAGCCATGACTCCATGGGCACTAACACAGCCTGTAAACGAAGTAATAATCTACCAAGTCATAATGGCCCCAAATGGAGTATGAACTGAAAAATAACATCCATAGCTTTGCTTATTTCAAAACCAGGCAGGAGGGGTTGGCTTCCGCCTCTCCACATTTTCTCCAGCAACTTGGTGCTGCCTTCTTAAAGTACTTTTCTTGGATAACAGTTGTAAAAAAGCATAGTTGGATTTTCCAAGATTACTTTCTCCAAATCAATGAGCTTGTGGTTTCCATGTGTTATTATTTATGTCTGTCCATATTTCTGGTGATATATTTAAATCCAGTTCCCTCCCCCTGCTGGTGATTGCCTTGATTTCTTGATAACTAGATTCTTCTTGGAGAACGAGATAAATCTGGCTTAATATGCTATTTGTATTTGTTCTATTAGATATACTTATTATACAAGCCAGGAGTGTATCTCCATCACTGTTTTATTTAATCCTTTATTTGTCATTTATAAGTATATCTGTTTTAGGACTGCTGTTCAGTAACTGACCTCAGCCTCTGACCGCCCGTGGGAACTATAAGCCACGTAATCATTTTAAAAACAAAGTCAAGAGTCCTTTTATTCCCTAAACCATGCAGCCGGAAAGAACATGCACTGAATAATGTGAAATAACAGATCGAAATATGAAATGTCAAAGTGAATTGTAAATAAAATGTAACTTCTCCTTCTCCGTTCTATAATAGCATGTGAATAGAATTTCAGACATGACTGCAGCTCGCTGGAGTGAGACATTGTTTTGTTTGTTGCATCTCTTGAGGCTGTTCAATTACACTCCTTAGTTGTTTTTGCGTAAACCAACGGTCAGACAGAGAGAAGATTGATGATTTGTCTTTGTTAATTTCCACTCTGTTGACTCCCCTTTCTCAGCGATACTAAACACACACATGCAAGTACACACACTCCGACACCATGCACTGTAAGGATTAGTTTGATCTCACACATACACACTCGCACGGTCCTCGGCTGGCGGGTTTGCCTCTAAACTTGGTGTTTAATGGGGTGTGATACAATATATTGGGCTTGTCATTTTTCCTCATTTACCTGAGTTTCTTCTAATCTCATTTCAAAGTCAGAGCTAACAAAATACAGAAGTGTGTTACCTATGAGATTATCTTTCTTCTTTCCTTTCTGTCTCTCACTCTCTCCGTCTGTCTGGCTCGTGGGTGGGGGTGGAAGGGCGATAGAGTAAAAGTGTGAGAGTGGGCGGTTTTTATTAGCATGCTTTGACTTTGAGTTTGTGCTGTGTTTTTCAAGCGATATGTTTCATTAAATGGCATCAAACACAAATCTCCCACCTCAGCTGTCTCACTTATTCATTTATATCTCGCTTTTTTCCCCCCACCCTCATCTCTTCCAACTCTCTTTATCTCCAGACGGTAGAGAACTGTGTTTGCATCCTGAGGAACCTGTCGTACCGCTTGGCTGCCGAGACGTCCCACGGCCAGCAGGGGGGGTTGGAAGAGCTGGACGGCCTGCTATGTGATGCCAACGGCCGCGACGGAGAAAGCTCTGGCTGCTGGGGGAAGAAGAAGAAGAAAAAGAAGGGAGCCGATCAGGTAAGAACAGAGATAATAGGAGCTGATGAGGGCAAGGAAATAATGGAGATACAGATGGATGGAACGGACAGTCCAAAATCTCCCATAGGTGTTCAGCTGAGTTGAGATCAAGTGACTGCAAAGGCCATAGCATATAATTCTCATTGTTTTTATACTCAAAATATTCAGTGACCCTGTGTGCCCTGTATGGACGCATCTGTATTCATTATATTTCTCCATTTATTCAGGTTTTTACTTTCATTTTTCTGTCTGCATATATACGCATGAGCGTAAAGAGTAGCACTAGACAACTTTCATGATGAAGCAGGAACACAGTGTGAGTGGTTGAGGCAGCCGTGCCTTCAACAGGGACATGTGTGGTAAATAATGGAAAACAGGGATGAAAATCAGATCACAGAATATTCTGCAAGCTGAGTTGAAAAGCATTGGCCTTTTTTATAATGTATGGGCTCATGAGCCAGTCTTTTGCTGTTTTTCATTATATTTTAGATATTTGAAACTTTTTAACCTTAACTTTTTGTATTAAAAGCCTCATATTCCCTGTTGTGTACTCTTGTATGCTTTTTTTAAAAACTGTTGAGGTAGGTGTGGCCTTCTCTCCATGGACAAGACCCCATGTTTTCTTGAAATCAAAAGCACACCTGACCAGTCTCTAAAACTTGTTTGCTGGCTTTACATGGTAAAACTTTGATGTAACTAGGTGCAGGTTGCAAATTGCATGACATATAATTTGCAGAATTCTAATATCAACTATCATAGTTACGCAGATGACACACAGATATATCTTGCACTGTCCCCAGATGACTGCAGTCCTTTAGAGTCATTGTGTCACTGTTTAGAACAAGTTAAAAATTGGATGAACCAAAATTTCCTTCAGTTAAATCAAGAAAAAACAGAGGTAATTGTTTTTGGCAATAAAGAGAAGAGGGTTGCTGTCAGTAAACACCTTGAGTCACTGTCACTAGAAACTAAAGACCAGGTCCGGAACCTTGGCGTGTTGATAGACTCAGACCTAACCTTTAACAGTCATATCAAATCAGTCACCAAAACAGCCTTTTACCAACTGAAGAATATAGCAAGAATTAGGGGCTTCATGTCCAAAAAAGATCAGGAGAAGCTGATTCATGCTTTCATCTCCAACAGACTTGACTACTGTAATGGTCTTCTGACTGGACTCCCCCAAAAAAGTATTAAACAACTGCAGCTCATTCAGAATGCAGCAGCTCGAGTTTTAACCAGAACAAAGAGATCAGAGCACATCACCCCTGTTCTTAAGTCTTTACACTGGCTCCCAGTCAGCTACAGAATATATTTTAAAGTTCTCCTACTGGTCTACAAATCACTGAATGGTTTAGGTCCAGAATACATGAAGGACATGTTAGTAGAGTATAAACCCAGTAGAGTTCTGAGATCTACTGACTCAGGTCAGATAGTGGAGCACAGAGTACAAACTAGACATGGTGAAGCAGCATTTAGCTGTTATGCTGCACACAACTGGAATAAACTACCAGCAGAACTGAAATCAGCCCCAACTGTAAGCACTTTTAAATCCAGGTTAAAAACATTTCTCTTTTCATGTGCGTATGGCTGAGCTCTTAAGAGTTTTTAATTATAATTTTTGGATTTGCACTCTTTCTTGTGCTTCCTATATTCTTTTCTCTTTCTTTTAACTGTATTTTTAATATTTTAAATTTCTAATTTTTAAATTTTTTAAATGTTTTCTTTTTACGTTTTCTGCTCTTACTGTTAAATGTTCTGTCTTTATGTAAAGCACATTGAGTTGCCTATTGGTATGAAATGCGCTATATAAATAAAGATGCCTTGCCTTGCCTTGCCTAATTTCCATGCCACTTAACAGTTACATGAAGAAAGTAATCAAAGTCTCATGCTACACAATGTAATAGTTTATTTTACTAAACTTAGCTGGCTAAATTGGCCTAGTTTGTTGTAAGGGTCATGGTAACTACATTTGCATCTTTGTATCTTATTTAGTGTTGTTTTCTTTTCGTGTCCATTTTTTTGCTGCCACTGGCTGTCAGTGCCAGAGCTATCAGTGTATTAACACGTGCTAATATGCTGGAGGAAAAAACACAACTTACTGGTGACTCAAAAGAGAGGAACGGATCATTTCAGTCTCAGTTCAAGGAACTTGTTCCAATTAGCCTCCAGTGAGTGCATTCTCCATTTGATTTAAGTAAATTAAATGAATAACAAGCTCTTTGTTGGTTGATATATGATTGTGTTTTGGATAAAAGGTCAGATTCTCATCAAAACTTTATATTAAATCATAGATATAACTAAGCTAGCGGTAACTTGAGTCACTTGGTAACTGCCATGTAAACAAACTTTGCCTCACTCATGTTTGTTTGTTGACAAAGTTACCAACCTTGCATGAAATCTATGGTGATAATTTCCTTCTTAAAACATCCAAAATACCCTCTCCTGTTTAATTAATTAGTTTATTAGCCGTTGTCATGTTGAAATCAATCAGTTAAAATCAATTGAATTGATGTTTGAAATGTGGAATGTGTGATGTCATCATCTGAAATGGTATCAGTATCTGGATTAGCTGTTGAATGAAACTAGTTTCACAAAGTTGAGTGTTTCACAACTGCATAGGGCTTTACGCTATGCAACTCAATTGCAACTGGGTTTCACCTTTCAACCAACTAAAGCTGCATGAAAGTTTCACAGTGTAAAGCCAACCTTTGACTAGGTTGTGAGCCTGTAAAACTGTCCAACCAAGACACAAATGCAGTATCCTTAACCCCCCAATCTGACTTCACCAGACTGATATTTGAGACAGAAACCAAAGCAGAGACCCAGGGCTATATTTTTGCTTCATTTCGTCCATTATTGGCCATTGGCTCTCCCAGCTAATGCAACACATTGGCTTCAATGTGCCTCTTTCACTCTTCCCAGTGGCCATTATGAATCTACTTGAAACACATGACACACATGGACACAGACCATTTGCACAGACAGAGAGAGAAGAGACAAGACAGAAAGAGAGAAATTCAGTTACATTTAAAAATAACCAAATAAAATGGCCAAAATTTGGGTCCGATAGCAGAACTCTAGCGTATGTGTATGTTTGCATTCACTGTTTACTTGTTCACATTTCTAGTACACATTGAGGAGAGGACAGTAAGACAGGTAGAGCTGGATGGAGACAGCACCATGTAGGAGGAAACCAGAGGTAGAGAGCGACAGAGACAGAGACAGGGAACGCATGTAGGGAAGATTCCAGGTACGAAGGAGAAAGATGGACAGAGACTGAGGGAGGAGAGAGACACAAGCAGCTAGACTGTAATGTAGTCTCCTTAATCATTTAATAGAGGTTCAGACAGCAAGGCCAAGGAGCAGCACTGGAGCCTGAACTGGACCTAAACTCTCCTAATGGACTAGTGGAACACACACGTACCCACACAGGTCTTTTGCTATCAGGAATATTCTGCAGATTTTTGCTTTGTCAAGAAGTTTAGCAGTTTCTTGAGAAATTCTGAAAGCACACAACACAACTTTAGAAACAACACAAGTGAAGTTTTAAAGGAGACATTTGTAATTTATTTCCTGTAATAAATCATAAAATGACAGTAAGTAAAAATATTGTGTTGAAATTCTCTGACATCACTACAGCTGCAGTATCCTCCTATGAAAAAAAATTTTTTGCATGCACAACTGCTAGATATTGATGTAACATTTCACATCACTGCCCATGAACCACAGCAAAGATGGGAGAGCATCTAGTGTTCTCACTTGATAGATGGATAACAGTGGCTGGTGTTCAGCTGTCTGACCAGATAACTTGGATGGGAATGTATTATTTATTTTACTGGCATTGTCAAACAAGACAACTGCAGCTCAACGACAATTTCTCCATGGCAGACAATGTAGAGCATGAAACATTTCCACATTAAAATGTCTAAAAACACCAGACATACGTTATATATTTTGTTGAGTTGTGCGCTTATATAATGTTTAATCTTAAGCCATGTGCAAACACAGAAAAATTCATTATTTATTCAAGGTAACAATGTGTTTCCTGCTAGCCATTGATAGTTAATTGCGAGTTGCTGTAATATCTGGAAAAACAGGCTACATCCAGATACATCAGTCGGTGCGCATGACTAAACGATATGTGAATAAAAATATAATCTTACCTCCTCCATGAACAAGATTTCTGCCTGAGTCATGTAAGACATATTTTCATCAGCTACGGTGGTTGTTTAACAGTGAAGGTACAAAAAATTAAAACAAAAAATTTATTCTCCTAAATATCATGAATCTTTTATGATTCCTGAATTGATTTTTTGATTGCTGAATCAATTATATATATATATATATATATAACTAGTGTGTAAAATGATGTGTGCACTCATACTTTAAGACGTAAATTTCCTCTGTTCTGTTGAAATTAACTAATACTACCAACTGCTAACTTCACATTGTTAACTCTGGCTCATTCCCAAACCCGCCCCTACACACTCTCACTCCATGATGAGTGTGACTCGCTGTGGAGTCAAACTCGTGGCTGCAGAGAGTCACTTAAATAAGGGGGGAGGATGAAAAACCACCAGCACTCTGAGAAGCTCTCGCCTTTGTCTGACGGCTGCACCTGAGAGTAGTGTGGTTTTGCGAGCCTGCATCAGTGCAGACTCACTGTTGGAGAGCTTTATAACCCACACACCCTTGAGGCTGACTGGTCTGGGACAACATTCAATGTAGTGGACCCTCCACATGGACGCGCAGACAGAGTGAGAGTGGGTAGGGGGCGTGTTTGGGATTGAGTCTGAGCCCATGGGTACGTCCCAGGTCTCTTAAATTGCATCCATGCGTCTCTCACTTGCGTCCTTTCTTCGCATCTTAGTCCTTCCCACCAATGATTCATGGAGAGATGCGTGGAAACTGAATGAGGAGAGAGGACACAAGGAAATCAAGAAAACCTATTTTAGGAGACAAGTCGTCCTTTCCTTAAGCATCATGTGAAGCGATGTCCATTTGTGATGATGGCAGTAGCTGGTCACAGCTGGATCAGCTGTCAGTCGGCTTTGGGGGAAGCATGAAAAGAAAATGTTTCAAAAAAAATGAGAGATGAGCAGATCGGTTCTGAGTTCGTCTAAATCCTCCTGTGCGCATAAATCATCCATCCGACGCCACCTGAACCATTGTTTTTCTCAGATTTAAGGACAAAGCCTTCAGGTGATTTCTTTAATGTGTGTTATATGAGTGTTATCTTTCATAATTTACATTAATGATTAGAGAAGCTGCCACAGACGTTTCCCTGTGCGCAGCTCCTGGGCCAAGTCTGCAATTGCGCACAGCTTCTTTCCTGGGAGAGAGACACTTTCATCCGCAATATAAACTCAGTTTTTATTACCTGGCCACCTGATCCGCAGATCAACTGAAATCTGAGCATTATATACCTGCAATTATCTGAGATTTTCAAGTGGATGGTGAATCAAGAAATAGATTAAATATGATACTTGGAAGTGATACACTTTGGTTTAATCTGCTATTTGTTGCCACGCTGCTATGAATCTCCAGTCATGTTGTGATATATCAGATCAGTCTGATCAGCTGCAGCATCCAATGGGTGTGTGGGCCGGTTAAAAGACTTCTGTAAAGGCTTCTCTCATGTATCCTTGCTCATCGCTCGTCCTAGATCCTTCCTCGCTCCTCGATCCTCACTCCTCTGAGATGCAATAAGACACTTGGGTACGGGCCAGTGAGGAAATGACAAATAACAGACCTGGGATGTATCCTATTATTCTTGTCTTCAACCACTCCACACTGATCAGCTACAGCAACCCAAAGGGTCAAAACTCAAACTTAGAATTCTCAGCTAGGAAGTACAGCTGCCGCTTGGAAGAGACGTGTGCCAGGAGAGGTCAACACATATTTTTAGATTTTCTTATTTTCTTATCTTATTTATTGTTCACGACTTGACGAGCAGGAACAGGTAAAGGTAGCAGTTTACTTCAAAAAGTATATTTTTTAAATTCATTATATTTTAATTTTATTTACTACTTTTATGTGCAGTTCAGCAAACAAAAATTGCAATAAATCAAAATGTTGAATCACAACACTTGCAGAATCACAAGACTTAAGCATTACAATACGTATCAAATCGACGCAGCTCCCTGACGCCACACGACTTCACAACGTCATCAAACTACGTCTTTGTTATTGTTTTAATAACAATGAGAGAGGGAGAGAGACCGCTAGCGGCAGGACTTAAATATTGTACAGTATGTTTAAAAAGACAGTATGGAATTCACCTTTTAAAACATAAGATTTGAAGGCTGCATATGAAACTGTTTCTTGTACTGACACAAATACAGTTGAAAATATTTTATATAGTTAATCTTTAGAGAATTTAAGATGCACAAATTAATATTATACATTAATATTTAGCAAGTAGGATCTCTCTAGGCAACAGAAAACACTACTGTCTCTTGTTGTAGTGCCTCTACACACTTCAAAATATAAGAAGCCTTTGATTTTATGATCAGAGAATCTATGTATAGATAAAAACATGCACACACACATGCACACACTCCACAGCACCTCTCTCAAGACACACACTAGCCTAGTTTACCTTGAGACAAAGGGAGGAGGGGATGCAGTAGAGCGAAACCGAGAAGGTCGATAGGGAGTGTAAAAACTGAGAACTGGAGAGAGAAAGATGGAAATAGAATAAGAAAATAGGGAGAAGGAGAGGCAAGAAAGAAAGCACAAGAGAAATCAAGGGAGAGGTGGAGAGAAAGAATCAACAGGGAAAAAAAGAGGGACAAGATGTTAATGACAAGCAGGAGAGAAAAGAGGGTAAAAAAATAAAAATAAAAGTGGAGATATGTTGTGGGTTCATGCCTGCGTGAAAGAGGTGTGGCCATGTCAAGCCAACCAAACTCCTGATACAAAATCGCATTTGTACCTTGCAGAACACAGGAGTTGCTTATCTACTGCTGCCTCGATCTGTTAGTATATTTGTATTATTGTGTGACTTTGGAGAATCCAAACTATCCTTTTAAAAAAACCCAAAATCACAGAACAGCACAAACAAACAAACTGATTGAGGCAGCGGTAGACCAGCAACTCCTGTGTTTTGGAGGTAAAATTACTGATTTCAGGAGAGTGATATTTGGCTTATATAACATAGTTTTCTTGTCAGAAAAGGATATTAAATGATAAGCAAAAGAGAAAGGAGGTGAAAAAATGCAAATAAAAGAGAAGAGATGGTTGTGGGTTCTTGTCGGTGTGAAAGAGGCATCAGTATTGTCACTCAACAAAGAAATTCAAACATCAATGAACTTCACTGTAGTGGAAGAGAGGAGGAGGAGGGTGAAGGTAAATGGAAGAGGGGTGCAGAGCTGTAGGTTTATTGCTCAAAGAAAACGCTCAAAGAATGAAACTCATAGTCTCATAGTCTCTTTTCTCTCTATCTTTTGCCCTTTCACACCTCTCCCCTCCATCACTATTCTCCCCTACCTAACAGGTTGACAGGAAGCATTTTACGCAGTGTCTCTTTGCTTTTTAATAGGTCAGGGAGTGCAGGGTGGAGATGTACTTTGCTTTCAGACACGCATGCAGTCATTGTGAGACAACATGCACGTACACGAAACAGTGTTCCATGAGGCAAATTCAGGTGTGGTGTGGGATTTAATTACAACCAAACATTATCATTGCAATCAATTATACACAAATATACAGAATATGTTTTAAGGATTGTTTTTCATTAAGTATATCAGTATATCAGTACTAAAACCTTCCTACAAAGCGGACTCACTCAGTGTGTTCTCTGTTTGTGCAGTTTCTGTATGGTTGGAATTATTAGAGTCTGTCTCTCCCTCTTTCAAGTTTAATTACCTAATTTTTAATTTTGTGACATGTCTGGTTTAAATGGATGTGTTGCTGCTTTGAGGTAATTTTAATAAGTTTCAAATGAATTCTTGAATTATTTTAGTGATAAATATTTGAAGAGTGACATAGTTGTTTGTTATTTGGCATTAATAAGTGGAAATAAACTTTTATAGAGTGATAGCACATGTTATAGAGGCTATTTTTCATGGATATGAATACAGGTGTGTCAAATTTTGGCTTGCCCTTTAGCATGCTTTGGGCAGTTTGAAAACTGCTGGTAGATTCATCCTCAGATATCATGAACATGGCAGGTATGGAATATGATAAATTCCCAAAAGCAAATGGAAGAGTAGGGAAACTGAATAAACAGTGTTCTCTGCTCCTTCAAAAATTCACTGCTTTGGTGTGATTTGCATAACTTACCTCCCCCTGAATTTCTGGCTTTAGCTCACCTGCAGCAGTTTAACTTCTTGCCTTCCTGCAGTGCTGTACAGGTGCACTCCAAGACCTTTAAACTAAACAAGCCAGTGAAACACTGTTTCTCAGGCTGGTGTTAAAGCTACTACAAGGAGTTTTTTACTGGGTAGGAAACAGTGTCAGTTTAATACTGATGCCTTTATATGACCTACATAAGCAAACAAGACCTCCAACGAGAAGATCTGCTCTTTCTGTATAGTTATTCTTAATGTCTGCACGGGTCCAGATTCAGTCAGTTCAATCACATGAACAAGCTTGTGTTCACATTTTCACAGCCAAGGTTACAGTGAGTAGTGTTAGCCAGTAAAAAAGAAGAAGGAGGAGGTTTTTATTGAGATCATTTTATTTTTGATGTTATATTTTGCAGTTATTGCGGTGGAAAAACTACCACTTTTGTCCACAAGGGCCTCCAAAATCAACACACAATAGTTGTGTGATTGCAAAGAATTTCTTTTCTGGAAAAAAGAGTTTACAGTATTCTCTCAACAATGTGTTCATTAATCACAGTTAACATTTAAAAAATGTGCCCTGTTCTGTCTCCTCTCCACAGTGGGATGGTGTGGGCCCCTTTCCTGACACAGCGGAGCCTCCCAAAGGGGTTCAGATGCTTTGGCACCCCACAATCGTCAAGCCCTACCTCACCCTGCTGTCTGAATGCTCCAATCCTGACACCCTGGAGGGAGCAGCGGGGGCTCTGCAGAACCTGGCCGCAGGTAGTTGGAAGGTAATCCCTAAACTCTTTTCTTTCTTCTTTCTTCACTTGAAGCATCTTTGAAGCACACATAAATATGGTAGGAGTGTAATGATGTAAATATACTGTAAACCACATTCAGATAGAGTATATGACTGTAATGCTGGTGATGAAGAATCAAAACTCATGCTGCTCTTGCAATCGCTGTGCTTCAGTTTCACTGTAATGGAGCATCAGGTAAACACTGAAAACTGCAAATGTAACAATGTATTTATGTGTGCATTTCATAGCCCATTAGTACAAAAGGAAGGGATTCATCATGAGCTTGTCCTAACTCAGCTGTTCAGTGAATCAGGGACACAGTGTACACAAATTATTTGTGCAAATACAGTATGAGACACTTTATTCACATTGAAAGTAGGACAAACTACTGCGTGTGTGTGTGTGTGTGCGCGCACATAAATGTCAGCATGCAAGTGATTATGTGTGTAGCAATCTGGTGACTGAGTTCTTTCAAGAAACTCTCACAGCATGTAGCCAAGAACTTTTTATAGTAACTCGTGTTTGATTGTGTGAGGGATGTATTAAACCTGACTAAACCCAAATATTCACCGGTACTTACGAGTGTTTCTGGATCGCATGCAGCTACCAACATATGTGAAACGCTCACTCTGCAGACAAACGTCGAAATTTAAGAGCAGTCATTCAAGTGCAACATATAAGCACCCAGTCTTAAAAGCAGTACAATCACTCACTCCTGGCCTTAAACAAAAAGCCACATTAATCAGAAATACAGAGAAATACAGTTCATTTGCACTTTCACCATATTTTCAAAATGAAGCTCAGAAAAAAGGACTTTTGGTGTTTGATGAGCATTGCTGGATAAACAGTGGATATCTTGGACAGTTGGCAGCATTAAATGTGTGGCTTCACAGAGTATTAGTAACACAACTTGTGAATATCGCCTTTATGTGTAGGTCTCCGCCAAAGAGCCGATTTTAAAGGAGAAATTTATAATATATTTATTGTATCAAATCATAAAATATTTCTCTGGATCTAGATTGCTGACAAATATCCATTAACAATGGGTTAATATCAACAAGGACACTGACACAGGTGTTGTGTGCAAACCTCGATCATTTGGTTAAAGTTCGGTTGCATCTTTATTAAAATTCCAAGTCTTAAATGCCACAGTGCAGAAAATAAACAACTTAAAGACACGATCAGTTGGAATAATGTTCTATTTGCTCTCTACACCATCCTGCTGACTTTGAAATATTTGGAGCACAATCCCATTTTACAACTATTTTATGTGTTCTATAGAATATAATATTGTTCAGTAGCAATGCAATAACTGTAATAACGTAAAGTCTCCAAGCCTGAGCACCCCGGGGAGTAGAGCCAGGGTTCAACAGCAGCTGAATGATGGAAGCAGCTAGATGGTAATAATGTATGAGTCATCCAGTCATATTGGAGACTGTTGGTGAGGGCAGCTTTAGCCTCGAGGGAGGTGCATAAGGGGGTAAAAGGCAGAAAGTGTGAGGGCGTAACCTTAGGATAACCTTGGAATCAAAAAACTGAAATTGTTGGTAGTAAATCAAGGAATGTCGATGGAAATGTTCTTGTGGTTAGAAAATACTCAGTCAAAAGGTTACACTGCTTTTGCTGTTTGTGAAAACTTGAACTGAAGAGGGAGAGACAGACAGGGAAGCACACTGTAGTGGAGAAGGATGTCTCTGTGGTCCCATAAAAGTGTGTGGGAGGTGTGTGTGTGTGTGTATCTGATTTTGGGTTTGTTAGTATTTTCATTGGTAGTGGAATGGGCAGAGAAACAGAGCAAGAGGGAGATGGAAGAGGAGGCTGTAGAAAGACGAGGGAGAAGGAGGAAATGATGGGGGCAGGTGGTCTTCAGGAAATCACATTTTCTATTTTGGATCCTTACTACGTGTGTGTGTGTGCGTGTGTGTGTCTGTGTCTGTGTCTGTTGTGTGTGTGTTTTGAGTGAGAGAGTGAGCGTGTGTGTGCTTTGTTGTATCTCCTTTAAGCAAACTCCCTCTCCTGACTTTGAGAATAGCGCTGCTAACCGTTTCCAAAGAACCTGTGTTGGCGTACTGCTGGCACAGTCTACACTCTGTTCACTGAGCTCTTAAGACATACGATCATTTCCCTCCAAGGGTGAATTATTTTCTAAAATGATTATATGAACTGTAGTTTAACCTGTTTTGGTTTCTACAAAAAAAAGAACAAACAAAAATGTTTTAACCTTAAAGCAGCAACAGGGAACTTTGATATTGTGTTGATTTTGGAGGCCCCGGCAAACCACAGCCACAAAATAATAATAATGTCAAAATAAAATAATCGAAAGAAAACTCTCCTCCTGTTTCTTTTTTTTTTATTGGCTAATGTGCTACTGTAATTTTGCCTGGGAAAATGTAAACACAGGCTCTTCTGGTACGCGTGCCGTGTATTGTTTCATCTGATTTCGTGGAGGATCTGGCATGATGGTAGGCATTAAGAATAACTATGTAGCAAAAGCCCATGTTTACTCATTGAGACACCTCTTGATGACTTTTGGACACTAGTCAACTCTTTTAAGGGATGAATTTCACTGGTTTTCAATTCACCTCATACGTCTGCAGTCATCTAACCTATTTAGGACCTTGTGGGAGGAAGATTTTCTGAGGAAATATGGTCAGACATTTTACATTGTATTCATAATTCTTCTGTTTGCACAAGGCATACTCTTCTACAGTGTAAAATTGTGCACTGTTCCCACTACAACAACGCTAGTTTATCAAAAATCTTCAATAATGTCTCTCCTGCATGTAATTACTGTCAATACTCCCTGGCAAATCACATATACATGTTCTGGCCATGTCCAGCCCTGCTTAACTACTGGACAGAGATTTTCTAAACTATCTGAGACATTGTCAAAGAAACAATTGCATCCAAACCGTTCATGGCTTTGTTCAGTATGTTTCGCTCTCCATCTAAGAAACACACTATTGCATTTGTAACCCTGCTGGCAAAACGACTGATACTGCTTAACTGGAAGGCCAAAAATCCACCCTCTCGCTTTTGTTGGATTACAGGTATTTTTTCTTTTTTAAACTGTAGAAAAAGAGACTCACTCTGAAGGGCTCATCCAGAAAATTCCTGAAATATGCAATCTGCATATTCCTTTTTACAAATGTATTTTCCCCTCTGTTTCCCCTCACCTTTTTCTTTTGTTTTCCTTCTTTGTTGATGTAGGACTACATTTTTATATAGCTATTATTATCATTATTTAACTGCTACAGTAGTATTGTTAATTTTTCATTTTTTTTCTTTATTTAGTTTTTCATTAGCTTATAATAGCACACTGACCATCTCATTAACATGAATACTCTGTATAAGTAAGGGTCTAATTTGTGGATGGTCTCATTTGCTTATGTAGGTCATATCGAGGTAAAAGTGTTAAATTAATTAAATTTCATAACCAGTGAAAAACTCCTTGTAGTACATTAAACATACCCCGGAAAGGTAAATTATTCTTGTGACAGAAACTTTTAGTTTCACACTTCACGTACTGACATCTATTCTTGGGTGCTGTTTAGAACAACCCCTGTCTTCTGCGTTTGACCCACAAGGCGGCACCACTTGAGCCGTTTAGGGTCAAGTGGTCCGTTTAAGCATACCTTGATAGTTATTGAGGGAGGATAGAGTGGTCTCCGAGCTCAAAGCCCTTCTCTCTGGTTCATATAATTCTCCCTCTTACAGTATATCACCCGTGAGTCAAAGTAATGCCTCGGCCGCTCTCGTATTGCCCCTGAAAATAACTTTTTCCACTTAACCTCGCCCATTGTGCTTTATATGTGTCTTTTCTTTTTTCCTACACAACCACTTTTTTTTTTACAGTGTGTTTCTGTTTAAAAAAAGAAAGGAGGAATACAGTCAGCATAGTGACAAAGATGATAGAGGAAGAATAAAAATGCATGGAATAGAAATAACCAATCATACAATGCACAGGTATAGTAAGGTGAACCAAACAAGCTAAGTGTAGGCTACTTTTGGTACTTTTGCCATGCCCTGTCTTTTGTCTGCCATGCTGTGTGGACACAATTATAGTTGTTGTCTCAAGTGGGTGCCTCGTGTCCCTAATATCCCATTTAAAAAGTATATCGTTATCATAACTGTTTGTATAATGAACAAAACTAGAAAAGTAAAACCTAGGTTGTAAAAAAATAAATAAATTTGATGTTAAGAGATTGTTTGCTACTGTTATTTCATGCATTCAACTTTTTTTGTGTGCATTATATTTGTTGATTGTTAAGTCTTATTCCAGGGTCATCAATTACCATTGTTTTGACTGGAAGCTGGCTCTGATTGGTTGTTTTTGTTCAGGTGCAATGGATTATTGCAAATGCCATCAGGAACGTTAGTAGGAGCCAGAGGAACCTGATATTTTTCACCTATTATCTGTCTCATGCACCACTGTCAGGATATGGTGACAGTCTCAGCAAATATGACAAAAAGTTATTTTTATAGAAGTGACCACCTGTAGCTTTAACTCTCTTCCCCATGCTCTCTCCCTGTCAGTGGTCGGTGTACATCCGGGCTGCTGTACGTAAGGAGAAAGGCCTTCCCATCTTGGTGGAGTTACTGAGGATAGACAACGACAAGGTGGTGTGTGCCGTGGCCACCGCTCTTAGAAATATGGCCCTGGACATCAGGAACAAGGAGCTTATTGGTGAGTACTGCTCAAAAACTTCTCCAAGAGATGAAACATCACCCCACCTTTTAGACAAAATCATTGCATGGATCGCTGGCATTTTTAATCTCCATCAAGTCACAAGCATTTGGGCACCTGCGCTGTTCTGCTTAGTTGCAGACTGTTGTTTGTTTGTTTGTAAGGAGCTACCTGAAGCCCATTTTCATCTCTAATTGCATTCTCTCGTAGCTGTTCTACTGTGGTCTGTTCCTGTCACGTTGTTTTCATTTAGAGTATGCAAGTCAAGAGCTTGTGTTCAAGCGATGTAACACAAGGGTAAAAAGCCTGTAGCCAGTTGCTCCAATTAACAACTTTGCCTTTTAGCATTTAATTGCCTTTTGACCCATTAACGTACTGTATATATTGATTGAGGCTGGTAATTGGTAATTACAAACCAGTACCAAGTCTATATAATGAGATGGAATTTGAAGGGGGGCTTTACATGTGTTCTAAAACTATAGTGCTTTACAGCTGTCATACATCACTACACCATGATTGTGGAAGTGTCATGTCATTATAAAGGCTATTACAATTCTTTTTTTTTTCTATTTTAAAGGTAGTATAAGTAGGATGCATTTATAGGTTGTCAGTTGCTGTTTGTAAATATACCAGAAGACTAGTTGATTGTTGAGTCGCATATAAAATACAGACATTTTGGGTTGGTAACGCAAATTGATCACAGCAAAGCAATGAGAAAATAAGAAGCTATGGATGGAGGGTGGAGTCTGTGCAGATGCAGGTGCCACCACACACTTGTGATGGGTCGAGGGTGATGATTGAGAGGGATTATTTTTGTTGAGTCTATGCATTGTTCTTTGGAGAAAAAATAGGTTGCCTCTAAGTATCTGGTGAAGTAATTTTACATAATTTAATTAACAACATGGTTCGTACGGGTGCTGGAAGTCCTTCAAAACTTTAATGAAGTTTTCAAGATTTTAAAAGTGCTTGGATTTTGGATAAAACTGCGTGAAACTGCTTGAAATTGCAATTGCATTACTTTCATAATAAATCACTACCTGTCTGAATAGTTCACTTTTTAGATAAAGAAGTAAAATAAGTTGGATTTTGGCCCAGCCAGGTTGTCTAGGCTGCCAGGTCTTACTTACAGACAGGTGGCACATTTTGAAACATGAAATTTTTTTTGTGCTTTCCTTTAATTCGTTACTCTTCTGTAGAATGCTTGACTTTGGAAAATGTGTAGGAACCTTGTAACTCAGACCAAGGTGTGTTGATAGAAAACTGGGCTGTGCAGGGTGTGAGTGAGGGGAATAAACTGGTGGTAAATATGTATTTAAGAGACTAAGGCTGCAGAAAGAGGGAGACTGGGAGAGAGATACTGCAGCAGAAAAGATGATCGAATCAAAGGCTTGCGTTGGGCTTTGAACAGCACACTGTGGTAATGAGTGAGCCTCAGTCAGAAAACTGACTGGCACCATCACCACATCTAGAGACCAGGGATCAGTAATTAACCTGACACGCTAAGAAACTCTTGTATTGTGTGTGTGTGTGTGATACGTCCTCTTTGCATAAACACACACCACACATGCCCTGATACCGTTGTATGTTTGTATGTGTACAGTATGTGTGCGTGTGACATCATCCCTCTCCGTCTCAGCTATCTGATTATCTCGGCTTCCTGGTGGGCTCAGTGGTTTCTATAGCAACCCTGCTACCCTCAGTCTCAGACGAGGGGCTTCTGGAGCCTCCCTGGGTTTTGCCGGAGCTTTGTAAGAGCGACGAGGAATACCGCCGGCAAAGCTCAACACGCTCATACTGTGATGGTCTGGCTGTCACACGGCAGCAGATTACAGGATAATTGAAGCCTTCGCACAGAGACGCTTATCAGTCATATTTGAATAGTTTTTGTTTATATTTGCTTATTTGTTTTCTTTCTTCAAGGCCCCTGCAGGTATATCCAGAAGTCAGTTGAATATATAGTTAGGTGTTGTAGAGATCCTTACAGGTACATTCATTTATATATTTTCCTTTAAAAGACTGGAAAGGATTTTATCAATACCAATGCTGCTTATTTATACAGATACTGATCAGTACTCTTATTGATACTGTTGGCCATAATTTGATGCAAAACATAAAGACATGCCATGGATAGATATGAAAAGATTAAACTGCCTTTTCGTTGGGGTTAAGGGCTGTGGTCATTTCCCTACAATTTATAAGCAATACAATATTAGTTGTCTCTGTTTGTCAGGACAGCTCACACCAAGTTCAAACCAAAGCTACCTAGCAGTTAGAAATTTATGTTATGCTATTGTCTAACCAGCATATCTAAACCAACTGGACTCCATAATAGTGAAGGGCTGTAAATCTTTCATAATATACTTGACAACAATCTTGTAACATTCGGCTGTTTTTTCCTGTGTCACTTCCCCTCATCCAGCATTGTAGAATGGGTTGGACTTGAGTGTCAGCAAAACTCTTATATGACATATCAGCATAATTGAGCTAATGAGGATTTGTGCTCCTGATAAAGAATATTTAAAATATGTGCAAGCATAAAAATGTGGGTAAAATCTACCCTTCAAAGAACCGTCTAACTAAGTGTAGATGGGGATCCCGTCCAACTCTCTAACTGTGACAGTACATAACATGCAAAGATATTGGATGAAGAAATATGGAAGCAGAAATAAAATTAAATGCACTTGATCCATATCAACTCAAACAGAATTCTCTCTGCAGTGTATTAGCCCTGTCACCAACCAGGTTGAGTTTATTAATGTGTTATGTGTAATATTATTGGTTTTGATTGAATATTGTTATATTCCAAGGTCAAAATAAAGTTTGTCTGAGCCATTCGCTCCTAAATAGTCAAAATAAAGGTTTCATTTGAATAATATTAAAGTAAAAAACATTCCACATACTCACACAGTTTAATCAGTTCCTCCATTTGACCTTTCACAATGAGAGCAGTATGTGTTTTGCTCTGGAAATCATTCAAATGTTCTCTAATTGATTAAAATATTAGAGGTAATTGGTCATTTTTTTACTTTCAGTCTTTTATAGCCATTAACTTCGGAAGCAGAGAAAAATAAAGAGGAGAGTTATGGAAAGAGAAGTAGATGCTGTAATGAATGTGTGCTTCATAGAGAGAAAAGCAAAGCAAAGCACAGGCTGATTAAATAAAGTAATTACTTGCAAATTCACAGGGAAAATCAATTCAAATTTGTTTGGCATTTTCATTTGAATATACGCTTGACTTATTCAGTTGCAGGCTAACATGGTTTAAGTCCTGCATGTGATTAGCTCACCCAGTGTTATTCCTGAGACATAAGAGACAGACAATAAGACAGTCAGGGTGATGGTGGCAAATTGAGATATATGATAAGAGAGAGAGAGAGAAAACTAAGGGCATCACAGATCGTCATCTGTAGCGACAGTGACTGGCACCTTTGGAGAGGTGTTGGCAGATTGGCTTAAAAATAGAAACACCTTTGCAAGAAAACAGAGTCATGCAATTAATATTATTAAAAGTAAGTCAGTCTAATGTAGCTTCTAGGTTATTGTAACACAGACAGTTCTTGGTTCAATTTGGCTGAGTCCTCCAAAACTGGATGTGCTGTATTAAACCTATTTCAGACCAAAGATTCACAACGAGACGAGTTGAAACTTGAAACTTGCAAAGTTCTGAAGACCTGCCAGTTTACACCAGTGTAACGAGATGAGCTGTTGTGTCATTTCCATCATAAAGACTCACTGTGCTTCAGCTCTAACTGCCGGCTGTTCATGCTTTTTTGTAGCTAGATATAATTTGTAGTGTCTTAAAATATGAATGAGCACAGTGATAGTGAGTTAGTTGCTACAGTTGCATTTTAAGTATTGATTAAATGGAGAAAATGTAAAAGGTGTGTGCTCAGGGAATGTGGTTGAGAGTGAAAGACAGAGAAAGCTTGCAGCTGTGGGCAGTCTAGTTAGAGTCTGAATAAGGTGAGGGAGAGCAGATAGTAAGAAAGCCAGTGAATCAGAGAAATAGAACGTTATTCATCACTGTTATGTTCTCCCCAGAAATAAACACCCCCCAGAACGCCACACAACCCTACAGCTTATCTATGCAACACCTGATTCTGTCAGAATGTGGCCTAAAGCCTTGTGTCATACAGAGAAGCTGTACCTCAAAAAAATTGATGAAGTGATCCTCTCTTTCCTACCTCCAGAGCTCTGTCTTTACTGACAGTTTTTAACTGACTTTACTGGCTGACTTTGCTAAGAGCTGATTGGCTGTTGAAATAGGTGAAGTGCCTTACATTCTAAAACCAGCCACAGGTGACTTGACAAGCTGAGTTGCAGGCAATGCCATCAGCTGACTTGTGTCGAGCTGAGTTCAGTCCAGTTCACACTGCTGCAACATTTCCTGCAACGGTTTTGTGGGTGCGTAGCAGCAGTCCGACTACCCAATACTCCGACTGCCCAATACTCCGACTGACCATTTCACACACACACACACACACACACACACACACACACACATACACACACATCGCGAACGCATGATGGATAAAGCGCTGTCCGCGGTGCTGAAACAACGCCCGATCAATACACCGTACGTCGCATTTAGAAATCAGACAAGCACTTATGATCTCACTTCAGCTATTAGTTTGTTTAAAAAAGTCGGGCTGATATTTACGGAGCCTCGAACCTTTATCAGCCATCGGTGTCGGCCCCAGTGCCCTCCGTTTCTCAGGTAGTGGTTCTGGTGGCTGATCTTGGGACCCCTGTCTTTGTTTGAAATTATGTAGCTAATTTAATATTAATGTAAAGACCCTTACTGTTATAATGTGTAAGTAACTGTCTAGTGGAAAGGGGCAAAGTAATGATAACTGGTAACTTCGGTCGGAGAAATGGGTAGTCGGAGTATTGGGTAGTCGGACTGACGTATGCTCCCCCGGTTTTGTCTCGTCATGAATCTTTGGCTTGAACTGTTCTTTAAAGCTTCTTCAACCCATGTAAGCATTTATTGGTAGAAAGACTCATAAACTAGTCAGTTCTTCATTGCGTTCATATGACCAGCATGTTAGCAAAAGTGTCTACTTTATATCCAACAGTGTAAGAGCAACATGGGCAATCTACCCTGTTGCTTGCTGAAGGCTACTACAAGGATCTTTCATATTTTGTTGATTTTGGAGGCCCCTTTGGACAAAAGCAGTAGTTTCTCCACCATATTAACCACCAAATATAAAGTCAGTAATAAAATTATCTAAATAAAAATATCCTCCTGCTTTATTTTAACTGGCTAACATACTTCTCACTGTAACTGTGCCAGGGAAAATGTAAATACAGGCTTGTCCAACCCAGTGGCAGCCATTAAGAATTGCTACATAGAAATAGTCAATCTTCTTGTGAAAGGTCTTGTTAACTTATGAAGGTCATATACAGGCACCAGTAATACATTGAGGCTGTTTCGTAACCAGTTAAAAACTCCTTGTAGTAGCTTTAAGAATGTAAATATTTAATGATATTTAGCCCTGGTATGGTTCTCAAAAAAATTCTGCTCCTCTAAAGCCTGCTAAATGTTTACTAGAGTTTCTTATTCAGCCCCTCTGTTTCTTTATCTCAAACCTATTAAAGGTTTTATATGTACCAACATTGTTGTGACTTTACAGACTGGCAAACAAAAATAATGAGCTAAAAGCAGTTGGAGACTACATGAGGCTGCACCGTGGGCTCTTGACTCTCAGTGGGATTGTCTTTACAAGAAACCTTCTCAGGGATTCATTTGTTCGATATTAAAATTGCTTATTGCACCTAATAAGACGATGATGGTTGACTGGCTCTGTTTAGCTAGCTAACAGGCATCATTTAAATGGTCGCATAAAATTAATTAGTATCAGTGGAATAAATGATCAGCTCAACATCAGCTCACAAATCAACTCCTGTTCCAAACTATTGAGACGGCCAAATGGCAAATGAGACAGAAAGAGACAGTCAGAGTTAATGACACACAGTGACACAGAAAGACAGAAAGTCTCAAAGATGCAGAGAGAAAATGGAGAGAGGAGGAGAAAAGTGAGAGGGATCACTCAGGGTTGAGTCTTTGCTCTTGGCAAGGTGTGAGTTGATGCGTGTCGACAGAAAAGAGGTAGAGGCCAGGCACTCCTAAGAGACAAGCTCCATTTGGCCCATGTTCGCAAGCTTTATTCACCACAGTGGCTCTAACCTCTGAGTCAAACACCTCTTTCTTTACACCGTGCACTTCTGCAAAACAACAGTTTAACCCGAAGCGACAAAGCGATTTCAAAGAGCAGTGTGCGCGTCTTTGTCAGATCAAAGTTTCACCTAATTATAATATCATTTTGCATGGCTAATCTAGAATAAGTCGCCTCTTTCTAAAAAGCAAAAACCAAATCTTCTTCTCTTAAAAACTCATGCGATAGTGTGTCATAAGCTGTTAGTGCCGGTAAGTTTGGCAGCATCACCGTGGGGGAATGGTAGTTTGCATGAGAGCTCAGCAGAGTGAGGAGAGATGAGAATCATCTTTTGCACACAATAATCTCAGAGTGTCAAATCCTCTGGAAAGCACTGTATGATTGGATGGCGGCAAGGCAAGCAAGAGAGGCACAAGGCTGGAGAAGGATGGAGGAAAAGAGCAGAGAGAGAACGAGTCAGGCTGGGGAGGCTGAATAGGGTAGGAAGATGAAACAGAGGAGGAGAAGGAGAGAGAGCAGTGGCAGCTAAAGACCTAACCGCATATGTATGCTTATATTCCAATCCCTCTGTAATGTGATTTAGTGGCATATTGATGTCGCCGAGAATCATTCTTCTCATCTGTCAATGTTTTTGTCTCTCTCCTGATTTCACCTCCTTCATAGTTTTTGATTTGCATAATGCACTGTACGCCTGTGTAGCAATAAATGAGTCCCATTCACTGCTACACCGTCTGTCAGCGCAATTCTTCCCCATTTACTTACAGATGGTAATTTGACACACATGAATTGGGAACAGCAATGGAATGCCAAAGAGACGCCATATTTTTTCAAACACAGCAACCATTTACTAAAGGTTCCCATAAACACATGCTGTGCAACCAAAGCCAAAGCAAAGTTGGTGTTTAATGAAAAAGTGATTAATGCAAAAATCTGTATTAATTTGAGACATTTAATGAATTAACTTAATGTTATTTTGTGGAAAGCTCCAGCAGCCAAATCTAATTGAGCCTTTGGATTCTGCAGAAAGGATTAAATTTAAATAAAACATGAATTCCTAATATATACTAAGTCATATACTGAGAACTAGATTAAATACATGAATCATAGTAACACAAATTTGGAAACTTCTGGAGTTACACTTTTCAAACAAACAAGTCATACTTTATACTTCACTTTGTAAAAGCATACTGATTAAGGTTATTTAAAGGATAATTCTGTAAGATATTTACTGTAATCAATCATAAAGTGACCATGATATGTCATCAGAGATTAAGGATACATGTCAAGAAATATTTGCTTCTCTGACAGCAACATTGTAGCTGTAGTCCTTGTGTTATTGTTTGCTAGTTGTTAATTAGAGGTCAAATTAATGCAGAATGTTCACCAAATGTTAAAGGTCTGTTAATGAGTAGTAACAAATCATTGATAATGTTTCAGAAAGAGTAGATGTTTATAATATTTGAATTTTGGACGTGCAGTTGTTACATATAGCTCATGTAAGTATCTTAATATTTTTAATCCCGTGTTGTGTTTGATTAAATATTAATCTGCAAATCAATGATTAAGAAACTTAAGAACTCAGTTTTTAACATTATTTAACAGTCATATTCATAATGTGCACATACATTTAAGAAGAATTACTGAAGATGTTTTAGTTTGACACAGAGACAGTATAAAAAGACATCAAGAAAATCCAACCAGTCAGCTTCTAAATACCAGATTTGCAGGCAACCTTCCTGCGTTTGGACTACAGTAATTGACCTCCAACATCAAACAAAGCTCGCCACAGTTTACATGAAAGTGGCTGAAGACTGCCTCTTTCATGTGAATCAGGGGCCGCTTGTTTCAGTGCACACCCAAGTTTGATCAAGATTTTCCCTTGTGTGATGGATGCAGGAGCTCTTCAGTCCCGGTTTGAATCACATCAAATGAAAACACCTTTGGAATACTAATGACATACTGATTGCTTACTGGTTGCAGAAGACGCCCTGTACTTAACTCTGTTTTTTGGTTTTTTTGGGGGTTTTTTTTGAAGTAGAAACAAAATCAAATCAAATTCTCTTTTTCTGAAATAATAAGTAATGAACTTTTTTTGTGAAAGTCAAAGCCAAAATGTTAAATCTTTAAAGAAACACGATTTCAGTGAAGACATAAAAGGCATAATTTGATAATGATGTAACGTAATGTTCACAGAAAATTACTTGGCTTTCACCTTCCTTCTTTGTCTTCGTTCTCTTCTTGCTTCTTTGTCTTCTTCTCTGGTCTCACCACACCTCTTATGGGCATAAGCCTCTCCTCCCACTCTCAACCCCTCATTTCCACATTACAATGTTATTCCCACCTTCTTGTCTACAACATGAATATTATACCCCTTTTCTCCATCTCATTCTACTTCCTTCTTCCTCTTCCTTCCTCCTACTCCTCCTCCTGTCCGTTTATCCCACGCCGCCCTCTCCGTCTCCTTTCTACGTGGTTTCAGACATGAGCTCACCGTCCCTATCTCGCAGTCTCTCTCGCTCTTTGTGTCTCGCATTGATGACATCAGTGCAAGGGAGTGTTACTGTGGAAACTGAAGTAGTGCGCCACAGGGATGTCACTAATTGCATGATTGCAAATGTGTGTGTCTGCATGAAAGTGTGTGTGTGATAGTTAGAGGTCAGGTACTGTTATACGCGGATGCAAACAAGGTGGAGAAAAATCACCGGTTTCAAGCCTTTGATCTCAACATTTTATTCTCCCACGCATACGCATGAGCGCATGCACACACACATACACTCACGCACACACTCACAGTGCATTACGCTGAAAGATTGAACTAAGCAGGGGGCAAAAAATTGTATTACCTGCTTTGAGTTCCTGGCCACACCAAATATGTTAGATCACCAGAGAAAGTCCATTTGGTTACCAACTTTTCCATGTTTTGCTGTCCCTGCTGTGGTAAGCATAAACAACTTTTGAAGGGTAGCAGGCCAAAAGACAGAGCAACCGTGTCCACTGACTCGCACTAAGCTGACACACACTTCTCCGCCTCTGTTGCAGTGGTACTTTATAAAATTTCAGTGTCGCCTTTGGGATGAATCTCCCGTGTGTGAGGGTCTGGCATGTCTTTTATCAGTGCACTTTGTTCTCTCTGGCATTCTCCGTCCTTTGCTCCGCTGTGCCAGATGGGAGCACGACAGACAGAGAAACAGAAACAGAGAACAATAAAGAGATATAGAGGGCGGGAAAGAAAGGGCTGTCATGCGGTGATGAGATTTTTGTCTTGCAGCCGTCCCTCCAGGATCCGACTCATGTTCAGGTGATCTTGGGAGGTGCCCAGATTCATTTAATTTTGGTGTTTTTTTTTTTTGTTTTTTTTTGCTTCAAAGGGTGCTAAATGACATATTCAAAGGTGCGCCCTCATGATTGTATTCAAGAATCCAGCTCTAACTCTAATTAACATGAAAGGGACAAACAAAAGCAGTTATTCTGGCACAGAATGGAAATTTCAAAAGAGAACATGCTGGCTGTAGCTGTATGTCAACTTAGCATGTTTCTTTAATCTCTGATGACATATCATGGTCATTTTATGAATTAGTACAGTAAATATATTATACATATTTTTCCTTTAATCATCACAATTTGAATTCTCTATTCTCCGACACTGTGCATATGTGTGTGAATACAGTATGGTTGTGTGTGTGCATATACGTCTTCCTAAACAGGCATCTCCTTCATGTCAGTGGAATGTCTTTAATGAAGCTACAGGTTCTTCACAGGGGGGGAAAAAAAACATCCTCCACCTTTCCTCCCTTTCTCACTCTCTCTGTGTCTCCCTCCTCTGCAGTTTATGCTGTAAACCTGTCACCCACAGACATCAAAGAGAGACACAGAGGGCGAGATATAACTGGTGTGAAAAGCACCAAACACAGGAAGGCAGAATATTTTACAACGAACGAAACGACGGCATGCCGCTTTCCAATTTACCTCCATTTCTGACCTCTTTAAACATGCTGTGTTTCATCCGTCTGTACTCTCCTCTGCTTTTCTTTTTACTTATTCATTTGTATATTTATTTATTTACGAGTTAAAAGGAATGCACCTCACATTGCAGTGGAGAGTCAGACTGTCTTTGGAGGTCATTCGTATCTATTTTGGTTTGATGAGGATGCGAGGTTGTTGATAATTGGCAACTGCAGGGTGTGTGTGTTTATGTGTGTGGTGTGCAGTATGTGATTTATATTTTCACTTCTTTGTGGCTGCTCTCCAAATGAGCCCATAATCCAGAACTCATTAGAATGCTGTATTTTTTATGATTTGGATTATAGTAAAGGGAAAATCAGTAAAATTGGTTTTAATAAAACACCCCTCCCTCCTCCCTGAATGACAACACTGATTTTTGAGAGCATCTCCAGGGTTTGTGTGTTGATGTAATTCTGGTGTATAGTCTCATACTCACTATGACCTCTCAGAGGCTAGTATCCATCCTTTGTTTTCAATAAAGGAATATTCCCACGGAACAGAAACAGAAACACCCTGTTGCTTTGAATCTGCCGCCCCCTGTCGATGATGTGATGTACTACTGATTAAATAGTTCCTGGGAAACTCACTCAAATCACTCAATGGCAGTGAAACACTAGTCTTGTCACTGAATGTTTTGATAGCAGCTGCAGCGCCCCATATTATTTCATGCTTCAAATTTAGCTGATGTCAAATCAACACATTAGATTAACAACTTTTTAAACTGAAAGCTTCACCTGTTAGTGGGATAGTTAAGATTATGGGATGTTAAATGTGGTTGTATGAGTATTTTATTGAGTGGCAGCGTATTAACTACAGTAGATGGCAGTCAGCACATCCCAGGTTGAAGAAGCAGGGAGGAGTATCTCTAAGTAATGCACTGCTGTGGAGGGGGTCAGCAACATAAGGTATTTTAGCAAGTCAATAAACATCCACCTAAAAAAGTCAGTATCATTTTAAGTGTACACTTCATTTAGAATATTTTTGCTGCTTTACCTTGCTGTCAGACAGTGTTTTCTGATGGGAAACTGCCTTATACAAGCCAAATAGCTCCCTTACCATACAAACCAAATTCCATAGGTGAAATCAGTTATATTTCACAGGAGTTACAGGAGTTGTTGGTCTACCACTGCCTCGATCTGTCTGTTTGTTTGTGTTATTGGGTGACTTCTGTGAATCCAAATTAACCCTTTAAAACCTATTTTAAATATAAGTTACACATTTTTTTTAAGTTATTTTTTTGGGCATTTTTTTGCCTTTATTAGACAGGACAGCTGGAGAGTAGACAGGAAACGGGGCAGAGAGAGAGGGGACGGCACGCAGCAAAGGGCCACAGGCGGGAGTTGAACCAGCGGCCGCCGCAGAGGACCAGCAGCTTCCACACATGGGTCGGACGCCCTACCAACTGAGCTAAACGTCTGCCCCAGGAGACCTTTTTTTAAGTAGCTGAAATACATTTTCTGCTTTTCTGCCTTGTTCTGCCTCTCCAAGCTGGGAGTGTGACTATGGATGAGTACCTTGTACAACTTCACTTCAAATAATCCAAACTATCCCTTTAAGAGACAGGATACTATAAACATGAATACTGCATATCTTGAAATGATTAGTCAAAGTAAAGCCATACCTTTCTTTGCCAAATACACATAAATATACCTGCAGTTTGAGTCTTAAAAGTGTTTCAGCAGTTATCACATTCTTAGTTTCTTTTCTCACAACTCAAAACAGATTTCACAGCTGCAGGCTAAAGTACCTAATGTTAGTCTATTATTACAGCAAACACTTTCATTGTAACGCTGGCTTTTATTCACCCGACAACATATTCATGGAATCTAGGAAGGCTTTAGAAACATAACATCGCCAGAAGCTTTTGATACCAGTGAGCATACAGCAGCCCACCTTAGGGACCCCAACCCAGTCACTGATAACTGTGTATTAACCATCCTTTATTCTCAGACAGTCGGACGCCACAACCAATCAAGCCATTTCATCTTTCCCCACATCTCCCTGAGACAATTACCTCCAATTTTACTTCAATAACACTCTCCCTTCTCCGTCAGTAAACAATCAAATCACTCCATTGTTGAGGGTAATTGGATCTCTTTAAATCAAATCAGCCATTATGGCCCTGATGAAGCACGCCCTGCTCAGCGGGACTTAGCGACACATGAGGGAATGCAGCACAGGAATATATTACCAGCTCTGCCTCCCAGGTGAAGATGGCTATATTGGAGGAGTTGTGTAATACAGGTTTATTAGACTGTGCAGTGATCAGCACAGGGCTTGTTTCTCTCCTTGAGGACATGTTCCAGGTGTAGCTCACATTTCAGTGACAGAGAAAAGAGGGGAATGGAGACTGTACTCCAGCATGTAAAGGTGCTGTCTATGTCACAGTAGGACTTTAAAGTACAAGGAGTCACCACCCACTCATAAAAAAAAATTATCTTAATTTGGCCCTTAGCTTTTTTAGTTCCTTCCCTCCTTAATGACTTTAGCGACCACTGTGAGGTTACAGGAATAATTGATACATGTATGAAGCTCCTGGCTTAACACTCAACTTGGCTTTGTCTCGTATGTATTGATTGACTATACAGCTGTAACACATTCATATCAGTCATGTTTTAACTTTATATCTAAAACTTTTAAGGGATAGTTCAGATTCTGTAATGTTGGGTGTATAAGGTACTTATCAATAGTCAGTGTATTAGCTACAGTAGATGCTGCTCAGCATGCCCCCAGTTAGGAGAAGCAGAGAGAAGCACCAGCATGGAAGCTAAGCAATGTGCTGCTGTGAAGGTAGTCTGCAACAATAGGTATTGTAGCCACCTAAAAAATCAATATCAGTTTAAGTCTACGCTATATTTAGAATATTTTCACTGCTTTACTTTGCTGTCAGACAGCCTTTTCTGACGAGACTTTATATAAAATATAAAATATAAAAAAAAATAAAAAAAAAAACAATATCACTCTCTCAAAACAATTTTACCAATTTTAACTATTTTGACCTCAGATTACAGGAGTTTCTGTTCTATTGCTGCCAATCAGCTGGACTGTTTGTCTTATTGTGTGACTTCTGCGTTTTAAAAGATTAGATCAGATTCACCAGAGTCACAAACTAAAAGAGAGTTGG
This sequence comes from Lutjanus argentimaculatus, assembly GCA_034769285.1. NCBI lineage: Eukaryota > Metazoa > Chordata > Actinopteri > Lutjaniformes > Lutjanidae > Lutjanus > Lutjanus argentimaculatus. The sequence goes on along the minus strand of JAWZSL010000009.1, from coordinate 22,190,289 downwards.
TGAGGAGAGAGCGGTACTCGGCTTAGATAACAGCAGTTTCCCGATGGAGAAGACTGTCTGACAGCAATGTAAAGCAGTGAAAATATCCTAAATATAGTGTACACCTAAATTAATATTGTTGGTTTTTTTGTGGACATTTTTTAAGTGGCTAAAATATAGGGATGATAACGATTAATCAATTATCAATGAATCTGTCATTAAGAATTTGATCGATCAATTTAAATTCAATCAGTCTACCATCAAATAAAAATCTAAACTATAACAGATTTATGAACACACGCCACATGTTATATAATATTCAAGTATATGTATTTAATATGTAGGCCTGTCTTCATATGTTTCATAGACAATGTAAAGTTGTCAGGGAATGTGCAGTCTGTTGCTGTGGTAATAAAGCTTTCATTGAGGGGTTTAAAAAATACATTTGGTACTGTTTGGTATGGCACAGTTTTTATCTTTTTTGATTGGTTGTTAATGTTGCCAATGATCAATTAAGGAAAGTGCTTACAATTTGCAACCCTTCTAAAATATCTTTTGTAGCTGACCCTGTCTACATCATTAAGCTTCCTCTCTTCCTCTCCAAACTTGGGGTGTACTGCTCGGCATCTACTGCATGTCATACACTGACTGTAGATAAGCACCTCATACAACCCTACATCAAATAATCCAAACTATCCTTTTAACCTCCAGAGATAAAGTGTATATTTAGTAAAAATTAAAATCCAGATTCTCACAAAAAATGTCTTCATCAGGGTAATCAGCACATCAAAAGGTTTAGCTTTTAAAATGTGTTGAATTTTGCATTGACGTTAGGAAAGTGCAGCAACTCCCTCTCATTTATATTAATCTATAATTCATCAATACTCCTCTTGCATGTTTTGGGTATCATAGTGTCGGGATGTAGGAAAGAGGCCAGATTTTATTTGACTAGTGGTGTCTGAGCACAGCTTTGATTTAGTTTAGTTTAGTTTAGCCTTTGCTATTTATTTCTATGCTATATGTAGTATTAATATTTGTTCTATGAGAAAACTCTGTAAGCTGATAAAAAAAAATACAAAAAAATCCCAAGAGACAAAAAATGACATCAGTTGAGACAAAAACATCTCACATCAAAACAAACAAGTTAGAAGAAATATCCCAAAACAAAACAGGCAAACCAAAAACTGAAGCAAACAACCAGAAAACCAGATAATGAGCAATGTGTATGTTTAGATGAGATGTGTGTTGGTGTGCATGCACTGCTGTATGCGTATGTATTGTCAAGGTGAGCTGTGTGAGGCTTTCAGTCATGTTTCTTAGCACTCAGTGATTATCAGGAGGCAGCGTCTTCCTCTAACAAGGTGTGTTATTAAAAGGGTTGGAAATAACGAGGCCTTCTCCGTTTCACATCGCATGCCTGTGTCAGCATACGCAAATGAGTATGTAGGCCGAACTTTCTCCCAGTTTCTCTGTCCTTCAGCCATTCTTTGTGTTCTTCCTCCTTCCTCTTTCTCAAACATGGGGATACCATGCTGTTTCCTCCTCCTCTTCCAACCCCTTTTTTCTCTCTATCCTCCCATATCATCTCTGTTCCACCTTCGCCCCCTGTGGGATACATGTGATGACGTTGCAAATACTGATAGGGATATGCATGCACACACCTGTGTACACACACATGCAAGCATGTTTAAGGATAAGCTGACAACAGTTTATCAGAGCAACTGTCTGTAAGCTTAGACAAACATACACGTGGAATGCCTTTAAAAGTTTAAACGTCTTTGAGTAAACTCTTAACCGCTGGTGGACACAGGGGGAAGTAGAGGGGTGTGTTTTAAACCTCTAGGTTGGCCCAGTGTCCAAGACAATGGACAATGTTCCAGTGGACAAAAGGTGATCATTTGTCCTCTAGGGTGCCTTTCCAATGGACGAAACATGACAAAGTGCCACTAGGGTGTCATTCCAGTGAACAAAATGCGCTGAACTGCCTTACTGGGTGCCCTCCCAGTGGATAAAACATGGTGAAGTGCCCTCTAGGGTGCCTTTCCAGTGGATGAAACATGCTAAACTGTGCTATAGGGTGTCTTTCCTGTGGATAAAATGTGGTGACATGCCGTCTGGGGTTGCCTTACAGTGGAGAAAATGCAATGCAGTGTCTATAGGCTAGAAAATAAGTTGGCCTCTATGTTGTTCTAAATCAGGGGTCAGTAACCTGAGAATTTAGCAGATGCAGCTCCAGACAGAATTTTCTCTTTTTGGGTGGGTTAAAAATAACTCTTTTGGCAGTAAAGATTACAGAGGCCTGTTCATAGTGAGTTTTTATCACAGCTGTGTAGTCGTTGTTGTACTTTGAAGTCAAATAATAAACCAATTGTAATCTAAGTCAGGGACTGGAGCTGTTTTACCATAAATGTGTCATGACCATATACAGCTGGTGCTCTTGTTATTTTTTTTCACCCCTGCCCCTCCCCCTCTTTTTGTTATTTCTGGATTCCCTACAATCAGCCAGTTGATAAATTAGTCAGTCACTCAATCAGTCAGTCAGTCAATCAATAAATTGTCAGTCATTCACGTAGTAAATTATCTGGCAGTCAGTCAGTAAATTAGTCATGCAGTCAGTCAGTAAATAATTCACTCACTCTCTCACTCACTCACTCAGAAATTAGTCACATCATTAAATCAAGAAAGAAACCAAATTAATCAGTCAGCCACCAGCCAGTAAATCAGTCTGGAAATTAGTCAGTCTGATTCAAGTCAGTCAAATAATGAGTCTTCCTCTCAGGATGCAGCTTAACTTTGTCCTCACAGCCAAAAGACAATGACCGCTTAACCTCTACTCAGCCTGCCAGCCTGAGATAACACTTGGCCAATTAACTCACTTCTCCATTCTTACAGATAGATGTGTGTGTGTGTGTGTTGGTGTGTGTTGGTGTGTGGTTGTGCGTGTCTGTATGCACATGTGTGTTGAAGCCTCCATGTGTTTCTTCATGAGCATGCTTAAAGTCGGGTGTATAAAAACAATGTTTGTGTACAAGGGCATATGTATAATCGTTCTGTGTGTGTGTGTTCCCTTACCTCATGAAGGTTGATAGTGTCATCTGATTTTCCTCGTCTGTGTATTGTTTCGGTTGTTCTCAGCCCTTCCCAGATCACTTAGACTTATTAGAGGTAATATGAGCGAGGGATTTACCACCAGCCTGTAAGGGCTCCTTGGATATCACAGTGATGGATTGCTCTGGGAAAAACATTCAGCATTATGAAGAAGTGGGGATTTAAAAAAAAAAAAAAAAGAAAGTTGTGAATGAAGAAAACATAGTTTCCATGCTTCTGGAAAACCTGGAAAACAGTAGACAAAAAAGTAGAAAAAAGTAAAATGTCCTGGAAAATCTTGTGTGGTCCTGGAAAATTATTTTCACATCATCAATCTCTGATTTTCCAAAGAACTACTAGGCTATCGGCAGGGTTTACATGATACTCTGTATACTATACTATACTACATAGTAGCACTCTTTTTTCCTTGATTTTTATTGTTATTAGTAGTAATAGTAGTAGTACTGAGATTACATGAGGCTGAAACTGAACTGCAGTCTGGAAAGCTTGTGCAGTTTGTGTAATGTGTCTTGTGTAATGTGACCATTGTGTGGTGCTGTAGGATTCTGGCTTGTGGCATTCACATGTGTAGCCGGGAGACAGCCTTCATTTGCATAAATCACCACGATGCACTGGTGAGAGTTTAAGTTTGCCATTTTATGTTCCAACATGCAAGTGTTACTGCTTGTTAGTGTTGTTAGTGTGTTTGTAATGTGTTATATGTGTATGTGTTCATTTTTGTGCTGGTTTATTGTCAAACCATGAGTGAGGTGGCTCATACATTTCTACACTCCAGTCGCATCTTAGTGAAATACGTTGGAATGCATTTACCTTATGTAACATGCTGTCAATTCGCACTGACTAGTTTAATATTCAGAAGGAGAAAATGTGCTGCAAACACATGATGAAGAAATTAAAGTGGAATTGGTATTGGTAATGATACCAGAAGAAAGCCTTACGTCAGTATCGGGCCTGATACTGACATTGGAATTGGGTTGGATTGGGTATCTTACAGACAGGATATTTTTAATTGGCTGCTCTCCATTAGGTTGTAGAAACGCTGTGAACACACCTGCAAGTCTAATCGCAACTTAAGTGACTGAACTCCAAATAATATAAGTTACACAATCCTTGAAATATAATTATTAGTCACTGTTGTAGGTTTTATTAGGTTTATATGTAGATTAACATTGCTTTCTTGACAGCTTGTTTTAAAGGTTTAAGATTTGTGATTCAGCTCAGGTTAGGAGCAATGGTTTCAAATGTATGTCGGGCACTGTTGAGCGAATTGTATAATAATGAATAGAAAGCCATCGTCAAAACAATGAATGGGAGTCCTATTGTATGTAATTCAAACATCAGAAATGACATGGAAAGAATGAAATGAAAAGCTTAACTCTTTGTAGTTTTTTATAACTCACAGTGGGTGTGATTATCCTTGTTAAAGACTCCACTTAACACTGTATTAGTAGAAAAGGAGCCAAAGTGTGGTGTAAAAAAACGGGTAAAAAAAAAAAGGGTCAGTGGCAGGTAATGGTCCTCACATACTCGATTTAATTGTACATCTAGGTGCGTGCCACTCACATCTTTTATTAATTGCCCCAGGGTGGCACTCTTGGGGCCTTGCTTCATTATATTTTTAACATGGTTATGGAGAATGCGTACCAAGTTTCTTCTTATTGATGACAATAGAACTGGAGAAATATCATGTTTTACTGTTACTGTAGCGCCCCCTGTGGGTAGAATTGTATGAAATGTTAACACCTGTGCAGTGTAGCTGTATGTACAACATTCACAAATTTGGTTGTAATCCAATTTAGCACTAAATAATTTTGGCCAATTAAGTGCATCAGGCCATGCCTGATTTCTAGAGTGAGAACCCTGGAAAATGAGACCGATAGGGAGGATAGATTTTAGACTTAGATTTAATTCACTCTGTATTTTACAAGTGAAGGAACAAATCTGTACCCCACAGGGATGATATATTTTTACTTATATTTATCACTAAGACTTAATAAATTCAAAATAGCAGTGTGGGCTGCAGAAGATTATACCTCTGATGCAAAGCGGCAGTTAGATAGGTATTTGGTAGTTTTGTGCTGTTGCTGTGAAAATGAGTTGTTTAGGAAGAAACACTATCTCACAACCGGCGAAAAACCTGTCAGTGAACTCCAGAAGCATTTTGTGTTTATTGCAAATTGGGCATTTTGGCCTCTGTTTTCTCAGCTACCAGGGAGGAAGTAATGGTCCACTTGAGGATGATTCGACGAGGGATTTAACACTTACATTAGCACTTCCTGTTTTTATCTACTCTATCTGATACAGCACTTCTGTGAAGGACTTTCATTTGTAAAATTTAGAAGGAGACAGTGACTCACACTGAGCAGCTCTTCAGTGTTGTATGCACACGCACAAACTGGTACACACTCACACAGTTTTAAATGGCATGCTTTGTCACACCCAGCAACATGTCACAGGGAGGACGGGGCAATTCATTCTTGTGGAGATGCTCAGTTGATTGAAGTTAGCCTTTTTGTATGGATCAGGGTGAGAGGGCTCATAGTGTTCTATTGAGTGGATTTTGTTAAAAATTAACCACATTTCATTCATGGTTCATTGTTCAACAATCACCTCTGCATCCAAATTGATTCTTTACCTGGAACATGACCCGTGGGTTTCATCCCAGGGGCTAAAGATGATTCGAGTGTAATTGACAAGTTTTATGATGGTCAAAGCATTTCTTACCCCTTGACTGCCGCTCATGTTTGATGAATCTCCACACACCGCCTCAGTCAGCACAATCACCGCTCTCCTCTCATCTCTTCAGTTCCTCTCCTGCCTTCTATTCTTCCACTCATCACCTGTTTGCTCTGATCTCTCCTTTATCGGCCTCTCCTCAGTCATCTTCATATCCGGAGATCTCGCTCTCATGGGAAACTCTACTGTGAGTAGTTGACTCAGAAACACTGCAGGAAATAACAGTCAATTGCTTTCTGATGACAGTACATATGTCCCAGCAAATTTGACTGTTTGAGTAAGAATAAGTATAAAATAAATAACAATGTAAAATAATGTTGTCATCTAAATATACGCTAACAAATTACACCAATCTACATGAAAATGGTCTAAATTTGGGGGACTGTATCAATTCATGTTTTGTCTTGTTTGATCTAACCAAGACAAGCATGATACAGGTGCAGGGCTGTGGCAGTATGATTTTTTTCTTACTTTGGAGTGGCGGTTTACCCCGACTGCCCAAATAATTAAATTTTATAGGACTTTATTTCAGAAAATTGTTACAAGCATAGTATTACTCCTTTATGTGTGTGCGTAATGTGTGTGGTCGCAGTAGTGAGGGAGAATTACTGAGAGTGACCGTGCTGCTTGCAAACCAAAGAAAAAGTTTAACAACAAGTTGTCAGTGTGGCAGTAAATGTACAGTGTAGGTTTAAGTGTGTCAGTTAATGAAAAGTCACACAGTTTCTCAAGACCAAGAAAAGTCTTGTCTCTTATTTTCCAACTGCCGAAAAAGTGAAGCGCATTAGCCCTGAAGTAAGCTGAGGAGGAAAGGCAAACAATAGCAGTACCTTTGTGCCTACAACATCAGCTCTTTCTAGGGTTGGGTATCGTTTAGATTTTAATGACTCTGATTCAGCTTCTTTTGGTTCTTATAGTTTCAGGATTCCAATTATTCAAGTTCTTTACAGCAGTGTTGTGTGTCTTTTTGAGACTTTGTAAAATAAATCCAACACAGAGTGTCCTCTGTGGTTATTTATCCATTTTTCAGTGTTTGAAACAGATTTTACTGTTGTTGTTGTTAGCATGTTGTTAGCTGTCCACTAGCAGTCCTTAGGTTTAATTTGTCAACCAATCAGAGGCTGTCTTTGTGACTTGTCATGTTTAACAGCGCTGATCTCAAACACATTGTACAATGAAATAATAAATAAAATTTGGGCAGTGATGAGCCCATCTCCATGATGGTGCAGTCATGCAAATATCATCACAGCCCTATACAGACTACCTTACTGAGTGGGTGAGCTCAGATTACTGTACTGTAGGTAGTTCTGTCCCCACCTCCCATCCTTCACCTCTTTGAAATCCATACTCACACCACTTTGCCTTAAACTCCTCTTCACTCCAAATGTTATTGCTTCCACCTGCTCCACCCTCTCACTGGCTAAGTTTATGGGTTTCCTATCTGACAGCATCTCCTGCACGTCTTAATTACTCCCTCTCTCTGTTGCTTCGATCTCTCCAACTACCCATTCTTTGAATGTCAATTTTTTTTTTCATTTTCCTCATATGCCAGCCTTTTCACCGAAATACCACAAGTCGCCCCCTTTTATTGGATTCTCAGCATGTCTGCATTAGTGTGTGTGCGTCAGAGGATTTGCAGTGTGCCCTCTCAAACTGAAGCTTTATGGAGTTATCCAAACCACTCACTCGCTGTACAAGACGTTTGCTTTAAAAGACAGTAAAAGGGCAAAATTAGTTTTATGTCATAGAGCTGTATATTATTGAGGTCGTTGTATAGATTTCTATACCATACGTTATCCAGAACTACACTCAACATAAATGCTTGTCTCAAATCATCCATTTCACCCCCCACACAGTTTATCAGACTGTGTCTCAGAAATAATATGTTCATGTAGTCCCAGCTCAGACCAGTAGCTTAGATGTGTCCTTTCTTTTGTTGACAAAAATCAGTCCAAAGGCCATTTTTATAAACATTTCCAGCAAAATTGCCTATATACGAGAGGATGCACAGAGAGTAAAATTTGGCCAATATTGTTTTTGTCCCTTTCCTTCCTTTTCTCCACAAACCAGGTAAATATGCCATGAGAGATCTGATCCATCGGTTACCAGGCAGTAGTAGCAGCAGCAACAATAATGCCACCAGCAGTGGGACCTCTGGGACCACAGGCCCTGCCAGCAAGGCCATGTCAGATGATACAGTAACTGCCATCTGCTGCGCACTGCACGAAGTCATCACCAAGAACATGGAGAACGCCAAAGCCCTGCGTGATGCTGGTGGCATAGAAAAACTCATCGGCATTGCCCGCAGCAAAGGAGACAAGTGAGTGTGCCATTACACACAGTGTCACAGTGAGAATAGAACCACTGAGCTATAATAGTAACACACTGTTCATCCCTGTGACTTAACATCAATTGAGATGCATTTGCAGGAGTCTCAAATTGGGTTCAGCAGAAATCCTCAAAGGGCATCTGAGGATAATGATATATTATAACACTTTATGGAAATGTATGTCATATGTATTTATAACAGCAGAACAGTTTTGCCTGTGCTGTTGTTGAAGTGCTTATTAGATCATAATGATGATATGTGCTTTGCATTCATCCAGATTAAAATAGGGCTAATTTTCTTCTCAGGAAAGGTGAAGAACACTTACTGTAACTCTGACAAAATAAGCATTGAACAAAGAGGAAAAAATGTGCATAATACTATGTTGTACCTTTTTTCATTCATTAACCATAAGTGCAGGTCGAGGGCGTGCAGGGGGACAATAGGCGGGATGTACCCTGCCTTTATGTCTTCCGTATCACCTATCAGCTAGCCTACATTGCTGTCGGATCAGACATTAATGTCCCATTATTTAACAAGGTGTGGGGTCAAAGGCTGCATTGTAGGCTTTCGCAACTTAAAATGCTGGCCACTGATTAGCCTTGATATTATTAGCGGATTTAAAGGAGAGATATGTAAAACCCTCACGTTCAAAAATGAGTACTACAGCCCCAATAGAGAGTTGGAGCTATAGACGGTATATTAAATATTTTGAATCTCTATTTTATACGCAATTTATAGTTGAACCGAGCTGTTTCCCCTGCTTCCTCCTCCCCAGACTTAAAGCTCAGGCAGTGTGCCTGCAGGCTGAAGGGACGCTAAACCTACATGAGGACAAATCTCTCACTTTGAGAGGCTAGTATTTCAACTTAGCTTGTTTCCTTAATCTCCTATCATATATGCAACATATCATGGTCATTATATGATTTAGTGCAGTAAATAGTAATATTACACACTTCTCCTTTATATGTTGAAAATAGTGCACCGTTATTTTAATTTCTGATATCTCCAGGGGAAAAAAAACATATTATTGTATTGTATGTGTTACACTGTTGTTCTCACCCACTGCCCGCCCACAATTAGTTCTTTTTTTTTTTACCCATTTAAATATTTCTGTATATATTTTTTAGCTGTTACACAATTTTTGCAAGTTACCCAGCAGGTACCCGTGGGTACCCAGCCAGGTGCAGGGCTCTGATTTGCATGTGCCTGGGGGAAAGAAAGATGATCTGTCACCAAGAGGGGGCAAAATAAGAAAGCTCCCTTTTTACTTGCAGTGGCTTTTCTCATGCCCAAGGACAACCAGTGCTGAATAAAAAAAGTTTAAATCCTAAAATGTAAGGTGAAAGCCAGGGGAAAAAAACAGATACTCACTACTGTATTGTGCTATACCTGTCAAGGCATCATTCAGTGCACCCCACACTGTCAGTAGTGACCAGTGCCTTAATGTGACCACACATCCATCATTCATAACTACGCCTGCCTTCCCTGTGACCATTCATCCACAGAAGACAGCTGGAGAACAACAAGACAGATGCAGCAGGAATATAACTCCTGTCACCATGGGAGACTGAGCAGGGTGTTCTGCCTAGCTGCTATGGTAACCAGCAGGTCAGGGGTTGCCATGACACCGGAGTGTTATCAGACAGAGGTCAAACGTTCACTTATTGTTATGGAGAGAGACTCAGTCTATTTAGGGAACTGTGCTCAAGGGTACCATTATAGAGAGAGATGAGGGGCTGGAAGGAACCTTCATAAGTGCAAATTTCACAGTGAGTGTAGTTAGCTGCTAATAGCCCACACATCTTAATTTTCTCAGGATAGGTACACTGAGGATAAATGCTCCTTATCAGCCGTACCATGCTACATTCACACAATTACACACTTTGAGATTGGGAAAATGCCCATTACAGTGCTGTCATAGATAGCCGCTGTTTACTGAATTCTTTCAAACAGAAGGAGCTGAAAAATACAATGAAATGAAACAAAAAAAATATATAAATATTGGTTTATGACCTATACATTTGAAATGGTAAATGCCAGAACATATCCTCAGAATACAAACATGTGTGATGCTGATATCTGTATCCTCAGAATACAGATATCAGCATGGTCCATCCCAAAAATATTTCCTTATTTTCCAGATATTAGAATTTAGTGCTTCAGCCAAATTCAGTGAGTAAGCATAGTCTCTCACTGATTAGAATCATTGATGGTGTTTTTTCCATGAAGATCTGTTTCCACTGCAAAATCAATGACTTGTCTCACTATTTATTTTTTTCATGTAACAGCTGAGATTAACATATTATTCCCTCAGGATCACTTTATTCATGTGCAACTATTATACCTTTCAGTGTATTGTGATTGTACTAGGTTGATGCAGTGGCTTCCTGCTGATACCATTACCTCATATAGTAATGTTCAAAAAGACTGTACTCTGTTTACTGGGGAAAAAACCCTGTTTCCAGGACAATTTTTGTTAATTTTCATGGACAAATGGAAAACGAGCGTCTCTTCTGTTTTCCTCTGTAGCTGTTCAAGGGGCAGGGCTTATGAACTGACTCCTACTTGAGTCATTTTTCAGCTAAGTGGCAGGGATGGGACCATTAGCATGGCAGAGAGGGTCATTTTAAACTCATCTGGAAACTCTCAGTTTTTGTGCAAGGGGAATCATTCTCTCCTGAGAAGAGCAATGGCCCTCTTACTCTTAAAGCCATCATAAGTGCCACCGGCCTGCACACATCTTGTGCAGCTGGTAGAGACAGGGGACAGGATGACATAGCAACATTATCCAAAGGAATGGGGTCCAGGAGAAATAACACTCTCTCTTTCTCTGTCTCTCTCCAGACACTCAGCAAAGGTGGTGAAGGCAGCCTCTCAGGTCCTCAGCAGTATGTGGCAGTACAGAGACCTGCGCTCCCTCTACAAGAAGGTAGGATGTAGTACAACCTTACTATTATTGGCATGCCCATACAGTAACTCTAAGGGAAACATTTGTTTTCTACTTATCAATGTCATGTTTGTTTGAATATGGCTAGTGGCTGAAGACATGAGATCCACAGCAGTTGAAGAATTAATGTGATGCCCATCTCTGCAGAAATAATGATGAGATAGGTCTACTGTATGTGCATTACATAATGAATTTGTCATAGTTTACTTTGTTGTGGAATTAACTACCTTGAACTGTTAAGTCCCTTTTCTATACACATGTGCTGGCATGGCTTGACTTGGTTTGATTTTCATCTCGATTACAACAAGGCAATCATCTTGAAGGTGTGTCTTTTAACGCTTGTCTTGAATCAAGTGGCTGTAAAACACTGTGGTATACACTTCCATTCCTATAAATTCCTCACAGTAAAGGCCTCCCATTATTTTGTTATTTAAAAGCTTTTATAATGAAGAAGCATAATCAGGAAATGCTGTGTTTTTAATCAGCAGTAACTTAACACGATTCCTATCCGAAACGGTAAAATGAAGCCGATACCTGAAAGTACAAACAGCGACACAGGAAAGAAGCTAAACTTCAAACCAAAGAGATGCAGTTAGAAGCTACCACAGTACTGTGAACTGAACACAACAGATATTTTTAAAAACACCTTTCCCTCTGGTCACCTGCAGGCATGAGGTGAGTCTCACAACGCAGGAGGAGAAGTGGGGGTCACCACAGGTTGGTAGTGGTGGAGGATACCACACCACAACCCGCTTTGAGAAAGGTTGGGTGCACTTTAGCTCCATTCTGGAGATGGAGTACAGCTTTGTGCATTAAAAGTGGTAATGGAAATGTAAATCAGTGTGGTCTGATTTCACTCAGTTAAACTAAAAGTGACAATAGAAAAGCTCTATCAGGCTATCTTCGTAAAAAATTAAATCAAAATTTGTACTCGTAATTTTAACATAAACCAAAAACCGAACTGTAAAACAGTGCAATTAATCACATTATCATATATCTTACTAGAAGCATAAAGCTATCATAAATTTTCAGTTGCAAATCTCCTCTGATAGTGGGCTCTGATAGCGATGTGAATAAATTATAGAAGAGTTTGAAAAGTATTATGTCTATATATGTATACACCTATGTCGTGATGGAGCAAAAAAAGTAACAAGCTTTGGCAAAAAAAATATCTGGCGTTGCCTTGTGTTAATTATATATTTTTTTTTTTGATGGAGCATCCCAGTAATTTGTTTTTTACTTTGTAAAAAAAGTAATTACTATGTATGGCAAATTGGCCTTGATCTGTCTGAGGATGAGCTATGTTAGGATGAGCTTTTCACTTTCACTGAGGTAGATGTTGAGGATGATTCTCTGCTAAAACTGTTTAATGAAGCAATTAAAATCCACACTTTATACATGTTATCATTTACTCTGAATGGTAAGATGCCTTTCTGTATTTGGACAGCTGAAGATTTTGGGATTGACCTCTACATTCTTGAATTCCCAGCTGAAACCTCACTGGCTGAATTATGTTCTTGTTTTCTGGTCAGGACTAATCTCTGTCAGGATTTGCGGGTGTCTCACAGACTCAGAGTGAATCTCCGTTGGCTTAAGCAGCTGCTAAGCTTAGCTAATTCCATCCTGCAATCGACAGCTTAGCCAAACACTGCCAATGCATGCCACTGGCTGCCTCTATCAGTCAGCAGTTTCTATAGTTTATGGTATTGATTTAGTGTTCACAAAATATACAACTGGGAGACAAATGGAACTATCATATTTATTCCTGAAACTAAGCTTGTTGCATCTATTATTATTACAAACCAGTCCGTACCATAACAGGTGCCAGTCAGGTGATATAAAGGTGATCCATGTAAAGTATATGGCGGTATATGGTATTTGAAACAAAGAGTAGCTACATTAACAGAGTGCTGGTTCAATTCCATGAGCCTTGAGGAGGCTGACAATCTCAGTACACCAGTGTAGCCTACAGTGGGATTTGTAGGCTACAAAATCCTTGGAAATCCTTGAAAATACTTGAATTTTAATTAAATTTTTTCAGGGTTTGAAAAGTGCTTGGATTTTGGATAAAGTGCTTGAAACTGCTTGAAATGACAACAACTCCACCCAAGCCTCCCTTGCCAATCTGCATGTGTGGCTACACTTAGACGACAGATGACAACATGCTGGCATGTTTCCATTTCAATTACCATTGGCTGGAAAATGACAAATTTTTTAAAAATGAAAAGCATTTCATTGAAATTGAAGGAAAGGCAACACTTTACAATAAGGTCCACAAAATTTTGAGTAGTTACCAGCGAACAAATGAGTAATGAATGAGGAACTAACTGCTAGCGGACCATTAATTAGTAATTAGTGAGTCATTTCTAGTTTTGTGTCAGCTGGATCAGAGTTAACCAGGAACCATTCATAAAGAAAGTGGTCACTATGATCAATTCACAAATATTCATAAACTAATCATTACCTAATGATTCATTAATATAGGCTTTCCCAGTGTGTTCTCTAGTCTCATCTCATCATTATCTATTATATAGTCCTCCTTTAGGAATTACTTGTGAAGATTATTAGTGAAGTACTTCATCAATTATCAAGTCATTCTTGATTCATTCCTTGCTCATTTCTTCTTTAACTAATTATTAGTCACTAGCATCACTACCATTTGATTTAGAGTAACTCATTAACTAATATTTCACCAGCAGTTAGGTCTTCATTCGCTCATTTGTTCCTTTGTAACTATACAATTCTGTGTACCTTAATCTAAAGTGTTACTGAAGGAAAGATGAAGTGACTGGCAGAGAGGGAAGTTCATTTTGTCATTAAATCACCACATTAGATCTCCTTCTATACAACCTCACTGTTATCATATTTATTCAGCAGATATTGGTTTGGAAACTGGCCAGTGTAGCCTGTGTAGTTTATAACTTTACATAGGTGTGTCTTCATAAATGCTTAGAGTTTATGTTTGTGTGTGTAACCAAGTGCTTCGGTGTGTATGGGGGCCTAAACCTGCAGGCCTTTTATTTGTGTATAGTTTTAGATTGTTTCTGGTGCAGTATATATACGCTTTTGCTGTGTGTGTGCTTTCGCCTCGAGGTCAGCCATAACCACCTCCAAACAAAAGAATAATGGGGTTTTTCTGGGCACCATCACAACTGAGCAACAGTGTTTACAGAGGAATGTGGATCAATAGCTTTGTGTTAGTCACCAGCCTTTTGTTTTGGTTGTTTTTTTTTTGTTTTTTTTAACGTATATACACATACAAACACACACACACACACAACAAGCAAACATCGACATTAGAGGTTATTTAGCCCATTATGAAGACTGAATGGCGTTAATGCTGCTGGCTACCAGGAAACTGTAGCTCATTAATACAGCAGCTAACTTGTACCTCATGAAGAATGGCACAAACAAGCAAAAAGTAAGAAAACCATATAAGGTCTAGAGAAACGATGATTGGTGTGTGTGCCGCTCTCACTCAGACACACTCTTTTATCTCTCTTTTTTCACACAAACAAACACTGTTGAAACCCACTTTCTCCTCCTCCAGCGCCTTTGTTTCTCTTCAAATGACAAATACCCGCACATACTTGCAACTTGATTAAAAGTAATGACAGATGTTCTGCTCCTTTCACTTGTCAGTAATGAGTGTTGTTGAATAACTGCCACCAAGGTTATCTTCCATTCAGCGCACTCAAACTTTGTAAGCATAATCGACAAGTTCCACTGAGATATTTGGAAATATTAAGTAACACATTCCAGGAAGGTGTCCTTGGCTTTGAATGTGTCTTTTCATCTCTGTGTGGAGAGAAAAGACAAGAATGAAGCTGATGATGTATTTGAACTGCATGCTTGTGTGAACATTGTGTATACACTTGCGTAATGTAATGGTCCGTAATGCAGGTCCTGAGACAAATCATACCTTTGTTACAGAGACGATTAGAAGTCATTTTTTGTAAGTCCAGGTCCACTCTCAAGTCTTTGAGCTGGAGTCCAAGTCAAGTCTCAAGTCTCTTATGGTTGTATTGAGCATTCTGTCATCTGCATCTCCATCTGCTGCATACTATTCAGCCTGCTTAAAACACTGCATAGCTATATCTAAGGAATTTAAAGCATATTATCGTCACTTCTTTGTCTATTAGCATACATAAGCCATGATTAGTTGTTTGGTATCAATCTTTTCTCCTGAATATAAAGAGGGTAGCTAACAATCAATACAGAATAAGCTCCTTGGTCAGAAGCCAGGCCTAGTTAATCCATCACAAATGGTGGCATTTTCTCAATGGATAAAAATATAATTATATAATTTTGTTTTGTGTTTATTATGGTGGAAACACTCCTACTTTTGTCCAACATCAACACCATATGAAAGTTCAGAACTGCGTCCATAGCAACAGTCTGTTCTTCGTGGCAATGGTCTACTATATTACTTTTTTATTCTGTTTTGGTGGCGGATATTTATATTATTCAGTATTGTCCCATATTCAGCTTTTAATGTGAAATCTTTGTTGAAAGACATTCAACAGAACATCAAGAGAGATTATTTTCACGCTGCAGCAAGATCCATTTCAACAAGTCATTTCATCTTGTGTTATTTTCTTCAGATGATAAACTCGGATTTCCCACTTGAATTTCAAGTACCTGAGCTTCAGTTTTCAAAGATGCTGTCAAACCTCAAAAAATCTTGAAAGAAACAAGAGTGAGCTGTTGTTCTTTAAGGTTATGACACGTATATTAAGAAATGTCTTGGTGTTAATGCAGTAGAACTAAATTGCTCATCCAGATGACATTTTGTTTCACCTGTTTTGAGAGCCAAACAAAAAGCGTTCCGACTCAGAATCTAACCCAGTGATTCCTTGTAGGATGATGTTACAGTGCAGACTCTCTGGCAGAGTCCAAGACTTCTGACTGTTACTGCAGTCACTTCAGGACAGGCCGCCCCATGGCATCAGTATGTCCTCGCCTCATCCTGACGACTGTGTCCGTCTCTTCATTCGTCATCCTCTCATCCCCAGTATTACACCGAAAAGTATCCCCATGTGGCCCCTTGGAGCCTCATCTGCTTCACACTTCTCTAATCATTGCCACTGGATAGCATTACACTCGACTGGATGGCATAACACTCCAGTGATCAGACATGAAGGACATTGGCTTTACACGGCAGCCTGGCCCGACAAAGGTTGCTTCATTTTTTTTGGATTATTTATTTATTTGTTCATTTTTTCACCCCACCCATCTGTGCCTCAAGGGCCATTTTTTGCCAGACTAGAATTTAATAAAAACAGATTTTAAATGAAGGAAACAACTTGCCTAAGATTGATGGCCACACATTTTGAAGCAACAAAATTAGTTTTGCATCTGTCTCATTTGATGCGATGTAAACAATTGACTGAAAAAAGACCTTTTCACTCCGGACAAACAACAGAATACCTCATCCATCATCTTTAAATTGAAACATGATATCATCTGCAGTAAAAGATGAGATCTTGTAATGCAGTTAAAATGTT
The DNA here is from genome assembly GCA_034769285.1 of Lutjanus argentimaculatus. Lineage (NCBI taxonomy): Eukaryota > Metazoa > Chordata > Actinopteri > Lutjaniformes > Lutjanidae > Lutjanus > Lutjanus argentimaculatus. The sequence goes on along the minus strand of JAWZSL010000009.1, from coordinate 22,173,683 downwards.
GCTGTTATCAGGACAAACTTCATTAAATGCAACACAAACAAGTTAAATGATCTAATGCACACTTTTTTGACACTTTCTAAGCAGTTAAGTTGGTTAAGCTGCTGCTTTATACTATATACAGTCACTCTAAAAATTACTTTGAAAGGCTTACTATTTAATGCCTGAATTGCATGAACACAGCCTGGTTAGTGACAAACCAGCCTAATTTTATAACTGTGGAAATTGTTGCGTTAGAGGATCCAAACTTTGACTTTATCGCCCAAGTCCAGAGCTCGAAATAAGTGACTTTACTGCTAGTATCCCTGCGCTACGTATTAGGTCATGGGTGTTAGGTGCAGCAAAAATCCTGTTAGCCTCCAATCCAAACACGGATTAGCATACAATTTAGACGGAAGTGGAGTCGGGTGTCTCTGCAAAATGTTTGCAAGGGAAAGAAAGAGAGAGTGGCAAAAGAGGAGAAAGCAGGAGTGAAGTGTGGAAAGAAGGTGAGGTAAATTCTTGAAATTTTTGCAGTTTGAAAATAAGCATGCTTGAGCTGTGTGTGTGTATGTAGTTCTGGAAAGAGGAGAAAAGTGTTGGGTCAATAATGAGTCAGTTTGAGCTGTGTTGGCAAAGACTTGTTTGCTTTGAAGTCTCGAAGTAATGAGAGCGTTTTGAAACTGCGTCGAAGTTATGGGCGTGGGTACACGTGCGTGTTTGTTTCTGTGCCAGTGTGTGTTTTTGAAAATGTGTGTTTTTGTCAAAATGCAGTAAGAAGAGTTAATCACTTCCTACAGCAGTGCCATGGGAGCAGCGAGAGTACGGGAGAAAGAAAAGAGAATTGCAACAGAACAGGGGGCCGGGGTGCCCAGCAGTTTCTGAACGTGCTAAAACGAAAAAGTTGAGGGCCCATAAATAAACAGCAAGTGTGTATGAAAATAGCATCTGAGATGACTTGAAAGATCAGTGGTGCAGCAGTCATTAATAAACCAAAGCCAGAATCTGTTTGTAGCAACACTAGCTCTGACTGGAGGATAAATCATGTATAATAGTCTCCAGAGTGTGGTAAAACTCTACTTTTACCCGAGTTTATTTGGATTATTTGACAAGATGTGTCCTCATTCGGTGTGTGTTTCTGTGAGTGTGTGTGCAGTGTTTCATCTAGAGTTCCTGGGAGGGAAGCCACAGGTCATCTTTTAAGCAAACAACAAATGTGCCGTACTGTGTGACAGGGGAATTCTGTAGAAAGGAAGGACTTGAAACATGGTCACTTTGTAAATAAACCTATTCTTAATAGGACCAGAAGGACCGAATTCTCTCTCGCGCTCACACAAGCATATGCACTCTCTTGCACACACACACACACTAGCTAAACACTGAATTTCATACTGTGTATTCACACTGTTACACTTTGTCATATCCCTGTTCAGTGCGTAATTTCTGTCGGGCTGCCGTGCCTCATTTCTTGATAAATGATCTAGCTTGGGCACTTAATCAGACACTCTCTCTCTCACATACACACACACATACACACATATCATACTCACACACATACATCACAAACACACACAAATCACCAAAACAGATACAAACACATATGACAGATGGGGTTGAGGGTCAGAGAGATGCTGTGTTTGTCACACGTGTGACAGATTTACAATATGTCCCAGGGATGTCTAATTCAGCATGTGGGCGTGTTTGTGTGATATGAGTGAGTAAAAAATTTGTGTGTGAAGTGTATGTGTGAGGTCACTGATTGCACAACCTAGTCCTCTGCAGAATCATTGCGCACACAGAAATGCTCAGGAGATTCCTGTAAATTAAATGGATATATTTGAAAGGAAAGTGCCAGGTTTGTGCCACAAATGTCATAATTTGTTGCTGACAAAGCTGGTAAAAATTGAGTATGACCATCTATTTGTAATGAAACAAGCATTATTCAATAGGTGCTCAATGCTTGTAAGTACTAACAAATGCTAGGGTAACACTTTTTTCAACAATTTGAAGGCGTGTGTATAAGACTGTCATTACACCATCATAACCATGTCAAGACACCTGTCATGAGCATGCAGGAATCTTTACGAATGTTTATGACTGTAGTATTGTCATTCGGTCAATTATGTCATTTTTAATGCAAAATTGACATTGTTTAAGATCTGTTCAACTTAGCATGTCCCCTTGACCTCTGATGACATATTATGGTCATTGATTGAATGACCAGTGATTTATATATCACAGACAGATTTCACCTTTTAAGAAACTGTTTAGCTTTATGTTTTAACATCACATCATACAGTTATATGTGGTCAGGTTTGACACTGGCCAGCATGAGACCATTATTAAGTGTGTTGTGAATATTTTCCTTGACCTCAAGTAAAGTGGTACATTTTGGACTTGTTATAAAGATTTCATTAAATGTTATAGGGCCAGTTTAATGACAGGGTGCAGCACCAAGGTGATTTACAGAGTTACCTGATAGACATAGAGCAGTTAGCTAACCTAGTTTACTTGTTGCCAAAGTAAGCTAACCGCTATCTGCTGTTAACTGTATCTGATGTTAGCTAGTTAGTTAGCTTGGTGAGCCATACAGCTACAATTACCGCTGAATCAGCCCCAGGTTACCAGGACCAAGCAAGAAAACTGAATTGACCTGTGTTCCCTGTCATCAAACTGCCCACCGTCAGTCTCGGAGGCTGTGGTCACTGTTCATTCATCATTCGCTGTGTTCCCGTTGTAGTATCCCAGGTATCCCAGTCCGGCCACAGTCAGCTTGAATAGCTGAATGGTGGGGGCCAGGCTAAAGTGCCAAGCAATTGGTACTATGCATGTGCAGTACTCAATAAAGATGAGAAATAAGCGAGATGTGTCATGTCTTAGTTACTTTCGTCATCAGCTCTGGACAAAACAATGTGTTTAATTCAGAATGTTATTGATTAACACTTTTTGAAAACAAGTTTTAACATCTTCAAGATGCAATATGTTTTTTAAACATTCTTTCACATGGAATTCAGCAGTTTCCCCCACCATTGTCATATGACAGTATAATGTTAATGTTAAAACATGAAGCTAAATAGTTTATTTAAGTTTGATAATTTCAAGTTGTCATAACAAAAACATTTTTGTCTTGATTAAACTCAAGTTGTCATAACAAAGACATCTCAAACAAGACATAGTTGACTGAATGACTCTTAATGACAACAATCATAAATATTCATAGACTCCTTCATGTTCATGATGGGTATCATGACATGGTTATGACAGTGTAATAACAGTCTTATGCACACCCCTTCGAAAAGTGTGACGAATGCTTGTTTAAGTTTATTTGCAAGAATAAAACAATGAGATTCTCCTCTTCTAGACGGAGCTAAAATTAACCCATCACCCACTGCCATGCAGGGTAAACAGAATAAGGCAGTGCGAAAGAAATGAAATACTTCAGTAGACATCGAAGCGACCTCAGGCCTCAGAAGCTGCCTCTGTGTTTTGCCTGGTATCCCTCTGATGTGAACTAGACAGGGAGAGACAGGGAGAGACAGAGAGAGGAGATGGAGGTGTGTTGAGATAGCCTGTCTCAGTGTAGAGGCTAACACTAGACACAGAGGAAGAGCTTCAGCACACTCCTACAGTATTCTGAGCCATTTGCAATAAATGCAACACTATAATAAAGGTCAATCCTTAAATCTGCAGAACCACAAGCAACCAAAATAAAGAATGCAAAGGTCAGAGACAGATTATTTCTGTGGGGATAGATAGATCGTGTGTGTGTATGCGAAGGGCTTGTAACTGTAAATCTGAGTGTGAAATGAGTGAGAGAGAAAAAGAAAAAGATCGAAGGACTGAAAAAATGACAATGTTCAGTGGTCACTGAGGCCCAGAGGGGACCCACCACTCATCATGTGTAACCTTTTACAATTTTTGCCATAATTGCTGTCTGGCATGAGTGCCGCCAGACCACCACACACACACTCTCACACTCACATATATATATATATATACCTCATTTGTTGGGGCAGTAATCGCTTTTTACCTCGCAGTCCCACGACCTTCAACTAAGCATCCAGTGATGGTGAGAGCAACAGGCAGAATGGTTGCCTAGCAACCCCTTTTTTCGTCTCATTTTTACAGTAGGGGCTGAAAAGCGAGTTCGAGGCTGAGTGTGAGAGAGAATGAGGAGCTGGGTGGAAAAAGAAGGCAAACAATTAAACATGGAGAATAGGTGAGAATCAAATACTCCACATGGAGCTTATGCCTGTAGGTCATAGTTGACATGTTAGCTTACAATGTAAAGTTTCACAGTGCACACTTGCACTGAACAAGCAGTTGTCCTTGGAAATGGTGCAAAATGGTGCTAGCTGCTGTCTGATTTGGTCCCATATGAAATTTTGATGTTGATTTAATATTTATTGAACCCACTAGACCTCACTGACTTGCTGGTAGGCCAGACATTGCAAACTAATGCTGTGCAGCCAGCCATTGTTCAAACCCACAAAATCTTATTTTAAATTCCACAAGTTTCCAAAGACACCAAGTATATCAGGCTGAATCATGGAGAATCATGGGTTTTAATGATTAACACTGTAAACATGATAAAAGAGCTGGAACAACAGGGTTCCTACTCAGTATGGAAAAGTATGGAATTTGATTTTATTTTTGTCAATATTAGGTCTGTATAGTATGGAAAAATACTATTGGTTGTATTCTGTTTTCTAAAATATAAGATTGAAGTGTGAGTGTTTTTCATGCTGTTTGGAACAAACTGTTTACCACTGTGTGAGAGAGTGCAGGCCAGAGCACAAGACAAGAAATATGATATGATATGATATATGATGTGACTGAGCACACACTCGTAACGCAACACAGTTCCGCCCCAAGTGCCTTATAACTGAATCAAATCCAAACATCCACCACCAGATGAGTTTGAAAGAAAATACAGCAATATCTTTAAATCACATATACATATCACCACAAATAGTGATTGTCAGAAAAGTAAACAGACTATCCTTTCTTTGTAAGGAAACCAAACCTTAACCTATGGTTGCGTTCATTGTCTTTTCATTAGTATAAGTAACACTGGATGCTGGATGCTGAAGCTAGATGTAAACTTTATGCAACATCGTACATCTCCAACAACTGGAGTCACAATCTCTTGGTAATTATTTGTCAATTTAATGTAAACAGTTGGATTTTAAAACCATGTATTTGCATAATAAACATCTAGCTATTTGTACTCAGATGTCAAATATGGTCTGAAAAATCTACAGAAGAGTATGTATAGTATGCAAATATGCAATAAAGAATATATAGGAACCCTTGAACAAACTGATACAGAATATAATGCTGTCAGCAAGTGTTGAATATAAGGATTTTTTCCACACTTAAAGCTGATTGAGAGAGAAAAAAGAAAAGAAATTCTACATTAAGATGTAAAGTTCATTAATTTATGTGGACATATAATAAGTGTGGAATTTATGGCTGATGACAGCCATTTTGATACTTTCTTTTCTATACTCTGCTCTGATTATAATCAGTCTTGTGAATTCATATATGGTAAAGTTTAACTAACCCTTATTTGTCTTGGGGGAGGCCCTTAAGGACCCCTGTGGATCATTCTTGGACCTCATTTGTGAGCTACATATATAAGCAGCAGACCGCAGACATCATTCTGCAAAATACATTCATCATTCAATATTCAGTGACTTTGTTCATTTGAGCAGCATGACAGTTTGACAGTGTCCAATTGCACAGTGGTCCAGTGTACCATAAGGAGGTTACATGGTTTATAATGAGATGTGTTCAGGAGGGAAAGAGAGAAAGAGAATATGAAACAAGGTGAGTGAGACGACTGAAGGAGTGGTGGATAAATAGACGAAGTGGAAATGAGGGAGGGATGGAAAGACTGGAAGAGAGCTACCTTTGAACTACTGTGTGTCAGAGGATCCAGCTTTCTATTAGTCCTCAGTGCTGTGCCAGGAAATAGGAGTCAGGGGAGGACATGGGACTGTGCTCACTCCAGCCCACTTCCATCTCTCTCTGTCCCTCTCGATCTGCACCCCTCCCTCTCATTACCTCTCTCCTCCTCTTGCTATCTTTACCCTCCTGTCATTACTCTCCCTCCATCTCCCTCCTCCTCCTCCTTGCTCTCATTACTTTCTGTCATCTTTTGTCTTTCCCAGCTCCTGCCCTGTCTGTCCCTCCTCCCTTTCTTTCTGCCTCATCTCCTCCATCTCTCGGCTGTCTCCTCCTCTCCAGCCTAACTGTACTGGAGAGATTCACCTCTCACCGTGTACTCACAGCCGCCGCGGTCCAGCCAGCCGAGCCGAGGCCCACAGACACTAAAGCTATGATGGAACATGTCTCCATTATCTTTTATCATCTGCTTGTGTTTTGCTTTCAGAGGTACCCAATTATCTTAATGCTAAATTGAATTTGGTTCCAGCTCTGTGATTGTTGTTGACTCTCATAATCCATTTTTATGAAAAGGGCTTTGCTCCAATCACTGCTAAACTAATACAGATACAAAGTCACTGGATTGGCAGTAATTATGCTTGTGCAGTTGTTAGTTGTATTAATTTTTTTTACAAGGACAGTGGGGTATTCACTAAGCTCAGGCTTGGCGCAAGTATGTTAATTTGTGGTGTGTGGATGCTTGTATGTCCATGTGTGGGCGTCCAGAATAAATTTTTGACTCAAGAAATCCAATATTGGAATTCAGTTTCCCAAATAAATGTTTTTTTTTTCAATAAAACATGTCAAATATGCAGAAATCCACACACAACTGCTTTTTGTGACAGACAACCAAAGACAGCAAAGACATACTTTTTGCCCTTGAACATTTCACTGTCAGTGTGATCTTTTCTGATATGCTGATTTGAATTGGTGCTTTGAACTCCAAAAAATGTGTTCATCATTTCCTATGTACAAAATTGGATGTCCTCAAGTTGTGTGTCATAGTAAATAAAAGCAACCATTGTGCCCAAAACTATGGCCTTCAAGAGTTCGTCTATGCTTTTCAAGGAGTAAGTGCTGCAAAATGGGTACATGGAGGGTGTTATCTCAAACCTCTGCAAATATAGTTCTGTGACTCCTCAGTACTGAATCAGTGTTTCAGCCATTGTTGAAGTGCCTCTTCCTACTGCACACTAACAAAACTGTCTCCGTCATTGAGACTGCATAAAATGTTTTTTTTAACCCACTGGAAATTACAAATCTGCTCTAGCTTCTAAGTAGAAGATTGGTGAATGATACGCTCAACAAAAATATGAATGGAACACTTTTGTTTTTGCTCCCTTTGTCATGAGCTGAAGCAAACGATCTGAGATTTCTTCTGTTCACACAACAGGTTTATTTCTCTCAAATTTTGCTCACAGTTTCATAAAGATCCACTGTTGTGAGCACTTCTTTGCCAAGATAATCCATCCAACGGGTGCTGCATATAGAGGTGCTGATTAAATGACCGGACAATCAGAGGCAGAGTAGGGCAGGTCATGACTTTGCCTTCCTGGGAAAGAAAACTGGTATCTGTAGCTCTATGTAAAATAGCCATAATTCAGAACCTAATAAATGCCTTTTTTCAAGCTAAAATGCACTTTTTTTTAGTGGCCTTTTATTGTGCACAGTCCAAGGCACACCTGGATCTTGGCAAAAAAGAAGTGCTCACTTAAGTGGATTTTAACAGATTAAAAGAAATAAACCTTTTGTGGGCACAGAAGTCATATCTTTGACTTCAACCTCTGAAAAATTAGAGAAGAAACAAAGGTTTTATGTTTATATTTTTGTTGAGTGTAGTTGAAAAATAAATATTTCTAATAATAATTGTGACCATTATAAACGTTTATCTAACCAAATAGGGGGATTGATCATTTATTAAGCTAAAATAATGTTATTACAGTTATTTCAGTTTGATTTAAAAAACAAATATTATAAGTTTTAGTTCTCATAAAAAATACAGATGTCATAGACACTGTTTGTTAGGAATATTTAAAAGGGAAGTGGCTGTAGACTGTTTTTGTACACATCTTTGTATAATGGGAAATAATAATTAAAGAAAAACTCTTCACCAACTGAATGTTGGATTTTGTGTTTGTGCAGTTACTCATAACAAACGGTAACCAATTTCTTCTTTGTTTTTGTGTGTTTGTCTTGCAGGATGGTTACTCCCAGTATCACTTTGTGGGCTCTGCCTCAACGATAGAGAGAGACAGACAGAGGCCCTACTCTTCCTCACGAACTCCCTCCGTCTCCCCTGTCAGGACGTCCCCAAATAACCGCTCTGGTGAGGAACACATGACACTTACAACACAGAGATGTGTATGGTAGTGTATGCATGTGTGTGTATTTTCTTTCTTGTACCTACATTTTCTTAACAGCCATTTTCCATTTAAAACCTTTCAGTTAAGGAAAGTTTAGCAAAGTGAAAGCCCCCTGCTAAAGAGGACTTTTTAATTTAGAGTTAAGATTAAATTTAGTCTAAATTTAGATTGGTGTAATCTCACATGGCCAGACATCTGGCTCAGCAAGACCACTGGGGTCTTGAGAAGTTCAGGTGCAAAAGTTAGTTAAACGGGGGCAGAGACATTGTGGGCTGTCATCACCCGAGAAATTAAGTGGAAATAAGGCCAGAGCTGATGAGACAGAAGTAGTGAAAGGCAGCACAGCAGTCCTACAGCACAGCCAATCAGCTGCCTTGTCATTGCTATTGATAGGATTTAGAATTTTAAGTTGGAAGGTTAAACAATATCAAGGTTAAAGAGTGTGACATTTATTGGCAGAATATGACATAAATTGAATAATTGAAGCTCACTGCTAGATGCCACTAGATCCTAAATACTGCTCCTTTAAAGCAAACAATTAGCTTAAGAGCAAGATAAAGGGTTTATTTGTTTTAGTTTCACTTCTAATTCCATAATTTTAGCTAGATGTGGTATGATAGGTATTAAAGGAATAGATCAAATGTTTTGGAAATATACATTTGTGTTTTCTTGCTGAGAGTTATTGATACCACTCTCATGTGTGATTGTTAAATTATAAGCTACAGCCAACAGGTGATTAGCTTAGAGTAGCATCAAGACTGGAAGCAGGGGAAACAGCTGGCCTGGTTCTGTCCAAAGTTTAAAAAAAGCTGCTTATCCACACCTCTGAATTTCTAATCACATCAAAATTATATGAAGTTTATAATTTGTTGAATTTTGTATTTGCATTATCCCAAATATTTGGGATAATGTAAGTACATAATACTAATAATGTATAATAATATATAATGATAATATTTGGGACTCTAGCTTCATTTGTAAGTTCCTGCACAGAAAATAGAATGGTATCCTTCTAAACTAGCCTAAATGTCGAATTATTTCTTTAATTGATTGTATGATTACTGAAACAGGGCAGCAATATTATACAGGATAAAATATATGGTTATTTGATTCTAGATTAGGTTCAATTATTGTGAAAAAAAATCTTCCTTGCCATGTGTTCAGGAATGAATTTATTCCAGCAAAAGGTGCAGAATGTACATATGTGCATGTGCATGTGTGACATGACTGCAACCAGAGGGTACAACAGGTAGCACGTGGATACTAATGAGCGATAAACCAGTGGCATCAACATTTACCAGTCGATCAGTCTTTACACCGGGGCTAAATAGCTGTTAGCGTCAGCGCTCGCCACCCACAGGCTTTCATGCTGTAAAGTATGATTATCGTTAGCCTTTAGCTTGAGCCCATTGGCCTTCATGCTTAGCAAAGGGCGCATTAGCATTAGCTGTTAGCATCAGTAGTAGGAGAGCCTTTAGCTGTGCTTTCTCCACACCGGGCTTAGCAAGCTGATGAGGCAGAAAAGTACTTTTCCTTCCTCCCGGCTTAGAGAGGTCTTCAAGGACCCAGCTAACAGAGAGACAGAGGGGGTGAGGGTGGGAGAGAATGTGTGTGTTTGTGTGTGTGTGTGTGTGTGTGTGTGTGAGGGAGAGAGAGGAGACAGAGAAAGAGGGGAGTGAGATAAACAGAGAGGGAGATAAAGAGAAAAAGCAAGGAGGCGAGAAGAATTAGGGATTGAGGGATGGTTAATGCAGTGAGGAGGAAGTGAAGGATGAGGATTTGACTTTGGCCAGCGACATTGAAAATAAGGAGTTTTGAGATGATTGTGCGCTGAGAAATTTGTGTATGTCAGTAGTGCGGTGGAGGAGGAGGTGGGGTGAATTGCTAGAAATGACTCCCATCTTCTCTCCTGCTCCTTCCCTCTCCACACTCATCGCCTTGTGGTCATCTGCCCCTTCTTGTTCACCCGTTTCATTCCTCTCCTGCTTCTCCTCTTTGCGGTAATCCTGCTTTCTTCTCACCTCTCCCTCTGATCTCTCACTCTTTACAGGCTTCCTCATGCACACACACACACTCTCATAGACACACCATGAATCTGTATCTCCTCTCTGCATATGCTCCAGACTGCAATCCGGCCCCTTAGAGATGGATCAAAGCAGGAGGAGTAATGATGGCGTGCAGGCACACAGGGAGAGGAGGAGTGAAAGAGATAGAGAGGAGTAGGGGAGGCTGCGAGGACGGCGAGGAGACAGAGGAGATACAAAGGGAGAGAAAGACCTTTGCATCCATCACGGCCCCCACAGGGTCCTGCTGTGTTTGGCGCTGATAGAACCAGTCTCCTAGGCTCTCATATCCAGCAGTTGCAAGTCAGGTCCCCACGGTAACCGTAACCAATAGTGATGGCGCTGTCTCTGGGGGTGTCTGTGACAGGTTTGAGCACCTACCTTAATGGAATCCACTGCAGAGAATTAAATATCAAAAGTGTCAAAACATTATAAAAGCCTGTAGCTCCTGTCTTCCCCTCTTTCTCTTGTTTTAATAAATGTTTGTAATTTCTTTCACCAGAACCAAATAGTGGCTAATCATGTGTACATGCTTTTGCTTTTAATGTCAAATATTGATGAATTGGCTCAAAAAAGCTACTCCTTTAGTATTCAAATACATAAAATGAGAGTCCAAGGCACTCCAAAAACACTTATAAAGCCTTTATTCTGTTTGGCTGGTTGTATTTGCAAGTGTTTTGCCCCGCTGTTATTATCAGGGTGTACTGTAGGAGAACCGCTAAAGAGAACAAAAGCTTTTTTATACTGGTTCTTGGCGAGCCTTACATCTCTTTTTTGTTGGAAATGTTTCTGCTTGCGCAACTGAGAGTGATGCTCTCCATTAACCGTGTGTATGTGTGTGTTGGGTAGTCACACACACATACACACACACAAACACATTGAGTATTGATGCACATGTGTTTCTCTGCAGTATCTACAGTCCTACAGTCATCTGCAGTTCGCACAGCTGGGTTCATCAGGTCCAAAGAGCTTATTTTTAGAATGTCCTTTTCTTCTGAGGGTATAGATTATATGTACTGTACATGGTGGGTAGTTACAGAAATGTTTAGCTAAGATGGGGCTGATAAACAGGAAGACAGGATCCTGGCAATTCAGTGTGCCAAGATAACCAGACAATCATGTGTACATGTCTTTGCTTTTAATGTCAAATATCAAAGAGCTGGATCAAAAAAGTCATAATTTAGTAAGATTAGTTAGATAAATCAGTTAGATAAAGTGGGATTCCTAGGCACTCCAGAAATCACTTAAAATGCCTTTATTCTATTTGGCAAGGCATATTTGCAAGTGTTTTGCCCTGCTATTATTTCTGCTTGCAGAACTGAAAGTGGTGCTCTGCATTAACCGTGTCTTAAGGCATTTATGACTACTGCAATTTAGTAGTCTTCAACTGCCCCCAAAAAGTAGTTGAGTAGTTGCTTAGTCATTGGAGATATGTCATATTTTTGGCAAACCATTAAAAGATTAATGCAGGTAAGACCAACTTGGGACTAGGTGAAATAGCACAGTCCTTGAAGCTGTTTACAAATGAACTGCAATCTGACTGGACTACACCTCCAGCAAGCTTGTCTGAGATACGATTGGAGATACGATTTGATTGCAGTAAAAATGTGACTGCATTCTTGAGGGGATAGCAAGGGTCTTTCTTTCTCTTACTAACCTAAAGGCAGAATCAGTAGGATTTGTCCAAACTGTTCATAACAGACCAAATAGATAGTTGATTGCTGAGTCCCATTCCCAGGACGTCAAATACCAACGTTTTGGGTTGGTAAAACGGCCCAGAAAATAAGGACATACAGGCAAAGGGCAGGGTCTCTGCAGACACAGACACCACCACACATTTCCAGTTGTTCATGTGGGATTATGTTTGTGTGAGTTTATACATTGTTATTTTCAGGAAAAGGATGCAGCAAATTATCCCTCTAAATTCTGTTTATTTAGCATGTCAGATGAATCTATGGTGATGGCTACAATGATGCAGTATGTCTACAGTCCTCAAGTCATCTGCAGTTCTCACTGTTGGGTTCAACAGGTCCAAAGAGCTTATTTTTAGAATGTCCCTCACTTCCGAGGGTATAGATTATATATATAATCTATATCTATATCTATATAGATATAGATGTACTGTATGTTTGGGGGGTAGTTACAGGAATGTAAAGCTAAGCAGACTGAAGGGGCTGATACACAGGTAGGCAGGATTCTGGCAATTCAATGTGTCAAGATAACAGGGACTGAGTAAGCACTTTAAATATGCTATAAGGGGATTACATTATGACATGCTGGGTGTATGTGCTGGATCTGTACTTGTTTGTGCATGTGTGTCTATGTATGGCTGTGTACAGGCATGTGTGTGGCGATGCATTCATGTGTGAAAAACAGATCTGCTCTCAAAGCTTGAGAAAGTGACAGAAATAGAAAAATTGTGAGGTTTGAAACAGATTTGAAATTCCAATAGGATGGTGTTAAAGAGGAAATCAGCCATGAAGCTCAGCTGCCCTGTAAAGTTAATAGTGTAGTTATTAAAAAAAAACACAGAAATATGAGGCCAGTCGTTAAGGGTGGGGATCTCTTGGCAGCTCACAATTCGATTCAATGATTCATCCTGTTGCATCAAAATTTTTTTTATCTATAAATGATATTTTTCTCATTTTGTGACTACTTTTAAAACACAGCAAATTTGTAAATATCCATAATTAGTTTAGTTAAACACAACTTGCACACAGTGTGGCTCTTGTCCAGGTCCCTTTTCCCTTCAGCTTAATAGAGGCCAAATTGCTTCCATACACTAGCTTTTAAGCCAGGGAGGGACAGTCATATTGTGTCTATCTGCAAGCTGCTCATGCTCAGCCATCCTCATCAAAACTCAAGAAGTAACCTATTTTAGAACAACACAAGTCACATGTTTACATCCATTATGTTTCACCATCCAAATAATTAATTAATTCAACTGTAAGTAATGTACAGCCCGGTCTGACTGTTACTGGTGACCTGTGATCATAATTTTGAGAACTGGGTTTTAAATTTCTGATTACTGACTTTTCTGCATCAGTTCATAATCTTTCAAAAGCAATTTTTTCCCACACCACTACTCATCATAAGTATACTAACTGACACAATAAACAGTAAAGCAGCAACTATGATAAGCCCAGGACACATCTGCCAGTGGCTTTTTATTGTACTTCCACCATGTTTGTCTTGTTGCCTTTTAGGCAATATGCTGCTACATACTTGCAGACTGTCTGTGGGGTACAAATATATTTTGCAGCACAAAATAGGCTGGGCGATAAAACGATTTTGATATGTGACAGCAAAAGACATGTAATCAATAACAATGAGAAAGCAGTTCAATAAAATGTTTGATACTTCCACTTAAATGCATTAAATGCAAACCACTATGAATGCAGTAACAAATATGCCCCAGCTCATAAATAGCCTATCATATCCCTTGATAATGGAGCGTGCTACAAGTGACGCACATACAGCCAGTCATTTTACAGGTGTGTTGTTTGGTTGCACCATCAACACATGAGAAACAGTGTGGAGAGACACGTGATGACAACAGAAACAGCGAGGAGTGACAAAATGAGTGCAATTGGCTTTTTTAAATTGGACAGCTATCAGAGGGGGTCTCGCACAAACAGAGGCAGATTGGAGTAGAAATGCTGCTCCTACGCGTCTAAAGGAGCCAGCTGAGGTGGAGGAGCTGGAAAGTGTTGCTGAGGAGAGGGACAACTGCTAGGCTTGCTGCAACCGCATCCAACCACTGATAAGCTGAAGAAAAGGGATGGATGGGATGGATGGATGGATGGATGGATGGATGGAGTAACACAGCATGTCGTCATGAGCTACATGATTGTTAATTATCAGTATTGACCGATATGAAACTTTACAATTGTGATAGACTTTTCAGCTATCCAGGCCTAGTGCAAAATTCTCCATTATGGTACCCAACTCAGTTAATCTGTAATTGAGCTGTATAGCTTGCTAGATACAGTAAGCATAACCGTAGCGACGGTGGGAATGTTTGTTAAACAAAGAGTTTCGATTATTTATGGTCATACATTTCGTGCGTGAAGTGGGCCTCTTTTAGCAACCCACCAATGGCAGTTGACCTATTTTTTTTCACATTTGGTGAGTGGCAGGTTTTAGTTTTGGACCCTGGTTGTAACACCTTGTAACACCTGAGATTCATTTTATTGAAAATATGTTCCAGATGTGAAATTTGATATTCAAATAATGTATCCAAAAACTGGTGTGTGTGTGTGTGTGTGTGTGTGTGTGTGTGTGTGTGTGTGGTGTGTGTGTGTGTGCGTGCGTGTGCGTGTGTGAGTGTGTGTGTGTGGAATTCCTAGAAGCCCTTCAACATGCTGGAGGTGACCCTTTATGCTGACAAGCTAAATGATGAATAATGACTGTGCACCTTGAAAGACCAAGACACACACACACACACACACACACAAATAAGCACACAGAGTGTGAAGGCACATGCTGTTCTGGGTTTATTGCTCATTATTTTGTGTGTGCGTATCTGTGCATGTGTGTGTGTGCGTGCATGTAGCGAGCGCTCCAGCCTCCCCCAGAGAGATGATGAGTCTAAAGGAACGCAAGATGGACTACGATTCCACGGCAACCAACGCTGGTTTCCATAGCAACAAAGGAGAGCACACATCCCGGAAAGACGGCATGGCAGGTGCGTATGTTGTGTGTGTGTGATGGAGAGATGGAGAAAAATTAAAGGATTCTGTTTTATCCCCGTCTTTATCTGTCTTTCCCTTTTATTTTCATTCCATTTCTCCTCTCACCCTCTCCTCTTGTCTGTTTTTATTTACCTTGCACTTTTTATTCTTAGTCACACGTTTTGGTTATTCTTCATTTTTCTGTCCTGTATCTTTCAATCCCTTTTATCTCTATTCTTTTTCTTCCTCTCTCTCTTTCCATTGTCTGTGTTTCTCCTTTCTATTCTTTCATCCTCTCTTCATTTTTTTTATCTTTCTCTCACCATGTTCTCATGAGGCCATGAGGGACAGACTAATTGCCAAACTTTTAGACAAACTGCCGGAAGATTTGGACTCTAATTAGCTGATATTTGACTAAGCCAATTGTGGAGTTTCCCACGGTTTTGTTGGTCTTTGAATTATTATTAATAGCAGTCATAGTGATACTAGTTATCTTTATTATTCATTCCCATTTAAGTGTTGACTTTTCCTTTTCTATCTTCTGTCCATCCAGTTCAAGTATCCTGCGGGACATCTACGTTGTTCCGAAACTCCTACCTGACTGCCAGCGATGATATCAAGCAAAACCAGGTGAGTTTATGGTGCTCTATAAATGTACTACACACTTTTTTATATGTACACACAGTCACACACCAGCACAGCAGGTTTTAGCAGTGCATGCGTGTCGTCAGGGCTCCCATAAATTGGCATATGCTGTCATGACAAGGTGGTTATTAGGAGAGAGATAGCAGCCTGATGGAAGAGGCACACACACATGCGCACACACAAAAGGTGTCTCACTGTGATAAGAGATGCACTGGCAGAGTATGCAACAGAGACACGCCCTCAGCTCAGGCAACCACTGCAACCTGAAACCACACCTGACTGGCTATTAAAATCATTACCTCAGTTGATTGCACTAATTATTTGCTTCTGTTTCATGACTCTGCTGTTGAAGAGGGAAGATTAACAGAAAACATCATAGCCTTTGACTAGGAAGATTCTAACTGAAAATTTCACTTCTTGATCATCTGTATTAAATACTTAATGTATGTAAGGTTTGTTTGTCTGTATACAAACTTTGGTTTTACTGCTGGCAGTAAAGGGATTCAGATTATATGATGTGGGGTTGTATGAGGTACTTGTCAATAGTCAGCTACAGTCGATGGGGGGTTGGCACGCCCCCAGATAGGAGAAGCAGAGAGGAGTACCAGAATGGAAACTATGCAATGAACTGCTCTGGACAGGGTCAGCAGCAAAAGCTTGTCACTTAATCCACTTTAAAAACCTAACTAAAACAGTCAATATCAGTTTAACTGTATGCTATATTTAGAATATTTTCTATGCTTTACATTGCCATCAGGCAGCCTTTTCTGATAAGGAACAACCATCATATAAACCAAATATTGCTCTCTACAAAGCAACCAAAGACCATCAAAAATCAGTAGTTTTACCTCCAGAATACAGGAGTTGCTAGTTTACCACTGCCTCAATCTGTTTTCATTTCTGTTAATGTTGTGTTATTGTGTGACTTCGTTGAATCCAAACTATCCTTTTAAAACACAGGCGTCAGTAACACAGTAAGACAAACAAACTAACCAATTAATACAGCAGTAGACCAGCAACTCCTGTGTTCTGCAAGATAAAATCGCTGATTTCGCTTAGGAAGTTTGGTTGGTTTGGAGAGAGTGGTATTTGGCATATATAACAGCAGTGTCCTGTCTTAAAAGGCCGTCTGATGGCAAAGTAAAGCTGTGAAAATATTCTAAATGTAGCATACACTAAAAATTGAAATAGATTTTTCTGAAGTAGACCTTTTTTTAAGTAGCCTAAACATCTTTGGCTGTTCACCCTGTCCACAGCTTAGTTTCCGTGCTGGTACTCCTCTCTGCTTCTTCAAACTGTCATCTACTGTAACTAGTACGCTGACTATTGATAGTACCTTGTACAACCCCTCTTCATATAATTTAAACTATCCCTTTGGACTACACAAAATAACTGAAATGAGTGTAAGAAAGGTTTTTTACGCATACAACTGTATTGTCAGACACACATCTACATGCAGACACACACAAAACTAGCCTGTGAGAGTTACAATGTTAGAGGTAAATTCCCCCCTTCAATACCTGCATGTAATAGAGAATTCACAGCATGAGTCCCTTCCAATTGATTCCTGTCTGAGCCTTTTCACCCGTACTGCCTGCCTTTCAAACCCTCTGCTCCATGTCCTCACTCTCCACCTGCCACTCTCCCCTCCTCTCCATCTCTCCACCTTTGTCTCCTTCTCTTTTCATTTCGCTCCCACTACCCACATTTCTATGACTCTCCATTCTTGCTCGCTGCACTTCACCCCCATCTGCCACTTCCACTGCTCCCCCCACCAGGCTCCGGCCCAGCCCTGCGTTGTGCCCCCACAGCCTCAGCAGGACAGCCCGTCAGCAGCCGTGCTAAAAGACTACGACCCCTACCCTCCCCCTCCTTCCTTCCCCCAGCCTCAGCCGCCACAGCCTCCGCCTCACAGCCAGAGCCGGAGCTTCGACGAGGTCTACTACGAGGACCAGGGACCTCCTCCACCTCCCCCATCCCAGCCACAGCCGCAGGTCCAGGCGCAGGCCCAGCCTCAGGCCCAACCCCAGCAGCCTCCGAGCTCCACCGGACCACCCCGAGACCCGCGGGAAGACCTGCGCATGCATCTGGGCCTCAAATCCACCGGCAACTACGTAGACTTCTACTCGGCCTCTCGGCCATACAGCGAACTGAACTACGAGACCAGCCACTACCCGGCCTCGCCTGACTCCTGGGTCTAGTCAGACTATGATGATGGGGGGGCAAGAGAGAGTCTGTGTGCGTGTGTGAAAGGGATTATTTTTGCAAGCGATCAAAAGCAGATTAACACAAGGGAAATGGGAATTTGTAGCTAGTGGCAGGAAATTTGTGTTCGCTAAAATAAGGGTGAAGACGGAGCTAGATGGGGTTACGAAGTGAAGTCAGGTCGAGGTGACAAAGAGAGACTGTGCATGTGCATGCCGACATTTTCCTTTTTTTTTTCAGACCGCTTTATTTCTTCAAAGTCAGCTCCATTGCACCGGTGAGTGGATAAGGTGGGAGTAGATATGAAGAAGTGTGTTTGAAAGGGTGAGAGAGGAGTGGGCAGGGGAATATAGAACGACGAGGAGAAGAGAAAATGAGCAGGTGGAGAGCATACGCAGAGGCCTGGAGAAGAGGGGAGAGATGGGATCAAGAAATAATGGGCAGCGGATGAGGGTGAGCTCTTACTCTGTAGGAGCAGGAAGTGGCCTGACCTTTTGTTGGAGACAGAGAGAGGAAGAGAGGGGAGACAAAGATGGCATGAGGGTCCTTGAGGAGGTCAGGAGGAATAAAAGCACAGAAAAAGATGAAAGCACATCAGGCACAAAGCAAGAAGTGGATGTTTACCATTTCACTCAAGTGACAAACGTAGCACTGCTTTTTTCCTCCCTTTTTTGTTGCGATGGCCTTGCTGCCTACAGAGGCTGCTGTTTTTTTTTTCAAGGAATGTCATCTTCAAAAGACTTTGTCTTCATTCTTTTACATCTTTTTTTATTTGTACTTTTCTAAATTTTCACTTTCAAAAAAGCATTTTTATTTTCCATGTACAGTTTAAAGGTGATATAGTGTGTATATTACACATGTTTTTGATGGGGCCACTTATGAAATTATAATTTTTTTTCCATGACTGACTACTGACTGAAACAACAAAAGCAACAAAAATATGTGTAACACGAACACAAGAAGCAGAAACGGCAGACATCGCCAGGATGGATGTCAGTGGACACCTTTGTTTTTGCCCTTTTCCTAGCCAGAGAGGAAACCCCTGCAGTATTTGTGTTTTTCTCTCTCAGTCAAGTGAATTTCATCGTGGACATGCTCAAACGTCAAGAGCAGTTCAAGGATTGGCAGCGCAGCATCGACTCCAGAGTCCCTGTCAACAAAAGTGCTTTTTCACTGCCTAAAGAATCTATGTGTATGTTTAAAGCACACTCTCTGTCTTTGGAAAGGGTCGTCTTTTCCTTTTGGGGAGCTGATATGTTTGACCATGTCAACTTTCAGTGGTTTCTCATCATCACTTGTGCATAGAAACAAACTGGTCCGTCCAACAAGAGCCACCGTGAATATTGTACATCTCAGTGTACAGTAGAGATAAAGAGAGAGAGACGTGACATTGTGCCAAACTTTGACACCTCGCCGGCCAGTCCTAAAGGACTTTAAAGGGACATTCTGTCAAAGTTTACAGACAATGACTGGATGACTCCCTCTGCTGTTTGTAACTTTGATTTTCTTGTGTTTTGATCAGGTGAAGCCGTACTTATTGCTGGGGATCATGAGTAACATCTCCCTCCCATAGATGTACAGACCTGCCTCTCTGTGTTGGCTGAGCATGTGCAGGCGTGCGCGTGTGTGTGGACACGTGCGTGTGTGTGTGTGAGCGCGCATGTGTGTGTGCGTACGAGCGTTTGTGTACGTGTGCATGTATGTGACAGAATGCGTGGTCCGTGTGTGTACACGTAAACTTGAGCGAGCGTATCTATGCATGCATGTGTGTAGTAGTGTGTGTATGCCTCTGTTGCGTGTATGTGCGTGTGCGTTCCTGTATAAATCAGTGTCCAAACAAGGCATTCCTACCGACAGTTTGTCCAGTTTTACAACATGAAAAACCAAGGTAAAAATCACTAGAATGAATTGTTGATATAGAATGACAAATCTATGAATATATGAATATAAATATAAATATATATATATAATTTTTATGTGCAGATGTCAGTGTCACTAAATGCAACAAATGTTCGCAGAGAAAAAATGACTATGTGGTGTACAACAGGACTCTTGTTCACTTGACCTAAACGTGGAAGCTGCTGATCAGGCCCCCCCCACCCACCCCCCCACCCTCCCACCCCAATCGAGACAAAAGAGAAATCCCACCTGAAGATGCTCAGGCTCTGGTGCGAGTTGTGTGTAATTGTGTGTCCATGCTTCTTAGATGACCCTGCTGAGAGAGGACCGTACTTGAACACAAGGAAAAATAAAAAGACTCTTTGCAATCAAACACCTTGTGATGTGGTTTTAGACAAGGGACGTCCAGTTCTTTCCTGAATTAGCAGCTCTGTCAGGGCGTTTCATCGCATTTTTAAAGTATAAAGTGTTTCTCTCATAAAGAAAAGTGAATCATGTGGTGTATGGTGGGGGTTAATCTAACACACTTTGATGTGTCTTAGGTTAATTCACATGTTTGTGCTCTTTCTTTCAGCCTCTTTTTGTTCAAAGGGGCTTCAGGTGACTTTGAAGATCTAACAGAGTTAAAACCATGATGTCAGAACTTTTTCCTTGCCACAGCCCTCTGTAGGTTTCTGAGTCAGACTTTAAAAGCACTTCTGTAAAAAGTTGGAAATGTTACACATAATGAAGTCGTTCGCTTATCCAGTCAGGTACAGCCAAGAGATACTTATTCAGTACAATTTTAGAAGGTAATACTGAAAATATTGAATGTATTGAATGTATTGTATAAACCGATCCCATACAGTAAACCTTCAACGAACAGTACCTAAAAAAGGTTTGAATTACCAGTTTCAGGTTGTATCTGCCATGTGTTTGATGCAACATCTGGTGTGTCTGGTAGACAAGACATGATGAGCGCCTTAAAATATAATCCAGTCTATTTAAAATCACAATTTTATCACAGAGTTAAAGAGGCAATCTACTGATTTTCAGTTTACTCATCATCAGGTGTACTATACAGGCTGAAAAACAGCTGTGTAATGTCAGCGGCTCTGGTGAAGCTTTCTAAAGTCTGAGAAAATAAGCCTGTGTGGGTTTTATCTGGTTTGAAGGGTGTAATGAAAGACACAATCAAGTGTAGGACCCAGGGTTTTCGGGGCTTGACATATACCAGGGGTTCCCAAACATTTTCATATCAAGGACCCCCACAATAAATGCAAATCAGACCACAGACCCCTAATTTGAGAGGATTTTGTCTTAAGAAGTCTCCTGAGTAATATTTTAGAATTATTTTTACAGGGCATGAAATTAGCACCAGCCAAAAGGCTGCTAAAATATGCAAGTGGATCGTAGATTTGCTTCATTCACAGACCAAAAAAATCTATTGAGTGGCTGCTAAAATCTGAACGTTCCCTAGACATTTACCCGGTGGACAAAAAAGTTCATTTTGCACCCTGAATTTGAAGATAAAGACTTCATAGTAAATCAATGATCAAAAACTTCACAAAGCTATTAAATTCAGAGCTGAGTATAGCAGCTGAACTGAGAATAGTAGAGTGCTATTTACAGATGCTCATGCTGTTGTGACTACACCTTCAAGTAGAAAACATAGCAGATCCATTTTAAGGGAGATTACAGGTATTTTACAGTAACAACCTCCTTAGAGGCTGTCAGGTGCCTGACTCACTATATTCTCACATTTCATATTGTCTACACATTATTCTGGATGACAATGGAAAACATCTTGAAAGACCGCTGAGTTGAAATGTGTTGCTTACAACAGTGTAATGTTGTTCTCTCACCAGTTTATGCATTCAGATTTTGAAAATAACAAAGCAGTCACAGGACATGGCCTGCTTTTTAAAAAAAAATGTTTGAAGAGATTTTAAAAGTATTTTATGTACAGAGTTGCTGCAAGTTTGGACAAGTTGAATTTAAGACTTTTTAACACCATTATGAATGCAATTTAAAACCATCATTCAGCTACCAGGGTGAGAATCAGTTTATTCGTCCTCAAGTAGCCTACAATAGGATTGTATGCACTGTGTGGGTTAGAGCACATAAGATAAGAAAAGATCAGAGATGCAACACAATGCAAACAACGGCAATAAATTCAGACTGCTTTTGGACAGACAATTTACCACTGTCGTCCCCCCCGGGCTGACAAGCAACACTGTTAACATCTTGATATCAACATCTGTTCACACAAACATATTCGCCGGGGATTTGACTGACAGGCGTGTGGGAGCATGTTGTATGATAATGCTTTGGATATCAGCCCTGTTCACACTTGTGCTGATAATGACCCCTTTCAGATGCCGTAGAGTTAATGTACTTACACAGTGTAGCAGTGATAGGCATGTATAAGCATGACAGGGGGGCTTAATATTTGAATATGATCTTTCCCCCAGAGTGACAGCAGTGGGATGTGGTTTTAATAATAATAATGTAGACGTGGAAAACCAATGGAAGGGCTCCTACACCCACCAGCCTCTACTGTCACGTTAATGACAGTGGGCGGACATCAAAGGCGCAGTAATGGAAATTCCCATTTTGTATTTTTCCCATTGTTTTGTTCACAATTTTGTGTCACCCCCCTACGACTTTGATCCCATTCATCCACATATCCATTCTGAGATTGAACTGAACTTGAAGCATATTAAGTGAATGAGGCTGAGCTGGAGGTAGCGGCATTTGTTACAATCCATTGGAATTCATGTCTCCGCCTCGTCTCTCCCGCCCCTTCCCCCTTCTTTGATGCTGTCTAGGTTAGGCCAGTGAAATGTCGTGTTGGGTAATAACTCCATTGCGTTGATTATTAGCCTTCACAATAGAGGCAAGCCTCCACTGTCTGAGCACGGACCCATAGTGGAAGGCTGGTGTAACTTAATGTGGCATGAAAATAGCTCCTCAATTTTCCTGCACACAGCCTTTCTAGAAACTGCCCTGTTCCACCCTGCAGATGCCTCCGGCCTTCACTGTTTCACTCCCCCTTTCCCGCTCTCCTCTGATAGCGTCCCTGCCCATTCAGCCATCACACACACCTTAGGCCAGACTCAAAGGAGGTGTGTGCGTAACGTGCGCATACACATGTATGTGCGCGCAGGTGTATGTCGGGCCGAGGAGGACGCAAAGGCGGGATGGGGGTGGGGGAGCACAGAGTGAGATGTAAGGGAGAGGGAAGGAGACAGAGATGTAGTGGGGAGCAGGTGGAGGGTCTGTGATTTATACTCCGAGGATTTGAGCGTGAAATCAATTTGTGTTTAAGGAGAAGTGAGGCTCCATGGAATCACTGTGTGCCACAGATAGACCTTGAGAAATTAATGCTCTCATCTGAAAGGGAAGGAGTGGGAAGGGTGGAGTTTGAAGGAGAACGAAGGTGAATGGAGGGACAGTAGGATGGAGGAGAGAGGAAGATGGAGAGGTAGGAAAAGGAGGGAGAGAAGAAATAGGAAAGGATGAAGAAACTTTTGAAATGATGGAGAAACTTCTGGCATAATACAGTATACTGAAACAAGAGACTTGTTGGACCAGTTTTAAGAAATTACTTCAGTTGGTAACACAAGTTAATACATTTTTTTCAAATCAAGTTAACAAGTTATATGAACACAAATGCTTTAAGTCAGATGTACTTAATAATCTGATTGCTTACAAATCAACAGTTTGCATTAATGCAACCTAAATTTAAGGCGGGTCAACTTAAAAGTTTCCAGTTTTCCAACTGAATTATTTGCTTCGCCCAAATGTAAAAGATTGCTCCCTAACAACTTAATAGTATAGTTTCAGAAAAAGTATTTTTTATAGTAACCTTAGTGTGTTATTTTAGTTTATTTGAATACACTAATTAATAATAATATTCAGAATAATAACTAAATAAATAATGACTATAATTGCTAATGTTAGCATGACTTAACATTAGCGTGACTTAACGCTAGCTGGTTTCGTTCAGTAAGTTTACGAAAAATGAAACAAAATTTAACCAATTCAGATGGACCATTTTGTATCTAATGTAATACAATATTTGATCACAAAATATAATTTTGCCTAGCATTAGACTTAACCTTTCTGAGTCACCAAGAGAAAATGGTGGCACAAATCACAAAAGCAGAAAGATAAGTGGGACTCAAAACATCACATTGCCTCAACTACTAGTGAAATATACTTTTTACAGGTAGCAAACAGTGTTAGTAGTGGCAGCAGCAGAAATACAAAGTCTTGGAAGCAATGTTTTGGATAAACTAGAAAACTTCAGATTAGCTTTTTGACTTATGAAAAAATAATGGAAAATGAGAAATGCCCCAGAAAAACTTACGTCTACTTAAAAAAAAAAAATCTAAAATTTCCTCTATTTTTCATTCGCCAAGAGGAGTCTTTTTGCCTGCAACAGCTGGCAGCTGAAATTAGGGCCCTGTTCAGGGACAAGCTACAGTTCAAATCATATGGGTGGTTGTTTCTAAAGCTCTGAACACATCACAACTTAAAAAGTTTTTCCATTTGCATGTACCTTGAGACACCTCTGGTTTATAGCAGGTGCAAATGATCAAATAAACAGAAATCTGTGAGTGACACTCACGGTCCACGGTAGCAGTAAGTCGATTTATTATTCAAAGTTGAACAGTCAGTGTTGAAAAGAAAAGGCTTGTTTTTATTTGAAACTAATTTATGTTACTTAGCCCTTAAACCACTTTGTCCACTCTGGGGCAGTGGCAACAAGCTGTAAACACAACATTGACATATTATCCACCTTTCATGTTGATATGGTAAACTAGTTAGCAAAATGCTGCTTATTTCCATAAACATTAGCATTCTTCTGAATCATGTTTCTTGCAACCTGATAAATGTCAGTCCATATTCACTCTACTTTCGGCTCTCTTATTGGTCTCTACCAAGTCTTGAGGAACGTCTTTAGCTGCTAAATCTCGTACGTTCACGTAGTCTACAGTGTGCTGCAAGTAAGGCAGGTAGTGTACTGTGGATATCTAGAGCTTTTTTTCCTAAAAAAGCTGCATGCCAAAAACAACGCTATAAGAAGGCTCTTAGTTAACTTGTATGTTGGGTGACTCTTAGTGAAAATGAAACAGAACAGTGGTGGGCTGGAAATCCAAAACAATAAGCTAAAAGATGTCATGCCACCCTGTTGAACTCAGTGGAACAGCAGAGATTTGTGATAATTGCGGGTTCTTCTACGAGCAGCTCCTTTCACAATACACAGTCACTGATCCACAAAATGTTGTGTCTGCTATGTGTGGTTGGATTGCTAAAATGGAAGCGTTGGATTTGTGTTTTACTGGCTATAGTGTGTGCTGAGCTTTGCTTCTGTATAAACATGGCTGAGAAGCTACACCAAGAGGTAAAGAGAAGGATGGAGTGTGATTATGGAGACAAAATTACAGGAGGAGGACTAAGATTAGAGGTGATTGTAGAGATAAAGTACAGGAGAGGAGAAGGAAGAAAACATGGTTTAGCAAATAAGAACTCTGGAGCAGTCCTCCCAAATTCCCACTTATTTGAATCAAGTACATGTACCTCTCATTTCTCATTTCCCCTGCTGTCATAAATTCTGCTGCATCTACCGGCTAAGCAACAGAAGAAAAAAAATATGGCAGAAAGCCTCCCCACAGCGAGATGTTCACTACTGTTTGACATGGGTGTTATCATGGTTCATTAACACCTGCAGGAAGTGGCAGGATGTTTCAATTTGATCCTTGCCAAGAATTCTTTCACAGAGGGCACTTAGACTGAACAGTGCTGATTAATACAGCCGAAGATAGCCACAGATAATCAGCAGTGATGAACAACCTGTGTGGAAAGCTCAGCGGGAATAAAAATTCTCAACAAAACATCACAGCTATGATGAAAAGCTACATTTCAGTGAATGAAGAGGGGAGACATTTCATGTGCAGTCGTGTTGTTTGGTGTTCTTTACAATTTTTTTTTTTGTTAGTTTTTGTTTTGTTTTGTTTTGTTTTTCACCTGTAATTGATTTTCATGCAGTATGACCGAGGGCTGCCTGCAGACATGCTGGTTATGGTGCATTAAGGCATTGGTTCTCAACCTGGGGGTTGGGATTGCAAGGGGGGCATGAGATCACTTCTGGGGATCGCCCGATGTTATGGAGAATAAAATAACATGATGAATGAAGAACAGGAAGCAGCTCTCAGTGCTGTCAAACCTTTAATGACATTTAATGCGGCAAGAACTCAAAAACACAATACAGCTGAGGTCAAGAAATGTAACAGCCACCTCACTGATGACTGAAACTATAAACCAGCACAATAACAACAATTACCAACACAAACCACCATTTTATGTGGGTCATGAACACCAACCGTGTATATTCTCAGGGGTTGCTGCCTTGAAAAGTTTTAGAACAACTGTACTGAGGAATTGTAGTGCAAGGGAAAGTCAAAAAGATGATCTGTTTAGATTTGAATAAAACTAAAGGGTTGTCCACACCAAAAACAACAACTGAATATATATTGTCCACAGACTTCACCATCCACTTACAGTTAGAATGATTTTTAAAGGATATATAGATATTGTTATTGTTTTAAGTGTGGAAGATCCTTAAGACTCGCCACAGTAGTGGGTCTGAGGTATACAGGCACAGTGGTGCTTTGAACTAAATGCAGCCATCAGCATGTTAAAATGTTCACAGTGACAATGTTTAAAGTATAAAGTCAACCATGTTCACAATCTTAGTTTAGTATGTTAGCATGCTAACATTTGTTAATTAGCACTAAACGTAGCTCAGGCTGGTGGGAATGTCATTAATTTTGCAGGTATAGAGTGCTGCAGGAATCTAAAGTCCAAAAGTCCTAAAACCCAGAAATGAGTTCCCATATTAGCACTTTCAGTTCCCTCGCCTTAAAGCCAAAGGGTTTTTTTTAATGGGTTCTTTGGTTAAATGCCTGAAATAAGGTTTGTGGTTAACACAAGCTCAAGAGATCTTAATGTTTTATTCTAGGACATAAAATACATCAGTAAATACCTCATTCATGAATTCGGAAGCTTTCTCATATTTTTTTCATATCTTACGTGTCAGTTGCCAACAAGTAGCTAAATGAGACAACAGGGTTTGTCTGGGACATCATCATCATCATGCCAAACACTAGTCACTTAGTGGTGGTGACGTTAAGTCATGGGACCATAGTGAAGTGCATTTATAGGTGCTTTTTACTTCTGTTTGCCAAAGAGTTTCTTTTCTGCACAAACCCAAAATCCAGTGGAAAAATCCCATTTGCTTTTTGTGGAGGGAACCAGAACGATGCTAAATTCAAGGCTGGCCTACAAAAATACCTCTCCTCTGAAATGCTCTATTTGGTCATAAACCAAAATATTGGACAAAATAAAATTTTGACGTCATGGCACTACATTAAAAGTTAAGAGATCATCAGACTTATTAAAATTTATCCTGAGAGGGACATGAATGACTGTACCAAATTTCATGGCAATAGATCCAATAGTTGTCAAGACATTTGATTAAAGGGAGGTCACTAAAGTCATTAGGCTGCATACTCTTGGGATCATGAATGTCTGTACAAAATTCCATGGTAATTCATCTAAAACTTTTTGAGACATCTCTGTGGACTGCTCAGCTAGCAGAGCGACATTGCCGTCCCTAGAGTCATGCAGCTAGCATGGCTAAAAAGTTGTTTTTTACTTTATTAACACAGCAGCCACTGAATTCGATCCACGATGCAGAACAAAGCACAACCCGGGCACCTTTCATCATACTGAACAGAATCCATCAATAACACCAAAACCATACAGAGATGAGTGAGTATTTTGCTCTCAGACGTCTCTGTGGTGCCATTAAAATGATGGTTACCTCGGGTGCACCCAGTCTTCTTGAGACAGCTGGAAAACTGCCCTCACAGTATGGATCTGACTTTTCTACGAGCTTGTGAGAAAAATCAGCTCTAGACACACGGTTTCCTAACTGATCTTGAGCTTAGCCTCTTTATGGAGGAAAATGAGCGAAGGGAGTAAACCTGTGGGGATCAATGCAGCATCACGTTATTGATAATCAATCTGCTGGTGGCACAGATTCTTCTCTATTTTCTGTCCTCACTTTCCACCTTGGTTCAGCTTGACTGTGATTGACATGGACACATGAAACCAAGTGTATGCTCATACGGATGGTTCTCTGTCACATGCACACACTAACATGCACACACACATGCACCATAAGGCTTCCTGTCAGGTACTGAATAGTCAATGCTGCAGAGCAGAGAGGAAGCCTTGGTTATTCATGTGTGATGGTGCTGCTGCAGAGGACCCAGCTGGCTCCCACCGAGCTACGTCAGTGTGGTGTGTGTGTGGTGTGTGTGTGTGTGTGTGTGTGTGTGTGTGTGTGTGTGTGTGTGTGTGTGTAGTGTGTGGAGAGAGCATGTATGTGTCAGAGGCATGATTGCATGTGTGAGAGAGACTGTGCGTGTATCTGTGTGTGTACACCTGTCAGTTTGAGCAAATTCACTCACCTGTGACGTCCTCATTCTGTCTCTCTGTAAGCCGTCACTGAGAGTGCTCCTCTCAAAGGCCCAGGCTACACTCACACACACACACGCACACACACACACACACACACACACACACACACACACACACACACACACACACACAGTCGTATCAGCCATGGGCAGGTGTTGAGATCACTGACTTCTGAAGAGGATTTCACCTATGGCAGTTTGAATGTGTGCCATGTATTTTCACCCTGAGTAATGAATGCTCTCCCTCTTTCTCTCAGTCTCGCATGTGTGTGTGTGGGCACATCAGAGGGAGAAAAGGGTGGAGAGGGAGTGACACAAAAAAGAAAGTGTGAGAGGGAGGAAGAAATGAGCTGGATGTGGAGCTCTGTGTTTGTCTGTGCAGTTTCTATCAGTGACTCTTCAGTTTTTCTGGGACATCACAGGACGAGCTTTGTCGGAGTGACAGCGACGATGAATCCTGCAGGACGCAGACGCCCACATACACAACTGGAGACACTTCTCTCATGAAGTAAAGCTGCATTCTTCCATCTAGTGGCCACATATGCACACACACTCACATGCATGCATGAGTGTATGCAGCAACAGGCAGAACCACACAAACACACACACACACACACACACACACACACACACACAACCACACACACACAAGGTGACTGGGATGCACTTAGGGCTGTTTCATATACTTGAAATAACCATTGTGATGTTAAAAATATTTTTCCAATAACTAATTTTGCTCTACTAGTCAGCTTATGAAAAAAGTTGCATAATGTCTTATATACATTTCTCATGTCATGATGTCACAGTGATGTCATCATCAGTTTAGGATTAGAAAGAGGATTACAGTTACAAACTTAAGGTGTTGAGTTTGAAGGATGTGAGCATTTACCAGGCATGGACGGTCTGGGCATGGACGGTCCGACGAAAGATTGTGTCAAGTTGCATCATGGGAAATGTAGGATCATGACTCATCAGAGCCACATTTCCACCGCAGTAACTTTTCCCAGGGGCCAGAAACCTCTGGAGGAACTCAGCGCATTTCCATTGAAGGGACCAGGGCCTACATCAAGTTTAGGGGACATTCTTTTTCCAAAAGTACAGGAACTTTGGGGGTGGAGCCTGCAGTGCTGAAGATTTCTGATTGGTTGAGTACTAGCAGCATTTTATTTCAGCCACCGTTTATACAACTTGGCAGTTGCAACCCAGTTCAAAATGGAAATACAGAAGAAATTATATAAACAACAATTATACAACTTTTTCATATGTCAGCGGACTCTCTAGAGACCACAGTGGAAACAGAGATTAACTGGCTGAAGGAATCTTTTACTTCTTTGAAAAGCAGTTCCTGGGCCTAAAAGTTCTGGGTATGTTAGGTGGAAATGCAGATATAGAGACTAAAAGTCAGGATATCTGCTGCTTTTAATTTTGACCATTTTTTAAAAATCTATCTCTCAAGTGCCCCAACTTTTTGGAAGTACGCTGCTAAATCACTTGAGTGCCCTTTTAATTTAGGTTTTCATATCATCTAATCACTGCTGAAACATCCACAGTTATGAATTGCCTCTTGCAAAATTTATTACTAACAGGTAAGTAAAATTTCAAAATTCTGAATTTTCAAACTCCTGTCTCATGAATCTGAGGGAATGATTTTTGGTGCATATGAATGTTTAGTGATTTGTGACGACACTTTTGTCTTTTAGAAAGTATTAAGAGCATAATTTTTTAAAATAAATTAAGCTTTATATCAAATACTTTCTTTCCTTGAAGTTCAGATATTAATGAGGCACGTGATTTAGACCAAACATTTTCCATAATTAGACATCACAATTCATCGTTTTATCAGCAGACTGCATCATGACCTGTGAGTGAACCTCTGGCCTTTTGATTGGTTGTCAACACCCTCCTCAGGGACACTAATGCCCTGGCAACAAACTCCTGTACTTTGAGGACAAATGTGATGGTGAGACCACCTCTCCACTGCCAAAACCTATTGCTCATCAGCAGTGTGTGTGTGTGTGTAGTAGTGAAACTTGTGGGGTGACATTATACACTGGTCTTAGAAATTATGTGATTGCATCTGTATTCTTAATATTTGTCTTGTAATGTATTTCAATGAATAATTCAAATGTACTCAATTAAAAACTGTGTGTGGTGTTGTGTGTGTGTGTGTGAGAGAGAGAGAGGGAGAGAGAGAGAACTGAGAGCACAGTGAACATCACTTCTTCTGATGGTCTGAGTGAAGAACGCAGCTGCCTCTTCACACTGCAATTATGCCATTACAAAGTTGACAATTGGCCTGTATGCATCACTTTCACACACACACACTGTGTTCACATGACCACACATGGAAATGTATGCACAGTCAGCAGACTCATCACTCCTCTGACATATCAAAGCATGCACATTTTAGTATTTAAAAATGTCTGATTTTATTTTTTATTCTTGAAATCCACATACATATAACATTCCCAGAACCCTACTTCCAGGTTTCTATTTGATAACTATTCCACAAAGTTTTTAGAACAATATGCAAATGTTTTTGTTCAGCAAAACATTTTCCATTTTTGGGGGCAATTTTTGAACCATTCCCCTGAGGTTCCCCACTGACATTCCTTCAGGTAACCCTCCCACAATGTTCTAGGAATGTTGTGCCAATGCTTTTGTTCAATGTTACATTCCCAAAATATTCTTATAACCACATGAAGCAACATTTTTTCAGGTTAATTGTGGAACATTCCCCTGAGGTTCCCTTTAGGTATTGTTTTAAGCGTTATTAATGTTGTACATATGTTTTTTTAAAGAAACGTTCCTAAAATGTTCCGATAACCACACAAAGTAATGTTTTTTGAGAGCATTTTTGTAATGTTCCCCCGAGGTTCCCTGTTGGTTGCCTTTTGCATAACCTTCCCACAATGTTCTAAGAATATTCTGCTAATGTTTTTGTTCAAAGAAGCATTCCCAAAACATTCAAGTAACCTTCCCAGAATGAAACCATGTAGGAAAAACTTCCCATTTTAACATCTATTGAACATTAAGGGAAAGTTTAAAATAACCTTCCTGAAACAGTCAACTAACCAACTAACCCAGAGCATAACCATAACATTAGTCAGAACAGCTTGCCCTTAAGGGGAAGGGTTCAAGTAACCTTTGTGGAACATTCAACTGACCTTCCCAGAACGTAACCATAATGTTGTTTTATGCAATAAAGACCAGCCATTTTAACATTAGGGAACATTAAGGGGAACTGGGAAATGTACAAGAAACATTTCTGCAACGTTCATAGAACATTTTGAGAACAGCTGCTCAACAAACACGCAGGATCCCATACATGGAGATCGAGATACCTACAGGCCATATTTTGCAGTATTCTGCCATACTACGTCCTCTCAATCTTGTAGTGTATAAATAGTAGCAGAAGCACATACATAATTTGAAACTATTATCCTTGGTTCCATTCTTATTTACTTTTTCCGTTCTTTTCTTGGTTACCTATAACACCTCCAGGCTTTGCTGCAATTCTCAGCTCTGCCCAAGGAAACTGTCATGTCAGCCAATTAATGAACCACTGTGGACTTACAGTGTGAAAACAGAGAGTAGGTGACCACTGAGGTCACCACTGTCACACACACACACCCCACACACACACACACACACAGCACAGTTGTCTTTTTCTCTCTTTCGGCTTGTCTCTTTTGCCTTTTATCAGCTCATCCTGCTGCGGCTGATTCTGTCCGTGCTGTTTTGGCACGGTGGGCTCACAGGTGAGAGATGGAAACTGGCTGCTTCATTAGACGAAGTCTTCTCTAATAAATGCTTCCGTTTTAGAGGCTGTGTAAGTGGATAGCTACTAGGTACTTAAAATTGTGTCTTTTTGTGAGGGCAACAGTATTTATTCCACCAATTAATATTTACATAATATTTAAGACAGTAGCTTATGAGCTCAATTAGACCTTTAAATTTGCCAATTTCTGTCACAAAGCACTTAACTTCCTGATACAGGCTTTGTTGACAGCTCAAAGATACAATCACATTTCTATTATATGTGGCAGTTATTTGTTGCCCACACATATATTCATACTGATGAAAGATTTAGAGCGCAGGGGATCAGCTGGAATAATTCAGATGGGTATACACTTATACAAGAGATAACTAAATAAATATTTACACATTATAATAACATACATTTTAAATCAGTTTGTTTTTTGATACATTGTTAACACTGATATTATCTAGTATGCTCTTTAAAAAAAAAAAATTCAACAGTAGCAATTCACATATCCCGATTTCCGCTTAAACATTCTAGATAATAGCTGTAACATGTAAATAATTTTAAGCAGAGCTGGTCCTGACCTCCATGGGGCGCTAAGCAAAATTCTGCAAAGAGGCCCCCCTGAACTGACCAGAGAGCCACATAAACCATTTGCCACACAGTCGCATCCCAGTGCTTCACTACAATCCCTCCTCCTTTCAAACTGTTTGCTCAGTCTGTCAGTCAAAAAATAAGTAGATCTATATAGAACAGAATGAGGTATAACAGAATTTTGCTTAGAGGTCAGGACCATCTCTGTTACCTGATTACTGTTCACCACATCCACTCTCGATATGTTATTTTCTCTTTAGTTCTGCCTCATCCTCTCATAAAAGTTAAAAACATTGACACCTGCTTTGACACGAGGAGGAGGCGGGGCCCTTGCGTACCTCGTGGGGCCCTGTGCAACTTGCGTAGCGTGCGTACAGGGCCAACCAGCTCTGATTTTAAGGAGCAAAAAGAGGATAGGCTACAAAGTGCCCACGAAATTCAGTTATGACAGTGAAAAAAAAAAGTTCAGTAAAGGGGATGTGTAGGAAGATTCAACATTTGGTAAAAGCAAAATAATACATAAGACGAGGGGAAATAACAAAAATTAAGAGGGTTAGGTTAATAAATGAGTAACCATAAGGTCCATAATTTCATGTTTTAAATGTTGTTTGGGTCTTTGTTGTGTTTTGATTTTTCAACTTGACAAGGGAAATGTAGTAGAGGTTAATATCAGTTAGAAGTAGCATAAAGTTTGGTCTTCTATTGTTCTATTTCTATTCATATCTATGTGTGTGAAGTTTGCAAGAAATGAGTTGGATTAAAAAACATTTTGTGCATTGAGTTATTTTCGGAACAAGTGGGGGTTTCCTGGCACAACTTCACCCACTAACAAGGTGCACAGAGAGAAGAAAAATGTCCAGAGAGGGGTAAAACTCCAGCAACACTTGTAGTACTAGGAACAACTTTATTTGTAGACCAACGTTTTGGCTCAGGCCTTCATCAGGGTCATGACCCTGATGAAGGCCTGAGCCGAAACGCCATGATGAAGGCTCACTAGTACTAGTACTTGTTCCTAGTACTACAAGTGTTGCTGGAGTTTTACCCCTCATTGAGTTATTTTCAAAATAAATTAAAATCGCACCACCATAACAGATGACCAGGACCAACTGTTTTTCTATATAGAAAGTTCTGCATGTTGATCCAAAATATTTTTGAATACAAAAATAAGCTAGCAAATGTTTATTTATTAAAACCACAGAAATTACAAGAACAATTAATTTTAAGTTTCAATCATTAAAGTGCTTATCAGGCTGTATAATGTGTAAAACTTTTTAAATGACACCCCATTCATTTAATTCTTAATACAATATTTGTCTGATACTTGTATTCAAATATCCAGATTTAAAAAAAAAAACCTTTATTGTACCATTTCAACTCATACAACTAACGGAACACCAACAACATTAGAACCAAACAAAAAAAAAGACAAAAAAAAGACAAAAAAAAAAAAAACAAAACAAAAAAAAAAAAAAAACAAAACAGGACAAACTATGTACACAGGGGCAACAATCAATAGAAGTATCAAATAAAAATATTAAGTTTTACAAATTTTAATCCATTAAATGTTCTAACACGATGTCCAGTTTCTAGTTTGAAATGTTGTATTTATGGTTTCGTTTTAGTCCATTTACATTTGTGAATATACATTTTCTCATACAAAATGAAAAGATTTAACATAAAAATGTACAATCAATTCAATTTTTGTCATAAAATATATTTCTTTTCCTCTGAATGAACAGTTGAACTAGTCAAAATTTCACGTTCAGAATTGTACTGTACGCGCTGGCTACGGCTGACGTCATCGCGCTCCTCGCGTCATTCAGCTCCGGACGGTCCCCCTCCCGCGTGACGTCATTACGCACCATTTCCAAACAATACTCGGGGAAAAAGCCACGTTGACGGTTCAGACTGAAGTGTTGTCCACTATTTGAGGGAGAATAAATAAGCAGGGGTTTGTCTGTCAGACGCTCCGGTTCCTTCTCGCCGCAGAGTCCAGCTCAGAGAAAACATGTCGTCGCCTCCGAAGGAGAAAGTGGAAACCAAAGGAGGACGTCCCCCTGCAGGTAAAGCTCCTGCTGCTGTGATGTGTTTTTTTTTTCAGTGCTTCCTTTAAACATGAAGGCCTTTGTTTGTGCAGCGTCTCAAACCAACAACCACATGATGATGATTAATACTTATATAATCACTACAGACGCCAGCGCCTGACAGCAGCGTGTCTTATCGTTTAAGATTGGCTGCAGTGAAATCTGCCATATTTCTCTCTGTCGCACATTTGGTTACTTCCTGATTGGCGTGAGATCTTGCAACATTGTTAAAGCTGGTTAATTGTAGCGATTGGAAATCACCGCCGTCTAGTGTAAAGGCTTTGGTTACAGTGTAGCGGTTATAGCTGCTGGATGGTGCTGACGTGGAGGTCATAGGCTCCAGTCTTGTGGATGTAGGCTGGAGAAGAGCAGATAAGGTGTACGTGGACATGAGCAGTCAGTGTGGCAGGGCATGGGCCTCAGCAGCTGCAGGGCTGATAGCACAGTGAGATAAGGAATGCCCCTCGCACCCAACCTGTGATTCGTGGGAGGCCCACAGCACATAGAAGCTGCGGCCTGTCAGTCTTTAACAAACATGTAGCCTAGATATGTAAATGTACATGTATGAGCAGTGGAGACCACTGACATTTCTCATTTCTATAATCAGATCCTCAGCAGTGAGACCAGAGGTCAAGGCCAGCAACAGAACAGCAGCCCTGCAGCTGCTAACAGTTCATGGTTTTGCTCAAGGACACTTCAGCAGCATTTCTTCTTGCCAACGCAGCCGTTTTAACCACAGTCATACATTCTCCTTCACTTAAGTATAAAGTTGAAGTGAACAGTTACGCTGCCCTTGAAGTACAAACTCTCAGTTTTTACCTAATCATCCAAACACAGTATGGCTTAAAGCTGGGGTAGTATGTAAAGGGTGTTATTGGGCAAAAGTTCCACAGTAATCTTTAAGCATAATTTAATTCAAGTGATCTGGGGATCTAGATTTCTGCTCCTCCTCTTGGCTCTGATTTCAGGCTTTAGCTCATGATGGGAAACTTTGGTCAGTCACAAGTCGGTAAGGTAGTTGATTGTCGAGTTTCTTTTCCAAAACAAGCATTTGACGATCTGGTAATCAGACTTGACCATCAACTGTCTTTCTCCTGAATCACATGTTTTGTTTTATATCAGTATCTGGGATCTTTCTATTTCCTCTCTGTTTTAATTAGCTGTTTATACGTTGATCATTTTTGTGCTCTTGAACTCATTGTCTCAGTATATCTGGTAATGAGTGTGCATTGTGTGTGTGTGTGTGTGTGTGTGTGTGTGTGTGGGTGTGTTGCAGTAAAGGCAGGAGGTATGAGGATAGTGCAGAAGCACCAGCCCACTGCTACTCCAGAACCACCGCAGAAAGATGAAGACGAAGAGGAGTATGTCAGCAGCAGGTACTTACAGCACCCACACAGTCAGGGAAGGATTACTGATCCACCAGGTACGGGCCACAAGCCCAAAATGTGAGGACGTCCCTGAGCCAGAGCCTCTGTTTGAAGTGATTGTTTACATTTCTCATTGGAATGTCAATCAAATAACTACAAAGAGACACAAAATGACTACAATAAGATACAAAATTACTACAAAGAAATGGAAATTACCACAGAGATGCAAGACACACTACACATGCCCAACAAAGAGACACAAAAACAAATACGAGACAGAATGACTACAAAGAGACAAAAACATGACTGCAAAGAGAGACAAAAAGACCACTAAGAGACAGAAATGACCACAAAGAGAACAAAGCAATGACTTAGAGACAGAACTACAAAGAGACACAAAATGACTACCAAAGGACGCAATACAACAAGAAAGAAATGCAGAACAACTAAAAAGAATCTCAGCATGTCTACAAAGAGATGTAAATTACTAGTGAGATGCAAAATGAGTACAGAGAGACAGGATATGGCCACAGAGAGGCCAAATGGCCACAAAGAGACACGAAAAACTGTAAAGAGACACAGAATGACTATAAACACCATTGCCGCGTCATCTGTTGTAGTTTTGTGCCTCTTGGCGTCTGAGTGTCTTGCTCTTGTGTAGGAGAGGTGGGAGGACCTTGTCACGTTCGTGCTCAGGGGCCCATTGTCTCATAATTCATCCATCCACACAGTAAAGACACACACAAGCAGCTACACACGTTTACTGCGGAGGTAAAACTCTACTCTTACAGTTAGACTGACAGATGTGTCTGTGTAATGTATGACTCTGTGGTGATTTGTAAGCTGGTAATCACACCCACACACAAAAACACACACCCTGCAAAGTGTCAACTAAGCAATTTAGCTGCTTCCACGTTTCTATAACGTTACACTGTAGGCAGTTTTGCAGCAGACTTGTTGTGTACTCTTTCCAGCTAATTCGGTAAACAACATAATTACTGCGTAATTACAGCATTAACTTGAACAGCCCATTCAGCAGTCGCTATTGTTTGCTGTAAGCAGCCTTGGTTTGCATGTTTTACATCACACTGGCTCTGTTTCCGAGCGACAATAATTGTTCTGTTTCCATATTAGCATGTTTTGGCTTTTGCTGCCTGAATGCATTGTTTGTGCTGAGGTCACTCCGTTCTGTGATGGAGGTGGTGCAAATTGTTACTTATTTTCAGTGTAATTGTGTGTGTCTGCTTCCACACCCACATATATCTACTCAATATTCATGAGGACTTGTCAGCTATGTGCATATCGGTACAGGTGGCATATTCACACCACATATCAGTGTGTGTGTACGTGTGTGTTAATGAGAGGTGATAAATGAGAGCTGACAAGCAGTGCCGAGCAGTGAGCAGGGTTCAAGAACATTGCCAACTGTCAAGAAATCTTGTGTGCATGTACTTTATACACACACACACACACACACTAAATTATATATTGCATGTTCTTCATCCACCTTCCTGTTTGAGTATTTTCCTGTGATTCAGAGCAGGAGTAGTATCAAGCCTGGTGGTGGCAATAAGTCATTTTCTTCTGCTGCCCTTGCCTTTGTGTCGAGATGAGTGGCAATAATAGGCAGAGCATTAAAGTGAAAAGTGAGGTCACGAAGATAACAGTAGCACAAAAACAACACACAAGCTTGGCATATAGTCCTCTAGGGTAAAAAGACCTGCTTGAGGAAGAGAGAGCACTTCAAAGTACAAGAGAGGTTGTCCTTTTTTTTTTTCAGTCGTACCACAAACTGGTCAGTGTGTGACCGTTATTCCAGCCTGTTGAATATGTACGCCCTCATTTTGTTTGTTTCTTCAGAAGATATGGAGTCATACTGTATGTCTTTGATAATTCCATTGAGGCTGCACATAATAGTTATTTTAATTATGAATTAATCTCCCAATCTCTCAATTTGTCTCATAAAAGTTCAAGTCATAAAAATGTTGTTTTACACAACCAACAATCTAAAACCTAAAAATATTCTGTTTACAGTGATATAAAACAGAGAAAAACAGTAAAACCTCAAATGTAGAAAGCAGGTACCAGGGGAATGATTGGTATAAATGCTTGAAAAGTGACAGAAATTATGAATCTATTGTCAAAATAGTGTCAGATGAAATGACTGTCAACTTACAGATCAATCAACCAACTGTTTGAGCTCTAAACTAAATAAATACTTGATTATTTGTCTAGTCATAAAACAAAAAAAATCATGACAAATGTATTATAATATGTTGCACTGGTAGAGGAGCCAGCTAAATGCCTGATTGTAAATTCAATGTAGGATTTTGTGGAATGAAATATTTCTGACTCTTTTTCCCTCATGTGTAAACTTTTGCTCACCAGGGGCCTCATTATAGAAAAACTTCCTTTTGCAACTCCTGTTTGAATTTAAGTTCCAAAGAAAAGGAAGGGAAGGAAAAAATCCTATCTCCCTAAGTAATTCCTAAACTCATGACTGTGTCCTATCTTATCTCTTATCTTAACTTTAAAAATGCTAACTAAAACTACAAATTAGATTCTTAAATCGGAACTCATCCTGTCATGCCTTTATCTATGTTTAGATTGTACACAACGCTGCTTGTATCCCTGACAACGGCTGTCTTGCTTCACTTGTCACTGGCTTGCTATGACGGACCAGAAAAGACGGGTGTTCAGTTTTAGCTTTGATGAGTCTGAGGCATTAATCAAGTTGGTGGAGGAGAGGAAACCTCACCATTTTGCAAATTTTCTTCCCAATTATTGGCCCAGGATAAGGATTTGAATCAAATCTTTCAAGTTCATCGACAGTTGTTATATATGCATTAATACACCATCTGGCATATTTAAAGCATCATGGTACAGTTTCAGTAGCCTTTCAGTCATAATATTTCAGTGTTCATATTGTCCCCCATCTTTATTGTCACTGTCATACAGACCTAACAGCAGTGGTTCTGCCATTTTTGGCTGTTATTTTTAATGGAAGACATGGATTCATAACATAGGAAATTCTTCATTAAGGGTGGTTCTGTAATAGCTAAATTCCTATCCTTTCATAAGATTAGATAAGATAAGAGTTTCTCTTAAATGCAAGCAGGAAACATGTTTCTGTAATACCAAAGTGTAAAGAGGCCCCAGCACCATACAGAGGTTAACATTGCTTTAGTATTTATGTCACTTATTTTTTCCCAAAGATTTCCTTGTCAGGCTTGCAGTCAAAGAAGAGGAATCATTACTTGGGCTGTGAAAATAAATTAGACAAATAGTGCATTTAAATCACTGAGCAGAACCATTCAAAATCATCCTTTAGCTTGATAAACACCTCTTGGCCTGGCTGTGTAAACACAGGTTTACCTTCCTCCTGTGAAATGTTTATCTTGAACTAAAAATTACCTGTCAGTGCATCCAGAAAAGAGAGGCTCGGTAACCGCACTCCATCAGTAAATACAGTGAGTGAAACTCTCTCATTCTCTCACACACACTCTGTCTGTCCCTCTCTGTGTCACGCTGATGGACGTCTAGCAGGTGGCTACTGGGTAAATTTCGCATTAGTAGCAGCCAGTGAAGCGTTGTAGTCAGGGGAACACCTGCCGTAGCCAATCTAGCCGAGATGGACAGATGGGGCAGAGGGAGAGAGAAAAAAAGATAGGTGGCCAGGATTATGGCGAGTAGGAGAGGGGTGGTTCATTATCGTATGGAAACCGAAGGATGCCATGGCTTTGGGGAGATACGAAAGAAGAGAAGTTTTATTCAGGAGGAGAAGGAGACAGGTGAGATGCAGGAAAGAAAGAGAGAGCCATACGCCAGAGCAAACTGCTGACCCAGAAGAGGCTTCCTGCCTACTAACTGTCAGGTGGATGTGTTTTTCAAATGCATCAAGAATAAATCTGGTGTTTCTTCTTCTGTGTAAAAATGTGATATTTAGTAGAGAGCCAGGAGCAAACGAGACACAAAACCACTACAAAGGGACACAAAACAACTAAAAAAGACATAAAACGACTACAGAGACACAAAAATACTACAATGATACAGAACATGACCACAAAGAGAGGCAAAATGGCTGCAAAGAGACACAGAACGTCATAAAACATGGGCGCATCATTTTGTATCTTTGAGTCTGAATGTTTTGTTCTTATGTTCAGTAAGAGAAGCGGTGGAACCTTGATATACGTGTGTCCATTGTCTCATAATCTGCCCATCTACACAAAGACATACACAAGCAGCTACGTCCTTTTGCTGCAGCTGTAAAACTTTACACGTGTAAAAATCTGATGTTCATTACAGAAGTGGGAAGAAGATAGAGGGAGACATAGCAAAGGAGGTAAAAAGATGAACACATGGTTGTTTCATCACTGTTACTCTTGCTTCTTATTAAAGTGAATGTATGGTTTATGAAAGTGGTCACACAATGTTTGGATTACTACACAAAAAAAAAACATGCAAGGTGATCACAGTCTGCATGTCAGCTGCACCATCACCTCTCCTACATATGTTGGTGAGAGGTGGATATGTTCCAGAGCCTCAGAAAAAGAGCGGGTGGTGCTGTGTGTGTATGCTCGACTTAATCACTGCACACATACACGGTACGTAGGAACTGTTGTGAAATGTGCAGTAAGCTGACAGCTCATGGAAAAAGTTGAGAGGAAAGAGAGAGAGAGAGAGAGAGGGAGAGAGAGAGGGAAGGAAGGAAAGAGGAGGAGGAGAGACGGGCAACAGGCATCAGTTTCTATGGCAACCACCACTTCGCCCACGGCAACAAACTTCCTGCTCTGCTGAAGCACAGAAAGATGGGTGGAGTAGTGGTTGTGGTGGTGGTAGTGGTGAGGTGTGGCTGTAGAGCTAAAAGCATCATACAGCACCATACAAACACATTAATACACATTTTACTCTTTGAGTTATTAGTTAAAATTTACATTCTGTATCCCTAACTCCCTGCATTTCCTCCTCCCTTCCTCTAACTCCCCTCCTCTCCTGGCACGAAGCGACTCCTCCCCAGGATTCCTTACAGCTCTCTACTGCCCCCTGCAGGCTCCCTCTGCCTCCATATGCAGCCACCCCACTCCCAGCCACACCAATCCACACAGCAGAGATCTCTATTACTTTGGTTTCTCCCTCTGTTTGCCCTTTCATTGGTATCTCTTTCCATTTTAACATGAAGATAAAATACAAGTGCCAGTAGAATAATCTTGTGTGATATCTAGATTAAGGTATCAGGAGCTACAGTAATGCAGGATTAAAAGGATATTTATATCATATTCTTTCTTAAATTATGGTACTTGGTACTGAAATGATACAAAACCCAGCACTCTGTATACTAGGTATAATACCAGAAGGGGTTGGTTTGACAGGCCAACAGGTTTTATGGTGTAGATTAGCCCTTATTACTGGCTGTAGGATAGTGCTTAGGCACTGGAAAACGAAAAAATGCCATCCCTTTTAATGAATGGTGTGGAGAAATGACTAAAATAGCAAACTATGAACAAATGATTTTTAGATTGAACAATAAGCTGGAGATATTTCGGAAAATATGGGACCCTTACTTAAACTTGATATTGAATGATTAACTGATTTACAATAAGGCAAAACAGTAAGGCTCTCTCCCCTGCTTCTTTGGTGCCTTTTATCCTTCCTGGGACGGCCTGGGTGGTATTTTCTACGTGATTATGTCTGACCATGCGGATTTACGCAACTTATGAATGAGATGTGAATAGTGAGGCTTTATGCATTGAGACTGGTAATGTTGTTGTATGCTGATTTTCCATGATGATACTGCTTACCCTGTGATCCCCTTTTCTTTTTCTTTTTTTTTCTCTTTTTTTTTTTCTTTGGTAGGGTTTGTTTCAGTTCCGTCTGTTGGTACATTTTCACATGTATGGTACGTCTTACATCCTTTGTGATATTGTTTGTAATAAGAAAACCAAGAAAAAGAGAATTACAAAAAAAAAAAGATATTTTAGATTATTTGAAGTGGGGTTGCCTGACGCATCTATCTATAGTCAGTGTCTTAGCTACAGTAGATGCTTGTCTCCAGTTTGGAGAAGCAGAGAGGAGTACTAGCATGGAAGCTAGACAATGTACTACTGTGAACAGGGTCAGCACCAAAAGGTATTTTAGTCACTTAAAAAGGGTCAATCAGATATAATCAATATCATTTTAAGTTTATTCTATATTTAGAATATTTTCACAGCTTTACAAATATCGCTTTCTGCAAACCAACCAAACTCCATTGGCAAAACTGGTAATTTTACCTCACAAAACATTGCTGCTGGTCTAGAGCTCTTAGTTTGTTTGTGTTATTGGGTGACTTCAGCGAATCTGGACTATCCCTTTAAAACACTGAAGTCACACAATAACACAAACTACAACAAATTGAGACAGCGGTAGACTAGCAACTACTGTGCTCTGCAAGGTAAAGTTACTGATTTGTGATATCACTTATGGAGTTTGGTTGGTTTGGAGAAAGCAGTACTTAGCTTATATAACACTGGCTTCCCTTCACAAAAGGCTGTCTGACAACAAAGTAAAGCTGTGAAAATATTCTCAATATAGCATACACTCAAAGTGATATTGATTTTTTTTAGGTGGACCTTTTTTTAAATGGCTTAAATACCTTTTGTTGCTGACCCTATCCACAGCAGCTCATTCTTTCTTCTAACTGGGGTGTGCCAGCCAGCATCTATTGTTGGTAATACACTTACTGACTATCAATAAGTACCTCATACAACCCCACTTCAGATACTCCGAACCATCCCTTTAAAAGTCTTAAACTGAGTGTCTGTCATCTATTTGTCAAGTGTGACTAAAACCTGTTATTTGTGACTGTCTGCTACATCTGACTATACAGTATCTGTGTATCTGTCTGCCAGTCAGGTGGATAGCTTACACTCTTGCCTTGCTGTCTATCGTACTTTAAAAAAGGTTTATTACAAGTTTGAAGTCAGATGCTTGTTAGCTGTCTGTCTCTCTGACAGGCTTACACCTCTCACTCCTGTCTGTCTTTGCAGTCATGTCTTATCTGTCTGCCGACTGTCTCTCTGGCCTGACTCTCCAATCTGAGTAACAACAGGCAAAGTTTGATGCTAACATGCTTCAGATGCAGCACTGACTTCTTCCTTCATCTGTGGTTTTGATTTTATACCTCGTCCTCTCTTTGCAGTATGTTTTCAGTATTTCAGAATTTCTCTGCAGATTGCACAATGGAGTTAGACATTCAGAGGAACAGAGACATGTGACAAACCAGCGTGACGTGAATACCAGCCCACGCTGTCTCAGTATGTGAATACATATCCAACTGAGCACGCCTTTTCACCTCAGCCCCACTGTGTCACACCTCACCATGGCTTCATCTGAAATTGAAACTGACGGAGCTACTGCACATATGTACCCTGTGTCTCTGCAGACAAATGGGCCTAGAAATTAATTTTTAGAACATATAAAGTTGCTTAAAAGATATTTTACCTGTGAAGGACATTGTTCAAAGACATTTTCCACTAGAAAAACAGCCTGATGGGGCTTTTTCCAGTCAACATCAAGCAGTAACAAGCGAGCCTACAGCTAGAATGACCATGTTGCAATAAATGAAGAAATCTGGTATCGTATAATGCTAGAA
Organism: Lutjanus argentimaculatus; assembly: GCA_034769285.1. Lineage (NCBI taxonomy): Eukaryota > Metazoa > Chordata > Actinopteri > Lutjaniformes > Lutjanidae > Lutjanus > Lutjanus argentimaculatus. The sequence continues at coordinate 22,129,935 of JAWZSL010000009.1, read as the reverse complement.
TGCCGTTTTTCCGTTTTCAGCTTAGCGGTTATAAAGATGTTTTACCTGTGAAGGACGTTGTTCAAACAAAGTTTCTGCATTTGTATTTCAGAACAGCTTGATGTGGATGTTTTCAGTCAACTTTGAGCGGTAGCAGCTGATCGCTAACGAGCGAGCTTAAAGCTAGAAGGGGGTCTGTTAGAATATATGAGGAAATCTGGTATCCTAAAATGCTATCCTGCCATTTTTCAGTTAACTACCATGGGTAGTGAAAGCAGCACTTCTGCTATATGCAGTGTGGCACCCCGCCAGATGTGTTTCAGATGAAGGTTTAGCCAACAGTTTCCTTCACACGAGCATACGTAATGAATCCCCTGTTAGCATTTTTCCACAGGTGAGGGTTTTTTTTCTTAACGTTTCTTCATCTGGCATTCACCATATGCACATTTATCCTCCATTTGTTCCTCATATAACCTTAAAAATGTTAAAACTCTGCTTTCAAGCCAAATGTTAGTGGAAAGCTAGCAAGACCACCCCACTGCTAGCTAACAGAGCATTAATTTGAATGAGGAACATGCTGGCAGCGCTAATATGCTATATTTTAGTTAATAGACTCACTAATAAAGAGCCTCTCAACCCCACATTTCGACAAGTGGCTAGTGAGGTATAATCAGTGAAATTCAACATATCCAAGCATGAATTTAATAGCAAGGTGTAAATATTCTCATTAAGATAAGTAGCAGAGGGCTATTCAGTGCCAAGATGTTGATTGCAGAGATGGAGGTTAGCCAGATGTGTTGAGAGTCCATAACTGTTAATTGATCAAGATTAAAAAGTTGTTGCATGGATCATGAAATATTGGAAAGAAAGTACGGGCAGCAGATGTTTCAAATGTTATGTTTTCCTTGGTGCTTAGATTCTGACTGCTGAGGTTGCAGTTTGAAGTCCGTGTGAAAAACTTTTTATCTTTTCCCCATATTTAGGCTGTTAATGAGGTAAGCCATAAGTTGGACATGCTTGCTGCTGTAGCTAATGTCTTTGAGTGGAGTTTTGAAGGTGGCTACCACAACTGTACTCTGTTGCCGGGAGGGGGGGTGACGCCGCCGTAAAATTAGACGGCGCTCGTTTGTCATGTCAAGGTCGATACTTACCTCAGGTTCCGCATTCTTCCTCCTCATCCTTTTCTCTGCCTCCATTCCTTCCTTTTCTCTCTGTCTGAGTGAGCGCTCGCCTCCCCTCTCTCCTCCATCCTCTTCTTTTCTCCTCTCCTCTAACAGTCTATTATTATATTGGTATTTCGCTCCCCTGTCCTCCCTGCCCTCTCGCCTCCCTTTGCCACCTCCTCCTCTATCTGTCCTGACCTGCCTTTACCCCCTTCGTCCCCTCTTCTTTACTCCTTTTTTTCTTCCTCTCCTTTTCTCCTCCATACCAGATCCTTTCCTTTATCATCATCCTCTCTTTTCCTCTCATAGCTTCAGCTCTTGCCCACCTCCCCTCCTCCCTCCCCCTCTCTTTCCATGCTTTCCATCCAGAAGCTGTGAGCCCCAGTGTTTGGCCAGGATGAATGGGAGCTATTTAAGCTGCTGGCAGGTCCATCCGGTTTGTGTGTGTGCCTGTCTGTGTGTGTGTCTCAAAGAGAGTAAGACTGTGGGTGTTATTGGTTGTGACGACTTGGGATGTTCGAGTTTTGGCACACTGTCACTTTTGAAGTAGCCAAATAGGTGAACTTTTGTGAATGTTGCTATAATGTGGACATGTGTTTGACCTGCACACAATAGGATTAAATTACACACACAATCACCACAGAAAAAAAGCACAGTCAACACACACTGCTCACTAAATTGCACATTGTTCTGCAAATAATTTTCAATTTTTATTCTTTCTGTTTTTTTCTTTTTTCTCCTTTTCAGTCCACCAAAGGCCCCCATGATTGTGTCTGGAGTGGTTACAAAGGTAAGACACACACACACACACACACACACACACACACACTCAGACACACACATGCACAGACCACCAGCAGTGTTAAAATACGCATTATAAGGTGGTTTATATCTGGGACATGAGCTCTACAGGGAGAGGTAGCGGCTTAGCGCTGAGACAGAACAAGAGAGAAGTGGAAAAATAAGGCAGAACAGGGGGGAGGAGAAGAAAAATGGAGAGTATACCAGTGGAGTGCCAAACACAGAAAATGTGACCAAGTAAAGAAGCTTTAGGATCAATAATAAAATATAAGTAATGTAAGAAAATACAATTTGATTGTAAAATACTATTTTTCTTCTGTTAAAGGAGACAGATCTAGAGAAATATTCATGGGGTGGCATGGGGTCTTTAAATATATATATGTTCAAAACCATTATTGTGGAAGATGAGAAAAGTATTGCATGGAAATATGGAAAGATGTCATTAGAAAAAAAAAAAAACAACTTTTATTAACAAATCTTCGGACATTTACATCTTTTTTTCTTTCAACATAAGCCCATCATTTAGCCTAATATGAAGCCAGAACAGATCGTGGCTTTTTAACTTGTCATCTTTTAAGTTTACCAAAATTAATGTGCTAAATTTGACAGCCCTATGGTAGATAAGATGTTGCCTGCTGCAGGGGCAGCTAGTGGAGGTGGGTGAATTTGCAACATAAGAACCTCAGAAAGCGTCAAATCTTGGGGCATTCATTTACAAATCGTGATTTTGCTCTTGCAAAGTTCTTAACAGCCACAACATATCATATATTTAATTAGATTTTCCAAACATTTTTCCTAAACAGATTATTTTTAACGTTAGCATTGGCCCAGAATATTATACATATATGTATGTATATATACAATATTCTTTATTCATATATACAAATTCCAAAATGACATCAGGGCATTGAAACTGTAAACTTTCACTAGTATTTTCTAATCATTATAGATAACTATGAATTAAAAAAACACAACAACTTGAACTGAGAAAAAGAATCAAATATACACAAAATGCTGCCTATAGAATTAAAAAAACAAAACAAAACACAAAAAGCAATCTGCATAATAGTGTGTGAATAATATCGAATAACATATCTGCAAATACTGATATAGACCAAGCTTACCTTGGTCAATACTGGGCTGAAAAATACAGTGCCACCTTAAAATGCAACCTCTCTGACTAATTTTTTTTTTACATTTTTTACTAATTTTTCTTTAATTGTATTAACCCCTGTATGAGTGTTTGTTTAGGCTTTCATAGCCTTGACTTGCCACTTTTAAAAGCGGGTCAGAAGTCTGTGAATAGCCATGTTTGTTTAATTCTTTCTGACTGTGTGTCTTGGATTTAGTGTGGATGTGTGTTTGTGTTTATGTGTGAAAAAGTGTCCTTGAGTCCCTGGATGGCTCCGTTCCCTGCCTGTCACACCAGGTAGATTGTTTGCGGAAGATTGCGGTGATATCAGCAAGGTGGCAGGCATCCCATTTATCCCCGATCCTCCTCTAGCCTTCCCATTCGCCCCCTATCACTGCCATCAAACCCAGAGGCTAGCACTGCACAAAGGCTCAGAAAAGCCTTTTAGGAGCTAAGTGAAACACTTCAGTGTGTGCGTGTGTATGTGTATGTCTTCCTGTGGAGTTTGTGGCCTGCTGAGATTTTTTTAATGTAAAACTCAAGACATTTCCTGGCTATTTACTTTTTATCTACCATTTCTGTTTGAATGGCAGAATGGCCTTCTCAGATGCTTGCTTGTAAAAATGATTCAACCAAAGGGTGGGCATCTAAAGTCAGGCTGGCTAGCTGAGGTGAGAAATATATTCCTTCCTCATGTCCAGAGTTGGCTTTGTGGTTCAGACTACATGTCTGCCTGCCCGCAGGGATCAGGTCTCACCAGAAATTCCTAGTCTCTACCCCGAAAACACACAATTATCCCCATGACAACTAAAGTCATCATACCTCAGCAAAAAAAGAAAAAACTTAGACAGCAGACAGACATTCATGAAGTCCAAAAAGTAATACAGTCCCAGACATAAAATCATCTTGATGAAAAATGTCACTTCCTTACCTGAAAATGGCTTTTTTCTTGTCTGTAAAATCCACAATATTGCTCACAGAGACATGCAGGCTCAGGAAGGAAATGGGAGTATACAGTATTCATGACATCACTACAGCACTTTTCTAATTGACTCATGCCAAGTTCCACCACTTTTCTGGTTTGATCTCAGTCAGGCTTTCTGTTTGCTGTAGATTCGATATGCTATGTGCTAGGCTTGTTTAATGAAAACCAAATTTTGAAAGTGGTTAAAAGACATTTCTGGGGGACCTGTTAAAGAGACATATTCAAATCTTAAGTTAGGTAGTGTTAGCAAAACTCTAGCTAACTCGCTAGCAAGATGACATCAATCATCCACTAATTAGTTAGATTGTGTTTTACTAACATTAGCTAGCTAGTTAGTATTTTGTATTAGCTAATTTAAAGTGTGACCCCATTTGGCACTTACTGACAAAGGAGAAAGTTGACCAAGGTACCAAGTTTGCTCAACTGTTATTGGAGCACAGAGCAAAAAGGGGTGGGACTTAAAAAAGGTCAGTTGGTCAAACTGACAGTGTTACAACCTACAACTAACTCCCCGGTCTCCTCTGTGTCATCATGACCCACATAGATACAGTATAAAGACTCATTTTATTCTATTTCAAAATGCTTCCATTTAAAGATTTTTAATTAATTAATCAATTAATTAATTCATATATTTTAAAAATTACATTTGGAAACAAAATGCAGCAAATAACACATCACTTCTCTAAATAGATATTTTCTCTGTGTACTAAAATGATAAAAAGGACGTAGCAGACATGTCTTTGCCAATCACGAAGGCTTCTATTCACAGTGTGGTGCAGTAATACAGTTAATTTGTTGCATTCCCTCTCATACCTCCACTTCAGTAGGACAGAGATGGAGGAGGGAGAGGCTTTGAGCTTCAGAAGAGAGAAGAAGGGCAATTGGAGGTCAAATCCATCCACATCCCATGCAGTTTACTGTGGAATTGGCTTCAAATAAAAGAAACGCACACACACACACGCTGTAAATGTTTTGTGCCCACCTACACACATACACATGCAGGAAGACTAGTGTGCATGCAATACAAAACCAACACACACACATAAAGAGAGGATTAGGGTCAGGCAAGGATGGGGTGGGCGAGTAAAGTTCAGTGAGAGGTTCAGACAGTCGGGCAGTGTGTATGTGTGTGTGTGCGTGCGTGTGTTGATTAAATTGGTTATATAACTTTATCCGAAGAAATCAGCATGTGTTTGGTTATCATATTAATGATAGAGTAGTAACATCCACATACGACAACATCTGGACAGATAAGACAGCATCAGCAAAACACCAACTTAACTAAATGCTCCAATCCAGTATTTTAAATGAAAAAATAAAAACCTTCAACATTAATCCACTTAGTCATGCATGATGTAACGTAATGTGTGTTTTTAATGTGTGCTCTTCATCAATGCTGTCTTTAAGCAACTGATTTCCCAGCTTTAACCAAGCTCGCCACCCACCCCCACTGTGCTGTATGTAAAACCTCCTTTCACACCCAAAGATATGCGAGTGTGCAATTATGCTATAGCTATAAATTTCATTCCATCCTCTTGATCTAATGTGTCTCTCGTAAATGGGATCGGGGTGCAGAAGGCGAGAGCAGCATGAGAAAACAGGTAAATTACAGTGTCTGACTCAAACCGGTGAAGAATAAGGGGAATAAAGAACGAGTGTACGAAAAGAATGAAACATTGAGAAAGAAAGGAGAAGGGAGGAATGGAGTCATGATTGCAGTAAATCTTTGATTAAAATTCTGCCTTCCTCTGTGAATGATCAAATTCCTGCTTTGATCCGATTTACAAGCAAGGCTGTTTATGGGCATTTTTCTTGGAATAAGAGATTTAGGTTGCAGAGCAGATGAGTGGGGACAGATGAGTGCTTCATACTTTACCCCTCATGCACTTTGGAGATTTCTCATTGTTATTATGATTATTGAAGGAAAAGGATTTCAAAATGGGACATAAAGTGCCCATACCATATGCAGCTATAGAATCAAACAACTTACCACTGTACACATTCATGTTGTGTTCACTGTCCAGTTAATATCTTCCATTATTACCACCTATAGTAGTTGCAGTTAGGGCTGCGCAATATATTGATATTATCTTGATATTGTGATATGAGACAATGCAAAGCTCATGGGAAGTATCATCTGAAAATGTAGCCTCAATTGTGATTTTCCCAACTGGCAAATAGATATAGGGAATTTAAAGAGTAGCTCCAGTGTTTTAAACCGGGGGACTATTTTCTTTACATATTTCAGGTTCTAAGAGGTTTTGGAATAGGTCTAGTAGATCACCTCAGCTGGCAACAACAAAATGAGCTGCACTGGCTGCAACATAATCCTTGGGGGAAATTGCTCCTGTCAAAGTATGTCCATTAAAAATGGCTGCCTCGATCGGTTAGTTTTAGTGTTATTGTGTGACTTTGGTGTTTTAAGGGTCAGTTCAGATCCGAACTAAAGTGTTTGACAAAAAGGCACAATTCCCACCAAGGATTACCCTTGAGGATTACATTGCAGCCATTGCAGCTGGTTTCGAGGCTGCCAACTGTGGTGATCTACTGGACCAGTTCTAAAACTTGTAGCACCTATTAGTCATTTAGGCCCCAAATATATAAAAAATAGGGCTCAGGATTAAAAATACTGGAATTACCCTTTAAGGCAAATGTAAAATGAAATAATGTAAAATATTTAACATTGCTACTAATGAGGTTCATGCGTCATGTGCAGTTAGATCTGCAGGAACACCAACTGTTCTGCCTGTATTCCTCTTGAGATGATAAAATACTTTAAAACTCCAAAAATGACAGTCTTGCATGACATATAAGCATTTAATGTTGGCCATCAAGAATAAAGAACTTGATCAGAATTGAACGGTTGTTTTTTTTTTTTCTTTTAGCCTATCTATAGTAGTCATTTTATAGTGTTGTACATGTTAGTTCAAGTTTCAAAATGCCAACTCGTTTTTGCACCAAACTTCATCTTGTTTTGCAGGTAACTAATTTTGCAGCTTAGGCTGTAAGCATGAGTGTCTGTTAATGCAGTTCATCCCTTTGCTCTTAAATACTATTGACTGACTGTGTTCTGTTCAGGGTGATAAGGATTTCACCCCGGCAGCTGCCCAGGTGGCCCATCAGAAGCCCCAGCCCTGTGTCCCCAAGCTGCCCCATGTCCATCACTTCAACCAGCCAATCCAGCAGCCCCGCAAGTGAGCCAGACAGCAGGCTTCAACGGCTGCACTAACTCCACCAGCCGGCCTTCCCCAATGGATCACATGAGATGAAGACGTTTCCCCACCAGGCACAGATCTGCTCTAAATAATCAGAGTAGTTTTTGTTAGTCTGTTGCATATATGACAAGGAATTTATCAGCGACAGACAATGTCAATGCAGCCATTTTAGAAGTCCCACTCTTTACACCCCTGCTGCATCGGTGTTGCACTATTAGTTCTGCACTTTTGGGCTTGTTTTGACAGTTATTTAGTCTTAAAGTTGTTTAAGTGGGTGGAGGGGCTTCTAAAATGTCTGTCAACCTAGGATCAAACATTAATAATCTGATCAGATCTGAGTCTGTGGGGAACTCTCACTGCAGCTAACCAATACCACATACAGCAACCAGCCAATCACAGCAACCCAACGATCAGGCCAGCCAACCAACCAATCACCTCACAGTGATGAGTCCATGCTCCAGCCTTCTGCCTATGATCTTCACAGACCAAAAGAACCAATCAACAAATCACGAGGTGGATACTAAGTTTTACATTATCAACAAACCAAAAAGAAACACAGAAAGCAGCTTCTAAATAATAAACCTCAGTTTGATGTATCACTTGAGACTGTTGCCAAATTGCACAGGTGCAGTATGGACCAGAGTTAAATTAATTACATGACAGCATTAACCAGTTATTAAAGATGTATTGATATTCATCCCAGAAAAGAAATTGGACAATGAGAGGCTAAACATGACCTATTTCTTTGTAATGATGGTTGTCATTACCCCAGTAGTGTCTTGACTCAAGATAGGTCGCTATACGGTTATAGCAGAAGCTAATATAGCTTTTGGACCACAGCTCAATCCATTTAGCCTTTACTACAGTGTTTTCGTGTGTCACTGTTCTTACCTTTATTTTGACAAAAAGGAAGCTTATTAATGTCTGATCTGCTATCCATGTTTGACTGCCTTGTTGGAGCTCTAATAATGTCCTCTCCTGAAAATGTTAAAGGGATAGTTGATCATTTGAAGTGGGGTTGTATGAGGTAGTTATTGATTGTCAGTGTATTACTCACAGTAGATGCTGGTCGGCAACCCCCCACTTAAGAGAATCAGACAGGGGCACCAGCATGGAAGCTAAGCAGTGAACTGTTGTGGACAGGGTCCACAAAAAAAGGCATTTTACCATTTGAACAAGGTCTACTTAAAAAAACAAAACAAATGTACGCTATATTTAGAATATTTTCACTGCTTTACTCTGCCACCAGGTGGCCTGTCTGGATGGTAAATTGCTATTTTAGAGCAAAATATTGCTCTCTCCAAAGCAACCAAACTCCATAAGTGAAATAAGTCATTTTACCTCACAGAACACAGGAGTTGCTGTTCTATCATTGCATTGATCTGTTATTTTGTTTGTGCTATTGTGTGACTTCAGTCTTTTGAGGATAGTTTGGATTCACCAGTAACACAAAGAAATGAACAGATGGAGGCAGCGTAGACAAGTAACTCCTGTGTTCTGCAAAGTAAAATGACTGATTTCACCTATCAAGTTTGTTTGGTTAAGAGACAGGGATATTTGGCTTCTATAACAGCAGTTTCTTGTCAGAAAAAGCTGTCTGATGGCAAAGTAAAGCAGTGAAAATATTCTTAATATAGCATATAATGATTTGACCTCTTTTAAGTGGCTAACACACCTTTTGCTGCGAACCCAGTTCATTGCTTAACTTCCGTGCTGGTTATCCTCACTGCTTCCACAGACAGGGGGCGTGCCAACCAGCATCTCCTGCAGCTAATACAATGACTGTGGATACGTACCTCATAATCCAGACTGTCCCTTTAACTACTTTTAATGCAAATTCATACTGCTCCAGAGTACAATTCTCCCAGCAGTGCCTCATTGCTTAGATTTAATTTTTTTTTTTTGTCTCATTTGACTCACATAGATTTACATTTTATCTTCTACACACCAACTGGAATGAAAATGCAGCCAAAAAATGTAATGAAATCTAAAGAAAACCATTTACTGTGAAGCAGCTGCAGGGTGCTTTGTGTTTGCTTTAACATCAGCTTGAACATCACAAGGAAGTAATGAACTTTCATTACAAGCTGAACAAAGCATTGCAGAGAAGCAGTTCAGATAATAGTAAGACTCTTGACTGTAAGATAAGGTAACAACGTACATTCCATAGAAAAGTGTTTGAACAAATATGTCAACCATGTGTTGGTTTCTCAGTATAAAAGGAAAATGCAATACACTTATCTCTACCTTCCAGAATATCTGCAGGTATGGCTCACTGCATTATCAGAAATCTGTATCAGCCCCCAAAATCCACATTGGTATCTCCTTATACATGATGCATATCAACACACACAAACACACACCACCCTTTTCCTTAATCACCCATCCCCTTACACTCAAGTGTCGTTGTTGCAACACTAATGTTCAGGTTTCCAGGAAAGAAAGAAATTTATCTTGCCAAGAAGGAATGATTTCCTATGTTAATTTAATTAAGTTTCAAAGAGTTTTATTTTTGTTCTTCTTCTTGAGTAAATTGTTCAAATTGTACAAATTTTAGTCATTGAGTGGACTTAGGTATTAGGTGTGGTTGTCATAGTAAATAAAGATATAGACTATCTTTAAAAAAGCCTTTTTCAGTGCTCTTTCTTCTGTGTGTGAATGAAATGGGGGACAACAGGATGCACATGTTGTTCACCCTAAACCTGAATAAGTTGGGAGTACTCAAAAAATGGAGACAGTTGGTTCCCAGAATTTTTTGGAGTTCATAAACTCAAAAGTTGAAGGTTATAAGCTTAAATATTTGGAGTTGGCATCACTTGTGATAACAGAAGAGAGACAATTCTACTAGCACAGTATTTTTAATTTAGAAGGACCTCTAACACATTTTAATTAATTTGAGCATTTGGTGCTACAGTGTTGTTTTGAGGCTCATTTGTAACATTTGTTGTGTAATATTTTCAGCTCAGTACTAGAGGAGGTGAATAATATAGCTCCAATATTTTGTACTCTGACAAAGTTTAAAATAGTCCCACTCGATGGATTGTGACCTGTGTCTCACCTCGGAGTATTTGAGCATCCCATGGTGAATTAGCACCCTGCACTGAGGGATTAGGGCTCAGGTGGTGTTTTGAAATGAAACAGAAGCATCTCCAAGAGCTGTCCGCTGTTTTTTTTTTTTTTTTTTTTTTTTTTTCCCCCCTCTTCAGCTCATACACAAACACACATACACAGTGTGCACCAGGTGTTGGTGCATGTAATCCATCTTTACACAAGCATCTACAACCAGGTGTTCTGTCAGTTTATGTTAGCCTTATAAACCAGCCAGCGCAGGCTTAGTTGGTACGAGCCTCTGTCAGCAAGCTGAAACACCCCATTAAAGGAGACACAATCTCCTCGGCTCTCCATGGTTGTATATAGTTCTCTCAGTGTGGCAGAGCTCTCATCCCCTGCCATGCCCTATTAGACTGAGTGGAGGAGCCGAATGAGAATGAGGCAGTGCTAAAAAATGTAGACGATCCTCTCTCTGGATGAATTCCACAATGAAGGAGTTAAATTGCAAGATTTATCCTCCCTCCTCATTCTTTTAGGCAGAATTAAATGTATTACTAGTCTAGCTAGTCAACATTAAGTCAGTCTTTAGCACATAACACTGAAAATATTAGTTCACTTACAGCTATGAGCACCCATTCTAGAGAAGCTGCTGGTCATGATACTAATAGTGCTTTGAAATACCTCTGAAATTTAAAGGGACACCTCACCTCAAAATCAGTCTAAATCAGATATTTTCAAAGCAGGAGGCAGGGCTCAAATAATAGAAGAGCCTAAATGTTTGTGACTTGGTTAAAGAGATAGTTGAGAGACAGTTTTGAGGACTTTAAATGTTTTTCCCACTTTCCCAGATTCAGAAACTCATAAATGATGCACCTTTTTATTTATTTGGCATCTAGAGTTATGCAAAACAGCAATGTTAGGCTATCTTGGCTCAATCCTTGAATATCTATGTCTATATCCGTGTTTCTGTCTACGTCAGTGACTCTGAAACAAACATTTTACGCTTTTCTTCTTCACCATAGAACCAGTCAAGGTTACAGTTTAAGGCACTTTACCCTCAGCGCTAAGTCCTTCTCAGTTAGAGGCACTTTATTACATTAGCGCTGAGTATACACCCCCAGCTGTTGGCCATGTGGTCCTCAGGAACATTAAAACTGGCTTCAGCAAGTTGAGACTGGTCATGTCCACGACATAGCGCCTGAAAACCTTCCACCGATGCTTCAGTTTACTCAGTCAACAGGCAACAGTGGGAGCAAAAGGTATTTAGTAATGTAGATCAGGGCCTTTTTGTACATATGTACTCATGACAAAGTCAGAATGACATTTTGGCCCCAGCTTCATCAAACTGTTTGCTCTCCCAACTTCCATTTTTAAGTTTTCCAAGCATCACACCATGTCATGAGTGTTACTCCTCAAATAGTTTATTGACTGGATTTTATGTAAAACTAACCTATTTTCTGTAATGTCACTGTTGAAAATGTCAAAGAGAAAGTTTAGTGCAGAATTTTTTTTATCAAGTTATCAAAACTCCTGGGAGAGGATTTTTTTTGTGAGCTCTCTACCAACTTTCCCCCACTTTTTTATCAGCGAGGGCACTGCCACTTGAGGTTCATTTTTAGTTCACACGTTATAGATAATTCTGATGCTGATTTAATTGTGAGACATTTTCATTTATTCATACTTTTCAGCATTTCAGAAGTAGAATTCATTATGAAGGACCTACTTTATCCTTGATTGCATCACAGTATCATTTCAAAGAACGCTAAAAAAAGAAATTGAAATTATATAGCTCCCATACCCTGAGCTCTTGGATAGATTGCATTCAGTTCATGCTAAATCAGAGCCAGTATGGAGAAATTTATTGTGACCTTGATGATCATATTTTTGAGTGTGCTTATAAATAAAGCCTCAGATGTGGTTCACTACCAGATTTGCCAGAGAGAACTGAAATAAATCAATCAAGTATAATTATCTAGATTGAGCCTTTTGTGTTTTTTGCAGGTTTCGCCGCTAGTGTAGGTTCTCCTGTGCACTAGGAAGGGGAGGGTGAGTTAATTTGGTTGCAGTCTGCAAGGTCACTGCTAGATGCCACTAAATCCTACACACCAGTCCTTTAACCTAAATGTCCAAGTTTTATTTCATCAAGGTAATTAAACCTCAAATTTCTATTTTCAGAACTTATAAACATGAGTTCTTCAACATGAAATGATGGATGAAATTCATGTACTGTACAGAGTTCAATCAACTCATTGAATTAAGTTTCTAAAGAAACCTGATCTGCATGTTTGCAGACTTCCCACATGCACTGTTTCAGTGTTAAAACCCTGAGACCTGTCTTTTTTAATACAGTTTTATATAGAAAACATATATGATGAAAACTTACTGTGTCTTGTTTGTTTTCACAATAACGAAAACACTGCAAAACATGATGAAGACTAATATTGAATTTAGTCAATAGCCCCTTACGCTTAAAATGTAATACATTCACTAAGAGCAGTTTCACATATTTTCTTTATGTCAGTGCTGGAATAAAGTATCTCCAACAGGTGCAGCAACAGCTGTAAGAACTAACTTTTCAAAGGGAGAAAATGAAACAGGAAATCAAATTGGTTTGTAGTGTTTGTCAGTGTGACTGAGGAGTTGTTGGTTTAACTTAACATTTTAAGCTTATTGAACATGTTTTCTCCTGTACAACCGCGTTAATATCTTTATTTGATGAGGAACATTTATTTGTTTTGAATCATTACAAAATTACCTCAACTTATCTTAGTTCACTTAAATACAAATAGTTTATTTTTATGGTTTATTTAATATAATGACATAAGTAGTGACGATTTAATGACAGTCACACATCAAAATGCAATATTATATGTTTATCAGTAGACCCATGATATGTTTTAATCAAAAAGCATGTAAAGAATGAACAATAATGCAATACTGTCAACAATGATTATGTTATTGTTGTGATTATTCAGCAAAATATAACTCACTCAAATGCCTTATCTGTTATGTATCTAGTTGAGGATTATCATCATATAATACTTTGTCGAGCACACACAAAGTGTTGTACCAAAACCAACCAGCAGAGGGCTCCAACCAAGGATTTCCCTCAAGTTCACAGGTTTGACAGAAGCACTCATTGAGTGCTGGTCGACAATCAGGTCATCCTGTCTAAATCCCAGCCTTTAGCATCACAGCATGACATAATATCTGTCATACTGTCAGTGGACAGAGCCCTGTTTATTTGGCCACATCTGAATTTCTATGAGGGATTTGGGTCGGGGTGGGGGAGGAGGAGGGTGGTGAGGGGGGGGGAATCGCTGACCAAGCTTGTAGCGCTTCATAATCTCAGGTTACAATCTAAGCCAACAGCTGTTTGAGCTACAACGATGACCTAAATATTATCTGATGCATTCAGGACTAATAGGTTTTGTGTCTCCCCTCATAGACACAACACATGTATACAGTTCATTCCTCCAGACTCTGAATGAGTGAACTTTGAATAGAGGAGCAAAAGCACAAACACAAAATGACACCGAAATTCAGCAGTCATAAATGCAAGCATGTGACACATTACAACAGAACTTTACTATAAACTAAAGTGTATCGTTTCCCACTGTTACACCCTTATTAGATGTTATTAGAGGGCAAATAGGGACTACTTACAACAGAGCTGTACTGTAAATTAAAGTGTAATCTCATATCTGCTACTTGAGACACACCTTCTTTGGCTCGTCCCATATAATTGACCGAGTAGCTGAGACCAATGCCTACTTCTTTGATCGAATCACATTATCTGCCTACAATATTACAGTAAGTGTGCAGTTGCCCAAAGACAAAATATTCCTCTCCCCCTGTAATTTTGGCCTTTACTTGGTAGATCTTATTCACATATTGTCTTTAAATGGAAGATAAATTCAAATGGAAGTAGCAGATGTGTGTTTCTCAATTTTGTTTACAGTACACTTCTGTTTTAATGTGTCCCAAAATACCCTCTATGAAAACCTAAGAAGAGTCCAACAGAGGGAAAAAATACTTTAGTTTACAGTATAAATCTGTTTTAATGTGTCTTTGATTACCCTCTAAGAAAGAAAAAAGAGAAAGTCTAACAAAGGTCTTATAAAGAACATATTATTTTGAGTTTTTGTCTAAAATACAGTTTGTTACATCTTATTAGCATGCTGTAAAATAAAGTGCAGTCAATTGCTGTATGAAAATGCTGCATAGTGACTGGAAAAAAAACATTAACTAAGAAGTCTATTACAAATGAATATGGTCAGCAAACTTAGGATCCCTCATGACCAACTGCACACATTAGTCATTGTTGGCCATGAGCATGCATTGCCAGCAAAAAGCCATTTTCATATAAAACATTTCCGTATGTTAATGTTAAAAATGTTAATCCTGCAAGCACTTACAGTTTGCTAAGTGCAGAGTTCAGTAAATGTGCCGTTTGCTCATCTTTTGTCGTGTTCAAATGACTTCCTCTGGGCAGTATCTAAGCGTTGCCACTCCGAAGTCAATGAAATTTATTTGAAGAAATGATTTGGTTGCGCAGTACCCTTGTAACCCCGTAGCAAGTCATCACCATGTATATTAGACACACATTCTTGGATGGCACTTAAGCTGCAATCGCCACGAGGAGTTAGGACCGTGAAATTGTGCTCTCAAAAATCCCGACAATGTTATATCACTGCTCTCCCCGTGGCTCTGTGTGTTTAAACTCACGGCTATTTTTTGCCCCATTATTTTCACTGTTCTAATGTTAAAACAGGGAGCTGACCTCTTGTTCTATAATGGCTCGGCTGTTTTTATCAGAGGGGTCCATATGTTAGGGATTATTGGTTCAATTCCACTCATACTGTCACGTTGACCGAGGCTCACCCTGCTTTCTCAAACTCACATTACTACTGAGTCATTTTTTTCTGCAATTGTTACTAGATGAAATACATGCCCCCAATGCTAAGATGATTTATGAAAATCAAGATGAAGAGCAAAAAGAATCCCATCATTTTCTCATTACCTTTCCCACACAACATGGCTGAGGCATTTAAAAATATAACAGCAATAAAGGATCAATATTTAGCTCAATCAATCTGTTAGGGAATTTTCCAATCTTTAGGCAACATGCTAAGGCCTTGGAGCCATTGAACCAACTTTTAACAGA
The DNA here is from genome assembly GCA_034769285.1 of Lutjanus argentimaculatus. Classification (NCBI taxonomy): domain Eukaryota; kingdom Metazoa; phylum Chordata; class Actinopteri; order Lutjaniformes; family Lutjanidae; genus Lutjanus; species Lutjanus argentimaculatus. The sequence goes on along the minus strand of JAWZSL010000009.1, from coordinate 22,114,442 downwards.
CATACTGTCTCTCCAGACAGTAGATGCAACTGTCTTCTCCTTTCAGATAAACAAGTGAACAAACTGATAGTGTTGCTATGGCGGCTGAGGTCGAAGAGGTGTTGTCTTGTCTCTCTGAACAGAGAAGCCGTAACTGTAATCTGGTTTGGATAACATGACCCTGAACCGTGGAGCCAGGGGTGTGGAACTGTTGTCTCAGACCTTGTGTATTCATAATTCCTGTTTAGATTTACAGCCCAACAGGCTAATTCAATTGTTGAGTCTGACCTTATGTGGACATAGGTTCATCATGACCTTGTTTGTGAATGTTTAAAGACCATCCCGGATGACTGAAACTCCAGAATTGAAGGGAACATCAGGACAGAGCATGTACTGATTATTTCTTCATTCTCCTTGGCCAAGTATTATTAAACCAGTTTCAGCGTAAGACATAATCAACATCCCCAGTCACCGTTAGCAGAAGTGTTTATTTTGTCCAAATAATCCGCACCCTGTAACATCAAACTCACTCATCTTAGAGTCTCATTCATTGCATGTTAGTTTATCACTGTTATAACCAGTGTAAATGTGGTTTTGCAATGTAAACATTTAGAAAAAGGTTGAATTTTTACATCACAATAGTGCTCTACACATACGTCTTACTCTCAAACATTAAGACTAGAAAACAGTTGTTTATGTATCAGTATACGAAAAAGTACATACAGAATAAAAAATGTCATCAAAAAGCATTAAAGTCTCTAATATAAAATACATATGCGAAATACATTCATGGGTTTTTCATTATAAAGCAAAACAAAAAGCATCTATTGCTGTCAAACGCCATTAGATTCAATATAAGCTTATGTTTAGCTTTCTCAGTCAATATGACATGCCCATTAGTATCCTTCACTGAATTATTATAAAGACATTATTCCATAAAATCTTTAATAAATTGCTCCCATTTTTTAGGCAGAAAGATTAACATATTTCTGCTGTGCTTACAGTCAGAAAGAATCTGTGTCATTAAGTGTCTCCTGCTCCCAAAACAGTGCAACACGCCACAAAAACACTTCTGTGTTGAGCACCCAAAGCGTATCAAAATATAGACTTGGCCATCCATCAAAAAGCAATAAATATGAAAAATAAGTTAGCTACAAACATTTCAAGTATCAAGTATCAGATCCCCTGGGTATTTACTGTTTGACATCATAAAGGACACTGAGCATTGTGCACTTCTGTCAAAGCTCTGGAAGCTGACCAGCATCCCCTCTCAAAAAACTGAACAGACAAAAGCAGCCTTCATTTTCTTCTTCGTTCTTTTAGGAACACTGCTGGTAATTCTCACCCTGAGCACATAAGTTGCAGAAAAGCCCAAAAATCTGTCCAACTTAATGGTCTGTCCAAATTTGTCTCTTTTTGGGGTGAAGTACATGACATCCTCTCTGGCAATGATATTATTTTCTTTTCCCGGCAGCGAGGTGTCTCTTGGTTATGGCCTCCAGCCTCCTCCTCTCAGCCTCCTCGGCTTTTCTCCGCTCTTCTTTTAGCTCCTTGTACCGCCACTTTGGGATCTGCAGCAGGTGCCCCTCCTCCATCTTTGGCGCTACTCTTCCTCCGGATCTTTTCTGGTTCATAAGTGGACGGGGGGGCCTTGGACACCCTCACTTTGGGGATGCTGAACCCAGGCCTGACGCTGCTCCTCCGCAGCACCATGTGCACGGGCAGCAGGCTGGTCCTCCGCAGCTCCAGGGATTCATTATAAGCCACTACGCCCAGGCTGGAGCTCCTGTGCCGGGGCACCAGGCTCTGGGCCTGAAGGCTGGACCGTCGATCTGCTGAGTTCTTGGCCACCAGCGTGACCCGGGAGTTCTCAAAGAGTTTGAGGTGGCTGTCCACCCTGTCAGGGTTAACAGAGCGGAGCTCCTTGGCACGCTGCTGGCGGATGATCTCAGGAACTGCATAGCGCCGTTTGCCCACACCTGGGGGGCTGTCAGGACACACCTGAAACAAAATCAGCAGTGTCTGGTTGGTATTACTAGTGATAATATCAGAGAGTAGGGGTGTCGTGATTCTGCAAAGGGACTGTTCAACTTCAAAATCAAAAACACATATTTTTTCTCTTACCTGTAGTTCTATTTATCAATCAGGATTTTTTTGGTGAGAGTTGCAGAATTTTAGAGGTAGTGACTGTACATAAACAGCACTACAGACCAGAGAGAAAATATGTATTTTTAATTTTGGGATGAACTGTCCCTTTAAGGTCATTATTTGATTTGAGTTTTCGATTAAAACATTTTTTTAAAGCTCTGGCAGCTATGCGATTGTTAGACTGTCGAGTCTTGATTTGAAAACATCAACAGATCATTGGTTTTATTCTCTGACAACTGTTGTTTTCATTTTCAAATTCTTCAGAAAGGGTCTATATAAAGGGTCTACATGGTATCAGGTGTGATGTAACTGCCAGTAAGCTGGGGGAGAGAAAAAAAAAATACTGGGAATTCAATGGTTCTTGGATGGATTTTTATTATTGACAGTGAAAGCTCATTTCAATTGATTTTCGAACTATTATTGAAATTGGGACACCCCTAATCAGCAGTGTATTAATATCACTGCATTATCTATACTATGATAATAACAGAGTTCTGGTTGCTTTATTAACAGCAGCTCAGTCTCCCCTTTGTTTGTAGTATTGCAGTACTGGTAATCTTGCATGAACAACCTGCTTATCAGATAAGGCTGGTGTTAATTATATCCTTTAATTATGCTGAACAAATCCCATGAAAAAGCTGTGAATTTGTTGATAATATGAATGATAAATTAACACCAGATTTGTTCTTTAATATCATTATTAACCACAATATTATAATCAGCTCATTTGCACACTGATTCTATGAAACAGCAGTGATAGAACTACTTCATCCAGCTTCTTGATTAAAAAAAAAACAGATGTAATTTTCACACCTATGCAAAAAACAAATATGTCAGATTTCAAGTCTGTGGAGGTGATTTGCACATTGTACAAGAATGTTTGGCTCCATCTGAAGATAAGAAAATAATCCCTGATATCTCAAACTATGCTGAGTATGTGCAGACACCAGCGGGAATAATGCAGAAGAGAGCAACTTTATAGACTTTTAAAAAATCCTTCCTTATCACAGTGAGTGTTCACCTGTATACTAATTGCTTCACCTTATCTCAGCTTACATTTGCAAAATGCTTGAGGGAGTAGGTGAGGGACGTGTAGGTTAGATGTGCTCCTGAATCTCGTGGGATACTGTTTAATGCTGATTGGAGTATGTGATGAAGAGTAAACGTGATCTAGAGTGTAATTACTCACCGTATGGCACGCCACAGCAATGAAAGGGCTCCTCATGGCAGTCGTAACAGAGACCATGTGGTCGATGACCCCTGCATCTTCAGGGTTGGTGACATTTGCGATGTTGAAGACTTGCCGCACAGTGTCCGACAGGCGCTTCAGACAGCCGCGGGGCTCCTGGGCTTTGGTCACCAGTGAGGCAAGCGGGGGCCACTCTAGACTGGGAGAGCACATCTGATATAAATCCACTGCACCCTGTAGGGTTTAACATCATCATCATACACTGAGTCGTAGCCTCTGTCAAGGCTACTTCTGTGTTTTGTTTTTGTGTTGCTTGATGCATGTGTAATACTGTACTTTCTAGTGTTAATTCTGCCAATGAAAATTTTGATGAAAACTTGAAAACAACAATGAATACTTTGCTGATGTCCTTGGAACGAAATCCTTGTTCATTATACCCTGACAGGAGAAGACAAGACGAAATAGTATCTCAAAGTACTAATAAATCTAGCGAACTTAGAAAGTGTGTGACAAGACAACACAAGAGAAGAGAAGAAATGAAAAGATAAAAAGAAAAGAAAAGAAATAGAGGAGAGACGACGATATTTAAACCAAAAGAAGAAAAGACTGAGTGTATCATTCCCAATGAAAATGGAGCAGCTCGTGGATTAAAGCTGTGTGGAAAAAAACACCTGAAAACACAAAGTCCCACAGTGTCTGCCAAGGTAAATACCAGTTATGTAAGTTGATTGATTTGATTACATGTATATATGTTAATTCCCTTAGTTTAAAGTTAGCTCAAAGTTCTGTGTGGATTAGGGGCACTCTGCCTTGCTCCATTAGCATATTGCTAAATTTAACACAGCTGAGCTCACTGTAAATTTCTTACAACTCATAAACACTTACTCATTCTGTGAGAATTTAAAATAATTTGGTATTAATTTTAGCACCATGTAGCATGAATAAAGTGATGTTTGCCAGATAATGCTTGTGTCCCTTAACGACACAGTTTACACATTTTTATAACAACTGATTTATTAAATCTGAGTTCTACTGCGTGAAACATTGTAACATAAACATAACATAATAAACATTATCACTGTCTGATAACCAATAATGATGCATCCATAATGGGTTAGGCAATCATTTTTATCAGTCTCAGTGTGAATGACTGCACACATTTCAAGGTATCTTTACTTCTCATGGGAAATTTTACAGCCAGGAGTAGTATAATGAAACTAAAATTACACTAAAATTAAAACTGAGTTTTACTGACTAAATCTTCAATAAAACAAAACGATCCAAAATACTTGTGACTTTTTGACTTTAACTACATTTTCAGCAAGCAGTTCAGACTAAAACTACATTAAAAATATTTGTCAAAATTAACACTGGTACGTTCTGTACTGCAAATTTCTGTGCAGTCTATTCCTGCCAAAAGATATTCTTCTCCCTTTCTAATCAATCAATAGTCACTTGAACTGATCCTCCTTTTATTTACAACACATTACTTTTTTTTGACCTTGTGTGACATGTCTAAATCCCTGCGTCTTAAATATCAATTGTCAATTTCAAATAGCCAGAAAAGAGAGTGCAGTGTATCTAAGCATGTGTCAGGCAAGACGCGTCCAGAAATACTGATGAGGAGATGACTTGTACATAAACTGCAAAGCCAGAATGCTGGTCAGGATTATTTGTTTTCTACAAAGCCAGCTGGCAGGGATAGACTGCGTTCATGAGGCAGCTCATCAAGATGCTGAGTTGTTAAGAGTGAAGAGTTAGAGAAATGGACTTGCAAAATAACTCAGTGCCTTGAGGCAAACAGGCGCATCATAACTACACATGTTTTTTTGCAACATAATTGATGTGTAAACAAGGCAGCGCCTCTGCGTGTTCTCCATGAATGTTGCATTCCCCCTGAAACTAGTCAGTAATATTTTCTTTATACGTGGAAATCTGCCTGCCTTTCATCAACATCCCTTTTCAAAAAATTGCAACACATTGATGATGAGATGTCGATATACGAGATATTGCCCACGACAGACATACATACAGAGAAACAGCGATGAGTGTACCTGTATGTATCAGAGTACTGGCGGGGGCAGGGCCGTTCCATCAGGCGCGTCATCACCCAGGCAGTTTCATAACGGCCTGTGAATAAGGCCCACTCCCTCGCAGTGAAATGGCGGCCAAAGTCTCTAGCATTCAGGGCAGCTCCTGGTGGACACCATGAAGAAGGTTAAATATATCAATGAAAGGACACAGCAGAAAGTGGATGCACAAAGATTTGGGTTAAAAGATAAGGAGGTGGAGACAGAAATGGTTACATGTACTCAGAAGTGAAGAGGAAAGCAAAGACCCATCTAAAAGGTGTCAATACCATCTGTAATTAAAGTCAAAATGAAATCCCAACAATGAAACCTGTCTTGATGATGTGTTATCAAATCTCTCCATTAGTTTCATGGTTAAAAGCTAAAAAGAGAATAACACAAATGTGGATCACAGCCAACACTTATTCAAATTGTCCATCTGTCCACTAGTTTTCTAAAAATCTGTTCATAGTTTTCTGAGCTGCCCTGATGGCACAATAATGGCTGAATAAACTTTTTTTGTGGCTCTTATCAGTAAAATCTGATGCCCCAAACACAGGTAATTTGTAAAACCCAGACATATTAGCAACACATTTCTGATAGTGAGTCATTGGTGTGTATGTATGAAATCTACTCATCTGCATTTTGCAAAGGCTTATACATTTAGGCTGGGTTATTTTCTGATTAATTTGATAACTGATTAAATCATGGTTTAACTTTAAATTATGTTGCACCAAACTTTTAAACTATCTTAAAAGTAAGAACCATTAAATTTAACCTCTCTTTCAACCTTAGTTGTAAACTAGATAAATTGCACCAAAACTTAAAGCTCCAATTTAAAATGTGAACCTTTTTGAGATGGATAGAGAAAAACAATCAAGTTCCTCAGAGAGAGTTAGACAAACTCAACCCAACAAGTTTTATGATGTGTCTTTTCTTTCTTTCACTCGATTTGATAGCCAGCAAACAATGTAATGTTTTGTTAATGAAAGTTAACAGATTCCTCCTCTTTTATCCTTTAGGCTCTGATAGCACTCAGAATGTTATTGTTATTTATTTTAATTTGGGTAAGCAAGCATCTCCATATTGATTAACTTTTATGTATTTTTGGTTTAAATCACTAAATTTGGATTTACTAAACTGAGCTTAGCCTCCATGTCTCCATGCTGGCGACAGCCGTAGCTCGAACCATTATGTTTTCGGGTTGCCCGTCCTTCAGTCTGTCCTATTCTAGTGAGTGCGTTTTCTCAAGAACGCCTTGATGGAATTTCTTCAAATGAAAGAAAGACAAAATGATGAAGTGACAACATTTTATATATCCATTTTTAAGGTCAACTTCACAGTGACGTCGTAATGTTCAGCTCTCTATCAGTCCTCTGGACTCTGTAAAAATGATTCACTGGAATCACACAGATCAATATAGTGATGACGTCAATTCTGCCAAAAAAATGCGCTTAATACCTTTTAAATTCGTTCAGAGTCAGAGACAGAGTCAGACATGGATGTAAACTGCAACTTGACTGGTTGGCGGAGGCATATGAGAGCTCTACTTAATCTTGAAGTCCACCTCCAGTCATTTTTTAAAAAATATAAAATACTCTGCAAGAAGTAATAAATTGTGTCTGATATATATTTTTTGCAAAATAAGTCCAAATAAAATGGCGTACATATAGCTCTACGCCTCACCTTCATTTAGTATTCAAGGATTCCTGAATATGCAAATAGTCCCCACCCTCTCATCACACCCACACACCCAAACCCCACCCCTACACTTAAGTAGCTGCACCCAGCTTCTCCTCTGTTTTGCTAGCTAATCTTGGCAGCTAGTTACATCTGGCTTCTCCTGTGGGCTGGGCATTGCTGCTAATTATATGAATAGTGCCACCCCCTCCATTAACACGATCTTTCTTTTATGATGTCATATACCCCGCTTTTGAGACTGCCCTTGCTCACAGCACTTTCAAAGCAAGAAATGCTGAGACATGGTGTTTACTGTTTACTTTGCTCCTGATATGTCTTGTAACACATGAAAAACACCACATGGACATGTTAACAAGGTTAAAAACCCGATTTTCACTGGCGCGGGGGTCTTTAAATCTGGATTTACTCATTTAAACCTAGTTTTGCAAAACTCTGATTATAACTAAACTTAGATTAAATTCATCTTTTTTGGTGCAACCCAGTCATTGTGTCATTTTCCTCACCTGCCATCATGAGCGAGCGGACACATTCCACCCGGCCCTGCATGGCGGCTTTCATCAGAGCGGTGAAGCCATGGCAGTTTCTCCTCTCGATGTCCAGCCCGGAGTAGTAGTTGAGCAGATAGTTGGTGATTGTTATGTGCCCTTGAAGAACAGAGAGACAGCCATTTACTGTAGGTCACAATACAGTCTGTAATCGTAACGTTGGCTTGGATGAGAGCTGCTAAACGCTCATTCACACTTGTCATATTTTGGACAGGCAAAATCCACACATCCATACGGCTGGTCCTTCTTCACACACTCATCACTTCTATTTCAAAAAGCTTGAGCACAGCGAGTGCAGACTTGTGTTTTTTTATGCTCGTCTGTGCGCTCATCTGCGTCAGCATTAGTGCCAAACTGCCTGTGTGTGTATATTTGTATCTGTGTGTGCATGTGTTCAACAGTACTGTGAAGCAGCCTGTCAGTGTGTGTATGTAACTAAGCCAGTGTCTGATGTACTGCCGTGTCCATTTGTGTGCGTACGTGTGTGTTACCTGCTTGAGCGGCAGTGATGAGAGCTGTGTTCCCCTCGCTGTCCTGCCAGTTGACATCCAGATACGGACACTGCGACAGCGCTATGACGACATCTACGTAACCTTGGTAACATGCCACCAACAGCCCTATCTGAGACAAAAAGTGACAGAGGAGATGGAGGAGTTAAAAGACGAGGGAAAGGCAGAGAGGCTTAAGGGTGGAATCAGCAAAAATGTTCAGGGAAAAAAAAAAAAAACTTGCCAAAGGAGATGAAGTAAAACTGCAGTAAAGTGCTGACATGGAGGAAGGAGTATGGAGAAAAATGCGATCACGGCAGTGTCAGAAGGACTCCACCAGACCAGGGGAACTTTGTGCATCTTTCAAAACTAATACCCCTGAATAAATATGACAACTGTTGTCTTTTCATTGAGAAGTGAACCGTCTTGAACTCAGTGGAAAAATAAGCTGTCTCCCTGTCTGATGTTGTTGTGTACTTTTGTGTGTGTGTGTGTATGTGTATTTCTGCCAGAACAGGAACCCTTTTATGTGTGCGTGTGTGTGTGTGTGTGTGTGTGTGTGTGTGTGTGTGTACGTATGTGTAAATGTTAGTCTGGTAGTGTGTGAGTCCTGGAAAACTCCTGTAAAAGTTTGGTGCTTTCCGGAAGGTGCACACTTCATCAGCCAACACAAACAAGCTTACCACCAGAAAGAGAAGAGAGATGAGTGGGGGCTTCCAGTAGAGTTTAGGAACATGGACTTGTCAATTAACATATCATATACACAGCGTATTTATACATCTATACATTTATACATGAACTATTTCTGATTGGAAAGAAATGGCTTTCACCAGATGGGTTGGATCTATGGCATTCAAAACTACTGCATTTTAGTAGTCATGTGCTACTCCCAAAAAGTGGTTGACTATTGGACAACAATCAAGACACATCAAAAAAGTAAGCTGCAATCTGATTGGACTAAACCCCCCATCAAGCTTGTCGGAGCTAGAGATACTGTTTGTAGTAACAACACAATGTTTTCTAGAAGGGATAGCAGAAGTCTGAACCCCAAGTTGGAACACAAGTGGCTAAATGCTGACCTGGATTTTTTTTAAATTAGTCAATATATGTAAATGATGCAATTAATGTGATGAGAATGAATGTAATTAATGGGTTTAGGTATTTTATTGTAAATGAGACAGATCTAACAAGAAATGGCTCTAATTAGACATCTGTATGAGACAACAAATTGTATATCTGACAGTTAGTGACTAATGTTAGCAATGTTAATGTTTGTCTGTTTGAATTTAACATGTGTTTTTGCCTGTAATTTATCTATTAAATTTATTAAAGTAAGCACACACTTATGAGTGTTTCGTCCTGTCAGCAGATTATGTAACGTTACATAAATACCAACTGCTGGCACCTCTTTAGTACCGGTTCTGTCTCCCTTATCAAATACTGCATTTCAGCTCCATACAAAAAGAAAACTAAATCATATTGATATATCAGTGGACTTTTTGCGTATGCAGGTTCACAAACCTAACTTGAGAAGCCAGAGCTATCAGAAAATTTGAGCTTGCACCAAAGTCAAACAAACAACAATGTGTTGTTCATAACGACCTATTAATAGGCAACCACTGGCAGACCCTGCAGGGACTCTTCATTAGTGCTTGATTAAAGCCAGGTGTGCTGGAAAGGTCAGCCAGTAAGAGCCACTCCATGTCAAAACACATGTAGACAGTGCATGCATCAGCTGCAAGACGAGTATTTATGTATTCTGCTACAGGTGCCTGCTGAGAGGAATCAACTGTGCGTTCTAAAACCCATACTAAGATTTAGTATGTCCCAATTACACAGTATGTCAAATGCAAAAATGTCAAAAATACAAGGATGTCCTACTTCATCTGGTCAAATTTTGCAGTATGCAGGTCAGCATGCTTTTCTGGTTCTTTTGACCCACAATCCATGATGGGTGTATGAACAAGAGGGTCAAAGTTCAAGGCGTCATCTTATGGAGAAGTAGGATGTCCCAATTGTACGCATACTGCATGTAACAGTACATACTTTGTTAGGGCAGCTGCAATATGTACTAAAAGTAAAAAGAAAACATATGATTTGGAATGCAGGGATAGTATAGACAGTTTAGACATCATATTTCCCAGTGAACCTATACCTTTTCATATTACTTTAATTTTCATTTAGCTAACTTTGCTAAATTAAAGGATGATAAAAATCAGATGGTGGCCGTGTCATACTGTACCTAGAGGTAGGGGTATGATGAAAGCAGTGACTGTTCTTTGTTTGTGAAGCATGCAGGCGCAGGCATGGTGCAAGCTGCTGTGAAAACTGACCTGACTGCAGGACAAATTGCTGGATAAAGACACCATCAGACTCATTTGTGTATATGTAAGGGTACAAAATTAGCATCAGCAAGTAAATATGCATGGGGCTGGTTGATTTGCTTCACTCACCAGCCAAAAAATAGAAAGGTACTCTACTGAATGGCTGGTTACATTTGAACATTCATTAGCCATTTGGCCAGTGGACAAAAGTTAATTTTGTACCCCCATGTAAACATGAGATCTGTGCCATAAAGAATTAAAAATCAAGCTTTAGAGAAATCTGAAAACTGAAATTTTGCTGTAAAGTATTTAGGTAAGTTGTTACAATTTGTTCCAAATGTGAATTTCTTGAGTAGATCTGATTCATGAACCTGGCGCTGTGACATGATGTTCTCTTCATGAGAACACTCATAAAATCCACTCGATGTTTTGCACGTTCTTGGTACATCTTGGCACCTGAGCACACTGTGTTACTCCCCTGAACTACTCTCTCAGACTCTGGTATGGATGTAATCAAAAGTTCCGTCTTGCTGAAATGAATAAATATAATAATGATTGAAGATTGGTACAGAGAGGGCCTGGGGGTTTATAGAAAACTTTCAAGGTTCTGCCAAGTGCCAGCCTCCCCCATATCACCAACTACACACAACACACACACACACACACACCGATACTGACAGGGAGTACGAAATAATAGATTTAAATGTAGAGCCTGACCAATATATCTGTCAGCGTGATATTGGCCTACCGCAGCTGTACATGGGTCGGTATTGGTATAGCATATATGTTGTACGATATGCGCCCATATGAAAACTTTTAAACAGAACATAACACAGATGTTTTCATTTGTTTGCCTTATCTGCAGCCCATCTGTGGAGATTTGATCATTTTCTTAATTCAGGTTTAATTCTTACATATATTTTGCTCTATTTATGCTTTTTTTTAAATAATTATTAAAAATGCCTGTGAAAGTTTCCTGTGAAGATTCACTGTTTCAGTTCCATGATATCATTTGGGACATTATTTTATTAAATTGTAAAATAATCTGCCAAACTGACATATCACTGCAAAACATCTGTATTTATATTCAATATTCAGTTTTATGTTGGGTATAAAGAATATCTGCAATATATCTTTTTTTTTTTTTACTCCCTAATAATCCAGTATCAGTTGGGTGCTGATTATATGTGCATCTCCACATGCTGAATTTTAAACAGAATCTCCACTCAAGTTGAAGTTTAACATAAAATGCCTACACATAAGTATATACATTTTTTTATCAAGTTCCCAATGTTTCAATTATCCCTAATTTAACCAACATCAAGATTATGTCAGAATAATGTTACATCAGCATGTGACCAATCTAACAATCACATCTTTCAAAACAAGACAGCATCAATATTCCCAAAACATGTGATGGTCTGGTCAGCTGTGTGAGTAGGATGGCCTCACCGCTAACTCTATTTGTGTTAACCTGTATCAGACTGAAGACACACTTTCATATTAAAAAACAGCATCTAAGCTTTTTGTTCAGTTAAAGGACCAGTGTTTAGGATCTCGAGGCTTCTAGTGATGAGCTTGCAGACTGCAAACACCTCATCTCACCCTCCCCTCTCAAACGCGTAGAAGAAAACTAAACAAAAACTACAAAACAATGAAAGGCCCTATCCAGACCCTGCATGTGGTTTGTCCATTCTGGGCTACAGTAGAAACACGGTGGCCTTCATGGAAGAAGACTGGTGCGCTCTGTAGATATAAATGGCTCACTCTAAGGTAACTAGGTCTAAAACTAAAACTAGGGCTGCCCCCTATGAGTCCTTGAGATGCTTTCATTTATTTTTTAGTCACACAAAAAATTGACTTTTGCAACACGGACCTTTTCTCCTGTTGCTAACTGTGCTGTAGCCGACATTAGCTGGTTAGCTCAATTAACAATTTGAATCAGCCTCAAAGACCGAAGGAGGCCAGTTTGATGACTGGGAATAAGTAACATTACGAGGTGATTTGGGTTCAGGCCAGGACAGGAGATGGGAAGCAGTCGAGGAACGAGTTAATTTGTAAGTATACAATATTCATTCTGTTGATAAGTCTGCAAATATTGTTTTTGTGAAGTTTGAGTATTTATTCCAGTATTTGTTCAATCTCCTCGCTGCTTGATCCGATACATTCAGAATCACCACTTTTGCCGTATGAATAGGCGGCTCACTTCATGCCCCAAAATATACATGAAAATAATTCAAGTAACATCATAAATGTATAATGCCTAGTCAAATAGTGGCTTCAACTAAGGAGTACTACTCGACTAGAAAAATGTTAAACTGAGGGCAGCCCTAATGAAAACACGATTCTTATTTTCAGGTGATTACACTTACTCTAATCATGTATTATATTCTATTTCCATACATTATATTTCATATTCTACCAATAATTCTCCTTAAATCTTCCACGCTGGACCTTTAAAACAATGCCTTGCAAGCATTTACAGTACACATACAGGAGATGTTTTCCCACCTGTGAGACAAACTGAACTTAAACTTTTGACTAAAACAAGCCAGGCTGTCAGGCAGCTGGACATGTAGTCACATTAGTCTTGTCAGCCCTGAGAGTTTCAAGGGAAAGAGGTGCAGAGAGGTCCTGTGGAGTAAATAGTGGATTGTCTGGGAGAAGTTCACTTTGGCACAGCTCCAGATAGCTCTATCTGGTAAGACACACACATGTAGAGGTTGTCTATGTCTCCCTCTTACTCTCTCTCTCTCTCACACACACACACACACACATTCTTGGCAAGCCTCCAGTCTTGCTGTGATGTACTTTAGCAGCATGCCCTGCAGCATGTCTGGAGCAATCTCAGTCGTCTGACAATGTCCTATTTTCTCTCTGAACCTTTCTCACACACAAATACGCACAAGCATTTAACTTTTTTTTTTTTTTACCTCTTACTCCCAGGCTCTAGTTTTCCACTCAGCACATCCCTATCATACACGCAAGGATATGTGTTACATCTACCGGGCTCTGATACACTTTAACTGTGGCTGCTGGCAATGTTGTTGACTGAAGAATGTGAGAGGAGAGCACCAATACGAATGCAGAGGCAAACATGAATCGAGAAAAGGCAATCATGTGCTGCACAATATTACCCCACTCAATGACTAACTCTGAGGCTAATGGGATAAAAATAACAACACTACGAGGTAGCTCAACAACCCTGAAACAATCAAGAGAGGCACTTCCAGGGATGGATGAGTGCGTGTGCAGTATGTACAGTAAAATGCAAAGTGAGACTTCAAGCGTGACAGAAATTCAAATCCTCACCAATACTTTTTAGCAGCTTATGTATTTTGTATGTAGGCCAAATGAAGATGTAGACTACAGTACAGCATTTTTAAAGCACCTCATTACTTGATGGTGATGGACGTAGACATACGTCCTCCCCTGATGGTAATCTCCTCTATTCCATTACACTGGATTGCAGACGCCCTCGTAAAATGTGTTTTTCACCCCTAAAGTTAATTGATACCCAAACATCTCTTCAGTGGAAGTGCAGTTTTTCTTGACCTTTTCTTTTATAATAGGTTAAGTATAAAGTAGTATATTCACATTTGAACCCAAGCCAAAATGCCCTGTAGTGTGAAGTGGTATTGTTCTGTACAGATTGGTTGATCTCTTGATACTTTAAGTTTCAGCACTGAAGCATGATCTTCTCATTTATGATTACTCAAGTGTAATAAATCTTGTGGCATCTTGATTTTGCATTCATAAGGCCTCACAGAGGTATCTAACATTGCCGTCTGTCCCTTTAAAACTGTCAGCATACAGGAGGATCCATCATGCTTTTCAGTTTGTATTCCACTGGTAAAATAAAGCCTAGCTAGCCTAGCTTGCTAATATTTGCACAGATTCCCAGTGGATAGGACTGCAAATTTCACACATTTTCCTTAACTTACACGTTAACAATAATTAATCAACTGCAACCAACAATTATATTCATGACCATTAATCTGTTGGTTATTTTCTCAGTTGACCAATTAGTTGTTTTGTCTGTAAAATGTCAGAAAATGGTGAAAAATGTTAATCAGTGTTTCAGAAAGCCAAAGAGGGTGTCCTCAAATGTCTGGTTTTGACCACAACCCAAAGATATTCTGTTTACTGTCACAGAGGGGCAAAGAAACTAGACAATATTCACATTTAAGAAGTGAGAATTTTGACTTTTTTTTTCTTAAAAAATTACTCAAAGTGATTAATCGATTATCAAAGTAGTTGGCAATTAATTTAATAGTTGACAGCTAATTTTGCAGCTCTACAATTAATCAATAATTAATCACATAAAAAATGCATGTCTTTTTTCAGTTTAAGATGAATTGAAACCATTCCAGCAGCACAAAGGTTATGTGAAACATTCATTCATTAAGCACAAACAGAATAATAAAACAATCAGGCTGCCCTTGTCCACCTGTCTTTACCCAAAAATGGCTGAGCCAAACACAACAATGTCAAATGGGACACAGTTACTGCCAATTCTAGTCTAATAAGGCAGGCCAAACAAAAGTGTGAGAAAGTGGGCATGACTTTTCACAACTTTTTGTTATTTCAAAACCTAGTCAGTGTCACTGACAAGGTCCTGCACAAACGACAGTATTAATATTACCTGATAATAAGATGACCAGTTTCCTCAGACTTTTATGCTGTTGAAAATAAAGTGATAAGACAAACCATTTCTTTTAAATTAAGTACCAACATTGTCTGTCCTGTAACAAAAAGACATTCTCATCAGAGTACACCGTTATCTGTCACTGCATAAAAACAAGTGTCAGATTATGTTAAGTAAGGACAATTCTGACCAAAAATGTACATAAGCTATAACAAACCTAATATGATATATAGAGATTCCTGAGCAAAGATTAATTTAGTTGAACTTTAGCCTGCATTTGCAATCAAGGTGAGAGGGTTCTGATGCACGGTGACCCACACAATTCTGGTCAACTTATTATTAGCCCATATAGACACACATAGCCTATTAAGACACACAAAGACACAAACACACATACACACAAAGTAATCTGGGGAATATCCAGAGCTAGGAATAGAAAGGCTTAGCCGTATCAGTCAGTGACACAGTGGGGGAGGGAGACAGACAGAACTGTGTATCTACAGTTAATGTAAGAATGCTGTACTAATTGGCTCCAGCGAGGGTGACACAATATCCAGCGTAATCCTCAAAAATTCTTATAGACACACAATAAATACAGGTTTCCAAGCCAATGCTCAACTGTTCAACTGCTGTTAATTGCATCTTAATCAAATCACATACAGCAGACCAAAGAACATGTCTGCAGTAGGACTATAGCATCTTCAGATAAGCATGGATGAACTGATTGACTTTAGCTGGTGCTGAAACGAAAGAGGATCTTGAATAATTAACTTAACTAAGGATACTGTAAGTAGTTTGTAACCAATAATCAATTTACAGTTTTTGCTTAGAATAGGTTTTAAAATTGATGGGACCAATCAGCTCTCAGCTCTTTCACAGCGTCCCTATTTGTCCTGTGAACTGCCTACTACAGCCTGACTGACAGTGGATTTTTAGAGCTGAAGCCAATATTAGGGAGAGTTAAAAAAAAATATCAATACATAGCCAATATTCTTTATTTATATGTATAAGATACAGAATGACATAAGGTCAATGAAACACTAAACTTTTACTGGTATTTTAATAATTAAAAATAAATAATAATAAAAAAGTCTACCTTTAAAAAACACAAACAGAGCAACTTAAATTAAGAAAAGGGGTCAAATACATAAAATGTAGCCTATAAGACAAAAAAAAAAAAAACAATAAAAACAATCTGCATTACATTCATAACATCAAAATATAAACCTATTTCCCAAAACTTGGTTAAACTTAAGTCGTCTTTTTCAGCTGTTTAGTTCTATGTTTCTGCACATTGGCATTTTTCCACTTCCAGTTTTACAACATAAAAAAAAACAAAAAAAACAACGCAACTTTACTTTACTCCTAAGATGAATTTTAAATATGGTATCAAATGACGCAGCATTTTTTGATATCAATAGTACTGAAGCAATTCAGTCAGTGCCATAAAAATATCGACATTCAGTACCCAACCCGTAAGGACAAAATAAATGCTGATACCGATATAGACCAATATTCGTGTGGCTTTACTGCATATTTATGCCCTGTGATGTTTCTCTTTCTGCTACTGATGGAGAATCTGTTAAGTTTCACCTGACAGATATTGCAGCAGCATTATCATATACACAAAAATGAGAATAGCATCCCAAACAAACAGAAACCTGTTTAATCCCGCCATAATGTGTAGTATGGGCCTTCCAAACCACGAGCCTGCTTCCCTTGAGGGTTTGTCAATGTGACTTCTTTAATACACCAATCTAACCTCCTTCTTGTTTCCTAAATAAGGACTTACCCACACTGTATTTTCTACTTCCAAATAAGTACTGAACGAGGGTAAATCCCACAAATCATCCAAGCAGAAGATAACCTGCATAAACCAAGTATAAAAGATTGGTTTTACATTTTACAGTAAATCTTTGTGCTCAAGAGCATGCACACACACACACACACAAGACGCACACGCACACACACACACGTAAACACACTGCAGGCCGCCCTCAATCACATATCCCAGAAGCACTGACATAGACGCACTGGGCTATGTTTCTGTCAATAGCCTCCCTGTTAACCATCTCCGTGTCTGCAGCTGAGCGTTCACATGGCTGCATCAAATCAGATCTGTATGACTGTCGCTTTGATTTTTCCACTTGTCTATACTTGCTAGCAGCATCATGCTCGCTACCATCTGCAGAGTCTCTCACCGCCTGTGCTTCAGTTAGTCTGTGTGCCTGTTGGCCTGATGGTCGATCTGCGTGTTGCTCAGCTGAACTTTCTGCCTGTCCGACAGGTTGATGTTGTCGGCTGTTGCCTGCAACGTACTGTAAACGCCCTTGTTTGTCACCTGATTTCACCCTGTTTGGAAAATTTGATTGTGTTCTAGAAGAGCAGAGGGAGTGTGTGTGTAAGAGAGAGGTAACAGTCAGGCAGGGTGGCCTCATTTAAGTTGATTAGATTCTGTGTGCGTGCGTGTGTGTGTGTGTGTGTGTGTGTGTGTGTGAGAGAGAGAGAGAGAGAGAGAGAGTTTTTATGTGAGTATGACAACTTATCAATTCACTGCAAGGGGAACAAACACTGTCCTAAACAGGGTCATAGGTGCCTGAGGACATTAATTTGATACATGACATGAACACACACACATCTATAACAGAGTATTAGGGTCATATTGTTGAGAATACAAATGCAAACATGAACACAGATCAAAAACAGCAGCAGCAGCAGCAGCAGTAGCGCCATGTCCCCGAAAGTATTTAAAGATGAAATACCATTTTAAGAATAAAGTCAAAATGGTATTTCCACTTTATTCTCAACATTTCAACTTAATTCTCAAAATGCAGAATAAAAAAATGCTTCCTCATTTGATTCATTTTTTTTAATGCCTGGCACTGATACTGAAAGACTTTATTATCAATAATATTATTACTATTTTGATGTTCTTTTTGTCTTTGTGACTTTATTATCAACCACGCAACAATATTCTAGACCTTTCTATGTTATTCTCGTCTTGCTTATTCCTGTTTTTCTTGAGATTTTAACTTCATGATCAACATTTCGACTGTATTGTCAACATTTAGACATTATTCTTCATAATTCCACTTCATTCTCGAAATTTTGATGTTATTTTTTGCATTTCAACTTTATTCTCAAAATGCAAATTAAAAAATATCTTCTTAATCTGATTTACTTTTCCTTATGGCTTCCACTGATGCTGATTGACTTTCTTCTCAACATTTCAACATTATTCTCATTATTTCAATGTTATTCTCGACATTTCTAATATTTTCAACATTTCGACTTCATTATTAAGATTTTGACATTATTCCTGACATTTTGACTTTATTGTCAACATTTCAACATCTTTCTTTACATTTTGACTTGACTCTCAAAATCTTCCTTGGCTGATTTATTTTTTCTGATGCCTAGCACTGATATTGAGAGTTCGACTTTACTCCCAACATTTCAACGTTATTCTTGACATTTCAACTTTATTATCAACATTTTGATGTTTCTTTTGACTTTGCTACTTTATTATCAACATATTCTTGACATTTCTACATTATTCTCAACTTTATTCTCAAAATGCAAAGTAAAAAATCTTCCGCCTTTTATTTTTTTACCCTCATGCCTGGCCTTAATACTCTTTCATATACATCTCCTAACAGTAAAAATTCAGAAGAGATAATCCTGATGTTTATTGACTTACGTGTCTCTGTCTACTTTTACACCACAATGCCAGTAGTTTGTTGAAATCTCATCCAGCCATCAGCCATCACAGTCACAACACTGTGAATATAGTGACTCTGACATTGACAGCATATATTATTACTGTGCCATAATCATATACAAGGAAAATTAAATACCCGTACTTGAATATGACCTACATAATGGCTTGTCATTAAGTTTCTTGCTGAATTTAGCTTCAGGCTGTGTTTAGTTTAAACATCAATTGTCTCTCCCTGTATTCTGAGGGTACAGGGGGTGGACCCTGTCTGTTTATGTCAACAAGTGTTTGTCGGGCTTATTATGTTGTGATCAGGAGTCTATTTTATCAACTTTCAACATGTGCACTTGTCAAATTATAATTTTACTGGCTTTCAAAGGCTGGAGTGAGACAAAAATACAAGCCAAACCATCACATAAACCTCAAAAATTCTCAAGTTACCATGGAACATGAACTGAAAATATGTGGTTGCAGTGTTCAGTGTAGGTCTATAGGTTGTGTCTATCCAATTTCCTTGGCATTCCATGACACCCATTTTGAAACATTTGTTTTTTCCTGTTATGTCACACATGTTCATTTTTAGCAGATGTTGCTTCAAGCTATTGGACTTGTTTTTCTACCCTCTTTCCATGCTTATCCTTAATCCATAATATTGTGTCCACAAGAGGGACTGTTGATGTGACAAACGTTTTCTGGGCCATATTAATGTGATGTAATTGGGTGTTGGTTATAAATCACAGAGCAAACGGACCCTTGTCGATGCTTTAGTACAAAATGCACTCTTCCTTTTCGCCACAACACACCAAACGTCACACATCTTATGTTGCCCACATCATTTAGGAACTGATTTTATTTCCTGTGCAGCAGCAGAAGTAGTTAATAGTTATTGTACTAATTGGGCTCCCATTAACCACAGGGTCAGGGTTAATCCACTGAGTTGCCAAAAATCCATCTTGCTGAAGTACCTTTGTGCAAAACAGAATCCCAACCAGCTTCTGGGCTGCCATTCTGTAGCTGACCTTAACATCGTGACGGGTAAAACCACAGAAGCTAAAGGGAAGAAATTCTTATGTGTGTGTCAGACAATTTGGCTGAACCTCTTTTCTGCTTCTCCAGAATCAATTTAGAACTCCATTATGATCTGCCAAATATTAATAAAGCCTCCTCTCTTCAGAATGGCCTTGTGCATCTGTGTTAAAATTCTCACTGATTCCACCTCTTAAATCCACTTTAACTGCCAAAGGGCTATGAGTTTGAACTACTGTGCTCTGTGCAGCCAAATAATTGATACTGTATGGTGTATCAGCTTACTACTGATAGTTACAATACTTCCATATACTGTAACATTATTTTTAATACAATATCCACAGTAGTTTCTTTGTCTTCCAAGATTAACAAATAAGTATATTGAAAATATCTCTATAAACAACGGATAAGAAAAAGGGGAAATACTTTCTTTCTTTCTTTCTTTTTTTTAAAAGGGTCTTTTAATGTCTAGTATTTTTGTGCGGAAATTGTATTCTGCTCTCTTTTCAATTAAACGTAAAATACTTTGTGTAGCTGTCTTTAATTGTCAGGTAAATGTTAAGTGAGTTTCTTTTATAAGCCCTAAGGAGGTTTCTTCATCCCACCTGTGCATTTTTTATTGCTGCTGTATATTTATTCTCTGTTGTTTTATTATACGCACAAATAAAGAACATAATGAGCATAAACATAAATATCAAAGCCTGGTATGTAATGCCCCTCCTTATAGTAAAATAGTAAGTAGAAATAGATTAACAAAGATTTTTTTTTTTTTTTAAAGTACTGCTAAGTCAAGGAGCATAAGTGAAAATGGAAAATTGACAATAAACTGTAGAAAAATATTTGGCTATGTACAATATGTTATTTAAATTATAGAGCTGTACAGTTTTGTGCAGGAATGGGAGGGCTCAGTGGGTCAAAAAGTTCAGCGCCATTTTTCATTCCCAGTCCGTCCCTGCCCCTCTTTGTCTCGCACATCACATTGTCAAGCTGTCTGCTATATAAGGATGTTGACATCTGTGTCGGGATGTTGAACACACACCACACACACTAATGAGCTTAACAGATTCATAAAAGCATGTGTTTCCAATGGATGGGTGTCCTAACCTGTATTGTGTCTGGGTCACAGGGCATAGCAACATAAATGGCAAACGCGCTCGCACACATCTGGGTTATATATGCAATCATATAGCACATGACAGTCTCTCACTGCTACACACACACACACCACACACACCACGGACACACATGAGCACACTACATGCAAGCATGTGTTTTGGGGGCTCTAACTTCCATGTCATACAGTAGAAGAGAAATCTTTACATTCCAATGATGTCATTTCTACTCTTCCTCCGCATGACCTCATCAGTAATTACATACATGAAGAGAAATAAGGAGGAAGAGGTGGTGAGAGAATATACAGAAAAGTGGAAGAGTAGAAGAGACACAGAGAGATGAGGGGTTGTCTGAAGGTTACACTGCAAACTTGTGCTGTAAGGTCAGTAGAATTAAAACTCAGACCAGCTGGAAAAATTAAAAGAATAAAAACACATTTTATCCCTCAGCAACTACAAATTAGTTTCCTGTGATTGAGACACTGACTGCCCTCCAAACATCTCTACTGGAACTCTTTAGTTTCCAGTGGTAGAAAAGGGTTACATTCCATATATGAAGATATAAGACAATGCAATGATAATGAGAAAAAAGGTTTTGTCAACTCTTTTCTGAATTAAATGGTAAAGACCTAACCCAAATAAGCTGATTTACAACAATGTGCGATAAAAGGCGTGCGATTCTTGTTCAGCATAGGGCCCACCGCCAGCTAATTCAATTACTATTAGCAAAATGTCCAGATGAATAAAAAGTAGTCTAGTATATCCATCATTATGGATTTATCTCTTTGCTCTGGGCTGCAGTTCTTTGGCAAGAGTGAAGTGATATACAAGGCACAAAGGGACACATGCTTTGATTGCACTGCAGACAACATTTCCAATAATCAGTAAAAAATATTAATTTGTTTATGTAATTTAAAGTCAACAGACTCAAGTGCACATTACTATTGATATGAGTGTTTGATAGTGGTGAAAGTCTATAACAGGCACTGCTACTTCCCTATTGTGGAATTTATGGTCTTAAAATGCATCTTGGGTCATTAGCAAGGCGGCTCTTAGGCACACTAATGCCATCATCTCATTGGTACATAATGTGTTTACGCACGGCCACCCACGGGTTGAATCCAAGTCCAGACTCCAGAAATAAGAAAATGTAGTCAGATGCACACTTACATACACAAAATGTGCACGCATGACCACACACACCTCCTCACACACAGAGGAGTGTGTGTTCTGCAAACCGTAAAGGACTTCAGTGTTTTTATGGAGACTGAGGTTGCTCACTCTAGCAAAACTGAGGTCTGTCCACACACAGACCTGTCAGAATAGACCAGTGGTATGAAAACTGATTCTGGATAAAGGTGTGAGTGCATTATAAAAAAAAACTGAAGCTATAGGGGGCTACGGGATGAGAGGTATATAAATTACACATAAGCTAAATGAAGGTGATACGAACGTACATATGTCTTGTGTCTTATGTCTTCTGTACAGTAATGTATTAATGTTTTATGTTAGCCTGACACCATCCAGGATAGGACATACTACATGATACATCAAGGTGTTAGTATTTTTTGTTGTTAAAAGTTTGTCGGGAAAACCCTCAGGGGTAAAGCATGAAATTAAAGATAATTATATATAAATAATAAATAAATAAATTAAATAAATTAACTATTGCAAGGAAATAATAAAAACATGAATAAGATTTAAAATATAGCATTTTTAAGCTGACTGTCAGCCTGGTGAGAAATGTCTAATCAACTGACATGTCCACATTGATTATCAGTCTGAATTAATTATTGCAACTAAGTTCCAGACTTATTGAGACATTGGCGTCATAACTTAAGTTTTCGTTGAGGCAGGCCAGAGCTGCAACAATTAATAGATTATTAATCGACTGTTAAATTAATCGGCAACTATTTTGATAATCGTTAATGGGTTTGAGTATTTATTTAAGAAACAAAGTCAAAATTGAAATGGGAATATTTTCCTGGTTTCTTTACTCCTTTATGACAGTAAACTGAATATCTTTAAGTTGTGGGCAAAACACAAGACCTCTGAGGTCACATCTTGGGATTTGGGAAACACTGATTGACATTTTTCACCATTTTCTGACAGTTGATAGACCAAACAACAAATCGATTAATTGAGAAAATAATGGACAGATTAATTGACAATAGTTTGTGTTAGGCCAATTCACTTTTAAGGGATCACTTTGTGTTTGTATATACTCTACACTGTGTATATTATATTCTATATGAAGAATAGTATATATAAAATGTTGCTGTGGTATAATATATATTGGTACTGGAATTTTTTTTTACTCCCCAATATCAGTGATCGTCAGGCCCTATTTAAAATGTAGCATTTTCAAGCCAACTGGCAACCTGATGAGAACTTGCTTCTTAAGTGACTGATTATTAATTTGATTATTAACTCATTATTGCAATTCAGTTACACGCTTATTGAGATATTGGGGTCATAACTTAAGTTTTCAGTGAGGCAGGCCAGCATGGGTCTGGAAAGTAGGCTATGGCACAGCAGCAGCTCAGGCTTCCTCATCTCTGGACCATACTATTATCTAAGGCTTCTTCACTGAACTTGTTGCATTGAGTGACAGGAGGGTGAAGGCTGTCTGAAGATGTGCTTCACTTTGGTACCAACAGAAAAATGTGCCCCTGACCAAGACCAACAAATAGTTGCTCCACAACTTGTCTCTAAATTGTGTAACTGAAAACACTGTAGGCTATGGAAATGAACAAAGTCTGCCCTTCACTCAGTTTCAAATGGTTGTGTCAAAGCTATTTGTGAGAAGTTACTCAGCGTGGTGCTGTTGAGTGTCCATACCCTGTTATTCTTGTCCTTCTCCTTGACCTCCTCCTCCTTCACTCCGTGCCGGATCATTATCCGGACGATAGCCGCGTTGTTGGTGCAGCACGCCTGGAAAAACGACAGCGGCTCCGGGCTCGCAGGAGACGGGGTGCGCTCTGAGTCTGCGAACGCATCATCCGGCGGGTAGAAGGAGTCGTCCGACACGATGCTCCGACAGTCATCCAAGTCCTCAAAGTCAACTTCTTCGAACTCGTCGTCGTCCTCTTCCTCCCCTCCGTCGTCATCTTCGTCGTCCTCATCGCAGGAGCCCAGGTAGTCCTCGTCGGAGTTGGACAGGGGCTCCTCAACTATGGTCGGGTGGACTTTGCGCTGCTGCTGGAGCTGTTTGACCCGGACAGACGAAGCGCCTCCTCCATCCCTGTCGTCCGTGATAAGCACCATCTAACCCCCGAGCCTGGGGCACCGTCCGCGGGGTAGAGCGCAGCCTGGCGCACGGGGCACAGGCATGGGACTATCTATTGTAATCAAACTGTACCTAAAAAAAAAGTCACTTACATCGCCCGTGTGAGCCTAAATTAAACAAACTCACTCACCTGTCCTGTGTTATATCCACATTACGCGCACAGTTACCCATCAGTCATCTCCGGAGACTTGACACTGTGCCGGTGTGACTATCTGAGCCGTGAACGTCCTCAAAACGAAACCACGTTGTAGTCGAAGTTATTCAGTCCTCGAGAGCACATGAGCAGAAGTACGAGTCACGTTTGAGCGAAACGTCGGAGTTAAAGCAGAAAGTAAAACTGCCGCGAACACGATCGTCCCATGGAGGGCGGAGAGAGACAGCAGCCCGTTAACCTACAGCCGCTTAATCCGATTAGACGGGACCGGGACCTCTCCCTCCCTCTCCTGCTATCTCCCTGTGCCTACTGACAAGAGATTCATTCTTCTCTGCTGGTAGTGAAACATTCATATTCTTACAATATTCATAGAGAGATATGGCTGGTAAAATTACTTATTACCTGTTAAAAAATTTAGTATCACAATATTAAAGTAATCTAACCTGATTATATCAGTACCAAATATGGTACTGTTTAGTCATATAAAATGATATATGTTGGTTGTTGGTTTATTAATTATGTGTGAATGCACATTTTAATTAACAGCAGTAATAACAGCACAACTTTGTTGAGTAATGTTATGCTATTCACACGTTACACTCAAATATAAAGTAAATTAACAAACTTTTGGAGTGTGTTTTTACTCAATATATTTCTCAGTAGTGGCATTAGTAGTATTGACAGATTAGCTTTCTGTATAATTAATAGTTAATTTAGTTAGCAGTTGGTTTATGCCTCGAAAAGTTAGAGAAAAGATTAGGTGAATCCACTAAATTCCTGTATGATTTTTTACAGTGTATCATTTATGCTTTTTCTGTAAAATTAAAGTGGAAATAAGAGGTTTGTTTGTGACTTCCTCCCAAGTCCTGTTAGTTAACTGCAAAAAACCACACTTCTGCATACTCATGGCATTATATTTAACAAATGTTTTCGTTTCTGCTGCCTTCTGCCAAGTTTTTGCGGTTTTCACTCACAAATAAATAAAATACCTTATGCTCTTCACCTTTTGGAAGAAAATCCCCCATGTGCACAAACTTATGGTATTTTACACATGATTCACTGAAATTCATGTGGGGAAAAACCAGCATGTAAGTGCCAGTCTATGATGAGTCATTTGATTTGAATATGAACTATCACTTTCTGTTTAAAGCACTGAAGATTTGTAGTGGTCAAAACATGTTGGTGTCTTAAATGACTTTCCATAATAAGGGCTTTTTAATTTCTTCCTTCCTCACTGCTACCATTTATTTTTTGGAAGTTGCCCTTCTTTGATTATCTTGTTTTTTCCCTGACACAATGTTCATCTGCAGCTGAGTAGAGAAACCTGTCATCTCTTGTGTTCTCTTTTTTAAACTATCACTGCATTGTAAACCAAAAGGTGCATGCTAAATTTAAAAATTTAAGGCTAATAATGCAGATTAGGTTCAAATTAAGTGATTAACATTATTAATATTGTGGCACATAGTTTACATTTCCATGATCATATTTAGTATGATTCTGAGATCATAGTCTCAGGGCATCCTGTTCACTCACTTCACTCTTTCTATCTCTCTCATTTTCTTGGCCACTGGCCATTTGAGATGATAGAGAAATAGATTGGGCTCTATTACTTGGCGCTGAACTATGGAGAGAGTTGTGCTTGTGTTTGTGCATGTGTGTAACCAGTTTGGTCTCATGGAAAATTTATATTAATCTGCAGGACAGGAGATGTGTATCATCTACGGTAGTGTACAAAAAATGAGCAACTGTGTGTGCTCAACCACAATGACATTTTAAACAAAAGTGAGTAAAACCATGACCACAAAACATGACTAAATAATATTTTGGAAAAACTGTGACCCAAAAATAGGGAACTAGAACTATAACTGGTATGGTGTCGATTTTGTACTACGCAATGCATGAAATGTACATCCACTAGACAACTGGTATCACTGAAAATAGATATCGTGTTAATATTGATCCCACTAGCAGCATCAGATTCTATACTGGCTGTCCTCAGCTGCTTTTGTGCTTCACTTGTAAATGGGGACCTCATTATTACAATAGATACCCTGCTACGGTAAGGCAGGGTTAGGAGGTTTATACCAGCAGCCGTAGACATTTGACCTCTGCATCCTTTTTTGATGTTACCCAAAATAGGTCTTATATTGTATATCTTTTTTTTTTTTCTTTTTCACTATCCACAAAAAGTATAATTAATTACAGGGTTAAGTGCGAAGAGATGATCTAGTTTTATTCAGTGATATTGTATCAATCTACATGAGAATCTGTGCCTAAAATACTACAGCATTCTATTACGTACAGGCCATAGCCAGATTTACATAGATGATCCTTTTTTCTCTCAGTAATTAATAACATAGTTGCTGACTCCACCTGGGGTGGAAAAAATGAGTGCATAACAGTCCCAGTGTGTACCCATTATTGTTGTACCTTCATCTACCCCCAGCTGAGAGCTCTGCTCTCCTGTGGCTCCTCCATCTCTATGGTATCAGCCTGCTGCTGCGTGGTTGACAGTCAGTGTAAGCACTTCCAGAGATAAATATCTGTGAAAAGTTTCACTGGTCAAGCCTCTGACACAATTACTAGAGAAGGTAATTAGAAAATGAAACTCCCATCTTCAGTTTAAATGTGTGACAGGTAGGTAAGTGGTGATGGTTCACATTTTCGATGTAAAAACCATCGTGTACCTGGCATGTAGACTTCTGCACTCATCCATTAAATCCTGTAAAGCTCTCAAGTGTGTAGATTCTGAGTCACGTTTAACTCTGAATTCGGAGTGGGGGGTGGGGTACTACATTGCAGCATCATAATTATAAAAATAGTCTCATACATTGAAATATAAAATTTAAAGGGGACATGTGAAACATACAGGGGCTCCAGCTGTAGGGCTATGACGACAAGAAAAACAGACTTTGTAATAAAAAACGGATCAGTATTTGGTATTTCAGCATCATTATAATAAAATGATCTGGAAAACAGTTCAAAGGCGTACCATATCTGTTCACTTTTGCCTAAAATATTTTGAGATATAACTGAACATTGCTGGCCACATGATACATGTTTGCAAAATGTACCAATGCAATCAATCATTACCCCAATGGACAACATAAAAAAATAGAGAATACAAAATACAGCTGTCAATATGGACTGGTTTCAACCTTAATTTGTGCTATATGCCTGTGCCATTTATTGATAAAGTATCATTAAATCAGGGAACCCCTATAGCTCAGTTGGTAGAGCATGTGCCCCATGTATTGAGGCTGTTAGTCCTCTGCAGCGGCCGCAGGTTTGACTCCCGCCTGTGGCCCATTTGCTGCATGTCATCCCCTCTCTCTCTACCGCCTTTCCTGTCATACTTTCAGCTGTCCTATTGCAATAAAGGCAAAAAGCCCAGAAAATAATCTTAAAAAAAAAAAAAAAAAAAGTATCAATAAAACAGCACATTGTTATGTGCCAAAAGGGCAAGGAAGGAGGTGATGATTACAATGAAGAGGATCCCAGCTTCCCAGAGACACTGTAGTGGGCCACCCCATTACAGTTTTCAAATCTTAAAAAAATATTACATAGAAACACTTGTCAGCATAACATAATACTACTCAAGAAACCCACAAAATAAAAAATTGAAACCACATCTCTCTAAAATAGCTCTAAAAGCTATTCTATTAGACAGCATTACTTTTATGTAAGTGGTCCTAATAAACTGACAACTTAATGTATTTAAAGGGATAGTAGCATTATTTTTAAGTGGGGTTGTATGAGCTACAAATAGCCCCTAAGTACCGTGATTGCAGTAGAAGACTCTCCACACTCCTCCCGTTAGCGACGCCAGCCCATAGTCCTGCTCAGAGATTTTCAACATACAGTGTTGTGAACGGTCCCAAAAAAACGGCCTATTTTCGCGGCCTAAAAGAGGTTTTACCGGAAAAAAATACACAGTTCCATTGTTCGCTATAATAGAATTATGCTCAGCCCCTCAAAGTGCAGGAAAAACGCAGTTTTTATTTGGACCTAACCAACTCACTTATCCCTCCGCCCAGGGTTAGCGCCCGCTGATCAGCTGTTTACACAGTGTACTACGCAGAGCGCTGTAGTGCTCCGCCGATCAGCTGTTTTGAGTCATTGTTGATTGCGATTTCGAGGACGGAAGCTGGTGAAACCTCTTCAAACATTTTGAAAATGGTTCGTGTGTGTTGCTATCCAGGATGCAATAACAAAGCTGTGTCCCATAGCCCTTACAGCTTTCACCGCATTCCTTTGCGTGATATTGGCCTTCGGCAGCTAGTTCCTCTAAACTTGGATGTCAACATGCCACCGGCATCACTAAAGGATCTCCGTGTTTGCAGTCACCATTTCGCTGAAGAGGATTTTGTGAGAACACTTTCACGTCTAGGGCCTAGAAGAGGTTTTACCGGAAAAAAAATACACAGTTCCATTGTTCGCTATAATAAAATTATGCTCAGCCCTCAAAGTGCAGGGTTAGCGCCCGCTGAGCAGCCTACTACACAGTGTACTACGCAGAGCGCTGTAGTGCTCCGCCGATCAGCTGTTTTGGTCAGTGTCTTGGCTTTTTGAGGAAGAGTAGAGATATAATATACTTTTTAAAAATGAGTGATTTTGACAGTGACAGCGAGAATGAAGTGCCATTCACTTTGGAAGCAAGCGGATATCTGTATGAACCGGAGTACACTGAAGAAGAGCTGTTGCAGATGGAAACTGAACGGGCCGAGAGAGAGAGAGGGGAAACATCGGTGTAAGGTAATTCAAGAATCAGCCAAATTCATTTTCATGTTACAGCACTACATCTCCGTTTTCACCTATGTGATAAATTTGCACTGCAGTGATAGGCTACATTACACTCTTTCACAGGTGTTTCACTTGTCTTACCAGATGGATGGGCACAGCAGTGAAAGTGTTCTCACAAAATCCTCTTCAGCGAAATGGTGACTGCAAACACGGAGATCCTTTAGTGATGCCGGTGGCATGTTGACATCCAAGTTTAGAGGAACTAGCTGCCGAAAGCCAATATCACGCAAAGGAATGCGGTGAAAGCTGTAAGGGCTATGGGACACAGCTTTGTTATTGCATTCTGGATAGCAACACACACGAACCATTTTCAAAATGTTTGAAGAGGTTTCACCATCTTCCGTCCTCGAATCGCAATCAACAATGACTCAAAACAGCTGATCGGCGGAGCACTACAGCGCTCTGCGTAGTACACTGTGTAAACAGCTGATCAGCGGGCGGTAACCCTGGGCGGAGGGATACGTGAGTTGGTTAGGTCCAAATAAAAACTGCGTTTTTCCTGCACTTTGAGGGGCTGAGCATAATTCTATTATAGCGAACAATGGAACTGTGTATTTTTTTCCGGTAAAACCTCTTCTAGGCTGTGAAAATAGGCCGTTTTTTTGGGACCGTTCACAACACTGTATGTTTAAAATCTCTGAGCAGGACTATGGGCTGGCGTTGCTAACGGGAGGAGTGTGGAGAGTCTTCTACTGCAATCACGGTACTTAGGGGCTATTTGTAGCTCATACAACCCCACTTAAAAATAATGCTACTATCCCTTTAAATACAAAAAACATTTAGTTTTGTAAAAAAAAAAAATCTTTGACAGGTTGTAATAATTTACTATACAAATATATGCTTGAAAATTTTAATCAGTTTTACTGGAATGAAAACGAAACATTTCATTTGCTCACATTATATTGATTGATGACAAACACAGCTGTGTTGTGTTCCAGTTTTACATGCTGATCCATCCACCAGCAGTTCCAGAGCTCAGTAGGATAAAGGCAACAATTTGCTGCCAGTGAAAAAGAAAATATCACCTAATATTGCTTGGTGATAAACTGGTGTTTTGGGGAATGCAAGTGAATAACTAGAGCAGAGGAGATGCTTCAATACTGCAAATTGTAATAGAAAAGACTGCTAGTAGCCTGGTAACCAAATCACAGTAAATAGGCTTAGCCATATTTGTCTTTTATATTACTCAATATTATTCTGTCCCATCAATTTTTGTTTTCTTTCACGTTATATGTTTAGACAGCTGTATTATGACATCAAATAAACCCCTCGTACTCACAGTGGTTTAGACCTGATCCAAGATCCCCTTGCCATATGTTCTATGTTCAACGCCCACAATGGCCGCTGCACTCCAATATTGTTGAGTACTGTAGCATGAGCATTTGAAAAATCTGATTTGTTGCATTCACTGGGGTGCACATGCATCCACCGTCTGTGCACATGTAGTCATGTGAGACTTAGACACTCTGTAAATAGCACAACATTAGCAACACCATCACTTGCAGAGCCAATTGCATTAGCTCAACCTGGGCTCAGAAGAAAAATCTAAATCCCCCGGACAGATAATCACAATGAGCTCCTCTCCGAACGTGTGTGTGTCTGTATAGGTGTGCATATCATATAAATGGAGAGGTTTATACTAGGTCCCTGATCCATTACACACTCTTTAAAACAACTATGCTCTGTAGGAGTACAACACTCCAAAGCTGTTATATTCAGCATTTTTAACTGTCTCTTTGTTGCATGCCATTTGGTCATATATTATTTATTATATTTTCATATATACATATATTTTCATGAAGGAGCCGTCACATGAAAACCTAAAATACTTGGTTCAAGACTTCATGAAGCATCATGCAACAAATGATCTTTAGCATAGCAGTCTTAAAGCTACAATCCCCTCCAACAACCTCAGTACACATGCTGCAAGCGGGAAAATGAAAGGGTCTGTGTGCAGCTAGTTTCTGTTTGTTAGACGCCTAATTACACTGTAAAACATATTCTTTTGAACAGCTCGTACCTACACTTAAAAATTGTTTGAACTTAAGAAGTTAGCGTCCGGCCTGCCTTAAAATTTTAAAACTAATACAAGGATTTTTCATGTTTTGATTTTGGAAGCCCCTGTAGTCAAAAGCATGTGTTTCCACTCTAATAACCACAAAATATAACATCAAAAAATGAAATTATCTAAATAAAATCTTCTCCTGCTTCTTTTTAACTGGCTAACACAACAAGTCACTGTAACTCTGCCTGGAAATAATGCAAACATATAAATAAAATATAAGAAATAGCCAATATTCTCATGGACTGTTGAATTCAATTATGTAGGTCAAATAGAGGGATCAGTAATAAATTGAGATCCTTTTAGTAGCATTAAGTTGACTGAATTTAAAAAGACAAGGTGAGGTAATTTTGTAATGATTCAAAACAAACTTTTCTCATCAAGTAAATCTGATATTAATTCAGTTGTATTTGAGAAAACATGTCGAATAAGTTTAAAGGGACAGTTCACCCAGTTCAGTGCTATTACGGATGGATACGTCTAGATTTTTTTGGTGTGAATCACCAAGTTTTGGAGATATCTGCCTCAGAGATGTCTGCCTTCTCTCGAATATAATTGGACTAAATGGTACTCAGCTTCTGGTGCTCAAAGGGTCTGTCAATTACCTTGAGTGACCGGATCATGATTACTGCGCTTTGAGTACCACAAGCTGAGTGCCATTCAGTCCTATTACATTGGAGAAAAGGCAGACATCTCTATAGCTAATATCTCCAAACTTCTCCAAAAAATATAGGTGGATAGGCAGCGGTACAGACAAGGGGAAAAATCTGTATTTTTTGGTTGATTTTGGAGTAAACTGTCCCTTTAAGATATTAAGTTGAACCAACAACTCTTGTGTCACACTGACAAATATTACAAACAAATCTGATTTCCTTTTATATCCTCTCAGATAATCAGTTATTCATTTCACACAAAGAACTAGTTTCTCCAGCTGGAGCTACTTTGTTCCAGCATTGACACAAAAACAATACATGATCCAGCTCCCAGTGAATTTATTACATTTTAAGTGAAAGGAGGAAGGGACTGAATTCAACTCTAACCTTCACCATTGTTCACAATATTTTCATTACTGTGAAAATAAGCAACCATGACTTATCTTAAAGTGTATTAGACACACGTTTTTGTTTTTTTTTCAAACTATAATAAAGGAGTCGTAGGAGAGTTTTAAGGATGCATGCTGGGAAGTCTGCTAATATGCTGATCATGCTTCTTTAGAAACGTAATTTAATGAGTTAACTGAACGCTGTACAGTACATTCATTCAACTCATCATTTCAAGTCAAAAGACTTCAAGTTAGAACTGAAGTTTATAATTTCTTAAGTTTTCTGAAAATAAATACTAGAAATTTTAAGTTTAATCAACTTAAACAAATGAAGTTCAGCGCAGGTTCAATCAGGAAGACTATGTTTATGCCTCATTCATTCCTAACTGTCAACAAAATTCCTGTATGATTTTTTACAGTGTATAAACAGCCACAAGCATTATATTCATTGTGTATGCAAGCAAAGCCAAGAAAATATGCATGTTGGACATAATAATGACCATATGCTATAGCCGCACTAAGTATGCTTCAGGGTCTGCTGATGAGAAGCTCACATGCACAGGTTACTCAGACATGGAGGCACTATTGGACAGGCTCACTGACCAGAATGTCCCTGTGGTTGTTTTAAACATGTCTTTAACTATTTGCACCACCAGGGAAATGTGCTTTACACCGAGTCTGGAAGGCTCTTTATATAAAAGGCCTGTGCTGATCGTTAACACACTTCTCTAACAGCACCTTTCTCAGTGGAGCTCATATATGCCTGCATCCCACACACATCTAATGAGCACATGACCTTGGTGCTGGTAGTTTTAGACAAGCTGCTGCAGTCCTTCATTCAGTCATTCATTTATTCCCCCCTGAAACCACAAACAGCAAAACAACCCAACACACCATGTTTTCTTCTATGGCATACCTGAAGCAGCAGCTCCATACAAAGATCTCCTATGAGTCTCCTCTTGACACAAGCACTGAACTGTTTAGGTTTGTGTACGTGTGTAAAGTGAATGTGTGACCAGAGCTGAGAGTGTTTATATCAGGGTCTTAACAGGGCTGCTTGTGCCTGAAAATTATTATTTTTTCCATTTCGTAGCAAAGGCCTAATGCACTGATTATTAATAGCTTGATTAGAAACTCTTCATATTATTGGCTAATCACTTGATGAGACTGGGACAGACAAGACTGTCTATTCAGACGCTAAGGACCACACTCCAATCCAGGGACAGAGACGGCTTTTGCAGCCAGTTGAATAGGGGAAATTAAATAGTCCACAAGTGGTAATTAACTAATTTTAATCAGCCAGCAATGGCCCTTAATTAAGTTTTTGTGATATGTGTGTATAAGAACAAAAACAGCCCAGATAAATCATGCATTTCATGTATTGTTAGCAAATGCTGTTCGACCCTCTAGACAAAATCAGTATTCATAATAAATACACAAAAACATTACATAGAATTAAACAATGCTGTGAAGTGTGACAGCACAGAGTAACGCCACCAGATAAAAGTCCAATTCTTCTTGAAGAGGAACTAATCATTGTCCTCTTACACACAAACACACACACATGACCTCGCTGTGGTGGTGAGGCAGAACGGTGAAGTCAACGCGGAGGTGTCTTAAAATGCTGTTCCTCTAATGGTTGCAGGGTACCAGCTCCAAAAACAAATCCCAGAATGTGTTGAAATCAAGATTCCTCCTACTTCTCTCATGAAAAACAAAGTAATTATGTATATTTTCGCAATGAGTTCAGGTGTCAGTAAATTCATTTTACATCTGCTAATGTGTATCACAGTGGGGATTATGAGATCATTGTTCCATTAAGAAGTAATGAGGCTTAAAGAGAAAAATGCTTTGGGGCGTTTGCTTGATTGACAGGTGCCTCTCACAGGCAGCCATGGAGGTTTCGGCTTGTTCATCCCACCTCAGCGTTAAGATACTGGTGAGTGGTAAACCCAAATACAGGCTTTAAAACATGGGTGCCCAAACTTTTTGTTTGGCACTTCTGTCTTACCAACAAAGAAAACTGTTAATTCGTTTTTCCATTGTGTTTAACTAGAAACATCTGGTGGGCCAAATCAAATCTTATGATGGGCCAACTTTGGCCCGTGGGCCCACAACCCTGCTTTAAAAGGTCCCTGGAGGAAAGTACAGGTAATGTTAATGGTATAATGTCCATGATTCTAGCACATTAGATACATCAGATGCAGTGCAGTGGTAGGCGTTTCCTGCTGACTCGCTCTTTTGGTCACACCAACATACACATACTGCACACAGCACTCACCAGTAGATCTTTTCGGATTTGGTCCAGCTTTCACTATTAAACATCAAGCTTTAATTTTGAAATTTATGTCTTTAATCGTTCTTATTCAGCTCTTGAGGTTCCTCCGGCAAAGTCTGATGAATCAGGAGCAGTTGAGTTCATATCATCCCGATGGATAAAGTCCAGAGGTTTTATCATCCCATGTTGGAGCTCCCTGGAATATACAGCATGCTGTTAGACATCTATGACATACACCTGAACAGAACAATCTATGAGCAATACATATACAACTGAATAGCTGATGAAAATGTCCTAGTTCCTAATAGATAACTTATTCAAACTAATGCATACTAATACAAACTGCAAAGCCCGACAATGAATTCTAGACTGAATGAGTCATGTAAAACAACATACTTAATGTTCCTATAGGCAATGTGTAAAATATGGTCACCTGTAAAAGGTAACTCCAAACAAATATGGGGTAGCTTATCACCAGGGAAACCACTAGCTGATACTCACTATACTCTTTGCTGTAATCATTTTTGCTTAGCTGGTCTATTAGCTGCCATTAGCCCAGATAGCCCTGTAGCTAGTGGCCCCTGTGCACCTGTCGGACTATCACCCTTGAGACACAGTGGCTTTTCTAAACAGGATGGGCCAGGGCTAGCTGGGTAGCATGCTAACTTTAGTAGCTATCTCTGCAATGCAACAAACAGACCTCTGTGACATAACATCAAAACTGTTACTTCTTCACATCCTGCTGATAATTTCTGAATGTTTTGAATTAAAATTCTTCTTTTAAACATTGCACCTTTAAACAAGTTCCTACAAAATAGAGAAGAGCTGTACTGAGTACAGTAGAGCTGACTGATAAAATATCCATGTTCTACAACTTCAGAGTACAACATGAATCATGTTTTCCCTTATCCTTACCCTGAAATCTGTTACACAACAGCTAGAGAGAGGAACGCTCAAATGGAGCCTTTGTGTCCGCTCTCTCTTCTCCTGTCTCTTTCGCACTGCTCTGCTACATTCGTCGTGTCCCTGGAGATGTGATGTTATGAGCAAATCTTGAAGAAACAGTAAAGGTTGTGCAACAATGTCCACCCCGGAGCTGAGATTCCTAAACCACTGACATCTTTGCAATGACATCATGTCGCTCCCGAGTTCCAGCATCCTAAAACAATGGAGCATACAGCTCTGAAGCTGTACTGTGTGAGCATTGTACTACAAGAGGATGCAACTAAAAATACGTTTTTAGTTGCATGGAAAATTGAGGACAGGCCTACAAATTCTCTGTGAAGAACATGTCACAGTTTCACACGTTAAAAAGTGTTAGAAAAGTGCATCTTTAACATGGTAACAGGATTCAATGTGGACTGAATACACACACACACACACACACCACACATATCACTTCTCATTACATCAAGAGGAAGCAGTGTCTCTGATCATGCTCACATGCCAGTTTTAATGGTTTCAGTTTTAGAAAGAAGACTAAAACAAAGTAGTTTGGTTTGACACAACAGAGTGTTGTTCTTTGTGCTCTTTGTAGTTTGCTTTTTTGTAAGAGTGTGATTTTTAAATTATGCTTGAAGGAAGACAAACAGAAAGAAGGTGAAAAACAGAGACAAGATGCAAGTTTCTTAAAGAAGTGAAGATCTATTTTTTTTAGGTACTTTTCTTTTGTAATGAATAACCACTGTGAAAACTGTGAAACTGTGAAAAAAAATGTAAATGCAATCCCTACAGTTACAGGGCCACTGGAAAGCACCAACTGGAGAGGTGGGACTTTCTGGGAAGAAAGAAACTATGGCCCCTGAACCAAAACTGAAAGTTCCTCATTTCCTAAACAAAGTCTCTGTATTCCTGGAAAAGGTTTGTCTGAATTGGTCTCTATTTCTACTTAGAAAACTACTTTGAAAAATCATCCACAACCACAATGGTTGTAAAATAAATTTTAAAAGAAATTATCAGTAACACTTTTGATTGCTGGAATGACAAATCATTGCTACCAATATCTCAATTTAGACTCCGCGTGAAGAGAAACAATCTATCTATTACAAACTGTATTTTCCTAACAGAAATGTATTCTGAGCAGATTAAAATCAATTTTGAGTTATTTTCAACACACTTCTACAGGGGCTCTCCACCAACTTTACATGAAGTTTAGGTTATTTATCACAATCCTAGTGGGGATGTCATCAGGGTTATCTTAGCTTGGGTTGGAGTGATGCCTATTTCAAGCAGCAGGGAAGGGGAGGGGGTCTCATGTAATACATGGCTGAGTTGCATTATGGCAAATGTAAAATAAAAATTCATTACAAATTTTCAGTGTTCCTTTAACTAAGTCCTACTGTGTGGTTCACAGGGAGATCTCTTAGATCTCTCTAAGCCCTGACAAAATTCCTTTTCTGCTGTGTCATATGGGTGGAGAGAGTCTGCAGTTATCAGGTTATCAGGGATTCTATCTGTCCTCCAATCTCCTCTGACTTGGCCACAGAGGCAATCCTGCAAGGGGTAAGCTTCAAGTGTGTGAGTGTGTTTGCGTGTTTCCTCCACTCCTAAAACCTACTGCCGACTGTGCCTGAACTGTGAATTCCCACTGATCCCGTTTCCTCTTCTGCCTGATGAAATACTCACAAAATAACACAACTACAAGTCTGCATGTGTGTGTTAAGGGACAAACATGTTCATAAGAAAAGAGCGTCATATTGTGCCTCTGTGGCCTATGATCATTCTCTCATGTGTCTTTTGAAAATGAGTGAATGTAAAATGATGTACTTAAGTTTAGAGAGACTGGGTGTGAGATTTATGCGTGTGTGTGTGTGTGTGTGTGTCTGCGCCTCTGAGATTTCTTGGCCCTGCATGTGATTTCATGTAATAAACTTGTCTGAGGGCGCATGTGTACTTGCCCATGTACAATATTGCATGGAGTGAACAAAACTCAGGGGGTTTTAGGTCTTTAACACAAGCTGAAAATCACGCTCTTGCACCCTCTGAGCTTATCTCCTAACTGCTCCTCTTTTTCGTTTGCAGGACGAAACGAATACGCCAGCAGAGAGGCCAAATGAGGTGAGGCTGCAAGCTGATAGGTTGTGTGTATGATAAATGAACTTTGGCTAACCCAGACATAAGGAAACAGCAATAAAAAGCATACACACACACCTGACAGTTTGTGTAAGGCAGCTTTGTGCCTCTCTTGCTGCTCATTAAAAGATTCCAACCTGACTCAAAATAGCAGCCTCGTTCAGCTGGACAATGATGAATAATAACCCACTGTGCCTGATGCTAACAATTAATTGGTCCAATTTCTAGGTAATGAAACAACAGCTGTGCTTGAAGGAGCATTAGCAGTCCCATTTATTAATTGAAACACTGTCATTTTGTTACTTCTATTCCTTCCTTCCTGTCTTCCACTGCTCTCCGTCTCTCCTTCCCTCACTTCCTGCTGATGTAGAAGTTGGAAACCTGAATCATGCCGTTCTGCTTGTTGCTGTCGGGTAGAGAAACCAGTGCATCAGTGCAACAGCTCTACTCAGCAGCATAGGGATTTTCACAACAGTGAATATCACTATCTCACAACTTCATCTGAGGCTAGGGAACCTGGCTTAGCTCTTAAACTCACTGTGCCTCTTAGCCTACAGACATTGACTGGAAGAAATGTGGGGCCAAACAGAGCTAAAGCAGTGTTCAGCACATCCAGAGTCCTCACAGCAGAAAACAAATTGGCACCATCATCTTCATGACCCTTATTAAACACTATAAACTGGGTTGCACCAAAGAGGATTCATTTTCTAGCCTGATAAAATCATGGTTTCACTTTAAATTAGGTTGCACCAAACTTTTAAACTAGCTTAATATTAAGAAAGATTAAATATAAAACTCTCTTTACACCTCAATTTAGTTTTTACTCTAAACATAGTTCTGTTGCAACAAAACTTTGAAATCCAATGTAAAATATGATCTAGTATTAAAGGGATAGTTCACGCAAAAATGAAAATTCAGTCATTATCTACTCACTGCAGAATCTCCCAAACAATGTAAGTGAATGGTGACCAGTTTTTAAACATTAAAAAAAAAAAAAAAAAAAATGCTTGTCTGGCATAATCCAAGTCCACTAAAGTCCACACTGTCACAACACATACATACAATTCAGACAGTGTGCATGTGGAGACTTGGATTATGCCAGACTAGCAGTATGGAGGCATTTTACGTTTTTATAGAACTGCCCGCCTTAATACTTAACAGGTCCCGACAGCCCACAGGTCCTGACAGCCCACATTGATTTTTTCTTTATTTATTTGGCCAAGTAAGCATCTCCACATTGATTAAACACTATATAATTTCAGTTTAAATCAATAAATTTGGATTTACTAAATGGAGATTAGTTTTTGTGCAACAGAGCTCTGATTAGAACTAACCATAAAGGCCCCAATCTGTAATGTTCAGCAGCACAATGTTTACTGGATATAATCATGTGTGCTGTAACTTTGACCAAATCAAACTCTGGGTGACTTGTTAGCTATCTCAAGTGACCAGGAAAGAAAAAATTATCTAAAAGTCAGAAAAATAAAAGGAAACTGCACCTGTAGATAACGTATGACCTTGATGACTGACAATATTCATAGGCCAGGCTAAAATAAGAACTTTTTATGAGATTTGACTAGAGATAAATCAAGGGGGAACTTATTCAAATGAGGAAAATAATTAGGCTGGGTAGCATCTCTATTCGTGATGCACATGAAACAGCCTCATCTTCCGCCGCCTACATCCACTCTGCTTATTGCAAGTGGATGTAGTGAGGTAGGCTTCATTACTATAATTCTCTAAATTGAGACACACACTAACAAACGACACCTACACTTGTGCTTGCAGGCTGCGAAGGAAGTTGTCAATGTGGTCCTGTGACATGTCTCCGTCCAGGTGAGCCAGGTAGGTGTAAAGTTTGACAAACGTGTTGAATGGGATCCTCGCAGCCCCACCCTCCTCATCTTCTGTCAGGATCTGACAGGCAAACTTCAGAGAACTCACAAGGGTCTTAGAATGTGCGTATAGAGACAAAGAGAAGCAGACAGAAGAGTTATGACAAAAAAGCAAGACGCACAAATTGAAAAAGTATGCATTCAACACTCAAGGACCATCACATCTTGTTTGCGCAAGCACATACTGCAAATACACTTACATGCACACACACCAGCTTGCAGGCAGTTGAAAAAAACAGTCTAGTCAGTGTAGAACATGACTGCCCCCATGTGGTTACTGTGTTCAACAGCCTCATACACGGCAGCACCTTTCCAAACTACTGACACTGAGCACATCATGTTGGTGATGCTAAGCTGCATTTGATTTTGCAAATTCTAAGCCATCATCTGTAAAGTTCTTTGAAGCTTTGAAGCAAAATCATTGGCCTCATAGCATTGCAAAGATTCAAGCAGCCAAAGAAGGATTTATCCAGTTATTCTCTATGGAGCCTAGGGACCCTAATGGAGAAGCCTGGATCATGAATGTCTGGATCTAGTTTAAACATGAGAAGACCAGACTTTAAAATGAACAATAAAAGTGCTGCTTTGGGGTCTCCAGCTGTACTTTGCGACGCAATAGGTGTTAAGGCTCAAATGAAGTGGTATAAAGTGGTGTTAGCATTTATATCTGGCCTTATGTAACATCTCACCCCTCCCAGAGCACTGCAGCCCAAGGCAAAAAACTCCATCCAGTCGATGTCTGAGGTAAAGCCGCCTAGAGACAGCAGCATCTCAAGCTGTTCCATTGGTAGACACAAACCCTTCCATTTCTTCTGCAGGTCCTCCTTGTTGCACCTTGGCCAAGAGGACAACTAAGATGGGGTCAGGGGAGTGGAGGGTTATGAGAGGGAGAAGAAAAATAAATGAGGTCATCTAGTTTACCAGATGACTGTAAAAAAAAAAAAAAAAAGAGAAGTAATTATTCTGTATTATTTGTTGAAATAAACAGCAGTATTGGACCTGGGGACTCAGGCAGCCATGCATACTAATGATCTACTTATCAGCAAGACTTCCTTTATTTATGGTAGACTTTTATATATGGAAAGCTTTGCAATTAAGACACAGCGAGGAGAACACATAAGAAGAGGGGTTTATTCCCACTACAGCTGGTAGATTAATATGTAAGCTCATGTCTGTGTTTTAATGCTCTAAAAAAACAATACTATTTTGTATTTGTGCTCAATTTGTGGCCATAAAGTTAGCAGACTCTTTACTTTGTGAAATTTTGTAAAATAAGGACAGTTTAAAAAATTAATAACGCTGTAATGCTAATATTACTTGCATAAACACAGAAAGAGAGCAGCAACCTCACAAGGTTAAGGCTGCTCAAGTATTGGCCTTTGAAGAAATATTAATTTTTCAGCTCTTTTAATGAACACACCACACCATGATGCTGGTAGATGCTCCAGGTAAAATAAAACGGGTTTACAATATTAAACTTTAATGATCCACATGGGCGGCATCACTGCAATATGCAAATACACACAAAACAATTCAAGTGTAAGCAAATGAGGGTATTTAACTTAATGCAACTAATAATTACGCTCATAGAACATCAGGTACAGTAAGATTTACAGAATGTAAGCTGTGCCAAGGAAACTAAGAACAAGAAAGAAGGGTCATTATATCACTAATGCACATTCTATGCTCTGCTTGGTGCCACTTCAATTGAAGCTTATGTGAGATGCATAATTGCACAATTAAACCTAATTTCTGTTTATAAATCCTGGTTTATTGACAAAAATGAGATGCATGGTTAAGCACCCTAAAACCCAACATATCTACATTGTAGGGCGGTACCAATACCAATATCGGGTATCGGTCCGATACTGTACTTATGTACTCATACTCACAAAACTACTCTGATGCCACCACACCCCATACCACTTTATGAAAACTAGCTCCTTCAACACAAGCAATTTGCTAAAACATGTAAAGAACCAACACAACACAGAGTTCAAGGAGTTTGCTAATGTTAGCAGTGGGAAATGCAGTGGGCATTATTAAGAATCAGTACTCGGTATCAACAAGTACCCAAATTTAAGTACTTCTTACACAAAGAAAAAATGATATCAGTGAAACCCTATTATGTTGTATTACCTTTTCTGAAAAAATGAAAGAACACAGTTGAGAGAGTAGATTTTTCCAAATATACGCATTTGTTTATTTGCTGTCGGTCTCCAAATAGCATGAATAATGACACTTCTGTTGAAGCTCACAGGAGATGCAATGTCAAAGTCTGGAGCATAGAATGTTCGTTAGTGATATAATGACCCTTCTCTCTTTTTTAGTTTCCTTGGCCTGTACAGGACATGCAAATGAAAAACAGTAAAGTACACAGGAAAATATACAATACATTATTCAGTTTTTTTCCCAATAGCAACAACACAAGGCAAACAATTATGTGATCAGTTCTAAGAGAAAATACCTGTTTATGGAGAATCTTAAGTAGACCTGGAGTCAGCCCAGTGTCTGTCTTCTGGGTGGCAACATTCATCTCCAGTCTGTCCTTGACAGGCAGACACTCTCCTTTAGACAGCGCACTGAAGTATCTGGGAGAGGACACACACACACATTATTAACACACATACATTATTAAACACTGTGCATAGCCTTACCCTGCTTGTCACTCATCCTGCCTGCTTCCCAAGCATGCCAATCAAATAAAGTGATAAAAGTAGACAATGTCAAATCAGGCATAGTTGGCTTTAGTCCAATTTAATGAGTTCTCATGAGTACCATCGTTGAATAAATCATCATGTGTTGTAGTTCTCTTTGTCTGAAGTTTAGCAATATTCTTATTATGCTAAAGGGCAGACTGTGGCTTATCTTACTTTGGTTCAAATAATATTTTACAGTGAACTTAGAGGCAGGATGACTTTCAGCGTCTCTGAGAGGGAACAGAGCCTGGTGTTATTTTAATAGCATATAAACATCTTATAACCCAGGAGACATTTGAATTGTTTTTATTTCACCATATGGCTCATGTTATTGTCTTCTGCTGTAAACACTACCAAGCTACATTGGCCAATAAAATAGTAGATGATATGACAGCCCTTAGGGTACAAAAAAAAAAAAAAAAAAAACTTAATATATTTAAATTTAACCCAGTACTTTAAAAGTGCTGTTTCTTTGTGGGAGAAAGTCAGATAGTTTAACTGCTGCAGTAACACTGAAGCCCCTGGGATCCAATTACAGCCAGTCAATGCAAAGATGAGAGATGCACAGGTGAAAAGGGTATGGCTTTTCATACAGTGATGTTGCCTGGAGACGCTGTTTATAGTGTTGTTTAAGAGATCATGATTGGAATAAAACACAATCACTGTATCACTGCCCTCTATCCCAACCGTCACT
Source organism: Lutjanus argentimaculatus (assembly GCA_034769285.1). Lineage (NCBI taxonomy): Eukaryota > Metazoa > Chordata > Actinopteri > Lutjaniformes > Lutjanidae > Lutjanus > Lutjanus argentimaculatus. Next base: position 22,071,507 of record JAWZSL010000009.1, on the reverse strand, counting down.
GACAGCGATTAAAACTTACGCCACAGACCACAGCAGCAAATCCTTGGGCTGTGTACGGATGGCTGCCTTAGTGAAGTTTTTGAGGATGTCTGGAGCTCGGGAGGGATGTTGATTTGCTGGGCACAGTAGATTGTGTCTGGAAGAGGCATGGCTGCAATATAAAACATTGCAATTTAGTCCAATTAGCAGATGAGATCTAGCAGACAGAAGATCTAAGAGAAGATAAAAAAGTGGCAGCTCCCTGGCCACTGTGCACATTGACAATAACACAACATAAAAATCCAATTCTGGCTCTATTGACTTAAAGCTATCCAATATTGCTGTTACACAGGGGAAGTTTGAGAGAAATACGGAGGGAACGGCCAAGAAAACCACATGTTTTATAGAGATACAGGCTGGAAAAGCAACAGAAATGTATATTTCCTGGTGGCAAGCTGTTTCTGTATGATAAAAAGAAGCCATGCTGCCCTGTATACAGCTATGGATATTCAATTAAATTTAACCTTTTGTCAATTTAAGTTTCATTACAAATTCAAAAATTCAAGGTCCAGATGAAAAACAAAAACTGCATGTAATAAGTTGCAAACAATACAACACAGTCAACAATTTCTTTGAACGAGAAAAACAAGAAAGAAAAAGGCTGAGAATTTTATGCCTGTGAATCTGGCGTTAGTCACCCAAAAGGTGTAGAGCAGGCCAAAATCTGGCCCCCTGGCAGAGTGCTAGGTGGTCATCCAACCATTTTATAATTCACAATGAAAATAAACTGACACTCTGTTTTTGCCAGGAAGGAAGTATGCAAGGAAAGACAATTATAGAATGAAGACTGCCAAAAGCCACATAGAAGGAATTAAGATCATTCTGATCCCATAATGTGTATTTCATACTTAAGAGCTTAATATGCTATTCAGCTCCCATGATAGGAGCAGTTTATTTATAGTTTGTTTATACTCTTTAAAATGTTAACAAACCATTTACAACTCAAATGCAATCATTTAATGAGTAAATATCTGACTTATCTGTCAGACCTTGCATCAGGTTAATTTAGTTAATGAGTTAATTTGAAAATAAAGAACTTCAAAGAAAGATTTTTAACCTTTATTCACTTCATCTAAAGTTATTAATTTATGTCTCTGTATCAGCTGGTCCCTGGTTTCCTGTCGATTTGCGAAGTGGCTCCCGAGCAATCGATGAATCTGCTCCATGAACGAAAAATAAAGAAACAAACGGTATTTTTCTGACTAGTGTAGCGTAACTGTTACGTGCATTAAAATGGTTACGTTACCTGGTTTGTTGAACAATAAATGCTGACCAAGAAAAGGCGGTAAAAATTTAGCTGAAATATAGTTGGGGAGCTCAAATTTAGGCCGAGCACTTGATGTATCGCTGCGTTGTCGCATAGCAACAGCGTTCCTCTTCTTCTTTCGCGGGGTGGAAAGCCGCGCTAAGTGCATTACCGCCCCCTTCTGCTCAGACGTGTGGACAGTTCACTTTTCAACCCTGTTTGACTATAAAAACTTTACTATTATTTACTTTTATCAAAGTACATTTTACACAAGTAGTTAATTTAAATGTAATATTATTATAGTAATTCTAGCAAGTATAACATTAGTACTGTGAACTGCAGGAAGATTAACACATCACAAAACATGAACACAGCTTCACTGCAATTTAAGATTTTTTTAAATGTCTTTATTGTAAATGCTTCCCAAGCAAAACAGAATCTTTGCATTTATAATATATATATATATATATATATTTTTTTTTTCAGTTTATTTCTCAATGTCCCACAGTTAAAGGGCTGGTGGTGGGGTTCAGTTCATAACGATTAGTTTAGTTAAAAAATTAAAAAGAAAGTACAGTATGAGGATATGGATGGAATACATTTCATAATTAATTATATGCCAATATTTAATAAACTTGATGCTTTGAATGCACAAGAATTGCATAGCCAATGAATATTATGTTAGAAAATAAAGCATATGCCCAATTTAACATGTCTGGTATAAACCAGCCACTCCCTCTTCTGGTCTTCTATCCAGATACAGGGACAGATAATTTTGTTGGTTACAGATACAAATAATAACATCTTTGAGCATCTCTACTGGAAAAAGGCTATTGGCAATGCTGACAGTCTGTTATCCTGGCATAAAAGATGTTAAACTGGCACAAATTAAGGCGTAAAGCTACAACTGTCCTAAATCAGATGACACACATTTAAATAAACATAATGACAGGAAACCATTCTGTGTCAACAACACATTTATTGAAGTGATGCCATAAATGGGCAAAACATCATATTTAGGATTTTATTATTAAACAGCTTCTTGAAAATACAGGTTTACACAGACTGTGATTAGAAAATAATAGTACAACTACCAATATTTGGTAACCAAACTGACATGGACAGTTTAAAAAAGCAGAATATACCCCCAACCGCACCCGACGCTCAACAGAAGTCAGAAACTATGATAGACCAGAGAGACAAAATTCATACTTGTGCAATAGGCACACATGCACATTCACACAATCACTGTCAGGTTGTATACACTGGCAAGTGCAAATTTATCCTAGCACAGGTATAAATTGAACAGAGTAAGTAGAATCTGCTCATGAAATCCCTTTCAGATTCAGCTAACTTGACATTTAATGGGAGCCATGTAATACAAACAGCACAGCGTTTCTTCTCCCACGTTCTTACACTGGGGCAAAAAAAATGTGCCTACAAAGTAATTATTAAACAATGATAAGGATGGACTCTAGCAAAAACAACACAGGTTATGTGGACTAGATAATGGACTATCCCCAAGGCCCTAGTCCCCTTTTACCCCTCCCGAATGTCATGTCTTTCTCCACTTGATACAAAAATAAAACTGTGCTTCCCCAAAAACCCACCCTGGACACTCTCCTTTGCCTATAAAACTATCTAGGATCAGATAATACTGCCCACTGACACCTTTGGGCGGGGACTACACTGTTTCCAGCCACATAAGCTTCTTTCCCTTTACCTTATGTTACCCTTCCATGGACGAGTCTTGGGCCATGTCATCATTTGAGAGGCGTTCAAGTGCGTTTACGTGATAGAGCCAACTGCACTGTCCACCTCAAAGCACAAAATTACATGGATCTTGTACAATTTTCAAACTAAATACATTCCTCACAGATAACTGAACAAGATGTAAATGACCCAGCTCTGTCCATGGCTGGCATTCCCAAAAGCATTATAGTGCTACAGATTATTGTGTGTAGGCAACATTTTCAGCCAGCGCAAATGAGCAAATCATGTTTGAAATGATCCCAACAACCTTTCCAAACACAACACTGTCTGCTACATTGATTCAGAGTTACTCTGCATTAAAAATGGGGTTGTATATGAGGCAATTATCCATAGTCAGTATATTAGCTACAGCAGATGCTGGTTAGCATGCCCCCAGTTAGAAGAAGCAGAGAGGGGTGCCAGCTCGGAAGCTAAGCAATGAACTGCTCTGGACGGGGTCAGCAACTACAGGCATTTTAGCCACTTAAAAAAGGTCCACCAAACAAACAAACAAAAAAAACAAAAATCAGTTTAAGTGTATGCTATATTTAGAATATTCTCATTGCTTTACTTTGCCTTTTCTGATGGAACCTTAATATAAGCTAAAAATCGCTCTCTCCAAACCAACCAAACTCCATTGGCAAAATCAGTACTTTTACATTGCAGAGCAGGGGAGATACAGGTCTACCACCGCCTTCATCTTGTTAGTTTGGGTTGTTGTGCGACTTCAGTGTTTTAAAAACAATAGCTTGGATTCACCAAAGTCACAAAAATGCAAATCAAGAAACTGAGGCAGCAGTAGACCAGCAACTCGTGTTCTGCAAGGTGAAATTACTGATTTTACTAATGGAGTTTGGCTGGTTTGGACATAGCAATATTTTGCTTATGTAACTGTGGTTTCCTATCAGAAAAGGCTGTCTGATGGCAGGGTAAAACAGTGAAAATATTCTAAAAATAGCGTACACTTCAAATGATTTCTTTTAAGGTTGACCTTTTTTTAAATGGCTCAAATACCTTTTGTTGGTGAAGCCCTGCACAGCAGTACATTGCTTAGCTTCCAGGCTTGTGCCTCTCTTTGCTTCTGACTATAGCTAATAAACTGACTATTAGTAAGTACTTCAAAACCACATCAAACAATCTGAACTATCCCTTTACTAAGACCCAAGTAATATAATTTGTTTAAATGGATCTAACAGGAACATGTGAAAGTGGACTTATTTTTAATCAACTGACTGGTGATACTAGCTATGGACTAGAAAATTTGGAATCATTTAATGGATTTGAATCACTTTGGAACAGTGGAGAACACAGGCCAATGTATTATGAAAATATAATGCTTGCTGGTCAATGTGATTTTCTTTTTTCAGTTTTTATATACCTCCAAATGATTTTAAATGGGAGATCCAATGTTGCTGTTTTATGGTGAGTTCAATCCCCTGATGAGTTCTTATTTATTCTGTAGTTGAATCATGATTATTATGGCACTTGTATGCTTTTGGGAGACCAGGCCTTACCCGCTACAAACTCCTAAACTGGTCAGGTGGTCAGTCACAGGCTTCTGTCTTTCCTCGGTTCTATCTCTTGCCCCTTTTATTACCAGCAGGGGGTTTCTTGAGCTGCAGAAGGGGCCCTCCTGTGCCGAAGCCTGCAGCAGGTGGGTTAGACACGCCGAAGGTCAAGCCGGCCGAGGGGTTGATGCCAGGGTTACTGAAGTTAAAGCCTGAGCTGCTGCTGCTACCAAAACCTAGAAAAGAAAGAGACAGGGGACACATAAGGACAAAGGAAAGAAAAGAAAAAGAAGAAAATATAAGAAATGTGAGAGAAAACAAAAGTTGTGGAGCAAATAAAGAATGTCCATAGGAAATACAGATTTCCTGCATCTGACATTTTGTCAGATGAACGTCACAATGCAAAAGGCAAACTTGCAACCCAAGCCTTCTCTGTCTCTAGTTGTGCCGTTTTTCATTTTATTTTTTGGCACCAGGTGCGAGGGTGGTATATATATAGTATGTATGTACCTGCACTCAGACTGCCTCCTGTGGGCTTACTGGTGGAGGAGAAGGCAAAAGAAGACCCCCCAGTCCCCACCCCACCAAATCCTGGCCCACCACCAAAACCTGTGGGAGAGAGTGACATGGAAGTCAGTTTGGGCTCAGCACACAGGCTACACTAGGAATGAATACAATTAGCAGTCCCTCAGGAGTACAGGCAGGCATTAGCAAACATATATGCAAAACAAATGCCACAGCCTAATCAATAGAGCACTACGCACAGCTTAACTTCTGACTGGTGACTACAGAACTAAACAGTATTCACAGTACACACTGTACGGCAAAGCAAAGGCCAAAGGGAGAAAAATGACATGAGGAATACTATACCAAACACACCAACTACAGGAAAACACACCAACTTGGTGTGCGTTCAGACCACTTGTTCCCACACTGCCAAGTTACTGTTAACTGGCTGTTGCAGCTTTGCCAGTTTACATCCAAAACATGATTTTAATACAACAGACTGGGGATTTTTTTTGGCCTGAATTCTCCTGACTGAGGACCAAAATCCTTCCACTATTATGTAAAAGTGCAATGTCCTGTGGCAAGTGGTTACTCTGTTTTCTTGTGGTGTGAACGCACAGAAAAAAAAAAGAAAAAGAAAAAGAAAAAAAATAATAAATAAACTGCCAAGCTCTGGCTGCGCCACATTCTCAGACACATACACACTACCTACCACTACTTTCACTAGAAACCTAAACAAAGAAGCTGATTGGCAGTAAAAGCTAGGAGGCATTAGGGAAATGATAAACTGTATATGGCAAAGGCAGCATAAAAGGGAATATTCATTTTTTTAAAAAAAGGCAGAGGTAATACCTCCAAGGGTAGAAGAGCCCAAGCTAGTGCCCACTGTCGAGGCAAAGGGGTTTCCAAACCCTGCCCCCAAGGGTGCCTGGGTCCCTAAGGCACAGAGAGAGCATATGCTTTACTCCTCTGAATGTGTTGTGTGAGGTAACTTATGTTCCTCATATCCGTGGACAGGAAAAAAGCTGGTAAGAACAGTCACCATGACAAGGACACTAATTATCTTGTGACTTGCATTATTGTCACTTAAAATAGACTTGCACTTCACTTTGACAGAATGACATTTGTAAAATACGCTTTTATGTCAAGATAAAAAATCATTTTCAATAATACTTATTTTAAAAAGAATTAATACATCTGTATAGAGCAGGATATCTGCTGCAGAATAGATGGCATAGGAGTAATCTTATGGCTAGAAACTAAGTAACTACTCCACACAACCCTCACATGGTGCTTTATGAGTATAACAACAAAAATTATTTTTCAAATATTGTTATAAAGGTACATTAGTTATTGTTGCTGACAAACTTAAAACATGCTGCTAGTTCTTTCACTCTGAAACTTGTCTTTTTTCTTCTATGCATTTTTATATATATATATATATATATGTATATTGAAATTTTGCAAGGCTTCCAATTAGTCTGCATTGTTCAAACAACTTCAGTCGAAAAGAAACAAGGACAAACGTTTCTTTGTTTAAAAATGGATTTATTGTCAATTTAATATGCAATTCCACTTACATAAAACACAAACAAACATTTTAAAACAGAATTGATTGTTAATTGCTAACTGCTACTGCATTTGACAAGTTTCCAAATTTTCAAGATTTCTGAGTGAATGAACTAGCATACGCCAAAAAAAGCATCACACAATTATTGAATATAGCTTAAAAGGCACACCATATTATATATTAAATATACTGTATCAACAGGCATTGGTTATATAAGTTTGAACACATTCATCTACAAGTAAAAGCACTCGAGATTCAGTTAAGAAATGTGAATTTGGCATCTATGGCTGCCTCTCAGTGTAAACTGGTCAAAGTAAAAGGAAATTCAGTGATATGTTACAGTTTGCCCGTGGAAGTCAAGGTGGTCCATCCTTTCAACAGGAATTGAATGACCTTCATAGTTTGTGTTTGTTTGAACACTTTTCGCCAGTGTATTCTTAGACATAAAAGCAGCCAAATTCTTGGTGGTTAAAGGGATAGTTCACCCAAAAATGAAAGTTCAGCCATTATCTACTCACCCTCATACTGACTTAGGGTCAGGTTTTATTTTGTTAATATGCTAAATACTGCTGGAGTTTCACAAGAAAACAGCGTTGCTAAGAAGAATGGTGACCAGTTTTCAAATGTGAAAAAAACAAACAAAAAAAACCCCATAAAATTCCTCCATCCTGCTCATCTGACATAATCCAAGTCTCCTGAAGTCCAGATATGCCATTTGCACACTGTCACAACACACACACACCCAGTTCAGACAGTGTGCATGTGCACACGAAGCCCCGAGCTAAGGGTCTACAGCGAAGATTCAGGCTAAAACGTGGTGTAAATTACATTTCTTTGGTCAACTTGGTATGTCGGGGCTTTAGGAGACTTGGATTACACCAGACTAGCAGGATGGAGGTATTTTATGTCTTTGTTCTGTCGTTTTTGGGTTTTTTTTTTTGTTTTTACAAAAACTCGGCACCATTCACTTTAATTGTTTGGGACATTCTGCAACCCTGTTTTCCTGTGAAACTCCAGCAGTGTTTTGTGGCTAAAAAACTAAACCTGACCTTGAATTGGCACGAGGGTGAGTAGATAATAACTGAATTTTCATTTTTGGGTGAACTATCCCTTTAATGCTGTTTTTCTTAAAAAGCTGCACCTTGGATAAATCTACAAATGATTACAGGCTACAAACACTTCTATTTGTTGGATCTGACTTTGGTGAGGTGACTGGTTTACATATTGTAAAAGAGTCTAGTTTTCAGAGAAACATTAGCAAATGTGTAGCTTGTTAGAGATCATAAAGACCCCCCCAAAACACAACTTACAATAGTAGTACCTCCTGGATGCCACATACAGAAAAGCATATGATAAATGGTTAACGGAAATGATTATGAGAGAATAAGAACATTCAACAACAGTCTAACAGCCTACCACTCATACCAGAACAGACTCTCTGATTTTCAACGGATTGGGCCTTTTTTTTAGGGCGTTTTAGAGAACTGCTGTACTGAAGGTCAACATCACACAGAAAAAGTAAGATATCATATACACAATTGACTATTCCTAAGCCCCACCCCTCTCCCATTTCTTGTACTTCGATATGCTATGTGCTAGGCTCATTTATTTAGAAAAAAAAAATTTTTTTTTGAAGATATTGCTGAGGGACCTGTAAAAGCAACATATATAGTTACTTCTTAAGTTAGCAAATGCTGACGCTAGTAAATATTAACTTAATTTGACATTTAAGATGTGGCTATATAGAGGTATCACAATCCATTAAATTTAAAATTTGATGATTTTCAAATTTTAAGGTCACGATTCAATTTCATTTTTCGATTTAAACTTTTTCTTTATTTTGCACCGACTTTGATTTGTAAAGTGGAAATTTGTAAAATCAACACATTGGGTTTATGTCCTGTCAACTGTTATTTACATTCTCAAATTCTTATATCATATCACTTCTTAAGTGGGAGAACCGCTAATTCTGCATTTTGATTTGATTCTTCGCATCCCTAAACATGTCCATTTTACAGGTCCACCAGCAACACTTTTCAACTGTCTTCAAAATTTGTTTTTCATATTGCACATCTTGGTACAGGAAACAGGAAACGAGGTTTACCAAGGTTCCAAATGGGGCGGGACTTAGGAAGGCTCAATTCAGGGGAAACTTTTTTTATGTAACGTTTAATCAGTGTTAATGGTAAATGCAGTCAATTGAAGCAAGAAATTCGTCAGTGCATACTATATTGACTGGGTTCTGTAGCTATTACTTTGTTGGCCAAACAGTGTTAGGTGACAAAAATACTCATCTAGCACACCCCCTGGCTATCGTGAGGCAAACTCTATAAATTCAAGCTGAGACAGCCAGTAGTTCTTCCTTATCAACTACTACATCACTGTGACATCACTGGTGCAGGAAGACCAACAGATGTTGCTGCAGACTTTCTCTGTCAATATAGCACGCACTGATGAATTTATTGCATCAACTGACTATATTCACTATCAACACTGACTGGACATCCACATCAAGTGCTGAATGATCCTTTTTAGAATAACTCAAGTTGAACTGGGCACTATAAGCAAAGTGTGGCACTAGAAGTGTGCCAACCATCAAAAATAGTAACATTTTAATTCCTTCACTTGTTTTGAGAAAGAGGTAAATGGGATCATTTCTGCTGTTGTAATGGCATTCAAGAAAACACAGCAGTCTAAATTTGCATACAAATTACTGACATATTGAGATATTGGGAAGATACCTCAACATACAGAAATAAGGTGGCTAAATATCCACAATCACCTTCAAGGTCCAAACAGCTTTGACAGGCCAATAATAATTTCATGATGTAATAGTCATTACTGTGCCAAGTATGACTGTAGAGCTGTGGAAGACAATATGTTGTAAAGTGTAAGCTAAACTAGACAAAACTCAAACTTCTGGACAACTTGGGAATCGAGCCAACAGACGCAGCTCAGTCCAAAACTGAATCTGAATCCTACAAAATGTTTAGAGTTGTTTAACAGAGGACTGCAATTTTCCAAAGCAGCAGTTTAGCACACAGCAACTCTAAGAAGAATCAGTTAGGTTGGATTCACCGAGCACCACTGTAACTAGCAGCAATATACAGATAAGTGCTGAGGCGTAAACTGAAAATCAGTTTATATCACAACATATTAAACTACATTTTTCTGTCCTCACTCTTCTGAGTGCCAAAAATACTAAGCTCTCACCAGTATATAACACCAAGCAACACGGTATCCTTTCATCATAAAATGGTGGGAAATAAAACTCAATGCAATAAAGATATGGACATAAAATCTGACCATACTGATTGGTCTGTTTTGTTTGGCACAGATGTATCTAACTGGTACCGAAGGACCAGTGTGAGCAGCAAAAATCATTCTTCTCCTCTGAACTACAAACAAATTGAGGTCAAACCAAGGACAAAGCAGATTCTACAAAAATCCAAGAAATTTGTCTCAGCAAAGGTCCATACAAAGTACCACCACCTTGGATAAATACCTGAAATTACAACTTGTGAACAGCACTTTTACTCTACATTTTAATTTAACGGAACTTAATGTGAAATGATCCAGCCCTGTTACACTGACAGTAGCCCTTAGGTGAAATAGCTTAAATCAAGTAACAGTGGTATGGCCTCCAGCAACCAAACCAACCAAACCCATTTCAGCATTGAACAGTGAGATAATGCAGACTATTTTTGTCACTGGTCTATTTCACAAGGTTAACAGCCTCACTTCCACTTCAAGACCAACTAAGTGCAATAATGGAAAAACAATTTCTAAGTTAAAATTTACAGTTCACGTAATTAAATAGTTTTTATTTTCAGTCCTGAGTCTTTTGGCACCTTTCACCTAATGTCCACTGAGGCACAAATCTGAACCAGCTTTTGGCCTACACAATCAACCACGGCACCGAAAAGTATATGGGTCAAACAAGAGTCTGCCTGAAGTAAGCGCCACCCTGCTGCATGTTTAGTGTTTTATGTGCTGTGATACTGGCCACCCTCCACTGTGGTCTAATTTACAAACAAAAAATAAAATAGAAATAAATAGGTAAATAAATACTGACAAGACCAAGACATCCACTTGTGATTACGCTTAGTCTATGAGAGTCAAATACTGGAGAATAACCACTATTTGGCAATCGGGATGGGATTTTGCTAAATATTATCATTAACACTGAAAGAGCAATCAAGTAATTTATAACCCAACTCTGGGATTAACAGACTAACAGAGCTATGAGTTAGAAATAAGTACATTACAGCGCAATGCAGCTTTTTAGACAGCTAGCATACCCAGAGCACACAGGGTTACAACAAACAAATGATCAGTGACTGATTTGGCTTTATATGGAAAAAAAAAAAAAAAAAAAAAAGAAAGCAAGAAAAATAAAATTGTCAGCAGGCACCAAGGTAGTGTGCACTTGTACCACACAAAGATCTTATCTTTTGTGGTAACAGGGCTTGTTTGTGAAGGGTGTTTTTCTGCAAATTGTGATTAAGCATTGGATTGGTAAAATATTCCCATTCCTACTTGGCACATACTTAAATAGGCTAGATGGTTATTCAGAATAGCTCAAATATTATTACACTGAAAAAATAAGCCACGTTCATTGCCTGGTTAACAGACAATGTTAGTGGTTATCAGGTCTGATAACAGTCTAAACAGATTTGATGGTTTTAGTGAAAAATAGAGCAGAAGAAAATGTTTTGTCTTCATTTGTAATTTGCAATGAGATTTTTTCAAACCATGCTGCCTTTGCAGCTCCATCCAATTAAAGTATTGCTTTCCAACTCCTTACTACACTACTTTATTTAAATTTACAAGAAAAAAGACAGCAGAAACATGCTAATATACATAGTAGCTTAGTTTGTTCGTCGTAAGTGGGTGCCCTGATATGCCAATAAAATGGCCTACAAACCAAAGCCTACAAAAAAGGCTGAAAATTTGTTCAACACCTCAGAGATGTGGCAACAACCATAATGGACACTACTCTTACCATAGTTATTTTAGTTGTAAAATGTTTCATAAAAGTGAATTTGTGTGCCATTGAGTGCTGAGGTGACTGAAACAATATGACCTGCTAGGTAGTGTGCATTGGGCTTCTAATACTTAATACTTTTATGATATACCCATCACCAAGTCCTACAAAACGTCAATTTGCCAACATACCTATGACACCAAACAGTACTAGTACTAGAAAGGTCAGTCTTCACCTTCCTGCTCATGCTGGATATTAATAATGTCTAGAATAATCTTCATTAATATGATTTTGTTTTTACTGGCAAGAGCTGGAAAGAATTTAACATGTTTTATGAATGAACATATCTTACATTTTTTGATTAATAAATACGACTGGCTTTTTAAATACAAGTTGGTGTAAAGTACGGTAGTATGGTTTCTAAAAAATGTGTATCTTGGCCTAAACTGGGCCTATTATTGGTAAGACCCTGAACAAGAGAAGCTGTATGCTTCAATGAACAATGGCAACACAATCTTTATATAAATCCTGTTCTTAAAAATGTTGAAGAGTCCTGTATTTTCAGTGAAGTGCACTGATGCCATTTGCCGTCTCATCAGTTGGCCCTCTTAACTCCTGCCCCTTTTTGTTCTGTGCTCCAATAACAGCTGAGCAAGCTTGGTACCTGGCAGAACCTCAGGCAACTTTCCCCTTTTCAGTTTCCTGCTCCGATGTTCTATGTTCGTCTATGTTAAAAAAGAAAACCAAATTATGAAGATGGTTAAAGATGTAACTGAGGGACCTGTAAAAGTGACATAGCCACACTGTAAGTTAGTTAACATTAGCTATAAGATGTAACTACCTAGCTAACAATTCATATATATTAGCTAGCATGTTGTTAACATTAACAATTTTAAGATGCGACTACAAGTTATGTCACTTTTACATCTTCACAATTTGCTTCTTTTCAACATAGGTGAGCCTAGCACATATTATAATGACAGGAAAGGAGAAATTTGACGGAGACTCCAATAGGGGCAGGACTTAAGAACGGTCAATTAGAGCTTCCCCTACATGGAAGAGACCTCTTGACAGTTGGACTGAAGAGAGTAGGAGCTACATTATAATAAGTTATACCTCATACACCAACTGATCACTCAGACACAATCTTAAAAAAGTATTCTAAGTATATCTAATTCACACAGCAAGAGTCTAATGTTTATAACCTCTTAAACAACCTTCATTAAGTTGGCTCATTTCAAGCATCCATTAAATACAACCTCCTAGCTCAAGTGAGATTTAGAAGCTCTAATTATAACTTCAAGATTCAAGTCAGTAAAATTGAGATAGCTGGACTTTCTCTTCCGTTATATAATTTCTCCAATAATGCCAGCCTCTTACACCTGCTTTAACATCCTATCAGAGAGAAACAGAGAGAAATTGGGTGAAGTAGGTTATTATATCCTTGGTATTACTGAAAGTGTTTGTATGACATTCTCAGGTGTATGGGCTTGGCACCAACACTATCAGATTCTGGTGTTCATTTCCCACCAGTGCAATCTAGAAAATGTTTTCACTGATATTGTCAGAGTCAGAGACAAGATGGTAAGGCAGCACAAAGGTTTTCCTATAGGGGCTCATCTCTCCCCTTCTCCCTCTTTCTTCAGCCATTCTTTCATTAGCGAAAGTACAGACACTTGGCACCAGCTAAGGCTTTTTTTAAATCTTTTTTTTTTCATCATCCTCTCTGTCCCCCTTTTGACCTGTCCACTCCCACAATTGCCTCATTAAAAAAAAAAACAAAAAAACAAAACAAACAAAAAAAACCCAAAACAAAACACTTATTCTTTCCCAAATGTATCATATCTGTCTCTCCTCCTTTATTTTAAGGTGAGAGGGGTAGAACTTTCTAGAACTTGTAGGCAGTCAGACCTGGAGTTGGCTGCTGTTGCTGGGTCAACGTGGCTGCCATGGCAACCGCTGCCGCGTTGGGCACACTGGAGAAGGGGGCGGGCCCAGTTGTGACTCGCGGCGTACTCTGCCACTTCCTGTTAGACGCCCGTTTGGACTCAAAGACATCCGTGGAGTCTTCCAGGAAGGCCCGACGGTAGGAAAGGTACTGGTGCTTCAAAATCTATGACAGACATAAACAAAGGGACAGACAAAAAAAGAATGCAATTAACATCTTGTTCATACATGTACAACAAAAACATATATCTAAGTGTCTTAACTTTAATTACAATTTGCACAAAATCTGCTGTTTGGGCTGTTTGGTACAACAACACAACATGATCATGTTATCATGATACAATTCTACTTAAACTTGATATATAGCTTATCACACAGGCATTGACATTATTAAACAAATTTTCAATGGAATATTTAATAACTTTTTGAGAAAGCTGGAGGAAAAGAACTGACCTTGACATTCTCATGGACAGACTGGAGCTGGGCAGCCTGCGCAACAAATGTCTGGTATAACTTCTGCATGGCCAGGGTCAGGTCTGGAAACAGAAACGTACACAATATCATCATCTGTCTGCAAATTTGTGACGAGTTAATGAAAGATGAAGAGGGGGCGGGGGAAGAGCAAAAAATAATCAGCGGCAAGAATCTGAAATATTTGATATTTTGACCAGTTGTGTTACAAGTCAAACAAATGTCTTCTTACCCTGAGGAGTGATGTGGGAGCCGCTGCTCTGCGTTGTCAGGTGGTTCTCGAGTTCTTCAATCTGCTGCCGGTACTGCTGCAACTGCACCTCAAACTGCTCTATCAGGCTACGGAAATAACTAAACAAAGACAGACAGCATTTTATTTTTTGTCGAAGAACATATATTGGTTTAATAAGCCAAAAAGTTTTACTTTAAAAGTGATGAGTTTGCTTCAGAACTCCTTTCTGGCAGCTCACTTACTCTGATGGAGCTGTGTTCTCGTGTTGAAGTCCAGGGGGAGTCTTTTGTGTACGCAGTGCTATGTCAGCATTTTTCAGTTCCTTAAGAATAAAAAAAAAGTAAAGTCAAAATTCTGATCTATATACACACACACACTCACACAACCAACTCTTTCACCTTTTCCACATTTTCAATTTCAATATGTGAGTAACAGACTCAGATAACAACCTCAATCTCCTGGGTCTGTAGCTGTATCTTAGAAAAAAATACGATTTATATCCATCTCGGTATAGAACTAGAGCATTTTCTTATAAATCTCATGTGCTTAGTGATTAAAATATGCCACAGAGTGTACATACACCACATGTGTCCATTTAAAAGACTAGTTGTCATGTGTATCTCTTGACTGGATTTGATGGAGTCAATTGTTCATTGTGATGTATGCTCATACTTACAATGGGTTTATAACTATATAAATTTTCTATGCCACAACTAAAAAGGACTGAACAAATAATTGAAATTTTATCAAAACTACAATATAGCTTACAGCAGCTTATAAATCTCAGGAGGTGCCACATTTGTTGAAGGCAAAATGTTTGTCAAATTATCATTTTCAATTAAATACTGTCATGCTGCAGAGACTTCCAGTCCTACACATCATATTCTACAACTCTGTTTGGTATATTCACTGGCAAAAATCACACTATAATCATTAATGTTTCTCAATTAAAATCAAAACCATTCCCTCTAATATTGCAAAACATATCTAAACTGCAGGATCAGTCAAAATAATTGCAATTAGCTATTTTTTCAAAGTCGTTCAGCCCTAGTGTGCAGACATATTGATTTTACCTGTGCTGTCTCCAACTTTAGCTTGTCGATGGCCAGAGCTTGGCGCTGCAGACTGCTGGCACTGACTGAGAGAAGCTGTTTCAGGCTCTTGATGTCATCTTGGACTTTAGAAATGGCCTTAGATGACATTCTGCTAATGTCCTCCTGAACCTGTTTCTGGTCTTTCACAAATTTTCTATTAAAAAAAAAAAAAAGAAAAAAAAAAAAAAAAGGTAATCGGAAATTATGCATTAGACAAACTTAATTTGATTTTGTTTGGTGTACACAGAAGTTATAAGCGTATGATTCTTGTACTCTATATTTCCAATACGGAACACAAATGATTTCATGTGTCCTTTGTCCGTTGGAATAATAACACTACTGATGAAGCAGATTGACATTTGCATTTTAAACAAATGACACAACTTTAATGTGCAAAGAAATATACCCTGGCAAGTAACCAACAGTTACTGGATCAAACCCCGTGACAACATACAACAACACTTACTGGAAATTCTCGACATCTTGACAAATGACTGGGGGAAGGTTCTCATCTTTTAAAGCTTTACTGTCCCTGAGGGAGAGAAAGAGAGTGTTTTTCACCATTACAACAAGCTTGATAGTCCATGCTGATCAGGTGTACATTAACAGAATAGGAAACCACTGAATGCCCCTCAGTAAACAGGTGTTCACATTATTCTAGCATCACCATTTAGTAAAGGACTTACTGTGCATTGGCTCCAGATGATGTGTCGCTCTTACTCTCAGAGGAAGTGCTAAAGTCGACTCCACCCAGGCCAATACTGGGAGCAGGTGCTGTTGATGCTGCTGTGGAAGTTGCTAACAGAGAACCCAAATTTAATCCAACTCCTCCTCCAAGAGTGGTCTGACCCAAACCTGCAACACCAAGTAAACATGTAGGTTACAACACTGCAATGTAAAGATTGAGAACTACTTCTAAAATAAGTCAAATATCAAGATTGTATTGACAGCACTACCATGTATTGACACACTCAGGCTGTCTGTTTGCATCTCACCTGCAGGTGCAGTGCTGGAAAACAGACACCCGCCCAGCGATGGGCCTGTTAAGGCTGCTGTGGTAGTTGTGAGGCCACCAAGACTGAGGGTGAAGCCCGTGGTTGCAGGCTGCTGTGGTGCTGTGGACGTCAGGACAGAGCCAAATGTTAAACCTGCCCCTGCGGTGGCTGATGAGGAGGTGGTAGCAGTGGTGGTAAGAGAGAAGGGCGTTGCTGAGGCGGTGGGCTTGTTGAAGGCCAAGCTGAAGCCAGTGGATGCAGCTGAAGTGGCTGGGGCACCTGAGAGAAAGTGTATGTAGCAATCAAGGTTCTAACCTGTTTTCATTCACTTTCTAAAATCTTAATTTAAAAAATTTCCCAGAAATAGAATACATCCCAAAATACAATCATACCTAGAGTAAGGCCTGTAGTGGGTGCAGCAGCACCTGCAAGAAAACAACATCACAACATAAGACAATGCATGACTGCAGCAGACAGACATGTTAATTACACAGGAATATATTTCACTGCTTGCCACTGGGTTTGTTTATGTATCTGTGTAATATTATTACTTGAGGCAGGTGTGTTGAAAGAGAATCCTCCAGCAGGTTTTTGACCAAAGAGAGTGCCTCCTAGGCCAAGAGATGGGGTGGTGCTGGTGGTGGGGCAGGCGTTGCGGCTGCTGTGCCCAAAGCAGTCCCGATGGAGAAACCACCAGTACTGGCTGCAGGTGCACTAAAGAGGCAAAAGGCAATAAATTCATTAAGTCAAGTGGCAAATTAAAAAGCGAGGGCTGTCATTGCCTCATAATGCAAACTGGTTTTTTTCCACTACAACGTCCAGGAACTACTAAACAAAAAGACATTAATATCTAAGGGAAATGCCTTCCTACTTTTTACTTGTTACATAAGGCCTAACCCCAAAGACTACAGATTACCGGGACAACCTGCAATTGGCAAAAGTTACACTTGGTAGTTCAAAGTAAAAGCTGTTATACCCTACATTCCCCTCTGCTAGGAAGTTTTGCCATTGCTTATCAGGAAAAGCCACTAGTCCACAACAGGTAAAACATATTTAAATTAACATAATCATGAGAAGTCTTTTTAAGGCAAGAAAGAATTTGATTAATCCCCAAAAAAATCATCGTACCAGAGATAGCTCTACGATTACAGAAACATACGTATATAAACAATAGAATATTTGATATGAAATAAAAAGTAAGATATTAAAAAAGGTGTATAGAAGTAAATGCAAAGAAATAATGCCAAACAGAATAGCAATATAAGACAGATAAGTAAGAAGTAAACATATAAAAAATAGCACTGACAATGACAGTGATATTGAGAAGTAACAAAAAGTTATTCAGCATCATAATGAACAAAACTGCACAAACATTAAATACACGATAGTAGATGTGATGTTGTGCATGATAGTAATAATTAACAGTAATACTGCACATGATATTAAAAGTAACAGATTAATAATATTGCACGTGATAATGAAAATGTGTGCAATTTTCGCTAGCTTGCTGACGTTGCACCAGGACACAATCCTCACTCCCATTACCAGCGTTCTTCACAAAAGCATGCAGGCTACCTTTAATGATAACATCCAGAGACTCAAATCATTCAAGTTCCGCTACCTGCTAGCGACAGGTTAACGTTAACTCTTCGCTATGCTAACATTAGCTAACTCGGCTATTTGAAATGTATCGTTACCTGGTTGCGGTTCCAAAGGAGAACCCTCCACCCGTGTTGGCGGGCCCAAGGGTCCCTGATCCAAAGTTAAAGCCAGACATTTTATCTTAGGAGACACACATTTACACAAACTGGCTTTTTGGACTTCAGCTACTCATAAAGATGCTCAGCGGGCAGCATCGCGGCTAACACGCTAGCAGTTAGCTCAGAGGATGCCCGCGTGAGGGCCAAATCCGCGGTCTTGTCTTTACTCAAAACATACTTGAACGAAAATACCGTCTTTTTGAAATAAACCCGGAACTATTCAACCACAACCCGCAATGTTTCTACACCCTTCTCTTTCGTTTTTTAGAGTTCTAAGGCTGCCAAATATCACAAAATGGAATATCGCATGGTTTTACTTTTCTATTCCCCGCCTGGTATTTCCCGAATGCTATTGCATTTCGGGTAATCTTTCGGTAAACTACGTTTCCCGTCGTCCGTATTCCTGTTTTTGTGTCGCGTGACACCTCACCGACTTTGTCGGCCGAGATTTCAAAATAAAAGACGCCATTTGAGAAGGCTTAAAAGTGGATGTGTCAGGTAACCTCCTTATCTGCAGCATTGTGTGAAACACTCTCTGCACGATACAATGTTTCTCTCACAGACTCTATTTTCAGTCAGCTCTTGTCATCTTCAGCATTATAGCCTTAAAACCTCCAGTTCAATTGTCACTGATTTTTACTTTTTTGGTCATTTTACATTGCAAATTAACATTTTTTGGTTGAATTCATACTACAGATATACCACGCTTTATAGTACTGTTCACTTCATTTTCATTCAGAAATGTATTCAATTTTCCCTGTCTGCACCACCAACATAGTACCATTACAAAATACAGTACTTGAAATACAGGTGATACCTGCATTATTATCAAATATTGAGGGTCAATACTGAGGTACATTCTTTATTACATTTGTATCTATGCATGCTGTATTTCACTCAATAAAGTGTGCTTAATCAACACAAAGCAAACTAATTATTAATACACATGCCCACACAATTCACAGTGACAGCGATGACCCAAATCAATGCCGCCTAAATTCCAAAACAAACCCGTGCTTTTATTTCGAAAGGCCCACACCGTACGTGTTGACGTTATTGCCAGGATCTTTATGCGGATGCAGGAGCAAATTAATTGATAATAAACACATATCGTATGCCTCCGACAAAGCGAAGGCCGTTTGTGCTTCAGTTGAAGTTATCACATTATCAATGAAACAGTTATCTCCGGAGGGCGTCGTCTGAAGCTTTACGGCCGCTGACAGCTGTTTGGACTCGGAGAAATGGAGCATATCCGAACGCCAAAGGTAGCGTCAGCTAACATTTCAAGCTAATTGCTAATGGATGGATACAGTCAGCAGCTCGGCCTGGTTTGCTGAGATTTGTGTAATGCTCGAGTGTGGCAAACGTCTGCCATGTAACAGCGCTGAGGCATTATGTTTGTGTATCGCTGTAATAGCATGATGACGAGCAGGTGGCGCCTGCCAGCAGCCTGAAGCATCAATAGAGCTGTTTTGTTTTCCCCGTACAGGAGATAGATAGCTGCTGCTGGGCTCCCTTAATGTAGTGCTGCTACTTGCACGCCCTTTTATTGATTAAGTTAACGCCACACTATCAGCCAGCCGTATCAAGTGAAACCAAGCTACATGCAACCATGACGGCACACTGATGGACTTCTCAGTTACAGAAGTGGCTGTACTGTAGGTATGACAGAGTGAAGATGTTCACACCTGGAGGATCACATAGTCACAGTAACAGATTTATCCTAAACATACAGCCACACAAAAATTTGTCTAACAGCAGAAAGCGTTATAACTGGCCTAGTCAGCCCTGCTCCCTAAATCACTTTCCTAAAGAGCAGACTGAGTGCAGCAAGAACTGATGATTGCTGTAGTCTAGGCCTTGCACAGCGTTGAAAAACAGAGCTGCAACAATTGGTTGATTAATCAGTCAGTTGTCAATTATTTAACTGATTGCCAACTATTTTGATAATTGATTCATTGTTTGGAGTTATTTTTCAAGAACAGATGACCAAATATTCTTATTTTAGCTGCCCAAATATGAATGTTTTCTGGTTTCTTAGTCTTCTATGACAGAAAACTATTTATCTTTGGGTTATGGACAAAACAAGATATTTCAGGATGTCAACTTGAGCTTTGGGAAGCAGTGATCAAAAACTTCCACCATTTTCTGAACAATTTCGGACATGTCATGGCCTAACAGCTCATCCATGAATGGAAACAACAGTTGACAGATTAGTTAGATAGTTGCAGCCCAACTAGAAAAGATACCAAGTGGCTGTTGGTGATGTATGGGTTGTGGACTAGACAGTGGTGGACTGCAAATGATTTGTATCCACGTATTAAATGTGAGTACTTTAATTCTATGTTAATGCTTAAATTACGATTTATCCCCTAAAGTTAAAGGATTAAACGTGCTGCAGCTTCTACATACAGACAACACTTTGCCCACATAGTCACTGTTTATGACAAATCCAGTATGCTGGAGTACAAAGGCAACACACCCTAAACTGTCACTGACTGCACTGTGAATGGTTCAGCTGGCTTTCCACTCAGACATAAGCCTCTGCAGCTCACAAGTTATGGACATACTTTGGGCCTGCACCTCCTTGATGCTAGTACAAGTAAGCCTATTTGTGATGGCATGCATGTTGAAAGGTGAGCTTCCTTCATCATTATGAAGCAGTGTGACCTAATTTCCCAGCCTTCAGAATAATTGTACAATGCCTATGGAGTAAGCTGGGATCAGGTGGGTGTGATTGCATGCAGATTGCAGACTGGGTGTGGCCCCACTGTTTCAAGCCCTCTTTGTTGTTTGCTTGAATAAAACAGCAGAACAGGGCTTTATTGCTTTTTCAGAAATGCAGACATATGTTTTAGATGAAACACATGTCTGCATCAGAAATGAGTTGATGCTACTTTAAAGAGCTTCACTTATGAAACAGTATGCAATTTATGTTCTGTGTGGTGAATATTGTATTTGAGGTACTGGTTGTTGGTTTTTTTTTTGTTTTTTTTTTAAAGCTTAGCTGGTTTTCAAACTGGGGTCCTTGAGTGGCTTGTAGGGGGCCCACAGCAAAAGGAGGAATAGAATATTTCAACTTTTATTGCATTGTTTGGAAGTTGGAACAATAAGGCAAGAAACAGGGCGTTTTGATTAATTGTATTTAGTGATCTTAGTCTAGTCATTGATGGACTATGAAGACTTTAGTGTATTCAAACCTACACATCTGTTTTTTTCTTATCTTTCTGTCTTATTAGTGAGTGCCCAAAAGACATCTGAGTTAAGCACCCCAGAGTATATTCAAACCTAAAAAATTTTTTTTTTTAACAGTCTAATGTGCATCTATTGTGGGTTCCTTCACCTCAAAAAGTTTGGGAACTTGTGGCTTAAATTGCATTGCTAGTTTTCAGAAATGTAAACATTAATATAATCAATTTTCTTATGAGACTAACTCACAACGCCCGTGACTTTCAGTATTCGCTAAGAAGCCTGTATATGACAGAGCCGTGTCCCGCTGGTTGCTGGGAGACAATCATTTCAGCATATCTGAGAACGGCAGGAAAACGGAAACCAAGGAGAGGATGTCTGAGTCAACAAGAGAACTGCTACTATGATGAATCATGGATTTGGACATTTAGCAGCGACAGCAACAAACTGTCCAAATCCAACAGTCCTATAGCCTTTTGGCCACAATGTGTAGTAACAATCAGCAGACTGTTTTTCGTACAATAAGGAGAAGTCTAATGTTTTTTAGTGCTAGAAAGGGATTTGAGAGAAATCAACACTCAGGGCTGCACATGTATTTTAACATGTCATGGTTACAACTTAGACAAAGCTCATCAACAGTATTTTCAGATAGTTTTCTTAGAATATATGCCACTGGTCGTATTGGGAAAGATCTTACTCAGGCATGTTGTGTTTTTAGTGATATGAAAAAAGTGTAATAATGCATAGAAAAAGGTGTAATAATGCATACATTAAACTATATGTGGCAACATCATCATGCAGAAACCCTTGTCAGGTCTTCTGTTTTAGAGGGGCTTGGGGAAAATAGCATTTTGACTAATTTGACTACTATGAATATACATACTTCAACCAAAATGTGAATGTTTGTATTTGAATATACAGGAAACTGACTGGGATGCTACACGTTTTAACCATATTAAAATGGAGTTAAGAAAGGACGTTCTGACCACCGGAGGTATTAAAACCTGTTGTTTATGATAGCTAGTGGACCATGACCTTCTTTCTGTGTGAAAATGTGTGACTTTAGTAAATGTTTTGCTGCTAGCATCTACAGTACGGGTGCTAATATGCATGGAAGAGTTAGGGGAAGAACACTGTAAAGCCACACCTCCTATTATTAGAATACATTTAGAATAACTGGGAAAAAGGAAAATAGAGAAAAAAAACAGTTATATTTGACTTGAGGTGTTAACAATGTGTTAAACTAAAACTGTTCATTCAATTAGACTTTTTTTTCATATCCGGAAATCAGTTGTGCATCTCATAATAATTGAACTGGCAGCTGAAAGTTTGGCCCAGGTGGTCAGGATTAGATGGTGTGCCAGCTGGAGCCGGTACCACTTAGAGTAATTTTGTGACAGCTGTCATTCCTGTGAGCAAGATCTCTTTTCTCTGTCTATATTCTGTGCTTTACACCCAGCTGAGGAAGTTAACTTTCCTGCCAACTACTAGCTGCCTGCTGATTAATGTTCTTATCACCGGTGTGAATGTGTGTGTGTGTTTGCAGGTGGAGCAGGTGCGACTCTTGGATCGCTTCAGCAACAAATCCACAAATGGCACACTGTACCTCACGGCTACACATCTCATTTTTGTGGAGAGCAGCTCTAACAACTCAACATCTGCCGGACAGGAGATCTGGGTGAGTGGCTGTGGTGGTGAGTGCATCCTGCCAGTATTACTTGCAGGTGTCATTCACCCTTTCACAAAGTACATTACACATGGATGCAACCACAAAAGACACACCAAATGTGTATTTCCTTGCTGAAAGTATTTTAAAAAACAGTGCAAGATAAGAATCAGAATGAGAGGATTTCTACAGCGGAGAGATGGTACAATTACAACTGCACTAATTACCGTGGGTAATTCGAGATGCTTATTTGACAATATGGGCCTGCTTTTAGCCTATTAAATAACTCTCATTAATCTGTAATATGTGATTTATGCACTCCCACACTGGAAGGATTCATGCAGTGTAATGTTGCCAGTAGCTTCTTGCAAAATCGCTGTTGTTGCTTGCCTGTTGCTGTCAGAAACTTGCATCTTTTTCTCTGGATTGCAGCCATTTTAATCTGTTTTAGAACTCCTGATCCACAGTTTGAGACACACATTGTGATGCCTCTGGGCAGTGAAACAAAAGAGACGTCAGCTCGACCACCGCAAGGAAGTCTGCAACCTGTTGGAGTGTGTGCGTGTGTTGGCGGTGTGTTGGGCAAAAGGAGAGAATGTGCAAGCTTGTGTGTGGTAAGAGGAAGTAGGGGAGAGGTTCAAAAGCCTCATTATATCAGAAAGCTCTCCTGTTAGTCTTCTGTGCATGCAAGTGAAGTGTGTGTGTGTGTGTTTTCTCCACCTGAAAGGATTACTGTTATAGCACTGTGAGAACTGGGTTATTGATGTCCGGCAGCAACAGTCATTAGGGCATCCTGATATGGTGATCGTCACAAACTTTTTTTATGTCACAAAGGCAACAGTGTGACAGTGTTGGGGTATGAGAGAAGCATGGAAAAAATTGAAGAACTTCAAATAGGAGATGTCCAATACTATTGCAGTGAGTGTAGAGCAGTCATCCTTATCCTTAGGATATGATGTATAAGAGATTTAGTTTCAACTAATGCAATTTGAAAGGACATGGTTTTGCGTAATATGTGAAGATACTGTGATTTGTGAAAAAGATTTCATACATATTTCCAGCCCTATGTATTGGCTCCTTTAGTGGTTGACTGATATGGGTTTTTCAATGGCTGATGCGGATATTTAGAGAGCAGGGCAGCTAATATACATATATATGTATATAAAGCAAGCCAGTATGTCATTTAGGACGGGAGAAATATGTCGTAACGTTTAGAAAAGACGATGGTAACTGAGGGTATTTGGACAAATATTTACAGCAGGATGCATGAGAGTTATAGTACAGGGCTTGAAACTAACTTGTTACCACCTTCCCGAAATTCACGAGGGGGAGTACTAACATCATTCCACAGCAACCACACTTACAAGGCTGCCTGCAGATGTCTGCAGACATTATTTGTTTGTTGGTTTCGTGAGCGCAGGCATCAGCCAATGCCAATTATCTCAAAATGCCAGATAATCGGCCCGATTAACTGGTCCGTCACTACTCCTGGTGACTTTTGCCCACTTAGCCGAACAGTATATTTTGCTATCTTTGGGTGAACAATAACACTGTACTTTCTGAATGCTGTTATATGATGTAGTAAAAATAGTACCTGTGGTTTAAAATGCTTTGTGCAGCAAATCCTGGGCCTTGGCCTCCTTTCCACCGTCCTTCCTGCTTTATGTGCTGAGAAAAGGGAACAATATCTTTTTTCTTTGTTTTTGCACTTATTCTGGTGGAGCTTGCTGTGGTGTGCTGTCCACTGTGTGTGTGTGTGTGTGTTTTTTTTTTTTTTTTGTATATTTGGTCCTGTTTTTGTGTGTAGGGGCCATGTGCAGTGTACTGCATTTGTCTGCAATTGTGGAAGTATTTTAGAATCAGTATGTTGGCCAAAGAGGGAGAGATTTTGTTAGACTGTTTGTGCCTCATAAAATATTAAACAGCAGCTGAGTTACTGTCGGTCTCAACAGCTGGTGAGATCAGCATGTGTGTGTTTCTTGACAGGGAGTTTCACTGGTCATTACGAATGCTGATGAATGTGCATCTTTATGACTTCCCATGGTTTGGAATCCCTGTGGAATTCAAACTGCCCTTATTGAATATGGTGATGTGCTGCTATTGTCCTGCTTGCCCTCTGTATATTATATTAAAACAATTTACTATTATGAGTTGGTAATGTGGAGCAAAGTGCAAGCTTTTTGCAACTTTCCTCAGTTCAAAATGTGTTTATGAAATCCTTTCACATCCTTAAAAAATACTTGGGCTTATTTAGTCTTCGTTCTTATTTACTTAACAGATTTTTGGTGTTTGAGATGCCACTACAGTATGTATAAAGGCTTCCTCTTGTGGGCTCATTTTGTAAAGACTCTCTTAACAAAGATTTTGAACATGCTGTGAGCCTCTCTTCAGAGTTAAGTGTGCAGTAGGTGAACCAGTGCCAGGATATACATTATAAATGTGCCTTTTTTAATGGTTAAATTGACTTCTTAAGAGTCCTCTTGTAACAAAATTGAATTATTTTAAGTTATTAAGCTTTAAACAGTGGTACTCTAGTTAATCCTGACACAGTATTTGTGGTATATACTTAAAGTTTACAAGAGGTGCAGGAAGAAGTAACAACTAGAGCGGCAACACTGTGTCAATTAATCTATTTCTCAATCACAAGAAGATTAATTACCAAATATTAATCATGCCATTCATTCAGCAAAAAATATCCCATCATTTGGTGGTTCCAGCTTTTTAAATGTGAGGATTTGCAATTTGAAGATGTCATTTGCTCTCTGGGAAATTGTGATGAGAGTTTTTCACAATTTTTTTTGACATTTTATAGATTAAACAATTGATTGAT
This sequence comes from Lutjanus argentimaculatus, assembly GCA_034769285.1. Classification (NCBI taxonomy): domain Eukaryota; kingdom Metazoa; phylum Chordata; class Actinopteri; order Lutjaniformes; family Lutjanidae; genus Lutjanus; species Lutjanus argentimaculatus. Next base: position 22,045,714 of record JAWZSL010000009.1, on the reverse strand, counting down.
CAATCACAGAAATAGTCAGCAAATTAATTGATAATGAAACTAATCATAAGTTGCAACCCTGATAAGAACCACCAAGGGTTCAATTAATTTTCCTATTTGTTTCTTGTTTCTTTAGAGCTTTACTGACACACTGTCTTATTTTGATCTTCACTGCCATGTCTTTTATAGAGTGGTTGTTCATAACTGTATTTTACGCTTATAAATGAAGAGCAATCTGTTATGTATACGATTATGTATGTGTTATGATTATGTATATGGACGTATCCAGGATACGGACAGACTTTTATACTGTCAACATACAAGGCTTCATCATTCATACACTATACACAGTGCATGAAAACAGCACCCTGCATGCTATGAATCTCAGTATACTCATGTAATTGTTGAATAATTTGTTTGAATGTGTTGTTTTTTTTATCTGTTGTCATAACTAAGACAAAGTAAATTAAAAGAATCAAATCAAACCTTGTTGTAAAACTCTCTTTTGTTTCTTTCCTTCTTCCCTCCTCTGCAGATTTTGCACCACCACATAGCGTCTGTGGAGAAGCTCTCCCTGACCACCACAGGTTGCCCTCTGGTCATCCAGTGTCGCAACTTCAGGGTGGTTCATTTTGTGGTGCAGAGAGAAAGAGATTGCCACGACATTTACAGCTCGCTGCTGCGTCTCCTACGGCCTGGTGGGTTTCAGTCTGTGTGTAGATCTGTGTTTTTTATACTTACATTCACATATATTCACCTCTTTTCTTGCTCTTTCTTACCACAAATTTGGTCATTTACACGCATATGTAATAGATATATTTACAAAGTATGCATTTTTCCATATTAGTCTGTGCTTAAGGCTCTTTCTCTTGTTTCTTTCACCTGTGTGCAGTATCCTATGAGGAGCTCTATGCGTTCTCCTACAACCCCAAACAGAACGATCAACAGAGAGAGGAAGGGTGGCAGCTCATTGACCTGGGGGCAGAGTTTGAGAGGATGGGTGTTCCCTGCGACCAATGGCAGCTCACTGACGTCAACAGAGAGTACAAGGTACAGATAGTTGGCTGTATCTGTGTTCTCCATTGGAAGTGCCCAATTGAGAACACTGCTGGAGGATATTGCTTTGAGACACGGTGTTTTGGCAATTCCTGGTGCTTCTTTGTTACATCTGATGCAGCAGTCATAACTGCATCTTTATTGTGCTGAGAAGGAGAAGAACACGTGCATCGTCCCCACAGTTTCCCAATATCTCTTGTTAAATCTGCAGTAGGCCAGACTTCTATGTAAAAAAAAATCTTTTTATAAAAGCCAAACACCCCCCCCCCCCCCCCCCCCCCCCAATTAGGACAAAATGCATAAACAACATAGATTATGACAATGGTGAATAGAAGGATGTACTGTCCATGCACAAAAGGCCATCAAATAAAACTTAGTAAGTAAAAGAATAAAATCAGAAAAAAAGGAGATGCTCCCAAACGGTAGTCAGCAAGCACGCTGCCCAGTTAAAACTGAACCTTGGCACCGTCTCTGTGTGCCATAAACACCACCTGCTACAAAGAAAGAAAGGAGTAGGCAGTTTGTTTATGTTATACAGTTACCAAGCAATAAAAATAAATCATGCATATGGTTTTGACAATTAGTGTTGCTTTATTTTGTTTTTTGTAAACAATGTTCAGGCTTGCCTGATCAAGTATGAGGTAAGTGATTCCCATGTTGCAATAAGTTTGGCTATGACTGAGGGTGTGGTGGTATTAAGTTAATACAGTGTGCTGGAGAAATCAGTTGGATATTACCACACATCATTAAATCATTATGCCCATTGGTCCAGAAGAGGGCGCTGGAGCTTCACTGTTAAATCCATTAACCACAGCTCTAGTATGATGGAGAAGCACAGGTTCAGTCCAAAATGAAATATTTAACAAACTGATCATAGGTAATGCTAATACTGATCCTCACAAACCAGGCAACATCTGACAATATGTTCTGTGTCTGCGTGCATGTATGTGATGTGTGTATGTTTTGTGTTTGGTTTTCCAGGTGTGTGAAACATATCCACGAGACCTGTATGTTCCCATCACAGCCAGTAAGCCCATCATTGTGGGGAGTTCCAAGTTCAGAAGCAAAGGACGCTTTCCTGTACTCACATACTTCTACCAAGAAAAGAAGGTAGTGTAATAACCTGTGAAAACCTACATACAGCACTATATGAGTACAAAAACTATTTTACAGTGCTGGAAAAATATTTTTATACATTTATTGTATTAAGTTTGGTTTGATCTTTTTGTATGTTGTACTAGTTTATATACACTGCCTTGCCAAAAAAAGCCACATCCTGGATTTAACTAAGCAAGTAGGTAAGAGGCTTCCATTGGATAATTATTGCAGTGATCAATATGTTTCAGAGAACTCAGAGAATTGGGACTAAACAGCTGTGTAGCCTTAATAAAACCACTTATTAGTAAGGCTAATCAGGATAAAAAGGCTTCAATTTGCTAGGGAGCATGAAGATTGGACTCTGGAGCAATGGAAAAAGGTCATGTGATCTGATGAGTCCAGATTTACCCTTTTCCAGAGTGATCGGCGCATCAGGGTAAGAAGAAAGGTGGATGAAGTGATGCTCCCATCATGCCTAGTGCCTACCATCCAACCCTGTGGGGGCAGTGTTATGGTCTGGGGTTGCTTCAGTTGCTCAGGTCAAGGTTCAGCAACATTATGTGCCCAAAAAATGAGGTCAGCTCAGTACCTGAATTTACTGAATGACACGGTTTTTCCATCAATGGATTTTTTTCTCCCCTGATGGCACGGGCATATTCCAAGATTACAATGCCAGGATTCAAATTGTGAAAGAGTGGTTCAGGGAGGATGAGACATCATTTTCACACAGGTCCAGACCTTAACTCCACTGAGAATAAAAGACTTTACTTAGCGGTCCAACTTTCCCATCATCAATACAAGTTCTTGGCAAAATTTTAATGCAACTCTGGATGGAAATAAATGTTGTGACATTGCATAATCAATGTCAAATATCAAAACGATGCCATAGCGAATGCATGCCGTAATCAAAGCTATATATTGCAGTGTGATGGGTTTTTTTTGGGCCAGGCAGTGTATAAAGAAAAGGAATCACAATGGAGAGTATAAAAGACTGTTATTAAAGGTATAGTAGAATAGAGGTTTTACGAATAAGTTATTTTTCCATCACTTTATTCTTTAATTGTCTTTTGTAAACTGTAAAAATAAAATACTACTTAAGTCTAATTAGTGGTCCTTTGTGGGTGCTGCGTGCACTTGACGTCACGCAATATATGAATATTTTTTGTTGTTTTCATTTTAAAGTCTTAAAAGTAATAGAGATAAAAACTTAAAGGGATAATTCGAATTATTTAATGCAGAGTTGTGTAAGGTTCTTATTGATAGTCAGCGTGTTAGCTACAGTAGATGCCAGGCCGCAGTCCTGTGGACAAGGTCACTAACAAAAGGTATGTTAGCCACTCCAACTCTAGTTCCAAATAAAAAAAATCAGTAACAGTATAAGTTATACGCTATATTTAGATTATTTTCACCGCTTTACTCTGCCATCAAACAGCTTTTTTGGAAGGGAAACCACTGCTGTATAAACCAAATATCACTTGCAAAACCAACCAAACCCCATGGGTGAAATTAGTCATTTTACCTTGCAGAACACGAGAGTTGTGGGTCTACTATTTGCTGTTTTGAAAGGGTAGTTTTACATTCACTAAAGTCACACAATAACAGATTAGCACAACATCATAACAGCGGTAAGCTGACTCAATTTCTTAGGTTTTGTTTAGCATTCATTCTTATTTGACACACACACACACCCACATGTGTATGTTTAAATTTCAAATTTTCCAGTCAGCTAAAACAGCTAGCTGAGAGCATAAGCCCTGCAGGCTTTATGTGCCACATTATGTGGGATTTTCTGTCATGTGTCAAGTTGGATGAACCCGACTCTTAAAAGAATGACTTAGCAAAATGAACTGTCTTCATTCTGCATTCAATCAATGTGTTGTTGGCACAGCAACTTCCTTTGGGCACAGCCTATATATACTGTACCACAAAATGGCTTAGTCATTATCAATTATCCATTACGAACTGGAAAGCGAAACATAATTCTAGTATTTTCTCTTCTTAATGCAAACTAAGAAGGAAAATGGCTGATTGCTATTGAAAGATGAACTCTTTGTCAGTTTGATGAAGATTAAATTATCTTGTTAGGCTTTGGCACATTCACGCAAGCTGTAGGGAGGTGATGAAAGTTATCAAGTGTTCAAGTTCTAGTGGTAATGTAGTATTTATTATTTTTTTGTCACTGTCCTCCTTCTGATCAATGCACTCTGTTCACCTGACAGGCAGCGGTGTGTCGATGCAGTCAGCCTCTCTCTGGGTTCAGTGCGCGATGCTTAGAGGATGAGAGCATGCTGCAGGCCATCAGCAAGGCCAATCACAACAGCCGATTTGTTTACGTCATGGATACAAGGCCAAAGGTAACAGCCTGAAATGAGCTCTACGTATATCTGGGTTCAATGCTACATAAACACAGGTTGGAGTTAGCAGAAGATTTTCAGTTATTTTGTTTCTTTTTTCTCTCCTGCAGTTGAATGCGCTAGCTAATCGAGCGGCAGGTAAAGGCTATGAGAACGAGGACAACTACTCCAACATCCGCTTCCAGTTTGTTGGCATTGAAAACATCCAGTAATGAGGACCAGCCTGCAGAAACTGCTAGAAGGTGAAACACATTTTGCTACACACAGACACACATACAAACTTTATATGTTTTGCAGACCATGAATTAATTATTATTACGTGCATATAGTCAGGAAATGGTTAATCTAAAATGACTTTCTGTCTGTGTACGTGTCTTTTAGTGATTGGGACTCGATCTCTTTCCATGAGTGACTACCTGGTTGGCCTGGAGAGCAGCGGCTGGCTGCGGCATATCAAAGCTATTGTAGACGCAGCTATCTTTCTTACAAAGGTAAAAAGTTTTCCCTTTCCTGCTCATTGACTTTTGTTTTTTTCTGAAAATTCATTTAATTGCACATTAACATTGTTTTTATTCAGGATATTTAAACTTTATACATAGTAATATGCCGCATATGTATTACTTTCAGAAAAATATTTACTATACCAGCAATTATGTGTTGTAATATCATCATCACTTCCTTATTTAAATCATGACTGTCTCCCTTTTTTTAATACTTGATTTTTGTCAAGTTTGTTTTAGTGGACACACTGTTTAGTGGAACGCATGGAGCACCTCAAATGCATATTGATCTTGGTCCATCCAGACCTCAAAGGAAACACAAACCCAGTATAAAGAAAAGTGTAAAGAAAAATAGACAAGCATTTTAAGTGTGATAATACAGTTGAGTGTCCACCTTGAACCTAAACGTCACTGCCCTCATTGGCCAGTCTCCACTAGACCATTATAGACAGTGACTGTCAGGGATTGCTTCATTTCTTTCAATCCTCTGCTGTCTGTCCTCGCTCTTGATCCTAGGCGGTGACAGTTGAGGGAGCCAGTGTGTTGGTTCATTGTTCAGACGGATGGGACAGAACAGCCCAGGTCTGCTCACTGGGGGCGCTGCTTATGGACCCTTACTACCGCACCATCAAAGGCTTCATGGTACCAGTCAGCTGATAAAATACAAACTTAATCTTCTGCCAAATGTTGAGTGTCTTACTTTAAACTTGTTTTTTCCTCATGTTTTCCTTCTAGGTACTGATAGAGAAAGACTGGATCTCCTTTGGCCACAAGTTTGCTGACAGGTGAGGCTTAAACTGGATCATCAAGAGAATTAGTCAGTGTTAGATTTATATTTTATGACTACATTACTCAATATGCTATTTATAGTACTTTGTTTGTTCTTTGCAGTGATGGAAAGTAATTAAGTACATTTATTCAAATACTGCACTCAGGTAGAATGATGAGTACCTGTACTTTACTTGAGTATTTCCATTTTTGAGTATTTCCATCACTGGTTCTTTGATAGTTATTATGTGACTCTTATTGTATATTTGAATTGTGTACCCCTAGGTGTGACCAGTTGGACGGGGATCCGAAGGAGGTGTCTCCTATCTTCACTCAGTTCCTGGAGTGCGTGTGGCAGCTGACAGAGCAGTTTCCACAGGTGTGCGGGAATGTGTGACATGACATTTGTATTGAATTATACTGAATGACTGATATGTCTCACTTGAGTTGGGTATGTCTCATTGTATTTATTTAATGACCCCCCTCTCTTTAGGCATTTGAATTCAGTGAATGGTTCCTGCTGCAGATTCATGAACACGTCCACTCCTGTCAGTATGGAAACTTCCTTGGCAACAATCAGAGACAGAGAGAGGAGTTACAGTGAGTGCAACATACACACACACACACGGTTTGAATTAATATTACATATATATTGGTTTTCAGATATTTTCTGGCTGTTTAAAACCGTAAATTCCCATCATCCGGTGTGGAAAAATACCCTCATGCTGAATCAGGTTCAAACGAACGCAATTCCTAAAGCTGCAGTAGGTAGAAAGCCTAAAAACGGTTGATTGTTGAGTCTCATCTGAGTTTAGTTTGGTTTCCTCAGTCCTCCGCCCCTCCTATCAGATGAGCAGCACGCGCTTCATGCACGCAGGCAACAGTTTACTGAGGTAATCGTGAGCGAGCACGGACCAACAGACATCAACTGTGTGTAATAAGGCAGACACCTGACGGTACAAAACACTGGCAGAGTAGATAAACTATGTTTCAAAACATAAAGATTCAGTGTGAGACTACAGAAGTACTGAGAGCTTAACATAAAGAGACTTAAAAACATCTTTCTCTCTGCTCTACACACATCAAGCAGTATCACAACACACACTTGTTTGGAGGGGGAGAAGAGGAGGCTGAACACCGTTTGGCACAGTCAGCAAGACGTGACAGCAACCCGCTTGGAGGCTCACTTTGTCCCTGCTCCAGAGTAGGTCTATCTCGGGCGCAGCTTAGCACAGTTCAGCGCAATAAAAGCAGTTATGGAAATGCAAATCAGCAGCAGCACAGTTTGACTCGGCACAGCCAGAAATGTCTGTCCAGAAGCACCATGTGTGTATTTACCATAGAAGTTGATTCTTTCCTTTACATCCCTTCTGTCTTTACTCTCACTCCGGGACTTTCAAATGCATTTCTCCTCCAGTCAGCAGTCAACATGGACAGCCAGGATAATTATCTTACTGCATGGTCAGCTCCTCCATGGTCCCTGCTGCACAGACCCTGCTGCTGTAGTTCTGTCTCAGACCACTTGATTTACAATATGCTGAAAAGTTATTATGAAATTATTCATCAGTGATACCAAAACAGTGTGTTTACCCTAGCTTTAAGGATTATAGTTCACACAGGCCGGACAAATACACTTTATTTTCATATAACACTTATCTAGCCGCATTTCCTACTCTGCTGTGTGTTACAAAAAACTAAGTAGCCTGTAGGCATTCAACTAATCACTCAGTAGGGCTTTTCACGCAACACTTAGCCCCGAGCTAAAAGCATTCTTAGAATCATCTTAGCCCCAGGCTACACAAACACAATCCTGTCACTTTCAGAGGCGGGCCAACCCCAACATTAGCCCGGGGCTTTCTGGCCCTGCTCCAGGACAGGGTTAGCCCTGAGTTTGTGGCATTATCCTCTGAAAGTCAACTTAAAGAGATGAGAACGATCATTTCTGTGTAACTTTGCTTCTGTTCTGCTAATAGTTATCTTTCTCCGCAAAGCTCAGTGTCTGATCTCACTGCTTGTTACACTGCCTGAAAAATACCAATAACAGCCTCATTTGTCCCATCATACAAAAATGGGTGAATCAGTTTATTTTCACTGTTAATTAGGAAATGGTCAAAGAGCCACCCCAACACTCTGTCGGGGGTCAGTTTGGCTAACGGGTCACAAGTTGACCTAAACAATTGACCTAAAAATTTCAAATCTTATGGGATTGTGTTTAAGTGTATGTGTTATACATCTGATTGCTGTTTTGTGTTCCAGGCTGAGAGAGCGGACTCATTCATTGTGGGCATTTCTAATGAGCGAAAAACAGAACTACTTGAATCCGTTCTACAGCCCTGCCTACTCTGAAGCACACCCTGTTCTGGTTCCTTCCACTCTTCCTTACAATTTCAAGTCAGTACAGCCTTCCACACCTCCCTGCTGTTACACAATTTTAATACCATTTTAAAATTGTCCTTGTGAATCTGTCAGAGAATCTCAGCATCATCAAGGAATCTTATTCATGTGTTTGTGTGCTAAGGTTCTGGAGGAATATGTACCACCAGTTTGATCGGTCCATGCACCCACGTCAGTCTATCCTCAAAACCATCCTGACTCTGAGAGAGAACAGCTGCAAGGCAGAGAGCACACTGCAAGCACTGGAGACTGTGAGTTGACACACTTAATTCTCTCTTTTTGGGCCAGCGCCCCACCTATCCATTATCCAGGTTCCTTACCACCCCCATCAAATGAAATATAGGCTTATTGTTTTCCCTGAATATTAATGTTGATTATTTTTCTGTGTCATATCATTAAAGTGATAGTTCAAAATATTTTAAATGGGCTTGCATGAGGCACTTATTGATAGTCAGTGTATTAGCTACAGTAGATGCCAGTTTGGAGAAGCGGGAGGGGCACCAGCATGGACGTTAAGCAATGAACTCCTGCGGACAAGGTCAGCAACAAATAGTACTTTAGCCACTTAAAGAGAGCAACCAAAAAAATCAATATCACTTTAAGTGTATGCTATATTTAGAATATTTTCACTGCTTCACTTTCCCATCAGACAACCTTTTCCAATGGGAAACCACTGTTATATAAGTCAAAACCTCCACACTAACGAAATCCCATTGTTGAAATCAATAATTTTACCTTGCAGAACACGGGAGTTGCTGGCCTGCCATTGTCTCAATCGGTTTATCTGTTTGTGTTATTGGGTGACTTGGTGTTTGAAAAGTATCATCCAGATTCACTGAAGTCACACAGTAACACAAACTAACTAACAGATCGAGGCAGTGCGAGATCAGGAACTCCCTTGTTCTACAAGGTAAAATGATAGTTTTCGCCTATGGGGTTGGGTTAGGATTGTAGAGGACGTTACTATATTTCGAAATACATAAATAAAGTGTACACTTAAACTGATATTTTTTTTGGTGGACCTTTTTTTAAATGACCAAACTAGGTTTTGTTGCTGACCCTGTCCACAGCAGTTCATTACTTAGCTTCAGTGCTGATGCCCCTCTCTGTTTCTCCAAAGTGGGGTTTGCTGACCAGCATCTACTGTAGGTAGATATACCTACAGTAGACACTGACTATCAGTAAGTACCTCATACAACCTCACTTCAAATAACCTGAACCAGCCTTAAATATTTTCCACAAGGTGGTGCTAGAGGAAAAGCCATTGGATTAATAATAATGTGTACATGTATGTGGCAAACATTTTATTAGATGTTCATATTTCTTGTGTATATTTTGACATCTTGTTCCAAAATGTCTTAGGGACTGATAAACTCACTGATAACTGTGTTATAATTGTGCAACAAATAACTGTGCACTGTGTTTTGATTGGCGTTTATTACCTTTTTTGATGTGTATGTTTAGATTCCTGATTTTCCAGTTGTCTAAAACAACCAGAGTTGAGAACATAAGCTCTGCAGGCGTTCTGTGCCATATTACATGGGACTTTGTTTCTCGTGTCAACTTGGATGAACCTGACTCTCAAAACCTTTAGTTGCTGACCCTGCCCAGAGCAGGTCTTTGCTTAGCTTCCATGCTGGTGCCCCTCTCTGCTTCTCCAAACTGGGGGCGTGCCAACCAGCATCTACCTGTAGCTAACAGACTGACTATTGATAAGTACCTCATACAGCCCTACAGCAAATAATGCAAAGCATGGTGAATACCAAGTAACAGATTTGTTTTAACTCAATAGCTGGAATATCCTTATTATTAGTTTCACAGGGGGCAAAAATTCCATGTGAAAGTACATTATATTCATGAGTGTTAAACAAATGCAACCGTTAGAAATTTGGCATTCAAGCTTTAAGTAGGTCTCATTACTGATCTCAGATAGCAGCCAGTCAGGAATGCCAAACAAGACGCATTCTTCTTCATTTTTCCAATAGAAAACAACAGCAGGGGAAAAGTCTCAGGCTACCAGAAGAAAAGCAGGAGGACATGTAGGATTTCATATACTCGGAGATGAGTAGAGTAGCCTCGAGTAAAAGTATTGTTACTTTGCAAGAACAAGTACTCGAATAGAAGAAAAATGTAGCCGTAAAATAACTACTTCAGTTAGAGTACAAAAGTATTGACTGAAAAAATTAATTGAGTATCAAGTAATTTAAGAAATACAAATAAAAAAAAAAACATGGCACTCTCTTGTCTTTTCCCCCAAAAGTTTTATGTGATGTGGATATAAGTGTCATTATTTCAACAACAGGTAAATCCTCAGGTAAAGGTAAAGAAGTGAACATTTACTGTATTTATTTGTGATGAAATGACAGATAACCTGCCACAAATACAGCAATATTCCTAGTCTGTATATCTCAAGCATGATCACAAATATTACATGGATATTATATTCTCTATTAAGTACACCAGTAGGTAAGATTATTCTTTTTAAAATTGCATTCTTTGCTTGTTGTCTAATATATCATATGATTAAATCAGTAAAAAGTGCACATAAGAGACAATGTCTGTTATGTCAGAATGTAAATATAAAGAGTGTCCACAGTGTGTGTTTGGATACTAGAAGCTACTTTGCTTTTACAGGTTTGACAATGGAATATCCCTCTTGTGCATTTGTAACCACAGCGATAATACAGCATTCACATTGTGCTTTCAAGAGGAACAAACTCTTAATTTTCACAATGGGCAATACCAAGGAAGAGTTGACACAGTAATTACCACGCTGGTGAAATTTTTTTAGCCAATACTCTGGAATGAGAAACTGGCAGAGAGCTCACAGAAACACTGAAGTTATGTAAACTAGCAGGTTTTAGAAAGTTGCAGACCACATTCTTTTCAATCTAGTTGCACTTTCTTTCTGTCTACATTTTAGCTTGGTGTACCTAACATGCAGTTTATTAGCTTATATTGTTTAGTGTGGATCTGTACACTGTGGTCTTTTTAACTTTTTTAATAGAATCTCATTCCTGTGATAATCTCATTATCCCGAGTTAATTATCTTGTGTGGATAACAAAGTTGTTTTCCTCGTGATGTTGGGGAAACAAATAGTGGAGAAAAAAAGACCATCCTTATTTTGCGATAACAAGGTAATTATCTTGTTATGATGAATATTGTTGTCTTGAGATAAAATAATTGCAACCGGCTGCTCTCAGTTACCACTCATTACTTTTACTTTCCAAAGACATTTTTTGTGGATGCACATAAAAACTAGCCTATAGTACCATCTCAGATTATCCTTCATCTTGAAACTTGTAAATATTTAATCTGGGAATATTAAACACAAATGTGTCATCATATTTAGTGTCTGGTATTTAATGCACTGCAGCTTGCCTTGACAAAACCATTATCAAAAAATATAATAATAATAAATAACGATAAATGCGTCATTCACATTTCTGAAAATGTTTTTCTCCATCCCTTTGTCTCCAGCGGCTCCACCAGCTTGGCGTCACCCCCATTGTGACCTCTGACCCGCCTGCACCTCCTCCCACCAGGGATCAGCGCTCCCTCTCCAACGCCCTCCCGCCACGTCCCGATTCCCTCATTCTTGGGGCGCCCATCAGCCACAAAGAGGTGCAGCGACAGGAGGAGGACGAGCAGGAGGAGATGGGCGAGGAGGCCACAGAGAGCACCGACACGGAGCGGACGGTGGAGGGCAGCAGCGGCACCGAGAGCAGGAAGCAGAGCTATGGGGAACTGGAAGGGACATACAACAGCGAGTTGGCCAAGGAAGAGCCAGCTGTTGTCAGTCTGGAGTTTGGAGTGGCACGCATGACCTGCTGAGACCAAACAGGGGGATTGTGGGATACTGAGGGACAGGCACGACCGAGTGAGAGGGCTTAATGAAAGTGTGTCCATGATGAGGGGAAGCTGTCGTTCTGTGTGTGATTACGCAATGGTCCTGAATGGGCCCAATGGATGAAGTTGTATGTCTGTAATAGTCTAAATCTCAATGGAAAGCCTCATTATTATGTCATATACTGCACCCTATAGGAGAAAAAAAGCTTGTTTTTTTATGAATGTTGAAAAGCACTATAAAGAATTAATGAATAGAATAAGAATAAATTCAATCCAGAAAAAATTGTGAGTCTTCTAGTTTGTTCAGTTTTACTTACTTACGAATACGAATACGAATACGAATACGAATACGAAATACTTTATTGATCCCCAAGGGGAAATTCATTTGTCTGTAGTCTCATCTATTTGTATAAGAATTATAGAGTCTAATGGCAGTTGGTATGAAAGATCTTCTGTATCTCTCTGTCCTACAACGAAGAGAGAGAAGCCTTCCACCACCATTATTTCTTTGGTCCATCAAGGTGTTATGCAGTGGATGATCCATGTTGTTTAGGATGGCCTCCACCGTCCTCATTGTGTCTCTCTCCACAACTTCCTCCAGAGAGTCCATCCTTACTCCGATCACAGAGCCAGCCTTTTTCACAAGCTTATCCAGCCTCCTTTGTATATAATCCATTTTTATAACCTATAATGGCCTTGATATTCTTAACAAATCATATTTCTCAACATGAAAATGAACAGAAAATCACATTTTCTGGCACAAGAATTATTTCATTTCATCCACTGGCCTGAATCCAGTCTAATCTGAATGTTGTGTGTGTGACCGGAGCTGATTTTGCTCCAGTGTGGCTGATTGAAAAAATAAAACATCAAATTTTACGTAATAAAAGATAATCTGGCACTGGAAATTAGGCTGAACTAAATCTCAGGAAAAGATTAAATCGAAAGCAACTGCACTTGTTTAAATGTCTTTTTTTTTTTTATGTTTTGCCTCTTCATGAGCCAGTCAGACTAGCTCAGACTAGTCTGACAGGTATGAACTGATGAAGCTCCTTGGAATAGAGGCGAAACGTCTTCAAAAAAGACATCTAAACAAGTTAATTTGCTTTCGATTTAATTGACGGACAGGCTGAACTAAAGTTTGGCTGCTCCACCACTGTACTAGGCCTGGAGCCAGGATGCCTCAGGATGTGGTCAGCTACCTTTTTTTTAACTATTATTTCCTCGTAGTTTATACCTTGGGCTATCAAAAGTTGATAACAAGCACCCCAACTCCAGCTGTTTGGTCCCAAAAGCCTGGTGAAATGTATTCAGTTTTCTATATACAAGTGAGGCATTAATATCACTATAATTGCAGGAAAATAATCATATTTGATGAGACTTTGTAAAGCCAGTAATTATATTGTCTTTTTTGGGAATATTTATATTAAATATTATAATATAATATACATTAATATTATTAATAATATAAATTCATTCAATTGTAGTACTTTAATATTTGCATGTACATCATTTTGCCAGAAACACCTCCCAAAAAAAGGGGTTTTGGGACCCCTGAGACCAAACTGCCCTGAGTTGGGGGTGTTAATTGTCAACTTGTGATGGCCCAAGGTAAACAGGGAGAAGTAGCAGGAAACACGTTGAGGGCTCAACCTGACTCATCTGGCTGTACCCACCTATATCTGACTGAATGCAGCTTTGATTTGTTGTTTAAGGTAATTTTACTTATTTAAAGCTGCTACAAGGAACTTTAATATTTTGTTGATTTTGGAGGCCACTGTGGATAAATGAGCAGTAGTGTTTCCACCAGCATAAGCACAAAATATAACGTTGAAAAAATAAATTATCTAAATAAAAATCTTCTCCTGCCTCTTTTTAACTGGCAAATGTACTAGTCACTGTACTTTGGATGAGAAAATGTAAACACAGGCTCATTTCATCTGATTTCAGAATCCGACCCAGTGGTTATTAAAAATAAGTTTATAGAAAAAGGCAATCTTCTCACTGATGGTCTCATTTGTTTATGTAGGTCATGCAGAAGCATCAGTGTTAAATTCAGACTGTTTCATAACCAGTTAAAAACTTCTTGTGGTGAACTATTATTGTGACGATAGACAAATGGGCTGGGCTTCTCAGACCCTGAGAAGGTTCAGCTGTCAACTGCAGCCCTCATTGATTATTTAATCCTATTTTACATCTCACATTGATCAGATAATCTGACTTACTGATGTGCATTGATCCCAAATCCTATTGGTCGTGTCTGTCTGCCATGCCAGTGACTTATTGTTTATGACAGCTGACCCTGCTCAGAGGTCAGTGTCACAGATACATTTGGGTCAGATTGGTCTAAAGTCAATGAGTCTGGTTGTCTAAGTACTGTTAAATGTGAGACTGCTGCACAGATTAAAAGGGAATTTTACTAAGTTTGGCTGTCAGATTTTACAGAAGTTCCTCTAAATTATCCTGGATTTTTCTTAAATTCTCCTTTAGGAGGTCAGAAGATCAACAACAGTCCAACACAGTAATCATATCAAACTGTGCTGCTGAAACCAAATGGAACTTATGGTATAGTATAATGCCTATAATGCACCTAATGCTGGGTGTTGACATACACTGTAAAATTTAGAATTTCAAGGCAACTGTCTTCACTAAAGTTTTGAGATTTGAATGAAACTCAAATTCTTAACTTTTGAAATAAACAAAAAAAATTTCCCAACCTGTAATCCTTTGTTGAGATTATTTACCTTTCTTCTTCTTAAAAAAACAGTGAGTCTTTCAGTTTTAGAAATAAAAATGTAAAGATTAATTCAATTTGAAAGTGAATAATAGTTAAAAATTTAGTATTTTCAATGGCAACCATGTCATTTTCAAGCTCCCTAATACTGACAAATTTGGTTCACAGCTCACTGTGAACATTTTTTTGAAAGGTTGATAAATCTCAAAAAAGATTATGGGTTGGCAAACTTGTTTAGTTCAAAACTTGTTTAGTTTCTCAACTTTTCTTTTTTTTTACAGTGTACTTGGGATATTTATGTCTTCATAAAATATTATTGTAAAAAAGAGTAATGGGATGGCTGTGGGTTACAAAAGAATCCTGACCACATCTTGG
Source organism: Lutjanus argentimaculatus (assembly GCA_034769285.1). Taxonomy (NCBI): domain Eukaryota; kingdom Metazoa; phylum Chordata; class Actinopteri; order Lutjaniformes; family Lutjanidae; genus Lutjanus; species Lutjanus argentimaculatus. The sequence continues at coordinate 22,030,606 of JAWZSL010000009.1, read as the reverse complement.
ACAGTTTTATGGATCTGTTTTTGAATTGGTTGGGTTTACTGCCATGAGGATTTGGCATGTGAATTTAGGTCAGAAGTTAACATTTATTTTGAGCCAGACTGTTTGTTTTGGCTCAGCTTTTATTTGCTGAAATCATAATAATTCCAGACTGAGGTTGTAACTTTGCTTCATATCAGAGCTCAGAAAGGATTTGATCTTCATTGGATTGAAGCTAGCGTACAGGCAAACATCTTCCTCAATCAGACTGCTGCAGAAAAACAAGATGTAAAACCTGCAGGATGTCAGCATACACAGAGTGAATATGTGATGTCTGTGTCTCTGCAGATTCATGATCATTTACATATATTTTCTTTGTGTACCACTTTGCATGGCACTCAAAGGAACAAATCATGACTTCACAACACAACCCTGTTCATACTGCTGTGTTTTATCCAGCCCATGTGCTTCTAAATACTTTATGGAATTTGCGCTCGCAGCATTGGCAGTGAAGTAGTTCCTCCTTACTCTCTTCACCATCCTCACGTACTGTCAGAATAAATGGAGTTTTGTGCTTACACACACATTCACACAGCAATTAGACAAAGCGACCATTGGCCTCAGACAAAACGGTGTCTATGAGCAGTGACATCAACTTGGAATAAAGATAGACTGGCAGTGCAGTGCGATGTGTCTAACCTCTGTGTCAGCGTTCTCCAAAGCTCCATACTCATTACATTAAGAGAAAAAAAGAGCACAATAAGTGGTGCATAGGGTAACACATTCCCGTTCATTTTTACCTCTCTTATCCTTTCACAAGGACCATTCATTTATTTGCATTAGTTTGATGAATGCAGTGTGCTAAAGAGGCTTTAATACGAATTATTCCATTCACAAACAAGTTACAGTGTTTACATTTATTTAATAGAGTTGCTTTAGTGACTAAATTTAATGCAAGTTGCAAATCAGAAAACCGATCAAAGCAGTCAATTTTTTATAGGTTTAAGAGGCACACACTTTATTTGGACTGTTGACAAAGCAGTAAGTTAGACTGATGCCCGATGATGCATGATGTCACTACCCTCCTCCTGTAGCCTACTTGTGCACGTTACCTCACATGAAACATTGAGAGGTCTCTTCCAGAGACAAGCTGCCAGGGGCTCTCCCGGGGTTCTGAATCATTCAGATGAGAACTGCACGCCATGCTGGGAGAACTCTCCCGACGACAAGGAGGGAACGCTGTACTCGCACTCAATATAAACACATCCAGTACTCATGCAAAATGTCTATACATACTGTACACACAAAGCCCACATAAATATGCTATACTCTACACACACACACACACACACACACACACACACAGAGTTGTCTGTGTCTGTGGTGTAAAATACTCTTAGAAATAAAAATGATTGGCCTCATAAGAGAACCCTTTTTAGTTCCTGGTAAAACCTTTTGTAGAGATTCCACCTGGAACCCTTTCAGAGGGTTTTGCCCAGAGACCCATCACATATCTGGGTTATACCCAGAGATCGCCTATGAGAGATTCCGTCTTTGGAGGTTCTATCCTGACCTTTCCACCTTCCAAGGATGCTAACAAGGATGCACACAGGGGGGTTTACCGGGAACCTTATTGTATTCCAAGGGTTTAACCTATAACCCCCTGAGTAAAATTTAATTTTCCATACATTGTATTTTGTGGTCACCAATCATCTTACAATCTATGAACAATCTTGGAACAGTGCTGTATAAGGTGGGGAGACTCTGGGGATGAAAAGAACAGTTCTGTAGGTAGGTTCTCAGGGAACAGGTCAAAAGTGAACCTAGGACCAGTGTATAGAGAATGTGATCCCACAGGCTCTCCTCTGCAGGTGAATGAATGTCATCTTCAGCAATGGTAACATAGCAGAGAGTTTTTTGGATGAAAAGGGTTCTTAAAAAGAGCCCTTGATAAACCCATTCTTCAAAAAGAGTTCTTCAGAGGCAAATTGTTTTCAGTCCTCCAGGAAAAAACACTTTTGGAACCTTTATTTTTAGTGTGGATTTGGCCTTTCTCCCTCTCTCCATGTAATACCCAATGAAAATCTCATTTGTATTTCATCATCATGCATTTAGAGTGTGACATTATCATGTATGACTGCAATGTAATTATTTTATTTTATTTTATTTTTTTCTGTATCAGACTGATAGAATGATGTAGGGTTGCAATGATTGGGACCAGGCATACAGACCATAATATGTCAACAGCATTTTTAATCATTAGAAACTGGCAACTGCACTTCTTAATTTCCTCCCTTGTGTAATTCATTACTGCCTTTCTCTATCACATGATACACAATCTTTGTTCTTTTTTACAGTTTAAAATACAGCTATTGGCCGATTGCTCTATAATTAGTGTGTGGGATGCACATGGAGTTAATAAAGAGTTTTTTCGGCCTTTGGGATATAAAAGTGTTTGGGGTGTCTGTGCTTAGACAGCTTAATAATAGTTAGTGACACTCCCTGTTGATTACTAAAGTAACAAAAGAGCACAGGGGATAATCCCTGGGGGGATTAATACTTTACACACACAAACATGAACATGTACGCGGACAAACACACACTCACACTATAGCTTAGTTTAATCTGGAGCTGGAAGACCCTCAATCTTGAACAACCGGCCCAACAGGACCCCTGATGATGATGATGATGAATGTGAGTGTGTGTGTGTGTAATCTGTTTTTGTGCAACAGTGCCACAACAGGCTTTTGTTTGTGCAGTATAGCAGACTAACCATGGTCAAGCAGACACACCTGTGCCTTGTTTGCACTACTAATCTTTCACAGACCTGTCCAGTGTTGTAATGTACTGACATGTCAGTACACATTGCATTACAGATTTCACTGGAATTAACATGTGGATACGGATGTTACTGCTCTCAACCTTGACAAGTCATACATTTACATACACACCCACTTCAACAGTTTTATGACAAATGACGACTTTCTCGACTTGTAAAATAATCTTTTAAATCAACAGACATCATTTGTGTAATTTGTGGCACAACTGAAATGGGATCAAACAATTATAAGCTAGCATTTTGCAATCATTAGTTAGCTAGTTAGCACGTGTTTTGTTGACATTAGCAAATTTATGGAACATATGAAAAGGAGAATGTTGACTAAGGTAGAGAGTTCACATAAACGTTACAGAGGAAAAAAAGGGGCCTGATTTTTGTGGGACAATTGTTTGATTGAAAAGCATATATAACTCTATGATTATATTCAGCGTGGTTTAATCCTGCATGAGGCAGTAATCTCGTAGCTTCATTTTCAAAGTAAACAAGCTGCTGGAGTTTAGAGAAGCAGAATGGTTTGTGTTTTTATCTTGATACTGAGGTTGCACTTATCTCAAAATGAGTGTGTAATGCTTTTGTTGAGGTTAACAAAGTTGATGGCAATGTATAAAGAACTTACTCGGAGTGAAGAAAGAAAAGGTCATTACTGTCGATATACCAGCTTGTTTACAATAGGCACCAGTGGCAATCTCACACTAATCAGATAATGTTGGATGATAAGGACATGATGTGGAAACAGTAAATCACTTAGAGCACGATTTACAGAATGAGTAGATAAATAAGTAGATAAATGCATTTCCTTTACCTTAAAAATGATTTGTGTGATTTCGCCTACGAGAGTCTGTGTGCTTTCATTTTAATAACAACAAACAAGGTTATTTCAATATACAAGGTGATACACCTTTTTTTTGTCATGTTATCAAAAAGCGCATTCATCCATTATCTATCCATCCTTCCATGCATTTCCATTGGCATTACACACATACACACCCATGTGCTTTTAAAACAGTGTCAATATTTGCATCCTGAGGCTGCTTGCTTGCACAGCATGGAGAGTTTAAAAGCACATTCACCAGCCACATGCAGGCATGGCGCAAAGGATACACACCCTTTGCATGCAGGCACACTCAGACAAGCCATATTATTAGAAAACACAGCAAGCGAGAAAGGGAAGCAGAGAGAGAGAAAATGTCCTCTAACTGTCCCACTTAGAGCTGAGCTTCACTCAGGGGGCTGAAATGGGAACCCTATTTAGACAGATGGGGGAGGAAGAGAGGGGTTGTGCGTATGAAGATAATAGGGTGTGTACTCCTTCGGTTGCTTCGCTGTGCATGTGTCTATCTTCTCAGTCACATTAAAATTTAGACAAATAAATTAATCATTAGCTCTGAAGAGAGCACATGTTGCATTTTGCAAACACCAAACTGACTAAAACCAGCCAGAAATACCCATAAAAAGCCTGTGAACTACAGTTACACACATTACTGTATACAGTAACAAAACTACTGAAAATACTATAACTATAAATAATACTGTATGTTCTTTATTAGACAGTATTAGACTCTTTATTATTATCACTTTCTTTGCATTACAACAGAACTGTACTGTAAACTAAAGTGAAACCTCAAATCTGTTGAAACACAACTTCTTTGGCTGGTCCTGTGCAAATGGCAGAGCAGCCAGCAGAGATGCCTACTTTTTTAATCAAATCACATTATCTACCCATAATATTGCAATTATCTGTGCAGTCACCCAAAGACATTTGGCCTTTACTCAGTAGATCTGGTTCACATATTGTTTTTAAATGTGGAAGAAGCAGATATTTGATTTCACTTTAGTTTACAGTACAGTTCTGTTGCAGTTCTGTTATAGTGTGCCCATCATTACCCTAAAAGAAAGTCTAATAAGGGTCCACCAGTGAGAAATAATACAAAGACTTAACATCTTATTAGTTCACTGTAAAAAAAAAAAATGCAATCATTTACTTCAAAATATATTCCATCAGAATGTAAAATGATGCGAAAGCATGTTGTATTAGTTTATCATAACATGCTCTCAATCTGGCTCAGGCCCCGCCCGCATGTTTAGTGTTTCCTGTCACACACTATTCAAATGATCATCATATCAAGCCTCCAAGCTGATAATGCTGTCATTTGATAAGGTGTAGCAGGAACATCTAAAACATGCAGGCGGGCGGACCAGGATTGAGAAACTGCACTAACCTGTTGATTTCCCGCCAAATCCAACCTGGTTCAGCACTGTGAAACTGACCATGAAGGCTGGTACTGGCTGCCAGATTTATGATAATGGTCTTTAATTACAGAATATACAAATATTGCATACCAGTGGTAATGATTTAAGTAGCATAACGATATGCATTTCCACCCTAAGAACTCCTTTGTCTCATCATGTGATAACTGAGCCCACTCATCAGCCTCTACTCACAGCCAGCCATCTGCTGCTCAGAGTCAGCTTCAAGTCCATCCAATAGCCAGCTGACCTGCGAGCATGGCTGTAGGGCATTCTGCTGGAGTATCTGATGTACCTGAAAACCTGCACACTGGGTGACTGACTGACTGGCAAGCAGACAGGCTGGGTGACTGACTTGTGGGCTGTGTGGACAGATTATCTTTCTTTTTGGGGAGAGCATAAGGAAGATACGCTTCAGCGCTTCACTCTGGGGAAGCCCTCGAAATGTGTTTGTGTGGGTGTGAGCATGTCTGTGGATCTGTGGGTGTGTGTGGTGTGTTGCCTTAGGCGGATGAATGCAGACATTGTTTGATAGCAGTGGGCTGGAAGAGGAGAGCCTGTGCCCAAAGCAACGGAGGAGGAGAGGAGGAGGAGGAGGAGGAGGAGAGAGAAAAGGAGCAGGGGAGGGGAGAAAGGAGGGGAGAGGAGGTTTGTAAGTGGGTCGGGGTACCAGGGAGATTCATGGGGGGTTGGGAGGATAGAATAGGCAGTAAAAAGAGCACCCTCAGTGGATTACGCTCAGCAGGAAACAAGGGGAACTCTGGGTGAATCCACTGCAGGTGAGGATGACATATTTTTGGAAAGACGCCTCCAAAACAGTGGCTCAACAGGAGAGATGGGGAGCACCTATTTCAAATCTCTTCTTCTTTTTTTTTTCTTAAACACATCGGTAATGCAGAGTTTATCTAACAGCATATTTAAATAATCATTTGTTTAAACAAGACTACAAGACATTTTACATATATACAGTATATATATATTATGTCTCGTGTATAATTAAGAGAACTGGAAAAGGACAATAACAATAAGGCAACAAGTTAGGACACAATGGGCTTTTTTTCTCCAGTGAGTGAAGAGTTAATCGTTCTAAATGCCCTCTGAAACTCTGCTGGTTGCCACGGTAGGGGGCTAAACAGTAATTAAGCATATTTAAAGAGAGAGATTGCGCGTTAATTATATGAGTGGTCACAAACACACTGACAATGCACACACAAATTAGATGTGGACTGTCATTACATTAGACCTGCAATGATTAATCGATTATTAAATTAATTGCCAAACTATTTGATAAACTATTAACAGGGGGGGCTGAGACAAATTGTCGACATGTGATGAGTTGCGGATGAAAGATGACCAACGACACAGAAATATAGCGATATCTTTGGTTGTGGTTCCAAAATGGTGGTCCTATGTCGTACTGTGAGAGGTTCAAGACGGCCAAGGATAGCCTGGGACAACAGTCAGAAATTTGATGATGTGTTCTTGTATAGTGACTTGTGTCGTAGCCTGCCATTCTGTAGGGTTATTGTTGTATTAGTAGTAGGACAATAGTAGTATTGTACATATATCAAACTTGATGTCTTACCCAGGTTTATTAAATGTGTGTTGCACAATGCAGCTTGTAATAAAGACAGCTAAAATCTCACTGTCTGTAGGGTGCTTAAAGCCAAGTCTTAACCTTCAATCAGCTCTTTAAACTTGTGGAGTCCAACATTTTGGTCCCCACAAAGCTGGTCGGACACCACAAGTATAGTGGGCTCCTGGATTTCGGACGCCACGACCAGTCAAACAACTCCCACCCCCGACACAGTTAGGATGACAGCACGACAGTTAGATGTGTTGTCATAGCTCTCAGACACCCGGTCCTGTGTGTCCATATGGAAGAGAGCTTGAGGCCATATGGACTATATGTCTGGCCCAAACTGTATTGGAGGCATGTCTGAGCTGTGTGTGTGTGTGTGTGTATGTGCGTGCATGCGTGTTAAGCTCACTCATACTGTTGATCAGCAGGTCTTGTATTTGAGTCCCCTGACATGCTTATTTTTTGTTTACTCTGAGCTTTTCCACACGCACACACACAAAACCCACACAGGGCTGAGCGAACTAAGTGATGCTGATAAATTTGTAATGTCAAGCTACTGTTTGCACAAAGCTTTGATACAACTTACCTCAGTAAGACACCTCTACAAAAAAAAGATTCACATTATTCAGATGTAGAACTTGTGCCATTAAGTCAACTTTCACTTGTTAGATTTTCCCACCGTTGTTGCCTTCATGTTCCACTTACATGTCTAAACGCCATAAAATCCAAACAAGTATGCGAGCAGTCTTTATAATTAGCCATTCCACTCTGTCTCATGACTCAAAGCTCACTGAAACACATTGAACTCATGTCTAATCCGTCATAATTCATCAGTGGGTGTGTGTTATCTCTACTTAATTGCCAAGCACACTACAGACATGTACAACACACACACAGAGACACACACACATACAGGGATGGAAGCTTATAAATTGATGAACAGTCAAAGGAGAGGAGCAAACAGTGCATTGGTGACAGGGAAGGTAGAGGAAGACAGGAGGATGAGGATGGGGGAGGGAGTGGAGGACAGACACTGGCGCCCCGCCAACGTTGACGAAAGCTGCTTAGCCCACCCAGTTGCCATGGATACAGTAAGGAGCAGCTCCCAGCATGTGTGTGTGTGAGAGAGAGAGACAGAGAGGAGGGGAGGGAGGGAGTGAAGCTGAGAGAGAAAAGCAGCAGGCAGGCGTTAGAGCAAGTCAGAGTGGGAGTGAAAGAGCACCAGACAGCAGGGTGTAGAGAGACAGAGAGAGGGGGTGAGTGGACAGAGAGGCTGCTAGAGAGCTTGAGGGAGACGATAGAGTGGGAGCGATAGAGTACTAGATAATGGAGGTGCAGTCGGAGTGCATGGAGCCTCCTGTGGCTCCTCAGAGTGACCCCCAGCCCACAGGGAAGATCAACAAAGCTGCCTTCAAACTCTTTGGAAAGCGGCGCACCGGCTCCGGAATGGCCAGCTTTTTCTCCTTCAGGAACAAAGGGGCTGCAAACAGCGCTAACAACGGGAATTCTGACAATGGGAATTCTTTGAACGGAAACAGCTCGGTGGCGTCGGTGGAACTCGTTAGGAGCAAAACCCACGACGGACTGTTGAGCTCCAACAACGATGCTGATGGACAGAGAGGGGAGGGGCTTGCCAGTCTGGAGGCGGGACCGGTGAGGTCGCTAAGTAAATCGCTGAGTTTCTTCTCTCTGCTCCGACGTGGGAGTTTTAGGTCGAGTGAGAATGGAGGGGCGGGGCTTGTCAGAAGAGGGAGGGGCCTAAAGGGCTTTTTCAGCAGCATGCGATGGAGACGCAAAGAAAAAACAAACGAGGGAGACGGGGAAGAGGTGGAAGGGAAGAGGGAGAAGGATGCTGAATCTGAAAAGGTTAAGGATATTACACTCACCCTTGAACCGCCTCCGCATCACCACCAAGAGGATTGTGGGAATGCAGAGACAGAACCCAACCTAGAGACTCCCACCACTAGTGTTACCATGACACCCCCACACTGTGTTGCCATGCCAGGGCCATCTGGTGAGCCAGACTCCCCCTTTCCTTACACACCCACTGACTCGCCACTGCGCCCTTCCATCCAAAAAGCCAAAGCTTCAATTTCCAGCCTCACCCCCTCCCTCGCTACACCCCCATTGGATCGCTGCAGCACGGGCGACCCACCCTCAGAGCCTTCGGTGGACCGCCTCTGCTCTCTCCTCTTCACCGACGTCACGTCCCTCAAGAGCTTCGACTCACTGACAGGCTGCGGTGACATTATTGCTGACGCAGATGAGGAGGGGCCGGTGGGTAATGGGGGCAGTGGCACCAGCAGCAGCAGCAGTGGGGGTGGAGGAGGGGGGTGTGTGGGAGTGGGTGCTGGGAGAGCTGTAGGTAGCAGCGCCATGACTCGTGGTTCCCCATCCAAAACCCCTCTACCCCCCAGCTGACCCAGCCCATTTTTTCCCCGAGCTCAGTGCCTTCCTCCCTCCCTGCCCGTGCCAGGGCGCCTCCTCCGCCCCAGCAGCATCCGGCCGGTAGTGGTGTTGTGGCCTATATGGGCGGAGGGGAAGAAATGGCGAGTCCAGAAGGAGTGGACGACGCAGACATGCAGGGGCTCTGGCACATGCTGCCCTCCACAGGTGACAACTCCCCTGCGTTGCCCCGATCACACCAACCTCCCTCTTCTACCCCAACTTCAACTTATCCCCTCGCGCCACCTCCAGCCACCTGCCCTCCGCCTCCAGGAGTGCAGACCGAAAGGTCCCCCAGGTGAAAGCGCTGGGGCTCAGTAAGATTCCAGTTGTTGGTGGAGCAGGAAACCGAGCAGCTAAACCCCCCCTCCCTCACGCACATGGCCGCCATCCCACATCACCTGGTGAGAAAGAGCCACTTAGCGATGAGGGCTACTGGGACACACCCTCAGCAACACCCACAGCTACACCTGACGAGAGTGGGCTGCAGCGTAACCAGAAGATGGCCCTATCACGTGACAGTTGCTCTGGAGACCACCTGTATGACCTCTACAATGACCCCGAAGAGGATGGAGAGGGTGAGGAGCGGCAACGGGATGATGATCTAAACAGTACGCCCTCTCCATCCACTGAATACAAACTGAGCCCCACCTCCCAAACAACTCCCCCTTCTCCTCCTCCTCTTCCTCCTTCCGATCAATGAAAGGCAGCACCAGCCTTCCTCGAGAATCCAAGATCCCAGTGAGCAGCAGACAAACGCCACCTCCCCACTCTGCAAGCCAGTCAGCCCTCTCTTCTGTTCTAGAGGCTGAGTCCCCTCCGCCAAAGACCCGTGCGCCTCCCCCGGCCCGCACCAGAATCCCTGTATCCAAGGTGCCAGTCCGTCGTTCTGGAAACAAACCTGGCAGCACAACCAGAGGAACTGCCCACAAGAAGTAGTCCCTGTCAGATGGGTGGTTCTCTCCTACTAACTTATGGACTTGAGTGTACATCACTTCAGTGCTGTTTATGCAGAGCCAAAAGTTTTCCCAGACCAAGAAAAATGTTGAGCTGTAGAGTTAACAGCCTATAAATTCCTCTCAAATCTTAAAAGCTCTCATTCCTTAAGTGTTTTGGCTTACGACGGGGCTAGAATAGAATAAGTGGTTTTGTTCACTTGAGAAAGTCACGAGGAGACTCCAAAAAGCTGGGTTAACACTTCACAGCTCTCACTGGAACTTTGGAGACTGACTCTTGACAATCCATGGGCTCGCAATAGACACATTTGCCTTGTAACTTTCCTGGAAAAGCTCCTGACCTGCTGAGAGTTCGACAGCTCATGATTGCACACTGCAAAAGAAAAAAAAAGCAGAGCACCTTTTTATCTTTTACATTTTTTCTTATGGAATTCCACCATGGCATAACACGATTTGCTCATAAGGACCTAATCTAATCAAAGTTTTTTTCAGAGTTTGTCATCATGTCTAATCTGTAACAAATTACCTCCTAATCCTTTGATCTTAGAGCCAAAGTTAAAAAAACAAACCCAGTCATATTTCACAGTCTCTAATAGTCTTGAACAGACTCAACAATTTCCGCAGCCTGGAATAACCCCACATTTTTTGTTTGGCTGTTGTACGTGTTTTTTTGCTTTTTGAAGATGGTCTTCTTCTGACCGCACACTGATTATTAAACTGTATGTGCAAATATACAACTGAACACTGAGATCTGAACTGGTTTTATTACTACTTTGCAGCTACAAATGTGGCAAAACTGCCCTGCAGAAGGCCACATAATATCTTATGTTTTTTGGAGGGGGAGACCTCCTCTTTTTTGACTGGTTATTTTTTATTGAGGATGGACTTCAGCCTGTTGCATTTGGATCTCACTTAAAACCCCACTGCATCACCCGAAGTGCATCCATAGGATGTCAATCTCTGGGATTTACAACTGTTGATTTACCAATGGAAACCTACAAAACTATCGCAATACTCGACCTGGAGGGATCCCTTGCACTGATGCTTCAATACTCACAAACAACCATACATACACACGCACACACACATACAAAATTATACATGCACACAAACACTTTCTCTCCCTCTCTGCATGCAGTGCCACACATACAAGGCGCAAAGGTCAGGGAACATCATCTACCACTGAATGATCTTAGTTACACACACTGTTCAACCTTTGGCACTGTCTTTGTAGCTACACTGGATGACTTTCTTCTCTAAGGACACATGCACAAACAACCGATTTTTTCTAGTTAGTACTTTCTTCTTCACTGGATTTCATACTGTTTTTATAGGCTCCTCCTTCTGAAGTCATACTGCACGGATCTTAAACTGTGATCACACCAGCTTCTTAAAACTCTGCTTTCTGTTCTGTCTGTTCTTCTCTCCTAACACACCGTAAAGGCTGAACTGAGTGGATGACAGGGAGGCATCCTTGCTGGCAGCCAGTTTTAGAGAGCCAGAGTATGCCTTGAAGTGTTTTTAAGTAGGCTGTGACCCAAAAAAAGAGGAAATTCTGTCAGGGTTTCAGACAAAGAAAAGTTTAAGTCATGTAATTGACTCTTCAAAGTCCTGGCCCATTTTGCTCTGTGCTTAAACTTTTTCCTTCCCTGTATTTTATGTTATGTGCTAGGCTAGTCTAAGCTGAAAATAAAACAAGATAAGATATTCCTTTATTAGCCCCACAACGGGGAAATAAAACCAGTTTTTCAAGATGGTTAAAAGATGTTGCTTGAACACCCAAAGCTACATATACTGTATATAGTCACATCTTAAGTTAACTAATGTTATTAAAACATTAGTTAACTAGGTAGTTAGTTACCATTTTGCTGACATTAGCTAACTTAAGATTTAATATAAGTCGCTTTTACAAGTCCCCCAGCAAAATCTTTTAAAGTTGACCAAGTTCTGTTGGGTACCAAGCTTGCTCAACTGTTATTGGAGCACAGAGGGAAAAGGGGTGGGTCTTAGGAAGGGTCAATTACCTGGATCACAGATTAAGATACAAAGCAAAATTTGGGGACTAAGGCTAAATCAGTTCAGAGTCCTTCACCTTTTTTTTTCCTAGCTGTTGTACTAATGAACATTGTACGACTTCATTCTAGGAACCACTGCAGCTGTGTGTGAATCTGAATGTAGCTTGACATCATTGTAGATCATTGGTTAGCATATATTTTCCTCTGTTGGTCTGTTTTCCTCTCTGTCCCTCTTTTGTGGGGGCAAGACAAATGGTGGAGTTTACTGTTTTCTAAGTCCCCCGTGCTCTGAAAAATGAAGACAAACTACTGCACAGTGTTGCAGCCTTGCAAAGCACTACTTGTTTTAAGAATGAGGGGGTGTTTTGCAGGCTTAAAAGGCCTTTGTCAGTGATTCAGTGAGACAAGTTACAGGGAGCAGTGTGTTCCCTACCCTTCAGTAAAAGAGAGGGGTTTTCACAGGGAAAGACATTTGAGATGATGCAAGTTTTCTCTAATCCTAACCACAATGGTACCAATGACACTTGAGGGTCATTCTAGTTCATGATAGCTTTCCATCTCATTTAGAATGTGACGATTGATCCACAACGCTGCTTCTGGTTCAGATATCTTTTCCTCGTGGTGTAGTGTAGGACAGGCCATGGGGTAACCTGATCCTTGGGCAGCAGTAAAGTGTGTTTCTCACCCAATAAAAAGGGCAGGCTAAAGGTCATTTGTGAAGCAGAGAATGATCATGTCCCTTCTTGTTTTCCCTGCATACACTGTGCTCTTTGCTGTTTTGATTTATTATGCAATCACTTTCATTCTCCCTTCCTCAGAGAGCTGATTGACTAAGGAGTGAATAGATGGAAAGGGATGGTGACATGAGGTAACTTTTTGGGTGACTGAGATGGGCAACAATCTAAATCTTAGTATTACTGGTAAAACAAAAAACAAACAAAAAACAAAAAAAAAAGTAAATATTATATTTTCTTCAAATAGCAGTGGAGATGCTTGTGGATTGTTGACCAAAACAGTCGTCTGAAGAGTCCAAAAATAATAATTTTGCTCAATGAAGGAGAGAACCTCACTGTCACCAATCAAATGATATTAAAGGGATAGTTCTGAGTATTTGAAGTGGGGTTTTATGAGTACTTATTACCTACAGCAGATGGAGAAACAGAGAGGGGTACAGGTGTAGAAGCTAAGCGCTAAACTGCTGTGGATGGGGTCCTCAACAAAAGGTCCACCAAAAAAATCAACATCAGTTTAAGTGTACACTATGTTAAGAATATTTTACCATCAGACAGCCTTTTCTGACAGGAAAATAATATAAGGAAAAGCCATTATATGAGACAAATATTTTTCTCTCTTTAAACCAAACTCCATGAGCAAAATCAGTCATTTTAGTAAGTCGCTGATCTGCCACTGTCTCAGCCTGTTAGTTTGTTTGTGTCATTGAGTAACTTTGGTATTTTAAAAGGATAGTTTAGATTCACCAAAGTCACAGAATAACATAAACAAACTAACAGATTGAGGCAGTGGTAGACCAGCAACTCCAGTGCTCTACAAGGTAAAATGACTGATTTCGCATATGGAGTTTGGTTGTTTTGGAGACACCGATATTTGACTTATATAACAAAAGTTTCCCATCAGAAAAGGCTGTCTGACAGCAATGTAAACCATTGAAAATATTCTAAATAGAGTGTACACTTGAACTGATGTTAATTTTTTTTAGGTACGTTTTTATGTGGCTAACAAAACCTTTTGTTGGGCACAGCAGTACAATCCCACATCAAATAATCTGAACAAATCCTTTAATTTTAAGATTAAGAGAGCATAGGGAACTATGAACTAGATAAGGAGTGATCATTACGCATCATATTTTTTGTTTAAATATGGTGTCCTCCCCGGTTGATGCCAGTTTTGTGTTATTCCTTACATTTTTCAAAAAATGACATGATGATAATTAAAGTTTAAACCTTTGGGTACCTTGATCCGTTGTTCTGGCATATTTACAACAATGACATCAACCACAGAGGCCACCATATTGCCACCTGGCTCATATCCTTCCTTGTATTTTCTTTCCAGACTGATACTCTTTTCTTTCTGATTCCAAATCTGGGCCTTTTTGTGATCATCGCTGTGATAAAAAAGCACATTATGTTTTCGTTCTTTTTGTTACTGTCTGTCTGTTCACAGTGTGAAGTCTTTCCACTTTTCATATTTAATGAATAAAACTGTGTTTGCGCTGATAGATGAGCTCCTGACTCTTTGTAACCACATTTACACAAGAATCCATACACTTTACTGTCAGAGGTTTTGTGCACTTGTATAATTAGAGCCATACTAGATAGAGCCCTTCTCTCCTCAACTCCCCTCCTCCATCTTTCCACCCCCACATCCTGGTGGCTTAAATCCCCAAGGAGGAGTATGTTGGGTGGGAGAGAGGGTGAGAAACAGAGATGCTTTTGTTGATGTGTGCAGCGAGTGGCATTTTTGTCATGGCGCACTTGGAGATAGGTCTGCTTGGCCTGGGAGTAATAGGTTATCAATACATTTTATTGATCTCTGAGATGAAAGCCTGATGAATGTGTCATTGTCTGCTGTTGGTCTCTGGTGGGAAAAGACACGAAGAGATGCGAACAGACAGCCAAAATGATGACAAAGACACGCAGCTGATGCACAGCTGATGCATATGGAGCCTGCGTGTGTGTCTGTGTGTCCTGAATATAGATGAAAGGGAGGGTCCCATTGTTTCGAGGGAGACACATGTTGCTAGAGAAAGCTTATATGTTGTTGTGGTGTAGATGCGCATGCATGTGTAGTGGGAGGAGGATTTGGTGCAGTGCGAATCCCCTTTGTAATGGTGCAGCAAACCCCCTCCCTCTCTATCCAGCTCTCTCCCTCCGTTTCTGCACGCTGAGGTTTATGTAAAAGCCTTACGTAAGACCATAACACTCACTTGTACCAGCCCACCAGATCAAAGCTACTGATGCTGACAGGGAGAATGGTGCGTGCTGGTGCGCGTGCATGTGTGTGTGCCGGCTGATCTCATCATTAATCTGCTGCTGCCTGGCTGCTGGACACTCATCCTCATTGTGAGCCATGTTTGAGCCTGTTTGTTTTGGTGCATAAATTGAGTATATATAGAGTGCATGAATTTAGTTTGTGCTGAACAACAAAGTTCTTATGCAAACCAGTGGAGAGAAGAGAACAAGGAAGGGAGTGAGGAAGAAATACATGAAGAAAAAGTGGGAGCACAAGATTTATTGTAAGTGTGAGTGAGGGTTTGTCTGGCTTCAGTGCTCGTAAAAGGGCCTTTTAGCTAGCCTACGTGACTTTTGATGAACAGCAGCCACAAGAAGCAATAACGGGATAATGGTATGCTGAAAGTTAGTGTGATAAGAGTCATTAGATCAGCAGATTGACTCAATATTGTCAGTTAGGCCCACAGCAATAGAGTGATGCAGGGATGACATATTTTTGTAGGCCAACCTGGAAGTTAGCATCGCTCTGGTTCCCTCCACAAAAAAAGCCAATGGGATTTTCAAATTGGATTTAGATTAGTTTAGAAAATTAGCTCTGTGGCAAACAAACATTTGTGATACTTACATGATTTATTCAACATGATCATATTCACAAACACTTCTTTTAGACATAAAAAGCTAACATTAAGCTGTAAATGAACTATGCTACAGTTGCATCACTTCACGTCATCACCACTTAGTGATTAGTCTTCAGTGTGATGAAGTTTAGTGTTCCCGACAATCTCTGTGGTCTCATTTAGCCACTTGTTAGCAACCTCTTTTTAAGACAGTAAAAGCTTCAAAATGCACAAGTAAGGTATTTGCTGATACTTTATGCTTTATGCTGTAGAACAAAATGTTAACATCACTTAAGCTTGAGCTAACCACAGACCTCATTGCAGGCTCACTATTTAGCCAAAAACCCATTGACTTCAAGACGAGGGGACTGGAAATGCTAAAATGCTAACTCATATCCAAGGTTTAGGATTTATTCCTGAAGCACTCTATATCTGTCTAATGTTTGCTAACATTAACTAACATTAACCACCAGCTACAATACCAGACCAAATAAAGCTTGAGTGGCAAAACTATAGATGTGTCATAATAAACTAGATAGAGCATTGTCGCTTCGCCTTGCTTCCAATCTTTTTCCAATGACCACTCCTGGTATTGCAGCAAAAAAAATCCCCTACAGCCCCCAAAACATTGTCCCCCATAAGCCATTATTATAAAAGAGACTTTGATAAAACTGTTGACAGGACACCTCAAACTGCAAACAAGGTCGATTATGACTCCTATTATGAATTTTTGATCCATGGAGTTTTTATGTAAAACCTTACTAGAGCAGAGAAAAGTGATTTAAAAATCTGTGCTGGCATCACAATGTAAAATCTATGGGCCAAGTGGGAGTAAGGGGAGAAATACTACTGAACATATTCATTGGGCCGTAAGGTGAGGGGTAAGTGAGGGGTTGTCTGGCTTCAGTATTCTTAAATTAAGCTTCAGAGCTCTTACATAAGTTTTTTAGTTTCATTTTGTTCAACCTTTGATGAATAACAGCCACAAGTAGCAATAATGGGATAATGGTGTGCTTATTACAGTGTAATAAGAATAATTAGATTTGCAAATTGACTCAGTAATGTCAGTTAGGCCCACAGCAATATCTGTCTAATGTTTTCTAACTTTAGCTAACATTAGCCAAAAAAAAAAAAAAAAAACCCAAAAAAACGCAAAGGGCAAAAAGGCAGAAGTGGTAAAACCCATGAAACAGCCACGGAAAAAGTTTTTTTTATTGCTTAGAAATTCAACCTTTTGTTATTTTTAAGACTTTGTATATGCTGTTTCTTCTTTTAAATGTTACACAGTCTTGCTGTAATATGAGATGGTAGCATATGTATGAGAGCATATACAGTACATGCAGTTAATGTGTATAATCAATTATCAGTGTGTTGTAGCTAAGTAGTGTCTGGATTTCTTTCAGCAGTCTTT
Source organism: Lutjanus argentimaculatus (assembly GCA_034769285.1). Classification (NCBI taxonomy): domain Eukaryota; kingdom Metazoa; phylum Chordata; class Actinopteri; order Lutjaniformes; family Lutjanidae; genus Lutjanus; species Lutjanus argentimaculatus. The sequence continues at coordinate 22,013,549 of JAWZSL010000009.1, read as the reverse complement.
CTAAAGAGTTCAAACATGATACTGAGATGTCCATATTCCAGTATCAGCTGTTGTTTAAGTAACAGACAAAGCTGTATTGTGTTAGTATTCCAGTACAGCTCCTATCAAACATTGTCTGAAGAGATATCATCATTATATCTTGGTTAAAATGATAAAATGAGGAGGTTTTTAGCACAGCAGTGCAGGACATAACCAGTTATCTTCTAGAAGATAATATAGAATATAAACAACAAGAACATATTTTAGTTTTATTTTGCCTTTATATAATGACCTACTAAATTAGAGATGCTGGTGGAGAAAAAATCTAGCACAGAAAGAGCAAAGTGAAGGTCATACTGATATTTCTACAGACATATTATCTTGATGGTAGGTAGGGTTTCCTTGCCATGATAAATGTGTGTGCATGTGTGTGTGATGGAGCCCAAAGCACCATTCAAAAGCTGTACCCCACATTCTGCATGGCAGCCTCTCTACAGTCGTTCCCATAGTAACTCCACTAGGTCAACCAATGAAAAGAGGGGGCTGGGCAGGAAGGAGGATGGGAGAGTGTTTGGGGGGCGGCGGTGGTTTGTGACACAGTGTGGGAGAGAGAGTTGAACTGGTGTGGTAAAGCATTTATAGAAATAATAACACAAACGCAAATGCACACAAAATGAAACGAAAATACACATGCATATACTGTATATATATACTACAATCATGCGCAGAAATTGCACACACACTCAAAGCCTCAGCCTTACTCTGTCATGTCAGAGTGTGAACATCACTGAATAAATTATCAACAGGAGCATTAGAGGGATAGTATGGATCATTTGGAGCCAGTGTATTACCTTCAGTAGATGCCAGTCAGCACCCCTGCAGTTTGGAGGAGCAAAACATGTTTTAGCCATCTAAAAAACAGCTAAAAAATCAATATCAGTTTAAGTGTACACTATATTTATAATATTTTCACTGCTTTACCTTAGATAGCCTTGGGAAACTGCCATTGTATATGCCAAGTATCACTCTCCAAACCAACCAAACTCCTTGGGTGAAATCAGTCATTTGACCTCACAGAACACAGGAGTTGCTGGACAACCACTGCCTCAGTCTATTAGTTTGTTTGTGTCATTGTCTGACTTTGTTGGTTTAAACGGTTAGTTTGGATTCACCAAAGTCAAACAATAACACTAAAAAACTAACAGTTCGAGGCAGCAGTAGACCAGGAACTAGAAGGCAAAATGTATGATTTTGCTTATAGAGTTTTGTGCGCTAGGAGAGAATGATGTTTGCATGTATAACAGTGGTTTGCTGTCAAAAAAGGCTGTCTGACAGCAAAGTAAAGCAGTGAAAATATTTTAAATATAGCATACACGTAAACTGATATCGATTTTTCTGAGTTAAAACAACTGTTTTTGCAGAAAGAGCCCGGTTGAGAGAGAGGTGGTGGTTTCCCATCAGAAGTAGCTGTCTGATGGCAAAGTAAAGCAGTGAAAATATTCCAAATCTAGCGTACACTTATGTTATCCCTTTAAGAAAAGCAGAAATTCAGTGATTGAGATTTCATACACCAAACAGTGCTCTGACCTTTCGCACACTTCGTCTAAACACATCACTTCCTCATGTTAAGGTTCCGTACCACTGGTTTTCACCTCTGCAACCTCATGGGAATCCCCTGCAACCACCACCACCATTTTTCCTCTCTGCGCATCCACCTCTCTCTGTTACTGTTGTCCTCTACATCCCCCCTCCCTTCTCTCACTCTCTTTCATATGATGCCACAGTTCTTCTCAGGGCGATGTTGTGTAATCCTCCCACTTGTCAATAATTCATCAGCAGACAAGCTTTTGACTCTGTGAATGGCCGGAACACCAGGATGACAAGAGCATGCAGTACAACAATGTGATGCTGAAAGAAGCTTTAACCCCCAGTACAAAGTCAAACATATAAAACTGGTTTATGCCAGTTCACCAGTATCAAGGATGACCAAGCACGTGTTCCTCCACAGTGTCAAATTCTGACTTTGAAAATCATAAAAGGACAGGAAATAAGATATTTAATTAAGTCCCAAACTAAATGGGAACTTGTGAGCTGCAGAATAGAATGCCAATTGAATTATGAATCACAAGATGAGTGATGACCAAAATTTCCTTTACGGATGAAAGGTCTGGGAAGTTAGTTAATAGCCCGGCACACAGTCCAGTGGCTTGAATTTGATATATTGAATCAACATTTTCACTTAAACAGAATTTGTGCTTAAACTGTTGTGAAACACACAACTGCTATGCGTCACAATTTCCTGGATTTATTCCCCTATTGAACACTTGAGTGTAATTACCAGATAGAAATCAGTTAAACATCATGAGCTCAGCATTAACATGGGCACCCCCCTCTGCAAAGCGTTGCCTCTCATTTACTAGAGAAACAATGCTGAAATATTTATTAGGAGGTTGGGCAGGCAGGGGGTCACACTACATATTCTCTGGGTGTGTCTGTGAGTGTGTGGCAGAGCGCCATAGAATACTCTTTCTAAAGCATTTTCTACATGACTTACCTGTCAGGTCACATTTCTCTGACCCCCGAGGCCTCCAAGTGTTTACCTGTTACCAGAAAAGTAACCTGCAGGGACAGAGAGGGAGAGAGAGACAGAGAGAGAGAGAGATGACACCAGTAAAACAATCTGTAGGTCACTCCAGCTCTTTAGGGGACCCTGAGGGAGAGGAGTTGAATTCTCAGTTTAATTTCCCACTGAACTGTCTCCAGGGTAGGTGAAATAGACCAAATGTTTCAGTTCATCATAGCAGAGCTGGTGAGTACTTTTATGTAATCTCTCACTGAGATCGACTTTGATGGATTTAATCTTTTTAAAATATGTTAGCGTTTGGCATACATGTAAATACCAAACTACAACATAATAATAACACTTTTAACACTTTTTAAACAAAACCACACTGTCAGTTTAAATTTTAAATGGTATATTAAAGCACACATATATAGTTCAGTCCAGTTCCATATAATTCAGTTCCGTTCATAAGGTAACACAAAAACCAATAAACAAAAGTCAAACCACTAAAGTATACACAGCAAGAGAACCCTGCACCTGCAAAAGATCTTGCGAGACTGATCATTTAAACCCAAACCATGATCTTTCCACAGCCCTAATGTTTTTTGTCCCTACGATTGCCCAGATTTATCTAAACACAGCGTTGTCACATTAAAAAACACAATTAGTTTGTACAAGGACCAAGGTGCACTGAAGAAACAAACCTGCAAATCTCAAGGGAGTTCCACAAATCAAGGGTTCCCTTCTAGACATGACAGTAGTTCAGTGGAGTTCCCTCTCAAACAGAAAAGCAAACTCCAAGAACAAAGAAAGAAGAAGAAAGAAGAAAGTAAAATAATAATAATAATAAAAAGCAAAAAGGGACAAGTAAAGACTTGGCCGCCATTGATGTACCATGGTGTGGAGAGAGATTATTGATAAATTGTCTCTGAAAATCTTTTAACTTTTCTTCACCCGCTGCTGATGTTAGACACCATACTGAATTTTTTTTTACAAATTAAAACAATGCTATTAGTTTCCTTAGGGTTCTGCCTCTTTTTTTAAGGCACTGCACCATAATTGAGGATGCATTGTGTGAGTGTAAAGGGCCAAAAATGGGTATGTTACATATAGACAGAACACTGTACCATAGGAAGAGTTAAACTACCATCACACAAAGATCAGTCTTCTCTGCTACTAACAGCCTTATTTATCCCATCATACAAAACTGGCACGTCTGTCTCTCCTTCCTGGTGAAAATAGTGTGAATCAATTTATTTTTATTATGAATTAGAAAACAGTCAGAGGGCCATCGTATTTGGGTCGAGGATTGTAAGTTGAGTATCAGTGCTCTAAACAGTATGTGCAATTGTCACAACAGTTTCATGAGATATCACAGCTCTATTGCACGTCTGCAAAATGCCGTATCTCACCCAAAACATTCCATTCATGCTTTAAACTTGAGCTACTGTGTCAATAAACTGAACACCTAAATGAAAAGCTGTGTGAGCTGTACTGATCAGAATGTTCAGATGTCTTTGTACCTTTGTTCCTTGTATGCAAATCTCTGTTCTTTTTTTATTTTCGGTTCACACTGACTGCTAAGTCTATTATACTAGAATGTCAGTTTTGCCTAGCTGAACGCTATAGTGTGTGGCACTGAGCTTTTTGGATTCAGATTTCAACAGTAGGTAAAAGTTTACTGGGAAAAGTCAATACTGTACAGTACTATTGTACACAGAAAAACTATATGCACATTTGTATGTATAGAGTAAATTTATTTGCAGCAATATGTTTGGTGTCGTTTTTCAGTGGAGTGTTGGTGTGGAGTTGTATGGATTATTATTTATCTGCTTAATGTTACAAATTCTAAAATGCTCTGAATAGTTACGCCATAGTGCCATCTGGCTAGTGAACATAAAGAGGTTTGAACACACAGTACAGCTATATCTGTGAGATGGATTATGTAGTGATGTTATCTACAGGTACACTGGTTATTTTACAACATTTAATCACCAAAGATGTAAAAGCTGCACAGTAAAGTACAGTAATGGCCTTTATTTACCTCAATAAACAGGAGCACCAGGCTTTACAGAGACAGGCTGTTATTGTTTCAGGAAGGTGCAGTATGCCTAAAACACAGGCTCATTTATACTGCTGCATCTAGTTCCAAAAGATATTACTGGTAACCTGAACATGGTAGATTGTGTCAGTCAGATAATAATAAAAACAAAAAGGTTGCTTGTTTTTCCATTACACAGCGTGTTCAAGATCAGAGCTGTCAAACAGACAGAAACACGGAAAAACAGATAAAGACATCATCACATTTATTTTTCACTTGCGTGACAGCTGCATGAGGCCTTCCACTTGCCTGACCTCAGAGTTTACTTGCCTCAGGCAAGTGGGCAAGCGTTAATGTTGAGCCCTGTGTTGGGTCCAAGTGTTTGGAGTTTCCACTTTCTAAACTTTTACATTCTACAGCGTCTTCTTCTTAAAGAGACAGTTCTCCCAAAAATCAATACGTATTTTTTCTCTAGCTTGTAGTGCTATTTATCCATCTAGATTACTTTCCTTATTACTTGGTATCAAAAGTAATTTGTTACATACATTTTCCATTGTTAGTACATTTGAAATTATGACCCAGCTACTCAAGATAATCCACACACGTTGTTGTGGGCAGTTAGAAAGTAGTTCCTACAGTAGATGAAACATTCCAGCATGTTCACTGAGAGGCTGCTGAGCCTGACTCTGTTACTTGCTAATGGCAGCTAAGAGCTAATGGTTACAAATGGCTTCTTTAGCAACAAGTAAACTAAAGCCATTTTTATCAGGAAAGCTTTGGGAGTTGAAGCTGGGCAGCCAGAGGACATCATAGGGGAAACTTTTAAAAGTTAGAATATGATCCATTTGCACCCAAATCAATGCAAAAAGTTATAAAGATGTACTTTTGTACACCAAGGCCCACTCCCCAGAAACACTGCAGTCTGCTCTGTTGAATGGATGTATTATCCTTCCATGGTCCACTGCATCATAAGCAAAACAGCGTTTTCTTGGACTGCAAATTAGTAATGCCCGCCACTCCAGGATGAATCATCAAAAATTTCAAATCATTTTGCAGGAGAAGACAAATTCTGAAATACCAATAAAAATGCCAGAGAACACCTAAAAAACAACAACAGCTACAACAAAAAACAACTTTTTTTTTTTTATCACTTTTGGGCCAGATACTGGTGTATAGATGTTGTACAGGGCAACACACGAGATGGAAACGCTTAAAGGGATAGTTCACCCCAAAATCAGAATTACATAGTTTTCCTCTTTTGCTGTAGTGTAGTGTATTTATCCATCTAGATAGTTTTGGTGTAAATTGTTGTGTTTTGGAGATACCAGCTGTAGAGATGTTTGCCTAATCTCAAATATAATGGGACTAAATGGCACTCAGAATATTATGCTGTGTTCATAACAATTGTAGGCTTCGTCTGTATAGTCTCCAGCCAATACAGCATGCAGATTGTGAGGTCAGCATATATACAAAAGTGTAACGACCAGTGGTAACAATACTGTTTGTCTTGCTCCTCTGCTCTCTGTCTGTGAGAGCAAAGAGAGAGAGATACTCACACATATAAAAAAAACAATGCAGCATTATATGATGTTGTGGTGGCTTTATTTGTGCTTTAAAGCAAAAATATCTGAAAAAATCTGAAAAGAACATTTTATTTTTCTGATTCACTGTTTTGTCCCAACTAACACTAATCCCTCTCTTAATTGACTCTCTATGACTCTCCCTCTCTCATTTGTTGGAGTAGATAGGTAGCGTGGGTTCAGACTTTCAAATCTGATATGTATACAAACAACAACAACAAACAACAAACAACAAGATGTTGCTATATAGATGTTGCTATTGAGGGTGTTTGAAGTCAACAAAAGAAAAATATGTAGATCAGCTCGGTTGCAGTAGTTACTTAAAGGCTGTGTGTTGTGTGTACTGAAACAGAAAAGATATAAAAGCCCCCCTTTATGTAACATGTTGCAGCAGCAGAACTAACTAATCCTAATCAGCAGCTACAAGCTAACTTCATGTTGGTCTGCGACCGGGAGAAAATGCGACCAATCAGGTGATCAATTTGTTTTCAACCGTGGCTTCCAGCTCTGCAACTCCAAGACATAATTTAAAGATTTCTGGTTTTAGACTGTGTTGACTGTCTGTAGCCTGAACACTATATTTTGACTAACTAAGTAATGGCTGTAGGCTAGTTAGCTTTTCACAGTCTGGTAAAACTCTGCTGTGAAGAGTATATGACAGAGTTGTAGGAACATTACTAGGACTTCTCTTTTTGCTCTCAAACACTCACTCTCATGATAAAATCATAGGGGCAAAAAAAAGTATGTTGGCATGACAACACATCAGTGACTGAATAAGGACATTATTTGCAACAACTTGACAGTTCAGTCTGATATCAGGCTAAAACAGTCCTGCATGTCCTACCTGTAAAGGGAAAGCTTGGTACTTTTTATTTGGATGACCAATCGGTGTTGATTGTAAATGTAGTTAATTGAAGCAATAAATTCCTCAGTGTGTGTTACATTGACCAAAAGTTTTTCTGTTCATGAAGCTGTGCAGCAGTACCTACATTTACCAGGATGCATTGTGGGCAAGCTTGTGACTGCCTTTCCCATGTTGCTGTGTTATCACCATCCTAACCTACAGCCATTACTTAGTTAGTCAAAATATAGTGTTAGGTGACAAAAATACTCATCTAGCATGTCCTCTGGCTCTGGGAGGAAACTAGAAATCCAAGCTGAAAAAGCCTGTAGTTCTTCCTTACATCCAGTCACTGGATGTAAGAAAAAACAACAAAATTTACAGCAGGACAACTCAGCTTCTCAGTCAATGTAGCATACACTAAGAATTTATTGCTTCAATTGACTACATTTACCCTCAACACTGACTGACATCCACATGAAAAGTGCTGAATTTTCCCTTTAAGCACATTTTCTAAAACATTGGTACAGTTCACAAGCCGTGGGGACAATCATCACATAGATTAGACTGTGCAAAACATTAAATCATTGCAAAAGGCCACGAATAACTCAAAACAGTAAACCCATCTGTCACACTTTAAGCAGTGTGTCACTTTCATGAAAGGCATGCAAAGTTAAGGTCCCCAAACAATGTCAACATTGCATTAAAAATGACATAATTACCCAAATGACATGTAATGACGACAGTAACAAACATTCATAAGTATATCTTAAGGTTAATGACATGTATCATGGTTATGGCAATCTAATGTCAGGTTTACAATAAAGTGTTACCCCATATTCACAGTGAGCACCTACAGTAACAGAAGTTGTTGTTGCATTGTACAGTAACTATTGCATAAATGAGAAACAAAGTATAAAACCCCTTCAACACCTCATTGGCCTACCAAAAACTCCTCTTTAGCCTCAGTGTTATCTACTTCACATATGATATTTGTCATTACAGTTCACAAAAATATATTGGATGTGATAGTTGCCAAAATGACTGCTGTGGCACCTCTTGTGTCCAAACCACCACATATTCCTCCCCACCTTTCCTTCTCTATGAGTATTGTTGTTGTGTCTGAATCACACAAAGAGTAGCTCAATGCCTCACCGGTTCACTCAAATAAAGCTGTATATTTAAATTATATGGTAAGGGCAAAAAAAATTGCACATTCTATTTTGAGAACGGTCATTGGAGGATTGTGCCAAACCAGAAACTGGACAGAATCTCTGCACTTCATGTTTGTAAAGTTCACATTGTCTATATGTTTACTTTGACACACACATACACACACACTACAGACACACGTGTCCACAGCTTTGCATACATAACCCAACACCAGTGTACGCACTCAACACACCCTGGACAGAGTGGTTTGAGTTCCAGTTCCTTTTCTTTGAGACTAAAGACTGAAACATTCAGCCATTCATTCACTCTCATTCAGCTAGGCGGAGCCTCAATATCCACATTGATAAAAGTGTACAATATATCCTTCACAATCTCCTTGACTGTGTATTTTAGGGAATTAATCCCGTCTTTATCCATGGTCCACTTGGTCTGTTCCAGTTTACCAGGATTCACTGGATTAGCTTCATTGTGTTTGTCTCTCACATGTTTGATCATCTTGTACTTTCCCATCACCAAGTCAGGGCGAGAAACTGACATTCCACGAAAGGTAATTCGCCTATAGATATCATCGTCCTCACCACCCCAGCCCCAGTAAGTGTTTGGGAAGCCGTTAATCTTCAAGAAATGGTCCTTGGACAATGAAGAAACTCCACCAAAGAAGGTTTTATAGGGCAACTTGAAGTTGAATTTGTCCATAGCCACAGCCAGGTGTCGGGGATTGTCAAAACACCTGTAGAGGTTACGGTCATCCATAGGCACCAGATCTATGTCAGAGAAGACAAAGCATTCGTAATCATATTCCTTCAGGGCTTCAACGAAGCCTGCATTCATCAGTTTAGCCCGGTTGAACACTCCATCTCCATCCTGGTTGATGACATACACGCCGTAGTCCAATTGCTGTCGTATCAATATGGGATGGAGGTAATACAGCCAGTGCTTCAGGTGCTCATGCCGATTTCGGAATGGGATGATGATCGCCACCTACAAAAATTTGATGAGTTTGCTTTAACACACTGTAAAACCTCAAAAAGTTATTGTTAGTTGACTAAATTTGAAAAGACAGACGAGGTTGTTTTTGCATGATTCAAAACAAATAAACAAAAATCAATTAACTCAGTTGTACTTGTGAAAACATGTTCAATAAGTTTAAGATATGAAGTTGAACCAACAACTCGTTCATACAAACAAATTTAATTTCCTTTTTAATTTTATTCAATGTTAAGAATTCAACACAAATTGTTTCTTCAAACTATAAAAAAAAAAAGAGTATCAGGAGAGTTTTAATTTTCAAACAATGCATGCTGGGAAGTCAGCTAATATGCTGATCATATTTATTTAGAAACTTAATTTGAGCTGATTAAACTCTAGAGTACATTCATTCAAATCATCATTTCCAGTCAAAAGACTTGTCAAGTTAGAATAACTCATGTTTAAATGTTTTCGAAGTGTTAAAAAAAATAGACATTTTAAGTTTAATTAGCTTGAATAAATAAAACTTGTATATTTAATTTAAGCTAATGAGAAAAGATTGACTGATTCCACTAAACTCTTATATGATTTTCTACAGTACATAAATGTAAAGAATCATCAAGGACTTTGGTGTTTTTGCTCTCAAAATCCAATAATAAAACCAGATCTCTTAGCAGCATGGATTTTTTTTTAGCACAAAGTTTTTTTTTGAGTTACATGCTACTTACTACATGCCACCACTTTCACTTAAGTATACTCTCTGTTTTCATTCTTGAGTTCATTCTGTTTTTCATCTTATCTTGTCTTGTCTTATCTGATCTTTAGAGACTTAAATGCAAGTTGCTGTATTGTTTTGACACATTAGTAATATATGTGTCATAGTTCACTTAAGTTTTGAAACTTTCTTTTTTAATTAGATTAATCATGGCAAACTTTTTCATATTTGTCGATCACTAAGATATTTTTTATTCTTTTTATTTATTGACATATTTCATCTAAGCACATACTTTGCTCCTACACAGATTCAATCTAATTGTTTTTAAATGAGATAAAGGAAGAAAGGAAAAAGAAAGAACAAAAGAAAGAAGAAAAAAGAACAGAAGATAAAAAAAAAACAAAACAAAACAAAAAAAACACCACCACCAACAAAAAACAATAAGAGTGACAGCAGTGTTTCAGTTCATTTATTCATTTCTCTCCCTGTTCAGTCACCTACCTTCTGTCGGGAGATGCAGTCTGGTGGCTTGTACCTTCCTCCCTTCTGAAGAGGAGGACTGATCTTCTTTCTCACCTCATCCAAAGTCCGGTTATAATTAAAATCCACATGGAGAGAGCCCACAAGTTTTGGAGGGGTTTCAGGACAGGGTTCTAAAGTCTTGTTTGTAGGGGCTGGCAACTGTGTCACTTCGTGGCTGGCTTTTGGGTCCTCAGTTGTCATTCCCCACAACTCTTGCACATGTTCTTTAACTATCCTGGAAAATGTGTCTTTTCCTTTCGTTTTAAAATAAGTCTCAGTCAAAAAAGTAAAAGTTCTGTTTTTGTTGTGCAATAGAAGCACAACATAACAAGCCACACTGAGCCATGCACAAACGACTAGGATATTGAAGAGTTTTTTCATTTTTTCTACCACTGAACTTGAGTATGTGTACTCAGTAGCTCTCACACAGCTCTGATGTATGCATGTGCAAATCAAATGTCATTTGAGTACAATGAGAGGTTTTTACTCTTTAGCCAGCTTCCGTGTTCAGGACAGCTGATCAGGTTGGTCCTCACACCTGTTGTAAATAATTAATGGTACTTTTTTTTTCATTTGTTTCCTCTTACGTCACCCAGAATCCAGTGACTGGTTCAGTTGAAAGAGTATTGTTGTGTGCTGTTTACAATACTATTATATTAAAGTCTTTAATTTTTACATAATCTCCAAGCACTTTTAGACGATGATCATTTATATGAAACAAAAACAAAACACAAAAGTAGTGCACTAAGAGGGAAAATGCTTAAGTATTGGCTAAATGGACATTGACAATATTCTGTATTACTACTTTAAGTAATAGAGCAATAATAATACTTCCTGTATGTTGTCAAATGGGGCCCTCTGCTGGTGTGTGACAGCTGAATTTGTGTCCGTGTAAAACCTCGCAGAGTTTTCTACAGCCTTTCAAGTCCTCAAAGAACAAGCTCTCCACCCTGAGAGACTTCCTCAGACAGATCCTTTCGAAGTCGGCCCAGGCACTGAAACTTGTCCACACCTGCCCCCTTGAAACATGTAGATGTCCCTGCGATTCTGTCTGTCTGCCACTATTCTTGTGGCTATAGTTTGTCCAAGTAGGGTGAAACCTTAAAAACACTACAGCTTGCAGGACAGGTATGTCCTTTGCTCAGTAGAACAAGGAATGTCACTGATATAAGTATCCTGCCCTTTCTATTATGTGGAGGTGAACCAATTGCAGGGTCTGTAAGGGGAGTGCCATCAAAAATGAAAAACTGGTCCTATGTGATCGCAGACAAATGGGAAGGATATCGGTTACACTGTCACACCCAGCCTCACTTTGTTCCTAGCAGAAGCTGTGTGTTTACAGATGAATAGGTTGAGGGTATGGTGAAGTGGTTCTAAACTCAACTTAATTTGTAACTGAAGGCCCACTTCTGGTTGTTAAAAAAAATTCAAGGACCACCTTCCCAAATAAACAAGGAAAATAAAAACATAACATAACTGTCAATGCAAAGTTAAGCCTGTTATCCTGAAAACAAAAGCCCACTGCTCCAGAAATACACACTCTGGAGTTCAGTGACTGCCTGCCAGACACATTAACATATTGTTCAGTTTAACCATTATAAAAACCTACACCTTCTAAAAAATTGTTGATGGTTTCTTATGACTCATAAACAGACAATTGTTTATGTGGCAAACATAATTTAACTCTAATAAATGCAAAACAAAAACAGTTGGTCATCCCAGAGTGGAAATTTCAAAGGAGAACTTCTTAATTCTGTGATGACACATTGTGGTTGTATAAAAAAAACCTAACTTTGTAAATTACACAGACAGAAGAAGTTAGTCAGAAGGGGACAATGAGGGTTGGCCATTTCGATTGACTGTAATTTATAGTGATCCTATATAAAAGTTTTTAATTACTCAGAGAGGATTCTTCAAAACACAAGCCTCTAAAATGGGGGATGTGTCATCTATTGGGGACCCAGGAAATGAACAAATTTAGGAACCCCTGGGTCAACACTAGGTTGATAGAAAATTGGACTACCTCATATCAGTTTTCACATGCAGATCTGTGGGTTTCATGTAAGGAGTGTTTCAGATGTTCAGGGTATTTTGTGCTCAGGTCAGTCTCCTTCAAAAACACTGCAGGGCACACTGTAAGGTTTGTATAAAATTTTAAATGTATTTATTTTACTTTCTGTAAAGCCAACAGAAAAATGTATGCATTCATTTGAGTTTCATTAAATTCTAATAAATACATATATATAACATTACAAGTAAATATATCAAAACATTTTAATGTCTCCATTATAAAAGAGTAATATGCAAAACACGCACTGTTCTGTTTCTAGGGTCATAAAATAAACACAGCATGACGTTCACTGATGAAGCTTGTTTCAAAGCAGTCACAGGTTCAAGGTTATCTCTGTTAACTAGTGTTAACAAAATACAGAGGAATGCATCCTCAACAACATTATGCAACTAGTGCAGGGAAATGTAAATTTGTACCAAGCATAAATATAAGAGTGCAAATGTGCCAAAGTAGTACCAGGAATTCAGCTATTAAGCTATTTAATAGCCATCACTATCAAACAAATCAACAGTACTTAGGTTGAAACAGTCTTTTATTGCTCCAAATAGGTGCCCTGAAACAAGGGCTGAGGGCAAAAGCTCATACTCCCTCTCGAGTGGATGGTCCTGGCTTTCCAATATGGCATTAGACCTCCTCAGGACCTGCCTCATGACCAAAAATTTGGCCTGAGTTACTTAAGATTTTACTGGCAATTTACTGGGACAACTTTAGCTTTCCAAACCAAGCAATAATACGGAAGGTTAAAACAGACTCATGAAAAACTTGTAAAAGAAAGTCATTAACTCAGAAGAAACATTAAAAGAGTTAACAGTTTGCTGGACCTTTTTCCGAGATCCACAGGCAGGGACGGACATAAGAGTGAGAGGAAATGGTTGTCTGACCAACCTGTTGCTTTAAAGGGTTTAATGTCCACAACTGTTTTCTAGGTTCATTGCTGGGTCATAACTACGGTTGCCCTCACCATCTGACAACACGTGCACAGCATTTAGAAATGAACGCTACTAATAAACGCAACAGCAGAAACTATTCCCAGGGGACACAAAAAATGATGAACAGACGCATGTTGTTCCACTGAAAAAAAGCTTCAGCAAAACATGGACATATATAATATGTAGACCCTGCATCGACTGCTTTGGCCCATTGCTGCGATACAGCAATGTCACCGCCATTTTGGTCCGGTCAAGTCTGGCCTTTAAACAAATACATGTAAACAGAGGAGCTGCATTTTTTTCTGGATAAAAAGTACTATAATTCTTAGATGTTATATTCAAGGGTTTATGATCAACATGGAGAAGGAATTTTTAACTTACTACACACAGATCATGAACCCTTGAATAAAATGACCCGTTAAGATTGGTCGAGAAACGTTAGACTTTACAGTGATTTTTACCCAGAAAAAAAAAAACAAAAAAACACAGCTCCACTGCTTACAACAACAACATTGTGACAACACTGATGTACGATCCAAATGCCAATGTGAAGTCTACATATCTCACAAACCATGGCAACAACAATCACATCCCAGCTGTGGTTACCACTTTTTAATGTCTCCTTGGAAACAGTCTTGGAACTTGCAGCGTTTCTGTATCTGGTTCTGTTTTCTCACTTTGCAGCATTTTTCTAAATAACTCTAAATGCAGTGCATGCTACAGGCATGTCTTCTTAATTTGCTTGGGGTTTTTTTCTGTCTACATGTGTTTTCTTAAACAGACAACTTTTCAACTTTCCACCCCTAACATTTCCAAGAGGTATTGTTGTTGGCACCCCTGTTGGAAAGACAAGATCGCTTTCCATTTTCTAGCAACTGCCAACAACACAGGACACAATGTATTTGTTTCCAAATTCCTTTGAAGAAATGATCAACGCTTTGTGAGTAAGAGAGAAGAAAGAAGCAAGTTCATGAGAGGTTAAAGAGGCAAACTGAAATTGTGATGATTTTATATGGAGTAATTACATAGTTTGACTATTGCTTCATACAAACAGTTAACTACAGCAGGTTTTGGCATTAGCACAGCCAGTCCTGACCTCCATGGAGCCCTAAGCCAAATTCTGCTGAGGGGCCCTCGTACTGACCGGAAAGCCACGTAAACCATTTGCCACACAGTCACACCCCAGTGCTTCCACTACAGTCCCTCCTTCTTTCAAACAGTTTGCTCCACCTGTCGGTGAAAGAATAAGTAGATCTATATAGAACAGAATGAGGTACAAAAAACAATATTTATTGAATAGAATGTTTTTGTGCAGAATCTTAAGATAAATGAATACTGACATTAAAATAAATGAGAAATTTTAAAATATATAAATGTGAATACTAACAACACTGAGCTTTGACTCTGCTGCCTTGCAATTAGTCAGTTAATTGATTTTAAATTCCATATTACATCAATCATCAGTGAATGTCAATCCATTCATTTCCATCTTACATTAGTTCAGAGTTGTAAGCAGTGGTGGACTGTAACTAAGCACATTTATATCATACTTAACTTGAGTTTCATTTTATTAACTTAATGCCTCTACACTATATCCCAGAGGCAAATACTACACTTTTAATGCACAAAACTGAAAAAAGGCTGCTTTCTGACTTTTTAGAGATACATGGTTCTCACAGGACAGTGACGCAACAACATTTGATTTCCTTCCATATTTGAAGTTTCATTCTATACATTCAGACTTTCATTCAATATATTCAAACTTCAATATTGTATATATATAAATAGTTTACTGAATTATGGCATGCCATAATATATATACAAACACAATTTTTTGCGATCATCCCTCAAAAGTGGTTCACATTTGTGACAAGTAATGGAGGCATTATTTTACTTTATTGTCCCAGATGACATCAGGCCGATGAAACCATCAACTTTTACCAGTACTTTTAATAACTATAAATAACTCTGCATTAAAAAAGCCAAACAGAGCAAAACACATGTATATAATAAACGTGAATTAAGATTAAGGATTGACAATACACAGAACGCACATAAGGGTTTTGAAAATAATGCCAACCACAATAATAGCAATTATTTTCAGAAATGTCTCATAACCCAGTGTTTCATAGTATTAAAAATAGCCTATCTGTGACTGCTGCTGAAAAAGAGAAGAGGCCCGAAAGATTCTGGAGTGATGAACGCAGCCAAGACTCCAAGTGAGTGACGACAGTTTGCAGCACAGATCAACTGAAAGAATAGAAAATGTAGGTCAGTAGACTATAATAATAATAAAAAAAACATGTCTAAAAAGATGGATGAGGGTAACTACATTTCAAACTGTGGGAAAAACTCTGTTGAATGAGGTCTAGTCTATGAAAAGATGTTTAGATCATGGTAGTTTGAGTAGTTGTCATTCATCACTTCCACCCCTGCTCACCATTTTGCAAAAATCACTATGCTGCACTGATTGTCAGCAAAATATTTCATCATTGTTTGTATGGCGCCAGTTCATCTGACAATTTACTGTTTGAGATTTTAAAAAGGTCATTCCCTGACACAGATGCATGAATACACTGTCATAAACCCACTTTTCACAAAAAATCAACCACCAGACCAACAGCACACAAATAATCAGTGTGACAGTGTAACACAGGTCAGTTCAGTATAAATCAGATGACGATGAAATTTCAGTACTTGGTCCTCAGGCCTCACGGTTGCTATCAAGAGAAAAGACGAGTCACACACACAGATATATTCTCACACACACCGCTAAATGGAACAAGCTAGCGCACCAATACACACACATACAGGCAAACACACACACACAAATTCTGGTTTAACTTTTATCCAGAGCTGGTCCTGACCTCCATGGAGCTCTAAGCAAAATTCTGCTAAGGAGCCCTCCTAAGTGACCGGAGAGCCACGTAAACCATTTGCCACACAGTCACACCCCAGTGATTCACTACAGTCCTCCTGCCCAGTTTGCTACATTTGTTGGTCAAAGAATAAGATCTAAGAATAAGATCTATATAGAACAGAATGAGGTACAACAGAAACAATATTTGTTGAATAGAATATTTTTGTGCAGAATCTTAAGATAAGTTAATATATACATTAAAATAAATGTGGAAAATGTGGAAAATACTTAAATGTAACACTGAACTTTGGGTCTTTGCATCTGCAGCAATAAACAGTAATAACATTAAAGCAATAATATTAAACCAAAAACATCAGGCATAATAACACTGACAGACATTTCACTCCAGCATGAATACTTTTACTTTGAGAATATTTATCTGATAATATTTCCATTCTTTTACTTCAGTAAGGTTTTGTGAATGCAGGACTTGTACTTTTGCATTAGTAAACAGGGGCGGGGTTTCCATGGTGGCAAGGTGCCCCCCCCCCCCCCCCCCCCAGCAATCTGATTGTCCACCCTGTGTCATTCTTGGAAAAATGACGAAGGAAGTGGCTCCGTGGCTCCGCTAATGAACTCGTGTAACATCATCAGTCACAGACTTTTTCTTGCGTATCAACGTGATGCACCTGGGTGCATCACGTTGATACGCAAGTTCTTTAAAACTGTCACAACAAAGTTTTGCCAACTTCTGTTACATTTGGGCCTAATTTGGCTCAGTTTGCATGGGAAACTGTTCTTAAACAACACTACAGATGTGTTTAACTTAAGTTAGCTCTCTGTCTGGATTAACGTTAGCTTTAGCATTGGCATCTCTCCACTGTTGCAGTAACGTTGGGGTCTCTCGTGTGTCTCGCGTTTTGTGACATGAACTAACAGTAAGAACAAGGACGTGCACGGGTATGTCACCTGTGACGGCATCAACCCTTAACAACACACAGTATCATATCTTTGTTGCCGCTGGGTTGTTGGCAAATTGTCGTCTGGCGTGATCAGGCCCATGCGTCATGGGTAACCGCTGTCTCCTATCACCCAACTGTCCAGAGGTGCAGCACCCTGAAAGCCGCAGGGATGGCACAGTTATGTATTCGTGTAATGTCCAGGCCTATATGTAATTTTATACTGTACAAATAAAATGTTGCTTTTTTCTTTTTTCTCTCTTTTTTTTTCATTTTTGTTACTTTAACTCTGATTACTGTTCACCCTGTTCACTCTCAATATGTTATTTTTTCTTTAGATCTGCTTCATCCTTTCATCAAAGCTGTAAACGCTGACACCCGCTTTAACACGAGGGAGAGGCGGGGCCCTTGCGTACCTCGGGGCTCTACCCAACCTGCGTAGTGCGTGTGTAGGGCCTAGGTAGTGGGGTGGGGGTAAAAGAAAACATTTGGAGAAAAAGCAAGTTTATTCATTCAGTCAATCTATAATGGAGACATGAAAGCAGATAGACTGTTTTTTTTCGTATATGATCAAACTTTAATTTTTCTGAGAGATCGTGTCCAGCGTCAGACAGAATTGCATGAAGCAAAGCTTAAAGAGATCCAATCTAAACGCTGATGGTGTCATTATTCTATAGCCATCACTTTGTGCAGTGTGCCAATTTACGTTGCTGGGCCATCAGCCCATCATTAATAACAAGTACAGGCCAAACTAAACCACAGGTACACTAGATACAATCACATTACCCAAGATGCACCTAGGAGCGCTGTAGGCCTAAACTCATGACCTAGTCTAGACAAAATGGGCAGCAGGTTGTTGTTAAACCTAACAAACAGCGACCCCTGGTGGCATTTTTTTGCAACACACAACAACTGGGTTTGTAGCTGCAGAGTAAACCATCACTTCTGAGAATAATCAGGTTCAAGGGACGATTAAATTTGTCCCAAACGATGCAATACCATGTGTCTTAAGCACTTAACTCACTCACTCCTAATGACCATGCTGCTCCATACATTCTGTGAACTGAGGTAGTTTTTAAGTGTGGATCAGATTTTTGTAACCAACTTTGTCATTTTAAATGCAAGTGTTGTTCTGGTTGACATGAAAAACACTGGTTGTTTAGACTAAAATTGGTGCCTTGGTGTGGACATTGCTCAAAAAAAGTACTTCTTAAAAGAGCTCTGTGTTCAATTTAGTGAGGGTTTCTTGTGTGGTGGAAAGACAGCTGAAACTGAGACAGGCTGGTGTCATCTGTGCACACTTACTACTGACTGTGTTCTTTCAGACTCTGTATTTTTCTGTTTTAGTAACTGTAATGAAATAAAAAACAAATACAGTTAAGTCTGTGAGCCTTTCTTTGCAACAAAACCACAACAAAGAAGGAAAACTGATGATTTTCTTCATCACTATAAAGACCAAACTAGTTTGCTTGCCACAGTGCCCTTTCTAAATGAAGGTTCACTTACAATGTGTTCCCATGCTACAGCTAATTATAGTAATGTAAGCCATGGCTTTAAGTAGTGTTACTGACACTGCTGTGGGAGGAAGGGTTAATAAGCAAATGTTCCCACATTCCCTGACATTTTCCCAGGACTTTGATCGAGATGTTCCTTTGTCCATTTACTATGGTTCATCGTGTTCACCATGGGGATTCCTTTTTGTTTTCATTACGGCTTCAGTTATGTGATATACATGGTTAATATGTTGATGTTGGCACTCGACCTAACGTGAGTTCTCAGGGCTGAAAAATAGCCCCAAGTGCCAACCAAGATGTTAAATGTTTGCTTTAATCATAATTCTGTCTAAAAGTATTCTGTTAGCAACCATAAAAGCTGAACTTTTTGACTCCTGAAAAACTAGAATAACACTGTATAAGGGTACTTTCCAGCCTCAGACATTTTATTAGCAATCTGTGTAGATGTTTGAAAGACAGGACGGTGAGGAGAAACTACTTTATAATGAGAAAAAACAGTCACTTAGAGTAAGGTTAAAAACAGTTCATACACTACAAAAAAAAAAAAAAAAAAAAAAAATTGTTTTGATTAAAAATAATAAATAAATAAGTGCCCAGCCTGGCCCAAATTCTTTCTGGTCAAATAAACTTGATGATATTAATTCAGTTGTGCTTGAGAAAACATGTTGTACAGGCTTATGATATTAAGTTGACCAAACAACTCTTCAGCCACACTGATGGACATTACAGACAACGTTAACGTAAATTGTAAATTCATTCAACTCATCATTTCAAGACTCAATAAGACTACAAGTTATGAAGAAGAACTATCTTTATGAGTTTCTGAAAATAAATACTTAAGTTTAACTAACTTGAGTAAATAAAATTTGTGGTCTTAGAAGCCCCCAATATTTTGTTTTTTCAAAAACTGTTGAATAAACTCAATGAAATGAAAATTATTATTATTATATATTGTATTTTAATTTTCAAGCACCCAAATAATGACAAAAAAGTTCACAGCTTACTGTGAACATATCTTTGAAATACGGATTTTTTGGGGTTTCTAAAACTCAAAGATTCAAGTCTGTCTAAAGAATAAAAGTAAATTATCTCAACAAAAGGTCGGCAAAACTTTGTTTTGTTTTTCTCAAAACTCAAGAGTTTTGAGTTTGGTTAAAAACTCAAAAAGCTAGTGAAGACGGTTGCCTGGAAATTATGAGTTTTCTCACCTTTTTTATGTGTTCAGAACTAGAGTGTCCAAACCACCAGCAGGCACACATCAGTGTTTGTCATTTGGGTTGAACAACATGCAGTTCAGGCCGAGCGGACCCATAGATATTATGAAAGCAGTCTTGTATATCACCACTAGAGGGCGGCCATATACCACTGATAAAAAGACTGGACACGAGAGCCACACTGTACTGGAAGAGAAGTCTCTTTCTGAGATTACACATTTTGCATGCCTACATAGGATACTTTACATCCCCCTAAACATACACAGATACACAAACACACATATTATATGTATGCCCATGTGCATTAATGTGTGTGTTTATGCATGTTACTGCACATGTGTGTCTTTTTCTGAGAGAATCCTGCTTTCTGTTCTCAACCGCACACTTTTGGATAAATGGGCTGCTGTTTGCAGAGAAACCCGATCCTGAGGCCTCTATAGATGGAATCCAGCTTTGGTTTGAAATTTTTTAATAGAATTCCTTTTTTTTTTTTTTTTTTTTTCTTTTTACACCTCCTCCTGCTTTCTCTTTTGCTTATTTTTGCAGCTCCCACCAACTCAAGTTTCAGAGCAAAAATGATGCTTACTGAGACACATTTGTAACCAGAGATGTAGCCTTGCTGGATGAGCATCCAACCCAAACTGCGCTAGCAAGACTGGTAAAAAACCCCTGCTGATTTAGCCACACAAGTCTCTGCTGGCACTGTGGCATCCCCTTGGAGGTGGGCGGGTCTGCTTTTTTTGGACCCACATTTTACTTAGCATGCATGCCTGTGGTGTCAGAGCCACATTTATGCAAAACCTGTATAATTTCTTAATTAAATAGATGAGCAGAGGTTAAAACATGTGCTCCCCTTTTAGGTTTATACAACTGATCCAATTTTTTGTATGAATTCTGTGGTGGGGAAACGGAGCCATTTTCCCACTTTTAATCAGGCTTAAGCTGAACAGTTCTTTAGTGCCATATGAGTGGGAGTTTAGTGAGTCAGTGCAGGACAGTGTGATAATTATCTTAATAACACAGTACACCACATACACGCAGATACTGTTCAATTCTACAAATTCCAGGAGTGGCTCACTATCAATTTTATATCATATGGGTCTCACTCATCCATTTGATACTGAAATATCAAAATAGTTCTGGTCTTTCCAGTGATGGCAAAGAGCACAAGGATGCCAAGAATAGAAAAATATATCAGATCTGTGGTGGAAAAGACACAAGGCATCATTTAACAATATATATATATGTATATCTAACATGTTTTTTTGTATAAGTTTTTGAAATGTCAGAATGTTAGTGTCAAATGTCAAGTAATTTTGACCTAGTGTAGATCCTCAGAGAATATCCAAAGCTTGCTAAAGGTCTGGACAACATACTCCCCACCATCTGAAAATTTGAATACATTGCATGGGCTACATGCATTTACCGCAGCCATATAGACAGATGTGAACACACACACACAAAGACCCACACACACACGCACATTTATACTCAACCACAGCTCTTAAAACAGCCCTAGTTACAGCCCAGAGAACTCAGCAGTTTAGTGAAACACGATGCCCAGACCATAAAAGTGTGTTTGTGTTTGTGTGTGTGTGTGTATGTGTATGTGTGTGTGTGGTTTTGAGTGGTCTCAGCTGTGTGGGACACACTGCAATGACAGCCAATCAGAGCTAATTCAGAATCAGAGTGGTTTTGACGGCTCCATGGTCTACCCGGGGGAACAAAGCCGTTTGTGTGTATGTGTGTGTATGTGTGTCTGTGTGTGTGTATGTATGCGGTTGTGGGAGAGCGTATGTGTGCACACCTCTCAACCTTACTCTGCACTCCACCTGCTTCTCATTGCCCAAATGGTCGGACAAAATCTGGTTTTTGATATGTTCAGCATTTGTATTCCAAGGGTTTTGTTCCATAGGCACAAAATGACAGAAATGTATGAAAGTTATTTGAATTTGAATTGAAAATAATAAAATAAATCAATTAAAAAGCTCTCTTTGTGTCGTTGTTGAAGATCTTGCTGCTTATTAAATATCTTTCTCATGTTTACAATACATAGCAAATGTGAAATTTCCTCCTTGAGTAATATCGATCATGATTATGATGTTGTTTAAATCAAATCTGACTCCCAGTAATGTACAGACTAATTTTTGACTGAATTAAAGCAATGAGATCATTCCAGTGCCTAATATGATGTTCAATTTATCCTATCCCTTCAGGCCATGCAGTGTTCACATATGCATTGTAGTTAATTTGCACTAAACCTAAGCGTAAACATTATATGTACATTACACCACAGTACTTACCATGGGTAGAAAACCACTCACAATGGGTTGTCCTGACCCAGTGTTAACAAGAATTATTATGTTTTTGGGTTGTCTGTCCGTCCATGTGGTCATTTGTGCCGAATTTGAAGAAATTTTGTAAAAGCATTCGTGAGGTATCATGTATCATTCTTGTGAAAGGTATATCTCAGGAACATTTCTTCAAATGTGGCGCAAATGTCCACAGATGGGTTTTTGTACCCAAACCAACATGGTTGCGACCTGTTAGAATTTACTTTTTATAAACTTACGTATCACTGTTTGTTCATGATTGTTTATAATGCGTGCATCCTTTTTAATTTTGAACAACTAACAATAAATTTGTGACATTTTAAAGATAAAACGTAAGCTTGTTGTGTCGGCTGCTGTGTCAAAATAACCATATTTTAGTGGGTAAATAACTAAACAGTAACACAGAAAATCAGTTTGACACTAGGTCAAAACAACAATTCATGGGGATCTATGGGCAGAATATGGTAGAGATTGAATATAATATCTTTTGGAATAGAAATAATATGCACAAAAGTACAGGGGGAAACAATGCACCTTTGTAATCCTAGTTATTCTACTAAATCCTACACACTGATCCTTTAAAATCCATGCTATCTTGCAGAAACTATGGTCTTTCTATCAAACAAACCAGCTTTTGAGAACAGTTCAACAGCTCAACTGTTATATGAACTCAGAGTTGACTTATGTGTTGGACGGTTTTGAAGCCTTGACTGTGTTGTCAGTGCTGCATGACCCTAAGTAGGAAAATCCAAATAAAGTCTATTTTGGTGACCTTAAACAAGTCATGCCACATCACTGGGCTTAAAGGCTGTATTTATCTTCACCGGTGGTCTGACCAGTAAAGAGCTAGCATAAAAATATTTGGACGTGAGCATCAGACCTCATCCCTTATAACAACTCAAATGGCCACTTGAAACAAGACGGAGAGGATACACACCACAACTGAGGAAATGACAACTGTGATTAGAGGGTGAATCAGGTAAATACGTCAAGCTTAGATTCTGACGTCATACAGGTGTTGCAATTCATATGAATCAACCCAAAATAATGAATGGACTTTCTAACACTAAACACGTCTAAAAATTACCAATATCTTGTGGTTGGATTTGGTTTACAGTTTTTGATTTTTCCCTTCCTTACTTATGGCACAATCGTTGCCATGATCTACTAGAATTTCAGGTTGAGTGCCTTGCTCAAGAGCAGCACTCTTCCAGCCTCCTCCCCGGGTTTTCATGGCCTGTCCAGGTAAATGATCAAGCAGTTTTGTGGTCACAAGCTGCCACTCTAGCTTTCACACCATGGCCATTTGCAGTGTTTAAGAGCAGGCTGAGTTGGTGACTTCAGTTCTTCAAAAGTTGGAGAAACATCAGCCCTAAGTCACAAGGCTGGGGGGCGAAAACCCGGGGAAGGAAAACCGACAAGCGGCGTCCTCTGTTCCCCTTATCATCCATCGCTCTCGTTTTCTATGTGACGTGAAGCCGGCGTTTCTCCAATAGGCCCTGGGGCGATGTGTCAGTAGCAAGTGGAGAACGAAGGAGAAGCGCTCAATTAGGGCCCATTGACGTATGGTCTTCACGCCTAACTATCTTCTTCTCCCGTCCCTGATAGGTAGCTCTGTAGAGGCTCACTCTCCCTCACTTGTTCACTCAGTCACACACTTGCTACCTCGGACACCCACACACCAGCTGTCTCGCTCACTCACGCACTCGTTCACTCATTTCCCTCTTCATTAACGCAGGTCCTTTCTATCTCAGGTAGATAGACTTCCATGCTCATTTATTCGCCTGCTGCCACCATTTGAAAATGTAGTCCTCCCTATTCTCCTCCGCTGAATGAGAATCTCTATTCAGCAACACTGTCCTTCACTGTGAATTTGACATAATAGTTGCTGTTGACTTTATGCCAATAGGTGCAAATAACATGGCTATGGTGATTTTCTCATTTCAGAATTTCAGACGGAATTTAAAGGCAGTCCTAAATATAGGAGTTAAAAGAGTATTAATGTACTTTACAAGGATAAATAAATACTTCTGAATGGAAATACTAAATCTGTTTGTTTTTTAAATGTAATTTCAGGTGTTGCTACAATGAAATGACAAAAACTGCACTTCAGTGAAGCCTGTGAGGATCGCTCTATGAGAAATTCAAGTGGTTACCTTTCATGTTCTTAGTGCTGTGTGGGTTTCCTCTGGTTTCCTTGCACCTTGTCGTTACTCAAGATACTCAAGATCCACAGACCTCGATGTAAGCAGTTTCATGTAAGAACTACTTTCTATGGTAGAATCTACTGTAACTACTTTCTTTCCACCAGAAAGAAAGTAGATCCTATGTGAAAGAGTCATGATTTCTGGAAAGAGACATTTTGTTCAGTTTTTCAAGTGTATTTTTTGAGTTGTATGCCTAGTATGAAGCTACAATCAGCAGCTGATTAGCTTGACTTAAATAAAATTTCTTGGACAGCACCAGAGAAATGTCTGCCATGGCCATGAAATGGCCAGATGTCGCTTTTACACTTTCGTTACCATGTTAAAGGTCCAGTAGATTAAGATTTACTGAGATCTATTGGCAGAATATGGCAGAAATTGAATAAAATACTAATAATTATGTCTTCTTATTAATCACCTGAATTTAAGAATAATTTAGTTTTTGCTACCTTAGAATGAGCTGCTTATATCCCTCTTATGTCTACTATGTCTACTGTGGCCACCATAGTTTGTCCTACACATTTGGAAGGGGATGGGTGAAGGTTTGCAAGCGCTAAGTGCTAGATGCTACAAAATCCTACACAGTGGTCCCATAACTATTAAGCTTTAGAGGTGTTTAGTGGATTTTGTTACCTTTGGACAGAGCCAGGCTGATAGTTTTTCCCTATTTCCAGTCTTTGTGCAAAGTTAAGTTAGTGGTTTTCAAACTGGGGTCCAGGGACCAATAGAGGTCTGTGAGTGGGCTGTAGGGGCGCCAAGATGCCCAAATCAGGAATAGAACATTTTAATTTTTAACACATTTTTTTTATTAGATTGGAACAACAAATGAATAAATAGGGCTGGTCATATTTATAGTGATCCTTGTTTGTTTATTTTACTTTATTTCTTTTAAGTGTCATTGGTAACACCTGTGTTTACACTGATATTTTATATAAATATGTCTGCTGTGAAAAAAGCCTATTAGCCACCATGCAGACGCGACTTTTTCATCGAGCTACCATGGTACTCACCAAGACGGCAAATAATAAGTATTTTTCAAAATGTCAAATTATCCCTTTAAATAGCCTTGTTAAATGAAAATAAATTTCTCTTATGAGATTTTAATTTAAACTTTCCTTATTATATTTGCTAATGTTTTAATGAAATAGCCCCAAGGTAATTATCCAAAATGTATTAATACAAAATCATTAACACAGTATAAATTATACAACACTGAAAGCTTTTCCGAAATTGGTTTTAATTTGTCCAGTTATATGTTTGTCTTAACTGCTCTGCTCGATTGACCGTTTTAAAAGGGGGCGTTTTCGACTTTATAGCAGAAAAAGCACAGGCGTGAGCAATTACAGTTACAGCTACAGTGCGTTCATGTGATGTCGGAATAATGGGAAAAATGATTTCCCGACTGTGAAAATTCACTTGAATGCCTCCTCAAGTCGGAGCAACGACTTGAAAAGAAAAATTTTGATACACGATTTGCCCAGTTGTTGTCTGCTGACGTCATACATACAGATGGCTGAGAGGTTTTATCGATAACTTTTTATCAATTCACGTACTGCCTATCATCTTTGCTCACATGCAAAATGTAAGAGTATTAAGTAGCAACCGTTAGTTGCTGTCAACATAGAGTGACATAGATTCATTAGAAATGTTATTTATTGGCATTAACCCTGATAACAAGTCCCCTACTCTGCTCTTTCTGCCCTCTACTCAAAGCAGCATTATTTTTTTCAATTAAGAGCACTGGACACACCGAAGTCGGAATAATGACTACCATCACGGAAATTGGGACCGTCCGAGGAGAACATGAACGCACCAACACTTCCGGCTGCCTTCCATTTTTTGTCATTTTTCATTAGCAAAATTTACTTTGACATTTAATACGACGGAGCCATACTTAATGTGAGTTTAATGTTAAATTACATGTGCGTTTTCTGCAAAGGAATTCTTTTAAACTTGTTTTAGACAATTAAAATGTTTTAATTTTGCCTTGAGGTCATGCAGGGGTCAGAGTTCAACGGTCCAAGTTGGTAGCGAAGTTACTGCCATCATGGAGACTGTTACCACGGCCTGTTCCACATATCATAACATAAAAAAAACTACAAGGGGAAAACAAAGGGGACACACGCGACACTGTCTAAAACTGTCTGGATTTATGATGCTTCAACTTGTGCCATAACTCAGGCTGTGTGGTGTTTGAGTGACAAGCTTCCAACAGGTGGATTTTACCGACCTGTGAAGAATATCCTGCTGGAGTGCATCACTTGTAAAAGGTGAGAAACTCCCTGTAGAAATGATTGTATGGGTTTCATCTGGACTCTTGCTGTGTTGCTCAGTAGAAATTGTCCCGAGGTGTCGGTGGACCGTGCAGACTGTGTTTAGGTGTTTATTGCATTAAGTTGTTTGTCAGACTTGCTGTTTTCATGGCTTGTCATGGTTCTCTCACTGCTTCTTTATGTGACTGTAAACACACACTCTTTACTCAGCTGGCTTCTTGTTTCTCTGGGTATTTATCACTCTGACAAAAGTTTTTGACTTGTGTGTGGATTAATCCTTGATGAAGGATCACTTGATCACTTTTGCATTCTTGTGTTGAGCTTTGATCTCTATTACATGCATGTACAGTGAGCTTCTTTCTTACACTCAGATGCTGTTTCTACAGTGTGTTTTGTGGTGACTCTTTCTGGCTCTCTGCTCAGTGACCACTGGTTTTATGTTGAACTCTAGCTGAAGCTTTGGCATAGTAGCCTTTTGATGGTCTTTGTGGAATGACACAATGACAAAACCACCCTGGCTCTGATCAAGTTTTTCCTTCAACTGATTCTTATCAGTCATTTAAAGGTCCAGTGTGTAAGATTTATGAGGATTTATTGGCAGAATATGGCAGAAATGGTATATAATAATCATAAGTCTGTTTTCATTTGTGTACAATTCACCTAAAAATAAGAATTGCTTTTTGACAAAATTGCGTACCTTATACCAGCCGTTATATCACACTTGATACCATATAGACTACCTTACAAATCTTTTTTTAAAGACAAATTTGAAAATGTCAATGACAGTTGTCAGGGCATAAAACCAGTGATCTGTTGAACTTTACAAATCAAGACTCTGTAGTGTAACAATGGCAGAGCCATCAGTGTTGAAAAGAAAAAATCAAATCGAATTGTGACCTTAGAGCTGAAAGGCAATTGAATCGTGGATTTGAGAATCATGACACCCATAGAAATATTCACATTTAATGAGCAGAAACCAGAGAATTTAGATTTTTTCCTCAAGAAATTACTCAAAACGATTACTGTTATGTGCCATTAAATCCTACACATTGGTCCTTTAATAATGCCTATCCGCTAACAAATGTGATGTTTATATATTTCTACATAATACAGCTGTGTGTCTATTATACATAGACCTATATTAAAATGATCAAGGCCGGCATAGTGACTGCTGCTATAGCTCTGTTGGATATGGCCTGCAGCACAGCTTTTCATTCAAGGTTTCTCAGTGTTCTGTGTGTTGTTCTGTAGGACTTTTTGTAATATTTATAAAGAACAGTGTCAGTGTGAACTGCTGTGGGAGGAAGGTCTGTACAAGATTTGAATAGCCTTTGTTGATGACCAGTGTTTCAAAATATAAAATTTCAAACAATTGCAGCACTTTGAGAGCCCTGCTACACCTGCATATTGTTGCAAAAACACTCTTGTCTTTTGACATGGGTAGCAAGAGTTTTCTACACAAAAAAGCAAGTATACATTTGTTCAGCAAGCTATGCTCTAGCATAATTTAGTAGAACTGTTTCACACACAGTTAGCACTTAGTGCTGCTTCAACCAAGACACTGTGTAAAGCACTTAGGTCACCTGAACTGCTGTGGACAGCAAGCAGGGTCAGCAATGAAATATGTTTTAGCCACTTAAAAAAAGGTCCACCAAAAGACATCAGTGTAAATGTATACTATATATTACAATATCACAGCAAATACTGCTGTTATACAAGCCAAATATTGCTCTCTCCAAACCAACCAAACTCTACAGACAACATCAGTAACTTTACCTCACAGAACACAAAAGTTGCTGGTGTATGCTGCCTCAGTATGTTGGTTTCTTTGTGTTATTGTGTGATTCACCAAAATCCCAAAATAACACGTAGAAACTAACATACTGAGGCAGCAGTAGAACTGCAGCGCTCGTGTTCTGCGAGGTAAAATGAACGGTTTTGCCTGTGGAATTTGGTTGGTTTTCGAAAGAGCAATATTTGGTGCATATAACTGTGTGACGGAAAGGTAAAGCGGTGAAAATATTCTAAATATAGCACACATTTCAACTGATATTGATTTTATGTATCTATTTATCTTTTAGGTGGACTTTGTTGCTAACCCCATCCACAGCAGTTCATTGCTGAGCTTCCATTGCTGTTGCGACTCTCTCCTTCTCCTAACTGGGGGTTTGCCAACTGGCATCTACTATAGGTAGTACACTTAATAATCCAGACTGTCCCTTTAAAATACTTCAATCTTTTTATTTCAGAATGCAAGCATTTATTTTAAAGACTGAGACAGTAATGTCTTTTAAAATGCAAAAGTTTATTGCATCGTTTTTGCAGTCCCATATAACTTTGCGAGAGGCTGGGTATCAGTCTTTCCTTTGTATTTTACTGTGCTGAATTAATTCTAATAATTAATGTAAAATGTTCCACACTGCTAAGAATCTTTGACAATCTTTGAATCATCTCAGAAGAAGAAATGCAGTCTCTAGGTCTCTTACCTCCATTACTCCTTCTCTCCTCCCCCGACTTGTTCTTCTTCTCCCCTCTCCCTACCTCCTTCCTCTTGACATGTGTCACATTTTGGGCTTCTGCTCTCGAGGGATAAATGCCAGATTACATGGTGTAGTATTTTTATCCGTAGTACATTAACCGGCGGAGCTTACAGCATCAAAGCTTGGAGGAGATCATCACACAAGCACACACACACATATGCAGTCACACACTCATATCAGAACTGAAACGGAGAGTGTAAAGTGCCTCCTTTGATCTCTCCCTCCCTCCTATTCCTAATTACCCCAGTGACACACATACATGCAAACACACATAATGCACAGATGCCCTAGCATGGTCTCACGCATGCACACAAAGAAATGAATACATCCTGGGAATCTGTGATATCTAAATCCATGAAAAAATGGTGAATTAGATGTCAAATGTTCATCTGCCAAAACCTGAACAAAAAGCGGCTTGCAGTGTGCGTGATTACACATTACTCATTCTGAAATTATGGCGATATTACAACTACCTTCACTAAATATGCAGAAAATCAAGAGCTGATAGAGCTGTAAGATATCCATAGCTTCCAGCCTCTTGAATCAGCGTCTGGTGCACAAGGTTTATTTCAGCAGTAGACAGCGTTTAGAAAATGACTGGAGGTCCCATTGACTCAAATACCAAGAATTTGACATATCTGTTTCAAATATTACGTTGTGGGTCAGTTTTAAGTATCAGTGATTTATGCTCATACACAATAGTAGTGATCAGAGATGCCTCCCCCAGCTTTCCATCAAATTTGCATTTGTTTTTTTATAAGGCTGTGCAATTAATCTAGATATTATCGAAATTTCAATATGACCAAGTGTCATATCCAAATTGCAGAAGATGCAATGTTTTGATAAAGGAAAAATGTGTGACAAAACAGCTGTAGTCCTGCAGAGGTGCCTATAAATCTTGTTCTCAATATGTAAGAAAACATGTTTGTACAGACCCAAACAACTGTCACATCATCATGATTGTAATGACTTCCTTTTAGTTTTTTGTTTCTTTTTGAAGTGAAACTGAAAATTGTAATGCCCAAATCATCATAAACTAATGGTGAATCATATTGCAATCGCAATATCTGCCAAAAATAATCACATATGATTTTTTTTGTTTTTTTTACCATAACATGCAGGTCTAGTTTTATGTGAAAAAACATAATTGCCATATAGCAAAATCAATACATTTTTAGATTACTGCTTTGTGAAGTATGAAAAGAAAACTTTTTTCAAGCAAAATAACCAAATAGCAAAGCAATGAGTGTTGCATGCAATCTGTGTAGAAAATGATATGATGGCAACACCCTTACTCTGCCAATACCCAAACACATCATTACTGTGATATTCTAGAAGATTTCCAGCATGTCTCATACACCAAACCTGAGCCAAATGCTATTACTCACTCTGTAAACTCTCCTCCACTAATAGCACTACTTGTCTTTGGTTTGACTGGATACTGAAGAGGATTGTATACTTTGTTATGTAATAAATTATATTTGGGGTTATTACTGTATCCATCTATCCCTCTAAAAAATAAATTACACACACAAGAAGACACACATGTATCCAAGCATTTTAATGTCTGTATACACATGCATGCACATGTAAACACACAGAACCAGGTAATGTATGCTCTGAATAAGATTGGCATCTCACAAACAGGCCTTCGATGTGCACAGTCTAGCCGTAATAAAGCAATGATAAATTATCTTCTGACTTGTTTTTCCTGCCACAAACTTGCACATAAACCAGGCTGAAGGTTTGACGGTACTGTATAGTCACAGAGACTGTGGGGGGGGACACAGAGATGATAGCACTGTGTCTACACAGGAAGCGTAGCATGAGCAGCACATTAGCGCAGCAGCAGCAGCTTTAGTCCTCCATCACTGGATGCATTCAGGCACAGTATTGAGTTGTAGGTCACCTGTGTTTTGTCAGTACTCAGAGCCCAATATACAAACATTGTACAGTAGTTACATGTGTAACACGGGAGAAAATAGACTTGAAGCACAAAACAACTGGATTGATTTAAAAGAGCGTATCTGTTCTGTCAGTAGCAGCTCCTTTGTAGACATGCTATAAGAAGCAAAGGGAAACTTAACAAGAAGTTGT
This sequence comes from Lutjanus argentimaculatus, assembly GCA_034769285.1. Lineage (NCBI taxonomy): Eukaryota > Metazoa > Chordata > Actinopteri > Lutjaniformes > Lutjanidae > Lutjanus > Lutjanus argentimaculatus. The sequence goes on along the minus strand of JAWZSL010000009.1, from coordinate 21,982,172 downwards.
TTATATTTATACTTATATCAATTACATTACAACAAGGTATACTGGTTTTGTGTGTCAATGTATATTTTGGCTCAAATGGCTTGTTTTACAAGTTGCACTTGATAGTGTTGATACCGAGAGATTATTAAACATCCCATACTGCAACCAACATTCGATTAATTATGGCTTTGGTTAGGGAAACACTGGGATTATGGTTCAATTGGTTATAAAAAGCCAGCATTATTGTAGGTCTGGGACATGGGACATGAGGACATGAACAGGAAAAGAGCACGCAATTTAAGGCTGATATTGTGTGTATTATTTGATCAATATAAAAAACTGTAATACTAAAATGCATTGAATTACAAAAGATCAGTCATCTGAATAAAACTCAACAATGGCAAAACTCAAGCTGAGAGCGGTTTATTAGACAAACTAGACACAGGAGTTAGGCAAAATGGAAGGAAGAAAAAGACACTTTCCATTGCTTGAAATTGCTCACCAGCTATTAGCTCATCTCATTCAAGTACTGAGAGTTTCTCACTAGCTCATCGGTTGCCAACAGGATCAGCCCGCTGTGAACGCTGCCTTGTTGACCTTTGGGTGCCGTCAACCGATCAATGAGGGGATATTTTGCTCCGTTTCTACCACCACTGTTGCTAGATGTGTGAAGAGCCTCACCCTACTTCATGAGGTCATTTAGGAGAGCTTTGAGTGGTGGGGAGAGGGTTTGTGCTGTGTGTATGTGCATGTGGTGCACTGAAGATTGAAACTGTGTTTGTTCATGGTAGGGGTTAGTTGGTTGTAGGCGAGATGTAGCATGAGTTAGCTGCTGAGAGGCTCAATTGGCCCTACAGTACATGTCGTTTAGGTGAAATCAATAAGGATCTATTCATTGAGTGCCTCACTCCAGGCTTGTGCGCATCATCCAATAACAGGCAGACGTTAGCGTTACTGTATGTGTGTGTCAGTGTGTATCTTTCTTTACAGGTGGCTAAGTGTGTTCCTGATCAGCTTGTAACCCTTGGGAGAGAACTTTGATCGTCCAATTTGACCTTTCACCCCTTGAGGTTGACCCTGCATCACTTCAGGCCTCACTTGTAGGCTCTAATAAATCATGAGGCATGGCTCTGCAATACTGAAGTGATTCATCACTCTGTTAATTATTAAAAAGTTGATGCTGGATGATGGAACCTCAGATTATCTGTTCTGCACTATATTCAAGTAGTACCAAAGCTTGTTGTTGATTAATCAACGGAAAAATTTGATAATCGATTAATTGTTTAAATAATTTCTTTAGAAAAAAAGCCAGACCTTGCTGTTTTTGTGTGCTTTATAATATTTTTAACTGAATGTTGTCGGGTTTTCACTGTTGGACCAAAAAAACAAGCAACTTGAAGACATCACTTTTGGCTCTGAGAACTAGAGATTGATGAAAATACTGAAATATATAGTGATTGATTTTTCTTTTTTCTTTTTTTTACTGGGACTTTATTAAAGTGGCTAAGTGGCTTTGCTGCTGACCCCGCCCACACCACTTCATTCCTTAGGTTCCATGCTGGTGCTTTTCCTAACTGAGGGTGTGCCTACCGCCATCTACTGTAGTAATACACTGTCTATCAATAAGTATCTCATATAATGCTAATAATCTGAACTATCCCTTCTGAACAATTAATCTAAAAGAATGTCAACACATTAGTCGATAATAAAAGTAATTGTTAGTTAGTAATTGCAGCTGTACAGTTAAGTTTAAAGACCATTTGCGTCACATATTTTGATGGGATACACATGTAAAAAGGAGCATATGTCTGTTTGCTGCTGTTTTCTATATATTTTTTTCCTCTTTGAGTAAATGAGAGTCGTTTAAGGTTGAGTGGAGTGTTAATGTCTGTCTCTGTTTCTCTGTGTGGGGTACATACTCCCACCAGGGGTGGCTGACAAGAGATGACTGTGGCTTACCACACACTGAGAGTGCTGCTCTTCTTTAATCTCCCCCCTCTCTTTCTCTCTGTGTTTCTCTCTCCCCCATCTTAATTTCTCTCAACCCTGACACGTAAAAGCTTTCCCTCCCATCTTAACCACGGAGCTAATCCTTCAGCAGGTTTTTGGGGGTATCGTGCTGTTTTGGGGCTCTTCTACTGACACAACGGTTTAGTATCATAATGGCTTGCAAACACCTGTCCAATTAGGCTGATTGTGATGCACCTCAAACTACTAGACGGATCCTGCGGTGTGGCACAGAGATTTAGCAAAACACACTAAATACTTCTGCTCTAGAGGGATGTTTTTGCAGTTTTGTGACAAATGTCTTTCTGTAAATCCAGGTTTAGTGAAGGGTAATTGAGGGGACTTCAGGAGTCAGTTGTCAGAAAAGGACAAAAGTCTTTCCGCTGAATTTAAGTTTCAGTGTCAGTTTACTCTGTGTCACAAAAGTGGTGAGAATTATGGGTTGTCCAGGGTTTATGGGAGGGTTTAAAAAAAAAAAAAAATTTTTTTACAGAGTTGAATTCAAACACGTCCAAACTTAAAAGTGGTGCACTGGCTTAAAGGTTTTTTGTGTTTTTATAAAAAAAGTTTCAAAAGGAGAGGTGACAAGATAAGCAGAGACTGACATTTTAGACAGATTATATATACGGTAACAGGAGATCACTCAATTTAAGAATTTATACATCAGGTTTTTGACAGCCCAGTCATGCCCAACATTTTATGTCCATATTGGCTCCACGTATATTGTAGTTTTGCTCTTTTAACCAAACATGCCACTATAACAATCATGCCCTCAGTCACATTCACCTTGTTCATATTTTCCTAACTCCGTCTCTACAGGAAAACATGGAAAAATTGCATCGCATTCAAGGACAGCATGTTCAATAAATTCAGCTCTGTATAGTTTGCAGAAACTGCACTCAGTAAGTCCACCCTTGGCAGTATTAGATATAGTAGTTGTCAATGACAGCACACTCCTCACTTGCGATCAAAATTGTACAATAAAATTAAGTTCTCGGTGAGTCTTAAAATTTGCAAGTATCTCCAAGCTTAAAAAATAAGTGAAACCTCATCATCAGCAAATCTTCAAGACAAACTGAAGCTGCTCCACTCACAGTGAATGACGGCATCCTTGGCAGTTTTCTTATGAAATATCCCAGATTTTTGGCTTTGGAATGATGAACACTACATATGACTGCTGAAGATCAATATTACAGCCTGAAATAATCATAGATCAACTTTTATTTTTGTCAGCTAAATCGATGAATTAATTACAATGAGCCCAAAAGCCCATTGTGTTAATTTAAAAAGCATATGACACCAATGGAAAAATCAGTCCTCTCCTTCTGTCTATCTACACTTCTCTACTGTACTGTATATAAAAGTTTCATGTTTTCTAGATCTTTTGATGGAACTTTTTATTTCATTCTTATTTAATGCTTTAGGGGTCCACTGACTGTTCTGACTGTCTGAGATCTGACTGGGGCCTAAGTCGGGTCAAGTCCAAATTACATTCATATGGTGTGTTGTAGCCTAGTCAGTCTGGTCTCATGTGCCCATGACCTTTGTCATACGACTTTCGTGCTGCATGTCACTTCAGTGAAGCCACATGACGTAATTAACGTAACATACTTATTCTAACCCCAAACACGGTCTTATCCTAAACCAAACCAAGTAGTTTTTTGAGCCTAAACCTAACCAAACTGTGACTGTATCACAGGGTTAATCGTGTTCAAAAGGCTTTCTGGCAGTATCAGATACAGTTGCTAAAGGATACCTTGTGCTTCAGTAAAAGACAAACTTTAAATGGGGTGGGACCTTAATTATTATCATTAGGAACGCCTGTGTTTGCCCTACTATTTCATATCACTATGGCTGCTGTGAAAAGGTCTATTAATTGGCAGTCATGTTACTGCCAGTGTTGGTGTTCTGTCTGTCTTCAACCACATTTTGGATCAGGTTTAATTTTCCTTTTGTCTCTTAAATTCTTAAATTAAAAGTCTCATTCTCTGTAGCAGCAGATCTAACAAGCTGCAACACAGTGTAGCCAGAATACACCTAATCTTTGCTACCGGGGTACTGCTATTCTCAAAGTGGAATTTGTTAAACTAGCAGAGATTAGGAAGTTAAAGGTCTTTGGAAGCTTTAAAGGTACTCATCCAGCAGAATTAAATGGCATATAAGGTTGGACTTGCCCTTTAAATGTGCCAAAACGCCACTGTCTATCTCACTGTGTAATCTCTTTCTCCCTCCAGCTTCGTAAAAATGTTGAACAGCCTTTCTCTGAGTGACCTGGGCCTTGTTCTCAATTAAACCCCTTTGCCCTCAGCACAATTAATGGGGTTTTACCAATTGAGTTATTTCATTAGTGACAGGCTCCTATCTGCTAGATGGCTGCTCCGCCATACATACTGTACATTTTCTACAAATTTCTTTTTTCCAGCTCTTGCATCAGCATGACAGCTCCCTTCCTTTTGTCCTTTAGCAGTCTGTGTTCACCAAATGTATAATGTAACACTCAGAAGCTCTGATGGTTTTAATTGTCTCTGTGTGAGTGTGTTTATGTGTGTGTGTAATAAACGATGTAGCTAATGTGTGTGTGCTGCAATAAGTGTGAAGGCGGTGGTGGCAGCCCGCAGGCTCTGGTGCTGGTTTAGGAAGACATCACTCTCCAGGCCAGGCAGATAATGAAGCACAGTGTACAGAGACACAGATAAGACGACAGACTTATGAACATCTTTTTCTCTGTCTCTTTTCTCTATCTCTCTCATTTACTCACTTGGTCTCTCTCTCTCACACACTCTCTTGTCTCTCTCATCACACACACACACGTACAGTAGACGCAGTGTGTTTCCCCCTTCCAGCCAAACACACTCTCGTTTTCTTCCTGAGCATGATTAGAAGAAAATAGTTGTCAGGGACAGAGAGAGTGAGATGGAGTAAGAGGGAGAAAGAGAGATGAATGGAGACATGAAGGGACATGTCATACCATTCACAGAGCACTAGGTCTGACAGGAACCCTCAGGACATGGCACTCGTTTCAAGTGGGGACCAAATGGAGGTGGCACCAGGCTGTCAGTGCTCTCTAGTTAATTAGAAGACATTGCCGTTCTGGCTCAGAGAGGCCAGTTGGAAATCACACTCAATTACATCCAGGTTATAACATGAGTTTGGCACCGCAAGTCAGCTTGTCACAGCTTATCTGATGCTGACCATAATGGCTTCATACTATACATTTACAGTCAATGATGGCATGTCTGCACATATTCTAGAGTCTGCTGCACAGAGATACAAAATTGAGTTTTTGGTTGTCATTCTGAAGAAAAAAATCTGCAAAATGACCACACATATGGTATTCTTTAAGGGGTGTAATGCTACACAAAAATTCACGATTAAGGGCTGTCACAGTACCAGAATTTTAGACTTGGATAAAATATGAGTATAAATAATGATACTAAATATCTTTTTTGAGACCACAGCAACACAAGAAAAAAGTCCTTGGCACTCAAAACAGCATAAACTGTGCAGGCATAGTGTCAATAATGAATAACACAAATGTCAGTAATGCTGCGTGGTAAGATGGTGAGATTGACCTGTTGATAATTTATGAACAGCTGCAGCTTGCACTCGTTTATACAGGGCAGCTACAACAAACTGACTAAAATGTGCACATGAAGGGGAATTCTAGCAGGGCTCAAGCAAGTATGGTCAGCGATAAACACTCCCATAGCATTAGTTATTACTTTGGCGCTGTCCAAATCTGCAGTGATATATATCGGAAGAAAAAAGTCTGAAAAGTTTCAGTAGGGTTCACAACACAATGCTTTATAGTTGTGGTGCCCAGCCCTTTTGGGCTGTTCTGCACGTGTGAGTACTTTGGTCTTAAATACATTATTTTGACAGCAATTGTTTGGATCACAGTTCGTATAGACTCGCAAGTCGGTCTCTAAATGCTTTGCTTATTAGAGACTGGAGACGATCTCCAAGCTTTTGTTGCTAAAACTGGGTGGAAACAATTTGAGAGTTTAAAAAAAAAACTGCACTGCAGATCCAATTCAAAGTTTTAAGGGCAGCCCTTACTATTGGGGTGCTACTAAGGTTGTCAAAAGTATCGAAACTTAAATACTTTTTTCGATGCCACATAATTAAAAACAATACTAACACTTGATAGTATCAACAGTACCAAAGCTATAAAAAGGAAAAAATGTAAGTGCTCATTCAAGACTTGACCTCAGTGTAGTCTGTATTTTCCTGCATGAAATTTGGCTTTCAGCATAGCAGAACCATACATGTTCAGTGACTTTTTCTGTACAACATTGTGCAGGTTCTTAATAATAAAAACAACCCAAAGCTATTTGTCCAGGACTTTTTTCCCCATGGTATCGAAAGCGGTATTGAGTATCACTTTTTTATACTAATATTGGATTGAAGTTTAAAATTCTGGTATCGTGACAACCCGAGAGTCAACCTCTGAGGAGACTGAGGGACACAAGTGTTTCTGGTAAGATGTGACCTTCAAAAAATGTAAGGGGCCTAGATTTGTTATGGCCATTCTTGGCATGGTTCCATCAACTATTTTGCGTTTAGAAATCCCCAGCTGATTGGTAGGCAGAGAGACCTCCATGGTCTGGTACCTGAGAATACAGCGTGTACTGAACTAAGCAAGTCGCACACCAAACGTCCCATATCGGTTTTATTCATCTGGTTCTGGATGAATACAACCGATATACCCCATTATTATGTTTGAGTCATTTCAAGCTTGTTTATGACAAGTTAGCCAAAACTCAAGAAACATCAAAAAAGCAAAATCATGGCAGATCTGTCGTGAAAGTGGGACGGGGCTGCAATAGAATAGAACTCACATTGTGAAAGTCTTTTTCAACCATTAGTAATGTGTTTTGTGCTTTTCTAAGTTTTTTTATTTTACATTTTGAGAAAATAAATTTTGAAGTAACCCCTCAGAACCATCCTAAGGTCCTAAACAGTCATCTTCCAGTCCTGCCTGACACACCTTTTATATGTACTCTACTGTTCAATGTAAGAATACACCCCAAAACAAGCAAAAACAAAAACTGCACATAAGAGAAAGGGAGATGTATTTCAGAGTTGCTTTTATTACCGTTGTTTGGCCAGATGTGAAAAATGTGCATGAAGTCTCACATTTGGCCTTTTCAAACAAGTTCAGGGAAAATGTTTCTACTCTGTATGCAGAATCTTTCAACAACAGCATCACCAGCAAACCACTCAGTGCCTGATCCCCATCTCTAAACACAAAGGAAAATGCCTGTCAAGTCTTGAAAGAAATCGTGTACCTGCATTTGAAAATCCATTAGGCAAGGCGTGGAAGCTGGAGTAACCGAGAGCAGTGGAAGCAGATGAAAGGGGTGACTCATTCGATGGTGCTGCCGTGTGTTTTGAAGATGGAATATGGTCTCTAACTCGGCCACATGGGTGAAAACAGAAAAGCTTATAGACACACGGTCATGCTTCTGTGTAGGCATGCGCAGGCATGAGTGCACGCGTACAGTACGCTCGTGGTTATAGATGGACATGTGCACACACAGATGCATGCACATTGCCCTCTGTGGCTCAGGCTCCTTGGTGTTGAAACCAAAAAGCTAGAAGGAGGCACACAAATCACTGCTTGTAGGCAGGAAGAGAAGTAGAGGAGGGCAGGAGGGGTAATCAAACGAGAGAGCACTTGAGGAGAAAACGGTAGGCTGTTGTTCTAGTGCTGCTGTCCCCATCTTCTGTAAAATGAAGGCCTGTTCTTCTCCCTCCATCATCTTTGCTGCATTCTTCAATCTCCCCATCTTTTAGGCAAACCCTATTACCAGAAAACTGCTCACCCACACTACCTCCGATTGAAAGGAAAGTGCTTATTGTTTTCATCTACCGCATTTGCTGCTCTCCCCGTCTCTCTTTTCCTCTTTCTTTGGTTTAAAAAAAAAAAAGAAACGTATGCCCCAGCTTTTTACCTTTTGTGATGGCCGAGGGCCTCGCTCGTTTGAAATCACAGCACTTAATATCCATAAGAAGGGACAGGAAAATCTGAAATACCTGTTTTTTAAGTTGGCCTCATCTGGTGTTGTTCCCCTCTCAAAACCACTCAATGCCAAATGAAATCAGTCAGGGGAAGATAAGTGAGGCTTGCAAACCAGAGAGAAGGAAAGATCATATACCTTGCATCCACTCCACTTCAGATGGCATTGGGAATGAATCGGATGAGTCAATTAGTATCAACAATGTTCAATTGCGCTCAATTCAATTTTGTGTTGTTTTCTTTTCAAAATTGCATCTATTTTTATGTACTTTCCACCTTTTTCTCCCAATTAGGTTGCCAGGTGCACTATGCAAAGCACTCCTTATCATTGCTCACTCGTTTATTTGGCTCTAGAAGGGTGCAGACAGCCGTGTGTGTGTGTGTGCTGGGATCTAAACCACAGGTCTCTGTAGTGGTGATCAGGGGAGCTTTCCCCCTGCTCCTCCTTGGCAAATTATTGTGTTTTTGAAGTAGTAGGATCTTATGTTAATGTGAGAAGAATTGTGAAAGACCTGAGTGCTTGAAAATATGTCCTTTGGAAGGTTTATGGTACATGAGATGTTTTTCATATATTCAATATTAAGCAAGAGGGATTAAAAGAATGAGGAGAAGTCAATGTACTAATCTGATCTGAAGTTTCTCTTTGGTGTTATAACTTAATCCATCTCGAACCCTACTTGAGTTGCTCTGCAATTTCAGTGTCCGCCAAGGCTATAGGCTGTCTGTCCTCTGTTTTAAATGAAAAAAGTCACCCTTCTTGTTGTAGTAAAATTGCAGTGAAATTTTAATGATGATGGACTACCTGTGTGAAAACGTAAATAACTGAGTGCTTGAATTGCACAACTAACACGTTACATTGCTTGTTACTACAAAAAAGTAACTCTAACTCGTTACTTTGTAATGCATTACCTTGACACTTATCGTTAATCGTCATATTGCTTAACTGTTGTCTTTTCCTGGTTTTAAAGGCTGCAGTAAAGTTTGATGTAATTTTATGAACTAATGACTGTTCTAGCTATTCTATTATTTGCTTTTACTCACTTAGTCATTATCATTGATGATGATTACTAATTAAAAAATTTAATTGTGTTAGTATTTTATGAAATCATTAACAGTGATACAATATTGTCACAATATCCATATCAAGGGTCAAAAATATATTGTGAAATAAGCTGAAAATATTGGGACATTATTTATAACACCAAGTAGTATTCAGTCACCTTAACTGTGAATATCACAATAATTTCCATCAATACAAAGCTTGATATTATTTCTCTTTGTCAGCTGAAAAGGATTGAGAGCTTTTTTTTTTTTTTTTAACTGAGAACCACAGTAGCCTTGTGCAGATACCTACTGACATGAGGCAGGTCCTCCTTCTGATGAGTGGCTCTTACACTGCACCATTGCTGCATTTGTTAAGCATTTGAATTTGTTCGTTCCCTTTGGCAGTCCGTGAAAGATGCACTGAAAACACAGTTGTGATATTCTCCCTTTCATTTCATGGTATCATTTGGAACTTTCCTCTTCAGTGGTTGATTGGTCTGCAGGATGGTCTGCTGGCAAAGTAAACACACCGCGTGCACACACACACACACACACACACACACAACACACACATGCACACACACACACACACACACCCACAGACACACACACACACACGCAAATCATATTGGCCCGACTATCTTGTCTTCATCCCAAACACTCAACAGCATTTACATTTTGCCCCAACCGCATCCACCACAGACCTAAAACATCAATTATTTCAGCCATGTTTTTAGTTAGGTTCTGATTGCAGATGTCATGTGACTTGCTGTAAGTAATCTATACTTCAGTGTAATTGAGCGAGACCTAAGAGACTGAGAACACCATGAAGGGAAAAAGTAAACATGAAAAATATATATAAAAGATGCATGATAAGGCTTAAAATAACATTAAAAAGTAATATTTATGGACATATTTAGGCCACATTAACTGCCTACACAGCACTCTCCAATGTAAATGCACATTAGCATATATTATGACTTGGTGAGCTATGCAAATAAGCTGCCTTAATTAGGGATAAAAAGTAATCTTTCCCTCTCAAGCAAGTTTTCTCCAGGCAAGTGGAGCACTTGGCTGTCAACAGGGAATTAACTAAACAAAAGCTCAGTGGAAAAGCACAACTTTTCCTCATCTGACTAATTCCCAGTGTTTTCTTAGTTAATGGTGTCATGATTAGTGCCTCACTCAGTGGTCTCAAAGCTCCTCAGCTGTGGACTCAGGCTTTGAGCGGCTTCAAACCCCAGCTGAAACAGTAAATGTGATTGGACATTTCTGGGTTGGCTAGATGGCATGTTGGATTAGTTGCTGTATTAATTATGCTCTTAGACAATCAACAGCTAAGACTAAGGCTCCACTTTGATACTGAGCTTCATTTCTGCACTGCAGAAAGTATAAGTCCTGCTTGGATATGCGCTGAACTAGAAACATCAGTGTTATTTTTTTCCTTTTTAAATATAGTAAATCTTTTGCATACCAAAGAGACACATAGAACTTGTCAAATTAGTAATATTGGCTTATATGACTATAAGCCCTTTCCTTCACTCGATTTCTATAATAAGTACACATCAACCCTCAGTGATGGCTTGTTTTTTAGATCATAGTTGGTGGCGTAATCAAGGGGACTTAAACTATGATTCTATATCGCTCGACCTTTGGAAGGAAGAGATTTATAGGCTATACTTAACTTTTTGTAAGATTTACAATGAAATAACAATAGCATCTGCAGGTATTGCATAAAATACTGATTTAAGGCATTTCTTTTCCAAAACCACATACATGAGCATTTCTCTTGCTTTGATCACTCATCTAAATCCCCATTTCAGTTTGTTTTATTTATTCAGTGAATGAACTCAACAGTAAGCTAACAGGCAAAATCCAAAAGAAAATATACATGTCTTCAACGCTGAAATATTGTGACCATGCCCAGCAGCAGTTAATGGATGGCAAGTGACTGGACTTAAAGTGTATCGTTTTGCTGAATTCCAGTGGTTTAACTTCTCACCTTGCTGCAGTGATTTACAAGTGCACTCCAGGACCTTGTGACATCAGGTATGTGGTGATAGTGCAACAAAGCACTCCAGCCAAGTTTATATCAAACTTCCAACAACGTTTCTGAGCCATAAAACCCCACAATTTTGATTTACATTTCAGTGACAAAGTTAAAGTTCAAAACTCTATGATATATGATAATAAACTAATTAATACTGAGAGCAAGAGTGTGTTTTTGAGCCTAATTCTGAAGTGAGACAAAAAAGTAAGCTGGACATTTGTTTTGAGAAGCTGCACGTTTATGTGTACTTGATGCTCATTCATCATATAACTCATACCAGTAATGCACAGGGGTGTAATGATCCATTAATCTGCATTGATAATCTATTCAGTGATCAATGATCCAGTACAATCGCAGCAAAGTGAAAAAAAGAGACTCGTATCATTATCTGTATGCGCCGTCATTGATACGCCATCATTGTGGAATTACTATAGCAGATCTGTGTCTATGAACCTTGACAGTTAATGTCCTGAATTTTATACTTTAGTTAAATGTGGTGGTTCCAGTTATTTACAGCTATTCATGATGTTTTTTTCTTTTATGGCCAAAAGTAGAAAAGAAAACAGTGGTAGCTTCTTCTCTACCTAATTGTGTTAAATGGGCTTATGTCTCATATTGATCACAGACCCTTGAATTGAATCGTCTGAAATTATATTGTGAGAGATTTTGTCATATCAGGAAATATTGAATTATTGTCCAAAGAAACAACAAAATAATAAATATGATTAATTATGTGGCAAATTTCTTGATTCTCAACTTTGGTTGGGGATAGATATGAAGTTCCTTAAGCTGCAGTTCCTCAGATGGCCACTAGGTGTACAAAGAAATGACAGTTTCAAAAATCTGCAAATCCATTTTCATACAACTGTAAACATGACATGAACAGTAACACTAAAATAATGGAAGTTTTTTTTTTTTTTTTTTTTTTTTTTTTTTTTACAATGTTTAAATCATGAAATCCCTTGTAATAATGATTAGCTCAGAATCTGATTTGTTTGGATCAAAGCTGCAAAGCTAGTCTGTTAATATATTATTTGTCAAATATTAATCAGAAACTATTTTGATAATCAATCAATAGTTTTGAGGCATTGTTTTTTTTAGGAAGACATTTTATGGATCAAACAACTCACTGATTAAATGATCAAAGCAAAATAATTGTTTGTTGCAGCCTAGCTCGGGTTTAAGCTTGTGGAAAAAAAGCTAATTGCAGTAAAAATCTTAATTGATGACCAAGATTCCTGTTTAATCAGATGTCAGCATGTTTGCAGACAGTGTGCCTCATGTTCAGTGAGTAGCAGACTCCACTGTAGTCATGTGTTTCCATTAGGTTTTGCCGTGTGTTTGCTACCCGACTTGGCCCTTGGTCCAAGCATTTCCTGGTTTGGTCACATGGTCATTATTGATTTTCTTTTTCTCTTTTTTTGATGCCACTGGCAACTGTGCATCACCTGGGAATAAGGAGTTGTGTGTTTGATTTCATGGAGTTATTAGAGAGACACAGGGGGCTTGGGGTAGTTTGAGAAGCCTATAGCATGAGCACATACACACACAAACACACACACATACATACCCACCTCTACTTGGTAGGGGCCGATTGTTTCAGATGATGGATGTCACACTCTCACCCGTCAACACAGTGCCCCTGCTGCTTTTAATTGCCCAATCAGAAAGCTGGAACATTTGTTATTGTGGGGCAGTTAGGGCCAGATGGCAAACAGTACACAAACACACACACACAAACGCTTGTTCGTGCGCACACACATGCACACACATAGGCACACAGCATCTACCTTTCTTTAATCATCGTTTGATTGGGGGTGAACAATGCCTAAAAGAATAGGAGGTGTCTGTACTTTCTGTATGCACAGTGCTGATGACAGTAGCTCGCAGTTGTCACAACACATTAAAACACTGTGACACCTGTAAGTACATGCTCTCTTTAGAACGGTCCACTTTAATCTCAAGAACAACAATCACAATTTAGCAATGAGACGTAACAGCAGGGTTGTTGTGCTGACATGAATTCATGACAAAACACCACATTTTTAGACAGATAAAAAGGAAATGAGTATAGAAGAAAAATAAAATCTAATCAATTTTGCTTTGGCTTCACACATTTCTCCTCCGTGATGACTCTGTCGTCGCTGTTGAGCTCTCTGCCAGGATCTTTCCCTTGGGAAGTCAATAAACTCAACCAAATCCAGTTTATACTGTCAAACTATGAACTCAAATCAAAGTTATACATGTCGTCTTGATGCAGTGCGTGCCTGTTTAGTTTATGTGGAGGCTGTTTGTTGAAAAGATGTGGGACAGAGGGTCTCCTCACACACATTTGTACGTCTGACTGACAGCAAATGTTGTTCTGTGCGTGGACAGATGGGGGCAGTATAACACCAGAGAAAAATAGATTAGATGTAATCCATTGCTTCATATTTCTCTCTGTCAGTCTCTCATTTTACCCTCTCCCTCTGTCCTCTCTTGATATCACTTTTTCCTCCACATTCAGCTCCATCTCTTTCTGTTTGTATGCCTGTCTTTCTCTGACTCTCTCTCTCTCACACACACACACACATACAGTACAATAACGCATACACACATGCACAAGTGTGAAGTAATCTCAAGTCTGATACACCCCGCTCAATTATGAGCTACAATGCGTGTAATTAGAAAAGAATAAAATGCATTTCAGTTTTCATTAATGAATTTCATTGATTGGCTCTGTCTCTTTGTTCCTTGTTTTGATGAAGTTAACTTTGAGGGGAATAAACACAACACTTCCAGCGCAATCAGACTGGCTGCCGACGTGCATGCGCGCTCATGTGTGTGTGGCATCGGCTCTGTGTGTGTTGTCTTTGGCCGATTTGCGGTCGGTGTGTCTTTTTAATCTGTCCAACTGGAGAAAATAGAAACGGGGCCCCACCACAAAGCATACAATCGTAACAGAGAGAGGGAGAATTAAAATCAGAAGAAAGAAGTAATAAATCATGGGACGAGATGGGGGGGAGAAAAAGCAAGAGACAGTGTTAAAAAAAGGAACGAGCGGCTAGAATAGATGAGGTGAGGGGAAAAGACATAATTGGTAGTGTGTTTGGGGACATCTTGCTGCAACACAGTAAAATAAGCCGCAAAAATATGAGTTGGAATAAGAGAGATGGATCCAAATTGAGAGCACTCGTGTATATTTCGGACTATACAGTACAGTGTGTGTGTTTGTGTGTGTGTGTGTTTGTTGGCAGGAGTGCATGCCAGCTCTCTGCATATGTATGTGTGTTTTTTTATGCCAGTGACCGTGCCTGCCTGGATGGATGGGTGCACTTAATGCCCACACCTTTTGTTTTCATGCATTCTGTGTATGTTTGCCACCAGCTTGTTTGTGTGTGTGTGTGTATGTGTGTGTGTGCGTGCGCGCACGGTGGAACAGAGGCTCTGTGTCAGCAGTGGTGTGCCCTCAGTGAGCCTGTCTCTAATTACAGTCTAGGGTTTCAGCGTTTCAGCCCGTCCATCTCCCTGTTTAAACCCGGCTAAGGCAGCCAGGCCCCACTGAGCCAAGGTAAACCATACAGCTAATTAGACAGACCAGCTTCCATCTCTGTACCAACGGGGGAGGTGGGTGGGGGGGTGGCGGTGGTGGTGGAGCGGGCCGGAGGAGGGAGGGGCATGAATGGAGAGAGGGAGATGAGGATGGAGGGAGAGAGTGAGAAAGAAATGGCTGAAAGAAGCAAAGGAAGAGGGAGAGGAGGCCAGGGAAGGAAGGAAGGGAGGAAGGGAGGAAGGAAATATGGCTTCTTTGTATTCTTTGTATTTTTAACTACGTAAATTGTTTTTAAGCCATAATTCTCATAATTCTGTGCTATTCTCAACACTAACATTTAAAATGATTTTGTATTGTTAAGTATTTGAACTTTCAACCTTTACGTTTCTCTCGTCAGTAATCATCAGTGATGTGGATGCTGGTGTTCTGAATGGTAGAGTTGCACAGTTCATCAAAATTAAATCAAAATCGCAATCTGGCCAAGTGCAGTGTCCAAGTTGCAGAACCAGAATCAAATCACAATTTTTTTGAAAAAGGGAAAAAGTGTGAGAAAACAGCATTATAATGAAGTACTGTAGAGCTGCATAGATGCCCCGGCCTAAAAATCTTGTTCTTCAGATGAGAGAAAACATGTTTGTTTGGTACAGACCCCAACAAATATCACATCACCATGATTTAATTTTTTTTTTTCAGTGAAATGAAGACTGTAATGTAAAAATGATCATTCCCACTAATCATACTGCATATCGCAATCTCAGTTTCAGTCAAAATAGGCTGACAAAAAAATAATAAGATATTGCTATTTTTAAATCTAATTTTGGGAGAACACACCACCATATGCATAAAATCTGAGTTAAAAGTTGATCTTTTTATGCAATCAGAACAGTGAAGGTGGACAAAACACTGCTGTAACAGCCGGGACTTTAACAGAACGCAAAATGAATCACTGCCACAAATCTTTTCTTGTATCACAATATCACAGTGTGGTGTTTTGAGAATTGATACAGTATGACAAAACATAACATTGTAAGTGTGTCAATATTTTCTTACACCCCTAGAAAGAAGGACGTTGGGAAGAAAAGCTAAAAAAAAAAAAAAAAGCAATATTACAAGTGTCATGTTAACATTTTTGAGAGGAAACTCGGTGTCAGAATTCAAGAGCACAAAACAGCCATATTAATAAGCCCGCTTTACACAAAACACCCCAAACACTTCATCAAACACTTCATCAAACATCTCCTTCTAAGTTGTTTCAGTTTCATTTGCACATGTTCATTCTCGTGTGTGAGAATGGGGGAGCTCGCGGGGGGGTGAGGCATTTTTTTGTGGAAGTACAATGTTAGTCTAAAGGTGTTTTGACACCCTCTAGCGCGTTTTTGAACCCAGAGGTAATTTGCATATTGTAAACAAATGTAAACGGGGGGGAGAAGGTCATTGGTCAACCTGGGGCAAGCTAATCTGCATAATTGGCTCCGGTGGTTCAAATTATAGCCTGCTGCTGCTCTGCTGAGAGAGGGAAACAGAGGGGGGAGAAAAAGGGAGGGGTGCAATTATGGTCATATGCAGCCAATGAAAAAAAAATTGTCGTTTTTCTTTTTTTTCCCCCCCTTTTCTGCAGCCTTTGCCTCTCCTCCCTGCCTCGTTCTGACCAATGAGAGCGCTCGGTGCTGCCCGACAGCAATCAGAAATTCATCTCGCTCCACGACAGCTAAACCCCACCCCCCTCGCGAAGAGAGACAGAGAGAGGGGAAAGTGAGGGAGATAGGAAACGAATGAATGAGAGAGAAATGGAGAAAAGAAGAAGAAGGAAAGAATGAAACAGAGAGAGTGAAAGTGGGAGAGATGGCATCTAGACTTGCCAGTCTGGGCGGTACAAAATGTGAGAGGGGGAAGGCGCAGGGAGGGCGAGGATGGGAGAATGAGGGTGAGAGGCAGACATTGGCTCTGGAGAAGGAGCTAAAATGAGAAGAGGACAGAGAGAGCAGAGAAATGGAGGGGAAAATAAGATGCTACTGCAGTCAGAGATAGGGTGACAGATCTGTTCTCCTCGCACCAAACACCATTTTCTCCCGCCCGTCCTGTCCCGAGTGAAAAAAAGCCACATTTGCAGATTCTACCTTATCACTGAAATACTAGAAATCATGTGTTTGTCCGAGTGCACGTGTGTGTGTGTGTGTGTGTGTGCGCGCACGCAGGGAGAGGTTGGATAAGGGCACAGTAAATAAATCATGGGGGGCTCATTGGAAGAAGGTCACCGGCTGGACCCTGCCTGCACACACACACACACGCACACACACATCCATGCGTGCTGACAGGCCCCTGCCCCTCATTTCGGGGTGCTCTGGGTGATTCTCCCAGTGTAATGGCTTCTACCCCATTTCCAGTCTCCTGTCTGAAAGAAATCACACACAGACCCTCCAACAGTAGCTCACACACACTGACATACACACACCTGGCCAGTCGGGCATTGGGGAAAGGGAACGGATGGAAACAGTCGGGTAAATACATTCTTTTGTAGATATTTGGTGTTTGTCTGCGTCGGCATGCTGTATGTACCGTATAGCCTTATCTCTTATTATTTTTCCTCTTCTCATTGTCCACAGCGTTGTGTATTTCCAGTCTCAGCTGTGTGGTTTTGTCAGTTTCTGATTGTAAACGCGCTCTCATTCTTGTGTACGTTTAAAGAGGCCCCCGCTCGAGTTTGGCCGTCTCGAGCACGGGTCTTGTTTCTTCATAGCGTGCTGCTTTTGTCAGGGAAAGAGCCCAGTAAAGTGCGCGCACAGGTACGGCAGAGCCGCACTCAAATTTAATGCACTGAACAGCGAGGTGAGTTGTGCTGTCAATCGGGATGTTGCAGAAGCAGTTAGATGGATTTTTCTGCAGTTACTTGTCACACGTTAAGGCTCGACGTGCAGGAAAGTTGACACCTTGAGGGATTTAAAATGGCTGCAGTGACTTATTGAAAACTCTCATGGTCCATTGAGTTGATTTATTCATGTATACTGGTCATGTCCTGTAGTCTGCAGAGTTGACGTTCAACTTCTCAGCAAGCTAGCTCTCACAATATCTTTGTTCTCTCTGGCAGCTTCTGTCATAAATAGGAACAGAGGAAATATTTTAATAATAATAAATTATTGCAAAGATTGCACATATACAGTTGTTATTGAGGCCTACTATGCATGAAGCCTTGAGTTTTAATATTGACTGGCTGTCCTGGCTGAATTAAAGCACGATTAATAGTTCATAACTTGTTGACAATTAGCATGTTTTTAATGTGTGTAACTGTGTGACTGAGTGGATTAGCCAGTGAGTGGGTGAGACAGACAGAGAGAGTGAGTGAGACGGGGAGAAATGCGAGGAAGGAGCGAGAGAGATGCATATGTCTGTCTGAGTTTCTATCTGTCTGCGGAGGGCGGCGAGTGGGAGGGTCTATCAATCATTCCCAATCATTTATATTCAGCGGCTCATATCACTTCACTGCGATTGGGAGTGGGTGAGAGTCGGCTCATTTGCATAGGGAAGAGTAACTGTTGAAAAGCTGTCAGAGCAAACAAAATATATGGCTGTATTGATGTATACATTTGGTGTTTTTTGTTCGGTGTGAGGAGCTGAGGATAAATGTGCGTATGCCGTTTGCGTGTGTGGTGACAGATGCAATCTCACTGTCGTGCATGAAAAAAAGGCCTTTTTTGACAACTTCTGCATTGCTTTTGTTGCATTTCTTAGTTGCTTTACACCTGCCTTCCAATGCCACAGTCAGAATTCTTTATAGTGATGTTCGAATGGTTTCATAACAGACGGCTAAAATGAAAAATGCGACTAAGAAATTGTTCTGATCTTTTTAGATTATTGTGTGAGTACTTTGAAAAAATGAATTAAAAGGTGAATTTTTCAGACCTCAGTGTATTGTGAAACTAGTATAAAAGCAGAAAAAAGTGTTTTGTGGAATGAATAGGGGTGTTTTTACTATACAGAATAATTATGAAAACCCTTAAGCTCTTAACTTCTTTAGAACATCTCATCTTTCTTTTAAATTTAGAGACCTATGATTATTTTACAATGATGGGCAACATGGATAAAATAAAATCTCACATCACAGTATATAAAAATTTTATATACGTAATTATATTGATATACATTGTGATGTAGAATATTTTGTGGAAATTCAATTGATAAACTATTCAGAGATGAAATGGCTCAATGGGTCTGTTTTTGTCTGATGTAGAGCTGCAACTGTTAATCGATTATTAAATGAATCACCAACTATTTTGATTGATTAATCTGTTTGAGCAATTTTTTTTTCAAGAAAAAAACCATCAAAATTATCTGTGAATGTATTCTGGTTTCTTTAGTCCTTTATGATAGTAAACTGAATATTTTTGTGTGGGCAAAACCAGACATTTGACGGTGTCATCTTAGGCTTTGGGAAACACTAATCAACATTCTTCACCATTTTCTGATATTTTATAGGCAAAACAACCAATTGATCATTCAAAAAAAGATCGATTAATCTAATAATTGTTAGGTGTGGCCCTGATCTAATCCAGTCAATTAAATGCATGGGAAACCTGGGTGCTTCATCACGTTGATGCAAAAATCCTCTAATTCTAAATGTTTTCAGGGTTGTTTTATCATCTTACACTACATATTGTCATACTGCTCACTCCTGCTGTTTAAGTTTAAAGCTGAAAATCATCATTATTTTCTCTATTAATTAACCTTTTCTTTTTTAGATCTATAATTTAGCCTATAAAATGTCAAAAAAAATGTGAAAAAACACCCGTTGCAACTTCCCACAGCCCAGTTTGATCTCTTCAATTGTCTGTTTTTTTTTCAAGTAACTGCCGAAAATCAATTTACAGGGGTATGTGAGGAAGAACAGAAGCAGCGAATCCTCTCTTTTAGGGCTGCAACTAACAATTATTTTCATTGTCGATTAATCTGTTGATTATTTTCTCGAATATTCAGTGAGTTGTTCGGTCTATAAATTGTCAGAAAAATGTCCACCAGTGTTTCCCAAAGCCCAAGATGACATCCACAAATGTCTTGTTTTGTCCACACCCCAAAGATATTCAGTTTACTGTCATAAAGAAGTAAAGAAACTATAACTACTAAAATATTCACATTTAAGAAGCTGGAATAAGAGAATTTTGATTTTTTTTTTTCCCCAAACAACAATTTTTAAATTTAAAATGACAAAGGTTCTGATTTATCAAAATAGTTATACTTTTACTTTTAGTTATACTTATACTTTTTATACTTTTCTATGTAGTTTATAAAATCTCTGATATTTTACTTATACTTAAAGTCATAGGTGCCTCCTAAATCCAGAAGTTTTGGGCGTATGCTAACATGAGTCGGTCACGTAGAGGAAACGAGAACAAGTTCCTCATTTTGTGATCATTCTTCATCTTCGACACATTGAATGACTGACACAGGCTGCGCTGAGTTTATCCGTTATCCAGTTTATAAAATGGCCTTTTTTTCCACTCTGAAGAATGTCTTTCAAAACAGTGTAACAAAAAATGCGGTCATGCTACACCTTCCCGGTGTCTTCATTTCTTCGTCCCTCACTCTGTCCTCCATTTCTGCCCATTTCTCTCGTACTCTCTCAGTGTGTGACCTTGTGTTCCTTCTGTGTTAGTGTGTGGAAATTGGGCACACCTAACTACAGGGGCTTAAGTATAATCATGTATTTAGCTGCAGAAATGTACTGACGCACTGTTCCTCCCTGGAAAAAGAGAACTCCCAACATTAATTGAGGGATATTACTGTTGAGATCAATTTCCCTGTTTCTGACAGTGATATTCATTCCCTCAGACCTGAACAAATATTTATGTCTGGTTGGAAAAAAAGAGAAAATGACAGTCGGAGAAATCAATATGAAAACTATTCCATCATTTCAGACTTCAGATTTTAAAATACCTGTAAATGAGATGAATGTACATTTTTGATTACGCATACTATAAATTTAAATTTTTTTATACCATTTTATGGCATTTCCTTTCTTTTTAATCTTTTTCATATTTAAAAAAAATCCTAACATAATAAAAATAACACCACGTGACATAAGTACATTTTAGGACAGCTCCTTTTAATCTAAAAAATACAAATAAAAAAGCCTGACCATTTGCAGAAATGCAATCCTACCCATTTGCATGCATCACTTTAGATTTTGTCTAAGTGGTGAGACTGCCAATAGGGGCCAGTGTGTAACCAAGTATAGGGCCTCAGTGAGGCCGGTGTTCATTGGTGGAAGAGGGAGACAGGCTGGGGGGAGCAGGTGGGGAGGACGGAGAGAGGGGGGGGCGCATTGTTGGAGGGGTTATTGTGAAATAGGAAACGGCAAACAAGGCGGTCTTTAACTCTGCTTATAGAATATGTTAAAGTGATGTCTGTGATGCGCCGTGTGAATTATTTGCCTTATCATAAAGTGCATTTATGACGCACGGCCATAAATATGCATCAGTACGAGTGTTTTCAAAATTGAACCTCTCCCCTCGCTTATTCCCCTCCCTCCCCCTTTCTCCCTTCCACCCTCCCTCCTTCTTTTTGCTTCGTGCTAACAACACAAAAACAACATTTTTAAAATGCAACCCACCAGTGGATGTTTTGGAAACATTTCCTATTCCCTCCCCTCTCTTGGCTGCTCTTTCTCTCTCTCTCTCTGTCTCTCCTCCTCTCTTCCGGTAAATCTGCTTATTGTATTATAATGTGGGATGATTTGAAAAATGTTTTGAAGTCACAAAGTAATTAGAAAATTCCACGAATTGGTACGATTGTACTTATAATGGAGGTACTACAAGTGCACACATTAACTGCTCTCTGGCTCCCGCCCACCCTCTCTGTCTCTCCCTGTCTCATCTTCATCATCAAAATCCTGTTTCTAATTTCTATGGATTTCCTGCCAAGAGCAGCCACAGCGATGACCCCCTTAACTCGGACATATAATGTTCTTAATATCCAGATTAAAATTTTTTCTTTAAGCCCTTTCCTACAACATGTGAAATTATTTCTGCAATCAACCACAAAGCCAACCCCGCCCACACCCTCTGTACTTCCCTTTCCCCTCGATTATGGCCTGGCCTCCACAAACACAACTTCTTATGCAGATGCTCTAAATGCACCCAGCCACCCACCCAGCTCTGTACAGCATACACACTAACACACACACACTAACCCCCCTGCTCTTGTCTCTTTGCAATTACTAAGTGAAAGACTGCAATAAAGGTGGCGCTGTACGAGGAGGGCAGTTAATGAAAGAAAGGATTATGGGTAAAGGCAGCATCAAGGGGAGATTAGGAAAGGACGACCAGGCTCGCTGAGACAAAAGATCCTACTGACAAGAGCTGCTTAGAGAGCACACATATCTCAAAACACACACAAATACACACCATCTGCACACTGTTGAAAATGTGCATTCACATATATGTTTTCACAGATCCACATCTGCAAACACATGCGTGAAAGCATACTCTAGTGTACAGACGTGCACAAAACCAGTGTGTTTTACACCAGCCCAGATATGCAAGTGGTGACTGTCTTTTGGGATTGCTTCTTATGGAAAACTACAATTCCAGTGACACATAGCGACAGATCCTACAGTAAAGGATTTAACCAAGATGTTGTCACATAATCCCTGCGAGCTTGGAATTAGAAGCCCTCCCCTCCTCCTGAGTTCAGAATAGTCTTGAGATACTAAGCATTAAAGTTTTCACATCCAGGGAGCAATAGTTGTAGGTGGGGCAGTTATAGAAAGGAAAGAATTATTTCACCTCCAAAGCATGGTGCGAAATACACGGGGTCTCATGGGTCACTAAAGTGCTCACTATGTCCAGTACTTGTTCAAATAGCAAAACATTTATTCACAAATATGAATTGCTGTTGAATGCCTGGTTGTTTCTGGTAAGGCCTTCTTCCGTGGGTGATGCTGCTGCAAATGTTCTGCAATCCAAACATGGTGTAGTTGAGAAAACCTAAGGTTACCCACTACAACCTGAAAAGCAGTGGGTTTTTTTTCTTTCTTTTTTTTTGCTTCGACATCCTGGATAGACCTCAGCATGCCGCCAGAGCACTGATTGCCAACAGGTATGTTGCAAACCGTATTTTTGATCCAATTTAGTAACTGAAACAAATATGGGACCATAATAAAAGCTATAATATGTAACATTTCCACGTTAAACTAGTTTAAAATGCTAGACATATGTTTTATATATTTTGTTGAGTGATGTACTTACATTTATATAATCTCTGGATTATTTTCTTGATTAGCTGATTAGTTGTTTGGTCCATAAAAAGTTGGAAAATAGTAAAGAAAAAATTTTGCTCACTGTTTCCCAAAGCAAATCAATGTAATGCCCTGTCTGTCTTGTTTTGTCCACAACCCAAACCAGAAAAATATTCACATTTGAGAAGCTGAAATCAGATCACTTTCTTTTAAAAAAATTACTCAAAACGATTAATCGATTATCAAAATAGCTTGCGATTAATTTAATAGTCGATTAATGATTGATCAGTCGTTGCTGCTGTACTTACATCATCTCAAATGGTTACAACAATGGTCAACTTCCAGGAATACCCGGGATATGCCGAATACGTCCGAGAGTGAGGAAGGAAGCCAGCGAATGTGACTAAATGTAACATGAATAAATTTAATACATTACCTCGTCTGTGAACACGATTTCTGCCTGTGTGATGTCAGACAGATTTCATCAACAACAGTGGTTGTTTCAAAATGAAAAAAACAGCTGCCACAATCCCATGCTACTTCAGTGTCATCAAACTAAATCTTATCTTAATGTTTTCATGTGATAAAGACCTCTAGCAGCA
Organism: Lutjanus argentimaculatus; assembly: GCA_034769285.1. Classification (NCBI taxonomy): domain Eukaryota; kingdom Metazoa; phylum Chordata; class Actinopteri; order Lutjaniformes; family Lutjanidae; genus Lutjanus; species Lutjanus argentimaculatus. The sequence goes on along the minus strand of JAWZSL010000009.1, from coordinate 21,958,709 downwards.
GAACTCACAAATTTTGTGCTTAATATAGCAGTGTTATTTAGGCTGTTCTACAGGTAAGTCCCATGTGCTTGTGTGTGAGCAGGTTTTCCAGGCTTCCCAGTACCCTGAATGAAACCCTTGGCTGTCCAACAGTACTACCCACCATGAGACAGGCACACGGTCTCTTTAAGTAAAGTGATAAGCACTTCGGCCTCGATGCTGAACAGGGAGCAAATTGAAAGTGAAGATTGCCTTCCCATAGACTTTATCTTTTCCCACTAAAACAGGGAGCGGGCGGCTACGACTACACCTATTGATTTTGCAATTTCAGCAAATTAAGAAGGAGACAGCCGGGCCTATTAGAGAGCTGTCTGTGGCTTGGACTAGCATGGCCACTGTGGTATGTGATGGCGATGCTGAAAGAAAGACAGAGAGAAAGAATGTGTATCCATTTTGGTCTGTTGTCTAATTATGTTATTTAGCATGATGTATATGAATAAGTATATGGCACTCATCTCTTGATTTCATGGTATATAATAATGCTGTATGTCACCAGCAGCTGCCACAGCAGGCAGGCAGAGGCATATTGCACTGATGTATAAATATAACACTAAGCAATCAGGATGAATGAATTACCTACGCATGTGGCCAGCCTCAGATTTCAGTAATAAAAGAAGCTAAAGGCCAATCTGTACTGCTCTAATATCCACAGTAATATCCACTGCAATATGAAGAGTAATGAGAGGAATAAAAATTTCTGTAAGGGCGAGAGAAAGAGGTGCAATTCAATTATATACATCAAATAATGCAAGCTTCTATAAATGTGCTGTTGGTTTGCACATATATAGTGTACAGTATATGACCTCGGTGCTGCATTGTGAGTGTTTTAGCTGTAATGTTTCTGAACGGAACAAGAGAAAGCACAAGGTTTGTTCACCAACAGATTCAGTTTTTTTTTCCCCCAAGGAAGCAACCATCCAAGTGCACTAATCCGTGATATACATTTATCGGCAGGAGGTGAATTTTTCTCAATTTTCAATCTGATTGTGTTATCAGCCTATATGACTTCCATATTGGAGTTTTAATATGGGAAATTCAATAGGAGCAGTGATGGATGATTTCTCTGGTAAAGGGTGCACATTTTTCATACTGATAGCTTTTTGGGTCCTCTAAAAATGATGAAATATGAGTTTTTTTTATTGATCATTAGTCTCAGGACTGCACCTGCTTCACCAATTTGTTTCCAATCAAATTGGCATTAAGATTCATATTTGGCATCACAGCAGCAAAATTTTCTCATTATTCATTTGATAACGAGCGGGAATTACAAAGACAAAGAGCAATACAAGACACCCAATTTGTTCAATTTCCTCTATTGTGATTATTTTTTAATGTTTTTTTCCTCAGCCTGTTTTACATTGAATTTTAAACTGCTGCCCTCAGGCGTTAGGTGCGTATAGAGAAGGAGAAATGAAATTCTTGACCACTTTGCTTACTGAAGGTGCAAAACGGTTTTACAACCCACCCTGGGATATAAAATAAGCTAATTGGGCCTGGTGTGAATTAATTCCTATTTGCTGTACAATGTGCTTATTCTATATGTATTAGACATGTACAGTATGTGTGTGCGTGTGTGTGGAAAACGTGTCAAAGAATAATTGGGAGAAGTGAGGAGAGCATGAATGGGAGGCTTCCTCTGGCAACTCAACATGGGAATCACAAGCTAATTCATTGATTGCCCCTTGGAAGAGACGGCTGCTAATTGTTAGGTAATTAACATGGCAAGCTGTAATTATGTTCGCCTAAGGACCCGATTAGTGTTTCTGCATGTCTTATGGGCGCTGAGGGGCTGTATCTGTGTGTGCGTGTGTCTAAGCCTATCTGTTGGCTCGAGGACAGATGGCACATTGTCAAAAGCTGACATGTTTTGTTTTCCCTGATGTGTGTGTGGAGAGAGGGAGAGAGCAATGTACAGAGAGAGGAGACGAGCTGCGCCCAGGGACTTGTCCTTTTGTTTCAGCATTGTTAATTAAGTGCTAATTGAGTGTAATTATTTACATCATCACACACAGCGAATGGAGATGTCAAGTGGCAGTGGCACAAAGGCAGTTGGTGGGAGGTTGGCAGCTGAGAGCCTGCAATCTGTTGATGCCTGCATGGTTACAAGCCTCTGGCAGCTGAAAAGGAACAATTAGCAACAAGCTGAAACCTCATCCACCAAACTATGCCCAAAAATATTTGTGCATACATACAGTGATACGCTTCAGATGCTCCCTTTTCACTCACAAAATGTATTTTTTTAAGAACTTTTTTCGATTAACAAAATGTAAAAAAAAAAGGTTTAAAGGACAATATGTAACAATTGCAATCCTGCAGTCTAAATAGTGCGTTGGAGCCATAGACGGTATATAAAATAGTTTGAAATCCTATTTAATATACAATCTATGCTTAAAGTGAGTTGTTTCACTTGGCCCCCGCCTCCCCAGATTCAAGGAAGCTCAGGCAGGCTGCAGGAACACTGCAGGAGCATAAGACGAGTCAACATTGTAATTTGACAATAACAAGCAACAGCAAGTCCTACACTGTAAGTTGATCAGCTGTTTATAAGCCCACTGCTACAAAAATACAAAGAGTGGAGTTGGAGTTCAGTAAATGGCTGCCTTACTACATGCTAGACTCAATTTTGCTCGCTTTAACAGTTTTAAACCTCTACTCCTTTATTAATGATTTCTTACAACTCATACACGACACGTACTCATCCGGCGAATATGCGGCATAAATTTGAACTCTAATTAATGAGAAATGGGCGAACAATAACACAAGTTATGAACCAGAATAGAAGTACACAACAGCTGTAGCATTTTTGTCAGAGAAGCGAGTATTTCAATGTAGCATCTTTTCCTTAATCTCTCATGACGTATCATGGTCATTTTATAATTTATTACAGTAAATGTATCACAGGTTTCTTTCTCCTTTAATGTGTCTAATGCAAAGTGTAGAGACAAAGAGAGAGTGGAGGGTGTGATGAAGAGGAAAAGAGGGCGAGACAGAGAGTGACATTGATCAGTCAGGAAGAGAATGAGATGAGGCAGAATCTAGTGTGTTAACACCTACAGCTAATCAACATGACAGAGTTTAGACTTGCCCTAGAAACAACACATACAAACACAGGAGGGCACACACACATCCATGCTCTCACGCACACGCATGCAGATTCTCACAACCTGAGTGAGCTAACCATCACCCTCAGTTTAGAGTCAGACTCTTACAGAACATGTAGTGTAATAATGTGTCTGAGTACACATAGACCTACAGTATGTATGTAAAACAAGTTTGAATGTTAAAAACCACCTCACACCACTCACATCCTCTATATCTTCATCAGAAAATCACTGAACCCTGAGTCAAATTTGGCAGCAGCTGGACTCCTTTCCTCTGGTTTTGTGAAGACAAATGAACGGCAATGAATCTTGATCATTTTCTACCTCTGTCTGCGCATAAACACCTCAAAGGCCGCAGAAGGCAGAGCAAGCATTGGTTCGATGGTTGTGTGAAGCATGAAGAACATGGAAATCTGAATAGTCGCGACCCTCAGTAACAAAGACAAAGTGTGCCCCGAGACAGGAGAACGAATGTCACTTAAATATGAGTTAACAAAAGGTCACTTAACAAGCAGCCAGAATAAAACAAAACCCAAGGGTCTTAACAGACACGCATCACGCAGCGTTTTTAGAACATAGTGTTTATTTTTGAAGAATCACAGTCAAGCAGCTGTGACATATTGCTGTTTTTAGAGTTTAAATGTATTAAGAGGGAGCCAGCCTATATCGATGTTGTAAATCAATATTGCTGGAGAGGCGAGCTAATGCTGTGCTATCAAGTGTTCCATTCAAAACTTACACATTTTAACAGGCTATGTGCTGAGCAGCAGCAGCACACCTCCTGACAGAATATTATCTTCTGGTGCTTTTTATGTAGTTTAAATAGTTTTCAAATGTGTAAGTTTTGGGGGCAATTAAAAGTTTCCATTCTGGGGAAGTTGTATCAGACAGTCTATTTAAAGGCAAATCAAATGCCTGAGATGACAAACTACCTTTTTGTGACTCATCTTGCTCATTTGATGTTTGTCTTGAAAGACAAAAGAGGACCAAATTTAGCTTGTCTCCCTAATTTGCATGCAATTTGTAACTTTTTGCGGCAAGAGCTATTGTGTAATTTCAAAGTTCAGTGTTAGATTACGGAACCATATAAGAAAAAGAAAATGCTTTGCTTAAACGCACACAGTTTGGCCAAAACGCTGCAGCTTGCTGTCTGCTGACAGCCTTGTGATCAAGACTGAATAGTGAGCAGCGAGAGCAAATAAGGACTACTCCATATTCAGTATGTGTGCTTGTGTGCATGCATGCATCAGCCCGCGTGTGCATGTAAGTGCTTAAGTGTGTGTGTTTGTGTGTGTAAGAGCTTAAGTGTGTGTTTGTGGGTGTGTGAGTGTGCAGAGGGGGTTAAGCAGTGGGGTATTCTCGCCTCTGGTCAGAGGTGGAATTAATTTTAGCTGGCAGTCCCACGCTGCGGTCATTTGGTTTAAAGGGAGGTGTTATTATCCTGATTTGGCCGTAACGGCTGGGGATTGGATACCCAACTGGCAGCTAGACACTCTCCTTTAAAGACAAAGGGGCTGGAGACTGTGTGTTCTTTTATGACTGAGGGATAAATAAAAGAGTGGAAAACCAGCTAGACTGGAGTGTCTTTCAATCAGACTGATATTAAAAAACTGGTCCTAACAGAAATCTAACACACATTAGTTTAACGTCTATAACCATAAGTTGGAAGGAATATGAAAATTAAAATGTTGTGATCCAGCAGAGGACCTTTTTAAAAGATATAACTGCCGTGTTGCAGTTAGCAGTTCTTCTATACAGTCTGTTTTGCAGTAAATTGCAGATGACAGTGCAGAAAAGTAATTTAGGATTAATGAATAACAAGGTACGTCAATAATTACAATCAGATACTAAGCAAACTGTGATTAAGTGTGTGTATGTGGGCCACCAAGTGTTGAATAAAATGCAGCAGAACTGAAGACCATTACAGCCACATGGATGCACACACACACACACACACAGACACAGACAATGTACTTACTATAATCAGAGATGGTGGTTATAAAGTAATTGTATTGTATATTCTTCTGAATGAGCCTAAGCCCCGATTTCATTAAATCAAAGATCTATCTCATGACAGAAATACCCAAATGACCACATACCCCATTTTAAATACCAGCCATCTGCCAAGGAGGGCCTTTTCAGCGGCCCAATCATTTGCATAACCAAAAGATGATTATTTTTCCCCTATGAAAGTTGAAATGACTGAATAATTATAATGTAGTGGATTAGAATGAGGGAAAAAACATGCCTTGATGTCAGAGAAGATTGCTGAGTAGTCACTATAATCGCTGCTTAGGTTTTTAATCAGAGTGAAATATGGGCCATAAATTATTGCCTTTCATGCAAACTTGTGTTTTTGCACCGGCGCATCACAAATCTAATTTTTCAGCATTTTTAAGAGGCTTAAAAGACAGTTATTTTTGTTCAGGGGCTCTGAATTAAAAGTCGTTCGGGTATACTTTCACTCGTGGGGATTATGTTCCATACTGTAAGGTTTTTCTCAGAGCTACATTATAAACTCAAAATAACCTGCCCTTGCTGCAGCACAACTGCCTGTGTTTCATACATGCCAGCCAACTGAGATACAAACATAAAGCACATGACATGGACCTTTAACTCGCAGCTCACATTGTGTAATACCTGGAAACCTTCATCTTAATATCCTAAAGGAGTGTACTTTGCTAGACTGAACGTATTGCATCACTCTAACTCATAAAAGTGTGTGCTGTTAAATCTCACAGCTGATGTACGGTACTGTACGGCGGTGTGGTGTGAAAAAGACGAACTCATACATTTATTTAAAATACCTTTCAGCCAGAAAGTGAAAGATAGTTTTAATATTACAAAACACCTCGGGATTCAGCCGCTAAGATAAGATGCTTTGAGGCTGGAAAAGAAAAACGGCACACATACGTACAATGGGTTTATCTATGAGCTCCGTTCTTGCTGCTCACACGCTAAACACAGCAAAGTCTATGATGCCTGCGCAGCCCTTATCCTTAACAAAGCAGCAAAGCCAATCCATTGTGCCGGATCCATCTGTAACAAATTCATACATCCATATCGACACACCAGGAAACAAGACACCCAAGGAGAGAGGGATAGAGGGATGGACAGAGATGGAGGGATATATTTCTCCTTGTCTTTTTGTTTCGTTTGGGGGTATTAGTAATCAGAGTCCCCCCTTAGTCTTTACAGCTGCAAATTGCTTTGCCACCTCTTCCCCCAGCAGTCTGTCCTGCCAAATCCGCCCATGATGTATCATTATCACAACTTTGGGTGGAAATCCATAGAATCAATAGGTTTGTCAGGGAAACTCACGCCTGGGATTGCTTACATGCTGTGAGGCTTGTTCGTGCACTAGTCAGGCCTATCCTGCCACAGGCAATAGCAGAACGAGCCACATATAGGTATGTGCGGGACGTACATGAACGCACACATTCGCACAGGCCTGCATGCACATATGCAAACAAACAAACACAAAGCAGTAGCACAAGGATTCATCTGCGTTCTGAGAAAAAAATATGCTAACTAGAACCATAAAAGGTACTTTGTCTTGTCCCCACTGGAGAACCCTTCTTGGTTCCTGGTAGAACCTTTTATAGAGGTTCAACTTGGAGCCCTTTCTGAGAGTTCTACCTGAAACCCAACATAAGGGCTTATACCTAGAACATCTGTGAAAGGTTTTACCCAGAACCCCCTATGAGAGGTTCTACAGAGAACACTTCTATGATATATTAGTTTCACCCAGAACCTTCTATTCTATTTTATTCGAGAAACTTTTTATATTCTAAGTTTAATCTGAAACACACTGGGGGTTCTCCCAGGAACCTTTTCTATTCCAAGGGGGTTCTATGGTGAACCCATTTATATTCCAGTGTTTTTATCTGCAACACAAATTCTATAGAGAACCTTTTTATATTCCACGGATTTTATGAGGAACTCACCCAGAGAGTTCTGCAGAGAACCCGTTTATATTACTCGACGAAAGAGTTCTAGATCTCAACAATCCTTGAAGAACTGTTTTTGCCAAAACGGGCCCTTTGGATGAAAAAGGTCCTTAATTGAACCTTTAGTCTTACAAAGAACCCTTGACAACCTTCCTGCAAAAAAAGTTCTTTTAGGAGCAAATGGTTCTGGGTAGAACCTCAGCCCTTCAGGAAGAATGCTTTTGGAACCCTTAATTCTGAGAGTGAATCTATGCATGTGTCTATGTGTTTGTCTCTGTATCTGTCTATCTGTCGGTCTGTGTCCGGCCTGTCTGCCCTTATCTTTGCCTATCTGTCTGTGTTTTACTTCATTAGTCGAGCTGGTCAGCAGGAGCTGGACTGACGTCTCTTCCCATGTAATTACTGTCCGGTAAACAGGTCAGAAGGGTAGAGTCCAGCCGCAGCTGCTGCAGCTTTCAGCGGCTCACACACATATACACACATGCGCGCGCACACATGCACGCACAACTACACACACAGGCTGTGGGTCCTGAGCTTTCAGAGTGGTATTGATTGGTTGGGCTGTGACATCTCCTAAGCCATGTCACCCCTGTGAAAGAAGCCTCCAAATTGACCAATAATAAAGTGGTGGAAGTTGTAGTGGCACTCTCCTGGGAGCTGTCCGTGTGGACTGTGTCACTATGTGTGTTTGTGTGTGTGTGTGTGTGTGCGTGTATGGGTGGGTGACGCATGTGTCTGTGTATGTATACTGTATGATTGTGTGCGTAGTGGATTTATGTATGTGCCCTTTTTATTTGCTGTCCCCATTAACACCACAGTGACCGTCCCTGTTTGAACACATTTTATTGTAGAGATTAAAACAGAATGAAAGTTTCATATCACAATTATAGTGACCAAAATTACCATAGCTACCACTATTATGGCATTGTTAAAATGTGCTGACAATGATCAAAAAGTACTGATACACACGCTGAATTCATTTCACCAAGTTTTATTCCGAGAACCTCTCAATGATTTGAAATGGCATCGTCCTTTGCATAGGGGTGTAAGAAAATATTGATATACCTGAGTATGCGATATTATCTTTTGTGATACTGTATCAATTCTCAAAAACACTGTATCATGATATTTGGGTACATGCTTAGATTTGTGGTTTTAGTGGTTCAATTTGTGTTGCGTTTAAACCCATGATTGTGAAAAAGCCGTGCTGTCATTTATGTTAACCCTTCTGATCGCATGAAAAAGTAAACTTTTTAACTGATTTTATTCATATGGTGTGCATACAGTTTTCCTAAAACTAGATTTTAAAAATAGCAATATATCGCTGCCTACAGTATTGCACTATATTGCAACATTAAATTGTAACCCTTGTTTTGTGATACGTATTGTATCACCAGATTCTTGCCAATACATGCCCCTACCTTTGCAATGTCAGTGTTTCCACTGATGCAAAACAAAACCACGTTGCTGCAGCGCCTGCTTCTGAGAGACTGTGGCCAACTTTTGATGATGCTGGACAGTATTTAACATGAGTTTTCCAAAGCTCAGTAATCAAACACGATTTTTAATGATAATTCAGGTTTGAAATGCTAATTGTTTGGATTTTCAGAATCAGAATTAGAATAAATGTAACTGAGTGTGTTAAATGGACATATTATGTCGATTGCAGGCCCCTGAATTAAATTAAATCAAAGTCATATTGTGGCAAACTGTGTGACATGAGCAAGTATTGTGTAGTTGTCCAAAGAATCAATATAATATTGTGTTCTTTCTGTTATTTATAAAGAGAATATAAGAAATTTACCAAAATTCAGACTAACTAAACATAATGTGAGCAGCTTCTGTTTTTTTTTTTTTTTTTTTTTTTTGTGATGCCATTAAACACTCCCCTGTCGCTATAAGATGTTACTGGATGTGGTGGCAGCAAGTTGTGTTTGAGCAGAGGATGGCAGGGTTTCCATCTCCACTGATGTGGGAAACTGTGAAAGAAATCTGGTGACGTGATTACGGACACAAACTCTGCTCTCACCAGAGTTTCATTTAATGTATGCACACGAGGGTAAGAATCAAACGCCTTCCCTTTTGGTCCCTAATTTAACCGTTCATTCTGAGCATGTCATTATTACACTTTCCCAAGCGGCTGCAGCAGTGTACAGTACACATTATGCAAATGTACTCGGCTATACTCCCTTCAAAGCACATGTGAAAAAGTGCACATTTGAACTTGAATGTATATAAAATGGAGCTTTTATGATCGTATGGCGTATGCGTTTCAGTTGAAATAAGAATACATTTAAACAGAAATAGCTCGTTCACAAACATCGGCCATGTTTCCACTTGACCCTTTACATTTTTATTCCATGTACAACTTTGTTTTTTTGTTGAACTTTGTGTTATGAATAAAAAAAAACAAAACACTGTTGTATTAAAGTGAGAAACATGAACAAATTGGAGATTAAGATGTTTTCTGGACCCCTTTTACCCCCTCCAACCCCATTCTACCTCCCTAAATAGGTATAATAATGTGAGTCTTTGATGGTCTGACACGATGATTACAGTTTCACACTGTTGACATTTGTTATATTTTGCAAATAAGCTTTTTCTCTTTATATTTTGAACGCTCACTGTTGAGACCCTTCATTTACTGAGTCATGAATCCTCACTTTGAGAGAGAGATCAACCTTTATACAAAATAAGTGTTTGTGCGTGTGTGTGTGTGTGGGCATACGCGTTCCAACACCAACCTCATTATGGCGCCGCTTTATGCACAAAGACTGTGGGGTCACATTGATTTGACTCCCTGGAGTATTAGCATGGGATTACAGCAGTCAACAGGCCTTCATTGATGTGTGTGTACGTGTGTGTGTGAGTAAGAGAGATGAGAGAGATGAACCAAGGGTAATTAGTCCATAGAATAGTCCGACATGCTGCGTCTCTGCCATGGAGAGTGTGTGTTTGTGAGTGCGTGTATGTGTGTGTGGCTGTGTGAGTGCGAGGGCGAGTGTATTTGTGCGCCCTCATTAATTCTTTGTACTAATACAACCACCACCCTGCTTGAAGTGTTAGACTCTTTGAGAGCTTCTCATCTTTATGATTTAACACTTTGATCTGAGAGTAGGATTGTGTGTGGGCGGGGGGGATGTTAGTTAATGTTAGTGCCTGTGTGTGTCCCTTTGTATTAACTTGTGTGCGATAGTGTTCTTGTGGATGAATATGTGTGTGTGAGTGTTATATCTTCACCTGTGTGTTACCATCAGAAAGAACCCAACAATTCACAATCAGCTTGTCCACGGCGTGCGCGAGTGCACGTGTGTGTATAATGACAGCCATTTCAAACACTTGGTGGATTACTCATCATCACAATTTGCATAACTTTGAAGTATTCATAGCATTAGCGAGGCAATTACAATAATTAACATGGGAATCCATGTCAATGGGCCACAGCCACGAGGCAAGTGCAATTACAGCTATGCTAATTAGGGTTTGATTAAGCTTTTAAAGAACAATCGGCTTATTTAACTGAACATATTCAAGAGGCTGTAGAGACATCGAACACCCCCTCCGCCCCCCCTGCACACTCACCCACACACACTCCTGCCTGGAGTACTCTCACACACCCGCCTGATAGTTTGAACACATGCACGAGTACACACACATGCATATGCACGTAGAAAACACACACACATGCGTACATAAATATGTAGAAGCACCAGGTGTGCAAGGTGGTGGACTCACACACACCTCCCTGTCCACGCTCCATCTACACACCAAATCCATGCCCTCATGCACACACACAGACACATACACACACACACACACATGACTGCACACTCGCTGTCCCCCCTCCTCTCCCTCACTCCTCCTCCTTTTGTTTTGTCCGCCAGTCGTTCTTCCCAGACAAGAAGACAGGATGTTTTTTTTTCATTGAACAAGAACAATTTGCTGTCTGATGTTGGAAGCCTCATTGTAGTGACGGGGCCTAAATTAAAGTGTGGGCTTATTAAAGCCGGTGTGTGTGTGTGTGTTTGTGTGTATGTGTGTGTGTGTGCATGTGCATGTGCTCCTGACACTGATCCGCCCAATAAACTCACTGTCCGTGACTAAGAGTGCGCTCGCAGCAAGACAGACACAATTGCCTGTTAAGTCAGTGTTGCTTTTATTGGGCCTCCCTGAACAATGCCTTGATGTGTGTCACGGCTCAAACCAACATCAAGACACACCAAGATTATTTTAATGAATTAAGGTGCCCTCCTCTCTGCTGCGAGGGCATTTTCTGATTGGTGATCAATGTGCACCTTTTGCACCTTTTTACAAATATGTTCCATTTTGCCAGGTCGTCTGTACGTCTCTATTTTCCCTCAAAATTCGATTTTTCACAGCTGGATGAAACACTGTTTTCAAATCATTTTAGAGCTTGTTTTAACCTGAATGGAAAAGTGATTCAGACTCCTTTTCTTCATTGAAATCCTTCCAGTCACAACAAAAGCCTGTTGCTCTTGGAGGAGCAGCGAAGAAAGAGTTTAGCTAACTGTTTAATTCAATTCCACTGTTAAAGGAGAACAGCATACCTCCTCACTGGGTAGAGCCAGATGCTTTGGTCTCTACAACTCAATCCTATTTGACCCAAGCCCGAGCTGAGGTCTCTAAACCTTTTTTTTTTCACAATGCAAATGAGTAATTTAATCTTTTATCACGGGGCCAGGGCTCATTAAAATATATTGCTTCTTTTGTCCAGTGGGGACCTGCCAAAAACAGACCCCTGGCCTGTTTTTTTCATCCAAACTCACGGCCGAAGCCAACTCTTTAAAATGACCTCTTAAAAATAAGGATTTTATTTTTTCTGTTGAGGAGATTCTATTGTCACAATCACATTGAAAGTAAATCAAAGCTGGAAAAAATGTGACTGATGGAGTCAAATTGTCCGTCTTATGGTCTGAGTCAGTCTGGGTCAGCTAGTCGATGAATGTCACTCACTGCCATGTCAGGGTCACTATAGAGCAAGTAAAGAGGTGCCTTGGAGAGTCCATAATAACCATTGACAAGAGGAGTGCTGTTTATTTGTTATGACACACACACGAACAAGCACACACAGCGTACCTGTACATACACGGTTCATACACACACAAACACACACATACCGAGTACCTACATTCAGCCTATATCCATCTCTGCTCCCAAGTTGCCTTTTGAGATCGGTTTGGTGAGACTGCGTGTGTGTGAGCCAGTCTGAGGTATGTGTGTGTACATACTGTATTTCCATATGTGTGTGTGTGTGTGGCTGTGCGGTTGTACAGCTATCATCATTACCCTAGTCAATACCCACATGTCCACGTATTGATCACTCTATCGATGAGCAATGAGGTATCTCAGGCTGCACAGAGCCGTGGATCTGTTTAGACTTTTACTGAGACCACACAGAGAGATCAGCTCGAGTTCAGCTAAAGATCACCTCTAGGGCAAGATTATTGGCTCTTAGACGGCTTTACAGGCAGCATTAAATGCACATCTGATTACACTGTATCAAATAAAAATGCATATTATTTCATGTGCATATATTTTTTTAAGATTATTTGTTGCTCTAGATGTTTGTAAGCTAGAGGGTTTAATCTCACGCTGGCTGCTGATCAAAAGTTTGTTGCAGCTGAAAGTGTAAATTATAAATCAGACTTGTGTGCATTCATTATAAAACCACAGTCTGTCTGTCCTGATGATGAGCTTATAATCTTTTCTGTTTCTATTGAATCATCTTTATGGAGGATTTCAGCTGGTCCTTAAATCTAAAATCTAATGATCTGAATTTTTGGCCTCGAAATATCTTAAATATGATTTTGACAAGTCTTTAAAATTGTTTGATTTACATCATGAAGATTATTGTCACTTGCATAAATTTGCACTAACTGCACACTGATCAAATCTGGTTCCACTTAAAAATGTAAGTTCCCCTGCTGCCTTAAAATGTCAGTTATCTCAACATGGGTTGAATTATTGGTTTAAAGTTGTCTTATGAGTGTTGAAAATGTAAAACCAATTGAGTTAAGTTAAGCAAACTTGAGAAATCATGCAAGTGTAATAAGCTCATGATATTAAGTGTAATTAACTAAATGTACAGGGGTAGAGAAAGAATTTGATGCTGATCTAAACTGTGGTTAATATTGTTTTCATTAGTATGAAAGATACAACTATGATTTATCTTAACGTGTAAAATACACACAGCAAATTTCTGTTTTCTTCAAACTATAAGACAGAAGGGTCAAGTTTCTTTCAAATCTTAATTTAATGAGTTGAGTGGACTCACAGCAGATCTTAATTTGACTCAAAAGCATTAAAGTCACAACAGCTCATGTTTTACAAGTTCTGAAGTGGTCTGAAAATAAAAACTAAAAATTTTAAAGAAATTTAATAACTTGAGAGTTTTAAAACACAGTGAAGTTAACAAGAAAAGTTTAGTTGATTCTGCACAATTCCTGTATGATGTTTTACAGTGCAGTCTCACTTTTAAATGTGTTTTAGGGGAAAATTTGTCTTGATCACGCTGTAACAACTGCAAATCGAAACCAGCATTGAATGTAAGCTGTGCTGTCCAGGAGCACACCCAGCTAGGAAGGAAAAGACAAGGTTGTACATTATGTCATTTGGATTTCATGAAGTGGTTAATTATTATTAACTTACTTTTTTTTGCTAATATGGATGAAGTCGGTCTTAAATTAAGTTTGTAATGGTCTTAAAAATCTTAAATTTAACTTGTTGAAACCTGTTATGGATCATCAGTCTGCTGTCAGAGACAGTAAGTACTTGTTGTTGACTAACAAAGGAAGGCGTTTATATACATACATACATTCATACGTACATAGATGTAAACATACTTTTTTAAATAGGTCTTTGAGTACCACAGTCACAAACCACAGTGTAAAGTTAAGTAATAAAGGCTGATCTGACAAACATGCTGTACAGGAGGCCTATATTCACAAAGGGTCAATTTTTTCAGACACATGCTGTAAGTTTAATTTGAAGGCCACCCTGAGTTGGAGACGTCATGCTTATTTTAAGCCGGGAGTTCTTCATCTTCTTCAGCCCATGCCAGAATTAGAAGTTTAGTCTCTCACCCTGAAAAGCAGGCTCATTAAAACATATTACTACTCTTGACATGTGGGAACTCACCAGCAGCAGGACCACGGCCCATTTAACTCCGAGCCAGAGTTCATGGAGCCGATAGACAGTCTCCATGCATAATTAACATACTGAACATACTGTATCTGATTCTGTTAAAGATCTGCTGCCTGCTAAGCTTGAAAATGATTGCGTTTGTACTGTATATTTTCTGCTTTTGTGCCTGCACATGCAAGCTCTAAAAAAGAGCTGCCATGACAACAACACCCATTGGAGTAATGCTTTATGCAGAAACATGTATCATTTTACTTCAGTTGTTAGTTTTCACCTCTTTATAGAATTTTATTATATAAAATCAGCTAACAACTCATGAAACAGTTAAAAAAAAAGAAGGTTCTAGTTGTTAATTGTCATACAGTTGTTTATCATATGAACTTACTTTTAGATTTTAGGCGTTAGTCAACAACCAATAATTAATGTGAAAGTAGAGCCAAAAGGTCAGAGCCTTAAAAACAAGGAAAAATTATAACAGGAACAGGTGTGAGAACAGGAGGAGGGTGTGAAATTATATGTTGTTCAGTGGGGAAGGTAGTGGCTTCCTGAAAATAAACTCTTTGATTTCTTTGAGGCTAAAAATTTAGTCTTAATTGCAACAAGTAAATCTGCACACAACCTGATCGTGGTTGCCTGTTAATGGTGTGTGTGTGTGAGTCCATTCGTGGGAACGAGCTACTACAGTAGTGTTGAGATTTTAAACTGCTGGTGGAAATTGTGTCACTTTGAGTATTTGTTGTCTTTTTCCTCTGACACAGTATGTGGAGATTGTAATATGGGATTATAGATTTTGCATTTATATAAGACTTCATCCAGTTTTAATCCAAATATATTGACATGTGCACAGTGCTCGAATTTAAGGATGTCCCATCGAGCTGCAATAAATACTACTACATTATGAATTGATTTATTAAATCAATCGCCAACTGTTCTGATAATCAATTAGTCAGTTTGAGTCATGATTTAAGAAAAATTAAATGTATGTATGGTTTTGTTACTTCATTTATGACAGTAAACTCAGTATATTTAGGTTATGGACAATAAAAGAGTTGGAGCCTTAATGTCCTGTTATCCCAGGGACAATAAAAAATAGCACATGGGACACAAAGATATGGTGTCTGGGACAATTCTGGGACAGTAACAACAAGAACAGCTATGGTGATTTTTTTTATTCTGATAGAAGTGCAGGGAAAAA
The DNA here is from genome assembly GCA_034769285.1 of Lutjanus argentimaculatus. Lineage (NCBI taxonomy): Eukaryota > Metazoa > Chordata > Actinopteri > Lutjaniformes > Lutjanidae > Lutjanus > Lutjanus argentimaculatus. Next base: position 21,943,263 of record JAWZSL010000009.1, on the reverse strand, counting down.
CTAACATGGCAACTTTCAGCAACTTCCGTGATGGACTGGAATGAGTTCATGAAATGAAGTGAGTTGCTGAAATGAAATTAATAAACTATATTGGCAATTATGTAGAATGAGAAAAGACGATGGCCAGTAAGTCTGGGACAGTTGAAAGTGGAATTTGGGACAGTTGCAGGACACAGAGGGAAATGATTAATTTTGAGTCCTGCATGTACATAGACACACACGTTTGACGACTTTTTACCCAAAATAACACATTCAGTGGATTTTATTCTGTTTACTGCGGCAAATGCAAGACAACCCTGCAAGCGTACCAGAGTTGTGCTTTTTCTGAACAGTTTACATAGAATTATGTGATGTGTGAATGTTAACAACACATCATAGAGTACATTTCCATGACAGCATTGTAGCATAATGTGTGTCAACATAGTCAGTTTGTCTGAGCGTAAAAAAAAAAAAAAAAAAAAAAAAGCCTGCAGGCCTTTTTCTCCCTCTCCAGCTTTCAATTTCTGACCCCCCCATCCTCTTTACCATCACTCTCCCTTCTCCCTCCTCCACCCCTGCCCAGGCCCCTCCTCCTCCATCCCCCCAGGGTGTCCTGAGACCCTTCATTACTGTCGCCATGGTAACACCTCAACCATTTGACAGTGGTCCCGGACACTCCTCCCCACCCACCCATCTTTTTTTTTTTTTCCTGACTCCTTCTTCCCTTCTGTCCTTGTCTTCTTCCCCTCTTTTCTCTTCAGTCCCCCCATCCCCTCCCCTCCCCTCCCCTCCATCCCCTTCTTCCCCCATCCCAAACTCCCCTCCTGCTCCTCTCAAAACATGGCTTCCGGACAAAAATCACCAAATCACAGCGGCAAGTGGGGCATATGATGATGGGACGACCCCCTGAGGTTTTTCCTCTCTCCCCAACCACTCCTTAAATGGCTGGAGCAATCATAACGTCCTAACACTTTGAAGTCAAGTCCCAATTCCACTCTTTTTTACTTTCTCTGTCTGTCTGTCCGTCTGCCCGTCTGTCTGACTCCCTTTTTCTTACACGCTCTCCTCCAGATTCAAATTGGCAGACGTGCGGGCCTATATTGCCATGACAGAGGGATGTCGTGCCGACTATTTCTGAGTCAAATCAGTCGGCATCCAATTAAACATGGGAATATTGATCTCATGCCTCATTTCTGAGGATTAGTCTTCCCTTTGAAACATGCTCTGTTTGAAACACGGCGATGATGAAAACACACACGGACACACACGCGCAAACACACACACACATAATATACATGCTGGGAGACACGAGCGCTGTTGGCTGTCAGCCCTCCAGGTGTGACATGCTGATCGCGTGTCATTACGGCTCGCCTTCACGTTGGCGACAGTTGATGGTGTCGACGTGAGATTTAAGGCCACCCCTGTTGCTGCTGCTATGCCAAGCTCATGCATGCACACACACAAAACACATACACACACACCAGGGTCAGATCAGTTCTCCCTGGCCACCTCTGTGCTCTGTAGCAATGTTTTAATCATGATCGGGTTTTGTTTGTAATTATAAACACTTCGAGACGCCCATATCAAAGAGCTTCATAGAATTCAGGCCTATGGGTATCCTTGGTTGCTTTTGAAAAATGCACACTGCCCCCCTCCTCACACACACACACACACACCAACAAACACACACCACTCACACACTTCACTTCAAAAGCAGACCCTTCTTTTTGAGCTGTCTGCGTGGCTTTTGCATACACCTTAAAGGCCTTTTGCCCAGAGCAGCAAGGTCAACACGAGTTGTTTGTGCGTGTCGTGTCGAGCTGTCCCCTGGGCTCATCTGCTTCAGAGGCCAGGGCCCCCGCTTTTTTACACCGCAAGTGCCCCATCCTTCAAAGTCAACCCCGCACATCTGAGAGAAACAAGACTTTGAGGGCTAAAGTTACAATCAGCAGGAATTAATGGAATAACTTAAATTTAAACAAACAGTATCTGAACAGAACGTTGGCAACTCACAGGTTAAGTGATGTTTCACGGTGATATCTTGAAGTGGAGCCCTATTACTAGCCGACATAATCTTTAATCCTGCTGTTTACAGTACCGACTCCCTGAGAGAGAGCAGGAACATGCAGGCCACTGTAATAATGACGATATCCTGTGGTTTATCCTTATCCCTGTCATTATCAAACTCATCAGCTGAATGCCAAGCTAAATTTAACATTTTCATGTTAAGATGCAGTTATTTAATCTTCAATCCAAATAATAATAATAACGTAAAAATAACCTAAATCCTTTTCTACCCTAACCTAACAATTATTTCATATGCTTGTGCACGGGGATAAAGGTCAAATTTGAGACAAGGGAAATGAAATGAAGTGCATCTTAAAATTAAAGTGGAAATTGTCTTTTTTTCACCCTTCACCATTAATCCTTATGTTGTATAATACCTCAAACACATAAACTTTCAGTAACTGTATAGCCTGCTCTTTAAAAACAGTAACCCTCTTAAGACGACATATTGTTATTTTCTGCGTTTCTGCTGGTCCTTAAAAAGTTTTGTTTCAAAGAGTCTCGAGTTAGCATGTCATTTATTTCGGTCTTGATTTTAAATGTGTTTTTGGGAAAAATGTATATTCATCACTCTGTCACAACTACAAATCAAAACCAACATGAAACCAGGAACCACTAATGCGAACTATGCAGCCTGGTCAGAATTTCTCTGAGCACAACCGGCTTCAAGTGTGGAAAGGACACGGTCTTACATTGCGTGATTGGGATTGGTTGAGTTCACTTAGAGGTTAATTAATATCAAATTAATTATTATTATTAATAAAAGATTAATTAACATACTTTTTGCCAATGTTAATGTGAAAATAGGTATTCAGTTAACAAATTTAACTTGTTGAAACTTGCAGAATCCCTATATTTTGCATATTTTTGCCAGTCATATCAAGGTGTATCAGATTAGACTTAGTTTCATTCATTTGCTTAAAGATACTGAATGTTTGCATTTTCTTAAATGCATAATATGCAACATTTTCCAAAAAAAATGATGTATAAACTCATACATAATCCCATTCAGTCCTCACTTATCAGTAAAAGTGTGTGGTTGTGTCTAATATCTGCAGAGACTCCGCTGTCTGTCTGTATTTCCTTATTATTTCATTATTTTGCTGTGCTTTCACCATCTTTCTAGTGCTTTTACAAACAGTTCAAAAAAAAATTCTACTGATTCTAACTTTAAACTGAGCTTAAAATCTGTCTTTTTTTGTGTAGTAACTGTAGCCTTAGGTAAAAGCCACACTGAAAATGAATATGTGATAATATTAAGCACACATTGACTCTATTGGCAAGAGTCCAAGAAAAAAATGCATGAAGTTTATTGAAGTTTTTAAAGTTAATGTTATGAAATAGATAAATGAGAGCATTTTTTCAAAACCGGGGTGCTGTCGGCCATTTTCTAAAAGTTTCTGTGAAGATGTTATTGACATAAAATGGTTTATGTGTGTGCGTTTGTGTGTGGATTATGCAACGCAGGACTGATCACAGGCAGGTTATATATAATGAGTGTGTGGTGCAGCATGTGGGCGTTCAACAGCAATGAAATTATTGACTGTTGCATAACCTACACAAAAGCTTTTGTGGTTTTTGTACTGAGGGAAGTTGTTTACTTATTTCATTATTAGTTTTATTATTGTACTTATATGAATAGAAAACAGTTCCTATTGAAGGGCCCCACAGATATGAACTGTTTGACCAATGAATTTAAATAAAATATTTGGCGAGGCCCCTGGTTCAAGTTGAAGACCCGCGTCTAACTTCAGCATGAATTATAAAACCAATGTCTTTGAAAACGACCTTGTACTTTCACTTTACTTTTTTCCCACTCTCTGTAAAGACCATGAAATGAAAGAAATTTGTGTTGTTGTTGGGGCAAAGGAGTGCATGGTGTCTCCAGAGTCATTTTCATTCACAGATAAACACACGGCAGCATCGGTAAACAAGATTCACGGGGAAGAGGTGAGACACATTTGATAGTCATAAAGGATTTTTTCCCCTCAACGAGCAGAGATCAAATAAACTCTGTGTGTCTGAGGTGCCGCGTAGCCTCAAGCAGTGAAGCATAAATTTAGAACAAATCTTGTTTCTCTTACAAGGGTATTACTTTAATTTCTATGCTTGGGTGAAAAAAGGGATATGTGGGGGGTAAATTATGAAAAAAAATAAATAAAAAAAAACACACAGGGATATAACATGCCTTCTATCTAACCTTCCTACCCATCAAAAAATATGCTGTATCCTAGTTCAAGTTGTCACCTCATATACCACCTGACCCTGTAGCTCCCTTCTAAAATCAGTTTTGTTTCAAAATGAAAAAGCAATTTTCCTTGGGTTTATAATCTTCAGTAATAGTCAACCATCATTTTTAATCTTTAGATGCATTTTAAATCCAAGCTGTAATGTCTTAACTCTCCGCCAAGGTCAAATATCTTAGCAAATAAGGCTTAAGCTTTGTTTTATATGAAAGAATTACATGATTAATACCAAAGAATTAATCACGTACTCTTCAGATCTCCCAGATTGGGTTTGTGCTAAAGGATTATGCTGTCCTACTTTTTCACATGGCATAAATTGACATCGAGGTTTGTTTAGCAAAGTACTGCTAAATGCATTCTTTTTTAACTCTTTAGGTGCACACAGAGAGCCTTGATTGCAGGCAGCAGCAGTCAGACATATAATGTTCTTACACAAAGAGTCAGGATAATCTTTAACTTTTATTAATGTACAGTCAGTGCTGCACTATTCAAATCATGACAACTATCATGGTGAAGATCAGGCTTTAGTTTTTCCATTTCTATAGTTTAAAATAAATGCAAAAGACATGGATGCTAAATTAAATCAGCCAAGGTAAAGCTCTTTGATATGTGAATTTTCTGTTGCTGCTTTGTGTGTTGGCACTGCAGAGCACAGAAAAGTCATGTTGCAGGAGTTAAAACACCTTTTTACTAAGACTGGACAATACGCTTAATCTCCCAAATTGATCTTTATACTTAGGTGCCAATTCAATATGTATTGAGAGTTAATATTTATATATATGTATTTTTGTTTGCTTTCTTAACACCAGACCATGTGGAAAAGTTAAAATCACACACTTCTGGAGACTGTTTAGCATAATTATTTCAACAGCATCATTGCTATACTAATACAGCTACTACTAAACTTTATTTATAGAGCACTTAGAGTTACAAAGAGCTTCACAAGGAGAAAATAAAGTTTTGACAGAGATATAATCCATGAAGGGAACTCAACTCAACTCAACTTTATTTATAAAGCACTTTAAAAACAACCAATTAACAATTAAAATAATAAGCAATAGATTAAAAAACAATTTGATAAACAGGCAGCTCAGGTAAAATCAAGAAATCCTCCCAATAAAAGTAGGTTTTTGGGGGAGATTTAAAAGAAGACATGGACTCAGACAGCCTTTTTTTTCTCGAGCAGGTCGTTCCAGAGTCTCTTATTGCAAATAGCTCTGCATGTAAGAGTAAAAAATAAAACACTATTTGTGGTAAAGTGCTACATTTAGCTGTTCCTGCTCATCAAATTAGTGCTATAACAATAATAAAATAGAAAATATAAATATAGATATATGTGCTGCCCTCTCCTGGCAAACAATATCTCCACCAGGCGAAATGGTGACTATATTTTTAAACCCATTGGGAATTTTGAGTTCAAGGTTTGCTGCACCTCTTTAGTGTGGACTGTTGAAGCCAGAGTAGTAGATTGAGTCAGCAATGTGAAGTCAGCAGCTATACGTTACATTTTATGTCAGGCATGTGGAGTAAAATGGATCATTTAAGATAATATTTTACAGTGCTAATTTCCATTAGCATGTAAATCGCAATTCCCATTATGTGTTAGTGTCAAGCTAACAGACTAAGCAGCAGTTATTTATATACATATAAAATTCATTCAATAATAAAAAAAAATCAATTCTTGAATTATTAAAAAAAAAAGAATCACAAATCATCAAACATGCTTAAAGTTAGTCACTGGTGTATTTATGAACAGTTTTGACAAATCCTACAGACAGCTGCCAGGATGTCAACTGCTGAGCACGGCCAAATAATGAAAAAAAATAAGGAAATATACCACCACTCACTTCTTGTGGATCATGAGTGATGACTGAAAGGGATTTTGTTTAAATGAGTCTATACATAGTTTTTTAGGAAAATGTTGTAGATTATACCTTCAAGAGAATTGTTTGTTTTTTTTCCTCCCACCCCCACTTTTTCACCTCTTTATGCAAACAGAACCATCTTTAAGATGGAAGTATGAGACGGGGCACTTGCATTGACAGGAGAACAAATCCTGTCCTATTGATAGTAAACTGAGAGATTGCCAATGTGACTTTTAAAAGCAAATGACCACAGTGAGCTCGTCATATGACATTCTAGTTTATAACTCCCAGAATACAATGACACTTGGCTTAACAGTCTACGAGTCCACTAAGTCACCTTGTCGTTCTCTCGACTCCCTGGAGTACAGCTTTGTGAAAGAGCTGTTCCCGGCCACAAATACTGATTTGGCATCCAAGACTATAATGTTTTACATTTTCCTTTTAAGTGTTGCCAGCAGACGAAACTTTAGCAGTCGTTCCCTCTGCAGAGTCAGTCATCGTCTGATTCTCTAAACCCAAATCATCAGCTGCCACCTCATGTTTCTGTATTTACGACCACCCAGGAGGGCATCTCTTATTAATGCACACTTTTATAAACTGGACAGCAGTTTCACTCCTCGGCCCCCTCCTGTACGTCCAAACAAACCGTGATTTATAATTCACATGATTTATGATCTATCAGAGTGCCGAAGTGCCGCCGTCTACTCAGCCATTCGTTTATACATGCACCCACTACAGATAAAGTAAAACTAGATGTAGATGCATTGGATGATTTCATTCAAAACCTGCTCATGTGTTTATTATGCACAATAAATCTAAAACCACTTGGAGTGTCAAAGCAATCTGTTGCCTCTGCTGCACTTTTATTGCGGGGCAAAAATGATAAGTTGCTTTGTAAATTGCAGGGATGGCGACACATGCATATTAATGGCAGATTTCGGATGTGCCCGCATTTTGACCAATGCAAAATGAATAATTGCTGAATGTTTTGTGGCAATACTTATATCACAGTTAGGGCTATGGATGCTTAACTTTAGGGACAGAAACAGACAGATATATTTGAATCAATGTATACCAGCCAGGATAAATATTTATGTGTGTATACATGCGAGACATGCAGTTTATTTGTCACATATATTTTGAAATGCACATATGACAACAGTCCTATCACGTGTGTAACTGTTTAACATTTTTTTCCTCTCACATCTTCTTTGACATAAAACTACCACTCACTTTGTAAAATACTCCGATCCTTTATTTTATTTTACATTTTTATGAAACACCTGAAATGAGTTTTATGAAGTTGGCGTGAGTGCATACGATTATCATATGAAAGGTTATATTTGACCCTCCCGAGTCAGTTGCGTTTAGCATCCATTTTGAGTCGCTCTCCCCTTTTGTTCTGGATTACCTTGGATATCACCTGGCTGTGACTGTGAGTTTAATGAATGCTGATGTCTCTATACGTGACGGGTATTACACAATAAAAATGTTTCAGTAAAACTCACTATGTGGGGTAATTGGTTCTGTTTAAAAATGCATCAGGTTCGGCGTGGCGGCGCAGCCACATGCGCAGACACACAGGCATGCACACATACACACACACACATTCATACACACAGTTGCGCGCCAGGCGCTTTCTGATCTGACCCGTCAAAACTCATTAAGGCTTAAAACATATTTCCAACTGACACCCGAAGTCTCCATTAGAAAACCGCCAATTACCGCTGAAAGATATCCCCCCACCTGCCTGCCACATTTGCATATGATTGGAGCGATCAGTTAAAATGAGAGCATTTTGGCGCTGCTCAAAAATTCACAGTACGCCGCCAGATCAAGGGAGGGGGGGGGTGGGGGTGGGGGGGCATAGTAATGTGAAGTCAGCGCTTTAACTGCAGGTTTAAAAGTTGCTTGGACTGCGGGGGTGAGAGTGGGGTTACGTCCTCAAAATCATGGTTATAGATACAAGTTGGACCCATCTTTGCGCAGCCCTCAGCATTAGACTGTTTTGCCAGCACAGAGTGGATCTAAACATCTCTCATTTAAATACATTTGAATACAAGGACGAGAAATAATAGGCTCTGAACATGTAGCACTATTGTCGTGGGAGTAAAGAGTGCAAGCAGTGCAGTTTTTGCACAATTATGAATGTTTTAATGGCAAAGTTACGCTCATACATTTTTTTTTTTTTGGCATGGTTTAGGAACATTGTTGTGTTTGTGAGTTCGTGTGTGTGTGCGCGCAACAGAAAGAGAGTGGAAGAGAGAGGGAGATTTAGGGTCTTTGCATCACGGTATTCAAGAAAAACAGCACTTATACCCATTACAATCAAGATCATTCATGTTCAACCCGTCCTCTCTGTGTCTCTGTCTCTCTCTCTCTGCTCTTTATTCTTTTGTCTCTGTCTGTCAGTCTGATTGTGTGACCATTACTGCCTTGATAAAGTTGTCTGGAGACGAGAAGTCAAGTCTTCAATCAGCGCAGAAGTAGGCCAATAGATGTGAATCCAAGCATATGTCAATCAGAGACATAATTACCAAGCCTCTGGCTGAGGTGGGAACTGTAACAGTGGACCCTATGGATGAACAAACACACACACACCAACGCAGACACACTCATGCATTCATATATATGCATTCACTTGCGCCAAAGCAAGCACGTGCACACAGTCGGAGTCAGTTAGGATCACAGAACTTGATAGATCGCTGATTACTTGTGTTTGTGACTTAACTGTAAAAGTTAGTTTCTGTATACTACCCATACACACGTTAGGGCTTCAACGATTATTTTCATTGATTAATCTGTCGATCATTTTCTCAATGAATCAATTAGTTGTTTGGTCCATAAAATGTCAGAGAATAGTGAAAAATGTTGATCACTGTTTCCCAAAGCCCAACGTGATGTCCTCAAATGTCTTGTTTTGTCCACAACACAAAGATATTCAGTTTATGTTAACAGAGAAGTAAAAAACAGCAAAATATTAACATTTGAGAAACCAAAATCATGTTTTCTTAAAAAATGACCCAAAACTATTAATTGAATGTCAAAATACACTGTAAAAATTGAAGTTGAGTAAATGCAAAATTTCAAGGAAGTTTTTAGCCCAACTCAAAGTCTTAAGTTTTGAAAGTTTTACCAACCAATAATGCTTTGTTGAGATATTTAACTTGAATCTTGAGTTTGACAAGCCCTCCAAAATTTGTATTTCAAAAATTGTTGAGTAAACTGAGTAATGGTTAATATGGTTAAATGGTTAATAATTTAATATTTTCAGTTGCAACCATTACATTTTGAAGCACCCAAATAATGACAAACCAGGTCACACCTTTCTGTGAAGAATTTTTGAAATACAACTGTTTTCGGGTTTCTAAAACTCAAAGATTCAAGTCTATCTGAAGAAGGAAAGTAAATCATTTCAACAAGAGATTATAAGTTGGCAAAACTTTGAGAAAAGCTTAAGAGTTTGAGTTTGAATCAAAACTCAAAAATCAGCTTTTTAAAATTTTTTTATAGTGTAGTTGGCAGTTAATGGAATAGGTAACAACTAATCAATTAATTGACTAATTGTTACGGCTCTAATACACATATCAAGTATCTATCTATGTCAGTAGAATATCAATATCTATCTGATCGACAGTCATCATTGCAGCTGGAGCACAGCCACATCCGACAGCTACAACTTTTGTAATGGAGTATTATCTGTGGGCCTGTGAGCAGACAGCATGCAGCAGTGAATGAAAGGTACAGTCCAGAGAACACACTGTGCGTTTCCCCAGCCGAGTCCTGCTGCTGCACACATTAAGCTTTCATGGGAAAAGTTTCAAGAGCAGATGTCTGATCTTTGAAATGGCAGATATGAATGAAGATCATTTCATAACATAACGCACACGCACAAAAAGAGTAACCAGTGCGATTTCTGTCCGTTGTGCCAGCAGCTGCCGTGCGTCGGGTCAAAGTGTCCCGGAGCAGCGCTGTGAAACCTCAGAATGTACCAGCTCGCTCAGTGTGAATCGGCTGAATGCCCGGAAATGCAAGGGAAAAAAATTAGTCGATTATTTTTGGCTTTACAGATGAAAAGATAGCATTCATGATGATGACATCAAGGCGAATTTGACAGATCTATATGTGCCTATAGCTATATTAATTAAAAAAAAATCTATATGGCGATCATGCTGTGCAGCCTGGGCTTAAATTGCATTGGATGAGGTTGTCAGACAGGTTGCTAAATGTGAGAAAATTAAAATCTAAATATAATAGGTTGAGATAATGTGAATTGGGTTATTACCCCCCCTGTTGAAAAAAATGGTGATGACATTGATTGTAAGGTGTGACACGTTTTCTTTATATGCAACAGACAGTAATGACCGGGCTGATGGCAGGACGATCATTATCACCATAATCATCATTGCTATAATCAGTACTGTTTTCAGTGGGAGATTGCTTTGAGCCTCCTATTGGTTGTTCAGAGTGTGATAGGGAGATGGAGCAACACACACATTTATGCACACACATATACACACACTGATAAACCCAGCGGCTCTAAACGAGGCTCTTCATTGTTTCCCATGTGATTAAAACTGAGTGCCGTTGAGTCTCTTATATTGTCATCAGCCTGCTTTTGTGATGTGTGCTGTATGTGTGTGTGTGTGTGTGTGTGTGTGTGTGTGTGTGTGTGTGTTTGCTGTCCCTGCAGTGGCCCTGCTCTAAATGAATGTCAGCTTGCCTTAGTCCAAGCATGGGCCCCAATGCGGCCGATCGATACTTCATTAGGACTGGATTGTCTTGTGTCCATGCAACCTTGAAGCTGTTCCTTAATTACCCCAGCATTAAGGCCCTGGACGGTGCTACAGACCACGCTACACTGAGGATGGCCAGACCCAACAAAGCAACCCCCCCCTCAGCCACCCCACTTTACCCCTCCCACACCCCCTGCTTCCCTGCATCAGATGCAGAAATGCACACAGATATACATACACACATATAGGCATACATGCAGGAATATAGACACATGCATGCACCCAAGTCTACATTCATGCATGCACACTGCTTCTTTCTCTCTCTTCCACACACACACACACACACACATACACACACACACACACACACACACCACACTGCACCTTGAGGCTACAGTGGAAAGAGGGGTGTGATAGGCCAAGGAGGGGGAAGAAGGAGGGGAATGGGGGGAAGTACGGGTGAGGGAAGGAGGGCAGGAGATACTGTAGGAGAGAAAGGGTGAATTGAGGGCAATGAGGGAGACAGAAACAATCAGCAGAGAGAAGGAGGAGAATGAGTGAATTTCCAAAGTGTATTCCTGATAATCACAGCACATGATGGTACATACTGTAAGAGCACAGAGCCTGACCGATGCTGTAGTTTTGGGGCCAATTCTGATATCAAACAATGCTTCTATCTGTATTTATACTGTTGCATAAACAGTTGACAGGGCAAAAATTTCCAAAGTGTGGACATACTTTACTAAATTTGATGAAAATGCAGCCAAATGCAATAACTTAGGAAACAATTTAAAGCTGCTCTACAAAACTTTAATATTTTGTTGCTTTTGAGGCCCCTGTGGACAAAATCAGTGGTGTTTTCACCGTCATGATCACAAAATATAACGTCAAAATTAAAATTATCTTAATAAAAATCTCCTCCTACCACCCATTAAGAATATAAGAATAACTACATAGAAATAGCTGGTCTTCGCACTCATGGAATTGTTTGCTTATGAAGGTCATATAGAGACATCAGTATTAACTTGTAGCAGTTAAGAACTATTTGAAGTAGCTTTAACTTGAAAAGTAATGAATTAATAAGTGCACCAAATTACCAAATTAATAATTGCACCAAATTATGGCAAATAATATCAGTGAGCATCAATAAGCAGTATCAGAATATAAAATCCTGCAATACCCATCCCAATACAGAATAAATGCATAAACACTTTTTTGCAATTATTCCCCACTTGTGACAAATAAATGTAATAGAAGCAGGATATTTTACAGTTTAACGATAAACTTGCATTATGTTACATTAAAAAAAAAAGTTTTCATATTGCTTTCATTTGCTGTGATTTCAGGCTGATAATATCCATTGGCCGATATATTGGTCGGGCTCTAGTTTTTTTTTTTTTCCAGTTGAGCCACTTTTTTCACATTTTTGCAATTTAGCTGACTGCTTAAAACTATAGAAACAACAAAACAATGAAAACAACCAGCATAAATGAAAGATATTTGATTGCATTGTTTATGGTGCCACTTGCATTACTAACCTCTTCTTCAAGATCAGAAACAGGCTGCACACATGATAAAATGCTTAAATGTCACCAGGCTTGACATTTTGACCGTGCATACGTGTGCATGTATGTATTTATTATATGAAGTGTGTGGGTGTGTGCTTCATGTCTATGCCTGTGCATTTGTGCATGTGTGTGTGTTTGTGTGTGCACTTTGTACTGAATGCCAGTCTAATCCTTTGCATTCACCAGGAACAGAGATTTGTGGGAGGAGGACGAGGAGGTGGAGGGGGAGGAAGAAGAAGCAGAAGAAGTGGGAGGAGAGCGGAAAAGATGATGTGGAGTCGAGGAGGAGAAAACAAAACATTTAAATAAATCCAATTCCTTTCTTCTTGTGCGCTGAGTCAGAAATGGGTGAAATTTTTACAAAGTTAGAAAGACTGCGCTGCTGTTAATGTAAGTAGGTGGAAGAGCTGAGGTAATATTGGGGAGAGACGGGCAGAGTAAGGGGTGAGGATGAAGAAAGATGAGAGACGGTAGAATGTGTTCAAATAGATCATTACAATGAAAAGAGAAAGGAAGGGAAAGACAGGCAGACAACGAAGGAGGTAAAGGAGGAGGAAGTTGAGGAGTGAGAAAGGGTGAGATGTGGAAGAGGAGGCAGATGGGAAGGAGGGGGGTGGTGGGGGAGGAGGGAGAGGGGGTGCAGTCAAATGGCACTCATGACAAATGACATCCCCTGTCTCCCAGTCCCCTCTCCTCAGCACCATGATTTGTCATCTCCACTTCTGACATTTTTCATCGCACTATCAAATCACCCTGACAGAATGATATTTTCTAATTCTCCCAGCCTTGGAGCACGCCAAAAATAATGGCCTCCACATGCTATGCACACTCTTTCTCTGTTTCCCTGCCTCTCTCTTTATTTTCCATCCTGTGCGTCGCGTAAATATCCGGTGATTCTTTAATAATGAATATGCAGCATCGCAAATATATTGTAGGCAGGACGTGACTGGAAGCAATCTGAACCTCAGTGTCATTTAAGCTGTCTCATTTAAGAGGTGGCACATGTAACTGTCATTCTCAAAAGGTATACCGCTAAGTTTTTGGATTTGTAGGTTTGCTCGTGAGATGGAACAATAAATATGAAAATGAGACAATTTATTTTCACCCTAGAAAAAAAGTTAGCATTTCCCCTTAGGATGGAAGAAACTTATATGAAAAGATATTATTTACTGCACTCCAAGCGACTTACTCCTGCGTTTAGTTTTAGCTTTCACTGCTTATTCGATAATCAGTGAGATTTCAATTATTTATCGTCAGGTATTTTGATAATCGCCTAATTGGTTTGGGCAATTTTCTCAGAAAAAAAGTAAAAAATTCTCTGATTCCAGCTTCTTATATGTGAATATTTTCTGGTTTGTTCACTCCTATATGACAGTAAACTGAATATCATTGAGTTGTAGACAACAAAAGGCATTTGAGGACATCACCTTGGGCTTTTGACAACACTGATCAGCATTTTCTGACATTTTCTAGACCAAATAACTTCCCAGTTAACTGAAAAAAAGAATCCACAGATTAATTGACAATGAAAATAATCATTAGTTTCAACTTTTGCCACCTATATTTTCACAAATGTATTGAATGTGCTGAAGTTGTTCCACTTGCTTTGTTTTTATTTCTCTAGTTTTTGTGGTGGACGTAGTGATAATCGCCACAGTAATCCTTTATCTCTTTCAATGCTAACAGAACTTAGACGAGTCCCCACCTGCTGAGCCTTTGATTTTCCAGCGTATCATCCTCCATTGTTTTATTGAATATTAATAAGGACAGCGTCGTATCTGTCATGACCCACCTTTCCCTTAATCCAGGTCATGGCACCGCAAATGAGTTTATGGTTAATTCCATCTCAGCAGGAGATCACTATCACTTTAGCCCAAAGGCATACAAAGAAACGGGGATCTCTTTAACTCGGAGCGTGACTGCTGGCTTTGGATCCCTTTGATAACCCAACAATGTTTACCACTTAGGCACATGCAAATCTGGCTGCATCTTAAATGCTGTTTTTGAGGAAGATGGGGGCAATAAAAAGTTGAGGACATAAAAACAGTACGATTGAAAGTTGCCAACAAATTTCTTCTGAAGTACTTATGAATGTCCCGACATATAAAACGACACTGTGAAAATTAAAAAGTTGAGAAAACTCAAATTTCAAGGCAGGATTTTTGAGTTTTTAGCCAAACCAAACTCAAGTTTTAAAAAAAAAGTTTTGCCAACTAATGATGTTTTGTTAAGATAATAAACATTTTTTCTTGTTGTTCTTCTTTTAAATAAACTTGAATCTTTGAATTTTAGGAACCCCCCCAAAAAATTGTATTTCAAAAATTGTCTCATGGAGGGGAAAGTGAATAATGGTCAATAATTAAATCATTTCCATTGCAACTATTTAATTTGTAAAGACCCAGATAAAGACACATCAGGCTCACCACTCACTTTTTGTAATACAAATACATTTTGGGAGGTTTCTAAAACTCAAAGATCCAAGTTTATTTAAAAAAAGAACAACAAAAGATTGTAGGTCAGCAAAACTTTGTTTTTTATTTAAAACTTAAGTGTTTGAGTTTGATTCAGTTGCCTTGAAATTAGGAGTTTCTCTCAGCTTCTTGTTTTTTTTATACACTGAATAAAAAAGTTCCCAACCACTTACTGTTTCAATGAGACATTATTTTATTTTATCAATATCTTTTAAATCATTCACATTGTCTTTAGAAAAGTTAGAAACTAAACCCTTTACAATAAATACTAATTGTATTTCAAAGTGTGGCTAAATCAAGTCTTAAGATCTATTCATACATTTATTAGTACAGTAAATATTAGATCTGACTTTTTACAAAAAACTGCTAATAGTAAAAGAACTACACACATATTCAATGGCAATTTACTAAAATCTTTAACTCAATATATAATAATAAAATAGGATGTTTATATCTAATATCTCTGCAGTAACAATGTGTGTGTGACTGTTTTGTAAGGTGGTTTGGATAAAAACAAGCTCCTAATATGCTGTTCATATTATTCAGTATTGAAAATGAGCATTAAATCAAAACATTACCAAGAGTGAGTATGTGTATGTGACACAATGCGACCTGTGTTTGTTCTAATGATTCAAATTCACTATATTTAATTGTTTTAGTCAGTCATTAGCTGTGTATGTGTGTGTGTGCACATGTAAAGGTGACTCCTCCCGCATGTGTGTGCGTGTGTGTGTGTATGTGTGTCTCTGTACCAGTTTTACAACGTCTGGGGTAATTATGCATTATCCAACGAGGGATCAGTGTCTTGCTCTAAGCAGCACCCGGGTGTTGTTGTTTAATGTAATAAATGTCATGTATGCATGGCTTCACATGCGCTTCGTTAGCAGTTTAATGCTAACCGTTGAGCATCACCAGTGCCTCCCAGCTATGAGCCAACGTCTGCTAATGACACCAGCATTTAGCTCAAATCATCACGTAGAGCAGGATAAACACTGTTCATGAGACCCTGCCACCAGCCACAGTGAAACTTTGTTCATAATTTGGAGCTATATATGGTAAACTGGGAAAAGAATCACACACATTTGAAACACTTAATGACAATGCTTTTCTTGCCATAGTGATAAATGATTGTGTCATATTATCAATCAACAAAATTCCTGTTTCAGATTCCAAACGGTGTATTGAACAACAGAATGCTCACTTTGATGTCTGCATGTGCCCCACGACTGTTTGGCGACGCTCTGTATAATTCCCTTTCCAGGAGATTTCAGTCTGTACAACCAGGGATCAACACTAATATTTTTAAGCACTGGACCCTCAGGCTACCAAGCCCCTAAATTTGGGTGCCAAAGAACATTTTTGGTTGCCCAAATATAAACAGAAAATGCAATTAAATACAAATAAATAGCAATCCTTAACTGTGACACTTGTGTTCTCCACTCTTCTCATAAATTGGGATATGGTTTTTCTTGGCTTTTTTTATTTTATTTTTTTTTTCAGGTGAAACACGAGCTAGACTTCTAGACTAGTTGAGGAAAATGGCAGCAAATACCGACATACAAGACATTTGTTGAATTGTAATGTTGTGTCGGTAAAGACTCCCAGTATGAGGATTAAAGTTGGTGGCCACAGGGGGGGCTACCTACATGGAATATTTGTGGCCACAGCGTAACTTTTTGTGGACATGGGCCATCGGGTCATGGTTAATGGTAAACCATGTTGCCAACCAACTTCATGTCAGGCTGTGATTAGCCCACAGTGTTATTTTTAAACACTGACTCCGGCTTCTCTGTGCTGTACTCTAATGCTTCGGTATGGAGCAGTTGTAGAGTCCATTGTCTGACAAAATATGGACAACATGCTCAGATGATGGGCAAGTAATGTAATCGGTGTGTGCCCAAATGCTGTGAAAGAGTGGTAACATCTGTACAATAGTTTTTACTGCATATCACTTGAATGTTGCACATTGTAAAGAGACCGCAAAAGACAGACAGCACACTGACTAAAAAACAGCTTCAAACAAATTCACTGCAAGTAAACTTCGATCTTTAACTTGATCCTTTCTGCTAATTTTACCAATTAATTTTGGAAAGTGTGTAAGGCAGTTTAGTCAAACAGAGCGTTTCATATAACAAGAAGGATTAACTGAAAAATGTTATTAGTCTTAACAGCTTGGTGGAGTAGCTGCAATTAGAGGTTAATCAAACACTCACACTTGGAAATTACATTCACAGACTTGTTTTGTTGGCTGTTGAGCTGCCCTGGCACTGGCCTGCCAGACTTCTGTGCTTTGCCCCTGAGAACTTTGTTGTGGGAGGGTCACGGGGACTGCTTTACAAAGTTTAAACATTTAAAGTTAACTTGATTTTTTTCTTGTTAGTCAACCCTATGACTGTGCTGTTGTAATACAAAGTACTATGCCAGCAACACGCTGAAACTGAGAGAATATTAAAGCAATTTCAGCTCTGCCCGCTCTGAGATTGGGCCACAGTCAAAAGTAATACCAAAGCAGAAGAGATCAGTTTTCTATCATCGGAGAATTCTCTAAAGATGAAATAGGCCTCATAAATGAGTCTCAATGATAACTGATGTATGGTAAATGATAGAGAGAAGATAATATAGGAAATTGGGCGAATAGTGTCTGGAGACTGAATCAATTCATTTTGAAGTAGAGATCTACTGTGGGCCTTACTATTTTTTTTAAGGTACAGTCTGTGCTTCACTTCAGATTTCATATTAACTCCCACATCATCATTTACACACATATAGGCCTAGCCTGTATGGTCAAGCATGTGCATACTCTCACACTTGCTAAGGAAATGGAAGAAAGGGAGCAGAGGAAATGGTGTAGTAGTGGTTATCGGCCCACACATCATAGGTTGAAAGTCTGCTCAAGAGCACATCAGCTGTTGATGTGCTCTTCAGCAACACACTGGTCGCTTATTGTATCGTTGTAGGTTGCTCTTGATAAGACCGTCTGACTGGACCTGAGTGTAAAATGTTGGGGAGCGGGACAAGAGGGGAGTGGGAGATAAGTGGAAGAGAGGGAAGGAGAGTAGAGTGGATAGAAAGGAAGGAGGTAAAGGAGAGAGGAGAGGAGTGAGGAGCAGAGATTGATTTGGCTGGCCAGGAGATGACTGCTGATGAAGGCCTCTCATAGACAGATGGATACAGCGTTGGGTCCCCGCTCCTATAAGCCCTCAGCCTAATCCGCCTCAAATTTCCCTCTGATTGCTTCTAAATTGCCTTCTCCCATAGTTTCCTGCTGATTTCTCACTGTGAACTCCTTCCCTCCCCGCCCGCCCGCCCGCCTCTCCGAACAGGGAATGATGTCTTGCCCGGTGAGCTGCTTCCTTGGGTTTGACCGAAGAATGTGCTAAGAGAGCGATAGGAGAGGTTGTGAGGGGTGATGGCTCCCATGCCCTTGTGTGTGTGACTGTGTGTGTGTGTGTGTTTGTGTGTCCGTCCCCTCATAAAACCGGTCTCAGGTCTTGTCATTAAAATGCATTATCATCCCACTGTGTCAAGAGAGGAGACAAATAGTCTTTCTCTGTGCCTGCTATCTCTCTGTCTCATTCTTATTCTCTCTTTCATATACTCCCTGACTCCATCTCTTCAGGGGTGTGGAGAGATGGAGGTGGTACTAGTGGTGGATGAATGAAGGGATCTTTTTCTCCCTATGTCTCTTTTTAAATTTCTTGCTTCTCTTTTTTTTCCACTTGGTTTAATTACACCGTTTTGTCACCCATTTTTCATTGTATCATAGTTAGAGCCCAACCAATACTGATTTTTTGGGGGCAGATGCCCATTCGAATATTAGGGAGTAAAATTCAGATATCAGCCAATATTCTGTATACACAATATAATATACAGAATATGGACTACTGTAACTCAGCTTGGACAGTATACATGTATTATGGTAAACCAGGGTAGTAAGAAATCCCAGGGTAGGGCAGAATAGGCAGGGTAAGAAATCCCAACGGTATGATTTTCAACACCATCATAAACACAGATGCTCCTCTTTGTATTAAACTGATAAAGAGATGCTGTATTGAGGTGATGTAGTGTGCATCACACGCCACTGGTGGCCAGTCTCTCTACTGGTCAAGCTGAGCTGTGAGCATGGCCTCTGGGGAATAAAGCAAAGGACTAACTTGTAAAAAAGAAAGATGCCTCTGCCCCCGTTTGGGAGTATTTCAGGTTTGGTCCCAATGATAAAGGTAAGCTAGCAAATACAGCAGACTACTGATTAGTCAAAGTAGCGTAGCGTAGTGAGTGTGTAAGTTAAGTGAGTGAGAGAGAACATGTGGCAGACTGTCTGTGGTGGCAGAGAGCGTCAGAGAATGTTTACTGAGGGGAAGTAAAGGTGAGCAGTGAAGTTGTCGGTCTGGCAGTAAATGTACAGTGTAGGCTTGAATTTGTCAGTGAATAAAGGCTGCAGCTTCCCAAGATGAAAGCAAAACTTTTATGTGTGTTTCCCTACTGCGGTAATATTGTCGCTATGACAATCAGCTCCACCTAAAAGGGAGTACTAAAATACAGTGGAGCACGGTGGAGTTGAGCTGTTTCATACAAAGGTTTACACACACAAATAATACCATATGCTCTGGTAAAATGTCTAGAAGGCATGAATGTATGAAAAAAGAGATACTGCCGACCCCGAGCTGTAACAATTCTCCAAATACACGATTCCATTTAACTTTTGATTTTAAAGTCACGATTTGATTTGATTTTCAAATTAATTTTGTTTTGTTTCTTTAGCACTGATGGCTATGCTTGATTTGTAAAGATCAACAGATCATTGTGATCATAAGTGTCATTTACATTTTCAAATTCTTCTTTAAAAAGATTGTCTATATGGTGTAAAGTGTGATATAACAGCATTTATCGCAATAACTTTGTCTTTGAAGTGTGATGAGGCAAGATATTTTACAATTTAACAATAAATGTGATTGTCTAAAGTTATATGATGGCACTGCAACAGTAAATCTTCCCTGGTATTTCTAAAGCAGCAAAAAGGAACTTTCATATTTTGCTGATTTTGGAAGCGCCTTTGGACAAAAGCGGTCGTGGTTCCACTGCCATAACCACAAAATATAATGTCAAAAATAAAATTATCTAAGTAAAAATCTCCTCCTGCTTCATTTTAACTGGCTAACGTACTACTCACTGTAATTTTGGCTGGGAAAATACAACCACAGGCTTGTTTCATCTGATTTCACAGAGAATCCAACCCGGTGGCAGCCATTAAGAATAACTATATAGAAATAACCAATCTTCAAATGAATGGTCTTTTTGCCTGTCTAGGTCATATAGAGACATCAGTGTTAAATTGAGACTCCTTGTAGTAGCTTTAATAATTATCAATAACTATAAATAAAAACACACATATATATATATTATGTACTGTTAAAATTCTGTTAAAATACGGTTTTATGCCACTACAGATATAGGATACAATAAAGACAGATAGCTATGATAGGCCAATATTGGGCCGATATCAGTCGGGCTATAATCATAGTTTCTCTGGACTCTCATCACTCTTTCTTTCCAGCTATCTCTCTCTGTCCGTTTTCTCCTCTTCTTTGTCCTTCTCCGCTCCTCTTCATGCTCTGGCTTTAATTCTCTGTGCAGAGTGGGCAGAAATGTAATGCAGAATTATTCAGAATGGGGACTTTGTTTTCTCTCAGTGGGGTGGGGGCCCCACTCAGCAGTGTGATAACAGAGCTATAGTCTAACACACTCCGATTTGTTTGCCACTCATTTATCATGTGACCTTTCTCTGCTATCATTAATACACACAGAGAGAGGGAGAGATGGACACAGAGAGAGGGAGAGGACAGACATACGGAGAGACAAAACCAAAACCAAAGAAGCATACATTCAGAGATGCAGAAAGAAAGGTCAAGTAAAGAGACAAGCAAGGTAGGAGGGAGCTTTAGAGAGAATAGAGGGAAGAGAGTGAAGAGAGAGAATAAAATCGAGAGAGAGAGAGATAGCAGGGAAGGAGTAGAGAAGATTGCATTTCAGAATTACTGGCCAACACCTAACAATTTATGCCCTCATGCAGTGCTTGGCAGCAGCTGGAGCCTGCAAAGCCTGCGGTGAGTGTGCACGTGTGTGTGTGTGCGCGTGGTGATGTGCATGTGTGTGTGAGAGGGAGAGGTGGGAGAGAGTAAAGGTAAGCTACAATACTCCATAGCAGTGAAGTGACATTATCAAGGGGCATTAACAGAAAGGCGTTGGGTATCATTGCCTCCGTAAACCGATATATGTTTCTATTCAGTAAAACAAGCTTCGCACAATGGCAACAACAGTGTCCTGCAGGAAGAGATGTGACAAAATCACAAGAGCTGTGTTATCTCTCACCGAATATCTGCTCTCTTTTATCTTATCTGTTGATTCTAAGATGAACCCAACCAGGAACACCATTTTCACAACATAATATTATGACACAGTACAGAAAAAAACAACTACTCGACCAAAATCAGAAATATGTGTACTTTCTGGTATTTTTACTTTGGTTTAAAGAAAAATGTTGAAATTCTGTCCTAAACCATAGACTTTGTAATGTGCAACCAGATTTGCGTTGATGTCATCTGTAAAATTAGATACTTTGAATTAGGGTCTGGCTGATACTGGATTTATGGCAATATTAGGGATTTAAAAAATTCCTAAAAGTCTATAAATTGTTTTTTTAGTAAAATGTTTCATATTATACCTTTAACAGTAAACTTCAGGGTCCAAAATTATATCAGGGCACTGAAACAGTAATGTAGTTTTAATAATTCTAAATAATCATGAGGGGAAAAACACAAATTAGAGTGAAATATATGTATATATTAAACTGGAATAAAGAAAAAGGATAAACTACATATACAATGTTGCCTGTAAAGCTGACAGATAAATAGATAGATGCATTCTGTTCTCTTGGGAAAAAAAGTTTTCATTAAGTGCATATTGAACAACATATATGCCAACATAGACTT
The DNA here is from genome assembly GCA_034769285.1 of Lutjanus argentimaculatus. Lineage (NCBI taxonomy): Eukaryota > Metazoa > Chordata > Actinopteri > Lutjaniformes > Lutjanidae > Lutjanus > Lutjanus argentimaculatus. The sequence continues at coordinate 21,921,342 of JAWZSL010000009.1, read as the reverse complement.
ACACAACTGTAATATAGGAATAATAGTCATGATCAAGCAGCAGTTGTTTGGTCTATAAAATGTCAGAATATGGTGAAAAATGTTGATCAGTGTCTCTAAAAGCCTAAGATGACATCCTCGAATGTCTTGAATTGTCCACAGCCCAAAGATATTCACTGTCGTAGAGCGAACGAAACCAGAAAATATTAAATATTTAAGAAACTGAAATCTGAGAATTTCAACTTTTTTTTTTCTTCCTTTTTTTAAAAAAAGAAAAGAAAAACGTAGTCTGCCCACTAGATATTGCTCCCATGAACATTTATTCCTGTACTGCCATGTGAAGTTTGGAGCACCTTTCCTCAGACATGTCTGTCACATGATGGTATAATCATGTTTGGATGTGCTTGCTTTTGTAAACTTTTTGCATGTTTTCTTCATATAGAAAATGATTCAAACAGATTAATCAGCGATTAATGTAAAAGTTGACAACTAATCGATCAATCAGTTAGTCTTAGCGGCATTGTTTGAATTCCAGAAAAGCTATCATGTGAGAAAGAGCACAGACTGATAAGCTTCATTATTGGACTAATTTTTTGTTTTTCTATAAAAAAAAGTGAGGTCAACACCAGACTGTGCAGACTGTGTGATCAACTCCACAAGGCCTGGCAGACAAAGAACTGTGCCCAGCCAAAACTGTGCGAGCCTGCGAGTATAGATGCTAACGCAAAACATTTGTAGTGCTGTTTTTTTATGAACAGTTAATCCATTACAACATGAGATTGTAGTTAGGAAAACTTTGATCCCGTCGGGGGCAAATAAGGATAGCGGTTTTTAGTCAGTTTGCTGATTGTTGAAAAGATTAAAAATAAAATTAAGTTTTTGTTTTTTTAAAGGCCCCTCACATAAAAAGGGTTTAACAAAATAGGGGAAACAATATCAGTCATAATATCTTGTTATACATGTTTAGGCACATACACATAAACAGAGGCCTCATCATCCCCTTCTAGAGACCACAGTGAGCACAGTGGGCAGCGGAGTTGGTGGCCAGGGCCAGAAAAATTAAACCATCTACAGGGAGCTCTAGTCCGAGAATATGAACAGAAAAATGAAGGTGACATTTGAGAGAGAGGGAGAGAGAGGGAGAGGTGTACTGGTGAGGGAGGGAGGGGGGATTTAATAGGTCCCTGAGACACGAAGGGTGTGAGATGAGATGATGAAACCAGAGGATAGAGGGGAGGGAGGGCGGGAAGAGAGAGGGAGATTGTGTGTCAAAATGTGGATGTTTGGAGATTGGGCTTCCAACCCTGCCAAATGATTAAAATGTTCCCTCTGACATTCATATTCCCCTATCTGGATTCCTGCCTACGTACGACGGGCCGCGTTGAATATGAATTCAGAGATGGCCGTATAGAATTTGATCTGAGGAATGTTTATGGCTGGAGATGCAATTTAGGCATGTTGCATTTGGTGACAGAGAAAGGAAAGATAAGATTTGATTTTATTACGCTTGCATTTTGACCATCAGAAACCATTGACTCATCAGCAGCAGTTCTGCTTAAAATATGAATAAAGAATTCAGACAATATGTATTATTCTGTTATTTTGTTTAAGCCGTTGTTTTTGATGATTTTGATTAATCAATCATTTCATTATTATTGTTATTTATTATGTTTATGCTGTTGTTATGTTTCTTGCTGTTCAAATAGTTTAATTTACGAAGACTAAGACAAAGAAGTTAATTGTAATGTTTAATCTAGGGCTGCAACGTCCATGAAATGTCAGAGAAAAATGGAAAAATGTACATCCCGGTTTTTCACAGTCCAAGGTGATGTCTTTAAATGCCTCATTTTTCAGTTTAAACCCCAAACATATTCAGTTTAATATGATAATAAATGAATAAAAGCAGGAAATCTCTGTTTGAGAGGCTGACGACAGCATTTTTTGCCATTTTGCATGAAAAATTACTGTATTGATTGATTGATTATCAAAATAATTTAATAGTTTCATTCCTTTTTACCATTTGCCCGACTGTGTAGCAGTAAGTGGGCTGTCCTTATTGTTGAGACCTGACTATGAATCATAGCGTATGCTGTAAAATTTCACATAAAATTGCTGCACTGACACCAAACAAAAAATAAAGTCGGTGACTTTCTTTGTTGATCAATCCTGTCAGTTATTTTTTCCATCAACTGATCAGCTGTTCGGTCCACAAAATGTCATAATACAACAAAAAATGTCTCCCCCAAGCCCAAGATGATGTCCTCAAATGTCGCTGCCTGTTCACAACCCAAAGACATTCAGCCCGCTGTCACAGAGGACCAAAGAAACCAGTAAACAGTCACATTCAAGTTTTAAAAATCACTCACCCTATCAATTGATCATCAAAACAGTTTGCGATCAATGTCAATAGTTGACAACTTTAAAAAAGAAGAGAGAAAACCACAAACAAACTCAAAACAAGCTTGTGCCTTCTATTTTAAGAATGGTTATTTATCCAAATTGAGTATTTTAATTTTAATAGATGCAAAATATAACAAGTATTTAGAAGAAAAATAAAAGTTGTAAAAGATCAGAAACTGTATTGTCCACAGAAATCAATCATTCACATCTACCTGACCTTTCTAATCAAAATAAAACATGCAATTTTTTTAAATTAAATTTTGACCAGGCCAGACAGTATTTTGGGTGTTCTATAATTAAATACAATTGAATGAAACAGAATGAAATGCAATTAAATTGTGTACACCACACACACACACTTACGCATACTCACACATGGACACACACACACACACACACACACACACACACACTAAATGCACAACAAAAGAAATCAGTGGGACCTCAGACATCAGAATCTCCCTGAGTGTGAGTCGCCATCCCTTCCCTTCCAACGCTCTAGAGATGAGGGTTGTCATGGTTACGGGGGCAGAAAAATCACCCCATGGCCCACCCCACCCCCCATGACACGCACACACACACACACATGCACATATATATATATATACACATACACCATTTTTCCCTTCAGTTGTCCGGGCATAGCTGATGTCACTGGTGAAACTATGAATTTAACATACAGGTCAGGAGATGCATATCTGGGCTGTGGTAAGCCGTCAGGAGACGTAAAGAGGAAAAAAAAAAAGGAACAGGAGCCTCGTTTCTTGACAGACACACACCGTCCGGACGCCCTTGAAATTTAAAAGAGAAAGTAATAAAAAACGAAAGGAAATTCCAAATTCAATCTCAGAGAGATTTGCTATTGAAGATGTTCTCCCTTTTGCTCCCCCTTTCTCCTTTTCAGGTGCAATTAGACCCTTTTCTCTGGGAAAAAGAGGCAGGGAAAAGGCAAAAAGAGAGAGAAACAGGGAGACCCTGATTGAAGGGAGAGATGGATGGTGAAACAAAGCAGGGAGAGGAGGAATAGAGGAGATTCTTTTGAGAGTTGCTTTTGTTTTTGCTTGTCGCTGCTTCTGTGGCATTATAAAAGAACTTCACTATAAGCACTTAGGGGATTACAGTGCACTTGCTTCTGATAAATATCTTAATTTTGATGCGATTTTTAAGCCATCAACATAATTATTATTTTTCATTTTTCTTCCCCCCTTCCAACTTGTTTTTAATGAAGACCCTTTTCAATAAACAAATGGATATGCATTAAGGGGGATGATGGGGCTTTCAAGTATAAACCTCTCATGTCTATTAAGTGCTTCCATTACACCACATTTCTTCAGCAGCCCCCCACTAAATGTTTTTTTTCTGTGTCTTGAGAGCAGATCTGTGAGGTCTCTAGTTTGTAGAGATGCTCGATTTTCCATTTTTTGGCTTTTCAACAATGTTTATTTGGCTGTTTATTTAGATATTAATTATATTTACTTTTGTTTGCAGGTAAAATTTAACTGAAGAGTCTGTTAGGCAGCATGCATCTGAATGCCTGCTATTTCATTATTATTTAATTAACTAATATGATATGAAATGAAGTAAGTGACATTTTTAATTATTCTTAAATTATTAGGTTTGTTTAAAATATATACTTAGCATGATTTACAAAATTTACATAATTGATTAATATCTAACTAAATGAATCCATTAAAAGTGTAATTCCGCTTATCAAAGAATTTATATTGAGACATTAATCCCCAGACTTGTGCCCATTAGGCGCATTCTGTTGAGAAATAACAAATAGAGGATGATAAATCAGTGCAGTACGTCTGGATATTGTCCTCATATAATTGGTGTTTGATATCTCTGATTGACTATTGATCGGCACTGAGTTTTGACCCCGGCAATAAATCCAGAGCCCTGGTGGCCAGGACACTGCATCGTTGAATCTGAAATATTTTATCTGCGGCTTAAGAGGAATAGCCACTTATTCTCCCCTTACACACGTTTTTCTTTTTTTATGACAGCAGTGCTCTCATCTTTCCTCTTAAGTTTTACCCTTTTGTGACCTTTTGGAGAGACCAAACGTGTCTGCGTTATATATGGGCTGTCCTGCGATGACGGGGTGGCTAGGGAGGTTATGGAGGGGGTGCATTAGCCAGTCTCCCCCCCACCTCCACTGCCCCCGTCTTCTCCAACCCAACCCCGCCATGGCAGAGTCCCCAACCCCAACCCCTACTCCGCTTCACTTCATTCATTTTGTTCGTCCCCTGCGGTCGGCCGGCAAGGCCTCTAAATCCTCCCTTTATTGTACACGGCGCACACAAAGGCTGGGCCTGCTCTCTCATTTCCTTGATGTGCCTTTGGACAGCGGCGGTGGCTTTGTAGGCATCGATGCAAACATTAGCATAAAGCAGCTCCTGGGGACCGGCGAACAATCAACTCAACTGTTTCTGGTCAATCCAGTAGACTTACATATGATGTGTGACCACGGGAATTAAATACCTGTGTTGTGCTTTCAGTATGGGAGCTGGCAAGGCAAGGTAGCCTAAGACAGTCAGTTAGACAAGGACGGAGAGATGACCCTCTTGATATTTAGTGATGTGAATCTTTCCCTTGGCTTTGACCTCACCTCTCTTGCTCCTCACCTTCCTCTCCACAACCAACAAAAGTGGGATTACCCGGAGAAAGAGAGTTAAAAAAAAAGTTGGTGTGTTTATGGCCGAGTTAAGCTTTCTGAACCAGGGGGGTTTCCGTCCTAAAATAGACTCACTTCAGGCTGGTAATTATTGACCAGGAGGGGAGAGTGCATGACAAACAACACACTCATTACACATGGAGATTGCCTGCTCACCACCGAACACCAGAGCAGCAATGCAAATGGGTGGCTGCCCCCTTTTTGTGTGGTCAGAAATCTAGAGGGTCATTAGGATTTTTGTTGGGCCCGTTTAATGTTCCTGAGTTGCATGTGGGAGTCAAGCTGCCTTTGAGGAGGTGGCAGGGGCTCGAGGGAGGGGAGTCGGTGGCCCCGGCGTCTGCTTCAAAGGCTGGGCTCCATCTTTCATGTCTTTCTCATGTGAAGTGACGAGAGCATACAGAAGAATACACGCAAATGTAGGTTTCACATGTGGTTGCTTTACCTCTGCAATGAATCCAGTCTGTGGAAAAACAAAAAAAAAGACTATTTTTTAATATTGATGTCACCATTGTGTTCTTTGTTTGCATTTTAAAATATTTACATAGTTTTTTTGTTTCTATATGCTATAACACTTGTTGAAAAAAATCAATATGAAAGGAAAATGCTAAATATTAACAAGACATCTGTATGAAGGAAAAAAAAACATTATTTTCTTTTTGCACAAACTGTAAAAACATGCATTTAAATATAAAAACACAGCATAATATAGAAACTTGCTTCTATATTATCAGGCCCACAAATATAGTATAATGTGTAATGTTGTAAAACTATTAATTCAGAAAATAAAATTTAGTTCAGTAATATTTCAGTTTGGATAAATGGAAGAATATTTTCCTTCATTAAATCATCCCTGAATATTTTATGTACAACTGAATGAAATCATATTATATAGTTACTGCCTTCATCATAATTAATAATTCTATTTGTGTAAATAAAAATAAATAAGATGATTCTATAAGTCAGATTTTGGATGAATAATAATTAATTCTGTATTTTATATTGAATACCATTTCAATATATACATTAAAGTTGTCAACTTTTAAATTAATTGCCAACTATTTAGATAATCAATTAATCAAGCAATTTTTTAAACTGAAAAAAGTTCAAATTCTTTGATTCCAACTTATCAAATGTGAATATTTTCCGGCTTTTATAGTCTTTCGTCACAGTAAACTGAATATCTTTAGGCTGTAGACAAGACAAGACATCTGAGGACATCATCCTGGGCTTTGCTGAACACTTTTCACCATTTTCTGACATTTTATAAACCAAAGAACTAATGGAATAATTGAGAAAACAGGAAAATCAACATTGAAAATAACCATTAGTTGCAGCCCAAATATTACATACACATATTGAAATCTATGAGAACATTTGCACTGTAATCTTCATAATTTACACAGTATATATTGTCATTTGCTTTTAATATTTACAAAACATTCTCATATTTAATAGGAATTTTCCACACATCATCCTGCAACTCTTCTCCTCTGGACTTCCACGTGAGCTTTCCAAGGATACAAGTAAACAAACACAATTGTTCGACAACAATGCACACTTCTCTTTTACCTCACTTCTCTTCACGTTGCATTTATGAAACAAGATTACATCGCCCCTGCATTTTTTCAATTCCCAAATGTTTATCAGGCAGATGAGAAGCAGAACAGTTGTAATCGCGACGTGTCATTATTCATAGTCGATATTAGCTGTGTGACACTGACGCTTTCTCCATGGCGTGGCGGTTGGTTTATTTCTACCCATCAGGTACTGGGGCGTGACAGGGGGAAGTGTTGTTAGGACTGAGGTCCCTACAATGTCCCCTGATGTGGACAGACATTATAAATGACATCGCCCAATCAGATGCGAGATGGCGACCGGGGGTTGTGGTGGTGGTGTGGTGGTGGTGGTGTGTGTGTGTGTGTGTGGTGTGTGTGTGTGTGTGTGTGTGTTGTGTGTGTGTGTGTGTGTGTGTGTGTGTGAGGAAAAGGAGAAAAAGGGATGGTGGAGGGAGGAGAAGATGAGAAAACATGGGGAGCCTCATTTGATGCAGTTAATGTGCAGATTTATGTAGAGGGACAGTGGTCAACATTCATAAGATCTCCCTTCCTCTCCCTCCCAGCCTCCCCGCCCCTGCCTCCTCCCTCCCACCCCATTTCTTTCTATCTAACCCCCCCATCCCACCCCACTTCCCCCACAGGCTTGCCCCCCTCACCCCCAACCCCCCCATTCTCTCCCACTCTGTCACTCACCATCATTCCTCCCCTCTTCTCTCCCCTGTTTTTTCCCTGTCTCTCATCTGTCTTTCCTGACTCCCTCCCTTTCTCCTCTTCCGTCTCCCTATGAAGGGACTGAGACTGTTGTGGACTGCAGCGATCAGACCAATAGGAGGCATAGGTAGACCACAGAAACACACAGACCACAGCACCAGAGAGTGAGAGGGGAAGAGATGAGACATATCCAACATTCAATATTTTATTTCTGTGTTACACAAAGCTGCCAGCATTTCCGTTCAACACAGAAACAGACAATGCATTTAGGTATACTCTTCAATGATGTATATTATTATATGCAAAGTGAAACCAGCTAACTAGAGAAAAACTGGTTTATATTACAATGTACAGAGATTTATAAAAGAAGAAGAACTGCTGTATAGAAAAAAGGTCCAAAGCTGTAAAAGAAGCTGTATATCACATTTGGGCAGTTGCACTGTTTTGAAACATATAAGTGTATTCAAATATTGATTATTTTCATTATCAGTGAATATATTCATAATTTTCTTTACTAATTGATTAGTTGTTTGATCCATAAAATTGCCAGAACATAGTGAAACATTTTGATCACTGTTTCCCAAAGCCCAAGATGACATTCTTAAATGTCTTATTTTGTCCACGACCCAGAAATATTCAGTTAATGTTGCAGAGGACTAAAGACACATCTGAGAAGCCAAAATCAGAGAATTTTGACACAAAATGATTAATTGATTATTAAATAGTTGGCGATTAATTTAATTGTTGATTTATAATGGCTGAACTGATTAATCGTTTTAGCTGTAGCATGGGATAAATTGCAGTGGAACTTGAGCAAAACTGACTGATAATGCAATATGCAGAGTTCCATAAAAGAGCAGGAATTACTTCATAGAAAAAAGGGTAAAAAGTTGTAAGAGAAGCTATTTATGTGTAGGGACAGTTGTGTTATTTTGTGACATAATAAGAAGTGGGTTAGAAAGAAAATCATAATCATATTAAACTGATTATGTTAATCCTAAAAACTATTCATTTGCGTTATTGTTGTAGTATGGGAAAATATATCTCCCCTGTTTTAACACATTTTGTTTAATAATTTCACTCCATTGTAGAGCTGCAATGATTAAACAGTTTTACAATATTAATGAACTATTAAATTAATCACCAACTATTTTGATCATGGATAATTTTTGAATAAAATATGTCCAAATTGTCTGATTTTAGCTTCTTAAACATGATTTTTTTTTTAAAATTCATTTACTCCTCTGTTGCAGTAAACTGAATTTTTTTTTTGGTTGTGGACAAAACAATAGATTTCAGAATGTCATATTAGGCTTTGGGAAACACTGATTGACATTTTTCATATTTGTGGACCAAACAATTAATTGAATTGAATCGAGATAATAATTGTCAGGTTAATTGATAATGAAAATAATTGTTAGTTGCAGCTCTAATATGCAAAGTGCAACCAGCCAACTAGAGCAAAACTGGTTGATGATACAATGTGCAGAGATCTTTTAAAGAACGGGAATTACCGTATACAAAAAAAGGTCAAAAGCTGTAAAAGACGCTATTTATATATCTCATAGAGGCAGCTATTTTGAGACATATGATTAAGAGTGGTTAAGAAAGAAAATCATATTCATCAATAAACTATAAGATAATCATAATAATTCTATGTTTTTGTAAACTTAACTGCATTATAGTCACAGGGAGTTTAGAAAATGTAACTCTGTTTTTAAATACATTTAGTTTTATTTAATAAATTCACTCCGTTGCCTATGTTTTTGTATAAAGTCTCCATGCTGCAGCTAAATGATGAATATTGAACGTCAGAGGTGGTTTGCATCAGTTGAAGAAAGATTTTCATCGCATCTTCTACATATGTTGCTGCTGCTCCTCTTGCAAAGTAAAAGTTCAGATCTATTCAATCTCATCCGTTCTCGCAACCTTGAATATGGACCCTTTCTATAGCATCAGTTTTGACATTATTATGGTGACATTAAATTTGATGGAAAAATAACCTCCTTCTGCCGTCCAAGGCTGCATAACCTCGATATGAGTTCATGTGATGTTGTTTATTTTTTTCATTTCAGGGGATAGATTCATTCACTTAGATATTTATTTTATGATCAGTCTATTTATCTTAGAAATTTGCTTAGTTTGAATCACACCCATTTGTATCTGGCTAGTCTGTGTCACGTTGGTGAAGCAGTTTGTGGGAAGAACTTAAGTGCAACAAGAGAAACTTTTTGCCCCTGCTCTCGGTGAACTGAAAAACCATCCAAAATTTAAAATGTCACAGTATTTCCCTTTAAGCATTCTGTATTATTTCCATTATAGTCATGTAAAAACCCACGCATGGCTTCATTTACTGATTGAATCAATTTATTTCCGAATTAGCCCCCCAAACCCAAACACACACCCGTGCCACCAGCTTGCGTCACTTTCTCATCTTTTTGCCCTTCATACAGTACTTTCCCTCTCACTTTTATTCTCTTTCCCCCTTTTCTGACTCTCCCTCTCTCTTTCCCAGTCCACTGAGTTTTCTGGTAATCCCTCTCAATCATTACAGAGGCCCTTCACTCTTCGTGGGACTTTCTCACCCCTCGCTACGCCCCAGACTTCCATCCATTTTCCTTCTCTCTCAAACCCGCCTCGGCACGTCTTCTCTTTCCATTTCTAAGGTGGAAAACTAACAGAAATAACTTTTCTGACACACCGCTTAAAGGCATAATATGCAACTTTTTCCTTAAAAAAACAATGTATAGACCCTCTGCCTGTATTTCCTTATTTTCTCTTTATTTTGCTGTGCCGGAGACACTGTACCAACCTAAAATGTCATTATTTGACATCCTGGGAATGAGACTCAACAATCTGGTGTATTTAAGAGCTGCTCAGACAAGTCCTACTGATTCTACCTTTAAAATCTAAAATACTCACATGTTCGTTTAGGTCTTTGCTTAAGTTAGATTCAGAGTTATGAATTAAGTAAGACTGGAAACTCACAAATATACGTGCAAATATATGAATAGCACTCAGACACATATGTATAAACTGTATGTGTGTGCACCTGTTTGGAGATACTTTTCCATAGGTAAAAGGCTTAAGAAAGCAAATAACATCACTAACATTCAAATGTGAGTTTCACTTTCATGCCAGCAATCATTTTGTCACACATTTTCAAACGGGGCATATCTTGTTTTGGAATGAAAACTCTTCAAGCTCAGTGTTTCTACCTGCAGCAGCGACCGTCTGTAGTTTTCTCTGTCTGAGAGCCTAAAGCTGCAGCTTTACAAGTGAACCTGCCAGTGTGATCTCAGACTGGCTGCACCCTGGGGCAAGGCAGAGGAGACTATACGTGTGTATGAGTGAATACCGTATGTGTGTGTGTGTGTGTGTGTGTATGTGCGTGTGTGTACAGTGTGTTATAGCTGGCACAACCACCCTTGAAAAGCACTCTCGAGACCCTTGATTCCATAGCTCAATATTATGATCTCTGAGATCTCTCTTATGCCAGGATGGAACTTATGGATTTGGGGCGTTCGCCTTGCAACACTATTAGCCTGCTATTTCCATACGTTGTCCTTTAGCCTCTGGAGAAGAGGGTCTTTTTTTTTTATTAGCCTAGCTGGGTGTTAGTTGCTATCTCTGATGTGAATAGACTGTAAAATTCTGATTCAGTTTTATTGATAGCAGGCTTGAACATTAGCAACTAGCAACACTTTCCCTAATGAAAATCCCTATTACAATCCAATAATCCTGACTTTATAGTGACCTCACATGTTATGGTATTTTTTATTTCCTATGGCATCACTATCACGTTTATCTAATATTTCCATGGGGACTAATTGCTCTGGTGTGATTTCCTCTACAGTTGATTATTTGGATTACTTTAGTTCAGCTCTGACTCCCCTGTGCCTGCACACATCCATTCAAGCTGCGTCCAGTGAGGATGATTTTACACTAATGCAGTCTGTTAAAAGTGGAATTACACAGGCGATGAAGTCAGCACACGCCCACCATTGCTGTTTATGAGTTGCATTTTTTTTTTTTTACTATTGCTAACAAGCATTTACACATACTTAAAATATTTTTTTTGATTAACACAGCAACACACATACATCACACAATTAGCCAAATAGTTAATTTCCTGCTCAAAACCACAGTTTGTTCATTAAATACCAATTCTACATTTCAAAATGCAAAATCAATTTTTCTCCCTATTACAGTGATGGTTCCAGACCAGTTTCACCTGGGGGGGCCAGGCTGGAGCCAGTTGTTTTGTCAGAGGGGCACATTCAGTGGGGGTAGTGATAGCACACAAATTAACAGTGCACAAGTACAACATAAAATACCATGATTGGTATTTGTGTCGGTAACTTTTATTTGTTTCAGTAACAGTATTTGTTTCTATGAGAGTGAAAGTAGATCCAGTGGATTCTAAACTTGTTCTGGTAGATTCTATAGCAGAAAGAAAGTAGTTCCTACATGAAATTGCTCACAACAAGGTGTGTGGATTATCTTGGGTCATGATTTTTGGAAAGAGACACTGGTTTTGAATATTTCACATGGTAGGTGAAGGTAACTTTAGATGGATAAATAGCACAACAGGCCAGGAGAGAAATATTTCTGAATGTACACCAACTCTACCAAAACACGATGAACCCAAGTCATTCAACAACTCATCAACAAAACCACATTTTTTTTTTAAATTTTGGTTTTCTTTGATTGAGTGTTGAATATATGAAATCAGCTCTGGTTGGTCTATTTTACGCAACATAAATCAGCTGTTTCTCAATGTTTGATCTGATCATTCAAGAATGCTCACCAGCTGTTTCAATAAAGCGTTTTAGCTGCTGTTGTCGCAGAAGGTAAGGCTTTATACTATATTTAAGGTTTTGAACATTTTAATTAGGCAAGACAGATCCATGATTGTGGTAATGGGTAATCTTGCATGTGAAGAAAATGTAAGCATTTTGGAAATGTGTTAATTGGCTGCATATGCTGTGAAAACAACATGAATTGTGTTAACGGTATGGTCTAAAACAGACAGATGGCGTGCTAATTGTGTTTGGAGTTTTGAAAATGTGACTAAAGATTGGACAAAAGGATGTTAGCACTTGTAAAAAAAAAAAAAAAAAAACTGCAGTAAGATGTGGATGTGTCCAGAAGCAGAACAAACTTTTCACAAACCACAAACTCATTTTCATATTTCCCCTTTTCTGCATAGCACATTAGAGTCTTTAGCACTATTTATGGAGTGCAACTGTCAGATGTCGTCGTAAAGCAAGAGGCTGTGATTTTAAAGTTGACAAAGAGTTTCCTTTCATTCTAGTTAGGGGAAAGATGGCTTGATTGACAGAGAAACACTTGAAGGGCGATACAAAGATAGCTAGCTGGGACGGCTGGAGAGCGGGAGCGTGAGTTGCACTTGCTAATTAAAAGAGAAGCAGCTGTCTTTCTTTCTGTTTCTGTTATTCCCTTGTTCCTGGGAGTATTAATGTTTTATTCAGGAGAAACATAACTACAGATGAAATTAATAAAATCAGGCCCTGCCTTTCCCTTGCTATCTCTTGGGGGGGTGGGAAATTCAAACGCTCGTTTCTCCCGGCTTTGAAAGTGCAAACTCAAAGTGCTCCGTGTACTGTAGTTTTCATTTCTTCATTTCCTGCATATTAAGTTACTTTTCCCTTTTGTTTCAAAGCGCATTGCCCCGAAAATAAAGATCAATTTTTCAGTGTGAGAGGCTTTGGAATTAGAGCAGTGTTTTTCCACACTAGCAGAGTGATTTACTGTAGTTACTGCATTATTTTCATGGGATGTGTTGTCTGCATGGATTTTTTTTTCCCTTTCTCCCATAAAATGTTGTATCACAAATTACAGAGTGTGGAGCTTTTAGTCCTGTTTACGCAGCTCTATATGGGATAGAAGAGAGGAAGTGTGACTATATTTTAGTATGCTGCGGCCGTGTTGCTGTATTAAGCGTGTTCATACATTTTTGTTGATTGTGCGAGTGTGTATGTGTGCATGCGAGTGTGTTTCATTCGACTATACATCCAGGCCCTGGGAGTATTTGCCTGTCTGATCACCTCATGTGAGTCTAAGAAGGGCAGCCATGCGCGACTAACACGCACTTCAGAGTTGAACTAATTGTGTCATTTTTAACATGAATCTGTGCTTGCCCACATTTTATTCACTCTCTTTCCTCTCCCTTTCCCCTGAGCCACACAATGAATGCAGAGTGGAGCAGGGCCCTCGCATCCATCCAACTCTGGAGGAATTTTCAATGCTGCATGCAGGTGCATCATTTATTTCCCTGCGATTCTGGCGCTTCTCTGTGTGTGTGCGCTCTTACGCCTCTAACTTTGTGAGGACCAAATAACCTCACACTGATAATAAGATGAGGAGAAATGTCTGACATTTTTGTTGGTTTTTATTGTGACCAAGTTAATCGCGAGGTATTTCTGAGGTAGAGTTTAGGGTGGAGGTCATTACTGGGGTTATGGTTAGAGTTAAGTGTAGCATCCAGGTTAAGTATGAGAATTATGCCTGTGTGGGCTCTAATGTATTGGTTAAGCTTTGTGTTATGATTCTCGTAAACCCTAACCACAGAGCACCACACTCACGGTTTTGCATGTTTTTATCCCGTTAAGCAAAAATTACATATTTTGCGTTATAGCTGACAGTTTTCCGAAGCATAACACAAGGTTTTAGACTAATTTCCTACCTTGCATGAAGCCACTGGTTTCAGTTTCAAGCCAGCATGGAATGAAAATTTACTTGTGAAGTCTTGAGGCTTTCGTAAAAAATAGGTGATCCATCACAGTGCGGATTTAGACACCTTTATTTATCATTGAATGATCATATAGTGGCAAGCAGGGATTGTTCACTGTTGTTCGGCATCCTATTCAGAACTGAAGAGTTTACCATACTTTATAGTTATTTCTCTGTGGGGTCCAAGCACATACTGGATTTGGTGTGTAAATAGTCATATTTCTGTAGATCATGACTATGCAAGTCAAGCCTTGATTCATTTTTGAAAATGAAGTAGTTTGCCCTCGCAGCTACGTCAAAGCCCTGTCGTGTCCCACTGACTTCCATCCTCTCCTATTGTTTTTGCCAAGTTGGACCAAAAAGGGAACTTGATCTATTTAACTCTTCCTCTATCTATTGTTTCTTACTCTGTTTCCCCTCATTGTGAGAGAATTCTGCAGCAGTCAGCATCAGTCAAGATGAAGGCTGATGTTACAGACTGTACATGTAATTGTATATGTGCCTGAAAACTAATATCACTGCAAACACAGTTATGTAGCTGGAGAGGCTCGGTACTTTGATTTGGGATATTTTCACATATTTTGGGAGTGAGCAGCCCGTTCTTAATATAGACAGTGCAAAAGGCAAAACAGAGGAAAACTGGAAAAGATCTTTGGAAGTCGATCCCAGGCCAGTGGGGGGGACACATGTGTTTCCAGACATGGAAGACATTACTACCCAACTATTCACTGACACATTTCAGTAATGTGTGTGTCACCTTTCACTGACTGATAAGTGCACGTTCTGCATAAACTCCCACTTCCATTGCTAACAGAGCCTCGGCCCTGAAATGACAGCTGGTCAGTGGCATCAGTCTTTTGAAAACATTTGCTCATTTGCTCCTTAATGTAATTTAAAAGTTCCCCAGACAGATGGGGCTTCTGTAATGGGTGACATTTGTTATTTATGCATATTGTAAATGTGAGGATAAATATGTTTTTATCCAGGAGTAGTCAGCTGACACAGATCATCCAGTGCAAGGGTGCCCACACTTTTTCCCTTAGAGGGCCAAAACTGAAATAAATGGTGGGTCAGGGGCCAAAAGCACCTCTTGTATTGTTAAGATCCCAAGTTCCCTTAGTTGATTGACTTCTTGCGCCTCACTATGCCCGCCATGATCAAATTATGAAAAATAATCAATAATTAGGTATCTTACATACAGTATTCGTTTTATGTTGCAAAAAAACAGCCTAAATTGTGATTTATACTATGATTTTACATTTTTATGTCTTTTTCTCACTACAAACATTTGACGAGCCAAGTGGAACCTTATAGTGGGCTCACAGGCCTCACTTTAGGCAGCCCTGCTCCAGTGTTGTGGTGCTTTACAATTACAGCACATGTGGGAGCTGCCCAGTACCACTGCCGCTCACTTAACGGTTTCACTGCAGCAGCTCGGGGTTAGATGCCTTGCTCAAGAGCGCAGAGAAAGACTTTTAATTTTAACTTTCATTTTCCCATCAATATTTTGAAAATTCCCAAACATGGAGGCATGTTGGAGACAAGTTGCAGTAATTGAAGCCTTTGCAGCCCACTGTTTCACTGTTGTTGAATCTAAGCACATCTGAGTGTGTGAAGCCATTCTTCACACCGCAGTGAGTACTGAGGCTTTTTAATGGCAGTCCCTGTCTCTTAGCCCTGTGATCTCTCACTCCACTCAGCCATAGCCACAGAACCTTAATGGACTTCCTACTACACAAATAATGAGATAAGTTAAGACGTTACGGACAGCGAGACGGAGATGTAAAAACAAAGAGAGAGGATGGCGCTCAGGCCTGAGCGATTACATGCCAGATGCAGATTGTGGTATTTAGGTCCTGGAACAAACAAATAGGCACACAGACACATGCTAACGCACACACTGCATGCACATACCTTTACCCACCTAACAGCAACACATGCACTCAGACACACACACACATACACACACGAGCCGAGGCAGTGCTGTCTGGTTGATCAATAGTTTCCTGTGCTGGGGAGGGGTGATGACTGCAGACAGCAGTCAAAGCCCTGAGGACCAGAGGGTGACACCCCTTATCAACTGAGCAAGGTGAAATGTCAAACACTGGATCTGGAGCTCTCTTTCTCTTTTTTTTTTTTCTATGAGAAACTCCTCAGTTTCCCTCATTTTCTTCCTCCGATTCTGATTATCTGAACTTCTTCTTTCTCCAGATCTCTCTGGCATTTTTCCTCTGAATTTCTATCTCTGACTCTTTCTCTTTCACCTAACTCTGAATTCCCATTTCTCTTTCTCTTTGTCATTCTCTTTGACTCTTAATCTCTCTTTCTGAACGTTAACCCCGCTCTACTACTCTCACTGAGCCAGTTTTTCAATCTTTCTCTTTTTAATTCTCGCTTTCTGCGCAGCCAGTCATCGCTATTATCTAATTCTGTTAATAACGGCCTCACCCGTTTCTATCACCCATCTGTTTCTCATTGTTTTGCTCCGTCCCCTCTGCGTGCTCTTCCTCTATTTTTCTCTGATAGTTTTATGTACAATTGTTCCTCCACTAAAGAACTTAACCCAGGGTTTTTCTTTTTAACTTTTACACAGTAACCGCACAACAGCAGAACAGCCTATTGAGCAGAACATAGATATAAATATGAATTTGAATATGACGACAATGTTTGTGGGGGTGTTTCAGTGCTAATCTGGCTTATATGCACTCTGCATGTCTTACACCCTGTCCATTTCCATGGCCCTGAGCTTAATAACAACACTGTAGGATTAGTGCAGGGTGACTTCACACAATAAAAAAAAAGAAAGGGTGGAAAAAATGCCACTCTCTCTGTAGGCAGCTGGAATACAGACACATGATTATGTAGGAATTCAGTTAAAAGCAATGGATATGTTTATTTATTGAGAATCATGTGATAGAAATTCTATATTAGACCATTTAATGCTAAAATAAACTAAAAAAGTAAGAGATTAACACACAAACAAATTCACAATGCTTTTCCATTGTATCCCTGGTTGGTAAACATCAGTGCATCAGCATCCCACCACCACAAACACACTCTCTGACCACTGCATAACATTTGGTATTAATTCCTCATCTGGCAAAAGGATTATCATCCTCAGATTGGATTTATGATCTCAGTGCTCAGGCAGGTTTATCCAGCCACCATATGTAGAATTATCATTAGAGTTGTAATCCCCCGCAGACCACTCACACACACACACACAAAAACACATACACACCCCTCTACAGTTAAATGCCCCCAGAGATGGTGGCGATTGGCAGTTAGGGAGTCAAAACACATTCCCCTGCATGTAAATGGTTTGTTTTTGCTTGGTCAGTCCAGCGATGGTGATATGAAACATAAAAACAATGAGATAAACACAGGGAGCGGAAAGACCCGGATGTTATTTGAAAAGATGAAAGGAGATTGGTTAAGAAATTGTATTAGGGAGGGGAGAAAGGGTATCTTATTTTCTTATAATAGTCCTTTTTTATCTAAATTCTGTGTGCTTTTCTGTGTTTCTGGCTTGGTTTACTCACTCTCTCCGACCTCCATTACTCAGCTCATGATTCATTCACTCACTCTCTCACCCATTTACCCAGTCTGCCCGGCTCATTCGCTCCCAACTCTCCCCTGCATTCACCTAAACACTAAGGCAACATCATATCCTGAGCCAATTCAAAATGCCTGAATACTTCCAGAGATAATTTCAAGGTGATATTAAATTGATTTCACCTCATGAATGTGGCAGTCCACTTTGTTATTGTAGCATCTGCCTTTAGGCCATTTGGTGTAATTTTGGTAATGCCTAAAATGTAGAGGTGAGCTGCATCTCCACCTGATGTTTTGTCAATAGAATCAGCACTGACTTAGATGTCACATGGTTAATTATATCAATGGGCTAGTCAGTGTAATCTTTTGACCAGAAAATAGCGCTGAGATCCGTCATATGCCAACTTTTTGCCGAAATATGATCAGCTGTGTGATAGGACAGAAAAAAAGAACCCATGTAGACTTTCACCAAAGCCAGCTACCTCAAAATAAGGTTGGCAAAAGTATCGATAATTCAATACTTTTCAGTACCACACATTGAAAACAATACAATATCCATAAATTAGAGTACTGAAAGTACCGAAAATATTAAATGGAAAATTGATCGAAATAAGCCTTCAGTTTTATTAATCAAAAAGCAAAGGAAGAATTACGATTCTTCCGGTATTGTTTTTTTTCCTCTGTAACCCTGCCCACTTGCAGCTTCTTGCGCATGTCCAAAGAAAAAAACAACAAATATGACACAGTGTAGCTTACTGGCCTTAATATTACACTTGATACTATCTTTTTAAAGAAGTCTGAAAATGTAAATGTCAGTTGTCAGGGTATAAAATCAATAAATCTGATCATCTTTACAAATTAAGACTCAGTAGTAGTGTTTTTCAAACTTTTCCTGGCATGCCCCACTACAGAAGCTGAGATGAGTTCATCCCCTCACACCCCATTTTTAAAAAAAAAATCAATCCTTAACAATGACAGAGGAAAGGACTAATGAAAAAGGATCCAAATTGAATTTTAGTGAGATAATGGTCAGCCCAGATCGAATCATGGCACCCCTAGCATTGAAAGAGGTATCGGGTATCGTTTTTTCATCAAGGCTTAACAGTTAAGATTGTCCATTTGCCCGAGGCGAGTAGAATGCCATGTCGAGCAAGTAAATCTGGCAACTCACTTGCCCAACCGGCCAAGTAAAAGTAAGTAAAAAAGAATTGAACAATTCAGCTATTTTGATAATAGATTAATCATCAAAGTATTTTTTCATGCAAAAATGGCAGAAAATGCTGCTTTCAGCCTGCTTTTCTTTGTTTATCATCATATTGAACTGATAATCTTGGATTTTAGACTGGTAAAACGAGACATTTAAAGACATTTTATTGATGTTGTGGCCCTAGATTTAACTTAACACTTAACTTTAGTCTTTATTGTCTTTGATAACTGCCAATAAATCAAACAATTTGTATGGGGGCAAGTAAAAATTGACTTTGGGCAGTTAGATTTCTGACTCCCTTGTCCAACTGTGTAAATTAAACAAAAAAGCTAAAACTGAAAAAAACAAAAAAAACAAAACTGAACCCTGGTAGTATTGTATCAAAGTTTAAAATTCTGGTATTGTGACAGCTTAACCACAAAATTCAGCTTAACCACAAAATTCAAAACTCCTTCTTTAACTTGTCTCCTCCCCTTCATCTACATCTTCATGACAGGAAGTCATTTTAACAAGCGAAATCAATACAAGATGAAGGCTTTCACCTGAATTCAACTGGTCAATCTATTTCAAGGAAAGAACACCTGTTCCTAATCTTTCGTGCGGCGAGTGCACGTCATTACTGATTCATCCTCCCCACCATCCTCTCTCCCCGATAAGTCATCACCGTCACCACCCCCTCCTCTCGCTCCACGGCTCCCCCAGGCTCCACCGTCTCTAATCAAGGCCTAATGAGCCTAATTGGTCGTTAAAACATGCCAGAGTATGACACAGCGGTGCTACAGCGTCTGCCATATGGTCGGGGTTGGCCCGAGGCCCCCGAGCTGCCAACTGTTCCCCCGTCACTGCCTGGACTGCTCCGTGCTGACTGACAGCGACTGCGATAGGAGTTTCTCTCCTGTTGATGATTCAGCACTCAGCACAGCGCTGAATGGAACAGAGGACAAGAAAAAGTGTGTGTGTGTGTGTGTAGATATGTGCGCGTTGACTGACCGACTCACTTTCTCCATGTTGGCATTCAGAGCTTGCCCTTCAAGCTGTAGACATGAAACTGGAGGTAAATAGAACTTCTGAATGTTTGTATCACGTGGAAGATACTACCAAAATAGTAAATATAGTGAAGGGTATTCCTGTTATGATTTTCTAGGCCTTAAAAAGCTTGTTTTGTTGGAACAAATTCCAAAAAGATTTAATTTACAGTGAAAGAAAATGGAAAAAACTTAATACTCTCACATTTTAGAAGCTGGCTAAAGACAAATTAAGTAAACAATAAATTGTCTTCAAATCAGAATTGATACTGATTGATTTTTCTGTTATTTGACAATCGTTAACCTGATCCAGCCCTTATTTTAGGCAACAATGCCTAAAATAACGTACCCAGAATGAATGAGGAATAGATCCTCAGCCATAAGGCCTAGATGCAAACTTTCTTTGTAAGAAGGAAAGGAATATTAATCTATTGCAATTAAACCTATTTCTATTGCCACTGCAGAAGAAAATGGAGATTTAATACAGGACAAAATAAGATTTTTATCTTCGCCTTGTACAATCACTATTATGACTGTTATTACCAAGTTATTCTGGATACAGAAATTGTGCATCTGGATGTCATCTCCTGTTCCTGGACTACAACGCTTAACTGCAAATTTGATGAAAACACACTAAAATGCAACATTTATAATGCAAGTTATGAAGATATACTCAAGCGCTCTCCATGTTTGAATGTTTCTTATTTTGCCTCCTTTTAATATGATGCATGTCTTTGTTTTTGTGCAATGGAAAAAGAGCTGCATGGATATGAAAAACAACAATATAATAAAACAATATTTCATTGTTTGGAATTTTTCATTATTTTTTAGAGTTTACCTTCTGACTTTAGTCTGTCCTCTACCAGTGATCCTTGCTCCAGGGCAGAGAAATGAGTAGTAATATTACATTTAGTAATATTTAGACATTATATTGCCATCAGTGTGATGTGAGCTGCATCAGTAATGTGTTGACTTCACAGTGCTGCACGACCCACTAATTAATTTGCCTCTATAAACTAAGAGCTGTGAGGCCTGCTGCCCTCAGCCAATTTACTCGTGACCTTAATATGACCCAAGCGCAGCGCTACGTGGCTGGGTTTTACTGTGTGTGTGTATGTGTGTGTGCATGTATGTGTGAAGAGGTTAAGCATATTTTACCAAAACAAGGAAGCCCAACATCTAACAAGAACTGATTATGTAAATGATGTGTTGGCAGCTTCGATACCACTGGGGTTTGAAGTGTGTGTGGATGTATGTGTGTGTGTCTGTGTCTGAGTGTGTGTATCACGCAATCAGGCTTGAATTGATCCCATCTCTCCAACATTCAAAGGGAGCCCCCTCCAGTTTTTGGTCACCGTAACCGCAATGATGGACAGTGCGTTTATTTCATTTGATGAAAGATTCAAATAGGAGCGAACGTTTCGCTTGATTCTGATTGCGGCTAGAGAAATAAATTAAGTTTTTTTCTTCCATAAATGAAATGTTCAAAAAGGAAAATGTACATATCTATTTTCATATATAAAGGGTGCATAAATAAGCCTTAAAACTCAAGTTGTAATAAACCAGTTTTACCCTTCAATGCTCCTGTCACAGGCTTTAAATCTTATTTGGTAAAGAAATCCCTCAACACTTCCCTTCATTACACCTTGCGCGCCCCCTCCTTCCTTATTTCCTCTTTCTTTTTATTCCCTCACCTCTCTTTTTCAAACTGATGTCTTCATCAGTGGTAATTCTGGGTCCATGCAGAGTGCGGCCGATTTCCCTGCCAGTAGATATAAGCTGATTGAAGGCAACCAGCGCCTGTCAATACCGCTTGCTTGTATTTGCCTGCGTCCCGCCTGCCTCCAACACAGCTGATTATTGGAGACCTCTCATAGCAGTATTGAGCTGCTGTCCCCACTCTTGTTACCTAGCTGATAGTTTCATTGTTTATATGCAGATGGAGGTGGGCTATTGAACAACCAAGACACTCACCCCTAATGGTAAACAAACAATCGGAGTGGCGTGCAGAGAGAAAGTGAGGTCAATAGAGTTGATTAATACACGTAAGGGGACACATTATGGACATTGCGATCTATATTTTCTGCTGGTCACATCCTCTGAGATATTCAGATGAAAGCTCTGTGAAAGATGGATGAAATGGTGGATGCAGTGGAGGTGAAGATGAATACACATGAAAGGAGAGAAGTAATTTTGCTTCAGATTTCTGTCGAACTCAGTAAAATTCTCCAAATAGCTGATTGGCGCCTGTGCGTTCAGCTGAACATTTGGTCAGGATGTAGTTCAGTTATGACAGCAGCTGTACTTTATTGTTCATGCTGTGTGCAGAGCTGCACAACTAATCGAAATATTATCGGAATCACAATATGGCCAAGTGTAATTTCCAAATTGCAGAAGTGGCATTTTTTTTGATAAAGGTAAAATGTGACAACACATACAGCACTATATTGAAGTACTGTATGCCCTAGAATACAAATTAGAGCCAGACCAACTTATCAGTCTGTCAATATTATTGGCCTGATATTGGCCTAGCATGGCTACATCAGTCTATATTTGTATTGTGTATATGTTGTCTGATATTCTCTTACAGGACATAATGCAAATTGTTTTTGCTTTGCATGATGCACGATGACCTGATTCGATTTTGGTTTTCAGAGGAAAAAGGTCAAGGTCACTGTGACCTCTAGTCCGTGCCATTTTCATGAACACAATATCTCAGGAACACTCGGATGGAATTTTCTCAAATTTGGAATGAACGTCCACTTGGACTCAAGGATGAACTGATTACATTATGGTGGTCATAGGTGAAGGTTACTGGGACCTCTTGTCCGTCCTCTTCTCATGAACGCGACATCTCAAGAAGTTTTTCAGACTCGATACTTCAGACTCAAGGATGAACTGATTAGAGTTTGGTGGTCAGAGGTTAAGGTTACAGTGACCTCACAAAAGACGTTTTTGGGCATGACTCAAGGATACATACATTAATTATGACAAAATTAGACACAAATATCTACACATGTGATATCCAAAAGGTCAAAGATCAACCTCAGTGACACTGAAATCACTTAATTTTGCCAAAAAAATACATCTAGTACCCTTTGTTAAATTCCTCTGAAATCTACACATATTGTATCAGTCTGGACAGACATGGATGTAAGCAGCAACTTGACCAGCTGGCGAAGTTGTTATATTTGTGTTTTTTTCATCTATGTATAATAATTAATAATACAAATGAAAGTTTACTGTTTCAGTGACTTGATGTCATTTTTGAATTTATAATATATATAGATAAAGAATATCAGCTGGTATATTGATAACAGAATTATTTTAGTCCCTAATAGTGGTATCAGGGTCGGTCCTAAAAATCCAGTGTTCGGCGGGCGTTACTACAAATCTTGTTCTCTGGATGTTAGAAAACATATTTGATTGATACAGAGCCCCAGAATGTCACATTATCATGTTTTTAATAGTTTTTTTCAGTGACTATGAAAAATGCAGCGCAAAAAATAATTATTCCCACAAATAGTGAATCACATTGCAAATGCAATATTTGTCAAAATAATCACAATATGATTTTTTTTTTTTACCATATTGTGCAGCCTTGACTGTACTCTACAATGCACTGTTTCCTTGACTGATAGCATGCTTCTTTTCACTCACCATTTTCTTAAAGAGCCTTATAAAAAAAAACCATTGTCCCTCTCTGGTGATTTTTCTGCTGTCATTCTCCTCATCTTCTTTGCCCTCTTCTTCACCTCAGTTCCTATTCTGAAAATCATTTAATTCGATTCATCTGTTTGTGTTCACTTTTGACGATGTGACAACTTGAGTGAAGTTTCCCAGAAAAGCACACAGACATCTTTGTGTCGGAATATATGAAGGCCACCCCAACAATGCTGGCCTGCCCAAAACCATATGTCTGGTTGCAAACTTAAATCAAAAAAAAAAAAAAAAAAAAGAATGAAAAATTGGAATTATTCCTTTTTTGATATCTGGTCCTGTCTTACAGAAGTTCAAGCAAATGTGAATGAGTGGAGCAGCAGTCTCATCTGTGATGTGTGAAGTTGGAAAAACACATACTTCTCTTTTCCACCTTGAAAGGCCCTGGGTACAGGCTGACCCATACATCAAAATATATCAAAGAAAGCCTTTTGATGGAACTTTAAAGTGAAAGGAGCCGTGTGATTGAGCAAGTGATGTACTGAAACTAAAAAACATAGTTCAACTGATGTTTCAATGCCTTAGAGTTTAGTCCTCAAAAGCCAGGAAGAAAGCATGAAACCATGCAATCTGTGTGTAAGCTTATGGCTTACATAAACCCAATTATAAGCTGAGATTTCTGTGGTTTCGTGTTTTGTCTGCTTCTTTTGTGTGGCACTTGACTCACTGTGGGTCAGAGGTTTAGTTTACACAAAAGTACAATTGAGCTAGATACAGATGCTGAGAAAATAATTTCTTCGAGCCTCAGAGGAAGAAATTGAATGCTTTGAGCGATACAAAATAGTTCCTTTAAATGATATACCGTCTTTATTTTCTTTTTAATTCCACTTAGAAATAAAATCTCATTTGAAACATACTTATTTACATTCTTTTGGTCTTAAACCAACACTGATATTAAAAGAAAGAGCACATGGAATATAAAATCATGAATCTGTGAGCAATGAAAGCAGTCCTTCCAGATATTATTGATCATGTCACACATACACTAATAACTTCCTTTCAGAGACATTTACAGCTTTGTATTAGCGGGTTTGTGTATACGTGGCCTATAAAGGTGGAATGTATGAGAAAAGCAGTAAGACAGTTCAAGATTATTCACCTCAGCCCGTAAATAAAACATCCATCAGCTCTCTCAGGAATAAAGCTCATGTCTGGTGACCTCGGAAAGGTTAAACCCTGTAAAAAGGTTAAACCTTGAAAGAATTATTTTCATTACTTCTCAGCCATTCCAATCAGCCTCTCCCCTTGTGGGAATCAGTGGATTAGTACTAAGGTTGCTTGCTTTGTTTTTGGGCTAGCGACAGCCATGGCCAGAGGCATGATGGTTCTGGGTTGTCTGTCTGTCCATTTGTGTATCCGTACGTATTTATCTCTTTCTGTCCATCCTACTGTCCATCTGTCCCTCCGTCCATCCCCTTTTTGTGAACGTGATATCTCAAGAACGCCTTGACCAAATTTCTTCAAACTTGGCACAAATGTTCACTTTGACTCAAGAATGAACTGATTAGATTTAGGTGGTCAAATGTCAAGGTCACGTCATGGGATGTCATGTCTGTTCAACTATTGTGATGACGATGCAGGGCTCTCAAGTTTTGAATGCAGGCAAGAGTGGACCCCCCCCCCCCCCCCGTTGCGTTATCATAGCCCGCCCCTTTCCTTTTTTGATTGACAGGTAAGTGACAGGCTCGACTCCATAGCAGATGTGCTTGATTCCTCCCGGTTCCAACAGCACACCAGAGAAATTTACCGTTTTTTTTTTCTTTTTTTCAGCGTGAGAAATACAATGTGTGGCGGGAGTGCGTGACAAAAGACCGAAAAGCGTGACTGTCATGCTCAATGCGTGAGACTTGAGAGCCCTGCGATGTCTCAGAAACGTTTTGATAGGATTTCTTCAAATTTGGCACAAATGGACACAATGATGAAACTATTCAATTTTAGAGGTCAAAGTCATTGTAACGTCATGTCTGTCCCGTTATCTTGAATGTGATATCGCAGGACCAACTGGACAGAATTTCTTCAAATGTGTTACAAACGTCCACTTGGACTAAGGGATGAACTCATTAGAATTTCAAGGTCAAAGGTCAAGGTCACTGTGATCTCATAAAACATGTTTTTGGCTATAACGCAATAATTCATATACTTATTATGACAAAATTTCACACAAATGTCCAACAGGATAAAATGATGAAGTGGTCACATTTTATACCCAGAAGGTCAAAGGTCAGCACTACTGTGACATCATAGAGTTCAGCTCCCTATCAGTCCTTTGTACGTCTCTGTAAAAATAGTCTTAAGTGAAAACAACATGTTTCTCACTGGAAATGATTTACTGGAATCACATGTCAATATAATAACCATTCCATTTTGTCAAAAGAATTCCAAGACATCACTACACATATTTTGAGTCTGGACAGACATGGATGTAACGTGCTACTTGACTGGCCGGCGGAGGCAGACGACCGCGAGGCAGTAATTCTAGTTCATATTGCTCCAGTATCACCTCCTGTTGTTTTCAGTTTCTCAGGCGGCTGAATCACAATGGAAAACAAAGTACTGTATACATGCAGGCTGTACATGCAGGGTACAATTAACTTTCACTTAAGTGATGGAACCACTTACTGTACAGCAACTCTGCTCACTGCGATGCCTTTTAACATTTCAAAGTTAATAACTGTTGCCATTTTAAAGTCCGCGAACGGCTGAGATACTTTTTTCCACACTTTGCTCCGCCTTGTGTATCTGTATGCTAAATAAGGTCAAGACATCAACCACAAAACAATAAATTTTCTTGACAACATAGGGGAAGTTCAGAGACCAGAGCTGTGGCCAGAAATCAAATTGTATTCAAACATCAAAGCATAAAAAAAAAAAAAAAAAAAAATGAATTGCCTAAAGCTCTCGTCTATAAACTGACCTCATTTCAGGCCATCGAGTTGTTTACTGTATGCGGTCCATTTTACATCTTTAACCTCAGGCTTACATCATGGATGAAACCAAATGGCTCTCGATCATCTCCCTCTGATAATTAGTTCTGTTCACTTTACCGCTTTTAGATCATAAGCTTTTTTGACAACATCATAGCTGCTCTTAAGTTATGAAAGTGCTCAACAACACCGCTAACGCAGCCCCCATCTATTTGTTTATACGCCAGAGATGCACGAGTCAATTAATCTGAACAATAAAAACAGAACCCCCATTTAACTCGTTAACCCTCGGCAGCCTGTTGTGTGATGTTCTCAGTAGCACATTTCCGTTTTCATTTGGCTCATTACTGCCTAAGTGGTGCCACAAATGGTCAGAATGATGTCACTGATTTGAATGAAGACCATGGGAGTGATTGGTTTAAATGCCTCTGTGTAATTGAATCGTGTTAGCCAGATATGCAATTGAATTATGTTTACTTCACTGGATGGGCTTGTGTACAGAGTGGTCTGTGGGTGTGTGTGTGTGTGTGTGTGTGGTGTGTGTGTGTGTGTGTGTGTGTGTGTGTGCTGGGGAAAGGGGAGAAAGAGATGGTTCAGTAGTGAAAGTTCAGCATGTACCTCATAACAGCACCGAGCGATTAAAACCAAAAAGGAGGAAACATCCAAGGTTGGTACATCCAAATTACATAATTTCTCACTTAGTTCTTGTGGTCACACCACAGATAGTTTAGCTTTTATTTTCCCAGGATGTGAAATATCCTGTCATTCTTCAATGCTCATTCAAGACCACTACAAACAAAAGTCCTTTCTTAGAGGGATATCTGGAAACCAAATGAAAGCAACTTTCTGTATGTTCTTTTTTTTTTTTTTTTTCCAGCTTTCAGTTTGCTGCCAAATTTATAGCCCCATTTACATTTTCAGTGACCAGCCATCTGCTTTTGGTCCAGTATTCTCACTGGTTACCAGTGGTGGAAAGCGTACTGGGGGTTTTTTGTCTGTGTGTCATGTTTTTTATTGGCCCATTTCCAGATGGCCTTACTGGCTACAAAAATGGAGATAAAAGGTTTAGATATTAATTCAAATTGCAGACCTACTCAGTAGTAAATTATGATCTTAAAGGTAGAAAAGTAGATTACAAAGTGTTTAATGGATACTTAAGTAAGAGGAAAATTACAGACAGAAAAATACTTTACAGTAATGTGAATAGTTGCAGTTCATTACTTCCGTCCCTGCTGGTTACTATATATTTAAGAGTGTGAACTATGTCTTCATACTAATTTAAAAAAAACAAAACAACTTTCTTGTAGATAAGGTTTATTTTTACTTTTATTTTAAACTGGTCAAAGATCTGGACAGAAGTCTCATAAAAGATACATATAAAGCTGGACATACATGCATATTTGAAGATTCATACATGTCAAGTCAAGCCCCCCCCTCCACGCTTTCTTTCAAACACACTCAAACAAGATCACACAACTCAGCATACACACGTGCGTGATGTGCTATCTGACTTGGCAGACCCCTAACTGTGACCAATCGGTGTGTGTGGAGTGTGGACAGTCGGATTATCTGAAGACACAAGCTCCATCTCCCCTGGTTTCCATACTGTTGTTTCAGTCCGTCATTAGAATAACAATAACCACAATACATACAGCGCCATAAGCTGACATCCATCCAATAAGCTGTAGCTGTAGGGGTGAGGTCAGGAGATGCGTGTGTGTGTGTGTGTGTGTTTGTGTGTGTACATATAAGTGTGTGTGTGTGTATTTGTCTCTCGCAAAGAATGGACAAGATGTTAATCACAGCCATCTTTGTCTTTGTAGACTATAATCTTTTATAACACCAACAATAGCGTGCGTGTGTGTGTGTGTTTGAGAGTGTGTGTGTCACAGTCTAATGATGCAGCAGTGATGATGGCGGCGCGTGGCGTCCCTATCATGTGGCGAAAAATTGATTAGCTAAGGGTCACACACAGCAGAGCCTGAAGCGTGTCTGTTTGTGTGTGTATCCCCGTGCATAAATGTGTACGTGCTGGTGTGTTTGAGTGGTTTTGTGAGTGCGTGTGCGTATAAATGTGTGTGTCGTCAGACCTCCTAAGCTGAATATTGATGTATTGATCAGGCGCTTGTGTTGCTTAAAGCCATTTGCTCCTAGGGGAGTCCTTCTAACACACACACACACACGCATGCACACACACACACACACACACACACACACACACACTGAGCATGGCTATTGACAACTGTGTCATCTTTTCTATGGGAACAATTGCTGACAACCGGCGTTGTTTCTCGTCATATTGTGTCATTGTCTTATCGGACAGTAGCAGAGTGCTGCTACAAAGCACACCTGCCACACGTCCATTCACTGGGATGCTAATGCGAACTCAAGAACATAATACCATTATGGAACATAATAGCCTTATGGCCCACCTATTGGCCTTCTACATGTGCAACTGCATTGTTATAATGATGGCATATCCCAGATGTGTTTTTTTTTTCAGGGGGGTTAAAGTGAACTGGCAACAGGAGAAGAAGACGTGTCAGAAAATAGTCTAGAGGATGAAATGAATCTTGAACCTGGTCAGAGCACCTGGTGCAGGCTTTTGTGTAGAAACCTAGGACAGGGTTTCAGAAATCACAAGGTACAAGCGTCAGGTGGCCCAGTGGTTTGGATGCATAAGGTGCAGAATAACTGCTACCTCTGGTTTGATTCTAGCACAGGACCTTTGTGCCATTTCACGCTCCTCTTTCTCTCCACATTTCCTTAGTATAACTCGACTGTCACTATCAAATAAATAGGCAAAATGGCAGAAAAGAAATTACACGGTAAAAATTTTGATTTATTTATTATTGATACACTTTTAAACACATCGTCCTAACTGCTTAATTTTTAAAACATTGCTAGAACTCTGCAGAATTTAAAAAAGATGTTAAATTGGTGGTAGACACTCAACAATTGAGCCAAAAAAGCCCAATATTGATATTTTATGTAACTTTTTTGCTTCCATTATTTTCAATGCAGCAGTTTATTGATTGGGATATTAATGGAGTAAGCAAAGTTACTAATGTTCTCTTCAACCTACAGATGGGTGACAAATTAAAAGAAAAACCTGAATAAATGAGTGCAGAAGCCCAATTAATACACCTGCTTCCAAAGGTCATGAGGTCACTGAACATACTATTTCAGTTCAGTTCATACAGGCTTTATTGACATGACCATAATGAAATACAGTATTGCCAAAGTACACTGTCCAAGATAAAACTTACAAGAACTACAACATAATGTGTGGCAGGTATACACATACTGTGCTACTAGATTGCATCTCTTGATGTGCTCTTCGAAGAGGATTGGGATTTGGTTTTATGTTGGTATGTGGTCGAATTCAGGTGTTTGTATTTGAATTTGGGGAAATATTTAGTTTGGACTGGCAGGAGGTTTGTGCACTCTGTGAGAAAATGCACAGTATTCACTGTGCCTTCACT
Organism: Lutjanus argentimaculatus; assembly: GCA_034769285.1. Classification (NCBI taxonomy): domain Eukaryota; kingdom Metazoa; phylum Chordata; class Actinopteri; order Lutjaniformes; family Lutjanidae; genus Lutjanus; species Lutjanus argentimaculatus. The sequence goes on along the minus strand of JAWZSL010000009.1, from coordinate 21,891,344 downwards.
TTGTGTTCCTTGCACAGCTCACAGAAGAGCTCCTCTTTGGGGAACCATGATTTTTTTTAATCAGCCCATCTCGATGGTCCGGCTGTGCTCACCGAGTCTGTACTTTGTCAACGTAGTTTTTTTGTTTACTGTCTTTTTAGGGACAGATAGCACTGTATTTTGCTCTGTCCTTTTTCTGTGTGTTCCAATTAGTTATAATTTGGTTGACATTAATTTGTTCTCAGATTGGTCAGATTGAGGCAGAACAGAGTTAGAAGGTGAACTTTGTTGCTCAGCTCTTGGCATTGCAGGGCTTTAGGAGTGGGGGTTACTGTTTTTAGGACAAAGCCAATATTTATTTATTTATTGAAGAATAGCCCCTTGAGATGGAGCATCTGATTTTCAAGGGGGTCCTACAGACACAAATACAAAAAAATCATACCGACAAAACACCATTACATAACATACGTACACTACAGATGCACAAATACAGACATCTCGCTCACCCTCTCCCACCCACACCCCCTACCCTCAGCTGTTGTACAAGGAAAATTGGAATTGGATACCATGACCTGGATAATAAAACAGTAATATCTGCACAGAAAGGAGTTCTCGTTACTGGGAATTAAAAACATGAGCAGGTTATTTTGAGATGAGAGTATAAAGAAGTCTTGAAGCAGCGGAAAGAGGTAACAGATCTCAGAAAAAGAGGAAGATTTTTCCAGTCGGATGAAGCTTTGTATTGGAATGACTTACACCCAACTTCCTTGAAAATTCTGGGAACAAAGAGAAATTGATATTGCACATGTCTAAGTGAATATGAAGAGTTACATGGAAAAACTTTTACAAATATGAGGGACAGCTGAACTGAACACATAAAAAAAATGAATTGAAGCGAGTGAAATTGCCTTCTAGATTTAGGCTGTAACCAATTAAGCGATTCGTACGTTGAGCAATGGTGGGTTCTATGTGGACATTTCAAAACAAATCTACATAAAGAATTATACAGCACATTAAGAGGTCTAAGATGAGTGTCAGATGTGTTTTGATTGACAGTGTCAGCATAATCAATAATATGTAATACCAGTTGTGAAATTATTTTTTTCCTGAACTGAAATGTAAAACAGTTAAATGAGTGATAAAGTGAGTAAATGGAAATACTCTTTTTTTTAAATTTTGATGTATAATGGGTAGTGGCCTAACTCAGCTCTGTCGGCGTTGTTTGTGGTTTGTCATGTGGTTTGATGTTATTTTCAGAAACTGACTAGTAAGTTGTAGGATTAGAAATAAATGGTAGTTGTAACTGTGTAACGTATAAACACTTAATTGCCACTTAGTGTGGCTCTTTTGGAGTTAAGATACATCTACTGCCAGAAAAAATAGAAATAAAGAGAAACCTGCTAACTTGCTAGTTTGCGTCCGCCCACAGGCGAAACTCTGGAAACATAACCATCCAAACTGCTCACAGTAATCAAACAACACAGTATAAAAACAGTTAAAAGAAATCAATGATTTTTAATAAGATCAGAAACAATCTCTTAAAACACAACATCAATCACACTCTGTCATTTCTGCCTCCCCCTGTACGTGCGTATGTGTGTGTGTGTTTATATGGACTGCCACAGAGATGAATAACCACCAAACAGTGCAATGATTCAGCATCATATGCACTTTATCAATCAAGCAGTGTCTGAGAGGCACAAATGCAATTAGCTAATGTGTTTGCCTAAACTCATCAGAGGATGCAATTAGCAAGGGGAAACAGATAACCTCGCATCATCTATCAGAGAGGTTGAAGCAAAGGCACAGCAGGAGGAGGAGGAAGGAGGACGGAGAGGTGAGAGAGGGGAGGGGAGGTGACAGAGAAGGGAAGAATGTGTAATGCAAAAGACATAATCTGTGAACAGGACAAAAGAATAAAGTTTGCTGACTGAAAAAGGTCTTATCTATCGCACCTAACAATCCATCTCCCCCCTCGGCCTCCTCCCCCTCTCCCCTCTCTGTCTCTCTTTTTCTAATTACAACAGATGGCATTGAAGTGGCAGCCGGAGCATATTTCATCAGGAGGGAATAAAAGCAATTAGACATTCAATTTGGAGTGTAATTAATCCTACATTAAAGCCTTCATTAGTGATCGCTCGTTAGTGAAACATGCCTCTCTGAGAGGCCCAATAATAGCCCTCTTTCGTCAGGGGATCAGCGCTAAGAGGGAAATCAAACAAGGTTAAACAAAAGCCATTGTTCCATTGGCGGAGAGACGAAGACAAATGAGGTGGTTAGGCTGGGGTTCGACTCACTGTTTTACACACATTTCCAACTCAAAGCTGTTTTTCTGGTTAGAGGTCTTAACTGTTAAAACTCTGGCTTAATGTGATTGCCTCCTAAGTCAGTGCTTCAGCACTTGAGTTCCCTCTTAGGCCCGGATCACTCTTAATGAATTTGAATGCGGTACTCTCTGATGAAAGTTCATTCATTCCAATTGAGGGAATCATCATTATCCGTTTGCAAATGCACTGCAATAGAGATTTTCCATATGTATTATTTATTTTTCTCATATATGCCTTTGAAATTTGAATCCATAAGGTTTTTTTTTTTTTTTTTACAGTTTGTTTGGTGACATCTTGGTTGACAAGCAGTCATTGCTTTGCAATCATCTCCACGGCCAGTACTGTGACAGCTTTACCTCTGGGATTTCTGTTGAGTAGAGTTCTGTTGAGTTTGAGCTTCTGTAGGTTGTGCTCTTTCGTGTCTTTTCAGACGTGATGGCTGTCGCTGCTGAAGTAAACCACCCATTCCTAACTTATTGTACTCCTAACACACTACTGTTATTCTTTTTAAATAGTTTTCATAACCTGCTAGGAGTGGGCAATATGGATGAAGGTTATATGTTATTTTACAATCAATCAGCGTTGCTAGCCAAGTATGTTGACACAAGCAAGGAATTTGAGTCACTAGCTTTTATAACACAGCGCAGTGAACACATTTACAAGACAGTAAATATACAGAGATTCAGCTACAGAAGAATAAGGTAAACCATTACAAGAAACTTAAACATATATCTACTATGTGGTGGTAAGAAGTGAACAAAGTGTCTACATCATAACAAAACAAGGTACTTTATCACATTGATGCAAAAATTATATGTATATATAAAACAAAAACAAACACTGCTCATGGTTTTGCAACATTGCCCACAATGGCATAATGCAGCATGTTAAAGGATTAGATAACGGTTAGCATACTGATGAAAAACAAATCTTTATTTATCATCTCATATTATGTATCATCATGTTACCAAAACCTATTAGGAACTTGTGCCAATTTTTAAATTATTATTCTCATATTCTGATTAGAATTTTTTGTGATTTATTGCTGATTTTTGCAGGGATCTGTACAAAACAAAGCTGTTTTCTTAAGTCTGTTGAATATAATGTGTAAGCCAGGACATCACTGTAGCACAGTAATATTTAATTTGAAATGGCATTTTGACAAATATTTACCCTTTGACAAATATTTTGACTCCTTCCATTTGAGGCCATATTGCAGTTTCAGTGAAATTTTGATTAATTTTTCACCCCAGTACCAACATTGCATCACACTCTGTGTGGCCTCCTAATTTTAGCATAATAATCGCTTAGTTTTTTGTAATGTATTCCACCTTCTAAACATGATGCCAGTATAGAGTTAGAGCATATGTTGAAAGACACCTATCTTTGTCTTTGTGCCGATTAATTTTTATTGATTAATTTTTCAGTTCATGGTACCTTTAAAATGTCTGTCCCATGCAGTACACCTGAGTGACCTTGAGAACATTTAAATTTTTACAAATTGTGCTGAAGGCTAGCTCAGCTAATCATGGTAACACATCTATAACTGTACAAATAAATTATACTACCACATCATGTGAAGGCAATGAAAGTCAACACTGAGATGTTTTTACACTAAACACCACAAAACAATTACAACCTGAGAACACACACTCAATCCCACTGTATCTCCTCCACTTTATTTGCTATAAATTGTTTTCTTTTTAAAATGTTTTCAGCAGCTTCAGTCAGGGCTGTTGGTAGTGTAGCTGTCATTTATACACTTGCACAGGTAGGAAGAGGAGTTAGTTACAGCCTGTATCTCTCCCACACAGACACTGCTGTCAGAGCGCGAAGCATCTTAAACACAAGTTCTTTTATGTTCCCTCTGAGGTTGTTAAGTTGAGGTCATACCTGCAAACAGCACTTTTTTTTTATCATGGTTAAATTATAGTGTCATAGTGTGTGGCACATAAAACAGGCATTGTTTTGTCTTACCAACAGAGGAGTTTATTTCCATAAAAATGTTAGTGAGGATGTCCCCTTTTCTGGGTACAAACAAACATACAAAAAAACAATATCTTAACAGCGACAGGTTTAGAAGTTATAATAATGATACTCTTCCAAACTAGAGGAGTGCAGTCAGCAAAGCACACATCTTCACCAGATGGTCTTTGGGCAGGTGGGTGGGGAACAGGGAGAGCTGGGAGGGCAGGCTGTGTGTTCAGCGTGTATGTACGAGAGTATGAGAGTAGTGGAATAAAGGGGACAAACTATGCAGTTAATATTATCAAATTGTAAGACTAGAAATATATTTATTTACTCAGAAGAGTATGCCTATATTTTGGTGTTTAGTTTAAATGCTAAATTGTTCTTGTATTTAATTAAACAGTGGCATTAGAAAGTCTTAGAAAGTCTCACATTTAACTTGCTGATACAAGTACACACCTTGAACAGGCTTTATGTAGACAAAGCTTGGACACAGTGTCCAATGTTGTAACACGCCACACAAAATAAGACCCCTCCGGGCGGACGTTTAGCTCAGTTGGTAGACCCATGTATGGAGGCTGTTAGTCCTCTGCAGCGGCCGCCGGTTCGACTCCCGCCTTCGGCCCTTTGCTGCGTGTCATCCCCCTCTCTCTGCCCCGTTTCCTGTCTACTCTCTGGCTGTCCTGTCCAATAAAGGCAAAAATGCCAAGAAAAAATAACTTTAAAAAAAAAACAAAAACCCCTCCATACCTCCCAACCACTAAGATGACAAAAACGGGGATTGATTCATCTTGTATCATGCCGAACATTGCTGGATAATACATATCAGGTATGGGAAAATCTACAGATGCTGTGGTTCAAACTTGAGACCAAACTTTTCTTTTGATGTTAGTTTTGAGCCATGACAAAGGCCAAAAATGTGGCCTGCAACAGACGAGATAAGCCTTGTTTTTAGCGTAACTGATTGCCAGAAATGCCTTTTGCCATGTCATAATGCATATCGCAAAGTGGTGAATACAACTCAAAAGAAAAAAAAGTCTGAGCTTTATGATAGGCATAGAAGGTCATCAATAGTTCACAACACACTCTCAAGATAACAGAATTTGGCACTGATTGAACTAACATGAATTAGTACTCGATAGTACTGACGTAATTCTGTCGGTGCCCTTAAAAGCACGGAATCCACTTACCAACTTTACCTAAAGGTAGTAATTTTGTGCAAAATGTACAAAGCCATTTGGTGTATGTTAATTCCTGTTGTCAAGCACATTGCCTTTCATATTGACACACAAAAAAAATGCCCAGTGTATTGCCAACATAAGTGATAGGTTAAGTGACAAAGGCATTTCAGCAGTTGGCTAACATTTTTGAATGTTTTTTAATGAGCACTGCTGTAATGTTTGATTGATTCGATCACAAATCACAGTTGTCTTACCTTGGTGTGCAAATCTGAACAGGAACAATTCCAAATCACCAGCAATGTAAAACATTAACTTCGGGGTGGAAATGCCAACAAAAGAATCCGACAACAGTTTATGTAACCACCATTTATATTATCCTTAGTGGAAACAAGATTCCAAACTGAAGCAGCTGCTGATCACTTACGGCCCCAACAGGCCTGTTAAGAGGAGCGAGGAGTCAGCAATCAATTGTGGTATAAAACAGAGCAGTCGATAAAATACATTTTTCAAGGTTTTTCAAAAATTGTGAACCACTGCATACACGAGAGGTCCTCGAGCATACAGTCATAAATGTGTGTGAAAATATAGGTCTGATCCAGTCCAGGCTGGTCCAGGAGTATGTGAGGTTAGCTGTGGACAGATACAGACATGGACACACACACAAACAAACACATGATCCCCTCCAGGCTTACGCCTGCAGGAGATAACAACTACAGGGATAGTGACGTAGCATACATCAAAACATGTAAACACCAAGATGCAACCCAAGCCAAACATCTTGGACCCACACACATCAAGCAATGTGATGGTCTGATATGATGAAACCAGTTGAAACATGCTTCAGGTGTACTGTATCCAGTTGCATGCATGTGTCGTTTTTGTGTGCTCTGTGCTTCTGTGCGTCCCCGAGAGGGGATTCAAATCCAACTCTGATCTCAGCGAGGAGAGTCAGGTGAAGGGTGGCAACAAGGAAGAGAGTACCCACATGCAAAATTGACGTGAGGAGGTGAGGAACGAGGAAAGAACGGAGGGATGAGAGGATGAATAAAACAAAGTCTGCCTCTGACTGGGGGGTGCCTTCAAGAATTCTAAGACTTCATTTACTCTAGAGGACGGTTTGTGTGTGTGAGTGTGCGAATGTGCTCGCAAGTGTACTTTCCCCCCCATGCATCTGAGAGTTTGTGTGTGTGCTTTGTGTGTGCTGTCCGTGCGCATAAGAGTAATACAATATCCTTACAGAGGGGCCGTGCCTGCTGCCCGAGACACACAGCCACGATGAACAGATGAAAAATGAATTAAAGAATAACAGAAGAAAAGGAGAAAGGCAGAATAAACAATGAGAAAGAGCTGTGGCACCAAATAGTCATGTGGCTAGTGCAGATGTGTGTGGGTGTGTATGTGTGTGCACATGAGGGATGTCTTTATTTTATGATTTACACTATGCCCTAGTTTTAAACACATTTTCATCCAAAGAGCGTGTGTGTCCATTGAATATTTAGAGCTTTTGTCCTGACTGTGGCTATGTGGAGGACTGGTCTCTCAAAAGAAAGCAAAGATCTAACAACCAGACAAAGAAAAGTAGCAAACAGCTCGGGAACTGCAACAATTAGTTGATTTATTGATTAGTTTATTGAAAGAAAATTAACTGCCAACTATTTTGATATTTGATTAATTGTTTCTGTCATTTTTTATACAAAAATGTCAAACATTTGCTGGTTCCAACTTCTTAAATGTAAGGGTTTGCTGCCTTTCTTTGTCATTTATGATAATAAATGAAGAGTCTTTGTGTTTAGGACTGTTGGTTGGACAAAAGAAGCTAATTGAATACATCACTGTGGGCTCCAGGAAACTGTGATGATCATTTTTCACAATGTTTTTACATTTTTTTAAACTAAAAATTTGATTAATCTTGACAATAAATGGAAGATTGCTTGCTAATGAAAATAATTGTTAGTTGCAGCCCTGAACAGCTCAGCTACATAAATACATGGAAAGTAATATGCACAAAACAGTTTATGAGTAATCAACTTAACATTTTACAAAATAATGGAGTTCATTTGAATCCTTTAAGATCAACACCAGGCATACAAGCTAATATTTTTAAGCAGTGGCCCTGATGTAAACATGTAAAAACAATACAGAAAAGGGAATTTAACACAACTTAACACAGCCTTCCTTAAGTGTGACGCTTCTGTTGTTGGCTTTTCCCATCATTTGTGATGCATGTGTTTCCAATGGAAAAAACAAGCTAAACTTCTCTGTAGGTTGCGGAAACTGGCAGCACACGCCGCAGGACATTATGTCCTTAGACGTGTCATATTCTAGCCACTTAAACTCCTGCTACCGTTCACTGCCAAATTTTCATCGCCCTTTTTTCATAGGCTGCCTTTTTTAGTTTCTGGGTCTGCTCTAAGGATCACGTTAGCAGTTTAAATTGCCTCAGTAGACCCATACTTCAGTAGCCGTGACAGATCGCGCACTAGCTGGCGACGAGAACTGTCGTCTGTTTTCATAGAACGTTGAAGTAAAAGGCTGTAAGGAATTGGGATGTTTGTGGAATGGAGGTTTGAAGTATGGGGACAGAACTTGGTGGCCACAGGGGGCCACCTACATGGAATATTTGGTGGCCACAAAGTAGCTTTTTGTGCCCATGGGCCATTGGGTCATGGTCAATATCAAACCCTGAACACAACAACAACAAAAGAACAAGAGGGTCTAAGCATTGGCTGTGTCGTATGTGATTGTACAGCCATTTTTCTCATTTGTGATTAGATCTCTTGTTTTCATTGTAAAGGAGAGATTTAATGCACAATATCATGACAAAAAGCAGTCTAAAAGTTTTAAAAAATATTTTGTTTGCTCTGTATTTGTAAGAGAATCCAGCGTGGTCTGGTGATGGATGGACACAGTGATGGGAAGAAATGAAAATGAATTATATATGTGTGGGTGTGTGTCACATTTTTGTGAGATCATAAAGCCCCAGACCCCACAACAGAGTAATTAGAGCATTATTTTTTGGGGGGAGAAAAAAAATCTGCCTTAGGAATCTGTTTCTTTGTCCCTCTGTCTGTCTCCCTCTCCCTTCCTGCCTGTTTGGTAGCAGCGAGGATTTAGGAGGATGCACAGTTTGTCATTTGGCCAGTGAGACAGATACTAAGAGTTTTGGCTGTGACTTATTTGAGCTAATGGTCCAGAACATTGTGAGCACCCCCACACCCAGAGGCAATTTCGTAGGCGCACTGGGCCGGTACAAATGGCCCATGGTACACCTCCATGGTCAACACACACAAGCCAGGCCCACACACATGCACACATCAGCATGCACACGCACTCAAGTACACACAGGCAAAGCACTCACAAATTCACACCTCTCCCCATACTCGCCATCTATATGTCCCGCAGAGGCTGTTCTGGCCAATGTTAAAATTGTGATAAATTCCACATACAGCTGCATATAAACAAAGGAAAGGGTGTATGAGGGAGGAGAAGTAATCACACTGTCAGACACAGGTAGAGGTAGTGTGAGATGCATATAATGAAAAAGAGATACGAGAAACATACAGAGGAAGAGAGATGGACAAGCATATCAAGAGAAAGGAAATGAATAGGAAAGGGAAGGTAAGATGAAGGCTAGTGCGTGGCAGCCAAACACAGGCAGGTCTGGTGAAGTGGAAGAAACTTCTAGAGGAAGAAACGGTGAGTATCTGTGATTAGACTGTCTGACTACATTTCTGTAGTGATATTGTGGCTGAGAAGTCCTCTAATTCCCTTTGAAAAGTCCACTCCAGACGAGACACTTCAGCACAACATTTAGACTGTCTGAACTCTCAGCAAGAGACCAGAGTGACTGGTCAATTATATCCCCCTGGGGAGGACAGACAAATCAAGCTTTCGCATTAAGTACACAAACACACGCTGACATGAGTACACCAAGACATACAAACACATGGACACACTTTGCACACAGAGACACAAGCATACACATGAACACCAATGCTCACACTCATATGAGGAACCCATTTTACCATTTTTCTAAAGCACTGTATACGTGCACACAAGAAGTGCGCGCAGGAAAACAGCTACCATAAAACCAAGTTAGTAAAATTTAGACTATTTTGAAAGTCTGGCTTTACTGAACCAGTCGATTCAGATTTAGGCCATTCTACAAATCCTACTCTCATCACTTCACTTCTAGAGGAGTGCACTCAGTAGAGTACAGATCTCTGCCAGGCAGCACAACAGCACAACTGTCGATGCAACCAAGTTTTTTGTGTAGTACAGTCTTAGTTTTCTTTAAGATGCATAGAGTAGTGTAATTTTATTGTAACCAGGCATCCTGGGTTCATCTAACTGTATAAACCGGCTGAGTCCAAAATTTTGTCAGCAAAGTTGGATAGATGACAGCTCGTAAAGCCAGTGCAGTTTGGGAGTCTTTTGAGAAAATGGGAATGGTTGAATGTAGCCTGTGTCAGAATAAACTGATATATAATCACTCGGCTGGAGCAATGTGTAACCACATTCAGCACAGACGGGGACGTTAACCTGCAAGCAGAGCAGGCTGCTGCTGCTAGCTCTGCTTACAATAGCTACACTGTGTTGCAAGCTGGCAGCCGACATCAGCCGCAGGTAAACAATGTCGTTAACCCACAGACACCATGATCCTTTTTGGTCTGAAGAGGTGAAGCCTTTAGTGAGTTGTCATGTTTTGTAGGTTACTGCGCAATGTTTGTGTTGCACAGTGCAAACTGTCACACGTTTCAGTGGCATTTGTCATACAATTTGTTTAGTCGACTAGTCTAAATTAAATTTTGCATTTAGTCGACAGGGAAATTAGTCGCCAGGAACATCCCTAATTAGGATGACGGATCTACTATAATGTGAGATTAGCCAGGGATGGTAGTTCTAGCCCTGCTGGTCACTCACACATTCACAGACATGACCAATCGCATGATCTCCTCCAGGCTCATGCCTGGTGGAGATCATGAAGAAGACCGGATTTAAAGAAAGTATCAATCTTCACAGCCACATAGTGACACAGAGGACTCTATTTTCCAAGATCAGTTCAAGGCACCTTTGGTAGTTTTGCTCCCAGAGGTCCCTTGTGCCCTTGTGGTGTGGGATGACATTAACATACATTATAGATCAGAAATAGATCAGAAAGAGTATGAGAAACCTGGAGAAAATTTCATTGTTCCAGCCTTGCCAGAAGATTGCAATGCAGTTAAACTATATGTTTGAGATTCAGAGCCTAAAAACTAGAGGCTGAGATAAAGTTAACCTGCCATATAGCAGGATTGTTTTAGGTCATATGTTGCTGTAGTAACAGACACAAACCTTAGGTTTACCAGGTTTACTCTTCAACTTAATTCCCCTCCTGCAATACCCTCCAGGCTACCTGACATTGTGACAAGTCTGTTTTTTTAAATGCATTTCATATTCAGTAATAATAACTGAGAATCTTGACCTATATTATCTACTATAACACAATTTTAAAACTCTGAAAAAATAAAAACAAGCAATCTCAAAATGTTCCCTTTTTTCTGTTCGATGACATTTTGTCTCTTTGTGGTTTGTATACAGCTGGCTACCCCTGACACACACACACACACACACATACACAGCATGCATACAAAGACTAAGTGCTCTTACAGTGATGAACTGTCTGGCCGTGGCACGACTCAGACACAGCCTATCACCATGGTAGCACACGATGATGTCAAGGTGTTCTAAGGTCTTTGTGCGCATGTGTGTGTATTTGGGTATGTGCATTTGTCTGTCTCACTCGGTGTGTTTCCTTAGGAAGGCGAGCCAAAAAGACACATGTGGGTTACATTGTCTTGTTTGTTTCTCAGTTTACCGTCTTCTTCATTATCTTCAAGTTTTTTTTTTCTGCCAACTTCACGATAATCTTGTGACAAAACACTGATCCTGTGGTTGAGAACAACCCCACTGACAGACAAGATAAACCCTTTATTCACTGTCATCCTCTTTAGTATAATACAAACGCATCCAGACTTGTGTAAAAGCTGAGTTTTCGTAGTTCTTTGAGCTGGATCTGTTATGAATGAACAGAGAAGGTAGGCGAGGTGTCTCCTCCAATAGAGTGAATCACAATATTTGTTTAAAATAACTTCCAGGTAGAAAATGATTTTTTATTTAAACTGCTGCCAGACTCAGATGTCAAAGCCTGGTTACACAAAATAAACCAAGCAAAGACACAACTGGGAGAGTATCATTGTTTGGTCCATGAACTTCGCCTGAAGAGCGCCTGGTTTGAGAGATATTTCAGGCTGAGCTAGTCCAACCAGCGGTGAGATGCCATTGTTGGCTGGTTTATCAAAGACACTAGCAAAGCAACACAGCACATAAAATCAACACAAAAGGAATATCAGATAGGTTGGACCATGGTTTATCTTTAAACGTTATAGTTAAGGCTGAAAAACGACAGCAGAAATAAACATAATTTTACGTGTCTCCGCAAATTCAATTCAACAGCCCGTTGGCTACCCTAAAAGGACTGTTTCACTCTGAAAATTCTTGCACATTTTATCTGATTTCAAGGGAGTCCAACCCGGTGGGAGAATAACTGTATAGAAATAACGATCTTCCCGTGAATGGTCTTATTTGTTTATGTAGGTCATATAGAGGCAGTGATAAATTGAGACCGTTTCATGATCAGTTAAAAACTCCTTGTAGTAGATTTAACAAAGTTACATAAAACGCATACATCCAGTCTGGCTCAAACACTGTAGTATAAAATGGCTTATTGGGATGTGTCAAAAATCAATTTTAGGTGATTACCATAATTTGTGAAGCAAATTACTGGTTGAAATTACTTTTTGTACACCTGTCATTTTGAAGCTCACAGTAAAGTGATGTCAATGGAAAATGAATGCATGTTGTGCCCTCAGATTGGCTGCTTCCATATTATTTTTCAGGCTATTACATTAAATATCTCATCCACATAAACATACACTCACGCCATGTGCACACCTCTGATCACACACTCATCCCCTCATCAGTAGCCTCCAGGAACTCGTGGGGGAAGTTCAAAGGTTGCATGATTTTTTTTTTTTTTTTTAACCCAAAGCGAGAGGCAGAGAAGGCACAAAAAAAAAAAAAAAAAAAAAGTCAGGTTAGGCTTGTTAAGTTTAGCATGCTTCTAATTTTGTTCTAGCAGCACACTAGAAAATATAATTAACCAGGATAGTTTTAAAACACTGCAGGGTACATCCTTGCAATGGTCAGATCAGAGTCCAGTGGAGCCAGGGTGGGCGATGTTAATTTTCTTTTCATTTATTAGCACATATCTCCTGGAGGTATTTAGACTAACGAGGTTTCAGAGGGGCTTGGTTGAGCTTTATGTGCCCTGTCATTATTGATTTTAGTGAGCCCTGGCCGTGATGAGGACAATACACACTACTCTGTTTTGTTGCTTATGAGAAATTAGTACACCGTGGCCTTGTTCTGTGTAGAGAGACCATCACTTAATGACAGAAATGATGATATTGACTCATTGGAAGGGGTTATGGAGGATGCTGTTTCTCCAGGCGAGTGAATGACACAAAAGTGAATGACACAGAAGTCAAATGTTCCACTTGCTATTGTTCCTTTAAAGAAGCCAGTATAAGTGCTGATGAGTGGCACCCATTATGTATACTTCTAAAGTCAGAAGTATACCCTCTGCAACTAACACATAGAAAAGAATATTTTTAGCAAAGTGAAAAAGAAAAACATGCTATTGAACTCTGGAGTTGAAGCCCATCTAGTGATTAAATGACTTTCCTGTAATTATTGTGGATGTTTTTCTTACTTGTAGCAAAGTTCTTTGAATATACTCTATATTGGCCACCATTATTCTGCTTCCCTCGGTACTTAACCTTTTGTATGCTGCATTCATAGAATAAAAGCGAATAAAGTTTCTGTATTTAGCTGTAGTTGTAATTACAAGTGGGAACTTAATTAATATTGTATATTATTTTTTCAAACTTATACACTTTACTGGCCAATATGTTAGTCAAAAAAGGCACCATTTTTATTCATTTTTGTGCTTTCTCTTAGTAGCATTTCCCAGGACTCTATGCCTACAAGAATAAATTTAAACCTGTCTTTATTCTAGATTAAATTCACTTCTTTTGTACCAAATCTTTAAACTCAGATTTAAAGAGCATGCTGTCTCTTTTTTTTCCCCTATCTGTGCCATTGTCTCTTTTTTGTGAATATTGTATTATTTAGCAATATTGCTCCAGTAATTCAGCCAAAATGTTTCAATAGAGGAGAAATTAGAGCTTCTCTGCTGAGCCATCATGATTAGGTTAGCTAGGTGAACTAACTTCAGCTAACTAGCAGACACTGTAACATTGTGTTACATTTTTAGTTGGCTAGCAAACCTTAATATTTTGTTAACTTTTTAGCCAGCTAGCCAACAATGTAATGTTTGGTTAAGGAATACAGAGCAGCCAAAACAGTGTTTGCCCCTATTCTGTAGGTCTCAACAGCATGCAGATTTATTTTTATGTATTTTAATTTGGGTAAGCAAGTATCTTAGTGTTGTTTAAACTCTATTTAATTTAGGTTTACATCAATAAATTTGACTGTACTAAAAAGAGGTTTTTTTTTCTGCTACAGAGCTCTGCTTAATTTTAAATCAGGGTTTAGCTATTCATTTTAAACCTAGGTTTGCTAAACTCTGATTAGAGCTAATCTTAAATTAAATTAATCTTCGTTGGTGCAACAAAGATCTGTCTAAAGGAACTCAAAAGGATTTCTGTCCAGACTCATAAATTTGGAACTTCCAGCAGTCACTCTTGAGGAAGTCTGCTGTAGAAGAAACTATTCCTATTTTTTTAGTGACTTTAGCATCAATGGACCAGAATGCAATGCAGCCAAAGTATGCAATGAGTAAGGGTATGACTCAAATCTCTATCTAGTGCTAATGATCGCTCTCATCCCTGCATGTATAGCCTTCAGCTGAATGCAACAAGTTGATACCCATTTTCTGAGGGTTGTTGGAAGGCCAAGACCAGCATTTGCAGCTAGATGTTTCCATCAACACATAACCCATCGTAAACCATTTGATATATAAATTTCCCATCTTCCAGTCAAATGTTATTTTTTAAGCCCATTTAACCTTTGCATTGCATGGCACATACTCTTATGTATGCAGTGTCCTTCATAACTTCACAGTACTGTTTACCATTCCAAACAAACATGCTAGCTATTCTATGGATGAAGTGAGTCTCCCCATATGTACTTGCCCTCACAAAAAAAAAAGCAGCACACACAATACCAACCATACTGTATGCATGACCTTCACAGGCTTTGTACATTCCCTTCAAAGCCAAGAGCATTGAAGAGATAGACATGAAACACACATACACATCCATACACACACTTAACCAAACATATACATGGAACAGTGACTATTCAATCAAAAGGTTAGAGGCCTTTTATGTTTGCGTTAAGCTCGCATCGACCAACTTTTCGTCACAGCTATGTAAGTGTATAAGTGTTGTCTGGAAGATAAAGAATGTGTGGTTTGAACTATTTGATTGAAATCTCTCAGTTTACCTTATAATGGCTGTTAAGACGCATTATTTATCTGTTCCTTTGCCAGTAAGTGTGTCTGCACATGCAGATTTGCTGTTGTTTTGCAGTGGTGTGTCTCCATTCATTAATATACTTTATTTTACCTGAGTTGCTTCACACCATGGACCTGATTTAAGCCTCAGTTGCATATAATTTTACATTTATATTTTATATAAGTGCGGACAAATGTCTTACCATATCTGTATTTGCTGTTGGTGACGGTAGACAAGTATGGTAAAGAATGAAAAGCATGAACAAACTAAAGATCTCTCTTGACTGCTCTTGACAACCACTGGACAAATGCCCCTCTTCTGTGAGCATAGTTGTAGCCATGATATGCAGTGGTATGGTGTCATGTGTGGTGTCCCCTCATGGCTACGGATAACTACATTGCTGTGCACGATCATAGTCTCTTTTATGGGTGCTCTGTGGAGCTCAATAAAAGGTGTCATTTTCTAAATTGAACCGATACATACAAACAATACATTACAGGTTCTGATAAGCTTTTTTTTTTAATGTCTCTGTACCTGTGACAGCTGTGGCCAGAGGCATTTTGGGTTGTCCACCCACCTGTCCCATTCTTGTGAAAGCGATATCTCGGGAATGCCTTGAGGGAATTTCCTCAAACTTGGCACAAACATCCACTTAAACTCAAGGATGAACTGATTAGATTTTAGTGGTTGAAGGTCTACTGTGACCTAAAGTCTGTCCCATTGTGAGTGCAATATCTCAAGAACATCTGGAGATAAGTTTTTCAAATTTGGCACAAATATCCACTTGGACTCAAGGATTAATTGCGTAGACTTGAGTGGTGAGAGGTCAAGGACACTGTGACCTTACAAAACACGTTTTTGGCCCTAACACTAGAAGTCATCTGCTAATTATGACAAAACTACACGCAAATATCTAACAGGATAAAATTGTGAAGTGATGACATTTTCTATCCAGAACTTCAAAGGTCAACTTCACTGTGACATCACAATGTTCTGCAGCTCTCTATCAGTCCTCTGTACTCCTGTAAAAATATTTTGTAAGTGAAGACAGCAAGTTTCTTACTGGAAATTATTCACTGGAGTCATACATGTCAATACTGCGATAACTTCAATTTAGCCAAAAAACACTCATAATAATTTTTATTAAATTCTTTTGAAGTCTTCAATTCTTAACTGACTTGACTGGTTAGCAGAGCCACACAACCACAATGTAATTCTGTTTTTTTTCATGGTGTTGGAGTTATAGAGTGTGATACTGCTAACAAATCTTTGAAGACAAACTGAACGCATTTGCTGCTGCTTCCTCATTCTGTGAAGAGTGGGCTACTCTAAGACATGGACATTTTTCATTTTTAATCAGCACATTGCTCTGGCAGCTGCTTAGAAAAGAACAGTTGCTTAGAAAAGTTGCTGGCAGGAAGCACTTTACTAACACTGACTCACCTCAATTTCCAACTTGTCATCAAGGTAAGCAACACCTCCTACCATGTCATTCCTGCCGTGTGCAAAACCATTTTGGCTCTGCCAGCATCACCTGTAAGTAATGATGGACCTGAATCAACAGGATCAAGTTAAGGCACAGGTAGAAAAACCTAGGTTCCACCAGTATTCTTCTTTCATAGAAGTCATGTTTGATAGTCATCCATTGGTACAAAAGAATAATCGCTAACAGACTTCACATTTGTTGCATTAGACTGATTGTTTGTCTGCATTTTAGGGTTTATCTTTGTGTTTTTTTCACCCTCGGCCCTGAAAGGTCATAGTACCTCATCCTGCTGACATTTAGAGCATTGATAATATTCCCTCACATATCAATTTCACCTATTTTCTCATCATTCTCGTTTCCCCCTAGCAGAAAATGGAATCATTTGTGCTTTCAGCAATTTGTTATTGATTGGGAGAGCTCTGGAAATAGAGGGTAGCCATTATGGCAATGCTGCAGCTACGGTTAAATTGAGTTTTAAGCAGGCCTGCAAATGTATCATTTCACAGCCATAACACAAAAGCTTTTAAATCCATGAACCTCAGGATGGATCAAATGCCTAAAAATACCAGTATTCTCATCATATCGAGAGCTATTAGAATTTCTGCCGTTGAGAGGTTTTCCGTAATTCTGTAGAATGTGACAGTATGTGGCTGCGTTTAAGAGAAACCACAGTTAAGATTGATTCTCTGACTAGCATCAGGCCTGTTCAGAATGTGCCATTGTGGGCAAAAAACAGTGATTCAATGACTATTGATGCGTGCCAGATATCTTATTTTTATATACGCTGAACTCTTGGTGTGTTTGGTCATTGTAGCTGCTTTGGAAGAAAATAGTTAACGATGTGGGGTATAAATGTGTGTACTGCTGATTTGCCTTTGGAGATGTTGAGAGAATCAATACATGTCTAAGTACATGCATGTATGTATGCATTCAGGGTCACATGCTCACACACACACACACGCACACACACGAGGATAGGCAAACACTACAGTACACCATCGGTATGGGGATCTGTATTTCTCTTATCGTAGGAACTCATATAGATGCTAGTCACAGAAAAGTGGTGGACTGCTTTCTGCTCTCGACATCTGCCCCCCAGCCCTTTTCGCCCTGCACCCAGGGGACAGTGCATCAGACCCGGGCAGGAGAGGCAGTAGGAGCGCCTCAGGCTGGGTCTTCACCACATCATCCCAGCTCTGGTCTGCTTGGGATACCAAAGAAACCACGGGCCTGTAGCACCTCTTCTCGTCGCTCATAAATAATGCTGCCTGTTAATAATGAATTAGTAATTACCCCAGCTGTTTTATTTTTGTTGACCAAGGAGCAGAGGGGCTCGTAAATTAGTAGTACCCCTTCCCTCCCAGGGCGTAGGCCTACTCCTAAATCCCCAGAGGTTCCTGGCTTTTTATGGCCTGTGAAGCAACCACCACCCCCTGCACTTCAGCTGGCCGGTTGGCCCTATAGTCGTCTCTTCCACCCCCCATTCCCAACTGTCAGTCTCCTCCCGAACCAGGGAACCTGTTCTCACTCTGTGACATGCACTCGCAGACACAGACAAAGTTCATAATGCAAGATAAAGGTTTTCATCACTTTTTTCAGCACTGGCTTTAGGGCAGGTACTTTCTGAATTCTGGATTCATTAGTTTGTACTATACTGTAGAGACCAACAGAACATGCTGGGGGGTTGTATATTAAAATATTTAGTCCTATGCATCTATCCATTTTCTATACCTTCTAAGGGCCATAGGGATTCCTATCCACTCTATTCATTTTATTGAAAATAAACAAAAAGTAAACATCTGTTTTTCCATTTGTGCTTGAGTCTAGATTAAATGAAAAATGCCCTGTTAAGCCTTTTAGTTCACATCCCTGGTCATATTGCGAAGGTATTTAACAATAAACCATAACCAAAAAATTACGATCATTAGTTAGCTTGCTAGCAGCAGTATGGTACATAAGTGTTTTCTCAGGTGTTCGCCACCACAAATCTTGTCCTGTTTGCCCCAAATACTGTGGTTACTGCATGCCTGGCTAGAATTTATTCTATTTGAGGAAAGTGGTATCTGTGACAGCAGATTATGTGTGAGGCATTTTACTGGACTGCCTCAGCAGCTAACGTTAGCTACATTGAGTATACAATGGGCAGGGGGTTATTGTACAAAAATGCAGCGTAATGACTCTATTCTTTGATTTGGGTGAAAGTGGATAATATTTTATGGCTGATCAGGTTCGGCTTTGGGTCAGAGTGTCTGCTAACTTAGCTGCAAATTGTCAGTAATGGAACCAGGCTCAGCAACCTCCCAGTGAACACGGCTGCTGATACCAACAGGGAATACAGTACCAAGGTCATTTATGAGTTTCCTGATGGAAAGCTTTACTTTACTTGTTGCTAAGCTAGCTAACAGCTAACATCCACTAGCTCAGTTAGCTGTGCAGCTAAGTTGGCTGACTGAGCCTCAAGGTCCCAGAAGCCAAGCCTGGCAAGAAGCCCATCTTTGCATTGTATTCCCTGTCATGAAACCTTAGTTGGTCTTGGAGGCAGTGTTCGGTCCCAGTCTTGCCGTGTTCACTTGGAGCTCCCAGTACGGGAAGAGTCAGCCAGGTTAATGGACCTCTGTAGCTGTGGCTGGGGTTTGGGGAGAGTGTTAATGCTCATTCATCGGCCAGTGCCAGCCAATATCCGCGACAAGTCCTTCCCTAGCTGCCTGTTTTTACAGGAGGCAAACAGCACACTGATATCCGTTCCATGTGAACTTTAATCTTTTATAATGGTGGTCATGTCAGCTGTACATAAAAATCATGAAAGTTAACAATATTGTAAGAGGGCGCTGTGGTGGCTCAGATGTCCTTAAAGCAAGACGGCCCTTGTTTTGAACCTGACCCTGCCAGCTTGGTTTTCTCAGGGTTTCCTCAAACAGGCCAGACATCCATGTTAAATGAACCAGAATCTCTATACTACCCATAGATGTGAATCCCTGTCTGGCTGTGTGTGTGGTAGACAGCCAAACTGCCCAGAGTCTACATAGCTGCAAGCCTTGCTGCAGTTTCAAGATGCTTTGTTAGACAGGAGCTGCATCCAGTACCTGAATGACCCTAGAGTATCTACTGTATGCTGTGTGTAGGCATTATCAGGACACACCAAGGTATATATAGACTCTGTTGGCACTGCTTATTTAATATTTCCTTGGAATAGAAAATGAATATACCACTGAGCATTCAGCAGAGTAGACACCCAAACAATTTAATGATTTAGGCTGCAAGTGCTTCAATATATGAAGGATTTGAGTATTACTATGTGAGTACTGAGCTGTGTGTGTGTGTGTGTGTGTGTGTGTGTTAGCTTTCAGTTACGTACACAGTGGCTTTATGTGCATGTGTGTATGAATGCACGCAAAGGTTTACTGTGCATGTGCATGTGCGTGTTTTTGTCAGAGTGGGTTGATCAGCAGAACAGTGCATTCCGACCATGGCGGTGTCTTGCCTGGCCCTTACCAGCCTTGTCTCACTTTCCTCTAAAGGTTAGCTGTGTGTTTGGTTGTTGACCTGGAGAGAGAAAGTGTGCGTGTGTGTATGTGTGTAAGAAAGAGAGAGAGTCAGAATGCCAGACTCTTAATGATCCCTCCAGAGAGGGCTTGCTATGTGTGTGCAGCGCTGAGGCCCGGACAGGGAAACGCAGGGAAATTAGCTATCTCTCTCAATAACCTCAGATGAAAGTCTGCCTCCTACCGGCTCCTCTGTCACTGGCTCCTCAAGACAATAAGCCAATTAGACCAAACCTAGCTAAGGGCCAGGGCCTGTGTGAGTGTGTGCATGTGTGCAGGTCTGTGAAAGTGTGTAAGTGTGAGTTAGAGAAAAAGGAGAAACAGAAGAATAGCAACACAGATTCCTTGAGCATAATTTTCTTGCTGGGAAGGATCTGGATGAAGATGAACATTTTAGAAGTAATAATTTGTGAAAATTTCATATAAGCAAATTTCCACTTGGCTACACTTTTTTGGAATTGTGGTTCCCCCTATAGCATTATCATTATTATTATTATTTTTAAAGGAAGATGGGATGTGGATGTCCCATCAACTATAAAATTCAGGTTATGCTTACACACCATAGACTGTATATAGAAGTGGACGGAGCTTCCGCTCTGAAAAATGAAGCCAATGCGGAAGTGCAGTAACGCTGTATTCTCACCGAAATCCAGCAGGGGGCGCGCGAGCTGGCTGCAAAAAGAAGCCCGGTTCCATTGACACCCGTTCTAAAATGCCGAACTTTACAGCTGAAATAAACATATTTATAGCCCGTGTCAAAAAACGATTTTGGTCTCTATCACTAATATCCCCCACCATGTTCACTGAACCAGACTTGAATTTTCATATAAGTCATTCGTTGATTTTATATTAAGGCTTAAAGTTCTGTATAATTAGGGGCGTGGTTTCGTGATTGACAGGCGTAGTGCCCTATGGTAGTGCCACTCACTCGCTCCCTTAGACTATACCGTCTATGGTCCCACCCTGCTCCACCGTCTCAACCAATCATATTCACATCCGGTTTCAAAACTGTCAAAATGGCGCTGGCCAAATCTGAAACTCGAGGCTTCAAAACGGGGGTTCAGAAACCAATGGGTGACGTCACGAAGGCTCCGTCCACTTCTATATACAGTCTATGTTACACACTATATTATTGAAAGCAAAGAGTTGATTAAGAGTGTGCATGTCAATTTATGGTTAATTTGGGGAGTAGAAATCAGGCATTTTGGCCCTATACATAAATAAATCTGACACAAAGAGTACAAACACACAGTCTCAGTCACACAAGTTTTGCACATCTGGTAGCAGGTGAGTCAGCTAAGTCTTTTCAAAGAGCACAAAGGACAAAGGACATGATGTATTGTACATTTACAGTAACAGAGTAGTAATTGCAGGGTTATTTGGAGGGGGTGGTGAAGGGAAAGAAACCGGTGGTTTTAATAACTTTAACAGATAAGAAAGCTGCATTAAGTAGAAACAGGACAGAAACTCATACTTAATCAACAAGAAATCCAAAGAAACAGATACCACAAAATTGGCTTGTGATATCAGTGGATAGCCACTGGGCAACACATTTAAAACATTTCACACTGATGACTGTTAAAATTCTGTATCTGCATCAAAGGTTTGCTTTCAGAAAGCAACATTTGGATCCCGATACTCAATAAGTTGGGGGTAAAAAGTGTCATTTGGACACACTGCTCACAAAACTCAGATCAAACCGTCAAATTAGGCTGTGCTGATAAAATATGGATCAAGGTTGTGTTACATTGCCTGTGTCTCACCTAAGATGTTTACAGACACGTTTTTAGTGTAACCTTTAGCTGTATTTTAACCAGGTGGCTCTAATTCTGGCTCTGATTTCCAACAGAACCTCCAAAAACTCCAATGCTGATCAAATGTGGATCAAGAATATGTCACTACATTGCCTATTCCTCACTTAAAATGCTTTCAGAAACATATTTTAGCGCACTGTTTAGCTGTAATACGAGACATATTGTGACGGCTGGCATTTTGGCTCCGGTTTCAAACAGAACCTCCTAAAACTCAAATGCAACTGTGAAAGTAGACAGTGCTGATCTAAATTACCTAGTTCTTGCATAAAAGGTTTACAGAAACATATTTTAGTGCACTGTGTAGCTGTGCACATGGCGCCATCCCGAATAAATAGAAGCTTATTGATATGTACAGGGAATGTGACATCATTCTCTGCTCAGGATGCCATTACTCCACAATATATTTACAGAACAAATAGTTGTTGCTGACATCTAGTGAGGCTGAATGTTGCATATTGCTCCTTTAAGAAATGAAAAGGATTAATCCCTCATAAAGAAACTGTTTAGTATGAATGGATATGTATAGGTGTTGATGTTACTGATTACTGTGGCAATATTGCGTAATGTGTTTAATTTAGATACCAGCGTTTTGTAAGATTAGATGTCACTTTTTTTTTTTTCAAATGAAGGATATTACTCTCTTCCCCTCTCTCTCTCTTCCTCTTGCCTCCCCATCCCCCTCTCTGACTGGCTTTCTGAGATATTGGCCTGTCTGTTCATTCCATAACTCATACTTTACTCGTGACGCTCAATTAAACTGCATACATTAGGGGAGTTGATGGGGAGGTAGGACATTTGTAATCAAGCATATTTATTCTCTTTAATCACCCTGGGGACCTGGAGACCTCAGGAAGGCACACGCACAAGGACGCATGCAAATGCATACACACACACAGGCACGCAAATCCTCAAACAAACACCCTCGCTAGCCAACAAGACACGCACAGCCGTTCACACATACAGACAGCGCACACACATACACACTTATCAAATGGTGCTGCTGAACTCAATCAAGCCGAGGCTTGGCAGCCCTGACTCCTTCGCCCCCCGCAACTCCCCCTCTGCACCCTGGTCCCTCGACCCCAACCCCATATTAATGACAGCACACTAGTTTACATATTAATGAATAGCTTCGGTTTTTAATATGCTGCTCACTAAATCACGCAAGGCAAGCAGACAGGCTATTAGTGCTTTGTACTCCTCTGGTGTATATTAAAAATATATGGGGTGATTTGTATAGCATGCATGCCTGTAGGTGTTTTTGTGGGTGTATGTCAGCAAGTGCTGTGTGTATGCCTATCCTCTGTGAGCATATATATCTGTCAGTGTGTGTGTGTAATGGTTTTGATGTGTGCATTTGTTTCAAGAAAACACTAAGGTAACAGAACTGTGTGCGATAAAAGAAAGTTCAACACTGACTTCCTGCTTTTCTGCATTTGACGTACAGGCTTCACACACACATGCACACGCAAACACACATACAATTAGTTATTTCTGTCAACTTGGACAAACTGTAATCGTGTGCAAATACACCCCACTGTCAGTTAATCTCTGGTTGCTGTCACTAATCACATATAGAAGAGTGAACGGGATGTGAAAGGTAGGAAATAATTAGAAATATTCCCAGTGGCTGCTTTGTGACTGGGACTCGATGGAGGCTCACTTTTAATTAAGACCAAGAAACCAACACACATAAAAGCACACACAAACATCCAGTTGTGCATTCGCACTGTACCAGATGTATACACAGGGCATCTACACATACATGTGGAGCAACCCACACAGACTCCCAGTGAGCAACAGGGGAAATAAAGGCTTGGTTTAAAGAGGGCTCAGAGCCGTCCATGACCTGAAATGAGTCTATATTCAGTGAAAGCTCATGAGAAAGTTTGTGTGTGTGTGTGTGTGTGTGTGTGTGCATGCATGTTTATCCATATGTATGTGCATGTATGAATGATGCATTCTGAGTTTTTCATGACCAATTTATTTGTTTATAAGTAAGGGATAAGAGGAATAGAAAAGTAAGAGACAGACATGGAAAGACACAAAGAGGGATTGATGCAATTATCACAGTGGTCCTCCATATCCATATTTGTGTCTCAGGCAGTCAGACTAGAATGTGAAAGGCTCAGTTGATCTTCCTAACACTTAATATTCACACACACATACACACATACACAGACACACGTGCATGCATTTCTTCAGGCAGATTCCTGCAAATCCTGGTGCATCCTGGCCCTCATGAATGCATTTTTGCGCATTTTTGTGTGCATATAGAACACTCTGCACACATGCACACACATATAAAGTCTCCGATCCATTCACAGTGTCATTATGCATAGGATTCTCCCTCATTTTCCATTGTATGACCGCCATTAAGTACCCACTACATTATCGAGCTCCCATCTGCTAATGACAAAATAGACAAAGAGAATAATCAACACTTTTCTCCGTCTCTGCTGCTTTCTTCCTCCAATCCATTGTGTATCAGCTCTCCCCTCGCTCCTTCTCCCCAGTCATTTGGATAAAATCAAGGGATCGTCATAATGTGTGTGTGTGTGTGTGTGTGTGTAAGGAAGAGGAAGTGTACATGCACATTGTTCCAGAGTATGTATTTTTCAAAATGTGTGTGCCGGCTATCCAGCAAATGTGTCTCAGTGCACGCCTGCCTTCTCATGTGTGTGTGTCAGTGTCCCTGTGCATGAAGACCACAGACGAGATGCAATAATTGAAGGCCCTCCTGCCGATTTCACACAATCAACGTGGCCACACTGGAGGTGATGAAAGTGAATCAAAGATTGAAGGGAGAGTTGGTTTAAAAAGGCTTTCAGAGACCCCCCCGCCACACTCCTCAATTATCCCCACAATGGCTTATTAATACCATACCCACCTTCACTGCATAGCACCCTCTTTATTTCCCTTTCTTTCTCTCCTTTCCAGCATTATATTCATATTACCCCGCGCCTTCGTATCTGACCAGATCTCCCTCATTGCGCTCCCCTTTTCCCTCTCTTCCCATCCTGCTCTCCATCCTTGTCCTTCATATTTTTTAAAACCCACTGCCCTTTGCCTTCATATCTGCCCAGATCTCCGTCACTGTCAGCCCCCCACCTCCTCCTCCGCTTCACTCCCCTTCTCCCCCATCCCTCCACCTTTTTTTTAAATCCTTTTTAATGAAACGGAGGACCCGGCTGCCAGTGGAGGTGATCCTCATTCGCCAGTCCCAGTGTGCGCTGATTGTCTGTCTGCAGAATGGCCGGGGAGAGGGCTGAATAGGATAGATGAGTCTGTATTGGCCCTGCTGCTGTAATTCACATAATACCGCTGCTCCTATACTATTGCCACCACCACTGCTCCTTCTTTCTTTCTTTCTTTCTCCCCCCCTCCCTTTTCTCTGGTGTAAAACAGAAAGATAAGGCTCACAGATATGATCCCGGAGATGAATACGCTCCCATTACCAAAAAGCGAGGAGGAGCCGAGCCATTAATTGTTTGGCGTTTGGTGTCACCACAACATATGCATGGAGCTCATGGCATGGATCATGTCTAGGCGGGGGGGTTCAAGAAAAAAAGGGAGGGCGGTCTTGGTAAGAAGGGAGGAAAAACCAGGAGGGAAAGAGAGAGGAGAGGAGGCTGTGTCTGTTATTATCCACAACACGTTTGCGTTTGATGTTGCCACCGTCATTTTCCCTCCGTGCGTCTAGATCTAGCCAGAGAGCAGTTTCAGGATCACAGCAACACGGGGGAGAAAATATTGAATCAATGCTTCCGCCGGCTTTTGAAAGCAGGGTTAGCGTTTGATGCTGCGACATCGGGCGAGAGTGAGAGAAAAAGAAAAATAACGTACGAGGAAACAGTCCCTCCACCCCTCCCCTTCATTTCTTCCTCTCACCTTTGCTTTCTTTCCGTCTGGCTTTCCTCTCCTCTCTCTTTTCACTCCTTACCGCCGTCATTGTCTCATTTAGCCTGTCTAAAAATATAGTCTTCCTCCCCAGATGTAAAGGGGGAGAAAATTTCGACATGTGTGTTACCTTTTCATCTGCGAGGCGGGGAGAGGAATCTTGGGGGAAATCAGGTGTCTTAATGACAGCGGAGTGTGCAGCATGGGTAATGCCGAGCGCCGGCATTTGCAGTACACGCATTAAATTATTCACATCAAAAACTCATTGTTTGTTACCTGACAGAGCCGCGGAGAGAGGTGGAAGGATGATGGAAAAGCGTGATGAATTAAACATCAGGAAGATGGAGTGCCTCAGAGAGGGAGAAAGAGAGGAGCGAAAGGAGGGAGCAAAGACAAGAAGAGAGGAAGGTGTTTAGAATCTAAAGATGTACTCTTGTCTTTTGAGAGGAAGGAGGTGGGGTTGAAAGAATGTGTATGTATTTACATCTGTGATTTTATGATAATCTTAAAGACTGTTTATAGTACCCGCCTATTATCCCCTCCACCAATGACAGGCAGCCAGGATGTAAATCAGGAAGTCAAAATGTAACTGCACTACAGATCCTGAGCAGTACATTGAAGCTGTGCACGCATTCGAAAATGAGTTCTAGTTTACAGTTGTTCTACTGAGTGACAGGAACATCCAAGGGGATACTGATACCTGGTGAACTATTACAGAAAATATTACAACACTCAAGAGCTGGCCAACATATGCACATACCAGTTATTTAATGATTTAATTTTTCCATTTATTTGGTTTTCGAGACCCAGATTTTAAAATAGTAGTCAGTAACAACAGTGCAGGAGGTGGCAAATGAAAAAAACAAGTGAGATAAGTGAGCAGGATGGTCCTCAGTGAAACAAAACGGGAGGTAAAATAGTAAAAGAAACAAACAATATAAAAACTGATCAGTTCTACTTTAAAGGGACTTTAAAGGGCAGCATGGCGGTTAGCACTTTTGTCTCACAGCAGTCAGGTTGTTGGTTCAAATCCCAGTTCAGACTTTTGCATGTTCTCCCCGTGCCTGTGTTGGTGTCCTCCAATTGCTCCAGTTTCCCACACCATCAAAAACATGTAACAGTCAGTACCCCTGACCAAGGTGTTGGCTTACAACTGGAGTTGGTCCCCGGGCGCTATACAGTAGGTAGCCACTGCTCCTAACAGGATGGGTTTAATGCAGAGAATGAATTTCACTGCATGTTTGTACTCTGTTTGATTGTATGTTTTAAAGATGATACTGACTTTGTCATTTTAAAGTTTCTAAATTCTAGGGGCCTGACAACAAAACTAAGGCAGCAAGTAGTTATCATTTTCTAGATTAATCATGTAATCGTTTGGTCTGTAATGTCAGAAAACAGGAACAAATGCCCGAAAGTCACAACCAAGGTGTTCTTCAAGCAGTCCAAAACCCAGAGCCTCAGTGCACTACCGCATGATACAGGGGCTATCTGAGAGCATAGACCTCCGCTCCGACAGGCCAAATGTCCAATCTCGTAATGTGAACGAAAGTGAAAAAACATTTGTGTATCCGCCCCATCATTTGGATACGCTCCAAAATTTAGTGGGTTCTGTCTTGGCCCATGCTACGCCCTTCCACCAACTTTCATGAGATTTGGGTTTGTAGATTTTCCATATTCCTACTGATTAACAGACAAATGAGTAAACAAACAAACAGAACTGAAAACATCCCTGGTAGAGATAATAAAAGCAGCAAAGCCTTAAAATTTACAGTAGTAAATGAACTTAGTAATGCATAATGTTTGACAATCAACTTAAACCGGGGGTTCCCAAGTTTTTCTACACTTAGGCTTATGGCTTATAGCTGGCGGTCTCACTTGGAAAGATGTCTTTACAAAGGTAATGACAATAGTATGTAAAATAATGATGTACAGGTCAAGTGCCCCCACTTTGAAAATAACTGACTTAAACAATCAAAATTGTTGCTGAATAATTTTCTGTTAATCAACCAATGGTCTCAGCTTTACACAAACTTTGTTGTTTTGTCAAAGTATCATCAGTGTCGCCTATATTGTGTCAAATGGCTACAAATGGACAATCTTAGATATGAAATAGTGACGATTAGACAGTTGACCTACTGAAGCTTTGGTAAGAATATATGCTTTCACAATATATAATTATCCAGTGAAGTACAGTGCAGCTTCTGCAGTGTTTTTGCACCCTCACATTTTGACACCAGTGGCACAAAAATAACAACTGACATATAAACACTCTCTCAAGTTAAACAGGAAGTCAGCATAAAACAGAATTAAGTGCAAACTCTTGAGAGTTAGTGCTAGTTAACAGTTGTGGGGAAAATTGAGTTTGATGAGAAAAGACATTAGCAGCAAGTCTTGCAAATTAATGTTTAAGCATTCTTTAAATATGGATTAGATTTAATACTTCATGAAGTACAATGATAATAGCTTGTTCACAGAAACATAATGTAGCACTTAACAATGTACTGTAATTAATACATTATGCTAAGTTGTATTATGTTAATTTCTGATGGGGAAATTAAAAATAGATTATACAACTAGTTGGAGTGTGTATCCTCTTGATTGGGGAGCGGAAAGCAAGAGGGGCTGAGCGTGGGGGAAAACACATGCATTTATCAGAGGGTGATTAAGTTTAAGGCAATGATTCACTAAATATTTAACAGCTTTGCTTGGTGCAAAGTATATCATGAATTATAGATGGCAAGGATGAGCATGTCTTGATGTAAGACAGTGTTTAAAGACTTAACCTACAATGAGGGAAGAGCAATTACCATTGTAATAAATGAGAGTGGAGTGAAAAAAGACTGTCTATTCGTTATTTCTAATTAATTTCTGAGGATGATCACAACGGGGGTAGCGAGAGGACGGGGCCATGTCCATTAGTCTCTGACACTTTGGGGCCCTTTTGTCCTTGATAAATGGACTCTATGCTTCAAATGACACACACAAGAGCACGCTTGTGGACACACACACAGACGCATGGTCACGAGCACATGCTCATGCTTTAGCATTCAAGTGCAAAAATACATATGCACCAATCCACTTTTTTCAGTCCTGATATCTGAATTTGGATATCTGCTGATACCAATGCAATATTAATACCAGCGCTCTTTTTCCTCATTATTATTATTATTATTATTATTATTATTATTATTATCATACTGGTAGTATTATTACTGGTACTGGTAGTAATTACATGAGGCTGAAACTGAACTTCAGTCTGGAAAGCTTGTGTAGTTTGTATGATGCAGTTTGTGTAATTGTGTCCTTCAACTATTGTGGGGTGCTGTAGGATTCTGGCTTATGACATTCACATGTGCAGCTGATAGGCTTAGAGACCACCCTCATTTGCATAAATTCCCATGATGTATTGTTGAGAGTTTAAGTTTGCTATTGCATGTCCTTTTTGTTACTGTTGGTTAGTGTTTGTCATATTTTTGTAAAGTGTTTGTTCCGAACATGGTAACGTGACTGACTGGCAAACACGTGGTTTCTTGGAATTTAGATCAGAATGCAGAACAGCGACGAGTGTCCGATATCTGATAGATGCCTTAGGTCAAAACCGGGCTCTGATACCGCTATTGGATAAAACATGCACAAAACAGTTTTCACACATGCAGACCTTATGTATTTTTTCTTCCTTAAGTGTCAATTCTTGTGCAAACAGTGACAGTGACAGAGAGTTTTAAATACAGTGGATCTTCCCACTTTACTCTTTTAAATGAAGGTGTTTTCAATAAAAAAAATTGTGCGTCTATGGGAGCAATTTCAAAGATGGATATTCTGGACAGTCTAAATAGGTTGATTTCACTATCAATATGCATGGGTAACTCTCTGTGGCTTTGCATTTATGAACACCTCTGTGTCTCTGTGTGTACGCATGCAATACAGCTCCTCCATGACAAATGTTTAGCCTTTAGCCTCTCCAGAACTACTACCTTCCATACCAATCCTCGTCACATATGCTATATTTCCTCTGTGTTTCCCTGCGCTTGATTTTATAAAGGCTCCAACGTCTTCTAGCCAATTCTCTCACAGATTTCATTAGGTGAGGAGGAGGGAGGGGGTCGGAGGGAACCTTGATGCACTGGTTTTTCAACTTTCACTGCGCATTACTTGATGTCATATCACTAAGGAAGAGAGAAGAGGTGTACGCACGGGCCCCATATTCAAAGTCACTGGAGCATTCCATGTGTAGTGCTCTGAAATATTGATGAGTAAGCAAAAACACACTGCGTCCTGTCACTTTCAGGAGCACAGAGGCGAATGGAAGTCACAAGGAAGAAGGATGATGCCTCCTCTCTTTTTTTCCCAGGCCGTTGCCATTTCAACTGTCACTAGAGGTAATTCACTTTTGTGGAGGCCGCAGACAAGCACAGTGAAAGTCAACTGATTAGCCATTAAGACTGGCTTGCAACCACTTAGAATTTAAAACCTGATTAAATTATGGTTAAGCTTAAAATTATTTTGCACCAAAGTTTTAAACTATCTTAAAATAAAGAAACATTAAATTTAGGTTATGTTTAATTCTGTTGCATCAAAACTTTAAGCTCAAATTTAAATGTGTGATCCAGTATTAACTTTAAACCAACTTTTGGGGAGGTTTAACTTATTTTAGCTAGCAATCAGTGTTACGTTTTGTTAACTTTTGTAGCTAGCTAGCAAACAGTGTTATGTTTTGTTATGGAATACAGAGCAGTCCAGATGGCGCTCAGAGTTATTTTTATTCATGCCAATTTGGTTAAGAAGGCACCTGCATATTGATTAAACTATTAAATTTCAGTTTGCGTCAATAAACTTGGATTGACTCAACAGGGATTAGTTTGTGATTAATTGTGCAAAAAGCTTTGCTTAATTTTGAATCTGGATTTACTCATTTCAAACCTATTTTTACTAAACTGATTAGAACTAATCTTGGATTAAATTAATCTTTGTTGGTGCGATCCGGTGTACGTGCACAAGAGAGAGTGTGTAAATAAGGGTTTGATCAATTATCCATTTAGATATCTGTCTATCTTTCTATCAGTCTCAGTCTCTACTTCAAGCTCAAAACTGATGCATATTAATCCACGACAATGATCTCTCAACACCTCTGATCTGCATTATTCATCGCATTATTCCATCTGATGCTGTGAATACATTTAGTGTGCACGCCAAAAAAATCACCATCAAATTTTCAAAATTGTGAAGAAACACTTTTCCCAGCACTCGTTTGCATCCAAAGAAACCTTTCTTTTATTCATCCCTCTGCTCTTGTTTAATTGATTATTTGTCTTTTTTCATTTCATTTCACATCCTTTTCTTCTTTTTTCTTTTTCCTCCTCTGGAGTTGAGGGGAGTGAGTGCTCGGTTTCAGTGGCTTGTGGGGCTACGCTGATGTTAAGCCTATCTGGTTTGTCTGTGTGTAGTCGTATTGATCTTTGGCTAAGACATTAGATCTGTACGTCATGTCAAGGGTTTGGTGACCTCTAGCAGTCTCTCTCCAAGTGATAGCTTTGATAAGCCCCATCCTTCTCTCTGTTCTATATAGAGCCGTGCCCTAACCTTTAGCCCGACTCTGTGTTTGAGCCTGACCTTTCTTTGATGTGTAATACATACCACGTGCCGCCCCACCACTGAACACACTCATTCAGACACGAAATATACACACATGTACCCACAAACACACGCACGCATGCATGGTATGCACACACACACTCACACCGTTAGTCAACACCCTGAAGCACCAACTCCCAAGGAACCTTATTAAAACCACCTTCAGTGGAAACGGGGGAAGTTCTCAAAGTTTCCATAACTTGTATAATGTGTTGTATGAATAATGTTTTCCTCTCCTCATTTCCCCCTCTTCAATCGTTAATGCAGAAAAGCAGAGGCTTCACTCGCACAAGAAGACAAACGCCAAAGTCCGCTTGCCACTGATGGGCATATTTACTAAAGGCAACAAGCTGGCCTAGCGGGGCAGCAAAAGCAAGCACACACTCACACACACACACACACACACACGTGCGCATGTGTGCTGAGCTCAGTTGTATTCACACAATCACACCCTGCATACATGTGTACACACAGGCGTAGATACTCACACATTCATACACACACAGACGCACACACAACATTTCTGTTTGATGTTTGCCAATCATCCAAGATCCCTTACAGCTTGCCCTGCCTCCCACCAAATAACAGTCTTCATTAATTAAAAAAGAAAAGGCAGTGTTATTATAATTCTCTTTGCTTGCCCCTTGATGTAATGGAGGGGGTGTGTGGTGTTTTGTGGCTCTTCGAGAGTTTGCTTTCATCATCGCCTGAGATTCCCTATGGCTTTGCCTTACTGCCATCAAACTCCCTTTCCTTCTTTTTGTCTTTTCATCCAATGAGATGAAGTTTTGAAAAGTTGCTCGAGCCCAACAGGATCCTTTTTAGCAGTTAATGCCCTTCCCAACTGGCAGGCAACTAACAGCCCACTAGCAGGCCACTGGTGGCAAAGTCGGACAATGTTATTAGCTTGCCAGCTTTTTTTTTTGCGAGCTTATAGCCGATGGCTTGAAATGATGTTTCACTTAAAGCAGCCAAACGCATGGTGAATGTTTGCTGCCTAGGTCAGCTCTGTTGACTTGTTTTGTTTGCACATACAAGGTTTTAGAGAGGTTATAGATAACAGATACCAGCAGCTTAACTTTAAAAACTGAAATATTTTGCACAGTTGTAAAGGTCAGGTGCGCTGGGAATAAGTTGAAAACGTGTTTAGTCTTTACAGTGCATTCTCTGAAGTGAAGTCAGTTACAAGCAAACGCTTGAAGGCCTGTATCCAAAAATGGGCTCGCTTGATATCTGGATTTGTTATGTGACAACTATTTGGGCCTTGAGAGACAGGAGACAAGTAGAAGACAAATGGGAATACAATCAGAAGGGTGGACAGATTGGAAAGCATAACTCTGATACTAGGGCTGGGCAGTATGCACTGAAATTTATATCACAGTGTAATTTGAAGCAGGGACAGTACCGGTATATATCATGGTATATTTGTTTTTATTTAAATTTCAATATAATGCTTCTGAAGGGGTAAAGCACTGGTATGTCAACTGCATGGCTATTCCTGTAACTGTATTACTATGACATATTTCACACATTATAGAGGTACTTTAAGAACATTTAATGTACAAAACTGGAATAATAGAGAAAAATACAAAACCTTTTCTCAAGTATTTGCAGTACTACTGCCTCTTTTAACCACTGTTATCTGACTGCTGCCAAGCCAGTCTAGTACCCGAAATCTTTAACTACAAATGCTGGTATAACGTGCAGAATTTGTCTTGGCATTGTCTTGCTGAAAGAAGAAGGGACGTCTCTGAAAAAGACTTTGTCTGGATGGCAGCAGATGATGCTCCAAAACCTGTATGCACCTTTCAGTATTAATGGGATCTTCACAGATGACAATTAGCCGTGCCGTGGGCACTAACACAGCCCCACACCATCACAGATGCTGGCTTTTGAAGTTAGCGTTGGTAACAATCTGGATGGTCTTTTTCCTCCTCACCACATCCACCATTTCTGAAAACATCCTGAAACGTGGACTCGTCACAGCACACTTTTCCACTTTGCATTCGTCCATCTCAGTTGAGCCTGGATCCATAGCATTTCTGGATGTCGCTTTGCATGGTAGAGTCTCAACTTAAATTTGCAAATTAATACTGGTGTACTTACTTTACCGTTCCACCACTAACTGATACGGTAACACCACAAGCAGACAGGTCTAAAAAGCTGATGAAAATAGGAGGCAAAACGAGTGAGAAAATGGAGCACACGGCTGCACTCTGTTTGTGAGGGCTAAACTTATTAGTCTGTTCCTAATGCCTCTCAGTGCAGATAGCATTAAGACATACACGGTAATGATGATTTGTGTTCTCCTCAGCCAACAGAGGGAGAGGATTCCACTTATTCCACATGAGTGTTATAATTGGCACCTTATTGCATTAGGGTAGAATGCACTGTGTGATTTCCTGGGTGTCATTTTTGACTAATGGATCCTTAAGAATAGTAATCTAATCGCTGTCATTATTTCATCTCCGCTGCTTTCAGAAAAAGCGGCCTTGATTTAGAGGAGGGGAAGGAGTTTTAGCCGTGGATGTGTTGGGCCATGTTGCAAATTAATCTGCACACCTTGTAAACAGAAAGAGAGCAAACAGAAATCAATTTGGCTGAGTGAGGAACTCCACTCTCAGGGCTTTTAGTATCTGCATTAAGGCCAAGTTGTTTGGGCTTTAGTCAGTTTTTTTTTCCTTTCTGTTTTTGGCGGACGTCAACAACTTTGTCAAATCAGCCCATTTATGTTACTTGTCAACATGCTATGTTATTTCCTGTTTCAAATCGAATCTTGTATCTAATTGTAAAGCCAAATCATCAATACAAATGTGTTTCCAGTCATTATTACTAGCAGCCGCAGCATGGCACGCTTGTTATTTGCTGGTATATTTTTGCAGCAATCCCTGGCTCCCCTATTACATTGTGTTCAGTAATCACACAGTTTCAATACACACAACCAGCTAGCATCTAATTCTGCCTAAAAAATCCGAAACCTCTGCAGTGCTCCCAGCCCCTCTGCTTCCATTTCCACATACCTTGATCCTGGTGTTGTGTCACTAATAGAGGTGATGTACTGTTTATTTTATTGATCATGTGTTTTATCCGAGCATCAATGCAGGGTTCACTCACTGGCATGCACATTCCCTTTATCAAAACAGACACTGGACCTCTGCTTTGAGGCTTTCATCAAGCAAAAACACCCATTATAGTCTCTGACTGGCTGGCTCGCTCAGAAAAAAAAAAAAAAAAAATACTGCTGGTGTTCCCCTGACACGCAACATCCCAATTATGCCCACACAGACGGGAATATACACTCGCACAGGTCACATTGACACACACAGACACACACAGGCGGCTACATAAGCACTTATAATTTAGTTTCAAGCTCTGACACACATTTTTTGTGTGTGCACAGATATATAGTAACTGTTTCATACACAGACATATAGTGAGTGAGTATATTTTGCTACACATACATGAATACACACACACACACACACACACACACATTCATTGAGCCTGTGGTTGTGTTTTCAGGCTGAAGAAGTGCAGGAATGTCAGAATGGAGGCTGATCTGATGGTCAGGAGAGTGTCCTCCTGAATAACCCTTCACACACACACACACGCAAACACACACACTATTTACAGCTAAACACACGGCAGAGAGGGAGAGAATGAGACGGTCCACCACACCACACCTTCCCGACATGTCTTATCACCCACCCACCCCACCTCCCGTCCCCGCAGCCCTTTTTCCACCATCCCCTCCTGTCTGCCCCCCGCCCCATCTCCCCTCACCACCACCACTGTCCTCCCCACCGCCCCCACACACCCACCCCCACCTCCCCACCCTCCAGGGAGAAAAGGCTGACTTGCATTCAGCAGCATCTCTCAGGAAAGAAGAAATGAATAAAAGAAAGGAGACGTCCCGTTGACAGTCAATGTCTGCGCTGCCAGGAGCCAAAATAACTGTCAGCAAATGCTCGGGACTGTCCAAAATGCCACAGAGACAAAAAAAAAAATAAAAGATTGATAAATAAATAAATAAATACATGAAATTTGGCAAAGGGAAAAAAAGAAAACCTTACTGTCGCCTTCAGAAATAAAACAGAATTAGGAGTGAGGCGCGACTGCGATTGAAAAGCGAAGAAATCGCCGCTGAACCGACTGCATTGTTCATTCAGCCATGTACAGTTTGTACAGAAGAACCCTGAAAGACTAGTTGTTGCTATGGTGTAAAGGTAAAAAGGGGGCCCTAATAATAAACTATGAATACAATAAAGTAATTTTGCCCAAGTGAGTGCAGTTACAGCCATTAAAATGTGTCACCTGTATTTCAGGTGCTTCAAGGAATTCAATAGACGTCTATCCAGCCCAGCACCATGCTGATCACAGCCCCAGTGTGCCCACACCGTGGACGGACATTTTTATTTTGCTGCAAACTGAACATACTGTACACACTTCAAGCCTTGTGTAGGTACAGTCATCACCTCCGCTTTGTTCTCATGCATGTCGTATATAAAGTATAATTAATGTACCTTTGATTACAATAGCAGCTTGCGTGTCAGAAATTACATAAAGACGCCTTATTATTATTTCTAAATATTCATTTGTATAATTCAGAGCAGTAATTGGACTACCTTTGTTCAGGCCACAGTGCCACTGATTGTTTAAGTGTTCACGTTTGATTCATGAGTGCACTCTAGCCAATTGTAAACTGTTTTAACATTAGGAAATAAAGTTTGTTCTCAAGCACACAGCATGATCAGTGTGTTTGTGTCTCTATGTATTACAACAACCTGTAAGATGCTGACAGGCTCCCAACTCCATCCACCCTGGCTTTTTCTCTAATGATCATTAATTGCAATAGATCTGAGAAAGCCTGGATGACCTTACATGTCAGTATCATACCTAGGACCGCTTCATGGGCCAGACATCCTAATCGAGTGCATGTCTAATTTATGGGGCTGGAGTTTGCCATTAAGGGCCTGATCCATGGAATTAAATAACTAGCAGACCTTCGCCGGTCCCGGACGGTGGGCGGAGGAGGAAGGGAGATAGCGTGATGAATTGCCCACCCCTCCTCTACCTCATCCTTGACTTTGAAAAATACTGTCTCGGCGTTTTAGGTCAGCTTCTGACAACAATTAGGCACAATGAAACAGATAGACTGTGACCTTCTTTTCTCTCCCCTTCCTTAAGTTTTTTTTTTCCTTTCTCCTGCCTCATCCTGTGTGAGGAACAGAAAATAAATAAATAAAATATTGGAGGGAATGCTGTAAAGATGCGCAGATATTTACTGGAAAGTGACAGAAAAGTGGGGATGGGAGAAAAATAAACATACAGTATATATGGTACTGTCATGATTCTCCAATTCCACAATTCAATTTGACTTTGATTTCATGTTTCATTTAAAACCTTTTTTTTTAGGCTATTCCACTGTTAGACTAACTATATTGTTAGACTTTACACATTCAAATTCTTCTTTATAAAAAGATGTTCATTTGTATGGTTTTAATCTTCCTGGGACAAGTTGCCTTTGATTTTTAATTAATTATGAAAACTTTTTTTCTTTCTCTTGCTCCTGCAATTTCACTGAAAAAAAAAAAGCCTAGAACATTTTGACATGCATGACAATTTTTTAGGAAAGCTGCTGTGAAAGCAGGCACTTTAGGCCGTAACAATCCCCAAAAAAGCCTGTAAATCCTGGATGGACTGGTCTATCTGGTGTAAAGTGTGATATAAAGGCCAGTAAGTTACGCTGCGTCATCTTTGAAGTGTTGTTTTTTTCTTTGACACGTGCTGCAAGTAGGTGGGGGTGGAGAGAAAAAAAAATTACTTGGAAAATGGGGAACTTTGATTTTGATTATTGAAACTGAAAGCTCATTTCGATCGATGTATTATTGAAATTGTGACAACCTTAGTAATGAAGAAATACAGATCTGTAATATGTTCAGAAAATTTGAGCTGGAGCTTCATGCGCAGCAGCAAGCTTTGGCCACAGAAGCAGCTTAGATAAAGGGGAAAAGTGAAATGATTGCATAAATAAACACATCTTTATTAACAGATGTGTCATTTTGCTTATTTTCATTTTATTTTCCAGTGAATATTTTCATGGACGTTGCTATTGATCTTGCAATGTGACGGAGGTCAAGCCAGCTAATTCCCTTTTTCATTAGAGCAAAGCCCCCCAAATTCTCTTAGTAGATCTGCCTCTTAGGGGCATCCAATCTCCTGCCTCTCCCAATGACATGAATATAAGCCTGCGCTGATGGGGCCTGGTGTAAATGTATTAGCCCTGCGCCTGTGCCCCTAGCACAGCCAGCCATAATTATGTTAGGAACCAACGAGACAGCTGGGAAATCAATATGCTAAGACAGATTGAGTGGAGATGTGTGGCCAGTGGAGTGGGAATAGAGAGGCCTGGCAGCTCCCTGCGGTGCGAAGGGGCTAGAGTCGACGATTAAGCCATAGACTTAGCATTTACTGCTAGGATTCACTGCCTGAATCTAGTTAGCATTTAGGGAAAGATCCCTGCGAGCAGACAGTGTTACTATTAGATAGAGGCTTCACTCGTTAGCTGAGTGGCCTATCATCTTCTGGGGTCGGGTAGGGCCAGACGTGTTCCAACATACTTAGCATTTACAGTCTGAATCAGTGGATCCTGTGTTCTGTGATCACTTGGTAAGATTTTCACCACCATTTACTGTAGATTTTGGCTTGGAGGTCTGGATTCAGGTGACATTTTGCGAAGGGATTGGCTCGCCAAATCTAACAACGGCTTAATGAATGGATTTTCAGAAAAAGGTCACATCATCTCAGCTTCTGATGTCGTGACCTGATTAATGAATTCATCGTCATTATCTGAACCATAAAAATCTGTGTTATTTCTATTTTCCTTAACATAAGCTTCTTGCTCTTTAAATGAGAAATATCTGCACTTCCTGCATATGGCATTTCACTACAGCCACAGAGGCTCCTCATTGTAAGAAAGAAACTATTACAAGTAGAAGCCCTTGTATATTACTCATCTGTGATCTACTGTGAAGCAAATCAATAGTGTATTTTCAAAATACAACTAAAATCATCACCATCCCGAGGGGGCTGAGCAGGAAGTGGATGATGAGGAGGAGCGGGGTGAGGCAGGACAAGTAGAGTTGGGTCAAATGAATTATCTGTCAAAGAAGACGCTGGTTCAGTTTTAACTTTGATGATAGCCTGCGTAAACCAAAGCACTGCTGCAATTTATATTCAATTAAGGAGAGGGGCGGCAGAATCAAGACAAAACCTTGGGGAGTAGCAGTAGTAGTTTTTTTTTTTTTTGGTTGGGGGGGGGGGGGGGGGGGTATGTATGTTAAGGTGGAGCAGGAGAGAGACTTTGGTGGGGTGCAGAGGGTGTGGTTGCATCTGCTCTCAGCCCCAATCAGCGGCCTCGAAGGCACTGTTCCCTAACAATGGGCCCCATCAGTGCAGGGAGCGGAGAGTCACAGGCGTAAGTGCACCCAATAAGTGTGCAATTTCTGCCCATATGACCATCCTGACACAATTGCTCTAATTTTCCTCCTTTGAAATGACTGATAAAAGACTTGGGTAATTGCTACGCCACAGAATTTCTTCCATGATCAGGAGGAAGGAGGAGGGGAGGAATGGAGGGATGGGGAGCGACAGAGAGAGAGAGGAGGAGAGAGGAGACTGAGAGGGGTGTGTGTGTGTGTGTGTTTTGTGTGAGTATGGGTGAGAAGAAGTGACACAGCCCCAGGGCCTGAGGATGGAGACTAGAGTGTCAGTTTGTGAAAAATCCCAAATTAATACTTGTCGTTTCCTCTCCCCCTCTCCGAGCTGCCGTCCTCTACTTCCACCAAGGATCTTATTAAGTGGAGGTAATTTGTCCTGACAATGTATTGGAAATCACTCAATCAGACGACTTCTTGGAAAAGATATTCAAAACATGGTGGTGTTGAGTTTAGGTGGCAGATAATTCGAATGCCTGTCTGTCTCTCTACCATTCTGGTTTTCTGTTTTACTACTGAATTGAATAGGGTTGGATAACATTCACATCTGAACCAATATGGTATGGATAGTGGTACCTAACAGTACCTTTTTTGTTACTTAATTCTCTCTGTAATAATAAAAATGTAATTTCTATTGTAAAAAAAAAGTCTAAACTTCTCACTTCTGACACGTTATTTATTTTGAACATTTTACACAAAATAAAATCCCTCTCCCCTCCCAAACCTGTCCTTACACCCTTCAGCCTGTGAGTCTGTCACCAGGGATCAGGTTCTGGCCACCGCCAGGTTCTGGCCATACCAATAAATCTCACTACTGTTTTGACCAACTAAACAACTGTGTTGCAGGTGAGACCACCTAAACAAAGACCAGTTCAAGACTAGGACCAGACTGTGTCGAGACTGAAACAAGACAAGACTAGAGACCCCAAGACCAGGAGAGATCAAATCAAGACCTTGCCAGCTCATCACTGTAAATCACAAGCAAAAAACAAAAATTTAACTAGCTAGCTGACTGCAGAATTTACATACTACTGTGTGTTTTCTTTTGGACTGTTTTGCAGATTAACTCTTTGTAGTTTGGGAGCCAAGTTTCGAGGATTTGGCTGACATCTCCTCTCAGACACCCACATCTTCTCCTGTCTCCCACATTCACTCTGTTGGAGTTTTGTGAAAAGGGCAGTGAGGGCTTAAAGCCATTAGGGGTCACAGCTGATAATGACAACAAAAATTTAAAATTAGAAATGAGTGAAGTTACTGGTTGCATTTGAAGCAAGAAGTTTTACATCCAATGACAGTAATGATGTTAATAAATCAACCAGACGATGCACAGGCAACTCAGTGAGATCCCTGCAGTTTCAGTTTTGATGTGTCTTGAAAACAAAAGTCCTCTGTGTCTTGTGGTTAAGACAGAGACCTTCAAAAAGTTGTCTTGAGACTGGTCTTGAGAACAACCAAACAGT
This sequence comes from Lutjanus argentimaculatus, assembly GCA_034769285.1. NCBI lineage: Eukaryota > Metazoa > Chordata > Actinopteri > Lutjaniformes > Lutjanidae > Lutjanus > Lutjanus argentimaculatus. The sequence continues at coordinate 21,850,979 of JAWZSL010000009.1, read as the reverse complement.
AACGTTGGTAGGGAATTTTTGGGTGCAGCCAGTGGAGTGTATATAGGAAGGAGGGTATTGACAACAATGCTTCAGCTGCAGTGTCCTCCTTTTAAATGTCTATTCCAGCCTGTAACTTGTGTTATTGTTTGCCTGTTTCATGTTAATTAGAGTTCAAAATAATGCTGAATGTTCACTGAATGTGTAAGTGTCTGTTTATGAGTCATAAGAAATCATTAATAATCTTGTAGAATACATAGGTGTTTGTAATAGTTAAATTGAGTAATATTTGAATGGCCGGCGGTCACTGAACTCTAACTCCAGAGGGTGTGTAACTTCAGAGCAGTGGGGTTTTGTTCTCAGCATAACTGGCTTAGCTTTACATGGACAGAAAATTGACAGTTATAAACAATAGAATTTCAACCTATTTAATATGGCTCCAACTCACAATTTGGACTGCATTCCTGATTTTTGGACGTGCAGTTGTTAAATGTTGCTCCTGTAAGAGAAGTGTAACACAGTGAAGTAACCAAAGTCACACAATAAATAAAATGTCCGCCTCACGGACACACAGCTATTAGCATTGTGACTGGATCCAAACAAATTGTCTTCTCATTCAAAACCCCCCTGAACACCCTCTCTTTTCTATGCCTTGTTGAAATCATGAATCGGTGTGTGTTTGTGTGTGTATGTGTGCAAGTGTGTGTGTGTACGTACTTGTAGGTGTTTGCGTGATGCTTAACTCTGATAGCTTGGCTCCAACCTGTGTCACTCCTCACTATGACCTTGTCCTTTGTAATCAAGCCTCTTTTATCTGATTCCTCACGTTTGTGTGTGTGTGAGAGTGTGTGTGTGTGTTGTACTCACACCCATCTCATTGGAACACCACATATTCTGGACTGTGTCCTCACTTGATTTGAGTTCAGTTACAGGGCTAGATAGAGAGGTAGGAGATGGGGCAGAGGGAGACGGAGGGAAATGGATAAGAGAATGGTAGTTTAGTCGCCTCACTAACTAACTAACTCCCAATCAACGTGTGTGTCTGCGTGTCTGTGTTTCTGTGTGTGTGTGTGTGTGTGTGTGTGAGAGACACGGTGTGACAGACTCCTGAGGTGCTGATTCTAAACACAGTCTCTGCCAGTGCCTGGGTAATGTTGGCTAATAGCTTAATCAATACTTATTATGGCCCTATTGGTTCACTAAAGTGAGAACAGAACCTTGCCACGCACAGCGCCTCAGTGGAGAGACAGATAGACGGAAGAGTAGAGAGGAGGAAGAGGAGAAGAAGTGTCTTCTCCTGATCCAGATGGACAGCCTAACCTCCCTCATGGGATTTCCTTATTCAGGAATCCAATTTTCCCAATGTGATTGACGTGGATTGGATCCAGTGGAATAAGGCTAACTCTTTTAGCTCCTCCAATAAAGCGCTAATGGCTTTGTCCCTGATTTTCCAACTTTTCCCACCTCAACTGGACTGGTTGTCCGCAATTAGCGCCAGCAAGGCAGCGGCGCGGTCGAGGCGATTAAGTGATGGGGGGGACGAAGCGAAAGTGGAGGAGTAAACGGGAGAGCATGAGGAATAGAGAGAGGAGGTGATTAGTTGAGATGGTGGCGATACGAGCGATCACTGAACACCATGTTCTTACAGCACCTTTACAAACACAGTCAAATGAAATAAGATGGATTATACTAAGTCTGCACATCAAACTTTAGATTAAATTGGTGTGACTGGTATCAGAAGACTCGCACTTTCCATGTTATTAGTATCACTGTAGCAGCAGCAGTTGTAGTAGTTGTAATAGTAGTGGTAGAACAGTAATATTGCTGTTTTACAAGAGATGACTGTAAGTTGAAACTCTGAATTAATGTGCTGTAACATTAAAATGAAGAACACTAATAAAATAAACAACAGAAAGAGAGACTTTAATACTGTGAAATGGCCATCATTATATCACATGCAGTTCTTGCTAATATGTCCAAATATCCATTTGCGAGAAACAATTAATGAAATTGAAAAGTACATTGTAAATGCACCAGTTAATTAAATGTATATGCTTGTGCAGCCTTCATTAAATCGGAATGCTACAAGCATAATGATATTGACTTAGCATATTATTATGCTCAGTTAGCGACAGAATGTAAATTGGAAAAATGTGAACCGTGATAGTTCATTATCAATCTAAGCATCTTCTTAAAGAGAAATAAACAATTTAATTTTATGTAAACCAATAATTAGATATTATACATACAGTAAACAACATGGCAAAAACGAATCCTCATCTCATTAGCCAAATTGCATTACTGCTCGGAGCAAAATCAAAGATGTGATTGAGATAGAAAATTATGTTGGTGAAAAAATTCCATCAACAGAATTGTTGAAGATTTAATCATACTAGTACTGTACATCTGATGATAAAGTTTGAGCTTATTTATAACTTTGTTGTCATTGTCTTTATTTGACCACAGAAGTAGGGCCTAACTGATTCTGAATTTTTGGGCCTGATGGTTATGCCTATAGTAGTCAAGTAGTCCGCTTAATATTAAACCGATGGTAATTCTACTTTTTTGTTTTTACTATGCTCCCATGATACTTTGCTTTGTAGTAACACATCTGCTACCAGCTGGTAATCTGGGTTCTGGTGGTGGCTGAACATTGAAATCATGACAGGAAGGAAGTATTTTTCTCTCAATGAAAAAAGTTTAAGACAAATTGCCATAAGACAGAAGCGCGAGACACAAAAGCAGAGCTTGTAGCAAGCTACACAGCTGGCATCTTGCAGACTACTGTAGTAAATATACAAAAGCAGAATTAAAGGGTAATCTGCATGAGAAATAAAGAAAAAACAAAACAATTCAGCTATAACAGTCATCTGCTTATGACAGATATGATCATTATGTATGTATATGATATGTAATGGAGGCAAGATATTTTACAGTTTCACATTTGTCCAACATGGTATCAGGGTGCTGAAACAGTAAACTGTCACCAGTATTTTTAATAATTATAAATATCTACAAATGAAGAAAACACAAATATAGCTATATATAGGCTGTATATGAAACTTGAATTAAGAAAAATGCTGCCTATATGCTAAAAATAAAAACAGAACAATACAGGCCAATAACCTCAGTCAGGCTGGTCAGGGTCTACATAGAGCATTGTGAAGTGTCTATATTCTTATGCATTACTTACATTTAGATGAAAAATCAGCATTTTCTGTTTGTCAGCTGAACACAGATAAAAATATAAGCCCGTTTTCCTGCCAGTTACAAACAGTATGGATGTTGCCATATTTCTAACTGCATCAGTTTGGTCATGCAGTGTTACATACTGTACACCGGACAAGTGTAGTGAATGCATCTACCATCGAAGCTATGGGAATTTTGCGTTTGACAAGCCATCCAAACATGAGAACCAGTCTATCCAGTAGTGCAACATGCGTATGTCTGCCACAATATCCCCTACTGTGTTTTGTGCATCTTTTGTGACTCCATTCACACCTAATGGCTTTACCAGTCAGGGTCCCTTTCAACAGCCAGCTCTCTCCCAGCTGCCACCAGTTGGACCAGCATGAAGTGAAATGGACATGCCATGAAAACTCACTGTGCTGTATGGTGGCGATGTAGAATAAAGAGATTGGATACCGCAATCTAATGTTCTGCATTTCAGCTGTGCCACAGTGGTATGGTGTTCAAAATGTTGTGAATAGGCTCTGATTGCACAAATCAAACACACACGCAATGAAAAAGTGACGCATGCACACACGCGCACGTACACACCAATCTTCCAAGCTCTCGTTTCTGTTCACAGGAACCTCGCAGGGAAAAGAGGAGGGCTCACCGCAGGAAATGGGAGCATTGATTGACAGATTAATCATTCTGGTGCTGTGCGTGTATGCATTTGTGTGTGTGTGTTTGTACGTTTCTGGATATCTGGGAGGAAGTGTGTGTGCCTGTGCATGCATGTGTGTGTCCCCACTGACCTTGACAGCTCCATACGAGAGCAATAGCAACTTCCGAGAGTCAGTCATTCAGACACAGCTGGCGGCTCGTGACTAGCAGACCCTGCAACTAACAGTTAACACTGTGTCTGCTCTACAATTATCCACAGAGAGAACACTTATCAACCACAGAGTGCTTTATAATTGCTTTGCATCGCAACGTAATATTTTACCTAACCTATTTAAACATCTTGAGGTATAATTATCAACTTAAGATAATGTGTAATTAGTGATATTCTAATGACTTTAATACCTTAACTAACTTGTCATCACCATTTCCCTCCTAAAGTCAGTCAGTTGCGCTTCATTTTACAGTACACTAATAAGACGTAACAGGCAATACTTTGTATCAAATTAGACAACAAGAAATAATGTTCCTTATTACACAGTATTAGAACCTTTATTAGGCCCGTATAAGACTCCAGTAGAGGGTAATTAGGGAGACATTACAACAGAACTGTACAGTAAACTAAAGTGAAATCACATATCTGCCGCTTTCCCATTTGAAAACAATATGTGAATCAGATCTACCAAGTAAGGGCCAAAATTACAGAGCTAGGAGTAGTATTTTGGATAATATATAATAAAATAATGTAATAATAATGATAATGATGGTAATGTAATTTGATAAAATAAGTACGAATCGGTCTTGGCCACTCTGCCAATTGTTTGGAACCAACCAAAGAAGGTGTGTCAGAAGTAGCAGACATTTGATTTCACTTTTGTTAATGTTACTGAACGGAAGCTGAAGGGAAAAATCTAGGTGCATTATATCAGTGATTCATTAAGATACATGCAACCTTTTACTCTGCAGAGGCGATGATGGAGATGACTTTTTCCAAATAATAATGAACAACTAAAGACAGAAGTAATATCTCCTTCTGTTGCATTATTTGAGCTTTCCTTAATAACGTATTTTGATTCAGATGCATCCCTACTAGGTGAGTTTTTAAAATTTAAATGAGTTCAGTGTTGGTACCAAAACAGCACACACACAGTTCCCTCCCTCACTCTATCTCAGGCTCTGCTCTACGGTAGCCTGGCCCGACCCTATTCCCACCTCACGGCTCCCGAGGGCCTGACCCTGAACTCAGTCACCTCTGACAGCTCCTTAATATCATCTCCAGCCCCCCAGCCACTGATCCTGGAACAGATATTTTCTTATCCTTCTAATGGTTAAGGTTAGGGAGCTGGTCCAGGGTAATCTGACCCTGAATCTGTGGTGGGAGACAAGTTATTCCTCAGGCGTCTGTGCTGCTCGACAAACAGAGAGAGGCGAGGCGAGCCAGGGGGCAGTATGGGTCTAGCAACCCACCCTATAGCAAGGTTGTAGAGTGTGTGTGTGTGGTGTTTGTTTGCATGTGTGTACGTGCGGGCATGTGTGTTTGTATGATTTAGCTTTTTGAGCGCTAAATATGATGCTTGCATATCTCTGAAAATCTGCGTTATGCATGAAAGGCTAGGTTTTCTTTTCCCTTTTTGTACATGCGTGACTGTGGACCTGCAGGTGTGTATATGTGCATGCGTGCTTTCCGTGTGTGTGTGTGTCGGACCTGCAGAGGCGAGGGAGATGTCATGTTCAGTTTGTGTTTGGCTAACCCTGTGGTCTCCACCCCTAATAGCAGGGTCTATGGGGTGTAGACACATGCCAATATTCATTGGCAGTTGAATCAAGCCACTTAGATACCATCTGTAAACAGGACTCAGAGGGCCTTGAATTAAACCAAGGGCTGGAAACAGTGGAGCTCACTGCAGAGATTACTGAAGGTTCAACACAGGTTAATGGGCTTTGTTGCCATAGATCAGTTATATAGATATTGGCAGGGATCTGCTGAAGAGCTTGCATTTTCTATATTTCTGTGTTATTACAAAATATTGTTGCTATTGTCCTTAATTTGTAGAGAATGCAACATTAAAGCCTAATCATTATGTAAATATAAGATGGCTCGGGTGGCTAAATCAATTAGTTTTACTTAATATGCTGAGTTTGCTTTTAATTACACAAGGATTCAAAGTCAAATACCTGATTTGCCTCATTGTATGCTTTGCTTCTGTTTATGTGGTAGTGATGTAAAAATTTCCTCTTCTAAAGAAACACTGCCCAGATAATAAAAACAGTAGTACACTTTAGTATTAGAAATATCATTTACGAATACAAAAGTTATTACAAGTATACTTGTGCTTTTTTGGGCTTAATTTAAAATATATTTAAAGTGTACTTTAAAATAAATGTCGTTCAGTTCAACCCTCAAGTTCAGTTCAACAGTGTACTAAAAATAAATATACTAATTCTGCAATAGTGTACTTTATTGTAAGTGTATTGTAAAATTAGCATTTGTGTATTTTTAAAATGTATACTAAATTGGTGGTAAATTACTTTCATTTTGAAAATTCTGATTATTTTCAAGTCCATTGTAATACACTATTAGTATACATTATTAAAGTGTGTTTCGATTTCACTTGATTAGAAGTGTATTTAGGTATTCTTACAAAGAGCACACTTCAATAGAAGTTTATGTAAAGCTGTACTTTAGTGTACTTGGACAAAAGTAGTACAAACACGGCACAGTTTAATTTCATTAATCAAGCGTGTACATTAGTATATGCACAGCCGTATAGTGTATCATGCATACTTGAAGTTGTTCCACTTTAGCACATAAAAGTACACTAAATATACTTAAAATTGAACTTTTATACAATTTAATTACAACTAAAATATACTTAGTACACAATTTTCACTTCCAAAATAGCAAACCTAAAGTTAACCAATCATTAACACACTTCAAGTAGATGATTAGTCTGACTGCAAGTACACAAGAATGCTAAGATTTAATATACTTGGCATATTTATTTTTCACCAGGGTGTGACAGATCAGTATACGGTATATGTTTTGATTATTTGTTTACTGCTGAATATACAGTATTACAAATACAATTTACAGCTGTCATTCAAAGCCTGTATATTTAACATAATGTGACAACTCTGTGCGTCATTTTTGATGCAACCAATCAGTATTTCTCCCTCTCTCCTTCTCTCCCTTCTCCCTCTGTCTCCCTACTCCCTTTCGCCACCATGGCGCTCTGCTCACCAACACTGATTCATAATCTATAGCCGTGCCTGGGAGACCAGCAGCTATTGATTTAACGCCTACAGTAATCCAGCGCTGTATCCGCTGCTTGTTAGAGATGCTGGGGCCCAGGAACTGGGGTTTGCAGAGGTAGCCAGAAAGGTACTAGGACTGATGTAGGAGACATTTTTGGAGCAATTCCTTATTATAAAAGCAGAGAATTTTGGAACTGATCCTCTAAATGAGACATTCTACATGGCTGTGATTTTCTTTTCATAGGAAAACCACTTTTACATTTACAGTAATATAAAGGGTAGATAATGTGTACAATAATACCAGGTACTGGTATGTTCAATGCTTAAAAATAAGAGTTAAAGTTATATGGTTTCAACTAGGATGTGGACTAACAGAACTAACAGAAAATAAAAATATGATTTTTTTTATTGTGACTCATGAAAAACAGCATGATCCCGGAGTTTTCCATAGATCATAATATAAAAGCTACATAATTCAATGAAGTTTACATCAGAATCAACTCAGTAGGGCCTGACCAATGAGCTCATATCAATATCATGGAGTAAAAACATTCCAATATTTATATATTGGGCAATATTCTTCTTACATAATATAATATACAGACTATAGAATATATACATCAAAAAGTGGTTAACACTTGAGACAAAACACAAACATTCTTATCATTTGTAGCTACAAATATCATTTCAAAATGATTTTTACCACATTCAAGCAATCATTCTATAAGGAGTGGGTTGTCCTTTTTTTCTACATGATGAACACTGTATATCTGAGAATCAAACTTTTCAATTACAGTCGTCCTTCTCTAAATGGCTGGCAATGACAGAGTCAAGATCCCCTCTGTTTCTGTTACAATAACCCAGCGCTCACACACACAATAGCAGAGTCCTGCATTTGATTCAGAGTGAGCGACAGCTGAGGCAGCCTCGACATATTCATACAGAGTGCTAATCATGCATGATACAAGAATAATAGACAATGTCGCTTTCAGTTCATTAAGCATCCAGGTAAGTGGATATGTAATTTAACTGTTATTATCAAATCTACCTAATTTGGTTTGGCCCATCCATCATGATAATGACACCATTCTCTGCACACGTTTCCAATTGTGACAAGCCTGTATATATATGAACAATACCTTTGGCATCAGAGTTCTTTTCCATTATAGATAATTACAGACCATGCGTTTTAGATCTCTCCATTGAAAGTTGATGACAATGTACTTCAATTCATGAGTGACAAGAAAGTGTGTGTACAAAACTGAAAGCGAGTGGTGAATTCCATTCAGTGTACGAAAGTCTGCAAGAATCTCTACAGCATTTCATAATTAATGCTACAAATGTGAATATATCTGTGGCAAAGGCATAGACTCTGGCAGGAACAGTAGGGGGTTGTCCTTAGCAACAGTTTTCAATCAAAAAATTTAAATATAACCACTGTTGTCTGTCAGTGTCAATGCTAGTGAGATTCAAGGCACCTGTGCTAATAACAGATACAAAACAATGTGTTTTATAAGATTGCGTCCTCTCCCTCATTAAGTCTCACATCAGTTTGGTCCACTGCTTACCTATAGCCATAAGTCTCTTTTTACTGCACAGTAATTTAATATATGAATTAAGAGGCCAGCAACAAATCTCGTGAGTTATTCAGACCATCAGGGGAAAGAGTGAAATATACCAAAGTTTATTATTTTGTAATTTATTCCCATACATGCTGTAATCTTAGTCAGCACTCTTCTGGCAGCAGCACAGCATCTCTCCATCTCCCCTCGCACTGTGAGCCTCAGGCAGGAGACCAATGTTGGGCAGGTTACTGAAATTTAGAAATTAATAACAGTTACTAGTTCCTTTTCTCAAAAGTAACTGAATTACTTTACCAATTACTGCATATAAAAATAATTAGTTACTAGGGAAAGTAACTTTTGTGTTACTTTTAAGTGTTTGCCTCAATTCTCGTATGAATTGCAGGCATAGCTATGTTATTATATTATTACAATTATATTTATTAATTGTAGTGATATTAGCTGTATTATTTTAATGTTTTTTCTTTTATTGTTCCCACCAACCATGGCATTAAATATCCACCCTTGCTCTGTGGTACATGTATTAATGTTAAATTATACAGTATATACAGTCTTGACATTGTGAGCTTTCAACACTTTGTACAGTGGAGAAATTGTGGTATTGTGAATGTATAAGAAAATCTAATAATATAGAATATATGTAGGTAGGTGCAGGAAGGTGTGTGGTTAATTCTATACGGTCCCTTAATCAAGATGACAGATGACAGCAAGGTTGAAGAGGAGTACTTATCTCAATCAGGTACACGCCATCAGCATGGAGACAGACAAGCACACTGACCTTCATTAGCCTGGCCAAATAATTAGCTGACCTCGGCTAATAAGCACTCACACTGCACACACACATGCACACGCACACACACACACACAGCATGCCCTGTGGTTTGTATGTGCCTCTAATGAAAAGAGGCTGGCGCACAAGGCTGATTGCTTTGTTCTGATGAGTTTCTGGCTTAAGTAGCCCTCTTGATTGATGGATAGATGGACGTAAGGATGGATGAAGACAGATGGAAAAGAAAAACTCTAGAACAGATGAGTGCTACTGTTGGGCAATATGCCAGGCAGAAAGAAAACAGAAGTCATCCAGTTGTTTTATTGGAAAAAATGGTATTTAGTGAAGGATAGACCTGTATAACTGCAAAGCTGAAACAATAAACAGCATTAAAAAAAAACACATGCATCTTTACAATCCACTAAGACAAATAAATACTGAGCCTCAAGTCCACTTGCAGCTCCTTTGTAGCCATATTTGTCCGTGCAGTTGGGTCTTGTCATGTACTTTATGCACAGTCACATCACCATGACCAATACACTAATCTCTGCCATTCTCCTCTGGCTACAATGAGCTGAAGAAGGTTAACTTCACCTTCCAGGGTAAATAGAAAAATGAACCCGAATGGCTGTCTGGGATGGGGTTATAAACAGTGGTTATTAACTCAGCTCTGCAACTTGCTTGCACACAGGGAGATTTGTGAAACGTCGCCTTTTTGAAGTCAGTGTCGCTGAGATAAAGAACAACAAGAATCAATCAATGTTTTTTAGTAAGAATACATACAAATACAGCAGACAACGGCTCTGTTTGTCTGTGATTTAGGCTGTGGGAGTTTTCAGTTTTACTCCTTCCAGATGTAAACTGATCTGATGCTAATCTGACGTCTGAACTTGTATCGACATTTTGTCTGCGGAGTCCACTACAGCCCAGGAGTGACACAGTCTTTGTGAGTGTCAAGGATGTAATTTGCATTGGAGTAACTGATACGTTCAGCTGAAGTAAGAGAGCTCTTCACAAGAGGATAAATGCAACCGCATCACAGTGGAACATTGTCAGCACAGAGTAAAACATGTCAAAGACTTGAGGAATAAGTGCCTTCACTTACTCTGGTCCATTTCTAGGTATTTCGCTTGACAGTTTTAGAACAATGGTAATATATTCTGGCACCAGGTCTGAAGACAATTATGTGAAATTGCTGCTTTCGCATCTAGATTTGCTTGTCTCCACCATTTTCATCTCAATCCAATCCAATCTGAAACCATTTGAGCAAATAAAATGATATTTACCTCATCTTCTGTTACAAGCTTTCAAAATCACAGGCTTCGGGAAAAATCAATACAAAATGCCAGCTTAGCAGCAGATGTATGCTCTGTGAGAATGCTAACTTTTCCTCTTCATGTGTCTCCCCATTCCCCCACAGAGGGAAGAGACTGGGAGCAGGAAAAGAAGCTGCTCACCAACAACTGGGGGGGTGGATATTGGGGTGGATGTTTATAAACTACTTGTGCTTGCAGGCCGAATGCACGATTGTCTTGTCCGAGACGCTAACCTTTAGCATCTCGCTGCGCTTCGGCGCATCTTACAAAGTTCACTGCGAGAAGGGAGTCTTGACCCTGCGGATGATTTGGAAGACTGAAATACCACTTTCATTTATTATTTATCCAGGCTGGCCGAGGGGAAAGCAAGCCGTGGCGCTGTCATACCTGACTGGCTAATGTAAGAAGTGGCCATCTCACTGCAACCCTGGGGAATCAAAGCCCATTACTGGTTTGAGAGATGGCCTAATGTCCACTGTGAACACACACACACCAGATCAAAACATTAGGATGAGAGTGAGATGTACATAGACACAAACACACACACTCTGAGCAAACAAGACGTTGTGTAGCGGTCTGAAATGAGAGGTGAACATCGTGATGCTTCAGAGTGCTGGAGAGATGAGAAGTAAACATTTATAATTCAAATCTGGCCTTGTAGGATTTCTTGTAACTCCGGTAAACCAATTCATTATGGTGTACTGTTTATTGTGTTTTAGATTTACAGGCTGAAATTCTTCCAACTAGAACATAGGATTCATATCAGTAATCACTGAGACAAAAGAACAGAGAGGCCTGAGGTCTTGTAGTGCTAAGATATTGATCACTAACAAATAGAACATCTCAACAAAACTGAGAAATATACATCCAGATAGCCTGATGGCTGTAGTTATGATTATTTGTATGCTTTCTACATGTTTAATTATAGGTTTTTTGATGCACAATGTGTATTTCTGTCTTTTACACAGGACAAAAAACCCACTAACATCCACAAACATCTGACTTTTGTCTCCAGTGGGAAAGGGTACAATCAGCATTCATTCCTGGGTCAAATGTCTCTGCAGTAGTCACGGGTATTTTTTGGCTCCAGCTCTGATTGGCAGTGATAGAAAACATAACACCTGGATAAACACGCTAATTTTCACTCCTTTTCTGGCAGAGGCAATGAAAGCATATCACCTCTGTCGATGGCTTCTGTGACTCTTTTGCCCCCTTTTCCAATTCATACAAATGCGCTGGCTTGCTTTGACTCAGCTCGTCAGCCCAGCACAGCAGGGAGTGCACCCACTTGAAGGGTGTGTTTAACTGATATATGCTCATCTTGAGTCGAGTGGCTCGACAGGGAGAAAGGAAATTTTATTTCCTGTAAATTTTTCACAATAAAAGTACCCTGTTATTTTGTTATATAAAGACTTCTATTATGAAGCAGCAAAATCAGGAAATGGAACTTAACACAACTCCTGTCAACTGAAAGTGAAAATGTAGTGGTAAAATAAATCGGATAACATGCGGAAGAGAAGCTTACCTAAAACCACAGAGATTCAGTTAGGAGCTACGACAGCACTAATAGCTGAACACACAGAGACTTGCTGCTCTCCTTCACAGACCTGAGGTGCTCACGGCAACATATATGCACTAATTTGTTTGTAAAAACAGTAAGTCATCATCTTAATGTGCATTATGTGAATTAACGTAATTTTTTTCACAGTAAAAAAAAAATCTAATTCAGTGCTAATAATTCTTTGGCCATTAGGCAGACCATTTCTAATGTGAAAGGACTGTTTTCACCCATCTTTGCAGGCTTAAACGTACAGTGGCCACTTTATCTGTTTTACTGTGTGTGGGTGTATGTTTATATGTCTGTGTGTGTAATTGTTAAGATGGAGGCTTAATGACCCTTTGGATCTGCAGCCGAGGTGTAGCTAATGAAGCGTATGTGTATGGAGTACTGGCCTCTGCCTTTTAATGGGAGATTCCTATCAATACCGTAGATCGGATTAATATTTCAAAGTTAATGTTTTTGTTGAAGAATTTGCAAAACAAACATGAGATGAGGCTTCACAGTCGCTTGTGCAGGAAAATGCAATTTTCTCAGACTTAGCCGCTCATCTTTTTAATTACAGACTTAATAGCTTTATAGATTTTTGAAAGATGAATTCTTATTGGCATTTTTATAATTACCGCTCTTTATTGCTTTTTATGAAAATAATCGTCAAGGCTCATTTACCCCACAAACCCTTAGGCCAGGCAGATGTGTTTCAATGACGAGGGCAAATAACCTCCAAAACATTGGTTCTCATTTTTCAACTGTCTGAATTCCTCCCTTAATCAGCGATGTTTTTTTTTTCTTCATGTAAATAACAGTGTTATGTCCATAAAACCAATTACTTAAACGAGTCACTTTTCAAACCAGTAGTTTTAGCATGAATGTGTACAGACATGGGCTGTCATATTAAAAGATGCTGCAGCACTGATTGGACAGCATGTTCAAACACACTGTGAACCCCAGAGGCAACTCAAACCAGAACAATACACACATTGGCCTATGGTGACGCAGGGTTTGGCCAGAATATCACATATGTCAACATACTATCAAATGTGCTGCTAAAATAACTGAACCTCTTCAGCATTAACACATGTACAGAGCCAGAGCGAGCCAAGGCTGCCTCAGAGCTCTGACCGTAGAGAAAATATATCTGGACACTTCAGCAAAAACATATTTAGAAGAGCTGGCCAAGGTTCCCTCATGTAGTCTGCAAAGGCCTTCGAGTGCAGCAGCCTTAGACAAACAGTGGCTCAGAGCCATACCCTGCTAATAAGTCTGACAATGAATTCGGGCAGGCAGAAGAAATTCAACCATATGAATTTGTGGGATAGCAAAGCAGGCAAATGATCTTTTGTGAAATTCATACCCGCCAATGGAAGAGACTCATCCAATCACTATTTAATTTAGGCTGAGATTCTGCGTAGGGAGAAGAGTGTGCATTTGGCTAGCCTCATCACCACTAAAAGGGAAATATGCATTGATTTAGCCTTGAACTCCCTGTTTAACTTGGCTGGCCCGCCTCACTGTGGTTTCCCAGCACATTCCCAGTCCCTCCTCCGTCGTCGGGGACCCAGCCTGAACACAGACAATAACCGGAAAGAGTATTTAGAACATTTTGGAATAAAGTGGATGTAAATTTCACCCTTTACATTTGCCAGAAGCATCTGTTTTATCTATAAATTTCTAAGTTCCAGAGAGCCAAAGCTGTGGAATATTTCAACCCGTGCTTTATTTTATTGGTTTGGAAGCACAAAAGGAAAAGAAAGAAAAGTCAAAATATGACTTTTTCCCCTTGGACCCCCTGCTAATAGGCAAGCCTGGCCCCTCTGTAAGCTATCCCAATCGGCACTTTCTCATAATAGGGCCGTGGGTAATTTGCCAGGGCGAGGGCCAACTGAACATGTTCACAGCACTAAATGGTAAGAACAAGTCATTTGCTTGAATATTGTATATAAACCAGTTGGCAAATCATATTTATGGCAGGGAGATTAAAGTAAAAATCAATTTTTCTTTTTGCAGGGAAATTGGGTTTCTCATTGTGTGAATAAGTGTTGGCTTAGCCCGTCTGGCCTTGGCTGTGTCTGCTGAAGCTCTAAAAACAGCCGCTGTTTTGGTTCCAACATGTTTCGGTCTCTATGGCGCTGGATCCGGCGCTGCAGCGTAGAGTCAGTGTGGTCTGAAGAGTCTCTCTGTATGTCTGCTACACATGTGAATATGCTCGACAGATGTTAGCTGGCTCCCAGGCAGACAGGCTCTCCTCCCCCTGGCCTTTTTGGCTCTGGTTGTGACATGGTGACACACAGTAGCATCTGGAGTTCAGACTGGGTCACACAGGGCAAACACGATACAGAGCAGTACATCACTCGCTCTTTAAAGACCTTCCACAACTCTGAAACAGATGATCACGAGATGGTTTTGGAAAAATGTTGGCTTCCTTACCTACTGTACATACTGAAGCCGACATATGTAGGAGTTTTTGAATTATTTCACTGCCTAACTTCACTTATATTTTGACAATGCAATCAAGTTGGTTCTTCCTCAAAGTTACAAAAACTCATGAATTCAGGGCAGTTGTCTTCACTAGATTTTTGAGTTTTGAACCAAACTCTTGGTTTTAAAATAAATTAAACAAAATTTTGCAAACCTATAATCTTTTGTCGAGATAATTTACCTTTCTTCTTTTAGATAAGAAACCCTAAAAATCTGTATTTCAAAAATTATTCAGTGATATTTGAATCTGATTTATTATTTGAGTGATTGAAAATTTAATGGTTTTAATTGAAAATATTAAATTATTAAGCATTATTTACTTTCACTTCGATGAGTTTACTCAGCAGTGTTTGAAGTACAATATTTTGGCTTTCTAAAACTCAAAGATTTGAATTTATCTGGAGAAGATAAGTTAATTATCTCAGCAAAACATTATTAGTTGGAAAAGCTTTTCAGAATTTAAGAGTGTGAGTTGGGCTCAAAACTCTATTGAAGTAAGTTTTATTTTTTTCGTTTTTATAGTGTTGTAGCATTTAAGGCTACAACTAATAATTAGTTTCATTATTGGTATGCTGATTATTTTCACAAATAATTGATTGTTTAGTTTATCAAATGTCAAAACAGTGTGAAAAATCCTCATCACAATCCTCAGAGCCCACTGTGACATCTTCAGAACAGACCAAAACCCAAAGACTTTTCATTTACTATCATTAATGACAAAGACAAGAAGAAAATCCTCACATTTAATCTGAACAACGACTGTAAGGTGAGGTGTTTTCTTCACTTGAGGCAACCACCAAAAAACATCCGATACACACTTTATGGAGTGGACCCAAAGGAAAAGAAATCAGCTGTGTGTTATTGATTGTACAACTACTGAGAGTAAACTGTCCAGAGAAGCGCCAGAATTTCCTCCATACTCCATACTCTCCATACTGCTGCATAGATTCAGTATGTGTGTGATACGATATTGGAATAACCCTAAAGCTACATGAAGTGATAAGTACTGAAAAGATCATGCAAAAGCATACACACACATCCAAAATGTAATAATTATAGAGCTCACATTCAAAGCTGGATACTGCAATGTAACACAACCCCAAAACTCATTGAAAGGCAAAAGTAGATTCCCAGTAGGGGTCCTTTAAACCATACTGTATGTGAATTCAAATTAAATTAAACCCTATAGCATCTTTAGTACCAAAGGCAGCCAACCTCAGTTCAATCCCTGTATGCTGCCAAAGGACATATTTGAAAACGAACAATAAAAAAGATGCCTGGTTGCCTTTAAACCACAAGACTGTGGTTTGTTGTTTTACTTCTTACAAGAAGTTAAGCAATGAGGAGCTTTTTTGGGTTTCAAATTATGCTCATTTTTTATACATATTGCTATTTTATGATGATCTATTTGACAGGATTGTGAGCACTGCTCTGTTGTGAAGGCAGCTTTCTTTCCGTCAATGATGAATACTGGGAAGACGTAAACACACACCTATTTAAAAATACCCCTTTATTTGTTCCTTGCCTTTGTGTTCGACTTGATACAAAACTATTTGTCTGCATTTCCATCGTTAGCTGACAGTCAACCATGTTCAGAGACAGTCAAGCGTCAGCTCATGAAACAAACATTTAGCAAGCGCACAACAGCAAAGCTGCCAGCTGACGTGCACCCGTTCAAATCCATCCCGTCATGTAAATAACTTGTTTCAGTGTGCTTTCAATTAAAGCGGAGGACGGAGTGCCATTGCTGCCTTTGATGGATGAGCTTAGATATTGGAGTGTACCGTTGGATGACAAAACGTTCCCCCACTCCACCTCAACTCCTCTTTCCTATTGATTGTCCTGGCGGTTATTCATCAGGGCGGTGGCCACTGTCAGATCAGCTGCTCCTTCTCCTCACAAAACACATTTTCTACAGTTATTGATAAAGCTATTTGACCTTTTATTTAAATGTGTGTGTATGTGTCTGTCTCTGATGTGTGTAACGTGCACACATCTGTGTTTTCTTTCTCTCTGCTCTTGCCAGAGGCTTGCAGATCACTGCAGCTACATGAATAAAGTCAGGCTGTTTTGATTAACGCCAAATGAGTAGGTCTATTCTTTGCAGATGTCTGTTTCAGCAGTGCTGAGCCCTGCTTTCACATAACAAAAATAAACCCCAAACCTGTTTTACAGTTTGGCAAAGGTAAGCACACACATACTGTACAGTGCATACATAGAGAATTAGCACACACATGTGCCTGTATTCATATACATCAGTGGTCTCACACATACTGTGACTTGCATACCCACATACATACTTTTTCAATGTTTTGAATACTTTCTGCTCTTTTATCAAGGTGAAGACAGGCTCTCTTGGCTGTGAGTCCAATAGTAAATGTGCCCTGAGTTAAAAAGGCCAACAGCGGAGCTTTGGTTGTACAGTGGCTGATGGAGGGAAAGGATAATGACTTAACAGGAGCTCTGTGCTGTCCCTGATCTTAGTAAAGGTTATGAAGTGGACTAATATCTAGAAATCTGTAACAAAAAAGCCCCTTCTTATAATCTGTAAAGGAAGTGAATAGCAGAGTTGAGTGAGTACTCAGCTGGAATGAGTATGTGGTATGGACAATGTACTTTCTATAAGTAAAATGTGTCAGTATCATTCATTGATTCACTGAAGTTTATTCCTTCAATTTCATTAAAAAAAACTCTGTTCTGTAAGAGTTTTTTCACTCTTGTGTTCAGAATCATTGATCTGAAGCTCAGTTCTGAATCTCTTCTGTAGTTTTCTAATAAACAGTTAATATAGCAACTTTTATTTAAAGGAGCAATATGTAACAATTGTGCGTCCAAAAATGAGTACTGCAGTCCAAATAACGAGTTAGAGCCAAAGTTGTTTATTAAATAGGTTGAAATACTATGCAATATTCAAGCAAATTATTTCACCCCTCCTCCTCCTCTCCAGAGTCAAGGAAGCTCAGGCAGGCTGCAGGAATGCTGCAGGAGTGCAAGATGAGTGCAACATTGTAATTTGACTATAACAAGCAATGACAAGTGTAACATTGTAAGTTGATCAGTTGTTTACAACTGCCACTTGCCTTTAATGTAAAGCTAAGCCTGTTATCTCGAAAACAAAAGCTCACTGCTCCAAAAATACACACTCTGGAATTTGAGTTCAGTGACTGCCTGTCTTACTGCCTGCTAGACTCCATTAACATATTATTAATGATTGATGCAACTCATATATTAGCGAACATTGAGCATTAATTTGAACGCTAATTAATGTGAAACAGGCAAACACAAACACAAGTTATGAACCGGAATATACATTTCAGAGGAGGACAACGCAGCTTTAGTGTTGTAAAGTGAGTATTTCAATTTAGCATGTTTACTTAATCTCTGATGACATATCGTGGTCATATTATGATTTATTACAGTAAATATAGTACAGATTCCTCCTTTATGAAAAACTTCTGCTTCTTCTCAATCAAAAACAGAGGCTGTTCTGTAAATAGTTTTCAAATAAATAGCCTAATAAATATAGGTACTTCTGATCAACCCATATCAATTTCAGGCTTAAATGAACAACTTCTGGTTTGCCAACCCCACTCTAGGTTTTGGCACCACCCAGCACGTCCGGTTACATCCTGCTCAATCCGAGTATTGATACAGATATAGATAATTGAGTTGGTTAAGTAGATACAGATACAGATAATGGTATACTTGCTCATCCCCAGCAAATAGGCATGTTAAAAAGTTCATAATTCATTAACACACAAGTGAAAAAAGTTTGAAATACAGGATAAGGAACTACAAGGAAACAGTGTAAATATCATACTGTACAGATATATTATTTACGTTCATCTCCTTTAACATCCACACATGCAACATGCTGTTTGATAAATAATCTTCACTCAAACGGTTTAGGTAGCAGCTTTTTTCTCCGGCTTTCTACTGTGTGTCTTAGTCTCCACCAGTAGATGGAGTTCGCTTATTTTCATGGGAGAGTCAATTATTGACGCATGACCAAAAAACTAATTTATTTTCAAGGTTAGGAATGAACTTTTACACTCCATGCACATATAGTTATGTAAAGCTAAGTAAATCTTATTACCTACTGGAATGCAACGTACAGATCAAAGGTGAAAAAGAAAACACGCATTTATTTACTCATGACATTTAAAACTTTGCATTCAT
The DNA here is from genome assembly GCA_034769285.1 of Lutjanus argentimaculatus. Lineage (NCBI taxonomy): Eukaryota > Metazoa > Chordata > Actinopteri > Lutjaniformes > Lutjanidae > Lutjanus > Lutjanus argentimaculatus. Next base: position 21,832,013 of record JAWZSL010000009.1, on the reverse strand, counting down.
ATTCACATTCCCTTATCTGCTGCACATATTTAATATAGGAAACAAACTCTTTACCAGTAACTACTAGACCTTCATTGGCCACAAAGAATCACTAATCCCTTTACAAAAACAAAAAAAAGTCAAATTTTGAAATAGTAAATTATTATAAATTGCATAACCCTGTACTAAGTGCTTACTGGGTATTTGTAGAGTACGTTTACAGCAAAATCAAGGCAATTAATGTAACATCCATTTAAAAACCACATCAACAGCTCACTTTTATCACAAAGCCACAGGAGTAGACTGAGCAGGAAGAAAAAAATCTTACTCAACCTAGTAGAAAAACCATTTTCTTGTCCTTCATGGCAGCAAACTGTTCAATAACCATGTCATATAATTTTCCAACAGGCTTAAGGTTTTTCACAATAAAGGACTCCCTTGGAGTTTTGGCTAAGTGGCCAAGTCTCTCTTGTCCAGATGTCTACTGGCCAGTTTTGGAGAGGCCATCCGATTCTGTTTTCACTCAGTGGTATTTTTGTGCAGTTTTTCACTGAAAAGAGTTCAGATGCATAAAACTCTAATAGTCCCTGTGCTTTTTTGTTAGATTTGGTGACTTTCAAGATCCATGTAGTAAAAAAACAACTATCTAGGATTAGCTAAACATGTTCTAGAAAGAAATAATTTGCCACTTAGGATACACTTTTAGTTAGTATAGAAGACAAAATGTTGATTGGACATATCTGCAGTTTTTTTTTTTTTTTTGTTTTTTTTTACTGCATGCTTGGCAGCAAACACAACTAAATGGAGGTTATTGGAAAACAGCTGGGTCAGGACATATGACTGAAATGTGGTGAAAGGAGTAATATGTAAAAATATTAAAAAATAACTAAAATTATCAACAGAATGTGAAGAAATGTTACACTGTTACAACAACAACCAAGTCTAGTTTGGTGCAAATAAACAGAGTTAAGTGTTTAACTGCTTCTCTGATGGCCCGATCTCCCTCTTGCTCCTCTCCTGCTTTGTGCCTCTCCTAAACCGAACATGCCTTGTCATCCCGGAATCAGGCTGCCGAGCCCGGTTCTGTTGCCTGCTCGTCCGGCTCCATTTCTGGCTACCCATTCTGGTGCCACTCCCTGCTGGTATTCCCCACTAGGTCCCCTTGTCCCAGGCCTAAAAACCTCCAAAGCTCCCATACTTCAGGTATAAAAAGACAATATACGGCCCATTTTCTACCTGGATATTGGACATAATGAAACACCAGCATGCTCTGTTCACATTGATATCGATCTAAAGCATATATCAGCAGACTTTAGAGGACGGCACATATGAGCATCCTGTAAGACAACAGGTCTTAAATAGTTTAATAATGCAGGCATTTATCACTCTGTCATGTGTCCAGTTTTGTCCCCTGCCAGTCCACACTACTAGTGGCACATACAGTGGGGAGCTAGTGTGATTGGTTTGAATGGTTTTCACACCAGAAATGAACCATTACAGAGTTCACGTGACAGTAGTCCAAGACCACCCCTTTGAGGTGGAACAGAGCTCAGTTCCCAGTGAACACGACCCAAACGAACCACACCAAGGGCCTAAACTTCGTTCAGCTTGATTAAACAAGGCTGGTGTGAACCTGCCTTAAAACTACCTGGTTAAAAAGGTCACAGTCATGTTTAAATTTGACATAAGTCCACTTTGACTTCCAATATGAAACAAAGGAATTGTGAAATTGAGGTAGAGAATGACTAGCATGATCAAAACAAAGATGGATTTTCTGTTGGTGCTTTTATTTATATGATGACTCACAGCTGTGTTTATATGGTGTATGATTTTAAACCCTGTTGAGATTGAAGCACAACAGTTTTATCCCGTGAAATTCGCGCTCATGTCTTTTCCTTGCTATCAATAATTAAGACTAGATCTTGGAATGAAAAAGTAATTTCCCTTGAAAGAACGGATAGAATTGACATAAACCCCAGCCCTAAAAACACACCCCGAGAGGTATCTAAAAGCTCAGTAAGGTGCCAATAAAAGTGGAAAACAGAAATCTTTCTAGCAAAACACAACAACAAGAACAAGAACAACCCATTGAAGTGGAGAAGTGAAAAACAAGAGAGACTTAAGGTGATTCTCATCTTCGACTCCAAAGCCTGGGCACTCCAAAAAAAAAAGTGGGAATGTAATTTCCCAGACTAGGAACATAAGCCAAGAGTAATCTGGCCTGTAATACCTCATAGTCCTTAAATAAAAGCCCTCCATTTTAAGTCTTCAACCTCGTTTTTTTCCCCCCCTCCCTTCCCCACCTTTAATAGGATTTGGTAGAAAATGGCTTTGTGAATCGCTCCTCTCCGTCTTGCTCAAGGAAGAGCGGGCTATTCTCATTGAGAAGTGCTTAATTGCTTTAAATGACTGATGATACATCTAGGGAGAAGGGCCTTGAGCTAGGGGCCACAGCCAACCACACAACAGATAGCTCTCCTGGACGATGGGAGGAGTTGTGTATTTGTGTGTGTTTGTAACAAAGATGAGATGCTGGGGATAGACGCTTCTCCATAAGGGTCATAAGAGTGGGCATGTTGTGCATGGACGTGTGTGAACATGCAACTCCCCGCCTGTATTTGTGTGTGTGTGTGTGTGTGTGGATGTGCATGTGTGTGTGAGAGAGGGTCGCCAGGCAGTGTTCGTCCTATCGACACCCCAGTAACAGACTAAATTAAAGCTGTGATGAATTGTGGCTGTCACAGCGGGAGAGAGGGGAGACTCTGCGCCGTATTCCACCTCTGATTAGGTGGGGATAGAAAGATACAGAATATCATTATCAATATGTAGCACTATATTTTCATTAGATTTTTCTCTCTGCAGTGGACAGCTTGATAGCAGGATGATTTTTCATTTCAAGAAAAGATTAAACATCTTCATCGATGTCACTGAGGAGTTTAGTTAAAAAAATTTTGCCGCATTTTCCGCCAGTGATGGGAGCGTGTGTGATGTGTGCTCCGACAGTTGGGATTTTACCATTTTCTTATTAATGCAACATTTTTAAAAGCTGGCAAAGGTGCAGCATGTGCAATTAACATGTAAAACATAGAAATCCTAAAAGCTCTTTCATCATTGTAGGAAGCTTGTGGCCATTGAGGAGGCAGAGGCTTTTGGCTGTTTACTAAAAGAAGTAAAAAGTCACAGCCGAAGCAGGGATTGAGGGGTATTGCATGTTTGTGCTCACTGCGCTTTGAAAGTGGCGTCCTTTGGGTAGACCACAAGGGTTGTTTTATTCAGTCACAACTGCGATGGTATACCTGAGGAAGCAACACGATGCATGAAAACACAAATTTGGCTTGGTAAACTCGCATGTACACACTGTACGTTTCAGCGCTAATGAGGCAGAAGTAGTTCTTTGAGGTTTAAATCCAACAAACAACTGATGTATGCCTGCAAAACACACCTGATGTTTTATTAAAAAATATGAACTCTGTACAGGGTTGGCACACATGAAAGTATCAAATATTCAAAATATGAACATATTCCCCTTGAAATTGTCGATAGTTTTGTACAACAAAAGTATTGTCTATGTCAGGCCTATTCAATGACTTTTTCAGAAGGGCCAGAATTTGAAAAAGGTAAAGTACCAAGAGCCTGGACATTTAGATTTCCTATATTTTACTTCTAAAGTTAGAATTGTAAATGAGTAAAACAATGCACCAGTTTTATTCGTTTTCACGACTGGAAAAAAAAAACATGATGTATCAAAGTACAGGAAAAAACAAAGCACATTTGTAATCTTGGATTAGGAGAAGCTTGTTTTTATGAACACATTGTTGCATTTAACATCTTTCTTTATTCAGTGTGACTCTCCAACATTCCCTCTGTTTAAGCAGCCTGAGTTAAAACTTTTTGAATTAAGTGTCTCTGTTTAGAATCATCGGGGTGCGTTCCAGTCGCCCAGCAGTTCCCTGTGGGGTTCAGCCGTATTAAGTAAGATTCCAAACTGCAGAAAATTCCCAGTTCAAAGGGAACTGTGAACTGTGCAGGGAAGATGTGAACAGTGGAAATTGATAAGCAACATTACCCATCAGTCATTGCACTAAAACAAACAATGGAGCTCGTAGAGGAGTTTCAATATGTCTGTAAGTAATTGTCGTTTTAACTGACGCTATGTGTCATAATTATCAAGAATGACATAATATAAATATTCACAATAATAATCAGCAATTAATGGACATAATATTACATAATGATCTGTAAATAATCTGCATAATTTTAATTTCTTTAGGAATGACACCATACATCCTGTCAATGAATCAAATCACATTTTTTCACAAGTTCCATACAATTCTGTAAATTCAGTTTTGTAATGGTATTAGTTTTTGTTTCAGTTGTTTTGTTTCATGCTACATTTTATTTCAGTAATGTAAAACTTTCACTGCAACTTTTGCAGTTGCAGTAACAGAAAACAGTTTATGATTTGTCCGAGCTGTCCATAAATGCACCAGAAGAGGTGATACCAGGACATCAAATACGGACGTTTTGGGTTGGTGAAGCATCCCGCAAAATAATGAGAAAAACAAGAAAATACAGGCGTGAGGGGGTGGGGAGGTGGGGGGCGGATCTCTGCAGATACAGCCACCACCACACACTTCAGGTGGGTCATAAGTGATGAATGAAAGGGATTGTGTATATATGAGTCTGTTTTGTAGGAAAATGTTGCATAACCAATGACTGCAGCTTACCACAATTATATACTTTTTTCCATATTTATAAATGATAAAGGGGCCAGTTTGAGGAGGTTGTTAAATGGCTGCCAATCGAATAGGCCGGGTCTATGCTGTTTTGTTTTCAGTGTGTGTAACTCCGAGGTTCTGGTTATTGTCTGGTTTTGCAGTTGGACCACTAATCTTACCTGAACACCTCCTGAGCTCGCAACCCCCCTGGTTGAGTCTGGGGTGAGAGAGCTGGTAATCAGATGTACACAGAGACTGTCATCAGTCGCAAGGCGGACTTTCGCAGACTTATAAGAATTGTTTTGTGCTTTCTCCCATCCAATCTCTTCGAATTGTTCCCATCTGAATCATCATGGTAGCTCTACAGCGGCGCCAATCACACATATAGAAATAGAGAGAGAAAGACAGAAGGAGAAAGGAATGTAATTGCTGCATTACTGTGAGCTATTCTCTGAGAAATAAGGGTTTTTTGATTTTCTGCGGTTGCAATGTGTTTGTGTATGGGTGTTTCTTTAGAAATATTAGCATTTCTCAGATGAATATGAACGTAGGTGTCTGTGTCCAACTGCATTGTTACCGTGGCAATTGTTGTGGTCCGCTAATGTCTAACCAACACTCAAAAAAAAAAGAAAAAAAAGAAAATGATATGACCATGCCTGAAATCCTTCATTTTAATTGCAGTACGTATACATTTGTTACAGAGTGGTTGTTCCTGTTGTGATTTTTCCAAGCAAATATTTGTGTAAAGCAATGAAACATGAGATGTGTGCATAATGTTGTTATTGTAGACTAGTTTACGGAATGGAATGTATGGCGGATGAGGCCTCAGATATGTGCCCTTGTGGAACAATGCATGTGTGTTCAGGTAGCACGTAAAAGCAAATCAATAGAAGATAATATGCACTGCAAAAATCACACAGGAATTTAGTTAAATCAACTGATCTTTTCCCATTAACTTAACATAAATATACAAGTTTTACTGGTTAATTAAACTTTTAAACTTAAAATCTCTTGTATTTATTTTGAGAATACTGAACTTCTAAACATAACCTCCAAAAATGTAATAAATTCACTGGGAGCAGTTGGACTGAAGTAGCTCCAAAAGGAGCAGCTGAAGCTTCAGTTATTTGTATGTAATTACTTCCATCTGAGCAAATGTAAATGAAATCAAATTTGTTTGTAATGTTTGTCAATGTAACTGAAGAGTTGTTGGATCAACTTAATGTCTTAAGCTTATTAAACATGCTTTCTAAACAACAACTGAATTTAAGCTACCACAAGGAGTTTTTAACCGGTTGTGTGACACAGTCTCAACTTATGATGCCTTTACATGACCTACAGAGGTTAAAAGTAGAAACAGTAGGGTTTGTCCGAGCTGTTCCTAAACACATCAGGACATCAGATATCAATGTTTTGGGTTTGTGAAACTTCCCGAGTACAGCAAAAGAATGAGAAAAATAAAGAACTACAGGCAGAGGGCAGGGTCTTTGCACATACAGCCGCCACACACTTCTAGTGGGTCGTAAGTGATGATGAAAGGGGTCATGTTATATGAGTCTGTACGTTGTTTTCTTTTGGAAAACACTGCAGATTATACCTTTAACAAGAACAACGTGAGACGATGAGCTGTTTCAATATAGTTCATCTTTATGGTGCTACCGGGTGGGATTCTCCATGAAATCAGATGACACAAGCCTGTGTTTACATTTTTCCAGGCAAAGTTACAGTGAGTTGTATGTTAGCCAGTTAAGAAAGATTGATTTTTATTTGATTTCCTTTTATTTTCGTGTTATGCACAAAAAGTGCATGGGTTTATAAAGACACCAAATACAGTTGCAGTGCTCAAACATTTTCCTTTCAGTACAAAATTACAGTCCATTTCATAGCTCGGTCTTAAACGGAATACTCTGCCTTTTCTCCCAAGCTTGACAAATAAAATCTGCTACAAAAAAGGTTCGCTTTCTAAAGCACAGCTCAGGTTTCTCATACTCATCCAGCCAAAAGACATCAGCATAAATAGAGGACATTTTAGTAAAAAGTACGTCCATTAAGTCCTCAAACACAGTAATTTTATTTTTGATGCTATATTTTGTGATTTTTACAGTGGAATCACTACCACTTTTGTCCACAGGGACGTCCAACATAATAAAACATGAAAGTTCCTTAAAGTAGCTTTAATATCAAGTTTATTTAACTAGAAATGTTTATTTGTTTTGAATCATTTCAGAATTACCTCAACTTGTTTTTTCAATCAGCTTAAAATTTTAAGGCAGAAGTTGAAACAATTACAGTGTGCAAATATTTCACTTCAGCAACTGTTCAAGTTCATAGGATTTAAGACTTGACAGCTTCTCTTTTTGCATAATACAACTACAACAATTCCACTGTGACACTCCCTTTTTACTCTGATATTTATGCTTTTCATGGTGGAGATAACACAGCCAAATTACATAAAAATAAAACCTACTGTGAGGCAAACTTGGCTTCCCTTTTTTACATGGTTCACAAATCATGTAAACTGATTAAACATGACTCTTTTCTATATTAATGGTACTTAACTGCAGTCTTGTATATATTCCGTGTATCAATGTTTCCCCATGAGATATGTCTTGGCAGAGCTGCTCAAACAGTATTTACACCATGTGATACTAAAAATCTCAATTGAAAGTGATACAGTAGGAAACTATTTTAGGTGACCCAACCCCAGGTATTCAGCAGTTGGGGGAATACACATATATCCTCCCATGGTGGTAGGCTGTGTATGTGTATATATTGTTTTATCAGTGACCCGTATCCTGTTTACCTGATAGAGGCAAAAGCTCAGTGTCGAAACTCCTTAAAAGTCAAAGCCAAAGGGGGGGAAAGGGTGGAGGAGGCATCCAAACGTATACCACATGTTATCACACACACACACACACACACCACACACACATCTACGCACACACACACACACTCTCCACCAGCCGTGGGGCGCCATGGTTACCTTGGAACTTTAACGTGGACCAGCTGGTGTACTTGGGTTGTGAAATTGCATTGCACACACACACACACACACACACGCACATACATACACACACATTTGCAGAGGATCAAAGGGAGTTGGAGCCCTGCACAGCAGCCCTCCTGCTCCTGCCCTTGGCTAAATGGACGACCAAACATTCCAGGCTGTCCAGCCCAGTAATATCTGGCCCGCAGCCTAATGAAGATGGACTGTGTTTATAATTCTCATGTTTGCTCTGATCACTAACATAATCCTTTCTATACACAAAACATGGAGACAGAAAACACTCTTTGTTTCTTCGCATTAAGTCAAAGTGCAGAAGAAGAAAAGAAGAATGAGGGAAAGTACATAAAGATGAAATACAAACCCAGTTTCAGTAGACTTTGTAGCTCTTTGCATTTTCACACAGGGGCATCACATGATCGCAAACAAAGGAGAAGGCACCAAGGGATGTTTTTCTGCCTGCTTGAGACTTTGACACCTGCCTCGCCGCAGCAAATTGGAATGGCTCACTCTCAAATGAGATTTCTGCCCGCCGCATGGGGAGAGAAAAAAAGGTCACCCATTACAACTATTCTACATGATTCACAGAGTTATCACATCTCTGCTCGCCTACCTTCCCTTTAATTAGCTTCGGGGACCTGGGCGAGGTGTAGGTGCATGTTGGTGTGTGTGTGTGTGTGTGTGTGTGTGTTGTGCGCGTGTGTCAGTCTGATATACACAGAAGGCTCTATTTCTCTCTTGGTTTCTCTCCCTTCATCTATGTTTGCACCAAAAATTAAAATCCCATGTTGCTTTTCAGTGACATACGGTATTTCTTTAACAACAAATTTATTGACCCATGAAATCTGCCCTTATTTAGCCTGCGCTGTGAATCGGAGATTACTGTTATCACTAAGATGCATGCACTGAGTATGACTGCGGTGATGTGGTGCAGTTTAGTGCTCGTGTGAAGGTGGTCTTTTGATTTTTTTTGTGACTGAATAAATGACAAGATGCAGTTGAGTCTCCTTATCATTCAAGGGCTCCTGTTTCTAACATTTCCCTATTACCCCGCTCCCTTCAGAGATCCCAGTAAACAGAACATTTGGGCAGCAGGTAGCAGACTGATAATAAGTCATGTGTTTAGATTTCTGAAACTCAACATTTGGCTTTTTGCTAACATGCTGGTTTTCTGATAGTGGTGTAACGCTTAATATAAGTATATATATTACTGTATTAATATAGCCCTGATTTATATATTCTTATCCAGAAGCCAAAGATCCTTTGCTGTGCAGTTACTGGTATTCGTGTGGCTGTTAAGGTTGGTAGATTCAAAAGTAGGTGGGATGAAAATAGATTGTATGAGTTGTGAGAAATCTGGGAAAAGTGGAAAGTGAGTCCTATTTTCTTTTGTATTGTTAATGCAATACAGGACAACAGCAATTTACAAGTGGTCATTTTCAAAACCCTGAAATATTCTGGTTCTGGTGATCAACAGTAGGAATTGTTGCTTAATTTTGATGTATTTAAATTGACTAGCTTTGTCTTAAAAACTTGGCAAAGAAGGTGAGATGTAGTATTGAAATAGTCTTTACTTTGCTCTAATTCTGTATGTTTTATTAGCTATTTATGAATTTTGTTTCATTTGATTATGAGTTATTTGAATTTGAGCTAAAACAACATTATCTTCACTTTTAAACAACCACCATAGATGATGAAAATCTGTTTCTCTATGCATCACAGCCTCGTTTGAAATGGTCTTTACTTTGATATCTGTGTTCATTAGTAATTCTGGAATTTTGTTTTAGCCAGTTTGTTTTTGTGAGTTATGTGATTCAGCACTGAAACAATGAGTCAATTAATTATTCATTTTATTGAAGTAAAATCAACCCGCAACTATTTTGAGATTAAGTTGTAATCATTTTTTTCCTTGTATTGCATTACAGTAAACTGAATCACTTTGGGTTTGAGGCCGTTAGTATGACAAAAAAAATCTCTTTAAAGACGTCACCCTGGGCTCTAGATGTGATCAGCATTTTTCACTGTTTGCTAAGTTGAAAAAGACTGCTAATCAATTAACCAGGAAAACAACCTGCAGATTAATCAATAATGAAAACAGTTGTTAGTTGCAGCCCTAATTTGAAGTGGTACTGATGGTCACACAAGAAAACATAGTCATTTTTGTTAAAAAGTCCCATTCCTGCTATTAAAAATACATGTTACTGCCATTGCTAAAATGATTATTACTGCTTTTTCTGCTATGATAATAATGACAAAAGCATTAAGTGACACAAAAGAACTTGGCAGCCAAATTCATTTAAAGTGTGTTTGAAGTTCTGCTTCAGGAGCGATGGCTAATATACTGACAGGCTCAGCATTGATTGAGGAGCGGAGAAATGAGGAGAGGAGAGCAGAGAGCAGAGTGAATGTGACTTGACTAAAGGCAGATAAGCCCTGAGCTGTAAGGCCCTGGTCCTGGATCCTCCGGTCAGGGGGACTATGATTCTACATCACACAGACCTGACGTTGGCTTTCTGTAATGCTTTTATCAATGAAGGCATGCATGCATGTACACAAACTGTCTGTGCCGTCTCAACCATACACTTTCTGCCCTCTCTCTCTCTCTCACACCACACACACACACACACACACACACACACACACACACAACACTTATACACACACAGGCCCAGTGCATCAATACCAAAAGGGTTTAATCAACTCTCGGAGGAAGACATCATTGCATTTAGAATCAAACCTATGGAATCAATACCTGTGTTACACTTAAAATGACAAAGTGCTTAGACGGAGCTCATGCAGGCACACAGCCCCGGGGTAAGTTTTGAATGTATAGATGGATAGTCTGGATCGTTTATGGTTGTGATTTTGGTTGTGTGATAGATCCTTGCAAATCTGAACCCCTCGGGCATAGACAACCTTTCCACCGGTGAAATATCTGAACACCAACAAACGCAAGCGGTGGAGTGAATACAGTAAACTACCTTGAAATAATGCACTGCAGACACATGCAGGGCGTCCAGCTGCTCTTGGGATGCAATTAAATCAGCAGTGATGTGACCAATCTGTTTATGCCTGCTGATATCACATTTTCAGTTTTAATTGCTTTACACTCTTTTGATATACTGTAGTCAACATGAAAAAGCCAATGTAATTACTATCAGGACAAGCTGCCAACAAAGCAACTTGGATAGAATTAGAGGGAGGCAAATAATCAAAAGAGTGATTAAACAAACAAATTCTCATACAATTGTGTTTTTAATATGGACATAAGATTCAGTTGAAAATCTAATAAGTTAAACTTAATTGAATAATTCAGGCATTTTTGCTACTTTTATCTTACCAACCAGGGTTTTTATTTGGCCAGTCAGGCAAATGGGTCATAAATCTACTTGAAGTTTTACTTACTCATATACAATATTATTTTTTAGCAGTAGAACTGTAATGATCAATTCGTCAACTATTTAACTATTAGGTCCATTTATTGCCAGCTATTCTGATAATTGATTAATCAGAGTAATTTTTTAAGAAAAACGGTCAAATTCTCTGATTCCAGCTTCTTAAATGTAAAAAATTTCTGCTTTCTTGACCCCTCGATGACAGTACACTGAATATCTTTGGGTTGTGGACAAAAAGACATTTTAGAATGCTGTGTTGGGCTTTGGGAAACACTGATCAACATTTTTTTACTATTTTCTGACGTTTTATGGACCAAACAACACATCATTTAATCAAAAAACTAATCTACACATTAATTCACAAGGGAAATAATGATAGTTGCAGCCCTAACTAGCGGATATCAAATAATGCCTTCAACACGCCATGTCGGTGTGTTACTGCATACCCAGGTCAGTCACATTTTTTCTGTTGAAGACCAATCACACTGGAGCGGTGAATGGCTTTGCATTTTTTGAAACATGTTGCGCTGTGATAATCAGTTTTGCGATTCCTTGACTTGCCTCAGTGTTCATGTTTTGCACAAGCACAAGCAAAGCCCTGGTGGAGGAGTTGTCAGCATGCTTCTTAGCTGCTATGCGAGCGAGATGCTGCTGGCTCTTGTTATGGCAACCCATTAACATTTTTCGGAAACTTGACGAGCCTCTGAAAAGTGACCCCCTTTTATCCGCCTTGCTCTCAAACTTGTGGCAAACTGCACAATACATGGTTGGAGTTTTGCTCACATCGTTTAACACCGCTCATCTAATCTCTTGTTTCCAAGGCGTTCTCATCCCAGCTCATCACACGCTGATTATTTGTGACCACCCCTTGTCTGATACTTGTGCAGAAGGTACCCTTTAGTTGTTGTATACGACGTGGTCAGAAATCTGTTTTTAACATGTGATTAACGCTGTGACACGACCCTTTGATTAGTGATTAAAGCTGTGAAAGGGTTACAGTTTGGTTAGGTTTAGGCACAAAAAACTACTTGGTTAGGTTTATGATAAGATCATGTTAAAAGTTACCACAAATATGTTACCCTCAGTACGTCATGTAATAGCACTGAAGTGACTCACAAAGAGAGAGACTCAACAAGAAAGTCACATACCACACCTAAGTCGGTATGTACTGTATGTATGAGGTGCCTCATCAGGACCTGTAAAGCTTCAGATGTGTATGCTGAGGCTTACAAAGAAATAACCAGTTATAAGCATTACTCAGTAAATTACGGCATGTTATGAAAAAATGACTGACATATAGAAACAGAATGAAAAGAAGGCGTCTTTAAGCTTACAGGACACTGTGCCCCTGTGCGCACCCCGCTGACCTGCTGTGGCTCGTATGTGCGTAATGTCCACACAGAGACAGCGCGCTGCAGTGCTGCGTCTGCCAGCCTGACTGTATATCTTTATATACTGAGTTCAGAGAAGTGTTGAGAGGAGAAGAAAAGAATAAGAAGGATGCACCGGGATTTTTGTTTTCCCCCATTCAGTGAAAGAGAGAGAGGAGGAGAGGGAGCGCATCGCTCTTCACTCTACTTTTTCATGTGTGACATACAGTTGTATTACTGAGGGATTGCTGTCACACACTTTTTAATCAAAGCACGCAGAGTAGCACAGCAGTTTTAACAGCTCTTTATCTGTTAATCAGGGAAAATACCTGTGCTGAAGTACTTGCCTGTTACTAAATGAATTTCATAAGTATAGACTATACATGTCTTATCAATCATACGATCGCCTCCTGAACAGATTTAGTGATCAGCAGAAGGATTAATTAGCAGTTTAGTTTATGAAATCATGCTAAAATCACATCTTCTATCATAAATACTCTGTTTGGTTTGTTTGCTTTTACACCACGAACAAACCTTTAACAGCTCTTATCTGTTATCAGGAAAATACCTGTGCGAATACTTCCTGTTACAAAGTGAATTTCATAGTAGGACTTATCATGTCCCTATCATCATTACGATCATCTCCTACAATTTAGTGATCACAAAGATTAATAGCCAGTTAGTTTAAACATGCTAAAACACATGTTCTATCATTAAAATCCTCTGTTGGTTTGTTAGGCTTTAAATCACACCAAGTCTAAACCACACGAGTCTGTTGAACCGTACCGAGACCCACTTTCAAGTGGATTCAGTCGTCTTTAGTCTTCTTTTTTTGCCCAATCAGGAAAGTGGGTTGCTAGATTTACTACCCTAGAGTGTCATTTTATTTGCCCCAAGCAAGTGGGACAAAACAATAATCCAACTTCCAACCAGGTCAGTTCAGACCTCTTTTGTTTAAATCCTATTTATTTTCTAACCTTGAGAAGTATTTATTAACAAGTCTATAAGTGCCTGTGTAAATATACTGGAAAACAGCGAAGCCTTGCCTGCTTATCACCGCAACCGCTGCCACAATCAAGAAAAGTATTTCAAGAATCTCAAGAATCACTTAAACACTACTCTCCGTCATTTTAATTGACAGACGGAAACAGAACTTTTATAAGTAATTTCTGCAAAGCACATTTTTTCTTGTGTGTATCTCTGAGACCTTTATAATGATGAACTTTTGGAATCCGACTTCTTAGTGTGTTTAACTGTGTGACGTCAGGGGACCTTCACTTTAAGTCAATGTGTCAATATAAGCTTAAGTGAAGGAGTGGCTTGAAAGCTAACCGCAGAATCAGACTAAGTGTGAATTTCCATTTCTCTCACACGGTTGGTAATTACGGCTGCACTCCCTCATCCTCATTCTCTCAAACTGTCTTTGCCTGCAGTGTGCGTGCATGTAAGTATGTGTAAGAAAGAAAGAGGGGGAGAACGAGCCTTATATATTATTGCAGTCACGCTGCCCACGTCTGAAAACATTTCACCGGCAGTGCAAGGGAAATGTAAATCTGAGTTTGCTGAATCTAACACACACACGCACACCCACACAGAGAAGAAAAAAACCCCATCTCCCCTCTCTCCCTTATACACACATAATGCATTAAAATGGAAAACAGCTCACACTGGCCCCGGCATTGAAGGGGGCCCTAATATTTGTTTTTCTCTCCCCTGTAGTGTCCTCATTGCCAATGACCAAATTTATAATAATCTCTGCCTCAGAGTCCAGCGCTGCTTTCAGAATCTATAATCACCTCGGTAGCGGTTCCTTCAGCCTGGCCACGGCCGGCTACGGGCCCGCTTCCCTTTAGCTCTGCTTCAGTGATACTGCATTTGGTCCCAATCCCTGAAATCTGCCTGTAGGTTGGATTGTCTGTATGTATGGGCTGCTTTCACAAGGACGCAAACAATCGCAGTGAGGTATTGCATGCAATCATCAGGCACATCACAGAGTTTTCCTGCAGCCACCTAAATGATATGACAAAGAGGACTCCATGCATACACGTGGCAGATATTTGCCCTTGCTCATAGCTATTTTGCCACCATGTTGCTCTGTTTCCCGCTCAGGACAGAACCAGCTATCAGTCAAGTTTCCAACTTGCGGCTCATTACTTGTGTTGTACTTCCAAAACAGAATAGACTTTACTGAAAACAATAACAATGTCTTCCATATTTTTGAGAAGTACATGTGTCTTCAATTGCAAATGCATGTCATGTGCAAAAAGTGACAAAAACACATTTGTATTTATTACTCATGACTCAGAACTGGTTGTGGTTTAATACTGGGCGTGTGAAGGTTCAAACTTTGCCCTGTTGTAGATTTTGTGACTCCAGAAAACAGACGAAATGGCTGTTAACGGTAAAAAGGGTTCATTCAAATTTTTTGATGTGGGGCTGCATGAGGTACTTATTGATAGTCATTGTATTACCTGCAGTAGATGGTGGTTGGCGCACCCCCTGTTAGGAAGCTAAGCAATGCGCTGCTGTGGACAGGGTCATCAGCAAAATGTATTTTAGCCACCTAAAAAAATCAATGTCAGTTTAAGTGTATGCTATAGTTAGAATATTTTCACCACATTACGTTGGAAAACCACTGTTATATTGGCCAAATATCGTTCTCTGCCAAGCAACCAGACTCCTTTTGCAAAAATAGTGATTTTACCTCACAGAAGATAGTAGTTGCTGGTTACTTCACTTCTAGATGCATCTTGCCTGGAAAGTAGATGAGATCAGGCAGCAGCAGCTGGAGGCAGTGACAAAAAGCTGTAGTCGAGTCGGACACTTTCCAGCAGCCTTCAGAGAATCTACCTGAAGTCACAGAAATATTTATGTCCTTTAAGCCTACATCTGGAGGCTACCTGTAGTCAGCTCACTGTTCAGATGACAGCCAGGTGTTTCCAGTCATGCCTGGGTCTTGCAGTCAGTGGAGAGCAACTCCGGCACCTGGCTCTGAAAATTGTGACCGCCTTGATATCTTGAGGTTATATGGATGACGTCAAAGCGAGTTGGGATCAAATTGGACACAAATCTAACTGGCATGCAGTCTGCAACGATCACTGATTATGATTCTGCACAGGCCTGGCTCATCTCAAATGAGCCCAATAACACAAACTAACTAACTCTTCAAGCCACCAGTAGACAAGCAACTGTTCTGCAAGATAAAATGTAAAAATCTTGCTAAAGGAGTCTGGTGGCTTTGGAGAGAATGATATTTTGCGTATGTAACAGCAGTTTCCTGTCGGAAAAGACTGTCTGACATCCAGCTAAAGCCTTGAAACTATTGCAGTGTATTTAAACTGATGTTTGTTGTTTTAATCGGCCTTTTTAGGTGGCTGAAATACATTTTGCTGCTGACCTTGTCCGCAGCAATGCAGCAGTATTTCTGTGGCTTCTCCAAACTGGGTGCGTGCCGACTGCTATTAACTGCAGGTAAAACACTGACTATGGATAAGTAACTCATAGGACCCCGACTTCAAAAAATCCTAACTACCCCTTTAAGGAACTGATGGGTACCATTAAAAATACCATGTCAAGCCTTATGGTAACATTAAAGTGCAACAAGCCAGTCTCAGCAGTCAGGCCATGTGACTTGTCCCATCTTGAACCTGAATGAAGTTCACTGCTGCAGCTACTGTTGCTTCACATTAAAAGCCTTTCACTGGGGAACCAAACGAATGATATTGTGAAGAAGCAAGTGCTGCCTTTATTACCAGTGTTACCAATGGTACTGATATTTTTTTAAGATAATAATGATTTGAAAATGTTTTGATGCTTTATTACTTTACTGATTAGTTTTATATATTGCAGGGAGCCACAGTGAAGTGGCACAAGTTGCTGCAGCTTATTCTGACTCCCAACACGTCATGAAGGTAAGCAACTTTTTTTTTATTATGCTGTTCCTGTCATATAGAGAACGTCTCACTCGAGCCTCATGGGCGTTCATCGGTTATTAAATGTTAATTGAAAAATGTTTTGCCCCAAAGCAGATCTTACTTATTTTCAAGAGTTAGTCCACAGGACTATGTTTATTTTATTATTGTGTCCAATATTTTGCCCAGTTTGTCATGGATTTAACAAAATATCTTTAAATTCAACACATTCATGTGGTGAGAGGTTTCAGAACAACTGTGACAGTCTAAACCAAATCTTTTTTTTTTTTTTTTTTTTTTTTTAAAGACATGTTTCTGTCTTCAAACAATGTGGCAGATTTTCAGCTGGGGAGCTATTGAATGCTTAAGACCTGCAACAGATGTCAGCTTTAACATTTTTAAGGCACAATTCTTCCTGACAATTGAATTTTCCAAACTGAATATACACTGAATTGTGTGTTTTGTTCTGGTAAGTTTTAACCGACCTTGACTCCAGCTGCTCTGTCTGTGTAGTTTTCTTACAAAAGCTTTCCTGTTTAAGAGCCCAGTTAAAAAGTCATATCAGCCTCCATTATACAGTCTGAATTTTTGCTGTTGTGAGGTTGTATGCGTATGAGTATGTTGTGAGTGTGCGTGTGTATCATCATGAAGCCATTTCTGCCTCTTTACATCTTATCGAAAGAAACACATTAGCAAGTAGATATGCTTTGACTAAACAGGAAAAACAAAATAAAAAGAAAAAAACTAATAAATAGTGCCAGTTAACTGTTCCACACAAGTTTTATGTACACATGGTTAAGGTATACAAACTGAAACGCAGGTTGCACTGTACACTATGCTGTTAGAGCTGGTTTGTAAAGATGGTGTATCTTTATTCTTTCTACATTTCAGTGCACAACTTTACTTAAAGGTCAAGTTTATTAATCGGAAACTAGTCATGGCACAAAAAGATATGTATTATTTTCGATGTATGGTACACAATAAGCTGATTTATTCATCTTGGTACCTGCTGTTCTCCGTTGTGGTCATACTGTGACTGAGTTCAGGGGTGTTTGCTCTGAGTTTGGCCTCACAGGCAGAACTTCCTCTCAAGTGTCTACAAATTCTACCTTCTTTGCAGGGATTGGCAGACCCCAACCTCAGCCATGTTCTCATTCTAACATCTGTAACCTAAAGCATTTCACTGGTTAAGCTTGTTGGGGGCAACCTTACTGCAGGAGGGAGGGATTACATTGGGAGACTCAGTTCAAGGAAATTATTTACTTGTCCAATGACATTTATATGGCAGATCATCATTGAATATTAGAATCTGAATCAGAGAAAAACAGTGAAGTGTTTAGGACCGGCAAAGACTGATTTTGCACAACCAAAATAATGAGCTCATCATTCTCGGACAGTGTCCAAAAATGATCTGTTCAAAACTGACATAACGAAAAATCACAAGTTTGAAGTTTCAGTGACTGTATCTGGTTACTGGTTAAAAAAAAACTAAACTTCAAATTACAGAGTTGTTTTGTCATGTTTTACCCTGAAAGACAATTCATCAAAAAAAAAAAAAAAGAAAGAAAGGTTGGGCACATCAATTGTATACCAGGTTGATAATCTGGCGTCTGATGTAAACCCAGCTGGTCTCAATGGGGGTTAAAGGGACTGCTGACTAGCATTTTAACCCTGCATGTTTTGCACCATTCATTATTTTTTGATAACCCTGTCTCCTGGATATTGCATTTGTAAATCGTTTTCATAATCATGTTGTGGTAACACTGTAATTCCTGCCTGGATAACAGGTGTACAAAGTGTAGGACTGACACAGGGTCCAGGATACGCGCCCAGGCTAATGCAATGAATCCACTTTTGTGAAGGTTAGGGAAAGATCATGATTTTGTTTAATTTTGATAAAAATCTTTCGACTCAAGCCACTGCTGATTTTTGAATAATACTGTAGTCACTTATGTTCAGTGTTAACATTTACTCTGGGTACACTAATTAACAACATTTCCTCCTCATGTCAATTTGGGGTGGAGGAAATTATCAATTCTTAGATGCATCACAATTCTCCTCTGGAAAGATTATGAACTGATCCAGAAAAGTCAATTATCGGAAATTTAAAACCTGATTCTTGACATTACGACTGCTTGTAACAATTTTGTGAGATGGGCAAGACCAATTGGGTGGTAACACGTAACAAACATACACATGTCAGTTGTGTTTATGTTCTTGACTAGGCTACCTCTTGAGTTTTGATCATTGTTTTATAATCACATTGTAGGAACCCTAGGAATCGAATCATGAAGTGCCAAGAGATTTCAACCCCTAATGTTGGTAGAAAACATAATTCAGTCAACGTTATGTTTCCCTCTGAACATATCTGCTGTTGCAAAGTAGTTGTATACAAATGTAATTTCTAGGAGACCGGGCTATTGTATGAGTAATATATATATTTTCCTTGCTAGTGTATGGCCTTAATCCCCACTGTGTTCTGCTCAAGAGTTAATTGTGATATGAATTTTGTTGTTCTGTGTCTTTTAATTTGTTCAAATACAGTTCAAAGCCAAATTCTACATTGTGTTTACTCAAATGAGACATTTAAAATGAAAAATGTTCTTCTTTCATGTTATAATTTGCCTCCTCCTCTATCCCGTATTTCTTAATCTACAAATCCCTGCTCTCACTAGACAAGGTCACATCACCAAATCCAAGAACAGACAGACGCCATCATACCCATAAAGATACAGACACATGATAAACACACATTTGCCTTTGCCTTCTAAGCACATATACAAATGAAGTACTCACACATATGACCAGTCTTGATTAATCAATTGGCTAAAACAATTTTTTACAACCCAGCGCCTCGAGGGGCGTTATCTCAGGCCGTATGTGGTCTGCATAAATCATAAATCAGACCAATCTGATGATTGGAGCAGTGATAGGCTCCTGGTTCTGCACCGCCTCTGCCAGGCCTAATGTTATTTTCCTCCCCCGAAATGCATAATAACAGTAATGATAATAATAATATGCACGTCAAGCCCAGCTCATAAATATCAGGATCAATCTGGCTTGAGAGGGGATACATATGCATAAAAAAACAACTCAAACGAAGGCCAAGTGAGTGCTCTGTCACTGTTTGGTTGCATGTTACAGAAAAAGAGAAAGAAACAAATGAACTCATTTCTCTTTAAGAGAGCTGAGTGACCCCTCACATACATATTTTGCTCATTTGTATATGTGATTGTGTCCTCGTGTGTATTTGTGTGTCCTCCCATCGTGCATGAGTGATGACTTCAAGCAACTGTGACCCCCACACATCACCCTTCCATGCATATAAAAACAGGCTACTGCTTTAATATCCTCATTTAATGACTAGCCCCAGTGAAAGACCATTAACGTAATGACATCACACTGGCCATCACACACACACACACACATACGCACGTGCGCGCGCGCACACCACACACACACCACAAACGCAATCAAACTCTAAGTGGTGACATTCTCTTCTTCTTTCACTAATGAACAATGAATTAACAGCAGAGGTGAAATGTTTTTCATTATTACGCGTGTGAGTACAGCTATGTCTTCATTTTAACCCTGATAGAAGATCTTTGTGATTGTATATCCGCATTTAAGCTACAATATCTGTGTGTGTGTGTGTGTTGGAATATGACGGCCGCAGAGTTGGGGGTTGCAGTTTCATCTTACTAATTCAAGGACAGTTCCTAATCATGCAGAGTGAATACATGGAGACATTACAGGAACATATGCATTAACCTCTTGCATATTTACGTCACGGACACACACACAAACGCGAACCCACACATACACGCATGCTGACTACACACAAGCAATTTGTAATATTGAATAGCTGACACAGTGAGATTTCATAATCTATTGACAGTGTCACAGCACAGTCATGCAAGGTGGTGGAGCTATTGATAAAACAGTATTGGCCTGTCATGTGTGATCCTCAATCTGGGCTGATGTAACTGAGTGCAAACGGCAGATCCAAGGCCGCTGATGACATCACAGCACCCATAGGGGATGAGGACTCCCTAAAGCAGGGATTTTCCATGTGCACTGAGTTGGAGCACTCGAAAAGATTCCTATTTCTTTAATCTCGTACCAGGAAATGACACATACAGATGATGAAGGATGTAAAAATAATTTTATTGTGCTTAATACAGACAATACACCATTTATTTATTGCATAGATTACAGAATAACACTGTCAGAGTTTCTTGAAAAGTTCATAGCAAATACAACAAATAATAATCATTTATTTAATTTATAAAAAAAACAAAAAATACATTGGTTTTGTTACAAAGTAACTTGAATTGGAAACTTGGCAAAATCATATTTTGGCGTTGTCATCACCTTACAACACCACACAAACATATACAGGCATGCATTCGTGCAAATAATAATCGTATATTTAATTCGTAAAAAAACACAAAACAAAAATACATCGATTTTAACTAAAAATGCAAAGTATTTAAATTGGAAAAACATTTTGGCGTTGTCGTCACCCTACAACACCACACAAACATACACAGACATGCACTTGTGCATACTACAGTAAGTGTGTAGATATACTCTTAGACACACACACAGAAAGGCAAAAAACTAAGTTAAGTTATGAAAATCCCACTTAGTAAAACATAAATGAGAGAAGATGTTATTCTATTAAAAAATGAAACAACAATACACTCAGTGCTGCATTGTCAACAGTTCATAAGTCTAATCAGCGGGCTAATACAGTTGATGTACTGTACCTCAGGACACAAGTCCCCCATGGTGCCAATTATCGCCAAACACCCAAGATCAACATCCCAGCACACACACTTGTAAACATGCATACGCACACCATCCACATCATTTTTGTCCCTCCAATTAGAATTTTTAATATCCCGGTCGGCGTTAATGGAGATTAATGGCCAATCGCCATGGTGAATTCCAACGTCATCTATTATCATTCCAGCCTTGGTCCCAGTCCGCTCTAATTACATCCTCAAAACGCCCTCCGCTCTACAACCCCCAGCACCCTAAGATCAATCAATAATTTTAATTTTCGGATGCCCCCCAACCCCGCTCCAATCCCTACCCTCGTCCTCCAGCCTTCGCTTCTTTCTTCCTCCTCCGAGCGTGTCGATTTGTTTCCAAAGAAAATCAAATGCCGTAGAGTAAAGGCTTATGGGGAATTAATTACCCATCTGTCTATAGCTCCCTTTGATTCCTTCGTTTGTTTGTCCATTTGCTCGGTCGCTCGTCCCCCTGGTTTCTCTCTTGTGTCTGCTATGTCTTTCCTCCCTCGCCCTCTCTCTGTCTGGCGCATGGGGGGCGCTTTCCACTCCTCCCCCCCTTCTTGTCACGTAATTAGCATGCAGATATGCATTGCCTGATTCGCAAGTCAAATCGCCTCGCCGTTTCTCTCCTCTCTGTGTCTCTGCTCCATTTCAGATTGTTCTTATTCAAATAGGGTGTTTGATTTGGGTACCCCCCCCACCACCTGCCCTCCATCCCTCCAGTCTACCCAAACACACACATGATAACATTACTCTTTATCTGCAGACGACAGAGCTTTGCCCAATCTACTCCTACACCCTGCCAATCATGCAAAACGAGTCAAACATTAAAAATTAAACACATTTTCAATCATGTGGCCGTTTCAAAACTACAGCGCGTCTGAGCCTCATATCTCTGTCCCATGCCAATAATATTCAGCATACCTCAATAGCAGGTTTCATATGATGCATGCATTTCCTTTTGGTGTGAAAACCTCTTGCTTCGTTGGCACACATTCAAACAGAGAAGAATACAGTACAGTGTGTGTGTTTTGCACCACCACCACCACCACCACCAGCCCCCCAAACACTACACAAATACATTTCTCTCCCTCCCTTCCTGTCTTTCTCACACACGCAGAGCACGTCTGCTCGTGCAGGAAGATGTTTGCTCAGCACATTTCAATATGAACATCATAATACTCTATCTAGCTGCCATCCGTTTTCCTTGTCATAAACCAACACAAGCCAGCAGTTTTTTACTCCTGAACGCTGTGAGACAAAAATCACATTCTATTCTTTTTTCCCACTACAACTCAAATGTCATTATGTTAAAAAAAAAGATTGAAGTGGGTTGCAACATCTTTTTTTGATGGCCTCGAAAAAAGATATGCAAGGAGAGTCAATATTTGACCTTTGCCACCTTGCATGAATGGAGGTCAAATTGGAGGCCAGACCTCTATCTTTCACCCTCATTTTTGCTTTAGGCTCTCATACATACTTAAATATCTCAGCCAATGCGTACATTGATGCCGAAACATTAAATTATCTTCATTCCGTCACAGATAAAAGATAAGAGAAGTTCAGGCGCCATTGAGGAAATGGTGAAAGTGAAACGCCATGATCTGGTATGGGAATTTCCTGTCCTCACATGTGATCCTAATACATAAACACACAGACAGCAACAAGTGTCAGAGCATAGGGGGAGGTTTCCCTGCGTCGTCATGTCTTGGTATCGTTGGCACCAGGCCAGCTTTGCCATCTGTCTCCTCTCCCCCTTTCCCTGTCTCTCCTCCTCCTCCCTCCTCCTCCAAGCCAATCTGCTCCACATTTGCTATCATTACGTGCCTGCCATCCTTATGGCATATCAGAGGCAGGCGCCAGGCACCCTTTACCCCTCTCTCTTTCTCCTCCTCCTCACGCCCCTCTCTTCACGCCCCTATTTCCGCGCCCACTTCGCCACGGAGTTCTCTAAAGGGTCCAGGTGGCATCTTGCCCTGCTCTTTCTCGGAGCCAGGACAGAAAACAAAGAAGCGCGGCGAAGAGGACAAAAAAGCCCCCGAAAAACGAGGATATACTCCTTTCCACATCCTGCTTGGAGCCTGCTGTGCTTCCTGTTGCCCACAGGCTTGGTTGTTGGTTTGTTGTTGTTGTTGTTGTTGTTGATTTCCATGCTTCTCCTCCCTCCTCTGGATTGCAGTTGCTAACTCAATGAACCCTCTTAATGGAACTTCCTCTGGCTTTGGTGCTATTGACGGGACCCTGGTACGTCTCATATGCCCACACACACATGCACACACACACACACACACACACACACACACACACATGCACACTCACGTTGATGCTGCAGAGTGTTTCTCTCAGAGCTCACTGCCACCTCGTCCGCCTGCTGCCTCGAAAAGAACTGGGAATACCATGGGATCTACCAGAGACTCACTCACACGTACACACAGACACACGCCGGATTTAATACGCACGTGCACTCGCCGGTCGTTTGAGGCTGCAGGAAAGTGAATAATCAATTAAGTATTGATTTCTTGTAAGATTTTGTAAATTTCAAAGGCAAAGACAAAGAGGGTAGCTTAAGGAGAGCCGCCGCGAGCGAGAGGAGCCGCAAATTAGCCAATAAACACAGACGGGGGAATAAACGAAGGTGAACGAACGAGCCGCTCGTCACTGCAATATGCTCCTGTTCATTTCTTGTCTCTCTATTGTTTCTACATGCCCCTCCAGATGAATTAATGCTGAATGCGACAACGGTTTCTTATGGAGACGAAGAGATGGCGAACGGAAGAGCGAGGGTTAAAAAGTGAGGGCTGCAGGAGGAGAGAGAGTGACTGGAGGACTTGGTAATTAGGCAGTCGGCAACACACGCCTCATCAGTATGCGGAGTATGCAAATTGGCCGGCTGGCTCTTTCTTTTTGTCATGGATCAGAAGGCAAGAGCTGCAGAGAAGAATTAAGAGCTATTATTTCTACCCAAGGAGAGGCTGATGTATGCAAACGATGGGGGAGAAGGGGGTGGAGGAGGAGGAGGAGGAGGAGGAGGAGAGCAAAGAACACTCTTTAACGACAGAGATATACAATGGACTCCACTGCAAATACAATCACACAAATACACTCTCATTCTCCCTCACACCCTGGAAGTGTGTTCTACATTTGCGCTGGAAATAGCGAAAAGAGACAACGACAATCAGACATGCACCTTCATTCCCCCATTATGGCTATCTCCACATATTGATAGGCTGCTTCGCGGATGATAATTACCTTTTGGAATATCGAATCCCGAAACGAGCCTCGGGATGAAGGAGCAAGAAGAAAGGACAGGAAAAAAAAAGAAAAAAGAGCGGAGGTATGCAAAGGCGCTAATGATATTCAGAGCGCTGACTGTGTGTCATCTGCATGATGACAACGGCCAATTATAATGAACCATTGGCTCTCCGCCACAGATAAGTAGCAGAGAGAAGGATATGGGCGAAGAGGAGGGGGAAAAGAACTTCCCTGTCCCTTTCTTCTTAATTTGCCGCTGATATTTGCAGATTCTGTGTCGTGTGGATTTACAGTAACGACGCATGTTGAAAAAAAAAAGCGACAACCTTTCCTGGCATTGTCCCTTAAATGGAATAAAGGCCACAGAAGATGAGAGCATCCCTCCATGTAGGATTTATGGCTGCTTGGGGTGGTATTCCATCGCCAACGTTGCTCAACTGGGCTTTGGTTCTGGTGGCACGCTGGCGCTCTGACGAGCCAAAGAATCTGTTGGAAAACACACAAGCATACGCACACACGGCGGCGGCATCTTTCTCCCCTTCCTCATCACACTACAAAATGCCTCCCCATCACCGTTTTGCATATTCGCATGCTGCCCCGCCTGCCACAAAGGACTAAACAGCCGTATGCAAAACAGTCTGGTATCCCCACTTACATAGTGATGAGATGAACAGTGTGAGAAAGAGGAGGCGGGTGCTGGGCGGGGGTAAAACATGATGGGAAGGTGGGGGGGCAGGAGGGCCACAGGGGAGCTTGTTGGCACTAAAAAGGGGCACGTGCGGTGATACCACTCCTACTACGTGATGACAGAAAGAGGCGGGCGTGGGAAAAATAGAGGAGTGGAGGGGGGAGAAAAGGGAGGGGGGTGGATGAGGGCATGTTGGCACTAAGAAGGGGCACGTGTTGCCGGAGGAGGAGGAGGAGGAGGGGCGACGTGGGTGGGCGAGGTGCAGTGGGAGGTACAGGGAAATGGGGGGTTAGACGGGGGGCGCGGCAGGGGGTGGCACTAAACACAGACGAGTGTCTAAAGAGGAAGGGGTTTCAGATTGAGGGGCCACCTGCATTAAGGAGGAATGTCACACCATTAAAATACAAGACGCACAGTCAACCTCTTTACACACACATACACACACACACGCCCCAAACAGACACACACACCTCTTATCAGATCTCAGGGGAATATGCCAGGGGGCGTGGCTGCCATGCCTGTGACGGAGCATGGTAACTTCGACACGAAATACCCACGTGTGCCTCCACAGACCTGCGGGGGTGCCAGCGATGTGTGTGTGCGCACAGACACACGCACACACACACACCTTTTTTGCATACGCAGATGCATCAGGAAGCTGCTCAGTGTTCACTGCAGACCTGGCACAAAGCCAAAAATGTAGCACGCGCTGTGTCTGGTAATACATGTACACAAAAGCACAAACACACATACACGTGTTGGACCAGCAGGTCTTTTGATACACTGATTTTTTTGGGTTCATTTGAAGGAGCTGTTTTGATTCCTCATAAAGTGTTTTATTGTAGTATATTGTAGTAGTCGTAGAACACCCTGAGCTTTCAGCCTCTATTAAAGCCCAGTATTGAACTTATGACAGCCAATATTTTGACAGACTGTACTGACCTGGTGTTTATTGGTATTTTATTTTCATTTAGCACTTTTTGTAACTTTGATATGTTTTGTTACACAGTATACTGGATATGCTTTTATTTGTAGTTATTATAAACAATCATTTTATTTCCAGTAAGTTTATTGTTTGAAATTCATTTATTGTTTGGTTGTAAAAAGAAGTGCCAAATGATGACCAGTCAAAGAGGCCTGGTGTGTTTACCCCCTCTTATGACTGTATGTATGACTTTAGCAGTTAATATTTGTCTAAAGTATCAGAGGTAGTATCAAAAAATAATTCAAAACCAAATTCTGATACATTGGGAGTTTTGACAGTTATTTATATTTTTTATGTAGTCCAGGACTCTGCAGATGTTCCATCAGTTTCTTCATTTTAGTCCAGCTATCCAAGTTGAGTAACGTGCTCAGAGTGAAAACAGTTTCTCCAGCTGCTCTCAGGTCTCTGAACAGCTTCTTTCTTTTAAGTGACTAATTGTACTGTAATGTGTAATGTCATTTTCTTTTTGTTAAAATGTATTTGGTATTGTAAAATATTGTTCAGGAACCAGTATCAAAGCAAAGGTATCCATACTGGTAGTGGTATCAAAAATTTTTGACCAGTCCCCTGCCCAAGTCTCAAACCATCTGAGATCCCTTGATCGGCCCATGAGATCACAGTGGCCACTATTCGTAATTCAAATGCAAAACTTATATTCACAAATGTGAATACAGAAAAAAGTGGTTATGGTGTTTTCTCTTATATTGCCATTCAATTACAGGTTGTTTCTGTGCAGTGTTCTTCCACTGCTGTTGCTACTGCAAATGGTCCACAAGCCAAATGTTGTCTTTAGAACAGGGGTTCCCAAACTTTTTCATGTCAAGAACCCCCACAGTGGATGCACATTAGACCATGGTGCCCAATTTCAGAGGTTTTGCTTAAGGAATCCCCTTTAAGTGTTTTTATTTTTAAATGTTTGAAGATAATAAAGTAATCAAAATCTTCCTTAATTAAAGGGAAAAAAGGTTGTCATTTGTAGTGGTCCTAGTTTGATCGTAGTTTATCGATGATCAATCTCTGATCACTATAAATTACAGTCAATCAAAATGCCCAACTCTGTTTCTGCCACTGTTGCTCCAACTTCCAAAAAATGAGATAAAAGTTAAAATATTGTATTCCTCTTTCCACCTGGGGACCTACTACAGTCCACTCAAGGACCCCTGTCAGTCCCCAGATCCCAGTTTGAAAACTGCTGGTTTAGAAAACCTAAGGTTACCCTGTACAACCTGAAAAATTATGCTGTTTTCCTACTTCAACATCATGGCTACATCTGGTTAAAAATACTGACTGAAATATTGTATTTTGTGTGTTGAGTCGGTGTAAGACTCATGGCAGCATAACACTGGAGCACTACAGGTAGTAGGGACCCCCAGCTGCCACTGGGTATTTTGCACATTGCTTTCCTGGCACTTTGTCAAGTCATTGGAAGGTATGAATGCATGTAAAATCTAACAAAAAAGTCTGACAGTTAGGAAGGAAACAAACACGTAAATATGCTGATACAGTATGAGGACTTAAGTGAACACAGTTGAATGATGTTAAATTGTCACCATGTACAGCAGGGGTCTCACACTCTTCAATGTTAAAGTACTGCATGAAAGCGCAATGTTTCTGAAAATTGGGCTTTTAGTTTCCATTACTGACATATTTTTGTCATACTTAACCAAAAAAAAATGCAAAAGCAGTTTCTGTACATTTTATATTCATTAGATAGTCGTGCATTAGACACAAACTCAGCAACTCTTCTGTCACTCTGAACTGGTCATCAGTACCGCTGATGAAAGAGGCTAGCTGAACAATGTCATTTTGTCTGTGCTGTCAACAAATGCGACAGAGAATGTGGTGAAAACTTCAGCTTTGTCCTGTAGCTGATCATGAATGTGACATGCAGTCCTTCAGAAATACATATAGTACATTTTTTTGTAGAATGGAGTTTTTATTTCAACTAGAGAATGTCTAGTTTCTCAGTCTTCAGTCGCACAAGAGCACTGATGTAGAAGTAGATGGTGTGCATTTTAGGCTGAGCTCCAAAACTAGCTCAACTGTGAGTTGTATGTGTAGCTGAACCTTGACCTTGGTGACAAAAACACTAAACTGGTTTGACTCCAGTCAAGAGTTCACGCTCATCGTCTCAAAGTCATCTAGTTGCAAGTCGATTTGATTATTTTCACATTCACTTCTAGTTTAAGAGCGATAGTAGTTTCACATGTCCTCCTTGAGATGCGAGCCTATAGCTTTTAGCCTCGCTAAGTGAATCATCAGTGGCAGTATCAAATTACCCTCAACAGAGACCAAAGGTTACTTAAAGGCCTTTTAGTCATCCACGCTGGCACGCCAGCTAATTTACAGCAGACTCATTAGACCAGCATTAAACACAATTTCCTGCCGACAAATTTCATTTGGTAGAAAAATCATTACCATGGCAATAATAAACAAGCTTATACAGTAGTGGCTAATGGCAATTTGAGTAACCTAATGTCGTTAGCAAACCCCAGAAATAGCAACAGTGGCTTGAACGGCTCTGATCAAAGCTCTGTTTAACATAGATGTTGACATGACGAGTGATTACTTTGGAGTTCTTATTTCTTTCTGTTTTCTTTCTCTTTTTCTTTCTTAAGCTTTTGTCTCGGGCCTGGACTATGACAGTGGAAATATAATGTTTCATAACTGTCAGTGCACAGGGTTGTGTGTAGCCTGGGGTTGCTGTGCTGAACAATAAACCATAATTTGATAGATGAGAAATTACAGCGGTCCATCTACTGTGCAGGGCCCTCACCCCGGGCAACGCAATACCGCGCCAGATGATGTGTCACATTTCTCTGAGAAAGGGAGAAAAATGAAATTATTCTTTTATACTTTGTTAATAACGTCTGCCTGCGTTTTGAATGTAGCATCCCTGTTTGTTTTATGTAGATAAACTAATACAGCAGATGGATGTGAGGCCAATTATTAAAGGCCCTCTGTCCTTTAAAGCTCCATACATTGAGGTGTGAGCAGCCCTGGCAGGAATGATAAGCCTTGCAAGTTCATGTGGTGCATATATTGTTGAATACACCACTGATTTATATTTAACAGTCACTAAACACGTACCTCCTCCTCTCTCCCACATGTGGAGTCACTGTTGATAAGAGATATGCATCATAGCTAGCTAGCCCACCTCTGTTAGCCAATGCATTTGCCATTAGCGAATGTATATCTCTCTGAGTGGAGCTTGGATTTGTTGTGGAGCAAGTTGGAAATTATGTGTTTTCTGTGACATTGTGGCTGAGAACTACTCAGACCAACCATTAGTACCCCTGGAGCATGCTCCAGTGCTGTATCATTTGCGTCAAGCATACAAGACTGATTTGACTTGGTCCCATGGCGAGTGACTGACAGCCATGTGAATAAACATAATGGTTGCGATCCCACTGGAAGCTAGCGCTTAAGTGTAAATTAGTGGGCAGCACTAATAGCACGCATGAGGGGGAATGTTTTAAGTGCAAGTATTTAACTGGAAATGTGCTGCAGTATACTGAGGCGAAGGTAACAAGTTATGTATGTGATGGGCAGCTATTTATCATCCCTGTTGTGTAAGCTGTTGCTTTGTGATTTCACCACTAGGGTCACTGTGAGGCGTGTGTTAACTTTTACTGTGCCCACATCTTACAAGAAAGAAATCCATTCAAATCTGCCCCAAGCAGAGTCTCTCACCATCTGATCATATATATAAAACTATGCACCAAGGCAGTTATGCTGTTAAGAATATTATATTTTTATTGCATGTTTTAAAAGCTCCAGCCAATAGTAGCAAGGCTAATCCCACTCCTTTGTTCTGCTGCGTTGTATGTCTTGTCAGACAACAGCAGCGCAGAAGTGGATGGAGGAAACATTTTGTCCTCTTTTTGAAGCTGCTGAAGCTCACATCCTCAGAAGGTGGTGATGTCATGTGAAATGAATGGCTTTTTATTCCTCAGTAATTTTACGATCTTGGCATGAAACCTTATATCCTACCCCATTCCTATTAAGGAACACCCACCACCCCCCCCACCACCCTTTTTTTTTTTTAACAAGAGAGATCTGATAGATGTTCAGAAAGATGTTTTTTTCTTCCCCCTTTGT
This sequence comes from Lutjanus argentimaculatus, assembly GCA_034769285.1. Classification (NCBI taxonomy): domain Eukaryota; kingdom Metazoa; phylum Chordata; class Actinopteri; order Lutjaniformes; family Lutjanidae; genus Lutjanus; species Lutjanus argentimaculatus. The sequence continues at coordinate 21,801,808 of JAWZSL010000009.1, read as the reverse complement.
TCTGGTCAGTGGGCTCATGCAATGTTTATTAGATTAAAAGTCAGCCACTGCGACGAGAGAAAAGGTGAAAAAATGCAAAACACAAAAGAGAAGCATATCGCCTGCACTGGCAGCGCCTTCTCTGCTGGTCTTTTTTTATTACAAATTGAGACCAAATCACTTTGGAAGGCACCAGAGAGGGGAGGGATAGATTTGTCTGTGATTTAAAGCAGCAGTATGTAATACAGCGTTTATGATCAGAACTTGCGTCTGTGTCTGACAATTAACGTGACTCCAGTCGGTTTTATGGCCGGATTCAAACAGCGACTGCGTTTCATAGTGATGATAGAAGACAGAGTGGACATAAATAAGAATCTACATATGTGAAATCCATAAAGGGTTACCAAATGGTTTATATGGGAGAGGGAAGTTGGGGTGGGAGAGTTCATCCTCCACATCTGAATTGTCACAGCAGCTTTTATGATGTACAACATAGTGGGGGTCGACGTGTTCTGGTCCTGCACATGTGTCTGGATTGTTCCAACCAAAATGACTCACTCACACTGAAAGTCTCTTTTTCTGATCCTCTTTTATTGATCCTTGTACTGTATTAGACCAAAATAAAGGCACACATAAAGACATATGAGCTGATTGTGTAGTTATAAACGTTTACAAAGGTATACACTCTCAGAAATAAGGGTTCCAAAGGGTTTTTCCTGAAGGACCCTGACCCATTTGCTTCTGAAGAACCCTTTTTTAAGAAAAGAATGTCAAGGGTTCTTTGTAAGACTAAGAGCTCCATTAGGAAACCCTTTCATCTAAAGAACACTTTTTGGAAGAAACAGTTTTTAATGTATTGTTGAAACCATTGAAGAACTCTTTTGTCAAGGATTTTTTGTACCAGAATATAATAGGGCTCTTGGTAGGACTCCCTGGATGTGTTCTAGATGAAACACTTGGGATATAAAAGGGTTCTCTGTAGAACCCCCCTGGGTGGGTTGTAGATAAAAACTGCAGAATTTAAAAGGGTTCTAAGTTGAACCCCCTGGGAGGGTTTGTGATAAAATCCTTGGAATACAAAAGGGTACTCAGTAGAACCACTTGGGTGAGTTCTAGATAAAATCCTTGGATTATAAAAAGGTTCTATGTAGAACCCCCTTATTTTGTTTTAGATAAAAACCTCAGAATACAAAATCGTTCTCAATAAGAACCCCCTGGATAGGTTTTAGATAAACCCTTGGAATATAAAAAGGTTCTCAGTAGAACCCAAAGGGAGGGTTTGTGATGAAATCCTTGGAATACAAAAAGGTTCTTTCCTGGGTGAGTTCTTGTTAGCACCCTTAGAAGGTGGAAAGGTTATGGATAGAAGGCCCAGAGATGGTTCTGGGCGGAACCATTACACCATACAATGGTTCTCTGAAGAACCTCCCATCGGGGGTTGAGAGTATAACCTGTTATGTTGGGTTCTAGGTAAAACCATCTCAAAAGGGTTCCAGATGGAAACTTCATTAAAAGGGTTCCCCTTTGTAGACAAGCTGAAGAACCTTTATGGTTCAGTTAGCATCTTTATTTTTACGAGTGTATAAAGAAGCTGCTTGGCACTGAGTGATTTTTTTATGATATCTGATGAGTTCATGATATCTATTACTGCCATCAGCCATTCAAACATACAGAGATGGCTTTGAATGCTGTCTTTATTGCCCTGCTTTGTTCAAAGGCATTCTTACACTGAGCATGTGAATATTTAACCAGTGTTGACCCTGACTTTCATTGTTTCTTCCCATTTATTCCTCTTTGCATAACTGTAAATAAGTGATAATGTACATTTTAAGCGCTTATAGTTTTACATCACGTTTTTGATTGTACACTCTCAAATCTAACTCATGATCTAGCCATGTGTAATGTTCTCTCGCTCTCTAGATAAATAAACATGAGGCCTAGTAAATTAAGTTTCATATCATTTATTGTTAAAGCTGTAAAGTGTGATCCAAAACCACTGCCATTTAACTAGCAGCATATATAGTGAGCAGTACAAAGATGGCTAACAGAAGCAAAATCCATTTGAAGCACCAGTGCACATTAGCCTGGAGTGAAGTATTTTGACGTAAAGTGATCACTTCCAAGATTCTTGTTATTCTTTATTCTGGTGACACTTCTGGCGTTAAGTGCTATCTGCTTTGGTGGTTTTCACTACAGGCACTGGGCCAACATGATGGAGTGATAAAAGCTACTGTAAAATGATTTAGTATTGAATCAGTATCTAATCATGATTATCAGTCTGTGATTTTAGGTGGGATGAGGGGGGATGCCACCCCACTTGTTAGCAATATGACTAAAATGCATCCCCCTTGTTTTCCATCCCCTAGTAGCAGAGAGTGCAGGGTTAGAGAAGTTGTTTAGTTTAATATCTTCATCTAGTCTTCCTGACTCATTGATCCTTTATCTGACTGAGGTTTGTGGAAGTTAGAATCTATGGCCCCGACAATGGCTCTGAAGCATCAGTAGCCTAACTGTGCTGTGTATTGATATAGCCATGGTGGCGCTGTCTGTGGTGCTAAAGGAGCAGACACATGTATAATTGCACCTTTTTCTCTCAGTCCAGCCCTTCTGTCAATTTCATCTTGGATCTATAACATTCTCTAAACAATATACTATAAAAAATATTCATTTCTACAGCATACTATTGTAGCATGTTGTCACCTTCATGAGCAAAGTAACAAGCAGCAACGTGCAGTCACGAGAGGATCACAAAGACACACTACTGCCTGTAGTATTCCTATTATATTTCTATGATCAGCTGCATCTGTGCTGCTGAAAATACACCCACGGACCAATGGGGGTTCAGGTTAACCTCATCCTAAGCCTCCCATTGGGCCATCCTCCCTGGCAAAAAATAACAGATCACGACTGATACTAATCACCAATTAAGCTGAGTAAAACTTACTGTTTTTGGTAGGAAATATTTGTTGAACATGAGTTAATCATAGGACTAAGACACTAATAATCTTATCTTTAACCCTTCCAGCCTCACACACACCCCTAGTTCAGTTATGGATTTTAAAAATGCAAGCACAACTGGGAATTACATGCTTCATAGATACATAGAAATCTCTTTGTATTTAAATTTGTTGTATATAATTTCTCTGTTTACATAGGGCTGCCTGGTCCAATTAGCCATGTTAACAGGAGCTCCCGTCACAGCCTGGCTGATTCATTTTGCATTACATTTTCCAGAATTCCTTTTGACAAAACCCAGAAAACAGGAGTGAACTCAGATTGCTCACAATCTAAAGTGCATCTGTGGCAATTAAATACAACTACCATGTGAACTAACGCTGAGGCATGTCTACATCCGTAGCTGCAACCCTACAGTAAAGCAAAATGCAAAAACGGTACACTTTGTGTTTTCTATATAATTGCCGAGTCTGGAGAGAAGCTCTTTCTCTTTGATTCCTTTGGAGCGGCACCTGACAAAACATTTACTACTGGTGTTTTAGATAGCTGAGTTTTTTTTTTCAGCTTTCAGACACCATTGTAGCGCAGCTTGAAACACTGAAACACATGACATTCAGTTGTCCTTGTGTAGCCAGTTATTCAAGGAATTAATAAGAATAAACAACTTAAAAACAAACTATCAGAACAGTTTTATTGACAGTGTTAGCACAGATGGATTTAGGATTTTAGAGTAAAAACATGGCTTGAACTGTAAGATACAGTCGGTGACAGCTGATGACCAATGCAAAGTACAACCAAATAAACTCAACACAAAACAGAAAATAAACTATAGTGCTGGTGCCCTTCTCTACTTCCCCAAACTGGGGGTGTGCTGACAATGGATAAGTACCTCATACAACCCCACACCAAATACTTTGAACAATCCCTTCAAAGAAAGACTTGTGAAATACATTTTAAATGTTTTGAATGAATGTAAGGTAAAATAAACACTAAATTAGATTATAAAGAGAAAGAAAAGCAGAATATAACAATTTTGGTTCATGTGTTAAAGCACTAAATACACCAACAGGAACTGTTTTTCTTTTTTTTTTTCCCTGTATAAATCTGCTTGACTTCTCTGGATTGGGTACAGTAGATAATATGTTGGACAATCAACACCACAACTCTCTGCATCTCTCTCCCTCCCTCGTTCTCTCCAACCATCAGCTGCATCATCCACCTTTCATCAGGCCAGACCATTGATCCTCCACACGGCAGGGGGTCCTTTCAGTATGCAGCCTAATGTTCTCATTATGTGTCCTGCATGGTCCCAGTGCTGATGACTGGCTGATTACCATCTCATTAAGAGACATGGCCAGGCAGGGGAGAGAAGGACCTGTCACAGTTTAAGGAGCTCATCAGAGCACAGAAATAATACATGCTGGAGACTAGCTTCATGTCTGATGATACCTGAAGGAAAATGACTTCTTTATCAGAGAAAATGGCAAGGAAGGACTTTAGAATGAATGACTGTAAAATATGAGGTGGAAATATTAAGGCTGGAACATTTCTGATACACAAATTGATCCTTTTAAATATTGATTCAGCTTGGAATAATGTTTGGTGTAACCACACTGGCCACACAAAGTGATTAATGGCATTTTGATTTATTATCAGTGCCATGTACTGATCTGAAAGATGGGAAAGATTCACTCAATCATCAGTCAGAAAGTGAATACTGTACAATTAAAAACTCAGAGTTGCTCAGTTTGATTTGATACTTCATATGAATTGATGCACTTACGTTTCAAAGTCAGGAATGACTGAATGAATATATGCAGTAAGAATAGGCAGGAGTCAGTGAGCCGTTAAAAGGACAGTTCAGAGCAGATGTGGGGTTGTATGAGGTACTTATTGATAGTCGGAGTATTACCTATGGCGGTTGGCAGGCCCCAGTTTAGAGAAGCAGAGACGGGTACCAGCATGGAAACTATGCAATGTACTGCTGTGGACGTAGTCAGCAACAAAAGGTATTTTAGTCACCTAAAAAAATCAATATGGTTTAAGTGTATGCTATATTTAGAATATTTTCACAGTTTTTCTTTGCCGACAGACAACCTTTTCAAATTGGATTGTTATTAATGCCAAACCAAGCTCCATGGGCAAAATCAGCAATTTTACCTCGCTGAACACGGGAGTTGCTGGTCTACTGCTGACTCAATGTGTTATTTTGTGACTTTGGTCTTTTGAATAGATTGTTCAGATTCACTGAAGTCACACATTAACACAAACAAACTAACATATCGAGGCAGCTGTAGACCAGCAACTCCCACATTCTGAAAGGTAAAAATGGCTGATTTTGCCTTTGGTGTCTGGTTGGTTTGGAGAGAGCATTATTTGGCTCACACAATGATGGTTTCCAGGTTGTCTGACCCCACGTTAAATAATCCAAACTATACCTTTAACTTTTAAACTTTGAGGTCTGATTCTGAATGTATTTTCATGTTTAAACTCCAAACTTTTACCCCAGACCCTGTCAGCCATGATATCCTGAATAAACAATGACAGTGTACGTTATCATTCAGAAATAGTATTTTTCTACAGTGTCGCTCTTCTTAGCCCTGATTTTATTTATTTTTTTAAAATGTGCTGGTTAATGATGAACCTTGATTCAGCTAGTTTATGGACAGATTTTCTTTGACACTGGCATGTTTGTGTGTGTCTGTGTGTGTGCAAGTGTATCTTTATTCCAGCATCCACGTGTGTTGGGGGGAGGACTGAAAATCCCAAGGTAATCTGAAGCACAAAGGCAATGTCATTATAGACATGGGGGGACATTATTCTAAAATGGCAAGTGATGCAGTGCTGAGACAGTAGATAAGGTGAAGAGAAAATGTGGAGGAAAGAGGAGAGGAGAGAGTGAACGCTTGAATTTGTCATGGACAGATAAAAACAGGCTAGGGCCAAGCTTGAGGACGCCGTGATAGGGGTGCTGTTGTTTTTTTTTCCACTCTTCCCTCTTCCTTTCTTCCCTCCCTCCCTCCCTCTCTCGCTATACCCTCCTCACTCCCTTTTTGAGGTTTATCTGACATACGATGAATGCAGCAATTTTATCTGAATAGACAAAGGAGCGGTGACATGCAGCCTCACTCTGACGACTGACCTTGAAGGAGACGAAAGGAAGGAAGGAAAGAGGGAGGAGGGAAGGAAGAAGAGGGAAATGGCCATGGTCGTTACTGCTTCTGTCTGTTTGCAACAACTCTCTGACTATCATAATATCATCCTTCCAGTACCGCTAGTGCAATGCGCACATGCCTGTGTAGACATTTTTAAATTAGCTGAAGACCATTTATATGTATAATTGTATATATTGTATTTACAAATACTTAAAAACGTTAAAGTTTAGCTCTTTGTTGATTTAAAATGATAGGTCTTTGCTTTTGTGGTGTATTCAGCACACTGGCATACTTGTAAAAAAAATGGTAAATACAGTGTTAGAATGGAAAAGTCCACCTTAAATTAGTTAAATGAATGCAGTGAAAGGGCTCTGTCTACTGCGCCGTGCGAAGGACGCACAGAGCATCACAGCTGTCATTGTTATTTTCTGACCGATGGAGTTGTCATTTTCAGGATAACGCCCACGTCGTACAGCTAGCAAATGCACTTGCCCTCATCTCTGTGCCCATTGATGTGTTGGTCTTAAAATGAGGTGTGGTCATGCGCATTGTCGGTGTATTGTTATCTTGAGACAGCAGAAAGCGATGATACTATTGATCAACAAAAACCTGGTATGGCACAGTGTTGCTATTGAAAGGACATATTATACAGGCAGTAAGATGTGCCTATAGGCAGGTTCATTACAATTAATCTACGTGCCATAAAAATGAACATTCTGATTCATAGTGGATGGGTTTCTGATGGGTGAAATAGAGTGAAGCTGTGTGAACAGCAGCTTTTACTTCATTTACGGTTTGGATGCAATAGATTCGGTCAGGATCTCATCTTAATTAATGTTCAATGTTCCTCTATGCAACCAAAACATCACACACAGTCCAAGTTCCTACAGTGAAATTGTTTGGGATAATAAATGGAGTATAATTGCAGTTTTTAGTTTTGCTGCTTAAATATTAATGACATTTGCTGCAGTGGCATTATTGTGGGCATTGAAATGTTTAACTGAAAGCAGCCTCTCTACATCAAATAATCTTCTCAATTATGTTGAGCAGTGTCAGCTTTCCAGGTGATTTCTTTATTGTGTGTTGTACAGTCTTGTATGGTATGAGTGTTTTCTTTAACAATTCACTTTAACAATTAGAGAGGCTGCTTTCAGTACTTAACTTACTGTAGGAACCTTTCCATGTGTCATTCTGATGTGCCTTGTGGAGACACTTCAGCCTGTTTCACCCACCTGCAACCCATCCGGTATTGATCATAATGTTAATTTTTTATTACCAGGCCTGCCCGCCGAACCTGCAGATTAACCACAATGCCTGGATCACTACAAGTGGGTCATTTTTAGCATCCCTGTTCGCCTCTCCAACTTGCGGAATCCATCATTACAATATCAATGCATTAGTCGCAGGCACACCTGGCTTTTAAATGGATTGGGAGATGAAACTCTGGTTGGTTTAATTCATGTGATGCCAAAACACTCCTACGATTAATTAAAAGACTAAATACAACCCCTTTGCACCTTGTGCCATTTAAAAAGCAAAAGTGGAGGTGGACACATTGCTGCATGAGTTACTGATCAGATTGACCTGACGTCACAGCGACAGTGTGTGTGTGACTGTGATGTTACAATATCTACAAACAAAATCCTTCCTGCAGAATTTAAAGCAGAGGACTTATTTGTACACTCAATATTTAACATCACACCAGAAAATTGTAGAAGAGTGCATTTTTCCACCAACAGCAGGCTCAACAGTCCATAATGTAGCAGAGACACAAGATGTGTTGCATTGTGGGTTTGAGGAAACGGCTCACTTTCCTTGACTGGAAAAACATTTGCTCTCTTGCTCTTATTATTCTTATCGCTCGCGCTAATGCTTTCTCCACCTACACGTTAAAACCAGCAGCTGGATGCAACAAGTTCAGGCACGTTCTCGGGGGGCTGCTGGGAGTCATCCTGCGAGATGTAGAAAGTCACTATGATGTTGAGATAGGTGAACGGGGTTATTGTATGACAGGCACATCAAGAAGTCAATTACAGCATTTCATCTCAAAATAAAACCTGGAACACAGCGAAGAACACAAATTGCTATGTGTGAATAAAATTCTTTTACTTTCTCCCCTGTCATCAAAGTAGATTAAGTATTTCTATGAATTTCTTTCTTTCTTTGCTCAATCAATCAGATCCATGTGAAGAAATATTGATTCATCTTTTGTGAAATAAATACTGAAACAGTAATGGGACACCAGCAGAGTTATCTAATAGAGCTTCATTTTGTCTAATGCAAACCTCAGTCTTCCTGCTGATGGTCGTACTCTATGATTGTGTGTAATTAATTGCATTTCTTTCCACTCCCATCTCTCATAGTTACACTAGAAGAAAATACTGCCAACATTTACCAATTAATTAGTTGATTAATGGCTGTTTGGCTCCACAACCAGACATTACACATCGTCACATACAGATGCACATACAGTGCAACAGACAAAGAGTGTACTTGTCAATACCACAAAACCACAGCAAATATCATCAAGCAGAGCCCAGATACACATTTATTTCTTTGTTCTTAGTTGCAGTGGCATGTTATGTACTTAACTTTCTGCACATAAAGAATGATTTATTGGCAGTGTCGTGTTTCGTGAACACCATGAAACACGGAAGATTGTAGACAGATGACCGTACTGTTCACTGTTATATGAGGATTGTGTCCATAAGTGAATGTGCGCAGCATCAACCTTTACAACCTTTGAGGACTTCTAACCCAAGGTAGCAGCTGCCTGATGTCACCTGGAGTGCATGTGTTGAGCTTAACGCACTTTGGCACACCTAAACTTTGTAGTCTAGGGCTGCACATTGAAGTGGAACAGGGTTATACGTGGCCCACAGCTGGCGTCTCCACTTGTGATGGGACATTACCCGCAGCACAGACTGGAGTTCTGACCAAATCAATTAACAGATGTGTTCTGACATAAACATCAGGGTACGTCCCAGATATGATGCATGAGTGGATTTGTCTGAACTCTCCCGAACTGCATGTTAGTAATTTTAAATGTCAGTAATTCTCTGTGTCACTGGGCTCAATCTGGAACAGGAAAGGAGTAATTTCACTAATTGGGCTAAAGATCAAATATTATTTCAGTGACAATATGGAAAATAAAGCAAGACAACTCCCGTGATTGGAGGAAACATTCATGGTAAAACAAAAATCACCAAGGACTTTCAGGTCTAGTTTACACTCATAGAATTCTTTTTTTTTAATGTATCACCTCTTTACAAAGATAAGTATGAATACATGAAGTCAGTTCACAGAAAATCCGACTGAGAAATGTAAACATTGCCCAACAATTTGGGTAACTTTAAAGCTAGACTTAAGTCATTTTACATAAATCAAATGAATTTAAATGTAGTTTGCAGCAATTGTCATACTTATTCTTATTTAAAAAATGTTCAGACTATTCTGAATGATACTGATATTGATCATTATCTTTCTCCACTCACGAGTGAAATTTGGACAATTCATTATTTTGTAATCGTACAGAATGTTTTTTTTTTTTTTAGCATCTTACAACTCCCATGGTTTCTTGACAGTGCACAAAAGAGCTCAAAATGAATTGAATATCCTGGCAGATGTTATGTAGGCCTATGTGTGGGACAATGTCTGGTAATTGTGTTTTCCAGACTTTATTAGGGTGAAACTTTGAATTATCTGGTCTGTGTTTGTTAATATATTTAAATGATTACGTTATGAGGTTTAAATTATGTATAAATGTATATAATCCACTGTTAAGACACACCCAAAACAATGAAATAATTGGCACAGGGTAAACACATTTTAAGAATTAAACCCAGTGGTACCCCGTGTACTTACTGGTGGAGCAAAGTTTTCTCAAGATGACACCAGAACCAACTAAACAACTAACTTTGAGCCATATTCCAACTTACCCCTTGAGGCTGGGCCAAGATGATATGATTCATGCTAGACACATGTTAGTACTCAAGTAAGACAGAATACAAACAGAACAGTTGTGTGAGTCTGCAATAATTGTGCCCCTCAAAATTGAATTTTCATTGCTGTCCCTTTGACAGAGGCCAGACTGAAATTGATAAAAGATGTCATTTCAGCCACTTAAAAAAGTTACTCAGCAACTACTTTTCCAAGGACTTGACAATAAAGGATAACTTTTAAAAAGGAAATCAATGAATGGACATGCAGGTTAAGGACAGGTTTCTTTAAAAGAGTCTTGCTTCAAAAACTCAGGCCATAAAAAAGGGATTTATTAACAATGGGAATAATAGAAAGACCATTTGTTCTCATTACTTATTTAATAGACTCTGAGGTAGATGATACTTATAAAGAAAAATAGAAATGTCCCTGAAAGTTTATAAAGAAATTGCGGGAAACCTTAAGCCAACACATGCGCCAGAATGAATGTAACTCTGATCATAGTTCTCATATAACAATCTTGTCAGTTAAGAATCAAAACAGTTGCCATAGTTCACGGTACAATTGAGGTGTAAGATGTAGAAGATTTACAGAGGGAAGGGATTATTTTTTATTTGTAGTAAATTAAACAAGCAAACAGCTAATGTTTTACATATTTTCTCCAGTTTCTGGTGTTCAGTAACATAGGTAAATAATTAGAGCCTCTGGAAACTCAAATCTGCAATAGCTTTCGAACCATGTAGTTTAGGGTCTCAAGTACGTAATAGTAAGCATCTAAAGTATTAGTATTAGTATTAGATTTAATCCAAATCCATTACATCTGTGTCAGAACTCCTAAGGAGCTATCAAAAGTTATCAGTCACACCCAGACTTCTTGAGAAATGGTCAGAACAGCAAAATGTGCTGTTTTTGAGCTTTTCTAATAGTTATGACTATTTATTTTTATGAAATTCTTTGTGGACACTTGATGAGAAACTAAAGTTAACATATATGCATTTTACAGTTGAAAGCCCTTCAACTTTAAAGTTAACTTCACTCGACACTCAGTCCTTCTGTAATTCTTCTCAGGCATTCAAGATTGTCGTTAGCCAGGTTTTCATCCAAATGTATTACAACTTTGAACCAAATTTCAAGTAAATCTGCAAAATTAAATACAAATGAATGCTTGTTTTCTACCACTACTGTGATTATTACGAGCTGGTTCATCATGATAAGTAGTAGATAGCACCAATTTTCCAGTCAGAAAACCATTATACCATTGCAGAAAAATAGGGCGCAACAAGATGGTGTGATTAAAAGAGCACAAGTTGAGCCATGGGAGCAGTGAGGAGCAGAAACTGCTGATCAGTCATGAGACATGAATGTTTGTTACGTCAGAACTTAATGCTATTTCAAAAAAGGCAAAAACCACCTGAAGGAAGCAAAAAAAAAAAGTGCTGCATTTTTTTTAAATTTGCTGTTACCATCAGCTTTTTCTAATGTGATATTTTAAAATGTGCATTAAATTTGGTTGATGGAAACATGACTGTTGATCTTAGCACAAGATTAATATGAGAACAATTCTCTACTCTTTTTCTAGAAATTGAAACAATGTGTTAATTTAAGCACTGCATCTGCAAATCCATACTGAAGTGTGCTCGCACACCTTACATTTTACATTTCATGGAAAAGAATAATGTTGCCAGGTTGTCCACTGGGGAAAAACATACTGCAGAGAGGCTCAGAGTCACACATGTGTTCACAGTGAAAATGTCACCTTTTGGGTGGTATGTACTTCCCAAGCTCTCACTGTAGCTGAAAAATGTCAACTTTTTTCCTCCCCTCCTTCTTGTAGCTTTAACGTTCTTCTTTTGATGAGCAAAGTCTGCAAAGTCTGCAAAGAATGCAGAGTGGCATCTTTTTTGCCAAAAAGTAAACTTGTTAAATTTAGCCTTTTCTGGGATATCAGGCAAGATCAAATATGCTGTTGCGTTAACATCTGAGGACTGGAGTAAAAAAGGCCCTTAATCCATTTTAAGCCCCTCTACATACTGATATTCTGCTGATATTCTGCTTTTGTGTGGACTTTTCCTTTGGACATATGACAGATGTGGTAGTTTAATATATTCTTTTAAGTTTATATACAATTATGCGTTATAGAGTCATAAGCCCCATTCACAGAGGACAAGTATTACCTGTAGACATCTAGTAATTTGTAATAACTCCGGAGGTTGTCTGTCATCTTACACTAATGCAGATCTGCCATGTCCTTAATTTGTAAAGTAAAACTTCCACTGAAAATTACCTACAATGTTTTGCCGAGCACAGAGGTCCTGTGGTAATATTAGTCCTGCACAAATTGGCATCTCTTTTTTCTGCCTTTTTCCTGGTAAAGAATTATGGAGGCTGCGTTGACAATTATTAAAGAAGGTTTTGACAGCATTTTGGGTACTAATCTAGGAAGCTCATGTGAGAAATTATTACCTTTTCCCCATTCATATTATTAATTGATGTACTCACAATTAATTCAGCTATTTCACTTGCTTATGGTTCTCACATCATTAAGGACACTGTTATTCACAGTCTTTTCCATCCAGTAATATAAGGATGATGAGCACCAGGTAGTGAGCCTTGGTCTGGACAAATAACATCCTGCTCAACAAGTTGACCGGTTGAACGTGATGTTAAGTGTGTCACAAAGGCCGTCTCTGCAGCAGGTGTGTGACTCTATCCAGACAGTGATCTTTTAATCTGCTAATGTGAAGGGAAGAATAATCCCACATCTGGAAGTTTTACTACTCTGTAATTGCGGCGCAGCCCCCTGAGCCTCGGAGAAAAAGAATGACCTGCATTCAGCTTCCAAACACAGACAGACGCGATAACATTTAGAGGGGATGAAATTTGTGTTAATTTCAGATGACTTGCCTTTTCCAAACCAATTTGGCTTTCGCTCTGTTTGTTGACGTTGCTTTTAATGTGACGACTGTGACACACATTTCCACAACAGATGGATTAATGTTTTTCTTTCTGTCTCTTTTTTCCTCTCTTTTTCATTCCCCCTCTTCTCTTTCTCTCTTGCAGGATTTCATCTAGACAGGTGCTTCCTGTCCGGACTTTGACGTAAAATTAAACACAAGTCCAGATGTGAAGTGTGTGTGTCCGTGTGTGTGCATGCGTGTGCATGTCTAAGGCAGACAGGAGGAGAAGCATGTTTTCTTGTGCACGGCCTGGTCATTTGTAACACAGCTGGAAGAAGGAGGAATGAAAAGAAATAAAGTAAGACAGACAGAAGAAGAGAGAGGGCAATAAAGAGTGTGGCCATGAAAGAAAATTTGTGACAAATGCAATCCCATGATTCGAACAAGTTAACTTTCCCTGAACCTATTATCTTTAAAATGCAAGGAGAGCACAGGGACATGAACTGTCTCTACTTTGAGTGTGTACTCCTTTCTTTTTGTGTGTTTTCCTTCTTATAAACACAATAAGTTAGCCTACTTACATATCCACATGGAATAGCGACATTCTGAATGAAGCAGCTTAAACCATAGTAGCATTCCTGAGCATATAGTTGTGTGTCTGTGTATGTATCACATACAAAAAATGTTCATTCCTTTTATTTAATGTCAGCTTCAAGCTGCTTCCAGGTTAATGGCGTCACAATGCAGCTTTGAAAGAGCGATTAAATACAGTGGTGTAAAGGATGCGCTTTCCCGTTCTTACTTTGCTTTTCTTGTCCTTGTCCTGAATAGAGAGACAGGAGGAGAGAAAGAGAGGGAGAAACGGAAAGGTCATGAGTGATGGATGCTTTGTGTGTGTCTGTCATTCCCAATTACTGAACTTTGCCTTTTAAAGCGTCGCTCAGATGCATTTCTCATTTCTGCCTTTCTGACTGATGAAGAGCAGGCTCTGACTGGGGGCACTGTGTGTTTTAAACACCGCTTCACTAGTCATTCACTATTTACTTCAGATACAATACACTGCAGCAGCCGCTCCCGCTCCTGCGCCGTTCTCCCACTACAACTTCCTCGATTTGTATTCATTCTCATGTTCTGTTATCAAATGTATAGTTTCCCGGCGCTCAGGTCTGTTATGGTGCGATGCAAAGAAAAATGAGATTACATATCATGTTTTTTTAAAGAAGTGTTCAAAGCTACAAAAATACACCGCAGGGAACAGAGTCTTTGGGGTGGGGTGGGGTGGGGGGCTGCACTTTGATACTGAGCAGTGCAGAAGCATACAATACCTACAGTCAGGGCTTCCAGCACACACCTAGCACTGTATCCAGTCTCTTTAAAGCTTATCACCATTACGGTTATTAATTCCTAACATTTCTAAAGGCTTTTGAGATGGCTAACAGCATATGAAAACATGAAAAAAGTTATGTAAACCTGAATGTTTGCGCATGTGTTTTGGCACGTGTGCAAAAAGAGATCTTGCAAATGGCTCACTGATCAAAACTCTTCCCAATTTCTTCTCATATCAGAGACTGTTAGACATACCAATAAGACATGCCAATTTACTGACACAGTAACTAGGTTTTGAGGCATAAATGAAATGTTTTCAGTGAGTTACACCTTTTGCAGACATGTAATAGAGTTATCATGTCTCATGAAACAGTTGTGACAGTTACACTTAAAATTTAGAGAATGTTAAGAAAAAAATGAGCCCAAACAATTGAGAAAAACTGCAAACTACAGTATGTGGATTGGGGCTGGTCAAAATGGATAAGATAAAATGTCACAGTATTTTTGACAAAATAACCAGAAATCAATATTGCGAGACTATTGTTGGGATCAGTGTTGGTGCTTTCACAAAATATTAACACAATGAGATTGTTGAGAAATAATCATCAGTAATGTGGATATAATAACTAAAGACAAATAACAGAACATCACAGTCCCATCACTTTACTGTAACGCAGCCTTTAAAACCAGGAAAAGACAATACTATATCACAATACAGTACCCAAAATCTAATATCCAATATCTAGTATCATATAACTATATTGATATAATATCGATATATTGTCCAGCCTAAGCACCTATCCTCATTTTTGTACACATTACATGTATTTTTTTTTCACAATACCTACTTGATGAAAGTGTTTCAAAAGCTTTCACTGGCTTATATTTAACACAATGTTGCAGCAAACTATGCCTCCTTATACACTGGGTATTCTGAACAACAGTTTGTGTTGAATTCTTCTCATAATATTTTCCTTTTCATTGCACAGATCTCTGGCGAAGGTACATTGACAACATATTCCTCTTTTGGTTGGGCATTACAAAAGAACTGTTGGAATTCACATGCTTTGTAAATGCAAGCGTCATTTTCAGTTTTCGGTCATTCATTGGTTACAGGTCTCTGCAGAAAACTTTCCATCCCACCTCCCTCAAGAGTCTTCTAATTAGTTATCCAAAATCTATGACGATATCTGGTATCTTATCACGATTTCGATACAATATGGATATATTGCCCAGCCTCAGCACCTACCATATTTTTTGTACATTTTACATATATTTTTTCACTATCTGTTTGATAAATATGTTTCAAAAGCTTTCACTGCCCTATATTTAACACAGTGTGGCCCGTGCAGCTGCCACATGTGGTCCTCTGTTATTTTTAAGGGAAAAGAAAGAGCGAGTGGAGGGACAGGTGCTATGGCAGGCAGCTAGGTTAATCTCCTCTGTGCACTGTCAGCCTCCTCGCAAAACTTTAAAAAGTGTCATGTTGACTAGCTGTAACACTGTGACACTCTACAGACATAGGAAGAGGAGGTGGGAGGGAGGGAGGAAGCAGAGATTGAGACAGAGCAGGAGGGATGGAGAGAGAACTGTTGACAAAAAAAAAAAAAAAAATCCAAATATATACAGCAGAATTCTCCAACACCTTCCTCGTTCTCGCTTTTCTCTCACCCACTGACTATATTAAAATCATTCCCTGTTAATACATCTATTTTCTGCTCGTGAAAACCTCCCTAAGTGTCACGATAAAGGTGGAGGTGGTTTGTGAGGTCGGCCCGAGGAGAGCTTTACGAGACAAGCTGCACTGATATATGGCTCACGGAGACTCCATTAAAACCCTGGACCTGCGCCATTTGGGAAAATGGAGGTCACTCATGCTAGGGTCATGTGACATCTATAAAATCAAACTTTTTCTTAATATCTGGTCATATATCACCTGGTTTTTTTTTTGTTTTTTTATCCTTTTTGCCTTTTTTTCTGCTAATGCTTGAATTTTAAACAATAGGTCCAGGGTCGAAGATGATCGTTTTTCAAGAGGTAGAGGAGGGGGCTGCGGAGGTGTGTGTTTGTGTGCATGTGCATGAGCTTGGTAAGGGGACTAGGGTGATGCTCAGTTTTTTGATAAATGTGGCGTATCAGAACAGCAGAGGAGCATAAGGGGAACAACCTGCAGTTGCACTTTATTTTACAGTACACTGATAAGACATAACAAGCTGTTCTTTTCATCAAATTAGTCAAATAACAGAATTTTTTTTTTTTTTTATTAGACAGTATTAGACCCTTATTTGACTTTCTTAGAAGGAAATTATGGACATTTACAACAGAACTGTATTGTAAACTAAAATGAATTTACCCACAGACAAAATAATCCTCTACCTCTATAATTTTGATCTGGTTCACATATTGGTTTTAAATGGGGAAGCAGTAGATTAATATAGGTCTTACACTCTCATATGAAGAGCAAATTCTTTCTAGTTTTTGTCTCATTTGATATAAAGTATGGCTTGGTAGGCCTATTAGTTTACTGTAAAATATTTGTAGTTCTTGGAAAGACAAGAACAGGTGTGTAGAGGCATGGTCGGGAGTCACCCCTCCACCCCCCTTCTGTATCCGTCTCTCCTTCCCTCTCTTCCATCACTCTCTTTCCCTCTGTTTGTCATGCTCAGCTTCTCATTTCATCCCTCTCTGCAGGTAACCTAATTAAAGTGACTTCACGCCTTCTCCCTCACCTTACACATATAATTGTCTCCGTCTCTTGCACTCGTTCTGCCTTTCTGTTTTTCCCCACTCTCACTCTTTGTTAGAATCTTAAACTTGTCTTAAACTTATCCCCCTTCCCTTTTACTGCGTCTCCTGTCTCCCCTCATACTGTATACCCTTAAAACCCAAGAAACATGTCATTTCCCATCTCTCCCTGCCTCTCCCTCTCTGGTTCTCCCTTCCCTTATCTTCATGTCTCTTTAAGCCAAGAGTGTGTGTCCTGTCTGTCTTACCCATGGCTCCCAGCTCCCTAGGGCAGCATTTCCAGGCTTCATTTGTTTGAGGGCTTTCTAATCTGGGGACTGGGACAACCTCAGTCCACCGTGCCCTCGTCAATCATCCCCGCAGAGGAGCAGAGAGGAGGTGAAGAAGGAGTAGAGAGGAGGAAGAAGACTGGAGGTGATGGCGTGATTAGTTATCTGTCCTCGCTCTCGCCCACCCGCCCCATCGCCGGCTACTACCACTCCCTCCATCTCTCACTCCTTCTGCCTTTCGCCCCTATCGCTGTCTCTCCATCTATCGTACCTTCTTATCTCTCCTTCTCCTTCTACTCTCTCCTGCATCCCGAGCGCCGGCCTGTAGCGCCAGCCATCCCTCTGTCCGTCTGTCTATTTATCTGTCTGTCTGATTGTCTGACCTCAGCCCCGACGGTGGTCCCTTTTGTGTCTGCGGACAAATGAGGATGACCTTTTATTGTAAAACAGACACCTACGGGGAGGGATGAAACCGCCAGTGTTTAAATTAACAACAGAGAGAAGAAGAGGGAGAGGGAGGCCGTTTCAAACAGAGAGAGGGAGTTGGTGAGTGTAAAGTTTTTGAAGTTCTAATAATTATAGAACAGTGTTTGCGTCAAACTAGCATGGCCACTGTTCGATAATAAAGTCCCCTACCTGGCTGGCAGCTATTGATGAACAGTGGTGGAACAGTGAGGAGCGGACCTCTTGAACGCACCCCGGACCCATCAGTATGGGTGCATGAATTATAAATGGCATTGACTGTGGAGGCCATAAGAGTAGACAGAGTATTATTGCACATGAAGGTCCATTCTGATTTTGATTATTTTTATTCCAGGGGGCTCACAAAAGGCCGTTGGTGAATATTCTAAAAGGGCACAGGGCTGAGATGGGCTTGATGGCAGGCTTTGATTTCTGGCTAATAGCCACTTCAAACAGGCTTGGACGGCCTGGAGACAGGGGAGGAAGGTGACACCAGGGCTAAAGGACAGAGGGACACGGGACGCACAAAAGAGGAGAGGCCACGCGGACCACACGCACACACTCGGAAGACATGTTTGGTTTTACAGTTCAAGCGTTTTCAGATCCAGGGCTGCGAGTTCAACTGGACAACACACAGCAACTAATCACATATGAGACACAGACATGTAAATACATATATATGTCAGAGAAAATATCCACACACTGCACTGATAGCTCCCAGAAAATTTAATTTGATCTAACAGAGATCTTTGTCGGGCATTGTCAAACAACCATCATAAAGCAGAGCAGGCAATATATAGACACAAACACATTAATCATTGATACTCTGATACTCCATATAGGGGACATTTCCTCTATGGAAATGGCAAAAATAGAAGAAAACATTAAGAATAATACTGTATAAGACCATGTAATACATTAAAAAAAAATCTGTCAAATGCAGCACGAGTCACATAAATCATTCAGAGGAAACAATTATCAGAGAAACTTCTATATAAGAAAATACATAGAAAAAGTAGTAAATAATATATATTTTGGAAACTAGCAATATGCTTAAATTTGTAGTGATACCTACAACAGGAAAATTAAAACACAAAACAGAATAAAAAAAGAGGGATACATCAACAGATATTAACTCCTGTGAGTAAGGCTTGGTATCAGAAACCAGTACTGATATGAATACCCTGACTTGGATACCAGTTTGTGAAAGATTTTTCCAATTGCAGTTTTATAAAAATCAATAAATAGATAATTACATTATATATTAGGCTGTGTGATTAGTCACTTTAAAGGAAGAAGCTGTTCTATGACCTGGGAGCTACTGTTTTTGCTCTGTGTACTTTACACAGGGATCAACTGTGTCTGTGATGTTTGCATTACTGGGAAATAGTGGCAGAATGAGAGCTCTTACTTTCTAAGTGCCAAAAAGCAGCTAGCCCGGGACTGACCGTCTTCAGGTGTTTCTCTCCTTTTACCTGTCAGCTGTAAGTAACACCATCTCAGAAAAGCTATCTGCCTCGACTCAAGATTATCCATTCCTGTAGTGGTGACGAGAGGACGTGCCAAGACTTCCATCTGAGTGGACATTTAGGTGAACAGGCTCATTGACAAGCTAACAGGCTGGTTGCACTGGCACAAGTTCACTTAATAATCCGTGCAGATCATTGATGCAGTTAATTAGCTGGTGGTTAAAAGAACAGATTTGTAGGTATCAAAATGTGGGACCAAATGACACGGTGGTTTTCAATACTCAGTCGGATCAAAGCAATTGGGTCGGTGCCACAAAGATATAGGGGTTTGGTATCCAACCCTACTGGGAGACGCACTGATTCTCAGGATTGCCTGTAGAAAAAATAATTAACTATTATTAATTAATTAACCAAACTAGTTCTTACTTTTCATTTACAAAGATTCTTTTTATTTGCAGTTAAAAGGCACAGCCAGAGGCAGCACCATGGCCCCAAACTATGCTTTCTTATATGTTGGGTATTCCTGAAGGGGATGAATAAAGTATCTTTCTATCTATTTGTATCTATCTTTAACAACAGCTGGTGTTGAATTCTTCCTGTAATCTTTTTCATCATGCAGGTCTTTGGTAAAGGTACGTTGGTGACATGCCTCTTCTTTGGTTGGGTTTCATAAAAGAATTGTTGAATTTCACACGCTTTGTAAATGCAATCAGTCCTCATTTCCAATTTACAGTCATTCATGATTACGTGCAAATCAATTTTCTGCACATTTTGATCATCAAAGAACAAGACAAATTGCTAAAAGATCTCTGTAGGAAGCTGACAGACAAGAACACATTATTACATGGCAAGAGTTTCCATCCCACCTCTCTCAAAAATGTCTTCTGATTAGTTAGTTTAATAGAATATGCTGCATTTGTGGCTCAGATGAGTTGTATAATAAACATAGCATTGACATGGTTAATAGGAATAGGCAGTATGAGGAAACCTGGATGGTGCACAAAGGCCACAATGCAACTTTGCTTATAAATGTCACTCAACTACATTCAACCAAAACATCCAGCATTAAAGGGACATTTCACCCCAAAATCAAAAACTGCAGTACTTTCTTCCTATCAGAAAGAAGAGAATAAGGTGCATGGGCAAGTTTAGGAGGATGTGATATCTGAGACAAGGCACAGGTTTGCCTCAGGATCTATAAAACACACACACACACATGTATGTGTTCACACATGCACACACACACAAAAACTGACTTCATAACTTTGTGGATTAGGATGCGTAGGCTTAGGATACATTTTACCTCTCATCTCTTCCCAATCTCTCTCTCTCTTTCTCTCTCTCTCTCTCTCTCTCTCTCTCTCTCTCTCTCTCTCTCTCTCTCTCACACACACACATTCATAAACATGGAAGGAATCATGCAGACCGTCCTGTTGCCTCGGTGATCTGGAGTCCTTTGTCTGCTTTGGCCCGTCTGATGTAAAGGCTTCTGGGTAGGGAGACAAAGTCTGGATTATAGGCTGAATTTAATATAGCAAAATTAATCTACCCCACTGCAACACACACAGCACAAACTCTCACACACTCATGCACTCTCACCTACACACACACACACACACACACACACACACACACAAATACCCAACCCAGTATAAATCTTCCTTAAGGTCCAGCTCCACCCCCTCTTCATCATAACTGCCTCTCATTCATTAGCTGCACAGAAACACACCAATATTGCACACACAGAAATGTGTTCACAACACACACACACACACATGCACCAGCTGGGATAGCCACACGACTGAGATAGCCCCCACGCCACAGTCCCACTCTCTCTCTTTTAATTACAAAGAATGGGCCTGGGTAGGTCACACAAAACAAATCAATATCTCTAAAAGAAATATTCAAATGTGACCTAGAAAACAGAGCTTGCGCCCCCATTTTATCATTGATTTTTGACGCAAGGCGATTTAGTCTTTGAGAGATTTTTTTTGTTTTTTTGCCGTTTTTTTTTTTGCTGCGTGCCACACAGCACATAAATATTTACTCCAATGATAAAGCACAAGTGTGTGAGAATGAATATTGAATTTGGAGGTAAGCATGTGTGTATGATCCAATATCCATCCAAAGAGCCTGCACATTGTCTCAGTCAGAAAGGCAATATGAATATAAGCATATTTGTTAGAGGCAGGGTCAATATCATAAGGCTGGTATGGTTTGCGCCTCTGAGGCTGCTTAGAGAGATAGTTTGAAATCAATGGTGTGTCTGGCACCCAGCTCATTGTCTGATTACTCTTTTGTTTCTTACAGCTACCACATTCATTTATTTTTTCAGATTCAATCAAGGTGGTAGATTCTGTCTCTCTTTTACTTTTTCATTTAGAACGCATTTACAAACCATAGAGGGAGCCTTTTAAGAACAAGTTTATCTTCCTTAAAAGATCAAAAGTCTGTTCAAGGAAGGATTGCAAAGCCTGTGTACCTTTTTCCTCCCACAGTGCACTGCTTCATAGTCGTGCCTTCAAACATTTTCACTCGGGAGCTGCCCAGTGCAGCCATGATCTTCTACTGTTGGAAACTGAGCCATTTCACTCAAGCAGGTGGAAGTTCTTGCAAAGATTTAACAGGTTTCCTGTCTCAAGTCTACTTCTTTAACCTTTAGGGGCCGTTCAGATGTTGCATCTAAAAAGGCAAGGAAAACACCAGCCGTGCCACTTTTATCTTTTATCCAAGGGGCTTGGGAGGTTGCGCAACAGTTGCGCCTGCAATTATAAGCAATCATCTCCACAGGACATGGAATTATACTTGTTCAGAGATACCCTGCTATACACTGCTGAGCATGATGATACACTTGTTAGCACAACTGTTACAACTAGTAATGTGACAACAGCATATCATAGTGCTCACCAGTTATGCAGTTCTGAGCTGGTATATCTCCAGGCATTGTTCCTTTTTTGGGTATTAAAATAGTAAGACCTTGACAGGTTGTACAGCTGTGGGTATCCCTGAATGTGTCAGTTTGGCTGACCTTTCAAATGGATGTTGTGACGTCCTTGGATGGAGAAGGTGAAGCAAGTCCTGTGGAGCCGATTGGTTCATTCTTTGTCACATGACCTGTGGTCATGCCGCTTGCTGCTTTCAAAAAAGTTTAAATGTTTTCATCTTTGCTCGCTGCGGACACGCCTCAAAAAACAGGCATGTGGCAATGAATGTGCACGGCACCTGTCGCGTGTCTCAGTTTAAAATAATGAATGTACATGGAAAAGATGCAACATCTCAATGGCCCCTTACTGCTTGGTTCCACTGGGCACGACTGCATCGCATTCTGGCTGGAGCGATCATGGTTATTCTATACAATGCTTTGATTCCACCAGAAGCATGACAGCACATATCAGAAGCAGCTCTCCACTCTGCTTTTCGGAGAGTATGAGTCAAGTCTATTTTTGAGGGAAGCTGCGTCAGGCTGTACAGAGTAGATTGAGTTGGCTGGAAGTTAGACACAGGAATGGCATAGAGAATCTGGTCAATTTTCAAAATAAAAGACCTAGTGCAGTAAGTGATTACTGGATTATAAAAACAGATTTAAAAAAAAAAGACACATGGCAGAAATCCAAAAATCAAAGAACAATGACCAAATCAGCAAAATCCGAGCAAGTCAACATAAACAAAACAAAATGGCAAAATGCTCCACTTCTGAAATGCTGCTGGTGGGGCATGAAGCCGTGTGGAAGGCAGATCAAAACCGTATCACAGACGTGTGAGGTGTCTAGTGGAATCAAGGGCTAAGGCTGCTGCTACTCTCCATAAAACAGTTTCAATCATCTGACTCGATTTGTTGGATTTATTACCATTAATTCTTTGAAGCCTGTGCAGTTGAGATGCACAGGCTTGTTTAACGGAGAGAAATACAACTTTCTTCTAGAGAAAGCTTAAATAAGCTTTAAATAATGACCCACAAGCTCCTCTGTGGAATAAGTAACAACATTTGTAATCCAGAAACATTAAGTTAAATCCAAACAATTATCAGTGTTTCCATAATAAAGTTATACCCTCATTCAGTGAAAGCATCAGCCATGGCTGGTGATGTTTTAAGGAATGTTTTGGAGTGAGAACACACAGATTAGTTTCTATAAAGCTGCAAACTCAGCTGTTTGTGATGGGTTTTACTCTTAGCTGGTTTCTGTTGGTCCCTCTGCTCAGGTGTTCTGGGCTTGTCTGTGTGTGTGTGTGTGTGTGTGTGTGTGTGTGTGTGTGTGTGTGTGTGTGGTGTGTGCACATTTTTTGAGTTAGGAGGAAGAAGAGGATATAAGCCTGGATTAAGTTCAGAGGATGATTTTTATCCTTGTAGGGGGTCTCTAAACGGTAAGAGATGGATGCAAGGTGACCCTATCTGGACACACACACACTCACACACATGAACTGGAAAAGAAACATGCAATCATCACGCACTAACCTATAAACACGCACACATGCATAAACACA
This sequence comes from Lutjanus argentimaculatus, assembly GCA_034769285.1. Classification (NCBI taxonomy): domain Eukaryota; kingdom Metazoa; phylum Chordata; class Actinopteri; order Lutjaniformes; family Lutjanidae; genus Lutjanus; species Lutjanus argentimaculatus. The sequence goes on along the minus strand of JAWZSL010000009.1, from coordinate 21,778,130 downwards.
TATAAACACATACCCACAAGGACAGAAGAAAGACTCTGGAAGAAACTTGCAATCATCACACACACACAAATACACATTCAGGTGTGTCATGATCCACAAATAGGGATTATATAGTGCTGATGTTAGAAGTAAAAGAAAGAAAAGGCTGCTCTGCCAATCCTTCCTCCTCATTGTCACGGCGATAACACTAACAGTATTGACAGTGGATAGAATCACACCTTCAATAACTTCTACTTTCCTTTTATCCTTCTTTTTTTTCCCTTTTTTATTTGCACCTCTGACTTTTATGTATCTTTTTAAGTTTTGCCGTGACTGTGTGTGAAAGACGTACTTGGCAGAGACCTGACAATAAACACGGAAGCTCAATTAATTGAGAGGTCTTCCAGCAGCGTGTGATTCCTTCTCAGCTTCTTTACCCCTTATGTTCAGAGAAAGAGACAGTGCATTCATATGGCTCCTGATCGAACATCAGGCCGGCATCATGACATTAAAGAGCAAAGGAGCAGGTGAGCAGGAGAAATAAAAGAACAAGAGAGCGAACAGAAAGGGTGGGGGTGCCCTCTGTCATTTCGTCTTTTCATTTTCCCTACAAGTGACGGCAGCATTTGATGGAGAAGCCGATTATTGTGGGATTTCTCTTTGTTCTCGGCCATTAGAGCTCGAGATAAGCAGCGGACAAGCAAATGGAATTTTCTCATTCAAATCCTCCTCCTCCTCCTTCTCTGCAACTTCCTCCTTTCTTCTCCTCCTCTTCCGCTTGCTCCTCATCGTTTTCCATCTCTGCTTCCACATCTGAGGCGCTGATCAGATTTAGCCCTTGGAAATGAGATTCCAAGGGACTCAGTTCATCATACAATGCTGAGCCTGACCTTTGCTTTGTCTCCGCCTCTCTGTCTGTCTTGCAACATTTCTACAGTATGCACCAGGGATTAATATTTTTCCTGAAAATGAGACATTTTCTATCCTGGAAACAGAAGCTCACTATCCCAGGAATCCTTTGAAATGCACTTGTTTATAAGCTGTAACTTCAGCTGCAGTCAAAATGCACTGGTCATATGCAACACTACATGCAACCACGAGTAATGTGAGTTCCAAACCTGACTGATTTAGTGTGTTATTTTGTGGTATTTATAATTACTAAGGCAAAAGATGCCATTTATATCAATCAACATTAGAATGAACATAATATGAACCTGACCAGCTACAGCTGCAAGGATGAAATGCCAAGTTCAGCCTGTGATCTGTCACCGTCTGACTGAACAGCCTCATGAAAGTAACATTTTACAATTCTTCATTGTATAAACAAAATAAATCAACAAGTCATTTGGGGGTTTTAAAGTCACTCTATTAAGATGAGACAGATTCCATATTCTGTTCGCGTTCATGTGCTGCTGGTGCGGCTCACCCAGTAGAAGGTAAGCACCATGTGTGTTGCAGTGTTAGATATAGCCGGCATATTAAAGTCAGTGATCATTCAAAGTTAAAAAGAAAAGCTCTAAAAAAGCTCGCTGGATGTTTTAAAAACGTTTTTTCCCTGTTTCCTGTCATTTATTTCCCAGAAAATGAGAAATGGTTTGTAAGGGCATTCTGTGGAATCCCGTTCTCCAGGATTAAACCCTAGTACGCATGCACACTTGCAGGCATATACACACTCATACGTTCCGATCTGCACACACACACAAAACAGACATTACTTCCCTTTTGAAGTGCATTTGACACAAACTCTCAACACACTTTATTAAGAGTGGAAACAATGTGGGAACAGAACAATAAAAGCAGCAAAGATGACAGAATGTGGATGAAACAAGCAGCAGAGTGTAAACTGGGTGTTTGCTCTTGCAAGACTGGGGCCTTTGGGTCTTGACTTGGTCTTTGAGGTGGAGGTGTGGGTGTTAGGTCTGATCTAAAGAGCAGGTACAAACTCTGATTCCCTTACATGCTTACACATATTGTTAAATAAAGTGCTCTAAGGGAAGAAACTACGTCCTTGTGGCTTTTTTTTTGAACTGATAAACTCAGCTCGGCGTAGGGGTCTGCAGCAGGAGGGGAAAGTTGATATTAACTTCACTCGTTTCTATGGTCACCCATCCTTTTTGCCTCCATTTCACGTTGCTTCCTTTTGGTTCCCTTCCCTCTCTGTCTGTCTCCCTCTTCAGCTGCTAATACGAGAAATAAAAAGGTCTGTATCCCACCTCATCTCTGCTGATTCACCTTGAAGAACAAGCCCTCCTTCCCTCCCCCTCCATGGGATCATTCCAAACAACTATTTCATTCAGGGATGGTAATCAGACAGACAGTCACACACACACGCACACACGGTAATGGCAGTAAGTGATTACGTTCACAGATGAGGGATCATTTTTGTCCATTTTCTGGGAAACGGTGATTGCTCACAGCATTCATTAGCAAATCGCAGAGGTCAAATGATTCAGAGGCAGCTCTCGCTCTCTTAAAACCACCTTGTGCAGTCCAAGATGAAAAAAATAAATGAGACCGCAAATTAATAGACATACCACTAAACCTGCTCTACAGAGGAAAATGTGTTATTGTGTCTTTGATCTCCCTGGAAAGTTTAAAATAAGTAAGCACCAAACCAGCATCTTTTTCAGGGGTATTAATACCAATTATCAATAAGAACTAGTTTTATTTTTGCAAGAATATCTGTTTGTGGTGCTTTTTGTAGCAGGAACTATACAGCACCAGAGCCTATTTGAATGGCACCATGTGAGAATGCATCATTGAAATGTGTAATCCCCGAGCAGCTGGGGAGCTGTGTGTGATGGAGAGAGCCGGGCTTCATCACAGCCTCCACGGGAGACTGGATGAGTCCAGAGCGAGGGAGACAGACAGAGACGTAGAGACTGAGAGGGAGAAGGAGGGAGGAGGAGAGACACCATACTGACAGTATGAATGATACATCATATGATTGTCTTGGACAGAGCTGTTCTCTCTGACTGCCTATACTGCACTCTCCAACTGTCCTCCATTTCACAAGCCCTGGTGGACTGATTTATTACACTCAACAAAACTGGTGTTGCTGCCCATAAGTTTTCAAACTTTTTCCCAAGGGAAAATTCCCAGAATGTGATTTTTTTTTTTTTTGTTATTTTTCTTTATTATTTTGTTTTCACCTCATGTGCTTCCCTGATCCCAGTGATGATTAATGGAAAATAAGTAAATAAGGACAGAAAGTTTGATTTTAAAGGACCAGAGTTTAACAGACATCATCAAGCATCAGTTACAAGCTTTTATTCCTCCCTGTGACTATCCAATATATATACACTGTAAATTAACATTCAGTTGAATGTAGTGGAATCAACTAATCTTTCTCATTAAATTAACATAAATATAGCTGTTCAAATTAATTCAACTTAAAATTTCTAGTATTTTATTTTCAGAACTCTTCAGAACTTAGAAACACTTGACATCATGGTTTGCTTGGTTTCACAATAATGAAAAAAAAACTCTGTGTGAAATGAAAACTGACTTTTCAAATTGAGAAAATGTAAAAGGAAATCATTTTTTTAATGTGATGTTCATTGGTGTGACTGAAGAGTTGTTAATATCTTGCTTAATATCTTTAAGCTTATTGGACATATTTTTCAAGTATTTTCCAAGTTATCAAGTTTTTATTTTAACTATCACCAAATTACCTTAACTTGTCCTTTCAAATTTAGTCAACTTAAAATTTTAAGGAAGGCCCAGACGGTAACTTTTTTTATTTTCACACTGTATCTCATTCCGTATATGTATTTCATGATTTGCCTTCAAAGTGCATAATCTCTTTTGTGATATTTTCACACCTTATTATGGAAATTATTAATTGAACTTGGATTTTACCCAGATTTCCCTCATTAAGTGACCCTAGTACCTTGGTCATTCTGCATATTTCATTCTCTGTGCACAGAAAAACATACAAAAGACTTTACTGACTTAATTGACAAAGATTTATTGAACTTGTGCTCTCAATTACTGCTGAACTAATATCAAGTTTATTTGACTAGACACGTTTATTTACAAAATTACCTCAACTTGTCCAACAATAACTTTTTTAAGTTAAAGCAGTTTTTTATAGTGATTCATTGTAAAAAGTTCATTGTCATTTTCAAGAGCTTTTGAGATTAAGATAGAATTTTTCTTTTGTATTTCAACAACTGAAAAGTCAATAGCAAAATCAAATAAAGGTGGCACATCAAGACATATTTAAGCGGATATATCTGAAATACCCTTTTGTTTTATCTACTATCAACTTGTCAATACCAATCAATAATCTTTGAAGTGCGAAGTCTTTCCATTCCTTTTCTCCCAGCGCTCAACAAGCAAAGGGGCCAGAATAAACACATGTCATCAGTTGGATAACAAGAATGGTGTGTTTGTGGGATGTAGGTTACATTTCAAAGGTTTGAAAGGCCAGAGAAAGCTACCGTGTGTGAATTATTGAAGAGGTAAGGGATAGGATGGAGAATATGAGTGAGTAGCATTTAGAGTTCAGAAGAGAGAAAGAGAAAGAGAGAGACGGCTGGCTCACAGTGCAGTTCTGTGTGCACGACTACGATGGGAAATCTATATACGCTAACCTTTCTTTGTCTGTAGTTTTATTGAAATTGACTGGTCAGAGGGACGGTATTTCACCAGAATAGTGTGGAGTGCAGTCAGTCCCTCCTGATTGCAGACCTCCTTCACTCCTCGACTCACAAACTGTGTTTGCCCTGTATGCGGATGATGAAATCTTCTAATATGTGAGATACTACTTCCCAATTCTGTCTGGAACTCCTCTCCAGCTCTTTTTTTTTTTTTTTTGACTTTTGTGGTTAGAAACTCACACTCCTGATAAGAAATGTGAATGTGCAAGTATTATACTCAGAAGCCGGCCCTGTTATTCAATTTTTCAATAATAAAACACTTTTCTTTTGTTGGGTGATGGTGTATGGAAACTCCACGCAATCAAGATATTCAAATATCACACAGTATGGCCATAGGTTCTCACAACACTTATGGGATTACGTTTGTTTTGGACAAAAAGATATCAATTTTTCACTGCCATTTTGCAACTATTTTCTAAATTTGCCAATTTACCCTAAATACAGACAATCATCAGAAATGACAACATATGGAATTGCAAAGAGGATTAGGCATAAACATCTCCCATATCTCCACCAGCCACCCCGTTGAGGGAGGGCAGGTCGGCAAATAGGCTTTTCACATTTCAGACACCACAATGTCACTCCATCTCATTGCGGCATCCATTACGTGCTACCTTGGGAATGAAGAGAGGTCCATGCTGAGAATCAGGGCAGAAAATGGCCGCCTGCTAGGAGGGGTAAAATGGCCAGCGTTATTATTCTGGCTCCCCCCCAGGGGGAATTGGCCTGAATATAGATATGCAACATTATAAAACCAGGTTATTATCTGGGTGCAGGGTAACGGCCTCTTGGCTCTCTCTCCCTTATGACACACACACACACACACACACACACACACACACACACACACACACAGATAAACACACATGCACACGGGTGAACATGCGCAGGCTGCACACATATTATAAAATCTGTGTGCAGTATCTTGGTAATGTAGCTTACTGTGATGATTGTAGCCCTTCCGGTGATTGAGAGATGTTTACTGCCTCTATTGTTGCGTTTTTTTCGCTTTTCATCATGTGTCATTGTTTTTGTGATCATTTTCTTGCTTCTTTTATTTACAGAAAATTAACATCGAGCTTCCCTCGGTTCTCCTCCCTGCCTCTGCTCTCCCAGTATACGTAATGTCATTTTATGGTGCAATGATATTTCCGATTTCAGTAATGTAGACGGCAGCTTCATATCAGTGAGCATTATTCACTTATGGGCTGCTTGCTTTAAAACGTATTATTACTTTGGTAGTAAATTTGTTATTTGAGTTGCTATCTCTCTGTTGTTTGTGTGTGTGTGGTTTCATGTGTGTGTGTGTGTAAGATTATATAGAGGTTTTACAGATTATACCTGGCATGTTGTGCCGTGTGTAGATATTCACTGCTACAATGATCAAGCTCTTTTCACAAATGCACAAATGGACATTTTGTGCTATCTCCACATGCAGCGTAGGATTGACACAAGCAATTTAAATTAGGAGCAAAGCTACTGGCCAACCCCTCTGTCTCTCACTCTCTATATGTCTTCCTCTTTCTATTTATGTTCTTATCTTCCTCTCCTTCTCTGTATCTTCCTCTCTCAGTTCTATCTTCCTTCCTCTCTTGTTCTAAATTTCCCCTTTTTCTGTTGATCTCCACTGATTGTGCCTCCCTTCCATAGATTTCCCCCCTTCCTTCTGATGCTTTTTATACAATTTAATAGCTCCCTCTCTTCTCTTCCTCCACCTCTCTCTATCTGTCTATCTGACTTCTCCAGGTCCACACTAATTCCCTCCTTTATTCATGAACCTAACCCTGCTGGGTTAGTTGGCTTGGTGTGTGTGTGTGTGTGTTTGTGTGTGTGCATGTGCGCGCACGAGAGGCAAGGCAGACAGTAAATAGGAATATGAATCTTTAAGGGCCTGCTGCTACTGTGGCTGAAATGACTTTTCAGAGCCGCAGTGATTTTCCAAGAAGGATGTTGATGAGGGCCGGATTGCAGGAGATGTGTATGTGCATGGGTGTGTGTATGTGTGTGTGTGCTTTGGTTACTGTGTGTCTGTTTTGTCTCTATGTGAATAAAAAGAAAAAAGTGATCTCAGTCTTCTTGTCTCCAAATCTCCTTTATAAATCCACAATCCTTTTAACTTTATAATCTCTTGTTGTTTTAACTGAAAAACAACATTTGTTCAGTGCATTGTTTCTCTTAATATGGATTGTAATGATGCAGGTTTTACATAAATACTATATATTTTCCATTTAAAGGTGAACTGCATCTTTTATTCATTTCCTGAAACATTTCCTACATCCATTTTGGCGTCTTTTTAATTTTCCAAACCCGAGCTCACCAGCCCCCTCCAGCAGGTCCCTGTGCGTGTAGCGGACAGAGTGTGGGACCCAAATGACCATTTGAGCACCATGGCCATGTGTCTTGAGCACAAAGTGTCAGGTTGATTACTCACCACTGACCATGATGAGTCAGCAATAATTCATTAGCGGCACCAGGAGCGCGGTGGGGACAGCAGCTGGGGGGTCAGGGTTAGGGTTGGAGGTCATGTGGGAGGTGCCGCTCGCTGAATTAAAATAAGTGGCTAGCCTTGGAACGTGTGCTATCAAAATATTTGACATTTGGTGGAATTCAGCGGGGACATGAAATGCCAAAATGTCAAAGAAATGGAAAATATTTATTCAAAACATGTAGATAAGAAGGAAGCTGAGAAAAATCAGGAACTCATAAAACAGTAAATCCAAATATTGTTGCTTATGTGTTCATCTCAGAAGAGTTTGAATTTAGAGTGTATGTACATACACGAACGTTTTCCACCAAAATTACACATTTTGTATATTCATAAAACTGTTTGCAGAAAACATATGATGAAAACTTGCTGTGTGTCTCTAGTACATTTTAAGATAAGTCAGTTGTTTGTTTTCACAATGAAAACACTGTGAACCATGATGATGGTTTGTATTGAATTCAGTCCCTTACACTTAAAATGTAATAAATTAATTTGGAGCAGTTTCATATATCGTATTTGTGTCAATGTTGGAACAAAGTGGCTCCAACAGGAGCAGATGCAGCTGGAAGTTCTTTGTGAGAAGTGATGAACTGACTCTCAAAACTAGGAAAATAGTAAAAGGAAATCAAATTTGTTTGTAATGTTTGTCAGAGTGACTGAAGAGTTGTTGGTTCAGCTTAAAATCTTAAGCTTATTGAACATGTTTTCTTAAGTACAACTGAATTAATATCAAGTTTATTTGACTAGAAAGGATTATTAGTCTTTTCATCTTTTCTTTCTTAAAATTTTAAGGCAGCCCAGACACTAAAGTTCAAAACAAATAGTTCATTTTTTATAGTGTCCCTGATATTAAGTTTTCAGAATTAGTTAGGTATAATCATACAACGATCTGGATTGATTTATTGATTCAATAGTCAACAATAAGATTGATACAAAGTGAAAATATTGATCTAAATCATCATCTTTAAGATAGATAATTATTTTTAAATTCTCATGTCATGTCTGTGTCACAAATGTCTGGAAGAATTTAATCATAAAATTTTTGAATAATAATTTAGTTGCTTTTTATGAGTTTACATAAATGTGACTGAATGTGTTAAATGGAAATATGATATTGTCCAAAGAATCGAAATAATATTGTATCGTGATGAAACTTGTGATTTACACTCCAAGAAATCATCAATGAAAAATGAGTTTTTAGCCAGATTTTCCTCATCAAGTGACCTAATCTCTTGGTCATAATGCACATTTCACTCTGTGCACAAAAGAAAAGCAAACCAGACTTCATTTGTCTTTTTCTTACTTTAACATTTTTACATTTTGCCTCCAAAAAAGCTCATCATGCCTCACCAGGTTGACTCATAGGCTACAACTGTTTTTACATTAGATTAGATTTGGCTTTTGATGGAAAGCCTAGAAAGGTCAGTGGGTGAGATAGTCCTGTTTCGTAAACTAATCAAACCTGACAACCCCATCAAAAAGGTCCAAGCAACTGCTGACAGATTCTAAAAAAATGTGATTGTGTGTGTATGTCTGAGTGTGTGTGTGTGAGAATGTGTAAATTTACTTCTACACTGTAAAATGCTGTTTGTTTTAACTTTAAAAAAAGTTAGCGTCTGGGCTGCCTGAATTGTACTAAATTTGAAAAGTCAAGTTAGGTAACTTTGTAATGAGTCCATTTCTTTTCATTTCATTTCTTATATATGTCTTCATATGTGTTTTGAAAAAAAAAAGCTAAAAACTTCAAAAACCCTTGAATAACGGCAGGAAACTTTTTTTTTACACTGATTCACTGTAAAATGAAAAAAATACTTAACTTAAAAAAGTTAAGTGTCCAGGTGGCCTTAAAATTTTGAGTAGAGTAAATTTGAAAAAGTTGTGGTAATTCTGTAATGATTCAAAACAAATAAACTTTGTTAGCCAATAAACTTTATATTCATTCATGTTCAGTAAGCTTAAGATACGAAGTTGAACCAACAACTCTTCAGTGACACTGAAGGTGCTGACAAACATCACAAATAAATTTGATTTCTTTTTATTTTATCTCAGTTTAAAGGTCCTCATTTTATGCAAAGAACTTATCTTAGAAAGTAGTAAGTAAGTGTTTTCAAACTATTAAAAAGAAAGGAGATTTTTAACTCTCAAACAATGCATGCTGGGAAGTCTGCTAACATGCTGATCATGAGTTGATTGAACCCTGTACAGTACATTCATTCAACTAATCATTTCAAATCAAAAGGCCTCAGGTTAGGAGAGCTCATGTTTATAAGTTGATTCCACTAAATGCTTGTATGATTTTTTACAGTGTGATGCTGTGTGCGTCTGACTGTGTGGATCTCCGGCTATATACCTGCTATAGAGTGTGCCTGCCTGCCACTCTGGGGTGTCTGTCACTAGCCTCCATACATTACCATACAGCCATGACATCTCTGGCAGCCTTCTGAAGCCTCAAATCTGATAAAAACAGAGATAAATCTGATCTCTGATCTTCCTGATGAATATGATAAGACCTGCTCCAGGTTAATGGACCTTGACACCTATCAGGGCCTCGGGAACCAGTGATCCTGGCTCAGAGGTGGAAGAGACTGAGGAGGTGGAGTAAGAGGGAGTAAGACCCGGGGGGGTTAGTAAGAAGCTGCCCTGGAGAGGTGCTTGCAGGCTGGAGCTTGGATGACAGCCATGGCTGGGTGACGGTCCAAAGCTCCATGCAAAGCCCCCCTCTCCTGTCTGTGGGAGAGAGGAGGCGCTCACACACATGTTTCCAAAACACACACACACACTCGCACACACCTTTCTGTTTCTCCTTTCCTGTTTTTTATTATCTCCCATCTCTCTCACGTATTCTTGTAGACTCTCTTCTATTTCTGTTTTCTTTCTCTCTCACACACACACACACACACACACACCACTCACACTCAGGGATCTGGGGGATATATAGGGGTGTGGTAGAGCTAGTGATGGGGCTCTGCTTTGATGCCCAGTGGGAGATTACAGGGCCAAGAAGCAGAGATAAAAGTACAACCGAAACACAGGTATCTGCTCTTGCTTATGCCTTACAAACACATTCACACGTACACTCGCACACATCCATAACACATGTTCCGAGCGGGCCCAGGATGCACAGACACACACCTACATACACACTAACATCTAATGGCTAGTCAGTGACACTGAGGTCTTAGCCCCTGTCTGCCAGTCCTCATTTGTTTCCCAGCCCCTCCTATGTGTGTGTAGCAGTAGCACTTGCTACCGGGTGTCTTGTTACTCCTCAGAAGGTCTATTGATTTAACTCTTGCCACAATCTATAACACTATTGTCTTGCCTTAAGTGTCTCATCTGTACAATTCACTGGCAGGAGTCTATACATCAAAAACCCCGCCTGCTTAAGGATATTGGTATTCTGCAACATGCTGGGAATTCTTTTTTTTTTCTTTCTCTCTCTCTGTGAATTTCACATTTCTTGCACACTCAACCTTACTTTTTTAAAGATGCTCGCAGCTAGGCATAACACAGGCTGGTACGGGTTTATTTTTACTGCTGTTGTGTTTATGAAGTCAATATTTTATATTTCACAATATCATATAGCAGTGGTGTAGAGCAGGAGTTATATTTTAGATTTTTCCAGAGTGGAACATGAGATATTCAGCCTTGCTGTGGTATTTTGACTTTTTTTTTAAAATGACATCCTCTGAAATACACACATAGAGCTACAGTTGAGGAAATGAAAGAAACAAGGGCTTGGGAATTGGGTCTCTAAAGGCCTTCAGGTATGTTGCCAGATCAGAAATGTTCTGAGATTTAGACTTGAACTTACCCAGTAAGCATTTTTCTATTGAAAAAAACGTTTAAAAAATGACCATCATCGCAGATGGAAAGATGATCAGAACAGTTTCAAAAGTGAACATTTTTCACCGACTATTTGAAAATGTTGATTGAACATTCATGTTTAGACCAAATTTCCAGTGGTCACATTTTTCTTGCTCTGCAATGTGCAAAGAATAGCCTATTGTCACTTCAGAGCCTCGCTAAAAAATACATCGAAATTTCTCAGTTGAAAGCCAGAAGAAAAAAGAAAAACTGTTAGATGCTGGATTTAAACTGCAGGTGTTTAGACGAGTCCTGTGTTGAACCCGCTCATCCACCACAGTTTCTTGACAAATGTAGTGTCTTTGTCGGACTTTACATGATGTCCTGGTGCGCATTTTAGCTGAAGCTGTAACCAGTAGGCCTAAGTACTCGTAAATGTGCGTTAGGCTACAGCAAGAAGTGCAGTTTCTTTATTTGACAGTAAGAATATTACCATGTCTGGGAAGCTTCTTGTTTGAAGCACAGGCAGAAATATACCTTCACACGAATCAATATTGTCTCTCTTTCAACCAACAACTGAATAAATCAAATCATAATCAAAATATTAAACAAACATTTTGAGACTTGCTGAAGTCTTGAGATCTTAGATTGATTATCAACCATTTTTCAACTAGAAATCAACATTGAAATCCCGGTTGGTGCTCACTGGGGAGTCTTATGATAATTTTCAGTGGTGTTCTTATATTTGACTATACCTTATATTGACTTATAAAAGGTATTGTATAAAAAAAAAACTTGCTTATGCAGGTTCTGGGAAGCCCATTTTTCTAACTTCTATAAATCTCTGATCTATCAATTAACTTAAAATTGACAGCACCTGCTTTACAATCAGAGGTTTCACCTTATATAATCCAAATGAGGGTTTGATCAGGAAAAGCCATGAACTAAAAGAGAAAAGCAAACTTTTTGGAAGATGGGATTATGGCAGTGGAAGAGAAGATCGACTTATTACTTGGTAGACAAAATATTATGTTAGCCAAACTCTCTTTCTTTTTTTTCTTTTTTTTTTTTAAAGCTAATGCACTACTGGTTCACCACAGACTTGGGCACATATGCATCCAGAGCTGCAAAACCCCTACAAACACTTTTGCTTAAAGATAAGATCATTTGCACATCACAGTAAGATTTTATGAATAACTACTTATTCATGTTTTTCTGTGTAACTCATACCTAATATCAAAATTGATTCTAAGTCCATTTTATTAATGAGGCCCCAGGTTTGTTTAAATCTTAAATATCATGCATGTACTGGTATTCGAACATGTAGAGATTTTCTGACCCTTGTCAGAGCAGATCAAATCTACCTGAAAGCAACAAATCAACCTGCATTCTGATAGAAAAATGCCTTTTCTGGTATGTGAGAAATTCTTTGTTGCAAGCAGCCTCCACACTCTGATGTTTGGTCCACTATTCTTCTAATAATTGCAAGCCCTCTATTATAGTAATATTGCTTTTAAACCTTTCTGAAGGAACAGCAATAGGAACTATAAAGAATATAAGTACTTACATACAGTAGTTATTCAGTTGATGCAAGTGCAATATTTTACAAGCTTTTGCCCGCAGTGCACAAATCTCAAGGTTACCTTTAAGAATCTGGCAAGATCTCACCATTGATTACCTTCAAGTGGCACCTCGATACAAATCGTTAACGTGGGACTTTGGCCTCTTCTGAGCAGGATTAATTGATCGTGTAAGAATGTTTAAGAAACAATGTTGGGCGGCTGGGCAGGTGAATAGCACTGAAACTGAATAGCAAAATTCCAAGACGAAGTAGTTTCTTTACCTTTGCAAGCGTCTTTGAAGATCTATACTTTTGTGACAAGTGTGACTGTGTTAAAGTCAAGATGAAATGAAAAACGCCTTTTTAAGCCTTTTAGACCACATCCCCAGTCATGCTGTGAACCTATTTATCAATAAATGCCCAAAAAATACAAAAAATAAATCAATTTCTGTGTATTTTTATATAAAAATTCAATCATGTTTTCTTCCTGCAAAACAAAATATGATGTTTGTTTACATAGCCTTGAACCAACCAATATTAGTCATAATAATACTGTGACATCCACATCAATCAATCCTTAAATTCCTCTTAATGTTATGTCCCGCCGACCTATCCTGTGTCACTTGGAAATAAGTTGTGATAAAGATTCTAGATATTCTTGAAATGCTGTTTCATCTGGACCTTAAAGGACCAGTGTGTAGGATTTGGTGGTGCCTAGCGATGAACTTGAAAATTGCACCCACCGCGCCTCACCCTTCCCTTCCGAGCAAGCAGTAGAACCTGTGGTGGCCACTAAACTTGCACAAAACACAAAAGGTCATATTTAGAGCCAATTTTTGGTTTGTCCATTCTGGGCTACTGTAGAAACATGGCAAACATCTTTGACTGGAATAGCCGGAGTATACATATTACAGAAATGTAGGAAAACTAACTGTTTTACATTTCTGTATAAGCCTGCTGGTAAATCTGATAATTGTTAAAGAGCAGCTCCTCACTGCATCTTGTAATCTCACTTATTAAATTGAGATCTATGAGACATGTAGGACTGATTCATGTTTTACAACATAATAGTGTAATGTAAGCTACTTATTATGGTCAAAGTTGTGAATAAATCATTTATAACGATGAAAAACAGAGAAAATGTAAGCATTTGAGAGATGCATTCCATTCCACAGCTACCATGTCATATAGTACATATGACAGTATGCTTTGTCAGTCCATTTTGACACCAAATGCAACTGTATGAATTCAAACAATTGTATCTATGGACAATCACTGAGCAACATGTACATTTTTAATAACATCCTCTATCATGAACTACAGCCCACTGGTTTCAGGTTGTAATTCAACAAATCACTATAAGCTATTTATGTTTGTTTGATTTTTCATGTCTCTTATCCCTCTACAGTGCCTGTTTCTTCTGTCGGTGCTGAATTAGCCTTCTGGTTTATGTTTCATCTTCTCTGCATGTTGCTCGAGCGCCCTGCCACTGATCTCCATCTGCCAGTCCATCTATCTCACCATCACCACGTTAAGAACCTAACCTCAGATCTGGTTGTCACGGTGAGGGCCACTGTCACCGTGGAGACATCAGCAGTGTAATCCGCGGGAGGTACATGTACCTCATCCTAGTTACCGTCGTTGAGCTCTGCAGGATATGACACGAGGCCCAGCAGGAAGGGGTGGTGATTAGAGCGGGGCAGGGTTATGGAATGCCATTACACTGAGAAGTGATCAGAGATGTTTCATTAGGAGCCACAAACACATGATGGTTGTTTCTCCAGCATTAGTACACAAACTGCAGTGACATTACAGTAATATTCATCTTACTATAAAAAATCTTCTTCTTTAAGGCTATATACAACATTTCTGCATTAAAATGTCTAAAACCACTAGATCTACGTTATATATTTTGTTCAGCTATGTACTTATATAATATAAAAAGTTTCCAACAATGGTCAAACCCAGAGAAATTCGCAATTTATTCAAGGTAATGGTGCATTTCTTACTAGCCACTAGTATACCTTCCAGGAAAACACGGGATGCCATAACATGAATACAACTTAAAATATTACCTTGGCTGTGAACATGATTTCTACCTTAACCAAGTCATTTAGTGTTTCACTGACAATTATGATTGTTCAACAATGAAGACAACAACTCCCATTATCCCACAGTACTTCACAACATCATCAAACTACTTGTTTTAATGTGAGTGAGATGTCTATCTATCTATCTATCTATCTATCTATCTATCTATCTATCTATCTATCCATTGCATGAAAAATAGTATTTCTTCTCTGATGCACACATTTTCACAAATAATTCATTCCATCTCTGTATTGGTCCAGAATATTTACACTGGAAATCAAATTCTGTTGTTGTTTGTGGCGCAGGCATGAATAAAAACATGAGGGTGATTTTCCAAGGCAGAATAATGTGCCATTGGCGCCTTTTCCTCTGGAGTTCCATTGCCCTAAAATGAGGCCGGTCAGATGGGGAGTGATGGTGTTCCATGATGGTATTATACGATCGCTACCTACCCGTACGCTTCCTTCACCCTCTCCCGCGCTCCCGCTCTCGTTCTGCTGTATCCCTCCTGCCTCATTTTAGCCTCGCCCTGGTGTCCAAATACTAAAACCAGCCATTTTGGATCCGCATCACTGTCATTCCATTATGATGGGAGCACGGAAGCGTGCACGCACATGTGCAGAGATCACAAATGTGTATGGAGTGCTGCACACATGGCCTCACACTGACATTGTTTCACAATGGTAAAATCCCCTGCAAAAAATATACAACATTGTGAAATTTGTGATATAAGGATAGGTCACGCTTTATTTTACTGTATAATAACAAACTGTACTTTGTATTAAGTTAGACAAAAATAAAAATAATATGTTTTTTATTAATCAGTACACAAACACAACTATAACCTATTTAGACACCATACAGCTACACTAATAAGACGTTACAAGCCAACTTTGTTTCAAATTAGACAAAAACCATAAATAATGTGTTCATTATTAGAAAGCATTAGACCCTTTATTAGACCCTTATTAGACCTTAGTATAAGGCAATCAGGGACACATTACAAAAGAACTGTACAGTAAACTAAAGTGAAATCAAATTTATTCTACTTGAGACACACAAAATGGGGACATAGCAAATATGTGATTTGACTTAAGTACAGTACACTTCTGCTGTATTGTGTCCCTCTTAACCCTCTAAGAAAGTCTAATGAGAGTCTAACGGTGGAAAATAATACACTTTAGTTTACAGTACAGGTCTGTTCTAATGTGTCCATAATTACCCTTTAAGAGAGTCTAATAAGAGTCTAATAAACTGTCTACTACTATCTAATTAAGAACATATTTTTTCTAGATTTCAACTGTTTGAGTCTATACGGCTTCTTAGGTCTTATTAGTGTAGTGTAAAATAAAATGCAACCAAAACATATTGTAGCTGTTATGTGCTGACAGGCATTTGGCATTATAGCAGTTTTAAATGTCAGTATACGGCATAGCTGGAAGGGATCGTGGTATACTGTCACTCCACAGATCTATTTTTGTAATTGGACTGATACTCCTCATAAAGGAAATACATATGGGTGCACTCTAAATATATCCTTTTGACTAGACCACTGGCACCATAGCTGTAATAAATACATAATTTAACCAGTGCCCACCATCCAAATTATGTGTTGCGCTCTCCCTTTGCATGGCGTATCATTGGTCCTGTTGTCCTTGAAACGTGTCAGAATGTCTTTTATTAGCCCGTAAGCCATCAATATCTCACTGAACATTCAACATTCCTCCATTCCTGCACTTTGGCCATAACAGCGATTCTAATTCTTATTCTGTCTTTGAATAGGCAGAGCATCCGAGACAGAATGTTCATCTGAAAGTCTCCATTGACTGTAACAACGGGGCCTACGCAAAAGTAATGTTCATAGCAGGAACCTGATCCTTGGATGATGGCTGTGTTAAGATGGCAGATAGGGAAAGAAATCCTCGCCAGCGGTGGCTTCGTCTTTGATATGCAGGCCTTGCTCACATATGGCTCCCTCTATGAATATTTCACACGTTTGTTTATATATATTTACACACACATTTTTATTAGAGGGAATTATGTCTTGGAAATGTCAAGGTTAATTTCCTGGTAAGGAGAGAGAGTGAGACAAGGGGGCAAGGCCTGCGACGAGGAGAGGAATGTGGAGGATTTCAACGTGTGTGTGTGTGTGTGAGTCACTTGGTGTGGTGGGTGCACGTCTGTGTTAAACAACCACACAAGAGAGGACAGTAGCCTGTGTAGGAAGGACAGAAATACCTTTATTATTCACATATCTGTGTCATAGCAAGCAGTTTAGGAGGAGAAAGAGAGAAAGTGAGTGAACGACAGGGATCAAGAGAGGAAAAGGATGTGTAGCTGGAGTGTACACAGTAAATATTTTCATCTATTTCAGCTCAGGCTACATACCTACTAGAAAAAGAGGAGGAACAGAGAAGTCAAAGATAAAGAAAGAAGGCAAAAATATATATTTACCAAGGCTAATATTCTTGTGGCATTAAAACAATGTGATACAGCATATTTTGTACAATACTGGATTTTTGCTGATATCTGGTATGCCAGTATTTTGCATATCCTCATATTCGTTTTACTCAGTGTCAGAGAACATCAAGTCTTCCCTGTAGCGAAATGACATATCATTCCTACTCTTATTGTGATGGTCCACCAAGCAGATGTAGACCTAAAATGCGATGCTTTTCCCAATAAAATGGAATGCTTTTCAAAATAAAATACAATGCTTTTCAAAACAAAATATGCTTTTCAATATAAAACACAATACTTTTCAAAATAAAATACAATACTTTTCAAAATAAAATGCAATGCTTTTCAAAATAAAATACAATGTTTTTCAAGTACTGCTAACGGGGTTTTTCTCTTTGTTTTTCACAAATTCGTCATACGGATCAGGATGATGGCTCCTAAAATGGAGAATAAAATTTGTAATGTTGAAGGAATTCCATCTGGCTCCCCCTCACGACTGACACTGAGCAATAATTGAAAACAGCAACACTGATATCCATTTAGACACTTAAAAAAAAAAACACACACCGCAGACACGTTCTATGCACATAAGTGTCATCATGTGAAATATCAGCATTTCAAGATGATACTGATATTTCACTTTAAATCCTTCATCTGCCGATACCCATGACCTAATGATAATATCATGCATCCCTAATATTTTCACCAACAAGGTAATTCAAGTCAAGCACAAAAGTCATTAACATGTAAAATGTGCAAATAATAGAGCTGCAATGATTACTTAATTAGTTGTCAACTATTAAATTAATCAGTAACTATTCTGAAAATAGACTAGTCATTTTTAATGAAAAATGAATCAGAATTCACAGATTACAGCTTGTTAAATGTGAATATTTTAGAGAAAACTGAATGTCTCTGGATTGTGAACAGAGATGGACATTTTTCACTATTTTCTGACCTTTTATAGAACAAAAACAACTACTTAATTGATAGAAAAATAATTGCTAGTTCCAGTCTTAGTAAACAATGATGCAGTAATTTTAGTGAAGTCATGAATGAACAAAAGTGTATGAACATGAATGCATTTGTCATGATAAGTTTTTAGCACACAGTGATGACAGTCAAACTTTAGATGCCTGAGAGCAGAAAAGAAAAAAAAAAGAGTAAAAGGTGACTTGGATAAAATATCTGGTAGTCAGTCACAAACAAAATATCACTGTACCCTGACGTACACAAACAAACAATAAAGTGCATGTTGCTGTTTCATTCCACGCCCCTGCCTTCTCTCTTCCTTCCATCCAATTTACCCTCTTTCTTCCTGTTTGGTGAGACATTTTCCCCTCTGCTACAAAGCCAACGTCATGTTCAGAGCTTTTCTACATAAGTGTTTCATGTCACTCCTTTTCCCCTAAAACACACTTGCCTATTCCGTGTGTTCTTGGTCTTATATTTGGGTTTGAGAGTGGATAGGTAACATTAAAGAGCTATCACTTTCTCTCTCTGTCATTCCCCTCCTTCATACACCATTTGATCTGAAGCCAGATATGGCTTTTAGATGTGGATGCGGACACACACACACACACACACACACACACAGAACATGTGCACGCAAACACATGCACTAGCGCAAACAATTTGCACACACTCTCTCTGACTGACAGATAAACAGTTTGAGGGAACACGCGTACACGCACACTCAAACATGTGCAAAAACACACCTTTATCTCGCAAGGCTTTTATTTTGTGTATTTCCTCCTAGCCAAACATCAAAAGGCGAATACCATCTCACATCACACAGACAAACAACAATATTACAATCCTCGCTACTCGACAATGCCATTTTCAAATGCCCCACCCTTGACAACTTGTGGAATGGGTTGAAGGAAAGGAGGATTCAAACAAACAGACATGAATACACAACAAATACCACCTACAGCCAATAAAATATGCATGGCAGAGGACGACTACCTTTAAACAGACTACTGTCAGAATTAATAACATGCACAAAAAACACTGTTTTCCACAGGTGTTTGTCTGTGTGTCTTCATATTTTATTCTATCCATGTTCTATTTTTGCACTTACTTGTGCGTGCATGTTTCACTGCTCAGTAATGTAATGTCAAAATGCATGAGAAGCTCAGATTATCAGACAAGTTGCAAGAAAAACAAAGCAGCAAAAAAGAATTTTGTTTTTTCTTCTCCAGATTTTTTTCCCCCTTCTTTGTTTAACACAGATTTTGACAACCATGCGTCATATCTCAACACTAGAAGAGCCAGAATTCTATAATGACAAGAACTGCTGAAAGTGCTCATTTTGGCCTCTGAATTCCAAACTCTGTAATGTCTCATCATAAATACCATAATGCACTTCTTCTTTTATTCTGATATCTTAAAAAGTTAAATAACACCAAAATGTAAATGTCGTCAAATTTAATTATATGTCTATCAATACACATGCCATCATGTAAACTGTAATTCACAACAGCATTTTTCTGCAAGATAATAACCATCAGTAAAGAGATTCAAATTTCATGTTAATCTAGAATTACTCAGAATGAGAAACAAATAATTAAATGTATTTTAAAAAGATTATAAACATGTTATTTTAACAAGAATAATAACAGATTTCCTCTAGAACCATCGCAAGAAAATATTACTAGCCTATAGGAAAGGGCTGGAAACAAGTAAAAAACAAGGCGAAACAAAAGTTGACAAAAAGTGTTACAACCGTCCCCGGTCTCCCCTACTTTATGCCCCTCAAATTCTTAAATTATTGTACTGATTTGGACAATTTAGTCAATTTATTTGTATTTTCATATGCATATTAATGAAACTCAACGCTGCTTGTGGAGTCTCATTGACAGAGACAATGATAGTAGCTAAGCAACAAAGATGCATCTCCAACTGCGCAAAAAAAAGTAACAGTTTAAAAGCAATTTTGGTGCAGTCAGTGTAACTGCAAATGGCCAAAATAATATTACCTTTTGTGTAATTTAAAAAAAAAACATTTTAAATAAAAATACAGACACTTAGGAAACGTCAGGAACTGACAGCTCTGTATTTTTTGATTCAAAAAAAGTTATTGCACATGTACATTTGAATGCAGTCATACTGACCAACTTGGCCATTCTACTGTTAAAATACAACAGCTTCTTCAAATGACATAAATCATTAAACAATTGAACAGAATTATGGCCACTCCTTAGATCCCTCCAAATGTTCAAGTACAAAATGTGCTGAATGTCAAAATTAATGCACTCCGGTTTTACGAATGTGCCCATCAAAAAAACCTTGATATGTTAGATCCCAATAACTCATCTTTTCTTTTACTCCTGCCTTTGTTCGCTCTCTTTCTGATCTGTAATTGAAAAAGCATTCCATTTTTATTTTTCACCGCTATCCAAAGGCTAAATCCAAAACACCAGCCAAGAGGTTAGCCTGGTCACCTGGCACCCACAGGCGCTCTGTATCTCACACACACACACACATACACACACACGCACACACACATGCACACACATACACACACCTGGCTGCTGTGCTTCAATAAACTGTAAATTCCTCCTCTGCGCCCACCGTACCCAAGCTAACCCTTTAAAAGTCACCCGCCTCCACCTTGTAATGCATGAACACACACACACACACACACACACACAGAGACACACACATACATACTTACCCACAGTCACACACAACAGACAAGCCCAAACACACAAAAAAAACAATGTGGCTTAGTGGATGGTATCAAATTTAGTGGCCACGGGGATCTGGCTGGGGTCGTAAATCTATATCTAACATGTGAGAAAATCTCTACGTGAATATCTGGAGACACAGAGGGAGAGGGAGACGGAGAGACAGACAGCGGGATACAGAGGGAGAGACAAAGGGAAAAGTAAGAGTCTTGTAGAGAGAAAGAGAGCCGCAGACAAACAGCATCAGTCGGAGACAGGAAGCTGAGTGAGGTATAGAAAGGAATAAACAAACAAATGCAGGACGGGAGAGTGGGCGACAAAGCACGGTAGAGGAGGAGAGGAGGAATAAGTAAGATAAAGATAAACCGGCAGAGGGAGAAATAGAAAGATAGACGGAGCAAGAGAGTCACAGACGGAGAGGATGACAGTGAGAGATATTTGGGCGGAGAGAGAAGGAAGGCTGAGACAGACAGACAGACAGACAGACAGACGGAGAGAGCAGAGAGAGATACATGACCCCTCTCTCTCTAACAATGGCTCTTCATGTGGTGCCCAGCTTAGCAGGCGAGCCGCTGGAATCAGGAATGTGGAATGTGGGATTTCAGGCTTGGAAGTGATAGCTACTGTCTGTGTGTAATATTTAGGGCCGACACAGGGAGCCTCTGGCACGCCATGAAACACATGGACGGCACTGCTTTTTCTGCTGCGAGTCGGTGTATGTCTCTTGCGTGCGTGTGTGTGCATACGCATGTTCAGAAAAGTGTAGAAACAGAGCTAGATTTATGCACAATATTTAGATAATTTATATGTTTAAGAAAAATGTCTGTGTATTTTTCTTTTCACTGAATTGTCTCTAAGGTCGTATTATTTCTGTCAGTTTAATGATAGTTTTCATGAAATGTGGTAGAAAAAATATCCACAACTTTTACTTAAATAAAAGTAGCAATACCACAGTGTAAAAATACTTTGCAAGTAAAGTGAAGTAAAAGTCTGCATTCAAAATTTTGCTTGAGTAAAAGAAGTGCTAAAAATATTAAAAGTAAAAGTACTAATTGCAGAATTACCCTTTTAGAATATTATTATACACTAGAGACGCACCTGAACCTGAGTACATTATTCGGTAAAGCACAATTAATGTGATGGAAACACATATTTCTACTTCAACTATTGGTCATTATTATTCAGAAAAAGTTAGTTACATAATTAAAAAGCTTGCATCTACCTTAGTCAATCAATGATTTCATGCACCAAGATTATTCCCTTCAACTGAAGGATATTTTATTGTGTATCTGATTTTTCAATATCTCCCAGTTGAAGGGGAACAAGTGCTGGACTTCACACAGTTCATAAAACTTGGCTTAATTGAAAATAAGAAGAGAGAAAGAGAGAGGTGAAAAGTGCTCTATGACGATACGGAAATATATTTCATGATTAATTATATGCCATTAATGTAAAATTATTTTGATGCTTTGTGGGTACCACAGGTGCAATACCAGTGAATAATAGGTTTAAATAAAACATTTGCCAGATTTCATGTGACTTTAGGTATAAACCACATCCACTTCTATCTGAACACATATGGAGACAGATCATTTTTGTGGTCGAACAGATACAAATACAGGTACAAATAATGATGTTGCTTTCCCATATATTACACTCTTAATTCTGACAAGTTGACACAACAAAATATAAGAAGCTGGTTGCCTAGAAAAAGTACATATAGCTATTCATCTTAAGTAGTGTTTACTTCATAACTACTTGTTAAGTTTACCTAAAATTTAGTTGTATTTACTTAACTGTGAACTTGCTTTTCCAACTTACAAATGTTGAGTGAAATTAACTTGTTCTTTGCAAGTATAATGTTAATGTATTAAAAAGATATTATTGGATTAAGATTATTGATACATTATTCAACACAGCATTTAAATGTAGTTTGTTCATAACAAACTATATCAATGCATCATCTTTTACTTGTTGATTATATGTTTGCGTGAAAATATGTAATAAGTGGCTGTGAAATAAATTTAATGGAGTTAGTATAATATTTGCCTCAAAAATATGGTGTATGGTGGTATATGGTGGTGGAGTATAAGTAGCACAGTAGCATAAAAAGGCACCACACTAAAGTACAGTATCTGAGTAAATGTACTCTGTCCACCACTGTTTTATGAAAGTGTATCAAGGCCCTAATGCACATCCAAACTCAGTTCTACAAATGAAAAAAAAAATGTTCTGGTGAGTCTTATTATGTGGAGTATAATGTATTTATACATTATTTAAAACAACATTTAAATGGTTGAGATTAGACTTATTAATAATAAGAGTTCCATAAGAATGATATATAATAATGAATCATATTTTATTTGTTGATTATACAAATAGAAATCTGCAAAGTGACCATAGCTGTAAAATATATACACACTGGAGTTAAAAGTACAATATTTGCCTCTAGAATGTAGTGGAGTAGAAGTACTATAGTAGCATAAGTACAGTACTCGAGTAGATGTACTCTGTCCGCCACTGTTCTCTGATGTCATAAACATGTTGTATACGGAAGCTCTAATGAGCATCCAAAGTTGAGCAAACTTTGTTCAGGTGAGTCTAATCTTCACAAGTTTCCTGCATAAATAAAGTTGCAAGTACACACACACGCATACTGAATATTGTCTCTCACTCTCTGTCTCTGTCTCACACACAGAGCTAACACACACACACACACACACACACACACACACACACACACACACACACACTGCTGCTAACACAGGAGACAGTTGTTGCTGGCCGCCCCAATGCCTGTCATGGCTGTTAGGCCAAATCCCATGAATTATGGCTCTTCCAGATGTAAGAGATTTCTAAGCTGCCTCCAACGGCCTGCGGTCTGTGGTGAGAGAGAGAGAGAGAGAGAGAGAGAGAGAGAGAGAGAGAGAGAGAGAGAGGGAGAGAGAGAGGAAAACAGAAAGAAAGAGAGAGAGAGAGATTTGGGTTTATGCAGTGTCATCCAAAATCCATCTTCCTTTCTCTATCCCTCATCTTTATTATCTGTCTGTATTCTATCAGCAGAAAAATTCTGTCATTACTGCCAATTACTTTCTGACAAAAATATTATTTTACCCATCACACGTTTGAAATTTTATATGAATATGTGACTTACATCTGCAAGAAAGAGTGACTACCTAGCACGCTCGTATTTTTTAAAAAGAGGGCTGGAAATTGGATATTTTTTAGAGAAATACATTTTTTTCCAGCTGAATGGATGGCGGTGTTTGTGTGAAATGAAATCACGACACATTCTACATTTTCACATTTTTATTTATTACCTGTTGGTGATTTGAAGAGTATTGGATGTAAAAGTCATATCACGGTACCACTTTACAATAAGACGTCCCTTATAAATGATTTATAAATGGTTTATAATTAGGTTATTAATTAGGTTGTAAACTCTTTATAAATCATTAAAAATAATTTTAAACAAGTTATAGAACAGTTTTCATACATCAGTGTGAGCTCAATATTTGGCAAGATCCAGTTAATGCTTACTACTAATTAATCTTACTAATGCGCTACTAACATTTATAAAGTGTAACTAATGACCATTTATTAACTTGCTAACTGTTTATAATTGGAAAATTGAGCCTTATTGTCAAGTCTAAACTGGTATATGCTAAAAATGTCACAGTAAACTATAATTCCAAAGCCTTAGTGTCTGAAGCTCTGATAATTTATGTTAATTTGATATAGGAGATCTGAGGCTTAAAGGTAGAATCAGTGGGGATTGTCCGAGCTGTTTGTAAATGCACCATAAATCAAGATAACAAGATTAAATATTTGATTAAATATCAGACTCTTTGTCAAATACTGATGTTTTGGGTTGATAAAGCGCCCTGAGCGCAGCAAAATAATGAGACAAATAAGCAAATACCGGCAGAGAGCAAGGTCCTGCAGATACAGACACCACCTGTAGTTGGTCATAAGTGTTGATTTAGAGGGATTATGTTTATATGAGTCTCTATGTTTTATAGAAAAATGTTGTATATTATGCCTTTAACAGTGCAGATAAGTGTGGGCTTACTGTTCGGTGAAGCAACAGGTTACGTTTGCCATTTTTATCCAAAGTGTTCCAACAGCTTATTAATGATTATTAAGAGTTTGCAACTCAATTTAAAACCTACACTGTAAAAGATGTATATCAATTGAAGCAATGTCGTGTTTCCAATGGTGGTAGTTTTGTACGCCTGACATCATGACATCCACGTCTTTTCCAGATTTTTCATCCTGCAATCGAGCCACCGTTTTCTCTTAGTGACTCAGAAAGAAAGTTAAGCCTAACACAAGACAAAATTATATTTTGTGACCTAATAATGCATCATGTTAGGTGTAATATGGTCCAACTTTATCGGTTAAAGTGTTGTAAGTTTTCAGAAACTCACCGAATGAAATTAGCTGTTATTAAGTCAGGCTAAGGTTAAGTCATTCTAACATAGCAATTATATCACTAATATTTAACAAAATGAAACAACACACTAATGTTACTATTAAAAAAATGACTTTTCCTGAAACCTTACGATTAGGTTAAGGAGCAGTATTATACCTTTGCGTAAAGCAAATATTTGGGTTGGAAAACTGTAAACTTTTAAGTTGACCTGTTTTAAATTAGGTTATATTTAATGCAGATTGTTGATTTGAATGCAATCGGATTATTAAGAAAATCAGACTTAAAACAAGTGTGTTCATACAACTTGTTAACTTGATTTCAAATAACCTTGTGTGTTAGCAATTGAAGTAATCAAAGTTGGTCCAACATTATCTTTTTTTGGTGTAATTATAAGCCATCTATGAGGCTAGTTTTATTGTAAAGTGGCACATATATCATATGTATCGTACCAGTGCAACAGTAGCATTTGGATTTACATATTTATCATTGATTATCACATTAATAATCAAAAAATATTTTACATTTCTTAAAAACTACCAGTTGCTGCAGGATTATCGACACATTGATCATTTTGTCTGACCAGTGCATTAGCTTAATTTCCCCGCACGCACGTCAACACTTAAAATTCAACCCCCATCGTCCTCTCACTTCGTTGGGTCTGCTCTCACTCTTTCTCTCATTAGTACTTCGTAACCAGACAGTTTATTTGAAATTATGAAAGCATTACACTCTCTGATGTAGCAGTTTAAAAATCAATAGCTGAAACCCTAGCTGCCTCACTTAAGCCCTCTCCTATGGCAAAGGGGATGTCTCTTTCTCCCTCTCTCTTAAATGGTAATTTCATTTGCAGTCACTAAGACCTCACCGATAATTACCAATGCCCTGAGAGAGAAAGGCGAGTGAAAGGGAGAGGGGGAGAGATGGGAGACAGGAGAGGGTAAGAGGAGAGATGGATTAAGAAAGGAGAGTGAATGCCAGTCATTAGAAAAGCTTTCCTCTCTCCCTCCTTTGATCAGAGTTAAGAACACATTGCCTTCGCTCTATCGCTCCCTGACACCAACCTCTGAAAAGAAAAGATGGAGCACAGGAGGGGGAAAAAAAAAAAGGTGAGTGAGGAATAGACCGACAAAAAAAAAAAAAAAAAGATCCCTGAAGTCTTAAATAGCAGGCCTTAATTTTGACATTGAACCCTCTCTGTTCTTGGGTTACACCGGGGCCGTACATTTTCAGAGAGCCTCCGCCATCCATTTTTTCCCCTCCTCTCGTCTTCATCTCTCAAATGAACTAATCAGAAAGAGGAATATGAAGTGTCCTGCAGGATCCATTTCTCTAGAAGCATATGGCAATGATTGATGGGGGACAACTTTGACTTTCCCGGGTCATCCTCCTCGCACACATCTGGGAGCATGCAATAATTCTCTTAATTTTAGACCCCGTCTCTTTCTTCTGCTCCTTCTTTTCTATCCTCTTTTTTTTTCCAAAAGAACTTCAATTTCACTTTTGCAAAAAAAAAAAAAAGGAGCCTCCTCTCAGCCTATCCCTCCTCTTTCTTTCTCTCTCTCTCACTCTCTCAAGGCTAACACAACCAGTCATTTTGGCTGAAATAAAGGTACCATAGTGGTTGCCAGATGTTTATAAGGACTGTTGGGGCAATCCCCTTGTTTTTTTATGGCTCCCATGATTTTTCTTTCTTGCTTAAAAAAGCCTTAAGAACCACTTATGTCATATAGCTACGGTAACTGGATTTACCATATGTGTAATGCTAGTTGATATTTCATCATGACAAATACTGTAAAAGAGCCACAAGGAATATGAGTTACCTGTGTTTATTGCTTTTGAATGGATTTCAGTCTGAAGGCAGCTTATTTCACAAAAAGCAGCACATCCTGAGATTTATGCACATCCAGTTCAGGCTAAGGAGGGAAAAAAAGATATTTCTGTTTTGTATCAGTTTTATTTGCACTGTAAAAATAAATGATTTGTTTCAACTTAAAAAAGTTAGTGTCCCGGCTGCCTTAAAATTTCAAGTTGACTGAATTTGAAAAGGAAATTGGAAAGTGCCTTGAGATAACTTTGTTATGATTTGGCACTATACAAAAAGTAGACTTGAATTGGAAAGGCAAGTTGAGGTAATTTTGAAATGATTCAAAACAAATAAACTTTTCATGTCAAATTAACTTGATACTAGAGAAAACATGTTTTATTATTGTGAAAACAAGCAATCATAAATGTAAAATGTATTAGAGACACATAATGTTTTCTTCAAACTATAAAAAGAAGGGTCGTAGGAGAGTTTTAACTCTCAAACAATGCATACTAGGAAGTCTGAAAAGTGCTAATTTGCTTATCATGTTTATTCGGAAACGTAACTTAATGAGTTGATTGAATTCTGTATTGTACATTCATTCATCTTATATTTTGAGTCAAATGATTTCAAGTTAGAAGAACTCATGTTTATACATTCTGAAAGTAAATACTAGAAATTGTAAGTTTAATGAATTTGAATAATAAACTTAGAAAAAACTTACATTTAGTTAATGAGAATAGGTAAGCTAATTCCACTAAATTTCTATATGAACAATGCATGCTGGGAATTCTGCTAATATGCTGACCATGTTTCTTTAGAAACTTAATTTAATGAGCTGGTTGAATTCCATACAGTACATTCATTCAACTCAACATTTCAAGTCAAAACACTTCAAGTTAGAAGAACTCATGTTTATGGGTTCTGAAAGTAAATATTTCAAGTTTAATTAACTTGAATAAATAAAACGTATATTTATACCAAGTTAATAAGAAAGAATAAGTCGATTCCACTAAAATCCTGTATGTTTTTTTACACTGTGGTCACTTTATGAATTCAAAGCCAAATGAAAAAGAATGTAACTAAAACGTTAGACAGAAAATGATCTGCGTTATTATTCAAAGCCATTTGAAATTCCAACGAGCTTTAACTTTTCAGTGTGATGTGAGATATGAGAGAGAGGGGGAGAAAGGAGACAACCATCTCAAACCTCCCCGACAGCAACTGGGCCTTGTTAGCTGTGCATTGAAATCATCTTTGACTCCGGGTTTACAATAACAGAGAAGAACTTCGACCACTAAATGCTTTCGGGAAACCCACCCGTCCTCCTCCTGCCATGTGATGATCCCACCTCTGAAATATTCAGCGCCATTAACATTCCGATGGGTATCATCCCCTTTCAGACACAATTCGCTCTGCTCTTCAGACCTGTGGGCCAAGGCAGGGAGAGGCCCGGAGCAGATGCTATCTGCTCTCATTCTTCACAAGATCTCTCCTCCTCAAAACACACACTTGTGACTGCTAGATTTGGTGCAGAGGAAACAATACGCTGACTAGTGACAGGATATTTTATAAATTGTAACGTGTGAAATGGTGCATATTGCCTAAGCCTTGGTATCCAAATCTGGTAGTTTGATATGTTAATTTCATTGTCCAAAATAAATTTGACTATTAAGATATGCTGATAGTGGTTAAATGCTAGTAACTTATTTAAGGCTGAAACTGACGATCTGTTGATCAATTTCTCAATTAATGGATTGATTGTTTTGGTCTATAAAATGTCAAAAATGGTGAACAGCATCAATCAGTGTCTCCCAAAGCCCAAGATGACATCCTCAAATGTCTTGTCCACATCCCAAAGATTTTAAGTGTGCTGTCATAACGGAGTAAAGAAACCAGAAAATATTCCCCTTTTAAAAGCTGAATTTTGCCTTTTTTCTTTAAAAATATAATTTGATAGCAAACAATTAATCAGTTCATTGTTGCAGCTCTGATGAAGCTGACAGGTATGAATGCAGGCTGATGGAGAGGAAAAAGTGAGCCAAGTCAGCAATAAGATCGGAGGCATAACTGTCCAGGCTCACTTTCTGGCAAGCAACAAGTCACTGTTGCACTTTTTATTATGTTTTGTAATGGCTTATTAATTATTTATAAAGTGTTTACAACCTAATTAATAACCTAATTATTAACCATTTATAAATCATTTATAAGGGTAGTCTTATTGTAAAGCGGTACCTGATTTTCTTTAAATGTGTAGTTGTCGGAATATTTGAATTTTGCCCCATTAATAGCTCAATCAAGGAGATTCACATTTAATTTAATTACATGTTGTTTTAATTGTATTTTTACTTCAGCTGGTTTGAGCTTGTGTCCTGTTATCTTTAAATACTCACCCATTAAAAACTTCCATCAGTGTTATTGGCCAATAAAGCTAAAATGTGTTTGATCTTAATTGCTAATGATGTGACTATGTGGGCAAATTGTTTTGCCAATCAGATCTTGTGTTCTCTCCTATACTTACAGCTGCTTTTATGTTGTGTGTGTGCGTGTGTGTGCTGTCTCTAATCATGTGTGATCATGTGAGAGACAGAGCGCTACACTTTGAGCACAATTAGCCAGGCATTTAAGCATCTTAATTGGTGACATTCGATCTCAGGCACTCACTGATGAACCACTTAGCAGCAGACTTATGGATTAGCACCCGGCGCTGCTCGCTCTTCTCAGATGTAACTAACAGGTCAGGAATTAGTGCTCTTAACACTGCCTTACAAATGAAGACAGCTGTATTGACTAGCATGGAAAACTACTTTCTCTTCCACTTTGCCTCTGCTAGAGTCAGTCTCCTCTTCAAGTCGCACTCCTGTCCTCTCTTCTTATCATCTCATGTCATGTGTTTTTCTCTTCTTATCAGCTGAAGCGAGCTTTTTGTTTAAATTTTGCTCTCTCCTGGACGATTTCAACCACCTCCTTGGCAGCGGGCCACTCAGATTTGGCCGTGACAGTATTTGGCGTTTTGTTGTCATGGCGCTGAAGCTGTCTCAGTTGTCTGGGCAACATGTGCCGGGGCTCACGGGAGCCTCATAAATGTCATGTATCGACGGAACCGCTCGGGAGAGCAGGAAGTCCTTGCCAAAAAGAAGATAGATAGAGCGCCACTGGTGTTGGGGATGCCATGTTGCATTAAATCATGTTTGCGCACGCTAACGCAGACACACACGTGCACAGTTGTACAGATGTGCATGCAACCATGCATTCAAATACGCTGACACTTGCCAACACTTATGCTTGTAAACAGGTAGGAGTGCATGCAGTGATCGTGAACAAAAAACACAGATATTACAGATGTGTGAGCGCTCTTCCTCCTCCACCCTTTACTCTCGCCTTCCTCTTTTACAAGGGTGGATCAGGGAAATATTTATGGGGAGGCAAGAGGATATTACTACAACTTTAAGAGGTGTCAAATGAGAATTATAATGAGAAAAGCATTGAATAGAAATGTCTAGCTTAAAAGCTTCATCAGAAACCAGTAAATTGTTTTATTTTTCCAAATCTTTTTTCATTGAAAATGTGCATATTTTGCATTAATTTATGCTTTTTAACATGTTAATTTTCAAATTAATTTAATCTAAAATAGGGCTGCAACTAACGATTATTCATCAGTTAATCTGCTCTTTAGTTTCATGATGACTTGATTTATTGTTTAGTCCATTAAAACATAAAATAAAAATAGTGAAAATTCTCATCACAGTCTCCCAGAGCCCAAATTGACGTCTTCAAATGTCTTCTCTTGTTCAACCAACAGTCCAAAACCCAAACACTCTTCATTTGCCATCATAAATGAAAAAGAAAAGCAGCAGATCCTCACATTTATAAACTGGGAATCAGACAATATTTGATATTTTTGCTTGAAAAATGACTAAAATGATTAATCGGTTTAATCCAAATAGTTGACAACTAATTTTCTTTCAATCATCTAATTGTTACAACTCTAATATAACATTAACACAGTTAATTTGACAGCATAGAGACACAGCTTTTACATATTTGAATTAGATTATACAAAACGGGGGTAGCATGGCATCTTTTAAGGGTGGCCGCCGCAACTCCATGCCACCCCTCTAGATCCACTCCTGCCCTTTTATAATGATCAAGGAGCCGATTCAGCAGCCTCCACCCTGCCCTCTGTAGGTGTGTCACATTTTCGCCACACGTTCCCCTCCCCAGGTCACTGTCATGTGCCTGGTCCTACTGAGCACAGAGGCTTTAAACAGGAGAGACAGCACTTGTCCGTTAGATTAGCGTGTCCCCGACGTCACATGCCTTCGCCTGCACACGTCACCACTTGTCTGGAGGTGCCTGTCGAGGTTCATTAGAAAATGCCAAGATTTAAGGAACAGGGAAATTTTGTCAAAAGGTAGACAAAAATCTCTGAGTTGCATGTAATGTGTTTTCACTGAAAGTGGGAACATATATTTGATCTGATTTGTGCGTTGTGTAAATGCCACTATGAAAATAGGTTATGTGTTGTTTTTTTTTCTTTTTTATCAATAAAAATGCCTTTTTGAGTTTTCTTCTCAGATCAGAAATAAATATTCCTGACCCCACGTCATTATTATTCAACACAAAACACATATTCTAACCAACAAAGCAACTGCAGGCCGAGGCGAGGGCCAGCCGGCATTTCAAACGCCCCTGAGATTCCAGATATTCTAATACCGTGGGACCTCCTCTCATATTTATTGTGGGAATCAGAATTTATGATGAGTAAATTGGACTTCTTCATCTGTGTGCCGGGGGGGTTGCAACATGCGGCCGAGATGGCTTGACTTATTGATTACAGGGAGCAGTATGCCCCATTTCAAAGGGAAGGAGAGCCCCCGCCATGCAACTTCTGAGAATTAATTTGCCCGGCATGGGCCTTCATGAGAAACACATGTCCGTACACACACACAGGAACGCAGGCATAGACACAAACAGGCACACAAAAACCAAAGCCTGCAGGTAAAAGAATCACACTCAAAAAAAGAAGAAGAAAAAAAAAACAGCTACACATGCATGCAGCCCCCTCCAGCCCCCCACCCCCAACATACAGACACACACATACCCCAAACACACACACAAACACATACATGAGACCAATTTTTGCAGTGCTTCAGGTGACAAGACAAGGCCATACTGTTGTAACCAAAGATTGTGATCAGACTTGCTGGCATGGGCATAAACACACACTCTGGCATCTCAAACATTCCCCTACTGTCTGACAAAGAAATATATATATTTTTTAAGTTCATCGTTCATTTGCTAATGCAAAGTATTCACCTTAAAAGCTGCACTAACTTTCTGTCTTTCAAATAAGAAGTGTTTGAAACCTGTTTATTTCATTATCCCATATTTCAAATCTAGGCTATTTTTTAGGGAATAAATAAAAAAGGATAAAAGAAGAAGAAATACAAACCCTGTGACTGCAAAGTATTTTTAAGAATCTTTTTTGGCCTTTCAGCCTTTCACAACAAGTAACATCCAGTGACACTGTAACTGTACTGGAAGCGAATACAACTCCGACACGGTCCCATCCAAAGCGTTTCTCCAGATCGAGCCACAGCTGAACTATCAGTGGTTCATCCCTGGCATTGTCCACTGGATCACCCTCTGCACTCAGACACCAGCTCCTATTTCACCAGCAGCACCCGCGCTAATTTATCATCATGGTCATGACAGACAACACATCTGTGTGTGAACGGATTGAGTGAGGAAAGAAGAGGGAAGTGAAGGAGGGACAACAGTGAGAGCGGGGGGTGGGGGGGGCGGGGGTGTGAGAGGAGGGGGACGCGTAGGAGGAAATGTGGTAGCAAGGAGGATTCGGATCGTGCAATCGGCGGAGGCTTTTTAAGGGTCATATTTTGTTTGAAGGGCCCCATCCTACCCTTCGCTCGACCTCTCTCTATCCCTGCTGCCTCCTCCCTCATAACACGCTGTCAGCTAACCCCTTCGGCAACTGGACAGCTCATTGTCTTGGGCTATCTTATATTACAGCCCATATACTGCAGGTGTGATATGGAAAAGCATTAAAGAGCTTAAGGAGTGAATTGAGAATGTGGACCAGCGGAGGTTTACTTTGCCATATAAAACTGTATCGCAGACTACGAAAGGGCAAGTCCGTGACGACCAGCTTCCTGGTGTTGGTCCCGTGTCAAGCAAAAAATATGTATATTAATCGCATTTTTTTTTTTACAGGATACTAATACGATATGATAAGCTGTACTTTCTATTAGATTAGACAGGAACTAGAAATAATATGTTCTTTATTAGTCAGTAAACAAACACAGCTATACCCTAATTAGACACCATTACCGCTAATGGTACACTAATGAGACATTACAAGCCATACATTATATCAAATTAGACTAAAACTAGAAATAATATGTTCTTTATTAAACAGTAGTAGACCCTTTATTAGACCCTTCTTAGACTCTATTAGAGTGTAATTAGGACATATTTCACTTTAATTTACAGCACAGTTCTGTTGTAGTGTGTGCATAATTACCCTCAAATAAAGTCTAATAAGGAACAGTGGGAAAAATACACTGAAGTTACAGTACAGTTGTGTTGTTATGTGTCTATTTACCTCCTAATACAGTGGGAAACAATACAATTCAGCCTACAGTGCAGTTCTACTGCAATTTGTCCATAATTACCCTCCTATAAGGTCTAATAAGGATCTAACAGTTGTGAAAATACACTTTATTTTACAGTGCAGGGTCTAAGAACGGATCTAATGCTGTCTAATAAATAACAACATTTTTAGTATTTGTCTAATTTTATACAAAGTACAGCTTGTTACATCATATTAATGTACTGTAAAATAAAGCGCAACCAAAATATTTTTGATTTATTTATTTTATAAATCGCTTGACTGACGCCGCTGTTTGTCAGCATGGCCGAGCCGAGAGGACGCTCTAGTGATGAGCTTGATGGGCAGAGAGGTAGAAATATGGACGGACAACAGATGGGGAGACACACACTCGCACACATGTGTCTTCGTGCTCATATTCATACAGTATTTGTGTGTGGTTGTGCGTACATGCATGCATACATGTCGAGACAGCAGGTGTGCGCATACACACGTTCTCATGTGTGTGTTCAAGCAAGCATATCTGTTTACTTTTGCTCTCCAAAACCCACTCACATTTGAATGCAGGAGACAGGACACATCTCCCTGCTCTGTGAGCCGCTAGACAGCTCAGTCAGAATATTTTAGACTACACGCGCACACACACACATACAGACACACACACGCCTCCCTGGGGTACCCCATATGCGGCGCCTGGGGAGTGCAAAATGGAACTTTTTAAAAGCCAAAAACACTTCTCCCGAACAAACTAGTCTGCTTAATAATACCACACCCGTGTTTCTCTCTCCTCTTTCACGACAGGCCGTCATTATCTACAAGGGGTGGGTGTTTCGGCTGCTTTTTAGGGAAAGGTCGTGGTTGTTGTTTTGGCGTCTGAAAGCCTTGCTACATGACGGATGGCAAATAGACTATAAACTATTTGGAATCTATGCATCAACAAATGCATTTTGGTATGGAAATGAAAAAAGGAAGGAGTTTGGGAATTGTGGATTTAGCGTGAAGGTGTGGCGACGTGCGAAGGCGTCCGATTGACTGAAATTGCTTATTTTGGACCTGCAATATTTTGATGTGCATTACATTGAGAAATCAAGAAAATCTATGTTGTTGGGCTTATTTTTTTTTTCTTTTACCACATGAGAGCAGCTTGGGTCTTTTTTCTTCAGTTGAGGTAAATGAACTTATGTACACACAGACACACAAAAACAAACACACGCAGACTCCGGGCACACAACCAGTATGTATACAGACAAACACACACATGCACCTTCTGCTCTTATGAAGATAAATAAGGCAAGGGGTAGATTTTCACCCACACCCACTGAATGGGACACACACATTCATCTTTGCTGTATTTGGTGTTTTGGGGTGTGTGTATGTGTGTGTGTGTGTGTGTGTGACGGAAGTGGGGGCAGCACATATTGGGGATACAGCAGCAGCAAGGGTGTGTGCACCTCACTGCCTTTTCAATGTATGGAAATGTATGTGCATTTTTAAAGTAGGGGGGCTAAATTTATTTCTCTTCCCCCCTCGTGTACCCTTCGCCCCTTCCTCTCTCTCCACACCTCATTCCCGAAGCTGATAGACCTATGGATGCATGATAGATGGAGAGAAAGAGAGATGGAGGGGGTCTCTGCATGGATGCATACATGCATGCATGGATGTATATACACCCAACTCCCCCTGTCCTCTCAAACACACGCAATAAAGTCACACACACACACCTCTGAATGCAGGATTCATGCGCATACCAAACGTAATCCATAGTTTTACATAATGGGGAGGAGGAAAAGAAGGGAGGCAAGCCGGCTCCTGTAGCCGGGTGATAAAGATAATATGAATCATCTGACTCTGTCTCTTTCTCTGTGTATGTATACACATTCACCTAGGGAGATGCTGATATGCTATAGGGGAATATAATGAGATATGGAGAAGGTCCCCCCTGATCGTCAAGAACACATGTGGGTCATATGTGTGCTTTGTGCAATTTTCACAATGTATAAGGATTATGGTTCACGGTATGCAGAGATTTAAGGAAATTGCTCCAAGTGCAAGTCATGTGTGTGCGTGGAATGGCAAAGCTATTGCACTATTTGCACGTATTGCATAAAAGCAATTGCACTGGGAATGCACAACTGAGTGCACTGTTTTGATATGCAACTGATGGATTTTCTGCAGATTTGTTATAATAGTATGTATATACTGGGAGATAGGAGTTTGTTTGTTGCTGGAATTAATTAAGCAAAAAAAAAAAGTATGCAACGCACTCTACATACAAACAAAAAGAGGAGTCACTGTTAATTATTCAGAGAAAGTTAATTTTTCCTGAATATAATTAAAGGCATTTAACCATCAGGGACAGAGTGAGATCAAAGATGTATATTTGATGTCATGCAGATAGCATTTTTAAATTAGCAAACCCTCTTAACTTTATAATTATCTTTGGTGTGAGAACTGAGGCAGGAAGTTCTTTTGTGTTAATTCTGGGCCTGAAATAGTCTCCCAAGAATTAGATGAAAATTAATTAGAAATAATTGCAGATAGACATGCAGATTGGATTTACAATGCAAATAAATCTTAGCAGAGCAGAACTAGAAGTTTTTGCCAGTATTTTTCTGTTGTAACAGTAAAATATATATATTTTTATTCAAACACATTAACTTTACATGACATTTCAAAGATATTTATAGAATTTAAACATGGATTCTAACAGGAATCTGTTAACTGAAGGTCTGCTTAAATAAAACAATTTATTCCTTCACTGTAATTTGAGCACACATTATGATTTCTCTTTCTTATTTATTGGAAAGGATTTTTTTGGATGTGTGTGTCACAGTCGCTCTCCCCCTCCTTCCCCCATGTTTCTGCTGAAGCTGACATGCACAGTAATGTCCAGATATATCAAGAAAGAGAAATAGAAAGAGGGAGTGAGATAGGGTGTGGTGTGTGTGTGTACGTGTGTGTGTGTGTGTATGTGTATGTGTGTGTGTGAGAGAGGGAGAGAGGTTGAATTCTATCTCAAAGTATCAGTGGCCCCACAGAAAAATAGAATTGTTTCCTCCATATTAGGAATCAAAGCTAAGCCCGGTGTTATTGTGTCCACCATTTTGACTGCTGCCGACAGACCTTGAGGAAGCAGGTGCACCGGGATGAGTGTGTAGGTGTCACTGCATTTTATTTATTCATTTCCTTTTTTTGTGATTTTCGCAGGTCAGAATGCATGCTTCTGTGAATTCTCCCGCTCCAGAATTGTTGAATGTTTATATGTGTGCATTTCTGCTACGTTCACATATTGTACATGTCTGGCGAATATGGGTGAGTCTGACCACGTGTGCGGCTGGTGCACAAGCATGTAAGCCTGCAGGTGTCCGTGTCTCGTGCATTTATAGTCCCAGCCAGGGAACAGTTGACCTCAGCTGCCCCCCCCACCCCCCCCCCCCCCCCCCCCCCCCCCCAACCACACTGTGTGTTTCTAGAGGACCCTTGAACTTGACCGTGGAGGGAGAGGGGTGACGGGACTGGAGCTGAGGCTTAAAACAAACTACTGTGATGGACAACAAAGACATGGGAGGGGTGAGGAGGGGGCGTTGGCTTGGGTTGGAGGGGTGCATAAAGGTTGAGATTCAGGGGGAAGGTCCCCAGGGTGCATGTGTGTT
The DNA here is from genome assembly GCA_034769285.1 of Lutjanus argentimaculatus. NCBI lineage: Eukaryota > Metazoa > Chordata > Actinopteri > Lutjaniformes > Lutjanidae > Lutjanus > Lutjanus argentimaculatus. Next base: position 21,740,868 of record JAWZSL010000009.1, on the reverse strand, counting down.
TGTGTTAGTGTGTCCATACGTAGTTTATCTGGTCTTAAAAATCTGTTCCTTCATTCAGTTGCTTGTTTTTTTTTTTTTTTTTTACAGATTCACCTTCATTAAAGTGGACGAATGAAAATTACATCTGATTTTAAACATTATTGTTCAAAATTAAGTTGTTTTTTTTATAGTGGGTCAAATGCTACAATAATAAAACAGCATGTTGTGGTTATAAAGCGAGCTCACATCAGCAACATGTGTGTGCTAAGATATGCATACTGAGTGTGCTGTGTGTCCATGCATATGAAATGTGTTTAAATGATTGTGTCCATTAATGCTCATGTTTATATTATTTTTGCATGTATTCCTGCGCGGGTTTTGGATCATCATTTAGATCGGGGGTGTCAAAAATACAGCCTGCAGGCCAGAACTGGCCCATCAAAGGGTCCAGTCTGGCCCACCAGATGATTGCAAAGTGTAAGAAATTGCAGAGCAGTCATTAAATCCAGACCAGAATACACAATGAATAATTTAAAGACTTTGTCAATCAGCAGCTTTAGTACAAAATAATGTGTATCAGACTTCTATCTTAAAACAATATGGGTGGAACCCTGTTGCTAACATACTGCCAAAACTTAAGACTTGTAAATGGTTTAGTATTTAAAGTATTTCTAGATCTTGACAAGTTGTTCAAATCATAACAAAGTAAATACATTGTTGTTCAGTTCCAAAATACACAAATGTTTTTCATTTGTAGATCATTCATGGGACACATTAACCCCCAAACCACTGCATTGTAATATATAAATAACATCTGCAAATATATCACTTTTTTACTAGTACATTCTGAAAATGTTCACAATTATTGAACCCTTTATTTGCAAAACAGCCTGAGATGTCTGAAGAAGAATAAATGCAATTTCAACAATGTCTCTGCTTTCCACATTCATCAGTCTGCTGTCATTACAGTGCATTACAACATACCAATCACAGTGGATCGACAAATGCTAAAATATTTGTGTATTTTAGAACATAACAACATGGTATTTTACTTATTCATGATTTGAACAACTTGTTGAGATCTAATAATTCTTTTAATCATCCAGAAATTGTCCCATTTACAGTGGAAGCTAATGAAGAACATAGTGAAGTTTAAAGTCCATTTACAAATCAAACGAAGCTGCTGATTGACAATATATTGTACAATGTTCAATATCTTCATGAAGTATGACCGCAATTATTAATGTCTTTTTTTTTTCTGAGAACTGTATTCTGGTCTGGGTTGTAATGATCCTTTGATGGGCTAGTTCTGGCCCATGGACCATATATTTGACACCCCTGGTATATTGTAATGACACTAAACTTACCTGATGTGGAAAAACAGACATGATTGAAAATGTACATTTTTCTTAAGACATCTCAGGCTGTTTTGTAAATGGATGATTCATTAATTGTGAAAGATTTCAGAATGTGCCCGTACTTATACCAGAAGTGTTTGATTACTTGAATATGGATAATATCCGTTTTATAAACTGCTCAAATATGAGCTAAACACAACAAAACTAAACGGAAAACCACTTCCAATAATGTGTAAGCACAGTGTGAGAAACACAGTACAGTAGTGCTGGAGTGACAAAAGTGCCGCGCGTGTGTGTGTGACACCAGTCGTCCAAATAGATGTGGTAAAGATGAGTTTAAATAAGAAGCTGACGGAGAAGATGAAAGGAGTCAGACAAATGGGATGGAGGAAAATGGAGAGGAAGAAAAGAGGAGAAAGTTTGAAAGGAGGTAGAGGTTGGAAAAGAAGGGAGGAGAAAATGAGGTGGGGATTACAGAGGAGGAGGAGGGTGACGTGGAGAGGAAGAAGAGAGGGAGGAGGTGAAGAAGAGAGAGAGAAGAGGAGGAGGTTGGAGGGAGAACAGGTGGGGGTGGGAGGAGGAGGGTTGAAAGAGGTCAGGGAGCATAGCGTCTTTGGGCGAGGAAAATGAAGGTGCGTGTGTGGCGCTAGTGTGTGTGTCCTCCTAATTGTGAGTGGAAGGTGAGGGGTGAGGTCTAGGCACGCTCCTTGCAAAAACAGCAGATAGAGATGGACAGTCAGAGGCAGCACTGTACTGTGTGTGTGTGTGTGTGTGTGTACGTGAGTGAGCACATGTGTATGCATGTGTGTCTTGCTCTGAGTGTGCGTGTGTGTGTGTGCGTGCGTGCATGCGCCTACGAGTGTGTGTTTTAATAGCCACAGTCAGAGAGCCTCTGTCAGACGGTCAGCTAATTGGCCATCTTACAAGTACAGAGGAGGCTGCTCGCAAATTGGCAAAAAGGGCAACCGGCTTCAATCTGATACCAAACTCCTTTCTGTCACGATGCTGTCCATTAAACAACAGCTTAAGTCAGGGAAATGGAACAAAAATAAAGAAAAACAGAATACAAAACAGGGGGAAAATAGTGGCGTAATTGTGCTTTGGAGACCCGTGTTGTTGCGCTTGACCCGTGTGTAGCGAGACAACGGGGATCATGCCAGATTTAGCGTAAATAAAAATTTGGGGGGAAACGCTGGCAACTCATTGGGCTGGTGTGTTTTTAGATTTGTGTGTGTATGCGTGTGTGTTTCCCTGGTACAGAAGCCTCATGTATTTTAATCCATGTAAAGTCCCAACTGGGTTCCAATTAGGAACAGGTTTCCTAACGCCCTGAGGGGAAACTGATAATTATGCTGTTGACTGTGGTTGTGACTTAGACTGTTTGTGTATCTGTGTGTGTATGAGTGTGTGTGAGTGTTTTCAGGGGGACTAACACAGTGTATGATATTCTTTTCTATCTCTCCGTAATGTTTACAATGCTGACGTTGTTAGTAGTATCAAATGGTTCCTCATAATTAGACACGATACAGAGTTTCAAATCCTCTTATCTCAGTTGTTTATCATGAGTACTGAGCTGAACGCACACACTTGTATATCATGTTTTGCACAGGATCTGAGCTTGAAGGCACAACAGGCGAGTATAGTTGAGTGTAGTTATTTCTGAACATTTTTGGGCCTTGTCTATGAAACATATGTTCAAGTGCTCGCCTTTGTGTGTGTGGTTTTGGGGGACCGTACAGTGGGTGGTAGCCTATTCTTTTTATCTTTCTGTAATGTTTATACTGCTGATGGTGTTAGCTGTACCAACTGATTCTCCATAATTGGGCATGATGCAGAGATTCAAATCCTCTTATCTCAGTTGTTTACACACTGAGCATGAAGGAACAGCGGCCACATTCATACAGTATATAAACATAGATGTACAGTATCTGAGGATCTGGCTTCATCTATTAATACATATTCATGATGCGTCCTGTAGGTCTGTGTGGTAGAGTCCGACTGATGTATCGGTCAACCAGTACATCAGCCCAAAATGGGCCTGGTATGAGCCGATCACAGATATATCATATTGGCGTACGTGTTTACCAAGATGCACTGATATGCAAACTTTTTTAACAGAACATATAACACAGAAAACGAAACCTGAGGTTTTAGATTTAACACAAAGGCGAACATTTATGAGGACAAGAGGAGCTCACTGACAGGTGTAAATGCTGAGAAGCTGCTTCTTGTTTTACAACCAGCCCCTAATTGACTGACAGTATTAAAATATTCAGCAACTGACTGATACTGAACAGCACTGATGTCCTTTTTTAATTTATTTTTTATTTTCTCAGTGCATCCTCGTGGGTGACATGTGTCTTATTTAACATGTTAATCCAAAGTCTAAAAGAATTATGGCATATAGACAGTTTACTATTGGGTGATACTTAAAAAATTGATACGATATTGTGTTAATAGTGAGTGGATGTTTGTCTTTTATGTTACAACCTGTTGAACTGGCGACTTGATCTCAGGGTGTACCCCGCCTCTCGCCCAATGTCAGCTGGGATAGGCTCCAGCCCCCCGCGACCCTCACGGATAAGCGGTTACAGAAAATGGATGGATGGATTTTCTCAGTGTTCATTCCTACAGTTGGTTGACATGTTCAATTATTTAACATTTTAAATCAAAAAGTACTTATATATAGAATTAAGGGTGTCATGATAGACCAGTATTGACTGTAACCGTGATACTTAAAAAAAAATTAAATACTGATATTGTGTTAATAATAAACCTATGATAATAGCATGTAAATAATCCAGCACCACTTACACATGTATACTCTTAAAACTTTTCTGTTTCTTTTCATATCTTTGGTTGATCAGTTCATCTCATTGTGTTTTCACTATTCATTAAGTGTAATTGGACTTCTCGTACACTTTTGTGCAGTTATGGTACACATTCTCTCTCCACCTCCCTACACTCGTCTTTTGAATGTATGCCATTTGCCAAAAGAGAGACAAAATGCATAATAAACAAATTTAAAGATGAATTTGACTGATAACATTATTTTCTTTCCAAATTATCTGAAGAATACCTTCTTATGCATAGTTATATCGGTGCAAAATTGGTGCACAATCCACACAGAAAGGGTCTATTTTTATTCCAGCTTAAAAATTCTGTATATCGTGACCATATCGGTAATCTGTGAACCCCCCCCCCCCAAAAAATCTGTATCGTATCAGTCTCAAAAAGCCCATATGGGTGGGCTTTAGCGTGTAGGTGTGTGTGCGTGCTATTGTGAGTGTGACATGTAGCTGTGCCCTAATGCTCTTAAACTCCCCGCCCGCCATCTAACCTTGAAAAAGAGAGAGTGACGCTGATGTAGTGGACAGCGCACCTCTCACATCTAAACCTAAATGTTGAAAAATATCCCCTCAGATAAAATGGATGACCCGACTGCGGAGCCCATCGGTATAAATACATTGTTTTGCGAGGCTGAGCTGACAAGAAAGCCAAGAAAATGTTGAGTTTTCTCTGCATGGTTTTTCTGCAATTTGAAAAGCTTGCCGTAGCGGCAAAAAAGCAGCCCTGTGTTTATTTTCAGCACTGCAGTGTTTTGGGGGATGCTCCTCACTGTGTATTCATGAACTCTTATTGTGGTTGCCACTATTTCCATATCGTGTCGGTGCAAAAAATGCCTCACAGAGGGGGAATTGAATACGAGATATTTACAGCGTTTTTCTTAATCCGTACAGATGGACATGCCGGGGTATGTACATATCGCCTCAGTAAACTGTTGTAGACTCATTCATATCAGACGAGATTCTGGGAGGGGGCATGGGGTTAAAAATCCAACTCCAATTTACAAATCTGAGATAATTTTCACACTCCCCTCTGAAGATTTTTACATAGAAATGAAGGGAACGGAGGGCTGAGGGGGGCACGAGGAATCTTTTGAGACTGCAAAACAGCATAATTGTTTTGCTATCCAATCGGGTGTTATACTACACATAATATATGGTTATTTCATACAGCCTCCAGACTGCCAAGATGTTTTCAATTTGGCACAGCCCTGCGATCATGATATCACAGAGAAAAGAGGGAGAGGGAGAGCTTCCAGTCTGGGATGGCCAGAGCAGTGAGAGGGCGATCATTTCGCCAAACTCAAAGGCTTTTTTTCCCCCCTGTCTCTCTCTCTCTGGGACGAATAATTCCACAGTTGCTGAGGCACTGAAAAAGCAATCTGCGGAATACCCCAGGGTCATGTCTGTGGCCGGATGATTTGTGTGAAATGTCATACATTAAATATAAGTTTAACATTCAGCCCGGTGCACTGTAAAACTGCCCTGTCGTTGCCACAGTCCGCCATTTCCCTCTGTGCAGGGAGGGTTCGGGTTCAGGAAAGCGGTCACAAAGGAGTTGGACACACAAATACACGCGCACACATACACATACACATACACACCACCCCCTGTGTCTGCCCAATCTTAGAGGGAGTAAGGAGGGAGAGGGGGGTGCGGACGACGGGGAGTTGTGAGGCCATTCGATCCACAGCTGCATTTCATTTACGAATGCGAGAGAACTTTTTTTCTTGAAAAATATATCTATATAATTTTTTTTTTCAATTTCATCTTGTATTTTTCCCAGGGAGCTTTTGGGCCAGACAGGCATTGAGAAAAAAAGAGGGGGGGGGGGGGGTGTGTAGAGGTAGACAGACAGATGGACAGAGAGACGGACAGTTTGTCTAGAGGCAGGTGTTGAATTCGCGTCCAGGCTTGAGATGAGAAAGTAAGAGGAGGAGGTGAGGAAAGAAAAAAGGCTTGTAACTAATTCATAAAGTTTCAGGAAAATAGCAGCCACTGAGAGGAGAGGAGAAGCGAGAGGAAAAAGGTGTCTCCAGGGACTTCAGTGAGGCAGTCATCCCAGAGAGAGGGAGAGGGGAGATTCTGTCCATCCTAGCAGATGAGAAAGAAATGACAGAGAGGGTACAAAGGATGTCATCCACCAGATGGACAACTGATGAGTTTTCTCCCTTTTCTCTTTGTCTTTCTGTGTTTTTTTTTTCTCCTCGTGGCTTGTTTGTTTGTGCTCAGTCTGTGCCTCTGGAAAGTTTCTGTCTGAATGACTACAATAAGATCATGTGTTTGATATGTAAAGGGAAAACGGTGTGGATATTTCAGAAATTCATTGAAGATGGCCAACTTTGGTGATGATCAAAGGGCAAACACTGGATGTTTTGAGTGCAGAAAGTATAAAACACTGTATCAGCCCTGATTAAGCTGTGCCAGACTCATTTGATATTGTTCATGAATGTAATTATGTACCTCAAAATATTCTTATCTACTTGGCACAGTTCAATTTAGTTTTTCGCCCGGTAGTGTTTGACAACATTTGCATCTAGAAAATCCATGCCCCCTTTCTACAAATTCTGCTTATTATTGCCATGAAAGAGCTTACACCAGATATATCAATTTCACCTTGAAGGTGTTGTACTCGCCAGTGCATTTGTAAGCAAGTCGGAACTCTTTGAAGACAAACACAGTATCGTACAATCTGTGGCCCCCCTCTCCTACCCTTCTCCTCCCTTTCCATTCCCTACTTCAAAGCAGAAAGGCTTAGATGAAGGTTTGGAAAGAAATGGAAAACAAATTGTTCATTTGTATCTGGGAGGAGACCAGACACTTGAGCAAATTCTCTCTGCATTCTCTTTTTACATGCGCCGCAGTGAAGTTATCTTAAGGTGGGGTGCTGGGAGAGCCAGAAAGAGGCGAGGCCCTGGCAATTGCTGTTTTAAAGTCTCAGACAGGCAATCAAATGTGTAAATGAGAGCGAAGCTGGTCAATGATCACCTTCAGGAGGAATCTGCGGAGATATTAAATACATACAACTGCACTGCTCTGTAGAAGACATGAGGAATTGATTTGTTATTTACTAGGGATGCACCCAAATCCGAACACCTTATTTAGGAAAGCACAACTAATGTGATTGAAACAGATATTCAGACAGTTCATAAAACTTGGTTTAGTTAGAAATAGAAAGTGAGAGGCGGAAATACATTTTGTTATTAATTATATGCATATATTAAACCATTTTGATGGTTTGCAGGCAACAACAATTGCCGTCCCAATGAACATGAGGTTAGAAAATAAAACATCTGCCCGATTTAACGTGTCATCTGGTATAAACCACAACCTCTTTTGGTTCCCTATTCATATACAGATACTAAGACAGATAATTTATTAGTTGAACAGATACAGATACAAATAATGACATCTCTGTGCACCTCTGTTATTTACATTGCAGAAGGTAAGCCCTGTATCATAGGAAGACTCATATCAATATATACATCAATATATATTAAATACTGCAGAAGTGAAGGTCCAGCACAAGTAAACTGGAAAATAATTTTAGGGTTAGGGTCTTTTTTAGTATTAGTATGAATCTAATTAAATTAAATATAATATAATAATAATGATAAACTGTAAACAGAAAAGTTACCAAGTCTTATGCAACCACTAAATGATGAATCAATGTCAAAAGACACTAAGGCTGAAGCCGTATTGATATGTTTTTTTCACACTCGTGAGAGACCCATCTCCATATATTATATTATAGAAAAAGGCCAGGTAGCTTTGATCATGAAGAATAAAATGGTGCTCTTTCATTGACCAAGCGGAGAGGCTTTTTGATGGGGGTGCTTGACTTCACTAAAATAAACCATATGAAGTTAAATAGATGCATTGTATCAAAGAAACTGAGATGCATATAACTCTACTTTACCCGAATTCAAACAATCTAAAACAAGGAACAAATGAACTGGTGCACACTTAAAGCTATAATATGTAACATTTCTACATTATAATGTCTAAAACCATATACTATCTTTTTTTGTTGAGTGGTGTGCTTACACAAATGTTTCCAAAAACGATCAAACATAGAGAGAGATGTCATTTATTCAAAGTAACAGCGCGTTTCCTCCTGGCTGTTGCTAGCTAGTTGCTGGTTGCTCTGACTTATGTCAAGCAACATGCATATCACTCTGCTTTACTCTCAGAGGTGATGCTAACCGCAAATTCAAACAATCTAAAAGATAAAGAAGAAACTGCTGCACACGTAAAGTCACCTCTGCACCAATTTATTGTGTCGGTGTTTGATTGATGAGATGAAGGACACCGTGGTCTGACAAAATTGTGACTGCCACTTCTTAGTATTACCAGCCTCCATTCAAGCACCAGTGCGGGGTATCTGGGGAATTTACACCCCTGTGTTGGTGTAAACTGGGATTGAATACCTGAGTCAGTGCTGTACTATAGTTCCTATGACGGTATCTTTACATACAGTGCATCTCAGTCCACATAGTATATGGCTGAGGAGGAGGGACTCCATACCATAAGGGTATATCACAGTAATTCATATATGTTTTGAGCTTCAGACCTATGATAAGGAGAAATGGGTTGATGGGAGAAGCCCAGACTGTGGCTCCTTGGCCATTATCCACAGGCAGGCAAATCAAGCCAGCAAATCAGGAACAATGGAGCCCTCAAAGAGCAGAGTGGGGATCAAAGCAGCGCTAACTGGCCATTGCAATCCAATTGAAATGTTCACTTTGCATCTCTCCAAAGGTAATGGATGTGGAGAGTGGGAGGTGAAAAGAAAGGGCTGCCCGCTCGCATTTGACGCAAAATTATGGAAGGTAAGAAGAGAAAAAAGGAGAAAAAAAATGCTCGTGACAGGCCTGGCCTTCTCAAGTCATCTACTGTAGAAGCTTCATAATGTCCCTTGGTTATTTTGACTTTGAATTTGCGAAGACCAATTTTTTCACTCCCTTTTTTTTCTTCCTTTGAACCGTCCAATGGTAACATTATGATGATATATGAGATGCTATACTATGGCCCTTGTGCATGTGGAGTAGGATTGAGGCAGGCTATTTCTTAAAGTGTCCTCTCTCTCTCTGCATCTGTCTCTCCCTCTCTTCCTCCCTTTGTCTCCCCCATCACTCTCTTTCTCCATCTTTCCATCTCTCCATTTGAATGTGTTGATCACCTGGGGAGATGCTGCATTAATGCTGACGCCCAGTAAAAAGCAGAATCTTCTCTTTATTTATCTGCACTAAAATTCCTCCCAATCTTTCCAGCACATTTCACTCAATCACGCAACTCAGGCCATTCCATTAGCCACACAGGGGCGTTTTACCTCATTGAGCACAACACGCCCCGCACTTCTATGAATATAGATTCCCCTAAATTATGTATAATGGGAGTGCTCAGATTTTAGCATTTTTACTAAGAGGGTTTGAGGGTGTATGAGTTGTTTCTGCTGCTTTTTGAGTGCATCTTGAAATCCACAGCGCATGCAAGAGTCCGGAGATGGTGTATTTTGCTTCCTTTAAGTTTGTGGAATGTAAATGTAGAAGTGTAGGATCATCTTAAATTGTCAGTAGGTCAGAGCAGAGTTCACTAATGTTATGTTTGTGTATGATGGATAAAAGTTAGACAATAATATACAGATCTTACATGTCACAATGAGCATCTTCCTAGCTTATGCCTTGCACCTTCTGTCAAATTAGAATTTTCCAAACAATTCCTGTGAGACAGTAATTCACATTTATTACACTGCCTTGTTAAAGGGATAATTTGTATTTTTTGAAGTGGGGTTGTATGAGATACTTATCAATAGTTAGTGTATTACCTACAGTAGATGGCGGTCCGCATGCCCCCAGTTTGGAGAAGCAGTACCAGTGTAGGAAGCTAAGGAATGAACTGCTTTGGACAGGGTCAGCTGCAAAACATATTTTATCCGCCTGTACACTATATTCCAACAACCTTTTTCAATGGAAACTGGGCGTTATATGAGCCGAATGTAACTCTCTCCAAACCAACCAGACTCCATTGGCAAAATCAGTCATTTTACCTCGCGGAACACGGGAGCTGGTGGTCTACCGCTGCCTCAATTGGTTGGTTAGTTTGTGTCGTGTGATTTTCTTGTTTTTAAAAGTTAGTCCAGATTCAATTAAGTCTCACAATAACAAAAATAAACTTGTCGAGGTAAAACTACTGTTTTTCCAAAGGCAGTTGAGCGAGAGAGAGCAATATTTGGCTCATAATAGCTGTCTCCCATCGGAAAAGGCTGTCTGACAGCAAGGTAAAGTGGTGAAAATAAGTAGACTTAAGTTAGTGTGTAAGTCCACTTTAAACTGAAACAAATTTTTTAAGATGGGCATTTTTTTTTAAGTGGCTTAAATACATCTTGCTGCTGACCCTGTCCATAACAGTACATTCCTCTGCTTTTCCACACTGGGGTCATGCTGATCGGCATCTACTGTATACACTGACAATAAGAACAACCGCACTTCAAATAACCTGAATTATTCCTTTAAATACTCAATTCCATTGGTCAAATATGGCATTCTAAGCTCTGTTATTTTTGAATAACAGAAGCATTGTTAGTGCTGCCTTTGAATGAACTGAACTCAGACCTTTTGGAAAATTTCCACTTCGGAGGTTGTGAATACCACAAAGGAGGGACGTTCATATGGACTCTTCTTGGGAACGTGACAAACGCGACCTCATTTGAAGCACCATATGAGTAATGGCCTTCTAAGGTCTAATAATAGACCAGTTCTGTAGACACAGTTCTGATAATTCACTTTTGAGGGCAATAACATCATTTTCAAATCAATAAAATCATTTTAATATTTTGTGTCAATAATGACCGGCTCATATCACATAGATGATGTTGGATACATCTTCCGCTCTTGGTTTATTAAAAGCCCATGTTTGACCAACCTCATAAGCAACTGCAAGGTCTTAGTCTAGGAAGTCTGAATTTGATCTCTTGTTGTGCTGAATATTTTCTGATCCGAGTGTGAGCAGTGTGACTAATTGGATGGTAAGTAATTTTAATTCACATGTTGGCAGTTGGTGTCCATGTTGCTCAGCGGGAGAGAGGGACACAGCTGAGCAATATCAACAAACAGGCCAGCAATTCTATAATCAGAACAAAATCAACATCCTCATTACTGACTCCAAGCTGCTGCCTACATCAAAAAGGCCTTCAAAACTCTTTCCTCTTGTTTTCAGGGAGTGATTATGTTTAGTGTCAGGCCAGACATATCAACTTTTTTTTTGCACACAGACATGCTCACCAGAATGCTAACAACCTATCAGGGGGATAAAGTTCGAGATATTTTAATCATATTTTGGGCTGTTTATTTTATGTAGCGCTGTAATAATGTTGCAACATTTCACTGAAGTTGAAATCTTTTTTTCCCCAATAAGTAAAAACATACAATTAAAATGTGTGGTAATTGTTTCATGGTACGGGGATGTGAAACTGTAAACATTTTTAAACAACTCTGAATGTAGTTGACATGTTTTCCTTCCATGCTCATGAGCATGGCTGCACAATTTATCACTGTGTCCAAAATGTTTTCCTGAACACGCTTGCATCTCTTTTCATCAGTTGCTTTCGATTGCTTTGTTGCATCTTCTCCAAATCGAGCAATAGAGGCTTTTGACGTAGCCATTTTTGGATGGTTAACATTAGCCATCACTGTTCTAGGCAGCAGTTGGGGCAATCAATATACAGTTTCTATGTGAGTAACATTAACTTCAGTCACATTCTACAGGTTGAAAATATTTTTTTGTCCTATTCTTCAAAAACAATCAGAGTAGTAACTAATTTTCCATTGCCAACTTTTATTGGCAACATTGTTTAGGGTTTTTTTTTTTTTTTCTCTAACTTTTGGTTGCTTGACAAACTGTGATTACATAGCTGAGTACCAATTGCAATTATGTAGTGTTATGTAGTGTTGCAGTGTATGTATCTTTTGACCTCTACTGTCTGTGTTTGGACCCTAAAGATATCTGTACCTGTGGGTTGTGCTGCAGCAGGGCATCTTCAACAGCTATACCAGCTCTTTTGTTTTTGAAACCTATTTGGTTTGGCATGTTTGTCTCCATAACACCATGAAATATAAACAATAGAGACGTGTGTAAATGTATTGTTCACTTAATTAAAATTGTGTATTGTTTACTACATTGTCACTCCTAGACAAGGGTGTCATGACTTGTAAACAATTATTTTGGTAAAAGTAGAAGTACTGATTCAACATCTTCACTAAAATAAAAGCGAAAAAGTACAGGCTTTGAAATGTACTCGGGTATACAAGTAAAAAGTAGTCCTCAGAAGGACATCTCTATCGACTGTTTCTGTGCAAAGCTAACTGAACCTTGCCATTTCTCTGCGGTCAGTTCTCTATTTTCTGTTTCATCTTTTACATAGGTTTTTTTCTTGTTACATCTGTATACGTGATATAATACTCGAGTAGATACTTGAAAACTTAAAGGACCAGTCTGTAGGATTTAGTGGCATCTAGCTTTGAACCTGCAGATCACAACTAACTTGTGTCACACTCTTCTTCTAAGCATGTAGGACAGGGGTCAGCAACCTTTACTCTTAAAAGAAAGGTTTTGGGCTAAAAAAATGATTTAAATCTATCTGGAGCTACAACTATTAAATTCTCCTTTTTCCTCTAGGACTTTTTTTTTTTTTTTTTTTTTTTTTTTTGATTTGGCATCCACAGCTATCCAAGGGAGACTAGCCACCAGCAAAATTTAGAGGAAAAGGCACTGAGCCATAGACGTAGGCTACACACATTTTAGTTGACAAAATATCAAAGCATTTTTTTTAATTTTCTGTGTTTTTACAATTAAAGAATGTCAGTGGGGCAAAAGAATTGTATGCTGCTCTAGAGCTGTAGGTTACTGTAGGAGAACCAAGGGTGGCTTTGAAACTCGGGGAAATGCACAGGCCCTTTCTAGAGCCAGTGTTTGGTTTGTGCATTCTGGACTACTGTAGACACATGGCGGCCTTCGTGGAAGAGGATCTGTGCCCTCTTAGATATAGGTGGATTATTTTTCATTTCTAACATAGTCTGCCAATAAATTCCCCTAAATATCACGCAGTGGACTTTAAAGTACAGTAACCACCCACCTCTGCTCCTAGATAACATATCTAGGCTGGGGGAGTGTCAAGATATCTAGATAACATCTTTTAAAATAATATTTACTATTTATAATCACTAAATTGTTGCTAGACTTTTTTTCCTATATATGGATTGATTACATTCAGTCTGTTCAAAATGCAGAGTTTCTCAATTATATGTGTAGTCCAGCAGCAATAGCAATCATTTATGTATAAACCATTCTGGTCCAGCTCTTCCTCCGACGCTGCGAATGCAACCACACTGCCAGATGCATTGATTAGCCTGAGCACCTATCAGATCTGACCGACCAGCAGAGATGGAGCAGAGCCGGACCTCATGCAGCTTGGCCGCGCCAGCAGCACTCACTCAGCTTTCCTATCTGATCACAGCCTATACGCTCCATAATATATTCTATAATATCACATGACTCTGCATTTTATTTGCCTGCGGCTAAGCTTGGCAGCAACGAGCCGAAAAGTAAAGGCCAATAGGTTGAAGGTTTCCAGGGCCTTCTGCATGTTTCATGAACACTGCACCCATGACACCTATCGAAATTATGCTGTGGAAATTCAAACATATGTTGAAAATCTTTTTGAGAAATGATTCCCTGCGATACGGGAGCAGCGGCAGCATGCAGACGAGTTGGCAGGGAAGCTGTCGGAGCCCGTTTTAGGTTGAAGCGGTGCCTCTGACGCCGGCTGTCCCTGTTGTTAGAGCGTAATGGACGTGTCACCCCTGAGGAAAGGCTGCCGGCTGCTTGGGTCACCATGCCCTTCAGCACATGACACACACGTCACGGATGTGACAGGAACATGCAAAAAGCATACAGACACCATGGCAACTGAATGTGTCGGTTTGCGTGTGTGCACGTATTGATCCGATGTGTATTCCAAACTGTATTATTGACTTAAATGTTGTTTGTAACATCTAATCTGTTCTGGCTGAGGTGTAATTTTATAAAGAATTTAGAAACACTTGTTAGTTTCACTTAAGAAATCGGCAGCTGATGGGAATTTATTGCCCCGATTCAGATGGATCACTTTCATAAAACCTGATGTTGCATTGAGGGAGCCAAATATAGTAAGCGTTCCAGTAACTGTATGATGCCTCAGCACACACATATGCACACCCACACCCACACCCACCCGCCCACACACACACATAAACATACGACAAACACTTTCACATATACAGACGCACACGCACTAACACTTGTTATCGATCTACAGCTTAGCTCATGCCAGCAGGTAGTCCAACTCACCGGTTATTCTGAGGAATTGCTCTCAGTAGCTCTATCCACCACCACACACACACACACACACACACACACACACACACACACACACACACACACACACACACAAATGCTACATGATTGTTTCCAGTGGTTAAATCTACACAATTTGTGCACAACCAACTCTTAAGACACCATCACCTCCTCTTCACAGATCAAGGGCTGAGTTTGTCAATACCACGCACACACACACACGCACACACACACACACTTGCAGTCTTTTAACTGAACCATGTTTAACACCGTGAGAGTATCAAGTTGAATACTGTTGCATAGTTAGAACAAAATCCTTTCTCCTGTCCTCTCATCCCTCCCCTTCCTCCTCTTAATATTGCTTTTCCTCCCTCCTTCTCTGTCATAGTCATGCTTTTTGGATTCTCTTTACAGCCGATAACACAGTTTGGAGTGTAAAGAAGAAGGGATTAGAGCATTGTGTGTGTGTGTGTGTGTGTGTGTGTGTTTGAGAGAGTATGTATGAATGACTTGGACGTGCTCGTGTGCACGTGCATGTCATGTTTGTTGTGATCCCAGGGCCCTGCCTCTTATACCACCGCGTCCCCCTTTTTTGAATCTAATTTGAAAACAAGTAAGAGGAACACAAAGTTCAGTTTGTAAAAACCAACATTTGCTACAATGGAATGTTTCTCATTAAAGTCAATCAGCCAGTAGACAACAAAAGAACCTTTCATTGAAGAATATGAAGTGAAAATAAAAAACAGGGCACCGCTTTAGCTGGCACCGCTCGCCATGTAATATGTTATGTGTGCAGCCTTCCTCCTCCTCTCCCAAAATCGGCCTCTCTTGTTTGAAACGGATCGAATTAAGATGTTCAAGGATTTTTTTTTTTGCTCCTTCCCGCTCTTCTGAAAGGTCATAAGTCTAATGTAATTATAGCACATAACTGCGGTAAGGGAAACACATGCCAGGAGATGATATGAACATACAAGCTGTAAACTGCAACTTTCTCTTTGCTAAGCAGAATGTTGCTTTTTTATGACTGAATCAATATCTTTAACTAAGGCTTGTAAAGCAGCCCAGTTAGAGACTTTATTTAGGCTTACCTCTGCCTGACCTCCTCATACTCCGCCTTGACTTTCGCTGCATGAGAACAGCAGGAAACCTTGCATAAGAACCAGGAGGCATTACGTGTACTGTATAGTACATGAAATTGCCCCAGTGTGGTGCACTTTCAAACGGACATTTATTAAATTTATCGTGATGTATATACTGTTTCTTGATATGATTATGCGCCGACCGAGGCTAAATGGATGCTCGTTTCCACTTTCACATTTTAAAACTATTCAAACTGTGTGTGATGTGTCATTTAGAATATTAAAAACAAGTCAGGCATTTAAGATTTACTAAATGCTAAATGCTAAATAATAAGAAACTGATTAAAATGAGTTTTGCACAAAAAAATTTTCATTATAAGTTTTGTAGTCTTATGTCAGAAGCCTATTAAAACATCCTAAAATAAATAGCATATTGGAGAAAACTGAGGGGGAAAGTAAAGAAACATAAAGTTATAAAAAGATAAAGATGCAGAAGAAGGAGGGAGAGTAAAGGAAAGAGGAGAAAGAGAGTCCACAGTAGGTTGTGGGATACGGTTCTCACTCCACAGAATTACATTATTTTCAAATATAGCTTATGTATTTCACATAGCCTGAATCCAAGCCAACTCTCTTCTTTTGCCTCTCTGTGGGAGCCCCTCACTGGACCACAGTGGCCGAGCTAGCGTTACCACTAGGAGCTAATCTGCTAGCATGTTTACTGCCAGCTGACCCCTATTGACTATGCAAGATGTTATTACAAAATTATCTTACAGACCACACTGGTGTGGGTTTGTCAATGTTATTTTATGAGTATTTGGACACAGGCATCTTTGGACATTAAATAATATTTGTCTTAGCCATCACTGTTTTAGAAAGAGGGACAGTTAACAATATTTGGAGTAATCAACATACAGCCGGAGCCAGAGCAATAACTACTTCTCTGCTGTCCATTTTTATTGGAAACAACATTGTTTAGTTTTTTACTTGTGATTACTGAGCAAACAGTGATTACATAGCTGAGTATCAGTTACAGTTGTACTGTAATTTGTACCCTTTGACCTCTTGCTGTCTATCAATTGCTGATTACTACATTGGCCGAGCTAGGTAGTTTATTTCAAAGATTTTTTTTTATTTTAAAAATGTTACAATGGAGCTGTTTGCTAGGTGAAAGGCTCACAGTATTACCACTAGTAAACCCTAACCTACCTAGTGGCCATATGTCAAACACTAGCACAAAGTTATCTTGAAGACTGCACTGATGTGGGGTTCACAATGTTGTTCTATGACTTTTTATTGTAAAAATGCTACAATGGAGTTGTGTCTGGGCGCCAAACAGCAAGGAATTTGAGGGAAAATTCGATGATAGGCAAACTGTAATACAGAAACTTGTAAGTAATTTCTGTCGAAGGGATCCTTAAATGTATTTTTCAAAACCCAGTGAAATAAAAGTTAATATGTTTGCATGAATATTTATAATTAGGAGGGAGGTTGGCTTGCTACAAGTCTTAAAGGCATACTATGCAGGATTTGCTCTAAAAAAAAAATTGTTGTTTTTTTGTTTTTTGTTTGGCTGGTGGGTGAAGCAAATCTACCAGCCACTGGTACCAGCATTTGGCTGGTGCTTGGTGCTAAATTGTGCCCTGCTAGCAAGGCTGCCAAAAACTAGTCTGGAGATACCCTTTGCTAGCTAGCTCTGTTGTCATGTGACCCTTGCCTTGCAGATTGAAGCGGTCCATCAAGAGTCAGTGGCTCTACACATGCAGAAGAGCTCTACAGTGTCAGCAGCAAGACTGACAGACCTCCCAGAAATCTGTGCCAAATATCTGCTAAAAGTTAACTACGGCACTTTGCTCTTCTTTCTCTTTCCTTCAACCTATCCCTCACTCTGTCACAGCTTTCCATCTGCACTTCTATCCTCATCCGTCATCCTGTTCAGCTCGACAACACTGACAAACAAAGCATCGTACTGTATAGTCTTTTCTTCAGAAACCTGAGAAATGTAGCAAATTTTTACTTTATTTAATAATAAGTCACGTTCGGGTAATGTTTTTCATCAAAACACACCAATAATCGTTTTGTATAAACACCCCTACTTGACTTCGGTGTCACCTCGCCTAACTAACTGTAATTTTGTGTCTTGAGATCCTGTTCGGATCTTTTGTGCCTGTAATTCTTTCTCCAGCCAAGAAAAAAGCAAAACTTAGAATGATTATAATAATCAACACATTGACTAACCAACAAAGAAACAGGTGTGGGTATGTGTGTGTGTGTATGTGTGTAGGAGGATGGAGGTGGCAGTGTGAGCATGCTCTCTCTGCTATTTGCTCGACTGGTAATCAGCCAAACACGCTACAAGTCTCCTGCTATGATTTGCCCCCTGGTGTGTCTCCAGTCTGAACGCCTGTGAGTAAGTTAGTGTTTCTCTATGTATTTATGTAGTATATATACAGTATACATGCTTGCTTCTGTCAGTGTGTGCATGAGTTGTATGTATGTATGTACATATGTGTGTGTGTTTTTGCGTGTGTGTGTGTGCATCTCAGGATTTATATTTGTTTCCTGTGCCTTCCCCCTGCTGAGGGGTATACCCTGACTGAGGTTTACAGCTTGTGTTTGCGCATGTGTGTGTGTGTGTGTGTGTGTGTGCGCGCGTGTGTGTCTGTGTATGTGTGTTTGCAGTCTTACATGCTCACAGATGTGTGTATTCGCCGGATGGGAATACAACTCCTAGGACATTTAATCTAGGGAGAATTTCACGCTAGTTACTGCTTGTCATCAAACGTTTCTAGCGTAAAATACTGCAGCGATCTTTTATTGGCGGATGTTCGGGACGAATTCACTGTCAGACCCCTGAGTGCCCGCTGCCCTCCAGATAGACTGAAAGTGTGTGTATAAGTGTGTTGTGTGTGTGTGTGTGTGTGTGTGTGTGTGTGTGTGTGTGTGTGTGTGTGTGAAAGAGGAAGAGGAGGAAGACACAGATAAAGTTTGTTGTCTCAATTTTGATACTTTGAATCTGATTTTGTTTTACGTGTGGACGCTATAAAAATAAACTATTTGTTTTAACTTTAAAAAATGTAGTGCTGAGGCTGCCTTAAAGGTATAATCTGCAACATTTTCCAAAAGAAAACAAACAAAAAACTCATGTGACATAATCCCTTTCAATCATCATTTATGACCCACTAGAAGTGTGTGGTGGTGGCTGTATCTGCAGAGACCTGCCCTCTGCCTGTATTTCCTTAATTTTTCTCACTGTTTTGCAATGCTTGGGAAACACTGATAGTTGACATCCTGATGCGTTTAGGAACAACTCGCTACTGACTCTACCTTTAAAATTTTAAACTGAGTGAATTTGAAAAGACAAGATGAGGTAATTTTGTAATGATTCAAAATAAATAAACTTTTCTAGTCAAATTAACTTTATTAATACAGGTTTACTACAGAAAACATGATCAATAAGTTTAAGATATTAAGTTGAACCCACAACTGTTTAGTCACACTGGCGAACATTATAAACATATTTAATTTCCTTTTATATTTTCACAGTTTGAAGAGACACAAAGAATTTACAGCTGCAGCTGCTCCTGTTGGAGCTACTTTGTTTCAGCGTTGGCACAAAGACAATATGTGAAACTGCTCCCAGGGAATTTATTAAATTCTAAGAATTCAATACGACCCTTCATCATTTTTTGTAGTTTTTTTTATTATTGTGAAAACAAACAACCATAACTTATTTCAAAATGTATTAGAGGTATGCATCAAGTTTCCTTCATATATGTTTACTTCAAAATATAAAAAACGAGGGGTTTCTGAAAAGTTTTAGAACTCAAACAGTGCATGCTGGGAAGTCTGCTAATATGCTGATCATGTTTCTTTAGAAACTTAATTTAATGTGTTGATTGAACTCTGTGCAGTACATTCATTCAACTCATCCTTTCAAAGTTAGAAGAACTCATGTTTATAAGTTCTGAAGTGTTCTGAAAATAAATACAAGAAATTTTAAGTCAAATAAAACTTGTATATTTGCATCAAGTTAATGATAAAAGTTGATTCCGCTAAGCTTAAAGTGCAAATTCAAACTGTACAATGCAGAGACACAGAGACATGAAAGCCTCTTTTCTGCACACACACACACACACACACACACACACACACAACATCTGATCCCAAGCTTAGGGGAAGACGGATCCAGTATATCTACAGTCGTATGTGTTCACTTAGCAAGCCACAGCTGCTAGCACCATTACTATGATTTCCTGTGTGTGTATGTCTCTCTGTCTATCTGCCCCGCTCAACACACACACACATCTAAGGGGTCCTATCCAAATGGGTTTTAGCAGGACACATATTTTACACCCGCTTGAGTCGCTCTGATGTTCAGGTGCTTCACTGTAAAATGTGACCCAGGTTGTCTTCTAATGCATATCACAGCCTGAGAGAAAAAAGACGTATTCCCTCCACCCCTTTTTAAAAAACAAAAGAACTTTAAACGTCTGAGTAATAGCTTTTTTGTGTCTCTTTTATTAAAAGCTTTCAGGATTTAAACGGGCAGTGAAAAACAAAGGACACATTTGTCTAATAGAATAATCCTTCCTGTGTTTAAGACGACTCCAAAGCTTTCAAATTTGAGCCTTAATGTGTCGACAAGCTGTTCAATCAGTTGTTTTTTGAGGACATCGCAAATGGCAGGCTGTCTCTGAAATACGTTTGCTTGTTTTACCTGACCCACTTTTCCTCCACTGTGTGTGTTTATGTGTGTGCGTGCGCGCTGTCCCTCTTTGCTCAGAAGGTTGTAAATGTAATCTTAGACACATGTTACTTCGGCTGATGTTTTTCAGATTGATGTCAGTTGCGATTAGCATATCTCCTGCCAAGACACAGGAGTGCTCTTTAGAGCCTGGCCTCGCTCTCACACACACACACACACATGTACGCAAACCGTTGGGTAAACATAGCTCAGCTGCCATTTTGAATGATTGCACGATGATTATTTGATGCAGTGATTTATTTTGAACGCAGCCTGTAAGTAAACTGAGGCAGGAAAGGATGAGAAATCTGACTGACAAGCTCCAAAAACAAAATTCTACCCCAAGACAGTCTCCTGACACCCCTTTCCCAGCAACATATTATTACATCCTGGCCCCAAAAAACACATTTTAACACTCCCCCGGCCTCCAACTTTAATGTCACCTTGTCTGTTTCTTTAAAACGCCGTCTGCAGCCATGTAAATGCAGCTGTGACCAACACACTTGGAGCCGAAACTGTTTCATTTACATTCATCTTGTGCTTGGGAATGGAGAATTCCTCCTCCAATGTAAGACAGCGGGGGGAACTGTGCAAAACGAATTTCTCGCCATCTCTGGAGAGCGAACGATATATAGGGATTCAGAACACACCCCTCAGACAATGGAAGAGGAGGGGGTCTTATTTTCTTCTCTCTCCCCCCTCTTTTCCCTGTCTATCTCCACACCTCCCTGACCCTGCTTCCCCTCAACCTGCCCAGCAGAGTGGGAGAGTACGTGTAGCACCAACGGGTGGGGGGGTTGGAGAAAAGAAAGTCAGATAAAAGTAGTTAAAAGAAGGAGGAAAAGGGAAGATGGAGGGAGGGGGGGTGAAGAAACAACAGGAGAGTGACTGACCAAATACCCAGCGACAGAATGGGAGAGGAAGACAGATGCAGAGAGGGGAAAGAGGGAAGATGAGAATATATATGCGGTGGCCAGTGTTGTGAGACAAGGCAGGTTGCTGTCACTTTAAAAATGACTGTAATAAAAGTGACCGTCGGAAGATGGATCTGGTGATTTTGGCTTGCTAATCAGTCATCTGTGAAGAGGACCACAGCCCAGATTCAGCGGCCGCCTGACACCTCTTGATTGATGCCTGCGCCCGATAAAAAAGGCCCATTAACTGTCCTCCTATTAAACTGGGTGAAATGGCGAAAAAAAAAAAAAAATGCTCCTCTCTCCCACTCTGCTTTTTCATTTGAACCCTATATCCTTTTATATTTTCTGCCCTTTTTTCTTATCAGTTCTGTTAAGGTGGTCAGTGCGTCTTACGGTTATTATTGAGATAGTGGGAGAGATGTTAATCAGCAGCGAGGCCTGCTTCTGTTTGCGTGTGTTCATGTTTGCACCGGATGTCACGTACTGTACTTGAGTGCAGTCCTCACACTTAAAGGTAGAATCTGTGGGTTTGTCTGAGCTGTTCATTGTCGATCGTTGAGTCTTGTTCCCAGGACGTCGAGTACAGACGTTTTTGGGTTGGTAAAGCGTCCCGAGCACGGCGAAACAATGAGAAAATGAGGAAACACAGGCAGATGGCAGGGTCCTGCACATACAGTCACCACTACACACTTCTAGAGGATCATAAGTGATGATTGAAAGGGATTTTGTTTATCAGTCCCTCCAGGATTTCACAGGCTTTTTTGGGATTGTTGCGGCCTAAAATGCCCGATTTCATGGCAGCTTTTCTAGAAAAATTGTGATGCATGTTGCAATGTTTCTAGGTATTTTTTTCCAATGAAATTGTGGGAGCAAGTGAAAATTGGAGAAAGGAATTTTTTTTTTTTTTTTTTTTTTTTTTTGATTCATTAAAAATCAAAGACAACTTGTTCAAAAACCACACTCTGTTCTGAGTCTTCCAAGTAACCTTACCAAAAAGGTTCCGGATTTTAAAAATTCCAACAAAATATGCTTTCTTTGTAAACGGAGAAGTGCAGCTGAGAAGCAAAATCTGTGCTGGTGCTCTAGCTCAGTCAAGAGAGTAAGCACAAAATCATAAAATATAAAAGTGCACAAAGCATTGACTAATGTCAACAACAATGACAACCCTTTGTGTTCTTTTCAGTTCCCATGAAAAAATGCAAAAAAAAAAAAAAAAAAAAAAAAAGTAAATAAGAAAACATTGAGTAGGTTCATTAAAACATACATGTATGACATTTTCGCAGCAGTCAAATTTGTGGAAAGGTTGCGGCGATGGGACAAAATTGCAAGGTCGTGCAGAATTCACAGGGATTGGTTGAATTTGCGTAAATTGTTGCGATCGCAACTTCCTGGAGGGAATGACGTAGGATGTTCGCGTGGAGGACTGCCATGATTGGTGGAACTCGCGAGAAGCTGCGACGATTGGTCAAATTTGCAGAAAAGTTGTGGTGACTGGACAAAATTGCAAGGTCGTGCAGAATCCGTGGGGATTGGTTAAAGTTGCATTAATTGTTGCAGTCACAACTTCCTGGAGGGATGTTTATATCTATACTTTTTTTTTTCAATGGAAATGTTGCATATTATGCCTTTAAAAGCAACAGATCAATATTCAGTGTTTCAACTGGTACCTGTCACAAAGTCTTATTAAATATGCAAATGAGCCTGCATAATGAGTGATGTCAGAAAGTGTATGATGACTCCATGCCATCTTTTAGCCTCATGACATGCTCAGAAAAAAATAATGACCCCGCAGCTGAATCTCATATCTCCTCATCTCTCCTAGACACACACACACAAACACACACACACACACACATACACACACAAAGATTGCCTGCAATAATAATAACCCCACAGACGACAGCTTCAGCCCCCTCCCTCCCATCCCCTCATCCCCACCTCGCCCCCCACCCCTGCCCCCCCTCCCACATACAATCAAACAAAGCCTCTCTCTTACCTTGCGCATGACCAATCCTTCCATCTCTCCCTCTTTCTTTTTTTTTTCTTCTTCCTCCACCACCACTATCTATGCATGCTCTTCCCTTTTCTGTAAACCCAACCACCTAACAGCAACACCTTGCACTCTCTCCGACCATCCCACAGCCTACAGCGCGGCTTCTCACACCCCCAATAAATACAGCCCTGGTCTGCCGTTTTCCCATCTATCCCTTTTTCTCTCTGCCCCAGTCTCTCTCTCCCTCTCCCTTTCTCTCTCCCCCTCTGTCTTTCCCTCTCTCCCCTCGCTCCTGGCTGGTGCTGGTGAAATATCAGGGCAAACGGATTCCAGCTTTTTTCTCTGGCTCAGAGGGGTTGTTCTGTGCGATTTGGCCCTGGGGTGCATTTCAGCGCTTCTGATGTGAGAGAGGGGGCGAGGAGAGAGACAGAGAGACAGAGGGAGAGGGCGATGGAGAGAAAGAGAAAGGAAGCGTGAGAGGGAAAGAGAGAAAGAAGACACTGCCAGGGTTTATCCTTCCTTTCCAAGGGGCAGTCAGCGGTTTTAAAACGACAGGCTTTTGACCAGTGTTGAACCAGCAACTCGAGGTGTGCATGCTCTCCGTAGCTTCCAGAGGCCTTGAGGTGATCTCCATACATAATCAGGACAATCCACCTCCATGACAGGTGCGCGGCCATCTTGGAATCTCTCTGAGCCAGTGGACTTGAGCAGAGTGTCCGCGTGCTGGGGTATATACGGAAAAGATGAACGACTGCAGCAGTTTTATCGCTCTAAATAAATTGACAAGTGTTCAAATGAAAAGCAAAAATGTTTCCATTTTACACTACATATTTTTTCATTAACAGACAGGTATTTTGATTTAATTTTATTACTACCAGAGGACACCTATACCAAGAGAATAACATGAGTTTAAAAAATGTTAATTTAAATCTCAAAAATTAAGAATTCTTTATTACCTTTGTTGGAGCATAAAATTGCATATTCATCCAAACAAACTGGATAAAATAGTTTAGTGTCCTTTAAATTATTCTTTCAATATTTATCCATTTTAACAATTAAGTAAAAATTTGTATTTTTATTTTTCATGTCTTCAAAATATACTTTTTCCAAAGCACATAATTTTGCAGCAGAATTCATTTAGGAATTTCCACAGCTGATTGTGTTTTACCTTCTCTTTTGTGTGTCCATGCACATGTGTGCATGTGTATGCATGTGTGTGTGAGTGTGTATATATGTTGTGTGTGCACATGTGTGTGTGTGTTTATGTTTCCTAATCTCACATCTCACTGTGGGGCGTTCTAAAAGGATTTGTCATTCTCAGCTCAGTTGGGCTGATTGTGAATTAAATGTATTTTTAGGCACCTTTTTTCCGTCCCTTTGTGAACCCAGTTAGAATTGAGGTCAGGACACACAAACAGACATACACACACACACACACACACGAATGCACACACCATCTCAGAGAAAGACACATAGCTTTCAGAACAAATCACTGTTGAACTACCCTGTGTGGAATGATTCTGACATTTTGTTTGGGAGAAATAGCATTTAATTGAAGGGAGGGGCGATACGGATGGCAGTTATGCAACCAAGGGAAAATGTCTACATTTCAACCCAAATTGAAAACATAACAGAGTTTGTGTTTGTGTGTGTCTATGTGGATATGTGTGTGTCGAGGGTTGCTTGCACCATTTCACTGTTATCCACAGTTTGCTTGCTTGTTTGATTATGAATTAGCTCAGGTTATGGGGTTTATTCCATAAAAACAACATTGGACTTTGCATTATAATACAAATAAATCATTCTGTTGCTCTCTAAAATCTGTCTATCTATCTATCTATCTTGGTTATACTAAATTGCAAGTATGAAATTTACATGTTTGATGAGGAAGCTCTCACATTTCCACATATTGACTTTACTGTTTAATTTTTAATTCTTTCATTTTATACTAATTATTTTACAAAACTTAACAAGCAGTTACTGTAATGATTTAAATTGGAGATTAGTTCGTTTAATTTTTAATATTCAAGAACAAAAAAGAAAAGATTTTACTCATTAACCAAACATCCAAAAGCTTATACAATTATTATTGGCCTCTGCTGTTTATTTTATTTAATGTAATGTAATAAAAGTATATTGTCAAACAATGTTTATCTCTATTGGGAAAATTTTCTGTCTTTTGCTCGCAACACAGTGAAGTCAGGATGGGGCCAGGTAATATATCAATATTATATTTATAGTTGTGATATCAGACTAGATATTGTCTTAGATTTTGGATGTTGTTACATCATGATATGGCTTAAGCATTTTCTTTTCATGGTTTTAAAGGCTTTATTACAGTAAAGTGATGTAATTTTCTGAACTCACCAGACTGTTCTGGCTGTTCTATGATCTGCTTTTACCTATTTAGTAATTAGACCCAAATCACTTTTGATTATTTATGAAGAATCTTATTGTGTTAGTATTTTAGAAAGCACAGTCATCCCTACAATATTGTCAATATCAATAATATTACTAACGAGGTATTTGGTTAAAAAAAAAAAATATTATATATACTACATATACATATATATATGTATGTATATATATATATATATAACTATATATGTATTATATATATATATATATATATATATATATATATATATATATATAGTGACATTTTGTTCATATTGCCCAGCTTTAGGTCAGAGGTCACAGTCAAGCTCAGAGCAGGTACCTGGAGCTGGAAGAGACTTAGTGTTTTGCTCAATGACACTTCGGCACGGTATTTGCTCGCAGAAAAGGTTGCTTGAACTGCGGTCATCCGCTTTAATGACGGTCACTAGGAAAGGAGCTTGAAGAGCCCTCATAAGGACTCCTCTAATGCAGTGAAGAAGCCAACAAGCATCTTTCAGGGTCACTGCACACCTCAAAAAATGACGCCTCTCTCTCTCCCTCCCTCTCCTCCTTTCTTTATTCTCTCTTTCGCTCCAAGCGTTGCCAATTTGTCTGAGCCGCATCCGCTAATCCGTGCGCATTTACGCATTGGTCATTGCGCCTGCGGTTGACTTGGTTGGCTTGATAGATGATGGCGTCCGGGCAGGAGACTGACTGACTGACTGTACAAGCTCATAGCTGTCAAAGGGTTGGCTGGTAACTATTCGCTTTGTAACGTGCTGCAACATAAACAGCGTGTGGTGAAAAGATTATCTACATATATACATCTTTTGATAATTACTAATTAAACAAGGAGTCAGTCTCTTTTTTTTTTTTTATCACCCAGTGGAATTAAATACATTTAAACCGTGCTATATGCTTATTTTAAGTTGAATGTTTGTTGAAATTATGAAATTAATTAAGATTAAATTATTAAAATATCTAATTTTTGCGTAAAAACACCAATTCCCAAGAAGATAATTTAGCAGCAGCAGCTTCACAAATACAGGCCTAAGGAGTAGTGGATTACAGTAATGTTACTTTTTATTAGTGGTATAGATTACTTTTTGAGTAACAAGCCCGGGCTGACGTTTTACCCCTGGATGTCGAGATGTCAATCTGTTGCCATAGAAGTGACTTCTCGGTACTGACCGGGTTATTTGCCGTGTTGGGATGGCCCACTGAGTGTCAGAGGAAAGGAGGGTGGAGGTGGAGGGGCGGGTGGGGGGTGCATGGATGGATGGATGGCGGTGGGGTGGGGAAGGTGGAGGGGTGACAGTCCCCCAAGAGAGAGGAGAGAGGAGAGGGAGAGTGGGGGGCTCCTGGAGAGGACCTCTCGGACCACTAAATTGACATGTTCAAGCTCCTGGCTTGTCATGAAGAAAGCACTTTAATAAGACATGTGACAACATACAGTGGAGCTGTAGTCTCACTTTCATGAGCCCATTAAATAGCAGGCCTTCTGTTCGATTTCAAATTACGTTTTTATTGCTTTAATTTGACTTTGATTTTATTGTAATAATTTATTTTAACGCATTGTGTACAATTTGATATTATTATCATATAATTATCATATTATTATTATTCCCCATAATTTAGTAGTGTCTTAATTTATTATAATAGTGTAATAGAAGATTTTACCGATATTTAATTTAGTTTTCATTATTTCCTACAATAAATATGCAAATTGTAGATAAATTACTAATTGGGAATCATTCAAGTATTTTTGATTCTGTCAATAAATTTTAGTTTTCTGTGACGCGGAGCATACAGGTGCTATTGTTCCCATCCACGGCGGCTTTACAGGTCTATAAGTGTGTGTGTGGATCTGAGTGATAATCAATAGAATTTGGCGTTGAACGGGGCCTGGAGGCGGATTGATGTGTGTTGGGGGCCGTTTTGGGGGTCTTTTTTTTATTCCTCTGTCCATATATGGAGGACACTCACTGGACGCGTGTCTATTAAAGAGGGATCAACAATGAAAAAGATCGGAGGACCAAAGGGCCAAGTGGGAGGAGGGCAGCAGGGCGAGGTGAGGCTGAATGGAAACAGCAGTGTGGTGTGTGAGATGGGGAGCGGGGAGGGTTGTGTGTGTGTGTGTGTGTGTTTCTGTGTGTGTTGCAGTGTTGATTTCCTCTAAAGGCGACCGAAATGCGGGCGACGACGTCTGCCAAGTCACCCTTCCTCTCCTCCTTCTCCTCTTCTTCTTCTACTCCTCCTTCTTGCTTGCTTCGCCACAACACTTGTTCTTCCTCGGGAGCAATATCACGGCAGCCCCCTCCTGCCCCGCCTGCATCTGGGTAAAGACTTTACAGTCAGGGGCCATCGATTGCTCTTATCAAATAAACAGAGTGGCACCAGCGGCTGCACGGACCCACCACCCTGCTGCACCTCCACCCCATCCTCCTCCTCCTCCGCCTGTCTCCTAATCTCAAGTCCCCCCCAATTCCACCCCACCTCTTCTTCCCCTCTGCTCGAGAGCCCTAGCAGCTGTGGTCCCATGTAAATTTTACATGATTGGCACCTCCTTATTTTACGCCTCCTGTTTCGTGCCCCCCTCCTTCATATCATGTTGCATATTAATGCACAGTTTATGCAATAGCTCATCTGACAGTGCGCAGCGGCTATCATGTCCAAGCCTTTTCCCTTCTCTGGGAATTTGCATACCTGATTATAGTGCCTGAAGTGCTTGATTGTTGCTGGGGAGGCTGAAATGTGATATTCGGCGGGGGTGGGTGCAGAAACGGTTCCCCTTGACCCTTGAAATGCAACGTAATCCCGTGTGGCCCCGTTTGATTAGGGCATTTTTCTGTCTAATTGTTGTCATCAGGACTTGCACTATCATTGTGCATCTGGAAGCACTTTGACATCTAAGTCTCAAAAGTGGGGCTCAAGGATCCTCAAAGGTCCGCGAAGGCCACGCAGGGGTCCCCCCGCAGCAAGAATTGTTTAATTTCACTGTGATTTCATTAACCTGAAATTATTCCAATTAGAGAACATGTGTCAGAACAAAGCTTTCACTTGTATCACCACTCAGCAGCAGCTTTACTATTCAATTCAGAATCAATAACAACAAAAAACACCCATATTGGGACTCCAAGGGACAAAATCCAATTAATTGGGGACCCTTGGTATAAGGTGTGTCCATTTGGAGGTCCTTGACATGAAAATGTTGGAGGAACCCTGATCTAAGTGACTGAGGCAAAGGGCTGCATTGATAGTCTTTGTTTCTTTTTTCTCTTCTCTTCTCCCTCCCTCTCTCCTTCTCTGTCTCTCTCTCTTTAAAAGGGAGCGGAAGAGTGGGCTGATACCGGTCTCATGTTGCGTATGGATTTTCGTTTATATAATCGATTGAAATGTCCCAATACATTGATTTTGGGTTCAGTGTTTTACA
This sequence comes from Lutjanus argentimaculatus, assembly GCA_034769285.1. Taxonomy (NCBI): domain Eukaryota; kingdom Metazoa; phylum Chordata; class Actinopteri; order Lutjaniformes; family Lutjanidae; genus Lutjanus; species Lutjanus argentimaculatus. The sequence goes on along the minus strand of JAWZSL010000009.1, from coordinate 21,711,748 downwards.
AACAAGCGTTTATGGGTCTCGATTTTATGTTAGGGATGATTCCAGTGTGACACCGACACGCAAAGAAGTCGGAGTTGTTGATTTTTAAATAAATGATCTAAATGCAAACAAATAAATATCTATTGTTTCATGTATAAAAAAAAATATAAAAAGTGACCCGGGGAGATGGGGGAAGGCAGAGAAGAAGAAGGGAAACAGGGTGAAAAAGACACAATATTGTGCTGCTTCTCTCCTTAATCAAATAAAGTGGTGTAAAAAAAAAACACACACACACACACACACAAAAGCATTTCCTTCCCTCTGAATTTCTCCTTGAATTATATGCCATCACTAGTGTGTGTGATTGCGGAATATTAAATTAAAGTGGGATAAGTCCGCACCGAGGCGGGCTGCGTCCAATCCGCAACTCATTTCCCCTGTTGTAGCACCGCATCACTGCGCTCCTCTCTTTTCAATGACAATGTGCCAAATCTGGGCATTTTGAAAACACTTTCCATATGCTATTATCGGATCGCTACTGAGCAAGAGAAAGACAGAAAAGAAGAAAAACGGAATGTTTTATACCAAAGGTACCGAGAGTCTACGTTTTTATTTCTCTTCTCTTTCAATGGCTTATTATACTTTATGCTTTTTGGGGGATTTAAAAGAGGTAAGAGGAGGTAAATTTGAAGTTTTTATAACGATTGCATATTTATGGACCGTTGTTGGATGGCTTTAGGGCTGAATGTGACAACATCGAGAGAGTTTATATTGAGCATATATGGGCAAAAACTTCATTTTGTTTTACTGTTTTTACTGCGTTTTTCCTCATTCATTGCCTAAGAGACGATTGTTTTTGTCCACTTCTCTGTTGATCGTTTTGACAGTAAACAAGCTGAAGAAACGTTTTTTCTTAGACTCTAATTTTGTTAAAATCACAGAAATAATTCTTTCTTTTTGATTTATTTGCAATTAATCGATTTTTGCAACTCTGCACCTCGTTTTAAAACAGGTGACAACTTGCAAGTGACTTTTTACATTTAGAGAATTTCTGTGTGTCAGATTTGTCTTTTATTGCAGTCAAAATACGGTTTTAATTATTGCACATATTTTGAAAGAGTGTATTTAAATTTGGTTTAATTATTCTTGAATGAGTGGCAACATCTTGTGCTGGTGTCATGCGGTGAAAGAGTTGCACTTAACTTCTTATTGTCTGTTTTTATGGGCCTTTATGGAGCTTGTTTGTGCGTTTGTGTTTGCTGGACGAGAGTTGGCCAGTGGGTCACTGTGGCAGGTTGCGGGTCAGAGCTGTGGGCTTTTTTTTTTTTTTTTTTTTTTTTTTTTTTTGGCGTGTTTTTTGTGTGTCCTGATGAGGCAAGAGGGGTCAGCCATGCAACCCCATGAGGGCGCCGACGGATAGGACAAACAAGGTGGAAGGCTGTAGAAAACACTGACCAGGTGACTGCTTGTAGAAAACATTAGGAGTTGATAAAATAATTTTCAAAAAGAATTATGACAGAAAGCAAACAATCAATCCAGATTTTCAGTTTGACTTAAGAGAATATATTGATGGTCCCATCCCATGGCATCTCCCAGCCTTTATGGTAATATCTCCGGACGATTCAAAGTTATTGATCCACTGAAGTGGCATAAGATCACTATGAGTGTTCAATGCTGCCTTTCACATGTCAATAGATGCCTTAGAAAATAAAACACAGCGCCTTTAATCTTTAATAATTACGCTATAATTAAAAGAGTATAATTTAAGTCATCCAAGTCTAAGTTTCAAAGAAATTTCTTAACAATTTATTTGCTTTACAACACAAATACTCGCACACTCGCGCGCACACGCACACACACACATGCAGGCACACACAGACAGACACCAGAGCGGAGTTTACAGATAAAAATCTATAATTAATTGAGGATGCTGCTGATATGGAAATGGGGCGAAATATTAGTTAACGCGGTCTATTGTCGAGCGGTCCTCCGGAGAAAGAGCATCGTCTGCGGAGAGAGAGGGAGGGTGGAGACCGGAGGGATTTACAAAACGCAGGAGGTTAAGATAAGCGGCAGCCTATATCAGTTCTCTAAATCCGCTTTGTACTTTCTCCTTTTCCTCATCGAAAACAAATAAAAAAACAAACGCAAACTCCGCTGAAAATGTCAACAGCGCGCACGAATTTAATCAGCAGAGAGTGGATCATAAGTACATCCATGCACAGAAATGGAGATGCTCGTTTTTAAAAAAAAAGAAAAATCACGCTGGTTTGTGTCTACAAAAGTCCTCCGTTTAGGTGAGAAATAGGTCCTTTCCATGCAGCTTTGGGAAGCTCGACACACGGCCCCCGGTGGACTTTTTGTGCGCGTCCGCTGCAGCAGCGGGTAGACTCGGTTCTCCAAGCCGTCTGTGAGCGACGCCTCCCAAGGCTGACAGGCTTAGAAAACCCCCCTGGAGGACAGGCAGGCAGCTGCAGCAGCAGCAGCAGCAGTAGCGGCGGCGGCAGCAGCAGCAGCAGGAGCCTTGGATCCGGGTGAAAAGTGACGCCTCTGTTCCTCACCTCGACCCACCCACCCCCCTTTGTCAGAGACCTCTCTAAACCCAGAATAAACAGCCTCGGGTCGGGTCGGGCTCGGATCTCTTGGCTTCTTAAGGATCCAGTTGGTATGGGTTGCAGTCCAGTCAATGTGGCTGCAAAGTAGACCTAGTAGTTCACTTGCCAGCAGCAGCCTTATCATCACATCCCAAGCCCCGGCTCATGCAGTTCAATTCACCCCCAGCTTCGATTTTTTCCATGAAGGCGAACAAGATCTCTTGATTTTCTCCCCCGATTGAGACTGTGTAAAGTCTTCCTCTTGCCCAAAAGCCACTATTAAAGAAACCGGGGGGAAACACACAGTAAACGGTTTGCATTGAGAGGATATAGGGCCAACAGACCGATGCACTTTGTAAGGACACTAAATATAAACGCCAGTGAATGGAGCTTTGAATAGAGAGGGGGATTTTTGTGTGACCCTGTATTGGATTTTGCAGTTTGGCTCTATTGAACCCACACGGGGCCTCAGCGGTCCCGAAAGGGCAGTGATGACTTTCCAACATGTGGTGGATTACTGTGATGCATCGTGGCTTTGATTTTTAAAGCCTGGATGTTTATATGTTGCATATTTGCAACAGATCAGATACAGTCTGCTCACTCCAAGAAAAAAAAGGGGGGATATTATAAAAGAATACAATATAAGAAGACGAAAGTGTATCGTAAATTTCTCACGTGTGTGACTGCGTTTTGTGCTTTTGTACATAAATGGCTTTACACATGAAATGTGTTGTACACCACAGTGTCTGTGCAGGCCCGTTTTGATGCGCGGCGCAGGACGGTTGTGTGGATTTGATTCTCTCCACCAGGTGTTTTTTTTTTCTGTTTTTATGCACATTAATGATTAAAAAATAGTTATTCATAAAGTTCAGCATTTGCATTGATTTTCCTAAATTTATCCAAAACTCACACAGGTATTCTTTATGTTTCAACATTTCCCGGAATCCGCAAAGGCTGCCAGAAAAAGTAATTCACCTGTCGTGTCACAATCAATCAAATTCAGTTGATGTAATACACAAATAAGCGTGCTGACAGAACAAAACAGTAATTTTATATTTGTTCAGTCCAAACTAAATTAAAGAAAGCTGTGCTGGAGCATTCTGCGCTTCAGCAGAGAAATATTCATCTTCAAAACTTGTTTTTTATGGACAGAAATGACTTCTAAGTACTTGTAAGTATTTCTTAGTCCAGCCTGTTTTGTGTGCAGGAAGCGGTTGTCCATTGTTCTACATGTGATTCGGCCCTCGGAGAGAAACCATACAAAAGGATTTTTCTGCGCGCATAGACCTACGCGGCCGCCAGGGCTCCGTGTGCGCGTCATTTGCAATGTGGAGACTGTTGATCAACTCACTAATTACACTTCTCTCCTCTCTCTCCCTCCCTCTCCGTCTCTCTTTTGCTCCCTCCCTCCTCTCTCTCTCTCTCTCTCTCTCTCTCTCATTCGCCCTCTCTCTCTCTGTCTCTCTACCCATTCCCAGAGTGCATATCGGGAAATAGACACACAAAGACATGCGCACTCAACTTAATCAGCCATTTTTTTAAACAGGGCTAAAACGATAATAATTAGCAGAATAAAGACATATCGGATTTTCATTTCCTTTCCTCCGTTTCCCGACCCCCGTCCACAAGAGAAACTGCGAGGCAGCCCGTCGACACGTCGTTTCACCGCCACCACCGGAACCAAAATAAGGGATAGCTCTCTAAACGCTTTGACATTTGTGGTTTTACCCCCTTTTCCCAATATAAAGTTGGAGGATTATTGTAATTTTCCCTGTTTTTCCACCTTTTGATTGTCCAATTACGCAAGCCGCTGGATGTGACTGTTTTCTAAACCCAAGAGCAAAGAGAAGCGGAGGTGACGGCTTTGGAGGGGGAAGAAAGTAAGTTTTTTCCTTTCCACCTCTCCCTTTAACTTTTATTGAGTAGTTTGGGGTGTGTGTTAAATTTAGGGGTCGGGTATCGATTATCTATCTCGCTGGTGGATCTTTGACATCGGGGCTGTTTGGATAACAGGTGCTGGGTGTTTTTTAGTCCAGAATAAAGGCGGATATCGTGATGTTAGTGCAACTCCGGCGCTTTGGCTACAATAAAACGAGCGAGTGACAGGGTCGGAGGCGTTCTTACGCATGTGTCCGTGCTATTACAGCAGGATCTCACGTCCAGACCTGCTTTTTGCAAAGTTTATACGATTGTTACTGAGAATGTGTGGTGGGCAGATGCACGGAACGCTCCGCGGTAGCTATAACGAGACGAGACGAGCGTTTCTCCCCCCCTTTTGTGGCTTTGCAGTGCGGATATGGTGTTGCCTTTCCAGGAGTCCGATCCCTCGGACATGTCCGCTCTGAGCTTGTTTCCAGTCGAGGGGTCCGTCTTGGTGTTTTCTCCCACTTCCCGACTCCTTATTTCAGTCCCCAACCAGCAGATATTTCATTTGTAGAGCTAATTTGGATGCACCGCAGCGCTCAGAGCCAGTTTTGAACACATCGGGTTTCATGCACCTTCCAGGCATTCACGGCCGAAGTGACACGATCAGACTCTCGACACGATCCCATTTTCGTGTGCAGAAGTGTAAATGTTCGAAACAATCGGAGTAAAACCCGATTATTGCAGTAATCTATACCAAAGCAGCGCGCATTTACCGATCAGAGTCCGTACATCTTTACCTGCTGCGCTTTCAAAGTAGACTCACTTTACCGAGGCGTGGGTGGCTGCGTCGCCCAGGAGGGAGAGCGATCGCTGGGCTACTGATAGCACGGCGAGTCCCTTCAGAGCCAGCCAACTCCAGGGTCCCCTGTTTTCATTAGGACATGCATTTGAAAGAGCAGAATGTATCCAAAACTCTTACTCTACTGTTACACATTGATGTTAACACATTTTAAATTCCGCCTTCCATCCATAATGTCTATAAGTTCCATTTCCACTCTCGGTCCCCAGCCGCGTTTATAATTTCCTTCTTTAAATTGTCCCTTTCTTAATTCCCAGAGATGCGGGTTGCTGCATCTTCTTTAAGCTGTCGATTAGTGCTGTTGTATTTTAATTTAGAGCAGACAGAGCGCAGAGGTAGGGGCTTCTCAGGTATTTTTTGCGCCCTCATGGCTGTTTTTTTTTTTTTTGAGCTAGGTAGATAGACTTGGCTCGGATTGGGACGCGACAGTGACAGGGGGGACATCGATCGCACGGGAGGAGAAAAAAAAAAAAACAAAACATCAGGGCCAAGGGGCCAGTCAGTCTCCAAGCCGGGTATGTAACGGTGTAGTGAGTGTGTGTGAGTGTGTGTGACTGTATACGCTCCAGCGGTGTATAGGGTAGGCGACCTTTTTACACAGGACTGTCTCTATTTATACACGGCTTTTCTGGCTTTTTCATACGGATTTCACAGCGCATTTATCCCCCAAAATAGATGATTTTAAAGCAGCTTTTCCAAATGTGTTTTACTTTAAAATTGTTTGGATTTTAGGTTTTTATACACAGAGTGTAAGCCTATTTTTTAATCAAAATACTGGATTTTCTGTAGCATCTCAAACAGCAAAAAACCATCATCACTGCTTTAATGATGAGAATTAAACAATTTTGTTATTATTGTTATTAATATTATTATTACACTATGTGAATATGTAAGCTTATATTTAAATTTTAAAACTATATTTAATAAAAAGATTTGTGTTTTTCTGTCAATGAAACGTGAACTTAATTTAGATCAGTTTTATAGACTGATAAACTGTGGTGTTTTTTGGACAAGATGGATCCAATTTAATTGCATCCTGCATAAAATCCTAAATTTCATTACACAAACACAGCCCAGGCCTAATAATAATCAACAATAATAATAATTTTAAAAAAATCAAAAAAGTGAAATTCTGAGGGGAGATGATCTTGTCTAATTGCAGTGAATTTCATCAGTTAATGATGCTATTGTCTCACTCTATAATAACACAATCTCTACGTTATTCGTCTTGTCTTGCAAATGAGAGACTTTTTTTTTTTTTTTAAAGCTTTATTTTTGCAGAAGCCCAGGCCCCCTTGTTTTTGTTTTTCTGTGCGGGGTGTCTTTAGTGCTATCAAAGGCTGGGGTGTGTATATCTCTGCATGTTAGTTAAGCAGCTTGTAACGTTCATTTTTACCCGTAGCAGCAGTGGAGGGAGGGATAAAAAAAAAAAACACATATAGTGTGAGAGATGGGCAGACAGCCCTGCGAGGACAATAGCTGTTGGCTTGAAAATGCTTCTTGATTATTAAAAGCTAATGCATTTTCAGCATTGCAGCCTTCATTAGGGGTGCGGATGGAGGAGGAAGGAGGAGGGGAGGTGGGGGGGTTGCGAGAGGGATGAGAGGGTACTGGGAGGAGGAGAGGATGGGAGAGGGAGAGAGAGACAGGGGCTGAGTCTGTCCTATAACTCCTGGGCCCAAGACACATGCAGCTAGAAGATTGGCTCGGGCCTCTCCTAGGGGTCGACAATGTGTCATTTCCACCCGGCTAGATTGCCCTCTGCCTATCTGATATTAATGTGCAAATCAATATTTCAGGGATTAAATTTCCCTTCTTCATTTTTTATGGTTTCTACCTCAATAAGTCTCCCGTCTAATAGAGGAGGCTGGATGATTTAGAAGCCTTTGCTGCAGAAAGAGAGAGGGGAGAGAGAAAGAAATAGAGAGGAGCTTTGCAACAAGGCTATCGCTGCATTTTAATGTTCTTCTTCGTGGATCCCCCCATAGGCCCTTAGTAAGGAGGGCTATATCGCTGCTTTACAGTGTAAAGACAGCCAATTTGGCTAAAAAGGCAGAAAGGGAAAATATGAGTCCGGTTGAATACTTAAGACGCTGTGGTAATCCGAGTAGCAGGTATTAGCGAAAGGGAGCTCCCCCCCTCAAAGACACACTCACACACACACACAGAGCAGCTACATCCAAACCTGCATTACCAGCCGTCATGCTTGAGCGAACAGTATAGCTTACTACACGCCGGCCTGCTATAACAATATATTTTTTCCCTCTTCTCCTTTTTTTCTTTCTTCTCCACTTTTCGCCTTTTTTTGCATAGAAGCACATCTATTGGAGAGATTTACTCTCCGGCGTAATAACATCTGGCGTATGTGTGTGTGATAGAAATGAATCACTCTGACACAATGACCTGTGTATGATTATTGGCGAAGGGAGGAGCGTATTACCATAGTCATAATGCTGCATCTCATTGAGAGTCAACTAAATGAGCTTGGACCCTTTGACTCCCCATAGACATTCATTAAGGGACAGTGCACACACACACACACACACACAGAGGCGTCTGTCTGCAGATAGATAGGTGTGTGTCTGTGCATTGTGTGTTTATTTAATCCTCCTTCCTGTACCATCTGGTGCGTGTGTACGTGCGTGTCCAGCAGCAGCAGCACAGTGTGAATTTCTCCCCCTACTCAGCACCCAATCTCCCCTCCACCACAACCACCACCACACCACCACCACCCTTCCAATTCAGCCCTTGCAGCAGAGGCAGAGTAGACTGTTTTAACATACCCTTGATAGGGAGAGTGTCAGCGAGTGAAAACACGAAAAGAGAGGGAGAAAGAGACAGAGGAAGAGGCACAAAAGAGCTCTAATTGTAGCACGACCGCTTGGCTTCCTCCCTGATTCACGGCCATTACGATGTGAAAAGCACAACCGCCTGTCCTCCATTATCAAAACGGCAGGCCTACACACACTCTCACATCCATACACGCATACTCACTGGGGGGAATCATGTAGATTTTTTGTCTCTTATCTATGGGCTCAAATAACTGCTATCATTCTGGTCACCAGCTCTGAGTGGATTCAATATTGAGCATATCCAGCATTCTCCTCGCACAAATGATGGGTGGTTGAATTTACAAAGTAGAAAAAATCTTATTTTAAGGTTGCCAAGCTGGAGCAGTGTAGTTAGACATATCCACAAAAGCAGTGTTTTGCACCAGTCGTATTTGACTTTGATAGGCCAAGTTGTCTTTTTCTCCCTTTCACACTTCTTCCTTGGGTTTTTCATAGATCGTGTTTTATGCAACATGTATTATGCAACTGTTCAAAGCATGTAGTTTTTGATGCAAAGAGCTGAATATTTTAGCTAGATCAAGGTGTGATATTGTCTTAGGTTATGTAGTGTGTGTGTGTGAGAGAGAGAGGGGTGACGGTCTGCAGCAGTGGTGTCAGGGTCTCCTGGCTCGGCGAGGCCTGTAGGGGGAGAAAGCTAAGAAGTCCGCAGCAGCTCAGCATTATGTCTCAGAGAGGGGGGCTTCCTTTGTCAGCCCTGGGGCACCACCGCTAACACACACTTTCTCTCTATCACACACACTGAGCGAGAGGCGGAGGAGGGTTAAAGACTTGGAACGAGATCAAGCCCCTCCGTAGCTCCCGGGGAGGGTGCTTGTGAATATGCGAGTTTTAGTGTAATTAGCACTTAATTATATTAACATATGCAAATTGTCAGGCGGAGAGCTTGTACCGCCGGTGGGTATCGGCTGAGATACAAGTGACTCCATTGTACCACCACGGCAGAAAAGAGAATAATGGGTGTGTGTAAGGCAACCAGCCAGCAGCCAGCCAGCCAGCCAGGCAGCCCCCCGTGCTAGCACATAACCAGCTAGCTCATTTAAGTCTCTGGCTGGCCGCTTTGCCAAATTTCATTAGTCGCCATGACGACCTGGCTAATTGTGCTGACTAATGTCCCCTGATCGGGATGGGTGTACATCCCCCCCCACCCCCCAAAACATGAGAGGGGTAGAGGGAGAGGCCCAAGTGTCCAGATTAAAGCAGCACACAATGACTCCTATTTACACACGTTCCGCTTGTACGAGCATTTGCATATTCAAAAACACTCTGCCATCTTTCCTTGTCTGCTCGCTGTGTGCGTTTGCATGGCAATGCTGTGCGCATGTGGCGGCAATGTGTCGGAGGGGACGACAACAGTTCAGTTGTGTGTCGTGTGTGTCAGTCTGTGTGTGTCACATGTGTAACACACTCCTGTCTGTGAATGAGGCGAGACCGGGGGACTGTGAGAGCGGTATATGGCCCTGTGTGTAGCGACATAGCTGAATTTGTTTTTGATTATTGTACAAGACTGAGATCCTGGCGGAGAAAAGCTGGGGCCTAAATAACAGGGACGAGGAGTTGTGCCTTTGAAACTTTCAGCCCTTCTTTTCATTCCATCCAAATATCTAATTACAACACATCTTTATAGCTACCCCCAACCAAGCAGCAGGACTTTCTTTTTTAAGGGGGAGGGTGGACAAACATTTAATTTTCTGTGCTTCCCGCTAGCCAAAGGTGGATAGAGATTGGGCCTAGTTGGTGCTACTAGTACTTGCATGCTAATCCTGTTTTTTGACAGGAACGTAAACTGATATAATTGCTTTTCAGAGGCAGGAACGGCGGTTTATACAAGTGTGAAAGCACGGGAAAGGGGATTAGCATTATTTTGCATAATGCTGGGCAGGCGCTGAATGGGGCATTGAACGCTTGACTGGGTGACAGAGATGAAAGAGAGATGAAATGCTCTACCCCTCTTCTCTCTTTCCCTCCCTCCCTCTCTCCCCTCCAGTCCCTCTGTCTCTGGCCGCTGTTGCCGGTAGAGGACTGTGTTTGCTGGAGAGGACCCCGGAAACACCAGGCGTTGGTGTTTTTTGGCTGTTTGTTCGGATGCCAGCAGATGGAAGCTGTCATGTGAGGCAATATGTATGATAATAGAGTAACTGTGGAGACTGGTGAACTCCAGGCAACCCTAAGCCTCCATGTATATACTAAACTGCATCCCTAAAGCACTGGAGTGTGCAATTATGTAGTGGATGGATGTGGCTCAGGTAGCATTTACATGGAAGGAAGGGAGCGGCTTTCGTGGATCAAATCAAACTACACTGTTCTTACATTTTCCTTTATTGAGATGTTTGCTAAGGATTTGGTCGGATATCGTCTGGGTAGAGGGAACTGTAGGATTGCAAAGCAGGTGTGTTTTATGTGAATGTCTGCATGCGTGTGTGTGTGTGTGGTGACTGTGAGCTCTGCTGGTAGCCTGTAGGAGGGGGCACAAGGGTGGTGACGCAGCTTAAAATTGCCACCGTGACTTCCATATGACCCGGCTCGACTTTGTGAGTAATTTATGATCAACCGTCATCATTGCTATTGCATCTGGCGTATGGAAATGATCCCGGGTTGAGGGAGGGGCGTGAGGTTGGGTAGTGGAGAACATGAACGCCACAAAGGCCGGTGTGGCCTGTTTTTGTTGTCTCTCATTGGACAGGATCCTCTTTCTTTGACCTTTTGCACGCCTTCCCTCGCCTTTCATATGCTAATGCCGGGCCAGACCCGAGGAGGAAACGTGCTGGAGCTGAGCGGAGGAGGACAAAGACTCCCTCTCTCTTTCTCTGCCTCCCTTTCCACGCTATATCTCCTTCTTTTCTTGCCTCTTCCCCTCTCAACAACTTGACAGACTTTGGCATGAAAGGAAGTGAGTGCTTAGCGGATGGGAAAGGTGGGGATGGTGTTCTCGCTGTGACCTGCACCACCTGTGAGGATCAAGTGCGCCGCAGCGATCCTTGGTTGTGTGTATGTGGAGTGTTATTTTGAGTGGCCCTTGTAGTGTAGTAGTGTATTGCAGATCGGTAATCGTTTGAGCCGTGCTACTGCTAGTGTTATAGCTCAGGCCGAGTTGGTTGAGGAGTGATTTGTTGCTTTTCCAGTGAAGCTAGTCGAGTTGTCATACAGGCTCTGTATTTCTCTCTCAGCCCTGCCAATTCTATCTCCTTACAACCCGTAAAGTACTGTCTCTGGCGGGGTAAAAGGATACTAATATAGTTACTACAACCCTCCCCTAACATAATACTCCAGTGCACCACTGTTGAGCATGACGTGGTTTCGGGGCTCTTTTGGCTCTGTTATGGGAAGGGGGCATGTTATCTGTAGGAAATGTAATTTTTGTCCTCATTGAAATCGTTCATTATTGAGCGCGGTTATCTAAATGTTTTTGTTGCTGTTGGTCCTGCGCCAGTCAGGATTGCGTTACCCTCTCTCTCTCTCTCTCATTTCTCTATGTCTGTCTCTCTCTCATCTCGCCAGGCCTTCATCAGTCTCTTAAGGGAAAATAGAAAGAGGGGGATTTTTCTCTTCCCTCTGCGCTCTGTCCCGTTCTCAGGCTCTCCTGCCTATTTTGCATCAGCCATCTCGTACAGGATATTAGCCATGGAAAAACACGGGTCTGGCTATTTCATTTAGAATAATATGTTTATTCTTTTCATTTCGATGTGGAAGTGGGGGGATTTGGTAGGGTGGGGAAAGAACAATCGGGGCCGTGTGTTCGAGGACTCTTTCTGTTTGATCTGAGGTCCTGCGGGCCCTGGGGGTGGCTGAGATTCTCGGGTTTAGGTGAATTCAAATGGGCTGTTGAAAAAATGAGGCCTCTCTCTTTCTCTCATATTGTCTCACTGATTTGCTCTCTCTGTGGATCTCTGTTGGTGTTTCTGTCTCATATTCTCTGTTGCTTTCTGTCTCGTCTTTCATTTGCATCTCATGATGTTCTTTTTTTTTTCTGTGGCATGGCAGTCAGGTAGGGAGGGGGGGCAATGATTGGGCAATGTGAATGCAAAGAAAAACTCCCTCCTCACTGAAATCTCATATGTAAAAAGTTTGGGCATACCTCACCATTCACTTAAATGAGAAAGTGCGTACAAACTTTTGACTGGTCCTGTGTTTACCTGCTCTCTACAGCGGCATAGACTCAAAGCTGCAGTTACCTTTCAGACTGTGACATTGCTTGTCCTCTGTACTCCTTGATGCAGTCACTATGAAGGACACTTGCTCAGCCCTTCAGGTCCATGTGAGTGCCTCAAAGTCCTCATCTTACTTATTCAACGAAGCATTCAGCAGGCTTTTGTTTTAGAAAGCTTTGTCCCTCTTGTACTTACCAACAAAATAACGCACAGTGCAAAAGGTTATATGCCACATTTTATCGATTGCTCTCAGAAGTATTTTCATAGCTGTAAAAAGCTGGCGAGGTTTTAAATCTAAACCAGAAAAAAAAAAAAGAATAAATATGCACAACTACCTCATCCAAAGAGAAGTTAAAAAGACAAGCTCCGGGAGAAAAAAAAGTTGATGAATGACTAAGTTTCTCCAGGTTTGAGAAAAGATACACCACAATAGCACAAGACGTCTCATGACAAATGATGCATTCTCTTCCTCGTTGGCCAAAGACAAAGGCGGGGATTGAAAAGGCAGAGAGCACAGTCACAGGACATATGCTTATTAATAGACCTTAAGGGAAAAATGGAGAAATAAGGGAGAGTGATACTGTATATCCGTGGAAATTTAAATAAAAATCCTTAGAGATAATATAATTTTTTATGATATCTGTATCAAATCTCTTTGGCTCATGTATATTATTTGTATGTGTGTCAGCATCTGCACTTGTCTGTGTATGCGTGTACTGTATATCTCATATGCAACATGATTGGCGTTCGGTATTCCTGAAGGCAACAGCATGTGGATATCAAGGCCATTGGCAGGGCTCGTCAGGGAATAAGTGGCTAATTAATTATGCATGACTTGTGGGCTTAAACAAACAGTGTAATGAGAGATGAGACGAATTTACCAAAGAATTAAGCCCTAGATGCATGGAGACCTACTCAATTATTATTATTATTATTATCATTATTATTATTATTATTAAAAATCACAATTCTTTGACTCACTTAACAGCATTAAAATTTGGCAACAATTTCAAAGATTTCAGAAATTCCCACACATGTCTACTGGAAATATTAATATTTCTCTAGACCATTTTGTAACTACAGGGGTATATAAACACTATTAAAAACAGAATCTTTCCTTTTCCAGTGTAGGTCTCAGTCTGATCTAATACAGGCATGCAAGCATGTGTCTCCACAACTCCCCTGAGGAGACTCCAGCCAGCACTATCCCTCTCAAACCTTGCCTCCTCTTTTTTTTTTTTTTTTTTTTTTTTCTTTTCTGGCCTGGCACCAGCCGTGGAATAATCTTTAATTATTTGCTTTTAAAAGGAAAAAAAATAATAAGACTCCCTTTTTTTTCTGTGACAGTAAAGAAGAAGAGCAGAGCAGGCGCAGGAATGTTCTTGTATATGAAATTGTAGGTATTAACAGGGCCGGTTTTGTCAGCGGTTTCACTGATGTATCAGCTCTCTGCCCCTAGACTAAATAAAGAGGGGAGTTTTGCCGTGTTTCATCCCAGCTTAGATGAGCAGATACAGGAGGGCTTTGGGGGAATTGTTAAAAAAGCAAAGTATGGCTGAAGAATGGAGCGCTTCCTTAACACAATACCTAAACAAGTGTCAAGACGTGGTGATGGATGATCCGCTGTTCTTTTTGGCTTGTCAGAGACACTCCTTATACTTTCTGTAATATTGTAAAAAGAGATTTTTATTAAAAGACGAGAGCATTGAGTGATTGCTCACCCTTCTCTGTGTACATGTAATGTGTAATTTAAAAAATAAGATACATACCGCACTGTAAATAATTGAGGCTGGTTCAACTTAAAATGTACCCATACTGCCTTAAAAATCTTAGTTATCTGTTAAGTTAGTTTAGTTATTAGGTTATCTGAACATGATTTGAATACTTTGTTCAAACTTGTGTGATGGCTTTTGAAAATGTAAAACAAAATAAGTTAAGTGAACTTGAGAAAACATTCAAGTTAAATAAGCTCATGATATTAAGTTTAACTAAATGTTTGGGGGTTGGCAATGAATTTCAATGTTGATTTAAATAATGGTTAGTATTGTTTTCATTATTATGAAAGGAGACAACCATGATTCATCTTAACACATATAAAAGACACACTATGTTTTCTTCAAACTACGAAACAGAGGGGTGTGAAGAGAGGTTTAACTCAAACAATTGCATGCTAGGAGGTCTGCTATGCTTTGTAAACTTAATTTAATGAGTTGAGTGAACTCACAACAGCACATTAATTCGACTCAAAAGAATTCAATTCAGAACAATATCATAATTAAAAATTCTGAAGTGGCCTGAAAATAAAAACTAGGCATTTTAAATTTATTTAGCTTGAGAATATTAAAACATATATATTCAAGTTGAGTTAATGTGAAAAGATTAGTCGACTCCGCTAAATTCCTGTGTGATGTTTTACATTTCACATCTGTGCGAATGTGGCTTTGCTTTATGGTGAGCGCAATGTGTGAGTGCATGTGTGTGTTCGAGAGAGATATTGCTGACGCTGGTCTTCAGCTGACTTGTTATTGACCTCCACGCTCCCCTGGTTGTCACATTAAGGTCAACGTAACACACGTGCACGCACATACAGAGGAAAATATATATATATATATATCAGAAAGAGGCCTTAATTTTATTTTGATAAAATGACAAACAAAAAGCACACAGTGATAAGTTTTTTTTTTATCTTGCATGTTAGGTTTTAATATGTTATTGTGTCACTTATATCTAATAGCAGTTATTTCCTGCAGCGAACAGTAAGGTAATGGGCCTATTTCATCTCGGTTCCCTCTCAGCGGGCTGGCCCTGGATTTGCGTGACATGGTGTTTATTTGATAAAGGAATATTGTGGTGCTAATCTAAAACCACGCTAATTACATCTGACAGTTGTTTGTTTGTAGTGAAATCCAATTAAAATGTACACTTTTCAACTCCATTGCTCATCCCCCCCCCCCCCCTTTCCTCCCACGGTAACCAGAAAAAGAGCCTATGATGGCATAAATAACAACTGTGCTTTCCTTGTGGTTTTTGTGAGAAGAGGGCAAACTCACAACAGCTGTCAGAAAAAGGGGGTTTGTTTAAAAAGCAAATGGCTTTGGTCTAAAGTTCATTTGGAGACCTCTCTAATTAAATAGAGAGCCAAAAGCTTAAGTTAATTAGTAATTCCCTGGGTCCAGAAATTAGACCTGTCACGAGTATTTGAGCTCTTGGAAAGCCAAAAGGTATGTGTGCACTTGTGTTTTTGTGTGTTTTTCCACAAATCCCTTACGCCTGCTCCCATCTCCATACACAAGTATGCCTAAATCTGTGTTCATCTGTGCTTTTTGTTATGCAAGGCCTGCACATTTTTCCTGTTGAAATGCTTGAGACATTAATGGTCTTTTTGTGGCGTGTCAGAGAAGTGCTCGCGAGATGTTTAAGTGAGGGGCACATAGCTTGTGGCGTCAGTCAGGATACCTGCCCTATGATTATGTTTATGAAGATAATAACAGGGCTAGGGTCCCGCCGAGTACCGTCTTTAGAAAACAGTGGGGGTTTGAACTTTAAACTTTATTGTTACCCCTGGAAGAGAACTGGAAGGTTTGGTCGCTGTGTCCGAGAAATGTCAAGGTACAATTAGCAAGGTGTCTCTGTGTCCTTACTGTTAACTGTAAAAGCAGATGTTCTCTCTTCTCTTCTCTTCTCTTCTCTCTTTCTTCTTTCTCTTGTGTCAAAGCAAAGATTAATCAGCTGACTTTAAAGGGCCAGTGCACCCCTAAATCAAAAATATATATTTTCCCTCATGGTGCTGTTTGTCCATCTAGAGTTTTGCAGATATCAGTCACAGAGATGGCTTCCTTTACTTTACTTTAGCTTGTGGTGCTTAAAGCAGCAAAAAATACATCTGAAAAACTCAACACCAGTATCTCTTTACAGAAATCATGACACAGTCACTCAGGATAATACACAACCCTTGTTGTAAGCAATTTCATGTATGATTTTTATTTTCTATTTTCTTTCTATGTTAGAATCTACCAGAATTACTTTTTTTCTACGAGAAAGAAAGTAGTTCCTACATGAAATTGCTCACAACAAGGTCTGTGGATTTTCTTGAGTAACTGGGTCATGATTTCTATAAAACACTGGTGTTGGGTCTTTCAAATGTGTTTTGTGGTGCTTTGAGCACCACAAGCAGAGTGCCATTTAGTCCCTTTATACTGGAGAGAAGGCAGACATCTCTACAGCCAATATCTTAAAAACTCAGCAACTCACACCAAAACAGCCTAGATGGATAAATAGCACTACAGGCCAGAGGGAAATATATATTTTTGATTTTGGGGTGAACTGTCCCTTTAACACAAGCGAGGAGACAAGATGTCCCTTCCTGTTCAGACCATGACAGAGTAATAAGTAGCATTTCAGACATCCAGCAGCCACACTGCTGTGGCACAATACATTCGCTAACATGTACTATCCTATCACAACTGTACTGTTTTTTGCCCACTTAATACTGATAGACATCTTTCACCAAATAGGGAAACGTTTGTGACATTTTTTTCCCATTTCCTAAAAAGGAATGAACTTTAGGCAACAAGTAGCTGGAGTTGCTACATTAGGTTAAAGTGCTTAATAATAGGTTCCAAAATATCAGCAGGACTTGCTGCTCTTGCACAACTGATTCAGCGCTGGAAAAGTACTTCATGTTTTTAATTTCAGACTGCTGTGCCTGAAACGAGGCAAGTATTTTAAGAATATATCATGCTATTTTTGAGAAAAAAAAAAAAAAGTTACACATACAAGTTGTTTCACAAGCGTCGCAGTTATCACAGCTTAAAATAAGCAGAGAATCTGAGGCTCATGGTAGTTGATACAGTATAACCAGCCGTTTATATTTGCCAGGTGGATGTGAAATGCCTGCGTCAGAGACTGCTCTCTGTGTCTGTCTGTGAGTGTGTGCTATCCTTGACTGACGTGGACAGTGTTTGCTTAACCTCTTCTGCGCTGCACTACCACGGCCTTGTCAATTTAAGTGTGGTGTGTGTGTGTATGTGAGAGAGGGAGTCCAGCAATGGTAGCTTTCATTTTTTATGTTCCCAGCAGTATTTTTTCTAAACAAACCTGCTGAGAAGCAGAGTGAGAGAAAGAGAGGGGTCTGAATCAACACAAATGAGTGATATTTGTTATTTTTGTTCCTGGTGTGGTATATAATTGTGTGCATCAACACACCCCGATAGAAAACACACACATTTTAGAGACCAGATTTTTTTTTTCTTTTTTTTTTGCAGGCTTTGTATTTAGCAGGATTATTAATTTCACTTGGCAAATAATCCCACCCTACCACCCCCTTCAACTTGCTATGTTATTGCAAAGAGGAGGTGTGTGTGCGTGTGTGTCTATGGTCTCATGCTTTTGCTTCATCCAAAGGATAAGGCAGTGATTTATGTAACATCTAAGCCCTTTCATATTGTGTATGTTGTACCTTACAAGAGCATGATGAGCAGGCTAGATTAATATTTATTTAGCACAGGCAAATCAAGGATTAAGCAGTCATCATTTTAGCACTAATCCATGTCTCTGGTGAGATGCAGAGACAAAGAGAGGCAGATTACTAAACACATAACGCCACAAAACCACAATTAGTTGGTGACGTGCTTTCCTCAATTTTGTGGAAAAAGAGGTGGACAGTAGATGTGTGGACACACAAACACAGACACACACACAAACTTTTGCTTTTGCACTGTAAAAATAAACTATTTGTTTTAACTTAAAGAAGTTACTATCCTGGCTGCCTTAATTTTTTAAGCTGACTGAATTTAAGGTAATTTTGGAATGATTCAAAACAAACAGACTTTTCTAGTCTAACAAACTTTATTAATTCCGTTGTACTTGAGAAAACATGTACAATAAGCTTTACATATTATTTTGAACAAACAGCTGTTGTGTCACTCGGACGAACATTACAAATAAATTTGATTTCCTTTCACATTTTCTCAGTTTGAAAAGTCAGTTCTTCATTTTACACAAAGAACTTACAGCTTCAGCTGGTCCTGTTGGAGCTACTTTGTTCCAGCATTGACAATATGTGAACCTGCTTCCAGTGAATTCATTAAATTACATGTGAATTCAATACTAACCATCATCATCATAATCATTAGAGGCATGCAGCAAGTTTCCATCATGTATGTTTGCTTTAAACTATAAAAAAAAAGCAGGATCTGCTTTTAACTCTCAATAATATGCTAATATGCTGATCATTTTCTTTAAAAACTTGATATAATGATTTCATTTAACACTGTAGAGTACTTTGATATAACTCATCATTTAGAAAAAGTTAGAAAAACTCATGTTTGTAAACTTTGAAGTGTTCAGAAAATAAATACAGTACTTTTTAAGTTTAATTAACTTGAATAAATAAAATTTGTATATTTGTATCAAGTCAATGAGAAGAGATCAGTTGATTCCACTATATTTCTGTATGGTTTTTACAGTGTACTTACCTATTGTTGTCAGTGTTTGTCGGCCTCTCTCTGACTTTTAACTTCTAATTCTCACCCTCCTTCTCTCTTCAAAGGAACCCCTCATTGAAATTAGCGGCGGTTTGTCTGATTCACTCATCTGACGTAAATGTGTCTCATGATCTTTCCACTGTCCGAACACACACACATGCACACACACTCTCTCTCTCCTCTCACACACACACACAGACTGACACACATGCAAGAGCAATGAATACTTCTTTCTTAGCTCCAACCACGTGGGAGAGGGACAGTTTGCTTATACTGTGTGAGTCTTTGGGTGTGTGTGTGTGTCTGTGTGTGTGTGTGTGTGTGACGAGTTAGGCTTGGGAGTCTGTAAATAAAATTACATTCTTCACTAATTGAGTTAAACTGCTTTGCTGGAGATGTGGCAAAAAAGATGAAAGCTCCCTGTGTATGTTTTGTGTTCGTACATTGTGTTTACATGAATTTGAGTGCGCAGGGTGGTAATCTAGTTAACTCTTAGCACTATCAGGTGGTAACCAAGGGGGATGTGCACGATTAGTCGACTAAAACGATTAAACTTCACCATCCTCTAGTCGGCACCAGAAGTACTTGTCAGTTAAACTAGTTATTAGTATTTTTTTTTCATGTACAATAGCAGTTGCTTCTAAGATGTTACGCAGCTGCCCACCACTAGCAGGCGCTGCAGCCCCTATTTCCCTGCACTAATGTTAATGCTAACATCCAAAAACAGCATGGTTTGTCACGGTTTTGATCTAGAAAAGGAAAACAAGGTTGTGTGTAGGCCGTGCCAAAATAAACTGGCATATAACCACTCTACCAGAGAAATGTGTAACCACATTCAGCACAGTCATGTAGACATTAACCTGCAAGGTGAGCAAGCTGCTGCTAACACTGTGTGGCAGCGTATCTTACAGTGTTAAGACATTGTTGTGATCCTGCTCGTCTTAAAAGAAAACACATTTAGTGAGTCGTTGCCATGTTTTGTGGAATATTTGCACAATGCCACACATTTCATCAACGTTTAAAATATGATTTGGTTGTTGAAGAACGTGATTAACAGCTTCAAATGGCTTTTAATACATGCAGTCCTTTTTTCAGACAATATTTAATTTTATTGATTAAAAACTTTAAAACTTTAAAAAAAACTAGTTGACTTGTCTAAATCAAACATTTTGGAGTGTTTGTTCCAGAAACTGCTTGCTTAGGTTTCAGCAACAATACTTGGTTAGGTTTAGGGAAAGATCATGGTTTGTCTCTGCAATATGAATGTAAATAGCCACATTAACTATTTACACTCTGGGTGCAAAAAGCATTGTTGGCTGCAGACACCTGGGTGCTTTTCTCTGCCACACTAGGCTATATACGCCTGGGTGTATCTAGCCACGCTGGCTATCCCACCCCAGGTGCAAATAGCATCTGCCTTAAAATTTCCGTTTAATCAACATGGATATTAGTCACCAGGGATGCCCTTAGTAACCAGCAGGGATCTTGTGTGTGTATCACTGTTTGCTAGTTCTATCCTCAAGCCTCAGCGTATGCAAAGCATCAAACTTAGCCTTGCAAAGCAGATAATCTGGAGCTAGAGCTGGAATAAAAAAGTTGTGTATAGTATGAATGCATTTGTATGTGTGTGTGTGAGAGAGTGTGTGGTGTCTGTAGGGGGGAACCCCTCACATAGAGAGCAACTACAAGGAACAGCAAAGGGGCCAAAAAGAGCATTGGAGAGCTGTTGCAGTGTAGTGAGGGGTGATTTGGGTGGGCAGAGGGGGGGTCCGAACCAGATGTGAGGGCGATTGAGAGAAAATGAAAAGAGGAGAGATAAATAAAAAGAATGAACAGACAAGTCGTGCTGCGATAGAGAAAGACGGAGAAGCTCAGAGCGAGAGAATGCCATCCTCAGTTCCCCTTTGCCCTCCTTCCTCTCTCTCACCCGGCCACTGAATGTTAATGGCTTTTCTGCCTCACCCCCCCACGCACACATGCACACTCACACACATACACACACACCAACACACACCCCCCTCCAATCCCTCCCCATGGACACTGGTGCATTGTTTGTGGCAGTGCTTCTATTCTTTCAAACTTAATTACCTTCTTGCCTTTTGTGGCGTCGGGGGCTGGAAGTTTTGCTCCGTGGCAGTGGAGGTCGTCACACATTCTTTGGCGGTGCATTCCCTTAATCTGGGGGGTGGAGGTGGAGGGGGGCAAAGGGAGCGAGGGGAAGAGTCTAGAGAGTGGAGCTTCTACCAGAGGTGGTTATAGTACCCCCCTGTGCACGTGTACGCACGCGTGCACGGTCATAATAGTCAGGGCATAGGCTGCCCTTTGTTTGTGCGGTTCATTTCCAATCAACCCTAATTAACTAGAGAGTGTTTCCAGATTGCCGGCAAAAGAAAAATCCCCACTTTTTTTTTCTCCCCTCGGTCTTTGCTGTTTTGAGTTCGAGGAAGGGGAGTAGAAAAAATGGAAGCATTAGCTATGTAGATTGGCTTTGCCTTTGATGCTGGAAAAATCTTTAGCAAGGGCAGTAAGTGGTGACTGCGACCCAGCAGTGTCTGACTGTTTATTTTCATGTTTCAGTTTGAGTTTAGTTTGAAATATTGCCTCTTCAAAGGCGCAAGACTTGTGCATATATTTAGACTGGACTGTGTAAGCCCAAAGTCCATTTGTAAAAATGTTAAATCCAGTCAGAATTGTCTTTAATCCACTAAACTTTGTCTCTATAGACCCTTTCTGTGCTAACGTCATAATTACGTCACAGTGTTAGCTGGAGGCAAAACAAAGGAAAAACTGGAGGCAAACACTAATTACCCCAGAGTAGCAGGCCACATAACCAAATGAAAATGTCATCTTGCTGTGTTCTTGGATGCCAGAATCAAAGTAGTAATGGCTCAGAATTGAAGTTATATTGCATACCAGCTACCGCTGCCAGCCAAGAAAAACGAACACAACGACTGGTTAAATGTGATGAGACGGAGCCGCGACAAAATAAACAAAATTAACTCACAAACTGTCAAGAAAGAAAATGTTCTCACACCTGTATTCCTGATTGAATCGTTCACCTTCTAAATTCAAGCTTCTTTCTTTTACCGAACTAGGATGAGCTTTAATTGCCTTGTTAACTCTCTAAAACACACATCATTTAAACTCAACCAACAGAAAGAAAATAAAACCCACCAAAACTGTCTTAGGCAGTCTTTTAGCTGTTGGAACATCACCAACTCTGGTTTGGTCTTAAAAAAACTGCTTGATTCACTGTGTTAAACATAAAAATAGTGATCCTCTCACTCATCCTCTGGCTCAGCGGGTGTGTATTTTACCGCTGAGTGTGTCACAAAGGAGTGCCTATCACTGATGTAGACCATTAAATCAGCTAAATGAAATGACAAAACCGCCCTAAAAAACAACCAGTTATGGGATCAACCAATTGCCAATACACGTCCAATCACGCAACCACTCTGGTCCCACTGGTTAACGTTAACTTTTTCCTCTCATTCCTGGAGAGTGAGTGTCCATGCACATTCACAAGAGCTTATATTTTTTCAGTCTTTGTTAAGAAACAAGCAAGCAAAACTTGCTAGCTAGTGTTATCTAATGTAGGTTTTGCCTCCACCATGCTCCAAAAAAACTTGATAGTGTTTACCAACAGAAAAGGGGTCTATGAAACTGTAGAAACAGCAGATGAACACTGACGCTGACCTAGAATGCACATCATGAAGTAAGTAATGAAAAACTACTTAACTGGGCTCTAAACTCAATAGGATATCCTAGAATATGCGAGGTGGTCTCCTCTGAGCAGTGACTGGAGGACATGATAGATGTTTTCACCTCATCCTGATTGAAGTTAGAATAGGGGCTGGTGTAACTTGAGCCTAAATCTGATTTTAGGACCCATCCGAGGCGTGAGTGATATGATTCTTTTGTTGCCCCGAGAGAGTAAAAAAACAAAGACAAACATGGCCCCTGGGTTCACTATTTGTTCTCACCTGGTCAACAAGTTTGTTTGTGCATACTTGAGTATTTCTTGTTTTTTCTACGACGCTCCACATCTCGCTGATTATTTCCAGTGTTACCCGGATATTTCTTCTCTCTAACAATAAAATATCAGGTAAGGACCTGAGGGCAGTTGGGTGTATGTTACCTGAGCAACCAATGAGACCAATTTACTTGTCATCAACCTGAGGGATAGAACCTGCATACCTACTCTAGCAAAAGAAGAAAAAAAAAGGCCACTTCCGTCCTCTACATTTCTCCTGATTATCCTGGCCCCCCCCTCCGCTTTTAAACCTTTCTCTCCTTTCTTTTGCCTCCTTCTCCAATCTGAGATCATTGCTCATGTAGGCGTAATTCTGATTTTGATTTGCTAAAAGGCATTTTTGCGGAGTAGGTAATTTGTCGAACAAGATTCCTGTGCTAAATGGAGTGGCGCTTGCTTTAGGTGTCTGGGCCGCACCTTACAATAATGATAAGGTGTCTTTTGGTAATGAAGGCCTTTGCTCACAGGGGAGACACAGGGAAGAGGACAGGCGGACAGAAAAGGGTGTGTTGGGGGGGGGGGATCTACTGCATCTAGGGTCTAATATTACACCTCTGGGCAACAAACAAGGGCTGCATGAAATCCCTTTGTGGGGTTAAGAAGTAAAGAAGACAAAAAACACTTGGTCACGCAAAAGCCCTCCCCCCTCTCATCCTTTTGCAATTTTCTCCCTCTATCCTTTCTTTTAAGACTTTAAACAGAGAGCATTAGGCCCTTCTTCTGTGATTGTGTGCATGTGTGCATATGTGTTTGCGCACGCATGCATCAGCGCTCTTTGATGGCAGCCGAAGCTCCTCTCGCATTGTGAGGAAGGAGATAATTCCCCTCCTCCTTCATCCACTTCGTTTTTCATCCCTCCGTTTCTGCATGGCAACAAATAAACAGGTCTAATTAGACCAGAGTAGGCCTATTCATGGCACTGACAGTGGGAGATGGATGCAGGGGCTTTCACAGCGCCCTTCGCCTTTGTCTTTGGCTAACGCTTGGTGACATTTTGATAGAAGATTTGGTGTTAGACTGAGGGGCCACATGCCGAGAGAGGGATGACCTTCCAGGAGACCTCAAGGAATGGACACATAGCCGTAGTCTCACGCTGTCTTCTGACTTTGTTGTTTGACTTTGCTAAGCTTTCATGGGTCACCTTAAAGATTCAGCCTGGATTTAATTTCACCAGTTATTAGCTGTGCTCACATACGTTCTTAAACAGTTTGACAAGCAGAGGGAAAATAACCATTTTAGAACTGAGATGAGCACACCGCAAAGCACAGATCGGCCTAATTCCAGTGTTTACAGAACTTATAAATATTCACAGCAGCATTAACAGCACCGTCTGCCCTTGCATTAAAATATCTGACGGTTAGTGATGAAGAATTTGAACCCAACAGATCCGAATGTAAACAAAGACGACAGTGTGGCGACACTGCAATTACAGGTTTGGCATTTAACAGGCTGCATCTCTGGCTAATGCGTGATAGTCTGACAGGAGGACAAAAGCAGGAGGAGGCTCTGATACAACCTCAGGTCTGCACTGTAGACATGTTGCTGTAACGCCTCATGTATTATCAGCACTTATTACAACTGCTTATAATTGACACGGGCCCTAACAAATGCCATTTCTGCCTATGTGGTAGCTTGCAGCTGCACAACTGACCCCTTCTCAGCCCCGTCCCTTTTCACATTGTGCTCCAATGACAGTTGAGCAAGTTTGGTACCTCAATACACTTTTTCCTTTCTTTCATGTGCTAGGCTCATCTAAGCTGAAGAGAAAAAGAAATTTTGAAGAGTTTTACTAACATGAGCTGGCTAGTTAGCTAGCTTTTTGATAACATTAGGTCATTTAAGATATGATCCTGTATGTTGCTTTTACAAGAAAAGGAGAAAGTTGACCGTGGTACCAAGTTTTCTCAGTTTTTATTGGAGCACAGAGCAAAAAGGGGCAGGACTTAAGAAGGTTCAATTAATCAAAGTATAATCAAAATCGCAATAAGTTCAAGTGCAATATCCAAGTCACAGAAGCTGCAATTTTTTGATTAATGAAAAAAAACAGCATTGTAATGAAGTGTATGTGTTGCAGAGATGCCATGGCCTGCAAATCCTGTTCTCCAGATGTAAGAAAACATGTTTGTTTGATACAGACTCCAAATCAAAGTCAAATAAATATTTTTCAGTGAAAATAAAAATCACAATCGCAATATGATTTTTTTTTTTTTTTTTTTTTCCCTATCGTACAACCCAACTTGCAGCACATGTGTATTAGAAGAGCAGCAATGTGATGATGATCGTGTCGGCTCTCTGGCCTCTGTGAGATACACCATTATTACTATTTAAACCGGAAAACGCTTTAAGAATAACTCGAGTCAGAAAGAGAGGAGAAAAGTTGGGAAAAAATGAAAAAAGAAGTGGAGAAATCCCCTTCTTTAGACTGCCTCGCTGTCTCTCAGGGAGCTACTGAAAAGCAGATGTAGGGATAGAGGGGGAGAGAGGAGGGGGGGAGAAAAACAATAGGCCAAGGAGTCCCTTAGCCCCTTTCTCCCATCAGAACTAGCAGTGTCCAAACCAGGCATTCCTGGGCTATTATTTGCCTCTCACTGGATCTGATCTGCCACTTTAATTACCTTAGTGTATGTGTGTGTGTGTTTGTGTGTGTGTGTGAGAGAGAGCCTGTGTCCTGTGTGCATGCGCGTGAAAGCAAGGGGACATGCTTAATTAAAAAACAGAGGTAGGAGCAGCTCAGGCCATCTCTTTTGTTCTTCTGTTAAAAGAGGGGACCTGTTTCTGCTGTGTGGAAAAACCTTCGGCTTCATTGTTAGTTTCTCTCTATGTATCTGTCTATCTAACGCGCTGCTTCAAATGAAAGTAGTCTGGTTGGTTAGCAGAGCGAGAGAAGCTAGTGGGGACAGAGTGAGGAAGGTTTCTTGGCTAGCAGTAACATGATCTGCCCTAAAAGAAGCAGTAGTGGGCACTACTGCTGTGAAAGGTGCAAAGCCTGCATGAGGAAAGGAGCAAAAACAAAAAGAAGCAACTTTTCCATCTATTTATTGTTGAGACAAAATGTCTGATAATCAGCTTTTGTAGAGCTTTTATATATATACTGTATTGATCTGTGCAAGTCCAAAGATTTCAGTGTCCAAATTGTTACCTTGAGCTCAGAAAGGTAGAACAGGAAAATGTATTCAATTGATAGCAAAAGCAGACGTCTCATTACTTCTCCGTCCAAGTATGCTAAATTAACACATGCTGAATGGATCAGGATGACTTCAAACGCCTACACCAGGCTGCACTGCACCACATTGCTCTTTTATAAGAGATGATGGGCTAAGTTAAGAGCTAAGACTTTAGCATTTTACGAAAGATCTGACATCCGGTCCTCTGAAAGCAGGAGACAGCTCTACTTTTGAGTCCCCACATAAGGGTCAATTATAAAGAGACACTGACTGTGTGTTCAGTGTCTCTTTATACACAGTGTGTTCAGAGAAACTCTCCTCTGTAAACAGTCACACAGGAATTTAGTGGAGTCAACTATCTTTTATCATAATTTAACATAAATAGAAATGTTTTCAAGTTAAATAAACTTAAAACTTAGAACTTGTAAACATGAGTTCTTCTAACTTGAAGTCTTTTGGCTTGAAATGATAAATTAAATCAATGTTCATTATATTAAGTATCTAAAAAAATATGATCGACATATTAGCGGACTTCCCAGCATGCACTATTTGAAGTTAAAACTCTCCTGTGATCTTTCTTTTTTATAGTTTGAAGAAATCATATATGTTGAAAACGTAATGTGACTGTATTAAATTATAGAATTATAAATTACCTCAACTTATGTTTCCAAATTCAACTTAAAATTTTAGGGCAGCCCGGACACTAACTTTTTAAAGTGAAAATAAATCTTTTTTAAGTGTGTTCATAGACTTATTTTTCACAGTTATGAAAAGAAGTGCAAAACAATATCTAACAATGGATTAGTCACATAATACTACTTTGTACTACTTTGTTTGTCGTGCTGTGTTGGTGGCACATTTAATGAGTTCAGTAAGAACCAGAGATAACAAAATAATGGACAGTGACGTTATTGTTGGCAGCAGCACATGTAAACAGCTACTAACCTGTTAGCATTAGGGGTGATATGTCAGTGCCAAGTGCTTAACACATTGGCTTATCCATAAGACATAATTCCATACTTAAAGTGTTAGGAGATGCATAATTCATAAACCGCAGTGTTTTATGTCCGAGCTACAATTCAAAGGGGTTGCTCCCCAATGAAATAAGCAGTGAAATGACACCACTGACAAGTAGTAAATCCTGTCGTATGTGTCGCATTAGCTCTCAAACCCACTGCTTCTGAACAGCTTTACCCTCAATCACATTTAACACAAGCCTTAGTAAGAGGGACACTCATGGAAAAACGAATGTATATGTTTGACTGCAGGAACAAGCCCAGTGTGTTGTTTTGGTCCTAGGTGAGCACAATGTATGATTTATGGTAAAAAGCCCAAGAGAGTTAAATTTAAGTGTATGTAGAAAAGCATTTATTTTCTATCATTTTTGCCCTCCATGCTGCCAAATTCATGGTGTTTTCTTCTTCTTTCATACAAGCAGAGTGTTTGTTATATCTAAAAGTAAGACATACATCTGGTAAAACAGTGTCTTTGTGTGTATTAATACCATGCATTCTTGTGGCATAAAAAATATTTGGTCTCTTTCAACTCCTTGCTTGTTTAGAATTCACAGCTAGTTGCTGCTAGTGTCTTTGCAATTACAAGTGTGAGTTAACATGTAGACAGGTTTGTTTGTGTTGTTTGTGTATGCTTACAGAAAACCATGGTTGTTATCTTCAGGATCTGTGCCTTGGGCTAAAAATCACACACACACACACACACACACACTAAAAATCAGATAGAGTGTAATGTTTGTTTCTTTTTGATGTCGCAGTTGGGGGGAGTTTATTGTGTCAGGACAGTGAGGAGTATTGGTAGTCATAATACTATAACCATATACAGTATATACAGTATTTTGAGTGAAAGAAACTTTTGGCTTTTGCTGAACTATCATTAGTTAACTAGCTAACTATCTCTTTAGCTGGCTAGCAAGCAGTGTAATGTTTTGTTAACTTTATGGCTATCTAGTAAACAATCTAGTGCTTTGTTACCTTTTTATTAACTTTTTGGCAAACATTTTTTTTCTTTCTATTTTTTAGCATGCCAGCAAATAATTTAATGGTTTGTGAATACTAGCAAGCAAACAATGAAGTGTTTCCATACTTATTAAGCATCTCCATACTTATTAAACTCTTAATTTTGGTGTAAATTACTAAGCTTGGATTTTCTAAATGAAGATTTTTTTTTTGTGCAACAGAACTGTGCTTAATTTTAATATTTGCTCATGTTTACTGAACTCTGTTTTGAACTGATTTTAGATTAAATTAATCTAGAACCATGCTTTACCCCTGGCTGCACATACCTATGTTTCTGAGGCGATTTTGTCATGTACATGTCACACGT
This sequence comes from Lutjanus argentimaculatus, assembly GCA_034769285.1. NCBI lineage: Eukaryota > Metazoa > Chordata > Actinopteri > Lutjaniformes > Lutjanidae > Lutjanus > Lutjanus argentimaculatus. The sequence goes on along the minus strand of JAWZSL010000009.1, from coordinate 21,683,431 downwards.
CCACCTCTCGCCTTTTGCCACATCTATGCTGAACAGATAAGCACTAAAATTCATTTTCCGCTCCTTGTGAATTTTTCTTTAATCTCGTGAACAGAGAGACAGAAACTGAGTGAGACACAGAGAGAGAAAACATAATTTCTCTTTTAATCTATCACTGGGCTCCATGGAATCATCTCTGGGATATGTCAGATTAGACCTGATTATAGCGCGTGCACACACACATGCACCCACAAACATACTCACACACATGTTTGATTTCATTCCTCACGCTTTTACTGTCCCTCCCACTGGCATTGTTTAGCCCTGGATTGTTGCGGATTAATCCTCTAATTGCTTTGTAGCTTTGTTGTGAGAGAGAGGGAGTGTAGAAAAAGAGAGAGAATTAAGCAGCAGGTGGATTGGGTTAAAGGTTAACATGGCTCTTTAAAGCTTTCTTTTAATGCCAGCTCATTTACACGCAAGCATCTGAAAGGCGCTGGTACTGTATCCAGTGAAAAAACACTGGCATGCACAACTAGTTCTCATTTGTTACATTTAGCTGAGCAAGAAAGCAGTTTCTTTTAAGTAGCAATGAAGCTTCAGTTCTCAGATTTCAGTCTGTTTTTCTTTTTCTCCCTTATGGCTTTTTCTCAGTTGTTCTTTTTAGGTGATGAGAAATTACGCTTATGATTACAAAATGAAATGACTGTGGGATGCTGTGTGTGTTTGTGAGCTTAGGAGATTTTTTCCCCCCACATTGTGTGTGTGCATTTGTGTGTGCCTTCGCATTTGTGCCTTGTTGTGAAAAGCCAAGAGATTGAAGTAGTGAGGGGTTGAGAGATGGGCAGCCGCCCAGGATTGATAACATCTCACTGGTATTCCAAACATCATTCCTCATGGAAGCCCATTCTCTCTCCCTCTCTCTTTCTTTTCTTTATTGCTCCCGTATGAAAAGACATTTCAAATACTATGGATGAAAAAAAACCTTTAATTTCCTGATTTGTTCCTGTATCTGCACCCCCATCTAGAATATTTTCCAGCAGGCGGGGTTCTACCTTTCCACATGTTCAAATACAGTCACACACAGCTGCATGACAATATAGAGTTTCTTACTTTCCTTGTCCACATGGAGTCTAAGCCATTCCTTCAGGGCATTAATAGGTTAATAGGTACTGCCTAATTAGCAACTCCTGACTGGTAAGAACATGCCAAGACTGATTTAGCCAATGATTGAAGACTCCTCCAACTCCAGTTCACTCTTCCTCTTAAAGGAAGATACTAACTTTTCCACTTATAAAAAATTTGATAAACTTGATTGATTTGTATTACTTTTTGCACTTTTGAGAGTGTGCAAAGCTAGCTGGTGGCAGCACAGCATTAGCACTCACAGGACACAACAGAGGCGGAACTGCTTCCAGCTTCCACTGTTGCACAGTGGTATGTCGATCAAAGAGTCTGTTTACTAGACAATTGGGTTATTCCTATAAACTTCCCTACTGCCAGCTGCCATGGTAGCTGTTTCATTCATTTATACCTAATTTCCCCTGTTTCCAAGCTCTGGTCCCTGGGGCCAATAAGAGACAAAACTTTTGTTCAAGGATGTTTTTTTTTCTGTGGTTGTGGCAAGCAATCTCAGTCTGCCAGTTATAAGACAAAGATGCAAGTGGGAGCGGTTAATATTGGATTTCTCTACTTCTCAAAAGTTGGCATGGTGTTATATGCTTAACGTTGTTTGTATTTCTGGTAGGTGGTAGGCAATACAGAGATAGATAAGGGTCATGTTTTTTTGTGCAATACTAAAATCACCAGTCTCACCTACAGCAATCAATCAAGAATCAATACAAATGAAGCTTAGAGCAACAGTTAGCACTAGGGTTGAATGTTGGGTGGGAGTAACTTGGAATTCATTAGAATTTAGTTACCAGTGGTTTAGAATTAACCAACATTATCTGCCCTTTCCTAAATGTATGTCCATTTTTTCTCAACTCAGGTCCCTGTTAGGCTGGATGAGATGAGATCCCTATGTAGTGGTCGTCATGGCAACTTGTGACTCTCCCCCTATGGTGTCATCACGGCAGCAGGAACATGGTGGCCAGAGGCTGGACACTGCTGCTGAGGACAACTCCGTCGTCGCCATGGAGACCAGTGTCGCCAACAGCAACACCGCCAACAACAACCAATCGTCACCTGCCGCCATTGGAGAGCCGGAGAATGGCTTTGGAGAGCCCACTGTGAGCCCACTGAGGTCCACTGCTACCCCCACCACTGTCAGTGCAACCACCGACCCTGTAACTGAGCAGAGTCGGAGAGAAAGCTTTACTACCGGTAACAAAGGGAGTGTTACCGGGACTTTACCAGGAGTAGGAGGAGGAGCGGCTTTGGGTTCGGACTGTTCTGCCCCCGCCACATCTCCTGTGGCGCCGGCAAAGGAGATCCCCTGCAACGAATGTTCTAGTTCCTTCTCCAGTTTACAAAAATACATGGAGCACCACTGCCCCAACGCCCGCCTGCCTACCACTGGAGGTCACGAGGAGGGTGAGGATGTTGAAGGGATGGTAGGGGAGGAGAGTGAAGATGAAGGAGAGCATGAGGTGGGCGCTGCAGAAGTGGGGGATATGAACAGCGAGATGGAGATGGAAGACGATAGTGATGTGGAGAACCTGTGCAGCGAGATCATCTACCAGCCCGATGGCTCTGCCTTCATCCTGGAGGACTCCAAAGAGCAGCGTGGCAACCAGGGGGGGCTCTCCGGGTCTCTTCAATTCAGGGGCCTGCTGTCCCCCCAGACCTTCCCCAATGCCCAGGTCAGCAGTGGCCAGAGCCCAAGGGGGGAGCAGCCCGCTGCACCCATGTCCTTCTACCCCCAGATCATCAACACCTTCCACATCGCCTCATCCCTGGGGAGTAAATCCCTAGCGGCCGACCACCCCTCCTTCCCAAATACCTCAGCTGGAGGGCTGGCGGGCGCTGGTCCCGTGTTGCACAGTTTCCGTGTCTATGACCTCCGCCACAAGAATGACAAAGACTATCTGACGGCGGATGGTGCAGCCAAAAACTCCTGTGTGTCCAAAGATGTCCCCAACAATGTGGACTTGTCCAAGTTTGAGGGCTGTGTGGCCGATGGGCGGCGGAAGCCTGTGCTGATGTGTTTCCTGTGCAAGCTGTCTTTTGGCTACAGTCGTTCCTTCGTGACACATGCTGTCCATGACCACCGTATGACCCTGAATGATCAGGAGCAGAAACTGCTGAGCAACAAGCATGTCTCCGCTATCATCCAGGGCATCGGCAAGGACAAAGAACCTCTTATAAGCTTTCTGGAACCAAAAAACCCCCCCAACTCTGGGCTACCCCACTTTCCCACACCTGCCAACTTCCTAGGGCCAGACACGGGGCTCCGCGGCTTGTGGAATGCTTTCCACAGTAGTGGGGAGAATGCCGATTCCCTTCAGGCAGGTTTTGCCTTCCTGAAGGGCAGTGCCAGCAGCTCCTCCAATGACCAAACCCCCAGAACCCAAACCATGCCAAAGGCTGAGACCAACCCAAACCTCGGGGGAGGGGCTGGTGCCCACAGAACCCCCAGCGGGAGTTCTGCTGCTGCTGCCACTGGTGGCAACCTGGAAGGTCGGAACTCTGATAGTGACTGCAAGGGCCACGTTAGGGACACATGCACTTTGCAACCCAATGGGCCAGACCTGAGCCAGTACCCGCCCATCAAGCGGGAGCCCGGTACAGTGGGAGGAGAAAGTCCAGAGCAGGATGAGGATGCTTACTCCAATGGTGGTGGAGTAGAAATGGAGGCAGACGAGGAGGAGGAACAGGCCATGACCATGGCAATTACAGGCCAGCGGGCCGACAGCACCAGTAGCAAAGATTTCCCTCTCTTAAACCAAAGTATTTCCCCCCTTTCCAACAGTGTGCTAAAGTTTAACAGTGACAGCAAAGGCCCTGCATCCACCTCCTCTTCCTCCCTGCCTGTGTGTGAGAAGCTGGAGATGGAGAAGAGCCGCCTGTCCACTGTCCTGGCAGCTGCCAGAGAGCGGGAGAGCAGCAATGACTCAACCAGTGAAGCCCTGGCAGGGCGGGATGGGTCGTCACCATCCTCCCACCCCATTGACATGATGATAGTGCGCAGAGACGATGAGAGTCCTGGGCCACTGCATCAACACACAGGAAATCCCAGTACGCCTGGAACTCCAGGGACACCTGGTACCCCTGGTCCAGGTGAAGGGTCCCCAGGTAGTGGTGTGGAGTGCCCCAAGTGTGACACGGTCTTGGGATCGTCGCGGTCGCTAGGAGGGCATATGACGATGATGCATTCGCGTAACTCCTGCAAGACGCTGAAGTGTCCAAAGTGTAACTGGCACTACAAGTACCAGCAGACGCTGGACGCCCACATGAAGGAGAAACATCCAGAGTCTGGTGGATCATGTGTGTACTGCCGCACAGGACAGCCTCATCCTCGTTTAGCCAGAGGGGAAAGCTATACCTGTGGATACAAGCCTTTCCGCTGTGAGGTCTGTCCATGTAATTTTTTTTATCACTATGGATTTCTGTTTTCTCTGTCTTTTTTACCTCCTGAAATTTACAAATTAAGAAAATGTATTTGTTTTCGAAGTGTACTTATTGGGTTGGGTTTTACAGACAAGATTTTATCTTTGATTTAACCAAAACTATTCACTGTGTGTGGTGGACAAATGCTAAGAGAAAAAGAGCATTGTAATCTTTGCAATATAGATAATGCAGTTTGCATTTGAAGCCAATTTTCGGGCACCGTCACCTCACAAGTTGTTTTAACCTCTAGTTTAAAACATCTTTACTCAAAGAAAGAGGGAGTTAAATGTGTTTGTCTTTTTCTTTTTATTCGTCAACACCTATCACAACTATAAAGGTTAAGGTAATTATCTCAAATGACTGACTAAAGAAAATCAGAAGTGTAATACTAAATTATTATAAGATATCAGATAGTTTTTTGTTAAAAATACATATAGTGTGTATCATGAATCACTCATTCATTCTCCCCTTTTAGGTATGCAACTACTCAACCACCACCAAAGGCAACCTTAGCATCCACATGCAGTCAGATAAGCATCTGAACAACGTACAAACACTCCAGAATGGTGGCAGTGAGGCACAGTACAACCACAACCATGCCAACCCTGTGCCTAGTGCCAGCCTTGTTGGAGGCTGCGGAGCACCCTCGCCATCCAAGCCCAAACAGAAGCCCACTTGGCGCTGTGAGGTAATGAAACAAACAGAGCATCATTGTAAAGCTGTGGTAGGAACATACCAATTTGCTTGTTTCTGGGTCTACACAATGAGCCAGTTATTTCTCTCTGCGTCACTATGTCTATTATTTTTCTTGGCCACATCATCTGACCTTGGGTCATCATAAAACTGAATTTCTCATACATTCTAGCATTATCACCAAGTATTGTAACCTAAAAGGCATGCATGGATTCAGCACTAAGATTTTGTTGTTGTTGTTGTTGTTTTTGATGCAGCAATGCCGATTTTGAAAATGATATAAATGTGAATGATAAAATGGCCACATATTTTCATAGGAATAAATTAAATATAAAATTAATTATAAATGAAACGGATGGTTTTGGTGTGAGTTGCTGAGTTTTGGAGATATCAGCTGTAGGGATGACTGCCTTTTCTCCAATATAATAGAACTAGATGGCACATGGTTCGTGGTGCCCAAAGTGCCAAAAAATACATTTGGAAAACTCAACACCAGTGTTTCTTTTCAGAAATCATGACATGATTACTCACGATAGTCCATAGACTTTGTTGTGGGCAGTTTCATGTAGAAACTATTTTCTTTCTATGTTAGAATCTACCGGAACTACTGTCTTTTTGCAGTAGAATCTACCAAGTCTTCTTGCCTTCTGCTATAAAAAAGTACTTTGTGTATGAAACTGCTAACAACAAGTTTTTATTTTTTTGGCACTTTGAGCACCACAAACTGAGCGCTGTTTAGTACCATTATAATCTAGAGAAGGCTCTCTAACAGTCAGTATCTCCAAAACTTGGCAACCTACAGCAAAACATTTCAGATGAATAAATAGCACTACAGGTATGAAGAAAAATATGTAATTTTGATTTTGGCATGAATTGTCCCTTTAATTTGAAGTATAAAACAGTGCTTTAATAATTATGATTTTTAAAAAACACATGGCCTAAAATAATTAATTTACCTTGCTTTGCTTCCAACAGGTGTGTGACTATGAGACCAACGTGGCACGGAACTTGCGAATCCATATGACCAGCGAGAAACACATGCACAACATGATGCTGCTTCAACAGAACATGAAGCAGATCCAACACAGCCTCCATCTGGGCCTGGCCCCAGCTGAGGCGGAGCTTTACCAGTACTACCTGGCCCAGAACATGGGCCTGGCAGGTGTAAAACTGGAGAGCCCAGCTGGCAGCAGCGGCCCAGACGCCCAGATGATGATTAACCCATTCCAGCTAGATCCTGCTACTGCAGCTGCTCTTGGAACTGGTCTAGGTGAGTGATACTATAGCCACTGTTTCCACCACAGGAACTTTCACCAGGGACTAGGAACCTTTGGAGGACCTCAGTGCATTTTGACTACAGGTACTAGGGTCTAAATTAAGTTTTAAGTTGTTACAGACAACAACGGGCTGAAAGAACCTTTTACTTGAAAAATAGTTCCTAGGAATAAAAGTTCTGGGTATTATGGGTGGAAATGCAGCTTATAACTGAAATGAAAAACCGGGAAACACATTTATGATAAGTTTTACACATTAGTCAGTTAAAATACAAGAAAAGGCATTTCTGCTGAGGGTGTGGCAAAACCTTATAATATTTTTGCCTTTGGTTTTCTCATACTCATCTTTCACTTGGTCAGTTTTATCTGCTTTGTCTCACATATCTGATGCCATCTGGGTATTGTTTTTATCTCTGTGCCTTTCTTATGTTGCTCTTCATTTTTCTCCCTGCCCTCTCACCTTCTCTTTCTCCGCTCCCATCCTTTTTACCTTGCCCCCCCTTGCCGCACCCTCTTCGCTTTCTCTTCCCCTCTTATCTCCGCTCTCATATTGTCCCTCTGTCATTGTCTCCTTTCTTTGACCCCTCTCACTGATTAAAAAATGATTATGAGACGCCACATGAGAATTATTCTTAATCTTTCATTTGTAATTTTCTTAAGTCAGCTTAATCCCCCCTCCCCCTCTCATACACACACTACCCCACCTTCACTCACCCTGGAGAGAACACACACGTCCACACACACATATACACACACATACACACACTCTCACACAGCAGGAAGCGGATTCCCGTAGGAGTGAGAGAGATTTAACAATGACCCTGCAGTGTTACACACCCACTCCCTCCTCTAGTGTGGAGGTCACAGCCCAGCCAGCAGATGTACTCACAGTGAATTACACTGATAACACACAGCTCCCCATAGTGAGCGCAGCTGTACATAGGTTTGGATGGTGTGAGTGGGATATTTATCTATTCAAATAGTCACACATATATACAAATGCATGCATAGGTGAAGCATGAATTTACATGCTTTATACAATCTAAATTTCTGCTTACATTTTGCATCCTAATTCAGGTAAAAGTGTGCTCTTTTATAACACCAGCACACACACAAACACACATTTAAGGATCCACTAATTGAGGCAATTTTACTTAAACTATAAAAATGATTCTGATGGTGTGTAACTGTTAAATCCTCTGTGCTCCAACGACCATGTTGAGATATTATCTACAAAAAGACATGATGAGCTTGTGGTAACATGCATGGAGAGACAATGACGGGATCAAACGAAAGAGTTAATTACATTCGTATGAATGGCAGATCTGCTTTTTTGTCCTAGGGTGGGCGGGCTGAAGAAAAGAGAAAACAAGTGTAATGCATTGATCAGCCTTTCAAATCTGTGTGTGGATGTGAGAAAAGCCTCCAGGCCTAACACCGTTGTCCCACCATTGCTGAGAGCAGTAATTAAAGCTACCTGATGAGCGAGTTAGCAAGTTGAAAAGGATGATTGTAATTGATCCTGATTCAATCCTATTAGGGTTTTTTATAGACAAGACTTTGTAAGGAGCCCTAGTCCTCTGTGAGGCTTTATTTTATCAAATCCTTTTGTGTGAGAGAGGCCTGCATAGAGGACTCACTTCTCTCTTCACACTTAATTTCATTAAAAGAGCCTTTTCTCTTTTTCTTTAGCCGTTATCCCTCCACATGTATTCCAGCCTTTCATTTTCATCTGAGCTCATACCACTTTCTATTTATGTACCATTCTTTTTGCTGTGCATACAGCCTGCCTTTTATGCTTCCATGTCAAGGTTCAGCGTTAATGTTAGAGGGTCAGAAATCGACTTGCCCGAAGTCAATTTTTTGTACAAATTGTTTTATTTATTAGAGGTTATCAAATACCAGCAAAGACTGAAGTTTATTGTCATGTTTAGTCCAGGGCTGCAGAATCTATAAAGTGTTGGAAAATAGTTAAAGCTGTCGATCCCAGTTGCTTAAAGTCCAAGATGATGTCTTTTAATGTCTTATTTTGACAGTCCAAAACCCAAAGATATTCAGTTTAATGTGTTGATAACTGGAGAAAAGCAGGAAATCTCCTTATTTATGGGGCTGAAAACAGCATTTTCTGCCATTTTTTAGGAACATTTCTAAAACCATTAATTGATTATCAAAATAGTTTCACTCTTTTTTACCATTTGCCTCATCAGACAAATGAATTGCTAGATTTACTTTACCGACATGGCATTTAACTTGTCCTGGACAAGCAGGGAATCCTTATTGTTGGGCCCTGCATGTACATAATCCTTATGAAAACTCTGAAACCTGTCTGACCCGTGTTCTCACTCCTTTCCTCCATAGTGAATAACGACCTATCAGCGGAGTTGCGTCTTGCCAGTGGTCAGCTGATGGCAGACGACCTATCCCTGGTGTCCTCAGGTGGAATGGGGGGTATGTCTTCATCAGACCCGTCCCTCTCCTCCTTGTCACCACCCATCAACGACCCCTCGCTGCGCCTCTACCAGTGCGCCGTGTGCAACTGCTACTCCACGGACAGCCTGGAGGCTCTCAACGCCCATGTCAACGCCGAGCGCTCTTTGCCCGAAGAGGAGTGGCGCTGTGTGGTGGGCGACGTCTACCAGTGCAAGCTCTGCAGCTACAACACGCAGCTCAAGGCCAACTTTCAGCTACACTGCAAGACAGACAAACACATGCAGAAGCACCAGCTGGTGGCCCACATCAAGGAGGGAGGCAAGGCCAACCAGTGGAGATTAAAGTGTGTGGCCATTGGCAACCCCGTGCACCTCAAGTGCAATGCCTGTGACTACTACAGCAACAGCGTGGATAAACTGAGGCTACACGCCACCAACCAGAGGCATGAGGCTGTCATCCGCCTCTACAAGGTAAAAAAGTACTCTTCTTCTCCCATGTTGTGAGTGTCCTGCAGAAACATCAGTCCTTTAATTTCAGCTTTTTGTCCCAGCTGAGAAACAACAATCTCAGCAATAAAAAAAAAATTGACTACATGTGAGAAAGAAAATGATCTGACATTTTATCAAGAAAAAAATAATTTGGAGGTTCATTATTTTTGCAGGACACTGACATATTGTATAACATGAACATGCAGCAGTGGTTTTCATACTGGGGTCTGGTGACCAACAGAGGTTCTTGAGTGGATTATAGGGGGTACGCCGCAGGGGAGCACGGAGGAATAGAATATTTTAACTTTTATAACATTTTATGGAAGTTGGAACAATAAGGGAAGAAATAGGTTTGGCATGTTTGATTAATTGTAAGTGATCATGATCCTAGTTAATCTTCAAACCTCAAACTGAGAAAAATAATCAGAGAGGATTCTTTAAGACATATCCTCTCAAATTGGGGTCTGTGGTCTGATATGCATCTATTGTTGGGATCCTTACTGGTATACATCTGAGGGGAATACCACTTATTTTAAGTTCCAATTCAGAAAAAAGCACACATGTTTTTGTTTAGAAAGAATTTGCCCCATCCTCTTAGCTGCAGTGTCACATGGATATAAAGTTCCCATGAGAATGGAATGACAGAGATGGAAAAGGTCACTGTCAGAGTACCCGGGATGATTTCCATCTGATATGGGTACGGATATGGTCCCGCTTATGACCAGCTGGCACTACTGTTACTGTTAATTACACACAAGTCACGTACTATCAGCGAGTTTCAAATGTTTCAAAGTTTTGATTATCTTCAGCTGGCTTCTCAGCTTGTTTTTTTCCAGCTGTATATAATTCTGGAATAATTCAAGAATTTGTTTTCATGATAAGGGTTTACAGCCGAATTAACAACTTCAACAATGACACAATGGGAGTAGATCAAACTCCATGTTACTCTTGATTTATAATCCCTACTTGATGCATAACTACACTCCTGAAGAACTTAGAAAGAAAACAAGTATTACAAAAAATATTTTCATGGAATGTTTGTATTTTTTTTTATCATTATGAAAATTGCTTCAGTTTTTTTTTTTTTTAATTTAAGTGTGCATATGTGTAAATTTATTCAATACATTTCGTAATTAATGTTTCCAGAAAGGCACACTGTTCAATCCACACAGCACGACCTGCAGACTAACACTGTTCCTGAGGCTTAGGATTATTTGGTCATGACTCGTCACAGAGTTGCACACTAGTTCCCCATCAGACCAATGAACTCACACGAGTCACTTACTTAACTAATTAAACTCTTCACACTCGGAGCAATAAACAGTTTGCGCAAAGAAGTTCCAACACGACCAACGTTTGGCATCTCTTTGCTCTCCAATATATTTAAGGTGATTTAGTTTGTCAGACGTCTCCTTCAGCTTAATAGGATGCTGTTACATTTCCGAGGCCTTGACCTACAGGACAGGATCAAGTGCATTACATTAATGAGGATTTCTTTACTACTGTACGCAACATTTGGCAGTGGTAGGTGTTTGTGTGTGTGTGTTGTACCTTGAATGTAGAGACAAGAGTAGTAAGAGGATTTTAAAAAATAAGGTTCTATTGATGTTTTTAAAATAGTAGAATATACGATTATATTTTTATACTTATTTACCCACTTTTGTATTGAAATATGAAGACGTCATCACTGTGTATTCTAATTCTTAGATTTTTACTTTTAGTTTAGTTTTTAGTTGATACAGAAAACTCAGATGAAATACAACAAAGTTTTGAATTAACATTTGAATCTGCAACATTCCATTTATAAGAGGAGTCCACTAACTCGACTTAAGTCACTCCTTTGAATCATTTTTTTCTGACAGTGGTTCCTGTATTGCACACTAACCCCTAAGGAATTGCATTTATTTGGAAATCTGTGACTAATTCTTCCTTACAGTTACAAGGCCTGAGTAGATTAAGCACGTTGGCATTCAAAACAGTCGTAGTTGACTTCAACAGGATGTACATATTGACACAGGATTGGCTTACACTTTGGCAAAGGCTGAACTTGGCATAGGATGAGTTGGAGTTGTCTGTCCTTAGGGATTGCTCACTAATTGTATTGAAATACAGTATTTTAGATTTATAATTTCTTAAAGAAAGTGCTGCTCTCACATTGGCCTAAATTACCTGATGTCCAAATGTTAATCAAGTTACGACCTAACCTGTAGGATCACCTTGATTAGTCTAAACTAATCAGGATCTCCTTAACGTCAGAAGACTTCACAATAGGTCTTCTTAAAGGTAGAATCAGTAGGATTTGTCTGAGCTGTTCATAAATGCCCCAGAAAGAAAGAAAGCTGAAGTTGAGTCTCATTGCCAGGAGGACAAATATAAAAAAATAATGAAATATGAAATAGGACGGCTTTAGCATAAGTGTGTGTCTTGTTGTGAATGCATGTGTGTATGTATTTTAGGATGTTTAGCCACTTTTGACAGCTGTTGAAGTTGATATAACGGGAGGCAACAGTCAGATAGGTAACCCAGGCTACACTGAACATTGAACAGCCATTTAATCATGCAAAGAAAGCTATTTATATCAGTTGTGATTAAATGTACAAACCCAAGAAGCATAATCACAGTACAAACAGTACAGAAATGAAACACAGAAGCTTGTCTGCACATATTATGACCTTATTTCTTATTTTGCTTTCCAAGAAACATAAGTAAAGAAAGGGAGTATCCTTTAGGCACACACACAATCGTCAATTTTGCCAAGGCAAGTGAGGGTCATCCCAATGCCCCCTGTGTGCACCCATACACCCCTGTACCTCATCGACCCACCCACCTACCCCACAGGCCTCAACAAATCTGTTCCACAGATGACGCTTTTAATGCCTCTGGCAGAAATCCCACTATTTTACCCTTGGACATGTGGTAGTAAAGCAGAGAGAGGGAGAGAGAGAGCAAAAGCAGAGGAAAAAAAATCATTTCTTTATTTGACCAGAAAAACACCTCTCCTTTTATGTATTGGCAGAGGTGAAAAGCACATGGGGATGGAGGTAGCTTGGCCGGGCGCATAAAAGATCCGAGTGTTGACGACTTTACCATCTGGTTTTTTGGAAACACGGAATATCTTTATGGCATGGGAAACCATTTGAAGATACAAACAAAAAGCATATTCAGGAGATTTTATGGCTGCTTTGTAGCAGCAATGGAGTACTTCTAAGGGGAATTGAGAGTTTGAAAGTGTTTTTTTTCCAGGCTTTGAAACAGCAATAGGGAAATGACATTAGCAGCACATGGACATCAAGTCATCTGGTGTCCAGGGCACAGCAGGTGGCACAGGAAGTCATCGGCCTTATATGGAAAAAGCGGAGGTCTACGCCTCGCTGCTTATTGGAGAGGAAATATAGAAATCTGATTGGCTCCTGTTCATTTTTAATGAGAATACTGCAGCACAGGCTGTTTTTCCACATCATCTCTCACAGAGGTGGAAAGTAATGAAGAACAAATACTTCATTACTGTACTTCATTACTGTACTGTACTGTACTTTCAGGTTTATAGGTTTCAGGTTTTCAGATTTACTTTGCCTGAATATTTATTTTCCTGACAAAATTTTTATTTTTACTCCCTGCTGTGTAAAAGCACAATATGTGAGGTCTGCCGCTATGAGTCTCTCGTCATATTAGAATAATAACAACAGATGTTGTTTCATGACATCGTGAAGTGGCGTGGGATCAGAAAGACTTGACGGTTTAAAAAAGTTGGGGTTCAGTTTGCGTCACACAGAAACAGTCGGTAGAAATGTTCTTCAGAGGGCTACTTTTTACTTTTATTCTTTGAGTGCCTTTCTGATCCTGTACTTTTTCACTTTTACTTGAGTAGAAAAGTTGAATCAACGCTACAATCAGTCTTTTTTTTTGCACATGTCACCTCTGATCTCTCATGATACAGAATTTAGTTGGAAATTAAAAGTGTGCAGAACCTCACTTAAATATTATCACAGCTGTCAAGTGCAAATCTTTACACCCTAGAAACATTGTAAATGACAAAATGGAAGATGTTTTTAACGTAGCGTTTGTATGCTAGCGACCTGTGAGGTAAGCTCTGCATTAAATGTTGCTGTAGCGTAGCATGTCCATTGCTGGCCCGGCTCGTGTTTGGCTTAGCGTTGAATATGATGATGTATGGCTTCGTTATGATTTTTAATAACAAACACTGGCCTTAATACACATGGAGACAGGAGTAAATCTGTCAGTGCCATTCACAAGTGCTGCAGGGCTAAGTAGGGGGTTTAGTTTGTAGTGAGCATGTGTGTTTGTGTGTGTGCGTGTGTCCCCACAGAGCTTTGAGGTTGCTGCGCTGGCCCCTGGGTCATTAGGAGTTGAGAATGTTCATGGTCAATGTGGCATGGTCAAGGACCACACACACACGTACAGACACACTCTGTGTCTCATAGGCCGTGGCACCTGTTTCTCAGATGGCAGTCCGAATAAATCTTAAACTGTCCTCAGCCACCACCACCCCGCCCCTGCCTGTCTGTCTGTCCAGGTTTCCGTCATAATTCAAGCGGAAATGGACGTCCGGGGTCCACTGCACATTTCCATATCTCTGTTTTTCTTTTCATTATTTTTCCCCCATTCCTTCTCTTCCCTCACGCTCTGCTTTGAACTCAGAATCTTAGGCTTATAAAATGCTCAACTTTTTATTATCGAGATGGAGAAGGGGAGGGGAGAGGACATTTAGATTGAGGGCTTTGTTAGTGGGACATACAGAGAATAAGAACAGAGATAGAAAATGTCTCGCTGTCTCACACTCTTTCACCCTCTCTGTCTGTCTTACCCACTCCCTTTGTTTTGTCTCTGACTCTCTCTTTCTCTCACTCTCCCTCTCTTTCTATCTCTCCCCTGGGGAGCCGCAGATAGGCCATCTCATTACCCATGATCCTCTTGGCAACACCATGGCCGGGAAATGAGGGGTGGGGGGAATTAAACGAGGGGAGCGATGGTAGGAGGGAGGGAAAAGAAGAAGAGGAGAGGGGGACTGGATTTGTAGATGCATGAGCCTCCCCTTTTCTCATTTTCATCATCTGCTTTGTATTTTTATTTTTGTATTTTTTACTGATTTTCATCAACTAAGGGACATTTTTTTCATTCCCCCCCCCCCCCCCCCCCCTCACATTTTATTCTCCTCCATCTCCCTCAGATGGAGATGGCTGTGCTTATGCATCTGTGATATTAAGTCTACCGCTGTGCCTTGGCTATTAGCAAGGGTCAACCCTGCCCACTCTCATTTGAAAATCAAATGGCCCTATATATATGCAGCCCAAATTATTGGACTGTCATTTGGACTTGTGTGATGGGGAAATGGACAGGAGATTGACTCTCATAGATTTGCATAAAAAGCCATTGTGCTGGTCCCCGGAATAGAAAAGAGACTGGATCTATTTCAAATGCATGGCACCATTTATGACACACACACACAAACGCAGATGCACTCTCACATTAATGTGCAGACAATCTGTAGGTATGGCATTACATACGTTCACAGATACACACCCACACACGCAATTGTAGTCCTGGTTATCAAGTTACCATTTTCCACTTGAGCCGATGTCCGCTTGTTCCAGACATAGGCTCTTGATCACTGCGTCCTTGTCTCACGCTCGTAGACAGACTTAAAGAGTTGCTATTCTCTTCAAAAAGGAATGTTCGCAGACACTTCACACTAGATGCTACTTGACTGCGAGATATAGATTTTCATGTTCTGTCATGGAGACGGATGATGCAGCCTGCTGCCGAGAGTTCAACGCTGTAAAAACCTGAACAGACGAGTGAATTCACGTCAGTGTTTTTGCCAGGAAGGTTGTCTGTCTGTCTCTCTCTTCATTTTTCTCTTCTACAAGTTGTTCGTTTTTTTTTTTTCTCTCCCTCTGTCTCTCTCTGCGAGGCAAAGAGACGCCGGTTAGTAGATTATTCAAATCGTCTCCTCTTTCACCTGCGTGGAGATTACAATGGAAATCTTTCAGAGGTCCGGGGGTGGTGAAGTGGGGGACGAAGGGTGGCGGCTAATTAAAGCATAAAAGCAGGTGTGTGCATGCGTGTGTTTGTGTGTGTATGCTGTCGCTTTGTGTGTTTGACAGAAAGGTTTGAATGGACGGACTTCCCCGCCCTCCCCCTGCTTCCTAATAATCCTCATAGATATTAATAAGAGTTTCGCCCATTCTCCCTCCTCGCCTTAACCAGATGGTCGGCAAAGCATTAGAGTACGTGTGTGTATGTGTGTGTGTGCATGTGTCCAGCTTTGGTCCAGCTTCTGATTGACACTCATGTAATGTTTAATTACCCTAGCCAGCCTCCCCCTCCCGTCCTCTCTACTCCTCGACTCTCCGGTGAATTAGTTAAGGTCTGCACACTTATGGTAGAGGCCGTCCTTCTTACTTTAGAAAGGTGTGTTTTTTCAGTGAGACAAAGAAAGAGACAGGGCTGCTTTTCTCATATTAATCGCCAGATGTGATCCTCTTCATAATCGTCCCCGCTTCTCTCTGAGCTGTGGGTCATTTGGGCCGGTTCGGGGCCAAGCCGTTTGTCCATGTGCAGGGGACTGTGAAGCAGATCGAGGCTGACAGGTATGGGAACGATAGCAGAAAGGGGGGATATGTAGCGTGCAGGGGGTAGGGAGGGGTGTCAGTGTCTTCTAGACCACCAGAAGGAAGGGGAACATCGCTGGGATGCAGGAACAAAGGAGCTAGCAGGAGTTTGTCTTTTTTTTTTTTGTCTTTTTTTTCCCCCTTGACTCATCTGAACCCTCCCGCCCTTCCCCATCACCCACCCAAATACGCGCTACCCTCCTCCTCTTTCCATCCTCAACTCCTCCCTACTCCCTCTCCTCTCTTGGGTCTTGATCATCCTTTTGGGACAAAGATAACAAGAGTGTTTAGAAAAAAAACAAAAAAGTAATAATCAAAGAGGGCACATGATCTTAGATATGATCTCTCGGGGCACATTGCCTTCACTTTTGATACCTTGATTTGATCAGAGCCGCTGCAGACGGATCACATGACAGCAAGATCAGATAAATATTTTTGTGTAAGTTCATTAGTGTTTCCTTTTGAAATCTCCTGACGTTAAAATGCGTGCCTAATTTGTCTGAGAGATGTCTTAAAAATCTCAGTCTCTTAATACTGAATGTGTCAATTAGGGACAAGCACGTGTTCTATTCTGGAAATAGTCTGAAACATTACATCAGCTTTAGAATGGTATTTAGATAGCACGATCACGCGTTTCCTACTCTCATGAAGCTATCAGGATATTGATATGGACAAAGTTGAACTGAAATACTCCTCAACGCCCCTCCAAATCAATAATCAATCGATTGGAGGTAATTGTGCCTCCCTTGGAACAGTCCCAAGTCTCTCTCTCTTGCGCTTCCTCTCTCCTTCTCACACTCTCTCTGTCATTATCAGCATGTGGCCCAGTATTCGGCATTTCAGCATTCCAGCTGTAATTGATTTTAACCATTAGGTGCTCAGTGAATAGATAAGTAGTGGGAGATATTCGATTATACGGTGAAAGAGAGAGACGGGGATGAAAAGAGAGAAAGAGGGAGGGAGGGTGGAGGATTGAGGGATGTTGTCGTAGAGCTGGAGAAAGAGGAACTGACCTGTCCTGCTGTCTATCCGTCTCTAGCACTGGTCTTCCATCCTTGCGGCAGCACAATACCGCTGACCTCCTGTGAGTTCAAGCAGCTTAGTTTCTGCGAGGTAATCCCTAATGCTTTGAAATAGACCTGATAGAAAGCCCACTTACTTGTTCGGGATTAATGTGGGTTGGGCGGGGGAAGTGGGGGGGGGTCCTGAGTTTTCAGCATTTAGTTAAATTAACCCATTGGAATTATCATATTCAACTCTAATTGCGGGACTTGCGGGGCGAGGAGTGGACTGAGTCTTTAAAAGCATGTTGCACTTTACTGGCAGACAGATGGGAGACTTGCATTTAACGTGCCTTTATAATATCGGCCGCCATGCATTAATTCGCCGCCCTCCTCTATTGTTTATGTTTAGATTTACTATGCTGGTGGCCGGAGCAGCGCTATTATTCCTTTCAGTGGTTGCCCATCCCCTACAGAGGCCATTTTGAATCTGAGTGCAGCTGAGGGTGGTATTGCTTTCCCACTGTTTTCTGAAGATATAAGTCTGATTTTTTTTTCGCTCTGTCCTTTCTCCTCTTTTCCTCGTTCTGGCAGGAGTGTAGGTTAGGACTAGGGGTAGGGGCGGATGGGGGGGTTGGTGGGGGAACAAAGGCAAACATTTGAGTAATCTTCAAAGAGCCCATTGGTATGTTGAGTGGACGCTGGTATGCGGACTGTGGCTGAGGCTTTTTCAGGGGAAAACAATATCCTTCCTTTAGACGGCCGGGGCCTGGGCAAACACTACCAGCCAGGCGACTTTGCCCAGTGCTGCCACTGCTATCAGCTTACCCCCCACAACCCCCACCCTCCCCTGAAAATGGTAGGGTCCTCTATGTTGCCGGAACAGCACAGAGCGCATCATTATGGGTTTACGGGGTAGACAGACCATCCCAGGTTGTTGAATGTTGAATGCTGACGTGTCAGAAATTGTCATCTGTATGTGTTCTGTGATACACAGTAGCTATTTAAATGTTTGAGTTTTGATATAAAGCAGACAAAAAGCGTGAGGCGCAGACTGAAATCGGCTTCCTCCTTCTGTAAAGGAAGTAGGGAGGGATCAAGTGTGCCATCTTGTAGGTCAACTGCAAGGCATTTGATTTCCTGTGGCAATATGCAAAACGGTGCAGCTGAAGAGGTGCTTTCTTTGTGGCAGAGGTACCACTCCAACATGCGCTCACACACACACTTATACACAGCTTGTGCACACAACAAGCCACATTGTCACATTGTTGCCTTGGAATAAGGCCTGATATTCACTTTTTGTTCCATGAAGTGTGTTGATATATAGAGTGCTGCAGTATTTCTGTAGGCCAGCCCGGAAGTTAGCATCGCTCTGCCAGTGGGATTTTTCCACTAGATTTTGGGTTAGTGCAGAAAATAAGCTCTGAGGGGAACAAAAGTTTATGATCGATGTGTTGTTTAGCACGATAAAAAGAACACTTTTATGATTTTCGAAGTGTAAATGCAGTCACCAGAAGTAAAAATCTAACGTCATGCTAGAAACGAACAGCACCATGGTTGCTTGACTAGTGTTTGACATGATGACGTTTAATGTCCGGAACTACCTCTGTAGTTTCATTTAGCCACCTGTTAGCATCTGCCCCTTTTAAAACATGTAAAATCTTCAAAATTCATGAGTGTGGTATTTACTGACATATTTTTTGTCCTTGAGCAAAACATGAAAATCTCTCAAGCTTGTGTCTCAGTCATTTAACCGAAAAGTTGTATGACCATTGACTTTGAGATGAGAGAATCAGAAGTGCAAAAGTGATATCTGATTTCTGGGTTTTAGGACTCATTCCCACAGCACTCTGTTATATTTTAGTGATAGGAAGTGGATTATATATAGAGATGGTGTTATATAGTTAGACATAGATTAAGAGGCCATATATTTAGTGATTTATCTATCCAAAAAAGTAGAATAATAATGCACTCATCTAATAAATACAGCTCTTAAAAGAAAGAAGCAGACAGTCTGCCATTTTGTGACAGTTTCAAAATGAACTCCCTTTGTCCAGTAATCACTAGCCATTTTCTCACGAGGATCCACCCCAGGGATAATTTCTCCCATTTCTCTGTCATTAGGAGGGCCTGGTATTAGTCTTGTGTTTTGTTCCCTGTACCTTTTGTTTTGTGCTAAGTGAAACCATGCGACAGGGTAGGGGCTAACTGGAAAACAATACTCCCCTTCACAGGCTCAGGAATGTGTAATTAGTGATTTGAACCCGACTATGCTCGTCTAGATTCTTCCCTATCATTCTCTCTGCCTCTCCGTCTCTGGTTCTTTTGTTCTCTCTGTCATAGATTCTCACTCTCTTCGCCTCTCAATCTATCGGTTAGTTTCTCTCACTGTATGTTTCTGCCGTTCCTTTTGTCTAACTCTCTCTAATAGACATTTTTCAGCGAGTCTCCATTACGAACAGAGTGAAGAAAAACAAACTTGGCAAAAATCGCTGCTCCTCTCGGCACCAAAATTATTTTCCCTTCTCTTCCCTTTCAGTTTTAGTTAAATATAACAACATCAGTGTAGTACAAACCTCTTTGATGGTATGAGCCAATAAGATGAAGCCCCAGATTTTCAGACCCTTTATTTTTGTTTTTCTCCCCGTCTTTCATAGATCCTGTCAATTAGGCCTTGCCTTGATTTCCCAAAAGCATCTTTGCATGTTGGGAAAAATGGAAAATGATGAACCCTACCCAAAAGCATGTTAGTATTTCTGCAATATCCCTCCCCCTGCGCAGCATTGGAAAAAGAAAATCCCACAAGCATGTTAGCATTTCGATGATCTTGATCTCAGCATTTTATGATCTCTGTCCCATTGTGAGTCGATGGAAAAGATAATCTCAGTTGCAGTATGGTTTAGGGAAATGGGGAGGTCTGGTCAGTCTCACCTGGCGGCGATGGAGACAAGCGGGGGCTTTTAGACCCTAATGGGCTAAGGTCAGGATGGCTAATAGGGAGTAAGTGGCTGAGCCATGCTGTCTAAATCTAATGCTAATGTAAATACTGATCCATTTTCATGGGGGGTGGAGGTGAGCTGGCTTTCAAGACACCTAACACACATACACACATGCACCGATGAGTAAGAGAGATTTGTCTTGGTCTCTCTGTCTCCTAGAATCTGTTATTTCCAACTGCCGGCTCAGTACAATATAAAATATGTGGCGACTGTGCTCAGAGACGCAAAAAATGGTATTTCCTACACATTCATCAGCTAACACACTTGAAGAAATGGATCATGTAAATCAGGATGATTGTTTTTTTCCTTGTTTCTTCACTCTGGTATGTGTCTGTGTGTGTCTGCCTGGGTAAAAGAGAGAGTCAGAAAGGATTTTTCCAAGAGAGAGGCCAGAGGTCAGGAAGCTGTGAACTTCTGATTGACCTTTGCCCCCATACGTCAGACACACTTACGTCACTGCTACAAGTGTGTGTGTGTGAGAGAGTGTGTGTCCATGTGTGGGAGTCAGAAAAATGAAAGGCAAGACTATTAACTGAACGTCAGAGTTACATTATTTTCCGAGCCCTATCACTATTGCTTCCTCGTTTTTTTTTCTGCTGACAAATAGCAAAGAGGAATAAAGAAAGAAATGGAGTGAAAAAAGAGGGAAAGAACAAGTTGAAGGCAGAGAGAAAGGCAGAACAGAAGTGGAGGAGAATAGCACAAGGCTAGTATGAAAGACTCATTGTGATAATTCATTTATTTGGCTTGTCGGCCATAATGCGACGGATGCTTATTATTATTGGGTGACCTCAGCTAAGCTTGCTAGCGGGCCTCTGCACCTCGTGGACCGGCCCCAGCACTGTGATCACATGTGACTGCTGGCAGGCAGAGAAGAAGAAGAGAGAAACAGGAGAGGCAATTTAGCTTCAGGAAATATTTTTCTTTGCATTTATGAAAGTGAGGGCCTTCGTAGTAAAGAAAAGGGAGACCAACATCAGGAAAGAAGAGGTCAGGCTGGTTTGGGGGGGTGGGTTTTGTGGGATTGTTTTGTGTTTCCAGTAACTAAAGATAAAGATCATACTATATGCAGGGTTCAAGACGATTGACCCTTTTCTTATTGCCAGGACACAAGTTAATCTTTCTTTTCTTTGCCTGATGTGCCCAATTCATGTCTGTGTAGGAGAGCAGAGAGAAAGACATTTTTAAAAGTCTCTGTGTGTTCAGCTCTCAGTACTTTTGTAGCCTCTAACTAAATCTCTGTGGTTTGAAGTTTAGATTCTCTCTTGCAATTTAGTGACATATTTTTACTGTTTCATGTTCACTTTCAGCTGATAGGAGTTTTGTTAACTTACTGTTGATGAAAAGTCAACATTTCCTGATTATGCTGCTTCATAATAAAAGCTATTAGTTAACAGGGGACTTTTATTGTGAAGACTATGTAGGGAATTAGAGTTTATCCACTGTTCAGATGCTCAACTTAAGACTAGCGAGTATCAGTTAAATATACAAATTTAAGTGGGTGTTAATCCTGTTGTGCTGGGCTGATGCACAGAGTCAAACCTTCATTGCCCCCACCAGAAAAGGGGTGAAAGTTAGGGTGTCCACTCGGATGTCATGTTTCCAACTCATTGGAGCTGTAGCCAGTAAAATACCTGTGACTACTGCAGAGTCTTTTGACCGTGGAGTGAATGCCGATTGTACTCTTTCCCACTGGAGACAAAAGCCAGACGTTAGTGTTAGTGCATTTTTTGTGCAGTGTAAAAGGGGCTAGAGAGAGACAAGCACGAGATGTGTGCGTATGCAATGTGCACTCAGCAGTTTTTGTATGTGGCTTCTATTTGCATATTTGTTTTTGTGCGTGTGCAGCACTGAATCTGTCTCTCCGTACACTATATTTGCTGCTCTCTTTATCTATGGAAGCAAGGTGCCACATACCTGGGCCCTCAGCATCTCTTTTCAGCAGTGCAGTCTGCCAGCGAATCCATTGGCAGTGATCTTGCGTTACATCTATGTCTTGGGGGCTGAGCGGCGGTTAGCAGTAACATGTGTTAGGGAGGTGGTAGCACTGATGGAATTCTACACTTGGCAGCCTTCCAGGCAGCGCTGGTATGTGTTTAAAATACTTTCAAGGAACAAAACACGCTTTTGTTATTTGCTGGGCCAAGTGGGGCTGTTTTTGTCTCCGATGGCCCCCGGGGGCCCAGGGGATAGCACCGGAAGCTGGTGACGTTCCAAAAGGAAGGTATACCGCAACAACAAGGTCCCTGCTTCCCCCCCCAAAAAAAACACTGATGAAAGGAGATAAAGAGGTTTTTACAATGTGTGGGATGCACATTTGCATGCATGCACATACTCTCAGCGGACACAAAATGGAAAATGTATGGACGGATTCTTATCATATATAAAACGTGTACTCACACGCTCCAACACACACACACACACTGGTTGTTAAGACACAGCGGTGGTAGTAGTGGGTTCTTATTTTCAGTATGTGTTCATTAGCTGCTGGCTTCTGCACTTAATGACAGGAAATGTCATGTTTGTACTGAATACCCTAATTTTTCATTTGGTTTATGGAGGAACACACAACTCGGCTGCTTTGGGCCGCTTTCAAAATATTTTTGTCATGTTACCAGCGCACATGCACAATTACAGGGAAAAAAGGAAAAAGAATGTATTGAATTATAGACAGACACCAAAACACACTTGTGAGGTGAAATCAAAAAATTACTGATGCGTAAAAACCACACACACACATATACAGTAAGAGGGAAAGAACATGAGGCATTGAAATTATACCCACACCCACCCTCCGCGCACACACACACTTTCACTTACACGTACACGCACAGGGAGATAAAAGAAGTTGTGAGGAGATGTCTTTTGCCTTGGCTTATTAAGAATTCAGTTAATGAGGCAGCTTTGTCACCACAGATAGAACAAATGAATATGAGATAGCAGCGCTGCTTTCCTCCCCACAAACCCGGGGAGCGAGCCGAGGGGAGGTGTGTGTGCCCGTGTTTATGTGTGTGTGAGAAAGGTGTTTTGTAAACATCTCATTCTGCATAATGAATGCAGTCCTCTGTCATCCTCCTTACCCGCACACACACACACAGATTCGCAGACACACACACACACACACAAGGGAGCTTCCCTTACCTGTCAAATTGACTCTCCTCCCCTCTCCTCACACAAGTCCCAGTGTGTGTGTGTGTACGTGTGGTGTGTGTGTGTGTGTGTGTCATCGACAGGGCTGACAATGTTGTGTTTTTGACAGGTAAACAGGAAGTCCCAAGTGTCGTAATTTGCATTCTGTCTGTTTGGGGGTGTGTACGTGCACCTCCTCCACCATCCAGAGATGTCTGCTCCATGTTTAGGTCCACCCAGGGAGCGCTGTTTAGCTGATTTTGATTGGCCCACGGGGAGTGTTAGCTTATTTGGTTGTTTGCCAAACACTAATCCCCAACAATTAACCACCAGGCACTCTGGAGAGGTGCCATATTGACAGGGATGGGCCTTTTTATTTTTTGCCATTCTTCCCACACGCATACGCAGACACTCATATGACACAAATGTATGTACACGCGCACAAATCAGCTGCGGCATAAATTACACACACATTTCAAGCAGACACACACGGGCGCAAACCCAGGAGCAGGAACAGTGTGTTTGTGTGTTTGAATATATGCATTACACAGCCCACGCCTGGCAGGAGTCAAAGTGCTCCTTTAAAAGTTCATAAATCATGGATGTTCTGGCCTGTGATCACCAGACCGCCTGCATTTCAGGCCTGCAGAGTGCCAGAGAGCGACAGACAGCCCTCTAGTTTAGGTCTTAAACAAACCCTCTGGAATGTGCTGATCGGGAGAGAATTAATATTAGGCCTAAACCTATCTGGCAGCCCGGTTCAACCCCAAGTATATCATCCAGCGCGCCTCTCAGCCCAAGCCTCATATCCTAAAAACAAATAGAATATAAGTTAGGACTTTGAAGGATGTGAAGCATTTTAGGCCACTGCTGATTTATATGAAAATTTGAATTTCAAACCAGTGCAATTACCTTAATGGCTGTGCCATTAGGAACCACTGGAAACTATCAAGGATGATTCCAGTGAAACCCCCCCTCTCCTGATAAGACTCATGCTTTTCTTCTCTCTGCTAAGAAAATGAACATGTTCGCTTACAAAACACACCCGCTTTGCCACATTTCCAGTGAGCTTTTCTTCTGTGGCAGTTGTTAATGCAATACTGAAGGTTGTCATTGGAGAAAAGAAAGACCTTGTTTGATTACTAGTTTTTTCCCTTCGATTCTAAGTAGCTCCCTTTTGTCACACAATGGTCATGAAATAAAAGTATATCGGAGTGGAGTCTAGATGATTGAATAAAGAGAGAAAAAATACCATGCAGCCTCTTGTACCCTTATTTTTATACTGAAGTAGTAATAATTGATGACAGAATGAATGACAGTGGGGATATGCATAAGTGTAGTGCTTTTATGTTCGGTGTCTAGCATATGGCATGGATATGGAAAGGCTAGAACAAGATGACTGGTCCATCTATCCATCAATTTTTGGGCACTTATCTGGGGGCTGGTGGCCATGGCAGCAGGCTAAGAAGGAGACGTCCCTCTCCTGAGCAACAGTGGAAATCCCAAGGCGTTCTCAAGCCCGATGAAATATACACTCAACAAAAATATAAATACAACGCTCTTGTTTTTTGCCTCAATTTTTCACGAGTTGAAGTAAAAGATCTAAGAGCTTTTCTATACACACAAGGGCTTTATTTCTCTCAAATATGTCCACAAATAATCCGTGTTAGTGAGCACTCCTCCTTTGCCAAGTTAATCCATGCACCGGACAATTGTGACATATAGAGATGCTGATTAAACAGCACGATTATTGATCAAACAACATGGCTATTTCAGATAGTACTACAGATACCAAATTGTTTCCCCAGGAGAGAAAAGTCATGACATGCCCAACTCTGCCTCTGATTGGTTTACCCTGATATTCTCACCGTAACCCTATCCAATTACTTCTCATGCCTAAACCTAACAACCCAAAACAACAAAGGCAACGAGTACTAGCCAATCAGAGGCAGAGTAGAGCAGATCATGACTCTGCCCTGCTGTGAAAACTATTAGGTGTCCGTAGCCCTATGTGAAATCGCCATAGTTCAGTGCCTGATAAATGCCCCTTTTCAAGATAAAACTGCACATTTTAGAGTGTCCATTAATTGTAACCAGTCCAAAGCACACCTGTGTGCTGTTTACGCGGCATCTCCATATGCCACACCTGTCAGGTGGATGGATTATCTTGGCAAATAAGTGCTCACCTTCATTTTTAGCACTGTAACAAATTTGTGAAAAAATTTTTTTGATAAAAGTAAACCTTTTGTGTGCACAGAACAAGTCTTAGATCTTTTACTTCAAAAACAAAAGTGTTGCGTTTATATTTTTGTTGAGTGTATAATCTCTCCAGTGTGTTCTGGAGACCCCAGGGTCTCCGAGCTGTTGGATGCTCCCGAAAATCCAGGAGGCAATTTGAAAAGTTTATATTTCAATGAAAAGACATAAACTCAGCCTTCTTGTGTATTCAGTGTGCATGTGATATATGTGCGCTTGCTTCCGTGAGCACACGTGTACGTGTGTGTGTGTGTGTGTGTGTGTGTATGGTTTCCACGGTAAGGCTCAGCAGCCCAGTTCTCCTGCAAGGGAGGGAGGGGAGGAAAGAAAAGAGGCAAAGAAAGAGGGAGAAGAGAAGGAGCGAGGGAGGGAGGCCTCTTTTCACAGAGAAACAAAGATAGCTGTAATTAATGGCCCTGAGCTCTGGACTAGGGGAGCTTTCTTCTGACAACTCCGACTTAATTAAAACTTAAGACTTCTGAAAGGGCCTCTGACTGCGAGGGGACGTCCCACCGTCTCGTGAGAAAAACCTCGTAAGATTTCCTACAAAAGAAAGAAAGAGGGAGAGACAGAGAGAAAAGATGTGTTAGCGGCTGTAGCTATGTTGCTAATCCCTGTTTGTCAAAGGAAGAAGGGGAGGGGAGGGGGTTAGAACTCACACACCTGCAGCTAACTGTGCGCCCCCTCCGCCCTGCTCCTCCCACCGCACACACACCTCCCACACATACATTTTTCTCTCTTCTTCTTCGTGCTCCACATAACATGATGCAACAATGCTCAGGAGGAAATATTACCTAGCTAACTTTTCATGTGCTTCAAGAATGAAACATCTTCCTATAGGAGCCATGAGAGACAGAGTAGGGTTAACACACACACACACACCATTATGTGTATTAATTCATGCATAGAAGTCTGCACCTGTTTCTCACATGGCTGTATGAATAAATCTTAACAAAGCATAAACTAACCTTCCTGAGCCACCTCTGTGTCTCTGTCTCTTTGCTTTGCTCTCTTTTCCTCTCTGTGTCTCCCCTCCCTCCCTCCATAGAGGATCAGATAATAAAAGCTTGGCCTGCTCTTTTGTTTTTGTGCATTGTTCATTAGCCCGGCAGCAACAACAGAGGCACACTTGATATGCTTGGCTTGACTGGGTGTATGGGAGTAGGGCAAGGTGGGATGGGGGCTGTGCGTGCATGAGTGTGCGTGCGTGTGTTTGTGCGCGTGCACACGTCGAGGTAGGGGGTAGCTTTGCATGGCTGCAATGCCATTAAAGAGGCAACTGGAAATTAAGGGCTTGCAACTGACAGCACACGTTGAATGAGAAACCCCTGCAGCTGCTAACAATGAGCAGAGCCGGACAATGTGCATGTTAAAGACAAAAATAGTGTTCTGAACTCAACCCCTTATCTGACTTTTTGTGTGTTTTTAATCTTTACGTCACCTAAAACATATCCAGTTAATTTGGAATGTGAACTGTCTGAACATAAACACAATTTATCAAAGCTCCATCTGTTACTGCGTTAATAGTTTTCTCCCTATTTGACATTACTGAACAAAACTGTAGATTTTGTAGCACTGTCACTACCAGCACTACTGCAGTAAAATGTTAAATATAATTAACTGCGATCTAATACCAAGGATTACATGTGGCTTTTTTGCTTCATTAGTTTAAATCACACACTGAAAAGAATGAAGAACATATACTGTAAATAATAATGGGTGAGCTGAGGTGTTACCCACTGACTTTTTGCTGGCTTTGTTTGAAGCCAATAAAGTGGGATTTCTGGGTGTTGGAATTTTGGAAACAAACTGGAAATTTATGGCTTTTATTGCTATAAAATACAAAAGACTAAGAACATGATTTTCATTGAAATTCACCCAAATACACACAAAAAATAGAAATGCAACACTTTTGTTTTTGCTCCAATTTTTCATGAGTTGAAGTATAAAATTTAAGACTTCTTCTACGCACACAAAAGATTTCTTTCTCTCAAATTTTGTTGACAAATTTGTTCAAATCTGTGTTAGTACAGGTGTGCCTTGAAGAACTATGGCTTTTTCACATAGGGCTAACAGATACCGTTTTTTGTTCCCCAGTAGGGCAAAGTCATGACCTGCCCTACTCTGCCTCTGATTGGCTTACCCTGATAATATTACCCTAATCATAACCAATCCATCCTCATGCCCAAACCTAACCAACCCAGCCAACAAAGGTAATGAGTGCTAGCCAATCAGAGGCAGAGTAGGGCAGGTCATGACTTAGTGGTATGTGAAATTGCTATATTTCTGTGGCCAATAAATGTCTTTTTTTCAAGACAAAACTGCACATTTCAGGGTTGCCCTTTAAAGCGACCAGTCCAAGACACACCTGTGCAATAATCCTGCTGTTTAATCAGCATCTCTATATGCCACACCTGTCAGATGGATGGATTATTTTGGCCACTAACACGGATTTTAAAAATCTTTTGAAGACAATTTTTGTGTGCACAGATGTTTTAGATCTTTTACTTCAACTCATGAAAAATGGAAGCAAAAACAAAAGTTTATTTATATTTGTGTTGGGTGTATCTTAATAATATCACTGAAAACACTGCTGTTGTGAAAATGCTTTAAAAGAAACAAATGTAGGTGTGAGAATGACTTCTTGAATTTGACCATAAGATGCCCTAAAACACAAACGCCATCTAACATCTGCTCCGTCCTGTCTCCTGTTCCGCAGCACTTGCAGAAGCAGGACAGCGCGTACAGCCCGGAGTCGTGCGTCTACTACTGCACGCTGTGCGACTACTCCACCAAGGCCCGCCTCAACCTGGTGCAGCACGCCCGCTCAGCTCGCCACCAGCAGAACGAAGGGCTGAGGAAACTGCAGCTGCACCAGCAAGGCCTGGGAGGGGATGAGGATGGACTGAGCCTCCAGGAGCTGTTCCAAGTGAAGGAGTGCCCCTCCAGCCAAGGTCTGTGCTCCTTTAACCTGCTTTTTCTGTTTGCATAAGTTGTTGTGACTTGAGTTTTCTGTTATTTTTAAGGCTATTTTGGGGTGGTGTTCACGTTTAATGCATCATTTCCTCTTTTGTCACCTGGCTGACTGTTTTTCTTCTTTTTTTTTCATTTCCTATTTGCTTGTGTTTTTGGTTTTCCAAACTTTTGACTACAGTTAAATGCTGAATCCAGTTGTGGTGGTCAGTTTTCTTCGTTTGAAGTCAGATCCATCTTTCTTTACTCCTCCCATCTCTTTTTCTTGCACCACTCCCTCTTTATTCTGTCAAACCTCCCTCCCTCCTTCCCTCCTTCCTTTGGCCTTCATATCCAGATCACGTCTCTCGATACAGACCCGTCCATTCCTCCTAATCTCTCCAAAATGAGCATACTGTTCCTATTAGGCTGCCGCGCTTATATCTGCAACACACACACATACACAAACCCGTGCACCCGTCCTATGCACAGGAACATCTCAGGCAGGCAAGCAGTCAGCTTATGAAATTTCACCTTGGGAGTATCTCATAGTGAAAAAACCCCTGTACACACATACGTTAGTCATACGCACATACGTTACTCACACACACACACACGCACATGCACGTATGCTACGGCTACACAGCCTCTCCCTGGAGTGAGCTTTCATTTCCTTTCTCATGACCAAAGCAATTTGGCTTTCATTTAAGACTCTCCGTCCTGCCAGCAGCTAATAAGTGTAACAGAACTGTAAAACATTCAGAGAGACAAAAAAAAAAAAAAAAGATTAATCGTTTTTCTTTGAGTGGGGGTTGGATGGTTGGTGAAGGGGTTGCAGGGTGTAAGGGGAGGGGGCTGTGCTGTAATTTAAACCAGAAGACCAAGAGTCAGGGTCCATTATTTAGTCATCCCTATGTTAATGCTGCCGGGAGAAAATGAGCGCTTAACTTGTTTTTGCTTTGCTTGACCTGAAGGAGCGGGTGGGATGAGGTGGGGGTGGAGGGTGGAGGGGCTAACACATTTTGAATAGCATTCCAGCTTAGCATTAGTCCATACATCCATCTCTCTGTGTGTGTGTGTGTGGGTGTGTGTGTATTTCAGCATGAATCTGTGCTCCCAAAAGTGTCCTGTTTATACTGTACATGTACTCCCAAAACAGATGGGGGCCCAGCGCTTAGAAACATATGTGAATCCCAACACACACACACACTCACACGTGCGTGCACACACACACACACGAGCAGGAGAAGAGCTCCCAATCCTGAAATGGAGACTGTTGCCGGTGTGCGTTTGGTTTTAATTACACATGGATCAAAGTTTCGGTGAGATTTGGGGTGCAGCAGAAAAAGCATGCTTAGATAAATCATTACCGTACATTTTAAACATCCACCCCCCCCCCTCCTCTTTCTCTTTTCCTCCTGCTCTCTTTTTGTATCTCTCCCTCTCTCCTTTTTTGTCCTGCTTATTCCGTCTCCCACTCTCTCCTGCTCCTGTCCGTTTTTTCATCCAGAACACAAGCCCGGCTTTTTTTTCCCCCCTCCTCTCCTTTTTACATCTCAAACCAGTGAGCACAACCAGGTTTTAAACCTGTCAAAAGCAATATTCGCCCGCTGCACCTATTTCAAATGTTCCACTCTTAAAACACACCATATTTGTTGCTCGGGCCCTCGTTTTATACCTTGGCTTTGATGCCACATGGTGAATTTCCATGAGGAAGCTAGTGCAAAGCTTAAGCGGACGCTGGCGGCGGCCAAAATGCTAAGCCACTTTTTTGGATGCCCTTCTTTTGCCCACTCTATATAATTTTTAGTGAACAACAGTTTTCTTTCACAAGGTACATGGTAAATGTTTCAAAGGTATTTCCTTGTAGACCGTACACATTTGGCAGGTGGCGGCAGTAAGAGTGTTTCGACCATAGATCAAACGTTGAAAGTTAATGTAATAGATCAGGGTTATGTTCTTGTTCTGCAGCAGTGGTTCTCAACCTGGGGGTCAGGACCCACAGTGGGGTCATGAGATAATTTCCAGGGGTCACCAGATGTTTGTGAAAAATAAAATAAAATAACATATTGTGGCAAGCGTTATGGAATGAGAGCCAGGAAGCATCTCTCAGCTACGTCATCCCCTTAAAGACATTCAGCATAAGGACACTCAAAATACAGCTGGCTTAAAGGGACCTTTCACCTCAAAATCAAAAATGCACATTGTGGTATACGTTATAAAGTAATTAACCTCACAATTTAAACTATAAACCAGCACAAAAATCACAGTTAACACTGACAAAATCTAACATTTGCATTTTGTAACATAAAAAAAGCAAGCTTAACAAACTACTCAGTCCAATACTAGGCATGATGGGAAATTAGGGCTGATTTTTAGAAGGTGTTTTAGTTTTTACATTACATCACCTGTACCAGTGATATAATGTGAGTTTGGTAGCTTTCATGTGTTATGAAATAATTCCTGAATATCTCAGGCAGATGGGGGGTGGGGGACTCAACCCAAGAGTTTGAGAACTACTGTTCTTGAGTTCTGCAGTCAAATAGAGCATGTTTGTTTGTTTGTTTTTTAACTTTATGGTGTATTTTTAGCTGAGTCCTTGGTGTTCTAGATTACACAACACCACATGCGGATATTACATGCTACAGCAGTTAATGTTATTTGGAAGAAAAAGTATATTATAGCTGCTTTAGGCTCCTATAGTGATAGATGATGTGAATGTTTTCACTGATGGAAAAGACTCTATAGTAGGCAACATTTCCAGCCAGTGTTCAGTTTAAGGACCCTCTATTTGTGTGTACGTGCATGTGTATGCGTGCTGTTAGTTTTCTGGGGCTACAACTCCTGACTCGAGCACTTTCTGTTCATTAGAGACTGGTATGAAAAAGATTAATTTAAGTGCTGACCGGTATCTTTCTCTTAAAGCCTGGGACCTGGCACTGAGCCAGATAATTATAGGCCCATTTGGGAATAAGAGTTCTAATGCTCTGGACTTTATGTACATGTGAATGGCTTTCATTAAACAATTTTGATGCTGATTTTATGGCCTAATTAAGGATACAGTACTGCAGAGACGCGCCGCAAGGGTATAGGTGTTTTGAACAAAGACAGAGTGTACAAGCAACACTTCTGCTCGGCTGCATTGTGTGCATGTCAATGCATGTGTTTGCTGGTGCATGTTTATCTGAGAACCTTTCACTCATTGTTATGCTTTTGAGTGTGTAATTCCCCGAACCTTGGCCCAGTCATCTCATCCTTTACGCTGGGTAAACACCATTGTGAAGTGCGAGTTAAGTGTGTGTGTATGTGTTTGTGTGTGTGTGAGTGTACAGCAAAAACTTTTTTGCCATGATCTTTCAGTGGTTGTCCTTCAGAGACAAAAAGCCCACTGTGGCCGCATTGCTGAGATAAATCGTCCCTCTCTGTGTACAATTAGAAGTGTTAAAGAAAATTGAGTTTACAAAGAATGCCAGTTTGCATCAGAAGAGCAAGCATAAATGAATTGCCTCTCAACATGGAGGACTCGGAGGCCATTTTGCTTTGAGGGTCGTCCAAAAGTTGTTAGAGAAATTAGATTTTTTTTGTGCCCTTCTCCACTCCATAATGAAGTTATGCCCTGAATAGAGCTGTTTAGTAAAATGCAGGCAGAAAAAGAAAAATATGACAGATTGTGAGTCACGGGTGTTCCATCATCGATTTTATGATTTGAACAATTTGTTTAGCTGGATTTTTTGAGACATTAACAGCCTCTGAAGTTGTTGTTAGGCGATTTCTCTCCGTCTGACTGTTTCTCTGTTGCCGCCTCTGTCTCAACCGTTTCACCATTTGTTTAGCCATAAAGAACACTGCGAGGAGGTTAGTGTACGTGTGCCCGAGTGTGTTTTTCTATGCTAGTGTGTATCCTCGCCCATTAGCCCTGTGCTCCATCATGTGTAAAGCTCCTCATAAGCCAGACCAAGCAGAAACACCAGGGCCTTTTCTGCATACTTTACTTTCTGTCATTTTCCCCCCCTTTCGTTCCCTCTGTCCCTCACAAAAAGGAAAAGGGAGATGGGATCTTATGGAGGTAATTATTTCTGAGAGCCTGGCCTGTCATCCATCCCTCCACCACCACCCCCACCACCACCACCCACACATCTCCATCCCTGTATACCCCCCCCACCACTACCACCACCACCCAACATGCATTAAAGAGGGAGGGAGAGGACCCTCTTTGTCTGAGTCCCCCTTTTAAACAAAAGACCTCTTCTGACTTAGAGAGACCAACAACACTTTTATCGTGTGTGTGTGGTTGTATGTGTGTGTAAATGTGAGTGTGTGTATGTGAGTCCAGAGCCTTTTGTTTTCTCTGAGTGATAAGGCTCTGGGACATTTTTGGTCCTAGTCAAATTAGTGTAGCTGTGCTAACCATTTACATAGCAGCTGTAGGCTACAAACTGAGCCTAATGGACACTTATTATTGCTATATGTGCTTCTGTGTGGATGTACATGTGTGTGTATATGCGTCCAGCAGGAAGTGATGCACTAGAGAGGCGATGCTTCCTGGGTGCTCCATTGGGTCTCACTTAGGAAAAAAATATGAACAGTAGTCGAGTAGTCCCCTTGAATTGTACCATGAATTACACATATGCTGTTTGTCAATTTAAAAGTTAATTTAACGAGTCAATAACATTGCAATTTGTGGTAGGTTTGTTGAAGTTTAGTTCAGTTTTGTGTGAAACCACTGAGTGAGCTATATCTCTCATCCCAGTAGGAAAACCCACAGGCATCTTATCTCAAGACTAGACTTTGGAGGGAGAAAGTCATGACGTCACTTACGCAACTTCTGGGTGTGTAGTCTTTCTAACTACGCATCTTCAGTCTTATACTTCAACAGTTTTATGACAATCAGCGACTTTTTTGACTTCAAAAATCATTGTTTATATTGACAAACATCATATGTGTATTTTACAGCACAAATTAAAAAAAAAAAAAAGTTCACCATATATATTTTTTCTGAAGTAAGGTCCCATGGCCGTCCACTGGAAGGGAAGGGACTGCAGATCTCTATATGAACAGAGAAAATGTGTGCCATCTTGCTTGCTTCCAAATGCGCCGACATTCCTCGTTTCCAAATTTACCCAACCCAAACTGTATGTTTGTGAACTCAAAGCACCAGAAACGATCATTCAGTTTTCAACGTGGGAAAGGGCTTTGTTGTCTCCCAAAAGAGCATTTCGATGTGATGACACCAAGGCATCTTTTGAGGTATTAGGTTTTCCCTCCTCCCTCCTTCACTTTCACTCCTTCATCTTCTACTTTTTTTCCTCTGGGTGGCGGGGGTGGTTTCGCCATTCCAGCGGTTCTCTTCTTCTTTTTTTCAAGAAGGTCTCTCCTCAGACAGAAGTCTATTTCCAGGGTTTGTCTCAGTAATTTGTGGCCATTACATAAACAGTCACGGATGGCCGGAGGAGTGAGAGAAAGGATGCGACACACACCCAGATCGAGCTAACCGCTGGAGTTAGCGCAGCGGTGGCCATTTTCTTTTTCAAGTCAGAATGCAGTAGGTGAGACTGACAATTTTGTCCTTTTTAGTTACCCTTTTGTCCCCCTGTTGCTTAAACCATCTCTCTGATGTATTTATCCATTAGACATCTGTGTTTGCATTGGATGTTTAATAGGTTAAGGCAGCTAATTATATTGCATATTGATTGGCTTCCAAACAGCTGATTACCAACAGTTAATAAATTATTTGTGACCTTTTCTCTCTCACTTACTGTGAAGCAGGAAGTTACTTACATAAAAGGTAAAGTCCACAGATTTCAGACAGGCGGGATCCATTCCTCGCATAATAAAAATGTGGAATGTTATTTTATGTGCCCGACATGAGCAAAATGCAGTTCCAGGGGAGAACTATTCTGATGAGAGTGATGTGATTTTACCCAAGAGGATTTTTGAAAAGTATGTAGCTTTTTATTGCTGTACAATTAGTTGGAGACAATACGCTGCATTTTAAATCATTTGTCAAATCAAAATAAGACACATTCATATATGTATATTATTATATTTTCGGCAAGTAGCAATTTACCCCCAAATTTCCCAAAACCATATTCTCTATGGCTGAGGGAGTAAAAGATGTGGTCATTTTTTGAATAATTCCATCCAAGCGAATTATAATTACTTTGCGGTCTGTGTGTGCACATAGGAAAAAAAAGGGCAGCAGGCTGACTTGTGCCTCAGAAAAAAATGAGCCTCGTTCACCATAAACTATTTTTGAAATGGTGTGTCGGGGCGGTATGGGCTCAGGCCGATTGTTTTTCTTTGAGTTGAGCAGCTCTTTGGTGGAGGGGTATTACCCGGGCTAAATTGTTCCCTCATGTTTTCCGCCAAGGTTCTGTGCCCACCACACTGACAGTTATAATTTGCAGAAATTGCGCTGATTATCTGAATTAGCATACCTGACCAATGCCACATTAGTCTTATTTACAATACAAAGCCGTGGGGCTATGAGGACGCATACTAAATATGACTTAACCCTTTGAAGAGGGGGCTGGCGTCACAGGGCCAGGACGTCTTTCACGTCAGTGATATCACAAAGAGCTTAAGGCCCTGCTCCATATGGAGCTGAAAGCAAAAGGAAGTGGTGAATGTAAAGTCTGAGGAGCGTATTGAAATCACAGGGTTATTGCATGTTTTCCCTTCTTTCTGACCTTCCTCTTTAAATATTTTTTTGCACCTCTCAGCTCTTGTCCCCATCTTGTTTCTTTCCTTTTTTTTTTCCCTACCTTCATCCTTTTCTCTCCCCTTCCTCCTCCTCCCCCTTTTCACCCCTTCTCTTCTTTATTTTCTTCTCCCCTCACCTCCATTCTTTTCTCTCCTCCAATCCCCTCATACACCCTCTGTCCATTGACTCTTAACCACAGATGGACAAAACAATGGGCCGTGTCACACAGCATTAAGACAAACAATCCGGTGATGGGAGGAGGGCCGTGTGGAGCCGGAGCCGTGGTAACCAGGCAGTACGCTCACTGGGTCCAAGCAGCCGCTAATCTCAGAACGCGATGATTCAATTCACAGATGGACATTTAAGGCAGCCTATATGCACACATAAAGAAGAACGCAGGAGCATTACTTTAGGTGGAAGCATTGTCAGGGAGAATTTCTGCCATTCCTCGCAGCAGCAGTGACAAATTCTTCTCCCTTCTTCCTCACTCTCCTCTCTGTTTCCTTTACCTCATCCATCAGTGGGAGGTATGGAATTGATAGCAACTATTGATTACCTATAGCCCAGGCTAATCGTCGCTAACCGGAGGAAGCTTTGCAGCTATAGCAGCTGTCAGTGGCTTGTCGTACCCCTCCAGCGGTTCAGTAGCAATAGCCCTCTAATGTTTACTCACAGCAGACTAAAGGCCTAAAAGCTAGACAGCACAAACAAAGAAAGAAGAGGTCACGCTTTTTTCTTTACAGTAATAAGACATAACAAGCTGTGCTTTGTATCAAATTAGACAAAAACTAGAAATAACATGTGCTTTATTAGACAGTAGTTGTATCCTAATTATTAGACTTTATTACAGGATAATTACAGACACATTATAACAGAACTGTACTGTAAACTAAACTAAATTGCAAAGGCTAAAGTGTAGGTAAAATATTTAATAATAATTTTGGCCTTTACTGGATAGATCTGGTTTACATATTGTTTTTAACTGGGGAAGTAGCAGATGTTTGATTTTACTTTAGTTTACCGTACAGCTCTGTTTTAATATGTCCTTAATTACCCCTATAAAGTCTAATAAAGGGTATAATACTGTCAAATAAAGAACATATTATTTCTTGTTTTCATCTAATTTGATACAAAGTATGGCTTGTTACATCGTATTAATGTACTGTAAAATAAAGTGTGAGCAATAAAGATTCTGAACATTGCTTCTCTTTCCAGAATAAGGGAAATGGTCTGTTTTGTCTGCCCATCTGCCCAAAGAAACACCAAGAGACATGCCAAGTTTCACCTCCCCACCTATGTGAATAAGACCCATCTCCCTCTCTCCCTCTCCTTTTCTTCATCTCCCTAATAGGAAATTTGAGCACACTGTGTGAGATTAAAGCAGAGAATCAATGCCTTGTGCGCAATAATTTCCAGACAAATCTCTTTCATCTTTTCTCTCCCTTTCCACCCCCCCCACCAGCCCCCTTTCGTTCTCTCGTTCGTTTCTCTCCCAACTCCTAATGCTAACAGGGGGTCCGTGTCATGACATCCCTTTCGCTTTTATCATGTTCTAATAACGCTCTGAAAATAGAGAGAGAAAGAGGAATGTGACAGTGAGAGAGGAGGAAAAAGGATGCTGGAAGAAAAAAAGAACAAGAAATGGATAGACTGATAAAAATCCATTGAATGAGCCTGGGTCTTGATTTGTGCTTTGATGTGGATGTCTTTGTGCAAATTAGACAAATATGCCCGCTGCTTTACTCATCTTGAGGCTCTTCATAAGATGCCATCTCCCTTTGCCATTTTTTTTTTTAATGAAGGATGGAAGGAAGGAAGAAGGAAAAAAATGACTGACAAGTTCATTTAGGGGCAAGAAAATATACATTTCACAAAATCTGAGTGACTCAATAGAAAGACACAAAGATGGTGAGCAGAAGGTGTTGTAATATAAAGGTGCAGTAGCCTGTACACAGCAGTTAAAGGAAAAATCTGTAATATATTTACTGTACTAAATCATAAAATAACCGTGATATGTCATCAGAGGTGAAGGAAACATGCTAAATTGAAATACTCACTTTTCTGATACCAATGCTGCAGTCACAGTGTCCTCCTTTTAAACCGTGTTCAAATGTTGAATGTTCACTGAATGAGTAAGTATCTGTTTATGCGTTGCAGAAAGTCATTAATAATCTTTTAGAAGGAGTAGATGTTTATAACTGTTAAATTGAGCAATTTGTTAAAGGAGTCTGGCAGGAAGAAGGCAGGCAGTCACTGCACTCAAACCTCAGAGTTTAATAATAACAGGCTTAGTTTTACATTGACAGATAATTGACAGTTATAAACAGCTGATCAACTTTCAGCATAGGACACGTCGTTGCTTGTTATTGTCAAATTATGTCTTGCACTCCTGCAGCGTGCCTGCAACCTGCCTGGGCTTCCTCGAGTCTGTGGCGGAGGAGGCAGGCAGAAACAACCACAGGCTATATTATAATGTATATTAAAAGGGATTTCAACCTGTTTAATATATCGTCTATTTTTACAACTGTAACATATTGCTCCTTTAAGGATATCATATATAACGTTTCCATAATAAAATGTGTAGTATGCTAGAAATATGTTATATATTGACATTATTCCAAATGTTTCCAACAATGTTAAAACGCAGAGAAATCTGTAATTTATTCAAGGTAATGGTGTGTTTCATGTTAGCTGTTGCTAGCTAGTTGTTAGTTGCTATAACACTATGATATGGGATACATCGGATACGTCAGTAAGTGAAAAAGTAAGTTGGCGCACGTGACTAAATGTAACATGGTGGTTGTTTAAAAGTGAAGATAAAACTTCCCATGATCCCATGCTATTTCAAGACTTCATAAAACTACGTCTTTTGTTATTGTTTCAATGTGGAGAGACACCTAGGAGCAGAACTTACATGTTGTACCTTTAAATAAATTGCAAACAAAGAGAATATAATGTATATGCACAAAAGACATTGGTGTTTCTGCTTGGTTGGGCCCACAAGGTGCTTTACCCATGATGTCACATGGGGCTAATGGGCACACATGCACACACACCCACACACACACCCACACACAAACACACATGCGCGCACACAAACACGCACACCTTGGCCAGGCCTTTGTTTCAAAAGCAGGTTAATGGGGAGTGAGGAAGAGGAGCATTGCAATTTTCTGCTCTTTAGGCGCCAGAGAATTCTCTCCAGTGTATGAGAGACCAGACTCTCAGCGTAATAGGCATTTTACACCCTCATCACCCCTTACACACAAACACACACACACTCGCACGCACACAAACACGAACACACACTCGCCAGAAACGTGTGGGAGTGTGATAGGCATTCTATGGTGTGTATTGCCGGTCCCCAGAGTGCCAGTAAGTGTTAGACATGCATAGAGTCGGCAATGAGACAATCAGCATGCTGAAATTGAAACCTTGTCTGGAGTCACACAGGAGGAAGGGAGGAGGAAGAGGAGGAGAGGAGAGGAGAGGAGGAGAGGAGAGGAGAGGAGAGGGAGAGGAGAGGAGAGAGAGAGAAAGGAGGAGATTAAATAAAAAAGAGCAGAGGAGTTGAGGCAAGGCGATGGGAGTGCAGATGGCAGGAGAGGAGAGGGCGAGGAAGAGGAATAAGAAGAGAGGAGAGACAGAGGGAGAGGAAATAGGAACTGATGTTTGTTTAATTGCCTCATAAGTGATGACACAGATAATTATGTCGAAAAAAGAGATGCTCCTCTTAGGCAGAGCCAATGAGCAGCTGTATCTGTTTTTGTGCGTGTGTGTGTGTCGCCCTGTCTCTCCCTGTAGCCCCATCAACTGTCATCCCCTCCAGCCACATCAAGTATAGGACACCATTAAAGCATTATGGTTTGTGTCATATCAAATCATTCAGCTTAATTAACAGAAAGACACACACACACACTCAAAACATACACACACACACTCATCATTTGGAATCATTTTAATTACTCTGTAACATCGTGATTATTAATATCTCCGCTTCACATACCTGGGGATATGAAGACGAGAGTGTGTTCACCTATATTTCCAGGCGTGTGTGTCCATGTGTGTGTAAGCGATGCTCCCTTGACTTCGCATCTAATTGTCTTTTTTAATGACAATATTCCACTGTGTGCCGGCTGTATGTAATGAGTCAGGGTGTGTCAAAGTGCAGGCCTGAGCTGTCCGCTCGAGTTAAGCTCTTCCCGTCTACTGTAGGAGCCTCCAGCACACACACACACACACACATACACACATGTGGCGCACACACTCAAAGAGACAGTATCAATGTGGGAGTTCCTGTATCTGACACGAGATTAAGAGGGCCAAGTGGAGGAACGTCGAAGAACTGCCCTGTTGCATTTGCAAGAAGGAAAAAGGACCATCCTGTCACAAGCGCGCGCACATACACACACGCACACACACACACAAGCATCCTGTGTGAGTGAGCAGTAGCCTCCCTTGCATTATTCACAGTGGCCGAGTGATCGAAGCCTGGTTCAATAGCACTAAAGCGGCGCACGCTGGAGAGATTTGTCTTACAAAACCTTGACACACACACACACACACACACACACACAGGCGCACATATGCTCTCACACACATTGATTTTTGGTGGTGGGAATCTCCCAGGCTTTGGACGAAAGGCAGGGACGTGAGAGGGGCTTCCCCCGTCAGAGCAACCCCCTGACAAACGCACACACCTACACCCTCATTCACACACTCACGCGCACAGAAAATGCATAGGCAAATAGTGTAAGTACATCTTTAATTCTCTCAAAATGAGATTTGATGATGATGAGGTCCAGAGATAGCATGAATAAGAAAATGAAAGAAGAAATTGGAGATGGGAGATGAAGGATCTGCCTCTTAGATCTGATGGGGTTTCATTTACAGTAAGATGAGCTGATGGTAAAATAAAAAGCGAGGAAAAAAAAGTCTAAGAGATCATATTTCTTTTTTGCTGACTGTCCTTTTTTGCATTTTACCATCAGGGGGCTTTTTGCAAGCGAGGCAGAAAAAAAAAATCACGCATTGCCTGATATGTCATATCTTTCCACTGCAGTGTGTGTTTTTTCACACACACACAGGCGTGTTCAATTTGAAGCCTTCACTTAATTTGAATGGCGATTTTTTTTTCCCAACACATCAGTCACTTCATTCAGTTTTCCTATTTTCTTCAGAGCAGCGCAGCACACACCAGCCCCCTCTGGCGTTTTTGACGTATTAACATGTATCGACAAGCCAGCACTCGCATGCCTGTAAACACTGACGCACACATACACACACCTCTGTCCCCTGAAGACATGTGATCAACCAGACCCAATCCCTTGTAATCATCTGGAACCCACACACACACACAAGTATAGTTCCCCCTTCAATCCCGGGTAATGGTTTGGGGCAGGGGGCTGAAGCGGTGGGCTTCTTTCCCTTAGCCCCAGTGTCTTAAGCTGCCATTGATTAAATGTTAACTGATATACTCGGCCCTGGCAATCTTGTTAGAGCCGGAGCAGGCAGGCAGCTAGACAGACAGTTTAGGACCCGCGCCCTCCTGATCAATAGCACAGATAAAGATTTCATCCATCAATGAGCTCCCAAAACAAAAGGTATCTGATACCTGATTAGGCCCGTGGGGACAAATACACACACAGATTTGAGCATGAACACACACTCACACTGCCACATGGGTTGAAGCAACATACACGCTCAGATCACAAAGAAATGCAAGTTTAAATAAGCATACATTTCACACACCCACACACACACATTCCTTTCACTCACTTATTTTGTCCAGAATAATACCTCCTCAACCCCATCTGAAGTCAATCAGTTCCACACCTAATGGTGTAATTACAGCACTACACACACACACACACACACACACACACACACTCACACACACTCACACACATGCACAGTCAAGTTTGCAGATAAGGCAGCCCTGACTTTTCCCGGATGAAGGTTAATTATGCTGTGTTAGTTCACTTAGGTGTGTGTGTTTGTTTGTGCGTGCAGGTGTACGTGCGTCTCTTCTCAGAAATGTATGTGTGCGTGTGCATTTAGATCCTCAGAGCATGCCAAAGGCACCGCAAAGCGTCTGAATCAATGTCTGGGCGACCACCACTGTTAAAGTGTATCAATAATGTTCCCCTATCTTCTTTCCCGGCTAACGTCACGGGGCAGTTTGAAAGTCCAAGCCTAGCCGCAATTAAGACTTAATTATAAATCAATATAAGGAGTCATTTGAATATTGATTTTTCCTTTTTCTTCAAATTGTTAACATATTCCCCACCCTGTCTGCGCTCTCTTTTTTTTTTTGTTACAACTTTAAGGAGAATCAATACTTCCCTTTACAGTCATCAGAGAAGAGCTTTGGCATAATTGGAGCCAAAAACTCAATAGGATGTCTTCACGGGGGTCGATACCCAGAGGTGGTCAGGGGGGTAAAAAATGTCACAGCCCCTCAAATTCTGATGGCTTTTCAAAATACAGTTAATGATGCTTTGTGGCTCTCGAAGACTGATCTCATTTTAGGGGATTTTGGGTGACATTTGTTGTCACAATGCCAAAAATACATTTCCATAATTTTCACGGCTGACATTTTCTTTGATATGACGCCGTATCCGAGCGCACTCCAAAAAACTGATATCAATGCAACCCGGTAACCTGCATTTCATTTGATTAAATGATATCTTTGCTGTTTTATTCTCCTGCTCAACCATTTTGAGGGGCTGTGAGATTTTCAAGTGGCGTGTCAGGGGCTGGGAGTCTAATGCATGGAAACATGGAGCTTTCTGTTTTCTGACGGCTAGCAGAGATAAGGTAGAGATATGGCTCTAGCACTGGCTCAAATCTAAAACAGATCCCGCTGCGGGGGGGTTAAGAAAGTGAAGGCAAGGAGAAAGGGGAGGGGTGGAGGTAGCAAGAAAAGGGAATATTGTCAATCCTCTAAGTGTCTGGCGGTGTCTCTCTTTCTTTCCCTCTTTCTCTCACTCTTTCTCTCCCCCACTCTCCCTCAGTAATCTGATTTATTCGAAGCATATGGTGTGCTGCTCTGTCTTTGTCTGCTTCTATTAGGGCCAGTGGGGGCCCATATGACATTGTTTAGCCAGTAATGAAATGGACATTTTTTGCATGTTTTTGAGAAAGTCAGAGGAAAGCCAACACTCCTTATTTGTAACCGTCTGCGAATACCATCTCCGGGGCAGTTGCCCCAGGTTGTGTGTTGCATGTGAGCATATGTACCCATGTATTACAGGTTCCATGTGGTCATTTTGGAGATGATTCTGAGCAACCTAATGAATATTTGGGCTTGAAGATATTTTTCTTTTTCTTCCGTGACTCCATTCTTCTTATGTTGAGGAGTCCTGCCATCCTGCCTAACCTCAACACATAATAAGGCCCTGATGATGCACACATTTTTGTTTTGCACACTCCTCTATGGCAAAAGACGTGTCACATGGACTTATTGTCAGCATATGAAATTGTTATGGGCTAATGATAGCTGTGTGGTGCTCCAGACTCATATAAAGCTCCCATCATTAAGGAATGTAGTCATAGAAAAGAATTGAAAATGAATAGAATGAATGGAAAACTGAAGTAATTTTTTGTCACATTTCTTTCTGTGTAAAATACACAAACATGCTGTAATCCTGGCTAAGAATTAAATAGGAAGCAGCATGCGTACAAAACATAGAGGGTTTTTTCTCAATTGCTAACATGTCTTGGTCAAAACTTGAAGTCAAATTGTCAAAATTCAGTCAACAATTTTCAGTGCTTTTACGCAAAATGTACTCAGTGACCACATTTTCCAAAATCCATGAACTCTTTTCTCATTTTGGCCGACTCCACCGCATGCAAAACACGATATATTTGCAGCACATTTTTCAAATGCTAACACAGTGTTGAAAACATGTTCAAAACAGAATGACAGCATATTTCTCACATTTCTGCAGTACCCTATTGAAATATGTGGAAAATCTTAGTCAAATATTTACAATAAAATGACACTACCAAACAGACAAAATGGTGGTGCACGGTACTGTACAATGTGAGTGATTTTACTATACATTTTATTAGTATTGCAGCACTGGAAATGCAGGATTTTTGTTTGTGCGTGCGTGTGTGTGTTTGTTTTGTTTGTTTTTATTTTTCACAAGCATAGTAAATTACTACAAGATGTGGAAAATATAACTAAATATAAGAACAGTCAATAAAGGGTGGGATTATCATCATTCCAAAATGAAAAAATGAAATGAAATTTATATGAAAATGTCATTCAAACTTCAAATATTTCTCAGTGTTTTTAGGTCAGTGTGTTAAGAGTGACATGGTAGGCTTTTCTGAATGAGAATTTTTGACGGTGTTTTTAGTCACATGAGCTTATTTTGAATTATGTATAAAGTGTTTTGGTGGTTTGTGTGAGTTTTGGAGGTGAGATTCCTATAACTACCAGAATGCGTGTTGGTGTTGAGACTGTATGACAAGTTTTGAAAAAGTGGCTTCAGTATTGACCGTTGCTTGTTAGAATTTTCTAACAAACTATTATATTTTGACATATCATAAATGTGTGCTTTTTCAATGTGAGGGTCATTCACATCTGTGTTCCCTCTAGTCTCTTAAGTTTTACTTGTTGAAGAAATGAATTGATGAAAACTGGACATCGATAAACAATACAGCTTTCCATGATGCTATAACTATATTTTTATCTGTCCTTTCTATCTACTTAAATCTTTTCTTTGATTTCTATCCAGGATTATAGTCTTGTTTTTGGTGGCTCTGAAAGCAGATGGTTTTTATGCAGCTAAAAACGGGACAGTAGCCCAATAGGATAAAGATCTGTTTAAGCATTATCCATTTGGCCACTGCCCGTCACAGGCCTATTTTAAGCATAGACACACATACACACATACACACGGCCATTCTCTTAAACCATGGCAGCCATTTTATTAGATTCCCTGATTCCCTGCCTCGTATTAGTTCCCGGAAAATAAATAAACCTTGAATACATGACAAGGACCAGTCTGGTCAATTGGAAACTATATCTATCCTGCTGGTATCTTTGTTTACCAGTGTAGTGATGGATGGATGGACAGATAGA
The DNA here is from genome assembly GCA_034769285.1 of Lutjanus argentimaculatus. Taxonomy (NCBI): domain Eukaryota; kingdom Metazoa; phylum Chordata; class Actinopteri; order Lutjaniformes; family Lutjanidae; genus Lutjanus; species Lutjanus argentimaculatus. The sequence goes on along the minus strand of JAWZSL010000009.1, from coordinate 21,639,247 downwards.
GGGATAAATGGAGGCACCGAGGAGCGGATAGGCTAGGTATATGGATGGATAGCTGTGTGAAAAGATATAAAAATAGATGGACAGATGGATAGATAGGTAGATAGATAAATGGATGGATAGATAGACAGATGAATGCGGCAGGGAGATCTTGTTGGGCTGATAGAGTTGAGCAGGTATGCCGAGAAACAGCTGCTTTCTTCATTAGGTTCATCTATCGATCTCGGACCCTCGCTGTGCCTTGTGTGTGTGTGTGTGTGTGTGTGTGTGTGTGTGTTTTTGAGGGAAAGACAGCAGCCTCTGTAGATAAGTGCTGGTAATAGAACAGAATGAATTCTTATCACAGAGATGGGAAGGCCATTAACCCTCAGCTCCTAGTTCTCTCCCTCTGTCTCTGTCTGTTTCTCCCTCCCTCCGTGCTCCGGTCTGGACCTGACAGGGTCACGTTGGTGAGCGTGTGTGATATTTCCACTATGTGTGTGACTCTCTCAGAGTGAGTGTGTGTGTGTGTGTGTGTGCGTGTGTGTTTTGCGGCTGCCGCTGTGCAGACTGCCCCATCGGCCAGATGTTTATAATCAGAGGCTAGATAAATATTGGACCGCAGAGTCATAAAAGACCAGGAAAAACAGAAAATAAAGAAAGAGATGGAGGGGGGGAGATGAAACAGAGGAGAGGAATCTTCTTTTCAAATTATTCCTAAATCCCTCAGTAAGCTTGCCGTGCCGCCTCCTCAATTCACCTACTCAGCCTAAGGTGATTCAAACAGCCGAAATGCAATATGGCTGTTGTGTAAGATGCAGGTGTGTGTGTGTGTGCACACGTGTGGAGGTGTACAGTAGGTGTGCTAGCCCTATTGTATAAGGCCAGGTGTTGCGGCAGTTTTTTTTTTCTCCTCCACTGAACCTTTTGAAGCCATATTTTTGTCCTGTGAAAACCTTTTGTATTTGCTATTAAAGAATCATTAACATCATCCCCCCCAGTGCTCGCAGCGCTGAAAATGAAACCCCTCTTAACACGAAACAACAGTTTCTGTCTGCGCAGCAAGCAAGACATGCAAGCCTTTAATCTTGGCTATGTTTATTCATATGATTTTCTTTTTTCTCTTTTTTTTTTCAAAGGAGTAATAGGTGTTTTGTTAGTCGCCTGCAAGACAGCGGAGTGGGCAATTTGAGCGAAAGAAAATACAATGAAGTGTCTCAGGAAGTCGTAATTGACAACAACAAAGCAAATTTGGAGCTGCTGATACAAGCGTTTTTTACACAAAAGTCATTTTTTCAGCTTATTCTGTCAGTTCAACTTATTGACATTCACACCAGGAGCGTATTAAATGTGACAATCCCATTGTCTGGCTTTCAGAGTCGACCTGAAACAATAGATTTTTTTTTTTTTTTTTTTTGCTGGTGTAATAAGTTCTCATGTGTTTTAAGCAATGAGTGGGTGGGTGTGGGTGGATCGTGGAGCGTGTGGATGGAAACACGTGTGTTTGCTTGTGCTGGTGTGTGTCTGTTTACATGTTAGCATGTGGGCTGTGGACCTCTGTGCATGAAATACGTTGAACGCTGTGTGGGAGTAAATGTGTGTTATATGTGCAGAGGGGTTTTCGTGTGTAGGTGTGTGTGTGAGCGAGTGCAGGTGTGTGTGTGTGTGTGTATGCGAGTGTGTGTCAGTTATTCCCAGGCCCTGTGCAGGAGCTGTAGCCCCTCTCCGCTGGGTTGATGTTTAGTATTTTAGACATGCTACATTAACAACATCTGGTTAAGATCTAAATGCTTGTTAAACGCGCTGAAATTCGGGGGGAAAGGTACAGGGAGAGAGGGGGGATAAAGAGGGAGAGTAGGGTAAATAAAGATTTGAGGGTGAGAGAACGGGAGGGGGGGAGATCAGTAAGTCTGTAAGGTTATTACCCTGGCAGTATTACCACTGGCCCTTGACTGTGTGTGTGTGTGTGAGTGTGCATGGCTGTGACTGTGTGGGATGGTGTAATGTTTCAAAGCTTTCCCCTTTAAAACCTAGGGGCCAAACTAGAGCCACGCGCGCGGCGCAGGAATGTGACATCACAGGGCCCCTATTGCCCGCACATACACATACACACACACGCACACGTGGTCTCACAGGGGACATGACCAGAGTTGTAAGAAGAAATCAGCATCAACATCACGGCTAAGTGGGGGAGACATGGCAGTCATGGGTGTTACGCAAAACATTAAGGCTGCATTACTACCACAGATAGAGCGGACGCAGACCACATCTAGTCTTTATTATTATTTTTAGATGTATAACACAACGGCACTGATAATATTGTAGCACACAGAGTCCTAACAGATACATCGTACACTGAAAAAAGAGAATTGTTGGACGAACTTTAAAAAAAATACTTAAGTTTGTAACACACAAATGAATTAAGTTTTATCAAATCAAGTTAACAAGTTCTATGAACACAAGTGCTTTAAGTCAGATGTACTTAATAATCTGATTGTGTCCAAATGAACAGTTTGCATTAATGCAACTTAAATTTAAGTTTCCAATTTTCCAACTCATATTTGCTTCACCCAAAAGTAAAATACTGCCCCTGAACAACCTAACACTATGGTTTCAAGAAAAGTAACTTTTGTTATTAGTTTCATTTCAGTTTGTTAAATATAAACAGTGCAATTGTTAATGTTAGCATGTATGCTGGTTTCTTTCAGTGAATTTATGAAAACCTAACACAATTTAACCAATTCAGGTGTACCATTTTATATCTAAAATAATACAGTATTAGCTCACAAAATAAAATTTTGTCTTGCATTAGACTTAACCCTCTTTTCGAGTCACTAAGAGAAAATGGAAGCTCAAGATGTGGACATCTATATGTCAGACATACTAATACTGAGAGAAATAGAACTGAAGCACTTTTTTACTGAAATAAGAATACCAGGTTAAGTGAACAGGGTGTAATTTCAAGTGTTTATAATCCACAAACGTAAAATGCCATCACTAAAGCAGAAAGCTGTGTGGGACTCATTCAAAACATTACATTACTTCAGCTACTACAGAAATATACTTTTTACAGTGTATTAGTGTCTCATTTGCATTTCTCATATATTTCTCATAATATTTTCTTTGGCAGCAATTACCGTTTCTCCTGATGCTCCGCTTTCATAGTGTCTATGATTTAAGTTAAACAATAATGTAAAAAAAAAGGGATTTTTTTTTTACTCCTTTACCCCTTTAATGAGCACCATCCTAGCCCTAAGGAAGCAAATTAGAGGCAGCTCGGCCCCAGCTAATGAATTCAGCCATTTTGGAGCCTCCGTGTCCAGTTTCTGTGCGTGGCATTGCTCTACGGTTGTGTGCTGTGCAACTGAGTCCTCCACCGGGCACATAATGACCCGGCATGGCGGTTATGGGCCCTTAGGGGGAGACGGGAAGGGGAGCGAGTGGTCTCAGAGCAGGTCATTATACAGCTAGAGGGCACACACACACACACGCACGCAAACTCACTGCGCTGACAATTTCAATACATCCTCCATTGCTTCCATCTCCCATATGTCTCTTGCTCCATCTTTTTCTTTGCAAACATCTCTTTCTATCCTCTTGCGTCTATCTGTCAGAAACTTGTTTTTTTTTTTTTTTTATTTTTGTCTGTGAACATTTTTCGAAGTAACATAAGCAACTGTAAAAAATGTGAACTAAAATGACTATACACTGTAAAAAGTCATACTGGAATTTAGTGGAATCAACAAATATCTTTCTCATTGTAAATATACATGTTTTATTTATTCAAGTTAATTAAAATTTCTAGTATTTATTGGCTGAACACTTCAGAACTACAAACACAAGTTCTTCTAACTTGAAGTCTTTTGACTTGAAATGAGCTGAATGAATGTACTGTGCAGAGTTCAATCATCTAATTTAATTAAGTTTCTAAAGAAGCGATCAGAATATTACCAGACTTCCCAGCATGTACTGTTCAAGAGTTAAAATTTTCCTGAGACCCAGGAGCACCTGAAGCTTAAGCTCTTTGAAGGAAATGAAGAACTGACTCGTCAAACTGAGAAAATGTAGAAGGAGATGAATTTTTTTTTGCAGTGTTCGTTGGTTCAACTTAATATCATAAGCTTATTGAACATGTTTTCTCAATTACAACTGATTTAATATCAGGTTCATTTGACTAGTAACATTTATTTGTTTTGAATCATAAAAATTACCTCAAATTTGCGTTTCAAATTCAGTCAAATGAAAATTTTTAGGCAGCTCAGACGCTAACTTTTTTAAGTTAAAACCATTATTGTTTTACAGTGATTCTTCTAAGATCATAGAAACCAAATATGTTGTGTTTTGGGATTTCAGGAGTTATATATTGGACAAACAAAAGAGTTATTCATCCAGGGATTTAATTGGTTACACTGGCTTCCAATTAATAGTTAAATGTAAAAGCAGGCTGATTTGGCTGTATCTGTGATCAGGAGTCACTTAATTATTCTTCCTCGCTAACGGTTAAATATAGGCTGGTGTTGGTTGCAGGGTAATCGGACCCAGGGTCTGCGGTTAGCTCGAGCTCACCGGCCGGCTTTAATGTTCCGACCGACCCACATCAAAGAGAGTCCCACCAGGCTGCCAAAATCACACACCCTCCACAGCCTGACCCACTCCCAGTGTATGTGTGTGTGTGTGTGTGTGTGTGTGTGTGTGTGTGTGTGTGTGTTGTGCACAGAGGCAGTGGAAGGTGACTGTGAAAGTTTTGCTCTGTGCGTCCTCTGGTAGCGATTAAGTTGATGGTTAAGAGTCCCTGCCGCAGAACCCTCTCTGTCTCTCACACACATACACACACACACACTTGCACATGACAACTCACATGCAAACACATGCAGTCACTGTCTCACTCACTTGATCAATGGCGCACATCCACACTCAAACATGCACACACACACACACACACACACACACACACACACACACGTTTGTACACGCACTCCCATACACACTGGTGCGGTGTGTAACTGTCAGGGTCAGTCAGAGGGCAGACGCTGTGCTGATGTATTGAGAGAGCTCGTCTGGGAATGTCCTCAGTGTGGAAACACATTCCCCGTATACACGCACGCACACACACACACACACACACGCCACAGATCTAACCGACTAGAAGGGGAAAGGAGTGAAAAAAAAAAAAAACACTGATGAGGCCCAGATGATCACCCCTCCTTTCCTCTTTTTTTTCCTCTTGCTTCACCCACTCTTCACCCTCATTCCTCCCCTCTGTTCATTGTCTCTCATTTCTCTTGTGTCCTATCTAGCTACAGGTAGACTGCCCCCTAGAGGTTAGTTAAGATGGTGGTATAGTAATGTCATGATCAAGCACTGGCTTCATCTGTGGCCTCTTTCACCAGACCCAGATCCTCCTTAACTTGTTGTCTTTCTTTACGGCAGCAACTAATGATTATTTCCATTGTTGATTAATCTGTCGATTATTTTCTCAAGTAATCGATTAGCCGTTTGGTCTATAAAATGTCAGAAAACCAGTGAAAAATGATGATCAGTGTCTCTCAGAGCTCAGGATGACATTCTCAAATGTCTTGCTTCATCCAGAACCCAAAGATATTCAGTTTACTGTCATAGTGATTCATTGAATAGTTGACAACTAATCAATTAAACATTGTAGCTTTGACTTTCTTTAAGTGGGAAATTTAATTTGCTTTAATAAGCGACCATAAAATGTGAAATCGTCTCTTGCAAACATCGTATCCAGAAGTATTAAACAAATCAAGGTTAAACTCATAAACTTTACTTCATTTAATAAGCTAACACTGATTATTCATTGAGCGTGTTGTCAAAGATTGCATGCATTATAACTGTAACTTCATGTAGTTTGCTCATAGGTTTGTTTAAAGTCACAGGGAATAATATAAAATTAGATTTATCTGTGATATGAATTAAAAGCTACAGTATACAGGGTGAATTTTAATTCAGTGTTTTCAAGGATGAAGTGCTTAAAACTGCTTAAAATTGCAATTACATTATTTTCATAATAAATTACTACCTGACTGAACAGTCACTTTTTAGATAAAGAAGTAAAATAAGTTGGATATTGGCTCAGTCAGGTTGTACAGGATGCTGAGTCTGGTTACAGACAGGTGACATGTATTGAAGCAGGAAACTTTATTGTGGTTTCCTTTAATTTATTGCCTTTCTGTAGAATTCTATCATGAAACATAATTTTGGTTGTTTATAGCACAATAACTATATTATAATTAAATAATTAACAATAATTTATCACAGCTTTAATGTGCTGGAAAAGCTTGAAAATGCACCCTGAAAAAGTGCTTGAATTTGACTTTGAAAAAGGTGTAGGAACCCTTTAATAGTTATATTATCAAAGTTCTAATATGTGATAATAATAATGTACAATTAACCTGTTATAAAAAAGACAGGTTTCTCTGAATCAAAGTAAAGGCATAGTTTTTATACATCTATATGTTTACATGTACAGTGGGGTGCAGTGAAGGAATGAAGGCAGACAATGACAAAGGAGATGAAAAGGTGTTTTTTTTTCCCCCTCCTGCTTTTTGAGATTTTTTTTTATTCTTTCTTTTGAGACGTTGTCCTGACCTTGCAGTATGTGAGATCTTGGAGAGCTTATTTTTTTTCTCTCTGTATTTCTATTTTGACCCTCCTCCTCCCTCCCCTTCTTTTCCCACTCTTCTGTGAAACATGCTGTTCGATTTGTGCCATTTGCTTTTCCTTGGCATCCAACAAAAGTCAAGTATAGAGAAAAGATAAACCAGTGAAGAAGGACTTTCAAAACCCCTACACACACACACAGTTACATACATGCACACACACACACACACACGCTATCCTTCCTGTTTCCTTCTATACGAAGGTGAATTAAAATACAAAGATGGACGCTGCAGCACCAGCAGTGAAAATTGCAATTTCTGCAGCCGGGGCTCTCTTGGCTGACAGGAGATATTTCATCCCCGTTGTCACCGACGTATTAATAAAACATCAGGAGCAGAGTGCAGTCCCAGTCTCTCTCTCACACACACACATGTGCAAGGATGCACAATACACCTTGAAATAGACAGTGTGCAGAAATCACACGCATGTGCAAATGCAAAAATACAACAGTGATCACGAATGTGAACAACACACACAACCAGAATTTTCCTCCTCAATCACATGCCAGCATCTGCCATGAAAATTTCATGCCGTATATAATGTCCACTTAATGTGTTGGTGCTTAAAGCAACGGCGCCAGCACTTAGTCTATGTGTCTGTCTGTGTCTTTGCATATGTGTGCGTTTGTGCACCCGGCTATATGTGAAAGGGTTAATCATATCATGTTTCCGAGGGGGGTTTCGCAGACCCCTTATGCTCGTCATACAATGGCCAAAGTGATTGTATGCAAATGCACACTGACCTCAATGCACCCTTTTCCTGATTTCTATGAATATGTCTCTCTGTGTGAGTGTGTGTGCGCGTGTGTGTTGTAAAATATGGTTATTAAGGCAGTGCAGGATTGATGAGCACAGCTCTTTTACACATTCTCACACAAACACACATGCACACATGCACACAGACACACACACACACACACACACACACACACACACACACACACACACACACACACACACACACACGAGTTTCATTCTCTGGCAGAGTGAGGGGTTTGTGGTGAAAGAGACCCCCCTTCCCCCCGTTTAGCAGACATGAAATTTTTAACGGTTTTGCTCTGTGTGTGTGTTGTGTGTGAATATGATACTGTGTGTGTGTATGATTTGACGCCTGTGTGCAAGTGTTTCTGTTTGATTTTGCATTTGTGTGTGCTACCCTGAGATGGAGGAGGGTACTATGTGTGTGTGTGTGTCTATATATGTGTGTGTGTATATATGTTGTGTGTGTGTGTGTGTGTGTGTGTGTGTGTGTGTGTGTGTGCCTGGTTATCTGGCCTCTCTCAGACTGCTCAAAATTCATTACAAAGTGACATCAGCCCAGCCGGAGACAAATGATGGCTGGATGAAAGGGAGCGCTGGGGCTTGGCTAGGATTAGTGTTAGCTTGCGCTGGCGACACATATACACACATACACACTTGTACGCACACACACACAAAGCACACACACGCACACACACACACACACACACACTTTAATCCACTGGCAGAACACTGCAGATACACAGAATTATCAAACAAGGGGCTGAACTCTCAGAGATGGGCAGGCTAATCTGCTAATAGTACAGAGCTGCACGTGTGTGTTGGTTTGTGTGTCTGTGCGTGTGTGTGTGCACGCACGCACATTTTTACAGAGGTGTACGGAAATACATAGACACATTATATATATAGTACAGTAGTGGACATCTACACATACCCCACCTGTGAGCTTGTTTTTAATTTTTACTTGGGTTTTTTTTTTACTTTGACCTTAAAATAGAATGTGTGTTGTAGAATATTGTTAATATTGTTTTTTCCGATGGTTCTAATTAAGTAGAATGTATGGATTTTTGATACGTCTACAGTGTACATTAAAACTGCTATAATATATTTGTCTAATGTGAAATAATAATTAAATTAAATGTAGTGAAGAACAAGACGAAGGAAATTTATGGACAAGTAAATATTATTTGTCTTTAAATTAGGACCCGGCCGATATATTGGTCAAACAATATTATCAGTCTTTATCAGATCAGCATATATGTTGTCTGATATGTGCCAATATGATTTTTTTTACTGAACATAATGCATTTAAATTTTTTAGCTTTATAGCTGGCATTTTATTTTATTTTTCTTAATTTAGGTTTAAAATATATTACCCTTTTTAATTTATAGTTGTTCATAATTATTGAAAATACCAGTGAAAGTTTACTGTTTAAGTCCCCTGATATCATTTTGGACAATGTTATTAACTGTAAATTATCCCACTGTAAAAAATCACACAGGAATTTAATGGAATCAACTAATCTTTTCTCATTCACTTAATGTAAATATACACATTTTATTTATTCAAGTTGAATAAACTTAAAATTTCTAGCATTTATCTTAAGAATACTTCAGAACGTACAAACAAATGGCTGAAATAGATTCCCTGTAGGACATACTCTGTGGTCACACAACTTCCCTGCTTTCTGGCCATGTATGTATTATGTTTCACTAGAAGAGGCATGGCGGGGCTATTTTCAACAGAACATGTGTTCAAGTCACTAGAAGCATTATTTGCTGCTGAGATATACTGTACAGGCGGGTAAAGGGGCTTTTATGAGGATTAACTGAACATGTACAAGCAGGAATATTTTCAAAATGACTCTAATATGATAAAGTAATATCTGATATCTGATATCTGATAAACTATGGGAGGTTTCTTTTACACTGCTTGAGCCCCAGCCAGCATGTACCTTTTTTTGAGAGCATCATGGGTAATGTAGTCTTTTTTTTTCCTCTGAATTTCAGAAGACACTGCTGAGGATGGTGAGAGACCTCCTCGCTCTTCCTCCAGGCCTGGACACAACCTCACTGACCGAGACTTGACTGACAGCAGGAGAACCGACCGTAAGTCCACGCACATACTGTACCAAACACACACACACACACACACACACACACACACACGTACAAAACACATATGAACTGTAAGCTTCCCTTCTTTTCTAAGTTATCGCTCATCTCCCGCTCCCTGCCTCAGATAAGGTTCTAACGTGTGTGTAACATGTGAACGCTGCTGACTAGCCTCCATGTGACCTGCTTTAATCGTTTCCATCTGACAGAAAGAGAAAAAGAGAAAGAGGGAGACTGAGTGGGAAAGAAGGAGAGAGGGAAAAAAACAGAGAGAAAGGGAGAGGGATAAGTTGAGTGTTGTGGATATTACCAGGCGATGTCCAGGCCCCAGATTATTTTTTAATCAAATCAGTTTGCGTGCTTGTAATTTATAAGCGCCTTGCATTAATCTTTTCTCGTTCTTGTGCCCTCTCCGATGACATATTAATTTTTCATAAGCGCAGGATTAGATGGGGGGGGGGCTGTGTATATGTTTTTCTAATATTGCACCGCATCCCTGCAACCCTTAAATTAGTTTTTTTTTTCCCCTGCACCCTCCCTTCATTTTTCTTTCTCTGCTATTTTTTTTCCTGGCTCAATCCATCCCTTAATTGTTGTCCAATCTGTGACCCTATCACCCAGCATTACCTCGGATAGAAAAAGAGCACAAGATAGAAAGAGCTGTTTATTCGTTTTGTAAGAATAGCGACGTTGTAAGCAGGGAGGGGCAACAATCTGTACAAGACAGCTTGGTGGATTTTTTTTTTTTTGTTATTTTGGGCGAGGTAGGGAGCACATAATGCCTCTGCTGCGAGGCTGTGGTCGGGATAGCCCTGGCTTTGTTAGATTTGATTTACCCAAATAAGAATTCATATGGTCTTTTTATGTATGAGATGGAAATCCATGGCTAGGGATGAATATTGCATGGGGTCTCTCTCCTCTCTTTTTTTCCCCTCTGTCATTGCATGGGGTTCTCTTTCTCATTCTTCCTCCCTCTACTAATGTCTCTTCTCTTTCTCCCCCCTCCTCAACTCACACACGCACACACCTTCCCAACTCCCAACCTCTATCCATCTCAAGCTCTCCCTCCCCACCTCCTCTTCCTAGCATGCCATACCTAGCTCCATAATGTGAGGCTCAATGAGGCAGAAGGAGAGCTGAGTGAGGCTGGGGCCTATTAGTTTAGCTAGTCATCTATCTTTCAGCTCTATCTCTCTGACAGGCCTGTCTGACGGACTGGCGGGGAACCACCATCCATGCATTTACCGCCGCATATTACCGCCGGCGTCATTTAACACCACCGCACACATGCAAAAAAGCATCCAGGTCCCTCCTACTTTAAAGCGTGCTTACGTATGCACGTGGTCCCCGGGTGTAGTTTATCAGATGTGTCAGAAATCTATTTAATAAAGCAGACATGTATGCCTTTTTATTTTTTGTGTGGATAATTTGTTCCAGGAATCGGCTGGGATGGCTGAGGAAGCCACACTATAAATCATTTTAAGTTGGTTCAACTTAAAATGTGCGTTAACTGAACATGGGTTGAATTATTAGATCAAAGTCGTCTTATTATGGGTTATGAAAATGTTAAACCAAAAAGTTAACAGAATTTGAGATAACTAGCTCAATAAACTTAAGATATTAATTTGTAAAGGAGTAGGGACGGAATTTGATACTAACCTTACAATGTAAAATACACTGTAAAATAAACTATTTGTTACAAGTTTAAAAAACAGCAGTGTCTGGGTTGCCCTAAAAATTTAAGCTGATCAAATTTGAAAAGACAAGGTGAAGTAATTTTGTAATGATTCAAAACAAACCAACTTAAAGTCCAATAAACTTGCTATTTATTCAGTTGTACTTGAGAAAACATGTTTAGTAAGCTTAAGATATTAAGTTGAGCACACAACTCTTCAGTCATGCTGATAAAATGACAAACAAATTTGATTTCCTTTTCTCAATATGAAGGGTCAGTTCTTCTTTTCACACAAAGATCTTACAGCTGCAGCTGCTCCTTTTGGAGCTACTTCATTCCAGCATTGGCACAAAGACAATATGTGAAACTGCTTCCAGTTAATGAAAGTGAATGAATTAAATGTAAGAACTCAGTGCTAACCTTATAGCTCGCAGTGTTTTCATCATTGTAAAAACAAACAGCCATCATATATGTTTTCTTCAGAGTATAAAATTGTTTTAACTCTCACATAATGCATGCTGGGAAGTCTGCTAATATGAGTTGATTGTACAGTACATTCATTCAGTTCATCAATCCAAGTCAAAAGACTTCAGGTTAGAAGAACTAATGTTAATAAGCTCTGAGTTGATCTGAAAATAAATGCTAGAAATGTCAAGTTCAATTAAAGAACTTCTATATTTACGTTAATTTAATCAGAAAGGATGAATCATTCCACTGAATTCCTGTATAAGTTTTACAGTGTAATCATGGTTAGCATTGTTTTCATTATTATAAAAGAAACAACCTTGATTTATCTTAACATGTATTAAAGACACAGAAGTTTCCATCATGTGGAAACTGAGTGGTCTTTAGAGAGTTTTGACCCTCAAACAATGCATGCTAGGAAATCTCCTAAAATGCTGACCATGTTTCTTTTGAAACTTAATTTAATGAGTTGAGTGAACTCTCTAAGGTGCATTCATTCAACTCAAAATCAGAAGTCAGAACAACTCATGTTTACAAGCGGTCCAAAAATAAAAATTAGAAATTGAAAATTGACTTAACTTGAGATTGTTAACATGTACATGTTAAGTTAATGAGAAAAGATTAGTTGATTACACTAAATGTTATATAATGTTTTATAGTGCAGATATAATATTGGTAGTGTGTTTTGGTGTTTTTATTTTGCATTTGGATTAAGGGAGGCTTCGGGAAGTCAAATGCCAGAAAATGCAAAAAGGAGCTGGTGTGTCAGCGTGTTGTTATGCTAGGGTTATCATCAGAGACGGGGCCTTGTTTTTCTCTTTTTCCAGCTTAAAGTAGTAAGATTTAGCATCTCCATCCTCAGCCCCAAATCTCTGGCAAGCTTGAAATGTTCAGATCTGTGCGTGTGTGTGCGTGTGAGTGTGTCCGTATGGAGATCTCCAGGGAAAGGATTACAGTGTGACCAAGTGAGCAGTGTGTGTTGCGCACTTCATCTCCAAGACCAAGATCCTTTAAACAAAGAAGGGCAGATAGATAGAGAGGGGAAGAGAGAAATAGAGGGGGGGAGGGGCAAGGAAAGACAGAAAGAGCTTTTTCCCTTGCTTCATTTACATTGTCTTTTATAATCCCATGTCACTTTAGATTAATTATAATCCATGTTACATTTTCCATGCAAATGTCCCCGATGTGGATTACTTCCAGATAGCTTTGTGCCGTGTGTGTAGATGGTGCATGTCGCCACCATGGCTCAGGGGCCCACTTCTTATAAATAACCAACTAAACAAAGGCCCCGGCATGGAAATGAGCCTGTCAGGCAGCCTAAGGAAATTACAGATCTCTACCTGCTTCAAATTAGCAAAGAAATTACTCATTGTTCCTACAGTCAAATTTTCTGTATTAATTTCGTGTACGATTTTGAATTGTGCAGATAAGGAGGGAAAAACAAAATGGGATCACATGCAAACAAGATCAGATGTTAAATATTCCATATTAGCTTCTTCACATTCAGAATATTTGGAGTCTTGTTTTTATTTTATTTGCATGCATCTTTCAGAATTGCCCAACTTGAGATGAGAGCTGTGCTCGTTTTCTGTCTCTCTAAGATGAGATTAAAATATATTAAAGACATTAGCATGTTTAATTACAAGCCTGCAGCAATTCCTTTGTGCATGTATGTGTGTTTTCTGTGTAATGACAGCTTGTTGAACGTCTCCAACGATTTGTCAAATGTGACAAGGCCATGCTCATATTTATCTCTCATTAGAACACGAGCCGGAGATGGAAGAGAAAGGAGGGCTAGTCATTAAAAAACACAAACTACAAGACAGCTGCTGTTTAACAGCCTTTCTATTCCTCTCCATCTGACTCTGCCTCTCTACATCTCACTCCTTCCCAGCCTCTCTCTACATCCCTCCGGCTAGATCTGGGCCTGCTGAGTGCTTCAGTGGGAGTTTGGGGTTCAGAGTGTGTTGCTGTAATGTTATCAGGTGACCGGGGGTCAGCCTAATGCGTAACCTCAGAGCAGTAGGCCAGTAAATCATGCTGGCCAGCCCTCCCTGGCCCGTTTTGGCCAGCTCTCCCTCCTAGATTTACTGCTCCGTAACCTTAGCCAGTCTGCCAGGGCTCAGGACAGCTAAATTGAATACTAAATCCAAGCTGCCGCCACCCAGCCTGCTCCCTCTTAATTGACAGCCTTTTCCCCCCACTCCCTGCTTCTATGTTTGTGGGCTTTTTTTATTTTCATGAAATGAAATGTCAGGAATGGAATCTAATTGTTTTGCAGCTTGTAAAAGAAAGAAAAAGGGAGAAAAAGATTGCAATAGGTACGGTTTGATTGTTTTGAAAGCCCCGCTCCAAGATGTAGTTGATTTCATATAAAGTCATAGTTGGAGATATAAGGATTCAATGATATGCTTGTTTGTGTAAAAAAAAAAATTTCATTTGCCTGGTTCAGTTTGCACAAAATGTCTCACCCTTTCCGACACAAAAGGGCAGATTCTAAAATAGATCCACGGGAAAAGCATTAGCTGTGATGGTATTGTCGCTCCTCCTGCCTTTTGAGGAACAATTTGGGACAGAAATATCCTGAGGTATTTCGAGCTATGGGCTCCTCTGTCCCTCTCTATCATATTTTCTTCTTCTTCTTCCCTCTGTTTCTCCACATTTCTACCCCTCTTCCACCGTTGCTCTGTACTCCTCTCCATTTGAGCGCCCACTTGCGTGTATATAAGTGTGTGTATACGCCGCTCCCTAAACACCATTGACAGTCGCAAATAAAGATGGGTGGCGAGTGTGCCGCTCTCTCCCCCCGCAATGCAAAAGGGGTTGAGTGTCATAAATCACCTTTTGATTTATCTAATCAAGCAAGGTCCTGCTGCATGCAGACATTTGTCATTGGCGGAGGTGGAGGGGGGTGGTGGGGGTGTCAGGTTTATTCTGCCCCTCCGCTTCACTGGGCTGCAGCTGGTGGAGCCCACCTAAAGGATGAAGGGATGGAGGGAAGGTGGGAAGGGAGGGGAAAGAACAGGGAGGAGGAGGAGGAAAAAGGACACAGTCATTAAGTGTGGGGTGCAGACTCAGGCAGAGACAAAGGAAAATGAGAGGAGAGTCTCCTGCTCCTGTCTTGTTCTCAATCCTGCTCTCCGCCATTATTTCTCTCTAATTATTTTAGCTATCCATGCACTGTTCACCATATTCACACAGTGGCCATTTTCTTCTGACATCATGCTCAGGGAGGGAAGCTCAGTGCTGGTGTTTCAGTTTGTAAATCATATGGACGTACGAAATCTGACAAATCATTGTCCTGTCACTGACTTCTGATGGATCAGTGGCTGAAAAGACCCTGGATAGTGGAATTTCATTGGAACATATGACTGTATTTCAAGGTAAAAACACATATTTGATCATTTAATAACCCATTAGCTACTGTTAGACAACAGCTAAATTAGCATTTACTACCTCCTAGCTTTATGGTGTTTCACAATACTTAAAAGGCATAAATGCATTCTTTACATTTTATTGTGTAATACTATCAAATGGTAATGTTAGCCAGGAAGTAGTTAAATGCTCACATTAGCTGTTGTCTAACAAAGGTGAATGGGTTGTCAAATATGTTGTTTTACCTGAAAATATGGCCCCATGTCCCCGGTGACAGGATAACAATTTCTCAAATTTCATTGGAAATGTGTGTGAATAGAGGTCACCAGTAAGGTTCTGGAAGTGAAAATCACATTCTTATTCTGAATAGAGGATTTAGATTATTAACCATAATGTCATAACCATCCAAGGTAGACTGACCACGAGCCAAAAGGTATTTAGTAATTTCAGCAGAAGCAGCATCTTTTGCAGTGGTTTATGGGATGAGTGGTTCCCCGCTCTTAAAGGACCAGTGTGTAGGATTTAGTGCCATCTAGCTGTGAGTTTGCAGATTGCAAACACCTCGTCGCACTGTCCCCTTCCAAGCAAATCTGCCCTGGGCTACTGTAGAAATACAGAGGTGCAACATGGCAGCCTTTGTGAAAGATGACCTGTGCCCTCAGTAGATATAAACGATTCATTTCTAAGGTAACAAAAACATGATGAGTATTATATTCCATTTCTGCCATATTCTGCCAACAAACCTTATCTTGGACTTGAGGTTCAGAATCTAAATATTTAAACTCAAAATTGTGATCAGTAATTGTAATTGCATGTTGATTTGCTCCAATTTATATTGAATCTGATTATAATCTGAATCTGAATCTAACAGGGGGAGACACTTGATAAGCTTTCGAAGGCTTTTGGTCTTCCTTGCATGTTCTTGTTATTATTTATGTTGTTTCCTTCCTGTTTTTTAATATGTGCTAAATAAATCAAATCAAAGCTAATTAAATCAAAATCCCTGCAAATCTTGCACACTGTACCTTTAAAATAATTATGTACACAGTCTTTGCCTTTTTCCATTATTTTTCTCAAGTCAAATGTTATATGTTCATGACTCATCTTGTAGTTGGTTGGTTTGCTTCTAGGTTCTAAATCTTTATATAAGGATGATCTGGAACGTCATTGGAGTGAATGAATCAGAAATTCACTTCCAGAGTTGTTGAAAAAGAGGGCGGCCACTGTTGAGCTCTGTTGAGGGCTGGTTAAAATCAACAGGCAAAGGGATATTTTGATTTTGCTTTCATAAATTTATAGCATTTTGCGCTGGCATTGTGTTTATTTTTTGTTGCAGGTGATTATATCCTTGGAGGACACTCTACATTTTTTGAATGTAATTCTCGGCTTCAAAACAACTTTATTATTCACTGGCAGGGCTTGCCATTTAAAGCTCCTAAGTGGCCATAGAGAGAAGCGCTCTCTCAACATTCAAGGTTAACCAACTGTTTTTCTTTGCCGTGAGTGTCATAAGTGTTGATGAAAGCGCTAGGTCGAAGATGAATCTAAACCAGAAGGACAGATCTTCATGTACCACATGCACACACACACACACACTCACACAAACTTATATTTACATTCAATATGACAGTAATCAATGGTGATCTGTGGGCTCTTTCCCCCGCCGCATTGTAAATGTTTTTGCAGCCCCCTTGTCCGACAATCGCCTCATCTCCTTTAGCAGGGATGTAATTTAGTTGCAAATTGACTGCAAGACGGAGGCAAAAATTGAAAGTTGAAATTAGAAATGGTCATAATAAATACGGGAGGCGGGGCGGGAGGCTTCGGAAAGGTCAGGTGATATGACGGGGTGCTTCCAGGCTGGACCAATCTGACCAATGGAGTATCAGAGGCCTGTCATGAAGCACATAATACACACACACACACACACACACACATACACACACACCCAAGCCCTGCAGGGGCCATCACAAGCAGTGGAAGACGAGATTACCTCGCTATTCTGAGCTGCAGAGCAATTCTCGGATGTTCTTGGAAATTCACATTGTGCCCTTGTGTTTTTTTTTCTCTCCTCTCTCCCTCTTTCTTCCTTTCTTCCTCCCTCCCTCTCTCTCTTGTCACTTTCCTTGACAGGCCAATATTTCAGGCTCCAGATATAGGGGATTACAAATAAAATAAGTGGAACGCCTACTTAATGCAACAGAATTAAAATGCATGAACGGGCCGGAGGAATTGATATGCGCCCAATACAAACACGAGCCACAGAATAATATGAAATACAAAATGTTTTTTTTCAACCCCCCTCTCCATGTATCAGTGCTTTGATTTCCCTTTTTTTCCATTTGTGCATCTAGCGTGAAGCGTTGATTCGCAAGAGTGAGGCTCACATATTGCCTTGAGTGACCAGACGAGGGAGGGGAGGCAAGAAAGAGGAGGGGTGGGGGGGTGATGGCTTAGGGAGAGGGGAGGGAAGGAGGGAGGGGAGAAGGGAGAGTTGCTGTGTCTTTGTGTTGTGCCGAGTGGGTAAATTGCAGTGGCAGAGTATAGCAGGGCCTGCATGGCCTGTATCTCAGGATGAGGCTAATGAAAGATTTATCAGCGGCTGCAGCATTTACTAAATACAACCAGAGGCTGATCTCTCCACATTGAGCCCTGCTGTTAACGTCACACACGCTTACATGCACACATACAAATAGACACACACAAGAGGCAGTGCTGCTGCTGCTGCTACTGTACCACCAGCCGTGACCAAGCCCCGAAAATTTAGCATCTTGTACGGACCGAGAAGTTGTCGAGGCAGCTGGGGAAATGTATATGAACTAATGAAGTGTATAATATTACCATAACATTTAATGTATGTCGTGCTGTGATAATGAGCCTGCTGCTGGAGTTTTCTCCATTTCACATGTCCTCAGGGCAGAAACACGTCACTCTATATGCATGTGAATAATAGTTCAGGCTTGTATCCATGGTTATGTTGTCTTGGTGTCAAATCATTGTTTAAATCATCACCTATTTCCTGATGAATATTAATTTGGTGTACTTGTTTGTGTTACACACTCTTATTATGTGTATAAATTTGACCATGTTGTGATCTAACACAGTCACAAAATGTCAGACATTTCAATTTATTCACTCAGTTGTATCAATTGGATAAACTTGATATGTTATAGAGACTAATATTTCTCATTAAGTATGTATGTGTGATCCACGGCATATTATATATCAGTGTGACATGGGGCCCTGTTACTCTCTTTTATCTCCTATGTTTAAAGGGACTGTTCACCCAAAAATGAAAATTCAGTCATTATCTACTCACCCTCATGAAGGTCGGGTTTAGTTTTGTGCTAAACACTGGTGGAGTTTCACAGGAAAACAGTGTTGCAGAATCTCTCAAACAACTGAAGTGAATGGTGACCAGTTTTCAAACATAAAACAAGACCAAAATCTAAATATATACCATACTGCTCATCTGGTGTAATCCAAGTCTCCTAAAGCCCCAACAGGACACGTTGACTAAAAAATGTTATTTACACCATGTTTTTAGCCTGAATCTTCACTGTAGATCCTTAGCTCAGAGCCACATTCACATGCACCTGCACACTGTCTGAACTGGGTGTGTATGTGTTGTGACGATGTGCAGACAGCATGTCAGTGTTTTAGGAGACTTGGATTATGCCAGACATGCAGTATGGAGGCATTTTATGTTTTTTTTTCCAGTTCTTTTTTGTGTTTGAAAACTGGTCACCTTTCCCTTCAATTGTTTGGGAGATTCTGCGGCACTGTTTTCCTGTGAAACTCCAGCAGCGTTCTGTGGACTAAAAAAACTAAACCCAACCTTCAATTGGCATGAGGGTGAGTAGATAATGACTAAATTTTCACTTTTTTGGTGAACTATCCCTTTAATGTCAATCTGCTCCAATGCTCATTCCAAAAATCTCCATTTAAAGTCTCTGGAAACCCAAATCCACAGTAGCTTTCTAACTATGTAATTTAGGTTCTCATGTACATAATAAGCATCTAAAAAGTATTAGAAATGAGTTTTAATTCAAATTTGAAATAATGTCATATGAGTTCTTGCACACTCTGCAAAGCTTTCGCAACTAGCTAGCTAACCTCTGCTTAATGAAACACTCAGCTTTGACATCATATATGCATTTTCACTACTTAAAGCCACCTCTCCAGAGGCTTTAAAAAATACATCTATTGTTGTCATAAATCATTTTGTAATTTTGCAGAATTTTTAATTTGCTAATATGAAGCCCTTTGTTCTAACACAAGATTTATTATAAATATATCTCAGTTTAGACACAAATGCAGACATACAAGCTGTAAACATAAACAATAACTGATAAGTCAATGAGAAACATTCATTTTTAATGTTTTACAATTTGTCTCTGTCTCCAGGAGTGAATGCCATATCCAAAGAGGTTACCGGACCGAATGCTATGGTTAAACATTCCCTCCTGCTGGATCGACAAGTTGAAAGTCCACCCAAGAGGCCAAAGTCTGCTGAGGGAAAGACCTCTGCCAATGAGCAGGTAAAACTTTGTAGAATATCAAAAGGAAACTGTCAATTGTGCCACAAAAGCAACAATCTTTAATGTGTTTCTGGTTTCGTTCCCAGCAGCGTCATATAAGATGTGTTCTAGCTGATCCTCAAAATTATAACGTGTTCACCTTTCCAAAGAAAATGCATTTGTAGGCTTAATTGTCTGTGGGTCCATTTAAACTGGACATCTGGCATTTCATATTCCAAATAAAATGTTACGTGTTTGGTACAGAAAGCCAATGGCTAATGAGGCAGGTTGTCCTTCAGAAGCACTAATGAAATCTAACCTTCACTGTCACTGTGGGATGAGCTAATGTGAGGATACTTATGAACTGTAAGAAGCAGAAATGCTAAGCTAAGCATTTAGCAGTTGCTGGCGCCAGCTCACTATCAAAGGGTTAAACGCAGCCCGCCATTCCCTCTCTGACAGAGCTTTTTAACATCAAGCGCAGTAGGCCAGTCTTTGTGTTCTTAAGTGGAATACCTGCACTAGCCTTAGGCCCCCACCCTGCTTCTTCCCCCCTTTTTGCATCTCTTTAAATTATATGTGTTTTTAAATTAGATTATGAAGTATTAGCTCGTCTGGTTCTGGGCCCTGCAAGGAGGGAGGACTTAGTCATTTCAGAAATGGATTCTATTAAGACAGGTGGTGGGGAGGCAGCTATGTTCAGAGTACTCCCTGTAATGAGGGCAAAGCGTAGCTAGGGAGAGTACACACCTTTGTCATCTGTAATACCCTGATTAGAAATTCTGGCCAATCGTGTTTTCTGCTAATAAAATTGCATGAGTTGAGGGACTTAAGTGAATTACATGAAACATGGTTGATCTACATTTTCGTGTTAAGGTGGGCATGGGGGTTGGTGGGGAGAGGCGAATGTGGTGGGATAAGTTGAGTGGCCAGTGAAGAATGGGAAAGCCCTATAAAAAAATGCATATTATTTTGCAGATGTACAGTTACTTTCACCCCTAATAGTGCATGAGACATGGTTCTTGCTGGTTCTTGTATATTTTGATTGAAAAAAGTGATTTCTGGCTGTTTAGTGAGGATATGTTGAATGATTACCACTAAAGAGTCCACGTTGAACACAAAGTAATTCCTGCTCCTGGATTCATTTTTACATGGCAAAGGAGTTTTTCCATGGATGTCATTTCATTATTTCTCAATTCCCAACCAGATACTTAATATACCTTTTTTGTTTCTTTTTAAGGTTCAGCAGTGTCCATATTGCAACTACAGCAGTAAAGATGCAAACCGTATGCAGCTCCATGTGATGTCCCAGCATTCCATGCAGCCAGTGATCCGCTGCCCATTGTGCCAGGATGTCCTGAGCAACAAGATTCACCTGCAGCTGCATCTCACACATCTTCACAGTGTGGCTCCTGACTGCGTGGAAAAGCTGATTTTGACTGTATGTACAAGTAGTGATTATGAATAAGATTTGTGTGTGTGTCAGCAAAAAATGTGTTTGTTTTTTTTTGCAAATTTGCTAATTCTTTTAAAATGGAAAGAAAGTGCTCAAAAAGGAAATAGTGATACTTGGCAATAATAAAAAAAAGGTTTATTGTAATTGCAGAATAATATGATAATCAGCCACTTACTTGATATGTACAAAATTATGTTTCTGTCACCTAAATGTTTCTGTTTTTAGTGTTTTTAGACCCTTAGCAGTCTTTTCCTTTTTATATACTTATTTTGAAGAGTGAACATGCAATGAAATATGGAAATTATTTTGTTAGGACTGCCAAGTCCTCCCTCTTTAGGGCAAGGGCTTACTGCAAGATTCCCATAAAACATTTCCCATGCATTACTGCACTCCCTTGAGATACTGTCATAAAGTTGATGTTGTCAACTAAGAGAAGCAAATTCTGTCCTTAAAATAAGATTTGCTCCTCAACATTTACACATATTGGACATAGAATCTACCATCTTATATTTCTTATTTTAAATTGATATAATAATGAAGAATTCTCCTCTCTTTTGGTCTTGACAGGTTGTCGGACCTGACACAGCAACACCAAATAATGTAATGCATCCTCAAACTGGACAAGACAAAAGTCTGTCTTTAATGGATTCCTCTACCTCTCTTACTGATGGGTCAGGAAAGTCTCAAGGTGAGCAGAATTTGGTACCTGGATTATTGTTTTTCTGTCTTTAATTTGTTGTCCAAGTGATAATAAAGTTAAATTTTAATATACTAATACAATTATTTAGTCAGAAAAAAGTAAATGATGCAATGCACTATACTTCAATATGTATTTTCTCCTTTTAGGAAACATCTCAAAAGATGAACTGACCACTCAAGACAAGAATGAGTTGGACCTTCAGGGTGAGGAACTCAAGCCCCCAAAGGAGGCCTCAGAGGCCCCAGGCTGGAAGAGAGCCAGTGGGTTAGGACACGATAGCAAGTCCCCTGATACCCTACAGGACCATCTCAGTGAGCTCCAAAGGCTCCAGCAGCAACAACAGCAGCTCTCAGTATCTGATCGTCATGTCTACAAATATCGTTGCAACCACTGCAGCCTGGCCTTCAAGACAATGCAGAAGCTTCAGATACATTCCCAGTACCATGCCATCAGAGCAGCCACAATGTGCAGCCTTTGCCAGCGCAGCTTCAGGACATTCCTGGCTCTCAGGAAGCACTTGGAAAATGGACACCCTGAACTTAATGAAGCTGAGGTACAGCAACTCATAGGAAATCTGCCACTGAATGGAGATATCACTGAGAGTGAGGCTAGGGCCTTGGAGGAAGCTCAGGCCTTTGAACATGACTTGGACAAAGATGATGAAATGGACCAGGAAGAGAAACCCAGTCCTACAGGAAGTGACAGTAGCTCTCTGCTTGATGACATGGGAGCAGAACCAAAACGGACCCTACCATTTAGGAAAGGGCCCAACTTTACAATGGAGAAATTTTTGGACCCTTCTCGGCCTTACAAGTGCACAGTATGTAAGGAGTCCTTCACCCAGAAGAACATCCTGCTTGTCCACTACAATTCAGTTTCCCACCTGCATAAGTTGAAGAAGGTTCTTCAAGAGGCATCAAGCCCAGTTCCACAAGAGACAAGCAACAGCATTGACAACAAACCATTCAAATGCAATATTTGCAATGTTGCCTACAGCCAAAGCTCAACACTTGAAATTCACATGAGGTCAGTACTACACCAGACCAAAGCCAGAACAGCCAAATCTGAAACAAGCAGCAGTAGCACTGGAACTAGTGGTCCAGTACCTGCCAAAAGCCCAGCCCCAAGCACACAAGGGAACAACAGCAACTCAGACACTGCTAGAAGTGGAACACCCTCTGCAAAACAAAGAAAACACTGTGGAACCCAAAGAAGCTAACAGCAGCAGCAGCAGCGCAAAACAAACAACTACTGACCATGTTTCCGCACAGGCAAGCAGCCACCAGTCAGCGCAGTCCTCAGCCCAACTACAAATGCAGCTTCAACATGAACTCCAGCAACAGGCTGCCTTCTTTCAGCCTCAGTTCCTTAATCCAGCTTTCTTCCCCCATTTTCCAATGACTCCAGAAGCACTGCTGCAATTCCAACAGCCACAGTTCCTCTTCCCCTTCTACATCCCAGGAGCAGAATTCAACCTTAGCCCAGAACTTGCGCTGCACTCAGCAGCAGCTTTTGGAATGCCTGGCCTTACTGGGTCATTCCTGGAGGACCTAAAGCAGCAGATGCAACAACAACATCAGCTGCAACAGGCTCAAGCCCAGCAACAGGCTCAGCAGCAGCAACAGCAGCAAGCCTCTCAGACACAGTCACAAATTCAGCAACAGAAAAACCAGCAACTGCAGAACCACAAAACCAAAATGGAGTGCAGCACTGTGTCAGTTTCAGAAATTCAGATGTCAAGAGAGGCAGAGGACCACCTAGAAAAACAAGAAAACAGAGCAAAGATGGAAAATGCAGGTGAAGCATTAAGTGATGGAGGAAAAGACAACAAAGATCCTAAAAAGTCAAAGTTCCCAGAGCCATTGATTCCTCCTCCACGTATTGTGTCAGGAGCAAGGGGTAATGCAGCCAAAGCACTGCTGGAGAACTTTGGATTTGAACTGGTCATCCAGTACAATGAAAACAGACAAAAGAACCAAAAGAAAAACAAAGATGGAGTTGAACAAACGGAAATGAACACTGATAAGCTTGAGTGTGGGATGTGTGGAAAACTCTTCTCCAATATGCTTATTCTCAAAAGTCACCAGGAACATGTGCATAGTCACTTTTTCCCATATGTGGAGCTGGAAAAGTTTGCCCAACAGTACAGAGAGGCCTATGACAAACTCTATCCAATAAACCCTGCCTCACCTGAGACTCCTCCTCCACCACCACCACCACCTCCCCCTCCACCGCCTCCTGCTCCAGCCCCAGTTACAGCTCCTCAGCCTCCATCAACATCAATGAGCAAGCCCCAAACCCCAGTACCCTCACCAGTTCCTGTCTCCCATCAGCCCCCACACCCACATACGCCAACACACCAACACCAACCCTCTCACCAGGCACCACCACCTCAGCCACCACCCCCTCCTCCACCGCCTACTGCCCCTCCTGCACCTCCCCAAGTGCAGCTCCCTGTTCCCTTGGATTTGCCCCTTTTTCCACCTCTAATGATGCAGTCTGTCCAGCACCCAGGCCTTCCCCCTCAGCTGGCCCTCCAGCTGCCCACTATGGACTCTCTTTCCACAGACCTTACGCAGCTCTGCCAGCAACAGTTGGGTCTTGATCCAAACTTCCTCCGCCAGTCCCAGTTTAAGCGACCACGCACCCGTATCACAGATGACCAGCTTAAGATTCTCCGTGCCAACTTTGACATCAACAATTCCCCCAATGAAGAGCAAATTCAGGAGATGTCAGAGAAGTCTGGCTTGCCCCAAAAAGTCATAAAGCACTGGTTCCGTAACACTCTCTTCAAAGAGAGGCAGCGGAGTAAAGACTCTCCCTATAATTTTAATATTCCTCCCATTACTACCTTGGAAGATATTCGAATGGAACCCCAGCTCAGCACCCATGAATACTACAGAACTGACTCATCCATCAACAAGAGGTCCTCCAGGACCAGATTTACTGATTACCAGTTGAGGATACTTCAAGATTTCTTTGACACTAATGCCTATCCAAAGGATGATGAGATTGAGCAGCTTTCAACTGTGCTCAACCTACCAACCAGGGTCATTGTGGTATGGTTCCAGAACGCCCGCCAGAAAGCTCGCAAGAGCTATGAAAACCAGGCAGATTCCAAAGACAATGAGAAAAAGGAGCTGACTAATGAGCGATACATCAGAACCAGCAACATGCAGTACCAGTGTAAAAAGTGCAACATCGTGTTCCCACGCATCTTTGACCTTATCACTCACCAGAAAAAACTATGTTATAAGGATGAAGATGAGGAAGGTAATGAGGACAACTGTGAGGAATACACAGATGATGCTGAGCAAGGTTCAGCTAAGATTTCCCAATTCCCGCTGGAGCTACCCAGACAGTCCCAAGGAACTGCCACCAGTTCTGGTTCAAGCTCCCCTGTGATGGCCTCTCCTCGTGCCAGCATGGGAAAAACTTCCCCAAAGCCAGACGTTGCCCCTGAAACTGAACCCAAACAAACTGAGACTGCCTCCTCGCCAGTTATCAAGACATTACCAGAACCCAGACCATCTAAGGCCTGCACACCTCAGCCACCTCCTCAGAAAGCTCCCCAGCCACAAATGTCAAGACCCCATTCCCAGCCACAGGCAGCTGCAGTGCCCTCAAGTCCACTTTCCCTGGCCCTTTCCTCACTCACTAACAGCCTCCCCCACCAGATGCTTCAGTACCAGTGTGACCAGTGTAAGATTGCATTCCCCACTGTGGAGCTATGGCAGGAGCACCAGCACATGCATTTTCTGGCTGCCCAAAACCAATTCCTTCACTCTCAGTTCCTTGAAAGACCCATTGATATGCCCTATATGATATTTGACCCCAACAACCCCCTAATGGCTAGCCAGCTCTTATCTGGTGGGCTCTCCCAAATCCCCTCTCAGGGTAGCTCTGGTTTGGCCTCTGCCGCAGGCTCTGGAGCAATGAAGAGAAAACTGGATGACAAGGATGAAGGTGCTAACGATAAAGATGGTGGAAACAGTAGTGAAGAGCAACACAGAGATAAACGTTTGAGAACCACCATCACACCAGAACAACTGGAGATTCTCTATGACAAATACCTACTTGACTCTAACCCAACGAGGAAGATGTTGGACCACATTGCACGAGAGGTTGGCTTGAAAAAGAGAGTTGTGCAAGTTTGGTTCCAAAACACCCGTGCAAGAGAGAGAAAAGGGCAGTTTAGGGCTATAGGGCCATCCCAGTCCCACAAGAAATGCCCCTTTTGTAGAGCACTGTTCAAGGCTAAATCTGCTCTAGATAGCCACATACGATCTAGACACTGGCATGAGGCTAAGCAGGCAGGCTTTAGCTTGCCACCAAGCCCAATGATGAATCAAGACAATGAAAGAGGTGAAAGCCCAAATAAGTATCATTTCTTTGACTACCCACAGCTGCCTACTAAGACTGAGCCAAATGAGTACGAGCTGCCTGCTGCATCCTCAACTCCAGTCAAACCATCCGAGGCACAAGTAAAAAACTTCTTAAGCCCTTCATCCTTAAAAGCTGAAAACTGTGATGAAACTGAAGGGCCTAATATTAATTCAGCAGAAGCCTCATCTTATGATCTCAGTAAAATGGACTTTGATGAGACATCATCAATTAATACAGCCATTAGCGATGCTACAACTGGAGATGAGGGTAATAACAATGAGGTTGAGAGCTTCACAGCCAACGGAGGGGACAAGCTGAGTGACAACAAGAGTGGCCTGGCATCAAATTCTGATGGTGTCAGTGAAAGGTTCCAATTCAGCATGGTGAGCCCTGCCCTCAGCTTCTCTGGAAAGGACTGTGACTCTTACATTAGCTCCAGAGATGATGAAATGGATGAAAACAATGACAGGAGTGAATCATCAAGCCTCGCTGATCCCAGTTCCCCCAGTCCCTTTGGGGCAGGAAACCCCTTCAGCAAATCCGGGAAAGGCAGCAATGCTGGGGATAGGCCAGGCCACAAACGATTCAGGACCCAGATGAGTAATCTGCAACTTAAAGTCCTCAAAGCCTGTTTTAGTGACTACCGCACTCCTACAATGCAAGAGTGTGAGATGCTGGGCAATGAGATTGGACTCCCCAAGCGAGTTGTCCAGGTGTGGTTCCAGAATGCCCGTGCTAAAGAAAAGAAATTCAAGATTAACATTGGAAAGCCATTCATGATAAGTCAAGGCTCACCAGAGGGGCCCAGACCTGAGTGTACTTTGTGTGGTGTGAAGTACACTGCCCGGATGTCCGTCAGAGACCACATCTTCTCCAAACAGCACATCACCAAAGTGCAAGAAACCCTGGGAAACCAGGTAGATAGAGAAAAGGACTACCTAGCACCAACCACTGTCCGTCAGCTGATGGCCCAGCAAGAGCTGGACCGCATGAAGAAAGCTGGTGAGGGACTCAGCCTGCCTGGCCAGCAGCAACAGACTGCAGTGGACAACAATAATGCACTTCATGGCCTCAGCCTACCCTCAGGCTACCCAGGGTTATCTGGCCTTCCGCCAGTGCTACTTCCTGGGGTCAATGGGCCATCATCACTTCCTGTTTTCCCACCCAACACACCTGGTGAGTTAGTATGACAGTGAAAAAAGTTAAATAGACTAGAAGCTTTATGAACTGAGCTTTATCATGCACTATTTTATTCTACTATACTACTGTTTATTCTGTATCACAGTGGTGTTTGTCAAAAGTCTTATTTTTTAAAACTATTTTAAAAATGGTGGGAGTTAGTGCATGCATAATGTCATCATCAGAGTTGAAATGCTAATTGATAATTCAGAGATTTTTTACAACAAATGTGTCTATATCATGACTTTTGTTTGTGTTGTTTGTTTTTCCCCTTACTGTAGGTTTGGTATATTTATATTATAATATATTGGCAGATTGAAATTATCATAAAGCGCATGTGACAGTTTTGATCCATAACAAAATCTTTACAAGTCTCAGCCAGTGACAAATTAAGCATCTTTATCTTGTCATGCAAACTAATTTCCATAGTGATTTGGGGTTGAATATTTAAATATTGAATATTTCCATATTTATATACCACTGTATTTCAGCTTTAGCGTCTCCCGGTGCTGGCATGCTTGGGTTCCCTACACCAGCCACCCCCTCTCCTGCCATGTCTCTCAGCACTACCCCAACCAAGACTCTTCTGCAGACTCCTCCTCCTCCTCCTCCACCTCCTCCTCCTCCTCCTGTTCCCTCCACACCTTTGGCAGCAGTAAATCATACAGAGCAGCAAGCTAAAGAGAGAGAGAGAGACAGCAGCAAGAAACCAGGGGATAAGCCACCTCAGATGAAGGTGAAGGAACGAGAGAATGAGAGCGGCTCACGCCCTGAGACCCCCAGCATGGCCAAGAAAAGGGAGAAACCATGTCCAGCTCCAGGGAAACCAGGAAGCGAGACTCCGCTGGACGCCACGCAGCTCCAGGCACTTCAGAATGCTCTTGCTACAGGTGATCCCAGCTCTTTCCTGGGAGGGCAGTTCCTGCCATACTTTATACCTGGATTTCCCAACTGCTTCTCCCCCCAGCTTCCTCGAGGGGTCCAAACAGGGGGCTACTTCCCACCACTGTGTGGAATGGAGAGCCTGTTTCCATACGGCCCAGCAGCAGTCCCACAAGCTGCCATGGCTGCTGGCCTCTCCCCAACCGCTCTCCTGCAGCAGTACCAGCAGTCTCTCCAGGATTCACTGCAGAAGCAACAACAACAGCAGCAGAAACAACTTGAGCAGCAGCAGAAACAACAGCAGCAGCAGCAGCAGCAGCAGAAACCAACCCCTGTGAAGACACCCCAGAGCATACAGAGCACCACCAACTCCTTCAAACCAAAAGAAGCTATAGATGCTAAGGATGACACCAACAAAGGCTCTTCAACAGAAAGCACAAAAGAAGAACCGAAAACAGATACCAAAAGTACCATGGATTTTCCAGACGCTTTTATTGTACCGTCCGTCAAGCATGAGTTTATATGCAGGAAGTGCCAGATGATTTTTGCTGATGAAGATTCAGTGGTGCGTCATCAGAAGTCCTTCTGTTACTTCGGACATCCTTTTACTGACCCGCAAGAGACAGTGCTTCGAAAGGCAGTGAGCAACTACACTTGTGTTGCCTGCAATGTGGTTGTTAACGGGAATGAAGCACTTGGCCAACACCTTCAGTCGAGCTTGCACAAAGAGAAAACAATCAAACAAGCAATGAGAAATGCCAAAGAGCATACTAGATTATTACCTCACTCTGTCTGCTCCCCTACTCCTAACACCACATCTACCTCGCAGTCTGCAGCTTTTTCTAATAACACCTTTCCTCATCTCTCTCACTTGTCCATGAAGTCCTGGCCAAATGTCCTGTTCCAGGCCACCACAGCCCGGAAAGCTGCTTCCTCCTCCCCGTCTGCCTCTCCTCCTCCCCCCCTCTCCTCACCTTCAACGGTTACCTCAACTTCCTGCAGCACCTCAGGGGTTCCAACCTCACTACCCACCGAGAGTTGTTCAGATGAGTCTGACAATGAGCTAAGCCAGAAGCTGGATGACTTAGATAACGCGTTGGAAGTCAAGGCTAAGGCGGCCTCTGGCCTAGACGCGAGCTTCAGTAGTATCAGAATGGATATGTTCAGTGTGTAGGAGTGACAAAAGGATCCCTTGCTTAAAGAAAAAAATAAGACTTTTTAAACTGCAGTTCCAAAGTTTCTCTTAACCCAAAAAATTACAGTACCAAATGATTGACTCAGGATTGTTTTTCCCATATTGATATGCTGGCAAGATATTGATTGATTTTTGTTATGGACAGAACTGTTGCAGATGCTTGACTGAGCTTATATTGTATACAAAAACATGGAGTAGGAAAAAATCCCACAGGCTCCCTTGGGGGGGCTTGTTTCAAGCCAAAAACTCTCACGATAGCAAATTGCACCTCAGCTGGATTGTTTTCCAAATGCTAGCATGTACTGTATGGGATGACGATCCAGAACCCTCAAAGAGAATCTCTCTTAGTTTAGATAGGTGTAATTCAGTAGCTTTAAATTCTCAGGTCAGAACATAACATTTCTCATTTGTTAAAGCAGCAACAAGCCTGGGTACACTTGGCTTATAACCAAAACATGTCAAGCTTTATCGGACGCATTTCCTTGATGTGTATAGAGTACCAAGAGACAAATATTACTGTTACAGTGGACGATGTGCATATCCTTTTAGTTTTGCCCTACAAAGACAGTATGGTTTTGCCACTGAGGGAATTTAGAATGGTGAAGTAAATGTGTATGATGCCCCTGTGTTTGCCAGTTTGTATTACAACAAGCTGTATCTATTTCCCACCCCCTTTTTTCTTGTAGTATATACTAATCTGTGCCAACTCTTACCCTCTCACTTTTACCTCTGCTCACACCCTTTTCTGAAGAGGTAATAACTCTAGTTTTGATAGACTCTCTCGGATTATGTGAATATAACATTTTTCATTTGTGAATTGCTGTACTGTTACGGTACCTGCTTGTGTCTGGACTATAGTGCACTTATTTTGTTTTTATTTGTCTTTTTATTATTTGATTAGGCCATTTGTTAATTTAATAGATTTTTTTCTGTTTGTATGTATGTATGTTTGTGTTTTAATTATTATTTGTGTCTATTGCAGCAGCATATTGGTCCATATTTGTTACAGGATTGATGCCTAACAATCTAGAGACCTATTTAACAATTGGTGCATCCATGAAAGCAGTACTGTATACTTGAAACTGTTAAGGTACAAGTTGGTCACAATGTTAAAAAAGGTATGATCATTTGCTATACGTTTGCAAATATGCTGCTTTAAAAGGGGGACAACAGCATTTTTGTTGTATATTAAAACATTTTCATGTACTTGTAGGACTTAAAACAGTGTTACACCAATACGCAGCCATTTAGTGCGTAGGTTGACGTCCTCCCATCAGTTCTCTGGGCACTTCTGATGATCTACAGTTAAAGTCGACATTTTAATTTTCCACATTTAGTGATTTCAACATTGCAAAGTATTACCTTACAAAGTTTTGCTGCTACTGTGTAATGTTATTTTGCTTGCCATAAATTCTCTCAACTTTCTACCAGACATAATACTGATCCATTAATTGCTTTGCTTTGCTATTTTTTATTTTATATTATTTTGTTATTTTGCTGTGGAACTAAGAATGTGAAAGCTGTCAAAGGGTGTTCAATTTTTTACGAATCACTTTCTAGTTTGGTAATTGAAACCAATGTGATTCATTCCAAAGTAACAGAAGGCTATTTGTATGAAAGAAAAAGGCTTGTGAACAAAGAAAGCTAAGCTGTTGTACATATTCGTAGTTGGCTGTGCATGGTACAAATTTATTAATATGAAGAAATGCAAAAATGTATTGCTTTTGGTATTTCCTATTCTGAGATGAGCAAGTAGCATGTAATGCAACTGTTTGACAGGTTAAATCAAATCATGCTTAGTTATTGTTTCAAACAATGAAATCAAGTAACATTTCCTCTTATGTTTTATTATTGTAAAGGTGTTTTTTTTTTTCAAAGTTTTAAAGCAAAATGTCAGTTTTTAATTTTCTGCGTGAGCTTTTTAAATGTCATTATTTGGATTTTTAGTATTTTAACATTTACTTTAATCCTGAAGACACTTTTCGATTGTGTTTCATAAGAGACATCCTGGCCTCCCAAGGTGCAATTCTGCCATTGTACAAACATGAGCGACTGTCCTGATTCCAAAGGCTTTCACAACTCTGGCTTTTTGCCTTTCCCCACTCTGTGGCTCAGCATTATAAGACTGAACTGTCAGCTAGCATCATGTGCTAAGATGCTAGCATCAGACAGGACGCTTTCCACACCAAGGACTGGTAAAAGCTAACAAACCAACAAAAAGGATGGTCCAACAATATAACTGTACATAGATATTGCAACTGCACAGCAGCCAAAAAGAAAAAAAAAAGAACTTTTTAAAAAAAAATGGATGGATTGTGTCATGCTTATGGGGACAGCCTTCAAAAGGTTGAAATTGGAATTGTTCTTCTGGATGTCAAAGGGATTTTCATGGCGCAATCATATCCTACACA
Organism: Lutjanus argentimaculatus; assembly: GCA_034769285.1. Taxonomy (NCBI): domain Eukaryota; kingdom Metazoa; phylum Chordata; class Actinopteri; order Lutjaniformes; family Lutjanidae; genus Lutjanus; species Lutjanus argentimaculatus. The sequence continues at coordinate 21,607,473 of JAWZSL010000009.1, read as the reverse complement.
ATATGTACTCTTCAACATCTGGGTTACATAGGAAATGCACCCTGAGGTTTTAATAAGAAGAAGCCCCTATGGCTAAAACTTTAAATAAACTAAACCAAAAATGTTATTGATGTTTTATATATAGAGAGTAGTCGCATTAGTTTTTGTTACTGTACTGTTTGAGGTCTCAACTGTACCGTATCACGGTAATAACATGGTTTTGAAACCTTTTTTTTATTTTGTCACAGACCTGTTGTCATAGTTGAAATGACGTTTATTGTAGATGGTATTTGAACAACTTCTGGAAATAGTTCATCAAGTATGTTTGTTGCTCATTGTTGTGATACATTAAAAACTGTATCTGCAAACCAGTTTGGTCTCATCAAATATTATTTATTACAGTTCACTCTGTCATTTTCTAACGTTCTTATCATGAAGTTTGATTGGCTTGTCTTTCACACACCTGATTCATAGATTTTTGCATTTGCCTCAAAGTTATACACAAATAATTATAATCTCATGTTGTTATCAGTCATCAAGCACGAAATATTTAAAATCTCTGTGTCCATAAATGTTCTCTTTATGTCATTATTAGAGCTGCAACTAATGATTATTTCCATTATCAAATAATCTGTCTTATTTTCTCGATTAATTGATTAGTTGTTTGGTCCATAAAATTGATCACTGTCTCCACAACCCCAAGATGACGTCCTCAAATGTCTTGTTTTGTCCATAACCCAAAGATACTCAGTTTAATGTCATATAGGACTAAATAAACAAGAAAATATTTGCATTTCAGAAGATGAAATCTGTGAATTTGGACCTTTTTTCCTCAAAAAAGCACAAAGTGATTAATTGATTAACAAAGTAGTTGCTGATTAATTAATAGTTGACAACTAATCAATTAAAAGACTACTTGTTGCAGCTCTAGTCATTATATTACAATTTGGTATATTTATATATTGTGTATCCTGTCATATTATTTTACAAAGTTATATTATGATTTGATTGGCATATGTTTAAATATTCTGACACTGTACATAGAATGTATAGGTGTTTCAACCACTGTAAATAACAGTTTTATTAGTGTCTGAAATTGTCAATGCAGCGCTAGATAAGTGAGCATTTTAAACTTTAGTAAATATATTTAGCAATTTTGTTTTTTTTAAAAGGACCAGTGTGTAGGATTTAGGGCATCAAGCAGTAAGCTTGAAGATTGCAAACCTTGCATCTCACCCTCCCCTTCCAAGCAAAATTCTTGCAAAAGCAAAAGGCCGTACATAGAACCAGTGTTTTCCATGTTGGGATACTGTAGAAAAATGACGGTGCAACAGAGTCGGCTCTGTGGAAGATGACCCACACCCTCTGTAGATAACAAGTCATTCTAAGGTAACGAAAACATGATGATTCTTATTTTCAGGTGACTATACAAAACATACTTCTGAATATTATACATGCCATGTTCTGCCAATAAATCTTACACCCTGGACCTTTAGATGTAGTTTCCATATGACACTTTAAATTAAGGCACATCTTTTGCCAAAACTGTCAAGTATTTATGTCATTACTGGTAACAAAATATGTATTGTGTCGACACCCCTGTAATAATTGTCATTCCAGTCCCTGACAGGCTAAAATTCTAAATCATATAATGGGTATTTCCCGTCATTATGCTATTTGTGGTAATCTGACTCTAAGCAGATGCAGGGGATTATGTTTGGAAGTGTCTGCTAATCTGGATCTGATCAGGTGCAGCTCTAGACCCCTCCCATTAAAAAGGGAAAAGTCCACAATAATATATCATAACCATGGAAAACAGATGTACAGCCACAGCAGAGAGCAGAGAACATGTTATTGCCTTAAACTGGTCAGGTTGATCATCTTATTACAGGTATGTAAACTGAAGCAAAGCACCACATTTTAAACATAGATTTTTCACCCTATAGATAGATGAGAAATCGTGTTTTGTGCTGCTGACTTTAACACTGCTTTTAAAATTCTATTAAGAAGCAAAATGCACGCCTGTGTGAGACAGAAGGGTGACGTTTTAGATCTGAGGTCAACAGATGCTGTCACATTAAAAATTGCACCTCAGGAACACCTCGACACAATACATCACACCCTGCCAGCGAGACGTGTCCGCCACCAGTGTCAGGGTCACGGAGAGAAAGCCGACATTCACAAGTCGTTAAATCCACCTAATGAAATTTCACAAGGGCAGCAAAAATGAAGGGGAAGATGAGGATCTTTTCACTTGGGCAGAATCGGCTGTGGCCTTTATTGTTTCGCTTAACACACTTCAGCGTGCAGAGAAACAGCCGCGACATGTAAAAGCCTCAAAAACAGCTTTTTTCTCCCCCCTTCTGACTTCACCCCTCGCCCTTGACGAATGTGCTCGGCTCACAGGGTGCAACTGTTCTGCTGAATGGCCCTTTCCTGTTGCTCACCCTTAAAGCGCAGGCGGTTGCCGAGGTAGGGCTCCCCCCCGCCATATTATGGGATTGAATTGCGTTTGACCTTTGTGGAGAACAATGGCTGAAGGCCTTTCAATTTTTTGGCCTTCTCAGCGCCTAGAAGAAGGACCTCTTTACTCTGTTTTCACTGTGGTCTGCCAGTAATTCACAAGCGGGATGACAACGTGATCTGTGCACAGTAAATGCGTGTGTGTGTGTGTTTATGTACACAACGGTATACACAAGTGAATTATTGGCCAGTTCTGATGTATATCTCCTGAAATTACCGTTTATAGGTCAAACAAAATAAAAACCTTAAAAAAGAAACACTTTGATGTGACTGTATTTTGGGGGCCACCCAATTTTGCTACCTAACTGCACTGTCCTAGAATAAAAAGACCCTCTGAAGAGAAGAGTAGTTCATAGCAGTTCAGACACAGCTTTTGCTAAAGAGGCCGCAGCAGTGAGCGGTCTTGCCCTGAATACACGATAAAAGGTTTACTGTAAATTCTAAATGCCGTTTTCTGCAACCCATACATCACTCATGACCATTAGGTTCCACCCTCACTGCACAGTGCACCCTTCCAGCCACAGCTTTCCAGATGATACAGTACAGAGGCTGCAGTTCAGGCAGATCTGCCTTTGAATAGCCTGCAGCCAATGGATTTTCTCTGGATAATACAATGTTTGGGACAGAGAGGCAGGGATTAGTCCAGACGGATACATCCACCACCCCCCACATGCCCAATCTAATTAGACTGGAATCAGTTTAAGATGAAAGCAAGCCCTAGCATCACCGCACTAAATACTGGAATTAGTATTCCCCGCATGGGAATTTAATGACGGAGACTGAAAATCCAATCACATTCACTCCCAGTTTAGCCCCTCATGCATTGGGCCTGGACAATGACGAAATGAAAGAACAACAACAATGATTTGTCTGTCAATAGATATTGACCAACATCACATCTGAGGCCACTCGCGTATTGGCGTTACTATGTTGTCATCATTTAACGAGGATAAACAGCTCATAATCAGATATTTAGACAGTCTGTTTCTGACGTAAACCTTTGTCACATCCAGACTCTTTCAGGGGCCGTGAATAAAAACAGGAGTACTCGCTTAGAAATAAGGGTTCTAAAAACGGTTCTTCCTGAAGGGCTGAGGTTCTACCCAGAACAACTTGCTTCTGAGGAATCCCTTTTTAAAGGGTTTGTCAAGGGTTCTTTGTAGGGTTCCTCTAATAACACTTAGATAGAGTTCTTTAAGGATTGCTCAGGTCCTTAAAGAACTCTTGTTGAGGGTTTGTCAAGGATTTCTTGTGCCATAATATAAGAGGGTTCTTGGTAGAACCCAGCCAGGGGGTTCTAGACAAAACCCTTAAACCCATAAAAGATTTCTCTGTAGAACCCCCTGGGTGGCTTCTAGACAAAGCCCTTGGAATATAAAAGGTTCTCAGTAGAACCCTATAGTGCATTCTTGTAAGCACTCTTAGAAGGTGGGAAGGTTCTGGATACATGCCTAGAAAGGGTTCGGGGTAGAGCCATTACACCATAGATGGGTTCTCTGTAGAACTCCTGAGTGTTTTCTCCATAGCATCCTCAGCATATAAAATGGTTCTAAGCAGATCCTCATGGGTGGGTTCTATTTAAAATCCTTAGAACATTTTTATACTCCAAGGATTTAAAATTCTTCTTCTGTATCTAACCCCCAGAGAGAGAGGGTAGAACATCTCATAGGGGGTTCCGAGTACAACCTTTCACAGATGGTTCTAGATATAACCCTTTATGTTTGGTCTATGTAGAACTCTGAAAGGGTTTCAAGTGGAACCTCCTCAAAATATTCTACTGGGAACCAAAAAGGATTCTTCTATGGGGACAAGTCAATGAACCCTTTGTGTGTCTAGTTAGAACCTTTATTTCTGAGTGTAGGAATGAGGGCAAAGCATTTTTGAAGACAAACACACTCATAGTCTTGTGTGTCTGTTTATTTATAATACTTTGAAGTATGTGCAGATACACCCATGCTTCACTCCTCTCTGTTGTGTTTTGGCCCTCCAAAAAAGTTAACCTGATTTGTGGAAAAAGAGGGACTTTGCTTGTCCTCGATCATTTGTTCTTCTAACTTAGAAGGCTGCATTTGCACACAGAATCCTTTAACAGCGATTGGTGAAGTTAGTTATTCATCAGCTCCTTACATCAAAGCCCTGATTGCTGCATAGGAATTGAAACTGTCAAATTATTGCTATCAGGCAGACAGCATCAGATCCTTTTTAGTTTCTATTATCTTACAGACTTTGAGCCCACATTCGCTGATAAAACAGAACACATTTTGCAGCACACATTCATATGAAACATCCTCACAGTCTCTTGACTTTATCTTGCCCTTATTATTATTATTTCCCTATCTAAGTATATGCAGTCAAGGGAACTCTATTTTAAAACTGCTAAAATGCGAGCCATATTTCAGCGTCAGGTTGGTGATTAACTGCACAGACCGGAAATAACTCCGGCACCTGGGCTCCATCCGCCACACAATATCTCCTACACCTGCGATTCATCCACCAAAGTATTACACCTGAGAAATCAGGAAACCATTGTCCCCCGTGCACAAATACTCAACATGAAATCTTATTATTTATTGCTGGCTGTATTTGGAGATGTGCACCAAAACAGAACCTGTTGTTTTTCTGCTAACAGGTGTAATGCAACTTTCCAACTCAGCCAGCAACTGATTCTGCAAAACTTTGCTACTTTTTACCCCCAGGAGGAAATTCAGTGTGCTTTTTTAGCAAATGAGGAGATAAATTTTGTTTGCGCAGTTGGCAGCACTGCATCAGTGGGGAAGAGGACACAGCATTAGGCAACAAAAGGCACAATACTTGTTATGATGCATCCTTTAAGATGGAAATAAACATTAACAGCATTTTTCTCTGGATTTACCCAGGTGTCAACAAAGGCCACACAGAAACTAACATATGAAAAAGGCAATCTAATTTTTTTTTATATATATCTTTCTTTTGGCCTTCCTGCTTTTAGTGTTTACTGCTGCAATACCTCATTTCTGAGGTACAAAAGGAAAGAAAGAAGGTGAGGAAAATGGAGGGGGCAGGAGTACACCTGCCTTATTATTGCCTTGTGGATGAAGGATACAATCACTGCTGGCATTTCTACAAGACACACAGCCAACTAACACGTATTTTAAAGTGAAAGAGGAGGAGGAGGAGGTGTGAGGGAGAAAGGGAGGCAGGCCCGAGAGAAAAAGGAAAAAGAGACGCAGACAGACGGGCCAACAGGCTGACAGAGACTGAGTGTCAGGGACAGAGAGAAAGAGAAAAGGAAAGAAAGAAAGAAAGTAGGTGATATAGACAGCAAAATGAGCAAGTGATAGAAGTGAAGTGAGAGTGAGAGGCAGGAGAGAAAGAAAAAGGAGGGGCGACCTGAGAGAAATCAAACATGGGCTCTGTGCAACAGAGGTACGTCGGCAAACGAGCATGTTATGGCAGCCCGCTGGGACTTCCCCGGCAGATCGTTTGTGCTGTTTCCCAATCTGTTCTGAGGAGCGGCACAGCCCCACATGGGGACGTGTGAAGGCGTCAAGATGGGATTGCTTAAGACAGATGAAACAAGGTGTTTTTTGATGCCATCTCGAGCGGACAAAAGCCTGATTTCCTGTTTTGCCTGTGACACAAAGGGTGCTGTGTAGTTTGTTGAACAGTTCAAGGCTTTTTGTTGTCAGGGCTGTAAATAACTAAACACACGAGAGGTGAAGTTACAGAGGTTCTGGATCCACATGCCAAAAACTGAAAAATATGTGGCACATTTTCCTTTTTTTTTTGGCATTTATAATGCCTAACACCTGTAACAAACAAACAGCATTACAGTTCTCTCTGTTTCACTTCATTTTACAGTACACTAATAAGACTAACAAGCTGTACTTTGAATCAAATTAGACAAAAACTAGAAATAATATGTTCCTTAATAGTCAGCAAAAACTGGAAAATAATATGTGGTTGCCAAGGCCGATGCTTTTAAAACGGGGAAGTAGCAAATATGTGATTTCACTTCAGTTTACAGTATAATGCACTTCTGTTGTAATGTGTCCCTATTTACCATCTAGTTAAGTCTAATAAGGGTCTGATAAAGAGTCTAAAACTTACTAATAAAGAAGATATTTGTACTTATTATCTAATTTGATACAAAGTACGGCTTGTTATGTCTTATTAGTGAACCATTTGATGTATGATGTCTAATTAGGGTATAGCTGTGTTTGTTTACTGTCTAATAAAGAACATATGATTTCTAGTTCTTGTCTAATTTGATACAAAGTACAGCTTGTTATGTTTTATTAATGTACTGCAAAATGCAACCATTGTCTCATCAGTTCCTTACATATTTTCCTTCAGTGTGAAAACAACCTGTAAAGTGAATATCCTGGCACACACCCATTTAACTCTGGACAGCCGCGGCTTTCTTTACATTCACAGGACCCCTGGAACAATACCATAGTAACAGAGATCAAAGTGTCAGGCTGCGTAATATTGCTTTACATTTTAAAGGGCGCTGAGCAGCCGGCTAAGGTTTTACAAGGCGTGCTGAGTCGTTGGGGAAATAAGGGAGCAATGGAGGAGGGAATGAAGGAATTTTAGGGGTGATGGGATATGTCTCACTCTTTGTTCACGTACACACACACACACACACACACACACGCTCCCAAACTGAAATCATACCATGTGCAGCGGAAGAGCAGGCAGTGAGGAAATAGAAGCTAAATATAAAGTGACACACTGCATTCCCCAGGTCATTCGCAGGCCCTGCACCAAATCACAATGCTCCACAGCTCGTCGTTTATCACACACACAAGCCTCACAGAGAGAAAATTATAAAGCAGCCACATAAGCATGCCTTGTAATTTATAGAATCACTGATGAAGGGATGAGGAGAAGCATTGACATCAAATTGGCTCAGATGCTGGGCATTCTTACGGTCCTCTTTGCGCATCAACTCAGCATCCTGGCAGGGACATTTGTAACAAAAAGCTTTTTTAATGTTTAAATGAAAATTTTAATGAGGCCCTGTGTTGCTTTTCCTTTCGAGTCTTTAAGAGCCCTCTAAATCATTAAAACTTGCTCTTTCTTTGATTTCAAGGTCATTTGAAGAAATAAGGCAGCCTTAAGTGGCCCTCGGACCAAAAGTGGCCTATATGCCAAAGACCGCAAATGAATGTAGCCTAATGCTTTTTAATTTGCATTCATCTTTAAAAACACAGAAGAGCCATCTCTAAGTTATAATAGGCTGAGATGGCAGTTGGAGGCCCTCTAGTCATTAGTAGCAATGCAGCTCCTCTAAAATGAAGGCCTTTCTCATCTTGTTTTAACTTAAGCCCATTACTACAAAGATACATTAGGCTGCTGTCCATCGCCTATTTGTCTGCATACAATATATTCCCGTCTGGCTATGTCTGTGCTCGTGCATGGATTCACCTCCTTTTTCCTTCCCATGAGCGCATAAAACACATGCAACGCGGCTATTCAGCAGCAAACACATGCATGAAAACAAAAGATGCCAGAGACGGGGGCCTTAGGAGGAGACGACATGCATTGTTTGTTTAATCACGTGTTATGAGATGACTCTGTAATTATGTTGTCATCTGCCCGCTTCAACACAGCAAAAACTGGGCCGCCACAGCATGCCTTGCTCCTCGCTCATAATTCCACACTTCAAGCTTTAACGGTCAAAAGCGAGAAAATGTCGCTTTTTTTTTCTTCCAGTCTTTCATCTTTATTCCTTTTTCCTATTACAAACACCGCTGTAGAGACTGAAACTGTGGCTCTTTTTTTTGGAGCAATCACATAAAGCCTGTTTGACAGGCTCTATGTGTCAACTCCTACTGCATATGAGTGTAGGGCAACAGATTTTATGTACTGTATTGAACTGATGAGACAGCAAATAACAGTGTGTCCTATTAAACACAGCAAGACGGGTCTTTCTTACTTTCTCTTATTCTCTCCATCCTTCCCTTTCAATTTTCATCCATGCTTCCTTCCCTCCTCTGTTCCATTTCCTCACAATTCTTTTTCCTCCTTCTTTATCTTCCTCTAGTCTGTGTATATGTGTGTGTGTGTGTGTTTTCCCCCTTTTCTCTCCCTGTGCGAGGATAGGTGGTGTGTGTCTGTGAAAAACTGAACATCTCCAGTGAAATTGGTTTTCTGTGGAGAAACTGATGGATCACTCTGTGTTCTTGACAGGAGTAGGGGATTGTTTATGCCATACGGACAAATACATGTATACACACATACACACACGCGCACACACACACACACACACACACCACACACACACATCCACACACACACACACACACACACACACACACACACCACACACACACACAATATGCAGGGGTGAGAGGACAAGGGGATTGTTTATGCTGAAGCAGAATTATTTTTTATGAGCTGTAGATTGCTGTTTATGGGAAAATACACTTTTAAGCTGCGAGAGATGTAATCTAGATTGTAGCATTCCCAACAATGAATTATGGTTTTGGAGGCAACAGCTGCTGCTGCAGCCTTCCCTCTCAACCTCCATTTCTTCAGCACACACACACACACACACACAAAAACACACAGATTAGTAGCAAAATGTTGCTGCTTTTAAAAACAAATGACTTCATATGCCTGGCAAATCAGCCACATCCATACACACACACAGATCACAAACATCTGTGAACTAGTAAATGGCGTTGACATGCAGCTGATCTGCATTTGTAAATTTTCCTGCTATGACACACAAGCAGAAAAAGAAACACTTCACAATTAGGGTACAAATCACATACTTCTAGGTAGAATCAGTAGGATTTGTCAGTTGTTGTCTGTAAACCCACCAAAAAGATGATTGTTGATTGTCATTTCCAGGATGTCAAATATCTTCATTTTGTGCCGATAAAGCATCTGGAGGAGAGCAAAATAATGAGAAAATTAGAAGGTACAGGCAGAGAGAGGGGTCTTTGCAGATGCAGGCGATGCCACACACCTCTGGTGGGTCATGGGTGATGATTTAGAAGGATTATTTTTGTATGAGTCTATACTTCTTTTTTTTTTTGAGAGAAAATACTTTGACTTTAAGTAATGCTCAGCTAATGCATGACTCATGATGATTTAATGTATGATTTAATGCAGGATGAATCATGCAGGATGAATTCCTGTCGCACAAGGAATGTTAAGTCACAGTGACTTCATACATTAATTGATATGCAATCACTGGATTCCAGTTACATAAAAGTTCATTCCAGATCCATGTATTTAATCGGCCTCTCTGAAAGCAGAACAACACCTGTTCTCATAGAAATATGAGACTTTGTCTTTAATCAAACTGGTCATCAGATCCAAATATCAAAGTAACACTATATAACAAGAGTACAAATCATATACTCAAGTAATGCTTAACTAAAGCATGATGTATGATGATTTAATGCAAGAATTAATGGATGATGTATCCTGAATTCCTGTTGCTTATTATTAACAAATGATAAAGTCAGTATGACTTTAATGTGATTAGTTCACACTTAATAGATCATCAGATAAGGAATGTTAATTTACAGTTACTTCATACATTAATTGATATGCATCAACTTAGACAGAAATTCAGTTAGATAAAAGTTTAACACTTTATAGTAAGAGTACATAATTTATCTTGAATTCATACGTGACTCCATGGATGAAAAAGTGTGAATTTATTCGTGTAGTACTTCATGAACTATCAGGAATGCATATAAATTAACGGTATCTCATGCATGACTCTATGCAAGAACAATATGTCGTTAATGCGGCACCTAAGGTTTTTCATCATTATGATCTCTGAGTTAATAATGATGTTAATAGGTTCTTCATAGGTAATCTGCAGTCAAAAAGACATTGCAAAAACATGAACCTGTCACAGCAGTGCACATGCATTCTGCTGAATTCCAAGTTTGTAATCGCGATTAACTAAGTATTATTTATTCATGACTTCATCATGTTTGTGGCCTTTCTGCATATTTAGCCATTATGTATTTGGAAACAATACAAATGCAAACTGGATCATAATTTTGGACTTCATTTCAATTATCAATAATTTAGTTAGAAGAAGAAATTTCGTATCATGTATCCATATTCAATAAATGGTTAATACATGGGATTTCACAATTTAGCCACTAGTTAATCATCAAAAGGGACAAGTCACCACTTTTTTTTTTTTTAATGTGATGAAGTCATGATAAATAATGCTTAGTTAATTGTGATTACTAAGTTTGGAATTCAGCAGAATTCATGTGCACTATAGTGACTTATTTTCAGATATTTTGCTCTCTCCCTTTAACTAGAGTTTTACCTATGAAGAAGACATGAACATTATCAATAACTCAGAATTGTTCTTTTATTAAGTCATGTATGACATACTATTAATTCTTGTACATTCCTGATAGTTCATGAAGTACTACATGCATAAATTCAGGATTTTTCCTACATGAAGTCATGTACGAATTCATGACAACTCATTTTCTTTACCATAAAATGTTACCCATAAAAGCTTATTTATGTAACTGTATTTATGTTTATTAGATAACTTGCCATCTGACAACCAGTTTGATAAAAAAAAACAATCATACTGTTCTGCTTTCAGAGAGGTTGATCAAACACATGGGTCTTAAATAAACTTTCATGTAACTGGAATCCAGCTAATTTAATCACATATCAATTAATGTGCGAAGTAACTGTGAATTAACATCACTTAACCTATGATCTATTAAGTGTGACCTAATCACATAAAGTCACAGTAACTTTATCATTTATTAGTGGTGAGCAACAGGAGTTCATGATACATCATGCATGGATTCATGCATTAAATTATCATATGCCATGGATTTTTAAGGGTCCAGTGTATAAGATTTATGGGGATTTGTAGGCAGAATATGGCAGAAATTGAATATTGATAAGTATGTTTTCATTAGTATGTAATCACCTTTGTTATCTTAGAATGAGCGGGTTATGTCTACAGAGGAAATATGAGTTGATTGAACTGTGTTAAATAATTAGTCCAGAGTTGTTTTAACTTGATGAGTTGAGTGAACTTACAGCAGTGCATTTTTTCAACTCATCATTTCAAGTTCGGTGTTCTGAAAACCCAAGTTTGAAAATTTTAAATTGAATTAACTTGATTGACTAATAAAACCTATATTTATGAGAAAAGTTTACCTGATTCCACTTAATTCCTGTATGTTGTTTAACGGTGTATGGATGTCAAAAGTTCTGTGCCAGAATGCGACTGTCTTCACCTAATGTGAATATGCACTGTTTCAAAAAGTTAAACAAAGGATTTATTTCCATTTTCATCCAATTTTATTATCATCTTTTCTTTATCATCATATAACCTCTATTACAAGATGTGAGAAATAATTCCATTGCCAGCACTCTCTGTCTCCTCCTCCCTCCTCCTCCTCTTCCTCAACAAACACACGGCTGTAGTACTACACGCAGTCTGTGAACTGATGGAAGAATTACTTCAGCATCTAAGGCAGCTAACGTGCACACAAAAGGGCAAAATTTCACACCACAGCTTGTCAGATGCTTGTTTGTTTAGATCACACACACACACACACACACACACACACACACACACACACACACACCACACACACACAGGTACAGGTACACAAGCTGACATCATTTAGACTCATTTACACACATTTGTAAGACGAGACTTGTTAGAAAATACCTGCAGTTCCCAAAATGTTTTATGTACTGCTCTGGTTGTCGCCCTCCACCGAGACACGATGCCCTTCAGCACAGATGCGCACATCAAATCCAACAAATTACTGAATTCTTACAAATGTCACATAAATACCTTTTATAATGATCCACATAAAGCTAATGCACAGTATAAATCAGTTTTGGTACATTTTAATGAAAGCAGTTCTGCAATGTAAAAGTAAATTTTTTGTTTTGTTTTAACTTAAAAAAGTTAGTGTCCAGGCTGCTTTAAAATTTTAAGACTGACTTTGAATTTGAAAAGACAAGTTAAAGTCATTTTGTTTTGATTCAAAACAAGTAAACTTTTCTCATGATATTAATTTAGTTTTACTGTGAGCAAACAGGTTCAATAAGCTTAATATATTAACAGCAAATATGCTGTTAGGTTTCTTTAAAACCATAATTTAATGGGTTGATTGTATGATTGTGTGAATGTTTTTACAGCATCCATGTAGAGTTGAATTTTGTTTTCTTTGAAATAAAATCTTGTGGATCTTTTTTTTTTTTTTTAAATAACCAGTAATTTGCAGGTGTGAACAAGTGCTCAAGCATCAATGAAAAGATGAACTATTTTTACTTTTTTTCACAGTGAGTGAATTATTGAATGATGACCAGAAAAACTGTAAATCAGTGTGTCCTGTCCTGTTCATGACCAAATGTCCTCTCATGTAAAAGACATCCCTGATTACACCTGGCGTATCATGACTGAAAAGGGGTTGAATAAAAGACTACAATGACAAAAATTAGTCATGCTTAACATATAACTTCTTGTGCAGTCAACTTGCATTAATGTATGTTGGAAATAAAGGTTTTTATTCAGAGATTAAATTCATTCCCTGTGTCTTTTTTCTTTTTCTTTTCTTTTTTTTTTTTTTTTGTTCCCAGTTTTTATCAGCGCTCATGCAATAACTCGAGTGGAGATGGAGCAAATGTATTCCACCCATATGTATGAATGAATGAATGAATATGATTACCAAGTCTTGGACCTTCTCAAGGACAAAGTGTTGTGTTCTTTGTGTGTGTGTGTGTGTGTGTGTGTGCGCGCCCGTGTGTGTGTGCGTGCTGTTGACAGCCAGCCTTGTGTGCATGTGCGTGTGCTTGTATGTGTGTATCCTTGTATTTGTTGTAATGCATTTTAAAAGCGGCACCTTTGTCCATGTCTCAGTTTAAGCGTACATGCATGTGGCTCTGATTTTTGGATTTTAAATATATTTTTCGTTTCCTTGTCTGTGTGTGTGGATGTGTGTGTGTGTGTGCGCGCGTGTGCGTGTGTGTGTGTGTGTGTGGGTGGGTGTCTTCATGTGCAATTAAAAGTTCATATAGTCAGTGTGTGCAGAGGCTGTCCTCTAGGACTCCATGCTGCTTGTTGTGGTGTAATGACAATCTGCTTCCTCCCACTGTGCACACACTGTACAAAATCATACAGGAATTTAGTGGAATCAATTTATCTTTTCTCATTAAATTAATGTAAATATAGATGTAAATATATATAAATATATAAAGTTTTATTTGTTTAAGTTAATTAAACTTAAAAATTTCTTGTATTTATTTTTAGAACACTTCTAAACATGAGCTCTTCTAACTTATTATAACGTATTTTGATGTTATGTTGAGGTGAATGAATGCACGGTACTGAGTTCGATCAACTCATTAAATTAAGTTTCTAAAGAAACATGATCAGCATATTTGCTTTTAATATGTTCAGCTTATTGAACATGTTTTCTCAAGTACAACTAAATTAATTGTTTATTTGACTAGAAATGTTTATTTATTTTGAATCATGACAAATTACCTGAAATTTAAGGCAGCCCAGACAACAAATAGTACATTTTTTGCAGTGCTGTATATTTGCTTTATACATGTGTCTCTGTATGTGTTTCCTCAAGTACAACTGAATCAATATCAAGTTTATTTGATCAGAAAAGATGTTTCTTTTGAATCATTAGAAAATGACCTCAACTTGTCTTTTCAAATTCAGTCAATTTTAAATCAGTTTCTACAGAGTATTTTATTTTTACAGTGCACACAACAAATACCCATCTTTCCCTGCTCTCCTCCCTCACCTCCTCAGTGACTGTCACATTCAAATGCAGCCGTTTGCAGGTGACGTACCCGGGAAATGCTGTCCTGTAATTGTGTCGCTCTGTCTTCCTGTGGTGAGGTAGCCGGTGGCTCGCCGCCCGCCCGCACGCCCGCCTGCGACACACCAGAATTACCAACTGAGGGGAGAGAGGGGTGATGGGAAGGAAAGGAGGGGTACCATTAAAATGCAAAATCACCACTGCGGTGCAGTGCAGCGCCTCGCTCCCTCACTCTTTCTCCGAGGCAGCCATCTTATGATGGAACGAGTATGTGTTTGATGGTGTGTGAATGTGTGTCCGTTTGTGTGTGTGTGCGCGTGCATCTATACGTCTATGTGTTTGATAGAGTGTAGAGTCAAGCTGCGGCGAGGAATGGTGAGATGGCGTGGGGTTGGCAGGCGGGTTCGTGTGTGTGTGTGTGTGTGTGTGTGTGTATGTGTGTGTGTGTGTGTATGTGTGTGTGTGAGGCAGGGGTGATAAATCAGAGCTAGGTAAAGGCTTTTTAATGCAGCGGACCCCTCTCCCAGCCTCCATCTTCTGTCAGGGCTCAGTAAAAGATGAGAGCCCCCTGGGGAACAGCACTAGCCCGCAGCATTGCAGGACTACGCCGCAGGTCACACACACACACACACACACACATAAACGCACACACACATGGGCCTGACGCATAGCCACTGACTAGGCCTTGTGAATGAGTGAATACATGAATAACTGAATCTATTGAATGCATGAATATATAAATAAAACTTTCCACAGAAGCCACATTTATTGATGAACACCCCCCCTCCCCAAATAAATGTGTTTTTCAAATGATTTCCAAATGAATTCCTAAATGATTTATGGCCGGTGATATTGCATTTATATCAGAGAAAATATTTTCGTAGAAAACAGAATGGATATTTGGTTCATTTCTGCCTGTGCTCCTAAGGTCAAAAAGAGTCTTTGTCGATGATGTGCCTTGAGTCTTGAAGCGGCCCCAAGTTTCAGGGGTCCGGATATGAAAAATATGTGGAATTTGCCAACATCTGACAATACTTAGTCGGCAATATATCTCCTGTCTGATAGAAAAATGTGTTCTGAATTGCAGATACGCTCTCTTTTCTGGCATACCTTTTTAATTTGACTTTGAGGGAAAACACGCCGGGCTCCCAGATAGACAAGCAGAGATATGACTGCTGAATGTTGTGTAGGCCTTTGTGGATGGGGCAGAGAGGACTCCAGCAGCTTGGCGCAGAAGACGAGCACAAACACTCGAGAACATAATACTTGACAAGCAGCCCAGAGTGTCAGTTAGGGGCCCTACAGAGAAAAGTCTGGCATGTTTGTGAAGAGGATGAAAACAGAGACTATAAAAAAGCCAGAGAGCTGATTCTAAGTTAGAATTTCAGAAAATCTGGGGCCTCAATTTATGTCCTTTTTTTTATATGAATCTCTCTAGTTATTATTAAACGATCTAGCAGCACTTCCCATAGGAGGGAACTGCACATTAGCCAAACCACGAAAAGTCTTAATCTTGAGAATTGATGATTATAAAAATTGCTTTCATTTCAAGGATTTAGATGAAATTACGTAAAGAAAAAAAGGACACCAGCATAATGTGAGGCACAGACTAACAGGCACAGCCTGTATTTTGTATATTGTGCCACACTATACTTGACCCTGCTCTAACAGGGTCAGTTATAGTATGCATATATATTAATTTGGCGGTGCTACAGGAATATAAATGAATAATTTAGTTGACATGGTCCCACTTGGAAAAATCCTCCCAACCCTCAACCCTGGCTTAATGCTCTACATATTAAGCTAAAGCACCACACTTGAATTGTCTCAGAGTGAGGGAGAAATGGGCTGACACCATATCTTAAAGGGATAGTTCAGATTAATTAATTTGGGGTTGCATTAGGTGATTCTCAATAATCACTGTATTACCTACAGTAGATGGCAGTGGGCAGAGAAGAGTACCAGCATGGAAGCTAAGCAATATACTCCTGCGGAAAGGGTCAGCAACAAAATGTATTTCAGTCACTTACAAAAGGCCTGTAAGTGTGCTATATTTGGAATATTTTCACCACTTTACTTTGCCATTAGTGAGACTTTTCTGACAGGAAACCACCATTATTTGAGGCAAATATCACTCTTTCTAAACCAACCAAACTCCATAGGCAAATCGTGCAGACCATGAGACTTGCTGGTCTACTACTGCTTCAATCCTTTAGTGAATCTAAACTAACCTTTAAAGACACTAAAGTCACATAATAACACAAATAAAGATTGAGGCAGCAGTAGACCAGAAAAAATGACTGCTTTTGCCAATGGAGTTTGGTTTATATGTATATAAAATTCACATAATAAAATATATAACCCTACAGCAAATATTCAAACAATCACTTTAAAGTTTTCCACGTTTTGATGAAAACATATTAAATAATTCAACTTCATCATATAAAGATATTTTGTGAAGACAGGATTATATGAAAAAACAAAGAAAACAGTTTAAATTACTGATTTCTCCCATGGAGTCTGGTTGGTTAGGAGAGAGTGATAATTCACTTATATAATGGTGGCTTCCCAATGGCAAGGACAGCAAAGTAAAGCGGTAAAAATATTCTAAATATAGTGCACACTTAAACTGATATTTACTTTTTTAAGTGCCTAACTGGTGACGATGCCTACTGCACCTGCACCAGCATCTACTGTAGGTAATACACTGACTATCAATAAGTATGTCATACAACCCCACATCAAATAATCCAAACTATCCCTTTAAACTCCAAACTGAAACCAAAAATTAGGGAATTATAGTATATGAAGACGTGGCAGCTGACAACTATTAAGGGAACCATACTGGAGAAAATAAACTAGACCACATACAGAGAGTATACAGTATTAGAGTCTTTGGGATTTTGTCTGTTTGGAAAGTACAAACTCCACAGTGGAGGTTTAGACCTCATGTTGTACAACTGAACAACATCATAATCAAAGTTTTTTCTTCAGGTTACAGCGCCGTGTTCACTCAAGGGTATATCAGCTCCGACAACGTGTAGCTCTACTCACAACTGTGTGTTTGTGTGTTTAGAAGCTGCAGTTGGGTTTGTACTGTACTCTGTGCAGAGATGAGAAGGTTAATGTGCATGTTTGTGTGTGTTTATTATTCTTTCTTGTGCATGTGTGTCTCCGTGCATCTGTTGGACCAAGCAGGTTAATGCTGGTTGACACATGCGGTTCACTGATCTCCTAGAGGAGTCGAGACTCGCAGCAAAACCTTCACACACAGGTATCCATGGCAACCACAAAAATTATATTTCTTCCTTCCCCGGCGAGCTGGAGATTCCAAGATGCTGAAATGCACAAATACATTGTCATTACCCGGCAGCCTCATACTTAACAGGGTTAGGCTTTTTCTGCCTGCTGTTCTCATTGTTCAGTGTGTTGCCTACACATGTAATTTAGAAATTCCTCTTGTTACCTTTCCCAGACTGAAACTCCATATTATCTTTACTTGCAGGGTTAGTGCTTCTTTCTATGCCCATGTGTGGCTGCTTTATTGAAAATTCTCTCCATCCACGCCGTTATTGTGTTTCTATTTTACATTCTTACATATTTTTGTTCTCAACTTGGCTCTGAGAGTCTAAATATTAGATTTTGTCAATGAATTGAAGTAATGGTAGAGAGATTGGCAGGACATTATCAAATATTCATGTCGCTTTACATGTGCTCCTGCTTGTATTTGGCTGCTTTTGTGGATTGAGGGCCTTGTAGTAGCTTTGATTGACAGATGATGGGGAATAAAGCTCTGTTCTACTCCACTATCTTCCTCTGTTGTTGCTGACAACTTCTGGTTGATTGCACAATGATCAGAGGCTTTTCCCCCCAACAACAGTACATATTTATGGAAATGAGTCTATAACCTGAGCTCTAACAATTTATCTACACACTATATTGTTGGTACAAAAAGAGCTAAACAATAAGGCTAGGTTGCACCAACAAATATTCATTTTTATACCTGATTAAATAATGGTTTAACTTCAAATTCTGTTGCACCAAACTTTAAAACCAACTTAAAACTAAGAAATATTAAAATGTAGCCTCTCTTTAAACCTCAGTTTGGTTTTTACTAGATTAAATTTAATTTTGTTACACCAAAACTTTAAACTCCAATTTGAATTGTGACCGAGTATTATTTAAAATATACACTTGAAGAGGTTTAACTTTTAAATGCCCTTTTGAGACTGACAAAGCAAAATAATCACATTCCTCAAAGAAAGTAAATGGACAGACTCAACCTAACTGAGTTTTATGTTGTCTTTTACGCTAGTTGATCCCCTAAAACAGGCAGTCTCTTTTTTCTTACAGTGCTTTTGTCTTTTTTAAATCTTCTGTTATTTGCCACATCGCTATATTAATTCACCAACAAAATTTTCTTCAAGTATGAGAAATTAGAGCTTCTCTGCCGAGCTGTAGGCTACTAGGCTGTCTAACTTTTTATCTAGTTAGCACACAATGTAAAATCGTAGCTATTTAGCTAGCTAGCAAAAATGTTAAATTTTGTTAACTTTGTAGTTAGCTAGCAAACAAAGTAACATTTTGCTAAGGAATACAGAGCCGCTAAAAATGTGTTTTATTTATTTATTTTAATTTGGGTAAGCAAACTCAATTTAATTTCAGTTTACATCAATCAACTTGGCTTTACTAAATAGATTAGGTTTTCAATTGTGCAACACAGCTTTACGTCATTTAAAATCTGGATTACTAATTTTAAACCTTGTTTTGCTCACTCTATGAACTAATCTTAGATTAAATCAGTCTTTGTTGGTACAGCCCAAAGAGAAAAACAAAGATTTCACCATTTTATTTGCAATGTAACTTGGCATATAATCTGCGGAGACAAAACCAGAGACAAACCAACACCACATTTATACCTGGTATTAAAATGGGATCTGTATCCAGATATATTATCAGATTGTTATATGGATTGCGTTTACACCTACCTAAGATCCAAACACAATGTAAGCCAGATTACTTCTGGACGTGGTCAGGCAGATCTGATCACATTCCGATTATGTAGCATTTACACATACGTTTTGCTTTACCTGGATACAGATCACATTTTAATACCAGGTCTAAATGGGGTGATAAAGTGAACATTCTGATATTCATCTTATAATAATTTTAGTAACCTTACTGCAGCTTAAAATTGTCTATGATAATGCTTCTCATCTTGTACACCACACATCAAATATCTTTCTCTAACAATCCTCTTAAAAAGTGTTCGTGACTATATTGCACCAATAGGTGTATTAGTACCTGTGCCAAGCGCATGCCTCCTTTTTCATCTCTTTGAAGGGAAATAGGAGTAAGCACATTGTGTCCTGCACCACATTCCTGAACAAGCAGAGGTTCAATCACATTTGCAGAAGTTATCAAAACTTTCAAAGAGCTCAGCTGGCGCCTTAAGCCACAGGAAATTCACTAGGACATCTGGAGGGATGTGTGCAGATTATTGCTCATTTAGTCTGTTCTAGACATCAGTAGGAAGAGGGACTGAGATGGCTAAACACACGCACAGACCGGAGGATGCACACACACGCACACACAAACAGGCTTGGCTTTGGCAGATCTTACCCCAGGCACACCGCAACACACCTGTGTATAATCCCCCATGATGCCCTCTGGTCGTTTGTCCAATCCCCTTGCTACTCCTGTCCCAGCTCATCCAATCAGAGGACGGGTCAGGTAAAGTTTGCTTCCATCTCTTTAGCCCTGTGTTAGAGTCAGAGGATGTGAAATATAAAATAAGTTGAAAAAACACACTGCTTGTGTCTGTTTCGTGTTTTTGTTATTTGATGCGGTCAAATACCTTACTTGTCCAGTCATTTTACAACACTGTGGTTTAAAGGAGCAATATGTAGCAAATGCACATGCAAAACTTAGTAAAGCAGTCCAAATAGCAAGTTGGAGCCATAGACTGTATATTAAATAGGTTGAAATGCTATTTGATATATATTTGATTTGATCTATGGTTGAAGCAAGTTGTTTCCCCACGCCCCCTCCTCCCCAGACTGAGGGAAGCTTAGGCAGGCTTCAGGAGCACTGCAGGACAATTGACAATAACAAGCCACGACGAGTCCTACACTGTAAGTTGATTCGCTGTTTATAAATGTCAGTTGTCTTTCAATGTGAAGTTAATCCCATTATCCTGAAAACAAATGCCCACTGCTCCGAAAATACACACTCTGGAGTTGGAGTTCAGTGACTGCCTGTCTTCCTGTCTACCAGAACATTCAGCATAAATTTGAACTCTACAAAACAGTTATTCTGGCCCAGAACACACATTTCAAAGTGGGACACCGTGGCTGTAGAGTTGTGGTCAGAGAAGTGAACATTATAACTGAACATGATCTCTGATAACATATTCTGATCACTGTAAGATAAATTACAGTAAATATTTTGAATAGTTTCTCCTTTAATGTTCAGTCAGCTAACATCTAGAAAAATGTCCATGGTGTGTCGGGGAAAACAAAGTGATCAGATCGGACAGATTTATAATGTACGCACTAAAAAAATCTGCTCATAGAATATTGAAAAACTTGGATTAACTATATGATGTCCAGCAAATGGATAAAAACTTTTATAAAGGTGGATAAATAAATAGATATGCAGGATAATATACGTTGTATAATATTGTATTTATACAAAGCTCCCCTTCACGTCTCTGCTGTATGCATGCATGCTGTCAGGGATATCTTTATTTCTGATGTGGAGTAGGAGGATGCAGCCTACATTTAAACTTTTTTAAGTTATACAGTAGCATAACCTTTATCGACGTGCATCATAAGATACAGGACTTGTTAGTCTATTTTCTTGATCTTTGTATTTGCTCTTCCAAAGTACACATATTGAGGTGAACATATAGATCCTATATAGATCTCAAATTATCCTGGGTCTTGAGAACAAGAAAGGAAAGGCCAAATTCTATATATTCCCTAACCAGCCTGGCTCCATCTTTCTCAGGGTTCGAAATGCAACCAGACAAAACCTCAACACCACGATAAAAGCTCAGGAAATTACTTCCTTATTTTAGGTGTGATTGATTGTCCCCCTGACCTGTTAGACTGAAGAGGTGGTTAAGAAGAGGAGGCAGACTAAGATAATTGGGCCCGGTGGTATCCAAAGCCCGGCAGGTGTTGAAAGAACTCTCATAACACAGGTACCTGCAGCGGCTGCAGCCCTGAACTCAAGCACACCTAGGATTTCACTACCTTGGAGGAATTTTGGTGTTTTATGTTTGGCATGTCTTTTATTGAATAGATGAAATATGAGAGATACTTGTAACTCCTATTGACATATTGGACACGCCACAAGAAGAAAAAAACACATACAAGGTGTCAAAAAATCCTCTGAGGTGTCAACAAATAAATGGTGCATTTTTTGTTTCATCTTTTCTTGGCATGAAAATAATGTCATTCCCTCTTTGAAAGTGATGTCAGTTGTTGGAAATATCTCCCCCATTACAAGAGGGATGTAATTCCCTTACCTGTTGAAATGTAGGTAAACGCTCCAGCAGACGGATCAGAGATGGAATTTTGTTGAAGTGAAAAAAAGCACAGGTGTTTTTCCTCTTTAATTTCATTAGCGATGCGCAGGGCTTTCGGAGTCCTTCTAGCCATTTCAAATGAAGAGGTAAAAGCCAGGCATAAGCTTAAATGATAACATTCTTTTCTCAGAGAAAAATATGCATGTACGAATCAGAGCTATTGTACTATCCTTATTATTATCTGCAAGCCAAGGGCTCTGTTCCAATTAAAGAATACCACAGATGGACCATTCAACAAGCATGCACACAAACGAACCTACAATAGGTACAGTAAAGTACCCAGTATTACAGAGCCCAGAGAAGAGCTTTTTACTTTAAAAACTATTTAATCAGGAAAATCAACGCCTAACATCAAAGAAATGGAGATGAGGGACAGGCGGATAAAGAGGCTCATCAAAGAAGGAGATCTAGTTAGGGATTCAACGCCCTAATTCCCTTTCTCTTAAAACCTTCGTCAGAGGGGGCACAGGGCCAATTTGCTCCCTAAATGGCTGCGTGTGAATGTGCAGATTGCTTTGCATAGCCGCTGGGAATCTGGGCTCCTTCCTCTTTTTCTTCTTCCACGCGGAGCCTGTGAATTAGAAAAGATCCAAAGACAGATAGGCTTAACGGAGCCCCAGCTACCTTTCCTTAAGTCCAGAGCCCTGTTCCAACTTCCAACTAATTCAATCCATGGCCTAACTCAATTAATAGACTTTAATGCACTGTTTCTTCTTTATCTTTTCTCTTTCCCGAGGATTGGGGACTTCAGTTAAGAGTTGTAGAGTAATATCTGCAAAAAGGTTTGGATTGTAAGTCTGACTGAATGAGACAATGACATGTCCCCGTGGCATTACGGTTGATCATATATGCATCCCTAATCTCTAACATCTCCTTAATCTCGCTTTCTGGGACTTGCCGTACATTAATGTAATGTAGTGCATAAAATATTGACAAATGCTCTTCCCTGTCTTGGGCTTTATATGCATTGCTATAGGATTCATTAGTCAAAATGTCCTTGATGTGAGAGAGGACCCCCGAGCGCGTCAAAACCAATCATCATCTAGGATTGGAACCCCCACCTCAAGGTGTACATTTTCTTTTAATCCAACGAGGGGCTATTTCAATACTTTTATGTGAGCTTTAAACCATACAATTCATTAATTTTGGCCTTGCATTACCACCAAGGACGTATAGGACTAGCGCATATACTCCACAGACCTGCGGAAGTTCTTGGAGAAATAAAGATCACATCGGTCAGTGGCATAAATAATTTAAGATCAGCCAGTACACCGAGCCAGCACTCTTCAGGGCATTCGTGCACCTCATGAGGACAAATATTTCATGCCTTATCCTCTCCACTCACACTGTAAAAAAAATCGTACAGGAATTTGGTGGAATCAACTAATCTTTTCTTCTTAACATTAAAATAAAAATTTTATTTATTCAAGTTAATTAAACTTCAGATTTCTTATATTTATTCTCAGAACACTTCAGAATGTATAAACATGACTTCTTCTAACTTTTGACTTGAAATTATGTGAATGAATGTATTGAGTTCATTCAACTCATTAAACCTGTTATTCTTATTTCAGTAAAAGCACACCAGTTAGGTTTCTCTTAGTTTTGTACACCTGATGCCATGTCATCCACATCTATTCCAGATATTGCCCCCTGCAATTGAGCCAACATTTTCTTTGGTGACTTAAATTGTATTTTTTAAGTTTTCGTAAATTCACTGAATGAAACCATCTATTGTAAAGTCAGGTTAATCTTAAGTCATGCTAACATTAACAATTATATTGATTATATTTAACAAACTGAAATAACACACTAAGGTTACTCTAACTTCTCCTGAAGCCATACTACTAGGTTGTTAAGAAGCAGTATTTTACTTTTGGTTGAAGCAAATAATTTTTAATTTGAAAGCAATCAAATTATTAAGTGCATCTGATTTCAAGCAGTTTTGTTCATATAACTTGTTATTTTGATTTGAACAAACTAAATTAATTTGTGTTACCAACTTACGTTTTAACTTGGTCCAACAATTCTTTTTTCAGTGAATATGATGAAAACTTGATGTGTCTCTAATATACAGCTGAAGCTGTAAGTTCTTTGTGTGAAATGAAAACCTGATTACTGAGAATCTTACTGAGAATGTAATGTACTGTAAAAGGAAATCAACTCTGTGCTGTTCAACAGCCTGACTGAAGAGTTGTTGGTTCAACTTCCAATCTTAAGCTTATTGAACACGTTTTCTTTCTCTTTTCTTTTTGTTTTCGTTTACGTTTTCAACTTAAAAAATCTCCAGGCAGCTTGGACAGTGTATTTTATTTTTACAGTGTACCAGAAACATTAACCTCATCTGAGTGCAAATGTGTGTACGTCTTCCTGAGCCCGGTAGATCTGAGGGCCAGCTCTCCGCAATAGGCTTTCTATCACGCCTGCAGTTCCGATTGATCGTCTCGGCAATCAGCAATTAAGCCCTAGTGATCAGAGCGGGAGCGGGAGAGGGGGAGGAAGGGGGAGGGAAGGAGAGGTGGGAGGTAGCCCCCCCACCACCCTACCAACCCCACCCCACTCCTCCTCTCTTGTCTGCCCAGGAAAGGCTTCACTCAGCTGGGGTGCGTTTGGCCCGGGGCTGGGCTCACTGGTGGAGGTTAACTCCAGCATAAATAAGCATCTTTGGACTCATTACAGGGATTAGAGAGTAATTCGCCTGCGAGGAAGGAGACGACTGCCAGGGTTTTGGTACAGTTTACTACAGTCTTATAGGGGCGAGGGCCCTAGAGATTACAGAGGGAGAGAGATGGAAAGGCAGCAAAAGAGAGAAAGGCCAAGGGAAAAGAGAGGCTGGCTGTCAAGTGTTGTGTGTGTGTGTGTGTGTGTGTGTGTGTGAGAGTCAATCCAAGCCCCCGGCTGCCCCCTTGATCTTGAGCATGTTGGGGTGCTGTGAAAACGGATAATGGGAGTTAGAACGACCGGGCCTGTCTAGAGAGAAGTGTGCTGATTGTTATAACTTTCCCTCATCTCTCTCTCCTCCACTTAACTAAATAAACACCCAAGAGGTAGCACTCTATCAATTTTAATGATGTTGAAATACAATTTAGGCACAAAATACACAACAAATGCTAATTTGGCCATGATGAGAGGCATCAGAAATTCCTCCCATTATTTATTCAGCTGACTTTCTGCATTTTTCATCAGAACAAATATTCCCATTTCAACAAACACACACACACACACATATACACATGTGCTAACACACAGCCAATTTGGAGCATAAATCAACACGTTCGCTCATCAAATATATGCTCTGTGTGGTTCTCTGTAGTCTGTCCAGTGCGCCAAAGACAAATAGTTCTGTCCAAAGTCCAGCCGGAGAAACGGAAGGGGCCAGAGGATTGTCAATATATGCACACATACATTAAACATAGCAGGTCGATGTGTGTTCAGAAAAGACACAGACATCATAAAGACTGAAGTCCAGTCATAAACTCACACACGACTGCTGTGTGAATCCTCCAAAAAAGGAGGGATGCTCACAGAACAGGGACTGTTAAACTGTTTTCTTCTTGTTTTCATAGAAGCCTGTCTTTACAAAATATCTTTATATGACACAGTTTAATTATTTAATACGTTTTCATCAAAATGTGGTAAACTTTAAAGGGATAGTATGGATTATTTGCTGTAGGGCTTTGTGTGTATACATATACCAAACTCCACGGCCAAAATCTACAGTTTTATCTCGCAAAATACGGGTAATGGTGGTCTACCACCGCCTTGATCTGCTAGTTTGTGCTACTGTGTGACCTCTGTGTTTTAAAAGGATATTTTGGATTAACCGAAGTTACACAATAACACAAACACACTAATAGATCAAGACAGCAGTAGACCAGCAAGTCCAATGTTCTGCGAGATAAAATGACTGATTTTGCCAATGAATTTTGGTTGGATTGGAGAGAGTGATATGTGGCTTGTATAACAGCTGTTTCCCATGGGAAAAGGGTGTCTGATGGCAAAGTAAAGCTGCGAAAATATTCTCCTCCTCTCTGCTTCTCCTAATTGGGGGATTGGGGCGTGTTGACCACCTTCTAATGAAGGTAATACACTGACTATCAATAAATACCTCATACAACCCTACATCAAGTAATCCAAACTATCCCTTTAACATACACTTACATCATTCAAAGCGGGTTAGTCATGTGTTTGTTCCCTTCATATCTGTATTTCATTTGTGCAGCTATAAAGACACGAACCATCATTTTCATTTCTATAAGCCCACTTTCAACTTTCAAAACAAGCTCAGTCTTGACAGCTTCTTCACCTGCCGATCATCTCCACCTCCATCCTGACCAGCTCTGGCTGTCCTGCCTCTGCACCACATTTGGGACAGGTGAGGTAAGCGTCTGCAATGCTGTGGCTTTTGATGCAGTAGTAGCAAAAAACATGCCGACAGCCCACCGTATGAGGCATGGTTGGCCACTCTCCACAAAGTCCGCACTCTTTGAATACCCCCTGCCCTTCCGTCAGCCTCTCTCCATCTGCACTTTCTGCTCCAAAAACAATCGAAGATACTGTTGCCTTCAGTTTCCGTGTATTGACCAGTGGTAACAGGAAGATGAGGAACTCTGCAAAGCCGTGCCACAGCAGTTCCCGATTCATATACTGATAGGTTATGTCCCGGACCACGTTGGGCTTGCTAAAAACTGCCCGAGCTCCTACGATCCTTTCAGCCAGGACAGGATGGCAAC
This sequence comes from Lutjanus argentimaculatus, assembly GCA_034769285.1. Lineage (NCBI taxonomy): Eukaryota > Metazoa > Chordata > Actinopteri > Lutjaniformes > Lutjanidae > Lutjanus > Lutjanus argentimaculatus. The sequence continues at coordinate 21,580,849 of JAWZSL010000009.1, read as the reverse complement.
CTTTTCTTAGGAACACGAGGAAGTTGATGAGACCAGCGAGCTGGGCGATACTAGAAACAAGGGTCAGACAACTGCGGAGACCCTGTTGGAGTAAGCCACCGTCTCTTTGAGGCACTCCTGGACTCAAACCCAAGCACAGCAGCAGGCTGTGGGAACGTTCCTGAAGCCAACGTGGACCTGCGGTGAGCAGGGCCAGCCCCAATTTCTGCCTGCGGGACAGAGGTCTGTAACGGGGAGACGAGGAGAGGGTGTTGTGGTAGCGGAGGCTTAGTAATGACTGGCCCACAGTGGCACTGCTAGAATACAGTGTGAACCTCCACACGAGCAGCTGGAGCAGAGCCCTCAATTCAGGCTCCAGTGGGGTGAGCAGGCCTGGGCGGCAGTTCTGGAAGCACTGGGAGAACTGGGTCCATAGCAGCTGCTCAAGAGCTGAGTCTAGCTCGAGGGCATCCAGCTGGCTGATGCGCAATACCGGGGTCTGCGGGTCAACATCAGTTTCTGAACGTCCAGCTGTCCTTTTTTCATTGTCCTCGCTTTCCAAACCTGTTGGAAAAAGATAAGCAACAAATGTTTTTCAGGATTTTCGTAAGTGGAAAGTTTCTGTGGTTTGGCTAACAAAGGGAAAGAGATCAAGATCTTTTTATAGCCTGGGTCTTTTTTTTGTTTCATTTCAGTGATCATTCCTTGATGTCATGATATAGCTTTCTGCTGAGGTGAACAAGTGATCAGACATGTTTTAAACAAATAGGGCTGCATATAACGATTATTGTCATTACTGATTTATCTGCCAACTATTTTCTAGTCTATAAAATGTCAAAAAGTTGTAAAAAATGCCATCACAATTTCCCAGAGCCCGAAGTGGCATCTTCAAATTGCTTCTTTTGTCCAACCAGCAGTCCAATCCCAAAGACTCTTTATTTAATATCAAATGAAAAACAAAAGCAGAAAATCTTCACATTTAAGAAGCTAAAACCAGCAAATGCTTGACACTATTGCTTGAAATATTACTGAAACATTTCATTGATTATCAATATAATTGGCAACTAACTTTCCTTCAGTCTACTAATCAATTAATCAACTAATTGTTGCAAATGAAATGAGATAGTACAAAGCTATCCCCAACGATGGCCGAACTATAAAAATAAGACCCCAAGTTGTAACATCCCCCTGCATTTTCCCTGAAACTGTCAGTGATTAAGTACATAAAAGTTTCCAGACTTTACATTATTAAATAGCTTATTAACATATAAGCAACACCAAACTTGATTTATTAAAGTCATGAACAAATTTCACACAGAGGCACAACTATTAAAGGACAACTAGGTTGTTGAGAGGAATGAGGCCCTGGAGGTGAGGCCCATCCTGTTAGGAAGGTTATTTTTTCTTTATACATAGGAACGGAAATCACTTTTCACATGTAAAACCCGTCCTTAATGCAACCTTTGAGCTGCGCAATGCAGAGGAGCAGGGGGTCTTAGACTGCTCTCTCCAGTGATATAAACACACACAATCCAGCACACACACATGCATAGACACACACACAGACGAGGCGAAGCCCAGGGGCTCTTGGTGCCTGCTCCCTCTGGAGATAGGGGTGTGTGTACAAATCACATCACTAGGGATTAGGCTAACGGCACAGTCTCTGGTACACCGTAAACATCTGCCAAATGTGGAACAATTTTCCTCCCCCTAGAGTCGACTCCATATGGGATCTTGCCATTGTGACGTCTGGGCTATTTTGCGCCGCATACGTTTCCAAACTGCTCACAGTTCCCCCAGTTTTATCTGCCCTTTCCTCAAATGAAACGCTTAAGAAGTGGGAGACTAACTAACGCAAGGAGAGACAGAGCAAGAGGCCCGCAGAGAGAGAGAGAGACAGAGAGGCCTTTTTTTGACAGTGGCTTTTGTGTCTCGCTGAACAGGATTTGTCACGAGGCTTTAAAAGAGATTTCAGCCGGGTAAATATGGCAGTTTTGACAGAAAGGGAGAGAGAGATGATGGTCACTTTAGACGTTTCTCGAGGAGGTAGAAAAAACATTCTAATATGCGGTGGCAATGCTTGGGGTTTATTGTGGCGCACAGGACCATCTGTGTATTCATGATGTTTCAATAGAGCCAGGATACACCGTCCAACTAAGTTAGAATTAGCAAATGAATGAAAAAAGAGTGAATTCACGCTGAAGTAAGCAGGTGTGACAAATTCATTGAGCTGCATTTGAAATGCTGCCATGTTTAGTGACTAGAACCTCGCCTGTGATGGAAGTAGAGTTTGGATTAAAAAAAAAAAATAGAGGTAGTCTGAATGTGTACGGTAACCAATAAACAGGCTCCATTTGTTTAGCTTAATCTGAAAGTTTTTCCTTGATGGGAGAAAATGTGCAGATTACGTCCCTGGTTGGTGTGTGCGTGTGTGTATCCAACAGGAACAGCAGAAGCTGCAACTTCTTTGTGTGAAGTGATGAACTGACTCTTCAAACTGAAAATATAAAAGGAAATCAAATTTGTTTGCAATGTTAGTCAGTGTGACAGAAAAGTTGTTGGTTCAACTCAATATCTTAAGTTTATTATAAGATCTTTTCTCAAGTACAACAGAATTAATATTAGGTTTACGCGACTAGAAAATTTGTTTAAATCTTTACAAAATGACTTCAACGTGCCTTTTCAAATTCAGTCAACTTAAAATTTTAAGGCAGTCCTAACTAACTAACTTACAAGTTAAACAAATCAAATCATTTATTTTCATAATCATACAAAGGGGGTTAGTCAAGCAAGTAGAGTTTGGACTGAATAAAAAATAGAGGTAGTCTGAACATGTACAGTAAACAAATAAATAGGCTGCACAGCTTAAAATTTTCCTTGATGGGAGAATTATGTTCCTGGTGTGCATATACATGTATGTCAAGGGTAGACCTGATCTATGCAGAGCTCTAATACACAGCTCAATTAATCTATCAGTCCATAGTTACACACACACACACACAGCCAGGTGGTGGAAATCCCCGTCACAGCAGCAGCCCTCTCCGGGAGAGTAAACCCGGCCGGGTCCAATATTCTTTTCAAAGCCTTTTATCGAGCAGTTTACAAGTTATGAATGAATATGTTTTATTTGGGGAAACACGGTATTGACAGCCACCTATCAATAGTAATGTGACTATTGTCAAGGGTCTGTCAATATTAATGTAATTATGATGTAGAGGGATCAGAGGGATGCCGGAGTCGGGGGCCAAGTAACATCTCCTGCCCACTGCCATATCAATAGCTGGGATTGCTATTGACAGCTTCCCTTCAGACTTGCAGCACTTGCCAAATATATAACAAGCAGACACTTCAGTCAATGCTGGGCTGCCTATAAAAATTAAGCATTTGAATTTACAGGCCTTTTACCGTGGACAGCTGGAAATCCATGTTCCTTATGTAATAGTCAAAAGTCACAGTCAATGCCAGTGTTTACAGAGCACTGGCGTGGTGTGTGTTAGAGGACACACACTACAGCATTTGCACACATAAAGCATACACAGACACAAGCAGACGGACTCTTTCTCTCTGATGTATTCACTCGCACACACCTGATGAGATATATTGACTTGATTATTCTCTCGCGGGTCAGCCAACCAACCAACCCCGAGACGAAGTGCCCTCTCTTGGAGAGTCGGCGGCTCACAACTGACGGAGTCAGAAGGCAGGTTATAGAAGAGTTCGCGGAAAATCAACACCTGAAAAGTCTGGGGTCTTGCTTTTCTATCAGAGCTGTATAAAATACTTTAAAAACATCTTCCTGGGAATATTAAAGGGTATTTTGATTCAGGTCAGATGAGGGTTTTTTTTTCCCTTGCCTTGTTCCCTTGGCTTGTGCATCTTGTTCAGACAAAGATAGTGCACTGACTCAAGGCTGACTGCCATAGCTTACAGACAACAACAACAACAATATCCAATCTAACAGGGAACACACTGCAACATAGCTTCAAGGCAAAAGAGGCCATGACCAGTGTGAGGAAGGAGAGGCGAGGCAACAAAAGCGCGCGGAGCATCAGACTGAAGCCTCGCAGCTGCACCGGGTCCTCTGAAAACTAGACAACGGGGCTGTAATGACAGCTACCCGACAGAAAGACGGATAGACAAAGAGACAGACAAAAAAAGACAGACACGTCAGACAAACACGTCATGAAACCCCCAGCTGGGAGCTCTGAACTACTGTCTACTGATACAGTGGAGGGGGGGAAAAACTGGGGGCAAAGATAGCTGAGGAGGAAAAATGAGGGAGGGGGAAAAACAGATAAGCACAAACCTCTCCCTAGGAGCTGACCTTGAGACTGACGGTCACAATAAAGGGGGAGGGAACATTCCTGAAGCGTACACAGCTCAGCCACACTGAGGTGCGGGCATCCAGGGAATAGCCTATAGACAGAGGAAGGCTGCACTTTCTTCTTGACCTTGGCTTTGGTGTCTAGGGAGGGGGTGAGGGGTGTTTAGGGCAGGGGGACTAAAGACTGAGGGATGCTGGGAAGGTGGAATATCTCTGGGGGATTGCTTTTTCTGCAGTGGACAAGTGCTCCGAAGCCGCACCCAAGCAGGGCCGTAGCCGGGATTTTAGAAATACTGAGGTCATGATTCCTGGGACTCATGACCTCATCCAGGGTTCGTTAATGTTTTTTTTACTTACTTGGCCAAAGTTAATTTTTACTCGCCCCTTTACAAATTGTTTTATTTATTTACGGTTATAAAATAACAACAAAGACCCGTGTTAATTGTCATGTTTAATCTATGGCTGGAATATCTATAAAATGTCAGAAAATAGTGGAAATTCCCAGTTGTTCATCCAAGGTGGTGTGCTTAAATGTCTGTTTGTCAGTCTAAAACCTAAAAATATTCAGTTTGATTTTATAATAAACTCCACCCTCCATATTTGAAAGGCTGATCGCTGCATGAAAAACGACTTAATGATGAATTGATTATCATCAAAATAGTTGAATTCTTTTTTACCACTTGCCCAGTTGGGCATGTGAGTTGCCATATTAAAGGCTCATTTAAGTTCTATGTTAGATACGCATATGGATACGGACGGAGCCTTTTTCTTCTACATCCATGCTCTGCATTCATTTCATCTTAATTTCTGCACATTTTCTGAAAGCTTACAGAGAAGTACCTCTGGTAATCATGGGGACAGTGTAGCAGTGCAGCCAACAGCCTGAGTGAGACATGACCACAGGACACAACAAAGAAGTTTTTAAAAAATCCTTGAGTATTGGAATAATGGTTGTCATCAACTAGGCTAGTTAGTGAAAAGAATTCTCTGTCCTCTCCGGTGTCACATGCCTGTTGTTGTCATTAACTTAATTCAACAAAAGTCACAAGTATGGCCAATTTTGAAATCACTCTTTTTCAGTTCAGTGTGATATTGCACTGAAATTCCTTTCACTGTTAAATAAATTGAGCAGAGGAACAAAACTTGCAGTATCTTTCAGGTTTCAAGTGTTTTAACACTCATCACTCAAGTTCATCCAAACAATAAGCAGTCATCTAAAAACTATGATCTAAAAGGTGAGATGATGCCAACCTTTGTTCACAACACACCATGATACAACTAAGTAGTTTTAACAATTTTTCACTTTAATTTAACATTTTAAGCAATATGTATAATTTTTTTTTTTTAAGATCCAGGAAAAAAAAAAAAACGTGGACATGAACCTCAGTGTCCTCAATGGTAGCCATAGGCCAGCACACAGGTCTATCATCCTATGCCAGTTGGAAACTGTGTCCAAAAGTCTCGATTTAGCTCCTGGCGTGGTGTAGTGCTCAAATTCCTGAGCACTTAGCTATGGTTGTTAGCATAATATATTTGCTGAAATAATGCATAAACGTTCACTTGGCTTTCTATGATGCTTGTAGCGAGAAATAGGCTATGCATTGGCAAAGCATGCTGGATTACAACTTTACATTTTCTTCTCTCGCTCATGTAAATTAATTTCTGTAAAAGCTCTGGTGAATAAAACCTATTTCTCTGAGCACTCCCGTCTCTTTTTTTTTCCCTCCTCCCCGCTCCCTCACTTTATTGCCCTTCTTTCGCCAGGAACGAGTGCGGGCCTATTAGCCACGGCCTGCTAATGTCCTCACTATGAAAACGGATGAGAATGTCAGATTTAGAACTTTTAAGAGAGTGATGTCATACAGCAGACCACAGGCATTACGGGGATGCTAAGATTACCCAGGCGGTAACCAGACTAATTGTTATGAGTCTGTTTCATGAAAAATGAATGTGTGCAAATGCACAGAGGGGTCTTCAGGCTGTGTGTGTGTGTATGTGTGTGTATGTGCGTGTCATACACTAATGCTTTATCAAGGCTCTCCTCTTTCTCTAATCACCCAAGACTCCTCCGAGCCACGGGGTGAGGGCCAAGTTAATGCCTGAACACAAAAAAAAAATACACATCAGTCCAACAGCCCATCTGACAGACAAAAAATGTGCTCTGCTTAATCTGGTTTGCTCAGAAGGTAAATTATTTAAGAGAATTAATTGATTTCATGAGTACGAAGGTTCAGTATGCTAAGGCTGTATGAGTAATAAGTACAGGGGTTTGCAAAAAAACAACTTAAAAAGTAATGAAACATTTAGAGGGCAGAGAGGCACAATGAACGTGGAAGAAAAAGCGGAACAGCTAATAAAAGGGAGGAGTGAAGTTGTGTCTTTCTTAGGAGTCAATGAGAGATCACTGGGGCCTCACCTCATGCAAATAGAATGTGTTATGCTGAGGAATATCTGATCAGCGCATTTCTTAGCTTCACTTTATGCATGAAAAACACAGGGCATAATAAAAGATAAAACATTTTGTCTGTTTTTTAATCTGCGCAACAATTAAAATGTCTGGGGGAGTGGAAAATTTTAAACTGAGGAGAAGCTGCTTTTTGTGTTGAGTAAAATCAACAAGAATGTGAAGGCCACTACAGCTACAGCAGTCAAACCCACTGTACAGAAGCTATGGGTAGGAATTCATCTTGGATGTATATCTGCAAATCATTGTGAGGACTGGATTGCCACTGCTGCAAACTATATCTCTAATGATATGTTGACAAGTTAAACTTTCATCTCAGTTTGGAAGTTTAAGGCTAATGCCTTGATTTCCTGCAAAAATAAAGAAAAAAGTCCCTTCTGGCATTGTGCATATTACAGCTAGTGCTCTGCAAATACGGAAATAATTAAGGATAAGGACTTATCAATGATAGATTAATTGGTTGTTAAGAATTTGACTAATCACGTAAAATTTAATCGATCTATCAAATAAAGATCTGAAATATTGCGGAAATTATTTTTATGAGTGCGCTACTAATCTTATCTGATATTCAATTATATGTGTTTAATATGCAGGCCTCTACATCTTTATGTGTCATAGACTATGCAATGCTGTCAGAGAATATGCACTATGTTACTGTGGAAATAAAGCTTTGATTGAGGAGGAAAAAAGCATTTGGTATTGTTTCAGTGTAAAAAAATCTTACAGGAATTAAGTGGAATCAACTAATCTTTTCTCATTGACCTATTAACTGTGATTAACTTAGTCTTATTTATTCAAGTTAATGAAACCTAAAATTTCTAGTATTTATTTTCAAGACACTTTGGGATTTATAAACATGAGTTATTCTAACTTGAAGTCACTTGACTTGAAATGATGAATTGAATGAATGTACTGTGCAGAGCTCAATCAACCGTTTAAATGAAGTCTCTAAAGAAACATGATCAGTACATTAGCAGACTTCCCAGCATGCATTGTTTGAGAGTTAAAGCTCTCCTGAGACCCTTGTTTTTATAGTTTAAAGAAAACATATCTGATGAAAACTTGCTGTGTGTTTCTAATACACTTGCGATAAGTTATGATTGCTTGTTTTCACAATAATGAAAACACAGTAAACTATGATGAAAGAACTGACTTTTCAAACTGAGACAATGTGAAAGAAATCAAATTTGTTTGTGATGTTCGTCAGTGTGGCTGAAAAGTGTTATTTCAACTTGATATCTTAAGCTATTAACATGTTTTCTTAAGTACAGCTAATTAATATCAATCTTATTGAACTAGACAAATTACCTCAACTTCTCTTTTTAAATTCAGTCAACTTAGAATTTTAAGGCAGCCTGGACACTGACTTTTCAAGCTAAAACAAATTTGAGTTTAAGTTAAGCTTATTTTTACAGTGTTTATATAAGCATTTTTGTGCATTTTAAATTATGATTAATTGATTGATTGTTAATGTTTGATCGAGGAAAGTGCTTACAATTTGCAATCCTAGAAATAATACCTAGAGACAACTAAATTTGATAGACTTTCAATTTAGCACACTGGATGTTTAGAGAAAATCTCCATTGCTATCTATGTATGTTACGTCTGCCAGTTCCTATCAGTCTGTTAGGTGGTAAGTAATGATTAATATGAAATGATATAATAATACAGACTGAAAATCTACTGATAGACATTAGATAATCAGTTAATTGCCGTCTTAATTCAGTAAAAATATTTGCTTATTAGAGCATCTAAAATTAAAATAGTTGAAATCAAAAACCTCTGCTGGTGTTACTTAAAACAGTCATTAGTTGTAGCCCGTTTCTTCATGTGAAGTCACAATGTATGTGCAATATAATGTTTTTTGTTCTGTTAAATGACTGGAACTATAAGACTAATCCATCTAGGGTGAAATTCTTTACAAATAAGAGCACAGATAACCCCACTGCTTTTATCACTTGCCTTCATCTGGAAACTGTATAAAATGACCCCATGACCCCAGAGTGAGATCATAGCCCAATTTAACTTCAGTGACTCCCTTAAAAACACACTCATTACATTAAGTGTTTAGCTCCAGAGGCACGTGCCGATACTTCAATCTCATGCAATCAGCCACCCCACATTCACCTCATAATGACATTGTCTCTTAATTTTTTTTTAGCCCATGCCCATCAGTCTTTAACAACAACAAAACCCAAATCTGCTCCATTTTGATAATAAGGCAAGAGCATTATGTGATAATCACAGTGGGGATTAGGTTTTGGCACAGTGTGCAAGAGCAGTGCAGTCAAAGCCACTGGAAAAGAGAGATATAACCAAGAGACAGATAAGAGTAGAGGAGTGATGATTGGGATGAGAGAAATGAAGTGAGTAGTCTCTTGAAAATCAATAAGATCAACTTTGCCTTGAATCTCAATGTGGAAGGTTTTGATCTCTGGCACTGATTATTTAGGGGAATAATGGAATTATGTGCGGAGCAGTATAACATACTCTTGAAGGAACACACTCTCACAAGGTTACCATCCAAAGTTGCAGTTGGTAAATACACCTGAAGATGATTCGCAATGAATACTAATCGGTCATTTGAACCAGTATGCACTATACGAATCGATAGAAATCAACAATCGATCTGCAAACATGCATGAAAAGGCGATGAATGTTGCTTTAGAGACGCAACACTGACTCTAAACAGCAACAAGGAGGTAATACATAGGTCTTTGCAGCGTTTAAAAGAAGCCGACGTGCTGCTTTTGAGCTTCGTGCGGATAAACCAGGGTATAGAAGAGAATACTGAAGCTGGATGTTCGCTATACAACACAACGAAGATATATTTACCCATTTCTTTTCAGGGGAAAGGTGAAAACAGCCCAGTCCTCACTGACATGTCGAAAACAATCTGTATTTCCGGGGTGTAAAATTGTAGCCCGCCTCTTAAAGAGAACTCTCAAATGGCGTGCTGGAACGTCACGATTAGGAAACCGCCGGTCAAAATTAGCCAATCAGATCACGCAGCGCCAAGGCAGCGGCAAACTGCAGAGGGAAGCGTCGGTCTGTGTGGATGTAATTTATTTTCACGCTCCTCCGTTGTAGTAACGGCACATAGCGACCAAGTTGTTGGCGATGCCGCGGTAATTCACACGAAGTAACACAGATAATGTCTTACATGCACTCAAAAATGCCATACATTGACTTTTGTCAGGCTGCTCCTCTGTTGTCGAATAAGGTAAACTAATGTTTAAAGGCTGTGAAAGGATTTGACCAGATTTACACGCCTTGATTATGAGTGTTAGCTAACTATTTTTAAGCTAGTTTTTTTTTTAGCCTTTTCAGGGCTGCAGCTAGTTTCATAAGCCATACAGGTACTTTATTCGAGCACTGCTGAAAACTTGCACTGCCATGAGCCAAAAGACAACAACGACAGAGTCAGGAAAGACCTCGAAGCCGTCATGTCAGGGAAGTGATACTTTGAACCCAGCCGCTCTTACAGGAGACACAGAGCTGAAAGTTGACAATCAGAGTCCTGGGACTGACACAAACAATATTAAACAGCTCCTTCGAGAGTTCAGAGGACTTTACGATCAGAGGCTGAGATGTCTGGAGTTGGACACCACTGTAACCCAACAGGAACAGCTGCAGGTGGGTACATCCTGATGTTGAGTTTCTTATGATGTGGTATATGCATAGGGTAGCGTGGCCGAGCGGTCTAAGGCGCTGGATTTAGGCTCCAGTCTCTCTGGAGGCGTGGGTTCGAATCCCACCGCTGCCATTATGACTGTATAAAGGTCTGATTTATTAGCCTTGATGTGGTAATAAAGATGTCAGATCCAGAGGGTGGTTTTGTAAGCAACCCAAACTATATACTCTACTCTCATGATATATTCACACCAAGAAACTATCCATAAACTGTGATGTTTTCTCATCTCTTACTGTTGTTATGTCATTTTCCAAGGAGGTCTGGACACAGTGGAGTGAGTTAAATATCTGAGCAGAGATTATGATGATGATGATATGTTATTATAGGGCTGGGCAATATATCGATACAATATATCGATATCGTGATATGAGATTAGATACTGTCTAAGATTTTGAATATCATTACTAGGGGTGTAAGAAAATATCAATACACTTGATTAGTGCAATATTATCTTTTGAGATACTGTATCGATTGTTAAAAACCTGTATGGTGATATTGTGATACGTGCAATAATTTGCAGCAGTGGTTTATTTTGTCTTGTTGAATCCCCCGACCGCTAGACAGCAGTTTTGTCATCTATCTTCACTGTTGGATTTCGTAAAAAGTAAAATTATTATTTCAGATTTTGTGCATAGGATATTGTGTTCTTTATACTATGATAGTGTTCCTAAAAAAAAAAAACTCGTAACCACTGTATCGTGATTTGTATTATATTGCCAGATTCTTGTCAATACACAACCTCATTGTTATATTGTGATATAGGATAATTGTTGTCTTTATTTTAAGATTTGTCTTTACCCATTTAGTCATTATATCCACATTACTGATGATGATTTATTAAAAATCTCATTGTGTTAATATTTTGTGAAAGCACCTATAATATTGTCACAATATCGATAGATAAATTTCATCAAAAATTTCTTGATATTTGATTTTGTCCATATTTCAGCCCCACTTTATATACTGTTGGGTAGTTTTAGTTTATTTTTGGTTTAGTTTAAAATGCATCATGTCTTATCAATTAAGCCAAGAAACGAAAAAAAAACCCCAAAAACATTTAAAGTAATATTAAAACCCACAAATAAATAAAAAATAAATTAAAAAAACCCACAAAAATACATAATTATTTATTAATATTAAATTTAAAAAAGACAATACCTAAGGCCCTTCAACACACATTTGATCTGGGATTAACATCCATATTTATTTTAGGATTGACTGGTGTGCAAAAAAGTTCTTCAGTCTAACCTTAAATTGTGGAACGCTGTGTCTATCTGTTTGATGGTGACAGTCTATATTCACTGTTCAGGACATGGTTGGGATTAGAAACAATGTTGTTAGCCATCCTTAATATGTTATAATGGTAGAGTAATTCATAAAGTTTCTCCAGAGGTTGCCCTACAAGCTTTGATCAGATTTTCATGTGCTGGAACAGTTTTCACTTAAATAAAGTGGACAAACACTCAATTAATCGATTAGTTGTTTGGTCCATAAAATGTCAGAAAATGGTGAAAAATGCCAATCACTGTCCGAGATAACTTCTTCAAATGTCTTGTTTTTTCCGTGACACAAAGATATTTAGTTTAATGTCATAAAGGACTAAAGAAACCAGAAAATATTCACATTTAAGAAGCTGGAATCAGAGAATTTGGACTTTTTTCTTAAAAAAAAAAATATGTAGACTGATTAATCGATGAGCAAATTAGTTGGCAGTTAATTTAATAATCAATTAGTAGTCAAGTAATTGACTAATCAATTAATAATTCCAGCTCTAACTTGTGCTGTGTGGTATTACAGTAGTAGTAATACATTAACAAATATTGAGCCACTGTGTCTTGTAGTGAGTAAATTATTTCTGAAGTAAAACCATTCCTCATTTCACAGGGACCCTCTGTGGCCTAGCAGTAGTAGCAGTAGTCTTACATCCCAAGGTTCTGAACCCTGAATTGTATTCATAAATCCAGACAACAGCATGACCTAAGTTTAAAAAAAGCATTATTGAGGACTCCATTCAGACCAAAAGTCTCTACAAGGTTTGTAGTTTTCTGCCGACATCTATTGTCATTAGGTTATCATCCATCCGATACAAATCAAAGAGCATCCTGTCCACTGTGACTCGGGCATCAGAAGATGACCTCCATCCTGTCAGACAAATGACAGGAGGAAGCGCAGGGGTGCTTTCATAAAGCCGCAGCACTTGTAACAGGTGGCAAATTGCATTATGTTTCCATCTGAGCGGCAGAGATCAGGAACACAGATCCACACTCATATTTAAAAAAGAGAGGTTTCTAATCATCAGGATTGTCATGTGACATCATTTAGCTACAGAATGTAGCCTGTGTGAGCTGGGCTGTGCATCAAAGCAAGTGTAACAAGGTTTCAGAGATGGGTTTCGGTCAGCCTGCCCCAGTCGCGGGCCTCCTTAACAAGGTTACGTGTTTAGAACCCAGGAGCTCCCAAGTCCTAAAGGTTGATGTGCACAGTTAATCATAAAGCTTGTCCATTGAAAACACAAGGTCCATTCATCCATGAATCCATTGTAGTTTTATGATGTTTCCTAACATGTTAAACACTTTGACAAACTCCTAATTAAAGAATTCATATGAAGTATTTTTTATTGGGGAGTGATCACAAATATCCAAAGCCGGAAAAAAGTAAACCAACATGTTGCTGAGTTTTGTATAATGGAAGCATTTCCAGTTCCACACCTTAAAAACAATGTCAGTCTTAGAATATTATCTTAGATACTGTCACATCTACCACCTTTGTAAGCTTAACTCTCCCTGAAGCTATACATCAGTGTTATGCTATCTGTCAGGGGACGGTATAAACCGCTTGTTGACTTTTTTGGCTGTAGGGGACAGACAGTTATGAACGCAGATGTACAGGTGCTCCTCTAAGGCAAAAGAATTCTGAAATTCAGTGGCACTCCCTTTTATCAGAGCTGCAGTCATTAAGGTATCTGGCTACCTTTACAATCCCTTTAAGGAACTAGTGCACAAGTAGGATTTTCAACTAGGATAAAAGACTGACCTGAAAGACTGTACTGAGGAACTGGAGGATTTGATTTATTCAGTCAGTTGTGGAGCATGTTCGGGTGACCTATTTTTTTTTTTGTAAACAATCAAACGTGAACTCAGAAATGAATTTCTTTCAGACACAAAGCAGCAACAGGGAATAAAATGTCTCTTAGCCTGCCCTAACCCCTGACCAACCACATACTCTTGCCTGCTTATAAAGCATTCCTTTCTAACAATAATAATACAGTTCAGAGGTCATCTACTGTGAATCCTAGGTGGGCTGCTGTATGAAAGCCAAGAGTATCTGACCTCCTTGTCTGTCAGGGCTAGTGTTAGGTTTTGGAAAGTAAATAATGTTCTAAATTTCAAAACCAATTCAATTACCGTTGTGAACATGGTGCATCATGATTAGGCCTGGGCAATACAACAATAGTGATCTGTATCGGCGGTCGCCAATCATTTAACAGGTGGTGGTGTTCAGTTGCATCATTGACATGTGACACAACAGAAACAGTGAGAAAATTAGTGCAGATAGTGAAGAAAGCAGTTTTGGGGTTTTTATTAAGTTAGTTTAGGTTAAATTTAGGTTAAATTTAATGTAAGGTGGTTAAATTCAAAATGAAGTGGTTAAATTCAACCTTTTATACTTGGTCTTGATTAAAAATAGGTCATTTAAAATTATTAATAATAACTGATAATATGATCTTTTTTTGGCTATATCGCTGAGTCTAATACATGTTGAAATTAGGGCAATGATTTCAAGTAAATTAGGGCAATGATTTTAAGTACTCATCATATATGTTTTCTTCAAACTATAAAAAGTATAACAGTTTACCTAAAATTAGATCATAAAAACAGAATATATCACCTTGCTTACAGTTTTGCAGTATATTGTAATATATCGAGTAGTAACCCTTGTGTCATGATATGTATGGGATCATCAGATTATTGTCAGTACACAGCCCTACTATTTGATGAAGTGTCTATTGCTAATACACCACTATTATTTCATCGATCAGGCCTATAGTAGAGCAAGTGAAAATTTACCTCAATAGGTAAAGCTGCCGTAAATCTGATGTAAAAACATCATCAGCTTTGATGAGGTCATCTTCGGGTATTACATATCTCAACTTTGATCATAAGCAAGGTCTTACTGCTCTTGTTTTTCGGATCCTACTCCAGATGTTAAAAATGTATGGACTGCTTGTTGCAGTGGAACGAGACCCTGTGGCCATAAGCCATAGATTTCGCCATCCTCACATTTTCAGCTTCAGATGTGTGTTTTTGTCACAAAGTAAAAGAATCACAACCTGCCCTGCGAGGCTATTGACTCCCTACCCCATGTATCTCCCTGTTAAATCAGATTTTTAATCTCAGTGGGACTACCCTAAAGACACAAGGGTGAAATAAAACTAAATAAAACATACATTTTCAGACTGTTTTATCCTGTTTGTCTGGGGAGCTGTCATGTTTCCCTTGTGAGATCATCATTGGAGGAGTATAGTCGGCTGTTTTTGTGTCAGAGTGATATCTGACATCACTTTGACGTTTGATGATTCTTGAGGAAATTATGCATCTGACTTCTGTAATCTGTCAATTTCAAAAACACTGATTTGCCAAGAGGGAGTACTACATTTATGGGTCAGCGAAGATGACATACTGTCTTTGCCACTCTGTCTCTCAGGGACGATGTTCATATTGCATCTAATTTGCAATAGCGATTCATGTTCATTGGCAACTGTTGGCCCCAGTGTAGGAGGCAGTGTATGTTCTTAAAGCAGTGAAAAATTACAGAGAGGAAATTGGGGTGGATGGATTGGTTTAGTGCTTGACTTCAACACTGTTGACTGGCATTTGTGGTCCTTCCCAAACTGTGATTCAGCATGCTTTAAACATTTAATATTGTTTTGTTTGTCAATGATCTTTCTCTCTGTTCAACCACATAGTTTTTTTTTCGCCAAAAAATGATCATAAATATACATAACACAGTCCACACAAATGAATATTGTGGGGAAAACACATGAAAATGCGCCAGTGAAAATTTTGCAGATACTTATGAATATTGTGTTCACATGTTCATAAAAATCTAATTATGATTCCCCCTCAGCATACAAAGCTAATACAAAATAGTTGTATATCAATTTAATTCTTCAGCAAAACTGCAGGGTTTTGTTTATAAGTGACCCAAGTTGTACATAATTTTTGATAAACAAAATGATGTGTTTACTGCTCTCTGGTTTTAAACAGGAATTTTAGTTTGTCATTGATTTGACTAAATGAAATAAAACAATTTGTATTATAGAAAAAAAAACTGCTTGGTTCTACTGTCGGCTTGTTAAAAACACAGCCAATAAACCGCTGTTTGATCCTGCTGTGCTGTTATTCTTGCAGAGAAAAGTGAATTTCCTGCGGTCTTATGTGAATGACCTCGCAGTCCAGAACCAGGTGCTGGTTCAGACCATTGAGGATCTGCAGAAGGAAGCTGATGACAAGGTTTCCAACTTGGGAATGAAGCTACGCACTGCTGATGATGGTTTGGAAGTAAGGTTTTACAAAGCTTTTTAGAGCATTTGGCTTAATGAAGTAGTTGACCCATGTAGAGTATCATTGTTTTCTTTGATGTTTCTCTGTTTTAAACAAATTTACAGCAATGTTTATGGTTCCTATTACCTTAACAAATGTTTATGTCTTCAGGAGAACCACCTGTAAGAAGTATAGCCTCTTTCAATATATAAAGAGGTTTAGATATTTTTAGAGATATATTAAATAGTACAGCTATAGTGGCAAAAAAAAAAAAATTTGTGCATGTAGATAACATGAACATGAGCTATTAAAGCTTAAGTTTGGCCATTTGGATTGTAATATGTATAGCAGTGCTTCCCAAACAGTGTGTCGAGGCACTCTTCAGTGCCATGAGTCAAGTCCAGGAGTGCCTTGGGATTCAGTGACAACCATTACATTATTATGGCAATGTACAATACTGTTTTAATACTTTGTACACACTCATTTTCCTAGTAATTCTACACCCTTTTTGGCCACAAAACCTCTGCAACCCACTTCCACTGGTAGCACTCAGGCCTTACTGTCCCGCCTCAGCCATCATATGTGCGTATTTCAAATTTTTTCTGCTCATGTGGAGCTTTGCAAAATACAATTTGTACCATAGTGCATAGCTTTAGCATAGCATAGCATAGTTCTGTGAGGGAGACCACAAGACCTGGTCTGATCTGAAATTTGTTGTCATGATCTCTGCCGGAAAGTTGAGCTTCTGCTCTAGATCCACTTGCATCTACCAGTCATAATCTGTGTCCAGCAGGCATGATTCCCTCTGCATAGTTGGAAGCTTTGGGAATTTCCCTGCTGGTATGAAGGTGTTGATGTTAAAGCAGCCAAAAGTCTGTGGAGATAGGGTGTTGGTAGCAGTTCTCCTTTGCTCCGGGATACTTGCCAATTGCCAGACAACGTGAAAGAACCTTAAAGGAGTTTGCTACTTGTGTAACAGGTGTTAGTTTAAATCTCACATGCTTAGGCCTGGCAGACCATTGGGCCTGGAATAAGTCGTGTCCAGAAGGATCATTTTAACCCAAACCATGATCTTTCCCTAACCCCAACCAAATGGTTTTTGTCCCTCCCCAGATAACCATAGTGTTGTCACATTATAAGATATAATAAGTTTGTACAACGTGCACAATGAAGAAACAACATGTACATAGCTTGCAAGAGTTTTGCAGATCAAAGGTTGCCTTCCAGACACAACCGTCGTAATAAACTGGTGGAAACCCTGAACTTGAAGACCCGATGACTCCTCTTGTGTGTGCAAACATGTATGGCGTATTTAGGTGTAAACCCAACAACAAATACATTTGTTTACATCCTTACCGTCTTGTTTAACCAGGTACATTTATTTGGTATTGTGCAATGAGTCGAGCAACATATGTCAATAGAATGAAAGGTCTACTCATGAACACCATCTATACAAATATCAAGCACACATAATCACAACAGTGGTAAGAATTTATTCAAAAGAAAGAAAACAAGACAGAGAATAACAGCTCATGGCTTTCTTTTCTATTCTGCGGTACCATTGTCTCCAGGATCCTTTGTTTGTGTACACTACTTGAGGCCAAGGCATCTTCGGCTTTACAGAATCCAATCAGCGGAGATCACACTGAATATGGTTCACAGTTAAGGCCATGAAAAGCCCTCATTGTTTAGAGAGAATCATATCCCTACATAGAATAATAGCAATATAGAAAAGCAATTAGAATGAGCATGGAGCTGATTAGGGCACAATGGCAAAAATACTTTGTTAAGACCTGGTGTTAAAGATACAGTGAACCCCTTCCGGATAAGCTGCATGTTATACTGAAAAAAGAGTCAAGCAGAGAAAGGCCCTCTGTTATTATCTTTTAAGTTTGTGGCTCCAATCATTTTCTGAGGAAACCACAAATTGTTGTTCATTCTGAGCGGACTGGAGGTGGAAAGCTTTGTAGAAAAATGCTCTACCCAAGTGTTTTTCTTTCTCCTTTTTTTCAAGATTGCATCAACTCAAGGCACGACTATAAAGACATCATCACCACTTGATGTAGTAACCTTAAGGTATTGTTCCATCTCAGTTATGGCCAGGCCTCCATCAATATTCACTCTTCTGAGTGGATTTTGCACACAGAAAAGTAATTACGGCCTATTATACATCAAAGTACTTATCTGCTATTATGGAGAAGGTCAGAGGGCTAGCTTTGTGTGCTCTCCCACTGAGCACAAAGGTCAATGTAATACAATGCTTTACATTTCTCAACATTCAAAGCTGTCCATTTTAACTTTCATCAATTTAAAACTTAATTTTCTTCAATGACATTGCTTTAGCAACACAAAATACCAGCATCTACACAGTTTCTTTTCCACAAATCTTTCTCAGATACCTTTACTGAATAGGCTGTACAATATACAGTATATGTTTGTTGCAAACCATAACACAGTGCATGCCTGCTCAACAGTGAGAATGTCCAGACCTTATTTAGTTTTTATTTGTGTTATTATCAATAATGTCAATTTATTTGCCTCTTTCTCGCAGATTAAAAACTTTCAGCTAAAGGGGAACAGGTGAAGAAACAATTTGTAAAGCTGATTAAATGACATTCTCTTGGTTGCCAAGAGTCCTTCAGTTCATCCAGTTGCACATTTTTCTTATTGTTTGTGACAACGACAGCTTCTTTTGGCAGCCAAAGAAGCAGTGTGAGAGAACATAATAGTTTGCTACCATCCTATCGACCCATCTTCTGAGCTTTTGAATCTCCATTTTCACCCGTCTTTAACGATGCTCTCACTGTCTGTTTATGTTACTTTGTATGTTTTCAGGGTCTAGATTGGTAAACAAATACAAACAAATGGACTGGCTCACTCAACAGTCTATTAGGATAGTCAGGGGACAACAGTGTGTTTCTGCTCTGATGTCCATAATGTGAAATCCAATCAAATGAAGAGCATTTAGAGCTACTTATGGACCGTTCCACCATGTAAACGATGCAATGAGCTCTGTAATAGGAGCTTGGCTAACGTCTGATTGAATCGTAGTGTATGGTCTTGTTGATGCACAATAGGGTTGAACTGTAATGGACACTAAACAGAGTTTGTTTTGTGGTCATAATATCATGAAATCCAAGGCTTGTTTTCTCTGTTCTAGACAGCTGCAATTAGCCTGTTGTCAATTTATCATCCATAGGCAGACGGATATAGCATCATCTTGTTTCCCCGCATACAATACAAACATGAATTAAACTTTATTTTCAGATTAATACTGAACATCATTTTAACCTGTAGGTTCAAGTCACATGCATCAAGCCTCTTTAATAGTGTGGTGTTCAATGACGCAGGTTGTTATGGATTTTGAAGGATCTGGATGTATAGTTAGTTGTTCCAGTGGCAGCTGGAATCTAAAACAGCGTTATTTCACTCTGAGAATCTGTATTAGAGGCAGGATGTAGAGTTTCAGTCCTACAGTTAACTAGCTTTCCATGTAGTGAAAAAATGAACGGAAAATGCTGAACCTTCTTTGTGTCATTTGGTTACAATAAAAAGCATTATTAGAAGTGCCAAGCAGTTTTTGGGAAACTTCTGGAAAACTTTCTCATAGTCATTTCCTTCAGTCTTCTGGGTTATGCTCTCGTTAGACAGTCATTTTGGCAGCTTAAGGATTAATAATCATACGATGCAATGAAATTGGAACTTTACTGATCTCTGTAGAAATGTTTTTTCCATTTGTGCTATTCCAGGCAGGTCAAAGGCAGAAGGGCAGCTACAGAACAACTTCTGTAGCTGGCAGGAATTTAGTATCTCGCTTGAAGACACTTTTGTTGGCCAGATGGTTGCCAACGTCAGTTGGAGGACGGCAGTTGGAAGATGAATAAAGCACTCGCTATTAATTTGAGACATATAATCTTTATTACTTTAATACAGTGTTGGGGAAGCTATGTTGAAAGCATAACTTTGCAAAAGCTATTATGCAATTATGAAACACAGCAAAGACACTCTAAGAAGAATTCTAGTCAGGTTAACTTAAGTTGCTTATCTTGCTTATCTACTTTGTAAAAAGAAATGATCAAATTGAAAATGTACATGTGATACAAAATTCTAACAAAATATACAAAAAAGTAGCATGCCAGCAAAAAAATGCCATTCAATTGAGTTCATTGCTAAAAGTGGCCATTTTTCATAGATCACATGTAAACCCCAAAAATTTAATACACCACCATTTATGAGAAAGTGCAAGGAAGGTTAGATTCAGTTTGTCCATTTGGATATCCATTAGTCAATATAAAAGGAGTGTTAAAATAAAAAATCCTTCTTTTCCTTTTATGGCCCCAAACTGGTTGTAGTTTCAGTAGTAATGCCTGGGGTAAGTAGTTTATATTTGGCATAATTGGGCAAAAATTCCATAATAATCTTTCAGCATGTTGTAATAAAAATCCAAGAGAAAAAATTGGTCCATCCTGTGATGGGAGCCATTCACAGGTAATTTCAGAGAGGGGGTGTTCCAATCGGCTATTTTGCAGGGCCGCTGACTCTGCTGCCATTCAAACTCGAAGCTGGGTTTGGTGGGAGGGACTCAACGTTGTGATACGAGGTAGCAGAGAGAAGCAGGTTTTGCCTACATCAGCTTTAAGTACACAAAGAATGGCAACATTTAACTACTTGAATTACCAGGCAAATATGAAGTAGTTGTTTTCAGTTTTTGTCACACTATCAGCAGGTTGTAGTAAGAAGGTTGATTGGTCTGTATGTCGAGCTCTCCTGTCTGGAATTATAGTGTGATTATCATCTGGTCAAGATTTCTCAAAAACTATTGAAAGAATTTTTTGTATTAAATTCCTGTATTTGTCATAATCTGACCTTTTGTCCATCAGATCAAAAGATCTCAGATCAAAGTTTCTTCAGTCCATAATTAGCTATTTTGAATGCAGCATCAAACTGTCAGCTTTGTTCTTGTAAACATAAAGCAGGTTGAGAGCACACATAAAAAAGATTTCATAGCTTTTACATAATTGTATTTATTTTCCTCATTGCTTGTGGGTCATTTGGCTCTAATAATTTAGTTATTCTTAATGACGTCTTCAGGACTTGAATCAACAGAGGACAAGCCTGGAGCAAAGTGCCTGTGATTTGTGCTCTGAGAAGAAAGATCTGGTCAGACTTGAACTCTTACACACAATTCATCCAGCATACTGGACACGTGCACCACATTGATTTGAGTCTTATTCTTTCTGTCCTGTTATGTCTTGGTTCCTCATGTCTCAAGTGTATTGTGTTTTCTTACGTCCATCAGCTGATGTCTCTTTGTGTGTATTTTGAATCATGCACATTTTGTTCTGTGTGTGTGTGTGTGCATACGTTGTATGTACAGTTTGTGTGTGTCGTTGTCTGTTGCGTAGATTTTTTAATTCCCAGAGTTTAGCCTCTGGCCTGCAGGGTAGTATGGGGGACTGTGAAGGCCTGAGGGGGATCAGTGTAGATCAGAACAGATCAGTAGGGATCATTTGGGATCACTGGCCCTGTCTTTGATCCACTCATCCCGTCATCTCACCATTCCCACACAGTTCTCAAATTATTACCATACCAGGCACAGTCAAAGCACCCACATGTTAGTAAACACATTTTTCAGACACTCCGTCTGCACTGGAGATGTGTAATATTCTGTTGTGCTGCTGCTTAAATTGGAAGTATCCTATTTGCCATGCTTGTTAGCTCTTCTTGTTTATAAAAGAGAGGGTTAACAAAGAAGACCTAATTTCTTTTGTCTTATTTGTATCGGAGAAGAAAAAACTAGGTTATAACAAGTGTCGACTACAAATTTGCTAACTGAATGCTGGGAATATCTCCAGCTGTGATGAGAGTCTCCAATTTTTTTGTGTGTGATTCACAAAGTGACTATTTATGACATTCCCCATAAACGACAGAACAGGGGCTATTAAAATCTGAAGGCTCAGGAACCAAATGAGAAAATTGGTCTCATGACTTAATCCATGCTAATGAGGACATCATTTTTCTTGTCATGTGGAACACCCTCCATAGCAGCACTCTTAAGACCCATTTTGCTTCCCTGACTGTGGTTCAACAAAACAGTACATAAAAGAAGAACTCAGTAAGTTATGGCTGTTGGATGAAACGGTTTTGATCTCCAAAAGAGGAATTTTTATGGAATTAACAGAACAGGCCTCTTCTCAGAATGACCTCAACTTTTTGAATTTATACAGTTGGTTAGCTTCTCAACCACACATGCTGTACAGATGCATTAAGATAAGCTTAAATCTGCTTCCACGTCCCAAATATATGTATACCCCTTTTCCCAGCAATTCAGTGAGGTTAATAGTGTTTTTTAGCTTATATTAGAGATGCACTGATCCACTTTCTTGAAGTTCTGATCTAATTCCGATGGCTGAATTTGGATATCTATCTATACTGATACCGATAACTGATATCAATGCTTAATTAAATTGGTAGTATTGTACGATGCAGCACAACTTTCACTAGGGCTACCTCCTAAACCCCTCAGTCGATTTTCCAGTTGAGAATTATTTAGAAAGGGAATGAGAAATATATTTTTATATTACTTGTCGCATGCAAAAAATTCTTGTGACATGCACTGATGGTTAATTGATGAGAGAGGGTGAAACAAACCTTTTGTAAAGAAACTTCAGCTCTTGTTTTTTGGCTGTGTCATTGTACACAGAGCAAAGTAATAGCAGGTTTATGACAGGCCATAAACTTAAAAACTGAGTCTTAAACGGCAAAGCTAACTGGGATGGAAGCAGAAGAAAGTGACAGAAATGGCATGCAGCTGATGCACTGTCAGCCACGTCACCCCAGTGCACCACGAAGACTGCAGGGCAGATGATGCTTGTTTTTGCCACTGACCTCAGATTGTTATTATAAGTGTCTGACAACATTGTGGAAAGGATTGCTTCAGAGACAGACCACTTTTTTAAAGACTAAGTTTGTTGAAATATGTTTTGTTTAACCATAAGTAGCTGTTTTGCTGCTCTCGCCAACCTAACCAGACTCCCTTTGCAAAACTGTAATTTTAACATCATCTCTATCAGGTTCAGTCAAAGTTGCCAGAAAAGAAATAAACTCATCAAAAGTCTTTCCATTGTTCCAGCAGTCACCAACCCTTAATTCACAGCGTGAAGGAGCGCAGAAGCGCTGCACTGGATGACAGTGCTGTCTGCAGCCGGGCCTGAGAGATGCTCTGCGGTGCGCTGAGATTTTATTCCTGAACGCACACTTTAACTTTCTCTTAATGTGTGAAAATCTGATGTTTTCACATCACATATCAGAATTTTACTGTGGCACACAGAACTGAAATAAAAAGATGAATGTTTGTATTAAATGGCCAAATCTGATTTGACTAAAAAAAAATCTGAGTTGGATACATAACTTTCACCCTAATGTTGACTTTTCACACATTATAAATTGGTGCCTTGTTTTTCTGTTTCAAGACTACAATATATCCAAACTAAGGACATTTTGAGTTAGTCAACTGTTACTTGCACACTTGTTGACTACACTTGTTTCATACATTATGGTGGGTTCAGAGTGCAGGGCTAGCTTAACCTGTACATCTAATTAATAGAAATTTGGGAGACAAAAAAAATATGGGGACTGCAGATATCTTTGTAGAACTGTTTAACTACTGATTGATTAATAAATTTGTGCTATAACATTTTGCCTGTGGGCTTTAAATCTTGAAATTGCATTATTACAAGTTCAGAATTTATCAAAACATCAGACTATGTAATCTGGATTGATTGACTGATTGAAATTCTTTATTGATCATTAATATACAAATGGCCCTTCTAGCCAGAAATGCCCCCAGATATAGAAAACATCAAAAGGATAAAATCACAGTAAAGTCTCAAAGTTTATTTCCATTGTGGTCTTTTTTTTTTTTTTTTGCGATTGGGGGTGGGTTGTGGTGTAGAGGGTGCTGAAGGTGATTGGTGTGTGGATCGGTGATGCTACTCCAATATCTAGTAAGTCAATTGCGTCAGTATGGGTACCTGATACTAGGGCTGCAGGATAAGGTTAAAAAAAAATCATATTGCAATTATTTTGACAGATATTGCGATTGCTATTTGATTCACGATTAGTGGGAATGATCATTTTTGCACCCTAAGTTTCATTTTCACCAAAAATTCATAATAACATGACATTTGTTGGGGTCTGCACCAAACAAACATATTTCTTACATCTGGAGAACAAGATTTTTAGGCCAGGGCATCTCTGCAGCTCTACAGTACATCATTATAATGATGTTTTGTCACATATTTTTCCTTGACCAAAAAAATCTCAGCTTTTTATGATTTGGATATTGCACTTGGCCATATTGCAATTTTGATAATACCCGATATCGATATGGGATCGAACCAGTCCAGCGGTAGCCCGTAAAGCGTTCATGATTTGGCAGCAGTTGCTCCAAAACCTGGCTGACCCTTTGTAGTAGTGACTGTTCTGCTCAAGTCAATGAGAGAAGGTGGAAACTCAAGTCAGGTCTGCATTAAAACAGTCTTTGAACTGTGTGACCTTTATCCCCACATACACACACACATACACACACACATGCACACGTTTGCTTGTGTAGCAGCTGCTTGGAGGGAGAGCGGTGGGAGTGAGAGTGAGAAAGACAGAGCAGGGGAGGTCAGGGGTTGCGATGGTTGACTATGCTAATGCTGTTGTTAATGACTTTGCTGTGAGTGATAATTGATCGTCTTCATTACCATATTAACTTCACTGCCCCCACCCTTTCAAGACCCCCACCCCTCCCTTCAATCCCCCAGTGTCCCTCTATGCAGTAATGGATGCCCCCGTTTGAACCTTCAAATAATGAACTAATTAGCTTAATTAAAATCAATAGAGGTGCCAATACTAGGTTAGACATTTCAGGAATGCCGTCTCTATCTGCAGGGAAAGGAATTTTCAGAAGGATAGGGTGAGAGAGGATGGATGGCAGGAGGTAGAAGGAGCAATACATAAAAACAGGAGGCATGGAAAAAGGTGAGGAGCAAGAGGAAGGAAAGCAAAAAAGAGAGGCAGACAGACAGGGACAGACAGAAGACAAGGAAGCAGGTATGTGAAAAGAGAGAATAAGATGGACAAAAATGGGGTGAGGTGGTTATGCGCTGGCACAGAGGAAGTAAGTGGTGTGATGGGAGTTGCAAGTTTAAAGATGGTAAAATCTAAGAGTTAAAATGTAAAATTGAGTGGACAAGGGCGAAGACAAGAAAGCGTGAGAGAAAGAGAAAGAAAATATCAGAGGAAAGGAGGGAGCCAAAGACAGGGGACACTAAACGGGAGAGAGAGAGGGCGAAAGAGGTTCCTAATGCTGATTTATGAGCGCTTGACGGTCGTTAGCTGGAATAAATGGCTTGTAGGAGTGGCTGCAGCATTACTCCCTGTACAGGATACTAAGTGCATTGTAA
The DNA here is from genome assembly GCA_034769285.1 of Lutjanus argentimaculatus. Taxonomy (NCBI): domain Eukaryota; kingdom Metazoa; phylum Chordata; class Actinopteri; order Lutjaniformes; family Lutjanidae; genus Lutjanus; species Lutjanus argentimaculatus. The sequence continues at coordinate 21,555,393 of JAWZSL010000009.1, read as the reverse complement.
GGTCAGCCATAAGGCCAAACTTACATATGTAGTGCTCTGCCCTTGTAAACCTTTGTTAATATATCAGCCGCAGGATGGAACTGTAACTAGTCTGTCTGATAACGCCAGGATGACTGTGGCTTCTCAACCTGCATGGCACTTCTTTTATTTGCTTTAATTTAATTTATTTATTTAACACAAAAGTTTTGTGGACAACACAAAAATTAAAATCACCCACTGTGTTTGGCATGAATGTAATTTGCTACAACATACATAATGCTGAAACAATCAGTGGATTAATTGATTAGCTGACTTTCAGAAATGGATATATACTTTTTTTTATTAACTGATTTGTAATTTCAGTCACTTACAAAATAAAAATGCACTGGTTCTGGTTTCTCAAATGTGAACAAATTTTTTCAGTTTTAGCTTTATCATTGTGAAGTGAATGTCAGATAATGACTGTTGTCACCTTTGGCACTGTGAAATTATGACTGTTACAACCTAAACAATTAATCAATGAATTGCAAAAACAGAAAGAGATATTAAAATATTGAAGTTTAAGTCCTCTACCACTCAAACATATGCTTTTCTTGTTGTTCCTACAGTTGGACGTGTTAGCTTCACTGTGCAGAATGATATATATGCAGAGTTTGACAGTAGAAGGCTGTTTTCACATTTATCTGCGCAAAGTGGAAAGTTTCTCTGTACTTATTGAGAATCTGATTTTATTGGGTAGGCCTACGAACCCATGATTTGTGACACTGCAACAAGTTTGGAAGTCAATCCTGGTTCACTTTGCAACTTGTCCAAGTGTGATGCAGAAAGAGTTCACATATGGACTGAATTGTGAAGTAGGAGACATCTTGTGTCCGTCAGGAAAACATTAGAAATGCATATTCATAGACTCTATAATTTTTAATGATGTAGAATGAGTAGATAAGTTTTAGGGATTTTATCTGGAAACTAGCCTGTACTTTCTATGGAAAAAAAACATATCAGACACACATAATTGTTCCAAGAAGACATGAAACAGTACGAAAACTTAATTTCACAATTATGGTGGCCAAAATGATCAGTGTTATTGTGATATTGTTAAAATATGCTGAAAATGTTCAGAAAGTACTGATACACACACACGCTGAAATCATTTCACCAAGTTTCATTTTGAAAACTTCAAAATGATTTGAAATGGCCTTTGTAAAGTCTCTGTTTTCACAAGACATGCAAGACAAACCCTCGTTGCAGCTGCGCCTTCAACTGTTTGATTCTTTGGTTGATTCTGTACAGTAGTTACTGTGAGTTTTCCAAAGCGCGGTAATGGAATATGGTTGTTACGATAAACAAAATTTGAAGCCATAATACTAATCACCAGAAATTTTATTGCAGTTTACTGATTATTGTTTCATCCCTAGTTCCAAGCAGACTATTTGTCTATGTCTTAATACATGTCTGCAGGGGATCTTTTTAAAGTTATTGCGGCCCTGCTACCATGCTAATGCCTTAGCATTTTGTGCAGTATCTTGCGGACTGAACTTGCTAGCCTTGGGGCAACATAAAAGCAGGGTAGCACACCATTAGCTCAGTGTAAAAATGCTTCTTCCAGTGGACAGAAGTTCATAAAAAAAGTTCATTGTGCAAATGTTTTGCATAGTCTATAAACCAGACAGACTTCTGCCATTGTGGGTTTGGTATCTCCTCACTACAATATAAGTAAAAGTTTAGATACCTTTTACCAATCAATTTGCAATGATTATTTTACATTTTAAAGCTGCTGCCGGTAAAATTTGAAATATGATGACTTTGTGACCACTCAAGTACCTTTACAATCAAGTCTTGCATCATTGTTGTAAATACAACTCTTGCTCTGCAGACCGCACAGACAGGACAAATATATTCTCAGAAAATGTCATAAGAAACTGTTGGAACACAGAATGAAAAATGCAATAAACTTGTGTGCATTCAGATGCCATACAGTAACGTTATGGCACAGAAAAAGGCTGCGAATGTAAGGCGGAAGATGTGCGTTTTTTCCTGTAGGCTCGTATCGTAATAGTTGCATCACTTTACACTTGCATCAGGCTCACGCTGGACAAAATTAAAGCCCACATTTTTAGTACACATTCACTCTAAACATGTAAGCTTTGACATAGCAGAACAAGACGCTGGCACGTTCCTTCCAGTCACCATCACTGTGAGTCGCATTATCCATTTTTTTTCCCCCCATTCCTCGCTTTCAGTTGTGATCTGGTGACTCACGCACACGCGTGTTCCTGCTTTTGTTTTTTCTCCTCTGTTGCTTTCAGTTGACCTAGCTCCAGACAAAAGGAATGGAGGGGAGTGGAAAAATGGAATGATTGCGTAAATGGGTGGCTATTTTCAGATAGAAAAGAAATGAGAAAAGCGAAAATTAGGTGGGGAAGAAAAAAAAAAGAACAGAGGAGAGAGGAGGCGTGGGTGAGGGGCAAGTGGATGAGACAGGAGGAGACAAGAGAATGTGAGGAGGTTGGAGGCTGCAAACAAACAAGTAGAAACAGAGGGGAAAGGAAAGAGGAAAAGTGACAGAGGAGGAGAGAAAGTGAACTGATTCTGTGAATGGCTGTTTTCTATGTTTCTTACAGTAACAGAAAGGGCTGGAATTCTACTCAGAACCATTTGCTTGTAAAGAAGGCTTTGAAAAAGGGTTTGTCAAGGGTTCTTTGTAAGACTAAGGGTTCCACTAAGAACTCTTTTTGGAAGAGAGAGTTCTCCAAGGATTGTTGAGATCCTTGAAAAACTCCTTTGTCAGGCATTCTTTGTACCGTAATAAAAAAGGATTCTTGGTTGAACCTGTTGGGTGGATTCTAGAGAAAAAGCCCTCAGAATCTAAAAGGGTTCTTGGTAGAACATCCTGGGCGTGTTCTAGATAAAACCCCTGGACTATAAAAGGGTTCTTGGATGAACCCCCTGAGTGGGTTCTAGATAAAACCCTTGTAGTATGTATAGGGTTCTCAGTTCTTTGTAGAACCCCCTGGGTTGGTACTACATGGAATCCTTGTAATATCAAAAGGGTTCCCAGTAGATCCCCAGGGTGGATTCTTGTTATCACCCTCAGATGATGGAAAGGTTCTGCATAGAACCCCGAGACAGGGTTATGGATTGAATCATTACACCATAGAAGAGTTCGCTCTTTGAAAGGATTCCAAGTGGAAACTTTATAAAAGGTTCTACCAGGAACCAAAAGGGTTCTCCAATGGGGAGAAGGCGAAGAACCCTTCATGGTTCTTGTTAGCACCTTTATTTCTAACAAGTACTTACACTGCTACTGCTGCAGCTGTTGTATTGCATCTGCCACTACTACAGTCTTTTCTCCGGTGTCTAACAGTGAACAGACCCACAGTGACAGGTTTTGTTTGACTGTTTTCCACATCCTCGCCTCCTCTGCCGGAGACTGAGATGTGATCAGTCTAGAAGTATCAGTACTGCTTGTTATAGACAGAGCACCTTCTATAAGAATGTATTGCATATGCCTGTTCTGTTTGTCTTAAAACTGAGTGAGAAAACTAAGTGATGTGATGCAACGTCCGTGTAATGCGCTCTCTGTTTTTCTCACTCTTGTGCTTCTTTCCCTCTCACTCATGCACTCTGCTGATTTTGACCATTACTTTGATAGTATATTTCCTCAACACTCTTTAATGGTATAGTTGTATTACACATAAACGCACATAAACACACAAACACACACCCCCACCCACGTATACGCATAAGCCTTCCCCTAACAAATGAGTCTACTGTGGTCATAACCTTCAGAGGGCTCATTATCATAGATTGCAGGCCTTTTCATAAAGCTGAGACCACTGGTGACGGATTACTAACGGGATGGACAGACACACGCACACTCACACACAATACACACGCACTGTGATCCGTAATGAGACCTTATTCCGGACACCCAACCCAGCTGCCTGTAAATTACACCCGCCACTCTGCCATACATACTTAATCAGCTAATGTTGTTTTATTCCTTATTATTAATTTGCTCCTGTTTCTGATTTATCTAAAGCGCTCTGCATCACACCAATATTTTGTCTCCTTTACAGTTCAGAGAAGCACACGGAGAGAGAGTAGGCTGTGTGCTTATTCATGTACTTAGGGGATTGCATCTGTAATGAATGGACTGGCTGTTTAGGCATACATAACACAGCCTACTACTCACCTTAATAATGTAAGCGGGTCGTAACTCCTGCTAACCCAAGGGTATATAAGGCATGCATACACAGACACACACACATATTGATGCTCGCAAACACTCACACGAGTTGCTATATTAGCCACTGACCTCTACGTGTGCCAGGTCTTCTCATTGTCACATTGGAGCTGCATTGTAATATGAATGCTTTGTGAGTGGGGGATAAAATTATGTGTCTTTTGTGTGTCTTAATGTGTGTTTGGGAGACACACAACTAAACCCACTTTATTTCAATTAATAAGAGATTTTACTTAACATTAAGGCATCAAGGTAATTAATTTAGCATTATACAACACAGGGATGCACAATTAAATGGGAGTTGTAGTCCCTTCATGCTACACACATAATAGAACATATATACAGATAAATAAAATAAAATAAAATAAAACAATATATACATAGAGATGAAACAGTATGAAAATTTCATATTACGATTATAGTGACCATTGACTAATGGTGTGATGTCCTTTATGATTCCTGGCCGAACATTAGCTGAGTCGCGTTCCGGCTGTGCTGATTGTCTGCTATTCTACTTGTGATTCCATCAGCAGCACCGCAATGTATCCCAGAAGTGGCTCTGCTCCGCGTTTAATATGCATCTTTTTTTGACAGATGCTGTGTGAAGCTACACAGAGCAGATCGAGCCGTGCAGGAAGTCCAACATAAAGGATGCGGTCAATTTAAAAAAAAACAATAAACAAAAAAAAAAAAAAACGCCCCACAGTGTAGACTTCTGATCATAAAATCAGACAAAAATGAAACTATTTAACTACGTAGCTTACCTATGGTAGAACCATAAAAATTAAGTAAAATGATCAAATCATCAAAATCTGAGCAAGTCAGCAAAATCAGGTGGGCAAAACGCTCCCTTGTCTTGTTGGGGCACCAAGCTGTGTGGATGATGATCAAAACCACGTCATAGATGTGATGTGCAGTGGAATCAAGGCATTAGGTTCAAGCTTGATTAGCATGGCTCTTATCCCTGCTCCCCTCCTCTCTTTCTGAGGTGGTCACAAATGGTCCGGCTGATGGTGGAAAGATGCATTGCCGTGCATTGTTGTTTGTCTCAAGATGTGCTGCTCTTTGATCCAAACCCCACGCTTCCTTTTCTAGTGCCTACATGCGAATTAAATGTCATGACAATAAAGCTGAAAAAATAACAGATTAAAACAAAAAAGTAGCGAAATTTGAAAGAGCCACTTTTCTATAATTTTTCTTCAATTCACGAGGTGTTCAAATACAAGTAATTTATTTTCTTCAAGATCTTGGAAAGGACTTCACAGTGGAGTCAAGAATAAGGTAGAAAAACTTAACGAGTCTTTCACTTGTTCTTTCCTGTATTTTAAAGTGGTGTCCTAAAAAGCAACTTGTCCACTTGGCTGACACACAGGTAGTCAGTCTGCCTGCATCACACATCAAATATTAACTTCACATATAATAGATTCAATTTCATCTTTCCATCCGCACCAGCTCCTCTTTTGGAATGCTTTTGTGTGCATTATTTCACTATCCTATACTCTGCATTCACACAAACACACAGTTGCACACATACACGTACTTAACACTGGCATATGCATAATTAAAACACACACACGCTAGCCCATACTTACAGCATACACACTCTCACACACACACACACTCACACACAGGGCTGTGTTGACCTGTGAGTCATTGCTGTCAGCATTGATTTCCTTTTCCCGGAGTGACCCCTGTCACCACGGCGATAGAGTGGCCGATATTTCACCAGTACTGCTGGTTCTCTCTTTTCTCTCAAGCCCCCAGTGTCTCCCACTCTTTCTGTAAGTCTGACTCTTTTTCCCTTTGTGTACCTGCGTTTCCCTCTTTCTCTTTTCAACTCCTTGTCCTCCCCTCTTTTCCTTTGTGTCGGTGTGTTTATTCTCTCTTTTTAATAGTACTGCATGATGAAAAAGCTTGGCCACCCTCCCTCTCTTTTCTAGCTATGCCAATGTGTATTTTTTCTTTATGTTCTCTTTTTGTACAGATACAGTGTGAATTGACCTCACAGTAACAATGCTGACCCGTATTTCCCACCCGTCCTGCACAGCCTAATGTTCAGTCAGAAAATGAGACAGACAGACACAGGCAGACAGGCTAATGGCAAAGGTTATTTGAGTTCAAGGAGCTGTACTTTATCTGAGAATGAACAGAAGACTGTGTGTTTGTGTGTGGACTCATCATCTCAATGTCCTCTTGTGCTACTATTGCGTCAAATATATTAGCTTTAAACCCCTAAAGAGGAAAGCCAAATTATTAAGTCGTTAGAGTAATTTGGAACTTCATCTTTGATCTTTTCTTCTATATTTGATTTTGTCAGCTTTTTGATTAGATTTTGTGCAGTTGGCCCTGTTTGGAAAATAAGCAAAGCAGAAAGCCAAGACATTCTTTTATCAGTGGTTTATGCAGTTTTTTTTTAATTTCTTGTCCTTTTTCCCATGACACTGTCGTCATGTTGCCATGGTCATCAGGAGGCAAATTCCAAGCAATCAGTCAGGGACTCACTTAACACCTCTGCTCCTGTGGACTGTCAAACTTCATCACAGTTTACAACACTTGAGAAAATGAGTTTCCTTTATTGAGCAGTGTCTAATTAATAAATAGATGTCAAAGTTGTATTAGGGTGAAACAGCTGAGTTCTATCTCAGAAAAACAAGTAGAGTATTATTTTTTTTTGGAGACCATATTATTATGTAATGTAGATTAAGCTACTTGGTATTACATGATTTCCTCATGTCAATTATAAATTAATACAGCTGTACCTAAAGATGTTCCAATGGTCTTTTTCCCCTGCAACACCAATTCCGATATCTAAACTTTGTGTATTGCTGTCATTGTTTTGTGACCTGCTTCAGGTTAAACCCTTTGTATACATGAACAAATACATTCAAAGAATGAATGCCTTAGAACAGTGGCTTTCAAACTTTTTATGCCAAAGGCACACCAAACGGCAAGCCAAAATCTCAAGGCACACCTGTATTCATATCCATGCATAATAGCCTCTGTAACAAGTGTTATCACTCTTACCACTTATTACCAAAATAATTCAAGAATTCATTTGAAACTTTATAAAATTACATCAAAGCAGCAACACACCCATTTAAACGAGACAGGTCACAAAATTAAAAATGAGATAACGGAAATGAAAAGAGGGAGCGAGAGACACTAATAATTCCCACCGTCTGGCAACTGCACTAAAAGCAAAAACTGGTTTTAAAAGGATTTTTTAGGGTAAAGAATTTGCCTCTGTATTTGGAAATGAGTTTTTACAAAGTACTGAAGTAGGAAATTAATTCATTCATAAATTTGCGTGGTCTCAGATTGTGCATAGATTCGCATATGCACTGATAATACCAGCATTTTAGGCAGTATCAGAGGCATTTCTGATGCTGGTATGTATCAGAACAACCCCAGTTGTACCTGATCTAGGATTTTGTCAGTGGAATTGGATTTGGGTATTCAATACTTATACTTATACTCATTTGTTTACTATGTTTTTGCGCCGGCGACAGCCATGGTTGGAGACACTGTGTTTTTGGATTATCTGTCCATCCATATGTCCATCTACCCCATTCTTGTGAACAGGATATCTCAAGAATCCCTTCACTGAATTTCTTCAAATTTGGCACAAATGTGCACTTGGATTCCAGACTCTCCGCTCTACTCTGCAGAGAATACGCACTGAGTCTGTTTTTGATGCATGTCACTCAAACTGCACATAGCAGATTGAGTGGGCAGGAAGTCAGACACAGAAACCGCCTAGAGAATCTGGTGAGTTTTCAAAATAAAAGACTGCGTTTAGACTCGCTATTATAAAAACAAACAGCAAACAAGCAATCTAACTACGTAGCCTATTTACCCATGGTAGAAGCGCAAAAAACAAGGAAAAACAACTAAATCAGCAAAATCTGAGAAAGTCAACATAATCAGGCAAGCAGAATGCTCTGCTTCTGAAAAGCTGCTGGTGGGGCATGAAGCCACATGGAGGATGGATCAAAACCATGGTGCAGTCGCGACGTGCCCAGTAGAATCAAGGAGTTACTGGACACAGCCTCTTTTTTTTTAGGCAGCTGACTCAACTACTTTGCATCTGTGGTTTCCTCAGCTCTCTGTGTACACATCCTACAAATTAATAATGAATAATAATAATAATCAGTAATCAATAATCAGGATATCATTTTGTGTCTTTTCCAGGTGCCTGAGGTTGATCTGAAGACTTTGTTGCTGGATGAGCTTGCTGGATCTGCGGCTCACATCCCACACAGGTATGTACAGCAAGACACACTGTATGGTTCTAATAACTATGATTTACTCAGCTTTCCTCTTCATCAACAAAGCATGTTTTGTACAGTAAAAGTTTACTCTTGACTCAAATAACTAATATCTTCTTTATAATAACTTCATGAATCGACCACACACACTCACACACATACACAGGTCCCTCAGTGTAGAGAAAGGTAACAGAGTTGGCCTCAGGGACTCTGTCTCTCCTTAGGGAGGTTGAGCTCCTCGGGGAGTCGCAGCAACACCACTGTCCCCTTGGCAATATGCAAATCCCTATATGATATTTCCCACCATGCAGAGCTGCAAGGCCCCTAAAGACTTGTTCTGTTTCTGCTTTAGACCTTTCTGGAAAGACAGATTTTCATTGTAAGTTTCACACATTTTGACAAAACTAATGAAAGAGGCATTGTCTGAATCTAAATCTTCATACTCATACATATGTACCTAGTCCAGATGTTTGTATCGCTAGCTGAGCTCACCAGACCAGGGAGGGGTTTGATATTTATATGGGAGGATTTCCAATATGTTTAGCATTGGCTGTATAGTAATGGCCTTTAGCAGCTGAGCAGCAGTGGAGACGGATCAGGCTGAACTTGCTTTTTTGCCTCTGTGCCAGTGACAGTCGGGGTCAGAGGTACATGTTTTTGGGTTGTCCGTACGTACATATGTCCGTCTTTCCGTCCCAACTTTATGAATGTGATATCTCAAGAATGTCTTAAAGGAATGTTTTCAAATTTGGTACGGCCGTCTACTTGGACTGATCTGATTAGATTAGAGCTGATTAGATTTTGGAGATCAAGAGCACTATGACTTCATATCTGTCCCTTCATATCCATCCTTATTTCAAAAACACCTGGACAGAATTTGGTCAAATTTGGAACAAATGTCCACTTGGACTCAAGGATACACTGATCAGAATTTGGAGGTCAAAGGTCAAAGTCCCTGGGACCTCACAAAACACGTTTTTGCTAACTATGACAAAATTTCACACAAATGTTTAATAGGATAAAATGATGAAATGATGACATGTTATACCCAAAAGGTCAACGGTCAACATTGTGATATCACTGGAAATTATTCACTGGAATTATACATGTCAATACAGTTCTACATTTAGTTTAGGCAAAAATACTATTAATACTCTTTATTAAATTCTTTCAACGTCTTCACCACATATGTTCTCTGGACAGACATGGATGTAAACTGCAACTTGTCCGGCTGGCGGAGGCATACAACCATGAGGTGGTAATTCTGGCTGTCAGTGAAAACTATTGAAAAGACTGAAATCAAATTGACCTGATGACCATACACTTTAATTTAACTGCATATTCACATCAACTTTTCATTGATATGTTGCTCTGACAACATTTAAAGCGACATATTTATGTCAAAAAATGCATCTTAGAGGTTGAGTGTTTTGTATGATTACTTTAAATAAATCACCTTTTTTTCCAAACATAGGGATAATATTACAATCAATATTTGTTATTTTTTACAGAAGCTGTCAGTAAGAACACATCCAGATATGGTCTCAAGTAACCAGTCAGTAGTTTGACAGCCTGCAGCGCAGCCAATTAAAGCAGCCAGCCAAGCAGGAACTGGTGGTCTGGCACAATGTGGCACAACTGAGTGTGTGGCTGTACGGGGGTTTCTTTGCCATTCCCGCGAAAGGCACTGAAGGGCGTGATGGATCCTCAGTCAGCGCTCTCGCTGTCAGAGAAGCAGGGATTTGCATCACACCTTGAGCGTTTTAAATGGCTGCACATATAATAATAAAAAAAATGAAATAAATGAAATGAGTAAATCAGGTCTCATGAAATGAAATGACAGGCAGGTTGAAACAGCGGGTGAGTGTGTGTGTTTCTTGCCACCAGCGTCAACATTAAACACATCAGATTGAAGCCACCCTCCAGGGTAGCATCACTCAGCCAGGTGTGTGTGCGTGTGTGTGTAAATGTGTGCGTGTTCGTGGTGAAACCTAAGTCTTTTATCTACTTTTCCATTTCCTCTGGTTTTTTTGTTTATCTACAGATTTATTTATATATTTCTGCTGAAATGGTGTACAGCGCACACACACACTCACATACACACACATTGATCTATCGATGTATTGATGTGTGAGTGGGTGTCAGTTTTTTTATTTTCCATCTCCCTCCAATTTTTTAATTATTTTCCCTCAGTATAATCTCCTGCAGAGTTTTTTTACACTTGAGTTAACTTGAGTGCTGTTTTCCTTTGCCAAAAGCAGTCAAATGCTGAAAGTTAGTTAGGAAAAAAAAGAAGCTTTGACAGAATATCCTGATTCTCATTTGGGAAAGGTAGGAACTTAACTTATTTCACACTCCGGCAGTATCCCTCAGTGTAACTGTTCTAATTCGAAACTCCAAACTTTTCTTTGTTAACAAAAAGTAATAAGATATTTAGGCTTAGGAGACTGGAGCTTCATTATTGTTACATTATTATTTTCCTCATGGCTCTGCTTGTTTTTCTATTGTCCAGCTGTTTTTTTCCTGACAGTCTCCTGAGTCTTCCTCCCTTTCCAATTTCTTCTTCTTTGCAAGGACAGTAGTAGATGCACATTACTTTCTATCTCTGTCTCTATCTCTTCTTTCTCTCCCTCCCTCTCTCTCCCGCTTGTCTCTCAGGACAGGAGGAGGATATGTCTCTTTTTCTCCATATTGACTTTCTCAGGTCAGGCTCCTCTTCTCCTATTAGGCCAAGCTAACTGATCAATACGCGGGCCTGGTGGGCTGCTGTGTGGACATGCAGACAGGCATACACAGCGGGCCGTGCCCCGTCCAAGTGCCACGCTCATTAACACACACGCTGTGCAGGACACATGCAGCACACATATTTATACACTCACATAAAGAGATATATATGAAATTCATAATGATAAAACTGACTGTGGAAACAATGTCTAACATCCCCACATCCCTGCCTGGTGAGAATGGGTGAAATTGGAGGTGGGCGCATCATATCAGAAGGCTTAAAACAGAATAATTGAACATCATTTGTTATTAATATTATGAAGACCAGTTACAGATTCTGAGGATGATATGAAGCAAAGTGTCCTGGCTGTGTTTACAAGAACGATTGTGTACAAGTGGCAGGTGTATTACAGTTATTTTAAACATCTTTTCAGTAGCTAAGATTGTCATTAAAGGAGCAATATGTAACAACTGTGCATTCAGTAATGAGAACTGCAGTCCAAATAGCAAGTTGGTGCCATAGACAGTACATTAAATAGGTTTAAATTCTATTTAATATACAGTCTATGGTTGAGGCGAGTTGTTTCGCCCTGCCCCCTCCTCCCCAGGCTCAGGCAGGTTGCAGGAACACTGCAGGAGCGCAAGGTGAGTGTAACATCGTAACTTGACAAAAACAAGTAAGAAAATAAAAGCCACTGCTCTGAAAATGCACACCCTGGAGTTGGAGTGCAGTGACTGCCTGCCTTACTGCCTGATCTGGTCACCCTGCTTACAATCAGAATTAAAAAGTCACAAATCTTGACACAACTAATCTAATGTCTCAATCAATCATGCTTCAATCTGTAAACCTTCATCCAGTTGCTTGCTTCCCTGTCAAATATGGAGATGCAACAAACTCCTCCTCTCCTCTCAAATGTTCTCCTCTCTTCTCCTCCCCTGCTGTTCTCCCAGCTGGTGAGTTGTGACATCTGCAGTGCTGCGACATGGATAAGCAGCTGCCAGAGATGGAGGGAGGGAGGTAGGAGGGGAAGGATGGAGAGCCATAGAGACAATGCAGGGGAGAAGTGAAGAGGGAGGGTGCTGACAACCAGCAACAGTTAGGTGTACAGCAGGGGGAGACAGGTTAGTGTGTGAGTGTACGTGAATGTCTATGTGTGAGTGTGTATCTGTGTATGTTGTGTGTGCGTGTGTTCCTGTGTGTGTGTGTGTGTGTGTGGATGGCAGCATGCCAGGCAGTGCCATCTGGCTGCTTGACAGGGCTCTTCTCATTAACAGGGAGGTTAATTGCTGTGGCAGCACCCAGGCTGTGTCAAACATCACCCTAGGGACACAGACGCAACAGACGATCTACATGTTTGTGTACTCACACGCACAAATGTGTGTGTGCTTAAGCATTAAACGTGGCACCGAAACCCTAAAACTCTTTCGTTGACGTAAAAATGATTAACCTGCAGTGTGTTAGCCCTGGCATGTGAAGAGGCAGCGTAAGGGACATGTGTCCTCTGTGTGTGTGTGTGTGTGTGTGTGTGTGTGTGTGCACGTGTGCATGTATGCCAGGCTACATGCATGTTTATATTTGTCTTATGAATTATGTCTTGTTGCTGTAATGATGTAGAAAGAATTGGGTTTACAGAGCCAATGTCTATAGCCCTGAGGGCAAACACACACACACACACACACACACACACACACACACACACACACACACACACACACACACACACACACACACACAACACACATACACACACACGTGCAGGGGGAAGGGGTGGCAATTTGCATGTTATTACTGCATATTCATGACTAATTTTGTTAGCCTTGCCTAATAGGCCTGAGTGACAGCTTGAGATATCGAGAGCCTGTTTTAATATCACACACACTCACAGTGATACACACACACACACTCTCACACACACTCCTCAGTCACATTCAGTCGTCCTGCTCTCTCTGTCCACACAGTAATCATAACAACACTTATGGCTCTAAATAGGAATTCCCTGTTCATCTTTTGGTTCGACATAGTGTCATTTGTTCAGCACAACTGCTGTAACAAAACAGTGAATCACATAGCCTCATCTGTTACGTGCATAATCATGACCTAATATGCACACATACACCTTGAACAGCATGAATATATTTGCATTTTGACTTGTTGATCAGAATATGTTTGTGTTTTTATTTCCCAAAAGAAAGAAAAAAAAACTACTAGTGTTGAATTCAGTTCATCCATTTATGGTGCAGAAAAGAGAACTTTATGTACCATTAAGTAATACAAACTATGCTTATTTTCTTCTTCTATTTTTTAATATTCTTTGACTACATAATAACTTTGTTGTGTGACGTGTATTTGTGTGTTTTTTGAAAAGAATACTCATCCAAGACAAAATGATGTCCCTTATCTTGGCTAGCGTTTCTCAGTAGTCCACATATGCCTGTACACTCACACATTCACACAGAGCCCCTCTAAACCCACCACCCCACTGTGCAGGTGAAAATAGGGATGAAATTGGCTGCAGTTACTTTTCATTCAGAACCCTCTTTCGATTTTCAACTTGTTCCCATTTCAGGCCATTCATCTCCAAAGAATCTCTCCTAAATTTGGGGTGATTTAAGTATTTTTCCACCAAACTGACAGGGAAATAAGTTTTGAAAATGTTAATAAATAGACCAAGCTTTTCCTCTCCATCTAAAAGGCCCTAAAATAATCAGAAAAATTACATTATAATGCAGCTGTAGCAGTCCTTTGTAAAAAGTTAAGGATTGAAATTTGTGCATCTTCAGGGAAAGATTGTCTTTGTCTGCACATTTCTATACATATAAAGGCTTCAGTGCATGCTTAGGAGTAGACACAATTTTTGTAGAGTCTTTTTTAAAAATATTTTCTCAGTGAAATGCTCAGCGAGTGATAATTCATAACAAAGGAACGCTGTAGTTAGAGTGGAATAGAAAGTGAATTAGTAGCACAGCAGCACACACACTTTACCATTCTCTTCTAGAGACAGAACCCGACTATAATCTAAAGTCAGTTTTTTTTTTCGCACTCTCCTCTGTGGCTTTTACTCCATTTGACTGAAAAGTTGTTTTTTTTTTTCCTGAAGTGAAAGATTTAACTCTCAGCGCTCTCTATCCACTCACATGTCACTTTTGTCAAATCTTGCCTTTCCTTCCCTGCTTGGTGCGAACGTGTAGACACGCTTGATCAAATGTGAGTTTAACATTTTTAATCTGCGCAAAGTTTCATCAGAATAACTCATCTCATGAGGCTGCTGGTAAATATGAAATTGTGTGTGTGTGTGTGTGTTTGTACGTGTCTGTGTGTTTGTGAAGAGTGCTGTGTGATCTGTTTTTTTCTTTTTTTCTTCCTTCCATCTCGGGTGTGTGACAGCTGTCACTGGTGACTCAGAAAGGTGTCTGGGCAGAGTTAACGTATTTTCACCGCTGGGAAACACACACAAACACACACATGCTCACACACACAGACGTACATAACAGCTCCAGTTGCTGTCACCTAGCACAAATTTCACCAGGCTCAGCATCTCTTTGCTGCTTTTGAATTAGATTTTTTTTCTGAATCACATATTAAATTGTATTAGAGTTGATGCAATGATTTGTTTATTTGCCAAGTATATATTTATACTCGATTAATAATTTTAAGTCATTTTTTTAAGAAAAAAATATCCAAATTATCTGATTTCAGCTTCTCAAATATGAATATTGTCTGGTTTCTTTAGTCTTATATGACAGTAAACTGAATATCTTTTGATTGTGGATAAAACAAGACAACAAGTCTTTGGGAAACAGTGATTTTCTGATGTTTTATGGACCAAACATCTAATCAGTTTATCGATAAAATGATCAACAGGAAGGATGTCAATGATAAATCATCAATTGATTAATCCCCGCTATGAATTTAACTGATTAAAAATGTATTAAACAATAATTAATCAATAATCTATTGCACCTCATTTGACATTGTTTTGCCTGGTGGAGATTTGTTGAATAAGGAAACTTAAAAGGAGGAAAAAGTAGAGTAAAGAGAAAAAATGAAAATAAGAAAAATGTGCATTTTGTGTTTTAATAATTATAAATTATTAATCATTAATCGATTGTTAGCATTTTCACCTATCGGTTAAGGAAAATGCGCAAAATTTGCAACCCTAATTGACAGATTAATCAATAACACTGCATGCTGTTCACATAGTGAGCTGCTTATTTACTTATTTCTTATTTTATGTGAGAAAGCATTATGTTAATTAAATAAACATCTTAATTAACCATCAAGGTTTATTCAGGATTAGTTTTGTGATAGGTTTCTCATGTGTAAGATTTCTGTCATTTTTATTACAGTAAATATCACCATATGTGTTTATCTTTCATGTTAATTGTACATGATCATGTAGTGTATTTAGGTCACATGATCAGGCTCTCGCCTCTGTAATTAAAATCACATTTGTAACATATTCAATACATACACTAGAAATTGTACTAGTGTATATAACAGCAATTTAGATACAACCTGTTAAGTTTTTCTGTAATTCTTTGTCATCTATCATCTTCTCACTTTTCTCTCCCTCCTTTTCTGCCATAGTATTGGTTCCTTGGTCCAGATTGCATCTGAGTTAGAAGACCTGAAAATCCAGATGCAAACCAAAGACATGATCATCTCTGATTTGGAGAGGGAGCTCAAAGAGAATTTCCAGCAAAAACAAAAGGTAAACAGTTTGACTTGTCCTGATTTGAGGCTATTACAAAAGATAAACTACAGGATCACAACATGAAAATGTCATTAGTGTACAGAATTCTGTCCAGTCTTAAAACTTTTTTTGTGAAAAAATCCACCTATTGGTTAAGATACATTAACCAACATTTTGATTCAGTTTAATTGAATACAGTATATTACATATACCTACTTATACTTAGACTGACTTACTTTATTTCGAGATGTTGTCACAGGTTTCAGTGTACTTCCTAAAATAAATAAGCCTGAATGCAAACAAAGAATCTTATCATTTTAGCAGATTTTTTCACAGCAGGTCTAACACTGCCTACACAATTAAGTGACTTGTTAAGGTGATTTTTTTTGCAGCGTGCTTGTTATTGTTTAGAAGCCTGTCTGAGAGGTGGAGAAGTCTTTTTTTTTACGATATTGGTTTGGCAGCTGTGCTAGAAGCGCTCCATGTGCAGCCAGGTTTAACAGGAAGCCGAGGCGTGTGTGATGAATTACCAGCATATCTCAGAGCCCTGGGTAACAAACATGGCGTCGCCGGCCGGGATTAAAAGGGAGAGTTTTTTACGGCCTTCCCACACCTCCTTACAGGGTGTCACTAAATTATACCCACTGCTGTTTTACTGTCTTCTGTGGCTTACGGTTAAGACACACGTAAACACACACAGACTCGCAGAAATGCACACACACACAATAGATTTGTGCTTGTGGTAAACCCAGGCTTGTTGGTTGTTTATGTGTGTGTTGGCTGGTTACTGTTTGTTTATGCTGCTTGCGAGTTGACTCATTTGCACTGCTGCTAATTAGTGGTTTGTGTGATTACAGAGCCTCAGAGAAACAAGTAGAGTAACTGGAGCTTGTTCTGTTAATCACATTTTCAACAAATGTTGATATATTTTTTCATTCTGCTGCTTGTGTTTCTGTTTAACTGGTACGTCTGCAATGCAGATGCACGGATAGATCCTCTGGCACAGACTCACATACACACACACACACACAGACTTGTTAAAGATGATTGCCACAGAATTTCATCTGTGTTTGTTATAGCAATAAGTGAGTTTCTGTATGAACTGAATGAAGTTCCAAGAATCTGACGTCTATGAGGCCCAATTAAAACAACCGTATATCCTTAACAATAAAAACAATGCATGCATACATTTAATTCCTTTGCATTTGTCAGTGCAGAAGGGTTTCATCTGTAATGATATGTGAATTACTAACAGGGTTAGAGTGTTTCCTTTACATAACCTGTACCATTATCATTCTTTTATAGTGGTTTGTGTTTTGCATTCCTCTGTGTCTTCAGTCTGACATCACCATAAATAACTAAAAACATGAGAATTTAAGAGAAACTGCAGTTTTCATTGAAAAGGACTAAATATAAACATTTAAATTAATTATACTAATGGTAGATGAAAGCCTTAATTAAATAATTAAAAACAGTTCTATTTTAACTTGGGATATTAATAATTAATATAGAAATGTAAGTGAAATGCTGCTGATAGTTTGTTTGATAGCCTAAGATTATTGCAAGACATTTGTGAATAAGTACAACATTTAATAAAGATAGTAAACCACACTCCCTGACAATAACATTATTTCTTTGAAAGAATCTTTAACATTTAAACTCTGTCATGGCTCAGTCTGCGACACAGGTGCTGGAAAGCAGTGAGAGGCTGGTGCACCTGCAGAGCGAGCTCTCCTGTCTGCAGCAGATCCAGAAAGACAACATGAAGGAGATCGCTGAGAAAGACATCTGCATCACCAAACTGCAAGCTAACGTTCAGCTGCTGCAACAAGAGGGGACCGACACACACGCTCAGGTGGGCAGAGAGAAAGTACAGCTGATGTACTTAAAGTATGAAAAGTGAAAGTGCTCACTCTGCGGTAGAATGTTCCCTGTGACTGATTTATCTATTGTGTATGACATAATAAAATTGTTATTACTGATGCATCATAGTGTTAACAGCAGAGCTGCAACAATAAGTCGATTAATCGATTAGTTGTCAACCATTAATTAAATGATAGCTATTCTGATAATCAATTCATGTCATTCAAAAAATGTGCAAATTCTCTGATTTCGGCTTCTCAAATGTGAATATTTTCTGGTTTCTTTAGTCCTCTGTGACAGTAAAATTAAACATCTTTGTTGTTGTGGACAAAACAAAACATTTGAGGATGTCACCATGGGCTTTGAGAAACATTTGTTCACCATTTTCTGACATTTTATGGACCAAACAACTACCACAATTAATTAATCAAGAAAATGATGGGCAGATTAATTGATAATGAAAATAATCGTTAGTTGCTCCCCTATTTAGCAGCATTTTATTTTTGTAGCTGCTGGAGGGGGAACTAGTTTTAACTGCTTACATACATTAGGTTGTGAGGTGATTATTGGGAGGGGAAAATTTTCTGATACACCAGTCTGTCTTCATTTTAATTTTTTTGATTCTTTTGTGAAATATTGGATAAAATGAAGAGCTATCGAGATGAAATCATGTGAGACAATAAGACTGGAAATAACAAATCTCTAACAACTAATCAACATCTAAAACATGACAAGGAGCCCAAGTAGGTACTGATTTAATATATATTTATACAAGAGATTACAAGTCAAAATGTTTGGAAATCACTGACATAAAAGCACAGTATGTAAGCTGATGACATTTAAAGTAGGGTGGGATCATGGGAGTTGTTGTCTTCTTTGTTAAACGAACCACCATAGCTGACAAATCTGACTTGACTAGATGACAGAAATAATCTTTATGGACAAGGTAATATTAAAGTTTTATTCAAGTTACGTTTAGTTACATTTGCTGAATTCCTTCCTCACTCTCTACGTATCAGACATCTCCTGTCTTTTCCCAAAAGTTATAATGATTAGTGGCCACTACTAGGAAATGCACCCTTGAATAAATCATAGATTTTTCTCAGTTTGAACATTGTTGGAAACATCTGGGATGGAGTAAATACACAACTCAACAAAATATATAACATAGATCAAATCATTTAGACATTTGAATGCAGAAGTGTTAAAAATTATAGCTTTAATATTTAAAAATGTGTTGTATTTTATTAAAACGTGTTTTTTTTATGTAAAATCTTGACCTGAAAAGTAACTAGTCACCTGTCCAATAAATGTAGTAAAAAGTAAACGCTTCAATTTTTTACTCTGAAATGTTATGGAGCAGAACTATAAAGAAGCATAAAATCGAAATACTCAAGTACAAGTGACTGATTACATGTACTTTCCTGCACTGATGCGTTGGGATTCCTATTTGTACACATGTTCTTCCACATTTGCAGTAGACACTGTACATGTGAAAAATAGCAACATAAATACACTCACTAGCTGCCAATCAGTCACTTCAAATGTCTTTTTTTAACCTCCTCCTTAGCTGTCTTACAGGATGCTGTCTCGCAATGGGCCTCTTGATGTTTCAGATTAGTTTTTAGATTAAGTGACTGGTACCTCATTTGTTTTACAGAGTGCAGAGATGTGACTGCTGCACATTTCTCCTTTTTTTTTTTGCCTGACTGTAGCTCTCCAAGCTGAGGGTGAGAGCGAGGGAGCTTCAGGAGGAGCTGAAGAGAAAAGAGGAGGAATGGAGGCAAAGAGACGACGAACGGAGACTGAAATATGAAAAGGAGCATCAAGAAGCAGAGGAGAGGAGAAGGCATGAGCAGGAAAAGAGAGAGGAGGAGGAGTGGGCAAAGAAAGTGGTGGAGGAGAAGAAGAGGGAGGAGGAGTGGAAGAGGGGGATTGAGGAAGAGAGGAAGGCCCATGCTGAAGCTGTTAAAAAGTGGGCTGAGAAGGCAGCTATTTTGAATTCTGAGGTGAGTATATTAATGCACTAAGTAGATCTATTGTATCTAACCAGACTCCTCAACAATGGGTGATAATGTGTAAACTTGGCTGCAAATAAGAAAATTGATTCTCTTCATTGTGTTCCCTCATTTTCATTCTTGTGTATGAAATGATGCCTTTTTGTGAAAATAGTACCTCCAATTCAAAGATTTGTAGAACCGGGGGAAGCTAAAGACACTCATCATGAACTCAAGTCAAAATATCACACCCAAACAACACACATCATCCAAAATTAATACATGACTAGAATCATTCAATTAAAGAGACAGTTTGTCACAAAATAAAAAACACATAGTTTTCCTCTTACCTGGAGTGACATTTATCCATGTAGATTGTTTTGCTGTGAGTTGCCCAGTAGAAAGTAGTAGTACAGTACAAAGAAAATAGTTCCGACATGAAACTGCTCACAACCGGGTCTGTGAATTATCTTTAGTAATAAGGTCATGATTTCTGGAAAGAGACATTGCTGCTGGCAATGGGTGACCCAAGATGACATAACATGTAAAACATAATCCATGGTATATTAATGATAGATTATTATGATTGTAATGATTGATTATCATTAGCATTGACACTGGAAGTCAGTAACAGTTGGAGGGTGCTGAGAGAATGTCAGCGTGCACAACAGTAATGTTTTTTGTATTAATTTAGATGGCCATGATAACTTATATTAACTGTTATTAGCAACAATTAATCTCAAAAGCAGTATCTCAAACTAGGCCTAATGTTTAGTATGTCAAAATACTGAGTAAGTATCTCAAAACAATGATAAACTTTCCAAAAATTATGACTCACCATCTCAAAATACTGACTTACAATGTAAGTCGTTATTTTGAGAAAGCTTTTTTCAATATTTTGAGATACTAACAAAAATTTTTTAGGTATGAAGTCATTATTTCGAGAAAGTTTCTGGTTATTTTCTTGTTACTTTGAGATATTACTCAAAATTTTAGACACTAAGTAATTATTTTCTCATGGCAGAAATGAGCCTCTGTAAGATACAGACATTTTACGGATGAGCATTTAATGCAGACCTCTCTGTTTGTTTGTTACTGCAAACAGAGACTCCAGACTACAGTATCATTCATACACTTTACTGATAAACCACTGAATTGTGGAGTATCATTAGACTTTGGGATCAAATAAAGTTTTTATATCACATCATCACTTCTGTCCATATTCGCACACTCTCTCTTTCACTCATCTTCAGCTTTCTAATATAAGTTGCATTTGGTCCCTCCTCTTTTGAACTCAAAGTCCTATTTTATATGATGACGTTTTCTTAATTGAGCTGTTTTAGTATGCTTACTTACAGCAGGACAGAAGACAACATATTTGACACACATGCATGTACCAGCACTTACACAGACTTGTAAAAAAACAACAAAACACTTCACCTTAATTCAGACCTCAGACACTCTCTCCTCTCCTCCACCCCCCTCCCCTTCCTTCCATCCTGCCATCTCGCCACAACCGCTCCAAATTAATCTGCAAAATATTGATTTGAGGAGCAAGGGGGTGGGGGGTGGGGGCACACGATTGCGGCCGCATATTAATACGAACGGGCCGCTCTTCGTCTCTCCTCTATACTTTAAGATCCTCATATCTTCATAATTGATTAATGTTCCTTTGTGAAGTGGGGATGAATAATACATTAGTGGGCCTGCTGCACCCTCAGGCTGATGAGAAAATGTTTAATTTCAGTAAATGTAGCGCTCCCGCCTCTTTCTCTCTCTCTTTCATTTTCCCTCTCTGGTTATTTGTGAGTGTTGGAGTGTGTTTGTGAGTTTTCACTTGTGAGCTGAAGACCAGAGGAGTGTTGTTGATTTGCTTTTTTCGTGTTTACTGTCGGCTTGAAGCGCATGTTAAGCATCACAAACAAAAGGCAGCGTCTGCATTTGCAAACATGAATGAATAAATTGGCAAAATGAGCTCAGTATTGTTCCATTAACTGATATAACTGCAAGAGCTGTGTCACTTTACAAGCTGTTTGCCCTCACAAAAAAAAGAAAAAAAAGAAAAAAGAAATCACCCCTTTGGACATTTTTTTTGCTCACATTGCATCAGAATGCGCTGCGATCATCCACTGTCACATTATCCATCAGCAATCAGTGAAAACATGCAAATGTGCCATAAACCCACCTGATGGAGACAAGTGTCCTCTTCAACAGCCTGGAAAGGTGCCGGAAGGGTGACATATGTCAGTCGCTGTGACTGGCACAGCCTGGCTCTACTCAGCTCGTCTGGTTAACAATGCTAATTATGCTAAACAGACGCCTAATGATGATGATTAGGGATTTAAGAGCTGCAGCATGGCAGGCTTGGCACGTGTGTGTGTTGTGTGTGTGTGTGTGGGGTGGGGGTGGGGGCTGGTGGTGGGTGTTGGGGGGTTATCTGGCACCTGATGGTGAGCATCTGTGTGTGTGGAATAGATAAATGATGAAGTGAACACGCACACACACATACACCCACAGGTCTCTCTTCATGCCTACTTAGATTTGCTTCATTTTCATTTGAACTTGTGCCAGCGATGAAGGGGATCTATACACATGCACAGCTTCATACATCCACCCCGAGCGCTAATTGAATAAATAATACTTATCTGTTAACAAGCATCCTAATTAGTTATGCTAATCAGCCTAGATAACCCAATTAACCTCATAGAGTGAGGCTCCTCTTTGTGTTTATACGTGGGTGTGGATTTATATGCCTGAGAGCATATCAGAGACACTTAAGAAAACACATTTGCCTAATTAGTTTTCAATGACGTAGACAAGCATTTATGTTTTTTCATGTCCTTATTGTTCTGCTTTTGAATGCGAGGTAATAGGCTTTTCACACTAAGGAAATAAGTGGTATTGAATTCATGTAAACAGTGCTTTTTTTATGTGCGTATGTGCGGATATATGCATTTATACCGCCCTCTGCCAGCCTGTCTCTCAGTTAGATCCACATGGACATGTATATTTTTACAACTATTACGGTAGTTTAAACAGAGTGTGTATTTGTTCAGAGAATGTCTGCCTGTTCCATTAGTTTATGTCCTTGGAAATACAATTTGGCCTCAAGTTCTCTCCGTTTATTTAAAACCTTCAGTCAGCGTTCCCATCCTAATAGTGAGCCGTGTTTCCTCTCGTTTAGCTTCACCACTCATTATCCGGGCCATGTGGAGGAGACAGTGTTTAGAGAGGAGTGAGAGAGGGGACAGCGAGAGGGAGAAAATGAGTAAAAGCGAGAGCAAAGCAGGAAGAAAAAGACAGAGGGAATGAATGAGTGACTGAAAGAGGGAGAATGTAGATTTACTTTGAACCTGACCACGGCTTCTTGTGCTTCTAATGAATGGTGAGGAGAGAGACGAGAGGGAGACACCCAGACAAGACTGTCTTTGTTGTGCCTAGCAAGAGAGAGGGAGAGAGAACACAACAGATTTATGTCTTACAGGAAGTCTCTCAGATTTGTGGTGTCGCAACCCCCCCCTACCACCGACCCTCCCTCTCCCCGAGTCATCTGTGTGCTGTGGCTTTTAATTAATAGTCAGTTTAAGTTTCTGTGCATGTTTGCGTGTACCGAGTATGTGTCTGCATCTGTGCTTGTGCGCTTGTGTTTGCAACATTTAGGCATGCAGTTTATCATGTGGAGTTTGTAAATGAGAATTAATTTTGACAGTCATACTCATCTGCTCCTCGGGTTTGGTCTGTACGGCTGACAGTGGGAGAGCTTCTATTAAAACATAGCGTCAGAATTTATTTGACATGATTATAGGAGTTAAATTGTGTGTTGGAGCTCAGACAAGTGTCTTTAATGAGTGGCAACTGAGATGTTTTTCTCATCTCAAGTCATACAACCACCTATCAGCTACATGTTGCCTCTTTATCTGTCTGCTGGTCTGTCTGTCTACTAGGGATGCAACAAGACCAAAAATTAATGGTACAATAATAATATGATAAGAAGTCTATGATGCAATCTTTATTGCAATATAAAAAAAACTAAGAAAAGTAAGAAATTGATTACTTGAAAAAAATGTCCTTTATTAAAGGCATAATAATGCAACGTTTTCCTAAGAAATGTATAGACTCATATAAACATAATCCCTCTAAATCAGATGTAGATGCTAAGTTGTATGGCTAATGTTAGGTGCGTTAGCTGCATCATCTTCACTTTGGCTGGTGGTTTCTGAGATGGAGGTTATGTCAGAGTTTCTTGCTCATTACAATTGATAGGTGCCGCACAGTAGTAGGTTAGCTAGCTCACACAATTGCATGATGATTCATAAGTAGCTTATTGTCAGTGCTGACTAAATTAAATGTTTTTTGTTTGTTTTTTTTACAAATAGGCTGGGTTATCCTCACTAATAAGTTGTATTCATGTTGATGTTTGTTTTCAGACATATTTTAAGTCGGGGACCCCTGAGGGGTTGCGGATCCCCTGTTGAATGCCGATATTCTGAATCATCACTCATGACTCACTAGAGGTGTGTGATGGCGTGGCTGAATCTGCAGAGACCCTCTGCCTGCATTTCCTTATTTTTCTTATGTTTTGTTATACTCTGGATGCTTCTGGCCTTCAGCCTGTTTGGCAGTGGTGTGTCGCCTCTTGCCAATGTAGCATGCAGCTTTTTAGGTCAGAACTCTAAAAAAAAATGCAGCCACCAACACTTACATCGCATTCTCCATATCTTTCCTCTGCTGAGAACTGCTGACAGAGTTTTACACACAAACACCCACACGGGCAGAGCAGACTGAGGATTGCTTCGGCTGTATTCACACAAAAATCCAGCGTTGTACGGAGGCATGGGCATGTTTATTTATGCTTCAGATCATAACCTCTGTGAAGCAATCAGAAAATTCTGTTTTATTTCTCTGATTTACTGCTTTGTTCTTGCTTATTTATAAAATTAGAATCAAAGTAGCAAATCATGACCTAAGCATGTACAAAAATTAGCATGAATAATCTTTAGCAATAAATGCTTATGTACATACGATTCAAAACAAAAACAATGCAGCAGTAAGGAGCAGTCTTTTATAAGAACAAAATAAAAATAATAAAATAAAATACTTGATCATGTAAAAACACAGTAGATATTTTCACAGTCCGTAGTTGTAGGAAGTTGAAGTTTATCCTTTGCCTTGGCTTAACTCTGTACATTAACTTCCACAGGACCTTGATGTAGCAAAAGGTTAAAATTGTCCAAAAATCTACTACGGTAAGAAAGCCACATGGCTCTATAGTTTCTTGAGCCTCAGCTGAGCAATTCCACCTCCATGTGCACAAAGACTTATTTCTCTTAAAGTAACAGTAACATACAGCTTTCTGACAGCTCAAATATTGTTGCCTTTCATAAAGTGTCATGCTTACATCAACATGAATTAAATCAAGTGATTATTAGCTGACTTTAAATAAATTTCTATTAACTTATTCAATGAAATAACTTAATTTACATGAACTGTAAACAAACAAATGTAAACATGATTTGGCTCCCACAATTGTATTGAGACATTTTTTTTATTGTTATATTTTTGCGTTTCAATATTTTGTTACATGTCTATCTGTCTGTTTTTTAATTTATTTGGTTTTCTTTTGAGAATAATTTAAGTGCTTTCCTCATAACTGACTTAAGGTGTTTGGTTTTTTTACAAAAAAAAAAAGAAAAGAACATGGTATTAAATGCTGTGCCGCACATTAGCATTAGGTCATGGCACCTTTGCTAATGTGCTAATGGAATTCACCGTGGTGAGCTAAACTGCGGTGCTTGACGTCCAAAGCCTTCACTCCTGTAATGGGAAGACCAAACAGTGGATGCCACTCTGTGCAGCGCAGGTCTTGAATGGGGGTGAGATGCTAATATTAGCTCATGCTCACATCAGCTGAGTCATCTCCTCTGTGTCCTTGGCTTATTAACTGATTTAAGACTGATTAGATCAGTCTTGCACGAACATGCACTGGCACGCACACACACCAAATTTGAATATCAAAATGGAATTGCTTGACCAATGAAAACTAGATTAATTCAAAATGTTTGCATCAAGGTGTGGGTAAAATAGATGACTCTGCTTATTTTTAATGCACCTTGCAGCATTTAAAGCCATTTATGACATTATCTAAAGCTCATGTTATGCAAACACATCTTGCAAGTCAAAGCCACTTATGTTGAGAATACGTGATGCTCCTTTTCTCTCCTTTGCCTTGATTTGACTTCATGAGATCATCAGCATATGTATTGATTTTGCACTCCATTTGATGGAGTTTTAGTGAGCTAAAATGTGTATACCTCTTCCATAATAACATGCCACAGTAGCAAAATAATGATGTTGAGCTCTGCTACCACACGGCTGTAATGTGCATGTCTGTGTTTTTCATCAAAAGCTGCAGATAGACATAACCTCTAATATCTTCATATGGCTTAGGTACACTCTAAGAAATAAACTCCTTCCGCTTGTCCCTATAGAAGAACCCTTTCTGGTTCCTGGTAGAGCCTTTAGGGAGAATTCTACCTAGAACCCAACCAAAGGGTTATACCAAGAACCAGCTGAAAGGTTTCACCCAGAACCCCAAATGAAAACCCTTTAATATTCCAAGAGTTGTATCTTTAACCCACTAAGGGGTTCTACAAGAACACTTTTATATTCCCAGGGGTTTATCTAGAACCTACTCAGGGTGTTCAGCCAAGAACCTTTTTATATTCCAAGAGTTTTATCCAGAATCCCATTCTCTGGAGTTCGACTAAGAACTGTTTCATGTTATGGTACAAAGAGCCCTTGATGAATGAGTTCTTCAAGGATCTCAACAATCCTTGAAGAACTGTTTCTCCCAAAAAAGGGTTCTTTGGATGAAAATGGGATCTTACTGGAACCCTTAGTCTTTCAAAGAACCATTGACAGCCTCTTTCTTCATCAAAGTCTTCTTCAAAAGCAAATGGTTTGAGTAAACCTCAAACCTTCAGGAAGAACCCTTTGGAACTTATTTTTAAGAGTGTAAGAAGAGATTAAAAGAATGAACATTTTTTACTAGGACACAGTGTTCACCCATTTACCTTGCGCTGTTATTTCAACACCCTACCTGTTAAAGTGTCTCTTCATCTAGCCTTGTCAAGGTTGTGTAAACAGATTGGCCATTGCTCTGCTCCCAACAAATGCCACAAATAGCTTTTCTTCTCTCTAGTCTCCAGGAACTGTCAAGAGATTGCACTGTTGCTACCAGGTCAAATCTCCTGACAGCCTAGCAGCATGGTGGGTGATGTAAGTTTGGCCTAGAAACCTCCCACATCCCTATTCTTCCTTTGAAAAATCATTTCTATTGTGTCATTGTTGTAGCTGATGTGAAAACCCATTGCACTCTTCCTATGCGAACATGTTGCTCGATTCTACTGTGAGCTATTTGATCAGCTCAGAACACGATGTTACACTTTCAGATAGTTGCTCTGGTAAACAAGAGAAAGTTGTTTTGCTGTCTGTTAGAGTTTGAAAGTCGAGTGTCAATTTCACTTAGTACTTTTCATGTTAGATGCAAGGTGGTGAGGAGTGCTCAGCCGATGTAAAATGTGTACGTTTGAATGTTTGTGCACAGGATGAAGTGTTTCTACCTCTCTTTATGTGTGTGTCTGTGACAGTTTCCTCTCAAGATGTTAATTCTTCTCCTCCCTGTTGTTGTCATGCTTACACCAGCAGTGTCTGCGCCAGGGAGACGAAGACATATTGGTGTTAATGAAAAGCCCTCCTAAACTCTCCTCCCCGCATGAATGTTTAAACATGCTTGTCATAACATTCATTCGCTCACACATGACAGCTAGCATCTGCAGCTGCCTTGCTCGCCCTCAATATTTTATCATACCATCTCCCCTAACCCCACTCTAGCACAATGGCTGTGTGTTAGCAAACTGAATTATAATGACTCAAAACAGGCCGTGTTCAGTCTCTCTGGCAGCAAAGGCCATACATAATGGATTCAGCAACACCACAGGTCTCATAATGGTACAATTAGTCAATCTTAAATATGAAAGAAAGATAAAAAGTACAAATGAAGGAAATGTGCTTGTACATAGAGGTAAAATCAGAAAAAGAGAGAGGAGGAAAGGTAGAAAAAGAAGAAAAGAGCAAAAGCAAACAAAAAAGTGGTTGCACTTTATTTTACAGCACACTAGTAACTCAGACAAAAACTAGAAATAATATGTTCTTCATTAGTCAGTGAACAAACACAGCTATACCCTAACTAGATACCATACACCTAATGGTACACAAATAAGAGCCATACCCTTTATCAAATTAGACAAACATTAGAAATAATATGTTCTTTATTAGACAGTATTAGGCACTTTTAGAGGGTAATTAGGGACACATTACAACAGAACTGTACTATAAACTAAAGTGTATTGTTTCTCACAGTTGGAAGTTTATTAGACTTTTATGAAAGGCTAATTTTGTACACATTGTAACAGAACTATACTGTAAACTAAAGTGAAATCACATATCTGATACTTGAGACACGCTGTATTTGGCTGGTCCCATACAATTGTTTGAGTAGCCAAGACCAATGCTTACTTTTTTGATCAAATCACATAATCTGCCTTCAGTTTTACAAGTTTCAGTTTTTTAGTTTACAGTACATTTCTGTTGTACAATGTTCTTAATTTAACTTAATAATTTCCCCACTGTGAGACTAATAAAGGAATATCTTATCTTAATTACCCTCTAATAAAGTCTAAAAAATGATCTAATAATGTCTGATAAAGGACATATTATTTCTAGTTTTTGTCCAATTTGATGCAAATCATGGCTTGTACATCTAATTAGTGTACTGTAAATAAAAGTGCAACCCAGAAAGCAAGGGGGGACTTATATAAAGAAAGAACGAAGAAAGAAAACATGAAGAAAGAAAGAGGGAAAAGAACAAAGAAGCAAAGAATGAAAGATAGAAATCCTCATGTCCATATACAGTATGCTATTCAGAAGTCCCATAACACTGCAGGTCAGCAGTTGTGACCTTGGTGGTTTTGACAGAAGTGGTTCACCATGGTAACGGTTGGTCTGCAACCCTCAGAACACCCCCGCACCCCTCATCACTCCCCAACCTTCCTCACTCTGCCTCTCTGCCAATTTGATTGGACGTACAATTGAAATGTCATGCCTCAGCAACACACACGCACACGCACCAGATCAACCAGACTGAAACAGTGAAATGAAAGACCGGGGCGCGTTGTACGAGTCAAAAATGAGAGAAACCAAAGAGAAAAGTAACACACTAAGAGGGGAGAAGGTTTTAGTTTTAGTTGAGCGTTATATCACTGTGGTGTTTCAGATAGCAGGAAATAGTGGGGTTAACATTGTGTGGTGGGCGAGGAGACCTAGGCGCAGAGCATCAAAGCAGAGAGGCTTGTCATAGCCGCTGAATACAGAATCAAATGAATATTAATGCGGAACCAATTACCTCAGGGAAATGTTGTCTGTAGGTTAGCTTTGCTAACGCATGTGTCTCACCTTTAGCAAAGTGGAAGCAGCGGGGGGGAAAGCCTGGAGGGTGGACAGCGCTGATGTATTCGTTTTCCTCCTAACAAGCTTGTCTACCCCTGCTAAAATAGAATTGTCCACCACACAGATCCTCCCCTCCCCTCTCCTTATTTCACCTAGATGCAAACTGCATTTTTTTGTTATGAATTATGGGGAGAATATATGATACAATTCTTCAACAACGCCTATGGCTAAGAGGGAGTTAATATTGGAGCCATTCTTTGTTTGTTCTCAAAGATTTGATAAGCAGCAAAAATATAATTTATAAATGCTTTGCTACAATATTGCCTAAAGTTTAATATATATATATGTAAACACACACAACAACACCAAAAACACCTAGATTTGATAGATAGATTAGATAGATAGATAGAACAGTCTGGTCACTTACATGATATACAGTCTCATATCACGATATTCATATAATAATCATATATTGTCCCAGTCCGCCTTGTTTCCCTGCATGCAGCAGTTTTGAGGCTCTGTAGACATGTCTACTGTCTTATTGTGTGAGCAGCTGTGAGCACAGTACACTACTGATCTGTGCAGGTCTCTAGCTGCTGCTGATCTGCATAAGTGACTGTGGCCACACTTAAAGCGCTGGCTCCTTAAAGCCCCTTCTAAATCAGTGTTAAAGCCTTGATAATAGACTTCACTGACCAATTGATTGGCCTTCATATGTTTACAGCTCACTTTAATTGCCTCAAAAATACCATTTATCAGCCATGTGTGTCCATGTATGCATGCATGTGTGTGTGCAAGCGTGCCTGTCCATCGACAAAAAGGCCTATTGATTTATCAGCATCGGGATTTGTCCCGTTCACCGTACATAAAACCCCTGCGTATGTGCTGTTCAAAATGGGAAATGGCCCCATTGATTCCCTTAAGTTGGAGCCCAAATGCTAAAGATTTTTGGATAAGCTTTCTCATTATTTAAGCTGAAATCAATAGGGGAGAGCATGGGTCTAATGAATGAACGGGCCACAGATCAGATGGGGTGTGCTCATCCCTGGCCTGTCCTGGTCGATCTGTGTGGGTGCGTGAGTGTGTGTGCATGTGTGCGAGAGAGAGAAGAGAGACAGAAAGAACCTGACTATTTGTACATCACAAGCCTTTCACTCTGGCACACTGTTGGTCAGTGTCTTTCTATTTCTTTCTGCTTATTTGACCATTGCTGTGCCTGAAATGTGACAAAAACATATAGTATATCAAATGTAATCACCCGCATCTAATTAAGCTTCAAAGCAGGCTATATAGAGATTATTGCTTTATCATTATTAAAAGTATTATTATTGAGCCGTGTCTCGTCACACTCTCTCTGTTTCTCTGTAGTTGAACGCCAGCAGGAAGCAGGTGGAACAACAGAACAGGGAGCTGTCAGAGTCTCGCCAGAAGGAGGAGAAGCTTCTCTCTGAGGTACGGAGAACACGCACAAAAACATTCAATGCATTCAGTGTGGGCCTGACCTATACTGACATACATACTTTTCAAAGCCGAATGCCGATATTAGGGAGTAAAAAAACTGTGATACTGGTATACCTTGATCATTATTTCATTGATGATTAGTTTCTTGATTAATCAGTTAGTTGTTTGGTATATAAATGTCAGAAAATAGTGAAAAATGTCGATCATTGTTTCCCAAAGCCCATGGTAACATCCTCTGTTTTTGTCAACAACCAGAAAATATTCCTATTTCAGAGGCTGAAATCAGAGAATATTGACTTTTCTTCTTAAACAGTTACTCAGTTCGATTATCCAAACTGCTGATTAAAGCTATTAGGAAGGAGCTTTCTTATTGTGTTGATTCTGGGGGGCCTTTGTTTCCTCAGTAATAACCACAAAATATAACGTCAAAACTAAAATTATCTAAAGAAAAATCTTCTTCTGCTTCTTTTTAACTGGCTAAAGTATTACTCACCGTAACTTTGCCTGGTAAATTGTAAACAGGCTCGTTTCATCTGATTTCAAGGAGAATCTGACCGATGGCAGGCATTAAGAATAACTATATAGAAATAACCAGTCTTCTCGCTGATGGTCTTGTTAACTCATATAGGTCATATAAAGGCATCAGTAATAAACTGAGACTGCTTCATAACCAGTTAAAAAGTTCTTGTAGTAGCTTTAATTAATAGTTGTCCACGTATCTGACAATGTATAAATATAGACCAAATACATATGTGATATGTGATAGATGTCTGACTCTATTCATGTGTCACTGTTGTCCTTACATTCATTTAGCTGGGGCTCCCCTCTCACTCTTACCTTGAAAATTGACTCCACAGCCTGAAAAAAAAAAAAAAAAATTATAAATGCCATGAAAATTCATCGTCTGGTCTCATCTGGCCTCATAAGTCCCAGTTTCCCCATGGGGCTCAGTGTAGTTTGATCCTATCGTCTTGCTTAGACCACATCCAAGGGGGAAATAAATGACAAAATCGAGCATATACAAGACCAATACCCACTGCAAGTGATCATGAGATGGGAGTGACCCAGGAGTGAAGATTTCCAAAATAAAATTACTCCATGATACTCAGCACCTACAAATAAAATCTAGATTAAACATAAATCTGCATGAGAATACAATATGCAGAGACTATGTGTCAGCTGGTGAAGCCAAAAAGTCAGCCAGAGACAAATACATACACAATACACACCCGCACACAGACCCAACTACCCCTCCCAACCGCAACCCCTTTGGCTGACTTTTTGGTTTTTCCACTTTCCATTCTTTCCACACTTCTGAAGTATGAAAATGATACAGAGTGGTGTATCTCGAGGAAATTGTCTTTGGCCGAGCGTGCAGACACTGCCTTTCAGAGAACATTTACCAGACAACTGTTAAGAGTTTCACTTTGTGGTTTGGCCAACTAGTGGAATTAACTACATTAATTAGCTACAGCTGATACTGCAGACAGTTGTCATCTCAGCTGGGGAAACAGACACTCGACAGCTAAAAATGAGAAGCCTGCAGACATTAAAGTTGATAATAAAATTATAATATCATAACCATTAAATACCACTTACATGTGAAATGGGCAACTTAACAACTATTTAGTGGATTTCTGCCATGTGGCTAATTTGTGCATATCTACAGTATCAACAAAGAGGGAGACTCTGGAGTGCAAATATCACTAACCAGTCCAATTTCCAAATAGTAAACTCCCCGTCCCTTTCCCTTCACTCCCCTCTAAGGTGTCCCGCCTTTTCAACTCATAAATATGGAAGGCGAAAAAATGATGAGATTCACGGACAAGAAAGGAATCAAAATCTATTGTTGCGTGTCCTTTTCCCCGTGTAAAGTTTGGATTAAATGTCACACATTAGCATGTGAACTTTTAAATGAGCTTGTTTGCTCTCCGCGGTGTGGGGCATGTAAATACCCATCTTGAGTATGGAATGGGGATTGCTTAGTGGGGGTTGGGGGTTCGCAAGAATTGGGGACATATTTGAGTGTTGCGCGGTAATTAGGCCGCAGCAAGGGACTGGAGTACCAAACAGCTCTATTGACTGGTTGCGTCTGGTTGGTGTTCCACACCTGAAGTGGCAGATAGTGGCAGATGGGAAAGCTCCCTGATGGCTATGGCTTCTGGTGATTTGAGGGAAGGGGATGATTGACAGGCATTCCCAAAATGAGATGATTGACATGCATGTCAAAATGAGTCTACTCGTGGGCACATTCAGGTGTGAGTGGAAAGAAATGTGTGTGCAAATATGCATGGATATGTGCACATTATAACCTTGGTGGAATGTAGCTCTTAGATATTGACCATCAAAGATGTTACATATGAGCAGCCTGAAGTATTACACTGTAAAAACTTATAAATGTTAATGTCCGAGTTGCCTTAAATTTCAAAATTTACTGAATTTGAAAAAACAAGTTGAGGTGTATTTGTAATGATTTAAAACAAAAACTTGGTATTAATTCAGTTGTAACCGAGAAAACATGTTCAGTAAGCTTAAGATATTAAGTTGAACAACTCTTCAGACACACTGGGAGCATTACAAACAAGTTTGATTTCCTTTTACATTTTCTCCGTTTGAAAAGTCAGTTCTTTATTTCACACAAAGAAGAACTGCAACTGCTCCTGTTGGGCCTACTTTGTTCAGCATTGACACAAAGACAATTTGTGAAACTGCTCCCAGTGAAGTGTGAAGTGTCATTAAAGAGTAAGGGAGTGAATTCAATACTAACCTTCATCATGATTATATATTTTTATTGTGAAAATAAACAACCATGACTTATCTTAAAGTGCATTGGATTGGAGGCACAGCAAGTTTTCATCAGATCTCAGGAGAGTTTTAACAATGCACCCTGGGAAGTCTGCTAGTCAACTGATCATGTTTCTTTAGAAACTTAATTTAATGAATTGATTGAATTCTGTACAAGTGCATTCATTCATCATCATTTCAAGTCAAAAGACTTCAAGTTAGAAGAGGTAATGTTTATAAGTTCTGAAAATACTAGAATTTTTAAGTTTAAATGCACAGTACGTAAATTCTGCTGTTAGGGGTCTTTCTCATATTAAAACAATAACAAAAAACATAGTTTATTATCATGGGAGTTAATATCGTCACTGTTAAACAACCACCATAGCTGTTGAAAATCTATTGACGTGACAGAAATTGTGTCCATGTACAAGGTAATATTAAAATTTTATTCATGTTAATTTAGTCACTTGCGCCGACTTTCTACCCCTCTCACTGATGTATCCAGCTTATCTCATGTTTTCCTGGAAGTTAGCAATGAGTAGCATAAAACACACCGTTACCTTCAATAACTTATTGACTTCTCTTCGTCTGAACTTGTTGGAAACATTTGGGATAATGTAAGCACACAACTCAACTAAATATATAACATGTTTAGCGTTTTTAGACATTTTAATGAAGAAATGTTACATTTTATAACTTTAACTTGATCAAAAAAACTAGTATATTTATGTTAAGCTTATGAGAAAAGATTAATTGATTCTGCAAAATTTCTGTACATTTTTTTTACAGTTTATATATTTAAAATATTTGTACTAATATTTATACATATACATGTCGCATATCAGTTTGTTTTAAAATAAATCACACAGAACCTTATGTTTCTGAGCTCACAATGTGCCATGATGATGTGTGCGTGCGTGTGCATGCACGGCTGTGTAAGATATTTGATAGTAACCAAACACCATCCTATATTTGCACGTTTTTTTTTTTTCATCGACTATGATTCTCTTTGTTTTAGAATGCGAGGCTGCTTATTTATTGACATAATTTCCTCTCGGTGAAGGGCTTGTGTCTGTAAAACACATTAAAATCATAATGCAATCTTTGCTAACCCAGGAGCAACGTTATTGTTCTATTATACTCACCGAACAACAGCATCCCAGCCTGTTTATCAATCCAATATCTCATAATGTGCTCTCTGCCTGGTCATTTTGAATATAAAAAGATCTCACACTGTTATTGTACCATATTTCCTATATTTAGTATTAATCTCTTGTTCTGACATGAATCTGACACATCCAATATGATATTTGATTAGTTGTTGGGGTTTTTTTTTGTTTGTGTTTTTTTTCATAGTCTCCAGGTGATATTGGATACATGTGCAGAGCTGGTATTATGTTGGCTGTTTCATCTGGGTATAAAAATGATTTAGTGTGTACTCAGCACGCAGTGTCATTGACTAGCTTTAATTTCACTGCAAGGGTGGGCTTTATTACTCTGCTACTCTCCGAATGCATGTGTGTGTGTATGTGTGTGTGTGTGTGAGAGAGAGAGAGACAGAAGGGAGAGAATGAATGTCTCTGTGCATATATATTTGTGTGTTTTCATGCTCTTCGGTGTAGCAGCATGCCACACCTGAGCACACACACATGCACTTGTGCATAGCAGTGTATATCTCTCCATGCCTGCTGCTGTATATCCAGCATCTTCAGCATGTAATTACCATTCAATGGAAGAATCAACCAAACCAACATGTGGAACAGCTCTCACATCACACTCGGGCCGAACCGGTGGTCCCAGTGCAAAGAAACAGAGGGGCTCCACTTTGCCGTGACAAACCTTACTTCTGATCAAATGCTACAGAGCCATAATCATGTTTGTGCCACTGAATTCTTTAACCTTTCCATGACCCCGCTGAATGCCAGCGGCCCAATCATAGAACCTAATTGAATCTGCTCGGCGGCGCCCCCCCGACTGATGAAAAAATAAAATTGGAGGTGAAAAATGAATACAGCAGCAGAGAGAGGGAAAGAAGGAGGGAGGTGATGCTGGTGGTGGTGGTGGAGGGTGGTGAGGTTGGTTGGGGGGGGGTCGCACTGCAGTTTTATAAATACACAGATGTGCTCACAAACACACACACAGTCACACCTTTTTCAATCCCGCAAGAGAGTGGGGAGTGGGAAATGACAGAGAGACAGAGAGAGGTTGGGCCCAGGTTTCTCATTACCCCCTCGGCCCATTCGGAGGATATTCCTATAAGATAATCTGATTTATTTGCAATTTTCCTTTAAGCGGCTTAGTGTTTACCTCCAAGATTAATATTTTTCTCTGTTATTAATATCAGACTGTAATTAGGAGTGATGTGTCTCGCTCTGCGCAGTTCCGTGGCCGCCAGGCAGCTCGCTGGATGAAACTCTTGTTGCGACTCTGTGATCCTGTTTCACAAGACACAAAAAAAAAAGAAAAGAGGAGGAAGTTTTAAAAGGAGGAAAGAGGCTGCAGGGTGGGGATGTAGAATTACAATTGCTGCATACCTGTCTTTGTGTCTACGTGTGTGTGCGCGCGCGCGTGTGTGTGTGTGCGGGACCGTACGAATATGCGAGTGTGTATTTCTTTGGTTTATGTGCGCGTGCGTGTGTGTGACAGTGTGATGGTCCCCTCTGATTGATAAGGTGTCTGTGGCGGCTGCAGATTGCTCTTGCTGATTGCTTCTGAGAGCTCCAGCTGATTTATAATCAGAGCAGGATGAAGGATTGAGCTGTGGATTGCTTATCTGTTTAGCCCCCTCACAACATAAACCGACAAATTATCATGTTGAACACACACACATACACACACACAGACACACATGAGCACATGTGAAAGAAAAAAAATGTAATAATGTGGACCTTCTTATTAAACACACACAGACACACTATCATATAAATGTAATTTTGCAGACACATACAAACACACACACACACACACACACACACACACACACTTTGGCCTCACAGAACATAAACAGGTTTATTTATCAGCACAGTCACATTTTCATGATTGCCCAAAAGAGTGCAATCAGTCTCATTTGTTTTCATGTCAGCATCAGATGTATGTAAGCCAAGTTAAGTTGCAATTAACTTGTTTTATGCACTTAGAGTTTTGATTTGCTCCATGCTGGAGAATTATTTGGTAGATTTTGCACCAGTGATCAAAGTGTCTTTTTTTGACACACACCTCCTTGCTACTTATTTTACCTGATTTTTAACAGCTTTTCTGAATCTGCATAATCACATCCCAATACCAGGGTCATCAAAAGTATTAATACTTAAATACTTTTTCAATACCATGTGTTTAAAACCAGACAGTATCCATTAGAGGTGTCATAATTTCAATATTAAATCAAAATTCCATCAAAATGAGTTTTTAATTTCAGTAACTGAAATCAAGGGCAGACTCTGTCCACCCCCGCTTACTTGCGGCATCTGGTGCATGTCAGAAGAATAAAACAACACCACCTCTTTTGAAGAAGAATTTGAAAATGTAAATGATAGTTGTCAGGGTGTAAAACCTGTTGATCTTTACAAAACAAGACTCAGTAGTCTTTACAATGGCAGAGCCCTCAGTGTTCGATCAAATTCTGACCTTAAAATTGAAAGTCAAGTCAAATCAAATCATACTGTGATGCCCCTGCACTGTAAAAACAAACTATTTGTTGTATCTAAAAAAGTTAGTGTCCAAGCTGCCTTAAAATTTTAAGTTGAGTGAATTTGAAAACAAGTCGAGGTAATTTTGCATAGATTCAAAACAAAAACTTAGCTAGTCAAATGAACTTGAGATTGATTCAGTTGTACTTGAGAAAACATGTTCAGTAAGCTTAAGTCATTAAGTTGAACCAGCAACTCTTCAGTCTCACTGATGAGCATTACAAAGAAATTTGATTTCCTTTTCCTTTTTCCAACTTTAAATTAGAGTCAGTTCTTTATTTCACAGTCAGCTTAGTGGTCTAGGTCTCACACAATATATGCTGGGAAATCTGCTAATATGCAGATCATGTTTCTTTAGAAACTTAATTTAATGATTAATTGATTGAAGTCTCCACAGTACATTTATTCAACTCATCTTTTTAAGTCAAAAGACTTTCACAAAATAAATCACGTTAAGTTCTGAAGTGTTTTTCAAAATAATTACTACAAATTTTAAGTTTAATTAACTTGAATAAATAAAACTTGTATATTTACCTTAAGTTAATGAAAAAATATGAGATGATTCCTCTATATTCCTGTGTGATTTTTTACAGTGTATATCTATTAATTATAATATATATAATAATAGTATCGAAAGTACCAAAGCTATAAAAAAAAAGGTCAAAGTGCTCATTCAAGATTCATTCAGTTCAGTTCAGTCTTCAGTGTCCTGCCTGAAATTTGGCTTGCAGCAAAACCAGACAGTGTTCAGTGTTTTTCTGTACCAGCACTGTGTGCAGGTTGTTAATAAAAAAGAAAGAAAGAAATTATCCCATTTTGTGCGCCTCTGTCTTTTTTTCTTTTTGGCGTGGTATCAAAAGAAGTATCGAAGTTTACAATTCTGGTATTGTGACAACTCTGCCCAGTATTTGCTTTGTGGGAGGAGTGGCTAAAACACCCCAGACAAAATAACAAATACACACACACTTTTATTGTTGCAGGTGAAGAGATTATGATTGTGTTTAAACTATTATATTTCTATAGTATAAGTTAAGTAGGTGTTTGTTGTTTTCGATAAAGAGACTGGCATATTATGTGAGACTAATTCCACTTGGCAAGCCAGAGTACAAGCCAGCAGGTTTAAATGCTGACAGGTTTAGTATGCCCTATGGCACTGTGACAGTTCTGTGTGTGTGTGTGTGTGTGTGTGTGTGTGTGTGTGTGTGTGTTTTCTCTATCTCTGTCTTCCTGTCTTTCTCTCTTTTTCCATTCTTACCTGTCTGTCTGATTATCTGTTACTTTCTCTCTTTTCACCACAGTTGTTTGTAAATGCACAGTGACAGAATCACGAAAGAAGCACAAAAACACAAAGTACAAAAGCACTTGTTATACACACACATAGACACACACACACACACACACATACACACACACACACTGACGAATGGCAGCAATTAGATGGGGAAACCAAGCATGTGAGGACAGAGGAGCGCTGAGGGGCTGCAACCGCTGTATGGAACGTGTGCGCAGTGCTGTATGTGTTTGTGTGTATTTGGAAGGTTTTTATCCTCCTAATGCACCATCCATCTGTCTAAATATCAACACTGTCTCATATGTCACCGGACAGTGGCTGTGGCGGGGTGCAGTGCATCGTGGGGCGTTAACATTTGCAATCAAGGAGCAAATAAGAAAAGGACTGGACTACAACATTATCACTCCTCTAAAAATTAATTGCTCGTGGGACTGAGGCTGGAACAGAAATGCTTTTGTATTTGGCAGCAGCCACACTCCTGTACAAAAACATTAGGAAAAGGCTACAAACAGACAGAAGAGAACAGAAATGCTTGTGATTTCTGTGTTTTCTTGCTCTGGTTCCATGTCAGCCTACTGAGTTGTTTAACCCATTGACACTGAGACCTTGAGTTTTCGCAGCCCCTCTACTCGCCTCCCATTGGAGGAATAACCTTCTAACTCCAGTCAGAGCAGCAGTCACTTCTCATCTTCCCTTTTAATGTGAGAATTCATCTTTTCAAAAAATTCCTCACTGCAGCCTCTCCTCCTCTCTAAATCAAAGACACCTCTATGTACTCCAATTGCTATGTGCAGCTGTAATAAACAAACCTTTAGCTGAGACATAGATGTCAGACAGCACACCCCTGATTTAGAGAAGCAGAGAGGAGTACCAGCATGGAAGCTAAGCAGTGTACACCTGTGGATGGAGTCAGCAACAAAAGGTATTTTAGCCACTTCGGTCAACCTAAAAAAAATGGTGTGGCAAGTGCACACTTTATTTAGAATATTTTTGGTGCTTAACTTTGCCATCAGACAACATTTTCTGACAGGAAATAAGCCAAATATCACTCTCTCCAAACCAACCAAACAATGGAACAGTGATTTTACCACACCTTGCCTCACACTGAAGTTGCTAGTCTGCTGCTGCCTCGATCAGTTAGTTTGTTTGTGTTACTGTGGCTCTGTAAAACAATAGTTCTTATTCACCAAAGTCACAAATAGCTCAAACAAACTAACAGACTAAGGCAGCTGCTTTCCAGCAACTCCTGTGTTCTGCAAGGTAAAATGACTGATTTTGTCTATGGACTTTGGTTGGTTTGGAGAGAGCAACATTTGGCTTATATAACAGTGGTTTTCCTTCAGAAAAGGCTGTCTGATGACAAAGTAAAGCAGTGAAAATATTCTAATGATTTTTTTTTAGGTGGGCCTATACAGTAGACAAGTAATAAAACAAAGACAAGTCAAGCCAGATTTATTTACATAAAAAGATTAAGAAACATTGTAAAAACTGTCTTCATAACAAACATTTTAAAACAAACTCATATTGACACCACCAGTGACTTGTTTCCCAGGCTTTACAGATGTGAAGAGGGCTGGAATCCAGCTTTCCTAAAACATATCATGTGCCTGTCAGTTTCTTTTTTTATTCCAAATATTTGTGGAGGGTATGATGTGTGTGTGAGAGCACATTCGTGTGGGTTTGTGTTATTAACGGTTTTACCTTCATGCCAACTTCTTGCTCGTCTGATCTGATTTATTCTCTCCTCTGTGGGATTGTGCGGATTTTACAAGCAGGTGTATGTGTGCGTGTGTGTAGATTTGTATTTATGGCCGGTGAAGATGTGTGTTAGACACGGCTACTGATGAATTACCTCACTTCTGATTGCTTACATCACAAATCATCCCCATATTATAACCCTTCTCATGCAAATAAGTGGTAACGTGTGTGTGAGTATGTGAATGTGTGTGTGTGTGCGAGAGAGAGGACATGAATATGTGTCTAAAAAATAATGCAAGCTGTTATTTACATATAAACTAAATGTACACTGTGAGTTCATATATGTAGCCCATGTATAGTATCTCTGTGTGCGTATTATGAATGAGTGAGTAAGTGTGTGTGTGTGGTAACCCTGTATTGCTGGCGAGCTCATTTCTCTCAGAAATCAAAGTTAAATGGGTCATCTATCATGAGAATATGTGACTGGGAACACTTGTCTCTGCCACGTGTGTGTGTGTGTGTGTGTGTGCAAATCTGCACACAAATGCAAGGTGTGTGGTGCAAGGGCAGCGTATGTGTGGTTCTGCAGCTGTGTGCACCCTCTTGTGTGTGTGCATGTGTGTATGTGGCAGCCACTTGTCTTTGCCTGCGCCATGATTAATGGTTTACATTGGGCTGTTCAGCCATGCATGTTTCTTGGTTTATCGTTTTATGCTGTCTCCAATTAAAGCTCCATAACTTGAGTGATGGCTTCACGCCAGTGTCCATCAATAGAGGCCATCAGCGACCTTATGCATTCAGGATATGGAAGCCACACACTAACTAATATCCTCTTGTGTCAGAGCCAGTGGCAGTCTGTGTGTATGTGTGTGAATATGCAGATGTGTGTGTGTGTGTGTGTGTGTGGTTGCGTGTGTACGTGCACGTATAATAAAAAATATTGATTTTAACTGATCTAACCAATAACCCTCTCAAGTAAATCTAGTTTAACTTCTTAAAATCTTATCTTAAAACAAATGAAATAAATTGTCAGAGGGCTAGAATAATACCACTTTAAAAAAAATCTAATCAATATCAATCATCAAGTCAATTAATCGTCCTGAACAAGTGGAATCTTCTCATCTTAATGGCAGTTTTCTTTTTTTTTCTTCTTTCTTTCTGTTTCAGAACTTATAGGAAAGCAAAACTGAAGGCCTTCATACAGGAATAAGTAGTGTAAATGTTTGCTGTGTTTGCAAAATTTTGCAAATGTGTGTCACCATACACAGAGATGGGCACAAATACATCATGTACTTAAGGTCCAGAACGCCTGTCGCTGGTCCTCTCCAACAGTCATGTATATCATTTTGGGAGTCATTTGCAATTAACATATTCTGTTGTTTAGATTTAGCTTTGCTAACGTGTTTGCTAATTGCTCTTTTCTTCTGATGTATTTTTGTGTCATTCAGTAAGCTTGCTTTAATGTAATATCAGATCTTATTCTGAATATATGACCATTAAAAATGTATTTTAAGTATTTCAAATACACAAATACAAGCTCTTAAAGTATTTTG
This sequence comes from Lutjanus argentimaculatus, assembly GCA_034769285.1. Lineage (NCBI taxonomy): Eukaryota > Metazoa > Chordata > Actinopteri > Lutjaniformes > Lutjanidae > Lutjanus > Lutjanus argentimaculatus. Next base: position 21,513,642 of record JAWZSL010000009.1, on the reverse strand, counting down.
TTATAAATGATATCTTATTTTTTCTGCCTAGCAAAATACAAATTACAAAATAGTCAAAAATAATTAAATGTGTACATACAAACAGTACATTTAATTGAAATACTGCCCATCTCTAACCATATTGTATGTATGTGGAGGCCTGTCTATTCCAGGAAATCCCTTGGTGATACATACATCTGGACACGTGAGCTCGCTCATGTGTGCACCACACAGGCCTGCACGCGCCGCACAATATCATTTCACGCAATATTATTTCTCATATAGCCGTAATGACATTAGGCCGATATGTTGATTATACTGTCGGCAAACAGCAGCCTGCTGATTGGGTTAGCATATTACCTTATATCACATCTCTCCATTCATCCCTGTGTTTTTTTTTTATTGCCCTCATTTTTCCAAATCACTTCCCACTTCCCCAGTTTCCTGGGCGAGGTTCCAGGCTATGCAAGCAGGTGATGTGGAGTAATATGATGCTAGGAAGGCACAACAATGCAAGAGAGAAAAAAGCTAAACCCAAGAGCAGCTGTTGTTGTTACATGTCTGAATGCAAGACAAAGCCTAGTTATATGGCATAGCAAAGTGTTAACTTGTGTGCAAATGCAGGGGTTAATAAATATTTAATCACACTGACAAAAACACAAATGAGTGCACACGGGTTGTGTGTGGGATGATTTCTGGTCAGCATGTGTTTTGAATAAAGGATAAAGTAAAGGGTGTGCAGATTGGGTGTGATTTAGTGAAGACCCAGAATAAGGAGAGGGGGGGTAGGGAAGCTGGAGGCAGAGAGATATTTCAGAGTGGGCTACTCAAATTGTTAGAGAGAATGAGGTTTCATTTGCAGCTGGGACATTGAGTGATGACACCCGTGGTGTGTGTCTGTCTGTATGTGTTTGTGTCCACATGTGTGCACATATTAATGGCTGAATGTGTATTTTCAAGTAGAACACAAGCATACAATGTTATATGTACATATATATGTAGAATGTAGAATGTAGTTTTTTATTAGACAGTATTAGACCCTTATTAGACTTTATTAGAGTGTAAGTAGGGACATATTATGACAGAACTGTATTGTAAACTAAAGTGTATTATTTCCCACAGTTAGGCTCTTATTAGACTTTCTTAGAGGGTAATTATGGACACATTACACCAGAATTGCACTGTTAAATTAAAGTATATTATCACCCACTGTGAGACCCTTACTAGACTTTACTAGTCTGGTAGTTTAGTCAAATTTAGAGTACAGTATAACACAGCTGTACTGTAAACTGTATTGTTTTCCACTATTAGACCCTTATTAGACTTTTTAAAGGGTAATTTGTTACATATTACATCATAACTGTACTGTAAGCTGGTGTGAAATCACTTCACATATTGTTTTTAAATGGGGAAGTAGCCGATGTGTGATTTCACTTTAGTTTACAGTACAGTTCTGTTGTAATGTTTCCCTACTTATCATCTAATTAAGTCTAATACGGGTCTAATTCTGTCCAATATAGAACATTATTTCTAGTTTTTGTCTAATTTGATACAAAGTCCAGCTTGTTACGTCTCATTAGTGAACTGTAAAATAAAGGAGGAACCAGGATCACTTGTGTATTTCTTCTCTGTTTGTCAGTTACCTCTTTAACATCAATGTGTGGTGGAAGTCTGTGGCAAAAATCAAAATCACGAGAAAACACACTGCAACTGTATAGATTCACCTCTCTTCCCCTTTCTCCCTGGCCAACGTGTACACACAAACAATCATATACACTCAAACATCACTTTTAACGAGCAGGAAACAAACACTACACAAAACACCACAGGCAATATTTATAGTACGGTCAAACAGAGACTTTTGGGCATGAGCTTGTCTAACTGTCAAGATAGGAAATTTCACTGCAAATTACAAATGGTGTTAGTCGATATTTGCACCACATGTGCAGGTAATGATTTAGCCATGCATAGTGTACAGTAGGACACACAGGCAGTAAATGGAAAAAAGATAACAATAACAATAACTCACATCAGGCATCCCTAATATATAGGCTGCTACACCATGTCACGGCTATATGACACTTGGAGAAAAATGAACTGTGGTTATCTGGAAATTAAAAAAAGGGGGACTGATTTAATATTCAGCAGTGGCTGAAGGGGCTGGGGGAAGGGAAAGGAGGTGGACCCATGAATGGGGGAGGGGGTGGAGAAGATGAAGACGGAGGAAATTAATCAGTGGTATCATCTCCATGGGAGTTTAGCTAACCACCGACCTCAGCGCTTTATCAGCCTATGAGGGAGCTTCTGCTGTAGCTGCTGCCAAACCCACCAAATCACCGTGCGTATGACTTTCTCACAAAGACACACACAGAGATCACACACCTCACTTACACTTCCTTGCGGGGTTGTACCAAATGTGGAACGTTTTGGTACAGGGGAGACACCAAATTTCTCTTTATGGTCTCAAGCTGAAAAAGTTAATAAATCCCTGGTCTATTGTGTGTGTGCAGAGTGAGAAAAAAAGATGATATTAACAATTTCATTGTGATGTGTTTGAAATCTTTTGACATTTTACTGATATTTTGTCTTCTTATGAGGATAATACCACAACAACATTGTACATACCTTATTCTATGTCAGTTTTCACTATCGAGGATCTTGGTGTGAAGATAATACCAAATCAAAGAAGTGAAAAATGCAAAAACTTTGTTAACAGTTCATAACAGCGAATGAATATATAATCTACAACTGTGTTCCAGGCTGAGGCCAAAATGGTGTCTTTGAGGGATGAGCTCTGCGCCTTATTTGATGAAGGATGGAGGAGAAAGAGGCAAAGATTAACCAACTAAGTGAAGAGCTGAATGCAACGAGACAAAAGGTAAGGTAAGGTTACAAATTCCAAAATGAATAGTAGTAAACACATGAATATATAATATTGAAAATCTTTGGCGCAAATTAAAAATTAAAGTGAGGCTTTGGCTAACATTGTTGGTTGACCTCTGGGATTCTGTTTGCTAATTTAACTCTACTATCACAGCGTTTCAATCAGTTTTCCACCCACTCATTTTGTACCCTTTCAATTATACAGATTACCAATGCTGCTCGAGCTTATTGAGCTGTACTTTTGATTCAAAGGCACACCGGCCCATTGAGGCACAAGCACTGACAGAAGCGCACACACAAACACACAAGCGTGCACCACTTGATCTGCATATCATTATGCTTTTGATCGAATGCCAAGGTTCCGCTGAGAAAGACATCAGAGTCAAATGGAGCGAACATGTACACAACACCTGTAGGATTTGTGTGTGTGTGTGTGTGTGTGTCTGTGTCTGTGTGTGCCTGTGAGAGAGGCAGCTGTGAAATCTGCACCTGTTTAATTGAATTAGCCTCGTTAATGTATTCACACTGGCTGCCAAAAAAGCGTGGATTTAACGAGCTCGTTAGACCAATTAGTTAATTAATTGTCTGTATAGCGGCGGCTTCCCAAAGAGCTGCGTCTTCATTATCTGATGGCTGCCGCCTGTTGGATCATTGAATGAGAGCTGATAATGCATTGCTGTCACACTGCACTCATGACTGTGTGTGCGCTTGTGTGTATCCACAAATGTCACTTATTTCTACATACGTGTGCGTGTGTGTATACTGTATGGTGCAAACGTGCATGAATGCTTGTGTATATGCATTTGTCTGTCTGTGTGTGGTATACTGAGAATATGGCGGCCAATATCAGTGTGCATATTGCAGTGAAAGGTTATGTGGGGGCCGTCACTCCCACAGGTAAAGACAGAGCAGTCCTCCTAGCCACTTTCTAATCTCTCTTTTATTAGAAGTTAATATCTCGCCTGCTCTTTCTCACTCCACACTCCCACCTGCTTAGAAATGGCCCCGCTCCATCTTTTTAATTCAATTATATTAGCCACCCTCTCTCTTTCTCTCTCTGTGCCCATAACTCTGCAACTCACACTCAATCTCCCCCTTTTTTTCTTTCTTTCTGTCTCTTCCCATCTCACCCCTCCTTCCTTTGTCCTCAAATGTTCCATTTCTATTCGTAATCCTAGATGGAGGATAGACTTTGGTCAATCAAGGATTTGCGGAAGCCGCTCTCTCCTCTCCTCCACCTTGCTGGGGAAAACATATGATGGCGAGGAGGAGAGAATAAAGCGAAGGAGACAGGAGGAGGAGGAGAAGGAGAATAAGAGGGGCAGGAGTTAAGGGGGAGGACCCCAGGGGTGAAACTTTAATTGCTAAAGTAATGAGACTTGATCAGATTGAGGTTTCTCTCTCAATGGGGACTCTACTAATATGAAAGTCCAAGGCTTAAGCTCTAATTTGAAATAAAATCACAAATCTGATATTCTTTCTCCAGGACTTCCAGCCATGGTCCCATACTCCCCCACTGGAGAATTAAGACTTTACACAGACCACATGGGACTCTTTAATCATCTCTGATGGTGGCAGATTTGGAGATGAGAAAAGTCACTGTAATGTATTAATTATGTAACAATATTATGGAGTTCTGAAAGTCAGTGCCGTAAAGACCTTGGGCTTTAGGAAGGATTTTGACAGACATTGTGATCTTTAACGAACTGCCTCATGGATAGATCATAGTGAGCATAGGTGGGATTGCGGAAAATTCAAGTACTGTTTGATCATTAAGTAGAACACTAGATTTATAAGAAATTAGAGCCAATCGTTATAGTTGAAAAATACATGTAGTGTTGTATAATATAATATGATATAAGGTAAAGATAAAGGTAAAGGCAAATCAACTTTATTTATCACATACACAGTCATACAAGTAGAACATACAAAGTGAAATGAGTTCTCCGTGTTTGACCCAGCCTATGTGTTAGGCGCTGTGGGCAGCCACTGTGCAGCATCTGGGGAGCAACTCCAGTTCAAAGCCAACATCTCAGTTAGGGGCACTGACCGGAGAAATTAACCTAACATACATGTTTTTGATAATATATTAATGTATTATTGTGGTTACCCTTATTTGTGAACCAGTAAGTAACAGAACTGCATATGTTTTTGTCTATGTTTTTTATGACTTTTATTATCTGAACATGCCAGATTAGCAGGTAATTTATGCGTTTATATTTAAATGAATTCAATTTTTTGCTCCGTTTTTAAGACTTCAAACAAAGTGATCAGAAGAAGGAGGATGACTTGATAAGATGCATTTATTGCAGAAAAATAAGCTGTGTAACAGATGAGCTTTGCAAACCATTAGCACATCATGAGACACAGTGTGCATGAGACACAGATCAAATGCAAATTGTTGATTTTTCGCCATTAATTTTTTTTTTTTTTTTTTTTTTTTTGCTTATTTGGGGTACCATTGGCCTGATGGCCCACCAGGCCAGTACAAGTGTAGGGGCAGTATTGGGGATTTTTAATAACTAAATTACTTATTAAACTTAAGGCCTGAAGTTTATCTTGCAGGAGAAGTTTTGGTCTTACACAGTTTCCCTGCTTCCTTGAGAACATTTGCACTCACTGAGCTCAGAACTGGCAGTACCTTGCACCCTACAAACACCTTGCTTCAGCTTATTTTCTAAATGCATATCTTCAAGTATATGCTTTGCACACATGTTAAAAACATAATGATATGGATTGATGCTGGCCATTATAGAAAGATTTTTATATACTATGTCTATTGCATGTGAAATATCCTTGTAAAATAACATTAATTGTGATCATAAATAAGTACAGTAAAACAGTTACAGTAGCTGAATTTTAGGACATATCATTTCTATAACTTGGTTTAACATTAATGGTAATAATATTTAAAATGCATAGAAAATGTGCTCTTTTGCTTCATAATCGTTTCTCATCTGAAATCCCTCTTGCACTATATATGGGTTAACACAAAGAAGACGAACTTTTGCCCACCTGTGTATTATGTTGAACTTAGCTGAAGCATCTGAAATTCACACATTATTGTCTCAGTTTTGTAAAACTTATTTTATTTCCCAGTAGTCACACTAGACTTGGTGGAATATCCAGATAAAAGAGTCATTTTAATTCAGTGTCGCAATACTGGCTGCCCCATTGCTTATAATTGTTACCATCCATTAGCCATGCTGTAGATGAGTTAACTGCATAAAAGACCACCTTTAGCTCGCTGTTACAGTAGGTTGGATGATATATATACTGGATAGTCTGAAGAGCTCACTGAAGGAGGCAGAGGTGGGCTGTGACAGTGCCAAGACCAAGTCCAAAGCCTCCTGCCGTTAGAGTAGGTGAAGAGAGATCAGAAGTTAAGAAGGAGCTGCACTGTAGGTACCCACAGTGTGTGTGTGAGAGCTATATTGTGTGTGGTTACGTCTGCATGTGGTTTTCCTGTCTCAGAAACTTTAAAGCATCCAGCATGATATCTAAGGGTGTGTACTTGTGTCGTGTGTATGCGTGTGTATATGTAAATGTGATTGCAAGTGTGTGTTTGTATGTGTGTTGACTGTCTGCGGAGCTCCTTACTAATCTAACACAGGGCTCATTTAACACAGTGCTAATGAATAAGGGCTTTGATTTGGCAAAGGGTTCTGAACCACAGGCCCACACACACTCACATTCATGCACGGGGTGAGGAGTTCAACCACTGTCTGCTTCCTAAGAAATAATCAGTCTCTTTCTCCCAATAATTACTCAAGCACTAATTTATGTACAGTAACGCACAGCAACACTTGTTTTGTTTTAGGTTTCAGGTATTCATGAAATATATTTATGGGTTTTACTCTGTCTTACTGAAAAATAATTGTTGTAATAGGTTAATGTTTGAGGTTGATGCTAAGAATAATGGTGCCTCAGTTTTACACATACTTTAAAGTTCAAATAACAGTGGTTAGACCAGAGTCTTAGAGTTTGACTATTTCTCAAACAAAATATCAGACGCTAATAGACCTCACACAAAACATGAAAAAGATGTTGTTTTCACATTAAATTATCTTTAGCACATCTGCCAACAACATTGTTGGACAGACTTCCTAGAGTCATCAGTCAGAACTGGTGCTCTAGAGATCTGCAGCCTGTTGCACCAGCTGTGTGAGTTCAAACTTAGCCTAGTTATAAATTAAATTATTACAAAGTTGTGATTTGCGCTTTGCTGAAATAAAAGTGATTGCACCGCAGAGACATGTTACAGCATAACTCTTCTTAACAAATAGCATAGGGTAAGTGTAAATCATAAAATGTCACAGAATTAAACTCACTAATGGTGAAACAGCAGCTTTTTTACTGATACTGACTGATATGCTATTTCAACATCAGTCTAGCTCGCTACTATGTGTTAACATACCAAGTGGCTCATGCCAACCAGAAACCTCATGCACACCATGACAGTGGAACTCATCTATCTTTGATCGTTAATTGGCCCCTTGCCTTAGTTATGACTTTCCATCCAAACCATTGACATACAGTAAATAGAATGGACAACATGAGAGCTCCCCCAAAATTAAGCCAAAACATTTTGATGCCCCCCTCATGGCTGGCTGCAGTATAGTTCATACTGTAAATCCCGCCCCATCCATTTTAGTAGACGTGGGCCAGAATAAAACATCAAATTACATGTCAAATTAATTTCTCTCTAAAAGATTTCTGATATTTTAGGTAGTTCTTATCACACTGATGTATGTCCAAGTGTTGTTTGATAATTTTTTCTGACCAGTATGGTTTTGATTAGTTATTTGAAGCTATAAAAGGGGATTTCATGCAACGTTTGACAACTCGCAGTTGAATTGGGCGGGAACTCAAAAGCACAGCACCAGCACTGATCATTACTGCGCAGACTCTGGCTCCACATGATGTCACCAGCGCAAAATGGCAGTGCTCATATCCAGGATATTTTGACTTCATTTTTGTACAGTGGTAGGAAGTGGAAATGCAGTGTCCATCTTTATTTATGCCAGTGATGAAAACTTGCTATGTTATGCCCCAAGTAATTATGGTGCAACCAATTTTAATAGCTGATTTACTTACAAACTAACGAGTAGTTACTAAGCCTCTCATGTCGACTTAACACGCTAACTTATGGTAGAACTTGGATGCACCTGGTGTGGCCCAGTGCTGTTGCACACAAGAAACTATTACAAGATCATGGGTACAAATGTGTGGGGTTGGGGGCTAACATAAAGGTAAGTGTAGAGGTGTAATCAGCTAAAATACTTCAAAGTGACAAATTTTAAATATGTAAGCATACAATGAAATGTATGAAAGGAACTATTAACTTTGGCATGAAAATAACATTTAACTGACACATCTTGACAATTATTTAGATGTGGAAGTATCAGCTCTGGTTAGTTCAATCTGAGACAGAAGACTAAATTGGCGAAACGGTGCCTCCAAGTATACTGCTTTTACTTTGAGGTGTGGACTTGAGTCGCATGACTTAGACTCAAGTCAGATGCAAGTCACAATTTTGATGACTTTAGACTTCACAAAATCAAAAAGACTTGCAATACAACAAATGGTACGCGACCTCTTGGACTTAAAAATACTTGATACCTTCCCAAGGACAAACGATTAAGAAGTATGTTATAGGGCTAGATGATATATCAATGTTTTAATGATATTGGGGTATGAGACTAGATATCATCTTAAATTTTGAATATTGTTATATCATCATATGGCATGATGTGTTGTCTTTTCCTGGTTTTAAAGGTTGTATTACAGTAAAGAGGAATAGCCTAAAAATATCAAGATATTATTTATAAGCCATATCGCCCAGCCCTAGTGTGTTATTTAAAAAGTGTCCTACAAATCAACTGATTTCCCTTCATTTCCTGAATTAGCTGGTAACTCATTTATTTTCTCATATTCATTCCAAGCAAGTTGACATTTGCCACAATCTCCAGATCCACTTTATTTTGAACTAATCCAATGGTATCGAATAAAGTTGCAGGGAGAACAATGAAGAGCTAACATGTTACTGAGCTCCAGTTGGGAAAAAAATGATATTTAAGATAATTTCATTTGCGTATAAAAACTAGGAGATGGTCAACAGAAGACAAAGTGCAGTATGCAAAACATGCAGGTTGAAAAATTATGGATGAAGACACAACAACCTTCAAATTTGTTTGACATTTGAGGTTGCTCAAAGAATAGTAAGTCGAGGCTGATATTAACATAGTTAGTGAGCTAAAGCTGAGCTAACATTAGCTTAAAAGCTAAGTACCTTTGTAAATCAATGAGGTTGGAAACTTGCTGTTACATTATTGCTTAGGACTCGAAAGTGTAAGTGTAAGACTTGGGGCTTGCCCATTTTGACTTGGGACTTGAGATATACTTGTCACTTACAACTCAATGACCTGAACCCACCTCTGCTTTTGTTTGCCCTTTTGGTGTTTGTATAAACACAATGTAGCTTAAACCTAAAGGCTTTAGTTGTTTAGTATAGTTGTGTATGTGTACGCGCAGTACAGACTGTTCTGCTGTGTGTGTGTGTTAGATGAAAGAGCGAGAGGAGTGTGTGAGGCACCTGGACCAGGATGCGGTTGGTTTGCGAGCCACACAGGACTCTCTGAAGAGAACCTTGTCTATGAAGGAGAAATACACACAACAGCTGGTCCAAGACAACACACAGCTCAAAGAAAGCCTGGCTTCACTGCAGAGCAAAGTAGGTAACACACACACACACACACAGTGGAGGGGAGCTCTTCTTAAATAAGGAACAGAATTGGGCAACCTTCTCTAAATCAAATCCAGTCAGGTACATCGGGGAATTCTCCTCATTTTTTACTTCCTTCACAGTTAATCATCCGTCCTTCTTCCCCTCCTCCTCCTCTGCTCTCGCCCTCTCTCCATATTTAATAACTCATCGCCACCATCTTAGCTCCGCAGAGGGTTGCCTCGTCGTACAATAAAAAAACCATGTTCGTATGAATATCACTTAGCCAAGAGAGCGACCAGGAATGGGGGAGGGGTTAAATGTTACTTTGTTTCCTTCTTTTGTCCATTCATTATTTTTCTCTCACATCATCCTTTCTTTCGCTCTTGTCTTTCTTTTTCTCTCTCATCTCCGTCGTCCAGTCTTCGCCCTCACCCCAATGAGAGCCAATGGTAATGTATGGGAACATTAAAGAGTCATACGCGTGATGAATGGAATGGCCTTTAGGTTTCTCTTGTTGTCCTTTTCCTCTCTTTCTTGTAATTCTCTCTGTCTCACTCCCACTGTATTTCTTTCCTTCTCCTTCTTCCTTGACCCCCCCTCCTCCTCTCACCCCTCTAGGTATATCAGAGTGGCGCGTGGCAGTGATGTGTTTTAGGCTTAAATTAACCCATTTACTGTGTCCTTGACCAAACCAAGTCATTCATTACCAGTGTTTTAGTGGCGCGGGTGCCTGCCAGCCAACTAAACGAAGTGTATTCAACATAAAAGTGTGTTAGTCACTTGACTTGGGGAACACTTGAAACGCTCTCTTAGATGCCGACTTTTATGACCTTACTTTTCTAACACTAACTTAATTTCCATGTTACCTTATTGACATCATTGGTGTATTCTGGAGGTGGCAGCAGTTTAACAGTGTTCATTTCAACAATTTCATCTTCAAGTGCTGGCATTCACTTTGCATATTTTTAGTGTCACAGTTTAAGTAGTCTCTTTTTCCTTCTTGTTTATGATCTAAATGTTGTTTATACAGAATCCAAACCAACACAAGGACTTACTCAGTACAGTTAATACTGTAACAGTTCCACAGTGAACGACTGACTTGAAGCTGATGGACGCAGCTAGACAAGATCTCACATACAGTATGGTGCAGACAAGATGCACTGAAGGATAGTAGATGTGCACCTTACACCAATACCTGTTTCAGCTCTGATAGCCATTCCAGGTGTATATGTATGTGTGTGCACGATATAATGATAATGATACATATAATATAGCACATTTTCTGTAAATTAAATGATAAATGACACATGGAAAGGCCCATTTCTTATTACATTATAAATCATATACTTGACAAATAAAAGGTATTTACACATGTCATGGCTTTGTAGTTATGAATGGTCTTGCTTCAGCGCACTTCCAAAACAATATCCACATCCACAATATACTGTCTGTGCCACTCACTTGCTGAGTTAACTTGCCGAAAGAACTTGGCTTGGTTTTTTGCAGCAGGTTGAATGAGTGGATGACTTAGTGGTTCATGGGAATGTGCCTTGTGTTAAAATTCAAACAGAAATATATAGTTTGATGCATGTGCCAAAAAAAACAATCAAAACACAGTTTGTGAATCCAACAACAATAACTTTGTCTCAATATCAAAATTGATGCAGAAAAAACAACTTAATATTGCTTGAGAGTGAACTGTTGAAAAACAGTATCTTCTCAAATTTTCAATAAAGCATGTAACAAAATCTAAATAGGACTATATTAAATATTTTAATTTATAAAGTACAGTTTTCTGGTCTGTGTTAGACGTTTCATACCCGAACCATGTCCATGCAACAGAGGTAGCCCCTCTTTCAGGTACAAGCTCCTTGCTTTGTCTTGACTGGACGGAGTCCTTCTCCTGTTCAGAAAGTACCACGTTCTGTGTTACGTTCGCTCCCCTCCATGTTTGTTTGTGTTGCATCCATGCAAATATCCTGCTTGCATCCATGTCGTGTCCTATTGTTGTGCAATATCTATCTTAATATCGCACAGCCCTAGGTATGTGTACATGAGACTGGCACCATTATTTTGGTGGACATACCCGTAGATTAGTGCAGTAGCCCAACTAAACTAAGGCTGCAAATTAGCTGAAGCTAGACGTCTTATATGCATCACATTTTCCCTTTTTTGTGGCAATGTTGTATGTATCGTCCCTGCCAAATAAACATTAAAATAAATAAATAAATAAACATTAAGTGTGAGGAAGTTGCATTAAAGAAATTGAGAGTTTTGCAAGGACCCATAATAATAAAAGCATATTGTTTCTCTTGTCTCATGCTGAACAGCTCTCTGTGAGCCTGGTCCTAAAGTTCAAGCTAGTCTACATTTAGAGTGACCTATGACTTTATGATGTGTAGTCAAGCAGTTTTATTGGTCCTGAGTCAAAGCAGTAACTGTAGGGTTCCCCAGCCTGACACAAAGCCTCTATGATGTCCCTTTTCACTGCTATGGAGACAGAGGGGAGGCAAACGTCCCTAAATCCTACTTTCATCTCTCTTCTATGTATGTTGATGGTTCACTCATTCTCCACCTCAGCTTCCCATTGGCTGTCCCTCTCATAGCCTTTGCAGAAACCAAACGTACTCTACTTATCCTTCATCTCTCTCCTCCTTATTTCTATGTCTCAGTTAAAAACGAGCGAGCACATGTTGAGTGACGTCACAGAAACTCTGGATCAGACCAAAACCATCCTGGACACAGAAAGACAGCAGAGACAGCAGATCCAGGGCGAGTTACACCATACCCACAAAGAGATGGAGCGTCTGCAGCAGGAACTGACACACGTGCGTCACGCAGCTGAAAAGAAGGTGATTGGTTTCCTCCTCAAGGTCTTCGTCCTAATACTAAATGATAGAAATTCTTTCAAAAACGTGCTCATCCAACTTCCCCGTGTTATTGTAACACTTAAACTGAGACAAGCGCATGTGACTTCTCTGTTGTTGGCCATGTATTGTCGACATTGATACATTATCAGCCAGTCCGTTTGCTCACAAGGTCAGGACACATGTTCTACACAAAATGGACAATGTCAGGAAAAAAAATGGTTAAACTGAAAGTACGCAATTTCTACAGGATGGAGATGAAATGTAATATTCACTTTAATGTAATGCATTGTCTTTTCCCACAATGGAGCTGATAAGAAGGGTCGCGCAGGTGAGGGATTCATTTAAATATTCAATTTTCAAATGTAATATTCACTGTGACAGGCATTGTCTATTTCTACAATGGGCCTGATAATAAGGTTTTAGATAATGGGTAATGGGATGTTCTGATATTTAGAGCCTTATTAAAAACACACACTTTTGACGAAGGCAGACTTGACAAAAATTTTGAATATTCTGCTACAATGAGATTTTTTTTCCCCAGCTAGGACTCAAACTAAAAAATCACATGTTCATATGCTTCATTGCTTTTTAGACTTTTTCATTCCCTGCCCTCTCTGTGATATACCAAAAGCGTATGTTAGTGCTTAGTGGTTTGTATTTAACCTTCAATTAACCAAGATGGAAAGATACTTTTCAGTAAGCCATTGGTGCATTTCAAGGGCTTGGATTTGTAAAGCAGCACACGAGGTCCAGTCCTTTTCACTGGCAAACCTCTTCACTGACAATAGTCATTTTAGAATGTTTTTAGGGTTAGGGTTAAGGTCAGGATTTTGTTGGCTATCACTAAGGCTATTGTTAGAACAGTCTCTCAGTTTACGGAGTGCACATTTAAAAGACTGCCTGCTCTATAGCTCATATTATGTGACAGCAAATGTGCTTTGGTAAAATAACACATTTTAATTAAAAATTTTGAAGCATATTTTTGACCTCTTGTAATTCACTCTGGAGGAGTGAACATTAATTCAGGTGTCATTCTGTTTAATGGAGAAAGCTGTCTCACAACTGTTGTGGGATAAGCTGTGGTCAAATACTGTACAACTGTGTAAGTATGGTCAAATGTTTATGCAATTACTTAATACAGGTGGCAAAAGTACACACATTCTTGTGTAAAAGAGGAAGACTCTGGTAAAAGTAGAAGTATTGATTCAACTTGTTTACTCAAGTAAAGGAGAAGAAGTACAGGCTCTGAAATGTACTCAAAATAAAAAATAGCCCTCTGAAGAACATTGATTGATTTCCCATTTCCACCAGTTAAGAAAAAAATATCCCCATGGTCAGTTATTATAATCAGATAAAAGACTTTTTATGATTACTATTGACTATTTATATTTTCGACTTTTTATCTCATAACTGACTTTTTATCTCATATTTCGACTTTTCATCTCACAATTTTGACTTGAACTCATAATTTTGACTTTCTAACTCATGATTTTAACTTTTTATCTCATAATTTTGTCTTTTGAACTCATAATTATGACTCATCGCCGGGACATTTGTTTCTTTTACTGACAGAAATTGACTTCCATGCCCTGTGTAGTCATAATTTGAATTTAATAACCCATAATTTATACTTTTTATCTCATCATTATGACTTTTTAACATTACTCCCTCAAATACATTAAAACTAAAGTAAGTACCCTGTTTTGAAAATGTAAGGAGTAGAAAGTACAAATATTTCTGTTAAAATGTGAGAAGTAAAAGTAAAACGTTGTAGTACAGTAAGTACAGTATCAAAGAATTGGTACTTTGTTACTTCCCACCTCTATCAGCTGGACTGTGTGTGCACGTGTGTGTGTGTACGCGACGTTCTGTCTTTCATGTTTGGATTGGTTAAGTCAGCGGATGGACCATTACACTCTGTCCAGGGATCTGGTTTCTGCTCCACATCTGGCCCTGCTTTGTGCACCCAAACTGTTCTTCCTCTGATCTATTACAAGCTCTCCCTCTCTCTCACACATACACCCACATGTGGACACACACGCTTATAGCTTTGCATTCACTCATGCACACTTCAGCCCATCATTGTATGGATAGTGGTAGTAGTAGGTGTGTGTAAAAAGAGGGTGAGTGTGCCTTCTCCCACTTGAATGTAAGTGAAACTGAGAGAACTTTGTGTTAAGTATTTTCCACTGCTGCTCTGAATGTCCTAACATTAGCACAGCTGAACAAATACTGTCAACACGCTCTTCTTCATCTGAAATGTATGTGCTGATTCACCCTCCCTCTTACTCTCTCCTCCTCTCACTTAGACTTTGTTGCTCAGAAGAATAGGGAAGCAGTTTGCCTTTTCTATGGAGAGTGAGTAGTCCGCTTACTTTTTAAAAAAAATATAATTCTCTGAAACCTCTGGGAAGTAGGATGGAGTAGAGGAGAGGAAGCTCTGGTCTGACTTGAGCCCTGGGCGTTATGGAAGCAAACCACCTGACCACCAATGCCTGTATCTTTGGGCATAGGCAGACATTTCTTTATTTGAAAGATTAATTCTGTGAGGGTCTAAAGAACTCTATAATATGCAACATTTCTGCCTTAAAATACACTAAACCTAAATTATAAATTTTGTTGAGTTGTGTAGTTACATTATTCCAAATGTTTCCAACAATGGCCAAACCCAAAGAAATCTGTAATTTAATCAAGGAAAACATGAGATATGTCAGATACGTCAGATACATCAGAGGGTGAGGAAGGAAGTCGACAAATGTGACAAAACATAACATGAATAAAACTTAAATGCATAACCTCATCCCTGAACGTGATTCCTGTCTGAGTCACCTCAGATAGATTTTCATCTGCAACAGTGGTTGTTTAACAATAAAGACAACAACTCCCATGATCCCATGCTACTTCATGATGTCATTCAACCAACTTTTGGTATTGTTTTAATGTAAGAGAGACCTCTAGAGCCAGAATTTACATACTGTGCGTTTCATGTAATCAGTAACAAATTGCCCCTCAATATATATATCCCTTTTTGCTCTGTGCTCCAAACTTGGTACCACAGTCAACTTTTCCTTTTTTTGTAAAAGGGACATATAGGGTCACAGCTAAAGTTAGCTCATGTTAGCAAAATGCTAGCTAACTAACTAGCCAATGATTGATGTAGAGCTAGATTTTTGCTAGCATTAGCAAACTTAAGATGTGAATATATGTTGCTTTCACATGGCCCCCAGCAACGTCTTCTTTCTTCAAAACGTGGTTTTATTTTCAACGTAGATGAACAAAGCACATAGCTTATTTAAGCATAGGAAACAGGGAAGGACAAAGCTGACCGAGGTATCAAACTTCTTCATCTCTCTCAACTGTGCACAGAGCGAAAAGGGACGGGACTTAGGAATGGTCAGTTGGTTTCTCCACGCAGGCTCAGATAGGAAAGAAGCCTGCATTTTACATTAACAATGCTAAATTAAAATTGTTATCCTAAATATTTCTGTTATGATTTAGTGTGTACTTTACTGTTGGAAGTATTATGTTTTTTAATTATATTTTATAAATCAGTGAAAACATGCCTATTTTTTTCAATTTTGTTCTATGATTGGCAGTTGAAATAATACTTTACCAAAGAGCGATTCTGATGCACAGAGTATCTACAGTCCAGTTTTTATCAGCTGTTGAATGTTTTTGTAGAACACAACAAAAATAACATTGGAAATTCACTAAATAAAAGCAGATGTTTGCGCTTCCTCACAAAAAAAATAATACTTTTAAGCACAAAATCCTCCTTAATGTCTTTTTAATCCCTTATCCTTTATTTATCTGCATCCCTTTTGACTTGCTCTCCATCTCTATTAGTAGTTCTCTCCATCTCACCAACTCACACACATCATCATCATGCAAATGGCCAGATGTTGCTGTAGTTTTAACATGTGGTTTAAGTGTTATACTGCCCCAAACTCCCCCACTGAGGAGCTCCAAAAGTAGTGAAGCCATTAACATGACAAGGGGCTTTGTCTCAGAGAGGATCTGATTCATCTTCTCAGAACAAAAAGACACACACATGGTTCTCTGGAGGCTCCTTTTTTAATTTTTCAAGTCATAGATGTACACAGGAGGGAGAAAAAGAGTTAGACAGATGGATTGATTTAGTGTGAGAAATATAGAAAGAGGGGTTGTAGGATGTAGGGAGGAGGGAAACTTGACACAACAAACTGAGTTGTGGTTGTAATATTTGGGACAGTTGTTGCCATGACATTTGGTTATTACATCTTAGTTTTGTTTGGGGAGGTTGAACAGCTTCTTTCCACCAAAGCAGTATTGTAATGTGAAGGTTAAGGGTGTTATATCTGATGGATTTCTCTAACCTATCACAATCATTTTCAAAATGTTTGATTCTGAATACACCAGTAGGATCTGATCAGTGACTCAAATCTAGCTCTGGAGGTACTGAGCATTTTTATTTCATTTTGTTGTAGCAGGAGAGCTTCTTGTGTTGCTCATTTACGGTCCCATGTACTTATAAGATGCAGTAAGAAAACCAAAATCTGTGAATGTTTGCTCAGCGTGTGATTTTTTATCCATTGTTAATGCTACGGCTGGGTATCGTTTGACCTTCCTAAGGCAACCCTTCCCATTACCCAGGACCAGCAATTTGAGAATGTATCTCCAGTGGCTGGGGAGCAAAGTGGGGTTTAGTGACTTGCCTAAGACCGTCAACATGTGGCCAGGGGGAGGTGGGCATTGGACCGCTGATACCCTGTTCTACTACCTGGGCCATAGCTGCCCCGAGCAAAACAATGCAAACAGTCATATTCTCTAGATCTGGGCACAAGAAAGTGAATGAATCTGAAGCAGGTATTGTTTGACTAGAAAAGTTTTGAAACTACTTGGTACTGGATCGTTTAGGTACCAATACCCAAGTCTAGTTAGCATTTCAGCATAGTTTATCTCTAGCTTCCCCAGTGGGACTTTAGTTGCCCGTTCATAACCTGCTTGTTCGAAATGGGATGTTTGTTTGGCCTCCAAGTTCACAGTTCCGCTTCTTGGGTCCTGAGCATCACACCTGCCATGACATAGTAGTAATGCAAGAGTATACACATCATTTGGGTGCCATAGCATATTTTACATCCCTCGATAGAGCGACTTGAGGGTACATTGTTCCTTGGAGCAAGCAGGCAAACTGTATCCAGAGTACATGAAGTATCACCAAGATTAGAGATCTGTTTGAGTTCAGTGAAACAAAGTGGCAAACTCACAAGACTTTGCTACACGATGGAGAGTGAGCTGTACCCACCATGCCGTTAGGCGGTTTAACAGTTAAAAGTGGTCCCCTTTCAAAACGCTACACAGTGTGTACTTCTGATGGTAGTAGCACGCTACTAATAAATATGTCCAGAAGATCTCAAGAGCTTTTTCTTGACACTATACTTCCTTGACTCTGCAGCAATACACCCACCAAGTGCGAAGTCAATTGGATGAACGGTTTCTGAGAAAATCGATGGACAGACATGTATACAAACAAAGGCATCTTCCATTTTAGTTACATGCACTCATAGTTCTTCTATAACATGCAGTGGGTAAAATAATTGAAAATGCATATTTTTTCAAATGGACAAGGGAAGCTGGGAGAGTGTGAAAACAGGCAAGAATGAAAAGATGACAGGAGTGTTACAGCTGAAGGTAAGCAGTATTGTGGAAGGTTGTTCAAGCCTTCAAGGTTTGACTTGGACAAACATCGGTCCTGCTCACAATGCTTTACAACCATCAGAATAGCTTACTGATTTTTCTCTCTGCCTGCTTTCTCTCTTGATCTCGCTTATTGCTCATTACTTTTCTTGCCTTGCCACTTCTCCCTTTCATCCCCACCCTCCCCTGTCGCCATCCCCCCTACCCCCAACTGTTCAAATATTATTTCTCCCCTCCTGTCGTCCTCTCCCCCTTTTTTTTCTCCCTCTCTTTATCTTGTCATTGCCTGTCAGTAGGGATTCTATCTGCGCTGAGTGTTGTGTGCGTGCGTATCTGTGAACACATTGAGACTGAGATACACTTAAGAGCTCATTGATTTAAAAATACCTTCGATATTGGAGGTCCCCTCCTGCAGATTCGTTCAGAAGCTTATCACACACGCACATAGACATCCACGTAGAGATATGCATAAACCAAAGCTCCACTCCAAAGTTTCTCCTTAAACTTTGTGATTGACCTAGTTAGTGTGTCGTTTTGACAAGTTGTCTGTTTTGACACGACATCCTCCGGTGTTTATCAACATCCATTCTGCCTATCACATGCTCACATTGGGAATTCACGCACACACACACGCACACTCAAAGATGAATCAAGCTAAGATTCAGAAATTGGCAGGAAGTAAGTGTTGCGTTTGCTGTGGGTAAGTGAAATGACTTGCAATTGTAACAGCAATAAATCCTCCGGTCATTTTTTGTGTGCAAAAATGTGTTTGTTCTATTTTATCTGATGTCCATGGAATGCAAAACACAACCTGTATTATTCCTGTCCTGCGTGCTACCTCTTTGTATGTAAGTCTGTGAGTGTTTACATGAGCGGCTGCTCATTTGTGATTTAGCTGCTGTGTGCTTGGCAGTGTGTATGTAGTGTTTTTTTTTTTCCTCCTCTTGCCATAGCTCAGGTTTAGTGTGTTTAGCGAGCCTGGCCGCTGACAGCCAGAGGTGAGGGGTCAAAGAGCCAAGTTAACTCCATCAATCCCCCTGGACAGTTACAAACGAGCCCTCAACTCTGGTCAAAACAATCCCTGGATCATGCAGGACGGACTGGAGGTGGGGAGGGATGGAGGGAGAGAGAAAGCAATTGACTCAGTTTGGCATTAAGGACTGTTATGCGTTGGTATAAATGAAAAGTGGACAGTCTGCATCAAATATGTATACCAATAATAAATGTGCTGCATGAATTACACTGAAAAGTAGATTTTCTTCATTATCATTATTATCATTATTATTATTAATATCTTTTTTATACTGTGGAGTAAGACAAGGCTGCTAGGTCTTAACCCCATGTTATTCAGACTGAGGACAGTATTCCAGCTTTCAGTGCTAGAACTGTGTGGAAACAATTAGAGAGTTTAATGGGACAGCTTACCCCACAATCAAAAATACATGTTTTTCCTTTTAACTGCAGTGCTGTTTATCCATCTAGATGTTTTGGTGTGAGTTGCTGAGTTTGAGGACTTGGCTTGTGGTGCTCAAAGCACCAAAAAGATACATTTGAAAAATCCAACACCAGCGTCTCTTTCCAAAAACCCGCACCCACCAGCAGTTTGATGTAGGAACTATTTTCTTACCTTTTTGTTCTGTGCTCCAGTAACAGTTCTTACTAGCTAGCTAATCTACATCAATCATTTTCTAGATAGTTAGCGAAGGTTTTGCGGGCATTAGCTAACTTAAGATATGACTACATAGGCCTATATACTGTATGTGTTTTTTACAGGTCTCCTGTAAGAATGTAGCTTTCTTTTCAACATGTGCAAACCTAGCTCACATGTAGATAATAACAGTAAACACTGAGGGAGAAATTCGACAGAGTTTCTGATGCAGACCAAGCTTTCTCAACTGGATGTTGAAAGTATCCAACTGAAAAAAACACACTCATCCCTTCAGGCCTCACTCCAAAGCCACTCGCCCCAAGCACATGAACACACTGACTACTGCTAGAGGACTAGTCTATGAGAGAGCATTGGAGAGAGGAGCACAACACATTGTTGACATAAACAACAGACATGGCTATTGTTAGTACTCACAGTTGTCAAGCTAGCATGTTAGTATTGAGAAATTTTGGTTGAACTTTCTCCGCCGTTTTGCAACTAGTTCACTTTAGTAATGAAGTGGCCTGGTGAAGACTTGGTCATGCACATGAGTGCATGGACAGAGTCTGTGCATGTAGGTGGGTGCTCATATTAGGTAAATGAGCAGATGGGCCATCCAGTCAATTTATTTGGGCTGAATGAAAAGATTGGGTGAATTTATTAGACACCTGCAACAGATTTTTTTAAATTCTTTTTTTTTTTTTTGCCAGAATATTTAATTTATTGTTTGCTTTGGGATGTAAAGACAATTTCATAAATGAAAAAAAAATGCTTCTAAAATACATTACCTACATTAGCCTTAAAGAAAAGCCTGATCATCTTTTAAAAAAATCAGACATAAAATCAAAAAGGATAAACAAAACAAAAATATTCCAAAATACCATACAAACATATTCAGCTCAAAGCTTACAGCACATTAGAGCAGAAACCTGGCCAATCTGACCGACCTCAAACAGAGTAAAACCTTGATGAGATACAGACTATGCGAACACAAACAGAAGAGATAAAAAAAAGTCAAAAACATTTCGTGAGCAAACTTGTGAGGAATCACTCCCACATGAAAGCACGTGCAGACATGCACAAACACACACACACATAGACACACAGATTTGGCATAGAACTGAAGTGGGTAATTAGGGAAGGTCACCAAGGAAACAGCGAAACACAAGACATACTGTATACTCAGGAGAAGCATAAACAACCGTTTCTCTGTATGCACCGTCATCCACCCACCACCACCACCTCCACCTCCGTTACCTTCAACACAAATATGAAAACAAGACTGGAATATTTTATCTCAAGTTTTGTAAACAGCGACCCAAGTTTCCCTGTTTCCTGAGATAAAGTTTGATGATTCAAGGAGATAAGATCCTCAACATAGTGTTACTTTGTCAAAGTATCATCAAAAAAAAGTACCCAGGTTTTTTATAATTAAAAAAAAGCAATGTCAAACATCTTTAAAGCAGGAGAAATACAATATGTTTTTGTTTTCCAGATTCAGAAGAGGGAGATTAAGATGTGTGCGCTGGTGAAGGAGCTCACAGAGAGTAAGAAGCAGCACTCTGAATGTCAGAATGAGGTAGAAACAATGACAAAAGCGCTACTATTCATTTTTTAATGCTCATGATTCATATTAATGTTAATTTGGAAAAAAGATTGATTGAGGTTGATTGAGGATTGATTCAATTATCAGTAAATATAGTCACTGTTATATTTATTTGAAAATGGAAATTGAATCTGAGTTAATTTAATTACTGTTTTGGTGCATTAATATATTAGATAATGTTTATTATGTGGGTTTTGTGGTGCTAAAATTAATATCATTTTATTTCTGTTATTCATCAGGGTGTTATTTGAAGATAATTGAAATGTTTTTCATTGTCCGGATGTGTGTGTTGTGTGAAAATTATAGCACAGATTGAGTGGCTCTGTTTTATTGCATATTTCTCAGTTGCTCCGAAGGGAGACGGCCTCGGAGAAACTGTGCAAGGAGAGGGATGAGCTGAGAGCCAAGATGGAGGACCGGTGCAGAGAGTGTGTCCACCTCAACCAGACCAAAGAGAGACTGGAGGCTGATTTGGCTCTGAGCCATGAGAAACTCCACACCTTGCACCTGGAGGTCCATCTATCTGTGTCTCTGTGTGCATGTGTTCACGTGTTTGTGTCTTTGTGCATGCGTAGGTCAGAGCTATGCAGCAAAATCTCATGTTGTTAACCAAATATTTAACTTGAGGAATAATATAATGGGCTAAAATGCCAACACATGCAATTTTATGGGATTTATTTTGAACTGTGTTTTCTGTGTTTAGGTTCGAAGCAGAGATGAGTTAATTCTCCAGTTAAGAGCTGAAATGAAAACAGCTGAACAAAAGCATCAGAGGACACAGAAACAGGTGTGGTGGCTTGTATACAGTATCTATTTATGTTAAAAATTCATCAATTAATCGATTAGCTGTCTACTATATTAATTAATATACTATATTACTATATTAATTGCCAACTATGTCGGTAATCGATTAATTGGTTTGAGTCATTTTTAAAGAATATAAAAAGTGTGAATATTTTCTGCTTTTTTTTTTGGATTTTTCTTTGGAAATCTTTTGGTTGTGGACAAAACAAGACTTTTGAGGACATCTCTGTGGGCTCTGGGAAACACTGATCAACATTTTTCACTGTTTTCTGACATTCTATAGATCAAAAAAACTACTCGATTAATTGAGAAAATCAACAATGCAGATAATCAGACATTGCAGCCCTAATTTATGTCCTTATCTGGGCTTTTCCAAATTTATTTCTTATTATCTGTCTTGTGATTATCTGTGTGTGATTTGAGTGAATTTGTCCAGATTTCTCTGGACTGAAGTACAACTTACAATACATAATACTTCCTGGTAATATTGCAAATTTTGCATCTCCATGAGAAATAATAATTTTGTCTGTTTTCTGATTATCTGTGTGATTTGAGTGTGATTTCCAGTTATGATATTGCAATTTTGACATATTTTGCTGAACAAAATACAACTTATCAAAGATCATACTGATGCTGCATTTTTAACATCTCTCAGCTATGTTTCATGAGAAACAGTTTGGGTTTTTCAGATTTGTTTCTTTTTTTGGGTTTTAAATTTGTCTTAGGGCTTAAATGCAGTTCTAGGTAGTGCTATAAGGGTTTCAAACCTGTCTTACTATTTTTTGGTTTTTCCTTTCATATGCTGAGGCTAGGTTGAGCGAGCACCCTTGTGTCTTTTTTTCCAACAACGACCTGTTTTACACCCACAGAGTTGCACACATCCACTCGAGGGAAGTGCCCAAACCAGCAGCAGTCTTCTACTAACAGTTGGCTACCAAGCAGCTGCATTAGAGCAGTGGGAGGCGTAGCACCTTGCTCAAAGGCTCCTCGAAAGTCGGAGCTAAGGAAAGGGGAATCGTTACTCATTCATGTCTGCTGTGCCCACATTTTCCCAGCTGGTCCTGAGACTAAACTGGGAAACTCTCTGACTCAAGCCCGATTCCCTCACTTTTAGGCTGCTGCCGCCCCCTCGCTGTCTTTTCTGTCCGTCTGTGTGTGCTTTATATTCCTACATAAAGTTATTCCATTTCCGTCTCTTTCAGTTTTCCCTCTCTTTCTCTTTCTTCTTGCTCAGGTGGCGGCACTGGAGGGTGAGGTAAGACACTTGAAACACGAGGTCAGAGGACGCCAAGAAGAGGCCTGTCAGTTAAGCAAAAAGGTCAGAGATATTGAGCGCCTTAAAGACCAAAAGGAGAAAGAACAACAGCAGCTACACGATCAGCTCCGTATTAGTCAGCAACAGGTAAGTAAGAATCCTCACCTCTCCTCTTCACCTGCGCTCAACTCCACCTCCCCCGACAGGTGAAATCTCTGGTGAAATCTATAGATCAGGTGACCTGTGACCTGGAAGCTGTAAAACGGGCTCATAAGATTGACGCGGAACACTAGAGTGTCCTGCTTCACAGCCGATTGAAGCAGAACAATTCTGAGCTCAGCCAAATATAGAGCGCGCTGAAGTATCAGGAGTCAGAGGTCATGCAGCTGAAGGACAGTTTTAAGTCAGCAGCACATCACCACGGAGAAGTCTTTTACTTGTTCAGTTGTCAATCAGCTGAGCCACGCTCCTACAGTGAAGCAATCTATGGTGATAATCAAGCGGACAGCATAAAAAAGAAAAAATCAGATGCGTTTATCCCTCTGAGTGCGAGTGATCTAAATCACAGCGGACAATCGAGTACTCACTCTTCTGCCAGGAACAGCAAGCTGACCCGTTTGCAGCAGACAAGCTTTATTTTGCAGTCAACTTACATATATTCCCATCTACATCATCGGAATTAACAAACAAGACAAGATGACCCCTCTGTTTGTCAACCTCTCACATCCAATTGGACCCAAACATGAATACAGAGAGAAAAAAGATAGACCAAGAGATTAAAAAAAAAAGAGAAAAGAATAGAAGAATAAAGTTATTATCAACCAGGGGTCAACTTGGGTAGTCATGTGACAGCCATGAATACTCAAACAGCAGGCCAAATGAGGGTCAAAGCGATGTGTTTTCCATCATATTTAATGAGGGTTGTTTGTTTCCCCCAAAGCACAAGCTCCTGATTATGGTCACAAGAAAGCCATGGTGTTCCCATTAAGCCTTGTTATGAGGCCTTTCATCCAGCGACAGAGAGAAATGCTAAATCCGCCATTAGTGTTTGGACTGTAGGGTAGTGAATACATTAAAGGGAAAAAATACTGACAGGGAACAAGGAACACATACAGTCATAAAAGGTAAAGTTGGCATGCAACACTTTTCTTTATATTGTTTCTGTGTGTTTCGTAGTGTGACTTTAAAGGGATAGTTAGGATTACTTGATGTAGGGTTGTATGAGGTACTAGTATTCAGTGTATTAGCTACAGTAGATGCTGGTTGGCACGCCCGCATGTGGGAGAAGCAGAGAGGAGCACCAGCATGGAAGCTGAGCAATGAACTGCTGTGGACAAGGTCAGCAACAAAAGGTATTTTAGCCACTGAAAAAAGGTCCACCTAAAAAATCAATATCTGTTTAAGTGTACACTATATTTAGAATAATTTCACCACTTAACTTTGCCATCAGACAGCCTTTTGTAATGGCAAACTGCAGACATAGAAATCAAATATCACTCACTCCAAACCCACCAAACTCCATAGACAAAATCAGTAATTTTACTTTGCAGAACATATTTATGGCTGCTGTCTACTGCTGCGTTGATCTGTTAGTGTTTTTGTGTTATTGTGTGACTTCAGTGTATTTGAAATATCATTTTAAAACACAGACATCACACAATAACACAAACAAATTAAAAGAGCGAGGCACGGTTGATCTGCAACTCCTGTGTTGTGCAAAGCAAAATGATTTCACCCACAATGTTTGGTTGATTTGGAGAGTGATATTTGACTTATGTAACAGCAGTTTCCTTTCAGAAAATGCTGTCTGATTGCAAAATAAAGGGGTGAAAATATTCTAAATATAGCGTACACTTAAGCTGATATTGACTTTTTTAGGTGGACCTCTTTTAAGTGGCTAAAACACATTTTGTTGATGACCCCGTCCACAGCAGTTCATTGCTGAGCTTCTATGCCAGTGCCCCTCTCTGCTTCTCCAAACTGAGGCCGTGCTGACCAGCTTCTACTGTAGCTAATACACTGACTATTGGTACCTCAAACAACCCCACATCAAATAATCCAAAACATGCCTTTCAAGCTGTTACCTCGGATAACCTTGGCTAAAACATTCGCCGTCACACTCGAGTAAAATTGAGTGTACATGGGCTGAGTCAATGGTTTTAAACAGTCCACACACACGCATACACCTACACAGGTTGTTCAGTTTTTGACTCTAAAGTAGAGAATGAAAGTTGATGGTGCTCCTCCATCCTCTCCTCTCCTCTGCTCTGGTTTGTGTCTCTTTCTTCCTTTGCATGAGCAAGTTTTTCAACTCAGTCATGCTGCCTCCTACCCTGGTGTTAGTCCTAGATGGGCCCAGCTAATCCCTGGTTAAACCAAGCTGCGGTGAACCACTGAAATCTAACTAGTTGGCTGTCATTAGTTGTAAACCCTCATGTTCTGATCCAGATTACAGCGGGATTAACGTGGATGAACTCAAGCTGAGTGTTAGAGCGGGTTTAACTTTCTCAACCTCTCTGCTTGAAAGGTGAGCTACGGTAGGATTCCTTGTGTAACACCAGGATTAAGCTTGGTTTCACTTCCTGGGTTCCCCTTTCATTATGAGTAAGGTTACTGTAGAGCAGCACAGAATATTACACCAAACTATGATGAATTATCATGTCAAGTATCCTGTTTCACTCTTTGATTTTGTAGCATTCTGATTATAATGATGATGGCTATTGCTTCAATAGTTTTAGCATTTCTCTCTGAGTATTAATTCTTCTTTATGTGTGCACCATGAAAGGGATAGGTCAGGATCAGGTTTATTGCCAAGCAGGTTTTTACAGGCAAGGAATTTGTTTTGGCATAGTGGTGAATAACAGTAAACACAGTGTGAGAAAATATATAGAAAGATAAGAGCAAGTACTGCAAGTCAAGAAACACGTCACACTTTCACACTTGGCAGTTTCTCAAGAGCACCTATACACAAGGGGAGTCAACTCTCAGTGTTTTGGTCACTCCATCAAACCTCCAGGCTACAGCTGTTCCACTTAAATAAAGAGCAACGGTTTATTCTCATCAACGTTTGTGCTTCATTTGACTTTACAGGTCGAGACATTTGAGGGGAAGCTAAAGAGGCAGGAGGTCGAGATGGAACTTCTTCATCAGCAGCTTAAAGGAGCCAAGGAGGAGCTGAAAGATGCCAGTTTGCAAGCCCAGGGGCAAAAAGAAACTGCAGCCATTTTTAAACAAAAGTACACAACAGCTATAGAGAAGGTGCATAGGGTGCAAGGGCAGGTGGAACTTTTGGAAGAGGAACTACAGTACTCACAGCAACAGGTAGAATGTAGTTCATAGTCACACAGTATATTACCAGTAATGCATGTTGCTTGCTCAGAGATTTTATCAGCTCTGTTCCAATTCAACATGTGGCGTCTGTAATTTTTCGTTAATTTCTGTTCTGTTCTGAGTGAAACCACAGTCTGACATTCTGTAATTGCCTTACTCAGTTAAGAGAGTCCCAGTTAGCAACTCATTCGGTGAAGGACGAGCTGGCTGAGATGGTGCAGCGGTACCAGGACAAGGTAGTCCAATGGGAGAACTCACAGGAGGCTCTTGACCAGTTGACGGATGAGCTCCAGGCCAATCAGAATCTTCTTAGGGAGAGTAAGCAAAAAGTGGACCATCTTAAAGGCCTGATGGGATCCCTGCAGGAGCAGGTCGACACATTCAAACAGCAGGTCAGGACAAGCACTTAGAGTGGCATATGTAGACAGAACAGTAACACAGACACAAACACGCACTGTTAAATATGATAATAAACAGATAAAAGTAGGAAATCTATATTTTAGAGGCTAAAAACTAATATTACATTTGTACTGTAGCGATTAATCAATTATCAAAATAATGTATAATTTGCTTCTTTTTTACCAGTTGCCTGATCGGGCAAGTGAGTTGCTAGATTTACTAGCCCAATGTGGTATTTAACTTGCCCTGGGCATGCGGGCAATCTTTATTTTTGATCCTTGAATAAACAGTAATTCAAACTGTGCATGTTGTTTTTTGCCAGTATGGGTGTGAGGTATCTATTGAATTGCATTCACAAGGGTCTTAAAAGGGCTTAAATCAAACTTGTTGACACCCTTAGAAACCCTGTATTGTCCTTCAGAATAATAAACAAATATTGTTTCAATCTTCATGATGATTATATGAACTTTTTAAGGATGCAGTTTTCATGTGACCTCATCTGAGTTTCCAACAAAAAGATCTGGAGTAAAAACCATCAGTGTTTTTGCGTACACGTCAAGGTGCTTGTCAGCTCCATTAATGTTGTGTGAGCACATGCATGGGTACGTTCTTCTGCGTGCATGTGTCATTGTACCCGTGTGTGTGTGTGTGTACAAGTGTGCATTTGTGCATGTGTGCACTGGCGTGTGTCACTTAATCTTTTCTCCTTTTTCTTTCTGTTTTATATTTACTACGTCAGGCAACAAATGAATCATCTTTATTACGGAGAAATTTAATTTGGATGAACTTAACTGCTGCCGCCAAGGTCAGACGGGCAGAATGTCATTTTAATCCAATCAACTTTAATCTGTTGGTTATAAAAGAGTTAGGCTGTTGAAGAATGGCTGTATCTCAGGCCCTTTATTACACTGGCTAATGACTTTGATTGTGAGGCGCCTATCAAGAGGTTAGGAGTTCTTATGGAGCTTCACGTCCTGCTAATTCTCTACCTCATGCCACTGATGGGCTCAGCTAACCCAAAAATCATTGATGTCTTCAGTACCTGTTTACAAGAAAATCTAAATTGAAAAAGAAGCGAAATACTTGTCAAATTTTCAAGGATGAATATAAAATCAGAGTACAAATTATAGCATAAGAAAAACATTCAGAAACTTACACAGTAGCTTGAGTGCAGTATCTTAATGCTATCTCTATTCTAGCCCATTTATATTCTGACTCGGGAATATTCCACTATTACGTCAAGTAAAATTTCTCTCCTTTCCTACAAAGATGTCTACTTTTGAATTAGTTACGTAATTTGCCTATATAAAGGGCAGCAGCTAATAGACTGAGATTGAGGGTCGTGACACATTTAGAAAACACAATGAGCTACATGGTCTTTTAATTAAAGGAGCAATGCTGTGATTTTTAGGTATTATTTCACAGTGTAGTTTCTGACTCTAGATTCACTTGTTAATGTTATGCCGGCTGCGTTGGAGTTTGTCAAGTGTGCTCAGAGGAACATCAAGGCCAAGTGTCTCCGCGCTCTGCGGTGCAACAAATCAATTCACAAATGAGTGTAATATGTAATGATGGGTTTCCTTAACGGCACATCAGTCATTGTTATTCATTAGTGAAACAAAATGCATATAATCTGTTGAAATGTAATTCATTTAAAAACTGCCCATTTGTGGCTTTTTTCATGAGTCTTTTTGTTTCTGTTTTAGATGATTTGTTATATGTATTTTTGAGTTTACGTTTTCATTGTATGATTGACTGAAATCAGTCTACAATTTTTCTCCTTACCTATTTTATTTGCTCTCTCTGCTTGTAGAAACTGATGTTGGAGTGTGACCTACGGCTGTATCAACAGAGTCATTCTCATTCTGACGAGGAGTACCTCAGCCTGCTGAAGCACAGACAGCAGCTGCAGAAAGTAAGGTCATAGACTGTACTATTCTATACATTACAGTTAAACATGATGTGAGTATTACCACCACACTAAAGAAAAAAGAAAAAAATTCAAAATGAAAGTTAACTTTATATAATGCAGGTCTTTTTGTAAATCATGAGCATGATTAGGTTGTTAGTCATAGTATATTGTATAGTTAATTTTCAAATGTAGTCAGGCACTGAATACAAATTACATAGCATTTTTGATTACATTTGTAATGTAATTACTGGATTATCAAAAAATGTAATCTAATCTGAGTACTTTTGGATCACTTCAAAATTAAACATCTGAAATATTGCACCTTATAATATCAAAATGGACACAGCCACAAAAATCTGAGTTCCACAAATATTTTTGCATATCTACAATCTACAGCTGGTCAAATCAAATTACCCTTACAGAGACAGTATTGGCACAAACTACGGGTGTACTGTGTGTGTTCTTCAACATGAGGAATGCTGTTTTTGTCGCTGTTTTTTTTAATTGATGCCACCTTCTTTTGTAATGCAAGAGGTGCACTCACTCAAAATGTTAATTTTCTATTTTTTAACGTAAGACAAATATTAGTTAAGTCACCATTAGCAAAACTGGCAACCTTACAGGAATAATGTATGTCAGACATGCTTTTTATGAGTTGTTAGACCATTGGTTATCATAATTCACAATTTTAAAATTTCCAACATTTTAGAGGTGTAATCAAAAATGTAATGAAGTTATACATAACAATATAACTAAAATCTAATAACTAATTTTTCAAATGTAATCTGGGCTGATTATATTCACTTATTGTTTGTAATCTGATTGCATAATCCAGATTACATGTATTCCATTACTGCCAAGCCCTGTTAAGGCATTAAACTAAAGATCCTCTGCATGCAATAAAGGATGCTGTCTCTGTTTTGCCAGTGAAGCATAGTTGTTAGAATTTGGCTAGCTGTAAGTGTAAACCTAGCACAACTATGGGCACATCTGACCATTCAAGACGATATCTGTGTGCATGTGATTAACTCCTGATAACTATTTTTACTTCGATGTTTAGTTCAGCAGGTATCCAGTTTCTAATCAAAGATTCATCATTTCCATCAGTGCCTAATTTTTTGTCACAGGGTTGCGGGGTGGGGGTAATCGGGGGTGAAACCCGATCAGCTTTTTCCTGCTCCAAGCTATCGCCAATATATCAGCCTTTAAAAATCCACTACCAGTTGTCCTCAGGTACTTACAGTTACATTCAGAGATGAGAACTGAGAGATGAAATGTTGCTGACATTCTAGCTGTATTCAAAAAGAACACAGGTACATCTGAATACAGAATTAGACTTAAAGTTAGTTTCATATTTACATGGACAAAAAATGAAGCTACATTCCAACACCCACATTTTTTTCTTTGTGTGTGTGTGTGTGTGTGTGTGTGTGTGTGTGTGTATCTGCATGTGTGTGTGTTTCAGCGCTGTACTGAGCAGGTTGAGCGCCTTGCAGAGTGTGAAAAGGCTATTCTTCAGATGAAGTCAGAGCTGGAGAGACAGTAATAACCGAGTCTATAAAACTCTCATTCTCCTCTGCTGATCCTGGTTCCTGTCCTTGTCTCTCCTCTCATGCCCTTCCCATCCGCCTCCACCCACCACTCACTCTCATTCTCTTAACAGTCTGCTTGCCAAACGGCACACAGTAGCACACTAAATGTTTCATGGAAATTTTAACATAATCTGTTCAAATCTTTTATTATTATTATTTAGCTAATCGGGAATGTGTTGGGGTTTTTTTCTTGTTGTAGATTTCTTTTCATTGTTACTTTGCATTCCTGACTCAGCAGTTTGGACGGGATAGTCACCCTTTGCTCCTCTTCCCTTAGATCCCAGGAAAAAGTGAGTCTGAAGCAAACTCTTGTTGCATCCCACCACACACACATGAGCAATCGCAGCCAGCTGGAAGAGGAAGTGCTACGTCTGAAAAAGGAAGTTACACGTTTAGAGCTTGAGCTGGCGGACACCCAAAAGGTATTAAAGTAATGCGTATATTCTGACCCGTCCTCTAATTTAGAGACAGCCATATTATTTTGACCTTTTTACCCTCTATCTTTTAATTCAGACCTCATCTATCGTCCTGAAATGTTGCCCACTGTATGCATGCACCCCAGGCTAAGAACATGAGTGTCATAAGATTCGATTCAAGTTCCCAAGGAGGAGTACTCAACCCACCTCCACTTCCACCGGCTCCACACACACCCACCACTCATGTGATTGTCTCGTGATTGCCTGGCAGAAACAAATTGCCTCGCCATTAATTAAAGCACCAAACGTGCCAAGGCTGGTGAAATTGACTCCAATTAAGAGCTCAATGGGACACTAAATATTCAAATTACTCAAAGTGGTGACTGTAGCCTGGCAGAGTGCCAACATTGCTGGCAGTCATAGACACATCATTTTTGTGTGTGCATGTGTGTGTGTGTGAGTAGTCATGTATACGTAGGAGGGAGTGGGAGCATTTGATTTTACACATTAATTTGTGCATCCTCTGGCACATACAAGTGATAGACATGTCATGCTTACCAAGATCATATACATGCACACACACGTTTTATTGTTCTCACAAACACACACACAAACACACACACACACACAGGCAACTGTAGTACAGTCTCTTTTGCTGTCAGGTCTTGTCCATTAATCCAGCCTAGTTCCCAGTGGAATATCACATAATGAGTGTGTGTCATGTAAGGAGTGTAAGGACACATGTAGTGAAGGTTACAGTATATACAGTGTATATACCCTCAAAATGTGAGAGAAATAAGACTTTTGTGTGCACAGAAAAAAAGATATTTTTCTTCAAGTTGTGAAAAATGGGAGCAGAACAAAATATTTTTTTGTTAAGTGTAAAAATAGCTAAACCAGATAAACACCATTGTTACTGTAATCAAAACAACCCACCGCCATGATTTAGGATAATTAATCTAAACTGGAGATCTCTGGTTTTGCAAATGAACTCTTCACATGTTTTTCACAGACATTTCCACAGACTTGGACATTGTTCAGATTTAGCACTTAAAGGCATCTTGTGTGAACCAAGGTTTTTATAGAGTAATTAAAATAAAAACTAAAACTATTTAAAAACATTTGAGTCAACTGAAATAAAAGTAAAAGCTAGACTTAAGAAAAAATGAAAACTGAAATGGTGTTGTGTACTTACAAAACTAACTCAAATAAAATAAAATAAAAATATACAGCAAATGTCTTTTTGTCAATTTGATGGAATTTGCCAACACAACAAGCCAGATGAGGTGTCGGTGCTTGTGTTTCCTGAGACTGGGATGTCTGCATGACTAGATTTGTCCACAATTTATTAATTGCCTTCACAAAGTGTTGTGTTTGTAGTGTAATACCTATTCTGAACTTCATAAATCTTGGCTCTGACAAATATGACCCATACTATAGTAAAAAAAAAAAAAAAAACTAAAATGAATAAAAACTCAACAAAAAATACACATTTTTAACAATAAAAACTAAACTGAGACGAGCAAACCCACCCTGAAAGCTGAATTAAAAACAAAAATTAACAACGAAATAAAAATAAAAACTTGTACAAAACTATAATAACTCTGATGGGAACCTGGTGGCCATGAAACTCTAGACATATATGAGACATATGTATGTATAAATGGCTCATTCTAAGGTAACAAAAAACAGTGCTAATTATTTTCAGGCGATTATACTTAAACGAAAACATACTTGAATATGAATATTATATTGCATTTCTTCCTTATTCTGCCAATATATCCCTGTAAAACTTACACAGTGGACCTTTAATCAAAACAAACCATCACCATAATTTAGGAAAATTAATTCAGTTTTGTAAATGCACTCTTTTTCACAGACACATACATAGAGCATTGTTTAGAACAAGCTCTAAAAAGCCTCGTTTGTGAACAGACAACAAGTAGACAACTCTTAATATAGTGCAAACTCACCCAGAATGTAGAGTATGTGACATGTAAACATAAATCCATCTATTGACTGCTGTCTGTGAAGGACGTTCTAATAATCTGCAATATGCAGAGCTGTATGCCCTCCAAACCCCCTAACACAATTGATTTGCCTATGCCAAACAGCTCGGGCATGATTTTAAAGTCCAGTACCTTTATTTCTCTAGCTGTGTGGCCAAGGCAAATATGTTTTTTTATTATTATTATTGTTATTGTTATTTTAAAGTTTCAGTCAAGGTTTCCCATGGATAAAAGCAAATGTAAGCAGGGAAGCAAAATCAAATAGTAAGTGGTCACTCAATACACATTTTAGGCTTCAAGTGTGAAGTGCATTCCTGACACAATCTAGCAAGATACCTGATCTGAACAGGGCCGCAAACACCACATACAGTCACTTATTTACTGTTCCTCTTGGCCCTTTACTCATGCTGCAGGTGCATGTGGCACTCAGACAGTCAGAGGAGGAGCTGAAGGAGGCCAGACGAGAGGCGGCGAGAAGGAGCAGCGAGGTGTGTGTGCAGACTGAAGAGGTGCAGAAGCTTCAGGAGGAGTTACAGAAGACGGAGGACGAGATGAGGAGTGCCATCAAACAGAAACAGAGTCTGAGCATTCACATCAGGCACTTAAGCCAAGAGCTGGACGAACTGCGCAGCAAGCACCAAGTGACAGGTAGCAATCAGTCCATCAGTAATCCATCATTTCATCCATTTATCCATCAACAAATAACTGTTAAAGGGATAGCTCAGATTATTTGAAGTTGTGTTGTATGAGGTAGTTATCGATCAGTCAGTTTATTAGCTACAGTAGATGCCGTTCGGCTGTTTGGACGAGCAGAGAGGGGCACCAGCATGGAAGGCTAAGCAATGAACCGCTGTGGGCGGGGTCAACAAAAAATATTTTAACTTTTTAAAGAAAAATCAATTTCAGTTTAAGTGTACACTATATTTAGAATATTTTCACTGCTTTACTTTGCTGTCAGGCAGCCTTTTCTGATGGAAAACCACCGTTATATAAACCAAATACCATTCTCTCCAGACCAACCAATCTCCATAGGTGAAATCAGTAATTTTACCTTGCAGAACATGAGTCACTGATCTACCGCTGACTCTGTGGCTTAGTTTGGTCATGTTATTGTGTAACTTAAATGTTTTAAAAGGATAGTACAGATTCACCAAAGTCACACCATAACACAAAAAAAACTAACAGATGAACGCTGTGGTAGATCAGCAAATAATGTGTTCTGCAAGGTAAGATGACTAATTTCGTCTATGGAGTTTGGTTGGTTTGAAGCAAATGATATTTGGCTTATATGAAGGTGGTTTCCCATGGGAAAAGTCTGTCTTACACCAAAGTAAAGCAGTGAAAGTATTCTAAATATAGTGAACACTTAAACTGATATAGATGTTTTTTTTTAGGTGGACCTTT
Source organism: Lutjanus argentimaculatus (assembly GCA_034769285.1). Classification (NCBI taxonomy): domain Eukaryota; kingdom Metazoa; phylum Chordata; class Actinopteri; order Lutjaniformes; family Lutjanidae; genus Lutjanus; species Lutjanus argentimaculatus. The sequence goes on along the minus strand of JAWZSL010000009.1, from coordinate 21,479,132 downwards.
TTTTAAGTGGCTAAAGTAGCTTTTGCTGCTGACTCTCTCCACAACAGGTGCTGGTGCCCCTTTCTGTTTTTTCAAACTGGGGACATGCTGACCAGCCTCTACTGTAACTGATACACGAATAATCTGAACAATCTCACCAGGGAAATAATTTTTAAACCCACATTAGACCAATAGCCATAGCAATGTTCTTACCTGCACAGTAGCTAACATATTTTTCAATATCAAATGAGATTATATCTGACTTCACTGTTTGATTCACTAGTTGCTTTTCTTTTTTCGACTTTCGGGCAGTTTTGTCCATCAGAAGCATATGGCGTGCTGCAGGAGCTCTACAGTGTGCCCCGCCTTTTGTTGCAGGACCAGCCACACTGCTGTTAGCTCAATCAGTTAGCTCAAATTAGCCAGCAATGTAGTGATTCAGTTGCTAGCTGTCTGCACGCAATGTTAACTCAAACACACACACACACACACACACTGTAGATAGAGGTTTGATTTAATGGTGCACTGCTTTAGCTGTATGGTAATGATCTGGTTTGTGTGTGTGTGTGTGTGTTTGTGTGTGTGTATGTGTGTGTAGGCGCGTGCTCGTACCCGACGGTGGCCTTTGTAGTGGTGTGTCAGTGCAGGAACGGTGATGGCTGGGTCTCTCTGGGCACAGAAATGTCTCATTAAGAATTAACGTACACATCTACGGTCACGCCAGGCAAACACCTCGCATACACACACGCACGCAGCCATCTCTCCTAACTCCCACTGCTTTAATTAGCACATACACACTTGCTCTCCGAGGTACAAATACACACACATACACACACTCACCTATTGTCCGCAGAGAGATGAATCTGAGGTCTCTCTCTGTGGCAGACAGTGGCTGGCTTGCTCGGTGAACACTGCTCATTAACAAGATAGAGACAGAAGGACAACGCTGTGTAGCTTGGCCTTTGTCTGTGATCAAAACGCATTCCCTCAACTCTACGCTCCGCACAAAACCACATATTATTCAGCTTTTACCTTCAGCAAATACAATCCAGCAGCGTCAAGCCTATTGTAATGACTTAAGAAGAATAAAGATGCATTATTATAACAAAGGGGGCATTGTTTACCTGGATATAGCAGTGGCCTGAATAGACTGGGTGAGGAGTTAGCTTGAGAAATTACTGTCATGAACAAAAGGCCCTTTTATTAACATGAAGCCCTCGCTGAGGGTCTTTCTACATTATGAAAATATCGGTTTGAGGGGTGATGATTCTTTCTGTTGCTTGATAACAGAAGACTGCAGATTGTTGGAACAGTGTGGACAAACACAAAGAGGCATACAGTAAAATTATGAGGGAAAAGATATGATCATTCCCATCAGTGCCCCGTATTTAAGTCTGTTACTTTTAGGGTTGTTAATGATTAATCATTAATCGATTAATTGCCATTAAGAATTTAACTGATAATCAATAATTAATTGATAGTCTAGAAATGGCAGTAACTGCACCTCATTTGACAGTGTTTTGTCTGGTGGAGGCATTTGTTGAATAAGGAAACTTGGACTTCAAATGAGAGAAAAAGAAAGAAAGAAGGAAATTAGAAAAAAATAAGTTGAAAAATGTTTTATATCTTATTTATCATTAATGATTAATCGACTAATCGATTGTTAACGATTGCTGTTAATTTTGCAACCCTAATTACTGTATGTAGGGGAGACTGAGAGCAAGTGACCCCTTGGTGGGGGCAGTTGCAACAGTTGTTGGGGACAATTGTAAAAGAATAAGTCATATTTACCCATTATATCTCAAATAAAAGCACAGCTCAAAGTAATCACATTACTACCATAATATAAGATGTTTTTGTAGGCCCTGTATGGTTCAAATTCTTTCAGATGTCAGGTGTCATATGCACTCAAAGTCTATTTCTAGTTTTGCAAAAGACAAGGCAACCATTCCAGTGCTAACTAGATTTTAATTATTTGAATTGACATTTGAATTGAGTAACATATGTTCATATTCTTATAGAGAAATATGTTGTCACAGACAAACAAGACACTTACACTGGGACATGTGTCTGAGGGGATCATGATAAAATCTCATATGCTGGCTAGCAACACCTGTATAAGCATAGTTTGTTCATGTTAATCTGTTACAAATCACAGAGGGATAAAATTTATTTTAGTTTAAATTTGCAGTCATCTAAACATTAGACAGCAGGAGAAATATAACTCACATCGAAAAAGTAGCTTGAACTGTTGAAAAAAGATGAGGTGAACTGATCCTGCCGCTTTTCCATGAGATTCCAGAGAGAGAATCCTACTGGCATGTGTGGAGTGTCATCACTCTAGCTTGTGTCTGATTGGAGGAAGCAAGTGTGTTCCAAAATCCCCCTGCTACAATTGACCCCGATCTTCCCTACTGTTATAATAGATATCTAGTCTTGTCTCTCATTTCTTATTTCTTCTATTTCTTATAGCTTTCTGCAAGATTACAGAACATAAGATTTACAGCTGATGTTAAAAGACTTAAAATTGAATTCACATTGTTTATGGTCTCTATCAGAGGATTTTTACTCACAAAGTTGTTTGATTACGTGAGAATGATAACATGTTACCTGAATGCCACTGTTAACTGGATGTATACATAACTGTAGTCGGAATGTGATGGGTATTATATTAACAGGTCTCTCTGGCCAGATGCAGGGAATGTCAATGTAGGAAATAAACAGAGGACAGGAGGATGAGTTGGGAACCAGAGAGGTGTCATATGGATGAGAATGAAGTGTCTGTAGGCAGCTGTATTCAGTCAGATTGTGGCAGGAGAGGATGAAGAGACGGGAAAGAAGGGGGTGATTAAAAAGATGAGGAAAAAAACTCAGTAAACTTGGCTTATGACTGTATGTGTCAGATTTACTGTCACTCTTTGACAGCATGCATTTTCTGTATGATTCTCAGTTCAGTAGATATTTTGTATCTTGCAAAATAGTGAGTCCAGAGAGTAAATCACACTGAATAAACTACACATGGTGCTAAGAGAATGCCAGTGTGTGTACATCAATGTGGCATGAGTTCTGAAACTGTGTATCTGTGAATGAGTATATGTGTATTAGTGTTGTCACAATATTGGAATTAACTTTAATACAGTAACTTCAAAATATTGCTATTTTACACAATTTTCAATACTAATGGGAAAAATTGACATTGAGGGAATAAAATTTTAGATTTTTATTAAAGATTAACAGGGCAACATAAGGCAATAACATGACTATGAGAAACCTATCCTAACTAATGAAAGGTAATAGTGTTGTGTGTTAACCACAAGAGTGTTTCAGTTAATTTACTTCTGACCAGGGTTTCCCCAAGCAAAGTTGTTTAGTCTGGTGGCAAATATCTTTTAACAGGGGGTTGGCAGCCAGGTCTTTTTTGACATGGGCCAGCAGCAGACTGATAGGACACTATAGTTTCTGTGGTAACATAATCACCGGGGAAATGAGAAAAGCTGTAACAAAGATTTCATGGAGCCCTACATTAAGTTGGTGCTAAAAGCTGAATGGAGATTTGAAAGTAAATAAGTGATTTATTCAGCTCACATTTTAAAAAATCAAACGACTGTAATTTTACAAAGAGCTTTACAAAGAATCTGACGGTGCACGGTCATGAAATGCTGTTTTCAACAACAACAAAAGAAATTCAATTGTGACTTTCTTGACTTATAAAATGATCTTTTAAATTGGCAAACATCATATGTGTAATTTGTTCCACAATTCAAACAAGATAAAAAAAAATACCGGAAAGGGAGGGGCTTCACCTCTCTGTAGTGCTTTCATGTTTTAACAAACAGAAGTTGCTTCTTTAAAAAAAATCCCCTGATACTTAGGTCCAGAGGGCCACCGGGCTTGCAATACACAGGGAGAAACTCAGCTTCTCTCCGTAGTCAAAGTATTTCTCATTAACTGAAACTCTGCTGCAGCTGTTAGCAGAGTATTGATACTGTGGAAAATGAGTATTGAAACCATTCCAAATATTCAGAATCGATATGTAACGATAAATTGATATTTTTGACTGTTATGCATGTGAGGGACACAGTTTTTTGTAATAATAGTGTAGATAAGTAAAGATTTTGTCACTATTCAGTTTCATAGGAAACTGTAGTATAGAGTGACAATGACTTATTGATTATTAATCAATTAATTGATTATCAGAATAGTTGGAAATTAATTTAATAATCAGTTTGAGTCCTTTTTTAAGGAAAAAAGTAAAAATTCTCTTGATTCCAACTTCTGACTTCTGATTGACTCCTCTATGACAGTAAACTGTTTATCTTTAGGTTGTGAGCAAAAAAAGACATTTGACTTCACCTTGGGCTTTTGGAAACAGCGATCAACATTTTTTACCATTTTCTGACATTTTATAGACCAAACAACTAATCGAATAATAGAGAAAATAATTTGAAAATGAATTGACAATGAAAATAATTGTTAGTTGCAGCCCTGTTGTGGTATGTTCTAAAAGGCTGCTTAATTGTTTTATAAAAAATGTTTTCATGGCACCCACCTGTGAAATCCAAGCAGAGATGGATGTTTAAAATATTCAAATATGGCTGATAGTGTCATCTTACATCTTAAATAAGACGTGTTGTAAGCTTGGCCATAATGTGAAATAAATGTGATGCTGTGTGACAACAAATGAAATAACAGCATAAACAAAAACACAATATCCATATTTCCACACTTCCACAAAAACAGAAATGTGATATTACCTCCCCTCTGTGCTGCTGATGTGCATCTGCCTAAAGATGATGAAATCATTATTGTGTGCACGTGTGTGTGTACGCGCAAGTGTGTGCGTACGTATGTATTTGTGTATGTGTGTGCGTGTGCTGCTATCCAATCTGGATCCCTGGACGCACACGTGCACAGGCCTCTCTCCTCCAATTCACCTCTATTACTAGCTATAATCCCATTTCACACTCTATCGATCCCCAAAACTGTTGTTCACCGGAACCAGCAGCAAACACTGGCATTTCTCCCCATCATTTCACCACCATTGTTCTTTATTACACAAAGAAGCCCCCCTTTGTCTCAGAGCAAACTCAGCCCTGCTGAAATATGAATTATAAATGTATGGCTAATAAAAGAGAAGGGGGGAAAAGACAGAGAAGGGGAGAGAGATAGAGATAGAGAGAAGTGGTTGGTAGAAACATCAGAGAAAATGACTCCTTTACAAGAGTCTATTGATCAGTTTCTATCAAAGGGGGATGTCAGACATGAGATTACCTGGCAGTTTGAGCATTAGGTGCCGTGTGTTATAGCCCCGGGCCCTTGTACCGCTGCCAGAGGATTGTAAATAAAGCGGAGAGGAGAGAGCAAGAGGGGAGTGTGTTGGGGTATATGTGTGTGTGTGTGTGAGTTTTAGATTCTACTTGTGTGTGTGTGTGTTAGTCTTTGTCTTTGTGAGTGTTCGCTGTTGTGTGCATATTTTTTTTTTTTTTCTTCTTGTGGTGTATTTGTGTGCATGACGGTGTGCGGCTGTGCGCCTGCACCTTTTGGCTTATACCCAAAAGCAGTGTTGCAAGCCCATGAAACTTCAGAAAGAGAGAGAAAGAGTCTTGGGAGGCTTTGGGACGTCTCGCGGGAGCACCTTAGCCCGCTACGAATCCCCCAACAAAGCCAAAGGAAGCCCCTATGAAGCCTTATGAAGCTTTTATGAGGGCCAGGCAGGGCCCAGCCTACCCCCAACCACTGATTCAGGGTTAGCCGGGTTTTCGTCCTTCTCATGTTAAAGGTTAGCTGCGAGAGCGGGGTAATCTAACCGCCGATCTGTGATTATAGGCCCGATGCTGTATGATGGGCTTTGAAGCTCATATGAAGGTTTCGAGAGGGAGAGATCCAGAGAGTTAGATTATGGACTAATGTCACACCTTAAGTTCTGAAGCCAGAATAAAAGGGTCAAGAAAGTGAGACAGAGAGGGACCCAAGATCTTAGATTGTGGGCTAATGTCATAACTTAACTCATGAAGCCACTAAAAACAGGCTGTAAAAGACCCCAGACCTCAGAATATGGACTGCTCTTCTACCATTAAGAAGAAATTATTGTCAAGAAATCCACAGTCCTCTGTGGATCATCGTGTAATGTGGAACATTTTGGCAGTATGTGGTCATCAATCCCTACAACTGTGTCACGATTTTTCAAGTCCGTGATTCGATTTGACTTTCAGTTTTAAGGTCACAATTCGATTTGATTTTGAATTTGTTTTCTTTCTTTTTTTTTTTTGCACAGATGGCTGTGCCATTGATAAACTATGAAGTCTTAATTTGTAAAGCTCATCAGATCATTCATTTTATATCCTGATTTACATTTGAAAATTTGTCATTAAAAAGATCAAGTGTATCAAGTGTGCGCACGTCCGGTAAGCTATTCTCTGTTGTCTTTGAAGTGTTGCTTTTTTCTTTGGACACACACTGGACACTGCAGGTAGGTGGGAATGAAGAGGAAAAAGAAATACTGGAACAAACGCCAATTTTGCCTTTAATTATTGAAAATGAAATCTCTTTTTGATTGATTTTTAGTATGATATTGAAATTGTGATACTCCTACTAAGTGCCTACTAAGCTTAATAGGGCTGCAACAAATGCTTCTTTTCATAATCAATTAATCATTTTCTTGATTAATGGATTCCTTTTTTTGTCCTTAAAATGTCAGAAAATGGTGAAAAATGTTGATCACTGTTTCCCAAAGATCAAGGTGACCTCCTCAGATAAAATATTCACATTTGAGATGCTGGAATCAGAGAATTTGGACATTTTGTCTGAAAAATAACTCAAAATAATTAATCATTGAACAAAATAAATGGCAATTAATTTATTTAACCCATGAAGCTACTAAAGACAACTTGTAAAAAACCCCAGACCTTGAATATGGACTAATCTTTTACCATAAGTTATGAAGTGTTTGGTCATTAATCCCCACCAAGCTGATTAGGGCTGCAACAAATGATTATTTTCATTACTGATCATTGATTATTATTGATTATTGATCTGTTGTTCATTTTTTTCAATTAATTGTTTAGTTTTTTTGTCCATAAAATGTCAGAAAATTGTGAAAAATGTTGACTCATATCCCTTGTTTTGTCCACAACTAAGGATGCAGGATAAATATCTGGGCAGATAAATTATTGGCTGATATTGGCTTATCCAGCAGTATTGTTTTATGTTGGTATTGCCATATATAAGCCGATGAATGTCTATACTAATATCTGATTTGACAGAATGTCAAAGCATTTAATTTGAATTTTTAAGTAGATGCTCTATAAAAGCCAAAGTATGTTTGTTAAGAGTCAAAACTGTTCTTTGTGTTTGTTGTAACAGTGATGTCCGTTTCACATCATTTCCATGATTTCACACGCTACCCAGATTGTTGTATGCATTGCATTTACACCCTTTTAAGATCTGAACACAGTGTAGACCAGACTTCCTCCAGATGTGGTCAGAAAAAATTTGATCAGGTTCTGATCATGAAGCATTTGCACCTTGCATTAAAGCACATTTTTTCCTTATCTGGATAATGTATCCTGATGCAGATTGCATTTTAATCCCAGGTGTGAAGGGGGTGTTAGATTTGGTTAGGTCAGAGTGATGGGGTATTAAATCATCCATCTTTGCTCACTAAATTTTAGCCTTTATTACCCTCAGATGTGAATAAAGTACAGGTTATATCAACTCTTTAAAATACAAAAATGTGAAATTATCATTATTATTATTATTATTGTTGTGTGCTTTCCTGTCCACAACACAAGGATATTCAGTTTACTGTCAAAGAAGAATCCACATACCAGGAAATATTCACATTTGAGAAGCTGAAATCAGAGAATTTGGACTTTTTGTTCTCAAACGGTTTAGCAAAATGTTTTTCAAAATATCTGACAATTAATTTAATAGCTGACAACTTGAGTCGACAAATTGTTGCAGTTCTAAGCCTGAATATACCACACGTCAGTATTTATTTGTCTCAAGTAAACACCTGGTGTGTGTCTGCATGTGTGCTGCTGTTTGCTTTATACTTGCTGTTTCTATATTTCTGTCTGTTTTTCACTTAATTCGTCTGTGTGTGTTTCAGCTGTGCGTGTGTGTTCCTGTGTGTGTTGGGGTGCATATAGGAGTGTTTGTGTAAACGGTCAGTGCATGCAGCTAATTGCTCTCTCTGTGCCCTGGTGAGAGGTGTCACTGAGGTCACCTCAAAACTAATGACTTGAATGCGAATTTGATCCCCATCTCAAGTTTTCACATCTCTGCTTTATTGATTATTGAGATTCATAGCAAACTTTAACCTTGAGGTTCAGTAACATAGCCAAGGTGGGGTGCATGCATGCACGCACGCACACAAATAAAAGTGTTTGTGCATCGTTAAATATTTAGCAATTCCAGTTGCCGCTTCAATTTTCCTAGGGCTTCAGTTTAAACAGTTTTGATGCAGCAAAACCATAAATTAATCATAGTTTTATTAAATGTAGATTTTCTTTTTCTCTATTTCTTCCTTTCTGGTATTGGTTTTAGCTTCCCCCTTTATTCAGTCTGTCCCACCACTTCCAACACAGCGTGGTGCGTGGCCCTAAAAGCATTACAGCTGTACACCATTTCTCTATTTCTATTTCACACACACTCAAATACACATGCACACCCACAAAGTCAAGGTCCGTCCTGTAAATATTCAACACACACACACTCAGTCAGGAGCGCACACACCTCTACATATTCAGTGCACACACCTTCTCAATATTCACTAGCCTTGGCCACCGATGGCTGACAGTTTATGTTATATTCAATGAATACTGAATTTAGTGAAAAGGTTTTAAGAGCTATGAGGAAACATTGACTCACAAAACAGCATACAGAACAAAAAAAGAAGAGGGGGTAGGGAAGGAAATCCAAAAATTTTCAATTCAAACTAAAAAAGGGCCAAATCTAACCAAGGAACCTGACTAGTGGTTTATTATGCATCCGCTCAATGTGCTAAACTACTAAGTGTAGGACAATGGGGTTTTATTGCATGTAGACGGAGGAGACGGCTGAAAAGGGGAATGTGATTGAAGGGATGCAGTCAGGAGTGGGAGCTCAAGTGGCCTGCTTAAGGTAAAGAGTGCCATCTATTGACGGAGCCGGGGAGCGCTTCTTTTGTCTCTCAACAAAAGGGCTGCTGCCCCGTCTCAGTGTAAGCAGTGCAATACTTTCATACCTTCCTTCTCTGCCTCTGAAAGGCATTCAGCGCCTCTTCTGTGGCGGAGTTCTTTTGCTTCAGCTTTGAAGGTGGCTCACAGCTCATATTTTCCCACTCGTGCTCAACTCGAATCAATAATCACCTCTGCGTATGCATGTTTTTGTGAATCATTCTATTAACCTTGGTCTGCTGGAAGATGTGAAGTGTTAATCTGTCCTCATGTTATATATTTCTCTATTTAAATATGTTAAAGAAGCAAAATTAGCTCACCCTGAAGAGCCATCAGACACACTTTTAATAGTACCTCAATTGGAAAGTGTCTTTTTCTGTCTTTTTTCATTTGAATTAGGCCTTTTCTCTAATGAATCATAACCAACAACAGCGTCTGAAGTGAACTGTTGCTCTTTTATCTCACACTTTTCTTCCTCTCTCTGTGTCTCCTGCTCAGTGGAGGAATTGGCAGCCCGTGCAGAGGAGGCGAGGCGGATGGAGGGGTGCCTGAATGAGGGAAAGCTAGCAGAGGGGAAAATAAGGTAAGAAGGGGAGAGAGGGAAAGAAGCTTCCTCTTATCCCATTTCCCATCGTCCCCTGTGTAAGCTCGGTAATCAAAAACATTTCGCTTTTTTTACGTGCGGCGTACAGTAGGCTGTTTAACTGAACATGTGTCGAACAGAACAGCCCTAAGCTCTAAATACATTGTTTAGGAGAGTCTACAAAGCAAAATGCCTAACTCCCACCTCTTATCAGACGTTATTATTCCTGAAAATCAACTGAAAATGACTGCTTTGTTCCGCATATTTCCGCTCCTGAACAGAAATATCAAAATGTTTATCGATGGGACACGGTAGGCAAGCAGATGTTAGGTCACGGAGTTCAGAGTTCAGAGGTGAGACCCCTGGTTGACCCCTGTGTGTCACCAGGGCTGCGGTGATGACATCAGCAAGCATGTATCACCCAGTGGAGTGTGTGTTTGTGTGCGCTTGTTTGTGCGCACATAGCTGCGGTTGTGGCTTTGGCTTCGACATGACCTCACTGCAACGGTCTCCGTCTCAGGGAGTTTCTCGGTTAAAGTCGAGCCCATGGAACATTTTCATCGTCAACCGGCAATTTAAAACTCGGCATGGAGACTTTATAGGTTACATTCTGAATTATTGCACTTTATTACATTTAAACCAATTTTAGGTACCAAATGGTAAAACAATCGCTGTGTCTGCATATTATATCCATTTGCAGAATCATGCTGTTTACTGTTAACCCAGTATTATCTAATAACTGCAAAGACATGAAAGGTTTTTAAGCAACAACACCATACTAATGGCTTCCATCTGTGCTGTGGGAAATCCCCTCCTTTCTCCACAGGATGCCTCCTCTCTTTCTTTCCCTTCTCTCTCCCACTATGTTCATCCTATCATGTGTTCTCTCCAAGGACCAATCTATCAGGCATTTTCTTTCCTTTTTGTTTTGGCTTTCTGCTCCTGCTTCAGCTTTTACTACCTCCGAGTTACTCTATTAGTTTCACTTTTAAGTTCAGTGCTGAAACATTTAGTCAACTAATGCAGATACATTGTCAACTATAATTTATTTACATAATAGAGTTTAGAATTTAATCATTTAAAAAAGATAATGAATTAAAATTGCAGAGCTTTTGCTTGTTGTGCCTTCACAACTGCTCAGAATGACAGTTCCATATCATTTTGAGATTAATACTGTATTTTGATTTTTTTTTTTATTAAAACAAAAAAATGGGTGAACTGGTGGACAAGGGCAGTTTGAAATGCTGGCCATAAAAGCGCAGTGTCCCAAGTTCCAGTCTGGCTGGTGAGCTCTGCTAGATGTCAGCATCCATCTCTCGCACCCTGTTAACTTTCTACCATTCACCGTCAATTGACTGAAAATTACTTTTAAACAATTTTGAAGAGGATAAGGATGCTTTACTGAAGAACATGTTAAACATGGCAGAACGAAATAAGGCGCTCAGGTCCCAGTGTGGGAACTAGCAGTAATAAAACTCAAAAGAAACACACAATAAAAACACCATTAGAATCAAAGTAGTAATAAATATGTAAATCTAAGACAGATTACAAGGGGACCAGTGCACAAAGTACAGCAGTGCTCAGGTGTGAACAGCACAATAAATAATAAATAATAGAAACAATAATAACAATAGGAAGGAAATAGCAATTAATTAATTTTGATTTCAGTCATTTGGTAGAGGCAAAGGTAAAGGCGGTGGAGGTAAAGGCAAAAATACAAAAAAATCTGCAGCCCCAGCTTCTCAAGTGTGATTATTTTCACATTTTTTAAATCCTATTTGAATATAAATGGAATATTTTGGGGTTTTGGACTGTTTGAACAAACTACTTTGGGTTCTGGGAATCAGGGATGGACAGTTTTCAATTTTCTGATATATCATAGATTAAGTGATTAATCGATTAACCAAGACAACAATCTGGAGATTATTCAATCATTTAAAAAAAGATAGTCCCAGCCTTAAAAAAGCATAGTGCAGTAACTAGTGACAGTTAATAGACTAAACAATTAACTGAAAAAATAATAAAGGATTGAGTCAGGGGGCAAATATTGAACCGTGCATTAATTTTTCAGTCAGTAAGAATCCAGTCAGTACCCCTGACCAGGGCACTGGCTAAGGACTGGAGTTGGTCCACTGCTCCTGATACCAAGATAGGTTAAATGCAGAGACTAAATCTCACTGTATAATTGTATATGTGAATATCACTGTATAACTGTATATGTGACAATAAAAGTTGACCTTCATTTTTTGGTATTTTTTGGATGTGTCAAGTTAACACAAATGCCAATACAAACTAATGGTCAAATGCTGACTTTGTGGTCTTTCCCTGCATAGTTGTTTTCACTGTAAAATCTATAAATATACTAAATTCAGTTCACTGTCTCAAAACTTCTGCCTGTACAAGGCCCAAATATTTTTACTATTCATAAACTTGTAATATTTCATTTCTGTATTTGCTTTGAGAGTTGTGGGTCAAGAATGGAGGTGGTTTGTTTTGGTCTGTGTGTGTATGTGTGTGGAGGGGGGTTGGTGGGGGTGTCGAGGCTCACTGAGCGGCCGAAGCGAGGCTGTGGAGGGAGGTTTGTGGAAATGGTAATCATTTGTTGTATTGATCTTGCTGTAGCCAGGGCAGCTGGCACACACAAACTCACTCGCGCACATGTACACACACGCACACACGTACAGACACACACACACTTGCAGACACTAACTGACTCACATACACACAGACGCACAGTTGCGTGGCAGGAATAGACCCCTTCATATTGATCCCCTTCACATTCCCTTAGCTCGGCTGCCACACACACACACACACACACACACACACACACACACCCACACACACAAACACACACACATACACACTTTCTGTGCCTATGTTAAACACTCCCACAGATCTGGATTTTCAAAAAACTTTATTAGAATAAGGTACTGTGAGACTGGGTTGCACCTACAATTATTAATTTTCAAACCATAATATATTAATATAATCATTGTTTAACTTTACATTATGCTGCAATAAACTTTAAAACTATCTTAAAATTATGAAAAATTTAATTTTAACTAGTTTTTACTCTAATCCTAGATTAATTTTTGATAAACTTTGATCTAGTATTAACTTTAATTTACATTTGGGGAGGTTTAATTTTTAAAACAGCTGCCTTTTCGAAGAAAGTTATTTGACAGGCTCAACCCAGCTGAGTTTTATGAGCCTTATGCACCTCTTCTTTCTTTCACTCCAGTTGATAATTTGGCCTACAAGTTTTTTTTCAAAGGAGGAGAAAGTAGAGCTAATCGGCTGAGCCACTATGCGTAAGCTTATTAGCTACCTAACAAACAGTATGACGTTTATTTGTTTTTTTTTTAGCTAGCTGACATATTATGTGACTCTTTTTTTTTCACTTTTTTATCTAGCTGCTGCCCTATAACTTTCTAAATGTCTTTAGCAAGCTAGCAAACAATGTGATGTTTTTTTTTTTCATTTTTTCACTGGCTTGCAAACAATGTGAAGTTTTTTAAAAGAATATAGAGCAGGTGTTTTTAACTGGTTATGAAACAGTCTCAATTTAATACTAATGCCTCAGTACGACCTACATAAGTTAACAAGACCATCTGCAAGAAGATCGGCTATATTTAGGTAGGATTCTCCTTGAAATAAAAAAAAAATGTGTTTACATTTTCACAGACAAAGTTCCAGTGAGTAGTATATTTGCCATGTTAAAAACAAGGAACTTCTTATCCAGATACTTTTATTTTTGACATTATATTATGTAGTTATTGCAGTGGAAACACTACCACTTTTGTCCTCAGGGGCCTCCAAAATCAAGAAAATATGGAAGTTCCTTGTAGTAGCCTTAATTTCCAGTTTATATCACTAAAATTGGGTGATTTGGCTTTAATTGTGCAACAGAATTCTGCTTATCTTTAAATCTAGATTTACACATTTCAAACCTAGTTTTACTGAACTCTTGTTGGGACTCATCTGAGATTGTCAGGATAACCCAGTCCAAAATTTATTTTTGGGTATGTTTCTTGAAAAGTTTTGGTAATAGTGAATGTGTGTGGTAATGGTGTATGTATAGTGACTGATTTTTATTAATTAGACTTATTCTAGTATAGCATAAGTTCAGTTATTTTGTTTGTGCAGGTCAATGGCTGTGAGGCTTGAGACGGAGGTGGCAGAGCTCAGGAGGAATCTCCAGCAGGCTGTCGATCACAAACTCAAGGCAGAGCGAGGAAAACAGGATGCACAGGACCAGGTAAATAAATACACACCAGACCTGAGTGACATAGCCTCAGCAAATAACATATTTGTGTTTGTTTAAATCGGCTTGGAGCACAGTGCAGGCGAAGTGTTTGTCATCTGAACTATTGAGATACTGTCTGTACTCACAGAAAGCTTTACCAGTTCTACCACTTAATATCATTTAAATATAATTATTGAATCTGTCTGCCAGTCAGTGTATTGATTTCTGTAACTGATCCTAGTTCTTTTATACTTAAAGTGGGTTAAAGGAATATTTGAGCTGGTCTACTGTACTACATAAACATGAATAGTAATACACATACTGTATGTTAAGGTCTCCTCTCCTCCCCTCTCCTCCCCTCTCCTTCCCTCGTCTCTCCTCGCCTCTTCTCTCCTCCCATGCCCTCCAAGGTCTTCCTCCCCTCTCCTCCCCTCCTCGCCTCTCCCCCTGCACCTCCTCTTACCTTTTTGATGATTAGTGGCATATATCCGGTGCTAGAGCCCGGATTATCTTGTCCAAGACAGGGAGGGGTGTATGCGGGACCTAAACCTGGCAAGGTGATTTGGAGCGTTAATTCCTGGGTGTAATATTCCCTGATATTCCCTAATGTTCTGCCTGCGAGCAGGGGGTTGGGGGGGTCTCAGGGGAGAGCTGGTTGTCAGAGCTGAGCCGCCGCTGTACAAAGGCAGAATGGATAATTAAGGGTAAAGCCAGGACGGGGAAGTGATGTTCATTTAGATTCGACAAACTTTGAATTCTGCCTTAAGCTGCTGTGCTCTCTTGGATCTTGATTTTGCATTTTGTTCAAATTCTTCAAGTTACTCCTTTTCTTTCTCATTTCTGCCTTTCTGTTTCTTATTTTTCTCTCCGTTCCCATGTTCTCTGCCCTCTCTTTTCTCAATCTTTCTTTCATATGTGTTTCCCTTTCACTCGCTTTTCCTCACCTTGCTCTTTTTTCACTCTGTCCTTGTGAATAATGCAGCCCACATAGCATGGCTCTCCTTTTTTCTTGACAATAGTGATTGCCCAGGGCCAGTAAGACACTGACTTAGACCAGCTGATTGGCCAGTCAGTAGCCAGGTCAGTGCTCACATAGAGTTCTACATCTATTTCTCAACTGCTGAAAATCCTTTCATCTCTTTTACTCTGTTGTAAAAATTCTGATCAAACATATTGCAGGACATGTCAGAGTTAGTCACAGGTCTGTCAAAGTCATACATAAGGAAGACATGGTAATGGCTACCAGTGTACAAATGTCAGCATAAAGTGAAGCTCTGTTTCTTTTGTATTGGAAGTAACAGTTTCACTGGGCTGAAATAAGGATGGTTGAAGTGTTGACAGGATTCCAAAGAATGTCACAATATTAATGAGATTTGTTGTTTTTTTTATGTTAAACACACTGAACTGTGTTTCACCCTTTTGCAATGCACCAGTCAAAACTCTTCCAATCATTCAGTCCTACCCTAAATCTTATGAGTCAATTCTGATTTTAGAGCAACAACGCTCAAATGTTCATCCACATCCCTGCATGCAACCAGCAGAGACTCTCAGAAGTCACTGCTCCCTGCCCAGAAATAGTTGTCTGCAAAGCTAAGCTAACCAGCTTCTAGCTGTAGCTTTATATTTAATGGGCAAATATGAGAGTGTCATTGATCTTCTCATCTAACTCTCAGCAAGAAAGTGAATAAGCTTATTTCCCAAAAACATCAAACTAATCCTTTAAGGCACTGATACCACAGACGGATGTTGTGCCTGTGGCAACTGCCAGCAGCATCTGGTCACTAGGAAAGTAGTAAAGCACAAAGTACAACCCCCTATCAGGTGCTAACAGATTGACAAACAAGAGGAATTCAGAAGAATATCAGTGTCAGTCATGGACTTCCACTGTTTGAGAAAAGCTTTAATTAATTTTTGAGTTCTTTACACAGTACAACAAATGATATTTGATACTTGATCTTTTTAAAGCTGTTAAAATCATTATATTATTGTTTTCTAAATGATCAGCCTTGTGCTTTTTGTTTATTTTTTTGCCCACAATTGTAGTAAAGTGCTTGAGAGTGTGTGTACTGTATGCACTGATCTGTATGTGTGTGTGTGTGTATGTGTGTTCTCTTGCTGGTCTCCTGCACTAAGCAGTACACAATCCCTTACATTTCCCCTTTGCATTCTTGCTGTCTTCCATCATCTCAACAACAGATGAGCTTTTCAATGAATTTGACTCCAAACAGTGTTTAAACACCAGTGTGATGGCCATTCTGACTATGACTCCTTCATTAGGTCCAAATCTCTGTTATTGACCAGCAGAAGATGAATTATCCGCTGGTGAAAAAAATCAAAGGGCTTGAAATGGTAAATGGTACACTACAGTGGCCTATAGAGGAAATCTATATTACAAATTGCCTCGGTGCACAGTAGCTGAACCTCAGATAGCTCTGTCTTTCTCTGTGTGTATGTCTTTGTATGCAACAGTGTGTGTATGTGTGTGTGTGTGGGGTGTGTGTGTGTGTGTTACAGGCAGAGTCTTGTTTGTGTTTTCTGGGTCTGTTTAACGTCTCTTTTCTGATACGAAGAAAAGGACTCGTATGTTATCCACCGGTCAGTTTTGTACTTGCATGTATGTTGCTGCCCACACATACACAGACAGACAGACACACACACACACACACACACAACACACACACACACACTTCTCTAGAACCCATCCCTCTGCATGAGTCCAGTTCAAATACACGTTGTGGTAAACATGAGGCATGTTTTTATGACTGATCAGATCATCCCTCTCTCGTTTCCCCTCTCCCTCACTTGTTCCCTGCCACACACACACACACACACACACGCACACACAATCACAGTCATTAGTGTGTTTACCGCAACTTCTTTTAGCATAGAGTAAAAGATTTCAAACAGTTTTAATGAGAATTTGCAGAGAAGTTTTCAAATAGCAAAAGTTTATAAGCATGTTTTCATTCCCATAAACTTTTCTTAGTCGCCCAAAATCTTTACAACTATCGATGTCATTCTATAGAAATACAATTAGACAGTAGCGTTTAATCACACTGAGTCAGCGGGGGATCTGCCTAGTGATTACAGAGAGACGAGCTTTAGCAAGACACTGAATGACTAAAAGCTCCCAAACTCTGTTTTATTCTGCACAATAGTTAGACATGGAGGCGGGCACAGCAAAATGTTATTCGCTACAGTTTCTTCCATTTTCTCGAGCAGTGACGGTAGATGATTTAGCTGCTTAATGTTGCTTTATCTAATCTTTTTTGGGCGCAATGTACAAATTTTCACCTATAAGTGTCTAGATTAAATTTATTTCTGTCACACCAAAACTTAAATTCCAATTTAAACTGATCCAGTATTAACTTCAAATGTGGACTTGAGAACTTTTGAAATGGCTGCCTTTAAAATGGATTAAGAAAAACAATCAAGTTCCTCGAAGAAAGCTAAGCGACAGACTCCACATAATTGAGTTTTCTGATGTGTTTCTTCTTTCTTTCACCCTACTTGGTGATTTGGCTAACAGCTTTTTCTTAATGTAGGACAAATTTAAGCTTCTCTGCATCATGAGTAGACTAACTAACCTTTTAGCTAGCTATAAAACAATGCAACTTTTTGTTAAATTTTTAGCTAGCAAGCAAACAATGCAATGTTTTGATGAGTAATACAGAGCAGCTGTTCACACCCCCTTTTATATTTACTAGGTCCCAACAGCACTTGAATTTTTTTTTTTTTATAAATTTATTTTCATTTGGGCAAGTGAGCATCTCCAGTGTTCGCACCTAGTCTTAGCCCAGTCTTAGCACGTAGTATTTTCATTTTGGTTAGAGAAAGTTGGTCTCTGGAACGGTGTTGTGTTCATTGATCTAACTCATTATACCTGATAGAAGCCCTCAGCTTGGCCTAATTAGCTTAGAATGACCCACACTAGATCGCCGTCTTTACACACACACAGGTTTGATGGTGGGGAAATGAGGACAGACAAATGAAGCTCATTTGTTTAGTTGATGAATAAAGAGAAGTGGACCAATTGTCTGACTGTTTAACCATGGAATGGACTTTCGTATTTGTTCAGTGTGTGTGTGTGCATGTGTGTCCTTGTGTCCCATCACCCTCAAACACAGCTCATTAAGCTACAGACCTGTAATTCATCTGAGAGACAGGTCCGACAGTCAAGCAGATAAACCGACCACTATTTTTCTCATGTTGTCTCCATAACTTATTGTCCATCTTAGCTGTCTTTCTGCATCAAAGAAAACTGTACCATTTGTCTTTGTTTCTGCATGGATATAGATGAAGTTGGTGTATGCAAAGGTTCATGGCAGAGGCATATGAGATGTGATGATTTTAAATTAGAGCAAAAAAGATTTAAAGGTTGTTTTTCTCTTGGGTCACATTTAGTTTAATTTAATAGATGTATTTTTGTTAAAAAGTGTTGAATTAATAAAACCTTTTCTCTGTGTTTTCAAAATGTGTATTTACCTTGTTGGTTTTAGCAAGATACCAAGGTAAATTCATATCAGTTAGTCAAAGTTCAGACTCTTCACTTTTATATGCCTGTGTTTGCAACCTTGGCCAAGGTTGATCACACTTGAAAAATGAGTGGAAATGAGTCTTTACAAATCACACCTGCCACTCATTTAACAGTGTCTAATTTATAAAAGTAAGTAAGAATGCTATGATTGTAATTATTCAAGGCTAACCTTTAATCATCTCACCTAAGCTGCAAGTTTTACTCCACTAAAACCCTCTTCACAGTTTCCAAAAGAGCTGTGTAACATCACCCTATTCAAAGTCATTTCATTTTCAATCTCAGGACTAAAGAATAAATACTAGTTAGCTGAAATTGCTGTGACTGAGAACATAAGAATGTAAACCTATGAAATGCTTCTTTTTCATTTCACCATTTTGCCACAGCAGCATACTTTTTTTTTCTTTTCCCATTTTCTGAGATTTCTTTATAGTAAATTTCATATATCATGCTCACATTAATGTTTCTGTCCTAGAGAATGTGCCATTATACCGCACGTGAATAAAGTGAACTAAGGGCTTCTAAAAAGGGGTTGGCCCTGGCACATTTTGCATTTCTGAGCAGAAATCAAATAAGTCATGTAGGAAAAAATAACTAGTCATAAATAAACTGCTCCCACACTTCCCACCACTAAATCTTATTTATTTTTCAACATTTAATGAAGGTGCTGAACAAATAAACAATTGAAGGAGAGCAATGTGCATACTGTATGTTACACTTAATTTTTAACAGGGCTGGCAGTGTTTTTCCAAACTCTTGCTGCATCAGCTCATCCCTAAACAATGCAGCAACAATAAAAACCTAAAATGGTTCTTTTGTGTTGCTGCTGTCACAGCTGAGCACTGTTGCAGGCTCGTCACCTGGACAACTAAACAACGGCCAGTCTGCTGAATGGGAATCCCTCACGTCCAGGACACACTCGTAGCTTTCTATTGTGAGAGGTTATGGACAAATATAGAAGCTGCACAACAATATTTGCATTGTTTCTCCAGTAATTCTGCTGCACCACTTTGACCTCCAGAGCTCAACTACCCTAACTATTGCAGAATATGTAGGCTAACACCAGTCTTGGTACCAAGTAACTGGTCAAAAATCAAGACTATCAGACTATTTATCGGTTCCAACTCTGTTTGGCAGTGAAGGTGGGCATGCTAATTTTTGCCCCTTTTCTCAAACGATTTTATGAACACTTGTCTCCGTTGGTAACTTCTGCACCTTTTTTATCATGTCTTCCACTAATGCTATCCATCTCCATTAATACAGCACTCGAACATCATCCCAAATTAATCGGCGTTGAGTTTGAAAGAGACACTGAAGTAAAATATATAAGAGTAACCACTGTCACTGGTCTCCATGTTGCTTTTTACTGTTTATTAATCCTCGTTTTCCTGTGCAATTGACACATCAGGAAAAAAAAAGAAAGGCAAACTTGTCTACTGGCAATGGGAAGGGAGTCATTTGGCTATTTTTAGTGGGTTTACACACATTTAAAAATCCTGCATATACACGCTAATTTTGCTGTGAACATGGTAAAGGTTGCAAGTTCTTCCTTGATTGCAGGAAGAGAGTTGCAGGGATCCATTCTTTATGTATCTTCAAATGTCAAAGCTGGAAGTTCTTGGGTTGCCGTCTGTAATTTTTGACCCTCACATTTTACACATTGCAATTCTTTTTTTCTGTTTTCCATCTTCTGACACTCAAATAGAGTAATGTATTGTTAGTTCTTCATGGCTCTCTCCTGCGATTTGATTGGATGCTGTCAGATTGGTTCAAAATAGATTCGTTAAAACAAAGTGGCACACTTTTCAAATAACATACTTCTTCGAGTATTTTCTTGAGTATATTGCTCGAGTTCAAGTTAAATTGCATGCCATTGGTATTGAAGTCTAAGTTGAGTTGCTTTTTTGATTTTTTCAAGTCGAGATTAAAGTGATCGAATTCATGACCCGCGTCTGACTTGAGTCCAGTTCATGTAAGACTAACACTATGAAATCAAGGTCTAACACTGGGTATTGTTTGTAATGATACAGATTTAGTACAACACCATCAATACCTTTCATTTTAGACTTGTTTACTGTCTTATTTACTGAGGCTGTCCAACCAAAGGCTAAGAATATTAGGAATCCCAGCAAGTGTTTTGTGCCAGATTTGGCAGATCCTGACGTTCAGTGATTATGGACCCATTTCTGTCTACACCCAAAACCCTGCCCTGAGTTTTCTCTATATATTATAAGGATACCAACTAGATGGGGGAACCTCATCTCACTGGGAAGTGGCTGAGAAATGTCTACCAAGGCTGCTAATGTAGTTGTGCTCATGCAGGCTAGATGCAAGATAGGGGACTTGGATAATGGCAGCTACTGATAAACAACCCAGCAGCATGCGTAGGAGAGAGTGAGATGAAAGGACTCGGGGAAAGGAGTCAGGCCATGCGGCAGCAGATGAAGGTAATTAAAGAAGCCATCATCAGCATCATTAATATGCTAGATCTGCCGTGGCCCACTGACTAGTCTAATGGAGAACATGTCATCATCGTCACCATTAGGGAGAGTGGAACACACACAAACACACGCACACACTGTCTTAATGTTGGGTCACGCCATGATTATCACCATTAAGCCTAGAGTGAGAAGACCTGCTCAGGAAGCCTCATTCTCTTCTGCCATCGTACACTCACATGCACACATACAGTACACACACACACATACACACACAGACACACACACACGCCTGTAGATCTTTAATTCAGACCCTGAGAGTGATAAGTATGCATATTTAAGTGATGTCAGGCCTGTTGGGTCTTTTAATTAGACAGAATGAATGAATGTTTTATAAAAACGTGTTTAACAATAAATGTGTTCATTAATTTGATGAGAGGATGTGCTCTGATGAGCTGAGTGGAACAGAGTAATGGCTCGTATTCAGCTCCGGCGGTTTGATGGTGATGGGAGCAACAACCAGGCTGATCTGTTTCTGATTTTTTCCTCATCTTTACCCAGAAAAAGTTAACTTTGAATTATGTTTATCCTACGACCTTGGACAGTTTGGTCTGTTTTAGTGAAAATGCACTTTTTTTGTCCTGTACAGCTAATGTGCAATGTGATACCAGTGCACAGCTCCATGGAGAGTAGAAGAGATGGAAAATCCATTAACTGCTAAAGTCCCCACAATCTTTTTTTTTTTTTTTTTTTTTTTCTGTCTGCAGGTACGCTTTGTGGTTTGTCATGAAAGTTCATTCAGATGTTTAAGTTCAGAAAAAGATTGTGTGAGTCCACAAAGTCCATCTTGTATCTTTTGTCAATGAAAAGTGTGGGCTGTGGACTGGACAGCTCTGCTTTATTTTGATAGAATAAACTATCAAAATGATAAATACTGATGCAGCAGCTGTAAAGATTCCAAATCCTTCACCAGCACTGCAGCTGTCGACTCATATTCTCCAGCTTACAGTCTTAGAAATAAAGGTACTAACTAGAACCATACAGGGTCTGGCTTGTCCTCAGAGGAGAACCTGTTTTGGTTCCTGATAGAACCATTTATACTGTTTTTTCTTGGAGCCCTTTCAGGTTGTTCTACTTGGAACCTAACTTAAAGGGTTATACTTAGATCTGTGAAGGGTTCCACCCGGAGGCTGTCTGGGGATTCTATCCAGAACCTTTCACCTCTTTGTTTGGTGCTACCTCGTCAGCCAGCCAGCGTTTCCACCAGTTTTGAGTGGAACCATTGTAATCAAGGATGTCATCAACTGAGGGTGAATGCAAAATGCTCAACAACCCGTACAATATGACTCACTCACTTTGGTTCCCAAGGAAAACCTGCTATTTTTTGGTTCCTGCTGGGAACCAATTTATTTTTGGTGGAAGTGATCAGAACGGTTCCTAATTAGATGCTTAAACCAGGACTTTTAGCCGGTCCCATGTTGGTGGAAAAGGCCTATATGACCTGGGTTATAGCTGGGTTCCACAGAGAACCCGTCTATGGTGTAATGGTTCAGAATCCTCTCTGGGGATTCTATCCAGAACCTTTCCACTTAGTCAGGGTTTTATCTAGAACCCATCAAGGGGGATGTAATAATACCCTTTTTTGTAAGGGTTTCACCTGTAACCTTCTTGTCTTATGAGGGTTCTACAGAGAACCAAATTATATTCTATAGATGATGCAAAATACAAGAACACCAGTAAAATTAATTAATTTAGGGGATTCCAAATACATCTACATTTGAAACATTTGAAACTGATGATTGATAAACATGTGAATACTTCAGAGTGAGGATCTCTCACACCAATACTTTCAACAATCCTTGAAGAACTCGTTCTTTCCAAAAAGGTTATTTGGATGAAAAGAATTAATGGATCCCTTGTACAAAAAAAAAAAAAACTTGACAAACCCTTGTTTATAAAAAAAGGTTCTTCAGAAATGAATGGTTCTGGGTAGAACCCTAGCCCTTAAGGAAAAAACATTTTAGAACCTTTATTTCTAAGAGTGTAGACCTGAAAGGATCGGTGGTATCACCAAACTTGGTTATAAGTGTGTCCCAAATGCATTCTGTTGCCCCTTTTAGCCCCCATCATCAGCTAAAATATTTGTGCAACAAAACCAATCTAAATGTTAAGCAGGTGTGCTACTTTACTCCTCCCCCCGCCAGCAATCACACCTCCTTTGTCCCTTTTTCTCTAAATGTCCCTCCCTCTCTCTCTCTCACACACATTCTCTCCCTCTTTCTCACACACCCTTTCACTGCCTCCCTTGACACTGGTGGAAACAGAGTGATGGTGTGTAATTTAGTCCTAATCACAACATCAGACTTGCGCTGCGATTTACATCCCTCCACCAGCCGAGCCAGTCAGACAGTCAGGAGGGAGATGTTAATGTGAGACCACAGGTAATTACTGTCATTACAGCACGCTACAGATCCTGCCGGTGTGTGTGTGCATGTGTGTGCTCGTGCATGGGAAGGTGTGTGCAGATGCATTATGCGTGTGGGTGTGTTTTGAGCTTTTGAATGGTACGGTTTGATATTTTTTGTGTATATAATTAATATTGGGGTATTAATGCATGGTTTGGGCCAATAATTTCACAACAGAACTTCCTTCACATGGAGATGTGTCGATGCATGAGACAAAACAGGAATGAAATCACAAACAACAGGGGATTCACAATATTTATGCCACTGTTGATAAATGTAATTACGATTGATGCTCTGACTCAGTTTACTCCTCAAAATTGAATGATTTGCTTGATGTAATTCCATTGTTCCCCAGTTATTCTTCATTGCTTTATTTGTTGAAATGCAGTCCTTCCTTAATCTAAATGTGATTAAAAGTGTAATTCTTCATCATGTTATGAAATTTGAATTATTGATTATGTGTCACTGTCATCTTCACAACTTCCTTTCACATCTGAGGCAGCCTATTCATTTGTGTTGTTGGAAGATCATTCTCTGAACTGAACTGCACCTTTATTACCTCACATCATTGTGACGAATGGGAAGTTATTATCCCATTGAAAGACAAACTTTTCTGTTTATCTTTGGTCAGAACATGACTTTTCTGATAATTACCTCTTCTCTGAAACACACAGAACTTCATTATCTTGCTTGGCCTAGAACTGCTTTGTTTGTCTTGCATTACATTTTAGGTTGAGGTGATGGTGATAAGGTTTTTTGAAGTGGGATTGTATGAGGTACTTATCCATAGTTAGTGTATTTACCTGCATTTCATGGCGGTTGGCATGCCCCCATTTTGGAGAAGCAACAGAAGTAAGTACCACTGTAGGAACTTAAGCAAGGAAATGCTGTGGACAGGGTCACCAGCAAGAATTATTTTTAGCCACTTGAAAAAGGCCCTCCTAAAAAATCAATATCAGTTTAAGTGTGGCCTGTATTTAGAATATTTCCACCTCTTTACCTTGCTGTTAGACAGCCTTTTCCAACAAGAAACTGAAGTTATATCACTGGTTATATCACTCTTTCCAAAGCAGCCAGACTCTTTTGACAAATACAGTAATTTCACATCTCAGAACATGGGAGTTGCTGGTCTATTGCTGTCTTGCTCAGTTAGTTTGTTTATTTATTTATTGTTTGTTGTGTGACTTCAGTAAATCCAAATTAACCCTTTAAAACAACGATAGATAACAAACTGACAGATTGAGGCTGTGGAAGACCAACAAGTCCTGTGTTCTGCAATTTAAAATTACTGATTTCGCCAATGGAGGTTGGATGATTTGGAAAGAGCGATACTTGACTAATATAATGACATTTTCCCATCGGAAAAGGCTGTCTGACCCCATCCACAATAGTACATTCCTTAAGTTCCTCCACTGGTTCTCCTGCTGCTTCCCCAAACAGCAGCTGTAATACACTGCCTATGGATAACTAGTTCATATAACCTGAATTTAAAAAATCTGAATTATCCCTTTATCCCTTACACAATGGATTTCTCCAGCCCTGCAATGCATCCATTTATTCAACACATGCATCAGGTATTAGAAGACTGCTACAACACTGGCTCATTTAGCAATATTTTTCATCTGACGTCCATTCCTAAAACATGTTTGCATGTTGCATGGATTTCTTTCATAGAACATGTACCAACATTGGCTGGTCAACCAGTCAACTTTTGAACTGGCTGCCCACTGTGCAGCCCAGAGCTGATGTGGTGCAGGATTAAAGCCTGGCTTCTCTTAGATAAAGTTGTAAATAACTTAAAAGTTTTTTTTACCTCAGGCAAGTGAAAGCATGTTATTTTCACTTTAACCTCAGTACGCACAATCAGTAGTCATGTGACCAATTGGATTTTGATGAATATATAATATAGGCGCACTGTTTAACCACCGACAATGACTAGATCAACAAACAGACTTTATCAGTACTTCATCTCCGTTTTATTTTTAACTTTGATGACTTCCCCTACATTCTTTGCTCTTATTGGCTTAACTCTGTGGTGTTTTCCAGATAAGCATCAACAAGGAAAATATTTTGCTATGCGTACAGTGTTCACACACACAGACATACACGCACACATGGACATGATTCAACTCACACAGCAGTCGATATTTTGACATTTTAGGTTAATCATGTGACATTTTTGGATACTTAAATCATGGACCACATATTGGAAACTTTTTTTTTCATGTTTGCCCAAGTCTTTGTGGGAAGATGGGATGGTATATCAAGGTGTTTCCATGGCGATAAGGGTAATGTGTCAGGGTCCCTAGAGTTTAGGCCTGGAAAGGTCCCGACTGATAAGCAGAATGAAAAAGTCAGCAGTTTAGCCAGTGCCATCCCATCCCTGTTTTCACCCCTCACCCGACTTCTTCCCCTCTCTCCAATCTTGTCTCCAGTCTGCTTCTGCTCCCCCACCATCCTCCATCTTTCCTCCTTTGCACCCGCTTAATACCTTACCCTGCTATTTATACCTGTGTCTGCAAATGCCATCTCTTTCATCCCCCATTATTCTCCATTTACCTAATTTTTCTCTTGTGTTGCTATTAGACTCTATTTTTGACATTTATTTTCACCCTGTCCTCGCTTCCCATCTATTAGAGCCTCGCTTACCCCCCCTTTTTTACCTTTCTTTATTTCACACCTTTGCCCTCTCCATTCCACATTTGCGAGTGTTAGATTTTAATACTGTCCTTGAAAGAAAGTATTATTTTTAAACTGCAAACCTCTGTTTTAACTAAAGCATATTAAAATGATGATGGTGTGAATGATGTTGGTCTTCCAGGTTTTGTTCAGCACTAATGCAGTCAGAGCATAGATGAGGGTGTTTTAAAGTTAGGAAAATAACTCAATAGAGGGGATACGTTGTCATAGATAATATTTGACTGTGTATTGTAGGTGGACACACTGCGGGTGGAGCTGGAGGGGACACAGTCAGATAATGCAAACCTTCGCCATGAGAGCCAGCTGGTCATGACTAATGTCAGCCGGTGGATTGCTGAACAAAAGTATGACCACGCTATTTTCATCTCATTTGTATATGAAAAAACTCTTATTTAAATCAACTTTATCATTGTATATTGTATGTTTTTTCATGATAGTGAGCGTGTACAGTGTATTTTTCATGTTCTTTTTCACATTTTCACACTGTAAAGCTCATGAATAATTGTTAAAAAAACACTACTACATTATATATTTCAGTCTTTTGCACTGTCCACTTATTATTTATTTATTATTAATGGTTTATTTGATAGGAAGAGATAAAATACACATAAACTAACTAAAACAGCTGTCCAATATAAGTGTCATAGCGTTTGTACTGGATGCAAATGTACACCTGTTACTAAGAGCTTTAATGAAAATAATATTAAAGATTGAATATACTATATACTACTATAATAAACTGAGTGCAGCACAATATACTAAAGCATACTTTTAAAGACATTACATTTAAGAAATAGACATGAGCACACTGTAAAAACAAAAAACCTTCAAGGCAACTTACTTGAATGGATTTTTGAGTTTTGAAAAAGTTTTACCAGCTAATAATGTTTTGTTGTGATATTTACTTTTCTTAAGTGTCAATGAGTAAATTTATTGGAGTGAAAGTGAATAATGGTTAATAATTTAATATGTCAATATTTTTCAGTTGCAACGATTTAATTTCAAACACCCAGATAATGACAAATCTGATTTTGATTCAAAACTTTCTTACAGTGTACAGGTTTGCTGCTGAATTAATCAGTTGCTCTCTTAAAAGTGCTGAAGTTTGCAGCAAATTTCAAGGGATCAAGTGTTGCAAAAGATATTGTTTAACTCGCGGGTGTTTTTATGCTCATAAAAGTCTTACCTTTAGATGGAAAGTTCATAAGTCTCTCTTCTGCTCTCAGGGCTTCCAACGAGAGCCTCACTGCCCAGATGAAGGCCCAAAACAAGGTGCTGCTCATCGTCACTGAAGAGAAAGAGTGAGTATTCAGAGAGAGGTTTTTAGGTACACTAGTTTATCAGTGAGTGATTTTTTTTGTGTATGTGTTTGTCTGTGTGTGTGTCTCAGTCCTGTGTAGTATTAGTGCTCCTCAGACGGTTACATTTCCCAAGCTGAGAGGTCATTATTCCGACTTTGGTATGTTAATAATCTTTTAAAGTCATAATGTGGAAAAAAACATGGATGCTATAGGCTAGGGTAAGGTAGATTACTGCCATTTCTGGGCTATCATTTATTTATCGGTTAATACATTTTTAATCAGTTAAATTCTAAATGGCAATTAATTGATTCATGATTAATCATTGACATCCCTACATGGGAGCAAAAAGTTCCTGCATGTATGATGTCAACAGACAACAACTGGGCTATTTGTGTAACAGTTTTCTATGACTTTCCAAGTTGTTGTTTCCAACTTGAGAGGGGGTTAACATGAATTTTCCCAGTTGGAAACTCTTTTTTACGATTATACCGGCACCGCATGAATAGAGGATATATTTGTTTACTAAATATGACTAAAGATGGAGAAAAGAGTAGCTCAGCTAACTGCTACACCTGCAAACTAGGTCACCTTTCCCACCAGCAGAGTTTGGGATTATAGTGCAAGTGTGTGTATAAAGCTAGTGTGTGTGTGTATTTATGTGTAGTATGTGATTCAGGTGGACGCTCTGACATACTCGCACCTGACAGCCATTCTGCATGTCTGCATCATCATGACTCACACACACACACACACACACACACACACACACGTGTACACGCAGACATGGGTGTGACATATTCCTCTTTCCAGAGATCAAAGTGGTCTAGCCGTCTTCTGTCATCCCACCCCCCTGCGGTGCCATACCTCCTTCAACCCCGCCCAGCAGCACCACCATCGTCTGGGTGTCTGACTGCTTTTTCCTTTCTCCGTACTTGTGTGTGTGTGTGTGTTTTGTTCTTATATTTTTGTTAGGGCAACCTGTAGCAATGGTAACAGTCTTTATACACCTGGAACACTCAGGCTATGTGAAGTCGTGTTTCATAGAATGGTTAGAGCGTCTCTAGATATACAGAAACGATATATTTCTACTTCCCATCCCAAAACTACTTCTTATCTCTGATGTGCAGTATAGTGGTTCAATAAACATCTGAATAAGAATTTGTTTTAATAGTTCTTGACACTGAGGATTGGTGACATAACAAAATACTGAAATAAATAGCCACAAGGGTAAGTGATAAATGACTGTGGAAATATAGCAATTCATTATAATGGATCAGGATATGTGTGTGTGTGTGTGTGTGTGTGTGTGTTTGTGTGTCAGAGATAATGCCTGAACAGCTAGTTAAAGGCTCTTCTGGAAGCCAAAAAACACAGACGCCATCGCCGTTGTGTGTGGCAGAATATTTTGTCTGCCATGTTAACAAGAGTCTCTTGATGATAATAGGTGCATGTCTTCCTCCGTGTCTGCCTCTCTATGTATATTTCTCTGTTTAACTCCATCTCTGCATCTCCTTGGCTTCGTCAGACGTCTTCAGGAGGCTAATGACACATTGAAGGCGGAGGTAAAGAGACTGAAAGAAGTGGCGGATGAGAAGGAGAGAGACACGGAGCGCTTCAAGGTGAACAAGTGCAAGAGTTGAAAAGCAATGAAGTACAAACAGACAGAGACAAAAGAGAGTGGATCACAAACAGGTTTTTTTTTTTTTTTTCATTTTATAATTGTTTGCAGGCCCAGATCCGCGACCAGGGCACCCGGCAAGATGAGAGCACGTGAGTCATCTATCTGTGTGTGTGTGTGTGAGCGTGCGTGACCGTACATATGAGCACATACATTTGTGTGCATCCACCAGCTGATCAGAGTTTAGCATTCATGTCCAACAAAGGCCCGCCATGTTTCGCTCTTTCACACACAGTCTAGCCCGAACAAAGCTGATGATGATAATAACAGCTGGAGTGCCAAGTTGTGAATGAAACACCCCGTGGGCCTAGCCACCTGTGTGTATGCGTCCGTGTGTGTGTCTCATCTTCAATCTGTTATTCATGCTGGGCCTTTAACAATGATTACACTCCAATCAAGGGCCCATCCTCTCCTGCTTGCCACCCCCATGGCTGTCAAATAGCATTCATCAATAGAGAGGAGATATATTTATTATGTTCATTAAGGCAATTAAAATGAATGTGGCACAGATGGGATTGGGTGTAGGATGGAAGTGAGAATGGAGGGCGGGAGAGGGTGTTTGTGGGGGCACCTGCCTGCAGCAGTACTCCCCATACCCCTGGCGTGACCCCCTAGGTCTCTCATTAACAACTACCCCCCCCTTACACCCACCTCACCCCGTTTTACACTCATGTTGCACCCCTCCCCTAACGAAGCACCAGGCTCTGTTTCCAAAACGGATCAGATTTGTTTTGACTGGGGTAGGTTTCCAACGCTATTCAAAGCTGTCAGTCATTTTAATGATATCATTAAGGGGCCGCGACAGAAAGATGAATCGCTTTTCTTTGTCTTTCCCTCATAATTGCGAATGAGCGAGAGAGGGGGACAGAGCGGGAGAGGCAGTTCATATAGATGTATGCATAAGAGGGGTTTTGATTGAGCGAATATAATAACATGGAACGAGATAAAAACAGTGAATGAAAGCCTCTTCCATAGTGTCTCCCCATCCATTCTCTCCTTCTCTTTATTATGAGGATTCCTAATTTATTTCATTTCATTATAGTAACCCCCCTGCACACACACACACACACACACACACACCCAAAATGCCATATGTATGAAAATCATGCATCTATAAGGCAACAGATATGTCATGATTTTTGCATGGCAGCCATATACATTCAGTGTATAAATCTCATTACTGGTGGCAAAGGGGATATCTTCACAGTGTCTCCCACCTGTCACTATCACTGACAGCAATCAACATGGCGTGAAGGTTTTGTCATTAGATATGCCTTTATTAAAGAAATTTATTATGATTACATGGCCTACTGTTCCAAAGCAGCTGGAGTGTCACGGCTTCATGTCGTGGATGGCACTTTGTGTTAGTGAGGAACACAGAAAGGTGAGGAAAAGAAGGGAGAGATTTAGGTGAATAAAAGAAACAGGTTTTGTTATTTTTTAAAGTTGTTTTGGGTACAAAGGGTGTTCCTTAAAAATATGTAAAATTTTCAGTTTGTATGACATAAAAATATCAATCTAAGTCAGAGCTAGTATTGCGGAATTTGTTTGCAACACTACTCTACTTGTGGCCTAAATAGACTCATTTCAGCAATGCTGGTGCATAAAATATTATCAAAATTAATAGTAATTTAACCAAGGCAGGATCTGGAAAGAGCAAATGGTTACAGCAAGAGTTTTTTAATAAGGTGCAGAACCTAATGTTTAGACACAAAGCATATGTTCCTCATAGTAAAACTTTGAGTTATAACTGTGTGCAAAGGATAGACTGTGTCCATTCAGTAGTTGTTCTGGAGCTTTCTAGACTGAAAACCAGACGAATCTGCCAAGCTCATGTCTTTGTTTGTTTTGACAGATTCGTCTGGCCCCCAGTCAGACAGATTTCAACCACCAATCACAACCCTTTATTTATTATGGGGCAGGTAGTATACAATGACAAAAACAAAAAATGTTTTGCTGTTCTTATACTGTTTAGCTGTAATACAAGAAAGGTTGTAACTATGCAGTGGCCATTTCATACCCTGCTTGGAAACTAACCGAGCACTACTGCGTCACAGGTTTCGTGGCTCTGATTGATTGTAGGTAGATTGTAGGAAAATGAGCTGAGAGGTTCCAGACTCCAGTGATCACATAGCCCTCCTCAGCAGCATGAAGTTGCCCAGTTGTTATGGAATTGTGGACATTCGTTTTTTTTTTTAGTGCTTCAGCGACTTCTTGTTGACGTCCAAGCTGAGGTAAGGAGTTCATTCATTCAGGAGTAGTAAGAAAAGAATATCACCACTGAACTCCACTGAATAGAAACAAGAGGTAACCTGTCATGGACATCACACTTCTCCACCCTAATAAAAAAAAAACAAAAAAAAAAAACAGAAATGTGCCAAGTTCTTGTTATCTGCTATAGAGGTCCAGTAGAAAGCATCCTGACTTGAAAGATCACAAACTGGCATGGGATTTGCAGGGCCCAGGACAGAAAAACTCTACAGCTGATCATTAAATCCGCCCAGAACACTATTGATACCCATCTACAAAACATCTGTGATATTGGGAAGGTTAGGTGTGTGCACAGAGCCCAAAGGATGCTGAAAGACAAAACCCAGCCCACAGATTGTTTACCCTGCTGCCGTCTGGCAAGAGATACAGAAGTGTCCGCTGCCAAACCACTAGACTGAAGAACAGCTTCTTCCCTCAGGCTGTGAGACTAGTCAGTTCATCCTCACCACTCCTACATTTAAAATAGTTTGTTATATATAACTTTTTTATTTTTTTTATCTCTTCAGCCAATCTAATCAATCTATCAAAAAGGGAACTACGTCCAAATCTCATTATACAACTGTGTTGTATAATGATAAATAAATCTCTTTGTGTCTTGAAACTAAAGAGATATGTCGCTTATTCTGAAAATGTAGTGCGTTGTGGTGTACACTTGGACATGAGAATAATACTCATAAGTCTTAGGAGCTAAAATCTGTTTCAGTGAAGGCAGTATCTGAAATAATGGTCTTGGTATCAATCAACATCCCCATCTAAATACCTGTAAAAAACCGTATAGCATCATTTCTTGCAGGATGCTACTTGCTCTGTCTTTCACCCCATCTTTCCTTGAAAATCAAACACAAGAAGAAGAATAAGCTGTGACAACAGCCCTTACAATACAAAAGTGTCTCTGGTTTGTGCCATGAAGCACTGTTTGTGCATCTCCAAAGTACACAGACTTCAAAGGAGAGAAAATGCAAATATCCAAAGTGTGTTTCTGAACAGCAGTTATACTCCAATCTCAAATTAATTAAATGATTTATCAAAATCTTTCATATTTCATCTCAAATTATCTTAGTTAATATCTGAAAATATTAAAATAGCAGTGCACACTGAAATGCAGTAAGTGGTGGAAGCAGAGATTGATGCTGTTTGCTGTGACTGTGTGACACCACCCATGAGGGAGAAGCACTCATAAAGCATCAGGCATCATCAGTCGCACCACTAACAATGTGCTTCCAATTAAGAGCAGCCAGTGATCACAGCAGAGGATCTGTACAAACACAGAGGACTAAAGTGACAGAGAAACACAGAGAGGAGATAAGAAGGCAACTGTGTGAGGAGACAGTCAAGTCTTGCATAAAATTTGAGATGAGAGCAGTAAATAAGAACGATGAGAGCAAGATTGGAGCAAGAGAGGAACCATGTAGTTTATTGCCGGGTTTAGAGAGCATGGCAGCTTGGCTTTGACACTAATGACTGTAATTATACACATGCTGATTGGGTTAGGCCGCTAATTACACACATCCATGTTTGTGTGTAAACACAGGAACACATGTTTACACAGGCGTCATGCCAAGCGCTCAGCGCATCGCTGCCTCCTCACATCGGGTGCATAAATCTCACACAGTTGTCTCGGCAGTGGTGATGTTTCATGATCTGCTGAAGACCACATTAGCATCGAGGAAAGAGTTTAAATCATGTGAAGAATCTGTGGAGATGTGACGCCTTGGATTTTATGTAGTTGGAGCTGTTTTTCCTTTGCTATAGCAAGGAAACTCATGGAATTTATCTTTTCAAAGGCATTTACAATTTTAAGGATCAAAGGAAATTTCAGCATTTCTTCTTATTAATGTTCTTTGTATCATCATCATGGTGTGAAATTAAAAGATTCGAAGGGGTCAGTTGCAATTATGTTCAGTATATGAATGTCATTTTCAGGAAATGAGGTTTCTTTAAAAAAAAATGCTTGCATTGGCCAAGCTTTAATTAGGTAGTTGGTTAATAGGCAGTGATTCAGATTAGGCTCTGTCAGCTGGAGTATGTATGGAATTCTTTTCATAGGAATTCTCATGCTTCATTTTCTGTTTATACGTGTTTGGGCAAATTAATTAAAAAAAAAAAAATCAGTATTTAAATATATATATATATTTGTATTTTCTATTCATCATTTATATATGACAAAACAGTGATTTATTAGCAGGGGTAAACAGTAATGTTAGGGAGAGCTGGATCAGAAATCCCAACTTGCCCCTGTACAAATTGTTATCAAATAACAACAAATACTAAAGTTAATCATGTTTAATCTAGGGCTGCAACAATCTATAAAGTGTCAGAAAATAGTGAAAAATGTCCATCTCAGTTAAAGTCCAAGGTTTATGTCCTTAAAGGTCTCATTTTGTCAATCCAAAACCCAAAGGTATTCAGTTTAATATAATGAGCAAAGAAAAGCAGGAAATATCCATATCTTAACAGCTGAAAACAGCCTTTTCTGCCATTTTTGCATGAAAATATAATTCTTTTTTCCCACTTGATGGGTTACAGTTAGGTCAGACATGTGAGTTGCCAGATATGCTTGCCTGATATGGCATTGTGCTTGCCCAGAGCAAGTGGGAAATCCTTATCGTTGAGCCCTGATTAGTGATGGATTTGACTTATCAGTCACTTGATTGTGGCTCTTAATACTGCTCATGAACAAATATTGCACATCAGGGCTTCACTGTAACTGTTTTTATTTTTTATTGTTTTGAAAATTCTGTGTTTTAGCTATTTGTTGTAACTCAAGGTTGCATTATTGTCTATAGAAAAACCAAAAGAGAATTCTCAGCCATGAGATTGTGGTAGATAGTAGAGTGGGTAGCATTTTTCTGCAGTGGTGTTACTGTCATTCTTGTTTATGTTGCTGTTGTCTCTCAGTTGAGGTTACCCATAGATGGTTACAAATACATGGGAGCTGAATGGCTTCACTAATGAATCTCATAAACTTTTCAGACAAAAATGTCAGTTCACATATTAGCATCTCCCTCAAGTGTCCCCTCAGATGTTAAATGTTTTAAGTTTGGCTAATAGGGCCAAAAGTTTGTGTGTGTGTGTGTCAGCTCACCCACATCTACAGAAACAATGATGCCATTTATTAGCGTCTCGAGGAGCGTGCGCGTCTTCTCAACTGAAGCAAAACGGGACCGTCTTTCCATCCGCTGCTCTGATAGAAAATCCCAGCTTGCTCTTTTACAAGAAAATTAACATTGGGGAGGTACAGTGGTACTTTAATGGGCTAAGAAGTCTTCAATAAAGTATTTAGAAGGGTTTTTTTCCGAATGCTAACTGGACAGGTTCACTGGGGCATGAAAGAAAGAGCGTAAAGCGGGGGCAGCAAGCTCTTCAGCCCGTACAGAGCACCATTATCCACCGTCGTTAATTTAATAGACATTCCTTAAGTCAGCCCTGGGTCTGAAGATAGCAGACCCTAACATTTGTTTGTCATTTCCCAAAACGTTTTTAATAAACAGTTAAAATCTTAAATGGCTTCTTGTACTCTTAATGTTCCCTGGCTGCGGTTGCGTTCGTTTTGTTTTTGTATTTTTTTTTTTTTCCAGTTTTATATGTGCTTTCATATATAATTTAATGATTCCTGGAACCCATTTGCTCACCCATCTTTGAGTTTAGTAATAAGTTATAATGAAGATGGTTATAATGAAGAAGATGTACGCCAACTTCTTTATGCCCCAGATTTCGAGGACATTTGATTGAAACTGTTTTGTCTGCAAATGCATATCGCTGTGCAAAAATACTAGAGTTTAAAATTTGACCACAACAGGAGCAAGTGTCTACTTTTTATAGCACACATGAGCCAGAGTCAAGCAGCTAGCTGTCAGTCAGAGATCCACCTATACTTTGTTCAATTTTGTCAGAAATGTAGTGATGATATACTCAAAAATAGATGGTATGAAAGGTATTCGACACATCTATCAAACACGAAATGCAACATAGAGAAGATTCATGCACCCTAAAGCAAAAACAAGCGTGACGCAGAAAGCATTTACAGAGCCATGGTCAGTTGGAATTCACTGCTTGTTGTTCAACAGAGTACTAAAGTTGGTGTATCTTCAGATATTTAAGGAACCCTAAAGAACTGTGTGTGTAAACTAGGAAAATGGCATAAGAACAAAATTGTAAACCTGGATCAAAGCAGAAGTGCCCCTTGCAGAGGATATGAAATGTATTTTAGTACCTTATTTTCTTAGAATTTAATGTGAGAAAGCACAGAGTGGATAAATACATCATTTAAATGAAAAATCTGCAATATGTTTACTGTAATAAATCATTAAACTGACCATGATATATCATCAGAGATTAAGAAAACTTGCTACATTGAGACATTTGCTTCTCTGACAGCAAGGCTACAGCCGTGGTGTTCTCCTTTGAAATTTCTATTGCGGCCTGTAACTTGTGTTATTGTTTGCTCTGACAATACAGGAGTTCAGTGACTGCCTGCCAGACTCGTTACCGTTATAAACATCTACTCCTTCTGAAAGTTTATTAATGATTTCTTATGACTCATAAACAGACTCTCATTTGGCGAACATTTGGCATTAATTTGAACGCTACTTAACATGAAATGGACAAACAAAAACAGTCACTCAAGCCCGGAATCGAAATTTCAAAGGACACCACAGCTGTAGTGTTGTCGGAGAAGTGAGTATTTCAACTTAGCATGTTTCCCTTAAATTTTGATGATATATCATGGTCATTTTATGATTTATTCCGGTAAATATATTACATATTTCTCCTTTAATTCCTCATGTTTGTTTGTGTATGCGTGTGTACATTACAGCATGGAAAAGCAGGGCTGTGTGGCTCTAAACCTCAGCAAAATCGAGGACATGCAGACCAGACTGCGACGCAACCTGGAGGCCATTGGAATGCTAAATCAACAAGTAAGAGCACGCACACACGCACAGACAGGTATATACACACACACACACCAGGTCCTGGCAGTCCTTTTACCCGACAGATACAAACACACACCCACACACCAGCCCACCTGCTGTTGAGCTCACACAGAAGAGGAAGCTTTCATGCGTCCAACTTCAAACACACACGCGCACTTACACACAGGCGCACACAGACATCCATTTCCTCTTCCTACGATAAAAGTGAAAAGTCGGCAGCGGGGTGGGGGCGTGTGTGCAGCGTGGGGAAGGGGGGACAAATCGTATCGGGAAAAAGCAGTGACGTTTCTTTCCACTGGTAAATGATTTCCCTTTCATGAAACTGAGAGAGGGATGTATATCAATACAGCCGCGCTGATCTCTCCATGACAGCGTAGGGAAATGGCCCGCTGTGATAAAACAATGTGGGGGGAAAAACACAGAGGAATATTCTGAGGAAAAGCTGACATTTTTTACTGTGTTGAACTTCACAAGAGTCAACAAATCACCAAAGGAGAGACGAATCAAAAGTACTCCTCAGCCCCCTCAGTTCTCCAAAACTCCAGGGCCTGGGGAACGGCTCACCCGACTTTTGTTAGTCTGCCGAATGGCCCGCTGATTGACGGGCTACGACGAAAGCTGGGACTTGTTGAAGTTTTTAATGCAGCGTTGTTTCAGTGAAAAGCAAATGGCATTAGCTGCATGCACGAGATGACGGAGGAAGGTGGAGCAGAGGAAGAGAGAAAGAGAGGTATTGTTTAGCAGGTCAGGTGTGTAATAGCGCCTCTTAATCTCTAGTGTGAATCATTACACGTATCGATCCAACATGGACAGTCTGCACACACACAAACATACAAGCACAGATGGAAAGGATGGGATATAGACAGTTCATTTAAACAAGGCTATTCCCTTTACTGTCCACTGGACATACACACTCGCGCACACACACGCACACACAGAGATATCAGTAAAGAAGCTGAACGTCTCAGTTTATCTATGTGAAAGGCGTCGGGTTATAAATCAGGTCTGTGTCTCTGCTTTGGATCAGTCTCATTTACTCATAGTCACAAGGCGCATATTAACACTGGGGATACAACACACACCACGCATGATTTCCATCCGACTGTCAAGCGAATTTCACGCAAACTTTTGAAATGTCACACAGAATTAGACGCGAATTAAGTGATTTCCCATCATCTGGGATGAAGATGAACATCAGCGGAAAAAGCTGAGATTCTTTCAAGACTTGATTAGCATTAGGAAAGCTGTTATTGTGCTTTAGTGTCAGATAATGTCCAGGTTGTTTCATGCTTTCATGAAAAGATGAAAAAGAGATGCATGAGCCAATATTCCAGCACAATCCTCCACCACAAGCAGCTGCAGTGGTTGATGGATTGACAAGTATTGCATAGTGTTTACAAATTGTGTTCAGGGTTAGAAATCCTTGAAAACACTTGAAACTACTGAAATGTTTTCATGGTGTGAAAAGTGGTTGGATTTTGGATAAAGTGCTTGATTTTTTTTTTCCACTTTTAAAGATAAAATCTTTATTGCTTTTTAAACTTAAAGATGCAGTGGTCATTACACATAGCAGTGAAATGACGTAACAACACAAAACAGCAGGTACAAGTCACACTTGCATGCATTGTCTGTATCCTCCAACCCTCCCCACCTTCATCCATCTGATAATGTCTGGAAAAGTGGGTGACACATACAGTATGAAAGTAGGGAAGAAGAGTCACATCAATAATGCAAAACTTAAACAAGCTAATTGAAATTGTAATTATATTACTTTTATAGTAAATATTTATCTGATTAAATAGTTTACTTTTTAGGTAAAAAATAATATAAATTGCCAGGTTATACAGGATGATAAGTCTACACTGTAAAAAGAAAAAGTTGAGAAAACTCAAAATTTTAAGCAACTTACTTAAATAAACTTGAATTTTGAGTCCACTCAAACTCTTCACTTTTGAAAAAGTTTTACTGACAATTAATGTTTTGTTGCGATAATTTACATTTCTTCTTTAGATAAACATGAATCTCTGAGTTTTAGAAATCCCCAAAAAACTAAATATACATTCAGTTGCCTTGAAATTGACTTTTGAGTTGAATCAAACTCAAACTTCTAACTTTTAAAAAGTTTTGCCACCTATAATCTTTCAAGATAATTTACTTCTCTTCTTTATTTTTATTCACATTGAGCTGCGAAGCTGATTTGTCCTTATTTGGGGTTTCTTTTTTTTTTTAAATTAAGAGTTTGAATTGAGCTCAAAACTGAAAAATCTATTGAAGTAAGTTGCCTTGAAATTTTAGACTTTTCTCCAGTGTACACCAGTGGAGCCAAAACCTCATTCAGAAATAACCAAATTAAAAACTTTTTTGCCGACAAGAAGAAATTTGCTCAAAGTTTGCTGTCTCTGCTCAGCTTTTCTCTAGCTCAGTAATTTTCATAATTCTTATTAAAACACTTGAATGGAGACCCGGCTTTACAAAAGTGCAAACACACTCATGTACCAGCAATAAAACACCCCCCTCCGTGCCTTTCTGTCTGTCTCTTTCTTTCTTTTTCCCCTACTTATACACATCCTTTTCATCCAAACATATGCACACCAGTTCACCCCGCTGTATGTGAGGGTTGAGGAGACAAGCTGTGATTTTTAATTTCACCCCCCTCCCTTGCAATTAGGAAAGCATCCAGAGCATCCAAAGACGGGGAAAATTAAACAAGTCCCCTTGAATATACGGTTAATTATAAATGTCAACCTCAGTGTTTTTCATCTGGAAATTCTATTGCTTTTGGCATCACATAAAATGAACACGTGGGATGTTTGCCTGTTGAAGATAGCAAATACTCTTTAAGCGTCTTAGGATGGTTTTGACACATCGACATGTCATTGGCTCTTCGAGGGTTAAGCCTAAGACCTCGCTATTCCTAGTCATCAGATGTAATACATTTGCTCAGATTTATGGAGCGTGTGTGTGTGTGTGTGTGTGTGTGTGTGTGTGTGTGTGTGTGTGTGTGTGTGTGTGTGTGTGTGTGTGTGTGTGTGTGTGTGTGTGTGTGTGTATGATGTCTGGAAGGGTAATGTTAGCAGAACGGTCCGGAAATGTGTCTGTCTCATCTCCGTTTGTGTTTTTCTCTCTCCCTAACACACACGCGCACATTTGCACGCACACACTCATACGCACACACATGGCCAGACATGTCAATGTGACATCATTCTTTAACCGCAGCTTTCACACAGACACACACGCACACTAAAAAACAGATGTGGATGAGTGCAACTGTCATTACCCGACGTGTCTCTTTGTCTCCTTGCCCTTTAATTTCTTATTTTACTCTTCCTCACAGCTAAAAATACATAATTTCAAATCTTTTATTCTCTTTTATCTGTCTTATTACAATTTTTAGACTGGCACATTTTGCATATAATTACCACGCTGTACAACAAATGTAAATGCTATTATTTTTTTTATTTTTTTTTTAGCATTTAAAGCCACGTTTTAACTCACACTCCTCCCTTGCCTTTACCCAAATGTCCTTGTCAAAAAATAAAACACCCTCAATTTAGCTAGTCTGTAATTGTGTTTCGGGGAGCCCAATCATGTTCTGACGACGTGCGATTTGTTTTGTGTCACGGATGATTTTGTGTCAAATCGACCTCTAATGATCGCTCAAATTGGTTGTTTTCATGTAGAAATTCACACCGTCGCATGACTCCCACTTGCAACCATTTCAAACTGTGAGCACAATGCTCTCCCGAAACCCCCGTCACAATTTTTCCATTTGCATTTCTGTTTCAACAGGCATGAAAGTAGCTGTGAAAGATGAATTAAGCACATAATGGGATGTCAGCTACCTCATCAATGTGATAGCTGTTGACTTTTGATGGTTGATATTTATTGGTGACTTCAAATGATTTCTTTTTAATTTGGCCGATTTAACGAAATAGTGTGATGTTAAAAACTTCCTTGAAACTTCCCCAAAAATTGACACCTCCTCCATCAGTCTGTTTCACGGTCACAAATGAAGATGAAAAAAATGGTCAAAAATGTTGTTCTTCTCTTTGTCTTCCTTTGTGCATATGTCTCTGTCTTTCTCTCTCCAGTTAAACGCCCTCAGCGGGGAGAATAAGTGCTTGCGTAGGCAGCTGGAGGAGGAGAGGTCCATGCGACTGCTCCCTCCTCCCACCTCCCAGCAGCGCTCCTCCATCCACCTCCCCGTCTCCCTCAGTGCCCGCCCACCTCCTTCCTCCACCTCCCTGCCCTCATCCCTACGCCTCCCTCATCCCCTGAGCCTGGACGCGGCGACGGGGGATGTTGATGGGATTCTAGCCCGAGCCGAGCAGAGCAGAGCCGGGCTGGAGAGACCAGGTGAGTCCCAGGCTTTGGGTGAAGCGCTTCGGATTAGGCCGACCGCGACTGTCTCTCTGGAAGACGCCTGGTCTGGGAGGACAAGCAGGGATCTGACCAAATGAAACCCCCTGAAGACTTTGACCTGTCGTGACTTTTTGACCCCCAGATCCTCACCAGGGAGTGTGCGCAGTATGAGGTTAATGTCCTGCAGGTCAAAGTCAAGTCCCAGGGTACTCTTTGCCTGAGGCCAGCCTCCAGAACCAGCGAATGATGGAATTTAATCAAATCGTCCAAAAATCAACTCACTACTACTGTGCAATGAAGACATTTATTTCAAGAGCATATTCACATTTTTTATAGAATAAAAACTGACACTTTTTACTTTTAAATGAAAAATAGCAATTGACTGCATCCTCAAAATGTTGCAGTGCTCTGAGCAGTGGTAGCTTATAATGTTTAACACTTTATAATAACCATCATTAAAAAATTGATTGATAGCTAATTAACTTCAGTTATTAGTTATTTCACTGTCAACAAACAATATTTACTACTTACTGTTTACTATAAGGAGTCTTTAAGTTGTAATCAAACAGTCTTAATTTACTAATGATACCTCTCTATGACCTACATAAGCAAACAAGACCATCCACGAGATGGTCAGATATTTCTACATAGTTTTATTAATGGCTGCCACCAGGTCAGATTAAATGAGCCCATGTCTACATTTTCACAGACAAAGTCACGGTGAGTAGTACGTTAGCCAGTGGAAAAGAAGCAGGAGCAGAATTTTATTTAGATAATTTTATTTTTGACTGTATATTTTGTGGCTATAACAGTGAAAAACACCACCACTTTTGTCCACAGGGGCCTACAAAATCAAAAAATTGAAAGTTCCTTGTAGTAGTTTTAATGGTTACCAAATAATTTATCAACCTTTAAGAAATCATTACATGGAGAGCTGACCAGATATTTGTAAAACTTTTTTAATAGTTAATAATGTGTTTCTAAACCATCTCTAAACATTATTTGGATGCTATTATAAAGTTGCTACATTACACTATATGCATACGTACTGTATGTGAACGTGTGAAGTAACATACCTTTATTATTGCTAATTGAACTGCGGAGCCCTACGCGTCCAAAACTGACGCTAAAGGGTGACCTACAGCATCGTAATGTGAAGCGATAGAGTCATGGACCGAGCTGCTGGGTTTGATGAGTTGGGAGTGAGAACATGTTGTCTATAAACATCATGTGGTTGATTATTGTAAAGTTGCAACTGATGTTGATAATACTTTGTAAATAGTTAATATGTACCATGTAGTGCATTATAAACATTATTGGGATGGCCATTATAAAGTTGCAACTGGTGTTTATAAAACCACTATTGCCTCATAAATGGTTTATAAATCATATATAACATTATTTGAATGTTTGTTAACAGTGATATAACTGTTACCTTAAGTTTAACTATCAAGCCATTTATTTAACATGGTTATTATAAAGTGTTACCCATTAACCATTACTGCTTTGAATAATGATCTTGTTTTGCGACAAAACTGTAGCACCAAGCACTAAAGTATTTTTTGTGTCCGCACTTATTTAAAGAAAAATTCCAGCAGTTCCGAGGAACTATAATTAATTTAATTCAACTTAAATGAGCTGAACAGAACAAGTGACTAACTGCGAATTCTTTAGAGTTGATGAATGTGTCTCCCACTGAAGAGAAGCTTTGGACAAACGA
This sequence comes from Lutjanus argentimaculatus, assembly GCA_034769285.1. Classification (NCBI taxonomy): domain Eukaryota; kingdom Metazoa; phylum Chordata; class Actinopteri; order Lutjaniformes; family Lutjanidae; genus Lutjanus; species Lutjanus argentimaculatus. The sequence goes on along the minus strand of JAWZSL010000009.1, from coordinate 21,436,763 downwards.
GGGACAGCACATCATCAGTATCCACAGACATACCTCAGATGTCGATGCGAGTGGCTGTAACACAGTCTCTGATTACGCTGCAGCTGTGCGCCATGTGTCCTGCATCTACTGTGGTGAATGAGGCCGTGTGTCTTCATGTGCGAGTGCATTATGTGTCTGCGTGCTCCTGTCTCTCTGTAAATGCCTGTGGGTGAGTGTGTGCTTGAATGTTTTATTATCATAGATGTTTTATATTTTAGTTTTATACTTTAAGAAGTATTTATTGATTTTTCTCTGTCGCTGTGTTTAAGCCCCCTGTGTTGTAAAGACGGGAAAATAAAAACAGATACATTTGTAAGCAGTCGCACATTTCTCCCCATTTTTATTTCATCTGTCAATTTGCCAATAATATCTTATTCCTACCAGTTGGATGTGTGCAACAGCAAGCAGGCAATACTACCTGTTAACATGGCATAATTAGGCATTCTTACAGTTGTTGACACAGGTAAGAACATTTCTAAGCAGCAAAACCTTTTTATAAATGATCTAAAGTGTGTTTTTGTAGCCAGGACGATGGCACACTCATGTCATACTGACTTACTGTCTTTCCATGTGCATCTACAGGTGACTCATGGCTCTTTTTATAGTGGCTGAACAAGAGCACCGCTCATTCACACAAACAGAGACGTGGAAAAAAGCATGCAAATATCTGAACTTAAACAGAAGGAGCACTATTATACTGTGATAATGAGAATTCTGGGGTAAAGCAGGTCTCAGGCCACAATTGGCTTCCTCATCTTGCCATTCTCTCACTCTGTCTCCCCCACTCACACTCCCCCGCCTATCTTTCAAACCCCCCTTTTTTTTTATTTATTTTTTTTTTTATCCTTCATTGGTTCTGTACATACATAGCTGTTGTATAGCCAGTCAGGATGTCGTACATTTTAATGATTTCGAGCAGAACTGCATGTCCTTGTTAGCTTGGTTTTCCTCATTTGCCATGTCACACTCAAAAATACCCTTCTTTTATGTGCAAACACACATGTGTGCACCCACTCACACATCTACACGCATTTATATCCTTTGACAAACACACACACACTCGCACAAAACGGCACAGTCATTAAAAATGAAACCACAGGCTTTTTGAAAACTCCCAGGACTGAGGGAAAAGTCAGCGGCGCAGCGGTGAAAAGAGTCCCCCTGGAAACAATGAGGAGAATGATCATTTGTTGTTCTTGAAAACCCGGTGAGGTTTCACAGAGGTTAAGCTTCCCTTTGATGTGTTTTTAACTCGTTTCAGCTCTGTGGAGGGATTAGTCAGCCTCTCACACACACAAACACAAATGCACACATTCGCGCACACACAAGCACATACAGGCTCTTAATTTCCACACCATGAGCTCTTCTCTCACAAAGGCAGAAAAGCACAGAACAGGCTCCTTCCTAACCTAATTTCATCAAATGAGAGTGGGTGGTACTTCACTGCTGTATGTGTGGTCCCTTGGAAATCTGTGGTAAACCAGCAAAATATTGCAAGTCAGTATTTTCTTTTTATTCCAAATTAGCGTCAGGCTGTTTGTGAACAGTGTGGGCCCTCAACCACGAGAGACGGAGAAAGAGAGACAGAGTAGCTGTTGATCATCACAGCACTCATTACAGTGTTTACGAGGAATTATTTGATCCCTATTTCAAGATACAAATGATTGGGGTGCTTGTGCCCTTGATGTGTGTTTGTGTGTGTGTGTGTGTGTGTGTGTGTGTGTGTGTGTGTGTGTGTGTGTGTGTGTGTGTGTGTTTGTTATCAGCTCCAGTTTGGGCTTTCCTGTAGGTCTGTGTGTGGTTGCCCATGCTAATAATCACACAAAAAGCCTGCGTTCATAGGCAATGTCGTCAGTAGCTCTGCAACAAATAGTGTTTGCAAATGATTCTTAGTGTTTGTTTTGACCAACTTGGAGTACCAGATGGATTGAGATACCCCGTACCTCGGCAATTCATAAAGGCAATTCGTAATGACGATAGTAATAATAATAAAACTTTTATTTCATGTTTATTTGTCATATCACATCTCAGCTCACTATAACAGGGTTCACACAAAGCCTTTAAAGTTTGGAAAATGTTTATTTATTAACTGTTATGTTTTCAAGGTTATACTCATTGAAAAATAATCTGGTGCTTCATCTTCACAATCATTCATGGAACCAAAAGTCTTGTCATTTTTTAAATGAAACAATCTTATCTTATCATCATATTTTTTTTTTTTTTTTTTTTTGAGATTATTTTTTGGGCTTTTTGCCTTTATTTGATAGGTGACAACTGAAGATGTGACAGGAAAGAGGGTAGAGAGAGAGAGAAGGGATGACATGCAGCAAATGGGCCGCAGGCAGGAGTCGAACCAAGCCACTGCAGAGGACTGATAGCCTCAGTACATGGGGCACATGAGCTACAGGGGCGCCCCCTAACTATTTTTCATTCATAGCTAGGTAGGTCCTCTGTTCCCAAGTATTAAACAATCCTGATCCAAACGTACAATCGAAGTTAATATGAACAGCTGGTCAAGTAAACAAAGCGACAATACACTGATTGGTGTGGGTATAAAGAAATTTGCAATTGCATTTACAGTAATAACTTAGATGTGATGATTTAGGAAGCTTGAAAATGTTTGAAACATGCTTGAATTTTACTCAGAAAAAGCTGCACGAATCCTGCTATTTGCTGTAAGGTTCGCACAGACACTCAAATGGAGCAAACTGACCACCAGGGACAAGATCAATAACATCATAGATTAACACTACAAATGAAAAATTAACATAGCTAACATTAGCTTGCTAACTACATTTTCGCCTACAGTATGTGCAGCTTATCTATAATATGTAACATTTCCACATTAAAATGTCTAAAAATGCTGTACATGTTATATTTTACGAAGTTGTGTACTTTAATTATCCAAATGTTTTATACATCAGCGAATGAGTAACGAAGGCAGCAAATATCATTAAACTAAACATGAATAAAACTTTACCTCATCCATGAACATGATTTCTGCCTGAGTCGTGTCAGGTAGACTTTCGTAAGTCATGATGATTGTTTAAAAGTGAAGATAACTCCCATGATCCCACTGATTTTTTAAATTCTACGCACTTGCAGAGGTTAAAAGCGGAGATCTCCCTGTTTTTCAGGAGGCATAGCAGCACTTCATCTTGTAACTGTTGTCTTTTTTGATTTTGGTAGAAAGAGTAGGGCCAGTGATTGTTGTTGGAAGCGTTAGCTCTTGTCCTGGTTTTTGCTCCATCATCATCGCGTCACGGTCAAAACAGAGGTGATGCTCATTTTACTTCCAGGCAGCTGGCAACTTGTAGCCGCTCACGTTTTTCCCCCCTCCCCAACATTCAATCCCCACATTCAGAGCTGACTAGATGTAGCAAAGGTATAAATGGCAAATGTAGAGAAATAAAAAGTAGATTGCTGGCTCAAATATATACTCAAGTAAAAAGCAGAAGTACAGTTTTAAAAAGCAACATAAAAATACTACTTTCTTGAAAAAAAAACCAAAACATTTTTATTCATGTCTGTTTCTTCCAACTTGTTACTACCCACCCCTGCAAAATGGTGATAACTGCTGTGGAGGTACTGAACCAACTTGCAGTAGCAACAATAAGTACATGCAGCAGCTTTTCACATTGATTCTACCTTCAATCAGTTAATGTGCAACTGAGAATTATTCCAGGGAAAGAAGGACTTTGCCACAATGATGTTTACTTTAGGAATTTGGTAAATATTTTATGTATGTACTGTATAAAAACTGCCATTTTTAAAGTTGTCATATCTTGACAACCTATATATCCAACACCTGGAACAGCCCTTTTGTCATGTGAAAAATGCTTTAGCTGGGACCAGCCCTAAAATGACTCTTAGTGGGAGAGGCGGTTCTGTCATACCGCAAACACAAAATGACAGAACAGCAACAGAGGGTGAGAAAGAAATAAAACTGACAGGAGTGCTGGCAACGTGTCTCCTGCAAAAGTTAGGTCACTCAAAAAAAAAGGAAAGCGAGAGAAAGGAGACAGTTATTCGCACAATGTTTCACTTTTAAAAAAGTGGGTTTTTGTTATGTGGTTACTTTTTATAGACTATACAGCCACACTATAGCAAAATGCTGACATTCTGTTGGTGCAGGTGAGTTTAGGCTTTAGACTGCAGGCAGCAATTCATTTTCACACTAACAAAATGTCCCTGCAGAAGCTGTCAATTCCCCACCTCCAACCCACACAGATACACTTATTATCTACATTTTGTATTTAATTATGTCAGATATTAAAGAGAGAATCAGTGCCGAATCACATTTTTCATCTGTAAACATATTTATATGGCCTCCTGTGCTTAATTTCACCATTTTCTAGATTGACTCCTTTACTAAAAGGGTAGGAAAATCATTTTTGCACTGCTGTCCATAGACTGAAACTTGCCATTTTGGCCCAATTGCAGTCATTCATCCAGGTATTTTGCCTTGCCTCGCCAGTAGCTTCAGATGTTGTGCAGAAAACTGTTACTGCTTGAAAGCCATGATCACATTCATGTGCATAATATCCACCTATTATAAAGATACAAAGAGCCAGTAATATAAAGTAAGAAGCAGTAGTGTTAGAAAGAAAAAATATCCAGGTAAATAAAAACTTGCATATACAAGGTTTGTATTCAGCAGCTACAATAATGTCATTAGAATAAATCCCAACTTAATATAAAAGTGTACAGTTCATTAAATATGTTTAAACAACCATAGTTTACAGTGTTGTATAATGATTTCATTTGCAGCATGTGTGGCCCTATTGGGAACCCATTGCATTGCCAAAATCATGCTTATGTATATTCCAATAAACACAAGACCACAAACATAAACCTCACAACCGGCCGTAAACTCAGACATCCCAGAGGAGGACTCGAAGCGGCTGTAACCAATACTACTTATTTGACTCCCACGACCATTACTGAGTTGTAAGAAAAATAAAAGTGGAGAGATATTTTCTCCTTGGTAAAAGTAGGTATTAGTCAGTCTTGAGAGTTACTGTGGAGTAATTGTCAGTGCTTTTTGTTGTGTAATGGGATGTGGGTACACGGCGTACTGGAGTCCAAGTACAACTCTGATTGGCAGCAAAATGAGAACACAATGCCTCTGCGTTTGCTTCTCTGGCTGTTTAGCTGGCTGACTGATCGGATCTCTCTTCGTACGTAATTGGCAGGATAGTTATTTTCTCTGTACCTAGTTATCTAGTTATTTAGTGTCTTTTTATATACTTGCAGTGTCCAATACTGTGTTTGGCATCTTTTTGTCATTTTGTTGAGTTTGCTGAGTGAAAGTAGGGGTAGACAGTGGTGGAATTCATGACAGGAGAGAAGGACGAACAGGAAAAATAATCCTGGAAGGGAGTTAAAGATAAAAAAAAAGCAGGGACTACAATACCCAGAGGCACTTGAACTGATAGATGAACAGCATGATAAGCTAGTCTGAAGCTAATAATGTGTGATACTCTGATCCCTGTAGGACAGTTGGACTGCAGGGTTGGATAAGTAATACTCAGGACTGAGGGAGTTTCACTGTTGTCGATAAAGGAGCATGAACCCAGATTCTGTGGCTGACATTTTGAACAATGCATAAAGTTTCTGCCCAGTTGGTCAACAAACTTGTAAAGTGATGAGTAAAAACTCAGTCATTTGTCCTTTTTTGCATTTGTGTTAGTGGACAACATGAAATTATCACAAAGGAAAACAAGGACCAAATCTGCAGTAAATAGAGAGTATGCACGTCACTTTACCACCAGAACACGCTCCCTCAGTTGGACTGAGTGGTGAAACATCCTGCAACGTGACTGCCTTTAGAAGGGAAACTGGGAGTAAAACAAACAGTCAAAAGCAGTTGGACTCGACAGTGATCCTTACAACTTACCAAAGAAATAGTGGTTCCATGGACATTGACATGTGGCCAGGAATCAGGTTTCCTCACATTTCAATGCTGGGGAAATACACAAAGCAAAGAAGGTTTACAAAAGCCTGGACTCTTGGTCGTAACATTACTTGAAGGCTGGGTTAAAAAATTAAAGTGACTTGGACACCAAAGGATATTCTTGTTTTATGAGGACAGGTTAGTACAGATATTCCTACGTTATTGGAGAGACAAGTTTGTATGCAGCAGCACTGACGCAGTAATGTCTGGAGTGAGCATGAACAATGTGATGCACAATTGTAGAACAAAAGGCTTTTAAATAATAAGCTTAAAAACATGTAAAATAGGTTGTACGTGGTACAAACAAGGGTCCAACTACAAGAAACTGCTCCTCTGAGTGCAATGTTAAACTCTGGGCTGGACAACTTATTGACCATAATGTAAGCACAAATAATGCTGATTGGTCAATATCAGCAGAAGCAAAGCTGTGCCTTAAAAAGAAAAATCCAAAAACACATTCCTCTCCTAATATGAATATCTTTGATTGTTACTTTTAGATGTTCCTGTGCTCTGAGTGGAAATTGAAAATTGTACATTTCTTTCTTTCTATTCACTCTCACTGCCTGGAGAAAGAGGTCTTAAAATCATACATTTATCACATAAATGGACAGGATCATAAATGCATTGCCATGCAATCGAAATGAAAGTAAAGAAGGAAAGCTACCCCTTTTCTAGGGCACATAAGTGAATCATAAAGATGATCAAGAATATTTGGACTACAATATAGTTGGATACCCTGATAGCCAGGAAGCCTTCATATTTAAATAGTAAGAAAACCATGAATACAACATTTATTATTATTTAAAGACAGATATAATCAGCAACTTTCAATTGGAAATGTCAATTGTCTTGCTCAGGATAAAGGCATCTTACATCACAAATATTGTGCGTGTTAATGCTGTAAAAGTCCAGTGTTTAACATTTACGAGGATTTAGAATATGCAGAAATGGAATATAATATTTGTAAGTAGAGCTCAACCAATATGAGAATTTTGGGGCCGGTGCTAATAGGGCGTAAAAAATAAATATGGATATACTGGCAAATATCCTTTATTCATACATTAAAATTCAAAATGACATCATGGCGATATAACAGTAAACCTTAACTTGCATTTTTAAAATAATTATATATAACTATAAATTTAAAAGAAAACACAAACAGAACAACTTGAATTAAGAAAAATGATAATGTCAATAAAATTTTTAAAAATGCTGTTTTTTCAGCAAGTTACCGCTAGATGACACACTGGTCCTTTAACATGGAATATGGCAGCATACAGAGAACACATGACAGAGTTTTGTGTCTATGTTCTCATTTCTTAATGGGTAAGTTCACCATCAGGTTGATTTCTCAAAAAGTTGGTCTATTCCCTCAAGGAGTAAAGGTGGAGGTAAGAGGAAATGAGTGAAAAAATGGTCCAGTTGAAGACAGTATAGGAAACCTAGAGGGAAAAAGAGATTACGAGACAATTTGAGGGAGAGGAAAAGAGTTGAGGACTACAGGGAAAGAGGAAAGGAAGTAGTGAAAGAGGGATGCATGGGGGAAGAGACTGAAAGACCTTTGCTGGGGATTTAGGGAATAAGTTTGGGAATGAAGGGGGAAAAGCAAAGTGAGAGATGGATGCAGAGGGAGGCCGACAAAGGAATGAAGGGAAGGAGGTGCAGTGTGTGATTTAGAGAGCGGAGAGGTTAGGATGGGAAACGGAAGAGAGAAAAGAAGAGGAAGAGAGTAATGGGACATTTAGGGAAAGGTGGTGAGACGGAAAGAAAAGTGAAAGGTGAGAGAAGCATGTGACGGGTGGAATGAGAGATGGAGGAACGAAGGAGACACTGGGGAAAGATGGGGAAAGAGCAGAATGAGAGAAAGAAAGAATGAGAGAGTAGTGGGAGATTTAGGGTATATATGGAAGAGAGAGTGCCAAAGAAGAGCATATTGTCCTTATCGGCCTGCTCCAGAAAGCCTGCTCCCTAATGGGGCCGGTGTGAAGGGGAAATGAGGACTAGGCCTGATGCTACCTGATTAGCCATCGACTCAAACACACATCAAAGGCTGGGAGGGAGGAGGAAGGAGTGCAAGGTGTGTGTATGTGTGTGTATGTGTGTATGGTTGTGGGCTGAAGGTGAGTCACCATCACCTCATTCAGCGGGACCACGAATGAAAATCACTCTCACTTTCCCCGCACACACACACGCAGACACATGGCCATTTTCTTCAACCTTGAAAGGGAAAGCTGCTCTGAATAAGGAGATCCTCTGAATGGGGGTACGGAGGAGAAGGAGGGGGAGAGGGGAAGGAGGGGTAAATAGACAAAAAGGCGACGGGAGGCGTGGATATGGTGGAGAAAGGGAGGGAGCAGGGAGGAAGAGGAGAAGGGGAGGGAGACATCAAAAAGAGTCATCATGCTCCATATTAGCGAAATAATGAAATTTGCCTTTTAGCTAATGACATCTCGGGACAGCTCTGTTAGTTTTCACATAAATTACAGCCGGCCGGACCACATCTCTCACCCGCTACCTCGGCACAAAGCCATCCCCACAGGCACACACACACACACACACACAGACACTCTGAGAAATACAGGTGCTGACTAGAACCATAAAGGGTTCCCTGGCTTGTACCATACAACCTTTTATACCTGGTAGAGCCTTTTACAAAAGTTCTACCTAGAACCCGACAAAAAGGGTTATACCTAGAAACATCTGTGAAAGGTTTCACCCACAACCCCTATGAGGGGTTCTACAGAGAACCCCTGTATGGTGTAATGGTTCCACCCACAATCCTGTCTTGGGGTTCTATCCAGAACCTTTTCACCCTCTAAAGGTGCTAACAAGAACCCATCCAGGGGGACATACTGAAAATCCTTTTTATATTACAAGTGTTTCATCTAGATAACAACCCAGTGGTTCCACTGAGAACCCTTTTATATTGCAAGGGTTTTATCTAAAATTCACCCAGGGGGTTCTACAAGGAACCCTTTTATATTACAATACAAAGAGTCCTTGACAAACGCTCTAAGGGTGCTAACAAGAACCCATCCAGGGGAATCTACTAAGAGCCTTTTTATATTGTGTTTTCATCTAGAACCCACCCTAGATGGTTCTACCAGAAACCCTTTTATATTCCAAGAGTTTTATCAAGAGCCCATTAAGGGGACTCTACCTAGAACCCTTTTATATCCCGAGAGTTTTATCTAGAAACCATTAAGGGGGTTCTACTAAGAACACTTTTAAATTTCAAGGATTTTTATCCAGAACACACAAGGGGGTTCTACCAAGACCCCTTTTACATCCCAGTGTTTTATCTAGAACACACCCAGGGGGTTCTACTGTGAGCCCTGTTATAATCCAGGAAAGACTTCCTCATGGATTTTAACAATCCTTCTTCCAAAAAGGATTCTTTGGCTGAAAAGGGAGACTAATAGACCTCCGAAGGACCCTTGATAAACCCTTTCTTTAAAAAAGGGTCCTTCACAAGCAAATGGTTAAGTAGAACCTCAGCTCTTCAGGAAGAACCCTTTTGGAACCCTTATTTCCAAGAGTGTACCTACACGTGGACGTGGGGAAAACACACACATTCAGAGCGATCAGTGGTGCAGCGGCGACCGGTCGGTGTCCCTGTTTGAAATTCAACACTCTCAGAGACCTATATCCCTTTTCTATTCCACCCCTGAATTCATTACTGTCACACACACTCACACACCTATAATCATATTCATCACACTCGCTGGAGCCTCCCCTACCTCACCACCTAAATTTCTGTCCAAGGGAGCCCCAATATGGCTGCTGATGACCTTCATTAGTCTCCCCCTTTCTTTCTCTTCCACACTCTACCTACTGTATTTCATCTCTCTCACACTGTGCATGTTCACAGATGTGCCCTCTCTTTGTTTTTCGTTCTCTTTCTCTTATTTTCCTCTCTGTCACACTCATTCAAACACTTTGTTTCATGTCTCTCTTTCCCTCACATATTCTTTCATGCACTGTTTCCTTCTGTTTCTCTTTTTTATCTGTCACTCTTCTCATTACTCCCTCTCTCTGTTTCATTAGCATACAGAGTAAGAAGATGGCGCTGGGGGTAATCTGCGCGAGTCGGCGGTGACAAAATGGAGGGCGTCATCAGAGGTCGCGGCGCTGTCATCAACCGCCAAACCGCCGCTGATGTCTGCCTGTCACACGCTCACGCTCATGCATGCATCACACACATTTGCAGTGCACAGGGGGAGAAAGAAGGAAACATGTATCCATAATCAGGTGTGACACATCACAGCGTAAGTGCTGCAATCTCACCTGACAGCCACGTACACACGAACACACATACAATGTTTGCGTTGTGGACCACCGCGACAGAAACAGACATTGACAGGTATCTCAGTATATTCTGAGATGCACATAACAGTGGCTTTAATGAATACAGCTGGTTTGTTGTTGTTTGGGCTTTTTTTCTGGTTGTTGAATTTATCAGGATGTAGATGTGGGAGCTGTGTACAGGGAGATGGACTGTGATTTCTTTTAAGCCCGGGAGTCATTTTCTGTTTTCAAGTCCTTTCACTGATAATCAGTTCAATAGACTGACGGCCAAGAAAATGCCTTGAATCAGTCTAGTTTACATAGTTAACAGAGAGATTTTTACAACAAGTATTTTGTAATCGACAACCTACTGTACATCTGAGAAACTCTCCTCAAAATCATTAGCCTTTAACAGGTTAGCGTTACTGCTGACATGACCATTGAAAATTGAACCAGTAATGGTGCACAGGTTAGCTAAACATACTGAGCAAAGGAGATCTTGTGATGTACACTTTTATGTTATCTCCTAACAGCTTCCCACATCATATCACTTTCAGTAACCACTTTTAAAGTATGTGCTTTTGTGTAAAATGTATTCAATCTGGAGACCTCTTTGCACTGCCATGCCATGTTATTGCTGCAGCATATTGCTGCACAAAAATGATTAAGCAGTGCACCACATTTAGTTTAGCAACACTTCAACATTAGATTTTAAGCAGAATAGTTCACAGTTAACACATTTCCAATTTTACAGTGCAAAGCTATACATACTTTACTTTTTAATTGATCAAAGGCTGATTAGAGTAAGTGAAGAAGTAGCTACATTCACCCTGACCTTCACAGAAACTGATTTTCATTTACAAATCCGCTCATGTTTTTTAGTTTTTCTTTCCAGCCAAGAGAGAACTGCTATCTAGCATGACAGTGCAGCAGAATTAAAATCATGGGTGTGTGTTGATCAGGTCGATGGCCTCCTACCCTGTTGTTGAATAGGAATCATTATATCTGGGCTTGCTTGACAAGCAACAAAGTATATCGCGTTAGGCTTAGAGAATTAGGAGGGAGATGTTAGTGTATAAAGAGGATGGAAAAGAGGAAAGAGACCCTGCAAAAGAAAGAAAAAATGGTTATAAGGAGTGGTAGCCAAGGAAAGAGCGAGAAATAGGAAACGAGAGGACAAACAGAGAGTGAAGGATGAATTCCCAGGAGGCAGTGTTAAGTTGTATTGGTGTGTGAGCTTGTCACTAATAGTGTCCCTGCCATGGTTATGAGAGCTGGAAATACTTTGGTGCTAATAGACAGATTATGGAAAGAAACGAAGCATGTCCTGAAATCCTCTTAGCAAGACTTCACCTTTTTATTTATTTATTTCCTGCCATATTCCTTTCTTTCTTCCCCTCTTCCTCTCTCTACCTCAGTGGCCTTGGCATTGTCTCGTTGAACGTGTTTCATGTTTTGTCTGACGCTTGGCGGGTAGTGTTGTCTCTCTCCCTCTCTATCTTTTTCTGTCTCACACGTTTTCAAAAGGCACTTTATTTATTGTCCCGGGGGAGCACTACATTATGCATTAACCTGTTCAATTATGCATTCATTTATGCAGCCGTTGCCTTATGTAAATGCACTTTATGATTAAACAAATTGTTTCGCTGTTTGGCCGTGTGTTCCCCACATTGAGTGTTTGCCAGTGACATCATGCAGCAGTAGCAAGAGACTCCATGCCTGTAGTGTGTGCGTGAGCGTGTGAGTCCTATTTGTGCCCCATTAAAGTGGTGAAGGGGCCACAGAGATTGCAAGAAGACTCTGTGGGCTTCACACACTGAACAAGGGAAAGGCAAGGGTTTGCTCAGCTGCTATGTTTGGTACCCTCTAACACAGAAGGCCACTAAAGAGGCTGACTGAACGAAAAGGTACATTTTGGTTGCTGCACAGTCGTAGTAGTAGTAAGATAGTTTTGGTTTTCCACACTTCCACTTTGTTAAAACCAAAGCAATGAAGTATTGTAATCCATTAAGCAGTTGTGTGAATAGAATCTAGAATTACGGCTTCATGGTTGTATGCCTCCGCCAGCCAGACAAGTTGTGTAAATAGTCAAGACTGTGAATGAATTTAATAAAAGGTATGAAGTCTATTTTTTGTCACCATATTGACATGTGTGATTCCAGTGAATAATTTCCAGTGCAAGACATGCTGTCTTCACTTAGAGACTATTTTCACAGAGAAGCACAGAGGACTGATAGAGAGCTGAACATTATGATGTCACAATGAAGATGACCCTTGACCTTTTATACATGAAACGTAATCACTTCATCATTTTGTCCTATTAGACACTTGTGTGAAATTTTGCCATAATTAATTCATATTAATTCTTCAGTTAAGGGCAAAAATATGTTTGGTGAGGTCACAGTGACCTTTGACCTTTGACTCCCCAAATCTAATCTGTTCATTCTTGAGTCCAAGTGGATGTTTGTGAAATTCCCCCGCAGGCACTCAAGAATGGGACACATGTGAGGTCAAAGTGACCTTGAACTTGGACCTTTGACCACCAGAATCTAATAGATTCATTCTTGAGTCTAAGCTGGCATTTGTACTAAATTTGAAGAAATTTCCACCAGTCATTCCTGAGATATTGCGTTCATGAGAATGGGACAGGTGTGAGTTTACGGTGACTTTGAGTTTTGACATTTGACCACCAAAATTTAATCAATTCATCCTTCAGTCCAAGTGGACATGTGTACCAAGTTTGAAGAAATTTTGTCAAAGTATTCTTAAGACATTGCGTTCACGAAATGGGACAGTTGTATGGAAAGGCATAAAAACTATTACCAGACCTTGCTTAATAAATATTTTAGTAAAGTAGGAATGTAAAGAAGTTTCCATCAAACTGCTTTTGAGTTAAAGTACTCAACAATTACGTATCAATAAAATGACCAGTTTCACCTTAAACTCCACAGTTTTTGAAATGACGCCAAGTACCCCTTGACCAGTGCAAAACATTTTTAATGGAAAATAAAATGCCCGTATAAAGAGGCAATACAGTGCTGCACCAGCAGTGTCAGCTCCTTGAGGTAAATCCCATTAAAACATGTTCTCCCTGAAACTGACAGCATTGTGTTGGCTATATTTTACTTCCTTTTTCACTTCTTTCAGTTGTATTACTGCAGCGTTTAAACCACAAATCAACCACCAAATGATTTTTATCTGTCACTGAATACAGAAACTGGCTTCCCACTTGCAGTGAATGTGATTGCATTTGTTGTTTTACGTCTGTGTGGTTTTATGGCAGTTAAAGATTGTTTTGAACATTGAATATAAAATGTGGTTTAATCAAACTTACATTTACATCTTTATTGAACTTATTATACTATAATTAGGATTTATGCATGATTGATGTTTTTTTAAATGCACTTTTTTTTTTTTTTAATTTCACGTAACCCCTGCTTTGCTCCAAAGTACCCCAAGGGGTACTGGTACCCCCATTTATGAAACACTGATCTACCAGGAGACCCCAAACTCACTTTTTAATCAGACTTTTTTCTTGCGTTGGGAGTTCCACCTTGGATGTTCCCTCTCTCTGATGGCTCTTTGATTGAATCTCACCTTATTTCAACAGAAGAACCAATATGTCTGAAAGAGATTTCTAAGAAATATATAACACATCAAGTAAGCAAGGTGTGTTCTTGTAGGTGCCCATAATAACTAGATAACAGCAAAAAACATATTTCTTACACACTATTTCGTGATTTGTTGCAAATTTGAGAAAATGTGAAGTAGGTGAAATGTACGATCATGTCTATGAAATCCTTCATGCTTTGCCACAACAAATAACCCAGCAGCAATGTCACGAAGAACAGACGGCAGAGACTTTCAAATCCACCGTTGTCACACTTTGAATCAGTTACTGTAAAGTGATAGTATTAGTGAGAAGAGGATGTTAATCTTTCAAAAACACAGACCTTGATCCCGAGGCACGAGAAAATGAACAGTCAGTTTGTAGTGCCATCAACATTTATTCTGGATCATTTATGTCTGTTGCTTTCTGTAATTACAGGCATACCTTGACTAACTTTTCCAGCACAAAACACATAAAAACAGATCTGCGTTGCTTTGCAGAACTTTGCGAAAGTGTCAGAAGTTTTACTTTTCTTGGCTTCATTTTTGTTAGAAAGCAAACAGTGAAATCACTATGGGTACCTCAGCCAGCCAATATTTGTGCTTTCATGAGATCAACTCAGTGGATGTGCTCCAACAATGAAGTTGTTATACCACTGCGATATCACTGTGTCAAAAACATGCACTCATATAACAACCGCTAATTTAAAACAAATACCCTTAATAGGGAGTGTTAAAATGTCAGCCGAGGCCTTGGAAGTCTCCTATTGACTAAAGACTAAGAGAGTTGTACCAGACATCTTAATCACAGCTATATATAGCCTTTCTCCTATCTGACAAGAGAAATGAGCAGCCATTTAAGACAGATGAACTGTGTCTGGATGGCGGCTGGACTTATCTAAACCGCAGCCACACCTTTGATCTACTCCAGAATCTTCCATTGGTTTCCATCTGATACAGGCTATCTGATTTACCCACGCCACCGAGGAATGAGAAATTTTAGAGGAGAAAAGATGAATGGAATATGCATTAAGACACCTCCACTACACAGTCACTCTATTTTTCCGCCTCGCTTTCCCCCCTTTTTTCTCTTCGTATGCAGCCATTCCTCAATCATGCGGTTGTAACACTGTGACTGTACCCCCCTCCACCACCACCACCACCACCACCACCACCGTCTTCCTCTATCTCTCTCCTCCCTCCGCACCACGCTCTCGCTCCATCTCTCCGTCTCTGCCCGGGTGTGAGTGAGTGATGGAGTTTTAGTGGACCCTGCGAGCGGTCCTGTGGTTTTTCAGTGCCACACATCAGAGGCAGAGCATTAGCCCTCTGCATGCTTCAGGAGTTTGGCTTGGCAGAGCACCAGGCCCTAACTACCTCCTTTCCAGCACTCGCTGCTGCCAGCGCAGGGCCAGACAAACTACCTGAGCCCCAGTCGCAATATACATGAAATTATGCCGATGTCCCACTGTTTATATTTATATTCATTAACCTTTATAAGGACGTATGTGTGTTTTTATTACATTAATTTTCTGAGTGTACCCTGACACAGAATGAGTTAAAGCAAGTTTATATTGGCTGTTTTGAAGGAAAGTGGGTCCCTATCTGCATAATATACAGTAAATCTTCATTATCCAAACCTCAGAATGACTCTACAGACTGAATGGTTGAAGGAACAAGCGTAATGAAGAGAATATGCACAGCAATGCAAAGTTATAGTCTGATAATTTTCTACATTAATAATAAAGCTACCTGGGACATCTTAGAGCCATAAAATGATGTGAGCTTTACAAGAAACCTAATCCTGGTGGAGATACTGGACCGAAGGAAGCATGAGAAGTGCACTCTCAGAAAAAAAGGGTTCTAAAAGAGTTCTTCTTGAGGTTTTACTCAGAAACATTTGTTTCTGAAAAACCCTTTTTTTGAAGAAAGGGTTTGTTGAGGGTTCTTTGTAAGACTAAGGGCCCTATCTTACGCTGATCTAAAGTGCAGGTGGAAAGCGCAAGTTGCCATGGATTTAATTTATTGAAAGGGTGTCCAGATCCACCTTTGTCCACTTGGCCAGGGGCACAGGGGTATCCTGTCCTGTCCCGCCCCTTGTGCTAGCAACGCACAGTGGGATACACCTATCAGCTGCGCCCAAATGCCTTGATTAATTCACAAGCGGGTTTAGGCCGAGCATGCAATAAACCAATCAGAAAGTCGGCTCTCATCACCTTTAAGAGGCAGGTGCGCCAGGGGTGCAAGCGGTGGCAGCATGACGGTGGCCTTGTTTTTCTGGATCCCAGTAAACATGCAGACGCAAACACTACAGCTGCTCCAGCTGTCATGCTGACTCATCTGATAAAGAAGATCTGACAGCTGTGATCCCGTCCCATGGGCACTTTGCAGGTCTGTTGAGATTTATTAGGCTTTATAATTATAATAATGATTCCTGAGTCCTTATTAGTGAGAATAATTTTAAACACACACATGCCCACGCTGTTTAACATTAATGAAATGTG
Source organism: Lutjanus argentimaculatus (assembly GCA_034769285.1). Lineage (NCBI taxonomy): Eukaryota > Metazoa > Chordata > Actinopteri > Lutjaniformes > Lutjanidae > Lutjanus > Lutjanus argentimaculatus. The sequence goes on along the minus strand of JAWZSL010000009.1, from coordinate 21,420,386 downwards.
TTTTTTGATTGTGAAGATGTGTGTGCATGCTTCAGGATTCTGGGTGGAACCATTACATCTCTCATAGGGGGTCCTGGGTGAAACCTGTCCCAGATGATTCTAGGTATAAACCTTTATACTGGGTTCTAGGTAGAACTTTCTAAAAGGGATCCAAGTGGAACCTTTATAAAAGATCCTACTAGAAACCAAATAGCTTCTCATATTCTCCTCCTTTGTGGGTTTAGTTAACACCTTTATTTCTCAGAGTGTGGTTGGAAACATTAAATCAGAGAAGGATTCTCTGTAGAACCTCTCATAAGGGGTTCTGGAGGAACCTTTCGCAGATGGTTCTGGGTACCCTTTATGTTGAGTTCTAGGTAGAACTGGTCCAGGTGAAACTTTTATGATAGATTCTAGCAGGAACCAAAAAAGGTTTGTCCTATGGGGACAAGCTGAAGAACCCTATATACTTCAAGTTAGCACTTTATTTCTAAGAGTGTACAGAGAAAGGATAACACCAGTGTTGGTGTGTGATTCATGTAGTGTTACATATGTATACGCTGGTGCACAGTATATTATGTGTGTGTCTGTAAGAGAGAAAACCTTTTCCAACCGCCTGCGGCTTCTTGTGCAGCACTTGCAATTTCATGTACAGTAACTGTAATTAAAGACAGATGAACTTTGGTAATCTCGGTTTAAAACACTGCAGGGTCATGATAGCACGCGAGTGTTGGATAGAATCAAACATAAACATCCATTTATTATTTACCCCCTATTAGAGAGTATACTGTACATGGTCAAAACTGCAGCACTGACACTTCTGACATTCCCTCTGGTTGCAGATATTTCTAAAGCCGCTGTTATCATATGGGTTTTTATAGAGCAGGGTTTTGGACAAGACAACATTTATTCTCACTCTAGGACACTGGGTCATTGAAACACACTAGAAGCCGTCTCATTTGGGGAGCCACACGAAACGAGCCCCTGACATTTTTTTTTGTCCTGAGACATATGTTAAACAACAGCTTTATTGTGACTGGCGGCCTGATGGAAGTAGGAGGGCGTCAAGAGTCACTACGGTAGACAGATAGCCTCAGGCTGTGCCACACACCGCCTGCACTGTCTCCCTCTTTCTCTGTATGAGTGTGTGTCCATGTGTGATTCTGCAGATGCACATCACATACATGTATCGATACAAAACACATCTTTAAAGCCTGCATTTTAATTATGCTGCTTTATTAAATAGTAATCACTGAAATGCTACATTGGCATAATTTATTACATTTCTAATGAAGGACAGGGGAAATGTGCACACTCCACACATCATGTTCCAGCTAATTCCTGGACATTACATTTGGCTAATACACATCTGAAACAGCTCTCTGGTGGTGTTGCAACAGAATAATTTATCAAAACAAATGCTCTATTTTATGCTGCCCCTCAATTGAATGTGACCAGCACTAAAAGATGCAATACTTAGGCATGCAATATGCATGAAATTATGCTAATGCACAACACTTGCATTCATTTATATCTACATATGGACACATGTAATTTTATGACTTAGATCTGGTAAGTGTAGGCTTTTGTGGGCACATTGAGTGATTCACAATATATGAGATATATATGAGAGCAGACTCAGCACCAGCATCTTCCTGATTACACTTTATTGGTAAGACTAAAAAGGTATTAAAATGGAAGACTAGTATAAAAGTAACACATACACACACTGTAGAAAAAACAATTTTTTTAACTTAAAAAAATTAGCATCCACACTGCACTTAAAGTTTTACCTCTCACACAATGCCTGCTGCGAAGTCTGATAATATGCTGATCATGTGTCTTTAAAAACGTAATTTAATGAGCTGATTCAGCTCAGTACAGTAATTCATTCAACTCATTGTTTCAAGTCAAAAGACTTGAAGTTAGAAGAACTTATGTTTTTAAGTTCTGAAGTGTTCTGAAAATAAATACAAGCATTTTTTATGTGTCATAAACTTGAATAAATGAAACTTGTATATTTATGTTAAGTTAACAAGAAACGATTAGTTGATTCCACTAAATTCCTGTATGATTTTTTACAGTGCATTAAATTTGCTGAAATGTCTACATGAGTTGGGTAGAAGGATAGAAGGATAATAATTAAAATGTGCAACAATCTGCCAACATACTTCTAATTCTGTTTATTTTTTGCTGCTGAGTGATAAAAGAACCCCTTAAACTAGAACATGAACTTCACGAGGAGATTTTGAATGTTTCTGCCTGATTGTTTTGTAGTTTGAATCAATTAAGTATTCAAGATGCAATTTTTCATGTGTAGTGTTCTTAATATTTTATGATCTCAATCACCTCCAGCAAGATTTTTTGGCAATGAAGCACAAGGTAATTTAAATATTTATATTCATGCATTTGAATCAATTCATTTAAATTGATGCATCTCATTTTATAATAACAAAAATCTATTTATGAACAGTAGCATTGACTATTTCCTTGGGAAAGTTGAATCAATATTAAGTCAGAAGCTATATGCTATTAAACGCAGCCTAAATGGATGTTTAGGGGTACTCACACTCTCCCCATACACACATATGCATATTACAAACATTCAGTATGCTGGTGACACCCCAGTAGTCACATGCTTGGCTATATATCTATGATAATGGTTACTATGCTGATGATCAGAGCTATTTACTTTAAATGGGTCATTATCAGTGGAAGACTCTACCTTGTGATGGTGATGAGGGCTTTGACAGATATATTGCCAGGCGGGAATAGGTGGTGATGATGAGCCACAGAAGTGTGCTACTATTCCGTGCTTTCATTCTCTCCTTGTGTCTCTCCACCTCATCGTCGCCTCACCTCTTTGTCCTTTGGTTCAATTTACGAATCACAAGTCAGGAGCAGTCAAGTGCTGCCATTCCGCCGCACAACGGCGTGTCTCGGAATACTAAAAGAAGACAGTGGAAATGTATTAGTTACACAAAGTCTGCGCTGTGTTTTTATTGAATTATGAAGAATTTATGATAGCAATTTGATCTGGTGTATCACTTTCAGCTCAGCTCTTGTTCTGCATGTTTAAGATATAGTGCAGCACTTGAGTATCTGTCTCTTTGGGGAGTTGGCAGGGAGCAAAGCATGCTGTGTGATGCTCCGCTCATCCTAATCACAGCTTTGACTCTTCAAAGAAAATATGATGACTCAAATTCATATTTGACACGGTAATAATAAAACTACTTAAAACTATAAAGTCTCTCCCAATTCCCCCATTTTCATAAGCTCATGTTTATCTCCCCGTTTTAATTAGTAAGTGGCATTAATTTCTGCTGTTGCTTTTATCACCAATCATTTACAAGCACAAGGATGATCATGTTAATATTACCGAATTATGGAATACATTCCCTAGGTTAATTAGGTTGTTCTTTTTAATTAGAATGTAATTGTGAGAACTGGTGTCTTTTCAAGGGAAATGCAGGCCATCAGACAGTACAGGCGCTGCAGCTTCAATGAGGCTGAGACTGTAGGCAACAGTGCCCTCTAGATGTCAAAAAGGGGGCTGCATTATTGTTTCTGTGTGCTGAAACTGGCCTTTTTTAGTCTTAGTGAGGCGGTTTGTGTGTGAGTCCACACTTTATGTGGGTTTCTCTGTTTTCATGCATGTGGCATTTTTACAAAAGTGCGTTATTGCGTGATTGAGGTATGCTCCACTACAGAATGATTCATCAGTGAGTCACAAGTTTACACCAACACTCAGAGGAACATCCAATTTTGAGGCTGTTACTTGGACATACTTATGATGTGTGGTAACAGATTTATATTCTGCTAAAAATTAATGTTTGATGTTTTGGAATGATAATCAAATTTGTATTGAGAGTGAATGAGTTGCAGAGCAGCTTTTCCACTCAGCTTAAAAGACCCAATTTCCATTTTAATTTTGGAATAGTTTGATTATTATGCTGTCTTAAAACTGTTTTAAATTTAAAACTGGATTTGCATGATATAAGTTGCTTTTTGAATCCACATGCGTGTGTGCATGTGTGAGAGAAGCAGGGAACAGCAAGATGATCTCTCTGAGCCTCACAGGGGCACAGGGATTGTTCATTGTTCATTGTGTGTTGTGGGTCGTATTAGATTTTGGAAGTTTTATGGATAGTTTAGCATTAAAACTTTGAGGTTTGAGGATTAAAATTTAACTTGTGATTAAGTTTAGGCAGGGCTGTAGCTACAACTGAGAACACTAAGGTCTTGTCATCAATAGTATTTCTGGGAATTTGTTGGGTTTAATGACACGAGGAGGAGTTTACATTCTATGATTACACTCTATTACACATTTTGTTTTTTAAGGTTGATCATTAAGTGCAAAGTGTAAAAAATTGCAGAGCAGCCATTAATTCCACACCAGCAGTCCTCTGGAAAAAAAAAAACTTCTCTACCTATAATGCAAAATATTGTCAGTCAGCAGCTTCAGTACAAAATAATCTAACATTGGTAGAACCCTGTTTCCAAGACACCATCAAAACTCATTCTATTTGTAAATGGTTGTAAGGCAGGGGATAACTTAGTTGGTGCTGTGTGCTGATGCCAGAATTACTACACAGGAGTGGAAATATCTGGAAAATTAGAAGAATTTCTAGATCTCAACAAGTTCTTTGAATGTACATACATATACGTACATCATCTGTTTTGTAAATGGGCAGTTCATTAACATTTTCAGTGTTTAAGTATTTGCACTTCTTATCACTAAAAAAGGGAACATTTGGAGGTGCTGTTATTTGTAAGTTATTATGCAATGGCTGTATGTGGCCCATGAACTAAAATGATTTTGACATCCTTGCTATAGAGTAAATATCTTAAATTGTGATTGTTTGGGGGTCAAAAGCATTGAATTTTTAGTCTCCATCACAGTGTAGAGAAAGCTTTGAGAGAACATTTTGACAACAATGTAGTGAAACAAAATTAGCAAAAATTGAGCCTCATGGTAGTTCAGGCAGGCGCAAAAGTCATTTTATAGTCTCTTCACCATCATGCACGTCCATGACATATCTCTCACAATAAGTGGTCCATAAGCATTTAGCGCTCATTCAGTCTGCACACAACAAGGCCGAGGTCTGCACCCTCGCTGCTACACTGCTGTCTCTTATTGAAAATGTAAACCTCCTCAGCCTCCTCATGTATTAGCACTTAGCACTAGTATGTGAATTTTATGTGGTTTTTAACATGTGTTGATGTTGTGTAGCTCAGGTACAGTCAGGGGGCTTTGTGGCCTAAGCTTGCTTAGGTATCACATAAGCAGATCCAAACCTCTAGACTAAAATGCATATTGATTATCAAACTATGTAAAGTACAACATTAAATAAATAAAAAGAGAAATCTTCTGATTTTCAAAAAAATATATTGAAAATTTATACACAGTTTTGGTGGCAAGTCAAAAATATTTTATGTGGGTAGGATTGTGTTGGGGATCATTGCACTCACTATCGCAGTATTTCTATGACACCGTTTACACCTGGTACTAAAACGGGATCTGTATGCGGATACGTTTCCCTGGACAATATATCAGTATTATTTCAATATTGTGATATGAGACTGTTATGAGATTGTTATATTGTGATGTAATAGCCTAAGAGTTGTCTGCTTTACAGCAGAGTAATTTTCTGAACTTACCAGGCTGTTCTACCTGTCCTATTATTTACCTTTATGCTGTGAGTCCACATGACTGATGATTATTTATGAAAAATTGCATCTTAACATTTTGTGAAAGCACCAATAGTCATCCCTACAATATTGTCTTAATATTGATATCAAGGAATTTATATACTGTAATATTTGATCTTGTCCTTATCATATAGCCCTAGTGTAGACATTATTATGTACCTTTGTCGGTCTGTCTGTCTCTCTATATACCTGTGTGTGTTTGCCTATAACTTACACACATCATCCTACAGCTTAATCATTCTGTGCAGCCCCTCTCCCACCATCACACCCACAAACAGCAAACATCGCAGGCCACAGGTAAACAGCACTATCTCTAGGCCAATCCTTCACATGGGGTAAGGCAATTACAAACTCTGCATGTCACCCCGCCATGCCACCTACATCACACACACACATCTATGCACACACTCTGAGACACACCCCTCAGGTCTCGAACCACCCTGCACACTTTCTCACCATTTCATCTCTCCGCTTCCCTCTCCCTCCCTCTCTGCATGTCATTCTCTGTCACTCGCCTTGTGCAAAATTGCACTGAGGCGAGCTGCCACAGTATTGAGGAATAGTGTCATATACTGGCAATTTCCTCCCTAGGTGTCAGGCATACTTTACCTTAATATGTCTGCAGCGACTCTTAATAAAACAGTCTTGTCTATATACATATCTCTACCGCAGCCCGGCCTGTGCCACACTGCACACGGCACTCAATAGCATGCTGTTAAATATTTACCTCCGCTGAATGTCAATGGAGGAGGAGAGGAGGTGGAGAGGAGGAGAGGAGACAGAGGAGAGAAATGGAAAAATGTGTCCCCGGTTGGTGTTTTAGCTGTCTGGATCTGTTGCAAGGCAATCTGGGGGAAATTCCATATCAGCCAGCGGAATGTTTTAGGATATCGTGACGCCATATCAATGTAGTCTGCTTGCTTGAGTGGGAAAAAAAATATGGCGAGAATTGGAAATTGAAAAATAGTTGGGTATTTGTGACTCAAGACAGGGAAAAGGAAGTATTTGGATGCACAGAAATTTACTGTGCCTGTCTGCCTTGTGTTCATGATCTTCAAGCCTTGCGCACTGTGTCAGACGTCAATGCACTGACAAGCCTTTGACTCAGAAATGAACAGTAGGTCCCCTGCAGAGAGTCTGGGCAGAACTTATCAACGCTAACCAAGAAAGACTATTGTGGGTTGGGATCAAGCCATGCATCGCATGATTTCACTGCTAACCATGCTTTTTCTGGCAGACTTTTTGTTTTTATTGTTGCATCCCACATATGCAGAGCCGTATTGTGTTGGATAGTTTGGAAAGGACATTTTCAGCACTGTAGGGATGAGGACAAGGATGTAGATGTCATAATTTAGGGGGGGACAGGGGTAAAATACAACCCTGGACTTTCACTGTTTACAAGGTTCATTATTAGAAGGAAGGTCAGCTCAATTTATATTTATTAATATTTATTATTAATGATAAAACACCCCTGCTCCTGACTACTTTTCAAGTGGACAGACTGTTAAACCAAACTCCATTCTAAAAGCAGGTATTTATTTATCTATTCACTGAGACTCCTTTCTGATTCACTTCAATCTACAGGCTCGCAACCTAACCTACTCGTATTGACTGGCCCAGCACTACAGCGCTTGTTTTCATCCGACAGGAAAGTGACATATGCAGTTCATACCACTGAGCAGGATTGGTAGGGGGTACATAAACAAAACATTCAAAACCTGCTGTGTTTATGTGTGAATTAGCAGCAGGGGGTTTGCAGAGCAAAGCTGACCTGCTGTCTCTATTAGGACGACATTTTTTGCTTATTACCTTACCTTTTAGTACAAGCCAAGAGAAGTAACTCAACTTCACTTTATGCTGTTTACAAGGTTCATTATTAGAAGGTAGGGAGTTCAATTTATGTATTTCTTATCTTTAATTATTAAGGTTAAAATACCCTCTGCTCCTGGCTGTCTTTCAAGTGGGCACACCATTAAACCAAACCCCATTCTAAAAGCGGGCATTTTAAGTTATGGCCATATTTTTTCACAGTAAAAACTGTTGTTACACCATCACTAAGACCTTTTCTGATTCACTTCGATCTACAGGCACAATTGGCAGCATTGCCTGGCCCGGCACTACAGCGCTTGTTTTCACCTGACTGGAGAGCGATGTATGTGGTTCATACCACTGATCAGGAAAGATAATTTATTTCTAAATAATTTATTGCTTCATGTTTTTTAAAAGTTGCAAGGGACTTGTCCACTCCATCCCCCAGGATTTGCAATGAAGGATGTGGAACAAAAATAGACATTTGACATTAACTTGACCTCAACTTCCAAGGTTCAGGCAGACATGTTGGATGTCACCTATCTCAAAATGGTTTATGGCTTGTTTTAGCTTGACTCTGGCTTTCTTCAGTGCTGTCACATGTAGAGAACTGATAAAAATGCAATATACAGCATGCATGTTATATTCAGTGAGATAAGACAGAGCATGCTGGGTATGTGTCTTAGCTTTCGGAGCCACTGGTAAGCTGAAATAATCCTGCTGTACATACGGTAGTTACCCTGGATAATCGCTAATACTGTGATTTATCAACCCATTTAGTATTTACACATGGAAACCCAAAATCCACTGTCCAACCCTACGAAGTTTATCACTTAACCACAGCATTTTGAGCAAAAGTTGGAAAAGTATTTCCTGGATGTTAACTATGTGGCAGGTGATCCTGATAATAATCATGAGCTTGAAGGAAGGAAAGCTAACATCTCCTTTAAGTGCAGATTCTCCAGCTCAGGCTTAGAGGCAGAAATATTCTCAGCAAGGGGAAACAGGAAAAAAAGGAAGAAAAACGGCGGCTGGGTTTTTAATGACTTTCTGCACATTAGAATAATCTGTCATTTCAATTAGCGGGATTGTCATCTATGAGATGTCTGCTGCTTCACCCACACATAGACACACCCACGCGTGCGCACATGCACACACACATACCACACATACCTATACCTTGAGGTTGTCATCTGTACCCCTCATGGGAGAGAAGCAAGGATGTCAAAGCAACCCCCCGCCTCACCACCACCACGACACACACACCACCAACACCACCACCACCACAGCTACACACACACACCATCCCTAAAAAACAAAGCGAGGTTTCAAGGGAAATTGCTTGACAGCAGCTTAAAAGCCAGTCAGGAATAACTTATCAGGCGAGGGCTGCCATCGTGCCTCGCGGGGTCATTTCATTACGATTACCTTACCCTCCTTAACTCAAAGAGAGTGAAGAGAGAGAATGAGTAAGAAAGAGGGAGAGAGGGTGGGGGGGTGCAGGTGGTAGTGGTGGTGGTGGTGATGGCAGGGAGGGGGTAAACTCTTCAAGAAAGATAGATAGAAAGGAAGGCAAAGTTTCAGAAAGTGCTTAACTTTTACTTTTCTTCTTTCTCACTCTGGTTTTAAACTTGTCTCAGTAATGAGCTTACATCTTTTTTTTTTTAGCTGCCACCATATACAGTATGTCATCTGCTGTTTCCTCTCTTCTGCAGCTATTATGGGATGTTTCAAGCTGAACTATGGGTTTTGATATTCGACCATTTCTGTGAATACACATTCCATAGTGGTACCTCTCTATGTATCATACTGTCTTCCTGTAGTGATATTGCTTTTTGGAGTGGTCTCTCCAGGCGCAGCGCTACACCAAGGCTGCAGCCACTTCACAAATTTGCGTAGCCCCAGTTAAGCCCCTCCAAGCATTTAGTACTTTTTGTTTTTAAATAAAGAAATATGTAAGAGTTAATAACTAGCTGGCTCATTTTACACCATGTGTGCACAGGTGACAGGCACAGTGGCCAATGCACTTCTTGTTGTGACTGCATTGTGGATATTATTAACATCATAACCAATGCACAGCAAGACACATGTATATTGTCAGCAAACAGGTTTTGTTTCTTTTTAGCAACGGAAATAATATAATCTCTAAGGCTGTGATGACGATGCCAGTTTGGACATAGGTTAAATGTATTGCACTTCTCGTTCTGGCTGTACTTTGGATATCATTAATTTCATTTCTGGCATTGTGATAGACATCTCATCTGAAACACTATTACCAGTGCACAATTGTCTAATTATGCATATGGAATAAATGCACTTTTATGTGTTAGAAACTGTGGCTGCATGGGCGCTGTCTGGTGCTTAAATCTTTCACCTTTGCACGTGAGAGATGTTTTCGTCATTGCCTTGTGGTCAATTGTATGAGCACCTGGAGAGAAAACATCCTGGAGCCTCCCCTGGCCCTGTTTGTGTTTCATCCTCATGTTGAACATTGTAGATGGAGGCACTTCAAATTGGAGTCTTGTTGTAATCCATTGGGGGTACATGTGTTGTATATGTCTGTATTTTTGGTAATCTTTTGTGCTATACATTTTGACCATCCATACATGTCTCTGCTTGCATAGGCTAGCATGGCAGAGAGAAGCACCCAGTAACCAGCAATGTTTATTGCACCTGGGATGTAAATAGCATGGCAGAGACAAATCATCATCTTTCCCTAAAGCTAACCAAGTAGTTTTGTTGCCTAAACCTAACCAAACAGCAACTGAAAAGTGGAAATGACAATAACAACTGTCAATAACAGGTACCACTGACATGCGATTTCACACCACTGCCAAATTTCAGTCTCCCGGGGAAGGACTTGAACCTCCCTCTCCCACTGGAAAGCCTTGTACTTTATTCATTCATCAACCACATCCTCTTACTGAATTTGTTGCTATTTATAGAACAAATACGGGCTGGGTGTGAATAGCTGAATAGCTGCTGTGTGCCTATTTGTACCTGAGCGCAAATAGACATTCCGTTATATATTTATTATAGATCACTATTTTCTTTTTTTTTAAAAGATTGGCATACATGAACTTGGTTCGAGACTTGTTTTATACATTTAAGTGTATTTATTTTACATTAATATTTCTTCAGACCATTGGTGTATGTGCAACATGAATTGTATGAGATTGTATTTATTATATAGCTTTTTTTTAAAGATTGGTATCTTTTTGGGAAAAAAGTATTGTTTTTTATTGGTGTGGGTATGTATAAAGTTATCTATAAGGTTTGTTATACCTGCTTGATACATGTCATGGGGTGGATGTATGATGAATTATGGGTATTTAGGTTAGTGACTCTTTGTCCACACTAGCTTCTTCTCTATTCAGGTAGTTTTGTGATCCAGCGCCCATTCATCGGGTGTATGGATGTATGTGCATTTTTCATTATTTTTTCATGTTTCAAGCTGTAGAAATAAAAAAATGTGAACAGTTGATTTGTTTCGTTATATTGTCTCTGGTTTTTAAGGTCAACATTTATATACGGTGGAACATATTTGACCCAAGACCTTATTTCCCTGAGGGGCTTTTGCTGCCTTCGGTACAGCGTGTGCAACAACAGGGATTTCAACTTGCCCTCATGTCCAGTGCAGTAACTTCATTAAACTTTTTTTTTTGTTTATTGAGGATTACTTGACCCACTTTCAAGCTGTTATTACTTCTATCTAATTATGTTTTCTGGGGTAAGGAAGCATTCTTTTTTTTCCTCTTTTGTACCTCAAGGCAATTAAGTGGCTTCCAGAAAATAAGGCAGTATGGCATGTAGGGATGATGTTATGATTGCTAATTATGCTCTGATGCAGCCCTGAGAAATGCTCCACGCTCTGGCTTTTGTCCGGCCGGCTTTGCCAGGCCCAGATAATATTTATGAAATGTAGACATTCTTGGGGCTAAGGCAGAGTCTTTATAATGGGAGACAGATGGGGTCTGCTTCGGATTAAGAACATCGACTCCGCTATCTGTGGGAACACCTTCCCTTCCACGTGTGTGTGCACTTAAAATGTGTGCCTGCATCTGTGCATATGTGCACCCGGATGCTCGCTCATGTGTGAACGTGCGCGTGTTTGTGAACGCAATTGTCTTTGACAGCCGCGGTGTAGTTATTTTTTAATGCATTTCTGAGTTATGATAACCATCGTGCAGCCTGCCCCTTCCAATGGCTTATATATCTGACAGTGGAAATGGGAATAATTGTACAAAAACGCTTCTCAATAACAACAAAAAATCCCTTACAATTACATAGCTGGAGTTCATTTGGGCCAAAACTTTGTTATTGCCAACAACCAAAGATATGTTTCCGAGTAAATGTTTCTCCAGTCCTGATTCATCAGAGCCAATGAACCTCCACTACCTCATTGAGATGAAGAGATATGCAATACGAAGGCAAATTGCAGATAATATCCCTCTGACAAACAACACTATACACTATGGTGTATTATTGTTTACACTGCTAACATGCCATCGTAATGACATCAAGCTAACACGCTAATGATAGAATGATAATTCCAAAAGCACGAAGTGATCTTCAGCAGGCAAAAATGTCGTTCTTTCTGTCTGTTGTTTTTGCAGATATTGAGATTTAATTATGTTGATGTGATTCCCAGAAAGGGTGAGAACAAGTAAAAGCATCGTGTTATGTTCAGTGCCGTGCTAGAAGTGTATTATGTTCATTAGATTCCAGAGACGAAGTCTCAGGATTCATATAGGTGGTTTCTTCTGGCACTGATGATAATGACACCAGGATATCAGCTGTATGAGGGCATATCGCTCCTTCTCCTTCTTTATCTCTCTGCTTCCTCTGTCCTCTTTCTTTCTTTTTCCCCACCCTGAGTCCGCATGTTTCCCTCTTTCTCACCTTTTCTTTTGACTTCTTTTGCCTCTTCCTCCACCTCTCTTTCTTCTTCTTCTTCCTCTGTTCTCTCTCTTTTCTTCTTCATTTCCTTCACAAACACCTCCCCTCCCTCTGGAGCAGAGGTTGACAGGATAAGAAACATGTTTCAATAAGACAGTCCAGGAAAGGAAGGATTGATAGTGAGACAAAGGAAGGCTTTACTGCAGTATATGAATACATGTGTGTATGTGTGTGTATGTGTGTGTGTCTCTAAGTATTCTTACATGCATGCGCTCCTGTCTGAGCTGTACACTCGGGTCTTTCAGCTAGAAGAGACAGAAAATGGAGTAAAACTTGGATGATTGCATTACCATTGAACGGGGCTCAGATTCAACCAGCAAAACACTGCTTCCATGAAATACGCTGGCTGAAATTCATAAAGACACTAACACTCCAGACCTGAGCAAAGGAAATCAATATTTTTGAAAATATTTTCTCTTGTTTGAACTGCTTTAAGAGTGCTGGACTTCACTTTTCTCACACTCCAAGAGCCTAAAAACTCAAAACCTCAGTAAATTTAAATAAAAGGCAAAGCTTTTTTGCAGATTTTTTAAGTTATTATATTCAACTCCTCTGCTGGAGAGGAAGTGCTGTAATATGCATATGCATGTCAGACACAAATCTCCAGCTGACAGTTTCAAAGACAAGAGAAACAAGGTTGAATCAAGTCTATTTTGCCCCATATTAATACTTATCCTCCGCTAAATTGAGCAGATGGAAATTAAGTGAATCTATTGAGGCCATATTAGTCCCATTTGGGTAAGTGTCATTGAAAAGATAGTGAACAGAGCTAAGTCGAATGACACTTTCAGCTCAATGAATTAGGCACAGTTAAGGATTAGCCCACAATGGAGGTCAATTGATTAACAGTGTTAAATACAGTATTAAATGTTGAAGTTTGAATAAAGGGAACATGGATGGGAAGAGAAGAGAGGGATGAAACTGTATGAAACTTAATGCAATATCCAGTCTTACTTTATATTACAGTATCAAACTAGACAAAACTAGAAATAATATTCAAGGATTCAAGGACATTTATTATCATTATACAACACAGGCTTGTGCAATGAAATTACAGTTGTAGTTCCTTCATAATACACAAAAAATACATCACAGATGATTAATTCAATTCAGAATGGAAGAGAGTTAAAATATATAAATATAAAAATAATACATATATACATGCATGTGTACACCCAGGAAATAAATTCTGTTTTGTGCATTTTGTGAATTTGCGTCAGATTTAATGTAAATATGTGCGCAATATAAAATGTTAAATATAAAATGTATATGTATAAAGAATATAAATGTTCTTTATTAGACATTAAACAAACACATCTATATCCTAATTAGACACCATACACCCAACAGTACACTATGAAGACATACCAAGCTGTATTTTGTGTCAAATTAGACAAAAACTAGAAAAATTGATGTTCTTTATTAGACAATTATACCCTAATAATTAGACACCATACACCCAATGGTACATTAATTAGACATAACAAGACATACTTTGTATCAGAACTAGAAATAATATGTTCTTTAGAGGGTAATTGGGGACACATTACAATAGAACTGTACTGTGAATTAACAGGAAATCACATATCTGCTTCATCCCCATTTAAAAACAATTTGTGAACCAGATCTACCAAAGAAGGTGTGAAGGTGTGTCTCAAGTAGCAGTTATGTGGTTTCACTTTAGTTTACAGTACAGTTCTGTTGTTATGTGTCCCTAATTACCCTTTAATAATAATGATGGTCTAATAAAGGGTCTGATACTGTCTAATAAAGATTTATTTTCTATTTTTTGTCTAATTTAATACAAAGTACGGCTTGTTATGCCTCATTAATGTACTGCAAAATAAAGTGCGACCCAGTCTCCTTTGCTTTTCTTTTTTCTATCACAGGTCAAGTTTGCATAATCGTATTTTACCAACTAGTATGTTTTCTCCCCTGTTGAGATTCTGTTTCTGGAGTATCAAAGACTTGGATCTTCCTCTTCTTTCATCCTTCTTTCCCTCTTTCCTTCCAGCCTTTTATTTCTCTCCCCCCCTCCGCTGTATCTTTGCTGTCATATCCCATCTTTTGTCGTTTGCCTGGTTTCATCCCCCAACAATGGGGGTGAAAATTACATTTTAGCTGGAACGTTTCATGTTGCAAAGCGGCAGCCGGTGTAATCTTTTTTGCAAAGGTGAAAAACATCAGGCTGCATTTGCTGCACTTCATGTATGTAAATCAGAACAGTGATGCACACCTTCTGAGGCCAGCCAGACGATGTGTTTAGACTGCTTAGAGAGACTGATACAATGTAAGCTCTCGGTGTGCACGTGTGTGGTTTTGACTGTGCATGAGCGACTGTGAGTGTATGTGTGTGTGTAGGCCTATGTTTATACCCTTTAGTGACAGCCTCAACATAATCTGGGCTTGCTCTACAGGCATGGTGGGATGATACTTCAAAGTAAGTACCTGCTAACAGACATTAGTCCATGTAAACAGGGCATACTCTAGCTAAGCTGGGTGTGTAGTAGCATATTTGTGTTTGTGGGTGTGTGTGTGTGTGCATATGGAATATTAATGTAATTATACACTTGTGTGGTGTAGTTTTACGTCTGTGTGTGCAACATTATGTCATGATGTGCTGGACAATTCAGCACGCACACACAAGTGTTTGAGTGTTATGTAGGCGTGTGTGTGAGCGGGTGTGGTGTGTTTGCATGTCATATTGTCTCTGCGGTGGCAGGTGAGAGAGTCAAATGTAATGAGGCTGTCTCCCTTATGGTTTAAACATGAGCGCGGAAAGATGGAGACAGAGAGAGAGAATCAGTTTAGTTTCTTGAGGCACAGAAATAAAGAGGGACTGAGCCTTCAGCTGCGTAACAGTTTGCCACATTTTACTGCTAGGAAAACCCTGTGATAAAAAAGATGCATTTTTACATCTTTGCATGGATTCATTTTACAGACTTTTATATAGCCTGTGTTGGGGTGCATAAGGCATGAAAAACATCATAAACACAACATTTCAAACCACATAGTGCGAGCGTGCTGGTAAGATTTTTAGGCTTTTGTTGAGATTTGAGACCATAGTGAGGCCACTCATGACCCTGATGATCACACCATATGGCATACACGTCATTACATCCTGCCGTCTGTCTTCAACCCCATCTCCAAAATACATTTTATACTCTATTAATTTTCTTTGCCAGATACAGTTTGGAGGAAATTTAATTGCTGTCTGGATTATGATCACTGGCAGCATTTTTTTTTTTCAAATTCAGAAAGCTTTTTTGGTATTTAACCAAGGCCATGATCTTTCCTGCCTTAACCATAAAATGCTCTTCAAACTAAGTATGACCCTTGAGTTAAAGTTATAATCTGGATTACTTGAAGTGGGGTTGTACGAGGCTCTAAAATACCTTCTGTTGCTGACCCCGTCTGCAGCAGTTCATTGCTTGGCTTCCATGCTGGTCCTCTTCCCTACTTCTCCAAACTGGGGGCGTGCCTACTGGCATCTGCTGTATGCAATATGCTGACTATCAATAAGTAACTCAACCCCATGTAAAATAATCCCAACTATACCTTTAATTATGCTTTAGTTGAGTGGATAGTTTAGGAATAACAAGTTAAATATGCAACCAATCTGATGGTTTTTTTTTTACTCCCAGTAAATGTTCAAGAGCCACATTTACTATAAATGTTTATACATTATCTTGATTTAAAAAATCATAATCCAGGTGGTATTTTGTTTGTCATAAAATGTATTTTCTGATGTTATTTAATTGTTAATACACATAAATTTAAGGAGACAGGGTCTTCAAATACGATGCGATAAAGTCAATTGTCCTAAGGAGCGCCCATTTCTTCGAAGAGACAAGTAAAACAAGAAACACAATCCTGAAACAAGAGAAGCAATCAAGTGAAACTGGATCGGAGACAAATCAAATGATCTCATCCCTCTGTCATTTATTTTCACTTTTTGTACGAGAAAATTAGATTTAAAGGCTCAAAATGATTCACTGACTCGGATTATCTGTTAAGGCAGATAACCTCCAAGTCCAACACCTTTACCCTATACTTCCCAGTGCTGCTGACAGGATATATATCAAGTGCACTTATCAAACACCATTATCACACCTTTGGATGCAATGATGGTTACCCAACCTGCCCAAACCAGCCAGTTCATCACAGCACCACACCACCACCGGCACGCCGTGTTTCTTCTTCCACCGAGAGAAATGAGAGAGCAGATGAGAAGAAGGTGTAAAGAAATCACCCTTGCAGACATCATTCCCACACTGAGACCTCTTTTTTTATGATTTGCCTTTGTGTGTGTGTGATCCATCCAACATACTTTTGCACTTTTCCTCCTTTGAATCCCTCCTCTGTCCCACTTCTCTGTCACTTGTGTTGCTTCCCTCCATGTCCAGGCTTGTCCCTTATCACTGCATGTTCAACACAGGCCGAAGGATTCACATGCCAAGCCGTACTTTGTGTTAGATTAGATGAAAACTAAAAATAATGTTCTTTAGTAGACAACATTAGACTCCTTTTTTTTGGCCCTTTATTAGACTTTATTAGAGAGTAATTAGGGACACATTACAGCAGAACTGTACTGTAAACTAAAGTGAGTTGTTTCCCACTGTGAGACCCTTATTAGACTTCATACAGGCTAACTTGGGACCTATTATAACTGAACTGTAGTGTAAATTAAAGTGACATCACATATCTTCTACTCCCCCTTTTAAAAACAATAAGTGAACCAGACCAACCAAACAAAGGCCAAAATTGCACTTTCCCTCTTTTGAATTTCTCTCCTGTTCCTCTTTTCTGTCACTTGTGTCGCCTCCCTCCATGTCCAGGCTCGCCCCCTTATCACTGCATGTTCAACACAGGCTGAGGGACTCCTCTCCCTTTCCCTGTCCTCCCTCTCTCTTTTCCCTCCTCTTTCCTGCCAAGACAATAGGCGGGCAGGGTAACCCCTTACTCTAGAATTAATTATCTGCCCCTTTAATTCTGGGCCACGCTGATTAGCTCTGTATGTAAAATGGAGTCCATATTAACATAATATTTGGCTATCTCCTCTAAGCTGAGGTCCCTTGACCTTTTCAGCCTCCTAAGTCTCTCCCTCTCTGTCTTTCTCTCCCTCTCTCTGTCATCTTTTACTCTCAGGAGGTACCTGACAGTCCCAGCCTATGAATGTGATTTGAAGGGGTAAATTAGATTTCGCTTCTCTCTCTCTTCCCCTCACGTTTCCCATCCCTCCCTCCCTCCCTCCCTCCCTCCTCTGTATGTGTATGAAACTAACGACAGTTCATTTCGAGGCCTGGGTATAATTATGTGTGCTTTTTTTTCTCTATCATTGACTGCTCCGATGGCAAGGCTGATATGCTGTGTTAATATAAACGTTTAGCCGGGTTATTATGAGCCCTGAGAGTCGTAAAGGACAGCCAACCTACGCGCTGATTGTCTCCCATACAGGACGTCCACCTTCAACTGTCTGCCGCTATTCTTCCCTTTATCGCGTCCCCCCCGTCTCTCTGTTCCTCTAGTTATCGCTATCTTGTTGCTTTTTCCATCTTTGTCTATGCCCGATGTAATGTTCCCCGGCAGAATTACAGCGAGTGGAGAGAGTGCTTTCAAATCAACTTTCTTGAATGGTCATGAATGGTTGGCACACTTAAGTTGGCTGCTGTACGACTTGTGATAATGTCATTTGGGGGAATGAAAGTTGGTGTGGTGCCCGAGATCAGATTCATCATGTGGATGAACAATTCAGCAGTGACTGTTTTAAAGTAAAATCAAACCTTAGCTCCTCAGCTATCAGATATTAATTTATGGTGTTCAGTGTTGGGCTGTAATCATTTTATTAAATCTGGTTAATCTAATTAATCTTTTAATCTATAAAATTTGCAAAAACAATGAGTTGTGCCCATCATAATTTCCCACAGCTCAAAAAGTGGCTTTAAATAGCTTGTTTTTTTTTAGAGCAACAGTCCTAAAATTATATTCAATTTACACTGATAGACGGGATAATTAAAAAGTTCAGTTGAATCACATGGAAATAACAAATGTTTGGCATTTTTGCATGATAAATAACTTTTAAGATCAACGAATAATCAAAATTGTTGTTGACAAACATTCTATTGATGGACTAAATGATTAACTGACTAATTGTTTCATCAATCAGTTCCTTTACTTCTTTGTTTTGATGTATTGACTTTTCCATATCTGTTTATCAGAGTTGTGATCACTCACATGGCTGCAGGTTGTATGTACAGTATTTATGTCAGTGGAGAAACTGGTATGATTCTTCTCTTTTCTTTGTTTCTTTTCTTTTTCTCTTTTGTTCTAAATGTTGGTGCATTAGAAACACAGCATAGCTCAAGTTGTTGTGCAGTGGTGCATTATAGTGTGTTGGGAAGCATTCTGTCCAACTGACAGCCATTTAGTAATTAGAAAGCTTCTAATTTTACATTATCATTTTAGAGAAGTCTGTGTTTACCTGTTCGTTCTTTTACATCAATAAAAAGTAGTTTGTGAATGCAGTGTCTATTTGGAAGTCTGCAAATTTCTTATGTCTGACCTTAAAGGTGCTCTATGTAATGTTTACTTCCTTTAGAGGTCATTGTACCACCAGCATCTCAGGCCAAAACAAATGCACACTCTGTTTACTCAGTAGTGTCATCTGACAACACACAGCTCACAAAACACAGATCAAACTGTCATATTTTAGTGTAAAATTTTGGCTCTGGTTTCCAATGAAACCTCCTGAAACTCAAATTAAACTTTCAGTGTTGTTCAAAGGTGGCTCAGATTCTGTACTTCTCACCTAAAAAGTTTTCAGAAACATTTTAGTACAGTGTTTAGCTGTAATATGAGAGAGTTACTAAACCAGGCCACCATGTTGAAAATGGATGCAGGGACTTGCAATGCATGAACATGCACATGTGGCTATTCCGGATAAACAGAGAAGCTTGGATAAAAACAAAACACACAGAGAGTGTGACATCCTTCTCTGCTCAGGTAGCAACTACGCCAATCTTTACATGGCCAGTGGTTGTTTGCTGACATCCAGTGAGGCTGAATGTTGTATACTGCACTTTAACATCACACTTCAACACACCACACGGTGCACATCTGGATTTTACTCTACCATGGTATATGAGTACATATTACTAGATTATATATTAACTCGTAAAGCTTGACAGTTCACTCTTGACCTTGAATACTGCAGTTAACAAAACTGCCTCCACTCTGGGATACACTTAGCTTATCTTTAATTTAAAAATGCTTATTTTAATACAATTTAACAGTGTAACTACAGTGCATCCCACTCACTGTTGATGCAATGGCCCACTTTTACCACAAGAATTATGTAACCTCATATATTTAAAAATATTTTCTTTGGAAACATCATTAAATGCCTCTGGCAATCCTCTTACACATAATTACCACAATGCACCAGCAGAAGCTGTCTACATATATGGTCTTCCTCACTTTCAGGACTTAACAGTCCCAAAACATTAGACAATAGTTGTTCATTACAATTTCAAATAGTTAGTCCCACTTATATCTTAAGCACAAACACATTTTAGGCTTTTTCCACGACCACTCTGTCACATGCTCACACAGAATTAGCAAGCTGTTACAAGATCCACAATATCACCTAAGGAAATAGGCCTTTAATTGCCCAGTAGTGTGTGGGAGATTGGCTGTGTGTGTCTGCACTCTCTTCCTCCCTCTCCTCAGGCCATTAGATATGGTGTGTGTTGTTTCAGCTCTGGGCAGGTAAACAGAAGGACATTAGCTTCCAATCAGCCTCCACTATATCACCTAGAAGTTTAATTAATTTCAATCCATAGGGCATGCAGTGTATGGAAAGTCTGCATTTCTATGTGTGTGTGTGTGTGTGTGTGTGTGTGTGTGTTTTGTGCTTGTCTGTTTCCATTTAGGCCCTCTTATAACCCTTTCACGGTCAGGGTGTCTAAAACTGCTGGAAAGGTCAGCACTCTCTTTAGCCTGCCTTACATTTTAATTGACTATCTCCCATGCACACCACCCACACACATACATACACACACATGCACTGTACCTACACATACACACACACACTCCCCCATCATTACGGCGGGTATGGATCCCAGTATGAATTGATGATCTCCTATCTAAAGCCTAATCACTCTGCAGGACCTTAGGGAGGCTCAGTGATCCGTTTCCCTCCACTACTCCACGGGAAACTCACACTCACACGCTGAGCCTGTTGATGAGAAGAAAATGAGCATTCTACCTGGTTTAATATTGTAGTTCATCACAAAGTCCTGTGAAAAATTGAAACGGACATAAAATGGCTCTGGGAGACAGGCATCAAGATTGGTGAGATTGGTGGAAGTGGAAGGATTAATAGTAGCACGCAGAGGCAAATTTAGATCAAAAATTCCATAATGATTTCCCTTTTATTGGCAAGTAATCACATGTAATGACTGAATATAGACATCTATGAAATAAGGTGGTAGAAAGACAGACGGACGGATATGGTGATTGTGGGATGGCTTTGATCTTTGGCGTCCTTGGGAAAGTACCAGCTATTTTTTCGAGCCATAAAAGTCACATTTTTCTCAAGTACATTCATAGTAGTTAAAGAATAGACATTCTTATAATAATCTATTGCAGATATCCTCAAAGTTTTCAGGGCCATGGGCCACTTAGCTGACAGAGAGATGTGCTTACCCCTTGCTGCAGGTGCAAGTCAACAGCAGTGGTAGCATGGCTCATCCTCTGGAGTTTCGGCAGTGGTTTCTGAGTTGAGTCTCTTGCTCACAAAGTTACAAAAAGATCCGTTGTGGCTCACAGCGTCTGTGATACAGCTAAATAACCAATATCTTTCAATAATATGTAACTAACTAGTTTGCCGTTAGGGATAGGTGCCATGCTGCAGTTACTTAGTGGGTTAGCTAGCTCACATGGTTGCACGAGGACTTATGGGTGGTCTTTTGTCAATGTTATGTAAATTAAACACAGACTATGTAAATTCTGCTACTGGGGTCCCTCTCACATTAAAACAATAACAAAAGATGTAGTTTGATGACGTTTTGAAGTAGTGTGGGGTTATAGGAGTTGTTGACTTCACTGTTAAACAACCACCATTTCTGATTAAAATCTGTCTGGCATGACACAGGCAGAAATCACCTTCACGGACGAAGTAATATTGAAGTTTTATTTGCATTACATTTAGTCGTGTCTGCCGACTGTCCTTGAAACTAAATAGCAACTAGTAGCTTGTAGGAAACACACTGTTACCTTGAATAAATTTTGGATTTTTTTGGGTTTGACCATTTTTTTTTAATATTTGGGATAATGTAAGTACACAACTCAACAAAATGGTATTGATGTACTGATACCAGTATCAGGCAATGTCTTCAGTACTGCCTAGAATGCTGATACAGCTATCGACAAGGAAATATGTATCTGTACCAATCCAATATCATGTAATTTATTGATCTGAAACAGAATCCTGCTACTTCACAGCAACGTCACATACGCCGTCCCCTGCCATCATGTTTTACAAAGGGCTTAACCTCATATAGGTTTAGTACATCTGTTAAAAAAATAATAATAATGATAACATATTTTCTTTTCAACACACTGGTATCGATACTCGCATCAGCCGATATGCAAAGTTCAGGTATCAGAATCGATACTGGCAAGGAAAAAGATTTGGAACACCTCTACAACATATGTCATGTCTAATTTTAGACATTGTCATGTGGAAATGTTGCACATTATATCTTTAAATGTTTTGGGGGGTTGTTTGTTTTGTGTGTTTTTAGGCTTATTTATCTTTATTAATAATAAATTTGATTCATGTTTAATGTGTATAATCAGACATGCTTTTACTTTTGAAGAGAAAAAACAGAACAATAATTGGTGGTCCCCCTGCTGTAACAGTGAGGACTCCCTGCAGGTCGTGGACCCCATGTTGAAGACCCAGGATCTATTCAACACGTTGCAGGTCCTCCTGTTCCCCAGAAGACCAGTTAACTTGCCCCACATGAAGAGAAGCTTTGTTCTCAGAGGCTAACACTGCTGTTTACAATAGCCCCTTGTGTGTTCAGTGCAGTGCTGGCTGGCAAGGGAGTTAAATATGGACCATCATCATTATATTTTACTGGCAGATGCAGCGGGAGAAACAATTAGGCCAAAAAAAGGAGAGAAAAGACACAAACAGCACAGACAAAAAAGAGAGTGAACATGGTAGTGTCTTTTCAAGTTTGAAAGCTCTGTGGATGGACAGAGGACTTTTAAATGACAATGAACTGCCTTGTTTGCTCTTAATAAACAAAATTAATCTTCAGCTTGTTAATAAATAATTTCATTATTGATTAGGGTCAATACAGTCCATGAACAGTGTTATTTTGGATATAGAGCAAAAGAAAGAATTACAGAATAAGGAAAAAAATCATTTGAAAATCACGCAGTGCTCCTTTAAACCATGCAGCAGCAACAACAACAACAACAACAATAATATATAGATGTTTGAGTTATGATCATTGGCAGTTTGTTTCTTAAAATCCTTAGTTGTTAAGAGGCAGATGCTGACAGAATTATGGAGACCCAGATATACAGACAGACCCTGGGTGGCAGCTATTCAAACATCTACATAATGCCCATTGATGCACCATTTCCTGAAGGAGCAAGACAGGACCTCGACATACACACACATGTATACACGCACGCACACACACACACAAAACAAAATGGCAATAACAGAGCTGCTTTTGTCTCAGCCTTTTGGAAGTGAAGAAAAGGGGAGTGTGAAAATGAGTGAGCAAGAGAAAAGAAGCACAGGATGAGGTGTGTTATTCAGCCTCACCATGGGGGGTTAGGACAACTAGGAGACCAGGAGAGTCTGCCCATTGTCCACACATGCCACACACAAACACACAAACACACATACACACACGGCGGACAGAAAGCAGCCTCTTCCACAGCAGAACCCAATATGTTGCAACATTTGCCAAAGAAAAGTGAAAATGAGTGTAAATTGAGGTTATTTTCTCCACCTCTCCCTCACTACCTCACACTTGTTATCCAGTCACCCTCGCTGTGATGGGGGTTCATTCTACACCCCTTTCCATGTCTGAGGTTCAGCACGGCCAGCATATGCAGGTGCCACCAGAAATGTAAGTAAGGAACAGGCAGCTGGAAATACTTTTTGCTCAACTTTTGTCTTTCTTGACACATATTTCTCTTACAAAGCAAATCTAAAGCAGCTGATTGACAGCTTTTGATCATGTTTGTATTAGTATGAATTTGAACTGAGGGACGCACTATGACCATGCTCCACTGATCAATAATCCTTGTTAAACCACGTCTTCAAACCTAGTTTTTTTTAACACTAATCATAGATTAAATCCTTGTTGCAACCTGGTCTAACAATATTAATATTATTTTTCTGTTATTTCATGCTGAAGACATGTCAGATTTAAAATGAAGCAGAGCTTTGTTGCAGAATGACAAACTAATCTCAGTTTAATCCAAGTTTATGATGTAAACTGAAATTAAGTAGAGTTTAATCAATACGGAGATCAATATGGACCAATTCGGCTAAGCATGACAGAAGGGTGAAATGTTAACTTTCGCCTGCTCTGTATTCCTAACAAGTAAAAAGAAAATGTTATATTGTTTTATAGCTAGCTTAAAGAGAACTAGTCGGCTTCATTGCATTGCATTGTTTTATAGCTAGCTAAATAGTAAAAAAGTTCAATTGTTTTGCTAGTTAAAAAAAGTAAGAAAGAAAACATTATATTGTTTGTTAGCTACTAAAAGTTTAATCAATATGGAGATGCTTGCTTACCCAAATTAAAACAAATTCAAAAGTATACTATGCAGGATTTTTCGGTTGCTGTTTGTAAATACACCATTCAAAATTGGCCCCTCCTATTTCATCTGAATGAGCGAGCTAGAGAGTGAATGAAGAGAGGGAGCAGCATTAGCCAGAACAAAAGTGAATCAGAGAGATAAAACAGCAGCAGGGCACACTAATGGGAGTTAGTGCAGTGGTTATTTTCTGGCAGGCCCCCCTTCAGAGGCTTCACACCCCCCCAGCCTCACATTTTTTAATCAATCATTAACAATGACAAGGTAGGCAACTTATAAAAAATAAAGGTTAACATGACAGCATCAGCAAAATCTTGTTTGTTTACTTCCCCTACATAAACCATAGTCATTTAACCCCCCCCCCCCCCAGTTTGAGAACCTCTCAGTTTATATGTAATCTGTAACTCAGCTCCCACAGACCTACAGCTCTTTATACATCCGTGACACAGACTGAGAGCGGAGGAGAGAGACGAGACAGCGATGTAACCTGGTTGCTATGTTTTTATAGAATCCCGATCCCATTACCTGTG
Source organism: Lutjanus argentimaculatus (assembly GCA_034769285.1). Classification (NCBI taxonomy): domain Eukaryota; kingdom Metazoa; phylum Chordata; class Actinopteri; order Lutjaniformes; family Lutjanidae; genus Lutjanus; species Lutjanus argentimaculatus. Next base: position 21,395,541 of record JAWZSL010000009.1, on the reverse strand, counting down.
CGCTGTTATTGGCTGAGGGCCACCCACCTCTGGCCAAAGGCTGGAGACCAGAAACATCACAACAAAATAAAATCAGACAGGCAGAAGGCAGACTGTTTGCAGATACAGGCGCCACCACGTGATGATTTTTGTATGTTGTTGTTCTTCTTCTTAAGGGAAATCCTGCATAATAAACATTTAAGTTTCACTACAACTTAAGATATTTACCATTTAATAGCAATTCTTTTTCTTCACACTTGACACAACTTTATGTCATACAACCCTAACCATTATTGAATAAAATAAGCACGAGTAAATGAACCTTCCAAGAGAAGTCTTCTGACTAAAACCATCAAGCTACAGTCACAATTTCACACTTAGTGCAGTTTGTCTCACATATCTCACTCCTCCTCTCATGGGAGCCAAATATTGCAACCAAAATATTGCACCTGTTAGTCATGGGGACACAAACAACTCATTACAACATTGATCAGGACACAAAGCTTTGGTGTATATCGCTCTCTCACACATGTCATTCTGTGGTACAGCACCACAATAAACAAGCAACAAACTGTGAATGAGGCCCTTGAAGAGGAGGATGTGAGTATTGAAGTGGAAGAAGTGATAAAACAGGACAAAACTAAATCATGATCCAGTGAAGAAGTGTTTATCATGTTGGGTCAAATAAGTATAGAAAAATTCTCTTGCTGAACCTGCATGTTATGTATTATTGGGTCTAAAGCCACTACAGAGTGCATTTCTTCATTTATCAAAAACCCTTGAGTGGTGCTAACTTCTAGGATGGTCAACAAAAAGACACCATTACTGCGTGATAAGCAAAACAGTTGTCTGGTGTTTTGAGAATAATAAAAATCAACAAATTCCAGTTAATATAAGAAAATTTACTATGCAGGCTGTTTGGGGTTTTTTGCCCCAATCTGACCCTACAAGTAGCAATAAAATAATTTTGTGCTTCATTGCAACTTGAAATCCTGTTTTGAACCTCCAAATAATATTTTTTTATATATTTTGTTTTTGTGTCGAGGTCAAAAAGAATCCAGAAGTAGCTGATGCATAGTTGTTTATGATACATGAATATCACATACAGTACATCTAGGCCGAGCATGTTTAATAATGTATCAGATGTACTGATTTTTTGCGTCATTGATAGCCATCTTTCAAGACTGTCTTTAAAACATGCTTTTTGCTCGGCCTGTCAAAATTCAGTCGAAACCAAGTGTGCAAAATATTGAGAATGCGTGTTTTTTTTTCCCAGAGACGGGCTGATCAAGGGATTCCACATGAAAGCTTCGATCTTTTATTGATTTCACCTTTTTAAACTGCATCTCTCTTGAGGATGAGATTCAGATTATGAGAAAGACACAGGTTAAAAAAGGATTTGCAAATTGACACGTGGATTGTGAAAAACCGGATGGAACTCATTATTAAAATGCCATTCCTAATATTTTGTACACTCAGTGTTTATTAGTGAAGCTGAGGCCTTAATTTGAACTGTCTCCACGCATACATCATATTAAAAGACACAAGCTGCCTTTTTCCTTTTGGTGTGCGGTACCCAGTACAAAGTGGGGACATGTAACACATGTGGTTGCTTTGAAAAAAAAGTTGATAAGGGTTGATAATGATATAGAGAACTACAGTAGGAACTGTCATCATTTGTTCTTTGTGTAGCACCTTCCAGTCTCACAAATCAAAACTCCAAACCAGAGGCTCTCCATTTGTCTCCAAGCATTTTGATCATTCTGCTTTATCAGTTTCAAAGACGATGTTGCAAAAAAAAAAAAAAAACGTGTCACAGGAGCTAGGCAATTGTGACACTTGGGAGAGAAAAGATAGAGCTTCGATGAAGGCGTTCATTGTTGTTAAGCACCAAACATGTCTGTTTGTGTTCTCATTCTGTACTTTGCTGATGGCTTATTCCAGCTGGTCCACTGCTTTAAGTAGGTGAATGCAATTTGTAAATGTTGACTTCTGTCAGGTAAGTTTTTGAGTGCTTTCACTAAGTAAAGAAAAGAAATATGTTTGCGTTGCAGCTATGCAGATTTCCACCACTAAACAGTAATAAATTAATGCATTTTCCATAAATTATTGAAGTGTAGCACAAGAAATGTTGCAGATGGTGACTCTGTACATGACAATTTCACTGAAATTTAACACATCTACACAGTGTTGGGGGGGTTACTTTTAAAACTTATTCCCCTACAGATTATTGAATACATGCCCTAAAATGTTATAATGTAATGAAATCTCATTAGATTATTCAAATTTAATAACGCAGTCTAAATACTTTTGATTACTTTTAGAATACTTTAAAATCATCTTGCTGAATTAATTTGCCTTGGTCACTCTGAATGTACACTTGCTCTTGGGAATGACCTGGGTCACAGAGCACTAACATTTCTAAATAAAGTCAGGTGCTGCTATCCTTTGGCCACAAACAGTACAGCAGCTTATGCACACCACAGACATCCAAAGAATTTAACGCGAATCATGTGTTAAATAAATAGATTATATTTGTTGCTGATTGACCCTTCCTAAATCCACCCCTTTTCGATCTGTGAAGCTTGGCGCTTAGGTCAACCTTCTCCTTTCCTGTTTCCTGGTTATTCTATGTGCAAACTTGAAAAGAAAACCTGTAAACGTGACATGTTTTCACAGCTTGAGCTAGATAATGTTAGCACAATGCTAGCTAACTAGCAAGCTACTCCACATCAATCATCAGCTAGGTACAGTATTTAACTAGCTTTTGCTAACATTAGCTAACTAAAGATGTGTGCCCATTTGTCAATTTTACAGGAAAAGGAGAGTTGACAGAGGTACCAAGTTTGCTTAACTGTTATTGGAGCACAGAGCAAAAAGGTGGGGGACATAGGAAGGGTAAATGAGTGATCAGCAATTCGGCTACGTTTAATTAACCAGCTAGTGAGACAAACTAAAGAGCAAGTTAAGTCAAATTTTATTTATATACCCCAAAATCATAAGTCACAATTTGCCTCAGGGGGCTTTACAAGTGCAGCGTACGACACCCTCTGTCCTTAATGTTAGACTCTCATTAGCATGACAGAGCACACTAACGCCAGCATGAAAAAAAGAACTTAAAGATACCTCAAGGTGCTTCCTCAAATTAGACATGGAGCCTTTTCATGTGGAAAGCAGCTTGGTTGATGGCAAACAGAGTTTGCACTGCACCATAATGTTGCAACCTTCTTGCCCATGTATGTAAGTAAAATGTTCTTTATATTTCCATCCCCAAAGACACATTCTTGACAGTGTGTATGGCAGGTGTACTGCATGCACATAATTAAAAAAAAAACTGTTTATGTGAAAGACATGCCACATATGAATTTTAGAACAAATAAAACAAAAGCTAAGAAAGTGATCCCTTCAAGTTATCTATTTTAAAGACAGTAACTGTATTTGGAACAGCACCAATGTAAATTGTAACTGTAATGACATACAGTTACTCATATTTTTTTATTTTTAAATATGTAAAGCTTTTACTTGCATTCCGTTATTCCCCACCCCTACATCTACATGTACATCGCACACATGCACATGTTCATGCATAATAACTACATACTTTTACTCTGTTGTCAAATGAATTAATGGCATATTTTTTTATCTTCAAACAAACAGTTTGAAGAAGGGACACAGAACAGCTCCTGAAGAATAGTCAGACTGGCGTGCTGTGACATTATAGGAAGAAAAAAATTGACCACTACAACCCAAGTCCTCATCATTTCACATTATGACCGTCACTTAAACTGATGCACAGCCATTGGCTTGGCAAATGTTCCATAATGTGCTTAACTGTAATGTGTTCATTACAGGTGGATTTGTGAGAGATGGGAATGAGGAGAGGAAATAATGTTCAGAGAGAGACCTCGCTGAGATGCTCAAGAGGAGAAAAATGGTGATGTCAGTCTTTTCTTTAATTGGCAGGAATCAAGAGGGGTGTGTGCGTGTGAGTGTGTGTGTGTGTGCATCTGTTCCTATACCCTCCACCACTCATGTGTTGTGTGCTGTATGTTTATGAGGGTGGTGTAATGATAGATTCACAAGCTGCTCCCGTTGGGCCGCGGTGCCTCTGACCTTTGACCTTGAAATCTCCAGTCAGGTTTAATGATCCAATCCTCTCACACCCTGGAATATGTTACCATGGAAACATAGCCTTTACCCCCCGCTCAAAATGCAGGAGAGTTCTCCATCCATGTCTAATTCAGTCTCAAGCCAAGTCGGTGACCTCTGAAGAGATGTTGCTGCTGGTCTGATCAGTATATTCACAGACGTACTGTTTGTCTCCCTGAAGCTGATGTGAGGATTTCTTCAGGTTAAATACCACAATTTGTATAATTGACAATGACCTCTACAAGGATGTACTCAATTCACAACAGTTCTCCCCATGAAACATTTCATTTAGATGAATGAGAAAATGTTGTTTTACCTTTAAAGGGATAGTTTGGATTGTTGATTTGGGGTTGTATGAGGTACTTATTGAGAGTAAGTGTTTTATACAGAAGATGCTTGTCTGCACATCCCCAGTTTGGAGAAGCAAAGAGGAGAACCAGCACAGACACTTCGTGTAAACAATGTGCTGATGTATCAGCAACAAAAGGTATTTTAGCCACTTAAAAAAGCTCCACCCCAAAAGAATTTAGATCATTTTATGTGTGTGCTATATATTTAGAATATTTTATTTAATTTTATTTAAAGTACACTGTGAAAATATTCTAAATATTGCAAACACTTTAACTGACATTGATTTTTTGTTTTATGTGGCTATTTTTTTAAGTGGCTAAAAAACCTTTTGTTGCTGACCCTCTCCACAGCAGTTCATTGCTTGGCTTCCATTCTGGTGCCCCTCTCTGCTTCTCCTAGCTGTGGACATGCCGACCAGCATCTACTGTAACTAATACGACTATCGATCAGTACCTCATACGACCCCACTTCAGATAATCAAAACTATGCCTTTGAAGTAAGCATTTTCAGTGAATGTGTTGGTATATTATATTTAGTTTGCTTTTATTGTATGTTACATTTGTTGTTAAAAATGTATTTTGTGGGCAATAGTCATGTTTTACGCATAGATGTTCTCATGTTTGATTAAATATCTGAGAAAATAGCCAATTTTATCATATCCATGAATACTAATGCACAGTTGCACATGGCTGCATTACTTTAAATCTGCATATTACAGATTCATTTTACACTCTACATTAAAATTGAAGCAATAAAAGTCATGGCAAGCTAAATGTTAGCTAGATAAAGTTAACAGTGTATGGATTGTGCATGTCCAGCTATTGGGAAGGAGGAAGGAATGGTCCCTTTTAATCAATGTGAGTAATATTTGTGTCTGTGAGCTGGGGACCAGCCACATTATCATGTCAAGTTACAAATTAAAATGCCTGGCCGCTAACAGACTGGGGATATAAATGGGCCATCATGGCCATCTAAGTGTTCTAATGACATTTTTCGCCTGCCAGACAATTAATTCTATCAATCTGCATAACCTTTCCCAAAGCTCAGAAAACAATGGCATTTTTATGGGTCAAAATGAATGGAGTCCAACTGAAAAGTATGCTTAGGCAATCATTACATTATTTAACAAATGTATTTAATTGGATTTTGATGCCTGGGTGTCTGTTTCTGGAGCGCCGGGGCCAGTACGCTGACTCCAGCTCCAGCTAATTCAATAGGCTAAATGGAATCACTGGAAACACTCTGCAATCATCACTGCATTAGGACGCTCATTCCCATCATGTAAACATTGCTTTGAGCTCTTGCCATTTATCCTCTGGTCTCTCTGTCTCTGTTTCCCCCTTATTTCCACCACTTCTCAAGACATTTTTTCATCCTCCGTTTAATGAAAGTTGAGGTTGAGTTCCGTTTTGGACTCAAGTGAATTCACAAAAAGCAATTTACCAAAAAGCTAGCACTTCTAGACGCATGAACTGCTTAGCTCCTCACTTTTCATAAATTAGGGGTGGAAGGCTTCCATCAGACAGGGTCTCAGAGGGATTGGGAAGGTGCTAAGCACGTCTGCCTTTAACGGAGGTGAAAAACAGACTAATTCATTAAGCATTGATCACCCCAAATGACAGCAAAGTGCTTCGACATTTAGCGGGCAAATAACTGACAAATTGGCACACAATTTTTGTACATTTCCAACTCTTTAATGGGTAAAGTATGGAGCAAAAAGGCAATAAAAATGTTAGCAGACAACCCGATGAACCCACACCCAGCCCATTATGCTCACCACTCCTTATGGCTAAACGCCCTTAATGTCTTAAACTGCGGGCAAGGGCTGCCCTAATGATGCATTTTGGTGAGTGTTTCTTACTTTTTGATCAAAATTACATGTTTTATTTGATTCTTTTAAATGCAGTTTGTAATAGGAGCCCCATCATGCAGTGGACGAATGGACCCATTATGAACGGTTAGGCTGAAAGTACCTGAGTATGTATTTGAGTAAATGTGCTTAATCTTGGATGGCCTAATATCATTTCTATCAACACTCCACCCTGTTCCGGCCTGTGAGATGAATACCGATATGACCTCATTATTGTATTATCATTGGTTGGGCTGCATGGCCAGCAGACACACACATGCACACACACACTTCTGTCCACAGACTTACACAGAAAAATGCAGAATGCAAGCAGGGGTGGATTTAATCTTTCTGGGCCTAATGCAAACATGGAACCCCCCTACGTCCCTTGTTCTCCTCCTTTTCATCCTTGAATAAATAGTAAGTGATAAACTTTTATTGATGTGGAGCGCTGAGGATGAATTGAGGAATCTCACAGGATGCTGTTCTGTAATCAGGTGGCTCAGCAGCAGATACTTCTGTATCTCTTGCCAGATGGCAGCAGGGTGGACAGGCTGTGGCTGGGGTGGGTGTTGTCTTTTAGTATCCTCCCGCTTCTTCCTTTTGTCAGCACTGCTGAGGTAGTTTCACTTCATTTTTCAACAATCGGTACACCTCACCAAGCCTTTTGTTTACACGAGTTGGCTTCTGTCTTCCCAAATCATTTCCACAGATTGTAAGGCCCTAACACACTCGTGAATTAAGTATTCTGATGCCATTTTAGTGACTGGATTTTAAGAAAGACTTAAGTAGACTTAAGAATTAAGTAGTTTGGGACCTAAGGCAATTTCTGACATTTGCATAATGGTAAGTCCACCTCTGAATGAACAGATAAACTAGGTTGCATCAGCAAAGATTAATTTAATCAAATCAGAGTTTAGCAAAATTAAGTTTAAAATGAGTAAACTTAAAGTTTGGTGCAACAGAATTAAGTTGAATCTCAATATAGAGTGAAAACTAAACTGAGGTTTGAAAAGAGGATGTTTCATAATTTTAAGTCAGTTTTAATGTTTGGTGCATCATAAATTAAAGTTAAACCATGATTTATTTAACTTTAAAAATTAATCCTTGTTGGTGAAAAGCAGCCATACTGTCTGCAGACAGATAAACAGTGACAGACTGTAGTACTGATTCTGTATTTTTCAGGATTCAGCCTTTGGCACAGCTTCTGCTCAAGGACAATTAAAAGGGGTTAGGCCATGTCAGTCAATACAGGACTGCTGGCAGACAGCACTGAGCGTGTGTGAGTGTGTGAGTGTGTGTTTGTGCGAGTGTGTGAGGCCGGAACGATGGTAGATGAGCAGTGAGCTGACCTGAGCCCCGGCCAGACTTTATTAATCAAGGCAGGAAACGTGTGCAACCTCTCAAGCTTGGCCTAAAGACTTTGCTCGCTGTCTTCCTGTGATGTCTGTTTCTCCGTCTCGATGCTCTTTTTCTGCTCGAGTTGTCGGCCTTATTTTCCTCACTTCTCTCCGTGTGCTGCCAGTGCCTACCTTTACTGTCTCCGCGTCTCTCTCTCTGCATGCCCTGCTGATAAATTTTGTCTCTGAGAAGATCAGATAGCAGCGCAGGGATTTCAAAACAATACCTCTTCAAGCAGGGACTCTGAAAGGTGGTAATGATTTACAGCATTATACCTGCGGAGACCCAAGAACTCCTGTGTCTCCATGATTCATCTGTTTCATCTTCTCATTACATGGCCACAGATGGATTGATGTCTGGTACTGCTTCCCTTAAAACCTTGTTGTTGTCGAGCTAAGTTGTGCTCATTTGCAGTATTTTGTGGTTGGTTGTGATTAAGTGTTTGTGGCTTCCTGTTGCTATTTTACTATTTGGTGCTTATCAGGCTTTCTTTGTGGTATTTTACAATCGGTTGTGGTTGTTTGTGTAATGCTGGCTACATGTGGTAAAAAGGCCATGTTTTCCATAAACCTTCGCTTCCTGTAACAATGAACTACTTTAACAACTCCTTTATCCTGGCACTGTCTTGTGTCTGTTTGTATTTATTTACTTAAAGGGATAGTTTGGATTGTTTAATGTGGGATTGTATGAAGCACTTATTGATAGATTGTACTCCTTATAGTAGATGTGGGTTGGCACACTCCCAGTGTGAAGAAGCAGGGCAGGGGCACCAGCATGGAAGCTAAGCAATGTACTGCTACGGACAGGGTCAGCAAAAAAAAGGTATTTTAGCCACTTAAAAAAAGGTCCACCTGAAAAACTCAATATCGGTTTAAATGTACAATGTATTTAGAATATTTTCACCACTTCACGTTGCCACTAGACAGCTTTTTCTGCCATTATTTGAGCCAAATATGGCTCTCTCCAAACCAGCCAAACTCCACTGGCAAAGTCAGTAATTTTACCCCACAGAACATGCTGTGCAATAAACTGATGCTGATGTTTTTTAGGTGGATGTTTCTTTAATGGCAAAAATACCTTTGTTGCTGACCCCGTCCACAGCAGTTCATTGCGTAGCTTTTGTGCTGATACTCCTCTTGCATCTGGGCGTGTCAACCGGCATGATATACACTGACAATCCAACCCTACATTAAACAATCCAAGCTGCCCTTTAAAATTATGTGGTCAGTACCAGCATTGATCATGTTAAATGACATTTCTTATATTTTTAATTTTCTGCAAAACACAGCTAGTTGCAAATAAAGGCTACCAGAAATTGTCGTTCCTTTCAGCACTGGTCTCTTTTTTTCATACCCTGATTACAGGAATGTCTTGAAATTAATATAGTTTACGATTTATTCATATTAAAGTACAGAAAGCAAGTTTTAACCCTGCTTCTTAGTGCAAGATCCTCAATAATTCTAATTCCTTTTATTCACAAAGAAACCCAATTGTTCGCCTCAGTAAAGTAGATGGAATAAAGCGAAAAATAGCCTTGAAAGTTACTTTGTCTGAAACTTTGAGAAATCTAATAGCAGTTATCAGTGACTATTGCTCTTACTGAATATTGCTGACATGATTTGAGAAGTATGCTGTCAAAAGAATATGCAGAAGCAGATGTAGCTGTGAAGTACTTTTCACTTGGGGGTCTCAACATTCTTATACCAAAATGACGCAAATAAGGCAGAGAAGAATGATTAATGTGATTGCATGAGTGATTGCAGGATTGATTGATGGTTGGCCTCTTTTAATAAAAAAGTTTGTGACAAATAATGTATTTTTCGTCACAAGAAAAAGGAGCTGGAGAAGTGAAGTGCAGCAGAGTTGGGAGGAAAGCACCCAGACAAGTTGGTGCAATATTGACTGTGCCATCTGTGATGTGTGTGACTTCAAAGCTACAATTACTTTGAGCGGTTTTAAGACTGATACCTGCTCATGTTAAGAGGCAGCCTCTCACCTCCGGAGAGCTGCCTGCCAGACGAGAAATAATTCATTTTTAAGAAACTGAGGCAAGGGCAAATTCTTCCGCGCAGCTCTCTTCACATCCATCTTCAAAGAGAACCAAGTTCCTATATGAAACAATGGAATATTTGGCTTCTTATTCATGTCATGGGGCTTTTTGCCAGTGCAGGGTCCTTTAATTCCTCTATTGTTACTGACAGGCCCTACTGGGAAGGCCTAAGAGGCTTTTTGGACCCCACTGGACACTCTTAAACATAGACCAATCAGAATGCACAATAACAAGTTGAACATTCATTCCAGAACTGCAGGGATTTTAGTATCAGGATGATCTCCATCTTTGGAGAGACAATAAAAAGTCCCAAAGACATCCTGGGTGTTTCCACGAGAGGCCATTTTGTTCGCTGCAGCTGTTTCCTCATGTCTCTTAAATGACAGCTTTGCTGCAGCCATTAACATGCATACCACTGAAACAAGTATTATAGTTTAATTCCTACCATGAAAAGCTTCCAGAGGCATAAAAACGGAGCCACGGTATGGAGGGGGGGTGCAAAGACAGACAAGCTCCAGAGGCCTCATTGCTTGTGTGTTGCGTTGACTTAATGGCAAATGGATGTCATTGGAATTTCGAGCGAGGCAGCAAGATCTTATCGCACAGATAAATGAATTAATATTTTACACTTCAGCTGGATTTTTTTCCTCTGCTACAAGAAGGCTAGAGTTGAGGGGGGAGTCAAGTAAATTAAGAAAAAAGAAAAGAGAATGGGAAAGAATAGGAGAGAAATAAGAGCTTGGGATGTGAACTCTTCTAATGTTATTCAGAGGCAGTGAGTCATGTAAGAGAAAAGGATCTTTTCTTGTACCAGTCAAGGACATTATCTGCTCCTGCTAGCAGTTATTAGCATTAGCATTTATATATTCAATGCAATTTTGAGGTCTGGTGATACTCTGAGGGGTCAGGAGAGAAAAACGAAATGAGGGAGCGAGGATAAAAAAGGTCTTTTCTCTGTGTGCAATTGGCGCTAACCAGGACAGAATAACCAATGAGGTAAGACACAAGGACATTTCATGCTGGAATTCAATCTGTGATCAGAGCTCAAATTCTCTCCATCATCAGGAGGAGGCCACACCTTGGAACAAAGCAGAAATAATATAGACAATTTTAGCATGATCAAAGAATGAATCTGGACTAGCACTTGAATCTCAGTCAATCATATTCATTTGTTGACCTAAAGGAGAAATATCTAAGACCCTAGCATTCAAAAACGAGTGCTGCAGTCCAGATAGCAAGTTGGATTCATAAATGGTGTATTACTGTAAATAGGTTGAAGCCCTATTTAGTATATAATCTATGGTTGAAGTGAGTTGTTTTCACCCGCCCCCTCCTCCCAAGACTCGAAGCTCAGGCGAGCCTGCTGGCTTCAGGGACATTGAACATGAGTGCAAGACGACAATGTTTGGACAATGACAAGCAACAACGAGTCCTACCTGTAAGTTGATCAGCTGTTTATAACTGTCAGTTGTCTGTCAATGTATAGCCTAGCTAAGCCCATTATCCTGAAAACAAAGGCCCAATGCTCTGAAAATACACACTCTGGAGTTTCGAGTTCAGCGACTGGCCGCCTTACAGCCTGCCAGACTCCATTAACATATTTCTCAATTTAACCGTTAAAAACTCCTGCTCCTGCTCCTTCTAAAATGATTTCTTATGACTCATAAGCAGACACTAACTCATTCAGTGAATATTCTGCATTGAGTTTATCTCTTATAAACATGAATAGGCAAACAAAAACAGATGTTCTTGACGGGAATGGAAATTTCAAAGGAAGACATGCTGGCTGTAGTACTGTTGTCGGAGAAACAGGTATTTTAACTCAGCATGCTTCCTTAATGTCTGATGACACATCATGGTCATTTTATGATTTATTATAGTGAATATGTAACATATCTCTCCTTTAAATAATACTTTGTGCACTTATTTAGAAAAATGTATTAATATTGTACATTTAGCAAGTTAAACCCATCCACAATCCACACTCTAGAGACGTGTGACAGCGTTTGTGGGTCAGATTGCATTCGAAGCAAATGGTTTGAATAATTTAAAATTGGGTGTTAAATTGTGTTTTCTGTGAAAGAAGTGTGGGGGGAGGTGATCCACTTGATGGACACACACACGCACACACCACACACACACACAAAGTGGCTGAAACATAGTCAGTTAATGGTTTGTCCCCCTCCCCAGCATGGGAGGGTCAAAGATCATGAGCTCAAGCACTCAGACGGTTTGATGCAGTTAAATGCATCATCTGTTCAATTTAAAGACAATAAAAGGCAATCAAAACGCTCTGTAGCTTGCAGCATAATTTGGGGAATTGGGGCCGTAATGATGCAGAGGATTTTAAGATTCTTCTTTTGAGAGAAAGCCTTCTTTTGAACTGCCTTACTGCTCTTTAACAGAATACACAGTGTATCATTCATTCATTATATCATTATTGGTTTGCCAAAAATGGTTAGGCTGTCAGGAAGAGCTGGATAAACTGTATGTGGCAGCTGGCAAATAAATGATTAGACCTTTACTTCCAGAAAAAAGCTGCACTTTATTTTACAGTACATATGTTCTGCTGTAGTTACGCCCTAATTAGACACAGGGGACAGATTCTACCAGAACTGTACAGTAAACTAAAGTAAAATCATACATCTGTTCCATTTAAAAACAATATGTGAATCAGATCTACCAAGTAAAGACCAAAATTGCAGAGGCAGAGGAATATTTTGTCTATAGGTGACTGCACAGATTGTAATTCTGTAGGTACATAATGTGATTTGATCAGAAATTAGGCATCGGTCTTAGCTACTCTGCCAATTGTATGTCACCAGCAAATGAAGGTGTCACAAGTAGCAGATAATTGATTTCACTTTGGTTTACAGTGCAGTTCTATTGTAAAGTATTCCTAATGGCCCTCTAATAAGTGTGATAAGGGTCTATAAGTTGGAAATAATACACTTAAGCTTACAGTAGAGCTGTGTTGTAATGTCTCATTAATTACCCTCTAATAAGGTGTAATACAGGTCTAATAAAGGGTCCAATTATGTCTAATGAAGAACAAATTATTTCTTTTTGTTTTTGTCTACTTTGATACAAAGTACAGCTATAAAATGAAGTGTGACCAAGAATATTTTTTTTTTTTTATTTCCCTCCACAAACCTCTTGGTTTTATCCTTCTAAATCATGCTTCAAAAATACACCCGCAACCATGTGGTTTGCATAGTTATTTTAGGCAGGTATTTTTTCATCTAATTAACCTATATGGTAAAATGTTGTGCACTTGAACATGCCATTTCAAATGTCTAAGCACCATTATATGCTGTAGTTTCTCTGACTTGAAAGACAATAGGTACTCCCACTTCAGTGATAGCTCTGCATTTCACACACACCTACATCATTTTGAAGGCAGATGGGATGTAATGCCCATCATTTCTACTGGCGATGTGCATTAAGGAAGCTCTGAAAACAAAATGGGCTTTTTCTGCAGAGACAACAGAGCTGGGGAAAAAAAAAAGCTTTGTGACTAAAACAATTTCAGTTCTTCATTTTAATATAGAGCAGAGGCAGCGAGAAAGAGAATGAGAAGCTGCAATCCATGAATCTTTTAGCGATATTCATATTTCAATATAGCTTTATATACTACCTATGTGAAAGATCATCTTTACATAATTTCATCCCTTTAGTGTGTCCACAAAAGTCATCTAATCTCACATATAATGAGTCTCTTTATTCTCATCATCTTTGTGTTTGTTCCAGGAGTAATTTGGGGGGCCCTAAGTGTCACAATTTACCCCTCCTCCTCCTCCTCCTCACACACACACCCTCAGCCCACCTTGTCCTAGACAGTCATTGTGCAGTTGTATTAAGTGGTAGGGGGCAGAAGAGGAGGGGATGGGGCACAGCGAGGGGAGCACATTCTCTTCTGAGGCTGACTTTGAGATTGTTATTATCATTTTCAAAGCATCAAAGCTTTCTCTCGCGCTTTTTCTCACTCTCTCTCCATCCAAGCTTAAAGAGATGAAAGTTTGCCTTTGTTCCATCCCCTGCTACATTACCTCTATGCATTAGGCCTCCTCTTTATCCGTGAAATTACCTTTTAGCTTTCTCATTCAGCGCAGGCAGTCTGCATGCGACGAGATGGCTCGCACTTTTTCACCACATCATATCCCCCCTGCACACCTCTCTCTTTCCCCCTCTCTCTCCTCTAAAAAGATTGTTGCATTTGCAGTTTGATTTTGTCTACACCTCTCTCTGTCTCTCTCACCACTTCATATAAGGTCCATCTGTCCCTTCATTATATGGTTAGTGTTGTTCTTTGATCGTTCTATCTCCAAAGCAAACACAGGGGCCTGTGTTGTTCCCCCCATCACGCAGATGGCTCGGAGATGATGGCTGAGATGCTTCTGTTCTCGCTGCTGTTCAGAGAGCCACTTTCCCAGCCTCTTAAAGCGCTCTTTGAAGCTGACAGGAAGCACTCTAAGAGAGAAAAGTTGCTTGATCGTCATGCAAAAACACTTTCCTCCCCCCTTTTTGGTTATGAATGTTTTTTTTCCCTCTTTGATTGGGCTGATCTCTCTCTGTCTTTCTGTCTCGTTCATATAAATCTATCTATCCATTCACTCCTGCTATTTCTTTAATACTAGAACTGCCATAAGCAGTCATTTTGACCATTTGAATTCCCAAATCTATAACCTCTCATGATAAATACCCAATTGACCCTTCCTCTGTCCTGCCCACTTTTGGAACCTCGGTCAACTTTCTTCTTTCCTGTTTCTTACACGCCACGTGCTAGACTTGTCTATGTTGAAAAGAAAACCACATTCTGAAGATGGTCAAAAGATGCTGCTGGGGGACCTATAAAAGTAATATATGCACTGTATAGTCACATCTTAAGCTAATTTTAGAAATCCAGCCACAGCTACATTAATTAAGTGCAAAATGCTAGTTAGCTGGTGTTTTGCTCCGTATTCTTTTCAGCATGGATGAGCCTAGAAGATAACATCAAGTACAAGAGACAGGTGTCTCCAGCAGGTGGGTTTTTCTGCCTACATAGTCTCTAAACCTGGCACTCAAATGTGCAAAAATAAGACAAAAAAGTTAGAAACATCACTATGTGTAGTAAGTTAGGGTACTTTGTTTCAGAGCGTTATAGGTACTGATACAAAAAGTGTTAAAATCATCCCCAGTTTCTCCTATTTTATATTCTCAAATTCTTCAACTGACCCTTCCTAAGTCCCACCCCTTTTTGGTCTGTGCCCCAGTTGAGCAAGCTTGGTACCTTGTTCAGCTTTCTCCTTATCTGTTTCCTGTACTTAGATATGAAAAGAAAACCAAGTTCTGAAGATGGCTACAATATGTTGCTGGGTAAATTGCAAAAGTAACATATTAGTTAAGTTAGCTAATATTAGGAAAACTAACTTGTTCACATCAGTCCTTAGGCTGCGAGTTAGCTAGCATTTTGCTAACATTAGCTACCTAATTAGCTAATAACACCACCTTAAGATGTGACGCTAGGCCATTTTTACAGGGGAAAGAGAAAGCTGAAAGTTTGCTCAACTACTATTAGAGCGTAGACACAAAAGGGGCGGGACTTAGGGAACAATCAATTATTCTATTGATTCGGACAATTTAGTCTAATTATTTGAACTCTAGTGTAGGCAAATTAATCAAACTTGTAACCACTTTCAAAGTTTCTTTAACAGAGACAATGGTAACACGTTCATAAGTAACAATAAGTAACAATATAACCGCAGCAATTTCCTTGCTGTCAATATGATCACGTATAGATGAAATAGGTAAAAATTATCCCATTTTCTATGCCTTTTCTGTGTTTATATGAAAAACAATTTAAATGAAACTACAGACACTTTTATGAAATGGCAGATACCAACAGTAATTGCACATATAAATTGGAAAAAGGTCAAAATGACCATTGTGACCGTTCTAGTGGCAACAGCGTGTCTAAACTGAAATCTTGGGACCAGGTGAAATGTCTTTATATAACGATTATATTTTACAAGCCACAGTAAAATATTCTCTTAACTAACATCATTACAAGCAGTGAATTGGAAGTAGTGTGAGGGTCAATGCCTCTGCAGCCACTGCCAAGTCAATAGATTTAATAAATGTTCCCCTGTCCATAAAATGCTCATATAGGAGTAGCCGGTGTGTTTGCTTTGCAAAGCAATACACGTGAGTAAAAGTCCTTTCCACACTCATAAACTCATCTCAGGAGAAGCACTTACTGAGCATTTGTTTGGCCCCAAGACTTAATATACAAATGAGCAAAAGTGTATATGCGTAAGGAGTCTGAGATACACACAGACAGAGATACACACACATAGTCTATTCTACACAGTTGGAATGACTCTTCGCAGACTAATGTAATTAATAGCTTTTTATCCATGTAGAATTTGAAATGAAGATGTAAATTGTTCGTTTAACATAGCCATAGGACATGGAGGCTTCTGCTGTCAAAGTCAATTACAGACTCAGCATAGTCCCAGACTTTATGAAAACCTAATCAAGATGTGGTCTGTGTGTGTGCGTGTGTGTGTGTGTGACTGTGTGTGTGTGTGTGTCTGGACACAAGATGAGACATGGAGTGCAGGCTTGTACGCATGCATTTGTATGTGTGTATGTGTGTGTGTCTGTAGCTTCTGTCTTAGTGTAAGCAGAATGTTTTACACAGATTGTGGGCAGTTACGCCAATATAAAAATATCTACAAACCAAATCTTATCAACAGAGATAGAAGCTGGGTCTGTGGTGGTGGAGGAGGAGGGTTATAATCTAAGAAAATGTTCTGATTGTAACTCCCACTGGAGCTGTTTTCTAGTCAAGTTGCTTTAGTCTGTCTAATGTAAAATTTAACTGAAGTGTTTTAGTATGACAGTCCATTTATTAGTATTACAATTGTAAATTCATGATATACACTATAGTGTGAGGTCTGTTGCAGTATTATTAAGCTTGACAAAACATAAGCATAACAAATGCTAGAAGGGTAGATAAAAAATTTATTTACAACACACTTAGTGGTGTAGTAAGCGATTCTGAAGAAAGCGATTTGATTTTTGAGTATTCTCAGGCTGTCAAATTAAAGACACATTGGTGGCTTGAGGATGGTCGGTTGTTCGGTCTTATCCCCAGGTTGTCAAATACTTACGTTTTGTGAATGAGACTCAACAATCAGCTATCTAACTGACCTGGTATTGGCCAAAGTCTCCCGTCAAAGGCTAGATTTTGTAAAGCCTCAAAACAGAGCAAAGAGGAGGATCAGAAGTCTAGTTTTCTCTCAGACCACTTGAATTACATTAAGCTTCAAAGTTATTTCAAAGCTTTTGCCTGAATATGCCAAAAATAAACTGCCCACCCCAGCTTTAATTCTCTATCAAACTGATGTTTTATGAAAAAAGTGGAAATTAGAGGTTCACAGAACTGTCTGAAGCCCACCACCACCTTCCCTTTAACTGGGGGATATTGAAATTGAATATGTTGGGCTGATTTTTCCCCGATAATAATGAGCAGATTTGGACAGAAACAATATCTGTTTCTATTGCATTATTTGTACTTTCACAAATAAAGCAATTTGGTTGCATCTCTAGTGGAAATTCATACATTAATGCTTACAATGATAGGCAACAATGCCAAAACTTCACTGGTTGCAGCTTCTCAGATGTGAATTTTGTAATTTTTGTAATTTGCTAGGATAACAAACTGATTATATTTGGGTTTTGGACTGCTGGTTATACTAAAAAAGCTATTTTAATATATAGCCCCAGGCTTTGGGATAAATTGATGGGCATTTTTCATTATTTTTCCTGCTTATATAACTAAGTGGTTGATTGATTAATCAAGAAAACAACTGATAATGAAAATAGCTGTTAACTGTCTGCTGTATATTTTAGAGACAGTTGCACTAAATAGCTATGCAGTGATATTATATAGTACAAAACATACTAAAGGAAAACCGCTGTGTTACCATTATCTGAAATATTCAGCTTTTTACCGTCTAATCATCAGCTGGAGCTCCTTTTTTAAAATCTATTTTCTATTTACCAACACCAAACTGTTTATC
The DNA here is from genome assembly GCA_034769285.1 of Lutjanus argentimaculatus. Taxonomy (NCBI): domain Eukaryota; kingdom Metazoa; phylum Chordata; class Actinopteri; order Lutjaniformes; family Lutjanidae; genus Lutjanus; species Lutjanus argentimaculatus. The sequence continues at coordinate 21,377,693 of JAWZSL010000009.1, read as the reverse complement.
ACTCAGAAAGTCCAAAACAGTTGTGAAAAATCTTGTCAAACTTTCTAATGCAACTTGTCATGCCAATGGACAAGTGACACAAATTCTGTTGACAGAACTCAAATACCCAAATGAGCTCAGTGGAGTAAGCCATGCAGGCGGAGGTTTGCTTGCGTGGAAAGTCATTTATAAACGCCAAGGGTAGCCATTCATGCTCAATGATTTAGGACTTTCAAAACACATTTCTAGCTCATTTGAATAATAATGGTCATAAAAAACATTGCCTGAGGCGCAGCAAGCATACATCAAGCAACAACAAATGCCTTCTGAAGTTGTCGAAAGGCCCACAAACACGAAAACAATTAGGACACACAACTTAATTTGCGAAGGGTATGTTTCTCTGTTATGCCATGCTCATTTTAATGAGTTTGAAGGCAGTAGTGTCCTGTAGTTTGTGCTGCTGATTGATTGACTGTTACAGCCGTACAGTGCAGTCTTTACAGACCTCTTTTAAACCTCACTATGTGTATGTAGGCGTACACACTTGTGTTTACACATGCACACACAAAAACACATTTTGCTTTCCCTTCTTCCTTATGCCTGACTTAATCGCAGCAGGTAGCTGATAAGACATTCAAACAGCCACATGCGCGCACTCACACAAAGATGGATCAAACAAACCTATCCACTTCAAACAGATGACCTCATGATTGCCTTACATCAAAACTAGCATGCAATTAAGGCTGAGTAGTGTTCATCAGCCAAGCCTCGCTTTGTCCAGAGGCTTTTCATTGTCCAGCACACTTAGCAGCAAACATCAGTGAAGAGAATCAAAAGATGAATGCAATTACATATCACCAGTCTGTAAAAAAAAAAAGAAAAAGTCAACCCTTAAGTTCTGAATAAAAAGAAAATTTGTTTTTACCATATGTAGCCATGCAGTATACTTGACCCCAAATACATGAATAAAATAAAACTAGGCATACATTATTATCTAATGAATGTATTCATATTATGACTGAATGTGATTGAGCAGTTATGCATTGGAAATGTAATCCAAACAGCCTTATTGCTGCACTCTTTATAACAGTATATAATATAATATAATATAATAGCATATTTGAATCATTGCTTACTAACATTCTCCTAAATGCTCAGCGTAACTTTATCCCAGACATTCAAAGACAGTGATGCACAGCAGCTGACTAAGATTTTCTTACCAGTAAATACCAGAAAATGAGTCACAAACTTGCCCATTTTGGTAACTCTATCAACTTCCCAGAAGTGGTTATTTAGCCTCGTTCTTGAGCTGTTGCACTAGTAAAGTGTTTCTATGTCTGTTTGGTTAAATATTATACATGATTTGCATTTGTGCATTTTTCATTTGTGTGTCTTTACCTCTGATTTTCTTATTTGAAGATAATGCAGGCATTACAGATATTATTCAAATAGCTCTTTATGGGGTTTACCAGTACTAGAGGGATCTGGGCAGTTTAAAGGACGAGTGCATAGAATTTAGTGGCATCTAGCAGTGAGCTTGCAGTTTACCAACACCTCATCTCACCTTCCCTTCTAAGTGTGTAGGAGAACCTACATTGGCTTCTGAAAAACTTGAAAGGTCCCATCTAGAGCCAGTCTTTGATTTGTGTGTTTCTCGGTTACTGTAGGAGCACACATCCTCTGTAAATATGTAACGGCTTATTCTAAAAGAGGGGTCTCAAACTCAAACTGACATGGGGCCACCACAAGTATTGTCATCTCATAGGGCAACCACTTCAATGAGAAAACAGAATATTTCTGAAAATTTACTTTTTTATTTTCATTACAAACATATTTTCATCAAACATAACAAAAAGCATTTTCTATAAAATTTTCTAGCTAGTGGGCACAAATTCAGAAACACTCTGTCACTCTGAATTAGCCTTTAATACCCTGATGAAAATGGCTGCCAGAGAATTGTCAGTTGTGTCTGTGCTTTTGTTAAGCGCACAAATGTGTGTTTTTATTTCAACTGTATATGAAGGAGCAGTTTAAATTGGTATGAAACAGCTAGAGAGCATAATTAAATAAACCAAAATTATTTTTTGGGATAGATTATATTATATTTTTGACATCATGTCACGGGCCAAAAGGAGGGGAAGCAGGGGCCGGAAATGGTCCCTGGGTCGGCAGTTTGACGTTCTAGTTCTAAGCTAATAAATCAATGATTCTTATTTTACTGGCATTACATTCTGCCATATTTTGCCCATAGGTGCCCCTAAATCTTACACACTGGATCAGCAAGTATATTTTTTTGATTAAAAGTACAATGAAGCTGAGATCAATACCCCATTTGTAGCATCTCACTGTATTTGTAATATATTAGTTACAATTCATGCCTTTTTTTTTCCCCTCTCATTTGAAGCAAATATGATACAGTCTTTATATGATGTTGTTTGCTTTTAGTACGGTGGTATGTGTTGAAATTATCACCACTAGATATTGTGAGTGTGAATATATTATTTACCGAGATACTCAAGTCAGTCTGTTGTCATTGTCAACCAGGCTGATCCTGATCAACATGTCTCAATATCAGTTTATGGAGAGCATCCCTGAGCATGTTAAATATGTTGAACATTTTCTAGGGGAATGTTTCATTCATCATTATAACATGCCAGATATGACATTTTCATTCGTGCTACACGGAATAACAAGGAATGTAAAACAATGAGAAAAGAGCAGGTAACAAGTCAGCATCTCATAATTATGACAATGATCTAGTTTCCCGAAGAAAACATGGCCACTTGTTTGCCAGGTGGATGCTGCTGCACACTTCCATGAGGTTTGAGCCTGAATCACGAAAGGTTTCTGCTCCACAGCTTGTCACACACAGCGGCCTCACTGATTGGCTTTTATTGTCTGTGTAAAAATGAGAAGCACACGTTGTCTGTCTCCACTAGAGACCATGTACACGCATCCAGACAGTACACGCATTCACACATGAAACAACACACGTAGACTCTTTACACACAGAGGACAATACCCACCGCAACCTAGATGGAAGTGACACAAACAAACACGCACAGCTCGCTGACTAAAAAAGCTCCCAGCAAACAATGCAAAGTGAAAAGATATTAATATTTAAATAGATCATTTGCAAGATTGGTATAATTAGTGGCTCATATTCATGTATTCACTTCAGGGATATCACATTGAGACATGTCTACTTATTCAAATAAGATGCAACATGTCACAGGGTGCATATATGCAAATGCACATATGCCGCTAATTACACATTGCCTGTCACAAAGAGAGAGGGGCTTTCAGCAAAAATGTTCAAAGTTTTCTATGAACTGTTCAACCAGGCTGCTCAGGCTGCTCAGGTCTAATTAAAACATGCATGTCCCCAAGGCCTTATCAAAGCACTGTAGAAATATGTACATTTCAAATAGAGGAGAATTAGCTAAATAAAGGACCTCCCTGGTGCTTTTGTCCTGCTCAGATTCCAGGCTCTGCACTAACAAACTTTATTTCTGATTGATACTGATAGTCCACCGCAGGGATTTGAGAATATTTTGACCTGAGGCGGGGGACTTTTATTTTGACATCTCCTCCCCTGGCACAATCCCAGATTTAATACTGTACTTGACACCAGCTGTATTGAAGGCTGTTGTGATGGAGATTGTTATTTTAATGAGGTGGAAATGAGAGGTAAACCTTCTAGGAAGTGTTTGCTAATTAACCAAATGATTTGGCCTGTAGGGTTCGAGACTGACAAATTCTACGATTGTGTACCACAAAAGATGGATATTTTAGTGTTTATTTTAAGGCATTAAAGGAAATCAAAAACTGTTGGACTTTTTAACAAGGGTGAAAAGTCCAACACTTACTCCAACTAGTTACTCCACTCTGAAATCCACTTAAATTATCTTGTTATTTCCACTTGCCAAAAGCCCTCCATTTATTGTATCTACCCTATTTAACCAATGTTTAGACGAGGTGTGTGTCCAGACTTTTTTGACCAGTGTGGCCCAAGTGGGGCTCTGACTTCTACAGGGGTGGTACAAACATCTTAATAGCAATAATTTATCATCTACTTTGATTACAAACATTAAAGTATCTCACAGTATATTACATTCCTATGTTTAAAATGTTTATTTAAAAGATGAACATCACAGGGCAATGCCATACAAATATAATAACATAAAGCTTCCATACTTTGTTCTTTGAGTCCTCATAAGAAATTATACCTCCATTCTACCTCTATCCTCAGACTGTGAGGCTTCTTAATTCATCCTCAGCATTACACCATGAAAAAGTGTTTTATTTTTATGATCCATTATTTTTATTTATTATTTATTCACCCATTTGCTGTGTATGTTTTTCATTTATGTTTTTTGACCTTGTGAGTAGCATAAGGGGAACTACAACTAACATCTCATTATACAACCCAGTATTGTAAAATGATCCATAGAGTAAATTAAGCTGGTAAAACATTAAAACTATGCTATATACCAAACAAAAATATGCACAGGTCCTGCTCTATGTTTTTTCTAAGTTTTCCTAAAAAATAATGTATAGACTCATATAAACATAATCCCTTTCAATAATCGCTTATGACCCATCAAGTGTGTTGTGGCTGTAGCTGCAGAGATCCTGCACTGTGCTTATATTTCCTTATTTTTTCTCACTGACATTAAATGCTGGTATTTGATGTCCTGATGCATTTAGGAGCAGCTTGGACAAATCCTGCTGACTTTACCTTTAAGTGATTTATACGTACGGTTGTAAATGTTACCAAGGGCATATAGGTTTCATTTCAGCATTGGGAGCAACACATATTAAGCAGATTCCTCCACCAGGAAATTTTTACCGTCAAACACTTCATTTTCGCATGGATGTTTTATGCACCAGTTGTGCATTTTCTGCATAAATTAGTAGTGGGAATGTCTTTATTTGGATTAAGAACACACAAAACTCAGGTGCCAGATGACAATTAAAAATATATTGGAATATAATGCAGTTAGGCTCTCAGGCAAGTGATTCATCAAAATAAAAGTCCTCTCTACTTTCATGTTATTATTGTGGATGGAAAAAGGCATGTGTTCTGAATCTTGAGGGGGACCTCAAGAGAATATAATTTCATCATGATTGCATCATGTAAATACAATAAGGAATCATTTAAGAAGTAACTCTTTTAAAGGATCAGAAGTTGTATTTGTATCCAAATATTTACAACTTTAACTTGACTGAAACTGGGCATATTCACAGTGTATTTCCGCGATGCCGCAGCAAAGTCCATTTACTTGTCAAAACAGCTACATGTGTCATTTCATGCTATATGTGCTTATAGCAATAACATGGTTGACATATTTATTGCTGAACCAACTGTGGTGAAAACATCCATAAAACTCTCGCTGTTTCCTTTTTCTCAGTGTCTGTTCTGTTTGACCAACATGCCAGTGAGGCTTTAAAAAGCTTTATACAGTTTATGTTTTCAAATTAGCTTTTTTATCCAGTAAAAAAACTAATCATTTGTGTAAATTCCTCCAAAAAAACCCCGACAGGTGTAACAAATGCATCTGTCAAAAATGATCCATGAAAGGGACATTTGTGTCTCGATATATATACATTCATGTTAACACACATTTGCATTTGCACACACAAACACAAAGACTGGAGCTTCCATTCTGGAGAGCTCAGAGTGCAGAGCTGTCCGCAAGCACGCCTGCCAGCCTGTGTGAGGAAAATGTATGCAGCTCAAATCAAAGTGATGTTGCACACAGTAATCTTTCTCTATTAAGGATGTCACTTTTTGCAATCTTTTCGCAATTGCGGCCTAATATCCTTTACCACTCCACTGCTGGGTTCTGCAAGCGCACATACACACATACACTCACGGTCTCATCACACACATCCACGGTGTGTAGGTATCCGCTGAAGGAGTCAGTCATGTGTGTCTTTCAGATAGGAGTTGAGAAAGCCCTTGATTAGGACAGGAAGTCATGTGTGTAAAATTCACACTTTTTACCACCACTGTCTCTCTGTACGAAGTGAAGGTAGTGTGTCTGGTGTGTATGTGTGTGGCTCACACATCTATAGAGATCATAATTAACTGACGTAAAGGTAAATAGTAATATAAAATTAATTACACGCTAACAGTGAGTTCCTTTGTACCTTTTAAAGTGAGCTCACTTCTAATTTCGGGGTAAAATAATTATATCCGGAGCTGTTTTGGAAATGAAACGCCTTGCCTCTGCTATGAAAGGCAAATTATTTACACTTGGTTTGTTTCTGATGATAAAATTCAAAATGGAGACCCAACAGTCTCGTGAACCAGAGATAAAAGGGGCTATTGTCTAATTCCACTGATCTTCCTCAGGTGAATTTTGATCTACTTTTCTGTTTCATGATTAAACCTCATTTACTCAGCAATGCCCCGATTCACACTGATAGCTGCACAAATTCCCCTTAGCATGCTAATGTTGACCAGTTGACACCTCCGCTGAAGCAAACTGGCAAGTTCACCCCAAGATAATCCTGTGCTTTTTTATATATCCTTATATTTTAAGCATTATTTTGTAATGGTGTTTGGTAATTTCCTTTTTTTGGTACGCTCACTCTGCTTCAGTTTGTTTCACTTATGTCCTACATTTCCCAAAATGCCTCTCATAACCCTGACAATGTTCTTGAATGTATTGCATCCAGCTGTTGAGTTATACAAGTGGGCGGAGGAAGCGATAAAGATGGAAACAGCAGTAAGAAGCAAGCTTTTCCAGTTGAGAAAAAGTGAGGGTCACCAATTACTCAAGACACAACATGTCTTGTGACTGCATTATCACATTATGGACTATTGATGTGACTGTCACTGCAGAAATTGCCATCTCTGCCTCTTCTGTGATGGATTTCTCCCTGATTGCTGAACATGAAAATGGTCACAAGCCCTTCCTCTTTGATTCTCAGGAGCTGAAAACAAACATTTAAGATTTGAAGATGGTATTTTATACGCAGTAGTATTTTTCAGTTATCTGGCACAATTATATCTGCTAGAAACATCTTTGTATCTGCAAGAACACTACATAAAATACCCCTAATCCATGGGCTAATGGGTAATGGGTTGACAGACATATTTTGCCATACTAACATCATGTCTGTATAAATGGCAATGTTGGTTGGGTCACCACATCAGCTGCAATTTCCATGTGTTAATTGCTTTGTATTGTCAAAGTGTGGATGGATTTTAATGTAACGCCACAACTTTCTCAGTTCCCAATAACAGCTTGTGGACTTGTGTATAGGACTTGGGACAGTTTTTTTTCCAGGAAAATCCAATGGTTGTGATGTTTTTACATGCTCCCAAATGCCTTGCCTCTCCTCACGTCCCCACAGTGCCGACAGTGTGCAACACAAGCTAATGTTAGCTTAGAAATGATGTCAGCTAATGTCAACAAACCAGCAACATCCACCACAATGTGAGCCTAACTTTACTTACGTCATCTATCAACATATTGCTGGTCAACCACGTTGAGTCTCTTGTATGTCGTGTCACTGGTTTGACCAAGTCAAAGGATGCTCACTCGTGCCTGTGTAGTGTGGTGCAGTTCACTTAATGGCCATTAGTGTCATTAATAACAAGGATTTTCAATTCCACATAGTAGCTTAACTACTGGATGGATTTCTGGAAATTTTATACAACAATCAAGTATCTCAGAGGATGATTTCTACTGACTTATCCTCTAGTGCAACCACGAACTTGACACTTTTGGTTTTTAGTGACATATCTTGGCAACTGTTGGATAGATTGACATTGTTAAACATGGACAAGGGACAAGATTTTGGAGCGTAGATATCTGTTTATAGAGATTAGCCTCTAACTTTCTTATTGCAACTCAAGTTACTCATTGGACTGTAAACAATGACTGCTGTATGAAAAATTAAGTCTCAGCTGTTGCCCCCATTGACTAAATCATCGTTGGTGTGGACTAAGGAAACACTGTACCTGCTTAATATCAACATATTAACATCATCATTAGCTTGTGTGCTGTGCCTACATACAGCCTCACAGATCTGGTAGCATGGCTCACTGTCATTCTTTTACTAAACAGAAATGTGACATATAGTGAAGGTCACAGGTTGGACCCCTGCATTAGCCAGTATATCCAACCCTATCAGACTGAGGTTATTGGGTCTCAATGCTCTTAAGCAGGGGGTCCCTTTAAACCAAACACTAAAGCATCTAATTTAACTGAAAAACACCTTTAACCAAAAAGTGGGAGTAAGAAGCGAAATCAGCTGCTTGTTTGGGTGTAATGAAGACCTGCAGACTGAATGTCACATGGTTAAAAACAACTATAGTGAAGGCATTTTCAGAGAGAGGTATCCAGCCATACTTAACTTTGATTCCATGCTGCTTAGTGAATAAATAAGGGCAGTATTCATGCACCTTTATTACTGTTTGATATCACCTCTTATGGTGGAAAACATAGCCCACCTACGCGCTACAATTTGCAATACATTTAGTGTTATTGACCAAGGTCCATAGGCGCCCTGTAATTTAAGGTACCGAGCACCGACTTTTACTGCACTTCACTACAGGGTTCCTAATATCCTTTGGATTGAAGGTGCTTTTGTTTATGTTGCAAACCCGTGAAAACATTAGAGGGGTAAAAAGGTAAGCATTTCCTCAATGCAGATGGAGTTATCTGAAATCATTGCTCCAGTATTTAGTCCTCTCCCTCCTTCTTCTGCCTTCTCTCTCTTCTTGCCCTCCTTTTCTCTCGCGCCCCTTCTTTCTCAATTGTGTCCCTCGCCTCTGGCAAATGGGAGTCATTTGTTTGTGTGAACTTCCCATAACCCGCCGCGCGTGAGACACTTATCATTCAGAGTGGTGGCTGCTTCGTCCTGAGTTGTAATACCTCTTCTCTCTTTTTCTTCTTCTTCTTCTTCTTCTTCCTCTTCTCTCTCCTTCAGTTTTTTCCCTTCACACAAGTGCCATGTTTGTTCCAGCTGTCTCTCACCATGGTTGATCATAAATGAGTCTCCATCTTTCTTCATTCTTTCACTCCCTGCTTCCCCCTTCAGTCTCTTTCTCCCTCCAATCTCATTCCCGTGTAATCTCGGGGTACAGAGGACCGTTTTCATTAATGCACCACTCATCTTATCATCCACCCTGTCATCTCTTCTGTCTCCTGTCTTTTTTATATTCCTTTATTCTAACAAGTCTGCATCTCAGAGGCCATCAGTGGTCCACCCCTTTTCATTTCCCTAATGCACCCCAAACACACACACATCAACACACACACCGTACCCTGGCCCTAACCCCGAGTTTCATTGCCCTAACCTGGTTCCCATCATCATGATGTAGTGCGCACCCCAGCTCCCTGCAAATGTATAAATCACTGTGGTGTCTGTCATGGTTGGGAGGGTTACTTTGAAAATGTATTACAATAAAATCACAAATCACCTGTTAAAAAATATGGTCAACCTAATCCAAGTATCACAGTATTAAAGTAATGTAACTTAATTACTCTCTGTTACTGTTGGATTACCTCAATAGGTTATACTTCTTTCAATACCTTTTCTTTTGTTTTGGTGGCATCTCTGCACGCTATTAAACTAAACACTGTGCTGGACTTCAACACCACAGGCTGTATGTAGCTGCTAGCTGTAGCTGTGGGCCAATCACGCTGCATCAAATCAAAGAACGCTGCAAAACTACACAAATTGTTTTTTATTTCTAGATCTGGATACAAAAAGGATCAAATGCATCAGGTATCATTTGACTGGAAAAGTTTCAAGACTGCTTGGTACTGGGTTATTTCAATCAATACCTTAAAGGTATTGAATACTGATACTCACCTATAGTGGTTGGTCTGTGTAGCTAATTTATGTAATCCCATTACATGTAAACCGCTACTCCCCAAACTTGGTGTTTGTGTGCATGTGTTTTATCTCTGCAGCAGCAAGACAAAACAGGCAACCTAAACAAGGAATGAGAGAATAAAAGAGGAGGAAAAAGTGAGACAAAAATTAAGATGGAGACACGAAGAGGGGTGAGACAGAATGAGACAAACAGAGAGAGGAAGAGAGTGATTTTAAGGAGGGAAAGCTGTCATTGAAGGCCGAGGTGAGCCTTAACCCTCTTGCTTGCCTGCTTTAATCCCTCATTTATGTGAACTCAGCTTTGGAAATGAAGCTGTCACTGTATTTTCCTTCCCTTCACCCATGCTGTGGTATATATAATCAGAAACCACACATGCATGCAACACATACACACACAGACACACACCACACAACGCACTGTCGCAGGACGGAGACACAGAAAATCACTCAGGAGAGGTTTTAAATTCATTGCAGAGTTGGAGGCAGAGATTCGTACAGCCTCACCTTGTCTCCTAGAGGAGGAATCATCGGATATGTTGGAGACAGAGGGGAATTATGGGTAAATGCACTGGTGAGGAATGATAGTCTGCAATCTCCGGCTCTAATCTGGGATCGCTGACACATGCCATTCATTTCAGACTGTAGCAATACTCCCCTGCATGGTGTGACTTTGCAATCTTTTATGCCCTTTTTTAAAAGGGCAGTTTGGAAACAGATATGTAAAGCTAAATTAAGATAATGCTGAAACACACTGTCATTAACATAATCTTTTTGTTTAAATAATCCTCATTTAACATGTTTAATAGGTGTGTTAAGATGCAGATGCAAATAGCCATATTGTACTTTTAAAAAACATGAAACATATGTCATTATGTTTTTCACTTTTGTTGACTGACAAGATTGGAAATAAAATGATTGATATGCATACTGTGCCATCTAAAATGCTTTAAGTAAGTGAGTGATGCTAAAATATGATTAAAGACTTTTTAAATTACATTTATATTCCATAAATTACATTTTTTTCCATTTTTTTTTTTATTATTTTGACATAGAATGACAGAGGAAGGGCAAAGTACATTGATAACAGCCATTAAAGGGCAATTTGTATATTGTGAAACCACAGACTTGTACTGCCATCTAGTGGTTACAAGGGAAAAAGCATGATGGAGTGATGGGTGGATGCAGGCATGGATGGATCAGTTATTTGCAGATGACCGGAGGAGAGGAAATGACTTTCTTCAAAACAAAGTCAATTTTTTTGCAAATTTCTAACAGCTTCAATGAAAATAATATAAATTTCTGCAAAAATGAAGTGAATCACTACCCTGATAATAAAAAGTATTATTAGTACACTTACATTAGGAAGCAAGTAGATTTCATTATCAGTCTTGTGATATGATAGATAGATAGATAGATAGATAGATAGATAGATAGATAGATAGATAGATAGATAGATAGATAGATATCAGTTCAGTCGTAGTTGAGAAATGATGTCCAATACGCTTAAGATATTAACTTGAATCCACAACTCTTCAAACAAACTAATGAACATAAATGAATTTGATTTCTTTTGACATTTTCTCACTTTAACAAGTCAGCTCTTCATTTCGGTGTTTTAGAGTCACACAGAAAGTGTTTGGCATATATGTTTTCTTCAAACTTGAGAAAAGACAGCTCTCAGGAGACTTTTAACTAGAAAGTCTGCTAATCTGCTGATCATGTTTCTTTTAATTTAATGAGTTGATTGAACTCTATGTAGTACATTCATTCAGCTCATCATTTCAAGTCAAAAGACTTAAAGTCAGAAGAAGTCATGTTCATAAATTTCAAATTTAATTGACCAGAATTAATAAAACTTCTATATTTACATGAAGTAGAAAACATTAGTTGATTCCACTAAATTCCTGTATGAATCTTTTACAGTTAATGTGTTTTTCATTAAGCAGGTAATTAGAAGGTAAATTATTTTTTAGAAGAATCTTCATAACAAGTAGAGTCTCTTGCAATACTGACTTTTTACGCCTTTTAAATCTTTTTCAACCAATATTTAAATTTTTTTTTTTACAAAAAGTGTGTGAGAAAAGTACACAGTACAAAGATATCACCACCTAACCTTAGTATGACTTGAAATCAAAATTACAGCCTCAATTAACAAGTCAAGATGCAACTTAAATTAAAAAAAAGACAAAAATAAAATATTTCATATTCCTGCCCATCCTTTGCTCTTCCATCCCTCTTCATCCCTCTATTTCTCCCCCTCATCGTCCTCCTCAGGTGGAGCGAGCGTCATACTGGTGTGTAATAGGGTGCTGTCAGTGTGGGCAGCGGCGAGGTGTGGGGAGGAGAGCGCTGCGTCTCAGATGAGATATGTGACTGGCATGCTAACACACAGTTTTATCTGAGGAAAAAGAAAGAGACAGGGCCCCCACATCTCCTCACTATAGGCCTTTGATTAAAGCTCCCTGGGTACACACGCATGCACACACTTCCAAAAACACACATACAGAAGAAGTGTATACGCACACGCACTTGTACAGATTATAAATAAATTGCAGGTAGGAGCATACACACACACATACAGTATATAGGCCTATGCATACACACATCCTCCTGTTGTGGGAGGTGTTGTTTTGACCTAAGCCAGGTAGCTTGTCCATTATGGAGTTGATAGGAGGATTTGGCCATGTTGATTCTAGACAGCATCATCTCCTCGGCCATAAATAACCTGAGTGTTTTCTCTGAGTCACACAACAATATACAGAGAATAAGAGCTCTCAGCTTTATCCCCCGGCCTCATCCACTGCACACAAAAGCTCACACTCACACACACACACACACACACACACACACACACACACACACACACACACACACAAACCCCGAGAAAATGATTGTGTGTAGACAGACATACACAAAATATCAGATTTAAAAGTACAGTTTTCCCCAGTACAGCTCAGTTTCAGCTTAAATTATGGTTTTACATTTGAGTTTGGCTTCGGGGTTTGTGTTTTCTCAGATGGACAGTGGGGGAAACTAGTTTGATTTTAGATGAGCAGCATCATCCGGCAGTGCAGTCTCAATAGCTTGCCAATAAAGCTTTGGATACAAACTGTATACCCCTGACCAATGGAACTGTGGGGAGCATGATGACTTCTATAAAGGAAGTAATGGACAAACCACACTCTGTATTCTTGCATGTGGGGAAACCATATTGAAACACAATCTGCAAATTTATCATCATCTGTCTGTCTATATTGTTTTCTTTCCAGGATCAAATGTGAAAAAAATGTCTATTTTCATTTTTATCTACAGAAATGATTTGTTGTGGCTACAGATAAATGTTTGATTGGAAAGAAATTTCTTTTTCCATCTCACACTTTTCCCTCTTAAACATGAATAAATGAATGAATAAATGCATACTCACTTCACGTGGTGTACTGATGCATATACAATGTACACACTAAGTTGTCCATTTACATCTGGTGCCTTGTTGTTTTTCCTCTCTTGACAGCAGGGGGGTGCTACTGCACCACACCATATAGCTGGACCTAATAAACTGGCAACTGAGCGTATGCTGATATAAACCTGTTTCTATCCTGTTTCTGTTTCTATCAATCTGTTAGATTTTTCTGTCTTCTGTTTTGTAAGTATTGATATGATATTTTGTGTGTGTGTGTGTGTGTGTGTGTGTGTAGTATGGTATGAAAATTGTTCAAAACAAAATAAACATTTGCACTCAAGTTTGAAATTGCTTTTACAATAAACAGTTTGATCAAAACTGGAATATTTTTTGTATTTTACTTTTAAGTGAATTAGGTTAACAATACAATTCAACAATTTGCATGGACATTTCTGAGTAGAGTTAAAAATAAATAAGTTAGAATAACTTAAATGAAGTATTTTGACAACTTAATAACACCAAAACCTTTTTAATTAATTGAGTTGGTTCAACTTTATTAAGCTTGTAGAGGACAAAGTAAAACATGTTAGTTGTACTAAACTAGTTAGTTTGTCTAACTATAAAAGTCTCATGAGAATTGCCCAATAATGGATGATTTAGAATTACTAAAAAAGAACCATGTCAGTTTTTATCTTAATTTTTTTAAAGTTGATCGAGTTATTCTTTTTTAGAGCGTACTATGACTTCCTCTCTCCGTGTCTCTCAATGTACCGTTTATTATGTATTGTCAGTTAATACACATTCAAGTTATTAATTCTAAATAAAATACTCAAAACTCAAAAAAATCTAATTTCATTTTAATCAATGCACTGTAAAAATTAAGCAATGTACACATTTTCAACACAAACCAAAGTAAAAAAAAAACAAAACACACAGTTGATTCTAGAAATTGAACAAAGCAACACAGTTTAAAATGATCAAAATATCCATTTGACTATATACAGAAAGTTATTAAAATATTACAATTTATCCACATTCCTCTTTAGCATTTAACATGAGGTCTTTACAAAATATTTATAGTGCTATTATCATTATCATGTTGATCTTGGCCACAGACTATTGTACCCCATTACATTATGTTTTAGCTGCTGCATACATGTAATTTAAGAAAATCTATGTACCATCTATGCACCGTTATACACATTCATGGCCCAGTATTAAATACAAAATCTATTTTAAGTTGTTTTGAGTAAAAAATCTGAATCCTGAAAATCAGCAAAAACATTTCTGAAGTTCTTTCAAACACAATAACTGATCTGTAATAGGTCCAACTGATGCGTGCTGTGTAAATAAAAGAGCATTTAATTTCTGTTAAATGACTGGCTGTAATTTGGTGAGAGTAAGTCATGGGTTTTTCCATTGCTGTTGCCGCTGCAATTTATGATAGACTGTACATGAAGACCCATATGGACGGAGAGTACTTGCTGCACATCTACGCCCAATTGAGCCAATAAAATAGTCAATAAAATCAAATAATGTAAAGGTTTGAGATGGGCTCATTTTTCTTCACATTTTAATTGTCATCATATTTACAAGATTGTGTCTTATTGGCAGAGATGGGCAATATTTCAGTTATATGCATTCAAAATACATATTCAGTTACTTTTGAGTATTTTGTCACTTTTGTCACGTATTTTGCAGGGCAGAACAAATATGATGTAATTGATAACAAAATACTTAAAAAGCTGTCCACTGTGAAAGCTTTACTGGTATTTATAGACAGAATATGGCAAAAATGTTTTCCTTAGTGTAAAATCACCCAAAAATAAGAATTGTTCTGTTTTCATCACCAGAGAATGAGCTGTTTATATCTATACAGGGCACAGGTGTCTGCCATGTTGCCCCACCATGTCTCTACAGTAGCCCAGAAGGACAAACCTAATACTGGCTTGTTCTTTTGCATTTAGTGTAATGTTATGTGCACTTTTCATGTCAGACCCATACTGAGGCTACTAAATGCTAAAATATGATATCAGTTTGTATAAAATATATTTTTGTATTTTCAAATTACCAGTTACTTGTATTTTCATTAAATGCATTTTCTCATTAGAGTATTTTCTATTTTATTTTGATACATTTGATGGGCGAGTACTTGTAATTTGTAACAAGAAACTTTTTGATGTGTTTGTGTCCATCTCTGCTTATTGGCATGAAAGTGTTGTAAGATGTGCAAGATTCTGAGTTGAAAACAAGCATATTAGTTTTAGGTGACCACAAAAATGCACAGCGTGTTTTGTTAATCCCTTGCTTGGACATTTTTTAAATAGTTCACTGAATTTAAAAGTTACATATTGAAGTTTGAAAGTGCTGCACATAGCAGCTCTAATTATCTTCGTTATTGCAACCCCACCTGGAGTCACAGGGGAAAGAAGCAGGAGGGTAGAGTCTAACCACAGACACTGAGCAGGGATTGCTTTCATAATTTTTATACCATGACTGGGATGATGAATAGGGGGACAAAGAAAGTGATCCCGCGGCAACGTCTTTGACAGAGTGCAGGGAGAAGTCAGGGATCTGTCTGTGTGGAAGGCGAGGGGCTGGCTGGAGGACAAAGAGGCTGGGGGAAGTGTTTGTACTTCTCTGGGGCCGGACCCTGAGGGGGCGATGGTATGGGAGTGTCTGGAGAGGCTGCAGGACAAAAGGGAGAGACATAGGGACATTTAATTTAATTTATTTATTTATTTTGCAAATTAAAATGTTTTGTGCAGAAAAAAGTATATATATGGTCTGGAAAATGTATCCACAGTGGCCCACAGGAAATGTTACATCTACAGCTGCTGCTTTATAGATACAGCTCCCATCAATCTCATGTGGCCATTAGGTGGTGTAATAATGCCAAATGCATTTTTTATTTTTAAATGAAAGCATACAATATGGCCAACACTCATCAATTCTTGTAAATGGTACCTTTTTATGGATTCCTTTCATGTGCAGGATGCCTATTTATTAGTAGTTTTAGCCAAGTTAATGGAAACACATCTGGCACACAGTTTTGTGACAGTTTTTCATGAGAAGAGATAAATTGAACATCTACTTCACATTGATATTTCTTGCGCATGTGTGTGTCAGAGGGTTTGTGCTTGTCTGACTGAATGCAGTTATTGTGATTGTGTGCATGTCTCACAGTTGTGGGGTATGTGACTCTTACCAATCAGTGGAGTGTGAGCGACAGGCATGGTGCTGATGACCAGTGTGTGTCCAGTCACAGGGTCCTGGGCCAGCTGGGTGTGTGGTGGGTGGTACATGTGTGTGGGTTCTGATGTCAGGCCTGAACATAAAACACAATGACATTAATCAATTACAGACTTCAACAGACAGAGCTACACTCTTAGAAATAAAGGTGCTAACTATAACCATAAAGGGTTTTTCAATGCACCTCCATAGAAGAACCCTTTACGGTTCCTGTTAGAACCAGGAATTCAACAATCCTTGAAGAACTCCTGCTTTCAATATGGTTTTTTGGATGAAAATGGTTCTTAATGGAACCTTCAGTCTTATAAAGAACCCTAGAGGAACCATTTCTTCAACAAAAGGTTCTTCAGAGGCAAATGTTTCTGGGTAGAACCTTCCAGCCTTTTTTGAAACCCTTATTTCTATAGTGTAGAGTCATTCTTATACAGTTAGAACAGATGTTTTTCTGCATCTCATCTAGAAATATGTTATTTAATCAGGTGACATTTAAGGGCTCACCCACTTAATGACATGCTCCAAAACACAGATTTCTTTTTGCACATGGTGGCATTTCACCTAATAAGCCCTCATTAGACTAAAAAGCAGCAGTTTTCAACAGTGCTAGAATAAATCTCTGTTTCAGAGCTTTTAATTAATTGAGTGAGTCAGATTTTACAAATTTATGCTGATTTTTTTCATCCTGTGCCTTCAAAAGAGCATTCACACATACATTGGTATAGACACAAATACACGAACAAACTGAATCAGTGACTTGCATCCAGAAATACGGTAGTTCAGTAAGCTCTAATGATGCACTGTAAATGTGAAGTACTTGTTTTAACTTCAAAAATTTAGTGTTCAGCCATCTTTAAAATTTTAAGCTGCCTGAATTTGAAATGACAAGCGGAGGCAATTTTGTAATGATTAAAAATAATAAATCAAATAAATTTGAAATAAATTCAGCTGTACTTGAGAAAACATGTTCAGTAAGCTTAAGATATTAAGTTGAACCAACAATGCTCAGTTACACTGGCAAACTTTACAAATAAATTTGATTTTCTTTTGCATTTTCTCAACTTGAAGAGTAAATTTTTCATTTGGCACAAAGAACTTACAACGTAGCTCCTCCTGTTGGAACTGTTCCAACATTGATACAAATATAATATACGAAACTGTTCAAAGTGGAATTCATTAAATTTTAAATGTAAGGGGGTTAGGGACTGAATTCAGTTCTAACTTTCATCATGGTTCACAGTATTTTCATCAAAAATAAACAACCATGACTTATCCTAAAATGTATGAAAGACACAGCGGAAGTTTTCATTATATATCATGTATACTCTTAAACAATGCATGCTGTGTCTGCTAATATGCTGATTGTGTTTCTTTAGAAACATAATTTAATGAGTTGACTGAACTACAGTACAATACATTCATTCAGCTCTTCATTTTAAGTCAAAATATTTCAAGTTAGAAGAATATGTAAGTTCTGAAGTGTTCTGGAAATAAATACTAGAATTTTTAAGTTTAATTAACTTGACTAAATAAAACAAGTAAAATTAGTTGAATTCCTGTATGATTTTTTACAGTGTATGTCAGCATCACTATGTTTTGCGCATTCATATGACTAAATATAATATCATCTCAGCAATATTTGAACAGCATTGTTTTTGTTATGTTAGTTCCACATCCCTACAGGATGCTGAATAATAAAACACACACAGCCCCGTCTGTATAGGGCCTTCTAAGTCAGGATGTCACATTCTGGAGTTGTTTTTTTAGCGTGTATGGAAAAATAGAAGACATATTTGGGGGTGACTTTTACTTTATTTCACGTCTCATCTTGTGCTTGAATTGTCGTGGCCCTGCTTGGAATATGTTTAATGAATTCTACCTTTAAAAACAGCTTCCTTATTTATATACACTTAGATAAGTTGGTACATAGCAACTTGTCTGTTCCAGCTTTGCCTAAAATATATGTGGAGATGTACCATTTTTCTTTCTGCAAAAGCTCTAACTTTTTACCCATTGTGTACGTCCAGGAAAACTTAACTGAATATGTATACTTCTTGTTTTATACATTGTTTCCTACTTGTATCCACTGGAGCATTTGGTGGTCTTGCTGAAGGTCATGCTATTTTTCTTTCTGCAGGCTTACAAGCACAGACACAGGCCCAGTCTCACCTCCCAGCAGCATCTCGTGCAGCAGGTTGTCTATCTTGGCCAGACCACAGAGCTTAATGAACTGGAGCTGTTCGATCATCTGCCAGGTGATGCTCTGCAGGGTGGGCAGCAGGAGTAACAGCTCCCCAAAACGACCCCTGGAGTCATACTGACGGTCATTAATGTAGTCCTCCAGACTCATCTGGACCTGTGCACAAAAAGCCATGTCTCCATCAGTATAAGCAAACTGCCCTTGTTCTTGTAAATTAACTGATATATCATACAAAACGTGTAAAAATGTAATGTATAATACACAGTGATAATTAGGTTGTTTATTGGAAATTACAACGGAACATAATAGAAAGAACTGCAGCTCTGCAATAAATACAGAAGTCAAATGCTTGACTGACCTGCAGACGCATGGCCTTGATCTTTGCTGGGTCCCGCAAAGACTTTGCATCTGCAGAATGGGAAGCAAAGCGTGGAAGTGGGGGATGGATAAAAGGGTGGAGAGGAGGAGGAAGGATTGGAGGACAGGAGGGTGTGGGGGAAAAAAAACCAGAAAGATCATGGACGAATTGAGGATATGAGTGGAATTGATGGAATGATTATGGTCAAACGGGGGCATGAAGGAAAATGAGGGGATTTAGGGAAGGGGAGAGAATGGATGACAGGTAACACAAGATGGGCAAGGATTGTGGTCACACAAGGCCAAGGAGATATTAGAAAAAAAGCTACAGAGGGATTGGGATCTAACTTTGAGGGAAATGTAACCAGATGGATGGGATTGGTTGGGAAAAGAGGATCTGGGCAGAAACGGCAATGGGTACGGGACAAGGTATCATTAAAAATATTTTGTTTGCTTTTATGTTTATATTTTTAGTCATCTTGAAATTTGAATGCATTACTTACAAAACAATACATTTATTTTATTTATTTAGCTTTTATCCTTAATTCATTTTTGAAATAATGGTAAATCTGATACATTTGTGGGCCATTACACAATACCAACCCCAATCAACCCATCATAAAATATCTGTGCCAAGGGTATTATCAATGCTAATATCCAGTATCTTACCCTTATCTCTCGCTCAAGTAAATTCCATAACCTAAAGCACTTTTAATCTTGTTCTCTAAAGATACTTTACCTAGCTTTTCACTTATTATAATAAACAGACAGAATTTACTCATAAAGACATGTGTTCCTGGATGGAGAAGCAAGGGCAAACTAGAAGAACAAGGTAACCAGTCATCCCAGGAAGTAGAGTAGAGACATTGCTTTTCTTATCACCTGGGTCAAAGAAGACAATGGCCTTGAGTGCTGCGTACTCATTGTCATCTATTTGAATGTCCTGGAAGGGCTGAACCAGCTCATCCAGCACTCGGTTGGCTACCCGACAGATCTCTGCTTCAGGACTGTTCCTGTGGATCACACAGCCATTACCTGCAGACACAGAGTGTATCTGTCAGTGGTTGTGTTGAGGGAAACTGACAGGGAGTGAAAAGTATGTGCATGTGTGTGGGGTGGAGTGCTGGTGTGGAGGGAATAGTTTTGTACCTTTAACCTTGAGAGAAAGATAAGTTGGATCTTGTGGAGTTTTGTCAGGCCTGTTTACGGGCTCCAGTCAAGGTTATGGTGAGGAGTGTGGGGAATGTCCTAAGAAGTATAGAAATGCAAAATGTGTCTGTGTGTATTGTTTTACTATATTTGGGGTCCAGCAGCTTTGTGGGAACCAAAATGCTGGACCCCACACAGCTGTTAGACCCTACAAAGCTTTTGGACCCCACAAAAATAGGACCAAAATGCTGGAGCCCGGTAAAGATAGGACCAAAATGTTGGACCCCACAAAGATCGGACCAAAATGCTTGATCCTACAAAACTGTCGGACCCCACAAACATAGGACCAAAACGTGGGACCCCACAAAGATTGGACCAAAATGCTTGATCCTACAAAACTGTCGAACCCCGCAAAGATAGGACCGAAATCCTGGACCCCACAAAGATCAGACCAAAATGCTTGATCCTACAAAACTGTCGGACCCGCAAAGATAGGACTGAAATGCTGGACCCCACAAAGATAGGACCAAAATGTTGGACCCCACAAAGATCAGACCAAAATGCTTGATCTACAAAACTGTTGGGCCCCACAAAGATAGGACCAAAGATTTGGCTTTACGGTTAGGCTTAGAGTTAGGTAGGCTATATAATGTAGATATAAAGTGATTCTTACATTCTCCAGTTGTATGAATGTGTAGCCTATACAGTGAATTAAAAAAAAGAATTTTAATGTCTCATCAACTGTGTATTATAGAATATTTCCATATTTCCTTTTTCTCAAAACTTAGCCAGTGGCTAGCCTTGATTCTCCCCAGGCAAGCTATGGATCCCAAAGTCTCAGAGGAATAATAGATAATTTAATAGTTGCAGCTCCAGACAGATTTTTTTTTCTTGGCCAAAATTGGCTCTTTTGATAGTAAAGATTGCCAACCCATAGGCTAGGGAATGCATTATGTCAATGACTTGCCCCCATGTGTGTGTGTGCATGTTGACCTGGGTGTATGTAGTTGATTGATCTGCCTACAGTGTGATGTTGGGACATGCCCCAGTAATGAGTAATGCTGTTTACAAGAGACACTTTTGAAGTCACAAAGAAACAGAAAAACTTGAGTTAATCATTCTCAGCTAACACAACATTTAATCTGTCTTCACACTTCAGTGCTGAACCACCTGACTGCACCACATACAGTACAAATGAATGAGTGAAATGCTATTCTATTGGTCAGTTTGTACCTAAAAGCAGGAAGTCCTTGAATGGCATTGACCTTTTGGCAACCCCAAGCAAGAGGTGTTCACCTGCATGAGCCCTGAGCAAGCTCACCTGGAGATAAACACACACACAGTAAACAAAGAGCACAAACAATGTAACAATACATCCCCTTTTGCCCTTACATACATCACACAGGGGCCATAATGTAGTGTACTATATTGAGCAGTCTCTGTATGCTAATTTAAAGTGACATCTCTAACACTTTAATCATTGCTCCAAATACTCGCCTCTGAGTGCATTTGGTTGATTAAAGAGAATCTTTCTTCCATGCAAACTGAAAGTGCTTTGACAGAATAAACCTTTTGTCAGAATAGCAAGCACACACACACACACACACCAGACAACCAATACAAAAAGACTGCATTTCAAGATAGTATTAACAAAAGTACTTCATTCTGAAATGTACTGGCTTTAACTTTGAAAAACAAACATAAAAAGATTTTTTTTTTTAAATATGCAAGAGAATGACGGCATGCAAGCAATACCATAATCACAGATTACCCATCATGCATCACAGGCCTGTTACCTGGTCATCCAGCGGCAGTTCTCCAAAAGCAGGAATGTATTTGGCCCATTCCACCAACACCAATAACTGTTGTCTCATAGAATCACAAACATCCCCAACATTCGCTGACTTCTGCTCCGATATATCTGCTATTCCAACTGGAGCAGTGATCTGGAGGGAGACAAAAAATATGAGTTTCCTGGGTCTTTTGTACACTGTAAAGAAGTTGAGAAAACTCATAATTTCAAGGGGTTTTAAGTAAAACTCAAATTTTTATATTTTGAAATAAACTAAAACAAGTTTTGCCAACCTATAATCTTTTGTTGAAATAAGTTACCTTTCTTCTTTAGATAAACTTGAATCTTTATTCTGGTGTTTAATATTTTAAATATTAAATTATTAATCTTCAGTTTGATGAATTTACTCAACAATTTTTGAAATGCAATTATTTTGTTTGTAAAAATCAAAGATTCAGTTGTATATCATCTCGACAAAGTATTATACTTTAAAACTAAAACTTTTTTTTAGTTCATTTCAAATCTTAAGAGTTTGAGTTTGAGTCACAACTCAAAAATTTAGTGACGATAGTTGCCTGGAAATTATGAGTTTTCTTACACTTTTTTCCCAGTGTAATCAGCTCACAAACAACCACATATCAGTAGGAAAAATGGAGATTCACATGGAAAGTTGTCACCTGTTGGGACAGTGATTCTGCTTGGGCCAAAATAGTGATGGGTGGCAAGTCTTGGGAGTCAGGGATAGTTCTTCGGGAGCTGATCCGATCTCTCTCGTTCTGTACCGCTAAAATGTAACAGACAACTCAAGCTACTGTGTGTGTGAAACAGAAAGAGCAATTTAAAAAAGATCAGGCAGAGGCCTCCTGTATTTAACTTATTGTAAAAATTAACTAATTTCCAAACAGGAATGGTAAAGTAATCCTGCTAATATTAGTCAGTATTAGTCCTGGTTTACAAGAATTTGTTCAAAATGGAAGTCATGAGTGTTGAGTGCTGGGAAAAAAGAAATTCTGAATGGAAACAATGACCATAGTTAATATTTAGAAACATAGCCATACAGGCTGGCATCAGCAAGACGAGTAAAACGTTAACCAGTTGCAATCCAGAACAACATGTTTGAATAACACATGATTAGGTGTCATAAAGCTCTGTGCCAAGGTTATACCCCCCATAAATACACACACACACACACACACACACACACACACACACACACACACACACTAAGTAATCACTTATTTTATGGCTCAGCCAGTTTCAACCATCTTGAAGCAGCTCTCAGATTCTCTGATGACAGCCTTTTCTTCAGTGCCACTAATTTTAAGTCCATACCTTGTTTCAATGGGAAAAGTAAAAAATAAACTACATCTAAAATATATATACACACTACTGATGATACCCTGTGAAAATCAGGTAGTATGTGTTTGAAAAGTAAAACAATATCCCCACATTTTTGACTTTTTGTTTTTTTATGTCTCCATGTAGTTTTATTGAAGTTTCAAAATATAAGAAGACATTTGGATAGCAATTTATTGCTTTCTACTTTCTCTCTTGTCCAGGGGACAGGAGGGATGTTTCCCTACCTTCTTTTTTCATGCCTGCCCTGAAGCACTTGTTGAGTCTGCAGAAACGACACTGGTTCCTTTTATCTTTATCCACAATGCACTGTCTGCTGAACCTGTATATGATGAACATACAATGATATAAGTAGCTTTAAGATTTAAGCACAGTGTTCTGTAACATAATGTGACCTGCCCCAACATGATGACTGGGCTGAAAAGTCAGTTATCAATACTTTAAGTTCTATGCAGATATCTGCAAATGATAATAAAGGTGCACAAGAGCATGTTTATTTGCACACTCATGCACTTTCATACTGTGGTTATAATTTCATGTATGCATGATGTGTGTGTGGCATGATTTTAAGTGTGTGTATATGTGTGTTTTTGTCTCTGTACCTGCAGGTGTAGACATGGTTCTTGCGTATGGAGCGTCTGAAGAAGCCTTTACAGCCATCACAGCTGGAGGCTCCGTAGTGTTTCCCTGTGGCTTTGTCTCCACAGATGGCACAGTTAGTGCTGACTCCGTCTGGACCGGGCAGACTCGGCTCTGTTGGCATGCTGTCTGAAACACACAAAAAACACTCTCACAGGTAAATACATATGCATATACACATAGGTCTACAGACACAAGCGCATGTATTTTTATGGTAAATACATTGGTATAGACTCAAATACACTAACAAACAGAATGAATGAATTGCAAAACACAAGTATGATCTAATGATGCACTGTAAATGTTAACTTGTAAATTTGTCTTAACTTTGTCTTAACAACAATAAATTTGATTTTAACTCTCAAACAATGCATGCTGGGAAGTCCACTAATATGCTGATCATGTTTCTTTAGAAACTTAAAGTAATGACTTGATTGTACTGTACAACAGTACATTCATTCAACTCAACAAGTCAAAAGACATTAGTTAGAATCCTAGAAATCTTTAGTTTAATTAACTTGAATAAATAAAACTTTTATATTTGCATTAGGTTAATGAGAAAAGATTAGGAGTGCTATCTATTTGAAGCCTCTATATGTAGAATTTGTATGTGATTGGCATCTTACTATTCTAGTTAATGTGTTCTGTGTATATTCCATAGTATGGTGAGATTTCTATAACTGTGAAGTCATTTGTGTAGTGTTTCATTTGTACGTTATAGTGAATGCATCTGTATAGCATAAATCAGCAGAAACAATAAATGACAGTTCAATTGCCAGGCACTTAAAGAATTACTGCTGATGCCTTTATTTTTATTGTCATCTCCTCATTCTCGTAAACATTATTATAATCATCATGATCATTATCATTATCACCAGCATTGTCACCACAATCAAAACCATAATCATCATCATTGGCTGCATATAGTTCAGTCGAAGCCTACCAAATAGACACAGACACGTTTACACCCCCCAAACACATACACATCCAGGGTAAGTCAATGTTCGACTGAGTTTCTGTCCACATGCTGAGGTGACATCAGTGTATCACTTACATGCACAGTTGCTCTTCAATAAAATATCTTTATGGTGCATACCTGTGATTCCTCCCCAAACAGTTTTATTAACATTATGATTTCATGCTTTTACAACCCCAACCCAGCCCTTTTCTTCCCTTCACGACCACGCAAAACAACTCCAGGTACATATCCAAATACAAGCAACAGACAGGTGGAATTCATTTACCACAATCTGTGTTAACAGACAACAGGATACATGCACTATTGGCCAACATTAAAATGTCATGAGTTTCCCTGTCACTTCATTTAGGCATATGGAGCTTGTTATGTAAAAAATAACTCTGCTGATTTCTTCTGCAAATAGCAACTAATTTGCCTTCAGCTATTCTCACTTCACTTCATCAGTATATTTGTAGCCTTACAAATTAACACACCTCCTCATCCAGTTGAGGTATATGTGCTATCACTAACGCTCCTTAACAGGTACATCAAGTTAAACAAATGCTACAGGTTACAGTTACTGATATTAGTTAGTTAGTTAGTTAGTAGTTAGTTAGTAGATACACAATACAAGGCTCTTCTCACATCTTTGTCCATATTAAGCATGAATCTACATATCAGTACTTATACAGAGTGTGTGCACTATAAAAATAAGCTTTTTGTTTTAACTTTAAAAAATTTAGTGTCCTGGCTGCCTTAAAACTTGAATTTGAAAAACCAAGTTGAGGCAATTTTGTAATGATTCAAACTAACAAACTTTTCTGGTCAAATAATCTTGATATTAATGAGAAAACATGTTCAATAAGTTTATGATGTCAAATAACCAATAACTCTTCATTTACACTGACATTCATGACATTTAACATTTCTTATCAATTATTACCTTTAATTAACTAATTCAATACTAATATTTAGTCATGGTTTGCAGTGATTTCATTATATCTTATCTTAAAGTGTGTTGCAGACACATAGTAAGCTTTCATCATATGTTCAAAATCTAAAACAGAAGGGTCTTGGGAAAGTTTTGGCTCTCAAACAATGCATGACAGGAAGTTTGCTAATAACCTCATCATGTTTCTTCCTGAAACTTAATTTAATGAGTTCACTGAACTCTGCAGAGTACATTCATTCAACTCATCATTTCAAATCAAAAGACATCAAGTTAGAAGAACTCGTGATCTGAAGTATTCTGAAAATAAGTACCAGAAATTTTAAATGGAATTGAAATGAATAAATAAAACGTGTAATAAAGTTTAGTTAAGTTAATGACAAAAGATAAGGTGATTCCATTTCCATGTATGATTTTCTACAGTGTGTATGCACCACAGATGTTCATTTTGTGCCTCAAATACTGTTTGTATGTGCATCCCTTGTTTAAGCATGGGTTTCTGTGTGTGTGCATTGTGTCTGTGTGTGTGCGCATGTGTGTGTAAGTGGCTACAGGCACACACACTTACCTCCTCCTCCATAGAGCACCTCTGCATTCTCAAAGCCCAGCGTGCTGTATGAGGGATCCAGGCCTTCACAGTAGTTGGCTACTTCCATATCTAACAGAGATTTACTCTGAGGAGCAGGAGAATACTTCATTCCTGTTTGAACTTGGTCTCCCTCACACTTTCTTCTTTTCTCTTCTCCTCCTAGTTCACTCTAAAGTCTCTCTTTCTCTTGCTACCTATCTGCTTGTCTCTACTTCATCTAATTCCTACAGACATGACAAGGGATCTATAACCTCATCTGATTGGACTGGGAACAAGGTGAGGGGAGGAGCTGTGCCTGAGACTTCTCACCTTATTGCACATTACTTATCTGTCCTTCTCTCTCACACTTATCACAGGGATGGATAGATAGCAGTGAATGAGATATTTCCCTTCTACCCCTCTGCCTCTTTTTTCTCATCTGTTCTTTTAAACCATGTGACAGATTTCATCAGATTCTGGAGGACAGCGTGCACTTGATGTGCACGTTGGTGAGCATCCGTGCACGTGTATCTGCATGCACAACAAGGGGTTTGTTCTTACAGGCACATATATTTATGAATGCGGGTGTGTGTGTGTGTGTGTGTCCTTCCTAGGCTTCCTAATCTAATCAATAGTGGAGTAATAGCAGCACCACCTCAGCAGATATAATCTATAAAGACACAAAGTGAAGTGGAAAACACTGATAACTTCCATAAACACACTCCTTGGCTTTATTTATACATATTCCCAAATTAACTGACCATATTTTGTACTTTAAACATCTCAAATGATATTAACCTCAGTCACAACACTACACTTCAAACCTCTGAAGCCTGTTTGTACATGTATATTGCAATTTCACTGTTTACTGACTTCATATCAAAGAAAATCAACATCTACTGTATACTGCTGCTGAAGATAAATGAGACTTTTCAGACAAGGTGGTGATACAGGTTTGGGAGCATTATTATGATACAATTACATGTTAAAAAAAAATGTAGTCAATAATCATATCTAAGTATGACAATATTAAAGTAACGTATGATTACTTTATATTACTTTTGGATTACCTCAGTACCAAATATTCTGACCACCAGCATCACCAAAATAAATCCTCATTTTGTCCCAAAATATTTTGCCATAGTAGTACTGATAATAGTAATAGTAGTAGTAGCATTGACAGGTTAGCTAGCTAACTGGATTTCTGTGTAGCTAATTTTAGTGGTTGGTCTGTGTAGCTAACATTAGCTACACAGACCAGTTGTCATAGACATGTATATGTAGACAGGGCCTTTGGATCATATGTAAAAGTTGCCACCGTATTGGACAAGGCAAGACTGACCTGTAAATAATGACATGTAAATGCAGGGACTGCCTTTTTTTGGATAAAGATTACTAGAACGCTTCTTTCTCAAAAGATTATAGATTATTTTCAAGGATTAATAATCTACATGAAGTATGTTAGAAAAACTATTTTTGTCCTTATTCCATATAGATCATAAACACTTGAATGTAACACAACTTATTGAAATCTGCTAGGAAATTGCTTTTTATCCAGACAAACTGCAGCTCCCCTGTTTGAATGTATTTGTTCTCAGGTCAGTCTTGGCATGTCCAATGTGGTGGTAACACTGACGTAACACAGCACCAAACCAAAGCGGTCAATGTCGTATCTACATATAGTATGTCTATGTGTGTAGCTAAAATAAGCAGTTGGTCCTACCTGTAAATGTTTATTTAAATTAGATTGAGTTATTAGATGATGGCAGATTTTGCACTGCGCTGTGATGTTGTTCTTCTCTTCTGATTTAAAGATAAAATAATGTTGAAATTTGCACCCAGTGAAGTATTTTTTTCACTAGAGGCCATGATAAGATTTGCTGGTTTCACTGAGACCATAGTGGTGTGAGACTCATGAGATGTGTAATGTGTGTGCACTGCACACTGTAGTATACTGTTCCTTACTTTAAATATATTTATATATATATATGTATATTTTTTAATTGTAATCCTGATAAAAATCAAGTGTTCAAGTGTCTTTGTTCTTTTCCTAATGAGCCAATCTGCTGCGTAAAAGTAGGAGAAATACTCAAAGTGATTGAGAAAAAGCATGTAATATTAACACAAATTTATAGTTATCCTCACACTTAACTTGCTCAGCTCTCCTATTGTAAAAACAGATGGAATTTCCTTAGAAATTCGTGTTGAATAGAGGCAGTGGACATCAAAGGTGAAAATAAAAAATACAAGTTAAATAGCTGTGAGTGAGCTGTCTCCTCTGTCAGGGCAGGAATGCTGTAAACACTATCTAATTTACTACCATAAACCTGTTAAAATGTCCCAACCCACCCATTTCACATCAGGAATTTCATTGCACTAAATCTTATTGTGTGGCTTAAAGGTAATCAGTTTGGGGTATTGTGCTAGAAAGGGCTGTAAATGATAAGAGGGAGTATTATGGGAGATTTGATGCCCTACATCAGTAATGAGTGAGCCAATCAGGAAAGCACCTACAGTATATAAGAAAGCATGGGGTTAATATATGGTCACTGTAGGCACAGTAAATCAGAATGCACATGATCACGGATTACTTACTGGGCATGAGGAGAAAGAGCAATTAGTATCCTGTCACAGGGTAATAACAAATATATTAGTTAATGGGGGAGGCTAGAGTAAAGGAGCTGGGAGACAGAGCCGAGAGAGAGAGAAAAGTGATAGAGAGATTACATTTTAACCAGGCTCTGAGGTCAGGCCTCCTGACTCATCAGGTTTGTGGAGAGTACAGAAGAAGTTACTCTTTATGATCATGTTCACAGTCACCTAACACACGAAAGGACAGACACAGACAGAGCACTGTAGCATGAACTAGACTGTATTAAACTGGGATTAGAAAGTATAAACCTGGCTTGAATGTATAAAGACAGAAGGGGTAAAGTGTGACTATATCCTGCACGTCAGTGGGTAGCGTTCTCAGATGCTATCATGTGATATAGATGGGTACACTGACTTGTAAAAAATAGAATGGAGCTTCTTTCATGCCCACTCCGCACTCCAAATACCTGTTCAACATTAGAGCACTGTGTAAATGAAGGTGACCAGATTTCACAATAATCATCTATGAAACAGAAAAGGGGGACAATTCCAGTTTCATGTATTTTGGCCACAAAAATTGTTGTATGGTAATAAACTATAGTATAGGGCCACTGACAAAATAGGCTACTAAGTAATTTGTAAAGCTTAAATGATAATTTATCTTCAAAATATTGTTTGGATTAATAAATTATCAAGCTCTGTATCATACCTTTACCTTTCCTCCTCTATCTTCTTCACTCTTCTTCCTATCCAGTCATCCTCCTCTTCCTCCTCTCTACTCTACTCTGGCTTGAAAAGATGTTTAAAGTTACGTTGAGGCTTCACTTGACACTTGTTAGCTTCTGGACGAGTTTTCCACATCAGTGTCCTCTACAACTAGCACAAACAAATAGTTGGTTGAAGAAAAAGAGTGATATGAAGCTGCTACAGCAAGTAGCCCCCTCTGTTGGCCAGAACAAGCACAATGATGGGCTAATGATAGGCTAATGATGGTTTGAACTTTTTCTTTCTATATTTTGAATACTTGACGCATCATTTATTTGTTTCAAGTTACAATATTCCAAACACTGGAGATGCTGTATGCTGTTTATTTTAACTTTGGTCACCACACTAACATATTCAGCCATGCTTTGGTGCAAACCTGCAGCACAATAAATGGGGCAAAATGAGGATCTCCAGCTCCTTCTACTTCATCATATCCACTGGCAAAAACATAAAGTACAAGTGTTATGAATTTTTATTTTTCTATGTGAAAATAATTAACAAAAAAATAGATTTATAAAAGATATGTATTGCACATTCACAGCAATCCTTAAACTACTGTAATAAAAGCCATTATGACTGATGGCTGAAAACCAAGCAGGACGTAATTCAGAAACCTTGCGTCCGCCCAGCAACCAAAAGCTCTTTCAAGTCATAAAACCAATGCTAAGAGGCCATCTCTGTGTGTGAACTGGCCATAATACTGTCGCCTCTATTTAGCTTGGAGGTTTTAATAGTTGCAGATGATGATCAGTCAACCAACTGACCCTAGTAAACCACTACTTCCTGATACTCAGGCAATAGTAAAAAAAAAAAAAAAAAAAAAAAAATACACAGTTCTGTTAAATATTATTCACTGCGCTCTTATTTTGACAGAGTAAACATCATACTATAACTGCATACTTGCTTTTATTCCATTTTGAATTTGTGCAAATGAATAGAAACATAAATTCAAAAAATAATTTTAACTAGTCAGTGAAACTTTCTGCACTTAACAGCAGACGGTTTCTTTAATTTTTAGAGTTACATAGACACCTGGCAAAATTTCCTGACATCTTTCCTGCATTCTTTGTAAAATCGACCCTTTCTTGTGATAAATGATTTTAACAGCTAAATTAAATGCATCAGTGTGTCTTTAGAGTGTAAGCAGGATACTGAAGCCCATCACCTGCATAATTTAAGGCAGTCCAATACAACAACACACACTGCAGCCTCAAAAATCAGTCAACTGCTCATCTGACAAAACTTTACCATTGCAATTTTGCATTAGGCTGTTCTTAAGTTTTGTTATATTGTGCAAGTCTTTCTGTCATTGCATCATGCATATCCAATGTTTTGGCTGGTTTTTGTTAAAGAATTAGATACCTGGGGGGTGGGAATGACAATTTCCAATTATAGTGAATTATAGAAATACATTTCTTTAAATATTTTACAGCTATACTATTTCTTAGTGACTGGGTTATGTTTAAGTACTTTCAGTGGTAGTATCATGTCGTTAACATATCAGAGAAGTAAAACACAAGACCACTTCATAACCATCTTTTTGCTTAGCAATATGTAGCTCTGTAACGTTGCTCTTGTAACAGATTACGTCCTTGTAAAGACGATCACAGGTATCACATGATCTTTACAGCACAGCATGCGTGACAAAGTGAGTCTGTCTTATCTGTTTTCACACAAATCTGTTTGCAGACAGAGAAGTGAGAACACTGTCATTAAATACACTCGACAAAATGAAAGAGAAATTCTGGCACACTTGGACAACCATACTGTATATCCTATAATTCAGAGTTACTCTGGTTACGGCCCATATAGCAGCAACTGAAGTGTGTATGAACGGGAATTACCACCATATTACCAGCAAAATACAAAACCACGTGATTTAGCAGAACATGTTACCAAACTTCCTTGAGAAACTGATAAAGTAAGCTTCACTTCCTCCACAAAAGCAACACCATACCTTAAAGTTCCCACAGCTTAGAGGGATATTTTGCATTTCAATGACAATATACTTCACAGGAGGTGTTTGGCTTACCTCTGTTTCTCTTTCCGTCTGGGATGTGCATTTATCCTGGTGTACCGTCGTACTCTGGCAGTGAGCAGCCCCTCAATGCAACATTAGTCGAAGTAACACTAAGAATGAGAAAATGGTTCAACGACATTAAAAAGGGAAGGTTGGAGAGCCAAGCAGCCTATAATTCATGGAGCGACATATTGGATGGCGCCACCATAGCCCTGTCATTAGATCGATTTACTAAACAAACTCAAAGTAGGGTGGGGATGTTAAACAGTAACCCAGCGCCATAAAAACCAAAAGGAAAAGGATCACCAGGTGTGTGTGTTTGTGTGCATGTGTATGTGTATGTCAACTAAGGCCTCAAACACCACCTCTGAGGGCAGAAAGTAAGAGATCTGAGAGGGTCGAGGTAATGTTTCACAAAATAATGGTGAAAAAGTAACAATTCTAGACATTTATTTCTCTTGTCAGCTGTGGAGCTGAACACTACAGCCATGTGCACAGGGATCAAGAGTTAGCACATCCAAGGAAAATATATTTAGTTTCATTTCCACTCACGTCTTTTGCATGAAGTCACATATTGAATAAAAAAAAAAGGTCAACCTAAAGACCAACGGCATAAACTAGCAAATTTCAAGCCTGAAGCCTGTGTAGTATATACAGAGACCAGCAGATGGCAAGAGTTCATTCAATTTGATGTAAAAGTAAAGGACAGTTGCCAGTCATGCCTCTTTTTTTTCAGTGTTTTGATCAGTAGAGATACAGAAAGCCTGACACAGACTGACAAATAATTGCCACAATTTTTTATTTTTTTAATTTAAGTCTTTATTGGAACTTTTGACAGAATCTCCCAAAAATCTTATCTTTATATGATATTTTGAATGTATATCATATTTGATATGTCACATATTTATTCATCACAATGATTTTTATTGCAGAAAAAAAACAATATTGTTTATTGTTTGTGGAAAATTTGGCACATTTCGGGGGGGGGGGGGGGGGGGGGGGGGGGGTGTTTGTTTGTTTGTTTGTTCCTTGTTGTCTGCAAAAACAGCTTGGTCAACATAATCTGAAGTGGTCAAAATAACATACAGATTATGATAGCCAAGGAATTGTTTTATTGAAAATCAATTTAAAAGGCAATATGATTTTACTCTAGAATAAGAAGCAAAATATTAATTAATTATAGGTTGTTTCTATACAGTAAATATTCATATTGAAATGAGAAACAATATGAGAAACTTATTCTCTCTGTCACCTAGCAAAGATTTCTCTGGCAAAAACATGTGAGTTACTACGTGAAGGCACCCATGTTGGATTTTGCACTCAAACACAGGCTGCTGCCTGCAGTGGACTGATAATCCACCAGACGGCAGAAGACATGTCTCAGATTGTAGTGGGTTGCCAGCAATGTATTGATCATATTGATTATCTCATAAACTCAAAGTATGTACAAAGTAGATACAAATGACGTTACAGGGTTAAAGGGTGCCCCAGTAGCCTGCTGGTTAAGACGCATAACCATGTAATCTTAACATCCAAGGTGCACTTCTTTCCTCATGTTTGTCATACTCCCTCCCGATATTTTGTCTCTCTCTCTCTGCACTTTTCAAATAAATAATAGCAAAAAAAAAAAAAGATAAAAATTCAAATAAGTATAATGTTTTTTAGAGACTAACATAAGTTTAATGATTCACATATAAAACTGCAGATCACCTCACAGTAGAATGAATATTAAAGCGAATGGTACACCTGATAGAGCTTAGACTGGGGCATTGGCCTATTTGGCTTTGTTACCAAGGTAAGCCACCAACTCTCCCCCCATCTGCCCCCCTACACCACCACAACAACCATCAGTCATTAAAAAAAAAAACCACACACACAACAAAACAGAAAAAAAAAACAGTTAGTCGTAAGGCTGTGCTTAAAAGTTTCCCAACCCCACCATCTAAAAAAAGCACATCAGATGCTTCAGATGCTTCATTTTCTGACCCAGTTGAAAAGATTCAGTATGGCTGTCTAAAAAACCACTCATATTTACACAGCTATTGCACAGCAAGTTATCAGCACTGGGTGTAGCTCTTTAGGCTTCTCAATTTATATGTACATTTTTTCAGTGTGATTTAATGTTTTATTAATTCAATCTAATCTGTTTTAATAATTGTTCTTATGCATTTTTGAATAGTTATTCTTTCTTATTGTCCACATTTATGGAAATGCACATAAGCAATTTCCTCATAAAAAAAAACGTTGATAAGATAATTAAAGAAATGAAAGAAATGAAAGAATTAAAGAAATAATTAACAGTAAAGTAAAATGATGCTGAAAATTAAAGCAAATAGAGTCTCTTTACACCCTCACGCAGATCCTACAAACAGTTTTCAAAAAGCTTTCTCGGGAGACACATGTAGCAAGTTCTCCTCCCCATGAAGGTGAGCATGTCCAAACAGTTAAAAGTGGTCAAACCCAGGAACACCTCGTTGACATTCTGCAGTTGAATGCTTTCTAAGTATTTCAGCCGGAACATATGGTAGGGAACAAAGCAGACCACCATGATGAGGGCGAAACACAGACTCTTCAGCTGAGCCCCAAAGTCCTGCTGAGAAGTGCATCCTTGGCGATGCTTCTTGCGCAAAACCCTCAGGACGTTGGCTTGAAGAGCCGTCAGCACAATGGCCGCCATTATGATCACTGTGCTTATGATGTAATTGAACACTTTGGCACCAGCCTTTATGTTTTTGCCAAATCTGAAGCAAGATTCTTCAGCTGTGGTGCCTTGGCCGTACAAAAAATAGATTATGCAAGGCACCACGACAAGCACCACCATCCACACCACCACGCTGCCGAGGAGCGCGTGCATCTTCTGGAACGAGGCCACCTGCTCAGCCCTGTTGTAGAACGTCATCAGGCGCGTGATGAGGATGATCATATAGAAGATGAAAGACATGTACATGTGGATGTGGATCATGCCGCTGACCACTTTACACCACCCAGGGGTCAGATTCCAGGTATTAGTCGCGTAATAGTATATCCTGAAGGGCACGGTGAGAAGGAAGACAAAGTGGGTGAAGATGAGGTTGAGCACAGCGATGGAGGTGATGGATGTTGTGCTGGACTTCATGATGTGTATCATCAGGCTCAGGCTGATGGTGCCGCTGATCAGAACCACAGAGTAGATGGCCAGGAGGACTGTATGGTACTCAAAATCAGCCTGTGGCTTCGAGGTTGTGGATAAAGAGACGGCGTTCATCATGGTGCTTATGGTCGTGGATTGCGTGCTTTGGTTTACTGTGGAAGCCATCTTAAATAGAAAAAGACAGGGAGGAAGGGGTGCACAGCAGATAAAAGAGAGAGAGAAATGGACAGTTACTTGAAGAGTGAGAGATAGTGATGGAGGAATAAATTAGGAAATGGTTTCTTATTTATTTCATTGTTTTCACTATTAAAGGGACAGTTCTGGTAGAAAAGAAAGTTGTTCTGGTAGATTCTACTGTGGAAAGAAAGTAGTTCCTACACGAAACTGCTCACAACAAGGTTTGTGGATTATCTTGAGTAATCGGGTCATGATACGTGGAAAGGGACACTGGTTTTGATTTTTTCAAATGTATTTTTCTGGTGCTTTGAGCACCACAAGCAAAGTCCCTTTAGTTCCATTTTATTATAGAGAAGGCAGACATCTCTACGGCCAATATTTCCAAAACTCTGCAACTCATGCAAAAAAATCTGTAATGTATAAATAGCCCTACAGGCCAGAGGACAAAATATGTACTTTTGATTTGGGGGTGAACTGTCCCTTTAAATGTTTTTTGGGGAGTTTTCCAATCACATTTTATTTTATTAAACTTAACAAGCTGCACTTTGTATGAATTCAGACAAAAACAAGAAATAATATATAACATTAAACACCACTGTACTCTAATTAGGCACCCAGTGATACAGTAATAAGATGCATTTTACCAACTTTTGTATGAAATTATATATAATATGTTCTGTTTCTTCTTCTTTATAAAGACCTTTATCAGACTTTATTAGAAGGTGATTTTCCACAGTTAGACCCGTATTAAACATTACTAGAGGGTAACTGGGGACACATTAAACTGTATAGTAAACTGTACTGTAAATTTAAAGTCTATAAGGCTCTAACTGCAGAAAATAATACACTTTAGTTAACAGTACAGTTCTGTTGTAACGTGTCGCTAATTACTCTCCAAGAAAGTTTAATAGAGGTCTACTTAAGGGTCTCATTCTGTCTAATAAAGAACATATTATTTCTAATTTTATCTAATTCAATACAAAGTACAGCTTGTTGTATCTTATTAGTGTACCGTCAGATATGGCATCTAAAAAGAGCATAGCTGTTTGTTCGATCACTAAATAAAGAACATATTATTTCTAATTTTATCTAATTTTATACCAAGTACAGCTTGTTCCTTCTTAACTGTCTACTGCAAAATAAAGTGCGACTGTTTTCCTTATTTAAATCAAAGAAGGCTGTTAAGTATGACATATTTTAAACGCACCTAGAAACAAATTGATGAAATAAGTAAAACTGACTTGACTATTCAAAACAGGAAAAGAAAAGACAAAGAAAGAGAAAATACATGTCAGTACACATGTACACTGGCTCAATGAACTCACTACAAACCATTATTATGTTAACCAACTTTTTACCAACTTACTGATGCAACATGTTTCTCATACTTGTTCACATCCAGGTCAAGACTTCAGCCAGAGTCTAATTTCAGTCTGACATTCTTCTGACATGCTTCAAGTCTTGCATGTCTTCAAATTGTTACAAGTGTACGTGCTATCGGTTTAACAGGAAACA
Source organism: Lutjanus argentimaculatus (assembly GCA_034769285.1). Taxonomy (NCBI): domain Eukaryota; kingdom Metazoa; phylum Chordata; class Actinopteri; order Lutjaniformes; family Lutjanidae; genus Lutjanus; species Lutjanus argentimaculatus. The sequence goes on along the minus strand of JAWZSL010000009.1, from coordinate 21,341,040 downwards.
GAATTATAAAAAAAACAAAAATGAAAAATTACAGCATTTAAATATCACAAAGTTTATAAGCAAAGATATTTTTCACAGTTTAATTTTAATTATTACCAAGAGAACACTGCGATAGAAACTGCATCATGAACAAGCATAAAACCAAAACCACATAGTTTACAAGTAAACTTACATACCTTTTGGCTCGAGGAAGAACTGCCTGCCGAGTGCTGTTGTGTGTGAAAATAAGACATTAAAGGGTGTGTATGTCCCCCTACATCACATCATTTTATCTGCAGCATGCAATTGTTCAGTTTTCAGACTATGTAGGTTAGCATGGAAAAAGCTCTGTGTCGGAGTAAAGAATGCCCGCGTGTGCTTGTCTCCGTTTTGTGTGTATGTGAAGTGTTCAAGTGTGAATGTGTGCCAACTTTGTGAGGAAGTAAAGGTTATGAAAATGAACTGTCTGTGTGTCTTGTCAGAAACCACCGTCCAGTTTTGCATTTTGTGTGTTTGTGCTCTGTCAGAAACAGGAGGTGATTGCACACACACGTTAGCCCAACCACAGATAGTTGCTTCCTCTTTCTGGCCACAAGCCTGTTATTTTGTATCTGCAATATTTGCTTACTAAAATACAAACCTTTAAAATGTGTTGTTCTCTGATGTACAAATGAATGCCTTATTGAACTGTTAATCAGGGGAAAAGAGTAAAGTAAATTGCAGATGACAGTCTACATCTATCTTTTAATGTTACCAGAGGGCTAAAAACAGCATACTGAAGCAAAATTTGTCTTTGGTTTAGAAACAAATATTTAGACATGACGCAGACTGTTTGGGCACGAATAAGTGCCTTATTTAAAGAAGTAGACCAACAAGTCTTTGAGCTAAAACTAAATTATCATCGCTGTCAGGCAGAACTTTTCAGAAAAAAGTTGAAACTAATCTGCTTAGTCAGAGTGACTAACTGTTTTTTATATATATATATATTTTTTTTTTTTTCAGTGGTTAAATATTTGTAAAACCCACTGACAGACATAAAGAGTGACCAATAGCATTGGTTTATGAAAAAAAAAGTCAAAATATGGAGATATAAGGTGTACGCCCGACAGCGACATTGTGTTAATGTGATTAAATAATCAGTCCAGGTGTTAACAGCAACATTTCTGAATACAAGTATAAATTATAGCTGCTGCGCAGCAATGGTCGGGGCCGGGCAATTTTAGGCAAAATTAGGCAATTCTGAGCAACAAGCAGAGTGTAGGAAGATGAAAAAAAGGTGGCATTCTAATGTGCATTTTACATCAGTTGAGGCTTGAACTCACAATTTCTGGCACAAGAGACTCTGCATATTGACTGATAGCTAAGCCAAATAAACAGGGAAAAGAGACAAGGGATAACAGGGAAACGTGTTGATAAAGAGTATTTGTCTCTTCCCAAAACTGCCTGAATCATAATTATTTTAACCTTAGTAGTCTCTAATCCACATAGCATGATACCTGAACATAAGGCTTTCACATTTGAAAGTCCATCCTGCCTTAGCTGAGGCTCGAACTCACACCTTCTGACACTGAAGTCTGTCTTTTATCTCACTGAGCTAATTGGCCAAGTGACAGTTCATGTGTGGCTTCACAGACTGACTAAGCCAAGATCAGGGTGCCAGGCAGCAGCATCCATGCCATGGAAAAGCAAATTTCAAAGTGAAAGTTCCAAAGCTGTAGCACATATGGTTGATTTGTTGTGAATTTTCAAAGTTTTGAAATTTAGAGGCTTGCTGTAGCGCCACCATCAGGACTATTGTCTTGTGTTTCCAGTTGAGGACATCTGGCATGGGACTGGACCTTTGTGAAAAGTTTGGGTAGATTTCTCATACGGAAATGTTGTACAAGCTGAGCTTGAACTCACAACCTTCAACACCAAGAACCATCCTCTATCTCACTGAGCTAATTGGCAAATGGAAACACCACATGTAGCTTCACAAACTGACTAAGCCAGTCACCTGTGTGCAAGACAGCAGCTGTTAGCATGTAAAGGCAGATTTCAAATGGCTGTCAAAAATTCAGTTATTGAGACAAAAATCCCAAAATACACAAATTGCATCTAGACAGCATGGAGATGTTGGTCATTAGTTTTTAACAATGATTTATTGGCTCCAAAAGTGAAAAACTGATGTTTAAAAATGCCATTTTTGCATTGACTCCAATTGTTCGCATGAGAGTGAAATTCAAAATGCTGTAAAAAATTCAGTTTTTGAGATAAAATTCTGATATTTTCCAAACATCATCTACCATGACTCCAAAATTTTGTCATTTTTTTTCATGAACATTGAAAATGTATTTAGCAAGAATTTGCAAGTATATGTTTATAATACCGTTTAGAGTCAAACATTTTGATGCACTGTAGGCTCAATTTTCAATAAAACAAAAAACTGTGTGGATCGTTTGTGTAGGACAGTCTGAAGATGCTCTGTAGCAAGTTTGGTGCCAATTGACAAAAATTGTGGGAGGAGATAGGTTTAATAAGTTTTACAGTTTTTGAAAAAAAAACAGAGTGATGGACTTCATAATTTGCAATAGGTTTAAATGTACAAAAGTTTCTTCAGTATTGGGGCTACATTGTGGTGAAAGTTGTAAATCTGTAGCACATATGGTTGATTTATTATGAATTTTCAAAATTTTGAACTTTAGAGGCTTGCTGTAGCGCCACCATCAGGACTATTGGCCTGTTTTTGCAGCTGAGGCAATCTGACATGGGAATGGACCTTTGTGCAAAGTTTGGTCATTTTTCGTGCATGGGAAGTAGGATTTCCTCGGAAGAAGAAGAAAGAAAGCAAAGAAAGAAAGAAGAAGAACATGCAGGATTACAATAGGGTCCTGGCAGCTTAGGCTGCCCGGCCCCTAAAAATGGCATTTAATGGGTTAAAAAAAAATGGTTCAGAATCCATCCACTGTTTTAAATCATCCTGAGGCTTGCGAGGCCAGAGTTAGAGTCAACCGTTTGAGACTGCTGTATGTCATGAAATTTAAATAAAAAAAAGAAGGTAAATGCACACTAAGTAAGTAAGGAGTCGGGTGGTTCAATTCCCCCAGCCACCGCTCATTTTCAAATATATGGTGATCAAGATCATTCACAGGAATACACCCTATTTTTTGCTTACTCACTAGTTTGTATGTATTTTTCAATTTTGGCATGTTTGATGGCTTTAGAAGCTCCATTAGATGTCAACGGCAGGACTGCAGCTCCGTAATGACACTTCCTGGCAGACACATCAGGAAGCCTTTCTGCTCTGAGCATACAACAAAAAGAAATACAACACAGAAACTGTCTCCTCGAATGGCCACAAATGTGCTTTTTGTGGTTGTCAAAGCTCCAGTAGATTCTCTGTGTCTCCAGCGCTTCTCTCTGCTTCCAATGTTTCTCAGCAGACACAGAGAGTCTGATAGCAGCTGCCCATGGTTGGTTGGCTCTGCTACACTGCTACACTGAGTGGAGTCCAGTCATTGAGGTATAGTAGACCCTTTTAGTGCTGACATCATGATTCCAGCTTAGTGTTAGCTGGAGGTAAAACACAGGAAAAACTGGAGGCAATCACAAATGACCTCAGAGTAGTAGGCCACATAACCAAGCTAAAATGTCACCTTGCTGTTTTGTCACATACCAGCTGTCACTGCCAGCCAAAAAACCAAAACCAAAAACAAAGAGAAGTATGGTTAAACACAGTAAGACAAAAGCAGGGAGATATGTGCGAGTTTTTACCCAACTATAGTTTTGCTTAACCAGACCTCTCTCCACAGCGCTCAGTGCTGGGGAAAGGTCTGGCTCCATGCTATACATTTTGCTATAAGGGTAAAAATGTCCTACCTTGTTTGCATTTCTTTAAACCAATCACAAACTTCTTAAGTAGCTCTGAGCCCAGGATGCAACAACGGTGCTTCTACAAAAAAAAGTGTCAAGGGGGAACTTGTTTTTGTGGAACATTTGCACATTTGGAGGCGAACTCTGACATTGAAATTACTAAAAGAAAAGGTAATAGCTGTTAGCTTGTTTATGTTTGTACCATTAGCATCCCAGACACTAATTTGCCATTTTCAACATGTAGGTTGCAGCTCGGAGGTTGTTCTTGTTCCCCAGGGACTTTGAAAAAGCAGACAGCAGATGCTGTGTTAAGAGGAACTGGTTTTCCTCCACCTATTGGACCAAGTTGCCACGAGGCCACACCCTTTACAGTGGTATTCTGTGCACCCCAGCCGGTATCCCTCCTTAATGCTTGAGCACTTTTTAGCGTTTTTCAAAATATGCAGTGGATGGAGTTAGGCTCAAACCTGGGCTGCAGTTACACTTTGAGTTTATTCACAGCATCTGCATCCCATGAAAGAAAAAATGAATTGCAGATGCAAATGCGCCATCAGTGCCCACAGTTTCGTCTGCATTTTAGTGTGAAATAAAGGTTGTAGTGGTTAATTATTTCATATCTCTGTCATGTGAGTTAACTAGATCTCATTCAACTGACCTCAGTTAGTGTGTATTCCATGCCAGTATAAATCTTAGTCAGTTTAACATTTAATTCTAAAACAAAGGCCTATAAATCTGCAGAAATCGTGTTTTTCTTGTGTTGAGTTAGAAACACCTCACATCTTAGATGGCTGACCCAGTCTTACTTAAATACACCTTTAAAACAGGCATCAAGATCAGTGGTACTGATACATAAAAGCTGCCAGTCAATAGTGTGTCTTGTACGTTACACTGCATAGTCAAAGCATTGGCTAATTTAAAAGAGAAGAAGTGAGAAAGGATGTGGTAATTTTAGCTGTGATGCTGACAGATGTGTGAATCTCCCATGAACATCTCAGCAAGCACCATGTTTCATAAAAGGCATTCACTGCAGGTCCCACTTAAGAGATTATGCTGCAGGCCTTTGAAAATTAATAACACTGTGTATTACTAATTGAGGATGCATATGTGAGTTATACTACTTTGTTCTCCATTAAAACATCCAATGAGTTGATCTGTTGGGGAAACAATGTCACAAATCAAAAAGTTTTTTGGTTTTTTTTAAGTTTTATTTGCTCAGAGAAAACATGCTACCCTTATTAGTACACTGCAACATTCTTAGTTACGGATTTTACCAAGGAGTTTCCAAATGCAACCTCATTCCTGCAAGTTCTACAGAGAAGTCTTCTATGGCTCCACCCAGAATCCTCTCGGGGGCAGCCATTCCCAAACTTAAAGCGATAGTTCACCCAAAAATGAAAATTCACTCAATATCTACTTACTCCTGTGCTGATGTGATGATGTGAGGATGGGTGAAGATCTCTAGTTCGCAAAACACTCTCGAAGTCTCAGAGGAAAACAGCGTTGCAGCCAAATCCAGTACAATTTAAGTGAATGGTGACCAGTTTTAAAATGTAAAAAAAAAACAAACAACAACACAAAAATACACAGAATGTCTCCATACTGCTCGTGTGGTATAATCCAAGTGTCCGTAAACCACAGCCCCAACTTTGGGAATCACTGCTCTAGAGGTTCTATGCATAACCTTTTCACCTTCTAAGGAAGATAACCTACCATGGGGGTTCTTCTAAGAACCCTTTTATAGTCCAAGGGTTTGAAGGGGGGGATCTAAAAATATGAGCTTCACTTATAATGATAGAACCTCTGGTCTACTGACAATTCTATGAAGAACCATACTGTTCTACAGATGAGGCAGAAAATTACTGAATCCCATAGATTATATACTGTGGTCATTTTAACAATCTATGTTACAGTTACCAATGTTTAAATGGAGGAAACATCTTTTAATGCCCACTCTTTAAACAATCTTTGATGAAAACAAATACTTATTTGTTTTTTTAATGGTCAGTTGTTTTCTATGTTTTATTGTTTGTTTATTTTTTACTGTTTTTGTTGCCTTTAAAAAAAAATCAACTTTACTCTTGAAAAGCCCTTTGTGATCTTGTTCTGTGAAAGTTTCTACAGTAAATAAACTTTACTTGAGCTTTAGGGGCTGAAGAAATGTTTCAAGTGCAACTGGACTTCAACTGTTGCAGAAAATTTCTTTTATTTTCACACCTAGATTTCTTTTAAGGCCATGGCACACAGGCTGTGGTTACTCTGATGTACAAACACAGAACAACTACATTTATATCTGGTTTAATTCTATTAATGGTTGTAATGGTGCAACACACATCTCTGTTTTCCTCTTTCAGTTTTATTGGTACATACAGCACATAGTCATAATAAATTAAAATAACTTCCCTTTTCCTTCTAAACAAGGATATGTTTTAGGTAGCTTTACAGGAAATAGTGTCACATTCTTAAAGTTAACATTCTTTGGTGAATCATAAATCAGCACCCTTGGCAAAGCCATAATTCAAGGTGAAATATTCAAGTTGTCTTATCAATGATTAATGCAAACACAATGGCAATGACACAGAAATGTGGTGTACAAAAGAATACAGTGCAAACAGTCTTGATCCACCCTCTTAGCAGTGAGTGTTTATCACCAAGGAAAGTCTTGATGACTCTAAAAATGTGTAACTTAAACAACAACTGATAACTGCTGAAGTAGTCATGTGGTAAATTCTTACAGCACTTCTAATTGGATAAATTAGCTTCTGAGTACCGAGGACATACAGTATAATTGGGGGTTTCCAGAAATGCAAAACAATTTAGCCAAGTGGTGTGAGAGTTCTGCAAAGTGCTATAGACTAAACTGTCCTAAAACAATATCCCATATGTTGTATTAGCAACCTCTGGTTTAAGTAAGGCAAATGCTATATGAAAAGAATCTAAAAAAGTTAAATAAATATTAAACATTTGGTTTAAACAGTATGTATGGATGCACACACAAACACTCAAGTTTCTTTTAAGGGAAGTGCATCTTGGATCTCCTCCACAGGATGAGTCTTTGTGAGGTGAAGATGTGCGTGACTACACTGAGCAACATGAGGAAGATAGTCATCGACATCACTATGACATAGTGGCTAATGCTGCAAGAGACAAAGAAACAAATGTAACGTGTGTAAGTGTATCACGGAAAGGAAGGACAGCAGACACAAGAAAGATTTAGAAACTATGTGTTTCCCAGGTAACTTACCTTGTGCCAATGTCTAACCAGCTGCCGTAGTCCTGCACGAGGAAGAAAAAGTGCTGGGGAGAGGAAAAGCGGGTTAAAGATTTATTGTGTGAGTTTCACATTCAGTCTGTTTAACAGATACTTAAAGGGATAGTTTGGATTATTTGAAGACAAATTGGGATTGGGATTGTATGAGGTATTTATCAATAGTCAGTGTATTACCTACAGTAGATGGTGGTTGACACACATCCGATTTGAAGAAGCAGCAGGAGCACTGATGTAGGAAGCTAAGCAATGAACTGCTGTGGACAGGGTCAGTGGCAAAACATAAAAAGAATCAAAATCCATTTAGGTGTACGCTATATTTGTATTTTCACCACTTAACTTTGCTACTTAGCCTTTTCTGACAGAAAACGGCTGTTATATAACCCAAATATTGTTCTCTTTTGTTCAACCAGACTCCACTGGTGAAATCAGTCATTTTACCTGCCTTGCAGACCACAGGAGATGCCAGTTTACCACTGCACTGATCAATTAGTTAAGTTTGTGTTATTGTGAGACTTAGGTGTTTCAAAAGTTTAGTTCAGATTCACCAGTGACACAAATTAACTTAATGATTGAGGCAGCAGTAGACCAGCAACTCCTGTGTTCTCTGAGGTAAAATTTCTGATTTTGGCTCATATGAAGGTGGTTTCCCATCAGAAAAAGTTGTCTGATGGCAAGGTGAAGTGATGAAAATGTTCTAAATATAACATGCACTTAAACTGATATTGATTTTTTTCTTCCTTCTTCTTACACCCGTACTCTTGTTGCTTCTCCAAACTGGGGAGGTGTCAACCACCATCTACTGTAGGCAATACACTAACTATGGGTGGGGTACCTCATACAATACCTCTTCAGAGAATCTGAACTATCCCTTTAACATTTTGAACCCAGCATTCAACCAGGACCTCTCATATTAACAGGAAGTGCCTTACCAAAGCCATCAAGTCAGAGATGACCAGGACAATGAGGAACAAGCTGGAAAAGAAGAGGAAGAGAGAAAAAAAGAGATCCTTATAAGCAAGATGTTTCTAATTTAAAATTCCACAACACATAGATGCTTCATGTACAGCATGACTGTAGATTGGCATCCTCTTTGCACACAACATGCCACAGAAAAGAAAAACATGATTTAGTTATTTGAGCTTTTTATTTTGAGTCCAAAAGAAATATGGCTGAATCAAATTTAAAACTGTGTGTAGTGTGTTTACAGGTCTCTATTTCTGCCCTCTTAACCACCAGAGGAAATCAGGTCAATGATAAAAGGTTTGTGAGTGAACTGATCTGATAGTAGATGAACTGATGCATTTGCTCCAGTATCTTATTTTAAATGCTGCAGCGAGGAGTTACCTTCTTGACGAGAGCTGTGTTGCAACTTGGATGGTCTCAAATGTGCACATTACTATTATGAACGGAATGATAACCTGGAAGAGCAAAGGACGAGACAATTAGGATTTAATGAAGAAATCCAGAGCAAAACAATTAATTGAGAATGATGGTGCTAACATTTTCTGTCTATAATGAATCATGATTGTGTTGTGATACATGAATGAGCAATGAAGAGAATTTGTGCTAAGCAGGTCACTAAAAAGGCCAGCAGGTTGAAAGGTCATGCAGAGAGTCGATATAAAACAACACAAGAGAAGCCAGTTAAAGCATATTTAAAGGTCCAGTGTGTAGGATTTACAGGGATTTGTTGGCAGAATATGGTAGAAATAGAATATAATATTCATGATTATGTTTCCATTAGTGTATAATATTCGTTACTTTAGAATGAGCTGTTTATATCTATAGAGGGTGGGAGTCATCTTCCATGGACACTATCACCATTAAGTATATTGTCCAGACTGTTGTCTCAGTAGATTATGACTAGTTACAATCTGCAAGACTATATCCCTACTGTGCCCATCTTGGAAACAGATTTCTTGAGGTGAAAGAAAGTTCGGTGAGGGGAATATACAGATACACAGCACATACCATAGAAATAAAATATGTTTATAATATGTTACCTTCCACATCATCAGGCCTCCCATGATGAAGGGGTTGAAGACAGTGAGGAAACAATAAACAGATGCTGGGTCGAAACTAGACAAAAGGAGAAAGAAGCAGAGACTGACTAGAACCAGCTGAAAAATTAACAGAATCAATCAAAGTCAGTCAGAAGAGAATGACTCTGTTAACTTCACATGTATACACAACACAAGAGACTAGCTGTTCTAAACAATGCTAACAATGCACAGGCAGTATGTCTGTATAGTACTCCTGCCTATATTCAGATGAAACATTGCTAATAATTAAAAAAAAAAGACCAGATCATCAATGAGACTCACAACAGACAGTCACTTCACTCAGGCTGAATCATGCTTAGCCACAAACCCCAACCCCCACAAACACAACTTCCTGCTACTTACTATATTAACACACCGGCCATTTTCCTCTGACGTCACACTCAGGGTGGGAAGCTGAAATGCACTTCTCAAAAAGAGAGTGTCGAATTCCTCTGCATTTCAGACTTTATTTACACCTTTCCTATCATTATGTAACACTATCAAACAGTAATATTGGCTAGAAGGTTAGCTAAGACCTCACGTTAATGTAGCCATTTGGTTATCAAATATATTGTTTTTGAATGACTTGAATTTGTCCATTAAAATCTCAGAATTAATTTATACCTTTCTTATTGTATAGTGTAACACTATCTAACAGTAATGTTAGCTAAGAAGTGGTTAATGCGAACATGATCTAATGGTTTATCCTGAAACACAGCAGTATGGCAGCATTTGAGCTTCGCACCCTGAGTGTGATGTCAGAAGAAAATTGCCGCTATGTGAATTTACACACAAACACAGGTATACAGTATATAAAATATACTATGTGTATAATAATATATGTGTACAACATACCTGTTAATCGAAGCTATGTTTCCTGTGCCAAAGAAAGCTGTTATTATAAAAAATACCTGGAGAAAATGTATAGTTAAGGAAAGACTTGAGGAAATGTTATTTAAACAGTTCATTATTTGTACATAAATACTTCAAACAATTTTATCTAAAACTAGGGCTGCAACTAACATTTTTTTCATTATTGATTAATCAGTAGATCATATTCTTGATTTATTTATGGTTGTTTGGTTCATAAAATGTCAGTAGTGAAAAAAATAGTGAAAAATGTGGATCGCTGCTTCCCAAAGCCTAAAGTGACATCTGCAAATGTCTCGTTTGTCGACATCCAAAATATGTTGTCATAGGGAACTAAAGAAAATATTCACATTTGAGATGCTGAAATCAGAGAATTTGGACATTTTTTCATAAAAAATATCCAAAATGTCTTAAAGCAATTAATAGTTATCAGAACAGTTGGCAATAAATTTAATAGAGAATATAATTAGATGAAGAAAGGAAAAACATCTGCAGATTTCCACTAGTGACAGTTTAATTTACATTTTTTGTGCTTTAGCTAATGTCACTGTTGTAAAAACTCTCACGCAACACCATCACTTCTACTATGGTTCCTGTCTAAGGGTGGGAGGGACTGGTTGTAAGGGGATATTTTATTTTATTTTATTTATTTATCTTTAAACTCCTTTTCTTACTGTTGTTCCTTTTTTGTTGGTTTTGTTAGTTAGTTAGTTAGTTTGTTTGTTTGGTCTGTCTTTGACTCTCTTTAACCATTATTAGTATTATTATTTTTTTTAAAGTTTGATATCTCATTTCTATGCACTCTTTTGTAGACCGTTTGTGAAAAATACAATAAAGAGATTGTTCAAAAAAACAAAACAAACAAAAAAAAAAACCTCTCAGCAGATACAAAAAAGTAAGATCTTCTGATGTCGTCCAACTTCAGCTGTCGGATCTTAGTGATATCAATGTTTGCAGAGAAATCAATACTGGAGAGCTGCAAGAAAAAACACACACAAAGTCACACATTCACACACATACACAGGCAACAAAATACATGTTAATGATCAGTATGTACTGAGGCTTTATGTACATTATGTCGCGCTATATGTAAAACTACTTCACTGATAGTTTGTTATCATGAGTAGGGATTCCCTTGTTTGTTTGGTAAGAAATATGGCATTACAGGAGTAAACAGTAGATACATTTTAACACCATAACACATCAGAATAGATAAATAGAAGCTCCAGAATATATATTTACACAATCTATACACCTTCACAAAAATATGCCTATACAAGCTCAAAAACGCTCTTGTTGTAGCCGTTTTCCATAAAAAATGAAGAGGCCAACGTGTTTTCAAAAATTGCAGAAGATGTCTGACAATTGAGATTTGCATCTCATTTGCCATGTACTGTTTGCTACTCCACAAAATCTACATTTGAAAAGATAACACTTAATGTTTCTACCTCTTGTCTGCCAGAGACACCCTGAGCCAGCATCGCTTCCTGTTCAATGTTGATCCACACAAACATCAACCAAGATAACACAGGGGGGAACAAGGCCTCTGACCTGGGGGGGGGGGACACATATTAAAAATTTGATCATTTAACAGCTTTGGTGTGGTGATGAAACTCTACAAGAGACATAATTTGACGTGTTAGAGCAGCTGCATGATGTGTCTGTGTAATATCTTGTCTTACCCAGTGCTGAGTAGTAGGTACGTGGCTGTGAGAGAGAGGAATATACTGAGGAGTCGGTGGAAAAGACGTGTGGAGCTTAACAATGGAACCAGCATAGAAGATGCTGAGAAAAGAGAAGACACAGGAGACGGGTGCTGGGTCTCATAGCCAGAACGGCATAGAATACAGGATGTGACATTTTAACCATAACTTCCTACTTTTATAAAGTAAGTCAAAGAGATAGTTCAGATTATTTGAAGTGGGGTTGTATGAGGTACTTATCCATAGTCAGTGTATTACCTACAGCAGATGGTGGTTGACACGCCCCCCAGTCTGGAGGAGCAGAGAGGAGTATACCAGCACGGAAGCTAAGCAATCTACTGCTGTGGATAATCTCCCCAGAAATTATAAGGTTTTGAACACTGACAGATCTCACATATCTTGTGCTCACTCACACCACCTACCTAATGTTGTCCAGCTGATGATCTGATTAAGGAGGGGCAGGCCCTGTTTCTGCTGCAGGCTGGAGTGTGTGAGGGATGGCACGTATGCACACACTGCCACATGGAGCATCTGTAAGTTTGACAGGTCAGAATTTATTTTTAGAGAATGCTGTAACACACACAACAGGACTTGTAGTGTAGTTACCTGGGAGATAAACTGCTGTCTGTCACTAAGGTGCAGCGGCGCTCTCCGCCGTGACGACCACAGGTAACAGGCTGATGTGAGGAGAGTGAGCAGACCTGCGCAGGCACTGAGCAAACAAACATTAGATGTTACCTTATTATTATAGACATGTGTAAGACATACTGCCTCATTTTGCATATGTATGTAAACATACTGCTGTTAATTAGCAGTTATTTTAATGGAATTCTCACTCTGACTCCTCCATTAATCCCACTAAGAATACCCTTATAAATGTTATGTAATTCGGTTGTGAACACTTTAGAAATATTAATAATCTGTTACAACACATTAGATAAAAAGGGCAACAGAAACCTGTTGCTTCCCAAATAATGAGCCCACGCGTATCTGTACTGTTAAAACTCAGATCTCATTGCTTACAAACATTAGTTTGTCTTCTGCATTAGTTCAGTGCTGTAACTTGTTAATAAGTTACAACATTTAACCATCATCATGTCATAATAGTCAAATTTCATTTGGCATGAAATTAACATGTCAAGTTAACAGATTCATACACTCAGGCTTTGGCAATATTTTTTACCTTGACATTTTCGGTATGCACTGTTTTACGCTTTACAATAAGGCTCCCTTTGCCAGTTAAAAATGTCAGTAACACTTTAGTAAAATTACGAGTAAACAGTAACTGGTTCTTGCTAAATAGTGAGCTCACATCAGTGTATGAAAACTATGTTATAACTTGGTTTTAACTGTTTATTAATGATTTATAAAGTCCTAGTAATCTAATTAATAACCTAGCTATATACTATTTATAAAGCATTTATCATATTGCGTTTACATATTATAGAGAGTCCTGCTTAGCTTGGGGCAGCTGTTGCATATCTTCTGGATAAAGCTCTGTCAAGTCTGAGAAAATAACTCCAACTGACCTTTAAGACTTCAAAGTGGGGCTGTGGAGTTGAATCATCATTTATGGTGACCATTTGGACACAATCTTTCATCGTTTTACTAAATTTATAATGGCTGAAATCAAACTGTAATTCAAAACTGACAGAATTATTATTAAGTTATTGAAGTTTGATGTTGTCTAATGTAAAAGTAACACCGTTCATTCTATTTTTATTTCATGTACATGCGATCTTCTGCCACTCAGTGATGACATTTCAGTCTTCCTTAGTATAGAGAAATAAAATGTGTTGTATTTCCTCATAACCGACTGACCTGAATTTGACTTGAGTTTTTCCATGGCGAGACAATGTGGCAAACTTTCTGATAAATGTAAGCAAATAGAGGAAGCACTCACACCAGCTGTATGTTCGGCTCTCTGCCCACAACAGGCATCAGGGGAAAAGCAGCCAGAAACAGACAGCCCAGAAACCAGCTCACTGAACGGAACTGCACAAGGAACAGAGTTCATATAGTTCAATACTGTATGTGAGCTGTGTTTACCAAAGTGCAAAAACTGCTGTTATGGTCAAAAAACATGTTCTTCTTCCACAACAATGCACTTTGGTTTCATTTTTGTGCATCAATATCCATTCATTTCTTTATATTACTGTAGTAATCTACAAATAAGAAGAGACAAAAGATTTTAGGGACGCTAGTTAGCATTAAATATGTGATTTGTCAGGCCATCTAGTAAGACTTTTAGACATAATAAATAAAGGGGAAATTCATTTTCACAGTGCTGTACACATTTGTCAACACACAAACAGAAAAACGAATACAGCACATAATAACAACAGAATACACTCAACGAGGTCTCTCATTTAAGGCAGCAATGACAGCTGGGATCAGGCTTTTCCCAAAGCGAGTCCTTCTGCACCTCAGAGCTCTGTACCTGTGCCCAGAGGGTAGAAGTGTTAGATGGTGGTTGAGTGAGTGTGTGATGTCCTGTGATATTGTGGTTGCAATGTGTGCTATGGCCTTATTGTTTACTTCTATGAGGTTGGGTGTGGTGAGACCTATTTTTCTGGCAGCAGTATTAGTTATGCATGTGAGTTTAGTTGGTAACAGATAACATGTTAAAGAAGCGTGAGCGATTAGTGGATGGGCTGAATAGCTTGGTACAACAGAGGTAGGAGGTGGGGGCCAACATATAGTCCTTTAAGCTTACGAATGGCTGAAAGTCTTTGGTGACTCCTTTTTTGAACATCATTAGTGTGCTGGTTGAAGCTGAGTTTATTGTCAAGTGTGACACCGAGGTATCTGAAACTGTCCTCAATTTCCACTTCTTGGTTGTTGATGGAAATTGTGGACAGTTTCAGATAACATTTGATTCTGGAAATCTAAGAGGACTGAAAAAGATTTAATCATTCATTTTATTCATCAGAATACTGTCTAAATAAAATACATTTTATACTGAAAAAAACAACAACTTTATATTGATATAGTTTTGATTATTCCTATTTCATTAGCAGTTGACTGAGGTTATGACACCTTTGTGTCAGATGGATTCATAATTTCTTGATAAATCACTGGTTTGTCCATTTGGAAGCTAAAAATCCATCAGTCAAGAGCTCTGTGAACGGGATGGTTTGCTGCTGTGTTTACTCCACTTTGTATTCCCAGATTCCTGGAGACGTGATTTTCCATAACCTTTCAGGTGTGGAAATAAAAAAAATTCAAATATAGTAAAAGTATTCAAATACCATGGGTTTTCCTGGGGTTTCCTGGTGCATGAGCAGTGATCTGTGACATATTTACCTTGGCCTTATCAAAAAGACCTGACAGGAAGGGCCAGAGAGAGAGGACAGCCAGGCCCACAGTCAGCATGGCGCGGTGGAAGAAACTCACCACCTGGGGGCAGCAAAGGTAAACTGTCAGCCTTATACACATTGTAAACAATTTGTAATGTGTACTGCATGAGGAGGTCAGCTAAAGTAAGGCTGTATCAGTGTAATGAAACTGAAATACTCCCCTAACTGTACTTTTGAAGACAGGAAAGACACCTACCAGTAGCTCGACCCCACACGCCACCAGCAAAAAATATCCAAAACATTTCCAGAGTGGCAGAGAGGGGGCTGACCGAATCAAATCTGTTAGAGTTCCAGACCTAAAATTGATCATTAAAGAGCTTATTATTCCTGAGATAAAAGAGGGAAAAGAAAGAAAACTGTAAAGGCCATCCTTTTATCCATTTACACAGGAGAAACATGAATGGATACAACAGTACTTCAAAGGATCTCATCAACACCTTGCTGCAGCTGTGCTAGACATGCATGAACAAGTGAGTGAAGTAAATTAAATCTGAAAAAAAGCTGTTGCATTCATTGATTGTGAGATCTCTACTGATGTGTTTTGACACTTGCTGGCATCCTGTGTCTGTGTGTGGTTTTGGCTCAACCATTCTATGAAAATACCTTGCAGGAACTATACACTTTTTTCGATTAGACTGTAATGCATGTGTGCACTTTTGTTTAATGTTTTTTTATCTATACCCCACCAAAATGAGTTCAAGTTAAAGATCTAAGACTTCTGTACCCACAAAAGGTTTATTTCCTACAAATTTTGTTCACAAGTGTGTTATAATCAGTGTTAGTGAGCTATTCTCCTTTGCCAAGGTAATCAATCCACCTGACAGGTGTGGCATGTAGAGGTGCTGATAAAAACAGCATGAATATTGCACAGGTCTGCATTGGACTGGTCAAATGAGGTCTTGTACTTCTTTTCTCAAATTCATGTGCTACTCACTCTTTAAGGACAGAGTACCATACAGGGATGGGCAGCAGGCAGTAAATATAGTAGGTTATAGGGCTCCTTTGTATAAGCAGGAACACAGTGACCGCCACTGCCACACACGTACACAGCTTGGCCAAGGTATGGTTGGGAATCTGCACACACACAGGAGCAATACAAAAAATGTTACTTAACGAGAAATTTGAGTTTTATAAACTTGTTTTGGCTGATGGAATCTTTTGACGTAAAGAAAGGGGCATTATAATGTACTGTATATGCCCTGACCTGTTTGAGAAGACTGGGATGTCTGTTGAGGCTGGCATGAGTCTTCAGTATGACTAAGACGACATATGAGGTCCAGCCTACAAATCCTAGCACCACACTGCAACCCAGGAAGAACCTGTCATAGGTGTGGTAGTAGACCAGGCCCTCCAGAGCGTGGGATATTAGAGACTGGCACAGAGAGATCTGACGAGAGACAGATGAGGGGAAAAGAAAGGGAGCGCTTTAGCAAAGGAAAATATGTCACAGAGAAAGTTGAAAGAAGATCAATCAGTGAGGAATGTAAAGTAACAAAAAAGAAACTTGGAGGTAAAGTGATCAGTCAAACCCCAACGAGGCAGATTTAGATTTGTAGACTGCATTTACCACATTTTAGTTGATTCCATTGTTGTCGGGCATAACTGTGGCTAAATTTCTACTGAATCATCTATTACACAACTAAGTTTGCTGCAACATCATTATGTATTTCACTAACTCCATGTTTCAAAAGCAGCTTAATGTGGTTAAAGGGATCATTCGGATTCACGTTGAAGTGGGGTTGTCGATATGAGTGTGTTACCAACGGTAGATGCTGGTCTAAACTACAGGCTGTGTTTTTCCAAATACTCACAGCATCCTCATACTTCTCCAGCTGAATCAGTATTCTGGCCTTGTGGATGAATTCTGCTTGTTTTGACTCAGTCAGTAGTCTGGAAAAACAGAGAAACAAAGCAATAATGACAGAGTGTGGGCACTTGCATCTAAATGTGGTCTTTGAACAAATAAAAAGTGCTTAATTTGCCTTCATACCAACACAACCACGATATTATAAACAAGGCACTGCCCTGCTTAATTTTTCCATAGGCCAGCAATAGACTAACTCAGCAACTGCCCCCTGGATAATATTCTTAGAGAAAATATCTCCAAGCCTTGCACAGACAGAATTCAGCATTATGTGATCTCAGTGGTAAATAAGTTTTTTTTTTTAACTGAACACAGGCAAAGAAAGTTCTTGTTATTAATTCACATCACAGTTATAACAAGTCATTAACTCACTAATTGTACTTACTGGTATGGAGTGAAGAGAAATGACAATGTTGTCTCCTTCTTCTGGGTCATTTTCATCTATAAAAGCATAAAAATATAATAGTCAGCATAGATTTATATAAATTAACATAATGTTTTAGAAAGACATGTGCAGCAATAGGCTTCAAACAACTTAGAAACCGGTGTTGACATGGTTTTAAAGCTAGAACTTATTGTTATAAATCAAATAAATACTACACCAATATGCAGCATTAGTACAATTTCAACTGATAAATTTGTTACTAATATATTACAATGAATAACTGCATGTTTACCAAGTTTAACAATTAAGCGACGAGTGATTGTTTTACTGTCTTTCATAAAATAATCAACATGTCAGTAATGACATGAAATGCTGAATGCTTTCATACCTTAAACTGTTCTAATACTTGAATAGCATTTGTGTACATGCTCTCTGCCTTGAACTGGTCAGTGTTGTTAAGGTAGAGAAGAGGTAACACACCCTGAAGAGACACAAATATACACAAAGATTAACATAAAGTCATAAACAATGTATTGAAAACACTTTAAAATGTCCAGAGTATTAAGGCCAGATAGAAGGGCAAAAAATGAGGAGGAAGATTGTTTTTATGTTTTCCATTTTGAGAATTAAGTCAAAATCTTGAGAATAAAATCAAACTTTCAGTATAAGTGCCAGGTATCAGAAAAAAATAAATCGAAGGAGCTAGATTTGACTGTATTCTCAAAATGGTATTCAACTTTATTCTCCACATCTGACTTTATGACAGCCTGCTTACATACAGCTTAAGATTAAAATGACAAGAATATATTTCCTTTGTCTTTAATTTATCTCTGAACTTACAACAGAGTTGACAGGGAAGGGTACACCAATGAGAGAAGCCATGAGGGGAGCGATATCTGCCTGCAGGAAATGATAGAACAATCAAAATATTTAACTTTAATACGTGCTGTTCTGTTATATCTGTGCTTTGACACATTTTATATTTAATGATAATAATTCATGACAGGGACATTGTTAAAAAGTGCTATGGGCCTTACCTGATTGACATCAACTCTCCGAAGGTGTTCCAGTTTCCAATCTGAGAGAAAGAGCAGGGATAAAAATAAACGCAAGAATATGGGAAGTAAAGAAAGAGAATATTTATTTTTTCATTTCAAATACAATACAAAATTCCACTCTGCCTAAAAACAATAATAAAAATAATTGGCTTTATTGGGTGCAGGAGAAAATGGGCCCCAAATTGAAGACTGAGACTTTAAACATACAGCTGTGAGTGTAGTACATGAATTTAGCACCTTGTAGGAACCCATCATTGTATAGCTGCGGTTCAGTCACTCTGTGGGCATTTTGAACTCCAGCTCCCCAAGCCACTAAAGGGGTGAGTGTCTCAGAGGGATGGCCTGCACCGTGGGACCCTGGGGACACATGCACACAAACACACAAAAATGGAGACATACACACACACACACAACACACACACACACACAACAGGTGATATGAAACACTCCAGTCAATTCATATGCTGAATAACAGGTTTTTTTTCAGTTGTAGGCAGTAAAAAGGCACAAATAACGCAAACAAGATTCTCACCCCAGTTTGTCATGCCATGATCAGAGGTGAAGACATAGGCCGTCCTACCATCATAACCAAAGAAGTCTTCTACTATAGACACCAGCTCAGCTACACCAGTGTCCACTAGTGCAATATTGTCCAGGTACTCCCTAGAAAAAAAATATCAGATGAAGATATCACTGCTTAAGTAGAATGCTGCTTTGGAAGAACATAATCACGTCATTTTATGTTATTTGTAATTCAATATAAATGGCAAAACAACAAGATATCCTAGTGACATGTCTCTTACTGTGACATTGGTCTGTGAGCGTGCCCATTTGTGTCAATGCCCAGCAGATGCAGGAAGAAGACATTCTTATCCTCAACAGGCTTTCCCTCAGACTGGAGTTAGACTTTGCTGACTGAAAGAATGACTAGTTCATAGGACAAAAAAAACAAAACAAACCACAAACAGTTTTATAACAAGATAGCAATGTGCAAAACCTCACTGATACTGACTGTAGCAATAGAGTCTCCTAGAATTATTTTTAAAATGTTTTCATGACTTTATCAGTAATTAATATCAACAGATTTATCAAAACATTTATCATTATGGTTAGTAATTCCACTACCATACTTTGACTTGAGTGAACACCCAGCTGTCCAGCCTGGAGGCGTCTGTGGAGGCAAAGTCCTCCTCTTCTGCTGGGTATGTGTGGGTATACACATGGTCTCCACTGGCACCTTGAAGAACCACAGCATGAAATGGGTGTCATTGCATTACATAATTACAATTTCAGAGCAATCAGGAATAAAAGAAATGTCATGAGACAAAAAGTGATATTATTACAGTTTTGCTTTTTAAGTATATACATTTGTTTCTAAGCTTAAATTTCAGATGTTTTATACAGTCTTTATCTGTAACCCTTTTCTTTTATATTGATTTTTAGGTTGGTGCTTGTGAATGTGTTTGTG
Organism: Lutjanus argentimaculatus; assembly: GCA_034769285.1. Lineage (NCBI taxonomy): Eukaryota > Metazoa > Chordata > Actinopteri > Lutjaniformes > Lutjanidae > Lutjanus > Lutjanus argentimaculatus. The sequence goes on along the minus strand of JAWZSL010000009.1, from coordinate 21,321,192 downwards.
TGAGTGTGTGTGCTTGTGTACCTTTGGCAAACATGGGCAGAATATCAGGGCTGCCCCAACACCAGGTGTGCCTGCTCTCATTAAACACAGAGTCAAACTCTACAGGATTCTCCTTCCAACCTGAACACACACACACAAAAAAGGTCAATGCACTTGCGGTCACAAACAGACACAGCAGTAGTCATCCAACATGCATGGATTACGGCTGGGCGATATATCAATATTTTATTTGATGTCATGAGGAGATTACAGTGTTGATATTTCCTGGTTTTGAATGGCTGCATTACAGTTAAGTGATGTAATTTTTCCTAACTTACCAGACTGATGTCGCTGTTCTGTTATTTTCCTTTACTCGATTAGCCGTTATATCCACATTACTGATGATTATCAAACATCCAATTGTGTTAATATTTTGAGAAAGCACAATCGTCATCCCTACAATACTGTTGCAATATCAAGGTATTTAGTCAAATATATCATGACATTTGATACTGTCTCTATCATCCAGCCTGTATGTAAAGCCATGCATCAATTCTATAAGTTCATATGTTTGCACTATTTGAGATTTCACAGTATGGTATTTTGGCCAAAATGTGTATATCGAGATATATATTGTTTATTGCAGCATAGTGTTAAAATATCGAGATATTATTTATCAGGTGATATTGTCCAGGCCAGGATTGGCACAGATGCACCTACCTTTAGCAACAGCACTAACATCCTCATAGAAGCCAGCAATGAGAGCAACATGACCAGGACGAGACTCCGTAGGCACACGTGTGTGTGACACTCCCCAGGTACCCGTCTCCTCTATCACACTCCTAATATTGGAAAACACACACAGACGTGTACACTCAAACACCATTCACTCAGGACTTATAAACAAAGCATGAATAAAGTAGTTTAACACACACACAAAAAACCCACATTGCAGATATATACATAGCACATCCTGTACTGGTCCACTTAATACACACACAAGCACACTTCATCGAAGCTCTCCACTCAGCATAAGTTTCCCAACCTCAAGTATGGAGCCCTGGATGAGCCGTTGCGCAGGAGAGTGAAGAGACTGTCTGCCCTGAGACCATCGCCCACCACTAACACCAGTCTGGAGGCAGGCGGCACCAGTGGTGTGACATGGGGTGTCATGCCATGGACCAGAGGAGAGGTGAAGTAGATGTCAAATATAGAGATGAAGAAGACTACATGGACTGTCAGTCCAACCAGGAAGAAGGTGATCATCCTCATTTTGATTGTACACACTGAGCTGGGTCTGCAGAACAATGGAAGGGATGGAGACGGAGGAAGATTTGCAGGTGCAGGTGAAAGATGGTGAAGAACATGAAGATGCAGAAATGAAGACAAAGCATAAAAATGACTTAGACAAACATGACAAATATAAAGTTATACAGTCTAACTTACATTCAGGGTTAAGTGGTTAGTTCAAACAGAGAAGGTGTTAGGAAGGTTTAGTATAGAATAGACTGGTTAAGCCACAGTATGTGTCATATAAAGACTGCTTAAGAGCAGGGTTAATCCTTCTGCCACCACCATATGCCATTAACAATGTGCAGAAATAATTACATTAATAGTTAGTTTGGTACATTTTAAGTGCAAGTTTCCCAGTGCAACCACAGACTAGCAGCCAGTGAAACATGTTGACAAAAGAGTGGCAAACGCTACATCAATGCAAAAAGGCTTACCTGTATATAAACTCAGTGGAATCAGCCCATAAAAACACGGGGACGCAGTCTCATTGATGAATGAATGACAGAGCAGAACTATCCACTACTATTTTACCCATTCACTTGATTTAGCTTCCACTTTATCTTCGTAAATGACCAATTATACATCCAGAGAACCCGACAGATGAGGATTTTGTTGTACGAAACGAGATCAACGTAATCTTAGTGCGTCCTTTTACAAAACCAACTGTCCCTCTGTAAGAAGATTAGTACAAGAAATTCAGGTTCCAGCTACCATGAGCATTCATTTCCTTGTTGTGACTATGACGTTTTACGTTAACGTATGTACGTAACAGCTGAATTGTGGGTACTGTAGTTAAAATGTTGATTTCCCAGCGGGTTTTCCTGCAATATTTATCTCTGTCAAAACGTATTTTGATTAAAAGAAAATTCCATGAGGTTTATATCTAACAATATGTGTAACCGCGCAATTTTACAACCTGTGGTTCAGACACCACATCAGCTAGCATATGCTATCAGCTGTCAAATGTACCCTGCCCAATTTTCCTTTCTGTCCGCCAGTATCCAATCATAATTCACTATCCCATGAAAGAGGCGGGCTTTGGGATAACATCTCTCGGAATTGACCAATCACTGCTTTGCATTCTTTCCCCCCCTTGTCAAGGCCACCTACCATATCTTCCCTAGCTTAATATCTATTCAGGAAGAAGCAGGGTTGATTAGCTTAGCTAGCTTAGATTGCTAAAAAAAATCTTTATAGTGCAAAAATGGCGTCGGTCAACCCGTTTAATCTCAGTGATTCTGAGGAAGAGGCTGAACGGCGCCCTAATGAAACAGTTGACACAGAGAGAAGCCCGAGTGACGGGGCGCCGGGGCCACCACCAGGCAATCCTTTCTCGCCGTCTGCGGACGCCGAACCTCCGACGCTCCTGCTGTCTAGCAACCGAACGAGCCCCAGCGGTGAGGGCATCTCGGTCTCGGTGGCAGCCAGCTCCGCTATGGCAGGCACCGCCGAGACACGGGTATCTGTGGATGTTATTGCTGCTCAGCTATTACGGGACCAGTACATTCTCACGGCCCTTGAATTTCACACCGAATTGCTGGAAGCAGGCAGAGAGCTTCCAAGGCTGAGGGATTATTTCTCCAACCCAGGCAACTTCGAGCGACAGAGCGGCACTCCGCCTGCCAAAGACCAGGTACTCGGACCTGGAGGACCACTGAGTAAGTATGCTCTCACTGTTAGTCACCTATCAGTCAGCTAGTCCGGTCTTTAATGCTGCGTTATGCAAAGTTAGCCCAGTAGCTAGCTAACGTTAGCTAAAATCATTGGATTTGGAAGTCAATCGATCATGAGCTATCCGCTCGCTGCACCTGCCCTCCCGGTCCAGGGCCCGTTGCCAACAAGCAGGTTTTGTGGGTCAGCTGTGTTAGCTGACATACAGACTAGAGCATCACAGACTCACACAAATGTGATGAGGCGGTACCACGTTATCTAGCTAGTTGGATGAGATGGATGCGTGACATTATAGTAGACCTGTGATGATCACTGTAGTTGTAATTGAGCCCTGTAGGAAAATAGACGTTACCCTTTTTCAGGAGGCCCGGGGGAGGTCAAAGGTCAGGATCAGCTACAGAACAGGAAAACGAGACAAGAGGTTCAGCAGAGGATTATACGCCCTGAGTAGACCTGTTTCACAGCAGCCATATGATATGAAATAGTAGAGTAAACACAGGTGTAACCAGTGGTATTAAATAAGGTTCACACAGAGTCAGGGCACTCTGTTGTGCATGTTGGCTCACTGGAAAGACTCTGCTACACTAAATGGAACAGGACCTTATTTAGTATCCTTGCTAACACCTGATTTTATCTTGCTATATCATATTGAAATGACTGTTGTGAAAAAAGTCAGTGAGATCTGAACTGAGACCATTGCCTTGTGAGTGGTTTTGTTGCTTTCTACCATTTGCTTCTACTAAGCCAGGAAAATAAAATATTACTTTGGCTTACTGGTCAAGGGTGTATGTATTTGTATCACCCTTCATCTATGTACAGGACTTATTTTATGGAATAGCCAGCAGCATGATATGGTAGCTAAAATAGTCCGGACACATAAACACACATGCTATGCAAATGTAACCATGGTGACAGCCCAAGCCACAAATAAATAAAGCCTACTAATAAAGCAGCAGGAGTAGTATTATCATAAACTTTTCCTCAACTGTGGCAAAGCACAGTAGCTTTGAATTGAAGGGTATATGAGTATTCTTGTGCTCAATTTCATTGACGTGAGTAGAGCAAATCTATTCACACTTAACAGAGACCTATAAGGCCCCGTAAAGCTCCCTCTGGTCCAAATACAGCAAATTGGTTACATTCAAAGAGAGCTAGAAAGGAACAGGATGAGGATATTTTGATTAATCATGAAGGATTGAGCTTCTGAAAGTCTCATATTCACGTATTATATATATTATTAAATTCTCTTAGGGGACTGTATGTAATTTGAAAGTGATAATATATTATATATTATAAAATGCCCTTGTCTGCACATTTTTTTAATTGGACCCTCATAATGACTCCAGGGTTTTATTGGACATGACTCAGCTTGGTATTCCCTACTGCAGTGATTGGATCTGTCTTGTCAAAGTATATTTATCTAGGGTCAGGGAGAGGAAAAATAGCAACAATGTCAGTGACCCATATAGATGGTTACATACCCACCCATCTTTTAAACAATCAGAGACACACAGACAGGAAACACTATAGGCTGTAACCTCAATTGTCTTAAACCTACATCCCTTTTAGTGTCCTGATTAACACAAATGAACAGATCTTCACACAGTCTCATTGCTCATCACACCTGCCACTGAAATATAGGTATTCATTTCTGTTTTATTAGTTTCTTTTAAAACAGATGCTCTTTGCATCTTGTTGATAATCTAAATGCCATATCACACCATGTGATTTGCCACTCGTGCTTGTAGTTTCAAATTAACACAATAAGTATTGCTTTCATCTGCTGGAACTGGCATGCTGTCAGAATCAAGGCAGAGTGAACTGGAAACGGTGTGTTTCCTGTCAGAGTTTTTAGTTGTGGAGGGTAATTTTGGTCATTCATTTGAGGCTTTTCTCCCCATCAGTTCCAGGATTTAATTCAGTGTTTTAGTTTATGAATGGATAAGGGGATTTACATTATTGCAGTGGCACTGCAATTTTAATTTTTACTTTTTGTTGCAGGCTGAGCAACCAGGCCAGATGATGAATTTTCATTGTATAAACATTTGGCAGTTTTCCAGCTGAGGGAGCCACAGAGTATAAATAAATGTTGAAGAAAGAAAGGATATGGTTTTATAACCAGAAGATTTATTTTCCTTCATTTAGATAGTAGAGATGGACAATAACCTGATGGCTTAGGAGACTGTTTCTTGAATGTGGGTCCTCTGCAACTAGCCTGAGGCTAGCTTAAGCAGATAGCAGATGGCAGCCGGTCAGATTCACTGCAACCCTTGCCTGTCAGTATGAAACCCCACCCTGTAGAATTAAATACTAAAGTAGACTGACCTAAGGTAAAAAACACAGTAGGAAACACAAACAGCTGTGAGCTGTGTGTGTGTGTCAGATGCAAAGGTCTGGCAGTTGCATTATCATACAAACCCCCAAAAGGTTTGGAGCATGGCAACAGAATAAATGATTTATGATGGTGTCTTCGAAAGGCATGACAGGACAGACTGCACCCCTGTTGTGAAACTGACAGGAGAGTCATGGAGATACAGTAATCTCAGTCTTAATAGCTATTGATGAGAGTAAAGGTTAATACAAAATATGTAATCCTCAATTCCTGATAAATCAAATCTACCATATTTAGGTTGGGAAAATGTGAAGCAGCTGATGGGAGTTTATGAGGAAGAAAATGATAGACTCAGCTCAAGTAAATGTCACTTCTTTTCCAGCACAATCACATAGCCAAGAACTCATGTGATCATTGGCATGATCTTTTTCCTGATGTTTGAAGGACAAAAGATAGACTATGGTAGTTGTTGAGGGGGAGGAGGAGATGCTGATCGAATGTCTGCTCTCTTCTGTTGTCGACAGAGCAGCTTGCAGGCAATTTTCAGTAGAATTTTTCAAACAATAAGGGCTCAACAATAATGACTGGCCACTTGCCTGGCCATACCATGCCCAGCAAGAAATCTGGCAAATTATCTACCCAACTGGGTGAGTGATAAAAAATAATTAAACTGTTATTGTTGTGAATTAAACTAGTTTAATAATCAACTAATTGTTAAGGTAATTTTTCATGCAAAATGGCAGAAAATGCTGGTTTCAGCCTGTTGAATATGGAGAGTTTATATTATCAGTTTTATTATTTTATTTATAGTAAATGGAATATCTTTTGGTTTTAGACAAAACAAGACATTTAAAGATGTCACCTTGGACTTTGAAAAACTGTGATGAACATTTTCGCAATTTTATGATTTTTTTTTTAGATGTTGCAGCCTTAGATTAAACATGACAATAAACTTATGTCTTTGTTATTATTTAATATCCACTAATAAAACAACTTGTACAGGGCCAAGTAAAAATTCACTTCATGCAAGTAGATTTCTGCCTGTAGTTTTGGACCAAACTGGCATTTGACGATGTCCACAGAGAAACATCACGTGGACAATGACATTGTTACTGTTTAAAATTAAAATAATAAACTCAACATGGAGACGCAGTCAAATGAACAGCTGCAACTGCCTTGATGGCATCGTCCATCAACCCAACCCCACTTGCCTGGCTGGAGACTACAGATGTAAAATATAAGCAAACTCAATTCAGCTCACAAACCAGAAGTGTCAATGATGCGATCATTATGAATACACAACCAGTGACTGTTAACTGTAAGCTGTTGATTGCAGTGGGAGTGTGTATGGATAATGACTTATTACAAGCAGCATCATAACTACAGCAGCTGTTGCTCTGTTAGCCACATGATACAGCAAGGCATCTCTCACCACCTTGCTAATTTGCAGTGAGGAAGCATGAATGAGTCCCTCTCCACCCATCATTGGCTTGTCAGGCAGTTATTTGCTCATATGATGCGAGGAAATTTCAAGGTAGCATGCGAGTCACTTAAATTGCCATGTACGACGCTGACACTAAGCTGCCACATTTAAGGAGTTTGTGGGGTTTGTTTGTACATAAGACATAATACAGGATACCAGAAAGTGGCTATACAGTACAATCTCAGGACAAAAATCTGAAAGTTAAATTGTAGTTTGCAGGTGTTTACAATCTGCTACTTCAGTTAGGTCAAAATAGTAGCTTCACATGATAAGTTCTAGGTTAGGTTGTTTTTAACCACTATTTATGTGCTCTCATGTTACAAATCTGTAACCTGCATCCAGGTCAACGCACACCACTTCCCATACAAAACAGTTCAGCCTTCTCATGCCAGTAGAATTTATTTAGATTCATCATTGTCAGCCTGTTGAAACACCTCTGCCCCTTTCCCCTGACAGCACTGCCCTGACTTAGTTGGTCCAACCTCACATGCACTCTTTTTCTCTTTTTTATCTGACTTTATGTCACTCCATCTTTTACTCTGTCTGGGCAGGGACTCGATATTGTGTGAGAAGCCGATTAATGATATTGTACGAGTGTTGGCCAGGCTCCATGTAGTTCTGGACCGGTTCCGACTGGCTGCCTGTTCATAACTCTCTGCCTTTCATTAAGCTGTGTGCGTGTGTGGTGTGTTGTGTGTGTGTGTCTGCAAATGGGTGCAGCTGGTTCTGTGCATGTGCATGTAAGGGATTTATGTGCAGGTGCAGACTGCTTAGCCGTGGACCAAATCACAACACAGGTTATTGTTGTGTATACCTTTTCATATTTGTGAATTAGCATAGCATAGTTTCATTATTGTGTAGTCACACCAATTTGTTATCTACTAGCCTATTATGAATCACATTCAACATTTCCAAATATATAACCCAGCTCAGTTACACATAGGATAAGTGTGGTTTTAAATTAGACCCACGTTCCAAGTAATAATCATATGCTGAGTTCATAGACAGCCTTATTCAGTGTTACATTTCATTGAATATATTTTCATAATTTTGATATTGTTGATACAAATGTGTATGCAGGTTTGTGTGCCAGTCTGTGCATCTCTTATAATTTGTGCCCCATTGTTTCATCCCATTTATACTCTCTAAATAGCAGACAGCCTTGCCAAAACATCCCTCCCATTAAAAAAAAAAAAAAAAAAGAGCTTGTTGGCTACCTCCTGACCATCCATCTTCTCTTGTCTCCTTGTCTGTATTTGTATCAGCTCTTTTTAAATGTATCCCTTTGTTCTCTTGCTTCACTCCCTGTATCCAGTTTATCTGCTTTGTTTTTGTACTTGCCAAAGAAGAAAAAACTGTCCTTCACTGCGTTTGTTGTCCCTCTCTGTTTCTCTCTAAAAAGCTCTTGCTGGCCTCCCATTTGTTTTTATAAAATTGGTATCTTCAGTCCAAACTATCAGAGGATCTATTAATTCAGCATACAAATACAGGCCCTTTTAACTCGTTTGTAGTCTTTTGAATGGAAGGTGGTGACACTCATGTACTCGAGAGCATAGAGAGACACTTTGCATGGACTCTGTGTGTATGTGTGTGTGCGCGCGCACGTGCGTGCACGTGTGTGTTGGTGTGTGTGTGTGTGTGTGGTGTGTGTGTGTGCTGCGCACATGCAGCACAACCTGCCCAGCAGGGCTGCAGTGAGGAGGTGACAGTCTGAAGTGTCAGATTTATCACAATCCAGACAATACACGCCACAGGCACCGAGCTGAAAGGTCAGCCAGGGAGAAATACTTGTTTTTTTTGCAAATCAGACACACACACACACACACACACACACACACACACACACGCACACACACACACACACCACACACATAAAAGACATCTGTGCATGTTCCAGCACATCATGCGGAATTATTATTTTTTTCTTTCACATACACACTTGGATGCAAACACTACAATCCACTGATTCGCCAAATAGATTACAACCACTTACAGCAAACATCCTCACACATGATCAGGAAGTGAGGACAGTTGGAAGCTTTCTCCCCAGGAAAAGGGGTTAGCCTGACGTCAGCATGACAGAACAATCTCTCTCTCCACACACACACACACACACACACACACACACACACACACACACACACACACAGCCAATGCAGAAACACTCTCATTGTACAGCCACAGGACTGAGAGTGTGTCTGTTTTGTGGAGCGGCATTGTCATTATTTGTTGTGTGTATATATACATATATACACACACAAACATACTGGATATATGTTTAAAATATCCAATTGCAAAGGTTGAAGAATAATCTTAAATTTGGAGCAAAGCAAGTAAACCAACAATGAGCATCTACATATGTTTTCTCTCCAAATTAAAAGTTTTTCACATATACTGTAGTATCTAAAGCATTACAAGGATTACACACACACACACACTGAAGACCTGATGGTTCTTTATCAAACTGTTTTTGTCCTTAATACGACCTAAAAGCCAAAGGTCTTGACCTGCAGTGTGTGTTTTTACTCAATGATTTTATTCTCTGCTTCATTACTCACACTGAGTGTGTTTACATGGACATGAGTATCCCGGTTATTATCGGGTTTTTTAAGTATCCCGTTTTTGTGTTTGTGCATGTAAACATCATATCCCGATTTCAGAAACCGGGATATAACAGTATCCTGGTTTCAAGAAACCCGATTTTGCTACCTGGAGAACTCCGAAAGAAAACGGGATACTGGGGCATGTATACACCTTATCCCGGTTTCTGACAGCTGCTGACTGTCTGCGCAGGCGCGACTTTTTAGTTTTGTGATCCATCCTGAAGTTTTCTCTCCACTCGGAATCGGTGAACTCCATCATTGCGACCCTATCCCACCAGTCCACGGCTACGTATCTTCACCCATTGCTCCCTTGTCCTGCGCGGTGGCAGTGACAGCCAGACACCAGTCAAAAGTGAGGAGAAGTTCAAAATTTGCTGTCGCTCTCTTCTCCCGTTGCTGGTAATTAAGTGGATGAGCCATATCTGTAATGTGATGTTTGTTTTTAATAGCGCCAAGCCCGCAATGAGCCACAGTGGTCTCATTTTTCTGATTATGTCAAAATTACATCAAAATTCCCGCGGTTCAAGTTGTAAACAATAAACGTAACAGGCGCAGGCGCAAATAAGATACAGTGATCAGAAACCGGGATACTGGTGTTCATCATGTATACAGGGAAATTAATAACCAGGTTTCTCTGTGTGCATGTAAACGCCGTATCCCGAATATGACAAAACCGGATAAGGCTCATAACGGATACTCAAAGTCCATGTAAACTCACTCACTGTCACCACTCCTTAGCTTTGCAAAGCAAAGCCATCCATGGTCTTTAAGCTAGTCTACACGCTACATTTGGCTTGACCTTCTACTGTATCTGGATATCAGAGAACAAATAGGCCAATCTTGTGCTTGTATTGCAGTGGAGGAAAACTAACACCATTGGCTAAGCTACAAGGCCAGCCTAGCTCAGTGAAATAGGAGTACAAGTATGCTTATGTATCAGCTTTATCCGTTGTTTGAATGAACAATATGTTTTGCCGCCCCCATACTCTGATGTAAGGTTGTTGTTTGAAGGTGTTAGTTTGGAAATGTGTGTTCCCTTAAGTGAAGTTTTCAGCAAAGTTAACATTTTATGATTGATTTGTTTTCCCCCATGTTCAGTGACTCATGTTTCTTGGCGAAAGTATGACCTTCCCACACAGACTTTTAAAGGTCTCTGCTTTTAGCTGAATTTAATGAAGTTTCCATGTGTTTTGTTGAAGGATGGCCTAGTGGTTAGTCACCATCCTAACTCAAGCCCAGTGTCAGCATGTTTCCATGTTTTAAGAGTCCTTAAGTAAAATACTTGATCCCTACTGCAGTGAGGCTACTGTTGTGTAGCAGATTTTTGTTAAAAAAGACCTCTGTAAAAAAAAAAAAAAAAATTCTCAAGGACCAGAACATTGTCACATTTTTGAGCTGTGTGAGCTGCTTGATAGTAGACTCATCTAACTGCGTGGGTATGTGATTGTGTAGTTGTCTCACTTTTGTCTCCGTCTCTGTCTCCGTTCAGATCGAGCAGGCAGCATCAGCACCTTGGACTCTCTGGACTTTGCCCGTTACTCAGATGACGGCAACCGAGAGTCGGACGAGCGGGTGGCAGGTAAGATGAACCGTACTGTCTGGGCTGAAAGCAAGAGACCCAGCTTGACTCGGGGGGAAATAAAAGATGGACAGCAATCAGGAGAATAGAAAGTGACAGAATAGGAGGATGGCATAGAAACAAAGAGATAACACCTGACAGCTGCATCAAAGACATGTAATCCAAGCCACCACAAAATTAAAATGTGTTTATTCTGATGTTGACACAGAATAAACACAGTGGTGTCACTGTGTAAGAGATGCTTTAGTCGTGATGACAAAATATTGATCTTATTTTTGAACACATTTGATGTCAGAATCCTCACAAAAAATTAACTCTGTTTCACTGTTTTGTTGCAGTAGAGTTTTCAAATTAGCCAGCTAGAAATAAAGTTAAAGGAGAAATATGTAAGATCCCAGCATTCAAAAATGAGTACTGCAGTCCACATAGTGAATTGGAGCCATAAATGATTTATCAAATAGGTTGAATCCCTATTTAGTGTATGATTTATGGTTAAAGCAAATTGTTTCCCCTGCTGCATCTTCCCCAGACTCGCAGGTCAGGCAGGTTTGCTGCAGGTTACATGGACACTGAACAGGAACGCGAGACAAGCACAACATTATATTTTGACAAAGAATAGTGAGTCTCAAAGAGCCTCAAAGTGACTATTTATAACCTGAAAGACCAAACACATTCTGTCTGTCTGTGGGTCTCCTCCGCTTTCAATACTGTGGACAGCACCTGACCAGTACCAGCACCTACAAAGTAAGCTTTTGGTGTCAAGCTGCAGGACGCACAGGAAAGATGAGGAAATACAGGCAGTTTACAGTTGATATAATCCATTCTTTTAAGTTTCCAAGAATAATCACTGTAGCTGAAGCCCCGATCAGCTGCATAATATTCTCAAGTTCAACTTGATGAAACGCTTCATGACGTCAGCCTAACATTTGATTGTGTGCACAGTTGACTAATATAGCTGATGTAAACTTGTGCACAGTGGTTAAATCGCCTGAAACGAGTCACATTATAAGTGTGTGTCTGCATGCATGTGTCACAGTGTGCTCTTGTAATTAAAAAACAGCACTAAACCTCTGAATTTAGCCAGTTATTTCAGCAATTTTGCAACACAAACACCCACTTACTTTAATATGTGGCTTGCAATAATCATCAGATAACAATAAAAATTACACAAACTTTATTTCAAGATTTTGATTGTGACAAAGGAGGGACTGGATCCAACTAAATATGTGCCGATCCCAGTCTGGGAGCTCCCCAATCCTGTTCCAGCAGGATCCAGCAAAAAAAGAAGCTCTGGAAAGGGTGATTTAATTCTGGCATGTTAGATTAGCATCTTACCTTTTGTTTTGTTGTGTGTATTATCACATCACCTATGTGTCCACATGAGGAAAGCAAAAGGCATCCAGGTAAAAATAATGCACTATTTCATTAACTATTTTTTTTAATGGATTAAAAATATTCCTGCAAAGGCAGTCTTTAAGTCAATTCCTGAATTGTTTTATCAAGGTTTCTGTTTAGTCTATAAATGTTAGGTAAACATCAGCAAGGAATATACCAACAGGCTTCATAATCTATAGGCACACTGAATAAAAATGTTTCAAAAACATCCCCCCCTTCTGTTTTCTTTTTTTCCCCCCCGCACACCGCACCCTGCCAACTCTGCAAGTTGATCAGCTGTTTCTAACTATCATATGTCTGTTGATGTTAAGTTAAGTCTGTTCAGTGACTGCCTGCCAGACTCTGTTAACAAATGCTCAATGCTCAGCAAATGCTCAATTTAACTGTTATAAACATCTGCTCCTTCTAAAAAATTAAAGATAATTTCTTACGACACATAAACGGAAACTATCTAATTCGATGAACATTTGGTATTAATTTTAACTCAAATAATTGTAAAACGGGCAAAAATAATTGTTTTTGCCCGGAATGAAAATTTCGGCTTAACAGGCTTAACTTTACATTGACAGACAATTGACAGTTATAAACAGCTGATCAACTTACAGTGCAGGATGTGTTGTTGGGTGTTATTGTGAAATAGAATATTGCACTCATCTCACACCCCCACAGTCCTCCTGCAACCCGCCTCAGCTTGTTGAGTCTGGGGAGAAGGGGATGATGGAAACAACTGGCTTCAGTCACAGACTGTATATTAAGTAGGATTCAACCTATTTACCTCTGTACTCATTTTTGAATGCACAATTGTTACATATTGCTTCTTTAATCTCTGATGATGTACCACGGTTATTTTAGGATTCAGTATAGTAAATATATTTCACATTTCTCCTTTAAATTCCAGAATATGACTTGCTAAAATCCTTTGTCAGCTTGTTCCACTTATATAGCCAACACATAATATGTTTCTTTCTTTAACTTAGTAGAGGTGTCCTTACCTCCTCCCTTCCACTGTCACACAGTTGAGTCAGTCTGTGGTATTTTTGGTACGGGACCTGTCTCAGCATTGTTTGAAATTGCACTCCCTTCCCCCTGTGGCTCTGTCGTGACACACCATTAGATAGTTTTCATCAAACAAATTAACAGCTGCGTCTGATGTTGATGGCGCCTTATCATCACAGAACGGTGGTTTTAAAGAGCAGCTGTTAGTTATGAGTAGCTTGTTAATTTTCAGATGTTGTGTGATGAGTATATTTTACACCTTTGACCAAAGGAAAACAAACAGACAAATAAACCTTTTACTTACTACGTCAAAGCAGAGGGGACAGTGCTGACATGCATATGATGTTAACTTACTCTGCCTCCTGTTTTCATCTTTCTATTTATAATCGCCAACATGAAAACATTACTTTCTAGCTGTGCATAGTATGCCATACTACAGTGGTTAACATTATCCATTACCAGCTTTTTGTAGTCATCCACCCATTTGGTCGGTAAGTGGTAGTCAAGTAGTTCTGAAAAGCCCCAATCCAGAACGGTAGGATGGACATATTTATAGATTGTGCTTTATGTTTTTCTTTCTTCGACATTAGATCATTTTTCCCCCTCTGTACTGCTAAGCATGAGAACTGGAGTATTTTCCTGTATTGAAAAAGGATAGTGTACATGTTGCACTGTAAATGTCAGTAAATTTAAAGGGATAGTTCACCCAAAAATGAAAATTCAGTCATAATCTAATCACCCTCATGGAAAAAACAACTGGAAAAAAAACATAAAATGCCTCCATACAGCTTGTCTGGCGTAACCCAAGTCTCCTAAAACACCGACATGCCGTTTACACGCTGTCACACCACACACACCCAGTTCAGACAGTGTGCATGTGGACGTGAATGGGGCTCTAAGCTAAGGATCTTCAGTGAAGATTCGGGCTAAAAACTTGGTGTAAATAACATTTCTTAGTGAACTTGGCATGTTGGGGCTTTAGGAGACTTGGGTTACATCGGAAAAGAAGTATGGAGGCATTTTATGTTTTTTATTCTGTTGCTTTTTTCACATTTGAAAACTGGTCACCATTCACTTCCACTGTTTGGGAGATTCTGCAACGCTGTTTTCCTGTGAAACTCCATCAGTGTTTTGTGGACTAAAAAACTAAACCCGACCTTCAATCAGCATGAGGGTGAGTAGATAACCAAATTTTAATTTTGGGGTGAACTGTCCTTTTAATCTGTATTTAGAATTTTGAGAGTAGGAAGTATTACTATCTTGTAAAGGTTGAAGTCTTAAGTGAAGTAGGTGGACACACCTGAAATGTAAACAATAGCTTGCTTGTGGTTTGGGGCTTTTATCAGTTTATGAAAAGTAGACATACTGTACATTAATGCATAGTAAGGGCACTGTTAAAACCATGCAGCAGAGATGGTAGTTCCATGCTCCCAACTACAAATTATGCATCTTTTTTTAAAAATGACTATTATTCACATACTGCCCACTCTGCCAAATTGGCACCTTCCTCTCTTCCCTCTTCACCCACCCCAACTCTCATCCCCCACACCCGACCTGTTCTTCTTGCCAAGATGCCTGCCCCCAGCTGTCTGACTCTGGGTTTTCTGGCTTTCTCCTGACGTTGATCAAACCCCAGTGAACAATACTGGACAAGTCACTCCATCCAGACTAGCTTTTTTATTTTTTTAAATTTTTTTTAATCTCCTCCCCGTTATTCAGTTCTTGGTTTTCCATTTTGTTGCGCTTGCATCCTGTGCACTCTTGATCTGTCGGAAAGGTTAGGGATGATGGAGTCAGAGTTGGTGGATTTGATCAGAAAACTCAAACTTATGAATTGATGACATTTCTTTTTGCACATTTCTAATATTCTATAGTTGTGAACAGAAAATTGACCTATACAATTGTACAAATCCCAAGTCCAAAAAGGGACGCTGTGTAAAACATAAATAAAAACAGAATGCACTGATATGCAACTCCTTTTTGACTTGTAATCAATTGAATACAGTACAATATGGTAAATATACACTTATTCTGAATTGCAATACCTTTTTAAAAAGTGGGGACAGGGCCAAAAAAAGACTTGGAAAGCTGTGGAATGCTCAAAATCACCCATTTGGGACATTGCACAGGTAAACAGGTTACGTAATTGATAACAGGTGACAGTATCAGGAATGGGTATGAAAGAGGCATTGTTGAAAGGCTTAATCATTGATGGGGTGAGGTACATCGCATTTCTCAACACAAAACTGCAAGAAATTTAGGGATTTCACCATCTCTGTGGACCTCTCTGGGCACAAGCTCAGTTTAAAAGTGTGCTGTGGTCTGACGCGTCCACATTTCAAATTGTTTTTGGAGCTCATAGACATCCTGTCCAGATACAAAGTTCAAAAGCCAGCATCTGTGATGGTATGGGGGCGTGTTAGTGCCCATGGCATCATGGCTAACTGCCATATCTGTGAAGGTCCTATTTATGCTGAAAGGTACATACAGGTTTTGGAGCGACATATGCTGCCATCCAGACGATATCTTTTTCAGAGATGTCCCTGCTTACTTCAGCATGACAATGCCAAGCTGCATTCTGCATGTGTTACAACAGTGTGGCTTCATAGTCAGAGAGTTCAAGTACTAGACTGGCCTTCCCGCTGTCCAGACCTGTCTCCCATTCAAAATGTGTGGTGCATTATGAAGCACAAAATATGACAATAGAGACCCCGGACTGTTGTGACACTATGAAAGATTCAGTTAAATTCATAATAAGAATGGGAAAGAAAAATTTGAAAACCCACCCAATTTTGCATTTCTGTCTTTTATTAAATTTTCGAAATTTTAATACAACAACATCACAACTTTTTTGGAATTGGAGTTTGGAGAATGTAGCTTTCAATTATTACAAAGATTTATAACTATTTTTTACCTGCCTTTCACACTTAGATAAAAAAGTATGAGACCAATAATACCTGTTGAGCAGCAATCCTAGACTTCAGATGACAGCTTTGGGAAAACAACGGGGTCAGATCAGATGGCAGATTTTCAGTGCACAGCTATGCAACATTGAACATAGTTTCCCTGCTCCATCGCTTCTTACTTTTTGCGTGTGTTTTTTTTTTTTTATCTAACGTGTTTAAAGAATCTTGTGTGTTCTTTTTCTTTTTTCAGTGTTAGTTTAGCCTTTGAAATTTAAATGTACAAATCAACATTTGTATCCAAATGTCTGCTGCTTCTGATTGTATCAGGTGTCAGAAACAGTTTGCTTGGTCATTATGAATTATGTTTTTTTCATGAAAACAAGTCTAAAACAGTAACCTACCATGTTCTAAATGACACTGTAACTCCTGAGTTTTATAGGTTAGTGTGTGTTGTTCATAGTATGATGGCCTAGACTGTTAAGAAGTAACAACTTGAGCAGAGGCTGTCCTATGAGTGGCTTGAAACCAGATGATTTATTATTTGTTAGTAAGGCATTTGCCTGGAAAAAAAAATCCTTTGTCAGACAGCTCCTAGATTATCATGGCTACATTTTAGTAGCTTGAATAGATACAACTGAAGTAACTTTGGACTCCCATTTTTTAAGTCAGTCACATCAGTGCTATCAATGGGAGGAAAACAAGGGCAGGAAATCCTACCATTGAGATGTGTCTCAATGCATTACACACAATTGTCAAACAGACTGTCATCCAGCCGGCTTTACCATGATCCTCTGCTGCATGCGTTCCTTAGACCCATGATTTGCATGCATCCTTTTTTGTTGTTTTGTTTTTATGACTCTTACAATCTTTTGTGTGGTTGTTTTGTTTTTCATGCCCATCTTTGTTTTATTTGTTTGTTCCCTGTCTTTGGTTGGATGCACTTCCTGTGTGTGTGTGTTGTCACTTCCTGTCCAGTGCTGGAGTTTGAGCTACGGAAAGCAAAGGAGACCATTCAGGCTCTGCGCGCCAACTTGACTCAGGCAGCAGGTGTGGCGTACTTTTAACTTCTTCTCCACCTGAACCCTCTTTTGTTACAGCTTTTCTGTCTTTTGTTCCCAAGAGAATTCCTCTAGATGAATAACGCTGCCGCAGCCTTTCAAACTCTAATATCTTCTCAATTTCTCAGAGAGTGAAGTGCCCTCTCAGGAGAGAAAAAACTTCAAGTCAAGTCCTGAAGTTCAGGTGGGGAATCTTTAAGTGTTGAAAATCAAAAGATCCGTGCATTTCTTTCCTTGTTTCAAATGAATCGAGAGATTAGATGTGTGCCTTTAAACCCCTGTGATGGTGGTGTGATGCTGCTTGGCCTTGAGTGATTAATTTCACAGCTTCTCTTACCTCTCTGCCTCAGGAGCCTATACGCCCACTGGAGAAAAGAGCCTTAAACTTCCTTGTGAATGAATATTTATTGAAAAATGAATACAAACTTTCATCCATCACCTTCTCTGATGAAAATGATGATCAGGTAAAGACCTCTCTGTGTTGTTGCATGTTTTAAAGACAGAATAACAAATGTCTGAATGGAGTTAAGTTTTTAAAATTTATTTCTGCCTGCTTCTTAACACAAAGTCTGTTTATTTCTTAGGAAAAATAGGAGGTATCAGACTTGTACAGACTTATCAGACATGAGGGCACTGGTGTAAGAACAGTGGTAGGGTCATGTGACCATAAATAAATTCAACAACTCAGATCAGCTGTCCTGTTCTGAGCTTGCATGGTGTCTTGCTTTATCTACTCAAAGGACACCCCCACTTCTGCCACAAATTAGTATTGTTTATTTATATCATATTATATCATATTATATATATATTTATTTGTATCATTTGTTTTCAGGACTTTGAGTTGTGGGATGATGTCGGCCTCAACATCCCAAAACCCCCTGACCTGTTACAGCTCTATAGAAACTGTGGTACCCCCCTCCCTTCTCCTCGGGACACGGTTGATGTGTCAGTAGGGGTGGATTTTGGTGATCTTCCAGGAAACTGCATCGCACAAGATCCCCCAAAGAAGCCTGACCTCTCACAACAGGTTTGTGTGTGGGATTTCTGGCTTTACGTTAATATAGTAATTAGTATAGGAATTAGGAATTAGTCTAAAACCCAGAAATGAGTTAACATATTAGCACCTCAGGGTCCCTTGTCTCGAAGTCAGTGTTTTTTTGAACGGGCTCTCAGTTAGTTCCCTGAAATAAGCTCTGTAGTTAACATAATCTTAAGAGATTTTCACATTTTGCTCCTCGCCATAAAATGAGTCACTAAATACCCCACATGTAACTTTTTAAGCTTTTACATGTCTTATAAAAAGTTGTTCCTAACAGTTGGCTAAGTGAGACAACAGAGGTTGTCGGGGACATTAAATGTCATCACACCAAACACTTGTCAGTTAATGGTGGTGACATGAAGTCATGTGACCGTGGTGCAGTTTGTCTATAGCCTGAAGATTTTTTTTCTTCTGGAGACTGAATTTACACTTTTAAAATCATAAAAGTGGTCTTCATTTATGAAGATTATCTTGCTAAACAAAAGTGTAGGTATCATAAACTTTTGTTTGCCACAGAGTAGACACAAAGTAGAGATGGGTATTCTATTATGAGAGATACACAGGGCTTATGGTTTTCACTCTTTTTCTTAGTTCATCTGCATGATTTGAAGTTGTATACTTGATAAAAACTAGCTGAAAAAGTGCATTTACACACTCTTTGAGGAGAAAGTCAGTTGCTTTGACTCATCACAGTAGAATAGTTTAAGGGGCCCTACAGAACTACAGTGGTGATTAAAAAATGAATTGCCACTTCTACAGTTATGTTTTTTCAGAAAAGGCTGTCGAATTGAATGAAAAGTGTCTGCTCCTTTCAGTAAAGTCTGAGATATTAATAGTTTTGATTTGTTGGGGCACCTACTCCTCTTGAGCTGAGCTAATGAAGTGTTTGTATAATCTTTTTGTCTCTTTCTAGCAACAGACAGAAGTCGTCCAAGAGTTGGAGTACCAGATAAGCCTCCTCAACAACGAGAAGCAGAGCCTAGCTGAGCAGATCAAGAAACTGCAGAGGTGTGTACCTGAGTGCATGTTTGTGCTAGTATACAAGTGAGTCACTCAGTATGTGAGACTGGGTGAGACACCGTATACAATTGTATTACAGCTTATTGATCATATGATCACTGTTAGTATGCTATGATGCTGAAACAGTTCACTCTATTCATAGCAGTTATATGCCATTACAACAGAGGCATCCATAAAAATGTAAAAATGTTTTCAGCACTTCAGTCCACAGTATCACTTTAACTGTGACCAAAACAGGCCATGAGGTAGAACCAGTGTGGAAATTTCCTCCAAGAACCACCGTTGCATCATATTACAGAGGAAATTCTGCTCCGATACATTACTGGAACTTATTTACCATCCATGTGGAATCTTTAATTTCCACCATCAAGGATCAGACAAATTTACTTTCCCACAATCCAAAATTGTCGAGCCATTTTACAGAACTGCTCTGGCACTACTTTTAGATTTGTCTTATTAACTCCCTTCTTCACTATTATGAACTCTGTAGTGTTTTCTGACAGTATCCGCTCCTATCTCCTTTCTCCTACCTCACAGTGAGATTCAGACACTAAAGAAGACTGTCTCCTCCCCACCTCCGACCACTCTGGACCTGGGCTCCCAGAATGCATCCAAACCCTCCTGCTCATCCACCACCAACACTTCCTCCTCTGACCCTTCCTCTGTGGTATGTGGTCAGTTTGATTAATGTATGTAATGCACAGACTTATATTAATTTAAGTGATATGCAGGGTGAGTGTTATTACACATTTCTTGATTTTTTTTTTTTTTTTTTAAAAAGGGTCCTAACCCATTAATCCATAACCAGTGTTGCCAGGTGTATGATAATTCAAAAAAAAGGCTGAATGTAAAATAATTTTTCAATAAACCCACCACAAAACCAAGTATGTGATTTGAGAGAAACCAGAAACCATCAGATAAGCACCGCGCTGATCAAGCAGCTGGTCAACCAGTGACTCAGTGTGTAGATCTGGGGTTTTTGTTTTGAAGGATAAGAATGGAAGGACTGATTA
Organism: Lutjanus argentimaculatus; assembly: GCA_034769285.1. Taxonomy (NCBI): domain Eukaryota; kingdom Metazoa; phylum Chordata; class Actinopteri; order Lutjaniformes; family Lutjanidae; genus Lutjanus; species Lutjanus argentimaculatus. The sequence goes on along the minus strand of JAWZSL010000009.1, from coordinate 21,300,825 downwards.
TCTAATGGGCTGCCAGTAACTCTGTGTGAAGCAATACTCAGTTGTTGTCTTGCTCAGACGACAGAGCCTCTGTGTAATATGGTGTACGTGCCATAATTTTGCTGTTCAATGTAGTATCTTTGCCGCTTCCCAGGTTGTTCCAGTATATCAGTATATTCAACAGTTTTTTGTTAATTTACAGTCATTTTAAAGTTGCAGTATGTTATGTTATGTTATTTTCCATCTGGCAAAGTTTCTAATTCAATCTAGTCTTGCCCTCAGCCTCCTACAGATAATGGCCAGTATCTGGACATCCGGGGGGTTTCAGAGTCTGAAACTAGCCTGGACCCCCCCTCTACTCAGAACACATCACATTCCCACCTACAGTCCCACAACAAACTTAAGAGTCGGCCTCCCGTCCAGTTTGATCAACCTAACAGGTGAGTGTAAAGTCAAACAAACACAAAACTTATTAATGTAAACTTTCAAAACCACTTATACAATCTAACTATCCTAAAAATTCTGCATCTAATCCCTGTAAAGAAAGATATAAATGGCTACCCATTTGTTAAAGCCATACTGACCATATCAGTGTAGTTACTAAATGTAGCCACTAGATGGAGGTAGTTATCAATCTATTTAGCCACACTGGACAATACACTACCAGTTGTAAGGCAAGTGGCTGCCCTCTGTGAAAAATGTAACTTACTACATTTCCTCAGAGCACATAGCAGTGCTTGTGGGATGTGAACTTTTGACTTTTGGTCATGTCTAAACATTTCTTACCACTAACCAACCCGCGCTGTAGTATGTTTCCTGCACCAGCAACTAGTAAATCATCCAGTCAGTGGAATGCTGTGTTTCTGTATGCTCTGTATGTTTCTCTTTTGAAAATTTCTGATTAATGTGCACTATCTGTTATTGAACAGGTGGCAGTGCTGCTGTAATGTCTTGTAGCCACACTTCATCTATCTATAGATAATCTTTTTCATTCCACTGAAATAAGCGGCAATGACATGGGAGAGTGGCAGCACAAAGCTTTCTGGCAGGGTGGCCCAGTCCAATCCTCAATCATTCAGTGGTCAGGGCGATCTCCAGTTGTGGGGTACGGATTAAGCGGTCCAGACTGTAGTGACTGTTTTTGGTGTCTTGTTGTTTGTGCAGGAAGTTATCCCCGGCCTTCCTGCAAGCCCTGCTGTCCTTCTGCAGAATGTGCTCCGACAGCCGCCTGGGAGCAGAGGTCAGCACACCCTCTTTCATATTGTAAAAACTTTACATTTATGATAACATGTACAATAATAATGTCTCTCATGTCCAGGTGTCACGTATAGCAGACAGTGAGGAGAGTGTGATGTTGATGCTGGGCCGCTGTCTCCCTCACATCGTCCCTAATGTCCTTCTCGCTAAACGAGAGGTAACCTTACTTTTGCTGCTTCTCCTGCTCATCTTCCTCTCCTCCCTGTATCCCTCTCATTACTATCATCATCACAGGCTTCTTCTCGAAGCGTCCAATAGATACACACAGAGCAGCAAGGCCAAGCAGGGTGAAAATTTTGCGAGAGGTGCAGGGAACACAGTCATCTCCAGCTTGCAAATTTCCATCCAAACTCTTTAATTGTCTTTGTTAAATGTGCTATGTGTAGCATAAATATTAGTGTCAATATAACATATCATGGTTTTAGTAAATAACTTGATAACTAGCTTTCAACGTTGAAGTATAGAAAAAATAAAGGCAAGCATTCATTCAAGTGTACAGCTATTTTGCAATTTCATTTATACAAAAAAATTTATATACAAAGAAGCCATACTGGCTGTCTCCATCAAGCACAAATTACCATCCGCTTTCCCATCTCTCATTATAAGCCAGCCCTCTGCGCCAACTTTTCTTTTCAAGACATTTTTCTAGGCTGCTACTGTTAACATTACTAGCTACAACCACTCATCTAGAGTCCCAATGCGGGGAACGGCTGATCGGAAGATGCTATTTAGCAAATACTGACATCTCATGGCTAGATGCCTTCAGTTTGGGGGTAACAACATGTTTATGGACACGGCACATATGCAACACCACATAGAATTGTATTGTGCAAATAATGTTATTTGCAAGCCCTCACAGGCAACATAAAATGAGGCGCAGACCCAGATTTGGACTACAGGCCTTCAGTTTGACACATGTGGTCTACATGCATCAAATTTGATCCCGTACCCAATTTTATTGGATCCATGTCACACAGTGTGGCTTGCAATAAATTTATGAGATTTCTGAAATCTCGCAGTCTGTAGGAGGATTTATGAAATGATTGTAGTCAGTTGGGTGCCAGATACCACAATCTCAGTGAACCTCGTGAAAACGCGGATGTTGCATCTCTAGTCAGAATCTTTCTTTGTTTTGCTGAAGGGGATAAACATGTTGAAAGCGATTTTTCTGTTGTTGATTCACCCATTTCACTAGTTTTGTTTACTTTGAAAAAACACCACCCTCTTTTTGGTTTGTGCCACAAGGCATTCCCAAAATTCAAATAATGTGCAATGTAGTGTTACACGCTTTGTGGAGGCTGCCAGTCTGCTTGGCAGTGCTCTAACTGGTGTGATTGCTGATTTGTTTATTATCGTCTAATGTACTAAAGCTGCACTTAGCACTTTTATCCTTGTTGTCCTTTGCAGATTTGACTGTGTCTTCTGCTAGCAAGCTGTCTGAATAAAGAGCCCATGTAGAGATTTGCAGCACAAAGCATAGATTTTTTTTTTTTTTGAGCCTGCTAATACCCAGCTGACTTGTGTCCATCTATTGATTTGGATTCTCACCTTCTTTGTCTGATGCTGTTTATTTTCACCAGTGTTATCATCATTTCTCCTCTGCTTATGCTGTTTTTGTCCACCAGTCACGTTTACTGTCCTCTTTGCCTTCACTGGTTTTGTTTTTTATTCTTCTCTTTTCGTCTCACTCATTCTCTCACTCTCATGCATGCCTCTCTTCTAGAGAATGGTTGCACATCTTTGCCAGGTGAGTCTTTCACGCACTCATCTGCATGATTCTCACAAGCCCTGTAGACCAAAACCTATGTAACTAGTGCCCATCTCCTTTTGGCTACAACTGCTGCCACAGAGGGTCAGACTTATCAGAACTTATTTTTTTTGGGGTTTTTCTTTTTACTTAGCAGCAGCTCTGGCTTTACTGTAAACAGTGTTGGGGAACATTAATGTTAGAAGTAACTCATTGCTTTACAAGATTACTGCCATTAAAAAGTAAGTTGTTACATTACAGCATTACTTAGTGTGAAAAGTAACTCATTAGAGTACTGAATGAAAACCACTCTGCAATTCCTTGCACGTTTGTTATATTGGCCTCACAATCTGACAGTGAACTGGGCATATTACACAACTGCCACCATGAAAACAATAAAACACAGCTCATTCAGCCTACAGTACATCATGTTTCAGCATGCAGCTAATTAACCAGTTAGCCTCTAAAAGCACATGCCCACATACAGACTATAAAAGTGTGCAGGCTTTTCAAATCACATAGACTGGCCCAACCAATGTTTGGCAGGTGAAGTTTTAAAAATACATATCAGATACTTAAAAGAAAGCAATACATCCATCTTGATATAAGGCTTGAGATAGTCAGCGATTTCAGTCCAAAGAGACCGTTGTCTGTCTGTCCTTTGTCTTAAACGCAAAAAAAAACCTCAGCCTCAGAGTCTCCTTTGGTCACAGGTACAGGGAGCAGTACTTCTTGCAGCGGTGGAAATGCCTTAAATTGTAACAATAACAGATTGGATATTTGAAAATGTAAGTAAATTACAGAGTACTTGAATTGCAAAGTGAAATACTCATTACAACAAAAAGTAATTGAGTACTCTACCATGTTACCCCCAGCACTGCAGGTAAAGTGCTAATGACTGTCATTGTAATACTTGAATTGTCAGAATTAAATGTTAAAAATGATTAATAGCCAAAATATGAGCTAACCTGCAACAATGACCTAAAATATGCAGTTTTAGCCTGAGGTGGTGGGTCATGTACTGTATGTCTCCTAAACCCAGTGTATTTTTATTCTATTGTTTTCTGATTTGTTCCCTGTCTGTTTTATTTGCTGCAACTCTAAGTGGCTTTTGAGGTTGTGGAGTGATTTTAATTATTAATCTGATAACATTTTCTAGCAGCCTATTTAATCTAGTAGCTGTATTCTTTATTCTCATTACTAAATAAAACCAAAGGGAAGTGTATTTTTAAGTCCTTGATATGAGGTGAGCAATTATAACAAAATGTACATGTCTGCTTCTGTTTTTCCAAGTTAAGCCATAATTTCTTCTGCAGAGAAAAGGGAGGGAGTTTTTTTTTTGTTTGCTTGATTAGGCATTAATAAGCTATTACTTCTTACAAGCTGTAATGCAGACACCTGCGCAGGTGCTCTATCTACACATCACTGCTTGCATGTAATTTGTGTCTGTGTGTGTCCTGTGTACAACCACTGTGAGCCTGAATTTGACCCACAGTTGAAACTTGATAAGACACAAAACGGAGTAAGAGAGGTAAGTCTGGTTGGAGGAGTTCTCAGTCAGGCTGCTTTGCATAGTATAATGGTTGTGTTATTTTAATCAAACACCACAGTTGTGGAGAACCTAATCTCTCTGCGAGATCAAGATAAACACGCTGAGGGAAGAGGAAGACAAAAAACTAAAACACAGCAGAACATCGAGGCCTTGGGGTCCTACTTGAACCGTGTGGACTTTGTACTGCGTCCGTTAGATTCACCAGCCATGACACTGCGTACACACACACAGCTGCTCACACTTCCATCTTGCAACTTGAAGCTTTCTAACCACCCGAAGTCTGGAGACACTCCTTGTTGTTGTTTGAATGTGACACCACTTAAGAACAAGAAGTGTTTGACTTGAAACGTTGGAATGATGCATTGAAACTCTGCCTGCCACCTGGCTGTATTATCAGACACTGTAAATCATTAAACACTACGTTTTTTTTCAATATACTGTACTACACTGTAGCTCAAAGGGATGTGTGTCTCTGTAGAGCTCTGTATTATTTGTGTTTTCCTTTTCCTTTTGGGGGATAAATGCTTAATTTGTGGTCATTTGCAACAGCACTGTTTTCTTAATTACATTTAATATAAAGGAGGAAGTTTGACTAGTTTTCCAAGAAGCAGCATCACTATAAAGAGAGTAAATATACTGTAATGATTGATGACTTCCTTTTTCTGCTGGCCAGATTAATTGTGATCTTTAACGAACATTGACAGTTTTATCAGGACTGTTACAAGACAAAAGATTAGGTATAACTCAGATGACACATATCAGACATTTAAAAAAAGGAGAAATTATAGAAAAGAAACGGCATCTGGAGGAGAGAAGCCTGTGCAGCAAGTCACGAATAAAAAAAGAAGTTAGAATCATTATACATAAAACACTGCAAAGCATAGTGTTACTGTGTTGTATGGGCATTTACTTTTGCAACAAAATAGATAATCATCACTGTATCTGGGAATCACCTCCATTCATTTGAAGTGTGATTGTATGGAGGTACTTAGTCTGTACTTAGTCTAATAGTCTGTATATTGACTACAGTAGATGGTGGTCGGCACACATCAAGTTTAGAGAAGCAGGGGGAAGTTATGAACTGCTGTGGACAGGGTCAGCAGCAAAATGTTTTTTTTTTTATCAACCTAAAAGAAATCAGTGTCAGCATACACTATATTTAGAATGTTTTCAAAACTTTACCTTGCTTTCAGACAGCCTTTTCTGATGGCAAACTAAAGTTACATCACTTGTATTACTCCTTGCAGAACAGTGTAGTTTCTGATCTAGCACTACTTTAAACTCGTTATTTGTGTGATTTTGTGACTTCAGCCTTCCACAGGGTTAATTCGACCACACCGAAGAAACACAATAAACAAACAAACTAAGCAATCGATGCAACTTCTATGTTCTGCTATGTAAAATGGCTGTTTTTGTTAAAGGAGACTGATGGCTTTGGAGAGAATGTTATTTGGCTTATATAGCTTTGGTTTTCTGTAGATAAAGGCTGTCTGACAGCAAGGTAAAGCATGAAAATATTGTAAATATAGCATACACTGTTCTGCTATTGATTTTTTTGTTCTTAAGGTGGCTAAAATACCTTTTGTTGCTGACTTTATCCACAGCAGTTCATTTCTCACCTTCCATGCTGCTACTGCTCTCTGTTTCTCCAAACCAGGGGGTGTGCTGTGTACTATAGGTTTTAACACCAACAAAACAGTTGCAACAAATTGTTGCAAAGAAAATATTTTTTTAGAATAAATTAAAAATGTGATAAGTCTTGTGAAGGTGGAATGTTTGGCCAAATTGAAAAAGTGCAACATTTCGACGCAGGCTCTTGGACATCGTGGTTGTTGGACTGGGATTATCAGTAGCTCTGTTCTTTGAAGTAAAGAATCAGGCCCTCTGGCCTCAGGGTCGTGGCGTCGTGCTGTCCGCTCTACCTGCCCACAATGTTTGTCCAGGACTGGTCAGATGTTTAACCTCCTGAAGGAGTCTTCACATCAGAAACACAGGAGTTCACACAGAAATAGAACAGGGTCATCGTGGGTTCTAGCTTTTCAGATGTGTGCTGTTTATGAATTCCTTTATTTGTTTTATCAGACCAGTGCTGCTAAGTCTCCAAGAATGTCTCTTGTGAAGATGTATGGTATTTTCAGAGGCCAGAAGAAGATTATTGAATCTGACAGTTAAATTGGGCTGAATTTGGTTAATTTGAAGGTTTTTGCTGCTTTTTGACGCTTGAACTGATTTCACCCACATTGAACTCGTCAAGTAACCACTTGAAATGACCCTCTGGTTCTTAAATGGCATATTCTTACTTTTTAAAAGATAGCCAACATGGCACTGACTTCAGAGGCTTTGTCCAGCACTGAGCGGGTGACTCATCGCAGCCTATCTTTACCCAAGTGTCTCTGTCAGGTCCATCTGTCCGTCCAGTGTTGGGGTTTTGCTCGTTCTTCCAGCACTTGGCAGGAAAATATGATATCTTCCTGGAAGAAAAAACAGAGTTTGTTTGAAAAAAAACATATTTTTAACTCTGTATGCACTCTCTAATTTGGGTGTGTGTGGCGGGAATTTAAGGCTGACCACAATTTGGCCATGGAGGCCCTGTATCAAGGGCAGCGGAGCTCTTTCCCCTTGGCGGGAAGGTCCATAAACTTTGTGTGAACTCTGGGATAGAGCTGCGTTGTAGTAGAGGAAGTAGTGCAATAGGTATATCTGTCTATTTGCAGCTGTGTCTGGGTGTGTGCATGCACTATTTATTACAGTGTGTGGTTCCAAATGTATGTGCGTAACTCCAAAGCCAAATGAGTCAAGGTATAACACAAAAAGACTCCTGTTGGTTTCTAAGGTGACCCCCTGTGTTTCTTTCTCCCTGTGACTTTCCCAACTTCAGTCCTATTTTTAATAAACACCTTCTCCTCCTTTCCTATTCCCCGTCCTTCCAGGCCTGCTTGACTGCTACTGAGCGTCCACTCCCTGTGTGTTTCAACCCTACTCTCCTTCTCCAAAGGAATCTAAACTGATGCCACTTCTCTCTCTGTTTCTGTCTCCTTATTTCTCCTTCAGGAGTTGATCCCACTCATCTTGTGCACCGCCTGCCTTCACCCAGAGCCTAAAGAGAGAGACCAGCTCCTCCACATCCTCTTTAACCTAATCAAGAGGCCAGATGATGAACAGAGGTGTGTTTGCTTGTGTGTAGACAGAATAATATGCAGTTTATTATTTATTAGTTTATTATGCTGTTTAATTGACCTCTTACTAAGATACCATTGTTTAGCACCAAAGACACATAGGAAGACAAACTATGAGTTTATCCAGCCGTGTGATCCAGAGTTATCATAGTTTTGTATTTTCCATTAGTTTTTATTTTTGTTTTTAATTTTTGTTTTCAGTTCAGTTTGATTTCAGTTTCCAGAGTGGGTTTCCGTGTTTCGGTTTGTTTTTTTTGTTTTTTTAGTTTCAGCATTACTAGCTTTGTTTATCAAAATATGGGGGAGGGAGCATGGAGAGCAGTGAAAGCAGAATCAACATCCCAGTCTCAACATATACACTGATGCCTCCTCATGCTTGCTGTGTTGACAAATTTGAACAAATTGACTGAGACTAAAACTAAGTTTCCCTAATTTTTTGTTAGTTTTGTTTTGTTTGTTTTTTTAATATTTTTATTTCTGTTTGCTAAATCATTTTTTCACTCCTAGTTTTAGTTTTTAGTTTTAGTTTTAATACCTACTATATTTAACCTTGGTGTGCTCTCATATGTTTCTCTGTGTGTGTGTGTGTGTGTTTTCCAAAGACAAATGATCTTGACGGGGTGTGTTGCGTTTGCGAGGCACGTGGGTCCCACGCGTGTCGAGGCTGAACTGCTTCCTCAGTGCTGGGAACAGGTACAGTACACACACTGCAGGTGGCCTTGGTTAATAAATATGCTGTCACTGATCCTCTGTGGTAATACAAAGAGGGCTTCGTCTGCACCTGCTCAAAACCAGTACTTGTCCAACCTCTGTTTTCAAGGTTTGAAAAGTGCTTTGATTTTGGATAAAGTGCTTGAAATTGTAATTGCATTACTTTCGGGATAAATAAATCGCTCTCTGACTGAATAGTTCACTTTTTAGATAAAGAAATAAAATAAGACGGAGAGCCCAATTGTTTTTGCCTTTTGCACAAAATGAAGACTACTCCACATGAGCCTCGCTTACCACTCTGCACATTTGGCTACACTTACTGTGATCTGTCCATCTTTGTTGATGTGTGCCCTCTGATGGAACAGTGAGTGGGAGGTTAATGGATGACAGCATGCTGGGAGGCTGCTATTTCAATGAGCATTGGCTTGAAAACAAAAAAGAAGAAAATAAGTGTTTTATTTAAATTGAAGTTAGTTGTCTAATAATTGTTTGCGTGACTGCTGTATATTGGCCCAGCCAGGTTGTATAGGATGCAAAGTCTACTTCTAGACAGATGACACATCTTGAAAAATTGAGCCTCATTGTATTTTCCTTTAATTTGTCACCCTTCTCTAAAGAGCTATAATTAAACAAAATATTGGTTGCAAAATAATCATTTTGAGCAAACATGCTGTAAATATGTAATTCACCATAGCTGAAAAGGTGTTGGAGCTGTGCGTTTATCCATATTCAGTGTATTACCTATAGTAGATGCAGTCAGGATGCCCTAGTTTGGACAGGGTCAGCAACAAAATGTATTTTAGACACCATATCAGTGTATGATATACTTAGAATATTTTCACCGCTTTAACCTTGCCATCAGACAGCCCTTTTCAACAGGGAGCTGAACCCGTTGTATTGCTTTCTTCAAAGCAGTAGTAACAGTAATTTCAAATGGTAATTTTACCTCTGTTAGTTTGTTTGTGTTATTGTGTGACTGTGGTGTTTTAAAGGGTTAGTTTGGATCTACGAATGACACAATGACACAAGCTAACTGACTGAGGCAGTGCTAGACCAAATGTCTGTGTTCTGCTAGGTATAATTATTGTTTTTGCCCAAGGAGAGAACGATATTTGGCTCGTATAACAGGAGTTTCCCATTGGAAAAAGCTGCTTGACAGCAAGGTAAAGCAATTCAAATATTGTAAATATACATAAACAGATATAGATTTTTAGGTAGACCTTTTTTAGGGGGCTAAAATGAACTTTGCTGCTGACCCTCTCGACAACATTACTTAGCTTAACTTCCCACACCGATACTCCTGCTGCTTCTTAAACTGGTACCAAGCCGACCACCATCCACTGTAGTTAATATAGAGAAGTACCTCATACAACCCCACTTAAAAAACTCTGAACTACCCCTTTAAGCCTCCTGTGACATTTTTTTCTGTTCTGTTTCAGTACAAAGACAAGAGAAATTGCTATTTTTGTTTTTATTTTGGCTGTTACATATGAAGATTTCATAATACAAAAGAAATATCCTTTAGTTCGAAAAGAAACACACAAAGCTCTGTCACAGAAATATTTCATTGTAAAGATCTCAGTTATCTTGTATTTAGTGAGCTTACCACTCAGTGTTGTTGTAATTGCATGTTCTAATTCAGAACTATCACTGTAATTACCTCCAACAGGTCCCTGACTTGAATATGATACCACTTTTGTTTTCATTTCCACTTGTGTCACTTCATGCAACACATTCATGGTAACAACAGCTGCCTGCAGTTTGGAAGCTGAGAATCTGACTAGAAAGACCAATAGTGGTTTCCACAGGGTCAGCATGTTGATGATACATGAGTTGTTTCCATTCTACAGTGGCTGCCCTCCAGTCTACTTCTTTCGTCCTTTCAACTTCTTTTCCTGTGTTTGTTTCAACACTTTTTCCTCTAAATGTTGCTCTCTTCCTCTGCAGATTAACCACAAATATCCGGAGAGGAGATTGTTGGTGGCAGAGTCCTGTGGAGCCTTAGCACCATACCTGCCTGTAAGAATATGTTGTGCATATTGAAATAAAAAGAGATTTTCCATGAATGTAGATTAATAAAATACAAATTAATTATCTGCATCTGTCTGTCTTGCTTTCTGTCTCTGCAGAAGGAGATCCGTAGCTCCTTGGTGTTGTCCATGTTGCAACAGATGCTTGCTGAGGATAAGGCTGACATGGTCAGAGAGGCTGTGGTCAAGAGTCTGGGGATTATCATGGGTTACATAGATGACCCAGACAAGTACTCCCAGGTCAGAGCTGAATAGAAATTGTTCTATTTTCTGTTTCTCTTAACTATTTTAGTCAATTTCATGTTGCTCATGAAGCCATTTTGAAGCAATAATGTGAAAAATACAGTAAAATAGTTGTGGGTAATGTTGTTTTTATTAGTCCTTGTTGATAAATCTTTATGCTCATCTTTTGTCAAACTTTTTATGGGTGTCTTCTAGGGTTTTGAGCTGATGCTGCTGTCACTTGGGGACCCATCAGAGCGGGTGGTCAGTGCAGTCCACCAGGTCTTCATTCCTGCCTTTGCTGCCTGGACCACAGAGCTGGGCACCCTGCACACTGCACTCATCCCGTCTCTGTTGGCACGTATAGAGAAACTACTTATGGTGAGTGCCTGGGGGCATGTAACTTCATTGCTGGACCTAAAATTTGAGAACCTTTCTGTCTCACTCCTGATAGTAAAAACGAGTTTGTTGTTTGTACCAGAACATCATTGTTAATGTACAGTCTATACTGTATTGTAAGGAAAACTGTGCTCCCTCTTTCTATAGCAAGGAGAACATGGTCTGGATGAACACAAGCTACACGTGTTCCTGTCGGCCCTGCAGTCTCTCATCCCTCCTCTGTTTGCTGTGGTGCTGCAGAACGCACCCTTCACCAGCAGAGCCAAACTCCAGGGAGACATACCTGCAATAGAGGGTAGGAAAACTACACACACACTCACAAAGTAATAACAATAAGCAGTTATCTTTAAAGCTGTACATTTCCATTCTCCCTGTGTTACAAATCCCATACTTTTTCTTTTTACGTTTGGTACGTACTGCATTCGCCCAAATTCTGTGCTGTTGCATACAGTATGCATATAATTGGGATATACTACTTTGTCATAACAGTTGGCCTTAAACTTTGACCCTTCTGCTCATACATGTGTCACAGTCCATAGTGCAGTTTGAAAGAAAAAGAAATCAATGCTCTCTGTGGTATTGGAACACGCCTTTAGTTCCTGTGTCTTTGGTCCTGCAGTGACTCGGTTCCCTAGGCCAGCGTCTCCCCTCCAGGACGTGGCAACCATCATCGGCAGCAGAGAGATGCTGAGTGCCCTGTTGCTACTCTATGACCACCAGCTAGAGCATGAGGGGACCACCGGCTGGGACAGCCTGCTATGGGTGGTCAACCAACTGTGAGAAATGCACACGCACATGTGAAACAACATTTATGTATACAGCCAGCTTTGTACGAGGTATCACATCTGATTTCCATCTGTCTGCTGTGTCTCCAGCCTTCCTCAGCTCATAGAGATCGTGGGTCGTATCAATGTGACGTCATCAACCTGTGTACATGAGTTTTCTCGCTTCTTCTGGAGGTTCTGTCGCACCTTCGGCAAGATTTTTACCAACACTAAGGTAAGACCATGTGACACAGCAAAATTAACATTCTCCCGAGAGTACAAAAAAGTGTGCAGACACAAATTTGCTAGTAGATTTCCACAGTGCAGCTTATCTCAATCCCTTCTGCCCACTTAAAAATAAAAAAAGAAACCAGAATTTAAAAAAATGAAAAATTCTTTTTTTTTTTGTTTGTTTGTTTTTTGGAAAAAAAATGTAGTGTTCTAGTAGGTTTGGCTGATATGTTCAAATTTTTGAACCTGTCACCATCAACCCAGCAATCACCAACGAGTGCAGATATATTCTCGCAGGTTTCTATCTCTCTCTCTCTTCCAGACCCTCCACCCCCCCACCCTCACCCCCCATTTTCCATAACAGCAAGTCTGCTACGTAATGTTCTCTACATCAAAATTAACTCCTCCACTTATTTTCCTTACTGAATTAAAAAACACAACTGTAGTTTTTCTGTTTTACCAAACTATGACAAACTTAATTGCCTTATTAACTTATCATAAAACACACTTCTTTCAAATGTTTCAAACTCAGAAACAAAATAAAACTCACCAAAACCATCTTGTTTTGTCTTTCCACTGTTCCAACACTCACCAGCTCTGGCTGGTCAAAATAAATCCCTAATTAACCACGTTAAAAGTGAAAATGTTCTGGCTGTACAGGCTGTTTTCCTCCCACTCTGCTCAGTGGGTATGCACTGTGCCTCTGAATAAGAGTGAGCAGCCACTGAGCAGCGTCTTTCACTCGCTCAGACCTTTTAAATTAAAGCAAAATAAAATGACAGAAATCACCCCGAAAAACCAACTGGCGACAAACTCAATTACTCACCAGTATGTTCATCCAGTCCTATGTCTGAGCATGCACGTTACCAAAGCAACGCTCCACTTTTGCTTCCGAGATGACTGACGTGTACAGTCACTTACACGACACTGTACTTGTCAGTTACACTGCAAAATGCTGATTATTTGTTGGTGTCTGGAATACTTGTTTAGCACTAACTACAGAGTAACCTTTCAAGTATTCATGTAGTGAATAATGAATCTGCAAGTGAGGATCTGATTTCAAACACAGCTGTAGTGACTTTATTCTGAACAGTAGCTTTCAAGAGCAGAAAGTGGAGTGTGTATTTATCAGGAGTTCACTGTAAGTCCAAGAGCGACAGTTGTAACCACTGTCACTTTTCTCTGACTTTGTAAAGATATTCATCAAAAAGCCATTTGAGGTATTGTACTTAAAATAGCACTTTAGCACAGTGAATGCCAATGATATTTATAAATGTAGTGCTGACATTTTGTTCATCCTCGTGACCTTTTCAGGTTAAACCACAGTTCCAAGAGATCCTCCGACTGTCTGAGGAGAATGTTGGTGAGTGCAGATTAAACCTACACAAACACACAGATGTGCATTTGCTGTAAGATGTTCTCAGCTCTCTCAGGAGAATGGTGGTAGGTGGAGTTCAGACGCAGACGCTGTTGATGTAAACAAGTTATTTGGAGTCAGTGATGGGTGTTCCCCTCTTTTCTTTTCTTTTTTTTTTTTTTTTTTTTAATTCCGGACATGTTTCTGTAGTTATAAGAGGTGCTTGGTCTCAGTTGGCTGCCAAGTGATTTAGCTTTGGTATTGTGGCCATTTATGAAATGTGTTTTGTATTGAGACCAAGTATGTGTTTAGGTCTTTGTGACCTTATGTTGCAGTTGGCCTTTTCACTAGATTTTTGTAAAACCACAATGTTATAATGTGTGCTGTAAACACACATTGTGACAGACGTCAGATGCCACAATAATATAGATTGTGCCTCACATCATCATGTCCTCATTGTACACTGGTGTTTTTCCCTGTTTATTTGGGCAGAAATGGATGAGTAATTCACATGACATGTCCGGAACAGCTGTAATAGTGTTTAATAAAAGAAAAATAGAAGGCAGGGATGTATAAACTATGATGCAATGAAGCCACAAAAAAGAAAAGAATTGCTTGATGTAAAAAATACAAAAACTATTTTTCAATTTTTAATAACTGCATTTGGATTTTTGGTCTTTATTCTTATTTTAACTATTTTGTTCTGGTTTTATTTCTTTGTCAGATGCTTCAGCAGGGAATGATATTCTCACCAAAGCCACAGTCCCCATCTATGCTACCGGAGTGCTGACTTGCTATAACCAGGTAAATTAATCACAGCCAAGTAGTAGCTTAATCATAACAATCATTCCTTTTGGTGCATTTTGGTGTTGTGCATGAAAAATCTACAGCATTTCATTAAGTAAATAATTTTGTCTTTATAGTTAGTTGACATGTTGAGTATTTTTGACCCCTGTTCTCTCATCTATGTTATATTATGTAGAGTGTGAACCACAATACTCTTTGGGTTATTACTGTTAGTCATGAGGGAAAATCCGCTCCAAAACACATCAAGCTCTCACTTGTTTTTGTTTTGATTTTAGCTTCACAAAGTGATGCAGCACTTGCAAAAACAGGACAGCACAGGCTGTATTTTGATTTACATTTCAACAAAACATGTCAATAAAACATGTTCAGAGCAGCCCATGTTCAAAGTGACAAAAGATGCCTGCTGTTCCAGAATACTGTAGAAGTTTGCACACACTTGAACAAGCTTTATTTTAATGTATTTGTATTACTACATGATGTAACTAACATAAACAGTTTATGATTTCTGTACAGGAGGAGGATCGCAAGTTGTTGGTGGGTTTCCTGGAGGATGTTATGACAACCCTGTCTTTGTCCCACGCACCTCTCGACAGCCTGAAGGCCTCTTTTGTAGAGCTGGGGTGAGATATTCACAAACTCATACTAACACGTATGATACATTCCTTTTTTTCCAACAGTGGGCTATATTTGACACCGACCAAGTGTGGACCACTCTTCTAGTCACCTTGAAAAAAACAACATGAAATAGATTTTTTTTAAATTTAGTGTCTTTTTCAATAATATACAAAGATGTAAACTTATTTTTCTTTTAAAAAGTCAGTGCCCTCGTTTTAAACATATGTCAACTAGGTTAGTAAAAGAAAAAAAGAAAAAACTATTACAGGTGAGTTCTAAGAGACTTGACTAACTGCTCTGAAAATCTTAATTGTTGTAACATTATGGTGATATTACAAATTTCAGTAGACTCGTTCATTCAGTTTGTGCCTTTGTCTGTGTTGGAGAGCAAATGTCACGCCATGCCATCTAAGGCCTCGTTTAGACAGAATCGGGCGAAAATGCCAGTCATCCCATTGTATAGGGGTAGCGTGCATAGACTGCAGCGGTGGGGGCCACAGGGGATGGCAAAAAAAAAAAACGTGCAGCACAAAAGTTGAAGCAGAGTCAACTTTTAGAGAAATGCAACCTGATGTTATGCTGCAGTAGCTAAACAGAGCTGGCGATCAGTTTGAAATATCAGTAAAACTGGGCGCTATTCAGGCAGAGTTCATGGACCAACTGATGATAGTCTCCTAGTTGTGTCCTCACTTGGTTTATTTCATGTCCCCAGCTTCAACGTCGGGGTCTGACTTACAGTTCATGCTGCAAAATAGCAACACCAAGATGCTTCCTTTGGCTTGTATCCATGTATTTGAGAGAGAAGTGGAGAGAGAGCATGAAGCTGTGGTTGTGCAAAGTTTTTTATGACTTAAAGTGTTTGATTTTCACATTTTAAAAACCCACAAAACAGTTCCCAAACGGCACCAGACAGGACAAAAATGTACTGGCAAAATAATCAGGTAAAATTGACTGAAGGACAAGACAATAACAAAATAGACAAACTGCTGTAAACAAATACAACAGCATTGACATGAAATTTGGAAATTAATAAATAATAAATAAATAAATAGTGTTTTTTAAAATCCCTTCTGTAAATGCCCACCGTACCACTGTGATGACTGTTCATAATCCTTCAAGGTTAAGTGTTAAAATAGTGACCATGTACTAGTGGTGAAATGTTTGTTTGCGTTGCACCATTGCCAATAATTTTACCCCATTCACCTTCTTCAAAAGTGGTGCCAGGTCCCTTTCTCACATAATTTTCAGAACTGTGGTGTTCTTATCACCAGATTTGTTAATAAGCATTGAATAATAGTGGAAAGCCCCATGTCCTGTCTCTGAAATACACAAAATCTATTAAATGAGGTCCAGACCCTGGGGAGGAGTGTGTGTAGAGCTAAAAGTACTGACAAGGAGATGTCTTAATTAGAGGTATCTCCAAAACTGATCATTGAACAAATTGAACTGCTTAACCAAAGTGTTTAAAGGATATGAGGACACCCGTCTTCATAAAGGTGATGTGGTTGTGCAAACTTGCTACTGAATGAGGAGAGAGAGCACTGGTAGTGAGAAAGCCGGTGTATCAAAGAATTAAAACAGTTTCACAGCATTTATATCCAAAGCAAACATAAACACCACTGCACGACCCTCACACTGCCGGTCAACCCTGCACAACCAATGCCTGATTCTGTCTGAATATGGCCTATGAGGTGATTTCTAACATTATCTGACAAAAAGTGGACTCCTGCCATTCTGTACGGGGGTGTAATATCCCCACTTTTAAAAAATATGACTTGCACTGACACACACTTTCTTCTGTATAGTCCAGTTGATTTGCTGTGCTGTTACATGTGTCAAAAAAATGATCTCATAGGTGAATGTCAGTTGTTGGTTGACAGTTGCCAAAACATTGCCCAATATTTATGTTCCGCTTTCTTTTCAGCGCCAACCCAGTCTATCATGAACTATTGCTGACTGTTCTGTGGTATGGGGTAGTCCACACCTCTGCACTGGTCCGGTGTACTGCAGCACGGATGTTTGAGGTACAAAGCATACACACACACACACACACAGATAGTGTATTGAACTAATCACAGATGTTTGGAGTTTTGATCAGAACTCTTTTACATAAACCACTTAAAAATGATTTATTTGTGATACAGTTTTTCCTTTTTATATTTTTTGCAAGATTTGCTGCATAAGATTAACTGACTTTTACTCCACTACAAAGTGTATACTAGTAGATTACAATATGGCTGCACAATTATGGATAAAATTGAAATCCAGATTAATTTGTGATTATTTGTTATTATGTAATTATCCTGTCAAAGTATCTTCATTTTATAATTGACACTACTATGCTTACTGCATTATTGAGTAGAAATTGTCTTGTGCAGTTATACACAATTGTGCAGTCCTACTTTATATATAATATTTAAATGTTTACCTATTTGCTGTACATGTGCTAGCTCTGCTTGCTATTGCTGCTGTTTAACATGCATTTTATATTTAGCTACTCTGTCTTTTGAGTGTGAGTAAAGACTGCTGTAGCGCCCTGGTTACAACTGTGGTGAGACCCTCCCAGAGTTAACATCAGACCTTTCACTGTGCACTGGTCTCAGACCTGACTACATAAATATCTGCTGCATGTCAGAGAAAGGCCAAAGTCAGCAAGCTGAAAGTAAAGCAAAAAGAGACTAAGGCCTGTAACTTTTCAGTGTTGTTGGAAAGAATATTTAATCAGAAATGTTTTCTTTTTTTTACTTTTTCACTGTTTCACATCTTGTGGAAATATAATACTACTGTTGTTTTTAAAGGGGGATGACTGTTTCCCTTTTCTCTTCCTTGTGATTTTATTGCACTGATTGTATTCATTTTTAAGCCAGGTTCCCAAAGCAAAAAGTCCTGGCATAAGCCAAAAACCATGATGAATCACATGTCCCTGTTAATTGAGATCTGTGCACACTTAAAGGTCAAATGTTGGGAGGATCTATTGTAGGCATATCAGTAAAACCAGGCCTATGTTGATCTAAACCTGGGGGAGGAGGAGTGGTAGGCGCTATTCATGTCCCCCTCCTGTTTTGTGGAGTACTTGCCCTTTCCCAACACACCCCACTGTCACCATTCCATAGTGATTAGCTGTCCACCATTGTCAAAACTGTGGGTTGAAATGTGGTCCTCTCCCACAAACTCCAGATTAGATCAATTTACTATCAACTGTTTTAAAAGATTGAGATCATAATCTGACCTGGAGTTTGTGGAAAGAGCCCACAGCTTTATGCTCACCATACTGTAAAAGTATTTGTGCAGTTTAGCTATGTTGGCTTTGCCATTTCTTCTGCATACCTGTGTGTGCATGTGCGTGTGTGTGTGATTGTGTGTGTGTACACATGCTTGATACACATGCAGTGCCGTTCCGTGCCTTGCAGCTATGGTTCTTGTCATTGTATATCACTTTCTTCCTATCTTTTTTGTGTTTGTTTTTTTTTCTTTTTTCCCTCCCCTTTTCTGTTTTGCTTCTTTTTTATTCTTTTCTCTCTATCTATTGGCGGTGTTGCTCGCTCTTGTCCCAATGCCCCGCCCACCTCTGTGACATCACGGCTGGCTCTGTCCAATCCGATCAGCTGCTGGTGAAGGGGGTGAATGAGACGCTGGTAGCTCAGAGAGTGGTGCCGGCTCTCATCACACTGTCCTCCGACCCTGAAATGTAAGTGGAACAACAGCAACAACAACAACAACAACAATAAACCGCGCCGCGTCTCTCTCCCCCCTTCTCTCTGCCGCCTGAGAACTATCATTCTGAAACAAGTCAGTACCTGTCAGGAGCAAATCCAGTACAAAACATTTTCTCAAGATTACATCTTCATTGATAAGTAGTTTATTTTATTTGATATCATTTTACAACCCCAATTCCAAAAAAGTTGGGACCCTGCTTAAAACATAAATAAAAACAGAATGCAATGATTTGCAAAAACATTAAGATCTAGATTCCTTTGAATACAGTACATGATACTGAATGTTCAAACTAATTAACTGTTTTTTTTCTGTAAATATAAACTCATTCTGATTTTGATGCCTGTTTTGAAAGTGAAATTCTTTCCTATTCTTGCTTGATGTACAACTTCAGGTGCTTAACAGTCCAGAGTATCTGTTGTCGTATTTTTTGCTTCATAATGCACTACACATTTTCAATAGGAGACAGGTCTGGACTGCAGGAAGGCCAGTCTAGTACCTGAATTCTTATGAATTCATGCAGGTATAACACATGCGGAATGTGTCTTGTCATTGTTTTGCTGAAATAAGCAGGGACGTCTCTGAAAAAGACAATGTCTTGATGGCAGCATATGTTGCTCCAAATCCTGTATGTACCTGTCAGTATTAATGGGGCTTATAGGCACTAACACACCCCCATTCCATTACAGATGCTGGCTTTTGAAGTTAGCACTGGTAACCATGTGGATGGTTCTTCTGCTCTTTAGTCCAGAGGTCACCACGTCCATGATTTCCAAAAACAATCTGAAATGTGGATAATCCAAACAGGTGTTTTCTGAGCATTCCATAAAATTCCCAGTCTTTTGTTGCCCCTGTCCCAACTTTCCTGAAATATGTTGCAGGCATCAAATTCGGTTTATCAGTTTGAACATTAAATATCTTGTCTTTGTGCTGTATTCAGTTTAAGCTGAAAAGTGTTTTCAAATCATTGCATTCTGTTTTTATTTACATTTCACTACGTTTCCCAACTTTTTTGGAACTGCGGTTGTAATTTCACAATTTTGGATTCTTCTTCTCCTGGCATAGTTTTCAGTGGTTGTCTGGAGTTCCTCCTGTTTAGGTGTTGACTGGGCCGTGGGGTAGTTCATCAGTATAACCACTGTTAACACTAACACTCTGCATGTCCACGTCATCAATATGCAACACTAACCCACGCCAGCTTTCGTCACCTCAACAGTCTGCAACACTAACAGTCCAGATTTGTGCGTGCTCATTGCCCTGCATGCCCATCTGTAACCCTTCCCCTCCTCCTCTTCCTCCCCACCCTACTCAGTTTAAGCAGGGCCCCTCTTCCTGACCGACCCGCCCAACTAGTGGTCGGTTGTCTTCACCCCGTCTTTCTCAGTTTTACCCTGTCACTCTATTTTTCTCTCTTACTCTCTCTTCCATATCATCCCTCTATCTTCTATCTTCGCCTCTTTTCTTTCACCTCTCTCCTCCCACCCTCCCTCCTCCTGTCTCTGTCTCCTCCCACCCTGCCTCTCCCTCTCTCTCATCCCGCTGTGTGGTGGGTTTGCAGTTGGTTCTCCGAGGCATGAGTGAAGCATTAGTAGATCGCCGGGCGGCTCCGGCCCTTATAACTCTGTGCAGTGGGCCTGAATTGTGAGTCAATCGACACAAGAAAACCTCTCTGTAAACATTGTCATTTTGTGGGCTGCATCCTGACAGTGTAAAGCAGTGGCTTCTGTGCTTGAATTGGTGCTAAAATAAAACCCTTGTGACGGTCTGATCTGGAGCCACAGTGATTCGGAAAAATCTTCCCTTGATCAATCTTGTGGTACACATTTGTACTTTCCATTGCTGTCCAAAGAGAGGACAATCCTCTGAGCCATGCTCTGACAATTATTCAAAAATGAGCTCTCCTACAAGTAAAATAAACATTTTTTGGGCTGCCAGAGTACACCCAGCCTTCGTGTCTCTGATTAGACAAGATCATGTGAAATTAGTGGCAGCACTGTTGGAATGCAGCCCTTTTCATTTCATCACTATCTGTATTGAAATGTCATGCAAATGGGTGTGCACTTGTCCCCAACTTATAGATTCGACATATGTTCTTAATTTTTTGTCACATTAATAGATTTCTGGCATATCTTTCACATATCTTGCTGTGTCCACAATCAGCAGACTACAAAGTAATAATTTAATACTAAATTAATAATCGAGAGAAGCTGGTTTTTACTCCACCAATTCCAAGATGGCCAAAGTGTATCTTTTTGTCTTTCCTGCTCCTACTGACATTGGAATGATTATCTAACATCACCCTAACAGCACCCCATTAATCTTCCTTGTTGCAAGTCATTATAATCATTAATTGTTGTCAGATATTTTTAGTATGCATTGTAATGTTTTTTTTTTTATTTTCAGACACATTTGGGAATTAAATGATCCCTTAAAACTAGCAGTGACCCTTTATTGTTGGGATTGTTAGCTTTTAGGTAGATTTTCTTTTAGCTCAAGAATTATATGGTGAGTATATTGAGTTAGAAGGTAGTTATTTTTATATATTTTTTAATCTAACAGGTCCAATACACATCAGATGGCCATTGTTGCAACTGCCCAGTCAGATGTAAATTTACTAGATCAGCAAAGCAGTTAGACGTATGGTGTTTAACATGAGGCCTAATTTGCAGCGGTCAGTAGACAGCATGCCATGCACTTGGCATTGTCATTTTGTTTCAAATTCACAGCCTCTGGTCATGTAATGATTTAGGCAGAATGCAGCTTAAACTGGCAGTCCACTACATATGAGCAACCGCCTCAGTCATCACTGTGGTTACTAGCATGTCATTACAATGTAATTATTTTGTTTGGATAAAACCTTGAGCATGTGTTAACTCAAGTAGTCCAGTGTCTTTGTGGGTTTAGTATGAGAGCTGACTTGGCATTAGATGTGCTGTTGTAATAAATGGCTCAAATACGTAATTCATTCAGTGTTAAAAAAAAAGTTTGTGTTCTAGGAAAAATCTGAAAATTGCCCCAGGAAACCTGGTGTGCCCCCCTTTTAATGACATAACCTGAGGCCATGGTTAATGAGATTAAATCCCAAAAATCTGGTGATTCAAAGATTTTCAAAAAAAATCTGTAATTATTTGCAGATAATATTTGACTCTTTCTGATTCTTTCTTGGAGACACACTAATAGAAAAACTGGAGAGCACATGAAAGAGTGATGCAGTGAATATGGATGGTAAAACCATTGTCTTGCTCTCCTGCTGCTTTTAGCTCAGTGAGGATATCCACTATCCCTGCCTTTGGCACCATCATGGAGACTGTCACACAAAAAGAGGTAGGGGACTAAAGAGCGCATATCATGCTTAATATGCAGACATTTAATTAAACTAAATAAATCATTTTACAAATCACCATGAATGATGTATAAATACTTTATGTGTGTATGTGTAGCTGCTGGAGCGTGTAAAAATGCAGCTGGCATCCTTCCTGGAAGACCCTCAGTACCAAGATCAGCACTCTTTGCACATGGAGATCATCAGGACGTTTGGGAGGGTCGGACCCAATGCAGAGCCACGCTTCAGAGACGAGTGTATGTGGAGGACTCAGATACACAGAATGCACAAAAACATACATAAAAACCATTTAGAGAAATGTCCAATAGTGAACCATGCATAAATATTACCCTTTACTTTTGATCTGTTTCTTGCGGGCTCTAACTTTTGTATATATTTTCTTCTTCTTTTTTTTTAATTCATTAAGTTGTGCTGCCACACCTTCACAAGCTGGCACTGGGTAACAACAGCCAGGCGGTGGAGAGCAAGAGGATTGACATCGCCACCCAGCTGTTTGAGGCCTACAGTGCCCTCTCCTGCTGCTGTATCCTTCTATAGGTCATGATTTATGGTTAGTGTAAGCTGGGCCATATACATTTCAGTTTGGATTTACCATATTTAGGAGGAGTTTTATTATTTTCTCGTAAGTGTAACAGTTAGATAACCTTGCAAAACTTGATGGAAATGTGCCCACGTTTTCCGAGAGGTCGGCACACTCATACTTTTTTAACTACTGTGCTGTATGTATTTCCAAAGGATTTACTAGAAATCTGTGTCAAGTTTGGCTCGTGTTCAGAGTTGGCTGTCATCACAGTGAGTCACAGGGAACGCCGTTTGAATAACCGGTCAAATGCGAGCTGCACTGGTTAGATCTGCTCCTGAATGTGCCTATATGACTGTGTGGTACGTATCAGCGTGGCCCCAGTGCCTGAGTGTGTGGTTCAGTGTGTGTGTTGGCAGAGTTTGCCTGTCATTTGGCAGGAGGAGAAAGGGAAAATAAGCTGCCTCCATTTTGGGGCTAGAGGTAATTACAGGGTTGGTTAAGCAAAGGAAAGGATGAGAGAAGGAGAAGGAGCGTGAGAGAAGGAACAGGCTGAACATCAGCTTCAATCCTCAGTAACAGTTCCCAGGATAGAGCTCACGTTTACATTACCTCTCTGTCTCTGTCGTCCCCTTCTGTGAATTTTTTTGCCTCGTACTATTTCGCCTTTCTCACGTTGTTTTTCGCTCCTCTCTCTACTCTGGCTTTCCTCTGCCAACCCCACCCCACCCAGGTCCAACACACACACACACACACACATTGAGGACAGCTGGTCTGAGGTTCATTCCTGTGGATCTTTGTCAGGCTGTGATTTCACAGTGCAGTAGTGTCCAGGAGGTATAGCCCTAACCTCAGAGGCTTTACCTCCCACTGCACTTCTTTCTCTTGTAATCAGTGTGACAAGTTCTGAAATTGTATGCTCCCCATCTCCAAAAATATAGATTCGTTCACTCTGTGTCCCACATTGCTTCGCTGGCTGTGACAGGTGGCTGAACACATGCAGGGCTGATTAAAGTATTTGTTGGGCTGGAAATGTAAGTTTGTGTCAACCTACTCTGCTGTACATAGCAACACGGTTATTTAAAGAGCATTTGTACAATTAAAGGAAAATATTTAAAAAGCAATGGTGACAGAACACAGATTTCAGATTTTTATTTTTTATTTATTTTTTTTTTTTTCAGATTTTTTTTTAAACATTTCGCATAATCCTGAAGTAAACTTCACCCGTCTGGAAATGCCTGGAAGCACTATCCAAATGATATTTGTAACTGCTTGTCCTCGAAAACACCAGCTTTTTAGTTTCTATGTCTGTACATGTAGTGAGAAACAAAACCGTCTGGATAGACAAGGCACTACATCAGGGTGTATGCAGGGTCTTAAAAAGTATTAGAAGTTGATAAACCAGTGAAACGACAATCTGGCTGGAAATAATAATTGCAACTACTTAAGTTGCTTGAATTAAGTCATTTTTAAGAGTACTTTTGTGAGTATTTTTTCTGGTCTAATTTCACTTGTACCTTAAGTATGCATTACACTAAGTTATCTACTTAGTTACTCTTAAAATCATGATTGAGTACTGTGTAGAGTTTGAATTAATATCCAAACGTTTCATCTGCAGCAACGACATACAGACAGAAAGAAAAAAAAATCACTTAGTTTTGCTGTCTTGTTTTACTTCCCAGATTATTACATTTTAAAATGAATACCCGCATTTGGCTCTCTCAGAGCTGCACAGGAGCTCAGGTGGTGCAAAGCTGACATTGTGATTCCAACTGTATGAATACTATTGTACTCATTTATGGTGACTCTTTGGTTCTGGTATTTTAAGATTTTCAGTGCAGTCCTTAACTTCCTGTGCAGTCATTTCTGAGGAGGTGATGGTCAACCACTTCCTGCCTGGCCTCAGGTGTCTCCGTGCTGACATGGAGCAACTTTCCCCTGAGCACGAGGTCAGAAGACACAGACATGCATTCACACTGCTGTACGCAGGAAGGAGAGAGAGAGAGGAGGAGGGAGATTTCATTCATGTATTCAGACACTGACTCTAACACACACATGCATGTAACATCTCGTCTGCATACTCACTGATGGGTCAGACTGTCTCCCTCTTCTCTCTGTCCGTTACTCCCAGGGGATGTCGGTCGTGCAGTATCGGTAAAGATAGACAGTCTGACTCTTCACCTATTTCTCAGACACACTCATACACACACCTCTACCATATTTATTTGTGTCTCAGAATCTCACGGGATTTATTTCATGTGAGCATTTTCCCAAGGTGACTAACAATCAGCTGACTCTTTTCCTCTGTCTGAAAAGCCTGGATACCAGAAGATTATTTTCCAAACTGGAACTTTAATGCATTAAAACAAACAAATACCATTCAAATGTGGTCTTTATTTTGTCACGTGGGGACAGAATTAGACCCACACCTCCTGTTTTGTAGCTAAAAGTACGCTGTTTACAAGTATCGAATCAATCATTTAGTAAATAGTGACATTCAGTTATTTTTTATGATAAAACCTTCTTGTAAAGGCAACATTTCAGTGTAGTCTGTCTCTTTCATATTCTCCTCAGGTTATTCTAAGTTCTATGATCAAGGAGTGTGAAATCAAGGTGGAAAACAGAGGGATGGCAGATGCACAAGGGTGAGAACAAACAAGCAGTCCCATTCACACCATCACTTCTGCTGAAATGACTTACAAAATATTGGTTTTTGTTGCATGATAAGCTGTGACAGCAACAAGCGATGACTTCTAAATGGTAGTTAAGAAGAATTTTGAGGGAGAAGTAGAAGTCCTACTGTGAGGAGAGGGGCCACTTAAGTGTGTTGAGACTGGGCCCATGTTGTGGGTTTTTTTTCCCCGTGGGTAGAGGAGAACATGCAAGAGTGCTGGAACCACACTCATTATGTGGGTATCTTCACAGAGAGAAAGAGAGCAGAAAAATGAGAGGAGTTGTTTTGGTAACGCTTAGAGAGCTGGTACAGCAGCCATGCTGTGGGTGTCTTTTAAAAAATGTTTCTCCCATCTTGTTAACATGTGTTTGGGGCTCATTAAAAAGAGAAGTGTGTTTATATGGATGTAAGAAGTGTGTAGATGTCTTTCCTCTGTGCACATATGCGCACTTCTGGGTGTGTTCCCCCCCAAAACCCTCAGTTAAACTTTGAGGTTAAAATCTCTGTGTTTGTGCCGAGAGATTTTTATCCCTCTCTCATTTAGGTCTGTCGAGTCCTTCTTCGACTTCTCTCACTATAATTGATCACTTGGATCTTGATTTTCACAGCATGTATCTTTTAAGGAGCTTTGACCTTGTAGAATGTAGACTCTCTTTTTCCCTCATTTGATTCATTATTTACTTCCTGGTGGTATGAAACAATCTGGAAACCCTGGTCTTCTGTGGCTGTCACAGCTCAGTGAGGAGTCTGTCAGAACGACATTTTGAAGTGGCGTCGCGTAACATTGGCGTAATTATATGTAGCTATGCATCATTGAGTCTGTTGTTAAAGTTTCCATATTCCAGTGCACAGGCTTATGCCTATTTCTTCAGAAAGGTAAACAAAATGATTTGGTTTCCTGCCAAACTGGTATTTCTGTGGAAGCCCATTTCTGCCAGTGTGATGAAAAAAGGAAAAAAAAAACTGTCAGTTATTATAATAAGAAACTTTGAGTTAGTATTTCAAAATAATGAGAAATTTTCTCAAAATGAGTATCTCACAATTATCTCAGAATGATGACTTAAATACAGTTAGAGAGAAGTCATTATTTGATGCTACTTGCTTCTTATTTTTAATTAAATTTCTCAGTATAATGACTTACAAGACTTACTTCTTTTTTTAAACACACTGGCAGAAATGGGCTTCCACAGTACATACATGCTGTATGTACAAAAAATAAAGTGATGGATAGAACCGTGAACTGAAGCAGCTTGCAGGAAAGTTGATGCCTTTATGGCACAAGACATGAGGCATCAGTCAACAATTTGTCTGAGCTCCTTGATATCCGTTGACTGGAGTTTGATGTCGGTGTTGAGATATGGTGTTTGTCCTGTTGAGCAATGCAGCAGCTTGCAGAGTGTTGCAACTACTACCACTGTCTCATTCTGAATCCCAGCTAACTCGAAAGAGGAACTTATGAAGCCGTTAGACTGTAAAAGTTAGGAGAGGCTATATTGGCAAACAGCATTTCCCCTCTAAGAAAGGCTGACAACAGATAGTGGAGGATTGTGTAGGTTCTGTCTATACTATTGTGCTTTTGTTTGTGCCTGTCTTGCAGAAAGAATATGTTAATAAATCCGAGCTAAACCTCGTTGCTTCATCATGACCAAATCCAACCTTTACGCCCTGTTTTTTTTCTGTAGCTCCATGTCTATCGCCTCCAGTTTGGTGGGTGAGGATGCCAAGACCAAGTTCCTGAGCAAGATGGGTCAGCTAACCACCTCCGGCGCCATGCTGGCCAACGTCTTCCAGAGAAAGAAGTGATCGCAACACTGACTTATCAACCACTGCAACTAAGTGACGGGGTCCCCTTGCTGTCTTTGGGAGCATTTCATTTTACTGGAAACAGCATTGGTTCCGCTTAAAGTAGAAGAAAACCAAGTGTAATGTTGATATTGTCAAGAAATGAAGGTTCGCTGAAAGTTGTGTTTCAAATCTCCAGTGCAGCAGGACTCCATGCACTTTAAAGGTGAATGGCAATGTTTTTTTTGCAGTGAAAGCTGAGGTTTTCCCCCCTCTGCTCGTTTTTTCTTCTCCTTAATCATGACGAAAAGCGCTATTGACGACAACTAGGGATTTGCTTTTTTGAATCAGTGTTGTTAACATTCTCATTTCAGAAAGAGGAAGAAGAAACTGAACAGTATTGAGATTCACCCAAAGTGATAACAAGGGACTTGTTTCCTGGACGTTTCTGGACTCGAGGGTATCACAGAATTTCATTTCATTTCAGTGCAGTACTTCTTGTATCAGAAGAGCTTCACACGTCTCTAGGAAACAAAACTCTGAGCACGGCCTGCTGGATTTTATTTCGAATTTTAAACGCCATTTTGGAGGAAAGAGTTGTGCGACTGACAGATGCATTAACTTGCATTTGTTCTTGAATAATTGTCCTGAAAGACAAACAAAATGGCTCTGAGTCTGTTAAGAATGCCTTGTACAGTGTATCTGTACGGCTCAGATGTTATCGCCTACTTGAAGCTATGAAAAAGAATTGTCTTGCCTTTATTTCGTCAAAGTCTGTCTCTGGTTTTTGTTTTGATAGCTTCTATTTTATAACTTATTTATGTCTTAATGAAGAAAAACACCTTATTCCAACTTCCAAAGAAATTTGCACTTCACTTTATTATTTTGTTCTTTATTATATATATATATATATATTTGTTTTAATTCAGAGTCTTATACATAATGAACAATATCACTACTGTTAATGGATTACTTTTTTGTTTATCCGTTTTTGCAATTTGTAGTTGAAGAGAACACTGGTCATAATTATTGCCTCTCTGTCCGTTGCATCTTGTCTCTGTGTTGCAGTGTCTGATAATTGTACTTTTTTTCTAAAGTGGGTATTTGGTTCTATTTTTGTTGTTCTTTTTCAATATGCTCGAAGAGAAAACAGTAAATAACTGTATCATACACTGAACCGAAGAGGATGGTACTCATTATGTATATTTGAAATTGGTGTCATGGTGTAATAATAAAAGATGGAGATCAGTTGTGTACTTAAATGTATTTCTGGAGGCCTTTGTTGAATGTCTGCTTGCTTTTAGACTTCTTTTTCGTGTCTGTGATGAAGGAAAAGATTATGGCTCTTGGCTCAAAGTGTCGACAGGTGTTGGAGGCTGTAAAACAAAGTAATTTCAAAGACAAATACACACTCCCGCCGTCCCTGCCCCTCGCGTCCAATCCTTTGATGTCGTCTGTTGTCTGCCTACTAGTACAGCAAACCAAAGTCCATCTTAAGGGGCATTCCTAACAACTTAACCCAAATAAATACATACAGTAAGTAAAAGCTCAGATCTGCCGTCCAGATTACATTATCTCTCAATCCATGCTATCTGTCCTTTAACGGGGCAAGAATTTGGTGGGACAATTACAGCACAAGATACAACCCCAATTCTCAACAAGTTGGGATGTTGTGTAAAATGTAAATTAAAAAAGAGAATACAATGATTTGAAAATGCTTTTCGACTTGTATTCAATAGAATACAGTACAAAGAAAAGATATCTAATGTTCAAACTGATAAACTTGATTGTTTTTTTTAAATATACACTCCTGCCTGCAACACGTTTTAAAAAAGTTGAGGCAACAAGAGACCTGTTTGGAACATTATACAGGTAAACATGCTCACTGATAACCTGATTGGGTATGAAAAGGGCATCATTCAAAGGCTAAGTTGGAAAGTACATATGGGGTGAGGTTCAGCACTTTGTAAAAAAACAAACAGCATGGCCAAATAGTCCAACAGTTTATAAACAATGGTCTCAACACAAAACTGCAAAGAATTTAGGGACTGCACCATCTACAATCCATGATATTAAAAGATTCAGAGAATCCAGAAAAATTTCTGCACGTAACGGTCCGGAAACCAACATTGAATGCCCATGACCTTTGACCCCTCGGGCAGTACCGAATTAAAAACGGCATTAAAACCACACATAACTGTATAAAGGATACAACATGGACTCGGCAACACTTAAGAAAACCATCAGTGAACACAGTTTGTCGCTGCATCCACAAATGCAAGGTGAGACTCTACCATGCAAACAACATTCAGAAACACGGCATTCTTCCCTGGGGCCTGAGTTCATCTGTGATGGACTGACGTAAAGTGGAAAAGTGTGCTGTTGCACATTTCAGATTGTTTTCAGAAATCATGGATGTTGTGACCTCTGGGCTAAAGAGGCTCAGCTCAGCTCAGCTCAGCTCCCAAACTTACTGAGTGTTGTCATTAGAAAAGGTGATTTATCACAGTGGGAAACATGCCTCCGTCCCAGCATTTTTGGAACATGTTGCTGGCGTCAAATTCCCAGTTAGTGTATATTTACAAAAAACAATATTAAAGTTAATCAGTTTGAACATTAAATACATTGTCTTTGTACTGTATTCAACTGAATATGGATCAAAGAGTTTTTGCAGATCATTTCATTCTGTTTTTATTTACACTTTACACAACAGCCCAACTTTTTTAGAATTGGGTTTGTATCTTAGTGACAAAGACAGGTGGCACAAAAGGTGGTTGCAATTTCAATCTTGTCACTAACAGTCAAGTTTTGCACTATTCTGATTGACCTGCGGTGTAATTTAGTACATTAATCTGTGTTGGCAGTATAAATGGGTCTGGCCTGTAGCGCTGCACTCATTTAGTGGTTGAACATTATGAGTGAACACCCCTTGATTTGCATATTCAGGCTAATATTTAACCCTCATCACTGATAACTCGCCAGGTGGACAAATAATGGACACAAGACAGAGGTGGAACTAGGGGGCATGGCACTATTGTGTGTGTGTGAGGGCGTGCCAGTGTATCTATCTGTGTCTGTAGATATGTGGGCGCCAAGACAGTTTCTTGATATGTGATTTGCATTCATAATAAATAGTGTTTGTTCTTCAACTTTCTATGTATCACCATGCAAATATGCGTACCTGCATGCACATCTGGATGGGAACCTGTAATTTTGGTGTGTGTGTGTGTATTCATGAAAATTCTCCTGGCATTTCTTTGTGGATAGAAGTGGCGTCAGCAAGCAGCTCTAGCTCACATTGGTGACTTGGGTGACTCACCAATCACATCTGTTTCCAAAGCAAGCAGAAGCAATGCAGATCCAACCCTAAAACCACCGGAACATGGTGGCTTAGCCTGAATGTTGTTATTCCACTCTGTTCTGTGCATATGTGACTGCCATGTGCATGTTTTTCAGTACTTTTTGGTGCGTTCATTTGAGGCTGAACCCTTGAAGCTTCCTCCAAAATCATGGCACCAAAACAGGCTGTGGCTGCTTTCTTTCAAATGGAAACCAGCAGCTTATGGCGTGTATGTGTGCATTTTTGTGTATATGAGTTGTCTGGAATCG
The DNA here is from genome assembly GCA_034769285.1 of Lutjanus argentimaculatus. Taxonomy (NCBI): domain Eukaryota; kingdom Metazoa; phylum Chordata; class Actinopteri; order Lutjaniformes; family Lutjanidae; genus Lutjanus; species Lutjanus argentimaculatus. The sequence continues at coordinate 21,270,336 of JAWZSL010000009.1, read as the reverse complement.
GCCTACTTCATGAACTCTGACTTGTTTTAAGTGATGCTAAGCAACACAAACCACATACTTAGAAAACTACACAGTCTGCTCTGAACCAGGTCACCTGAAGTGTGACGCCTGTAAACCAGCATGGTGTCTGCCTGCAGTGCATCTACATTTTTATACATCAAAACATGCTAGATTGTTAACTTCTGTGTTTGAAGTGGAGCCTAACAGCGACTTCTCTGTTTCCAGTTCAGTTTTGTTGTTACGGGCTGACCTTGGTGTGAATATTTGGGGTGCGTTCAGAGTCAAGCTGAGGTTTTTGATTGCTAAAAGAGTCCAATCTGGCTCTTAATTGCTACTGTGCAAGCTGCAGAGACCCAACCACAAAACAGCTTCTCTCAGCATGTTTTTACGGGAAGAGGGGGAGAGGGAGGACAGAGCCCATTACCTCCGCTGGCTCAACTTAAAAGGCTCATTATGCTTCCTCTTTCTACCCCCACTGAACTGCTTATGAGTTAAAAAGTTCCTCTATCTATCTACACACCTCATTTCAACATCAGTCACTGCTGATTTGTGGTCATAATTTATGGATATGCAGATTAGCTTTCATTTAAAAAAAAAAAGTTTACAGGTCTAGTGTGTAAGATTTTCTGGGGTTTATTCACAGAATATGGCAGAAATGGAATATAAGATATAAGATATTTTTTCAGAAGTATGTTTTCATTCATGTATAATCACCTGAAAATAAGGATTGTGTTTTTTAGTTACCATTGAATGAACTGTTTATATCTACAGAAGGTGCAGGTCCTCTTCCATGGCCACCATGTTGCACCGCCTTTTTTCTACAGTAGCCCAGAATGGACAACACAAACAATGGCTCTAGATACGGCGTTTTTCGGAAGTTTCACACCACAGTAGATTCTCCATAGTTTTGCAGAGCAAGACCCGTCTCCACAGCGCTCAGTCCTGGAGAAGGCTCTGGCTCCACACATTATCATTCTGCTATCAGGGGAAACAAAAACACTCTCACTCATTTGTATTTCTTTAAACCAATCACAATCATCTCGGGTGGTGCTGACCCCAGGATGCAGCAGTGGTGCCCCTGCAAATTAGCGTTGGGAAGGTGGACTTGTTTTGGTGGAACATTTGCATGTGGTTAGGCAAGCCCTGGCATTAAAATGGCTAAATCCATGCAAAAGAAAAAGTAACTGCTCTAGTGACCAGGTGCTAACAAACTAACAAACTTTGATGTTGTTTCCTGCAGCAACAGGATCTTTGATCATTTAGATATGATGGATGGACCCACAGTCAACATCCAGTGAGTCAGACTAGGTTCTCCTGCATGCTTGGAAGGGGAGAATGAGGTGATGTGTTTGCAATCTGCGAGCTCACTGGTAGATGCCACTAAATCCTACACATTGGTCCTTTAATATCAGTATGTGCAACAATTAGTGTTGCGCATTAATGCAATTTTGTGTCTTTTCTTTTCTCTCTGTCCAGTTTCACGACTTTTGCTCTCACCAATGAATAAAAATTCATTTCTTTGCATGTCTTTTTCCTTGTTCCTTTCTCATGCCGATCCCCTGTTTTATCCATCCAGGGCCCACACATGCAATTTAATATTTGCATAACTGTCACCTTGAAAAGAACACATTCTCCACTCTCTCTCAAACCTTCCCTCTCATGACTTGCCAAGGTGGGCTGGATCTAGTCAGCTATGCAAATTCAGATGGAAATACACCCAGTGTGTTTTTTCTGTCTATCTGCCCTGGGAGCAGGGAATGGCCATTTCCCGGAGCCACTCACTACATGCTTTCCAAATAAATTACTTTTGTAGACTGTAGAAATGTTCACGGCTGTTCCTGGACCCACGCTCCAGGAACTATGCTCACACCGCCCACTCGCCTCCACGCGATGAATGGCAAAATGCAGGAAGAGAGATCTATGAAAGTGACCACATGCTTTCCCTCCAGTATGTGAGGTCATATCTGAATCCATCTCTGGCATGAGGTCATGACTCAACTTGTTTGTCTAATCACGTCAAATGCGCCACTTGACAAACTCTGTCAAAATAAATTGTTCATGCTGTTGGACAAGCATTAAAGTTGGTTATCACAGGAACATGTTGTGACAGTGCACTTGTGATTCCAGTGTATAGAGTTTCATGTTACCATGATAATGTTACACCACTGACAGGCACATTTACTCGAAGGCTGGGCTGCACCGACAAGGATAGGTTTTTGAACCCACTTAAATCATGGTTTAACTTTAAATTATGTTACACCAAACTTTAAAACTAGCCTGGAATATTCATTGTAAACCTCTCTTTAAACCTCAGCTTAGTTTTTAATCTAGCCAACAAGTATGTTGCGCTAAACCTTTAAACTGCAATTTAAAATGTCAGTTTCACTCCATGCCAGGCAGCCTCTTACTGTTTCCTCACTATGCTGTTGTCTATTTTTTAATCTTCTATTATTTGGTCATACTGCTTCATAATTTGGCTGAAAAGTGTTTCTCAAAGGAGGAGAAATCAGAGGTTCTCTGCTGAAGCACCATAAATAATCTAACTAGCCTAACCAACTTTTTTAGCCAACTGGCAAACATTTTTTGGTAGCTCACAAACAATGTAATGTTACATTAACAAATCTGGATTTACTCATTTTAAACCTTTTTGCTTATTTCTGATCAGACATAATCTTACACTAAACCCACATTAATCTAACTGTCACATACACACTCGTTGTTTCAGAAAGAGAGAGAGATAAGTGCATAGAGCCAGAGGGGAAGAGAAGGGGGATGAACTTTTCTCTCCACTCGTGACAACGTGGAGTAGTTCCCTCCCTCCGTCAGTCAGTTACTCAGTCACTTTTTACAAGCTGTTGCATGCAGCTTCCTCCACAACGCGTGGGTGAAAAGCAGAAAGACGATGAGAGGAGACGAGCTGGGGGCTGCAGCTGCCTAAACGGGAATGAAGGCGCAAGAATGCGCTGTGAGACGGTGTGGACGTGCCGCCGCATTTACGCACACGAGAAGAAGTGATATAGAATCGGATCTTGGTGTTAAAGAGTTTTGGCTGAAAGACAGACGAGTTTGCCTCAGAGGTTGTCTTCATTAACCAGCAGAGATGAGACTGAACTTATCTACAAGCTGGATAGTCCGAGGCTGGATGACATGCGTCCTCGTCAGCTTTTACGCACAGGTAAATGAAGTTTTAATTTCTCTGATATTTCATAGTTTAAAAGGCTGCTAATTACCTTTTCGTTATGTTCTGTCTCATATGCACCACTTTAAGAGGCTGTCAAGTTTTCAAAACACTGAGAGTCATGCTGGTTTATTTTCCTTGAGTAGATGGACGAGGAGATATGTAACAAAAAGCCAGAATATGTGTCATCACATTAGATGATTTGTGCTCACAAAGGGAAAGATGGGGGGGGGGGGGCGGGGGAGAGGTGAATTTTGAATTTTTACACTGACTGGAAACAGTTGTGTTTGGGTCGAGTCCACCTCCCCTGTCCTGACCGCAAAAACGCCGCTGGCAGCTGGATGCTCCTCTCCCCTCTCACCAAGCATTCTCTCCCTGTCCAGAGGGGACCAGCGCGGGCCAAATGGCTCATCAGGAGCCTCATTACCGCCAACACAGCATAGGCTTCCAAAGTGAGAAGCATAAAACTAAAAATGTGATTGTTATGTGTTTCACTGTGACTAAATGCATCGATTTTTGTGACAAATGTCTTAAGTGTATCTGGATTTTTTCAGTGCCATATATCTCTAAGGCACTGGTGAAATCAGTATAAAAACAACATAATGTCTCAGCTGGTCCTTTGCCACAGTTTAATTGAAGGACAAAAAGTGAATGGCCCCATGACATGTTGTCCATGTTGTTTAGTCCAAGCAGCTAACTCTGTCCAGGTGGAGTAGTTTATAAGCTGTGGTTGTGGTGGTGGGACTGCTGGGCACCAGTGATCTATCACTGCCTGTTTGCCTGTGTTACTGTAAACCAGCATCGTTATGACTTTGACTGGAACAGACGCTCTTTCTTTCCACTCTGTTTTTCTTCTCGGCGTCTCCAAAAATGTGTTGCAAGAGATAATGCTTAGGGAGGGCACTGCATCATGTCCACGCTGAGATCCAGAGAGGTAACGGCACAGAAGAAAGATGTGACATTTGTTAGAGGGCAAATACAGATTCAGTGCCTGGAAAATGAGTTCCTGTGTGGAAGAAGGGAAGAAATATTTTTCATTTACGTTTTAAGGTGACGTTGCAAACCTTTGGCTTTGGTTTTGCTCTCACCGTGGTCTTGCCATTACTGACTCACAGTATCCCGAAAGAATTCCCCTTCATTTTCTTGGTTTTCAACCACTCCATCCAATCCATTCCAAGTTCATTTCAAACTGTCTGTGTGACATTGAGCAATACAAGATTACTTCAAGATGTGGAGAGTATAAAAGTCAATATATCATGAATAAGCTGAGTTTTGGTGGATTAATTTACTTGCCTGCCCACACGACTCCTGTACTTTTTATTGGTCAGCTTCTGTAGCCATCCATGCATCTGACAATCCTTCAGCAATCTGTCACAACCTCTTTTATTCCATCCATCCATCCACCCACTGTTACATCAGTGATCAGTGTTGTGTCTACCTCGGTTTGAGCAGTAAGCGTACATTGCTTCAGGCTTGCAGATCCAAACTTGATTTAACTCCGCAGACAACAGATAATTCATAGATAAAGCATGCAGCCTTGCAATGACAATGAGGCTTTGTGTTGGGAAGGAATTATAAATCCTTTAAGACCTTTACTATGTCTATTACACCTCGATTAAGTGCTGACTAGTTCAATTAAAAACAATTGGCACAGATTATAGTTGTCCACTTGTCCCATCGCTTTTTTTCCTACTTTTTGCAGTATCTGTTCTTCCCTGGTCATTGGTTTGAGTTTCTCTAGTTTGAACTTCTTACATTTTTTGTGCACAGATTGTTGACTGTCTCAGCCTTTGCTGATTTCTAAGCTCTTCTTTTGTATTAAGTAGGGCTGTGTATCAAACTTCAGTACTTTTATGGCACCGACTGAATTGCTTCAATACTATCAAAAAATGTCTTGTCATTCAACACCAAATTTCGATACCTAAGGATTAAATCTCATCAGCGTTAGCATGCGTGTACCAAGATCTAATAATGCTCATAATTGGCTTTCTAATGTTACATCGTAGAGGTGTGCAGGAAAAATACTGCATCATGCCCAGATATGGGGATCATTGTTTTGTTTTTTTACCACCAGGTCTTTGAACAGCTTCTTCTTCTTCTGAAAAAATAATGTTTTTGTTAAAATGGATTTGGTTTTGGAAAAAGTAGCGTTCAGGAGCCTGTATGAAAAATTAGGTATCAATACTGGTATCAGAAATTTGTGAATGATACTCAGCCCTAGTATTAAAAGGACAGTTCACCTACTGTTTTGGTGTGAGTTCCTGAATTTTGGAGATACTGTGAGATTTCTCCCTTCTCTACAATATAATGGAACTAGATGGCCCTACCCCTGTGGTGCTCAAAGTGCCAAAAAATACATTTGAAAAACTCAAGAGCAATGTGTCTTTCCAGAAATCTTGACTCGGTTACTCAAGATAATCCAAAGACCTTGTTGTGAGCAGTTTAATGTGGGAACTATGTTTTTTCCACACTAAAATCAACTGCAAGAATCTACTGGAATTGCTTTCTTTTCTACTAGAAAGAAAATAGTTCCTCTATGAACTGCTCACAACAAGGAAAGAGGGCAGACATCTCTACAGCCAATATCTCAAAAACTCTGCAACTCACTCCAAAAAAAATCTAGATGGATAAAAAACACTACAGGCCAGGGGATGAATATGTATATTTGATTTTGGGATGGACTGTCCCTTTAAGCCACTCTTCCTGCTGCAATTCTAAAAGATGTCTGTTCATATGCACCAGAGGATTTTTCCCAAGAAAAACGTACAGTGTCTGTCATTGGATACCCGTTTTTTATCAAATGCTTAGTGAGAAAATCATTTGAAAAATCAGTTAAGTCAATGGGAAGTGTCAAACTAGTGCATGCTATGTTTTATTGTTATTCAGAAATAATCCCTTAAGTCTTTCAGATGCTCATATGGTTAAAGTTTTAAAAGTAGTCATCAGGAATGTGAAATTTCACAACTTGTAAACACCCTGATTTGTGCAGGTGGCACTTCAAAGGATTTGTTTTTATGGCTTTTAAGGAATTAATCACAGGTGCAAACACTGTACAAAGATTCAATTGTTATGCATTATGCTTTTACAGCACCTTATCACGGACCGCTGAAACCTCTGGAGGCCTAAAAGTCACATAGTGCTTCTCTTGGCTCTAGGCCCGACGGCTGCTGTGGCCGTTATGCAAATTCTCCAGCTTTCTGACAGCAAATGGAATGCACTCTGCGTCACACTCTTGTTTGAAAGGATCACACAAGTTGTGAAGGATTTTTAAAAGATAAACCTCTTGGACAAGGTGATTAAAAAAAGGGCAGTTACTGAATATCACGGGAGCAACAGCACACTTAATTCCCCCATTGTCTTTTTTCTCCATTTAATCAGCCAACTCCATCCATCAGTCTGACAGTTCCACCCCTTTCCTTTCCTATCCTTTTCTTTTTACATTTCACTTCAAACACACTCTAACATAAGTGTATAATTTGAATCCATACAGTAGATAAAGTTAGTTTTGAGGTTGGATGTTCTATCTAACCCGTCAGGATAACCTGTAATCATATGGGGTGGATCAGCTCTTTTCCTCCTCTTACATATATATTTAGTGAGTCAAAACGTACTGCCTCGCATAACTGAGACCAAATGTTTAGATGTGGCGGTAACAAAAATACAATTCCCAGCATTCTTTTGGCTTCCTGTGCACTCTGGCCCAGTTGTCCGGATTGACCACCACTGGCTCGACAGCTGCTTCTCTCCACATCTATCTCGAACTATCGGCACACAAAAACATGAACTTCTTAGCATGGGAACCTTTCCTGCTCCTGTCACTTCTGTCTCCTGCAGCACATGGTCCTCATTAGTGCTGCGGTGCGAGCTATGAGAGCTGTGCATCATTATCCCTCATGGTTAGATTATAAAACAAAGACTGGCTGATGTGTGAGAGGCTGAGGGAGGTAATTAAATGCTTGGCAGTGTTCATGTTGCGCTGTTGTAGCCTGAGGCCGGACAGACAGACAGACAGAGTTTAACAGGGAGGTGCGTGAAGAAAACAACACTTTCAAAAATAAGGGTTCCAAAAGGGTTCTTCCTGAAGGGCTGAAGTTCTAACCAGAACCATTTGCTTCTGAAGAGGATTTGTCAAGAGTTCTTTGTAAGACTAAGGGTTCCATTAAGAGCCATAGTTGGAAGGAAGAGTTCTTCAAGGACTGTTGAAGTTCTTGAAGGACTGTTTCATCAAGGGTTCTTCATACCATGATATAAAAGAGCTCTCAGCAGAACCGCCCTGGTTGGGTTTTAGATAAAACCCTTGGAAATATAAAACAGTTCTCAGTAGAACCCCTGGGTGAGTTGTTAGTGCCCTTAGTAGGTGGAAAGGTTCTGGAAAGAACCCTCAGATAGACCCTTTCCACCAACATGGAACCAGCCCTACCTAATTTTGAACCATTCGGAGCATTTCCATCAAAAATAAATTGGACCTGAACCTTAAAAATTGGTTCCCAGGTGGAACCAAAAAATGTGAGGTTTTCCTTGGGAATTAAAGTGGGAGTATTCCACTCAAACTGGTGGAAACATGAGCTGGTTTGCTAGATAGCTCTAAGGTGCCAAGAGTCTTGAATGGAGCCCGTTCAAGAACCAGAGCTAATTTGGAAGAAAGGGTTTTGGATGGAACTATTACACCATAGAAGGGTTCTCTGTAGAACCTCTTGTTGGTGGTTTTTGGAGAAACCTTTCACAGATGGTTCTTAGGTATAACCCTTTCAGTTGGGTTCTAGGTAGAACTCTCTAAAAGGGTTCCAAGTTGCAGCTTTGTAAAAGGTTCTACCAGGAACCAAAGAGGGTTCTCCTCTAGGAACAAGCTGAAAAACCCTTTATGGTTCTAGTTAGCACCTTTATTTTTAAGAGTAAAGAGAGACAAAGTCAGAGTTAAATCCCATAATTTTTTATTTAAACTGATATTATTGTGTATATTTTTAATCTTATGCCAAGAAAAACAAGAATTCTGTGGTTTCTCCAGAATTGTATTGTTGTTAGAATCAGTATAAACTACAGGAAACTAAAACATTTCAACTTTCTGTTTTGAGTTACAGTCACACAGATGCACTAAGGGAAAGAAAAGACGGCCATTGTTGACAAGTATGATGACAGACAAATGTACTTCTTATGAATTTCGCCTGTGGGAAGAGCAGGAGGATGAATTTGTCACATTTTACGTAACTGGGCTGTTGCAGCACCAGCATTTCTTTACTGTGCAAATCATAGTATGAATGATTGAATCAGTGTATGATTACGTGGGAAAAGTGAGCTTTCAGAAGGGCTGAGTGAGAAAAAGCAGAGGTCAGAGTTCAGTCAGGCCTATAGGTTGTATTTTTCTACATTTAAATTTAGACACTGTGGCTTTGGCGTAGTTTCTGTCATAACAGCCAGATTCTCTAATTCAGCAATGTGGCGAGGAGTTTGCCAGCCCCTAATTTAGGGTGGCTGGAGGGTGTGTACAGTGTGTGTGTGTGTGTGCGCCTGTGAGCCTGCATGATTTTGACTACCTTTGTGGCTGTTTTTACTAGAGGTCCCATTTATTGTTTAAAACACATACCGATGTTTCACTGTTCACCTCCACATTCCTTTCAACAACAGCTCTGGTAATCCATGCTAATGCTATAGCTGAGACTTAGCATTATAAGTAATTAAGTTGGAACCATAGATTGTATAAAAGATGTATGTGGACTACTATTTTGAAGCCACAACTTTGGCAAATACGTTACTACCATCTTGTTATTTTGGAGCCAGAAGTGACAATATTTGAATGAGAGGGTGGAGCTGGGGAGGTTATCAGTAGGGCTGTGAGAGTATGGTAACATACTCTCGGTAAAATTTGATTGGACTTTATTGAAGCATACTGTCATAAGTGTAGTGTAGCACACCAGCACACTGTAATGACTGTGCAGAGAGCAGCAGCCTGAGAGTGATGGCAATGTCCATTGTGGAGCAGACACTTAAACTTAGCAGTAAACTGGCAGTAAATGTACAGTACAGGTTACACCATGTAAGTGAATAAATACTGCAGCTTCTCAAGACCAAGAAAAATCTTGACTGTTATTTTGCCAGCTGGTGGAAAAGTGAAGGCGGTTAGCCCTGTCAAGTCATCAGCTCCGCTGTGATCCTGTACTTTCAGAAGCTTCATAATCCAGCCTTGAACTGCAGAGTCTTTTTTGGAGACATGGCAAAATAAATCCATAATGATAAATCCAATGCTGTGTGTCTTCTGTAGTTATTTATCTTTTTTGTGTCCATTGAAAACAGTTGTTGTTGCTGTTGGAATGTGTTCACTGGCGATCCCAAGATGCATTCGGTTGAGTCTATCGACCAATCAGAGGTTATGTTCCTGACTTGTGTGTGACAGCACTGATCTATAGATGTATTAACAGATCGATGAGCTGATCTCAATGAGAGCAATAAACTCAACCTTGCTGTAGGTATCTCATGATCATGGTACTGTGGTTATCATCACAGTCCTAGTTATCAGTTATAGTTATCAGCTCATGCTAGCTAGCTATCTTGACTAAAAAGGTGCATCTGTAAATCACATTACCTGTGATATTAACTGGGATGCTAATTTTGGTTAGCGAAAAACAGACTTATTAAAGCAAAATGTAGCCTACTTATGCTCAAAACAATGAACCTCAGACCTCAGTGTCTTTATAACCAAATGCTGAACAAGACATTTTTGGTATCCAAAATATTACAATTAACTTTCATGAACTGAAAACAAACTGTAAAAGGGTCAAGGTTTGAAGACGTAAACAAGAACAACACCCAGAAAGTTCATTGCTGTTTAAATGTCCAGAGTGCCGGGGATCTCATTGACCTTTGTCCTTATTGACAGGTTGCCATGGTAGCAACTTGTCAATCACAGGGTACCCATGCCCTAAGGCATTCTATACTTCATCATCTATTTTACTGTAAGGAACTGTCTGGAAAATATTTATTTAGGGAATAAATGAGGTGAGAATTAGGAAGTAATTTAGTAATTTTCTTATAGAATTCCATATCATCAGACTTCTTTTTGCAACCAGTGGTGTTCCCTCTGCTTGCCATTAGAAAGAATACAGATTAAAGGCACTTCGGCTACATCTGGAGGCTACGTCTGCTTCTTTTCCACAGTCTATGGTTAGAACAGAAGACTTTTAGGGATAAACTCACCATTTAGCTTAACAGCAGCCACTAGTGGGGATTATGAAAATATCTGCAGCTAAGTATTTGTTAGTTCCAAGCCAGCTGGAGTTAATTGTATCTAGTTCCACTGGGTTCTCCTTACGTAACTGGGTACTATTGGTATTGGGGTTTAGCTTGCTGGTTTGGAGGGTGCACAGTGCTGCGGTCAGGTGCTTCTGAGAGTGTGGAAAGAATTCCTGGGCATGTCTTGGAAATGTTTTTAAGCATCCTCTTCCTCTCATTACTCACCGCCATCTCAAAATATCACGTGTGGATTTGAAAGATGAACTGAAGAACAGCTACCATAGAAAAGTATGATGTTCACTGAGGAAAATTGTCAAGCACTGATGGAAAATGGTTTTTGATCAAAGGAGGTCATGACATTATTTGGTAATCTTTGGAGAGAATAATAGTTATTGTGTAAATTGTTTGTTCTTTTTTTTAGATCTGTTTTCTCTAAATATGTGTTGTAAACAGAAGACTAATTTTGTTTCTTGATATTTTTTAGAATGCGGTCTCCAAATCTCTGTCCTGTGATGACATACATTACTCAACAGGGTCCAAATGCTGCAAGAAGTGTCCACCAGGTAATAACACACACACATACACGGGGATCGAAGTAAAACACCAGAGCGTAGTGTGAATGTATTAAATATTTGGTTTACGCAATAGGGGCAGCATGAAATAAAAATAGATTTCCATTCAGAAAGATCCTAAATCAAAAGAGGAAGGATGTTTAAAAACGGAACATTTTGACTTGAAGTGGCTCCGAAATCCACGTGTTTTCACAACCACACATATACACACACCATTAACTGTGACATTTGATCCACTAAAAATACACGTCTTTAAAAGAGAAAAAGAGCTCTAATTTTGTCTTTTTCCTCTGTCTTTTCTTTTCTTCCATTAGGTTTTTAGTGGTTACTGTGATTATGCATGGCTTGTTAAATCCATCTGTCTTTCACCCTCCCTTTTTTTCCCATTAGGCTTCCGTGTGTTTCATGACTGCACTGATTCCGCTGAGACTAAATGTGTTAAATGTAGTCGTGGTGAATACCAGCCCAGCTGGACTGAAAAGGATCGCTGTCTTCCGCAGAAGTTTTGTGACCCAGGTCAGTAACTGCAGTTTGAACAAGGTCTTCTGAAAAACCAGTAAAAAGTTTTGATGGGCATGCCTATCAATACTACTACTAATAATGTGAATGCTTTAATTAATGAGATTGTTTTCAAATATTTCACTGATCAGTCTTCATTTATGTTGAGAACAAAACCAAAGACATTTTAATATAAAGCTATCAGTACAACGATACCATAAACTACAGATAAGATAAGATAAGATAAGATAAGATAAGATAAGATGAGCCTTTATTAATCCCTGGAGGGAAATTCAGGTACGCTGCGTCAAAGATTACTACAAGATTAAAGAGACAGTTCACCCTCAAATCAAAAATGCAATTTTTCCTCTTATCTGTAATGCTATTGATCCATCTAGATAGTTTTGGTGTGAGTTGCCAAGTTTTTGAGATATCGGCAGGAGAGATGTCTGTTTCAGCACAGACCTGCTCACAACAAGGTCTGTGGGTTATCTTGAGTAACCGGGTAATGATTCCCAGAAAGAGATGTTGCTGTTGAATTTCTAAAATGAGAGAACCACAAGAACCACAAGCCAAGTACTATCTAGTTCCATTATGTTCTAGAGAAGGCAGACATTTCTACAGTTGATATCTCCAAAACTCTGCAACTCACTCACCACAGCAAATCTATGGATAAACAGCACCACAGGTAAGGAAAAAAGTATTATAATGACATAAGTATTTTTGATTTTGGGGTGGAATGTCTTTATAAGGCAACCCTACTGGTACAGTCTCTGCAAAACTTAAGATTACAGATTTGGCAAAATATTAATTGTAGTAACTTTGTATTGATTTCAGGGTTCTCTTTTTTTATTATTCAAAAATGCTTTGATCATGACAAGAAAATGTTCCTGTTTATAATTTCAAAAACTGAATTGAACTCAAAATAAAGTGTTCTCCAGGAAAGTGTCTCAGGATGAAAATGTGAAAATAAAACTGCACCAATTTACATCATTATCAGAATAACCTCAAATTCTTTGTAACAAAGCCAGTTTCCAACTCAAAACCCCTTCAATGATTTAGGCCTACATCTGTACTGAAATGCTCCCCACTTTGAACTCCAGGTAAGGGTTTTATGGAGAGACCTGAAAACCCTGAGGCAGAGGAGCCGTGCCGCTGCCTCCCCAGCCTCCAGTGCGATCCCATCAACTGTGAGTACTGCGAGAGGATACCCACCTGCAGTGCTGGATATGGACTTGAAGTCGACCCTGGTAGGACATAAAACACATCTCGTATCAAACATTTAAAGCTGAGTGTCACTTGGAGATACATTACAATGTGTGCTGTTAATTCCAGAGTCGACTAATGGAAGGAGGATCTGTGTTGAATGTAAGAAGGGCTTCTTCTCTGCTGACAACAGTGCCGAACAATGCAAACCATGGACTAAGTAAGTGTATATATGCACACATACACACACCCACACACAGTTTGTTAGCCAGGAATCTTATGAAGGGAAATGGGTAGTTTGGTTAGCTGTCGTCCGCTTCACCCCCAGCCAGCTGTTATGAGTAATACTCACACCACTTCCCCTGGAACCCTGGACCAGACACCAGCTTCCACTGCTGGCCGGATCTATTATGATGATGATGAGGGCGAGACAGACAGAGGATTTTGTTTTTCTCTTCATCTGTCTGTCCTTTGTCATGGCAGATCCATCTGTAAAGGCTGGCTAGCAAAGGTTGGCTGGTAAACTGTAGAGGGATAGACAGAAAAAAAGCATGTCCACGTGTCCAAATATTCCTCTTCACTCCGTGCTTCTGTGGTTTCTTTCTCTATTCTAGTTGTAAAGCCGAAGGCAGGAGTGAAACACAGCCAGGCAGCGCTCGGGCTGATGCAGTGTGTGGACCACCTGTCTCTGGTAAGACGTGGACACGTTCTCTGCAGACTTTTTTAAAACTGTTTTAAAGTGGCTACAAGGAACTTTGTGTTGATTTTGGAGGCCCATGTGGACCAAAGTGGTAGTGTTTCCACCACCATAACCACAAAATATAACGTCAAAAATAAAATTATCTAAAGAAAAATCTCCTTCCTCTTTTTAACTAGCTAACCTACTACTCAATGTAACTTCGCCTTGGAAAAAATAAATATATGGTCTTCTGGTCTGCTTTTAAGGAGCATCTGACACAGCAGGCATTAAGAATAATTACAGTCCATATGGAAATAGCCAGTCTTCTCACTGAAGGTCTTCTTCGTTTATGTAGGTCATTTAGAGGTATCAGTATAAAATTTACCAGTTAAATACTGTTTTTTAAAAATTTGCACAACCTATCTAGCGATACTAAAGACAACTGCTCAAAAGCAAAGATGCACTTTACAGCAAATATGGCAGATCACTTCTGCCACTTGGAGGGAAAAATTAGAAAAACTGTCCGACTGATTACATCTTTGGCAGATATTCATGACTGACAGTAGATGTAGAATAGAAAAGCAAGCTCTGAACTCCCTTTTCTTGCAGGTGCAGCACCCTCCTGGGTTATAGTTTCAGTGCTGTCAGTCATCACTGTTCTTTCTCTGCTCATCCTGCTCCTCTTCTGCTACAAGGACAAACTGAAATTACTCTCTGGTAGGTCTCAGACATATTAATCTTCAAGTTCTCTTCAGCTAGGTGTTTCATTATTGTTCTTTGCATGATTTCAAGGTGTCACACAATGTAGGCACCAGTGAAAAAACCTATACATTTTTTTTAAAGGATTGTATTTTATGTCTGCATTTGCCTGTTGGCCATTAGCAACTAGGGGGCTGTTCATGTTTTGGCGTTGGCATCAGCAGTCTACCCAGATGAATTAGAAAATATTTGCGATCCAATATATCAACAGAAATCAAATATTGCGCATCCCTGATTTACATACACAAGTGTTGCACATTGCACAGAACTAACTATTGCATTTATTTGCATTTATTGCAGTTAATGACCATGATATGTTTCAGATTTGACTTGCTGTTTAAACTGGACGTAAAATTACGTTGTTAAAATTTCACCAGCCTCCTTGCAGAGCATCTTCACCAGAAATTATTTTCTTCTCCTCCATTTTGTTTATTTATGTTATTTCTTTTTCTTAGTAAATCTGCGATCCTGTGTCCAGAATCTGAAGAGGACTAGGATACAACAGGTAAAGTGGAATTTCAGTTAAAAAGCAATGGAAATACACAAGACACAAATACTTATTAGGTTATTCATGAAATATGTGACCAAATGAAACAATTAGAAACAAATACAGCACCTACTACTACATGTATGGCTTTAGAAATCGTATATTCCTTACTATTAGTGCACAAAATAATAGTTATTTACATTGGTTCTTCATTTCTGTCGTTCTAGGAGACATTGGCACCTCTTTACCACAGTGGGGCAGGAGGAGGAATTGGAGGCCCTGGAGGCCCCAAATGTATGCCATGTGAGACGACCAAACTCATCTGCCAAGCACCCCACAACCCTGCTGATGACACCCCATCCACCTACCCCACCTCTGTTCCTGATATCAAGGTGTCACTGCCGTCAGAGGAAGAAGGGACCAAGAGGAAGACAGCGATGGAGGATCAGAGCGAAGGGTCTGGGGAACCTGAGGAGGTGTCAGAAGAAGAGGAGGTCGTCAGTGTGTCTCCTCTTCTGGCAGGTTCTTGTGTGTGTGTCATTCCTGTCCGCGAGCCACTGGAGGTGGGGGAGAATGAAGACTGTAGCCAGGCTGTTAGCCCCGGCACTCCAGGAACCTGCTCCTGTGGAGGGCTGGATGGAGATGAGACTGGGAAAGAGGAGAAAAGTGAGAGTGTAAGGGCAGACAGTGGTGGAGAAACGGGTGTCTCTCTTGTCTCCCTTTCTCCTCCACTCCTCCACACCTCCTCTGTAATCCCTCCATCAAGTCCACTTCCCGAACTCTGCCTGCCATTGTCTCAGGCTCAGGTGAGACCGGAGTTCAAACCTCACCTGACTGACAGGTCACTGGTTAAACAGGAGGAATTATACAGACTGGTGAGCACAGACTCCACTTCAACAGAGAATAGTACGACCTCGGCGATGACCTCGGTCAGCCCCTTGATGACTTCCTCAGATCTCTACCTGGACAAGCCCGCTGAGGCCTCTAGCACGGAACAAGGCCAAGGACTTTCCTGGGGGGATAACAGGGGAAACAAGCTCTCTTCTGTGGAGTCAGAACTGGACTGCACACCTGAGAGCCTCCACAGTCAGCTGGCTGAACCAACTCTTACCTCAGGTTGGTAAAAATGTAAAATTTCAAACTTCGACAGAGTTGCACCAACAAGGATTCATTTTACCTTACATTTTTAAATGAAGCAAATGGGTAGCTTAAAATTAATGGAGATTTAAACCTCTTTAAACTTCATTAAGTATTAAATTTAAGCTTACACTTGTACACTTGAGGAGGATTGGCTTTTAAAATGGCTGCCTTTCTGAGATGGATTGAGAAAACTAATTCTCTGCCATCATGTGTAGGCTAACTAGGCTAACCTACCTTTAAGGTAGCTAGCAAACAATATAACTTCTTTCATAGCTAGCAAACTTTTTGTTAGCTTTTTAGCTAGCTAGCTTTGCTAACTTTTTATAGTTAGCAAACATAATGTGTTTTTGTTTTACCTTGTAGCTAGCTAGTTAACTTAAGGTAGTTAGCAAACAGTGCCATGTTTCATGAAATTTTTATCTAGGTAGCAAACAGTAAAACTTTATTTAATCTAGTTAGCAAATAATGTTACGCTTTGTTAACTTTTTTGCTAGTTAGCAAACAATGCAGTTATTTATTTTAAGTTTTTACCTAACTACCTGGCCCCTCTTAGCCTTACTTATACTTAGGCTACCAGAACCTGAAAGCACTCAAATTTATTTTTTATCTATTGATTTTATTTTGAGTAAGAAAGCATCACCATATAGATTTAACTTAATTAATTTAATTAAAATAATTTAATTTGGTTTTACTAAACTGATATTAGTTTTTAGTTGTGCAACAAAACTGTTTAATTTTAAAGCTGGATTTATTTATTTTAAACATTTAACATTTATGATATATTTCTGCATTTTACTCAAATATCAAAAGTCTGACTTAACTAATTTTGACTTCAAAAGTCAATCTCAAAATTCAGATTTTGTATCTCTTTTTTTCACTTTGTATAACTACTATTACTTTTATTTTGATTAACAAACTTTTCATCATTTTTTTAATGGCAGAATTGGTCTTCCATACATCTGAGTGTAGATTCCCAGAAAGTCAAGCTATTTTTAAGCCTCTTGGCAGAATACAAAGATGCTAAGGAGCTTGATATTTCCTGGATAATTATGGTATGACCACTCAACAATGTCAATGAAAACTGAATGCACAGTGGTTGTGTGTGATGGGGATAATGGCTCATTACAAAGACTGCAGGACCACAGTTGTGTTTGCCAGGTGGATTCTGTGTTCTTTGTTTGTGTAGGCACTCACCACTGTACTGCCACAGGATCAGCGCCATACATGATTTGATGCACTGCACAGCAGCATTCCCTTTCCGCAAGAATAGGTGGGACTAGCCACCAAGAAAAACAGAATGAAATATATGTTGGTTTTAATGGAAAGTTTTACTGTCACATGGTTGAACTTGTATTGTTCTCGCTGAGACCTTTACACGCTGCCAAAGAGAAAAATCTCCGGGAAACATTTTTTACTGTGCCTCAAACACTGAGTGGTTATGGTTAGTTATAAAAGCAGCATTATCAGAACAGTCTGAACGGGACAGTGGTTAGCTCAAACTGGGGTAATATTAGGTGAACACAGCTTGTAACAGAGGATTGGTTTCAGAATATGAATACGAAGTTTGTATGATTGTTTCCAAGAAATATTTTTATTAAAGCCAGTACTGATAGTTGGACACTGAATTTTGGGGGGACCACACAAGGAGGAGGAATAAGATATGTGAGTGTTTGATGAACTAGTGAACCACCAGAACCACACTCTAACATAGTGTTGTGTATGTGTGTGTCAGCGTGAACTATGCCATCTACAAAGCTCCTGTTTACCCAGAGTTCCATAGGGTTGCGCAAAGTGACCACAGCTTTAATTGAAGCAAGATGTGCGCAGCTTGAGTAATACTTTTATAACCCTGCTCACCCAACAAAAACACACACACACGCACATACACACAAACTTGTGAAGACTTTTTTTTACTCTCACTGATGACTGGGTACTTTAATGACACACTTACTGGCCTGACATGAACACCATTTCCCATCATGCAGTAATGACAAGCGATTAAATGGACTTCCCGCACATGCCATTTAAAGGTTAAGGGTCAGAGGTTTCACCTGTCCATTTAAAATGTTTCTACATTATATTATATCCAGGGTCTGACCGATACTGGACTTTTGAGGCCAATGCCAGTACAAATATCAGTTACCAATATGCTGCATCAGTCTACATTGGTATCTGCATATACGTTGTCTGATATGTACGTATATGAAAACTTTTTTTTTAACTGAACATAATGCAGATTGTTTTTATTTGTTAGCTTTATAAGAAGTGTTCTGTGTATATTTTATAATTTTTCTTCATTTAGGTTTAATGCATGCATATATGCAGCTCTTTTTGTTTTTGTTTTTTTGTTTTTTTAAATTTATAGTTATTTATAATTATTAAAAATAGTGGTGAAGGTTTACTGTTTTAGTGCAGTCATTATGGACAGTAAATTTTATTGCTAACCTCTAAAATATCCAGCATCCGTTACATAACTTTATCGCAAGTGTTAACCACTTTTGAGGGATGATTGCAAAATAATGTGTGTTTTTGTATATTCTATATTCTGTATATCATATTCTGTGTACTCCCCATTATATGGGTATTTTACAGTTTAATAAATATTATTGTCTAAAACGATAAAAGGGCACTGACACAGTAAACGTTCACCTGTATTTTTAATGATTATAAATAATATATATAAGAGCAAAATTTTATATTAAACGTATATAAGACAAAGGATCACATATTACAAAAAAGCTCAAAAAAAAAAAAAAAGCAAAAGCAAAATAAAAACAGTCTTCTGTGAAAAAAGAAGGCTTCATATAGGCGCACAACAGACAATATATATGCCAATACCAGTATAGACCAATATAGTGTCATAGGCCAATATCAGGCCGATAATATTGGACACGGATGTATCTGTGCAGCTCTACTCACATCTCATATAAAAGCTGTCCAATATCCAACATCAGTCTTATCTTTTGGCCACTCAGCAGCTCCACTGGAACAGTTTGTTCAAGGCCACCTCACCAGTAGTAATGAGCCAGATATATTTTACTGGTTGAAGAATTAAAAACTGGTGGGTGTCTGGTTAAAATATGCAAGCAAGATTTTTGGGGAAACTGTGCACAATTGTGGTTTTCTTTGAGATCAAATCGGAGAAGGCTTCTATAAGAGTTCAACTGTAGTCTTTGGTTTAAAAAAAAACCCCTGTCAGTAGACTGTATTGCTACAATTGTTGGGCATCCAGAAGAATCAGCTTGGTATTAAGAAAGGATAAACAGAAGAACCCAAGAAGATTCCATCGCGCTTTGTTTTCAAAGCTGTGGTGAAATGACATACTTTCATGCTAGACCTCTCAGACTGGTATTCCGGGAAAGGCTCTCAGATGGGGAACACAGAGACACACTGAGTGTGTGATTGTGTTTGTCCGTCCTCCCAACTTTATAGGGCGAATGTGTTCTTTTCAGTGTATGTGTGTGTGTGTAGGAGTAAAAGTGTCCGCTAGAGCCTGTTTGCTTACATCCACTGTGATTATGTGCGTGTGCATATGTGTGAATAGATGAGGCATGAGCTGTGAGTCATGGCGGGTCGGCTGGTTCTGTCTGCTGGAAAAGTCAGACAGGAGGTTGGATAAAATAGGAACCAGAGGCTTAATGTGGTGAGGGATGGCTTACAAAACAAAAACACACTGTTTATTTCATAATCCACCTGGTTGGCTGGAATCCAAGTGTGAACAATACATGGGTATCGGTAGATCTGCACAAGTTTGTACAAATGAAGCTGTGGCAGGTATCAATTAAGTTGAGATAAATTATGGAAAATTCTTTTCTGGAGAAACATGCTGGAAGGAATAAAGGTTAGAAAGAGTTGAAAAACACTTTTTTTTCATTTATTCAGCCATCTGTAAAACCCTAAACCCTCGACAAATGGCTTGTTTTCAGAGGTCTTGAGTTTCTCACGCTAAAAAGTGCAGGACGCTCTGAAACAAATAAGGCAGAAAGGATATGATATGGCGGTCTATGTAGCTGTGGCCTTTCTGTGGTTGTCCTGCATGGTCATTACACCCACTGTCCATTTGTCATCTGAGGTTAGCCAAGATATAGTCCCTCTTCACTTACATCATGGGTAGGGGAAGCTCTATCTGTGTGTAGAGGGGGAAGTTTTTAACGCAGTGTCTTACTCAACTATACCATATAGTTCTACACATTTCCAAATAAGGTGTCATTGCATGCTATACCAGTGAGGTTGGGAAATGTTGATTTATTTGTCATGTAACCAAGGTTTTTTGTCACACTACCCCACTTGTGGCTAAAAGTGTAGCTAAATTTGTTTGTTGTTTTTCAAAAAGGCAGAAAAAATATGTGCAGATAAATACTTATACTAGGATGGATTAAAAGCAGAGATTGAATCTCACTTTACACTATACTCTGTATAAATCACCATAATCACATGGCATCTGTTTTCCTCTGACATCACACGCAGGGTGGGAAGCTCAAATGCTGTTATCAAAAGGATAGTGTCGTACTGCTGTGTTTCAGGTTGTAAGTCGTGTAATCGTATGAAATCTGACAAAACGTTATCATGTCACTGACACCAACTGATCAGCAGCTGATAAGTCAATAGATAGTGAAAATCCAGAGGGAGACGGGGCCATATTTCAACATAAAACAACATATTTGATAACCCATTATCTACCCTTAGACAACAGCTGACATTAGCATTCCACTACTTCTTAACCAACATTACCGCTTGATAATGTTACACAATACAATAGAAAAGGTGTAAATGAGTTCTTCCGTGGTATTTCAAAATGAATTTATGCTACCCTATGGTATTGTAATATCAAACAGTAATGTTAGCTAGGTGGTGGTTAATGCTAATGTTAGCTATTTTCTACTGGTTGCTAATATCAAGTTACTGAATATGTTATGTTTAGCATGAACAATGGCCTGATGTACATGTGAAAATGAAGTTGACCCTTACATTTACCTTTAAATACTGTTTCCTTTCTTAGCCTTTTACCACTCTTGTGCCTGTTTCCTACTTCTCACAATCTCTTTTTCTCCTTCCGTTCAGGTCAGGTGTCTGGGAACCACAACACCACCTTCATCTCTAGCGGTCAGGTGATGAACTTCAGTGGCGATGTCATTGTTGTCTATGTCAGCCAGACGTCTCTTGGCAGTGATGGAACAGGGCAGGATGATGCCTTCGGGAGCCCCGTCCAAGAAGAGGCCAATGAGACGGCCCCATTTTTCCAGAGCTGCCTGAGGTCGCAAGGGGACTCCATTTCCCACAGCACCTTGCAAGACGAGACAATGCCAGTCCAGGAAATGATGGAGGGACAGCTGCTGGGAAAGTGAAAAGTGACCAGTGGCTGTTTATTTGTCACTACAGCGATCATATCCATAACATCTTTTAGTTCCCTGTTCACCCTTCCTAAGTCCTGCCCCTTGTTCCACTGTGCCCAAACAACAACAGTTGAGCAAGCTTGGTATGCTAGTCAAGTCTCTCCTGTTCCTACATGTTAGCAAAACAGTAGCAAACTAACTAGGTAATGTTATCAAAATGCTAGCTAACTAGGTAGTTGATGATGAATGGTAGCTACCTAGTTAGCTCGCATTTTACTAACATTAGCTAACTTAAGATGTGAATATACGTGGCTTTTACAGGTTGCCCAGCAACATCTTGTAAACATCTGCAATTTTTTTCTTTTCAACACAGTCAAGCCTGGCATATAGCATATCTAAATCAGTCAACCTTATCAAGTTGCGACCCCCCAGAATAATCAAGTGTGTGTTTGCAGCTTTTTCGTCGCTCTCATTTCATGCTGCTCGTCACAATATATTATTTTATTTTACTCTCCACAACCATCTAGCGACCCCCGCATGATCATGTGACTCCCCTGGGAGTCCCCAACCCCAGATTGAGAACCACTGATCTAAGTACAGGAAAGAGTAAAGGGCAAAGTTGACCGAGCTACCAAATTTGCTCAACTGTCATTGGAGTACAGAGTGAAAAAGGGACTTAAGAAGAGTCAATGAGATAACAAATAACAGGATAAAAAAACAACACATCTGCCATACCAGCTTTTTGTAAAAGAGCAAGGAAAGGAAGGCTTTTAATTAAAGTGAGGGAATTAAATCTTTACCATTTCACATATTACTCACTTAATCTTGTCTCAGGCATCTCTAAAGTGCCTTTTTTTCATTTTCCAGTGGAGAGCTGCAGGCTTTTTCAAATGGAAACTCCCTCCATTCCAGACAAAGATGGGGAAATTTTGTTGGGAATTGGATGTGGAACTAGAGTTCAGACTGGAAGAACGTCATGTTTTTATTGTTGAGTGGAAAAGCTTTTGATATGAAAGAGTTACTACATTTTTTTAATTTCCCACCTCCCATCATTGAAGACCCCAGGTTAAAGTCAGTACACTCCTAGTTTTTAACTCTTCTAAATTTGACATTTGGACGATTTCAAGAGTTTCCTTATTTAACATGTGGAAATAATTGTCTGCTCTCAAAGTTATGCCACGAAAGTAAACATTTTTATGGTCGAAAATTCAATCGATTTGCTACATTAAAATCTGGCAGGGAATTGAATCAAAGTTGGTAAAACAAATACGAGAGATGAATTTAAAGCATTTCACTGAGTGAACTTTCCTTTTTCTGGTTTGTAAGGTTTAACAAAAGCTATTTTACAGTAAAGAGACACATTCAGTTTTGATACAGTGCTTTTTATCCTGTATGTAGACTTTTTTATTCTCCTCTTATTGCACTACAAGTGCAGTTTGTGTCTAAGAAAAAATGCTATGCATTTGATAAGCTATTTTATTACTGGTTTGATTTGTTTCATTATGTTTTAATGTACAAGCCTTTAATGAAGAAAAGTAAAATGTCAGCCTGTTTATATTTAGTTTTAATTAATTTTACAAAGTAGATTGTTTATGTATTATTTCAGAAGATGCATATGTGATCAATGTTTGTATATATTTCAAAAGGAGCTTGATGTATTTGTGACAATAAGAATGAATATTCTCTTTGTGCTTCCTCTCATTTGATTTGTGGATGTGTTAAGTGGAGCCATTAACAGCAGGCTAAACAAACACAATTTAGGATTTAAAAGGGACTGTTCAATTACAACCTCACCATATGTGTGCAGCCTTTCAATAATTATGTACATATCAATCAATTGTAATGAACAACTGAAAGAATATTTTGATTGGAATTAAATGTGTTTTGCATCTAATCCTTTCTGGGATGGCTGCTATCCTGCATTCTGTGGTTTCTCTCTGTCAACTTTCCTATTCTGGGCTTGACAAATTACAATGAGCGAGTCATTTATCTCCTATAATCTTTGTGAAGCAATGCTAATTACACATGTGGCAAGGCCTCTCTGTCTTTGTCCCCCGTGTTGACAGACAGACAGACAGGCTGCCTTTCATCGGGCCTGGGGATGGCGAGCAGCTGTGAGGAGAAACTAATCTCGCAGTCAGACCAGCTAGCGTCACAGAGAGACCACATGAGAGGAGCTGGCAGCACTCATTTAGGCCTGGTTTGGGTCAGCAGGAGTATGTTTATATATGTGTGCGAGTGTGTGTGTTTGTGTGTGTGTGTGTGTGTGTGTGCAAGTGTGCATCTCGTCTCAGCTTATTTTATGGTTGTTTGCGAAAACAGGAAGTTATGACTAGCTTTCACATGGTTTACATGAGACCTGGCTGGCCGGCCAACACAGAACCTGACTGTAGATTTAAATGATTTCAGCTTCTTTTTTTCAACCTTCCATGTGTGAGAGAGCAGTCTCTCATTTAATTGAAGGTATGTAGGAAGCTGTTACAGTTCACCCCCTAGTGGTAACTGTATGTTAGGATGACATAAAGACAAGAAATCTCAAGTAAATGTGAAAATTCTGACTTTAAAAAGTAGATTAAATGTCTTCTAATTATGTTGAAAGCCCTCCACCAATATCCTCTGAAGTATGGCAACCAGCGGTGAAGGAACTATTTGGATCCTTTACTGAAGTAAAAGTACTAATACCACACTGTGAAAATACTCCGTTACAAGTAAAAGTCTTGCATTGAAAATGATAATTAAGTAAAAGTGTAATTAGAAAAATGTATTTAAAATATTCAAATATTCAAAGTAAAAGTGCTCAATGCAGAAAAGTCCCCCTGTGACTGATATAGTATTATTATATTATTATATTATCACTCATGCAGCAGGATTTTGCTGTTGTAGTTGGTTGAGGTGGAACTAATTTCTAACTATTGCATAAATATTTCCATTATGGGTTATGAGCTGATTATTTTCTCTAATAATTGATTGATTGGTTTGTAAAAATTCAGGAAAATAGAGAGAAAAGCCATTAGAATTAACCCAAAGTGACACCTCCACATTGTCTGTTTTGTCCAACCAACAGTCAAAATTATTAAAATAAATGAGAACAATTTAAATAATTTAAAGGAAAATCAAATATTATAAATAATTGCCATTTAATTTTCTGTTGATTGACTCAGTTAATTGACAAATTATTTCAGCTTACTTGTTTACTGTTGGGTCCTTTAATTCAGTGTTTTTCAAACCTTTTGAGTACAAAGCACACCAAATGCCAAACCAAAATCTCACGGCACACATGTATTCATATCTGTACATAATAGTCTCTATGGCACAGGTCAGCATTTTAATCACTGTGTACATTTGGTTATATATACTAATGCCAAAAAATGAGTCCTATGTTTCTCATGGAATATTTATCATAACAATATTTCAATTGAAAATTTGTGATGGAACTGAAAAGAGGGAGAGAGACACGTTCCACTACTGCAACTGCACATAACAACAATGAAAACTGGGGTTCGCTTTAAAGAAAAGTTTTTAAAGGATTTCCTTTCTTCTTAATTTTGACTCTGCACTGGTACAAAGTAGTGATATAGTCAATTAAAAATTCACTTAATGTATGGTAATCTCACGGCACACCTGGACTTGCCTCACACCACTCACAGTACTATACATTTTTCATATTTTTGTGCAAAAAATATTTTAATTTGTAAAGTAACTAGTAACTAAAACTGTCAGATAATTGTAGTGGAGTGAAAAAGTGTGATATATTTCTTTTTTAATTGTAGTGCAGTAGAAGTACGAAGTAGAATGAACAGAGTAAAGTGAAGTTAAGTACAAGTACCTCAAATTTGTGCTTCTGCACATTTCTTATGTACTTGGACATGTTCCATAAATCAAGACAACGCATGGCTCTGCTTGTCAAATTATTATAAGCAGGCTAGGACCTGCTTAATAAGATAAAGTCTGTATTTGCTAATACAAATATAAGACCAATTTACCACCATACACACAATTTTTAAATGATAATGAAATCAAAAGAAAGAAGGGGAGGGGAGACCCACGGTCATCATCACCCCAATCAGCAGTTAGGATAACAGCCTTATATACAGCTACAGTAGATGATAACTGAGACCTTTCTGTGGAAAGCACCAGGAAATCCACGGTGGTGAAATGCTGAAATTACAGTCAGCTCACCTGTGGATCCTGGTTTTCAGTTTCACCTGCAGTGACTCTTCTGCACAGACACTTAAATAAAATTAGTTAGTTTTAACGACTGGTAATTTGTCATCCAGGTGCAGTTTCTAGTTATTTCACAGATAATGATTTTGCATGCAGGACATCTGTGGAGCTTACAAATATGATGAATTGCTTAAAATTGTTCAATGAAACCACCAAATGTATGTAAAGTAATTTCAGTATTCAGTATTTTTCTTTATGATTGAGCTACTTTTACTAATGACCAATACCAATGACACCTGCAGTGGTAATTTTGGGTCAGAATTCACTATAAAAATAAACTACTTGTTCTAGCTTTAAAAAGTTAGTGTCTGTGCTACCTTAAAATTTTAGCTTGACTGAATTTGAAAAGACAGGTAATTTTATTATGATTCAAAGCAAATAAACTTTTCTAGCTAAATAAATTTGATATTAATTCAGTTGTACTTGTGAAAACATGTTCAATAAGCTTAAAATATTAATTTAAAAGACTCCAAGTTAATAAGAACTCCTGTTTATAAGTTCTGAAGTGTTCTGAAAATAAATACTAGAATTGTTAAAGTTTAATTAAGCTGAAAAAATAAAACTTATATTTGTCTTAAATTAATGGAGAAAAATTGTCTGATTCCACTAAATTCATGCATGATTTTTTTTTTTTTTTTTTTTTTTTACCGCATACAGAGATAAGAAAAAGAAAAGATTCGTGATGTAACAACAACTGGTTTTGTAAGACCGAGTCTGCTGAGTCAATAGTCATGGTCCATTTATACAAATACACAACTAGTTCTCTGTTACTGGGGTTGACATGTGATTACTTACCAGGATCCTTTGAAATTCTGTCTGATTGATTAGTTACAACAACCGACTTTCAACAGGGTGGGATTTGTATCTAGAATTAATTACGACCTCTAAATGTACTCCAAATCGTTTAGGGGCAAATACATCATTCTTTTCCTCTCTTCTCTCTCTCTCTCTCTCTCTCTCTCTCTGTTATTTCTGTGTCGTCCTCTCTTTCACATTTCTGGACCTGAGTCTTGAGACATCAGGAGTGAAAGACGCTCAAACTGGAGGGATAGTACAACTTTATGCCACACTCTGCAGAAATGCAAGCAATCAGGTAAGAAAAAATAAATGTTTTTTCAGTAACACAATATGTTAGCCAAATTTCTTTTCACAAATGACTTTTATTTACCCCGATTTGGGTTTAAGATGGGTGGAGATTGTTGTTCCAGTTTAGTTTAGAAAGACACTGAAAAATCAAATGAGGTTTCCAAGTCAGTTCAAAGCCTGTGAGTTTTAACTTCATTTTATATGATGACTGTGGTTCCTGGCATTCACTGTTTTGCCTTAGGTGGTAAACCTCACCCACCT
Source organism: Lutjanus argentimaculatus (assembly GCA_034769285.1). NCBI lineage: Eukaryota > Metazoa > Chordata > Actinopteri > Lutjaniformes > Lutjanidae > Lutjanus > Lutjanus argentimaculatus. The sequence continues at coordinate 21,243,689 of JAWZSL010000009.1, read as the reverse complement.
TGTAATTTAGTCACAGTAAGGTTAAACAAACATGTCACATAAACAGTAATTTATTCCCTTCATTTTTCTTACAGAGCACTTTTTTATTCTATTGACAGTAAAAATCAGATTTAACCATCATGTTTGGTGTCGAGCTCCCCCTTAATATTTTATTATTCATTCCTCAGGTCACTGTTTGTCCCCAAGTGGTCCTCAGATGTGCGTCTGGATGGGAAGACAGCTGTAGTAACAGGGGCCAACACTGGAATAGGCAAAGAGACAGCTAAAGACCTGGCCGCCAGAGGCAAGCAAACAGAGTTAAAGACAGTCAAATGATGACTTATAAGCTCTTTGTATTACTGCGCTATTATTTCTTGCTGTGTGAGTCAGAGTGTCTGTGTGGAAAGAATGCAAGAATAACAAATATAATGAGGTGGCTCAAGTATTAAACCGTTGAATTAAATGAAATAAATAATGCTTTTAAGCATATGAACCAATCAAATACAGCTAAAAACATATGAGACTGGAGCAGTGAACTTGGATTTACAGCTAATACCTGGCATACTCACTGAAAAAAAATCATACAGGAATTCAGAGAAATCAACCTTTTCTCATTAAATATACAAGTCTTATTTCATACAAGTTAATCAAAATTCCTATCTTTAGACTATCTTTCCAAGTCTCTTAACTTAATATAATTTGAATGAATGTACAGTACAGTTCAATCAACTCATTAAATTAAGTTTCTGAAGAAACATGATCAGCATATTAGCAGACCAAGCATGCATTGGTCCAGAGTTAAACTCTCCCAAGACCCTTCTGTTTTATGGTTTGAACAAAACATTTGTGGTGAAAACTTTCTGTGTGTCTCTAATACACTGTAGGATAAAAGTCGTGGTCACTTGTTTTCACAATTATGACAACATCCACCCATGAAGAATTCAGTCCCTACCCCTTTACACTGTAAGTTAATAAATGATTAAAAATGTCAAATGTTATAAAAGTTAAAGAAAAGTTTATTTGTTTAAATTATTACAAAATTACTTCAACTTGTCAATTCAAATTCAGGCAACTTCAAATTTTAAGGCAGCCCAGACACTAACTTTTTTAAACTTAAAACAAATTGTTTATTTTTACAGTGCATAGATTGTCACATAAATGCTGGAGGCAAAGATAAAGGTTTAAAAGTAAGCTCTGCCCCACCTGACCTTGTTCAGATTTCAACATACAAACACACAGTCACCATTATTAATCTCCGTAGGTGCCCGGGTGATTCTGGCGTGCAGAGACATGGCGAAAGGAGAGCAAGCTGCTCGTGACATCATGAGGGAGGTGAAGGGAGCCAAGGTTGTCGCCAGGCAACTGGATCTGGCTGACACCAAATCGATCTGCCAGTTTGCTGAGAATATCTACAACAGTGAGTGGCTCACACACACACACAAACACACGCAGAAATGGTATTAAAGAAGACTGATGCAGGTAACAAACTGTATATTTTGTTTTCCAGCTGAGAAGGCTCTTCACTACCTGATCAATAATGCAGGTGTGGCTATGTGCCCCTACAGCCTTACAGTGGATGGATACGAGATGCATTTTGGAGTCAATCACTTGGGTACGAGATTAATATGTAGAGAAAAAACTCAGTTTTGAAGAGATTAATCACTGTGTTTAGTTAGTGGCTGGGATGTCTCTTGGAACTCTGGGGGGCTTTTATTGATTAAAATAAATTGTGGCACTTCCATTCTAGCAGTGAAGTATTACCAAGAAGCAATAGAACAGATGATCAACCAGGGGCTGTATTACAGAAACCTTCTAACTTGCAAACCTGTTTGGTAACAATGGTAGTAAGGGTTAGGACCAGATTTAGGGGGAAAAAGCCATTACACACAAACATTTCCTAACTCAATGTTCCTACTCTAACTTCAGATAGAAAGGTATATCACACAAGCTTCCAACTTCCCAAAATTTGAAATAATAGTGTGCGTAGTGTTCGCCAACAGTAGCTAATAGTAGCTGACAGTAGTGTTAGCTAACTTGTTTACTCCATATGACTGCGCTTTTATTGCTTTTACACAATGCATGATGGATAAAACGGAGACAGTGTAGACTATCTTAGAAAAAAGTAGTGTCAGTTGCTTGGTAACAGACATAAAAGTTGTCAAGTGATGTTGTGGATTGAGTAGGCTATTTAGGATTTCCTAACCTGAGACAAGATAGGATGAGGTGGGATAAGATAGGATTCCTAACATTCTAGGAACCCTATCTTAGGTTATAAACATATTTCTTCCTTGTGTCTTATTTTATCCTGTGCCAAAATCCTTGTTTTTACTTCTGCTTCAACACACTTTCTTCCCACTTCAGGTCATTTCTTCCTGACCTTCCTGTTACTGGATTTGCTGAAGCACTCAGCCCCTTCCCGGGTCATCAACTTGTCGTCAGTAGCTCACTCCATGGGCAAGATTCAGTTTGATGATCTGAAGGGTGAGAAAGACTACCACCCTGCCCGGGCTTACGCACAGAGCAAGCTGGCCAACGTCCTGTTCACCAGAGAGCTGGCCAAACGGACAGAGGGTAGGGTGTGTGTGTGAGATGCAGATAATGTATCATGTACTGTATGTTTGTCTTTATGTCTCTAAATGTGCCTCTTTGTCTCTTTCTCTGTGCATAAAAAATCGATCTGCATCTCTTGCCAGTGTGAGAGTCTCATGCCTCAACCACAATTGCTCTGGGCAAGAGACAGAGCAAGGAGGAACATGTTCATAGAGACACAGTCATCTTAAAGAATAGATCACTGCTCCACACATCACACCTTGTTTTCCATTCTCAACATTAATCTAATGATTTCCACAGAAATGATTAAAGGTGGCATAAGTGATTCTGAGAAAAATAGTTGATAGTTGAGTCTCATTCCCAGGTCAACAAATGTAGATGCTTTGTTTTGGTGGCTGGGACCGACCTGGGAATAAAACTCAACAATCAACAATCCTTAAAAAAGAGACATGACCATAGATGAATAATATGTCTGGTGCTTTCAGAAAATGGGATTAAAACAGGATAATCAGGAAGGCAATCGATGCACTCCAAATACAGGGGGTGGAATACAGAAACTTAACCAAAGGGAACCTTTTTGGATCAATTGACTGGATGTTTTAAAACATCCTGGTCTCAATGAGGATATTGATTTAAAATGTTTTTTTCTATTAATTTATTCTTCCATTGATTTGTTCTATTCTGATTTTTCTTCTTTTATTCATTATTGATGTCTTTGTGTAAGTCTGTTTTTTTCTCACTGCTTATGTTTAAAACTTATACATATATGGATATTTTATCCTCCTCTTCTTATTTATGAAAAACGTTTTCTTTTATTCTGTGTTATCTCATGTTTGTGTTTCATTAGTTGTTATGTTTTTCTGGATTGCCTCCTATTGGCTGGTGTTACTATACAGGTGTGGTTACACCTCTGTTCAAAGTCCTGATGAAGACCTGTGGTGGTCAAAACATGTTGGCATTTGAAAAGATTTAGCCTCTCTAATAAAGGCTTTTTAGCTTTCTATCTTGTTGTTACCAATTATTTTTTGGAGTGCCTAGATTGCCTTTCTGATAATCAACTATCTTTCTCCACAATCACTTTAACTTCACCTTTAAGAGTGATGACTGTTTTTTCTGTGTGAAGGTTATCATGTTGCACCAATCTATGCATGAATTGTCTGCAAATGTTAAGCTCTGGGATGATTGTGTCATGCATTCTGAAAATGATCTGATGTATTTATTATTTTATTTCTTTGCCTTTTGTAACCGGTGTTTGACTGGTGTCATGTTGCTGTCAAGGGTTTTCTTCATATCAGGATATACAAAACAAAATTACGAGATGAGACCAAACTATTTTGAGAAGCCGGCATCCACATCAGCTCATCTGAGACAAAATTTTGTATCTAAATGCATCCGTCCTTTGCCTACAGTTCTGGGTGTGATGGCTTACTCTGTGGACCCTGGTGCGGTGAACACGGACATATTAAGGCACCTGTGGCGCCCCCTTGTGGACATGACGAAGACCTTTGGTTTCCTGCTCAAAACCCCAGCAGAGGGAGCCTACACCACCATCTACTGCGCCGTCACTCCTGAGAACCAGCTGCTCACTGGAGGATTCTACAGGTCAGTTTCAAATGCTATTGCAGCAGCAGTGATACTGAAGATCAGTCAGTCCTAATTAGCCAAACCAAGCAGACATTACACCACATATATAAACAACCAGATGTCTGTGTTCCTTTGATAGTTAAGAATGTGGACAGAAACTGTAGCTATCACTAACATATTTATCAAAGTCACAATCTCAATACTATCTCCGACTGGCTCAGGCTTTGTGAGTGAGGATGCAGGTCACATGAGATTCCTCAGCAGGAAACTTTTCAAAACGATTGCATTTTTGGCATTTCAGAGTTAATATATTATGTGATGTCGGATTGGTGCATAGATTTGAGTATTCGCCAGTAAAAACAAAAGCATTTCAGACAGTACTGGTATCTGTATCAGAACAGCCCTAATGAAAAGAGTACACTCATGAGTTGACAAATGCTGCCATAGAGGATGATTAAATAAAGAAAAACAGGGTGTTTAAAAGGCATTTTAAAACTTTAAGAAAACTACAGTATTGCATGTGCCAAAGAGGTAATTACTCTCTTTCTTTTCCTTCTTCCTTACAGGGACTGTGGCATTGCAGAGAGCTGCAGGGCTGGTCAGGATGACGGCACTGCCTTAAAGCTGTGGGCTGTGAGCTGCCACCTGCTCGGCATCCGCTGGAGATAAACCTACACACCTCAATAGGTCATGCTAGGTCATGCTATGAAGCAATATTCATGAGCACTACAGATATTATGCTGAATGCTGAAAATGTGGAGTATGTAATGGACAAAATAAAATTGTGTGAGTAGGTGAACAGGATATAAATGCAATCTACTTACTGAAACAGAGTTTGATTAGTAAGACTGAAGGTTTATGAGAAATAAATGATAACAGATAATTAAAATATCACTGATATTCTATACTGCTGATTGTTCTCATGTTTTAGTTGTGGGCTGCTTATACAGCATGATAGCTTATAATACAGGTATTATACAACATGACCCCATACAAATTGCAACAGAAGCTACCAAACTACTTTCTGTCTGGTAGGAAGAAAGTAGTTCCTACATTAAACTGCTTACAACATAGTCTGTGAACTACCTTGAGGAAGCAGGTCATGATCTTTGGAAAGATACATTGGTTTTGAATTTTCAAATGTATTTTTTGGTGCTTTGATCACCACTAGCTGAGTACCATTATATTGGATAGAGGGCAGACATCTCTACGGCTGATATCGCGATATTTAGATGGATAAATAGCACCACAGGCCAGGGGAAAATGATGCATTTTTGATTTAGGGGTGAAATGTACCTTTAAATTACTGCAAGAAAGTGGTACCAGGGTTTGTTTAAGACACACCTTTGACCCATCACTTGAACTGCTCAGAGCTTGTTTTATATACTATAGAGGAGACTCCAATAAATATTTGTCAGATGTTCAGTTGTAAGTCACATTAGGTTCACCCCTTTTCTTTAACCGAATGCCTGTTCCAAAAAAGGTAGAATAATATTTTGGAGATGACCAAAATTTTCCCTTCACAAGATTCCTTAAGACTTATTCTGTCATTCAGAACACACTGGGCACACAAAATCTGTTGGATCTGAATCTGAACTAAGAGAGTTTTTTTTTTAAAAACATTTGTCCCAAGGGAGTTATTCAATACTCAGCAAATTTATGTTTCTTTAGAGTGTACAGCCAATTTTGAAAATCCTCATGACTGGGATTAGATACTGGCACCCTGCTGAAATTTGACTTGGAAGGACCTCAGGTGGCGAGAAAGGCATGTTGCAATATTACAAAGATGAAAGAATGGTGATTATAGTGGACTGCAGCATTAGCAACCATTGTTATTGAGCAATATTCTAGTAATAGTCTTCTAGTTGGTAATTAGAGCCTGTCTTAAGGCGTTTATTTATAGGCACTGTTTTATTCTGTAGAGTCACTTCAGTCCATAAGTTGAGTTAGTCGGACAGCAGGAGGCAGCAGAAGAGGAGAGAGGAGAACCTCCTGTTCTTTTATCCAGCCCCTGTTGAACTTGTGCGAATCAATTATGCGTCATCTCGCTCCTGATTGGTCCAGCCGGGATATTGTGATGACAAACGCGGCGGGTGGGGAAGAGATGACAAGCACGAAATCCATTGATGAGCTGTTGTTGAGAGGACTGGAGGAGGTAAATTCATCTCTGGCTGAAGTGGCTCACTGGTCCCTGAGCTGGTCATTTGTTGCCGCTGGAGAAGAATGTACTGCAGGTAAGATTGATATGGCTGGCTCTCTTAACAACAAGGAATGTCAGAAATGTTTGGGAGATTACATGACACCCTGCCACCAGTTTTAGCAGTGGATTAGTGCAAAATTCGCGTCGATTCAGATGTTTTTCTTTGCTTGTAAATGACTTGTTATGTAGAGTAATTGAAAAAGCTGTGAAATTAACCACTGTGGTGTTGTTGCTCCAGTGAATCTGCTACAGTGAGTTTGAACTGAAGATTTTCTTTAATTCTTGCAGGAAATTTGTATTTTCATATCCTGGTCATAATCAGGGAATATTATCCATTATATATACAGGATATAGCAAACACTGATCTGTACTTAAACGTAACAAACATGATTAAATCTGTTTGTTAAACTGATGTAATCATCAATTTATGCATCATGTTTAGCATGTTTGATTTTTCTGTTGGGGTTGGGGTTATGCATATTTCCAAATTTCCCCACTTTTGTGGAAAATTCCAAAAAGATCACATTTCTGACTCATCTGAGCTATTTCTATTCTACCTCAGCATCTCATTAGTTACTTCAATAGCTGACCAACACTATGATGAAACAGATCTAATTAAAAATATCCTGTAGATTAAAGTAGATTACTGACATCACTGACGCTATTATGAAAGGAAATACTGTTGTTTCCTCTGTGATTTTCATCCAATTGTGTTGCTTTGAGCAATAATTATAGTTTTGCCTCATATCTGTTGCTGTTTGGGTCTTAGTTATGCTAAAAGTTTAAGTTCTGATGTTAGAAATCTTTTGAATTATTATATAAACACTACTTATAAAACATCTGGACTCATTTTCTTGATTAATTGTCAGTTGTTTGGTCCATAAAATGTCAAAAAATGGTGAAAAATGTTGATCACCGTTTCCCATAACCCAAGATGATGTCCTTCGAATGCCTTGTTTTGTCCACAACCCAAAGATATTCAGTTTACTATCAGGCAGGAGAAAAGAAACCGGAAAATATTCACATTTTGAGAAGCTAAAATCTCATAATTTGGACATTTTTTTTCTTACCCGAAGAAGACTTGTCTTGACAAAAAAATTGGTAAAACAAAGAATATTGTCTTTTGTGTCATGGCTACGAATGTTCAACTATATTCTTCCACATCTTTGAAAAAAAAAAGTCTCAAAAGGATCAATCAGTTATCAAAAGAGTTGGTGTTTAATTTAATAGTTGACAACTAATTGATTAATTGACTAATTGTTGCAGCTCTAAACTGGACTCTTACTTACTGTAGTTACCATTAAGGCTAAATTACAATGTTTATACATATGGTTGCTGGGGTGGTTATTTCCTTGCTGTAGTGGTTGAAAACAAATGAAACACTGAATACTTTTCATGGGATTTTTCCTTTATTGCTGCTTTACCTGTTCTGTGTGTTGTACAGGAGTGTGTGCTGTAACCGCTGGTCATCTGATGAGAGGCTAGATGGGAAAACAGTCATCATCACTGGAGCCAACACTGGTATTGGCAAAGAGACAGCCAGGGACCTGGCAAGAAGAGGTACTGCTCAGGCTTGTCTGTCCAGCTGTGTCTGGCTCCACTTGCGTCTGTATCTATTTCTGGCTCTGTCGCATTGATGGTCCCTGCCCTACGTTTTCCCTGTTTTCTTTCATTTTCACTAACTTTCAGACTCTACACATTCCACTTTTTTTCACTGGAGTTAAGCACTCCTAATGCGTGGGTGGTATAAAGCTACAAAGCGTGATCTTCTCTGTCCTCAGACCACCATAGAATCAGCTTTAATCCTACTTGTTTACTTATTCAGAGTGCTCATACACTCTTAGAAATAAGGGTTCTAACAGGGTTCTTCCTAAACAGCTCAGGTTCTACCCAGAACCATTTGCTTCTGATGAATTTTTTTGAAGAAAGGGCTTGTCAAGGGTTCTTTGTAAGGGTTCTAATAAAACCCCTTTTCATCCAAAGAACCCTTTCTAGAGGAAGAGGACTGTTGAAATCCTTGAAGAACTTGAAATCCTAAGAATCCCCTGATTAGGTTCTTGTTTGCACCCTGAGAAGGTGGAAAGGCACCATAGAAGGGTTCTGTGGAGAACTTTTCATTTGGGATTTTGTGTGAAACCTTTCACAGATGGTTCTAGGTATATATAGAATCCAACCTTTATAAAAGGTTCTACTTTTTACCATATCAAGGGGTCTTTGTCAGACTAAAGTTTCCAATAAGAACCCTTTTCATCCAAAGACCCTTTTTGTAAAAAGTGTTCTTCTGGGATTCTTGAAATCTGCATCAAGGGGGCTTTGTAGCATAATATAAAAGGGTTCCTGGTAGAGCCCCCTTATTCTCAATAGAACCCCCTGGGTGGATTCTAGATGAAACCCTCAGAATATAAAAAGTTCTCAGCAGCATCCCCTGGTTGGTTCCTGTTAGCACCCTTAGAAGCTGAAAAGGATCTGGATAGAACCCCCAGAGAGGGTTCTGGGTAACCATTACACCATTGAGGGTTTATGTGTCGAACCTCCAATTTTGGGGATTTTGTGTGAAAGCTTTTACAGATGGTATATAAAAGTTCCAACTTCATGAAAGGTTCTACTTTTTACCTTATCAAGGGTTCTTTGCCAGACTAAGGTAAGAACCAATAAGAACCCTTTTCCCAAAGAACCTTTTTTGATTGAAGAGTTCTTTGAGGATTGTTGACATCCATGTCAAGGGTGCTTTGTAGTATAATATAAAAGAGTTCTTGGTAGAACTGCTTTGATGGGTTATAATAAAACCTTTGGAAGATAAAATGGTTTTCTGTAGAAACCCCTGGGTTAATTCTAGATGAAACCCTCAGAGGGTGGAAGGGTTATGGATAGAACCCCTAGGGAAGAAGTAGAACCTTTCGTTGGGGTTTTAGGTGAAACCTTTCACAGTTGGTCTAGGTATATAAACGTTCCAACATTTAACCTATAAAAGGTTCCACTTTTTACCTTTTAGAAAGGTTCCACTTGGGACCCTTTCAGAGAACTCTACCTTGAGCCAAACATAAGAAAAGGTTCTACCAGGAACCAAAAAGGGTTATCCTATCGGGACAAGACTTAGAACCCTTTATGGTTCTAGTTACTAACTTTATTTCTAAGAGTGTACTGTGTGTTGTGGTGGGAATATCAGGGTGGATCAAGTGATTTTTTAACTTAACATAGTTTAACCTCTAAGATGAAGATAAATGACAGTGGGAAAAGAGACGTGAGGCTGTGTTAACCGAAAAGAGCATCTTACTCAAAACTTTTCACAGATCCAAGCAAAAGACAAATGGCAGTGATGGAAAACAGACGAGGCATCAAGGGGACAGAGGGAGCATTGTGAGGGTCTGCTCCCCTACTGAGCCAGACAGGCAACAAAGAGATGGGAGGGTGCACCCAGCAGTGCAAACACACACAACACACACACACACACACACACACACACACACACACACAGAAACACATGCAGAGTGAGTAAAATGAAAACTTGCTCTGCGTACGTGAATTCGTTTTTTCTCATTCGTCTGCACTTGACATGCGCAGCTTTGTGAAGAGCATTTGTGTTTGTTTTCACACACATGTTAACATATTTGCTTGCTTGTGTAAATGAAAGGGCAACCAGGGGTCTTATTTTTGTCCAATAATAGATATGGCAACAGATTTTTGGTAGTAAAATAGATAAAAATATAGAAGAAACTAGAGATATGTAAAGTGAGAAACAAGACAGGACAAAAGGAATCATCCCGGCCAGAGGAACATGATAATACTGTGTTTCTTTCTTCAGGAGAATTCACCGTCAGTTTATTGTATCACCTTTCAGTAAATGGGATTATGTAATAACATGATTAGATTTGGAAGGATTCATAACCGAAGGTGGTTCCTTGTGGGATTGTGTCAGGAAAATCAAATTCAATCTTAACCTCCTTAATCATTTGGTTATAACATTACTTTTAGATGCATTTACCATGCTGACAAAGCATTACTCATTCATGTCAAACGAAAAATGAAACATAAAAAGTGTTGTCATAATTACATATTAATGAGTCTGAATATACAGAATATGATCAGGCTTAACTTAAGTCATTATTTGTGTTGGTTTACCCTTATTTGCATACTGACATTATTTATGGAGGCCTGGAACTGTGTAATCATCTGTTGGGTGATCTTTAACTTGACTAAGTATAACCTTCCATTCTCGCTGTTTGTTTACTGTTTTATTTAATTGAGTGAACTTGGCTACCAGGAAAATGCGGGAACAATTGTGTTTTCCCACATGGGAACAGCAGGGGAGAAACAAAGACACTGTGATGGGATGCAGACGCTACGCTCCAACTGATTAATGGCTCTTCTCTTCCATAATTGCTGGGTACAGCAGCTATTTTGTACGTGCGTGTGCGCGCGTATACGAGTATGAGGTGGGGGAGTTGCCTGTCCATTTGTTGTTTGTGTGGGCGTGCATGCATGTTTGTGTGTGTGTGTGTGGGTGAGAGAGAGTGTCTGTGTGTGTGTGTGTGGACGTGTCCTCAAAGCCCTTTTCCAGGCTCATTAAGGAGAATGCATCGTAATTTGCGTCAGAAGCGAATGAGAATGACACAGTTGAGAGGGTCTTGTGTTCATGTGAGTGCAGCAGTGGGCTAAATGAGATGCTGAATGAAAGTTTAAAGGACATCAGAAGAGAATCAAAAGCACACACAGAGACATTTAGGAACGTCATCCGTAATTGACGTGTAGGTAGGTTTGTATGGCTGCAAATGAGCAAAGCTTTTGTAGTTTTGAGTTTGGAAACTTTGAAGGATTTAAACCTCCATTAAATATGTGCCTAACTATATCACTGCCAGCTTTATATTCAAGACAGTATGTGTAATGGTTGCTTATGTTTTTTGCTTGTAGTGTCTTGAACAAACTTGGGGACAATTTAAAGTTTCAGCTTCACCAGAGCTATATGTCTTTAGACCGTGAGAGGACAGAAAAGTAGGGTGGAATGAGTAGAACATAAACATGACATTATCATGACTCTTGAACTTTGACCCTTGTTTTTCAGGTGCCCGCATCATCATGGCGTGCAGGGACCTGGAGAGGGCAGAGGAGGCACGGACGGAGATTTTGGAAGACACAGGAAATGAGAATATGGTCATCAGGAAATTGGATCTATCTGACACCAAGTCCATCAGAGCATTTGCTGAAGTCATCAACAAAGGTGGGCAACCAGATCTTAATATCTTCACTCACCGCACACAGAAATGAACTCTTCCTTATCTTTTTGTGTGGGATGTTCCTTTCAGAGGAGAAACAAGTGAATATCCTGATAAACAATGCAGGCATCATGATGTGTCCCTACTCCAAGACTGCTGACGGCTTTGAAATGCAGTTAGGAGTCAATCATCTGGGTGAGTCACACTAGACGTTTAAGTGTCTGCCTTCATTTGAAATTTCATGTTTATGTCTGTTTTCAAGAATCTGTCAAGCAGTCTTAGAATGCAGTGAAGTGGATTACTTGGCTGTGAAGTTTGTCAGCGAGATAAATATTAGAGAGACTTCAAAGTTTTATTTTCGACTGCACACTGTTGGTAATTGATGTACCATAAACAGTTGGCAGTCTTATCTTTCAGTGATTTAAAAGCACATTTGCATACTGCTTGTAGGGATAGTAGGGATTTTACCTTAAGAAAGTAAAAAATATTGTTTTTTCCATAATAAGGGGTATTCACAAGCTGTATAAGATACATACAGTTAGGCCCAGAAATATTTGGACAGTGACACAGTTTTCATGATTTGGGCTCTGCATGCCACCACATTGGATTTGGAAATGAAACAACTGAGATGCAATTGAAGTGCAGACTTTCAGGTTTAATTCGAGGGGTTGAACAAAAATATCCTATGAAACGTTTAGGAATTGCAACCATTTTTCTACAAAGTCTCCTCATTTCAGGGGCTCAAAAGTAATTGGACAACTTAACATTACCATAAATAAAATGTTCATTTCTAATACTTTGTTGAGAATCCTTTGCAGTCAATGACTGCCTGAAGTCTGGAACCCATGGACATCACCAAAAATGCTGGATTTCCTCCTTTGTGATGCTTTGCCAGGCATTTACTGCAGCTGTCTTCAGTTGTTGCTTGTTTGTGGGTCTTTCTGCCTTAATTTTTGTCTTAAGCAAGTGAAAAGCAGGCTCAATGGGGTTGAGATCTGGTGATTGACTTGGCCGTTGCAGAATATTCCACTTCTTTGGCTTAAAAAACTCTTGGGTTGCATTTGCAGTATGTTTTGGGTCATTGTCCATCTGTACTGTGAAGCGCTGTCCAATCAACTTTGTTGCATTTGGCTGAATCTGAGCTGAAAGTATATCCCTATACACTTCAGAATTCATCCGGCTGCTTCTGTCTTCTGTCACATCATCAATAAACACTAGTGACCCAGTGCCACTGGAAGCCATGCATGCCCATGCCATCACCCTGCCTCCACCATGTTTTACAGAAGATGTGGTGTGCTTTGGATCATGAGCCGTTCCAGGCCTTCTCCATACTTTCTTCTTCCCATCAGTCTGGTACAGGTTGATCTTAGTTTCATCTGTCCAAAGAATGCTGTTCCAGAACTGGGCTGGCTTCTTTAAATGTTTTTTTGGCAAAGTCTAATCTGGCCTTTCTATTTTTGAGGCTGATTAATGGTTTGCACCTTGTGGTGAACCCTCTGTATTTGCTCTCATGAAGTCTTCTCTTTATGGTAGACTTTGATACTGATACACCTACTTCCTGGAGAGTGTTCTTCACTTGGGTGGATGTTGTGAAGGGGTTTTTCTTCACCATGGAAAGGATCCTGTGGTCATCCACCACTGTTGTCTTCCGTGGACGTCCAGGCCTTTTTGAGTTCCCGAGCTCACCAGTGCACTCTTTTTTTCTCAGAATGTACCAAACTGTTGATTTGGCCACTCCTAACATTTCAGCTATCTCTCTGATGGATTTCTTCTTTGTTTTCAGCCTAAGGATGGTCTATTTCACTTCTATTGAGAGCTCCTTTGACCGCATGTTGTGGGTTCACAGCAACAGCGTCCAAATGCAAATGCCACACCTGGAATCAACTCCAGACCTTTTACCTGCTTAATTGATGACAGATTAACAAGGGAATAGCCCATGCAGCCCATGAGATAGCTTTTGAGTTAATTGTCCAATTACTTTTGGTCCCTTGAAAAAGAGGCGGTTACCTATTTAAGAGCTGTAATTCCTAATCCCTTCCTCCAATTTGGATGTGAATACCCTCAAATTAAAGCTGAGAGTCTGCACTTTAAGTCCATATTGATTATATAACTGTATCTTGAATATGTTTTGGTAAACAGCTAAAATAACAAAACTTGCGTCAGTGTCCAAATATATATGGACCTGACTGTATCTTATACAGCTTGTATAAGCTGTATAAGATATGCGACCAAGTGGACCAACATATCAACCTCGAAAATGAACCAGAGGTACTTTTTTCCTCAAGCTGTCAGTGCTTTCCCTGCTTTGGACCATGGCTTCCTTCCAAATAATCTTTTCCTCGGTGGTATTTTTGTCACAGACTGACAGGGAGAAGAACACTCTGTGCTCCAACTTGGTCGCCCACACACATATGCGCGCGCACACACACACACACACACACACATACATGAAGGCATACTGCACATTCACAAACATCCTTTACATGTATACTTGTACTTTAAATAACGATGAACACTGGTTAGGCCAGCAGTGAAACAGGAAATAGAGAACAATAGTAAGGACAGCAAAATACTTACATCCCCTCTTTAAGTTTTCTTCACAAACACGCACAACTAGATAACATCTTGCTGACACAGTCAGTAGTGATGTTTCACAGACTGGTTGTCTTACTGTACCTCTGCAGCAGCTCCAGCTGTCACAAGGCTCTCCATAAACTTCTTTTCTGATGAAAAAATAGGGTATCTAGGAAGCTTTTTTAAGTTGTTTGTCCCTTTGTGTATCTGGCTAGCAGTATGACACATGTTCCCTCACGTTTGAGTGGGAAAATGACAACAGCGTATGCATTTGGCTAAGAGAATTTCTTTGTCTTTTCCCTCTTTGCATCTACAGAGGAGTATAGGGGCATGAGGGGATAAATGGGTGATAAAATGTTCCAAAAGAAGTTGAAATTTTGAGAATAAAGTCAAATGTTCAGAATAAAGTCAAAATATGCAGAATAAAGTTGAAAGGAATAAAGTTGAAATGTACCAAATAACTGAAATGTTGAGAATAAAGTCGTAATGTTCAGAATAAAGTCCAAATCTGCACAATAAAATCGAAATACCATTTTGACTTTATTCTCAAAATGCTATTTCAACTTTATTTGCAACATTCCAACTTAATTCTTAACATTTCAACTTTATTCTCAAAATCCAAAAAAGGAAAAAAATCTTGATTCATATTTTTGTATGCCTGTGACTAAAGGCCTTTACACACTAACTTTCAGACAGCGTGGTAATGAAAGTGTCCCATGACTTTCCTCAGGTCACTTCTTGTTGACCTACCTCCTGCTGGACCTCATCAAGCGTTCAGTTCCTGCCCGGATTGTCATCGTAGCATCAGTGGCCCACACCTGGACCGGACTTCGACTGGATGACATCAACAGTGAGAGGAGTTACGACACCATGAAGGCATACGGACAGAGCAAGCTGGCTAACGTCCTCTTTGCACGCTCACTTGCCAAACGGTTACAAGGTGAGGTGAGATGGTGACGTTCTCAGGGAGTGCATACATAAACACACATTGCAAGGGATGAAAGAAAGAAAATATAACTTAATTATGGATTTTAAATTTGATTCACTTGGAATGTCTTGATGTCTGCGCTTTGAGGCTTGATGATTACCTTTTCTCCCCCCATAAAATATATTCAAGTTTCACCCAAATCAGTGAATTAGGTTATAAAATTGTGCTTTTGTACAGTGAGGCCCTGCCCCCAGAAACACCCCAGTCTGCTCCGGTGAACAGATATATTCTCCTTCCACGCTCCAGTGTTGTTGTCATAAGCGAGAAAGTATTTCATTAGATGCAAACTGAGTAATGCCTCAGTGCAGGGTCAGTCACTTTACTCAGTCACTCATACAACTACTGTTTGAAAAAGGAGCATATTTTGCACATAAATATGTAAATCATGTGCAGAATCATCGTAGAACATGTGTGAACATGAATCTACAGCATGTGCGTAGGTGACTGTGACTGTACACACGTGTTGCAGGTACGGGGTGTGAGTGTTTTTTCTCTGCACCCGGGGTGGTGCAGTCTGATCTGTGGAGGCACCAGCACCAGTGTATCCAGGTGGCAGTGAAGATCTTCAGGATTTTCACCAAGACGACAGTGGAGGGAGCACAGACCACCCTCTACTGTGCTGTGGAGCCTCACCTGGAGAGCCAGAGTGGGGGGTACTTCAGGTACACACAGTATTTCATACAACCTTCAATTGGCTATACAAGAGCTCTTAGAGTTCTGGCCACATGCAGCTGCTCAGTGTTACCGCCTGCTGACTAACCAAAGGGTAGCTGAGAGTTAACTATTTTTATTGTTATTGAACACTTACACAAATGCAGCACACAGAGTGTAATGGCCATTCTCTGTCCCTTTGCACGCTCAGTGACTGCGCTGCTGCACGGTGCTCAAGGACTGCCTCTGACGATGACTTGGCTCAAAAACTGTGGGAGATCAGCTGCAATATGCTCGGCATCACCTGGCAGTGAAGAGTGGCAAATTGTGCAGTGAAGGACATTACTTTTATAGAGGCATTAATGCTGCTCTTAACTGTTGTGAAAGAGATGTATTTTGTGACTCAAAGTAGGCTACGTCACAGTCCAAAAGGCATTGGATAACTACCAAGAGCTCTTTTATTTTATAAAAAATCAAGCAAAATGAATCAGATTGTATTTATCAAACAAGATTGCATGATGTTTTACCCAACTGTTTGTTAGCATGCATATTTTAAAAAAACTTTTTGTAGAATTTGAAAAATGTTAAAGAAATCATTTTGAACTGTCTGTTTTTACTGTATTTTTGCTAACTGATGTGGGCATTCTTTGTTTAGTCAGTTTTGTATCTTGAGAGCAGATGTTGTTCTGTCTTGTCAGCTTGTAAAGACGTTAGCTTTTAAAAAGGTTAGCTAGCATGGTCTTGCTTTGGATGACATTGACCTGGTTCGCGAAGGTCTCTTACATTCCTCTTACAAACTCTCAGTTTAAAAGTTCCAGTGTAGCAATGGGATAGTTTCTGACACTGATGAGAACAATTTGGCTCTAAACAGCCTGCAAAACCCCCTTTTCAACATAAAATGTGAATGAAATATTGGCCATCGTGGCATACATACAGTATTGACAGTCAAGCACTTAGAGGACAGTTAATATGAAGTGAGTCCTGTTCTGCTTTTATAGCACTTAAAGTATCAGGATGTACATTTATTAATCAGTGAGACATGAATGAACCAATGGTCTTTTTTTTTTCATTTAACTGTTTCATTGTACAGACTTGCTTCAATCTTCAGTTTCAGATGCCTTCCTGTTATCTGAGGGAGTAAAATTCTCTGTGATGTGCCTGTATTGAGGTAACACGGTTACCACAATATGTTATATACATGTTCTGATACAATTTTTTCCTTCCTGATACGTGATTCTGATACCTGAACTTTGTGTATCGACACATACCAACCTTCAGTTGGTTGTGTCATTATGTTTTAAAAGGTGTATATTTATTTTTAGCAACTGTATATTATTAACCCTGGATGTATGTGATATGACTGCTATCACTGGTGTATGGCTTGACTTGTGTTAAAAACAAATTGGTGTACAGGACACTGCTGGGAAGTAACAAATTTCAGGGCATAGACTCGCGTACTCGCTCATACCTGTTGGGAACATTTTAGGCTGTATCTGAGGCATTTCATTTGCAATACAGGTATCAAGACAACCCTAGTTTACGTTGTGATCTTAATCATAATTTGGTCACAATGTGTAAGCATGTTAAGGCTTCAACAAAGAAAATACACATAAAAATTAAAGCTGTTAGACTGTAAAACATCTGCAAGAGTTCTGCTTGTTTCTTACTTTTATAGAAAAGGTTCTGTGAATGTGAGTTCTGAGTGTATTAATTAATGTTTTGATTTTCCAAGGTGTTTGGGTTGGCCTTTTCAGATGCACTAATGTGACGCTGGGATGAATTTAACCTTTGAGAATTAAGAGATTAGGTAAGTCTGGTGTATTAATAATGAGAGAATTTAGGTTTTTAAAAGTTTTAGCCTGTGCCACCCAAACAGATGAGTGAATTTCAATGTAACTATTTCCATGGTCTATTCATTAAATTAACAAATTAAAAAGTATGTTGGAATCCTGCTGCCTATAGCATAGTACCACACTGTTAAGTATTAAAAATTAATGAGACCCCATTTATGAATGGAAGACTACAGAATGAGGTGGACAGCGGCACATGTACTTGTCTTTTGCTGGACATGAGTATTACTGTAAGTGTGCCACTTGTCACACTGCATAATCACTATAATGAAGGACAAAGATCAAGAGAAAATGCCTGAGTTCTATTTAGAAACCGTATCATAATCTAAATCACATGAGGGAGTATTTAAGACTACAGGAATGCGGCATGAGCAAGAGGAGTGGCTACGATTAGTCTAGGACCAATGCTCCCTCAAAGCAATGTGTGTATCATGATTTATATGTATAATCTTTATATGTATAATCACACACACCAAATAATATCCCATCAGTTAGCTGTCCCGTTTCCAGAAATGTACTCTGGTTTAAAAAACAGTTCTTATTATATTCTAATAAACTGAAATTTAAAAAAAATCCTATTTGCTTCACTACATTGAATTACATAGTTTATCAGAGAGGTTTTTTTTACCAGCTACAGAAAAGTGAAAACTTAAAATTTAAATTGGCACTGATGCCACATTTGCCCTTCTGTGACACAAACATACAGTAGTAACCAGGGCCGGGTCATACTAATTACATGGCAGTTTTATAATTGGTTATATAATACATTAAATGTAATCTGATCTGCACACTTCTGCATTACCTTAAAAATCAAACATTGAAAATAAATTATACTAAAAAATAATTATACTAAAAATGGACACAATGACAAAAATTTTCGTACCACAACAATTTTTTTTTCTTTCAACAAGCCAATAAAATGCATTTTTGCATATGGTTCTTTTTTCTTTCACCAGGTCCACCTCAAATTAGAGCACTATTATAAGAAAACCAGACTGTCAGAGTTAATAGAGCTATGGTAATAATGAAAAAAAAGTTTTCTTTTAGAGGAGACCCAATAAGTGTTTTATTTTGTTTCATTTATTTGTGTTTTTTTTTTTTTTTTTTTTTTGTCCTTTTTAGGTTATATTTTTGTTTATTTCGTGTTCTCCGTTTTGTTCTGTAATGACCCTTGCGCAGACCTGCTTCAATAAAAAAGGAGAGAAACACGGCCACTTTCTGTATGAAAACCTCCTCGCCTGTAGGTGGCAGTGCGGACAATAATTCAAGCTCAAACAAAAAAGAGAAAGAAGATCACGCGCATGCGCGTCTAAAGTCTACGTCAGCTCTTCTCTACTAACAAGCTGCCTGAAAGCTACGTGGCCCTCAGTCCTCTGTCCGTCTTCTCAGCTAACGAGACACAAACAGGTAAGCTGAGTGCTAGATACTATTAAACATTGCTTTATTATGTTTATTTTTTACATATGTGTAAGACACTAACAGGTGTGAGACTTTTCTAACTTTAATTTGTTTAATTTATTTGATTTACAGCTAAGCTAACGCTACGTCGACTTCATAGCTTTTCTTACGATAACGTTAGCTAGCAAGGATGAGCGAGCTAACACTTAAAAACATGATTTTCAACAAGGACACGTATATTTAACTATAGAAGGTGACATTAGATAAGATAGATGTGTGGTATATTCGTTATTATAAACGTTGTGGGGGTCATGGGAAGCTCAGGCTGCTGATGTCGACGTCAGCACTGAGAGCTGTCTGAGCTTTAACGCTGATGTCGTGTTTGATTCTGATGTCGTGTTTGATTCTGATGACGTGTTTGATTCTGATGACGTGTTTGATTCTGTTTGATTCGTGTTGATTCTGATGTCGTTTGATTCTGATGTCGTGTTTGATTGACTGATGCGTGTTTGATTCTGATGTCGTGTTTGATTCTGATGTCGTGTTTGATTCTGATGTGTGTTTGATTCTGATGTCGTGTGTTTGATTCTGTCCGCAGCTTTAACACCATGGATCAGGTCATGCAGTTTGTGGAGCCCAGCCGGCAGTTCGTCAAAGACTCCATAAGGCTCGTGAAAAGATGCACAAAACCCGACAGAAAAGGTGGGTGTTTACTTTTTTTTCATCTGACCAAGTCTTTGTTGTCGTCAGTTCAAAAGAAAAATAATAAATAATCATTCGTTGTAGCGTTACAGAATTTAGTCAATTAATCAATTCGTTGTCAACTATTAAATTAATGGTAAACTGTTTTGCTGACATATTCATTGTTTGGATGCTTAAAAGTCCAAATATCTCTGATTTCGGATTCTGTGAATATATTCTGGTTTCATTATTCCTCTGCAACAGTAAACTGCATGTCTTTGGGTTGTGATCTCAACAAAATATCTGAGAATGTCATCTGGAGCTTTGAGAAACATTTTCACCATTTTCTGGACCAAACAACTTTTTGATTAATCGATAAAACGATCAACAGATTAATTGATCATGAAAATGTTGTTAGTTGCAGCCCTATTCTGCTAACACAATTTGGATTCAAAGAGTCTGATTACTAATTTTCTTTAGAAGTTATTTGATTTTAACATTTATGTTTCCCCTCCTTCAGAATTCCAGAAGATTGCCATGGCCACAGCGATTGGGTTTGCCATTATGGGTTTCATTGGTTTCTTCGTCAAACTCATTCACATCCCCATCAACAACATCATTGTGTAAGTAGCAGTAATACATAAGTTTGTTTATATGGTAAATTATATCATGCAAGTTGTGTCTGATTAAACAGTTTTACATTTAATGGATGGAAAAAATGCTGAGAAAAGTGTTGTTGATGACAAATTCATTAATAAAGAGTAACAGTGAAGAGGTGGCCCAAGAGAAGGGGGCTTTGTCTTGATTAGATATTGTTTGCACCCCTGCTTTATCCAGGAAAGCACAATCTAAACATTTTATCCCAGTGTCTCACTGATAATCAGTGATGACTCCAGAGAGAGAGGAGAGAGAGGGAGTTTCTGATGACCCCCTCTTCTGATCAGCTGTTCATTATCTCTATCCACTCACTGCAAAGATGTTTCAATATCAGTCAAATTAGGCAAAGAGGAATTCACTGAAAGCTATTGTTATTTCTTATCATCTGTAGTAGAGCAAAACAAGTCTTATTCAGTATCTTAAATAAATAATGTAAAAATGACTTTGTATTCTGATGCAAATGTAGTTCAATACTGGTCTTAAAAAAACCACTTATTTACCAGCACTGGAAGAGGCAAATCAGTTAGCTTCCCTGTCTCAGTGACTTAATTATTATGAATAACTTCCCAAAATGGCGGCATTTATTGAGCCTGGAATTAGGTATATTGTTCAGTCCCTACAACCTGTGCTTTATGGACCAAACTACTGTAAATCTTGTCTGTTATACTTATCACTCAACATTAGATTTGACCAGTTACTAGCATAAATTACCAAGAGTACAAACATTTAACATAGACCAAATTCTAGTGACAAAATTCTTTATAATTATATAATTAACATGAGCACTAACCACAATTGTTTAATTGCATATTTAAGTTTTATCATTACACAAAAAATAAGAAGAAAGCAGCCACACAGGTAGCACTCATGATTTTATTTCGGTGCACAGTGGGATATAACATTCAGATACAATTTATTTAGGCTGTTGTCAGAATACACAGTATCTCCAGTTGCAGATGTTGGCTTGTCTGTTTTTAGAAGAAAGTTGTGGTACAATTGAAAAGCCCTGGAAGTGGCACTGATACACACAATTATTGTATTTTGGGAAGTAGCTTTCTTAAACAGTGACTGATTTGTTTTCTTGGTCATTCAAGCTGAATATTACAGTTAAATATTTTTGTTCATGTACAGTTTTGATTTCTCTAATCACTAACTCTGCCTTTCTTGTTTTTCTTTTTCCAGTGGTGGTTAAATCCTGGTCGAGCATAAACACAAACTTAAATACCCGGGGACAGGACATGGTGGCGCAAAGTGTTATTGGACTGGTGTGATAGGGGACTTAAAGGGGTGGCATTTTTACATTCTGTGCACAACATTTGTATTTCAATGTGTAAATAAACAAAATGAAACCCACACACTGATTTGTCATGTCTATTCACATAGCCTTACTATCAGTATAACATGTAAACAGTTTTTTTTTACCTTTTTCTGACTTTGAGAAGTGAGAGTGTTAAACACTCATTAAAAGGCACAAATACTTTAAAGTTGTTTTTTTTATGGTGTTTTCCATAGTGCTTAACTGATATTGCTAATATGGTAGCTCATTCATTCTTGAGAATTGGGACAAAACCTAACTTTTTAGGAGGGGTTGATTTTTACTCTTCAATTATGTGTGGAAAATATATTAAAAGATAAAAATCTTGGCTATTAAACCTTGTAATCTCCTCCAACCTCCTCATGATTTAATTTTTTAATGAAATGTGGTAAAATTAAATTTTTTTTTTTTTATTTCACAGCATAATTATAGTGAGTAAACCTTTTGTAAACCTAATTTTTGTAAAAATCTGATGGAATTAACAGAAATCTGGACTTCACTAAAAAATATATTTGAAAACAAAGATGACTAATAGCACATTTTACACCAACGTTATCTGTAGGTATTGTTAGTTATAGATTTTGAAGGCTTTTGTGAATTCTTGTCTGGAACAAAAGTGTTTTCTGGCACAGAGCAGTTTAGAAATTTTAAACAAATTACACAAATTTCATAGCATAAATCCTGAAAGAATTTTTTACCAAAAACTTGGAATTAATGTTATTACTACTTAAAGGTTTGTTTTTTGGCAGGACATGATTCGTTCCAGTTCTCAAGAAGTTCACAGCTACAAGAGGACAGTGGAACAGAAACACTGATGTCAAAGGCACATACTGTAGGCGGTGATATAAAACGGCTATCTGCACAAATATAAAGGAAGATGTACTGTATGTGTGGTGATGTCTCTAGTGTGTAATTCTCTGCAATAAGCTCTTATCTAAGTCCTCACCTAAACTTACCTCATATCAAAATGTGTTTTAATGAAGAGAACCAGATGTTGGAATGGAATAAGGCTTGGGATATAAGGTGCATATTCATTTTCAATTTAACCTTCTACAGTGAAGAAGCACATCCAAGTTTTGCATAAAATCTAACCTGTTAAAAAAATACAGATAGACAAATATCTTTGGCAAGGATGGCTACTATGTTATAAAAACTAAAAGTATGAATCATCGCTTCCAGTCAGTTTTGAATTTTCTCATGTACAAACATATAAAACAAGTGAGTTTTCCAGGCTCAGCTCTAAAAAAAAGAAAATAGTTACATCTTCAGTTTTCTTGAGTCTTATTCCCTGTCCTTGCGTATCCCCATGCTCCAGAGCAGAGGCTGGTCTGTTGTCACGGTTACAGGCTTCCTGGGGTTTCCAGGGGCAACGGGTTCATAGGTGTTGGAGGTGCTTACAAGCTTCCCAAACTGCAGGACCTGGTTATCTGGACAGAGGAGACAAGACGAATAATTAAATCCAGCAGTAATGAGGGTCTACTGAGTGATACCGCAATTAATGGCTACTTTAAATAGTATAGCTCAATTATTCAGTGAGTAAAAGTAGATAATTAGTTTTCAGTGTGACTAGTACTTTCTGCTGTTTGACTATTAATAATGCAGTTATGTGTCAAGGCCTTGTTAGAATGGTCTGGAGCAGATTGTGTCCCTGTGTGACCGCAGCGAGTTGGTCCACATGACTTTGCTTCATGTCTGACCAAAGAAATTTGGACCTGGCGAAACAGCCTGAGGCCAAACAAGGTTCACAGCTAAAACCACACACATTCACAAAGGCTATTATGGTGAGGCCACTGAGCGTGCTCCCATTTTGAGGTTACTGAAGTGCTAACAAATCCTCTCAAACAGAACCCTTGAGCTGCTACTAACAGGAGAGGTGACCACTGAGGTGTACGAGTCACACGAGGCTTTTTGTTTGGCATCTTTTATAACAACAAGTAGTGAGAGAAGGAGAAGGAAGTGTTTAAAGAAGATAGCGTTTAGGAGAGGGAGTTTTTGATGTAGAATTCAGTCAGATACAAATTTTAGCTATTTTTCAAACATATGATGACTACAAATGATCACATGTGGTATGTAATTTACCAGAACTGACATATCTAGCCTGGGATATTTTTATTTTTAAGATTTAATGTTTTAAAGGTAGTTTGTAAAATATTTGCCTTACAGTTTTTCTCAATTGTTAAGACGCTCAATAAGGCTGCATGATTAATTGTGAAAAAAATAATTATCTCAGTTCATACATCTATGCAGTCACATCTCTAAATGACGATACACTCGCTCCTGTGGGACAAACAAACCACATCATAAGATGCAGCACAGTACAAATTTTGTTTCTGAGTAATTCTTCATTAGTTGTTTGTTGAAGAACGAATGCAGTAGAGCTGAGTTCATGGGCATCAAAGACCTGCGCACAAGAATACTGGAAAATGAATGAAGACATTTTTTTTTTTTTTAAATGATCCCCCTTTTTGTACGGTATTTCAACAAGAAAAAAAAAAACTGTAAAAAGTACAGGTGCAGAGTGCAGCAGGGTTTATTATCTTTAGTAAAATCATCTTTGCAGAGAAAAATATGATTCATGTTGTGATTTGCTCGCATGCCTTTTTTGGTAAATACTACAACTAAGTCCAGTACCAATAAATGAAACAGTCATATGCACATATTAAGGTTGAACTGGTTCTTATTGATAGCCCTATTGTGTATTTTATATATATATATATATATATATTGTGAATGTTAGAGCATTTTGCAAACAAAATGTTTGCCAGCAACTCTAAGTTTAGGACTGTGTGTGAACTGTTTTGAAATGTAACCTCTGAATGGACAAATGTGTTCAAGCAAATTAGAAAAACTGTAATTTTGCAGTTACATTTTTCTTTGTGCTTTATTGGTGATGTACCCAAATGAAGGTACATGATTTGTTCATCAATTTAACAAATTCATAAAGAAAAGAGGTGCGGTTATTTACTTTTTATAAGGTCGAATAGAACAATGTGGATGCTGCAAAAGTTGAACTGAAAGTGAAGTTTAGATCTGAAAGGACACCTGACCAACACTGACATCAAGTGGTCAAACCAGGAAGTTCAGTTGTATCTGAAGTGAAGGCCCATCAAATTGTACCAGTACCACTCAAGACAACAGTCAATCTATCAACAGTTCCCTCAATTAACAAGCAAGTCTCTTTGACCCTGACCATGCTTTTAATATATAAACTGGTGAAAATAAAACTCTGCAAAACTTCACAAATTAATGTCTCTAACTAATACGTTCAAGTTTTTGTGAGGAATTTAGTCATGCAAAATAATTACTCTAAGGAAAATACCAAACCATTGACCGTGCTTCATAGACCCAAATGGCAGAAATACGAATTTATGTGTCACTTTTCCCATTAACAGTTACATTCATTCACGCAACATTTGCTCTGAATAAGCTGAGCTGACAAACGCTCAGAGTGGAGCTGTTGGATTGTGTCTAATGTGAAAAGGGCAAACTCACCTCAGGAGATTTACACCTGGCGCTTCTATTATTCATTCACTTTTATCTCTATTATCAGTATGTTCTTACAATCTGCAGCAAATGAAAGAGTAAAACGTTTCTGCGTTTCTGGCCCTGCAGGTCAGCACAAATCTGGTTCTGCTGTGGTTTTTGGCTCTACCTCAAATAGTTGTTTTTTTGTTTTGTTTTGTTTTTTTGTTGTTTTTTTTTTTAAGAAGCTTTGCCTGTTTATATCTTCTGTTTGGTCTCTAAAGCACTTTTTATCTCAGCTTTCTAAACTCTGGCTGCTGTGAGCATTGACTTAACTTTTGTAGCCATCTTGATCTAATTATCTGGTTTGCCTGCCTGGTGTCAGTAGGCCGTGAACAGTGTTTAAAAGTAAGTTTGAGGATCAGCGTGCTGAGTGGCACAAACCACAGCTCTAACTAGGTGGGCCAGATCAGGTTTTGTGTCTACCCGTCAATTATTTTCACTCCATTAATAACTCTATAGCATTGCTATGTGCTCCTCTGAATATACTGTGCCCGGACAAATCACCTTGAAGGCATTTATTGTCATGTTTGTGAAGTCGTTTAATCTGACTGTTGCTGCTGTGCATTTAGGATCAGCCAGGTAATGTATTACATGTTATTTATTGTGTGACAGTTAGTTCTTATATATGACTCAGCGTACTCTGATTGGATATGAGGCATTCCATGAGTGCTGATATAGAGTACAACATCACTGGGACTTTTAACTAGATGCATCACTCCGCTTCACAGGTTTTCTTATAACTGTTATATATTCACGTTACAATGACTAACAAGTAGAGACCATAGAGACAGGACGAAAATGAGCCGGCTTATACATGATTCAGCTGGTTTCCTACTGTGGGATCACTGTTGCACACTTTACACAGAGTAGGATGCAAAAACAGCTGATTCACCAGTTTTTGAGCTGTTAATCTGGAAAAATACCTGCACTTATGTGCATACGTGTTACCACTGTTATGAAATTAATTGCATAATTATACACATAACTTAAACAGATCAATTATATGACTGCTTCCTGAACAGATTTCGCGATCAGCCCGTGGATCTAATTTAGCTTGTGAAATCTAAAGCTAAAAGCACATATCTGCTATTGTAAAATCCTGTGGTTGATTTGTTTGCTTTAAGACTGCAAATGAACTGCACCAGTATCCATTTGAAGTCTTTTTTCAAGTGGTCTCAGTCCTTGTATGAGTCCTTGTATGAGTCACTCTGGTCCTCACCAGAGTGACTCATACAATTTAAAGATCGACATCAAGTCTGCTAAGAACACCAAACTAAATAGTCTTGAAGCAGTTTTATGAATCCATTTGGACAACTAAAGGAGAGCTCCACTGCAGTAGCGTGTAGATCGGCACAAAGTAGCTACCAAGTAGGGCTGGGTGTCAGTACTGAATACCGATATATAAAGTATTGACCGAATTAACTAAGTACTAAATAGTGTTGAAACTTCCCTGGTCAAACAATACCTGAATTCAACCCTTTTTGAACCCTAATCTAGAAAAAAAATGACTATTTGTATGGTTTTGTTTGCAGCCAATCACTGCAAGCACTCTTTGATTTATTGCATCGTGTGATTGGCCCACTACCACAGCTACAGCTAGCAGCTACATACAGCTACATGAGTCCCCAATGACCCCGATTGATGCACTGATTTTAGTTTCGTACCATATTCTACCATGCAGATGGACATAATAAAAATAACAAATACTGATTTCACCACAGGTCAGAACACAAAAGAGCTTCTTACTATGTTTCCCACATACACTGGAAATGTGATTTTTTTTTTAAACTTTGAATCAGACCTCAAAAGCATAGCTTTAGCAGAACTCTAAATTAATCATTGAGCTGCAAGTCCAGGAGTTTTAAAGGGACAATTTTTTTTCTCCAGTCTGAGAAAATTGGGTGCCAAGGCAACTGTGGTGCATCATTAATGCAAAATATCTTATATTAGTCAAAGTTTTGTGGGCTTCATAAATGTTGATAAAATAAAATTCAATACTCTGGACTCAGACATATGAATTCTAAATTTCACTAATGAGATATAGCTTTTCTGTATATAGGAATTTCAAAGTACAAATTCTATTCTCTAGTGAAGAATAAGAACTAATTAATGATACAACTTGATTCAGTAAACCCAACGCCTGAAACCTTGTACAGTACCTCGCATACCATTAACCCAAACCAACACCTGATAATTGCATTGTTTCAACATCCTCAAGAAGAGCCAAAACACAGGGAACATTAAAAAATAAGGCTTTTATGAATATGCAAAAATAGTTGTGGGGCAATCACTTCATACAAAGGCGAAAATGAACACAAAGGAACAAAGACAGGAGAGAATGAAGCAAATCATTTGTCCACAGGCGCCTTCACCACATCAAACAGGAACAAAAAAAATTATTCTGCTTCAAAGACTGCCACACAAGCATGGTATTAGACCAGCGTGACTCAGAATGGGGAGGAAAATAAGCTGTATGTGAAGTTGGGGTACTTAATAATTGAGTGAGCACAGAGTCACAGTTACTATGCTATGGGTGCATGAGAATAATGTCCAACTGTGTTAAAGTGCTGGCCTGAAGTTCCCACTCTGCAGGGTAATGTGTTTCCTCCAGGTTCAAACCAGCAGAGCCATGAGGGTTACTGAAGAGCAGGAAAAATAGAGTGAAGTCAGAAGGCAGGTATTGTAGTATTTTGTGTTGTGTGAGTGAGCATGTGCACTTGTATAGCTCTCTTTGGGAGTCCTGAAAGGTAAATTTAAAGATGGACAAGAATTTCTGAGTGAATTCGTGTGAATTCGTGCCGGAATTCTGCATTTTAACAGCTCATGGCTAAAGTGTGCTTATGCTGCAAGGGCACTATCAATCAAATCTCATCAGATCACAGTCACTCAGTCCTGATGAGGCAGATTAAATGAATGTTTGACTGTTAAACAAGGCCCTATCACACCCTATCTGTCCCCCAGGTCCAACAAATTTAGAGTTGATCCAGGTTGCCACAGGTCACCAGTAGCCTTCTACAAGTTGTCATTCCTTAACCTGACAGTGTCTTGTTAGGGGAGCGCAGTTTGACGCAGTAGCTGAGTAGTGTATTAAACGCAGACCACTGCAAGTTAAAGTACCATGGATGATTAAAATATAATTCATGTATTCCATGTCATGTTCAGGGCCACACAAAATGTTTCTGAGGGCTGCCATTGGCTCGGGGGCTGCACTTTGAGAAACTATGGTACAGTCTTTATGTAAGGTTTGGAATAGGGTTAAAGTAGGTCTACAGTAAGTCAGTGAAGTATCCCAGGAATTTAGTGATGATGATGATAATATAAATTTAATAAAAACCATGTAGCTGCAACTAGCTTCTTCAAATACTGGGTTCCTCCTCACAAATGCTGAGCCTCCATAGCAATACAATTTTCATATGATTCTTCAGCACACTGTGATTATATTACAGAAAGGAGGCAACATGTCAAAAATCTGAATGTTTTCAGGGTAAAATGTGGTGGGTGTTGTAATTAACAAAAGTACCACCAGAGGCAGCACAGCACTACAATAGGAAGCGTAAGGAATCATGCTCAACAGGATGGCACAGTTGCACCTACATTTACCAGCCCACATTATTTCTGTCTGCTTCTCATACACACATCCATTTATAAGCATGCACACACACACACACACACACACACACACACACTTGCAGACACACACACACGTGTGCGTGCAAGCTCTTTACCGAGCACAAAAGGCTTTCAGATGGCTTCATTAGTAATCCCCTCCTCAAAGCTGATACCGATCAATAACGGCCCCCGTTGCAGAGGGGACCAAAATGAGCGTCGCACCCTCCAGTGATAACAATGGAGATGTTTGCTGCCTGTAATTGCATTTCCAGCGCCACAGCCGAAAGGGCCCGTCAGCTGTAAGTAGACCGTATTTACACAACAAATTACCCAGGAGAGAGGGTGGGCGAGGAGAGATGAGACTCACAGACACTCACACTGCAGTGGACAGGTAGAGAGGGGAATTATGGGTGTTAGGGGCCATTTTTGAAAGGGCGAGAGGACTGGTGCTGCTCTATTTTTACCTCTCAATGTTTTTTTTCTAAACAGGTCCTTGAGTAACATGTTAAAGGGATAGTTCAGATTATTTAATGTGGGGTTGTATAAGGTGAGGTGAAGTGTATTACCTAGAGTAGAACCCAGTTTGGGGATGCAAAGAGGGGCATCGACACGAAAGCTTAGTAATGAACTACTGTGGACAGAGTCAGGAACAAATTTTATTTCAGCCACTTAAAAATGTCCACCTGATATAATACAATCAGTCTAAGGGTAGGCTACATTTAGAATATTTTCATTGTTTTACCCTGCTGTTAGACAGCCTTTTTTGAGAGCAAACCACCATTATATAATCCAAATATCCCACCTTAAAACCAAACTCCATGGGTGAAATTAGTAAGTTTTTCTTGTGGAACTTTATGGGTTACTGGTACACCATTGCCTCACTGTTAGTTTGTTTGTTACTGTGTGACTTGGTAAATCCAAACTATCCTTTTATAATGTAATAATATGATCAAACCAACAGATCGAGGCAGCAGTAGACCAGTAACTCCTGCGTTCTGCAAAGTAAAATGAGCAACATCACTCATGGAGTTTGGTTGGTTTGGCGAGAGCGATATTTGGCTTATACAGCAGCGATTTCTGGATTTGAAAACACTGTCTGACAAAGTTTTTTTTAAAGGTGGACCTTTTTTGAGTGGTTATTCCTTTTAAAGTGCTGCATGACGTATTTTTAAGTACTGAAAGGATCAATGATGTGCTAGCGTACTGTAATCGCAAACAGGGCCACAGTCAAGGCAACTGATCTGTATCAAAAGCTTCCATCTATGCTATTATTTTTTTTAAAAAAGACAGTTTATTTCTTTTGGACTGATTATAATGATCTGTGAACCTTTGTTTTACTTTTTACGGTACAGGTTGTACCCTTTACAAGTAATTTTTTCTAATTTAACTAATCCCTTGTAAGGATGGATGAAATAAAAAGCTAAAAATTACACATCACGCCTTTAAAATAACATTCAGCAAGTCACTGTGATCCCAGGTCCTCCAACATAAACGAACACATCATTTTCTTTTTCCCATTATAGCTGAATGTGTTAAGCGTCAAATACGTGTCCCCCTTTTAACACGACTTGTCATCGAGAGGCAAATTGAACTCATTCAGTCAGGGGGTAGATGCTCCACTCCTTTAGACCAGCGTGCTATCAAATTTCATCACGCTTCACAGTTCGAGAGAGAAAATCATTTTCTATAAATCATGTTTGTTCAATACTGAGCTGTCCAATTACTAAAATGAGGTGAATGTACGACTGTCTCCTGCACAAATTCTGCCATTCTCTTGCAACCTTCAGAAAGACATTGTACATCATTGAAATAAATAGACTGTGCAGAATCTATACTTGTTTAAGGCAAGTAGGAGAGGAGAGGAAAGTACAGGAGTACAGGAGAGTAATAATAGAAAAAAAGTCAAAGAGATATTTAATAGGCTTGTTTCACCTTAAATCCACCAAACAATCTAAGGGAATATACTGTTAATCTTTCATAAAGCTGAAATGAATGAATTATAAGCTGTCTGTAGTTTGCAGATGGATGAGGCCGAGACTTCAGTTAATGCACAATTTACATTATTCAGCCAAGCTATATCTAACTCTAACAGAACACAAGAAAGTCCTGGGGGCCTCATTTATAAAAATGTTCTTAGATTTATACTTGAACTTAGTCTTAAGATCATTTCACGGTCGATTCATAAAAGATACTGAGCATAAAAATCTTTGCTTAAGCAGGTTTTAAGAAGCCCATTTGAAAATTATGCACCTGTGATCTATAAATCTCAAATTAACTTATATTTGACTGCCTTAGCCTTACAATGATTATTCTTCTTACTCTTCTTCTCATTATCACTAGTAGTTGTAGTAGTAGCAGTAGTGGTAGTAGTAAGTTTAAATGAGGCTGAAACTCTGTCTGGAAAGATCACGTAGTTTGTGTAATGTAGTTAGTGTCAGTGTGTGTTAGGAAGTAATTGTAATGTGTTTGTTCAGAACATGGTGGTTTATGCAGGTAATTTTTGTGCTGGTTTATTGTTACATTATGAATGAGGTGGCTACTACATTTCTTCACTGAAACTGTGTTGTAATACAGTAATTTAGAGCATGTTTCCCTACATCATTGCAAAGCACTTTTTAGCTCTGTTTTTGCACGGTGTAGCACAGAGTTTACAAATAGAAAATTCATGGCAAACATAGTCAGGAGTAGCCATGGACAAAAAGAGAGAAGCAAACTTTTTGGTGGATGAAATCACAGTGATGGTAGAGGAGATCGAGGCCAGACACCACATATTATTCAGTGGACTAAATAGTTGGTTGACAAACAAAGCCAAACATCACATTGCTCATAAAGCTAGTGCAAAGTTCATCACAGGCTTGGGCGAAAATGTGTCCCACACTGCAATACCCCTACATGACCAGCTATAAAGTTGCTTAAGTCAAGTCTAGACTGTGCTTACAGATATGATCATTTTCAAATCAAAGTAAGGTTTATAAATAACTTCTTATACTTGGTTTTCTGCGTAAGTCAAACTTATATGCAACATTTTCCTAAAAAACAATGTATGTAACTTAACATAATCTCTCTCAATCATCACTTATAACCTACTAGAAGTGCGTGGTGGTGGCTGTATCTGCAGAAACCCTGATCTCTTCCTGTATTTCCTCATTTTCTCACTATTTTGCTGTGCTCAAAATGCATAACGAACCCAAATCGGTAATTGACGTGCTGGGAGTGAGACTCCAAAATGAACAATCACATCAATCTTTCTGGTGCGTTCCCGAACAGCTTGGACAAATCCTACTGCCTCTAACTTTATGATCAAAATTGATCATAGGTGTGTTTAATAAATGAGGGCCCAGATTTTCACTTTACTGGTTGAACCAGTGAGATGCAAAACTACATGACAGTCTCTTAGAGTTTTGTTTGTATAATTGATTCAAATCCTTTGGCATGTGAACAATGATCATACTCCATGAAAATTGAAAAACTGATATTATATGAAATGCACAAGTGCCAACAATTTTAGCTGTGGTAATAACCTAAAACAAACAACAAAATGAGATTTTGAATATCAGTGATGTGAAAAATATGGCTGCTATATTCAAGAAATCGTGCACTGTGCATATTCTATCGGCCTGTAATTTCAATACAGCAGTGTCCTTCATTTTCTCTACCTGACATTCTCCTTATATTTAAGGCTATTTATTGGCCATGACATGAGCCAAGGCGTGCACTAGTGCTGTTAGCACCATCTGCTGTGCAATGATAGCCGCTTCCATTAAATGTTTATGATGGCACTGCTGGCTTCGTCTAAGAGTGTGAGGTGACAAACACTGCTCTGGCTTAAGTTGACCTTCAGATAAGAAAACTCGTCTCTGCTGGGAAAGTGGTATCAGTCAGTCAGGAGACAAAACTGCAAACAGACAGGAGAGCAAATTATATATTTTGATATTAGAGGGCGATTGCGGGGATATGTCATTGTGCATGTGTTTTTCTTGATGGAGGACTGGAGTAGATAAATTGATAGGGTGGATGTGTTTGTGCAAATTAATATCCTGTCATGAATACTTGAGTTTACTGCGAGTATGTGTGTGTGTGAGAGAGAGAGAGAGAGCGAGAGAGAAAGAGTGAGAGTGTTTGTGTACACAAATGGTCACAGCTAATGCATATTTGGTCCAAAATTCATGAGTGTGCCCGTGCATGTGTGTGCACTCCTCTTCTGCCTCCTTGCTAGTCTGCAGCTCCACCGGGGGTACTAGCAGCAGTTCACATCAGGCTTCTCTTCATTCCCCCTCTCTGCCCCCCGTGTGTGATGTGCACAGCGTCAGAAATCTACAGATCCATAAATAAAACCATAAAACAGCAGTTTTCCCTCCCGCTGCCACACTGCACCGCTACAGAATACATACACTTTTCATTTCCCCTCTCTAGGACCTTGGTGAGTGCGAGCGAAGGAGAGGAGGGAGGAAATGAGAGGGAAGAGAGAAGAGTTAGGAGAGGGAAGGGCGGGGAGAAGGGCAGAGAGTGGCGGCGTCATTATGTAGAAAGGTGTAGCAGAGGAATAGGGAACATGTGTAGAAAGGGATATGAAAGAAAAACCAAGGCAGAGAGATAAAGGGAGGATAGATTAATTTCTTTAGACTGAATCCCTGAAAGAATGAGACAAAAACACAAGGCGAGAGCACAGACATAAAAACATAGGCAGGAAAAGAAGAAAAGAGATATGAAAAGAAAAGGAGAAGGTCAGGGTGCGTGTTTGCATCTTGAGAAACAGAAGGAAAAGGAGAGATCTTACGGTAAAGATGTCTGCCTCTGGCAGGGACACTGGGTAAGACCTCACTGAACCAAGTTTGTCAGACACATCTATCTGTGTGACTACAAGATAAAGTACATTTCTTTACCCTCCTTTGAAAACAATCCTTTCCAGTATTTAGAATGCCTCCTGAATACTGAAATCCTAGGCTGCACACACTGCTGAAGGCTCCAGCTGCAGTGCTTCATCTCAGCAGCTACAGTAAAACTTTAAAGGTGGTCCTGTCAACATATTCTTTGGATTTATTGTCTCTGAATTCATATCAAAATGTTTTTCTCCCACTGTTTCTCAGCTACAGAATGAAACCCAAATGCCTTGTCTATTTTTCTAATAAGGCTGTTGTTGTTCTTTGAGTTTGAACCAAACATCACAGCACAAAACCCCTCTTAAAACTTCAACACGAGGAAAATCCCTGCTGGTTTAGTCAATAGAGAATGCATGAGTAAAATCTTTTGTGAGGAGTGTTTTCCTCGTAAAGCAAAGAGGCCAAAGAGGATGTCTATGAACTGTTTTCATCACTACCGTCACAGGTAGGTTAAAGCTCAGGGGCAGTTACAGAAAACAGGGTTTTCCCTGCCTATCTAACTTAAAGGTGGGCCTCCTGTGTATTTTTGGCTGCCGCCTTTGTTGAAAATTCAGACAAAAACATAGGGAATTTTTTTATGCTCAACAACTACTTTGGCAAAATTATATCAAGCATGCACATGTTATGCACTGCACTCTAGTGCATTCACAATTTTTCCAAGATCAAAGTAATCACAAGGCAAATTAATGTGTGTTTGTAATGAAAGCTAGGTTAGCTTAAGTTACAAAAGTACACAGGACTGGATATTGAACCTCAGTTGCCACTTTTTGTGCACCAATACTTGACAGATCATTTAGAAAAAACGTATGCACGTCAGTGCGGGAATTTCCTTTGATTAACAGATCAAAAACTGTTAACTGACAAAAAAAAAACTGTATTACTCCAGGTATTTGTCTGTTCATTCAGTCCATTAAAAGTGTGTGACAGTGATCCCACAATAATAAGGTCTTGAATCATCACTGTACAAGTAGTCTCCTTTTGTCCTGTCTCCGCATGATCAGATGCAAAGTGCTGCATAAACATCTGTCAGTTCACTTATGGACCATCAATAAATTTGCATTTGAATGACACAAAATCACTGTTATTGTTAGTACCTTCGTGCTGACTTGTCCATATTAGTGAAAATGATGATTAAAAAATTAAACTAAATCTGTCTCTAACACACCTATTTTGATTCCTAATGTGTAATAAATTTAAACCCCTGAAAAAAGTGCCCATGCAGCACTAAAGGTCCTTTAATGTGACAGAATCTGTTCCAGCAACAAGTATTGTGTATTAGACTACATGCTACTCATGCTGCATGTCTAAATCATCAAAATATTGTGCATCTGTATCCTCATGTTCAGAGTGTATCTAAAAATATGGAACATGCAGTGAAGTCCTTATTAAAACACAATCTCATTTGCATGCCTATGTGTTTGTGAAGGCTTACATTTCATAAACAGCATGCTCTCATTAACAGTGAGGGCAAGCTTTCTAATCTTGCCCAAAGTTTACTTTTAATTAAGATTTCTCAATTGCTTCGGCTCTCTGAGAGACTTTGCTGCCGAAATCCATCTGTGTTCACGTGTTTGTTTTTTATCAAACTCTGCACCTGTGCTGGATTTGTACGTGTGTATATGAGTGTTACGTTGCACTAGTTGCATTAGTTTATGGATGTGTGTATGTGCTCACAGGCACTGGTACATTTCTGTGTCTTTGTGCCGCATTGGGAGAAATCCCATCTGGTGGGTCATTTCAAGGTGCTTTACCATTCTGATGACATTTTAAACACTGTGTTTCGAATGGTGTGTGGTAGAGTGTATATTAAGTTTGCATGAAGTGCGGTATTTGAAAGAGCTGCAGAAAAAGATAGTGAAACGGAAAGAAAATGCATGTGCATACATGAAAGTGGAGATGGAAATGTGTGTGTGTCTGTCTTACAGTCAAACATACATGCATTTTTCTGTATGCATGTATCTTCTTTTACGGTTCACATAATTTTAAATCATAATGATGATATGATGTGCATTTTCTGCAGATCCAAATGAGAAGCTGCTTATAGATGAAAAATATCAGCTGTAATGTGAACAAACTCAAATATTGAATCTATTTTGTTGAATGCTTTTCCTGAAGAATGACTTTCCAGTCTTAACGGTCAAGCCAACATAGAAAGGAAGAAGTGGATATTTCATCTACCATTGACCATTATGGACAGGTACAGCAGAAAAACAGAATTAGGATTTGGATTTAGAATTAGAATTTCAAATTAGAATTTTGAACTAGAATTTTGGACTTAATGTAACCAATATCAGTTTAAGTGTACACTATAATTTGAGTATTTTCAGGGCTTTACCTCGCTATAAGATAGCCTGGACAAATGAATACACTCCATCTACTGATGATCATGTAATATCTTCTTTAGTATGATGGGATGAAGGCCAAAATGCACTAAAGGTTTCATTTGATGTGCATGCGCGTTAAATGAAGCTTCTATGGTGCACCACAGGCTTCAGATTTAAAATTCCAACACCACAGAACCAGCAGTAAGATTATCAGGATTATTGTTGTTCATAATAGTTTATTTCTTTAATAAAATACTGACCTCTACAGGGAAAAATCCTCACCTTTTTTCAGGCCTGGCTAAACATGTGTGATATTCACGTTTTTGTATTAAGGCAGAAGGATCATTTACGTAAGTTTCACTCTGACAATTTACATCAGTGAGGACGTTTTAGACTACAGCAGACACCGACACACACCGGCGAAGATGAAAAGGGAGAGACGACTTCCAGACACATCATCATGGTTTATAACAATGCAGCGCAGTGACAGATGTTTCATGACGGAGACAAACGTCTGTCTGTTTGTTACTGAGACAGATATTTTAGTCTGCAGTGTAGAAACTACAGAAATGTACAGTAACATTGGGATTCATGATCAAAAAAGCTTTTATATCAGTCAGTACCACATGCTCCCCCTCCTCCCTTCCTCTTCTCTGCTGCCTTCTATCTAAAAGTATCGGACTCTTCGGACTTGGAGTAAAAAGTCACGCATCACAGAACATTATGATTCATGATCAGTAAAAATTTTTATATCAAGTCAGCAAATCTGTTCACATTCACAAGGCTTTCTCCCTCTTCTTCCCTCCCTCTCTGCTTTTTTTCTTTTACCTGTTTTCAGGTGGAGCTGTAACTCCATCATCACTCGGTTCTCACATCCATGCCTTTTTTATTCCATTTAACTCTCCCCCAAACAAACTGCAGCTGCAGAAAACAAAGCTCTGGTCCTCATTTGACGCTCCAAAATCGAAACAAGTTCAGATGGGAGCGTCACGGCAGTTTGACGCTCATCAAGATGCTTTAAGTGCGTGTTCTGCCATTTAGAACAATGGGTGTACTTCAAAACACAAGCATCAGACGCCTTTAGTGTGTTTCGGTCTTCAGTCAACAGATACAAACACACTGTTGTTCTTCTGCTGCATTATGAAATTTGGCATTTTCTTGAGCAATGCCATTGTTATATTTGCAAATCATGCTCTGGCACCTTCATTATATGCCACCTAGTTACCCTTCTAGGCATGTTTACTGCTACCAGTATTCAATTCAGTTCAAACATGTTTGAGAATTGTGGTATGAAAACAAATCAACCAGTCTGGACAAAATTTAAGATACATCTTAGAATTTATGAAGATATTCCTCGATATAGCAATAACAAAATCCAATGGCAGATTTTCTCTCACAACATTGGTATTATACTTATTCAATGCCTAACTCCAGTGAGCATGTGCGATGTTTCAGTTAGGGCTTGTATTTATGTCTGATGCTTGTTAGTGCATGGATGTACGAGCCTGATGATACTGAAATTATAAGGAACAGGGCTGGAACTGTGTTCTGGACTACCAGCGGCTTATTTGCATATCAAGCTGAATGGAAACCTTACAGAGGAAAACCTCCTCATCCTTTCTGTCATCAGCAGGCTGACAGCCATTGTTCATGGTCCACAGAAGTTTCTCTCGCTCTTTATCACATGCATGACACACACACACACACTCTCTCCCTCACACACATACTCATACACACATACATATATGTATTTATCTGCACACGCACACATAAAAAGAAACCAACACACAGTGAAACACAAACAAAAGCACAATGAAACAAATGTGCACGCACACATGCACGCCCACTAATACAAAACACAAGCATATAAAAGAAAAGATACATTCTTACCCGCCCACCCACCCACACACGCTATGCGGGCAGGAGAGTTGGTTGTTGGATGACAGCTATTCAAATTTGTTGTTCATTATGATCCACGCTAAGCTGAAAACATCATGACGAAGCAGGTTTTAACACACACAATCACGCACACACTCACACATAGTGTGCCAGAAGCCATAACTCAGATTGTGTTGCTGCAGAATGAAGGCTTTTTAATATTAAGCTGTCAGATGGAAGGGGACTGAGTCACAAAGAAATGACTAAGGAGGTTTTCTGCACACTAGCACGTAACACACACACACACTGAGACACACACATGGAGGGTAGTAGTTTTGTCAGTCACAGATGGAGACCTATTGTCTCACTGACCTTCATAAGCATAATCAGCTATAGAGGCTTTGCTTTTAACTTGTTGGAATAAAGTTCTGCGGTGCTTTAAAAGTCCTCAAAATGCACACTTGGAAGGAATTCCATCTGCTAACAATAGCTCTTGACCCCCATTTTACTTCTTAAGAAACATAATAGATGGCAACCAACGAGAAGCATAATGGGAAATGACTGCTTTAAGACAAAGCATAAAGCCTGAGGCATATGTTGGTCATTTAAAGTGCGGCTGCCCAAGTTTTGAGCTCCACATTGAATTTCAAAGCCCCTGGAGAGATGTTTCAGTGTGTGAGAGTTTAGATTCAGTTTTTGTTTACTTCATCAGGGACAATGTAAGGCTGTGCTCTAAGTACAAATCACAATCAAAATTAACATTATCATACACATTATTCCTTCAATATTAGAAAGTCATAATAACAAATATTAGCATAAAGTCTATAACAGCTGAATCAGTGTCAGCTGTTACCAACCAACGGACTTCATCAAGTTTGGGGACACACCTACAGCAGAGGAGTTTATTCAGACTGGATATTGCCACAACTTTAAGTAGCACTGTAATAAATTATTATCTGCATATAAAATCCAATCACAAAATAAGAGTTATTTGTCTTCTGGTGTCAAGCACTAGGAGACAGAAACTGCCCATATTGCAGAACTCCATCATATAAATGCAGTCAATTAAAACACAATTTAGAGTCATATACATATGCCACCAGGCAGGCAGCAGAAGGCCAGTTTCACTCCACCAAGGGAAACACTAATTGCACAGAACAGAGCAATAAGAACAGGGATTTTCTTTTTTCACTATTGTCAATTAAATTAACAGAGAAATCGTTGTTAAAAAAGGTAAATAAGGAAAATCAGATTGGTAGGATGCCGTGCATATGGGATTTGTAGTTTTTGCTGGAAACTCTGTTGAGAGAGTCCTCAGTGTTTTTACTCATAAATATTGTTATTCTTTGATGTATGTCTTATATTTGTGATCTGTGATGACTGTGATGTTAATGTATGTTCTTAAATGTGTTGAGTTATGTGGACTGTAAGGTTTATAATATACTGTATGTTCTCTGTTTTAGATGTTTGTTGTCAAATGTGGACCCCTAGAAGACTAGATTTGTTTTATAAACCATCAAAGATCATTAGGCTGTCATAAATTCATATATACAGTATAATTTGTGATTTAAAGACCCCATGTGTAAGTGTTACGGGGACTTATTGGCAGAATATGGCATGAATGCCTATTCATATAGTATGTCTTCATTAGTTATAAGAATGAGGTGCTTATATCTACAGAGGGTGCGCATCCTCTTTCACTGGGGCCACGATGTTGCCCTACTGTTTCTACAGTAGACCAGAACATCAAACCACACGCTGGCTCTAGATACAGCCTTTTGAGAATTTTGTGGCCACTGTCATTTCTCCTGTGTGCTTTGAAGAGGAGGGTGATGTGAGGTGTTTGAAATCTGCAGGGACACTGCTAGGTCCACTAAATCCTTTAAACCTACACAAGCCATATAAGTTAGGGAAAGTAGCTGTCCTTAAAGATGTCGTCTAAAGCCAGAAGCAACAGATTTAATTTTACCAGCCATTTAAACTGAGCACATTGTGTTTGATTTAAAACATTCAGTCGTCTTCTTAAAGCCATTCAGTCTTTTTCATAACTTCCCTTCACAGTGCATGTGTCTGTTTAACTTGAGCTCTTTCACAAATGAAGGTATCAGAGTTTTACAAATCCTTTTAATGACTGCCAAGGAAAGTTTTATCTCCTAAACATAGTCTTCATATCACTAATGTAAATACACTGCAACAACTCTGTAATAGAAGGAAAAGCAAGGAGAGAAAATTCAATATTAAGCTCAGACAGAAACTTCTAACACATTCTGGCTTTAAAAAATGTTTGAAGATTTTAAAAGTCCAGCTTACCAATAAAAAGTTATAAAATATCTCAGAATAACACAGTATATATGTGAATATATAAATATTAACATTCAAATTGAATACTTCCATAAAAATATGACCTGTGCAAACACAAGAACACAATAAGTGTGTGTTGTATTGCCCTTTTCACCCGCTGACACCAACTTTGCTTCCATGTTCTAGAGCATCACCACACAGGCTCCATGTGTGACAAAATAAGACAGTCGTGCTGCATGAATTTATGAATGTATTTCCTCAAAATACACCCCTACACACCCCCTTCTGAATAAAACACGAGTAATGGTATAATAAGTAGATCATGAATATTATTTAGTGGCAGACATGCAAACTGGTCAGAGGTAAAAAAGGTGAGAAGAATGTGTGAGCAGATAAAACCACAGACCTGGTATGTCTGCAGGTATGTTCCTGCAGAGATTAGAAAAAAAAACAAACTACTAAATGCTTTTTTTTTGTGACTTTTAGGATTACTCTAGTGCTGGTCACAAGCTAACAGAATTAAAAGATTGAGCAAAATTAATTATTAGGGCTGCAACTAATGATTATTTTCATAGTTGAATAATTGGTTGATTATTTTCTCAATTAATCGATTGTGAGTTGTTGGACAATAAAATGTCAGAAAATAGTGAAAAACGATCAATGTTTCCCGAAACCCAAGACAACATCCTCAAATGTCTTGTTTTGTCCACAACCCAAAGACATTCACTTTACTTATAGGCGACTAAAGAAACTAGAAATAGTTGGCGATTAATTTATTAATTGATTAATAATCTATTACTCGATTAATCGTTGCAGCTGTATGAAGTATTAATAAATAGTAAATGTTAACATTCTGTAAAGCATGTGTGTGTGCTTATCCAAAAGCAGAAGAAAAGAAAAGACTAAATAATAGCACTTTATTATTATAGCAAAATTCGTACTGCAATTGTTGTTTAAAATGTAGTCTTCCCTGTTCTTCCCTGTAGTATAATTAATAAGAATGCATTAGAATAAACTCAAGATAAAAGTTGTATGATTGCTGAGCTAGCTAAGATTAGTGTCACTGCCACAAAAGTAAAACTGACCCATATACAATATCACTCAAATAATTATTAAAAACAAATCTTAACACTATCATTAGTTAGTGATTGCAAGCTAGAAAAAGAGCCAGCTGCCTTGTCAGCTTATCTGCTGTGTCGTTTGCTATCTTATCCAACATGTTGAATGGAGCAAAAAACTCAAAAAATTTTTGTCCTGTTTTCTTCCGTTTTTGGTAAGAGCTAGCTCGTGCATGCATTACATATGGCAAACATTTTGTGTATTTATTGTCTGCTGCAAGAAATTGTATGTATTGTTTTATTTTGTTTTACATTTTATCCTGTTTCATTCTGAATTCTAATAACTATCTGTATAATATGTTGTATTTTGTATACTGCATGTAGGAACCACAAATTTAATTTTGTTGTACAATGTTGTGTTATATAATGATAATAAATGACCTTGATTCCTTTAAGAGGACGATTGCAACTTGCTATGTTACAGCCAGGTCACTGCCACTGTTCTCTGTAAATGAGCTGGTAGTTAACAATGTTTGCTGCTAACAATTCATTTTCCCTCCAATTTGATCTCTTACCTCAGGCCACCTGTGCCAAATTCGTTTTGGCTTTTTCCACAGTGTGTGTCACAGACCAGTGGTCTGAGCGGGTGCTGTACTGTGACTAGTGAATTGATTGGCTGTAGGTGCTTGCTGCCTTTTGTTGACAGTTGATGCAAACGCATCCAAATGCACATCCGCAGCATCAGATGTTCGCGCTCCACTCTTGTTTATGAAAGTCGCTCTGAGTAGGCAGGCTCTCGACACCCCTCAGGCGACCTCAACAGTTTTGCTATTTTGCCAACTGTGCGTACTTGTAGTTGGCAACTGCCTCTAACACACGCAGGTTAAATAGTATGGATCCATGTTTTTGAGCCAAATCATGATCAGGGCCTACAAAACCTACATGGGACCCCCTACCTCTCCCATCATCCAACCACACCTGCTGCCTTTCCCTAAAATCCAACCTCAGCATGACGGCTCAATTTCTATTCATGTCAAGCGATAAAAACATAAAACGTGAATACTATCATACCTATGTAGTTGTTGTTTCATAAACACTCAATTTATTAGGCAGTTTAATGTGTTGTATTATAAGTAACAGTGGGATTTGGTGGGTTAAATATACTTACTGGAGCTTTGAATGAGCTGCTCATTATACTTTAATCTGTATGTATATGTGTATTTGCCCTAAAGCTATAAAGGGGTCAGTAATTGCAGAAGGTAATAGAGGATCTTTGGTGTGTGCTTATTGCACCTGTGGACACTAAGGTCTGGTCCTCCTGAAAAAATAAAGCATTTAAGTGTAGGTGTGTGCTGAGGAAAGGAATAATGACCTTGGCTTCAGGAGTTTTGCCACAGTTGTCTCTTATGGTAACTAAACACGGATGATAACACAGTGAAAATAATTCAGGTCATTAACATCCCAACTACAGCGCTTAGTGACTTCAATATACAATATCAGTGTGTGTATGAGGCTCTCTAAGCTGAATATATCTCCGCTCTGCAAGATTTAATGCCAAACACTGCTAAACATTATAATCAGTGTAAATAAATCCAGAGTGTAGAGCATATCCCAACCTCTGAATGACTGTAGGCATTAATGTGGTTTACATTCACACATAAGCACAGTTTGAGCTGAAGGTTGCTGTGCAGGAGCTGAGCATGTCAGTGGTTTCCAGTGGGTAACTCCTCTCCTGCTTTCACGGCTGTGGAGACTCAATGGTATCCCTTTATGTCAGATTAATGTTACAGTGGTTATTTGCTGC
The DNA here is from genome assembly GCA_034769285.1 of Lutjanus argentimaculatus. NCBI lineage: Eukaryota > Metazoa > Chordata > Actinopteri > Lutjaniformes > Lutjanidae > Lutjanus > Lutjanus argentimaculatus. The sequence continues at coordinate 21,200,673 of JAWZSL010000009.1, read as the reverse complement.
GGGCGGCCCACTGCCACTCATTTTCTGCAGGGTAGAGCAAGGGCAATGGAAAAGCACAACAGCAAAGAAAATGAGCAGGGAAAAGTAGAGGTTAGGGCTACTTAATGCAAATAAATTGGCAGGGGTCTTAAAGTGTTACTGCAGGCAACACCAATCAAAATCAGAGCCCCAACAAGAGCTTGCTGTGGGTTTATGTGGCCGGGCATGACCAATCAAGAGTGCAGAGAACTCACCCTTATTTTGCATAATCATTGGTATCAGCAGCCCGGTTTGAGCCTCTACAGTAAAGGATATAGTCTGAGGCTGCCATTCCTTCTGCTACAAACATCTAAGCCTGCAAGAAAGTGCAACATATTGCAGGACTTTGCAATGTGTTTTGGAACTAAATAAGAACCATATATAATATGAGATACACAATTATGCTCACTATTACTGACCTTGTTCTCCTTGTCATTTTATCTTCATCCCTTCTTAAACACCAGACTACAGCAGTAATGGACTGTAGTTCCATCTCTGCATATACAACTAACAACATTAAAAAGAGCCTGAGGGTATGTGCAGAATAACTCAAACGGTGTTTTTACACTTTCCCTGTTCCAGCCTCTTAAGAGAACTAAACATTGCTTTGTGATTAGGGTTGGGCATCGAGAACAGATTTCAAATAAGAACTGATTTCAAAGGAATGATTAACAAATTATAATTTCGATTCTATGTTAGCTGCTGAAGCTGCGATGCCTGTGTTTTTTCGTAAGGGGTCTTGCTTGCTTTCTCGTGTCACGGCTGATAAAAGGAGCAGGAGTCGCTGGATAAAACACATCAGGTGAGGTAACGTTAAAAGGAACAGTGATGTTGGTGTTGGTTCTGTGAGACAACAGATTTTTCAGAGTTCACTGAGTGGTTTCACACAAAACTAAACTATAACAGACCTACAACAAATTTCTTGCACAATCTTGTCTTGAAAAATAATCTTCTACATAGACAAACACCATATGTGTAAATCGTGACACAATTCAAATGGGAAAAAAAATTGTGTCTCTTGCTGTTCACGACCGTTCAATTAAGTAAGAGCCTATGAGGCACCTTGCCTCTCTGTTGTGTCTTGATTGAGTCTTGTAACAATCTCAACCTCAATTTAGCCGCTATGCTAGAAACCCCTTTACAAAGATAGGATACTATTTATCATTACAGTAAAGTCAAAACCACAAAAAAGACCACCTTCATTATCGAGCTAACATTAGCCAAGCTCAGTGTTTCTGCTGGTAACATTTATCAGTGGTAATTAGCATTTCCCACAACTCTGCTGCAAAGAATGCAGGAGAAAACTCAAAGAATCGGAATTGAGCGTTATTAAGAAGCAGAATCCAAATCTAGTATTGTTAAAATCCAAACAATACCCAACCGTATGTATGATCAAAACAAACAAAGTCAGATCTCTCTGAAACAAATCGACACACAGTTTGTGGTTCATTTCAAAGTCCGAATTGAAATTGAATAATGTCAACTATAACACAACATCAAGAAAGCTTCCACACATGGTCGCTGTACTATTTGGTTGGAGAAAGGAACAGATGCTTGACATTTAGAATAAGAACAATTTGAACAAACAAAATTGGAGATTTCTGGTGAAAACGTACAAGATTGCAGAAGAGTAGCAAATCAGGAGGCCTAAAATGAACAAAGAGTGAAGGATAAGGGTTTTAAAAAGCTGTAAATTCTTATTGGTATGCTATAATGGCATATAACTGCTAAAAAGTAGATGGAAAATGGAAGAGTTGGCCCCCTCCAAGTAAAAAAAGTAATTATGAAAGAGGCTGCTAGAGTACCAGAATATGGATTTTGAGACACTTCAAGTATTGAATGAAATAATTGTTTGTTTAAAGGACTGAGGCTTGAATTTCTAAGAAATTATAATGATACACTTTCCCAGAGCCATCAGTTGCCAAGCCACCAAGCAGGCAGACTAGGAGAGAGGCTAAGAAAGGTCTTACCACTGTTCTCTTAATTATGACTGTGCACTCTCATTTAATGCTGCCTTGTCTGAACTATGATTTCCAATTTGAAAACACATTCGAACACAAGAAATTTTCCATAGTGTAGCGGAGAGCAGCTCACTCTCCACCTCCAGGTTGACATTACTGGACAAGACCTGAAGAGAGCTCTAAACCATACCAGTGGTGGAGCCAGAAACAGAAACCCTGAAACTCTCCTGCTCTCAGACAGATGTCATGAGAAAACTGCTGCCATGGTGAGAACAAGAAGAGGAGGAGCAACATCAATGAGCGAATCACAGGTAATCATCTCAGTTGTTTCAATTGTCTCATTTGAAAGAAGGTGGATGCCTTTTTATGGGACAGCGGTATCAATCTTCTTATTTAACTTTCAGCAGCAATTAATTACATTTCCCAAACTGTCAAACTATTACTTCAATAAAACAACTTGTACTCTATAATCATTGAAATATCTCAGAGAGTGAAAAAGAATTCAGTTGTTCTGGGACTCAGGAAGACCGCTTCTTTATCTAGGTTACAGTAATACTGTAATACTTCTGTAACACATACTAAACTTTTTGTTACTTGACAAATCTGTGGTCACCCTGTCCTGTCACAGCTAGGCAGTGCCACACCTACGTTAAACCCTGGTCAAGAGCACAACTGCAAATTCAACTTGGATAGCATAAATTTAACCCATGTAGTCAAACATTAAACAAATCTGCACTGCTTTTGTCTAAAAAAACAGGATTCATAGAGGTCTAAACAGAGACTGGGTGAATAGTAAATAGTACGAGGTTGGGGGAAAAGTGCATGGCAAACACCTTCTGGTCAGTTAGTTGATTGGTTGGTTTTTATGCTCTTGTTCAATCAAATCCTCATTGGTCAGACTCACTTTAGACTTTAGACTAATTAATAAGGAGAAAACGCACTCCTTAATCCATTATTTTCAGTGAAGGGACATATAAGAGAAGATAAAACGTTTAAAGAGACTAACTTAAAAGGTTGGAAAGTCAAAAACAAGAATTATGTACAAATAAAAATACTATACAAAGAATATAAGGTACAAATAAGATAGTAATATACAGTACAAGTCTAAGAATAAGTACAGAACAAATAATTATGCTACACTCTGCTACACATTATTAAAGATTATATGCAGAACGGATTTTATGTATTTTATTTTTGAGTTGTAGCCTTTTTTTTTTTTACTCAACATTTACATTTACTCTGCTCCAAACTTATTGACAACATGTCAGAAAACCAGCAGAAAACGATTCATTGGTCCCCAGTCACAGAGGACAGAAAAGCTTAGTGGACAAAAAGTGTATTTTTGACAACATGTGTGTGGATTTTACTCCACCATACTGCTTTCTCAACAAGGGCCCATAACGGATCAAGCTCAGTGATAGATCTATACCAGCTGTCTGTGACCTGACTTCAAACTTGAAAGCTGTAAGTTGTGTTTTGTTTTGTAGGTTAGCCTGTTTTGCAGAGGGTATGGCGTTGGCGGACTAATGTCCAGCAGTCCAGAGAAACTGTGCGAATGTTAAGCCTCATCTGAAGCCAGCCAAATAACAAGAGTAGTAGGTCAGATGCCAAAAACTATTTTTTCATGTTGCTTTTCTGTCGAAGTTCACTGCAGTGCAAGCTTCGTTAGCTTTGGTGTTGTAAAGAAGCTGGATGGTTCAGGCAGACTTGCCCTAAAGGTAACTATATAGATACGTGTAAAAAAGAAATGGTCAAACTGCAGGAATTAATGCGCTTGGCAAAGCTGTGTGACTCTGATGAGCACCCATCTCGGTTTGAAGCTAGAGTGCACTCAGTGTACTGTGGCAAATTTAGTGAATCTAGAGATAACATGCAAGTTTTTTCCCCACTGACCAATTGATTGGTTGAAGAGTAGGTAGCATTTCAGTAAGCCAAGATTTTCTTTAGTTACATCCCTAGGAAAGTAGAAACAAGAAGAAACAAAAGTATTTTTTTGCCAATGTACTGGCAAGTAATGACGCATCCTAGAGAAAGAAACTGAATCCCTCCCAGCCCGCCTTCTGTACAAACTCTACTGCAAAACAGCTCACCTATGCTGTCCTCTGTAATCTGATATCAAATAATTGGAACACGAAAAGAGGGAATCAGGGAACAAGAACATCTCGTACAAAAAGCAAAGGCAAAGCTACTATTTTAGAAAATGACTACATTATAGCCGAGTTTGTATGTAGCTGGGTGTGTACTGTATGTGTGTGCATGTGCACACAAGCTCCTGCTAAGAGCTCCTACACACTTTCCGTAATCCTCCATTTCCTGCTGTGTGTCAGCATCCTCAAACATCAAATGAATGAGACACCTGCCATGTCTCTCCACTCCCTGTCATATGTCATCTCGCCACAATCGTTTTTCATCCTGCTCTCAGTTCTTTCCCAAAATCCATCTTTTCCCTCTTTGCATTTCTTTTTTTTTTCCCTGACTCAGTCACTCCCTCCCTGTCGACCTCTCCCTTTGTCTCTCTAATGCTCCCGCTTCACATTTCACCTCACCAACAATGATTGATTGAGGAGAAATGTGAAGTGTGCAATGTGAAATGTGCACGTGTATGAACAAAATTAAGCAGAGCGCTGTCTTTGGTCACATGACCACCACTTTCCTTTCGAGCCTTTATGGTTTGAATATCAGAGGCAGCTTGCAAGTTAGCAAGTAACTTAAAGACCCCTCCTCCCTCATTCATTTTTTTAAAGGGGCAGGCTGAAGGTAACTCAGTATCACCATATGTATATACACTGTATATTACAGTGACTATACATACAATAATGATTCATTTACCTCAACTGCAGACAAAACCAGCCATTTATTTGATACCGACTCCCCCTTTTTGGCCAGTCCATAACTTGTGTTTTTGTTTGCCCATTTCACGTTAATTAGAGTTAAAATTAATTCTGAGTGTTTGCCAAACAAGCAAGTGTCTGTTGATGAGTCGTAATAAATCATTAATAATCTTTTAAAAGAAGTAAATGTTTATATCAGTTAAATTGAGCGATATGTTAATGGATATGTGTTCCATTAAGGAATTAATCTCTATCATTAGCTAAATTTATATTCCCTTATTTCCTTAGCCCCTTTAACTTTCCTCATGTGCTGAATGCAAACATTATAGACACCTCCTTAGAAAACATGCTATGACCATATATTCTATAGTAGATCCAGTATTAGGATGTAATCATGCATGTCTTCATGTGTGTATTTCTGTCTTCCCCTGGGTCGATGACACAAATGTAATGACATCGTGGAGACAGCCCCGTCTACTTATCACATATAAGTGAAAAGGTAGAGTGTGTAATGGAGTGTGTGCATGTGACATATTAACATGAATTTTAAAGATCTTTCATGGGAAATGATATCATTAAGGAATATTGCCCTGGGCTACTGTCAAAATCCCACAACCCATCTTAAAGTACACACATATGCATGAATGCAAGTTCAGTCATGTGTGGACACACAACACTGCACAACAACACAATGACAGTATTTACTGACAGTCTCTTGAGGGGATTTTAAAACCGATGATTGAAAATTAATGTAACATACAGAAGGTGATAAGTAGCTCAGCTGTCACAGTATCCAATAATACAAGGGAGGAGATAGCAGGCACGTGAGGGAGAGAGAGAGAGAGAGAGAGGATTAGAATCAGAGTACTGGAAGGTAGAGGGGAGGAACAAAGTGAAAAAGAACAGTGTGAATGACTATAGCTTGCTATGTGAGTGAGAGCATGCCAGATTCGTGCCACTTCAGAACTCTATCCGTCTCTCCAGCCAGCACTCTCATTACCACGTTACATTAACAACACTATACAGAACATACACAGCCCTCCTGCATGGCTATTAGTACATAGCAGATGCTTCATTATAACATTGTACACTCCCCTCCCACATTGTTACCTTTACTACACTGCAGTCACTTCATTATTTAGTAGTACACTCCCCTCCTTTAGTATCATTACCGCAGTGCAGTCCTTTTATTAGACAGCAGTCTCAACAAAGACTCTCTTGAGCCGTGGCCATCCAGCAGCTTCCTCCACTGCCTCGGTGGCGTTGCAGATTGCCCTTCCTCCTGTCTTTTTTCCTCCCTGACCGCCCAACAGGCTGGAAGCTCTAAAGAGTTTGCTATGCAAAGCATGTATATTCAGGCTTTACTGCAGGCTGTGGGTGATAAGCCTAAAATCAATATCACAACATTTTTATAGATTTAACTTTGCAATGATATATAAAGTAATGATAAGTCCAAATTTATTATTTTTAAATACAATCGTAGCCCCGAGGCAGCTACAGTTCAAGTTTGCCTCAAAATCTGCTTAAAGAATCAATCTTTTAAGTATGCTAAATCATTAAGGCATTAAGGCTCATCTGTTGCATACTTTTTAAGATACAGAAGCAATATGAAAAGAGGAAGAAAATTAAACTTAAGTAGGTAACTTTTTATTTGAAGGGGTGCGCATATGACTTTCATTACAATGTCATAGCCATGTCATGACACCTGTCATGAACATGAAGAAGTCCACGAAGGAGTCCTTGAAGCTGATATTGTTTGAGATGTTTTTGTCATGACAACTTGACATTAACCAAAACAAAAATGTCTTTGTTATGACAACTTGACAAGTCCAGAGTTTACTTGAGGTCAAGGAAAGTATTAATGACACACTTAAAATGACAGCCAGTGTGAAAAGCAACCACATATGACAGTTTAATGTGATGTTAAAACATAAAGCTAAAGAGTTTCTTTAACTTTGATAATATGAAGTTGTCATGATTAAGACATCGACAGGTTATGTTGTCAAATTGTCATAACAAAGACATTATTCAACTTTGCATTAAAAATGACATAATTGAATGACACTTAATGACAACAGTCAAAAACACTCAAAAAGACTCATTTATGTTCATGACAGGTGTCATGACGTGGTTATGACAGCACAATAATTTAGTAGTGTATTGTGTATTGTGTATAAGGTGTTGACAGCCCAGGAAAGCATCAGGAGAATTATCACCTCTCACTTATTTTCCTTTCAAAGAGAATGCCATTATTTGCAAATTACCCACAGAAGTTTCTGAGCAGATTGCTTCTGCTGTGACCTTCAGGAGCTGACTGTGCTGCCAGCAGTATCTCTTTTGTCCAAGTACCATGGGGCACCAACCCATGTGCTCCAAGTTTCCAGCATAGTTCACACTATGGTGTCTCTGCCAGGGCCTCTTATCTTAAAGGGTCAATTAAACAAAATGACAAAAGCTAATTTTACCAACTGGTGTCTACACGTGTACTTTCTCGAGGTCTGGAGACATTGGCCGCTAAAATTCTGCCGCTAAATGTGATGTGTGACATTTTCCCCATTTTCTCCGTTTCTGCGTTAGGTATGGTTCCAATGTAAAATTCTAAAATAGAGATAATGTGACTCATAATTTTTATGTTTAAATGAATAACAACAAGGTAAATCTCACTGTAATTTGTTGCAGTATGAAATCATAAATACTAAAGAACATGTGAATGTAATATGTGCTGTTGAACCCTTTAGACTTTGGCTTTACCGTCTGATTAATACTACGTTTACAAGCACACTAATTTTCCACCATTATTCAGAAGATGACAATATTCTGAATTTGATCGTGTAAACAGCATATTCTGTTTGAATCTAAATTAGGCCTTATTCTGAATATAGCATTTTCCCATTAGGAAATGTGGGATATGCTGGTATTATTCAGGTTTTAGGAGCATTCTTATGATGTGTATACAGCACATTTGGAATATGCATCTCAGATGGTGTTTTTACTGCAGTTGCAACACACATCCTCTTGCCTGTTTAAGGTCAGCTCTGTGCATTGTAACCAGACCAACTACCCAACAGTTTGCAAGGCTGGGGTAGATGTATGTGCACAAAAGAAAAGCTCAGATTAGTCAGAAGGAGAAACACACCTACTTTTAAATGTTATTAAAGACATAAATATCAACAGTTTTTTTTTCTTTTTTTTGATAAGCGCAAATATGGCAACTTTTCAAGAAGGTGGTTGAACAAATCAAAGAGGGAGGCCATCTTCACACACTCAGCAAAGAACTTTGGGAAAATATTTTTGGATGCAAAGAAGCAAAATGGCTCAAGCAGCTCAAGATGCATGTAAAGGGGAATATTATGTTAATATTCATTTTCATTTTCCATGTAAATAAGGGCAAAGACCAGAATATTTTGTTCTTGTACACACAGTCAGTGTGAGGACATTAATTTTGGATACCTCAACATGTTACCACATAAAGCATCAATATCAAGCTACTTTTTGTCACACTTAGTTTGGTCATTTTGCTTACCCTGACTGTGTGATACTATAATCTGAAACATTTCAGATTTGCCTATCTTGACATTAAAAATGAAAATTTTAAGTTGTCAATGAGTGCCTTATTGAAATTCTTTACAACTCCAGTGCATAAAGATAGATTGTTTTTGCTGGCGTGTCTCAAAACCTCACAGCTGTGCCATTTTATTCCAAAGCCAACCCTTTCACGCTGTTCCAGAGAAAATATAAATGACAGAGACTTTGACAAAGATTCAACAAGAAAAAAAATGTATGTCTCAGTGCAAGCTCAACTTTGTAAGCACACATGTGTACTGCATCTGATCTAATTTCACAACAAAATTAATAATTGATCAGCTAACATAAAAAAATTAACACAATATAATTAACTTGGGCCACGGGTATTTCAGCTCATCCTGCACACTCCCCTGGAGTACAACCACCAGAAAAAAAGAAAGTTTGTTCAATAACTGAATACTCATACTAAATGTACGCTCTGGATCAAAACAGTATGAATCATTACGCAATTTTATTCTTTAAAGCAAAAGTTAAAACAAGCTCTGGATGCAAGCAAAAAGTCTCCTTTGGGCCTGCAAGGCTTTAATGGCTGACAGCCCAAAAGTCTTTCTTTATGGAAAGATCATATATTTTTCATCACAGTCAGGCTTTGAACCCAAGTGTGGGGGATCAGTTCAATGGACTTCTAAAGAGTCTTAGTGTCACCCGAGAGAGATGCACAGAGCTGATTTGGGCCCCTGAGAAAGTTGCATTGAAAATCCTGTACAAACGCAGAGTTAACCAGTAAAAAAAAAAAAAAAAAAAAAGCAAAAATCAATGAAAGATGATGTTACAAGATGCAGCACTAATGCTATATGAACACTCATACACGCAGTACTGGAACATATGAGGGAAAAAAAAAGATATTCCTAATTTTTTGTTTCATATTCTGGTCCTTCCTCCCAACCCCAACGGGAAATCATTACTTCCAGCCTTCTAAATATGCATGTGATTAATTAGGCATCTTGTTATCACTAGCTAATCTGCATAGGACTCTCATGTATAAAGTCCCTCTCATTACCATTCAGAAGGCCATCTCACAGGTGTGCCAAGTAAATATACAACACACAGTAGCTGATCAAATAACACACGCAAACACACAAACAGCAAGTTAATAAACAGGGCTGGAGGTGCCCACACACACACACTTGCATATTCAAACACGCATACAGGCATGTTCAAACAAGCACGGACACACAAGTGTGCTCGCTCAAGTGTACAGACTCCCAAAACACCCACGCATGCACACACAGACCCCAAGAGTGGACACCCACCAAGAAGCAGACACATTATGCAACCCCACTGACAGAAGGTCCAGGTTTCCCTCGTACTGGTGGCAGTTTGGTCTGTGCCAACTCATTAAGAACGCAGCTGGCCATAAGGCTTAGAGTGGGGTAAGACCACAGGGGTCCTCAGACGGGTGTCTGATTGGATTTTCAGACAATATTCAAGGATATAAAAAGCTCATTGTGGTATACCTGGCTTCAGTATATGAAACTTGTTTAAACTGTAACTTTACTTGACTGAAGCAAATTAAGCATCTGTGCTTTTACTGTATCTTATTATGCATATTGAAAATTCAGTGGAAGTTGTTTCCGCTGTGAATGCAAATTTAAGTTTGCAGTGTTGGCAGCTAACGGTTATGTGTAGAGAAGGGAGTTGCTCTTTTCTCAGCACTCAATGATAAGTTTCCCCTGTGATAGCAGCAGAGTGGTCTCCCAACCTCTGCTAGAATATCAAGAACGTCCTCTTCTCCACTTTAGACCTGAAACGCTTTTCTTAAGGCTGCATGTTACCACTTTTACTATCTTTTAACATGGCTGCAGATGAGATATGAGTGGTCCACACCTGTTGTACAAGCCATGTTTTTATAGTCTGCTTCTCTCCACAGGCCAAAAAAAACACCTATTTGATTTCAGAAAAGGAAACTTTAATCTGAATGAATTTGGAGTTTGAAGACTCAATATACAACGTTCATCCTCATTAGATGTCAGCAAACAACTACTGTATTTTCATTTGCAAAGATATAGTAGAGCAATTTTGAAACTTGACTGGATTCTATATGTTGTCATCTAACTCACACTCTCTGTGTGTGTTGTAATCCGAGCTTCTCAGTTTATGTGCATGTTAGTGCACGTGAGTCCCTCTCTGTCCTTGAGGTATCCATTTTCAAAATGGCAGCTGGTGGCTAAGTTTCACATATTACAGTAAACAATACACTATAATATGCTATAAGCAGTACAGTAACACAATCTTGATCCATATTTGATCAGCCTTGTCTAGTCTGATAGTTTCGGGAGCATCAGTTTCAAAGCATGGCACAACATAGAGGTCAGCTGGTTACAGTACCATATTATAGCTTGTAACTGCCTAGTTTTACAGCTTTATCTAAGTTTTACAGTTCTTCCATTGGAAACCTCGTATTACAGCATAACATTACACTAAAATATGTTTCTGAAAACAGTCTAGGTGAGAAATAGGCAATGTAGTAACAGAATCTTGATCCCTATTTGATCATCACTGCCTAGTTCGACAGGTTGATCAGAGTTTTGTGAACAGATGCTGCTTTCTTTTTTACCTCAACTTTATAGAGTAAAAGAGGCGTGCATTTGTTTTGGTCTGAGATGCTGGTGGTTCTACTGTAACCTCTGAATGTGAATGTCTCTTAAAGCAACTTTAAATGTGATACAGAAACAGAAAACTGAACAAAAAAGTCCATTAATAGTCTGTTTACCATATTATGTTTATTATGGCTTGCCAATTTACTTAGATTTTTTTTCATTTTATTTGTATTTGCATATTTAAGCACAGCAACTTATACATTACAGTAGTGATTTTAGTAGTTGTCTTTTTACTCTTGGTAACATTTTTGTGAATAGAAGTTGCCCACAAACACAGTGGAATATTAACTTATAATGAATGGCATCTCAAGGAGCAGCGATTATTCTGACAATCAAATATCATGAATGTGCACCTCTTCATTAACAGGTGGAGCAATTTAGTTTGTCCAGTTAAGAGGTTTTGGTGAATCCGACTTGGAACCCTTGTGTAAGTAAGACTCAGAAAAAAGTTTTGGTGAATGAATTTGAAAACGTTCCTGCACATGGCCCATCATTTTCTTCCCTTCTTCTCCCTACCCATCCTCACCAATTTCATATATTTTTGACAACACAGTTGGATCTTTACCTTGTTTTCAAATAAAAAAATGAACTTTCACGCTTAATTTGTATGTGCTGTTTGTCTTTTGTGCTCTTTTTTTTTTTTTTTTTACTGAGCCTGCAAACAAAGTTTCACAAAAAGGAAACTTGGTGACTAATTATGGCTGTGGAGCATCATTCAGTTGCTAAAAATGAAAAACTCACTCAGGTTCCATTTGAGTCCAGAGGTGATTGTTTGGCAGGGTCCACCTACTGGAATGAGGCTGCACCAGTCCCCCTCCAGGCCTGTGTTCACTTCCAGTCTGTGGCTGCCCTGCTGACACACAGCGTGAGTGCGAAAATGAATGAGCATTGTCTGTGTGTATGTGTGTGTGTGTGTGTGTGCGCGCCTGAGATGATGACAGGTGGAAACAATGAGATAGAAAAAAATAAAACAGAAAACAAATGTGGAGCACGACTTCTTAAACTTTCCCAGCCCCCAAATGAGAAGCTGAGCTTCTCCGCCCAGGGAGCAAGGCTCATTAAAATAAATTATTGCTCTTGTCAATGCGGCAGCCCATTTTCAGTTCCCATCTACACTTAAAAAGGATACCTTGCCATTTTGAATTATAGTGTATTTTACTGTGTGTCACATGGTGTCAAAAGATTTTTGTACTGATGTCCCATAACTGTACAGACAACCAGCTTTTCACTTGAGCAATACAGCCACTGGTTGTACTATGGCATATTATATAAGCCTATAAAGAACAGTATCTATCAATGATGGGGGAGGAGTGCTGTCAGAGTTAATAAGTCTCGGAGATAGATGAAAAAATGTTTTTTCTGATAGAGTGAAGTCTTTTTATGAAGTGTTCTGCAAAGAAAATAAACATGGACAAAATTTCAAAATGTCACAGTATTGAGAAACTAGGGCTTTGAGGGAAAAAAAATGTAAGAATCACACAGTGAAGGTGCAAGGTAGTGTCAGACTCCTCTTCAGACTGAATAATGACTTTGCTCTGAATGCACTGGTTATACTAAGTCCCAATCCTGGAATGTAAAAAGGTCAAAACAAAGTTTCTCTCATTCACAGTGTACAAAAAAGATACAAAGAAACACCAAAAATCTCATTTCAGCACATACACGTCTTTAGTGAGGAAATGCTGCATCTGAAGGAGACTGAAAATACCTGAAATTTGATAATTGTGTATCATAAACACTTTGAACATCTGCCATGTATGCTCAAACTTCCATACACTCCAGCATAAATACAAAGACACAGAAAGCTGACAGCTAGAACTTAGATCTGGCATCTAAAATGATCACACAGGCACAGACAAAGACAACAAAGACCCACACTTTCAATTAAGAGTTTGAAATCTTGAAAGTGTGACATGTTTAAAGCAGAGTTTCCTTTACTTGGGCTTCCTGGAGCTGCGGACCCAGAGGGAAGGAATGATGGGAAAATTCTAAGCTTTGGAGCGTTTGGTGTTCAGGAAACATCCCCGAGGTTGTTTTCTATACATAAACACCGTCTCTTTGTGTAAGAGTGTCACACAGACAGCGTGTGAGGAACAGAGAGAAGGGAAAACAAATGCATGTGCACCTACACATGAACACACACATGTGTGGGAGACGTTCGACTGTACCTTTTTCCGTTTGTAGAGCTAGCTGATAAGAGTGACAGCAACATTTTAGCTGTGACCTGTAGAAGAGGAGGGATGAAGAACTCTACAAGAAATTTTGAATTTTAAACGTTGCTTGGTGACTGGTTGGACAAATCTAATGCAGTGCTGTGAATCTATTTAAACTACATAAATTTGAGACATTGTAAACAATACGTATAATGTTACTTAATAAGGGGTTTTGCTTTTTTTTTTTTGCTCTAATTTTGTCATATTCCCTTTGTGTTAAAGGGACAGTTCACCCCCAAATCAAAAAACTATATTTTTGGTCTGTAGTGCTATTTTCTTTCTGGTAGAAAGACGGTATTTTCTGTAGATTCTAATGTAGTTCTTGTAGATTTTATGGCAGGAAGACTAGTTCCTACATGAAAGTGACTTCCTGTCCACTTGATCCAGTCTGTACAGCTTGACGTGGCATCTGTCAAAGATAGACTCAGCGCATATTTTTGACGGAGCAACGCTGAAACAGACGGAATGTTTTCCAGGTTACAGCTCAGCCATTACGCCATTAATGTTTACATCCTGCGCTTTCGCGAGCACAAGCTTCTCGTCCATGAGTAGATGAACACTTTCTTCTGCATGACGATAAGGCTGGCAGACAGTAGAAAGAAAATCGTTCCTACATGAAACTGCTCACAGCAAGGTCTGTGGATTATCTTTAGTAATTGGGTCATGATTTCTGGAAAGTTGCCGTTGAGTTTTTCCTTTATTATGTTTCTTATTTTTTCGGTGCTTTGAGCACCACAGGTGCTCAATTGAAGGCAGACATCTCTATGTCCGATATGTCCAAAATTTTGAAACTCACACCAAAACAGACAAGATAGATAAACAGCACTACAGGTAAGAGGAGAGATATGTATTTTTGATTTTGGGGTGAACTGTCCCTTTAAGAATACAGTTAAGCTTATTTATATTCAAGTGTTGTCATGAGTTTTCCTAAAATGGAATTTGGCATTAAAATCAATAAGTTACCTAAAGGTTGTTATTATCAGTTGGTCCTGTCTGTAAAAGTCCTCTCTGTTGAGATACTTTCACACACGTTATTGGGCTTCTATGTGGAACAGACCATCCAAGGCCAGGTCTTTACCTCATGTCTATATTTATTTTATGTTTGAATGCCACGTTGTTGCGAACTTGCTCCAGCACAGCAGACGCTGGGATGACTTAACACACCTCAGCCATCACACTTTATCATTTAAATCAGCTCTTGTACTGACAAGTTTCACTCCTCAAAAGGGCATCAGGAAAACAAGCTTGTACATTTGACCTAGAGCGTGTGCTTATAGAATGATTTATAGCACGGATCGGGCTGACACAGCACTGTGCATTTCCAGTCCCACAACACAGAGCAGACTCGCTAAAGTATCTTCAGGTGGTGAGATACTAACTTGAGTAAATGCGGTTCCGCTCGGCCCTCCGACCGAGACTCAATAGAGCAGACAGCAGGAGAATAAACAACAAAACAGATGAAGTCAGGTAAACATTTTCTTTTTTCTGTAGATCCAAATGGAGTAAATTTAGCGTCACCTTGGGACCTCAACTGATTAAAACATCTTCCTGTCGTGTAGGGACTCACAATAAACAAGCCTGTAGCCCTTGCAGTGTCCCTACCCATAATTTAATAAAAGACATGAGAATTATGCAATGCTCTGAGCCAACTATAGAAACCCAAGACTTTTGCATATCTCCCAAAGATAGCATAATATCACTATGACACCTCATCTGGGAAACAAAAGCTAAAACTAACAGGCACAGTCCTGATTAAATCAGAGCTTATCTGTTACTCACACTCGCACTGATTTACTCTGGAATGAAGAAGCATCTCTCACTAATGTTCTACAATGTGCATCTTGAATGGAATATTACATTTGTAAGTAGCTCCGAGACGATGTAAGATACAGTCTTAGAAAAAAGGGTTCCAAAGGGGTTCTTCCTGAAGAGCTAAGGTTCTACCCAGAACCATTTGCTTCCAAAGAACCCTTTTTTGAAGAAACGGTTTGTCATGGGTTCTTTGTAAAATTAAGGGTTCCATTAAGAACCATTTTCATCCAAAGAACCCTTTTTATAAGAAAAACGTCCTTCAAGGATTGTTGAAATCTTTGAAGAACTTTTTCACTGAGGGTTTATCAAGGGTTTTTTTGTGCTATAATTTAAAAGGGTTCTCAGTGGAACACCCTGGGTGGGTTCTAGATAACTTAATTTCTAAAGGTGTATATTTTCAGGTGACAGAATGCTCACTTGTCAGATTTGCTAAATGGACATGTTAATTTACCTGTGGTCTTACTTTCTGTGTGTGTTTTGTGTAGAGAACATGAACACCTCCTTATGTTTTGATTGTACCAACAAATCCCAAAGCTGAGCACGTAACAAAGCCGTGATTGCACGGAATACGGGCGGTGAGGATATTTGGCAAAAGTTGTAAACACTTCAATTACAGATGTAACTTGAACAAATAGCACTGGGTCTTTCGAAGGTTGCGTTCACCTTCATGTACAGGCGTCTGCGTTCATCAGTCGCTAGCGAATTGGAGCTGCGTTGACAAACGAGCTTAATTTACCCTCACTGAAGTAAGATTAATTGGAGGTGTCGAGGTATGAAGCAGCAAATGACAACGCGCCTTTGGAATAATGACAAGAAGTAGGGAGGGAGTGCATGAGAGAAAGGTTTACTTAACGTATTACAAGGTGTCATCAGGAAGTGTGACAGTTACTTGTTTGTCCTGAAGATCCTGCAAATGAACAACATGGTGGGGAGGGGGGCGAAGGAGGGGGGGAAAAAAAAAAGAAATGTGTGTGTCCCAAATGGCGGCTGCTCGGCCCACTTGTAAACTCAATCAACTGAGGAGCATGAGAAAGTGGCTGGCATTGAGGAAAAACAATTTGGGAGCATCAAAAGAGGCTCTCTCTCTCATGCACAACAGCAAATTGGGGCACCAAAAGAGCAGAGAAGTGTGTGGTGTGTGTGTGTGTGTGTGTGTGTGTGTGTGTGTGTGTGTGTGTGTGTGTGTGTGTGTGTGTGTGTGTGTGTGTAGGTTCTTGAAGTGATTACTTAACAAAGAAACAAAGTGTTCAACACTCCAATCAAGGTGGAAGCAGAGCGAGGAAAAGAACATTTTTGAGAGAGAACAGAAAATGAAAAGACGGACGGGGAGCGGGATGACTAGAAGTTGTAGGACATGTTAGAAATAAAGTAGAACGCGAGTCTAGTGTGGGGAAGATATACTGTGTGTCCGCCTCTGTGTGTGTAGTTTTTATATTCATCTTCAAATACAGATACAGCTGTAATGAGTCCACCTTTAGATTCATGAAAAGAGCTGCAGCATCCAGTTTGTAAGTGTTACAAGCTCACTTTTTAGTTGCATTCCACTTCACCTGAAGACTCAGCAAGAGGCCAAACCAAACCAAAACCTCATAACCATTTGCATTAAAGAACCCTTTTTCGAAGACAGGGTTCGTCAAGGCTTCTTTGTAATATTAAATACTCCATTAAGAATTCCTTTCATCCAAAGAACCCTTTTTGGAAGAAAGCGTTCATCCTTCAAGGATTCTTGAGATTAGGGATGAAAACATAATCAGTAAAACGATAAACCATTTTCAACATAAAACTATAAATAATAAAAAGAAATTATTTCAGTGAGTGTACCAGTACTTTTTGAACATTTTCAACACATTTGTACAGCACCGCAATAATCTTTATAATTTTCATCACTTTAACTCTGATATGAAATTTTCACACCACTTCATCTCTAGTTGAGATCCTTGAAGGGTTCTTAGTAGAGCCCTCTTTGTGGGTTCTCAATAAAAGTCTTGGAATATAAAGGAGTCCTTAATAGAACCTCCTAAGTGGGTTCAAGATAAAGCTCTCTGAATGTTAAATGGTTCTTAGTAGAAACCCCTGAGTGGGTTCTAGATAAACCTCTTGGAATATAAAAGGGTTCTCAGTAGAATCCACTGAGTAGTCTCTAAATATAACTCTTAGAATATAAACAGATTCTTAGCAGAACTCCCTGAGTGTGTTTTAGATAAAATTCTTAGAATATAAAAGGGTTCTCAGTAGAACCTCCTGCGTGGGTTCTAGATAAAACTCTTGGTAGAACCTCTTTAGTGGGTTCTTGTTAGCACCCTTAGAGGGTGGGAAGGATCAGGATGAGACCCACATACAGGGTTCTAGGTGACACCTTTCACAGATGGTTATGGTATAACCCCTTTCTGTTAGGTTCTAGGCAGAACTCTCTGAAAAGGTTCCAAGTGGAGCCTCTATAAAAGGTTCTATCAGAAACCAAAAATGGTTCTCTTACCGGAGACAAAAGAAGAACCTTTTATGGTTTAATTTAGCTTCTTTATTTCTAAGAGTGTGGGGAAAAATGATCTGACTTAGTAGAGAATGAAATGGACAGGACATGATCCTTGCACAGCGGTTTGTGGGTACATACATGTGAAGGCTAAGTGCTGTGTGTGTTTATAATGCACTCACAGATCTGAGTAGGTATGCCAGGCTGGTCTCCTGTATGATCAACAGGGGGAGTTGTGTCATGGACAGAGCGTGGTGCAGGGTCTCAACAGATGCCATAGTCTGGTCAAATCTGCCAGCCAGACCACCCAGTGTCACTATGGCATCCACCTGGAAACACAAACAGAATTTAATAAGACACTAAAAAAGGCAATGGTTTGATGTACTGGACGGGTTCTCTGACAAGATGCTGTTTTGTTTTTTTTCAATGAAGGAAAGTGACGGGAGAAGTGACTGCAGAAAAACAAAGAAAAAAAGAAAGGAAAAAAGTTTTATCTGCATTTCAATCCAAATAATACACACTGTGACAGACAATTGTGCTGATTTATTTGCAGTAGTCCTTATTTTTGGGGAAAACAAATCCTGACAGAAATGTAAAGGTTTTATAAATGGATGAACTTCATAAAACTTAAGAGTCTGAGTAATGACAACCTGGTTATGACCATTTGAATTGAATGTATTTCTGGAGTCAACCATACATGAAATATCATGAAATGTTTTGCGCATAGAAGGCGTATAAAACAGACTGCAACGAAAGGAAGATGGCAGCTAATTAGAGGAGAGGCTCATGGCATATAAACAAACAAATGAACAGGTTTTCAGGCAGATCCAGAGATTTTCTGTGTGAAATTTGGTGAGGACTGGATGGAAGTTTGACAAACATGTTTTGCAGATATGAGTAAATAAAGCAGGTAAAGTGCTTTATTATTTTCATAAAGAGAGCTGCTCTAAACTATCAAATTAATCTGCAACAATTTTAATAATTGAATAATCACTCTGAGTTTTTTTTTGAGCCACTTTGAGCAAAATTCTCTGATTTCAGCTTCTCAAATGTGAATATTTTTCTGGTGTCTTTAGTTCTCTACGACAGTCAGCAGAATATATTTGGGTTGTGGACAAAACAAGACATTTGAAGACAACACTTAGAGCGCTGGAAAACAATGTTCAACATTTTTCATCATTTTCTGATATTTTATGAACCAGCTAATTGGTTAATCAAGAAACTGATCAATAGATTAATCGATAATGAAAATAATCATTAAATGCTATCTAATTGTCCAAAAAGATCAAAACTAATGCTGACAACAATTTTTGATTGTGTAGTCAAAACCTGATATAGTTTGTTCCTCTGTGAGGTCCATTGTTGTCTATAAACTATTAAAAACACAACAGTGAGCCACACTGGTGGCTTGTTCCCTCATTACCACGCCACAAAGTCAGAATGTAATGAGAGACGGACTAATGCATTGCTGGCTTTGGTCTTTTTATGGGATTTGTTGACAATAACAAAAATATAGAATACCACCAGCCTTATCATTTAACAAAGAAAGGAAAATAACCGGCACAACAACAAATGCCACTGGGACAAGTAAACATAAAAGGAAAGAAAGAGCAAGGACACACAGAGCTTCGAGAGAGAGCTGAGATGGAGGAGAGATAAACAATCAGTGGTAGATCAAAGAATGAATTTGGTCCATTACAATGTGGGTAAACACCAGTCTCTTGTTTTAAGAGGTGACCATGTTAACGGCAAATCAAGCAAGCTAAAGTGGATTACTTAAACTAATACCATTTTCTGCAACCTTGGAGCTAAAATGAGGTTCTTCTTCTTAACTTTGAGCCAGCAGTTCACTTAAATACAATATTTACAGCTCTCAGCAGTTATATCCTTACATAAAGTCCCTCAGCAGTCAAGCACCAGTGCTGACAGCCTTAAAACCCAGCAGAGTCGAGAGGGCAGAGGCGCTGTCAGGGGGTGACGACGACTGACAGTCACACCAGCACAGAAAATAAACCAAATACTGTCAATCACACTTCAGTGTTTACACTTCAACCACGCACTGCAAATAAATAAGCAAACAAACAGAATGTAAAATGAGTAATTATTTTCTATTACTTCTGGTTTTTTTTAAATGGCGTAATATAACAACACAAAAAGAAATTGGACAATCTGTGCGATAACATTACAAGGAGAAATAGGACAACTGGACGGTGTTAGAACAAACAGACACTTGAACTTCAAGACAAGTGCAGCAAAGTTGGTACTGAACTGGCGGGTTGAGTTTGGCAAGTGTTTATGACAGGACATGTAAGATAAGGTGGGGTTTGTTTGTAACAAGGATGGCTGAAAAGAAAAGACGGAAAGAGACGGGGTAGGGAGAACGATAACTGATATGTGATGATAAATATGATAACGGTGAGAACAGACGATGCGGTTCATTCTTGTGGGTTATGGCTAGACCTGCAGAGCACTGGACAAACCCAGGCCCACTGAAGAGAATCAGTCCACCACTGAACCTCCCATCCAGAATTGCCCCAAGACATGGTAGAAGGGAGTCGATCTGATGTTGTGTGAGGTGTTTTTTTTTTCTCTCCTTTTCCTCTCCTTGCCTTCCTAGTTTGATTTCTCTGTTTGACCTGCCCAGTCTTTGTCCTTATTGTTTTATTTTATTTAATCATTTCTACCTCTGGGTTAGGAGGTCAGGCCTCCGAGACCCAGTCCCACACCAGTCCTTTGACACATCAGCCAAGGCCATATTAGACTGTTGCACTATTATTAATATTTTTAGTAAATAATTACTATTATTAATTATCTGTAAAGCTATACCATCTCTTTTAAGCCAGGGCAGACGCATATGCGTGTTTGTGCATGCAAGTCCCCCTTGGTCTTCCCTGTCTCCATTTTCAATGGCAGCCTGGTGAGTGCCACTGACAGAATATATAACTGTTTCAGGAGTCTCTGCTGAAAAGGATCATGTCTAGAAGGGAACCCTATTTTTATTAAACTCTCACAAAATTTGTATGCATTGTTTATTATTCTGTAAACTGTACAAACTAATTATGTTTTATATTGTGACAACACACTGTTTAAGATCTGGGTTGGTTTAGGGACAGAAAATACTTGGTTTAAGCAGTGGTACCCAAACCTTTTCTGTCTTCAGGCGCCAAAACCACCTGGTTACAATCTTTCTTGTTTTACAACTAAACAGTCACTAAAATATATTTCTGAAAACATTTTAAGCGAGAAATTGGCGATGTATTAACATCATCTTGACCCACATTTGAATGCCATTTTTTAGTTTGACAGTTTGATCTGAGTTTTGTGAGCATTTTGTGTTCAGGTGAAACTTTTTTCCCCTAAACTTTATTGAGAAAATGCAGCGCGCATCTGTTTTGGTCTGAGATGCTGGCATTCTACTGGGCTCTCTAGGGTACATCTCATATACAGCACCTTCAAATCAAAATGAAAAGAAGAGACAAGACAGAAAAGAATGAAAGGGAGAGAAGAGACAGTCAGAAAAGAATAAACACACATATCAATTCAAAAAAGATAAATAAACAAATAAATTACTTTTGCTGAGTTTGACTGTTATTGTTGCAGTTAAACATTAGGGGAATTCAGAGTAGCAGCCAATAATGTACAATCAGATACGGTTTACTAACTAAATTTCTAACTTTGAGAATTTACTACTCAAATCACTGAAATGACTTACCAGCCAGATCATATTGGCTACATCAATTTTCTACTAAAACAGATGTTTGAGTGTGTTTTTTCTGTTTAAGTGCATGAGCATGCATTAATCCATTACATAAATCACAGCACTCCTGCAGTGCCACTCTAAAATGCATTTTCATTTCCCCTTTACTACTCCAACAACATTCCATTATTTCAATGTATTCAACACTTCCCAGAAGGTGAAAGATCACATTTTTCCAGTTAGCTTGTTAGTGCACATCATGGGAAAAGACTATTTACCGAATCAAATATATCGTAACTAACTTTCTGCCTTAAGTAATGGCGTTAAAACAAAAACCAAGCTCTGTGATTGTGGGTTATTTCAACATCTGGCTGACGCCCCCACAAGCTTCACTGAAACTGTAAACAACACTTGGTAAACAGACTCCACTCTCCAGTCAGAGAGAGAGAGAGATGATGATGATGACGATGAGAAAATGAAAATCAGTCAAATATTTTCCTTTGATTTAATAAAAAATTACAAAATAATATACAAATTTTAAACTTACCATATTAACCTACACAGAGAACTCCATCCATTTGTTGCTGCAAACAGATGGGAACTGGTCTTACAGGAAAAGGCTGGTATTTTTTACTTAGTGTAAACAAATCCCAAGAAAAGACCACAAGCAACAACGGTCTCTCAAAACTCTCTGACTTTTGTGCCCTCTGTGGCTCTCAGCCCAAAGTACACCATTCCTAAAAAAAACCCAAACATTTTTTTAAAAACTGTAGTATTCAACAATTGTTATTCAAACAGCACAAAAGAGTGCATTTGGTGAGGACTATTTTCAACCACAGATTAATACACATTTGCCATTCTAGTTATTACTCACAGCACCAAGACTGTGTCACCTAGTCTAATGGTTTGGCCCATAGATACTGTATGTTTTTAATAGCTTTTGAACAGTAAAGTTCTATGGTACAGAGGGATTACTCTTTTCGGTGTTTTTCAGAGATGAAAATATATACCAATCAGCCACAACATGAAAACTAACTGCCTAACAGGACCTAATGCCTAGAGGTCCCCCTGATGCCACCAAAACAGCTCTGACCCATCAAGGCATTGACTCCACAATACCTCTGAATGTGTCCTGTGGTATCTGGCACCAAGTTGTTTGCAGCAGATCCTCTGACTCCTGTTGTGAGGTAGAGCCTCCATGGATCAGACTTGTTGTTCCAGCTCATCCCACAGATGCTTCACCAGATTGAGATCTGGGGAATTTTGAGGCCAAGTCAACAACTTGTCAACACCAGACGTGCAGGCCACCTTCTTCCATTGCTCCATGGTCCATCCCATTGTTGGCACTTTTATGTCGGTCAGCAGCTATGCAACACTGACAGCTTTCTATCATAGCCAGCATGAACTTTTTAAGCCATGTGTACTATAGAAGCTCTTCTCTTGGGTAGGACCAAGCAGGCTAGCTTGGGTGCCCATTATCCTGTCGCCGGTTCATTGGTTGTCATTCCGTCGACCACTTTTGGTAGCTAACGTCCCACAAGTCCTGCCCTTTTAGAGATGTGCTGACCCACTCGTTTAGCCATCACCATTTGGCCTCTGTTCAAGTCGCTCAAATCTCTATACTTGCCCATTTTTCCTGCTTCCAACACATCAACTTGAAGAACTGACTGTTCGCTTGCTGCCTAATATAGTCTACCCCCTGACAGGTGCCATTCTAACAAGATAATCAATGTTATTCACTTCACCTGTCAGCAGTTTTAATGTTATGTCTGATTGATGTATATTTTTAAAATCAAAATTTCAAAATGAAGACAGAAATTTGCCACACTTATCCTTAAAGTAGGATCTGTATCTACATTAGACTTGGCTGTTTTTCCACTCATCAAACCATCTTCCAGATTCACCTCTGATGTCCTCACCACCTTTGTTATTGCTTACAAAGAGCACATTTTTTATACACAAGAATGCCCTGACAGGATCAAAGCTGTTGCCGGAGGGAGGAATAAGAGAGGCGTGGAGGGATCAAACCAACAGTGACCAGTATCAGTGAAGAGTATCAGTCGGTTCCAGAGGACAGAAAAGCTCAAAGAAAGTAAAGAATGCTGAAAGAGAACAAGGAGCAACGACTAAGAGAGAAAAAAGGTTCATTGTGTTTCAGCGTCCAATGACACACTAGCTTGCTCAATCTTCCGCTTCCCATCACACTTGTGTTGTGTCCGCTACGCATATCAAACTCTCCATAACAGTCTGAATTTGTATTTGCTCCTATTTCATGTTTGTTTACTAAAAACAAAACAACGAGCAGGGCAAGGAGAATCTCACGACTGAATGAATAAAATTCAACAAGCTGGCTCAACAGATCCGTCTGTACTCTCTCCTGATTGGCTGGGGGAGCCAGAGCGAGCAACACTGGCTCGGAGATCAACACAAAACAACTCGCATCCGTTTATTGTGGATGATGAACAGATAACCAGAGAAAGAGAGAAGAAAATGAAAAGGGTAGTGCTGCTTATGCTCACAACGTTGAAGCAAGGAGAGAGGAGCTAACTAGGACAGAGCTGTGAGAAGACAAACAGACACACACAGACATACACACACACACACCAGAATCTGGGAACAACAGGTACCAAATGCTCTCTCACACACACACACAGAGAGAGACACACACACAATATAGTTGAATACACACAGAGACTGCAGACATTGTGATGTAAAACACAACACACACACACACAACACCTATATATATATAAATATGTATAACACACAAACAAACACATGCTCATCCACCCACCATAATCCTCTGATACCATTCTTTGGAATTTCACCCAACATAATATGAGATAAATTCTCTAAATCGAGCGCTAAGCTGTGTGGAGGAAAACATTCAGGGGCTAATATGTTGAATCTTAAACAGCCCAAACAGGAGCACAATGCTCGATAATCTGCAAATCACCCTGTTATTATTTCATCTGTATTTAATTCATTTAAACAGGCTGCTAAGTGGATGGAAATTAGCGAAGGTGAGCAAAAGAGAAAATGACAAGGCATGATATTAAATCATTAGAAAAGTTCTGCTTTTATATAACCTGCTCCTATTCACAAAGTGTTGAAGGGGAACAAAAGTTCAAATAAGAGTCATAGTCAGTAAAGGAAAGTGGAAAAATCCTGGTAAACAAACAAAAAAGTCATCATCAGCAACTCTTATATAGAACGTCAAAAACTGATTGCCAGGCTCCTATCTCTCGCAGGCAGATAGACGGACAAACACTCAGCACCAGTTCAAAGGCAGAGTAAATATTAGCCAGGCCGAGAAAAAAAACAGGCCCATGGAAGGGAGGGAAGGACAAAAGTCTATCTTCTCCTAAAGCCAGATGCTGAGAAACACAGCGTAAAGGCACAATGTGGCAACACGTGTGCATTCTCTGTGAGATGAAGTGCATTTTTGTGTGTCTGCGAGCGTCTTCTCTGTGGTGTTTCATCAGCTTAGATATGTGAAGTGATTGGGGCACTCAGCAGTGATTGGAGCAACACTCAGTGTGCTGCTAAAAAAAAGTCTAATATTTGATAAAATAGAGAGATGGAGAAAGAGGGGAAGAGAAGATAGATAGATCAATAAATACACACATATATACATATAAATACATAGACAAACAGCATTCCCCATTATACTACCATGCAAATAATGTTCTTTGTAGAAATTCTTCAAATTAAAGACATTCTGTTCCACATTTTTCCTCATGTGATGTACATTCTGTGCAGTTCAGCTGACATTTTGTGAGTCAGAATGGAAATGGAGTCAATCTCTGGATCAGATCCTGTGTGTCTGGCTCTGCGGCAGCTGGCTGGGCACGGGGCTTCGCTCCGGCTGGCAGCTCATTTCGGGGTTTTGGATATCAGGTTGTTAGGAAATGCCTTACACTTTGACAAAGATCACAACAACAGCAAAGTATTTCATTTTAAATTGGGGCAAACCACAATTACACTTTGCATTTTATGTGTAGGTGTCAGTGTGGCTGATGTTATTCCAGTGATATTTTTCAACACTTATTTCTTGAGGGAATGTTGAGTGAACAGGCTTTTCCAGCAGCGCATGGTTTTATATTCATACACCCACACACGCTCACACCTCGGATTTGCCCGCAGTCAACCACAGTCCAACACTGTTGACCTCTGCACAGCTCATTTAAGTACCTAAGGACCGAATGCCTTGCTTAAGGGCACTAAACTCTGAGAGGCTGAGGGAGAGGAGGCTTTACTTATTCATTTTAGAAACATTTCAGTAACAACACCATTTTTAAAACTATTTTTGACACTGATATGCAGAGTAAGTCACTGCTCCTGGCCAAGGAACACAGCCCCCATAGCACAGTGCACACCATATAGCACATTAAACCCCCTTAAAATCACTCTTTTTTAAAAAATTGTTATTGGCATACCCAAATAAAAAAAGCTTGTAACAGAAGAACTGTAAGGCCAAAATGCAAGTGTGATGATTCATTTGAAAGGCAACATGCTGTAAATTGTGAAAATGCGCTCATTTAGTGTGGGGCTAAAATACAGCCTCTACTCCATCAGCTCAAACATGAAGGAAAAAAATCTTTTTTTTTTGGTTCTTATCTTAAATAAGTCATGTTTGAGTAGCATCAACAAGGCCATGCTCAGACTATGAAAATCACCACATGCCTTTTACATCATGTCAACAACATCTGTTTAGTTTTATACCTGGTGGCCAAACTTTATGGGAAGTAGTGCATTTTTAGTTTGTGGTCTCACTGGCATCCCAAAACTTTAACCCTGATCCAATGTACCACCAATCCTCTGAGTTTTAACAGGTTAAAGAACAAATGTTAATTAGCGGGGCGGCGGTAAGCAGAGTTTCTTACCGTAAGACAGAGTCCGGCTAGCTGCTTCCCCCTACTTTCAGTATTTATGCTAAACTAAGACTGTTTCCTAGCTCCGGAGGTGTAGACTTGAGTCACGTGACTTGGACTTGAGTCAGACTCGAGTCACAAATTTGATGACATGATAAAGACTTGCAACTTGACTTGGACTCCAATAACTCGTGACTTCACTTGGACTGGAGCCTTTTGACTTGAAGCCCAAAGAATAAAAAATCTGTTGTTTAAGTGTTTGAAATAATTTAATTTCCCCTCACTTCCTCAACTAATGTTAACACTATTCTCAGCAAGTCAACACTCAATTCCCAAGATCTACTTTGTTTGAACCAATCCGATACACCCAATCAAGTTGCAGGAGGGAAAAAAAGAAGAAAAGATGTATGTACAATGAGAAAGAATTAATAAAGCTAAAACAATCCAATCCAGCAAAAGTCTCCTGAAACACATTAAACCCAAGCAGATTTCTCCTTGCTTATTTTTTAACTCTTTTGCTTTTTTCTCTCTTTTTCATTTTGCTTTGATTTACCTATTTTTTTGTTCACTGTCACCTCTTACCTACTGTTACCTATCTGTGTCCTTTAATATTTTTGTATAAACTATTATTAGTATGTCCATATTGTCTGAGTGCGCATGCATTAATAGGTGAATGAAGAGAAAAAGGAAAAAAGGGGAAAAAAAGTTGCAGGAGGGACTAATAACTAATGTCATGTCCATGAGGTCTAATTGGAAAGTTTAATGTGATATTAAAGATATCCTGTGGTCGACAAAATACAAAAACAGAAATGCAATTTCTTTTGACATTTGAAGTTGAACAAACGACAGTAAGTCGAGGTTCTGTTGTTAAAAGGGCACTACATTTGGTGAAGAGCACATTATGGCTTGTTTAGTTTAGGACTTGGGACTTGATTTGGAACTTGACTTGAGATTTGAGTGCCAAGATTTGAGACTTACTTGTGACTTTCAAAACAATGACTTGGTCCCAACTCTGCCTGTCTCTAGCTTCATATTAAACAGAAAGAAAAATGAGAAGTGGTATTGATCTTCTCATTCAACTCTCAGCAAAGGCAGTGGATACCAAAATATCAAAGCACTTCTTTAAAAATAAAAATGTCAGACTGTCAGTGTGCGGTGTGCAGTGGATGTTTACCTGCAGCTGTCGTCTCTGAATTTCCTCCAACATGATTGCAAGACACTTGGTGAAGTCTGTTAGATCCTGGTCGGCTGTTTCTATCAGCTTGCACCCCTGCGCACAAAGAAAAATGGAAAACACACACACACAAACAGGCAACAAAACATAATCAGATGGGTGCACACATACGCAGATAGCAAAACAAAAACCCAGGCAGAGATAAGGGATAGGGGGATAACAGCAGAGAAAAACAGAAAGAGATGGAGGGATGAAGAGAGGTATAAATCAGTGTTTTAGTCTTGTCTGGCTGTCTGTGGCCTGTGTTGCTGAATAATGTAGAGGCTCCAGTCAGTGGCCCTAAACTACAGCATCCAGGTAAACAACCACGCTCTGACTTTCTCTCCCCTGTCTCCTTCTCTATCCACACAATGCCACTTTTCTCCTAAAACACACCAACTTCCCTTTTATACGCACACACAGTGCAGTCAGTTCACACAAACTTGTTTCGCTGTGCTCTGTTTGATCCCATCCATCCTCCCTCCCCTTCCCCTCTATCCCTCCATCCCTGCCTCCTCTTGTCTCTCTCCCTCCCTTGCGGATGCTTTTCTGTTCTCTCCCTTCCATTTATGCAGAATTATTCACCGTTTCCGACAAATCTCTGAGGGAACGCCTCAAACTTTCCCATTGTTCTGCTCCTAAAGCATTACCATAAAAGTCTGTTCTCTCTCATGAAGAAAAAAAGGTACTGCTCATTTTTTTAGGCAACCTGTGTGATATTTGTGAAAAAAGGACGGATATTACAGACAGCTACAGAGAGAGGGGGAAAGGGCGAGAGGGAAAAGGAGGGTGTCACAGCTGAAGGAAACCCATATCTCTGTTGTGAGTGTATGTACGTGTGATTATGCGTGGATCTGCATTTTAAACTGTGTGTATCCTGATCACAGTAACACACAGAGCAGCATAGGACAAAGATCACACAGGCACTGCATTTTCTGTCCTCTGAGGTATGTATGTTTATGTGACATATTACCCTGTATTTATTATTTATTGAACCAAGCTTCATCTCTCAAGTGTTCTGGTTTGACATTTTGTTTGTTATAAACAGCGGAAAGTCTATTTCAGAGAAGAATTTGCATTTTATTTTCACGACCTTGTATAGTTTAGTCTAAAAATGCTAAACTAGGGACACGGGGAGGGAGGACTATGATGTGGGACCTCATCAGGGGAGTCTGTCTTGTACTCGGACTACGTTTATATATAGTGATATCGTAATGGTAAAATGCATTAACATCTTGGTAACATGTATTCCAAGTTTCCAAAAATGCAAACTGCTGCTGCTGATGTCACTTCTCCATGTAATATCCCAATGGAATGTGTAGTCTTTCATATTTGACACTAGTCACTTACCCATCTACAGGTCCTTAAAGGGATAGATTGGATTATTTCATGGGCGGTGTATGAGCTACTTATCAGTAGTCAGTGTATTAGCTATGGTAGATGCCAGTCAGTGCCCCCAGTTTGGAGAAGCAGAGAGGAGTACCAGCACTGAAGCTAAGCAATTTACTGTTTTTTTAACCACTTTTAAAAAGTCCACCTAAGAAAGATCAATATAAACTTAAATGTGAGCTACATTTATAATATTTCCTCCCTTTAATCTTCAGCCAGACAGCTTTTTCTCAAGGGAAATTGCTGTTATATGAGCCAAATTTTGCTCACTCAAAACCAACCAAACTCCATAGGTGAAATCAGTGATTATACCTTGCAAAACACAGGAGCTGCTGGTCTACCACTGCCTCGAATTGTTAGTTTGTTTGTACAACTGGTGAATCCGACGTATCCTTTAAAACACAAAAGTCACACAATAAAACAAACAAACTAACCAACTGTGGCAGTGGCAGACCAGCAAATCTTGTTCTGCCAGGTAAAATTACCGATTTCACCTATGGAGTTTGGTTGGTTTGGAAAGAGCAATATTTGGCTTATATATAAGCAGTTTCCTGTCTGACAGGAAAGAAAAGCGATGAAAACATTCTAAATATAATGTACACTTAAACTGATCTTGATTTTTTTTAGGTGGACCTTTTTTAAGTGGCTAAAATACCTTTTGTTGCCCATCCTGTCCACAGCAGTACATTGTTAAGCGTCTGTGCTGATACATCTACTGTAGGTAATACACTCACTATTGATAAGAACTTCAAACAACCCTACATCAAATAATCCAAACTACCTGTTTAAAAGATATGAAGTAGTTGCACTTTTTGGTTGTATTCACCTTTTTTACGTGAAGAAATATCTGCGGGCAACTGGGAGCACATAAATTGAAGAGTGATTTTTCCCTCCCAGATCATTTGATTCTTTTGAATAATCTTTAGAGGCCTGAAAGGGTAAATACATTAGCATAATAATACGAAAAAGAAACAAAGAGAAATCGGAAAAATAAACATTCTCATGGCCACTGATCTAACAGACAAAGATTTTCTCAGGTTCAGTGCCCAACAACTGTATTGATCTGTAGCTGTGGTTATGGGCCAGCAGCGCCTTCTGCCAGGCTCCACAAGCCAACAAGCTCCACTATTACATCTTTTATGGTTAGCTTAAAGACGATGAATGTGAGGTTCAGAGCCATGAACATTCAGGCTATTAGACGCCTAAGAGGCTGAACTCAAGGCAACAAACTTTGAGTTGTTTGTGAATGTTAACAGGGAAAAAAAAAATCATGACTGTCTGATGCTGAGTGTGCAGCAAGTGAATTATACCTGCAAAATGTGATCCTGACCACCTCCAGAGGTGTTTTTTGATGACTGGGCCTAAATGCAACTTGAGTGCACTGACAGTTGAAGCCATGTCAAACTGCATAGTTGTGCACACTCTGACGATTCATTCCACATGTTCTTGTCACTGCAGGTGGAACCCCTGCAGAGTCTCGAGCCTAAAAGCCGTCTAGTCAACTCTGGACAGTCACTCATCCACTTAGGCAACATGACGTCAGCTCTGTAACCCTGCAACACCACTCACACTCAGAAAGCATTATGTTTTCTCAAACTCAGGCTGAGACGATTGTTAAATCTCATGTTAAGTTGATGAAGGTTCCATTTTCTGAATGCAGTGACGAGGTGCAGGTCAGTTTGGGAGAACGTGCGCCTAGATTCAGGATCAGCATTAAATCTAAAGATTAATGGACAACGTACTGAATGGGTCTCCAAGGTAAAATGTCTCAGCCTTAAATGGCAAAGTTTTTCTGTAACCTCTTTGCCACAAGCAGCATCTACCACAACCAAGACAGTTATGATGATATTCAATCAAACAATTAAAGTTTTGAACAGGAAGTCAATCAGATCGCATCATCGCCATATTCTTGAGAAATGAAATATGTTAAGTTTTGATAATATTATAAAATCTGCTAATCTTAAACTCATCTTTAAATGCTTACATAATCAGGCACCTCAGGTGCTCGGTGACTTTGTGGTTCCACTCAGAGCTTCAAGCTCAGTAACACATGGAGCATCCAGCGTGAAATGAGAGATTCCCCTTCGCAAATCCTCATCTTGACAAATGGCTTTTTCTGTTCAGGGAATCAAAATGTGGAATTCCTTACCTACAGAACACAAACTGGATTCTGATTTAGATCACTATAAACTCAAAGTGAAACAGTTTTTGAAGAGGGATCAGTCATGCAGTCATGAATAATCTGATGCTTCTTGTTTTATGCTGTTATGGTTCTTGTCTTGTGTTGTTCTGTCTGTATTTTCTTGTTGAGTTCTAAATGTATTTCTTCTAAGTTTGTGGTTTGTATGGCTCTTTTGTATTTGTTGCAGAGTCTTCTGTATATTAAAGGCCAGCTAGGGATGTGCATTGCAAATTAGCTTATGATATAAATGCTGTGGTGAGTGGCAGTGGTTTATGCTACATACTTGTCCCTATAAAATAAACATTGAATAAATAAATAATTATCTGGACTCAAAAGCTCACAAAAATAATGCAGCATTTCCTATGTTCTCGCCCAACCCTTATTTTAACTGTTCCATACATTCACTGCTATGACAATATTTGTTTCTTATTACCTACCTAAATCATTGAAAATACCCCAGGAATTATTCAGAAATGGAGATAACTTGTGTACTTATTCACATCCTGCACAATCAAGTGATATACTTCATGTATTTTTTATGTCTGCACAATGCACAGCTAAAGTGAACCACCAGCAACAACTTGTAATTTAAGTGTGAGCTGTAAATGAGAAATATGTAATATATTCACTGTACTGAATCATAAAATGACCATGATGTGTCATCAGAGGTTAAGGAAACATGAAGTTGAAATACTTCTCTGACAACAACACTTCAGCCAGCATGATCTCCTTTTTAATTTCACTTGCAATCTGGAAAGTCTTTTTTTGTTTGCCAATTTCACATTTATTAGAGTTCAAATTAATGCCAAATGTTTGCTGAATGAGTTAGTGTCTATGAGATGTAAGAAATCACTGATAAGCATTTAGAAGGCGCGGATGTTTATAATGGTAATTTGAGCACTATGTTAATGGAGTCTGGCAGGCAGTAAGACAGGCAGACTGAACTGAATTCCAACTCCAGAGTGTATATTTTCAGAGCAGTGGGCTTTTGTTTTTGGGATAACGGGCTTAGCTTTACATTGAAAGATAACTCACAGTTATAAGCAGGTGATCAATTTACAGAGTAGGACTCGCTGTTTAATGTTGCGCTTGTCTTGCGTTTGTCAAGGTTCAGTGCCCCTGCAACCTGCAGACAACCTGCCTGAGCTTTAAGACCGGGAAGAAGGGGGTGGGGGTAAACAACTCACTTCAACCATGGATTGTATATTAAATACGGACGAACCAAGGATTTATGGCTCCAACTCACTACTTGGACTGCACTGCTCATTTTTGAATGCAAGGGTCTTACATATCACTACTTTAGGACGGCAGTATACTAAAAACAAAATCATGCCTGACTAAATTCAAACTGATGTCCAACTCCTGTCAAACACTGCTCTACAAGAAAATACAGTCACTTGAAGTCTTTGTTCAGTGGCATTTTGCACCAGACAGGAAAGTCTGTCCTCAGACCATGTTGGAAAAGTCAACTTCTTTTAAAGTTGCCTGTATGTCAAGTGGTTAAGGAGCCCAGTTTCAGGTTAAGGATGAAACAAAGTTCTTTAGTCCAAACTTTCAAATTATGTCTGCCTAAAGTCCTATTGCTTTTTATTCATGTGTGTCTCTGTGTGTACACCTGTAGCTCAAAGAGTGTGCACAAGTTGTGTTCCACTCACCTTCTCTGAAAAGAAAGCTTTGACCTCGGCGGTAATGGAATCAAAATCCCCGCTGATATAGTCTGGGAGGAAGCTGGATGTAAGGATAGAAAGAGAGGATGAGTGACAGAGGGAGAGGTTTACGATTGCAAGAAAGACAGAGAGACAGAGAGTGTGAGGCAGAGATAGAAGAGAGAAGGAGAGAGAGGACATCGGGGCATGTGTCAGCTCTTTGATCTGTGCAGCGAGGGAGAGGAGTGACGCCGCCAGGGGAAGGCGAGGAGACATGGAGACTGACAGGGTGATTCTCTGTGGCCCTGACGCTGTCCCCTTTACTCTCTCACACACACGGCTGACTGCAGAGATATATAGATTGATGTGAAAACACACACACACACAAACACACACATATATACAACCGTACATGGCAGCAAATACAAGTAAATCTGATAGGTTGATACACACATCCAAATAATCTCAAACACATAAACACAGTAGCATAATGACACACACACAAGTCGAGCATGATGTACCTGGTGTTGATCGGATATTGACCTGTTTCAATACACTGACTGACTACATTTTCCATTAGAGCTGAGTATTGGTTGGACTACAACAGGTCACAGTGTAAATTGATGTTTTGAAACATGCGCTCAATCAATGCAGTGTACTGTAAGAGTAAATGGTTAAATAAGGTAGTACAAATAATCCACGCGTGTATTTTGGAATGGGTTTACTAATGTGGACTACTGATACAGGTTATACAACAAAGTGACAAATGTGTGAACATGAAATGTGTTTATATGCACAAAATATTCCAGTTTCGCCCTGATCCTGAAAAAGACAATATTCCTACTAACTTGCATAAATGGCAAATGTTATTGTAATTAATGGAAAAATGTAAGGACTGGAGCAGGTTGAGCAATTTTAATTCTTTAAAACTCCTTAAAAATTCTTTAAAAGTAGGTGTGTTTTGCCTTCCGACTCGAAAATGCTCGGAAAATGCTTTCAATAGAAAGTGATGAGGAAAATAGGGTAAAAACACACATTGGGTGCTTATTATAGACCACAGTCCCTCATTACAAAAAACAACGATTAACTGTAAAACATTGTAAATGCAAATTTCAACTATTGTAAAGTGGGGTGAGCGATTTTAGAGGAAAATAGTTGATTGTTGAGTCTCTAGTCTCAGGTCACAAAATACAGATGCTTTGTGTTGATTTGATTGTTGAGTCTCAGGGGCCTTTCATACTCAATGCGACATGGCACCACTGTGCTCTGAAATTCATTATTTCCGATGGCTTGAGCCATTTCAGGACTGCTTTGCACAATGCTGAGCAAACAAGATGGTGAAGTGCTGACCTGAGCCAACCAGACTTTGTTATGCTGTTCATTGAGCACCAATGTTAGTGTTAATGTGCTGAACTGTTTTACACGTATAAATGTAAATGTCTTCAGCAGTCCCAGTCGTTGAAGGGATGCAAAGCCCTTTTTGTTCAAAACCTTCTCTTTTTTATGTTAGGGAGTCAAGTAACATTTCTGTCTTTCTTTCGTTTTCTTTGTGAATTAGGTGTGTTTGTTATTTTGGGCCATGCTCACCCTTACATCATGAATAAATTCTCTCTTGTTGGACTGCATCTGCTGTGGCACTGGTGTTTCTTAGGAGTGGAGATGGAAGGAAGACACTTTTATGCCGGCTGCGTGCCGGGTAGCAAAGTTTGCACAAGCTTGAAGAAGTGTGTTAATTCCCAAGTTGTCAAAGACTGATGTTTTGTTTTGGGGTTTAGAGGTGGGATTCTCTTGGCACCTCACAAATCAATTTGATTCGAATTCAAAGGGCTACAGTGCAATTAGAAAACAATTATGGATGCATCTTGATGCCTCAAAATGTTTGTTTTCAATACGTTATTTTTTTCTAACCGTGGCTACTTTTAAAACAGCGTATTTGTATTGATCAGTAATTACCTGAGTTAAACACAACTTGAATGCAGCGAGGCTCTTGTCGAGGTTGCTTTTCCCTTCAATTTCGTAGAAGCTAAAATGCTTCCATACGCTGGCTTTTAAGCCAGGGGGTGTCGGTCGGATGGTATCCATCTGCAGTTGCTCATGCTCGCCCATCCTCACAAAAAAGGTTTTACATTTCTGATTATTGACTTTTCTGCATCGATTGATAATCTCTCATGAAACCATGGAAGCATCAATTCTTCCCCCACCCAACCGGGCTTGGCTGTTGAGTCCCGTTGTTTTGTTGAGTGACTTGGTCTGAGACACCAACCCCAAAACCCCTTTTGACAACCTGGAAAGGTGACTCAGCAATCAAATATCTTTTTCCAGAATCACTCACCCCACCTTTAATTGATTGGGATAGAAATCGCATTCCCTATATTTCATAAAAACTGAGAAGTACTGAGCCCTGAGAATATAGCATGAACTTTACAGGAGCATGTGTGCTGGAGGATTCAAATGAACCTGGACTGCTGGGTTTGAAAGCTTGTTGTTTACTTATATGGTGTAATGCACATTATTTGTATAGACTGATTATGAAATGGAGCAAAAAAAAACATAAAAAATCAAAATGCAATTTAACCAGCTCTACTCTCCCCCATTGTTCTTGACTTACACAACCTATTCAACAGGCACAATGATCACAAAATTAAGCTATACAGAATATTAGTCGTTCACTACATAAACTTGTGAGAAATTTCATGTAATACCGTAAATTAAGAGGATTACAACTGAAAATTAAAATGGGCAGGAGATTTGGGAATATATGTGCATGCAGGCTTTGCATTCTGAATATAAATTTCATGATGTATTTCACTCATCCAAATACAACTGTTTTGAGACAACGTGCATTCCCAGGGTGTAGGAATTAACAAGGTCTGTGGCAGATATCAGTAAAAACAGCCAAAAATCTACCAGCCAGTACGGAGTAGAACATGCCTGTCAGACAGAGACAGATAGCTCTCTGTTTATTCCTTGTGTGTGTGTTTACGTGTAAGGAGCAGGACCACGCAGGGATGCGGTTGCCACTATCTAGAGGCATTAACAGGTCTGACATTACGATTTCATGGTTGGTTGGTCGGTGTGTTTGTTTGTGTGCGTGTGTGTGTGTATGTGTGTGTGCTTCCCAGCACGAGGCGAGAGCAGTGTTCCGGTCGGTTGAAGAAAGAGATACAGAGGGATTATTCCCTCCCTCCGTCCTCAGCGTTCCCATTTACACCAACAAGATACAGCAAGACAAACAGAACAGCAATTGTATGCAATCTGCTGCCAACACAAAACACACACACACACACACACACACACACACACCTCAAGCATGCATAAAGACAATCAAGCAAAACAAACGTACGTGAGCTGGACAAAAAATAAAATGTGATCCAGGTAAAAACCACCCACACAAACAAAACGTACACCACACACACAGCGCATACAAAATAAGCAGGTACACACAAGTACATGCACTCTTTCCCCCTCCATATAATACAGCACGCCACAATTGCATCTCCATTCAGAAATAACCTTCATGTGACAGATGGGACGAGACGTGACACCGGGCCTGATCAGAGCTTTAGACACACACGACACACACTTGCACACACACATCCCATTGTGACCTGTGTGCATGACTCCATCGGCTGATAGTAATTGACCAAGCGAGATTCTAAATTCTGTATTTGTGTCTGTGTGCGTGAGCGTAAATGCTGTTTGTGTGTGTGTGTGTGCGTGTGTTTGTGTGTCTGACAGTCTTCACTTCCACATTAATATTAACTGACACTTTAATTTGGATGGGAAATAGAGCATTTTACCGCCAGTTTGTCTGAGTATCGGGTGGCGCGGATGGCTGTGTGACCTTTGCCTGTGTTTGGGTGTGTATATGTGTGTGTGTCTGAGTGTGTGTGTCTCTCTCTGCATCCACTTTGCCTGCTTTTTCTGCTTTCCCTGCCAACCACTTCCAATGCTGCCTCTCCTTTATTCCCTCTTCCAATCTAATTTCTACTCTGCAATACTTACTTTTCTATGTAATTAAAGCAATTTACTTCCATCTCACCACTTCATTAAAGATGAAAAAAAAAAACATTTTCTTCCTTTACGCTTTTCCTCATGTCTATTTCTGCTTTGTCTCTACCTGACACCATCCTTCCATATGACCACTTAATTACAACTAAATGTTGTTTTGTTTATATCCTCTCCGTCTCTCATATCTTTCATCGTCTCCTGAATCGCAGCCCAAAGAACACTCTTCTCCCCTCTCTCATCTTTTCATCACTTGAGG
Organism: Lutjanus argentimaculatus; assembly: GCA_034769285.1. Lineage (NCBI taxonomy): Eukaryota > Metazoa > Chordata > Actinopteri > Lutjaniformes > Lutjanidae > Lutjanus > Lutjanus argentimaculatus. Next base: position 21,163,918 of record JAWZSL010000009.1, on the reverse strand, counting down.
AGATGCGGCTCTGATTACTCCCTCTCATCCCTGACATCTCCCAATCAGAGGAGGAGAGCCAATGAGGGGGTGGAGGAATTATTTTGGATGACATCATTAAGGCCTATACACATAAACAAGCCAAAGCAAAGCACTTTGACACGTTCAGCTCTCTAAATCATATGAAAACTGACATAAGCTGTACACACACAGACAAACAGATGCGTGTACGTATAAACTCTGCACATATGACCAGTGATTTTCAACTAGATCTCAGGAGACTGTTCTCATCAGAAAAACGACGTAATCAGTTAGTTGTCCAAATGCAACCTCTTGTGGTCATGCGAATGACTGTCCTCTCTCAGAAGAAAAAAGGCAGACATAGCATGGTGCAGCAAAACCTCTCAAGGATGAAGGTTAAAGACATTTGTAGCTGAAGAAAGATGCTGATCACAACAGATTATACAATGTAAAGCTAAAAAATGCTTTCAATAACAGAAGGTTAAGAGGAAAATAGGGTTGATTATGATTATGGACCACAGACACTCTATACCTGTGGCTCTCAAATATGTCTGTGGCACTCTGCCAAGGGATCCATGAAAAGTCTTCATATTAATTCATTTAAATGATCAATTTTTTTTAATGGCCTCATTATAGCCTGAATTTATTCCTCTATTCCTATCTTCTAGCAATGATTACTCAAACGATTTCCTTTCCACAAACAATTTTGTAGATGTATCATATTCAAGTCCCAGGCGACATGTAGTTCTTTATCTATACATATATTTTTCATTAGGAATAATTTCATTTTTTACTATTTTATGTGTATATAATATTCTTTATTTCGCTAAGGGTGAAACATTCTCTCTTGATGTGTTATTGTATGAATGTGAATGTATGTATGTATGTATGTTATGGGAATCTGTGCTGACATGGCGCTAAAGGCTAATCCATTTATTTCAAGGCCCATACATGAGGAGGTCCTGGCTATTTTTTCTATCTTGTAATGGGCCCTGGACTGAAAAAAAAAACAAACAAACAAAAAAAAAACTATAAACAGTCAAACTTTATACATGTAATTTTCAGCCTTTTGAAATTATTAAAACAGGAAATAGATTTTCTCATTTTTTAATTAAAGCTGAAAAATATTTAGCCCTGAGAATATAGCATGTATCAATGTTGACAGTTGACAGTATTTTGCAGCTATTGCATGAATGCATGAAATTAATCTAAGTTAAGTCTCATCTTTACAGGAGCATGTGTGCTGAGGGATGCAAATGAACCTGGACTGCTGGGTTTCGAAAGCTTGTTGTTTGCCCACATAAGGCCACTGTACATGCACATTATTTGTATAAGTGATTATGAAATGGTGATTAAAAATTGTATTTATTGGCATAAAAATGTTTTGACTCACACAACCCACAAATAAACAGGCACAGTGATCACAAAATGAAGTAATATAGAACATTAATTGTTAACCATATACCAGTCAGAAATACCATGGAAATACAGGCAATTAAGAGAATTAAAAATTAAAATTAAAATGGGCAGGAGATTTGGGAATATATGTGCATGCAGGCTTTGCATTCTGAATAGAAATTTCATGATGTATTTCACTCATCCAAATACAGCTGTGTTTTGAGGCAACATGCATTCCCACGGTGTAGGAATTAACAAGGTCTGTTGCAAATATCAGTGGAAACAGCCAAAAACCTATCAGGCAGTACTGAGTAGAACATGCCTGTCAGAGACAGACAGATAGCTCTCTGTTTACTCCTCATGTGTGTATTTGTGTGTAGGGAGCAGGCTTATAGATGTAAGATGTTTGTAGATGTAAGCTGTATGTGGTTTCTACGTGTCTGGTCACATAATAAAGCAGTATTGCAAAGGTAGGCAAGAAAAACAACCAATCAGTGCTAACAGACATCCTATTATCCCACTGCAACAAAGATTCTAATTAGTAAGACCTCAAGGCACATGAGTATGAGCTTGGCTGCATGCTGATGTACACATGTCTCTAACATAGTCATCTGTATTGAAACAATTTAAAAAAAACACCTGCCAGCCCATGGTTGGAGGTATGATTGTGTATGATTGTGACAGCATGTATGTGTGTCTCTGTAGTACCTGGATTTGTTCATCCAACACTGATCCAGTGATTTGTGGTCCAACAGTGTTTAATCCCAAAGTTAATCAGCTTGATTTCCTTAGGCTGTCAGACTAATAATAACCAGAGATTATTAACTCTCAGAATAGGTCTGACTGGCTGTTGTAAAAGTCCCCTGTTTTGTGACTGGCTGTCATAAATCGTCCTTGTGTTGTGATTGGTTGTTGTAAAATACCTACCCCCACCCCCCACCACCACCCGAAAAAAAAAATAAAAGAAAACCTGTGCTGTGATTGGTTGTTGTACGACCCATGTGCTGTGAATGGCTATTGTAAAACTCCCCTGTGTTATGACTGGCTGTTGAAAAACCCATCTGTCTTGTGACTTGGCTGTTGTAAAACTCCCCTCCATCGGGGAGTAATCGTAATTTTAATCAACCTTAATTGTCACAGTTCTAATGCAATACACTTAACAAAAACTAATGACAGCACAACACAAATTATGTAAAAACAACAGTGCAAAGCCCTCATGTTAAAATGTAAGGCCCAGTGCCCCATGCTCATCAACTCGACTCAGCATGTGAATTTCCAACACAGAGCAATAAACACAGAGGGGAATTTTCAATCAGTCTATCATAAAAAGACTCAATTTGAAGTGTAACAGCATAGCGTATAGTGTGGTGAGAGAAACTAGGTCTAAAAAATAGAAGAAAACTGGTCTGAATATTTTATACAAAAGATGATACAGGGTCCCTACACTTTTGACAAAGTCAAATCAAGCACTTGTCAAGCATTGTCAATTGTCAAGGACCCATTTTAAAGCTCTCCCAGCACCATACAGCCGTGGTAAATTACATATTTATATACGTATACTCAGAATGATTTCACTTCTTCATCACATTAAATCAGATGCTATTGTGCTACAAACATCCAAAATTATGTTTCATGACAGAGAGGGGTGAAAAATCAAAGGAAAACACAACAAAGTTTGAAGCTTAAAGTGTGTCACCTTTCTGTAAGTAGATTTGTTATCCTATTTGGGCTGCAACTACTGATTATTTTCTCAATTGTTTGGTCCATAAAATGTCAGATAATGTGCTTTCCAAAGCCCATGATGATGTCCTCAAATGTCTTGTTTTATACGGAACACAGAGATATTCAGTTTAATGTAATAGAGGACTAAAGAAACCAGAAAATATTATAATGAAATGTATATAATGTAATAGTTCTATATCCTATACAACCTGACTGAGGCAATATCCAACCTATTTTATTTCTTCATCTTAAAGCTAACTATTCAGGCAGGTAGCGATTTATTATGATAGTAATGCATTTGCAATTTCAAGCAGTTTCAAGCACTTTTAAAACATCAGTTCAAGGATTTGCAGCACCTGTACAAACCCTGATGATATGATAATATAGAACAAAATACAATCAGTAACAGCAGTGAATTACTGTAGATTAAGCACTGAAGTCACTGCTTAAAACAGGCCTGCAGTAACATTACATATTAAACAACTTAGCTACCACAAGAAGAAACCGGAGACAAAGAACAATGAATTAAACAAGGTACTATTGTAAAATGACTCTAGATTTTGCATTGATTTATGTTCCGTGTGAAATGAAAAACTTTCTAACAGCTCTGTAAGCAATTAGGAGGAAAGAGCCATTTGTTACCAGTCATCAGCTAGTGCGTGAGCCTCTCAAACCCCAAGGCCGGTTTAATTTGCAGTGTAATCCTCTTAATTGTTGGCCTGTGACCCTGTTTTCAGGTCACGCAATTCTCGATACCCAGGCAGTTAAACAGTTCCTGAGCTGTGCTACTTTGATTACCGCATGTTTGAAGGAAGCTCCGAATACGATACGATACATTTCAAATCAATTTCTGGTCTTCTTAAGAATATTTCAAACAAATATCAACTTATCAGCCTCAGAAATCTTTGCACAGCCCATCTGCATATTCAGCCGACTCACATGGGGTCCTGACCACAACGCTGAGAGATACTGACTTAATTAAAATACTTTAATCCTCACACATAGACACTGGGCTGTCTTATAGGCTTAAGAATAAAACGTGTGAGATATGAATGAGAAAAACATGGAATGACAGTCAAATAGAAAGAGAGACTGTCAGAGATATCTCTTTGCCTCTAAGTCTTATAAAATAAGTAGTCTTGCTCTTGACAACTTCATTTGCTGAGGCTGACAGCATTATCTGCTCCAAACCAAAATGCATACACAATGCTGACTGTGACTATACTCTGAAAATCTCTTCCACAGATACACATGCTTAGTCAAACACTGACACGTTCGCAGTCTGCATCTTCCAGAAACTCTGCGCACACACACATACACACACAGACCCACACGCAGCTGCAAATTTTATAAACTCTGCTTGTGTACAATTACCTCCTCCCACATTCAGCCGTGTACCCCTCCCTGTTCATCCATCTCTTGACTTCTTATCCTCTCAGAGGATTTGATGAGATGCGCAAATTAGACAAAATGGAATATTCATTTAGAAATGGAGAAAATACAGGTTTACATTCACAGGAGAGCAGGAGGGGTCTCAGATCCGACAAAAGAGCCCGAGCCCTCATGAAAGCAATTTCAGTACAAGTTTGGTTTATAATAATAATTTAGCAATTCATTTCATGAGGTGAAAGGCTTTACATTGCTGGTGGCTGCTCAGTGGTTATGTTGGTAAGCTTAAATGTTTTGAATATCAATGTGTTTTGTGAGCGTGAGCAGTGCATGCATTCCTTTGACTGATTTCTGTTGATAGAATAGACCTTTTTACGGCAGCCATATTGATATGACACAGTAAACACAGGTGTTACCAATGATACTAATTACGGTCCCGTTCATTTAGTGCAGCAGAGCCTTCCCAGTGAGCCAACATGCAGTACAGCAGCACCCTACAGTTTGACCTGAATGAAACAGAACCTTAATTAGTATCATTGATAACACCTGTGTTTACCCTGCTAATTCATGTCAAAATGGCTGCTGTGAAAAAGGTCTATTAAATCATTTACTGGTAATAATGCATAGAGCACAAGCTTCAGCATGGAGCAGCTGTACTCTGCCACTGTATGTAGATATGGCCATGTCCTTGTGTGTGTGTGTGACGAAGAAACAGTTGGTGCAATGGGCCTACAAAGCCACATACTGATGTCATAAACTTTTTTTAACAATCAAACAAAACCTTATTCTTCATCAGTACAGTTTTTAAATTCACAACAGTGGTACTGGTACTGGAGTCCCAGCACTCGCTGGATTTGGGTTGTTGGTTAGTTCTTGCATGAAACTCAGCTCTCTTTTGAGTTGATACAGGGGCAAGTAAAATGCCCTGTAGGGCTAGTAAACCTCGAAACTCATTAGCCCTATCAGACAAGTTGTAAAAAAGTACATTTTTTCCATAGCTGATCACCACAACGTTTCATATTCCAAAAAATGCGCAACTATTCAGCGCCTGCTCCCGTTGCAAATGCTCTTCGATAAAAGAACAGGATTGACCTGGGTACACACTGACATGGCTTGTCAAAGGCATATTTGATAACCACTAATAAATAAATTTTGTATAGGGGCAAGTAAAAACTGACTTTATGGAGGTAGACTGATCTGACCCATTTGCATGACTGTGAAGGGAACACAACATTAACATCGAACCCTGGTGCATGTGTATATATGGATGCATGTCAGTATTGAATACGGCCTCTTGCCTGGTGTAGAAAATTCAGAACAGTAAGTTAAGAGAAAAAGACAAAGTAAAAGACAGATTAAATATATAGAGAAAAGGCCATAGCGGCTGAGCAACACTTAAATACAGGCATAATTATGGGAGAAATTTCATCCTCGCATGTAATAGTAGTACTTGAGACTCAATACCAGGAAAAGAACAAATAAGTGACCCACATTTCTAATAATTGAGGAACTTCTTGAACAGAAGGATCAAGTGCATACATGTCAGCCATGCAGATCACCATAGAACAGAATACTCTGAATATATTAAGGCTTAAAAAACATAGTCAACGGAGAGGGCAAGATAGGAGGAAAAAGTGCTAACAGAAAATCATTGATGTACGGTGTAAGTATGTCACCACCACTTTAGAGAAGCTGTGAGAGATCAAAAAATAGATAAGACACATTTAAATGGTTCCATGTTTCATCTGGATTTTGTGTGAAACTAGAAATATGAAATGTTTGTCTTCTACCACCCCATACAGTGAAGTCCAATCACTGTCACTTGACTCATCATGAGAGGCAGAAAGCCTTAGCCTGATGCGCCCCCTCCTCTCTTCATCCCTAATGACTACCATTAAGGTTGTTTTGACAGAAAATTACGTGCCACCTTTCTTTAAACCGTGGGAGGCCGTCCGCCCACTCTTGTTTTCATGGCAGAGCAGGAGGCTGCAGAAGCTGACCGGAAACTTCATAATCCTCATTATTTTCTGATGAAAATACACAGTCGCAGGCACACATATGGACAAATGTACATACATGTTACCTCACTTATTAAGGCTGTTTCTGTTTCAGAGGGATTTGCCATAATTTGTACGTCAAAGAAATCCTTAAAATTTCAGTTTTGATGCCCTCCAAAACACCACGTCATTTCCAGTTTCCTAGCAGACAAATAAAACGCCTTGATTTCCTCAGCAATGTGACATAACTTACATCTTCACCAGTTCAACTGCAGTAAATGTGGTCAAAGTGATGTCAGCCCACAGACTGTGGAGGCTTCCCCTTTTAAAGCCGGATCTTAAAAGCCGACGTGTTCCCCCTGCAGCGAGGCAGCACAATTTGTCAGCATTAGTTGCAGGAGTTTAGAGGTGTGGGGAGGGGGTGATCCTTTCATAAGTCTGTTGATGTGTGAGTTATAGTTTAGATGCGTGACCTCTCAGCAGGCTCTGCTCTGCATGTATCCGACAAACAAAATAGCCCACTTTTAATATTTCGAACTTAAGTTTTTCTCTGTGAAATTGGGGGTGAAAAAAAAAGCCCCAGTAATAGTCCTAAGAAGTACACCCACACTCATACACTGCACACACAGATCCACACACAACCCTGCTTAGCAATGTATTAGCTCCTCATCTTAGTTTCAAAATAATATTTATCAAGCAAACTGTTATTTTAGTTCATCTTTTGCTTTATTTTCCTTTTCCTGCATTTCTCTCTCACATCATTTTTACACCAAAATTAGCGCATGCATGCAGGTTTTTTGAATGCATGTAAACCTGCTAAAAATAGGCGATTAATTTCTTTTCTAGAGCTTTTATCGCCTCCACTGGAAAAGGAGCGAAAATTAGCGTGTCCAGCTGGGTGTCATGTTTCCATCAACGCCGATCAGCGCAGGAGCCGATAAATACCTGTGACTACTAGCACAGTCTTTTGACCCAGGAATGAATGCCGATTGCACCTTTCCATTGAAGACAACAGCCAGATGTTTGTGGGTGTTTTTGTCCAGGGTAAAAAGAGTTTTATATATAATGCTACTTTTTTTTTTACATGGTGTTGCTTTTGCCTTTGCTCCTAAAACTTGGCTTTGATTGATTACTTCTATCTCCCTCTCCCTTCCTCCCCTTGTCTGCCTTTCTGTAGTCCATTAGTTATGGTAATGTTAGGTTAAATGCATCTTAACTTGCTAGTGATTGATTTACACATCCCCACCCATAAACGTTCCTCTTTTTTTCCCCTCCATCCTTTCCTTGCTAATTTTGTTCTTCCAGTCTCCACCCTCCTAACTTATTGGGAGAGATGCTGTTTGAGTGTTGGGAGCGGTCTGGCTAAAAGGGAGACTTGGCTGTCAGCTCCACTGTGCACACTGCTGACAGAGCTTGGACTGGAGGGTCAGAAGATGAATCTGCTGTGTCACACAAACAGACAGAAGTATGAGCGATGCCTCTGCCTGTAGGTCTAACATGCTGAAACTCACTCGCTGAGACAGAGATACGTGACTGGCTTTATTTTGAAAATACACAAAAATGAAAAATAAATAAACAAATAAAACCGCACATGCTTGAAGACACACGAAATTTGTCCTTCTGCATTTCTGCATCTCGAACAAAAACTGTATATTGCGTACTAATAACTCAAGCCCTCATTCCCATCTAGAAGCATAACTGAAGTACCACTGTGTTTAATTAAATTAGTCTACCTTTTCTCGTTTAGAATCTTGATTGGCTGACATTATATCCTCCAAACAAACTGCATACCAAACTGAAAGTTGTTATTGCTTTGTAATTCCTTCATCATGCTACTTGGGTAGGGGCCTTTTTCACAGCAGCCATATTGGTGTAAAATAGTAGGGTAAACACAGGTGTTACCAATGATACTAATTAAGGCTCCATTTAGTGTAGCAGAGCCTTTCCACTGAGCCAATATGCATGATTATTATATGCAGCAGCACTCTGCCTCCTTAATTCGTATCACTGGTAACACCTGTGTTTACCCTATACTATTACATGCCAAAAAGGCTGCTGTGCTCTTTTAAATTTTTTTTTTTTTTTGGGGGGAGGGGGGGGCTAACATAACTTTCAACACTTTTAAATGTTATTAAAGCATTTAGTGCTGCTTCTATGAAGTTGTTTTACATCAGCAGTCAGGTAAAATCTACACCACAGGTCTTCAACAGGGGGTCCGTGAACACTAGGGGTTCCTCAGAACTACTGCAGCCAACCTGAACCAAAGTCCTCACCTCAAGGACTAGAATAAGTTTGCACAGTGAAAAAGTGTGAGTAGGCCCATCACTTTGCAATTATGTCCTCACCTCAGATATCTACAACTTAAAATGGCTGTTAGGACGACAGAACTGCAAGAACATTCATATAGACGAACAAGCATGGACACACATAACATCACATTCACACCCTAGCGAAACACACTCCCGCTCATACTTGGGTGTTAATGTGAAAGCCTGAACACTTCAGGGACACAGTGAACCCCAGATCCATCTCTGTCCTGACAGCAGTCCTCCATTAGCCACACACACAAAAAATGTGGTTGCGGAATGCACACATACAGTACTCTGTCAGAAACACACACAACGCTAATACATAAAGAGGGTGCATTTTCTCACCTGGAGCGCACACACACACACACACAAGCACCACACACACACACACACACTCATGCACGATCTGCTGAATGCACAATACAGTACTGCTGCTGCTCAACACAAATAAATAAATAAATAAACTCAGTTTTATCATCTTCTTTCAAACATAATCAAATGGCAACATGCACAGAGGAAGATATATAAGTGAAACCATAAAATGAACTACTGCAAATGTAAATTCACACAGACTCACCTGTCTCTATCTCCAGCAGTGATGTTATAAAGGTGATTGGCAGCTCCATCAGCACATGCCTTCAACAGAGCTACAGAAAGACAGACAAAGAGATTCTTTAGCTTGTGTAACTGAAGGCAATTAGTTTTACATGAATGGAACACTCACTGAAGACATATTCCTGCAATACGTAAGACCCAAGCATTCAAAAATGAGTATTGCAGTCCAAATAGCGAGATGGGCAAAAGACGGTATGTTGAATCCCTATTTAATATACACTCTATGTTTCCCCTCCCCTCCTCCCCAAACTCGAAGCTCAGGCTGGTTGCCAGCAGGCTGTCGGGACACTGAACCTAAATAAGTGCAAGACGAGCGCAACATTATGTTCGATGATGACAAGTGACAATGACTTCTACACTGTAAGCTCTCATTACTGTCAGTTGTCTGTCGATGTAAAATTAAGCAAGTTATCCCAAAATCAAAAGCCCACTGCTCCGAAAAACACACACTGTGGAGTTTGATGTGCCCGTTATAAACATTTACACCTTCCAAAAGACACTAGCTCATTCAGTGAACATTCTGCATGAATTTTATCTCTAGTAAACAGGATGGTCCAGACCCGAAATGGAAAATTTCAAAGGAAAACATGCTGGCTATAGCACTGTGAGAGAAGCAAACATGTTTTCTTCATTTCTGATGACATATCATGGTTATTTGATGATTTAGTACAGTAAATATCTTGCATGTTTATCCTTTAATGAGACAGCTCACTCCAAAATCAAAAACACATATTTTTCTCCTGACCTGTGGTTCTACTTATCCATCTAGATTTTTTTGGTGTGAGTTTTGTAGATGTCTGCCTTCTCTTTAGTGTAATGGGACTCAGGTGCTCAAAGCACCAAAGAAATACATTTCAAAATTCAAAACCAGTGTCTCTTTCCAAAAATCATGACCCGGAAACTGTTTTCTTTCTATTAGAAAGAAAAAAGTAGTTCGAGTGGATTCTACTGCAGAAAGAAAGTAGTTACTACATGAAATTGCTCACAACAAGGTCTGTGCATTATTTTGTGCAACTGGGTCATGTTTTTTGAAAAGACACATTGCTGTTGAGTTTTTCAAATGTATTTTTGGTGCTTTGAGCACCACAGGACCAGTGCTATCTAGTTCCATTATATTGGAGAGATAGCAGAGATCTCTACAACCAATATCTCCAAAATGAGGCAACTCGCACCAAAACAGTAAAGATGGATAACTAGCACTACAGGCCAGAGGAAATTGAAATATTTTTGATTTTGGGGTGAGCTGTCCCATTAATTTCGATTAATTTCTAATATATATTAATATATCAAAATTAAAATGAGGCACAGTTCAACCTGTTATAAACAATGTGTAGTGTTACAATAAACCAGTTTCCACCTATGCAGTGGTGAGCCTATAGTGGATGTGTCGGCTCTTGAGTCAGTTTGAATATTCCTATCTACGTGCACCACCTTCGTCTTGTCTAACTGGCGGCAGACCAGGTGTAATTTTCTCCACACACTTTACTTACATGAATTCTCCCTCCAAAAAAACTCATCACATTCAGAAAGCCTCATCCCAGACAAGAAACACCACTCGATTAGCTCCACAGGAGAGGGATACAAACAAGAATGTCACACGCTAATAATACTTGGCATTGAATGTGACATACTGTTAAATGAGGAATCAAGAAATGTGGCCTCCCATTTATGAGTTATACAAGCGTTTTCAAAGAACTCATTCTCAGATATGGCCTCGTATACTGACGTGTACAGTTCATAGGAGTCACATCACATGTGATATTTTTCCAGTGCTACTCCTGATAAATGAACTCTGTGTTCTCTTTTTATCCTGTGGTGTTCTACAGCTACTGTAGCCTGCTGACGTGACACTCCAAAGTATTTCACTGACTTATATGATGAGACACACGCTTTATTCAACATACATCTGACTGTCAGGAGCATTGAGTGCACAAGAACAAATCTGAAAAAAAGGAAAAACAACAAAAATGGGCGGTTTAAAAACAGCACTAGTTTGAACATCAACATGAGTAATGTCAAGGACTTTGTTAAAGACATACTTAATTCAATACAGCAAAAAATAGTTTGAACAGGGCCAAAATTAGTTAGAAAGAAGCCATCTCGCCATAGAAAACATAACAAACAGCATCAGTAAAGAATTCTTGTTGATGAATTTGATTTGACCCTTTAAAGACGAAGTAAGTGAAAGAGCACTTATCTTTTCTGATTTCAAAAACAGACAAATGAGGTGGTTATTTGCTATTCTTAAAATGGTGTTCAAGTTGCACTAAATTAGATGCAAAATATTTGCAAATGTATGCTCTTTCATGGCCTCTATTCTATTCAAATTGAACAGGCAGCCTATTTTTTAAGAGCCCTTCTCTGTTTGGGCATGTTGTGGGTGTACACGAGGGGAAAAACTTCAAAGAATGAGATGTAGTTTTCTTTTGCACCTTGTTTAAAACTAAAGTCTGCACCAAAGAGACAGGTAACTGATGTACGCATGTTTTCTGTCTTGTTGTCTTTCTTCTCCAACTGTGTCCATTCCCCATATGGATGTCACTTATTTGATTGCAAAAAAGTAACATAACAGGATATGGTGTGAAGAATAATATCTATATAATAAAAAAAATATATATATATATACGTATATATTATAATATATTACACCCTATATTACATAATAATATTACTATATAATATATTACATATACTATATCAATTATATATTATATTTACAACACACATGTATAGGGGAAAAGAGTGAAAACTCAAAAAACACAACCCTAAACCACTTAGATTAGGTTCACACTGACATAAGCAATGATTCAAAAATGTGCATCATTCCTTTTAATGAGACTACTCTTCCTGATGCAAAGGGCTATGGAGAAAAAAAGGCACAGGGCCATCCAGCACCAAATCTGAACCTGGCTCAAAACATCCAGGCCAATATAATATGTTCAAACAAGTGCACATTCTTGGTAGATTACTTTGTAACAAGAATATTTCTACCGTATAGGTCACAATCATTCACACTGAGGAGAAATTGTTTGCTGCTGTAATGACTGTCCAGAGCTGCAAAGTCTCATAGTGCTTGAGTTAAGTGTTTATTGGTGAATGCAAGCCTTAGTCCAAGGAAGCAGTGCTTAGACACACACCCCACCAAAGACACCCTGTGAGGTTTTCTTGCAAACAAACAAAAGTTATGTTTACGTTGTGTGTTTCTTACTAAAATGCACTGTGCATCCTTGAGGCCAACCAAACATGCTTAAAGGCCATGCATACCTTTGCGATACCCACACAGACGACTTCAACTTTGTTGCCTGATTAGGCCTTCTCTCAAGTCTGTGTGTGGCATCTCCCTCAGTCTCCTGTTAGCTTTGTTGCACCTGTTAGGGTGGCACAAATTACACTTTTTATCATCCAAAGGAACCCTTTTTTCACAGAAGATATTTTGACTTGTCATAGAGACAGGTGAAATGGATTTTGTTACCAATTGCTCACATTCCATTAAGTGTCCCAGCAGCAAGCCATGCCAGTGGGCCAGGATGCACAATAGACCTTTTCCACAGCAGCAATTTTGACATGAAACAGTAGTCTAAACACAGGTGTTACCAATGATAGCAATTAAGAATCTGTTCCACTCAGGTCAAATAGAGTCAGGGTGCCGCTATTGTCCATGTTGGCTCACTAAAAGACTCTGCTACATTACATGCAACTAAACCTTAAGACGTATAATTGGTAACACCTGTGTTTACCCCACTATTTCATATCAATATGGCTGCTGTGAAAAAGGTCTTCAGCAGGACCCTGGAACTGGCTTGCCTGAATGGAATGCAGTCATTTTTAATGTCTTCATTTACACCTGTGTTTTTCATGCTATGACAAGTAAAAATATCTGCAATGGAAAAGGTTTATTAGTTCGAGAACCAGTGACATCAAGTACAACACAGCAGAGTTTTGCTCACCTTCAATTTACCAAAATAACTGAAAAAAAACTGTCCAGGGTCTTATCTTCCTAATAAAATACTTGCAAAGCTGCTTTTTTAAATACATATATTAAGGATATAAGAACACTAAAAACTCAAGGTATGATAATGCCACAATAAAAACGATATCCATGATATATTTATGGCTATATTAAAAAACAGAGAAAAATGACAACTTGGAGAAAATTATCCTTTTAACTAACAAATCTGATGTGTACATCTCTTTTTGTTCATATAAAATTTGTTTTTCCTTTTAACGTAAATTGCTCCTGCTTTCCTTCTTTAACAAAATAAAATAAAAATTGCCAGCCACAATCTAAGCATATGCAAAAAAAAAAAAAATGAATGCTTGAATTGTGTGTTTATAATTAAAATAAAAACAATGCAGCAGTCAGTCGCAGTCCTTTTACAAAATAAAATAATAATAATAACAATAATTATAAAAATAATAAAACAATTAACTATGTAATATCATGGTAGCACACAGTACCACAGTTTGGTACAATATTGTATTTCTAATTGCAATATCAAGCTTTTCGACACATTGTTACATCCCTAACATGTATGTATGTATGCTAGTTAACAGTCTTCTTCTCTGCCAATATTGTTGCATTGCTATATTTCTTGGGGTGTTACTGCCACTGAGCAGTGAGAAGGTATTTAAATCATCATAGTCAGTGTGGTTCACATGTGTGTGTGTGTGTGTGTGTGTGTGTGTGTGTGTTGTCCTCCAGTACACAAACAAGATACTAACAAAATGGGGATCCTCTCATAAAAATATTGCTCCACAGCACTACTTGTGGTCAAAAACTCTACTTGAAAATGAGTTCCACTTCTGATAGTTTCCAGAAGTTTGCTTCATTAAAATGACATTTAATTGAAGAATATCACATGGTGTTTCATTATCATCAAGACAATACTGATAAAGTCGTACTTAAGGGTATGAACTGATTTGAGTAAATCACAGATATTAATTAAATATTAAAGTTCAGACTTTTGTTCTCTAAAGTGTATATGGCAATAAGTGCAGAGTTTAAATGTATGTACTTCCTTCGCCGCAGCCACTATCTCAACACATAACACAACTTTTAACACATTATTATCACCATGATCTCTAAAATATGTTTAACATGCATCATTACATGCTGTCACACCTGCATACTGTAAAGTCACATGCACACACACACAGACTCAGACTCACACATACACTAAAGCAGACTCGGGTTAAATGAAGAATGATTTTGCAAACACAAAGAGGTATCCTTCTCAATCTACTTATCCTTGCCTTGAGCACTTAAAAAAGTGAGAATGCAGATGCATTTACATCCATCCATCCATCTTCTTCCACTTATCTGGGGCTGGGTCGTGGGGCAGCAGTCTGAGCAGGGATACCCAGACTTCCCTCTCCCTAGACACTTCCTCCAGGTCTTCCGGGGGTATCCCGAGGCATTCCCAGGCCAGCCGAGCGACATAGTCCCTCCAGCATGTCCTGGGTCTTCCCCGGGGCGTCCTCCCAGTGGGGCATGCTTGGAACACCTTTCCAGGAAGGCGCCCAGATGTGGAGGAGCAGCGGCTCTACTCTGAGCTCCTCCCGGGTGACAGAGCTCCTCACCCTATCTCTAAGGGAGCGCCCTGCCACCCTGCGGAGGAAACCCATTTCAGCCGCTTGTATCCAAGATCTCATTCTTTCGGTCATGACCCAAAGTTCATGACCATAGGTGAGGGTAGGAACATAGGTTGACTGGTAAATTGAGAGCTTCGCCTTTCGGCTCAGCTCCTTCTTCACCACGACAGACCGGTACAACGACGGCATTACTGCTGCCACTGCACTGATCCGTCTGTCAATCTCACACTCCATCCTTCCCTCACTCGTGAACAAGACCCCAAGATGCTTGAACTCTTCTACTTCAGGCAGGAGCTCTCCCCGAACCCGGAGGGGGCAAGCCACCTTTTTCCAGTCGAGAACCATGGCCTCGGACTTGGAGGTGCTGATTCTCATCCCAGCCGCTTCGCACTCGGCTGCAAACCGCCGCAGTACATGCTGAGGGTCCTGGTTTGAAGGAGCCAACAGGAAAACATCATCCGCAAAAAGCAGAGATGAGATCCTGTGGTCCCCAAACCAGACTCCTTCCGGCCCCTGGCTGCACTAGAAATTTTGTCCATAAAAATAATGAACAGAACAGGTGACAAAGGGAAGCCCTGCCGGAGTCCAACATGCACTGGGAACAGGTCTGACTTACTGCCGGCAATGCAAACCAAGCTCCTGCTCTGGTCATACAGAGACCGCACTACCTCAGTGACTTCAGCCCGAGTGATGGATGAATCAGTCCCTGGGTCCCCCCAGCCTCTGCTTCCTCTACGGAAGGCGTGTCAGTTGGATTGAGGAGATCCCCGAAGTATTCCTTCCACCGCCCGACAATATCCCCAGTCGAAGTCAACAGCTCCCCACCTCCACTGTAAACAGTGTTGACAGGGCACTGCTTCCCCCTTCTGAGGCGCCAGACGGTTTGCCAGAATCTCTTCGGGGCCGACTGATAATCCTCCATGGCCTCCCCGAACTTTTCCCATACCCAAGTTTTTGCTTCCGCCACCGCCCGGGCCACAGCACACTTAGCCTGCTGGTACCTGTCAGCTGCCTCAGGAGTCCCATGAGCCAACGAAGCTCGATAAGACTCCTTCTTCAGCTTGACGGCATCCCTTACTGCCGGTGTCCACCACCGAGTTTGGGGATTGCCGCCGCGACAGGCGCCGGAGATCTTACGGCCACAGCTCCGAACGGCCGCGTCAACAATGGAGGTGAAGAACATGGTCCATTCGGACTCAATGTCTCCAGCCTCCCTCGGGATCTGGTCACAGCTCTCCCGGAGGAGAGAGTTGAAAACCCCTCTGACAGAGGGTTCCACCAGACATTCCCAACAGACCCTCACAACATGTTTGGGCCTGCCAAGTCTGTCCAGCTTCCTCCTCCGCCAGCGGATCCAACTCACCACCAGGTGGTGATCAGTTGACAGCTCAGCCCCTCTCTTCACCCGAGTGTCCAAGACATATGGCCGAAGGTCAGATGACACAACCACAAAGTCGACCACTGACCTCCGGCCTAGGGTGTCCTCGTGCCACGTGCACTGATGGACACCCTTATGCTTGAACACAGTGTTCGTTATGGACAAACTGTGACTAGCACAGAAGTCCAATAACAGAACACCACTCGGGTTCAGATCGGGGAGGCCGTTCCTCCCAATCACGCCCCTCCAGGTAACACTGTCGCTGCCCACGTGGGCGTTGAAGTCCCCCAGCAGAACGATGGAGTCCCCAGTCGGAGCACTTTCCAGTACCCCTCCCACGGACTCCAAGAAGGCCGGGTACTCTGCACTGCCGTTCGGCCCATAAGCCAAAACGACAGTGAGGCACCTGTCCCCGACCCGAAGGCGCAGGGTGGCGACCCTCTCAATCACCAGGAAAACTCCAACACATGGCGGCTGAGCTGGGGAGCTATAAGCAAGCCCACACCAGCCCGCCGCCTCTCACCGCGGGCAACTCCAGAGTAGAAGAGAGTCCAGCCTCTCTCAAGGAGTTGGGTTCCAGAGCCCAGGCTGTGCATGGAGGTGAGTCTGACTATCTCTAGCCAGGACCGCTCAACTTCCTGCACTAGCTCAGGCTCCTTCCCCCCCCAGCCAGGTGACATTCCATGTCCACATAGCCAGATTCCATATCCAGGGATTGGGTCGTCGGGGCCCCCGCCCACGACTGCCACCCAAACTACAACACATTGGCCCCTTCTGAACCCTCCCACGGGTGATGGGCCCACGTCGCTCATTCAGGCTGTGCCCGGCCGGGTCCCATGGGCAAAGACCCGCCCACCAGGCACTCGCCTGCCAGCCCCAACCCTGAGCCTGGCTCCAGGGTGGGGCCCCGGTGACGCCAATCCGGGCGACATAAACTTCCTTGTTTTTCTTTCCTTCATCGGGGGCTTTGCAGATGCATTTACATTGATGTAAATAAGACACTTATACTCAAGGTAGTGCTTTTATTCATAACCTCCACCACCTGCCGTCGATGTTGCACGTCAAGAAATGATTGGAATGTAAATGACTCATTATCTCTGACAGAGTGCAAAGGCTGAGAAACTTTTCAAATGATAACTTCTCGAAAAACAGAGAAACTCTTCTTTAAGCCTAGTGATGACAGACTGTAAAGCTATCAGTCATTATCTGTGTGTAAGTATCTACAAACACACACACACACACACACACACACACACACAGAATAATTTTCAAACTTAAGGTTCTAGAACAGTTCCTTCTGTCTGTCAATCATTTATGCAGCTCTGTTTGCATGGTATGCCATTAAAACACACACACACACACACACACACACACACACACACACAGAGTTCCAGAGAATCCGAGAGGTTTGATGTCATTCTACAAAGTGTGGCTCTCAAGTACCAACATCGTGACAATCTTTCAAAATCATCTATTTACATTTGTATCTGTTCCCATCATGCATTTCCTGACCATATTTCTGACTTATATCCTATCTTAATCTTGCACTCTGCATTCACACTGTGGTGTAATAAATTACCTGTCAATCAACCACAAACTGCAAAATTTTATCATGAGGGACTTCTCCTTGCCAAAGCTTGTTTTGATAAGCAAGAGGTCGCTTCCACTACTGTATGAAATCAGATCTCATAAATATCAATGAATGATTTTTTTCAATATTTTTTTAATGCTGAAACCTCTTTTAACATTTTTTACACTGCTAAATTATTATTACATTTCTGTCTTTATCAGGTCAGCTTTTCCCGCAGTGTTTTACAGCATGGCTTCCCACCTCATCAGAAATAAAAACAGGTGCCTCCACCAACATCAGCAGAAATTATGATAATTTTCTAAAACATATTAGTCTTATTAAGCTTCAGGGAAAGCAATGATCACACAGCAAAGGTCATGTATTTAATGAATGAGACCATTGTTTAAATTCTCATCTAGTAACTACACTGATGATGAGATGAAATGCATCAGGATTCTCCTCAGTAGGTCATTAATTGATTGATTACATTGTTTGTGTGCTTTAGAGCAATTAAAGGTGCCCTGTGGAGTTTTCTTGTAAACAACCATGTTTACTATCAGTGTTTCTTACCAAAATGCATTGTGTGTAGCCTTGTGGTCTAACAAGCGTGTTGAACCCATTTCCTTCCTCATAAAACGTTTGCAAAGCAAATTTCTTGAATATTTTAAATCCTACATTGCTTACATCTGTGTTTACTACCAGTCTTCTTCTTCACTGGCTTTGTTCGTGCATCACCACACTTCTTTGCATGTTACCACCACCATCAACAATTAAATAGCATGAAACTCATGTCATTGATGCACCAATGCAGAGAACAAGGAAGGGAGCCATGCGAACCCAGTGTGAACTTAAAGACTGCTCCTGGCAAATGTCCAGCCAGGAAAATGAGGCGGATGAGAGGGGACTCAGGCTGGCCAAGGGACGGGAGATTGGACACTGTTGTGCCCACATCTTGCAGAAACCTGCTCCACCACAGCATCCCAGATCAAGCTGTTGCACTAGATGGGCAGAACGTGTTTGGAGCTGACAGGACTCAACATTCAAGTTTGTGGGAGGGCGAGGGGAGGACAACTCTGTTTACATCCATGATGCTTCGTGCAAAAATGCATCCAAAGTTTATGGACAATGTTTCTCAGATGTCGAACATTTAATGTGAATGTCGGCCACATTATCATCACCATCTTATTGCTGCTGTTTACATTCAACCAATGCATATTCCCAAAAATCAACCACAGAATTATTTCCTGTGTGTATATGTGAATATGTATATATGTGTAGAAATAACAGTAAGCATATTGTTTTTATTTACATTTTATCCCATTCTATTCTGAATTTAATTATTCTGTATATATTATATGTGTGGAGCATAAAGGGACATTGTGCATCCCTGTGTTGTATAATGATAATTTATTTATCTTGATACCTCCATGTATGAGCACAATACAAACAAAAATGGGAACCACAGGAAGAAACATTGCTTCGTAGCACCAGCTTTGTTGAGAAAGAGTTGGGAAAACATCCCGGTCACAATCAGAGGCTTATGTGTTATAAAAGTACTTGACGATGCACTGCAGGTCAAATAACAGGTGGATATTAGTCAGATAATCCGATACAGTCTAGTCGAGTTTAGTTAGTCAAAATTGGCACTGAATGGCTAGACTTGTATCATCAAAGGCTGTAATCCACTAACCAATTCCAAACCCTTAACTTTTCTTTTTCTGTTTTGTGTTTATCATCTATTGTGTTTATTGATTTTATATTTTATGCCCCTGTCAGTGAAATTGTCAGAGTAAAGCACTTTGTTCCCTGCGTCAAGCTTGATGTCCTTGAGTGTGCAACCATACGTTTTGTAGCTTTAATTGTTTTTATTTGACATGCAGAAACAGTCTTCTGTCGTTTTAAGGCTGCTGTTCTTGACACAATTTCCCCAGACTCCAAATTCACATAAAACGGGTCAAGCTTATTCAAAAGTTTGTTTTCATTGTGATAGAAACTTTCTCAAATGCCTGTGGGAGTGTCTGTCTTTCTAGATCTCTCAACATTCAATTTGTCTTCATCACAGTAAAAAAAAAAAAAAGGCAAAAGTGCATAAACTGAACTTGAGAAAGATTATCTCTCCATCTGCACTCCATCCACAGGCAGTGAAGATACAATTACTGTCATTCTCCCACGGAAGACAATGAACTGCAGGCTGTTTGAAGTACGCCACAAACAGCCTGACCAACTCCATCTTCCCTTACTCTTCAGAGCTTATGAGTTTAACAAACAAGCTCAGCAGAAAATCACATACAGAGACATAGAGCCCTTATGAATCCCGAATCCTGGTGATATGATGTGAGCTGAGCGGGCACAGCGGAGGCAGTCGGGGGAGATGACCTTGTAAATTAACTAGCCATAATAATCCCTCCCTGCAGGCTTCAATACCAACTCCTCCTGTCACTCACTCTGCTGTATGATAGATACATATGGTGGGCAGGAGATAATGCACTTCCCACACACACACACAGAACTAAACCTGTCCTTTCAGTGCTTTTTAATCATCTATTTCGCTACTGAGTTTGATGCAGAAAAGATGCATGTACATGTCCATGCAGAAACACACACACACACAGTGCTGTGGGGTATATTCTATAGCAGGCTGGTATTGATGAGGTTAGCGGTGAGGATTAATGCCTGTCAGGTAGGGGCTTTAGTGCAGTACAGAAGAGGGCAAACGGTCACGTAGAGCGGTGAAAAGATTATTATCCTTATTATGATGCCTTGACGCGCTCCCTTCATCTATCAGTCCACCTCTCCCCCTCCATCTGTCACCCTGTCTCCAGATCCACCCTGCTCCCTATACCTTGCCTCAAATTTGATTGATTTCCTGCACAAACATCTCATTTTCTTTCTCGCCAGCTCCACTCTGTTACTCTTTATTGTTCTGCTCTAACCTTCTCTTTGCTGTTCTAGGTGGCACAATTTCACCAGCTCTTCCACTCATTCTCCTTTCTTTTCCATTGTAATCTTACAAGAATTTGCTTTTAAGTTTTCTTTTGATCTCTATCATCAATCCTTGCTAATAGCTCCACCTGCCAATTTATTAGGGGTACAGTGATCCATCAAATCAAATTCAATGATCAACGATCCAATATCTGGATGCAAAGTGAAAACACCCATCCATATCATCATCTTCATTATATGGCTTTTATTTTGAAATTCCCATGGCGTGTCTGTGTCAGTGTTTCCATTCAAGTGCACCTCCTTCCTAAACATTCAAGTAGTATACATACAGTATCCTAACGTTCACTATCCTTTTTTTTTTATTTTTTTTTTTATGAAGACCTAAGGATGTTTCCGATGGTTTAACTAAGATTGACTTCTTGGCAGAAACAACTTTGCTTTGTTGAAGCAGGGAGTTTTATTCCCCTCGTCCTGACATGAGATCAGGTGGATAGTATGTTGCTGCTGGCTAAAAAGAGTACCTGTGACTCAAAGTGATTATTCTCAACAAAACAGACAGTTTTATATAATTTATTTAGTTTAGTTTATTTAATCTATAAAAGGACCGCGTGCAATGGCAATGATCACTTACATGAAACGAAAACATGGTTGCACCAGATTAAGCAAGACACTAAGGGCTCCCCGCTAATAGTCAACTAAACTGTCAGTTGGTGACAAGAGTCTTAAGTCGACCACGTTGCCATTTGCTGCCATTAGCTAGTTAGCTCAAGTAGCGGCACAGCCAAAAAATATATTGAAATAATCAATTAATATCATAAATGTGTGCCCCCAAAATGAACCAAATTGAAATTGTATCGCGGCAGACTTTGTGATATCAGCAAATACTTCATCATTGCCCAAAAAATCAACATATTGTTGTATCATGATGAAACTTATTATTTACACCCCCTATTTTTTTACTCCATCTGACACAAAGGGCTGGGTAATATATCAGTACTATATTACTATCATGATATGAGACTTTAGATTTTGGATATTGTTATATCATGATATGGCACAAGTGTTGTCTTTTTCTGGTTTTAAAAGCTGCATTACAGTAAAGTCATGTCTTTTTCTGAAATTTCCAGACTGTTCTAGCTATTCTATTACTGGCATTTACCCAGTCATCTCACTGTGCTAATATTTTGTGAAAGCACCAATAGTCATCCCTACAATATTGGTGCAATATCTCTAAATATCAATAGAGTTATTTGGTCAAAAATATTGTGATATTTGATAATGACACACGTGCTTAGATGCAGCAGTGCAGGGAGTGTGTACGCCGTCACCAGTGCGCTGCAGCCACATCCTCCAAACAGCCCTGATTGCAAGGCTGACACTCGACTGGCTGATGGGTGATGTTCATAAGCTTCAACTTCAGCAGGCTGCTTCACATCAACAAATGATGAAACGAAGCACTTGAAGTAAACACGGGCCTGTTTTTGTCTTGTAGAGAGTTGCCTTCACTGATTACTTTATTGATTTGCTTGTTTGTGTTGTTCCACACTGAGTAAAGTGAGGGATCAGTAAATAAGTAAATGAGTGACTGATTGAGTGAACAAGTGAGTGGGTGACTGATGGACTCGATGAGTGAGAGGGTGCGTGAGTGAGATAAGCAGCTTGATCCCACTTCACAACATCACACTCGGCACCTGTAAATGAGTTTCCCTTTGATCAGCTTTGCGCTCCTCTAGCCTCCTTCGCTGCTCTGCTCCCTGCTGCTCTCCCTCTCCCACAGGTGATGAGGGGGCCCAGGGGCAGCACATCAGAGGACCTGAGAGTGCTGCGTGTGTGTGTGTGTGTGTGTGCAGATATCTATGTCTGTAAGGGTGGAGACCTGGCTACGATGCCTCCAGGTAAACAACCATCTGGAGAGCGACACACACTCAGACACGCTCATGTGCACGCTCACATTAGCTCATCCAATAAACAACATTAAAAATACATGGCATATCAAGTGAGGAACTATAAACTTGCTACAAGCGTGTTTACCATCACACTGTGAGAGATCTGAGATATGCCATTCACGCACCACCATCATCCTGTCAAAACTTGTTCGAGTCCCATGTGCACCGCTGCCACGAGCAAAACTGATCAAGAAAGCTTCCCAATTTCTGACATCCACACCACAGCATTGCTCATGGCACTTAAGAAACCACCCAAAATCTCTGAAACTTTTTTGAAAAGCAGACTTATCTAAGAGGAGCAAATGCCCAAATCTGTCGTTTGACACTATCAAGCTGCATCATGCTGTCAGAATACATCTGATATGTCCATCTCACAGAAAATGGTGCAGTTGGTTAGATTATTTGATGCAGTGCTTGCCTCATGATTCTTGCTCCTGTATTACTGGCAGGTATTGAATGGGATTAAAAAAACTGGGTGAAACAATCAGCAAAAAGATATGCAATAGCCCCCCAATGCATTTATGTAAAGTTTAAACCATTGGAATATAACCACATCAGTTACACTTTGCTGGTCTGGTCACAGTTGGGATTGAAAATAAGGATATTAAACTAAAAATATCAATCTCCAAATACGGTCACTTATAATCAACAGGGCGTAAAGACTCTATTACAAGTCTAATATCTCTCCATGCTGGTAGCAAACAGACAATTTAAGCTGAATATTGAAAAATGGTCTTCAATTTATACAGTTTCACTACAAAATTGCAAATGGGTGTTCAAATGCATTTCAAATCATATAACAGTGGCAATTTTATGAAAAAAAGCAATGTGATTTTTTTATAGCATTGTGCAGATCTACAGAAAGCTTTCAGGCCCTTCTCTTTCTGGATGTACAGTGTAAGACTGACGAGATTTAGCATTGATAAACAGTGTAGTAACTGATTCTGTAGAAAGATAGTTGATTGTTGAGTCTCAATCTAGGGTTGTCAAATCACTGAGGCTTTGGATTTGTGACTGACAGATGGTTGATTGTTGAGAATCATTCCCTGGTAGTCAAATATTGATGCTTTGGAAATAAGAACGAGAAGCTATCAACTATCTCAAGCTGCTTTTACACTGGACAAAAAAACCACTAACATCTGGCTTTAGTCATCAGTGGAAAAGGGTACAATCTGCACTAATTTCCAGGTCAAATGACTCAGCCGTAGTCATGGGCGTCTGATCGGCAGTGATGGAAACATGACACCCAGGAGGACACGCCAATTTCTGCCCCTTTTCAATGAAGGAGATGAAAGTTTGTCTCCTCATTGGTAAGTTCTGCAACTCTTCAGGCCTTTCTCAATACATGTGCTGCTTGGCTTGACTTGGTTTGACTCCGTGTGTCAGCCCAGTGGAGCGGAGTATGCACCTGCTTGAAGGTGTGTATTTAACTGATGAAGCACTTGTCTTTAGTAAAGCTTCTGAACAGTGGATAAAAATTTTATTTCCTCAAAATTACTCACAATAAAATTCCCCCACGATTTTGTTATTTAAAAGCTTTGATTATGAAGAGGCAAAATCAGGAAATGTTGGGTTTTCAACAGCAGTAACTTTATATGACAGCTCCACAGGGGAAAAACTAAACTTTAACCCACAGAGATTCAGTTAGAAGATACCATAGTAGAGAGAGCTGAACACACAGAGACTTTTAAAAATGCCCTCTTTTCTGCTCTCCTGCAGAGTTGAGTCTCGACTTTCCAGCGCACAACAGGAGCACAAACTCATGTCCTGGCAACAAGAAAAGGTTCAATCGCCTATTATTAGCCAGTTTAGCCTGTTAAAAAAACTCAATATTTGTGTTAATTTTAGTGTAAAAACAGTATTACCGATCTGTGATTGGCCTTGAAAGTCTGCCATCATGGGCTAGGTTTTTTTTAAGCCTGTAAACCGAGTCAAGAGGAAGAGCAGAGGTCTAGTTTTCTGAGACCACTTGAATCACATTATGTGTAACCTTTATTATGGAACTTTTGCCCAATGATGCCAAAAATAAACAGCCTACTCCAGCTTTAACCCATTCCTTTTCGATTTAAAAGGCATCAGAATCCTTTTAATGAATGTTTCAAATGGTTTTCTTTCTTTAATTTCTATAGTCTCCATTATTCTCACCTAATGGACTACCCAAAGAATCTTTATCTTGGGGAAGCAGGCATCCTTTGGTGTTAAATCAGATGAGGAAATTGCTTTGTCTAATGCTTTTAAACATCCTCTAGAGGTCCGCTACTATAAAGGTGAAAATCAAGAGCGTCTATCTAACTGTGTGACTGCTGTGCGAAGGAAAGAGCTCAGGTGCCTCTTGGGTTTTTGTTAAGTTGATAAGAATATCAAAGCCATGTTCTTTAAAATTCAATTGGATGTGTGTCTGTATATTACATTTTTCATAAATTATTGTTCCTACAGTTTTTTTTTTGTTGTTGTTTTTGTTGTTTCATGGCCTCAGCTTCAAAACTGTTAAGAGCCAGTGATCCAGGCCACTTCTCTCCGGTCTGTCCTTGATTAAAAAACAGAAGACTAAATGCCAAAGAAATTCAGCACAGTTTTCATTCAAGTTGTTCTTGTTCACTTAGCCCCTCTCTCTCTGATCAGTTCACCAGGTTTAAAAAGAAAAACAAAGTTGTAGGATACAGGTTGAGACGACACTGTCTGGTTTAAAGGCTCAAAGTCAGCTTTGCATATTTAATACATCACAGCCAAGTAGCACAAGCGCTATGCATCAACGCGTCTCATAAGCGACACCTCGGGAGTCTGGAGCTCTACTTCCCTTCAAAAACCCATTTTTCTCCTTTTTAACGATGAGCCTTTTGTGCATGTTTTTGAATTTCCTGAATTCCTTTTGTTTGTCTTTTATTCTGATAAAAGGCCTCGGAGTATTCAGGAAGCAAAAGGAAAATCATCGTCTATTTTCTCTATTTACCAACTACAAAAACTGTTTGGAAACTAGTTCCTTGGTTCATAAACTGCCAACAAACTTGTGACCAGCAGTTTGCTGATGTCAAAGTGACTCAACACAGTCCTTCCCATTTTTAACAATAATCAACAAATTGCCCTTTGGCATGACTCATACTCCAATTGCGTCCTTTTCTTAGGTTATATGTACAAGGTAGGGTTGTGCATCAGTGAGACACAAATGTGCTCGCCGTAGTATTTCCCATCAGCTCATATCCCGCACTAACCAGACCATTTCCCCTCATTGATGAAAGGCTGAAAGAGTTCTCACAAATGCAAGCAGCAGCTCAGACTCAGTAGTGAGGATGGATTTGTTATGACTGAAACGCCCACGTTCTGAATGCGGGGGTCTTGGGTCGAGTGAGTTTGTTTATGTTGAACCTGTCACTCCCCCGCTGAGTGAAGTGGACTCCTATTGCCATTGCCTGTGTTCACATTATTTACCAACCAATTATCCATACTGAAATGTATGAACACTTGGATGAGTCTGAATGGATGTGCCATCCTTGTTACCATGAGACCTTACAATTGCTATAAGAGTGCTTTCAATTGGATTAAATGTGTATAATAAAAACAAATTGTACAGTTAAGTACATGGCTCAGTGCTGTGAAAGCTAATGACCTATGAAAATAATGAATGAAATGCATACAGCTCTTTTACATTAGAATATAGCTCTTTTTCAATCACATCAATTTTCAGGGTTTATCTGTAAAGTTAAACGACCCTGTTTTAGCTTGTCACAGTTGTTGATGTTTGTGTCAGAAATTCAACTGAAATCATGATGCAAATAAGTCCATGTCTCAGGGTCAATAACGTAATGCTACATATTTAGCCTGCAAGTGCAATAGAAGTATATTGTTAGGCTCCATCTTCTGCCGGCAATGTACTGTGCAGCACAACTGTCATTGCTAATTTCTGACTGACGCAGTTTACATTTTAATGCCCAGGACCCATCTTGTGAAGGTAGCAAATGTACTTGTAACCTTATGTGCGCCCTTGGGTGTGCTGATCTTAAAACGAGGTGTGGTCAGGCGCATATCTTCAGTAGATCATAATCATAAAAATTAACATTCTGGTTAACAGCAGATGATTGCAGGTAGGAGAAATAGAATAAGGAATCAGAGAGACACTGTACGCATTGAGGCACAACTGCTGTAACTTAATTGTTTAAGTCTGGATCTAATGTTAATTAATGTTCTGTCTGCTTCAATGAATTCAAAAGGTCTCACTCACAGGAAAAGTTCATATAGTTAAACTGTACAGAGCTGTCTAAAAAATTGTCTCTGGAGAGTTTCCTGTCATTTATAACTACATTTTTTAGTTTTGCTGCTTAAATATTAATGATATTTGGAGCAGTGATATTACTTCACACATGTAAACATTTAAAATAACTGAAAGCAGCCTCTCTAAACATTAAATCATCTTTGAAATGAGCAGCATGGGCTTTCCAGGTGATTTCTTTACTGTGTGTTTTATTGATGTATGAGTATTTTCTTTAACAATTTATGTTAATGATTAGAGAGGCTGCTTTTAGAAACTAAAATAGTAACGTTTCCATGTATACAGTAATGTCACAGTCTGTCATGTCATACTGTACCTCGTGTATAAATGCTCACTCAGCATCTCTCTTAATAAGGAGATGCTTCAGCCTATTTCACCAACCTACAACCCATCCACTATTAATCATAATGTTAATTTCTATCACCCAGCCGGATTAACACCAGTGCCTGAATCACTACAAGTGCATCATTTCAGCATTCCCAGCATACACCTATACCAATATTAATTAAGAAACCAAATGCAACCTCTTTATGTCTTGCTCCTTACTTTGCAGCCGGATCATGTGCCGACTAAATAGCAATGTGAAGTTGGACACGCCCTACATGCAATTGCACCATGCACTTTAAACCATGCGCTATAGATAATCTAAATAGGGCCTATTATCTTTGTTTGGATTGTAATTATTGTTCAGGTCATACAGCCACAGAAGTTGTTAAAAAATAAAATAAAAAGTCACCCTTGCAGAAAGGCAAATTATTTTCAGCAAAAGTGATGTCATTTAACTCAACTTATTAAAACACATCTCACAAGAATTGTGGGAAAAGGGCAGGGAGGGGGCATTTTCAATGCCATGGTGGCAATTAAGATTTTGCACAGTGGAGGCTAAACAGGCCAGAGAGCACAGTCAAAAAAAACAAAAACAAAAGAGGAAAACACGCTCGGTGAAAACCAATGAAGATGGGATCTAAAATCATATAAATGGAACTGGTTTGATCTTTGTTGCTGATGTGTACCTTTACTCCAGAGGACGTGTAAGTAATCCTTATCCAGAGGCTGGTTCAGAATGATCAGACAGATCCTCTGCTTGCCTGCAGAAGACAGTAAACAGAAGGAGAAGAGGGAAAGGTATGAATCATACACAATCAGATAGAGACACAGGCCGATGGTGCATAATCACCACATAGCAAAAACACAACACATCACTATTTGCATGTTTTTAAAAAATACCTTTTAAATACAGACTGGAGGCTTTTGTTCATGGCACTGAATGTGCCAAATAGGGAACAAAATTAAAACAATGGAGTGATAATGAAGTCATTGTCATGCTCCACACGAAGACGGGAAATAAGGGGGAGGACGTATTAACAGAAACCATTTCCAAACGTGTCTGGCTGTTGAATCTCATTTTGTGAAAGTTCAGAATGTTTTCCCACTTGATCCAATTAGCGGTTTGTTAGCAACCTTGGGAGGTAAAATATAACCAATGTATACACAATGGTGGGCTCATAAATAGGATTGCCTGCTTGTCCGGGGCAAGTAAATGTGACAACTTACTTGCCTGACTGGGCAAGTGGTAACAAAGAATTAAACGATTTTGATATTTGATGAATTATTCAAGTAATTTTTCATGCAGAAATGGCAGAAAATGGTGTTTTCAGCCTCTCAAATGTAGAAATTTCTTGCTTTTCTTTGTTTATTACCTGAATATCCATACTGAATGTCTTTGAGTCTTAGACTGACAAAACAAGACATATAAACATCACCTTGGACTTTAAAAGACTGTCATGGACATTTTTCACTATGTTCTCACATTTCATAGACGATGCAGCCCTAGATTAAACTTGACAATTATTTCGGTCTTTGTTGTTATGTGATAAAGGCTGATAATTAAAATAATTTGTACAGGGGCAAGTAAAAAAAATTGACTTGGGCCATGCAGATTTCTGACCCACTTAAACCAGGCAATTGAAAAAAACAAAACAAAAAATTAACATTGAACACTGCAATGTGTATCCAAATTATGCAACAATTTCCAATGTCAAAGTCCTTTTTACAAGTTATTTGGGGTTTTTTTAAAGGGGAAATCTGTGCACTTAGGCTCCCACACATCTCATCGATGCTCATATGAAAACCTTGACCTTGGCGACACACCATCTGTAACTGCATGACAAAAGAGGAAAGCCCTTTCAAAAACAGCACAAATGAAATTTACCTGCCATCCTATAGCTTCTCTCTTTCCTCTCAGCATACCTCCATGCTTCTTTGTCAAAGTCTCCATCCCAGGGTGCATCATTTCACAAATCTATTTCCTCCCTCAGCCCCCCATCCATCTTGCTTTTAGCTTTTCTTTTGCTCCGCTGCTAATGCAGATCCCCTGACTAATACTTTAGAATTGTCATTTTTCTATCTGTAGGAGATGGAAAAAAAATAATGGAAAACTCTGCATTCACTGGCAAAGTAAAAACAGTGCTGCTGCTAGAAAAGCCTTAATGGACCAAAGACAACCCCTCTTCCCCTCAACACCACCACACTTACCCATTTCATTGCTCACTCATTTATCTTCCACTCTTATGTCAGCCCTTATGAATGATTTCTCATCCATTTTTAAAGTTGTTGCCTTTTGTAGCAATGCCAAAATGTCAAGCTTGAGCAACACTCTGTGCTTACAATGCCCTCTTCCCTCTCTCCTAAACTGTGTTTATGTAAATTCACAACACAACTGGATTCCAGTTTCGGAATGCCATGACATGGTGAATCTAATAAAGCTTGTATCTTTCCCAAGACACCTTTCCTGATGCATCGTGAATGCAGTGGGAGGCCAGAGAAAGCAACAGTGAAGAAGAAAGAGAAAGAATATACTTTAGGTTTCGTGAAATTCTCATTGCAAAATGTGCATCACCTTGTGTCCTGAAGAAAATCTTTCTTGGATTTATACCCTCATGAGAAGGCATTTTGGCTCTGCTGAGAAAGTGTGGAGAAAAAAAAAAAACTGTCCTTTGGGTTTGTGACTTTGTTGCAGCAGCAGGCTTGATGTTGTTAAAAAGTTCACATCACTGGAAGGTCATTTCCGATACAAAAAGTCAACCCCAGCAGAGTATGGTAAAAGGAAGAGGAAGGGAAGAGAGGATAAAGAGGAGACACCAAAGAGGAAGAAAAGAAAAGGAGGACACAAGAAGGGGTAGGTGAGGAGGAGGAAGAGGAAGAGCAGATTTGTCAGTCTTGTCTCTTAATTGGCTGGAGGTGTACAGAGAACAAAAGACAAACTCAACCAGCCATGACTTTTCAGATAACCCCTCGTCTCACAAACACTCACCTCCCCGCACACACACACGAGGGAAGGCGTGCAGCTTTTGTGCACTCCGTTCAAAGAAATGTCACCTTGGGATTCTTTTAAAAGTGCCAGACAGCATAAATACCACAAAATACACGCATACACACACATATACACGCACACAAACTCCAAGCACATAACCTAGCACATGGATATTCCAGGAATAGGCATTTATAATTAAAATGGTGAAATTTAAAAGGCTAACCATGCACACTGGGGATTTTAAAATGCAGACATCCAGGGGCTGTTTTTATATTCACCAATGAGAGACTAGATAAGCATTTCCTGTGAGAGATTAACTAAAGAAGCCATAGAAATATACTCTAAACTTATCTAATGGGAGAGAAAGTGTTTGACGATACAGTACAGTTGGGAGAAAGATTTTGAAAGTGTATGATACAGTGAATCTCATATGCATTTTACCTTTAATAGCAAGTGACAGTTTTATCAACAAAATTATGTCATCAGGAGGACGTGTGTGTGCTCTGATCTGCTCTGTTCTGCAGCCGTTTAGGGGATTATTTGCACACTCTGTGAAATCTTTAGAATAAATCTTGGATTTGTACAGTGAGCAAACTCAAGCTTGTAGCCTGTAATGCTCAGCTAACGTGTTTGAGTAAACATTTGTTTCAATGGATGCTTGAAAACTGCTGATAGCATCCTTCCAGAAGTGCTTGTCTCTTGACTGATGCTGGCCTTTTTGTGTAATTGATTTTCGAGCTGTACAAGCGTAGAAAATCAACACCACTTTTGTGTTCCTGATCTGCACAAAGCATACATGTATGTAAGAATGTCAAATATATACAAACATATGTACACATACAGCACAATTACAGTGTTTAGTTTAACAAGAGGGTCAATGGATCAATAAGACAGACAGGGAGCGAGACACAAAGGAAGTAATACAGATGTAGATATAACATAACATATCACTCATTGTTACTTTGTCTCAGAAAACCTAAAACACAGGCTTGTTTCATCTGATCTCAAGGAGAATCCGACACAGTGGCAGGCATTAGAATATAGAAATAAGCAATCTTCTTACTCATTGTCTCGTTTGCTGATGTAGGTCATATAGAGGCATCAGTATTAAATTGAGACAGTTTCATAACCAGTTTAAAACTGCCTTGCTTTAAGTAGGGCTCGGCAGTAATGGCAACCAGAGGCCAAGAATTGGTTACCAATTTCTTGAAATGGTTACCAATGGCAACCTGACAACCAACAGTTACAAACATTTTTCAACATATAAGAAAATAGGGACAGCAAACAGCAAAACATGCTCCCCAAAAATACAATTCCGGGGACACCTCTGCAGATTGTCTGCAGATTTAAAAATAGAGATGCTGCTCGTAAAACTCAGTGTTATGAAGCACCTTACCAATTATTCATTCATTTTTTGGTTTGTATGTGTGTTGAAGTTGTAACTGTTGTAAGATGAATGATTAATGGTCAAATATTTCGACAAACAATGCATGGTAGTCACACACATCCAAATACCATTTAAAGCAGGTGCTTGATCAACAGCACGTATATTTGAAGATGGCGTCTCCAACTAAGTCTGAAGAAGAGCAGTTGGAAACTGCACTTGTGGATGTGCTGTACGTTGCATTTAAGGACGCTACAGTGTGCAGATTTTTTCTACATATTTTTGTTCATGGTTTCCAACAAATACATTTTTGCTCACTCTGCTCCACATTGAACCTTGCATTGTTAGGGCTCGAAAAGTAACTTCCAGCCAATTAATGTTCAGATTTGACCAACCATTTAATAGATTACCATTGTTTTTGTGCTGGTGACTGAAGCAAATCTGCCAGCTGCACTACTGGTTATTTTTAGACAAGGAATCAACAGTGGAGCCTTAGCTGATAACACTTACGATTCAAATTCTGTAAAGTATCAGATAAAAAACAAAGTATGAAGAATTTTGTTGGGTTTCTGTAATTAAGCTTTAAACATCCTTTTATGTCACAGTGTTTATATCAAATTGTGGCTTTGTTTTTGTCAATCAGTCATTTAAATTAAATCTTAATTAAAAAATAAATAGCAATTAATCATCCAGTTATGCCTTCATCAACTTCATTTTATTTTCAAGGAGAATTCTATGCTCATATTAAAATTACCACCACAAATAACACCTCTAAGAAACATTTCTCAGAATTGCACCTCGAGTTCCTCGTCCAGTGTTCTTGTATTTTCCACATTCCGTTCTGTGAATGGGTAAACACAGACGACAAGAAGTCAAGACAAGATATTTCATGTTCAACTAGAGTGCAGCTCAATACAAGATTCTTCAGCAATCCAAACAAAGGCAGGCTGGAGGAAAGTGGTTTCACCAAACAACACGTTATAAAAAATAACTCAAGGAATGCCAAAACACAGATTGCTGAGATATATATTTTCCTGTACTCCATATCAGTAAACTGCACTCAATACGCTTACTGTCTGTTTATGAACCAGGCTCATTTGTGCTCGCTGTGTGCCGAAAAATCCTAGAAGAACAAGGGAAGCAAAAGCTCTGACACTGCTGTGGTTTCTGGGGACATTACATTAGTTTTACACTATTTATATCTTTCTGTGGGTGGACAATATTTGCAGCCAGTGTCAAAATCCCACACCACAATTTAATCTAGACAAACAGAATGTATCTGTTGCGACTCAACCAATGGCAGCACCCTTTATTATAACACACAGGGAATATTTTTCATGCAAGTCACAAACTTAGTTCTTTAGAAAGTCGATCTCGAAAATTACATGGAAATAACAAATGTACCTGTAGCTGTAATACAAGACAGACACAAAGGGAACTACATGTGCCTGCCTTCTCCTCTACAGGCCAAACCGTTGTACGATCCCCTTGACCTTTACAGCTCCGTGTAAAACCTGCCCTTAGGCACGAATCAGCTCTCCTTCCTCCACACTCACATACGCAGACCGCCAGGGAGCTGGCACAAACCTTGACCCGGCTGAGAGCAGTAGCTAAAGGCAGCTGAAACCAGCTTCCTCCACAGGTCTGTAGAGCAGCCAGTTCTGACCATCTGGAGAGTTTTTTTAAGAGCATCAACAGATGCAGAGCATCTTTGGGGGAATCTTGCTACAAAATGTGCTTATGTGCCATTTGAAAAGAGAGAATAAATCCACAGCAGTGGGACTTCTTTCTGGCAAATGTTAGATTGAACTTTGTTTTCCAGTGTTGTGTTCAAACAAAGGGAATTTATATGATGACAGGGATTTTATTCAGGAGCAAGATTATTTATTTTTAGAAATATTTTAATAATCAAAATGCGTCTTCAAAGTCTGTTTTGCTCAAACAGCTAACACTATAAGCAAAAACATCAAGGCCTCATCTTTCAGTAAAGATTCATTATGTACGCAAGGTTACAAAAGAAGACACAGGGAAGCGCATCTCATACATATACACATCGTTGTCATGAAAGTGTCAGTGATTTGTTTTTGAGTTCTTATTCCCCCAGGACTCTTTGTGTGTGTCAGAGCGAGGGGGAGAAGCAGAGAGAAGAAGACAAGTGTGACAGTGATGTGAGTAAGTGCGTGTTTTGATCAGGCGCATACAGATCGTCTGTGTTTGGGTGTCCCACACACAAATAAAGCTTGGACCTGCGCATTTGATTGATTGCGTGCGCGTGTGTTTGCGCTGAGGGAATGCGTGTTTGAAAGACGGTACCTGAGGGCAGCAGACAGTCCAAAGGCGTCAACTCTTCATCCATGGCCAGGATCCGCAGGAGTCCCGTCTTCAATCAGCCGACTCACCTGGAACTGAGGGGAGGAGGACAGACACTGTTGCTACTCTTCTTGCTTTTATCTTTTGTTCTTTTCCTCGGTTCTGGTCTTTTGTTTCACACCCATCAAAGACAATTATTTCATTTTCTAACTTGTCTCTGATCGCAGTTTATCACCAGCCTTCCTCTGGCCTAATTATTTCCACTGAAACAAGCAGACAGTGTACAAACTCTAACATGCACATATGAGCATGATGACACTAAGGTTGGATCACTGGGTAACTTCAGACACAATGTTGACACTAGGGCTGCAGCTAAAAACAATTTTCAATATTGTTTGCGTGTCATGTGCAGATTTAGGTCATATAGAGGCATCAGTATTAAACTGAGACAGTTTCATAACCAGTTTAAAACTGCCTAGCTTTAAGTAGGGCTCGGCAGTAATGGCAACCAGAGGCCAAGAATTGGTTACCAATTTCTTGAAAAGGTTACCAATGGCAACCTGACAACCAACAGTTACAAACACTTTTCAACATATAAGAAAATAGGGACAGCAAACAGCAAAACATGCTCCCCAAAAATACAATTCCAGGGACACCTCTGCAGATTGTCTGCAGATTTAAAAAGAATAGAGATGCTGCTCGTAAAACTCAGTGTTATGAAGCACCTTACCAATTATTCATTCATTTTTCATTCAATTTTCAATATTGTTTGCGTGTCATGTGCAGATTTTTTTTTATTAATCATTTTGTCTATAACATGTAAATGTAAATGAAAATACTGAAAAAAACCTCTCAGAGTCCTTGGTGACCTCATCAATTTTTTTGTTTTGTCAAACCAACAGTCTAAAATACAGATGCACAATGTTGGATTTTTTCCTATATCTGATATGCTGATATGCAATATGCTGATACTTTCCATCTCATTTTGGCCAAATGAAGATACCATTTTGTCCACATATTTTTTTCCACCAACATAAAGTCTCTCCTGTAGTGGAACATATTATTATGCCTACTCCTGGTGTGATGGCCCACTGGCAGATGCAGACATAAAATACCAACACTTTCAAAAGGTACACTGGGTCACTGGGCGAAAATAACTACTGCTGAAAGTTTTTTTTCGCTGGTGCTGGTTTCTCTTTGTTATTCACAAATTCATCGTACCGATCAAGACGACTGCTCTTAAGATGGGTGACTGAATTTGCAATGTTGAAGGAATGCAATTTTGGTCCTCCTCACATGACCAATGTTGAGCAATCACAGCAAATGGCAACTCTGCTATTCATTTCAGACACTACTCACTCACACACACACATAATGAAAGCATCATTTTATTGGCCAGTCATGTCAGCAGAGATCCCCATGACGTGCCAATATTGCCATGCATCCCTAGTCTAAAACCCAAAGGTATTCACTTTAAAATTACATTACATTACACAGCAAAAAGCATCCTCTGCCTTCCACCATAAAAATTGTTTATTTTTATTTATTCATCCATTTATAAATTTTTGTTTTGAGTAGCATGAAAGGACTACAACTTTCATTTCATAAAACAACCCTGCGTCATAGAATATTTTCTCAATCATTGGTATTAAAAATGAATCTTAATACCAAATATTTGCTGGTCCCAGCTCCTTAAAATATGGAGCAAAATTTCTTTGCTATAATAGTGAATTGAACATTTTTGGCTCTATGAAATGATGGGCCTCATCGGCATGTTTTGTTATATTTTACTGAAAAAATTATTAGCAAATGCATATTTTTCAATAAGGAAAATAATCATTCGCAGCAGCCCTAAAAAATATTTTAGTGAGCAGGAAACATACTACTATATATACTATATAACCAAAGCATTATGAAGAGCTTCAAGTGTCACAAATTTTTTTATGGATAACTTAGATGAAACAGTTACTTGAACATGTGTCTGAAAATTTTATAACAAACACATAAAGCAAAGAACCACTGCCTGCCAAAAAGCTACAAGCCAGAAAGTAAAAAATTTCACAACAAAAATCTAAAAAAACGATAGATAGTAACAATTCGTATCACTCTCTGCAGACTGACTGACTTAACAGTAAGCCTGACATTTAAAATTGCTAAATGAAATGTGAATAATCTCTAAACAACCTTTTTACATCTTTTGTGTGTACATTTAACTCAACCAAACTTCTGAAATCTGTATTCAGCAACCGTCTTTTGTTAAAATAGCAAATTCTGTGCGTGTATCGCACTGTATTTCTTCTGCCACTTTGAAATAAAACGTGATATGAACAACTAAACACCAATACTCCCTGTGCTCACCTTTCACTTTTACAATCCAGCTAGCAGAACAGACCAAATCATGGTTACGAAAGAGAGGAAAGCACTGTGTATAATAACTCAACCTCAGCTGAACTTTTAACAGCCTCCTTAGACTCTACCTCCCCCACATGATAATCCTTCCTCCCTCCTATCCATATAAACATAGACCAGTCAGGTTAAAAACTAGTGACTTCATTAATTATTAACTACTAGATTGGACTTTATTAATTTCACAAATGAATTGAACTTTAGCTGATATAAAGTGGGATCATGTTGGCTAATCCTTATATTGAATATACTATAATGGAGACACCTGTCCACAACCCTGCTAAACTGTATATTTAAGAAAAAATTCCCCCCAAAATGATAATATTTTGAAAAACATTATATATACATATAATGTTTTTCAAAATATTAGACAGCATCAAAACATAGGATAGATGGATAAACAGCACTACAGATCAGAGGAATAAATGTGTATTTTTTTTCATTTTGGGGTGAACTGTCCCTTTAAGTGGAGGCTTAAATTAGTGGTTTTCTAAAGATAATTCATGCTATGTAAAATAAGTTCCCTCAACCTAATGAACCTAGTCCCATTATTCAGTCATGTCAAAAAATACTACAAACATTTCACAACACTGCAAAGTTAAATCTAGTTAATTAAATAGAAGTTAATGCTTTACTTCAACAACAATAGCCTGCATCAATCAAACGCAGGTGTTTTATCTGCAGGGTTTATGCAGCTGCAGATATAATCGACCACACTGAGCTGTGGTGATGCACGTGAGCTGAAAGCATCGCTAAAAACTGAGCCACGAGCCTCTGTAACAGGAACCACAAATGCTTAACTTTCCGTGCACATATCAGGCAACACTGTCGCTGGGAAAGGACTTTGACATCCTTACCAGCAGCTTTTCATTCAGTTTCTCAACGCTTGAACGCGGGTACAGGCTCTTTTCTAGAGGGGAACAGCTTAATATGCGAAACTCTCGCGAGATCCGTCCGCGTTGTCTCTTCATTGTGTATCTCGTACAAACTTATTGTGTTTTACAATGTAACAACGCTGTGGTTAAAACCTGGATACCTTCAGAGACAGAAAACACTCGGTAAAGTTAGTAAAGATGATGCTTTGGGTTCAAAGTAATCACTCTCGCGAGATCTTTCGCGGATTTATGGTTCTCTTTTACTTCTCAGACACAACCCAGCTACGGTGTGACTGGAACAGTGAACCAGGCTGCTTTCCGTTATTCACAGCTAAATCGGACTATTCTGACAAAAACAACATATATTCTGACTCTGTGTTTCACTACTAATAAACCGACTTAACCTGCCAAAGCTGTTATCGCTATGCTTTCTGAACATTCAATACAAACTTACAGAATGAAACGAGTTCCTCCATCGATAATGTAAACAGCCAAAGAGAGCGCAGGGACGTAACCCAGACGGGTCGAAGAGTAGCAGGTATTTATACGGCGACACCTAGGGGCCAAAAGTGGAAATGTGTTCTCTTTGTACATTCCTGCTCTAAAGTAGGGATTCTGAAATGCAGTCCCAGAGGTGTTTTAAGGAGACTCTAGGGTTCTCCAGCAAATTGAGAAATAGTTTAATTTCACTCTATGGTTCATTCAGTGGAGATTATTGTAATAAGAGAGTGACTATTCCAATCACTGCTTTCACTCTTTCACTGTAACCATCATTATGTGCCCCATTACAACGTGAATACTGAACAGATGTCCAATTTAATATCAAATCAACAAAACAACAACAACAACATTATTCCATAAAGGGAATAGGGGAGACCAGGGGCAATTTTAACATTTTTTACACTTTCCTTCATAACTTTCACAGCACTGGAAAGACACTAGTCAACTTTTGGTTCAAGAAACATATATATGTGCACTAATCGATAACACAATTGATATATTTTCAATAATAAGGATGAGACTATAATATTAAATTTAATGCAAAAAGTCAGCATGGTTGGGGGGAATTGTAACACTCAAAAAATATGTCACATTAACCCACTGTGCACCGGGTACTCCGGCTTCCTCCCACAATCCAAAGACATGCAACATAATAGGTTAATTGGTGACTCTAAATTGCCCAAGGTGTGAATGTGAGTGTGAGTGGTTGTCTGTCTCTATGTGTCAACCCTGCGATGAACTGGCGACTTGTCCAGGGTGCACCCTGCCTTTTGCCCAATGTCAGCTGGGATAAGCGGTTACAGAAGATGAATGAATGGATGAATTTTAGTGAAAGTAATTGTTAATTTAGATTTAGTGAAATGTTCATTTAACAGAAAAGTATATTAACACAGACAAACAAGGTGCTTACTTTGGGTCATGTGGCTCAATCTTGTAGTCATGATAGAATCTCATATGTTGGCTAGCAACACCTACATTAACATAGGTTGTTCAGGTTCATTTTTAATTAATAACCTGAGTTAAAATTGATGGAAGTTTAAAATTGAAGTAATCTAAACTTCAGACAGGAGAAGAAAAATGCCGTCCATCCAAAAGTAACTACTGAGCATGTGCAGAGAGGAAGTGTCATCACTAACTTATTTTGTGGAGGGATTGAGTGTGTTACATTGGCCCCCATTCTCTCCTAAAACAATTCTTATAAAATAGTTTCAGCTGGTTTAATGTGGTTATATTAGGGAGTATACGTGAACCTTAAAATTTTTTAAATGTCAGGAAACCCCTGAAACAGATCTGCATTAACACCACTGACCCATACATGATGAGGATTTTATTGAAAGAGACTATTTTACTGTTTAATTCTAATTTAGTTTAATGGAGCATTAACAGTTGGACAATTAGATGCTTCATTGATCCCCCTCCATGTGGAGATCTACCAGGTGTTAGTGTCTAGCTAAAAGAATGTACAGCAAGGTGGACGAACCAGGATCTTCCCAACTATCTCAGCCCTCCTGCTGGAGACCATTTCCGCTATTTTAAAGCAGAATTATTTAAATTTGACTATTCTTAGTGACACTTAAACGTCATTTTCAAATACTGAGTTTTGGTGTTTGGGGAAAATGTTTGTCCTCAGTATTTCTCAGTACTGAGGTCAGCCATACTGCATACATCTGAATAACAGACAAAGATTTCTGGGATCCAGATGGTATCTTATCTAAAAACATAAAATATTAGCCTAAGCTGGAATTGTCACTTAATTAGAGTGATTCTTTTTTTCATTATTTAAAGGACCAGTGTGTAGGACTTGCGAAAATGCAAGTTTCCGCAAGTATCCACCCTATATGTCAGTGTCACACTCGCATGATGACACTTCACACCACACTGAACCATGTGTCTATATAGGATCCGTCTTGTCCACGTATTTCAAAGCATCATCAGCAAATGAGCAGCCACACTTTCTGTGCAGTGCGCAGTTTTCCTTCGATATGTGGGAATGTTCCTGATCTATTTTTCCATCAACACCATGCACATGATTGTGACATTAGCATGGCAGTGTGTGTGTGTGGCTTGGTGAGTGTAGCTGAGCAAAAGAGAGAAAAGAAAGAAGTGGTTTGGTAGCAGTAAATGTATAGTTTGCCCACAAATATACACTGCGGAAGAGGTTCAAGAAGTCCCCATGTTTTTTTTTTTTCCTAGCTGCTGGGTATAGTGAAGAGAGTCTGGGTTTACAAACCAGAACAAAGTGAGCTGCTCTCTGGCTAAATAAATGTTGGCTGCATTTATGCCCATCAGATACAGCTGAGACATGAAACACACGGAGCTGGTGAAGACAGCCGCATTGAGAGGGTTTCTGTTGCATGAGACGTGGGTAAAAACTGCGTCTGACTCGCTTGTGGTCAAGACAGGGAGTCAGGCATAACACAAAAAAAACACAATGATTCTTATTTTCAGGTGATTACACATTAGTGAAAACATACTTGTCTCACACTCATCACATCTCACACACTGGACCCTTAATTTGTTTCTTTATGCTTAATAAATACAGCCAATTCATATATGAATTTATATGAGATTCTGGACATGGAAAAAAGAAACACACCAATCAAAAATACACCAGAACAGATACATAATGAGATTAAACTATTGTTTTGGGGTAATCTAATGGTATACATTCAATAATTTATAGCATACACACACCCTCTCACTCACTTCATACATGCAAACAACAGCTCACCTCATACTCAGGCAGCACCAAAAATGCAGCCACATCATAAAACTCACACATAGTGGACTAAGACACTCAGGTAAACAAACATGAGCACACACACACGCTCACTCACACATTCACCGGCAGCAGACTGATGGTCCAGACATCTTCAGACAGCAGTAGAAGCAGTGTAAAGTGAGAAACCAAATCTCTCTCAAGGTGAATCCACTCCAGAGGCTCGTTAAAACAAATGCTCTCTCATCAATCAGCACTTTTCCTGTCTCCCAGACAGACCGCTCATGGGAGGAAATCATACACACACGCAACACGCAGTTTTGAACAGGCATGTATAGACTACACACACATACACATGAGCATGCATGCTATGCTGCATGGGAAGTCATTTCCTTCCGTGGGCATGCATTATAAATACATCTATGAATAAATTCTAGGCTGAGTGCATTCTTCATTGGCAGAATTTTTTTTATTTTTTACAAGGCCACAGCACCTGAATGTTTGATCAGATCTCTCTCTTCTCTCTGCATTTATCTAACTAGCTTGCCTTTCCTTGTCCATCAATCTTTCTAATATTTACCCTGTTCCTTCATCTTCTGTTTGCACATTTCTCTTTTTCTTTTTTTTAACAACACTGCCCAGTCTTTCTCTTACTGTCTCATCATTTTATGCGCTCTCTTCCCCTCACTTTCTCAGTTTGGAATTCCCTATTTGGGGGAAGGTCATGGGTTAGTAAAAAAAAGTGGGTCAGTGGTGGTGGTAAAGACAGAGACTGCAATGCAGCCACATTATTCTGGCAGGAAGGAAGTTTATTACACGGTCTTACATTAAACCCGAGATTGAGCATGTGGAATATTTAACTATTTTAACTCACTACCAATGCCCCTGTGGTGTTCCAAGCCTTGGTCAATGACGTACTCAGGGACATGTTGAACCGGTTTGTGTTTTCTACCTTGACAACATCCTGATCTTCTCTATATCCCGAGAGGAACACATCCACCACGTCCAGTCCGTCCTGCAGCACCTCCTAGAGAGCTCCCTCTTCATCAAGGCTGAGAAGTGTTCCACACTGCCTCTGTCTCCTTCCTTGGCTACATCGTGGCATGGGGGAACATGCGGGGGGAACCAGCCAAAGTGTCAGCAATCATGTCTTGGCCCATCTCTGACACCCACAAGCAGCTCTAGCGCCCATCCCCATCCTGGGATCCGACACATCAAGAGCACCCTGCAACAGAGGTTCTGGTGGGCCACTTTAGAGGAGGACATTCAGGAGCTACCATCTGCCAAGCAGACCACTGAACTCATCCTGCAGTATGTCATCAGGCTCCATGGTGTCCCCATCTACGTGGTTTCTGACGGAGGTTCAACCGCCACTTTTCCCTGCCCAAGAGAAAGAGGCCTCCTGCCTGTCCATCTAGGCCTTCATT
This sequence comes from Lutjanus argentimaculatus, assembly GCA_034769285.1. Classification (NCBI taxonomy): domain Eukaryota; kingdom Metazoa; phylum Chordata; class Actinopteri; order Lutjaniformes; family Lutjanidae; genus Lutjanus; species Lutjanus argentimaculatus. The sequence goes on along the minus strand of JAWZSL010000009.1, from coordinate 21,121,860 downwards.
CGACACTGTTGCCAGACCTGGATCCAGGCTCAAGGTGCTTTCTGTCATTCTGCCAATTGCTACTCAGCCTCTGTAAATTGGTGCTGCACCAAAGCTCACACCTGCTGGTTTGTCCAGAACGTGTGGCTCTCCACCCAGGACCTGCCTCTCAGAGTGGAATCTAAGAAGATGGCCCCAGGTTCATCAGCCCCTTTGAGTTGCAGAGGGTCATCATCTCAGCAATAGTGAGGCTCAAGGTCCCTCGTTCCATGCTGATCCATCCCACGTTCCACGTGTCCAGAATCAAATGTGTCCGGGAGGGCTCCTTGGTGCCTGCAGCTGCACCTCCATCGCCTCCTCACCTCATCGATTGGGGTCGTGCCTACATGGTCCACTGCCTACTCCACTCCTGGTGCTGAAGAAGGGGTCTCCAGTACCTGGTGGACTGGGAGGGATACGGCCCGGAAGAGAGGTCCTGAGTCCTGGCTGTTGTTGTATTGTTGCCCAATACTTCTACACAATAATTCAAATATAGTAATACCAGCGAACAATACAGAGTGTACAATGCTTTCCTCTGCCTTTAGCCATTCATACTTCTGGTATGTACACCCCTCAACCTCCCCATCACTGCCCAGTCTTTGCACATTCATCAGCTTCATCATTTCATCAGCATCATGAGCCCCACCAGCTACCACCACCAGCAGTGTCTGGACTCCATGGGAGTATTTATCTTGCTGCTGCTCAGGGCAGACACCCCTCGATTACAAAATCTCCCTGTAGAGTCTGAGTGCCAAAGACTTTCTGTCAAGATTATCACATATCATCTACATAATGAACAGATATCTTTGCTTCATTCTCTCATCTCTCCTGATTGAAATATGAGAAGATCAATACCACTCTCATATTTGTCTTTACATATGAAGCTACTACAGCCAGTTAGCTTAATTTAGCATTACTAGAAACAGGGGAAAACATCTGAATACCAGGACCTCTAAAGATCACTAATTATATCCTGTTTGTTTAACAAGGGTTTTTGTTGTTTTTTTATTATTGTTTTGCATTGCTCTAGAACCTTTCAAGCTGTTTCTCCCCTGTCCTTATGGTAAGCTAGGTAAACTGTCCCCTAGCTGTAGCTTAATGCAGAGGGTATCATATGTCTGCAAGGAAGCAAATAAGCGTATTTCCCAAAATACTTAACTATTCTTTTAAGGGGGAAACAAGCAAGGGGTAAAATAATTTCTGCTGTAAGAATAAAGACCATAGCTGTGGAAAAGGGGATTAGTTAATATGTAGGTCCTTTTGTTTCCCGCATAAATCCCATGATTTCTCTACGAGACTGACTTATGTCAGTTAAGTCCCTCTATCAAAATAAAGAAACAACCGAATCACATTTAATGCACAGCAGGAATATTCTCACAGCTGGCAGATGGTTGAAGCAGAAAACACCATTCCCAAGAAGTAAGGCTCTGCCAGGCATTCATTTCCTATCGTTCTTTCAACTGTGCAAGGTAATAATAGAAGTGTATCAAAATCTCTTGCCAATTGCTTTTTAATTATCTCTTTGCAGAACATTGTGGTTGGTCTCTAGGTTTTTGGCTATCTATCTTGTGTAGCTAATTACCTTCATAATTTGGCACATCAGAACCAGGGGGGTTGTTGCCAGTTTCTCACCTGCAGGAAACGACGGGGTAAGTCACAAACACTGATGTTCATCACTAAAGCTGAGCGGACCATGCTCAGTTGTTTTTTCTGCACCTGCTTAGAGAATTGCAACCACAGGTGGCCTGGTAACTCAGTGGTAGAGTATTTGCCCCTTGTACTGAGGCTCTGAATCCTCTGCAGTGGCCTTGGGTTTGACCTATGGCCCTTTGCTGCATCTCATTCCCTCACTCTCTTGACTCTCTTGACTCTTTCCTGTCATATCTTCAGCTGTCCTATAAAAATTAAAGTCATAAAAGCCCCCAAAAACAACATTTCAAAAGAAGAGAAGAGCAACTACACTGGAAAAAAGAGAATATTCGACCAACAAAAATCACTTAAACTGGTAACACACAAACAAGTTTTTTTTTCTTAAATCAAGCTAACAAGTTATATGAACACAGATGTAAGTGAGATGTACTTAATAATCTGAGTGCTTTCAAATTAACTGATTACACTGATGTTACTCAAATTTAAGGCAAATCAACTTAAAAGTTTCAAGTTTTCCAACTCAATTATTAGCTTTACCAAAAAGCAAAATACTTGACTTACTTACTAACTACTTAACAGCCTAATATGGTTCGAGGAAAAGCAGTTATTTATAGTACCCTTTGTGTGTTGTATGTAGTTTTAGTTAAACATAATTAATATAGTTGCTAATGTTAGCACAACTTATCGTTAGCCTGACTTACCGAGAGCTAGTTAGTTGGTGAAAACTTAATATAAAACAATTTAACCAATCAGCTGGCCCCTTTTAAAATAATACATTATTTTATCATAAAATATAAGTTTGTCTTGCAGTAGACTTACCTTTTTTCTGAATCTGGGAAAATGTTGGCCCAACTCCAGGGGGAAGTACAAGTGTGTATAGAGTACAGATCCCCAAGAGGCGCCAGATGATGAAGCACCCACTGCAATGCCACCACAACTGCAGGATAAAACCAGCGGAGACTTGCAAAGTTCCCCCAGCATTAACATGACCTCCACATACGTTGTCCCCAGTTGAAACAAGAGTCAGCTGTTAATGGTCGTATAAAACAGTAGTCAAAAAATAAGATTACTGCCTAGTAGTTGTCTGCCTCCACCAACCAGTCAAGTTGCATTTTACATCCATTTCTGTCCAGACTGGATATAATATATAATATAATTTATGTAGTGAAGATTATGAAGGAATTAAACTTACCGCTATACTGAACTACTGTGACTTTGAAGGAATCTAATCAAAGATATTAAGTGCATTTTTTGGCTAAATGGAAGTTCTCACTGTGCATGTATTTTTACAGAGGAATACAGAGAACTGACAGAGAGCTGAACATTATGATGTGACAGTGACGTTGACCTTTGACCTTTTGGATGTAAAATGTAATCACTTCATCATTTTATCCTATTAGATATTTGTGGGGAATTCTGTCATTATTAGTGTATGAATTCTTGGTCAAAAATGTGTTTATGAGGTAACATGGCCTTGAATTTGACCTTTGACCACAAATCCAATCAGTTCATCCTTGAGTACACATGGACACTTGTACCAAGTTTGAAGAAATTCCCTTAAAGTGCTCTTGAGATATCATGGTCACAAGAATGGAATGACCTGAAAACATAACGCTTCTGTCCGAGGCCATCACCGTCATGAAGCCAAAAAAAGGTTTTTCAAAAACTGAATCACAGAGGTCCTTCAGCATACAGTCATGGATGTGCACCAAAAACTTTTTGGCTGATCAATCCTTTAGTATTGGAGATTAGCTGCAGACAAGCGGTAGGTCCCTTGATCACACACGCATGCACGCACACATGCATGCAAGAGATTGCGTGATAAAAATCTGCACTGCCATCACTAACTCCTCGGGGCCTCGCTCCACACCTCTCCGTTAATGTTTGTCTATAGGTCCTGTTTGGGAACGTGTGTATTTCCGGCTTGTGTGTAAAATAACAACAGGGTGAAAACATGTAATATCCCCAACAGGGATTAATGCCTTCTTTTTCTTCTTCTTCTTCTTCTTCTTCTTCTTCTGAAGCAGAAAGCTGAATGAGACTCATTTAAAACATTATGTTACTACAACTAATGAAATACACTTTTTACAGTGTAGTGAGGACTATTGCTGTGGACATTTTTATTTCATTTTCTCCTCAAGGTCATATCACGAAGAAGTGAGTGTGTTTGTCTTCAATTTAATATCTCTTATCAGTGGATACACGGGTCACATTATTACCCCGCTCACCCCTGGCAGAATACACCTGTTATTGTGGCAGATAATAAAACAAAAAAACGGAGACACTAACTGACATGCAAATTCAGACTCCCTCTCCCTTTTATGCACTCTCTCTACCTTTAATACCCCCTATCATTACCTTAACTCCTTTCTGTCATTTCTCTTTCACCTGTTCCTTTTTCCTCACTAATGCGCTTTCTCTTTGCTTCTCCTTTATTCCTTTTATCTGTCTTGCCTTTTTTTTCCTCTCATGGCTCCCTTTTGTCTTTTCCTTTTGCTTTCAGCTTTCCTTCACCTCATTGTGCCTGTCGGCTCTTTTCCATCATGCAGCGTGCTCTTGGGTTTTGTATTCGTGCAACATTTTATTTCACTTATGATGATTTTTTTTTTTTTTTTTTTTTTTTTTTTGATAAAGGTGGATAGCAGCTCAAAGAAGCCATTTGAGGTTACTCAGGGGAACGTAGAGTGCTGCTCAGTTCGGGGTCAACTCCCCACACTAGTGGCTACTGTTTGCAGGGGATATGTGCAGCTGAATTAGGGCTAAGTAGGCCATTTTTCTTTTTTATCTGCCAATGATGATGACCCATTTTAGTCAGAAATGAACAAGACACAAGGGCAGTGGAGGACAACCACCTCCTTTTCAGTTGCTTTTGAGGTAAGTGTCTCTTGCCATGGTCAACTAGGTAAAAAACAAAATAGTGCAATATGTGGCTTGGACGGGATTTCTCTCTCGCAGTTAACAAATGGTCCACAGAGGAAAGAGACAGGACTTAAATTACTCCAGGTATTCCTCAGCTCTGAGGAATAAGCCACTAATAACAAGGAGAGCATTTTAGGGGAGACTGGGGATGGTAGTAACACTTTGTTTGAGCAGCACTATCTCAGTGGGTGTTCATGCTAGATCTCTCAAACTGACTTGTGTGTGTCACATGACTTTTATCATGTTATTGTAAACTCAAACATGGTCTGATCCTCATACTCACCAAGCAGAACTAACCGTGTACACACTGAACCCACAGTTCTTTTTACATTTTGCAGTTTGCAAAGTGAGTCATGCACACAATGCAGAAATTCACTTCATTTTAATGAAACGTCACATGCATGGGTCCAGGTTTGAACTGCAAGGCTGAGTAACAGGGCCGACCTATCGCTCGTAATTATCTCAAATGCAACTTAAGTCAACCGCCCGGGACAGTTAATTAGGTACCCCGATCCAACCCGCACCCGTAATTAAACACACATAGTGACTCACTTATCAGTTGTCATTCACATGTGTTCTGATTTGGCATGGCACCTTAAGTCCTGCAGCTGTTGATGTGTTTCCATTATGATGACAAGACTTTCTTGTGGCTACAAAAAGCTAATACTTAATTAAAATGCACAGACTCTTGATTTTGTAAAAAAGAAATCTATTTTTTACCCGTTACCGGGGTCACTTGGCAGATACTCGTGGATACCTGACCCGGTGCAGGACTCTACCCCAAGCAGCCATTATATAGCTATCTGTGCTAGCATGTTGCCTTGAAGATAGAAAGCATTAAATTAAGGGCGGACGTTTAGCTCAGTTGGTAGAGCGCCGACCCATGTATGGAGGCTGTTAGTCCTCTGCCGCAGCTGCTGGTTCGACTCCCACCTTTGGCCCTTTGCTGCGTGTTGTCCCCCCTCGCTGCTGCCCTGTTTCCTGTCTACTCTCTGGCTGTCCTGTCCAATAAAGGCAAAAATACCCAAAAAATAACTTTAGAAAGCATTAAATTAACGTAGGGGAATTGCTACTTTATGTAAGTCAGCTATTCTATCTGCAATACAGTGAACGCAAGGCAAAAATAATCTTAATAAAACTGTTTCTTACCAGCAAATCAATTCTTTGGTCATAAAATCCACTATGTTGCTCACAGAGGTATGACACTTCTTCTGTGAGCTCAAAAATGAAATGGGAGTGTACAATAATGAAGACATCACTGTAGTGCTTTCCTGATTGGTCAAACCGACAGTGTTAAAACTAACCCAGTGTTACAATACTTCCCAGTCTCCCCTAAAGGTGATTGAACCCAGGTTGTCTAATGTTGTCAAAGTGGAGGAAGCTGCTCTTTTAACTCAAATGCATGGGCAGTATGGGTGGTGATTATCAACAACTTGGCAGCTATTTCCCTGTGGCATTACTTTTCTGTACTTAATCCCCCCAGAGGCCCTCTGTCAAATATCCAGGGGAAACTGGTGGATTTCTTTTTGGTCACGATATCACTGCCTAAGGGCTGGTGTCCCTCACTTGCCTGTCCAGAAGCAGGGATAAAGAGCGACCTTGAGTGCATGGTGGCACCGTTCCAGCAGCTCGTATAAACTCCTATCTGTTGAGGAGGCTCGTGGATGTGCTCTTAGAGAGGACCAGGGCTGGCAGCTTAGTCATTTTTTTCCCACATGAAGCCAAAAATGAGCACCATGGGTTATTAATCACTCACGCCTCTGATTCTACACATACGTCCTGAGGGCTTGGCACCCACTGAGGTATACATTAGTGGTATAATATAGAGCTTAAAGTGTATGAATGGGGTTGTGGTAGAAGCCTCTCATCCGAAAAATGAATATCTCAACTTGTGTGTGCTAGAACCCACAGGAAGATTCCTGTGAGGGCTGGTATCACAACCCCCGTCACCTCAGGGTGGAAAAAAAAAGAGCTGGATTGGACTGACCTCCCAGAAACTGCTGGAGGGGTTCATGGGGGCTGTGAAGGATGATGCAGATGGTGCCCGGTGATGCCACGGGGGAGGAGATTTCGGAGCTCCCTGCGGTAAACCAGCAGAAACTGGGGTTTGGCAGGGGAAATGGAGGCAAACTTTCAAATGCTGTGTGCATGGGTTATTTTAGATGGACACAGGGTTGATGCTTTTGCACAGTATGTGTTAAGGTCAGGAACACAGCCCAGTGAACACTTTAATGTTGATTAGATGTTGCTACAACAACCTTTAGAGATATTGAATCCGTGCTAAAATACACGGCTAATAAGAAGGCTGCAACTTTATGACAAAATAGCTCAGTATTAAAATATCTTTTGCTATCTTATGCTATCTGAATATTCAATTTTCATTTCCATAACTGAAAATTTAGTGACTATTTCAACCTCTGCCAAAACGCAAACAGCTTGCCAAGACCACCAGTGGCAGGAGGTCACCGGCACTCCTTTAGAGGTCAAGAAACCTGCAGATGGCTGTAATTTTAGAAAATAACCGAAAAAGTGTTGCATAGTTTCATAGTGCAGCTTCATTGCCTACAGGGCGCATGTGTTTGACTGTAACTGGCTCAGTGTGAGAAGAAAACTTTGGGTAGGCGTCATCATGCGTATGTGCTGTGTTCTTTATGTAAAAAGACCAATGCGTTTCATTGATTTCTTTGTTTCGAGGCCAACTGAGCCACTTGGGTGATGCACAAGATGAGGATGAGTGGTTAGGTACTGGGCAGTGCTGAAAGAGATGGTCTCAGCATGCCTTAGGGTAAGGAAATTTATTTTTTTTTCTCGTTAAAGGATATTGTCATGGGGGCAATATGTTTGGGGGCCTGTGAAATGCAATATATATACTGGGAGGAACTGTTTGCATTTCATTGTCAGTGATGCTTGTGGGCTTCTGCTGACAGCGTGGATTTCTGGCGTCTCTTTGCAGTTTTGTGGTCGTTTTTGCTGTGTGTGTGTGAGTGTGTGAGTGTGACAGATTGAGTTAGAGCTGGAAATCAAAATCAAATATATTATATCATATATCATATTTTCAATACTTGACTCAAATAAGGTAACATCAATATGCTACTGAGATGTTATCTCATGATGTAACAGTGTAATGATATTTTCTATGACTATTGATGCTTTCATTTTAATCTAAACTGGGGAAAAGAGAATGTTGTGCATGTGTTTTTGTGCTACGTAAGATTACGAAAACATTCTTATAACAGCATGAAGTAAGTTTTTTGGGGGGAGGGGTAATTTTAATGACATTTCCCTGAGGTTTCCTTTTGGTCCCACACTGTTATACATATTGTACATAATGTTCTAGGACCTTTTCATTAACTTCACACTTGAAAAACTTGCTGTTGTAAAAGGAAGTGGAATGTCCTGGAAAGGGGAATATTCCACAAATTGTCACAGAACATCATGGGAACGGAACCACAAAGTTACTTTTACATTGGAAAAAATCTCCTTTTAACATCCAGGGAATGGTAGGGGAAACCTTCAAGTAACCTGTCCTGAATATTCAGCTAACTTTCCCAGAACATTCAGGCAACGTACCTGCAGTGTTAGTTTTACATAAGGCAAACTCATGATCATTACTTAGAAGGAATGTTAAGGGCAAACAGCTAACCTTCCAAGAGTGTTCTAATAATGTAACAATAACTTTGGTTTTACATCCAATAAACTTGCCATCTTACAAGCTAGGGAGCGTTAAAGGGAAATGTTCATGTAACCTTCCTGGAACATTTATCCAACCTTCCCAGAACGGTCTGGAAACATGTAAATAATGTTGTTTTGAAGTAGGAAAAACCGGACATTTTAACATCTAGGGAATGTTCAAGTAGCCCACCTGGAGCATTCAACTAACCCTCCAAGAATGTTTTGGGAACATTAAATAATGTTGGTTTGGCATCAAAAAAACTTGGATTGTTATGCAGGGTCCTTCAATCAATGCTCCCAGAACCAACATTTTGATGACCAAATTTTGCTAGCTGCGACACTCTGTCTATCTCACTTTTCCTGGTGTTCTCTCTTTCTCTCCAGTCCAACTTCATTCTTCCCTTAAAACACCATTGATCTTTCTCTCGTCGCCTGGCCAGTCTCTTGGGTTCAGTGTTGTCTAAACACACAGACCAACAGAAACTCTGACACTGAATCAATCGGTTTAATGAATGAAGTGATGTCGGACTCTTCACTGCCATTCCTCCCAAGGACTATTTGCAGACTGATTCCCATCCTAATGTTTTGTCTTTCTTTTCTCTTTCTATTGTATTTTTCAACCTTCTCTTTTGAATCCTGACAATCTGAAATGACCCTCAACCAAATTCAATATCCTTTCAGAACTTTGTATTGCTGCAGATTGCTTGTTCCTTTTTCTCATTGGTGTTGATTAAAATATTGACTCATGCTTAATATCTGCTTTTTAAAAGACACTTAGAATCTCCACCTCTAATTGATTGAAGGTTCAGTAAGTGCACATATGAGAGAATGATGTTACTTCATTCATCTGAAGTCCAGAAAGCTGATAAATGGCATCAACAAAGATTTAAAAACATTTTTTTTTATGTAAAATGCAACCGTCATAGTTACTTCTATCATTTAGAATCCATCTAGTGTGCCAGGAGAAGTGCAATCCACCTGTTCTGGTTTTAGTGAAAGATGGTTTTACATTTAGTGAAAGCAAAGCAAAGCAAGAAGTCAAAATACAAAAACTTATGGAGAGGCAAACAAATCCAAAAGTGCAAGCAAAGTCCATGAAATCCAAAAGAAAGTCCAAAATCACAAGGAAACACTGGGGAAAACGTTTGACGAAAAGGACAACACAAGACTGAATACAAAGAGAGGCTAATCAGAGGCAGGTGGAAACAATCAATAATCAAAAATGGAGGGAAAAAGATGGGAAATAAAACAGCAGGAACAAGAGGAAAGGTAAGAACTTCTAAATAAAACAGGAAACAACAAAACTAAAAACCCAAAATCATGACAATGGTCAGCCTATTTTGCCAAACTTACTGTGTGAAAAATGTAAAGTTTGTTGTACATTGTAGTTATTGTTACTCATCAGGCAAGACACTACAGGTGGATTGAAAAGATTAACTAATAGTTACCACTATGAAACATCCACAGAAACATCTACTTACTTTAAGACAATTATTTTTTCTATTACAGGTTTTCTGAAATGTTTAAATATGCAAATGAGTGATTATCCGCTTAGATGTCTAATTTGCATACATTTACAGAACAGAGATCTGAACAGGGGTTTTTACAGACTGAATTGTGGTCATCTCAGAAAACACTGGCAATAGCCATAAAAAAATTTTTTTGCCATGTTTTGGGGAATTAAAATGTTATAGAAATCAGACTGCGAATGATATATGAGCAGACTTCTTCATAGAAACCTTCAGAATATAGATAAAAATAAATCTGGAAGGTTTGCTGTATGTACAGTATATCAAGAAAGAATGGGAAAGAATTTCACCTGAAAAACTTCAACAATTAGTGTCCTCAGTTCCCAAACACTTGTTGAGTGTTGTCAAAAGAAAAGCTGATTTATCACAGTGGTAAACATGCTCCTGTCCCAACTTTTTGGGAACATGTTACAGACATCAACTTCCAGATGAGAGTATATTTACAAAAAACAATAAAGTTAATCAGTTTGTACATTAAATATCTTGTCTTTATACTGTATTCAACTGAATATATAGGTTTACAAAGTTTTTCAGCATTGCGTTCTATTTTTATTTATGTTTTGACATTCCAACGTTTTTGAAATTGGGGTTCTAGCATATTCATTTTTAATCAAATGTAAAACTGTCGGGAGAGTTTTGCCGCTCTGTGAACAGTTTTTGCACAATACTTTTTATTACTTCTTATTACAGTATAGCAATGTTTTGTGATTGATTTGTGGATTTTTAAATTTGAACTGTTAAACCTCAGAATAATTTCAACATGTTACTGAGCACTTTAATGTTGCATAATGTTGGAAAGCTCTGCAACAAAACAAAACAAAAAAAAAACAAATTGCCCTGTTTTTAATGCAGGTCATGTCTTAAAGTGTGAATAAGGTCAGCTCTAGAAGATCCAACAGGGAATCGAGGGAGACCACAGAAACCCAGAGCCTGCAGTCTGCCTTCTGGTGCGACGGCGCAGTTGACAGCTGGCACACATACACATAAAGAGTGTACCATGAGAAAAGAGGTTGTTGCTGACTGTGGGGGGAAACTCAACAGTCTTTTAAAATGATCACTAACTCACAACCAGTGACAAGTCCAAAGATGTTGTTATTGTCTCAGAATGCCTAATTCATTTCATTCAGTACAAAGCCGGCTGTAATTGTGGTGCTCACAGGCACACTAAAGTTGACTTGATGTTGGCTGTTGGTTTATGATTATTACATTAAGTTTCTTCGCTCCCACGAACCTTGAGTGATGTGTAATTATCCAGAAGTGGATTACATTGGCTGCTGCATTATCAACAATTCAAATGCAGGAATCAAACGAAACTGTGACAACAACTCTCCCGACACAGTGCTGATGGCCTCCAGGGAGGGCTATTTGTGATTCCCATGTTTGTCTTACCTTCTCTGCTCTCTTTCATGGGTGATGAGAACATAAAAGACGCTTATTCCTCTTTTTCTGTCACAGTGAATGGAGCGTTGTAATCTCAGGAGAGGGCTTTTCTTGGGGTTATTTGAGTGTGTGTATGTGTGTGAGTGAGTGTGTGAGCACTCCCTGTGGGATGTTGTTCTTACAGTAAGTGTTTGAGAAAAAGACCAGCGTGTTATTTTGAGCTTACCTTTCAGACCTCACAACACAGTAGCTGTGTGGTGAATTTACTGTCAAGAAAACGAGAGAAAAGAGAGCGAGAAGAGGAATCTGAATTTTATGTTTTGTGTTTTTCATGAAATTCAGACATGAGGAGAAAGGGGAGAGACACAAAAATGGACATGACCTTGACTTTGCTTTCATCCCTGTAACATTTGTGTCTATTCTTGTTATGATCTGGTTACATTGTTTAATAACACTTTATTTGAAGGAGTGTGCATAACACTGCCATTACACTGTCATAACCATGTCATAACACCTGCCACGAACTAGTCATGATCACAAACCTGCAAACTTGCAACTCGAAAAGGTTGAGAACCAGTGAACTAGCTAACCACTGTCTGTCCATCTGCTAACTCTGCAAGCTACATCACTTTGGTACTATAGTCTGTCATCAGAATGGTCTTATAACATTTAATGATATCATAATGACAAGTCCAAATGCTAGCAGTTTACTTGAGGTTGAGGAAAATAGTCATGCCATGCTTATAATGGTCTCATGATGACCAGAGTCAAAACCAACCACATATGACAGTTTAATGTAACGTTAAAACATAAAGAGAAACAGTTTCTTTATGTTTGATAATGTCAAGTGGTCATAACAGAAATATTTCAAACAATATCATGTCGCCTTACCATTAAAAATTATATAACTGACTGAATGACACTTAATGACAACAGTCATAAACATCGACAACATCACAGGTGTCATGACATGGTTATGACAGTCTTATGCACACCCATTCAAAGTGTTAACCCACTGTTCTTATTTAAATCGCTGGGTTCCCTTATGGAAGGGAAGCTGATTTTCTGTGGCATAACAGAACCATTTTGATTTCCCTAAATCCAAATCCTCAGTCAACATTGCTCCCCAGGAAGCCCTAAGTAAAAGTAATTGAAAGATTCTCAAATGGTTCCAGGTTTGGATTATATTTCAGAACATGGGATGGACAGATGTCAGTGAGCCTGTTAGCTGAAATTCAGAAAATCCTACTTTTTGAAGGCTTTTATTAACTGATAGAAGGTTGTCTGAGTGTATACTCCTTGTTGCACACTCACACTTTCTCTCCAGTCATACCAAGAAGCTACTAAGTCCAAATACAGAGCATACTTTTACAGCACTATTGGAACTTGAGTGGAGAAGATGAGGGTCAAGTGCCTTGCCCAAGGCCACTCTTTAAATGACACTTTTTCACGTAGGATAACGAAATGCTTCTCCTCTTCCCCTGTCCACATTTTCACAGCTTGTCCAGGGATTCGAACTGGTAATCTTCTGGTCCCGCACTCGGCCCTCTAATCTTCCGGTTAGTGCTGCCCAAATTTATGCGGAAAAAGTATCGGGGTAAAGAGGGAAAGAACCTGTGAAATCCTCTCGCCTCAGCAACAGGGAGAAGTTGTGACAGAACAGCAATGTAATAACTTTGCTCTTCATAAAATATGTCCCAAGGCCATGGCTTAAATCTCCGATCAGTCTGTGCTCGCACAGATTGAGTTTTAAACTCGGCAAGGTATGAGTTGGAGACTTTTTAGCTTAGTTTAGGAGGTGCCTGTAATTACATGGGTTTGAATCACAGCCATAAATCTGTATCCCCACCAAATTGCTGTTTACCTAAACTCCAATTCTGTCTGAAAAAATATATATCAATAACATACTGGATGTGGCTTCACTGTAAAATAAAAAATAGTGTCTGAGAAAGAAGCCAAGAGCAAGAGAGGCACTTTTTGTGCCTGAAGTTTGTTGTTGTCAGTCAGAACAAGGAGTTTAAGATGCAGACAGTGAACAGCTGGCTTTTAGCTGACTTTGTTTGTACTGATGACTAAAGAAAAATGCATGTGTTTTATCAGACATCAACACATTTTAGTTCATTTAAAGTTCAGCAAACATGTCACTCATTAAATAGTGTGTGTGTTTCAGTTTCAGTCACACACACTCACAATATATTCTTCTATTAAAACACATATTTTGCACAAATCTTTCTGCTCCCTCAATTGACCCTTTGCTAAGAGCCTCGTCCACACAGCAACTTGGTTGCTATGCAACTTGGTTGCACAGCAATGGTTGCTAATCTATGATTAGAAATCATAGATTAGCAACCATAACTAAGCACCACAGGCCTGTCACACTTTGTAAATCTGTACATGTTAAAGCGGTGAGCTTGGGTGTCTAAGAAGAGTGATTCTCTGTGTCTGCATGGTGGTGTCTTTTTTTACACTATTTCAAAAACTTAACACAAGAGCAAACTACCTGCAGTAATGTTACCCCCAACCATACAAGTGCATTTACCAAACCTATGGTTATTCCCAGAGGTTAAATTGGAATTTGTTGTGTGGGGGGTTAGAGGGGGATGATGTGGTCTGGTGCTTAATCAAAGTGGGCTGATGACACATCTCTCTCTGGCTCACTTCCTTAGGCCTAAGCCGGGTTAACTCAGCTCTTACCAGGGGGGTCTTCTTGGGGCGATCGCAGTCTGACTGGTCTGGGTGACTGTCTCAAGGCCTGCAGCACTTAATCTAATCCCTGCACTTCCTTTTCCGATGTTAATGACTGGATTTCTGTCATCTGTCATGTACATATATGTATCATATTTCACCGTCTGACCAGTGTTTGCTGGGATGTAGCTTTAGCATTTAGCATTAATGTTATCTCATGTATGCAGCTGTTAAGTAACTTTACAGATTTCAGACCCCTTTACAGGGTTCTTGTTTTGAAAATGCTTCAGATGGAAACAATAAGTCAGCTGGAGACAGACTTCTCATCTGACTCAAGGAATTTAAGCATTAGCATTAGCTTACATAAAAAAAGAATGGAAAGCTTTACAGGAGTAACAACAGTAACTAAGGAGGGTGGAAGTTAGTGGTGGATAAGTGTTAAAAATGCACCTTTTCAAAAAGAAATGGAGAATCGCAAATACTTAAATCCTGTAGCTGCAGTTGATTTGAAAGGATATTAAGGTTAATGATTCTTCCACTTCATAAACAGGAGAACTGGATTAAGTCAGCGCTCAGTGATGACATCATTATAAAGCGCAGAGGATTATTTGGGTTTAGTAGCCTAAATGTGTTTGAGATGTTTATTTAATGTAGATGCTCACTTTGAGAGTCTCATGTCTTCACCAGTAGGGGAAAGCAATTCAAATTTGCTTTCAGTGGAGTGTAATTTGTTTCTGGTTCTGGTTGGAGGCCCGTTTTAAAAAAAGCATTAAGAGGTACATCAGTAAGAAAACAACAGGTGTGTGGAGAGAAGAGATCTTCGATATTTTGTGACTTTAGGTGATCTGCCTTTTTCATCATGCTGAAGTTGAAGGGAATCCAAATTAATATAGGATTTTTGTCAGCGTTTAGGAATTTAGCTTTAATCAATCTGAGCTTGTGTTGCTAACTCAAATTATCAAATGTATTTACAATCCTATGGACTTTTATTAGTAATTTCAGTCCACTAATTCTATTTAGATTGGGTCCAGTTGTTTTGTTGTAGAAACAAGGCTGCTGGAGTAAGAAACTGGAGTTGGAAAACTGAGCTAGAATTTATAAATATGTAAATAAATAAATCAAGGCAAGGGCCCGGGCAGGGAGACTATGACCCTCAGGACTGGATGGGGGAGCTGGAAAGTAGAAAGAAAAGAGACAACATCTTTGACTGAGCTCCTGTCATAGCCTTTTGACCTAAACTTTAGAGGTATAATATGCAGAATTTGTCAGCTGCTGTTTGTAAATGCACCATTGAAAGTTTTCCTCAGTGTCCTGTACTGTCCTGAATCCTACTTTCACCTGCCCCAGACTTTACAATCATCCATCCAATCATCTTCAACCACTTATCCAAAATCAGGTCACTGAGGTAACAGTCCCAGCAGGGGACCCCAGACATCCCTTTCCCCGGCTACATTAACCAGCTCTGACTAGGGGATCCCAAGGCGTTCCCAGGCCAGAGTAGAGATATAATCCCTTCCCTCACCTAGTCCTCGGTCTGCCCCGTGGCCTCCTCCTAGCTGGACCTGCCTGGAACACCTCCCTAGGGAGGCGGTCAGGTGGCATCCTTATGAGATGCCCGAACCACCTTAACTGACTCAGAGTTCCTCTCAGGTTACTAAGCTTCTCACCCTGACTTTACACCTCTGTTTCATTATTTCATGCATTGTCGTGCAGCAGCTAGTTTATTACAGCTTGGTTGTCCAAAAATGAGGATAATAGGAAATTACAATTTTGCATCAGTGTCTGGAGGCTTTGAATTGACCAGGCCAGGACTGTTTAAGTAGTTTTACGGTCACATTTACAATTTCTTATTCGTCTCAAGGTTTATTGTATTCCACAGTTTTTAGTTTTTATAGCAGAATATTTACTTTAATTTTTGTTCTAAATGACATCTTAAAATACAGCTCATTTTAGAAAGCAGAGACGAATGGACTGAGGAAGAGGGAAAAAAACAACCAGGCAGGAAGGGAAAATGAAATTAAGAGAGGAAGGAACAAAGGAAGGAAAGTGAGGAGGGAAGAAAAAAGATTTCTTTTGTCAGACACAGAGTAGAATAGATTACCCTGCTGTTTGGGGCTAGATTTAACCTACAAGCAATCTTCCTGGAGAGTGTCTGCATGTGTGCGTGTGTGTGTTGTGCTCAGCTCTGCAGTCTCTTGGGGCAGCTCTTTTATCCCTCAGCACAACATACCACACACAGTCTCTGCTCTCCATCTTTTTCTTTTTCTCTCTTGTATGCTTTCTGTCTCACAAACGCAAAAAACACACTTACACACACATTCACTCGGCTTCTGAAGTTCTCACATTACACTTTTCTCAAACATAAGCTCCGTTTCTTTCAGTGCATTTGGCTGAACAAGACCTCAGGGGTCATGCATTATATTCTGATCTTTTACAAATGTGAAAAAATCTTTTTTAACTTCAACTGGAAAATATTTTTGTAATATGGTTGAAGAAATCAGTGAAAGCTATTTAGATTAACCAAAAGCATGCTTTTGTACTGGGTCAGTATTGTGTCTTCAGTTATTTTTCTGCATGTTTTTGGTTCTGCATGATTTTCAACATGGTGATAGGACTCATTATAGTCTGAGAAGATAGACATCTATTGGTCTTGGTCTGTTGGTCCATTAATGAGTGAAACTGTGATAAAAAAAACAAAAACAAATAGAATTGTAAGCAATTATGAAGTTATTTGAAAAAGGTATTACGTTGTTTTTTGTTTTTTTTTTGAGAAATGAATACAGATGTTGCTGCAAAGAAGCTACACATTTTAAAACATGGATACTTCACGCACATTTTCAACCTGTATAGAGAAGATGTATACAATTACCAGTGTTTCAAGGTGGGCACCTAAGATTAGTGTCACCAATTCAGCATCTCACCAAATGTTAAATGTATATATATGTAATGAAATTCCCTCAAGGCATTCCTGAGATATTTTATAGTGGACATGAGGTCACAGTAACCTTTGACCAACAAAATGTAACACGTTGACGAGAATCATATGGAGAGATGGACAACTCGAAAACATAAAAAATCCAGCCACAGCTGTGTTTGAAAATTGGATTGTGTTAATGCAATTTACATTTTTATGACTCAATAGTTCAACTATTACTGTAAAAGAATAACTGAGATGAGAAGATCAATACCACTCTCATGTCTTCAAGGTAAGTACTGTATGTATGAAGCTAGCAGCTGGTGAGCTTTTCTCAACACAAAGACTGGAAACAGGGGGAAACATCCTGCCTGTCCTTGTGAATGCAGTATGTCAAGAACACATTGAAGGAATGTCTTCAGGATTAACTGATTAGATTTTGGTGGTCAAAAGTCAAGGTCACTGTGACCAGTGTCTGTCCTTGTGAACACGCTATCTCAGGAACGCTGGTGGGTTTTTGGGTTTTTTTTTTTCAAATTTGGTACAAATATCCACTTGGATTCAAGGATGAACCGATTAGATTTTGTTGGTTAAAGGTCAAAGGTCAAGGTCGCTGTGACCTCACATCCGTCCCATGCTATCGTGAATGCTATGTATCAGGAACGCTTAGTGAGAATTTCTTCAACTCTGGTACAACATTCACTTGGTCTCAAGGATGTACCGATTCAATTTTTGGTTAGAGGTCAAAAGGTCAAGGTCATTGTGACCTCACTGATAGGCAGAGGCATCCAAGCGCATGATTACAATTCTAGTTCTTACTGTCCTTTGAGAGACTCTGGATATAATAGGTAACTTGTTTATATCCTTTTCCCAATTCTCATCTTTCATCTCCTGTTGCAAGATTTATATATGACCTTTTATGACCATTGGCATTCTGTTTGAAGACATTAGTAGGATATATCAAACTTTGTGTTCTTTTCTTGCTCTTTCTTCCTGGGAATGAAAACTAGGAAGTCAGTAGCTACAGTAAATGTGCAGTATGCTGCATTACAATGACTTTTTTCCATATGTTGACTAATAGTTCAATATTTGTTTCATGATTTGCCCTGAAGGGACTTGGAAAAATATAATACACACTTGTTTTCTCTCCGGTAGAACACCAGATGCTTTTGTTTATGTAACTGGTATATGCTATTACAGTAATCAGGAATACAACGATGCAAGAAAATGTTTGACTGACTGGTTGGCTGACTGACTGGGAGACTGGCAGACTGTTGGTTTTCTAAGTCATAGTGTACTGTGGCTGCAGACTGACTGGTTTGTAGGTGGGGAGCTTTGTTGGCTGGCAGATTGGCTGTCTTGATTGACAGACCTGCCTGCGTTGCTGACTGGCTGACTGCTGAGGTGATGCACCAGCAGCTGAAGAATTACAATGCTGTGTACCAGGAGAGCATTCAATCAATAGCTATCGAGGACGTGTAAATAAAAAGCAGCTTTTAGCGTATTTTCACATGTATGGGTTGCTTTTTCTCTTGAGCTCTGTTGTATCCATGATATTAATTAAACAAAATACATGATGAGGTAATAAAGAATTTTTTTACTGAAAAAATGCAGCATGAGAAAAAGGTGATGCAGTTTTAAAACAAAGAACTTGGCAGGGATCAGACATAAAAGTATGAGCTCAAGCACCCAAAGCAATTGTGCTACCACTACCGCCAACAAAAGGGTTCTTTAGCAGAGTGCCTGACAGGCATTTTCTTCAGTTTCTATAATAAGCTGTGAGACACATGTGTTAGTACGATAACTAAGGTGATATTAATTGTCTCTTGACATGAATCAAGTTGAACTTTAAAGGAGTAGTAAGATGTCAGATGGCATCCTGTTTGAGGATTTCATTTTCATTCTGCCAGCTGTGCACGGAGGCTCTGGTTGATGTGTTTTTATCAGTGAGTGGGCTGCTGGAAATTTAACTGTGATAAAGTTTTAAGAGTATAGCCCATAGTCTATTTAATTTAATGACTGTTATTAACTAGGGATGTTCCTGCCGACTAATTTCCCTGTTGTTAAATGGAATTTTTAATTACGACAAGTCGACTAAAAGCAAGAAAATCCTCAGAAAACAGAGGTGCATTCAATTTTTAACTATTAAACATTGTCCAAAAAATATTGTGTGTATTAAGAGCCATTTGAAGCAACTAATCACATTCTTCAATAACTAATTATAGTGCAATGCCGCTGAAATACATGGGAGGTTGGGCAATGTATTATGACCATTACACATCATCCTCCAAAACATGACAATAACTCACTAAAGTTGTTATTTTTTCAGATTGAGCAGGAAAATAGTGTCTAAGTTAGTTAAAAGGCTATAGTTTCTAGCCAGTGTGGCTAAGCAGTGCTAGCAGCAGCAGCCTGTTCTCCTTGCAGGTTAACATCCCCATGCCTGTGTTGAATGTGGTTACACATTGCTCCAGTCATGCGCTTATAAGTTAGTTCATTCTGACACAGCCCACACACAACCTTATTTTCATTTCCAACATGAAAATACTGACAAGCCAAGGTGTCATCTTTCCCACTTTGCTGATTACATCTGGGCTAATTGGGCATTAGCGCAGGGAGAGGGGTACTGCCATTTGCTGGGCTGCAGCCCTGGCTAGTAGCAGGAGGTTGGCAGAGGCAACATTTGACTTGTGTTTTACATAAAAATGTTTAAAAATGGTTTAACCAACTAGTACTTCTGGTGCTGACTAGCAAGGGTAGCAACATTTAATTGTTTTGTCGACAAATTGCACACATCCCTATTATCATCCATTTCTGAAGTGGTTGGATACATGCTGGACTGTGGTTAAAAACCAACTCAAGTTTTGTTTGTGGCTCATTTATAGCCCCCCCTTTTCACCTTTTTGATTAAGTGTCTTAGATGAGATGATAGAGAGGGTCAGGTATCATTGCCAGTATTTATGGAGGAAGGTGAGTATTTATATTGTCTTCATCACAGCTGCCGTGGCTTTGGGATGACATGAAGGTCATGTTTGCTGGTCACCGGTAGGAGATTTTGACAGTGATCACTGAAGAGTGTAACATTCATTGTACTTTGACCCTTTCCTGCCATCTCCTTTTCTGACCTTGAGTTGGATCATAAACACAGGTCACTGGACACGAGTCAACGCTTCTACAAAGACAACTGACCTGATGGCTTGGTGTTAGAATATAATAGAATTTGGTTATTGCACCTGCCATGCTGCCTGGATGATTGAGCCGTTGGTTTAGAGGCTGACTAGCTGGCAGTCCGAGGCAAATGTTGTCACTAACAGATGATTCATCAGTCCAGGAGACATATTGATCAAATGTGGGAGTCAGAAAATCTTTCTTTCGCCCAGAACTGGGTGTAAGAGTTAGAAACTTTGCCCTACCTGTCCCTCCTGTCACCATCCTCAGAAATGAATCCTGTAAAAAAGACCGTTTTTAATTTCTTTTTTTTTTTTTTTTTTTTGTGGTGAAAAGGAGAGGGCCTATGTGGGAGGTCTGGCAGGATGACCATGCCAAGTCATTGCCGTCTTGCTCTCATGTGGTCAATAAAGATTATTGAAGGCTTCTGGGGTGGAACATTTTTGCCTTATCATCCAGAATTCCTCAGCTAGCCCGCCTGTAACTCTGCTGCCAGCCATCACCATTATTGATTCTGTCCAGTTACTAAGGAGCAAGGCAGCAGCACGGGCAAACATGAGTAAGTGAAAGACAGTGAATGTTTATCTGTTTGTTTTAGCGTGCACACAAACAAGCATAGAGAGGGGGAGAATTATCCTGAAAAAGAGACAGTTAGTTCACAAGAGTGATATTCTGTGGGTTCAATTCAAAAGAGCAATATCTCTGCATGTGGGGCTATATCAGTTTAGTCTTTCTGCAATTGTGCGCTATGCTCATTGCCTACTGCTGAGATATTGACTCCCCACAGACTCACACGCAAAATGATCATTTCTACGCCACCGGATAATTTACTTGGGGTTTTTGCATCTCTGCAAAGCTGTAAAATTGATATGCATCATCATCGTTGCCCAAGAGGGAAAGTAGTGTAAGATCATCAGAATATTGGAAAGATGAAAGATAAAAACACAGAGTGATTGCTCTTTCCTGCCTCAACATATCGAGAAAAAATATGCAATATGCAAGTTTGGAGGAAAAATATGCAATATAAAAGCATTATTTGCAGAGTTCAAAGCATGAGGCATTGCCACTGTCAGGACGTGCTATACTTATGCTACAATTGGGTATATGCTGAGAAGATAAAATGTTTAAAAATATATCATATTGAGAACAGTTACTGATGCCCTTCTCACCACTTTTTTTTTCACAGTATAACACATGCGTGGCATATTGAGAGCGCTCAGGAGATAACAGGTGCCATATCTGCATATATCAAATGTAAAATAGAGAAGTGAAAGACAGCGAAGATGGAAAGTAAGCAAGCAGGGGAGAAAAGTGAGACGGCAGGGCTTGATACGGTGATATTCAGCAGACCGTGCATGTGTGATCCCAGGGATAATGGTATCGGCTGATGTAGGAAGTCTCCCTCGGAGTGCACAGTTCCTTCACCCGGAAAAGAATCATGTCACAGGGAAACTCTAATGCCAATCTTAATGAGATGTCCCATCCTGCAGAATGCCATATATATGAACCAGTGCCCCTTACTGCAAAAGAAAGAGTCAGACGGATTTTTGTCTCAGTAGAAGAAATATTGCTTTCTGTTGGAAAAAAAAAAAACCTGACAGGTTCCAACAGTGGAGTGAGATAGATAGATAGATAGATAGAGAGAGAGATGTTGTTGTATTATATGAAAAAAAAGGCATTTATTAGGCACTAAACTAAGTCATGATCTGCCCTATTCTGCCTCTGATTGGCTTATCCTAACATTCTTACCCTAACCCTAACTAATAACACCTCATGCCTAAACCCAACCAACCCAACCAATGAATGCTATGAGTGCTAACCAAGCAGAGTAGGGTTCTAATATTACAGAGTGCAGTTTTGGTGGTGAAAAACTTTTTCCAGTTGTTTTTTATAGGCAGTGAGCATTTTGCGTGTTGCTAATGCATCCAAGGCACCTCCTGTTTCACTGTTGCAGAAGTGCTCTGAACCCCTCAGAGCAGAAGAGTGTGCAACGTCATTCACATTTTTCCCTATTATCCAAATGGATTATTAATGACAATTGTGGGTGTGAGGACTAAGTTTCCAGATGCTTGGAAATAAAAATCATGGAGGACAAACTAGTGGTGTCTGTTGCTAGATACTTGGTGCTATGTGATTTTTTACCAGCCTAGTTACCAGGAATTGAACAGGAAACAGCAGCCTGGAGGCAAATTAACGCCGTACTGACGATTTTGGGCAAGCTGTTCTCGTTCATTTAAACTGTCCTAATAGCTGGTAACTTACACTTAATGGTTTTTGTTACGCTAATGTTAGTTCACTTTCAGCATCTCCCTGGGCAAGCTGCCCTGTGATTTTCCCCATTCTGACAGTTTCCCATGGATCTCTGTTTCCCTGTGTCACCCTCAGTCAGAGCCAGTGTCCTCTGCCTGTCCATTTTTATGCAGATGTTTAGATAAGTAACTATTCACTGAGTAGGAAGTTAACTACTTCTGGCTAACCAACATGTAAGGTGTACTTCACGTACAGTACTTAAGTGCAAAATCATGATAAGGCTAAGGACAACTGATTGATTGGTTGCCAAGAAACAAAAAAACAAACAAAACAAAACAAAAACAAAAAAACAAAAAACAAAAAAAAAACAGTCAGTTTTTGTCTGATTAGGGTGGATCATGACCCTCCTGGAAAAAAAAATTGGCATCTGTATACCAATGTGAAATAGCCATAATTCAGTGCCTAATAAATGTCTTTTTTCAAGATTGAGTACACACTTTGGAGTGTCCTTTTTTGTGAACAGTCCAAGGCACATCTGTGTTATAATCATGCTGTTTAATCAGCATCTCTATTTGCCACACCTGGATAGATTATGTTGGCAAACAAGAAGTGCTCACTGATGATGTTTGTCAACACAATTTGAGAGAAATAAGCCTTTTGTGATAGATATAGATAGATAGATAGATAGATGCACTGCTGACCTGTGGAATGGGTGTTTTTTTTTGTTTGTTTGTTTGTTTGTTTTCTATATCCTAGTCCATGCATTTGCCTGTAACAGCACAAATTGTGGCTATTTTTCCCCCAATCCCCCCAGAGCCCAAAGTATTCATTCCACTGGAACAATGCTTTTCTTTTTTTTTTTTTGATTCTGATAGATGTTGAGCTCTGTAATGTTTTCAGCTGCCATACCCTGTTTGTGTCAAGGTGCAGCAATTTGGACATTCTTTTACAGGTCTTTCAGGGCAATTATTGAGTTGGAAGTTAAAAATAACTAACTGTAGGACTGTCTGTTATACTCAGCTCAGTGTGTGTGTGTCAGCCTTCTTTGACCTCTTTCATTAATGGGCCATTTTTGACCACAGTCCTGCTGTTAGCCACATGTCCTCTGGGAGGTGGACCAATCTAGATACACACAGGACAGTGCTGAGCTTAAAAAAAGCTCAACAGTGTTGCAGTTCTTTACACACTCAAACCAGCCTGGCACCTCCTATCATACCCTGTTCAAAGGCACATAAATCTTATTTTGTTCATTCTCGCACTCACACAATCCAGAGTCTCGGGGGGTCTGAAGACTTTAAAATCCTTATTTAAGTTATATCCCTGCTTTCATCTGCACTGATTGAGATGGATTTATCAGGTGAAATTAAATGGGGATCACAGCTTTCACCTGGATTTACCTGATCAGTCTGTTTTAGGGAAAGAAAGAGAGCATTTATGTTTTGTATAATTTTGTATATTAACAGTGCAATTAAATATGAATATGCAATGCAATCAACAATGATCCAGCCAGCTATAAGCATCTTGAAATTCTGTATAGCAGCCAAATTTCCTTTATTCACCAATGCGTAAGAAATTCTGCCCATTTAGATGTCACACCTGCCAAGAATCATGATGTTGACAGAAAACATGACTGTTTAATCTTTTGGTGCAAATTATCCTAATGCACATATACCATGAGTACTGTAAAGACAACTATAAATAACCTTAGTTTTTGTGAAAAGCTATTGATTAATACTTGATAAATCATTGTCAAATTTCAGTTATCTTTTTGATGTTTTTTTTTTTTTTTTAACATTTTGTCTTAAAGGTATAATATTAACATCTTGGCATCAAAATGTCTAAAAAGACATATGTAATATATTTTGTTGTGTTGTGTACTGACATTATTCTAAATGTTTCCAACAATGTTCAAATGCTCAAATGATTTATTTAAGGTAACAGTGCATTTCCTGCTAGCTGTTGCTAGCTAGTTGCTAGTTGCTATAACTTCCAGGAAAACACAGGATACATTGGATACATCAGAAAGGGAGGAAGGGCGTTGGCAAACATGAATAAAACTGTAATACACTTGAACAAGTTTTTTGTCGGAGTCATGTCAGATAGATTTTCATCGGCAATGGTGGCTGTTTAACAATGAAGACAACAACTCCCATGATCCCATGCTACTTCACGACATCATCAAACTATGTCATTGTTTTAAGGTGAAAGAGACCCCCAGCAGTAGCAGAACTTACTGTACATAATGTGCGTTTAAGTATGTTTTTTTATTTGCAGAGGTTCTCAACCTAGGGGTCGAGACCCCGAAGGGTGTCGCAAGATAATTTCCAGGGGTTGCCAGATGGTAGTGGAGAGTAAAATAAAATAATATATTGTGGAAAGCAACACAGAATGAGAGCCAGGAAGCTGTTCTTTTTGACATAAGCCCTTTGAAGACATTAGGGACACATTAGGGACCCAAAAATATGCAAAATACAGCTGGCCCCAAAAATCTAACAGTGACCTCGCTAAAGTTAAAACTAAACCAGCACAAAAATGACAATTACCAACATAAACCACCATGTTCTGAACAGACACATCACTTACACATTTGCATTTTGTAACATGAAAAAGCAAACTCAGTCCTGCAAGCCTGATGGGAAATGAGGCTGTATTTTAGTCTGGGAATTTTTTTTTTACATTACATTGCTTGTACCAGATATCACTGAGTGTGTTTGGTAGCTTTCATGTGCTACACAGTAATTCCTTAACAGTTTCTGGTAGACCAGGGGGCGAGGTTCGTGAACACCAACCTAATTATTCTGGGTGTCATAACTCAAAAAGGTTGGCGATAGAGGGACTGTTAAAAAAAAAAAAATCATGCAATGGAAGATAACACGTGGACAGACCAGCTACCATAATAAACCCCTTTCTGAAGTCAACAGATGTGAGCATGTTTCAGAGTCAGAGGCATGTTATAGACTCAGTTTGTTACAGCCTAATCCATATGGAGACTTCCAAGATTTAATACCTTCACTCCTCTGACACTACAAAGGCATGTATTTGCAGAACAATATGGCTGCTCTCAGTGTGCACCCTGATGTGACAACCCCCAGCCAGTACGCTCGAGTTAGGGGGAGCATGTACACAAATCCACAGGCACGCAAACACACAGAAAGCCCACACATTTAACCAGGAACACCAATAAATTCCCTCTCACGTACACACATGCCCACACAGTGAGGGCACTTGCGAAGCCAGCAGAGTAATCATCGGACTGACAGTAAAAAAGACGAGGACCTACTGTGAAAACAGCTTTGTCAAAATAACCCCCTGACATGCACAAACTTCCTCACAAACACAATCCTCAAAACATGAATCTCAATAGCTCATCATTTGAAGGTTAAACCGGTAATAACGGTGTTTTACAGATGTAAAGTTGCTACTTTAAACACTTTAAATCCCTTGTAATAGAAAGAAACAATTTCTCTTTTCAACTCAAGCTTATACCTGATCTAAATTGCTTTGCCTGGGGGCATTCAATGACAGTACAACAACATGGTATCAATCACACAGTGCTTCACACAAACAGAAAAACAAATAGATGCTTAACAATTTGCTCATACCTATAGCAGTGATGCATAGATTTTTTTTTTTATCCCTTTACATCTTAAGCATATGTCCTACATGGCTCATGATTCATATGCATTGATTTTTTCGCCTGATGGATTAAACTCTTGTGGGAATCTTGGGAACACCAGATTGATGTAAGCACAGAGAAAACTAACGGGTACCACAGGCATTTTACAAACTGTTAAATCACAAACAGAATGGATGGTTAAAGTTGAAGCTCACAACGCATGCACAAATAGCCTGTGGAGGGGCGGGTTAAACAGAATGAAATTAGACAGAGGCTGGGTACTTTTAAAATCCCATCTGGGACTCAGTCAAGCAGTCATGACACCAAATTAGCATTTACGGCGAGGAGCAATTACCGAGAGAAAAGCTAACTGCGCTCAGCGTTCTGCAACTGTACCTGCCTTTAAAACCTGGGACACCGTCTCTTTCTGTCACGGACAAAGACCCTACGCACACACACATACTCTCACACACACACCACACACATTATAGTTCTTTTGCTCTTTGACTCCTTTTTTCCCGCAATCAGATTCGCACATTTTCTAATTTACCACCACACACCCATGATCCTGCTATGACATCAGTTATATGAGCAGTTCGACCAAAAGCAAAGCGAGATATGGAAGGCGGGAAGGGAGGTGGGATGGGAGGAATTAGAGTGAATAAGTGGCACACAAGTAGACGTGGGGAGGAAATTCATTTTATGCATTACGCGCTAAGCCAAGGCTCCTCATCCACGGGTTTTTCTTTTTGGTCCCTTATGCATTTGGAACAATATAGGGTCACCCTCCCATAGACACTAAGCCCCTGAATCTCTCTCCATGTCCCTCGCTGCTTTTGTCTGTCCGCTGCTGAGACAGCATGTAGCCCTCCACTAGGAAATGGCAGGGTATTAAAAAGTATTAAGAAAGAGTCAGAGTGGGAATTGGACTCGATAAGAAATGAAAGTTTACATACAGCACTGCTATCTTTGAGGCTTTTCACTGAGAAAGGGATTAGTGGAGTGGGGATGGCATCACGGAGGTGGACATGTATCAAAATTCTTAAGAAGATAAAATTGACCAATATAGCGCACAGACATTTGCGATGATCTAAAATTAAGCTAATGGTCCTTCATCTGGATTTAATTTATGAAAATTAAATCTATGAAAGGGAGCAAGACAAGAAGCAATATGTAACAACTGTGCGTTCAAAAATGAGTACTGCTGTCCAAATAGTGAGTTGGAGCCATAGACGGTATATTAAATAGATTGAATCCCTATTTCATGTACCATCTATGGTTGAAGTGACTTGTTTCCCTGCGTCCCCTCCCAAACTCGAGGAAGCTCAGGCAGGAGCACTGCAGGAGTGCAAGACAGGAACCACAAACACAACAAACAGACACAGTACACATTCTGGGAACATTCAGCGTTAATTTTACAATAACACAAGTTATGGGCCGGAATAGAAATTCCAAGCCACCACGCGTTGTTATCAGAGAAGAAAGTTTTCAACTTAGCATGTTTCCTTAATCGCTGATGACATATCATGGTCATTTTATGATTTATTACAGTAAATATATTACAAATTTCTACTTTAAACTGCATTAACTTGAATTTACAGTAAACGGCTCTTATCATCTCTGAGCAGAAGAGAGAGAAAGTGCAGCAGCCACCAAGGTCCATCATAAACTTACCATTACAGAGCGAGTGTGGGATGCAGAGTCAGATCTTGATGCCACATGCCATATGCTTTTAAACAAACTCATATGCACATAGATTATTCTCACATATTTATCATCAGAAGGTTATTTTTGAAGCCGTCCCAGGAATAATGAATTCTAAGTGTTTCTAATCGGGGGCAGATAACATGACCCGAGCTGTGATTAGCACCTGCTCAGCCACAAGTCGCCCCCTCCTCCTCCTCCTCCTCCTCCTCCAGCGTTGACCACAGGCTCTTTCTATTAGCAATCACCTGTGTTTGCTGTGTTTACAAGGGCAAAATCCGATGCGTTCGGTCATTTACATGCTATTCACACCTTTAACTTTTGCATATATATGAGCCTATTTCCTTGCCTCAGCCCTCAATGAGTGCTCTTAGGCAGAGTTATGACTCGCCTCAATGAATGGCAATTGGCACGCCTTAAATCTAAAATCAGGACTTGGTGCTGTGGAAGTGGAGTGACGAAGAAGTTTGCTGGCAAAGTTTAGATGGGAAGGATTGCTCTTGTTTTGCCAATGGATATATCTTTGATGTCTCAAATGTTTAGAATAATAGAAAAAAAATGTCCAGCATATAAATCATTGTTAGTTTAATTAAATACCCATAATCACAATTTTTAATATTTCTTTTATTTGAATTTTGGACTGTTGGAAACTGTGGGAATAACAGCACATAGAAGTAACCTACAGACAGAGAATATAAATCTCACAATAGTTGTGTTTCCATCCAAATATACTGAAATTTTTAATTGAATTCAAACGAATGCTTGTTTCCATCCACCGGCGTTATGATTATTAGGAGTTGGTTCACTGAGGTAAGCAGTAGGTGGCACTAGATCTCCAGCCAGAAAACCATTATACAATTGGAGAGGAAGAGGGCGCAACAAGATGAAGTAATTAAAACAGCGTCAGTTTTCAGCGTCATATTAAAATAGATATGTCTGTTTCCAATGATATCACTGTTCACATACTTCCATGCATCCCTGAAGTTGGTATGGATGTTAAGCAATACATATACTAGAGGGCGCCACTCAGAGTCAAAATTTACCACAAAGAAAAAGAAGAAGAGGAATCAAAGGTTTCTGAAAACAACAAACATGATACATGAAACATGTGATAATGTAATGAAATAATGAGAAAAGAAGCAAAAGCAGAGGCAGCGGTGTAAATGATCTGTGTGGCAATTAAATATGTTGGAGAATTGTTTTTACTGACTAAAAGACAATGAATGTCATGTCCAATACTTTCGGATTTTTATTATTATTATTATTTTTTGTTGTTGTTGTTGTGTCCTATGGTCGTGTCTCACTTTAACTATTGACTACTCTGCCCCCATGACTACTGGAGGTAAAGCTCCAATTCTTCTGTATCCATAACCTTTCGGAAAACATGCAGAGTACGGACAAAAAGCTCCATCCATATCCATATCTAAAGTTTTGCATACTTTAAATGAGCCTTAAGACAACAGTGCTGATGATACATTTTCTGCTGTTGAGGACATTCTAATCCATCACTGAACAAGGTGACAGCAGAAGTTTCAATGCTGGTGTCCTCTTGGTTTGTTTTAGAATACATTTAACACAAGCAATGCCTTAATCCTGTAGACTAAAGGGATAACGAAAAGTCTAAAACATATTCGTCACTTCCAAAAAGTTCGTCCTCTTCTACAAACTTTTCTGTTCAGACAGAAGTCTGGCAGAGACATATGCATCATCAGCTTTGTACAGCAGACGCTCATCATTGAAAAACAATTACAAACAAACATTGCTGCACTCTAAATCCAGACTTAAATTCAGGACTCAAGGACTCCATCACCTTCAAAGATACTGCACAAGTGGAAATATTCATAGTGAGTCCCCAATGGTCTATGTATAAAAAGAAGGCTTTTCACACCTTATGCCTGGTCTCAGCCTATCAGAATGACACGTGTTTCTCAGTCAGTCAGTCAGTCAGCCAGTCTACAGATTGTGATTGCCTTTGTTATAACTGTCAACACTCTTAAAGGTGAGAAGTTTTTATGCATTTCAGTCATTTTTTTACTCTTTTGCTCTTAGTCCTTCACTCTAAGTTGCTTACTCATACATGTGTGTCATTTGTATTTTATTTGTGAATACATCTTTATAAAATCACTTATGGTTCTACATCATCTTGAGGATTTGTACTCTACAGCTCAAGCACCTTTAAAAAATTGTACTCTCCTTTTTGTCAGCTGCAAAACTTAGCCTCTGCAAGACCTCTGCAACCTCAGTAATAACACTCCCCTGACCCCAGTCCGTCACTGCCGAGGATCCCAGTGTGACCACCGGCGACCTTTTAAACCTCACTTTGCCACGACGCGATTCAGAAGATTTACAACATCTGTCAAATCCAGCCTTTTCTCACCAGGGATTCAGCTCAAGTCCTTGTCCAAGCCCCAGTCATTTCCTGACTAGACCCCCTGTTGGCTCAGCTCCCTGTGCACTGCTGTCTGTGCCATGCAGTTCAACCATTACACCACCGTAGTCCACCTTTTGAAATTCCTCCAAGTCACCTTAGTGCTGACAACAATATGAAGGATCCGACAGGAACCGTACCCCCTACCTCCAGGCAATGGTTCAACCTTATATTCCAGCTTTGCACTCTGTAGTTAATAGGTGCTCAGCATTCTCTTCCCTGTGGCGCCCCGGCTATCACCGCGCTCTGTCTGGACTTTTCGCCCTCCTGGGTTCTCAGCGGTGAAATGATCCTTCTGTCAGCTGCAAGACAGCAGAATCACTCCTTATCATCTATTGTATAATGAAAACTTCAGGCTACACCTCACCCAGACTTTGTATGGCCTTCCCTTTACTTTGTCTTTTTCTCCTCTTACACTTCCAGCTAAAACTGAACTTAAATAAACCCTTAGCCATGTTTAACTGTTTTCACCTTGCTTATGAACCACAGCATGGTCAGGTTTGTTGCCCTTTGGCCTCTTTCCATTGCCAAACTAGGGGAGGCCAGGGAGTGTTATAACACTGGGTTAGTTATCACACAATATGGTACACAGCATCACCTTTTTGAGCTCACAAGAGTCATGTCTCTGTGAGCAACATTACTAATTTTATGACCAAAAAAAAAGGATTTTCTTTTGCCTAGTGCTCATTGTGTTGTAGATACAAAGGTCTGACTCATAGAGCCTAAAGTAACAGTTTCTCTAGGTTAAATTTGAGCCCACATGCTAAAATGGTCAGCTATTTAATGGCTGCTTGCGGTGGGATAGTTGTAACAGTTCATTTACATGATGAGAATTTCTGCATTGTGTGCATGGAACACTTCGCAAACTCAAACTCAAGGCCCACAAAGCCTGCACCCCACATTCCCACAACTGTGACAATGATTGAACCCTTAATGTGACACATGCACATTCAGGAATACCATCCACACACATAAAGTGTTTTAAACAATTTTAACTCTTTGTATTTTACATTAACTCACATAATCTGAGATTGCGCCCTACATGTCCAATGCAGTTTTAGTTCTAGTAGACAAATACAGGTGCCATGTATCAAAGTTTGAGAGATCAAGCATGAACAACCTGTGAGTTACTGATGCTCAGAGTGTTACTACCATCCCCAGTCTCCCCTACTTTAAGCATTTCTACATTCTACATCAGTGCTACCACTGCTGTATTTGTTTTTCTGAGTTGCTGTCAATAAAGGGTCGAACAATACGCTTGAAATTGTAAATACACAACCTCATGTGGTCACCGTTCCCCAGCACACAAGACACACACACATGCACACACCATGCTCCATCCACCTCTCCTCGTCTCTCTGGATGACGTTTATTCACCTGCACCCTGAGGAGTCACATGATGTGTCAGATAGAAGGAGCTTTCCTATCAGCGCAGCCATTTATCATTTTACTGCTGCTCCATATACATAAAATATGTAGGTCTTTATTTTATGCAGAGTGCATGTCATCAGTATGATTTATGTATATATTCTGTATATTTATGAACATGATGGCATGTCAGTCAAACCTCCTCCATGTGCAGGTACCAAGACTTAGCCGTGACTGGAAGGTAAGTCATGACAGTAATGTTGTTTGAAAATCTGAAATTTAAAATGTCGGACTGTCAGATGAAAAATGTTTCTCTCCCACACTTCATGCAATTGTTTCACTCCGCTGTAAAGGCTGCAGGACAGCTTATTTCCCAAATGTTAACCAGGATTAGGTTAAGAACTCCGAGTATGTATTTGATTCTGTGTGTGTTTGCGTGGCTGTGTGTGTTTGCTCATGCCACAGGAGAATCAGACAGAGTTAAATAAGAGAAGGCATTCACATCCATCCCAGTCTCTTCCCATCGCTGGAGATGACAGGCAAAATGCTGACACCACCCCCTTCTCAAATTGAATTTGAGATATAATATATTCCTGTTTTAATATGAGTGGTAAATCATGTGGGAATAACACACACTCATTCACTTTTGTGCTCTCTTTCTCTCTGTGTGTTTCTCTGGATCAGTGGGTGGATGGATGGATGAATGGAGGTTAAATGTGATTTGATACAAATCTTGCTTTCCTCTGTCACATACAGACAGGCAGACATGAGTACACACAGAAATACACAACGAATTCCAGCTGAAAGCCCATCTCCTGCATACATTACAGCTCCTACTTGTCTAGCTTTGCTTGTGTAATGGCCCTCACACCCCATTTTAGACCTTAAAAAGCAAATCTGTGCACTCTGTTAAAAGTTGTTCCTCAGATATATTGCAAAGACTACAGCTGATAGCCAGCTGACTGCTCCAGTTAAATGAATTATTTGTTTGTTTTGCAGAGTTAGATGGGAAGTCTGATACCACTCTCATGTCTGTGCACAGGGGAGAGTTGGCCTTGCATCTTTCTGCCAGAAAGCCCTTTCTAACACAGTCTATCATAACCCAAACCATGATTTTTTCCTAAACTTAAAATAGTGATTTGTTGCCAAGACCTAACCAAATACTTTCTAAATACTGAAAGCCTGAAGCCTAACTTGTTCAATGTGCCAAATCTGCATGCTAAATATGAAGCTAGTGCCCAGGACCCAGAGGAAATTATTGGACCCGAGCATTTATGTTTAACATTAGATATGCATACAGGTACAGACAGAGTCTTCCCAGCAAGCAATTTTGCATTTATAGTGTAATCGTCTATATGTAGACCTGCTGTTTAGTCTAAAACAATTTGGGCTGCCAGTGAAAGTATAGTAGACTAACCATAACCCAAGTATAGCCTAGCCATCAATTAAATTGCTATTGGACAAATACATATATAATACAATATATCCTTGCTTACAGTATCGCAATATATTGAATCATAACCCCTGTATCGTGGTATGTATTGTATCAACAGATTCTTGCCAGTACACAACCCTAGCTGGCAGTAGCTCCATATTTAACATACAGACTAGTATCAATCTTCTAATCCAACACAAGAAAGCAAAATGCATATTCCCCAGAATGTAATTCATGTTTTTTTTCTTTAAGTATGTGCCTTAAGGACAGGAAAAAAAAACTAGTCACTATTCTGTTTTGCAATCCAAAAACACTGCAAGAAGACAAAAACAAGACACGGTTGTAAATCTAACAGCTTTGCATTCCTTGGCATTGGTGTTTTTGTGCTGTTTGTTTAAGAAGAAAAAAAGAGATAAAGGCAAAAAATAAGAAGCAGAATCTGGGCTAAATGTGTGAAATCAGTGATTTACTTGTCTGAACAACCAGTCAGGGAGCTCTCTCATTGAATGTGATCCATGCTTATTCAACATGGCCAATCGGCAAAATAAGATCCAACTTGTGCCATTGGTGCCAGACACACTGCAAAAACAACGGCCCAACAGCCCCCGATGGCCAGCTGTCAGCTCAGTGTATGAGAGCTCTAACAGCTTAACAACAGCAAAACCAGGACAACAGCCTTGAGCTGATAATACCTTGTCCGCTGTGCCATCAGTCAAATTGACACCCTGGAGTTTAAAATTGTTTGACTTCCTTATTTGTTCAGAATTGGGCCATTTATCACAATTCCCATAGGCTACAAAAAGCCATAAAATAAAATATGGAAAAGAAAAAATAAATAAAATTCATGACTCAAATGAGGTTTTTCCATTCAGTCTTTATTTTTATGTAGGCTCCCTTCATGTTCAACAGCAAAATCAGTAAACCCTGGGAGCTTAATAGCAGCATAATGTGTTAAAATTCTTAAATCAATTCATTTGACAGCAGATATTAATGTTCTCTACTTCTCAAGTCACAGTCAGGATGCAGAATGAAAATGACCCCTTTCAGTAATGTTTCGGATTTTAATTCTTAGCTTCTGGCAATTGTTTTTCTTTCCTTTTTATTGGCAGTGAATCAATCACATACACAAATACTATACAACACACACACACACACACACACACACACACACACACACACACACAAAATGCAGAGATGGATTTGAATAAAAACGCGCTCATACATACAAGCCCCCGAGCTAATGCCCCACTCACACATACACACTGGTGGTGAATCTTCTCTGTGTTGTGATAATTACTGTAGGCAGAGCATGTAGTTTAGCAGAGAGAGAGGCAGAAATGTGATGTGGCCTGCAGTCTTACCTGGCATTCATTCCTCTCAATAGAGCTTATGGAGACATTAGGCAGAAGTCATTAACTACAGCAGAGACAAGGAAAGATGGGGAGAGAATCCAACTCACTCGCTGAGTTGAATGCGCAAAATAAGAAGGCACTGGTGCATGAGGGAATGTGTGTTTCTGTGTGCACGCGAGTGCGTTTAAACGCCCCTGTGTGCATGCATAAACTGTACAGTAGCCTCTGTGTATGCGTGTACGTGTGTGTGTCTGTTATAGAAGAACAGAGAATGACTTTACGCTTGCATCAGTGTGTCTGCATCAGTAATTTGCATCACAACTCAAACCTTAAACGCCATAAGCTATGTTTTGTTTATGCTGTGATGCACCGCAGAACACTGATGCTGTCAGTGATGGGATCCACTATGAGTGATGTGAGGTGTATGAATTCACTATTTATCTATGCAAAAATCAACACACACCATATTGTGCGCTTGCAGCAGCGAGATTCACATGAAAAAACATCTGCCCTTTGCACACTGACAGCACTTTACACCTCAGCATTCTATAGTCAGTCTTTTAAAATAAATATAGAGATGGTTAAGTCTCTGCAAATGTCAATGTGTGCCAAATATAATTTGCATTTGCTTTCATATTCAAACCTATTCTCCAATGATATGCAGTTGAAGGACAAAAACAACAGCATAAACAACATCCTGTAGAATAAAACACGGAGATCTATGTCTCTGTGATCGCTGTTACTTCTGTTTTGATGCATCTATTTCATTACATTCACACACAACTATCAGTGATTTGCAGTATTAGAAATGATTTATATCTGCAAGGGTGGAATAAAAACACCCGGTGGTGCCATCTCTCAACACTTGCTTTCACTTTCCATCTCTCTTTTGCACATTTTTTCCATATTTTAAGCCTGACTTGGTTTTATTTTTAAAAAAAATTGCTGAAATATCGGTTGGTAAAATGGTTTTGTATGTCTGTGTGAGCATGAGTGTGTGTCTGTCTACCGTTACAAAATGAGCGAGCTTTAAGAAGCATTTATCATGATTAGTCTTTCATCAGTGGACCAGAAGAGGCCTTTAATATCATTGACAGTCATTCCCTGCTTTTTCCATCTTCATTTTTTATCCCACCCTTCCCTGATTCACTCAGCTCTGCTTTCCAGGGGCTGTTTTCATCAAAGAAGCTCAATAATCAGCAACTGCTAACCCACCCCCCACCCCCGTTCAACCATCTCCTCAGGCTCATAAGAGCACTCATTAGCTTGACCTTGCTTGTTGTTGGGCCGTAGGGGTGAGAGGTTGTTATCCATTTCTGGCATCGAAGATTCAGCTGAGCAAGCTAACATGATACGATGATTGACTGAGAATTTCTCTGAGTATCAGGGTGGGCAAACCTGACTGAACTCTGAAGTCTGTAAAAAATAGAGCACAACTGCCATTTTTGCCTTGTTTTCTATAAGTAACAGCTAGCAGTATTACACTGATAAAAGTTATGAGGACATGAGAAGAAGTCACAGATATTAAAAAATGTCACATTCTATTATCTCACATATTATGCATTTTATCTTGTGTAAGATATCCCGGGCCCACAGACATCAGTTTCACTTCAGACAGGCATTGGACAGATGTTAGATTTTAGTTAGTAAACAAAATCAGGTTGACGTCAAAGCCTGACATCGGCTTGACATTAACTTCCAACGTTGGACAGATGTTAAATTTTCGTTGGAAATGTTGTCAAAACCCAACTTTGGCTTGACATCAACCTCTAATGTTGGACAGACGTTGAAATTTGGTAGCGAATAAAAATTGTGTTAACTCCTAAACTCAACATTAACTTGACATCAACATCCAATATTGGACAGACATTTTAAATTTTGGTTTAAAATCAAAATTGGATAGCTGTCAAAATACAGTGTTGGCTTCACATCAACCTCCAACGTTGGACAGATATTGAATTTTGTTTGGAAATTAAAATCAGATATCTGTTGAAATCCAACTTCGGGTTTACATCAAGCTCCAGTGTTGGACAGACATTAAACTTTAATGAGAAATCAAAATTGGATAACCATCAAAACCCAACATTGGTTTGACATCAAACTCCAACATTAGATAAATGTTGAATTTTTGGTTGGAAATCAAATTTGGGTTGACATCCCACGACAATGTTGGACAGACGTTGAATTTTGGTTGGAAATCAATATCATATATCTGTCAAAACCCAAAGCTGGGTTGACAGCAAGCTCCAGTGTTTGAAAGATGTTGAATTTTGGTTGGAAATCAAAATTGGGTTGACAGCAACTTCCAGCATTGGACAGATGTTCAATTTTGAATTAAACACCCGAAAACCCAACATTAGGTGTAAAATTCCAGCTTTAAAGAAAATTGTTGACATTTGGTTTGTATGGATTTTGTTGGCATGGCATCAGACTTTTAACAGTGCCACGTTTGTGGTGTTTGTGACTCTGTCTCTGCCCCTGTCCCTCGTGTGTGTGGTGTGTTCGATCTTCGAAGAATGGTTGAATAGTTTCCAGTGAATATTGAATAGTATTTTGCTTAAAGTTCCCTTCCCTGTAAGAAATAAGTGAGTCATTATCTTATAATGATTAATAAAGATGAAATATAAATGGATAGAATCTAAAAATGCTTCATTGTGTGATATTAAAATATCAATATATAGACTTTTATTTACTAGACAGAGAAAATGACAAAATTACTTTCTTCAGGTTATTATTGTAGGGAAGCCCACCTTCTTTTATCATCACATCACTAGTTGAGAGATACCTCAAGTGGCAGGACTGATCCATATAAAGTCAGGGTCCCTGTTCTCTCTCCACATAGTTCTCAGGAGCAGCAGTAGCTACCAGCATTGAGCCCTTTATGTGTCTTTTAACTACACAGTATCTGTCTAGTTCGCTTTTGATCTCTGGCGAGACAAAGGGGTGGCAGAGAAATGCTAGACAGTCATTTCTTACCTTTCTTGGAGGGCTGAGAAAATCAAGTGCGGTGTTAAATCTGATCCTGTCAGTGCAGTTGACGGCTAGAGGGGACTCTGTAAGAGGCTTTATTTCTGCCGTGGATCTGTCTTTAAAAGCTAAAGGAAAGACAGAGAAAGTCTTTGGGAGCTCTCAGTCTGAAAGAAATTCCTCTTTTCTGTCTGGCAGAAAAAAAAACATCAATTCTTGTTTGATTTTACTTTATGGTGTTTGGATTATGACAACAAAAGGCACCGTGCACACCTGCTGCATACAGTATGTGAACAGCTTAAATACATGCATAAACACAAATTTACACAGTCAGCAACAAGCATACATATGGTATGTTTCTTTATGCTTCCTCTGGTCCATTTTTTAATGCATCCTTCCTCTATTCTTGCAAAACATTTCCAGTAAAATCTGAGTTAGAAGTCCTGTGGCAGCCTAACATTCAAGTTAAATGACGTTTTGTCCAATCACAAGGCCTTGCTGTGGGTGTCAGGCACTGTTGTCTAGCCCCGACCTAACACACTTTTAAGCTACCTTAAGTCCTTAAGTCCTACACTCGTCCAAGCAAGGAGCAGATGTGCCCACTTGGTAGCATGATCTGTCCTTATATATATCAGGTCAGGTTATAGTGGAGTGGGTGTTCCAGTTGGCCTTACATCTGACTTCATCTGAATGGCATGGCCTCACTCAGTGGTCCAACCACCATCACTGTATAACTGATTCCAACAGTCATGCCAATAGTCACTAATTAGCAGCACTCTGGTATGAGAGGCATGGATGGAGTTTATGGGTCTATAAAATGAAGCCAATGCAGAAGGGCTTTAAATCTGCATTCTTTCTAATGACCAGCAGGGGGCGACTACACTGGTTACAAAAAGAAGTCTGATTGTATGTGTTCTTATGGAAAAATGATCCTACTTCTCATTGTTTTGTGATGTCAGTAAACAATTTCCTGATGAGTTTATGGTCTCAGTCACTAACTTCAAGTGTTCCTCCATACATTATGATGTTCATTTTGAACGTTATGGTCCTATTCAGAGCAAAATACATGATAATGCAGGGTATGCTTTAGGGTGTGGCTACCTTGTCATTGACAAATCATTCTCAGTGAGTCCATCCAGTGCAACACAAAGGGGAAAGTCAGATCAAACTGTTAAACTAGGCGTAAGTTTTGTGTCGCGAGTCACTTCAGTGACACGTGACCTTCGTTTTACAAGTCGCAACAGAAGTCACATACGTATGTAACATAATGTTGTTATTGCAAACCCAAACATGGTCTTATCCTAAACCTACCAAGAAGGTTTTGTGCCTAAACCTAACCAAACTGTGTAGCAGCCTTTTAACATGTGATTAAACTGAATGGTCGCAGTGTTAATCACTTCTTAACAGTGGCTTTTGGCCAAGTCAGATACAGCTGCTAAAGGGTAAACGTCAAGGGGTGGTGCCAAATTGTTGTGATGAGTTGGGATGAGAATGTGTTGGCTCAATAGTGTGTCCAGCATCCCACAACCACCCTCCTCTTTATCTGCTCCGTGACACTGAACACAACTGTCCATGAACAGGTTGTATTCACTTTTGTCTACAATATCATCAGCTGCATACAACAAACAGCTAACCTCTTATCAAGCAAGCCACCCTGATCAACCCATCAAGCAACAGCCAAATAAGCACCCTCAGTTACGTCATCTTGGCAAGAAACAAAGTATACACTCCTTTCTACCACACCACGTTAAGCTAATATGTCAGGCTAACTAGCATGCCACCAAGCCTCCTGTTTGGTGGGGCTTGGTGGTCACTGGTGTGTGTGTTTCGTGTGTATGTACATCTCAAGCCTCACCAGGGGAGCCGTTACAGGCCAGTGACAGATTGTCCAGACAATTGCTTTTAACAAGCTGGAGGGAAAGTAGGGCAAAAAATACTAATGTCTCGCATCACCGATCCATTCCACCTCAATACATATTTTCTTTCACTCTCTATAATTTATAAAGTGGACGCTTCCTCCCCACACATCTCACACATGTACAGTAAGCACAGCAACAGGCACACATATAAAAGCAGCAGGTTGGGAGAATGAGGATACTTTATCTGTTCTGTTTTGGTAAGTCTATGCCAAGAGCCCACGGGAGATGTACTGTTACAGTTTGATTTAGGAATTATGTGTTTGTGCATTTATGAGTATGTGTTTCTGCCTGCCTGACAGTGTGCCGTCTGTCTGTTTGCATGATCCAGAAACCCCAGGCCACTGTGGCCAGCTTAAGTCTTAGCAGAGTGTGGTAAGTGCAGTGTAAGATTAGTTCGTGCAGGACAAGTAATCAATTAGAAACCGAGTGGATTTACTGATAGCTCCCAGCTGCATGCATCATAACCAGGAAGAGGGTCTGTCAGTCAAAGAACGGAATAAAAGTGTTTGCTTATACCTGTGTATGGAAATTGGAAACAGAAGAGGAAGGAAGAAGAAGAAAGAAAGAAAAAGAAAGAAAGAAAAAGAAAGAAAGAAAGAAAGAAAGAAAGAAAGAAATCCAGTTTCCTGTAACAGGTAGACTGTGAGGAAGGCTGGGAGAGTATTTTCTCTTGTTTGCTCTACCTGGCAAAACAGGAAAATTAGATATTGACTGCGAAATAATGTTTTTCATTTCAATGAAAGCAGAGGCATGCCAGCACTGAACAAGCTGCTGCCTTAAACATTTACTGATCACACATACACATATGCACAAACCAGGCGAAAACAGCACACTGTAAGATCATTTAGGAGGATGTCAGATTAGCCTTTGGACTCAAGCAAATATTGACATCTCCTTACTTTATTTATTTATTTATTTATTTTGTTTTAGTACTTGAAGGAAGGCATTTCCTACAGCTACAGGTCTCTTTCAGTGTTGTTGTTGGATTGAAGAAAATAAATTTTGGTA
The DNA here is from genome assembly GCA_034769285.1 of Lutjanus argentimaculatus. Classification (NCBI taxonomy): domain Eukaryota; kingdom Metazoa; phylum Chordata; class Actinopteri; order Lutjaniformes; family Lutjanidae; genus Lutjanus; species Lutjanus argentimaculatus. The sequence goes on along the minus strand of JAWZSL010000009.1, from coordinate 21,081,878 downwards.
ACACTTTATGATGTACAAAATGTTGAGTAGTTACCAAGTAACAAATGAGGAACAAATGAGTGACTAACTGCTAGTGAAGTATCAGGTATTGAGTAACTCCTAATGAAATTTTATAGTTACTATAATTAGTTAATTAAGAGACGAGTACTTCCCTAATAATTCCTAATGGAGGACTACAGACAATGATGAGTTACTAGAGAAGAGACTGCGAGATCCTATATTAATGGATCATTAGGTAATGATGAGTTCATGAATGTCTGTGAATCAGTCATACTGGTCACTTTTCTTAATGAATGGTTCCTGATTAACTCTGAACCAGCTGGTGTGTGACCAAAACTAGTAACGACCCATTAATTACTAATTACTTAAACATTACTTACTCTTTTTGTGCCCCCCAACGTAAAATGTTAGACACTGCTGAGTAGTTAATATTTAGTCCCTTATGAATTCATCATTAACTACTTAGTGCTCAGAATCATTACTCTCGAATCATTACGCAAATGTCCATTAGTTACCAGCTTTGTGTGCCTCCAAGTTGTTCATAATACTGAGTAATTATCGAGTCCTGAATCATTATGTCATCATTACCTATCCATTAGTTACACTTTTTATGTGTCTTCAAGTAAAGTTGTGCATAATACTGTGTAGTTACTGAGTACTGAATCATTACTTCACAAGTCACTTCACAAGTGACAAAAACACAAGTAATCCAAAGTATAGTTGTAATTTGTGACACATCACATCAATATGACTGAAAGGAATAAAGAATAAGTGTTACCTTATTTTCAAAGAAAGATTTTTCCCAAAACACATAGCTTTTTCCATGCAACCAACACAGCGTTAATTATGTGCATAATATGTACTGTGGTAGTACAAGAACATTTGATCTAAAATCACATTATAGTAAGAGAATAAATATTCTTTTCCTTTCAAGTATCCCTATATTTCTGAGCTTTGAACACAATCACATAATAATAGTAGTACAATGGCTTCAGCAGTGACAGCAATGGAGCTCATTCAAACTGCCAGGAGGGAGGGAAAAAAAATAGTAAAATAGCTTTTATTAGGATGCCAATAAAAGCTGAAACCCATGGTGGAGCTCATTTGGAGAATTATTAAAAGGCATAATTTGACCCATAATTATCCTTTCCCGCTCTTTGCCAAACACTTGACAATCTGCACACAGAACTTTTTCACTGTGCAGGCAATTATCAAGAAGTTATTCTTAGTGCCAAGAAAGAGCAAAATTCAATCTGCTGTTGCTAGGAGATTTACGGAAAAAGAGGTGCAAAATTCATTCATTGTAAAAGATGATTTATAGAGCAGGTGAAAATGTTATCTTTGAGCTGTCCAGCACAGAGTCATTTGGCAAAATTTCTGGATTTGTGTTGTTGACTGTCTGGCTTACATAAAATGTGTGTGCCAACAACAACTCTCACAGGCCAGTTTATGAGCAAAATCTTACCAGCTTCTCGGCAAAATAATGTGATTATAAACTGAATGTAACAAATTCAGCACCAGCTCTGGGATTTTGGTGGCCCCAAACAAGATTTTATTTGTGGCCTCAAAACACTCCCAGTGCAACCACCAAATCACACATGCAGTTCAAAACACACTTTGGTTGTTAGCTATGTCACTTCTTGCAATGTTACTTCTTGTTTTGATTTTGAATTAATTAAACTGAACACAACCACAATCATTTTAACCTGGTAGGATGGCTAGAAAATAATGAATATGTTATTCACTGTAGCTGAAATATTTTTTCATTAGAACAAGCTTGATTTCTTGTTATTTGCTTGCTAGCTAACCTGCATTACCAAGGCTACATACTGAGTCATTAAAGCCAGCGAGCCAACTTAACACCATACAAAGTGTGAGAAGCAGGCCTGGAATTTCATAATTTTAGGGTCAAAGTCGCTTAGCGTTTGGTGTTGTCAGTGTTTTGAGGGCACAAAGTCGAAATGCCAGGGCAGCAAGGCAAGATACTCTCTCAAGATACTATCTACTACTACTATTAGATACTATCTCAAAATAATGACTCAGTATCTCAGAATAAATGAGAAACTTCCTCAAAATTATGAGTATCTAAAAAAATTACCCATTGTCTAAGTCACAATGGTGACAAAGTTTCCCATTATGATGACTTACAGGATCTTCTTTTTTCCCCATCACTTCGACAGAAAGGGGTTTCCATGGGGACAGACAGCCATGAACAGCAGCACGGTGAAAAAACATATAGGAGACAAATGTATATAGTTGGATTTAGCTGTTTGTCACAGTCCGCAGTGTAAACCATGCAACTGTAGAGTAAAATTAGGCTTCATGATAAAAAAAAAAAGTTTATGTCACGTTGATGACACTGCACGCTATCTGCATGCTCCCTTTCTCGGGCTGGACACTGGTGTCTAAAAACTGTGTTGACAGGGAAAAAAAATGAGGAGAAAATAACAAAATCAGCTGGGGCTCTGCAGGCAGGGCATTGAGGCCACTGTGGCAGCAGCGTGAGCAACACAGACAGTCACACTGATTGTATGACCCCCCCGTAACGGTTGTGGCCCTAAGCAACTGGATAGAGTGTTTATGCCAGCGGCTGGCCCTGAATGAATACTAGTTTACTATTTTGAAAAACTATTATATTGTGATGAGCTGTTTTTTTCCGCTCATAAATATTGACGAGCATTCATATGAACAAAATTGCTTTCCCTCACAATTAAAAAAAATCAAACTTACTCTCACAATTAACTAAGAAGTCAAATGTAGCCCAAGTTTATTTATAAAACATTTGCATTCCACCCAGCCTAGTCCTGCTCATGCACGTCAGAGAGAGAGTACCTAGAATGCAACGATAAATTTGAATATTTATATGTTTACAAATGTTAGTATTTGCTAACCTCTTCTTATCTGCTCCTGTTCTTTGTCTGCCTCTGCCACCCTCCCCTCTCTCCTGCTCTCTCTCTGCCCCTGGTGTGCTCTGTTTCATCTGAGGCAAAGTATCAATCCATGCATAAATGATTAGAGAGTTTTGTTGCAAAAGGATTATCATTTGTATCCCTCCTGCACAAGTACCTTTGATCGTGTCACATACATCGACTTGCGCACAGAGCACACGTATTGCACAATATCCACACTTTTGAGTTGCACAGAGCAGGATGTGCACATGAAGCATTGATCTGCAGGATTTGCCACTGCTGGTCAAAAATGTAAGAGTGTGTGTGCGACTTTTGTGTGTGTGTGTGAGAGAGACAGGATCAAAGGTACTTGTGCAGAAGGGATAGAAATGATAATCCTTCGGTAACAAAACTCTCTAATCATTTATGCATGGATTAAAACTTTTCCTCTCCTCTAATGTTGCATCCCAGAGACAGAGAGACAGAACCCTGACATTATTAATATATGGATTAACTTTAAGCACAGTAGCTACCACAGCTGCAAATGCTGCTGAGAAGATAACCAACTTCAAAGACCAAAGACACTCTTAAACACGAACAGCACAGGGTCCTGTTTTAAACTTAAAATTTAACTTCAAATTGTCCCCTAAATTCATGAAACGCTGTCATTTGTATGGAGCTTTAAGATTTGTAATAAAGCAGAATGCACTTTGATGTGTGAGCTTTAATTCTATTCTTATTTTAAGAGCATGGAAGTACTCATGGTCAGTCAAACAACTTTTTCAATTGGAAAGTTAACTTGACATGAAATGAAACACTCTCATTTCTCCTCCAAACAACATTTGCATTGACATTTTCAGAGTTATTACAAATAAATCTACTTATTACCACATAGTCTGTGCTCAAACTCCCATCCTCACTGTTATTCTGCTTTATTGCAAATCAGCAGGCATATGAGTACTTTTGGTGAGCAACAGTAATTTCCTCTAACTTGATTTCAGCTGATCTACAATGGGAGACAATATCAGTCCATATGCACGACTTCCACCCTTGCAGCAGTCAAGGATCATTACACTGTATGTCAGTGTGAGTGAGTTCAGGGTGTCTGTGCATGTTTATTCCTCTAAAATGGAAAGATCTGTCTTGCTGACGCTGCTTTGAACTGCTAAATGTAGACAGTTTGAAATTTCCATCCCTGCTCGTAACATCCATGCACATTAGTGTCAGATCCGCAGTAATCTCTAAGTAGCTTTTTTACCTACACGAGAGGTTTGCCACAGTGAAGAGAGCAAATTTCAGTCATTTTTCTTATTTTTCATTTGAGAGAAAATACCTTTAATAATTACACCAATTCCAATTTAACAAATGGCAATATGGGTAATAAGCTAAACAGCTATTAGCACTTTCATCTTAATGTGTTCACATTTTTTCTATAATGGTGTAGCTAGAGAGAGAGAGAGAGAGAGAGAGAGAGAGAGAGAGAGAGAAGAGAGAGAGAGAGAGAGAGAGAGAGAGAGAGAGCAGCATTGCATGGTCAAGAGAGGTAGATATTGATTGAAGTGAGGGAGTGGCATTAAAGAGAACAAAGCAGCAAGCCAGGGAGGGATTATGTATATATTAGTCTATACCATTGATACATAGGGAGATGGACAACATGACAGGTCCCCAAAAATGAAGTCAGTACATCTTGACTGCCCCGTGGTGGCGGGCAGCAGGATAGGTCATAAATTCCCCCTCTCCATTTTTGTAGATAGGACATGGGCCAAACTAAAACATCAATGTATACGTCAAATAATTTTTTCACAGAGATGGTTTCTGTCATTTTAGGTAGTTCTTATCATGCTGATCTATGTTCAAGTGTTCAATTTTCAGATAAATTTGGTTTTAATTATTTATTTGATGCTATAAAAGGGGGTTTCATGTCACGACTGAAAGCTGAGCCCTGCTTGAGATTGAGTCAGATGGCTGTGTGGATGGGAGCCCAAAATGGCAGCACTCGTATCTGGGATATTTCGGCTTCATTTTTGTACCGTGGAAGAAAGTGGAGATGTTGCGTCCCTCTATATTTATGTCAGTGGTCTATACATTATACTTAGGAAAATCTTGCTTATCTATAAGGAATTGTAAAAGTTATTACAATTCATGCTGATGCAGACACGAATGCTGACTAAATTTTATGGCATTCCATCCAATTTAAGACATTCACTAAAAATATCAAATAATATCACTGACCTGGTCACAGTGCTAGAGGATTACCGAATTCACTCGGATATATCATCTGGGAACCACAAATATCTTGACCAAATTTGATCACAATCTGTCCAGCAGTTGTTGAAATATTTCAGTATGGACCAAAGTGGTGGAAAAACCAACCATTAGACAATCATACTAGCTTTTATGTGTTTTTATCAATCATGATTATGAAAGCGCAGCAGGCCCTGCAGGGCTCACGTACAGTTTTCAAAACAGTACACGAGCTCCTGTTGAGCAGGGGCTCATGTACAGCAAGCTTGAATGAACATTCATTCACAAAGGTTTCCCCCTTTTTTTTTTCTTTCTGAGCACTGAAAACTCGGATCCACTGAGACGACATTCTTCTGCTCTGTACCAGCAGAGGAGAGGAAGGGGAGCGTTATTAAAGTAATAAAGAAAACAAGGAGAGCTGTAGAGTTGGAGCAAGAGATTGAGTCTGAAATTTGAAGAGAAGAAGAGTTCAGAGTGGAGGATGGGGCGCACTGCACAGAACGGAGGTGTGTAAGGAGGATGATAAAAATACTGAAGTCCTGACTCAGCGACTTGACTTCACAGCCAGAAGTGTTCAGACCCAAACTCTGACAGATACAGGGAACACACACACACACACACACACACACACACACACACACACCACACACACACACACCACACACACACGCACACACAGTTGTTATGTTCTCTGGCCTTGCATGTTCAGATACAGAAAATAATTGACAAACCTGAAAATATGTGATGTTGTTTTATTGAACCTACAGTAAAAACTAAGGCATTGAAGACAAAATATTCTTCTTTTTCAGTGAATATTGTAATATCTGTCTTTTGTCATGTATTATCAACTGATATTCACAGAATGGGAGACAGTCATTTAACAGGCTGTGGGAGGGGAGTATAAATGGGTGCACTTTATATCATGAGAGACACTAAAGCGGGGGGTGGGTCAAGCACTTAGGTCATGTGACTTGATGCCAACATTCAAAAATATACTCATAATTTGTATCAAATTCCAACAGAGTGTGAAAAGTGTACATGGACAAAGACGCTGGCCATGAGGTGAGTGTTTTTTCATGTTGATTATATGTTGGGGAGGTCGTCTCTTAGAAAATTGTACAGTACATTTTCACAACTTTGATAATCAGGCGTTGAATGTCTGTATCCTGGAGGTTATGTTGCCCATATAAGGTTATGGTAAGGTAATGATTACTCTTTATTTTACTCTTAAATGTGTATTATTGATTAATTGACCAGCTTTTGCATGGTCACTGGTCAAACTGTCTTATTTATTAATGGTTATCAAATAGCAACAGGGTCTACAGTTAATTGTCATGTTTCACTTGAGATTTCCTCTGTAAAAAAATGATAAAGCCAAATGGGATATTGTAACATAATGTTTGAAGAAAAAAATGGTGGTGCTGTAGCTCTGCTGGCTTTGCTATTGTGCTTGTCTGGAACATGAGATAAGTGAAAGAGCAGGGGTGTGACAAATTGCAGACATGTTGCTCACCTGGTGATGTATTCACCAACACAGCCTAAGCCTACAATCCAACTGTGGTATTGAACCTTTTTATCCACAACAGACACATATTGGTTTGATTTTCCCTTTCACTCTGTCACTAGTTGTGAAAAACATTTTTTTGTAAATGGTAAAAACTGATAAAGTTTTTTTTCCATGGTGTAGGAAAATTGTTTACATACTATTTAAAGACTTTATCACTGCCGTTTGTGATGTTGAAGTATGTATGCTAACATTGTCCATTGTCAAGGATCATGTGACAACTTTGACTGGTCGAGCTCTATACATGATTCTGATAGCTGTCTCTTTGACCTCTCTACTTTCAAGAGAATAGCCTGAGTAACTAATTCAACTGTAAAATCCACTGGGGCACTAGGCCCCATCGAAACAGTATGCACTGGGGTTTAGTTTTAGTTTTATTTATTTTGCACAGTTAAAAGAATATACACAGAAAGACAAAGATGATAAATACTGTACAGTGCAGCGAGAGGGAAAAAACCCAGAGAGCTTATTTGAAGCCACCTTAATAAAAAAATCACAAAGTAATTAAAAACTCAATAATACAGAAAAATACAGAACAATACAAAAATAATACAAGTGATGGCAAACTAATTGTAACAAAATGTGTTTGATATCAACAACAATAAACAACAGTGATAATAATAACTATTTAAAAACAGAAAATGTGAGTATGTGGTTGTGTAAGGAGTGTGTGAGTGTGTGAGCGAGTGTTAGTGCACTCAGACATGCGTGTATATTTGAGGGGGATATTAATTTATACTGTACTTGACTCCTCGGCAATATTGAAAATGCATCACAATGAGTAACACTGTGTAAAAATAAATCATGGACCACAATACATAGGAAAAAGCAGTTACAAAACAGGAGTTAAATGCTTTTTCATGCATCTTTTGTAACTTTTATAATGATTTAGTAGCCCTAAATCTTATTGAAAATTGACCTCTACAAGTGAGAAATTTTGGAAAATAAAGAATGAATATGAATGTGATTGTGAATTAGCTTTAAAATAAGTGAAAGTAAGTAAATGTATTTTGTAAATATAAACACAAAAATATTAATGTCATAAATAGTAAGAAAAAATAAAAGGGAATGTATGACTCTGATCATGTTGCAATCATAACAAAATGTTTCTGGGGGACCAAGATTTTATGAAGAGTAGTGGAGAAGTACTTGCCCAAACTATATTACAATATGAAAGGTAAAAGATAAATCAGACCATAATAAGGAGTTAGGAGACTTTATGGTAACAAGATGACTGTCCCTCATTATTATACCAATAGATTTATGAATTTTCTATTAACCTAGTCAGTTTGTTCTTTCCCATTCAAACTCTCATCAACAAAAATGTTTTTATTGAGACTTGAGGCATCTCAACAGATTCAATTATAATTTTGGAGAAATCTTCACAGTATGTTTTTTTTTTTTTTGTCACTGAAAATAGTAAAGTTACATTTTTTTAATATTCAAAGATAATTTATTTAATCTGAACCATAGGCTGTTTAACTACTACATTGGCATCTTTCATCAGTGAATCAAAATTTGAATGAGAGAGAATTAGGGTTCAAACTACAAATTACAAATTGTCCTCCCATGGCCATTTTCCCCCATTCAAGGCACAGACTTCCAGTTACTCGAAACTTCCTTTGTCAAAATAGCATTGACAGCATATGGTACTTTGCATGCAGGGTCATTTCCAAAACCCATTCAGTGACTCTCCTTTCAATGACACCTCTGAAATAGACCCTTTTCATGGCATATATTTTAACTTTGTCATAGCAGCAAAAGCATGGGTTAGACAAATTCCTTTAAGGATGGCTCAGTTCCATTAAAGGACCACTGTGCAGGATTTAGTGGCATCTAGCAGTGAGCTTGCAAATTTAAAACACCTTGTCTAATTCTTCCATACCGATTGTGTAGGTGAAACTGGGAATCTCATGCAGAATTTCTCCATGGAAGAGGACCTGCACTCTCTGTAGATATACATAGCCCATTCTATGGCAGCAAAAACACAATAATTCTTAATTCCAGGTGATTATACACTAATAAATACATACTTATGAATATTACATTCCATTTTTGCCATATTCTGCTAATAGATCTCCATTAATCGCACACACTGGACTTTGAAGTGTGAGTGAGAACACATTACACAAGGGCCCTGATAGTGGCTCACCTGGAATACACTCTTTATTCATGTTATTATGCTTTTCCTGTAATGACATGCCAAAATGTCCGCTGTTCAAAGGTCTACTGAACAGTCAGCAAAAAATGTGCCCTTTTCAAAACATTCGCTCAACAGCAATAATATAACTTTGACAAAAATAATGAAATAGATAAAGGTAAAATATTGTTCACTGAGTTGAAATACCTAAGCAGGTCTGAGATATCTGCAGGTTTATTTACATACTGTAGTGAAATGAACTGAAGCCAGTAGGCGCCTGGAGGAAAAAAAATCAATTTAAAAATGTATTGTTTGTTTTGAAAACGTTTTGTAAGATATATGCGATTTGTATATGGGCTAAAATATGCTCCATGATGTGGTAAACTGTGCATTACAAAACTGCACTGCCACACACCTGCCTTTATTTATGTTTATTTATCATTACCATAGATACTGTGAGTCTGATAAAACACAGGAGCCAATCCACACACACTCACAAAATCCTGGTATGGAGGCTGGTTGCTTTCCTTTAAAATAATAATAAAGTAAATAAACACCTCAGTCAATTCACACAAACAGTGGTGAAAAAAAAGAGCACCAGTTGTATATGGTGGAGCATCAGCGTGTGGAAAGATTTGATGCATTTTGTCACTTTTTGTCCCCTGGAAGAACACTCTAGAAGGCACTTTACCACATTTTCTCTACTTGAAGGGCACTTTAGAGGGCACTTTCCTACATTTTGTCCACGGGAGGGGCATTCTAGAGGGAACTTCATCATGTTATCTTGGACATTGGGCCGCTCTAGAGGGTATTTTTCATGTTTTAGCTACCATAGGGGCATCTACCATCAAAGAGGGTACCTTTGCAGTGTTTTTTTTTTTTGTTTTTTTTTTTTTTTTTTTTTAAAGATGGGGACACCAGGGGGGCAATCACTCCCTCTTCCCTCCCCCCTCTGAGTCCACCAGTGTGCGCAAATATCACCTGGCTGTCTCTGGTAGCATCTCTCCTGTGTTCTTGGCTACACATAAGAGGCACCGGAAACTGCCCTCTCCTCCTTTGTGTGAAGAATATACACTATAATGGTTTGTAGACTAATTGAGGCAGTGTGCACATGTGCTAGATCAGTTAGGATGGGCAAATTCTCAAATTCACACCTCCCTTAACACAGATGCTGTAGCCAAGGAGCTATTCCTAATTTTAATTTGGCCATGTACTGACCTGGTCGAGCCAATGATTAGTTTATAATTATCCAGGCACAGGCCAGAACACCAGCATCAGCAAGTTGGATTTCACTGTGGGCCTTCATGGTGGGATTTTAATCGAACCTCATCAACATTTGGGAAACACACAATGAAATGTGTCCCAGGGCAAGATTGAATGGAAAAGCTACGTAGTTAACTTTTTGCCGATGGAATATTTATTTGAGCTCTGACATTAAGTGATTTTTGCAAAAGCTCCACATCAAATATTTTAAGCCACTGTGTCCACAAAGTTAGTCTGTGAGTCACATGTTAATAGAACAGTTTAAGGTTTTAGTGCCTTGACATTTGTCTTTGCTTGTCCTGGCTTTCATGAGTTGAACCTGAATGTAAAATTATTAGTTTTTCTACAAATCATTGCTGAACTTACTTGAATCTGAACAATATAGGAGAAACATGATTTGGAATCAAATCAAACGGCTTCAGCAGTAGGATTTATATTCAATTATTGTTCATTCTTATCTTCTTGTATACTTCCAATCCATGATAACACTTTATTTGAAGGGGTGTGCACAAGAGTCATTACACTATCATATTGATGTCATGACACCTGTCATGAACATTCTGAATGTCAACATCTACCTACGTCTGGCCGAACTAGAGATTTGGATTGGACCAGCATGACACACAGTCTCGGAGGCCCTGCGATGACCAGTTTAACGACAGGAAATAGAGTACTGAGATGGTTTTCTAGCTGGGTTGGCTCCTGGCACCCCAGGGATGAGTCACTTAATCAGGTGGCTAGCTCCACGGCTAATAAAGCTAACTAGATAACGCCTGCTACAGACAGCGATTAGCTTACTTTAGAAACAAGTCAACTAGCTTACCACTGTCTGTCCATCAGATAAACTAAACTAAACTAAATCACTTTGGCACTGTACTCTATTGTCAAACTGACCTTATAACATTTAATATATGATGTTACTTACAGTGGTGTAAGTATGATGATGGCCAACGTCAAAACCAACCATATATGAGAGTTTTATGTAACATGTATGTGCTACAACATAAAGCTAAACAGTTACTTCTAGTCGGATAATATCAAGTTGTTGTGACAAAGACATTGACAGGTTTTTTTTTGTCTTGGTTGATGTCACGTTGTCATAACAAAGACATCTCAAAATATGTAAACTTGTAAAAGTGACATAATTGACCAAATGACACTTGATGACAACTGTCATAAACATTCAGAGAGATTCCTTCATTTTCATGACATGACATGGTTATAACAGTGTAATGACAGTCCTATTCAAATAAACTGTTACCAAATCCATATTTGATACTGTTCTTCAAATTTTAATGTGACATTTGCGTATTGGTGGCAGAGAGTCTACCCTTCTTGTGTAAGTGTGTGTGTTTTGTCTGAGCAGATGTGCATGTGTCTTGAGAGGGTCCCCTATGGCTGTGGGGTTTAAATGAAAAACAGATGTCTCCACTTGGAACAAGAATAAGGAAAATGCAAGCTGTCAAACACAATTAATAATAACAAGGAAAACACACACGCACGCATGCACGCACACACACACACACACCGACACACCGACACACACACACACACACACACACACACACACACACACACAACCAACCAGCGGACAAAACACATTCAGTGGCTTTCTCACTTTTATCATTGTAAGGAAAATGTGACTGAATTCATTTTGTAACACTGCCATGCTGATTTGAATGAGTGTGTATGGATAAGCTATACAAATCCTCCAGAATCACTCCTTTATACGTTATATGTAAAAATCCTCTGGAGAAGTTAATTTGGATGAACACCGCAGGTAGACAAAGTAGCTACAAGGGCAAACCAAGGAGAAAAGAGAGTTCCTGTCTGCGTCACTCTCTTTCATGCTTTTCCTTTGTGACTCTTAAGGCTGATGAAAATTTCACTCCCTCCATCTGCCCATCCATCCATTGTTTGTGCTGCCTAGCTAACAGTTAATTGCAATTTGAATGCATAATGACATATATCCAATTATCCATTCAACTCAAAAATAACACCAAAATAAACCAAAATAACAACATTACATTAATGAGAGTTGTGTGCATACATGTTTACCAAAATGGCATTTTAATGGATGTGACGACTCATTGTGCTGCACTTGATGTGTGTTGCACAATTGTTCTATGGTTAGGGAGGATTTGTAAGACGAATCTAGCTCGGGACTCATGTGTCTACTTATACTCTTGTGTCAAGTGCTCTCTTGTTTCTGTTGATATTCCTTGTTTATCACTGAGCCATCATCATTGGGTGGCAGCGCTGCTGGCTGCTATACCCGCATCATTAGCTCATTAGATCATTAGACTTAGCCACTGGCATCCAGCATTGATATAAGCCAGCAAACTGAGTTACTATGCAGCAAAGAGTTTCCCCATGGACTGTTAGTTTTTCTCATATTCTGCTGCTCATGCCAGAAGAGACAATGCTAATGCGTGTAACGCAGGGACTTCAAACTTAATTGTGAAAGATGCATAAACTTAAAGAAACAACCAATAGGCTACTACTATTAGTAGCTGCAGTCCATGTATGTGATGCTAGGAGGGAGAGCAGTCCTGCTAGCTGACTCCTCCCAGCTCCTAGTGACCATGGCCGGACCAGGACCAAAACAGCCACAGAGGTCAGCAGAGGTCAGTTTGACGACAGGAAATAGGCTATAGCACAGATGTGGCTAAATATCACTACAGGCAGTAGTGCCTGGCAGTGTGGCAGCTTCACGGAGTATTATATGTGTAAACACATCAATAATATTATAATAATAATGCAAATAGTTTAATAACTAATAGCAGGAATTATAGCCACATAAGTAACTTGATCTGAATATTGTTGTTCATATTATCTATTACTATTAATTTTTGGACAGGACAACTCCTTCTAATCTGGAACTGTCAAGTGTATTTTAAACGCTATGGCTTCCCACACTTGAAAAGGAAGGACTGCACTTGACACAGGATTTCACTCTTATCTCTTCTTTATTTTACTTTAAGCAGTGAAGAGGTTGAAGCAGGTGAAAAACCTTTAAAACACAAAAATAAACAAATGTAAATACATAGTACAGTAAGTATATTTTGTATGAACATAATCATTAATTAAACCCATAAACCCATACTCAATTAGGTTTTAAATAAACAAAAATTTGGTCCTACATTTTAGAACAATGTTTTAAATTAATTCATTTTTCCCAAATTATTCTTTACGGATTTTACAAACATTAAACAGATTTTACTTTGGTATTTTTTAACAGTTTTAACAGTTTTTTAGCAAACAAAATAAAGCAAACTCATTTAACTAATGCCATTCATACCTTATTTTTTAAACAAAGGTTTTAGCAAATAATGGATTACTTTTTGTCTAATTATGTAAATAAATATCAATACATATAAATAAATATCTTGAGCCAAATAAACAGTAGGTAACCGAAATAACAATATTAGCAGTATTTTTTACCCGCACAAACAACAATATTAACTAACAAACAATTCAGTACACGTCCAATCCAGTACGACTCAAACACGTCCTCAGCAACACAGGCAGAAAGCATACTTGAACAGAGTCCAGTGAGACACATGAGCTTACCGGTAGCCTCTTTCAGTTTCAGTCCTTTTCCCATGCGTCTTTTCAGTTCGTGGTTTGTCTTTGTCTCCGTTTTCTGCTGCTGTTTGTCCCTGTTTTCTGCTGCTGTTGCTCCGGCCAAATGAATGGTTCGCCGCTGATACTGCTCCAGTTCCGGCGTGTGCTGCTGATTACCTTAATTGCGCTCACCTGCTGAGGCGCGGCATGGAGGAGCGCGCACAGCGCGCGCCCGCCGACTCGCTTGCCCTGCAGTTGGCTGCTGTCAGGTGTAGCGCGCACAGCCACGCCTCCAGGCAGATCGCCGCAACACCTCCCACTCGATCTTTGCGTGGTATGACTCGAGAAGATCGTACCTCTCAGGTGAGCTGGTCTGCCTTGGATTGATCCTCTACTGGGATGAGGACGACAAGGCGCCGGACGTCCCGGTGCAGCACAGTACCCTGGAAATCCTTCGACCCAGGCTCTTTGGCGACAGGTTTCAGGGTCCTCACCAGAACACACCCACTCGGAGAGATTTTGACGTGAACATCCCGGACGATGCCTTTGGAATCTGTGTTCACACTGACAACTCTTGCTAGCTTGAACTGTCCCCTCAGTGCATTTTGGTCGCAGAGCCAAACTACGTCTCCAACGGCAACGTTTCTTTCAGCCGTATGCCACTTGCTGCGGATGAACAGGTTTGGACCTGCAAGTTGGCTCCAAGACTTCCAAAAGTTGCTAACCTGAGCTTGCATCTCTTGTAGCCTTTTGAAGGGGTAGATGGCGTAGTCAAATGCCTTGCAATCTCCACTCTGGGTGGCTCGGCCAAGCAACAGGGTGTTCGGAGTGATGTAGTGGATGCGGTCTTCACGGCTCTGGATTCTAGCATCGACTGGCCTCTCGTTCGCAAGGTTGGCAGCCAATTTGAGCACCGTCAGGAATTCGCTGAAGGTAAGGCCTTCTCCTCCGCCAAGACTTTGGAGAGCTCTTTTGGTGACCTTGACAGCAGCTTCGGCAGCACCATTTCGGTGAGGTGAATCAGCTGGGAGAATCCTCCATGTCCAGTAGGTCCCATTTTTGGCAGCGTATTCTTCAAGTGATTCTTTGTTTTGTTGTCTCAGGTAGGTGTACATCTCTTCCAGGACAGATTTTGCTCCAATGAAGTTTGTACCTGGATCGGACCAGATCTTCTGGGGATGGCCTCGGACAGAAGCGAACCTCTGGTAAGCAAATAGAAAGCTTTCTGTCGTTAGCGTGTTTGCCAACTCGACATGGATGGCTCGGCTTGACATACAGCAGAAAAGCACGCCCCACACTTTCATGCTTACTCTCCTCTTGACATCATCCTTCACCTGGTACGGTCCAAACAGGTCAACAGATGTAAACTGAAATGGTGCAGCCGGACTCGACCTCTCTTCAGGCAGGTCACCCATTATTTGCTGGCAGGTTTTTGCCTTTGCCTTCTTGCAGATGACACACTTATCAACGACTTTTTGGGCAATAATTCTTCCTTTGATGACCCATGCTTTCTTCCGCATCCGCAGCAAAGTTCCTGCAACTCCGTCATGCCCCTCACTGTGTGCTTCTCGGGCTAGGAGGGTGGAGATCCAGGCCTGAAAAGGTAGCAGGGGAACGGCTTCACGGTCCTCTCTGAAGGTCTGGATCCTGCCACCACACATCAGGAGTCCACTTGTCCGGTCCTTGTAGACAACCAGTCTGTCTGTTGTTGTGCTTGGAAAGTGTACGCCTTCCTGAGCTGCCAGGCATAAGTCTCGGAACACATCTTCTCTTTCTTTGACTGTGATGACACCAGATGCAGGTACTGCCTCCCACTTTTCTTCTTCTCCAATCTTGACACGCAGGAACTTCTTTGCTGCTCTCCAAGTCCAAGCCATTGCCCCAACCAACCGTCTTAGCTTGCTGAAGCGCCTTTCGTCCAATAGCTTTTGGACTACTGCTACTGCCGGTGGTCTCCTGTACTTGGACTCTGTTTTTTGGTCTCTGACTGGATCTTGACCTTTCAGTTGATTTCGGGTGAGTACTGCCACAAATGTTTTCTTCTGTATTTTTGTGATATTGTCTCTTGCTTGCGCAGCGACATCTTTGGCTGATTTCTTTGGCCACTCACTTTCAGGAAGTTGAAGGAACTTTGGACCCGACTGCCACTCTGACTCCTCAGTTAGGTCATAAGGACTGGCCCCTCTGGTGATAATATCTGCAATGTTCGCTGGCCCTGGAATCCACCACCAATCTTGGACGTCTGTGCTGTTCTGGATCTCGCCAACTCTGTTCGCGAAGAATGTCTGGTAGCCATAACTCTCACGCTGTATCGCGCCCAAGACTGTCTGGCTGTCAACGAGATGGTACCACCTCTCGACTTCAATTCGGCAGTGTCTCTGGAAGTAGTTCTTCAACCGGGCTGCAAAGACTGCTCCGCACATCTCTGCCTTCACAGGGTCTCCCTTGTGGTCAAGAGGAGTCAGCTTTGCCTTTGACTCGACAAGCCTCACGTCGACACCATGGCTGCAGTTCCAGCGTAGGTACAACACAGCGCCGTATGCTTGTTCACTGCCATCAGAGAAAGTGATGCCACTTGGCCTTGCACATGAATCTGGCGGCGTCAGGGGTCTGGTGAATCTGAGTTGGCTCAGGTCAGCATACTCTTCGAGGAGCTTTATGGCATTTTCTCTGAGCTCTTTTGACAAGGCAGCATCCCAGGTGTCTTCCCTGCAGTCTGTTGCCTTTGCTTCCTGGAAAGCTCTCCGGATTAGGATGGCTCCCTTCTGCTTTGCAGGTGCCACAAGGCCGAGTGGATCATAGAGACCAGAGACTTGGCTCAACAGTTCTCTTCTGGTGAGTGGATCTGGGGTTTGTCCTCTTACTTCTTCTCTCAGCAAGTCTTGACCAAGGCGCATTTTTTTCTTCTTCTTGGAGAAGTTAACTGCAACCATGACGTGTAGTTTGTCATCTTCAGTGGTGTAACCAAGGCCAAGGGCTTTGTTATCCTCTTCAGTGAGACTAGTATGGAACAGCAGCCAGAAGTACAGAGGCCTGAGCTTGAATGACATACTTATTAAAGGTCCTGACGTTCTAAACCCAATCAGAGCTGTCCTGCTAAGATTCCGAGCTGGTGTCTTTGCTGCCCTTGGTGACACAAAGTTTGCCGGCAACCAGCGAGACTATTACAGATGGAGAAAAGAATGGGAGGCTCTGCAGAAGCAAGGTGAACCGACTGGCTCCAGAGAGGTGAAGAAATTCCAACTCCTCGACAGCCTCGACGAGAAAGTGGCCAGAGATTTGCGCCTGTCAACCTACAGCTCAGCAGACGAGATCTTCAGAGTCCTGGAGAACCGGTATGGGAACCAGGCCACCATCGCTCTCGAGATCGTCGAGGAGCTACAAGCAACTCCACCAGTCAGGAGCGACCACCGCCCAAGGAAAATCATAGAGCTCATCCAAACTGTGGAAAAGGCCCTCTATGATTTAAATGAACTGAACAATGCAGATGCCATAAAGAACCCACTAGTGATTAAATCCATTGAGAGCAAGCTCCCAGAAACCCTGAAGAAGGACTGGCTCACCTATGCTGCTGATCAGGGAAACACGGTCAACCACCAGAACCGCTTCGACAAGCTCATCACATTCTTAAAGTCACAAGAATTGATATATGAACAGCTAGATCAGCTGAGAGATCCCATCGAACCCACCAAGGAGAAGACAAAGTTCCTAAAATACGCCAGAACAAAGACAACAAAGACCAGCAGTGTAACAGTTAGCTGCATCATCTGCGGTGACCCAAAGCACAGAAGGAAACTGTTTTTCTGCAGAAAGTTCAGGACCAACCTAAAGCCATCGGAAAGAAGGGATGCAGCACAACAGCTCGGTGCCTGCAAAAGATGCCTCGAGATCCACAATGGCGACATCTGCAGAAATACTACGTATCTGTGCGGGAATCCAGAGTGCAAAGACCAACACCACTATCTTCTCTGTCCAGTTGCCAGACCCCAGTCCCAAAGAGCACCTAAACCTGGTCCAGGGAGAGCTGAGGGCAAAAGATACACTGAAGCCCAAGAAGAGTTCCTCTCCAAACTTCCACCTGAGCTGGCGCTGCAGTGTCGGGACCCCTTCTGCAACGTCACATCCAGGGCATACAACTCGAACGCAGCTGAGAGAGGCCTTCTGGAGGAGAACGGCTTAAAAGAGTACCCAGTGATTCTGATGCTCCTTAACGTTTCTGCCAACAATGGACAAAACATCGGGACTCTCATCGACCTGGCATCAGACACAAACTATATAACGCATAGAGCTGCAAGCAAGTTGAACCTCAGAAGTGAGGTTGTGACACTGGTGGTTCACAGCGTCGGAGGGATGAAGGTGTCTGTTGCAACGAAGCGCTACCTCCTCAAGATACGTGTCATCACTCTGAGAGGGACGCTCAAGTCACATCAACTGATCTGTTATGGACTTGATGAAATTGCAGAGGTTCACAGACATGTTCCAGCCATCAAGTTACAGAAGATCTTCCCAGATGTGACCCTTAAAGACCTCACAAGACCCAGAGAAATAGAACTTCTGATCAGCCACAAAGAAGGCCAGCTGGTACCCCAGAAAGTTCGTTCCAGCGGTGACCTGGTGCTCTGGGATGGCCCACTTGGCAAGACTGTTGGAGGGACGCACCCAGACCTCTTCGAAGAAGTCACCTTAACAGCCCATACATCAAAGACACACTTCGCCAGATCCATGAGAACTGCAGCAGTCAAATACAGAGAACTCACCTGCAAAGATCTGGTCTCCTGCAAGTCCCTCCACAATCCCTGTACCCAGTCCAATACAGCCACAAGCAGCAGAGACTTTCTGAAGTGGTGGAAGTGGGAAAGTATCGGAGCCGCTTGTGAGCCGAGATGTGGAGGATGTCGCTGTGGGAACTGCCAACCTGGAGGGAAAGACATGACACTGGCTGAAGAAAGAGAGATGGAGATGGTGAAAAATGGATTGACGTATGTGAAGGGAGATCACCACAGCCCTGAACCACACTGGCACGCCAAGTATCCATGGACAGAAGATCCAGCATCTCTACCCAACAACAAGCGAGTAGTTGAATCTACATTCCTCAGAACCGAGAAGCAGCTGGCGAAGGAACCAGAATGGAGGACAGCCTACGCATCACAAGTCCATGAAATGGTTGATCGCAAAGCTGCAGTGAAACTGTCCAAAGAAGTCCTGCAGAGCTGGACCGGGCCAGTGTGGTACATAAGTCACCTGATCGCACCAAATCCACATTCAGTCTCCACCCCAGTGAGACTAGTATGGAACAGCAGCCAGAAGTACAGAGGCCTGAGCTTGAATGACATACTTATTAAAGGTCCTGACGTTCTAAACCCAATCAGAGCTGTCCTGCTAAGATTCCGAGCTGGTGTCTTTGCTGCCCTTGGTGACATCCGCAAAATGTACAACTCTGTCTGGTTGGAGGAGAGAGAGGTCCACCTACACAGGTTCCTGTGGCGTGACAGAGAGGATGCTGAGGTGGAGGACTTCGCCATAACAAGGGTCAACATCGGAGACAAACCTGCTGGTTGTATAGCCCAGGTCGCCATGCGGGAGACAGCCAACTTACCTCCATTCTGCCACTTTAAAGAGGAGAGACGTGTGCTGGAGGAAGATGCCTATGTTGATGATATCCTGACATCTCACAACAACCTCGACCACCTGAAACTCCTCACATCCAACATTGAGCAGATCCTTAAAGCCGGAGGATTCTTCATGAAGCCCTGGGTCTACTCTGCTCAAAGTGGGAGGGAAAAGCCGAGAGATGGGAAGGTGGAGTCTAGGACTTTGATCCTACCAAACCAGCTCACTGAAGAGGATAACAAAGCCCTTGGCCTTGGTTACACCACTGAAGATGACAAACTACACGTCATGGTTGCAGTTAACTTCTCCAAGGAGAAGAAAAAAATGCGCCTTGGTCAAGACTTGCTGAGAGAAGAAGTAAGAGGACAAACCCCAGATCCACTCACCAGAAGAGAACTGTTGAGCCAAGTCTCTGGTCTCTATGATCCACTCGGCCTTGTGGCACCTGCAAAGCAGAAGGGAGCCATCCTAATCCGGAGAGCTTTCCAGGAAGCAAAGGCAACAGACTGCAGGGAAGACACCTGGGATGCTGCCTTGTCAAAAGAGCTCAGAGAAAATGCCATAAAGCTCCTCGAAGAGTATGCTGACCTGAGCCAACTCAGATTCACCAGACCCCTGACGCCGCCAGATTCATGTGCAAGGCCAAGTGGCATCACTTTCTCTGATGGCAGTGAACAAGCATACGGCGCTGTGTTGTACCTACGCTGGAACTGCAGCCATGGTGTCGACGTGAGGCTTGTCGAGTCAAAGGCAAAGCTGACTCCTCTTGACCACAAGGGAGACCCTGTGAAGGCAGAGATGTGCGGAGCAGTCTTTGCAGCCCGGTTGAAGAACTACTTCCAGAGACACTGCCGAATTGAAGTCGAGAGGTGGTACCATCTCGTTGACAGCCAGACAGTCTTGGGCGCGATACAGCGTGAGAGTTATGGCTACCAGACATTCTTCGCGAACAGAGTTGGCGAGATCCAGAACAGCACAGACGTCCAAGATTGGTGGTGGATTCCAGGGCCAGCGAACATTGCAGATATTATCACCAGAGGGGCCAGTCCTTATGACCTAACTGAGGAGTCAGAGTGGCAGTCGGGTCCAAAGTTCCTTCAACTTCCTGAAAGTGAGTGGCCAAAGAAATCAGCCAAAGATGTCGCTGCGCAAGCAAGAGACAATATCACAAAAATACAGAAGAAAACATTTGTGGCAGTACTCACCCGAAATCAACTGAAAGGTCAAGATCCAGTCAGAGACCAAAAAACAGAGTCCAAGTACAGGAGACCACCGGCAGTAGCAGTAGTCCAAAAGCTATTGGACGAAAGGCGCTTCAGCAAGCTAAGACGGTTGGTTGGGGCAATGGCTTGGACTTGGAGAGCAGCAAAGAAGTTCCTGCGTGTCAAGATTAAAGAAGAGATAAGAGTGAAATCCTGTGTCAAGTGCAGTCCTTCCTTTTCAAGTGTGGGAAGCCATAGCGTTTAAAATACACTTGACAGGAACTGTCCTGAATTTTTCAGGACATCTGGTCACCCTATTGTTGGACCAGATGCTGACGTATAGATGACATATAGCACAATAAATATGAGATCAAAACACCTAAATATGGATTCTGACTTGATGAACTTTAAAATGCTATAATCACTGCTGGAACAAATGACTTCTTGCATGTGAAAGGGGTTGTTTGTAGTGACAAACACAGAGAATTGTCACCTGACTCCTCTGTTCCCCTCAGCTCCATGAAACATTTCAGCATCTTTCATCTCATTGTTTTGATATTCCAGCACGCAACTTTAATGTTTTGCTTCACTGTCACTGCTCTCATCAGCGCTGTTTTCAGCCACAGCAGGCAGCAGTTTTCAGTGAAAAACTTCTAAAAACACTCTGTATGGTACCTGCCCTTCACCAAAAGGCAAGCAGACAAAAGGCAGACAAAGTTAGCGTCTCACTGGTAAACATAATGAAGCATTTAGCTGCTAAACAGCCAGGTATTTCCATCAGGAATTGATGGAGTCTAAAAACAGAGCTTGGATGTTGGATTTACATTGATCAGGGGGCTATCATATAAAAAACACAACATTTTTGTGATTACAACTCGTTTCTGCTGCCCCCAAGTGGCCAAAACAGTCTGTTAATGCAGGTTTAGTGTTTCTAGTAATTTAACACTAAATTTGTGGTCAGTATGTGCTTGTTCAACATGGTTAGAGGGGCTGAAAGTGTAACAAGCTAATATAGGCATGCTGTCCTGCCTGCACAAAACAGGAGTCATTGTTTGTATATATTTTGTTTCTTTATTTTGACAGGAATCAATATTCTTTTAAATCAAGCCAATATTTATGATTGAAATAACACAGAATAATGATGATAAAATTTCTTTAAGCTTCTGTCACACAGTGCCACAAATCCACTGCCAGCAACCGAGAGAAATGCTTTTCTGCTTAGCCTGGGCTGATTTTTAGCTAACACAACACATTTCACCCCAACACACTGTTGAGAAAAAAGGTCTGCCAACAGTACATAATCTCTCCCTCTTTATCTGTCTCTCTTCTGATCCTTTCTTATTTCCTCTTGTGTAGTCTTACCCTTTCATTTTCACATTTCTCTACTTTTGTTGCTCTTTCTCACTCTCTCCCTGTTTCCCTTATTTCCATTTTCTTCCCCATTTTCTGCTTCACAATCACACAAACAGCTCAGATACAGGAGGAATAAGCAGGTGAGCTGTTAGAGAATATTTCTCCTCTGATATTTCTCTGCAGGATCTTCATATAATGCATCCTTGGCCTTTTTCTCTCGTGTTCAATGGGCTGCTTTTAAGATCTGGCACCAGATCAAGTTGTTTAAGAGGAAAACAATACTGCTGCTGTCTACCTGTCTGTGCGTGCGTGTGTGTGAGTGCGTGTGTCTCCATGTCTATGCACACCTGCCTCTGGGTAGTGCTGTGTGTATGTGTAAGTGTGTGTGTGTCTCAGTTTTCTTGCAATGTGTGCTTCCCTCTGATAGGGTTTTCAGTCGTCTGTAACGGCTGAAATTGTATTTGCTAATGGAGCCATTTTGGGACAAGCAGGCTCAGGCAGAAACAGAGCTATCTGACCCAAGATAACACCTTTGTTTGTTGGCATTTCTTCCCATTGCTGCATCAGGCGTTTGGACTATGCTATTTATTCTCTATTAAACTCACATAGCATAGAAATTTGGTTCACTTACATTATATCTTACTGTGTTTCTAACATCAATTTAAGTAGTCATAACCTGGGATCCCTTGAGCAAGGCACTTAATCCTCCCATTGCTCCAGCAGTGTTGTTCAAAAACAACAAAAAAAAATTATTTTCCCCTAGGTTTGAATGTATGATTCTGTATGAATGTTAAAAAGGGTGAGCAATAACACATGAGAAGCGCAACATTTTCGGATAAACACAAGTTGAAAAAAGCTACATTTTCAATGAGTTCAGCCTATAATAGTTCCCCGTCCTAATTACTAATACTGATCCCAGTACACAGATAATGGTATTTATTCTCGTGGGGGATAATGATGGAGCTTCGGTTCATCAGTTCAGCGCAGTTGCCATAAAAAGCATTACCACCTGCCATTAAATTGCTAGCAAGTGACATCTGCAGGCACATCTGGAGTTGAAAAGCAGTTTTGGTATCAGCACAGCATCATATAGCATTACGCAACATTGAGTTACCACCTACACTGAGTCCAAATGGGTGAATGAGGAAATCTGTTCTAAAATGAGAAATCAACAGCCTGAAAAAGCAACACCTTGCACAGTAATTGATGGAATAAAAATAAAACAAAACTGTTTTCTTGACGAAGACATGGCTGGTCCCTAAAGTCCTTATTAGACTCCACTGCATTTGGACAGCAGATGTTAGAAATGCTCAGTATCAGATATGCAAGTTTTTACTTTTTAAAATATGCCTTCACAAATAAGGTTTTCAGATACACTTTACAAATACATAATTTTCTACAACAGATGATTCAGGCTTTTGCAATAACTGCAGTTTTAAACTAACAAGCCAACTGCAGGGGATGGCAAGCAACCACAAAAAATGCTATGTTCTACATCCCATGACCTTTTGGATAAACTACCGTAACCTGAAAAGTTGTTTCTTAATGTAATCTTTGCCTTAACCCCAGGATTAAACATATAAGAGAACTCACACCCAATTGTAACTGCAAACAGAGACGATTTTTACTCTTTGTACTGCTGGCACAGCAGCAGCTGCAACTAGACCCTGCAGATTTCTAAATGAGTTTTACCTGACTGCTGACAAATTCTCAAGATGACCATCATAACATTATACTGGAAATATGTACAAAATGTGTGTTAGCTTTGTTGTTGCTGTGTCTCTCCTCATCACTGTTGTGTTTGTGCTGTATGTAAATTTGTTTGATAGACATGCCCTAAAGGTAATGATATAGCTGTGTGTGAAAATGAACCTGTAAGAAACTGTAGGAATTAATCTGCAGTTTGTATAACTATGACTAGCAGCCAGCAGCTAGCTTGCCAGACCATAACGTTGCCTTCTGGGCAGTGAGGTGAGATCCACAGACAACGTTACACTTAACCTTACTGCACCAAATAACTTCATTTTTCATGAATGAAGTAATTTTATTGATCACGAATGAAGTAATTTGCAAAAACAAACAAAAGGATGGTGCTAATACCAAATCGCACTGTTGCACTAACACAGATAACCGCAGGGGAAATTCTGTCACTGCAACAACCAGATGACTAAAAGGCAGAGGGGGAAAAGATGATGTATTTATTTATACTGGAAGCGACGCAAAATATTACAAATATTTCCCATTTAGTTATACAGGCATATATAGTGCACGTGCAGTCTCCTGCAGTGGTTAATCCAGTCCCAGTTTTACCCCTTAGTGACGAAAGGCCCCTGGCATTTATATGAATAAAAATAGTAGGACATGAGTGTGAAATTATCTTGGTCTCCCAGCTTCCTGATTATTATGGTGTTATTGCCAATCATATATATAGCGGAATGGGTCGTCCTCTCACCTCCAAAGTAATTGAAAAGGTCTCTATCTTTCTCCTGCCCTGGTCACTTTCCTATTAGCCCCACACTCTGCACTGAAATGAGTCGTCAGGCTTACCAATTGGAATTACCTGGGACAAGACATTACCATCATTGGTAGAAATATTACATCGTCATAGTTTTATTAATAAAATGGTTTGTGGGCAAGGTGGTGGCGGTGAGAGGGAGGCAATAATGATATTAAAAGGTATGGTATGAGGTGAGTTTGAGTTCATGGTTGAAATAATGAGGGTGTTAGGTGAATTAATATTTTTGGGTCGGGAATGTGAATCCATGAATGTGAAAGGTAGCTCTTATGAATTCCTATCCACCAAATCTATGCATATTTTAAAACGTGAGATGGCTTGGCTAATTCTCTGAGGAAAATATTGCTGTAATATTGAGACGAGTCAGCTGCACATTGCATTTTTTATGCTATTGAGTAATGTAGCCATTATTAAATGTAATTGTGAAAGTTACACTCTCTCAAAGGGTTCAAGTTTAAGTTCAAGGGAGTGGGTATTATAATACAAGAAAAGGGAGAATTATTATGCTGCAAAAATACACAGGCAGAATCAGATCATTCTGCTGTACCATTTATTTTTATGGCCATGTTTCAAGTTCTTTAAAGTGCACTATCTTCCTATGAAAAGGAGAAGACAGACGTACTATTGACTTCTTATCTCTTGAGCATATTTTCTTCGTTTTACACTGGCTCTCAGTCAAGGAAAGGCACATCAATGAATAACATAACTCTTTTATGTTTAAATCTACATTTGCTGACCTCGAAACTACAGTTAAAACAGAAATATCATAAATTATTCAATTATGCATCAATGCTGTTATTGAAATTGCCTTGTAGGGTCAATGCATTGTGAAAAATTGGAACAATACTGTAAGTAGCATATGTATTATGTATTCAGTGGAAAATTTTATGGGCTGCACCAGAGAGATTTGGCACGAGGATATAACGGGAGAGAAAGGGGAGAGAAGAAGTGAGTGTGTGTGTGTGTGTGTGTGTGTCGCGCGCGCTTGGAGGTGGGGTGTGGTCGGGTACAGGAGGAAGTGGGAGCAGGTTACGGGATTTTAGATTTGAGGACTGCAGCAGCACAAGGGCAAAAGGGCAGCACTGACCATATTTGGAGGTAAGCAAGCAGCCAGCCAATCATCGGGGATTAGGAAGCATCACGACCTTCAGCCTCCAACGAGAAGTAAAATCCTGGAACAAATAGTGCATACGTGCACATAAACACACAGAGACCTTCTCTCTGAGACACACATTAGTTGAGAGTAAGGACAAGCTGGTAAAGAAAGCCTTGGATTTGCCACTATAAATCCAGCTTATGGACGAATGGCCACCACAAACAGAGAAAATGCCTTCGCAGCAAAATCACAAATGCTGAGGGCTAGAAAGAGCAGGAGACTCTGTTTTGGACTTTGCGGGAGGGAGTGACAGAGACTTGGGGGGATGACAAAAGAGGGGTGGCATTTCAAGGAAGAAAATAAACAAATGTGGTCCATGAGAGATGCCAGGATTTTTCTTGCCTACCTTCTCTTGAGCCTCCTAGTCTGGAATCATGCCATGGCCGCTACAGGCCTGGTTCCACTTTATGGTCTCTATGGTGAGGGAGGAGAGAACATGCAGATATATAAGACTAATCTGTAGCCATGCTGGTGGTTCTGTGATGATACAAGGCACATAGTGCCTTGAGCGATATGCTATCATGTTAATGTTTTGATTGGAATGCCATTAGTTCTGCAGGTATTTGGTCAAAAAATTAAAGAAATTAGAATTTTGATCTGACAAAGGCACCAACTGAGAAACTAAGGGATCACCAAAGACACTACAATTCATTGTCATGCAAGGGCCAATATTTCATTTCATTGTTTGGGAGGACAATAAACAGAAAGAGCACTTACTCAAGGGGACACCAAAAGTGCTGCCCAAAGTACTACTGTGCTTGTAAAAATCCAGAATGCTATGTACTCTTTTTAATGTAGTGTTTGTTTTAAATGTCCTTTTTATCTACAAAACGAAGAATTTTGGAATGAAAACCATCACTTTGACCAAGTATCCTGTATCTTAAATTCACATCTGACATTTGTAACAAAGCAAACCGCTCAAAAACCACTTAAACATTCAGCGAGTTGTGATTATTATAATTAAGGATCGCCCTCCTGCCTCCATAGGCATGCATGCATTTGGACAAGAAGATACTTCATCTGGGAATTAAGAACGTCCGTACAAAATTTTGTACCAATCCACAAAGTAGATGATGAGCTATTTTTCAGGGTTAAAGGTTCAGTAGTGAGAAAGTTGATTGTTAAAGGATAAGTTCGGTTTTTTGACACCTGGACCTTATTGTTAGGATTAAATATGCTTGTAGACTCACCCAGACAATTTTGGTGGAGCTCGGAGCCGTTTTCGAGCAATTTAGATCCAGCCGACGGCGTTTTTTTCTCATGCCATAGTAGCGGACGGGGCCAGAAATCGAAGCGCCTAAATTAGACATTATCTGCTGCGAAACTCATGCAATGTCCACAACAACACCACCAGTTAGCCCCCATTCGTGGACGTGCAGTGGTTGCTCGTTCTCTGGCCAGCTGTTCGGCTCTTTCCCTCTGCATTAGGGTGACCAGATGTCCCGCTTTGCGCGTGATTTCACGCATTTTCTGTCTCTTTTCACGCATCGCGCAAATTGAGACCATGTCCCGCACAACATCCCCCTCAGGCCCCAGCAATGAGAAGCCGGTGATGTTCCTGCACTCTGGGCTGTTTGTTGTTGTCATAGTAGCACCGCACGTACGGCGCTTAGGCCCGCCCCTAATTTTCTCTGCGCTACCAACAGCTGAGGTGACAGCTAGTGAATGACACTCGCATCGCGCGTTCTTCTTTGGAAATGGAGGAGGGGGAGACGCCAAACAAGAAGAGACGATGCAGCTACAGGCGGTGTCCCACTTTGTCCCTCACAAACATACCCCTTGTCCCTCTTTTGGTTTATTGGGACCTGGTCACCCTACTCTGCATCCTCCTTTCAAATAGCTCCTCGTCAGTGTATTCTGGCTCAAAACGATACGGGCATCCATTATACTCAAAGTCGTCGTCAGACACTTCTACATCGGATAAATATTCCGCCATGCTGCACAGAAATAGCCGTGTTGCCGTGTAGCCTAGCAACAACAGCGTCTCTTCTCAGCTGCGTTCCTGCGGCGCACGTCTATAATGTCACCAAAAGTTACCCATCCTTGTAAAGCCCCGGATGACCATAACAACGAAGTTGAGCTGACATGGTGATAACACTGGCCATTCATTTATAAAATGTAGGTGAAATGAACGAGTTTTGCAGCAGATAATGTCTAATTTAGGAGCTTCGATTTCTGGCCCCGTCCGCTACTATGGCATGAGAAAAAAACACCGTCGGCTGGATCTAAATTGCTCGAAAACGGCTCCGAGCTCCACCAAAATTGTCTGGGTGAGTCTACGAGCATATTTAATCCTAACAACAAGGTCCAGGTGTCAAAAAACCGAACTTATGCTTTAAGGCTCATTCCCAGGTCATCAAACATAACAAACATTTTGGGAATGAGACTCAACAATCAATGCTTAAAGGTTATCATGGACTTGCTCAATAATGCAAAAAACCCCCAAAAAACTGTCTACTCCATTCTATGGTAACAAAATCACCACAATTCTTATTTTCAGGTGATTACACACTAATGAAAACATACTCATGAATATTATATTCCATTCCTTCCATATTCTGGCAACAGATCCCCATACGTCTCACACACTGAACCTTAAAATAAACTTTCCGTCCTTTTTCAGTTACCTTAAAGTTGATGCAATGTCATAATTTTCCTTCCTTTTCACTGTATCATATTTGAGAGCACATTGAAGGAGGGAAATCCTCATTCAGATCCAATAGTGATCAACCTGCTAATTCCATTTTGATTAGCCATCTTTTAGCATCTTGGCCACACCTGCTCGGACACGCGCCACCACCCCGCCCCCTCGTTAGTGTGAGAGCGCTCCATCATTAACGAGACGCCCAATAACCACAGTGACCTGGTAACACATTCCCAAAACATTCCATCAGTCAGTAGAGCATGTGCCTAAGATCGTTAACGGAACGCTCATTAATTACAAGGCGATGGGATTGGCTGGGTTTGGGGTCGCTGTGGCACTTGAGATGATAAAGGATATGGCTAATGTGATCAGTCATTAGTCTTTAACAGTAGGCAACTTAGATGAAACAAGCTTTATGATCATCTCACCGCAAGAGAGGGTGAAGTGAGAGGAACAAGGTGATGCAAACATGCAAAGTTCTGTAGGTGGAAAGTATTTAAAGGAGAAGGATGGGAAGAAGAAAGCATGGGAGTAAAAAGAAAGAAGAGATCAAGGAGAGAAAACCAAAAGCAGGGAAGGGAAGGAGAGAGGGAAGGAGGGAAAGTTAATGAGCTCAAGAGCTTTTTATTATTCTAGCTTCTTTGCAGACTTTAATGTTCTTTACAGGTCTCTGGCTCAAGCAGTTGTCCTTCTTTTTATCGCATACTGAAAATGCAATTAGTGTTTTCAATTTCCTAAGCCCTTCTTCTCCACTCAGTCATAAAGCAAGACCAGGTAATTTCCAAAAATGTTGCTTCATAAACATAATTGGACGACCGCTTTCACATTAAAAAATAATAATGTTTCACTTCAATGTAAACTGTAAGAGATTGAAATCTACTCAAGAGAAGTGGAACAAAGATTACAGTTTGCTCAATTGACATTGACAAAACCAGTTAATTAAAGTATTTAAATCAACATTAGTATTCAAGGACATTTTTTTCTTACTTATCCATTAAGTGCAGGTCAGCCAGTAACACCCTAATGGATGCATTGCACAAGTAGCACATAAGCATCTGGTGAGCATCTTCCTCAATCTGTCTGTTTTCAGATGTTTACTCTGCTTCCGAGAACACCTTTCTAAGTAGACCTAATTTTTGAAAATACAACTGTAGCTTTCCTGTTTTCTTATGTCTACATAATGTATTTTTTTAGTACATTGAGTCAACAATTTATGTTAAGCCCAATCAGTTTGTCATTTTCATTTCAGCTTATCAAAGACATAATGTTCCAAAATATGATTGGCAGGGGGAATAGACCGAAATGATTCATGAGACTGACGAAATTACAACCTTGGCACATACATGCCAGTTAGGAGCAAGGAAGTGGAAGTATGAAAACCTTAAAGGGATAGTTAGGATTATTTGATGTTAGATGCCAGTTAACATGCCCCCATTGGAGAAGGAAGGAAGGTCACCAGCACAGAGGCTAAGCAATGTACTGCTGTCAATGGGGAACATTTTGAGGATAAGCAATTAAGGAGGTATTTTAGAGATATTTTGAATATTTTGATCGCTTTAACTTTCTGTCAGACAGCCTTTTTTCTAAGAAATTGAGGCGGTGGTAGAGAGGCAACATTCCCTGTTCTGTGACAGAAAGTGACTCATTTGGTTGGTCTACATTTGGCATATATAACAGCGGTTTCCCGTCACAAAGGCTGTCTGACCACAGAGTAAAGCAGTGAAAATATTCTAAATATAGTGTACACTTGATGCTCATTTTTTTTTAGGCAGTCCTGTTTTTAAGCGTCTAAAATACCTTTGTTACTGACCCCGCCCACAGCAGTTCATTGCTTAGCTTCCATGCTGGGACTCTTCTCTGCTTCTCCAAACAACTTGACAAGTACCTCAGACAATGCCACATTAAATGATATGAACTACCCCTTTAACGCCATAACTCTATCTGTTGATGCCTCTTTCTATCCTAATTTCCTTCTTTCTTTCCATCTTTCCGTCTTTCTTTCTTTCTGTTGTTGTCTTTTTTCCCCAATAGTATGTGGTTGGCCTCTTTCTAGCCTTCAGTGATACTGCCTCCACCTGTAAAGGAAAATACAAAACGCACTCAGTTGACTCTCACTCTTCCAGCCTACTCATCTCATGGCCTTGTTCGTGCCTGAAGGGTGAGCATCCAGGCCATTTTTGTCTTTATATTGTTCTTTTGCTGGCTGGATACGCTCACCACCATGCACATACCTGTCCAACCTTACAACTGACACCTACCAAATGGGAAGTTAAAAGCAGCTGCTGTGCTTAAAGGAAAGTGCATCACCCTGCAAACAAAGGGTAAACGTCTATAGCGTCTAGCACGTCCTCCATCACCCATGTTCTTCATGATGGTACCTGTGAGAATTTTATAGGCGCAAACTCAGTTTCGTACCAAGCAGAAAATTACTGTGACCACACTCCTGAGCTGAAGCCCTTGTCCTGATATCACAGCATATCTGTCAGATATGATAAGACTAACTCATACAAAGTTGTAGGTCTTAAAAAAAGTTAAGTTTTACTTTCTTACAAACTGCATCAGAAAACCCCAAGCTGGTTGGGACAAGCAATTTTACAGGAGTAAGTGTTTGTATTGACTCTTGAGTTCAAGCCCAATCTCTGCATGTTTCTTCAATGGTTTGGAAAAGGGAGCTATTAGATTTTAGCTGTTAAGTTAATTTATGATCTTTGATACAGGCTATAAGCTATTTATACAGTATGTCATGACTGTAATGTCACACGTTATCCATCTTCAACCTTAGAGATGTAATTTTATAATAATCTGTCAGAATCAGAGAAGGAAGAGCTTAAGGTTCCCATGAAATGGCTAGCTAAGTGCTGAGCGCTTATTGCTTACATGTTTCCTGTAAAAACCAGCAGCTGGAGAGAGACTTGTCACGGACAATGATTGACATTTACAGTAGCTGTAGCAGCAATAGTGCTGAATGTTGATTAAGCGTCATAAGCAAAAAAACATTTCATTGGACGCAAATTTAATGGAAGCCCACATGTGCAGGATGAGTCATCAACAGTTTTGAATCATTTTCCAGGAAAAGACAAATTCTGAATTACCATTAAAAATATATGAGAAGATGTTTTCATTTTTGGGCCAGATACTTCTGTATGACTTCATTGGAGCTCTGAATGTGGATTATTTTTGTTCCTAAGCAACTCTACCATTTTGTTTAAATTTCTTTATTTCCGTCACACTCATAACACAGACAAAATACACAAAAATTTAGTGATACAAATCAGTTGCTGATCTTATCAACTGTATTAACATGAATGTCAGCAGGATCTGCCTCAGGATATCAATTTGTATATTTTAGTTCAGGAAATGTTTAAAAAATAAATGTAAATACATAGCAAATAACT
Organism: Lutjanus argentimaculatus; assembly: GCA_034769285.1. Lineage (NCBI taxonomy): Eukaryota > Metazoa > Chordata > Actinopteri > Lutjaniformes > Lutjanidae > Lutjanus > Lutjanus argentimaculatus. The sequence continues at coordinate 21,050,337 of JAWZSL010000009.1, read as the reverse complement.
TTCAAAAACAATAAAGTTTGGATCCCATACTTGTCATAAGAGTGTATTTATTCTCAACTTCTTCTAATTTGTAAGTAATCATGTTGTTTAACAAAGACATAATCACTGTCTAGCTTCCAGCAATGCTAATGTATAAACAGAAACCTATCACAGGCATCAGCACCATTTTAAAAAAGCACAACAGCATTTACTGAATAACAGTTCATTATCTGTGCTGTTAAGTATGCAGTATAATCATATGAAAGGATGCAGCCCACACATGTACATAATCATTCCTGTAATGAGATAAAACATCAACTTGATTGGACCAAAATGCCATTCATTCTGCCAGCACAGAGCCCAGTCTAATCCTGCTTTATTTCATTGTGGCTTTAATGTACTTGTTTTACACACATAATGCAGAGATAGACATAGATCCAGTAATACACACTGAAAAACACTGAGTAAAAATTTTACCCAGTGTGGGTCCAATATAACACTAATGCAATATGGGTTATTTTTTGACCCAACATAGGGAGTTATGACCCAGTGTTGGTGTTATTTTTGCATTACTATTGGTTACTGGATCAAAACAACCCTGCTGATGGGTGGTTTTCCACCTCACAACACTGAAAACTGGTGATTGACCACTTTCCCATTGTGTTGGATTAGTTTTTCTCTCAGTTTTCTTTTTCCGATGCACAAAGCGGAATCTCATCTTGTGCGTGTGCCGGAGAGCAGAGAGGAAGATGTTCTTAAAAGTCTGCCTGTGCTCAGCTGTCACTAATTTTGTAGCTTCTAACTCAATTTCTGTGGTTTAAGGCTAGTTCATTTGACTCTAGGATTTTAGTGGTTTTTTTTTGTTGGTGTAAAAGGGGCTTTAGCAGTGCCTGCTAAAATATTTGTTCACGGCAACTGACCCTTCACTAAGCGCCACGCCCCTTAATTACTGTTGCTAAGCCTGCCAAGTTTTCCATTCTCACACTGCATTTATGCAGTTTATCGTGATAATGGTGGCAGATTTAACATTGAAATTTTGATTCTTTAGAGAAGTAAACATCTTTGTGTGGAATTTGTTGGCTAAAATACTGACTATCAAGCAGATTTCATAAATATAGCTGGCTAATGTAAGAGAATTCTGACTCCTTGAGTTGGCCGAGACCTCTCCAGCTGACATTTCAATTCCATCTGGCACATTTTAAAACAAGAACCCTATGACAGTGTCTTAAACATGTAAAGTTGCCTAGCAGCTGCGTACATGGTATAACGTTAATGTCAACAGACTGAGGCTAAAGCTAGCTTACATCTCAGCAAACATTGGTTGAGTGGTGAAATACGGCAGGTGTACACTCATTAACCTGAGAAAAGGAAGCGCAGGGACTCAATTAGTGCAGCGGACCTTGAGATGGGTAACTCAGCCAGACTACCCAGACCATGATCACGGAAGGCAGCTGGGATACGAACTTAGCTAATGTGGCTTAGACCTGAGTCAGCGAACCAGAGTGAAATGCATTCTCGTCGACCCATTTTGAGTCTGCATCAGTGCACATCCTTCTCCTCAGACCCCCACAGAAGAAATGCAGATGCAGTGGTATCTAACAAGTTTGTCTGGAGGTAAAGTTACTGCAGCTAATAATGGTGACAAAAAGTAGGTTAGGGTTTAAGTCATGTGTTTTTGGGATTACAACATCTTTGAAATTATTCTGATGTTATGTTTGAGTGAAAAAAGAAAAAGAAGATCATCCTGGTGAAATTTGGAAAAAGTGGTGCAGTCTGTGTGTCTTTCAGCATCAGTTTTGCCTGAAATGTAATCATTGATGCAGAATAGCTGCATATAAGCATAATCGGAACTAATGCAAATGAGCCCTTGAGGTAGAAACTCTAGTGATTCATTTGAGACATAAATGCCACTGTCTCCACTTGTTACTGAGGCTATGGTGAAACATGTGAAGAGCATTTTAAGTGCTCAGTGCCACCAGAAAAATTCAGTCCATAGTCAGCTGCAAATTTCTGCCCAGCATGTGCCAGGGACAGCCTGTGAATGTGAAGAACATTAATTTGAGTTGAGAGAAGGAAACCTATTGAGAGTGTGGGTGCAGAGTTGAGAGGACGAGCGGGAATGAATAGCAGACGTGTGAACTGAAGAGATAAGGTATCTGATCTCTATCAGTTGTATTACTCTTTGCTCTGCCCCTCTTTCTTCCTCTCTTCCTCTGCCCCTCGCCCATTCCTTTAGGCTCATTTAGTTAATTAAGGCCATGAAATGTTTCAGAAACCAATTATGCTGTGACATTATTAAAAGACCACCCTTCCTTGTAAGTGCAGATTGTGTCTGTCTCTTGTCTTCCAAGAGAAAGGAAACTTGTCTGACCTAAGCGGTCATTGAAATAGGGTTCAGATTTATACAGTGAAATGCAACATCAGCAACTTTCATTTTCCTTTGTCTGTTTTCTTTTTCACCTCACTTGTGGATCCACACTATCTATTATTACTATATTACTTGAAAACTCTTACATGGCAGTGACAGACCTCGACATTCTTTGCAACTGGATTTTCTATTAGCGATAAGAAGGGCCTGATACAGATTACAGACAATGCACGGACACTGATAGGATCTGTTGTTAATTTTGGGGGAGTGGCAGGTTGAAACTAGAGACTGGGGACTTTTAAAGGACCAGTATACGGGATTTAGTGGCATCTAGTGGTGAGATTGTAGATTGTAACCAACGGAATACGGCTCACCTGACCATTCCCATTCAAGTCACTGTACATATTCTTGCTTATTAGATTAGATGGCTACGAATATATTTTTATTGTCTATGACCAGAACTGCATCCAACCAACCATCAAGCAACTATTTTTTCTTCATAGGAATGGTCTGTTCTACATAGCAACTGTCTGCTATTCAGAAATAAGAGACCTTAGAATGCCATAACTGACCAATCAAAATCGAGTATTTCACAAAGCCATGTCATGATTTCAAATAACAAGAACACAACAATTCTTGTTTTCAGTTGATTATACAGCAAGGTTATCATAGCTGACTAAAATTAAACTAAAAACTGGTGGAAAACAATTTTGTATAACTGAAATGATGATGATTTCATGTGCTTACGAAACTAACAAACAATAAAATGAAAATACAGCTGCAAGCAGTAATGATCAGGCTCCAAGCATTTGGATGCTTGTGTACCTGTATACATACATATATATATTATATAATATATATATGTATAATAATATAATATATATATATATATAATATATTATATATTTATAATATATGTAATAATAGATATATATGTACATATAAACAACTAGAACTAATACTAATATTTTAAACAATACAAACTAAACTGAACAGAGCAAACTCACAATGGAGACTAACTGAACTGAACTGAAAATGAAAATTGAAAAATACAAAACGTTAATAACTGTTATACACTAATGAAAACGTACTTATGAATATTATATTCCATTCCTTCCATATTCTGCCTATAAATCCCCCTAAATCTTACACACTAGACCTTTAAGAAACCCTCCAAATACTCGCTGACACTGAATAGGGAATCCATCATTAATATTATGCATAGTTATGGATGCACACAATAAAATGTATTAGTCTGGTTGCGCTACAGGGACATTTTATTTCCACTGCATGATATCAGTGATTCCAACCATTAAAATTTTGTTTTGGTTTTTGCACACAAATGTTCCCTTTTGCCTTTAACTAAAAGGGTGGTGGTGCTGTCCTTCAGCTAGTACAATGGTCGGTATAACAATCATGGCCAAAGTTCACCTGTGCGAGCCAAAAACACTTTGAAAAAAGACAAAGAAGAGAAGACTATGGCTATTTCACAAAGGGTTACAGACACCAAATGTTTTTCCCAGGAGGTCAGAGTCATGACCTGTCCTACTCTGCCTCTGATTGGTTGGTACTCGTTGCCTTCGAGTGTTGTTTTCGGTTGAGGCACAAAGAGTGACTGTCAGTGTAAATGTCTTGTTTTCAAAGTGAAACTGCACATTTAAGAGTGGCCTTTTATTGTAACCAGTCCAAGGCAGACCTATGCAATAATAATACAGTTTAATCAGCATCTCTATATGCCACATCTTTCAGATGGATGAATTATCTTGGCCACTGAAAGATACTCTTTAACACAGATTTTAACAAATCTGCTAACAAAATTTGAAAGAAATAAAGTTTTTGTGTGTTTAGAAGGAGAATTAAATTTTATACCTCAAACTCATGAAAAATGGGAGCAAAAACAAAAGTGAAATGAAAACCTGGCAGATCAAACCACAATAAAATACAGTCCAACAAAATTTTGACATCTCTCCCTCTTAATATGATCAATAATAATCCTCATCTTAAGAAACTAGAGTGGACATTAGATAAGATTTTATTCAAAATATAAACAAGACACCCGGTCATTTAAGAGAATAGTTGCTAACATCAAACCTTACCATACTGAAAAAATGTGGACATGTACTGTGCTGTATGTGCATTGCAGTGGAAAATGTATGCGAAAAGACACCTTCCATTGCATCCAAGGCTTTTCTTACAAACAATGAGCACTGTGGTTCATAATCCTACTTATTTGTTGCAGAGTGAAAGAAAACAAGTGTACCAAGACAGGGATGATTAAGGGAATTTGCTCATGCTAATCAACATACTGCATAAGTTAGTGATTTGTACAACATGCATAGTGATTTGTATTGCAGTGCTATGATATGTTTGAAGGGAGAGAAGCAAGGAGAGTTGCACAGAAGTGCAGATGTTGATTTCCCGACTTCTAGTGCTATTTTGAGAATATGCAAATAATCCCTGGAACGATTGACACCAAAGGTCGTTAATTAACATAAGTCAATTCCACTGTGCTTCTTTTGGGAGTGAAATGTAGCAGCATTCTTCCTCCTCTGTCAGTACACATACAATGCAAATAAAAGGCAGTCACTTGCAGTATACAGCAAGCTGCGAGGGCAATAAGTTGAGAGTGATAGGAATTATCATAGATTTCAAATGCTATATACGCACATCACATACATATGTTAAATGGCTGCAAGATATTTTATTAATCACCAATGCTTATTGATACTAGTCTACCAAACAATTCATTATCACAACTGTTCATTATGTTTAGAGTCATGGGGGACTGGAGACTTTCCCAGTGGTGTTAGAGGCAGGAAAAGACAGTCGATCTAAAAAATGGAAGTCTCAGCAAGCACCTTTGATGAAGGACCTTTATTGTGAGCTACTGGCAATGTGCCTTGCATCTCAGTGCTAATATTGTGATTTGGTAGTTAACACACAGATGAGGTGACATCACATATTTTAATCAGCATCTTCCTTTCCTAGACTCATAAGTTGGCACTTAAGTAGAACAAACAAGATCTCCTACAGCTGGGGAAAGTATACTAATTCTACACTCTCTCTCTCACTGTTTACAACTGAGGTCCCAAATGCAGACACTGAAGCAGAACTGGTCGAAGAAAAAGGACTTAGCTAAACCAATGTTCAAATTAACAGGCTTAAAGTCAGGCATGGGAAGGCAATCCAAAGAGGCAAACAAATCTAGAGGGACATAGCAGGCAGAAAATCTGGTACAGGTACAGAACACAATGGCTAAAGCAAAAATACAGAAGACTTACAAAACAAGAAAGTTACAAAGGGAAAGGGCTGAGGGGTATTCCATCAATGTAGATTAAGGAAAAGCCTGGCTTATTTTGATAAGTCTGGCTAATTTAAGTGAGAGATCCGTTTCATGACTGTGGCTGTGGCTTAGCAATCCCTGCTCAGTAACCATGGCAACTGTTGCCACTGAGCTAGCCCGCTCCGTGGCGGGTTAACTGTCAAGCTTAATTTAGCTGTGTGTCACAATTCCTGACGGGCAGAAACAGAATCTATAACAGACATTTCCATCAAGTGTCTTTTGTGCTCTTATCACTTCTGTCGATGTAGAAACTCAAGTTTAGACCTTTTTCTATGTGATCAAACATGAATTTATGTTTAATTTAGTTCCAATGAACATACTAAATAAAAAAAGATAAGAAAATCACATCTTTCGACTTTTACTATCTTCAAAGGCCAACAGGTTATTTTACACTGAATGAACCTGTTAATTTAAAAACTTAATTTATAATGTAAGACAAAAGTGTGCTAAAGTTTTTAATACGTTATTTATTAATTCACTAATTTGTTCAAACTGTGAAGACAAAAAACATTCACAGTATGTCCAAAGTCCAAACCATGTCCTTCTGCTGTGTTTAAATGTGTACTTATCCAGCTTTTCCTAATTCAACTTATAATTTTTACATTTTCCTGCTTCATGTCCAGTTTCTGACTTTCAATGCCAATGAGCAGATGATGGCTGTAAATCGAATGGACATCCTATGAATAAGAAAACATTTTAAATAACAGCTGATTATGTAGTTGGTGATATCAGTATTATTGATACTGAACTAAATATTGAACAGTTACTGACTCATGTCCTGCAGCAGGGTAGACATTCATTAGCAAATACAAATAAAACAATAAATAGGCTTGTATATCTTCTCCAAAAATGATTGTTTTGGCTTTTTTCCTTTTTTGCTACATAGTACAGCTGAAGACAGGAAAAGGAGGAATGAGAGAGAGAGGGCAACATGTAGGTCAGCCTCAAGTTGGAATTGAACCCAGAAGGCTGCAGAGACCTCAGTACATCAGGCAGACGCTCTACCAAGTGAGCTAAAGACACAAGGTGCCATGTATTACAATTCCATTATTTTCACATTTGTTGTGTTTGTGGTTTCTTGCCGAGATACCCCTTTTGGGTTATTAATTGTGGTAATATTGGCCTGCTTTTGTTTTCTCCCTTTTTGCAACATCTTATCCTCTTTTCGACAATCGGCTGTTCTGGGCTGCTTATGTTCTCTGTGCATGCTCACATTGCAAGCTTGTTTTAGCCTGGCTTGAGTTAGCATTGACTTGACCAGGCTAAATTGTCTTAGTGGAACAGCTTAAGCCTTGAGTGGAAGCTGAAGTTAGTTCAGGCCAAGCTTTTTCACTTAAGCACAGACTTTGTTATCACCCTTGATGGAATACCCCCCTGGTGAACTGGTTATACACACTGAAGGACGTATGAAATAATAAGAGGCAGGTGTGTCAACAGATGGGGCTGATTTGGAATATGGGAGTCAGGTGACCAGCACTGTTGGGCATCTAGTAGACAGCTGGAGACTGACAGGTCTTGAAAGTTACTCAGAAATGACCAAGTGAAAAGTAGCTGGAGGCAGGGAGGATAGAGGGGCTGATTGAGCAAAATAAAAACAACTGAGGCAGCCGTCGTGACCATACACAGCTGAATGCAGTCAGTTCCTGGTGTTTCTCTGGGGGTTGTACAGTCATTCTGGAAACGTAGCATGAATGTAAAGGAAAAGTTACTGGTATAAATGTAATAGAGAATTTTGTGGCTCTCTACCTAGGGGCTTACTTTTTTAAAATTGTGATGAATTCAAGCTGTGAAGTAATTGGTCTGAATGTCACATTTATTACAGGGCGTGCAACAGTGATAGTGCAGAGTAGACCACCTACGTGTTGCTGACATTTCCAGATCAGATCAGGTATGGTACTTTGATATATAGTTTGTGGTTTATGGTTCGTCTTTGTGAAATGTGAAATTATTTCAAACCACAACATTAAAACATCTTTGCCAGGTATGTGCGTGTGAGTGACTCAGAGTTTCTCTAATCTTGCATATGACTGGATCCATCAGCCTAAACCAGCCTGTATGCTCAAGGACCTCTTGTGGCTGCAGTGATTTACAATTTTAATTGTTTGCAGTTAAGAAAAAAAATATGTAATTAATTTTTATTAGTCAAAAATGTTTGTGATTACAAAGGGGTTGCATCAGAATATTCTTTTTGGGTGGATGAGATCTGCACTCTACTGAGTGCACTCTTCTATTTACATGTGTTACCGACATTATATATTCAAAAATAAACATTAGACATTAGGCGAACAGGTAATTAGAGCTAATGAGGATATATAGCTATATTCTTACATATAGTATTACTTGTTAACATTTTTATCCTGTTGCCATTTCAACAGCACCAGCAAAGTAGGAAGAGGGTGTGTGTGCCACCAATCATTTTGAAACGCATTGCAGGAACATCACAGGAGAAGAAAATCACAAAGCTAGTTAGTGTTTGTTATGTATAGTAGGTTAAACACAGGTGTTATCAATGATACTGAATAATGTTCCGTTTAGTCGGGTCCATCAGAGTCAGGGTGCTGCTCGCTGTGCATGTTGGCTCACTGGAAAGGCTACACTAAATGGAACGGGACCTTAAAGCGATAGTTCACTCAAAAATGAAAATTCACTCAATATCTACTCACCCCTGTGCTGATGTGAGGATGAAGGATGAAGAATCTCCAGTTCACCAAATCCAGTGCAATTGAAGTGAATGGTGACCAGTTTTAAAATATAAAAAAAGAACACAAAAATTCACAAAATGTCTCCATACTGCTTGTGTGGTGTAATTCAAGCGTCTGTAAGTCGCGACATTAAAATTGAACCCCAAAAGACACCATTTACACCATGGTTTTAGCCTAAATGTCAACTGAAGCCTCTCAACCAGAGCCGCGTGCACACGCCTGTCCAGGTAGCATGTAGACACGGGTGTGAAGGTATCGCGAGATCTCGTATATCTCAGGTGTGAAGGTATCGCGAGTTTTCGTATAGCTATCTCTTGTAGCGCCGCTGGGGGGGAGCGCTCGTGCACCGCTTCAGGTGTGTGCACGCGGAGTGAATTTTCATTTTTGAGTGAACTATCACTTTAATTAGCAGCCCGTCACAGTGGCACCTGTGTTTATCTCACTGTTTCATATCTGCAAGGGCTGCGGTGAAAAAAGGTGTGTTGTCCAGACTGTTAGGTGTGGAAGAAGAAACACGAAGAGAAACTGGTAAAAGAAAAGCACATTATTCAGGTATTGTCATTAAGTCAAAGTTACTCATCCTCTTCTTTTTACATTAGACCACACATCTGCTGAAGGCTCTCATTAGCTGGGTTTTGACAGTCTTCTCTTAGTTTAGTGCTAAAACCTTTCTTTCCCGTCAGGCTCCAGTACCAGCTTTGAACTCTGTAAGAAGAGATTTTAGGTCATTGGAAGTTTACCACGTGGAGTGTTTATGTTTTTGGAAAGCTGAACTATGTATCATGGAGGCATGGAAAGCTATAATATTTATTTTGTTAACATATGACGTTGATAGTGTGAGCAGGTGTTACCTTTCTCATGGCAGACGTTTTAAACACAGGTGTAACTAATCACATGATTATAACTGCATTCAGCTGTGGAGGTTAGAGCTCTGGTAGTGTGAATGTTGGCTCATAGGCATCACTTAGGCACATCTAAATGTAAAGAAGCCAGAATTAATGTTTTTTATATTTACTGTTGGCTTTCGTTCTATTTTACTTTAGTATTATTTGCATATTTACAGTATGTCCACAAATTATTACAAAAATTATGTTTTCTGTCTACCCTGGTCTGCAATCATAACCCAATACAGTGATATCAAGTAATAGGCTTATCTATTCTGAAAAGAATAAACAGTAGATGTCTTACTCTGCCAAAAATTGCCTGAAGAACTTTCTCCCTAATAGCAAAGTGCTGTGACAGTCCAAGTGTTTGATATTTTAGACAGACGAGAGGAAAACTGACTTTGCTGTGCAGTTTTATTGCAGGATGGAGCTCTCATACTGTAGTTTGTGTCAGTAGACTGTATAATAGCTTTCATTACACACTCATATGTAGCATGGCAATTTGAATTTGTGGATGACTTTACTGTTTATGTTCCATGGTATGTTTATAATTATTTCAGGTTATGTTTGCTATTTAATAATTATTTTTTTTAATAGTTTATCTCCCAGAGAAACTAATGTGTCAACACAGTGCTAACAATGAGTTTACATATTACAGTGGCACATGGACTTAATTTATTGTACCAATATGTGTTTGATTGCACTTGCAGTTCAAGATACAGTTTACAGTACCTTCAAAGCACCTCAGTTTGCAGCAAGTAAATCCTGTTAAGTAAATATTATAGCTGTATTTACGTTATGTTAAGCCTCAACAATAAACACAGTCAATACATTGATCAAATATTCTGCAAAAAAGCATACTCATGGGGAAAAAACAACACATTTATCAGTGAAAAACTGAAGGGTATCTCAATCCTATTCTAGTAAGCTGGTGGCAGTGTTAACTGTTTTCAAGTATATGCCTTAATTTGAGTAGTGCTGTGTGCAGTGTTTATGGGAAATCATGCAGTTTGTAATTTGAATGAATAAATGTACAATAATTTTATAATCTTATAGGGTTTAGCTGGGTCTATAAATGTTTTTGTCAATTTTGCAATTGTGGTATTTTTGTTTTTTAATCGCCCCTTTAGTGGCACTGAACTTCTGAGTTCACCCTGAAAACTGACAGCCTCACTGGATTATACCTGTTAAAATAAAAAACTCTAATATTGTGTATATGTGCAGGTCAAGGAACAAGGTGTCATCTCCACACAGTACTACTGCTCTAAATCAACTGAAACTCTGCATCCTTCTGACTGACCAAAGGTCATCTAACAAGGTAAGGACATGATTAACCAGAAAAAAAAAAATCTGTTCAGGAAAATCAAAAATGTAAAAACTTTGCTATTCTCACTCATTTATTAAAACCACCAATTCACATTATTGCACTACTGCATCAGGGTGCCTGCTGGGCTTGGTGTGTTATACTGTAAGGGTAAGTGTGGGCGTAAACTGGATTCAGTTATAATGTATTGAATGATTAGAGTTTTGATGACTGAGTGCCAATTTAGGGAGCCAGTCTCAAAATGACATTTAACAATTTCTCAACCCTCAACTATACACTGTTTTTTTCTGTACTGTCTTTCATCCTCACTTTCATATTAAACTGTTGAGTCCACTGAAAAACAAGCCTTGATGGCACATCCTAATCCCTGCAACTCTCGTGATATACCACTAGTTGTTGGGTTGAATGATATGGTAAAAAAAAAAAATCGTAGTGCAATTATTTTTACAGATAATATAATTGCAATTTAATTCACAATTCGCAATTTTCATTTTTACTGAAAAAAAAATCATGTTGATGTGGTATTTGTTGGGGTCTGTACCAAACACCACGTTTTCATAAGCTGGAGAACAAGATTTTGGGCATCTCTGCAGCACTACAGTACTTCATTACAATGCTGTTTCGTTACTGTTTTTTTCCTTTATTAAAAAATTCAGCCTCTGCAATTTTATTGACGATATTGGCGTTATCATGATTTCGATAATATTTAGATTAATTGTGCAGCCCTACCTAGTTGCCATGCAACGAGTAGCTCCCTACAAGTCGTCATTCCTAACCTGACAGATGCTTTTTAGAGGGTTTGTCGCAGTAGCCGAGTAGTGTATTATATTAAGGCTATTGGAAGTGAAAGTATTGAAATGGAGCAATGCATTTCATGTCAGGTTCAGGGGCCCCACAATATATTTCTGAATGCTGCTGTTGGTCTATGTGCTGTATTTGAAAACCCCTGGATTAGAGGTAAAGGAAAAAGAAAACGAAGTGTTTATATTTTTCCCATCTGTGTATGTAAATTGCAATGGAAATTATGTGAGCTATGTTTAGGAATGGCATGAGAATTAATGAGTGTTTGAAGTTAAAGTTAAGATATCACCGTGTCTGGCTTAATGCACAGTACGAAAAGTGGCAGTCGTAATCCCATCCAACAAATACATACTATCGTGCAGGGGTATTATTTGTGAGATAAGCAAAATCTGGTAAAACCCTGAACTACTATTTTAAAAATAACCCCACATCTGCTTGCTCTGGAGTCTTTGAGATATTGCTAGACCTGTTTAAATTTTTATATGTGAGCTTTCTTTGACCTAAAGAAGGCATTTTTTTTCTCTCTAGGAGAGCTATGTTTGCATCATTTTATGTAACTATGTGTCCTTCCCCGTGATTTAAACACAACAGAATTTGGTTTATATAGTTTATTGTCCAGGTTATTTCACTAAGTGCAGGAGAGATGGTCATTTAGACAAAATCTGCTAACTACATTTCAGAAAAGTAGAGCCTTGTATCATGCATAAGAAACTTCCCTTCTCCTTTTATTGTTTCCTTTACTTGAGACGCCTGAAACAAATTAAGTTTTTACACCAAATAAAATGGGTACTTTTATCCGACTGTGTGATTGAGTTTGCCACAATAACTCAGTAAAAAGGAGTGCCTGATGAAATTGTGGAGGAGGGATTCTTGTGTTGCTTTCTTTTACTTTCTCCACAGCAGTGAATCACTCTATAGACCACTCCTGAATTCCTCCCTGGGGTAGCAATTTGGTCACATCATTCTCAACCCTCCAATTTTATTGGGTATTTCAGCAGTGAATTCCCTTTTCACCTCAGACTGCTTACATTGTTTATCCAATCATTCCCTATCCAGTGTATATTAAATAGAGGCCAGTGTTTTAACTTTATTGAGAGACAACTATGCTGAGTCAGGATCTATTATAATGCACATTATCACAGTAATTTCTGCTCATGAAAGAGACTACAGATTCTTATCCTAGTCTTGTTCAGGTCTCTCTGGAGAAACTCTACTTAAGAGAACTGTTTAGCCCAACAGACATTTCCTCATATTGCTTGTGAGAGATAAATGTGGTCCCTTTTCTAATGATCCCACAAACAGTACGTGACATCACCTCAGAGCCTTACTTTCTCTATCCTACGGTGGATAGATAACAGCAGGAGGGGAGGCAGCCAGGATAGCAGCTGTCTGTGAAAATCACTCCTCTCTCACAAGTGTTTTACTTAACAAAACAACCTTCCTCGGGAGATTCATCACTGCTGCCAACAACTTTTTTTGTTCAAAATCTATGGGCCATCAGTCATCACTGTTTTTTTATAAGATGAATGATGGCTGTAAATTACCATGCATGACATATTGACAAACCCATTTGCAGTCCTTGTGGAGAAAGAGCACTGTCATACAGCAAAAGGCATGGTGGAGGGGTGGATGGTCTAATCAACGGACAAAGCAGAGAGACGCAGGGAAAATAAAGAAACGGACAACAAAAAAGAGAGGAATAGCTGAGAGAGGGGAAAAGTATAGTACATAAAGAAGCTTATTCTTTGACATATCCCTGACCACAGGAAAGAAGTCAAACTTGATATTGTGGCTCAATGGATGGCAGTTTCGGTCTGTTAGTTGCCCAGTCCACCACTTCTATCCAGGCTGAAATATGTCAACAACAATTGGCTGGATTGAAATTGAAATTCTGTACAGTCATTCATAGTCCCCAGGTGATGAATCCTACCGACACTGGTAATTTCCTGACTTTTCCTCTGATGCCAGCATGAATGAGGTTGACATTATGGTTTTGACTTAATGTCTTGACAACTATTGGATGGATTACCAATAAATTTTGGTCCTCCACAGGATTAATTTTAATAACTTGCAACTCATGACATTCCCATCAGCCTCAGTGGTACTTAAGTGTCCTAGATACTTGGTCCTACATGTATTAATTTCTTTGTATTGCCAATAAGGGAATATATTGTAATGTAACTTAAAAATGAGACCATCCCCAGCTTTCTTGGTTGCTTCTAACAGCCTGTGGACATTTTTTGTATGTAAAGGACTTATGACAGGTACTCTAGAAAAATCCGAAGAATGTGACATTTATTCCCATTCCCGATTGCCTTGCGTCTCTTCACTCCTCTACAGTACCAACAGAGGACAACAGTAGCTAACCATAGACAGTAGAAGAAGTGGTCCAAGCCTCCAGGTCTGAAACATGAAGCCAATGTGGAAGTGCCTTAAACCTGCTTTCTTTCTAATGACCAGCAGGGAGCGACTCTTTGGGGTGCAAAAAGGAGTCTGATTGAATAGAGTCCTGTGAGAAAGTGACGTACTTCTCACTTGACTTACAGTATGACCTCACTAAAAGGTTTCCTAATGAGTTTATGGTCACAATCACTCACCATGCTTTCATTCACACTTTCCATGCCGTAGTTGCAAAAAACCAAGATAGCGACTGCCATAATGCCACCTCGAGGCCTCAGAATGGCAGTCCACAAACCACAACACAGTGGCACTGTCCAGTAATTCTACTGTTTATGTAGCTAACAATAGCTTAGATATGGAGTCTGCTAATGTCAACAAATGACCACCAGTCATAGTTTAAATACAGCAGTGCCTAAATAGAGCCTCACACAGCAGCTAGTGTGGCTGTAAACTCTTAATATGGATATATACTTGAAGCTCTGCTATAGATTTGTATAGCGTAGGTTTTGTTCTCTAGTTTAGCAGTAAAATTCACCAACTCACCACAACAGCAACAAACAGATGAATCTTACATGATCAAGCTTTATCGTGCTTTAGCAATATTCCCCACAATAACTGTGTGATACAAGCAACAGTGGGAGGCCCGCCTTTTTATCTAACTGAGTATGATTGAGTATTTATGTTGTTTTATTCACTGTGATATAGAGTTGGGATTGTGGTAAGCAGAAGTTTTGCAGTGGACATTACTTTGCAAGATGTGTGTCACTGAAAAGAATAAGATAATGGAGCATTGCTTCATGTTGTATTTACTCTGATCAATCTCCAGCCACATCAGAAACTTGTTGGAGAAAACACAAGCTACCACTCACAGTTGTGATGTGGTATCCTGGTGGCCGCAGTAGTCCTGATGTGCAGGAACATTTTTAGCTGTGTAATCTAAGGCGTAGCCTGCAGCATAGTTTTGGAGCCTTCCATAGGTGTGGTGTAACCCCTTAACTCAGAAGTATATACAGCTTTAGTCGTGTTGTTTTGCCTGTTGCAGTCCTTTTTTTTTTTTTTTTTTTTTTTTTTTTTAGAGAACTTGAACATAGTACTTTTACAGTATGTGATAAACTCAAAAGGATCACCCCAACACCTAATATGTGCACTAATCTTTTACATGCAGGTAAACTATATATTAAGAATAAAGAGATATAGTAGTTCATGCTGTGTACTGTTGATCTCTGATGAAATACATTACCTATTTAATAAAATGTGTTTGACCGATGGCCCAACATCCTTAATGACAGCATGTTTACTGTAGTAGTTAATCCTTCATTTGAAGAAGTAAGTGAGACATCACCACTGATGGAGCTGTCTGTTATGAATTTTCTATTTTCATTCTCCATTTTCTTCATTTAGAAAAATGATCCCCGCAGTAATGATAATCACAGATTATGTTCTGGACAGATGACAATGACTGAGACATGACTGAGACATGATAGTGACAAATGCACGCAGCCGGATATGGAAAGCAATTTGTCATTATGAAAACGCGTTATTTCACAAGCATCTGAAGGATATTTCTAGATTTTTTTCCCTTTATTCATGTAGAAAAAAACACCACAATGAATCACCATCCTTTTAGTGGAAAGTAATAAACACAAAGAACAAAACCAAAGGAACTGTCTCTACAGTTCAGAGGCAGCAATAGACAGAGGCATGCAAAGAGGGGAAAATATAAAACATTTTTAAGTGCTTGGGAGTCCAGCTGTCAGTCATTCAATCAGTCACTTTGAGTCTAAACATTTGGACTGAAGTCTAGAGCTGTTCATCCATCCACACAGGGCAAAAAGAAGACCGGCAGATTTGCCATAAACCAATAGTTCATACAGAGAGAACTTCTGGTGTGTTCTATTTGAACTGGAAAGTTGGAATATATGAGTTCCCAGTTGTAAATTTCAACTGGAACACCCCCTGAGGTTTTTAGACCAGGAAAGCCAGAGGAATCTTGCCAACCCTGACCTCAAAATCTGAGACAGCTACAGTAGTGAAAGCTGTTTATTAGCACTTTTGTCTTTTTTGTCTCATTAAATCAGTTGTACTGTTCAAATTCTATCTATTGACATGCCACTATGATGTTTGAATGTGTGTATCGTGTTGTTATCAAGTGCAAAAATTTGGTGGGTGTGACGTTATTCCTACTTCTGACGTCTGACCTCCAAGGTAGATGGAATGCACCCTTAGTTTGGTTGCAATTAATAAAGGACGATACTCAAATGGGAATATTATTATCATCAATATTTAAAGAATTCCTCTGCTGACCTAACATTTCTCCCACATTAAACACCCATAGAGCTAAATAACAAATGTAACATATTTATATCATGGATGTAAGTCCGTTGACCCGCAAAGCCAAATCCAACTCTGATCCTTTGAAAATTTAGAAACTTACTTCAATATAACTGCTGCAGACATGCTCCCCAAACAGTTAAGCTTGTGCAATCTGGAAGCAATAAAACTGAGATATGCCAAGCTGATACCCAAGAAGAGTTAAAGTGCATAATCTCTGACAGATGTCTCTTCAGTAAGGATAGGTTTTTCAATAAATGTGTAATTTCTGAAAACATTTTTCACCATTTAATTATCTATTATGAGGTGTATTTTTGATGATATAATAACCCAAAAGCATGTTCTCTGCACCCCTGTGATGTCCCAGAACAAGTTGTGATAATGTGTAAATTGTGTAATTGTGATTGTGTGACAAAAGTAATATAATTGGTCACTTCCACCCCTGGTAAAATGTTACAACTACTCATGTAACTGTAATTAAGTCATTTTTGCAGGGTATTATTTAAAGTCTGTAATTTTACTACATAATAAGACTATCCGATCACAAATGGTCCAATGAAAACCATGACATACTGACAAAGAAACCCGACAAAAACTGCTGCAGCACGCACAGGTTTGGAGAGGTAACCATGACCACTGAGCAGAACAGTGCAGGAGATGATTGAGTTGACTTGAATTTCAACTGAAGATTTGGAGAAACAGAAATCCCTTTGATTGAATGCCTGCTACTGATAATGCATTAAACATTAACAGTTAAATGTATGTAATACTTTTGAGAAGAATATGTTACTTAAGTATTTTTAATACCAGTCCATTTATTTGTAATTGAGTGATATTTCAGCAATGTAACAGCAGTTGTCAGGGTTCAACTTGAATGCTTTTTTTTTCCACTTACTGGATTAGGCAAGTTGTAAAAAGAGAATTAAACTGTTGAACTATTTTGATAATTGATTAATTGTTAAAGTAAAGTCAGAGATCTATTTGCCTAAAATAAATTTTTACTTGCCCTTGTTCATATTGGCTTATTTATTAGCGGTTATCCAAGGTGAGTCTAAAATCCAAACCTACTCAGTTTAATATGATAAACAATGAAGAAAAGAAAATCTCCAATAAGTGAGAGGCTGAAAATAGCATAGCTGTCATTTTTGCATAAAAGGTTGCTTCAGTAATCAATCAATTATCAAAATAAATTAATAATTTCATTCTTTTTTTACGACTTGCCTGGTTGGGCAAGCAAGTTGCCAGATTTACTTGCCCCAGGCAAGCAGGCAATCCTTATTTTTGAGCCCTGCTTGTACTAGTTTCAGTACTCTTTCTGTCACTACATTTTATATGCAACAACTTATTCATTTAGCCTTTGTCTAACACGTTTTGTAGCCACCAAAAGGTATAATCAGAAGGATTAGTCCGAGCTGTTCGGAAATGCACAAGAGAAAAAGTTTATTGTTGTGTCTCATTCCCAGGGCGTCAGATACCGACGTTTTGGGTTGGTAAAGCGTCCTGAGCACAGCAAAATAATGAGGAATACAGGCAGAGGACAGGTTCTCTGCAAATATAGTAGCCACTACCACACACTTCTAATCGGTCATTATTGATGATTCAAAGAAATTATTTTTTTGAGTATAAATACATCACTTTGTTTTATGAATATGTTCCGTATTATGCCTTTATTAAGTTTGTTAAGGAGTCCTCATTACTGCACTTAGTAAGATTTTTTGCAACGATGACAGGCGAATATGAGAGATGACGAGACACACCAAGACATAGAAAGTGCCTGCTGGTCTTGTGTATTTTTTGTTAAAGCTTTTCTTGTGAGGAAAAGAGACGAATGCACCCAGTACAAGGCTACCACCACCTAGAGAAGGAGGGGGGCACTGTCTGGCTGTATGAAACGGAGAGACATTTAGAGAGGGAGGGAGAGGGAGAGACAGAAAGACTGAGATAAGTTCAGCACCGCGGACAGCGCACCGGAGAGGAGCGCTGGAGAGGAGAAATCTGTTCAGTGGATTGGAGCTGCGCACAGTCATGCCTCCTTGAACTACTGGAGCCTACATTGAACACTACAGTCATTCTGGTCCTGTGCAGGTGGAGACACGGCTGTTGTTGTTTTGTTTTACTCGTGAATCGCTAAACAAGGGGGTGAGAGAGCTGCAGAGAGAAGAAGCAAAGGCCAGCCTGTTTGTCGGCGCGATCCTTACATCATCTCTTTATTGGAGGGAGAGAAAGAGAGATAGACAGAGAGAAGAGAGAGTGAGAGGGAGGCAGTCCGTGCAGCCAGGCTCTTCTTCAGTCCTCAACTGCGACGCGAGTCTGACGGACCGACTGGCTGGTCGGTTACCACCACCCCGCTGTGTTTTTTTTCCTGAGTGTTTCCTCTCCGTCTCCCGCTCTGCTGCGTCCACACCGGCCGTGAAGATGCACCGGCACCGTCCTGCCCAGGGATTGACGTTGTTATTGCCGGTCGTTTTGTGGATTTTCAGCCATGTCAACGCTGTGCACGGAGCTTTGCCAACAACCCGTAAGTTGTTATTTTTTTATTTTTTGATGCGTCTCGGGTGAGTCTGCATGTGGGTGGGAAGCAGGTCGAGCTGAGCTCGCCTCTGGAGCAGACGGTGCGTTTACCGGCGGGGCTGCAGCAGGTATCCCGGCGGTGGTGCCAGCTGGGGCTCTCGGGAGCTTAAGAGCCAGGCTGCTCAGGAGAAGGGGAGGGGAGCGGGGTTGCTTTCTGAGTTTAGACCTACACGTGTTAACTCTTCAGGATTTCTGCTCCATTGATTTTCACCGCCCGGGCTTTGGTTGATTTTGATCACGGGCTTTCATGGCTTTCAGAAAGGGCTGGGATACTGGATGATATTTAATTCAGTTTGTCAGTTGTGGTTTACTGTTTTTGTGCCGTTTCAATCCTGGGGCAGATGCATTTGAGAGAGGAACATTTAAAACCATCAGAGTATTTATTATTTCAGCCGTTTCAGGATTTTTTGGATTAGCGTTTATATAAGATCATTTCATTTTACCCAAAGAAATCCAAATAGAGGTTTTGATGAATCTCCTCATATTTAGGAGGGAGTAATGGTCTGATGAACTTTGTGGAAGCTCAGTCTTCACTGCCAGTGACCCATAGACACAAAGATTTGTAATCTTGAGTCTAAGGCTTGTGCAGTTTGATTTTGGTTGCTCATGAATTTTTTAAACATTTTGATTCTTGATTAGTCTCTGATCTATTACAAGCTCTGGGCCTATTTTAGCCAACTTTATATTTCAGCAAAGGGTCACTGGAAAACTTGGAGGCAACTTAGGTGGATCAGATGATAATACAGAGAGAGGGTATGGATTTTTCCTGGTTAAAGCCCAACACTTTATAGTCTAGGACTTGGAGTACCCGGAGATGATCTTTCTTTTTGCTTTTTAACTAATAACAATTTGTAATTTTAATATTTAGAGTTTACAGATTGCCTGACATTAAATGTTTTTTTATTTTTACATTCTAATTGGCATATTCAAAGGGATTTAGGGTGTTTATATTATGTAGACTTATTATTCGTATTTACTTGTTATTTCTCGTGGTATTCCCCGTGGTATAATTTGAAACTTACCATCTGCCTGATATTTTCTGCTTTAATGTGCTATTAATGGTAAAAAGACGAGTTATGTGTGGTTCTGTGTTTTCCTGGAATCATCCACACTTGGCTCGGTGTCTTACCGCTGCTGCTGACGGTGACTGAGCCAGTGTGACTGATTCTCCCAGTGATCGCCAGGGCTTCTCGGGTCCCGGATGAATGTGTCCGGGGACGCGCCTCATTAATCATCCCATCCGACAGTCAACAACCGAGAGACGCCACCGCTAGCAGTTTGGGCGTGCGTGTGCGCACACAGGCACTTCAGCATGCGCGCGTCAGTGAATGTTAGAGAAGAGGAAAGAGAGAGGAGAGTTAGAGGAGATGGTCAGTGAGTTTTTCTTTCATAAATCCGTTGCTCCCGAGAGGGAACTCACAGCAAATAGGTGTCATAGTGGCAACACTTTGTTTATAAAACTTTATTGATCCTTTTATGGAGATCATGAGTCCTCTTGCTCCTGTCGATTGGCAGGTGTGACTGGGTCAGCCTCAGTGTCCCTGCAGGAGCAAGTAGAGATTCAGTGCCTCTTTGAAGGAAACACCAGCTGGACCTGAGCAAGGTTGTTGAATCTTTCAAACTCTATCTAAATGTTTTCTTATCATATATGCCCTAAACAAATTTGAGCTATTTAAAAATTTTAAAGGTAGAATCAGCAGAATTTGTCTGAGCTTTTCATAAATGTACCAGAAACGTATCCAACAGAAATCCGCAACACAGCAAAATAATGAGAAAAATAAGGAAATGCAGGCGGAGGGCAGGGTTTGTGTTTATGAGACTATGCACTATTTTTTAAATAAAATATTGCATAGTAAAATATTGCATTCCTTAAAGGCACTAGGCAAAATGATAAGTCCCATAAGTATTATAGATATAAATAAATAGGATATTGCAAGAGGCAAAAATAAGAAAGTCAAGTTAGTATTATGTAAATTCTCCTATAAATTGTGATATATACCATTTATACATATTTTTCATAAAAATCCAACATCACAATCACTTAATCACTCCCTATCTATAGCATTTGGGTCCCTTATGTCCACTAGGGCCTGCGGTAAAATAACTTCCAAAAACGGTCTCTTGGATGCAAGGTTTCTTTATTATAAAAGAAATGAGTACTGCGGTCTGAAGAGTATAGCACTGCCTAATGAATATAATACGTGAGTTTATAAGAGTTAATTTCATGTCACTCCAAACAAATTACCAACAGTCAAGTTGGCCCTGCTTCCGACGTGATCGTTTTAGTGTTGGCACAGGACAGCCTCTACTCTACATCCTGTTATTCTGCATGAACTGTTAGATCGCAAGTTACCCCTGTACAGGAGGTACTGGACCAGCTCTTCATTTAAAGGGTCCAATCCTCTGGCCTATAGGTATTGCCTTATTAGGTATCAACTGAGGATAGCTTAAGCTGGTGGCGAGGAGATTCGCCTAGCTCCTAACTGCCTTCATCCGAATGTCTACCCTGCTTACCCTGGCACAGCACCCGACTGAGTAGCCCTAGAGCTAGAATACTACACCAGTTATGCCCGTTAATGGCCGCTCTCCTCTTATTGATCTGGGCTCTTCATATGGTTGGTAGGATAATATTATTGGTCTGGACGGTAGGCCCCAAGGATCAGTTTAATTAGTTTGGCTAGAGTAACCTGTACGAACCATCAATGATATTTGAGACACTATACCTGGTTATTAGTGCCTCTGTGAAGGTATAAACTCAATGTCCACAACTTATGCTTTAACTGCAGTTTTATGAAGCTAGCATACAGATCATATGGATTCAAAATGATTACTTAAAGGATAAGTTCGGTTTTTTGACACCTGGACCTTATTGTTAGGATTAAATACGCTCGTAGACTCACCCAGACAATTTTGGTGGAGCTCGGAGCCGTTTTCGAGCAATTTAGATCCAGCCGACGGTGTTTTTTCTCATGCCATAGTAGCGGACGGGGCCAGAAATCGAAGCCCCTAAATTAGACATTATCTGCTGCGAAACTCGTGCAATGTCCACAACAACACCACCAGTTAGCCCCCATTCGTGGACGTGCAGTGGTTGCTTGTTCTCTGGCCAGCTGTTCGGCTCTTTCCCTCTGCATCCTCCTTTCAAATAGCTCCTCGTCGGTGTATTCTGGCTCAAAACGATACGGGCATCCATTATACTCAAAGTCGTCGTCAGACACTTCTACATCGGATAAATATTCCGCCATGCTGCACAAAAATAGCCGTGTTGCCGTGTAGCCTAGCAACAACAGCGTCTCTTCTCAGCTGCGTTCCTGCGGCGCACGTCTATGACGTTACCAAAAGTTACCCATCCTTGTAAAGCCCCGGATGACCATAACAACGAAGTTGAGCTGACATGGTGATAACACTGGCCATTCATTTATAAAATGTAGGTGAAATGAGCGAGTTTCGCAGCAGATAATGTCTAATTTAGGGGCTTCGATTTCTGGCCCCGTCCGCTACTGTGGCATGAGAAAAAACACCGTCGGATGGATCTAAATTGCTCGAAAACGGCTCCGAGCTCCACCAAAATTGTCTGGGTGAGTCTACGAGCGTATTTAATCATAACAATAAGGTCCAGGTGTCAAAAAACCGAACTTATCCTTTAAGTCAGAACATAACAAATTATTACAATTCTAATAAATAAATAATGTTAGATTTCAAAACTTTAGTTAGTGAGCTGAAGCTGAGTAATTGAATGTCCAATTTGGAGAGAGAGAGGGAAGCATTTTATGGCCAATACAACCTTTCCTTTGCTGCCGAACTGTTGGATCCCATTGAATCTCACAACCTTGTCCAAAATCCAAAAAGTCTCCAACAAGTCCTCAGTCCTTGATGATAGGATGAACAAAGGAAATCCTCAGTATCCAACTGTAATCCTTTGGCTGGCTGGTAATGGTTAATCCTCATTTGCACGATCCCCTAGTTTCAGCTAAAGGTAAACAGAGTTTTTCTTCTGTGTCATGTAATGTAATGGATGCTGGTTATTTTCAGTGTAACACTTAATTTTGTTGACCAAAATGATATCAGGGCATTGAAACATTAAACTTTAATTGGTATTTTTTTTAATAATTATAAATAAGAAAACACAAATAGAGCTATCTTAAATTTGAATTGGGGAAAAAAAAGTTTTCATGTCATGCCATATTGGACAACATATATGCAGATACCAATATATACCAGTATGGCTGTGACAGGCCAGTAATCGGCCGATAATATCAGTCACCTGATGTATCTGTCGGGCTCGAATATTGATAGATGTGGCATCACAAAGTGTGAAAACAGCACAACACAATAGAAATATCAAAGTGTGGATCATGATTTGCAAGACAGGGGCAAGCAAACGAGTGTGTGTATGTGTGTGTGTGTGTGTGTAAGACAAAGTGAGACAGACAGCGCTGCGCTCAAGAGAGAGTCATACAAACAGCATGTTGAATTGGACCAGCAGTTCTGCCCTGAGCTTAAATCTGAGTGCTGACTTTATCCCTTCTCCGACTAGATGTGAGACACTCGGGGGGAATAGACAATGTCATTGTGACCAATGGTCTGATGCATGGACTGAAAAAGATTAACATTTCCATCCTAGCGGGGAAAACACACTCACACACTAAAAGTCAATGGGCTGGTTGACCCACCGACTGTGTGGAATCTCCCAAAATGTGTCTGTGAGGTATGTGTGTACCAATTAAAGACAGAGATTTATACATGTTTTGCCCTATATGCATTTGAGTGCTTTTGCATGTTCATTTATATGTTCATGCATATATGATTTTGCAAATGAATGTATGTTGAGAAATAATCCAGGGATTTTCTCCTACACAAACTTGGCCTAAGGCATGTGTCAGTTTTATGTTGTACTTCAGTAATGTCTTACATCAATTGCGTTCTGACAAAATTTAAACGAACATACAGTATACATAGGCATACATAAATGTGTATAAGAGCGCTAAGAAATACAAACTCACAGAGGCGTGTACACAAAAGTATACACAACCACAGCCTTTTTTCTTTTTAAAATTAATTGCTGTATTTACTATTGACTGCTGACTGCAAACCAAGGTGCCCCTCTGGGACATTAACGCTCCTCTATACTCTAGTCTGCTATAGGGATGGGTATCAAGAACTGGTTCTAAATTCTCACTGATTCCTGATTGGTCAGTACCAAAATATTGATTCATATTCTGGATAAACCATGCTGCTATTGTTTGTTTATAGACTGCAGTTTCTTACCAACTTCAATACTGTGATGTCCTATAAACATTGGGACATTCATTTTTCCCTTTGCATTCAAATCAACATGTTTCTCAGATTAAGATTGCTCACACAGGAATTTCTGACAGGAATATCAGCTCAATTCATATTGTAATTTTGTGGGATGGTGTATTTTGTATGCACAGATATTTGGCAGTTGTACAGCATTCTTGAATGTTAACAGTTTACTTTAACCTAATTGTTTGAAACAGTAAATCTTTTCTTTTAATCAGCCGTGAACTTGCCTGTTCTGCTGTGCACCATTGTTATTCATCACTCACTGCGTAAAGGGCAGGGTATACATTTTTGGCATTCTCAGCAGCACTATGTGAAAAGTAAAGGATGTGCCTTTAAGTCAGTGTGTTAGTGACACTGTGGGTGGCTAAATAGGATGCCCCTAGAGCCTGTCTGATATAGAATCAGATTAGCCTTTTCTTATCTCATTAAGCATGCCAGGCCGTTTGACATAGACATCATTCTGGTTGCACCTCCAGGGCCACACAGGGCAAGACAGGGTTTCCTGTTCTTCAGTATAATTCATTATACCACATGAAAGAAAATTAAGGGATTTAGATGAATCTAATGGCAACACAAATATACTTAGTTGAGGGTGAGGCATTCATAGTTCCTCCCATCATATTTGATCGGGGTCTGACTATAAGGAAAGCCAATTTAGCCATAGCTTTTGTATCAAAGTGGCTCATTTTAACTGACATATCGGTTGACCAATATTGGCCTGAATGGGCTGATCACAGATGGATCATATCATTTTTACCCAACATATAATGCAGAAAACAATGCTTGGGGTGGTTCAGATTTAGCACAATGGTGAGCATTTATGAGGACAAGAGGAGCAACATGGCAGGAATAAATACTGAGAACCTGTGCTTCTTTTTTTAAAACCTCACTGAAATTGACTGGCAATATTGAAATAGTCAGCTATTGACTGATAACTGATGAACAGCACTAACATTTTTTTAGAGACTCATTATTCTTTCTTCTTTTTTCAGAGTTCACTTCTACCATTGTTCGGTGAATATTTTTGTTTATGTTTAAGAATATTTTAATTAAATATTCTTTATTAAAGTTATTTGGTTGAAAGCACAGCTTTCTGAGTACCTTTGTCATATTGGCACAAATTCAGTGAACAATCCACATTCCAGCTCAAAAATTCACCATATTGGCCACCATGTCGGCAGTTGGTGAATTTTTCACCTGACTGGATGTGGCTGATTGAAAGCAAACAAGAGAATAATCTGGTTTGACCTCACAGTCTTACAACAGTAACATAACACTGTTGAAAACAGTGTTGTTCATTTCTACTGTCAACAAATGAGTCACTGTGATTATTATCATCAGTGACTGTTGGGAAAATGTCAATGAGATATGTTGTAATTTTCCAAAAGCCAATACATTACGCAACACACAGGTAAACCTGATGCCTAGCCTGTGTGTCTGTGTGTGTGTTGGTTCCCAGTAGGAGGTGGTAATAATAGGATTATATGGCTGGAGGAAGCAGACTGGTTTGGCTAAGATTAGATCTGCTCAGTACTTGGTGTTTAGTGTTGTTTGGCCCCTGTGTGTTTCTGTGTGCACATGCCTGTGTTTTGGGTGTTGGTGTTTGTGTGCCCACATTGGTAGATTTATCAGGCACTGAGTCAAGTGAGTCAGAGCTAGGAAACAAGGTCTAGTTGTTAATTGTACTGCCATTTCTCTTTTCCACCCGCCCTGTCCTCCCTTGTCTAAACTGCTCTCTCCCTCCTGCTTTTTTAATCCATTGCTACTTTGCACTCCCTCTATTTTCAATAAATCTCCCTCATCCTCTTTTCCTCATTCTCCTCATATAACTCTTCATTGCTCTTCTCGCTTGTCTTTTTTTCCTCTTCAAAAAAATTCCAATAATAAAAAAAAACCTTTCATGCCCAGCTTCCTTTTTTTTTTTACCCAACTGTCTCATTCTTAACTGCCCTTGATGATTCCTCTTGCTTCCCCCTGACTCCTTTCCCCTTAGTCCTCTGATTTCTCAGTCTTTCTCTTATCATTTGAGTCTGTTTTTTCCCTCTCTCTTGTCTCCTGCCCTTTTCCTTGTCCCTAACTATCTCTAATTCTCTCTATCCCTACTTGGCTGTTCTCAGTGGTTTTATCATCTGGCCATAATCGCTTCCCTCTCTCCTGTATTTCTTCATCTTCTTTTTTCAGTCTCTCTCCTCACAATCTGTCCCCTTCTCGTTCCACTCCTGATTACAAAAATATGTTTGATAAAAAAGTCCCCACTAGCCACTTTTCAAGCGAGTAATGTGATGCTACTGCTTGTGCATGCTCATGCAAACTCTCAAAGCAGCACCTACTTGTGTGTGTGCGTGTGTGTGACCACTGCAACAACCAGACTGACATGGATCGCAGCCAAACAGACACAGCCACACTGCAGTCTCTTCTTTCTGTCTCATACAGCTCTTAAATTTTGCTTGCCCCATCAGCGTATGAATATTTTAGCTCACTAAAACATAAATTCATGACAGTACTTTTGAGACAAAAATGCTTGACCTGTAAGCCACTGCTTTCCAAAAAGCACTTTATTTTCACAGCACAAGGAATCAGAATTGCTTCATTTCGCAGACGCTCATAATAAATGGATATAAGTGTGGCTTGAAAAGAATATCTTAACAACTTGCATGGTAACACATTATGATAATATGACCAAGAACTGAACAGCCCTCACCCTTGAACCTTTCAAAATATATCTGCAAACATGTACAAGTAATATATCACTGAAACACGTGGTTGCATTTTATTTTACAGTGCACTATGATGTAACAAGCCATACTTTGTATCAAATTAGACAAAAGCCAGAAATAATGTTCTTTATTAGACAGTATTTGACCTTTTATTAGTCTTTATTAAAGGGTAATTAGTGACACATTACCACAGAACCGTACTCTAAACTAAAGTGTATTATTTCCCACTGTTAGACCCTTGTTAGACTTTATTAGAGGGTAATTACTTATTAGATCTGGTTCACATATTGTTTTATATGTAAAATAAGAAAACTGTTCCGAGTGGGCCCTCATTTACAATGATGTCGAGGAATAAAAAAGATGCAACATAAAAACATAGGTTGTTTCTATTACCATGTGTCTTTTATTATTTTTACTGTCTTGCTTATGAGTACTGTGAGTTAAATAATTAGGTACAAACAGGCAGCATGGTTATTAATCATGGATTTGAATTCATGGCTTTTTTTTAAAATGGGGAAGTAGCACATTTGTTATTTCAATTTAGTTTACAGTACAGCTCTGTTGTGCCCCAAATGACCCTCTAATAATGTAAGGGTCTAATACTGTCTAATAAAGAACATGTTTTTTCTAGTTTTTGTCTAATTTGATACAAAGTACGGCTTGTTATGTCTTATTTGTGTTCTTTAAAATAAAGTGTGACCGAATATCTTAACAACTTGCATAGTGACACATTGTGATAACATGACTAAGAACTGAAAAGCCTTCTTTCTGTGCATATTTGAAGAAATATTTTGAAAGGTGCAAATGTAATATATTGCTAAATCATTCATATTAAGATATTTATGTAGAAGCTTTCTACTCATTTTCTAACTGTCATAGAACTCAAGCATAGCAAACATCTACTAGAAAGTAATGCATTGTCACAGCACCATGACTGTTTTTCTTCTATTCCCTCTCAGCTTTGTGCTTAGACTGCTGTATCGCTCTCCTTGAAGAACTGAAATTTCTCTCTTGGAAGTGAATGCTACTGCAAGGCTATCTATGTTTCATCATGGGAGCAAGGCCGAGTGATACAAATGTACACTGACAAGTTATGCAGCATAATTCCCCTAACAATGTCAGCAATGTAACATGCACACCCACGCACACCCACACACACAGAGTCCCACACCACGCAGCTCACACAGACACACAGACTTTTATCTGTTCTCCTTTTCCCTCTTCAGTCTCACACACACACACACACACACACCACACACACCCCACACACAACACACACACACTCAAACCTGTCCAGGTCATTGAATGTTACTGACTTCACACTCATTGAAAACTGAGCCTATAATGGGGACTGTAGTACAGGTGTGTAATTGGGTAATTCTGCATCTGAAGATACAAATAGGTGCATGCACACTTCTCTGTATGACTATAAGTGTGTCTGTGTAAGCGTGTGTGCATGTGCGAATTATAGGATGTGAAAGTTATTCTAGTGGAATGTGTTCTCATTAGAACCCGTCAGAATCTGTCCACCTCGTTAGACAAGGGTCTCTGAGATGGAGACTGGGCTGGCAGGATAGGAGGAGGAGGAAGAGAGAAGGACATTTAGAGAAAGAGGCGGCATTTATCAGAAAAGAGAGAAGGATGAGGAGAGACAGCTCGAGGAAAGACGGTCAGGAGGCGAGGATTCTCTCCGACACCTTGTCATTCAATATTACTGTTGTTATTATAATCTGTAGCTGCATCAGAGTGCAGCCGTTGCATTAGTTAGAGAATGGACCTGGCTGTGACATTTAATACTGCACTTCCCTTTGGTAATACCTGGGTTTTTGTCAACTTGATTAATCATATAACAGCCTTCATAATTGCTTTTTCAGTTAATTTGAATATCCACTTAAAATTCGCTTATTGTTCATCACCATCATCTTTTTAAATTTGTCTCTATAGGACCTGCACTATTAACACAGTGTTAAGGGATACACAGTGGAAAAAGCTGAGAGAATTTAAAACCAAACTAGAATTAAACCAAAAAAAGAAATTTTAGAAATAAAAGAGGAGGACAGCAAAATAAAACCATGATGATTCATTTTTTCTGTTCCATTGTGTCATATAAGGTTGTAACCTGGAATTTAAAAGGTTATACTCTGCTAACCTATGTTCATCTTGAGCTGTAACTTTGGGCTAGACCTCACTGAGCCTTAAAAGACTATCCCTGCAAAGCCTGCTGAAATCTCAGGAGCTCAGTTTTTGCTACACGACTTTAGTTTAGAAATCCACTGGGAGTCATTTGTGGGCAGGTGAACTTGCCCCATCAGCAGACTATGTAGTGAGGTGCAGATGATGATGTGACTTTCAGCCTATGAAACATTTGAAACATTTACAGTGGATGTTGCAAATCTAAAATGAAGCAATATTTTGCAACTGTAATGCCTGTCTCTTTTTATTTATTACCCACTTTTACTGGATTATTTAGGACAACATTGATTTGACAGTTTTGAAAGTAGTCTCATGAGTGTCCATTTTTCAAATCAGGGTTCAGTGTTAATGTTTTTTTTTTTTGTTGTTGTTGTTTTTTAAGCATCCTGGTTGGGAGTGTGTCAGGAATCTGCTTACCTGAAGAGAATTTTTACTATTTTGTTTTTAAACCATGATACACTGGTGATCAGTTTTGTCATTAACTGACTAATAGAATTACTTGCTTGCACTTCATCTCATATATGTCCTTAAAATGGGTTGAAAATATGTATGTTTAATTTTTGCCACTTGCCTGTTTGGCCAAGTGGTTGCTAGATTCACTGGCCCAATGTGGCATTTTACTTGCCCAGGGCAAGCAGGTAATTGTGTTGTTGAGCATATCAAGTGAGGACACAAAAGACTTGAAATTGGTGCTGATTGTACTGTACAAAACCTGACTGAGTTACCCTGTATTGAGTTTTGAACTACCTAATGTAGTTGAAATCTTGTGTTTGTTAGCCTTAAATGTACCAGTTAAATCACTTGGAGGAAGTTAATGGATCAATGCGAACAAGTGGCCTGGATTAATCTTGGGAGTGCCAGAACTGAACTGCAGTAGGGCACTGGAGGTGTTAAAGAGCAGTTAAAAGCATTCTAAGTGAACCTGACCCAAATCATCACTGTCAAAACAACGATGTCAAATGCAGCACAAAGTAAAACTGGGCAGTAACCTCTGTCAGCTGCAGGGAGAACGTTTAGACACACTGACTAGAGCAGCATTATACCCCTTGTACATGCTCTTGAACAACATCCAATGCTGGGGTAGGCATCAATATAAATGGGTGGATGGTTTGTGTCCAGCAACCAAGGATGAGTTCCTAGTGCAACAATAAGGACATGATCCCTCACTGGCATCCTACCCACAAATACTGCCAATCATGTTCGTTGTAGCTGGCCAAGCTGCAGCCAGGGACTGAATCCAAGGTGCTGTCATGGTGGGAAAGCAAATCTAGTGAGGTGCCTTTGTTTTCTTTTTCTGAGCCACATTTAAAAGTTGTGAAAAAACGACTAATTAATGCACATGTGTGTTCATCCAACAGGTGACTAAAGATCTATAACAATACCAGAGGCACTATATGACTTGGTAAACCAATAACATTAATGTATTATTGTTTTTCTTATTTTTTCATTGATTAAAGTATGTTTATTGAAAATTTGTAGCATGTTTTAATTATGGTGGAGTGTTATTGCTTCAGTGCATGTTCCTGTTTTGCCTTTCATCAGTCATTGATTGATTTTGCCTTCCTGGTTTTTGACTGAGTATACAGTTTCCCATGCCACATGGAGGCAGTAAACTCCTCAATGGTCTGCTTTCGGATTGCTCTCCAGGTCACTAAAAAAAGAATAAGTAAGTAATAAGTATATAAAGTAAAAAAAAAAAGTATCACATCAGGCACCATTAAGACACCAGTACAAAAGTATTGTTTTACCTTTGGTATAAGAAAAAACCCAAACCATATCCATTCTTACAAACCATACACATCATTAACCTTTATTACCGTTAGCCTAGTCATAAAAAACATGTGATAATGAAAACTGCAGAGGTGTAATTGGGTCATAATATGAACCTTAAATGACACTGTACTAATGTAGTATTCAGTATTCGCACTGCTCTGCATAAACAGCTATCTTCAAATTAGGTCAAACTTTCAGTAATTGAGAAAAAAGCCTGCTGTCTGATATTTGACATCAAAGTACAGATTTACCACAAATGTTGCACATTGCAGAAGAGGAGATGTTGGGTTTGGACACCATTGATAGATAAATGAGTTTCTAATAAATTAAATGGAAAACATACATTATTTAGTCATAGTGAGTACAGTGATTTAATGAGACTTTGAGCTAATTACATTAACTAATTAGTTATTGCTCATGTAAAAATAATCAGCATACATTACTAAGTCATTAGCCAAGAGTT
Organism: Lutjanus argentimaculatus; assembly: GCA_034769285.1. Lineage (NCBI taxonomy): Eukaryota > Metazoa > Chordata > Actinopteri > Lutjaniformes > Lutjanidae > Lutjanus > Lutjanus argentimaculatus. The sequence continues at coordinate 21,019,181 of JAWZSL010000009.1, read as the reverse complement.
TGCCAGTGATTTAGCATTAAAAAGCTGTAATCCTGATTTATATGGACTTGCATTGAGCATTTTGTCAGAGGAGAATTTAACTGTTGCTTTTGCTCATCTCTTTGAGTTTAACCTATATTTCTGCAACATTAACCCTTTGATCTACACATGTCTGGTGGGTAGCATGATGAATCTGGGGATTACACATTAAAAACCACAGCACAACATCTGTTCAACTGTCTCCCTTACACACACACACGCACATACACACACACACACACAGACACACAGCCATACTCTCTTCATAGATACTGAATCTCATCATGCCCGTCTTTGACTCTCCATATTTTTGTCTTTCCATATAGAAGCTAGCAGAGTCAAAATGTGTGTGAGAGAGAGAATTTGTCAGACCGTGCATGTAAGTGCATGTGTGTATGCACAAGTCCATTTCTGTCATAATGGATGTTGGAAATCTAGCCACCAGCTCATGTGGAAGAGTGCTGTGGAAAAGGGCATTGTGCCGCAGCTAAGACAAATGTTGTTATTACTCTCAGCCTTTGCATTCAATTTGTTTTTTAAGCCGCTTGAATACCCCATTTACAGCCCAAGATTAAGTGAATTAATCTTTGGGCTACTTCCATTGAAGAAACACTTCTCCTTTTTCTCTTTAGACTCAAAGGAAAAGCACAGAGGCAGAATGGGAACATACTGTAGACAGTCAGTCACTTGGAAAACATAACCTGTATTTCTGTGTGTGTCTCTCTCTCTATTTCAGTATAGTGAAGCTGCTATATATGTGTGTGCATGTCCTGACTGGGTCTGTGTGTCTGTGTATGCCTCACTGGGGTGTATGTTTGACTTTTTGTGGAAATAAAGAGGAGAAAGAAAAAGAAGAGAAGAAATGTATCTGGGGAGGCAAACAGGAGGAGTTGTCTGCTTTGTTTAATGCGAACAACATTTCTGCTAAAATCACACCTGTGCTTCCAGTAGACCTGGCTCAGTGAGAAATAAATCTCTGAGTGTGTGCACATATGTTTGGATCTGTTGGTGTGTGCTGCACATGGTCAAATGTTCATTGTGTTCTCAGGATGTGCTTGACTCAACATGTGTGTAAGGAAATTAATTTGAGTGTGCCAAAAGATATGTGTTGCCCTATGTGCGTTTGCATGCATTGTGTGCACATGTTATCATGGTGCGTGTGTGTCGGCCAGGAGAAAACAGTGGACAAAGTGCATAGTAATTGGGATGTCAGACAGGCCTGGTCTCTTGCAGAGTCTTGGAACAACTTACAGCAGGATTGCCATGAACACTAGGATTCACATAATAGTGTTTGTTTGTGTGTATGTGTGTGTGTGTGTGTGTGTGTGTTTATTTATTTTTGGCCCCTGTCAGGATTCAGTCCTTTATTATTGGATCTGCTGATAACGAGTCTGATCCAACAGTTATATTTACCTAAATGTTGATTAAATATGTATCTGACACATTAATTAACAGCTGCAGCCTTCTAAATGTACCCCATCTTATTTTTCATGAGCTTATTGATTCAAATACTGAAAGCCCTGATTCAAAACTATTAAGCTGAAAAGCTTAAATTATTGATATGATATGAATGAAAGTTTAACTGGATGAATGAGTGATGCAATCCACTAGAGAGGAGACATATCACTCTGTTGTCTGTTATTGGGACCACAGAAACACTCGTGGTTGTACAGTGGTGTTATAGAGTGATCCTTCTTTTACCTCATAAATAATCTTTGGCAGAGTACAGAAACCTGCTTGCATAGAGCCCACAAACCAACAACAGCCAAGTTTAATTTTGACCCGCTATCAAGTTACTTGTGGAATCTGTTAATTAGCAACAGCTGATATGACCTGCTGTGCCGCTGTTTGTCATTTTAACAAAAAACAAAGTTTGTTGTTTGTCCTTGCTGGTTTGTGCCGGCGAAAAATTAAAAGCTGCTTCCGTTCTTTAGAGAGAGAGCAGATCATAGCTTAGAGAATCTATGTGTTGTGTGAGTTATGTGAGTCAATCTCTGGTGCCACCAAATAATTTTTCACATTCACTGTAATTTTCTCTTGCATAAGCAGTGAAATGCTGCACTGTACTGTAGGGTATCATTAAGGAGAGCCGTGCTAGCAGGCTGGCATGACAAAACAGACTAGAGTTCAGCATCAGATTTTAGTCCGCTTCATTTTATGCCAGTGGTTCTCAAACTTTGTCTGGCATGCCCTGCTTCAGAAGTTGAAATATGTTCGCAGCCCACACCCCACAGTTTTTTTAATCAATCATTAACAGTGATAGGAGAAGCAATGATCCAAGAATTTTAGTGAAAAAAGGTTAGCATGATAGCATCAGCAAACTCTTGCTTGTTTATTTTTCTTGCATAAATAATATATATTTCTGAGTGCTTGTCCCTAATGCTTTAATGTCTTTAAGGGACTGATGTCTCCGTGAAATGTCTCCTGGCTCTCATTCTGTGCTGCTTTTCGCAATATTTTGTTATTTTTTCATGACCCCAGAAATTATCTCATGATCCCCTTGAGGGCCCCGGCCCTCAGGTTGAGAATCACTGCATTAAAATATGCCTGGATTGGCCCTGATCTAGATCCTTAGGATCATCCCTAGTAATTTTGCTTGTGCGCTTCTGCTCACATGTGAGTGAACAATACATGTGCAGAAAATCTGTTTGTACATAGTCTGTACTGCAAACACCTGTCTTGGCTAGTGTGTGTGTGTGTGTGTGTTAAAAAATAGCTTTTGTGTGTACAAGATGGAGAAACAACGAGAGTTGAGGCAGGCTAGATGTGGATGTGGTCCATTAGCTCTGGTTCAAGGTGCTGTTACAGTGTAAGCTAAGATTAGTCAGACAGGGGTCACTGCTTCCTCTTTATACCTTTCTTTCATCTGCCTCCCTCTGCCTTCTTCTATATTTTTCTTTCACTGTGGCATTCCTTGTCTTTTTCTCCCTCTCCTGATCCCATTTGTCTCTGTCTTTGTGTTCGTCACACTGTTTTATTCACTGAGGCTGCCTCTTACTCTTTCACTCTTTATTTTTCTTTCACTCTATTTAATGCCACCATGTTTCTGTCTCTTGTCACATTGTTCCCTCATTCATATCTTGGTCATCTGGCTTTCCTTAACCATTTTGTCTCTGCTTATCTTGCAGTCTGTTCTCTTTATGTTTCACCTCTCCCTCAAGCTGTTTAGATTATCAGGTCTAGACAACATTGACACAACAATTAAATTTGCTTGACAAAAGCAGTGAGCATTGAATTGCTGACCATAGCACTAGTGCTGGGCCTATAGATGATGTCAGACTTTCCACATGGAGCTGTCTAATGCCACTTTCTTGTTTTGCAGCATTAAGATAAAATAAGGCAAGGCGAGGCAAGGCAAATTGATTTGTGTAGCTCATTTCATACACAAAGGCAATTCAAAGTGCTTTACATACAGTAATGCACTAAAACATAAAAAGAGAGAAAAACAGCATAAAAAACATTAAAGGCAAATTAAAAGAGGATAACTGACAAACCAGAAAATAGGTCCAACATTTGTGTTCAGAATGGCTTCAGTCCTGCTTTGAATGCCTTTACAGACATCTTGAACTTTTGTGGACTATTTTACTAAAGAATGAGTGAAATATATCTGCAAGAAATCAATAGATGTAACATATCATCTAACTAAAGACACTGTTAAGCAGCAGTTATGTTGTGATGGGTGTCTTCCTGTAGAAACCAAAAATATGTAAAGCCATTGACCCATCATAGAGATACTTTCAAAGACTCAGCTGTCCGTGATTCCTCTTGTTAGTGCCTTTTGCCTTTTATCAACCAGCTAGTTCTGTTTAAAGTGCCTAAATTAGATTGTTATATTGCTGGATTAGTCTGTGATTTTCATTCCTGCCAACTCTATCTCTGCGAGATCCAGTGAAATGTGTGGCAGATGCATAGCAGGGTTGGGGTAATGTGCAGTGCTGTCATCCATCAGTTAGAATGGATGAGTGATTTTGAAAAAAATATCTAATTGTGCTTTTTTAGAGTGATATTACAATTGCAATATGATATGAAAGGGAATGATGATTTTACATCATTATTCTCATTTTCATTGAAAAACGTTAAAATGATTATGGTGTGAATTTTGCAGGCGTCTGTACCAATGTTTTCTTGAGTCTGTAGAATATGATGTATAGGCCAGGACATCTTTGCTGCACAACTATATTTCATTTAAATTTATTACAAATATTGCAATTTTGAAAATTGCAGTTGGCCATATTGTGATTTCAACAAAACTTTGATACATGAGCAGTCCTACTGTTACATCTCCATGTGTGTTATTATTTGCCCAGTTAGGTGAACTCAAATGCTTGATTACATTGGTGGCAGCAGTGTTTCTTTTCTCTGGGCTGTTGTTGTTGTGTTTCTTAAAAATCGTTGTTACTTACACTAATGTTTTCATAGCTTAGCTTCCTCAGTATACCTAGCCAACTAACTTTGTTTCAAGGTTCAGAGGCTCAACACAGCCAAGTTACAGGCATGTGGTGCAGAGACAAAGACCTTTTAAAACCAAGCACAGGAATGTATGTCTGACACTCACCCAGCAGGGTTGTGAGAGCTGATCCGCCTGTTCCTTTCACTGGTGATGGGAACCAGAGTTTTTTTGGCTGAGTGACAAGAGGTTGCTACTAGAGCGTCAGTGGGAATCGGCAGTGACTACAGTAGTGAGCTGGTGAACAAGACCATGTTTCACCGTGGATGTCATCATATGCCAGTTTGGTAGACTTTGTATAACCCTTCTGCAAAGACTTTTTTAAGGTAGAAACTATGGGCAATGAGCTGATACATGAACCAAATTCTGCTTGTGAAAAGCAGAGTGAAGTTCCTAATTTACTCAAAGGGTTTAGGTTACTGGAAAATGCTTCTGTATTGGAAGATCTTTTCTGTCACCATCCCTCCTCCCACGCACAATACAATTGGTTAATATGCTCTTCAGCAATAATTCTGGTTAATCCTGCCCTTTGTTGAAAGAGGTCAAATTACTAATTAATATATGATGTGTGAGTTTGTTAACAATGAGCTCAATTTAGAGCTGCTGGAAGTGCCACAAAGACAATATTAAAGGCAGCAGCAGCACAGCTGTAGATTGAGTTAGGTCAATCCTTTAGCAGCTCAGTTGATTAATTTGGAATTTCATTAAATCCCCATTAAACTGTTGCTTAATGAGTGCACACCATTAAAATTCACTGTATGTTTCACATTTCCAAATTGTGATCCCAAATGGAAAAAAAAATTGGGAATTAATTTTAATATTATTACTCAATAAATTCTCACTCTGTCTGCTGGCATCTCTATCGGTTGTCTAGAGATGAAATGATGATGGCCAACATGGAGGGGATTACTGCATGGCTGATCACAGATCGGTTTCAGCTCTTTAATCTGTGTCTGGGATGAACAGAGATGCTGACTGAGGACATGGCAGAGCAACACACTCTCACACACACAAATAGGCAGACAGGCAGACAGGAAACATCAAATCTGATTTATAGATTTATCTACTCAGCCAGCACCCTACCATGCTGTATTTTAGCTTGGCTGATAGATAAATTATAAAAGTCTTCATATTCCCGTGTACACATCTGAGTATGAATGAGTTTGTAAGTGTGTGCATATGTGTGTGCTTACATGTGAATGTACCCTTGTATGCCGGTTTCTACATGTATTGTTTGGGGGATGCACAATTACAGATAACATCCACACACTGTAGCCTATAGTGCAGCAGAAGTCATCTTTGCTTTTTACTAAGGAGGCAGAAAAGTGTGCTATCGATTGACTGTGAGAGCAGAGGAGAGGCGAATGCTCTTTGGCATTCTTTGAAGGAAACAGTGCAAAGTGCTGCCCTAAAAGCTCAGTGTGGGGTCTGATTCTTTGGCTGGATGTGAGGCTGGTGTAGTCTGTGCATCCAGGTGTATAGTCAAGTCCTTATAGTGGTCAGTGGCATAAGCAGTCAGCTTTGCTGGCAGTAAGGCAAAAATTCTTTATTTTGTACTTCTGTTTCATTGATTTATTTTCAGATGACTTTCCTCATATTATATATTGTCATGTATTCACATGACAATAATATAGATTTTCATGAATTTATTAATGCACCAAAGTGTAAAACTTGTTTTTTTGGTTTAATTATAGAGGGTATGCATGTGATGTCACTGTATACAGAAGTCACTGCAGTCAAACCCACTGAGTGGCAAAAGGACGACTGAGTGGCAGTATTAGAATTCAGCTTGACTGCTGTGAAGAAACGAAAAACACATCTGAAATGTGGAAGAGTTGGTGTGCGATTGACTGTACAAATAGATTCCACTGGAAATTGTAGCTCTTTCTTCTTCAGCCAAAAGCTAAAGAAAAGAGAAGCAAATGGATTGGTGTAATTCATAGAAAAAACTGGAATCAAAAAACATGGATTTGCAGTAATCATTTTGTGTCAGGTATGTTAGACTTTGTGGTAAAACCATACTCTAATTTACATATTGCATCGACTGTTACATCAAGTAAATATTTAGCATTTTAAATCTTAATTCTGTGAAACTGAGCGTTTGTGTTCTACAATGTGCAACACATTGCGCACTGTCACTGCGGACATCAGTGCAAATACCAACATTGCTGTATGCTAACATGTCTCTCCAATGACGTAATAAAATAAAAATATCTGTACAAACATGTACACATACAGCCAGAATATCCTTTGGTGTCCACGGCACTTTAGTTTTTTAATCCAGCCTTGATGTAACATTACGACAAAGTGTCCAGGCTTTTGTAAACATCCTTTGCTTTGTGTATTTCCCCTGCATCGAAATCAGGTACAGGATAATGCAAAGATTCCTGGCCACATGTCAGTGTCTATTAACCACTGTGTCTTTGGTAAGTTGTAAGGTTTGTTTTGGTGGAAAAGTGATGTCAATGATACCCTCTGTTGTTTTCTATGCTTTTATTATGTGACATCCACCACACTTCATGGTGAAAGAGAGATTATGACTGAGTTTGTCAATCAAGTTTGTTGTGGGTCAGTAGCCTAATTGTAGAATTGATTTCAGTCTTGTTCAAATGTAAAAAGTTTGTTGGTTTTGTATGTGAATGGATCATTGAATGTGTAATAGGTGAGCAACTGACCAGTCAAACTAATCATTTTGTGTTTCACACCAAACAAATACAACAATAAGCTAACCATGGTTTCTGAATAGAAAAACACTGAGTCTGTACCTCTAAGTCAATAATGACAGACAGTATTGCTTATCAAAATGCATGAAAATGTGAGAATAGACTGAATCTAAAATTTGTTGGAACAGAAAAGAAACTCAAATTGCCAGCCATAAATGCTATACACATTGAAAACTTCAGAATCAGTCCTCTCACAACTCTTAAGAAGAGACTGACAAGATTCCCCAATTTGAAAGTGAGTGACATGGGCCTTAAAACTTGATTACTTAAAAAGTGCACTGTACGTATTGTCATGCTGCAAGATACTTAAGATAAAAGCATCCATTAAAAGGCTTACACTTACATCAGACCAAATGCACAAAGTACTTAGAAAAGTTTTGATTTAGTCAGACATTTGAAGAAAAAAAATCAAAGTCTGCACTCACTTGACAGTTTAACTAAACCAAAAGAGTTAAATGGAGGGAAAAAATCACTGTGTCCTCCTACCCTTCTTGCTCCTCTTCTTTTATTCTTGGTCTTCTGGATTTTTCAAAAAAAAAAAAAGACAGGCAATCACACTTTCAGCACACCTGTACTTTATATGTATAGTCACACAAACACACAGAGACACAGATATTCAGCAGGCTACTTTCATCTCAGAGATGAAGGGGGGGCATGGAAGAGGGGAACAGAGGACAAGGGCACTGGAAGTGTTGTGTTTAGTCAGCAGAGTGTGTCAGCCAGCTAATGGACAGACAGGCCACAGACTCTCCCTGAATGGGATCCAAAACCATTAGCAACTTGCACACTTCAAAGGGTGGTAATGGGTGATCCTGTGAAACCACCCTAATGTACAGTGTGTGTGCGTGTGTGTCTTAGTTACCTCTGTGCATGCTTGTTGCAGGCGTGTTTGTGCATGTGAGGTTCATTGGGTTAATTCCTTGACTCCCCCGTGAAGACAGGTTGATGTAGACATAAATTACTGGCAATGGGATGACAGTGCATTTTTCACCTGAAAACAGCAATGAAATCATGTCAGTTAGCCTAATATGCCCTAAGCACATGGTGTTGCCCTGTACTACCATATGACTTTATAGGGTCTAAGAAATCCATGTAAATGGGCATGGAGGTGTAAACAGTATAGAAGTACACCGGTATAAATTTGCTCTACAGTATGAATTTGAGCTATACCGTGCTGACCCGGAGACTAAAAATTGTCTCAGATTCAGGATTTGTCATCATCAGCTGGCACAGCTAATCATCTGGAAAACGTGGGAGCCCATGCTGCTTTGTTTTGAAAAGAAGTGCTGCACAGTTGAGCAAGCGCGCAGTGCTTGTGTAAAACATAGTGGTGGTGGACAAGGCTGTGGACAGAGCGGATTAAAATATTTCTTTCTCTTTCTTTCATCTTCAAGTGGGTTCATTGTCTGCACGGCAGTCTCTCTGCTCACTTCACTGTGTGTGTGTGTGTGTGTGTGTGTGTGTGTGTGTGTGGTATGAGGAGGAGTTGCAACATGGCAATAAATTACACCAGAACTTAAAAAGCACCAATAATGGTGGAGAATTGCCAGATTTTTATGTGGCAAACTAAGCTAAGTAATATACAGACAGCTTTGGTTTTGGCTTGTTAGTAACAATTTGCTACTGTGCATACAACGAAGGGGAGGAGTTGGTAAAAAGAGTGGTGCATCTTTATTTGGACATGCTTCTGGTTTGAAAAGTCAAATAACAGGCAGAAATTGATAATCTACAAATCATATCAGATGACAGTGGTTACAAGGGATGGTAGTAAGTTTTTTTTTCTGTTATTCAAGTTTTGTATAAATGCTCTTAAAATACCTGTGGTCTATGTGAAATATGTCCAAGTAATACAGAATGCAGTAATTGCTGCAATGCAGTTGCCATACCTATGCTTTATCCCTTCAGAGGCATTATATTGTAATTTTAATAAAAACGAATAGCATATACTGTGATATATACTGTTACTGTCCAGTGCTCCAGATTATTCCGCAATATAAATTTTTGTCCATACCACCAAGCTCTAAGGGTTGTGATCTTAATGACTGAGAATTAACCTTAATATTAGCCTATATGGATCTGTTCAGTTTACTGAGTTGTATCAGGTGTCATCATCTGTTAATCCAGTCTTTTGGTTTATGATTGAATGCCTGCAAAACTGACAGTTTTTTAGCCACATTTTTCTCATGCGCTTCTGACAGAATGGATACACTCCTATTTTAATCAATCCAGTTGTTGTCACAAGGTGTATAGGCAACATGATCCAAGGTGTATTTCCACAGTTCTGTTTTCTTTTGTTTATTTTGTACGTTACTACAATTTTTGTGTATTGAGCACTGAGTGCTTGAGATGACCTACCGACATGATGTAAGTCTTTATGGTAAAAAAACAAAAAACAAAAAACAGTTATGTTCTGATGACCTTTCACTTACTCTGCAATGTAAGCATTTTATGTAAAGTGAAGAACATTTTTCTAATTTTGGCCTTTTGGATGGACAGTATATTTATATGCATTGTCAGCAGGGTGCTGTCTCTTTTTTCATTCTATTTTTATGCTAATCTTTAGGGCCGTGCACCCAAAAAAAGCAGGTGAATAAGCTAAAACTGTGTTTAACAATACTGCCTCAGTGTGTAACTTGGTCTATGCTGACTTTTTGTAGGGATTTCTCAAATGTCATGTACAGTAACAGAAGGTCACTGAGCCCTGTAAACTCCTTAGCTGGTATTGTACGCTGGTTTGCTACCATAGAAAATCTTTGCTGGTGCATGGAAGATATCTGGAAAGGAGTAAAACCTCCACTAGGCTGACTGTGCTGAGCAGCTGTCAAATGTATGTGTGTTACACTCCATACCCCCTGCAACTGCTTCTCCAGATTGTTAGTGCAAATGTGTGCAGTCACCATGCATGGTAGGAGCATTACTCCAAAATATAGCACTGTTTTAGGACATTTTTGTTACACGTCCAAGTGACCGTTTAATAACACTGCTCGTTTTACACAATGGCAACCATTTACTAATGCAACCAAGATTTTTGTCAAAATATAGACCAACATTGGTTCTTTGGCAGAAATCACACAGACACATGAGCCATATGAATGCATGCCTGTTCAAACTGCTGATTGTTAATAAATGTCACACAAAGCAGTGTAACCAGTCAACAGTGTAACAAGTTATATTACCTTCACAGAGATAATGTGATTTAATTACACATTGAAAAGGTTAAATGTAATATTTTTGTCTGGCTTTGATATTCTTTCACAACTAGTTTGGACTGTCTCACAAATCAGCATGCTAGCTAAATCTACATTTTTTGTACAGTTTTATTTTTGTAATGGAGCTTATGTAATGTCAGTTAGAACTTGAAGGCAAATATATTCCAGAATGAGCTTCACTATATTTAATAAGTCAATTTGCAGAGTTTGAAATTATTGGCTTATAAATGACTGCCGCAGGTAAAAAAAAAAAAAAAAAATGTTTCTGCCAAATACAAACCTTTTCAGGAAAAACCTCTAAAAACAAGAATCATTATTTGGCCAGTTTTAGAGAATTCTGTGCTCCTGTAGAGGGACCATCTAACAGTGACCATTCATCATGAACTTTTTTCCATTTTGGTATGGATACTGTTTACTCAAGAAAAGGAATCGAGTACTTATTCAACCACGGATGCCAGTGTCAGTTTAATAGACAAGTTGCTGCTTTGTCTGGGGCCACAGTGGGATTTGCTCCACTTGATTCAGCACCAAAACATGATTTAAACATAAATTATGCTGCTTAAGAACAGATCACAAGAGCTACATAATGCAACACAAATGCTTGTGATTGTGCTGTACTTAACAAAGTCTTATTTGTAGAATACCCATGAGGGGACATCTGAATGTGTGCTGTACAGTAGTGATAAATTAAATACAATGCAGTGGAGAACAGTGTGCCAGCACCACAGTATATGCAGTGTATGGAGGAAGTATTGGTGGTGAATGTTTATGGGAGTGCACAGTACTTGTTCTCTTTCTGTCTTTGTACATTGAAAACAACAAGAAGCCGATTAACTGAGTCCAAGATCTCATTATTTAACTCAGTTAACAGTTACTTTCATTATCGTTGGATTTGCTGAATAACTTATATGTGGCTTTTACAGTAGATGTAAATTAATCAGTCAAGTTAATTTTGTCATTACAGTGGAACTTGATGAAAGGTCATGGGGTCAGAAAAAAAAAAGTTTCTTCCTTCTGGCCGCACTAACGGGCACGTTAATTAAACACTGTATTTCAGGACAGGCCCTTTGTCTGTTGTTTTGCACATTTGTTCTTTTGTTAGTTGAGGACCTAGTTGGCTGGTGAAATAGAGAGAACACACTCTTCCTAAAAGCATTAATAGCTACACCAAATTTCTTGCCAGCATTCTGCCTTAGCTCTTGAGTTAATTTTGGTTACAGACAAATCAATTGAAATTGAAATTTTGTTGTTATTAGCACCTTGAGTTATAGCCAAAAATGTGTTTGGTGAGGTCACAGTGATCTTTTATTCCAAAATCTAATCAATTCATCCTTGAGTCCAAGTGGATGTTTGTACCAAATTTGAAGAACTTCCCTCCAAGCTAACAGTTAATTTTTTGATTAATCATTTAATTTATCATTTAATCTAATTATTATTTTTCCATGAATCGATTAAAAGAACAATTAATTTACCTAAGATAAGCATCAAAAACTTGTCTCAATAATACTTTAAAACAGATACATTAAGCACATTAGAATAATGGTAAGAGGCATATTTTAAAGTCTAATTTCCACCTTATTTAACAGACTTCAGAAGTACCTGTGATGCATATTAATTTAATTGCTAATTACTGTTGACCCTTTCACTAAACTGGACAATCAGTATGTTTACTGAGGTAATTGACGTAAAACTTAAAATGGTTATAACATGGATTTAATTTCATCACTGGAGTTATATGCAGGTAAGATAATCACTGGCGATGTAGTTTAACATCAGTGTGGGTCAATAAAAAAGTCTGAAACAAATTACAGACTGCCTGTAACTTTAGTTTTAGTCATTTCTCACTCATACGTGACCAGTAAATTAAAGTATGAAACGGCTGAAAAACAAAGAGATGATGCATGGTGTAAAGTCAGCAGCTGTGCAGACATCACTTTTAACAGGGAGGTGATTAAAAAAAAACATCCAGAAAATCTACCCTGAGTGACTTCTACTAACAGAAACACATTCCATGCATTAATAATCCTAATATATCGTGCTTGGGTTCTGACAGAAAGTAAACAGGGTGATGCTGCTGTCATGGCTGCTGCGGCTGCTGCAGAACACAGTTCTGGGCGCTTCACTTCCAGTACTCCAGCAGATCAGTTGTACTGCTGTGATGTGCCATGTCCAATTTTCTGATCTTATAGAGAGCCATACTGTTGCATCTGTCTAAAATACTCACACATTTTAGATAATCACAATGAGGCCTGCTCTCTGCAGCTTGTTGCCTTGGTGAATCCATGCTCTGACCAGGCGCAGCACTTCATAGTGAGGCATTGATGGACGTTATGCAAATCTCCCCACCCCTGATCGCCTGCACAAAAAGGGGACCGACGTGAGGTCACAATGACCGTGACCTTTGACCTCTGACCACCAAATCTAACTAGTTCATCCTTGAGTCCAAGTTGACATTTGTGTCATGTTTGAAAAATTCCCTCAGGGCGTTCTTGGGATATCACGTTCATTAGAAGCGGATGACTCAAAAACATAATGCCTCGTCATGGCTGTCACCAGTGTGAGACATAAAAAAGGTTTTTTAACAACTGTGAATCACCAAAGTCCTTCTGCATACAGTCATGAATGTGCACAAAGAATTTTTCCTGGAGCTTGTCCGTAGTTAATCCTGTTTACTACTGGTCTGTTGGTCATGCACACACACACACACACACACACACACACACACTTACAGCTGGCAGAGATAACAATCACATCATGGCCTCAGTACATAAGTAATAAAAAGTTTTTGTGCTGATCTAACTATCATGAAATGCCTTCCTTGACTTTATTTTCAATGTTGCCTGTTTTAGTTTCCTCCACACTGGTGTCCTTGGAGGCCTTAATTGATAGATACATTCTACTTGACACCACATAACCATTTCTTTCTTATTTTTTTGTTTTGTTATAGTGTGAATACAGCCTGTCTGAATCAACATTAGCATAAAAAAGAATCAAGATGTGCAGCAGTACTTACGGTCACTGTTGTTCTCAAGAGTGTAACTTTCTCTGTAATAGAACAACAATGCAATTTGTTTTAGGGCTCCATATTAACAAGGCTTGAAAGTAAATATCTCTTTCTTGCATAGTGGTAAATTCCTGGATTCAGTTGTCTGAGTTGTACTGATAAATGCATACATATTGTACATTATCTACAGTATGATATACATTTAATATTGTGTAGTAAATGAAACACATTCAGACAACAATGTTTTGGTAATTGTTTTGCTGAAACATGATACCTGTTTATATTCTATATACCAAAGTGCAAATGCTGAGTAATTTCTTTGACCTCAGAATTCACCCGAGGATACATTTTCAGTGTTCACTATGGGCATGACAGAGGCATTTATCTGAAAACAAGATACAATTACTTTTTGGAAGTTGTTTCTATCCAACAGTAACATATACCACCGCAGTTTAGCAAGTGAGAGGAAATTTATTTATGTCAAGGCAGGTTTGCACTGTGATAGCCCTTACTCTGTTCCCTCTGGTGGGGTGACTGTAAGCTATGCTCTAATAAGGGTCTTAGCTGGCTACAATTTGCCTTGCATCAGGGAATGGAAAAGTTGTAGTAATTTTGTTACACTTAAGCCGGAATCAGTGACAGGCTTGTCAAGCTCCGTCAAGCATTTATAATCTATATCTGTAGAGAATCAGCCCATATTACTATTGAAAACCCTGGAAATATATGGCTGGACTGCAATGTGCAAAACTGTGCAGATTTAGTAGAATCTAGAGCTAACAATCAGTCTTGTTATACAGACAAATCCTACTATATGCACAATGCGAATATTGTAGGTCTCTGATTTTAGCAGTCCAATCCTGATCTGTTTTTATTACATAGAAACTACCCTTTGTGTTTCCAGGAAATGGCTGTGGCCTTTAGTCTAAAGGGACAGAACACCCCAAAATCAAAAATACAAATTTGTACCCCAAGTGCCATTTGTCCATCGAGATAAGTTTTGGTGAGGGTTGGTTGAGTTGTCTAGATATCAGCCATAGAGATGTCTTCTCTTGTATACAATGACACAAAGCTTGAGGTACTAAAAGTGCCAAAAATATATTTGAAAAACTCAAGATAATCCATAGACTTTGTTGGGAGCAGTTTCATGTGGAACTGCTGTCTCAGAATCTACCGAAACTGCTGTCTTTGTACTAGAAAGAAAATAGTTCCTACATAAAACTGCTTACAACAACAAGGTCTGTGGATTAACTCGAGTAACCGGATCATGATTTCTGGAAATACTTACTGTTGAGTTCTTAGCACCACAATCCAAATACCATCTAGTTTCATCCGAGAGAAAACATCTCTTCAGCTGATATCTCCAAAACTCAGCAGCTCACACCAAAACTATATCTAATAACTATCTAGATGGATAAATAGCACTACAGGTAAGAAGACAAATGTCTATTTTTGATTGCAGGGTGAACTGTCCCTTTAAAGCAATATAGTGTATAACCAGAAAAGTAAGAAGCAGGTGGTCTTTCCCTTAAATGGCCCTTCTCTCTAAAGTTACCACAACTCTCCCTCATTATTATCTTGTTATCCCAGTGCTGCAATGTAAAGTACCACCAAACAGCCTGCTTAAAGGCAAATATGAGATTAAAAAACAATGACTCATGCCAACTAGGTTGCAAGACACACACATACATTGTCTTTGTACAACCTGCTTGAATGACTACCCACCATTTCAAGTGCAGCATAACAGCAGTAGGTCTCCCTCTCGACAAAAGAGCGCCCCTCTTGACAACCCTGAAAAGAATGGCCTGCTAGACAAATCCACTAAAATCCAAGTACCTCTACAGCGTCAAAAATGAAATTCTTTCACCTCTTTTTTTAAGATCAAGGTAAAAATAAAATCTTTCACAAAAAAATACCCTCAGGACTCTACTATGTAGTTTTCTTTAAAAGAAGCATGGGCAGTCCACACTCCTTGGTATTATTCCTTTATTGGGAAAGTAGTGCAGATGAGCGGAGGAGACGCAGGAGAGGAGAATCAATCCTCGGCCAGTGGGTACACACAGTTCCAACAGTATGAGGCTTGTAACAACTACACCTTCTAATTTCTTTTTCTACTGTTCAAAGTTATGTTTTGTCTGGAGCCAAGCATGCCCAGGGCCTTCTCCCCCACCCCTGTGAGAGCTGTGAACGAAATTTTATATGGCTGTAAATATTGATGCCTCGAGAATGGCACGGATAGCACAACAGCTACAACCCACTGTAGTGAAGGAGGCGGATAACGTGAAGGAATGATCAAGGGTGTTTGAAGTCTTGCAGAGCTTTCACTGTGTGATGAAAATTTCTGTGTTACATGCAGAAAGCAACGTGTGTGTGTGTGTGGGGGTGGGGGGGTGTGAGAGGGCATCTTTGTGTGATGTGTTTTTGTGGTGCACACACTTGAAGCAAGGCTCAAGTTCTTCCAGACTCCCTTTAATAACAAACGGGTGGCTGCAGGTAGCACCTTTCCACTGAGGTTGTAATTGTTAAATAATGCACCAAGTTGGCTAATTATGAATAATATATCACTCCACCCCGTTGATTCCCTTACTTTCCTTCACCTTACAATGATTAAAATGCCCTCCGCCCATCACCTCTCCTTTTCCCTCTCATTTTACATCTTTCATCATCTCTTTTTTCTGACAATCCCTCCTCCTCTTTTGCTCTGTGTCCTGGTTTCATTCTCTTTGGCACTGATTCATAACAGCTCTTCTCCAGCAAAATCACAAGCAGTGTACCCATAATATGCACCTGAGACAGTGTGGAAAGCTTTATGATACAAGATTTTGATTGCATCATTACCATTATTAATGCAATCATCATTTTCACCCGGCCTTGTTACTGAATTAAAAACCTTCACATTCTTCAGACTGCTTTGACTGTTTTCGTCTTTAAATCCTCTTCAAACTTTTCTTTTGTGAACGCAGCCCACTCACTGCCGCTCAATGCAGCCTCTCTCCTCTCTACCCTTACCACATGCAACTCTAGTCTCTTTTCTCTAATTTCTCCTTGATTCCTCTGCTCTGTTCTTCTTCTTTCAACCCCCTCCTTTTTTCTTTGTCACCTGCCACAGTGAGAAGAACAAAACACAAATAAAAAACGTCCGTCTCTGATCTCACATTCACATGCGCGCACACAGAGCCCCCCCACACACACACACACACACAACAGACCAGACATACAAAAACACACATGAACATGTGTAGACAGAGTAGCTGCATGTTGATCTAGAACACGTGGCAACATGCAACCACAAGAAAGGAGACCTCACATTGTCTATTTTTGCACTTCCAAGCCCCATTTCGCATTATTTATTGTGCAAGTTTTTAATGCTTAATATTTCACAACAAATATGACATTGTGTAGATAAAGAGCTGACAACAATGTGGATTAGTGTGGAAAAGAGCAAAATGAAGGGACAGATTGAGAGCAAGAGAAAGAGAGACTGACACAAGCAGTAGAGAGGGAACAGATCCTTGCAAAAATGGTGAGTCCGATAGAACCCTAGACAGAGAAAAGGAGAAACTATTTTAGTGTGGCTACCTGGATCCCAAAAGGTATAAAATATATTGGCTTTCTCTCTGTGTTTTCCCTATTGGGTCCCATTGCACTCCCTAACTTCACTTCAAGGGCAATAAATGGTTGAAAATATAGTTCATTACACTAACGTTGTTTTGTTTTGTTTTTTTCACTGAGAAATATTTGCATTTTTAAAGTAGCACAGACAGAGTTTTAGACAGATTTAATGTCCCCATGCTCCCAAAAGTTGTTTCCAACTGCAAAAAGATGCTGACCACCATAAACAATGTCCACAGCTTAGACAATCTCACAGTAATAGGTAGTGAAGAGGAAAATGTGGAGAAAACACACATGAAGTGTTTATAATGCATTGAATTTTCTTGTGAAAAAGCAAAGAATGGAGTTGTTGCCGATAGTATTTGGCTCTCCAATTTCTGCCCTGATTTTTGTGTTGTTGGTGTTATTAATCAAATTTACACTCTTTTTTTTAACACTGGCAATGTGTGACAAATAAACCTTTGAATGCTTTGACAATAAAGACCAATGTTCTTCCAGTAAGAACTGCCACAAATATTTTTCATGTAAAGCAACCCCACTTCTGCATTAAAACAAATTGCACAGAATTGGATGGATGTTAATTCACCATCTATTAATGCATTGGAATTAACATATTCGAGACATGGAAAGAGTCACTTTGACAAGTTGAGAAACAGAGGAGAAGAATTCATGACAAACTAAATAGGTCAAGGAAATGGATGGAGTGGAATAGTAGAATTTAAATACATAAATTAAAGTTTAGAGAAGATGGAATCCTCTCCTTTTTCTCTTCCTTCTTTTTCTTTTCTTTATCTCTATTTAATGCCCTTCATTCTGTCTGTAACAACTGTGTAAATGTGGCAGGATGAATTAAATAAGTGATGAATATGATAACTTGTTATGAGCACACCAGCAAAGGTTAAAGTAATTTTTTGAGAAAGGACTGAAAATACTAGGCTTGTAGAACAGGGTAACTCACCTCCATACTTTGATACTTTTTACACACACACACACACACACACACACACACACACACACACACACACACACACACACACACACACACACACTTTTACCTACATCCTTATAACGTTTGGAGGAGGGAAATTACAAAAAACAAGCTTAATAAATAAATCAAAATGCCATTAAATGCACCAAAGATATTAAAAATAAATGTAGGCATTAATTAATTTATAAAACATGAAATAAACTGATTTTTCATTTTTAATTTGCTACTGTATTTATTTACCTTTCGGTCCTACATAATAAGGACCTTACGCTGAATTGAAACAGAAATCTCATCCTTCAGCTTGTTGGAAGAATTATTGGCTCAGATGACATCATTGTCTTGTCTTGAGGATAGATGGGTAAGAAAACTCACATTCAGATGTCATGAATAAAGCATCCATAGTTTTAAACAATGCAGGATGTTCTGTGTTTTGAAGCCCACAGCTATTACACTTTGCCTCTCCTTTTTTTCTCTGCAGGCTTCCTAATGAGCTACTGTTTGAAGTGCCTTTCTGTTTGTGTGTGTCTTATTGAGCTTTCAGGGATTTATGTGTTTATCTGCACACATCTTTCCGCGTCAGTGTCCATCTTCCATTTTGTGTCTGTGTTCATGCATATGTGTGTGGCAGGCGTCATGCAATTGTGCATTTATTTGCATTTAGGCACCCAGTGTTAGGGTTTTGGGTTGTATTCTCATCTTATTGCTTGTTAGAACAAATTGAGGGTGTGACGCTGTCAAGCGTGGACACAATTTTCAGCAGCGTAATCAAGAGTAGATCGATTTTATTCAAATAAAGCCAGAGGTTGCTGCAAGCCAAATACACGCCTGAAGTGCTTGGAAATAATGAAGCAGAGCACATGAGTGCAGAGGGAGAGGTTTTGGTTTTATGTGTTCTGGGGACTACTGTAGTCTGACTCCAGTCAGACTTAGACCAAAAGCCCAAGGGGACAAACTGTAGTGCCCCATGCGATGCTAACCTGTTGGTTAGTGATCCTGCATAGGTCACCACTTTTTAGGTGAATGTGATACATGTAGTCAATGCATGCTGTATTGAAGTGGAAGAACTACAGTTTTGAATGTCTGCTACTGGGTAGCCAGAGGATGTGCTAGATCAGGAATTTTGTGATTTTTTTTTTTTCCCTACCAACAAATTAATAGGCATGGCTTTGTGAGCAGGATAACTCTGCTTTCTTGGTCGGTACAGCATGCACCAGTTCAGCTGATCAATTTTGATGTCAATTTTGAGGTACTTGTTCTTCAGTGTCCATTTTCTGCTACTTTATACTTCTGCTACACTACAGTTCAGTTCAAGTTGTAGTTTTTACTCCACTACATTAATTTAATACCTTTAGGATATAGTTGCTTTGCAGATTCAGACTATGGTTGTCTAGAAAAGCCTTTTGGGAGTTTGAAGATATGGCAGCAATTATTTGATTTTTTTTCCCCCCCGAAGCTTTGGTATGATCGCAGGAGTTGATCACTGTGCTTATACCTCCTCCTCTCTGACCCGCTGGCTGCCCCAGTGTTGCTCATGTTGCCGAACAAATCCGATGCTGGTGCTGAGTCCAGCTCACACTGAAGGTACTGATTTTGCCGTTGGAATACAATGGCAAGAAACAAAGCTTTGAAGCATTTGATACAGCCCTAATTCAGATTAATTATAAAAAAAAATGTATTAGGCTAACAAATGAGTTATGCTTTTTATTGTGGTTTGAGATTTGACTTTATTAATCCAGGGTGGAAATTCTACAGCTTCCCAGCAGTAAATAAAGTAGTTAACATTTGCTCCACGTTTACTGGCTGCAACATTAAAGCGATTTATAGTGATTTATTATTGCATTAATAATTGTAATCCAATTATATAATATACATGATTATGAAATGGGTCATTCTGCATAATGACTACTTTTACGTTTGGCACTTAAAGTATATTTTGATGCTAATACTTTTGTTCTTTTGATTAAGTAAACTTTTTAATGCATGACCAGAGTTTATTTAATACTGTAGCAGTGCTGCCTTTACTTTTTGACACAGAGATCATGAGCAGCTTGTTTTACATCTCATCTCATATGTGTCTATGCAAGCTTACTTCATAGAGCTTAACTTAGTTATACTGTACTGTATCTGGCTTGTTCTAGCTTGTTCCACTGCAGATGTTTTCCAGATGTTGATATCAACAAATCATCGCTATAAATTATTAGGGGGCATTAAGTGATAAGAAATAATTGCATAAATCCCAGAGGGAATAGTTGATGTATTTTGTTTTATGGAGCAACATGTAATATATGTACACCACTAGAACTGGCTCGTTTTTCATTCTTGAAAATCCTAATTATTTATTTCCTGGGGGATTTTTTGGACTACACTCATGTTTTGATAACAGGCTGTATCTGCTAATTATGTTTTGTCTGATTGCTCTCTTTCTGAGCTACATTTGGCAGATTTGTTCATTTCTACCTGCAGCATTCTCACCATACTTAAAAACTGTTAAGTACTGTGGGGAGATCATTCCGATTGCAGTCTATATTACTTCCTTTATTCCACTTTGAAAGACATGCTTCTGCAGTTTTAGCTCTAAGTGCTTCACGGTATGTGTTGCTGCTGTAAGACTGAATGCAGTATTTAATTGGATGGATGGGCAGTGGCAGAGGAAACACATGATGCCTCCAGCTGGCTCATCAATAGTTTGTAGAGTCCCAGAACCACTCTCAGAGCTAAACAAGCTGGACCAACCTGAACCTCCCTAATTCGCAACAGCACCCAGTAATTTCCAAGCTTACTTCTGGTGTCCAAGTTAGAGAACTGCACTTCAAACAGCACTATGATGACGATGAAAAGGGGAAGAGTGTTCAGAAACTTCGTAAATTTGACCACTGACAGCTGACTTCTTACTCTTTTTAACTGGCTGCTAGGGGCCGCAAGTGATCAACAATGATTTCAGTTTGAAATCTTGTTAGAGACAATGTATGTGTGGGTCATGTTAATGTTGATGGAACTTTGCAAATCTCTGGTGGTTGCATCTTGCAGTTGTGGTAGCGTTGCAGTAGGGGTGCAACAATACATTGATGTGGATATATCGATTCAGTGTTCAATGCAAAGTGAAAATATCGATCTATATTGTCATCTTTAAGATACACTTTTATTTTGAAATTCCCTTGGCATGTTTGGACAATTTTATCACTGAACTCTTCCAGACATTTGTGATACGATCATAATTTAGATGTTTTTTGTGAGTTGACATAAATCATGTAACTGAATGTGTTAAATGGACATATGATACTGTGTGACATTGATTGCAGGCCCCTGAATTGAGTTGAATCGAAATCGTATCATGGCAGTCTTTACCATATCAGTAAATACTGCATCATTGTCCAAAGAGTTGATAAAACTTGTGATTTACACCCCTACTATGCAGTAGGTGCTTCACCATCAGTTTCCTGGCAGGGATCTAACTAACACAAGTGTCGTTCTAGTTTTCTCCGTAGAACTAAATTGTAGTAACTGCTAACATGCGTACAGTATGTGTTTTTATTGTTCTTCACTCTTGCTTCACAGTTGGGTAGAAAAAGCTATTCACATATTCTCACTACAAACAGCTGGCATTAATGATTTCAAAGGCAAAGTCTGTGGTGTGAAGCTTTCACTGAGGACTTTTGAAAAGCATCTGCATTATTCAAATTCTGAAATAGTGGAACATGTGTGCAGCTCTTTGTAGCCCATCTCTTTTTTCCTTCATCTTCTCTTTTCCATAATCCATTTTTGATGGGATCTTGTTTCCTTGATTTCTGGTATCTCATCATGTCTGTGTGCATAACTTTAATCAAATTTCCGTATTTCTGCAGTCACTGTTGTCAGAGTTGTAAGCCCAAAATCTCCTCACAACTTCAAAGGGTGTCTATGTCTGTGAACCCATAAAGGCCTGTCTAAACCCAGGCTTTATCACTTTCTCTTCATGTCTGTCTTACCCCTCTTCCCTTGTTGCTTTAACGCTGGTCTTCTCACTTTCTTCCCTCTGTCAGTTTGGTTTTTCAACATGACCACCCCACCTGTCTGCCAACCAGTTATTTTCATTGCGTTTCTGTGTTTTGTCCCTTAGTCTTAATATCAGTTCATACATTTATCCATTTCCCAAATCCTCAATTCTCTTTTCTCTCAGACCTCGCTCTGTTCAAACCTATTTGAACCGTTGCCATGGCGCTCAGACTGTCAGGCCAGAGTTGATGGGCAGAAAGATACTTACGTGTGTGTGTGTCTGTGTGAGTGTGTTGCTAAGATGATTTGGTGAGAGCAGAGCAGGGTGAGTGCTGATTGAAGCTCGGAATAACATTAAGGCAAACCTTTCTTTTCTCTGTCTCCGTCTTCTCCGCTCCCCTTTGCATTCTGTCACTCATTGGCTGCCTCATCTGTCTCATCACTTAGACCCTGTCTCTGTATCTTTCTCTCTATTTGTCTGACTCTCTTACTTTGTCTCTATTTTGAGCTCTCCTTGTCTATGTTTTCGCTGTATTTTCCCCTTTTCAATCTTTTAAAAATATACGTCTCTTAATATATGTTTCTTTTCTCAGTGAAACGTTTAAAAAAAAGCACACATAAGTAAGATAGATATGGAAGATTGTGTCGTGTTCACAAAGAAACATGTGCACAGATGCAGATAGACACCCGCATATTGTAAACCTCAACCATTAATCACTGTGCATGTTACAACACTAGACAAAGCCTCTGCCTCTATTCAGACATTTTGATGAGCATTTGTGTGTCTGTCTGTGTGTGTCTGTGATTGGGTGTGTCTGCTTGGTTGTAACTGTATCTATGACCGCATATTTGTCTGGTTGTGTATGTGTGTGTAAGGTGTGTGTGTGGGGGGGCCCTCTGAGTATGAGCAATTATTTTCTTTTGCTTGTGACAAATTGAAAGCAAATGCAGAGTTATTGCCAGTAGCTTTGGTGGTTTGTGCCTCCTCTGAACGCTCACCCTGTTATTAGCAGAGCCGTCTCTTGTTAGTCACTCGATTCCATTTGGAGAACTCTATAACTGAGGCTAATATTATTTATTCGTTCTTGTTTTTCATCATAGTTATTTCTCTTTAGCTTTGTGCTGGAGATATACTGACATCCATACAGACAGAGAAAAGAAGATAAGCACACTTTCAAAATGCCACATATTTTTAATTGGTTATGACCCATACCTTTGCACTCCTTTTAGCCTGACATAACCATAATTGGTGCAAAGAGATGCCATCAAGGATGTGATCTCATTGTTGCCTGTGCTAATACAATAAACATTCATGTAGAGACCAAATTCAGAAGTTAAACATTGAAAATATGCATTCATGCAAATAAGTACGGGAAGAAAAACACAGTTCATCAATGACCTACTCTATCTTTCTGAGTACCATGAGTGGAGAGAAATCATGAGTTAAAATGATGGCACATATCTTTACAGAATTAGGCCATCAACACCTCAGAAAGGCTCAGCACTATATTACAGAGTCCCAGAAGCATCAACCTCAGCACCAGAGCAGTAGTTACTGAGAGGAGAAAATGCTACATGTCAGCTTTGCCTTTGCACACCTGCATGCTGTAATATTTACAGATCTTTCAATGAAAACAGCTTGTACAAGGGTTGTGTACCGAACTCAGTACTTTTAAGGGTACCGACTGAATTACGTTGGTACTTATTCATGTTAAAACTGTCGATGCCAAATTTTGATATAACTGTGAGCGCATCTGGGTGAGAGATTAATAGAGTATGAAGACAGTATAGTGAGAAAGAGAGAAAGTTACCCCTACAGTTTGTTCAACTCACAGTGAGTCAGGGCAATATTGTGCTGGAAGCAGTCGCAAGTGTGGTTAAACTATTCAAAAATGGCCAAAGACAACATTCACTGCAATGTTTGTATTTCAATGCAAAGCTGACGAGGACAACACGTCTAACTGACCACAAAATACAGTATATCTAAAAGCTAAAGAGTGCACAGTGTTTCATAGCCTTAAAGCCAAGTCTCCTTCAGCAGCTGCAGGTAACATTAGCATGTCAGCATCCAGCATCTAGCCAGTGTCACTTAACCCTCCACCTTCAAGTGATTAATTATCTCATTGGATAAGTTGTAGTTTGAGATAACTGGGCCTTTTTCGCTGTCTTGATTGACATTGGCTTATCATTTAATTATATATCTTTTGGGGGCTTTCATGCCTTTAATTTATAGGACAGCTGAAGATATTACAAGAAAGGGGAGAGAGAGGAGGGGAATGATACACTGCAAAGGGCCAACCCATAACTGCTGCACAGGACTCACAGCCTTGATACACGGGGCATACATGCAGCCACCAGCTGCATATGAAAGTCCTGGGGGGTAGAGATTTAAATAACAAAATGTTCGAGATAAGTTACAATGTTGAAATTGAGATGTTTGGACTCACTGACTTACTGAGATAAGGTCCCATTCAGTAACAGAATCCAAATTGGAACCGTTTCAGTTCAAATGTGAATGCTTGTACATAAAATTTGAAATTAAAATCATTATATTTACTGATAAAGATGCCACCCTTCTCCATGGAGTGATATGGAACACCCCTGTTACTCTTTTTACTGCAAGTATTATACTGTTTGCAGAATTGTACTCAATCAGTAAACTTGTCCTGACTTGTGACATTTTAAATTTTAACATGTGATGTTCCCTCTCATTTCTTCTGTTTTTCAAGTCTATTCTTTAATCTCTCCTCTTACCTCTTATTCTCTTTTTCTCTCCTCTCTTGTGCCCACTTACTCTCCTCTCCAGTGTTGTTTCTTGGGTTTAAAGCTGATTTCCTCGGAGGATACAGGTCTTCCACTCCCGCATGCCTCTCCATTTTGTACCCTCTCCTCATGAACTGTGTGATAGAAATTCAGCAGCAAAAGAAGGCTAAATGGATGAGCGGGTGAACATTCCTGACCTTTGAGAAAAAAAGGTGCCTGTCCCTTTTTCTGTGAAAGTATTTTCTGTACCTGCGTTTGTTTATTCCTCTGGGTGTGTATGTGTTTGTGTGTTCCTCTACATACTGTGTTACTAATGGAGAGGGTGGTGCAGAGTCCAGTTCTGAACCCCTACTGTAGTCACTCCAAGCTAAATGGACTCCTGTTGTTAACAGGTTTCTAGTGTTGTTGGAAGGGTCGTGTAACAGGGGTCAGACACAGAGCACACCACTCTTACTCTTACTTTCTCGCTCGCTCCTCCTTGCTCTCTGCTACTCTTTCTGTTTTTCCCAACTCTGCTGTCTCTTTCATTTAATTCTGCCTTTTTCTTCTTTGTCCCTCTTTTTCTGTCTGTCCTGTCTGTTCACCTTATGTTCTCCCTGACAAATGTACATATTGCAAATTCAGAATTACAGAATATATAGAGATCCTGTATGATACTGGATTTCCGAGGCTGAAAAAATTCTAATAAAGATATATTGGCCAATATTATTTATTTATATAAAATTTCATTAGATATTATGTCGTATCGCAGTGTCGTATCGTGATAGATTTTGGATATCATATTGTGATATGGCATACGTGTTGTCTTGTCCTGGTTCTAAAGGCTGCATTACAGTAAAACAATGTATTTTCTGAACTTACCATACTGTTCTAACTGTTAGGTTTTTTGTTTTTATGCACTTAGTCATTATACTTGTGATCATTTATCAGAAAATGTACTTTGGTTAATATTTTGTGAAAGTACCAATAGTCATCCCTACAATATTGTCACAAAATTGATATTGAGGCATTTGGTCAAAAATATTGTGATATTTCATTCTGTCTATATTGCGATAATACAACAAACACATTTTATCACTTTACCTGTCTCCATCCCACGGAGTACATGACACATCTTCAGTCATAACCTCCTGGATCAATAATTATCAATATCGAACAATATGAAATTTCATTATTGTGATAGGTTTTTCAGCTATATCGCCCAGGCCTAGGTTTTTGCTAATAATAGTGACTAGCAAAAAACAATTGCTTTATTTATGAACCTTGACAGTTATGAATAAATATACTTATATGAAATGTTCTTTGTGCTTGAGTATAGATTAGGGAATTGAACTCGTCGATTGAGGTCAACACATTTCATTCATAGTTGTGTCATACATACTGGCTGCATAGACACATGGACACAGATAGATACATGGATATATGCTGTTTTGATGATGCAGGATTGTGTGTCAGACTGAAGTGGTCAGCTTTAAAGCACAGTAGCTATCCTCGGCGTGACCTACTGAACGGCCGGATTAAGCCCATCATCTGCATGCGGTTTGGATTTAAGTCCCTTCGCCTACACACACACACACACACTCACGCACACACATGGTCATGTATACACACAGAGCCAGCTGTCATCCCCTCCCCCACATATCATTTATAGCCACAAAATCAAAATGGATAGACAGGGTTAAGCTGTGCTAAAAATCACCATTCATGAGTGGTCATTTGGTTTTTATTTTAGCATAATGCGTATGTGTCAAAAGGTTAATTGTGGCTAAGGTATCAGCTCACACCATGATGCTGTTGCTCACAATGCAAATTAGCCCAAATTATTTTGCAAAATCCATCATAACAAAGGGAAACCACAGTGAGAGAATATGTATTGCCCCTACAGAGCAATCTGTGTTAGACCTAGTTGTCTCTGCAGTTAAGAAAGAACACACTCACATAGATTCAATGCATTGGGAAGAAAACATAACATGCAAAGGCAGTATGATGATCAAATCAGTGGTGTACTTTGTGCATTTTTTAAAATTACATTTTAAGATATTTGATACTGTCTCTGTTTTTTCTTCTTTACCTTGGGCAAAGGAACATACTCATATTTTTCAAAAAACAATTTTGGTAAAAATAACAGCTTAAATCATTATATTATCAAAATGGAAAAGGGGCACCTGGGCCTAAAGCACTCTTGTACTGTTACCCTTGAACCAGTGTGTGACCATGTTAATGATTAAGAGAACCATGTTATAATGACTTTTCATACTCCGGGGTGTGTATTTCTCTGAAGGAAAACTGACGAAAATAACACCAGAACTTTTTTGGCATCATGATCAATTTTTCATGAGCCACAACTTGGGCTTGAATTTGGCCTCGAGCATAAAATCCGTGCACAAGAACCTTTTTTAAATGAGGCCGACTGTCGTCATTGGGAGCCGTAATTGGGGGTATGACACATGCAAAGTGCAAGTTTGTGCGAGACATCTCAATCATGAGAAAGAGCTTCAGGGAGCTCATTCTAATTCTCATGATGCAGTGTATGTCAGCATGTATAAGGATATTCTGACAGACACCATGGAAGTATCCGTTCCAACATTGTAGTCACACACAGCCAATGTGCAAATGCTTGTGTGAGTAGCTTAACATGTGTTTATATAGCATGGATGTCTGAATGTGTAACAGTCATGCAAGCAAAGCAGCAGGCGTATGACAGTGGCCTTCCTTTGAATGCTGTTCAGACACACTAGTGTGTCTGAACAGCAAAACTGTGTTTGGTGGTGCAGTGAAACTGCTCCTGATGTTCCATATCAAAGGGAAGGCTGGCACACATGCTGTTTCCTGTCACAAAGTAGTGCTGGCGTGGGAGACATGCCAACAGGAGGATGGAGGTGGAAAAAAGTAGAAGAAGAAAACACACTTTGTTTTATTTTATTTACTTGGAAAGACACCAGGTTTGCATGGCAGCAAACTGGAAACACCATATGTAGAATTATTTAACAGATGAGTCTGTGTTTATATACACTGTCTCTATGTTTAAAAATGGGTTAGTGCATAGCCATAATATAATTAGTTGTTTTTTTAAATGTTTGTGCTCTTTACCTCCAGCTCCACAAATACATGTATATGTAGGATGGAGTAGGGCTGGGTTTTGAAAAAGTGATTGTCACAATTCAAATTGATCTTCATTTGAACAATCCAATATTGATTTATGAAACCTAAGGTAAATTTTGATATATGTATTTTCCAGCGACTGTGTGAAGCTTTAACCCTGTTAAGTCTTGTGTCCATATGGCCTTTTCCCTCTGGTTGCTCTGCCAGAAAAACATTTTGTGTATGGGTTTTGTGTCAATGACAAGCATATTAGCGCGGTAGCTAAAATGAGAAAAATGTACACCCAGGTCAGAAAGTGGTGTTTACCTGTATTTATTTATTTATTTATTTTTGATGTATGAGGCTGGGATGTAGCCAGTTTCCCCCAAGCTACAGTGGGACCCCAGCCACCTGTGTCTGTGGCACCTTTCCAGGATTAGAAAGCTTTCTTTGGCCATGAAGTGCATTGAGTTGGGTTCCTCAGATTCTAAGATGCAAGTTACCAAGAGGGTACAATATTTGAATACTTTGGCAAACTAATTTGGCTGTTTTCACATGTTGTGCTACTTGACTGACTTTCTATGAGCTAAACAACACATAGATGCACTGAACTTAAGATGAAAGAAGTTCACAAACAGTGTGCATGC
The DNA here is from genome assembly GCA_034769285.1 of Lutjanus argentimaculatus. Lineage (NCBI taxonomy): Eukaryota > Metazoa > Chordata > Actinopteri > Lutjaniformes > Lutjanidae > Lutjanus > Lutjanus argentimaculatus. Next base: position 20,990,720 of record JAWZSL010000009.1, on the reverse strand, counting down.
ATCTTAATAAATATCCACATAGTCTGCTGTCTATTTACGGTGTAACTTGGATCATCTGACCCGTGACTGTTGCCAGTAAATGTTGTCATGGTCAGTCTTAATGTTAACATTAATATTTTTAATATTGCACCAGGTTAGAAGGCTTGTTGTACAATTTACAGCATTAGCTCTCTGAGGTTCTCTTTCATATCCAAGGAAAATTGGTATTGTAGCTAGAGCTGCAACTAATGATTATTTTCATTATCAATTAATCTGAATTATTTTCAAAAAAATGTTAATCAGTGTTTCCTAAAGGCCAAGGTGATCCCTTCAAATTCTGATTATTTCATGAATCATGGCAGCTATAATTGTAACTGAAATGTGCCAAAAAGAATCAATATTGAACCGAATCGAACTGAATCGGAATAAGTTTGGGGAAATCAGTGATGATTCCCAGCCCAGGGATGGAGAGATTTTTCCAGCTACATCCGCTGGGTTTCTCTAGTGTGTCATGAACCTGTCAGAGAGAAGAGAGTGGGACTAGTGTTCCATGATTGCTCTCTCTGTACACAAACACACCCATACACACCCACTCATTTCCAAACAACTCTTATTCGAAAGTCATGCACCAATGAGGAAAAATGTCTATGTTTCATGCTTCAGAATTAGCAAAAAAGCTAAGAAAACAAGAAGAAAAATGAAAAGTCTAGTCTGCTGTCCTTGTCAGTGATAACCACACATTGAGTTGAAACATTTTTGACTGACAATATAAAGTACAGGAGACAGGCCTACTGTACTGTCAGTAAATTAACTTTTAAGCATCAGGGACCTGAAATTAACTTGGCATTCCTCAGAGAAGCTAAGTAGTGCACCACCTACGCTCCACCCAGGTCGGAAAGAAGGTTAAGAAGTCAGTTTGGATGATGTGCATTGACTCATTTAGATCGACCGCCACCACAGATTTTACCCGCATCACCATGTCCATCTGAAAGTGGTATTAGTCATTCTCACCCTCTCTTAGCTGTCCACCCTTCTTCTCTCTTTGAGCCCACCCTTCTAATGCCCCCACGAGCCCACCGCCCTGACTTAATCCCCACCAGCAGGCCCATTTCTTGGTGACGGGATTGGGATGTGTCCTGTTCTAGCGAGTGTCGGGTGCTTGTTTGTTTGTGTGTGTGTGTGTGGTGTGTGTGTGTGTGTGTGTGTGTGTGTGTGTGTGTGTGTGTGTGTGTGGTGTGTGTGTGTGTGTGTGTGTGCGCATGTCCTTGTAACAGTGTGTTTGCAGGTGTGTGTGTGTGTGTGTGTTGTAACGGCCCACAAGAAAGAAATGGACAATGAGCAAGAGCTACAAGGAGGTAGAAGTGAATGGGACGGAGAGACACAGAGTGGAGAGAGGGAAGGAGAGAGGTGGAGGTACAGAGGTATAAATCACTGGAGCACGATGTGTCAGACGAAGGACAAAAACGTCTCCTGCAGCTCTCTAGGGCACAGACTGAAGGAGTCCAATGAGAGGGATGCAAGGGTGCAGATACGATGACACAGACGAGCAGAGTAGTAGAGAAGGTATAGCGGAGTGTCACGTAAATGCACAGTCAGATGTTGTCATGTTCAAACTAAGATTTGAAAGGTTAATTGCCCATGCCATGCTGCGCTTAAAAAAACAAAACAAAACAAAAAAAAAAGGTTTAAACTTGGCCAGATTTTTGATTTTTAATCTCATAAATAGTTGTATCTTATTTTTCTTGCCCTACCATGTCTGGCACATAGAGTGACAAGAGTCAAGGTTTTTCTTTGGTAAATGTCCAGGTAATAAAATTATATATTTTTTCTGCTACAAAAGTATTTCTGATGAGACCTGCCAGTGATATCTGTCAGCTCAGCCAGCAAAAATCACCACTTGTCAACATAAAAGTGAGAAGGCGGTTATAGGTCTGTGAAAAGCAAATTCATAGCTGGTAGAAAAACGTACTGAACCAACAAAAGTAAAGCAACAAAACTCCCCTAGCACAAGATATAGCGGGGTTTAAGTGAAATTTGTACGGACAGTGTTATGGATAATTGCTGTCTGTGACTAGTTTTGTAGGCGAGATGAGAGACAGGAGATGAGAGAAAGGGTGATGGAAGAGACATTTCATCAGAATGGATTGACAGTGAAAGTACTGGTTGTAATCCTGACTTACAAAGACCTAAACAAAGTGTGCAAGAGCATTGTCATGTTTGCATTTATAATATTTATGATATTTTAGTTCTCTCACCTCAGAATGTCCTGATGCAACAAAGAGGTGGTTTGAGCAATAGCTTATCACTTCCCAGAGTTTCGGCACTGAAGTTCCAGCCGACGTTTGTTCTTGTGCTTCGGAGGCTGTGAAACATTTATTTGTTGTACTACTGTATATCCAGTTGCTTTGGTAAGGTATCACTTGTATTTTTCCAAAAGCATCTTTAGGCTGCCCTTTGTTCTTTGGTAACATGTACTTGATACCTTTTATACTTCTGTTATATCTTCCCATATTTTACACTTTGTCTGACAGGCAAAGTTGATGAGCCATCTCTAGTGTCACAATGGAAACACCAATTTACTTCAGGATAATCAGGATATTGGCTGGAAAGTTTTACATGTCACCAAATAATTCTTTAGAATAATTTCTTTTTTTGTTTTGAAAAAGGCAAAAGATGTATAGACTTCAAAATGATTATAAACACTTAAGTGATCACCTTCAGTCTATCATCTATATGCTAAAGATTTCCCCCATCGTCTGTGATGGCCATCATCTATGCAGCCAGCCAGAGATTTGCTGTGCATGGCAACGCTAGCTGTATGCAAACATTTTTCCTCTTTTACAGCATGTACTCTCCTAAAATGGCACATGATTTGAAATAGATAACACTTGTCTGGTTCTTAGGGATGTCACAGCGAGGAAATTTTCCCACCAGTTAATAAACTTGTGACAACACTGCTGTTACCAATTACACTGGACAAGAAAAAAATTTGTGGTGACACTTACTTTGCTTTTTAATGATAGATCTTTAGATCTTCCCCTTCCTTTGAACAAAACACATACTTAGAAGGTTGGATCATCATTAAATTTTGAGTTGCTATAGGTCTTTCAAACATCACCCACACTGATCCCAACAACTGTAGCTGACATCCACAGATAAATTGTAAAGTAATGCTAATGTTAAGTACATGCCAGTTGTAATGTTATCTTCTTGACAAGGATAGCTTGGTTTAGCCAAGTTAGCCTTAGTTTTGACACATTAGCACCAGCTAACACCTTCATGGTAATGTATTGACCAAAAGAATAGCGTACCACAGTGATGTTAGTTTTAAGTTGGATATTTGACTCTTAATTCAAAGTGAATGGCTATTGAATATCCAACTTAATACAAACATCACTGCAGTCTACAATGTTATGTTTGAAAAAAAGGAAAAAGGTAAAAAGAAGAGTCATCATACTTAATTTGCTATTTTGAACACCTTAAAAACAGGTACACACAGTGATGTACGCTGCAGTAGTTCCTTGAAGTAGCTCCCCAGCAGTCTGTTGTGCTGTAAATATACAGGTGCTTAGCACAAAATCACAAATCACATCAGTGGAAATACTGGCACTTTTTGTGAAGTACAGCTTCACTGTTTGCACTTCATCTCAAGGGAGCAGTTATTTATCAAAAGAAAAATAATTACCATAAATCACACCAGTTCATCTTGGGTTTAGACAAGCACAAATACAGAGACAAGTATGTATTTTTGCATGCATGTACATACGTATGCTTTAAGAGTAAGGCTGCAGTTCACATCTGCCCATGTCTATGTTTACATATGTTTACATGTTGGTGAATGTTAACGTGTGCTTGTGAAGAATTACTGTGAAGAAAATTTTGGAACATGACAGACTGTGGAAGGCAGATTGTATACTTCTGCTCCTGGCAGCAGATTAGTAAATGCATAACTATTTATTCTGCATGTGTACATATACATGTGTTTACTCTCACTACAGTATCTTTTTTTCTTCCCTCTGTCTCCATTAAGTCCTCTTTTCCTCCACTCCTCCCTCTGGCTCTCTCCATCCTTTTACCTTATTTATTACTGCTTAATACTCTCTTCCTTTCCTTCTCTTCCTCCCACTCTCTGTCTCCATCCCTCTTTCCAACTGTAGGTGAAACCACATGACCTGAGTCAGCAGTCTTTGCTCCCTCTGAGTGGAACTCTCTTGCTCTCATGGTCATGATCCTCATGCTGTTGGATCTGTTACAGGAAGTGAATCATGCTGGTCAATAAGCAGTCCTGGCTTATCATGTTTCGTATTATGTTGTACAGACTAACTTGGGTTCTGTCTTGTTTTATTTATCGCTACGGTGTTTGAAATTCCTTTTTTTTATCTCACAGACCTACTCATAGTCAGAAAAGCAGATTACATAGAAACAAAAGCACAGTTTTGAACATGCTCACAAAGACAAACACACAGTCCCAGATTTCTGCACACCCTGTTGAGAACACAGGTGCCACTGTTGCTGTCCAACAGTGTGCTGTAATAGCCTCCTGTTCCACTTCACAAGCCAGAATCCTGATCAAGTCATTTTTGAAAGTGACACACATAATTTTAAAGGGATAGTTCCAATTATTTGAAGTGGGGTTGTATGAGGTATTTGCATGCTGGGGGTCAGCAACAAAGGGTACAAATCAAGGCAGCGGTAGACCAGCAACTCCTGTGCTTAGCTTCCATATTGATATTCCTCTCCTGCTTTTCCAACCTCGGGGCATCTACTGTAGCTAATACACTATCAATAAGTGCCTCATCCAACCCTACATAAAATAACTTGAACTGTCCCTTTAACAGTTTTTAATCTACAGGAGATTGATTATTAAGTTTTGCTTTTGGGCCCTGAACATAATTTCACATTGAAAATGAATTGTGGATTTCTGGATAGTAGTAAAATAGTGACACCAGTATTATTGTCAACAATAATGTCACCATGTAGTTTCATGTCTTACATGCCTACTTTACTGCTGCTATGCAGCCATATCATCCCCAAGAGGATTTATTTTGAATTATGGATGATATATTATGTATTATTCGGCATAGTGTAACTTTACTGCAATGAATTCAAGGACAGAAATTCCACTGTTTTGTGATGTTATGTTGAGTGCAGAGGAGTGTGCAGAAATCTGGGAATTTGTTTGTTCAGTTGTGTCTGAGGAAGCGCAAGGCCACCTGAACCATTTTCTGTCTCTGCCAACTGCTATTATACCTTGTCTTCAACATTATTTTTGTCCTACATGGAAAAATACGCAGAAAAACAAAACAAGAGAAACACAGACAAGAAGAACCATAGTAATGAAAGAAGGATTGTCTGAACATACTGTTACACTGAGTGTGGATTATTGGTATAATATCATTGTTACTTTCATATTTCTGCTTTTCCTTGTGTGTGTCTTTGTGGGGCAGACCTGCACAGGTGACCCAGGCAGTCAGGAGTTTGTGAACGAAGATCGATAGAGCAGTCTGTACTCTTCCTCTAGGGCCTGACTGCATGCCTTAACAACCAGGATAATGTATGATCAGGTGTCTCCCTTTCACACCAAAGCAGCACACTCAGTGCACACACAGTCTATACTTGTGCATAACCTGAATGAAAATGAAGAACCACAAGCTGTATGTTTAAGAATTAATCACATTATAATGAAAACCGGAGCAGATATGCCCATTTGTGCTTGGCCATTAGAGCGCATGTGTGCATGTGCTCTGAATTTTCAATACAAGTCTGCAAATTTTGTGCGTGTGCACACAAAGCCCTATTATCTACCCACCAACAGAATGTTTAATTGGTCAAAGCGAGTGCCGAAATGACCCATTTGACCCAAGTCCAGCCCACGCTGCACAGAGTCATGGTGTCACAGTTCAACTGTCTGGACTCGCAGCTTTGAATCTCAGAGGCTAGTGCGCAAAAGGCCAAAAGGTTTTCACCTCAGAAAGGCAAATGGACTGAATGTAAAAGAGTTGTCGAATTTGGAAAGAAACATTTGACAGAGAGGCAGAGAGAGAAGATAGAGAGTTAAAAGAGAGAATGAGACGGGGTGAATGGACATGAGAGTGAGTGGACAGAAAGATATATAAAGAAACAAAGAAAATGAGGTGAAAATTGAGATTAAATTGATCTTCAATGTTGTATGTTTTGGTAGATTTGTGGACACCTGTGATGAGTGGCGGTCACATCAGGAGAGCTTTCATAATATAGATCGTGAAGTTCAGTTTGAAATGAAGTGTTAAGTATCTCCTGTGGGCAGCAGAAAAACACCTTCTGGCAGTAATAATAATCACTGAAAATTCAAAATGAAAAATTCATCTGTACTTCTACACCCTCAAACAAAGCAGTTAGTTTAAACCAGGAGATAGTGTCCTGTTTTTTGTTTTGTTTTTTTCTTTCTTTTTTTTTTTTTTCTTTTTTTCAACAGACCTTTCAAAAATAGCACTGTTAGCTCATTAGCTGCTGGGTTGATATCTAAGAGGTTGTGGTGCATCATATGTCAGCTCCTCTAAATCACATTTGACATGTATCATTTTAGTGTGCATCAAATTTATATGTTGTAGTTCAAAGTACAAGCATTAATTGAAACTAGCAGTGCCTACAGAATGCAAATAGATTCAATAATCAGTCTTTCTCTTACATTTTATTCCATAGAAATGTTATTTTTCTTTCCCCACACATTAAAGGAGACATATGTAATATATTTACTCTAATAAATTAGATAATGACCCTGATATGCCACCAGAGATTAAGGAAACATGCTAAGTTGAAATATTTACTTTTCTGACAACAGTGCTACAACTGCTGTGTCCCCACTTGGAACTTCTGTTCCCATAACAGGTGTTATTGTTTTCTCGCTTCACATTAGGGTTCAAATTAATGCAGAATGTTCGCCAAATGAGTAAGTGTCTCTTTATAAGTTGCAAAATATCATTAATAATCTTTTAGAAGGAGTAGATGTTCATAACGGTTAGACTGAGCAACTCCAGAGTTTATTGCAATGGGCTTTCGTTTTTAGCTTAACGGGCTTAGCTTTACATTGACAGACAATTGACAGTTATAAACAAATGACATTTCCCATTACACACAGTTTGAACCAGCAGGTTATAATGTTAACCCATTGAGATGATTAGATAACACAAATATGAAGAGCAGGCACTTAAAGCAACAAAGGGACTAGATTGGTTCATGGTATTGTATTACTGTATATGTTACAGATTATAGACTATAGCAGTTGCAGAGACAACCCACGCACATCATTATTTTTAGCCCCACCTTTTTTTAGTCTGTCAGCTGAGCCGATCCTGCTGCTGTGAGTCAAGCTTGTGAGACACGTTTGATGTAATATGGAGATATGGGAAGAGACGGGGAGGGCAGGGAGATGGACACATGGAGCACGTGGAAAACAGCATGAGCGAAGGAGGGGGGGAGAGATGTTTGTGGCATCATGTCAATATGTAAAATATTAGCAGTGGTGTCTTGGAGCCAGATTAGACTTTAACTCTGATCTTCATGTGTAAACACTTCAACCATGAGATTTGCCTTGAACTGGGACAGTCTCACTGCGCAGGAGGTACTTTGCTGCTGTCACTGAACATCTTGTGGGCATATTTGTATTTGTGTGAGTATTTGTGTGTGTACATTCACTTAAAAAAGACACAAAGGATAAAATGTGTTTATGTGAACACTGATTGTTGAACTGATTGTATTTTGTAAAATTCTATTCTGCATGATAATACATACACACACGCACACTGCATAAATACTATGTTGCAATCATTACAAAAGGTTGATCGTGTTTGCTCAGTGCAGTACTGTTGCTGTGTCTCCCAACAGAGTTGTTTTGAAAATTTAAATGTCAGTAGCTCCACATTTGTTCCTTAATTTATTAAATCTCTCCCTTTATTGGCTTGCTGCCTTAACCCTCATTTTCTTTTGAGCATAAATGGAAAATGTTAGTGGGCTCATCATTAAAGTAATGGGACTAGAGAAGAATATGAAGAAAAGTTAGGAAGGAAGGAAAGAATAAGGAAAGGAAAAGAAGGGAAAGAGGAAGCAACCTAGGTAAAGCCTGGAGGCTATCTAAAGGCATACACAGGCAACATTTTAGAAGGCATTTAACTTTAGCAATAATGACCTCAGCAGAAATCCGGATTTACAGCATATGAGAAAATCGATGCTGGTAGCAGAGTGTCTGCTGGAGCAAGAGTATGATGGAGAAATACTTCAGGTGATAATTGCCGGAAATAAAATTGTTCACTGATGATGCTGTAAAGGTCCAGTGTGTAAGATTTATAGGGACTTGGCAGAAAATGGAAGCACTGGAAAATGATATTCATAAGTATGTTTTCATCAGTGTATAATCACCTGAAAATAAGAATCCTGTCTTTGTTACCTTAGAATGAGACTTTTGTATCAACAGACAGCATGGATCCTCTTCTGTGGATTCCACCATGTTGCACTGCCATGTTTTTACAGAAGCAGTAATATTCTTCTACACTTCTAAAAGGTCAAGTTCATACAGTGAAACCGGTTGCAGTAAAGCAATTGTATAAATCCAAACTTACATCAGAGCTGTCTTAAAAAAGTATTTCCTCTGTTTCCGATGTATGTTTCTTCTGTCCTGTCAAGTTTGTAACCACAGTTTTTAGTTTTACTGCTTAAATATTAACAATATTTGCTGCAGTGAGATTACTTTGTGCATGGAAATGTTTTAAATGACTGTAAGCAGCTTGTCTGATCATTAAAATCATATTTTGAATTGTTTTGAATTAGGCAATTTCTCTGTTGTGTTGTATTGATGTCTGAGTGTTTTCTTCTTTTCTTTAATGAAACAAAAAGACTTACTTTAATGTTAAGAGAAGCTGCTTTCATTAATTACCAAAATAATGTTTACATGTGGGTACTAATGTCACAACAATCATGTTGCTTTGCCTTGTGTGTAAATGTGCACAATTCATCTTGTAGCTGGCCGATTTGGTTCCAGGCTTAGAACTCTTTATATAAGGATTTTCCTAAATGTCAGTGGAGTGAATGAATGGGAAATACACTTATAGAACATGAGCTGCTGAATAGTGGGCAGTCACCATTGAACTCTATTGGCATTTTAATTAAAAAGTAATAAAAAGCACCTTTGCTCAATTCAGTTCTTTCAGGGTTTAACTGCTCCAGCTGTATTTGGTCCGGTATGGCCAGTAGCTTATCATGGCTAACTTTGACTAATACGCTGCATTAGCTAATACCTCTCCAAACTTGTGCCTGCTGCAGCCTTTTGGGGTTTTTTTTCCATATGTCATGGTTCTTATTGAGCCATTTGTGAGCAGATAGCTTTATGATTACAAAAATGCAGATGAAAGGTTTGGATATAAATTCAAATTGTACTCAATACCTGATAAGAATTTTAGAGGAACTAAGTAAATTACATGGTGTAATGTGTACTCAAGTACAAGTAAAAGTACAGGCTTGACATTCTACTCATAAAAGTACAAGTACTCAAAAAGTTACTTAATTACAGTAACTTGAGTATTTTTAATTCATTATTTCCACCCCTGGATATAGCCTAATTTTTGTAGGTCTGTTTGCATGTAGCTTAAATCTGATGCTGTTGACTTTCTGCCTCTGCACCGTTCGGAGCCGGGCTTACGGAGAGCTAAGCTGCGTTGACGCCAAGCGGATCATCTCATTTGATTGCACTCTGCAATGACACTGACACAGAAAGAACGGCGGGGATACATAGAAACAGAGGAAAGTAGAGAGACAGCATGTGGGTGGTAGGAGAGAGGGAGACAACAGACAGATAGAAAGAAAGAGAAAAGGACAGAAGCAGAAAAATAACAAAGCAAGGGATTGAGGAGGAAAAATATATATAAAAGAAATACATCTTGAATAAATCCCCCTAACCTGGAGGTGTTTATGTGGGGATGATTTAGATCTTGGCTTAGGAGAACAGAGCTTTGTCAACAAGAACTACTACAGTCACCTCATATCTCCTCTTGCTCTCCGTTCTGTATTTCTTTTTTCCACATTTATTCCTCTCTCCAGCTCTTTCATTCATATGCGCTCCCTGCCTTTTCCTGCTCTCTTTCCTGTCTCCTTACACTGCCGTGCTTGTACCTTAAAGGCAAACTGTGTGTGTACACTGAATATGTGGCTTCATGCAGTATGTTTGCATGCATGCCCTTAAGTGTTTGTCTTTCGCTCACTATTTTTCTCTGCATCTCTCTCTTCTCTCTAAGCAGATTTACGGTTTTCCAAATTAAATGGATCCGATTAAACTTTGTGTAAATATGTGATTTTCAAATGTTCCTTCTCCTGAGACTCTACAAGCAAGCTAGATTTACATTACCTGCATTATGTAGTTTTATTTGATGTGTTTAAATTTTGATTTGGATGTAGATACACATAACATTTCACTTTAATGATTCATAGATATGAAAAAGAAATGAGGCATGACATCTGTTTAATGAAATGTGTATGTGTGGTTATGCCATATGACATAGGTCCCCAAGACAAGCACCAGCCTGCATGTCTGTTGACAGAGATGCTCTGTACTGTATCAAGACAATGCATTACAAGTTGTGCCAATGTTATGAAATGTTATACGCTTTCTGTGTATGAAATTGCTCTGTTGGAAGTGTTGTGTGGCTGGACGAAAACAGATACACGAGATATAGTACAAATTTAATGTTTTTGCCTTATTTTTACTGCTGGTTTTTATGTGACAGGTTAATATGCTTAGTATTTTTATAAAGGATATCATGTTGCCAGATCTCACATGAGTGTGTTGCTAAGAGAGACTGGTTTCAAACGAAGTCAATTTTCTCCTTATTTTTATGTCTGAAAAATGCCATTTTAATGTCAAAATGGAATATGTGTGGCTTGTGAAAAAATGGGTTCAATATTAACTTTGGTGGGTGGCTCCATGCTGCAGTGGTTGTCACTGTTGTCTCAAAGTCAGCCAGAAGATTCTGGGTTCAAAATAACAATAATCTGATTTTATTTGACATAGCAGAACATTGAATGTAGGTTACATTTAAATATAAATCATTATTTAAATTAAGCCTATAAAACAGACATAAAAGTCTCTCTTCTCCTGCATCTTTGTGTTGCTCTATCTTGTAATGTTGATTCGGATCCACTATAAACTTTAATGGATCTTTTCTTGGCCCATGCTGCACCCTGTCACCAAGTTTCATGAAAATCAGGCCAGTGGTTATTCTGTTATCCTGCTGACAAACAGACAAACAAACCAACAGACAAACAAAGCTTGTGCAAAGCAGCTGAAAAAAAATCCCTATCACTTATATTCACAAATCACTCTTTACAAAGAACTTTGATTGGAATGAACTGATTGTCATATTGTCACACAGAAACTAGTTCTCTTTTTTTAATAACTATGGCATAACTACATTACAGGGCCTTTTCACAATCAATGCTTTCATCCTTTAAGAGTGAGATACCTTTCTTTGAAGTGATTTTATTGTTTCATTCTTTTTATTTCTTTCTTTCTTAGTTTGAAATCAACTGAACCAACTGTTCTACTATCTCTTTACCATAAAAAACCTGAGCAAGAAAGAGTGGTGTTTTCCTTCATTTTCCATGTTAAGTCACTGTCTAACATTCAGCTTCCCTGCAGCAACTGTTTTTCATTCCCCCACAACTACACAGAACAGTTTAATTCAAGATACGATACATGTTGTGAGTGAAAATGACACATAAATCCAGAGATTTATAGTATCCACAGTCAAGATGAAACCTGCAATTGCTGGAAAGCTGTCGGAAGTTTTATCACAGTGACAATATTTCCTCCACTCTATTTTTCCTTTAAGTATTGGGCTGAAAATTTCCTTTACAAGTGCATGTGCATGTATGGGGCCACAGCTGTTTAGTTCAATATGTTCCCCCCATTCAAGGAACTCTTTGGAAATTGTGTTTTTTTTTTTTTTTTTTTCTTTTTCTTGTCCCCTCTGGGTTACTCCTGCTTGGGGTTCTTTTGTGCTTCCAAATTCTCCAACAAGGAAAAGAAAGGACAGTGATTTTTGAGGGTCTCATTTAGTATGACTCATAGCTTTATCTACAACCACTAATGCACACAAGCCTGTGAGTGAGCACGCACGCACGCACACACACTTTCATACTGGATTCTCATGGGGTGATTGTCACTGTAGCAGAAATCAGAAAGCCATTCAAATGGAGGGCCCTGCTGACTCAGCTTGTACATGGTGCACCGTGTATTGGAAAAATTGGCAGATAATGCATTTTGTGTGTGTGTGTGTGTGTGTGTGTGTGTGTGTGTGTGTGTGTGTGTGTGTGTGTGTGTGTGTGTGAGAGAGTGTGAGTGTGTGATGAAGACAAGAGGAAGTGAAAAGAAACAAGTGAAAGAAGCACACAACATTAAAAAAGAGAAGAAGAGCATTAGAAAAGATGGAGAGAGTTGTAAATCTGGATGGAGATGCAGAGAAGATTTCTTCATTTTTTTCCTAGATTGAGGCACAACGTTGACTGTCACTTCAAGAGTGTTGTATTGTCAGTCAGAGCGAGATGCATATTCCTGTTGCACTCGACTACTTGGTATGGCAACCAAAACACTGACGCATCAACACGTCCAAAAATAATCTGCTTTTTCCAGCTGGATTGCCTCTTTGTTGTACTGTCCTTCTCTAACCTTTACATGTCTTTCTTTTGTGATATTTCAACATGTTTGTCTTTGTTGACTACAGTTTTAGTCTCATATTCCCCGGGGTCTACCCATTTCCTCACCTCCTCCTCCCCTCAATCTCCCCTCCAGTTTTTCTTGAGCTTGCTTTTGTTTTTAGTGCTTATTTGCTCCAGCAGCTGTGTGCTATATACTTCCATACTTTGTGTGTGTGTGTATGTGTGTGCAGCTCACTCGAGAGTGTGAGTGAGCTGTATGCATCTGTGTGAGTGTGTGTGTGTGTGGTTGCAAGTGTGTTCATTCAGTCTATGCCAAATGTTAGCCTCCGAAAAAGCAGCTGTTGAGTTAAATGCTAATTTGAGCAAATGTTTGACATTGGCTTCATGACCGTATGTATGTGTTGGTGTATACTGTGCATCCACACAGTATAAGCTGATGGATAGATGGATAGATAGATAATCTCATTTCTGTAATTTACACTGTAGGCACTGTACTGCATTTTTTTGTTGAAGCTGTTTTTTTTTTTTAAAAAGAGCAGCAAGGTGCATTTTTTTATTGTTGCGAGGGAAGAAGTAGTTAACTTCCTAGTTAATTAGCTTTGTAAAAACAGACAGGCTGAAGGTTCTGGCTCTGATTGAGGCTGAGAGAGACTGTTTCCAAATACTACACTGGACAGGGAAATGGACATCCTTGTGAAACCCTCAGAAAGACAAGAGATCACAGGGCAGCTTGCCCAGGGAGATGTTGAAAGTCAGCTAACGTTAGCTTAACACAAACCATGAACTGTACATTACCAGTTATTAGCACAGTTTAAATGAATGAAAACAGAGTACCTGAAATGTCAAGTAGCACACTCATTTCCCTCCAGGCTGCTGTTTTTTGATCAAATTATGATAACTATAGTTGTCACACAGGTCCAGGTATCCAGCAAAAGCAACCACTATCTTATCCTCTATGATTGTTATTTCCAAGCATCTGTAAACTTTGACCTCACCATCACAGAAGATTTGTCTCTCAGTTAATAATCTGATTGACGATAATCCGACAGCGGGAAAGAAACAAATGATGTTGTGTTCTTTTCCGCTTTTCTAAGTTGAAGTTCTTTCAACTGCCAAGAGTGTCTTCAAGTAGTTCTTTAATGTATGGTTTTTACATAAGTTTACAATTGGGCCACCGAAAGTCTAATTTGGCCACCAAATTGAGGATGTGTGGCCTGTTGGGCCAGTACTTAAAAATATTTGCATCTATCCTTGTTAGCATGTATTACCTCTGGTTGTTTTAACTCCTTTTCTGACTAAATCATTTTTTTGCCAGCTTTGCTGAGCCTTGAGGCCTAATGGTTGGAGATGAGAAAGCAGAAGAGAGAGCATAGGAGAAAGAGTTGAATTAATACATTTGGGTCTTTAATATGACAGAATCACCAGCTGTTCAAGAGAATCAGAAGTTTCTTTTTCCACTTGGTGTTTCTCATGTTAAAGGTTGGAACAACTTATCACATTACTTTCATTGGATAATCATGATTTTTCCCTCTAGTAACACCAAACACCACACTGCTGCTTAGGACTGACACAGATCTTGTGCCTGCGTGCCTTAACGCCTCAGGTTTCTTCTGCAGTGCAATGAAGACTGATGAGAAGCCTTTGGGAGGTAACGCTCCACTGGAATTACAGAGAATGCTTTGCTGTTGGCAGGCTGCTGTCAGTCCTGTGCTGTTTGATACAGCCAGAGCAGTGAGAGACATAACTTAAAGCATTCCAGGCCACTGTTACGTCATAGACCAGAGTAATTTGATACAGCAACAGTCGTCACACGTACTTGTAGTTTTAGCATCAACCTTTAAATCGACATTGTTGACAGGACTGGACTTGACATAAAGCAATGATGTCACATTTACACAATAAAGATATTAAGCATTGAAGAGACTGAACATCTAGCAGAAAATAATGTATAACAACTTACGATGCAATTTTAATAATATAGCCTCATTTGTTTTATTGAATTGACAGCTAAATGTGCTGTAGTGTCAGCTGCTTTCCAGTATATCACCGTCCTACTTTTGTCGAGCAGTTAAAAATGTTTTTAGGGGTGTGTGTGTGTGTGTGTAGTACTGTATGTGTGTGAAAGAGAGTGCGGTGTAGGGGATGGTGTTTGGATGGATTTTTTTAACTAGAAATCTCAGTTGAAATACCAGTTAAAAATATGTTAAAGCTGGCGTGCAGGACTTTTACGTGTAAATTAAACTCACACAAGAGTTCACACAATGCTGATTAAGCCCATCACCGCCAGATAAATCTGTCTGTATGTCTCAATATACCAGTGCTTTTAAACTTAGTGTTGTGGGAAAAACAGTGTTTGCACCTACATCATGTTTAGGTCAGTAACCTGGATGTACAGTCAAGTGGAAGATATGAGGATGTAAATGACAGAATTGGATTACACGGTGAATATTCAATTTAAAAATGTGCGGAAGCTGCTAGAACTCAGAGAGAATGACTTAGGAAAGGGCCCGATATTTTGAGAAACTAAGGTCAATAGGTAGTGAACATCCGTACAAACTGGCTCCTTTACCTTGGAATGATTCAACATAGTGAGCAAGCCCATACGCAGCTGAAGACCTTCAATGTGTGCTTCATGGTGTGTGGATGGTGATAGAGGCACATTATCAGCTCAGCAATAACGTGTATTGTGTAAGCTAAGGTAGGAGAACAACTGATCTTTCCATTTTGGAAATTTAAATATTTAGATCATAATGCTGATCTGTCATAATCATATGAACGATTAAAATGTCCCTCCTCAACTTCAATTTATTAAAGAAGTCAATTGATGAGAAATTAGTTTGTTTATCTTAGAAGCTTATATTTGGTTGACCAAAGCTGGGCACTTTGAGCAAGAAAAATCTGGAACAGTTGCAAGTTTGTGTGCATCGTTGACGTTCAGTACCACCAGCATTGCCAACCTCTGGACTGATGATGGGCAGGGACATGCTGGTGCACTGATCCATTTTCTATCAACAAGCAGTGACTGATGTACCAGAGCTGGACGGGGAAGCAATCCTAGCGATGGACCAGTCTACAGCAATTAGGAGTATAGCAGAGGCATACATCGATAGTGTGTGTGTAATTGCTCTCACTGTCAGAGAGGGGAGACAAAGGTTCTGCACCAAAGGTTTAACTCATTTTGTGCTCCAGAGAAGTATCAGTATGTACTTCTGCTGTACAAGTAAGTGTACTGTCACTACATGGGTTTGGTGATAAATCGGTATAGATCGTATGACCGTAGAAATGTGTCCACCAGTAGAGATTTGGCAATACCGTTTCCACTGCAGGAGCTATTCTCCAGCGGTCTCATACTCTCATGATTATTGTGTGATCATGTGAATCCAGGTAATGTGATCTGACAGCAGTAACGCACCTCTAAGTGCCTCAGAGGAAGTGAGCAACAAGAAAACATGGCTGAGCAGAGTGAAATTACAAATACAGAGTCGGAGGGATCCCACCTAGGCTGGTGTATAGCATTCGCACCAGTTAACCTGTAATACTTTAAATTATTGTGTTCATTTCGAACCTCGAAGCTTCCATCTGAAAGGAAGTTAGTTTTACTGTTCTGAGTCTTTTGTTTTTAACTCAAGTGTTGTTTCATGTGAGGCAGGTTTTTTTGTTAGTATGAAAGTTCCACAGAAAAGAAGAAAATAATCAAATGTGTTGAAGTATGGTACAGCATGTTTTTTTTAATATATTTTCTTGACTGAATTTACAGAACAATTACTGTATTGTGATATACATACCATTACTATGGCATAAAATTACATATACCCTGATAGAACATTTTGCCCATATCGCCCACCCCTACTCGGTACTTTTTAGAACTTTTCTCAAGTTATCTCTTGATTACTTTGCTTTATTCTGAATGAAACATTAAGTTTTTGTTTTAAAGATTTAATTGAATATTAAAGCTTAACACATTGCAACAAGGAGATTTTTACACAATTTCAAGGTTGCAGGAGTATTTAAGAGACATGGTGCAATGTGTTCATTAAGAAGAAAAATCACCCAAAAGTTCCTTAACAATGAAAATGAATGAAGAGAAAAACAAGCATAAAGACAAGAGAGTCTGACACTTAAAGAAAAGAAAATGAATGTGAACAAAAGCTGTATTGCTTCACTTTACCTTGAGCGTAGTTAACACCAGTCACTTAAGGTATTTATTATTGAGAGGTGACTTTCACTTCTACTTGAGTCATTTCTAAGCAACTTATCTACATTTTAATAATGCATTACAGTTTCTTATAAACTACTGCTTGTGGTAGTCTTGAAGTAGTAGTAGTGGCAGCAGGAGCCGTATATAATGAGATGAGATATTACTGTAACAGAAGGGTCCTTAATAACTTTAAAGGGGTAAAATCTATGAAAGGTCTGCTGCATACAGTTGTGTGTGTCCCAGCAGCAGAAATTTTGTGAATAGCTATCATCAGCAGTCCAATTTAAGCTCTGACGGTGAAGTCAGCAGGGAAGGATCACCACAGTGTGAGCCTTATGGAGGAGAGAGGGTGAGGAATAGACCAGAGAGGGGCGAGGCTTTGTGAAGAGGGTACAATGGAAGCTCAGTTTAAAGTGAGGGAATGAGAAAGACGAGGGGGAAAAAAAAACAGAAAGAGAAAAAGAGACTGACTTGGAGTGGGAGAGGGGACGTGGGGAGCTGTGATGAAAGGCCATGCAGAAGTGGAGTAGGTGTTGGGTGGTCAACAGAGTGAGAAACAGGTGAGACCTGTACTTACGAGAGGACAATGGAGAGCTACTTTAAGCAGAGAGAAAGATGCTTGGTGCAGAGGAGCCATTGATGTCTGCTCTTTGAACCCAGAGAGTGCTTTTGCCTTTGGTCCTTTATGATTCTCTTCTGTGTGTGTTTTTTGTGTGCACAGCATATGTGTGTGTGTTTTTGTTGATGCCAAATATACTTTTCTTTGTCTGCTCATGCTTTACTGAAGACCTAGGTAATGTAAACAATGTTTCTTAGAAGTCTTTTTTTTTTTTTTTTACCTCTGCAATATACCCAGACAACTTAAACTTTTTCTATATTTGTGACCGTTTTAATTAATGTTTGTTGATATACAACATCTGCCAAGATTGTTTTTACAGTCTTAAAATACACAGGAACAGCTGTTGATTTACCAATTTATTTTGGAAATTGCAGTACGATCCATGATTAATGCCAAAAAATGAATCATGGTTATAACAAGGTAAGTAGTGCAATGGGAAAAAATATCCCAGCCAGAAACACAGTAAATAAAAAAAAAAAATTGAGGGAACCAAATATAAGCTATTATTCAAGGATGAACGCTATTTATTTATTTGTACTAGATAATAATTACAATTAATAGAATACAAAAATTAATACAAAAATAATACCTCTAAAACATGATTGTTTTTATAGAGAGGAAAACACCCATTAGAGAGACTAATGTCGCTTTGGCTTTGATTTAGCTGATGGGGGCAGACACACTGTTACACTTTTCCCATACCCTACTTCCAAATGTTCATTAATTCCAGACTTAATTGAATTTTTGGCAAAACACTGACATTGGCAACAGCAACAATGCACACACAGAACCACTAAAACACACACAGTGTGTCTGGCTTTTGCCGAGCGATAACCAGCCTGTCCCCAGGAACAATATTTACACTGTGGTGCTGATTAATGTGTGTGTGGTCTGCGAGGGCCGATCTGTGTGACAGTGTATATGTATGTGCATGTCTATGGAGTGTGTTTTTGTGCTCTGCAGTGCTGGAACTCAATAGTAAAGAACAGAGAGCCCTGTCCATAATAAGCATTTTTAATATTTTCTTATTTTTCTTTTAAGGATAGAAGGTCATTTATTCATCAGTTAACAACAAGGTTGTTAAATCCTGGGTCGTGCACATCCCATGCCAGTTTGTGATGTTTCCAGTCAGGATGCTTTCAATTGCTCCTTGGTAGAGTTGGTAAGAACATGCCATGGGAATTTTGCCCTCTTAAGTTTCCTTAAGAAATAGAGCCATTTCTGAGCGTTCTTTATCAGGGTGGAAATGTGTGACATGTTCTCTGTCATGTTGATTCCCATGGTTGGTTTTGCTGACATTGAGCAGTACATTGTTTTCTGTGCGTCAGTCTGCAAGACTGTTGATTTCCTCCCAATATGAAGTCTCATCATTGTTTGAAAAGTGGCTGGGGATGGCGTTGTTATCCGCAAACTTCACAAAAGAGTTTCCTCCATGTCTTCGCTGCGATCAGGTGCTGCAGTCATGGGCGTACAACGTGAACAGGAGGGGACTGAGCACATAGCCTTCAGGGGCTCTGGTATTGAGCACTAGAGTGGAGGAGGTGAGACCGCCAATCTGAACTACCATAAAAATGTTCTACCCAAGTATCAACAACACAACATGTAAGTGCTCAAACTTGCAGTTCCTCGAGTGGCCATTTGAGGCTGGCTCCAAAAGCGTGTAAATCCCCATATACCCCTATGTTAATCCTTTATTGTACGGTATTGCCTCTCGGTAACATACACATTTTTGGCCCTTTGCAATCACACAATACATCCTCAATTATGGAGCAATACTTTAAAAAAGAGGCAAACTAATAGCAGTGTTTTAATTTGTCACATGACTCTCTGGAGCTCATGTTGAATCCCCTCTTTGCAACCTTCCTAACATGGTTCAGTTTCATCTTCTTTCTCCATTAAATTTGAAATGCCTTTTTCTGTCATTTTACAACCTGGACAAAATTGGACCACATTACCATATCATTATGGATTCCCACAATGACATTTTCAGTATTGTGTATTTAGGTTTATATACTGCTCAACCAATAAAAGATAGGGTGTAAAATGCATGGCTAACTACCTATTTCATTTTTAGCTCGTAAGCAGTGAACCAGTGATGACACTAAAACATCAAATGGTTACAACATACTGTGTGTCAGGAAAGGCACACACCAGGAAACTCAAAACAAGCATTTAAGTATAACACAAGTGATCAAACACTGGATTGTTACTCACTATCGTGTTCTGAGGAGGGTTATGATAGTTTGGTTTGACTGTTGATATGAAGTTTGCTGAAATATGCTTACACTCTTTAATGCATTAATTCCTACGGGCTGTTCCACAATGGTACAACATTTCCTGAGGGTAATGTCCAAAAAAACAAACTTGGGAAAATAGTGAATTTTCAATGTTTTTCAATTTCAAATGGCAGAAATTCGTGGTGAGGCAATATTTTCCATTAGTATCAGTAATAATAATGCCTTACCTTACCATTATGGTACAGTGTTGCTTTAAGGTAACACATCCTAAATTAATGCGTGCCAGATCGGGTTAAAATGCTGAACTCCACAGCAGATATGTTTACATGTTTACACCCTGGTATGAAAAACTGTTTTAGTCTTTATTGCTAATTTCCCTATTCGGGGGAAGAGGGGATTTTTATACAACTCAACTGTTCATGCATAATTAAGAGCGTGCCCCATATGAGTGACTGGTGGGTCCAGTTACAGATGGCGAGCTGCTATGTAGCAGAGTTAGCGGAGTCAGGTACAGTGACGACCAGAGCCGATGTACCCTGAGCATCACAAAAACTCACAGACACACATCACAGACACTCTGTCCATATTTCACATACAGTCTATGGTTCTATCTCAGTGAGAGCTGTTTTTATTTTGATATTTTGGCTAGAATTATGAAACCTGTTGGGCTCAAACAGGTCATCCTAGTAGTTTAAAAATAGATGAAAACACAAGTTTCAGTTACGGTTATTAATTTCTTATCAGTCCCAAAGTAATTAGAGTGGTAGTGCTGGAGAACCAGCAGCAGTAATTAACGATATTCCACTGAGGCAATTACGGAGGCTACAATAGCCCTACTTTGCCTTTTTGAACCACAACATCGCGTAAATTAAGACAAATCTTACGTCATTTTTAATTACAGCTTGTTTCTATGTAAAAAAAATCTCTCTGCCTCTTGATTTCTTTATTTTTCTCCCTCTAGCTTTCTTTCTCTTTTGCCTCTTTCTTTTCCCATCATTTAACTTCACTCACACCATGGACCTCATGGGATTGGCAGCTTTTATCAGGCAGGCCAAAGGTGATTGGCAGCTTTTATCACTTGACCCAAGGCTATTAGCTGTTTGTGCTTTTGCTAATGTGGCTGTGTTATTTAGAGAAATAAACTCTTTGAACTTTAACATTTTGCCCTTCTTATCCAAATTGGAATAAATTAAGGTTAAAAGAGAGAAAATTTCCTCATTACTGCCAGAGTTCCCTGTTGAATCACCACAGGTCAAAGAGGTCCTGGTTGCTGTCTCAAAAGCCCTAAAAGTGCAGAAAAGAAATGCAACATTTTGCACCTCTTGCTTTCATTATCAATTTGAATATACTTCATCTAATGCTATTTTTGTGTCTATGCTTTCAAAAGCTTTCCACTGATCCATTATGAGGGCATGATTGTGACCTTTTATCTAATCAGATGCTATTTTGCTTTTGCGTCTCCATGAAGAACAAAATCTAGAGAACATTTTTTATTACCCTGGATATCAACCTACTATTTTATATGAATGAATGAAGAATTTTTTTCAAGCAAAAGTAAAAAGCTATGAAACAGCTGACAGAGAAATGTTTTTTCTTGATGTTCTTTTTTTAAAACTTAGATTTCAGTTGTGTTTTTTTGTTGCTTTGCTTGTTTGCGTTACTTATCTGCTGCTCTTGTGCATACCCTGGGGTCTCTGTAGACGTGAAGGTCTGCATGGTGAGATCACAGTCACAATATCCCAGAGTGAAGATTTCACTGAAGCCCTGAAGCACTGTACATCTAAAATGCACAGCTGCTATAGCATGCCCTCATTTTTACTGAATACAATGAATCCTGATTGAGTTTGGGACACTGGGAGCTCAGCAGTCTCCAGGAGTAACACCACAGTGAATCAGAGACAGGTCCCGATTAAAATTTAATGTCTTGAAATGTCAACAAATTGAAAAACATTACATTTGGATTCTCTGGTTTTCACATGCTGATCGAAGACAGCTTACAAAATTGCAAACCCCAGGGCATATTCATCGTATTAACAAAACATATTTCCCATAATATACAATATCTTGTAAACTGAAGTCAAAGAAAACAAAGTAGGTCACACAACTTAGCTGATTATCTTCATGAGAATCAAACAAAATTTGTACAGTACAAGTTAAAGGGTTCAAATTATTTGAGGTGGGGTTGTATGAAGTACTTATCCATAGTCGGTGTATTTGTTGTAAGAGATGTTGGTCAGCATATATCCAGTTTGGAGAAGCAGAGAGGGGCACCAGAACAGAAGTAAAGCAATGTAATTTTGTGGATGGGTATTTCAGCCACTTAAGAATGCCCATCTAAAGAATCAATATCAGTCTAAGTGTGCACTATATTTAGAATACTTTATCTCATTGTCAGACAGCCTTTTCTGATGGGAAACTGCTGTTATATAAGCCAAATATCGCTCTCTCCAACCAAACTCCATTGGTGAAATCAGTCATTTCACCTCACAGAACACCTCGATTGGTTAGTAGTGTTTTTTTTTTAGGTGGACTTTTTTAAAGTAGTTAAATTACCTTTTGTTGCTGACCACATCTACAGCAGTACATGGTTTAGTCTGTGCTGTTTCCCCTCTTTGCTTCTGCTTACTGTTGCCAATACACTGACTATGGATAAGTACCTCATGCATCTCTACATTAAATAATCCAAACAGCCACTCTGGTTTAGCGCAACAGCTTTCATTTGTGCCAGTGGCTACATTGCACAAAATGCATACCCAAACAACACTGTTGAGGCATGATAGAAAATAACCTCAATGACAAAACAGCCCCAGGATCCTGGGATTGTGATGTTTGTCTGTTGTTGTGTGTGTGCTTAGTTTTGGTACAGTAGAGAGTCAAACCCCAGGACTTTTTTTTCTGATTCATCTTACTTTCTCTAGCTCTTTTATTCTCATCCACTTTCTCTTTCCATTCACATTTATCTGCTCATTTAAAAGACATGACTTGCTGATGCTTTTTCTCCTTTTTATTTAATTTTTTACACAAACATTTTTCAATCCTTTGCTCATTCATTTTTTTAGTTTCCTTAAGTTCAAGGATGAGACTGAGCCAAGTCTACATTCATGCTGTTCACTCGAGTCTAGCTTCTCCTCTCGCTTCCTACCTCCTACTTCATCTCATCCATCCAATCACAGCCTGAGTTTCACTGCTGTGCCTCTTCCCAGGCATAAACTCGCCCTTTCCCTCATTCTCTATGTTGCTCATCTCGCATGCCAGCACCCCAGCTCCACATGCCCCAGCGAGTAGTCTTGATGACTCATAACTCCCCACTGGGGCACACTCAGACATCCTCCTACAGAGTGCTGTGGCAGGACTGGCTCCAGCATTGGAGTGTGTGCCAGAACTTCACTCAATAATATTTTTCTTTCCATCGTATTAATTGGTAGAAAAGTCTCCTCTCATTGAGCTCTCTGTGGCCCAACAGTACCTCTTCTACTTCCTCTTTCAGATTTGACATGCACTCCCTCACATTGCCCCTATCTCCAACCATCTGACAGGCAGGCAACACCAATCAATACAGTTCCCATCTTGCCTAGATTGATTCATAGTTATGGGACTTTTACAAGGTGGGTCTTATCTTGTGATCTGTGAAAGGTAATGATGTCGAGCAATGTGTCCAATGTGTTGCTACAGGCATGGCAAGCTCTCAAACAATCAGTTACTTTCAAGGTGAGGGGGAGTGCGTGCACTGTGCTTGTGTGTTTGTCGATGCCTTAGAGTACTGCACAAATGCATTGTTAACTGGAATTTAAGTGTTTTTGTGTTTGGATATCAAAGAGATACCGTAGTGGCTCTGTAAATCTGTAATGCCAATCAATAATCTGATGTTAGTTATATTAGTATGCCATGTTCTCTTCCTCTAACCCTCTCACCTTCGAGAATCTTAAGTATTAGCTGTTTGAAAAACATGTCCTGGTGATTTCAGGTGAATTAGCATTTACATGTACAGAGCTCATTTGATGCAGTGCACTGCTGCGGTTATGGGTTTGACTCCATCTGGGGCAACATACAAATAAGATTCCTGGCAGCCACAGAAATCTAGAACAAGATCAGCAGGGAAAAAAATGGTCAGAGGGACGGATAGATGGCTTTCTGATAATGTCTCGCCAACATGCACCCTTGCTTTCACTTGCTCATTAATTCACTCTCATACACACAAACATACACACTGGCATACAAAATATGATTGTGATCAATGGGTAATAATGAAAGACCTTTTCTTAAATGTCACAAATTAGATTCAGTTTCGACATAAAGATGGGACGAATATCGAGGTTCAGAATTTCAGTAAACACTTTAAATGGATTTGAAATGGCCTTTAAGCACCAAAGCTATTTCCAATATTGACATCTAAATTGTGAGGAGGCAAAGAGGTGAATGCATTCAGATTCAAAAAGGGTCTGATGAGATCGAAAAGAGTTTTTCTTCAATTTATCACTATACTATAAACTGTGTCCAAGGCATAGTGAAATGCTATACCTTTATTGATATACCTTTTTCAAAAATAGGCTATCTTTATGTGCCTTTGGACAATAGGGCTGCACAATTAATTGAAATATTATTGAAATCATAATATGGAAAGTGCAAAATCCAAATAACAGAAGCTGTAACTTTTTGAAAAAAGAAATATATGTCGAACAAAACAGCATTATAATGAAGTACTGTAGTGCTACAGCGATGTCCTGGCCTACAGATCTTGTTTTCTAAATATAAGAACACAGTTTGTTTGGTACAGACCCCAAAAAATGTCACATCATCGTGATTTTCTTTTCAGTGAAAATGAAATTTGGCATGCAAAAATGATCTTCCTACTAATCCTGAATCATGTTACACTATTAATAAAGTCAAAGTCAAAATAATTACCATGCTGTTGTGTTTTGTTTTAGGGTTAGGGTTATATTGTGCAGCTATATTGTGCAGCCAAGTTATTACTTTAAATAATTTAGAAAAAATGAAAACTAAAATAGGAGATACAGACCTACATGTAGCGCGATTATTCTGAGGACTGTTGGTTCACTGTATTGCTTTTGCAAGGACTGTAAGACCATCAGTTCTTATTCTGGCCTTTTTTCATTTCCTTTCACCATTTCCCACTGAAATTTAAGTAACCTGCTGTCTTTCACTCATTTCTTTTTAGACCGGTCAGCCTGTTGTGCACTTCGGTAAGAACTTAAATGATGTGTTTGCATTGCAGCCATGGTCCTGGAGATAGTCCTGTAAATTCAACCCGACTGTAATACTATCAGCGTTGCCACATTGGTTTGATGTTTTTTTGTATAATGCAACTTATAGGCTGCAGTTTTCCATTTCTGCCCTCTGCCTTAAAAATGAAGGAAAAATAAACAGACAACTCAAATAACAATAGATTTTATCTAACTTGGTAAACTGCAGCAAGCCTTGACAGTGTGCCTACTTAAAGTGTGCCCCCCACAAACACATGCATGAAGAGGGAGAGAGAGGCAGAGAGAAGGCAAAAGAGAGGAGAAGATGAAAGTGAGAGAAGTAAATGCAAAACCATGCTATCAAAAAGCCAAACAAATAAGGATGTTGTAATGTTGCAAGCATGTAAGTTTCTGTTACAGTGAAAATACATGTATGCATTACAGCTCATGTGTTCATAGGGCAGGCTGCGGAAAGAATAAAAATTGTATCATATTGAAGTTGTGCTGAGCGACAAGGTGTTTGTAAAAAACAAATTACAATTTATGAAGATCCCACCCCCATTCCAGATAGAGAAGAGTTGGGACTTTGTGTAAAACATAAATAAAAAGAGAATGTAATGATCTGAAAATCCTTTTGAACTTGTGTTTGATTAAATATAGTACAAAGACAATATATTCAATGCTCAAACTAATAACCCTTGTTTTTCTTAAACACTTATTGTGAATTTCATGTCTGCGACACATTTCAAAAATATGACAGGGTCATGTTTACCCATGTGTTACATCATCTTTTCACTCTAATTGTTTTGGAACTGAGGAAACTAATTGTTGAAGTCTTGAGCGTGAAATTCTTTCCCTTTCTTGCTTGATATATGACTTCAGTTGCTCAACAGTCCAGGGTCTTTGTTGTTGTTGTTTGTCTTCATAATGCACCACACATTTTCAATGAGGCAGGTCTGGACTGCAGGCAGGCCCATCTAAAACCCCTTAACTATGAGGCCACATTGTTGTAACACCGGCAGAATGTGTCTTGGCGTTGTCTTGCTGAAAGAAGCAGGGACATCTCTGAAAAAGACGTCTGGATGGCAGCATATGTTGCTCCAAATCCTTTCAGCATTAATGAAGCCTTCACAGCTGTGACAGTTAACCATGCCATCGGCACTAACACCCCCCCATACCACCACAGATGCTGGCTTTTGAAGTCTGTGCTGGTTACAATCTGGGTGGTTCTTTTCCTCTTTAACCTGGAGGACACAACATCCATAATTTCCAAAAACATTGAAAAGTGGACTCATCAGGCCACAGTACACTTTTCAACTGTCTGTAAGTCCATCTTAGATGAGCTCTGGTTCAGAGGAGTAAGCTGTGTTTCTGGATGTTGTTGATTGTCAGGGAATTGATTCTTGACTCATGATAATAACGTATACACGCATGTGGCTGTTACATAAACGGCTGCTGCTACTAAATGCTGTTAGTAGCATCTCTCTCTACTGCTGAAATGGCCTGTATCCTCTGCATCCTCCTCACTGACTCATGTCAACTGAAGACCAGTAACATTACACTATTCATAAGCTTGTTTTACTGTACGCCTCTTTGGATACTGTGCCTGTCCGCAATGTGCAACAACTTGACTGACAGCCAGTATAACCTTGTAGTATGAATGTCAAAGTGAAGCTACCTCTGCCATGTACATGTGTCCGGGAGAGGCAGAGTGGGAGGCCCCGAAGGAGCCAACCAGTTCTATCTTCGCCTACTGCCTCAGGCAAACCACACTGCAACACATAGACTTTAGAGGAAACACACATGCAAACATATATAATGACAGGAATATATTCAAAGCAAATGTCCACTTTTGCTTCAACCTTCTTGAAGATACATGTGGGGAAAACACTGCCTGTATGCCTTGTGAAGTGTAGTCAGATCATTAAACATGCATTAGCTGTGAACTCTGTGAACTTTGCAAAGTTTGTTTATTATAGTTATTTTTTTCCACAAATCTTGAAAGAGATAGTTAAACCCAAAATCAAAAATTAAGACTTTTTCTATGGCCTGTAGTTTGTTTCAGTGTGAGTTGCTAGGTTTTCAGATATCTGCAATATAGATGTCTGCCTTCTCTCAAATATAATGGAACTAAATGGCACTCAGCTTGTGGTGCTCAATGCTCTAAACAACACACTTGAAAAAGTGAAAAGCAGTGTCTCTTTACAAAAATCATGACCCAGTTGCTCAAGGTAATCCACAGTGCTTGTTGTGAGCAGTTTGACGAAGAACTCCTTTCTTTCTATGATATAAAGAAAGTCTTTCCTACATGAAACTGCTCATAACTACATGCCATTTAGTTCCATTATATTTTAAAGAGGGCAGAAACCTACAGCTGACGTCTCTAAAACTTAGCAACTCTGGCACAGAGCAAATACTGTCATGGTTTTGGGTTTTAGTTTAAGTTGTGTCTTATTTGTTTCTGCTATTTTACTTTGTTTTTTCCCTTCTTTGATTACAGATGGTTTTCACCTGCCCCTAATTAGCTTCTCTGTATTTAGTTGTGTGTTCTTCCCTCTTTAGTTGCCTCTTCATTTTGGTTTCGAGTCAGTTTCCTACCCTTGTGTGTTTTCCCCAGTGTTTCCCTGTGGTTTTGGACCTTATGCTAGAAAAATGGATTTCAGATTTTGCATGTTGAACTGGATGTGTTTGCCTTTTTTGTATTTGGGCTGCATGTGTAAGCCTTTGTATTTTATACTTAATTTTTTGAGTATATTTAGTAAATCATTTAAACACCCTGCTCAGTCCTTAGCTCTCAGTTTCCGTTTGGGTTCAATTTCCAGCTGCCCTGCTTGACATGTGACAGTAATGAGTATTCTTATTTTTGGGCTGAACTCTCATTTAAATGACCATGTGCAGATATACTGTATGTACCAAGCGTTTAAAATGGAAAATGTATCCCAGAGAATATTCAAACACCTTTAAAGCTCCAGTTGGTAAGTTGATGAAAGTGAAAGTAAACTCCGCGACTTGGTCGGAAATTTCAAGACAATACTCCATCAGGTCTCTTTATGAACCTCTGCCAAGAACCCCACACACACACAGACACACACAGACACACACACGTGCAGGCGCATGCACACAAAGTAGCCATAAACGCACCCACAGACGACGTACCGTTTCCATAGCAACCGGAGACTCCAAAACGATCTCACATCTCTCTCACCATGAAACACACTCTTCTTGTGTGTGTCTGCGTGTGTGGAGGGAAGGAGGGGGGTTGACAGAGGTGAAAGAGGGAGCTGACGGTGTGTATCATCTTGAAATGTCCGACCAAGTCGCGGACTTTACTTTCACTTTGTCAGTTTACTACGACGTGTAGGAGCGGTGATTGGCTGCTCCTCCTGCTCCCTCTACCTGACTGGTGGAGAATCTTCGGTCGCGGTGGATTTCGCCAAATACGATTACAGGCTGTAGGTGGAGCCAGAGGAGTTGGATTTTGTCCTAAATTACCCATTTAATGTCCGACTATCAGAATATAGTGACAGTTCCAGCAAATATGACTGAATAATTGTTACCTACTGTAGCTTTAACTCATCAAGATAATGTGTGATTGTGTCTCTGTGTGATTTTTAGTTGGCGTGTGTCGGTCTTTGTGTGCATCCGTCTCCCAGTGCATACATATAGCTGTGCAGTCTGTACCATGTATAGACATCTTAGCCAAGTTTGTGTGTATTCCTCCCATCTGCCTTGCGGAAGATTTATGTGTGCATAGTGTTAGTTGTCAAACTCCAACTGGTGTCTGGAATTTCAATAGAATTTGACATGACAGCCATTGGCATGGCACTCGATTTGAATTTCTTCACACTAATACACTGGAAGCATGGCCTTGGAAACACAACAGTCAGATCTTGTGTGTGTCTATATACTATATCTTCACGTATGCATGTGTGCTTTTAATGTTCATTTTTGTTGTGTGTGTGGATATTGACACAATAAGTGTGAAATATGGCTGTGAATGGTTTCGATCTGTTATAAGTTAAAGCCACTACAAGGAGTTTTTAACTGGTTTTGAAACAGTGTCAGTTTAATACTGATGCCTCTATATGATCTATGAGACCATCTGCAGGAAGATTGGCTATCCCTGTTTATTTATTTATTATGCCTGCCACCGGGTCGCATTTTCCTTGAAATTAGATGAAATGAGCCTGTGTTTACATTTTCCTAAGCAAAGTTACAACCAATAGTAAGTTAGGCAGTTAAAAAGAAGCACAAGGAGTTTCAATTTTATTTTTAATGTTATATTTTGTAGTTGTTATGGTGGAAACACTACTGCTTTTGTCACAGGGGCCTCTAAAATCGACAAAATAAGAAAGTTCCTTGTAGTAGCTTTAAACATGGTATAATTTCTTGATTACTGGAAGAGGCAGTAGAACACACCATAGCTGACCATCTGAAGTGCTTATGAGGGGAATGCATTATCTGGCTCTGTTTTATTTTGTGTGTGTGTGTGTGTGTGTGTATTATCTGCCTCCTGTCTGTGCTCAGAGGCTGTCAGCTATACTCCACAGTGGCATATGACAGCGTTACCCTGAGGGTTTGTCCTGCCCACTCCATTAGTTTTCCCAGCTTCATACTGGCACCATGTCATGCCAAGAACACAAACCACTTCTCCCCCCAGCAGGACAGGCTCATGATTAATGACAAGATATGTTTAATTTTGTGGTCTTTGCTTTATTATGTAGGGTACAGTAAAGAGAAAAGCAGGCAAGAGAAAGACTTTGACATGTTACAAGTGTGAAGGTCAGGTTTTTAACGGAGAGGGTAGCTCTGTAGGTCATGCTTCAGAATGCCTTAGGCGCCCATGTATTCACATTTACTGTATAGCATCAACTGTAAAACCTTTGGCCTTGATGAGATGCAACATTTCTCTATTGCTAAAGCATAGTCGTGAACTGTTGGTTCCTGCTTTGAAAAAAAATATCAAAAGGTTTCAATACAATCAAAAATCCACCAAGTAGAGTGAAAAAATAGCAATGATGTGTTACACGAAAGCTCCCTGGAAGGCAAAGGATTACTAGTAATGATGAAAAAGAATTTCAAGGGTGCAATGTGAATTGCATCACAGTGTTTGCTAGTACAAAGTATAAAATAATTAGAAAAGTACAAACAAGCAATTTAGCAAGTACGTCAGTTTGCAGTTGAAATAGTGAATGGTCAGCATCTACACTCCTGGCACTAATTTGCTCTTTGCCTGATGGTGAGATAAGAAATGAAACAAGTTAAATGAAGACATGTTCAGGTTAAAGCTTCTAAATCACTGCTATATTGAGGAGAATGTGCACCTGATCTAGTTGTGCAAAATAACTTGTGGCATGTTGAAGAAAACATTGTATGTGGCATGGCCTTATTTATTACATCTACAGCCCATTTCTGCTTTCCGGTGAATACAGGCAGATGAAATCATAACACAATCCAAGTTTTCTAACTGGGTGATGTAATTTAAGTGCAATAAACACCTTACACAAACTAAACCATGAGTAATTTTACAGCAACCTTATGTAGCCCCATAATGTAGACTGTGGTCAGTCTCACAAGACTCAACTTAACTTTGTCTCACACAACTGGACTGCTCTCCATGCTTGGTTTCACCTAATTTAAGTGCTACGCCAGCACAGGATAAAAGCTTGGCCGAAGCTGTTCGTGGATGGGATGGTGGAGGGTGGGGTGTTTCAGAGCGGGTCTGTGGCAGCATGTGTAATCATGGAGCACAAAGTAAAAGGGAAACTACTTTCCCTGCAGTCCTTGAGTCTAATGTCAATATGCCTTTCATCATGGGGGTTAAACCTCCGGCATGGGGGTCACTCAGCACCAATATTTGTATTGGAGTCAAGGAAGACATGGAAATGGCAAGCCAAGTTATTTAGTCAACTTTACATGAATGCAAGTATTTCCAGGGTCAAAATGATCACAAGTAGGGTTGGGCGATATGGACAAAATCAAATATCACAATGATGAACAATATTGTATGGCAGCCATATGCTTAAATCAACAACATGTAGCAAAGGGACTGCTGACGGAAACTAGCCCTTAGCTAATTCAGGTGCATTTACATTTGTTTGAATGTTGATTAATGTTCATTGTCCCTTTTCAAATAAATAAAAAAGAAACCTTCAAACCACCTTTTGAAAAATTGAGGGCAATAGCCAAAATTTCCGCACAACTAAAACTCAAATTGGTCCTCACAAAGATGGAGGTACAATTGCTCATACACACACAAATAAACACAGAGCAGAAGTAGCACAACCACTACCATAATACACAAATAGAATGGAATCATATATTGAATTATTATACCCTTGTGTTTCATCCCAGCTCTGGCAATTTCAGACTTCATTCCCACCACAATTGAACAGGCAAAAATTCTGATTTATTACTTCTCCTGATCGTATCATTATAAATCCCACTTTTACAGCATTTCATTCAAATTTTATGGGCTGTCGTGACTGTGACTCATTTGGCCATAAATTCAGCCCTCAAATTCTTTTATTTTTCACTACATTGGTTTCTCTACAGATTTTTTTTTTGTTTATTCCTCCCTTCGCTCCTCTCGTTGTGTCATGCACTCTCTCTGTCTCTGTCTCCTCATCAACAGTGCGAGAGTGTGGTTTGTTTCAGTCTTTCAGTGTGCAAGTGTTCATGGAAATTCAAGTGTGAATGTGTTCCTTGTATGCGAGTGTGCATCTTTGTGATGAACAAAAATGAACAAAAGTGCCAGTGAGCCCTTAACACTTACACAGATGCGCTGTTTCTCTGCAAGTTAGTCTGAAAAGTGACATGTAATTAGCTGTCTTTGAGAGGGCTGAGAGACAGAAGGAGAAGGATGGAAGGATAGAAAATGAAAGGCATAGAACAACTGATTATGAGCATGAGAAGCTTTTTTACCTCAATCCTATCACTCACTCAACTTCTCACTCTTCACTCAACCTCCCTCAGATCCTTTGTACCCTGCCCCATTTTGTTACAATATACATCTGTTCCCCTTCCTGCTTTTCCCCACATCAAACAGCTCTTGTTGGATTCTCTTTTTCTGTCTGTCCTCCATTCCTTCTCTTTTTCTCTCTTTTTTTCCCTTTTACCTCTGTCTAGGGGTGTCAGTAGTTAACTATTAATCGGTTAATCACAAGAATAAGTCAATTGTAAATTGTGTGATGCTACTCCTCAGTTCAGTAGTAGTATTAACAGTACGCTGTTCTGCATGAAGAACAAGCTCCCGGCTCCCATGTCTGAAGATGGCATTCAGCCAAAGATCATGATGCTGCTAGATAGTGATGCGCGCCTGGATTTATGTCATTGATGCCACTAATTAGTGTGTTTCAAAGAGTTTGGTACCCGAGTGCATCATGCCATTGAG
The DNA here is from genome assembly GCA_034769285.1 of Lutjanus argentimaculatus. Classification (NCBI taxonomy): domain Eukaryota; kingdom Metazoa; phylum Chordata; class Actinopteri; order Lutjaniformes; family Lutjanidae; genus Lutjanus; species Lutjanus argentimaculatus. The sequence continues at coordinate 20,958,412 of JAWZSL010000009.1, read as the reverse complement.
AGCTACTGTGACTTACTACATTTAAAAACACTTTGAGGATAAGAAGGATGAGCTAATCGTCAAGCTAACCTGGGCAGACAAGCTAGCTCTGACCACCAGCTGCTGGACAGCTTTCACAAAGGAAAGCTACATTATAACTGTGTGTCACTTCATCAGCGCTGATGGGGAGGTGCAGTCCAGTGCACTCCTGACTCATAGCATCTTAGTCCACCATCTGTATCAAGGCCTGAATACAATTTAATCCAAAATGGAGGCATACATGGACACCTGTGGACACCACAGATGTGTAGTCTTTCTGCCTCTCTGTCCACTGAAGGTTGTCTGGCAACCTTGCCTAGCTGACTAGTGCACTGAAAACATGGGGACTGACATGGAGACATGGAGAATAGGCACCTCTTGTTTTTCACATAATTTTGAATTTGAAGTGAAACGGATATCCCTATTTCTGTCCTCCATTCCCTCTTGTTCTCTCTTTTTTCCCTTTTCCTTTCATTTCCTTTCCCTCTCAGGACGTCTGTTAAGCGATGTTTTCCCAGCTTAGTGACCTATATCCCTACTATCCTAATGCCTTGCTCAGTTATCTAGGATACATCTGGCCTAACACAGACATGTGCACACATAAAGAAAAATAAATGCTCTGAGTACAGCTTAAACAGTTTATGGAGAGGAAGGAGGGATTGGTGCATTCCTGTATCAAATAGTATGATAAAGATAAAATTTAATGATGTGTCTCAGTTTACTGGTGTTTCGTGTAAGCATGGTAGTCAGTCATTCCTCTTCAAAAAGGTTAGGCCAAAAGCTGCCCTACGATGAAGTGTGACTAAATAAAGTGAAAAAAGAAAGCTGTAATAATAATGAACAACAACATTAGAGGTTTTTAGTCTGGAATTTATGCAAAGCACTCTTTTCTCCTGACAAATTAGAGAAGAAAATCCTTCCTTCTCCCAAAAATGAATAAGTTTTTGTTTACAAAAAACTGCTTTGCATACATTTCTAACAAGAGCATGAACACAGCGTCAACTGTTGTATCATTTTTTTTTAAGAAATCAAGGGAGGAGAACGCTTTTATGCTGTTTTTTTGGCCCTGTACTGTATGTCCTCTCTAATGAGCACTTTCAGTTTACCCCCTGCAGAGTAATACTTATATGTTGCCAGGATGCTGAGTAAATATGACTTTCTCTTTCACAGTGGCAGCCACTATAGCAAAGTACTATTCTTTCCCCAAGGTGCCAAGCAAACACATCTGGCTCAGTTTTTCCTTTTGCTAGAAAGGCAAACATTTCATCTGCCATACTGGAGAGCAGCCTTCAATCTAAAATTTCTTTCACAGATGCTACATGCATCCCCTCTTTTATTTTCATTGACTTTTCTATTCACTTTTATTCCCCAGAAACACCTGTAGCTCCTCTCTTTTTAAACTGTAATATTTATGCTATTCACAAACAAATTACCCCTGAAGTCAAATCTAATTGATGGGGATTCAAAGCACAAATTATATCTTTGATGGTTTGTGGCCTGGATCCTGTTTTGCATATGGTCAGGAAACTGTCTAAAACCTGTGGAGCTGATATTGATGCAAATGAGATAATAGTATTATGCTAATGGGTGTTCATTAGATTACCTTGTTATATTTGTTTAATTGGCTCTCAGATAAACCCTCAACCTGCTCTATTTGAAATCCGAGTCTTATTGGATGATATTCAATGTTGGTTAATTTAATCTGGTTTATTTAGAGTGGGTGGCACCGCATGAAGTTCAGCTGGAGGTCAAAACACACACGGCTTTCTCCATATGTTATAACATTCATTCACAAGCAGCATACACTCTTAGAAATAAAGGTGCTAACTAGAATCATGAAGGGTCATTCAGCTTCTCCTCATAGGAGAACCCTTTTATAAAGGTTCCACTTGGAAGCCTTTCGCCAAATTCTACCTAGAATCCAACATAAAGGATTATACTAGAACCATCTGTGAAAGGTTTCACCCAGAACCCCCTATGAGAGCTTCTACAGAGAGTGGAGTAATGGTTCCACCCAGAATCCTCTCTGGGAGTATTATCCAGAACCTTTCCACCTGTCCACCAACCTTTTCATATTCCAAGGGATCTAGAACCCACCCAGGGTGTTCTTCTGAGAACCATTTTAAATAAAATAAAAATTTTATTTAGAACCCACCCAGGGGTTTCTATCGAGAAACCTTTTATATTCCAAAGGTTTCATCAAGAACCCAACCAGGGGGTTCTACCAAGAATCCTTTTAAATTCCAAGCAATTTATCTAGCAATTGTTGTGAAAGAACCCTTGATGAAAGAGTTCTTTAAGGATTTCAACAATCCTTGAAGAACTTTCTCTTTCAAAAATTTTCATATTAGTGTTAGACAAACCCTTACTTTAAAAAAAGGGTTTTTCAGAAGCAAATGGTTCTGGCAGACCCTCAGCCCTTCAGGAAGAACCCGTATTTCCCTGTAGTTTACATAGCCTGAAGTAAAGTTCAGTTAAAGTTCAGTGGTTTCCATTATACACTGTAGCACAGTTAACTGAACTCTCACCTGTGTAAGGCGGCACCTACTGTATATAAATGTACATAGTGTGTGTGCATGGGGGCCTCAGTTTTTGTGTGTGTTTGTGTGCATGAGTCTGAATCACAGTGTGTGTGCGTGTGTGTCAGTTGCCACCTCTCCTCATTAAAGGTGAACTGAGGCGAGGCCTGGCCGTTTGTTGGGTTGGTAATTGATGTGCGCAGCTCAGTGGGATACAAGGTTTAATTCCTCAGCGTTAACGAACGATAAATCACACATACTCTCACACACACATACTCACACAAACACAGTGCGAAGGAGACATAAATCAAAGACTAAGGGCCTGCCACTGCCTGCCTTACTGCAATGACAATATCATACCACCTCTCCCTCCCTCTGTTTTTCTTTCCCAGTCTTTCTTTCAATCCCTGTTAATCCCTCTCTACCTTCGACTGTGGTGACACTATCAGCGCTCATATCTCCCCTCTCTTCCCCTCGGTTCAATTCTACTTTGACTGCAATTACAATATCACAGTGCTCTGTCTGACTCCCTCTCTCCCCCTCAATCCCTTTCAAGCTCTTTCTGAACAACAGATGGTCACCTCATCCCTCCCACAGATAGAGGGATGGAGCAACAGAGAGAAGGCTGATAGGGGGAGGAAGGATAGAAAGTGGAGCAGCGGACTGAACGTGTGTCTGTGCAGAGAGAGAAAGAGGGGGAGCAGTGGAGAAGGCGAGAGAAATGCCAGTGTCTTGAGAGGCCATATACATAATCACAGAAAAAAGATGCGACAAAAACCATAGCCTTGCTGAGAATTTAGATTAGATCACACATATACACACATAAATACCCACACTGGGCATGCAAAGAGGTGTTCCAGAATCTGCCTGCACAGATTGCATCCTCATTCCACCTGATGGCACTGGGTCAGATAATTATTTTAAGCATCATTTACATATGAATCACTAATAAGAGATTTGGTGTGGGGAGAAGGAGGCTGAGGAGGGTGAGGAAGATGCAGGGAGAAAGAAAAAGGTGGAAGATGAGGGAGAGGCGTAGTGGCAGATTGAAGTGCAGCGTAGTGTAGGATGAGATGGAGGTGACGCAAGGTGAATTACAGCGGCACCAGAGAGGGGAAACCAGGCCAAGCTTCTGTCGCTCTCGATTTTGCTGGCTAGCAGGAATTCTGACCCCCCTCTCCCTCTCCTCTATCCCCTATCTCCCCTTAAATTGGTATTCATGGTCTATTGTGGTCACTACATAATTGAGCTGCTACCGGTGATACAGAATGATGAGAGAGGAGGAAAGAGGGAGAGCGTGAGTGGTATCGCTGCACCTAAGCATAACACAGGAGGGTTGCTATTTAATGGCATATTGTTGCTGAAAGTGCAAATTTGATCTCATAGACAAAATTTTGTGTACTGAAAACAGTTTTATAGTAGACTTTCTAGCCGAACAGTGATTGTTAATGAGTTGATCATTAATTCTAAAAGCTTCTGAGATGAGCGAGTGAAAAGAGCATTGTATTTTGTTAAGGCTGCCAGTTTCAGAGCACTGGTAAACTTAGTGGAGTGAAGTGTTAGCTCATGGGAGACAGCATTTGCCCCCCTCTGTCAAGCTATCTCTTCCAACCGTATGCCTCATTATAAAAGAGGTAATACACTGCATGAAAAGCAACTCTGGATGGAAGTGGTGGGAACTAACACAAAAAATGCAGTAGAAGAAAAGTTTAAAAAGTTTTTTTTATAGTTGAAATACATTTTATATTTATATATACATTTAATGTGCCGTAGCTATGAAAAATCATATTGTATTGTATTTTTGCAAAAGCACCAAAGAAAAAGTTTCATTGCCTCTAAACTACACGTAACAGTACGCATGATTTACCATTGTCTTATAGATCAAAATTAGCAGTTATTCATTGATAATGAAATGGACTACTCTGCAATCAGTTGCATCACATATAACCCCTTTACATACACGTGTGCTGGCTTGGTTTGACTCGGCATATCAGCCCAGCATTGCAGGGATTTGTATCTCCATTATAACATGGCTACTGGCTGGAAGGTCTGTCTTTTAACTGAAGGTAAGCTTAACTTGTGTTGAGTATCTGTAAAAATACAAACATCATTTTCTATAAATTCTTCACAAGAGAAGTCCCTCATTATTTTGTTATTTAAAAGCTTTTACTATGAAGCAGCAAAATCAGAAATGTAAGGTTTTCATTCACAGTAACCTAACACAACTCCTATACAGTTGGAAGAGAACAGGAAATAAAGAAAATAAAAGCAGATACCTGAAAGTACAAGCAGAAAAGCAGGAGAGGAACTCAACTTCAAATCGCAGAGATTCAGTTAGAAGCTACAAAGGTTATGTGAGCTGAAGACACTGACTTTTAAAAACATCTTTCTCTCTAATCTTCTGCACACGAGTTGAGTCTCTCAATACATGTTTGTTTGGGTGGATGGGGGTGGGGGCTCATCACTGATATTACTGCAGCAGACTGGGCGGCTTTCGCCTCATTCTGGAGACGGTCCATCTCAGACGCACTCAGCACAGCTCGTCGCATTATAAGAGGTAATGGAAATGCAAATCAGTGTGGCACGGTTTAACTCCACATAGCCAAAAGTAATGGAAAAGCCCTAACATCTGTTGCAAAACATCTGTCTAATGTTAAGATCACCACAATCTCACAATCATGGCTCTCACTTTTTTCCTGGTGCCTTTCTTCTAGAAGTGTAATTTATTTTCACTATTATTAAGATGAACACTGCAAGATTAATTTGTACTGCCTGGAGCTAAGGCGTGATGATTGGTGGAGAGGACTCAGTATTCACAGGAGAGACTGTGCTGTCATCTTCTCATATCTAGCAAGCTTTATTGACACAGAATGATGATACATACAAGATCCTGCAAAGTGTAAAGAAGAAATACCTAATATGCTTTCTGGTACTGAAATACAGCTGCTGAATACAGATGGGAAATACAACCCAGCATTATTGAGCTGTACAGAGGCACTGTAATGAAAAACTAAATAGCAAAGAAACAAAACTGCAGGTCATCTCTTAAAGGGAGAGTCCTATTTGAAATGTAGCATAATGTGGATCTAATGTGGCTGTATGTTTTAATGCTAACAGTTCTTTGCAGTAATGAGTTTTCATGGATTTTGGGTTGAATGGCTGAATGAGGTCATTCTAATGTATCTCATCCAATCAAAATCATGAAGTCTGAGAGTAAAGATCAGTCAGTTTAGACTACACTCTGTTTTGTCTGTTAACCATCATTCAGACTCAGTGTGCTGCTGAGTAAAGTAAAAGGGATATGGCATGAGAGAGCCTGTGTTGTGAAGCCAGATCACACTTCTCTTCTTTATCCTCTTAAAACCTGTGAGTGACCTCTGATCTCGAAGTATCTAAAGATATAATTAGCTGTTTCTTTGTTTGCCCTCTTCTTTGAAGTAGCTTGTTATACATATTAAAAGTCCTTTAGTGTAATTTTCCTTGGTGATTACAATACATGATGTGTGTTTACATTGTCATTTTACAGTGAATTATTAGAGATTATGAAACATCCAGAAACACCATCTATTCGTCAATGGGAGTTGCTGCTATTACTCAATCAATTGATTAGTTAATGGAAAGAATTTTAATTGTCAACTATATTGATAATCATTTCAGTCACCTCTCTCACTGGTTCCAGCTTCTTAAATGTCAGGATTTACTGATTTTTCTTTGTCTTTTATGACAGTAAAGGAAGAGTTTTTGGGTTTTGGACTGTTGATTGGGCAGAAGTAGCAATTTGAAGACATCACTTTGGACTCTGGGAAATCGTGATGAGCATTTATCACAATTTGTTGAGATTTTGTAGACTAAACAATAAATCAGTTAATCGTGACAACTGCCAGGTTAATTGATGATGAAAATAATAATTAGTTGCAGCCCTAGTGTTCTGTTTGGGAAAGTAAAGGGATTTGGTAAGAACCAGCTTAGTTTATGTATGCTGGTACTTCTTCATCCAGTGAAAAGTCCTGAGTGATCTCTGAGTATCTGAAGATATAATTAGCTGGTTCTTTGCCTGTCCTCTTCTTTGAATATATTCAAGGGTCTTTTGTGTACATTTCCATTCAAATAACAGTTTCTGATTGCATTATTAATTTCATTTGCAGTATGGTGACCTCTTTCGGCTTTGTTTACATGGTTTGTGTGGTACATGGTGTGTGTTTATTCTGAAAATTTCATTTTATACTGAATTAAAGCAGGTTATGAAACATCCAGAATCACTATCTATAAGGTACACTCTTGTACAGTAGTCAAGCTGATTGCTGGTTGTTTCTTTAAGACGCATCTGCAATGAACCCATCCAGCATAAATCTGGTGGAAGAAAAATCCAAACCCATTGTTCTGCTAAGACACATTCTGGCAGACATCCTGCACAGATGAAAAACCATTCTCTAAAGGCGGCAACAGTACTTCTAGAAACTTACCCTTGCAGATTTCCCCCTTACGAATGCAACATTGCATTGAATTTGTTTAGGAGAACTGCCAGAAACTGTATAGTGCTTACCCTTTAGAAAACTACCAGTGTCTACAGCGGTTCACAACAGCAGACATTTGATCAGCAGAAATGACTTTATTGCTGATGTCAGTTTTTGAGTTATTGCTGCCTGATTGTGTTCAATAAAGGATCTATAGGGACTAATTACATGGGGCTGAGATTGGGTATTGATAATGCTCTGTGCCTAATGATGTGTGAAAAATTGTGATTGTGTGTGTGCATTTGAGAGGTTGGGGAGTGTGTTTTCTAGTTTCTAAAGTGTGTGACGTCATGCATGTGGGTGTGTCAATTTCCCTCCTGCTCTTTAAATGGTCGAGCTTTTCTAAATCCATCCTTCATGATGGACAGTTGGAAGTGAAAAAGGCCAGTTTTAATTTGCTGCATGGATACCCTCCTCAGCTCTCCCAGGGACTCTCTGCTTACCACCTCTCCCATTAAACCAACACACGCTCAGCAGCGCACACACACACACAACATACACACGTGAAAACCTGTTCAAATATACAGTCTGCACATCAGCTTCACACTGATATACAGATGCATGAGCACATTTATGCAGATAAACACAAACCAGCATGCAGATATGTGTTTGTACACACACAGATGCCAGGGGATCTCATGTGGTGCCCTATTTAGATGAAATGAGTCACAGAGATCTCACTACTGTCTAGACTCTTTATCACTTTTTAGTGGATATGCGCTGCGTGAGAGCCAGAACGAACCAAAAAATATGAGGAAGAAAGTGAGAACACAGACAGGGAGACATAAACAGGGTAGAAAGTACGAGAAAAGATATTACAAAGAGAGAGAAAAGACAGAGGTCAGAAAAAAGACTGAGAGTGGGTGAGACTGAGACATAATGAAAATCAAAGAAAAGAGAAGCTGTGTCACATACAGTAGTCAGTCCTGTGTCAACATGTCCGCTTTAAACTAGCTGTCTGCCTTTATTCTCAGGAGATCTTTGTCCACATTTCTTTCATAACCACCTAGAAATGGCATCACCATGACAGTCATGTCTGGACTTGTGATTTGTAGACATTAAACAATATACCGATTATATAAAACCACATGAAATACACCCACTAACAAATCAATCAGCTCTAAGAAAAGTTGACAGAATAAACAAGTTAAAACTTCAGTGTTGCTCATATTTCTTTAAGAGCACCGTGGTAGATGTGGACACGGTAAAAGTCCATTTTAATGTCCATGTTGAACTATTTGTCTCAAGTTAAATCCTGTAATAATATTGTTACAGACCTCAAATTTGACCAGCCAAGGGGAGGAAAAAAATGAGATATAGAACTGCAGTAAAGCTATCTCCAGACAGTAATAGATAATGGTTTGACATACTCTCGCACGGGGGTTCCCAAACTTTGAAAGATGTCTTTGAAAACCCATAGTCAACTGTTTTTTCAGCCCCCATAGGGTGCTTTGGTTTCAAGTAACACTGAAGTTTCAAGGTGTCAAGGCAGAGAACACATTTGTGGCATTCATAGTCATTCTTATGTGTGGCAGTAAATCCATACTTGATGTATTCTCCATCGTATGTGCGAGTTTTACTTGGCCAGGAGTTCTGAAGTTCTGGATTCATCACTGTTACCTTTTTAACATGACACAACAGGGTCTCAGTCTCACCAATCCACGGCTTTAATGTAAAGGTTTTAGCCTTCAACTCAACACCAGGAGCAGCCATAAAACATCTACTGCAAAATGTTACACACTGTGCCAAGCTGAATGATGTGACTAATCAGCAAACATTGCTGGCACATCTGTTACAAACTTTAGTCAGCACTAGGGCTGCAGCTATCAATTCTTTTAGTAATCAAGTAATCTATCAATTATTCTGGCGATTAATCGAGTAATCGGATAAGAAATATTGCACGTTCTGCATTTTTTTCTATTACATTACTTTTAAGAGCAATGGTATTATACAAAAGAGAAAATAAGACAGGTCTCTTAAATGAACAACTATAAATTGCTATCGTAAAAGTACTAAGTAAAGTAACTTTATTTTTACTGTAGTACCTTGTTTAGTACTTTTTACTGAAGCACAAAAGTAAAAGTAAAGGTATTAATGTCTGCAGAGACCATGAACAGAAGATGTAGGTCACTCTTTTAACCGAAAGTCACCAGAATGCTTTGTTAACATGTTAAAATCTTTTTTTTTTTTTTCTGGAGCAGGATGCTCCCAGACCCCCTACAGGTGACTGGTTTACCAACATGTCACCTTTTTCTCCTCTTATGAGTTTGCAGCTCTGTATTTAGTAATCAAAAAATACCAATAAGAGTATCATTGAAGTACAACAAAAGCAATAAAAATGTTGATTTTTCAAGAAAGGGAAACAATTACATGCAAGATTTTGACTTGTAATTTATGGCGGCCCGCCGCTTTAAAAACTTCGCACCATGACAGGATTTTCTGTTTTTGAAGCTGCGCACCTTTCTCTGTTGTGTCTAGAAGGGAACTCTTGATTTGCAAAACTCTTGTGAGATTTTTGTCTGTTGTTTCTACTAAAATAATCAAACTCGCGCGATCTTTCACGGGTCTAGGGTTCCTTCTAGACATGACTCTGTGTCTCTCTGTCAAACTACTGACAGCAGACTGTCTGTGAACAGCATGATGTGACACTCTGCAGTGTTTCACACATACAGAGACTTTACTTGTGCGGACACTCAGGTATAGTTTGTGACCAATTTTGGCATTTTTATTTTTTTAATCAGTCTGAGAGGATGACGGCATCGCGATTGATTAGTGATCAATCTGTCCTCCTCTGCCTCCCTCACCTGTTCGCTCTGCTCTGAGAAGGTCTGACAGTTTCTGACAGAGAAACACAGACTCTCCTGTTTAATGTAAAGGCCTCCTTATACAGTTGTTTAATCTTATAAGTTCACTTGGTTGGTGTCGATGTCATTCACCATCACGTTAGTCTCGATTGTTTTTATAAACTCCATCCAAAAAACACGAGTTGGGTTTTGAGGTGACTTTATAAAACATCGTGCTGAAGAAGAAAGTCAACAGATCAGACACAGACAGGGTAAGAGAAACGCACTGACCTCGCTCTGTCTGTGCATTACTGTATGTGCGTATATGGAGGAGCTGCACTGACACACAGAGAGGAGAAGCGCTGCAGCCGTGTGATAATAAATTACATCAAAACTTACACGTCGGAGCTTATCAATACTCTGCTCTTTAATAATTCAGCCGTTTAACACTGAATTTTAGTACTTTACGTGCGAAACACAGTGCGCTGTACAGCTGTTGGGATTTAAACGAGGCCTCGAGGCAAATTTTTTGCCTCGAGGCATTTTAGTAATCGAATTACTCGAGTTACTCGAGGAATCGTTTCAGCCCTAGTCAGCACACACAGAGTTAACTATTTTAGTGCTTTCTGTGAGTCAGTGCTTTTTTTAATGTTGTTTAATGAAAACATTAAATAAGGGTAACAGCAATGAGTCCAGTCTTCCACTGTAAACAAATAAAAAATACAGGCCTGTCAAAATATCATTCATCACATCATCAGCTGTCAGTTTTGATCTGGATGTCCACAGAGCTGCTCTGCTCCTAAAATTCAGTGAAATAACAGACCTGGCAACAAAAGCTCAATTGCGAAAAAAATCATAAGAATTCTGGCTTGGTAAAACTTGAAAGTATGATATAGTAGTAGTAGTGGTATGTAATAGTATGATCCAGAAGACATAAAGTATGGATTTACCACGACACATAAGAATGATTGAGTTGTTCTCTGCCTGAGTGTGTAAACCCCTTGAAACTTCAGTGTGACTTGAAACCAAAGCACCCTGCGAAGGCTGAAAAAAACAGTTGACTCTGGATTTTCAAAGACATCTTGTAAAAGAGGGGCCCCCGGCCATAAGCTACTGCTACAGTATTTGGGGGGCCTTGGCATGGAAATGTTTGGGAATGCTTGTGCTAGAGTATGTCAAACTGATGACTATCAGGCTATCAGTCTCAGACATTTAAAACCCAATTCACAACTTTATGATCTCATGTAACAATTTTGTGAGACCAGGCTGTACCAACTGCAAATGGATACAATCCAACCGGCTTCCCCTGGTTTAAAAGCAAGCATGTGGAAGCATTTTTGCATCTATGAATTTGAAGAAAAGAGACCTGGACAAGAGTTACATTATAGTCATGTCAAACTAAGTGATTATGAATCATTAGGTCATCATTTAGTTTTAAAAGTAGTCACACAGAAAAGCAACAACCCCTGTATAGAAATCAAAATTTTTGATTCATCAAGGTGCATATATAGGTAATCGTTTTGTAATTGCATTGTGATCCTCTGAATTGGAATCAGATTGAATCATGAGGTGCAAAGAAATTCCCACCCCTACTTGATTCTGTGTCAGTCACCTTAACGTTTCAGGGATTAAAAACTTATTGCGATTATTACTACTGAAGTTATTACTGCTACAGTTTCCACTCCAGCCAGCAGTGCTGTCCGTATTCCTACAGTACTACAGTAGTACTACAGACGTAAATCAGCAACTTACTTTTGCTACGACAGACTATACTAGTTACTCTGCTGTTATGTTGCTGCTGCTGTTTCTGCCGAAGCTGCTACTGCCAGCTGCAACTCTCACTACTGAGAACATACAGGACCATGGACAGTTTTGGTCCCTGCTGCATGAGTCATTTGTGAGTTCAGCACCATGGAGAGCACCCCGGTTGTCCACTAAAGGCTCATTCAGCCTCTCTCTTATCCCGCCTCTGTCACACTTTTCTCTCATAATTACATTCTCACACCTCCTCTCCATCTTCATTCATTTTTCTTCCTCTCTCTTCTCCATTTTACACATTTCCCCCATTCTTCCCAAAGGGGCTCTGAGTGGTTGTGCAGCATTCGAAAGCAGAACAACGCAGACACAGAAGTAGTTACAGTGTTGCCCAATTAAAATGCACAGCGCAGCAGCCTGGATATGTGGCAACGATCAACATTGCAGACAACTTTTGGTATGCTGGTTTGTGCTGTGAAGTTTCTTGAGACAGGCTGAGGTGTGTGATGCATTAGAATGCCAAAATAGCAAGTATGATTTAAATGATTTAAACGCTCGCAACACACTATACAGAAGGTTAAAATAACCTACGCGAACCTTTCTCCCTCTATACGACCACTAAGGAAGAAGATATTCAGAGCATTGTTACAGCAGGAGCTGTGTTCATTATTTATATCCTCAGTGACAGCTGCCGCTCGGATTCAGGAACAATAAAATATTCTGGGGAGGAAAAAGGGCCTGGAAATTGATGGAGGTGTTCCTTTAACCGCTTCACAAACTGTCCCCCTCAGGGAATGCATATAGGCTCCAAGCATATGTGCTCGCACCTCAGCATGTGTGTATGTATTTGTACCTGTGTGCAGAGGGCCATGATTGCAAGAGTTTTTGAAGTGCAAAAGAAAACATCTAAATTCTGGAAGAAAATAAGAAAACCTTTTCTCCCAAGTGGTACATACACACACACACGCAGAGAAACACACACGCAAAGCTCTTTGAGCCCAGGAGATGCAAAGTGAAGGGGGTAATTGCAGACAGCATTTAATTGGTTTGGGGAAGAGAACAGATGTGAGGATTGAAACACCGAGATGGAGAAAGACACACCAAAAAGATGAAAGGGAGAGACATTAAGATGTAGTTGTAGAAGAGAGAGATAAAGAGATAGAGATGGACAGATGGAGAGATCGAATAACAGACACAGAGAAAGGCCTAGAGATTGGGAGATGATGGAGATAAAGGTGGAAGGAGGGTTATGAGTTTAGAGGAAAGTCCTTTGAGGGTAAACCCAGACAGTCTGTTTAAGGGCATCACGTTGAAGGTAGTACTGTCTACCTGACTCTGCCTCCTACACTCTTAGACATAACTGTTCCAAAAGTGGAAGTGTTCTTTCTGAAGGTTCTGAGGTTCTACACAGAACCATTTACTTCTGAAGGACCCCTTTTTGAAGAAAGGGTTTGTAAAGGGTTCTTTGTAAGACTAAGGGTTCCATTAAAAATCCTTTTCATACAAATAACCCTTTCTGGAGAAGGAGCTTTGCAAGGATTGTTGTAGTCCATGAAGAACTATTTCATTTTTTTGTACCATCATTTAAAAGTCAGGGTGGGTTCTAGATAAAACCCTTGGAATATAAAAAAATATTTTCAATAGAAACCCCTGAGTGTGTTTTAGATTAAACTTTGGAATTTAAAAGGGTTCTCAGTAGAACCCCCTGGATGGGTTCTAGATAAAACACTTAATAAAAAGGTTATAAAAAGGTTTTTGGTAGAAACCCTGGGTGGGTTCTTGTTAGGACCCTTAGAAGGTGGAAAGGTTCTGGATAGAACCCTCAGAGAGAGCTCTGGGTGGAACCATTACACTACAGAAGGGTTCTCTGTAGAACCTCTCATAGGGGCTTCTGGGTGAAACCTTTTACAGAGGGTTCTATGTATAACCATTTTTGTTGGCTTCTAAGTAGAATTCTCTGAAGGGGTTCCAAGTGGAATCTTTATAAAAGGTTCTGCTCGGAACCAAAAAGCATTCTCCCATGGGGACAAGCCATAGAACCCTTTCTGGTTCTAATTAGCACTTTTATTTCTAAGAGGGTATTTTAACCCTCCTGTTTCTTTGCTTACTGCCTGAGCTCTGTTTGTTTCTGATTTTTTCTCCGCCTTGCCTTGTGATTTTCCCACACACAGTTTCCCTGATCTTAAACCCTTCCCCACTGATCCCCTCTGCACCCTACAGCACACCTACAAACCTAACCACACACACCTACAGGTACACTGACACACTGCTCCTAACAGCACTGCGCCTTCTTCACCAGAAGCCACCTGGGATTCCTAGTATCCATTTGCAGGGGGCTTGCATCATGCCTTGCTTCCTGTAACCCAAGGTCTTTGCAGCACTGCACTCACAGCAGGGGGAAGCCTTGATGAGCACCCGCTGGCCTTAAAGGAGCTTTAGCATGGGAAAGAAGACCATGTCTAATTGGCACAGTTAAGACTTTGACACCTTGTTGGTAGATTAATCTGAAAATAGCATTTGCTTAGCTATTCAGTCTTAGTTGACTGTTTTGGGTGCTTGTAATTTTGCAAGGTTACATGTCCTGAGGGGGAGTTAAATCTAAAGCAACAGATCACGGGTTGAGATTCTTACACTGGATGAGAAAATACTGTTCTGTCTCTTGTCCCTCAAAAACAAGTAACTATCATGCTAATTGCTCTGCTCTGTGTTTAGCTACATAAACGTAGGAGCAGCTGACAGCTCTTCTCTGAGTTTAAAGTTTAAGTTTAAAAAAATCAAAAAATATGGCAGCAGGAACACTTTGCACAGTTTCTGCACTAATGCCGCACTAAAACATCTTGCAGTAATTGGATATTTTGTGAAACTTCCTTGCTTCTCTTCAAAGGTCTTCGTCAACTTCTGCAAGGAAACCAGAGCACATGGCAGAGGTGGCAAAAAGTACATGTATTTTTTACTCAACAGATTACAGATTACGGCTGATTAATTAGTTGTTTGGTCTATAAAATGTCAGAAAATGTTTTTTAAAAAAAGTTAATTAGTGTTTCCAAAAACCCAGGAGGATGTTTCAAATGTCTTATTTTGCCCACAGACCATTGAGTTTTCTGTCATAAAGGAGTAAAGAAACCAGTAAATATTAAACATTTAAGAAGCAGAAGAAGAAGAGAATTTTGACTTTTTTCTCCAAAAAAGGTTCTTAATCAATTAACTGTTGCAGCTCTTGTACAGATACTTTTATAAAGACTCTGGTAAAAGCAGAAGTACTGATTCAACTTCTTTACTCAAGTAAAAGTGAAGCAGTACAGGTTCTGAAATGTATTTGAAGTATAAAAGTGAAAAGTAGCCCCTTGAGGACATTTCCACCAGCTGTGTCTGTGCAAAGCTAACCGAATCTCACCTTTTCTCTGCAGTCAATTCTCCCCTTGTCTGTTTCATCTTGTTACATCTTTTGTGTTGTATTGTATTGTTATGTTATGAATCATCCTTTCTATGTGCTATTGTCCCATTCATTTTGGTTGAAAATGGTCTTGATGTTGGGAAGGCAGCACACAATGATGCAAGAAATCAATAAAAAAAAATCAGTAGTTCTTTTTAAATGCATTAAAACTTTTTTTTAAGTACCGTAACAAAGTATTCATACTTTACTTTCCAATTCTGACACATGGCCAGCCATAGACATTAGCAGCTTGCTGTGGGGTGCCTCAGTGGACTATTTCTGTTACCCTCTTCTTGAAATCTCCCTTAATAATGTGTCACCTTGCTGCCAAAAATGACTGCAATTGCACATTTTTATGCTCCCTTCAAAATAAGGTTCAAGGCTTGTCACTGGCTCAGTGCGTGAAAAAGCCATATACAGTGAAGGGAAGAGTTAAACTGAACTTTGTCTGATCAAAGATGGCATGTTTGGATTCACAAAACCTTAAAAACTGCCGGTGCCCTTTACAGGATGTTAAGGTAAGGCGTATCAAGCAAATTTTGTCAGTGTTTTTAGATTCTCCCAAGAGCACAGAGGTCAAGATGAGAGGGGGATCAGGGGTTGGCTCAAATTAGGGTTGGAAAGTGTATCTGGGAAGTACAGCCCCGATCTAAAGAGAGTTCAGCACATCTAAGCAGAAAGGCCAGGGGAAAATCAGAGTCTTTTGAAGTGTGAATCGTAGCTGTAATTTTTCGGCAATTCGAACCATTAGGCCCTTTCCCTCTCATATAGGACTCGATAAAGAACTCAGCCCCTCTGAATTACGGCGTAATACTTTCATCCAAACTATCCCTGCTTTAACGTTGTTCTCCTACTAATGAAGGGTAACTTCAATCGAGACCTGGGCCATTACTCTGCCAAAGTGGGATTGACTGTAAGCCTGTGGGTGGAGGGCGGTACAAAGACACACACACATATACTTTCCTGTGTGTTAATGCACACATTCATACGCGTGACTCATCAGGGAATATTCTCGAACACAGTCACTTTTTGTCCAGTTGAAGGGCGTTTTAGTGGACACCTTTCCATGTTTTCTTCACTGAAAGGGCACCCTAGAAAAGTTATTCCCAAAGACTGGGTTGGGACCCACAGGTGGGTCACAGGATGATTAATGCAAATTTAAGATTTGTTTCTGCAGTGCACTTTTCATAATGCATTTAACATTTGCATATTGTGCTACTGACGAGATGACAAAAATGAGAGTCTGTTAATTACACCTATATGCACTTATTTTGTCTAATTTCTGAAGTGGGTTCTATGTTTTTTCCCAGATGAGAGGAAATAGAAACAATGAGATGGCCTGTTAACACAGACTAATTGCATTTTTTCATGTATCAAATATTTAATATGTATGTTTTCAAATAATATAAGGTGATGCGGAAATGACAGTAATGGCTGGAACATTAATTTAAGTGAATCTCCCAAGATTTATTGATGAGGCCTATTGTGAATTGGGTTGCGATGGTTTGTCATTTTAAAAAAGTGGGTCCGGAGGAAAAAAGTTTGGGAAACACTGCCCTAGAGGGCACTTTCTCTTGTTTTGTCCACTGAAACAGGATTCTAGAGGGTTCTTCATCATGTTTTGTCCATTAGAAGGGCATCCAAGACAGCACTTTTGTGGCGTTTTTTTCGAACATGGGCCCAGCAGGGGCAATCTAACCCACCCACACCCACCCCCCACTGAGTCTACCTGTGATGAAATTACACATTTTCATATAGCAGTCATATGAGTGTACACACATGCAGTACAGACACTGCAAAATACTGGGAAGCCTTATAGTTAAATCGCATCTGTTATTTGGATTGAAGTATTTTGGTAAACAAGCAGACATTTAAACTCATATGTATTCCTCGTCTGAAGTTGGCTGCTGCTGTCAAACTTTGAAGAATAGTCTTCATAAAGTAGTTGTGCCCTCTTCACCCTGAGTCTGTCTGAGTCTTCCTCATGACCCAAATACTGTTGTGTTATTATCATTTTTACCAGACAGTTGGATAGAGGGCTCTCAACCTGGCTTTCCATTCTGATTATGTTGACACTGTTTTCACTGCGAGCCTGTCCTTCTGAAGATTCAAAGATTGTGTGTGTGTTTCTCTTCGAGTGTGTTTTTATGTACCATACGTGCTTTATCTCTTCAGGCACTGAATACCATACAGTGTATAGTTGTGACCCTGTTTGTATTGCTTTTATGGCAACACAGGCGAGGTAAAACATTTATATATTTTTATGAGGTTTATTTTAAAAAATGTGAGAACAATGGACAGTCTGCTCCACATATGGAAAATTTCTATGCAAAATATGTCTTAAGATAGTACTTTTTAAACGTGTTCCCATAGCTTCATGTTGAATGCATAATATGTAATTAATGCTGTTAAGGATAACATAGTTTGATGACGTTATGAAGTAGTGTCGGATCATGGGACTTTTCTTCATTGATACATAACCACCATTTCTGATGAAGATCTATTTGACATGACTCAGGCAGAAGTCATATTCACAGGCAAGGTAATGTATTAAAGTTTTATTCATGTCAATTTCAGCCACTTCACTGACAAATCCTCACTCTCTGACAAATCCGTTTTCATAGAAGTATAGCAACTAGCAGCTAATAGAAAATGCACCACTACCTGGAATAAAATCCAGATTTCTCTGGATTTGACCATTGTTGGAAACACTTGGGATAATATAAGTACACAGCTCAACAAATTCTATAACATTTAAATGATGCAAATATTGCAAATTATGGCTTTAACTTAATTTCGCATACTACATAGAGATCTCAGAACTTCCCAGGGATACAAATATATCATAGAGGAACACAGAAGATGTACAGAATGTGAAATATTGCACAAGATATCTATATTTTCCATGCTGTAACCATGACATCTTGGGTTTATACATAATTCACTGACTGCATCATGCAGCCATGTAGCAGAATATGATGGCCAAAGAGTTAATAGGTAACTTATGACAGCTTTGAAATAACAGTAAACTTCAGCAATAACCTCAGAATAAAAAGACAATAGGGTATTCAAATCTGTATAGAGTCAACAAAACTGAAACTGGAAGAAGGCTGCAGCTTGGTCAGAAACATATTTTACCTGAATAGTCCACTAAAATGTGTTTTCCAATATGTAAAATAAGAAATAGGTCATTCAGTTTTCTGAATCTTAATTTTTAAACTACAACTAGGTTAAAAGTTTGCATATGAGATTTATCAGTCTGCTCCTGCTGTTTCTGACAACAGCTGCTGTCTGCTGCGTGCTCTTGTGCACTTTCGTCTTGTCTTTTTTGGACACAACAGGCTCCTGTGAACAATCATTAAATCTAGCAGCTGCAGTGTTAAGTAATTTGTTAAGTGCCTGGTTGAGGTGAAACAAGATGAAACCTCTGTCTGCATGCAGTGCTTCTTTGGCTCAGTTTCTGTTCGCTGAGTGCTGGCTGCTGTTTTAGGGAACCACTTGACGCAGGCGTGTGAGAGAGGGGGTTTCTGAGATTGATCAGCACTGTCAGCCAATTATGTTTTCTGTCATTAACATTGATATCAATATTAACACTTGATTTAACTAGCACAACCACATTAAGGGACTGAACATGCCATTGAGGCTACATGGAAAATATGGCTGCATTCCTTTCCCAAAGGAACACAATCCTCTGGGGAATTTTTATTATGGGAATAAATTCCAATATACACTGTATATACAGTATGTATATATCAACTCAAACCAAGCTGATTGACACTGGATTACAAATCAGTGTCTTTTTAATTGTAACCTATGTCAACTTTATGTAGACTCTTAGAAATAAGTGTTCCAAATAGGGGTGGGGGAAATTTCCGATTCTTAGATGCATTGCGATTCGACGTGGATGAATCTGAATCGATTCATAAACGTCCAAATTTCGATTATTTAAATCTGTTAATTAAAGTAATACAGAAGGTTCTCAATAATGCGGAACTAAGAAGTGCGGTACGCTTCATCTCCGGGACACTTTGGGATGCGCACCTGGAGCTGACACACGCACAGAGGAAAACAAACATGGCTGACCACCACCCACCTCGCCGCGAGATCTGAACAGCTCCTTCTAATTTAAAAGCAGAGTGTGGAAACACTTCGGCTTCTACAATGTCGACGGCGGAAGGAACTGGACAAGAGCCATGTTTTATGTAAGCTGTGTCGCGCTAAAATAAAATACTTTGGCAACACAACAAACATGAGAAGCCATGTAATTTGATTCCACCTGACGGAGGAGTCGGGGAGTCGGCAAGCTGTTGTTGCTGCGGCTACTAGTGGCGCTGCCGACCAGAGAACAATCGAGGAAGCATTTAGAAAGCTGCCACCCTCAGCAAAAGGGGAAGCGAATTACGAAGGCCATCACGGCACAAAGTTTGTAAGTTTCCAGTTTGCACGCATTTCCATTAGTTTAATAAAATATAATGGAGATGAATTCAACTCTTGTTTCTTATTACAAATGCACTGTTTTTAAAAATTGCAAGTGATGAATGCTTATTCATTGAGACAAAAAGAAATGTGTGTTGTGAAAAAGTGCATCAATATACATAAATTAAAGATGCATCAATAATCGTTTTATAATCGAATTGTAGCCCCTGAATCGTATTCGTTATCGAATCGTGAGGTGCCCAAAGATTCCCACCCCTAGTTCCAAAATGGTTCTACACAGAACCATTTTCTTCTGAGGAGCCCTTTCTTGAAGAAAGAGTTCTTTAAGGATTGTTGAAATCTTCATACTCATCAAGGGTTCATCAAGGTTTTTTTTATACCATAATATGAAAGGTTCTACCCCCTAGGTAGAACCCCCTAGCTGGGATCTAAATAAAACCCTTCGACTATAAAGAGGTTCTCCATAAAACCCCGTGTGTGTATTCTAGGTAAAACCCTTATAATGTGGAAAGGGCCCTGACAGAACCTCCAGAGATGGTTCTGGGTCGAACCATTATAACCTAGAAGGGTTCTCTATAGAAACTCTCATAGGAGGGTGAAATCTTCGACAGATGACAACAGCTTTATGTTAGGTTCTAGGTAGAACTCTCCAAATGGAACTTTTATAAAAGGTTATAAGTGGAACCAAAAAGAGTTCTCCCATGGGGACAAGCCCAAGAACCTTTTATGGGTCTAGGTGTCACCTTTACTTCTAAGAGCGAATGGCTGACTTTTGTGACTTTCTGTACATTAAAAACCACTGAGAAACAGAGAAGATCGGAAAGAAAAATGTGTGACGCAGGTAAAAATTCAAACAGCCTCTGTCCGTCCGATAGATTGCTCCTGAAAGAAACACAATTAAGCCCTTTGATCACCTCACTGTTGTGCAATAACAAGATTGATGGCACTTTCAACTCTACGGAGACTACTGCCGACCTGTTTTTTCTTTTCCTCTGAAGCGGATCAAAGAGTGTATTTGTCAGCGAGACAGTGTATTAATATAACTGTCTGAACCACTAAGATATGTCATATGAACTCTTCCATCAGTATGCAGTTTGATTTTCTTCTGGGAGAAAAATTGCATCATTCTGGAATGGGGGTCCCTCGCGGTTTTACTAGTGTGTTATCTAAGTCAAACTGGTTTTGGTCAGGATCTCATTCTCCACGCCTCCCGTATGAGTAGGCTATAATTTTTGCATGGCAGGTCAATCTAGGGGTGCTCCAATAAAGGGGCAAGTAAAATCCCACTGGTGTATTCCCATGGCAATTGTTATTGTGCTTTAATGTTGATAAGAGGAGTTTGTGTCTGTGTGTGAGTGGGATGGATGGAGCAGAGGAGAATCAAATACAGAGAATGAGTAATTCAGCAGAGGAGAGAATTTTCCTCTCGCGCAAACTAACTTCGGCGGAACTATATCAGTGAGCTGAACCTTGACTTGTCTGTCTCTCCTTGTCTGTCTCTTTCTTTCACCCTCTCTGTATTTCTCTTTCCATCTGTCTCTTGCGCTGTCTATCCCTCTGGCCTTTTGTCTCAGAGCAACTCTGTGGGTGTGCATATATTATGTGTAATCCTGCTGGGCAATGAGAGCGATGGAAAAGAAGCTATTGCTCCATCTTCCTCTGCCGATAAATTACTATTCATTGTGTCCCTTCCTTTTTTTGCTCTCTCCTGTACTGTTGTGCTGCTTCACCCACAACCATGCTGACCTGCATACAGAAATGAGAGGAGGGGGAGAGAGAAATGAACAGCTGAGGCTGAGATCAGGTAATAGAAGCAAATTTGAAGCACAGGAATTGAAACTTTTAAATTTGAAGCAGAAGGATACAAAAAAGGATAATATAGTGATGAAAGAAAGATGTACAAGAAAGGACGAGGACAGAGAAGTGTGAAGAATGGGGCAGGAGAGGGGGAGTGAATGATAGCAGCCTACACTGAACTTGTCATATCTGATTTGGCCAGAGCGAATACACAACCTCATGATGGACACTGACAGTTGTTCGCTGACAAGTGTTGAATGTTGAGCAGGCACCCGATGTTTTGTGTTTTCATTTGCGTATGTTGTTTTTCTTCTCTGAGGTTACACTCGATTAGCACTCAATTACCTACTTGGATTGCAGAGGGAGAAGAGAGTCTTGCAGCAGGACAGTGGACCCATTCATCCACATTATGTGGGCAGGAAGCCATGCAAATACTCAGTGGTTTACTCAACCACTGAGCACTACAGACGTGCTGTGTTTATAGTGGTGCAGTGTTTAAATCTTTTGGGATGTAACAGATTTACTATTGAAGCCAAAGTATATTTCAACTCTCCAACACTTCACCACCTGCCAGGTTGAAAGATTAAAGGATTACAGTGGAGACCTGTTTTAGTGATCTCATCAAGGTCAAATTGATCGCTATAAGTAGATAATTACTTTGAAGCAGTTAATAAAATTCAGTAAATACCAAAATTCAGTTATAGTACAGTACAGCTGTTTCAAATTCTTTTCAAATAAGTGTACAAATGAAATTGCTGTACTGTGTAGAACTCAAACACACTGGCGAGGGCGCAACCACAGTTTTTTTCTCCTTAAATCTGGGTGGACTACAGAAGGTAGCCTGTGGAACACCCACTCATTTTTGGCATGTTATCATAAACTACATTTTTCATTTTTAATGTTGTGATTTGAAAGTGCTCACTGCACCAGCCATGTTTTTGGCATGTATGAAAAGATCAAAATCCCCAAAATCTACACTATAAGTGGACTGCTTACACTACTACTATACTGTACTACTGTAGCTACTACCACTTTAAATTGTTTAGTCATCGCACCTGCCCAGGGACTACAGTTGAAAATTAGCCATGATGGCTTAATTGGCACATTTTCAGAAATGTTTACTGATGTGTATTTAACATGAGGCAGGTTTGATGGGATGATTGACAAAGGAACACCACAGGCCCAGATTTTAAAAATCACATGTTAGTTACGTCACACGTTTCTAGTGCAATGCACCAGGCTCATGAAAATCTGATAAAACTGTCAAATTAGAAATGTTTTCAGAAACACATTTTAATGTACTGTTTAACGTTTGCGTTGCTCTAATTGGTTGTAGGTCAATCCCACTGGCAGAGGCATTTTGGTCTGCACTTCTTGATGATGCCCCTTGGAAATAAAAAAATGAACTGTGAGATTCCAGACTAATTCAAAAAGCCAGGTTAGAGTTTTAAAATGTGCTGTTAGGGGGATTTTATTATATTTGGACAGAGATAAGCTAACATCTTAATACACTACTTGGCTGCTGTGTCAAACTCTGACCCCCCTTCAAGCGCCCGTTAGGTTAAGAATGACAGCTTGTAGAAAGCTATGGGTTGCATGGAAACTAGTTGCATCTCAGAAGCGTCGTGGGAAATAGCTTCTGTCATCAGTGCTAGTGCTTTATTTCAATGAACAACTCCTCTCACTTCGTTGGCCATGATAAGACTAGTCACAAACCCTACAACAAGTTCATGGTTTTACTGTGTGGCCCTCAATCATATCCTGGCTCCCTAAACTGGCACTCACTCATCAATACTTTGAGAATCCCAGCTTTAAATTGAAGTTGGCATTCAGCTCTTGTTGACAGAGTGCGATTTGAAGAGGAAAAGCTTTGAACACAAATTGATACCAAGGAGGGATGTTTTTTCTTTTCCTGCCTTTTAAAGTTCAGCTTTGAAACGTCCTTTGTCCTGTGCCAGCTAGAAGGGATCATCACAAATAATTTCCTCATATTCTTTTGCTGAGAAACCTCTCCTGGTCGCTGCCTCTGAGTGTCAGTGTTCAAGCCTGTCAGTGTTTTAACATGCACGCAGTGAGTCCTGCTGTGTGTATAACAGCTTAAGACAAAGGACGTGAGTAAATCAGAGGAAGTGCCCCTTGTTCCATTGACTGAAACATAATATGAAAGATAGAGCAGCCTCCTGACCTGTATTGATAAGAGGTAGATATGCACAGCTCAGGCAGAACAAGTCTCAATTTGTAATCAATACCTCTGTTAAATACACAATGGAGGATCAATAAGAGAGGAAATAGCCACATACTCTGACGCGTGTAATCTGCCCTTGGTGCTCCACACTGTTTTATTGTGCTGTATCTTTCTTCTATAGCGTGCGTGCTGACACTTTCCATTAGTTTTTACACAAAGTCACTTTGGAAACAAATGAATGGCCTCCCGTTTGTCTCTTCTTCTCTGTCTCTCCTTGCTTTCCCTCTCTCTGTCCATTTTTATGTTCTCTTCCTGTCTTTCTCCGTGCACAGACCACACTTCATACTTGAAAAATCGCTTTTGCTCCTCCATTTCTCTCCCGCTCTATGACACTCACTCTTATGAGAGCATTCATTTGTCTGTGCTGTGGTTACGGGATGCAGCAGAAGGGGGCATGTTAAGCAGCCACCTTGATTGGCAACCCTTTCAGAATTTGTTTTGCCACTTCTAAATTCATGAATATTAAGAAAAGGCAAAGTAAAAAGGCTTTTTATACATATGTGAGTGTGCATGTGTCTTGTGTGAGGGGAGTTTGTATTAGAGTAACAGGCAGATTAAATATGTTGGGAGAGGGTGTTTGTGAAGTGTGTGGGAGACAGAGAGTAAAGCCAAAAGAAATCAACCCTGGCGTCTCCTCACTGCTGTTGAATAGAGCGCGGCTGCAGAAAAATTCTTGTGTACTCACTGCAGCTTCAGATCTGTTGGTGTCCGATTGAATGAGAAGTCAAGGTTGCAGCAGACCTAACGTACAAATCCCAGAAGAAGAAGTAAATGGTACTAAAAAAAAAAAAAAAAAAGACATGTCTTGCATTCTGTCTGAAATGTTTGACCAGTGCAATAATAGTACCCTGTGGGGGAGTGACTGAGGCAGTGTTAACATTGTACAAGTTTGTACATTGGTGACTGAAGACAAATGTGGCAATTAAGTTTGCTGCATACCAAGTTGTCCACCATGCTGCTCATGTAAACAAGCCAAATTTCTTTTGGTTAGAGTGAGGGAGGGGGGGAAATGAATGCAGGAGGAGGAGTGAAAGTTCCATCTGTTGTCTATATACAGTATTTCTTTTGTTTTACAATCAGAGCTGCAGGTAACGGCTTAAGGTCTTTGGTGTATTATATTTGGTATTTATTCCTCTATTTCCTTTCCTAAAATTCCTATTAGTCCGGTAAGTTATCATGTGCATTTAAAATATTCGTCTCTGTCTTTCCTCATGTTCAAGCAAAATTCTAAAAGCCTAAAGTAGGAATCTCAAACTCAAATTGGCTTTGGGCCACTGATGGCACTGTCATCTCATAGGGGGACGGCTGCAAGAAATATTTCTTAAAGTTTACTTTTTTGTTTCCATTATGAACATATTTTGTTGCACTTTTGCATTTTTATATCCATTAATTGGTGATGCACTGGACAAAAACTCAGCAACACTTGCTAGCTGAGCAATGTAATTTTTTCCCCCCTTGTGCTTCTCATCAAAGGCCAAAGAGTGTGCAATGAAAACTCTGGTGTAGTCGTGTAACTGATAATAAATGTCACTTGATAACTTGTTAATCTGCTCATGGACATAAAATATCAGTGAATTGCTACATGCAGTACAATATAATACATACCTACATCTTTTAGTAGTAATAGAATTGTGTTTGTGGTGCAAAAAAGGGGTAGTATATATTAAATGAATAAAAAATGTAATGTAAAATAACGTGGATTGTGGGATCATATTTTTGATATCATATCGTGGGAGGGAGACTGGAGTCAGAAATGACCCTCGGGCCATCAGTTTGAGATCCCTGGTTTAAAGCTCTATCTCTCTCTTCCTTTCTCTCACTCACATTCACACTCACACAAACACACACACACACACACACACACTCACATGACAACACTTAGCCTGTCACAAAGGACAGGGGTTATAGGAGGGATCAAAGTGCTTTGATGCAAGGTACAAAAAATCTTAATGCTAGATATGCGTGAATCACCAGGCCCAAACAAATCCTCAAATGGCCTGTCAGCCTGTACTGTGTTCCTTGGGACAAACCATTTAAATGGCTCTGAGTGCCTTTTTCCAAAGCCCACTCAGGGGATAAGTTGATTTTGCAGATAGAGGCAAATGTACAGTAGGAAATGAAAATGCCCTTGTTTTGGCACTCCACAACGCACTCAGTCTAAAGGCTTACATGCAGATGCAAGGCCAAGTAAGGAGGAGAGAGCCAAGTACATTCACACATCTTGTACGCACAGGCGTCCTGGTTGTGCTCGTGTCAGTATGTGGTGTTCATTGGGCCAACATGGTGTCAGTGAATTACATCATCGAGCTGGAGTAGCAGGACAAACCCCCTTTTATCTCCTAATAGAATATTCATCATGGCTGAATGAATGAAGAATGCATGGCTTTATGAATAATATATCACTTTAGAATGTGAGTGAATGTGCATGCGTTTAGTGTTTATGTGTGTGTGCATGTCTGTGCATACAATGTGAAGAAAAGTGTGCGCACAAGGCACGTGTGTGTGTTTCTGTGGCCATGTTTTCTGCGTGGATCCCCGACCTGCCATGCTCGTGCTGCTGCACTCACTTTTCCAGATGAAAGCTGCCGCGCTTGTCCTCTGATGCTGACTCTTCCACACACCATAAAAGCGTGTTGAACCACCAGCGCCACACATTCACACTTTCCTCTCGATCTCACTTTGCTTCCACTGCACTCTGCTATCTGCTGTCAGCTGAATCTGTAAGCGAGCAGGAGGTCTTAGGTACTGACGCTGCACGCCGACTACAGACATCAGACTACAGAAAAAGTAGGAGGGAGACGAACAAACCACTTTGTTGTAAAAACAAAATACACGTTCTGTTTTTGGCAGAAGTTTTTAATTACTTTTTTCCTCAATCATAGACAACCATTTGAAAATGGTCTCCAATCTTCTTCCATCTGTAAACGCATATCAACATGTATCAGAAAGAACCAAGCCGTTTCCAAATCAAATTAAATAATTTTATGATGTTTCCCCAAAGAATATCAATTTCTTGTAATTTTCTAGTGGCTAAAACAGCATCCAGAAACATGATGTAGTCACAGAGGAGCATAGCAAATATTTTATTACCCACGTCCCTCTGGAATATTAATCCTGTCTGAATGGGGCTTTAGTAATACAACACGCCAGCACTTGTGTTTTTTGAAGTGTCTGATTATTGTGATTTTCTCCAGCAGCTGACAGATCACAGCTCCTATTCTCTTTGTAATCACAGCGCTACTGTAATCCACTGTAAGCCACTAAAACATCTCGTCACCTTCAGAGGAGAAAACAGTAAGACAATTACAAAAAGTTGACACAAAAAGAGAACAGAGAAAAATGGCTAGCTTAAAACAAAAGATACAGTAAAGATATGTTGTGCTGCTGGGAGCATGAAATGATGGAAAAGATAGTTTGTGTTTTACAGGGCAGGAAGATAAAGCCTGAGATGTTTGTGGAGGCAATACGAATGTGGTAGAAAACAAAGAGAATGAAAAAGTGAGGAAACTGTTGAGAAAAGAGGTGTCACGGCGAACATTTCACCTTTGTGGGTACTGCATGTAGAGTGAGAATAAACATTTAGTACCACTGCAAGTGAAGACAGAGTCGACATAGTGAAATGAATATCTGAAAAAAAAGAAAAAAGCTTGTCAGCTTGTAAAAATGAGCACTGATACAAAGCCAGAGTACTACTACTTGTGAAGTCAACTCCACAGCTTTGCAGAACTTAATATTTCAGAGTAAATAAAATCTTTTGGCTACTCAGGATGGATGCAATATTCAGGGTTCCTTCACATATGAAAAATATGGAATTTGATTTTAGTCATTTCCAGGTCTGGATAAGTATGGAAAAAAGAAGAGAATATATAAAAATATGCCTTTCACCTATTCTGTTTTTTCATAGTTTCATAGTTTTTCATAGTGTTTGAAGCACGCAGCCAGCACAGGCATTGCAGTCAAAGTAAGAATGTGGACTCTGCCTCAGCATCATACTGTAATTTTACTGTTTAAAATTTGTCCCAAGGAATAGATGTGATTTCCAATATTAATAGCTATTTACAGACTTTGTTAGTTTAAAATGAAAAGTAGCTTAATACTCCTTTACAGTAATTCACTACATGTTTACAATCAGGAAGGGAAAGTCATCAAAATATGCAATAATTAAGATTGGTGTACATGATGGAATAGTGGCGTTAGAATATGACAGAAGCCACCAAAGTTGGGCATATATGGTCTCCTCCCTAGCTGACTACATTTTTTGCCCTGGCTAACTGCTCCAAATCCCTGTGGAAAGCTCTGCATATGAATTATTCAGTGATGCAGTTATCACAAAAGTAAACATGCCGTCTTTTCTGGGGAAGGAAACCATACCTTTATGGCTGTGTTCATCGTCATTTCCATGCACACAGAGAAGGCTGCACAGGTGGTGTGAAAATTTAATTATTAAAACTGATTTTTGATTCCTCTTTACAACCCCAACTCCAAAAAAGTCTGGGCTTTTACCTTAAACAAATACAAACAGAATGATTTTGATGAGGATTTTATCAACTTTATTGTTTTATTCACTTTATCGTTTTTCGTAAATATACAGTCATTCTGAATTTGGTGATGACTCAACTCAAACTCAAACAATGAGTACAGTAAAATAATGTTTACTCAGTGTGTTGTGAGAAAATTAATAGTTTACTTCCTGTTTGGGGATAGATGTTTGTAGAGCATAGAACTTTTTGCAGATGCAATGTGTAAATGCAGGTTTTCCGAGGACTGGCTTGACAGTCCTAAATTTAAAGCCTTGTTGGCTAAAAATTCAAAATGGGAAAAGAAAGCAAGATGTCAGATATGGTCTGAAAAGTCTACTGAGAAGTCAGGAAATTAGAGTCTGGAAAAGTATGTAATTTTAAAATGGAAAATGTACAGGAACTCTGCATATTTACATGCTACCTGCTTGACTGTAAAAGGCAAAAAAAAAAAAGACAGAATGCAGCAGAAAGAATGAGACAGACTAACAGTGGCCTCGTGCAGAGGGCCACGTCACTCTGCCAGTCATTTAACATTTGACTGTGGCAATTTGAGCCTCTATTTGCATTGATTGATTTTCTCCACTCAAGTTGGGAGCTGTCATGGGATTAAATTTAGCTGCCATTACATGGGGCCTCCAGTGCTATTGCTCTCCCATTATCCCATTGCTTTCGTGTGCGTGCACACTGGTGTGAGGTGGTGTGTGTGTGTATGTGTGTGTTCATGAAGCAAACTCATATACAGTATTTGGTACTGGACCAAGTCTCCACACGATCAAAGTGCCTTTGATCAAATCATGCCCCCAGATCACCCACTTACCCTCTCAAGTGTGCGCCGCAGGCCCAGATCACACACAAACACACTCACACAAGCACACAAACACACACACACACGTAGCTATGCATGTAGATGTGTATGCAGTGCTGGGGTCTCTCTCTGTTTAACTATCTCTCTATCAGACGTGCACACGCACTCATTTGCGCTCGTAGCTATGCATACGTCCCCAGCTTCAAACACCAGTGATTTGACATTTCCTTCAGAGCTTCACTGTTCATGACATGGTCTCGTTCCCCATGTGGGCTCTGCAGCTTCTGAAGTGAGAACCAACTTTCCTTGCTTCACACACTCCAAACTTCTGTCCCCCTGCCCCCTCTCTCATTATCGGCTCTCCCTCTGGACTGCCTGAGGTCTTTTTCTTTTCCATAGCAGCATGAATGTACGTATGTGAATGTGCAAAACTGTGAATTGTGTATGTATCTATGGATATGAGAGCTAGCCACAATGTCTGTAGTGTGTGCAGTTTGACAGTGTATGCTTTCATGCTGTCAGAAGAAAATCTTCTGCTGCGTTGCTTCATGAGGTCAAATGAAGCTTAGCTTTGCTAAGTTAGAGCTACTTACGCTGTTGATAATGAAGCCCTTATATTGCATGAAAATCACTGCCTGATCTGTGTACCCAAGTGAATTTGTGTGGATCACGGCTGTGCATATGCTAATGCAGGAACGTGTGTAAATGTGTCTTATCTCTTGGATTTGGGCGTTGTTTAATCTCTTAGATTGTAGCTTTAAAGATGGACACAGGAGACTTAAGCTGCCACTTTGATTCATACAACAGTAAGAGTTCTGAAACTGGTATGACCAAAGTTGTAGAGCAAACTGATCAAAGCCTTTGAATCCTTTTGTTAACAGAAATGATGTAAAATTTTGATATATCAAAGCTTTAGTCATCCACAGAGGCAGTCTGGACAGGAGTGGGACTTACAGTGTGAATAGAAATGTGGACAAATCTGTTGACTTTTTATCCCACTTTATTTCCCGATGGTCTTTTTCCAGTTTCAGTATGTACAAACAGTAAATATGCCTTTTTTGATCTTCTGTTTTGATGTTATGTTAAAAGCTTGAGGATAATACAGCCTGTTGGAGAAATTCTACTAAAGTAGTGAGAGTTGCGAGTTCTCTAAAGTCTGTGGATTGTACAGTAGTTCAAAAAATAAGATTAGTCTGTCTGTTCCTCATTCATGTTGGAGCAACAGGCGAGGAGGAGTCCAACAGTGCAGAACAACAGTCAGCATGAGTGGCTGCAGTTATTGGACTGTGGAGGTGATGTCTTGTTTTAACTGTTGATCTCCATGTTGACTCACCATTTGTGTTGAGGTGCGGTGACCAAAAGGATGAGAGTGTGGGTCCATGTTGCTCAAACACAGTTACAGCACAACACTAAAGCTAAAATGTTTTCCCTCCCCAGCCCCCACAACCAAACTCTGTGGCACAGTTCCAGTGTCCACACTAATGGATTCATAGACTTGAGGCACACAAGTCCACAAGGGCTTATGGCTGTCCCAGTGTCAAACTTGTGAAGTCCATGATGGCTTGTTTGCTAACATTTTTAGCTATCAGAAAAAGACACTTATAGGTTGACACTCAAAGATCCTTGCAGGAACAGAGCCTGCACTTTTAACACCATACACAGGACAATACTGGTTAAAATACACTGGTTAAGAAATTTGGGCAGGGCCATAAAGGATATTTCAGAAATTAAGTTAAAGCAAAAAAGTGGCAATAGTAAGATTACTTAGATAATTTTGAACTCAGTGATCATGACAAAGTAAAGAGTTCAGCAGTGCAAGAAGAGATCACTCCTCAGGCATTCCCTCTGGAGGTGTAACGCCAAGTGGGAGGAGACCTCAGGGCAGACATGGACATACTGGAGGGACTACATCTCCTAGGATGAGCTGGAGGAGGGATTCACAGTATGTCTGAGCATTCCTGGGCTAAATTGATATTGAGAATTAGAAAATGTAAGATGTTTTTATCACCCAAATTGTTAATTGTTCATTTTCAAGTGTTTAATCTGAGTCCGTTATCAGTGAAACTGAAATTGGAACCCAATGAATTGCACAGAGTATCCAGTCAGTTTAAGCAACTTCACTAAAGTTGAGAAGCTCACCTTAGATGTGGTTATCAGACACTTGATCTTTGGTGTTATTGAGAGTGTGTGGTGGAAGTGTAACACTTAAACCCAACTGGATTCACTTTGCAGAAGGGCAAGAGGAGTTCTCACAAAAGACTTAAATCACAGCTGACCTGCCAGCACACAGAAGTATGTGTGCACTTCTGAAGAATCACACTTTAATGCAGGTGATGATGAAAGCAAGAACAGCCTAGCATGTCTCGCCCCTGATGTGTTAATTGTCCTTTTGAACATTTTATTAAAATGTCAACTTGCCTGTGGGGAGTGACATTGTGACAAAACAGACGCTGACAGAGGAGGGAACCCTTCCCTGACCTTTATAATTCCCATTCTTCCTCTCAAAACCTCCTTTCACCTGCGTCTAATGAGCTGGCCAAGAAAGGACACACATGCCCTTGAAGACGGGAAAGCTCTGGTGAAGCACATGACTCCATCACTACACTGCCTTGACCTTTAAATGCATGTTACTTGATATAAATTGTAAGCTACACTCTTAGAAATAAAGGTGCTAATTAGAGCCATACAGGGTTCTCCGGCTTGTCCCTTTGGCAGTACCCTTTTTGGTTCCTGATAGCATGCTTTATTAAGGTTCCACTTTGAACCCTATCAGAGGGTTATACCAAGAAGCCAAATAAATGGATATACCTAGAGGAATCTCTGAAAGGACTCCCTATGAGAGGTTTTACAGAGAACCCTTACCTAGAACCCTTGCCAGGGGTTCTCTCAAAAACTTTTCCACCTTGTAAGTGTGCTAACAAGAGCCCATCAGGGGTTGTACCAAGAGCCCTTACATATTCCAAGGGTATAATCTAGAACCCATCCAAGGAAATCCAGAAATATATTTTATAAGTGTTTCACCCATAACCCTCTTGTCTTGTTTTACTGGATTTGTTCAGACATGTTTGAGCCATTGGAGCCAGCGGACAGTGACTCATCAATCTGCAGCAGTATGGTATATTTTTTACTTTGGTGTCTGCTTGTTGGAACTGAAGTGAGCAGTAATTTCTAACTGATTTGGACTGAGAGAGTCACTCAAGATATGTTCTTAACTGACCGTTAACAAAAAATCCTGAACATATAAATCGTGAGCAAGTGTTTAATGGTCAATTTAACTTCACAGTTTAGTATTACATAGTTCTCAGTCTTTTCAAAAGTTTTCAGCAACTGTTTTTCAACATATATAATGTATTTTGAAGACAGACTTTACACAGACTTTAATAGAACCCCTTATTTCTAAGAGTGTAATGCACATTTTCTACTTTGTGCCATTTTCTGTGATTCTTTATTGATCTCCAGATAGAGAAAAATATATATTTTTTTACGTGTCACACCTCCACAGGAGAGGAACAGCAATCCAATGAGTTATGACTTGATCTCAGGCCTTTAGGTTAGAGGACGGTGCTGTCTGCCCGGCTGTCAACATGGTGATCTTTCAGGCACGCAAGAATAGAAAAGAGTGGAAATGTCTTTTATGTCAGTGAATGCTGCTGGCACTGGTTTGTCTTATTAAGGCAGGAGAGGGGTCTCTATTAATACTAAGACTCTATTGATCCTACTAGACCTTCTGGCTGGAGATGAATGGCGCTTACATATTATCACAGCTCCGAAATGGGCCCTCACATATCTGTGACATTTCCACCACAGATGGCTGTAATTTCCACAGCGACACACCCCATCCTTCGCTCTCTTATTTTCACCCACTCACACTCTCTTTTCTTCTTGCACTCAGTCACTCCGCTTCTTTCTCTTCCCACCCTTGCCCTTTTCTGAGTTTCTGCTCTCGGCTACTTCATGTTATCAGTCCCTCCTGCCTCTTTTCCGTCTCCTGTCTTTTCTTCTTCTCTCCACCTTTTGCCATTTTGCTCTTTTCTTGCGATTCATCACTTTTTTTTCCACTTGTCTTTTCTTACATTTATCTCTCACTTAATAGTTATCTTTCTGTTTTGTGGTCTTTCTCCTTCTGAGCTGTCTCTCTCTTTCTGTTTTTTCCTCCTCTCAGCTGGCTCTTTCTCATCTGCTAAACTTTTCCACCTGTCTTTATCTGGGATTGCTCTCAGCTGTGACCCCTGCCTCTCATTTGGGTCTATTTTATTTATCTCTTTCACTTTCTCCATGCTCTTTCTTCACACACTCTCTCCCTCTCTTTGTATTTCCCTCAGCAGCTCTGCTTTGTTTGGCAACCAGCAGACAAGGCTGCTGACAAAGGTGAGCGAGAGCATATTTAAAATGTCACTGGCAAAGTGACAAAAGGTCATATGGAAAGTAAGAGACTCCCAGCACAGTTTGGACTGACTGCTAAACAGCCTTTCTTGCCTCTGTTTTGTGTGTGTGTGTTGAGGGAACGCGGTTGGTTGGAGGGGGTACAGATACATATACATATGCATGTGCATGTTTGCATCTGCCTAGGGTTGTGTATGTCTTTTTGTGTATCTATATGAGAGAGAAAATACAATGAAAGATACGTATGTGGATTACTTTGTGTGTTCTTGCATTCCCCTATATTTCCACATAGGTGTGTGTGTGTATGGTTACATGTCAGGCATATAGTATGTATCCATGTGTTGCCATTTTTATGCTGCTGGCCTCCTTATACCTGAATGCTGCCCCTGCCCTGAGGTGAGGCCTTGAGCAGATTCCAGCGTGACGAGTCTGCTTCTAAAAAAGTTGCCAGTCAGCACGAGTGTAAAACCAGCAGGATGTGAGCCAGATCTGTGTTATGGTTCATAGCACCCCTGGGAAACTTTGCATATAAGTCACAACCCAGGAGGAGGAAGTGTATCATTAAACCATAAAAACATCCAAATCTAAAAACATCTAAATGCTCGTTTTCAACCACAGTCTTAGAAATAAAGGCATTAACAAGAACCATATAGGGTCCTTTTGGCTTTCCCTATAGGGGAATCGTTTTCAGCTCCTGGTAGAACCTTTTTATGAAGGTTTCACCTGGAACCTTTTGATAGGCCTTTTCCACCAAGAAACATTCCCTGTTACACACTTAATTTTGAACCATTTGGAGTGTTTCCACTGAAAATAAATTGGTTCAGTTCAGCAAGTAAAAAATATCTGGATTTCTTTGGGAATCAAAGTGGGCGTGTCGTGCATTGTGCAGCGCCATCTGTTGATAACATTATTGGTTTCAGTCGTTACCCTTGAAACTGGTGGGAAGTGGTTTACTAGCACCAAGGTTCTAAGAATCCTTAACGGAGCCAGGTGATGAACCAGAGCTAAGTTAGTGGAAAAGAGTCTTCAGAGGGTTAAGATAAAGGATTACAGCTAGAACCCTCTGTGAGAGGTTCCACCCAAAACCTCCTACAAAAGGTTCTACAGAGAACCCTTCTCTAGTGTAATGATTCTGCCCAGAACCTTCTCTGCAGGTTCCATCCAGAACCTTTCCACCTTCTAAGGGTGCTAACAAGAACACAGCCAGGTAGTTCTACCACTGCCCTATAAGAATGCCCTTTTTTATTCCAAGGGTTTCACACATCACCCTATTGTAAGTTTAGGAGTTCTTAATGGAACCCTTAGTCATATAAAGAACCCTTGGTGAACTCTATTTTTCAAAAAAGGGTTCCCCAGAAGCAAATGGCTCTAGGTAGAACTTGTGCCCTTCAGGAAGAATCCTTTTGGAACCCATATCTCTATGAGTATATAGAATTAGTTCACCTATATTACATGAGAATATATATCTCTTCTTTCTGCTTCATTTGCGCATTTCAGGTGCTCGCAGCTCACAGAATAAAATACATTTAAAAAATTTAGCAGCGACATTCCTTTACAGAAACAATGTTCCACTTACCTGGATAATCCACAATCATCAGTGTCATTGGAATTACTTTCTAAAGAAGACATAGTCCTAATGAAACCTGTTCACAGCTTGTTCTTTAAATTATCCAGAGTGCTGGGACATGATGTGCCTATGGTGTAGTTACCTATTCAATTACTGGTGTGAATTTTGTTCTATTCTCCATCTTATTGTACTAAAGCTACTTAATTGTTGTATTTATGGAGTCTGTTGGATATGTAAGCTGCCAGCAAGGCCCTGTAAGTAGAAATCTTGCCAGGTTTAACATTTTGACTGGGAAAAAAGCCTGTATATTTTTGTGACATTGTTTCACTAATAAATATGATGTTATGACTTGTATAAATGGCATTGTAAATCTTTGGAGACAGTTTTGGAAAAAAAAAAAAAAGTTTACTCCCTTATTTTACAAAAATGATTCAGGACTACAGACAACATTAAACTTTATATGTGCACAGGTTTTCAACATCAGCTGCAACTCAAATGTCAGAATGTCTGTGAAACATGACATTTTCTCACATTAAATATTGTGTGCAAGTAATGGATTTCTTCTGAGTCTCTGAGTGTTAACAGCAGCAAATGTATTTTCACTGTGTGTTTACTGTATATGTGTGAGTGGAAACCTACACCTTTGCGCACACACAATACCCCCTTCCTGTAAGTAATTTCCCACCTCTTATTTTGTCTGTCAACATTGTTATTTTCCAATGAACTGCATAATTAGCGAGCTTTACAGAGCTGTCTTGTTGCACTCGTAGAGCTAATTAAAGGCAACACACAGATGTAAACGATACAACAAACTGCTGGGTGTTGGTGACGGGTAAGTAAACTTGACAATCTGTTTATGTGTATGAGGGAGGTTGCTCTCAGACAGGATGAAAAGATTAGGCCATGTCTGTTGTTTTCTTTTGTCCGTGTTTGGGAGACTCCTTCGTCTGGCTGGGTTGAATTCTAAGTCAGCACTTTATTTTTATAAGACAGAGATGCTTGCTGACAGATACTGATTAATTATCTCACAGAAAAATGGAAGAGTGCTAAATTAGGAAAGGGCAGGTGGTAGGAAACCACCTAGCTCAAGTGGTCCAGTCATTTCCCTGTGTTTCAGACTTGTGTTTCAGTTTAGGCTTTGGATTTGTTTCATGGACTTTGTATTTCCTCTCTGGCCCTTTGGATTTATGTGCCTCGGACTGTTTAGACCTGTGCCAGCCTATCCTCCATAAGCCTTTTGTGTTTTGTGCTTTGTTTCTTGAGTTTGTTATTAAAGAGAGAGTTCTGTGCTGAGCTCCAAAAGCTGAGTGCCATGTACTTCCTTATATTAAAGCGAAGGCAGGCCTCTACATCTCTATAGCCGATATCTCCAATACTGGACAACTCACACCAAAACCATTTCGATGGATGGAAAAATATGTGTCTTTGAATTTGGGGTGAACTTTCCCTTTAAATCATCTGAACTACACCAGCTCTGCCCCCTGTCTGCATATCAGGTTTGTCCTGTTGTTTTTGGCACCCTGCTTGACGCATTACATGACTCAAAGAGGATGTACAGAAAAGCAGGGAGGCAAATGTTCAGTTCAGCAAACCAACAGGCAGATGTTGAAGATAACAGAGAACTTAGATTTTTGTTTAAGTCAGTCATCTAGTTTTTGTTTAAGGCAGACTGCTGTTTTTCTCTTCCTCCCTATTTTTCGCTTTGCTTGTTTTACCGTAGAAGCAACTTTAATGCTCTCTAGCAGAGAGCTACTGTCTGGAGTGACTCATTTCACAATCCTCTTGTTTTTCCGAAGCACTTTATATAGCACTTAAAGTTGTCATTTGGAGTGTGTTTTTCCCCACGAGCACTTAATGTTCTGTATGGGTCTCATTTGCAGTTTGAGGCTCAGACTCTCTTCATTCTCTTGATGCATGTATATACCACCATCTGTCTACCCACTACTCTGTCTCCTCTCTTTCCTGTCTGCCTCTACCTGTAGGCCTACCCTGTTCTCTATTTCTCAGAATGAAGTGGTACAATAATCCATCTCTCGGGTAGAGGAACAGATCCATAATGTATGTGTGTGTAGCATGTGTTAGGTGTGCAGTGTGTGTGTGTTCTCTGATACTGAGTGCTTTCCATTGACTTTCCTAGCAATGCACTAAATGTCACTGTCAGCTTGTGAAGATAGACTCCCCCTTTCACACCCTCCCCTCTTATCCTCTCACTCCTCATTCGTGTTTTTTAGCCTAAATCTATCTTCTATCTCATACCTGTTTTCTTTGCCATTTTTCATCCTCTTTTTTTCTGTTCCAATATCTGAATCTACAGATTGATAGATACGTTTTTGCTGACAGATAAAAGCAGGTAGACAGACAAATGACATGGATGGATGGACAGACATACAGGAATATACAGTGTACGTATGGACAGAGATAGGAAAGACAGGGGTGTCAGCAGTGTGTCAGCAATTTTGATGAGTTGATGGCAGAGCTGACACAGCATTGGGAATAAGTGGCCAGCCTGCTTATCCTTCTATCACTCTCTCTTTCCATCCATACTATCCATCTATCCCTGTCAAACTTGGTTTCTCTTGCCAAGGGCAGAGAGGGAGAGATGGCATGGAGAAGGAGAAATGTGGTGTTACTGGGCAGTTTTCAAACTCTGGCATCAGTTGAACACAACACGTCCACCATAACCTGTGACTCTTTGATGTTTTCTCTCCTGTTAGGTCATACGTATCTACTCACCAAAACTTTAGAGCTTCTTTATACACAAGCGATTAGGCTAATATTTCTTACATGTGATATTATTAAGTGTATTTTACCAAAGACAAGTTTATGGAGGTCCTTAAAAAGTTTAAAATCCAATAATCTGAATTTTAGGCCTTAAATCGTCCTAAATATGATTTTGACAGGTCATATGATTAATTGGTTTATGAAGTTAAGTTGCTTTTATGAAGTTACATTAACTCCATTTTCACTTTTAAAGTTTTTGGGGAAAACATTTGCATTGATCATGCTGTAACAACTACAAAACTAAACCAACAGACTACAATTTTTCATTATATTTTTTTTTTTCACCAGCATCAGTGTTTGTGAAAGTTCTAATCTATGGTCACAATCATGGCTCTGAAATATCAGTAGTTTAACTGTGCTGTGTATTGATAAATCCATAAAAATTAAATCCATGGCATTGTCTGTGGTGCTGAAGTAAAAGACAGATTTGTAATTGGGCCTTTTTTTTTAATCTCAGTTGTCTTTATTTACTCTTTCATGTTGCTATCAGCTGGATAGGAGTCGTGTTAAGTTAATGCTGATAAAAACCCAACATTTCCTGCCTCATCATAAAAGCAAATAACTCTTGTGAAGAATATATAGTAAATGAAACTTGTTTATCCAGTATGTTACAGCTGCTTGACTCAAGACAAGTGCATTGTTGTAACAGAGATGCAAATCCCTGCCATGTAGGTCAAATCCAGTCAAGCCAAGCCAGAACATGTGTATAGAAAAGTGGCTCCTGAAATACATTTCTGGTGAGCTCTTAACCCTGAATAAACAACATGTAGAGACAAGACGGTGCGGAAGATATAAAGGGAATTCACAGTTTGTTTGGCATTGATGTGCTCTTTTTTTGGCATTGATGACGGTGTTATCTCAAAATGATGATGTCTGTTTATTTTGGTGCATAATTCAGCCCTACCAGCCCTACATTAAAGCAGCATTGCAGCAGTTAATGTAGCATCTTGCACTTTAGTCTCAGGCGAATTAACTTGTTTACCTCTACTGCAAATAAAATTAATGGAGAAACCTCAAAAGTATATATTACCTGTCCCAGTATGATAAGGAGTAATTATATTCCTAAGCATTTTGTGTTTTGCCGGTGTTGGCCTCAAAGGATGAATGTATTAAAATGCTTAGTTAGAGGGTGTTGTCTTCCTAATTAGTCCCTTAGAAGGAAAGCAAGTGTGTCCTCTAGTTTGATCGGTTGACCCACTGGTTGTGAGCTTCACAGTCTGGCAGGTCAGTGGCTGTGACAGGATACACGCCTTGCTCTTTGATACTCTTGTGCAGAGTAGCGGTGCTGTTGCATATGGAGATGCTGCGGCATATTTCTGGTCAGGTTTCAGGTCAGGGAGAAGCTGACCTTGCTGCCCTTCTTACTCCCAAGCATTTCCTCAGGTGGCACAATCTTTGTCAGACTCCTAAGAGCCTGAGGACACATCGTCAGCAAAAATAATAGGACACATCCTGAGAGAAATCATGCTCCTCAACCACAGTGGACAAGTCCCGATTCTCCCTTTGGTGTTGAAAAGTACAGTAAAGTCAAAGTCTTCAGACTTTCTATGTCATTGCAAGTTGTAGAATTCTGCACCAGTGTTTCCTGTGTTTTTCATTTAAAAGCTTGAGAAAATCTTGCCCTTATACAACAAAGCCCAGTTCAGTCTCTAAACACTTAGTTTAAAAAAGACTGGGGACAACCTCCCAACTTTTGCAGTTAAAACTGGGTGAACACCGTTAGTTAGTTAAAAAAAACTCCATTGCCAAACCAATCAAAAGTCTTTTGGGTGGCCCTTCATATCAGGGTGGTGACATTCTGCGCTTACTTCTGAGGAGAATGGGTTGAGAGGATTGTGTCCACTAAGGCTTCACCGCTTACATTTTGAAAAAAAATGCTAACAAACCTTAGATTTTTAATGTAAGGGTTGTAGGTTTGTTAGCGGCTGTGTTTGCTGCCGTTCAGTCAACAACCTCGTGTTTCAAAATCCCCTGACGATCAGTAAGTCGTGAGATCTCAGATTGTCTCAAAGTTCACCCCAGCTTTAGTTTTTAACCCTACACTTGATTGTATGAATGTGTACATGACGCAACACCACTAAAGGCTAGGCACAGTGTGCTGTCATAACAGAGTTTAAAATAATTGTTATTGAAAGAAAAAAAAAATTAAAAATGTCAAAATATAAGGTGTAACATGAAGAACTGTGTGTCTTGCAATGATTTGCTTTTTGAATTCTCCTTGTCTTTTTTGAGAGCAGAGCAGTGAGAATGAAGGGGAGAGGGAATTCAAAAGCATTTCTTGTTTGGATTGTGTGCTCATAGGCAATTGTGAAGTGTGTTTGAAACTGTGTATTTAGTGTGCAGGTATTTGTGTGGTTGTGGGCTTACTGGCTGTACAGTATGTGTTACATGTATGTCATCGTGCCTTTCCCTGTTTTGGGGTTAGTCACCAAAATATGCAAGTCCTAGCAGATGGCTTGGAGAGCTGTGAAAGGAGTGTGATCCAAATCTGGGACTGTGTGAAGCTTATTCATTACA
Source organism: Lutjanus argentimaculatus (assembly GCA_034769285.1). Taxonomy (NCBI): domain Eukaryota; kingdom Metazoa; phylum Chordata; class Actinopteri; order Lutjaniformes; family Lutjanidae; genus Lutjanus; species Lutjanus argentimaculatus. Next base: position 20,918,338 of record JAWZSL010000009.1, on the reverse strand, counting down.
TTTACATGCTTTGAGGTAACCTGCTTATTGTCAGCCTCTGCAGCAACTTGACTTCAGTAACCAAACATCATGTAACCAAACATCATGTAAACATCCTGTAAACCTAATTAGTTACATGTAAGCAATTACTTTCCAGCACTGATAGTATCTTATTAGACATTTGTGTGAAATTTATTCAGTGTATGAAATCTTGAGTTTTTGAGGTCACAGTGGCTTTTGACCACCAAAATCTAAGCAGTTCCTTCTTGAGTCCAAGTGGTCATTTGTGTCAAAAGGGTTTTCAAAAATTGTAAATCGCAGAGGTCCTTCAGCATACAGTCATGAATATGCACAAAAAATAGGTTGAGTAGAGTGCAAGATTACCTGTGGACAAGCTCAAGGTCCATTGATCAGGCACACGTGGAAGCAACCTTCAGGATCACACCTGGCTGACATAATAAAGACAAAATGAGCCCAAATGACAGGTTTAGATCAACAAATATGGAAGTGGATAGAGGAGAAAAGTGATTATTGACCAGGTGCATGTAATAACAGGTTTCATGGTAACCAGGTCACTGCACTGCACATAAACACCTTCTGTGATTTCCTGTCTTCTCCCAGCAGCCTAACTTTCTTGAGTGTGTGTGTATGTGTGTTTTGTCTGTGTGTGAGGGAGATGGTTGTGTATCTCAGTAATGGATACTGGAGTTGGATAGTGCTTTGTGTTTGGCTAATCAGAGAGAACTAATGATGAGTTCATACTGTCCTGCATACTACACATACTCACAAACATGTACAGACACACACTCTGACAATGGGGCTGAAGAATACCAGTTGCCATGTGTCAGTTATCAAGATGACAACATGTGTGTATGAGGATGAGTGTGAGTGTGTCTGTGTGTGAGCAGCATGTGGCTGGATACTGTACTTCTGTCCCTGTGTGGGATCAGTGTCACTGGGCCAGAAAGTAATGAAGCTTAGCAGCTGTTATTGAGCACATCGCAGTTGTAACACACTTCCTACGTACATGGCCATTGTGCAGTGACAAAGTCACAAAAATGAGTGGAAACCACATCACAAATTGACCCAACTGTTAAAGCTGATTTTGTGCTATTATTTCATTATAATGATGAGTTTTGTACCGTTTTGTATTATTTTGAAGAATGTGTTGTATGTGTCGAGTCGAGGGAGAAAAGTCAAACCAATTTACTCCTGAATCAGAGGAGACAATTGTTAATTTGCATAGATAAAATAAGCCTCCAGGGGACTTTTAAGATGCTTGAAGTAAAAACAAAGAAACACATTAAACAAAATGAAAAATTTCAAGACAAACATGCCAAAGGATTGGGTGCCAGAAGCAGCATTATTCAGCACGTTAACTGAGATCCTTTTACGATGCATATCTGGCTTTGACAGCAAAATAAAACCTCCCTCACATAAAGCTAGAATTAGATACATTCACTATGAATATATTTTATTTGGATTAAGAAAAACACATTGTAAATGCATACAGCACACACTGCCATTACCATGTGATTAGATTTACTCCCGATGGCTTTATTATACATTTAGGTATACTTACAGCCTGTTTGTTTAAATTACTGAGAGGATATCTTCCCAGATATACCATGCTCACTATAGCCACTGTTCTCTATAGTCCCCTGGACAAAAAAACAATAATGCCTACTAACATCTGACTTTTATCTTCAATGGGAAAGAGAACAATTGGCATTCACTCCAGGGTCAAATGTAGTCATGGATATTTATTGGCTCCAGCTCCGATCAGCAGTGATGGAAACATGACACCCAGGTGGACACACTAATTTTCACTCCATCTGGGGCTGGAGGCAATAAAGGCTTCGGTCAGTAACGACTGTGACTTTTTTGCCCCCTTTCCATGTGCTGGCTTGGCTTGACTTGGTTTGTCCCAGTGCCTGAGACCAGCACAGTGTAGTTTGCAACCACTGGAAGGAGTGTATTTAAGTAAAGACGAGCTTATCTGTAGTTGAGCATCTGCATGGCGAATTAACATTTTGTTTCCTTTTTTAAAAAATATTTTTCACAATAAAAGTCCCCTATTTATTATTATTTTAGTAGGTTTTTATTATAAAGCAACAATATCAGGAAGGTTGGGTTTTCATGGAACATTAAACAGTAAAATAAAGCAGATACCTGCACCTACAAATCGGGGGTCAGGAGAGACAATAAACCAAAGAACAGACCAGACAACAGACCAAAGAGATTCAGTTAGAAGCTACAAAAGTACTGAACAGTGAACACACAGAGATTCTCTCTACTTTCTCTGCAGAGATCTCGCCTCTCTCTTAAGCACAAGGTGCAATAGATTTAATTTATTCAAGGTGTGTCCAAATCAACCTTTGCCGTCTTGCCTGTCAGCCGTCACCTGTCAGCTGTGCTGAAGTACCTTCATTAATTCATGGATGAGTTCAGGCCGAACATGGAATAATCCAATCAGAAAGTCAGCTCTCATCACCTTTAAGAGGCAGGTGCGCCAGGAGCGCAAGTGGTGGCAGCATGTCGGTGGATTTACCAGGAGGAAACAAAGAGAAAAGATTTTTAAATGGGGAGACAGATCTCCTGTTTTGAGAAGTTAAAGTATGAGAGCACACAATGAATGGAGATGGAAGGGCGTCTCCAAAGCAGGTTTCATGTTTAAATAGTTTTGTTTACATTAACGCCTGCAAAAAGTAATAGAATACATGAGCCGTAAAAGTGTAACTGGTTATGTTTTACACTAAAGCACCTTGAAATTATGTTGTATCTTATAATTGATTATTATCATCATCATTATTATGCAGCTCCGCTGCCTGAGTAGTTTGGGAGAGGAATGAGGACCGAGGGAGAGAGAAGGTGTGGTCGAGAAGCTAACTGACCGCGAAGCTGCACCTCACTCCGGCTCAGTAGGCCCACATGAGCCAGATTTAGAGGGCAGCTTCGCTGTTGCCCAGTCATCTCCTCCTCTTTCTCCTAATCCTCACCTCCTCCTCCCATCCTCGTTCCTCCGTCCCACTACTGTGGGTGGAGAAAACACAGAAAGTGTTTCTGAAGTTTGATAACCCATGTGCAAAATTACATACAGGTTATCAAACGGGTATATCCAACCTCAGACAGAAGACATAACTTTCTCCCCGGGTCGGTCCAGTGTTGTGGTCAGATATAATGTCTTGTTCATTTTGTGTGTTATAGATTAGTAATCCTTGTTTTTCTGGATCTCAAAAAAACACGCAGACAGAAAGACTACAACTGCCCCAGCTGTCATGCTGACTGATCTGTCAAAAATGATCTGTGTGTGTTTCAGTCAAATGTGCTGGTTGCTGTCTTGTGCAGACAGACTGATTGCGCCATTTTGGGTTTTGGCCTCTTTAAGGTGCAAGTGGTTTTTACTCCAATGCGTAGAGCACAAGATAGCAAACACGCCACGCCTTCATTTTGCCTTCATTTCTTAGATCTCCCGCACATGGCTGCATAGACCAGGCGCAAGTTTATTTGCTATCTTGCAAATGTGGCAAAAATGGCAATTGTGCTGGTGTAAGATAGCAAAGCCACCCACCCACTAGCGCAATAGCTTTGCACCAGGTGTAAGATAGGGCCCTTGATGTTCAAAAGCAGCAGTGAGTGAAATCACTGTCCAGGCACCATTGCACAGTTGCTTGAAACAGACCAATTTTCACCAATTTAGACATTTTTTCCAGCACCCCAGCTCCTCACCTGCTTTGATCAGGGCAAAACACAACTGAGATTTGACCACACACCGTCAGGAGACTGAGTCTGAGCAGAAAATAAGTGTACTTGGAGTAATCACAACTTGGATGATAGCATAAGTATAGAACTGTAGATGGCCTTTTAATGGCAGGTTTAAATGAGTGCTCAGTGTCCAAGGCAAGTGCAGTGAGACATGCCTTTGTGGTAGAGAGCAACCAACAGCTCTTAGAGACTATTTAATCAGTCTTTACAGGGTTAAAGAGGATTAACAGTGTCAGAATTGAACCAGGACCAGAGAATATAAAACAAACCCTGTGTAACCTTTTGTCTGACACTTGGAAATCTTTTTGTAACCTTTCAACCGCATTTAATGGAATACTTTGACACTGAAAATTAAATTGGCTGCTTTTCTCCAGCAAACACCTGTCAGACTGAAAGTGGAGGTGGGAGGTTTTTAAAATCATTTTTTGCATCATTCTAGTCCTTTGTGCAATAAATCAAGTGTGGTACAAACTTAAGGACTTTGGGGAAAAAAACAAATGTTATGATGAACTACATTCCTGCAATTTCCGTCAAAGCACTCAGATGTTTGGAAGATAAATGCAGACGTGAATACTCGAGACATATGGAATTACAGTAATTAAGTGCCATAATAATGAATTATGGTTGAGGATCCTGATGTGTTATGTGTTCTGATTAATGTGATAGTTTGTGTTTGTAATATTTTGTCCTAAAAGAAATCCTTTTTTTCTTTTGCATGCTCCCTGTTGGCAAACTGACATCTACAGGTAAGTCTCTTGTTAATTGTAGAGTGACTCTTGGGTGTGCGCCCACCTATCTTGTCTGTCTCTCTTTCTCTTCACTTGCATTTTTACTTTCTTAATGATATCAACTGTGTTTTTATCAACTGCTTTTGACTTTGCCACTGACAAACAAATACGTTTTTTCCAATAGTGGCTCGATCACCCTTCTAAGAAAATTACAGTTATATTATTTTGTCTTTACAGGGTAAATAAACTGATTACATCAGCATGATTGCTTCTGACAAGCTGGAATTAAAACCCATTGAATAGGGTTTTGATGGCTTTAACTTGATTTTCTTTTGATTTCGCCGTAAGCTATCGTTTGTGCATCTGCTGAGTGGCACCCTGCCAATAATATCAAGTCTCCACGCACATTCATCCTGCTGCCTACGTTAAAATGGCTTAGAGGAGATGAAATAACTTATTACTCTTATTGGAAGGAGAGGTGGCAGCTGATTTTTTTGTTCTGTGTTGTGTTTCCTTTCTGTGTGGTGATGTGGGGGTGGGTGGCAGCTGGTTAATTTTGAGGAAGTTGTTTCTGGTTCTGGTGGGTTTTTTTTTTTTTTTGTTCTCCATGGTTCACTCGTGATATGTGTAATTAAGCATCAACAAGCTCTTTCTGTCTCTTCTGTCTCACTCTCTTTCCTTTCATGTATTTTTCTGTCTTTTTCTCTCTTTGTTTCTTTGCTCTCCTTTCATCATTCATTCTGGTTAATTTGTCACACTGTTGCTGAGGTTTGTACGTTGCTTGAGCCTGTTTGATATGAGCATTGAACAGCATATATTTTACAGTCTTCTCTAGTAATTATCAGTTCCACATGTCCAGCACAATGGACAAATTGGTGTTAAATTGCCATTTCAGGATCTGGATTGGCCTTTGTGTGTCTAGATGTGTGTGTGATTCCCTTTGTCTGTGCTCTATTGTCTGTCACAGGTGTTTCAAAGTGAATTACAAGTTTCTTTGAAATTTGGCAGAAAGGCGAGTAAAGCAGATGGCCTTTTTTAATAGCAGATGTGTGAGATTGTTCATGCTTTGGTGTGTGCTTGTCACATCTGTGCATGTGGAGATAGCATCATTTTTCACAGGTCTGCACACATCTTTTTTTTTTTTTGTTCCTTGTCAATGTGATTGTGCCAGCTGTATATGCACAATCACATGCAAACAGTAACACTTTATATTAAGGTGCCTGTAGTAAGCATTAGTTAATGGTAATAAGACTCTTATAAGATGCTTATTAACATTAATGTTTTAACAAGACTATGTAAGTGTCAATAATAGCATAAAAACATGCCTATCGTTTGATTATAAGACATTTATAAGCACTTATGAGCACAGTTTACAGACCACTTAAGACCTTTAATAAACACCTTATGAGTTCCTTATCATTGTGTGTAATAGCATTGCAAACCCATTTACTGAGTTTAAGTAACTTACCTCTTATTTCTATTATGCATATATTGTTAATCCTTTACTAAACTTTTGTTGCTGCTTCATTAAAGTTCTAAATACTTTATTATGCATTTATTAGCAGTTAACGATGCACTTATTAACAGTTTACTATGCATTTTCCACCTTGAAACATTCCCTCTTACTCTCCCCCCTTTCCTCTGTCTCCTCAGTTGTCACTGTACAATTAAGGCAAAAAGCCTGGTGACAACAACAACAATAAAATCATGACTACCTGTTAATAAGGGCAGAATAAAGGCTTTATTAACCTTAATAGGAATTGTTTACACTTTAGATCCAGTCCCCCCAAAATTCATAATTGTCAGTAAGCATAGTTAACTGCTAATAAATGCATAATAAAGTGTGTAGATATCTTAATTGCGACAACAAAAGGTTTGTAAAGTTTTAATACTTACATAATTGGTAAGTTAGGCTAGTTAAAATCAATAAATGTGTTTATAATATTTTTATAAACAATTATAAGAACCTCAAAGGCCTTTTATTTCAGTTTTAGGTAGTATATAAACTGTTAACAAATTTCCAATAAGTGTTTAGACATGTCTTCAAATCTCACAGTGAACATTTTTATTATGCTATTATTAACACTTATATAGTGTTACACACTAACATAAATGAATGTTAATAAGCATGTTATAGGTGCCTTATTACCTAATAAGTAACCCTTATTACAGACACCTTAATATAAAGTCTTATCATGCAAACTCAGTCTGAGAATATGTGTGGGTTCTATTTGTGCCCATATGAAATCCTTGGCTTTGATTCAGCTTCCACAAGTTATTAATCGTATTCATCACCTTGTCTCAATTTATGTCCACCATGTACTGTGAAACACCTTGAGCTTGTCGCGATCAAGCACTTCTTAATGCCATTATACATTTATGACCACCTTGTAGGGACGTTGCGGGCATCGGCTTGTCAGAAAACGCAGGCAAATGGAGCAGCTTGATGCAGAATCCTGTCACCTTCCCCACCCCTACCCCACCCTCCACTTTAATGAGCCACATTTGCAAGGTGTGAGACGAAAGGTTCCTAGTCCGTCCACATCAACATGACAGCTATTAGGAGGCACCAACAGCTGGTGGAAGGTGGAATTAGGAATGAGGAGGTGAGAGAGGGAATGACAGACTGATAGAATGAAGGAGAGGAGAAAAAAGAGGGAGGTGAAACGAAATAGGTGGAAAGAAGAGTACAGTATGGCATTCACAGCAATAGACAGTGAGAGAGATGCGGATTACAGCCGGTGATGGTCATGGTGCTCCTTGGGCAACACTTGCCTTTCATTAGATGCATCACCTTGTTGGGGAGTGAAGGACAGAAGAAGGCAGGAAGGAAAAGTAGGATACAGTAAGCACAAAAGGGTGGAAGGAAGACCCACACAAGTGGTGCAAAAGACCGTTGGAGCACAAACATGAATACATGCATAATGCAAATACAACTGCACCAACACTGACACGTGCCAACGTAGCAGCCGTCCTCTCATTAGTTCTGTCATTGGGAAGTCTGCTCAAGGCTGTTGCTATCATTAGCAATTTACAGAGTTTAAAGAGTGTGAGAGTCCAAAAAAGGGACAGAGGGAGACAAAGTGAGAGAGAGGGTAAAATGAAGGTTGGAGAGAAAGAGATTTTGATAGGAAGAGAGGGCCAGGCAGTGAGAGAGTATGTTCATCCTCAAGGTCTGTTTCTTTTTCTTTTTTCTTTTGCAAACTATATTATACAGATGAAAGGGTATGCAAATTTTATATCACAACTATAGTGACCAAAATTATCACAGCTATGATTATTATTGCGGTAAATGTGCTGAAAATGCTCCAAAAGTACTGATACACCCACCTATGCCTTTTGTGATATCAGTGTTTTTATTTATGCAAAACAAACCCATGTTACATGCTGTGGTAGCCTCTGGGAGACAAAGCATGGTAATCAAACATGGTTATGCTGCTTCAAGTCCAGAGATATGCTATTACATTATCAAGAAAAGTTGACCCTAACATCATGTACTAGCTGGATACACTGTATTATATATAAAATTCATTAACTGGATTATTCTTGAGTCACACAGAAGTTGTCACACTTCCAAAATGTGTTAATGTATTACTGTACACCTCTGCAAATATCATAGCCACGAATGGAAGTGTGACTAAATGTAGTCAGTGATACAAACAGGATCTTTGGTGTTACAGTATGCATCAGAACCACTCACGCCGAAATGAATGCACTGTTGGTAAACTAAGGCAGTGCTGTGAAAATATTCAGTGCTTTTATTTAGCTTTTGACACCAATCTAATATTAGTACTTCACTGACAAGGATACGTTCTCTCTTTTTCAGTTAGACTATAACACAGACTGTGCCTCAATACATTCAAAAAAGCTGATGTGTCTCTGTGGTGACTTTCACAATTGGAGCGTGTGCTGTGTGCGAAGCTATTCACTCACCAGATTTGCACTGTAATGCAAACACCGCTGATTCGTAAACTTTTTCCTGTGGTAAATATCTGTGGCGTTGTCAGTTAGGTCTTTGTTTGTTGTGGAAACATCAAAATGTCAGTTTTGATTATATGTTATTTAGAACTGCTTCAGCAGAAAGGGCAGCTGATCACACCTAAATGTGTTAAATTCAGTGTAGGTATTAGTATTTTGTTGCAGTCTCAAATTTAACAGCCTAAATCACATCAGTCCCTCTTTTGGGTAACTGCGAAGGACAAAATAAATTCTTCTTTCACTAAATATGTGAATAGATTTTTTGACTTTACTCACACTGCCAGTTTTACTAAGTGCATACAAATCTAAAGTGGCCTGTCAACATGTTTTATTTTTTGCAACTCTCTACAAAGCCTTAAAAAAGGTAGAACAACCACAGGGACAAAGCACTGCTGAAGAACAAGAGTGAGACTGACCTTTGTTACAATGTGCAGTTAAAAGCCTTCCAACGACGAGAAAAATAAGAGAAAAGCAGGAGTAGAGGCAGGTAGTTTTTAAAGATAGCCAGAGGGAGTAGCTTAACATTGGTTGGTTAGGATTTTACTGAGATTAGATGTTGGTCTATTTAAATTTTAAATTAAATTTTTGTTTTGTTAGTTTGTGGCAGGATTCCTTTTTTTTAAAAATAGGAACATCACCAAAATTACAGGCCACAAAAAGGAAGGAATAACTAAAGTGCTTTTATAATATCCCAGTGACTATACTGTAGGATGCTGATCTAAGCTGAAGGTGGGGACTTGTAGGTTAAAAAATAGAATAAGAAATGAACAGCAATACTGAAGCAATTTAATATAGTGCGGTTAGAGTGATTAGAGGGAAGATGATTAAATGTAGAGAGACTGCTGTAAGGTTGTTCTTGAAAAAGATGAGATTGCAGCCTCTGTTGCAAAGTAAGGAGTGACTCTGCATTTATGACTGGAGTGGGAAGGTCATTTTCTTCTTTGGGGAGCCAAGAGGGAGACGAGACAAGACCAGAGCGATAACCTGCCTTTGCACTGAACAGAGAGATGATGGCGGTAGGACACCCAGAAAATGTGTCAGCATCCTTAACACAATGTGCTATCCATTTATATCATTGTATGCTATAGTATTATGCAGAACTTTGTCTGACATTAAGTAGTTTGATAGATTTTAGATATGTGTCAAAGTTGTGTGGTAGCTAGACAATACGATGAGAAGATGATTGAGATGATCATTTGTCAAAAACTCCAAACCAAACCACTGGAGCAAGCTAGGAAGAACTGGAGGAAACTAGGAAAAACTGTTAAAAAGTTGAAAAGTTGAAGCTGACAGATTTGTACAACCAGTACCTAGCTAGGCTGACTGTGATGGCTGAAAAGGTCTGCCAGGATCATTCCCTTCCACTAGCAGTAGACTTTCTGCAACTACCTTCTAGCTGCAGAACCAGCTGGGTAAAAAAACAGTTTATTCTCATGGCAGTAACACAATTAAATTACACGCAGTAGCCTTATTGACAATGTGCAATATTGTTTATTTTAGCATATAGGCATGACACAATTTAGATGTTTAATTTCTCCACAATTATAGCATAATTTCAATTACCTTGACCAAGAATACTGAGACAAGTGAAGTAGTGTTGAATTTGCCAAGCACGGTATACCTGGAGACACAATCAAGTGCTCAGGTGCCTTGCAGTGACTCTGGAAAACAGAAGAACATTCAACAATGCCTTGCTGCCCAGAACAACCAACCTGGGTATACTAACTGCCTCTATTTGGGAAGGGTAATAAACACCAAACACCAGGTTTGAGCCACTGGACGAAGCCTGGGACTGAGAGATGCTGTTGGACGTGGGCCAACAGCTTACGAGATGAGATCAGAGGTGGCCATCGCCAACCTGAGGCTGGATCTGGTCCTATGGTCCAACTGTCAAAGTATGGTGTAAGAGCTCAGAGTCCCATGGAAGGATGCTGTTCAGGAAGCCTTCAGAAGAAAGAAACTGCTGAGAGCTGGCAGCAGAAGAAGAACAGCAGGGGTGAGGAGCAAAGATCTGCCCAGTAGAAGCAGGATGTCAGGACTTCATGGCAACATCAACTGTAAAACTGTTGAAGGACCGGGGGATCAGCAGAAAAACCCAATGCCAGGGCAACAAGAAAACATCAGAGGTAGCAGAGTGGAGCAGCCAGAGGCTCTGGCTGAAGAGGAAAGACCCACGCTGGTCTCCCAAATAAGCCGGCTAGGCATATGCAGAGGGGCGTGGTTCTGGGTCAAGATATGCTGATCCACTTTTCTCAGTTCCAATCCAATTCCAATATCTGAATTTGGATATCTCTCATTTCAGTTTAGTGGTGAAAAGTTCTGTGTTTGTTGATATTAATGCATATCCATTCAGATTTTTCACCATCTGGAAAGATTGTTTAGTTTGTCTAATGTAACTTGACGGTTATGATCAATATTGGGCCCCAGTACTGATATGGGATCGCAAGGGTCCCAGCTCTAGTTGTGGTATGCCAGGACACAGTGTAGACTCAGTGAAATGTTGATGAAAGTAGCACCTATGTGATAACCCCAATGACAAGTTTGCCCACCCTTTCTCATCTGAAAGGGTAGCACTTTACATTTTAACATCACATCCTGTGTATTTCAAAACATTTATACAGCTGTTGTCCCTATTTGTTTTTCATGAAGTTTTTGTGATCTTTGTGTCTGCCTACCTGTATGTGCTGTATCACAAATTGCCTCTCGGAGGACAATGAAGTTTTCTAAATGAAAAATGTCTACTCCCCAGGCTTTAAACAGCGACTAATGGAGGTGGATCAGTGGTGGCAGGCCCATAAAACTTTCAGCTAACTATAAGTTCATATCCGCCAAAACATGCTCTCGGGTCCAGAAGGCTCATTAAAACTAAAACTTTTTGTTCATTATTGAAAGTAGCTGTAAATAATGAATTCTTCATCTTCAATCTGCTGTGGTTTGTTTGAAAAAATGAAGACGTGCAACATAAATATTTAAATAGAACACTATGTTTTATTTAGTTTGCCACAAAACATTTAACAGGATACATTAGATCTGTGTATTTGTTTATTGTGTCTGTGTGTTCATACATCAGCATTACTCAGGTCAGCATGTTTTCAGCTACATCTCTTTATTGAAATCAAGTCGTGTTTGTGCTGTTAGATCACCTGAAAGGCTTTTATGTTGACATTTTATAGTGTCATTTGACATCGACATTTGTCATATCTTGTGTTGTCTTCAACTGTGATTTACTGAGAAGCTGAGCAGTAAAAGTATATGTGTTAAGTTTTTTGAAGTGAAAAGTAGCAGTAGCAGAACACTCAGTTGTCTCCATTAAAGGGGTAGTGTGGATTATTTGATGTGGGGTACTCATTGATTGTCAGTATGCTGGCTTTGGTTGGTTTGGAGAGTGCAATATCTGGCTTATATAGCTTATATAATACTGGTTTCCCATTAGACAAGGATGCCTGAAGGCAAAGTAAAGCGGTGAAAATATTCTAGATATATGGTACACTTAAACCAATAAAGATTTTTTTCTTAGGTAGACCTTTTGTAGCTAACATGCTTATCTAATTCTGTAAAATACTGTTTATCTATTGAAATTTTCCTGTAAACATGAGCTAGTAAAATATTGTACTTAATGCCATTGTATAGTTGGCAGACAAGAGCATTCTTCAGTTTCAGTGGCAGACATTTTGACTCATTACAGCAGTGAAAGCGCAGGTGTAACTAATAACATTAACGATTAATTCCAGGAGCGTGCCACTAAGCCATGGCGCTAAGGCTGCGTGCACAATAGCAGGGCTGTAGCATTAGAACACCTGAACGTAACGTGAGTTAATCTTATTACTTTCTTTGACTTGTCCAAATTTCTGCCATGAAAAAGGTCCATGAAAAACACAGCTTCCTAGACAGCTTCCAAACATTTTTGATCTTAAGCAGCCTTTTTAGAGGTATGAAGGTTATTGAACATTGAAAGTGATCCATTACAACCTTGTCTGGCATTGCAAAGTTACTTGCAGTCCAGCCTTCAGGTTGACTTCAGTACTTGCCTCTCTTTGTCACGTTGATTGCCATGCAGCTCTAAATCAAGCACAGGAAGGTTTGTGTTTTTTTTTTGTTTTGTTTTTTTTTTTAAAAAGCAGCTTTGCAGGCTTGTATTTTTTTGATCCAGTTAACTCTGTTTTAGTCCGTGTTGTGTCAATTAGAGCACTCATCCCCACAGTCTACATCGACAGTAGAGCACAATGTTATGCTCATAAAACATAGTTTGTCCTCAGACCTTGACATTTCTGACATGTCACTCTGCACAGATACAGCATACTGTAAGTTTAAAGCTTATTTTAAAGGCAAACAGTAAGGCAAAATCAGTTTCTTTTCATCTCTCCATGCTCTTTACACCTTCACTGGCAGCTTAGCCAGTAATAGTCGGCATGTAACTGATGGAGCTCCCCTGCTCTTAAGTTTACTTAAGTTTAATTGGTCAGACACCTGAGTCTCAAAATGTATTTTGAAAGCAAGTAACACAATGGCTCAATCAGTGCTGCAGCCATTCGGAGTTTTAAGTGCTTACTTTGCCATTCCACCCTCTGCGATGAACTGCCTGCCTGACACCAAATCTAGGAAAAAAAATCAAACACAACATCCCCTGGCTAGAAGTAAATGATGAGCATGCTGGGATGTGATGTAAATTGTGCCATACACATCACGGTCTAGTCAAAAAAGCAACATTATCACAAAGCCACAAACAATTTCAGTTGCCATTTTCTAAACTCACAATGGAGCATTGTATTTCAAGATGCTGAAAATAAAACTACGATTCACCTGCCAGACAGATGACAGCACACATTATGAAGAAACCTCCAACACTTTAAATGGTAATATTGTCTGAAGTCAGAGAGAGTCTAATTATCTTTGAAGTGTATAATGATTTTTTAAATAACACCTTCATAATAACATTGGCAACCTTACATCTGCTTCTATTTTAGTTGATCTCTGCAGCAGAGGGTATGTTGACATTGTGTTGATGGACGTGTGAAAAGCGAAGGATAAGAAGCAGAGAAGAACAACACCGGGGAGCGATGATATCACAAAATGAGCAGTTCAACAGGTGACAAGCTGTGCTTGAGCTGCGAGAGCCAGGGTGATGACAGGCGAAGGAGGAGGTCGCAGGGATGTGAGAGATAGAAACTGTTGAAAATGAGAAATAAGTAACAGCGAGAGAAGAGCAAAAAATAAAACAAGGGCATGGAGACAGGTGATAGACAAAGAGAGAAAAGGTGGAAAATGAGTGATGGAGCATGTGAGAGAATATGAAGGGAGCTCAGACAGGATAAAAAATGAAACAGGGGTGAGCGAGTGTGTGGTGTAAGAGATGGAGAGCAGTTCTGTAGGTTGGTTTTCTGAGCCTTTATAAAGACCTCAGGGACAGAACGGATAAAAGCAAGTTTTCTTTGTCAGAGCGATGCTGCTAGATGGAAGAAAATGCACATGTTGCTTTAATGGATTGCCTTAACTCAGGCTACCACAGACTATGCTTTGAGGTAAACCAAAAAAAATTGCTTGCTTTTTGCACAGATGTTTTTACACCCACCAGGTGAGAATGAATTGATATCTCTTTTTTTCTTTTCTCACAGTTCTGTTCATTTTGAAAGGGGAGGTCAGGCCAAGGGAACATAATGCATTTGTCTCTGATGGAAAAGGTTGTTTCGTTTTGAGTGAGAGGACCTGTCACTGCTGTCATTCTCTCACGGCAGTATTGTTTGGTGATGCAGGTGTCGTGTTGATGCACCAGATTTATGCTACTTACACATTAATTATGCTTCCAGAAACGATAAACAACATTGTTTGACCTTGTGTTTGGTTTTCATCAGTGAGTCAAAATTGCTAGGAAAATTTGTGCTGTAATACTGTGATAATAAGCCATGTTTTTATCACTTTCAGTGAAAGGGTGCTCTGGGGGGCTGCCAGACACACAAATTTACATCAGAAAATTGCACAATAAAAAGGGCAGTTTTGTTTCAGTTTTGCTCATGACCATGTGCTCTATCACATGGCGACCACTCCCCATTTCACTTTGGAATATATCTGTTTAAACCGACATTTAATTTTAAATGTCCTGACATGGTTAAATTAGAAATCTTTTATATGTTACTGTAATAAATCATAAAATGACCACAATATATCAGCAAAAATTAAGCAAATTGAAATACATACAACGCAGCCAGCATATGCATCCTTTGAAATTTCTATTCCAGCCTGAACTTGTGTTATTGTTTGCCTGTTTCACGTTAATGCTGAATGTTCACAGAATGAGTGTCTGTTTATCAGTTGTAAGAAATCATTGATGTTTTTCTAGAAGGTGTGGGTGTTTATAACAGTTAAATTAAGCAATTTGTGAATGGAGTCTGGCAGACAGGAAGACAGGCAGTCACTGAACTCAAACTCCAGAGTGTGTATTTTCAGAGAAGTCGGCTTTTGTTTTCAGGATAACAGGCTTAGCTTTATGTTGACAGACAATTGTGTCTGGTTATGAATGGTTACAAACAGCAGATGAGCTTATGGTGAAGGACTTTTGAGCTTCCTCAAGTCTGGGGAGGAGGGGCGAAACAAGTTGCTTCAACCACTGACGGTATATTTCATCCTATTCTGTGGTTCCAACTTGCTATTTGGACCGCAGTACTCAGTTTGGACACACAATTGTTGCATATTGCTTCTTTAACAAACACAGAGTAAACAAACAGTCTGGATTTACTTTTAATTTGAGGAAATCGTCATCTTCTACTGAAAAATATATAATTTTACTTGCAGTTCACATGTCATCTTCCCACACCTTCTATAAATCAAATTAAATTTCTTGATAAAAGGTGTTGAAAAGGGTCTAGGTCTAGGTCTATTCTAACCAACATTTGATGGGCAACAATTTGTGGAACAGTTAAGCAACAAAACCACTGCAGTAATTATTAACAGATCATAATAGTATTATTTTTGGTCTTTTATTATACTTTGTTATTATGAGCTCAAAATTATTAGTAGACACAAAATTGGACTAAATGTTCAGTGTTTTGCTTATTTTAGCGTAAGGCTAAATTTATAAAGACCCACACATCTTCATGTGCTACTATAATGAAATTCAACTCTATACCAAGATCTCTATGTATAATGAGAAATTACGTTGATCTATAAATTTTGTTCTTTTTAATGATGATTTACCCTGTTTAATGTATTGAAATGCTTTCCTATTCCTATATTCCTATTCCTATCTTGTCTCTGTGTTAATGTATTTTATGTAGTGTCAGTTCTTTATACATTATTCAACTTTTTACTATTTGTGAATTTGAAGTTTAAAATAAAAATATTTTACAATAATTACATATGAAGAAGCAGCTTGGATGTTTGTCCTTTGCTCTGTTTTTGCTTTCGTTCATGTACTGTAGCCTATGTTGTATATGGGTCAGAACTTTTAATAAACATTGTCATTTTGAGCTAGGACCCGGAGCTTGGAGGATGCTGGCGCTTTTGTTGCAGCTGAAAGGATGGAACTGTATTTATACGTGGCTGATTCTGGCTTAGATACAATATATTGTGAGCTAGACCACCTCTGCAAACAGTCTGGCAGAACTGATCACAATAATTACTGCCTGCATTGTTCAATCTGACTGAGCTGTGTCATGACGTCACATCCGGGCTATAGCTTCTGTAACTCAGTTCAGTTCACTCTCTCACTCAGTACTTCTTTCATCTGCCTTTTTGAAAAACTGAAGCGTGATCCTGGGGTTTATTTTCCATATTCAAGACAAATCGGCATCCACTACAGCAGTTGCTGTGATCACACAACATACTGTTGAGACAGACCTTGTTCCAAGGCTGTATTTCTAGTTATTCAGATAGTTACAAATGTGAATGGGATTTTTAATTAGATGCTCTATAGTAGACACATGATATACTGGAAATAGTAACATTTTGTACATTAACTGTCCCTTGCATTAAAGGAACAGTTCACCCTATAATCCAAAAATATATTTTTTTTCCTCTGGCTTGTAGTGCTATTTATCCATCTACAATGTTTTGGTGTGAGTTGCTGAGTTTTGGAGATGTTGCCGTAGAGATGTCTGCCTTCTCTCCAATATAATGGGGCCAGTTCACACTTGCCTTGTGGTTCTCAAAGCTCCGAAAAAATATATTTGAAAAATTCAACACCAGTGTCTCTTTCCAGAAATCATGACCTAGATACTGAAGATAATCCACAGACCTTGTTGTGAGCAGTTGTAGAAGCTACTTTCTTTTTAGTTGAAAGAAAGTAGTTCCGGTAGAGACTATAGAGACAAAGTCGTTCTGATCTCTTTGGCAAAACTCTGCTACTCACACCAAAACAATCTGGATGGATAAATAGCACTACAAGCCAGAGCAAGAATATGTATTTTTAATTTTGAGGTGAAGTGTCTTTAATTTTGACCTTGTTGAGAAAGTCAAAGATAATTATTATATCAAACCCAAGACACTTAAGTTTCTACATTTTCTCTTAGTCCACAAAATGCATCTGACAGTGTGTGACAATATGTGTGAATAATGACTGTGTTTTTGTCCTCGTGAGGAAGAGGTGAGGAAGAGGAAGTCAGTCCCCTCGACTGACACAGCTCAGCTAGTTTCCTATTGTTGTCTATTGTCGTCAACACTGTCATCTCTGCTGTCCCATGCTGTTGCAGCTTCTGCTCTCACTGTGGTTGGCAGTGCCAAGCCATCGCTGTGATAGATCACTGTTATTACCACATGTTCTCCATTACTGGAGAACAGCAGGAGACCAGGAGCACACACACACACACACGCACATTGAGCACACAGATAAGACAAAGTAATACAATATAGGACACGTGCACACACACATATACATATTCACACTTTGCATTTGTTGGTGCATGTATATGCATATGTACAGTATGTGTACAGTATATGCATGGACACAATAGATGCAGAATTCAAATGCAAACACACATTAGTGCCCAGGCACACTTGTTCATTGCTCTGGGCATAGCACAAATCCAAACACACACTGACAGGCCATATGCACAGCACTGTGACATACAGGCTCACAGGAGGTGTACACAAAGTTTTGCACGCACACAGCACATATCAGCCACTGTGAAACTTCGGAAAACTCCAGAGGTTGAGGAGTCTTAAGCTCAAGCCAGCTGGAGTTGTTATTGGAGTGGATGATCGAGTCAACCGCAGGCTGTAAGAGTACTTTCTAGAGAGACAGAAAGAGCGGGAGGCAGAAGCAACCAAAAAAATGAGAGCATTGACTAGAAAGACAGAAGCCTGTGGTCAATACCACCCTCCAGTAAATTTAGTTTCGACTTCAGACTCCCTCTCGTTTGATGTCTTATAATGACAGACAAAGTCAATTACAGGCTGTCAAGACTCAGTGCAGAGCATGTTAGCCTCTTGATGCATAGTGTCAGGTTGTTGTCTGCAGCCATATTTGTTTCTTGTTGTGTTTGTGTGTGTGTGTGCATGGGCAAGAAGTGTGGACAGTTTTTTTTTTTTTTTTTTTTTTGTAGACAAGTAGACAAACTTTCCTGGCCCCGGTGTTTCTTTCCTCTTAATTCTGCATAACTCGCTTAATAAACATAAAAATCTGACAAAAGAAATTTAGCCTTTGCTCTCCCTGCACATGAGTAGAATTAAAAGTGTATTTTCCTCAAGGCGGTGCGATTAAACATAATGCACAGCTTGGCGCAAAGGAGGTGGAGGGGAAAAACGCTACAACAATACATTATCCAAAGCAAGAGGTGCATGAGGGACGTATGCCTGCTGACAGAAAGTGTCGAATTAAATGTGCAGAAGCACGTTTTAGCTTGTGGTCTTTTGTGATAACATCTTAATTTTTCAGAGAATTGGTAGAGTCATTTGAATGTGTACATCTACAAGTATGCCTGAGAGCATTTGAGAATGTGATTGAGTGCGTGCAAGATAAATTAACTGGTTAATGAAAATGACTGAAGAGCAATACTTTAGGAAAAACAGATACTGCATGTACAGTAAATTGGAGTGAACAGAAATTTAAATGTTTCTGAGAAACTTTAACAAGTAAAAGCTAGAAATCATGTCCATTGGAAACTCCTTATAGTGATCCCGTGTGTCCAGGTCAAATTGATCTCTACAAGCAGATGATGATTATTATAACCAACAGGCTTGGGAGGGTTACTTTACAAAATGTATTTCAATACAGTTACTACCCACCTGTTAAAAAATGTAGTCAGTAACCTAATCCAAGTATCACAAAATTAAAGAGGTTTAGTCTGATAATTTCCCACAACTTTTGGGTTAACTCAATACCAAATATGTTCAAATCATTTAGCCTCAAATGTTTTATGTTCATTGTTAAGTTTATTAATTATTATTTATTAATTATCCAGCTATTCCTTCCTTCCTGTGGGAATGTTAATAATGGTAATTATGTGCATTCAAGTGTTCTTTGTTAAGCATGTTATTCATAATGTCACACTCAAACTTCAAGTGATAGACATAAACTTATTCTGGCCTGCAGCTTGTGTTTTCACCCATGCACCATCCCTGTCCCCAGCATCACAACCTGCACCCCCAAAATATTTTTCAGTAATATTTTTTCAGTAAGTGGTAGTATTGACAGTATTGCCAGATGTACTGTATGTATGTAGTTAACATTAGCAATTGGTTGTACCTGTAACATTAAATATTTATTTAAATGAGAGGTTGAGTTATTAGATTGATACAGTATTTTTTCACAGCTGAAGGCAGAGCCTTCACTGCACTCGGTGTTGTTCCTCTTTTCTAAATTAAAAACAAATAATTCCAGTGAGGCTTTTTTCATCACGTGGCCATGATGTTGAATTGACTATAAAATGAGTTGTTTCACTCAACCGAGTGGTGTTGTGAGAATCTAAAGTGTTGAAATGTGGTGAACACTGCACACAGTAATAATCTTTTTTTTATTTATTTAAATGTAGTTTAAACTGGTAATCCTGCTAGTGATCCCCATTTTTACTGAATGTAACTGTAATTGATTACATTTTTTTTTCTGTAACGTACTAGAATACGTGACCTTTTTGCATCCTTTATGTAATCCATTACAGTAATGCATGGGTAGGGGTAGGTTGGGGTGTGATGAGTTCAGTGCTTCATTGCAGTGGAGCTCTTTACTCTTCTGTGACTTGTTACTGACAGCCAGCATTAACTAAAAGCATTTAAGGACTGTAAAATTAGAAAGATCAGCATACTCCTGTGCGACTGTGAATGCTAAACAACTGTTGCAGCAACCACATTAAACTGTTGTTCACAGTTGGACATGACCTGGCTAGCCAGTTAGCTAATCACGTGGTGAGGCTAATTTTTGAACAGGCAATTACTGAAACAACGCTGAGAGACAGTGGCAACATCAGAAACACTGGTGGAGTTTGCCATGTCAGCCTTCTCTCTTATTTTAAATTGCTCAAACCACCCTTACGGAAACTTGAAATTGTCCTCCTCCCATTCACACTGCCAAACTCTTCATGCCTTCTCCCTCACCAAGGCCCTCAAAGAGGCATTACTTACCGAGCTTATCAATCCAGTTGATCGAGCCCAGCTTCACCACAGTGCTTTCCCGTGCACGTTCATTTTATATTTTCATCACCAGCAGTCTGTTTCTTGTTGTTGGAGTCGACTGCCTCAAATTAGCCTGAGGGACACCCAGGTTTGCTTCTGATCTCTCCATTGCACACTTTTTTGCAGTTTCATATGCTTCAAGGGACTACTGCTTTTCAATGCAAGTAAATTACTTTCTTTTTCCTGTCATGATTTCAGTGTGCGCAGAGCAAACAGAGGCAGCAGCAAAGCAGACAGGTTACAGGGGGGCATGGAAGTAAAGTTAAAGAAATAGAATTCATAGAATACATTTCTTGAGCATTATTAGTGTCTTGTTTTGTTGTCACATAGTTGTCCCCATTACTCTGCTTTTTTGTAGTGTTGCCACTTCTCTTTCTTTTTGTGTTTTGAAAAAAAGAAAGCTCTCCAGAGCATGTGAGGTCACACGTCTGACTTCCCTCCTGCCCCTCTTGTATCTGGTGTCAGACTTTTTCAGGATAATATAATGTGAGTGAGTTGTCACCGCACAATCATAAACATACAGTATATTCTCAACATATACAAAGAAAATGTTATCAGTGCAGACATGGCTGTACTAGTGTCTGCAAGACTTAGTGATATTATAGAAGTTACATTTACTTCAGTGTTGATAGAAACAACAGGAGGCAAGTATATCAAAAGTTTCGACTCAGGTGGAGAGAAGAGATGTATGTAGTCTCACTTTAAGAATAAAGACAGGGAGGAAGCTGAGCAATTTCAGATATAAAGGGAAACAGACAGAGGGAGTACTAGATGGAGAATTTAGGCTCAGTGTGTATAAGGAAAGAAAAGCTAAGTGTGTCTCTTTTCGAAGTTGCTCCAGAACATGCCCGAGGGTTTGGCTTTAGTGAAGAGGATTGTGCTAAACCAGTTATGGTTCTGGGGGAGAGTGGCAGGCATTGTAACAAAATAAACACAACTGAATGTACTGTCTACAACCCACACTGTGTTCACACAATAACCGTCCTTATCCGACTTCTTATATTAACAATCAAAACATCAGTAACCGAAATTACAGCATGAGTCACCTGTTATGCTAGTGGGGAGGGATGAAAGGAGAATAGAGATGACGGGAGAGAGCTGAGTTTGGTGCTGTCAATAAAAAGTGGCAGATGGAAAGGGAGGAAGAGGATGTAGAGTCAGCATGTAATATAAATAAAAATAAAAGGGCTGTGGGAAGTGTGTGTGCGTGTGTTTGTGCGTGTTTCTGCTGCTGCAGACCCTCGCCCGAGGTTTTAGGTTTCACTGAACAGATATGCGTGTTAATTGTTGAGCCGAGGGACAGAGAGGCAGTGATGGGGAGAAATTGTATAGCTGGTAGTTTTAATCAAGCAGCCACATTGGTTTAAGGCACATTTGATGTGAGCTGATGAGTCTCATTATTCTGTGTTTTATAGGAGTGATTTAGAAGAAGGAACAAGTGATTTAGGAAAGTTTTCAAATTAATGTCTGAGCCAAGAATTGATAAAAAAAAAATTTCAGTGATTTGTCTCAATTGCGTTCCGTATTACCATCTATGTTTGGAGGCAATTGTTGACCCCATTTCTGGGTATGACACCCAATTTTATACTGCCATTGGATAGTAAAGAAAGAATATATCTTTTATTAATTTTGAATGCACAGCTCACTTATATAATTTTATAATGCCATAATAATCTTGCAGTTTCTCTCAAGGTTATAAAAGTGTGATTTGTTGATACTGCCAAAAATGAAAATCCCCTCTTAACACACCATTACGAAAATGAAATAGTAGCCGATAACTTACATAACATGGCTGAATGTAATGATTTGGTCCCAAGCTTGTGTGAGTAATTATTTCTATCAATTTTAATGGAAATGGTAAAAAGTAGAAATTCACCCAAAAATGAATACGTTATTCAGGAAAGCACAAATAATACGATGGAAACAGATATTTATTCTATGCGAAGCTGCTCATTATTATTCAGAAAAAGTCAGCTCCATGGTTACCTCGGCAGATTTAGAAAAGGTTGCATCTACCTTAACCAATCACTGATTAAATTCACCAAGATTATTCCCTTCAGTTTAAGAATATAAATGGAGAGCACAGCAGCATAATAAACTATAATAAGTAACCATCAATGCAACTGTACCACTATATCTTAGGGGTTGTATGCAACATCAAAATCAACATGGATATGGACATTACCACAATCCCCAGTCAACCATCTTTCTAGTAAACAACATCAACATTCAACAGCATCAACATCAGCATCAGATCAGCATCGTCATCATCAACAGTCAGCAACAATGTTAAAAAAAAAAAAACTTGCTGCAGAAAACTGCAGCAGGTGCAAAGGACTTCGTGAATCTCTCTGAAAAGCACCTGAGCGTAACAAGTCTGTCACTAAAAGAGCTCCTCAGCGCACTAACATTTTGCATAACACTCTTGAGCTTCCTACCCAGTCCTTTTCTGTGATCCCTTCAAGTGAGTCAGGGGTCAAACCAATAATGCCCATAAAGCCCATTAATGCTTGGCATTCAGACTCAATAGTATGCATGCACATGTGTGCACAGGCATTCAAACTCAGCAGTACAGAGACAAAACGTGAGCTTGACTTTGAGATAAAAGTTCAGAGCCCCTCTTTCTTTCTCTTTAACACATGCATTGCACAAACACCTACACAGAGGCCCATACACACCCAAACATATACTCCTTCAAGTAATAAAAACACGGGGATTCAAAGACGCCGTCACGGGGGAAACCAAAACAAACACTGGCTTTGTTTGAGACCATCACTCAGTTTATGCAGGTCCTGGTGGACTGTAAATTAAGATTCTTTGATCACAGGCTGCACAAAAAATAATAATGCATCAAAATTAATGTTGTTGCTCATCCTATGATTTTGATTATCCCAGGCTGTGATAATCCAAAAAAGAAAAATCCCTTGTTGCATATGGAAAATAATGCTTTTTTTTTTTTTGTGGGTTTTTTTTTTCTTTGGTCTTGGATTTTATGTAACCAAACTGGCATTTAAAGGATTATAGTTCTAAAAATGAATGAATATTTGGTATTAATGATCAGGAGGACTGATGTTGGTTAAAAAATTAATTCAGTTGAAGTTACATTAATGTCTGAAATTTTTATGGCCGTTTTTTTTTTACAGTGACCGCAACAAATAGTTGTTCTTGTGAGACCTAATGGTCAACTACTGTTATTGAGCTTTTCAAAAGTGTGTAACTTTCCACGTACAAAGTATAAAATAGTACTCTTGACCCTTATTTACCACAGAATTAATGTTTTTGAATAGAGTTGGACCGACTGCAATTTCCTCGGCCAATTCCAAAGTCTGACCTGCTGATTCCACTTTTGGCAGACTCTGATTTGTAATTTACAGACTGCAATTGCAGAATACACAAACATTTTGGTAACTTTAAATGGTATGTTCATAATAAACACTGACTATTGAATAACTTCTTCTCCAAAAGTGGTACTAGGTTCCTCCCAGGTCTTATTATATAATTGAGATAATGTACCAGAGTGAACGTGATCCTACATCATCTCATGGAAAAGCAGATGTAAACAGAACGGAGGTCAACATGGTACATCAACTTGCTGTAGTAACACTTTGCAACACTTGTGTTAAAAAATAAAGCAGAAGTTAAATGAATCTGGATGAGAAGATGTTTGAGAGATGCAGTCAACATGGGTTGTCTAATCTTCAGCCAGAACAGGAGGTGAGATTTTAACAACAATTGTATGCTGCTCACTAACGTTAGTTTGAAAACTAGAAAGTTTACCCTTGTTTGGCAACACCATCCACTGCTCAGCTTCTCCATCTCCTTGAAGGCTCATCTCTCTTCTCCTTATCCTGATCTTTAATGCTGACGACATGATAGCGTGTGTGTGTGTGTGTGGTGTGTGTGTGTGTTGTGTGTGTGTGGCTGCGACCGCTGAATATTGCATTCCTGTCTTTGTTGCTGTGCACATGATGTGAACCATCGTGTGAAGCATGCATGTGAAGTTTGACTGTTTAAGAATCAGATATCTGACGCTGATCGGCCACTCACTGAATTTTTAAGGCCCAGTTAGTAACCTTTTCAACCATGTTCATTTGAGTTGTACATCAAACCCAACAAATATATTAAGATGAAAATATCTGATGGTATCTGATTCTGAAATAAGATGATCTGAGACATATTCAGACAGCAGAGAAAACATTGCTTTTTTTCAACCATGTTTGAAGCTGAGATTTTGGAGCTGAATACCAGCTGCACTTTGAAAGATCATTTTACACAAATTCCTTGCAAATTTGGGATATTACCATATTTTAGTGCAAAAAACTATATTTGAAAAAAAAAATATTTGAAATTCATCACAACCAAAGCCTTTTAGAGACTTTAGATTCTGATATTCATGCTGTCGTAATATCTTTTATACTTCTCCTTTCACACATTTGAGCTGTTGCTTTGGACCAAGTCAAGCACTTGGATTGCAGGTGGTTTTCCTCCCTAAAAATCTGAACTGAAGAACTTTTCTTCTTCTCAGTGCCCTTCCTTTAGAGTAGCACAAGGTTTCATTTTACTCTGCTCCGCTTCCACCTCCAAACCCCTTTGATCTTCCGTCCAATTAATTTTGTCCTTTCTACAGTCCCAGATAAAATCCTAGCATGATTGTGCGTTTTCCATTGTTGCTGGCTGTGGCATAGCCTGCTCATCTCTATTATATCTTCCTTTCCCATTTTCAAAGTTTGTCTGATCTTTTTTACTTTGGTTTTTCAATCTGCATAAAGGTTATTGAGACTCCATAAGAGTTCTTATTCCCTCTTCTCTTCTCACTTTCTGGCCGTGTCCTTTGTAATTTGCACATTCATTTATGTATTCACTGTAATTGTAGTCATCTAAATACACATTAATTCTGTATATAGCACATTGAATGGTATTGTTTTTAAATGAAGCCCATGAACAAATTGACTTGACTATAAAACTCAGCATTTAGTCTATTAAAGTGACCGAATTGTCATCCCCTGCAGCAATGTTACATTGCTTTACAGGAAATGGTACTAGTATCAGTCTGACATTAATTATCAGATATGTTCTTTACAATCAGAGCCATGAACCTCCGCCAGCAGAATTCAATACATGTTACTTAAAGTTACTGAGCCTCATCTCTGCACGTCATTTAATTAGTGCAACCTCCAAATGACACAGTGACCATTGTACCACAGTAACACAGGTCTACTATGTCACTAACCACTGTGCTGCACAGTCGTAGGCCTTGTTCAGTCTGCCAGTCCAGATTATATTTTTGTCATATCCTGTGTGTATCCAAATTGATTTTATGAAGTGTGGATAGCAAAAAAAACCCATGAAACCTCACTTGGAGGTGGTTTGAAATGTGATTCCAATCGGATTTGCGTTCCTTGCAACACGACACACAATTACAATGTCAAATCCAGAGTGACGGAAGTGCACCAGAGTGGCTGAGCAGAATTCATGCTGGCATAAGCAGAGTTTGTCTGGTACAATGGAGGAGTTCTGCATAGCAACTCGACAGCATGATTGTTTGGATGGTGGGATGATGGATTTAGTGTCCTCATGTGTCGGCGTTGGAAAGCTGCATCGGCAGCATACAAAGTTACTGACACACACGTTGTTACCGCAACACCATGGCAGATAGATTAGCTATGTCTGCACACACAAATCCAATATTATCTCTTGGAAACAACAATACGTACAGTCTGTCTTAAAGATCTGATTTGAGACACTAATCTGATGTGTCAGCCGCCTGTACAAAGACTTATACGTCTGAAATGCTCAAAATAGGACGGTCGGTCGTATGGTTGTATTACAGATTGTTTCTGTTTGCATTGTCATAATACAAAGTCATGACCTGTGAAACACGAATGTATAAATATTTACAGTACTTTAATGACAAGATGTATTACAATATGAAGAAGTAAAAGTAAGGCCTTTCTAGACTAGGAAGACAAGGTTATAAAGATTATGAACAGTATACAGTTACAATATCATCACTACTTTACACTGCTTAAAAGAGGACAAATCTTTATGTGGTTGTTGCATTTTCAAAATTTGAATATATCAGCCTGTCCCCAGGACTTACAGACTTATATTTATGTTTATTGTTACACAGCGACCTCTAGTGGGCATTAAGTATGACTGGAGAAGTATAAAGAGCAAGAAAGTCTGCATATAGAGGAGGTGAGTGGAGGGAGGGCTCAAACATGCACAGGATTTTCACTTACGAGACCTGGGTTTGAGTCTTGTGTGAAACCAAAAGTAAATGTGAAGTTATGTAAAGATTTACGTTTCATTATGAGTGACATTACTTCCATCACGTGACCTTCATAATGTAGTTATTTTAAACCCAGCCACAAACTTTCTCTAAACCTACCCAGGCACTTTTTATGACTAAACCTAACCAAAGTTTATAAACCAATTAACCAGTATATGTTGTTTCATGAGTAACTGGCAATTTATCTGTTCGGTCATTTAGGTATGAGGTCTGGCAATATTCACTTTCTGAAATGCCCGTAGTTCAGTGTATCATGTTGCAGCGAGCTATGGTTACACATCATTTCTTTTTCTGTGTTGCCCAAATAATGTTCTCTTTCATGTCATTGTCGACTGTGCAGCATCAAATTAAGTCATAATGAGCAAATGAGTTCATTTGCAAAAAAAACGGATAAACACCATTCTCAAAATGATTAAACCAGCACCAATTTGATTGATATTCCCCTGAGAGCAAAAAAAAAAAAAAAAAACATGATTTATGAATATTTAAAAAATATCTTATCAAAACAACCCAACACCTGTTTGATTGATATTCCATCGAGTGCACCATAAATAAATAAAAACTGAGATATCTGTTTTTGCAAATGAACCCTTCAAATATATTCTAAGAGCAAGCCAAAGCTTTTTTTTGCCCAATACCTGCCAAAAAACTGTCAAATCTTAGCACTGAATGTGTTGAAAAACTGACATCTAATATTTTTTGTTGGCTAGCACTTATTTAATTTGTAAGAACATGTGGCAAAAGTAAAGAATGCCAGGAATTGAATGCAGGCATTTTCCCCTTTGTTCTTCCACAGTAAACTTGTCAATGTGTTAGTTTCTAGAAAATAAAAATAAATGAATAATTAAATGTTCCCTTCTAGTTGCCAGTCAACATCACCAGACTGTTATATTGTCCAGATGGGCTCAGGCTTTTGCCAAAACTATCCTCTAAAATCAATAGAGTGGGTTCTGCCATAGAGTACACTGTAAAAATATACAGTACATTCATCACTTTAGGATTGAGTCATGTCAAAGGTCAATGCAAGTGCAGCATCTTCCAGTGTCTGCTATTTAACTTAATGTCTCTTGCAGACTGCCAGAAAAACAGCAGAGAATGTATTGGGTGCAAGGTCAAAAACGAATTCTATTCAATTCAAACATCAGAGCTTGTTTGAAAAATCAACTCAAAACCTAAAGGACCAGTATGTGAGATTGCTAAAATCGATACTTTTCTGATTCACGTTTAAAAAGACACAGGGTGGACATTTAGCTCAGTGGGTAGAGCGTCCGACCCATGTATAGAGGCTGTTAGTCTCTGCAGCGGCCGCTGGTTCGACTCCCGCCTTCTGCCCTTTGCTGCGTGTCATCCCCTCTCTCTCTGTCCCGTTTCCTGTCTACTCTCTGGCTGTCCTATCAAATAAAGGCAAAAATGCCAAAAAAAAAAAAAACTTAAGAAAAAAAAAAAGACACAATTATAGTATCAAAAGTACAGAAACTCTGAAGACCTCCGTCTGGTTTTCCTATGATGCCAGCCGAATTTCAGGCAGGACGAAAGACTGAACTGAACTGTGTTGAGTGTCTTTTTTCTCTACCAGCAGTATGTGTAGGTTGTTAGTTAAAAAATATTTTATTATATTATATTTTATGTTTTATGTGTCTAGGGCAGGTTTTCTTTCTACTGTGGTATCAAAAGAAGTATCAGTCATTTTTTTAATACTGGTATTGTATCAAAGTTTGAATTCTGGTGTCACAAGGCTCTACTGGTTTATAAGAGTTGGTGGCCTCTAGTGAGATTGCAGATTGCAAACACCTTTGCCTCACCCTCGTCTTCCCAACATGTGAACAACCTATGATGGCTGTGAAAGTGTTTGGTTTGTCTGTTCTGGGCTACGGTAGAAACATGGCTCTTCAACATGGCGGCCTCCATGGAAGAGGCCCTTTGTCGGTATAAATGGCTCATTCTAAGTTAATGAAAACAAAAACATCTTATTTTCAGGTAATTGGACACTAATGAAAACATACTTATGAAGATTACATAACAAAATCCCTTTGCAGTATACATTACGTATTCAACATTTAACATGGTTTTGATGACAAATATAGCAGACTTTGTCAATGAGGCATGGTGGACTTGTGCTAAACTACATTTATGGGGATTCTAAAACACCACTAAATATGTTTAACATAAGGCAGAAAAATCAACAATCCCAAATTTATTGTTAGCAGTTTAGAACAAACAAATAAATACGCTGAGATAGCAATGAGTTTTATCTCTGTACAGCATTTTAATATCAGTGTAGCATCTTTACCAAAACCCAGCAGCTGTACTTTATGACTTCCAGCCAACATACCAGCATGCCCGCAGATAAAAAATCATCCTCCATCAATTTTGGTATTATTCAGGCATTTCTCTTATCAGCCAATGTAGCCAACCAGCACGAAGATATTTCACACGTGAGTTTATCCCATTTACAGTATTTGTGTGTTAATATATTTGTGTGCAAGTTTGTGTGCGTGTCTGGAGAACACTGATATGTTGGAGAGCCTCTGTACCCCACAAGTTATAAACATCCAAGTATTCCCTATTTCCCATTTCCCCATTTCCATCACAGAATCACAGTCTATATCTTGATAAATAAAATGTATATAAATATACTGCACAATATATAATATAGGAAAGATACTTGGCGGCACACTAAGACTGGTTTAAAGTCAAAGAAAAGAAAGTGTAACTGCATCATTACATTACAAATTAGATCTATTTTTATAGGCCATTAATCACAGTCATAGGCATCACAAGGGCTTCACAACATCCACAGTATGAACATTACCTCTGCCCTTAGAATCTCATGGGGGCGACAGAACAGCTCCCACACGAACCTCATTAAGACCACACAGCATGTTAAGTATAAAATATATATATTTCATCAAGTAAAGGAGTGCTGAGCTGGACCTTGTACTTTGTTTTACTTGATTCCTCACCTGAAGAGCCAGTAACTCCAGCTCTGTCTTGCCAGCCAAAGCCTTAGTCAAACAATCTGTACAATGCCAAGACTGTGGTTCATACAGGTCCAGGCATTTTTCTGTCTCAACTTGGAATTCCCCATGTCCATGGTGACAGCCACTAGACTACAGAAGCAGATGTGCTTTTGCCACCCAAGAGAATAACTTACAATAAGGAACTGTAAACAATGTGTGATCCGATGTGATTCGCCAGTTATAGAAGAAGATCATGTGGTGCACATCATGATGGAGGAGGGAAAAGTGTTCAGTGAGCGACAAAACCATCTCATTCTTCTCTTATATATGATATCATCATTAGTACTTAAACAGGAGAGTAGCTCAGTCCATAAGAACTTGGAAATCAGAGGGTGGCTGCTTGGACCAGTCCACGCTCTATACTCATGGAGAGGGTGAACTGGCACTTGTCCTGATACCAGTCCACACTCCCTACTTTGGTTCGAGCTGGAGTTGAGTTGAACTGGCTTGAAAGTAGGGAGTGTGGACTGGTAGCATGGAGAGGCAACTTTTACTCGTCCATGTTTGTTATGGCCGTAAGCCAAAGGTTTACATCGAGCTAGCCACTTAATGAATTCATATAATGAAAAGATATCCTGGGTATGCTGAACTTGCTTCGTAGTTAAGGCTTCTTGTGTTTAACTCAGTCAGTTGTTTTATAACTCTGTGACTATATTGTAAGTCGGCCAAAACTACCCAGCTACAGCCTGAAACAGATTGGAGACTTCCCTGTGCACATGGCAGGCTGACTCATTTGCCCAACTCCCACATTTGATAAAACAGACAACCCAACATAAATGCACACAAACCAGAAAAAAAAACAAAAAGCGCACAAACAAACCTCCAATCAGTGCCTGACACTATACCCGTGCTGTGGGATGTCACAGGGGAACGCTTCATGGGGAGTTCTTTCCTCTAGCTTTTACGCTGTTCACAAGCACTCCCCCGCACACAAAACACAAATGCACAAAAATACACACTTTAGAGTAGCACACACACGGAAAGGAAAGGGTCCTGCTTTCAGCCAGCACTCTCACTGTGCCCGCGAGCGCAGAGTCAACTGTTTTATCCACACTGCCGATGGGAACAGCCTTGCATCTTCTTCTGTCACACTGACACAACAAGCGAAAAGCAGTGAGAAATACAAAGACAGAGACATCGAGGGAAAAGGGGAGAAGCACAAAAACAGAAAGGGACATAAAAGAGAAGAAAGAGACAGAGAGAAAGAAAGAAACAGAGAAATGTAACTGAAGCTGAATCAAGTTAAAGGGCGTGTATACACCAGACTTCCTTCACTTTCTACTATCCGTTTCTACTCTTTTTCTCCTCTTTTCTCCCATTTGAAAGTGAGATTCTCTCAACCTGAGACCTGTCATATTTCAGCTGCCTTGATGTGCAGTACAGACAGATAAGGAGACAAGTGGTGGCCTCGAAGTAGTGTAGTGAGGGAAAAGAGAGGAGAGAAGGAACCTTAAGATTAGAAGTGTCCAAAACAAGTGATTGATACGTTGCC
The DNA here is from genome assembly GCA_034769285.1 of Lutjanus argentimaculatus. Classification (NCBI taxonomy): domain Eukaryota; kingdom Metazoa; phylum Chordata; class Actinopteri; order Lutjaniformes; family Lutjanidae; genus Lutjanus; species Lutjanus argentimaculatus. The sequence continues at coordinate 20,887,486 of JAWZSL010000009.1, read as the reverse complement.
ATTTGGTATCACTGATGTACATACATACTATAAGACAGTGGTTCTCAAAGTACAGTCCGGGGATCCCCAGGGGTCCTTAAGGGTTTCCAACGGGTCCCCAGCAAAAAGGGCTATAATTTATTTTCACTACAATTCCATGCATACGTACAGAAGCTTAGAATGGCTTCACTTGCAATTGTGTAAATCACGAGTTTGAGTATGATTATTTTTCATCTTGAGATAACGAAGCTTATTTTCTTGAGATGACTTAACCCATTATCACAAGAAAGCAAGTTGTTATCTTGAAATAAAGAAATATTAAGAATTAAAATGTTATCACAAGTAAATGAGATTTGTTAATTCAAGATAATGAAATACATTTTTTTTAATTTATTTATTTAGAGAGGACAGTGCACATTCATCATACATTTCTGTAAATGTGCCAGTGTTAGCCAAAGGCTAGTTTTTAATTAATAATTAATTAAGCTGTTATCACAAGAAAACAAGAATTGCTATCTTTATGAGGAAATAATTAACCTGTTATCATGAGAAAACAAGCTTTGTTATCTCAAGATAACTGAATAATTAAACTGTTATCACAAGGAAATGAAATTTGTTACATCGGATAAAGAAATATTACAGCCGTATTTGTCTTCCATACATAAGTAATACAATGACAGAATGTATGAATATTTTGGTCCTGGGTTTCATTTTATTACACTTTATGAAATAAATATCTAAAAGTAAAAATCATATCAGATGGGGGACCCTGGGACAAAATCTTGACAGGGGTCCGCACTTTAATTTATGTCAGTTAAGGGATCTTGATGTAAAAAAGTTTGAGATCAACTGCTGTAAGAAACAGATGAATCTTTTTATTCTATGGCAGATGCTATTTGCACCCAGTTTGGAATGGCCAATGTGATTATTTCCACCTGCATGACAGAGACAGATTTGATCTTAAGTTGTTTTGTTGCCTAAACCTAACCAAACTACAACTGAAAGCTCAAAGTAATAATAAAAACAACTGTAAATCACAGTTACCACATGTAATTTGACACTCCTGTCAAATCTTTGTCTCCTGTGATGGGATTCAAGCCCCATCCTCCCACAGGAGAGCCTTGTGCTTCACCCATTCACGTAGTAAAATAAGGGGGTTGCGTGTCAATAGTCAAATAGCTGCCAAGTGTCTATTCATACCCAGATACAAATAGACACACTGTTATTTTACTGGGGGAATATTAGATTATTCAATCATCAGGATGTCAGACTTGCAAATTTCCTGTGACTGTGTCTGCATAATAAACAACCCCTGACCCCAAGTGTTAGACTTGACTTGATAATGTAATATATTAGTTATACCTGCTAAGTAAAAGTACGTCTAAGCATAAGAGGGATCTCACAATACAAAAAAAACATCCTCATTTTATAACTGCACATCTTGCTCTTGTGATTAGCATTTTCTTTGGTTTCAAAAGACAGTGAAGAGACAAAAATGGGGAGAAAAGGCAGATGAGCTTCTGATTATGCACCAGAATGTCTCTAAGTGAGAGAAAAATAAGTGGTGGCTGCTTTGTTAATGGGGCTTTTCAAGCCAGATTTTCACCCAGTTTTTTCATCTGTTTTTCACCCATTTTTCTACATTATAGAGTGATAGATTCCTAAAAAACTAAAAAATAATGAGCCATATGTACTGATATAGCACAGAATATGTGTATGATTTGTTTTAACGTGACTTATTCTATGATGGTTTTGTGGGACATTTACCAAAACACTAACACTGTGTGTGGCTACACAGGATTTTTTTTCAAACTCTCCCCTTTAAACCTTCTACCAGCTCTCAGCTTTTTTATCACTGGAAAGTACAGCAGAGGAGAAGAACTGTGTCACAAATTTCACATCATTTGCCACTAAACCTGTTTTTGACAGCAGTCAAAAGAGCAGAATTTTAAAATTGTCCAATCCATTCCTCTCTGGGGCATAACAGGCAGTGATGCCTGATGTAAAAAGAAGGATGTCTCTCTGATGGCTACATCAGTAAGAATGTGTGAGAGTGATAAGGTATTTGTCTTCTCTTCCACAATATATGTACGCGTGAACTTGTGTGGGTGAAAATGTGTATGAACATTTGCTTTGATCTCGGAATTTTATGTTATTATTTTTTTATTTCTGAGCCTGTTGATGTGTTACCGCGTGTGTGTGTCTGTGTGTGTGTGCTCATGCTGATGTGTGCTGCAGTAATAGAAGCTGTCCTGCAGCACACAGTCTGGTGTTTGCAGCCGGAAAGCTGTCATAAACAATCTGCTCCAGCGTCAGTTAAACAGCAAGCGTGGGAGAATTGGGTGCTCTATAGGCTACAACCAGCCCCACGCTCTCTAAATAGACCAACCCATCTGCCTAATGCACTGAAATCAAAATGAGCAATGGATATCCCATATGACATTGCCATAGTTATGTGACAACAGGTTGGCAAGCACTTGGCATGACACTGGCCGGTGACTCTGGGAGGTGTTGAGCTTTGACGCTGAGTGAAGCTGAAGTCAATCTTATGCTACACTGTGAAAACTGGCAGACTGCGGACATATTCCTGCAGGAAATGTAGCTTTTTCAGGTTCAAATGATTTCACACATGAATGTGATGAGGTTGCTGTAATGTGTGGTAGAAATAGACTCCAGCCCGTAAGCCAAAATACCCTTATACTATTGTAGCAGGACACATGCAGCATAGCCCATAAATACATTTAATCTTCACGGCAAATCAGAAGAAATCATTTTTACCATTTAAATGTGGCTGGTGGCTTTTTGAATTAGCTGGGAGATACAGCTGAAATTTATCACAATAAAATGTTTAATTTCAGTCGATAAAGATATTATTGATAATTTTTAACAACCTACTTTTAATAAAGAATAAAGAATTGAACCACCTTACACTGAACATAACCACTTTCTTCATCAAGGCGAACAGGTAATAGACTTAATTGAAAACCAAAAAACGCCATGCTGGCAAGTTGACCTGTCTCTTTTAAAAATTTCCTCAAAATCTGCACACATTTTCATGGTATCACATGACGATGGTGCAACTTCACGCCACACCTGTTAAATAATTTGCTTTTTGCATGCCACTTGGAGCATGCTCCATTACTATTGTTGCAGTGTCTATTGTGGATTTATCACTATTGTTTTATCGCCCTGGCCTGCTGTTGAATAGCCAAAGAAAACAGGTTCGTCTGTGTTGGAAAAATTATGAAGTAGAACTTTCAGTAACTTCAGTAATATGTTTGATATATATTATGTGGCTGACATGTGGGTGACCTGAGTGGCCTCAGTGCCCTTCAGATTTGTTTCATGTTATGTGTTAGGGGTGCCAGCCTCTCTAGTACACTGATAAGATCGACTGAAGTCTGAGTCTGAAGTGTCGTGGTGATAATGAGGAGAGAGACACATTGTTCCTGTGAGACATGCTGTATGAAGCTGAGTGCTTCTATTGCATCTTAAGGTTTTGTGGTATGATGTGTGCACGATGTATCATAGATCTTTTCTGCTGATGGGTATGTGTTGTATTGAACTCATATTCAAGAAAGAACAACTGAGGCTTCTTGAGTTTGTAATTTTGTTTATTAAAGTGACAACTAACCAGAAGTACAAGTTTTCTTCATAATTGTCACAATTTCAAGATTAAATCCAAAATCCACGCCCCCTACTTCAGGCAGCCAGCTTGCAGCGTAACTTACTGGACGTTATAGCCATCTTTTTAAAGAATTTGGAACTATTAATGACAGTTATCAGGATATAAAACCAATGATCTGTTGATCTTTTCAAATCCAGGCTCAATAGTCTGACAATGACCAAGCTGTCAGTCAAAAAAAAAAAAAAAGGCTTAAATTGAAAAATTAAATCGAATCATGACCTTAAAATCAAAAGTCACATTAAGTTTTGATTTGGACAATCGTGACAACCTTAATGGCAATGTGTCTTAAAATCTAATAACTTGATCAAGTTTGGTTAGATGTTTGGTCCCCATGGGGATGAGTCGTAGTTTATTATAACTAAGTTTTCCACATCTCATGGACACAGACCACTTGGGTGCAGATGTCCAATAAATTATGGTTTGCCTTAAAGATGGACCTGACCGGCTTGCGTTATAAAAAAAGAAAGGAGGTGGGTTCACTCAGACGGCTTTCTCTGTTTTCAGTCAGAACATGTACCAATATTTTTCTCTCCCACAGCTCAAAATGAGCTATAATAATGATAATAGGGTGTAATATATCTGCAGGGGCTTGGTAGGTTTGTTGATCAATACCAGTGACTCAGCAATTGCTTCACTACCCACAGAGATTTCTGGCTTTGAAAAACTCTGTTTCCAGCTTTTACTACATCGTGAATCAGTCATCCTCCATTTGCAGTTTAAGCTTTTCAGAGATTGAGCATGCTGCTATGAGCAAGCAAAACATTTTATGATACCTCATGAACCGTTTGTTGTCACTTTAAAGTTTGACTGTCAATTAAATGTCACCACTCGCTGTACCGGCACTTACAATGTTGCAGATACAATGTATGATGAATGGTCGTAAGCTGAGTGAGGCCTTGTTTTTTGATATCATCCCACTCACGTAACAGTATTGCTCCTTCAGTAGTGCTAGTTTCGAAGCCTAGGTTTGCTCTGTACTTAAACATATTTTTGTGCATTTCAGTGTGTTGATAAGCAAACGCAATATCCAAACCTAGATGATCAGATGGATTAAACATTTATCAAATAGATATATGAAAAAGAGTACCACTATCCATTTAAATAACTTTCTATCCTTCAAATATGGCTGATGTATATTCTTTAATTAGAACTGAGGATGCACCATCTGGATTCCTCCTGACCTTTGCAGGTTCACACTGAATATTGATGAACTGCACTAAATCTTTAGGTTACTAATATGTTTGAATGGTGTTTGCACACGTATAGATGTCCTCCAAATTTACGCAAAATCTTCACACATGCAACAAATGTGTTTGCACATATGCAGACATCCTCAGTACTCCACACAACTGACACCTATGTGAAGACAAAAACCACACAAAGAATATAAGTTCATTGAGAGCATTTTTCAGCTGAAGCACTTAATTAGTGTGACAAAGGGTCCCATGAGGGAAACAATGACATCCAAAAATCTCTTGTTGTTTCTGTAATCTGCATTTTTCATACTTATCTGATTCGACATATGACTCTTCTCCCTGATGGCGAATTTTGAGGGCTCTGTGTAGAAAACACTTCCTCTATCAGAGGAGTTGTTTTCCAGCCATAGAGACTTTCTCAGAGCTGCAGCTGTTGTCTCTCTTCTAACATCTCCCTCTTCCTGCATCTCAAAGGGATGAATTCCAGAGCAGTCATTTGCACGTTGCTGTAACACTGTGCCATCTGTCAAGTTGTAATGTTCCTCACAGTGTCTAAATAATAGCAAATGAAAATGAGAAAAAATATTACCAAAAACAAAAAAGAAACATTATTTGAGATTAAATTTATGGCTGTAATGGACTAAAGCTATGGTGCAAGAATACATGAAATATAAAATTTTCAAATAAAACCTAAAAACCTACACTTTCTCACCAACTTAGCAGTGTGCTGTTGGTTGGTTAGTCTGCCACTTTGGTCAAGCCTGAAATATCTAAAAAAAACTATAGGATGGATTGCCAAAATATTATGTACAGACATTCGTGGTCCCTAGAAGATAAAGCCCACTGAATTTGGCAATGACTGATTTTCCCTCTAGAGCTCCCAGAAGTTCAAAGTTTCTAATTATCCATCGAATTAGTCACACTAACTGCATAACCCTTTCAAGTGAATGGTCTTGTAGTTTATTTGAGGGAGCTCTCAATGAATCAGAGCAGCAATGAGGTTTGTGCTTAGAGATCTTATCATAATAGCCTAATAATAAACATACGTTATCATAAATCATAGTTAAATCAACAATATAAAACAATAGAAGGAGTTTGGGATGGTGGTGGAGGCTGAGGCAACGAACAGCGATGGGCGTAATCAGCAGAGCCACAGTGATAACTGGCAGGTTGATGTCTGTGCTGTACACGTGCATGATTATTATTAGATGTTACCAGTCATACAGCTAAGAATGAGCCAGATTGTGAATCATACCGCAAACAGCTCTGTCTGAGATAATGTAAAAATATGCTTCATCTTTCCAGTGCCATGATCAGGCCAAATCTTTAATTTGTCTAATACTTGGTTTATGACCAGAAAACAGCAAAACTGATGATTCACGGATTCACATCAGACTCAGAAAGCAATATAATATTATATATATATATATATATATATATATATATATATTTAAGTATACTTCATAAGTCATACTTAAAGCTTGAAATGCTTTATTACCAATGAACACATTCTTTATTGTGCAACATTGTTGCATATAAAGTGCTGTTAATTAGGCTACATAAAGCCGTAATTACATGCATCCCTATTTAACATACAATGAGGATATGCACACAACTTTGTTATTGCACAATCAATTAACCTAGTTAATGAGATACTGTATGATCTACCACATGGCAGTAGCACTAGCACCTAAAGGAGATCTGTTTGTGTGGAGTGTGCAACAATGAACTTTTAAAATATAAACTAAATAAATTGAGTACTTAATGTAACTTTTAAAGTGCATAACTGTTCTTGCTGTAGGGACTCTCTTTGTGAACCCTGGGGACATTTTTACTTAAAGAGGAAAAAACAAACAAACAAACAAACAAAAAACCACTTATAAACTTGAAAGGAAGTCAGGTCATCCAAACAGTTAAACCACACAAATAAAAGAATTTATGTAATGATCAGTGAACACTGATTAAAAATGTTTGTAGAGCTTTTTGTGACATAGAATACACAAAAAGCTCTACAAACATTTTTAATCTAGGAAATGTATATATATTCAAAAAATAAACGTTTTCTCTTAACAATATTTATTTATTTATTTATTTATTAACTGTTAATCCATTAGTATGATTTGTTCTTTAAATGGCCATATATAATATTTATATTGGCTAATACTACTGTAGTATATTAAATAAATGATCATTCATTCGACTTTAAAACTCAACATCCTAAACAATCAATCAAACCACAATAGTCTACTAAAATAGGCTATGCCCATGCACTGACATCTTCTGGCAAAAGCACAACCAGATAGGAAATACGCAACATTTAATTGTCAATTAAAGGACGATTCTGTATTTTACGGGATGGGTGGCAACCCTAGCCTTGACACTGTAAGCATCTTAGCGAGCAGTTAGCATTTAGCTCAGATCACTGCGGTTAAATTTAGGAAAAGAATATGTGTTAGGTAAAAACGATTAGGTTGTGTTGCATTGAGATGCATTGCATTGTTGCATTGAAGTCAGTTGAAAGCCCGGTGCAGCTCACACAGTCGCTAATTGGTACCATGTGTGTCTGCATGAGTCGCTGGAGAGCGGTGACAAAACATTAGCATTTGACGAATGAGAATGGGCTAGCCTCACACAGCCTCTAACATAGCTGTCAGTTCAGTCTTGTTAAAACTGTTAAAAAAAAAAAAAAGAAACAATCATTACATCATCATTGAACTTATTAAAACTGCCATTTTGCCTTGAGGCACAAGAAATACACTACCACAAAATCTCTTCTTATGAAAGTGATAGCAAACCATAGCTTACTTAAACTTCCTTAAGCTTAAAGTCGTCTTTCATGACACCTGTAGAGAGTCCATTGTTCAGTCGCCTTTTCATCCCTGCTTTGGTCTACCATCTCCCGAGGAGCTCTATCTGTGTCTCCCTCTCCAGATGTTTGAGTTCATTCGCTTTGTGTCTCCATTTCACAGAGGAATGGCAGCATACAACCTGCACCTTGGGGTGTAGCCGGGGGTGGAGATTCTGTTGAATGCTGTGTTTGATTTTCCAGACACTTGTCCTTATCTTTCCACACGTCCTCCTGTAGCGAGGTTAAAATAAATTGCAGCCTTTTTTCCTGCTCACAAGATAATCTCTTTTTAGGCTTTAACTTTAAAATTACCATTGTATAATTATTTTTGTTTATCTCTGCCTTAGACATATCAGTTCCTCTCTGTCTCCAGTAATTAGGTGTCTTATTAAACTAACTCCCAGAGCAGGGAAACTATTCAGCCAACACTGACTGGATCAGTGTTATCATGTTTAGTTGATTAGAAGTGAAAGGAGTCCTGATGTCACCTCTTAGATTGTCATTGATCGTTTTTCTCTCTATCAAACAAGAAGAGAACAAAATGCTGTTTCTACTACACTCGATGGACTATTTTCTCTTTCATTACACACCTGCTCTTCACAGCAGGATGTCTGATAAATTGATTCAGTCTTCATGCTCTCTTTTGTTATATATGATGCCTTGTGGCTTGGAATTTCTTGGGATACTCGTTGAAAGAGCAGCTGGGGTTAATCAACATGTTATGCTTTTTTAAAAAACCTGTATCAGCTCTTGCCATTGAAATATTCCCCATGGCTGCTTCTGAATTTAAATTTTCAGATAGATGGCATGTAGCCATATATTGTGCACCGCATGCATGTGATGTAGATTTCTACCCTCTGGTCTATCCTAATGTGAAACCAGTGCACGTTCAGAACGTCCTCCTTATTTCCGTCTCTGGAGAATTACAGTACTAAAGCTCTCACCACCGGCTATATTCCCATGACTGATGTTTATGACAAGGATGTGATCCACATATTTCTGCACATACATACATGCACACACTCTACATACACTCAGGCACTAACAAACATGTTCAGATACAGCCACAGCAGACAAAGTGAATGACATTCCAAAGGAGATAATTCATTGTTATGGTTTTCCAAACCAGCTGACGTGCCCGTTTCCAGCATGCAGGCCTGTGGGGATTTATAATAGGATGCTTATCACTATGCAGCAATGCCAAGGAAGGTAGGCAGATTTGGGAAATTAAATTTACACAAAAAAGACTGTGAAAATTAACCAGCTGTCGAGTGTCTTGGTATAGATTTGGTGTAGACGTATTTCTTTTCCATTTTTACATCAGTTTTTTTTTTTTTAGTTACTTGTACTAAAATACTCATGTTCTGCATGCATATTACCCAGTGTCCTCTTTGATTGGTCAATGGATGTCAACTCAGAATGCAACTCAGACACTTTTTCAGCACTGAAATGAAAAGAAAACTCAGTGTTGAATCTTTACTCCAGCTGCTTTTCAGGGACTTAGAGTCTATACATTGTATCTAAGAACTGTGAGTTCCCAAAGGCTCCCTGGAGTCGACATGTACTGTACTGTACCTTTGTCGCTCCCTTCCTTCATTGCTAAAACATGCTCTCTCCGTTTCTGTCCTCTTCCACTGTCACTGCCACATCATGTTGTGAATAGTAAATCTTCAGTGGTGAGCACATGGACTCTGGATGGGATAGGGTGAGGGACAAGAATGCCAAAAAAGAGTGTTCGGAAAAAAACTTCAGGGGTAGAAATGTAAATACTTCCCCAGACTTTAACTGCCTTTTGTACTAGCCCCTGTGGAGATGTGAACGGAAGATGTACTGTTCCCAAAATACTACAGTATTTACCAATCAATAAAACACATCAGCAACAGTAACAATAATTGTGATTGTCTGCTTTACGCAATCATTGAAAAAAACACATTTTGACCTTTTCTAAGTCCCAGCCCTTTTCTCTGTGCTCCAATGACAGCTGAGCAAGCTTGGTACCTCAGTAAATACCACTGCTCCTTTAAGATTTGTTGCATCAGATTGAACTGAATTGTGCTTCAGTTCCATTGACCACCATCTTATCACCATCACCGTGTTATTGGTTTAATCTCACCTTAACAACCATAAAGTTTTATCGGCAAAACTTTCAAGTTAAACATTTGTTTAAAAGGTAGAGTTAAAATAGCCAATAAGTCCCGACAATTGAAAGATGTATAGCTCTCACCCTGTTTTGTTTTCCCCACCAAACACTTAAATCTCCTTGCGGCTCGATTTGTGACGGGTGAAATTAATCACTTTTTAAAACCGTTTATACAAGGAGCTTTGGAAAGCTGAGGGGATTTAAAGGGAGCAATAAGGTCACAGATTTCTGGTGTGTATCATTATTTTCTTGACAGAGGATGCAGGTTTGAATCACATCAACTGCATTTGTTTGTTTCACAAGAACGTTGCTGTTCTTGCTCCGTGATTAGCTGTGTACTTGTACTTTTTTATGAGCTACAACAGATGTGTTCTGGGATCTATCCATCTCTTTTTCAAGAGTTTTAATGTACAGGTGGCTCAATGTCCTTTGCTAACCCTCTCATCTCAGTTACTACTCTTTTGTCCTCTGTACTTCTCTGTAGTACCCTCTGTCTCCTCTCCTCGATGCCCACTACTCAGCATTTACTGCTACTGTGATCTGATCTCTCTCTCTCTGCAGTACCACTGCAGCTCCATCAATCACACACATGCACGCGCGCACACACTGAGCAATTCAGTGCTTATCGAGTGAAGACAAAGATGCCTCTGTGATAGACACACAGGAAGAAGTGTGTCAGTTACACACACACGCATGCACGCACACACTCACTACGCTGTCAATTCATAAAGCTGAGAAAGATCCAGCAGGGAATTAATTATTTCAACCGTGTTAACATTATTTAAATCCGGAGATATCTGTATACATCTCTGAGCCTGAGTGAATTTTCCAATTAAGACAGGTAGAAGAAGAGATGATGTGCATATATAGAAATCTGTATGCATCCATACTATTCACACAAGTTAGTTTTTGTGTTTTTGTCTCTTTGTCTCTCTGTGTCTCTTTTTTCAGTTCAGTGCACCACACCTCTATCCTCTATCAGCCTACATGAGTATGTTTTACCAGTAAGACTTGCTTTTCCATGTCTTTTGTTGTTATCTGTGATGTGAAATCATCAGATTTTCACACAGTCAGAGAAAGTATAAGTGTGCGTCCTCCTATGGTTCATTTATAAAATCAGCGTACCTGCGGACCTTCTCTCCCCACGCTGCCACAGCGCTGGATTGTTGTCTGGCGTCACCTGTCCTGCCTCCGCGCTCTGTCATGCTGTGAATTAAGGGTTAATTTTGACTAAACCAGAGTTGGAAATTATTAAAACAGTGGAAAGATGAACCAGCCACCTTTTTGGTGAGTTTTATTTTGTTTCTGTCGAGTTTGAATGAAGTTTACAATGATGATGATGTTATGCAAAAGGACTGGTGAGTTTGTCCAGATCAATACATAAATATCTGGTTAAACAAAACATATCTTACTCTTTGAAGAAGGTCTCCATTCAATAATTGTTGTCAGACAAGAAATTTAGGATTATCCCAGGATAAATCTTTTGAAATGTGACATCTCTTTTCAAGTGTTCCAAACAAAACTCACAACAAGTGACACCCTGTGTGCTCTACCCGTGCGCCTGCATGTTGACTGTGCTCCGCACTCTTCTATGCTTCCATCACAGTTAGGTTTATTGGTTTGTGGTAATTTAGAGACTCAGTTTATAAAGTTTATAGCCTGTCATGCTGTTACGCTGCTCTGTGCAGAGTGATGCAGCTAAAAAAGGAGAGCTGAAACTTGTTTACAGGCCACTTGTTTCACCTTCTCTCATCAGTTAACCACCAGCGCATGTTGTCACAAGGATATTTTCAATAAACACTCCAGCTAATATAAAAATACATTTATGATTTCCTTTAATTCCTCATTGAAATGTTCTCCCTGTGCATTGTTGTGAGCTTCTATCTGTTTAATTCTGTTATTGTAATGCACATGGACTGACAAAGCAAAAAAAAAAAAAAAAAATGCTCAGCTTAAAGAATCTCAGTTGACTGAGACATCCCAGACTAATGATTTGAATCTTTGACTTCCAGGGGGCAGCCCTAGTGTGCATTTATGTGGGGTAACACAGGGGCTTTCTCAGACTTCTGATAAAACAACAAAAAAACACATACGCAGCATCAGTTTTACTGGATGCTCAGTTGCATTTAAAGTGGGTGAGACTTGAAAGAAGTTGATATGTTTACTTTTTGTCTTTGACATGTATTATTCTCCACTCCACTTGAGCAATGCAATATGCATTATTACAGAAAATCAAATAGTATATAGCAATTCATAAAAAACTAATTAAAATATTCTCAGATTCCATGCAGTGGGTATTCATACACTGAAAAGGCGTTAACTAAATCCACAAAGAGACATTTATTACATTTGTGCATCCACAATGAAAATTGGTTCAGAGCATGGTTCAGTTGAAATAAACGACTTTCAGTGAGTAGATGTTGAGACCATTAACTCCAGACCCCTAATAGCATCACAGAGGCTTTCATTTCATGCCTTTTCCATGTGGAAAATGCCAGAGAGAAATTGCTGTTTCTTGCGTAGTGGGACTAATTTCACATGAAAGGCAAAATATCTCAGGACAATATTGCCAGCTAATGATATGCCATGCTGCTAATTAAAAAATTTCACTCTGTCTCAGCTAGAGAATGACATAGCAGCAGCACAGCAGCAATTACATATGCCATAAAAGTAGTTTTTATTTCTTTACATAAGAAAGGAAAATATGATATTGTTCAGACGTTACTGTCTGTAAGGAAAAAACTGCAGAAATTGACTGTAATTTGCTTCTTTTTAATAATTTAGTGCAATTTCTCAAAGCCTCAAACTGGAGCTCCTTGTTCCATTTTATGGTGTGTGTTTTGCAGATTGCATGGTTGCACTGCTAATGAGCAGTGAGACAAACTGCTCTTCACATTCGTTCCCCCTCGAGTGGAATTTCAGAATTAATCATCTTTAATTACCAAAAAGTTGGAACATAACAAGGTAATATTTTTATTAAAAATGAATGAATGTGCACAAGTTTTTAAGAGATCAAAGGCTGGCGTTCATGCATTGTCAATATTTCAGCTTTGTTTTGACTTCTCTGTGTCTAATTCTTTTATTGTCTTTGGTAGTTTTTCAGTTTAAATCAGTCTCAAACATGATTCGTTCTCTCTGCTTTGCTCTGCAATGTCCAAAATGCTCTAGTCATGGTCTTTCATGGTCTAGCTGTGTGTTTCTGCGGATGTGACTGTCTATGTTTTTTTCTGGGCTGTGCTCATAGCCCCACACCAGTGAGCTCGACATGTTGCCACCTCACCATATGTCCTTTCCTTAGGGCTGGCACACACTTTAGTGACACCGTGCTGCGCCTTGATGTGGTCGAGCATGCATGCTTTCCCACTACGACCTCACAACAGGGAATAACTGCACTGACCCGCAGTATTATGGTCCTGCCAGGGAACGAGGCCAATCTGTGTCCATCTCTACGCTCAGTCGAGCTGTGTGGTCACTGAGAACTGCTCAACAAGTGTGATCAAAAAGACCCCTAAGGAAGATCATTTTTGGCTTGAGCTTTAGAGGCGGGTTCACGTTTAGTGTGGTTGAACTGAAATCTGGAGTGTTTTACCCCCTTGGTGCAGGTTGGTGTAAGTGTGGCTCATTTCTGGTGTGAACACCATTCGAACCAATTACGGGAAATGTACCACTTTATGTGTTATTTCATTGGTTAAAAAATGATTTCTCTTCTGTTTTAGTAACTAATGAACCAGTAGGGAATTTGCTACCAAAATGTTGAGACAAAACTGTGTCCCCCCTGAAAGAAACAAAACATTTTATTTATTGTATAAATACCTTAATTATGCGCAGTCAATTAATTTCAGCTCAGTGTGAGAGCGTTCAAGTCATGTTTACAGAATACAGCTACAATTTCTGATAGTTAGCGTATTGCTTTTGTCAACTCAAACCGGACGAGTGGGACAATTTAAAAAATGTATTATTCTCACATTCAGGAATCGGACATTCTCATATGACCCTGCCCCAAGTGATTGTTGTAGCTCTTGTGTAACATGGGGCTTTGTGTGGTTTGGAGTTTTCCCTTCATCAAAAAAAATGTTAAGCAAGCTTTCAGTTTTCAGGCATCTGTAGGTAAACACAGGTGTCACTGATAATACTAAGTAAGGTCTTTTTAGTGCAGCAGAGCCTCTCCAATGAGCCAACATGCACAAGACTGACTGTGTTTGACCTGAATGTGACAGAACCTTAATCAGTATCATTGGTATCACCTGTGTGTTACTCTACTATTTCATGTCAAAATAGCTGCTGTGACGTCAACTTATGTTAAGCTGGAATGCAAATAGTTGCTGCAGCTCATGTGATACCTACTGAAGGGTCAATCTCATGTTATTCTATTTTAAGGGTCTCCATTGTTCCACAGGCCAGGGTCCCCTTAGCTGATAGAGAGATGGAGCAGGGACCCCCCTTACAAAGTGCATATATTACATTGAATATTTCGGGTCTTTGGTCGTTTATGCTTAGCTGAAGTTTTTAAGTCAGCAGCTGGGCTAAAGTTAGTTGTGTTTGCCTCACTCTCTGCACTTTCGCCAGTGGTTTATGAGGTGGAGGGTATGTCAGGGTCTCTTCCTTGTGAAGTTACAAAACGATCCATTGCTGCTCACAGTGTGTACACTTGGGACAACAACACATGTAATTGGCCAATATGTTTCAATAATACATAGCATGAACTGGTTGTTCACCATTATGGATTTATCTTTGCTTTGTTGGATTCATGTTAGTGAGGACCCCCTGCTGAAGACCCGTGTTCTATTGAATTTGAGATTCGTGCATGGACCTATTAATATGTCTGTGGATCAGCACTTGCAAGTCAGGAACACAGCCTTAAATTGGTCGACGAGTCAGGAATACACAGGAATACAGACCTTTATTGGTTGACAGACACAACCCAAGGCATCATGGGATTGCTTGTGGACAGCTGACGACATACACAATAACAACAACTGTTTTCAAGATAGAACATGAATAAATGATCACAAAAGATATTAGATGTTGGATTTATCGTTATGGATTTATTTCACCTCTTCTCCAAAAAGATGCTGATGATGCTGTATGACAGAGCCTCTGAAAAGGACATAATTGCATGGCACATAATGTTGTAGGCACAAAGGTACAGCTATTGTTAGTCTAATCTGTTCATCTTATTTTGGGGTTAACCCCCTTCACTCTTCCAGCAGTTAGGAAATAACGGATGCGACTGTTCTTGGTCTTGAAAAACTGCAGCGTTTATTAACTGACACACTGTAAATTTACTGGAGACTGACGACTGCTGAGTTTGCTACGTTTCTGCTCTGCTAGCAGCACCGTCATTCTCAGCCTGTTGCTCGCTTGCTTTTCCTCACTTGCACGCTGCACACACATTACGGACTGCCCTTTTACTCCTAATGTTTTCTTCTATTGTTAATCTGCCTTCCACCCTGCTATACTTGTTTCTGAACTAAACTAATGGCAACCCCTAATTAACTTTGAACTATCAATTGAAATACCAACCAAACCTCAACATGGCAAATGTCTCTCAAAATACCACTACAAATTAAACACTGTTGTACCACTGAAATATAAAATTCAGTAAAGTTAAATGAGATCTTGGATTTTACTTAAGAAAAGTAATCCGTTGTTGTGTACAACTGTTCTCTTTGCAACAGCAGCATAAACAATTATACACCACCTAGAAACGCTAAAGGGAGAGTTGAAAAGGTTTCTGTCTCTACTTTAAGAAAAGAGTGGTGAAAGAACAAGTGGCCACGAGGAAGCTGTTAGATGAAGCAGTGCAGGTGACAGGTGCTTACTGCAGTTCCTCACACATGTCATCAAGGTAAACAACACCTTCTACTGTGTCCTCAAGTCATTTGGAAAATGGTTCATGCTGTGTCCGTATCATGGGATGTAATCACAGTTGCTCACACAGCGAAGGTACCCTAAGTTTTCCATTCAGATTCAGCTGTAGTCTCCTCTGTCGAAAGTCTATGATGAGAAAATTGACCTACCTTCCACAAATAGCCGGAGCTTTTATGTGTATTTCCACTTGAATGCATCAGTTATTTAGTGTTAATTAATTGTTTCTGGAATCAACATTGTATTTGGGACATCCTCATTTCCCTCCCTTTTCATCTCCATGTGTTATTTATCTTTCTCTTATAAATAATTTCTTGTTACAATCTTTCTCGCCTTCCAGTACACAATCTTCTTGGTGTCTTACCACATATATACTTCCCCTTTTTCTTTCATTGCTGCTGCCTTCTATCAATGTCCATCCTTTTTTTTTTCTGACACTCTTTCTGCCTTCTCCATCCCTCACACGCTCCTTCTCCTCCTCCTTCGAGCATTTCTTATTTTTCCTTCCTCTTCAGCGGCCTTCAGAACCAATCCATTTCCACCCTATCCTGCTTCTGAAAATAATTACCCTAAGATGGAAGACCGAGCGAGGCAGACATGGAGAGGCAGAAGATGGCCATTGATGGCAGGCGGGGATGACAGTGTAGGTGAAAAAGTGTGAGAAAAATCAGCGAGCAACAGGGCGGAGAGACAAGAGAAACACAGAGATGGAGAAAGGATAGATATTGATAAGAAAATATATGGGAATGGAGGAGGAAAGTAGCATGAGTGTGAGAACCTGCAGAGCTTTCCCGTATCGTCTCGACTCTGCAGTGTTTCAGAAACAAATTTAGCCAATTTCTAATCCTCTCCATTAGCAGCAAAGGTAATAATCTCATCTGAGAGCAGCGGATATTGTTAACATCCCTCGCTCCAGAAACATCAGTTAATACATGATAAGCAAACACAGTTAGCGCTTTATTGCCACAGCACAAACAAAGCTAACCGCCGTAAGCCTCGTTTTGTATTGCTTGGCCAGGAGCAATGCTAATTCCTGTTAACGCTGCCAGGTATTACTGACACAGAGAACAATGCTAAATCCCCGTTAGAGAACCCCAGCCACTGCAGGGGCTTAGCACAGCTTGGGTTTCCATTAGCCTGGCAGTATAGATGTACACACACACACACGTACATGAGCAAATGCATTGTCTCGCATACACACACACACTCAGCCCCCTGATTCCCATTAACCTGAGGGAGCCCCTGCGTGGCTGGGAGAGAGAACCCTAATTTGTCAGCCTGCCGTGGGTCTTGGAGCTGAAGGTCGTTAGCAAATAGAGTTCACCTCTAATTACTGCTGGACTTCCCTTAGCATGGGTGCACATTATGTGTGTGTGCATGCATTCCTATAGATAAGTGCACTGGTGTGGATGTGCATGCGGTATCAAACACTATGTGTGTGCTTGCATGTGTGTTTTTGATTCTGCAGTGCTGCTGCATTCATGTTTCAGCTGTGTATCGCCAGCAAAGTCTGCTGCTTGTTTTGTGGACTCAGACTGAACTCAGATGATCCACCATTTTAATTATGTGAGTCTAAAGATGGAACAAGTCATGTCCTATACTTTGATACTGCAAATATATTCATTTCTTCGCTTTTTCATACTGTCAGCTAAGGACGCCGGATGATCGTTATCGGCAGATTTTCCTGAAAAATAATAAATAATAAAAAATATGTAATAGAGCTGCCTCCGATTAAAGATTTTCCAAGTCAGCCAGTAGTCATTAGTTCGGGCCATTAGTCAGCTAGTTGTTGCATGTTTATGATATCAAATTAATTATTTAAATATATATTTTTGGGGCACACAGCTAAATTATACCAGTAAAAAGGGTCATGGCTCCCAGAACAAGCAGCAAGTTGACTGAACTTTTTGTTAATTTATTTAAGCACAGTATAACCTTGTTGTTAATAACACAGGAATAAATAACCTCTAGCAGTTTCATGCCTCTTGTCCCCATCTGAATCTGCCATGTCTTCATCAGCCCCAGAGTCACAGTCCGTACACCACCATGGTAACCTTATTGTATTCCCAGCTGTCAAACTCAACTCCAGCTGTTTCTGAGACTGTATCCCAGTCTAATAGGACCACTAACTGAGCTAACTAGCTAATGGTAGCTACAACACATTTAGCAGCGGTGCACCAGTGTTACAACAATTCCCCCTTTATTTTACATATTTCATAGAACTCTAATACAACCCTGTCCATGATAATCATCATGTCATTCATGTTGTTGGTGAGGTAGCTAGTAGGACGGTGTATTGGGAAAAATCACATCACCATATCACATCATATCACCATATGCAGAAAAACCGAGTTAATAGTTTATGTTTTTATGCAATCAGAACAATGGAAATAGATAACAACACTGCTAACTAACAGTCAGGCATTTAAACACACCACAAAATGAACCACTGCCACTAATCTTTGCATGTATCACAATATCACAATACAATGTTGAAAATTAATACAGTATCGCAAAACATAATAATGCACTAGTCAAGTGTATTGATATTTACTTACACAAACAAACAAAATGTGATTACGGCTTTCTACTATCAACATCTCATCTTTGCCTCTCTGACTCTGTCTCTTGTCTTTCCTCTTCGCTGGTGTATTTCTCTCTTTGACTTGCACTCTGTTTGTCTCCATTCCTTCATTCCTTCCCCTCTTCCTCCCTCTGGTTGGAGTACAGCACATCTGGTGAAAACAGGACTGTATTGATTATAGGATTACACAAGCTATCAAACTTGGACAGTCCTCCATGCACTCCTTCTCTCTCTACCAGCCTTGGGTCCAAAATGAAAAATATACTCAAGACAACAGGGTACTTGTGGGGTTCAGCTAAATCACTAACACTGATTTTTAACACGTCAGCAATTCGTTGTTAGTTACTCTTATGCGTATAGTCTGATGAAATATGAGACAGCCAGATATGAGTCAAAGGTCAGGGTTGGGTGTGGTGTGGTGCCCCCAAAGTCATTTTGGGGATTAAATATTCTGCTCGAGGACACCTTTGCAGGACACATGTCTGATTAACTTAAATCTGAATCCTCTGTTTGAAGGACAGTGCATTATCCTGCATTCATGTGGTGTCGGAATAATAACCCAAGTGTGAAAAATCACACGAACACCTCCTCAAGTTAGAACAGCGACTCAGAGAGTCAAAAATTTTGGTATAATTTTGGTATTATTTAGCACCATGTGCCTGATTTATTAAGGGAAAGACAGCACAAAGTACTCCCTAAATAGTTAACAAAATCTGACATACTTGCAGTGAAGACATCGACACATGACACTTAGGTAGAAATCAGCCTTCCCTAACTGGCACTGAACATCACAGTTGCTGGTGAGTGACACCTTATATCAGCTGCAGCTAATTAACACTACTATATAAGTACCTCACCCAGAGGCCAAAAGAAATGTGATCTTTCTAAGTTGGTGTCTGTGCTTGTTTGTTAGAGAAAGAAACACCAGTTTTTCTGGGTGGTTTAGCAGTTCCACCAGGCTGACAGAGAGGTGTGTTTTCTGTAGTGAAATGTTTTTGCTGAGTATGTCACTTATCATTTTTTCATTCAAAATCCTCTCAGTTAAACTTTCATGAATATATTAATAATTTAAACCTATCAACATATTAGCTCTGATTCAGGACTTCCAGTATTTGGAGCAAGCTTGTGAAAAATATGTGTTCTAAGGTAATTAGACTTTGCCTGTTTCACTGTATCACATGCATACCCATCATTTTATCTCTTCATGTTGCTCATCTCATTTTCAGGTTGTGGCTATATAGGTTGTGAGCATTAATTAGACCACCTCTCAGAGCTCTAGTTTTTCTGTCTTTTTAAGCCAACTAAACCTAATTTGGATTCAGCTCAGCCTTTGCATTTTGGTTTATTATAACTTGTTTCTCACAAATGTTAAAACATAAAACTAAATGGATTTGAGATAACAATATTAGAGATGTACTTATCCATCATCATATTAGTAGTAGTAGCAGCAGCAGTGGTAAGATTGCATTAGGCTGAAGCTGAACTTTAGTCTGGAAAGCTTGTGTAATGTAACTTGGTTAAGGGCCTCGTTCAAAAGAAAAACACACCCAATGAATGACCGGATTGGATTAGTCCCATCCCTAATCAATATGAAATGAGTTGGATTTAATAAGCAGATCTGATATTGGATTTAGACTCCTTAACTTGCCATGAAGGCCCAGTTCTCCCTGACTTTAATGTGTCTTCTTGCCTGGTCCAGCCTGTCTATATTTTTCCTGTCTTTGCCCCCCACCAACCTCTTCCCAGCATGGCAAACTGGCCATATTGAACACCAGCATGGGACTATTTTGAAAGGAAGTTAATTGGGTGTGTGCATGTGTAGTTCTGTGGAAGCAATTGTATGCATGTGTGATTTTAACACTTAAGTTTTTGTCTCTTGCTCATCCTTTCTCTCTCATCCCCTCACCCTGTATTCGTCTTTTACTGCCAGTCAGAACATATTGTTTCTCAGCATGGCAGAGTTTAGGGCTGACAAAGGGGTGGAGGGCAGCAGAGGGAGTGTTATTATGGGCTTCAGTTGCCAGATTGGCAGCAAATCATCTTTACGAGCACACAGGAGGGCAGAGAGAGGCTCACGATTTCTCCCTGACTTCTATAGAGGAAATGACTGAGGCCCGACCAGACCTCACCACCAGCCAGTGATTCACTGATTGCTCTGATATTGACCCACAGTGCAGGTATTCACAGTGGGTGGAATGGAGGCAAACTTTGTTATTTAGAATTTCAGTTTCTCTGCTTCCTTCATCTACCTCTGCGAGAAGTTGTGGTACACTTGCGATACATGGAGATCAAGTGTACATTCACATATGCCAAAACAAGCTCTTAGTTAAATGTTGTTGTACACTGGGAAATGATGAGGACATAAGGTACATATATATATTTCACACACGAATACAAGCATATTTGTGTTGTGTTAAATTTGATCGGTGTAGTTCTTTCCCATTTATGATGTACCAGAGACAATTTCACACATGGGATCTCATGCTACAATTTCTCATTGCGGTGTAATAGGGGAAGGTGAGTCTGTGTGGGTTTGTGCGTGCGTGCAAGTCAGTCCTGCATGGCATGTGTATACAAACAGTAACCAGTATAGTGGAAAATTCCAGCTAATTAATTTTAAATGTCCTCTGAGAGCAGACATGGATATAGACACATAGCTCCGAGTGATATTTTTCAATCAAATCATAACATTTACATTAACATATGGCCACATTAATTTATTATAGATTATATCACATACAGTGTAACTTTATATCTAACAACACTTTTAGTAATCATGGGGCTTTTGTTGCCTAAATGAATCCTCTTGCTCAAGACCAGCTGTTAATTGGAATCCAGTAGTGTAATTGAGGGTATATGCAGGTATAGATTATCTATCCATTTCACTTTCTGGCCATGATGGACTATGCTTATCAACCTAATTACAGCTGGCACAGAGTGGCAGCCAAAGAATTCCTCAACCTTGCAGCTTTCCTGGATGAATAGTCACTGCAGCCTGTTCATTTTCCAAATAACTGTAAAGTGCATAATTGGCATTACTGTAACACATACGTCTTAGTCTCCCAATTATCTGATTGCTGGTCTGTTTATTTGTCTCCTTATTGTCTCACAAAATTTAAATCTTTTTTAGGCAGAGTGAGTGTGTATGTTTTGTTAAGGGCAAAATTCAGCACTTTTCATATGGATGTCCAGTTAGTGTTGATGGTAAATGTAGTCAATTGAACCAATAAATTCCTCAGTGTGTGCCATATTGACTGAGAAAGCTGAGTTATGGTGCTGTAAAATCAGTTGTTCTTCCTGCATCCAGTATCAATGGATATAAGGAAGAACTAGAAGCTGTTTAAGCTTGGATTTCTAGAGCCCTATCTTACATCTGCTATTGCTATTGCCATTTTTGCCACATCTGTAAGATAGCAAATGAACTTGCACTTGGTCTGAGTGGCCATGGGCGAGAGGTCTAAACATAAAGGCAAAACAAACAGACATATGACATATGTTTATGTCTGTTTGTTCGGATCCAGAAAAACAAGGATTAAACAGTTATGATCTATAACATAAAAGATGTTATATCTGAGCATGAGACCGGCTCCACCTAGACAAAAAAAAGGTATGTGTACTTCTGTCAGAGCATGATGGTGGTTGGATATAACCGCTGGATAACCCATGCATACTTTTGCATATGGGTCATAAAAAACTTCAGAAACACTTTGATTGTTTGCTTAAAAATCTTTTCTCTTTGTTTTCTCCTGAGAAATCTTACGCCATGCTGCCACCATTTGCACTCCTGGAGCACCTGCTTCTTAAAGGTGATGAGAGCTGACTTTGTGATTGGTTTATTGCATGTTCAGCCTAAACTCTCCCATGAATTAATCAAGGCACTTGGGCACAGCTGATAAGTGTATCCCACCGTGCGCTGCTGTTGCAAGGGGCGGGACAGGGCAGGATACCCCTGCACTCCTGGCACAAGACGGCGGTAGATTTGGATGCACCTTGAATAAATTAAATCCATTGCGCTTTGCATTTCAACTTGTGCTTTAGATAAGCGTAAGATAGGGCCCCGCGCCTGGGCAGCCAGAGGGCCTCCAAGATACTGTAAGTATTGCTGTCACCTAACACTATGTTCTGGCCAACAATGAAATAGCTATAGGCTAGTGTGGTGATAACACAGCAGCATGGATGTGAGAATCAGAAGCTTACCTGCAGTGCAGTTCCTGTCTCTGTCTTATCTTTGCAGAAAACAAAGAAAAAGGACAACTTGAAAGAATGTCCTTTAGTAAATAATATATCTGGAGTGTGCAGCATTTTTGGTTCATATAAAGTTTGGTTTTCCTTTTAACTTAAAGTGCTTCTTCTTATATTTTTTCAATAAAATAAAATAAAAGTAGTCAGCCATGACCTAAGCATGTGCAAAAAATTGCTGTGAATTGTCTATCGCCATGAATGCTTGCATTATGTATTTACATTGCAAAACAAAAACAACGCAGCAGTAAGTGACATTCCTTTTCTATTGAAAAATAAAAATAGTAAAATAAACTAACTGATCATCTAATATCACTGTAGATATTGTCAAAGTCCAGTATGGTATTAAGACATTTTCCTAGTGCAATATTCAGTATATTGTCACATCCCTATTATACTATAATGTAGTTCACACCTCTGTCTCTTTGGCCTGCAGACCAAACTAGCTCAGTGTTACTGACCTTTTTATGACAGCAGTGCTCTTGAAACAGACAGTCCTAGCATTTGTGTTTCGGTTTTTGCTCCTTTGATACCAATACAACCACTAACCAATAAGCCAAATCCCACAATCCCACTATGGTCTGTGCGTGATGGTATTTTAATGGCCTCTGAAATGAAAGCCATTCCCACCTGAGAAACTATGGGAAATAATTAATAATCCTCTGTTGTTATGAGCATTGTACAACAACCTGTCATCACTGGAAGGAAATACAATTGGCCACCACAGTCCTCTCTGTGTTCTGCAATATTAGCATGAAAAAGTAATAATTACTCACTAAAATCTCTCAGGGCAAGATTCGCTAAGCTGTTTGTTCTTTATTTGTAGACATATTTAAAGTCATGCATTGTGATGTATCAAACAAATGCAGCAGGCTGGAAGCACAGTTTGACCACTACCTGACGCATCGTCAGGTAGTATTGCAGCAATAATGGGGGGAGGAATATTTGCTGAGTTCATTCTGTTAACTAACATTTCTGTAATACAGTATAAATGGGCCAGTTTGCGCTGTCATTTCTTCATCTGGAAAAAAAGGTGCAAATAATGCAGGTGTATTATAGAATAGAGGAAAATCCAACATGAACCTATTCTGTAATGAGATCTCAATGACAGCACACACAGAAAGTATCTATGAAACTGCACTGAACACACAAATGAAGTCAATGGTAAATTAATTAATTGAACAAAACAATTTTCACAAAGCATGGAGAACACTAATGATACAACACACAATAATGTGTTGTATATTTGGCTCACTAACCATGAGCTGCTAATGCTGTTTTGTCTTCTTTTTATGAGACATTTATAGTGTGCATTACCTTGCAGTTATGGTGGCCCTCTGGTGAATTATTGGCCATAGCTCCACCAGCTTCACTCTTCATCTGTTTAAATCTGTGCTTTTGCCGGATCAGTTGCTCAAGTTGGTCAGTTGTCTTTACTGTGGTGCTCCGCTACTGGATTCTGTGGTTTGGATTTATTTTTTATAGGATACAAAGTTGTTTTTTTTATAGGTGTCATTTCTATCCTTTTTAATTTTTAAAGGGACAGTTCACCCTCAAATCAAATATACATGTTTTACTTCTGGCATGTAGTGGTATTTATCCATTTAAATAGTTTAGGTGTGAGTTGCTGACTTTTGGAGATACTAGCCATAGAGGTGTCTGCCTTCTCTCACATATAATGTAACAATAATGCACTCAGCTTTTGGTGCTCAAAGCACCAAAAAATACATTTGAAAAACTCAACGGCAGTGTCTCTTTCCAGAAATCATGTCCCAGTTACTCAAGTTAATCCACTGAAGCAGTGGACTATTTTCTTTCTACCAGATGACCTTCGCAAATGATAACACCGTGCAGAAGAGCATGCATCCATTCATGGTGAGAGGCTCATACTAGGGCATACTTGGCTCATACTCAGTGCGGCTGAGCTGTAACATCTCGCCCATGAGGAGATGCATGCTTTGTTCTTCACAGTGATATGGTTGGTGGGTGTAGTCCAGTAGAAAGAAAATAGTTCCTGCATGAAACTGCTCACAACAAAGTTGGTGTTTCCACCACAGGAACTTTCCCCAGGGAGTAGGAACCTTTGGAGGAACTGGTCCACCGCAGGGACCAGTGTCTAAATCACGGGGAAGGTGGGCGTGGCTTGCAATGTGCAATTGAACATTTCTGAGTAGCTGCACAATATCTTATTTCAGCAAACATTTCTAAAAATCTGCTGCCGTAAGCCAGTTTGGTGTACGTGTAAATCTAAAACCAGCAAACAACAAACTGCAAAAATAGCCATATTGCCATTTCATACCTCAGTGGACTAATTTGCCTTATCTTTGCAGGTCTTTAGGCCACGGGTAAAGAACAACAATGGACTGAGAAAAAGTAGTTAATTGACCTAACGGTTCTGTGTATTTTGGGTGGAAATGTGGCTTTTGGAGTAAACAGTCCCTTTTAATGACTCCTCCTGCTTTGATTTAGGAGGTTAAGTATTGGAATCTTTTGCACTACTAATTAAGTATTTCTCACTTCAGAATCACAACATTTGAATTCTTTTCTGAACATGGTGACATTTTGAACTCTCCTTCTCTCAAACAATGTGGCTAGAGGGCAGCCCCAGCCCTTGATTACATAGTGAGCTGGTCACTTAGTAAATCAAGTGTTAAATGCATTCATATTGTGAGTGCAAATTTCATAAAAGCTGTGGTATTAACTTGCCCTGCACTTTCACATATGTATGCAGCCTTCACAGCAACAGCCTATTTTTTATTCAATTCGGTTCTGAGAGCCACTTTAGCTTGCCATATTGTAGCTATTGGCCATGCTTCAGGCCATGCAAAATGCAACCCTCTGGCCCTCCCACCCAAAACACACATATTTATCATGCTTTTATTCTACCTGCTATCCCTTGTGTCATACTTACACATGAATGTGTCTAAACACTGTCTCTCTCTCTCTCTGCCAATTTCAACCTGCCATTCCTTTGTGCTCACTGTCAAACGCACGCTCGTGCACACATTCATACACAGACTTTGGAGGGTGGAGTGTATCAGTGAGAGACAGAGGGTTATGCTTCATGCAGCTCTGAGCAGAACAGTCCTGGTTGAGAGTTCAGTGAATCAGGCAGGTATAACTGATCTGACCTGGCACCAAGCGGGCAGGCCAA
The DNA here is from genome assembly GCA_034769285.1 of Lutjanus argentimaculatus. Taxonomy (NCBI): domain Eukaryota; kingdom Metazoa; phylum Chordata; class Actinopteri; order Lutjaniformes; family Lutjanidae; genus Lutjanus; species Lutjanus argentimaculatus. The sequence continues at coordinate 20,861,790 of JAWZSL010000009.1, read as the reverse complement.
ACAGCCAAGCACATCGCCACAGGGTGACCGAGACAGACAAAAAAAGGCAGAGTGATGAGGTGTTGATGAAGTTGTTATTTTTTGATACAGAGTGAAAGAGAAGCCAGACCTTAAAGAAGCATTCCAGAAATGCTGAATCCTCTGCCATCGCCAAATGGATATTCCAGATAACATTTAAATGTTTTAAAATAGGAAATTTTCTATTTGTCAATAGAAGGCGCTAGGGCACTGCCCCACCTCTCCTTACATCCTAGAACTTCAGTGAATAAGACTTAAATACTTATAAGTATTTACTGTATATATTTTTAAATAAGCAAGGATCATATTGTGTAGTTAAAATGTGTTGTTGAAAATGTTCTACGTTGTCTAAAGTTAACAATAGGTCATGTGTTTCTGGCGCTTAAGGCACAAATTTTTGTGCCTATTGACTCTCGCTTTAAGTTGGACATGTGCAGTACAAGAGATAGGAGCTTGGTGGGGCGCACAATACCTGCACCCTCACTGAAGTCACTATAAATAATGTGCTTTTAGAGGAGAACATTACAAGTGAAGCTCTGAGTAGAAGAACCTGGACCTGATGAGCCTGACATCATAAAGCAACAACAATCAGGGGAAGATGATAAACTGTCTGTGGAGAACGTAGTGATAGTGTAACTCAGCAGCAGCTGGGCAGCAAACGCCTTCCTCTTCAATATTTTGGTAATATTATTTAACTATACATCTTTGACCTACAGTCCACCAAGGGGTGGGCTGATTGGATGAATTACAGTACCTCATGTGGCCCTTCCTTGGATGTCATATTGTAAACAATGAGTTGTGAGTACTTGAAAAGTGCTATTTTATGATCATGTTATCTTTTGGCTCCTGTTTACAACTTCAAATTAAACTCAGGTTTTAATCACCACTTTGAAACCTGTGTGGTATTTTTAATGCAATATTATGCTTTAATGGTGCAAATGAAGAAATTCATAGGCTATTTCAAGTCTGGCTAGTCTACAGGGTATTTCAAAACTGAAAAAAAGATTGCGATTTAGATTGTGAATTTTCATTGTGATTAATTAGATATCATTTTTGGCCAGATCGCCCACCCCAAAATCCATGACACCTACGCTGTTTTGTGTATATTGTCCTGCAAGTGTGCTTGAATACTCTGCCATTGTCCATGTACTTGACCTATCCCTTTGCTTTGGTCGTGGTTGTAACTATTAATCATGTCTCCCACTCTTCATTTTACCCCTTCCCTCTAATGGCCTTTCTACCTACCTATCATCCTTTTCTCTTCTCTTCCCTTTATCATGTATTCATCTTCCTCTCAGCCTAACATCCCTTTCCAAAACTACATCAAAAAACTCTAGGGGAGTCCAACCAGGTGGGCCGTCCTGTCACCACAGACCTCCCATAAACCAGCCCGAGGCTCCATGGATTACCAATGACACAGAGAATCAGTCATCCTGAGCAGCCCTTTAATTACTGGGATAAATAATAGATGAACCTATACAGCGGGCCCACGAGGGTTTATTGAGCTGGCCAGGCTAACTGAATGTTAGACTGTGGAGGCTGCATGGTTACATCATGGGACAAACTGAAACAGTGTTGGACAATGTTAGGTATGACAAACCGACTGCAAGGTCTTGATTAGGAGAGTGTGAGCTGCTGCCAGATGATTTCAGGATGTTGTTAAAGGAGGCAGGAATAGACAGACTGAGAGTCTGGTTTCTGCCGAAAGTATTTTGTGAATTGTAATCTGTCAAATTGTCAATTGTCACAGTGGTGGAAAGTGGCTTTTGACATTCTGAAATGTTTGCAGAGACCAAATGTTGGTTGTAAAATGTCCATCCAACACAGTAGCCCATAAAGCACCATTGATTGTGATGGCTGGTGCATTTGAACACTGCCAAATGCATTTCTTAGTTTTTGTCTTCAGACAGCATGAAATATGGCCAACATTAGCCGACACCAAAGCACAATATCTGTTTGTCCAGCATTGATTATTGTTTCCATTTTTCTCATTTTGTTGTGTGTTCTGCAGCTACACTCTTAGAAATAAAGGCGCTAACTAGAATCATAAAGGGTTCTTTGCTAGAGGAGAACCGCCTTTGGTTCCTGCCAGAACCTTTTCTACACTTGGAACACTTTCGGAGGTTTCTGCCTAGAACCCAACATAAGGGCTTGTAACTAGAGCATGTGTGTGAAGGTTTTACCCTGAGCCCCCTGAGATGTTCTACATAAAACCCTGCTATTTTGTAATGCTTCCACCCGCAAGACTTCCACCGAATTAGCTCTGGTTTTTGAACCAGTTCCATTCAAGTTTCTTGGAACCTTGGTGCTATCTAGTAAACCAGCTCATGTTGGTTGGAAATGCAGGCTGGTTCACCAGATAGCACCAAGGCTCTAATCATCTTGAACGGAACCAGAGCTAATCTGGTGGAAAAGGGCCCTAAGGGTGCAAACAAGAACCCACCCAGAGGGTTCTACTGAGAACTTTTTTTATATTGTCATACACAGAACCTTTGAGAAACCTTTGTTGAAAACGTTCTTTCAAAAAGGGTTCTTAATGAAACTCTGAATCTTACACAGAACCCTTCCCAAACCCTTTCTTCAAAAAAAGGGTTTCTACACAAGCAAATGGTTCTGAGTAGAACTTCAGCCCTTTAAGAAGAACCTTTTTAGTACCCTTATTTCTAAGAGTGTACAATTTACATTTTGTAAGTCTGAAATATTAGAGATATTTTTCAGATTTGCAGCATTTTAAAAGTTTAAAATTCACTGCATTGATGTAAACGTAGAGAGAAGCAGAGAAGAAAAGGTACATGTGGTGTGTGTGAGTGCGCCTGTGGTTAGATGTCTGTTTTTATGTGTGGTTGCTTCATCCAAAACATCTCATTATGCGCTTGGTCTGTGCTCACATTGGCACAGGGCACCAGATCTGTTGACAAAAATTGTTTGGTGAGAGTTCCAAGACATGAAAAATGAATCTGGACCAAAAAATTTAGATTAACGGCTCAAGCAAAGAGCTGGCAAGCCTGGGGGTGGTGGTGGGTAGTTGGAGAGTGGTCGGAAAGGAAGGCAGGGGATGGAAGGGTTGAAAGAGAAATAAGCCAGAGTGAAAATGTATGGAGTGAATGAGCAGCATGGAGAAAGATTGTGTGTTTTAATGAAACATCTTCCAAGAAGCAGAGAGCAAAAAATAGCTAATTACATCTGAAAATCCACCAGCTCAAATATAAACCCACAGAACTGACATGAAAAAGGGCAGACAAAATTGGAGAGGAGAAAGATATAGAGAGGGGTGAAAGACGTGTGAGAAAGATGAGTAGATAGAGAATATAATAACAAGGTAGCTCATCCCCAGGCAAAGTGAGTGAGATTCCACATGCACACTATGTACATTTGTAAACAGAGAAGGGAAGCAACTCATCTTTCTCCAAGAGCTCAGTTGAAAAACAACTCATTTTTGAATCCAACAGTAGTGTTGAGGCTACAGATTTCAATTGAAAAAGAGCATGAAAAGACAGTTTTCCCTCAGTTAAAACCTTCATTATCACCTAATTTAGAATAAATGTGTTTTAGTAATGGAAAACCACCAACATTTTGTATTATCTATTCCTGAGGGGAGTTTATTTCTTTAAAAACATGATAACCCCTTCTTCCCTCTCCCGTGTTTTTTTTTTCACAGAGCAAATTTCACGTTTTGAAAAGCTGGCACCTTGTCACAGAGTTAAATGGTCATTTTAATTCCCACCGGGGTATTGTGTGAATTGAAACTGAATGGGCTCCTACCCTGGGGTCTAGATGATTGTTATTCACTCCACTGCCATCCGCTATTTCATGCCGCAAGGCTGTGGGAGCCCTGTGCACAGAGTCACTTTGTGGCTTTATACTGAATTTACAGTAAAGCAGGTCAGGATGCATAATACACAACTAAATACACACTGGACGGATTCACAAACCTTTGATATATGTGACTTTGTATCCTTGAATGAAAAGGTTGAACAGTGTCAGGAAAATTATTTGTTACTCATTCTGAGGATCAGCAGGAGATCTAGCAAAGGTGAAGTGAAGTGATCGTTTTTTTTTATATGAATTTATTTATTTTTTCCTCTTTTTGAATGTTCCATCCACAGTGACTAGTTAAGAATGAATATAAGAATGAACATGATAGCACTTTGTGTCTGTTTGTGCAACAGTCTCATCCCAGTTTGTCATCTACCGATGCTGCTTTGTCACATCCTTCAGTGTCTCATACTGATGCACAAGGTACCCTTTAGCTGCTGTCTACCAGAAAGCCTTTTTAACGTGTGGTTAACATTGTGAAACCATCGCAGTTTGGGTAGGTTTATTTCCCTCTGGGATCAATAAAGTATCTATCTTTAGGACACAAAACAACTTTTGTTGAGGAAAAGATAAGTACATTATATTACGCTATGTTATGCTACATTGCGTTGCGTTGTGTTGTGTTGCAAGTTCCCCCCAATCTGCTCCAGATGTGGACTTTCTTACACTTTACACTTTACTTGACCTGTGTGTCTCATTCAGCCTGGGTTTACTTTGAAAGCTCAGTGTGGCACATATTGTTGCTAATGGATACCTTATAAATGGGTATTTGATGACTTTGGAATGAGAACAGGCTTATTTGTCTGGTTGTAGACTTGAGTGGTGTAAAGGTATGACAGCATACCAGGGTATTAAAAAATCCCAACAGTGTGATTTTCAATATCGCCATTAATACTCTCTTTCTATTAAACTGATACTGAGATGCTGTATTGTAGGCTGCAGCTTACGCCACCAGTGGTCAGTCACTGAGTGGCAGCACAGCTGAGCAGACAAACATACAATAGCTTTCATGTGAAGAAAGAACATGACTTTTTGAGAATAAAGTTACAGGATTAACTAATTGAAAAGAAGAAAAATGCATCTGCCCCTGTACTGCATCATGTTGATATGACAGGTAAGATAAAAAAACATGCAGACTACTAGCTGGTTAGAGCAGCAATTCTTTGTGAGTGTTTAACTTTGGCAAGCATTACAGAGGGCGAGGGGAAGACTAATTACTGGTGACAGAGTTACCTTGAATGTGCGCTGAGTGGAGGGAAAGGTGAGCAATGAAATTGTCATTTTGGCAGAATATACACAGAGACTGCACTGTAATTTACAGTTCAGGTTAGACTTCGTCAGCAAATAAAGGCCGCATCTTCTCAAGGCTGAAGTTGCGCTCCTTTGTGTCCGTCCACTATGACTATCTGCTCTGCCTACATTGTGACAGTAATAAGTACAGTTGAGTACAGTTTCGTTATACCATTTTTTTTTTTTTTACACAAATACCACCTAATACCATATACCCAGGTAAAATGTCAGGAGTCACAAAGCTATATAATGTAATATTTTCACATTAACATGTCAAAAGTTTTAAACATTTGTTGAGTTGTTTCCAGCAATGTTCAAAGGCAGAGAAATCCATAATTTATTCAAGGTAACGGAGTGTTTCCTGCCAGTTGTTGCTTGCGAGCTGCTATAACTTCTGAGTAAACACAACAGATTGGGGAAAGAAGTCAGTACACAAGAATAAATGTAGTATGAATAAAATTTTAATACAACTTCACCCTTAAACATGAAGCCTGCCTGAGTCATGTCAGATCAATTTTCATCAGCTATGGTGGTTGTGGCTGTGGTTGATCCCACCCTACTCCACAACGTTATCAAACTACGTCAGTTGTTTGTTTTGATGTAAGAGCAACCCCTAGTGGCAAAATTTGTGTTTAATGCTTTTATTTAACATTTCTTAATGAAAAAAAAAATTACATACTAAACTTATTTTTTTCAATATCTCCCCTGCTGAAGTATCCATCAGTATCACATGTCATACAGTGAGTCATACACATGTTTCCTTCACAGTTTTTTTGTTTTAGAGTGCAGACACTGGCAACAGTACTGTAGGAACAACCATCTGTAATGTCAATTACTGAGGCCTTTTCTATGCTGCGGAACATCTGTTAATTTGTGTCCTATACCTCTTTGTGAAGCCCACTAGGGACATGCTGTCTTGCAATTCCAGGTGTACAGGACAACACGCATATGTAACTGCTTGCTAATTAGCGAATGGCCATTTGACCGGTTTTTAAACTCTTTCTCTGTGACCCTGTGAAAAAAAGGGAGCAACTTCCCCTGAGTTTCTCAAAGCAATTCTTGAACTTAGAGTTGCTTTAATTTGCCAGATTTGACCACTGTGCATAGAATTTATGGATAAATTATACTGATATGTTACATGCAAGGCACCTGAACAAGACGAGAATGGTCATTTCGGTGCAGACGGTTCATAGGTATCCTGTGTGACAGTGGGATGGTGTCAAACTTTCTGATGCAACAGAAAGGAAATATTCTCTTCTGTTAATGGTTTGTTTACAACAATATTTTTTGTAGGCTGTCAAGAAAACAGTCCCATATTTCCAACGGTAATCAAAACTGACTACTAAATACATACTGCCTTCTGCCAAGTACAGCAGTTCATGCCTGCACCTCCTCCTGCAGAATAAAACCTCTGAGACTGATGGAGATCATCAGACAAAAATAACTGAGATGGACTATATTGAGTTTATAAATATTACAGAGGAAATGAGGTCACTGCAGGAGGTTTCTACAGCAGCAAACACAATTTAGTTAAAGACCACCTCTCAGTCTGCTCCACATGGACTTTGCTGAACCGAAACATGAACATGGGCAAAAATGGAAAACATGAAGCAGAGGCCCAGGCTGCCCCCAGCAACACCAGAGACCAAAGGCATGCACAGACGGAGCCTCTCACATTCGCTGGCAGTTTGGAGAGTCAGACTGCATCTCCATGCAGCTGTTGGCACTTTTGACGGCTTCCACTGTGTTCATGACTTGAGTCCAGAAAAAGCCCCCAAGTCCCCAAACTTCAGCATTCAGTGTTGTTGAGAGGACAGACTTGACAGCAGCAGACCGCAACTCCACCATACAATGGTTTCACAGTCATTAAATACAGATAGCAGATTTTTGTGTAGTCTCCTCAGCAGCAGTGGTCTGGCAAAAACACTGAATGTTCTACACTGGCTGACTGACTTACTGACCCCATTGTTAAAGGAGGAATGTGCAAAATGTGGCAAGAATTTAAGGTTAGAATAAGCAGGAGTAGTCAGTTGTTGTTTGTAAATGCACCAGAAAGAGAGTTGATTGTTGAGTCTCATTGCCAGAATGTCAAATACTGACACTGACCGGCAGAAAGCAAGTGCAGGCGAGTGTAGGCGCTACCACACACTACTGGTGGTTTGTAGGTGATTGAGAGGGATTAGAAGTTGTCTTGATGTTGCGTTAAAAAGATATCTATTGAATCTAGCATGCTAACCAGCTAGCTCCAGCCTGTCTTGTCTAATAATACCACTTTGTGCCTTAAGAGGCAGTAGTGGGATCCCCCCATAGAGTGAGCTGGGAGATGAACTGAGCAGCAAATTTGCTACTTTCACTAGCTCTCTTAGCTTTTATAGTCTAATAAATAAACAAAATAAACATAGAAAATGTCAAAAAAAAAAGTAAACATTCTTACACCTATGATCTGTAATAAACTGTACACCTTTGGAATTCATCTTTCTCTCTGACTGAACTTTAGCAAACTCGACAAAAACAAATTGAAACGCACTAAAAATGTCTTGGCATGTCTTTCCACTGTTCAGCAACCACCAACTGTGGTTTTGGTTGAAAATAAATTCTTAATCCACCTCATTAGATGTGAAAATACTCTGACCCTGCTGCCTTTTTAGTACCTGAACCTCCCTCTTGCCTAAAGAAGACATCAGGGTGCTACAGCCAAAGACAGTAACAGCCAAGAGAATAGTTAGGAGCTGTCAGCGGAGTTACCTTTCACAGGTGGTCATATTTTGCACATTGCACCTTTAACACATGCATGAGTGTTTGTGCAGTTACAGGCATCGAAAAAACCAAACAAACAAATTGGCGATTTCATGATTTTTCGCTTTGCACTAGAAAAAGCAACCTCAGTTAAGTGTCAGTTGTGTTCATAGTACAAAAGACAAAATATGTTGATTTTTATGAACTAACTTTTGAAATAAAACTAATTTTAGTAACTAAAATAAAAGTGGTGTTTGGTTGCATTAAAAGCTTCATATTAAATCACATTATTTGGTCCTTTTTTTTTTTTTTTTTTTGCTGTTTAGTAACATTGTGTTTCTCAAACACCATATGACAAACTTTAACATAAATCCAAAATTTCTGCTTGGACTTGAACATGCCTATAATTGTAGAAATGACTACATAAAAAAGTGAGTTTAGCAGACTTACTTAAGAAGTCCACCAAGATTTCTTTTTTTTTCTTCTTCATTTTTTTCTAACAGTATGCATTGTGTTAGGCCTTTTGCTATGTACTTGTGAACTGTCATTGTAGGAGATATCTTCCTGAGTGGCCAACATGGCAGGTTCAACAGACAGTTAATTTAACCGAGTTTGAGCCTGTCCATTTTCTGTGTTATTATGCCACATACTGGATGCCAAAATGTAGTTTTGTGGCTGTGATTTAATGCCAAACTGATCTTTAGGATGTGATGAATTTCACTCTGAATGTATTGTGCTCTATTTGTATCCAACTCCCTTTAGCTCCAGAGATGTGTCAGTGATGTAAAGCCCTTTGAACAGGCTGGTCAAACCCTGCCTATCCATGGCTCTGCTCCGAATGATGGCAGCTGGCTGACACATCTTGCGGTTGCTTTTTTCCCCCACATCCTAGTTATTTACCTAGCTGGAAATGTCACTAAGAAGGCTTTGGTAGGCAGCCATTTTCTTCTGCACTCACCTCCTGTCTTCCTTTTTCCATCTTATCTATCTGTCTCTCACATCTTCCCTTCACTGCCCCCGCCTATTTCTCCACTCTTATCATACAATGTTGTACCATCATGCGTAAAACTATCTGTCTCTCGCTCTCCGGGGAATAGGCTGACATTTGCTCTTGGATATTGTAGTCATTTGCTTGCCCTTAAGTACCTAAACATACAGAACCCTACTTTGCACTTGAGACATGGGCAAATATCAGCGGCTACGATCTCACACTTGAGTCCTGAGCGTATGACCATGTGGTCCGCATTCATCAATGTGTTCTATCTTTTTTTCACAAACCAGGTGCTGGTCACATGTTGCACTACAAGCACCATGTGAGCTTTCTTGCACATGTAACCATACACTTTATGTGTGCATACTGTATGTGCCTGTGTGCATGTGAGTCTTTTTTTTAATTTCATTATTTAATTCATATACTTTCAGTATCTATTTTCCTTGTTATTACAGGAGTACAGTATGTGTGCTGCAGCACAGTAGCATTGTGATATACTGTAACTATGAATTATTGATGGTTATGATCCCAGATCTCTTTCAAAGATTAATTAATAACAAGGAAAACACAGAGGCACATATACAGTATACCTCTGTGGGAAACAGTGTACTGCTGTTTAATCATCTCGAAGCAATAAATCACACAGGTGTATTACTATTGTTGGTGAAAGTGCATTCCTATAAGATGCTTAAAAATGAGAAAAACCAGACACTGTCAGATTTATTGCCAGTAATTTCAAGGCCATAGCCTAACCTAAATTCCCTGCTCAGCTCTTAAAGTCCAGACATTTAGTAGAGTACCAGGGTGTCCTGATACAGATAGTTCTAACATTGTAGTCTCAGTTTCCTGCAGGTTTACATATATATTTGTCATGAATGAAGAAATCCGATAATTAAAGCTAAGCGGCCTTCCACAGTTAAGATTACTGTGCACCGTTTATTGTTGTAAAATTAACATTAGAAAATTGTTTTCACTCAAACATAAAACATAGGCACTAAGTCTGTAAATATGAACAAAGTTGGGTTAACTTGGTACCTTGGTAAACTTTAACTTGAAACTTTCTTCTTTTCTGTAAAAGTGACATATATGGTCACATCTTATGTTAGTTAATGTTGGCAAACGACAGCTAACTAGCTAGCTAATGTTAGCAAAATGCTACTGTAGCTAATTAGCTAGCAAATGATTTAGCTAGCTACTTACCTTGCATTTTGCTACCATTAGCTAACTTAAGATGTGACTATATCTGGCTCTTAAAGGTCCTCCAGCAACGTCTTTTATCTTCAAATCTGGTTTTCTTTTTAACATAGACAGGCCTAGCTCATAAATCCAATTAGGCTGTAAGAAACATGAAACTTATTGGGGTACAGAGCAAAAAGGGACTAAGAAAGGGTAACTTGAGCTAAAACAAGATAAAATTTGCTGTTTTGCGAAGAAAAGCAGCCCATCATATAGAGTAAAGAAGCCATTTTCAACCATTGGGCCTTCGTTGGCCCTCAGAGCATCATGTATTGGGCCCTGGGATTAGTGGTATGGCCTAATAGTTAGATTCAAATGAAAAAAATTGGGGTCATGGCATTTTTATATCCAAATGTGCCAGAGAATTCACAGAATTAAAAACAAAACAAAACATACAATTAAAATGCATAATTTCAGTGACCAGTTTTAATATAATCACAACAATCAAGACACATCATATCAGGGAGAGACAAACATGTTAGCTAGCTAATGTTCCCTCGTATGTAGTGACATGAAATTGACCGTTTTTTGGAACGTGGTCCTCAGAAATATTTTAACATCAAAAGTGGGCCTTAAGTTAACAGTAACGCACCTGTCCCCATAAAAAGTATTCAGAAAATATTATATGGGTCTAACCATACTTAAAATTTATTTAATATTGTATGTAATGTTTTGTAAGTCACACAAAGCATAACATACACAAATCTTGAACTATGTGTGTAACTCAGTCTTTGTTGACAACAAAGTTGTACAATTCATGGCTGTGAAAGAATATTACTACTGACATATTTTTGCTTTTCCCATTCATAGCAGTGATATTTATAGTCATGTTTGCTATTGTAGACATTCTGCTGTTGTTATTCATCATTGAAGTGTATTAAGTTTGACAAAAGATCAACTGCAATGATTAACTCTGCTACAGTGTAACATGAAGTAGACTTATCATTCAGTCTCATCATAATCCCAAAATACTGGGGACAGTGCTGCAATTGTCCACTTTATATATGAAGAAGCCACATAATGAATTTTACTGATAGGATATCAACAGTCTATACGTTTGTTAGGTTGTTGTCACTTCAGTTTTGCTTGCTGGTATCTGTTATAGCTAGTCCCAAGGTTTCCATTTAATAAGACAAATAGGACAGTGCAATGGACTCTATGCACTCCATCTGTACATTGTTACACAGTACAGCACAGTACTAAAGCAGTAAATTGCTGAGGGTTTGAAGCAGTTCAGTTTCATTATGTGAAATGAGATCTTGGCCTCGTCTTTGAGTAATGTAACAAATCTGAATTATAATGGGCTATTGTACATCAAAGGCCAAAGCTACAATCCAGCTCTGATATAGCTGTTGTATAGATTCTAACTACGGACTTAATTCTGAAGGTTTTGATATGAAAATGAAAGATTTTATGAACACTTTGAGTTCTACCAAAACCAAATAAATCTAAACAGGCTCAAGTCTAGTTATATTCATGCATACATCATGATGCAAAAGAATCGTGGCTTTATTTCTAATTGATCGACACATGAATCCAAGCTGCTACAGATTGAACTGGGAGTGAAATTGATTGCCCTCTGGGTATAAATGTGCAGAGCAGAAGCCAGTAGACGTTTCATTTAAATATTGAATACACTGTACAATGCACAAGGCAAGGATGCTGTTATTATTAAGAAGGTAGAACGGCAGAAGACTGGGGAATCAGCACAACCAGTAACAACAGGATGTAGAAGAAATAAGCTGCACAGACAGAGGTGCAATGAGGATGGGTTGTTGGCAGCTAAACTGACCTCCTCATTAAACTGTCTCACGTCTGCAGATTTTTTAGATCAGCTGTTGTCGATGGGTGCTGCGCAGAGCACTTAATGTGCATGTACTGTGGTAAAATCAATGCAAGCTGCATGAGGGCAAAATATATTTAAATCTAATCAGTCTTTTTGCAAACAAATCCAGTAATATGGTAACACTGCCTCAGGAGGGATTGCCATTATCACAATTAGACTGTTAAACCTTAGTTTCAAGAGGTTTATGTGATAATAGCTGGCTTTCTGATTTCACAGGCAAAACATATTTTCACCCAAGCATGTTTTCACACATAAGCCAGCCTGTGATATGCTGCATTATCATTATTATTATTTTCAAAAGCATTTATATCTTCTAAGGTAGCATTAGCCAGTTGATTACAGGTATCGTTTTTTGTTATCCCATCACTGAAGTCCTTTCACATGGTGTTTTTTTCCCCCATCAGAGAGTTAAGAGGGCTCTGAGGAAATAACTTGAGGCACTGAAGAAATGCATTATATTTTTCTCCCACACCACCCACATTCCTTTAAAATACACTCTCTCTATTAAACCCCCCTCTCCCATTCCATTCATTCCTTCCCTCCCAGCTCTTATTCTATGCAGTTCTGCGTCTTTACGTGTGTGGATGGATGTGTGTGACCAACAAAGCGTGTGCACCTGGAAGGAGTCATTGAGAAACATATAGACGCTCATGAGACTGAAGCGGCAGGAAAGGCATTGTGTGTGCACGTGTGAATGAATGAATGAGAAGCAGCCTGTATACAGTATGACTGCATCCGTTTCAGTCCAAGTGTTTTGTGTCCCTGTGGATCATTGCAGGAGGATTCATGTATGGATGCATCTGTTAGAGTGTGTGAATCTTAAAGTACATTTGAGTGTGTATTTGTGTGGAAGGATTGTGTATTGGAAAGAATCTGTTCAAATGATACATATCACATTACAGGGGTTATGATTCAGTATATTGCAGTGATAGTGATATGTTGCTCTTTTTAAATCTAATTTTAGGAAAACTGTAATGGTATAAAGAACACACCACCATATACATGAAATATGAGTTTAAAAAGTTAACTTTTTAATGCAATCAGAACACTGAAGATAGGGGATAACACTGCTATCTAACAGTCGGGTCTATGAACAACACTAAACACCACTGCCACAAATCTTTGCATTAATCAGGATAGAGTGTTTTAGAGAATTGATACAGCATCATAAAACATAATCTTACGATACTCAAGTGTATCCATATTTTCTTACACCCCTAGTGTGTGGTGTATGTGTGTGGGCAGGGGATACAGGGTCTTAGTTTCATAAATTAAGGGGCAAGAAAAAATTCTGAGACACTTGAGCAAGACCCAAATATTTCCCTCAATTTCATGACTAGATGCTGGTGCAAGAGGGGTGTACCTATGGCATGGTAACAAAACGGGATAAGCAGGAACACATCACTTGGTGTGCTGGCATGAGTCACATCCAATGACATTTTGCTCATCTAAGCCCTTTATAAAGCATTGCACCCTCTTGCATGTCATTCAAACAGTTTTATAACCAGAGCCAGGCTGCCTCCTCTCAAAAAGTCCTATTCACACTGGACTAGTATTACTAAGGAACCTCATGAAATTTAGAAATTACCCCCCATGACTGTGTTTCATGCAGCACATTTGCTTGGATAAGCAAAGTCTGCAATGTACATGCATTTACTGACATTACTCCCCGCATACGATGTCACGGCTCTGCCTAACATCAACGTTTCAGGAGTGGAGCGTCTGTTCTTCAGCCGGTGTAAAGGCCAATCTTCCACTCTCACTCTTTTATGAGACACCTGACAAATTAGTGTCACTCCCCATTTCTTGATACATTTGACCAATCAGCATGGAGTGTCAGTGCATCATGCCCTCTCACTCAGAAGGACCGCAACAGGGTTAGGGTTTACTTTTTATGTCCCTGCAAGTTATGTGTGTAGCCCAGAACAACCTCATACAACTTCATATTCAACTTATCATTTGTCTTTTATCTGACTAAACACTCCTGGGATTGTAAAGTCAGACATCTCTGATCAAGTTCGGTCGCGCACCTTGCAGCAGGCCAGCTCCCAGTTTAGATAATAGAGTTTGAGTTGTTTTGTCTGCTTTCTGCATGTGTTACAAGCATAAATACACATTTGCAACTACTGTTCAACAAATTATGAGCTGCAATCAAATCTCATAATTGTTCAGTTGTCTGACAATAGAAACAAAAAACTATTAGTCCCGTGTGCCTATTCACAGGGGACTAATATTATCACAGGATTCTGTGTTTAGAAAAATATGTTTAATGTGCTGTACAATTTTTTTCTTTACAATTTGCAGACTTACAGCAGATTCGCACTGGATTAAGACCACAGATGACCTCCATGATTATTATGAATTACTAGAGGTCCACAGGCAATACTAATCCCATGCAGTAGGTTTTAAGCAGACATCTCTCCCTTCTAGAAGCAGTTGTAAAGGTCTTTATATAACCCCTTATATGGCCAAATATACATACTCTGCAAGTATAATTTTTAATAGAAATTACACCACATAACCCCAATTTTTTGGATACTCATATCTATGGCTGCACAATTTTTGAATTATTGAAATAGCAATATAACCAGATGCAATATCTAAATCACAGAAGCTGTAATTTTTTAGTACACAGAGTGACAAAAAAAAGCAGTATAACACAGTACTCTAGTGCTGCAGAGATGTCTTTGCCTAATCTTGTTCTCCAGATGTATGAAGACATGTTTTTTGGTACAGATCCCCAAATTGTTGCATCATTGAGATTTTAATAATTTTTTTCATTGAAAATGAAAATTGCGATGCAAAAATGATCACTTCCACTAATCGTGATTCATATCACAATCACAATATCTGTCAAAATAATCACAAAATGTTTTTTTGTTTTTTGTTTTGTTTTTTTCACCCTATTGTGCAGTCCAGCTCATATCAATGCTCATATCTGTGGTGGTGAGCCAGCTACCTAATGCTTGCTATTGGATTTCACCAGTGCAAGGTCAATGTGCCAGAGACCTCATTACTCTGTGTGTGTGTTTGTAAAGGAGAACATGTGTGTGTCAGTGTCTGTATATCTCTTGTCAAAACAGGCAGTGATGCAACATATGGACCTCAGTTACATGCCTGGAGGGAGGCGTTTCCCCTTCCATACAAACACACACAGACACACACACACACACACACACACACACACAAGCAGACTTTGATGATGCTATTCACCTGTAACACAAATTAATATGTCTAATAAGCCCAAGAAGGTAACATAGTTTTGACTTTCATCCAGTGTACCACAGACACACAGAGATACTAAACATACACATATGCACAGAACCACAAACAATTCTCTTTCTCCTATATCTCATACACACTCAAACACAAGCACAAACACACACACACACACACACACACACACACACCTACACGGTGGGGCATGACAGAGAGCTATTGACTGCCTCTACCTGGCCTGACAGACCATTCACAATTTCTCTCTGCGTGAAACCTAATGTACTGAAAGAGTGTGTTTGTGTTTGTGCGTATGAGTGAGTGAAAGGGGCGAATTGAGAGAGAGGAAGGAAAACGACTTTATGACTGTGTGTGTGTATGTCAGGAATATATATTTGTGTATTTTGTCCAAGGTGATTTTTGCTGCCTCTCTGCTGCGCTTGTGTTTCTCATACTACTGCAGCAGTTGCTTTCTTGGATTTCTTTTGAGAGTACTAGGAGTTGTGAGTACGTATTGAGGTCATCTTGGACTGGGCCGCACTACAGCGGTACTACTCTTTCTGACTATTTTTCTTGGTTACGCCAAGCCCTTGGGTCCAGAGTTCATCCAGTTAGACAGGTAGAAATGTGTGTTTGGACTCACATCTGTGCCATGGAAAAGGCTGTTGTATTAAAAATTGCAAATTTTTTTTTTGTTTTTGTTTTGTTTGTTTGTTTGTTTTTTTTAAGGAAGGAATTATTTGCACAAATCAGCACCTTAAACCAATATTAAACATTTGAGCATGAGATTGAGATAGCCAACATCCATGACCATGCTACAGGAGTTAAGAAATAACACAAGACTGTAACACAGAAAAAAGTAGTGCTTTGGTGTGCAGCAGCACTAGCCTCACCTTGATAATAAAATCAGGGTCACACAGATGTGCTTATATTACACATGACCACAGTAAATACTCAAAACTGTCCCAAACAAAAGCCAATTTAGGGTTTAGTAAGGACTATTTATCTGATGTTATTATACTATACAATTCCTGAGATAGATCCCTAGAAATATTTATATATTGACTGTACTAAATCATAAAATGACTATATCATTAGGGATTAAGGAAATATGCTAACTTTAAATACTGGCTTCTTCAACAACAACACATAGGCAGCATGTCCTCTGAAATTGTCACACGAGTGCACAGCATTTGTTTGCGTTTTGGCTACACTGTTTCATATTTATTCACTTTACATGGAGCTAATGTTGATTCTGTATGTCTGTGACGTGAGCAAGTGTCTGTTTATGACAATGAAATCATTAATTATCTTTTAGAAGGAATTGGTGTTTATAACGGTTAAATTGAGCAATATGTCAATGAAGTGTGGCAGGCTGTAAGGCAGGCAGTCACTGAACTCTAACTTCAGCGTATTGTCAGAGCTGTGTGCTTTTGTTTTCAGGTACAAGCTCAGCTTTACATTGAGAGACAACTGACAGTTATAAACAGCTGATCAACTTGCAGTGTAGGACTCAACATCACATGTCATTGTTAAAGTACAATGTTGTACTCATGTGTAGATTCAGGGTTCAATTATTCTCCCAAACGAGCATACACAGACACCTGTGGACACCCTCCTGAGCTATGAGTCTGAGGAGGAAGAGATGGGCAGAAACAATTCGCTCTAGTATTTTATATTTGGACTGCAGTGCCCATATTCAAAAGCAAGGGTGTTACATATTTCACCTTTAAAAAATGAAATTATGTGAATGGCAAGTCAAATTTAATTGTATTGTACTTTTCAAGAATGAGGCAATTGTGCTTTACATGAGACATAAAAGCCTTAAGACAAGTTATAAAAGAAATCAAATGCAAAGAAGACAGTCAAAATGCATCTTAATGGGTTTTCAACAAATGAAAATAGGAGATTGAAATAGAAAAAGAAGTAGAATAAAGGTGACAGTGCAGCTACAGTGCAACGCAAAAACTGTGATTAAATAGTCCAAACTTTAACAGACTTAAAAGAACTGAGAGTTGGAGCAAACTTCAACTTTTTTTGGATTTTATTCCAGACATGGTGCTTAAAAAACAGAATGTGGCTTCTTCGTGTTTAGTGTTTTACTCTGGGGACAGTGAGCACACTTGTCCTGTCCCAGATGATCTGAGAGGTCTGGACGGTTCAGCACATCAGACCAGGTCGTGCTTTACAAACCAACCGTAGAATTTTAAAGTAAACTTTTTGGACAAACAGGAAGCCAGTGCAAAGATCTAAGAACTGGACTGATGTGACCATGAGTCATCTGAGTAAGGACTCTAGCAGCAGTGTTCTGAATTAGCTGCAGCTGTCTATTTGACTTTTACAGAGACCCATTTAGACAAAGTTATAGTAGTCGAGCCTACTGAAGAAAAAAGTTTTCTAAATCCTTATGAGAAACAAGCGCTTTTATTCTTGAAGATGATAGTACTGTACTCATTGCCTGATGTTAGCTGTGAGTGTCTCACCCACTGTGCTGTGAGAGTGAGTGTACATATTGGAAAATTTGAGAAGTTTAGAAAGGAGGTTGTGGCGGATAAATAGGTCAAAACTTTCAGCCAAGAAACTTGGTTGGTATCCTGTCTAAAGCTAAATGTCACTGTTGAGTTTTTTTAGACTTAGTTTGTTGGTTAGTTTGGCCTTTTTTGTTAGGTTTCGACAAGAACAACTTAGTTGGGTTTATTTTTCATAAATAATCATTTAAAATAATGTTTTCAAATAGACTCCTTCACAAAGTCAGACAGGGTTTCTGGTAATCACAAGGACTGTTGAGGCAACAAGTACTAGTCAATCAATCACAGTAGGGTGTAGGCTTAGCAGAAAAATTATACTTTTTGGCCTGGTTTGTGTTCTGAGCACTTATTTTAAATCATTCTTCTTTCAGTTTTATCTTTTTATAACAGTTGGAAATGGAAATGGGTATTTCTGGATAAAATTTTGGTACATCATGTCATCGATTTGTTCGATGAACTTACTCTTAGTGCTTGTGTGACATCACCATAGTCTCCTGGTGATGTCTCAAAGACACACCGCTAGCTACATCTCCATTAATGGAGAGCCAGTAGAGATGGTTGAGAATTTGAAATACCTTGGTATCACCCTTGACACCACACGACCGACACCCGTAAACGCTGCCAACAGAGACTCTCCACCATCAGCAAACTCAGGGCACTTTTCAGTCACGCCCCACCTTCTGCTCATGTATCTATCTATCTATCTATCTATCTGTCTGTCTGTCTGTCTGTCTGTATAAATCTGTTTACCTAATTATGGCAACAAAATTAAGGCAGAAAGAGACAGATCAAACCCTTGAAGTCTGATCTGACGGGACTGGAGCAATTTGGGGTTGAACTTATTTCTGTATCTGTTTTTTTCTCCTCTTTCCCAAATCAATTATGCATCTGCATCTGGTCAAGGCCAGGTTGCTTGTTATGATGGATATTTCGCAGTGCACTCTTGTCAGTGAACTCAACAATGTTTCCAATGCCCCTGTGGTTCAAGTCTGACTGACCTGACTTGGTTCTTGACCCGCAAACAGCTTCCCTCAAACTCCAGCTATGCCTGTGTTTCCTCTTGTGTGAGCAAGTCTCTTTCAGACAATGTGCTGAGTGAAACCATGTGAAAAATACAAGACTTCAGATTTTTGAGCTGAGAGTACTTGAACTCAGTTAAGGAGATCTTATCCTAGAAGTGATTTATTTAACATTTAATTAAGAGAGTTGTAATTTAGAATGACTGAGAACTACTTCAACTACTTCATGAACATATTCTACAATTAATATAAAATGTACTAATGTTCTCCATTTTTTCTTTTTTTCCCCCTCCTCCTTCTTGATTATTTCCAACCTTATGTCCCATTTCCCTCTCTCCTACTTTCTCTTTTCTCCTATTTCTCTTTCCCTTGGTCTTTCTCTCTCCACAGAGAAGTGTGATGAGGCTCTAGCCTCCCCTTTGGCCCATACAGCCTTCACCAGCTCGTCCGTCTTCTCCAACGGATATGCGCCCGGATATGCCAAGCTCAACAGAAGAGGAGGTACATGCACCAACATACACAGACAAACCAGCTTTACATGGTGGGATGGCGACTGCACATAGGGGGATGTACATGTAAACATGCTGTCAACAGAGTAAAAATTAAGATGAAATGCTATTTGCATCCATGTGGCTGTTGCCTTCTTTGTGGCTATTGCCTAAACATAACCAAGTGGTTTTGATACCTAAATCTAACCACGTAGTTTTTTCATAATTTAAGTAAGTAGTTTTGATGCCTAAACCTAACTATAACTAACAGGTACCACTGACATGTAACATTACAGTACTGTGAAACTGTAGTTGTCCAGGGCAGAGCCCTGCACATTACCTATTCATCCACCACAACCTCTTAGCAAAAGTGAATTTGTCCCTCTTAATGGCTAAAATAAGAGGGCTGGGTTTGAATAGCCAAATTCTGTGTGCCTTCTTGTGTCATACCTGGTGACTAATAGACACTCCGAAAAAGTAAATATGTAATACGCAGAACACCCCTGCTGATGTGCATGCACTCTCAACATGCGTGCTTGCTGTACATAGACGGATGCCTATTGTAGACAGGAAAAAGTAAATATGTAATTGAGCTACATGTACATACATCCTTATGAATGATTTTACAGATGACACACAGAGAGGTAAATGTCCAAGCCTTCACAGAGTGGCACGCTTCATCGTGCTGCACAGCTGCTCTCAGCCTCCTCCTCCTCTCTTCCGTCTCTCTCTCTCTCTGTTTTCTTTTACTTCTTCTTCTCTATATTTTTCCCCTCCCCTCTTTCTCTCCCTCCCTCAGCTCCAGTCATTATCTCAGTGACTCAGACTGGAGCTCATTTCCACATCAGTCCACAGCAGAAAGAGATAGGGCCAGACAATTACACCCCTCTATGTTTATACAATTAATAATTCATACTTTTCCATCTAATATAGTCACACTACAGCTGAGGCAACACAGCTCGGAGCTGGCAAATAAAGGCAAGGTAATCTAGTGTGTTTAATCATACCAATAGAATTATTGCTAAGAGAGGACAGGACTGCCCCTCCTTTAAGAATGACACCCACCAACATGAGAAAGAGAGGAATGAGAAAAAGGAAACACCAACTTTTCAATGACAGCGATAATGGATGAGTGTAAATATGTAGCTTGTGCATTCTTTCCCCACATGCTTTCTTTTTAATCAATCTCCTCAAGGATGGAGGTCCTCTGGGAACCTGTAATGGTTGAAGCATAGAAAACAAGTTCCTCTGGGATTATTGTTGCACAGAAAAGCCACAGTGACACATAAATACAGTGTTGAATGCATTTACACAAGGTCTAAATAAGTCGTTTAGTCTACCATCTTATTTTTTCTTTGTGAAGGACTACACTCCTAGAAATAAAGGTCCTAACTCAAACCACACAAGGTTCTTCTAGAGAATCCTTTTTGGATCCTGGTAGAATCTTCCTGCTAAGAATCCAACATAAAGGGTTATACCTAGAACGATCTGTGAAAGGTTTCACCCAGAACGCCCTATGAGAGGATTTTACAGGGAAACCTTCTGTGGTGTAATCATTGTAACTAGAACCCTCCCTGGGGGTTCTATCCAGAACCTTTCCACCTTGTAAAGGTGCTAAGAACCTACCCAAGGGGTTCGACCCCAGAACCACCCTCTGGGTTCTACCAAGAACCATTATATCATCCAAGGGTTTCATCTAGAACCCACCAGGGTATTCTACTGAGAACCCTTGTATATTCCAAGGGTTTCATCTCAGACTCACCCATGGGTTCTACCAGGAACTCTTATATATTCCAAGGCTTTCATCTAGAACCCACCCATGGGGTTATACGGAGAACCCTTTTGTGTTCCAAGAGTTTCATGTAAAACCCACTCACGAGGATTTTAAACTCTCTATGTAACAGTTACCTTTGTTTACACTGAGAAAACATCTTTTAACACACATGTTTTCAACAATCCTTCAAGAACTCTTTCTTCCAAAAATGTTTCTTTGTATGAGGGTTCTTAATGGAACTCCTTGTCTTACAAAAAACTTTCATTTAACAAAGGGTTCTTCAGAAGCAAATGGTTCTCAGTCCTTCAGAAAGAACCCTTTTGGAACCCTTATTTCTAAGAGTGTAGTGTCATGGAATAAAGAGTCTCAATAAGGAATATCAATCTACAGATGTGTAGATTGTGCCACTTATTCAAGGAAATGTTTTAAATCAGTTTGGGATTTTTTTAAAAAAGTAAAAAGTGAAATTTTATGACCCTAAGGCAGATATGCTCATATCTAAGAAAGAATTACAAGATTCATTACACAGACTGAATGACTGTTGAGCTGGCTAAACTCTAAAAATACAATGGTCAAACCCTTTGGGTTGAATTATATCCATAGACATCCTACTGATTCTGTAATTTTTAGCCATGAATCTTTCTGTCAAAAAAAGAACTTCTCGTGTCTCTCCCTCTTTCGCTGC
Source organism: Lutjanus argentimaculatus (assembly GCA_034769285.1). Taxonomy (NCBI): domain Eukaryota; kingdom Metazoa; phylum Chordata; class Actinopteri; order Lutjaniformes; family Lutjanidae; genus Lutjanus; species Lutjanus argentimaculatus. Next base: position 20,840,147 of record JAWZSL010000009.1, on the reverse strand, counting down.
CTGCCAGTTTTGACTTGTAATTAGGAGCCCAACATGTTCACACCAAGTTCTCACACATCTTCAATTTTCAGTGATCTGAAGGACATTATATGACAGTCTGGACTGCCAGTGTGATAAAAAACAAATTGACAAACTGTCAGTTGTTGACTTAATGTTAAATGTCCCAAAATGGATACATAATGAGACAAATGTCACAGTAGCGGGCAAAATGAGGGAAAAGGATATAAAGTTTCATCTCATCTTCTATGTCTCTGTGTCCTCTATGGAGTGACACTGTACTCAAATGATGAGGTCATCACTTCGTTAGCATACAGCATATGACAAGGGTGGAATATAAAATTAGAATGGAAAAAGAAAGGCAGGGAAGTTTTGCAGGACGAGAAGATTAGGTCACTTCCCAACAAAAAGTTCTCCATAAGGATTAGAAATGTTTCATAAAATCAGCTTCTGTGTAATCGCACACACAGTCACGCTTAAATATACACATTCAAACAAATGAGCACAACAAATACTCACATTGCACATGTTTACAATGACAGTGAAACATTTGGAGACTCACAAAAAGCTTATGTGTGATTCACACAAACAGTCTAAGTCATGAAAAATCACACATTAATCCATACATTAAACACCCTTACTTTCACTGGAACATCTGTAAACATCTGCCCTGACAAAAAACAGGATTGCACCCCACATTTGCACATTTATTATTAAAAACAAGAATGGCAGCAACAGCATGGAACAGCTCACACTCAACGCACACATACACGCACACATATACATGCACAAAAACACAGGATCGCAACCACATGCCCACACAGTCGTTCCATAAGGAGGAGTCCCTCCAAGCAGCTCCGTTTGGCAGCCAAATGTGCCGTCAGTGGCATGAGTGTGCGCTGATAAGCCAATCTGCTTCAATCTCCCAGTGCTATGGAACAGGGGAGGCACAAAATCAATGGGACACACCACTCATATTAAGCTTGTGTTGTGAATGCTGACAGCCATTAGAGTTTTAGGCTGTAGGCATGTGCATGTGTATGTATGTATATCCATTTCTGGGTGCATGTTCCTGTGTGTGTGCATGAAAGATGGAGGTGAACTGATGCCATAACAATTTTCCGGTCGGGAGCTGTCTGCTGTATGCCAGCCACCGGGCCCCTGGTACCCACCCGGCTGGTTCATGTTACTGCTGTCACACACACATACACACTGTGTTCTCCATCCATGAATGTATGCATGTGTAAATGTGCGAGTGTGTACTTTAAACGTAGTATTTTAAACCTCCATTTTTATATATTTTCAAGTCTAAATGACTAACAGGTTCAAAAAATTTAGTAGATCACCTCTGCAGCTGTGAAATGGGCTGCAGTGACTGCAACATAATACTTTAGGGCCAACATGCCTGTCAAAGTATGTCCACTACAAGTGCAAGTTGCTACTGACAGGCTCTGATTTTAGTCCCTTAGCCCTTACTGATGGGGAACTGAAGCCATTACTGTGTCTTGTTCTCTTTAAAGCCACCAGACTCCTCTACCAAAAAACAGTCATTTTACCTTGCAAAACATGGGAACTGCTTGTCAAAAACTCAGTTTAGTTATGTTATTATGTGACTCTGATGTTTTAACACATTAGTTTGGATCCAAACGTACCCTTCAAAACACCAAAGACCCTGATGAAGGTCTAGAGCTGATACATTTTGGTCCGTTTGATTGTCTTTATGCTCTTTAAGAATATTTAACCTGAAGATGACCTGAAGGTGCCTTATTTTTTCCATGGTTGTCTGTAACACTTAATATTAAGACACAGTTTCAAGATTTTTTTTTTACTAAAAATCTGAGCCTGTCGATGCCAAAGACAAGCACCTTTTGGACGTACTTTGACAGGTGCATTTTCCCCCAAACACTATGTTGCAGCCATTGCAGCCTGTTTCATGTCTTTTGGCTGAAGCGATCTGCTGGACATATTTCAAATCTTTTAGTACCTATTAGTTAGATTTGTTAGAGCTCCTGTGTGTCCTTAAACACCTGGAAAACAGTTGACCAATTTGCCAGTCATGGAAAACAAGTGGCATAAAAAGTAAAATGTCCTGGAAAATCTTCAACATTTTCCTGTTTTTCTTCAGCTGTGAATGAACTACTGGGCTTCCCAGAACAGACAACACTGCCACCTGAAAGTTATGTTCATGATCATTAACATATCAAATATTTTGAATAATCACTCTCAGTTATGCTGTGGAGACACTGTGAACATATTCCCAAGTCACTCACATGTAGCATATGTTGGACAAGCAACTGGAGAATGATAGTTGATTGTTGAGTCTCATTCCCAAGTCATGAAATATTGGTGCTTTGGTTTGGTGGCTCGACCACTGACCCGAACTGTCAGTTACCATAGCCAAGTCAGGCCAAGTCAGTTACACAAAAACAGAGAAAACACAAAGGCACATATTGGCATACATAGAACACATCAGAAAGAGAAAACATGTGAATTGTTAGCCTGGATATGAAGCATTTAATGGTGGGGGCAGATAGAATATTAAGATGGAGGCAGTTCCACAGTTTGGGCCCAACTACAGAAAAAGCATAGTCACCTTTACGCCTTAAACAAGGTATGGAAAGCAGTGGCTTATCTGATGATTGCAGTGTTCTACAGTAGGTGGACAGCAGGGCTATAACAGGTCACTCAGATAAGCTTAAACTTGCCTGTTCAAAGTTTAAAAAACAAAAAGTAAAAACTTGTAGTCAGCTTTAAATTTTACTGGTAACCAGTGCAACAACATTAAAATCTGCACAATATGGCACGATTTTCTAGATTTTGTTAGCAGGCGTTCAGCCACATTTTGAACCAGCTGAAGGCGTGACATCTTCCTTTTGATCACTTTTAAGACGATACTAGCCATCCAATGCTTGATATTATTTAGGCAGTCAAACAAGCGTTGAAGCCATAGACTGTGGATCTTTCAAACATACTCATACTTCTGCAGAGAGAAACAGATTAGTGCATGTCACGATCCTTGTCTGCCATACCAGCCAGATCATCACTGAACTGACCTGGAAACCTCCTGGAAAATGATCTCTAGGAAAGGGTGAAACCACTACATTTAGACCCCAAAATATATATATAAAAAAATAGGGCCCAGCTTTAAAAATACTGGAATAACTGCATGTGTTTTCACTGAGTATTTGTGTGCATGTGTGTATAAATGTCTAAACAGGAATGAGTGTGAGCACATGGCTTATTTATGTGTTTGTTTGGAAGCGGGAGCTTGCTAACTGCCCTGTGTCTGGCTCCTGAAACCTAAACACATTCTTTACAAACAGACTCATCATCATAATGCTAAATGCCTTTTGTCTCTGGAAAACAAAATTACTCACAAGCTGTTACTGTACACAACATGCTATTTATAAAATTACACCATGGCATCTTATTTAAGACCAGCTCAGTCTGATTGTCAGTTGCTGTTGTCTTTCTTACATTATGCTGTTTGAGCTAGATTTTTATTTCCATTATTATTTTTGTAGAATGATAAATCAAGCAGGGACAGTTTCTGCCTCTGGGTTTTAAAGACAGAACAGACTGATAAAGACTCTGACACTTTATTTGTCTCTGTGCCCCCTTTTTACTCATTCCTTCTGTTAACCTCCCTCTCTCCATCTGTTAATATCTCATTCTCACCATCCTTCTCAAACCCCTTTTCTCTGCTCTTGACATTTCTTCATTTTTCACATTCACCTCCCTCCATCCACCTGTTCCATCTCTTTCGTTCCAACCCCCTCACTGTCTCTCCTTGGTGCTGGTTCATGTATGAGACCCAGCACATATCAACAGTGTCAGACAGTAGGAAAGGTGATCCCACTCCCTTGCAGGCAAAAACCCTTTGGTGTATTTGGACAGAGGAAGGCAGGAAGAGTTAGAGAGAAATGACAGTTAATAAAATGTAGAGAAGGATCTTTTCACATCACTTTTCACTCAGAGTTTCTCAACCACATATAGGAGCACAACTGTTGGTTTGAGGCAGAGGGACTTGAGAGGTAGCTTTTCAAAAGATGGCCAAAATTCGTGCTGCAGAGGCCAAGATATCTTCCCTTTAGTTCCTAGTATGCACAAGCTCAAAAAGCCCTGGAGAAAAACACTTCCAATGATGCAACTAAATAACATCTTTTTTTAATAGCATCTTGAACTTTAAGGCCTTTTCACACCACCATGTAACTCACCGCATTCAGTAATTTGAAAGAGGCTGAGGCGGCAGAGGGAAGTGGTTTTGATCACAATGGTGGGGTGAGAAGGTAAGGAGGTTGCAGCCCACGTGAACGTGCACAAATTTTGCTGTGCAGCTTGAAGTTCACTATACTGAAGCTCTGGCAGTAATCTCCTGGCTTTGCCAGTCACGCTGAAGCCGGCAGGCATCACGGGTATAAATAAATAATGGACGCCACAGCTTGACTTTCACCTACTGTACAGTGAAACCAAAGTTTCCTAGCCACATGGAAGGACAACCAGAAGAAAAACTGAGCCTGGTACGTTCCACCAAACTGGTATCTGTAAGTGTTTTGGACTTTTGGGTCGCATTTACCAATCCTATGACATTCAATGCTATGGCAAGCACCTACCTGCCATTGCAGGCTTGGACCACAATGGCAGCAATGAGGCTTTTTGGGGGAACACACCTGCAGATAGGCATTTGTCAGGGTAGTTACCGTGCGGTGGTGTGACAGAGCCTTTACATGCCTGGTAAACAATCATGTCTTTAAAACTCCAGGCCCCAAAAAATCTGTAGTGTCCAAGCCCAACCCAAGATTCCTCAAGTGAGTAATTTCCTTCTAATTTTCTTACACTTGGCAAATCTCAGCCACAGATGATATTGTACAATGGTTGTCATGGGCTGAGTAATACTTTCTGTTACTTGTATACAGACCTGTAAAAATGGTGGAATACCCTTTTAAGAATAGATTGTAAAAATCTGCCAAACTCTGATTCACATGGACACGTTTTACAAGTCTGCTTGTCTGCTTGGGTCATGGAAATTTTTGAACCTAAGAATAGTGTCATGTGTCAGAGGAGGTTTGAAGCTTCTCTGCTTTAACTTTTAGCAAAGGGGTGATGAGCTCCAAATAGGTTTTCAATAGTCACATAGCAACCACATGAGCTGTGATGTGCACCTCACACATGGCTGTTTCAGTGCTGCCAGCTGAAGACAGATGCCCTGTGGTTGCAGGTTAAAATAGAAGAGGCATGGAGAGGGTGATGGCAAAAGAGAGAGGAAGGGATGTGAAGACGTGTACAGCAGGCAAGGGAGGAATGGACGACAGACAGCCTCATGCAAGAACGTTTTCATATTCTTATCTTAAATTTCGTACTTTTTTCTTGTATGAAAGGCTTGTACGAACATGCTACGTCAGATTTAACAAACGCTCGCATATTTGAGTGCACATGCCTGAGACATGTAAATTAGCATAATTAAGGCCCCAATAATACCTTATAAAGCTACGCTTCTTGACCCATATGTCTAGAAAAAAAAAAAATAAATAATTTGACACAAAATATTAATTTTAAAATGATTTTAGTAATTTAATAATGATTTTATTGGTCCTGAAGAGTCTATGATAAAAAAAACTGTCCATAGCAATGGTCTGTCATACAGAAATAATAATAATAATAGTTAAAGCTGCAAGCAGCTGTGAACGGGCCCGAGCACCTCCACGCCACTCGAGGGGGTGGCGACTGCGGCTCAGTGGTTGCATTTGTCCTGGGCAAAGTGGCTCTGAATTGTCACGACCGTCAGACGTTGCCTCAAAGCAATGGTCCAGCTCAAAATGAAAAGTCACTTGATAGCTGTGATGGGAGATATTTTTGGACTTCAAGACTGTTAGTTAACTGTGGTGTTTGAGAAAGGATCAACCATAAACACTTAAGTCCGAGCAAATTGTTGAATAATGGTAAACCTTTGCCACTTTACCATAGCATTGTCACTTGAAAACATCTGACAATATTAACAAAGAATCATAAACAACATCGTTAAGGTTTTGTTACAAACATTTTAAAACTCGTCACTGTTCACTGCAGTTGACTAGGATTTGTTTGTTTTCTGTTGAAAGTTGGAGTGTTTTGTGTACTGGAGATCTTCATCCATCCTCACATCAGCACAGGCATGAGTGAATGAAATTTCATTTTTGGGTGAACTATTGTTTTAAGGAATTCAATGTCACTTCCTGCTCCCATTAGGTGGCACTATGACGTGACCCCTGATTGTTACATAGATGTGTTCAGGGCATGACTATTATCACACATGTTAAGTTTGATGCCGAATTGGAGCATTGACACTAAGTTATAGCAATTTTGTGTTTCATGGCGAAAAACCAAAATTCACCGCCACGCTACAGGACAGCGTTTAACGCTGACCAAATCTTTTAATAAGTTTTACGGACGGTGCTCGGGCCCTAAAAATAAAACATTTTAGAAAGCCAAATATCCAAATCAAGGATGAAGAATGAGGGACAGGGAGAAAGGCATACTTTCCACAGGTGGAGGTATTTATTATTTTACAGCACTGAAGTGCAGTAAGGGACTTGAGTTGAGCCCACTGCCTGAGGACAGGTGCACACAATGAAGAAACAGCACATACAAATCTTGCAAGAGTTCTGCAAATCTCGCAAATCTAGGGTTTCCTCTTTGACAAAACTCTACACCAGGGATTGGCTTAGGAGTGGAGGGGGGAGTAATGTTAGAAGAAGACGTTAGGTGAAAAAGTGGGAATTTGGTCATTAATTTAGTCTTTAATGGAGACATCATTTTTCCTGGAAAAATTGTACCCAGTGACAGGTTTGCATAGTGAAAGAGAGGCTCATAGGGAACCAGTCAAAACATGGACGGTGTCATTATTCTAGAGCCATTACGCTGCGCAATCAACATTTACTTCATAATGATAAGGTGAAGCAAAAAGGGTATCTGTTTCCACTTATTCCTTAAAGTGATAAGTGGTGAGCAGTGTGTTTTACAGTATGAGCTTAATATGTGCAAATGCTGAAATTCGGTTCCAGATTTTACAGAGAGATCTTGTGTAATCACACACACCACACACACACACACACACAAGAATCAATCAAAATTCCATGTGGGTGCATGTTTTTATCTCTGCCACCATGGAAACGGTACTTGATAATGGATTATTTTGACGTAGCCTCATTCAGAGAAAACTTGTCAAAAAGTGATTTGGGCTTTGGGCACATAGGAGAAAAATGAATACTGTCTGATCTGAAGAAGGAAAGAGGTATGTGTGAACTGATTGCACATGCGTGTGTGTGTGTGTGTGTGTGTGTGTGCGTGTGTGTGTATGTGTGTGTGAATATCCCTGTAGGCATGCATGTGTGCCCATGTTGCTGCACTGTGCAGATGTAGCCAAGCATGAGATTGGGCCACTAATCACAAACACGTGGCCACTGATCTTTATATTCCATTTTCTTTTCTCCTCCTCCCTCTCTGCTTATCCTTCTTCTTCTGTGTTTCTCTCTCCTCCGCCCTCCATCACACCCTTGTTCCCCCTTTCTCCCTCTCCATCTCATTTTCCTTCCATACACTTTCTATTTTCTACAGTAACATTCTCAATCCCACACTCCATTTTCTCAGCCTGTCCCCTTTCTTTCTCCCCAGACCTCATTATCTATTTTTTTTTCTCTCACATCCTCACCCTGATACATACTTTTCAAAGTTTCTCCAAAGTTTGAAGAAGTTGTACCGTATCCCTCCTCATTCAAACGCCCGATGTCACAGCGCTGCAGTGCAACTGTGCTCTGACTTGCTGCACAATTAACCAGACTCTCCCTCCGTTTTCACGCATTGCTTTTCACTCTCTGTCATCTGGCAAAGTTGTTTGATGTCTCTAGCCGTTGCAGTCATCCATCGATAATGGCGGTCCGCTCCTAATTAAATTACTCCGTCTCCATCCGTTCCCTTTGCTCCATGACAGAAAGATGAAGTACTAGCAGAGGGCTAACCAGCTGTTTTCTCTCTGCTCCCCTTTTCCGGCGGCCTGGCATCTTAATTAATTAGGATGTTATACTTTCTGTTAATGTGGATTTGTATGAAAAGTGGCAACTTTGATAAACATACTCTCCCATATTCTCACAAATGTAAAAGCGGACAGAGAGTACCGTTTACACCCGCATGTGCAGAAACAAATTCTTTTCTGTGTATGCGCCACCCACACGTTCTCCCACACAGAGTAAGACAGAGCAGAGATGTTCTCTTGTTTGATGCTCTGCTTTGCCACTGTCACTTTTGTTTGTGTGTCACGCCTGTCACCGACTGCTCGTCACTCGTCTAATATCACACCGCGTCTCCATTACTCTCAGAACTCGGGTCGTTACTTCTGTTTTATAAATCTTTATCTCCTTTTTTGTACTCTCTCAGTCACTTTGACTTGTCTGATCCCTCTTTTGTTCCTGTTCTGCTCTGTGTTGCTCACTTGCTCCTCGTTCACTCTTCTCTTCTCTTCTCTTCGTCTGACTCATTTTCTACCATCAGTACTATAAAAGCCATTTACCCAGTCAGGCAGTTGAATTAAACCACATATTTTCTATTTCCCTGCTGGGCTGTAGAAGTTCAAAACAGCTTTGTCATCATCACGCTCACGAATGTTCACACTCCAGCTCACATTTGAACTTTTTGCATACGCATAGAAATATCTGCACATACTGTACTATAATGTATGTTTTCATGTTCACTCCCCTGGAGCGATGGACAACCCTGTGACTTATTCAGTTAGGTGAGCTCTGATCATCTGTATCTGTAATAAAAACAACAGAGGAGGGAGTCAACATGACAGGCTGAACAGAGCAGAGAAAAAGACGGTGGTGAGACTTGCTGAGACAGTGGAACACTGTTTGATTCAAGTTCAAAGCCACCAAAGGGAGCTTTCATATCTTTGTATGTGGTCTGGTCTAATGACACATTGCTGAGGGTTTCTCAGGCTGTTTGAATTGAGATGAGTGTGAGAGAAAAATATCCACATTAGTTGACAGTTTCAAAGACAGACATTTTTTTTTCAGTGGTTTCCAGAGGGCACTTCCGGGTTTGATTTTCTCTCCATGAGGTTCCCCTTGCTTACCGTAGTCAGCACATTGTTGGTGGAATATATATCTATGTCCCCCACATTCCCAAGATGGCTTTTGTGGCTTTTACTGTATGTTCATTGTTATTGTATTTTCTTGGAAAATGGGTAATAACTAGCTTTATATGGATACTTTGCTTGCAGCCCACAGGTAGGAACTGCTTTTATGCTACTGAAAAACTAAACAATTGGTAAAAACTATTGTTTCACCTGTGTGTATATATGTGTATATATGTGTGTGTGTGTGTGTGCAGTGGTGGACTATGATAGGTGAAACATGATTAATGACCTATCTAGTCACCCATTGTCCAAGACAATGTCATAAAGTGTCCTCTAGGGTGCCCTTCAAGTAGACAAAATGTGATAAAGTGCCCATTAGTGTCCTTTCAGAGGACAAAACGTGATAAAGTGCATGACAGCTTTTGCCCATTTTATTTTTTCCACTCCTGCCCCTCAGACAGCCTGAATCCGCCACTGTGTGTGTGGTTGCCTATATGTACACATATCTACACACTTATGCTTGTGTGTGAGGATATTTGTGGTCATAATCAGTACCAGTATCAGTATGATTCCGACTGTGCCACCACTGCTACAATGCAGGGTTATCTGTGTCATCACAGATAGCTTAAAACCTTGTTTTGCGAGCTCAGAGAAACACTAGCTATGTTTTTCAGCCTCTGTTGGCTCCTTTTATCTCAGAGGGAGCCTCTCTGTGTGAATTCCATTTGGCCAGTACAGACCTGTGAAGGGCATCGTGCAGGGACAGTTTCTCCAAGGTAGCTTTCACGTAGCAGATTAATCTGATTTCTAACATGCTGCTGTTTTTTTTAAAAGAAATTCCAGCATCAGTGATGCCACAGGAACCGGCCCCATTCAAATGTATTACAAGGATATCCTGGAGATAGCCATGAAAGATAGAGGTGTTCCCTAAAGACAGATTTTAAGCCAGTGCAGAATGAGCTGATTTTTTCCGAACATATATCATCAATACAAGTGAAGTCCCTGATGTGAAAAAAACTGATTGGATTCTTTTGCTTTTTTTTATGTTCATTAAAGGCTGTTCAATCTGTCTTACTGAGGCTATTATTAATTAATCTGTTATTTTGTATCGACCCAGTAATTGTTTAGTCAATAAAACATTAAAACAAAATCAATAAGGAAGACAGGAAGCCAAGGTGCCTCTTCAATTCGCTTTTGTTGACGAACAACAGTCCAAAACTTCAAGTTAGGTTTAGATGTTTTTTGGTTGATTATTGACTGAAGACATAGTAAAAAGTAGAAGCAAGCATAGCTCCAAATCTTGGACACTGTATCAGCTGCACAGTCAGGTCAAGGATCAAAACAAGCAAAATATCAGCCTCTTGTTTAATGAGGGGGAAAAAAAAGATTTTCAGCCATAAGCTGTCATCAGTGTAATCAACAGGAATGGGAATTAATATAAACAGGGTAGATTCAAACACCAATCAGCAAAGAGAATACATCATTGCATGATTGGATCCATCTGTGAATGCAGTGACCAAAACCTTCCTCTGCTAATGGTTAAGGAACCCCAAATATAGGCCGTGGATGCATCAGACTAACCATGGTAAGTTCCAGTTTGTTTATCTCACATCACTTAAAAATAATTTTTGTTCTGAATTAGTTGCTTTATGTGTGGCAAAATTTCCATATCATGATGCCGTTCTCCAAGCCAAGAAAGATAAAGTGCAGATGAATCATGTCCATTGTGTTCATTTTGTAAAGGTCATAAGGTTAAACAGCTTATCTTTTTGCAATAAATGTAGCAAATATAAATTGCAGACCAACTTTTGTACCATCTGACCGAAGTTGACTGTGTCATATGCCATTGTGCAGCCTTGTCTCTTTTGGGTCTATTTTTTAGTGTATACCACCAAGCCTGAAAATAATCCTCAGGAAAACACTTTAGTGTCATGAGCTGCAACATAAAAAATAAACATATATGACTTAGTACCCATGACTGGAAACATATAACAAGAAAAAAGTGGAGCTTTTTCACAGGAGCCTTTTTGAATTGAACAAGTAGGCTAAGCACAGGTGTTACTGGTGATAGTAATTAAGAAGGGCTGCAACGATTGTCTGTAAAGAGGGCTGATAACAGCAAAGAGGAGAACAGAATTAAAAGTTTGTCTGCAGCAGTATGATTGGCTGATGGAGACTGTGGCAAAATCTGATTGGATTAATGGAAAAAAGTGAATGCCCATAACCGGCTGACTAAGTGGGAGCAGGAAGAGTCAGAGAGAGAAAGAAGATTGTAAGTGAACGTGAATGAATGAAGCATAAAGGTCGTCTTCCTGATTGAACTTATGCTGAGCTTCATTAGTATTAATGGTAACACTGTACATGTTTCCTTACATTATATTATACTATTATATAATTTATCTTATTTGACATAATGTAATATTTTATGGGCAAGTACGTTTCCAACTTAATTGTACAAAATATCGATGCTGCAAAATATTGATGCTTTTTAAAATTGCCGTTGTTGACCATTAACATTCCTCAAATCTGCACATTTGTCTCTCAAGTGAGATAGAAGAATGTTGACTTACCTCATAGTTTTAGATATTATTTTGTAAATAATTCACACTTCCATGATTATCCAAATCCACAGACTAACAATCTTCATCGTCCATTGTACTCAGAAATACTTTAGTGTAAAAAACATTTGATTTAGAAAAATATGGCCACACTTAGAAACTTGATATCTATAGATAAGAAAATAATAATAATAATAATAAATAAATGATGCTATCAGTCAGCTTAATTTTAAATTTTGTGTATTGTGCCTTTTGTCTCTTTTTTTGGCAAATGAATTACACTCAAAATACAAGTGTAACCTTGTATAACTTCACTGATTTTAGAGCATACAGTATGTTTTACACAATATTACCATGTTGGAGATCAATATTTAATTTTTCAGATATTCTGGTTATTGTTAAAACCGGTATATCATGACACCCCTACACACATTTACAATGTATCTGACTTCTACTGAAAAGAATCTTCATAAAATTGATTTAAAGACTGAAACAATTAATCAAATATCAAAAAATTATCAGGCTAATTGATTAACGATATGATTTGGACAAATAAATTGCATGTATATTGTGTTTCTTTTTGGCTCGTTTTTTCATTGTTTCATCATTTCATCACACCTCTTAATGCCTGAGTGTAGAAATGTAAAAAGAAAACACTCACAAAGTGTCTATTATTCAGAAAGCAACTTGGTTTCAGCATTTTTAAGACTTATCAGCTTCAAAGGAGAAAAATCTAGGTGGCATTGCTCCCAGTTTTATCCTGTTTTTCTTCTACTTCTTTATTCTCTGTCTTTCGCTTGGATTGTACTTATTCTCTGTCCTTTGTCCCGAGCTCTATCTCCTGATCTTTCTCTCTGTGTTATTTTCTTTTCTCCTTTTCTCCGTCTCTTCCTCAGAGGTGGTTTCTTTGACCTTCTCTGCTCCCCTGTTCTCTCCCCTATCCCTCCTCCTGCTCCTCTTCTCCTCCCCAAACATCTGTGTGTGTGACAGGTGAGAGAACAGCGACATTCCCTCGACGCTCCACCCGTCCCCTTTTCTCCTCCCATTTTTTTCCTCCTTTTTCTTTCGCTGATGCTCCCGCTCACTCTCATCTTCCATTCCCCCACACCGCCAGCCTGCGCCTCCATCTCCACTTTATTCTGTCAACCTCTTCTCGCTTCTTCCCTTTCTCCCTCCGGCTTTCACCTTTCACTGCACCTCTGTTCTTTTCTTTTTTTTTAATATATCACTTTTCACCCCCCTCCTAACCTCTGTCAAGCTGCCCCTCCTCCCCTCTCACCTCTCATCTGTTCTCCTTTTGCCAGCCTTCTCCCTTCCCCTCCAATCTATGACAGCAGTTGCCCATCTCACTTCTCTGGTCCCTTCCTCTTCTTTTTGCTCCCACACATCCTTTATTCGTGTCCCTTGTCCCTCCCCTGACCTCTAATATCAAGCTCTTTATCCCATAGCTCCCCTCTCTCATTGCTTTTTTTTTTTGGTCGGCCTTTCCCAAATGCTTGCCATCACTTGCACGATCTTTTGAACCTTTACGTCTCTAAAGACTTTTCAACTTATCCGTCTCTCTCATTCCCATCTGTTACTTCTGGTAACCCTATAACCTGAACATGTATTCTTCCTACATCCGTCCTTTTCAACCCCTTTTCCCTTACCATCATCCTGTCCTTTCATTCACCCCTTTAAGCCACGTTCAAACCCACTGAAGCACCTCTTCAAAAACACAATCCCCTCATTCATTTCAGTGAGCGTGCAGAGGCAGGCTGTGGCGAAGGGAGGCAGGATTTTACGTCAAAAAAGTTGGCTCAACTTTTGATGCAACACAATGCAACATCATCCAGCAGTGCACTGTGCTGGCCAAGCAAATAATATGTACTTTTTGTATTTTACATTGGAACATAAATGTCGTATGTTTATTTTTTGATTGTTGACATGGAACAAATGATTGTTGCTACGATACCTTTCCTGAGTTGTAAAATCCTCTCTTATGGTGTTATAAACTGCTGACAAACTCATGGATGTACTCAAACTGTACTCAGCTGAAATGGATCCTATGACATTTTCTCACCATTTCTCACATCAGCAGTACATCCGTACTCTAATAGATTATTTACGAGGCAACAGGGAAGAAGACCCAGTCAGAACAGGTTCACTAAAAAGAACTATAGTAGAACTAATGTCGAACAAACAGGTTTGCAGCTACAGACAGCAAGTTCAAGCAGAGGTGGTGTGTAGTCAACAGATTAACAGGAACAAGATGCAGGTAGGCAGGTAGAGGTTCAGGTAAAAATGCTGATACAGATAGAAGAATTCAAAACCAAATGGAAACATTCACAATCTGGCAGTGAGCCGGTGTTTGTGGGCAGGTGGGAGTGGGACTCCTGTGACTGGGACTGGCCAGAAAGTCCAAGGGCATCTGGTAGACCAGCCTGTCTTCACCAGAAAAATGAGTGCTGAGGTCGTTTGTGCAAGCAGCTTATTACAACCCAGATTTACGTTTATTGTTAGACAGCAACCTCAGGTGGGCGTAGTAATCACGGTACGTTAAGTATAAAGAGAAAGACCACATATGGAGGAAGTGGGGTGGATGTGGATGATGTAGAGTTATAAAAAGTTTTAAGTTGCTTAAGTACCATTATGTAAGTGACAAAAATAAGTACATAACGTACTAATTTTAACCCAAACCACAAACGTCCTCCACCTAACCGAGTAGTTTTTGTGCTTAAATCTGATCAAACTGTTTTACACACTATCAACATTATCTATGTAGCGTTTAGCAGTATGTGCGATTGTGAAGAAGAGAGTTTAATGAAGAGTGGCATACCAGGTCAGCCTGCACTGGATTAATTTACTTTGAAGAAAAACTATTTCATACATGGTGTTTGTAGCTGTTATCCATCATCAGATGTCACATTGCAAATGAAAATATTTTGACAAGTCATGACAGTGTATGTTTTACTATATGATAGAGACGGGCGGATCTATTATGCAAGATCGATATATCAGTTCTCACAAGTTACTTGATTCGATTCGATCGATTCCTTTAAAAAACTATGGATAATAACATTATATAAATACAAAACATTAGTGACTGCATCACTTCCAAATGTTTTCAGTACTGTGTATAATGTGCCAATTAACAGCCCTGACATTTTTATTTAGCTGATCTGTGTCACCTGTCTCTCATGAGACAGGTGATAGGTGTGTGACTCTGAATACGCAGTCACACACTGTTATATGAAACTTTGGAGAGAATAGCTGACAGGAAACATAACATGGTACAACTTTTTCACCTGTAGATAAAAATAAAGCAAGATACACCATGTGTGAAAAGAACGTGCCACATAACAGCAACACCTATTCAATCTCTTGTACTCTTCAAAAACAACACACCCTGAAAGTTAACAGACAGCTGAACAAAAGCAAGAGCGTAATTATTTATTAGGGGCCGGGCAGCCTAAGCTGCCGGACACTATTGTAATCCTGCATGTTCTTCTTTCTTTCTTCTTCTTCCGAGGAAATCCTACTTCCCATGCGCGAAAAATGACCAAACTTTGCACAAAGGTCCAGTCCCATGCCAGATTGCCTCAGCTGCAAAAACAGGCCAATAGTCCTGATGGTGGCGCTACAGCAAGCCTCTAAAGTTCAAAATTTTGATAATTCACAACAAATCAACCATATGTGCTACAGATTTACAACTTTCGCCAAAATGTAGCCCCAATACTGAAGAAACTTTTGTACATTTAAACCTATTGCAAATTATGAAGTCCATCACTCTGTTTTTTTCAAAAACTGTAAAACTTATTAAACCTATCTCCTCCCACAATTTTTGCTCAATTGGCACCAAACTTGCTACAGAGCATCTTCAGACTGTCCTACACAAACGACCCACACAGATTTTTGATTTATCGAAAATTGAGCCTACAGTGCATCAAAATGTTTGACTGTAAACGGTATTGTAAACATATACTTGCAAATTCTTGCTAAATACATTTTCAATGTTCATGAAAAAATGACAAAATTTTAGAGTCATGGTAGATGATGTTTGCCAATTATCAGAATTTTATCTCAAAAACTGAATTTTTTACAGCATTTTGAATTTCACTCTCATGTGAACAATTGGAGTCAATGCAAAAATGTCATTTTTAAACATCAGTTTTTCACTTATGGAGCCAATAAATCATTGTTAAAAACAATACCAACATCTCCATGCTGTCTAGATGCAATTTGTGTATTTTGGGATTTTTGTCTCAATAACTGAATTTTTGACAGCCATTTAAAATCTGCCTTTACACGCTAACAGCTGCTGTCTTGCACACAGGTGACTGGCTTAGTCAATTTGTGAAGCTACAAGTGGTGTTTCCATTTGCCAATTAGCTCAGTGAGATAGAGGATGGTTCTTGGTGTTGAAGGTTGTGAGTTCAAGCCTCGGCTAGTACAACATTTCCATATGAGAAATCTACCCAAACTTTTCACAAAGGTCCAGTCCCATGCCAGATGTCCTCAACTGGAAACACAAGACAATAGTCCTGATGGTGGTGCTACAGCAAGCCTCTAAATTTCAAAACTTTGAAAATTCACAACAAATCAACCATATGTGCTACAGCTTTGGAACTTTCACTTTGAAATTTGCTTTTCCATGGCATGGATGGCTGCTGCCTGGCACCCTGATGCTTGGCTTAGTCAATTTGTGAAGCCACACATGCACTGTCACTTGCCAATTAGCTCAGTGAGATAAAAGATGGACCTCAGTCTCAGAAGTTGTGAGTTCGAGCCTCAGCTAAGGCAGGACGGACTTTCTAATGTGAAAGGCCTATGTTCAGGCGTCATACTATGTGGATTAGAGACTACGAAGGTTAAAATACACTTTACACAAACAACACTTTTCCCTGTTATCCCTTGCCTAAAATTGCCCGGCCCTGACCATTGCTGCGCAGCAGCTATAATTTTATTTTGTTTTCTGTCTGTATTTAGTCAATGCTTGTGGGATTCAGAATTGTGACAGAGCTCCTATGTTAATTATAGACCCCTTCAAGTGCCTGACAACGGTTTGGTCCACTGCCTTCTTTTAGCCATGGGTGCCAACATATTTAATACATCAATTAAGCAACTCACAACAAATCTAGTGATTCATTGGGATCATCAGGGGAAAAAATATATGAGAAATATACATAAATTGTAATGTAATTTATTCCGATGCATGCTTCAATCTTAGTCAGCACTTCTCTGGCAGCAGCACAGCGTCTCCCCCTCTTCCCTCGATCTGAATGCTATAGGCAGGAGAGTGACAGCTTTTACCGTGCTTATGGGGACATTAGAGTATCTATTGCTCTGAAACTTTGCAGCAGCAGGCAACAGAAAAACAGGCCAACAACTCAGAAGGAGGTGGGTTGGTAGAGAACATGGTTTCAGCAGGCTTGAGTGATGAGAAGTAACTAGGTTCATTTTGTTCACTTGCCACAAGTGAACTGACTCATGAACAACGTACCTAGTACAGGTTGTCCCCACCAACCATAACGTGAAATATCTGTTCTTGTTTGTTATTAATGACCGGTATGTGTCATGCAATTTTTCTATCTTTTTTTTTTCTTCTTCAAAATGATATACTCATTTAAAAAGTGATCAGTATCAGTAAAATTGTGACAAAAAATGTAGTATCGCCCATCTCTACATCTCTGATATGGGTATATCAGTGCTTAAAGATATATACAGAAATACAACCACACATCTTGGCTGAACTTTCAGATGAACTGCCACTGAAATCCCTCCACCATACCCACCTCTACAATGTACCACAGTGGAGGAAGGTGCAGTAATGGCCCCATACATTTCACATATATTCCATTCATACCTCTCTTACTTTCCTCTATTGTCCTGAACTCTACCCATAACTTCTCCAATCTTGGCTTTCTGTTCCGTGTCATTTGAACCTACTCGCAGTCTACCTCTGTTGATGGCATCCCCCCCTTTCTACCGTTGAATGGGCTCCGTTTATCTCTTTCTCCCAAGTTTCTCATCCTTTTCGCTCTGCTCTGTTCGTCTTCCCCTCTTCACTTTTGGCCTCATCTATCACCTTCTTTACCATAACCACATTGCTCCCTTTCCATCCTTTTTTCCCCATCCCATCCAAATGCTATCTCATCCCTGGCCTCCCCAGTATCAGAGCCATAAAACCCCCTCTCATCACTCCCTCTTCTCTTCACCTCATCAATCTCTCTTACTCTCCCTCATTTCCATCTTTCCAACATCCCATTGTGGGATCTTGTTGGTGGTGTCATACTGCCTTGGTCATTGTCCGCTCAGCTTGCTTTCTTAATCTTTATTTTCTACTGTCTGTTTACTTATCACAATCACCCCGCCCCTCCCAAACCCGATTCCTCACCCTCCCTCCTGCATCTCCTCCTTTTGATAGTGTTTTATCCCCCCAAGGGAATGGCTTTGCTGCAACGGGTTTTTGAGGTATTGACGTTTCCACTGATACCGGCCTGGTTATCTGTCAGGGCCGAGGCTGGAGTGTAATGGCTCTGTAATTGGATAAGATATAGGATTTTTGTCGTGGGGGGATACATCGCAAACTGCTTCACCCTCTATTTTATCATATGACTATCATCTCTCATGCCTCCTCCACTAGACGCTTGGTGCTCTCTTCTGACTCTCTCGCGCTTTCTGGGTCTCACTATCTCCCTTTCTCCCACTCTCTCCATGTGTTTCTGTTTTCTCTCTCCTCCCTGTCATTTTGAAATCAGTCACTCTCCTTCACTTGTGCTTTCAGCCCGTCACTTTCTTATCTGTATTTGTGTCCTTTAGAAAAAAATCCATCACACAGAATCAAAGGAGACGGCCGTGACATGGCCAGTTCGCAGTCCATCCACCACCCAGTCTTCCCGATAATCATTTCACAGTTGCATTCTGTCACAGGCTCGGCTGTTTGCTGCACTGATACATCTTTGATGCTTCGCGTGTGTGAGTGTGTGTGTGTGAATGCAAAAGTGTGCACTGGTCTCTACATGCATTTCATGCACCTGTGTGATTTTTTTTTCTTGCATTTCTCACACTGGTTTGACTCCTCTGACAGTACCCTACATACAATGCTGGCATCACGCCTCTGCTTTTTTCTTACATGTTTTAATGGCAGATGAAAACAGGTCAGTGGGATGCTGTCCAGCATTTTTCTTTGCCTTCTGCCTGGCAGTTGCCTTTTTTCTGCATCATTTAACCTGGGGCTCATTTAACCTGTGAGGTCCAGGGGACTTTGGCCCTGCCTCAGGTAGACACCTGGAGGTATGAAGGCAGGGCAACTTTTGGAGGATACATGAGTGTGTGTCTGGAAATGAAGGCAGAGCCATGAGATTTCAGGCTGGCACAAGGACACTGAGTGGATTACGAGACAAACACAGCCATCTATTCCACCAGCCGACACTGTAGCCATGGGAAAATAGCATTGAAATGCTCTCCTTTGATGCTTCCAGAGATAGCCATTTTCTTCAAAGCAATATTTCACCTTGTAGAATGTTTTCCAACTTTAGTGCACCTACCCTGTAAAGCACACCATAAAGCTTAAACTTGGCTTTGCCTTTTTAAACCCAATGCAAAAAGTTGAAGCTTGCTTTACGCTGTACATATAGAGCTGAATAAAACACTAGCAACAATGATTTTAATCAGCCTGCCTAGTGGCGCTATTCATAGTTCTGAAGGAGTGTTGGGGAGTTTAATGAAAACTTAGCAGTTAATTCTGCAAAACACGATATATAGTATCTCCATATACACACATTAAACACGTACACATTTTCTTTAAAATAACATATCATAAATTCTTAAATATTGCTGTGAAAATATGATATAGAAAATGATTAATTGCTGTAGATTAAACTACCCAGCAGCATATAAAGTAGTTAGGTGTGGGCGATATGGACATTGGTGCTTTCACAAAATATTAACACAATGATGTTTTTTGTTAAATAATCATCAGTAATGAGGATATAATGACTAAGTGGGTAAAGTCAAAAAATGTAACTACTAGAACAAGCTGGTAAGTTCAGAAAGTTATGTGGCCTGGTGGCTCAGTTGGTAGTCTGTAAAGTTGTCATACAATTGATGAGAAAAATGTGATGCAGACTCACAGCTGCGAGAGAGAGAGAGAAAGAAAGATGAGAGAGAGAGATAAGAGAGAGATGGAGAGAGAGAGAGAGCTCATGTGGACTGACAGCTGAGTAATATTCATTTGCTTGAGTGGGAAGTTATAGTTGACTCTATAAACTTGCCATTGTAGAAGGAGTGGTTAAATGACCTGTAACGAGCCACAATTAAAGCATGCAGTACATGTCCCAGTACCAACCTATGTGTGCATCATAGGTGTGATCTGGTACTTGAACAAGTAGCACTACACCTCTGATGTTTTATGGCTTTATATCTGATCTGTTTTTTTTATGACTGGAACTCTGGAATATTAATGGACATATTGACCATACAAAGAAAAAAAAACAGTCCAGTGTAAACTCTGCGCTCAACATTTGAACAAGTAATTTCTCCAATGTTTATTGTGCATTTTTGAGACTTATGAAAAATGGCTGTTCCGACAGATGTATGCGCTGAAAATGAAAATGCATGTTCCACCAAAGTGAAATATCACTTTAATCTGCACTCAAGGATGCACATATTGAACCAGAGCTTAGCTGGAAATAAGTTGAGATAAGCACAGTGTGAAGTGGATTGAATTTGTGCTTGACAGAATTTGTATTTTTCACTTATTTACACATCTAGGGAATGTGTCATCCCTGTTTTACTCTGTGTAAGTACTTGATATGATAAATGATATATGATAAATAGATCATATCATCAGATATATATTATCAGTAACACAAGTAGAATGATGTGCTCACCCTCTAATTGTGGTTTCAGTCTTGGCCAGTTTTATCTTTGAGTTTAAATGGAATTGTCTGTAGTTATGTGGATGACAGTGGGCTCCCCAGCATTTATAAAATGTCATATTACGCCTTGAACACCAATAGTAAAAAGCATCCATCCTGAAATGTCATACATACTAATGCCACTCCTCTAGAAGTTGAGGTGTCCGCTGCATTTGAGAGTGAATAATTACATGATACTGAAGAAGAGTGTACTCATCGTTCTTGTGAAACGTCTTTATCTTCGGCAGGCTCTAGCCCCTGTATGCAAAGCTCTTAATAAAACATCATGACTCCCACGCTATTCCACTGCCTGTCTTGATGCAAATGGCTGGGCTGCTATCTGGTGGACATTGACCATTAATAATAGGATGGACTGTAACTCCACATTCCCTTTGTAATATGTCATTATGGTGGTACCATGCTGCTTCTCTGCTTGCCTGTGGACAGCCACAGCTAGGCTTGGATGTGAAACAGGCAGTCATTGCTAATAAGATATACTAAAGAAAAAACATACCTACTTCTATATTTATACTTTGGCCAAGCCATTTTACTTTAGAAAACAACCCAGTCCTAGTGTGACTTTCGTCAGTAAGCAGCACTGTAACTTACCATGGAAATTCAGGCTGACAACTGTTTAGGGGAATTTTCTGCAATGAAGCCACACTGTTGTAACATATGCAGAATGTGTCTTGGCATAGTCTTACTTAATTAAGCAGAGACGTCTCGGAAAAAGACATCGTCTGGATGGCATTATATGTTGTTCCAAAGCCTCTATGCACCTTTCATCATTAATGGGACCTTCACAGATGTGACAGTTATCCATGATGCCATGGGCACTAACACACCCCCATACCATCACAGATGTTGGCTTTTGAAGTTAGCGCTGGTAACAATCTGGATGGTCCTTTTCCTCTCTAGCTTGGAGGTCACAACATCTATGATTTCTGAGAACAATCAGAAATGTGGACTCATCAGACCACAGCACACTTTTCCTCCTTGTGTAAGTCCATGTCAGACAACCTTGGGCCCAGAGAAGTCTGCAGTGTTTCTGGATGTTGTCATATGTCTTTCTCTTTGCATGCTAGAGTCGTAACTGAACCAAACTGTGTTAACTGACAACATTTTTTCAAATTGTTCCTGATCCCATGTAGTATCCTTTATAAGAGAAATGTCTCTGGATTCTATATTTTATATTTTCTGGATTACAGATGGTGAAATCCCTAAATTACTTGCAGTTTTGTGTTGAGCAACATTGTTCTAAAACTGTTGGACTGTTTGCCCATGCAGTTTTTCACAAAGTGGTGAACATCACCTCATCCATGCTTCTGAACAACTGAGCCTTTTGAGGATGCACCTTTAATACTGTCACCTGTTACCAATTAACCTGCTCAGCTGTTTTTATTTATTTACTTATTGTCATAAAATGCCATTTATTTATTTTCATCCCTTTATTTCTGCAGGTGCTGGTGGATGGTCGCCTTTGGACAGCGACCATTACCAGTGGCTACAGGTGGACCTGGGTTCCAGAAAGCAGGTGAGCGCAATAGCAACACAGGGTCGCTACAGCAGCTCTGATTGGACGACGCGGTACCGTCTCCTCTACAGCGACACAGGAAGGAACTGGAAGCCGTATCACCAAGATGGCAACATTTGGGTGAGTCAAAAAGAAATGTGTGTGTGCCTGTGTGTGCCTATGTGTGTCTATGTGTGTGTCTGTGTGCGCATATGAACCACAGCCATAGGCAATCAGATAGAGAACTACAAACAGTAAGACCATCAAAGACAGCGCTCTATAGCTGGCATGCTTTTATGTTCTTGTTGGGTGATAATTACAGATAACCATATCCAAAGCTATTTTCATGCATTTTTCAATTTTTTATGTCCCCTGTTAGTTGTGTGTGTGTGTGTGTGTGTGTGAGAGTGAGTGAGTGAGTGAAAATGAACGTATGACTCAAGATGTAGGGGCTACAGTGAAAGGAGAGAAATATTTTTATAGTGATAGATGAGGACACTACACAAAATATATAATGTTTTCTTGTCATCATTATTAAAATATGAAGGCTTCTTTTCACCTTCACGTAACCCAGAGCAGAAAACCTTGTGTGGGAGGAAAACTCTCAAAGTGTCACAGCGTGGTCTACATACATATTCATCAATCAATTATCCCGGGTTTTACTCAATATAACATCTCAACCAAAGACCTTAATCAAGCTTTGATGGCTTCTAGATGGAAAATACAATGAGCCATTAGCACTTTATTCCTTGACATTGTAAAGATGTGATCTTTCTCTTGCTATGCTGTCTATGTCCCTTCTAAACGATCAGACCCCTGTGACTGCACTTGAGTTGAGCATCTGACAATTCATGATCATTAGCTGCTAGGTGGATGGCCCACACTATTCACTGTTGCTGGGTGGTGGAGTGCTACAGATGGGCTTTCAGCTCAGAGGAGAAGAATAGCCCTGTCGTAAATAGTTGATACACAAAGCTAGTCAGCAGAAATATAAAACCTGGAGGTAAAGTAAAGGGGAGGGGCTGTTTGCATGTTTATCTCCAGTGGTGGAGATGTTTGTACAAAGGGTGGTGATGGGCAGTGCTGAACCCGCCTACTGTTGGATCCTCAGGGTATCATCTCCTGTGGAAGACCATTAGGTCTGTGTACTTTATTAGCTAGCCACAATGCATATTAATTAACATCAATATGGTGTAAATGCATCAAAGGCTGAGAGAAACAAGATATTCAAAAGCAGACAAAAGTACATCAAGGACATACTGTATATGAGTATAAATTAAAAGGAAACCCAGTAAAACCATTCCAGAGCTGACCGCACGTACAAGCAAGATTAGTAAGAACGCTGTAGTGATGGTAATAAAAACAGATGGAATAAACAGATGCTGAACATGTTGATCCCTGTTTTTTAAAACTCATGCCAGCGTGTAACTCTTGTTGTTTACTAAGTTGTAAGTTATTTTCCAAAATTTTCACCAAAATATTTAAAAAGCATTACACATCTTCAGAACAGACGGTGCACTTTTACTACTATTACTATGGCTGACTTACTCCAAATTAGAGATTAAAAGCTGCTCTATTTTGTCAGCTGTACTTCTGTTTACATCTAATTGTTTGGTTTTGTTTTTAGTTTTGTGTTGATTAGCGCAGGAAAAAAAAACATGTTTGCTAATTTTTAAAGCTACGCATTAAACATTTTACTGTTTGCACATGAAATTACATTCAGACTGTTGGTTGTCGCACACAGATAATTTAATTTAGTTTCAGTGCAATTCAATTTTTCAGTTACTTTTCCAATGTAATGTCATTGTTTTTCATGCTGCTATGATTGTTTGTTTTACCAAATTAAAAACAGATTGACAGTTGTCTTTTTTTTTTCACAATCTTCTTTTCCTTTCTGACTCATTTTCTCAATCTTGCAAAATAATCACTGAAATTTCTAATTCTCACTGATACACGATAAAAAAAAGACTTCAGCTGACACGGTTACTTTTAGCCTACACTGACAAGTGAATCGGCTATCCTGTCAGTGCTGTTAAATGGAGGTGTAACTTAATACTTGCCATCTCAGCAGATCATCCTCTTGGGCTTGGTAAAGACTGCACCCTACAGTCTGGTATTAACAACCTACTATAGAGCCCTATATTTCAACATAACATAGTAGGTGCAGCTTGTTGTGGATGGTACGCAAGTTTAAGGAAGTGCTTCCTGACAAGCTTAATTCAGGGCAGAGTTTCTTTTAACTAACTCTAAAATTTTATTCCTGAAATACAATAAAAAGGGTGGACACATCCTCCTCTTTACGGAGGTGTAGAACCTCCATAAAGATTAATGTGCACCATCACACTTTGGATATGAGAAGATCCGATGTGTGACTTTGGCTGAGCTTGTTCACCAGCTTCATAATTAAAATCTCTAGTCAGTGTTTTAGTACACAAATGTGTACAGTATTTTTGCATGTGTGCGTTTTTGTGTGTAGATATTAAGCTCTGCATTCAGCCCCAAATAGCTTCATCATTATTCCCTCTTTTGTACTGCTAGGACTGGTTGCAGTGACAAATATGGATCATTTACAGTTGAAAGTAAATTAAGCTGTTGTTTTTGTGTGCTGCATCATAATTATTTGCCAATTATTATTTATTCAGAAGTGTTTTCCTCCTGCCATTAACCCTGATTCATTGCCTCTAATATTTCTGCAAATACTCCAAAACACATTCATCTCTTAGATGTTTTTGTAACTATAGCTGACTTTTTTTCCTGTTTTTCCCAGATGTATGACACACATATATATTGCTTTTTAATTTATCGCCAGTGTAATTCAAAATATTGCTTATGTAAACAAATACAGAGCCAATAATTTTAAGCTGGGCACATCCCATCAATAACCCCCAGTTCAGTAACAAGCAAAACTGGAGCCATTTGTTTCTCTGTGTCTCTTGTCTTATTTAGAAGAGGCTTTGGGACACACACATGCAGGCACACATGATTCTTTAAAGCTGAAAATGTGCCTCTGCACAAGTTTAGACCTTTTTTTGTGATTGTGTGTGTGCCCGTTTGTGTGTAAGTGGTGAATGTAAGTGTAATATTGGAGCTATCAGTGCTATTGATCAAAGGGATGGGTGGGGATGGTAGGGCGCTTAAGCCAACTTAATGTTTCACACACACAGGCGCGCACACATACACACTGCTACCATCAGACCCTGTTTCAGCCCATTCAATCACATTCGGCTGAATCCCGTTCACCGCTGGATGAGGTTCACACAGCGATGCCCAGAGAGAAAACCACCTGTCCTGCAGTCTTATGCATGAAGGTTCTATTCAGGGACATTTTGCCACCAATCACCGCCTGCCGTTACTCCACACTGATGACTTAACTCTTTCACTGTCAAACTGAGAGGAACGCTTTCTGTCAAAGCAACAGTGTCGATGCTAGCTTAGCTGTTGTGACTGTGATTCACAGGGGAGGGTAATTGGTAAAGACCTGGCAACTGCCGCATTGGTTTTGTGTAAAATGTTTTTTTAATGCCTCACTAATGTACCACTGAGGAGTCACCATGACATTGATGAATTACTGCAATAATTAACATAGCAACTGCTTTAACGGAGGACAATGCCTTCGATACTGTCAATATTTGCAAACTTGAATTAATCAGAAACACAGTAAACATAATCATTAGGCAATATGTTGTCTCAGAAAACTTTTTAAAGTTTCAAGTCAAACTCATATAGACAAACGAAATAAATTTTTAAAAAGTTTTATTGACCTATAATCTTTTGTTGAGATAATTTACTTTCTTTTCTTTTCTGAAAATTCTGTATTTCAAAATTTGTTGATATTAAAGTATCATTAAAGTGAGTAATGGTTGATAATTAAACATTTTCAGTTGCAACAATTTAATTTTCTGTCCCATTTAATAATGACAAGTTGAGTTCACAGCT
Source organism: Lutjanus argentimaculatus (assembly GCA_034769285.1). Lineage (NCBI taxonomy): Eukaryota > Metazoa > Chordata > Actinopteri > Lutjaniformes > Lutjanidae > Lutjanus > Lutjanus argentimaculatus. Next base: position 20,814,134 of record JAWZSL010000009.1, on the reverse strand, counting down.
CACTGTGAACATTTTTTGTAATGCAGAATTCTTTTTTTTTATAAAATCATTGACTCAAGTTTTTCTAAATAAGAAAAGTAAATTATCTCAACAAAAGATTACAAATTATCAAACTTTTTATTTCAAAACATTTAAGTTAGACTTAAAACTCAAAACTTTAGTGAGGAAATTATGAGTTTTCTTGACTTCTTTTTAAACAATGATGAGAAGTTTTCAAGTTTTGTTCACCCACCACTAGCTAAGCACAGTCCAATATTAAACTGACAAAATGCTGGAAGAACGAACTGAAAAAAGCACAAGCTACTGATATTTCAGAGCTATGGTTGGGGCCATAGATTCTCACTTACACAAGCCTCAGTCAGATAAGGCGTCAATGAGTCAGGTAGACTAGACCAACATATTCAACTAAACAGCCCCTCTGGTTCTATGTTCTCTGTGCCAGGGTGTTATGCCCAGTCTAGGGGTGTCTGAGACACAACATGAAGAGCCCCCATCTTCCCCAAGTCCCAAGAAGCCACAAGGACAAAGGGGTTGAATGAATGAAGAAATTGGAAATTTATTTACAAGAATTAAAGAATGTTAAATAATAGGCTGAGTCAAACTTCAGGAGGGACTAAATGCCAAAATAACAAACAAAGCGATCCTATCTAAAAAGTAAATAACTAACCTAATAACTTGTAGAAAACAAATGACAAAACCTTACCTTCCTAACTAAATAAACAGGAGAAAACAGTGTTAACCAAACTGGCAGTCCCCCCCTACTACTCAACAGAAGCTACTCAGAACATTAACAAAGATAACATGTGGCCGGTTGGGAAATGAGGAGGATGAGGTCGGCTGCCTGCTGCCTCCAAACGACCGCCATCTTGACTCCTTAAATACCGGTTGGCGCGACCAATCAGGAGCGAGGAAAGGTACGCCCCTCCAATCACCGCCGGGCAATGACACAGGCTAATTTGCATAGGAGACAAAGAGCACACAGAAAGCAGGAAGCAAGAGGACAATCCCACAACACACGACGCTAGTCGTAACACAGGGGATGGAGATGAGGGCTCACTATTAAAATATCAAACAAGTTTCAGTGTGTATCTTTATTATTATTATTGTTTTTAATGTGTATTAATTTCTTTAGTTGTCCAAGATGGCATCTGAGATCAAACATTTTTCTGTAAATAGATGAGAAAAATCAAACAATTTTAATGAACCTTTTTGAGTTTTAAATGATGCATTATAAGTTATGTTCCATCCCTACCTGAGTCCCGTTTGCTACAGAGTTTGGCAATAGTAGCTGCAGTATGCACTCTAACATTAGCAATGTGCCGCAAGAAAAGAAGGGATTAGCAAGCAGATGAAAAGAATCAGGGTTTAAATGTCTCAAAAATGCTTTACAAATGTTTTAGGAGGTACAAAATGCATTTTATATGCTTGTTATACCTTTGTGATTTGATGCGTGACGCTGAAGACAAAACACTGTTTGTTTAGAATGATGAACTCTGCAGGGTGCTTTAACAGTATGTATTTTTCTGTTTGTTTTTACCAAATTGCACTCTGGCAATGACGGCAATAAAGAAAAATTTACTTACTCATCCACCCTCTGAAAACCTTCACTCAAAAATAATGGCAATTGCAAACGTTAGAGTGTAATGTGTTTTAGAAATTTGGAGTTCTCTGTGATTCAATTTGTCAGTGAAATGTGTGTCTTGGAAACCTTTCAAGTGATCATCGTAATGTCTTTTGTCAGTTTGACTGTCAGAGTTTGATTTTCAGCATCATGATTGAATCTGTGTCTCAGTAGGAACATTAAAAGTTGAAGTTGGTGTGTATTGAATTCTGTGAGAAGATACGGGATGAAAAAAAAAACACTGCACATTAAAACACAATTAACTTAACAAACATTTTAAGTCACATTTTACTCCCACACACTTGCTTACCATAACTCTTGTTCAGATAATGCCAGCAGGCCCTGTCTCACACTGTTTATTCATGTGGATGAGGAACTTGAAGCTGCATGTACACCAGGTCAGCTGACAGTAATATATGTATCCAATAAACTCGCACAGCCAGGGCTGCAAATCTTAAGCTGATACACGATCAAGAGGGGACTTGTTAATAATGGTTTCTCACTGGGCCAATGAAAAATAGCCCAATATGTTATTTTTGGTTTTAAGACAATTGTTAACCATGGCACGAGTTCCTGCCATCCAGAACTGCCTCCATATGCCTGGTTTCTTTTCTGTAATGTATTATTGTGAAGTCATTTTCATGTTCCATTTATGTGTGCCTCCACCTGGTGTGAAGTGTGCAGGACAGCATGGCGCTGGACTACATTCAAATTCTGCTTGTGTGTGTCTTCGGGGGTTAGATGCTTCCATACATTATATCGGATAGCAGAAATAGTTCATGACTTAAAGCCATAATATGCAACATCTTCCTAAAAAAACAATCATAAACTAATTCCTCTCAGTTATCACTTATGAGCCACTAGAAGTGTGTGATGGTGACTGTATCTGCAGAGACTCTGCTGTCTACCTGTATTTTCCACCTGTAAATGCTTTACATGATGTTCTATGGAGCAAAATGAAGAGGCACTTTTGCAATTAATCAAAACAAATAAATTTTCTGGTCAAATAAGCTTAGAATATATGAATTCAGTTGTAGTGTGTTTAATAAGCTTAGGATATTAAGTTGAATGAACAACTCTTCAGTCCGACTATGCAATCAAATTTGATTACATTTTTGATTAAATTTTTTTTTTTTTTTTTTTTTTTTTTTTTTTTTACAAAAAAAGGGTCTCTGGAAAATTTAACTCTCAAAGAGTGTATGCTGAGGAGTCTGCTAATATTCTATGTTTCTTGTCAAAAGACATCAAGTTAGAAGAACTTGTATATCAGTATAAGTTCTGAAGTGTTTGTAAAATAGTTCAACTGTCCTATGATAGATAGATAGATGAACAGATAAAACTTGTATGTTTGTGTTAATGATGAAAGATTAGTTGATTCCACCAAATTCCTGTATGATTTTTTTTATAGTGTACAGTTTTCACTTGCACATGTTGCTAATATTCACCAATAATATCTCGCCACTTAACAGCAGTTTTCCCAGAACAAAATAATGCAGTTTGAGGGCAAACACAAGACAGAAAATAAATCTTTACCCTAAATCAACATCTCAGAGAAAAAGGATCTGTGCTTGGAAACATATTACTGACCTTGTTATCTTGTCAGCTGGCCTGTGAGCCATTTTGCTGCCGCTTGAAGAAACCAGGGCATAAGGCAAGTGAATTATAGTTACCCATAACTCAGACAGGCCTACTAATATAACACATACTGTACAATAAAGTGGTATCACTATTTTCGATCTTCATATGTTGTGAGATTAACAGCTCTATTTCCTGGTGTTCTAGTAGCCTATGGATAGGAATTTCACCTCTTGAAAGAGGGTCATTCATAAAACTAGGTCACCTATGTAAACATGTGCAGTTATTTTCAAAATTGGTGCCTTATGGGCAGAAAATAAGAGGAAAAAACACTAGGTTTCCCCACTGTCTTAAAGAGAGAGATCCTACAACAACCAGAGCACATTGTGCACAATGATGTGTCTGATTCCACAGCTCTATATTCTGCCTAGCCCGAATATTTCATTTCAACAATACATCATGAAACTACTTTTCTTCCAAACACATTTGTATTTTAGTTTCCAGTTTTCCCTACGCTGGCCACTGGATGAATTGTTTTAGTCCTTGAGTTTGAAGAGTCCCCACTGACTGTCCTTAGAGGCGAAACTACAAAGAATGAGGACATACTTGTAGTTCAAAGCAGGTTTCCTTGGTTCTGAAATGTGTTGAAATGTAACTATCAAATCCCCCAAAATGGAAATAAGTTTCTAAAACTGTAGTTGTGCTGGAGAAAATGTATTTACTTCCCACGTATGGTTTACGCTTTTAAAATATTGTAATTGAATTTATTTATCTGTGATTAATCAGAAGAAAAGCAACAAGAAAAATGAAAGCACACTGCTGACCTTTTGAACCTGAGTGATATTCCCAGATTTTAATCGTCCCCCATGTTTTTGCATCTGATTAAATACAACAGCAAGTGCTTCATACATTTACATTTAGGCATTTGGCTGACACTTTTATCTAAAGGGGCCTACATTAGGAGGAAAGTAACTGTACATTAATGCAAGGGACCAGAAAGACAGGAACAAGAAAAAAAGAATAAAATGGTTAGTATAAAGACTAATAAAACTAATGAAAAAGACTGCTAAAAATGTCTTTCATATATGAAAGTGTTCATAAAATAGAGGTGCATATGAAGATGCACCCCTCTTTTATGAATAGAGGAATAAAAGCAAATATGATTAAAAAGTCATTATTATGATAAAGTATTTTTCTCTTCTGCCTTTATTAGACAGTGACAGTGTAAGAGACAGGAAATATGGCAAGATAAGAGAAGAAACGGGAATGACATGCAGCAAAGGTCCCTGGGACGATCCAGGGACATTGTAGTTATGTGAGATGAGTCTCAACCACTGGGCTACTGTACTGTAAGACACAACAGTGTTTAGCAGAAATGACACACACTACATTGTTAATACACTTTTGAAATTGCTCCATATTGAGTTTCTGTGAAAAAATTGAGTTCAATTATCCTGAAAGATTTTAATGTCCCGGACAAATGGGAGGAATTTTGGTCAAATATTATCTGTGTTTGAGCTTAAAGCAACATTACAATATGTATGAATTAGTATTTTTTAGCGATTTGGCATCCCATCCCCAGTTTCAGAGTGCAGTTCACTTTTACACCACTGTCATGAATATGGACAGCTGCACACATGCATTATGATTACCATACTTATGATAAAAAAATTCTAACACAGGCAGACATCGAGCAAGTTCAACAACACAAGGCATACCAAGCCAGCTAATATTTCTTACTAGTGCAACACAGAGAAGATCAGCTCGACGTCTGTCTTGGAGCCTTTTATGTTGCTAAGCTTGCTACCGGCAGTCCAAAGCTCCTGTGACCAGGGTGTAAACAACAGCCCTCTGTGTTTTGAGCTGAGCTAATTAAGGCGTTAACTTACTTTAGCAACAAGTGAAGCTTTCTGGACATTAGGAAACTCGGCAATTCACAGAGACTTGAAGCAGGGCAGCTGGATGACATCAGAGGGAAAATCATAAAATATTTTTTGTGCAAAATATGATCCAGTTTCACCAAAACCAGTGACATAGTTTGTGGTGTGTGACTTAGTGCCGTAAAGCATTTTACAGCCATGGCCCACATCGATGGAATCTCTTTTCATTATGACCAGAGAAATTTAAATATGTTGGACTAGAACAGATTTTTTTCAGTAAAAAAATGGTATGTACTGGATGACGGAAACTCTGGCTCCATCATACTGTACCTAAATATTCTGGGGAGACCCCTTTGATGTAAAAATCTAATGTAAGTGCTTTTACCTCACTCATAAATTCATATTCATCTGATGAATCTGCAGCCTGCTAAATGTCAGCTTGTAACTGAGCGATTGGGAGGAGTGCTCCAGTTCTCAGCCAAAGTGCTACTATACTTTTACTTTTCTTGAAAGTGTCATACGACGATGATATTTTTAAGCTTTACTGATGAAGAGATCGGCATGACTAAAGCACTGAGCATTTTCTCTTTCCTTCTGAGGCTTCAGAATAGAAAACATGTTTGTGTGAGTGGGATGAAGTGTTGCCTTCGCTGTGATAATATCAGGAGTAGGAGATGAGGCCTCATTATATAAACAGAAATATTTGACTAATTTCTTCGCTCTAATTATAGCTGCATAAACTAGCCAGCAACCACCTCAACTCCTACTGTTGTTAAGAGAAGCTTCAGATGTTTGAATAATGATAAGCCTCCATTAACGCCTATAAATCTACATATCCAGCCCAATATTTAATCCAAACCTTCACAGTCCTGCTATACTGTCAAGATGACTACATGCGCAGCATTAGCGGTTATTTCTAAGTGCTGCTTCACATCAGTGTCTCTGTCCTTGTTGTCATGATAATAGAGGAACTATAAAAAGAAATATTTTCTTCAAATGATAACTGACTGCTTTTGGCAGCAAGAGAAACAAACAGCTATTGTTGTTCTGTCAAACTCTACTTGAATGAATGTTTTCTCAGTGATTAATATTTGTTTTTGAAGATTAGGATTCATTATAAAACTTTAGTGAAAGAGGAATACATTCAACCGTGTGCTGTTCAGTTGTTTCCAAGACACTATGTAATGAGTCAAGTTGTAGATGGAGATGATCTATAGCTACTACCCAAACAGCAACTGGTGCCAGCTGATGAGCCCGATCAAAGGAAATTCTTTTACATCAGAGGAAATGAGGTGCACTCATTTGATATTAATGTAAGGTTTAGCATTCAGTTTGATGTGTTTATTAATAGATATAGCCCTCTTGTTTTGATCCTGACTCATATGACCTCAGCACATACATTTCTGAAAGAGGTTACCAGGCAGCCACATGCATGAAAACAAGTCCATGCACACACTCACATCCGCCCACTGTGACTGCTGCTACCGTTTGCCATTGTAAATGAATTAAAACATCCAGCGTTTAAGTCCAGAATGTTTGAATTTAACTAATCACACCACAGAGGAATGCACTGCTCGCAGTCATGGATATGACTTCTCTGGGGTTTTTTTTTTTTCATCTAAGCTGATAAAAAAGTCTCCTCCAACTTTTGGCTCGGTATCTTGATTCGCTGCAGTGACTTCACAGGGCTTGAACGTCAGTCTTTTTAATGTCACTTCACTCCATCCCAGATAAGAGTTGTATGGAAATTAAAAATTGCTGAGTGTGAATAACGAAGGGACGATGAATTGAAAACACTTCCCGGTGGGTCATGTAAGTCTCCTGTGGTGCAACTTGAGTGGCTGCTATGAAATTTTAATAGTACTGTCACGAACATGAACATTGTACTGGTGTGACAGTGGATAAGACATGGCACTGGAAAGTTTAGTCAAATTACAGCTTTGCCATGGTACGGAAGGAGCTGTCACAGTGTATCATGGTAGGTAAAAGGTTTGTAATGACCATTGCTAACACTTTATTTGAAGGGGTGTGTATAATAATGTCATTACATGCACAAAACCATGTCATGATACCTGTCATGAACTTATGAATATTTATGACTGTTGTCATTGAATTTTATTCTGTCAATAATGTAATTTGTAATGTTAATGTTTGAAACGCAATTGTCATGACAAATTGAAACTATTTAGGTTTATATTTTAACATGACATCATACTGTCATCTGTGGTTTGTTTTGACACCAAAAACAAGTTTGAATATCTTCTGGATACAGTTTGTTTAAAAAAAAATAAACATGCTGCAAAAGGACTCCCACACACTGTCTAATATATCATTTATTTGTGACGTTGCGGTGCTAGAACTTCCATCAGGCAAACATCTCATCTAATAGATGTGCAAAGTCTTTCCTTTGTTCTAAAAAAAAACCCAAAAACAAAACATTCATTCTGAAGTAAACCCCATTGTTTTTTAAGGTGCTGATGATGGAAGAACTGGATTGACATCTCCTTGATTCTATCTCGCGGGATACTGTGCAGTATTGATCCACACTTTCGCCTGCCACGCTAGCATTGTAATGTCTAGCTGAGTCTGGCCAAACTGGAGGTCCTGGCTGGACCCCGAAGCCTCTGAGAGCAACAGTGGCCAGTTTATGGCAGGGGTAGCTAATTAGGCAGCTAGCTCCATGGCTAACTGAGCTAACTAGCTAATGGCAGCTACAGATAACAGCAGATAGTTGTAAGCCTACTGTAGCAACAAGTAAACTAGCTGAACGACTGTCTGTCTATCAGGTAACTCTTTAAGCTAAATCACCTTCGTACTGTGCTCTGTCATCAAAGTAGCCTTATAATATCTTTATGTCAACTAATTACATCTTATGACAAGTCCACATTAGAGGTCAAGGAGGTCAAGGAAAATATTCATTACACACTTATAATGGTCTTATGACAATTAAGTTTGATCATGTCAAGTTGTCATGACAAAGGCATTGACAGGATTTGTAGTCTTGGATAATGTCAAGTTGTCATAAGAAAGACATTATTGGCATGATTAATATTTAATTGTCAACAAAGACATCTCAAACAATGTCAACTTTGTGTTAGAAACAACATAATTGGGCAAATGAAACTTAATGACAACAGTCATAAACATGGAGTCATACAGACTCCATCATGTTCATGACAGGTGTCATGAAAATGTTATGACAGTGTAGTGACAGTCTTATGCACACTTCTCCAGCTAAAGTGCTACCTACCCATTTATATCAACAGTGCACAGCTGGTGCCTTCCTAACCACTTAAAAAGAAGCATCTTTTATTTTGTCCACAAGACTGCTGGTGATGATTGGCGTCTGTCTGACTCATTTTGACACACAGATCTTGCCTCTTTCCAAGTGGTTCTCGTGGGTCCTCAAGCTAAAGTCAAAGCTGTGGGTGAGTGGGCGGTGTGATGCACGAGGAGGAGTCAAACATGAATGTGAAGATGCTGGCCTCCTCAAACATGATGTCAAAACTCACAAACTCTCTCAAATAATGACTTAGTGAAGTGTTCGCAGGCACAGATGCATGCACACACACATACACACACATGCACACACCCAAACCTGCTAACTTAGCTCCATGAGGTGTGTGAGATTTTCTAGCAGAGCCAGGGAGGCAGTCTTCACTCCATCAGTGTTGGTCCCTGGTGAGCAGGGGCGAGAGAAGGTGCCAAATGTTCACAGCCTGAGTAATGGGCTCTTAAAGCTCTATTCTTTCCCTCTGTGTATGCGCATGTGTGTGTTTTGTGTATGTGTGTGTGGTCCCTGTCTGCCTCTCTGTAAAATTTAATTCAGTGCAGGGGAATGTTTTGCACACCAACAATATTTTTGAGAAGGTAGACGGGGAAATACTGAGGATGCTAAAATGTTTCTTGATTTTTACAGAGCACTTTATTTCTTTCAATCACCTTACAGTAATTAATTAGCCAAAATGGAGGTGTATGGAAAAGTATTGGCATGAAATGCTCTGGAAGTGTTTCTCATTTTTCAGCTAATAATGTATGTGAAGCAAAGAAAAAGGTTCCAGTTTCCTTTGTCACCAGCTCTTTGGGAGCTCCTTTTAGCAGGTCAGAGCAGTTAATGAGAGACTGAACTGAGGAGCAGTGCTCCAGCACATGGCTATTACAGATACAAAGGGATCTAATAATGTACCAGTTCCAATAAAAGAAACATAAAGAACAGTGAAAGCACCTTGCCTGTGCAAATAAAAGTGTTTATTACAGCATTTGAAGCTCACAAATCAACAAAAGTGCACAGAGCCCATGACGGATATACGTTAAATGGTTGTAATGAAACACATGAGTTCATGCGAGTGTTCTTCCACAAATAGCATTGAAGAGTGATGAAGCAGGACCCTAGAAATGAGGCAATGATGTGGCCTCTCCAGTGGTATAGACCACATTATGTCAAAGATATCAAAAGCTAGTAGATACAGATAAAACTGAGAAAGATGAGCGTGAACACACATTTAATGATCGTCACTTGAATTAATAATTAAAGGTTATAACATGATACTTTTACTAATGGGACGGTTCACCCCAAAATCAAAAATGCACAATTTTTGTCTTACCTGTAGTGCTTTTATCCATCTAGATTGTTTTGGTGTGAGTTGTCGAGTTTTAGAGATATCAGCTATAGAGATGTCTGCCTTCTCTTTGATATAATCAAGCTAAATGGCACTTGGCTTGTGGTGGTCAAAGCACCAAAAACTACATTTAAAAAAAAAAAGCAATCGCTTTTTTTTTTTTTTTACAGTAGAAAGAAAATAGTTCCTATATGAAACTGCTCACAACAAGGTCTGTGGATTATCTTGAGTAACTGGGCCCGACATCTAACAGACATTGCTTCTAAGTTTTTCAAATGTATTGTTTGAGACTTTGAGCACCACAAGCCGAGTGCCATCTACTCCCATTATATTCAAGATAAGGCAGACACCTCTGTGGCAGATAGCTACAAAACTTGGCAACTCACAGCAAAACAATCTAGATGGATAAATAACACTACAGGCCAGAGAAAAATATGTTTTGATTTTGTGTTGTTACTTGAATAACAAGAAACTGTCAGGAAAAGGGAAGGCAGACAATCAGAACTACACAAAAACAAATGATAGTAGAATCACAAAAAAAAAAAAAATGACAAAAATGTTCTAGGATACAGCACAGGTCAAGTTCCACATTCAGCCCGTCTTGAGCTGTAGACCCAGATCAAAAATCCATTTAGCTTCTGCCTGCAGCAGGACTTGGTTGTGGTCTCCACCCCTAGTGGGAGGCTTGATTGACTGTGTAGCCCAGAATTTTAATTCTGTGTGAAAGTGTCAAGGAGTGGTTAGCCAGAGGAGGTGAAGAATCTCTCCCATTGAGGCATCTCTTTGTGTTCAGTAAGGCCCGTTCCCACATGCTGTATTTTACTGACATAATATATAGTTTCAGGCAAGGGGTGTGAATAATAAGGTGTCAGATTTATACATTTTCCCCTTTTCAGATCCATAAACTGCTTTAGTTTGTTTGAAAGAGGCCAGCTGGTATCATGTACAAAGGAGCAAAGCTGACTAATAGGCCATGTGGTAAAGTCTAGTTTGTTTTGGGAGGATTTAATTGATCACCACCGTCTCTGAGTTTGGTATTACATTTGAAGTTACAATGTATTTACCTCTGAAAACATTGTGAAATTACAGCACATGCCAGTGGCTGCAGTAAAAGCAACATTCTTCCTACTATTCTATAAAATCACTCTGTAATGTTGGCATTCGCACTCGTACACAATCACTCATCCTAATGGGTGGATCAGAGCATCTGTTTGAAGCCAGTTAACATTTCTCTGCAAAAAGTTATCAAACGACTGCGAAAAGACACAAAATGACCACAAAGAGACACAAAACTACCTCAAGGAAACAAAAGATGACTATAATGAACACAATAGTACCACAAAGAGACATAAAACAACTAAAAAAAGGTACAAAACAACGACAAAGATACCCCTGCTACCTTAAAAGAACACAAAACAACTACAAAGGGACACAAAACTGCCACAAAGACACAAAGCATCCAGAGAGGCACAAAAACTACCATCAAGAGAAACAAAACAACTACAAAGGGATAAAAATAATAACACAAAGAGACACAACTACCTCAAAGAGACACAAAACAACTACAAAGTGACAAACGACCACAGGACACAAACATTACAAGGACAACTACCACAGAGACACTAAACAAGTACAAAGGGACACAAAACTACTATGAACAAACAGAATAACTATAAACAGACACAAAACAACTACAAATGGACACGAAAACTACTTCAGACAGACACACAATAGCTACAAAGGGACACTGTGTCTCTTTCAGTCTGGGCGTGCTTCTGTAAAGTGTGAGTAGTAGCCTTTTACATGACTGTGCTCGGGGGCCTGTTTTCTCATAATCCCTCCATGCTTGATGAAAACAAAAGATTATTCTGCTCTACTCTCTAAATAGAATACACTTTACTTGTAACACATTTATAATTCCCTGTATCTTTAAAACAGCGTAAAGATTCCTAAGTTTAGCAGTACTACAGTTTGTCCTGTTTTTCTTGGCACATAACCACACAAACACAACCACCCACCGGGCTTCACAGAAACACAAATTTCTCTATGGCCCTTCTGTTTTGTCCTGTACACTTGTCGATAAAAACAAAAGACCAGACCAGGCCGGACTGATTTCCCCTGCCTCTGTGAGGAAGGAACACACACACACACAGACACACAATGGCACTGACTCTGGGCTGGTCTAAAAATGGGTCCAGCAGCAACAAGCAAATCCCAGAAAATAGCCACCACTTGTTGTTTCTCAGTATCTGGAGATCTGTTCGGTGGAAAGGCCTGTCTCTGGCTGTCAAAACAGAGACATACACACAAACACACACACACACACATACAGATAGATATTCACTGACACACAAACAGAATGGACCCACACAGGCAGAAATGACAGAAGCGTGTTCAGGAAATGAAAAACATGCAGCCAGGGAAAGTGAGTAAGTGACTGAAGTGTAAGAAAGAAGGAGAGCTGCTGAACAAGTAGATAATGGGTGTATATGCACCTGTGTGTGTTGTGTGTGTGTGTGTGTGTGTGTGTGTGTATGAATGCCAGGATGTGTGTCTGGGCACAAGCATGCCAACATGCATGTGAATCTTCTTTGCATGGCAAGTGATGGATGTTTGTGTGTGAGACAGAGCCCGCCACAGGGGTTTTTGCTGACCAGCTGTAGTGAAGTGATTGGCTTGTTCTTTCTTGAATGACAGCAGCCCTGGTGGTCCACATGCCCAACGCGGAGACTAGCTGGCTCTCAGCTTCTCTCATTATTTTTGTTTTCCAAGTCAAGTTTCCCCTCATTGCTTTTCCTCCACTGATCTCATGGATTGCTAAAATCATGAGACTGCTCTGTGCTGTTTTGATTCTCGTCCAAGGTTTTCCTTGCAAACTTTAAACTTTTAAAACACATCATTTTCCGTTTCTCAAATGTTATGCATACCCTCATGAGGGTTATAAAATAGAGGTAAATATTTTTCAGTTTGAATCTGCTAAGGATTCCCAAGTGCATCTTATTTTTATTTATTTCTTTATTTTGGATGGAATAAAAAGTAAAAAGTAGCTTGACATACAGAGTATTAATATACAATCAATTTAGGCCTGAAGTGGGAGAGAAACGCACAAATCCGTAAAAGCACGCCATAAAAAATAAACTATTTGTTTTAACTCAAAAAAGGTTAGTGTCCGTGTTGTCAGTTAAGGTAATTTTGTAATGTCTTGTCAGTTGAACTTGATATTAATTCCACTGATTGAGAAAACACTTGGGATAACATGTTCAACAAGCTGACAATATTAAGTTGAACCAACAACTCTTCTGTAACACTGACAAACATTACAAACAAATTTAATTTCCTTTTACATTTTCTTTATTTGAAGAATCAGTTCTTTATTTCAAACAAAGGACTTATGACTGCTCCTCTTGCAGCTACTTTGTTCCTGCATTGGTACAAAAACAATGTTTCCAGTGATTTTATTAAAGTTTAAATATATGCTGTAATAAATAATAAAATGACCTGATATTTCATCAAAAACAAAGGAAACAAGTGAAGTTGAAATACTTGCCACTCTAACAACACTCTAGCTGCAATGCCCACCTTTGAAGTTCCTATTCCAGTTTTGAATAACTGTTTTTGTATGCCTGTTCATGTTGATCAGTGTTCATATTAATGCTGAATGTTTGCTGAGAATGAGGTAGCTTATGAGTTGTAAGAAATCATTAATAATCTTTTAGAAGTTGTAGATGTTTATAACGGTTGACCAATATGTTAACTGAGTCTGGCAGGCAGTGAGACAGTCACTTAACTCAAAGTCCAGTGTACGGGGACGGGAGGAACAACTTGCTTCAAACAAATTGTATATTAAATAGGATTTCAAATGATTTAATTTACTTTCTATGGCTCCAACTTGCTAGTTGGACTGCAGTACACATTTTTCCACGTGCAATTGTTACATAATGCTCCTTTAAGTGTAATGGTACAGTCAATACTAACCTTTATCATGTTTGCAGTGTTTTCATTATTGTGAAAACAAACAGTCAGTGACTTATCTTAATGTGCAGAAACACACAGCAAGTTTTCACCATATGTTTTCTTCAAACTATAAAAAGAAGGGTCTCTGCAGAGTTTTAACTCGAAACAGTGCATGCTGGGAAGACTGCTAATATACTGATCATGGTTATTTAAAAAAATAATTTAATGAGTTGATTGAACTCTGTACATTACATTCATTCACCTCATCATTTCAAGTCAAAAGACTTCATTTAGAAAAATTCATGCTTATGAGTTCTGAAGTGCGAAGTTTAATTAACTTGAATAAATAAAATTTGTAGACTATATTTACGTTAATGATTTAGTTAGTGAGGAAAGATTAGTTGATCCTTCCAGATTCCTTTTTTTTTTTTTTTTACAGTGCATGTACGCGCACACACACACGCGCGCACACACAGACACGCACACACACACAGTGACATACACCGAGTAAAAACTAAAAGTTGCCTCAGGCACTTTGTGGCCTTTGTTGCTGTAAATTACCTCAGTTCTTGATTAAACAAAACGTCAAAGTGTCTAAGCTCTTAAGTTGCCTTGCACTTACACACACATGCACCAAAATAAGTGGTTACACTTAGTGTATGAAGTGACACACACACACCACACACACACACACACACATTCCAAATTACTCATTGGTTTGCTGGTTAATGATTTGACTTTGGAGGAGAGGGAATTAAATGGTTGACTAGGCAGACTTTTGCGTGGTGTTCAGCATACACAACTTTTTCCTCATCTTCATCCTCCTCCTCCTCTCTTCCCTATCCTGCCTTCTGCCCTTCGCTCTGCATAGTAATGTCTTTGAATTGAGCTGTTCATTCAGCCAAGCACAGATAAGTACCGAATAGCGGGATGAACACAATAGAGAAATAAAAGAAGGAAGCAGGAAAATTGGGATGGGGGGATGGAGCTTTCGGGTTGAGACGGAAAATGGTTTTGTTCTCTCTGTCTTTCTATCTCTCTCTCTCTAACTCATATACCTTGACAAGGGTAAAGAGAGGAAAGTGTCGGCTGGACACAAAGAAGTAAAGTCTGCACGCAGTCAGCCAAATCCTCAGTAGATATACAGTGTTCAGAGTTTTTTATTATTATTTTAACTATGAAATGAGCTTAAAGGTGATATCAGGTTTTAACGTTGCAGAAAGGTTTAAATGGCAAGGTGGTGTGTGGGCGATTGTTGTGTGAGCGTGTGCGCGCGTGTGTGTGTGTATGTGTGCATATGTGCGCATGCAAATTGATACATTTGTGCTTTTTGTGCTTTAAATCCTGAACCAGGACCACCACAGGCATTTTGGAAACAGAAAAGTGAAGGACAAACATGTGATGGAGAGCAGAGGATGTGAAGCAGGATTTAGAAGATTTGACGGGAAAAGTGAAGCGAGGGATGAGTTTTAGAGAGAAAATCTGAGAAATGTACAAACAACTCCACAGGGTGGTGCTAGCCCCAGTGATTAAAGGAATATTTCAGTTTGAGGATATTTTTAACCACTTTTCCTTCTTTCAGATCCTCTTTTTATGTCTTGTCTTGGCATGCAGTTTGAGGGTATGTTAAACTGTGACTTTATCTCAGCTCAACTCATAGATGCCACAAGTCATAAATCATATAGCAGCTACTCTTAAAAGTAGGGATATACACTTTTTGCAACTCTTATGAACTTATGACCTTATTTTAAGTTTTCCGATTAAGAAACATTTTCTAAAGTACACCATAAGCCAGAAGTGAACTGAATGATGATATAGTTTTCAATTCTTTTTTAAAAATAATGTATTTATTAAGGTCCAGTGTGTAAGATTTAGGGGCATCTATTGACAGAATATGGCACAAATGGAATAATATTTAAGTATGTTATGAGGAAAGCGAAGATGAATTATGAGAAGCCAGAAGATGATTTAAGTTCATGCAACTGTGTTTTACAGTTTATGGACAGAGAAGGAATTGTACGTCTGTCCAGACCCTATATGGTCTGGATTAGGCTTGTTCGGTATACCGTACTAAATTGGTACCGGGGTACTGACGCATTTAAAATGGTACTATACTGCACTTGGATGAGACTGGTACTTTTTTTTTTTTTTTTTTAACGTCGCCGCGTGACGTCACCGCATTGTAATTTGCGCCGAGGCGAGCAAACGAGTGAGCGAGCAGCATGGAGCAGGGTCTGACGAAGAGAGAGATAAAGGAGAGAAAGAGAGAGAGAGACAGGAGCAGGGAGAGAATGGCAGCTGCTGCAACCTTCACCACGCCGCAACTCGTAGGTAAACCAGGTATATGGAATTACTTCGGCTTTAAAACAAACGAGCACGGTGAAGCCATTAACACAAAGCACCACTGTGCAAACGGTGTTACAAAACATATCTGGCCAAGGGTGGAAACACTTCCAACTTGGCAAAACACTTGAAGCACCCAGACCTGCATAAGGAGTTCAGAGAACGACAGGTGAAAAACTTTTATACCCATGAAAAAAAGCCACATTCAGTGCTGAAAGCAAGCAACACCAGCCCCCTTCACTCTCCACAAAAGTAGCTCTGGAAAAAAATTAAAGCTGCATTGCAATTAGCTACCACTTTCTCTGGTTTAAATATCCTATTTATATTATTATATTATATTATATTTATATTTATATTCTCACAGTGATTTTTAAACTTTTTGCCATACATGTAGACATGCCGATTTACGATAAATTTGAAGTGGTCCCTTAATTTTTTTTTCCAAAGCTGTAAATGCACACATGCTTGATCTTTATGAAGTAACAAACTTTTACATATACATTTAGCCATTTAATATGTTATAAAGACTACAGCCTAGTAACATACCATTTAAAGACATTGGTCCTACTTAAGACAGGCTGTATCTAATGAATTTTTTTTAGGTTAAATAATGTAATAATAATAATAATGATGATAATAATGACATTTTTTGTGTTCTGTTTTTATTTGGAAAAGTATCGAAATACAATGTTGGTACCGGTATGATACCAAAATGTTGGTATCGTGACAACACTAGTCTGGATATACATTGCAACCTCAGCCATGTGCATTTCTACAATATAAAGCCCCTTTACACCAGACAAAAAACCCACCAACACCCACTAATATCTGGCTTTTGTCTTCAGTGGGAAAGAGAACAATCAGCATTCACTCTGGCATGAAATGACTGTAGTGATCATGGGTATTTGTGATGAAACATGACACGTGGATGAACATGCAAACATTGCCTTTTCCAGTGCAAACAATGAAGGCTTGTTGCCCCCAATGGTAACTTAAGCAATTCTTTTGCCCCTTTCTCATGTATATGTGCTGGCTTGGGCTGACTCGGCATGTCAGCCCAGTGCGGCAGAGTTTGCACCCGCTTGAAGGTACATGTCTTGAGTCAAGCAGCCGTAAAATGGTGGATAAACACATTCATTTTCTATAAATTCTTTACAATTAAAGTCTCCCATTATTTTGTTATTTAAAAGCTTTTGTGGTGAAGCTGCAAAATCATGAAATGTTTGTTTTTCATCAGCCTTCATCTCTCCTTTTCACTCATGAAAATTAATTTGATGATCAAATTCTTTGGAACCACTCAGAAAGTAAAGAGCAGGAATATGACATATGGTTTTCCTTCAGTGAATACAACATGACCAGCAGAAATGTCATTTTCATGGCTGGTGACGTAGTACATAAACAGTAGGGTCAGTGTGTGTGTGTGTGTGTGAATTGCAACCATCTCCCACGAAAACAGCTGCCCTTGAGCAAGTCACTTAACCCAGATCTTCAGGATCTGTGCACCTGCAGAGAGTAGAAGCTGCAGTTAAAGTACAGTGAAGGGCTCCCCGATGAGTCATGTGGAGCTGTGTGAATGTGAAGCAGGGCGCTCATAAAAAAGCGTGTGTGTATGTTTGTGTGCTCAGTTAACCTTGTCTGGATAAATAAAGATTAAAAATGAAAGCGAGGGAAATGGACTTAGGAGATAGAGGCACTGTTCACCTCATGTCCGTTCCCTCACTGCAGTGAAAGTTCAATGGCTGTGAGCTTAGTGAGAACTCTTGACCATCTCCTCCTTTATAGATAGCATATCTTAAGGGGTACATACTGGGGTCACTGAGGAGTCAGCTCAAAGCAGACTGTCTGAGCAGAGCTTTTTTTCCCCCCACATCATCCACTGCCCTGCCCACTTCATGTCTTATCTAGAATAACACATGGCTGTCTCATGTCTTGCTCTAGTCTCGTTACCTGCTAGGCTATTAATGATGCTTCTCTCCAATGGTTTGTGCCAACTGTTCTGGGCATCTGTGTGTATAAGAAAAACATGGGGAACAGTGGCAGTGGTGTGTGTGTTTGTTTCAGAGAGCAGGAGAAAGCACAGAAGTGAAACTAGTTCAGGGACTGTGGCGATGTGGATTAGTGGGTAGTTAGAGGTTTTCCCCGTCATGTGCCAGGTGAAGTGAAGGAGGAGGTACTGAGCAGGAGGAGCGGAGAAGAGGGAAAGAAAACAGGAAGAAGGGAGCTGAAAGAAGGGCTCTTGTGAACAACTGTACTGTAGCTTTTTGCTGTGCTGTGAAACAGTATACTGTCATGTAGAAATGAAACAGATGGTTTGGATTATTAAATGTAAGGTTGTATGAGGTGCTTATTGATAGTCAGTGTAATACCTACAGCACATGACTGTTGGCACGCCTCCAGTTAGGAGAAGCAGAGGCGGGTACCGGCACAGATGCTATGAATGAACTGATGTGGACACTGTCAGCAAAAGAA
The DNA here is from genome assembly GCA_034769285.1 of Lutjanus argentimaculatus. Taxonomy (NCBI): domain Eukaryota; kingdom Metazoa; phylum Chordata; class Actinopteri; order Lutjaniformes; family Lutjanidae; genus Lutjanus; species Lutjanus argentimaculatus. The sequence goes on along the minus strand of JAWZSL010000009.1, from coordinate 20,795,673 downwards.
GGTATTTCAGTTACTAGAAAAGGTCCACCTGCAAAAAATTAATTTTAGGTGTACGCTTTCACCATGTTACTTTGCTGTTAAACAGCTTTTCTCTGATGGGAAACCCCCATTATATAAGCCAAATATTGCTTTCTTCAAACCAACCAGACTCCATAGGCAAAATAATTTTACCTCGCAGACCACAGGGGTTGCTGGTCTAACGCTGCCTCAATCTGTTAGTTTGTTTGTGCTTTGTGTGACTTTGTTGTGTTAAAAGGGTTGTTCAGATTCACCGAAGTCAGACTGTTTGCGCAGCAGACATTTTGGCTTGTCAGAGCAGGAAAAACACAGGTGGACTTAAAGCGATATTCCACCGCTGAATAATAGGGTGAAGATCTTCAATTCACAAAACAATCCTGGAGTTGCAGCTAATGGCAGTGAATGGAGACCAAATGTAAATGTTAAAAAAAAAAAAAAAAAAAAAAAAAAAACACAAAACAAACACAAAATGTCTCCATCCTGCTTGTGTGGTGTAATCCAAGTGTCCGCGAGCCGCGACATTAAAATTTAACCACAAAAGATGCCATTTACACCATGCTTTTAGCCGAAATGTCAACTGTAGCATGTAGCAGGTAGCATGTAAACATGGTGTCAATCTCGCGATATTATATATGTGTGTATATATATATATATATATATATGTATATACACGTGCATCCATTAAGAGATATACGAAGTCTCACGAGATCAACAGTAATTATGATTTAATTCCATTAAGTGTCCCAGTAACAGTGACAGTGAAACAGCATGCACAATAGAAGGAACTCCCATAAGTGGAATGCAGAAGGTGGACCTATTTTAAGAGGCTAAAATACCTTTTAATGCTCATTTAGCCCACAGCAGTTCATTTCTTAGCTTCCGTGCTGATGCCCCTCTCTGCTGCCCCTCTCTGCTTTTCCTAACTGGGTGCATGCCGGCCGTCATCTACTGTAGGTAAAACACTGACTACCAATAAGTACCTCACAAAACTCCACTTCAAATATCCAAACAATGCTTTTAAGACAAAGTCTTAAAAAAATGAAGCCTCATCTATCATGAATGTTTTCAGAGCAGCCATAGTAAATGTTGTTCTTTTGGGGCACCAGTGCAATTACATCTCTAAAAAACTGACAAATTGCCAAATAGCCTGGTTTCCACAGTTTCATACCCCTTTATTGTTGCTGCCTTTTTGTTGTTAGCTGACTATGAAATCTCTGATGTCATTGGTGAATTGCCGCCACTCTGCTGCTCCAGACGGGGGGAATTTGTTTAGGTTTAACTTTGTTCTTTAAATGTGCATGTAAGGAAAGTGTATTGTTTTGATATTATCATGCACAAAAGTCGAAGCCGGTGTCTCACACACTGGTATGTGCACAGTTAAGCAAATAAATCACTGGACAATTTTGTAGAGAAATTGTGTGTTCTCACTGGCTTTGTACATATTTGTTTTGTTTGGAGGCAACATGATGTTTCCTGAGGCTGAGATTGCAGAGACTGCACTAACTGAATGTGTAACACAGTGCTAATATGACAAGGAACTGTAAACCTCATCAGTTACAAGCCTTCATGAATCTTTGGGGACCCGGGAATCAGCCTAAATATGAAATGATGTGAGCAGGGAGTGTCTTACATGCACTTCAAGTTGAATATAATATGCAATTTCCTCTTCAAACCCCCTGCAGTCAGATTGTCTTATGGCGGGCATATTAGATATGTAGACTCATAATTATTTTGTATGTTTTGTGAGTGTGCACCTTAAGGGCAGGATGTAGTGAGTGGAACAAATGCTCTTGCTCCTAGTCCCACAGCTACTTGTTTGACTGCAGGCTTGTGGCTTTGATGTATTTAATTTCATTGTGTGTGCGTCTGTGTTTGTGTTCGCAGGCCTTCTCCGGGAACTCCAACTCGGAGAGTGCAGTTCGCCATGAGCTGCAGCAGGGAATCGTGGCGCGCTTCCTGAGGCTCATCCCGCTGGACTGGAGTGAAGAAGGACGGATTGGGCTGCGCATAGAAGTCTATGGCTGCTCCTACTGTGAGTAAACATACACATAGTCTTTAGCACACATGCTGTGTTTCTGTTCTACTGTCTCCTTTATATTTCTATTTTACACACACACATGCACACACATACAAGCAAACTTTACCAACAGTGGACTGTCAAGCTACATTACCAACAGTGGACCTCAGTTTCTGGGCATTTTAAAAAAAAATTTTGGGTGAATGTGTAACAACATGGAAGTCAACATGGAAATGGAACACCTGTAACACCTGTAATCTTCACACAATATAAAAAGAAGTTTGTAATATTATAACACTCACATAACAGGTAACAGCTAACTCACTCCACAAAAATGTAAACACAACAGTTGAAATAACAAATCTAAGACTTCTGTGCACTTAAGTGGTTTATTTCCCTCATATTTTGTTCACAAAATATCATCATATTAATGCTGGGGAGCACTTCACCTTTGCCAAGATAATCCATCCACCTGACAGATGTGGCACATTTATTAGGCACTGAATTATGCAAATGTCATCTTGGATTAGAGTAGTGATGCACAGACCACTGTTACAAACATGTGCACTGAGATTAATCCAGGGAACATTCTGATTAATAGCAGATGGGTCATGGGTGTAAAATAGGTGCATCTCCCAAGAGAGAAAGAAAGAGACGCCGTGCGCGCAGTTACGCATAAAGCACAGCAGCGTAACTTATTTGATTCTGTTTCCTCTGGAAGGTTTTCCTCTGTCCTGTCAAGTTTGTCACTACAGTTTTGTGTTTCTGCTTAAATGTCCCACAATATTTGCTGCAGTAATGTGCACGTGGACACAAAACTGAAAGTAGCCTCTCTAATCATTAAAGTAAATCGCTAAAGAAAAAACCCTGACACATTAATACAACACACATCTGGAAAGCTTGCACTGTTCAACATCATTTAAAAGGTAACACTGTCTGCATGGACCGGTAGAGATGCAGGTGGGAAATAGGCGCATCTTCACAGCAAGAGAGACACTGCACATTACATACAGTGCACGGCAGCACAACTTTATTGATTATTTAATGTTGTTCCTCTAGTCAGGTTTGTCAAGTTTGTATGCAAAGGAGAAGTGCTTGCTCACACAGGACTTTAGCTAAATTGTGAACATGTGAGAGAAATAAACCTTTTGTGTGCAGAGAGAAAAATTTTTTTTTCTTCAACTCGTGAAAAACGGGAGCAAAAAAAGTCTTGCATTTATATTTTTGTTGAGTACATAATATCAATCTAGTACTTGAATAAGTATTTCTAAGTTATATTTTCAAGCAAGAAATGTTAACATTTGTAATTATGGATCCATGGGGAGAGCCTAATGATGATTTGTCAGCTCCAATCAAGTCGCAGTGGGTTTTTCTTCATCATGAGTTAATTCTTTATAGGAATCAAACACAAACCCAGTGTGACAACCTGCCTGGATACACACACACACGCTGTGCAGTTATATGCAGTGCACAGTTACAGCCTGACAGACACATACAGATGCACACAGACTTACACACTGTCTTTGCTTTCTAACAAATGTATCATCCAGGGAGCTGACTCTTGCAGCCTCTTTGCTCTCATCCTATTAAAGGCTGCCAAATTGATTTTGATAACAATTTTCAATTAAGGCTCTGCATAAATTACTGTTAGAAGTGACACACGTACATCTTTCATTCCAGAGATGCGATTACACTGTGTGTGGATATGTCTGTGAGTGTGAGGGGTGTGTGTGTGTGTGTGAATACAAGGGCATGCACTGCATTCTAAGTCAGCCCTCACCCCTTTGATTATATTTCCCTCATTTCATTTCCTTCCCACGTTAAAAGAAAAACAAGTCAGTAATGATAAAGATGACAAGATGTGCTACAAACACAGAGATGCACACGTGTACCCACAGAACAATAAAACACAGACATTCAGTCCACTCTTAAGTTTGTACTCATCACCAAAAACACAACTGCACTCACAAACAACTTTGACTAAGAAACCACTGTGACTGTTTTTGTGCTTAAATGAAGACAACTTGTTACTGTTGCTATTTTTTGACTAGAATGGCTTCCACCCCTTTATTCTCCAGCAGTGTCACATTAATGTGACATATTCTTTAGCTTTTCCATAAAACAATAATATATTCTCTGCCTTAGAGAATTTTTTTTTTTTTTTTTTACAGATTTCCAAAACCATCAGCATAACAAGATAACCAGGGCCTGCTTGGATCATTTTATAATTTATAAGCAATACTTTACTTATACTTTTCCAAATGGAGTATAAAACATGATGGTCCAGCACGATATATTTTATATACAACAAAGTATATTTCTTAACTTTAGTGAAAAAAAATGTGGCTTAGTCCACATGTACCTAGTTATTGCTTGAATCAGCATTTAAAAACTAATACGATCTCCATCCAGACTAATGTTTGAACTCTGTTTCAGAAATAATCTCCCTCCATAGTAACATGCTTAGAAAACACATATCACACGACAATTCATGCACGCTGGATATGTGTATGCCGGTGTAAACAAGAGGCAGATTGTAATAATGAGGCACTGACTGCTGTCCTCACTGATAATGCTATTTTCATTAAAATATTTTTATAACAGTATTGTGTTTTGTCTCACTCTTCCATCATTGTAAGTGACCTTTTCCATCTCTCTAAATATAAACAGTAAAACATCCATTCCTTCGATGTACAAACTCAAATACTCAGCAATATGACACATACTCTGAGTTCACATTTGCAAATGATGCTTATAGCCTACATGTTCTCACACATGCCCTCTTTTAGTTGGTCTGTTCTTTAACAGCATTTTAATTGTATTTGTTTTACAGCAGAATCACTTTTTGTCTTTATTAGTAGTCTGTATAATTGCTATACAAATGTACAACACCTTTATATCTAGCTACACCACTAAATGCTAACAGAAAGACAACTTCAGCTGGTGAGTTTAATGCTAAATAACGTGCAGAATGTATGAACACTAAGAGCAGGCTAACCAAAGCTATCATGTACTACTAGCAAACTGATGCACTGCAACAAATCCATTCTTGACAGCAACGTCAGTAAACAGTACTTGTAGTCACACAATGCCTGTACATTCAAAGAAAATTTCCTCTTTATGTCAGTGTAGTCTGTTGCTCAGAGTTGTGTTTGATGTTCAGTTGATATGCAGTTCCAATCTCTGTGAAACAACTTGCCAGCTCAAATGCATCAGCAGTTAGGTGGAGACACTCAGCTAATACAATGTTGCTCCTCCCACATGTAGACGTAGTCTTTTGTTGAGGTTGATCAGGGCCGATATGGCCATTCAAAAGTTTCCTTGCCATTTCTCCATTGCACAAAATAGCCCCGCATATAAACAAATGAGATAACAGTGCATACTCTGACATCAAACATAGGAGACAACAGCAACGCTGAAAACAGAGTCTCAGCAGGCCAAAACACACAGAAAAAGCTATGATTTAAAAAATACCCATATATGTGTGGACAAGGCCTGAGTAGCATACATGTAATACAGTGCATACCTGTAAAGAATTTTCAGAGATGGTTACCAGCTAACTTTGATAACAGAAAAAGATGTCAAATTGGGTTTGATCCCTGTTTTTTTAACACTGACATCAGCCTGGTTGTCACTAGCTTGCTAAATGTGAAAGTAAGTATACTTAGACTGATTAAACTAGACTGACTAAAGGTTAGATCTGATGTAGATTTCATTTGATATATTTATTCTGCAGCCTCTCCACATCTCTTCAAACAGTGTAACAGGTATTACTAATGTTTCTTGAACAGGTTTGTTGAAATTCAATATCTACTGGCTGGTTTATGCATTAAAAAAAGTCATCTCTTCAGGTTACAACTTCCTTGCATTTTTAAAGAGAGGTTTTATGGCTTAGAAGGATATTGTACCCAGTTATACAGCAGTCAAGGAACAAAACATGGTAAAAACTTGATTTTCAAAGGGACCCATTTGTTTACAGAACACATAAATCTGAATTTTCTCTCCATTAAAAAATCCCCTTCAGCCTCTCCTATGCCACATAATAAGAGAATATGCACTTCAAAATCCCCCAACAGTGGAATTAAAGTGAGGTTTAGCAAAATCTGGACAGGAAAAGATAATGAGTTTCACTTTTTTCCTGCCTTAACAACAGCTAATGCTGACATGACCTTAGCCAGCAACGGCTCCAGTGGAGCTGCTTGTGGGCCAGTAGGAGAATACTGTGATTATGGTTAACTCCCAGATGTAACTGTTCTTCAGCTGTGTGAAATATATCGCAGTGAATTAGATCATGTAGGCTCTCTCTAGCTTTCCTTTCTTAGATTAAAAAAGGATTATTATTTAAATAAAATTCTGGCCCTGATATCCTGTCATTCAACAGACAGACCATCTGGTAAACAGCGTTTGAAGTAAACAACAGTACTATCAAAAGAACATATCTATTTCTAGGCCAAATATACACAGAGAGTTTCTGTGTTTTTGATAGATACGAATGTTGTCCACCACGCCTTGACTTCTGTCAGATGAGACACATAATAAATACACAATCAGGTGAACACATGCTCACTGTTCGGATATCAGAGATAACACGCACCTACGCATGTACACACACACACAGACACACACTCTCCCTGGTCGGCTGTGTTGTCTGTCAGCTGTGTTTTGAAGCCCATGGTGCTCTCTCATGATTACCCTGTCACTGCTCCTTTCTTCAGCATTCAGTCAGAAAATGAGAACTCATACATTTGTCTGTTCATCTACCCATCCCTCACTCCCCACCCATCTCTCCGCTTCTCTTAGAATCAACTTCCTTTAAATGTTTTCCTGCTTCCCAGTCCAAAGATGAAAGAGGAGAGAAGTACAATGTTGTGCAATGACAAAGAAAAGAGGATGAAAGAACAGAGCACAAAAGAGATGTAGTAGGAGGAGAAGGAGGCAGATAAATATAGATGTTATGTTCCGGCATAATCACCAAATATGTTGGTTGTAGATGATAATTCTGGGTTTTGAAAATGTATGATAATTAAATGCAATACCATATTATGACTCATCTAGGACTGTGCAATGAAAAGGCTGTGTGTGTATGTGCCTGTGCCAGAGCTAGAGGCTATAAAGGAGTCGTGATCCACCGTGCTGTGGAATTTACATGCTCATTTCCATTTTGATTAACATAGGATCAACAGAAAATCAATTATTTCATAGATGAGTCAGGAAATAGTAGAGCTGGTGTGTGAGAGAAAGGGGACTCAGACAGAAACAGGGAGTACAAATTTAATTTTCTTTACAAACGCAATGCAAGTAAAATTTCAAAAGAATACAAGCGTATCATATCTGACTTCAACCTGTGACCTATTTATACCAACAATACTCTAACTCTGTTGTCAGGATGATGTATCACCATCATCAGCTGTCAAGTCTAAGCAATGTACTTATGTAAATTTGTTTGATCGTATCTAATCAGCTTAAAGACCGTCATTGTAGCCTTCAGGCTCAGGAGTGCAATAAATATGAGTAAAAGGGGGCAATAGAATATCATAGTGCAGAGATAAAACCGATAATTGACCCTTAGGCCCCACCCCTTTTTGCCCTGTACTACAAACAGTTGAGCAAGCTTGGTTCCTAGCAGATTTTTTTTATTTTTCACAGGATGGCGAAGTTATGATCTGCCCTATGAGTACTTGGCTAGTACTTGTTGGTTTGGATCATTTGCGTTACATATTGGTTAGGGTAAAAATATCAGGGTAAGCCAGTCAGAGGCAGTGTAGGGTAAGACATGCCTGTGTCATCCTGGGAAAAAAAAAAATCGCTTTCTGTTTCTTGTACATGCTGTGTGCTATGCTTGTCTATGTCAAAAAGGGAACCCAATTTTGAAGATGGTTAAGATGGTAGAAGATGTTACTGGGGGAACTGTAAAAAGTTTACTGTAATAGTCACATTGTAAATTAGGTAATGTGAGCAAAATGCTATCTAATGAACTAATAATTTAGCTTGGCTAGCTAATTAGCTAGTGTTTTACCAACATTCGCTATCAGATGTAACTAGCTAACTACAGTTTATGTAGATTAGCTGGCTAATCTTTTGCCATTAGCCGTTAGCCAGATGTTTTGTTTTGATGTTTTTATCAGATGTTTTGCTAGCTATAACATTAGCTAACTTAAGATGTTGCTTTTATAGTTCCCAAAGCAAGATCTTTTTTTCCCCCCAACATAGACAAACCTAACACATGATAATAAGTATAGGAAGAATGAAAGGAGAAAGTTGATTGGAGCACAGAGGGGAAAAGGGGCGGGACTTAGGAAAGGTCAATTCTTTTAATTATGAAGAATCCTATTGATTATTGTCATTTTTTCATTTTTAAGTAATTTTGTCTATGAAATATCATGGTAACATAGACAGTACAATTCTTTTCATTATGAAGAAATCTATTGATTATTGTCATTATTTGTTTATGAAATATCAAAAGCACTGATAACATGTATACCAGAGCATAAAGTAACATCTTACATGTCATTATCATGTCTTACCAACAGTTCAAAATGCTAATACACAACTTCCAATTATATGAAAAGTCTAAGAAGGTCATACTGTGAGTGACCTGCTTTCATGCTCTCAGCCACCTAATTTGCTGCTTTCCCAATGACAAATGTTGCCATGGATACGATTTAAAATTATAACTACTTTTGCACCTTTGTTTTGCCATGACATGATGCAGGTGGCATCTCTGTGGTGTTCCTTTACAATGGCTGATTAGTGAAAATAATGAGCAGGATGCTACAGCGATATGTGAGTATGCAGCCAGGCTAATGTAGCCGGTTCGGTGTGTCTTGGTATGCCAGGGTGTACAGGGACCTGCATGGTACCATAATTAACACAGACGTATCGTACTGCTGTATTATGGGAATTGTTTTTGCCGTAGTGTGTCACCTCATTGGACCTTGACTACACACACACCTATATTCATTAAGTGTTCAGTCAGCTCTGGTCAATCATGCCTTTCTCTGCCATTTTTCTCTCGCTGTGCAGACTTTCATTCCCCTCGCTGTCATATAACAGGTTGTGACAAGTTCGTTATTTGGAGAAAAAAGAAAAAAGAATGCTTTCACGCCTCGTTGTTTTGTTGTAAACTATACAATCAGGCCATTATCCAAAGTGACACATTTAGAAGACGCTGTTAGTGGGATGGACAACATGCGTAATAACTATTACGCTTGTTATTTTTCCATTTGAATTGGGGAATTGTTATGAGTATATAGTATAATCCTTACAGGTTCAATTTCAATGCCTATATGATTTCAAGGGTTTCCCTTGTTGCTCTACATACCACACAGTCACCATTGTGCGGGTATACCATTATGACAGTAATTCACTGAAATTAGCTTCTAGGGCTGGGAAGATATACTTATCTCCAAATTCAATACTCCATAGCAAATTCTGGTCTTTGGAATAAACTTTATGTCTTTACTCTTTTTGAGTGTATAAGTGGGTCCATCTGTACTTCAGGACAGAGTTAAAGTAACTATTTTTGGGGAGTTTATCTTTTAACTCTATTCAGGACTTAAAATATAAAACCATATTGATAACTACAAAAGTCTTACTTTTATTTAGAATTTAACACAGTCAACGTCCATGATGAATGGATACTTGAATATGTGGTATCTTCACTAACATCATAAATATATTACAGCAAACATTCACATTTGAAACAAATTTCAACAAAGGCAGCTTAACAGATGTATGATGAAATGTCAAATAAATAATAAGAAAAAAAAGAATTAAATTTGTATATTTCGACAAAACTCTAAAGATACTGTCAATACTACATTTCTATGTATTGCATACACTCTTCAGAGGAAAAGTTAGCATTCATCCAAGCAAAAATAGACAAGACAATCCCTCACAGCATAGCATATAGTTTGAGAAGTAAAATGACACTTTTACCTGCCTCACGACTAAGTCCAGGTGAAGATTTATGTGTGTGGCAACATGTAAAGATGAATCAAATACCAGAGGTAGTGTTGCATCAGGCTCCTCAACACCCAGTGACTGAACATTGTAATATTATGTTAATTAGAGTTACCCTGAAACTGAGCTAAAACTGAAGCTGTAGTCTAAATGAGAGCATGAACTTTAACCCTTTCACACCTTTCTGTTCAACTCGAGAATATTCAACAGAAATTTGCTGTGTTTCATGATACCTGGTGCTGAGTTAATATGTACAATTTACAGTACACCAATAAGCCACACTTTGTGTAAAATTAGACAAGAACTATAATAATATGCATTCGCAATGCAAATTTCTGTTACCGCTTTAATGGGAACTCCAATTATGTATTAACATCAAGCTAACATTCTAAGTGTTAGTTAATCAATTCAGCGATCCATTTGATTCAGTTATCAGTCTTTTTCTCCCACCCTTTTTTCTCTTAGCTTCCAATAATAGCTGCCAGTATCATGTATTTGAAGATTATATTAGCTATCACATGCAACTGTCTCCATCTCCATCACCCTCTGTCCACATCTCTGGGTCAGGGTCCAAAATGGTGTGGTCTCCTGGGTCAGGGTCCTAAAACCTCGGCCATCCTGTGCATGTGCTATCACAGCTGCCCTGGCTGGAGACCAAGCAGTCACCCCCTGTTATTCCACATCGCAGTGGGTCAGCCTCTCACTCTCTGTCTCTCTCATTCTCTGCACCTCACAGTGGTCTGCAGGTGGAGGAAAAGCCCTCCATCCTCCATAAAGTCTCCCTCCTGACACCAAGCACTCAGCTGAGCTGGCAACCCTTTTCTGAGTGGCACACCTAGATCTGCAATATCTCATAAAACAATTGGAAAACTGTCAGCTACCACCACTGTTTCCACCATAAACGTGACAGAAGAAGATGATGAGAGGGGCGGGGAGAGAGAACCAGAGAAAGAAAGAGGGATAAAGTGAGTGATGAAGTGATGGAAAAGAGAGGGCGAACTAAAGAGGGAAGTAAAGAAAAAGAGTGGAGAAGAGAGGGAAGTAATGGAGAAAGATAAAAGTGGGAAGAGAAAGCAAGAACTAGTGTGAGAACAAGAGTGAAGTATAAAGCGACGAAAGAGATGGAAAGATGTATTTCTACCCAGTGAGAGGCAGCATGGGATCATTTGGGAAGCACTGAAGTTGGAACAAAGGAAACAGATGTAATTTTATCCAACCCCCCTCAGCAGGTGTTTATCATGAAAGGACAGGCTTGACGTAGTTGTGTTTGTGTGGTGTGTGTGTGTGTGTGTGTGTGTGGTGTGTGTGTGTGTGTGTGTGTGTGTGTGTGTGTGTGTGTTCATGTAAATGAGACAGTAAGAGAGCATGAAAGACTGAGACAGTGTGACCGCGCATGAGTGTCTGCATATAAGATGATCCGATCTTTCACAAGCTCTGCTATCACACACACACACACATATGCACTGTCAGCTAACCACTTGAACAGTTTGGGAGATAATAGTGAGATTTAAGAGGGCCTCAGGCACTGCACTTTCTTGTCTTCTCGATCTGAACATCTTGCCCGTTTTTCGTCTTGTTTCTTTACATTTAAAGCCTTATTTTTCAATGCAAAATATCTCTTTTGCAGTTCAATGCATTGTAAATTTCCTGGTGCTTATTAACCGAAGATATTTTGTAAGACCAACACTTGTTAAATTCAAAGAATACATGTAGCATTTTAAGTAGAAAAGTATTATACGGTTATAGGCTTGCACCCACACAGATGTTTTCAGTTCTAGTTGATTAAACCACAGGTTGAGTTTTGGCTCCACCCACTGCTAATCAGCCAAAATAAGTGAAAACACCTGGTAGGTGCATCATAGGTGTCTAATTTCAATACCCATTGCAATTGTTTTTCATTGTTTCACACATTCTTACTTTGAGTCAAACATCATTTCATTCAGCCCATTCAATTTTAAAAAGTTCCCATGTGTGAAAAAAAAATTGTTTTATTTCCCAAACAATTCTATACTTTTCGATACATGACAATGCAATACAACGGAAAATATGTATTCAACGGTGTTTTACGCAGCACCACTGTTTACATATATTGACCCTTTTTACAGCTGACGTCAACGAAAAGCTGTGCGCGTATTTCAGCAATTGGTGTAGGGTTATCCAGATGAGTTATCAAGCTGCAGGCATTGAATTAAACGTTTTACCAGCACCAAATTACCAAAATAATTCCAACAGAATCATTCCCATTTCAGAGCAATTGGCGGCGTCAATGGCTGCAAGCTTTTAAAAGTGTTGACTAGACTGAGGAAGCGATCAAAACTGCTCGTGTTTGCAGCACCCATTGACAAGCTGTGGCCGTACTTCCGTCGCCAAACTGCATGTGCAGTTTGCTCAATGCTGACAAACTGTAAAAGGGTCTCTATATATCTGTTTTATATGGCAAATATTAAAGTAATTAAAGGGATAGTTTGGATTTTGAACGTGGTGGTTGTATTTATTGATAGTCAGTGTTTTACCTACAGTAGATGGCAGTCAGCACGCCCCCAGTTAGGAGAGGCAGAGAGAGGCACCAGCACAGAAGCTAAGCAATGTACTGCTGTGGGCAGGGTCAGCAACAAAAGGTATTTTAGCACTTAAAAAAGGTCTACTTAAAAAGAATTAATATTAGTTTAAGTGTATGCTATATTTAGAATATTCTCACCTCCATGCCTTCTTTTCAGACAGCCTTTTCCAACAGTAAATCGCTGCTATATAAAGCAAATATTGCCCTCTTCAAAACAACCAAACTCCATGGGTGAAATCAGCTATTTTATCTCACAGGACATGGTAGTTGCTGGTCTGTTACTGCTTCTATCTGTCACTTTGTTTGTGTTATTGTGTGACTTTGCTGAAGCCAAACTAAAAAAAAATTAAAGTCACACTATAACACAAACTAACTAACCAACTGAGGCAGCAGTAGACCAACCACTCTCATGTTCTGCGAGGCTGAATGACTGATTTTACCCATTGATTTTTCTTGGTTTTGAGAGAGTGATCCAAAAAGGCTGTCTAATGGAAAAATAAAGTGGTGAAAATATTTTAAATATAGGGTACTCTTAAACTGATATAGATTTTTTTGGGTGGACCTTTTTTGAAGTGGCTAAAATACCCTTTTTGTTGCTGACCCTGTCCACAGCAGTACATCACTTAATTTGCGTGCTGGTACTTCTGCTGCTTCTCCAAATTAGAGGTGTCTGACTGGCATAGCTAGTACACTGACATCACATTAAAAAGTAACTATTAATAATAACTATTCCTGTAAACATTTTTCTTTGTTACACCAGACATTTCGTCTTACTTGTCACATTAAGAAAAGCACAGGCACTACTGCAGTAACAAGGGCTCTGTTCAATTCAATAGACCCTTTTCTAGTAATATGAAATAGGAGGTAAACACAGGTTTAAATAATGAGATGAATTAAGGTCCTGTTCCATTTAGAGTAGCAGAGCCTTTCCAGTAGCCAACATGCACAATAGCATGATTAATTTTATTATTACACCTGTGGTTTTCATACTGTGTCAAAATGTCTGAAAAAGGCCTATTGGGTACAATATCATTTAAAACAATAAAATTTCTATTACAGCAAATGTCTGTAAAGACGACATTTTTAATGCACAAACCTCTTATGCATTCAGATGGTGTGTACAGCCAGTAGATATTAGATTATTTCCACAGGCCCTTCACCTGTTCATCTATTACAGTATTAACATAATAGCACACCTGACAAAGCTTTCTGGCATTACTGTTGCCTTTTTAAGTGTTGTTGATCTAACTTGGTAGCTTTTTTTCCTTCTTGCAATGATTTTGTATTTGAATACTGATTTCTTGACCCAGTCATAGAAAAAAGCAGGCTTTAGTATATGGTCTTTGTAAATTAGGGATTAGCAACTTTGTCCTATCTGCCACTGCAAATTACATCTCTAATCACTAATCCCTTTCAAACTTGTCTTTTCTCTATGTCTCTTACCATCTCTGTCTTCCTGCCTTTCTCTGTCTTTCTGTATTTATTCTTTCCCTCTTTTTACCTATATTGTTTCTGTTTCTGTTTATGTCTTTTTTAGGGGCAGGAGTGATCAACTTTGATGGACAGGGTGTAATCTCATATCGTTTTAAGGTACTGGATTTACTACCTTAATATTCTGCTGTATGTTATTTTGACTATTTGACTGAACCTCACCAGAGAAGGAGGTCATATTGTCGCATTCATTCTAGCACAGCTAAAGGTTAAATCAATACCATGATGGGAAATAAATAATTTTCATTTACATCATGAGTAAGCATTCTTGTTTTGTATTGAAGTTCTAAAGTTTATAAAGTAAAGAAAGTTGTTTTTGATTATTTTTTCTACATTTTTTTAAATATAGAAAAAATGACCTACCTGTGGTGTTAAACACCTACATGTATGTGGGGTTGATGGTGTTTGTTTACATTTGTGCAGGTGAAGAAGATGAAGATCATTAAGGATGTGATTGCACTGAGGTTCAAGACGGCAGAAAGCGAGGGTGTGATCCTCCATGGGGAGGGACAACAGGGAGACTACATTACTCTTGAGCTTCGCAAGGCCAAGCTGCTGCTGCAGATAAACTTGGGTGGGCAACACATACATGTCATTTATTTCGACAGAGTGAAGTAATACAAAACAAAAATTCTCTTTATAACATAATACTTGATGTAGCTGTCATGGCATCAATTATTATAGATGCTTTCAAAGTCTCCCAACAATTTCTTTTAATCATCTTCAAAATGGTTGTTGTTTTTTTTTTTTTTTTCATTCAACATAGATGAGCACACATAGCATATCTATGTGCAGGAGAAAAGTTGCCAAAGGACCAAGCTTGCTCGACTGTCATTGGAGCACAGAGCAAAAAGGGACGGGACTTACGTGGGTCAATTGTAGACATATTTTATCTTGTGATAATATTCAGCAGATGTGTTTATTTGAAACAACAACATATCATTCAAAGTACAAGTCAAGCAGTCTTGAAATATTGTATATAAAATATCCAAATTATGTGTCTAAAGCAAAGCTATACCAGGTGTAGCTCTGATCCTTGAATTTAAAATTTATTCGTATAATACATGCAGCTACACTCGACTGGTTGTGTTTGCAGCACCTTGACAGGTCAAAAGAATAATACCTTCATTATAGGCTTGGCAATAATCCTGAACTTTTGTAATCATAATTTATGGCATGTCTGTCAAGATAACATTATCTTGGAGCAAAGACAAAGTGTCCAGGCACAGCTTTCTACCCTTTACACTGTAAACAACAGCCACAACAATCCATAAGGGAGTGGAGCATCACTCACTGTCGACCAGCTGTGGTGCTGACAGAGTCGGCGTAACCTTTAAGGATGCCTTACTGCAGCACAGAAAGAGTAACTGTAGTGAGGCTTTCAAGTACCCAGTACCCAGTGTTATAACTAAGTTAAGATTATGGCTCTATAATGACACTTTGGGCTGTTAAAGAAATGTCAGGGGTGTTACTTTTGGCAAAAGAGTACAAAAATCACTTGTAATTGTATTCTAATGTGCATAACAATCATTTGATTTGTATACATGTGACACAAGTGCAATTTATTCAGTGTTTCTGAATTTGAATCAACCTGTAAACTTATTCACAACTATGAAATATATAGGTATAATTACTTGATATATAATTGCACAAAACACATTTGGGAAACCCATGCAAAAGGTTTAGTCAGTTTCCCTTTTGTGAAAGACTGGAATTATATCTGGACGTTTTGGCAAATGCCTGCCAGAGAAAATGGATTAATACAATTATAAATAATAAATGCTGTGTTCATTGGTTGTTAAGCTGCCCAGAATATTAAAACCGCTTTAATATTTCAAGTGTTGCTCTTCAGCTTTCAGAGTAAAAGCTGGCAAAGTAAAACCCAACTCGTTATATTTCATTTTTGGCTCATCAAAATGTTCTACTTAATGTGCAGTTTTCGATGTCTATGTTTTGTAACTTGGTGTATATTATTATGGCATGTTAATTACAGGCAGTAATCAGTATGGCTCTATCCTGGGCCATACCTCTGTGACCACCGGCAGTCTCTTGGATGACAACCACTGGCACTCAGTGGTGATTGAGCGCTACCGTCGTAATGTCAACTTCACCTTGGACAGACACACTCAGCACTTCAGGACAAACGGAGAGTTTGACCACCTTGATTTGGACTATGAGGTGAGAAACAAAGTACACAGACATGAATGTGAAGAACACAGGCACAGAATGGTAGTCTCCTCTTTGAAATAAATGAAGTAGTTGACCCAAAAACATAACATACATACAGTACATGTCCAAACACTGACACAGGAGGAAAGAAATATGCCATGCACACAGCTGTACAAAGCACGTTTGCTACTTAAACATACACTTAATGTCTTTCTTTATAAAATATATCAGCTTGACATCATGTTAATAACAAAACCTTCGGGTGCCAAATGATTCAACAGCTGTCATGGGTGAGTTCTATTATGAAAAAAGAACTGGTAGACCGTGGGAGAATTGAATAACTAAAATGTCAGCTCATTTATTCAGCTACCTCAGCTTTGTCTCAGTAATGTGTGTGTGTCAGTCCAGAGCAGCTGCTTGTTATGCAGGTGACTGGATACGGTACAAAGAACAAATAAACTAATTTCGTTTAAAAGAGGAATACTTAACTTTCTCAGTCTGCTATAGTTAGTTCATTGTAACAGCACAGCATTTGTTCAGTATCCACCCAGTCCAACGGGTAGTCACCATGTACACTTAGTTTAGGGAATTCTCATTTAACTTTAGAGAAGCAAATGTTTATGTCAAGTTTATTTGCTTAGCCCTATATTACATAGAGGGCCCTGGGCAAAGAAAAGTAGTCTATTTGATAAATTCCTGGCTCCAAACAAACCGGCTTGTGCCAAGGTGGATGGGTGGCACAGCTGATGCTGTGTTTGTGCTGATTAGATGGCGCAATACAATTTTGGGGCTAATTTTGGCATGAAATTGCTTTTGCGTTTCCACCTGTTCAGACTGTCTCTTATTGCAAACATAAGGCAGTTTTGGTGGTTTTAGCTGGTAGAGGGCCATGCCCACAGAACTCCACTTTCAGTTTGCTGTACATTTTTACAGATAGTGTCGGTTCATATGTGCAAAAAATACAGCTTTTAATATGATTAAAGCTACAGTTGGTAACTTCTATAAAAATCTTTTTTGTCACATATGCTGAAGCAGTCTCTTTATCCTGTCGGTAGTACATCAGGCATATAACATGTGAGAAAATAAGGCTCCTCTGGCTCTTCCTAAATTGGCATCCCATACCAGCTTTGAGCTTGGATTGAATGATGTTGAGTCTTATTCCCAGATAGTCAAATACAAACGCTTTGGATTGGAAGCTGATCTGATTATGACGGTATGACAAAAAGTTGTTTTATAGAAGTTACTACTAGCACTATGGTCTCGATCCCTACACTATTGTTGTAGCTGCAATAATTGACAGCAAATATATTATTATGATACAAATAGAAAATTTGGAGAAAAAAAACTGCTATCAGTCAAAATCATCTTAAATTTTTTATTTATTGTGCATTTTGTCTATTTTGTAGCAAATGAATTACTCTCAAAATACAAGTGCAGGGAGGTTGAGAGAGATTCTTAACCATAACTGTAACTGATTGAAGGGTATATGGTATGTTCAAGAAGCGATGGATTATTTACACCATATTATTGTTGTGTGTGTGGTGTGTGTGTGTGTGTGTGTGTGTGTATTAGTAACATGATATCAATAATGTATTTGTAAATATCATGATTATTGTAAGTGTGGTTTATTTGAAGTGGTGTTGTGTGAGGTACTTATCCATAGCCAGTGTTTTACCTGTAGTAGATGACAGTCTGCATGTCCCCAGTTTGGAGAGGTGGTTTGGAGAAGCAGAGAGGAGGACTGGCACGGAAGCTAAGAAATGTACTGCAGTGGATGGGGTCATCAAAAAAATGTATTTTAGCCACTTAAAAAAAAAATAATAATAATTTCATTATTTTGTTTTACCTTGTTTTTTTTCGGACAGGAAACTGCCATTATATAAGCCAAATATTGCTCTTTCCAAAGCAACCAGGCTCCTTTGGCAAAACAAGAACTGTACTTCCACACACAGAAGTTGCTGGTCTACCACAATTGTTTGTTTTTGTTATTTTGTGACTTCAGTTTTTGACAGGCTAGTTCTGATTCACCAAAGTATATGTTGCAAGGAGAGGACTTCGCCATGTTGAGTGTGGCGGTGGACTTGAGTTGTTTGTCTGAACTACCTTGCAGGCTTCATTTTGTCAGTGTTTGAGTTGTGTATTTGTACTATAGAACGTAATGATTGGAGGTGAATGTCAGTCCTCTGGAAAACTGAGTGAGAATTCTGGTTGAGGGCCCTTGGGCAGTTTTGATGTTCAGCACAGAATACAGCAGTTCTCAGATAAAATCTGAACGCACCCAAACTGCTGGGAGTCTCAACAAGGCTGTCTGATCATTTCAGACCTGTGAGAGAGACACGGTCTCACCATTACTTATTAATACTTATCCTTTATAATGTTGTTTGTTTTCTTCAGCTTCTTGTTATCTTCTTGTTTCTACCTGTCCTTTTTGCAACTGCATTTTAAATAACTGCTCATCACTGGTGGTAGCTTGGCCTCCTCTGTCTGTACTGAGCACTGATACCACACAGGAAATTAGATATTGGTTTTACTCTGTGCTATAATGCTAATCCATAAAACTCACATAATTAATGTCAGCCTGTAATGGAATGCAAAGAGTTCGGCTAATAATACTTAAAACAGGAAATTGATTTTGGAATGGATAATGCGTATGAAATGCACTCATTTGTGTGTGATGCAAGTGTGTGCATGTGTGCATGGTGAATATAAATATGCATGTGTTTGTGTGTGAGTGTTGGTATGTTTGTGTATGAGCATGTGACCTTTAGCAGGCATCGCTTATATGGCTGTTCTGTTCTCGTGTTAAGTAGGATACTGAGAAATGGGGCAGGACAAACCACAGTCCAATTAAACTGAAGCTGTTGAATTAAAGGATCTTTAGGGAATCTGTACAACAGGGCAAACCAGGAGGTTGTGTGTGTGTGTGTGTTTATGTGTGTGTGTGGTGAACTCTGAATGGATCCCAGTAGTGTTGCTGGCCGACTGAGTCTCTCCACAGATAGCAAAATTGTGACCAGCTTTTACTCAAAGTGTACCACTGAACTCCATCTACTCCACACACTCCATCTTTTTTGAGTGCTTGTGTGTTTCCATGTACGTGCGTGCACGCCTGTCCATTTTCTGCTCCCATTTAAGCCTGTAGACTAAATATCCGGGTGCATTTGTGTCTACCCTTGGCAGTAATTACTAAGACTACTGGAGCGTCACCACAGACAGATACAAACACACACACAAACGCTTACAGATAGACAGACACATATCGACTGGTAATTGCACACCACCCTCCATCATCTTGGCTTCCCTCGGAGCTCAGAGCTATATCTGAAAAAAAAAAAAAAGAAACACATGTACAACTGCAGAAAATTATGAAACACAGTTTACATTTTCATCAGTTCTGTGTCCTTCAGCGTTTCCCACCAGATGCCTGTTTATTAGCCTCCATCTCCTCGCCTCAGTTCTCCTCTCATCACATCTGTTCCTTTAATGCTGCCTCCCACTGCTCCGGCAGTCACATTATATAAATAAATGTGATGTATATGTCAAGAGTATACTGATATCAAGGTGTTTGGTTAAGAAAAAATGTGGTATTAGATTTGTCAGTATTGCCCTTGTAAAACAGACCAAATGCCCCAGGATTTAGTTTGTGCTATATGAAAAATTAGAGGAGTGACTGTGGATCAGACCTGCTTCATCCTTCTTGGCATTCATTCACACTACTCCTAAAGGTGACGCTGCAATATTTGTAATTAGCCTAATTTTCTGCTATCACACCTAAAAAATTGTGAAGTTTACATGAAGATGTTGTCAAACTGGCCTTATATTCTTATTGCACCAACACAGTCTCACTTCTAACTCTTCAAATACAACAGCTTGGCCAGTGGCCTTACACTTCAAACTATGACGCAGTGAAGCTAACAATAATAAATATGCAGTCCCCAGGTAGGTTTTAAAAAATAAAGGCATAAAAACTACTTGGTTAGATTCTGGAAAAGATCATGGTTTGGGTTAAAATAAGTATTTACTTGTGTAAAAGTTAATGTACACAACATCATTTACATATGTTATGTAACTTATATACACTACATAAGTTAAAAAGAAGTCAGTGTTGACTTCAGTGTACCTTTAGCGTCACACTCTGAAACATAAAGGCACTGACCAAGCTGCTGAATTTAAAATGTGGGAGTGAGAACAGGCTGTCTACACACAAAAAAA
Organism: Lutjanus argentimaculatus; assembly: GCA_034769285.1. NCBI lineage: Eukaryota > Metazoa > Chordata > Actinopteri > Lutjaniformes > Lutjanidae > Lutjanus > Lutjanus argentimaculatus. The sequence continues at coordinate 20,775,244 of JAWZSL010000009.1, read as the reverse complement.
ACATTATCCAAAACTTTACTAACAAAGCAAATAAAAGTTGTCATTTTAACAATTACACCCATTACCACATATCTATCTGTGACTATCATCACATTTCATATAAGTCAATTTGAGACTTTCTTGTTGTTCCTAAAAGGAAACTGTATGTCTTTTACTCCCTCTTTGTAAGACAGCCTTTACCAAAAATAGCAGATGATTTCTGTTCCTATGACATGAAATTATCCATAGAAATTGAACATTAGCAGGCCTAATCATAGTGTGTTTTAAACCTATTTTGGGCTTCGTTGCAATTTTCCTCATTAGACATTGTCTGTTGCTACAGTCATCCCCGTTAATGTGGGAAATGGCTGAACAAGAATGACAGAACAGAACATTTTAATTTCTTGTTTCATTGATATAGCTTTTTGCAGTATTCTAGCAGTAGAGAAAGGTAAAAGAAGATTGATCTTTTTCTACTTTCCATCTCGTTCAACCTCTTTTCTCTCTGTTTTCCTCTAGTTGAGTTTTGGGGGGATGCCGTACAGTGGAAAGCCAGTGGGAGGAGGAAGGAAGAATTTTAAAGGCTGCATGGAGAGCATCAACTACAACGGAGACAACATTACAGACCTAGCCCGCCGAAAGAAGCTAGACACCTCCAGCTTTGTAAGGGAAACATGCATCCTCATACAGACACTCTCATATACAGACCCCAAATCCAAAAATGCTGGGACAATGAGTAAAATGTGAATAAAGAGGTTTTCATAAATCGGTGAATGTAACCCCATCCTTGCTTGTGAACCACAGAGCCTTTAGAGGATGGCCCTTTCATACACAATCACCTGTTACCAATTAACCTGTTTACCTGTGGAATGTTCTAAACAGGTGTTTTTTGAGCATTCCACAATGTTTCCAGTCTTTTGTTGCCACCATTACTACTTTTTGAAATGTGTTGCGTGTTGTCTTTGTATTGTATTCAGTGGAATATAGTTTTGCATTCTGTTTTTATTCACGTTACGCAATGTCCCACTTTTTTTGGAATTGAGGTTGTACATCTACATATACTGTATGTGAACACAACACAATTCAATTGCAGATCTAAAGAGCTTGAAATAACAGGCTTATGAAGGCAGCTGAATACTGAACAAGCTCATTATTGTCACACTAACTCAGTATCTGACCTGAGTGAGGGGGCAAATTATTCACCGTGCCAAAATAGTTGAACGGATTCATAATTAATCAGATACAACTGACCCATCAGTGGCCTCTCTGTGTATTTGCCTCCTGTCTTTGTGCTCCCACCTGATATCATGGCTGCCGTTTCACTGCAGCCAACAAAGACAGTTTGTTTTTGTAACTCTCCACAGAATGAGGAACATATTAAATTCCTTCTTCTCCTCATCAAATGCACGCCACTCTGGATGTAACTCCAGCACATTAAGCATTTTGCCATCCTTAAAATTAGTTAGTGAACAGCCTTCAATAGACTCAGAGTCTCAGCGCTCTCGTCTCTCCTCATCTCCTGTTTTTCTTCAACAGCGGACAGCCAGTGTATCTTCTTCGATCTCTGGTGAACTGATTGAACAAATGGAGGCACTAATCAAGTTCGTTAAAGCTGCACCTCTAATTCTCTCTGATGACTCACGCAGCCGTTCATTTCTAATCAAAACAGATCTGCTCTCAAATATCAGAAACACACGCACACACACGCATACGCAGAGGCAATCAGGAATCATCTTTAGTTGGTAAGGCAGCTCAACATTGAGTGTTTGCTAATGATTTGATTAACAGCACAAGGTTGGAGAAGCTCAATGGTAATTAGTGCCTAAATTCTACAATAGTGTTTGTTTTCCTCCAGCACACAAACATCACCCAGGTTACCGTTCAGCCCTCCTTTCAAAGGCAGGGTGAGCCAAAAAGAGAGACTTTTGTAATGTGTACAAGCAACATCAGTCTTTGAATCGAGCTTCAATCAGGAACATCTGAAGGTAAACATACAGAAGCTAGATCCAAGCTACAAAGGCCTGGTGAATAAATACATGAATTCCTGAAGTGTTGGGGCATTTAAAACATTCAAACAACTTCACATGCAAGCCCACATTCAAGGGATTAGCTTTGCTTTTGATTTTTCTCTTTGAAGATCGATTGATAACTTCTTATCATCTCTCTTTGTTGGTGTCTTTCTCTTTCTCAATCTGTCTCGACAGCGTAACCTGTCGTTCTCCTGCGTGGAGACCCACACCTTCCCAGTCTTTTTTAATGCCACCAGCTTCCTGCAGCTGCCAGGTCGAGCCAATCACAACACAATATCTGTGAGCTTCCAGTTTCGTACGTGGAACCCCGACGGGCTACTCCTCTTCAGTAATCTCGATGACGGCACCCTGGAGATATCCCTCGAAGACAGCAAAGTCGTGGTTCATATTAATGTGACGAAGGCAACCAGCAACAACCGGGTAGACTTATTGTCAGGTGAGTTTGTCCACAGATGCACCCACCTAAACCAATACCATAGAATTTAAACGTCAAGCTGTTTTGTTTAGTATCACAGTTAATCTCAAGTGCAAGCTTTAGGCAAAGAACAACAAGCAAGCCCATTTATTCATTTAAGTCTTATTGCCTGTCACTGTTGTATTCTCTATTGATTCTGAGTGTTTCACTGCCAAAGATCTGCTACAGGAATTTGAAAAATTTCTCCTTTTCTTTGACATTTCATGCACACTAATAACATTTCATCTGGGGTTGGGTAAAGAGCAATTTCATAATTTTTGAATGACAGCTAAACTGACTTTTCATGTCTATGTGTCTGGCTGGTTTAAGACAATATCCACATTTGGAAACTTGCAGAAAAAGTGATGCATACACTACCTGCATCTATTGCCAGCTGAAAGTCTGATTTAGCTATTTCTTTTTAATCTCAAACTCAATTTAACCCCATTTACTCTACCTCAATATAAAAAGTTTGCCACTTGTCCGAAGTATGTCATCTAAAGATCTTCGGTGATTTGGACTAGCAACATTTATACATCTTTTGTAATTTGCTCATATTTTGCCATAATTCCACAATGCTGTCTTTTATGGTTGGTTGATATGTAAAAATTTTCTAGTGGGCCACCATCAGTCTAGTAACCAGTGATTGTCAGTGTGTTTGTGTAGGTGTGTGTATGGAGTTTCAACTGGGACATGTGTGTGAGTTTGTTAGATTAGGTATGCTACATACGTTCACCACCACAAATGCAAAAAAACAAAACTAACTCACAAAATGTCAAGAGAGCAAATATTCTTACCCCTATTTTTCCTTACGAAACAGAAATGTACAATCATATACATTCTGAATCCAAGTTTGTTTTTTTACCAAATTAAAATCAGCTTGTTAACTAATTTCGAAACACTCGTCAGCCAAACTTGAGAGAACAAGAAAATAAAACTCACAAAATTTGTTTTGGTTAGTCTGTTCCAGCTATTGCCAACTCTGGTTTGGTCTAAATAAATCCTTAGTTCACTGCTGTTTTCCTCCCACTCATTCCCCGGCTTGGTGGTTGTGTGCTGCGCCACTGAATGAGAGTCTTTCCCTGGGCGACAGATCTAGCTCCTTCTTTGAAGAGAGACCATTAAATTTTGCAAAATAAAATGAAGACTATTGGCAGAAACGATTGTCCAAAAAAACCCAACTGGCGACGGCCAGTCACCCATAGCCGATATATTCATCCAACCGCCCAAGCTTGCTGTCTGTACTTTTAAAATATTAGCACAGTAACTGCATTGTCTCAACTGAGATATTCCTCTTCATCTGGGTTAGATCTCATCTCTCCACAGACTCCGTATTGACATTGTCTTGAGCCCAACAACACTAATAAGCAGTCCGGTGGTAGAGGAAGGTTTCCAGCTAATGAAACGCATGAAGGATGTTTTGAAGCTGAAGCTAGAAGATCCTATTTTTCTGCTTTCTCTGGCATGAATGCCAGTCAACAAAATAAAAGTAAAGTTTTAGTTAGTTTTGAGTTAAATACTGCTGTACATGAAGCAAACATTTTATAATTGTTTCATCATTAAAGGGATAGTTCACCTTAAAATCAAAAATACATATTTTTACTCTGGCCTGTAGTGGTATTCATCCATCACTTTTGGTGTGAATTGCTGACTTTTGGAAATATCTCCAATGTAATGGCACACAGCTTGTGGTGTTCAAAGCACCAAAAAAATATATTTCAAAAGTGTGACGGCAATGTCTCTTTTCAGAAATCATGACCCAGTCACTCCAGATAATCCACAGACTTTGCTGTGAGCAATTTCATGAAGGAACTACATTCTTTCTATGGTAGAATCTACCAGAACTACTTTCTTTCTATTAGAGGAAAAATATTTCCTACATGAAAGTGCTTGCAACAAGGTCTGCAGATTATCTGGATTTTCTGGATATCTGGGTCATTACTTCTGGAAAGAGCCATTACTGTTGAATTTTTCAAATGTATTTTTTGAGCACCTTAAGCCGAGTGCTATCAAGTTCCATTATAGTGGAGAGGAGGCAGACACCTCTATGGCTGATATCTTCAAAACTCCCCAAGTCATACCAAAACTATCTAAATGGATGAATGGGACTGTGGGTTAGAAGAAAAACATGTATTTTTGATTTTGGGATGAACTGTCCCTTTAAGGTTAAAAATAAGACTGAAATGAAACTTTATTTTCAACAAGTCTATCTTCAGTGGCCATTTTCATTCCATTTCTCTCCCTCCTCGTATCCCACCACCCCTCTTTCCCTCCCTTTCCTCCCTTACTCGCATTTCCCGCCTCTCCTTCTTTTTCTCCCCCTCTCTTTCTCTTTCCTAAGACACACTCATTTATTCTGTCCACTGCTGCTTTAATAGGCCATTATGCCCAGGGGTAGGGATTATTACAGAGTTACCCTCTAGGCTAATTGGGCTTGAGCCTGCGATTACATCAGTATTACTAGAATATACAGACACACAAACACAGACTCGCACACTCAAACACAAGCTCCCTCCTTTGATTCTGTTATTAGTATCTCTAAGAAAGAAAGCCACTCTGGCTTCTGGCTTCAATAACACAGTGGGAGCTCAGTAGACTTGTAATGAAATGCTTAGTCCCTCTTAATGGCAAATATAGTGGGGAGAGACGTGGCGATGCGCACACACTTAGAAGAGGAGAGAGAAAAGAGAGGTTCTTACAGCAACTACACAATCTATTTTTCTTTTCCCGGTGGGGATAGTTTCTTTATGAAGCTGTTTAGCGACAGCTTATTCAGACACATAATCAGGCATCAGCTGGAAGCATACAGACTTACTTCACTGATCATTTCATTTCCGATTTTTAACCCATTTAACTTTTCAGCCATCTATGTTTGACATACATTTATAGCATATAGTAAATCACAGAACGTGGTATCACCCTTAGCTGTTACTCATAATGGGTAACATTTTCAGTTAAACTCTTTGAGAAAGCCCATGATTAGGTGAACTGTAGTGCAGCTCCTCTCACCTCACATTAACCACATTGTAAGTGTGATATGAAAACAGGTGAGCAAAGTGTTTGAATATTTTCCACCTACTTTGAAATTAAACTTTGCCACCTCATCTAGATATACTTAACAAAAATGAAAACGATCTAAGACTTGTAGTAAAAGATCTAAGACTTCTTCTATCCACACAAAAGGTTTATTCCACTCAAATTGTGCTCACAAATTTGTCAAAATCCATATTAGTGAACTACTTCTGATTTGTTAAGATCATCCATCCACCTGACAGGTGTGGCATATAGAGATGCTGATTAAACAGCATGATTATTGCACAGGTATGCCGGTTAAGACTTCTGACGTCCTGGGAGACGGGGGTGTTTATCAATCATATTTGACACCCATCAAGTGGATTAGGTTTTAATAGGGAAACTGGATTCCTGGAAACTCCCATTCAAACCATTTTCCATTTGGAAATCTACATTGGTATAAAACAGGAAACCGAGAAGAATGTTTTTAAAATATTCAAAACATACGGGAATATGTTTGGAAAATACGTGGGCCTAGTTTAATTTCTTAAAACATATTTAACAACTTTGTGCATGGACTGGTGGAGCACACTGAGCACTTTAATTAATTGATTAGCAGGCACAAAGTGGCACGAATTCAAACACTCCCGACCATTAACACAATTAGGACAGTAACCTGTGGCTCTACCATCTAAATTAGACTAACAATGTCTGCCACCAGCTTTGCTCAGGCCTACTATGTGACATTACGGTGCGCATGGAGAGAGCTCTCTGCTGTGTCACAGCAGCAGCCTCTGGGCGCCAGCAGAACATAGAATCTGTCAGAATGACACCAAATGACTTACCATAACAAATTTTGTTTGTTCATATCACTTCAGTGTGGCTGTTCAGTCAGACAGTGACAGATAACAGGCAATAAACTTGGCATTTCATCTTCGCAGTTGTAGCGAAGGCCGAACTGCATGCGGCATGTGCAGTTTATATTATGGTCATTATAATGTTGATTAATGTTGAAATGGCTTTCTTCTACCTAAATAATTGTTAATACCACCAGATAATACACTAAAGTGATCTGGTTTGAAACCCACATTTCCCCTTGTTAGATGCCTAAAATATGACCAATGTGTTCTGGCAGTAGTTGAAATTATACCTTAAAAACAAGTAAATTTCCCAGGCTTCGTGGGATAGAGTGGCTCGGTTCCCGGGGTAGAAAATGTCTAATTTTTGGAAAAATATTAAACCCTGAGGTGGATGGATAATCTTGGCAAAGGAGAAGTGCTTACTAACATTTTAACAAATTTGTGACCAAAATTTGAGAGAAACTACACATTTTGTGTGCATGGAAGAAGCCTTAGATCTTTTAATTCATCTCATGAAAAAAACAAAAACAAGTGTTTATATTTTTGTTGAGTGTATAAAGTGTATTAGTTTAACATGGATGCATTAATGACAGTGTATTTCACAAACATCTTCGACCTCAGTAAATATTCTTCTATTTAAAGCTTCATTAACCACTATTTTCTGTTTTTTTGTGTTACTGTTTCCACTAAGAATGAGCACCCTAGCTTGCAGCTTTCATTTCATTTTTCATTAGCTGTTTTGCACAAAATGGCAGAGGGATGGAATTACTGAGAGCCTAATTTAGAAACAAACATCTAACAAGCCGATGAGACCCAGATATTTGTTTTTCTCAGGAGTTGGTGGATCACGCCAAGGCCAAAATGCAAATTAATGTTGGATATTTCACTGGTGGTATGTTCTGTAATAAGACTCTAATATGATGCCCATGTTGCTCTGTGTCTGCTCTGGGTGTGTCAGTAATGCCAGATGATTCTTTGCTAAGACATTATTCAGTAGAATATTTCCAGGCTCTTAGATGTGAATTTGTTCTGGAGTCGACTTTCTGCTCTTTAGCAAAACTTGTTTTGGCTGTGTGGTGTTTTCAAGTGTTAAAATGTGTCTCTGTCTGTGCAGTTACAACTGTATACTTGTGGTGGTATTTATATGTATATAATGTAAGAGAGGGTCATATAGCTCTGGACCGAAAGAATAATTCATCAACCTTATGCATGTTTGTATTGTCGACATTACTCTCAAAATAAGTTTGTAATTTCCTAAGGGTTTTCAATGCAAAAGCCAAGTGAATATAGGCAGGTGCAGGGAGGGTGGATGGAGGAAAAGAAGTGGTGAATAAAAGCTTTATATATCTGATAGAGCCCAATCACCTGAATACCTCTTCATAACCTCATTCCCTTCACAGTGGGTCCAAGAGGGTGAACTACATAAACCTCCTAACCTGCAGATCCTATCCTAACAGTTTGGTAACCGTAGTAATTAGGTTAAAGACCTGATTTAGGAAAATAGCCCTTAGAGATGAACAATTCTTAAATTGTTGTTCCACTCCTAACTGAAAATAAGAAGGTTATAGAATATAAAATTTATATTTATAGAATAGAAAAATTTCATCATGCATTTGCTGAACGATGGACACAAACTCAGGAACTCTTCTGTCACTTTGAATTGGTCATTACTGATGAAAATGGATAGCTGAGTGTTGTTGGTTTTGTCTGTGCTTTCAGTTACAGTTACCAAGTTGTACTGTATAGCTTGAGAAAAGCAGTGTCGTTAACAGTCATAAAAAGTTGATCAGCGATGTTAGATTGAGTATTTATAATTTCCTAACCTCAGATAAGATAGGATGATGTAAACTAAGATATAATTCCTAAAATTAGTTAGGATTTGCTTCTGTAATATTAAATAGGAAAAATCCTATCTTAGACTCTACCTATCCTAACTAAGCCTTAAGATAAGAAGTTTTAGTAATACGGCCCCTGGTCATTGAGGTACATTTTCTTCCTTACGACAGGTACAGTCAATCTTGCCTGCTAATGGGAACACATTAAGTAATCATCCAAACACCCATATTCAAAATGTGTGTGTCTACAGATATGTGACAGATATGTGATCTTGTTTTTGTATGTGTGTGTGCGTGTGTGTGTGTGAGCAAGAACTTGGCCCGAGGCTGTTTATGACCTGCAGAAACATGCTTTTCTCTCCTTTGAGAAAACTTCTGTCATTTCATCCACTTCCTCCTCTCAAGCAGAGAGACAGAGGATGAAACTAAAGGGAAGATGAGGCCTTTGAGAGAACACTCTAGATTAGACTGCGGGTGTCTCCTTAGCAGTATGTGTGTGGCTGTGTGCGTTAATAGAGAGTACTTAGTTGTGATTCCTGCAGGGACTCTGATCTAATTTTCCCATCACTTTCCTTTTACTTACTCATTAACTCTCCAACTCTCTTCTCTTCTCTTTTGCTCTCATCGCTCATTTGTTAGAATTACAGTATACAACAGCTTTGCTGGAGCAGGGCTGGAAAATGTTTCCTTGATGGCCGTACAGCAGGACCAAAACATGTTTTGATGTGCCCAAATACAAATCAAACACCTATTTTCCACATTACCTGCCATGAAATGATGCAGTAAAACAAAGCCAGTGAAAAAAGGCTCCTTTTGTACCTGATACAGATGGCTGGTGAGTGTTGGTATTTGTCTTTGAGTATGCCTGTTGAAGATGCTATCCTCTGATCACCCCTCTTGATTAATTATCGGATTATTGGGCGCCAGCATTGTTTCCATGGAAACAATACTCACTGTCTCCAGTGCTTTTACAGAGGCAGAGAAATCTAATTTCCTAAGAGGTCCTCATGCAACAAAGTGAGGAAATATGTTTTTGTACTCCTGGTTGCTTGTCAAAGAAGACAAAAGATGTGAGTGGCGATAATTAATCTTGAACTGAATTAAATATGTAACTATAGCTTAAATATGTAGCTTCAAGAAAACAAGAAAATGTAATTTAGCTCTGCACCTCCTTGTACGCTTTTTGACAGTGACAAGTGACAAGAAGGCATGAAAATCATAAATGCAACTGAAGATTGACATGAGGCAAATTTATTACTGTTTGTTCCTAGAAGGAAATACAATATTTGCCACTCCTTATAGAAAATGTCCAACATTTTAAACAAAAGCCCTCAATTTAACTACTATAAACATCTACTTCTTCTAAAGGATCATTAATAATTTCTTTTAGTGTCTCATAAACAGACACTAATTCATAAGTTTACATTTGAGTTGCCAAAAATATATTTGGCCACCAAATTTAGGGGCTTGGTGGCCCTGTGTGACCAGTTTTTAATAATATTAGCATCTCTCCCTGTATAGTGTACCATTGATATTTGATACCACCAGGGAAATGTGTTATACCAAATTATTCTCAGTGAGAGGCTCATTGCAAAACAGGAGAAACCCACAGACAGCATCAACTGTTTGATTCAGCCACCTCTAAAGCGGAAATATTTTACTATGTTAAAACTGTGTGTGTCTGTGTGTGCGGTCTTGCATGCGTGCGTTCACACCCATCAACTCAGCCAGAAGTAATAACATCAGTTCCTTTGAGATGCAGAATTACTATTAGTCACACACACACACACACACACACACACACACACACACAAGGTTACGTGCACAGTCCAGATAGGAAGCATAAGGCATTACAATAATACAAAGGCCTGAGGCGCAGATTTGAGGCGAAAAAAACATACAACAGCCACCCCGATTATAATGTTATATTGTTTCATTCCCCCAGAGTGAGTGTGTGTTTGTGCCTATGTGCATCTGTGTTTGTGTGTGTTTGCGTGCAGGGCTTAATATGTTGCATTCTCAGGCTTTGTGTGGCTGGCATATTGCCATCTGTGAAGACGTGCAAAGCTCTTCAAACTACCTTGGAGGACCGAATATTTAGGAGTGGTGAAGATGGAGGAGGATAAATTCATGAATGCCAGAGGGCCCCATAAATTCATAGCAGACAAAATTCATTTATACTGTACATACAGGATCAATATGTAATAGAAACAGGTGGAGAGGAGGGGAGAGAATGAGGAGGGGAGACGAATGATGGGAAAAGGAGAGCAGAGAAGAAGAAGTGCAGTAAGGATGAGAGAGGATGGAAAGAGAAAGGAAAATAAAAAGGAAGAGGATTAGAATGGTAACGTTTCAGAAATAATAACTACACTCGACAAAGATTTTTTTCTCCACTGTGTGATATTCCAAACATGTTCCACTGGGGGACGAGACGAAAACAAAATATTCAGGAACAGCCATAAATAATGTTTCTCCCCATGTGTAATGTGATAATATGATAATTGCTGTATATTACATTCTGGTATCTATGTAATCAGCTTCTGCCTCTGAGAATTTGATTAGTATTCACCTGGCCACCTCATACCTACGATAATAACTCCCACCTCGATTTTCCATTTTTGCAGGGGGACTCATCATTAACTGAGTCCATGTTACTGTTTCATGACGTATTTACTAATTTATGAAGTAGTGTCCATCTCACTGGCTTTGGTTAAGACCCTGTAAAATATGTCTTTGTCTCCCACTCTTTGCTTTACAGTTCTTGGTTCATACAGGTTAGATATTTAACAAGCTACAGTCTCTTGGCACAACAAAGGGTGTTATTCTACTAAAGTACCATAACAGGGGAATTATTGTTATTGTTTCTATTCTGATCTTGTCATTGTGGTAACACTTTACAAGAACTTTATAAATGGTAAATTGAGAGTTAATTAAACTTAAGAGAAAGTTTGTGTAAAGGGAATTCAGAGTTTTTCTTCTTAACACGTTATACATGTGAGAAAATAGTTCCTGAAAATGTGGAAAGACTGAGAGCTATGTGGTACTGAATTGTGAAATTAGAGTCTTAATCTGTTGTTCATGATTTCTGTGTTCAGGATTTTTTGGGCAGGGCTAAAATATGGCCTGTTGCCCCTCCGGAGCCAAGACTATATACGCCAGCAAAAGACTCACAGATGACGCTGCACTTCCCACCCTCTGCGCTGTCAGTCACAAATGTACCTTTAGTGACTCTTTGAGTTCGAGCCAACCCAATCAACCTGGCAGTTCCTGCTCACTTCAGTTCCAACAACCTGATCCTGAAGAGAAAAAAAATCCTGTATTGTAGGTGTATAATCATCAGTTAAAACTTTATAATACCCATCCAAATAATGTTTAGGGTTTACAAACTAATTATTAACTACTAACAAAGTGTTACAAATATCTGCTCCGTCCCTCTATGTAAGGATTTCTTAAAGGTTTACAAATCACTTGATAATCATCAACAAATACTTATTTTATACTGAAGAAGGACACTACAGACCATGTGAAACAACAATGGGAAAAAGAGTTGAATGCTAAAATAACTGAAGACGTGGCTGAATGCCTGGGAAACACAGTCATCCTCCACCAACTCCAGAACCTGGAGAGACTTCTGTTGGAAAAATTTAATTCGCTACTTCATTACTCCCGAGCAGAAGTCGAAACAGACTGGCACCCAACTGTGCTGTTGGAGGGGATGTGGAGAGGTTATGGTTGATCATGCCCATGTTTTTGGGTCTTGCCCTTCTATTCAGACGTTCTGGAAGCAATTGGCAAAAATCATCTTGAAAGTTCTGTGTCTTAATATTTGTGCAACATTCACAACCCTTTATCTTGGAAATATCCCAGATGGACTGAATAAAAATGACGCTTACCTACTAAAGATCTTGCTGCCAGCCAGCAAAAAGGCCCTCACAAAACACTGGCTCCAGAAAAACTCCCACACTATAGCCATTTTTTAAAAATATTGTTAAACATTTACACGTTTTAGAACAAATGATTTACGCCATACGAAAAAGATGTGGGAGAAAAATGGTGGCAAAATTGGTGTGCTTATTTAGCCAATGAGACAAATTATTCCTAATTTGTATGCATCATGTGAGGTACTTTGTTCTGAATTGAGAAAATTTGCCTTGATTTACAGATCAACCCAAGACCTCATAGTTGTTTGCTTCTTCTGTTTTTTCTGTCCATGACATATACATGTCATCCTAATCATCATCATTACTTGCTTAATTCGAAGAAAATCATTTTACTATTTATTTATGTTAGCTTTGTCTAGCTTTCCCTCACTCTCAAAATTAGATCAGCCTGATTCTACTGTCTGTTATCCAGCATTGATCCGTCAGAGCATATATACTGTAGCTGAAATACAACACTTGCACACTTACACATAGACAGATAAACAGTCTCGGATCCGGGGTGTTGGCTTTCTGGGTCTAGACTTTATAACTTCATAATACTACTAATTCTCTTTAGGCCCTAACACCCTGTGTTGTGGATCAATCTCAAGCAATGTGCTCAATGTCCATGACTTCAAATTAGAGACTATGAGTAACAAACAGCTAAAACTGAATGGGGAAATTATCCAGGTCCAGGGAATAGCTTTTACTTGCTGACTCGGGCTGAAAAAAAAGATAATTATGACAATAATAGTGACAAAAATGCTTTCTTTCAGCACGTCTAGCTTGAGGGCGATCAGCAGTTAAATCTTAGTGATGCAACCCAAAATATAGCTTTGTCAACGGAGGACAGAGTAGAAGAATAGACTAGAGAATGGTCTAGTGCTTAATTTCATTGTGATAATGAGAAACATGATGAAAGCCATCTGTTTACTGCAGGTATTCAGAGTTAGAGCACAGATTAAAACAAAGTTAAGACTTTGCATGCACCCAGCTACTTAAACCTGCTGACACTATATGAATGGTCACTCGATAAATAATATGTTCAATGCAAAGCACCTCCGCCCACTATGACATAGATTTAAAGTGAAGAAAACACTGCGTAAAGCCACCTTAATCACTGGATGTAACATTTTATTTTAGGTGTTCCCGCTCGACACATCAGCCACGTTGTCTTTCTGGCAGTGAAGTCGAGTCTTGGTGACAATCAGCTCCACCCTCTGTTTTATCACCATGTTTCTCCACTCCTGCAGCTCAGCCCACATATCGGGGGGTGTGTGCTGGTCTGCCCACACATCTGTTTATGCTCAAACTCCTCATGCTTTACTTGACTTTATGTCAGTTGCATCCACCAAACTTAAGCCTAGTCTTAACTATGCCCAGTCTTAGTGAAGCACAGTCACGTAAATGCACACAAGACTGTGGCTGCTGCCTTGCAGCGTGCGTTGCTAGGATACATTGTTAACAATCTTTCACTGTCTAGCTGATTTGTAGTTAATCATTTCTAATTTGGAGCAGCATTGTGGAGGATTAAAGATAAAGAAAACGCTGTTATCTCGCACTGAGACAAGAAAATTACTACAGCTGTGCAGCCAGCACAAGAAAATGCTGACTGCCAAGCAGTCCAACCTACTAAAAAATAAAAAGTAGTTGACTTGGAGAGAAATAATGATTGACATACATGATTGTTCAGATAAGATAGATGGAAGATGTTAATGAACACCTTGTGTGATTTAACTCATTTCACCACTGAACAAGTAACCACAATATCCACAGACTACCTTAAAAACTGTGCGATTTTGAGAGTTGTTGAGTGAAGTGAAACTTAATAATCTTTGTGAAATGCTTTTTGCTACTTCTTTGTAAAAAAAATAATAAAACAAAACACATTGTGTCCGCTTGTCCCAGCATGTTGGCTACTCTGTTGTGATAAATGATATGCCTTGTTAATGGCTCATAAAAGTCAGCTGGACAGATGAGTGCAGTGCACATCGTTGCACACTGCATGATTTAATTCTGACTGAATGTTATTAATTTCCCACCTGTATTGCTTTAATTTTCCACACACTTCTGTGGAATAACACAACTCTTTGAGCGTTCATGACACAGAATAGAAGGTGTTCATGACTAGAGGCTGTGTATCTGTATTAATCAGCCTAGATTTTGACTTCACGCCTGCTCCTGACCAGGCATAATGTTTTAGTGAGTCTACGCAGGAGGAAGACTCGAGCCTAGATGGTGCAACCAGATTGATTAGGTTGGATGTGAAATGCCAAGTTACGACCAACTCAGCTTAAGACCAGACATAAGCCCTGTTGGTGCAACTGGGCCGTAATGATGGAGTTTGTCTCTAAAAGGCTAAACTGTAGAGGAGACTGTTGGTGCCCAGACAGCTGCTATTTATATACATGTCAAACTGGCTTTTCTTCAACTAAATTTTAACCAGTTTATCTACAAGGTCGGGCAGTGGCTGGTGTTCCTGAGTTACAGTGATAAACTATCGTACTCTGGACTTCACTGTGTGAAATATGTCATTTGTTGAAAAGTCACATGTGGTGATACCATGGCAAGAGGTGCAATGAACACCTTGTAGCAATACTGAAGTGGCTTTGTTTTTCTGTTGTTGCTTGCTTGTTTGTTTGTTTGTTTGCTTTGTGTCTTTTTAAAAAAGCCCCCTGACAGTTTCCACACTCATCCTGATGTTTAACTCCGAACACACACACAAATATCCAAACGAGCTACAGGGGCAGCAGCACTGTCTGTTGTTGCTGTCCGTTCACCCACCATTTTTGTGGGCAAAAAGTAGCACCATTACTGGTTTAAACATGCAAATGAGTGTGTTTGTGACATTCTTACACTGTAAATGCTAACATACAAATTAATTAAATATGATAAGTGAACCAAACTCAGTTTTCATCAACCTGTTATGAACACTAATTTTAAATAAGTAAGTAGTAATTTGGGGTTGGAAAACATGCTTAACTTGATTTATCCCAGTTAAGTCAAATTAGAAAAAATAATTTATTGTACCCAGTGTGCTTTGGGCGTTTTTTTGGACATGCTCAGACCTGCCTCATCTAGTTCGCGCTACCAAAACTTTCCCGCACATGTCCACGTCAACCGCATGGTCAACCAGGAGCTCCCTTCAACACCTTAACCTAACCTACTTGTGTTTAGCACATTGATTTGGTAAGTAAATATTTTACTCTTTTGTAAACCGTCGCGTTGTCTTGTTGTAGTGTAGTACTGTGTGCTTGCCATGGAGGAGTAAACAAAATCAAATTCAAATATCACCGCTAGCACAGTAACGTCGCCATTTTTTTAAACAAATGTAGACTACAGTTTATGGTAGACTACTCTGTTTTTGGCGATTTGCGTGCGTGTGTGTGGGGGGGGTGTCGGCGACAGGGGCGAGTGTGGGAGAGAAGGTCGGCCGTTTGGCGTTGTTGTGTGTGTGGCGGAGCTTCGGTACCGGGACCCGCACAGGGAAGTTAGTTTCAGCCGACGCGACCCGGGTCACGCCGAGTTCGCACCGGACGCTGAAGCCCTGCAAAGCGGCTCGCCCTTGAAAATCGCGCGCTAGCCGCAGCCCTCCAGTTCACACCAGACGCTCATTTCTCCGCGCCGGTCGACAAGGCCTCTGCCCCTCAGCTGTGTATGTGTATGTGTAGCTTGTGTGTGTGTGTCGTTGTGTGTCGGTGTGTGTGTGTGTGTGTGTCTCGGTGTAGGCTATGTGTATCCTGAACGTATATAGGTGTGTCGGTGTGTGTGTAGGTACCCTTTGTGTATATATGTGTGTTGATGTGTGTGTGTTTTCATCTCTGTCGTGCTCTGTTTAGATCATGGACTGTATATAGAAGTGGACAGAGCTTCCGGCTCTGAAAAATGAAGCCAATGCGGAAGTGCAGTAACGCTGTATTCTCACCGAAATCCAGCAGGGGGCGCGCGAGCTGGTTGCAAAAAGAAGCCCAGTTCCATTGACACCCGTTCTAAAATGCTGAACTTTACAGCTGAAATAAACATATTTATAGCCCGTGTCAAAAAACGATTTTGGTTTCTATCGCTAATATCCCCCACCATGTTCACTGAACCAGACTTGAATTTTCATATAAGTCATTCGTTGATTTTATATTAAGGCTTAAAGTTCTGTATAATTAGGGGCGTGGTTTCGTGATTGACAGGCGTAGTGCCCTATGGTAGTGCCACTCACTCGCTCCCATAGACTATACCACCTATGCCTCGCCCACACAGTCTATGGTCCTGCGTATGGTCCTGCCCTGCTCCACCGTCTCAACCAATCATATTCACATCCGGTTTCAAAACTGTCAAAATGGCGCTGGCCAAATCTGAAACTCGAGGCTTCAAAACGGGTGTTCAGAAACCGATGGGTGACGTCACGAAGGCTCCGTCCACTTCTATATACAGTCTGTGGTTTAGATAAATAAACACAAACAGGCAACAAACGCACACACAGAGGGCTATGGTATTTGTCAATCTCGGTGTTTTATTTTGAAAATTGTTTTAATTTTGAAAATTGACCAGATTGTCTCGTTGTTTCATGTGTGACTTCCTGCCAAGATTGATGCGATCGCTCGCGGCTCGCGCACAAAATAGACCATACACTAAAACGATCGCTGCAGAGCGCGAACGATTGCGGTGCCTCTGATGTGAACTACACCTAAGGATCCACACACAGATTTAATTTATTTTGACAATGTAACGAGGGTTTGTTAGAGGGTCGGGGTCCTTATCTCTGTATTTTCTAAAGGATTTCTCCTTTGTCACTGAATTTAAAGCTCAATATAGGAATACAGTTAAGAGTAATATTATAACAACCTGGTGTGTTGATTTATGTGTCTATATTTTGAAATTGTTGCCTTAATTGTGTGTTTTTTCACTGTCCTCCATTCAGGCTGAAGCAGATGGTCAACTGTCCACACTTACCCCGCTCTCAGCAATTAAAGGTATTTACCTAATGCTTCATACACTGAATAATCATTCAATATTTGTATGAGTTCCATGGGTTTGGGTAACAAAAATACATTAATGTTACTACAGTGGGATTATGATAAAACCAATGCCATTGTTAAACGGATCAAGTTAATTTATTCCAATTTTGGACTGTTTAAAATAAATCATTGTACATGGCAGTTAATTGTACATCTTTATTTATGACTGTTTAAAAAAAATAATTCAAAGCACATTTTTGGTTTGTGACTAAAAAATCATTGTATATTTCAATTTCACTATTTTAAAAAAATCTTTCATTTCATTTAAAAATAATTTATTGCACATTTTAGTTTGTCAATGTTAAAATAATTCATTGCAGATTTTAATTTGTGATTAAAACAATTAATTGTACATTTTAATTTGTGACTATTTAGAAAAAAATTAAACTTTTTTTTTTTTAAACAAGTGCTTAATGCTGAAATTATCATGTCTTTTCAGGTCAACCAGAGCAGTACTCCCTAATGCAGTGGACTTGTAAGTACTGCACATTTTTTGCTGAAAAGAGAGGCTACTTGCTTAAGCATTACCGCTTAAAAACATGGATTTCACACTCGGACATCCCCACTCCCATGCCTTCATAAGGAATGCCTCTGCACATTTAAATCTTTTAATGCACTCAAAGTACACCTTTCAACATGGCACACTCAAAAGGATGCAGACAAAAGTGGAGAAACTGCATTTCACTGTCAGTTGTGCGACTTTGTGGAGCCTTGCACAGAAGCAGACTTCTTTACCCATTTGCGAAGACATCTTAAGCTGAGGCAAATGGTTGCTTGCCCATATCAGGACTGTAACTTTCAGAGTAGTGTTTATTCCACCTTTACTGCACACAAAAGCAAAGAGCATCAGATGCACAACAAGACGCCATTCAAACAGGAAATTGTTTCAAAAAATGTAGTTGAAGAACTTCCAACAAATGTGAGTGTTCAGGTAGAGGAGAGTGACCCTGAAGTTGATGATATTGACTGTGAAGTTGCTGAGCAAAATGAAGATGTGGAGGACTTAGAGAATCAGTTGGAACGCAATGTAGCTGCTCTTTTCCTGAAAATGTCATCAATTCTTAACATCTCTGAAACTGCCCTGCAAGAGGTCATAGATCAGATCAATCAAATTTATTTGTTATCACAGCCATTGCTACATTCTTCTATTCGAAGAATTCTACATACGCATTGTGCAAATGTTGATGATGCTTTAGTGAATGAGATAGCTCAAGTGGTCATTGAGAATAATGTATTCCTCAAATTCACTTCTGATGAGGGATCGTTGTCAACTGCTAACAGGCGAAAATCATACATTTCAAGAGAATTCTCTTTGGTTATGCCAGTTGAATTTGTCCTAGAAAACAAGCAGAATGTTGTGTATGTCCCCATACTAAAAATGCTGCAAACATTACTGAGCAATAGAGAAATTCTGGAAAAGACCATGTCACATGAGGCAACTTTGTCAGAGAAATACCAATCTTACAGAGATGGTGCCTGCTTCAAAGACAGTGCTTTCTTGAATGAGGAAGAATTCAGGATCGCTCTCCAACTGTATATTGATGATTTTGAGGTGGCTAACCCCTTGGGAACCTCCAGAAAAAAGCACAAACAAACTGCCATCTACTGGACACTTGGCAATTTACACCCTAAATATCGCTCGTCTCTTCATTCCATTCAGCTTGCTCTGCTTTGCAAGGCCAACAACATCAAAGACCAGGGTTATGCCAAAATTCTCCACCCTCTTATTCAGGACCTTGTTTTTCTTGAGCAACAAGGCATATATGTTGAACAGTTGGGAGCCACTGTTAAGGGCACAGTGTTATTTGTTGCAGCAGACAACCTGGCTGCCCACTCTTTGGGAGGGTTCTTTGAAAGCTTCAGAGTTAGCCAAGTTTGTCGATTCTGTATGGCCAAGCGGGAGGAAATGCAGGACAAAGAAGTACGGACAGGCTTATTTCAGCAAAGAACAAAAGAAAACCATGACAAACATGTGCAAGAGGTGTCACAGGATTCAACCAAGGCTCAACAATACGGTGTGAAAGGAAGCTGTCCGCTTACTGAAAGCTTGCAACATTTTCATGTCGTTGATGGTTTACCCTCCAGACATTCTGCATGATCTTCTGGAGGGTATTTGTTCCAGTAGAGTTGGCTCTGTGCTTAAAGGCACTGATATCGAAGGGAACTATCTCCCTTGAGGCCCTGAATGATGCTATTAAACAGTTCCCATACACATTTGCAGACAGAGTAAATCAACCCCAGCTCATTCCAAAGACCTTCTCCTCAAAGTCAACAATTGGAGGAAATGGTCACGAAAATTGGACTCTTCTCCGACTTCTACCATTATTAATTGGTCAACACATTCCAGACGGTGATGAAACCTGGGAGGTTTTAATGACCTTAAAAGATGTGGTGGAATTGGCAATGTCCACAAGCTTTACAGAAGAGTCTTTGTGCTTTCTTGATAGCAAAATCTCTGACCATAGACACTTGTTTCAGAAGGTTTTCCCGGGTGAAAAGCTACGACCAAAGCACCACTACGTTGAGCATTACCCTCAGCTCATTCGAACCTTTGGTCCTCTATCTGACGTGTGGACAATGCGTTTTGAGGGGAAACACAAGTTCTTCAAGAAAGTTGTGCATCACTCTCACAACTTTAAAAACATTCCCCTGACTTTAGCAAACAGACATCAGAAAATGATGGCCTTCCATCTAGCTGCCACAACTTTTTTTAAGCCATCAATTGAAATTCACAAAGTGAAGTCTGTGATGGTTTCCTCATTTCCGGAAAATGTGCAGAACTGGCTCAATCAAAGAAACAACCAGCTGAACACAGTCCTTGTAGCTTCCTCTGTCATCATTGACGGCATCAAGTACAGTTCTGACATGGTCATTTCTGTTGGATCTTGCGCAGGGCTCCCAGAGTTCAGACAAATCTCAAAGATTGTTGTTATAAATACAGATGTAGCATTTGTCTGCAGACTGATGACCTCATGGTATGATGAGCATCTTAGAGTGTATGACCTCTGCAGCAGCCATTTGCCCATCTTCTCAGTCACCCAGTTGTCAGATTTGAATGATGTGTTTCCTCTGTCACTTTACAGAGTTCATGGCAAACAGCTTGTTACACTCAAACGGTACATATTATGCTAAGTGGATTAAACACTGATATGTTGCATGTCTCAAGATAATGTTCTCATTTTTTCACAGGAGGTGACATCGAGATGGACCAAAGATTGATGCTCCGAGTTGTCATTGATGATGATGATATAAGGAAGCTGACCTTAAATGATAGACCGGATTCCATTGAAGAACTAAAAACACAGCTGCGGGATAAGCTGTCACTGCAGTACAACTTCAAACTCCAATATGAAGATCCAGATTTCAGTAATGCGCTATGCAATTTGACTGAAATAACAGATTTGCCTGCAAGAGCTACGCTGAAAGTAATTCCTCTTGTGACTCTCGAGTTGACCGCCCTGTCTTCACCCACCGAAGAATCAGACTGCAGCACAGTAGACACTGAGATCTTGTCCCCTGCTGAATCGTCACCTTCGCTTAGAAAACAGTGGCCAGAGTTCTTCGACATACCCAATTTCTCAGTGGATGTAGAGTACAGGCTGAGACAGGCAGACCTTTCATTCATGAAAGACCATCTCCCAATTACTCCATCACGAGACATGAAACATGACATACTTGAGAAGCTCGCCGAAACAATGTACAGTTTCAAGGCGTACCCGAACGATGACGACTTCAGCAGTGTCGCAAAATCACTGATAAGTAAGCACCCCAGTCTCACTGAACCTGGTCCCCAGCCAGGGTGGTTTGGCTGGAAAAATAGCCTAAAATTCAAGATGGCAAACTATCGTACAAAGCTACGAAAAGCAGGATGTGATGATGTAATGATCAATGGGGGTAAACGAAGTAAACTTAAACCAGATGGAGAATCATCCAGCAAGAATGTCAAGCGACCAAAAAGAGGTGAAGCCAATTATTTGCCTAATTTACCTGATGGACATGATGAAAGAAGCCTTGAAAATGCCAGGAAGATTGTCATCGAGGAAATGAAGAAAAAAAAAACCCAATGCCACTCTAGTCTCGCAAATGATGGACCAAACATTCCCACTGCGCAGAAGGGAGATAGTGACACAGGAGCCTGCTGTGCAGAGCACGGTTGAACGTTGGCCAGCGCTTTTCACTGAGAGACAGGTAAGCTACTTGTTTGTTTTGGCCTGCCTTCCCCCATTAAGTTTCCAGCAGATTAAATGTCAGTCAGAACATATCAGTGCTGTGAGGTGGAATATTAAAACACATCATCCTCAAAAAAATAGCTCTTGCACTATATACAAATCAGTAAAATGTTTTCAGTGTCAGTATGTGTACTAATGTTATTTGTTTAATAATATAAGTAGTAATGTATTATTCACCATAGTTTCATATGTTAAGCTCTTTAATTTTCTACAGTATTAATTGAATGACAGTCAGCTTAATGTTGCTATCCCTCTCCCTCCTTCCACTCTCCATTTTTTCAGGTCTTTGCTGAGTTTAATCGCGTCGCCAGTAAGAACCTTGAAGGAGACTTCTATGAAGCCCTAGACCAACACACCCCACGCTTCATCGAGCTTTTCAAGTCCAAAAAAGGAACTACAGGACAAAAACTGACAGACTTGATGCAGCACATCAACTGCCTGGTAAGGATTTTGTAATTTACACTCCAGTAATAATGGGTGGTGGCAATGCACCTTAGGCCTGTTTCACATACCAGTCACACTGCCTTCCTCTCTGCTGTGTTGCTGCATGCTGCTGTGGAGAGCAAGCGAGACAGATGTACCCTTGGTGACCGTACCAGTGATGTGTACCCATAAATACACTAACTAAATCACTTCAACAATTAAATCATGCTTTTTAAAATCCTTTCACAACACCTATACCAGTTGTTGTGGACTACTCATCTCAACATGTTTTTGTTCAATTTCAACAGGTTTTTTATGTGTCTCTCAGTCTGTCATTCTTAGTAACAAGAAAGTCCAACAGTATGGTAGTTTGCACATTTCAAATGAGTGCTCAATGAAATGCATGCACAAGGGCATTTTATTTTAACCCTCCTGTTGTCCTCTTGAGTCAAGGAAGGAAGGAAGGAAGGAAGGAAGGAAGGAAGGAAAGAAAGAAAGAAAGAAGGATCGGAAAGGGATGGTGGAGAGAAGGAAAGGAGAAAGGAAGGAAAGAAGGATGGAAAAAGGGAACAGATTGGGTCGAGCAAGGAAGAAGAAGGAAGGACCAAGGGAAAGAAGGGAGGAAGGAAGTGAAAAGGATGGTGGACAGAAGGAAGGAAGAAAGGAATGAAAGAAGGGAGGGAGAAAGGAAGGAACGAAGGATGGAGGAAGGAAAGAACAAATAAAGGAAAGGAGTGGGGAAAGGAGAGGATGGAGAAGGGAGGAAGAAAGGAAGGAAAGGAGAGAGAGAGGAGGAGGGACAGAAGGAAGGGAGAAAGGAAGGATGGAGGAAGAAAGGAAATAGAGGAAGAGGAGGAGGGAGGAAGGAAGGAGGGATGGAGGGACAGTAGGAAAGGAGGAAAGAAGAACCAGTCAAAACAGATTGGGTCAGTTTGACCCAGGAGGAAAACAGGAGGGTTAAATTTAATTGAAATGTTGAGTTTGTATAAAAACAAAGAAAATGTTTACAGGGAAAGTGGGATGTGTAAAATTAGGTATTTAAATGTTACCAATTATACTAATAAAACTTAAAGCCCTGTCTCTATTATGAGGCTGCACTATTAGAGAAAATACAGAACAGTATATCAACACATACCCCCCACCCCACCCCTCAAAATGCTACAAAGTTCTTAACTTGTATCTATTCTCTCTCTGTATTTTTAGTCGCCAGATGTGACGGCACTTCGCTCTGTTGTCCTCAGAGGCCTTCCTATTGTGCTTGGTGATGACTCCAGTGAGGTCTACAAGACTTGCTTTGTAAGTAACATATTGAAAGAAGAAAGAAACATATTGATCTCAAGTTACTGACAAATCATATTTGATACGTTTGATAGTGTTGTCAAATATTTAAAATACAGTTATTTTCAGTTGATCAGAATCAGGTGGATTCTAATCTCACTCATAAATGATCAGAATCCCTAAATTAGTACATAATGTAATTAAATTAAGGATGTGAATTCCCCAATCTCACACTTCCAGTCAGCAGAATTTCCCAAAAGAAGACCAGATTCAAAAGGTAGTTGTGTGTGCTTCTTTTCTAGGATACAGCGAAGGAAGAAGCACTCGCCTCAGTGACAGTTGGGGTGCTGACCGTGGTCAACGAAGATGCTCAGCAGCAGGGTCTAAATGCAGTGCACCTCCAGCCCATCTCCACTGCCATCATACTTGAGGGAAGTACCGTCATGGACAATGTTAGAGACTTTCCCCAGGCAGTCTGCCTCATGTTTGGGCTTATGTATGCTCTTCACTTAGATTACCCAAAATGCATGGCGAACACACTCAGATTCATTCAAGCAGTCATGCTTGGATTGGGAAGCAAAACACTCCCTCCAAAACTGCTTAGTTTGAAAAACAAACTACTGGGGTAGGCAAGCTGATACAGTGCAAAAACCTTTTCCCCTCTTCAAAATAGAGTCCCAGATGTCCCAGCATTACCCATATAAAAGAAAATTGACTTAAATTTACCCAAACCCATTTGGTGTGAGCAACTTAACAAAAAGATTATATTTCATTCTCAATAGGAGACACGGAAATATCAGCAATATTAGTATGTCCACACTGCACAGGCATCTCACTTCACTTACAGCTCCTGCAAGATAATAATCCCAATAATTTAAAATGCCTACGTAGTGTTGACACACCAATATTGTTTTAGCAATATCAATAGTTTCCTGTGTCTCATACCAAGAAAGAATTGTAACCTTTTTTTAAATAAATGTATGTGCTTTTGTACAAGTAATGCCAACACATCCAGGACTCTTATTTTGAAGAGAGGAAGAACAGGAAATATTTGTTGTTAATGTGCATTTGTCATTATGTTTCAGGTTGTTACTTTGCTCTTCAAAAAGTATAGGCACCCAACATAACCCTAAGCTACAGAACTAAAAATGATTAGTTCAGAAAGATTCTCTGAAAGGGTTTAGTTCTTAATAATAATATTCTCTCTTGCAATTATTTCGGAACATAATTTTTTTTATATGTTGTGCATTTTTGTTGAGAGGCTATTTCTTTGATATTTTTTCTTGTCTAAAACTGGAACATGTTCCCAGGTCAGTAACTATTTTTTAGTTCAATTGTTTGAGCTAATGTTTATTCAAAAAATGCAGTGGAGACTCAAAACTGACTTGTTCGGCTGAGAAGTTGTCGTTTTCTGTGTTTCATTACTGGACCAAATGATTATACTCGGTCTGCCTCATATGTTGACATCTGTTGGCTGTTGCAGCAAGGCACACCTGGATTGAATAGTTTGATGAATAAAAATTCATAAAAGAATGTTAAGTAGGTTTGTAATCAAACTATTGATTGTTCACTTTTATACTGAGCATTAACAAAACACTCTTCAGCCTGTCAAGAGCCAATGTCTCCTGTTACATGCATTGTTGAGCATTTTAAAATAAATTTTAATTCCACTGAGTTAATCCATTAAGTGTTCTCTGTTCATTGTGTTTTTTTTAATGAAATTAACGTGCTGTTGTAATTCTTTTAGGTCAAGAAACTTTTAGCACAGAGCCAGGGATAAATATGAATAATATGAATAAACAGATGCCGAACTTCATCAGATGGAGTTGGAACGGGCAGAGAGAGAGAGGAAGGACAGAGAAGTGGTCCAAGCTGAAGTTGGACCCACAGCTGTGGCCGTGAGAGAAAGTTGTGGGTCCAACTTCAGCTTGGACCACTTCTTTTTCTCCCCCCCCCCCCCCCCCCCCCCCCCCCCATTCTAAGGGAGAGAAAATAGTGCCAAGCGATTGTGAGATCAGACTTTTTCGTGGACAATGGTTTTGTGATGCAAATGTTTCACTCTTGAACACATATTGTTTTGAGAAGCAAAACGCTTTATTTTTATGACCTCAGCCAACTAGCTGAACTAGCCTCGTCAACACCAAAACCAGGCCCATGTGTTTACTTTTTACACTAATCCTTACCTCGCTCCTTGAGTTGAACCTGAGTACAGTGGCCAAGTGTGGCTCTCACAAAGTTAGATTACATTAAGTTGACCTGAATATGATGGATGAGCAACACTAAAGCGAATTAAGCTATCACTTGAGTACTGGAAGCTCACAATAAATAAGTTACTGTAATCTAATTCATTCAAGTTAATTTGAGTACTCCATACTCAAAATAAGCAAGTTACTCTAATCCAATTATTTAAGATAATTTGAGTACTGCAAACTCAAAATAAACAAGTTACTGTAATCTAATTATTTAGGTTAATTTAAGTACTGCACACTCACAATAATTAAGTAAATGCAATGTAATTCATCTAAGTTAACATAAATTACTTTTTGTGAGGCAGCAAGTTTGCATATTTTTTTTAAGTAAAGTCAACTTATTATATTTTACAGTGTACGCATGGAAGTTTTACATAGTAGAAGTGAGCTGATTATGAGACTCTAAAGGTTCATCCGCTGCAGAAAGCTCTGGGGCTCTGAAGAAAATAATATTTAGAGGACAAACAATAATTGACCTCTGATATTTTTATAATGTTATTGCGAGGTTCATAGCTTTTTTAATTATTTATCTTCCAAATTCGCCTCATTCCATTCTATCTTGAATACACCAGTGAGTCCTGTCTATTGTATGGACTGGTGCACATTTTTCAAGGAAAATCAGCTCACAAGTTTATGCAGTGCTGTTTTGTATGAAAAATGCTAACTTTCTCTTGTTTTTTATTTTAAATGACAATTTGTGAAAAATGCAATGGCTGTCACTCAAAAATGTGACATATAAATGTGCTACCAGTTGCAGTCTCCTAATTATTGAGGATAGAGTGAAACACAGCCCATATTTACATGCACACTAATGCTTCATTTATTTGTTTATTTTTAGAATATTGCAATTGCAGCTTTATTCAAATAACCCAAAGTAATTATGTTACTTGGATTAAGGGCATAGTCTGTATACAGCAAAATATTATAAGCCATATAACCCATAAAGTGCTAAAAATTAGAGGGTGCTCTAAGATGCTGCACACTTAAGTAAGCTAGGTTTTCATTTTACCACATTTGAACATCATAAAACTTAAAGCTCATTGTTAATCTATAGAGCTACAGACTTTGTTTCCACACATCGTTTACATCTGATATTTCAATAAATGAAGCTTCTTCTGTTAATGACCTCTTCTTATCTCATGTAGCCAATTTTTATTTGCACTTTACTGTTAATTTTTATTTCCTATTTCTGTTTCATTTTTTCCATTTAAATGTTTATTTTTTCTTTTTATTTAAATTTACAATCTTTTAGGTATTTTTATGTCAAGCACTTGGAGTTGTGTTTGATGTATGACTTGTGTTATATAAATAAAATAAAAGTATTACAAAGGACTAAATACTTTCCAAAAGTTACTATACCACTATAAGTATTTGCATTTTATTGTCCTTTTTAAAAGTAAACCAATATACAAATATACTGAAATACCAAGTGAAGTTTTGCAGAATAAGTATATTTATTTTTAGTCCATTGAAGTTGAATTTAATTACATCTAGTCTGAAGTAAACATTTAGTATTATTTAAATTATAATTTAATAATAGATAATAGATTGTAATTATAATAACTTTTGTATTCTTAAATTATATTTCTAATACACTAAGTTATTCTGTTTTTTTAACCAATCAGAGGCAGAGTGGGAAAAAAACTGCACATCTGTCTGACTTATCTATATCTATGTATGTCTATATCTATATCAGAAAGTTACAGAGGGAACAGCAGGAAACCACTAAAGGTGTTCCAGGTGTTCAGATCATCATAAAGCCCATGGTTTTCATTGAGTCGCATGTAGACCACACTTCCTTGTTCCAGCTGTAGAATTAATGCATTTGCAAAGAAAGTATGACTCTCAGTGTACTTAGAATTGTGCAAAATTCTCTGACTATTGTGGTATAAACTTAGTGACATCCATTCTCCAGTCTTCAGGTTGAAGGCAGTGAATCTGAAATAGTAGACTCCTTTGACAGGTGCTGTGAAGATACCTGCAACAATAGAAAATCAGAGAGGTCAGCTCTGTCCATCTCTAAGATAATATTACATACTTGCGGAAATGCATACCTGTAATCGGGTTGTAAGCTCCGCCAGTATTTGTGAAAACTCTACTGTAGATAAGTTGAGTTTCAGTATTGAATGGTCCGATTTTTCCTGAAGCTGGCAAAGCAGCAGAGAAAGCCAGTTTTGGAGTGCCTATAAACACAGGATGGAAACGTTTAACTAAGAGAATTAGAGAGCAAGGCTTTCTTGCCAAATTTTGGTAGAACATTTTAAATGTCGAAATAATAGAGGATTGAAACAAAGTTTGTTCCAAGGGAAAGACATCAAAGCCAGTTAGAATTTTATTGTTTTCAAGTTATTTGTCCGTCTCCAATGTAAGTATGTATGTATGAATTTCTGGCCTCTCTTTGAAATACCTGCAATTGTCCTTTTCATCTCATCCAGTTTGTTCTTGGTGAGCTGTAGTTCAGTCTTAGAAATATCCAGCTCTTCCTTGAGAGCTGTCACCTCTTTCTTCTGCTCCTGCGCCTCCTCCTCCCTGGTTGTCACTCTGGAAACCAGCGCTGCCAGTTCTGCTGCTTGCACTAGAAGCATGAAAGACGACCATTTCTCATCTGTATTTTCAAGATTTTCTAGCTTTATAGAGTCTGTGATTTTAGTAATTACATACCAGAAATCAGTCTCTCAGCCTCCTCCATTTTTTTCTTCTGGAGCTGCTGTTCGGTCTTAGTCGCTTCCAGCTCCGCTGTAATTGCTGTCACCTTGTTTTCAGTGGCTGTCAGTCTGGAGCCCATCACTGAAATACCACAGAGGCAGTTCTTTTAAGTAAGGCTGTCTGAAGTAGCATTCCCTGACGTCTATACAAATACATTTCTGGTTTGTTATTGTCTATTGCTGCTGATATAACTCCATATTTAACTTATATCCAGTCCACAGAACCCTATTTTTATTGACTTTTATGATCTCCTGGTGTCTGTGTAAGCAGTAAGCTGCAATGGGATTTACATTACAGCAATTTCAAAACAGATTAAGGAGGAAGGAAGGAATATTTCTCTGAAATATTTATTTCAAATTAACAATTTTTGGTGGGGATCTTTTATTTACCAATTAAAAATACTTGGGTTTAGTTTAAACTAGAGCTGAAACAATCGGTGTGGATTGATGAATCTGCAAGTAAGTAACCATAATTTTCAACAATAAACATTGCATCCCCCAGTTAATCATCACAGATGTTGTCAATTTACTACCTGCACTTTCCTTCTCCAGACGTGCCACTTTGTCTCTATGGGTTTGCAGTTCAGCCTTGGTGTTCCTCAGTTCCACCCTCTGCTCCACCACCATGTCTCTCAGAGCTCTCAGCTCAACCCACATATCCATTGTCTGTAGACCTTGGTCTACAGACCAAAGGCTCTCTCCTTGAGCCCATGTCCCAGACAGGCCAAACAACAACAGAAGCAGTAGAGTACCTCTCATTGTAAAACCTTACCACTGCTGAAATACCTCTAAGAAATGAAATGGAATCAGACTTTTTCAGACTCCCGGCGAACACAGGTGTTGTAAGCAACAGTGGTCAAAGAAAACCCTTTCATTATTTATCTTGTGCAGAGTTGGCACGAAAAGGCTGGCCATGACCATATTTAGGAAGGTCATCTGATGCAATGTCCACAGCTGTTCATGCAAGAACAATTTCCTATTTACTTTTTGGTTCTTTGATTCCAAAATGACCCCCACACGGACACAGCAGAAAATTACTTCAACAGATAAAGTACCCACAAAGAATCATGTCACATGCAGTTGTGTTAATTACATTATGGCACATAAATTGCTTGGACATAGTAGTAGTGTAGGCGTAGTGTTTTTTTTGGTAAACATCATTTATCTTGTTCATCAGTCGCTGCACGCACACCTTAAATATGAGCATATTTTCTGCATTAACAGAGAAGCCTTGGCAAGGTTTCCAAATATAACCCATTAAATTAATGCCTCTGCTGACATGAAAAATAAATGATACTCTGTCAGATGACAGTGGAGGCTTGGAATTGTGAGCAACTGTTTGTGTGCCCTGAAAAGTTGTTTTCCTTGGCAGAAAGGGACAAGTTCGAAGTGCCAAAATGTGTGGGTCAAATGTTATTCTAAAATTCTAAAATGGTATAATTACTGCACACTCTTAAAAGTAAAGAGGCTGATTAGATCCATAAGGTTCTTCAGCTTATCGCCATAGGAGAACCCTTTTTGGTTCTTAGAGTAACATACTATAAAGGTTCCACTTGAAATACTTTCAGAGGGCTCTACCTAGAACCCAACATAAAGGCATATACCTAGAAGGATCTATGAAAGGTTTCACCCTGAACCCCCTATGAGTGGTTTTAAAGAGAACCCTTTTATATTCCAAGGTTTTTTTTTTTTTAATCTAGACTCAGGGGGTTCTACCACGACCCCTTTTGTAAGTTTTTTTTTCTAGAATCTGCTAAGAGGGTTGAACTGAAAACCCTTTTATATTCCAAAGGTTTTATCTAGAACCCACTCAGGGGTTCTAACAAGGAACCTTATATATTCCAAGAGTTTTATTTAGAACTCAGTTAGTGGGTTCTACCAAAAACCTTTTTATATTCCAAGGTTTTATCTAGAACTGAAAACCCTTTCATATTATAAACCCTTGACAAAAGAGGTCTTTAAAGATCTAAACAAGGAACAAGGAATTGTTTTTTCCAAAAATGGTTATTTGGGTCTTTATTGATCCCTTAGCCTTACAAAGAACCTTTGATGAACGCTTTCTTGAAAAAAGAAGAAAAAAGAACCCTTTTGGAACCCTTATCTTGAAGAGTGTAGTTCTGCATTTCATTATTTATTATATGAAATCATTCTCAACCTTTCAGCTCACTTAATGGGTTATTTTTCATTATGGAAGTATTCTTGCCACCGTTTGGTGACTTTTTTCTTATTTTTAATGGCTTTTCAATGTGAGGGTGTAAGATGAGTCAAACCAGTGCAGTTTTTTTTTCTATATTTACTTCATTCAAAACAAAAAACAGAGCAAAGTGACCAGTCAGCCTTCTACCTTGTAATCAAGCCCCTGCACATGAATGACAACTCCAAAGCAAGCCATTAACCAGTCTTATCTATTCAAATCTGAACAATTCTCTTCCTCCTTCCTCTTCTCTCCTCCATTATCTGTGCTCTTTTTATCTGTGGCAGACAGACAGCATGTGCATGATTTTGAGCCTCTGTTTGGCGTGTGTGACAGAAAGAGTAAGAGTGAGTACGCCACATATTTGTGTAAATGAGATTCATTTTTTGTGTGTGTCTGTGCTGCAGTGAGAGTGAAGATTCGACACTGCTATCACTGATAAGCTCATCATTCAAAGCTATTGCAGGTGATGTAAAACAGATGAGGGGACACGAGGTTACACACTATCTATTTTCCATTACATTCAAGAGGTTATAGAGAGGGACGGGATGGAGCAGAGAGCTTTATAGTGATTACATCAAACCAATATACAGTCAGAAATGTGATTGTCGGTAAAGTAGCACATCAAGGTCGATTTCTACCAGGCCTGAATTTTTTGTTGTCATTGAGACAGAGCAGATGCCATCCCCTAATTCTGTCGTTATTACTTTTCAGTTCATGACTTCTCGAGTACAACAAAAGCGCTGTAAACTGTATCATTTAGCCTGTTTATACCTCATATTAACACGCCATGGATCTCACTTCCCTGCTCTGTATGCCAATAAGCACATAGCTACATCATTACCCTTTGCAAAGATCAAATGTGTTGTTGTCTTTAACTTGTTGCCCAACAGTAGTAGCCCAAATGCTGGGACAAATGGACACAATGTTTTTTACACAATGAAAGAAATAAAGTATAATGGGCCTTATTCACCAAATAATTAGAAATATGTTGTAGACAGTGAAGCTTGACAAAATTGGGCAACTTTATTTATTTTTAAGAAAATGTGGGGATTTTCTCAGACACAGGAAGACAGCCTATATTGGTCAGAGTTTTCTGTATTTATAAAATTTGAAATGTTTGCCGTCAATAAAAAGTTAAATAAATTTAAAGTAAATTGTGTGTTCAACAGCTGCTTTATTAAGTTTCTTCTCACTCATCAACTCTCAAAAGTGTACAGTTTTTAAGGGTGTCTGGGGATATTGTGGCTGCTGTATTCACAAACATCAGCTGCTTATCTTGGAAGATAAGATGGCCCAAACACAGTGAACCAATGGGGCTTTTCCATTGGCCCTTTTGGCCACACTGAGTCAAACCATGCCGTGCTGATTTGCATTTCAAATACTCTTATAATGCCGAGCTGTGCTGAGTCATATCTGAGATCGATGATCTCCGAAGGGGGACCAAAGCATGCCAGACCCTCCTCCAGGTGATGTCTCACTGACTCCAGCTCTCAGTACTTTTGTAGCTTCTAACTGAATCTCTTTAGTTTGAAGTTAAGTTTCTCTTCTGTGTCGCTTTTGTGCTTTCAATTATCTGCTTTTTTTACAGTTTCAGATTCCCCTTTCAGCTGCATAGGAATTGATGTTCCTGCTAATGAAAACCCAACATTTCCTGATTTTGCTGTTTCATAATAAAAGTGTTTAAATAAAAATCATGGGGACTTGTATTGTGAAGAATTGCAAGTAAAAAAAAAATGTTTATCCATAATTTTACAGCAGCTTGATTTGAGCTAAGCTTATCTTCAGTTAAAACACACACCTTCTAGCAGGTAGCCCTGTTGTAATGGAGATGCAAATCTCTGCTTTGCTAGGTTGACGTGCCGAGTCAAACTGAGTCAAGCCAAGACATCAGATGTGTATGGAAAAGGGTATAAATGGTGTACTTATAGGACGTCAGTTAAGTAGGCGGTCTTTCAGTGTGGCCCAGGACACACAGCTGACAGAATGTGGTAACATACGGCCCAGAACACCTCTGAATGTGATCTGCTCAATCCGTTCTCTTCGGTCTTGGGTGCATTCACATCTGTACTTAGAGCTTTCCACTTGTCATCGGATCACCACAAGACACATTTTAATGCCAGGTGTAACAAGGCTCATAGTATTTACTCCGGCAAAGATTGTGGAAACGATATCCATAAGCATATTCATGTTTGTACCATTGTGTGTATGTTCCATGTGTGTGTTTGTGCTTATTTAACCAACATTGCCCTGAACAAGGCCACAGCGGTCAGCCCCCTCAGCAGGAGGCCATCTTGGCTCTTCGTTTCTTTGGTCACTGCCATGATGACACACACACACATACACATGATCACCCCGGTGATGAAGATTAATTAGTGTAGACCCCCTACTGACATGAAAGCCAGGGTCTCCAAGTGCATTCTGGGAAGAAATAAACTATGCAGAAGTGTTCCGTGTAGAGGGTGGAGACACACACAGAGCAAATGCACTAACAAAAGCTTGCACGCTCTCTTACACAATGGGTCAAATGTATCGACACATGGTGAATGCTAAGGTACATGTGTATTGACTTGAATGCAGATCCATGAGTATATGCATTGATTTGCACGTGACCGCTCCTTGAACTTCGCCACAGTGTCCTCGCTATCAATGAATTACAGTCAGTGAAGCAGTGAGTGCAGCTGAATTGAAAAAGACGGACAACACAGCAGATGGTCACAAGAGGAGAGGAGTATAAAGACAGAAAGATTAAAAAAAAAAGGGAAAAGTGAAATGCAGAAATACGGGATGGGAAATAAAGACAGAGAGACGAAAGAAAGAATCAGGGACAGGGAGGGAGGCAGGGAGGGAAGGATGAATAGAGATTGGTGTCAGTAAGAGGTGATGTATAGAGGAGAGGGTGATGAGAGTGAGCTGGCTTCTCTCTCGGCTCCAGTAGTAATGTCCCTTTCCAAAACATCACTCATATTTAATGGAGCACAGCTACAAGGGAAGAGAGAGAAAAGAGAGCACAAGCTCGCATGCACGCACACATACACACAAACTACACTGACATATGCAGACAACGCAGCACATTACAGACTTGTACACACTTGCACAAAGTGCTCAAAGCTTGCATGCTCAGATAGAGGACACACACGTGCACTCTGGTACTCAGACGCAAACAGGGTTCTCTCAGAGTTAATGGAGTTGAGGCACAGGGGCCTTGAGACTGGAAGCTGCACTCGGCTCGGAGAGAGGGAGAGAGAAAGAAGGAGTGGGAGAACAAAAGAGAAAGGAAGAAGAATTGGGGAGCATTGGCATACATATGAGAATACGTGTCGAAGTGAGGGGAAAATGTGATAGAGGCGGGAAGATGATCCTCTGCTGAGCATGTCTGAAGCCACATTCAGCAGGCAGCTTAGATGGAGCCATACAAGGCGTAAAAAACACAGGGGTGCAATGATTGTGGGGAAAAAAAAACAGCTGTATGACAAAGTAGAAGGTAAACAAAGAGAGATAACCACACATCACAGGCAGAAATTGCATTTCCTAGATTTACCACCCACATACCTCTCACCCATGATGAGTCACCCAGTTGTCTTTTCCTTAAATCCTTGTCAGGGCTGTAATATTCTCCTGTATTCCTTCATCACAAAGTTAACTTTGACCATGTCAAAGAAAGCAGATTTGATTTTTTTATTATTAAAGGGATAGTTCTGATTCTTTGAAGATGAGTTGTATGAGGTAGTTATTGATAATAAGCGTATTACCTACAGTATATCGTGGTCAACATACGAGTTCCAGCGTGGAAGCTAAGCAATATACTGCTACGGACAGGGCCAGCAGCAAAATGCACTTCAGCCATATAAAAAAGGCCCATAAAAGTAAGGTTCAGTATGTATAATTTACCGGGATTTATTGGCAGAATATAGCCGAAATTGAATGTACTGTTCATAAATATGTTTTCAATAGTGTATAAAAACAGACATTCCTTTAAAAAGTCACAAAAACAAAAATTGATGAACAGCATGTAAATTTTGTTACTGCTTTTGAAACCTTTTTATTAATTAAGTAATTAATTTATTTATTTTCTCTGTGTGGTGCGTTTGTAAATTTTTTTGTTTCTTCTATAAGTTACTGCTATTTATTGCTTTATGTGTAGAGTCATTTCACTTGTTTACTGATCTTAAGTTTTGGCCTTTTATTGCATTTTATTGTCTTATTGATACTGAGTGATTTTATTGTTGTTTTTTTGTGTGGACCCCTGAAACACTTTGCGCAAGGTAATGAGGATCCAAATAAAGAATATATCAACACCACACACACACAACACAACACACACACAGTATAATCACCTGAAAATAAGAATTGTTGTGTTTTCATTACCCTAGAATGAGCTTGTTTACATTGCGGGTGCTCTCCTACACGCTTGGAATGGGAGAGTGAGCCAAGGTGTATGCAGTCGGCAAGCTCACAGTTAGATACCTCTAAATCCTACACACTGGTCCTTTAAGTGCTATGTGATATTTAGCATATTTTCAGAGCTTTACCTTGCCATCAGACAGCTGTTTCTGTCTGGAAACCCTCTTTTATATAAATCAAATCTCTTTCTCTCACACAACCAAACTCCCTTGATGACCAATTAGTACCTCAATCAACCCCACTTCAAATAATCAGCCACCACAGTCAAAACACAATATGGGTTAGGCATGTTAGCATTTTCAATTTACAGTCCACAAATGAATGAAAGAAAGTTGTGCTGCGTTTGCAGTAGACTTGGATCTGGATAATCTGGCAGCTAAAAACCCGTTCCACACCAAGAGTTTTATACTCACAGAGCATGATATTTATAATTTACGCCTCTGCAAAGAAACAAAGTTGCTGTGTGTTCTCTGAAGACATTTTTATTTCTGTCCCCCCTCCAGGTTCAGGTCTTAACGACGGCCAGTGGCACGCAATACGTTTGGTTGCCAAGGAGAACTTTGCCATGTTGACAATAGATGGTGAGGAGTCGTCTGCTGTGCGGTCCACCTCACCACTGACCATCACCACAGGGGGAACCTATCACTTAGGAGGTAAGGGTCACCCCAACACCTTCACAACAGCTCTGACAAAAACAGCACAGCCCTCACTTAT
Organism: Lutjanus argentimaculatus; assembly: GCA_034769285.1. Classification (NCBI taxonomy): domain Eukaryota; kingdom Metazoa; phylum Chordata; class Actinopteri; order Lutjaniformes; family Lutjanidae; genus Lutjanus; species Lutjanus argentimaculatus. Next base: position 20,739,949 of record JAWZSL010000009.1, on the reverse strand, counting down.
GCTACACTTACAGAGGTAAAAATGGGGCAGTGTCAGAAAATAGCATCCAGTTAACATCCAGGTTGTGTTTCAGGTGATCTGGGTTACTTGTTTGTGAAATCTAACATGCATCCTTAATTTTTGGACCCTGGACCCTCTTTCCCATGTTTTTGTGTCTAAATAAGTAACAAGGACAACAATTTTTAAACTGGTCCAGCACTGAGGTAGAGCACTGCAGCAAGCAGAAGCAAAACTAAGTTACAACATAATCTTTCCGGGCATCTGTGCGCCGTCACAGTAACTCCATTAAAAGTGCATGTTTTTGCCACTGATAGGCTCAGATTGTCACTATAAGTGTCTGACAGTATTGTGGAAAGTATCCCTACAGAGAGCTTTCTTAAGAGTGAGATACATTTTGTTCAACCAGAAAAAGCACTTTTATTGTTCTTGCCAAACTAGCCGGACTCCATTTACAAAATGCAAATTTTAATTTCATTGTCATGTTTATTCACACTCAACAGAAACAAATTAAAACTCACCAAAAATGTCTTTGCTTGTCTTTCCACTGCTCCAACAATAACAAACTCTGGTTCAGTTGAATTAAAACCTTAATTTGCTGCTTTGAAATACATGTTTATTAATCTGCTTTCACTTTTGAGTACTTTATTTTGATTAGTTTGTATTAAATGTTTTTTTCTAAAGAAATGTGTTGGTGTTAGTCCACAGTGAAATGAAACTTTTGTGAACTGTGCCAAGTGAAGTCTTATCTGTGGGTGTGTGTGTGTTTGAGAGCGTGTGTGTTTGCAGGCTAAATATGTCTGCAAATCATTTATCTTACCAGAAATCTATATACCAGTGGCCAGAGTGCAGGAACTTGCTCACTTAGCAAGAGCACAGACACAACTAGACCACCACATATACACAACCATACAGAGGGGAACACATACCAACACACACACACAAGCAGCAGCCACAATCTGTCTGAATTAGGAAGACGCCAGGTTAATGATGCCAGGCACTGCTGTCCGTCTGTTGGAAGATGGTCCGTATCTAAGTGTGCATGTGTGACTTAGTGTGTGTGTGTTGGGTGTGTGGGCACCTGTATGAAATTACAGTAACTGAGAGAGATAGTCTGGGCTCTGATAGCTCCATCAGGCCTCTGTCCCTCTCTCTATCAGAGTACAATCTCCTCCATCAAGCCAACCCATTTCCCCAGGCCAGTCAATAAGGATCAGAGCACATCACACACACACATCCAGATTCTTTTATTCTGTTGTCCATCTTAATTTACTCCTCGCTGCTGTTGAGTGAATCCCCCTTAAGCCCATGATGACTCTGTACTTTTTATTTATGAAATCCAACTTTGTTAGGCCTTGAAATGCTAATTGCATTTCACTCAAGGAACATCCAAAGCCTGTTGCCTTTTTTAATGATTTTAACTTTCACTTTTTAAAGTTTTTTTTTTCTGTGGTTATCTTGGATTCTTTCATCTGATATGTTGCAGAATCATTCAATATTAATACTTTATCTTTTATTATCACTTATCTCTCTTCCACCCCAACTTTCTTTCTTTCTTTCCTCTTTGTCTGTCTTTTTGGGTTTCTCTCTGCTCTTGTCTCTCACCCTCTAGTCTCCGTTTTGATCCAATTGGTGATTTATTGATTTTTGTAAGCCGAGTTGGGAATCAATAGTGGCTGAGAGGAGAGGATCTCTGTAATGTCTTTACCCCTTGAAGAGGAGACAGACAGAGAGAGTGAGTGAGAGAATGGAAGAGTGAAGTGGAAAAGAAGACAGAGAAGAGAAAGTGAGGAGATGCAAAGTTTTTGGCAAGGTTCATAAGTGAGTGCAAGGCTTGAAGAAGAAGGAGGTGTGTTCCACGGGGCACGACACGTCTGTGCCACAGCTTTGGTCCGCCCTCTATACAGCTGCATGCCCCACCAGCAGTGTTTCAGAGACATTTTAGCAGCAACGCATTTTGCCAACCTGATTATATTTAATTCTCAGGTTTTGTTGACTTGGTCCTCTTTCAATGCGTTTATGGTTCTACCCTGAATAAGCAGGTTACATAGTTAAATAGTTTCTTTTCTGTCTGTCTTTATGACCGTGAGTCTGCATGCTGTCTTTTATTTTGAAAATTTACTGTATTCTCTCTGCTTTTTTTCTGTGTCTGACTTCCTGCCTGGTCGATCTGCTCTGTGCAGATTGACGTGGCATCCGTCAAAAAAATACTCGGTGTGTATTTGTAGCAGAGCAGAGAGCCACTTCTGGGACATGCTGAGGCACTGCTGGTGGAATCACAAGCACTGAGTTGAATGGCAGCGATCGGCTCCAGCTGATGTGGCGCAGCCATAACGCGATGCAGCTGTGCCTGGTGGAGTCAAGCCATAAGAGAAGAAGAGATAACAGTAGGACATTAAACCCTAGAGGCAGTATACCTGCATGTCATCAGAGGGTCCAAACACACATAATTCAGATATTTACATCTCATAATGTTCACACACACCCACATCTACATCTCAGATGTTACTGACTGACACACTCAATATTTGCAGTTGTTTAGTTCATTACAATAAATAAATCCTTATTTTACCTTTGTCTGCTGTGTCTCGGATGAACCCCCAATTTGTCTTAACACGGCTCCTAGGCCATGATAAATGTGTAAATGGACACAGCAGATGACAGAACACGCAGTACACTGCACAGTATGTGCTATGTTCATATTCTTTTTGTTTCTGTCTCATTCTGAGAAAAATATCCAGTACATTTATTTGCATGTGCATACACACAAACACAGTCCACTCACACATACATTTATTGCTACAATTCAGAGAAATACAGCTATGTGCTTTCACACGTTTCCCCTCGCTGATAGAGGTACAGTAATGTGTGGGCTGAATTGGCAGCAACTGCGACTGTGGTTTTACTCGTTAGTTTCACATGACATAATGAATGCTGAGGAGCAAGGAGCCTGGTGGTAAACACAAGTCTGAAGGCTGTGGGGGATTCATAACTGCTGATTATCACTATGGCAAGGAGTACAAAGTGATATTTGGGCCACTGCTTCACAGGCTTGGGGAGAAGTGTTAGAAAGACATTTTTGAAGCTATTTCAAACAGTTCATTCTTAGTTCAGACTTTAGATTTCTTTTTCATGGGGAAAGGCACTGTATGTGTGTTGGTGCAGGATGTTTCAGCTCCCAGAATTATTTTAACTTTTTGACTATTGGGTTTGGTTTTATTCATTCATTACCTAGGCTAAGTCTATCCTAGCTGATATTACGCAAGAGGGTGGGTACACTCTGGACAAGTTGCCAGTTCATCACAGGGCTGACACATGGAGACAAACTCACACTCCCATTCACACCTACACCCGCCCCAGCTTCCTCCCACAGAAAGGCCTTCCACCAGTCAAACTCCTCAGCCCTCCCGCTGGCTAGGCACCACCGTACCACCCAGTTTGGTTTAAGTTTAGAATTGTGCAACCAGTTCTTGCATTTCATGAAAAGTTTTTATTATGTTTCCACTGGAGGCTTTATGTTTTCATGTTTTTCATCTGCCCCATTTTCATGAACATAATTTCATGCCTTGAAGGAATTTCAGCAAATTTGGAACAAATGTCCATTTGGATGAACTTATTAGTAATTGGTAGTCAAAAATAATGAAATTATGACATTTCATATCAGAAATGTCAAAGGTCACCTCCACTGTGACATCATAATATTCAGCAAAACCAAATTTCTGGCCATTATTTAACACCATAACTCGGGAACAGAAGGGGAGATTGTGTCTTATTTCACATTTCAGATACTAAATTGGTGACACTAATCTTGGGTGAATCTGTGGTGGTTGTATATAATAGATCTTTTGAGCTGATGAGTTAAAATTGTGTGGGAAGGATGCATGTTTTAGAATCTGTAGCTTCGTTGCAGCATCATCCATATGTTAAGCATTTTAGTCCACTTCAAGCTCATTGGTTTTGTTCATGTAGAGTTCAGCAGTGAACACACACTTTTTGAACTGCTTGGACTGCAGATTTCCCATTCATTCACTCCATTAACTCCACTTTTTTTTCTCCAAATCAAATGTTTGGTTCATCTTGTGGTCGTTAAGCTTGGTTCCAGTCCTAAAATTCTTTATATAACATTTGATTTTGGGCAAAACCAGAATGGAAAACTGAGAAAAAAGGCGAAGGTACAAGACTGTGTACATCATTTTTGAAAGGGTAAAGGAGTTACTCATCCCTTAAACCATTGCAAATGATACCACTTCTTCTTAAATTTAACTTTGGTCATTATTATAGTGTTCATACTGTTAGAGTTAACAGTTAACAGTGTTGCAATATGTTGTAGTATGTGTTGAGCATGTATAGATTTACTGCATGTTAGCTAATGTTAGCTATCTAACAAACCAGCCTGCAGGCAAACTTCTGTTCACAGAAGCGGTAAACACTTCCATTGTAACAGCAAGCTCCACCAATCAGAGACATTTACCTTGAATGGTTACATTAATACATAATACACACACAATACAATAATAATCTAAATCCTATATTCAGAATATGAATGGGATTTTCATTTCTGAAACCTCACTGTTGAGCTCTATTGAGCTTCAGATGATTGTTGTTGCATCATGTGACAAAGCTCTCTATCAGTCCTCTGTACTCCTCTGTCAAAAAAAAAAAAAAAAAATTGGTCTCAAAGTGAAGACAGCATGCATCTCACTGGAAATTATTCATTGGAATCATACATGCCAATAAACTCCATTTCGCAAAAAAAAAAAAAAAAAAAAAAAAAATACACTCAATACCTTTTATTATTTTTCTTCAAAGTCAAAGAGTCTGGACAGACACTGATGTAAAATGCAAATGGACTGTAATTCTAGTTTACTGTTACTCTGTGCCTTGCTTTTCCATTATCACAGATTTACAATGAAGGCCAAGCCATCTGAACCTGCGCATATGTGGATTAGAGTGATGTCTGTGAACTTGGAACAAAGTGTGTGGGTGTTTTTGACCAGATGCTCTGAAACTCCAACACACACACACACACACACACCAACACACACACACACACACACACACACACACACACACACACACACACAACACAACACACTTAAATTACAACTCAGTCAGAATATCTAGAACATTTATTCAAAACACTCACACCTCACCACATTCAGGGGGCTAATTTCCATCCTAGCACAGAGGTAACAGAATAATACAGTGAGTGTACAAAAAGATAGTTTAGCCTTTGGCTTGGCCTCAATTACTCTCTCTGAATGCTCAGCTTGATGAGTCAGAGAGGCCAAGCGCATTAAGCTGTCCTAAAGCTCTCTAACAGTATTCCATCAGCACTTTCTATGTGACTGAGACTGTTCTGTCAGCGTGCCACAATTAGCAGAGACCCCTCAGTATCATGAAAAATCCATGTTCTTTTATGGACAGGACAAGGCTTCACATAATTGCTGAGAGTCATTTGTGGAGGTTCAGTCATCCAGGTAGCCATCTGCTTCAAATTTCATAGCTTTAAGGCATCAATCTGCTGCGTTTTCACTGGTAACAGTTCTTGATCAGTGACCACAGACTGGGACAGACTTTGTAAGCAAAGTAATGCTACTACTACAATGTAGGGTGTGTGTTCATAGCCACATCCACTATTCCACCCAAGATGCAAATACAAGAGGGTGAGATCCATTGTAGAACTTTGCTTGGATGTCAAAGCAGAGAGAGTTTTATTTTCTGTTTGTTCCTATATTATTATTTTTATGTTTTTTCCCCACTGCAGCTTAATGTTTATTAAGCATGTCCAATTGCCACATAAACCAATTTAGAACTAATTAGTGTTATATTGAAGCGTGACGGCCACACAAATGCAGGGATATACGTGTGTTATGCACACACACAAAGTCTGAAGCTCAGCGTTTCAACTTGATGGTTAAAGTGAGAGAGGATCAGTGCACCTGGGTAATGGGTAATTTTCTTATTAAGGCATTCAAATAAATACTGTGCATCCACACAAACACAGGCACAAAGGTTGTTGACAAGGAGGCATTATGTGAGATAATTATTTGTCTTTGTTTAATCAAATAGAAAGCGAGTAAGTTTGCATGTGGGTAATGCAGCAGTGATCTTACCTTTTAAGGTGGACAGAATATCGCCAATGGGACATGATTACTTTTAGTGTCCTGCAGGCTAAATAAGCTGTCTCCATTAAAAGTGAAACATGGAAAACAGTTAGCCAGAGGCTGGTAAAGCTCTCTCACTGCCTTGCTCAAGAAAAAAAAAGATCAAAATAAAGACAAGCCAACTAATTTTTGGTTGTCTTACTAGGGGTGATTATGTCTGAGGTGAGACATTTTTGCAACAAAAATGCAATACAGTGCTTAATTTGTAATTAGTAATTCATTCTGTTAGATCTCATGCCTGTCAGAGATCATGCGATAGGTTATGTGTGCGCATGCTTGCATGTGTGTGCATAAATGTGTGCTGCGTGCATGTGTGACCAACATGGCTGGAACTACTTTTCAGCAGCAAATCTCATATACTAGAGGACCTATTAGTCTAATATTTTTTGTGCACATTTATGACTGTACGTTCAAGAACCTCTCATAGTTGCTGTGATTCACACCTTTTGAAACACCTTGGGAAACCTATTTTATAGACTCTGCTCGTTTTATATTGACTGCTGACTCTTTACCTCACCTAACTGGAGTCACAAGTGACCAACAACTGCGACACTAAAGCCACATTGTGCAGGACACATTTTGACCTATGTTGTGGCTAAAAGACTGACATGGAAAAGTTTCATTTCATCTTAAGAATCTTACTTTCATATCCGATATGTTATGATCCACTAAAGTTAGGAAAGGTACTAGATGAATAAATCCCTGTTTTGTTGGCTTCACTTCAAGGTTCACTAGGAAATAAATGAGAAATGCAGACGTCACTACAAAGCGAACTGTAACTCGCTTATTTACGATTTTCATGAAAATGGTTTGTAATACACCTGAAAAATTGAACATGATGATGGTTACTTGTTGGAATTAAATTCATTTATTGGGTGCGATCCAATTTAGCTCTATACCAAAACATTAACCCTCTGAATCGTCACAACTTCTACTGGGACATGCAGGCTCTGATTCTTAGCCACAATATCATTACATAATTATTTGCATCTTTTTTTGGAGTTTTTATGCCATTAAAATATAGGATGGCAAAAGGCCATAGGTGGGAGTTGAACACACAGCCGCTGCAGAGAACCCACAGCCTCAGTACATGGGGCGAAAGCTGTGCTACCAAGCCGCACACCAAACACTTTATTCAAAACTTTGCATGGTGGCATTGCAGTAAGTGCTTCACCATCTGTTGCCTGGCAGATCTGCACTTTGCTGCACTCTTCTAGTATTAAGTATTTTAAGGCATAAATATTTGTTTTAATTGAGGAAGCATTTTTAAACATAACAGAGTTCCTTAATGCTTTAAGATAGCATTAATATTAATGCACCAATGCGTAATATGAACACAAGCATGCTGACATAAAAATATTTGCTAATTAATGCTTTAATTAACATAATAAATTACCCTATTTGCATAAATGGCTATGTTTAATGTATTTTGATGACTATGATGGGACATTACGCAGCTAAAATGCCATTCCCAAAGAGTTTAAGACTATGCAAATTTTGAAGCTAATACATTTTCCTTTCTTAACTTTTCTTCCTCATTTCTGTCAACTTTTTTAGTTTGTATCCTTGTTTACTTCACTGTGACACATGCCATCGCTCTGCTCTTATTTTTCATGTATTCCTTGAGATAAGTCCTCTTTGAGTTCAGAGGCCCTAAAGTGCCCAGTCACGAATGTAGCTGGAGATATAATTGCCCTGCCTTTTCTGATACTGTGGCATTAAAATTCTCATGGCACTGCCTAAAGCCAAGGTTACAGAGTTACAGGATATTATACTTTAGATGTCAGAGGAAGGAAAAGACTTGGCTCTGAGCCTCTGTCATCCTATCCTCAACTGTGCCCTCTTTTCTTAATTTTACTCTCCACTGTTTTCCTTTCTCCATTTTTCCTTCATTCGCTGCAGTTTCTCACTTTATCTTCTCCTCTTCTTTTTTTGGCCCTCATCTTCTCCTCTTTCCTCTCATCCCTTTTATCCTCCTTAAGCGGGCTGACCCCTTCCTTTTGACTCCCCTCTTCTCCTCTCATCCTTCACCCCTCCATCCTTCGAGCGCCTGCTTTTAGAATCAGCCTCCTGAACCCAAAGCCTATTTTACGGGGAGTAGTTTCTCACTCCTGACGCTGCGCTTAGAGAAATTAGTAAGTGACTGACACGAGACATCCACAAATTGAATTTCTCGAGAGGGAAGACAGACAGACACTCACACAAACACACACACGCACACACACAAGGCCATAAAGTCATGCTCTTTTCTCAGCAGGAACAGAGGACAAATGGATATACTAATGACAGAGTGGTCAATTATGGGACGTTCCACCCTGAAGCATGCTGGTGTTTGATAACTGTGAGGAAAAAAAGAGACTTCTGTGTTTCCTTTATTAGTTTTGCAATCTCCACTTCCTTACCAATTTTATAACTCTGCTGAGTTGTTCCAGATAGTACAGCATTTCATTCCTCATTGCTTGTTTTCTCTCACATTTATTTTATAGGCATGAAAAAATGACAACCTTATAGCATCTGACACTCTTAAAGTCCAAATGAAACAAAAATCGAGTGTTTCAGCATATTTACGTGATTCTTGTAAAAACAGGCTGTTATAAGGTACTTGTTGCAGTAGCCAATAGTGCTGAATGAGCATTAACACAATGCCTCCCAGCCAGTCAGCTACAGACAGTGGTCCATTAACTTAGTTGAATCTTCTGGTCTTTGTGGGCTGGGAGCTCCCAGTGAATATGCCAAGGCTGGGACCAGATACCACCTTTTAGATCAGTGGAGGTTTGGTAATGTTGGGAAAACAGTACAGAGGTGGTTTCGAGTCAGTTAACTTAGCTATATGGCTAACCAAGCTAATGGCAACTACTTTAACAGCAAGTAAAGCCATTTTCACTCCAGGAAACTCTGTTAATGACCTCAGTACTGTATTACCTGAAGGTCTCGGTTGAGCATTGATTCAGCCGTCTTCACTGGGAGGCTGCTGAGCCTGGTTCTGTTACCCACTAATAGCAGCTAAGTTAGCAGAGACTCTGACAGAGACGTCGAAGCTGAGCAGAAACAGAGGGAAAACCAGAGAGCATTTTCTCCATAAAATATGATCCAGTTTCATCCAAGTCAGTGAGCAGAGTAATTAAGTTGTGCTTTTGTACAAGTTATGAGGTCGTGCTTTTATACAGTAATGTTAATCAGGGGGACCCATCAGATGCTCCTTGTAGCTAACATTAGTTTTTGAAGCAGTCCACTGTAAAGTGCCTTGAGCACAATCTTCTGTCACAGATGCCGCTTTCCCCAAAGTGAATTAATTCTAGCCAGCAGGCCCGTAACCACTGTATGTTGGGGAAACAGAACAAGGCTTGAGGTGGTTGTTGAGGTGGTAGACACTTTGGAAGACACACCGATGTGCCATACCGATGCTAGCTAGCTCAGTTTTGCAACTCTAAAAGTTGAAGATTGTTTGACAGTCATGTCAATGTCATGATATTATTTGTTGGAATTGGTCGATTCTAGCTACGATAAGCATGTGTCAAATTTGTTTTAAAGGTTTTTTTGGGGGGCGGGGCATATATTGTTAAATATGTGCACAATATGACAGGTGATGTGACATAAAACAGTTGAAAAGGCATTTCTCATTTCATCTGGACTTTAAACTCAGCTTTTCTATTTCAATCTATGGTATATTGTGATGTAAAACCTGTCTGACCTTTTAAAATATATATAATGCTGCATACACTCCAGTTGGTTTATGCCACTCGTATGTACATTATTTTCACGTAGCTGTAAAGCTAAACCTTTCTAACACATGTAGTGTTCATTAATACTCAGTCTGCATTAGTAATAATTGTAATATATAGCACACCAGGAGCCGCGGTTCCACTTACGGTCACCTCTTCTTCTTCATCTTAAAGCCTGTGATGAATTAGACATGAGACTGTGACGCCCACATTTATCAAAGAGCGGCCCATGCCGTCTGTACATGTGCGTTGTGTCTTTCAGTACATGTGCATACATTCTTGTTTATGTGCACATCTGCGGGTGTGGGTACATCTTGTCCTTGACACGTTTACAGTCATGATTGACACACATGCACGCTTGGTTTGTTTGAAGGTGCTCTATAAGGTGCTGTAAGTGTGTTGCAGTCTTTTACGGAGTCTCTACAGTTAAGGGAAATTGCTCAGGGAGAAAAACCAGCAGGTGTTCAATAGATAAGCACATTTTGGGGGATTTTGTGAGAATCTACATATTGTTTTTGGCAACAGTTTCTGTCTCTTCTGAATATGTTGTCGAGTTACATCCTCAGAATATTTGTTTAATTCTTATGTCTGAGCATTTTGGCTGATTTCCAGCCTACCTCATGTGAAAGCAGATACATCCTCTTGAATGTGTTGGGATGTGGAAACAAGTGTTGTGTAGCCTGAGAGCCAGCGGTTCCAGTCACATGGTGTTCAGCTTGTAGAGAGCTGGTGCTGGTCTTCCTGTGTGTATTGTAAGAGAAGCTCTTTGGGCACAGCAGGGGGGCTGTGATAGAGTGCCAGCAAGCCTGCAGGGGATTATTGCTGCTGTTCCAGATCCTAAGGGGTTATGGGAGATAGAGTTTCTTGTTTATACTACGAATTAAAACCACACAGCATCATTGCATTCAGGAAATAAATAACTAACTAAATAAAATGTGGACAGACCCTCGTAGCTTGGATTTAAACTATGGATTTGTGTGATGGCTTGAGGATGTACAGATGTATAGCCACATCTATGCTCTGTTTGCCAAGCATTTGTCTCTGTCGAACTCCATGTCATTAATCTTGGTCTGTATCTTCTCTGTTTGTAGCAGCTGCATTACAGCATTCAGAATGATACAGTAATACGTTTTTGAAAAACATCAAATGAAATATGCCTGAAATGAAAATATTCCTAGGAAGGAGGAGTGCAAAACAAACTATTGATAATGTATTAACATTAAGATAAGATAAGATAAGATAAGATAAGATAGAAATGTATTAATCCCAAAGGAAGTTCTTGTGCCAAACATTGCTCAGAAATTATAGCAACATAAGAATAAAACTATAGGGTAATAAAGTGTATAAAAACAGTTTCTAATTGAATAAAAATAAAAGTAAGATAGATTAGGTAAAATAAATAAACTAAACTAAAATGAAATAAGCTAAAAAATGGTAGTGGCAATGATGATACAAGTCATAGTGAAAAGTATTAAAAATCAAAGTGATATTGCACTTTACATGGAAAGTAATATGGCTTTAGAGTGACAATAAGGGAAAATATGATGCTTTAACCAACTTTAAAGCATGACGACTATCAGGATGCATTTCCATGTACTCTTATTTAACCATTTAATTTCCATGTAATGTGTTATATTATAGCATGTGTTACATTAGAGATATTAGCTATTTTTAATAGTGGGTTGCAGATAGAGGTGATGGTACTGTACATAGTTGTTCCTATCCAAGACTTATTTATTTTTCCAGTATCAGACATTATTACATTTAGTTTTCTTACTTTATAGTTTGGTGATGAACAAAGTTGTAGTGTTTTTTGTTTAAGCACCAGAGTGCAATCATAACGTGTGCATGGTTAAGCCGGGCCCATTTCGAAGGCTCCATAACCTCTGTTCCTACAGTGACAACTTTACATTTATTAGTCAAGTATAACTGATGATCAAATGTTAGAATATGGATGTATTACGTTGTTACTAGCATGGCATTAAATAAAAATCAGTCAACACAAGTGGTTTACGTTTTGAATGATTTAATTTACTTACCGAGCAAATGAAGCTGCATTTGAAACGTCCATTCATCTAATAGGCTAGGCTACAGGTCAGCTGGTGCTGTAGCACAAGCACAGCACACCTTAAATGTCAATATTACAACGATAACCATTCCATTTGTTTTTATATTTGCTTTAATAATGATTGGATCTTCAAGCACTTAAAATATATGTAATTCATATAAGATATATATGAATCTCGACCAGACTGTGGAAACTACAGAATATTCTAATTCATCACTTGGAGAAAAAAGTGGTGGAGTGTTGTTCTGGTTCGTTTTGGCACCGGTGATGAACATGTGGTGATGAACTTTTAATCCAGTTTCTTTCATAGAATTTAGCATTTTCAGTTGCATGTCTTAAGAATTCCCTCCATACAACATGAGCAGTACATGTGCTAAAACAGGTGACACCCAACAAACAAGCAGGATATTTTTGTGTAGTTAAATTGGGTAAACACCCCGTTGGTGGTTTAGATAGAATAACAGAGCAACCAACCCCCCTGTTATCTTTCACAGCCTACATCCATCCACCCATCCATCGTTCCATGAATTGCTCCGTTCGTTCTGCCAAACTGTCAGGAAGGCTGCGTTTCCTTTGCATTCATATGCTATCCACAGGACACAAACTGCTGCCAGCCAGCTGCAGTCTGCTTCGCTTCCCATCTCTTTTCTGCCTTTCCATCTCTCCCCCTCTCCTTTTCTCTGTCTGTCTCACGCTCCTCTGGAAAGACAGCAGACAGGTGTGGCAGGAGAAGAGGCAGATGGCAAGGATGACAGGAGAAACTTTTGGGGGAGGAAATGAGAATCAGAAGATGTGAAGAAAAGGACGGATCCAGCACAAGCACACACACACAGAGGCACACACATTTTACTTTTCTGCTGCTTTATTTGCTGGCGTGTCAGACAGCCACATAAACTACAATTATGTTGGTGCACACACACGCGCACAGTGAATATGCCCTCCATAATAAGGATTTTTGATGCTTTGGCCTTGAGGCTAATAGGCATGCTGGAGAGAGTGACAGCTTATAACATCACGATGATGGAGATGTCATTGGGTGGCAGTGTTTTATGAGTGACCTGTGTGCTTGTGGCAAAGATTGAATTCCAAGCTCTCATCTCCTACATCTGACAGTGCATGTATACTGTAATAACACCTGCATATGTACAAACATACTATATGCCAGAGTACACACATACATTGTACACAGTTACATGAAGACAGATCTGTTCATGCAGAATACACACACAACCCACCATATATCCATGAACTTGCATTTGTGCAAAAGATTTAGCATGCACGCACACACACCATACATAACAGTTTTGTCCTAGCCTTGTCCCCGTTTCAGTCAAGGCCCAGTGCTACCTCTGGACGGGCCATTGACTCTTGTATCTCATAAAGGCACTGTATATAGTAAAGCCTATATGTCCTCTAGTCTACTGCGGCCTTAGCACTGGTATTAAGGCTAATGGGCCTTGTGGATAAGCTCTAAAACGAAAGGACTGATGAAGGTTCATGGCTTTAAAAAGTGACAATAACCAGGCAGTAGCCAGGTCCATTGTTCCTCGTCAAGGATGATGTCGTTGTTAAGTCTGATGTCTGCTTCTACAGAAGATCCTCTTTTCATGTTTTTTTTTTTTTCGTGGGCCAAAAGCATCCATCTCTCCTTGTTTATTGCTGTTTTTCCACACTCCTTCACTTTTTTTTGTTGAAACACAAGCTGCTCTGCATACACTTTATAGTAAGGGAATATGAAGTATCATGAGTTCATACATGACTTCTTGCATGAAAAAGAATGACTTCATTCATGTAGCACTTAATGAACTAGCAGGAATATACAAGACTTAACCGTATCTCTTACTTGATACAATGCAAGAACAAGGTGTCAATAAATCTTTTTCATGGCAGCCATATTGATATGAAATAGTAGGGTAAACACAGTTGTTGCCAATTTTACTAATTAAGGTCCTGTTGTATTTAGTGTAGCAGAGCCTGTCCAGTGAGTAAACACGCTGAGCACCGTGAATCTATTTGTTCTGAATGGAACAAAAGCTTAATTAGTATCACTGGTAGCAACAATGATACTATTTTGTGTCAAAATGGCAGCTGTTTAAAACGTCTATTGATATAACAACTAATGTATTTCAATCATTATGATTTCTGAGTTATAAATAATGTTATTGTCTTCTTCATAGTTAAGTCTGCTGTCAAAGGGACAGGCCAAAAACCTCACCAGTCACAGCAGTGTACCTGTATTCTGTTGAACTCCAGGTGTTGTAATGACAATTAACTAAGCATCACTTTTTCATTACCTCATCGTGTTTGTGGCCCCTCAAATAAAATGGTGACCTGGTCTGTCTTTAACAAATAATGTATGCACGAGCAGCCTGTGGAGGATTACTTTAAACACGTTTTCCACATGCCCTGAAATGAAAATTGTAACGCATTCCATTATATTACTCAAGTTAAATAAGATATTCTAAGTACTGTGGAGTGGCTTGTTGTTTTAATAAACATAGTGTTAAATTTAACATCTTTTTTTCATTCAGTTTGACTCTCCTAAATTCCCTCTACTTAAACAGCCTGAGTTAAAACTTTTTAAAATAATAAATGTCTCTGTGCTTAACAACAGACATACCCAATGAATTTGCTAATGAGTCTACTAAAAAAGGATGATCTTCTAATAAACCATGTAAACACCCATAAACTTAGCCTTTTATTTAAATAAAATCACAATGATAAAACTATTTCCTATTTATTAAGGATCACAGGGCCAGATTGGGGTCCTTGAAGGGCTGGATTCGGCCCACAGGCAACCAATCAATTGGGTCTGATGTACCCTTACCATAAACTGTTACCCCTTTTTTTCTGTTTCCTCCCAAATTGTGCTCAGTATTGTTTGTTCATCAGCAATAACTGTTGGTTGTTGGTTTCAGGGTATTTTCTTCAGACGCTGTTCCCACCCTCCCAGCGTTCCTTCCAGGGCTGCATGCAGGCGATCTTGGTGGACGACCAACCAGCTGATTTGCATGCGGTGGAAAAAGGCACCATGGGGGCTTTTGAGAATGTCAGCCTCGACATGTGTGCAATCATAGACAGGTAAGAGTGATCATTCCTGCATGCATGCACATCCGCACAATCATTCATAAATGAAAATACACATTCAGTCATATGCAGAGCTCTGAAACAATGTGCCATGAGTGTCATAAATCAAATGGTTTTAAATTGGAAGAGTCATATAAACAGAGTCTGTGAATTCTTATCCAGAGATGTATGACTCAGGCCTCTGCTTGTTGTGTGTGTAGCTGCACAAGAATATGTTTGTGTGTGGCTGGTTATTGCGTGCCTGTCACACTGATAAATGGATATAATTGATGGGGTGGATTCACAGTGTAAGGGGGATGTGTGTGAATAGCACTTTTTTTTCATTTTAAACAGAAAGAAAAGAGTAGGTTTCATCCTCGGAAAAACACTGTATGATCTTAATCAAACATCAAAAATGAGCCTTGCATTTCTCTTTTTCATTGCCAAGTATAACAGAGCTGGAGATTCTGCACAGCACGTCCCAGTGTTGGCTCACTGGAAGCATTCATTACAACTTGTTGACATTTCAATTTATTTCCTTGTCATAGACTAGACAAACATATTGGGACAGATTTGCCATATATGGAATCATCCATGCCTTGAGCTCAGTTTGAGTGCTGAATCGGATGCCTGTGTGCAGAACATTTAAACTTTGTAGACCGGTTTAACCTTCAGGGATTAAGCCTAGTCCTTTGTTAAATAAGAGTTTAGTGGTTTTCTGTTATGCAAAGGACATACGTAGATCGCCCCTTTAGGATGGACGAGACTGGGAAGCTTCAATTAGGAGTTGACCTTGTGGTGATTGGAACAGCATTTTCTCTGAACTGAGTGATTTGTTTTCAGGTCAGGTTTGTCGATAACACTTACCGTCATCAATATCCTCGCTCAGAGAAGTAGACACCAACTGCCACTGCTTGATTTAGCTCAATTTTGTCCTTACTTCAATAGACTTGCTGGGATACTTGGACCACAGCACAGGCCATGTCCACATGAATACAGAGAGAGACACATTTTAACAACATGTCTGTGTAAAATTGAGTGTTCTCACTCATTTTCTAAAACAGTTCAAACGAACAATCTAAAACAAACAGTTAAAAGTTTCATTTTGTCATCTGATCACTTATTTTGTGTTTCTATGGCTGAACTTACAATAAAGATGAATTGACTGTTTCTGTTGTGAGATGACTTTATTATTATAAAATGGTGATTTGATCAATGATTATATCCGCTGTCCAATATCCAATATTAATTGATACAGGACTAAAGCTGTTAATTGTAATGCCTGAGCAACTGTATTAAGTTATATTCAGTAAAATCATTATTTTCTGCTCATAAAGTCATCAGGCGTAGTTATATGGAAAATGAGTAACCACAGAAACTGTTTGGCACCATTGGAAGTCGGCCCATGTTTATGATTGTGCATTCAACATAGGACAGACCACCTGTAGAGGTATGAATCATGGTTTAAACCTGGGTAAACTGTTCACATAGTTTATGAATGGGTCCCAGGTTTTGTAAAATCTCTTAATGGAGCTGTTGAGGGCGCATCTGATTTTTCCCAGCTTGATGTTGTGCGTCACATCTTCCATCAGTTGGCTGTGTGATGGAGGGGTTACATTCTTCCTTTTAAATTGAACTGAGGGTCTGCCTAATAGAGAAGAAAATAATTATTAGGCCAGTTTTAGTTAATGTACTCGACTCTACACGTTCGGCAGAAACAGAACAACATCAACATTTGTTTGGAGTTGTGTTTCTGCCCAACTGACAAATGTATGTCCAATATTCACTCTCCTTTCAGCTCTGTGTTTGGTTTCCACTAACTCCTGACAGAAATATCTGGCTCTTTAGCTGCTGAATTTCACCTTCTAGTCATTTACTTCTGCTGCTCTGGGCAGGAAGCATACAGTGAGTTTCTTAGAGCTTTCTTGCTAAAAAACACTAAAGTTGTAGCCCGGAAAACCAAAACAAACCAATGAACTAAAAGTGGCTAAAATACTTCTTGAAGCTGAGGGAAATATTCATGTGATCTGATGTTAGTATAAAAGTACTGATTACAGCCTCTTTAGCAATCGTATGTTAAATAATAAATAAAAATAAAAAATAAAAAAAACCTTTGTTTTCCCTCTACAGTATGCAATTTAGAGGTTTCAAAGTTATCCACTCACTTTTCTCAAACTTTTTTTTCACAGGTGGAAAATGATTAAAAAGATCTGTTTTCAAGTTTTATTTCGGAAATGGCCTCGCACAGATGTTTTTTAGATTTACATTTTGATTAAGTTCTCACTTTTGGATAACTTTTCATGCCTGTGTTTAATTTACGGACTCATTGGCAGCCTTCTGTTATCATTTGTTTTGCATACGCAGTGCTAGTGTGAGGTAATGTAGTATGAAATTATTATTATTACTGCAGATTGTGGAGCATTAACGCTGCTGATAGTTGCTAGCAACAGGCTGACTGTGGTCACATTTTAGGACTACGTTGTGTGAAGGTTCTGAGATGTCTACAACAGTCTTCTATCTGTGCTGCTTGCAGTATTGCCCCTCTCTATTACTTTAGATGTTGTGTATCAGCCCTGCAGTGCTTGAGGTGGGCCCTGTTCTGCCATGGAAGATGAATGGGTGCAGTGTTACCATCTAACTAATCAGAATGTCTTTGAAGGGAGTTCAATAGCCCTGTCTGACCTCCTTTTGATCAATGCCGTTCCACTGTGGGATTCTGTTTAGACTGAGATGGCGGAAGAAGCAAAGCATATATATAACACACACACACACACACCTCTCCACAGACACACTCTCATGCTGACACACACAGGAGGATGTGTGCATGCATATTCCCATATTATACATAGTCACTGATGCTACAGAAGATACATGCAGGGGTACATAAAAGCATACACACACTCTTGAGGTGCCACATTCTCTTCATAAATGTTTCTTTTTTCCCATGCAAAACCCAGAACATATATAGTCAGTGTACTTCAGTGCTTCAGTTCATTGTGCTTACTGAGCATAATGTCTTTTGTGTTCGTCAGTCGCAGCCCATTGTGAATGCACAATGCCATTTTATCTGCACTGCAAGCTAACAGAGCTGCAAAACATTGTGACATCCTTGACTTTTTTTCACACCATAGCATGTTGTGAAAGTTGCGCCCGGTGCGTAGGGCAGCCTAATGGACACATGAAGTATCGTTGTTCTCACAGCAGAGTGAGAGACAGAAAGCTCTGGACAGCCTGTGAATATGGACAGAAGTTTCAACATGATATAAAAACACTCTTTAGTCACGAAGCCTAGTGTTTCTTTATAATTCTGTGGTGTATCAGTGAGGTGTATGAACTACACTGCAGACTGGAGCCTCTGAAACAGACAGATCCATGCCATACACTCAAAGATGTTAGCCATTATAATGAGAAACTTTCACAAAATGATAAATCAGTCTCACAAAATAATGAATAACTTTCTCAACATAATGACTCAGTGTCTAAAATGATGAATTAGCATTGCAAAATATTGAATTAGTATGTCAAAATAATGACTTAGTAGACTTTCTCAAAGTAAAGACTTGCATACCAAGTCATTATTTTGAGATACTAACTCAATAGTTTGAAATGCCAAATCATTATTTTCAGACACCTAATCGTTATCTTGAAATTTGTTCTCATTATTTTGAGATCCTAAATCATCATTGTTAATAAGTACAGATATAAGTTATCCTCGACATTCAAATTAATACAAAAAAACATGAATATTGCACCATTTAGTTTTTATATAGACTGATGTTCTATCAGCACCTTCCAACTGTAACTGACTTCCAGTGTCTGTGATAATGATCGTCAAGCATAATAATCATAATGATTAATTATTTAGATTTGAGATGAAGCACAACTACAAGAGGCAGACATTATTAGACCATTACAGGCAATACAAGATATACATCATTGCTTCAGAAGACTGAACTCACAATTTTGGGGGGGCACCACAAGCAAAATGTTTAGGGCACCCAAATGGCCAGCAGCAGCCTTATTTAGCAGCGTCAGTGCTAAAAGAAACAGCATGTGTAGTAGTGTTACTCAAAAGCATCTTTATCTTCACCATTCAAACGGGTCAGAGCCAAGGTACCCTTTGAGAAATGGATGATTATTTTGCAAATGTGATTTTTCTACCTGTATTTTTCTACAGTAGCTACATCTCTCTCTCATTCACATACATTACTGCCCACAGTTGCATGTCAGCTTCATAGTTATTGGAAGTATGACAACAGTGATCATCTTGTCTCCCTCCAGAGACTGAACATCTCTGCGCTGCTTAACTGCCCGACTCCCGACATGACTAAAGAAGAACTCAGCATTTTAAAGAACCCCTGCAGCTCTTATGAGTCAATGTTTGTTTTTCCTCCAGCTGGCTTTCCTTTTAACATCACTTTGATTCATTCAAAGAAGCAGACTCAGATATTTTAATCACATAACTTGTGCGAGAGTACATGTGTGCGAGTAAAACCCAGCTCTGAGACCGCAGTGCCTCGGGATCCATCCCCAACAGTAACAGATCACAGAACTTTGAAGTATTCGGGATTTGAGCTGGTATTCAAATTTTGACAAGAAAAACAGTGATGTCTTAACTGCTTCTTGCTTAATGCTATTCACTCTGAGGCAGATAACACTTAACTTGCACTACACTGCTAATTCCAAGTTTTGAAATGTGGATACTGAGTTGTAACAATGAAAATTTTCATCTGTTTTTAGTTAAGAAACACAAAATCATGTATCTTCTGTGATGAACCTAAGCTGCTGCTTCTTCTTCTTCTTCTTTCTTCTTCTTCTTCTTCTTCTTCTTCTTCTTTCTTCTTCTTTGCAAGCTAAAGGGACATTAAAAGCAAATCTCAATCTATTCAAGGTTCAATTAATACATACGTATATATCAGGCTCTGCGCCAGTTTTCTTCTTTATGATGAGTATCACTTTTTCTGTGTAAATGTAATGCTTTGCACTTTGGGACAGTTTGTGCTGAATCCAAAGGGACTATTGTTTCACACAAAATGTATATATTCTTTATCAGCATATTCTGATCCAATCTGTCACACAGAGGAGGGTATTCACTATAAGCCTTATACACAGGAGTGTCTTTTAGGTTTCACTCTATATATATTCACCCTACATCCTTAATACCAGATGAATGTTTTGCATTCTACATATTAAATGGATAGTTTGGATTATCTGTTGTAGGGTTGTACTTATGATAGTCAGTGTACAAACCTACAGTAGATGGCAGTCAGCATGCCAGACCAGAATCAGAGGAGTGTCAGCAAAGAAGCTAAGCAATGTATTGCTGTGGACAGGGTCAGCAGCAAAATGTGTTTTAGCCACTTAAAAAGATCCCCCTAAAAAAAAATTATATAATTTTAAGTGTGCACTATATGTATAATATATTCACTGCTTTACCTTGCTGTCAGACCGTCTATTCTGATGAGAAATAGACTAATAATCTAAACTAAAATATCACTCTTTCCGGACCAACCAAACTCCATAGGCGAAATCAGTAACTTTTACCTTGCAGTGCACAGGAGTTGCTGGTCTACAGCTGCCTCAATCTGTACGTTTGGGTTGTTTTTTGACTTCAGTGTTTTAAAAGGATAGTTTGGATTCACAAAGTCACACCATCACACAAACAAACAGACAGAGGAAGCAGCTGACAGCAACTCCTGTGCTCTGCAAGGTAAAATAACTGATTTCGCCTATGGAGTTTGGTATGGTTGGGGAGTAATACTTGCCCTATATAACGGCGGTTATTGATTTATGTGAATATGTTTTTTTTGCTGACCCTGTTTACAGCAGTTCATTGCTTAGCTCCTGTGTTGGTGCCCCTCTCTGCTTCTACAAACTGGAGGTGTGAAGACTAGAGTCTGCCGTAGCTACTACACTGACTGTCGATTAGTACCTCATACAATCCTATATCACATAATCCAAATTATTACCTTTAACACAGAATAAATGAAACATTAGACAGTGATGGTTAAAGGTATTTCTTGTAAAATTAAGAATATCTAAATGCATCATACATGGGGCAGATGTTTAGCAGTTTGTGAGATATTAATACTCTTAAAATATGCAATATGTGTCCTTTTTACATGTCTTGTAAATGTTTAAACTCTCTCATTCTCTCCCCAGGTGTATGCCTAATCACTGTGAACACGGTGGCCGGTGTAAACAGACGTGGGACAGTTTCAGCTGTACATGTGATGGTACAGGATACACTGGAGCCACCTGCCACACTTGTAAGTTATGTGTGTGTGTGTGGTGTTGTTGTGGTGTGTGTTTCTGTCTGTGTGTGCAGTTGTGTGTTCTTGGCCATCTGTTTTTTTCGCCTCACTTAAACACCACTGTGTTTTGTTCCTTGTGCATTTGTTTGATTTGGCCTTCCTCTGTTCGCCTTTGAGTGATTAAGCTGTTTCTCCTTCCAAAGCCACAATCCTCAGCAGAGGGACAGATGAACTTTTGAAGTGTTCAGAGGCCAGGCTTTACTGACTGTGTTGTGTGTTTTGTTCTGGTCTGAGAAGCAGCAACTCAACCAAAAGCGTCTGCACACAAAGAGAACAGAGTTAGAAAGAGAGAAAAAGCCAAGAGGGTTTTTTTTTTTTTTTTTAAAGGCTTAAATATTTGAGAAGGCCATCCCTCCTCCCATATGCCACAAATATTGTTCTCTTTTAACAGAGGATGAGAGAGAAATGTTTTGGCAATATTGTGTATGTTCAACCTAAAACAACAGATGTAATATAACTGAAGTGTGAGAAAATTTAATAGAAAAATAAAGGGAATGAAAAAGACATTGTTTGGGATAAAGCGTCGCAGAGGGACAGAGGAGTTTAAATAGCATCAGAAAGGAAATAAAGCATCAGAAAGGAAATAATAAAAAACACAGAAATATTACTTTAAAAAAAGAAAGATAAAAACGACTATCACATATGTCTCTGTCTATGTGTTTGTTGATATTTATGAAGGACTAATTCACTAATAAGAGATGGAGCCACAGCAGTAACCCAAAGATTTCGGTTTGGGACTGGAAAGTTATGGATTGAATCTGGGAACCAGCCAGAAAAATGTGGGCAGGGAGACTGGATGAATAATGTTTTCTCCTGCAGTTCAAACAGTTGGCCCACAGGAAACAATGGTTGAATAGTAGATTTTCACTTTTCAATAGGAGAGAGGTCTAGAGTGCAGGAGAGCCAGCCTTGTACCTGAAGTCTTTCATTAAAAACCATCAGCTGGCATTGACTTGCTGAAATAAGCAGGGACCTCTCTGAGAAAGCCGTCTTGATGGCAGCTATGTTGCTCCAAAACCTGTATGCATGTATTTTGAAGTTAGCGCTGGTAATAATCTGGATGGTCCTTTTCCTCCTTTTCCTCTTTAGCCCAGAGGACACAATGTCCATGATTTCTCAGATCTCAGAACACTTTTCCACTCTCCATCAGTACATCTTAGATGAACTCGGGGCTGGGAAGTCTGTAGCATTTCTGGATGTTCTTGATATATGGCTTTCACTCTGCATGGTACAGCCTTAACTTGTATTTGTAGATGCACAGACAAACTGTGTTTACTGACAAATGTTTTCCTAAGTATTCCCAAGTCCATGTAGTGTCCTTTATACCATCATGTGGGTTTCTAATGCCATGCCAAAGGTCACGACCATTCAATTTTGGTTTTCAGCCTTGGCCCTTACGTGTGGATATTTCTCTGGATTCTCTGAATCTTTTAATGATGTTATGAATTATAGATGGTTAAATCCACAAAGTTGAAATTTTGAGTTGAGAAACATTGGGACTCATCCTAAATTTCTCTTTCTTTTTTTGTGCGAAGGGCTCATACAAACATGCCACATCACATTTAGCAAACACTCTTAACTTCAGATAACTGTAATTCATGCCCCAATAATACCATATAAGGCTGCGCTTTCTGGCCCATATGTCAGGAAGTGTTCATTCATGAAACTGGCATCAAAGAGTAAAAAGAAGAATTTAATCAGTTTGGAGTTTGACATCCTGTTTTCAGAGACTCATAAAGAAAATCTATAATTTTAACATCGTCAGCAGTGGAATTAAAAGAGCTGCTAAAGCAAAGAAACAGAAGAACAGGAAAACTGAGTGCTGTTAATGCCGTGTTACCTGAAGGTTGGATTTTCTCAAAATATGAAAATGACTTTTACTGTTTTTATATCATTTGTCAATTCCCAGTAGGCTTTCTTATGTACAAAACAATACAATACAATATGATAAATGAAATACAACACAATACAACACAATACCGATACGATACGATACGATACGATACGATACAAGTGTATTGTCAGTATACACTGAAATTCATTTTGCATTGTTGGGCAGCTCCATTCAAATGATTTCACACAGATTAAACATACAGTACACATATGCCACTTCCCACAAACACAGCAAACAGTCAAGACAAACATACAGTGCATATCATGTTATATCCTCTGGATTCACATCTCAGTTACTTGCACACTGATTCTGGTTTAGCAACAGGATAGACTGATGTATAACAGAATTCTTCAGCCTGTCGAACTTAAATGGAGGGACTCTGAATTGCCTATTGGAGGGTAGAAGTTGTCATTAACCATTTAAAACGTGAGAAGGGTCAGAAGCTATACTGTAAGCAAGTCTGAGCATGCTGTTGTTGTGAGCTGCTTGAAAAGAGTGCGCCACAGGTTGGCATATACCACCATCTACCTTCCATTTACCTGCCAATAACCAATCAAATTTTAGCAAAATTCTGTCTCAAAAATAATAGACTTGTGTCAGTTGCACAGTTAGTGACTATGAGCTACTGATATCGTCCCTTGTAGTGCTTAAATTTGCATTCTGGTCCATGACCATTTTTGAATGTATGTCAGTTGTGGTGAAGGTTACAGTGAAACATAGGTGTTACACAGTATTTGCTGCTTTTAGCTGGATATTGTACGGCATTTTTCTCTGGAAGCAAATTGGCCAAACATGTCTTTTTTATTCAGACATTTCCTCAAGTGCAAGCTCTTTAACTTTCTCTGTTGCCCTCTGAATCTTTCTGTTGTGCCCCACCACTGTGAAGCAGTGAAAAATACGAAAAAATACTGGTTACTCAACTTCCACTTTACAGCCTTTGACCAGTGGCTTTGAACCAGAAGTGGTGCCTCAACAATTCTGTTGAATTCTGTGCAGATCCTTGTGAGATAGTTCAGCAGGGTTAGTTCCTCCCTGTCTCATTGAAGAGCACGTCCTCTCAGCAAGCAACTGCATCAATAAACTCTTATAAACAGTGGGATATAAAAGAGCAAATAGCAATAATCAAGTAGTCAGAGGATGTAATGAAAGAGAAGAGAAAGATTGGAAAAAGAGACATGGAAAACCCATAATAAGGAGCTAAGACTAACCAAACTAAGAGAGAGAAAAAAGGCAGAGATATTTTTTCTTTTTTTTTAACTGTGTTAAGCCTGTGAACAGTCATCAATCAAGAAAGTTTCACTCCAAGTCACACTTTCGCATTGCTCTTTGAAGTGTAATTCTTCCTCTCCTCCCCTATCTGTCTGTCGGTGTGTAGATCAACACAAACATAACATCAATATGTTGTCAGATAGATTGCTAGAGTGTGTGGGACAAGACACCACTTCTTGACAGGCTCTGAATCGAGACTGGCAACCACATGAAATTGCCTTCTGGAAGCAGGGAAAAAAGAAAACCATTTTAGACACTGATGTGCTATTTTAGATCCATTCTACAATTTGATTAATCTTTGGTCCATGATATAACAAATATTTTAAGTGTGAATATGGAATGCAGGCAGGGAAACACAGAGAGAAGCAGATGCAGGCTATCTTGGGGGAGGTGTATCGTCTTTATTGTCATACTGTGGGCAGCATATGGTAATAGTATAATATCATGACTTACCATGACCTCCTAAGCTTGCCCAAGATATCCAAAATTTGCTGCAAGTGGCTTACTGTAATGACCTCTTCTTCAGTGTCACCCACAGGACAGAAAATGTGACTGACTGCCGTGCAAATCTCTGAAAACTGTGTTTACCAAAAGGATTTTAGATAAAACATGGCCTTAACACTCTTACCGCCCTCAGACCAACCTTTGCATCATTTTTCTACAGTGCTGTTGGAAATCATTGTCACAAATTATGGATGTTTTCCAATATCAGTATATCTCATGATATATAAAATAAGTATACCATTTCACTGTTAAACATTACACAAGACCAAAGGAAAAATAACTGATTTCACCTATGGAGTTTGGTTGGTTTGGAGAGAGTGATACTTGGATATGTAACAATGGTTTTCTGTCAGAAAGGGCTGTCTGACAGTAAAATGGTAAAAATATTCTGAATATAATGTACACTTAAACTGATATTCCTTTTTAGGTGGTCTTTTGTGGCTGTGTATGTCCACAGCAGTACATTCACTGCATAGCTTCACTGCTGGTGCTCATCTCTGCTTCTTCAAACTGGGGGCCATGTCAACCAACTCTAGATAAGCACCTCATACAACCCCATGTCAAATAATTTGAGCTATCCCTTTGATGATGGAATTTTTAATCAGAGTTTGCTCAGAATAATTATTTTGAACCAAATAAACCTCTTCTTTTTTGGTCGGGTGTGTTTAGTCTGTTTTAGTTAGTAGTTGTTTTTTTTTTAGTTTGTTCATCTGCTTAGTTCTGTTTATTTTAGTCTTAGTTTGTGTTTGGTCTGGTATAAGGAGCATTATGGCCTTATAGTGGCTTTGGACTTTTCCATTTTATTTGCTTCTCCACCAACTCATTTTCTCCTTTCTTTCTCTTTGCCCCTGCTGCACCCCCAGCTATCTATGAGCCATCATGTGAGGCCTATAAGCACTTGGGCAGGTCCTCTGACACCTACTGGATCGATCCTGACGGCAGCGGACCCCTTGGCCCCTTCAAAGTCAACTGCAACATGACAGGTGTGTGTATGGGATCGCTGTTCTGTGTGCACACTTCTCTACCCTGTGTGGCCCCAGTGACCTGTGAGGGAAGGAAACTCCAGCCCTCCTCATTCTTAACCTCAGACAGCAGCACTCTTAACCTGCTATACCTGGGTTTCCATGGCAACATGGTCACAGCTACTGACATTTAACTCTGAAGGAGCAGATACACACATACACAACACACACCACTAACATGAATCGAACCTGTTATGCACACCTAAGAGTGCTCCAACCATCTAAGTGACACACACACACACACACCAACTCCACGCACACACATACACACACATCGAGAGCGGAATAAGTAGATAGTCTGGAACAGCGGAGCACGCAGGCAGAGCAAAGGCGAGACTTTTAATGAAATGTCACTGCACTCCGCTGGCTAGCCCCTTAGTCACGCTGAATAGCACACTCACACACACCTCAGAAATGTTAGAGTTTCTCTTTCTGCAACACACACAAACACTCCACAAGACACATGATAGGGGAGATGTCTGAGTGACTGGCTCATGCTATAACAGCACAGAAGTGTCTATTAAACCCTAGAGTCTCATAGCTGTAACTTAGATTACATAGAAAGAACTCCACTGCCATGACAGCTAAACTACACTTTTCTGTATATGTGTGTGTGTGTGTGTGTGTGTGTGTGTGTGTGTGTGTGTGTGTGTGTGTGTGTGTGTGTGTGTGTGTGTGTGCATTTGTGTGTTGATACAGTATATCAGCAAGTGGGTGAATCTACTGTTTGTGCAAATGTGTGCAATCTTTGTAAATTTCCTCAAACAAATATTTTTCCACCAACTGGTTTTACTCTTGCGGTTGAATAAGTCAACTAGTAGTCACTTCGCAGAGGCAACCACCATCCGCTTCTCATCAGGTGGTTCCACATCATGCCTTCAAACCATTTAAGGCACACTTACAAGTTGATTATCCTGCTTACACCATGGTCGTTTGCCAACAATCTGAAATAAAAGCATTCACATGATGATGTTATGCGAGCAAACAGCTGTCATATACAAGCAAAAAAAGGCTGCTGTGGATCATATAAAAAGAACTGCTTTTTCTCAACCTCATTAATTAGTCTCTCATCCTCCCTTTTGACTGCTTTGATGAGGGGAAACAGAAACGTCAAGGATGTCACATCAAGTGTAACCACATAAAATAGGTTGGAGGTGCATGAAACTTTGCTGAAGCAGATTTTTCAAGCTAGCCACACATCACTCAGCCTGTTTGCTGACGCACGGAGCAAGTTAGGACATCATCCTCATTTAGGAAAACTGGAATAATCAGCTGCTCACTCGCTCACTCCTTCGCATCGCCTTCAGTTAGGAAATGGTGTGAGCTTTGACAACTGTGCTCTTGAATGCTGCTATGGTTGCAAGTTGGGTAGTGGATGAAATTTGAACAGTGATTAAATTTGAGCCAAACTACGTGTGCGTTAAACAGTTGTAACACACACCTGCTGGCCAATCAGAAAAGAGTGTTCACTCAGACCATGGTATAATAATTATTAACATGCTAACGTGTTTAACATGTTTGTGTGTGCAGAGGACAAAGTGTGGACAACAGTTATGAACAACCTACCACCCAAAACCACAGTGACTGGCTCGAGTAGAGAGAGACGCACCGTTTTACAGGTTAACTACAGTGCCTCTATGGACCAGGTAAGACACACAGATACTCATGCACATATTAGCATGCATTATGCATAAAGAATGTTGTGTTGTTTAGTGTAACATTTGCATTTTTGATTTTATTCACTTCAACTAAAAATAATAAATAGTGCTTCATGCACTACTTCCCAGAAAGTAAATGCAATGTATTTTATATGTAAGAAAATGCAATGGAATAAGTGCGTCATTAAAAAGGCATATATTATGAGGTGAAAAAAACATTTTCATGTATTTGGCTTGTAGCATCTTAGTTCAACGCTAAGCGACTCTACATCTACATCCTCATGTGACACACAAAGAGCACAAGGATTTTTGATGGAATATTTTCAATTTTTGCAAATAAATAAATAAAAAATAAATAAATAAATAAAAATATTTCATATTTTTCATCTACACTTGAGAGTTGAAGTAAGAATTTTAAGACTTCTATACACACAAAGGGTTTTTTTCTCTCATTTTTTTTCCCACAAGTTTTCACAAGAGTGGCCTTTTTTGGTAACCAGTTCAAGGCACACCTGCATGATAATCATGTTGTTAATTAACCTCTATATGCCACCCCCATCAGGTACATGGATTATCCTGTCAAAGGAGCAGTGTACACTAACACGGGTTTTAATACATTTATAATAAAAATTTTAGAGAAATAAACCTTCTGTGTGAACAGAAAAAGTCTGAGAACTCACGAAAATGGGAGCAAAAATAGAAGTGTTGCTTTTTTATTATTGTTGAGGATATTTTGTTTAAAATGATGATATCCTATACTTGAAGGCAGATTTAACATGGAATGCCATGCACTGTCTTCAACTAGACCAGTTTCCAACACGGTTGTTGGTTGAATTTTGTAGAGGTTTTCTTCTACACTTCTACCTGCTACACTGGGCCAACATTTCCTACTATGTCAGGCTGCCTTCACGGTTGTTTGCAGATCAAAAACTCCTTTGTTTTTCTCGCTCAAAACTCACCAGAAAGAATCACCCTGTAATAGACTCCTACAAGTCAGTCACAGTGATCCACAAAGGACACTGGAAACATTCATGTGTGAATATTTGACAACTGCATGAATAAAAGGCGAACCAGGTGTAAAACTAGATATTACAAATAATTTGCCTCTTCGTGTTTAATTTTCGTGCTATTTTTTCCACATCCTGGTGAGCAGGAGTTGGCAATCTGACCGGGTTGGATTTGGGCTCTCATATATTACTAACTTGGGCAAGTTAATCGAGTGTAGAAATTCGATGGATCCATGATATTTTCTGAGATTCTTGCTTATTATTGTTAATATTAGTAACTACTACAATGAGTAATTTCTCCTTGGATCTTGTGATGGCTGTAGATACACACCATAAATGATGCCTGTCACCATGGTAATATTTATGGCACAAACCAATATGACTTCTATGAGAATTTTGACACACTTGCTTCGTCAGCAGCATCATACACTGCAGTGTTTCCCCCGAAATAACCACAAAATATAAAATAAAATTAAATATAATAATAAAGATAGAAAAATAAAGAATTTCAAAGAAAGATGAGTAGGGTGCTTTTTAATGTTTATTCATTTTATCTGATAAATATTAGAATTTTTGGTTTATTAACTGGCCCTTTGTGTCTTTTCATTTTGCAAAAGTGGCTCCCAGGCAAAGCAAGTTGAGTATCCCTGCTCTACTGTTGATGATGAGAAACAGTGTAATTTAACCTCATGCTACAACCCACTGCTGGTTCAGTCTTAAATGCAGAATGATAATCTAACAAGTGTTTCACCTCACGTCTCCACATCTTGTCTGCTGTGGTTTTGCTACATACAAACCTTTCCAGTGAGTGGTTATAGATTGCAGCTGTCACTCTCAGCCAAAAGCAAAAGTGTGTGTAAACTTCAGAGGTTTCAAACCTCCAATGAGGAGTGACAGCAGTTTTTTTTTACCTTCACTGTGCACAAGACAGGGTGACAGGGTGTGAGTTACATATCCGTCCTGTAATTATGTTCCTTCCTAATTTGTATGGATCACTTGTTCCATTTTGAGCTTCTCTAAAACACGGTAAGCTAAATTAAAACATTGCAGCGCAATTTGCTTCGTTTTATTTTGCTCAATAATTTGCTTTTACATGAAGTGAACCTGTCTGGTTGAATAAGATAAAATGAAAATACATATCCTTGCTTGTGTTTCCAGGTGACAGCCATCACCACCAGTGCAGAAAACTGTGAGCAGCAAATCGCCTACAGCTGTCGCATGTCCAGACTGCTCAACACTCCAGGTAAAGGCTGAGGATGGCATCTTTATTCAACACTGACTTAAACAGGAGTACACAGCGCTGGCACAGGGAGGATGTTCTTTTTGTCACATAGTCAGAATTTGATGGGAAATTAATATTAACAACACTACACTCTCTGTATCTCCTGCTGTCTGGGGATACTACAGAGAGGAGGCAAATTAAACAGGGTTTGTACAGTCATGAAAAACCTGGAAACACTGTCGGATTTGAAAAATGCTATTTTCAGGCATGGAAAAGTTTTGGTAGAATACTTTTCCAAGAACAGGCTAAAAGAGAAGAACGCTTATTGGTCTCCTATACAACAGGCAGCTGGGGAGGGCCTTGATTGTCATTTACCATAGCTAGCAGTGTTGTGTTGTACGCTCCCCCACCACGCAGCTAAAGGTCCACGGATGTAACACTAAGAGGGAGAGCGTTCCTATTAGCTGACTCTTCCCAGACTGACTGAGCTCCCAGTAAACATGGACAGACTGGGACCGAAACAGCCTCCAAGTTAGCTTAAGTCATCTGTCCAGTTGAAGTCAATACAGTATGTTAACTTAATGTATGTTTTTACCCCAAAATCCAACATACCTGACACAAAATTGCAACCGCACACCCACATTTCACTGACTAGATTTCAGTTGTTTCAGAAATAGATTTGCTTCTCTTTTCTTTAGCTTTTGGCAATTTGTAAAAAGAGCTTTCTGATTACTCTCTGATTATTTTTGTGTTTTTGTGGCATCCAAGCTGAAAGCAAATGCTGCCACTCAGTAGTCTTTCTGCCACTCCGTGGGTGTGACTACAGTGACACAGCCTACTGTGACATTACATGCACACCCTCTATAGGTTACATATAACGCTGTACAATGTAACACTTGACAACATTGATTTTGACTACAGTATATGTGGTTCAAGTAAGGTTGGTTGGTTGGTTGGTTGAGAAAATCCCTACATTGTTTCAAGCAAATAATTTAACTTTAGATCACTCATGTAACATTACATACATACTGCATGAGGTATCATCCTCTTCACAATGACCTGAATTTGCTGCTTGTTTACTCGAGAAAGTGCAAATTTAATGATGTTCGGCTTCAAATGGACAAGTACACGACATGCGTCAAAAAAAGACCAGGACCCAGGACATGCAAAACATGGACTGTGTAGACAAAAAATTTTTTCAAACAAATGGGACACAGCGTTAGCCAGCCATGCTAAACAAAGCAACCAAGCAACAAATGGCTGCTTCTGTTGTGTCAAAATCAGCTCTCACTCTCATCACTGACTTTTTCACCCCGGGCACCAACATGAAGACACCCGTTGTCAAGCAAACGTACATTTCGGATGCTGAGTTCAAAGACAAAGTTTTAACTGCAAAAGTAATGTGGGTGCTAATTCACAATATTCCTACAACCTAGGTGAAGACACAAGCCAGCTTTTTTCTGGTCATGGTTGAATACAGACTCTAACAGACTTTCTATCCTCTACTGGCTGTCCTGGGATTGCCTTGCTTGTCACAAGGTTTTTGTGACAGGAACTGGATGCATGCTTCAGTTTTGCAAACACCAGTGGATTGAGAACGTCTGTGTGTCAGAAAGAGTATTACTGCTTTGGCCGCTCGTCAAACGCTATGTCAGGATGGTAGAAAAAGGTTAACTTCCTCATCCAAGGGTGAAGTCGTTTGAGGAGTTGAAGATTCACTGTGCTGATCCTCTCCTCACCGCAAAAGTGGGAATATTTGAGAACATTGCAAGAGAAATGTCCCCTTTCCATACCATGTGTCAAGCAGACTAACACATGCAGCCCCTTCTCTCTATGGTACAAATATGGATAAAGCTAAAGGTGCCAAAGTGTGAAGAGAGATGGAATAGAAATTAATATTTCTGTCAGGAAAATCAAATAATAAAAGGACTGACATAGTGTTGCTTCAAGCATGCTTTGAGGCATGCTTAGGGAATATTGAGAAAGTCCAGCAGTACTAACAGAAATGCTATATTCTATTTGTCTGTGACTACCACCAAAATTTAACATTGTACTAAATAAAAGAATTTAGAAGAAGATGTCCGTGAATGTTCTCATTCGTCCAGGTCATTGTAATCTCAGGAAAAGATTAAATCGAAAGCAACTGGACTTGTTTAAAAGAATTTGTATTTGTATTGTATTTTCAGTAAGACTTTTAAACAAGTCCAGTTGCTTTCGATTTAATCTTTTCCTGAGAATTTAGAAAACTTTATAAGAAATGTATAAATTTCAGTATACCAATTTTTAGGTCCCCTAAGGCTGGCTATACATGGTGAAACTTTGATGCAATTAGCTGCAGGTTGCAAATTGCATGAAACATAATTTCCATTCAATTTGTCAGTTACATGAAGCAATTTAAAAGTAATTAAAATCTCATGCAACGCGATTTAACAGATAATGTCACTAATATTAGCTGGCTAGATTGGTTTTTAAAAATAAATGTTTTCTTGCTAGATTATCTGGAGTGTCATTGTAACTACAGTTGCATCTTTGTATCTTATTTCATATAGTTTTCTCACTGAATAATATCAATTTGGATGTGTTGTATTACTGGCTGGGTACTTTGTTTCACAATGGCTGTTGTTGAGAATAGGAAGAGAGCTATCGGTGCATTAATGTTTATTGACATGCTGAAGGAAAAAACACAACCTCCTGGGTCCTAAAAAGGTCATCGGATCATTTCACTATTCAGGGAGCTTGATCCAATGAGCCTCCCGTGAGCGCATCCGCCCTTTGACTCATGTTTGTTTTGACAGTGTTACCAACCTCGCATGAAGTCTATGGGAATAATTTTCATTCTGAAGCGTCCAAGAGACCATCCTCTATTTTATTTTCTTCATTTTGGTGATAAGAAGCTATTGTCAAGTTGAAATAAGTTAAAATCAGTTGGGAGTGTTTGGACTGTGGAATGTTGAATGTCATCATGTGACATGTTATCAGCGTTTTGATTGGCTGTTGGCATGAAACTAGTTTCATAAATGGTTGTTGCTGAGTTTCGGACAAGTTTTAAGTGTGCTGTGGGGGGCTTTATACCATGCAACTAAGTTGTAATTTAGTTTCACCTGAATTTCAACCAATTAAAATTGCATCAAAGTTTCACTGTGTAAAGCCAGCCTCGAGGTTCTGCGAAAGGTATGTTCTGGGAAAGCAATGGAAGGACCTCAAGAGGACCAAACAAGGAACATTAGGCTATAGACCGGTCCCCTAAAGTTTCCTGTAATAGCACTAAAGGTTCTGCAAACAAGGAAGGGAATGTAGTTTAGAGGTCTAGAAGGAACATTCTATAGTAATGGCTTCCTAAACAATGTTGTGGGAACCTTACAAGTTAATGTTCTTTACACCAGCAGGGCCATTCTCAGAATTTTCTGGGAACACAATTTCTAGCTTGATAAGCAGTTTTGTGACTCAACCACTCTTCAGGCTACAAAACAGATCAAGTGAAAACTGCTGTTTGAAGCAGTGGGGACAAAACGGTCGTTTTCAGAGTGGGGCATGTGGAGAAGATTCTACATGTCCTATTTCATGGATAGGTCAGTGTTGACAGAGGAATTTTCATCAACAAAGAATTGACTGTGCAGGATCAGGAGAATTCTGTGATAGTTCAGAGACTCCTTGTTGAGGAGGTCATAGAAAAGTCAGTGATCACCAAAGAGCTGCAACTTTCAGCAACAGGAGCGAGGCAGGAGTACCGTGGTTACCTGGGTGAAGAGAAGAAAAAGAGAGAGAGAGGCAACAAGCTGTTGACTTGAAGACAACAGCCCTCACAGTTGAACTTGATCAGTTGAAAAAGATCAGGGCTAGGATGGAGTCTGGCATTTGCCCCTTGAGAGATCGGTGGATGCATACGCTGAGAAAGCAGAAGCTACAAGTAAACTGGCCTTCATCACAAAATCCAACTATTTCCCCTGACCTGCAAAAGAAAAGAAAGCATCTCTGCTAGAAAGTGAAAAGTAGATTGATGAAACGCTTGCAACAATATACTTTGTGGAGCTGTGGATTCAAACAGCAAAGGCTCTCCTCTATTAATGTTAGGTTCATGGTAAATGGGAGGGACACTACCCGACACTCCAACTCCAACCTTCTAAAGTTCTGCTGATATGTTTCAGTGTTACTGGATGAATGTTTATTTATTACTTTCTATTTACTTATTTTCCAAACATTTTATTTTATTTATCATTTAGTTTCATTGCCTGCCACTCATGTATGTTATTTAAGGCTCTCAGAGATTGATGCATTTTATTCTGTAAACATATTATGTGTCAGTGTTAATTGAAGTTTTTTTTTTTTAATCAAACCATACAGCTTGACAGTAATTAGTTTCATTCATTAAAAGTATACTTTTTCCTTTCTTGTTGCTAATTTCAATGCAACTTTCTATGCTTATTTTTCATGTATACATGTATCTTTCACAGTATGTGTCATCAGGAAAATTTGTCTTAATGCCCAGTAGCTTTAAAACTGTTCTGGTGGCTTTTAGTGGTCCCACACCTTACTAAGACACCTTATGCTCATCTCTCCCTTTAATTTGTCACCCATCTGTGTGTTTGAACTGTTGCCTTCATTCAGTCTTTACCCAGCAGTGGAACTACTGAAACAGGCTGTTGGAGATGAGTTGTGGCCTGGCTGGGCTCATTCTGAGTAGATTAACTTGGATTACATTCATTTGCATTAGATTTGTTTGGACTCTGTCTGTTTGGCTATAATGTATTGAGCAGGGCCTGGTAGGGTTTTGTGTCAGTTTGGTTTGGATTAGTTAGGCTGGCTTGTGAAATGGTTGAGTTGTGCGAGGTTTGCCCTGGATTAGATACGTTTGATTTGCGTCATGGTTGGGTTTAGTGGAGTTTCAACACGGTTTTGAATAGTTTTCATGCAGTACAGAAGAGAAGAGAGGAGGGCTTGCAGCTGTGTTTTTACTCTTGTTTTGCTCAGTCTGTGTCAAAGCTTGGTATTTAGTCTAATATCTTGTTTGAGGAAGACGTGTGTGTTGTGTGTGTCTGTGTGCGTGCCTGTGCATCGCATTATTCACAGTGCTGTTTTGTTTTTTCACTATGAGAATAACAAGCTCGCTGTCATTGTCAAAACCGTTTTCTGTCATTTTCCTCTGTTTCCTCTGGCCAACACGCACAGTCACACACAATAAACACACTTCTAGATGCATGAACACAAAGACCCACCTTAGGGAGAGCTTCATAAAGACAAGACACTCCTGGCAATTAGAGTGAGTGAGAAACGCTAGAAAGAGGGTGAGGGAGGGAGGGAGGATTACGGGCTTGTTAGATGTATGACAGTGTGTGTGTGTATGTGTGTGTTGTGTGTGTGTGTGTGTGTGTGTGTGTGTATGTGTATGTGTGTGTCCATGGCCCTTGATTGACTGAGTAGGAATAAAGCAAGGTGCTTAGTATTAGTTGGGTATTAGTGCAGTGGAGTGAAACTTTGCCATTAACCTCCACTGCACGGCACCTACACCTACAAACATAGTGTGTGTGTGTGTGTGTGTGTGTGTGTTCAGAAATTAAGGTGCTAACTAGAACCATAAAGGGCTCCTCTTGTCCCCATAGGAGAACAGTTTTTGATTCCTGGTAAAACCTTTTATAAAGGTTCCACCCTGGAACCCTCTCAGAGAGTTTTCCCAGAACCCAACGTGAAGTGTTACACCTAGAACAATCTGAGAAAAGTTTGTCTCCCCAGACGGGGTTCATGGTGGAACAAGATTTGTTGAGACCATCAAACACCTGATTGAACACGGCATTCTTGCAGCTGGGAACCTTTCCACTTCCCTAAGGGTGCTAACAAGAACCCACTCAGGGGGATCTACTGAGAACCATTTTCACATTAGAAGAGTTTAATCTTGGTAGAACCCACTCACAGGGTTCTACCAAGAACTCTTCTATATTCCAGGTGTTTTGCCAAGAACGCTTTTATATTTCAAGAGTTTTACCTAGAACAAACCTAGGGGGTTCTACTGAGACCCCTTTCATATTCCAGGGTTTTTATCTAGAACGCACTCAGGGGGATCTACCATGAACCCTGTTATGTACCAATAATTCTATCTAGAACGCACCAAGGGGGCTCTACCAAGAACCCTTTAATATCACAGGGGTTTTACCTAGAATCCACCCAGGGGAGTACTAACCTACAATCCGCCTAGGTCCACCTCGGTAGTTCTACCAAGAACCTTTCTATATCACGGTACAAGGAACCCTCATTCAAAGAGATTTTCAAGAATCTCAACAATCCTTGAAGGACTATTTCTTCCAAATAAGGTTCTTGAGATTTAAAGGGTTCTTAATGGAACCCTTAGTCTTGCAAAGATCCCTTGACAAGCCCTTTCTTCAAAAAAGGGTTCTTCACAAACAAATGGTTCTGAGTAGAACCTCAGCCCTTCAGCAAGAACCCTTATTTCTCGGAGTGTAGACCCACAAATCCACATGCTTTATTAATATTCTCCATTTTACACTCAAGCTTGAAATTCTGTAGAGAGAACACATACCACACATACACACACACACACAACACACACACGTATATGAAAACACCCCTTGCACACACACACACACATCCACACAGTCCGTCAGTCAGTCCTTCATTAACTAGTTTACTCCTAATTCACTACCTTGCAAGTTAGGGAAATCCAATTACCAGTCTAGAATGACTGAGAAAGTAGGACCGGGAAAAATCATTTACCCAAAAATATGCTTCATAAATTAGCTGTCAGCTTTCATCAAATTACACTGTCAACAGCATTTTCACTGGGAACCACAGGCACACACACACACGCACACACACAGTACACGTCTTTACACACAGACGCACACTCGCTACTCTTCCACTTCCACTTTTTTTTCTATACAGATCTCATCTATTACACTAGGGCTGGCATTTTAGAGCTAAACGAACCGTTAAATGGGAATTATATTCTGCCACCAGTGACACCCCTAATTTGGAACTTGGGCAGTAATTGTCCTAATTGTCTGACTCCTTCCTCACCTCTTTCACGTATTCTGTCCTTTTATCATTTTTTTGCCACCTCTCTTTCACTCAAACACATTCTGCACCTGCAAACACCACACACACACACACAACACACACACACACACACACACACACACCACGTATACGCACACACACACACAGCTGTCCAGCATTGTGTGGATAAAATAATAGCTTGATTCTAAGGCATATAACAACACACACAAAGACACAACTATTTCCTTTTTCCTCCACCCCTCCTTCTTCCATCTCATGTCTTCCTCTCTCCA
This sequence comes from Lutjanus argentimaculatus, assembly GCA_034769285.1. Classification (NCBI taxonomy): domain Eukaryota; kingdom Metazoa; phylum Chordata; class Actinopteri; order Lutjaniformes; family Lutjanidae; genus Lutjanus; species Lutjanus argentimaculatus. The sequence goes on along the minus strand of JAWZSL010000009.1, from coordinate 20,702,741 downwards.
CTGCTCCCCATTATCTCCTGCATCCACATTTATCCATTTCTACCCAACTATTCTCTCCTTACTCTACACTTGCCTTCCCTACTCTGTCTTTGTTCACCCTCTCATCCCATTTACAATTTCAAGTCTTCCATCTCCCATTTATAACCTCCAATTTTACCTCACACTATTTTCTTCCTTCCTTTGTAAAGCTCCTTCCTTCTCACCCCATCTCTCTGCCCTGTCTCTTCACTCAATCTGTTGAACACTCTTTCCATCAGTGTTAGAATCACAGCTTTTAGAGGAGAATTAGCACCCTTCACTAATGATTTAGCAATATCCCTTTCAGTGTAAACAACCTGTAAACAACGAATGGTACAAGGCATGAACAAACATATCCTTGTGCAGATGCAGACAGATAAAAACACACTTGTATCTTTCACTGACATAGGGGTTCTCAACCTTTTGTAACTTAAGGCCCACTTTTGATTGCTAAAGAATTTCCACCTTCCCAAATAAATGAGAAAGAAAACCTAAAATGACAGGAAAACTGCTTTTGGATCAGCATCATTGCCTGTCATTATGAATCCAAATTTAATGAATTCAGATGTTCATATTTCCTCACCACACACCAACATCGCTTTTTTCCTAACAGTTGCAAAACATGTTTGTCTCTACCTGATGATGTGCCCTGATTGGTGTGGTGATATACATAGGTGATCATTATGCATTCTCTTTTGACATTTTTTTATTCATGTGAATTTTTGAGCACATTTAGATATAAAAACAGTGGGCTGCAGACTCCTGGTTGAGAATGACCAGCTCATTCTTATTCGCAGGTCTTCAAGCATAGACGTTTTGTCACGCCCTTCAGCCACTCGTACAGATGTGCAAGGCACCCACTGGCAGCTGAAAGAGATGCACCAGGCCTTTCAAGTGATTTCCATGTAAACCCAGCTGCAGCTGTATGAGACTCACTTGGATTTTTAATAGTATAAAGAACAAGAAAGAAAATTCCAATTTGAGATGCACCTAAATCTGAATACATTATTTGGGAACACACAAATATATATTTTTTCAGCTTATTGCTCATTCATGGGGTTCAGGTAATAAGACCTAGTGTAGTTAAAAATAAAAATAAATGAGAGATAAAAAGTACAGTGTGAGGATGTGGAAATACATTTCAGTAATTATATTTCAATATTAAATCAACTTAATGGTTCGAAGGTACAGTAATTACATTGTGATTGAATATTAGGTATGAAAACACAACATTTGCCCAGTTTAATTTGACTTTCGGTATAATTTTATATCTGCCAGTAGGGGTGGGGGAAATATTCGATTCTTAGATGCATTGCGATGCAGATGTGGAAGACTCAAAGGATGTCAAAAATAGATTTTCTAAATGTTAATTAACAACGTGGTGTTGACAGGGTGAAAAAGGTGGAACTCAGCTGTAAGGGCAGTGCAGCAACCAGAGTTACCAGCAGTTGTCAGGGAGAGACGTACGTCATCTCCCCAAAAGGCAGCTGTTACAAGCATGTTTTGATTTACTGTCGAAATAAAAGTGTTTGTGAGACGAATGTGACGTGTTTTGTGAGTACTTTATACGCCATCACCCAGAGACTAATGTTAAGATGTAAATGGAGTGGAGCAGCTATCAGCCTTAACAAACAAGAGCGGCTGAGGGACACACACCACAACAACCTAAATCAGCTCTATGGTGAAGAAAACTACTCTCTGTTCAGTCTACTTGACCTCAAAAACTCTGCATCAGCTCTGCGTCATGGATGCGATGGCTTTCCTCAGAGCTAACGGTGCAGCATAGAGGCTGCTCTACACTGCTGGAGATGACGTTAACACAGCAGAGCACTCCACCTCCCCCTCATTTTGTTATTTTCACACAGGTAGACTGTAAGATGCTTTCAAATAGATTAATTTATTAATAAATTAAGTTAACTTTTCAGAATAAAAAGGCTGCAGACCATTTAATTGCCAGTAGTGTTTCATACATAGTTCCCGGGGAACTGGAGCAGAGACTGAAAATTGTGTCCCCTTTTGTATTAATTCAAACAAGAATAGACTGTGAATCAAATTGGACTAAAAGATGTCTGTGCTTAAATGTATCATGTACATCATGTTTACTTCTAGACCAGGCTGCTTTTTGAGTTTTGGTGAGGATGGCTGAGCGTGAGCAGCTGCAGATGAATACAATCCAAACAACACCCCCTGACTTAAAAGCTTAAAATTTTGACACATCATGATGCATCAATGATCTTTTTATCATTGCACCACAGTCCTCTGAATCCGAATTGAATCGTGAGGTACTGAGAGATTCCCACCCCTATCTGCCAGGGTAACTACAGTATGGTGAAGGTTAGGGAAAGCTCATGGTTATAGAAAAAACAACATGAAGGTTCTGTTAGGCTTAAAAATATGTGACATGTTTCCCTACTGAACAAAACTAAAATCTTTCCACCGTCTCACATTCAAAAAGACACTGCCCAATTTATTCACATATGGGCACACACTAAGTTTGACTAACAGAGCTATTGTTAACTTGTGAAAACACATGTTGATACTCTCTTTATTTCTCAGACTTGCCTGCAGCGATGGATTGATAGAATCATTTATAGCATCCTGGCTAATGGAGAGAGAATTGTTTCCATCAAATAAATGAGTTCATTAATCCACTGAACTGTTCTTTGCTTAGACGTAAGTGTCTAATACGTGCACAATTTAGAGACAATGCAGATACACACATTTAATGCTTATATATAGAAGCTTTGGCTAAATCTCTGGTAATTAAAAAAGTGCAATTAAGTCTATAATAACACTGTAATGAAACAAATTATTCATTCAGTAATTGGAATTCTTTGATTAAGTTACACATAAAAGTTGAACCTATTGGGTTCAACACTGGGTACACTGATTCAAACCATTTTTTGTCTATAACTGTCATCCAATCATGCCATCAAATAGTGTTTTGTTCTCAAGTGAAAAGTAACACTGGTAGCAAACTTAAGTCGCAGAAGATCTTAATGTTTTGAGATGATAACCTTACCGCCCTAAAATGAGGTTGCTGATGCTGCATATCCAGTCTTTTTATCTCTGCTAAAGAAGGCTTTCACTTGCTGTCAGCAAAGCCACGTCTAGTTAATCTGGGATGATGCCATAAAGTTGCAATCACCAATGTAATTTTTGTCCAGTCATGTCAAAAGTTATTGTGTTACTGGTAAAATGCTTTCATTATAATGTGCTATTATTTCAGGATTTTATCACATTATGGAGCTTTGTTATGTTAGCATATTTATTGGTTGTTAAAATGTTACAGGCCACTAAAAAGAGGATAAAAGTAGGTGATAAGACAGCTATATACAGTAGATAGATGACAAAGGGAAACGTGTATAGAGAATAAAATGGAGAAAGCTGAGGAAGTGGAACAGGGGGAACAATTGAAATCTCCAGGTACATCATGCTGTCGAAACACTTCAGTCCTACAGTGAGCAAAAGGACTCTGCTGTGTCCAATGATAGACTACTCATGTTGATATCAGGGTCTGACAAGATCACGATATGTACAGTAGTAGTAGTAGTGGTACACTCAGTAGAAAAGAACGGACCCCAGAGGTGAGAACAACAAGCAGAATAAGGTTAATGAGTTGTTATTTAGCTTTATTAAAGGTGAAATTCTGCACTTCTTATATGGATGTCCAATCAGTGGCGATGGTACATGGATGCAGTTCTTTGTACCATAGAAAGAAAGTATTTCCCACAATAAACTGCTCACAACAAGGTCAGTGGATTATCTTGACTATCTGGGTCATAATTTCTGTAAAGGGACATTGCTGTTGAGTTTCACATGTATCTTTTGTTGCTTTGAACACCACACGCTGAGTGCCATTTAGTTCAAAAGATTTTTTTAAAAAGTAGCAGCATGCACAACTCCAAATCTTGATTAATCTATCAAGTGCACAGTCATAGAAAGGATCAAAAGCATACAAAATACCAGCACTCACTGATAAACAGTTTTCTTGTTTTGTTTATTGTGTCATGGAGAAACCATAAAAAAGTTGAGAAGAATAACCTGAAAGATAATATGAAATAATACATGAATGGATGAAGATACACATAAATAATTATCACTAGAAGTACAATAGAGAAAGAAATTCAAATGATAAATTAACCTATGCTTGAAAAGTAAATAGGTTACTCACAGAGTGATTTGTCTATAATGGGGACACATAGCGTGTGCGATTAAATACATTTGGAGCTATATGACGCTATTATTACAAAATCATTAACAAATCTGAACATAACAGGGACAAATAGCATGTAAAAAGTTACATTGATTAAGAACTCATCTGACCCTGCTAAATAATTTGAACCCTGACATAAGAGAAATTTAAAAAATATATAGAAATATCGGTGAAAAATGTCAAGTCAAAACACATTTACCAAAAAAGTTTAAAGAGACAGTTCATCCCAAAATCAAAAATACATATTTTTCCCCTGCCCTGTGGTGGTATTTATTTATCCATCTAGCTTTCTTTGGTGTGAGTTGCAGAGTTTTGAAGCTATCGGCTGTAGAGATGTCTGCTTTCTCTTCACTATAATGGGACTAAATGGCAGTCTGCTTGTGGTGCACACAACTCCAAACAAAACAAAACAAAACAAAAAAAAAAAAAAAACATCAAAAATCATGACCTGGTTACTCAAGATAATCCACAGACCTTGTTGTGTGAAGTTTGTTTCTAGTAGAAAGAAAGTAGCTCCAGTAAATTCTACAGCAGAAAGAAAGTAGTTCCTAAATAAAAATAACTGCTCTTAGGTCAACAAAGTCAACTTCTTCGGAGCTAGATGACCTTGTCTGTTGGCTTGAATCAACACACAAGAGCCCGGTGAAATATTGTAGACCCAATGTGAAGTAAAAATGACAAGAATAAATACATGTAAGTGTGTGTAGTTCCATTATATTTGAGAGAAGGCAGACATCTTTTATAGCCAATATTTTCAAGCACTGAAACTCATACCAAAACAAAGTAGATGGACAAATAGCACTACAGGCCAGAGTAAAAACATGTATTTTTGATTTTGTGGTGAACTGTCCCCTTTAACACAGTCCCACACATAACAACCATAAATAGGAACACAGGTTAGAAGTTGTCCTTTGGTTTAAAAAGGGTATAAGAGCCGGAGGAGGGGAGCGAGTGATGGACACAGGAGAGGAGAGGAACAAGGGTGGCCAGAGATGAGAGATGAGTGTGGTTCAGGATAATGAGGCTGTGTGTATGCGGACCGTCGTTACAGTCCATTCCTTGGGCACTTCTGGACTCAATTATTGCCTCACAAGTCACAGCAAGCCAACAACTGTACTGTTCCACACATACACATGCTCACACGCACGCTCACAGGTCTCGCAGTACACCCCTAATGACTTTATTCGGCAGCGCTGGTTAACCACTTGTTTATTTTTTTCTCTCGTTTGTGGTTTTTGATGTTCATCATTAACCTTTACAAAAGCAGCAGCAGCAGACAATTGCTTTTTTTCTCTCTCTTTCTCTTCTCTCCCGCTTTCACTCTTAAGCTCTTGTATCTCTCTGCAAAAACAACACGTACCAATAATGGTGCATTGCTGTGAACATGGCCAGCTGAACTATAAAAGTATGTTCATAATTATGTTTTTTTTTTCTTTTCTTTTTGAAAAATATGAAATACATATAATATGAAATAAATTTAATAAGTGCCGCTTCTCTTCTGTATGGCCTTTATGTCAACTCACACCTTTTGCAGTGACTTATTTTTTGTTTTATATTTTTAGTTTTAAAAGAGAAATATGTAATATACTGAACTATACTGAGTCTGGGGAGGATGGAACAGGGGAAACAACTTGCTTCAATCATATATTAATACGTACGTTAACCTTTTTAGTGTACCGTTTGTGGCTCCAGCTCACTATTTGGACAGCAGTGCTTATTTTTGAATGCTAGGGATTTTCATACATATCCTTTAATGCTGATGAAAATAACAGTATCCTGATCAAGGACCTTGTCATTGACTTTTAATTGTTTGGGATTATGTCATTATTAATTTTGATATGCTTTCATATTTCATGTATTATTCCTTTTTATTAGCCTATTGTGCCCACACACTGCCCGATTGTGCCATGTCTTTCATTACCCGACTAATGTTCTGGTTACAGTGTCATTAATTTGTGAAAGCACTCGAGGCAAGAAGCAAGTCAGGGGCCGAGAGAGAACAAGAGCTAATATAGCGAAAGACAAGAGAAAGGAGAACTATCACCGGGGTCCTCGGGCGTCTCTGTCTCGCTCTCCCCATCACCCCGGCGTCCGCCTTTCTCCTTCCCTTCCTTTTCTTACCCCCCGTAGACGAGATGCTAATTAACGTTAAATTATCCTCTCTATCTTTCCCTGCTTTAAATGCACTGATGAGAATCCACCTCCCTTCAAGGTTGCAGGCAGCTTTTTGGCCCCCAATCATTATGGGCAGGGGAGCTGAGGGGTGCTCACTCAGTTGATAAGAGGCATTCGAGGCTGACGTGTAAAGTTGGGCTTTATATAGCACAGCAAATTAACGGATGGAATTAGCCTGGAACCTTTCTGCAGCTCTTAAGATAGGTTAGAACAGGAGACACTTGAAGACATCTGCAGTAGTGATGGTAGAAGGTTCGCTAATGGGAAATAGCAGGCGTGTGTGTGTAACTGTGTGTGTTAGTGGGCAGGCATTAGTTTTTTTTGTGATGTGAAGTGATGTTTAGAAAGAGACTGTACAAGAAATAGAGCAACAAAGTGTGATCCGTCACAGTGAAACCCATATCATTTACATCGCATAATGTGTGCTCTCTGGTTGCTGTTGCCTCGGTAATGCGTCATTGCCCAGGATAATGCTGTCATATGTTGTGTTGACAGAGTCATGTGTCTTATCCGGCACCATGTCTGTCTACCTGAGTGCAGCACTTACAGCTCATAGCCGCACAGGTGCCGGTGTCGAAGGGAAAGAGTATAACACTTTACAGAACATTAAGTTGGAGTAATAAGGTGTTTGCAAGGGCAGCATCTCTCTCTTTTTTCTCTTTTATTTCCTCGGTTACGCTTTTTCTCCCTTCATATTTCTTTTTCTCTCCTTCTCATTGTGCCTGTTGTTTTCTCTCCCACAGTCTCTTAGTCACACACACTCATGAGAGTCCCAGGGGTTGGAGACTTACGGCCATAGTGTGTAACTGTGAATCTGTCTGATGTCTGTCTGTGTGGATGGAGGGTGTGTCTGGTGTAGCTTTTGAAAAGAGAACACCCGCTTGTGAAGCTTTTGGTGGGTGTGTGCAGTTTTCAAAGCACTCTATGTCTTGTTTTCACTTATGGCTTATGTATGTTTGAGTGTGTCTGTGTTCATTGGGATTGCCAAAGAGAAAGCTGTCCATGCCTGCTGGCCACTGTTTCCCCAACGTGTTAAATGTTCTCAGCTCCCAGTCTTCCCAGTGTTGGGCAGAGAGTGCAAATTCAGTTTTAACACAAGCAGAGACAAAACATAGCCATCACAGATCATTCCTGAATAGGAATGTAGGCATACTGGCCTACAACCTACATGAACCTATATTAGTATGTTTTACCAGTTAGACACTCGTTTTAATGCCTTTCTTCATCAGCTGTGATGTGAAAACATGAGATTTTCACACAGTCAGACAAAGTAAAAGTGTGTGTCTTCATATAGTTTCAGGTATAAAATCAGGCAATCTACGAAGCTTCTCTCTCAAGGCTGCAGTCACTGGCCATGCTCCACACTCCTTTAGGCCTTGAATTAAGGATTCATTTCAACCAAACCGAGTTGGTGCTTGCTGGGACATTGAAATGACAAACCAAGACATTTTTGATGAGTTTTATTTAGTTTCTGTAAAAGCAGAGCATGGCATGGCAAGTTTATTTGTATAGCACATTTCAACATCAAGGCAATTCAAAATGCTTTACATAAAACATAAGAAGCATCAAGAGCACAAGACAAAATGTAAAAAGAACATAAAGCAATATAAAAGACATTTCAACACAATTAAAAGACTTAAGTGGGAAATTTTAAAAAAATAAGATAAAGCAGGAAAGTTAAAGTTACAGTGCTGTTTCAGTTATTATTTAAAAGCCTCTGGTGTGTTTTTTAAAAAAAAAGGCAGAGGTAAACAGAAAAGTTTTCAGTGCACCAGCTCAGAGTCCCTAATTCCTCACTGAAATATTATTCCGTGCATTGTCGTGAGCTTCTATCCATTTTATCCTGTAATTGTAATGCACACTGAGTGACAAAGGAAAAAAAAAAGAATGCTCAACTGGAAGACTCTCAGTCGACTTCGGGCACTCCGACTAATGATACAGATCGTTAACTCTCGGGGGGCAGCCCTAGAAAACTCCCATTGATTGATAATATTCCAACCAAAACAGTCTGTTTCATTGACAAAGGTGCCATCAATTACAATTTAGTCCAATTCACACAATCCATCTATAAATCTCACAAACTGCACAAACGAGCTGGCATCCACTTATATTCCTCTGTGTCTGGAGTTGGCATGCAGAAAGAGATGTCAACATGGCTGCTGCAGTTTGGCCTTTTTATTAACACCTCAATTTAGCCAGCAGGAGCTCTCTACAGCCATGTCCTGTCCACAGCCCACAACAGCCACAAGGCCTGAGTTGAAAGAAAGTTCCTGTCTCTCCTCTCCTGTGTAAAGACAGAACCAATTGGGACAGATTGTGTGGATGACTCGCCCTTTGTATAGCCAGTGAAATCCTAAATATGACAATATGCAGTTTTTATGCAATATAAAACTTGAACCGGGAAATGATGTATTTATGCTTCTCTCAAGCAGGGGGCCTTTATTTTAGAAGAGGCCTAAACATATCTTCAGGAAATAATTTGTTAATATTCTTTGTGGTATTGTTATCACATTTGAACTTTGGACTAGGTAAGACCAAATGCTGTGGTCCCATTGTGTTTTCCAGCTAATACACAGTTGAAGGTTATATCTCCAGACACATTTTTGCAAAAAATATATTCAAGCCGAGATAAAAAAAAAATCTTCTTCAGCATGTTCAAACTTCTATTACTCCGTGTCAGTCTAAAATTTAAATTTAAAATATACATTGAAACACCTGAACTAATTAACAAAATCTTTAGAAGTGAGGGAGCTTTCCTAAAAATCTGTTATGTGAGACAAAATTTATCAAGTGGGAACTTTTACCCATTCCTTCCAGCTCAAACTAAAAACAAGCTAAAATTTAATTGTAATTTCTAAACGGATTTTGCCTCCACACCTGAACCTGGATCAATTCATTTTACATTCATACAAGAATCTTAGTTACCTAGAAATGTTCCACAAAAGATGTTGCTCTTTCCTTAGAAGTAATTGACACATTGTCGTGTATTTTTACTGGAGAGGACTCCGTCTGATGTACCTGCAGCTGCTGGAAGCTGAAATTAGAGTTGTGTTTCAAGGCACAGCCAAAGATCAAATTGGTATGGGTTGCTCTCTGTTCTCACTCAAAGGTAAAAATAGTCTTTTGAAGTTCTCATTTGCTGTATATTATTTATTTGTAAGTAATGCACAAGAATAATAAGCACATATGTTTTAGGCTAATGCCTTCTTCGGTGTGTAGACTCTGTCACAGTCCAACTTCTTTAGTTAAGTAGTGTCAGGTACACATCATTAGAGCTACAAATCAAAAACTGTCAGTAACAACGGAGCACTTTTAAGGAACAGGCAGGCAGTGTGTATATGTACAGACACAAAATCAGCTTTACATGTCATGAGAATAACAATAACTCACTCATGTTTTGCAAATGGAGATTACAGGCAGTGAAATCCATTATTCTTTAAATCTCTTCTTAAGACTCACTTTTATGATATGTTTTTTTCTTAAATGATGTATCTGTTGTAGCAGTTTAAATTATTTGATTTTGTTCTGGAACTCACTTGCTTTTATTATTATTGTCTTTATTGTGAAGCACTTTGTAACAATGCAGGCCCTTAACTACACGTAAGCCATTATGCACAAAAGCATTTTGTGCTGTGAAATGTTAATAATGATGAAGAACAAGTCATTTACTTTGACACAGAATTATGCAACTATTCATTCATTTAATGATTTTAAATATTTACACTTGAAGATGACTAGGCTACAGAGACAGATTTATCCTGGAGCCTCAACATAGATCAGAGAACAATCATTGTAATCCACCTCATCTGCAAATACTCACCGCCATCAGTTTCCTGGTCTTCTAGAGAGAATTTGATAATAGGTTGACATATCCCAGTCTACACAACCAGGCTGCACCTGATTGCACACCCAACAGAGAAAAAACTATCTCCATTTTAAGATCAAATGCAATTCATCAACATACTCATGTGGGTAAGAACCGACTTAGCTGTCAGCGCACATTTCGTGAATCCCATGTAGGATTTTAATATTTTCCTCTTACTGCTTTGTTTAAGAACAAAGATATAAGAAAAACGAGAAACATCCATGCATGACACCCAATGTTTTTGAAAGGTAATATTTACATAAAGTTATTATTATTAAATTCTCTAAGCATCCAAGGTGATAAATTTCATATGCATCTTGAGTCTCTCCATTGACAGAGCAGTTGCATGCTAGGATTGTCATTCGCTGGTTAATTGCACTCTTTGGCTACTTTGTGAAAGCTGTGAATTGTTCTAAATGAAAGAACATGATGAACGAGAACTGTGTTTGTATAAGAAACCTTTTCTCATTGTCAGTATCCTTTATAATGTAAATCCCTAATTTACTTTTAAATCCATAATACGTGAAAAAGAAAAGAGAAGATGTAATTAATACTGTAATCTAATTTAATTTAATATCATCTTACCCTTCAGAGAGAGTTTTTGTGTTCTTGGCATTACAGCTATAGATAGTTGGAACGATACAAGGCGTCACAGTACATACAGTTTCTCTTAAATTACGGAAGTGATTGACATAAGGATTATTTCTTAATGTCTGAATTTATCCTCAGTGTTAAGCATATAGGACTTATGTATAGGAGTTATGCAAATGAAAAATGTTGTTTGCCCGTCTTAATAAAAAAGATACAGTATGTTTTAATATGCTGCATACCAAACCTCAGATTACAGGCTTTTGTTCCTGAGGAGATTCAAACAGCTCACTATTTTTTCCTGCCTTTGCTCTTTCAGCCAAAATTAGACATCAGTCAATATAAAGAGGCTACAAGGGAGACCATTATCCATAAACAAAAGGCTGCACTCAGCTCACGGTATGGTTAACAATTTGCTAATGGTTTTGTTACTGCCATTGTGTGCATTACAGTTCAACATGAGACATTAAACTTGTTAATGATCTTCTGGGACTGAGGTAAAGGCAGGTCAGGTGAGTTATAGGAGGAACGACAGTCTGTTTTTCACTTCATATTTTAGCTGCGAGAGTAAAAGCCGCACAGAGCTGCAGCTACAAAAAGAAAAAGAAATTCCCAGAAACTAGGGATCTTAAAGAGCAAAAAAGTAGATGATGTGCACTCCTGCCCATCATGTCTCTCAGCTCACAGGAATACACATATTATTCAAAAATACACACCAAAAATAGAGATGTCTTTGAAAAACACAAGGACACAAACAAGTGTAATCACAATGCAATATCCGCTCAATGCAGTTAGACAAACATCCAGACAAAGCATGCCTTATCTTTATTTTCTATTATTTCTCTATTTATATTCTCTCTGTTTTCTTTTCTCATTCTTATCTATTTTCTTCTCCATCTTCCATATATTTACTCCTCTTTTTTATCTCACCTACCTCTGAAATGCTCGCCGCTGACAGGTGGGCCTTAGGCACCACCTACACAAATACAACACATATACACATGAATGCACTGCACTGAAAACAAACAAATCAAGTTAACAAGTTATATGAACACAACTGACCCTTTACTAAGCTCCACCTCCTTAGTTGTTGCTACACCTGTCAAGCTTTCCATTCTGGCACTGCACATTTACGGTTTACAAAGGTAATGGCAGCTAGATTTAACATTGAAAGTGGGAATAATTGTTGCAGTTGTTATCACTAGGTCTCTAATTCCACAGAGAAGTAAATGGCAGCAGGCTTCTCATTTCTTGATGACAAACCATGGATTTTGGGCTAAAATGATGACTCTTGCTAGCAGTATTCATGGTGGAGCTGGCTAATGTAAGCTAATGCTAACGCTTAAAGTCCTTAAATCAGCTGAGAAGTCTGTCTCCTGCCAACTCCTTAATGCTTCCATCTGACAGGTTTTAAAACAAGAACCTCGTAAAAAGGGTCTGAAATCTAAAGTTACTTAATGGCTAAAGCAACATCTGAGCCAACCCCAGTCAGCCGGTGAAATCTGACAAGTATATATATGATAAAAGACAGAAATACACTCATTAACATTGAAAAAGGAAGCACTGGGACTAGATTAGTGCAGCAGACCTTGAGATAGTCACCCAGCCAGACCAGTCGGACCATGAGCCAGGACAAGAGCTAAGCTAATGTGCTTAGACCTAAGAGAACTAGCCTGAAAAAGGTGCATCATTTCAGCCAAGTCTGATTCTGCAGATATGGACGTCTTGATGGCAGATGCACCATACTAAGAGAAACCCAACTGATGCACTGCTGCCGAAATAAGAATAGCAGGTTACGGCAGGTTACAGGGGACGGGATGTACTTTCAAGTTGTTACAAAAAAGCAGACTGCCACCACGAAGGTAGAAAGCTGAATGAGACTCATTCATAACATGACAATACTTCAACTACTAATGTAACACACTTTTTACGGTGTGAGAGCTTCCAACAAATCTAACCATTATCGCTCTGGCTTCATGTCTTTAAAGAAGAATTGCCAGTCCAGCATAAATTAAATTGATGTGTGTGCTGACGCTGGTGTGTGGTGTGTGTGTGTGTGTGTGTGTGTGTGTGTGTGTGTGTTGTGATGTGTATGGTGCGTTTGTGTGTGACGTGTATTACTTATTGTTGTGGGGACACAAATCTGTTTACACACTCACATTGTGGGGTCTCGCCTACTTTATGGGGACAAATTGCAAGTCCCCATGAGGTAAATCATTAAATTTTAGGATGAAGACTTAAGTAAGACTTGGGTAAGGTTAGGTTTAGGATAAGGTCAGGGTTAGGGTTAGATTTAGGCAGGGACTTGTGATGGGTAGGGTCAGGATAAGTCTCCAGGAAATGAATGTAAGTTAATGTAATGTCCCCAGAAGTGATGGAAACACAACATATGTATGTGTGTGTGTGTGTGTGTGTGTTTTGTGTGTGTGTGTGTGTGTGTTTTCATAAGGCACTCTCGCTGATGGACCAGATATATTGAGCATTTTAATGCATTCATTCCATTCAGTGCTGATACATCTGGGAAGGAATGTGTTTTTGTGACTGTGTTCACTCTTACGTGTGTGTGTTGTTATTATCGCTGTGAGTGTGTCCCCTGTGGATGTCCATGCTCCTGATATTACTGGGTGGAGATTGTTGTCAGTCAGCAACATTAAACTGAATGCTCCACAGAGGAAAAGCTCTACATGGTTAGCATTCAAGTGACTGGGATTTCTGATGTAAGCATACTGAGGGATGATAAAATGAACCTGATAGCTTATTGATCTCCTTTGGGAAATTCTCATTTTCATGGCTCCAGGGATTCAGCATGTTGCTCAGATGAGCACACTGACTTTTTGGGTAGCAGGTTATATCAATGCAGTTACCTATTAAGTGAATAAAATATACACAAGGTCGCCTGTGTCCCCTTGGATCTTTTTTTTTTTTTTTTTTTTTTTTTAATCGTACATTGCGTCAAGTTACTGCACCCACAGACCTGACCTTTAAGATAAGACAAAGTTGTTAGCGATGAAATCTCATTAACTCAGTGTGATAATGATGTAGCCAGGTTTGTTTTTTTTTCAGGTGAGTAAGTACATATTCATTTGACTTTGCAGTAAAATTAAATCTGCCATCACCCAGTAACTTCTTATTCAAAATAAGTGCTGCTTCATAAGTTAGGCAAAAACAGAGACACTTCTGGTATAAATGACTTTAAAGTAGTTTTAATTTCATTGTGGAGTAGTAGAGTAAAGGAAGACATATTTGCAAAGTGAATAGTCATTTAAAGGACCAGTGTGTAGGATATAGTGCAGATTGCAAACACCTAGTCTCACCCTCTCCTTCCACTCTGGTAGGGAAACTTACACTGTACGGTGGCCACAAAACACACATTAAACACAAAAGGGCCTTTATCTAAAGGCAGTGTTCATTTTTTCTGTTCTAGGCTACTGTAGAAATACAGCAGTGCAACATGGCGGCCTCCATGAAAGAGACTGCGGAATGTGTAGATCAGTGATTCCCAAAGTGGGGCCGTGGCCCACTGGTGAGCTGTGAAGGCCGTCCAGATGGGCCTTGAGAGGTCATGAAAAATAAATAAATAAATAAATAAATAAATAAATAAAATGTTTTTAAGTATCAGTTTTATAAGTTTGAAATTACAATAAAATATTTCTTTTTTGAATCAGAGTGATCACAACTAATAAAACAAAGCCATGCGAATTAGATTGTGTGTTACCCTTCATTTATCTGAGCTAGATAGTCACATTAACAACGGAACATATCTTATATCTCATCATTGGTACGAGTCTCGTGTTGATCAGAGTTGTGATTAAAGGTTTGGGTGAGCTGCAGAAGATTTTCAGGTCATTCAGGTTTCCATGGTTGTTATACTGTACAGCTGGAGGTAGATTAGCTGTAGTGCTACAGATTTTTATTTTCTAAATTTGGAGGTAATACAAACATGTTCAAAGAATGTTCTGGACTGATCCACCTACCATAGACGTTTGTTGTGAACTGGTCTCACAGTAGTGCATTTCTTTAAGATCACCTCACAAACATAGATGCATGTCAAAACACACAGCTTGAAGCTACATATCCAGCAGAAACAATTATGAGCAGCCACTGATGAGTTTGGGCATCATGCGCTGTAGAACCATCAACAACACTTTTAAAATGAACAATGCTCTAAAATGTCTTTCAACCGTCCTCTTCATCTTCTTCTTCGCTGCGGTAGTTTGTGCAGTTACAGCTGTTGTGATCTTGCAGTTCTAATAATAGACGTGTTTATTATAATTTCACGTCATTTGTTCTGAAGTTAAAGTATGTTTACAGAAACCCTGTTATATTTTGCAGCTGTGGTGAAGAACTGAAATCAGGTTAGAATCAAGAAAAAACCCTTTTACCATTTCCAGTAACCTGTCATCCCCAGCATACCGCACCTTTAATACAGACAAGGATAGTGCTTCTGTGTGGAAAAAAAAAATGTTCTACAGCTGTTGCAACAGTCAGTTTGTGTGTGTTGTTTTCAGTGTGTACACCTGTGTGTTTTCATGTTTTTGTTGTTTTTGAACTTATCAACTGAGAACAAAGCAAGCACCTGGATTTCAGTTTGCACGGATCATAATTGGGCTTAATCCACTGTGTACTTCTTTCAGAGACCGAGGCATGCTCGTGCGCTGTATTTGTTTGTGTTTTGGGGATTTGATGTGTTGCTATTGTTGAGTACATAAGATAGTGGAGGAAAGTTGATCCAGAAACTGCTTTTTTTTGCTTGTTTTTCATGAAGTTCAGAGATTGACAGCATAGCGTTGAGCATAACTGAAACCCATGTTCAAGTCCAAAAAAGACTCAAAATAACTTACCAATTCAGATTTCATGGTGCAAAGAGAAGGACAGAAAGAAGGACGGACGACAATGTTGCATCTTGCAGTGGCATGGCAATGTAAAGAGGGAAGAAATGGAGAAAAAGGAGCATGTAGACAAAGATTGATGTGGAGTGACAGACAGGCAAGAAAACAAGAAAAAGAAGGAGAAGAGAGAGGAGAGGAAAGAGGGTGGAAGGAGAAGCAGATTAGTTTGTTTTCTGTCGCTTGCTCTGACATTGAAAGATATGTCGGTACTAATGTCCCAGAAAGCCTTGAATAACACAGCAAACCAATACATATCCCCCTTAATGGGATTTTCTAAGCTGTACTTGCTCCCTCTCACGTGCACCACACACACACACACACACACACAGCAGCACACCCAAACAAGCACATAAACAATGCACCATATGGCCACCGCCTGGCGGAAAGATAAAAGGCAAATGGAAAAATAGAAACAGCTCGCTTGAGGAGTAATTATAATATTGTCTTCTCATTTGCCACGAGCTGAGGGGTTGATCTCAATTATGAAGCCTTCTAAGGCAATCCTCGGCTCTTCATTTGTCCTCCCCAAGGTTGCCGGGGATGACGGTTACACAGCGAGTTGTGGCGAATGACCACGAAATGATCATCAAATATTGCTGTTTCAGTGATGGATCGCACAAACAAGAGGATCCCGCTCCACTATGGAGATCCCTGCATTTGGATATGCATACAGTACACTATCAGAAATAAAGGTCTAACTAGCACCATAAAGGGTGCTTTGGCTTGCCCCCATAGGAGAACTCTTTTTGGTTCCTGATAGAACCTTTTATAAAGGTTCCACTTGAAACTCTTTCAGAGAGTTCTGACTTAGAGCACAACATAAAGGGTTATACCCAGAACCATCTGTGAAAGGTTTCATCCAGTAACCCTGATTGGGGAATTCTATCTAGAAACTGTCCCACTCTCTAAGGGTACTAACCAGAACCCACCCAGGAGGATACTGAGAACCATTTTTATATCACAAGGGTTTCATCTGGAACTTACCCAGCGGGTCCAACTGATAGGCCTTTTATATTCCAAGAGTTTTTATCTAGAACCCGTCCAGGGGGTCAAATTGAAAACCTTCTTATACTCCAAGAGTTTTTATCTAAAACCCCCAGAGGGTCCAACTGAGAACCCTTTTATATTCCAAGGGTAGGGCTTTTTCACCAACATGGAACTGGCCCCGTTCTAGTTGAAGCACCTAAAGTTTGAACTGTTCTGAGCCCTTCCACCAAAATAAATTGGTTCTGAACCTGAAAAGTTGGTTTTCAGCTGGAACTAAAGAACAGCAGGTTTTCCTTGGGAAGCAAAATGGACGTGTCATATTCTACAGGTCCATTGTGCATTCTGTAACTCCCTCTGTTGATAACATCCTTGATTACAATGGTTCCACTTAAAACTGGTGGAAATTAGGGCTGGTACATGAGATGCCACCAAGCCAAGAACTGGCCCAAGCCGAGTATTATACTACCAGAGAACCATACCATTTTTTATAACACTCCCCAACAAAGGTTTTATCTAGAACCCAGCCCCTGCCTTTGTATTATAGTACAAAGAACCCTGGACAAAAGAGTTCTTCAAAGATTTCAACAATCTTTGAATAACTAAAAAATGGTTCTTAGGTTGAAAAGGATTCTTCGGAAACCTTACTCTTACAAAGAACCCTTGACTAACTATTTCCTCAAAAAAGAGTCTAAGGTCAAATGGTCCTGGGTAGAACCTCAGCCCTTCAGAAAGAACCCGTTCGAAACCCTTATTTCTAACAGTCCACTGATGTACACTCTTCCTTTTTACTTGACTCTCCCTCACACACATTCATAGATATATTATGAACCATGAAGTCTTTCCAGTGTAGTTAGTGTTTGTGCATGCAGCTGAGTGCAGCAGCAGCAAGTGCATGGTTTATTGGCGTCTGTGAGTGTGTGTGTGCGGCGAGCACTGGAGGCTGTTTTAACACAGCTCTCGGATTACAGCGGGATATTGGGGCACAGAGAGATTAGACCAATTGGAAAAACAACAGGAGAAAAACAGAGGAAATATCACTCAGTGGTGCTAATGAAGCAACACAGGGAGAAGAGTTGATTATCCGACTTGACCTTGAGGGGCTTTAAAACTTACCCAGGGAAAGTTAGACAGACAAAGTTAGAGAAGATACCGAGTTTTACAGCTGTCATATGGAAGGGGAGTCGAGGGTGGGTGTGTGTGTGTGTGTGTGTGTGTGTGTGTGTGTGTGTGTGTGTGTACACGTGTGTATGTGTGTGTGAAATTAAATCTACTGCACGAGTCCATCAGTGAATAAGATTTCCAAAAAAAAGGTTCTTCTTGAAGGGCTGCTTGCATGAAGAACCCTTTATTAAGAAAGGGTTCGTTAAGGGTAGACTAAGGGTTCCATTAAAACGTTTTTCATCCAAAGAACCCTTTTTGGAAGAAAGAGTCCTTCAAGGATTGTTGAGATCCTTGAGGAACTCTTTCGCTAAGGGTTCTTTGCACCATAATATAAAAGGGCTGTCAATAGAACCTCCTTGGTAAGTTCTAGAAAAAACCCTCAGAATGTAAAAGGGTTCTTGGTTGAACCCGTGGGTTGAGTTCTAGATGAAACCCCTGACATACAATGGGGTCCTGGATAGAACCCCATGGGTGGGTTCTAATTAAACACTTGAAATGTTGAAGAGTTCTCAGTAGAACCCCTTGGATGGATTCCAGAGAAAACCCTTGGAGTATATATAGGGTTCTTGGCCAAACCCACTGGATAGGTTCTAGATAAAAACTCTTGGAATATAAAGGTTCTTGGTAAAACCGACTGGGTAGGTTCTCATCACCCTTAGTGGTTTGAAAAGTTCTGGATAAAACCCCCAGACAGCATTCTGGGTGGAAAGGTTCTCTTTAGAACCTCACATAGGGGGTTTTGGGTGGAACTTTTCATAACCTTTATAAAAGGTTCTACCAGGAACCAAAAAGGGTTCTCCTGTGGGCAGGAGCCAAAGAAACCTTCATGGTTCTAGTTAGCACTTTTATTTCTAAGAGTGTACCTGTCTGTGATCATGTGAGTCTTGTGCCACTTTCTGTGTGGGTGACGTCGGTTTGTCTGGTTCTATTTGTCATGAACTTAATGTCCGGGTGTGGCAGTGTTAATATCAGGGTGTTCATATCAATGTCAGCGTGTGTGTTCGTGCCTGTCTCAGAGTGTTATTTCGTGTCGATGACACATCTCCGTGGAGTGCTTTTTGTCTCGTTTCTCACACGGGAAAATAAACAAACTATGAATATTCATGATGTTTGTCTTATCGAATGTTGGTGTACCATGCGACAACCTCTTGTAATTACTCAGCTCCAGTTGTTTGTGTGGTGTCTTTGTGTGCATATTTCTCATGTGTTATACTTTGTGTTTGCACACACAGGCTAGGATTCCTTTCCTCCTGGGTATCACAAATGACAGCTTTGTCATTAACTTGACATAGTCCTAATATGTGTGTCGTGACCCTTAATTAATCTCATACTTTGAGAGAGTGAGCCAAGAGGAATACTTTAACAGTCAGTAATTAGATACCATGGTTATAATACAGCTTTCTTAGCAATGATATTTATTCAGTACTACCCATAATTGTGGGAATAGAAGTCCATTATTGGAGAGATATGTAATATATTTACTGCACTAAATCATAAAATGACCATGATATGTCATCAGAGATTAAGGAAACATGCTCAGTTGGGAATGCCTCTTTTTGTTTCCACATTTCACATTTATTAGACTTACAATAATACAGAATGTTCACTGGATGAGTTAGTGCCTGTTTATGAGTCTTAAAAAATCATTAATAATCATTTAGAAGGAGTAGATGTTAAGAACGGTTAAATTGAGTAATATGTTAATTGAGTCTGGCAGGCAGTTACGGAACTTCAACTCCAGAGCGTGGAGCGTTGACAGTTCAACTTGCTTCATAGATCGTGTATTAAATAGGGATTCAACCTATTTAATATAACCAATTTGGACTGCAGGCATGAATATACATTTATAGAAATGAAAGGAGGAACTAGAAAACAAAGCATAAAAAGTTCAAATCAGTCAATATCTCTTAAAGTATCCTGGAAGAATAAAGTGTTTCTTTTTACCATTATATTTTAAAACATTATGCACCACACAGTAATAGGTACAATTTAGATCAGTCAGTACACCTCCAAGACGTAATGGATGTTTGCAATACATGATTTGAAAAATAACTTTAAATGATAAGCATGGTGATATTTTTGTATGTTCCTTGTTGTCAACAGAGACTGTTAACCAAAGACAAATTCATCTTATGAAGAAGAACCAGCTTATTTATCTGTGTCACTGAGCTCTATTATTGTCCAAGAACTATTAAAAATATGTCACTGAGCCATATTATCACAATGGGTGATATGTACCTTCTATTAAATTTGACCAAGGAACTGTAGTTTATTTGAGTAGCATGTGGATGGGGAAAGGAGGAATAGTACTGATGAAGGGTCAGAATCAAATATTTAAAAAAATAAAAGAATATAGAATATTATCTCATCTGACTAAGTTCTTCCAATAATATGATTAAATTTTAACTTGTTTAATGATACATCGCTTGTGTTGTTGCAGTGCTCTCAGTTGTTGAGTTGTGTCTAGCAGAGTCTCCACGTCCCTATACTGTTGTGATGTTGTCATAACAGATAATAATTGCCAAAACCACAAAAAAGGTTCTGGTGCTGAACAGAACAAATAAGATTTTTGTGTGGTTGTACTGTTTGCCCTCATATGATTAATGACTCTGATCATTTGTGATATTTAGCTGGTGATACATAGTTAGGTAAAGTTTTCTGTATTTGTTACGGACTCTTGTATTTATTATATAATCTCTGGCTGTAAGAAAGTAGTCGATGCACTTTCCCTCAGTTGGAAGAAGTTTTGTGATTTGGCTACCGTCGACAGAGAGCTGCCTCAACAGAAGCTCATCACAGAGTTACACGGTGGAGTTCCAGGCTCAGGATGATAGAAAAAGAATTGGATCAAGAAGAAGCAGTAACCCAGTCCTGTAGGTAGATAAACAGACAAGGTACAGTACTCTGTACCCATATGGCAAGACATGCAGGTCTGGGACTTAATGAAAAAGCTCAGCAGGAAGTTCACAGATACCCTTTCAGGCAACAACCATGTAGTTGTTTTTGCATCAGGAAAAGTTGCACCTGGTCAGTAGAGACACATCCAAACTGGATGAAAATGTATCCTTATCTTGGCCATCGTGGACCAAGAAACAGAAAAGAGTTCGACCTACCTCCAGAAACAGATATACACATGCATATTTTTAATTCAGTGATTTACATTTGTTTACCATTTTGATAAAATGCAGCTATTCATCCTAGCAGTTGACATTCTTGTCTTAAATGTACATTTAGCTGTTTTCTACAGAAGATATACTCCATAAGGAGATGCAGATATCATAATATCTCGCCATTTTGGTATATGCGTTCAACATGCACTTGTCATTTTTAAAATATGTAGGTGCCTGTCTTTTTTCTTTGTTATACTGCCAAAGAGCCAACTGACATATGTTTCTGAGCTTTCTTTGTTGTTCAACTGTGGATCTGCATGTGTACTTCAGTATGGACTATCTGAAGTCAGAACATTCTGTATTTGTTTATTTTGAAGAATTTGTCCCCCAATTTGGTGCAACATTACTGTTTGAAAAAGGAGAAATATGTAAGTCACTAGCATTCAGGAATACTAAATTTTTCTGTATGATCTAGTTGTTCTAGAGACATTTCAGCCCGAAATAGACATTTCAAACAAGAACATGCTGGCTGCAGGGTTGTTGTCAGAGAAGCCAGTATTTCAGTTTAGCATGTTTTCTTAATCTCTTTCATGATTTAGTACAGTAAATATATTACAGATTTCTCCTTTAAAATATTTAACATATTACCCACTTATTTTGACTTGGTACCTGACTAATTGGCATAAACATTTGAACTGAACCCTTGTGGAAAGACCCAAAAGCTGGCCGGTCATTACGATTGGAATGAAAGTGAGTTTTCTTCTCTGAAAGTTTGCCAGATGTACAGTTTGTGTCACATGCGTCCAGGGTGTGTGCTCTCTCTGCTCAGAGGCATTTGGGTGCTCTGAGTCATATGTACATGGGCAGGTCACAATCTTGAAAAAATTGTAAAAAAAAAAAATAATAATAATCCAACTAACAGATTGATTGAGATTGCAGATGTTTGCACATTTAAACAGTCAAGTCAAAAAATATGTCATCCTGTCCTCTTTCAATTTTCATTCTACCATTTGAGTTTGTGGATGCTCTTTTTTGCATTTTATTAACAAAACAGAGGGAGTGCTATAGATGCTACTTTCAAATGCTTTCAGGAAAATAAAAACATGATATAACCAAACCTCTTCAAAAAAGTGTATTAAAATGTTCAGATATCAGCCTTTTAGATCTTGTTCACAGACCAGCTTTGGTTTTAGACCATGTGCGTGCTGAAGTTCAAGTAGTTTGGGATTTTTTAACGAGGAAGGTTTTTCGTCAAAGCCTTCTGAGAACAAATCTAGCAAACAAAGTATCTCAACTCTCTTTAGTGTTTGCTGCAGTCCCAGAGGGCAATTGATTTGGATTACGATCTGAGAACAGCAGTAATGTTATGCAACAATAACAGAACCTGGGCATTAGCTTTGTAGTTCATACCCTCATTGAAAACAAACAGAAGTTGATGTTTGGCATCGACTGTAAATGCAAGGATGGGAACAAAAATGGAGCGGGAGTTTTAATGCTTTTTTGTGCACTGTTCGCTAAATAGTTGTGTGGTTGCGTGCCAACGGACTAATGTGGAAGAGAGAGGGACAGATAGACAAAGGGAGGAGGAGAAAGTGAGTTGGATGGATGTTGTGATACTCATTAAATCATTAGACGGAGTAACAGCTGGACACCCACAACCATCTGCAGCATGTTTCCTCTCTCAACAAAACTGTTTAACCTGATCTCACACAAAACAAAAACTGCACAGACTCTTAATACTCTCACATACACATACACCGATCTGTCTGCACCTCCTTCTTTCCCCCACACACACTGATCTATGAGTACCTTTCTCGCTCTCTATTACACACATACATGCACACACACACCCGGACACACTGAACCTTCTCGCCCCCACAAGTCCTTAATTTTCCAGCTGTGTAGGCAAGCAGCAGTGGGCAGTTTGTCCCCCTGACAAGGGTCACCAACCCCGAGGGGAGAGAGCTCTCTGTCTCTCCCCCGGCTGCCTGGATGACTGGAGTGCAGGCAGCGAGATAAACACTTGAAGAAGGGAAAGGGGAGGGAGAGAGCTGACGGGGAGTAAAGGGAGGTTTGGAAGGAGGGAAGGAGGAGGAAATGGAGCGCAGATGGGTGGGATCGAGGGAGGGCGGCACACAGAGCGGGGGAAATGAGAGAGCGTGATGAGGAGAGGAAGGGGTGAGTGGGAGGAGGAAGGCAAGGATGGAGCTGGGTCAGAGAAGCAAGCTTGAAGGGTGGAGGTGAGGATGAGAGTGGGTGTTGGGGGGGGGGGGGTCCAGTGAACCACAGCGTGATGGATCACGATGTTAGCCGATGAGACGGGTGTTGAGAGGGGGCAGGCTTGGCTTGTCGAGAGCAGCTTTTGTCAGAAGGCAACATAAACTCTCAGAAATAGAGGTGTTAACTAGAACCATAAAGGGTTGTTTTGTCTAGAACCCACCCAGGGGGTTCTACTGTGAACCCTTTTATTGTATGAAGAACCCTTGAAGAGTTCTTCAATTATTTCAACCATCTTTGAAGAACTCTTTCTTCCAAAAAGGGTTCTTTGGATGAAAAGGGTTCTTAATTGAACAAAGTATCCTTGACAAACCCTTTCTTAAAAAAAAGATTCTTCACAATCAATGTTGAGTAGACCTCAGCCTATCAGGAAAAAACCCTTTTGGAACCCTTATTTCTAAGAGTGTACAGGCGCGCACACACAGTCATGCTAACACCAAGGGAGGAGAAAGAACAGGTTGAAAGAGTTGAAAGGCTAATGCATTTTTCTGAGAAAAAAAAAGGTTACTGGGAGAGAGACAGAAGAAAGAAAAGGAAGGCCTACCCTTGCATAGTCCTTTTTGATTTATGTCGCACCGTGAAAGGCAATTTATACGTCTAACAGACTATGAGGATTCCAAGATTTCAACGTGCCTTTCATGCAGATGCACTCCACTGCTCAAGAAAGTGCTCCATGTGCAGTTTCACCCCCTTCTGTCTTTCTATCTCTTTCTCTAACACACATGCATATATGAACACACACACACACAATACACACACAGATCATTGACCCAGCAAAGGTGGGAGTCATCTTCAATTTAGCTTTTCATTCTGTTCGGTCCAAAGTGATGCATTACAGTGAGCGCTTCTTACACACTTTTCCCTCAACCTTGACATGGCCACCAGTAGAACCCTGCTGTAGTAAGCTTTGGTGAAAGGTGATTAAGATGCTGAATGACTTAAATTTATTGCGGTTTTATGACTTTTGGATGGAGAGAAAGTTATTGTTTGATATTAAAATGTTGCAGAGTACATCTTAGCATTGTTAATGAATTTCCCATTTGGTTATAGCCGTAGAGAAATGGACTATTCAAAGTGTGAAGTGAATTCACATCATTTGATTATATCGTGGGTGTATTTGAAGATATCTTACATCAAATGCACAAGGTAGCAGATTTGTGATGGTAGTACTTCAGCTTATGTCGTTTGTAGAGGTTGTATAAGGAGATCAGCCGAAGGATTCTGACACACAGAACCTCAAAGACCTTGGGCCCACAAAGATTGACTGATCAAATACTTTGCATCTCCTTATGTCTGCTTTTTAAAGCTGCACTCTGCAAAGACTACATCTGAAGGCCAACTGACCTTTGGTATTCATGTATATTCTGATTCAGCATCAAAAGAAATAACCTCTCAGTAGCCTGCACATGTAATTCAAAAAAACAGCATGTAAAGATAAAAAAAAAATACTAGGCTACCTTTTTCACATGTATATGAATCAATCTAAACACTTACTTGAGAATATAACCTCAATATGTTTGGTAAAAGTGTAGTTTGCTCTGTACTATGCTGTTTTGCTTTGCACTGGTGTTTTAGCAACACTTTCCAGCTCCTCTTGGAAGATCTCAAGGCCAGATGAGATATGTTATCCCTCCAGCATCTCTGGGTCTACCCCAGGTCTATCCAGGGGTCTTCTACCAGTTGGACTTGCCTGAAAAATCTTCAAAGGATGGCTCCTAGGAGGCATCCTAAGATGCCTGAACCACCTCAGCTGACTCCTTTCAATGCAAAGGAGCAGCAGCTCTACTCCGAGCTCACTCCCAATGTTTGAGCCCCTGGTTGCTCATATCTGCGATGCCATTCTTTTGGTCACTGCCCAAAGCTCATGACCATAGGTGAGGGTTGGAACATAGATCGACTTGTAAATCAAAAGCTTTGTCTTCCATTTCAGCTCCCTTTTCACCACAGTGGTCCAGTACAACAGCTGCATTACTGCTGATGCCACACCTGCCCATCCTAAACTCCATTTTACCATCACTCTTGAGCAAGATCTCGAGATACTTAAACTCCTGTGCTTTTGGCAGCCACTCACTCCCAACCCAGAGGGATAACTTTAATTGTGAGATTCTGTCTTTAATGAAAGCTACACTTTTTCACTGGAGTATAAATTAACATGGCCAAATCTCTCTGACTGTGACATCAAGTTCTCATCTGTATCTGGTTGATTACCTGGACCTGGCCTAACTAAATCTCTCCCCTTTGTTATTCTTTTTTCAAACTCACTTGTTCCAAACCCCTGTGGTTTTAAATTATGCAAATTGCATCTGTGGCTCAGCCATGTTTAGGGCTGCTTTTCTCAGCCCAGACTAATCCCATCCAATTACAGGAGCAAAGAGTTTGATGTGATTTGTGGGCGCTCCTTTACTCTCATAGGTATGTGTCAACTCAGGACAGCAGTCCAGTTCATAAATTGTGAGTCCAGTCAGAGTGCTTAGTGCCTGATGTCCAAATTACTTCCACAGAGGATAAACCCAAGTCAGACCACGGAGGTGCTGAACTTGTAACCACAGAATTGTTCAACAAGTAAATAGAAGAGAACACAAAATGAACAATTCAGGGGGCTTAATCTAACCAAATTTGTTCATGCTCACAAATTAAAAGGCCTCCTGCAGTCACCTCATCTCTTTATGTAAAATCCATCCAGATCCTGCACAGTCCCATAGCTCCCGGCCTCAGTTGGTCCCAGAATAGCAGCTGATGCTGTTGTTGAAGTTGCTGTAGTCCCGGAATAATCAGGAAATCACATCAGTTACCAATGTGTAGTCAAAAACAAGAGTTAGATGAGAAGATTGATAACACTTTCATATCTACACCTCTAACAAGCTTAGAGGTGTTTTGTTGCACTTCATACAGTAGTTAAGTATCAGTATTCAAGTGGCTGTGTCTTGGGGTTGTGGAATGGTGTGATGGGTATTGAGAAAGCAATATGTTTTGAATGTTGCCATTAAATATTAGAGTGGAGTGTCTCTTGAGCTGTAGTCAAGACAGACTTTGACCAACAGCTACAGTGCATTTGGTCATGTGGTGCTCATAAAAATTGAGCTACCCAAATATGTTAACCAGATTTCATTCCTCTACACCAGAGACAGCAGTGGCCCAAGACATGCCCGTTCATCCATCTGTACTTACATATGTCCCTTTCTTGTGAATGCAATATCTCGAGAGCGCCTTTCTTCAAAATTGGCACAAACATCAACTTGGACTGAAGGATGAACTGATTAGATTTTGATGGTCAGAAGGTCACTGTGACCTCATTGTGCCCCATTCTTGTGAGTGTGATATCTCACAAACACCTGGACAGAACCTCTTTAAATTTGGTACATCCTCTTGGACTCAAGGATGAACTGTTTAGGTCACAAACTCAAGAATTCATACATAAATTCAACACGCAAATGTCTAATAAGGTAAAATGATGAAGTGATGCCATTTATATCCAAAAAGTCTTGAAAACACTTGAAGCTCTCTTTCAGTCCTCTGTACTTTTGCAAAAATAAATAAATAAATAAATAAATTCTTTCAAAGATCTTCCCTGCACATATTATGAATTTGGACAGACATGGATGTAAACTGCAACTTGACTTGTTCGCAGAGGCATATACCCATGAGGCGGTAATTCTGAATATAATTGTAAAACAAAAAGCAAAAAAAGTAATGACAGCTGTTTGACTTTTCCAATAAAGCTCATTCCTATTTTGTTCATTTATTTCTCCAGTTTATGTTTCCCTTTAGACACACTAAAATTCTTGCCTCTCCATGTCGCATTGCTTCATTCTCTCTGTGATTGCTTGACTATTGGCCCACTTTCTTTGCACAAACGCAGCTTTTCACAGCTGCAGAGGAAACCGGCGCTCAGGTTATTTTCTTTATATTCTTTCACTTTCAATTTTATTGTAATTCGAGTAGGGACCTTCAACTTCTCACTGTGAGAACGTATTGTTTGGTACATGGTGGGTTTTGTGCCTTGTGGAGTGGAAAATAGCACACCATCACAACACTCTGAAAAATATTACAGCCAGAGACTGTGAGATGCCATGTCACTCTCCATCCGTTCTGCCTCAATGTGAAGCCATGAGGTTTTTTATTGTCCTAGTTGTCAGCAACGTTGCACACTTACAATAGGCGCCACAACAGGACTTGATGTTGTCACAAAGCTTTCACCCATTTCAAAAGGTGCCATATGCATTTATAAAGACAGAAGCAGTCGAATGATTGAAAACCAGGAAGAAGTAGATGGCAAGAATAGGGGGAAGGGAGGAAGTATTAGACAGAAATGCAGAACATAAGAACAAGGAGAGAAGAGGAACATGAAAGGCTGTACAGAAGTATGTGTTAGTGGATCCCCCCACTAATGTCTCCTGCTGTGCACCTCTGCAGGAGGTTATAAGGAGGCGACTGATGTTTCCGCGCAACTCCTCCTGACTGCTTCTTTCAAGGCAGTTTTTGAATTATCATAATCCATTTTCAGGGTGCACTGGAAGACTCATGCCATGTGGTGGGCTGTAAACTGAGATTAGATTCACAGCATGATATCGAGGCACCTCTGTGCGTGCAAATGTAGATGGGATGTTAGCAGAGTCGCATTTTAGGGGCCAACTCCTTCAAAGGACATGATGCACGATGGTGTGGCCTTCAAAGGACTAAAACTAGTAGCAGGATGAACCATTGTGAGTTTCTATTAGAGATCAGAACTAATGGTGCATTTGGGCAGCCTTCGTCGACTTGTGGAGTCAAAAACCAGGCACAGAGAGAACATACTGCCTGTTGTCCTCCAAATCTGGTCAAAATAAGGCCACAAATGGAGTAGTCTTTAGAATAGTGCAGCGCTGTCAGCCCATTACAAAGCATTTGTTGTTGAAATGTAGCTTTCAAAGGAAGCGGCCCCTGAAATGAGACACAGCAAGTGTGTCTGAGTGTGTATGCTTGTACGGCAGCATGCGTGCATGCCTAATGTACGAGTTCTTCAGAGTTTATCTGTTTGAGTATGCACTCACTGTGTCTGAGTTACCGTATAAGGATACTTGTCTGTGGCTTCCAGCTTGCCTTGGGCCATCCTGTGGTGTTTAAATCTGTGTATCATCTGTCATTTAGCCTTCTATCCCTGTGGCTCTAAGAAGCCTAGTGCTTGCCTCTCCACAATGCTTCCAGTACAATAACTCAGGGAAGCTAACAGGATCACATAACGTAGCATGACTATTGCGAACACCAACAGTGGATTTTGCTTTGTTGTTCAGCCTTCCTGTATCAGCACTTCAAAATGTTCCAATTTCCACTCGCCCATCTCTTTGTTTCTGTGTGTCATTCAACATCAAGCTTTCATCTATGTCTCTCTCTTCCTTCTCTTCTCTGCTCTCTATCTATTCCTCTGTCTCTGTATGTATTCTCTTAGCTCAAGCTAAGTTTTACCAAAAACTAAATCAACTTCACAAATTGACATTGTTTGAGATGTTATAACAACTTGACATTAACCAAAATGTCTTTGTCATGACAACTTGACATTAAACTGTCATACATGGTTGGTTTTGACATTCGCCATCATGAGACCTTTGTAAGTGTGTCATGAATGTTTTCTTTGAGCTCAAGTAAAGTGGTACATAATGGCTTGTCATAAAGATGGTATTCATGAATGGTATCGTGAATTATTTTCTGGACTTAACTACCAGCACTTTGAATGTGGAAAGGGAAGTTGTTGACATGTCTTGGGCTGGAGAAGTTTCTTTGTATTTGGAAATCATTTATGTCCTTCTTTGAAAATGAAACAAACGAAACTGCCTTTTTATTTTTATTTTAATTCTATTTTTACTATTTTAGAAAATTTATTATTATTATTATAGTTTAGTTTATTCTACTGTATGAGGAGACGCATATATGTCTGTATATTGATATGTTTGTTTTCATATTATTAAAATCTTTTTTTTTTTTTTAAATGACCAGAACTGGTGGCCTGGTAGCTCAGTTGGTAGAATGTTCGTCCCATGTACCGAGGCTATGAGTCCTCTGCAGTGGCAGTGGGTTCAAACCACCCACTTGTGTCATCCCCTCGCTCTCTCTCCCTCTTTCCTGTCCTCACCTCAGCTGTCCTATCCAATACAGGCATAAAAGCCCAAAAAATATTTTAAGAAATGACCAGGACTGACAGGGAATTGACCAAATGACACTTAATGGTAACAATCAAAAACACTCATAAAGATGCCTTCATGGTCATGACTGGTGTCATGACATGGTTATGACAGTGTAATGACAGTCTTATGCATGCTCCTTCAAACAAAGTGTCACCAAATTATGTATTTAGTGTTCTTCAGTGTAAATATTATAAGGATTATATGGATCTTGTCCCTGGAGCACCTGTGATGTTTTACTCACACCTACACTTGTATATAAAAACATATTGACATATCAGCCTCATACATCTATGAAAATATAAGACGTTAGATCAGTTGTGAATAACAGATTCGCTAGGAATCACGAGCATTCATGCATTCATGTGAGGTGCTGCTCCAGGAAACATTATCCTGTGATGTTTAAAAAGATTGGAGAAACATTTACTGGTGTCAAACGAAGCTTTTAGCTGTTTCTCAAAGGTAGCTGTGTGAATGGCTGTCACCATTTAAATAATCACATCTGCATGATTTGTCAGTGCCGAATTTGAGTGGTTTTACAGATTTCACTGATCATTAACTTTAAGACCGTCTGAATTTATTCACACCAGGAAAGCATAGCACATTCTTAATGCCATTAGATCTATTTTAAGCCATTCTGCAGGGATGATATAAGTTGGGTTGACCAGTGCTGCTACTTTTTCAGACAGTTTGATTGAAGAATCCCTGTTTTTCTTCCAGGGAGCGATAGCTTAACTGCACAGATTGCCGTTAGAGGGTGGTGATGAATTGCAAAAGGCAGAGAATTGAAATACTGCTCTCTTTCTTTCCCTCTCCCTCTGTGGTTAGCCGTGGTCGCTGGTGGGGTTTGGTTTCTGTAGAGTTTCAGGGAAGAGGAGGCTGGCAGGGCAGACAATCATGCCCACGTTGTCACCCCCAAGGCCCCATGCTTCATCTCAATAAGCCCCTGTCTTCCCCCAGCTCCAGAGCCGTTTGGAAATAGCATTTGGGATTTGTGCAGGTGTGTGTGTGTGCTTGTGTGCCTGCATGTGTATGTGTCTGTTTACTTACAAAAACAACAAAGATTTAAGGGATTTCAGCCAAAGTGAGAGGTCATGTTTCATACTGTCAGATGGGCTGCAGAGGAAGAGAGAAAACAGGAAAAGAAGAATGCAATGCTGTAAAGAAAAAGACAAATAAAGTGTAAGATGTAAGAAATATAATCAGATAGGGAAGTGGAGACAGAGCAAGTATGTAAGGAAAAGAGAGAAGTGCAGTTGGTTTGGTATTTCCCATCCAGAACTCTGCTCCCCACTGTACGTAGCAGGGCAGAGAAACTAAGAGAAAAGGAAGATACAGAGTTCAAGAGGGAGAAGCACAGGAACACATCCAGAGAGTAGGGATTGGCGTATAGGCTTTAAACTTGTACTTTTTCCTACCTCAGCTTCCTGGATTATTTCTCTAGCACTCTCAGCTCAATACTGCTGAATTCATGAGGCCTTATTGGTGCGGAGGTTACATAAGAGAAGTTGAAGAGTGGAAATACAATGAAATACAACAGAAGAGGAAAAACAAGGAGCATGAGTTGTGTGTTGGTGTGCCTTGTTAGTAAGGAATCTGCCGTATTCAGCTCCCAGACCCCTCCACTGTGAAATAATATCAGTATTTCTCTTTTCTTATATTGCCCCTCAGTCCAATTACTTTACACTCTCTTTCTAACCCCCTGTCTCGCTGCCTGATATGATTTCTGTTTACCGTTTGCTGCCAACTATCATGAAGGTCATGACAGTCCATCACCTTTCTTGGCCACTGTTCTGTCTATCACAAAACCCTCATCTGTCTGCTGTATGTAAATTAATATTTCTATCATTCTGCACGGCACTGCATGCGTTCATTTAAGTGTGTGTCCTTATGCATGATGCATACATACCCAGCATGACATGATGATACCTGTCAGGGCGATAAACTTTCTGTAACCTGGCATGTGACTGCAAGTTTAATGCCATGGCAGAGGCTGTGTTTCTCTCAGGTGGTAACAGCATTGCTCCTAATTGTATTTCTGTTTTGTTTGTTTCCATCAAGTTGAAGGTGGCAGTTCTGATGTGTGTGCTATGGATAGTTTGCTACAGCGCTCATGTTTGACTAGTGTATCACAACTTGTGGCAGCCAATTAGTCCTTTCTTTGGAGATCTCAAGAGAGGATTCACTAAGTTGAAAAAATAAAATTAAAAAAAGCCAAGTAGATATGTTGATGCAAGTCATATCAAAAGATCATGATACATATGAGAAAATACTGTTCATCCACATAGCCGTCATCAACAGGAAGTTATTATTTTATATTTTAAAGTTCCCCCTCCAGACACCAATATTCTGCAATGATGAGGCCTAATTATCTGTTGAACATGGTTTTCCTGCATAGAATGAAAAGGAGCTGGAACCACATCTGTGCTTTCTCCCTCATTGATAAATTCTAGATCAGTGTCTATCAAAATGGCTAGCGTTAGAGGAGACATCAGAAATATTCAGCCAACCATATACTGTATGTTTTAGCCTCAGTCAGGTCCAGATTCAGATAAAGAGTCTGTTATACACTAAAATCGGCAACTAGCTACAGATGTATCAGAATGATAAGTGTAGTTAGCATCTTTTATTTGTTCATGTTGTTAGCTTATAACTGGCAGTGGCTGACACAGCTAATGCTAATTCTCGCTCTATGTACTGACAAGTCCGCTCTGCATTACAGCAACTGGCTTTCGAATTTGTTACATATCAAATTGAGCTCTAAGTCTCCCCTTCAGTACTGTGTAATCACGGTCTCGTGACGAACTCTGCACAGACATAAGTCAGTATAGTCAAGCTTAGACATTTTAGGGGACATAAACATGAAAATAACCCAAGTAAATAAAATAGTTAAATAAAGTCATTATGTTTAAATGTTGACTGACAAAAATGATCAAGAATTACTATTGGAATATTTTAAACAATTACTAAAATCTCTGCTTCTTACCATAATTTAAAAGTACTCAATACAGTACAGATCCTGAAATGATAGATTTAGTATAAATTTTAGATTGTGATT
Organism: Lutjanus argentimaculatus; assembly: GCA_034769285.1. NCBI lineage: Eukaryota > Metazoa > Chordata > Actinopteri > Lutjaniformes > Lutjanidae > Lutjanus > Lutjanus argentimaculatus. The sequence continues at coordinate 20,670,242 of JAWZSL010000009.1, read as the reverse complement.
TTTTAACATTTCCTACCAATATAGTGCATGTCTTTATCACACTAGGTAAGTCTGCAGACTCTAACACTTATAAGTGCAGGTGTTTGATTTTGTTTCTGTTAAAGGCACTGAAGTACCCTCTAATGTACATCAGAAATGAATATTGTCATGGAAATTCAGCTATAAGGCTACATATATTGATTGTTGAGTAACACTTTTCATGCAGTTCTCCTTTATAATACACTGCACAATATAATCCACACTTTTGCACATTGTTATTTCATAAATGCACTTCAGAAATGGAATAGTAATATGGGGTTTCATTTGAACGCGCTAGACTCATAGGAAACTGGTCAGACTTGACAGATCTGAAATGTTTTGTTTAATTCTGATGATAATCAGTCTGTTGTGCGTTTTCAAGGATCACCCACACAGCTGATTATTTTAAACTACTGCAGGGCCTGTATGGCACCTGCGCGTTCTAAACAGCCAATTTCTTGGCTCCCAATATTGCTGCTTGCAGAAGTTGTTGGGGGTTGTACCTGGAGTGCATGGCAATTTGAAATGCATGCCCTTCCAGTAGGCTGTTTGCTCATGCTCGTTGACTCCAGGGAATTGAGGAAGAGTTCAGTTGTAACATTAGTATATCCAGTATCCAGCAGTACAAGTGAACTGCAGTCAATGAGCTGCACAATGAGCTGCAGCGTGTAAAGCCCTGCTGTGGAAGTAGGTGAAGACATGCTTGACTCAGTCCGCAGAGCCCTGAAGCCCCACTTCACCTGCTGAACAGAGCAGTGTTACCCTGTTTATTCAAAGTTTAGTCATCTTAAATGTGTCACGTGTCAAAATTGCACCAAATTCGACATCCTTGGGTCCCCAGCAATACACCTTCCAAATGTAAAGTAGATCGCATGAATGGTTTTTGATATATGTGAAGGACATACAGACTTAGATTCCTCCATTATAGTTACATGAACTTCATTCTACATTACCACCAGCCTCACAGACACCGACACACCATCAATAACCATTTGTACTGCCAATAGTGTTTAACTGTCTCTGTCACCTATATGCCCCAGCGTCCATCTCATGACTGTATTAATTTACTTGTGTCTACGTATGTGCGATCATGCATGTAAGCCTCGATTAAAAGATGTCAGGAGGTGATATTGTGCTGACAAGGTTGCTCCCATACCCAGAGGAGAGACCTCATTCTCACTGAACATAGCCGATCACTCATCAGCCACAATCTTCCCAGGAATCATATCCCTGGAATGACCTCCAGGAATTATGACAGGGGCTTTGCCTTTTGGGTACATCAGAACATCGGGAAAACTTCCCTTTAGCAGCCAGTGATCAAGTTCCAACAAGCAATCATTCCCGACCCCTCATCTTGTATTTCCCTCAAGTGCTCAGAGAATTACATTTTCATTTTGCTGCAAGCACCTTGATGCATTGCTGTAATCCACCAAGTGGCTGAAGTACATTCCACACAGGGACAGAGCTGAGGCTGTACCTAAACTGCTAATATCATAAACCCATGATTGGAGCGTGAATGTGGTCTATGAGTACAATGAGGTTCAGCATATGAACACAGGCACGGTACTGTCTGCATGTCTTTTCATTACACCTTCCAGCAGTGGACAGTGTTTACAGCAAACCATTATGCTAATATTATGGTATCTTTTATTAAATTACTGAAGCTATATCTAAGTGGCAAACCACATCACACTTATTAAAATTTTAAACACACTTGGTGCTGTTGAAGCACTTCATTGAGGCAAGCAAGAAAGTACATTGCATCATTGTTATTACAAAATATGTATAAAATTTGCCTTCCTCTAGCAGTGTTACAACATGTTGACGTGCGAGGCCAGATACTAAACTTGAAAGGACAATATTTTTTTTGTTTCAGCACCCCTCTCATATGAGGCAATATTCAGAAGAAATTACTAGTGTGCATCTGCTTTAAAAAACTGAAAAACTTGAAGGGTTTTGGTTCATATTTGGTGCAAGGGAGCTGCTGTCTCAATTTTGATTTTGTTTTGATTGCGTGACCTTTTATTACGCGCTGAGAGAAGTTGTCTCCAAACAGGTCGATTTTATCCCCACTTTCTATGTGTAATGTTCTTTATTAAAAGTTACATTTATGTGAACTATTAACATTAAAGACTGTTAAACCAAACTGCATTGCAAAAGCCGGTGATTTGTGGTAGGGACATGTTTTTAGTTCACCATCCCTAATACTTTTTTTCTGATTCACTTAGATCACAACTTTCATCTACAAGCACAATCAACACACATTTTCTGAGTAGCATCATTAACCTGTGATGAAGTGTTTAATGCAGACTTACAGTACATGTGACTGGCCCTGCAATATACCACATTTTTTAATCCCACAACAAGAAAGGGACATATGCGGTTTAGACGAACTGGCAGGATAAATAAGGGGGTCCATAAACAAAACGTTCAGAAAAAGTTTTTTTGTTTATGTGTGAATTATTTTGTAAAAAAAATGGTGTTGCCTTCTTAAATATATATTTTAAATTGCACAATTTATTTTGGATTGTGGACAGCTCCCCTCCCAGATCTGCAGCCAAGATTTGGTGTTACAGTTTTTTGGATTATTATTTTATTTAGGATGAAGTTGGAGTTGTGGTCTCTCTATTTAAAATGTCAACAATACAACAAATCTATTATATTAGCAACTAAAGAGTCATCTAGAACACATAGTCACAAGATGTTGTGATGTGGTCTGTCAGGTGATGTGTAATAGTAACAAAAAAACAGTGAGAACAGTGAGAGAAAGAAAAGGAGAAAAAAGAGCAGAAACAGCAAGTCAGAGCATTTAATTAGGAACATGTATGTATGTGCAGGTTACAGCTGAGCTTCCAGGCACTAATAAGTGCATATACTGTTGTCATAACAGCACTAACTAAGTCGAGCTTCCACAAAGAATCATAAACTGGCAGCTTTTTGACATGTTTTGATTTTGTTATTTCACCATTGTTGTGGGTTTTTTTTCTCAAGGTAGTTTCATTTTAGTTATGAAGAATTGTTAGTGCGGTGTCTGCATTATTGCAGGTACATGTGCCCATTCGTACACACCTCTGCCTGTATGTAGATCCATGATAATACTTCTGTGCTCACCGTGTTATTCATGTAAATATAGCCCAGTACTAAGTGACGTGAACGTTTGGTCTGTCAGTCATTACACCGTGTGATTGACAGTTGTTTATGGAGTCGTGACTCTGCTCCCTGGAGTTGATATGTGTGACCCCATATAGAGACAGTCCCCCTCCAGCTGTAAACTAAACACACATACAGAAATAGAAACTCTCTCTCAACTCAGAGTGTGAACTTGTGTGAGAGTTTCATCTGTCCTTTTATGGAGTGGAACCATTATAATCAAGGATATGATAAACAGAAGGCGTTGAATATGACACGCCTACTTTGGTTCCCAAAGAAAAAATGCTATTTTTTGGATCCAGCTGGGAACTGAATTTTTAAGTTCCGCATGAGTCCATTTTTGGTGGAAATGCTTAGAACAGTTCAAAAGGTTCTTGAACCAGAAATAGGCCAGTTCCATGTTGGTGAAAAAGGGCGTTCAGGGTGCTAAGACGAACCCAGCAAAGGGGGCTATATTACAGGGGGTTTATATCTAAAACCCATCCAGGCAGTTCTACTGAGAATCCTTTTACATTCCAAGGGTTTTATGTAGAGCCCACTCAGGGGGTTCAACAGGGTTCTTTTGTATTATGGTACAAAAAACCCTTGACAAAAAAGTTCTTTAGATGAGTCCCTCTTCAGAAAGGGTTCTCTGGATGAAAAGTTTCTTAATAGAATCCTTAGTCTTTCATAACCCTTGATGAACCCTTTCTTCAAAAAAGGGTTATTCACAAGCAAATGAGTCCTTCAGGAAGAACCCTTTATGTAACCCTTATTTCTAAGAGTGTACTTACTGAGATGATGTATTGTACAGATAATGGGGAGGAGAGGGTTGAAGGATCATAGGATAATAATTATGTTGTGGAATTGATGTTTGCGGCATGTTTTCTCCTTGTTATCCGTGTGTCTACATTAATCAGCCCATTTGGATGGTCATGCCTAAGACTGCTTCTGACACATATGTGCATTAAGGCACATGCATGTATGTATAATGGTGAGCTTGCATGTGTGTCGTCCCTCAGGGAAGGTCAGGGACATTAGTAAGATCAGTAAAGCGGTCTTGTTCATTTTATTAACTGTCTTCCTGATTACATCTTGCCCTGGGGTATGCTGCCTCCATTAGCCAGGTCAAAGCATGATTACTCCAGAATAGATTAGCGTTCTATTTTCCTCACTTAGAAACCACTGTGGAGGAGTTAGACCTTGGATACTCTAAGGTGAACGTATATAGGAGAGAGTAACTTCACTGTGGATTTTGGAAAAGAAAGCATATGAGGAAAGTCAAAAGATTAGCCCCAGACATAGTCACATTTTGATTGGATTCTTTTTTTGTTTTGTTTTTTTCAATCTGTGTCTGTGAAATTGGCAGCCTCGCTCTACAGCAAATAATAAAAAGGTTACTCACCTGGTGATTTAAAGGTTAAACCATCTGTTTTGGGTTTCAGAAGTAGCAATCAAAGAATAATTGCAGGGCCTGAAAGTTGGTGTTGCAGCTTTAAATATAACACAAATGTGAGCTTCTCCAGATAATACCAGCCACCTGTCTGATAATTTCTAAATCGGTTAATAAAGACTGAGAACTTTCAAAGAATCACATATTGGTAAAGTACTGAGGTCTGCCCGCGGCATATTTTCATACTGAAGCTGCCCAACATGCCCCTTGTTAAAAATGACAAATCCCCCATCTGCGATTGTCTCTATTGACTAAAATGTTGAAGCCTGGATTGATAGGTACTGTCAGGCCTCTACATGCTGTGCGCCAATGGGGATTTCCCGGCTTGAAATTTAGATGGACGGATACATGTGACATTTCTAAACTCAATTTTCAATTATGGACGAGGCCTCCTCTCCAGCTGCCTACAGTGAGCCCTGATAACTGTCTGACAGCTCCAACAAATGATGAAGGCCTGTCTTGAAATGATTGAAGTGTATTCATCATTTGCTCTCCTCCGCAACAAGACAGGACCCGCAAACTTCGACTCAATCATTCCGGCCCTCATTAACTGGCACAGCCTCATACACACGTACACTCACACATGCACTTAGCCTACACTCAAAGCACTTAATGCGCTGCATACCTGCTACAGTATTTTCCAGTGATTCATAACAGGGACACACTTTTACACTCTAATAGGTTTAAATCTACAGACAAATATAGACTTTATTTATACTGAGACTGCCCATTACCATGCATAACAGTTAATACTGTTCATTATTGTCTACCTTCACATGCAAAAATAACCATAGTGGTTTGTCAATGTGTTTTAGAGCTACCCATACTTTATACAGTGTTTATCTTAAGCTGGGTTGACACTGTGCATTTTTGAGCTGCCCCAGACAAAAGATCACCAACATGAAAGAAAGGTAGCAATATCTTTGGTCATAGCTCCAAAACCATGGTCCTACATCACACTCATAGAGAGCTCAAAGATGGTTGATCTCATGGTCTTGTGACCAAAGGCGAGGGACAAACCAAAACCTGAGACAAAATTCTGAGTGTCAGAACTTTAGGGTAACCATCTCACAATTTGACTGCAACATAAAATGATGCACTGAATATACATTTACTACGCTAAAAAATACATGAAGCTATCTTAAGCTCTCTTTGCAAAATTGGCATCCCAAGTTAGCCTCTTTTCCCTTGCTCCAACCAGGTCCACATTCTCACTCTTTTCTTTGAATGTTTTCTTTTCTATACACATAAATGCCACTATTGCAAGGACTCAATTCTTGCTTAGGTTCATTGTTTACCACTACAGCGGTGCAGATGGATGGTGCATGCTGATGACATTTTCTTGTATACTCATTTATGTATGTCATAGCCTACAATTCAGTACAGTACATCAACTTGATGTCATACCCAAGTTTATTACAAACCCCAGCTCCAAAAAAGTTGGAATGCTGCGCAAAATGTAAATAAAAACATAATGTAGTGATTTGCAAATACATTGGACCTACATTCAGTGGAATGCACTACAAGGACAAAATATTTAAAGTTCATCTTAAGTGATTTATTTTGTTAATATACACTCATTCTAAATTTTGATACCTGCAAAACTTCCCGAAAAGTTGGGACAAGAGCATGTTTACCACTGTGATACATCACCTTTTGGGTTAATTGTTGAAGTTTTGAAAGTGAAATTCTTTTACGTTCTTGCTTGATACATAAATTCAGGTGCTCAGTTGTTGTCTTGGTCCTGGTTGTCTTGACTGCAAGCAGACCAAACTAGCACCCACACCCTTTCGCTATGAAGCCAAGCTGTAGTAACACGTAAAGAATGTGTCTTGGCATTGTCATGCTGAAAAAAGCAGGGGTGTCCCTGGTCGTGCCTTCACATTGTGACATTTGGCCATACCTCATACCATCACAGATGCTGGGTTTTGAACTTTGCACTGGTAACAACTTGGATGGTCATTTAACAATAAACTTATAAGATTGTTGAAATCACACAGTCTGTAACCATTACTTGCACACAAAGTCTTAGAAAGAGACACTCTGTGGGTCTAATTAATCAGTGTTGTTTGTAGTTGTTGTATTTATGGTCAGTCTTATAAAAATGCAATAAACCTGGAACATTTTTATGAATAAATGAGTCCCAATGCTTCTAGAGGTCATCAACTCACATAAGGGTATACATAAAGAGCACCTGCAAAGGTGTCCATAGTCTTTGAAACTCAAATGCAAATTTATTTCACACAAACTGTAATAAATTTACCACCTAGCCTGAAGAGTTTGGAACCCTAATTAGAGGTCTGGACTTGGAAACAAATTTCTGTCTCTCATTAACAAGTGCAAATATACCAGCTATGGCCAACACAGGCTTGCATATAGAATATACTGTGCACACTCACAGTTGCACATCTTTAGTCATATAATTCATGGAAGTTTGTCCCAGGCCAGTCAGCAGAACACAAAATAGAAAATATAGCTCTGTAAAAAAGAAATACACACACGTGTTCATTACACACATTCAAACACAACTAAGTTTTCAAACTTTCCAACTCCCAGCCCCTAACTCACTCTCTCATACCCCATTATCATCCTGTGTGTGTCCTTGTGTAAACTCCCGCAGACCCTTCCACTGGCACATCCAATGAGCACTCCACAGATCTTGCAGACACTCTGTGCATTGGAGCTGTCAAACCAAACCAAAGCTCTTGTGCTGCCCCCAGCCAACACAGCAACCAAACAGGGAAATTGGACAGAGAGCCGAAAGAAAAGTTTCCTAATTATGGAACATAGCACATCATTAAGACGCTGTAATGAGCTTCCAGAAACCAGGTGCAGCTTCACCTGTCAGACACGTCCTCATTACTAATATGGTCATCATGTTCCCCAGGACATCATGGACAGGTTATTAGGGAATGATGGGCAGGTGAGCAACACTTAGTATACTGCTAAAGGTATAATCCTGCACATCTGAAAATAAATTGGCCATTCGTTGCAAAATGCTTCAGGTTTTTGTCTAAATTCAACATGACCTATTAAATAATAGCTATACAAAGCAGAGATATAATGCCGTAGTCTTTATAAAGTATATTTGATTTATTTAACAGCATTAATCTTTTGTGTGAGGCATTGTCAAAGAGAATATTTATTTCATTTAAGTTTACAGTTTATCACTTAGACTACACAACAATGTTTCACAACAATGATGAGAGTGTAGCACTCAATTTATTATTTTAAGTGTATAAGTTAAGCCCTACACAAATAGGGGTTCCAAAGGGGTTCTTGAAGACCTGGAGTTCTACGCACAACTATATGATTGTGAAAAACCCTTCTTTGAAGAAAGGGTTCATCAAGGGTCTTTTGTAAGAGTAAGGGTTCCATTAAGAGCGCTTTTCATTCAAAGAAGCCCTTTTGGAAGAAAGGTTCTCCAATGATTGTTGAGGTCCATTATGAACTCTTTCATTAAGGGTTCTTTGTGCCATCATATAAAAGGGTCCCCTGCAGAACCCCCTGAGTGGATTCTAGATAAAACTCTTGGAATATAAACGGGTCCCCGGTAGAATCTCTCATAGGGGGATCTGGGTGAAACCTTTTGCAGATGATTCTTAATGGTTCTAGTTAGCACTTTTATTTCTAAGAGTTTAATTAATGTGGAATTAGTGGTGATGATACCTACTAATGACAGCAACAACTGTAGTTTACAGATCACACACTGTTTATGTGGTGATGTGCTTTTAGTGGTTCGATTTACAGTACGTGTTATTTCAAAAAAGTCTGGAGTTTGCACCTCTAAAGTATTTGTAAGGGTTGTGGTCTGGCATATGAACATGAAGGCAGGAATACCTTCAGAACAAGAGGCACTTCTGCTGCCTAATGTCCCGACCTAATCACCGTGATGTATTAAACATAATCATATTAACCTATTACTTATTCCATTCACTATGCCCATTAATGCACTAATAAATATTTATGCACAACTCACATAACACATGGGCAGCATTAATGTGAGCTCTGTATCTTTAAACATTAACTGTTGTAGCAGTTTCAGCAGTATCAGTTTTTACTCATTAATATGCAGATTTATGCAGGAAGGTCCTCCAAAATCTATAGGGAGACCTCTGAAGCAAGTCGCTGGGTTCATAAAAATGTGTCAGCTTAGGGAAACATAGAATGATAAAGCTAAACATATATGAGGTCACACCTGTGGCCCATGTGGACGACTGTCACAAATCACTGTCACAATAAATCATGCTGAGTGCCCTTACATGAGGACACAGAGTATTCTAGATATAAAATACAGCCATAACCTGGATAAAGTCTCCCCTAGATAGAGGTTTAATAAGCTGTTTATGTCCATCATCATGTTTCAGTCACTTTTTCATATACATGAATCGTTTCAGCCCTGTTCAGACAAGTGGACAGCTCTGAGTACAGGTGTGAATGCACCCAGGATGTATTTCAGATCCAGTTGCTCAGATGGGGTATGGATTGCATGTGACTATTTTCTTTCAGGAGCTCATACACAGAGTGTCCTGGGCCACAGTGGAGGACCATCTTCAGTTCTTTGTCATACAAATTACACGTTTTTCGGGCTTTCCAAACTGCTGTGGATGTTTGTAAACTCAGTAGCAACTAGGGTTGGGCCAATGGATGATGCCATCGTCCATCACGATGGCTGACACTCATCGTCCAATGAGCCCTCTACCATTGTGACATTGTGATTTAAAAGCCTTCAGTATTTGTGGTTGTGTGTCCTGTTAGAGTTGCCATAAAGTTGTTACCTCAGTTCTGTTTTTGACATGTGAGAGGAGAAAATAAAAAGAGATTGTTGCTGCTGTTCATTGCACGATGTCTCCATTATTTTCTTTTTAAACACAGCTATGTTACAGACATGTAGTGCCAAGATGAAGACCATTTTAGACGCAGCAAAGATATCATCATCCATTGTGATGTTTCACTGTGGACATAATATACCAATTCAGTGGACATCATCCAACCCTACTAGCAACTGCAAAATCCCCAGGCTCCCTTAAAAAACACACTATTTTAAAAGTTGTTGAATGAGGAAAAATTTTATAAATCTTGTGAACAGCTGTCTCTGGCAAATTCTTAAGTATTTGGGCCTTTTTGTAAATTCTTGTGGAAAGAAGATTGTGCCAGTTTACCCCAGCGTGGTGATAACTACTAGTGTTGAGCCACCATCAAAAACAAACATTTTTACATTTTGCAGATGTGTTTATTTGCATACAGATCAGGGAAGTGAAATGGCTATGGTGAATTCTTAATCAGTTGTGACAACTCAGGCAAAATATGAGGCTCATTGTGGGCTGATAGAGGAGCTAAATGTAGCGTTTAACAAATAGTCGAATCTTCATACTGAATGGCCAAATGGACAGTGATGAACACTGAGCTGATCACCCAGGAGACATGTTAATAGTAGGTCTGAACACGCTCTTAGAAAAGAAATTGTGGTTAAATTATTGACTGATTTTACAAGCGTCATTAAAAAAAACAACAGTAAGCTTTCAAAAGTTGTGGGACTAAAAATTTAGATTATAGCCTGTGCCTTTAGAATGACATGATGCATTCAAGACACATTTCTATATTTCATCTTAAAACCTGCCTCATGGGGCTGAACTTTTTTTATACAAGGCCCATTTAGCAGATGCTTACATGCGCACACTAATTGTTTTGGTTGTTTTGAACATAATTTTGTTTTTATTTTACATGTTTAATGTCTTTGCTGCTCTAGAGAGCAGAGGAAAAAAAGATTTAAAATGACGTTTGAAGAAAACAACAATTTTTGAAGAGAATGCGCTGTTTTCTTAAGGGATTTTTTGTTTTGGACACAAGCTCTCTGTAATGTGGGCGTCCTTCGATTCTCAGACTAAATTTGTATTCAAGTGCTACAGGATATTTCAGAAAGACGAAGCACATTTTCTGTTCAGTGTGGTTTTACTGACACTAGTACAGTCTGCCCAGGCCAGGTCAAGGTAGAGTAGGAGATGAAGAACCACGTAGAGTTTTAGCTTCAAGTTTAGCATCCCAGGGAGAAATACTGAAAGAAACTGGATGTAAAGTTTAGTAAAAAGTGGTAGACTCAGTGAAGGAGATGAGGCTGAAAGATAGAAAAGCGGGAGAGGAAAGAAGAGGGAGTTAGAGAGTAGAAGAAAAGAGAAAGGAAGGCAGCAGCCGCAGTCAACCTTTACAGAAATCAATAACTCAAGCTTAGATGGAGACAGCAGGGCAGTGAGGGGAAGAAGGGAAGAGGGAACGGAGAGATGGGGAGACGAGAATGCCAAGGGGAGAGAAGAGAAAGCAGCTGAGAGAGCAGACACAGCTGAAAACAGAGAGTGTAAGAGAGGTAGAATAAGGCAGAGAAGGTTGTTTGGTCTTTGTGTGCTCATGGAGAAACCCAGCGGGTTAGTGTCTGGACCGGTGAGGTCAACCTCTTCACCTGCAGATCGACCGCAGACAAAGAGCGGGCTAGAAATGAAGCAGAGAGAAGAATGTAGCAGGCTGGATGAGAGAGGGGTGTCATAGGTTATTCTTTGTTCTCCCCTGAAAGACACTGTGTATACCTCTGAAATGTCTGCACCTTCTAAAGCCGTCTCAACCTTTTTTTCCCCACAAAGCTGCGGCTCTCAGTGCTTCAAACTGGAATGAATGCTTGCAAGATATTCTCAAGGCTGATGAAATAATGAAAACATAATACACCTCTCAAACAAACAAAACTAGCCTATATTGTGTACACTCTTAGACATAAAGGTGTTAACTAGAACCATAAAGGGTTCTTTAGCTTGAACCCTGTTTGGTTCCTGGTAGAACCTTTGATAATGGTTCCACTTGGAACAATTTCAGAGAGTTCTAGAACCCAGCACATAGAGTTATACCTAGAACCATGTGTGAGAGGTTTCACCTAGAACCCAATCTGAGAGTTTATACAGAGAAGCCGTCTATGATGTAATGGTTCCACCCAGAACCCTGTCTTCACCCGCTAAGGGTGCTAATAAGAGTATCATCTAAAACCCACCCGTGGAGTTTTAGCAATTAACGTAGAACCCACAAAGAGGGTTTTACTAAGAACCCCACATATACTTTAAAAGGTTTTATCTAGAACCCATCCAGAGGGTTCTACTGAGAACCCTTTTTTTATTCCAGCATTTAATCCAGATCCCACCCAGGGTGTTCAACCAAAAACCCTTGTATATTATGGTACAAATAGCCCTTGATGAAAGAGTTGTTCAAGGTTCTCAACAATCCTTCCACCAAGGGTTCTATGGATGAAAAGGGTTCTTTATTGTACCTGTAGTCTTATAAATAACCCTTGATGAACCCTATCCTCAAAAAAGGGTTCTTCACAAGCAAAGAACCTCAGCCCTTTAGGAAGAATCTTTTTGGAACCCTTATTTCTAAGAGTGTACATGAGACTTTCAAGGTCAGAATATTGTGATGTTTCAGAGTGATTTTCATTCAGAAATACAGTCACATATCTCCAAGGTTCAGCCACAAGCAGGGCTAATTCTCGTTACCACCACCAAGTGTTTAAATCAGTATTGACAGAAATAAAGCACAGGAGAGAATGACACAAGTACAGATGCGATTCAGCCCCCCTTGATGATTGTTGACAATGTGTCTCTCTCGATCTTAAATTCTTCTTTCAGTCTTCATTCTTTGTTTAAATACATTCTTCCCATGACGTGACTTGATAGGTATATTGTTTGATCATGCCACATGAGAGTGCGGCACAAAAGTAAATGGAAATGGAGTAGAAGTTGTTTGGGTAGCAGCACAGCTGGACCATAAAAGGGGAAAAAGAAGAAAAAGAAGTCAGAATTGAAGAAAAAAAAATGCGTCTTTAAGGATGAAAGCCTGAAATCCATCATGCTTCTGACAACAAAGTGGTGCAATGATGAACATAGCACCCAGTTGTCAGCAGGATGCATGTCCCCTTCATGAGCAATACAAAGCAAAAATCCAGCAAGAGCTTCTTTGATAATTGATAGACACTAGAGAGACTTGTTTCTGTTGTATTGTGTCACAGAAACATGAAAGAAATTTAGACTTTTGTTGTGGGTGTGTGCTTGCCTGCTTGTGTTTGAGTGCGTGGGTGCATCTATGCACTCAAGTGAAGTCAGTTTATAGCTTATATGCACCTCAGTGCTCAACTGTGATGTGTGAAGTGCTTGGAATGAGGGCTATAATGTAATATTAAATAATTTACTCACATCAGCTGACTAAATGTGAGACTTGGGGCCTTGTTACAGAAAAGTTCAGTCCTATCTTAAGATAGGAAATTAGTTACTACAGAACCATCCTAACTTAAGAATTTCTTAAGTCAGGAATCATAAGTTAGAATGGCATAAAACCTGTCCTAAAGTCAAAATAACTGCCAAAAACAGCAGCACCACTGCTGCTTGTTAGGTCTGTATCACAATGATAATGAGAATGAGGAAAAACATGAACACTGAAATATGACTGAACAGCTACTCAATTTCCCAGACCATGTATTAATGGGTATATCAACTGCCAAGATGATTACTTATCTCTGCCAGATGAAAGCCTGTGTATGACTGACCAGCAGCCCTCCAGCTTGCCCACAGCTAATCTCTTTTTTTATGGCTCCACGCCGGCGACAGATGTGGCCAGAGGCATAATGTTTTTAGGTCATCCCGTTTTTGTGTATGCAATAGCTTAAAAATGCCTTCTTCAAAGTTGACACAAGTGTCCACTTTGACCCATGGATGACCTCATGGGATTTTGGTGGTTAAATGTCAAAGGTCAAGATCATTGTGACCTCATGTCCATCCCATTCTTCTGAATGCAATATCTTAAGGACGCCTTGAGGTAATGTCTTCAAACTTTGGTACAAATGTCCCCTTAGACTCAAGGATGAAGCTGTTACAGTCACTGAGAAAATGTGTAATTAAATTAGAGTCACTTATAAAAATATCAGTGATTAAAAAAATGGTTACATCCAAATGTTCTTTTCAGGTAGCCTGATGGAGATCTGCTCTCTATTGAGTAACCTCTGATTTCTCCAACTCATAAAACTGTATGGCCATCTTTTCTTGTCCATTGGCAAGCTAGCTAGCCAATGACAAGTCAAGTGAGACAGTTGTCAAAGATAAAGACAGTCTCATGTACATAATAAACACACATACAGGCATGACAGGAAGAGTACTGATTGAAGAATCAAGCTTACAGCTTAGGATTTCCTAAATTAAGACAAGATACAATGTCTGAGATAGGATAGATAGAGTTTAGGAATTGCTGCTTCTACTTTTGGAACATACGATTTTCCCTATCTTGGAAACTTAAGATAGGACAAGCAAAATTTTCTGTAATGAGGTCTTTTTAGTAATCTGTGTCCAAAAAGGTGGAAGGTAAGCAGAAAATTTGGAAACTGGAGAGGCAAACCGCCTTTCATTCCACACAGTATTTACACCAACAGCAAACTTTTCAACAATGTATTGTATCTGAAAACAACAATATGGCTCCAACTACTCATACCAGCTTTTTGTGTTACTGACAGTGCTATAAAATGCCATTTCATCTTTGTGCTTTGCATAATCCTAATCCTCTTGAGTTGGTGTTTACCAAGCAGCAAACACCGCAGCTGAGTGCTGAACATCTTGTCGTGTGCTTTGATGAATATTTTCAGAAATTATTATTCCTCTAAGAAAATATTAACACTCAAAGAGGGGATGTTTTTGGCTGTGTCTGCTTGATACCATGTTTGCTTTTGCAAAATCTGAGCTAAAACCCTGTGTGCCATCACAGACAGTATGTTTGTCTGCAGTCTATATTCTCTGTGCATATAACATATAGATAAGGGTTTATGCATGAAGGAGCAAATGAGAAAATGTCCATTGCTGACATCCTTGATGAAGTTAAGCAATTATCTTAGCTACACTTGGGATTTTTCACCAGAAAGTCTTAACATGTTGCTCGAGTAACATGACAGCTTGCGCTATTTTTGTTCTATTTGACTTCATTAATTAGATACTGACAACAAAACAGAGTATGATGGTGACAGTTTACCTTTAACTACAGCACAATCTTCACACCTTACCTGTGAATTTCTCTCCACTCCTACAGTTGTCATGTCACTGAGCAACGGTGAGGAAGCCACACTCCTCTCACCCATAATCCCTCAAAGCATCTTTGTCATGACTGATCCTTCGTCTCTAACTTCTCACTTGTCTTCCCTTTTTTTTATCTCTCTGTCTGCTCTGTTTTCTCTTCTCCACCTGCTTATTTTCTGAACTATCTGTTTCTGCTACTAGCCTCTCTCTTTCTCTAAAGCCCATTTTACACTGGACAAAAACCCATGAACGGCAGGCTTTTGTTTTCAGTAGGAAAGGGTACAATCGGCATTAACTCCGAGGTCAGATGACTCTGCAGTGGTCTTGGGTATTTATCGGCTCCGGCTCTGATCGTCAGTGATGGAACCATGACACCCTAGGTGGACACTCTAATTTTTGCCCCATTTGTGTTGGAGGCAATGAAGGCTTGTCACCTCCAATCTATAATTTTGACTCTTTTGTTCCTTTTTCATACGCATGTCCTGCTTGACTTGATTTGATTTGACTTGGTGTGTCAGCCCAGCACAATGGAGTTTGCACCCATTCAACTCCCTCGTCTTTAGTCGAGTGTCTGTAAAGTGGATAAAGACTTTATTTCCTATAAATTCTTCACACTAAAAGTCTCCTGTTATTTTTTATCTAAAAGCTTTTATTGTGAAGCAGCAAAATAAAAAAATCAGAAAAAAATGCATATACAGGCTAATTTTGGTATGAAAATGGTGTGATATTCCCTTCCTCTCGCTGTCTTCCTCTTTGCCCTCGCCGCTGTTGAGTTGTTTATGCCCCGTTCATCCTCCTCTGTAATTATGAGTGTTGTTCACTGTATCCCCATCCATATGACGAGCCTGACGGATATGCAGGGAGATGGATGATGTGAGTAAAAAAGCAGGGTGAAAAACGAGTGTGTCTTGGCAGAAGCCATTTTCCTCATGACACATCTGTCCATCGGCCTTGACCTGAGGGGACACGGCACTAAATCTGACTTATAGTCATAAACACACAGACACACACACACTGATTGAGATTACCCTGCGGTAATGATGATTATAGTTAGTTTATGGTCTTCAGCCTACACTTTTGTCAGTTACAATGGCTGCCGGAGGTGTGTGTTTTTGTGTGTGCGCTATCTGCTTAGTTTGTGCTCATGTTTGTGTGCCAGCTCTTGTGCATACTTTAGAGTCAGGAAAAGGGGGTAATTGCTGCAGAGCCGGGTTATTGTGTCCTTTATCAAGCAGACAAGCCAATTAGGGGCACAACCATTGATATTAATTTTCCCCCGCTCCCCCTCTCTCCCCTTTCCGAGGTGTTTTTCATTTAATGGCCGAATACACTCTGTGATGACCTGTGAAGAGTTGTAGACGGGTGCAGAGGTATGCAGAGTGAATTTACTGGAGCATAACGTTGCTCTGAACAGCGGGAGGAGGAAGAGTCTCGGCCTCAGAACTGTCAGGGAGGTGGATCGCATTATGGGTGCTCTCAGGTAGAAATTGTTGAAATAACTCATTATCCTTCCGCGGCCTTTCTGCTGTGTGTTCTGATGTAGACAACGGAGATGTCTCGTCTGACATTGCACGCACTGCAGGCAACAGTGAACTAATTTCTGCGCTCTTCTCCTTTTTCTTTTGTGCTTTTTGCAACAGGGGGCAAGTAAATCCATGTTTTTCCATTTACTTTGATGATAGAATTGATCCATTAGTAGCACTAACACAGCACTAAAGATAATGGCAGACTTCTCTAATGGGCACAACTCTACCTGTGTAATGAATATAGCAATTACTTAATTCAGAGATTAATGGGTTGCTTGATTTTTTACAATACAATACAGACAGCATTATGAATCTGTGACGTACTTAAATGCCTCATGGAGTTCTCTGGAAACAAACAATGTTGTATTTGCATTCACTGTTTCTCACTAAAACAGTTGTGTGTATCCTTGAGGCCTGACAAAGATGCTGGATGCATTTCATTCCTCATAAAACATTTGCAGAGCAGACTTTTGGTAGAATTAAAAATTTACTTTGTTTATGTGGGGTTTGTGTGCTAACAGTTTGCTTATCCCTTTGTCAGTGCATTGCTGCGTTCCTCAGCCTGGTATTGCCACCAACTGCTGATCAGTGGAACACCATGAAAACATTGTCAAATCTGTGTTGCATTACCTGCCTGTGCGAGTGGGTGTCCTGTGGGCCATATTTCCACTGCATAGAATGGCTCCTCTCCACTCTGCTCATTTTTGGTACTTCTACTTTGTTATCCACTGCAGACAGGAGGGGTGATCTCGTCACTCCAGCAGTTGCGAAACAACACACACACGGATGCTTTTGTGTTGAGAAGCTGCAGCCTTTATTCACTGACAAACTATAATTTACACTGTACATTTATTGCCACATTCACAACTTCACTGCTCACATTTGCCTCTACCCCCTGCATTCACCGTTGCTTTATGCCTTGTCCACACACTCACTACACACACAGGAGCTATGCTACTCTTTGCATGCTGCCATTTTTGAGTGAATAAAAACAATTATGGTCGCTATTGATGGTAGCTGGGTTATTTAAAAATGACCAGTTTTTGCAGGATGTCCTGTATCACATGACCAGGTATTTTCATGTCACCTTTTAGTATTAGCTCAGCTCACTTGGAACCTCGATGGAGGGTGGGTTCACACCTAATGGTCTGGTTCCTGAATCAAACCAGTGCGAGGATGACACTTTCAAATTTCCAATTGGACCGGCAAAACTTAAATGATCTAGAACATATTTGTATCATCTTGTGGTGGAAATATCATTTGATTATTGGTCATACAGTTGGCAGGTAAAAACAAACATCAAACCGCTCACAATTTCTACCTGCCAGTTGATATTCTGGTAGCTATCACACTACTAGTTCACTAGTCAACAAAACAGGAAGAGAAAACATTTTAACCAATGACATGACACATGCACGTGTCAATGTTCACTTGACGCAGACCAGGACCACCCCTTCCAGTTGGACTAGAGAGCGGTTGTTTGGTCCACACCAGAGTTCGAGTTCGGCCTTCACACAAAAATAAATGAACCGCAGTGATAGAGTAAATTCTCCAGATTATGGTTCACCCAGACTAAACAGGGCTGCTGAGAGCCCTTAGTTACCTTAGAATATTCAGATCACACATTTGATATTTTGGTATGCATCATAGCCCTTTGCAGATCAAACCATAAGGGATAGAAAGTGGGGTGGGGTGGGATGTGTTTCAAACACAACTTCAAATCATGATCAGGGCAAGGGGAGTTTGCAATTAGCATGGATTAGAGGGCAGATTATAGCAGGACTAATGAGAACATAAAGAGATTAGATGCCAGGAAAGAGTCTGGAGACATGGGATAGATGGACAGATATGGGGCACAGAGACAGAGGGAGGGAAAGGCAACTGAGACCAACTGATATGGGGATGTGAGGAAAAGGTGCGCAAGACAGATATGAGCGAGAGCAGCTTGGTAGAGCAAAAGATCCAGGAGTGCAAAGAGAAGGCAGAAAGACATAATAGGAGGAGAGATAAAAAGAAAGAGGCCTCTGAGACCACGAGATATGAGAGAGCAAGGAAAAGGTGGGGAGCATGAGGAAGAGAGAGGCCTAAATATGTGGTAGCCTTCGAGATGGAGAAAACGGTGGTGTGGCCGGGAGGTAGGAGGGGTTCACGAAGTAAATTGATGGATAGGTGGTCAGGGAGAGGAGAAAGATTGAGACAATAGAAAGAGACAGGGGAGCCAGGCAAAGACTCAGAGACAGATTAAAAGGAGCAGAGAGGAGAATACACAGACACACTCGTACAGACAAACAAAAGGACGGAGACAAAGAAAGAGGCACACAAATTCTCTCTCCTTCTATTTTTCTCATACAAACACACACACACACACACACACACACACACACACACCAATACACACTATATTATCTGTAGCCTTCTCAAGAGATCCCTGGGCATGGCTAATATGCCTCCCCACAGTCTCCCTACAAAAACAGAGATGTTAAGAGGATAGGAGGCTAACAAAGACCAGCGGGCGCAGAGAGGAGACACCAGGCTCTCTGTGCAGCAAACAGAAATGCAAACAAACGATGACAACAAAGAACAAACCAACGGTGCCCTGGCAGAGACAAATTGATCCACGACTTTGTGTAAAACCTCTCTGAGATTGAAAATGTATGTGCGTATGAGTGGGGGAAATACTCTTGTCTTTCTCTAGAGCCCTTGAGAGGGAGACCAGGGGCAAATGTTTGTGAATTGGCGTGCACGTTTTTGTTGTGTCTCCTGATGGGTGTTTTTCAGCCAAGACAGTGTGCTTAAGACTTATTCTTGCCCTTTCTTTTTTTTCTAAATAATACAATAGCTGATCTTGTTAGAGGAGAGGAAAGAAGAGTATTGATTCACTTTCACACTCCTTGGAGATCAGTGCAGAGGGCAGGTTAACTGTTTATATTCTCATCCGCATATGTGTGTGTTTGCTGATACTGTACATTTACCCTCTGACAGAAATCTGTTACTCAGAGGGAATTCATTGTTAAATTGGAGGTACTAATTATCACTCTTAGGTGGAATGACTCCAGTAAAGGTGATGTCTGAGACAGGTTTATGAGAAAGCCAAATCTAGGTTATGAATGCCATTCTGGCATTTCAGCTCCAACTGACCGCCTTTCTGAAAAGCCATCATTTCCCAGTAGGGGGTATATGAGTGACTGAGCATGTCGAGTGCCATTTTGGATCCACTGACCTTTCAGTTCACGGTCTGACTGGCAGGGGTGTGATCCCATGATATGAACTAAGTGTGGCCCATGTTGTGTTTGGTGCGAGTGCTTGTAATGGAATTTTATGGACACAAGTACAGTGTGTGTACTGCGGACCAATCTATGGTTGGAAGATCTGTGATAAGTTTGAAGCAAGCAACCAATGTTTGCTCCCCTCTTGGACAAAAGAAGAGGCTGTTTCCAAAGCCCCTTTTTCCATTCACATGCTGGCTTGGCTTGACTTGGTTTGAGCCCAGCACAGCAAGGATTTGCATCTTCATTACAACAGGGCTACCTGCCTGAAAATATGTCTTTTAACTGAGACAGGCTTGTCTTGAATCAAGCAGCTGTAAAACAGTGGATAAATAAGTTTTATTTTCTATAAATTCTTCACAATAAAAATCCCTCATTATTTTGTTATATACAGGCTTTTATTATGAAGCAGCAAAATCAGTAAATGTTGGATTTTCATCAGCAGTAACCTCATATGACTCCTATTCAACTGAAAACAAACATGAAACAGTAAAATAAAGCAGCGATGCTGGAAAGAACATAAACTCCAAACCATAGAGATTCAGTTAGAAGCTACAAAATATTGAGAGCTGAACAGACACTTTTAAAACTCTGCTCTGCTGCACCGACATGAGTCGAGTCTTGCAACAGCATGTTTGGCTGAAGAGAAAAGGGGTTTGTCGCTGGTTGGCTGTCACCACAACCCGCTTGAAGCGTCGGGTATGATTTGGTCCTATTGATTGCCAATTGAAAAGCCCCACAACAGCACCACATGACAGACCCAACATCTAATGACATTTTCTGATCCAAAGACAGTGTTTTGACATCCAGAAATGAAGACATGGTAATGATTAAGTACCAGTTATAACCAGCAAATAATACCTTATTGACTCAAGACTCATCAGTTTGCTTTGAAATAAATAACACAATAATAATAAGCAAAAACAAATATTCACCAACTGGCTAAACTCCCAAAGAACAGAATTTAAAGAACCAGGGGAATTAGCAACTACAACTGTATTTTATATTAATGCATGTGTGTTACCACTCAAGCTCAGCTATGGTCCAACAGGAACAATCAGAATGATATTTGGTTGCTTATCACTATGAAGACAGCGATTTGCTCTTTCTCTCGCTTTCTCTATCTTTTTCTTTGCCGCCCCCTTTTTAGATGTCATTCTTCTTATCTCACAGCCTCCCAGTCTCCTGCTCTGTGTCTTTGTCTTTCACTCCACAACTCTATCTGTCTTTGCTTGGGGAGTATGAGCCTCCGTAATACAGCGGCAAGATGAAGAAGTAGACATTAACCTCTCTAGATAAGAAGGGAGATAATAAATGGTTGAGTGTGTCTGTAGATGCGAGTGCATGCATGTTTTTGTGTGTTTTTGAAATAACAGATAGATAAAGCTGTGACAGTAAGTAGTGTTGTGTGTCTGTCCCCACAGACAGAAGACAAACACAACCCCGGGCCTTATCGCTGTCATGTCTGTTTTCTCCTCTCTTGTGACCATTTGGCATGTTTGTTGTGTGATTTGGTTGTGAGAGCGAAAGGAAGAAAAAAGGACAGGAATTGGTTGGATTTTATTTTATTTCTTCATTCTTTGAGGTTTAACACATCTTTATTATGTCCTGGGTCTTATTTGCATAGTTTTGGACTAATGTCTCTATCATTGATATATTATGGCACAGGTTATGTGCTGAACTACAGTAAGCACAGTAGGTCAAAGTTGATTTAGAAAGAGAGTAAAGCTACATTTCTCACAGCAAATATAAATGCCAATTACAAAAAACATTGAGGGTCTGTAAAACATAAATAAAAACATGATGCAATGATTTGCAAATACTTTTTGACCTATATACAGCATAAACACAATATATTTAATGATTAAACTGATTAAAAGTGTAAATTCTTTCCATTGTTGCTTCATATATGTCTTCAAGTGGCTCAACAGTCTCCATTGCAGCCAGGTCAGTCTAGTACCCAAACGCTGAAATAAACAGGGATGTCCCTGAAAAAGACGTCATTAAGATGGCAGCATATGTTGATCCAAAACCTGTATGTACCTTTCAGCATTAATGGTGCCTTCACAGATGTGACACACCTGAACACACCCCCATATCATTGCAGGTGCAGGCTTTTGAAGTGCCTTTCACGCTGGTAACAATCTGGATGCTCCTTTTCCTCTTTAACACAGAGGTCACGACATCCATGATTTCCAAAAACAATCTGAAAATTGGATTCATCAAACCACAGCACATTTTCCACTTTGCAGCATCCATCTAGACACAGCTAATACAGCTCGTACTCTTAAGACTAATCCTACTCTTGCGGGACTTCTGATAATTACTCTGCACCTGCGTTTTAAACCCAAGACTTTTGTGCACCCAAACACACATACTCTGTCTTCATACACACAGAAACATGCTGCTGAGCCTCATCTTGGCAGTGCCCTCTCTCTCTGCGGCTCTCCATATGAACTCTCTGCCAGTAAGATTCTATCTCTCCCCCCATATATCTCCATCCACCCGTGCTGTCGTTCTCTCATCTCCCCCACCGCTGTCTTCCTCAGTCTCCACTCCTCAGTGGTTTGTTTTGGCAGAGTTTGAACAGAATCACACAGGAGACTTAAACTGGCACAATACATAGCTCCCATTCCACCTGATGGCCTGTTGTTACTCCTATATCACTTCTCCTCTCCTCTCCTTTCCTCTGTCTTCTTCAATTACTTGTTCTGAAAAACAAGTTTTGAGAAGGATCAAGCTGGAATTCTTATATGACAATAGTCTTGCAGTACTTCTCCCCATCTGTCTAAAAAACTTAGCGGAGTGGAGACTCAAACCAGGTGTGTTATGACACAGCAGGGTTTGTGAGAGGCCAAGCAGAAAGTGAGAGAATGAGGCTCCATCAGTCACTCACTGTTGCACACTGCAGGTTCTTGTTTGGCGCCAGACACGAGACAGGGTGACTGTTGTCTTTTCGATGTGACTTTCATCATTGGACGCACCACTTTTATATGCCCATATTTGAAACTTTTTTCTTAGTGCAAGACAGTCCCATTACTTATTTATCTGTTTTATGAATGTGCCAGCAGAAGGCACACACTGGAGCTTTAAAAGGATAGTTCAGATTTTTTAAGTGGGGGTGAGGGTACTTATCTATAGTCAGTGTATTACCTACAGTAGATGGCGGTCAGCACGGCCACAGTTCGGAGAAGCAGAAGGAGCACCATGTAAGAGTAGGGCTGTCAAATGATTAAAAAAATTAACTTGATTAATCGCAGTTAAAATGCTACATATTATATATACTAATATTACTTGTATTTTCTTCTATTCTTTCTTATATAGTATTGAAGGATGCAATACAGTTAATCCATTACAATTTAAGGATGCAATTTTACAGATTGGTGAAAAATAACACATCATAGTTTATTTTTTCACATCAGCACTACATTTTGATTAGTGTATTAAATAAATACCTATGTATTGTCTGCACACTTCAACTTTCATAAACAAGTCACATCCAGCAAAATTAATTACCACTAAAAATCAATATCATATAAAAAAGTAAAGACATGGTTCTATTGAAAATACCACATTCACATGAATGAATGTGATTTTCATCAGACTCAAACTTTGCTCGGAACTTTAGACATCATGAATAAGCTGCTTTTCATTTTCCCAGGCAAAGTTATGGTGATTAGTACGTTAGCCAGTCAAAAAGAAGCAGGAGGAGATTTTTATTTAGATCACTGTATTTTTATTGTTATTACAGTGGAAACACTGCTGCTTTTGTCCACGGGGGCTTTCAGTCGTAAAGATCCTTGTGGTAGCTGTAATGCAGTTCTTTCACGTTGTTGCATACATTAACATATGTTCACAAATATGCAGTCAGAATATTTTCACCCCCTTACCATACCGTCAGTCTTTTCTGACAGGAAAACCCCATTATATAAACCAAATATTGCCCTCTACAAAGCCACCAGATTCCTTTGGCATGAACAGTAATTTTACCTAGCAGAACATGAGAGTTGCTGGTCTACCGATTCGCTTCGATTGGTCAGCCTGTTTGTTTATTCTGTAACTTTTTCATGCAATAAAACACTGAAATCCACTGACTTTAAATAGGTATCTCTTGCAACCCCATTATAAAAAGTCCAAACTATCCCTTTTGAGTTACTTCTGCTATAGCATCTTGCAATGACTTTGCAATAGAAATATGAGTGACTTTGAAGATGTTTGATACTGGAACCTGTCCATACATCATTTTGTCCTAATAACTTGTTTTACTGCATTTTTCTTTCATAGTTATACCAAATCTAGAGGCAACACAACTGCACCCACTTATTTTTCACATAGAAAAGTAGCCACAGATCAAGGACAACGACACGACATTTACTAATTGGGTTGAGGGGCAAGATGGATGGCGTTTCGGGAGGCTTGGGGCTTAGCTTTCTTGGCTGTGGTTGGGGACCTCACTGACCTATCTGTGAAGGTCTTAAATGCAAACTTGGTTCTCACTTGTACAGAAGTGTAACAACACACACACACATGTCCACACAAAGGGAGAGGATTGTGAAGTCTCTTGAGGAGGTACTGTTAATCCTATTGACAATGGCTTGTCTGAACAGTGGCCTGAAGAGAGATGAGTCTAATTCTATTTATGAGGACAATAAACCCGCAGGTCAGCAAGGCCAAACACACACACACACACACACATCATACACACACACACCACACACACACACACACACACACACCACACAACATACACACACACACACACAATATACAGTTTATAAACACACACAGGCACAACTATAGCCTCCTACTGAAGTTTAGCCACAAAATCAAAAGTGTAATAATACAGTATATCACACCTCTCAATGCAATTGTGCTCCATCAAGTCTGCTTCAATCCCCTCCTGTAAAAAATACGGCTCAGGAGATTTCATTGCCTCTGATGGAATTTGACAAAGTGATATTGACAATGCAGCTTATTTTCCTGGAATAAAGAGGGAAACTTAATATTGTTTCATTCTTTCTTGCTGTTATTGTGATGTATTTCCGGGCACCAAAATATTTATACCTATCTCTCTGCCCTAGTTACTGTCTCATCCCAGAATACGTTATCCAAGGCAAAGAAAACAATATTACATTTCTTATTAAAAAGCAGCGATCCTTCACCTTTTATCCACTCATTAAAGCACACACACAAACACACACGCTTGCAGGCACACATGAGCGCAGAGGTGTTTCAGCCCCTCTGTTGTGCACATCTGTTGTTGTGCTCAGAAGTACGTCCACATAAACACTTATATAAACAGAGATTCCCATAATAATTCAGAAGAAAAATGTAAATGCGGCACTGAATATGTGTTTTAATACATCTCTAAATTCACAGGTGTGATCTGTGACTAAGTGTGCCTGCCAGTCTCAAAGGCATTTACCATCCAGCTGTGTAAAACATGTTGAGCAAATGAATTACAATCACCATGCAGCTGCTTGCTGTCAATATAAATCACATTAATGCGACAAAAGCCTCAAACAGTTAATGATTTAACAATTAATCACTGGTAATGGGAAGGAGTTTTGACAGTTTAGTAACACAACTTAATTGCCTTCACAAAAGTTTGTGTCTTTCTTGGCTGCACACTCTTAGAAATAAAGGTGCTAACAAGAACCATAAAGGGTTCTTTGGCTTGTTTTTTTGTAAAGGTTCCACTTGGAACCCGTTCAGAAGATCCTACCTAGAACACAACATGAAGGGCTATACATTGAATCACCCTGAACCCCCTATGAGAGGTTCTACCAAGAATCCTTCTATGGTGTAATGGTTTCACCTAGAACCATGTCTGGGGGTTCTATCCAGAACCTTTCCACACCCTAAGGGTACTAATGAGAACTCATCCAGGGGGATCAACTGAGAACCCTTTTATGTTCTAAGGATTTTTTCTGGAGCCCATCCAGAAGGTCCTACCAGAACCCTTTTTTATTCACCTAAAACCCAACATAAAGGGTTATACCCAGAACCATCTGTGAAAGGTTTCACATAGAACCCAGGGTTCTACATCCTTTGATAGTTCAACACAGAATCGCATTTGCGGGTTTTATTCAGAAGAGTCTTATTTAGAACCCACCCAGGGGGTTCTACCGAGAACCCCTTTATATTCCAAGGGTTTTATCTAGAACCCACCCAGGGAGGTCTACCAAGAACCCTTTTATATTTTTGAACAAATAACCTTTGACAAAAAAGTTCTTCAAGGATCTCAACAATCCTTGAAGGGCTCTTTGGATGTAAAGAGTTCTTAATGTAAATATTGGTCTTACAAAGAACCCTTGATGATCCCTTTGTTCAAAAAAAGGTTCTTCACAAGCAAATGGTTCTGAGTAGAACCTCAGCCCTTCAGGAAGAACTCTTTTGGAGCTCTTATTTCTAAGAGTG
The DNA here is from genome assembly GCA_034769285.1 of Lutjanus argentimaculatus. Lineage (NCBI taxonomy): Eukaryota > Metazoa > Chordata > Actinopteri > Lutjaniformes > Lutjanidae > Lutjanus > Lutjanus argentimaculatus. The sequence continues at coordinate 20,644,345 of JAWZSL010000009.1, read as the reverse complement.
TATTTCTCTGTGAGAGGCACAGTGAATATTGAGGTATTCAGGCAGAGAGCAGCAGGGACGTGACTGTTCTTTCTCTTTAAAGGAACTTACTCATTGTTTTTTGTTTGTGTCTGTGCTTTCTCCCCAGATGGGACTCCCTACACATGGTGGGTGGGTCGGGGCAGCGAGAAGCACTTCTACTGGGGTGGCTCGGGGCCCGGCATCCAGAAATGTGCCTGTGGCATTGACAGGAACTGCACTGACCCCAAGTACGACTGCAACTGTGACGCAGACCACAAACAATGGTAAGTCAGACTGTCACATAATGGTTCAGCAGGAGCACAAACAAGTTGTATCTGATTGATTAACTTCCCCACAGTTTCAGTTTTGCACTGACTTCAGTAAAAGTCTACAGCCACAGCTGGCACTGAAAAGTTTTCAATCACAACAAGTTCAGCTACTGCGGTGGTGAATGGGGTTCATACAGGAGCATTTATACAGCTGAGCCAGCACATCTGTTTATTTACATCATCCTGCTTAATGCTCCTTTGAGTATCCTGCTGTATCCATCCTGCTTTAGTTTTAAAGGTTTGTCCTATCGCTAATGCAGCAGTACATCTGGGTTATTAGAGCTTCTATGGCACATTATACTGTCTATTTACCTCAGAGTTTTACCTGAAAGTCACAGCTAAAGAAATGTTTCTTTTTTCTCAGAATTGTTACTTAGAAAAACAACCTTAAAGGGACAGATCACTGCATAATCAAAAGTCAGAAGATATCAGCTACAGAGATGTCTGCCTACTCTTGAATATAATGGCACTAGGTGGCCCTCAGCTTGTGGTGCTATTTTATTCCTACTGTTAAAAACAAGTAGTTCATACATGAAACTGCTCACAACAAGGTCTGTGGATTATCTTGAATATCCGGGTCATGATTTTTGGAAAAATACATTGGTTTTGAGTCCTTTTTTTTTTTTTTTTTTTTTTTTTTGCTGGCTTGAGCACCACAAGCTGAGTGCCAACAAGTTCTATTATTGTCAAGAAAAGGCAGACATCTCTATGACTGTTATCTCCAGAACTTGGCAGCTCACACCAAAACAATCTCATTGGTTAAAAAACGCTACAGGCCAGATAAAAAGTCTGTATTTTTGATCTGAGTGTGAACTGTCCCTCTAATACTAAATAGCAGTTTACTGCAATTCAAGAAGACTCCTTCTTTACTTCCATGTCTTCTACATGGATCATAAACTGATGGGGAAGCAGACTTTTTGCCTGGGACATGTGGCTTTAGCCTTCCTTTGCCTTTTAGCACAGTGTCATGTATGTAGTTACTGAGTGCATATTTAAGGAGTAAGCCTGAGAGTTTTCAATCAGCTCAGGGAGTTAAAGGTCCAGTGTGTAAGATTTACAGGGATTTATTGGCAGAATCATACTTGCTAACCTTGAGATCTCAAAAATGGGAAGATTTCAATACCAAAAAGTTTCAGTTACTTTGTTTCCTGCATTGTGGTGAATATTTTCATATTATATTATTATTATTTTCATTTATTTTTTCCCCTGGCCCAAAAAGAAAATTGGCAAGGCAGATTTTACAAAATGCATGCCTCTTTCCTATAAAACTTCTTCTTATGTGATCTGGTCTAGTGTATCTGTATTGTTTTAAAGAGGAAACAGAGGACTTCTACAGTTATAAAGTGCTTATACTCACTGTACGGCGTCAGAAACAGATTGTGATAATGAAAAGGAAACAAAGGTGTGAAAATTAGTCAGAAATACAGAGAAATACAGGAGAATTGTGATCTAGGGAGGAAATAGGGAGGGGGCAATGAAAAACACGAGTCTCCTGTTGGAAAATCTGGAGGGTTGGCAAGTATGGACAGAATCAACTGAAAATAAGAATTACTCCTTAGAATGAGCCGTTTATATCTACAGAGGGAGCAGGTCCTCTTCTATGCATCGCTGTGTTTCTACAGTATCCCATAAGGGACAAAGCAAACACTGTACTGGACAATATTCCTGAATGTGCATGTGTCACATGGTTCAGTCACTGTCACAGTTGTGTGAAACGTAGATGGATGCCCCTGAGGTGCAGGATATGTGGGCTCACAACTGACAATGTACACACAGGACCCAAACTTCTTTTTGCAAAGTCTTCAGTGCACAAATTATATGGAGCATGAAAGCATCAAGTTAACGCAAGGCTAAATATAGTCTTGATGATAATAAAAAAAAGTACTTTCTCACCAGAAAATCAGTTTCTTGGTTGTAAATTCCCCAATGTTGCTTACAGAGACATGCTACTTCTTGTGTGAGCTCAAAAAGGAAATTTGAGTGTATGATATTGGTTATATTACCACTGCACTCCTCTAATTGATAAAACTGACAGTGTTACAACGAACCTTGTCTTACAGCACTCCCTGATCTCCTGAAACAGGTATACATGCCTGTGGCACAATGCCTCTACTACAGATATCAAAGTGTGCTAGCAATTCCATGCAAACAAGGCATGTTTTCCCATATACATACATATAGTGCGTATTAAATAGCATGAACAATTGCTGTCCTCTGTGTAAGATGATTATGTACATGTAGCTGTCGTGCTCCTGTCATATCACTATTTTTCTGCCTTCTGTGTAAAGGGATATTTTCCATCTTCAACTCTTCTTTTTAACAGCTGTAAAAAAAACAAAAAACACTAATATTCCCTCAAAGCCGATGAATTACTCAAGGAAAGCATTCTTTGCATAGTTATGAAAAGCGCCATATGATTACAAATGTGCAAAACAGAGGCAGGTTTCTTAACAGCAAAAGATGCAGAAATTGCAGATTGAAAAAAAACAAGGTGAAGAGACTAAACTATGTTTGACCTCTGTCTGCATGTTTCTTTCATCTCACACAGGAGGGAAGATTCTGGTCTCTTGATTTATAAGAACACTGGTTCTAGTTATGGCCTGCTACTGTAGTTTTCCCACACCCTTGGCAGAGGAGGGTGAGGTGAGGTACCACTAGATGCCACTAAATCCTACACACTGGACCTTTGATGTTGATTAGATAGCTAGCAAGAGCTGATTAAATCTGCTTAAGAAAGTTGTTCTTTTGGTGGCAAGATCTACGGTCTTTGACTAGAAACAAGAAGCTGCTTTCGACTACTTCAGTCAATCAAGCACCAAAAAGAGTGCTAATCTGCCACCATTTTTGTAAACTGCACACACTAAGTAGTTAAATGAAATTCATGGTGTTTTATTACTATAACCCACAAAGCATCTTCACTGAAACAGCTGGGTCTAAATTGTTCAAAGATCTTTAGGGACAGAGGAGTGTTTGGCATTCATTTAGCCCACCCACAGATTTTCTTAGCTGGTCAGATGAACTGGTTGAACTTCTGTTTTACTTTAACAATACTAAATACTTTTCAAAGTACTGTACTGAAGATGTGCAACTGTTTCTGAATTAAGTTAAAAATAAATTTTAAAGGTCAATATACCTGCGCTCAAATGTACTTTTATTTCATAAGTACATATTCCGTTGCTGAGGTTTTCATTCTGGTGACATTCACATATGAAAACCATCTCTGTAAGCTAAACAAAGAACAGAACCTCTTGCTTGAAAGACTGCAAAAACGACTGTATTGCTGTATCAACTCATTCACTTAAAAGTGAAATATTTCATAGCCATGATGGGACCGTTACTACTGTAATGCTAATGTGTGCAGTAATCTGTCAATTCAGACGCTGCTGCCTTAGTTAGACAGTCTGATGAGGTGTCTAACTTCAAAGGCTCAAGTGACTGAATGATGAATGCCACCATCAATGATGTGTTTATGTAAGGGGGATGTTTGCCTCCAGAACCAACAGTTTGTGTTTCAAAGCTCTTTTAGCCAGCTGATGGATCTTCTCATTAAACCAGCTGCCTTGCTGTCTGTGGGCGTGTGCATGTGTGTGCAAATTGCATGTTAGCAAGAGGAGGAGATTTCATTTGCTTACATGTCTCCCCCCTCACCTCTAAAACTGATGAGATTACAAATAAGTCGTCCTCTGTCTCACTCTCTCCATTAATATTGTATGCATTAATATCTCATTGTTTGGCTGAGTGAGTTTTTGAAATATTGCCGATATAACTCTGTTTCCACTCATTACCATGTTTTAGCCGCACATAGAAACACACGTGCATACACAAAGCCATAAATTAGATCTCACTGTTTCATTTCCAAACTGCAGTGAACGGCAAACAATTACAATCAAATACTTCTGTGAGGAATGTAGAAAATGTCGTATTCATATTCCCACTTTAAATTATGTGATTTCAATATTTAATGTTTGTTTATTGTTGTGGTATTCTCAGTGGACTAGTTAACATGTGATAGCAAGAGAAAGTAATTAATTATAATTAGTATATGTATTATTTTGTTGATTGATTTCATTATTTTGACTGATTAATTTTTTGATTCATTCTCCTTCTCATCCATAGATTGTTTTAAATACCACCCCATCCATCCACCTGTCCATGCCTGCATCCATCTACTGTAACAATTTATTCATGTATGTGTTGCTATTGTATTTAGCATACATTCAATCCTTTAACAACCATGCATGTTAAGTTTTTGTATTGATTCTGACCTGTGTTTAACCCCCTGATTTTTATTTTTTTTCATTAGTATGTTTTATTTTAATATTAATGATATTTTTTACATAGTGTTGTTTTCCTCATTTAAACAGTAGTTTCAATAACTGGATTTAATAAAACGGATTAAAATTTATTAAGAGAAACTGTATATACTGTATATACATATACTGTATGCACATATATAGAGTGCTGTATATACATAAACATGTACATATATACACTAAAAGTGGCCAAGTGTTGACACACATGCACACACGAAAACACTGATTATGTATTATATTGTAGTCATGTAGATAACTGCCTTCATATTCCCAAAAATGTTCTACGGAGGCACATAATTCTCGTACATAGAAATTAAGGGAATTAAGGGAAAATTTTAAAGTGACATTTAATCCCTGTGTGTGGACAATATTCCTGAATGTGCATGTGTCACATGGTTCAGTCACTGTCACAGTTGTGTGAAACGTAGATGGATGCCCCTGAGGTGCAGGATATGTGGGCTCACAACTGACAATGTACACACAGGACCCAAACTTCTTTTTGCAAAGTCTTCAGTGCACAAATTATATGGAGCATGAAAGCATCAAGTTAACGCAAGGCTAAATATAGTCTTGATGATAATAAAAAAAAGTACTTTCTCACCAGAAAATCAGTTTCTTGGTTGTAAATTCCCCAATGTTGCTTACAGAGACATGCTACTTCTTGTGTGAGCTCAAAAAGGAAATTTGAGTGTATGATATTGGTTATATTACCACTGCACTCCTCTAATTGATAAAACTGACAGTGTTACAACGAACCTTGTCTTACAGCACTCCCTGATCTCCTGAAACAGGTATACATGCCTGTGGCACAATGCCTCTACTACAGATATCAAAGTGTGCTAGCAATTCCATGCAAACAAGGCATGTTTTCCCATATACATACATATAGTGCGTATTAAATAGCATGAACAATTGCTGTCCTCTGTGTAAGATGATTATGTACATGTAGCTGTCGTGCTCCTGTCATATCACTATTTTTCTGCCTTCTGTGTAAAGGGATATTTTCCATCTTCAACTCTTCTTTTTAACAGCTGTAAAAAAAAAAAAAACACTAATATTCCCTCAAAGCCGATGAATTACTCAAGGAAAGCATTCTTTGCATAGTTATGAAAAGCGCCATATGATTACAAATGTGCAAAACAGAGGCAGGTTTCTTAACAGCAAAAGATGCAGAAATTGCAGATTGAAAAAAAACAAGGTGAAGAGACTAAACTATGTTTGACCTCTGTCTGCATGTTTCTTTCATCTCACACAGGAGGGAAGATTCTGGTCTCTTGATTTATAAAGAACACCTGCCAGTCAGCCAGGTTGCTGTCGGGGACACCAATAGACAGGGCTCTGAGGCCAAGCTAACTGTTGGACCACTCCGTTGCCAAGGAGATAGTAAGTACTGTGTCATGCATACATAAATACTGTGGTGTTAAAGTTGATGATGCAACATTAGGCAGCGATCTTTATTTATTAGTATTTTGAGTGACGTGCAGCTTATGATGATTAGCTTGATGTAACTAAATGAAGGATTTAATCAGAGACAAACAAGAAATAGCTATAGCTGAGAATTCAGTGTGGTTGGATACGTGCTGTGCTGATGATAGTGGAGGTTTCTGATTTATAATGAAGTTATTACAAACCAGTAATACATACCTAACAAATAAATAAAAATGGAATCTCAGCTGTGGCACTGAAACCAAAATTGTCACTGGTTTTGATCTGACTTAGTTTGATAGTTTAATAATGCACTGTGTTGAAGCTCATATGGAGACATTGTCCCCATGAGTCAGGACTGTGGGACACATGGGAGGTTCTGCAAAGAGAGTGAAAAGGTCAGTAATGGAGCCAGGAGCCAAATCACACTGTGCTTTAGAACTATCAGTAAGATCTTAAAAAGAAATTCAAACCTTACAGGGAGCCTGAGCCTGAAAATGAAAAGTGGTTCAGCATTCTGGATTAGCTGCAGGTGCAAAAGGGACCTTTGAGCGAGGCAAGAGGGCTGCAGTCACAATGGCCTAATTGAGAGGAAATGTGCGCGTTAATGACTTTCTCCAAGTCAGCTGCTGGGAGGAGTGGTTTCATTTTTTAAAATACTTCTCAGTGGCATGTTGAGGCATGACTGCATAACCTTTGCAAATAGCTCATCAAAGTTTGAATCAAGAGATCAACTCCAGTCTCTTTAATACAAATTGTATTTAAATTTCCGTTGACACTGTGTGTAGCTTTTGAACGGTCAGGACCACAGAAAGCCATTTTTTTTGTTTGATGTTAAGCCGTAGGAAATTCCTGGACAAGCAGTTAATGGTACTTGAACACACTATTAAAATAGTTCAGAGCATGTGATCATTTAATTTATAGAGAAAAACAAAGGTCTCAAAGCTGAACATTATAGCAGTAGATAAAGGCTGTCTTACCTATTAAGATTGCTCTATGATGTCTTTTGAACCATGACAGTGTTGTGTCTGAAATGTCAGCACATTACCAAAGCAGGTCAAATGGTAAATGGACTGCATTTATAGGGCTTTTCTAGTCTATCAACCACTCAGAGCTCTTTACAGCACATGCCAACAGTCATCCATTCACACACACACATCATACACTGAGGGCAAGTGCCAACCATAGACTGCATATTAATCAGTGGACAGAGGCTCAGGGTCTGAAAAGTGAAGGCAATGCGAAAGTGGCTTACACCTGCATTCCTCTCCACTGGCCAACAGGGGCCGACTTCAGTGGTTGTAAAAAAGTTTGCTTGTATGGAGACTTAGGAATAAAATGACCCTACTTCTCACTTGATTTATGACCTCAGTAAACAGTTTTCTAATGAGTTTATGATCGCAATTACTAGTTTCAAGTCTTCTTCAATACATCATGATGTTCATTTTATAAATTATGGTCCCATTTAGAGTAAAATAGACAATATGCAGGGTATGCTTTAGGGCAGGGCTACCATGTGATTGATAAGTCATTCACACTGAATCCGGTACAACACACAGGGCTCACGAATCTCAGATCAAACCATCAAACTAGACAGTGCTGATCAAATATTGCTCAACATTCTGTTACTACATTGCCTGTTTCTCCAAATAAATGTTTTCAGAAGCATATTTCAGTGTACTTTTAAGCTGTGGTATGAGGCACGAGGAACTTTGTGGTGAAGCAGATTGCCTGTTGAACAGATGAGGTAAAAGCAAGCACCACCCATTGTGTAGTACATCATCCACCAGCTCCTCTCTGTCGTCAGTACTGCACATGCTCGGGTTGCAGAAGTCTAAGATGGCGACCAACATGATGCCAAACTCGAGGCTTCAAAATGGTAGTCCACAAACCAATGGTTGACATCCCGGTTGGTTCACACTTGCTGCCAACCTACTCATCAGAGCCAGTACTCTGTTTTCTGATCATTCTATCTTGCCCAAGGACACTTTAGCAGACTGGGGGAGCTGGGGATCAACTCACCAACCCTCTGAAAAGTAGACAAGCCGCTCTGAGCCACAGCTGTCAGTCAAGTAAACAATGAAACATAAAATCTAAAACAACTAAGATCACATTCTCATGTATCTTTTGTCCAAAGTATCTGGTCCTTGAAGAAAGCTTTCACATGCAGGGAAGCAACCCAAAACCAGACTGGAATGTTTCCAAAATTTAATTAAGGCTGAATTAATTAGTTGTGAGAATCTTACATTCTCAAAAAACTATGATAACAAGTGTAGGCACACCAGTTAAGAATATTGTTGGAAACTTAGTTTGTCATAAGTTTGACTTATGACCTCTCTGTAAGTTTATAGATACATGTTCAGGGTGTTTGCCAATGCCCTGGGCCAACTGCCTCTCTTTACTCCCCCTCCACTCTGCTTGACTCAACTTTTTTCAAAGCATATTTTGTTCTGAGTAAAAAATTACTCATAGAGGCCAAGTCGATGCCATCTGCTTCCATCACTATTGACGCGCTCAGGTATGTAATGGTGGGGAAAGGATTGTGTAATACTCGAGAGCAAAGTGCTCAGAATCTGAGAATGATAGCTACCAGTGTTCACACACTTACACTGGTATTAGTACTTGAATTGATTATTTTAAGTTGCAGGTGTGCGGTGTGCTGTTTGCTGCAGCTGCTAAAGGGAGCTGAGCATTGAAAACTTTAATATTATCTACACATTAAAGAAATCTCATTTTAACTGAGTACATACAGAGAATGGTTAATGAAATCTGGATAATCTCTAGGTTTGTTTGTAAACATCACTGTACCGTTTGACTCCAGTGTCAGTCATGGGTACATGGTCTACTGTGCTCCAGCTGTTGTTTGTCAGTCAGTCTGTCAGGGATATCCAGCTGTTTTCAAGCCCATTCTATGGATGTTTTAAACTACTGTTACAATGGTAACAGGGCTGTAAGGTTCACTATTTTTGCACATAGCGCTGGTGCTACAGAGTTTGAAAGTTTTGTAGCTCATGCCACAAAAATTGTAGCACATATATAAAATGGCTTTTATCATCTGTAAAAAACAGCACAAATGGTGCAGTTCATCAGTTAAACGGGCCTGTGAGTGTTAAAGGACACTGATTTTGCCTACGGGGCAAGAAAAATGCTACACATATTGTATTTTTTTGCCCATTTTGGTAAATTGCAGGGACATAATACCTCTTGTTACATAAAACATCCATATATTATGCTTCTAATGAGTGGTACAGAAAATCTAAGCAAATTTTTATCATCCATATTGTTTATATTATATTCACATTGACCATACAGTCTACATCTGTAAAGCATTTCTGATAAAAAATGTTGTTGAGATTCCTGATAAGTGATCTACACAAATAAACATGGGAAGTGGCGTAACAACTAAAAACTAGAATCCAAAAAATTTGTTGTTTGATGCAACAGATTCACACAATATTTGAAAGAATTTGTATAAAGAATTTCATATTATTTTTTAATTCCTCACATTATTTTAGTGTTTACTCACAAACTACTTCAATCTGCTCATCTTGTTTTTCCCTTCAGTGCTTCCCCAACAGACACACACACACACGCATACACACATCAATAGTCTCTCAGTACGCACGCTGGAGCTCGCCCTGCCTCTCTGTTCCTCTCTCTCCGTACAGTATGTCTGAGCTGTTCACTTTCTTCATCAGCAGTATGTTTTATAGTCGCCCAGAGACACAGCTCTGGTTTTGGATTTTTTTTTCACTTGCAATTCTGTGGTCCTGTGTGGAGAGGACTTGTTATAACTGACAGCTCTCACTATAACAGAGTGAACAGATACAGGAGGGAGACAACATGGGGAGATTGTCCACTACTTAATAGATCGTGAATGGCAAAGTAGATAAAAGCTTAAAAATAGAAAAAGCTAAATGTGAGTGAAATGTGCATTAATCCACCTCACTCATAATCAAGCCGCTCTGTCTCTCACACACACAGTGCAAATTAAACAGGTGCTGCAGATGTCATTTCATTCATTGCAGACCAGATTTTTTTGTAGCATGTGTGACATGTGTCTGCTGTAAAACTGCCCCAATTTTGCCACCACACTTGTGGCACCACCCATAATAGTTCACCAATAGATGTTGCTCAGCTTATAACCAACCATCCAAACCCAATTATTATATTTCTTTACAGTTCATTGAAAATGTACAACTGTACCATCATTGAGTTTTTTTGTTGATAGTTATAATGTTTGAGAAGTTTATTCTGTTAGCAAAAAGCAAATGAAAAAGGGGTGTAGTCATGTAGGACAGGCTACTTTATTTGACCTTAAATGGACAGTTGGATTTGCATTTGCATTATGCAGTGGTTTTCTAGTCTATGGACTACTTAAAGTGCCACTACAGCTCACCTAAAAATCCAAAATACATATTTTCACTCTGGCCTGTAGTGCTGGTGTGAATTACCAAGTTTTTGAGATGTCAGCCTCAGTTTTGAATATAATGGACCTAGATGGCACTCAAAGCACCAAAAAATATATTTGAGCAATGTCTCTCTCTATAAAGTCATGATTACTCAAGATAATCCACAAACCTTTATGCGCAGTTTTAATGTAGGATCTATTTTCTTTCTTCCAAATGCCAACCGAATCACCACACTAGCTGGCTCAGTGGTGTTAAAATTACAGCTCAGCTGGGGAGGACCCCACTAGTGTTTATATCCCGGGCTGTCAAGAACTCAAGCCTGTCATTCATGAGTAGATGCATGGTGTGGTGATATGGATGGTGGGTTTAGTTCAGTAAAGAGAAAATAATACATAAAACAATATATTTGAGAGAAGGCAGACATCTCCAAAACTATGCAGCTCACACCAAAACAATCTAGATGGATAAATAGCACTACGGGTAAGAGGAAAAATACATATTTTTGATTTTAAGGTGAATCATCCCTTTAACATTTAGCAGAAAGACAGAGGGAAAGACTCCTTTGGTCTTAATTATGTTCACTATCCTCATGTAGAAGAACATTTTGCCTTTTTTTTCATCCCCAATCCCAGTGGAAATTAAACATTATTAGCATGTCCTAGACTGTACAATACATTCAGACATTGTTAGCCAAACTTTTGGAAAGTAACAAACCTCTTTTGACAATTAGAATTTGCTGCTGACGTTTTGAATGGGGTCTTAATTAAAACTATCGTGAGAGAGAACAAGAGAAAACACTTCATGCATAGCGGAGTACAATTGGGCACATTGTTATTCTGGGGTTGCACTTGAGTGTGAAAATAACACATTGCTCATACTCACATTGTTCGATCAATCAGAGAAACAATTTTATCTTGACTGTCTTTCTCCTCTGGAAAATAACTATATGTGTATGTGTGTGGATGTTTGTGCACCGCTGCGTACGTGTGTTTTTTTGCATCTGTAGACTCATGCCTTTGTGTTTATGTGTGTGTAGCCAGATATCTATTCAGAGAATTTCCATCTAAACACTCATCCTCTCATCCTTTCATTCTCATCTATCTTGTCCTTGTAGTTTTGGCTGTTTCTCAGGTAAACATCAGATATCAGATACTGCAGGAACACACACACATCCACACACTGGGAGGCAGTTTAATCCTTGCTGTTTCTCTTCCTGTCTATTCTTCTAATCAGTGTTGGCACACTGCTCTCTGTGGGACTCTGGGTCAACTGGAAGACACACACACAGATTCTGCCGCTCTATCATATTGACCACCTTTCTTCTTTTCTCCTAACTCATGAACCTGTGCTGTTTCACTTTGCTTCACTTTGTCCTGAACCCACCTGCGGCATGTCAGTCCCGCAGTGTGTGTACTGTCAGCTCGGCGAGGATTAATAGCATCACATTCCTGATGCATCTGTTATACTTGGCTAAATGAAACATTTCTCATTCTGAATCTGAGTGGGCTTTCACAGAAACTCATAAAAGTCAAATGGATGATGGAAGCCTTATCCTAATGATGTAAAGCCACACAACCATAAAGAATAGCTCCCATTATTAGGGGATATTCAGTCGCTGTAGGGCTGGAAAAACTCATACCAGCGTGTGACAAACACCAAAACACCCACAACCACTGTTTTCTGTGTGAGCCTGCACACCAGGGGCATCATCAAGGCAACTTAAGGCTGGCATGGATGATGCTTGTTGACACGCTAGTCACTGTCCTACACAACATGCCAACTCTTTACAAAAGAAAGGATTTTATAACATTTGCTCCTCCTGATCCACTCCAGTAACACTGCAGTACTACAGCAAATCTAAATATTTTTTGTGACAGTCAGCTTTCAAAGTAATAAGGTAAAGGTAAACTTTATGGTCACATGTACAAACATGCACAGCACAACGTACAGTGAGATTTAGTCTCTACATTCATCCCATCTGTACTCATAGTAGTAGGCAGCTGCTGTGCAGTGCCAAGGGACCAACTCCAGATCTGTGCCAGTACCTTGGTCAGCTGCACTGACTGGTAAATTGACCTCTGGTAGTTGGGGAAACCAGAGTACCCAGAGGAAACCCATGCCAGCACAGGGAGAACGTAAATAATAAAGGCACCACCTGAAATGGGATGCAAACCCCTCCTGTAGACAGTGCTAACCACCGCACACTGCGATGCCTCATTTAAGACATACATAGTATAAAAAGCAAGAAAGTTTGTTTTAGGAAGAAGCTTTTTTAACCCAAACCACTATCTTTTTCTGAACCTAACCAAGCTGGACTTTCCGCTAAAATTGTTTTGGGGGTAACCCACTTGAGAGAAACAAAATATTTTATTTTATGTTGTAAATTTCTTCACATGTATATGTAAAGATGAAACCTGGGTGGACGTGATATTTTTGACCCTTTTCAGCAGAGACAATTAAGGCTTGTTGCCTCCTTTGCTCATTTCTCATTCATTGCTCAGTTTGACTCAGTGCTGCAGCCCAGCACAGCAGAATTTGCAGCCGCTTGAGGCGTGTCTTTATTGATGAAGCATTCGTATTTAGTCAAGCAGCTAAACGATGTATAAACATTTTACTTCCTATAAATTCTTCATAATAAAACTCCACCTTTATTTTGTTAAGTAAAAGCTTTTCTTATGACGCAGCAAAATCAGGAAATAAAGTAAAATAGAGCAGATACCTGATGGTACAAACAGCAACACAGAGGAGACACTAAATTTCAAACCACAAAGATTTATTTGGAAGCTACAAAAGTACTGAGAGCTCAAGCACCGAGACTTTCTCTCTGCACACCTTTCTCTCTGCTCCCCTGCACAGTAATGAGTTCCGTCTCAGCTTTCCAGCGCACCCCAGAAAAACAAAAGCAAACGGGTCTACTGGCAATGGGAAAAGGAACAATTGCCAGTTTTTGTGGGTTTACTCAGGTTTAAAAATCTGCATTTACACTCTAATTTTGTTGTTAAAATATATTAGTTACAGACGTGTGGCACAGAGATGGAGACCCTTTTAAACCCGGCACGGGATGCACGTTGGAGACTGGCCTGGCAGGGATGTGACAGTTAATCTGCCTGCTGGTGATAGGAGTCAGAATTTTCTTGGCTGAGTGAGAAAGTTAGAGGTTGCTATCAGAGCGACAGTGGGAAATGGTGGGCAGCAGGTAACAGTGGTGAGTTGGTGAGGACAGCATCATATGCCAGTTTGGACCTCTGGTTGCACATGCTTCCCACCACAATACATCACCTCAGCATCACAGCCTGATATACCGTAATACCTTGCACCACCCAAGCCTAGTCTATATGGTGTGTCTAGTGTATGCTATTGGCATCAATCGGCCAGGAACTGAGAAGCTTCTTTAATATGCTTTTTCTCTCATCCCCACTGATTGTTACTTAAACACAAAACAGACTACAACTAGAGTAAAAGCTCTTTCCATGTATCATGTTTTCTTTCGTGTGGAGCAAGTGAACCAAATTACAGGTACTAAAGCAACCTTAATGATTCTCACTTCCCACATGTATTATCCATTGAGAGGATTCAGAACAGAAATGTGCAAATTCCTCAGTCAAGTGGTTTTGTCTTTTGTGATTGCCTCTGCCTCCCTCATCGTCTCTTTATTCCTTCCATCTCCTAAGAAGAAATAGATTAAAGCAGCATAGAGAAGAAGTAATGTCGGCCTCTGCTGTGTGATGTAGCAAATACCACAGAGGTTTTGCAGAAAGTAATATCCTGTGGAGAAGAAAAGCAAACATGGATTTAATCTTTGGTGCAAGGCAGCATGATCATTACGATAATAATGTTTCATATATTATCTATTGACTGCTCATTTGTCATAGTAAAGGGAATAATAGAGTGGAGCTATGCAATCTCAGTGGACTCAGTGCAGATATGTGCATTCTGCCTGTTTTACAGAGAGACAGAGCTGCTTTTAAAATTACAAAGGAATTAAACTAAGAATACCTTAGTTTTCACTCTCATTTTTATCTATCTATCCGTCCGTCCATTCATCCAGGAGACAGGAAGTGGCCTGGTTCTGTCGAGGGCGCAGAACATGACAGAACACCTGCCCTCACTCCTCACTGGTGTCACACTCATTATGGCCCCTTCATCAACAATCTGGTGCCACTCTTGCTAATGTCCCTTCATCACAGAGCTGCCAACATCTAAACAAACCATGATTTAATGACCCATGACATCACATCTGTTTATGTGTGTGGCTCTATCATGTAGCAGTATGGCAGACACAATTACTAAAGATGGATCCTTCTGTCACTTGGAAGGGCCCATATTCTCTTTGTCTTACTCTGTTATATCCACTGTGTGTGTGTGTGTGTCTGAGTGTGTGTGTGAGAGACAAAGAGAGAGTTATCCTCTTTTATAGAGTGACCAGATGAACAAACTAACTTTAAAATGAAGATGACTTTGAGGTATGTTTGCAATAGCGCTGGCCAAGACACCGGAACATGGAGCATACATTATATATTGGCCCATTAAGGCATATTAAACATATATTAAAAATTTCACACGTGAATAGGTACTCCGTGTATGATTGATGCTTCTCATACTGGGCATGGAGCTCTGTCTCAGTAAGAGCAATGATGATTGGCTGCCATATAATGGGTTTTCATAGGCAAATGACTAATGTATTGGGCAGTCAGGGAAAGTTTTAGTACGGAGGTACTTGTGTGTCTATGTGTCTCTCTGTGGTGGGCACAAGAGCAAGTAAGAGTGTAACTTTGGTGTGTCTCTGTGTGTGTGTGCGTGCTCCAGCATTAATGAAGCCCATTTCCATGGCTAGTTTAATGGCAGGCTATACAGTCACAGGCAGACAGAGAGGAATTAGTCCCATTTATTGATGTTAAAAGGGTTTGGACATTTTTAATAGATGGGAATGAAAATAAATGACAGTAAATGAAGCAAAGCAGCATATATTCTATTATTATAATGCAATGCACCTGCTGGGAGACATGCCTGGCCTCATGACTGACCTCAAATGAAAGCTTACAAGGGTCACCTATGATAGTTCAAAATTAATTAATTGGTTGTACCCATTTGTCACTGTTCATATGTCCACATATAATGTCCATGTAATTGATGTCATTCTAACATGATTTTTAGGACAGTGAGTGTCTGATGTGCATATAGGGCTCATTAATTTAGGTTTCTTTAAAAAAAAGTTTTTCTCCTACCATTGTCTCGAGTGTGGGGACCACAACTTGATCCCCCAACACCCCTGAAAAAAACAAATATTTTATTCACGTTATTTACAGAATTTATGTTCATTTGTTCATTTCCTCCATGTGTGAGAGCCTTAACTGCAGCCCGTCTGCAGTGTTTCTCTCTCCCCTCTTTTCTCATCTCTGCTCTGCGTGCTTCACCAATGTACGCACACACTGATCGGAGAAGAGTCAGGTAAACTACTTAAGCTGGCGACAACGCGTCACGTCACTTTAATTGCAATAAAAGGTCCCCAGCAAGAGTAATTTGTTAATGTAATCCCACCTCCAACAGCTCGTGTTGCAAGACTCACTTGTCGTGACTGTGCCAGGAAACCAGGAAACTTGTACTTTTAGGAATCTGCTTTATTTTCCCCTTTCATGTTCGTTTTCAGCCGTAAAACACAACATTTCCTGATTTTGCTGTGTCAGAATCAAAGTTTTTAAATAAAATGAAACAATGGGGGACTTTTACTGTGAAGAATCTGTAGGAAATTAAATGTCCACCGTTTTACAGCACTCAACTCATAAGTGTGTCGTGTGAGTCAGTGGGTCAACTTAGGGGAAGCACTGAAAAGTAGTAATAAAGTCTGTTAATATATCTGTTTATTGTTCATTTTGGGCATGAATGAAAAATCAATGTGTGTAAAATGAGAGTTAATTTGCCATATTTGACTGTTACTAATTGTTTATTTTCTACCATTTTGACATGTGTGTACCTCTTGGTGGATGTTTTTACAGTCTCATATACACATGCCGTTTTTAGCAATACACCCAAATAGTAAAAAAAAAAAGAAGAATTAAATCATACTTATTTGATAGACTTCAATTTCTTTTATTTTCTCCATTTTCATGATTATATCGCTGAGGATTAAAGAGCTGAAAATGTATGACAAGAAACTTAATTACAAAGTGAGAGTGAAAGAAGCTGTGCAGGTCTCAAATGACACACACACAAATTAAAGATTCAAATGTTAAATTTTTTGTCAATATACAGTACCATGAAATTACACGCCACAAATGGCTCAATTATATTCAAATGAGGTCTCGATGGAAATTTAAAAATGAGAAAGGAAGAAAAAAATGTGTGTTGTGCCACAGTGCTATGCATCTCAGATCTATATATATGTAGGTTCAAGTGTTATGTTTTGAAGAATGATATGAGTCATGCCCTGAGGGACACTTTCCAAGTCAGATGCATCACCCTCCAAGATCTGCTGTTGCCGTCTCTCATGTTAGATTACACTATTGTTAGCACCTTGATGAAAAAGCCTTCCAACAACTTTGCACCTGAAGTAGGCAGCAGAATAAGTCGCAAGTGGAAAAGTTAAATGAGATTGCAGCCACATGTTTGCTTCAACAAACTGAGTAATGAGAGTTGTAGCAGGCCTGAGATCCCAAATGTCACCATCTACAGCGATATTATCACACTATGAGTACATGCAGCATGTGTGAGAATGAGGTTTTTAATATGAGCTATTGTGGCAGTAAATGTGGTCTATCCTGCTTGCAGCCAACAGTATAAATGAATTTGTATGTTTAATGTGTATACTGTTTATTTTATATGTGTGTGTTTGTTTATGTGTGTGCCTGAAAATGTCCTTCTTAATGACCTGAGACTGTGCAGTCAGTCATCCTTACCATCTGCTGGTACTGGCACATAACCCATCTGGTCAAGCATAGACAGATGAATCATCTAGTTGGCTTCCAGACCCAAACTTCACCTCAAAACTGCAGCTCACATCATGTCTGCCTCTACAGTTCAGTGAGCTTTAGGGTGTTTTATCATGCCAGTCCCTGTGGCATAATCCAGAGGTCAGCAGCTGTTTTCAGTGTTTATGCGACACAATGAGTTGATGGATGGATCCAAGAGATGCTCTTAACATCTTTCTAAAATATAATAATAAGGATAACTTAAGAAGAGGTTTGGGTAGCTGCAGATGTACTCAGTTTTTCTTGATTGCGATCACTATTCTTGTTTGGGTGTTAAACTTTTGTGTTGAAGCAACCTAAGATGTTTGTACCAAACTTTCTGGCAACCCGCCCAATAGTTGTTGAGACATTTCACTGAAAACCACATCTGTCAACTTCATGGTGGTGCAAGAGGAAAAGTCAGGGGAATCACCAAAGTCTGTACTGGGGCTTTTCCATTGGCTGTGACAAGTCAAACTGTGCCACATTGATTTGCATTTACATTACCATACCATTACCATTACCTTATAATGAGCGGTACTGAGTCAGACCCAAGATGGACCCTGTCTGCAGTGGGGCCAAAGCGAGCCAGACCCAGTATTGTAAAATGGTAGCCATGCATCAGATATCCCCCTGTCACAGAACTGAGCTTCAGTAATAGTATTGCATTCATCTTTCCCTCTGGAAAACTGTGCAAATCAAGATATTCCTATATTCTACTCACTATCATCACTGCACCAACAAAAGAGGATATACACTGTAAGGCACTATTTTTTGTATGCTGCTCTCAGTCCTTGTATGCATTGTGAAGTTTTTGAAATAATGGTTTAATGTTAGGTGCACTGGAATGGGAGGTATTAGACCAAGCAGCAGGGGACCGTAAAAAAGAACGAAAATGAATACCAGTGGACTATTATTCTGTTTATCCAGTAAATCAGTGGTTCCCAAACTGGGGGGCGCAGAGCCACTGCAAGGGGGGCGCAAAAGACCAGGGGAGAAAAAAAGAGTGAAACAAAGCTGAATGAATATGATCTATGTAGGGGCAATAAACAAATGAGTTTGCTGTTTCTATCCCGCTGACCTTTATTTTGCTAAAATTTAACTTTTGAATTTTTTTTTTTTTTATCAGTTCCATCCCCAATTATTGTTAACAATTGATGATGAAAATTTTGTGGTGGGAGGCTTGAACTTTTGTTGGCTTCTGAAAGTGGGGCATACTGGAAAAAGTTTGGGAATCACTGCAGTAAATGATGCGACTAAGCGAGTAGCTCAGCTACAGTTCCTGAAAGTAGATCTGAGATACTCTTGGTTAAGCCATATTGTCCTCAGTAGTGCGCCCCACAATGAGACCAAGGGCATCCAGGAGAAAAAGTAACAACAGGCTTAGAATTGCTAGATAGGCTTCACCTTGAAGGTCAATTAGACAGAAGAAAGTGGCTTGTCAAGGAAACTACTTCAGATTCCATTTGAGAACTGCCTGTCTTTGAAGCGCCCATCACTAACCATTGATACAGTCCCTGAAAGACTGTTTCTTATTTCTATATACTGTAAGTCTTCTGTTAAATACATAAAAAGAGGCTTGATTGCACACAGCAGGCTGTAGTCACACATGAATGAACACTCTGTCTTCCAAGGCTGATTTGACTTCATACCACCTCATGTCATAGCTTTTCAGTCAATAAACTTAATTTGCTGTCCATTTAAGCAAGTTTTTAGGCACTATGGATAACAGTATAATATTTGTGGTGTCTCAGTGAAGAAAGACATTTATGTGCTGGATCAGCTTTTGAAATATTTGTTTGATAAACATTTCAATATGGGAGTGATAAATGTGCCTCAGAGCCTGGCCAACCGGTTGCATCTGTGGATCTGGCACAGGGGCAATCGGAGGTTTATGATTTGGCATCCATGTTTCTTCCTCGAACACTTGTTTTCTCTCCAGCACTCAGTTTCTGTCAACCCCCTAATTTGTTGTTCTCCTTTGCCTCTCACACCATGGATCTCTTTTGAGTCCTTTCTCTCTAACCTCCCACTTCCCCCTTTTTCCCTCTTGTTCTCCCCCCTCCCTCTGAAGCGTGACTCGCCTCCCGGCTGTGTTTCTATATCTTTGTGTCCTTCCTGCTTCTATGTCTTTGTCAGCCGTCTTTTTTACTCTCTTGCTCTAAGCTCTTAAGGTTTCATTCTGTGCATACAAACTGATATCGCAGTACATTTTTTCATCTTATTTATGTATTTGTGATGTTATTACATATTTGTGCTGTGAGGGATTTTGTTTATGCAGGATACACAAAAGAAAACTGAGCAAATTCTTTGTGTGTATGCGTATCAATACACTTTTTTTTGCTTGTGAAATCCCTTCATTATTCTTCCTTTAAGCTCCTGCATATGTTGCAATCATCAAAACAATCCCTTTGTAATGGTTGTACATCTGAATGCCACCAACTATGTGCCTTGGTTTTTCTTGCTATAATGGAGCATCATAGCAAACAGTTAATTATTTGTTTCTGTGGCCTCTGCAGGCTTCCTCCTGTTTAGTCCTCAATTAACCCTGCTCAATAATTGGCTGGGGTTCCCGTAGAGAAATGAACAGTATTCCAACTTCAAACACACTAATCACAAAGACAGCATCAGTAGGTGGTCGTGTGTGTGCCTGTGTGTGCACACGTGGGTGCGCTTGGCCGCTATCTGCCCTTGCCCCTGGTGACAGGATGTGAGGCAAGGAGGAGAAGGGAGGAGCTCAGCCCTGTCATTGGGGAGCGCTTATCGCACGGAACCAGGAGACACACAAACACACAGAGATGCATGGACACTGGTGCTTACCTACACTCACAGGCGTCCACTGACACAAGCACACACACACACACACCACACCACACCACACACACACACACAACATGTGAGCTCATTAGCACGCATAAATGGGTATAAAATCACACATGAAAGGAAGCAAAGTGGTTCTGAAATGATGAGTCAATTGATTAGCTGCTCGACAGAAAATTAATCAGCAACAGCTTTATTTTCATCATAAATTGAATATCTTTAGACTGTTGGTCAAACAAGATGGCAGTTTGAAGACATAATCTTTTAGATATATGTATTCCGATATATGTAATTTAAAGAGTCATTGATACACTGTAAATATAAACTATTTACTATTAAACTGCAAAGAGTTATACTGTTTTAAAATTAGTGTGTATATGTGTTTTTTTAAAAACACGACTAAACCCACTAAAAACAGGCAGTCGGCCCTTTTCCTATTGCCAGTAGATGAGTTTGCCTTTCTCTTTTTTCTGATTTGCACAAGAAAGCCGAGACTCAGCTCATGTGCGTGCAGGAGAGCAGAGAGAAGTGCTTCTACCTGAAATTTAGTGTCTCTCCTGCATCACTGTTTGTACTTTCAGGTATCTGCTTTATTTCACTGTTTCATGTTCATTTTCAGTCAGATAGGAGTCACCGGTGTCACGTTTCCATCACTGCTGATTGGAGCTGGAGCCAAAAAATACCCATGACTACTGCAATCATTTGACCTGCGACGATTGTTCCCTTTCCCACTGAACACAAAAGCCAGATGCTAATAGGCTTTAGTGTCTGGGATGCCTTAAATGTATGTATTGATTATGTAATGATTCAAAACAAATTCATTTTTTAGTACAGTAAACTTTTTATTTATTTAGTAGTTCAGTTGCCTTTAAGAAAATAAGCTTAAGATGTTAAGTTGAACCATCAACTGTTCAGTCAAACTGACAAACTAATTTGATTTTCTTTTACATTTTATCTGATTGAAAAGTCAACCTTCATTATGGTTCACAATATTTTTATTGTTGCAAAAACAAGCTACTATGATTTATTTTAAGATGCACCAGAGTCACACTGCAAGTTTTCATTGTGTATGTTTTCTTCAAACTATAAGGAAGAAGAATCTCAAGAGAGTTTTCTCCACAACTCTAACAATGCATGCTGGGAAGTCTCTAATATGCTGATCATGTTTCTTTAGAAACTTTATTTAATGAGTTGACTGAAATCTGTACAGCGCATTCATTCAACTCATCCTTTCAGCTTAGGATAAGTCATGTTCTGAAAATAAATACTAAACATTTTAAGTTTAAGTAACTTCAATGAATAAAACTTGTGTATTGTATAAGATAGTGTCAATGAGAAAAGATTAGTTGGTTCCACTAAATTGTTTTACTTTAATTGTTTTAATAGAGGGCGCTAGGGCGCCGCCCCACCTCTCCCCACATCCTAAAACTTCAGTGAAGAAGACTTAATTACTTTAAAATATATACTGTATATTTCTTAAAATACTAAATAAATAAGCAACATAAATTTTATGTAGTTAGTGAATAAAATGTATAATCTGCACTTAAATGTGTTGTTAAATATGTTTTACGATGTCCAAAGTTACGGATAGGTCACGTTTCCGGCTTTCATTCATTTGAATGGTGCTGGTTTACACATCGTCAACCTCTGGGTGGCAGCAGAGAGCGACTGGCTCGATCTGCATCAATACAGCAGAGTGAGACGTGTTGACAGCTGGAAGAGCTTAGCGCATTAGCTGCTATAATGGAGTAATAAAATCTGCAAAGTCACTATAAACAACGTGTTTTGAGAAGAGAACATTAGAAGAGAAGCTGAGAGTTAAAGAACCTGATCAGCCGACATCATAAAGCAACAACAATCAGAGGAAGATGATAAACTCTCTGTGGAGAACATCTCAGCCTCACGCTGGTACCACGTGATCATCTTAGAGGTGAGCTGTGCTGGATGAAGTATTCATATCATTTAGTTCAGTAAAAACACTAATACCACACTGAAAATACTCCACTACAAGTAAAAGTCCTGCATTTAAAACTTTACTTGAGTAAAAGTATGTAAACATTATCAGCTGTTATCAGTATGAAAAGTAAAAGTAGCCACTGTGCAGTAAAATGTTCCCGTTTCAGTAACAAGTAACTGTACCTGTCAGGTAAATGTAGTGGAGTAAAAGAGTTAAGTAGAACTATAAAGTAATTTAATATGGATGTAATTCGAAATTGGACTTTGGTAAAGTACTTGAGTAAATGTACTTAGTTACATTCCCCCACTGGAGATGACAGAAGCTGAATGTGTGGTGTTAGTCTTTTACAAACTTTTAAATAGTTGCTGTTTTGTGCAGAAAAGTGGACAACACACCTTAAAGTAGGTACTTTATATAAACCTGTCAAAGACAATTAACCACAGAGTCACTGAGAAATGTACACCTCTCAGGGAGAATTTATAGTACAAAAAGTAAATTTTAAGTCACAAAATGGCAATTTTTATTAATTAATTAATTAATTCTCAAATCTTGTTTTTTCTAACAGGTTTTAGTGTGTTCATTATTCTTCTCCCATTGTCTAAAGGGTTGTGGTATCAGATTTTTTTCATACTTATTGAGGTACTTTTTGCTTACTTTAGTCTTTCAGCATAAATTGTAAAATAAAATACAATTATTATAAAGGATTTGCACAAATTAAAGTACCTTAATTTACCTTAACTAAGCAAGTTCATCAGGTTCTAAAACATGTTCATTTAGTTCTGCAAGTACACATAAAGGCTCTTTTCGTATATTAAAATACACTGGTGCGATGCTGTACAATGTTTGCCTGATTTTCGCTATAGCCCCCCCCCCCCCCCCCCCGGAGAAAAATTCACCAGCCACCACTGTCTTTATGATGTAGTTCACATTAATCATTGCTTGCAGTTCTAACATACACTTCTTGTGCAGACATTCACATTTGTCCCCTGTGCTCCCTGCTCCTGTTCACTGCTCCTCCAGGATTATGGTGAAGGGTCTGAGGCCAATCCTCTGTGGCATCAAAGAGATCTCACACAGCTGATACCACATTAGCCTTCACTCTTCCTCCTGCCCTGCACCTCCTCCTCCTGCTCTCCTGTCAGCTGCCCTCTGTATGACTTTACTCTCGTTTTTTCCACCACTTCTTAAATATTCTGTCCTCTCACCCGTGCCTGGCCTCTTTCCTCTTCTTCTCGTCAGCTGTCCTTTCCACGCTCTCCACTCCTCTGCTCCTCCTCCTCTTCTTTCCTCCCTACTCTTCATCTTCCCTGAGTGATAGGAGCTAGACAGAGACATGGCAAGGCGAGAGGAGGGGAGACAGTGGAGAAGTCACTTCATCAACCACAGTCTGATAATTCATCAGCAGCTGTTTAACGTGCTGCTACTTTGTCTTCATTAGCGGCCGCTGGTTTCGCTTCATAAAAGTCATTAGAAGAGTTGTTATCAAAAATCCTGCAACACTTTGTCCACGTACCCTCGTCCTCTTCTCAGGTCCTCGTTTAGAGAAACAGAAAGGGTCTCTTTCTGCTATTATGATATGATCAACTTTCTTTTGAATATTGAAGTTGCAGGAAATTACAGGCTATGTAAAACCTCTGCACAGAAATACAGTTTTAGGTGATGAAATCGTTTTTACTGAGGAGATATTAAATGAGCCACATTAAACAATGGACGTGCGATAACAATGTTTTATACAGAATAGATTGATGGCTCTTTGGAATGAAATGAAAATGGATGCATAACCATTTGAAATGGAACCATTTCTACGATGAATTCATTCTGCAGCTTATCAGATCAGAGTGGGTTATAGTGTTTGCCACAGTGCTAATGGAGGGTACAGAAGATGCATGTGGGATGAGCAGAGATGGGAACAAATACATCAAGAAAGTATCTTGTTACAAATTACAACGTGTGCATGGAAAATATATTTAATTAAAATAAAAGTAATTTGTCATTTGAAAATACCTCCTATACAAACTAATGTTATCTCATTTTAGGTAGCCTCAGTATGAGTCTGACCTTAAACCCCTACATTGGAAAATGAGCACTGCTAATTTCCCACACATTTTTTGAAGTGGCCATTCAGAATCTCTTGGAGGTGGAAGGCTGCGAATTCAAGGATGCTTGCTGGGTGGTTTCAGCCTGTCCTCTCCAGAAAAACGGCTTTATAGTTCAGATGTGCAACCAGCTTATTTATGTTTATTGTTTGGTGCAAACTCCTGTAGCCATAGTAATTATAACAGAAGTAGTGTAAAGAATGAGAAAGCCAACGTAGGGAAGAATGGGTCAAACACAGAACTTTGACCCAGGAGACTGAGGTTTATGTCTAGCGTGAAACAAAATGTCATCTTGATTTATTTAAAGTTTCATGTTACTTAAAGCTACTACACAGGACTTTAATATTGTTTATTTTGGAGGCCCCATGTGGACAAAAGCAGTAGTGTTTCCACTGCCATAACCACAAAACATACCTCTGATTGGCTTACCGTGAAAGCTTACGCTACCTTAGCCAATCATCATCACTTGTGCGGTTGTCTCGTCCCTCCCTCCTCCCTCACCAAAGAAAAAAAATAAACAGCTGTGCAGCTCCTGTGGCTGAGAGACAAGTCGGATGACAAGAGCTTCAATGAGTAGCTTTAGTTTATAACGCGCCCCATTTATTTGTCGGTAACGGTAACAGCGTTGTAACGATGGAAATAGTAATTAGTTAGATTACCCGTTACTGAAAAAAATAACGCTGTTATTCTCATTACTGGTGCTGTGTGACCTCTTCTACTTTTTGCTGCACATGGTGCAGGTTGGATCAGTGCGAGCAATCCGTCAGGGCTTTTCAAAGAACTCTTCGTGCTTACCATACTCGATCTTGTAGAGCCATCCGCTAAATTTAGGGTCAGCTAACCATTTTGGATTAAATCCACTAGTTCGATGTTTACCATCGCGGCTCGCAGAAGGCTGCTCCGACCACGTGCTAACTCGCACTGACTCTGCCTCATCATCGAGCCGCGGCTCGGTCGGCTCGCCGGGGATGCACTCCCCTTGGCCTGGGGGTGAACGAGCGGGCTCATCGTCTCCTCCAGTGCTCCTCCGACATGACACGTAAAAGTTGTTAGCGTGTAGACAGGTAGAGGTTTTGGGCGTTCAGATGATGGAAAATAGACCTGACCTCTCACCCCCTATGTGTTCACGTATCAACCATAAGCTGTTGCCATTGCGCTTTCAACCGTATCACCAGATGCGGTTAAAAGCTCTGTATACCGTCTTTGGTATCACTGTTTTGGCGCATAAAAAAACCTATTTAAAATAAATGAACAAGTGATGCTTAGCCTGGCGGGGGGGGGCAAGAAAAGCCTGGCGGCCCGCCAGGCCTATAAAGCACTGGGGGAAACCCTGATATTAAATAATGTTTTTGCATATTTCAAATACACAAGTATTTTGTTACAAATTAAATCATATTTTTTCAGCCCAGCAAAATACAAATGACAAAAAACTCACAAGTATTTAAATACATATTTCAAATACATTTAATTGAATTGCTGGTACAGAGTTGTGAGTCTTTTTTTTCTGTTTTTTTCACAGACAACTACTGGAATGCTGCATCCTTCACCACCCCATCATCCTACCTTCACTTTGCTACCTTCCAGGGTGAGACCAGCGCCGACATATCCTTCTATTTCAAGACCAGTGCGCCCTACGGCGTCTTTCTGGAAAACCTGGGCAACACCGACTTCATTCGCCTGGAGCTCAAATGTAAGATGGATCTGAGTGATTCTGTGTGTGCATGAGAGTCATTTCTCTCTCTGTTTGTCTCACTCACTCTCACTCTTTATCTAGCCTTGTGTGATGTTTAATCCAGCAGTCAGTCTGATAGCGTTGGGTGCAACCTGTCACCACTCACACACACACACACACTCACTCAGGAGCACATAGACACACAGCCTGATGCAGAAGCACACACCAGTCAATTGCCTTCCTGATTATGGTGCACTACTTTGTGTGATTGCGAGAGAGAGCAATCATTTATTTAAGGTAATTGGTGTGTGCAATAATTATGTCCATTATGAACCTCTGTTTAACCAAATCACCCATTTTCAGGGATGACAAAACACAAGCTCTCGCTCACACACATACACACACAGAGTCAGTGTGTCTCTCTTTCTCTCTCTCTCTCTCTTTTCAAAAAATCCTTCTTGCAAATAGAAGCATTTAAATCTCTTAAAAGTCCACCCTCACAACCTTTTCCACCACAACACACAAATACACACCACACATGCACAATGCTCAAATGCACAATATGTACTTTCTGCTGCCAGAGGTCTCTCTCACTGTAAAAAACCAATAATCAAAGACGTAGCTTGATGACGTTGTGAATTAGCGGGGGGGAGGGAGTTGTTTTCTTCACTGTTACACAACCACTATAGCTGATGAAAATCTATCTGATGTGATTCAGGCAGAAGTCGTGTTCATGGATGAGGTAATATTAAAGTTTCAATCACGCCGCATTTAGTGACGTCTGCAGACTTCTTGTCTTACTCTCTGACATATCCGATGTATCCCGTGTTTTCTCAGATAAATAGCAGTTAAATAGCAAGTGGAAATAAATAATAAACTATGGATTTCTCTGGTTTGACTGTTGTTGGAAACATTTGGGATGATGTAAGTAAACAACTCAACCAAATATATAAAATATGTCTTGTGTTTTTGGACATTTTAATGCAGAAATGTTACATGTTATAGCTTTACAGAGAAAATTTTGCAACTTTCATGTGGATCTGTGTTGATGGTAAATGTAGTGAGCTGATGCAAAAAATTCCTCAGCATGTGCTATATTGATGGAGAAAACTGACTTTTCCTGCTTGCAAAGCTGTGCAGCAGTGCCTGTATGTACCAGGATACATTGCAGGTGAGCTTGGCACACACCATTGCTGCCATGTTATCACCACCCTAGTTTTGTTGGCCAAAACACTGAATCATGAATTTGAAACTGGAATGAGTTTTAGAAACCCCCCAAAAAATGTATTTTAAAAAGTGTTGAGTTAACTCACTGAAGTGAAAGTGACTAATGGTTATTAATTACAGAGGGAATATTTACAGTTGCAACCATTTAATTTTCAAATCTCAGAGCTCACTGAATAATTTTCAAAATACTAATTTTTGGGGTTTCTAAAAATTAAAAATTCAAGTTTATGCAAAGAATAAAAGTATATTACCTCAACAAAAGATTGTAGATCAACACAAATTTGTTTAGTTTATTTCAAAATGTAAAAGTTTGAGTTTGATTCAAAACTCAAATATCTAGTGAAGGCAGTCGCCTTCAAGTTTTCTCAACTTTTTTACAGTGCATTTAATTAACTTCATTTATTATATCAACATTGACTGGACATGAACACGAAAAGTGCCAAATTTTCCATTTAAATGGGTAAATTGTGTAGGGAGGAGAGAAGAACGAAACTTTTAAATATCAAACAATGGAGAGCTTTGCACCAACCCATTCTACATTCTCCAAGTCCTCTCTGAGACTTATGATTGACATGACATGCAGCAGGTTTCTGTGATCTTGGTCCAGCGGCTACAAATTAACATCCCAGCGGCCTCAGTGGAGCCGCTCTGATCAAGAATGTTAAAATCTCAGGCTGCAAATTAATCGACGAGCTGCATTGTGAAGGGGGTTCCTGGCACAGCGTGGCTGTCGATAGATGACTAATTGCATTTCATTGGGATTCAAAAGGATTTGAACATTTGGTGTCAAACGTGCTCGCTTACCATTTCCTGCTGGTGTGCCTGGCCCATCATTTTGTGTCAAAATGCCAACCAGTGAACAGACACAAAGTCGACAGATGATTTTTTTGAGCCAAAGTGCGTTCTAAAGCCATTACACTGAATAATGTGAGCTGGTTTATAGCCTAAAAGTTCAGTAAGCTTTTTTATTTTCCTTATTACAGCTAAACTAGCATTTGCATAAAGTCAAGTACACAAGAAAAAAACTATACTGTACATGCAAGTACAGTGAGAAGTTTGAAGGGTGTTTGTATTTGTCTCCCAAACGTGCACACAAAAACACACGCAAAGATGCAGTAAGTATCTCATCTGTCATGGCTGCACAGCAGGCCAGAGGAGATAGGGAGCATGTGTTTGTGTGTGTGTATGAGTGTGTGTGTGTGTGTGTGTGTGTGTCTCCTGAGGCTCTCAAAATGCCCCCACATCGATTTCCTCTCTCCTCTCCCTTGCTATCATCTTGCATTTTGCCCCACAGCACACGTTTAGACACACAATCGCCAAAACGACTCGGGTGCACACAAACACACACTCGCACACGCAAACACACACATAATCTCTGCCCTCTCGTCGGTGCAAAAACTGTATCTGCTGCAATCCCGTCAGGGCATGAAATGACTAGCATTAGGCCAGAATAGCATAGCTGTGCTTTTGGAGGAGCTCAAAGCACATACACACACACTTGCAGATACACACATGCGCGACCTTGTACAAAGCAGACATTGCTGTGACCTCAGGAGACTCAGGTGGACACTGTTCCTCTTTGAATTTTAACTATAAGAAGTGGGCATAGACACATTTGAGAGGCAGCTCTTCAGTAGCATGTGAGCTGGACTGGTAACAGGATTGAGGACAGATAGAAAGGTCCCTAAATACAGAAACGCTTGGCTTCTGGGCTCCTCTGAAGCTCAGTGGAAAGTATGTATGTGCCATGTTTTGAGCCCTTAAGTGGCTGCAACATCAGTGATAGTCTTGCCCAAAGGTTATAAATGTTTTCAGTCTGGGATCCAGCTGAGAAATGTACTTTCCCTCTGGAGACCTCAGCTTATAAAATTGCATTATTGCCTTTTTAATGTGAAGACCAGACAGTTCACAAAGTGTATATCTAAAGTTTAGCCGTAGTCTGTGTAGCACAAGCTTTTAAAGTTGCCAGATGTCCTTCTGACTCGTTTAAAGCAATACCAAGTCATCTACTGAGGACAAAAGCAACAAGCCACTAGGGTTGGGTCAATGGACCATGCCATTGTCCATCGTGATGACTCACAGTCATCGTCCACTGAGCCTTTTACCATTGTAACATTGTGATTTAAAAGCTTTGTGTATTTGAGGTAGTGTGTCCCCTCAGAGTTGCCATAAAGTTGTTGGCTAAGTTCCGTTTCTGACATGTGGGAGAGAGGTTTATTAATTTCATAATAAACAAAACTAAGTTAAGGACTTGTGGTGCTGAGACACAGACCCTTTTATGGGGTCTATAAGGGTCTAATAGAGTGTAATACTGTCTAAGAACATACTATTTAGTATTTTTGTCCAATTTGATACAAAGAACAAGTTGTTACATCTTATCAGTGTACTGTACTGTAAAATAAAGTTTGACACACTATTTTTCACTCTGTTTTCACACAAAAAAAAAACTGTGAGAAGCTAATCTTTATCTAACCATCAGTTCTATACTCAGGATTCTTTGCATTGTGAACATGCAAGTTTTTCGCTGATAAGCATAAAAATGTTTTATTTATAGACGCTTTTTGTTTCAAAGAGATGTTTAGCTTTTGAGAAGTTGCTTTAAATCTCGTTTCAGCGTCAAAAGCAGCAGGTGTGCTGCGGCACTGTGGGCTTGGCTCGCACTTAAATAGTTTCTCCCTTAAAGGGGGCCAGTCTGTTCCAGCCGTCCCAGGAGGGAAAAACACAGAGCAGAGAGGCTAGCACACAAACAACAAAGAATTAGCAAGTGTAACAGGAAAAAGATCGAAGGGATAATACACTGCCAGCCATGTGAAAATGGATGAACAGCAAAATGAAGCCTCACATTAGGCAAACACACACCCACATATATGCACACCCACACAAGCAGCGATCGTTCACACAGAGACACACAAATACACAATCTCTTTCACTATTTATCATTGTTTGGTTGTGCTGTGCTGACGCATAATTTAGAACTTGGCTCTTTCAGCCTACATATTAAAAGATTAATAGAGAAACAAATAGCGAAAATAAAAAGCTCTACTGGGGTTTCTCCGGGCCAACATGCAAGTACATCTCACACACACTCACTAATTACACTCACACACACATCAACACTTATGACATCCATCACGGCTATGCAAATAGATGAGGCGAGCTCTGTGCTCTGAGGGCACTTTAGTTTTCATTCCTGCCTGTGGACGGAGTATAAAAAGGAAAGTTGTAGGGCATCCATCTTGCTTTGCAGCCCTGCTAAAACAACACAAACAATCAAACACACATACACTCACATCCGTTCAGCGTTGCTATAGCAGCATATTGTTTTTAGTGGTGTATTCTGATATATGTTTGGCTTTCTCTCAGCATTTAAAATAACTGATGTCGCTCCTCCCTGCCCTGCAGACCTGCTCTGTGCATACAGACATCATTAATTCTGTGTACTAAAGCCTGTCAGAGGGCTTACACTCTGTACCTCACTGTGTGTGTGGTGTGTGTGTGGTGTGCATCTATTTGTCTGCATGCTGCTGTGTGTTGTGTTGTGTACTGTGGGTAGTTGAATGTTTAAGTACTTTTTCAGATTTATCTTATAGGTTAATGCACTCAGCACATCCAGACAGGCTTTTGCTCAGATGATTTCTGATGTTTTTGCATCTCATCTAAGTAGAAATAATAATGTCCGCAAGTAAAGGGATCAAGGAGGAAGGTAAAGATGGAAGGAAGTATGGGAGGAAGGGGAAAGTGACTGGTTAGGAATGTAAGGGAATGCAAGAAAGCAAACTGCAAATGAAGAAACAAACAAACAAACAATGAAGATATAATGAAGGAAGGGAGGGGAGGATAGACTCAGGGGACGGATTGATTAAAGGAGGAAAGAAATGAAAGAACAAACAAAAAAAAGAACAAAAAAGAGGGAAAAATAAAAGAAAAAACAAAAAGGAGAAAGGTGAGAAGAAAGACGTTAAATGTGCGCTGTTGAAGAGATGCAAGAGGCAGAAGAATGGAGGCTATATAGCTGGAGTGAGAAAAGATGTTAGATGAAAGCAATATGAAAAGGAAAAAATGGCCAGGCATATTGATCAGGCATAGGCAAAGAAGAAAGTTCATTTCCCCATTGACCACTACATAAAATTATCCACTCTAATATCTGAGCCTAATGAAGCCATAATGAAGCAGTAACATATAGGGCTATGAAGAGGTTATTTATCATCTCTATGACTGCAGCACACTGCTGCCAATAACCACCATGTGGCACCACCCAGAATATATAGCTTTTATACAGCGACCTCACAGTAGTACAAAACATTAAGAAAAGAGTCAAATTGGGTTTTAATGTGACAGATGCAAATTATCTCTCCAGCAGCACTCATTGTTTTTTCATTCCTTTCACAGGTCAAAGTGAAAGGATATTTTGCAGTGGCAAGCATTCGTCCACACACAATGAGTATGTCAAATACAACGACAAATCAAACTCTGATTAAAACTGTCCAAACTAACAATGTCTTGCATTTCAAAGAGATAAGAGAAGTGCCACTACGTTTTAAGATTTATTCATACACAATAATCGAGTATGTCTGGTTGGCAGTGTCTCAAAACAAATGTTTAAAGCTCTATTGTCACAGGACTAGTATTACCTGGGGACCTTCAGTAATTTGTAATAATTGCAGAAGTCGTCTGTGCTTCTCTTGCTTCTCGCCACTTGATGTACCTCCCTAGGTTGGCGCCACTCTCTGCCTGAGTCTTGCATTTCGCACAGCAGCAATCTGAAGAGGCTGCGATGACCGCCCTCTCTCTCTCTCCTATAGTCATCATCATTCACCAGATGTGAAGAAATCCAAAAAGTTGAACTAGTTCTGAAAATTTAAATAAGTTTAAAGTAAGTTTCAGAGTTGGTGTGTAAACGTGATCGACAAAACACAACGTCATATTATTTTTAAAAATTCAATAGTATATGTAATTTTAAGCCGTTGTGAATCTGCCATGTCTATTTTTTGTAAACTAAAAATTCCACCGCAAATTATTACAGCTGTACAATAAATATGCTTAACACTGACAAGACAGAACAACATCATGAAATGCAGAGAGAGAATCAATTTCTAGTCACATTGTTAGTTACTTCTGCAGCGTAAACGTGACAGAAAAATAGCAGAGAATGAGTGAAAAGACAAGGCAGTGGAAACAGGCATGTAATTTAAAATAGAATTTCAAAATAAAGGTCCCTGAACATGAATGTCTGAATGTGAAGAAATCACAACTTAAGATAGATAAAATATTGTGTTTTGTACAGGGTGGTGAGGGGAATGGTAGAGAAAACACTAGTTTATGTTGTCTGTTTAAAAGCCTGTCTAGACAGCAAGCATCTCAGAAAGTCTAAGAAAGTACAAAACCTGAATGTCTAAGACTGTAATCAATGTCTTTGTTGAAAAAATTTAAAAATCGTGTGAGAGAGTCGTGATCTCAATCCTTTGGGAGAAAAATTGTGATTCACATTTTAGCAAGAACCATGCATCCCTATTACCTCCCGAATCTGGCCAAACACAGAAGTCCTGTTATATTAGTCTTGTGCAAATTGGCAACTAGTTTGTGGTCATCATTTTTTAACATCTGTTGTCTGTCAGACAACTGAACGAGTATGAAATTCCATCATAGCACACAATATGCTGAGCAGCAGTCAACAGCTGTGAGATCAGCTATAGGCCTATTAATGTTTAAAATGAGTGACGATGACAGACAAGGTTAGCTGCAACTGTGTGCACAAAAATCACAAATAAAACTCCACAGCACTCTCTTTTAAAACTATTGAAATGCCTTTATTGTCACGACATGGTCATGTTAGATGTTTTTTTTTGACCCTCTGAAGAAAGGCTTGACACTGAAACACATTGTTTGTTTTAAGGTCTAATATGGTCATGGGGTTGACCAACGGTGGTGCAGTGGTTAGCACTGCTGCTGCATAGTAAGAAGGTCCTGAGTTCAACTCCCCATGAAAGTACAGGAAATGTTCCTACCCAAACATTTTTTGAGCTGTAAATGTGTATTTATACTTGTAATACAGGAAGAAAGTAGGAAAAAAAAAACGTATTGCAGCAGCCACATTAATAAACTATATTATTAATGTGGCTGCTGAAGAACAGACGCTTCCTTTCTGAAACGGTGATGTTAAGCAGAGCCTTGACATCATATCCAAGGGATAATGTCTGTACATTCATTTACTCATCCTGTGCAAATGTGCCACATGAAACACAGATATGAGTGGGTCATTTCTAAATCACATGAGGTCCCCTGGTAATACTAGTCCAGTGCGAATAGGGCTTTAATGACTTTGTAAGAACACGCACACATTCATGTTTTCTGTCATACACACATACACACACATACAGTGTGTAGATTGATCACTGTTCCCTTCAGAGAGGTTAAAAGGCATCAGACAGTGACCTTCCTAGTGCAGTGACAAAAACATCTGGAATGGACAGGTGGTAGGCTGAAACACCCACACGCACACACACACAAACACAAAGTAATTCAGAAATATCGATGAACATTTGACCTGTCATAGTCATAAAAGATATTACAGTGCCCCCTATTGGTCTGTTGAAATATAAGGCTACTGAACTCCGGAGTGGCAATAAACTTCTTGGCATTTCTCCATAACATATCTCAAACACACACTCACGCTCACACCGAAACACACACACAAATCCACTTACTTCAAGATGATGAAACTTAATCATGCAGAAAAACAAGGCCATCTTGTTCTTTGCACTCATTTGTCATTCATTTTCCTCCCCTCTCCTTCTCTTTGTTCATTTACACACTCTGTCATTCCACTTCAACTCTTTGTCTGTTATGTCTCTCACTCCTTGGCTTTTTTCTCTCCCACAAAACCTCTGGGGAAACCTCTAAAAGTTCAAGAACAGCAAAAAGACCACATGGAAACTGCTGCGATACAACTTTATGTCATACAAACCCAACAGTTCCTGGCATCTATCGACTGTCTGTGAGATTAGTCCTGTCCAAAGCTGTGAGCAGTCGTGTATTGCAAAGCTGAAATCTATACAAGCCAAATGAATGGCTTTGAAATAAATGAGCCAATAGATTAGAAATTGAACGCATATTTACCTGCAGAGTGGACTATGACAGAACAGAGCAGGGAGTTTTAGAAAGTTGTGACTGAGTTAAAATTTCAGGTCAATTGATTCTGTCTTCGTCTAATACTTTCTCTGCAGCTCCTAAAGTTGTCTCCTTCTCCTTTGATGTCGGAAACGGACCCGTGGAGTTAACAGTACATTCGGCCACACCCCTCAACGATGACCAGTGGCATCGTGTGATGGCCGAGCGAAACGTCAAAGAGGCAGTCCTTCAGTTGGATCAGACGTATCGGGCATCTCAGCTTGCTCCTGCGCAGGGGCACACACGGCTGGAGCTGTTCAGCCAGCTCTACGTGGGTAAGACACGTGCACACACACACACCACACACACACACACACACACACAAAATCTAAACAATTAACACCCCTACACTGGGTTGCACCAATTAACTTATTCTAAGATTAGTTCTAATCAAAGTTTCAGCAAAACTAGGTTTAAAATGAGTAAATCCAGATTTAAAATTAAAACTGCACAAATAAAATGTATCTCCATTTAGGAAATCCAAGTTTATTGATGTAAACCAGTTAAAATAGTTTAAAAAAAAAAAAAAAAAAAAAAAAAAAAAAGCTTATATTGTTTTCTAGCTCACTAAAAAGTTAACAAAATGTTTTTTGCTAGCTAGATAAAGAGTAAAAAAAAGTTATATTGTTTGTTAGCTAGCTAAAAGCAGTATGTTGTTAGCTAGCTAGCTGAAAATTAACAAAACATCACATTGTTTGCTAGCGATCTAAAAAGTTGGTTAGCCTAGTTAGCCTACTCTTGCTGGCTCAGCAGAGAATTAGTCCATCTCAAAAAGGTAGCCACTGAAAAAGTTAAGAAAAAGTTAAATCTTCTCAAGTAGTTTAAAGGTAATGCTGGATCATATTTTGAATTGTGTTTAAGTTTAAAGTTTTGCTGCAACAGAATTAAATTTAATCTAGTTTAGAGTAAAAACTAAATCAGTAAATTTAATCGTAATTATAAGATAATTTAAAAATGTGTTAAACGTTAAAAGTTAAACCATGATTTCATCAGGTTTAAAAATTAATCATTGTTGGTGCAGCCCAGCCCTAATGTCCAACAATGATTCACGTCACACATTTGATTGCATTTTGAACATTTAATATCTGCTTTGTGTGGGAGGGACACTCAGAAACAAACAGACTATAATTACGAGCTCTTATGTGTGCCTAAGTACACATCATTCATATAATTGGATTGAATTAAAACACTATCTGTGCTGTCTGTATTCCCAGTAATGCTGCCCTCAGACGCAGACATCCACTATGAGGACGTCTGATTGTTTCAGAAGTTAAAGTTGTAGCTGCCTTTAGTGGAAATCACTGGGTTCTCTCTTAAGAGGCTTCAGTCCAGCTTAGCCAGAGCCACTGCTAATTAAGTTAATCCAGCGCACACACATGCACACACAGAAAAAGCCTTTTCACGTTTTAGGATAATCACACATGTGGACACACACACATCCTCAGAAACTCATCCGTGTAAGTGTTCAGAGTTTTAATAAAGTTAAGGTTGAGCCCCTGTGCTGGCTAAAACTAACTTAATTCGCTTACTGTAGAGGTCATTTCATTTATACTTTGACTTTATACTTCTTTGGATTAAGAAACTATCATTGCATAAAGAGGATATCAATCCTCTGACTTTCCCTATCCCACACACATACTGTACATGCATATCAGTATCAGACATATCAAGCCCTTAATATCACACCAATTACGCCTATATTTTTTTTCCTTATAGCTTCATCTTCCTCTCCATGCAACGCCTCTCAAGCTCATCAAGAGTTCAAATGGCAGAAGATCTGTCCAGTTTTCTCCCTATGCTTTCACTTCTCTGTCTCTTATACCTTTTGTGCTGAGCTGTCAGTACTCTGGGGCTAAAATAGTTTCAGGGATTTGCGGATAGAAGGAAAAAGTGCTGAGCCGGATCATGGAGTTCCTACTGTCTCATGGAAAAAGTTCTGCCTAAAGGAGATTGTTCCATATTCCAATCAGGCATCCCGATGTGATAGCCTTAGCCTCCGTGATCCCCGTTTATAATATAATTTCATCGTCTCATCACTTTTGCTGATTCGAACGCACTGAAACACCCTCACCTTATCATGTCCCAATTTGCCTCTCAGTGTATTTGTACTTTCATTTAGTGGAATGGAAAGGGGCGAGAAAGGTTTCGTCACTGTGTGACTCACAGCTGTGAAACCGGGGATGTAATGGCTTCAAGATAGCGCCGCGGCCATCACCTCATTTGCATGTGTGCATTCTGGCATTTCTGCCGAAGGAAGGCAGGAGAAGGTTCAGGCCTGCTGCGTGTGACAAACACAGGAGTAAGCAGAAGAAAGAGAAAAAGCAATGAGAGACTTGTAGCAAAGGTGACAGCACCTACTCATATCTGATCTCTAATCCCTGTGTAATCCTCATTTGAGGGTTTCTTTGGGAAGTTACAGTGTGACACGTAGGAAGTGACCCAGCCACTAAAGGGAACTGGTTTAGATTTGGCCTCTGACATCCAGAAAAGATAGAGATCCTTTTGTGTTTGATCGAGAGATTTAGAAAAGAGTATGGAGAGCCCAGCAGGCATCAAGATTTGGTCTGAAATGCCTGATTCTTCCCTGTAACATCCTCCGTCACTTCACACGTCATCTCTGATTGATACTGGTGTGGCTGTTTGAATGTAGTACAGTAGACTGCAATCCAAAAACCTAAAAAAAAAAAAAAGATTGTAACTCAAAGAGTGCAGATCTACATCAGGCCACAGAAGCATCCACTGCAAAGCTACCACCACTGCTAGATACAGTCAGCAGAGGTTTGCAGAGTTTTGAATAAAGTTTTTTGTATCGTCTCAGTTTCCTTTAAGATGCACAGAATATTGTAATAGTATTGTAAGTGAATATCTTGGGTTTGTCTAACTGTATAAACTTAAAGGGGACAAAATATACAGGACAGCAGCTTAAACAATGTGAATAATGAATAACAAAATGTTCTAAATAATGTTATTCATTTAGAACATTTTGTTATTCATTAAAAAATTACAATCAACCATGTGGCTTTATAACAGTACACTGTAAAAAAAAATCATTCAAGAATTTGGGAAGAATCAAGTATCTTTTCTCATTCACTTAACATAAATATACCATATTTACTTATTCAAGTTAACTAAATTTAAAATTTCTAGCATTTATTTGAAGAACACTTCAGAACTTATGAACATGAGTTCTTCTATGTTTTGTGTTTTGACTTGAAATGATGAATAAAATGAACATACTGTACTGAGTTCAATCAGTTCATTTAAATTAAGTTTCTAAAGAAACATGATTAGCATATTAGCAGACTTCCCAGCATGCATTGTTTGAGAGTTGTAGCCTCTGAGACTCATTTTTATATATTTTTACATATTTCCTCTTTTTATATAGTTTGACAAAATCATATATGATTGAAACTTGCTGTGTGTCTCTAATACGCTTCAAGAAAATCTAATTTGTTTGAAATATTCATTGTCAGTGTGACTAAACAGTTGTTGTTTTAACTTAACATCTTAAGCTTATTGAACATGTTTCCTTGAGTACTGAATTAATTTGACAGAAAAACGAATGGAAAAGTTAATCAGGCAGCCCACAGACTAACTCTTTTAAGTTAAAACAAATAGTTTATTTTTACAGCAATATGATAGATGTAGA
The DNA here is from genome assembly GCA_034769285.1 of Lutjanus argentimaculatus. Taxonomy (NCBI): domain Eukaryota; kingdom Metazoa; phylum Chordata; class Actinopteri; order Lutjaniformes; family Lutjanidae; genus Lutjanus; species Lutjanus argentimaculatus. The sequence goes on along the minus strand of JAWZSL010000009.1, from coordinate 20,606,334 downwards.
AATGTGCATTTTTAGAAAAACTCACAAAAGCTGAAATTCTAAATAATTTATACTTGATTTTGCCTAGAACAGAGCCCATATTCAGTTTCGCTGGTTTCTAACAAGCCAAATTTCATGAAAGAATGAAGCAAATTAGAGTCAACTTTGTAGTGAAGTCTGTGTCTTTTAGTTGTTTACAACCTATACCTACAGCAGGATTTATTGATCTTGTGTCATGCCTAACTTTAGTTCATCATTCATAGTGCACTTTTCTATGGCTGTCAGTTTTGGAGCCAAGATAAAGGTCAAAATTTGGTCTGCAACAAACAAGGTAAGCTTTGTTTTTAGCCTAGCAGTTGTTGATGACCTGCAGCCCCTACTAAGAGGACTGAGGAGTCAGCAATCAGTGTAAAAGACAAGCAGTGAATAAAATGGGTTTTTCAAGTTCTTTCAAAAATTGTAAATCACCTTATGTGATTGTGTGCCCAAAAGGAATATTAAGCTGATGGGTCCAGTAGTATACAAGATTATCAAGGTATCAAGATAAATTATTATCATTATAAACACGGTTGCACAATGAAGAAAATTTTAGCCTTTCATGAAAAACAATAACTCCATATATACAGAATAGATTGGATAAAATTTACAATAAAATAAACTAAAACACAATATAAAGTTATTATATTCACATACATATATACACATATAGACCCAGCAAATAATTATGTCATGCCTTTTTTTTGAATTTGCATCAGGCTGAATCTAAACAGCAGCAACAAGATGGTGATGATAATATAGTCGATATCTTCACATTAAAAGTGCGACATTATGGAAAAAGAGTCCATTAATTTTTACTGCGTTTGTGCACAAAGCATAATCACTGTAAACACAGAGTCCGCCTCCCCCCCGCCTGTCAGATGCAACACCCTGACCACCCAGACCTCTCTGTGTGCTCACAACAGTCTCTGATTTCCCGTTGCTTGGCCAGCCTGAGTCCCATTTTGCCCATTTCATTTTCCTGACAGACAGTAGCTCCAGCCCCATCGGTCACGCACACACACGACCTATCGCATGATCTATAATAATAAAAAGATCTGTTCGTATGATTTCACATAAGCACACAGTAGCGAAATAACTGTGAGCTTTATTTAGCTCACCTTGTTCTCATATCCGTCTCTGTATCATCTCCTTCTCTCTTTCTCAATCAATATGCTCCTCATCAAGCATTTGATTGCTTTAGTGTTTACTGCACAGTGGCTCATTTGCTCTAATGGCCTTGAGAGTAAATGTTATACCATCAGCCTGCTGTCATTTACTTCACACTGTTAACTTTTAGTTCCCCAATTCACTTCATACATGCACATAACTATAAATCTTGCCACATTCTATTCATTTAATGCCACCATCTGTTCTTTTGATTTCCCTCTTGATTAATGCTCACATTCACAGTTTTTTTTTTATGATTTTGCATGTTTTTGCTCAATTCTCTCACGGTTGGATTGTTTTCTGCTTTGTTTTTTTTTTCTTTTGCTCGCCTGTGTCTTCATGGATCAACATCTTGTTTGTTGCTACTCACTGCATGTGTGTGACACCTGTCACAGGGAAGCCTGCCTCGCTCACCTGCCAAGACAGTAGGTAACATTTAATGAGTATCTCTCTGACACCTACAGGTCAAATCAGTGTGTCTTGTTGCATTTGATTTTGTTGCAGTGGTGATTACAGTTAAGCCAGGACTAATCTCCTGAAATATAAGAGCTCATGCTCTTGTGGTGCCACCTTTTTTGATTTATACTACACATTAACACACAGGTGAGAGGAATTATTGTAGACTCAGGCTTATCGCAATATACAAGAACATCTTGCATGCAGGGTCCATCAGAAACAAACCCATTATGGTCCCTTACAAGAGTTAGTTGGCAAAAAAAAAAAAAAAAACATTGCTGTAAACCAAACAGATATGAAGCACTGGGCAGGTAAAATGGGATTTATATGATAACATCTCCCCCCCTGGAAATTTAGGTAGGTTAGGAAGATGTTTGAAATGCCATTTAGACCGTATGAAACAAAAATACTCCTCTTAAACCAATACAAATGGGATCCTAAAGTAATAAACATGGAGTGGGTAAACATTGTTCTGGGGATCGCCTGAGCACCAAACTGACAAACAAAAAGAGAAAGGAAACACAGGCATTCTATTAACCCGGTTATACAGTGATAATGGAAAAAAAGAGAGCAGCAGATGTGCATTCTGTTGGTGTAAATAGGGAATTTATCTGTGTGGGTGGATCAGGATTAAAAAAAATAAATTCCACACATTGTACAGTATGCCCATTCCCAAAATTGTATACAGTAATTTAGTACATACTGCATGTTTTTTCCTCGGTGCATCATTACTCAGTAATGTAGAATCCACACTAAAATACACACACACACACACACACACACACACAGTGGAGGTTAAAAGGTTGCATTTTATGAGTTCTCCTTTAATTAGGTATTTGGCTGTTGCATATTGTGTGTATGTTGTGTATATCTGTGGGTGTACTGTACATATTTTAATGAATATAAAGTGTTTCCTCATTAGCACATCATTACTGGGTAGCATCCTTGAGATACTCACATCACACCCATTAATAAGTAGTTGCAAACACATGCTGTGTGCGTGTGTGTGAGTAACTTTTATTCTGCTTACGTATATAATTTCTGTGTCATCTCTTGTGTGTGTGTGTGTGGTGTTCTGTGTGTGTTTACTCTAAAGAAGGTTCTCAAAGTGTGGCCAATGGCTTCCTCTTAAAAACTTTTTAAGGCACCTGAAAGTGATGAAATGCACGCGTTATATTTTATTCATTCATTTCAAAACTTTCATTTTTATAGAGATGAAACAGTATGAAAATTTCCTGATTCTAGTGTCCAAAAGGATCACGGTAATCAGTATTATCACGTTATTGTTAAAATGTGCTGAAAATGTTTAAAAAGAACTGATACACGCACTGAAATCATTTCACCAAGGTTTATACCGAAAACCTCACAACATTCAGAAATGGCATCATGTAATTGTTTTTCACCAAAAAAGACAAGAGATGATAATAACAGTGATAATAATGACAACTGAGGGATCGAACTGAAGAACTGAAGTCTGTGGGAGAGCCCCCCATCCACTGGCAGTGGTGCAGAATCGGGGCACCATTAGGGGACTCCAGAACAGGACGGCAGGGTCAGTCTGGACTGATGGACCAGGCCGTTGCTTCATTTGCAGTTAGTGGTATGAAAATTGATTAAAGTGTTTAATCTGTTTTGTATATAGAATATTTATTTATTTCAAATGGAAGGAATTTTTTTCCCTTCCTGACTCACTCATCGATTACTGTGCCTTTAATGTGAAAGAAGATAACAAATGTGTGGCGATTCAGCTGCTTTTGACCATCTATCACTGCACCATACTCCCACTCCTACCGATTTTCAGTGGGCCCATCTGGCCACCCCTGTGCTGCTACCACATGCACCAAAACCAATATATCTGTGATTAGCCAATATTGACTTCAGTCAGTATCAGTCAGGCTCTATTACACATCATTTGTGAGTATTATACAGAAACGGTATGCACCTGTGTGTGAGTATGTGTGCGTGTACCTGTGTACGTGTCCGCCCTGGTCTCGGCAGGCCTCGGAGCCTGCTGTCCATTTAATCAGAGACTGATTTCGACCTGGGTAAACAGGTGGCATAAACCTCCAGCCAATCAGTGGTACAAATGGATTAATTAACAGGTCTACTAAAAGTCAGATCCGTTGTGGGAATGGAAAGTGGAGAAAGCGTGTGAAAACCCAGCTGCATCCTGACACATGAATAATGTATCGGCTGAAGAAAATCAAAGTACATGTATTAGTAATCATATTGTAGCTGTGTGCTACCTGTACGGCTCAGCTGGCAGATGTGTACGTGAGGATGCAGCTGTTGAGGGAGGAAACTGTGTGCGTTCAAGAGTGTGTGTTCAAGTCTCCTTAGCGCGTCTTCTTGAATGGACACTTCTCTGTAATCTAAAGGATACAATTGAGAGGTTTTAATAACTAAAATGCCCCTCAGCTCTTGTTAATGATAGTGTGCGTGAGTGTGTGCCCATACTCGTCCATACAGTGTAACTGTCCTCTGTGGGTGTGATTGTGTACATTTGAATCTATACCTTTGGGTGTATGTTTATGAGTGTGTTTATTGCTATAGTCATTTAGGTTCACATTAATCTATTTAACGCCCCTACTCTGTCCAAGTTAATGGGTAGTTAGACTGTAATGGTGCAAGGCCAGAATGACGGTGGAAGCACTTTAGAGGAATGGCTATCGACACCCCAAGGCTAAGCATTAATGCTTATATTGACTCGTTTAAGTCAGGTGCCCTGTGTGTGTGTGTGTTTTCAAATATGTGTGTTTGTCTGTTGTATGTGGGTACATATGCGCATTCATGCATCCATTTGCGTGTGTATGCTTGTGAGATGTTCATTAAGACACAGTGTTCATTAGGCTGTTTTAATTAGCGAAGAAATCAAACGAGTTGAAGGTTGTTTCAAGAACAGCGTCACAGTCGGAACGATTAACGTGACATCAGTGGCTTCCTCCAGGCGTTAGGATATTAACGTTTCTAAAAGAGATTAAAAGAGCCTCTTGCATTCAAAATGACTTCTGTGACCCTGGTCTCTATTCTACCTCCCTTTCTTCTCTGTATTTGTTTTCTTTCCCTCTCCCAATGCTTTATATCCTTACACTGATACCACCATCCCTCGCTCCTCAGGTGCTGCAGGCGGGCAGAGGGGCTTCTTGGGTTGTATTCGAGCCCTACGGATGAACGGCATCACACTCGACCTGGAAGAGAGGGCCAAGGTCACGCCAGGGGTCAAGCCCGGTTGCCAAGGCCACTGTACCAGTTTTGGGATGTACTGCCAAAATGGAGGGAAGTGCGTGGAGAAGTACAACGGCTACTTGTGTGACTGCACCGCCACCGCCTATGATGGTCCATTCTGCACCAGAGGTGAGATGCATTTTAGGAAAGACAATTCCAGTCTCTAATTGAATACATAGATCATGGGACTATACACTGATCAGCCACAACATTAAAACCACTGACAGGTAAAGTGAATAACATTGATCATTACAATCGCACCTGTCAAGGTGTGGGAGATAGCAAGTGGACAGTCCGTGGCCCAATCCCAGTACCCATCTTCATGGACTCACAGACTTTGAGGCAAGTTCCTGGTAAGTCCACAAGGGCTTTCTTGCAGACTTTTTTACCTCTTTATAGCCACTTTCCACGTTTCTGCAGACTTTGCCTGAGGGAATTACCCACAGTTCATAGAGTTGTAATATTAAATACAGGGAAGCCCTGAAGTGTTTTAAAAAAAGTGGTAAACAAACATGGAAGGAGTAACATAACTGTAAAAGAAAAACAAAGTTTACATGTAAGTGTATGATGCTGCTTTGATAAAAACAAGTAAATTGATTGAGCGTTTTACATGGTTGACCAGGATTAAAACGTTTCAGGACTGAAGCAAATAAATCAGGCAATTAAATTAATACATACACATAAAATTAAGTAAACCCTCAAACAATAAAGATAAATAACTGCTAATGAAACAGATAAGACATGTTGGCAGTAAAATGTGTGCTTTGATTAATACAAGGCTTTTTTGACATAGTTTTGAGAAGTAATTTTAAGAGATGTCACTGATATGTAAAAAAGGTCTGTCCTATTCCTATTTATGTCGTTTGGGGCCCTTGCAACCTCTCACACTAAGGCTTTAGGGGGGGCATCAGATTGGGCTAGTTCTACAAGATGATGTGTTGGAAGCAGAAGGATAGTCAGGCAGAGGAGCTGAGTGACTTTGACAAGGCCCAAATGGTGATGGTGAGGCAACTGGGTCAGGCAGGTCTTGTGGGGTGTTAGTTGCCAAATGTGGTCCAAGGAAGGATATCGGGTGAATCTTTGACAGGGTTATGGGTGCCCAAGGCTCACTGATGCACATGAGGAGTGAAGGCTAGCCCATCTGGTCCTGTCCTACAAAAAATGATGGTAGCACAAATTGTAGAAAAAGTGAATGCTGGTTTTATAGAGAGTGTCAGAACACACATTGCATCCCAGCTTGTTGTGTATGGGGCTGTGTAACATACACCAGTCAGAGTGTCCATGCTGACCTCGGTCCACCACTGATGGCAGCAACAGTGGGTTTGAGTGTCAGAACTGGATCATGGAGTAATGGAAGAAGGTGATCTGGTGTTGACAAGGTGTTGACTTGGCCTTCAAATTCCCTGATCAAGGTTCCTTGGGATGTGCTGAAACAAGTTCGATCATGGAGGTAGTACCTTGCAAATTATAGGACTTTAGGGCTTGGTGCCAGATACCTCAGGACACATTCAGGACATTTTTCCACCAAATTAGCTCTGATTCATGAACCAGCTCCATTCAAGATGCTTGGAACCTTGGTACTATGTAGTTAACCAGCACTATTTGAGCAGAACCATTGTAATCAAGGATGTCACCAACAGAGGGTACTGCACACTGCCAGACAATAGGCCCACTTTGGTTCCCAAGGAAAACCTGCAATTTTTTTGGTTCCAGGTGTTAATCAATTTTTCAGGTTCTGTGATTTTTTTAGGTGGAAATTCACTGAATGGTTCAACAGTAGGTGCTTGAACTGGAAATGGGGTTGGTTCTATGTCAGTGGAAAGGCCTATCAGAGGTCTTGTGACATTTGTGCCTTCATGGTTCAGAGCTGTTTTGGCTTCACAAGGGAAGGCTACACAATATTACAATATTAGGTAGGTGGTTTTAAAGTTGTGGCTGATTGGTGTAAATGCCACCAATAGAGTGTCACACTGCTTTTCATCTTCAAAACTTCAATGGCAAGAAAAATCTATCTACCCTGTGTGAGCTTTTAAGTATTTCTTTATGTCAGATTGTATTTCCCATTTTGTCAGCACTGCAGGGTTTTTTGCAATTCCCTAAAGAATCTAACAGTAGCAGATTCTTCTTTTCCTTTATTCCCTTCCTCATACCTTTGTTTGAGGAAGGGCACCTTTATAAAACCACATTATTGCTGGCATGGTAGCTCTTTAGTTCACAAAACCAGAGTCTAATGGTGGCAGGATTACTGCTGGAGCAGTTATGTTTCAATGAGCTTCATTGCCTGACAACCCACTGTGATTTTTGCTGTGCTCTGTGATTGTCCTCACTTCCTATTCAGTTTGGAGCTGTCGGTGTTGCAAGTGTTTGGGCTTATGATAAAAGGCATCGATTGAGAGTGATATTGTGCTTACCCACCAATTCTCCCTGACTTTAGAGTGCACTCACTGAATGATAAACTGTGCAAATACAGAGCTGAGAGATCAAAATAAAGAAGACAAAATGCAAGTCACTTCACTAAGCGCAGGGTGCATCTCAGTTTTTGAAGTTCAGGGATGAGAAGTGTCACACTGTAAAACTCAAGCTCCTGAATTGTGGCATATTGCTAAAACATCATGTTTGTTTCACAGGGATTCATTAGATACAGCATTAAAGTTCTACTTCCCGGAACAAGTTTTCATAAAATGCTCTGGGGAGAGGAGCAGCGGCGCTGTCAGAGGCTTTCTGCTAGCTCCCAGTCAGAGAGTTGATCCCCGACACGTGAATTAATTTGTTTCCTAAAGCCGAATAGTGTTTTTCCCCTGTGCTCGTGGCAGGGGGGTGACAAGATGACAGAAAACCAAAGTGTGTGTGTGGTGTGTGTATGTGTGTTTTTGTGTGTGTGTGTGTCTGTGTTGTGGTGTGTGTGTGTGTGTGCCCAGGAAGAGGGTGACAGTGTGTGGTGATATGCTAGTGTAAGACATGAGAAGACCTCCTCTGAATTCTGTCATAACCAATCAGGCATTTCAGGATTTAGAGAATAGAGATTACTGTCTGTGTGAGGGTTTGTGTTTGCCCGTGTGTGTGAGTGTGTCAGAAAAAGAGAGGGAAAAGAAAGGGAGAGAGCACACCCTTGTGTTTGTTTGTTTCTGTGCATGACATATGACTCTCCTCCTCCTCCTTCTGTCTCTTCCTTTCTTCTTTCACTCATCTGTGCTTTCAGCCCTCATCTTCTTTGTTTTCCTTTTTTCTCCTCCTTGTGTTCCTCTTTTCCCCTCACTCTTCACACCTGTACCTTCTTTTCTTTTTCTCCCCTCTCATCTCCTTTCACCTCTTCCATTTATCCTCGATTCACCCCCTCCACTTATTCTCCCCACAGGAGAACCCTTTTTGGTTCTTAATAAAACCTTTTACAGATGTTTTACTTGGAACCCTTTGAGAGACTTCAACCTAGAACCCAACATAAAGGGTTATATCTAGAACTATCTTTGAAAGGTTTCACACAGAACCCCCAATGAGAGGTTCTAAAGTAGAACCCCTCTATGGTGCAATCTGAGGGTTCTATCCAGAATCTATCTACCTTCTAAGGGTGTTAACAAGAACCCAACCAGTGGGATCTACTGACTAATCTACCCCACATCATTATTTAGATGATTTCAAGATTGTTGGATCCGTAGAACCCTTAGAAAAAATTTTTTTGCATGGAAGGGTTCTTCAATGGATCTTAGTCTTAGAACTTCGCCTCTTTCCAAAAAATGTTCTTCAGAAGAGGGTTTTAATGTTCAGGAAGACCTTTTAAGTTTTCTAAATGACACCCTCTACTTCCCTTTTTCTTCAAACCAGGGTTCTTCAGAAGCGATGTTTTGGTCTTTTTCCTCCATTTATACCCCCCGCTCTGTCCCCCTCCTTCTTCCACTCCTTCCTAATTCTTTTGCTCTTTTCCCTCCAAATTTTCATTCCTCCCTTGCCTCCTCCCCCTTCTCGTTTCTTTTCCGACCCTCTCCTTTGGTCTCTCCTCTCCCAGTTGCCCTTCTCCTGTTTTCTCTTTCCGAATTTCTCCCCTTCTCTCTCTCTTTAATCTCCCCCTCTCTCCCCATTCTCCCAGCGAGTGAAAAATGCATGAAGCCAACCATAATTGCATAGTGCATTTCCATTGTATCCATATTTACACACTGCTCAGGGGACCCCGCAGTATTATTATTATACACTCTCATTCGTCTGCTTTTCTGCCCTTGAGGGTCACACAGTGTGCACATGTACATACATATACATGGACACACGCACAAAAAACTCACAAAAACGCCCACGTTCGTACATACCTGTCGAGATTGGCATGCTTGCACAAATTCCCTCTCCAAAACTTCTTCACGCGCCGACATAAAACACACACACACATAAAGAGTCCTTGCCCCGGAGCGGAGTTTTCTCATTCCCTCTTATGCTTCCAGACAAGTGTGTGTTGCTGCTGAGGCTCTGGGCAGATAGTCAGAGTCTCTGTTCCTTTTTTCTCAGCAGGGCAGAGAAGGCTGAGACAGGTTACAGATAGACCCCACATAATCTACAGTTTGTATGAGTAAAGATAAAATGTAAGAGTGTTTAGCTTTTGAACTGAAGAGGATGGCAAGATTGGGGCCTGGTTATAATGTAAGTGGAGTTTTACACACCACTAAATTAAAATAGGTTGCGCCACAAAAACTAGTTAGTTACAAACAAATTAGTTGCCACTAATTATTTATACCCAGAAACTGCCAGGTGTAACAGTTGTATAGATAACAAATATGAGTAAAAGAAGTCAAAATTTAGTCAGAATTTAGTCAAAACACCCGACCTGACAAAATTATAAAACAATCTCAAATTGTGAAGTAAACTAGGAAGATTTTTAAATTATTTTTGACAACAATCTATATACAATGACCTAATAACATTACTCGTAATATTTAATTACACTAGGTTAATGTAATCAAATGTTTCTCATGCATTCTAAAATTAATGTTACTAGTACTAGCTCTAAAAGACTAAAAGACTTTCTGTGTACATTTATGCATGACACAAAGTACTACTTGCGTTCAGAAAGAATTGGTGGTTTGTCCAGCCTCCTAAAACTATAATAACTGAACCAGCTGTTAATGCCAACGCTAGCTTGCTAACATGAGTAAAGAAGCCATATGGAATTTAGTCAAAACATAAGACCCGACCTGACACTAAAAAAATGATAAAATGCTCTGCAAGTACTACTTGTAGTTTGTCTGGCCTCTGAACTATAATAACTAGACCAACTGGTGATGCTAACATTAACTTCCTAATGTTACACATTCAGAGAGTAAAAGGGGTGCAGTATGTGTAATACCTGACATGATGCTTGATAAAATGCTGTTTAATCATGAGGGAGACTTGGAAGGTTTAAAAAAAATTAAATTCATAAGTTAAACAACGTAGGCTACTACTTCCATTTAGAAAGGATTGGCCCCCTAAATATCTGACAAAAGTAATACATCATTAGCTTTCTCCCCAAACTGCATGAATATTATGAAGTCTAATACTGTAACACTGATACAATGTATTTCAAGTATGCATTTATAAATAAAACAAATCCATACCTACATTTACAAAGGACTGGCAGTTAAGTTTATCATTTGGCCCCTTTAAACAGTCATTTTTGGACATTTTTGGTGAAGCGTGAAGTGTGTCTAATTTACAATAATTACTAGTTTGAAAGTTGCTAAGAACATAGGACAGACTTTTATGCACAAGCTTCAGGTTTGATTTACAAACAGCAGCCCAATCCAACACCTGCAGCTGTGAAATTGGAAGAGGCAATGCTGTATCTTATGTTTTGGCTGCTTTTCAACATCACAGTGACAAGAGGTTAATAAACAGTAGGGTCATACGATGTTAATGTATCTGTGAGCCAAGAGGCAAACTTTTTCGTCCATATTGTGGCTTGTTTTGTTGGTTTGTTCCGTAACTGTTATAAGGAATTCAATGAGGCATGCTGCTCTGACGTAAATAAGTCTGATTCTGTTAATACCCAGCATCTTGGCAGACAGTGAAGAATCCAGCCGCATCAGAAAATGATGTGAGAAGCAGGCTATTTGAAAACTTCACAAGCTCTCTGCCTGGTTAATAGTGAACAATTGGTAAAATGGGTCTCTCCAGACTTCCAAAGCTTGAAACAATATCAGTGCACGGCAGAATAGAGGATAAAATTGTGGTGTAGCTGAATGGGGGTGAGGTCTCGCCTGTACGTCAATACCAGTTGGAGAACTCGCCAATTTTCTAGTAATAAGCCTTCTATTAAATTTAAGTAATGTAGCTTGAAGTATTTATTGTACTGTGTCCGGTGGGAGATGATGGGTGAAGTGAAGCTTTAAAATAAGATGCATAAATGTATTCACTTAGTATTCTTCACTCGTATTGGGTGTAGTTATACATTTTCACTGCTGGAACTGAGGGTAGGCAAACATGTCAAGAAATATTCCATGGCATTTACACACACATAGACACACCACCTTAGGCTCGCTACTCTCCCTGTAACCACCATTCTTTTTCATTTCACGCACATTTCGCCTTTTATCTGCTTTGTAACTGGCACACAGACATCGTGCATGCGTACAAATACACACTCTTAAACACAAACAAGGACGATAACGAACAGAAGTATAGAAAAAAATAAGATCCCTTCTTCTCAACACTTGATTACAAGAATCAATAAGCCCCCTGGAATGGCTGGAATATGCCATTAGGTCTCTTGTACTGGTAAACAATGCATTGTTTGGTTTCAGATGCTGGAGCACAGCAATTTAACACCCACTTTACTACACCTCATGAACACAGCCATATTTATGTGTGTGCTTATTTCTCTCTGGCAATATAATATGTCTACCCTGTTGTGTCTTGGCATGTGTGAGTTTCCCTGTGGCTTCTCTCTGATGGAAGGTGGTTTTTCTTCATTTTGATTTTTTTCTTTCTGTCTTTTCTTTCATCCTTGCTTTTTCATGCATAGATGCATCTGTTGTGTTTTGCACAGCTTTATGAAATATGTTAATTCTGGAAATCAGTAATTGATAGATTTGTGTGTGCTCACCTGCTTCCATTTCCAGTTTAACTTTATTTTACAGTACAATAATAAGACGTAATAATACGTAATAAGATGTACTTTGTATCAAGTTAGACAAAAACTAGAAATAATATGTTCTTTATCATACCTCCATTATACTTTCTTAGAGGGTAATTAGGACACATTACAACAAAACTGCACTGTAAACTGAAGTGAAATCACATGTCTCTTACTTGAGACACATCCTCTTCGGCTGGTCCCAATTACAATTAAGAGTAGCCAAGACGGCTGCATACTTCTTTGATCAAGTCGCATTATGTACTGACACTGTGCGACCACCCATAGGCAAAATATTCCTCTTTAATGTTGGCCTTTATTTGGTAGATCAGGTTCACATATTGTTTTTAAATGGGAAAGTAGCAGGTATGTGATTTTACTTTAGTTTTCAGTACAGTTCTGTTGTAATGTGTCACTAATTACCCTCTAATAAAGTCTAATAAAGGTCTAATAGAGCACATCTTATTTCTAGTTTTCATCTAATTGGATATAAAGTATGGCTTATTATGTCTTATTAGTGTAAAATAAAATGTGATTGCATTACCCACGTGTTTATACATTTTTTTGCATATTTCTTCTGTCATCTCACCCAGATGTTGGGGGTTTCTTCGAGGCAGGAACGCTGGTCAAGTACAACTTCATGCCTGAAGCATTTGCAGGAGCCAGCAGGGACACGAAGATCCTGACGCACCAGCTGATGCCGCATGAAGTGAATCTAACGAGGGAGGACGTGGCCTTTAGTTTCAGCACATCCAATGCTCCAGCTATTCTGATGTACGTCAGCTCCAAGACGCAGGACTATCTGGCTGTTGTTTTAAGGCAGAATGGTAAGATCAAGACACAGACGCAGTTTGTTATTACCCACTACTGAGAAGTCTGCTTGGAGTAATGCTTGTTAGTGCTGCAAAGTGCTCAGTTTTAAAGGCTGTCCTTGCAGCGCAGTTTGGAAAGTTCTATAATCTTCAAAAATCCTCCCTAGTCTGTGGCCTCCCACTGAGCCACTGACAGGCAGCAGAGTGCTTTGATTAGAGGAATATAAATTTTACAGTGCCATCTAGCGTTTCAGCAATCAATGTGCACAATCACCAAAATAAAACTACAAAACACTCACGCTGACAGGCAGTGTTGCTAGACATTCTTGCCGCCCTGCACAGTTGGGGCCCTGAGACAGTAAATATCTATAATCCCCTGTCAAGCTGAGGGCCCATTGAATCATCCAGGGTTTCCCCCACTACTCCTCACCCCCTGCTTGCACCTTCACTTCAAACAGAAAACTACATTTTGGCCCTGAAGTCTTCAGTTCAATCAGAATGCTTTTGGAAGAAAAAATAATTACATTTAACAAATTAGTTTAAAACTGGCTAGTCTAAAGTGTCATTAAGTATTAATAGAGTAACTACACTCAGCAAAGATCTAAATGTAACACTTTTGTTTTTGATTCCATTTTTCATGACTTGAAGTAAAAGATCTAAGACTTCCTCTATGCACTTTTTTTTTTTTTTTTTTTTAGAGATGCTGATTAAACAACATGATTACTACACAGGTGTACCTTGGACTGGTCACAATTAAGTTTTATCCTGAAAAACACTGAAATATGGCTATTTCACATAAAGCTACAGATACCATTTTTTCTCCAGGAGGGCAAAGCCATGACCTGCCCTACACTGCTTCTGACTGGGTTGTACTCGTTGCCTCCCAGCCAACGGTAGTGTATGGTAAGATACAAATTATTTTTTTGATCCCATTTGAACTGTACCACTAATTAAACATAAGATGTTTGTTAATTTAGAATATAATTTTACATGTAAAGGAAAGTTGCTGTTTGTCGTAAAACTACATAATTAGAGTTAGACACCGAAGATACGATGCCTGTGTTTTCATACCAGGATGTAGTCACTCAAGAAACGGGTCTTGCTCATTTTTCTCTCTCTTCACGGCTGATAAAAGGACCAGTAGTCACTGGATAAAACACTTCAGGTAAGATAACGTTACACGGGGCAGCGAGGTTGGTGTTGATGACATGTATTGCTCGAGATGAGATGTAGTTCACTGAGCGCTTTCACACAAACTAACTAAACTATGACAAACCTACCATGAACTGAGACTTTCTTGTCTTGTAAAATTATCTTTTAAACTAACAAACATCATATGTGTGATTTGTGGTACAGTTCAAGCAGGATCAAAAAAAAATTTGTCTCTCACCATAGACTACCATTCATATATTTTTTACAAAGATTGGTCCCAAAAGGCACACACGAAGAGGTGTGACTTAGCACTCTATTGGTTGGGTTGGTTAGGTTAAGGCATGAGGACACATGACCCACCCTAGGCTGGCTCTTATTGGCTTACCCTGATATTTTTACCCTAACTCTAACCACTCATGCCTTAACCTAACCAAACCAACCAACAAAGGCAATGAAGGTATGAGCCAATCAGCAGCAGAGTAGTGCGTGTCATGATAAATGCCTTTTTTCAAGATGGTGGCCAGTGACCAGTCTGTGGCACACCTGTGCAATAGTCAAGCTTTTAATCAGCATCTCTATATGCCACACCTGTCAGGCAGATGGATTATCTTGAAGTGATCACTAACAAAGATTTTCATTTTAATAAAACAAACCTGAATTTAAACTTTTGTGTGCAAAGAAAAGTCTTAAATCTTTTACTTCAACTTATTAAACATGTGAGCAAACAAAAGTGTTGCATTTGAGTATTCAATATACTTACAGACTCCACAGTGATCATGGTTTCACAGGCACTGCTTGAGGAATATCTAGATCTATTTCTTCAGGTGTGAAATATCAACTGGAAAAGGAGTTGTTGGGCAGGGCTCATACAACCCTACAAGGTTTCAAACCACTGGCCTGTGTGTCCGCAGGTTCACTACAGGTGCGGTATAACCTGGGAGGTCTGAGGGAGCCATTTGCTATAGATGTGGACCAGCGTAACCTGGCCAATGGACAGCCACACAGCATTAATATGTCCCGTGTCGACAGAAGCATCACCATTCAGGTACAGACACAGACACACACATACGCACACAACTGAGCCTTCTTCAACACACATTGAAAGCTTTTTGTTGATGCTCAGAACCCAAAGGACTTATGTTTCCATTTCAAGATCCTATTTAACCAAGCAACCAAGGGGTGTATGGGATTGCCATTCAGCTACATTCATGCAAAAAACTCACACTCTCAATCACAAGTTCACAATGACACAAGCCCCGCCAGTGTTAGCTCAGTGGTTTGCATTAAGTCAGAGTCCTGCAGTGTCCTGTTCTGTCTTCTGCTGTGATGAAACTGCTTGTCCTCTGCCACTGTTAATCCACTTCCAGTAGACAGCCTAAGTATAGCAACAGAGAGAATGCATCGATCTGTGTGTGTCTGTATGAGTGCACGCTGTTGTGTGATTGTGGCTGCATGTATTTGGTTGTGTGTATGCAGGTATTTTAAGAGTGTGCATGGCTTTGTGTTTGTACGAGACAGAGCAAGAGAGACTGTGCTCGTTTTGTTTGTTGTCCTTTTGCATGACAGTGTGTTTGCACATATCTACGTATGTGTATCTGTGTTTGTGTGATGCAGGGGGTGGGGGAGCTGGGGTGGTGGGGGGAGCGGGGGGGGGGGGGGGGGGGGGGGGTGTTTGTGTGCTCTTGCAGCTAAACAGCTTAGTGCAGATCAATAAAGCCAAGCCTCAGTCAGTACCTGTCAAGGATGGAGTGAGAATTCAGCTAAACTATTACAGACTTTGTTCTGGGCTAAAATGCTCACATTTGGCTGCAGGCTGCAATTCAAGGAAACCACCTGTAAAACCTGTAGTTATTGGTTGCATCCAGAAATAATTTGTAGTTGCATGAGTTTGCCATGAAAGGTGATGTCTCTTCAAAATGAGAACCAAAAAGAGAATTGTCAAAACATCTACTCAGCAGTTCTTCTATGCATGTCCTCCAGTAGAATTGTCATTTGAATATTGTGTTCACCTTCGCATTAAGCCATCATAAAGATGTGGTGAGCAGACATAAGCTTGTTTCTGAAGTCACTATGTTGAATAGCTTTGTTGTTTTTTATTGTGGATTTTGGTTAATGTGTGCATTTGTTGCATTTTAATATGTGTGATTGGCTGCACTTTGCCAGGTCTCTATTGTAAAGGCATTAATACCAAATGGGACTCTGGTTAAATAAAGATGGTAAATTAAAATAATAAAAGGATTTTTGACATTTCTGTAGTGTTTTTTGCGCAGTTATACATGTGTACATTTTAATTTCCAATTTCCAATCACTATCTGTTTTCCAGGTGAAACATTTCCTATCTCCTTGTAAAAAATCTCCAATACCTCCTGGTTCAAATAAGGAAAGGTAAATTAAAATAAATAAATAAGGATTTTTACATTTTCTGTAGCTGTGCAGCCAAGTTATACAGTGTACATATTATAATTCCCAGATTCCATCCCTATACTGTACATCCAGAGTGAAACATTTTCCTATTCACTTGTGGAGAACCCCCCTACCCCCTAGTGGCAAAAAGGAGACATGGCATTAACCAGAACCACTGACTCATCTTCTCTCTGCAAAATTACTCAGAGCATCATGTCGACACTTTAATATAAACTGGCTTTTACTGATATTCCAGCTGTTACTTTCTGCCTTGTTTATTCTCTGTATGCTGACAGAACCTAATTTCCCCACAGTTAAATGAGATCTTATCTACAGTCTTATCTTAATGATATTTTCATTGATAATTCATGAATATGTGTTTTATATATATATATATATATTTATATATGGAAAGGTCATAGAAGTACATAATTGGAAAAATAAATGAAAACACATGTGCATATTATGAGAATTGGGAGACATTGTAGAGATAATGCAGCCAATCACTGTGTTACACATGGTAGAATAATTAGTAGGTATGTGAAGAATGAAAATACTGTCCATGAATCACAACATATTTGCAGTATGCTTAAATGAATACAATTATAACATATGGACAGAAAGGAAATGAATGAAATATACAATATAAAATATAAATCTAAACTTTATAATAAACAGTTCTTTGAGTGCAAAGGATGAGTTTCTTCACTTACATCAGTCTTAGGCAGGTGTGGAAGTAACTAATTACAACTATTCAAATTACTTTAATTAAGTCTCTTTTTTGGGGGGTACTTGTACTTTAATATTTTCAAGTCTGTATTTTATTCTTACTTATATATGCATTAAATGAATTAATATGCAAACCTTCCATCTCATTTTTGTAGCCAGTAAGGCTATCCAATCACAAACAGGCCAATGAAAACCGTGATAGATGGCTGAAAAAAATAAAATAAAATGCTGCAGCAGGCACAAGTTTGGAGAAGTGACTGTAACCTGACTGACCATGAACAGCACAGGAGGTGGGTGTAATTTAGACTAAAGACTTAGAGAAATAGAAACCACTTTCAATTGAATGCTTCTTATTGATAATGCATTAAGGGACCATTGTGGGATTTAGTGGCATTTAGCGGCAAAATAACAACCAATTCAACCAATTTGCCTGCCAAGCATGTACAAGAAACTACAGTGGTGAAGGCCATATCTAGAGTCCATTGATATAAATAAAGATGGATGATGCATCTCCACTTCCTCCTACTGTACACACACTGTCACCCTGTCACCCACACACCTGGCTGACCCAATGACAAGCAGAGCTCAACTGTCAATCAAGACATTACACCTGCTTTTTATAAAATCAAAGCATTAATCCAAACTGATCAGAAAAATTAATACTTGAACAGGTATAAGCATGATAAGAGCTACCTAAAATAACAGAAACCATGCATTTGACGTGTACTTTGATGTTTTAGTTTAGCCCATGTCCTCTGTATTAAAATGGACGGGTGGGATTTATGACCTGTGCTGCAGCCAGCCACCAGAGGATGATGGAGATGCTTTGGCTTCACTTTGGAGGAGCTGACATGATGTCCATCTCTAAATATGTCACTGCTAGAGCCAGTGTTCAGTTTGTCCACTCTGGGCTACTGTAGAAACATTCCGGCGCAACATGGCCCTCTCTGTGAAAGAGGACTCAGTCAATGTAGATAAAAACATCTTATTCTAAGGTAACAAAAATGCACGATTGTTATTTTCAGGTGATTATACATTAATGAAAACATTTATATATATATTATATTCCCTTTCTGTCAGCAGATCCTTAAATGTTGCACATTTAAACAATTAAATACTAACTTTTTTCTTAAGACCTGTAGTTTTACTTGTAGTTGATTGTTTCAGTCATGTAACAGTACTTCTACTTGAGTACAGATTTTCAGTACTTTTTTCACCACTAAAGTAACATGATGATATGAATATAGTAGAGCGTATATAATGCATAATAATAAGTGAATTTGTAATTGGCTGTGTTCTTTATAATTCTTGCTGCAGTGGTCAAGATGTCACCGTCTGTTATGATAATTACACCTCTAAATGAATCCCCTTCACTGTTGCTTTCATTAAGGTGAAATAAAATGTTGGCCAGAATGAATCACAGCACACTGGAAAACCTATAATCATTGCATTGCATCTGTACATGGAGCGATGACCCCATCCATACTGGAATCTCATCACCTACAATCAGGCACCACAGTGAGAAACTCTGACAGCAAGAAAATTAAACTGAAACATCCAATGGAAATCGTCCTCATTTTCTCAGCAAATCACATCCTGCAGCTGCTGATCACCCCGGTGGGAGCACTTGAACATAACACATTCCTTTTTACTGGCATAGAGAGTGATTGGAGCAACTGTACAATTCTTCATCACACACATGCATGCACACACTGTCTTTTTCGACTGGTTGATCGAAGCATAGTCGTGTCTAGATATCAATGTTCAGCCTCAGTGTTCAGGATGTGACTGAAATATTAACTATTACCACTCCCCATGTGCCCAGGCTATACTCTAAATAACAATCCTTTGATATTCTTTACTTAAAATGATAGGTTCAGCACTTAAACATTAAAGACTTTTCAGAGAATTAAAAGAAACACTGGAGGCATGATGTGGTAATTTGGATTTAAGAAAAAAAAAAAAACAGGAATCAGCAAGGGAACAGTTCAGGGGGGGGTTGAGGGGAGAAAAATAGATGAAGTTTGTAGATAGGGCATGAAAAGTAGAGCCAGAAGGTGTTCTAACAAAGATAACTTTGATGAGAAAAACTTTTTCATGTTGCCTTACCGCCTCAGGGCTCTTTGCAAGGTACAAACACGCACTTAATATCCACACATAAACAGATGTGGACATGCATACCAACAGACATGCACGCACAGGCGAGATCTTGTCAGGTCAAGTCACTACAAAGGCTTCACACAGCTACACTACAAAATCAACATTATTCAGTCTAATTCGTCTGTCCACTCCACTTCTCCCCTCCTATCTCTCCACGCCACCCACCTTCTACCTTCTCACACCCTCGAGGGCTTTTTAGTAATAGTTTATTTACTTCTGGCCAGGAACCATGACTGCAGCTCTCATTCACACTAATGAGTTGTGAGAAACGGGACATATCCTGCTCAGGATGACAGCAACAAGAGAAACGCTCAGCAAGACTAGGCAGTGAGTAGGTAGCACCGACAGAAAATGCCAGTCTGCTCAGTTATTTCTCAAATCTAGCAGACACAGAAAAGATGTTTATTATCAAGCAGCATTTTTCCTAACGTAGATGCCATGATGCATGATGCAGTATACTGCAGAAGCTAAGCTTTGTTAAAGTCCACTTATAGTCGTGTTTTAAACAATATAAAATATTGCAAGAAATAATAAATTGTGTCAGATATTTTTTCTTTTTTTGCAAAATAAGTTCAAATACCTTGTTAAAATGGCTTATATATAGCTCTACACCTTGCCTTCATTTAGTATTCACAGATTCATGAATATGCAAATAGTATCCAGCCCTCTCCACACATCCCACACCACCCAACCCCCACCCCTACCCCTGAATAGCTGCATCTGACTTCTCCTCTCTTTTGCTAGCTAATCACGGTAACTAGCTACATCCGGCTTCTCCTGTGCGCCGGGCATCACCACTAATGATATGTAACAAAAACACAACATTCTTATTTTGAGGTGATTATACGCTAATGAAAACATACTTATGAATATTATATTCAATTTCTATCATATTCTGCTAATAAATCCCTCTTCTACACTGGTCCTTTAAAGAAAGAAATGATAATTCTATTGCATTCCCACCAGGCCTTTTGAGGTGATCATGTCTGAACTTCAAGCAGTGGTAACCATTATTATCATATTAGCAGAGCATTATATGACCATTTGTATGTGAAAGGGATCATGAATCATTAAAAACCCACTTTACACTACGTGCCCAGCACCAAACAGCAGAGATTTAGCAACTAGCCAGTGAACGTAGTGGAATTTTTAGCAGCTAAAAAGCAAGACATTTTCTTCAGGAGTTGGTGGAGACTAAAACAGAGCTAAAAGAGAGAGCAGATGTGGAACAAGTGGTCAGGAGCACATCCCCAAATGAATGGTAATGTTTGTTTTTGTTAAATTATTTTGGCGGGCTTTTTGCCTTTATTGGACAGGGACAGCTGAAGAGGGGGTAGAGAGAGAGGATGGCATGCAGCAAAGGGCCACAGGCGGGAGCCGAACTGGCAGCCATTGCAGAGGACTGACAGTCTCAGTACGTGGGGCACATGCTTTACCAGCTGAGCTACAGGAGCACCCCAATGAATGCTAATGTTGCTCTAATGTTGGGTTAATGCTTGTTTCCACTCCCTTAAGGGCAGTGATGTTTCTAGGTGCACATCCTGCGTTTCTGATGTGTTTTCCATGGAACATATTTTTCCCTGATAATGGGACATTGCGAACAAATCTGGGTTGAAATCATAAAACTAAACAAAAGAAGCTCTTGCGCAGACGGTTGTTCTTAGTTTCAGCAATCAGCAACATTGCTGCTTTTGTTCCATAAAGACCAATCCTTGTAGCACAGATTTCACAGATTTCATTTCACCAATCAGGGATACAAACTTGGTAAATAAACTAAAATTAAATTAAACTAAAATTAGTTTAAGTTAAAAATTGTTCAAAACAACCACTGAGAAAAATATCAAACATATTGATGGCCAACTATTTAAATTTTGTAGACTAGTATGTCGTGATAAAGTGACATAGTTTTGCAAATAAAATTTGTTTTCAGATTTTATTTACAGATATATTTTCAACATACATGACCATAACCATAATTCTGATCACTATTACATCAAAACAAGTTTAACACTACAGTTTGTAAAAAAAAACAAAACAAAAAAACATAAAAACATATATTTTATCAGGGACCACTAATGGGTCTGAGGACTTATTAGATTTAAACCCAATCAACATCACTGCAAGGGGCCTTAAAATGAGCAAAGGTTTAAATAGTCATGGCAAAACATCTTTAGACCTTTTCTGTAATGCATCCATTAGATGGAGCTTGAGTCTTCAGTAAGTTCTTTGAAACTCACTGAACCAGACAAAATGTGCAGAACTTTTGAATGTTCAAACTGAATCATCATGTGCACTTATTAATCAGTCAGTTTGAAATTAGATCACAAATTATTGCGTTATTAAAGCTGAAAATGGCTGAGCCTCACCACCAGCATTTGTTTAACCAGCCTATTATTATTTGTCTAACATGCTCATCAGAAGCTGCTTTCATCTGAGACATAACAACATGAGTGAGAGGCAGAGATATGAGTCAGATGCAATAAAAGTCAGTAATGCTGGTGGGCCCGCCAGTGGATCAAATTCAATTTCCAGGCTAAAAGAGCGAGTCAAGTGTTTACCTGAGGCTGCGGAGGTCTCACTTCTCTGCTATCAGGGCCGCAAATCTTAAAGGCATTTAGACGAGCGACTGTTTAGTTTAAAGACACGACAGAGAACAAGTGGGAAGACAAGTAGGAGTGTGGTAATTGGAATCTGTGAGTACAAGGAGTACAAGAGAGATGGCGAGCAAGAGAAAAATAAGGAATAGAGGAGGAAAAGAGGGGAGGAAGAGAGAGGTTGAAAGAGAAAGATCACGTCTTTCGATAAAGAAAGCAGACCCTCAAAATATGATAACAAAGATCACTTTGATGCATTTAGGTTATCTAACACCTTCAAGTTCTGTTTCCCACCAAAATACCCGCTGAATTGTACACACAGCCATACAGAGTCCACCTGCACGAAGCTTTGCACTTGTTTGGTTTTTAAGCGGTTTGTGAGGTCTCGTCAGGTTACCTCGCTATCAAAGGCACACCAAGGAGAGATCAAAATAAACTCCCATCTCTCCAACTCTGGCTTCCCCCTTTCTCTCAACCTCTCTCACACACACTGCAAGTGTTTAGAGATGAAAGTGAGGAATCCCTTCAGGCACCAGACATTTCATCTCTGTTTCCTCCTCTCCTCTCCTCTCCTCTCCTCTCCTCTCCTCTCCTCTCCTCTCCTCTCCTCTGGTTGCATTAGTTGTGTGGATTTCTGGCTCTAGCTGGGACAAGACAATAATTTAGTAGTTCACTTGATAATGATGTTTATTTATTAGCATTTATTTGCACTTAGCTTCTCTAATGTTTAATGTGTGATGGGAGTATTTTTTGTCCCTCAGATATCATTAAGGAAACAGAGCTGCCGCGAAAGTAGAAAGTTCTCAGCATACTGTAAATTAGTTCGAATATATACAGCACATTGGCTAAATTAGATTCTTTTTGAGCACATAGTTAGGGAAATAGATTTCACCCATTGTTAATTTTCTCTTTGTCTAACCCCTGATTACTTTGCTTATGTAAGCTTTATGTAACCTAAGGAGAAAATAGTGTTGTCTAAATGGTGTGGCATAAAAAGGAAAGGATCCCGATAATTGCGGTTGTAATTGACAAAGTTTGGTAAAATGAGGTTTCTTCCCTGGCTGTCTCCCTCTGTGGACCTTTTTGTGGGGTTTTGAGACTCAGACCGCCATCCCTGGCTGTGCAGCCAATTTGTTTTCACAGATAAAAGTAAATAAGCTGAACGCAATTTAATTGTGCCCCATTATCCCACCCTCCAGTCACCGTGGAAAACAAAACCCACACAATGCTCCACTGAGGCCAGGCTTTTGGAGAGAATCAAATTAGGATATGCTGTGTGTGTGTGTGTTTGTGTGTGTAGGGAGAAAATAGTCTGATCGGGTAGGGGGTAGAGAGATTTTTCCATATGGAGGGAGACTCTACTGATTCAAGCCTGTAAACAAGAGCAACTACACACACACACATAAACCTGAACCCTTTAGTGACAGTCCAGCTCAGCTCCCAGCTAACAGGCCACGACAGCTATTCAGCACATCAATGGAGCAAATTTCCAGTAAAACGCACTCTAACAAAAGTCATTGTTTTCAATCAACCTCCCCATTCCTGGCTTGCGCTGGTCGGTATGCGTTTTTGCAGACGGGTGTATGCCGAGATACAGCTCTCCTCTGAGCCGGAGAGAAGGGAGGAGGGAAGATCTTTTATTTCGGGAACACACAGAAACCAATTTGTGGGGTTGAAATGATTCTCGTCAATAGCAGCGGCTGCAGCCTTCAAGCTAATTAGAAACTTCAGTGAAACAGCAATAACAAGTTAATTATGTTGCAGGGATATTAAAGTCGTGTATTCCCTCCCTCCATCACCCTCTCTCTGCTCTCACATCTCCACCGACGCTCGTCTTTGTAAACACGCCGCTTGTTCTCTCTCTGTTTTAAGTTCTGGGGAGAGGCTTTGAACCCACCCAGACTTTAGAGATTGCATATTGTTAACTAATGTGTGATCATTTATCTCCAGGTCCTGGTGAAGAGCTGTTTGTTTGCAGGTCATTATGGAAGATATCACTTTTCACTTTGCATGCAGTCGTGACTAGTTTGACTAAATGGACTAAATGAGCCTTCCAAATAAGAGGTTTTCTTTAATCGTTTTGAAAGATAGTATGAAGTGAGCTTTTGGAACAGATCTAATACACTCAACAAAAATATGAATACAGCTGTTTTATTTTTGCTCCCATTTTTCAGAGTTAGTGAGCACTTCTTTGCCAAGATAATCCATCCACCAGACAGGTGTGGCATATAGAGATGCTGATTAAACAGCATGATTATGACACAGGTGGTCTTGGACTGGTCACAATAAAAGGTGCTGTTTTATCCTGAAAAAAAATTTAATTATTAAGCGCAGAAGTTTAACTTTTTCAAATAGAGACTTTTTTCCCAAGAGGGCAAAGTTATGACCCACTCTACACTCTGCTTCTGATTGGTTAATACTTGTAACCTTCATTGGTTGGTTGTTTAGGTTTGGGCATGAGAAGTAATTGGTTAGGGTTATAGCCAATCAGAGGCAGAGTAGGGCAGGTCATGACTTTGCCCTCCTGGGAAAAAAATGGTACCTCTGATTGGCTTACCCTGGTATTCTTACGCTAAACAATCACCTCATGCCTAAACCAACAAAGGCAACAAGTATTACCAATCAGAGGCAGAGTATAGGTAGGGGTCAGGACTTTGCCCTCCTGGGAAAAAAATGATATTTGTAGCCCTGTGTGGAATAACCATGATTCAATGTCTGATAAATGTCTGTTGTCAAGATAATACTGCACATTTTAGAGTGGTCCTTTATTAATTCAAGGCACACCTGTTATAATAATAATAATATAATAATAATCAGAATCATAATGATACAGTTTAATCAGCATCTCTACATGCCACACCTGCCTGGTGGACGGATTATCTTGGCAAAGGAGAAGTGCTCACTAACACGGATTTTAATAAATTTATGAACAAAATTGCAAAGAAATACACACATGCACACAAAAAGTCTTACATCTTTCACTTCAGCTCATTACAAGTGTTGCATTTATATTTTTGTTGAATATATATATTTGCTGCATAAGATAGATGTGCCCACATTGGTATTTTAACACAATAAGGCTTGATAGACATCACTCGATATGAAGATTTTCATGCATTTTTCTCCTAGTTATAGAGAACGATCAGAGAAACGTTATAAAATATGTAACATAGGGAGATTTTTTTTTTAGCATAATGATACATTTCATGGTCCAGAAAAGAAACTCAGATCTTCTATTTATTGTCAGTACAGTATTCCTGTTCACTTAAATCATCAGGATCAAACTGTGTCAAGCTGTTTATTAGAAAAAGTATCCTACAACGTTTTCAGGAGGGCCAGATGTCTGACCTGTAAAGTTAGGACTTTAAATGTGTTAAGCAAAACACCTTTGTATTTTTCTCTCCACCTAATTAGTTTTCAAAACTGGAAAAAAACATTATGTACAAAAATACAGGAAAAACAAAACACTTTTGTTATACTAAATTAGAAGTAGCTTGTTGTTTTAATAAAGAAAATATTGCATTGACTGTCTTTTTTTTAGTTTGACTCCTCTAAATTCCCTCTCCTTAAACACCCTGTGAATGAGTTAATACTTTTTTGAACAATAACTGTCTCTCGTTAACAACAGGCATAACCAACGAATGGGCTCATTAGCTTTTCTCTCATTTCAGTAAATTATTTATTTATACTTTTTTCATATTTCTAAATGATTAAAGGGCCAGATTGAGGTTGTTAAAAGGCCGGATTTGGCCCAAGGGCCACCAATTGACTAAGCCTGATATATGGCGTCCCTTGTTAAGACATGAAGTGAATATGCCCTCAGCCTTGAATTAAAGAGAGTGAAAAAACAGACTTGGTTAATATTTGATAATAAACATGTTTCAGTCCTAGTTTCTGTCTTTGATCCTAATTCATGGGAATAATATTAAGGTTTATCAACTCAGTCGTTTCCCCTTTACCAAGCGTCCCTGACATTATACAACCACAAGTGGGAGCCATTGAGCTTTGATTTCAGTGCTGCAGATTTACAGCCTTGTCTGGCAGCAATGAATTACCATCTCCTCTTCATCATCTTGTGTACTCTGTTTAATGTGCTGATGCAAGTCTTTGGCTGGCGCTTTTTAAAAGGCTGTGGTAAGTAGTTTTAGATCCAGAATCTCTTTAAAATGCAGATACTAATATATTACCTCTCTCTCTCCCACTGTTTCAGTTGGATCATTACCCTCCAGTCAGCTACACCCTGCCAGACGCCTCAGACACACAGTTCAACCTGGTCAAGACGCTTTTCTTGGGTAAAGTCTTTGGTAAGTTTGTCAGCTCGTCTAAGACTTTTCTGCTCACATCTGTTTAAAATGTGAAAATGTGAATGTGCAAAATTTGTTGATTTTTAAAAAGATTTTCCACAGTATGCAAACTTTTACCACACTTACTATGATGATTATATAATTTTCTTTGTCACTTATGTCCTTTTGTTAATCATCTCATACTGCTCTATCCCCAACTCATCATACGTCGTAGTTCAAACTACTTGTTTTAGGTGCTTTTTAGAGTGTTAAATGTCCAGTGTGTAAGGTTGGGGGATTTATTGTCAGAATATGGCAGAAATGGAATATAACATCTACTGTATAATCAAGTTGCAATAAGAATGAATGTGATTTTGTCGCCCTCAAATGAGCATTTAAATCTACAGAGAGCAAGGGTCCTCTTCCATTGAGGCCGCCATGTTGCACCGTAATATTTCTACTGTAGCCCTGAATGGACAAAGTAAACACTGACTTTAGAACTGTCTTTTTGCGATTTGCACACATTTCGTGGCCACCGTGGGTTCTCCACCGCATGTAGAGGGAGGGTGAGACAAATCTACAAGTTTCACTGCTAGATGCCACTAAATCTGACGTACTGGTCCTTTGAGAATCTCAGGTTTCTAATTTTCCTGCTAATCATTTTAGTTTGTGCATTAGTAAGAGTTAGATTGATGCTATTTAAGCTGTAAAAAAAAAGGGTTTTCAGGACAAGCAAACATTTATGCAGTTATAGAAATGGAATTAAATTATATGAGGTTGACCTTGCTGTAATCCCCAACTAGAGCTCCCAGTTTATGCACTTGGGTTAAACATGTTGTCACAACTCTCCAGTCCAAAAGTAAAAGCATGCAAGCAGCAAAGGAATGTCAACAGAGATTGTTGTTTTCAGCTGCAGTCATGTTCAAGTTCTCAATGTATATTTTGATCTTTTTATCTGTATATCACTTTGTTGTACTATGATTCTGTTATATTTCTGTCATTTCATCCAGAGTTAAACCATTTTAGATGAATCCTCTCATTTACAAATGGTTGCTTAAAACATGAAAATATACATAATGAACATTAATAAGTGATTAATGCAAATGAGACTTGAAGAAAATTAATCAAACCAATACACAACAACTCTCATGTGCTCTGTACTTTCTCAACAGAAAATAGGCTGTAATTACTCATTATGTCCACTAGATGCTGCCAGAGGACTGTAGAGGCAGTATATGATCCCAGTAGCGTCCGTCTCTCCCTGTATGGGTGTGCTGCACACCATGTGTGCACACACATTTGTGGCTAAGAGGTTAATGAAATTGAAAATACAGGGGGAATGCTTGCAACACGGACCTTTTCTCTTCACAGGAAGTCAGGAACATGCTGTAAAGTCCACATTAAGTCCCATCATGAAGGCCACAGCAGAAAATCAGCCCGTCCAATCAGTTTTGCCAGAGTTACAGTACAAAAACTGATGTTTCACTTGGAAAGTAAACAGTACAAAAAGAAGTGTTGTCTGTTTTCAGATTGTAAATGTATATCATCTGTTCAACCTATCTATAGGTTAAGTATCAGCGCAGGCTTACAGGGGAAGATGAAAGAAACATGATGTTACTTTTGTCCTGCTATTATTAAACATTTATTTATTTGCTCATTATGTTTATAGGAAATGCCAAAGGTTAGGGTGAGGAGGATCAGCAGATGTCTCACCAGTCCAGATGGCTAGAGCATGTCAGACTGTGTTATGTTAGGGCAAGTGTGTGAGAGGTGATAATACACTAAGGTTTGATGCAAAGGTCCTATTTCATGCAATTGATTTAAGAGAAACATGGATAAAAGCCCCATTAATGCTTAAAGGTGCACACAGGTTTACAGGCAACATACCCTACCATTGATATCTTTTTCTGAGACACCCTGCTTATTTCAGCAAGACAGTGACAAACACATTCTTTAGGTCTGGCAGCATGGCTTCATATTAAAAGAGTTCAGGTACTAGACTGACCTGCCTGCCGTCCAGACCTGTCTCCCATTAAAAATGTTTGGTCCATTGAAGCACAAAATATGAGGCCAGAGACCCCAAAGTCGTATATCAAGCAAGAATGAGAACAAATTTCACCTTCAAAACTTCAGCAGTTAGTGTCCTCAGTTCTCAAATGCTTACTGGGTGTTGTTAAAAGAAAAGGTGATGCATCACAGTGGTAAACCTGCCCCTGTCCAAACTTTTTTGGAACCTATTGCAAGCATCAAATTTAGAGTGTATACTTACAAAAAATAAAGGTTTGCGGTTTGGACATGAAATATCATGTGTTTGTACTGTATTCAACTGAACATAGGTTGAAAGGTTTTTTGCAAACCATTGTATTCTATTTTAATTTGTTTTACACAACATCCTAACTTTTTTTGGAATTGTGGTTGTATGTTTCTCAATAAAATTATCTTCATATTTTATTGCCTAGCATTAGACTGTCAAAATTCCCTCAGTGCTTGACCAGCTTAGACATACCTGTCAGAGCAAATAATAATCCCAAACCTTTACTTAAGCTGTATTTTTCCTTTGATGTAGCTTTTTAGGTAAGTCGGCCACAACAATTTTAACACATTACTCGTAGGAAACACCGGCGCTGCAGTGCCGAAGCTGATTATAATGTGACTCATGATCTCTTTCATCAGTTTATTTTTTCCCACTGGATTTACTGAGACCATAGGTCTTCACAGAACCTTAAATCACCTGCCCAAACACCTTATATATAAGACTTCAATTGCACTAATTACCCTAATTATCAACAGCCTATTACTTCAGCCTAATTTGGTTCTTGTGCATGGTAGCTGTGGTTTATTGCTTGATTTAGGTCGGTTTTATTAGCTTCTTTAATTACTTATAGTTTTTTCTCTCATTCTACTTATTTGCATCTTGCTGCAGCTTGCTCCATTTTTTTCTGTCCTCCTTTCCTTCTCTCTCCTCCCTTCCTTTTCCCACATCTCTTTTGTCCTCCAAGTGCCAAGAAAGTCAGTGAGGTTGAAGTAATGGCTGACTTCACTTACCAGCCAGAACTATCGACTGCTGCACACACCACCAGAACCCCTGGGAATACAACACCATGTACACGCAGACACACACACACACTCACATAAAGCACAGCCATCCATCTTTACCTGACTGACACAGCGCAGATGTGTTAAGGACACACAGGGCAAAGTCACCTCACATGACAAAATAGCCACAACTCATGCAACCATCATTTCATTAGCACATCAATAGTGAAAGTGAAATGAGTCTCTAGCATTGTTCTAAACATCATAAACAAATGATATATGGACAGAGCAAGGGGAAAATAAGGTCATTGGATTGAAAAAGAAGGAGGAAAACAGAGGGATGACAGGAATACTGTGAGGAGAAAAACAGAGACAGAGAGGAAACGGAACAAAAGCAGTCATTTGATTTTGCACATCTCATCAGATCTGTTCCACTTCTGTGTTGGGACCACAGAGACAAGAGAGGCTGTCAGACAACTATCAGATTCTCTATTTCTGCTAGACAGAGACCCTGTGTTTGATACACACACACACACACACACACACACACACACACACACACTTGATCACGGCGACATCTCCTCTATCACCTCACAGTCTGCTCATTGTGGAATGGGATACATTAGCTAGAATAAAGATGGTAGAAAGAAAGAAAGGTAGACATTAAAGACTAGAGAGATGTACTTTTTAAAATCATCATTAATTTAGAGTAAAGATGTAGGCTTGTTTCTGTTAACTAACTCCTTAAATAACAATTCTGTACACAGCATTCAATTAGCTACATCTGTTCTCAAGATAAAGACTTTGGGTGCTATGATTAGGGCCCCCAAAATCCAATAACCATTTATTCATCCCTTCATTAACTGATCCTACAGTTTGCCTGTGGGCCACAAAAGGTATAAATATCATAAACAACCTCTACAGTAATGGGCTGCACTTATTTTGTTTCCTCCACATTAGACACTGGGTTCAGAAGGAGTTTCCTTATTTTTCAAAATTCACTGGTGATAAATGGAAACGAGTACAAGTCTTCATGTGTCTGCCCTTGGCGCAGTCTCCTCTCATGCAAAGATTCTATTTAAAATCCAATAAACCAATGACAAATGAGTAAAAATGTTTCTAATAGTGAACATGCCAGGACTCTCCTGCTAATCTCTTACAAATGCTCTGGACGTGTACCCAATTATCTATAAGTAGTGGAATGCAATTTCTTGAAACAGTGCAAAATACTTTTTCCGGCCACTTCATTAGGTCTGCTTGTACAGTCTAATTTGATGCAATACAACAGCTCTGCCATAAAATATGCTTTTATAAATAATAATAATGTTCTGTTTTGATTGACACTGTCACAGAGGTGTTAATTTAACTTAAATTAATGTTTATTATTGCGATTGTGTTTTGCAGTAGTGTTGAACCGGACAGCATTATATTGGAAGGCGTTTCTAATATTTGGCCACCTCATTTGCATATGGGGCAGAATATTCGAAACATCTTTCAATATGATGCAATCCAGTACAACACCACCACCCACTACAACCTCAATAATAATGATGAAGTATTTCTGCCTTTCCAACAGTGTCAACAAGAACTGAAAAATTATAAGCTAGTAGAATTCATGGTAAAGCTCTTGTATTGGATTACATTAGATTGTGCAAGTGTACCTAATGGAGTGACCAGTAGGTGTTTGTTTGCTTTTTTTAAAGGTTAAAATTATATATGAAGTCCCTGGGCAGGTGCATGCAGAACAATCACTGAAAGCGTTTATTTGCACGCAAGATTATTACATAGTCTCTATCACACTAACAACTGCACAGACAAATATCCAGATGTTGCCAAAGTACTAGAAGTAAAGATATTTGTGTAAAAAAAAACTCTGATAAAAGTGGAAGTTTATGTTTGAAGTCATATTTTTAAAGAAATATGGAAAACATACCATACTTCCAGCTTCTCAAATGTGTTCATTTTTGCTTAATTCTGTAAGACTGAGGTGAAGCATTGCCACGCTTCTTGAACTAGCAGTAAAAGCTAAAGCTGACATAGCCTCACATTCAAAGTTTTATCTACGTCTTTTAAAAACAGCGTTCAACTACAATTCTGCAGTCAACACAATGTCACTTTGGTTTTTGAGAACAAAACCAATGTCCATTTAATTGTGTTTGTACAATGTTGACTGTTGAGCCTGTTTGTTGTCGCTGTGGCTGTGGATATCTCAGGTTCAGGGTCATGAATTTACTGTGTTTGCTGCCAAGGTAATTGTACTTAAGTGGTATTGATCATGAACAAGGGGATGATTCAGCAGCACATGCTACAGTATACACTGCTGTAACTGCTGCAGCCCGATGCTTAATATAACTGTATGCAGTGTGTGAAGGTAACTGAATACGTACATCAGTGCTTAACACAGCATAATTAATGCATGTAGGGTTAGGATGTACGTGTGCACGTCTTTACTTTCCATCATGTCTTCTGAGTCTGTTTTGCGTGCGTGTTGGTGGGTGGGTGGGTTGATGTATTGCGTACGGGTCTGTCCTCCTAGATTTCTGCATCCCAGAGGAATAGATGGGGGGAGATGAGTCATACATTAGCCAGAGCAGCAGGCACACTCCCAACCCAGTCCTCAGTGCCACAAATCTGTCTGTGAACGCGGGCGTGCGAGTGTGTGTGCGTGGACTGCATGCGAGTGTGTCTGTCTAAGGGAATAGATTCAGAGCCAAAGGCAGAGGAAGACAGCGAGAGAAATAGTGACACTGTGAAAGTGCTATTAGAGACAGATGATTGTAGCCCTGAGGGTGCTTGTAAAGGACATGTACATCAGTACTGCACTGAAATTCTGATTTCTCTCATCTATTTTCTTATTCCCCTAGCCTCTCTTGATCTGTTAACTCTGTCCACACACAGTTAACATGTTGCTCCCTGTGGATGCTGCCAATTATTTTATGCAGGCTTTAAGTCATGCTGCCATTTCGAGGTGTAATGGCTTTATTCTGAGAAACTTTGAGGCATACCGGCTCTTATTTACACTCACACTACATCAGTCTTTTCTCAGATTTGGCTTTTTCATGTGCTTTTATTTTGAAATTGGACCTTTTCTTTCACTTCAAACGCAAATTGACCCTGAAGATAAACCAGGTAGCCACACACTTATAAAAATAAAGGAACCCTTTATGAATCTAGAATCATAAAGGGTTCTTTGGCTTGTCCCCATAGGAAGACCCCTTTTTGGTTCCTGGTTTCACTTAAAACCCTCTGAGAGTCTTCTACCTAGAACCCAACATAGAGAGTTACTATCTGATCCGTGAAAGGTTTCACCCAGACCCTGTATGAGAGATTCTACGAAGAAACATTTTATGATGTAGTGGTTCCATCCAGAACCCTCTCTGGGTGCTCTATTCAGAACTTTTCCACCTTCCTGGGGTGCTAACAAGATGCTATACCTAGAACTATCTCTGAAAGGTTTCATTCAGAAACCCTATGAGAGGTTCTACAAAGTACCCTTCTATGGCGTAGTGGTTCCACTCAGAACCCTTTCTGGGGGTGCTAACAAGAACTCAGACTGGGAGTTCTACCAAGGACCCTTTTGTATTACAAGGGTTTTATCTAAGTTCAATACACAAAAACACAAAAAGTAAAATGAAGATTTTTACCATTTTAACAACCGTAACAACCATCACCCATCTGCCTGCACAAGCAAAGTCTTGCCAGCACTATAAGCAATGAATGTCATTCGTGTATATTTAGATCTGTCCACCAAAGAATTTATCACTCTCTGTTAATCCATCTGTCAATGTTCCATCTTGCAACCAAGAACATCAACCTTGTCACATGGAAAATAAGGCTCAGTGTAAATCTCTCCAGTCTGGCCATTCTCCCCTACCCGTACCACAAACAAGACCTTTTTGCCACTCACTGGATATTTTCTCTTTTTCGGACCATTCTCTGTAAACCCGAGAGATGGTTGTCCATGATAATCACAGCAGATCAACAGTTTATACTCAAACAAACCCATCTGGCACCAACAACTATGCCATGTTCAAAGTCGCTTAAATTATTTTTCTTCACAATTCTGATGCTTGGTTTGAAATTCAACAGAGCATCTTGACCACAGACATACATCTCTGTTCGCGTCTGCAGACGCTGCACTGGCTTTTGAATCGTATGTCAGAGTCTCCCCCATATTGGTCCTGGGAAGACTGGCCTGCAATCAGATTCATAGAAATGGGGCCGCTTTTTTTCTGGATATGAAGCACAATATGCATTTCTCATCAGTTTCGTTGAGTCATTCTAACTCTTTGAAATAAACATAATAGTGCTTTCTGTCAGGAAAAACTGCCGTGTATTTGATAATGCTGGGGTAGCGTGGGATCATGGGAGTTGTTTTCTTCATTGTTAAAAAAGGTGAAAATCTATCTGACATGACTCAGGGAGAAAACGTGTTTGTGAATGAGGTAATTATTAAAGTTATTTTTAGTCATATTTGCTGACTTCCTTCCTCACTCTCTAAAGTATCCAGTCTTTTCCCAGATGTTAACAGCAACTAAGGCTTGTAGGAAATCTAACATTACCTTAAAAAAATTGTGAATTTCTGTTTTTGACCAATGTTGGAAACACTTGGGATAATGTAAGAACACAATTGAACAAGACATTTAAATGCAGAAATGTTACATATTAAAGTTTTAAACAATAGCTAAGTATTTCAATTAGTTTTCTTCACAAACATGAATGACTGTATTTTTCTTTTTCTTACATCCAAAAAATTAAAATCCAGAAGGCCTTGCAATCCCAAGTGGGGGTTAGGACCCCCAGGTTGGGAACTGGTGGAATAAAAGGGCCTTTCACACTGCATATTCACAGGAGAGGGCAATCCAAAAAATTAACCCTGGGATAACTTAACCCCTTGTCACATACACATTGTTAGCCCAGGGTTAAGCTAAGACCAGGGCTGTATGATTCACACTGCTCATTGGTAGAACACTGATGTGAACATTTAAGATTCTTCTGTGACTTTTCCTTTGGTCTTTTAACCGTGTTTCACACTGGCAGCTTTCAGCCCTGGTTCTAGTTGATTTTCAGGAAATAACCCCGCAAACTCGGGGCTAACCTTGCTCCGGAGTGGTGCCAGCAAGCCCTAGGCTGAAGTCGGGGTGAGCCCATGTTGGAATGTGCCAGGATTGTGCCAGTGTGAAAGCTTTCTTAGCCTGGAGCTTAGTGCAGTGTGAAAAGTCCTCTATTATGGATGGTCAGTATATAGCTGGTTTAAACAACTAAATCTACAGCTTTTGCCTGTTTTAACTAATTAATTAGAAAACTGCAGGATGGCACTCCAAAGAAAAGTCTTATTAATTCTAGGCCATTTCACCCTTTTTCATCAACTTTCAGCAGATGACACTTTGCACTCTGAGGAGGCCATTTGCTTTAAACATCTCTGCATTAATAAATCATTTCACTGGGCTGCTATTCTGCTGATGATTCTTTGTGGGGGGGGTTCTGTTTTTTGAAGATTCAGCCTTCAGCTTCTCTATACATAGCAGAGCTGAGTCTGTAGATTCTTTATAATTAAATACAAATCACATTGACTTACTGCTGACCATTTTCCAAAGCATGCCATGTTCAAGTTCATCTTCCCATCCACACAGCTACTGGTTCGATGTCTTTTGTGCTGCGACCTTCGGGCAGACGTCCTGACTCTGATCAAAGCGCTGATGAACCCTGATGTGGCTGATAACACAGAGTGGTTTTCTCTCTTATCTGTCTCCAGGCTTTGTATATCTGTATGCTAATTCTATAATCTCTATCATCTCAGTGTGCCTTCAAATCAAGACAGACATACTTGTACGTGGTCACTGCTTTTGTGTGTGTGTGTGTGTGTGTGTGTGTGTGTGTGTGTGTGTGTGTGTGTGTGTGTGTGTGTGTGTGTGAGGATGACATCATGCCATCCACCCTGGCTATCACCACTAGTTGTACTTTAAACTGGTGAGTCCTGATCCGTGGCGGTGTGTGTGTCCAGGATCCAGGTTTTCTCCAGCTGCTGTGTTGGAGTGGGGGTGGGACTGCACTGCAGCGAGATGAGGGAGAGGGATAGAGAGAGGTAGAGACAGACAGAGAGAGAGAGATGCTCACCAATGTGGTTCAGTGATAGCACATAGCACAGAGGAAGAACGAGAGAGAGAGAAGAAGAGAGGACGGAAGCTGGTTTGCCTCGCAAACTGTACACAGACACTGACGCAAACTCCACATAGGTAACTACAGTAGGATGCATGTGTGTGTGTACATAACTGCATAACTGTGTCTTCATTTGTATGTGGTTTTGCATATGCATGAGTGTGCCAAGGTGTGAGTAATTCATTGTCAGGCACTGGTTGTGATGAATGTAAATTAGATTTGCTGCTAAACATGAGAAATGTAGCCTTTCTTTTTCATGATTTCCTCAGAGATTGAAATTAAACCACATCTGTGATGCTTTTAGATTTTAAATGCAGCCCGTGCTCTGAATTAATTGGGTGCAGTCAAATTACAGAGACCCTGGTGTTTGTGTGAGTCAGAGGGACAAATGAGCCACCAGAGAGCTGTGATATTAATTATTTTACTAGTCTGTTTTGTCTGTGTTTCTTGGCTTGGCGTCTGTACAACCTGACATCCTGGTTGAGGAGGAAGCTAGAGGTGGAGTTGATGAATGCACCTGTGTGTGTGTGTGTGTGTGTGTGTGTGTGTGTGTGTGTGCGTGCGTGCGTGCTGCGTGCGTGTGTGTGCGTGTGCGTGCATGTGTTCAGTCTTGGAGAGAGTGTTGCAACCACAGGTGTATTTTCCTCCTCTTAAACCAACAGTCATACATCCACTTCAGCTCTTATCTCCCCTCTTGTCATTTTGTCTCCACCTCCACCTCCCTCACTGATGTTTTCTTAATTCATCACTCTGTGTGTCTCAGCACCTCCTCTCTTTACACGTCTCTGTTCACTGCAGTTCATATCAGTCTGGTTCATCTCACATGTTCATATTAGGGCTGCAACTAACAATTATTTTAATTGTGGATCATGGGCTGATCATTAATTTGATTGATTAGTTGTTTGGTCCGTAAAATGTCAGAAACTTATGAAAAATGTTGAAAAACTGTGAAAAAATGTTGATCAGTGTTTCCATTGTTAAATGTCTTTGTCTACAACCCAAAGATATTCAATTTACTGTCATAAAGAAGTAAAGAAACTAGAAAATATTCACATTTAGGAAACTAAAATCAGATCATTTTGACATTTTTTGGGGGGAAAAGACATTTACACTACACATTTACTCAATTTATTGATCACTTTCTCAATCAATAGATTAGTTACTGGTCCCTAAAATATCAGAATATGGTGAAAAATGGTGAAAATGTTGTTCAGTGTTTCTCAGAGCCCTGGGTGATGTCCCAAATGTCTTGTTTTGTCTACAACCCAAAGATGTTCAGTTGATTGTCACAGAGGAGTAAATAAACCAGACAATTTTCACATTTGAATTCAGAGAATTTGGATTTTTTTTCTTAAAAATGACATGAAACAATTGATTGATTATCAAAATAATTACTGATTAATTTCATAGTTGACAGATAATCCGTTAATTGACTGATTGCTGCAGCTCTAATTCACACCAGCCATTTAAAGAAGATCACTGCACTTAGAATGAAATACTGAAGTGCAGAAGTTCAGAAATTCAAAGAAAAAGAAAAGCTGGGATCAATTTGTAGTGTTTGGCTTTACTATCAGACTTTTCACTGACACAAGTACGAGAATATTTTCACTGGTAAAAAGCTGGGAGACCAATATTCATTCAAGAAGAAATAGTTAAAAGGATGTTATTTTTTAACAATAAATATACACAAATAGATTTGAAGAAAGTACATTATACATATTTACATCTACTGGACACTATTTCTCACTATTTCTTTAGTTTTAAAGTGTGCGTATCTCTTGTATTACTTAACTTTCAAGGCTTTCCTCCATTTTTTTATTTTCATCTGCCCCTCTCTTTCTCTCTCAGTCTGTCCCTCTCTGTGGTTCTTCAGCTGTGAGCAGGGACTGTGTTGCATGTGTGCATTGCTGCATGTTTTGTGTCTGTTTTTGTATTACAAAGGGTGTGGTGGATGGATTGACATTAACATTCTTTTCATGTGTCTCAAACACATCATACTTTCATTAACACCCCTCCCCTCCTTCTTTTTTCTCCCTCTCTCACCCCTGCACCAGCTTCCATTCGTTGCCATGGCAACTGTGTTTGATCTCCTCTCCTGCCCTGCCCCTCCATTTGAGCACCCTTCTTGTCACCCCATTTCTTTCCCTCTCTTCTGTTTTTTTTTTCAACCACTCACCCAGACACACACTCATATACACACCAGAGAATCTTTTCTCCGTCTTGTGTCCTCTCCCTTTCATGTCTCTCACCTTTCCCCTCACCGCCAGCCATTTCTGGAAATGCAGCCACACCCTTCCTCCCGCCGTCCTCCCCTTCTTTTTTCATCCAACTTATTTTTTTCCTTCCCTTCATGCAACCTTCCCACCCCAACCCCAAATCACCACAACCCATTCTCCTCACTCTACCCTCTCCTCACAGCTTTAGGTGCTGCCTCACCTTTTGAATTATTCATGTGATGTCACTGGCCATGCACCCTGGTGACGCACCATCAGAGGGTGCAATCCTCTGATCAACATGCTGACCTTGTCGCTGTTGCTACACTGCGTGTGTGTGTGTGTGTGCGTGTAGAGTTGGATGGTTGAGGGGTCACATATGACATATGGTACAACACAATTGTAGGACCTGGTGGTAATCATGATGTGATGGTACATTTCATTATTGCATTCTTGAGCCAAATGGATTGGCTCTTTTCTAATCATGATTAGTGTGTGGAGAGCTAAGTGTGTATTTGTGTTTATTATGTTTTATTGATCAGTCTGGAAAGCCACTTAAGAAGCCACCAGGGCAAACAAAGCCAGAGATTACAAGCCTTAACATCAGTGTGTGGTGACTGGCTCCACTATTACTTGTTAATGTTCATATATTACTTTGTATGATGTTAAGTACTGAGGGTCGATAAAATATTGAGTCAAATCTATAGCTCTGTTAGCAAGAATTTAACATGGTAAGCTCATAACTGTTATAATTTTTATTGTTGTAGAAGTGTTGTAGTTTGGTTATCAATCACTTTGTTTTCACAGTACTTTTCAGACAAAAATATGTAATACAACATGCTTCACACATTAAAGCAATAATCCCAACACCTCCACCACACACACACACACACACACACACACACACACACATATTTAAAGAGAAGGTAATTAAATGAGTGAAGTAAAATAAAGTATTAAAATAAAATAAATAAATGAAATAGGTATACAAAATAACTACTAAAAAGGTAAATGGATAAATAAATTAAATAAAATAAATAAATAGAGATATAAATACAAACTAGTAAAACAGATTAAAAAGTATAATTATATATAGATATATGAATTAATAAAGAAAGAAAGAAAAGAAAAGAAGGCTATCTTAATAAATAAAGTCAAAAGACTTAAAAAGGTAGGTCTTGATTTGATTGCATTATATTCTAAATTATTCATGTTACTACTTTTCTTCCTGTACGCATATAAGATTTCATAGTGCTAAATCAAAATTTGTCATCTGAGCTCCCACAATTTCACAAGAGTAGTTTTTTGTTTTTTTTTTTTTTTTTTGCAGGGCTAGTATATTAGAATGCAGTAGATCATGCAGGTGTTTGTATAATTGTGTCCAACTCTTGTTCCTCGAAATGCATATGATGCCATTAAAACAATTGAGGCCTCTTATCAGCGATAACCCAGCACTCAGTTCATATTAAATGTGCTGTGTTTACGAGCAACACTGGGATATTTTAACTGGAAACATGCTGCCTTCTAAGAAACCCTCCCTCCTGAAATCACTGGCCACAAAAAAAAAATCAGAAACAAGGGAGGCTTGTTGGCTATTTACTCCCCCTTAGCAGCAGCATTGTATGCAAAGCAGCCGGTTCTACTCCCGACACAGAGCCTATTAGTATTCACAAACAGGCCTCTGTGGTGATCAACACATGTTCAGGCATACAGCAGAGAGAGGACTTGTATTCATATTCATATTTTGTATTCATAAGACTGTGGTGATGATCAGTATTCTGCTCACTGTCCTTTACTGTAATGCTATGAGGCACTTCTTTCTCTACTGTGTGCGTCTCCACCTATTCTGCAAACCCCCACGCATATGCAAATTCATACACACTCAGACATCCGCACCATTTTCAAGGTGTGAAGTGACTGATTGCAGATTGTTTCTGTTCCTGTGAAAAGGTCTGACCAGTGCCTCATCAGACTGGTGATCCTGAGCCCCAGTTCAAGTTTGAGCACACACACACAGTACCTCATTTAAGTACCTCATCTGAATCTAACAATGTAGGGGAAACCGGGGATGGTTGTAACACATTCTGTTTGAGCATCAGTTATTGTTTGCGCTAGATCTCACAAATTCTGATATACATTACCTATATTTGTCTTCTCAAAAAAAAACTCACTTGGAGATCTACTATATGATTACAGCTAATGTGAGTTAATGTTAAATACGAAGAATTCCATTGCTACAGCCTACACCACTACTTGGGTAAAATGTAACAGTGAGAGGTATTTTGTTGATTGTTTGTTTATTTAAGAGCCACACTATCCAATTTATGAAAGAACGTAGGAACAATAATGAATAAACTGTTATTAACAAAATAAAATAAAATTTAATAATACAATTACCCCGCACACAAGCAGCCATTATATTGGTAACTGTTTTAGCAATAGTGTTTGAAGGAGCATTAATGCAACATCAAATTAAACTGGCAGAAACTGTTGCTTGTGAATAACTCTTTTTTTTTTAATAAGAGTTCATTAAGGGTTCTTTGTAAGACTAAAGGTTTCACTAAGAATCCTTTTCGCCATGAAGAAATTTTTCATCAAGAGCTCTTTATACCATATTTTAAAAAGAGTTGTCAGTAGAACCCCTGGGTGGGTTCATATAAAACCCCTGGAATATAAAAGGGTTCTTAGTAGAACCACCCTGGGCTGGTTCTCAGTAAAGCCATTGCAATATAAAAGGGTTCTCAGTAGAATCCCCTGAGTGGGTTCTAGATAAAACTCTTGGAGTATATATAGGATTCTCAGTAGAACCTTCCTGGGTGGGTTCTAGATAAAACCCTTGGAATAGAAAGGGGTTCTGATAGAACCCCCTGGGTTACACTAGAGAAGGGTTCTCTGTAGAACTTCTCCTAGGGGGTTCTGGGTGAAACCTTTCATAGCTGGTTCTAGGCATTACCCTTTATGGTTGGGTTCTTGGTAAAACCTAATGAAAGGGTACCATGTGGAACCTTTATAAAAGGTTTTACCAGGAACCAAAAAGGTCTGTCCTGTGGGGACAAGCCAAAGAACCCTTTATGGTTCTAGTTATTTCGAAAAATGTACTTCAGCAAACCACTGTATGTACAATTCAGTGAACGCTAAGCAAAAAATAATCATGAAAAAAACTCTTTTTAGTTTTTTGTTCATAAAACATAAAAGCATAAAAAATATGCAACTTCTCCTGTGAGCTCAAAAACGAAATGGGAGTGTATGATAATGATGACATTCATGCAGGTCTTTTCTGATTGGTCAGACTGACAGTGTTATAACTAGCTTGGTGTTACAACACTCCCAGGTTTCCCCTGATGTATTAAAACTAAGCTGCAGAGCCAACACACACACACACACACACACAGGCACACACACATATATCCAGTATATACACACAAAGCAAGTGTCTGAGGGAGCTCTGGTCAGATGATGAATACGTAGAAGACCTGATAGCGCTGAGCTCTATTCCTGGAAGCACAATCAATAGTACACAAACCACACACACACACAAACACACACACACACACACACTTGTATTGGATCCAACAAAATGGAATAAAGCGACAGAATTACATTATAAGCCATGTCCAGATGCTCAAAACCCCATCATCTAAGATAACATGATTCATTAAATAAACACACACAAAGGCACACACATACACACACACTGAGCACTATTTAGTCATCCCTTGTTCATATTTTGCTGCAGGATCATCCAAACAGCAGTTCCTTCTGGGTGTGGCGCAGTTGTGTAGCAGCAGAGCGACCATGCATGTAAAAATTAGAACCCTGCCCTGTCTGTCTGCACAGACACACACGCATACACACAGCCACACAGAGTTCATGTGAAGGAGTAAGATATTTTGCAGCTCTGCAGAGACTGTTAAAGACAGTTGAAGGCTGTTTTGAAATCCGTCCAGGTTTGTGCTGGAGTGCAGCGTGTCTGAGGAGGTTTGTTTTTTATGCAGTGTTTATGTCTTTACCAAACTGTAGGTGTTGGAGAGCTTTTTATCATCTTGTTTGCCGCCTGCAGTTTCTCCTCTCTCATCCTCTCTGCGGTTATGTGTTTGTCTGTGTGCTGAGTCTGTGAACAGTCAACGAAAATCATCTTTTTAATGTGTTTATTCAAAGATGTAAGAAAGCATCTTAATGATTAAAAGCAGCACCAAGCAGCATTTTGGATGATTGAGGTGACCATTAATGCGAGCCTGCATTAGACAAGCAATGTTTCAACACACTGAATAATAAGTGTAAGTGGATTTAACACTTTTAGATTGTTTTTAATGGATGCCTGGAGCCAAATCAGCTCAGAGGGAACAATCAACTCCGCAGTCAACACTTTCCAGCTCCAAATAACTGTCAGTAAAAATCAATAGCTGCCAACACTGGAAAATATGCTGTGTAACCCAGGCCTATAACAGCGAAACACAGGCAGCAAATCTTCAACCAAAATTAGTTTTAAACAACAGAGGAAAATTAAGCCACAAAAAAATCTCTTATTATTAACAAAGACCGTTTTTTTTCTTCTATTTCTGTAACTTATTAGAAAGAGGTTACATTCAGGAGTAATGTCTGTTCAAAACATCAGAGCATCAGTCTGGATTTGTGCATGACAGCCTGCAGTGCAAACATTTCTAGGTTGTTTGAATGGTCAGATAAATAGAAACTAAAATAGAGCCTTGTATGGACATCCTTGTGTACACCCAAAGGCATCATAAAGACTTTTCATAGGGTTGTTAATTCAATAAATTTGGGAGAAAAAAAATGTCAAAAATCAGTGCTGATCAAATACGGATCAAGATTCTGTTACTCACATTACCTATTGGTCACCTAAATGTTTTCAGAAACATTTTAGAGCACTGTTAAGCACTAATATGAGATTAATTGTGACCAGGCTGCCACCATTTTGGTTGTGGTTTCAGACAGAGGCTTGCAAAACTGCTGATCAAATATGGATCCAGATTCTAGTACTGCATTGCTTATTTCTCGCCTAAAATGTTTTTGGAAACTTTTCACTGTTTAGCTGTAATATGAGAAAGTTACTCACGAGGCCGCCATGTTGTAAACAGACATGGAGAAGACAGAGAGGGATTTGCATACAGGCATATGCATGTATACGAACATGCACAGGCGGCCGTCCTGGATAAACAGAGAAGCTCAGATAACAACACATAGACAGGGAGCGTGACTTCAATCTCTGCTCAGGATGCCATAACTGCAGTATATCTTTTCATAGAGAGTAGTTGTTTGCTGACACCTAGTGAGGCTGAATGTTGTATTTTGAACCTTTAAACAAATATCTTGTTTCCCTCTCTGTGTGCCATAGAGACTGAAACGCACATAGTTGCTTTCTGCTTCAGAAACACACAAAATCCACGCACTGTGCTACAAAGGAATCGGGTGACTAGGAGAATGAACTGAGACAAAGAGAGACTGTGCGAGCAGAGGGGTTGTAAATTCATTATTCATCCTCAAATTTGACATTAAAGGTCAATGTCAGTGTATGCCCCTCCTCTGCTCTCTCCCTCCTCCTCCTCCTCCTCCTCCTCACTCTCTTCCCTCCTCATTTGTCTAGATTCATATTCTCACTGGGTGTTGTGGACTTGCAGAGTATTGGTAAACCAATACTGTGTCTGTACATCAGCAAAATTTGTGCATGCTAGAGTTTGAGTGTAGGCTCATTTTGTGAGTGTGTGCTCACACAGAGTGTACACAGGAGTGTGTTTGTGTGTGTGTGTGTGTGTGTGTGTGTGTGTGTGTGTGTGTGTGTGTGTGTGTGTGTGTGTGTGTGTGTGGTGTGTGTGTGTGTTCCTGTTTTTTTGTGAGTTTTGGATAATCAGTGCTGATGCTTTCTCTTTTAAAAACTGCTGTGGTCAGTGCTTGCTTCTTCCTCTCCCTGCCCTGCCCACATTCTCTCAATATCAATTAAACATTTGGGCATGGTTCCACATAAGTTAACATCACATTAGATTGGTTTGACAGTCTCAGTAAACAATAACAAGATGAGTCCATTAAAGGTGCAGTAAGCACTTCTAGAGAAAGATAGTTGATTGCTGAGTCTCATTCCCAGGTTGTCAGATTGTTTTCGACATGAGTCTCTTGCAGCGAAAATCTTGTTTTCTTGTCTTAAATTATGCTTAAA
The DNA here is from genome assembly GCA_034769285.1 of Lutjanus argentimaculatus. Lineage (NCBI taxonomy): Eukaryota > Metazoa > Chordata > Actinopteri > Lutjaniformes > Lutjanidae > Lutjanus > Lutjanus argentimaculatus. The sequence continues at coordinate 20,562,668 of JAWZSL010000009.1, read as the reverse complement.
GATTAGTATGGAACATTTGTCCAATGAGGCCAAAAATAAGCTGCCTACCCCAGCTTTAAAACTCTCCAATCACCCCTTCATCTTCTCTCCAACTCCGTGTCTCCGTACAGAAACTGGACACATTGACCCTGTCCTCATCGAGCGTTACAACACCCCAGGCTTCGTCGGGTGTCTGTCGCGGGTGCAGTTCAACGGAGTCGCCCCCCTCAAATCTGCATTGAGAAGCACCGTGCAGGCTCAGGCCACACCCACAGCCGCTCAGCCAGACAGACAACCTGCAGCCACCTCGCCGGTGTCTTACCAGGGCAAACTGGTGGAGTCCAACTGTGGGGCGTCACCTCTTACCATCCCACCAATGTCTGCTGCAACAGATCCCTGGCGTCTGGACAACACAGGTCAGGATTGCTTTAAATATCCTAACTTAATGAGTAATAAGAATAATTCCTGTAGTAACATGATTGGGTTAGATTACTTTTAAATGTGGTCAGTTACTAAATACAAAAAATACTTTTTTTTCATGGTAGCCGTATTGATATGAAACATTAGGGTAAACTCGGGTGTTACCTGTAATAAAATGTATCTTTGCAAAGGGTTCTTTTTTCTCCTGTCAGGTTCGCCACAATGTGGAGCACTTATCTAAGAAACACTTTCCATGAGTTAATAGTGTACTGGTTATCATTTAAAAAAAAATGTCATAATCATTTTAAAAATTGTCATATTTTAAGGACATAATCAAAAATGTAATCAAGTAACAGTGACAATGTAACTCTTAGAAATAAAAGTGCTAATTAGAACCATATTGGTTTCTTTGGCTTATCCCCATAGGAGAACCCTTTTTGGTTCCTGAACCCTTTCAGTCTGTTCTACCTAGAACCCAAAATAAACAGTTATACATAGAATCCTCTGTGAAAGGTTCCACCTAGAATCCCCTATGAGAGATTCTACAGAGAACCCTTCTATGGTGAAATGTTTCTATCCAGAACCCTCTCTTGGAGTTCTATTTCAAACCTTTCCACCGTCTAAGGGTGCTAACAAATGCTACAATGATTTTATGCCAATAACCCTCCGAGTACAGTTCTATCGAGAACCCTTATATGTTAGGAGGGTTTCATGTAGAACCCAGCCAGGGAGATCTAAAACTATGTTTAAGGGCTTCACATGTAACCCAATAACATAATATTGTTTTCCACAGGTGAGACGGATTTTAACAATCAATGTTAGAATTAGCATTGTTAGTAAACTCCCCTGCTTCAACAATCCTTAAAGAACCCTGTCCTCCAAAATGGGCTCTTTGAATGAAAAGGGTTCTTAATGGAACCAGCCAGTTACATGTAATTCGTTACTACACTGCTACTCTTGTGTCTAATGTTACATTCCACACCAGTGTGTGGTATTTCAGAATGTGGATGCAACCGTTTTCCTCATGCTTGGTGCCAACAGTGCCTTTGGGAATGTCAAGTTATTGGAGATCGATCAAGCCCATTGATCTGGGCTCCAGGTCCAAACTCACAGTCAGCTCTCCACCATACTTCCACAGAAATGATTAGGATTTATTCTGCTTTACATTGTCTATAGATAGATCTAATCTATAATTCATCCACCCCTCCCTCAACCCCTCGATGATCAATGTCTGTCTTTTCATTGATTTTGATTCTCATTGATTTTTTCCCTCTTCCTACCTCCCTGTTAAGTTTTACTTTATTGGCCCTCTCCTCTCTGCAGTATGTCTTTATCTCTTATCTTTTCGTATATGATGAATGCTTGACATTTTACCCAAGGACGTCCAGACCAGACTATAATGACTGATTGCTCTCCTCCCCTCCGTTGCCTCCTGTTTTCACCCATTTCTCACTTCTCAGCCTCCTCTTCTTCTTCTTACTCATGCTCTTTACTTCCCTTGAGATCCATGCAGTCAGCAGCAGAAATAGCTGACAGCTCATTGCAGAGTAAAGCCGTGGGAGTGTGTTCATGTCTGCAGCTTGTTGTGTGCTGCTATAAGGTTTGATGAGATATGGCTGCAGTTTTTGCATTGTCTTTGTATGTGTACAGATAATATAAACAATTTTTGCAAACTATTTCTAACAAGCTATTATTGGAGGTCTCAACAATATCATTGTTCTCCTTTTACTTCCTCTGCATTTCTGAATTGCCCTGCACTTCTGTCTCTTCGGGGAGAATCAGAGCAATTAGATGATTGCTGCTGACAGAGAATTATAGTGGACAGGCAGAAACAGCAGCTGTTATTAACCTCTTAACCTGTCATGGATCTGTAATGAAATACATGAAACAATGCAGCAACACATTCATCAAACTCCAATAGTCATCCCCCAAGGATATTTAGCACTGCTGTATCCATCCTGTTGACACATGCAGTGAAGCTGGAGTCGGTATGGAAGAAACCAAGCACAAAGTGCAGTGTACAAGTGTTCTCTTTTGCTTCAGTGTTGAAAAATAAAATATTTGTAGTTATAATTCAGCACAAGTTGTGCTTGAAATTATTCCATGTGACTTTCTGCAGAAAAAAGCCAAGGGCTTTGTTTTTCTGCAAGCAGGACTGTGACCTGTTGGTATTTTCCTGACCTTGAAATGCACTTTATCCATTGGTTTGGTATTTTCATTTTCATTATCTTAGACATTCTTTTAGTCTATTTATGTGTGAGTGTTTAGTTTGAATGTGTCTTTCTTCTTGCTGTACTCAGATGCAGAGTTCCCCTTCAATGAGGAGAGAGTGATTCCTGATGGAGTCAACAGAGACTCAGCCATCATTGGAGGTAAAGAAAAGTAATATCTCTTAACATTTGAGTTGTGAACTTATATTGCATACCATTATATCAATCCCAATTAATTCCTGAGTATGTGGTTGTAAGCTGCCATGCTAAATGTCATGGTGTCACGTTTCTCCATAATGTCATACTTTTAACAAAACAACAGAAAAATGTATCTTAGCATAGACTGTAGGGCTGTCTTTCAATAGTCGAATATTCGACGATTCGATTCGGAGAGGTCTGATTCGACTATGAACCTCGCAGTCGAATCGTCGGAAAATGTTGTTATGTAACTAGACCATACCATTCTGACTAGGTGGGGGTGCCCACAATTGCTGAGCAGAAATTGATACATAGAATGTCTTTTTTTCAATATATAAAAGCCTATTTTTGATACAAAATCATCTCCATGTCTCCCTCACTAGTCGTTTATACTATTAATCAATATTTCACTCATGCACGATGTCAGTTATCTGTCGCCGCATGCAGCCGCCCGCCACTAGTCGGGGCCGCGGCCCGCAGCCTCTCGCCCAGCGTGTGCGCCCTGATCACCTAGGCAACCCCGGATGTTTATGTCAAAGTCGGACAGATGAAAACCAGCGCGGTTTGGCAGTGTTTTAATCTAGAAAATGGAAATAATGTTGAATGTAGACTGTGACAGAATAAGCTGATATATAATCACTCGACTGGAGAAACGTGCACGCATTAAACACAGACACGGAAATCTGCAGGCGGAGCTGCTGCTGTCAGCTGCAAACGTCAGGTCTAGTTTACCTGCAGACTCCATGATCCTCTTCGGTCTGAAAAGTTGAAGCATTTTGTTTTGTCGACTATTCGTCGACTACGGCAAAATCTGACGAATCAGATTCGACTATGAAAATCCTTAGTCGAAAACAGCCCTAATAGACTGTATAAAGGGTGTGCACATCAATCATGTCATTGTTGTGAATTTGTTTTATTCCTGAAATACCACAAACTAAATACTGAAAAGCTAAGCCCCGCAACTGCAACAAGCTATTTTTTTTAACAACCGGTCACAAGAACAATTAATCTGCCTGTTATTTTCTTACCAATTAATTGTATTTGTCAGAAAGTAATTAAAATGTTCATTCGAATTTAACAGAGCCAAAAGTGACATATTCAAATGGATTGTTTTTGTCTGAACCAACATGCAAATAACGATGGACGGCACGTCTCCACTAGGGATGCACTGGAATCCAAACATGTTATTTGGGAAAACAAATATTTTTTCTGCCCGAAGTTGCTCATTATTATTTGGGAATTGATCGACATGTCTGTGCATCAGTTTCTTCAAAACTGATTCATTGTGGACGTGAAGTTAAAAATGTCCAGTCACACCTTGATTTCACTAACTAGTCATTTCATTTACTAAACATTATCGAAAAGTGATCGCTATATTCTGTAGTCACCCCTACGGAGAACTGAGCTGAGAACTGACAGTTTCCAGATAAACTGTTGCGTAAGAGGAGACATCATGTACGGGAGCTAGCATGACAAAATGAGGATGTGGACTCGCCTGACTCAACCGCAAGCAGGGCTCAGCTGTCAATCATAATATGAAACCTTTTTATATCATCAAATAACTGATTAAAAGCAAATTTATTAGAAAGATGAATGCTTGAACATACGTATATATCAGCATTAAAAGACTAAAATGACACAGACCATCTTTAGGGCAAAGTTTGTTGGACATGTACCTTGATGTTTTGGTTTGGCCCATGTCCTATCTGCTAACATGGAGGGGGTGGGATTTATGACCTATACTGCAGCCCGCCACCAGGGGACGATCAAATGTTTTGGTTGTCTAAAACCCCCAAAACATTCAGTTTACTCTCATATATGACAAAGAAAAGCAACAGATTCTCACATTTGAGATGCTGGAAACAGGAAATGTTTTGGTATTTTTGGTTAAAAAACAGTGACAGATGTATTTTCTGTCAGTTGACTAATTGTTTCAGCTCTACGCTGAAATATTGCACCAACGTTGGATAGTTGGTTGAAGTAAGCAAGTAGTAGCAGTGATTGAAAATAACCCTTGTTTTTGTGCACATGATGTGTGTCTCCTCTGCAGGTATCATTGCGGTGGTGATCTTCACCATCTTATGTACTCTGGTGTTCCTGATCCGTTACATGTTCCGCCACAAAGGCACCTACCACACCAACGAGGCCAAGGGCAGCGGGGAGTCCGCCGGGGAATCAGCGGACACGGCCATCATCGGCACCGACAACCCAGAAACCATTGACGAATCAAAGAAGGAATGGTTCATCTAATAGCCAATGACGGGACTTTGAGAGAAGGAAGTGATTTGTCAGACCACCTGTTGCCACAGAGATGGAGGAGATTTAATTCAATGACCAATCACGGAATAGATGAAGGAAAAGGCCGTTCAATAAGACAATAATCTCCCAGAGAGGATATGGGAAAGACGTGTACAAAAATCTTTTTGTTTGTTTGTTTTTTGTTTTTTTTTTATATATCCAGAGTATTAGACAGAGAAGAGGGACAGTAAATGCAGCAGAGCACAGCTGTAAGAGACTGTACATGTATATACTAACCGGCTTGTCCTTCTTTGTATCGTGCTTGGGAGTTTTCAGGAGTCCTTTGAATACTGTATATGACAAATAATTATACTTACTGGGTCGTGTGTGATAGCACAGATTTATTGCCAGTCTCTGTTGCATTTTGATTTTATTTTTTAACAAAAATCTTCTATCAAAAATGATCAAATCAACATGCCAAACCCTTTTCTTTTTTATTATTTATCAGGCTGCGGTTGCACCAGTCTGTCAGCACTCATATCAGTCAAAAGACATGCCACCTATACTGTGGTAATATAGAGTTGAATATGGATGCCAAAAGTCACTTTGTAAATACAGTATTTTGTGTTATGTTTGTTTCTTTTTCTCAAAAGATTTTATTCAGAGTCCAATACATAAGGTTAACACTAATGAGAACTTTCAGATCTATATTACAATGATATCATACATCTGACCATTACATTATATATGTATTAAATATAGAGTTTTATGTTTAAATCTTATGACATTCGATTGTATGGGACATTCTTCTCTGGTGGGAAGTGCAGAGAGGGGTTTCTCAGAGCATGATGGGAAATCATGACACTCCATGATTGGTTCAGCTCAGCACGGCAGCTTTCTTTTCATTTGGAATGGGTGAAACCGTCAGCCTTTACTCATTCATACTTGAGCATTCGGTTTGTTTCTTTGCCAAACACACAAGTCTTATGTCATTTACCGATCTGCTCAGATTTTTGCGTTACGTTTGACTTTGAGTTGAGGAATTTTCTCAGTATTTTTACATCTCAGACTGACGTTAGGCCGTGGGTTTACAGTGTGTGCATGCACCTGTGAGTATATGTGTAGGTCAGAATAACAGGATTTATTATATTGGACAAAAAGAGTACTGGAGGGGCAGTTAGGACAGTCACAAGCAGCATAAAACAAAACAATGACACCTAATATTTGTTCAAGATCTGGGAGAGGTTAAGATGATAATTGGCTAACTAATCCATTGTGCCTTCAAGGTGTTGAGCCATGTCGCCTTGTCCTGGACCACTTAACACAAACTTACTACAAACCCCAATTCCAAAAAAGTTGGGACGTTGTGTAAAACAAATAAAACTAGAATGCAATGATTTGCAGAACAAGATGTGATTGAACTGATTAATTTTGTTGTTTTTTGTATATATACACTCATCCTGAATTTGGTGCCTGCAACACATTCAGAAAAATTGGATATGGGGCATGTTTAACATTGTTACATCACCTTTTCTTTTAACAGCACTCAGTAAACATTTGGGAACTGAAGATACTAATGTTGTTTTGAAAGTAAAATTCTTTGTTATTCTAGCTTGATAAACAACTCTACTTGCTCAACAGTCTGGCATCTCCATTGTCTCATTTTTTGCTTCATAATGGGCTAGACATTTTCAATAGCAGACAGGTCTGGAGTGCAGAATGTGTCTTGGTGTTGTCTTGCTGAAATAAGTGAGGACGTCTGAAAAAGTCATCGTCTGGATGGTAGCATATGTAGATCCAAAACTTGCACGTACCTTTCAGCGTTAATGATGCCTTCACATCACATTATTCTCACACTGTTGGACTATTTGCCCATTCAGTTTTTCACAGAGTCCATGCTTGTGAATTACTGAGCCTTTCAAGGATGCTTATTTCACAGCCAATCATGATACTATTACCAGTTACCAATTAACCCATTTACCTGTGGTATGTTCCAAACGGGTGCTTTTCTGAGCACTCCACAACTCTTCCAGTCTTTTGTTGCCACTGTCCCAGCTTTTTGGAACATGTTGCAGGCAGAATGAGTGTATATTTGCAAAAAGCAATAAAGTTGATCAGTTTCAACAATAAATATCTTGTCATTGTACTGTATTCAATTGAATTTAAGTCACAAAATGATTTGCAAATCATTGCGTTGTTTTTAATTCACATCTTACAAAACTATTTTGGAGTTGGGATTTGTACAAAACTCGACTGCTGCTGCATGAATACTCATTAATTAGAGTTTTCAGAAGTTTTTGTGTTTCCTGATTTGAATGGTGCTGTGTTCAATTACCAATAAATCTCAGAATGAAAAAAATCCAGCTCAAACACTAAAAAAGTCAGACTTTTTCAAGCATAGCTGTATAGGTTCTTACGCAGCAGGAGCAGCTGCACGCTATACAGTACACAAATTCACACCCACGCTCTGTGGCGCACATACACACGCGAACATGCATGTTTGATAGCGCATGAGTCAAGGTTGTTCATTCAGATACAAGATTGTGTTCAGAATGAGGAGGTTGCTGCTTTGTCAACACTGAATTGAGCTTCACTCTAACAGTGCCACTGTTGTCCAACATGCATTCAAAAGATGTACAATGTATATTTTCTAACCATGTTGTTTTTCCTGTCATCGTTGGATATGTTTACCTTACCATAGCATTTACAGAATAATGTGTTCCGGTTGAAACAGCTGCCACATAACTTTTGTTATTTCGTTGTGAATTTGCTTTTTTGTGTGTGCTGCCATGTCACCCTGTTACATGAATGACTTTGTACGTCATTGTCGCCTCATGGTTGAGTAGATCTCATTATCCGAGACATTAGGACAGCTGGTGAACTCAGCCTGCCTTCGATTGTGGCCTCAAAGAAGACTTTCTCTGTCCACACCCATGAAGGCAAACGAGTGACTTTCTTTTATTTTAATAATTATATTAATCAGACTATACATAAACACGCACACACACCCCTTGATATGTGATTTGCAGATAATGACGATGGTAATGGATTATCAGGTCCAACAGACTAAACCATAACCCATCTGTTTTGCTTTCAGTTCTATTGAGTTCAATAAAGAGTGTTTGATCTTTAATGTCTGACTTTTTCTGATGCATCACTTTCATGTTGACTCAGACACACACACACACACAGCATTATGAGGCACATGTCAGACAGGATGTAAAGGACATTCATGGTACATCTTGGGCCTTATAGCATGTAATAATCATGACATCAGGCCTTTGAATCTGACACAGGACCGACAGCTACATGTTACGGCCCCTTAATTAAGTCAAAATGCCTTGACCAAGAGGGAAATTAAAAGTGCAGCTCATCGTCTTTTTGAAAAATATCATCCTTGTGATTCATATATATCCATGTTTTGTCCTTGTTTTTTTATTTGTGGGTTAGGGATTGCACTCTGTCTGAGAGATGCTGAGAGAAATTCCAATAATATCTACTCAATGTTTAAAACAAATTCAAGTTTTATTGACAGCTTATTTTTTGTATTCACTTTAACCTTTTACTTTGCTATTGTCATATGATGTTATTGTCACTGGCATACTTGTATGATGGCCAGTTTAATATAATGTGAAGGTCTGGCTGATGTCTGACAGCTGATAGGCTGCCCCCTTGTGGTGGGAAGGAGCATCTTCTTTAAGACGTGTACTGTATTTATCCTTGTATGCTCCAAACCACAACCATATCAACAGGTACACAATATATATGAGAAGAAAGAGAAAGTGTGACAGTTGTGTCCTCAAGGTCATTTCTGACTCTCCAAAATGTGTAAAAATCATCATTTATGAAATTTAATTTTAACCATCAGAGGCTATAATAAATATAAACCAAGATTTTAATCTGGAACATGTTCATTTTTTTCATGGTTTTCACCATTTGTTCTCATAAATTTGTCATACCTCAACATAATGTTGCAGTAATAACAATTCATTTAATATATATTAAAACTTTTAAGACATTTAGACATATGTATTTCATCAACCTTCGAACACCCCTGTATATACTGACTGATAAATACTTGACCAAATTACAAAATTTTTGTTCCCTTTAGTCACTTAGACATCAAAATATGGGAAAATATGCTTACTCAAATAGCATTTGGAATTACATTCATTTCATCACTATGATAGTTCTTTTTCTTCCGTATAGCCTTATCCTTTGTCAAAACCTGGCTTGTACATTACCCATAATGCTACCCGACAGTCAGGTCAGAGAGGTCTACAAGTCGAAGCTAAAGCAGAGATGAGGAGCGGGCTATGGGGGTCTGGAAAACTCACTTCTCTGTGACTCCACACCCCAATTTCATTTTAAAGTGTATCCTCAGGCCTAACAGAAGTGGTTTTGCAAAGGAGGGAAGGCCTTACATGTTTTTTATCACATATTCAGAAGTGCTAAGACCTGTAAACTTTTTTGAAGTAAAATAAAATAGAAATAAAAATAGAAATTGATTTATTTTAACATTAGAAGACAAAGACCAACCCTATCCCCAGATATTTAAAAAAGCTGACGTTATTTTCTCATTTCCATAGTAGAACCAAAACATGTTCAGCCCCTGCCACAATTTATTTATATATTTATTTATTTATTTATGTTTTATTTTGCACATTGGACATGTATATGCAGGGTTGGCTTTAGAAATGTATTCCGACACGATTGCTAATTATCTGTTTAAAAACTTTTGTCAGTTACATTATGTACATTGGCAAAATTTAGAGAAGAAGGCACTTAGCCATATAGACTGATGCACATAGTCGACCTATAATCTTTAGTTTCAAAAATCAAAAAGTAGACACAGTGAACTGTAAAACTAATTTGTTATTATTTTGGGGCCAGAAAATGTAATGATTTTAATTGAGTTTCTAAGACTCAAAGATTTAGATTTATTCAAAGAAGAAAAGTTAATTACCTAAACAAAAGATTTGTAGGTAAAACTTTTTCAAAGCTTAAAAATTTGAGTTGGGTTCAAAAATCTATTGCAGTTTGTTGCCTTGAAAGTTTTCACATTTCTTTCATTTTTACAGTGAAGACCTACAGCAATGATAAGTAAAAATGTAAAAAAAAAAAAAAAAAAAGTGTTCATTTCTGTATAATTTTTTGCCTAAGCCACAGGGAGCCACTGGAGAGCAGCTAAAGAGCCGCATGCAGCTCCAGAGCCGCAGGTTGCAGCCCCCCACCCTAAACCTTTTGACAAATAATATCCACTCTTATAATGTAGTATTACCAGGGGCTTTATGCCTGTTAATCAACCAACAGGGGGCAGTATGTGATGTAATTTTCAGTATTGATCTGATTTGACCTGTGTTTTTACCATGAGAAATCACTCGGAACATTTATTTATTATTTTTATTGGCTTATTTCAACAAAAGATAAAACACTTCAAAAGAAAATCAGCAGTTACAAAAGACACGCTTGTACAAAAAGTAAGCTGACAGCTTTCACAGTCTCTTGAATTCATTCCCTTTGTCTCACTATCAGCCCTTTGATGTTCCACTCTGATGCCACAGTTAATGCACAAGTTGAAGCAAATGAGGTCTGAATTAGGATCAGGACTGGTCTTTGGTACGCAGCAGGGATTGGTGTAAAATGATTGCGTTTCATTGTCTTAGGTGCAGCTTTGTAAACGTCACAGCGAGGGGTAAATATAAGACTCTTCTGAGATGAAAGCCTGGGACTTCAGAGAGCAGGAGATGAAGGATGCAGGATGGCAGCGAACTCCTCAGGCCTCGGGACACTCAGCTGTAACAACACACAGTGGATGCCAGTGAGCAAAGGTCTGAACCATTTTCAGAAACAGTTAGAATTAATTTATGTTAAAGTGTTAATGACGTACCATTCGCTGGCAAAATGACAATGTTGTCTGAGTTGATGCCAGTCTGCAGCGAGAAATTGATGAACTTCTGTTGCAGGTCTGCGCTGACCTCAGGCGTACGCCCTGCAATCACACAATGGGTTACTTTAACCTGCACCACATCCTAAATTCACCAATTCAACATTCAGCAATGGCTGCTGCTGTGGGACTGATCCAGACTTACTGTAAAGCTTGTTGAGGACCTCAGACACTCCATCCTTTGTCTTGATAGTGTGGACCAGAGCGTAGTCATCGTACACAACTTCAACAATGCGCATGTCGTTGTCATTGTTCCAAACTGATGAAAGCAGAGATAAACAGGTCAGGTCAGGCAGTTGATCCTTGTGTTTGTGGCTTTTGCTGTGTTTCCACAGCAGGAAATTTCCCCAGGGACGAGGAACCTTTAGAGGAACCACAGGGACCAGGGTCTAAATTTTCCAGGGCCTTGTGGGGTAGTACTTTCTAAAAGTACAGGAAGTGAGGGGGTGGGGCTTGCATTTAGATTTCTGATTGGTCAAACAAAATCTGCAGTTGCAAACCAGTTTGTTTTATGTTCATTAAACTGTAATTAAAAAATAGGAGAAAACTTAACTAAGATACTTTACATTGCTTCTTAGATAAACTTGAATCTTTGAGTTATAGAAACCCCAAAAATTGTATTTCAAAAGTTGCTCACAGTGAGTTATGAACCTGACTTGTCATTATTTTGATACTTGAAAATTAAAATATTAAATTACTATCCACTATTCACTTTCACTTATTCTGTTCTATTTTCACTATTTTATTCAACTGTGAAATGAAATACATTTATTGTGGGTTGCTCAAACTCAAAGATTCAAGTTTATCTAAAAAAGAGAAGTTAATTATCTCAATAAAACATTATGAGATGGTAAAATTTTGATTTAGTCAAGCTCCAAAATAAAAAATCTACTGATGTAAGTTGCAAGTGTTCTCAACTTTTTCGTCTTCACGTGTTATGCTCTGACACATCAACATGGAGTTAAAAAAGAAAGATTATAACAGATGGGCAGATGTTGTCGTGGGTGTCATAGTCATCTTGCATGAAAATATAGAAAAACAGCTGGCACTTTTTCATGCGTCAGCAGACTCAGTAGCATAATCTTTGCAGGTATTTAGACCATAAAGGGCTGAAGAAACCTTTCAGTAGCCTTTCATTAGCTCCTAGTCACTGGAAATGTGACTTTTGTGTGTGCTCTACTCACCCTGGCTGCGGAAGGTGAAACGCCCAGGGGTGTCTGTTTTCTTAGCAAGGTGAGTCATTCTCCAGCAGGTCCCGTCAGCACTAAGAGAGAGAAATAAAATCACCAGGTTAGTTTATCATTTTTCACTCAGGAGGTTTTTATTTGACAGTATAATTAGATATGAATCACTCACTTTAGGTTGGCGTAAGAGAGGTCGAGGTCTCCTACAGCAGTCGGCACCAACATGGCAGTGCCTATCTTCATTCCAGCCTTGTGGTTCACAAACCACTGAGCGTTAGTAGCAAAGCCAACCATGTACCACTTGCCCGCTATCTAAAAGGACAGAAGGTGGGACATAAAGGGTGTAATGTAAATTATTCTTAAAAGTAAGGTTTGCTCCATGAGCATGTACTAATAGCACATGCTTTCTCTTATCCCTGTTAATTTTGGAATGTCAGCTTGCAGTTGTAAGACTTCTGCTCTTTCTTACCTTCTGCAGGTCAAAATCTGCCACAGGTGTGATCTCGGCGCAGGCAGCCAGCGAGCACATCAGTGCAGCCAGCATCCTCAGCAGTGTGCTCCTCATGGCTTCTCCTTTGTGTTCTGGCCTTCTCCAGCAGTGAGTGAAGTATCAGGACGAGGTGAGGAGGAAAAAGCAAGTGGAGGCTCCTTATATCCCACAGAGTCCTGCTCTCAATCCCCTCCTCCTCCTTCTGTCTCCTCCTCCCCCCCTCCTACCGCTCGCTTCTGCATTACAAAAACTCTTTTTGGCCTTCACCCACCAGGCATACAAATCACGGCCGTTACACAACTGGCACGTGTGGATGGAGGAGGGGGAGGTGAAGAGAGGAGAAAAGGGAGAATGGGTACATAATAGGGTTCTTTTAACATCTCTTCCCTTCTCCCTCCCTCTGCCACAAATGCTCTTGCATGCCTGGACTATCAAAACAGCTGTTTGGTAAGAGTGCAAAGTTCTCCCCCATATGGTATATGAAGGCACACCACATACACAAGATACAAGAGACCAGAAGCACTTTAGCATCCTTGAAAAGGACTTCAAATCAACTGTTGTACCAACAAAGATTAATTTAATCTAAGATTGGTTCCATTACCTTTGGCCGCTCTTTTTGTTTTAATGTCACATTGTTTGCTAGCTAGCTAAAAAGTTAGTTAGCCTAGTTAGTTTACTCAGCAGGGAAACTCTAATTTCTCCTCCTGTGAGAAAAAAAAACAACTTGTTGACAAATTATCAACTGGAGTGAAAGAAAGAGGAGACGCATCTTAATTGGTTCAGTCTGTCCTGTAACTTTCTTATTGGAAAAAAGGCAGCATAAATTGAAGTTTAACATTTGGGTGCAACAGAATTAAATTTAATCCCGGTTTAGAGTTAATCTGAGGGTTTAAGGGGACGTTTAAATTTAATCTGTTTTAATTTTAAACTAGTGAACTAGTCGTTCAGCATAATTTAATCAGATTTAAGGAATTAATGCTTGTTGGCGCAACTCAGCCTCTAAGCCCGCAAACTTCCCCTTATTTAAGATAAATAAATATAAAAATAAATACAAGGCTTTTGGACAAAATAAACCAATTGTACTAAATATGCATTCACTTGCACGAAACTGCATTGTTAACAGTGTTGAGGGGTGAGATTTAAGAACTCCACAAAGAAAAAAGTTTGCTATTTCTCATAAAAAGCTCTGCCAGTGTTGAATACAATGATTGGATTGTTCTCGGCAGTTCGTTTTCAGTGTTAATAGTTTCATAAAACTTTCTGAAACATAATGAATTCAACAGAGACCAGTAAAAAAGACTTTTCACTGCTTTCAGATTGTAACAACACAGTGAGAAATAAGAGTTTGAACTGTTTCATCTTGTTAAAACATTGTTTAACATGGTTGGATAAAGCAATAAATTCATAAATCTCTGCTTCATGTGGAAATTATTTCCCCAAAATCCATCACTGTGTTGAGAAAGTTGTATAATTTACGTTGAGTAATATGTGCTGATTGGCTGTGAATTCTTCGTGTTTGAAAATGTATTGATGGACTCATCAGAGCTGCCTTTGTTAAGAGACAAGACAGGCACCGACTTGCAATCAGCTGGTTATGTAACAAACACACGCACAGAAACACACACACTCACACACCAAAGTGATGGGTGGAGCTAGGGGCAGTGTTAACAAGCACATTTGTAACCCAGTTTTGTAACCAAACTCTCTCAACCCCTTTTGGGCTTCACATCTGGGCTACATTATCTCCGGTCCCCACCCCTCCCCCCTCTTTGTATCCTCACACACTCCCCCAAAAGCATGCATACAAACACACCCTGAATGTAAAATCTCAGAATAAAAAGATCGGATGATATACATGAGAGTGGCATCTTACCACAGAAATGGACAATAACAGATAAGGGCCGCTTTATTTGAAAGTAAGAACAAAACTAAACTAAACAAATAAATACATAAAAACATTTGACAATAACTTTATTATGCCTAATTTTATTTTATTTATTTGTAGCTTGTATCATTTTAAGTTTACATTTCCACAGTTTTATGATAGTCTTCCAACAGCCTTCTTGCTGATATCCACATCTTCAAATAATACAAAATTCATATTATTTGCTGGAGGACTGCTCAACACTTCAAGGCTGGATCTGGTCTGCTGCACAGCTCTGCCTCTTCAGCATGTGGGGACACAGTCTGTATAACAAAGAGTGACAGGTTAAATTACATGGTAGCTGTGCTGCTGTTTTAATCAGGCTGTAGAGGTTGAATAACTTGTTGACAAAGTTTAAATAACTGATTGTTATACAAGTTGAATCCAACACATGCGCAGCCTGCAGGGGCAAACGTGAAAACTGTTTGGGGAGGT
Source organism: Lutjanus argentimaculatus (assembly GCA_034769285.1). Lineage (NCBI taxonomy): Eukaryota > Metazoa > Chordata > Actinopteri > Lutjaniformes > Lutjanidae > Lutjanus > Lutjanus argentimaculatus. The sequence continues at coordinate 20,547,643 of JAWZSL010000009.1, read as the reverse complement.
CACGGCAGCAGGTCATTGGTTTCCTTAGAGCTGCTCTCAACCAATCCCTTTCTCCCTCATTCTCTTGTGACAGGTAAAACTATCTGCCACTAAAAGTCATGTTGTCCATCCTTTTATCCTTTTATCTTTGCAGGGATTTGTAATGAATTCCTTACCCAAATCACACTCTTATAAACAGGCAATAAGTGCCCTGGTTACCAACTATTTAAGTTCTAAGATTGTTAAAAGGGAAACAGTGACTTCTTTTTTATATTCCTTCCTTAATTTTTTTCTTGCACATTCTTTAGTCTCTGAGCTCCAGTATTAATAACATTTAAGTCACTATTTACAGTCACAGTAAATTATTATTAGTATTATTCTTTTCAAAACAGATATGAGATGGAAAGCTGAAAGAATCAATTTTGTTTGCTGAGACTTTTTTGTCTTGTTTGTTGATATTTGTTTTCCACTTCCTTGCATTCCCTTATGTTTTTTTCAAAGATTTACGTCAATGTTTTTGTTTGTTTGTTTGTTTGTTTGTTTGTTTTTTTGTAAATAATATATTGTACCCAGTCATCTTGAAAACTTCAAACCCCTCTTCTCTCAACTTCAGCTTTTCTGGGTTCATTGCTTTCTGTCTGTGTAGGGCAGAATAGCAGGCCCATTCATAATAAATTATATCAAACAGCAAAAAAATATATCTTATTAATTCCATTACCTATGCAAATAATTTAATTCACATACAATTACTGTACTGTAATCTCACTGCATTGCAGAAACAAACCACTTAGACATGGAGTATTACCACATGATAATCACAGATCATTATACACGTAAAGTAACAAAGCGGGAGAATACATATTTTGTCATTCAGCAAAAAATGAAAGTGCATTCAGTCACCGGCACACACCAAAACTGCAGCTGTGAAGGTAAAATGATGATCGACCAGCAAACCTTCTCTCACAGGAAGAAATGCATGAAATATGTCTGGAGCAGTTCAGAGCATGGACAGGTTTCTAAATGTACTGTAGTGTGCAATGACCTGTGAAAATACTCTATAAACTGTACATGAAGCCTGCAAGCTTCACAGCTGAATTACTGAAAATCATTAGATTCTTTTTTATGGAGTACAAAAAACCCTTGTTCCATTTGACTCTGTTCCATTTCTTTGTGTTTGTCTTGTAATTATCACACTTTTTCTTTCTTCCAAAGGATTCTGGCTGCCTTTTTTTTTTTTTTTCACGACTTACTGATTACATGATCCTGGTCCACAGCACCACAGTGACCTGGAAGAGGGAAAAAAACAGTTATTAAAAGCAGCTGAGAACAAAGGTTTATATGTGTAGTTTTTGAGAAATCATTTAGCACAGTTGTAGTATTGTGTTACATTTTAATGCAATACATTGTCAAAGGTTTGATGTATTGAAGTTATTTAATTTGAAGTCTTTTGGCTTGAAATAATGAGTTGAATGAATGCACTGTACAGAGATCAATTGACTCGTTAAATTAAGCTTCTAGAAAAACATGATCAGCATATTAGGAGACTACCCAGCATGCATTGCTTGAGGGTTAAAACTCCTGACACCCTTCTTTTTGTAGTTTGAAGGAAACATAGATGATGACTTGCTGTGTGTTAGTTAATTAAAATTTAATAAATTATAAAGAAAATGTTAAATGTTTGTCAGTGTGACTGAAGAGTTGTTGGTTCAGTTTAATATCTGAAACTTATCAAACATATTTTCTTAAGTACAACTGAATTAATATCAGGTTTATTTTACAAGAAATGTATATTTGTTTTGAATCACTACAAAATTACTTCAACTTGTCTTTTAAATTCAGTCAACCTAAATTTTTAAGGCAGCTCTGACATTAACTTTTTTCTAGTTAAAATAAATCATTTATTTTGTACACTGCATTAAAAAAAAAAATATTCTGAAAAGTAGCACAATATATTCCAAACTACTTTTAAAAATATGCTGAATACAGGAGATCTGCTCAAGATAGTCTTGTGACTTATTATTCTCCCTTACATTTATTATTACAGTTGCTAATAAAGTTAATTTTATTTTATTATTCAGGTGGACATGGACGTACTGTAGGTGGGGAAGGGGAAGAGGTATGCCAGTCCCAGATTTTGCTTTTCAGCAAGCTCCTCAAATTTGGTCAACATTGGTTCTGACAGATCATCTGCAGACCTCCCTGCACACAAAACACGAAAAAACATTATGACATTACCAAAGCATTTTTAACATACAGAGCAGTCTCAATTTACCAGAGTAAAACAGGATCATCAGAACTACCACCTGGCTTTTAAATCTAAAATATCAAAGCAAATGTCGCATGGATGAGGAACCCACCATAGAGTTTCATGGTGATCTTGCCCATTTTCTGATAGTACATGATAGCGTAGTTGTAGTCTGTCTCCCCAATCACTATCTCAGTGTTGAGCTCAGGACGAACTCCTGGTGGAAACAACAGAGAGCACGGTTAGACTAAAGGGATGCTCCACTACACTGTAAATGATCAGCCATGCTTAATAATGCAATAAAAAAAAAGGCACTGACCTTTTAGTGTTAGCTTGCCTGGGCTTTCTGATAGATGATAGACCTGTAATATCTCCCAGCACTGGTGATTGCTGTCGAGAGAAGAACAAAGTTTCACTCAAGCCAGACATTTGATTAAAGGGAGAGGTCATTATCTACTCACCCTCTTGCCGAATGAAGGTTGGATTCCTGGAGTTTCACAGGAAAACAGCGTTGCAGAATTTCTCACACAATGGAAGTGACCAGTTTTCAAACGGAAAAAAAAAAGCTCACCTGGTGTAATCCAAGTCACCTAAAGTCCCAACATAACACACTGATTTGAAAGACATAATTCACACAATTTCTTCAGCCTTAATCTTTACTCTGGATCCTTAGCTTGGAGCCATGTTCATGTGTGCATGCATGCCGTATGGACTGAATGTGCATATGCAAGTGAAAGGCATGTCAGGGCTTTAGGAGACTTGGATCACACCAGACGAACAATATGGAGACTGTTGTTTTTTTCCATTTGAAAACTGGTCACCATTCACTTACATCATTTGGGAGATTTTGCAATGCTGTTTTCCTGTGAAACCCCAGCAGTGTTTTGAGGACTAAAAAACTAAACTAAACTATATGAGAATTATATATGAGAATTCAGACGCCAAACAAATAGGGGAGAGCATATCACCAGAGTAACTGTTAAACACCGCTAACTGTAGCTGCAGAGCTACTGATGGTGTGTTGGTGTTCATACTTCTAGCACAGGAGCTTTGGACCACCACAAGGAAGAGATTTTCAGGTTTATTTTGGTTATTCTGAGAGACATTAATGATTTTAGTTAACTGAATGAATTCTTACATATAGCTCCTTTGATATGTGTAAAAACCCTCACGCACTGCAGTTGTTTAATCTGAGACAATATGAAGGGCTAAATTATTTCTTTGTCTAAAGTAGATTGGGCTCATTTAAGACTCTTATGTGTTCATAGTTTCCTGGAAAAATTGTAAACTGTGTTGGATTATATACCGTGTTTCATAATCTAACCTCAGGCCTCAGATTGAACCAGCTTTCTAATGTCTTATGAAAAAATGGACCAGAAAAACTGCTTTCCTCTGCTTGGGCCAAACAGGATTTATAAGCTTCAAATCACAACAAGAAATATCATGGAATGTCCCATAAAAACAATGAAACACACATTTTTTCAATTTAGATTGTTTGTTGCATTCCACGTATTTCTACAAAAGCCAGGTCAGGGTGACCTTAAAGTTTTTCAAATGATGGGGGAAAGCTGATGGATTTAACTGTTCTGCCTCCTCCTTCCTGTTCTTGAGGATACACAAATCAAATCAAACACATGTGGCTGGAGCGTGAAGTCAGCGTGGCAAATTTGCCCCCTCTGCTGATAATCAAGGTACTGAACTGGTGAGCTACATGGACAGTGTGTGCTTCAGGGTTATTATAGTCAACTAAAACTAGATATGGAAAAACATTTTATGGAAAAAAAAAAAAAAAAGACTACACTTGAGAAAAGATAAAACTAACTCAAAGAATATTGTGTATTCAACTAAAATAAAATAAAGCCATACCAGATATATTTTTAGTTATCTTCAGTCTTTGTCAATTTGGTCAAATTTGTCAACACAACAAGCATGAGGAGGCATTTGTTTGTATTGTAATACCTGTTCTTAATTTCATAAATTTTGCCCCTGACAAATAAGCCCCATATTACAATAATAATAATAAGAAAAACTAAAACTAATACTGAGACAAAACAACATTTAGATCTAAATCTTTTTAAATAATAAATACTAAACCGAAACAACCAAACCTTCTCTAGAAACTAACTGAAACTAAACTGAATTGAAAACAAAATAGTAATAACTAATAAAAAAGACCAAACAAAATAAAACTATGTGCTTGCACATGTAGATGGTGGTACTTACTGTCGTGTTTTAGTGCTAACAGACAGTGTTTGGTCAGAGTCAGGGGAACGTGTGATGGTCATGACTGTGGGCTCCACCTTGGTTCCATGTTTTATCAGGTAAGAGCATTTGGTGGCAGTGTTAAGCAGATACCATGTTCCTGTCATCTGTAACACATACAAGCAGGATCAGGCATAATAGAGACAGAGGAAAAATAAGCAAGGCGGAATATTTGTAAATGGGGGAGGGGTTAATTTCATTTATTTGATGTATAAGGACAACACAAGTTCATCTACAAATATTTTGTCTTATCAAATGATCCTTTTAGCCCCTTTGTACCAGGATTTGCCCTATGACCTTTTTCATTACAGCCATAGTAGGTAAACACTGGTGTTGCCAGTCACAGCACCCTGACTCTGTTTGACCTGAATGGAAGAGAACCCTAATTATTAGGTCTATTGTACCAGAATCAAATTAACTCAACATGGATATTTAGTGTAACATCTGAAACTTTAAAATGGAAACATCTGCTTCAGATGTCCTGCTCTAGTTTGTTCTGATCAAGTGCTATTTCACTGAAATTCCCCGTTATTGCCCAAAACATCATATTGATACAATTACACAAGCACATCTACACTGCCAGCCCACACACTAATCCATAACCAAACAGACTGACATGCAAGTCAGTTTGCTGAAACATTTCTCTTTTTAGTATGGATAGAAGTTTGCCAAGTGACCAACCTCCTGAAGGAGCACTTAAATCTCAGCTGTTTCAGTATCCTTTCATAACTATTCAGTCAATGCATTAGTCAATACATGATAAGTGTAAAAAACAAAGTTAGCTTCCTGTATGTTCTCCTCAAAGCAATAACAGCTCTTGTTGGCTATTCAGCTGAGATAATGTGTCATCATATCCACCGATTATTTTGCAATCACATTTGTTTGTGTTATTGGGACATTATGGTGAAAACAAGTGAGAAGCAGAATTGAACTGTTCAGTGCAAAGGTCAGGTAACGGTACAGGGAAGTATTTACTGTGGTGTGCTCAGGCTGCAGCTGCACTCCACTGCCTGGAAACAGGCCTTTCTCTGATTTCTGAAATTGAGCCCTTCTCTCTATTCGGTGTATTTTTTTTTTTCCAGCCTTGTCACTGTTAAGTGGACAGAAGTTAAAAATGGTCACTTTATGCCAAAGCATATACAGTCTGGACTCTCTGCCTTTCTAGTTCAGTGGCTTGATTTAAAGACACCAATCAGAAACACTGGATGAAAAGAAAAGAGAAAAAATGTTTTAAATAACACGTAACAGACGCAGACATGATGGAAACAATACACAAATTCAAAAATATAGACAGTACTGTATATGATCTTAACTCTGCTTCTTCCTCCAGTTTCTTACCCGCTGTAAGTCTATGTTCTGTGCAGGTAGCGTTTGGTTGATTGGGACAACCTTTGGCTTCTTAGGGGGTCGTCTTTGGGGTCGCGGCCGACTCACAGCCCCCCCTACAGCGTCCGTGGAACCCCAGAGACACATCAACACCACCACTGCCACTGTGCAATGCCATACTCCAGCCATCCTAGCACTCAAGAGTCAGTCTCCCTCTCCTAAACGATTTCTCAGGTTCTTATGTTGTTACTTAACTCTTATCTCTGCGTTGCGTTTTCTGTCCCCTCTGTCTCTGTCTGCAGCTATCTGCTTCACTCAATCACAAAACACATAAGAAATGTATAAACAGACAGGGGGCAGGAGACAAACAGAGGATGGCCTGTTGAGTTAAATATTAACTTGGTTTACTGGCAGAAATTAGGCCATACTGCACTGCTGTGCTGTATGTGTATCTAAACCACAGTGGGCAGCCATAAATTCTCATTAATTACTGACTTTAAACAACACAAACAAAAACAAGAAAGTTTGTTTAAAGAACCAACAAAATGTGTATTTATTGAAAACTTATCGGTCAAATTTGCATGATTCTTAACACAGATAAGTCAGTTTGATCCGCAAATGTGGCACAGGACAGAAAAACACACAAAGCAGCCATGTCATTAACTTCCAGTGTTTTGCAAACGCTACAGAAAAAATGATCTTTTTAATTCAGGTCCAGTGTATTTTGACATTTTTCAGACATGAAGACAAGTAAAACATAATATTTTTTGTAACTTCAATAGGTTAGCCACTATGTCCCACACTAAAGTGTCAAGTTGCTCATCCAAACTACATTTACAGACAAACTTAATTCAATCAACATTCACTAAGACAAAATTTACTAAAGAAAAATTAGAGAATGATAAAAAACAAAAAACAATCAAACTTGGTTGGAAAGTGTGTTTTCATGAAGTGACTGAAAGTGACTGAAGAAGCAGATGGTCTACAGTTTGAGTTTGTGTGAATCATGTAATGTATGATCAGCAGATTTGTAGACTCCTCCCCAGTGTATATATCCAAAGTTTCTGAACTCAATTCAGAGTCTTTCAATTTAATAAACCACAGTAAGTCCATTATCATCTAAATTCAAACATTAAAACACTTTGTGCCACACACAGCCTTTCATTTAGAACCATGAAATGTATGCTCTGACTCTGGACTTTCATTTTGCCTTCTAAAAAGGACTGGCTTGCAATGAAACAGACAGCAAGTGTTTTCAGTGTGATTCCTCAGTTTTCCTCGTTCTTGTCAGGTTTGCTGTTTTCTCTGGGTCTAAACGTGAGGGCCACACTGTTGATACAGAACCGCTGACCTGTAGGGTCTGGGCCATCTTCAAACACATGACCCAGGTGGGCGTCACACTGCAACAAACACACACAACGTCGTAAGCCAGCCAAAAACAGAAAAGTGATTAGGAAAGTTTCAAGTATGAAATTCTGAAAGCAAAGTACAGATGAGATACACAAACAATGCTAGCTATACTGTTTTATTTTGAAAAATCTTCACACAAAACTATATGAACTAGACCAGCTATACTAAGCAAACATGAACTTTGGCTTCATAGCTCAGAACACAACTCACATTTTTACAAAGGACCTCTGTCCCTGCGCTACCCAGGCTGTTGTCAGGGCGACGAATGACGGAGGCGTGGCTTTCATCCCGCTCCCATGTCCCATGAGCCTCTTTGAATGCTGGCCAGCCTGTACCAGAGTCATATTTTGCCTCTGAACTATGAGGAGAGGAAGGGACATTTCACAAGTGAGTATCTGCTAATACTTTTCTAAATAAACATCTAACACAAGAAACTTCCCTCATGCCTGTCTTCAGCTTTGCCTTTCAGTTCCAGTTCAACATCATTTAAGTAAAAATTAGTGACAAGTTTTCTTGTCACATATTCAAGCCTACAAGGGGTAACGTACTGACTAAAAAAATCATAATATGCGGAAAAGTGTTCCTGTGTTAATTAAGTGTAGTCTTAAGTGTTACTTATGTGCAAACTTACCTGAAAAGTGGAGCATCACAGCAGACACAGTGGTACATCCCCACTTCTGCATGGTTCAGGTAGATCCCACTGAAGGGCTGAAAACACCCACAAATACACGCAGTGTTAGACACAGGCACACAGGACTAATAGTTAAGGATGACTTCACCATGTTATTAGTTTTCTGCCCTTAAGTTTAAGATTTTATAAGTGCAAAACAATAATTTGTCCTTGTCCTATTATACACAGAAATATGCTCTGCGTATCAAGATGAGAACAGCTTCTAATTCACAAAACACCTACTGTAGCCCTTCAAACAGTCAATGGCACACATTTTTTCCACAATTTTTGCCCAAATTATATTTTTTTCTTTTAGCCCTGTGGCATCTAGGAACATCAGGGACACAAAACTCAGAAACTGGAATACTCACAGGACTGTAAGGATTCAGGAAATACATAATATAGCAATACTATTTCATTGTGAGACATTATTGTGAGCCATAAATTAGGAGGGCATTATTACTAAGAAATTGAATTAACCAAATCCAGACAGGTCACAAACTGGTCTTTATATATTTGTTTAGATACACTGTATCACTCATCAATCTGCTCCTCTCTCTCGTCATCTGACTCCTCGATTTCAAAGTCACATTCTAGAGCATCCTGCAGTCTTTGTCGACTAAAAGCCTTTTGCCAGGAAGTGTCCTCTCTCACCATCTTCGGGGCATTCAGCTTCCCTCAACTGGCAAATGCACTGACTGTGTCGCACCCTCTGAAGGTGTGTAAGCCAATTAGGCTGTCAGAGACAGTGTGTCCAAGTGAGCTTGCCAGTTTGTTGATGTCAACAAACTGTGTGCGGCTCTGTGTCCCACACTTGTGGTAGATGGGACAGGTGACGTCCTTCTGGAAGCCGAGACAAAGCACCATGATATCAGTGTCCTGTGTCCTGTTGAGAAAGGACACTTCCTGGCAAAAGGCTTTTAGTCGACACGGGCAGTCATGGAATGTGAGTCATGAGCTGTTCCAGAAAATTGAGCAGTTCACCTGTTTCATGTATGTTGCTGATAGCCGTACCGGTGAGGTTAATGAACTGTGCTACCAGCTCCTCTGAGCCAAAGGGAGAGGTCGAGTCAAGCCAGCTGCCATCATGTAGAGATGGTCTCTTCATGCATGTTCAAGGAGGTAACTATCAAGCAGCAATCTGGAAGAGGTGTTTGCAGGCACACCCAGTGGTGCCAAGCCCTACTGAGTATGGATGGACAGTCGATGCAAAGCTGGTCATTTACTGGATGTGCCCCCTACCCACACCAGATGTGGTCTTGGAGGTGCTAACATGCAAGTGTGTGCGTTCATGCAAAATGCTAAGCCGTACATGCATGTCAAATGGGCTCACATGCACAGACGTGCAGGTTACAGAGCTGCAATAACCAAAAACTGCAGGATGATTTAGAGCCTGACTTTGAAATCGAGGAGTCAGATTATGAGAGAGAGGAGCAGTTTGATGAGTCATACAGTGTGGTGATTCTGATGGTATTAAAGACTAAGCATGCAAATATCAAATTTGTTCACAATATTGTTATAATGTTTTAATGTTTATAATTTGGTTTCTAATATTCAAGTAGTTCTTTACCTCACTATTATAATCCATATTAACCTGTATTTTCATTGTGTATCTACACAAATATATAAAGACCAGTTTATGACCTGTCTGGATTTGGTGTAGTTAATTTCTTAGTAATAATTCCCTCCCTAATTTATGGCTCACAATAATGTCTCACAATGAAATAGTATTTCCTGAATCCTTACAGTCCTGTGAGTATTCCAGTTTCTGAGTTTTGTGTCCCTGATGTTCCTAGATGCCACAGGGCTAAAAGAAAAAAATAGAATTTAAGTGAAAATTGTGGAAAAATGTGTGTCATTGACTGTTTGAAGGGCTACAGTTACCTCAATATTTGTCAGAAGGATTCACAATTGGGCTTGAATGAAAGCCAAGAAGATACCCTTTAAAACGATACCACACACAATATTATAAAACTTTTAAAAACGTCCTGACCATGAGCCTAAACCAGGATACGCACCAGCGTCTAAAATGCAATTTACTGGAGGGGGTGGATCACTTCATTGAGCTGGTTACTGTGACACAGTTGCCATCAGGGATGTCTATCATACCAAAATGTCATCTACAGACATGGACATTGTCATAAATTATTATTAAGTTTTTCCACCTTGAGTGATACGGACAAATGAAACTTTGGGCTTTGGCCCATGGTCATGAGGAAGTTTAACTTCTAAAATAGCTGCCTTTTGAGATATATTGGACAAAGTAATCAGTTTTTGAATAAAGTTAAGGGACAAACTCAACGTAATTGTCTATTCTTTCTTTCACTCCAGCTGATCTTTTAAAATAGTCTTGTTATCTTTATTGTGTGGTTATTCATTTTAAAATCTATTATATGGCCATATTGTTCCATTAATTCAGCCAACAATTTGTCTCAAAGGAGGAGAAATTGGAACTTCTCTACCAAGCTATTTTAACTTTTTTTTAACAAGCTAGCAAACAATTTAATGTTTTGTTAAAATTTCAGTTGGTTAGCTAGCAAACAATGTAACATTTCGTTAAGGATTTCAGAGCAGTGGAAAATGAACTGTTTTTCTCCCCTCTTTTATACTTATGAAATTCCGACAGCACTCAAATATATATTGATATATTTTAATTTGGGTAAGCAAGCATCTCCATATTGATTAAACTCTTTAGTTTCAGTTTACATCAATAAATTTGGATTTATGAAACAGAAATAGTTTTAATTGTGCAACGGTGCTCTGCTTAATTTTAAATCAGGATTTACTCATTTTCAATCTAGTTTTGCTAAACTGTGATCAGAATTAATCTTATATTTATTGGTGCAATCCAGTCCACAGCAATGAACAAAGTCCACCTGGAACTGTGCATATGTTTATGAGACATTATGTGTGTCAGTGTGGTAGACTGAGATAATGTTGATAACGTTCAAATCACTATGTGTAGTATACAGTACTCGCCTCCTCAGTGCCCTTCTCTCTGGTGACAACATACTGTTCCGGGGTGAGTTTCTTTTGCCAGTCTGTTGTCTCGTCATATCGGGTGAGAGACTGCAGGGCTGCAGAGGGCAGAGAGATGACATCAGAAAGTCACAGAGGAGTTTTGATATGCATATGATATGGAACAAAGTACATTAAATCCACTGGTCCTGATCAATCAAGGGCTGCAACTAACGATAATTTTAATATTCAATTGATCTGCCAATTATGTTCTCAATTAATCGATTAGTTGTTTGGTCTATGAAATGTCAGGAAATGGTGAAAAATGTCAGTGTTTCCCAAACCAGTGATACTCAGTTTACTGCCACAGAGTAAAGAAACCAGAAAATATTCACATTTAAGAAGATGGACATTTCTTTCTTTACAATAAATCAGTTATCAAAATATTCAATATTTCATTATTAAAAGTTGACAGCTCACTGATTACTCGCTGTGCACCTTGTAAACAAGTAATCATTAAAACCATTAACAATGGCAGAAAAAAATCACTTAATACCAACTCTTAAAGTAACAATGCATTTCACTGAATCCTAATTTTAATTGGTAACTCCCTCTCCTGTTTTTAACCATAGTGTTTGTAGTAATAACCTGTTTCTGGTGGCGTCCAACGGATTTTAAAGTCCCACATACGTGAGAAAACCGCAGCATACTGCACCTGCTGGAGGCTGCAGCCTGTGTCACTAGACGGGGAAAAAAAAACGGAGGTGACAGCAAAGAAATCAAAAAGTTCCTTCAGTACCTTGTGATGTGGATACGGGACGGATGAACACTGGGATCCTCCTCGGTAAAACCGCGGATCTGGCTGTCGCATGCTGAGAAACAACGACGAAGAGGCGGGACACGAACCGAGACATGTTTGCAGCTGCTGTGTCAGGTCTGGTCTAAAGTCAAACACAAAGATCAGTGGAAGAAGCCAAGTGCGCTCGCTGGCTGCGTCGGGCGAGTTCGCGCTGGTCCTGCCCCGGCTGATGCAGGCTGTATGCTGGGTGACCCGGTCAAAAATCACACCTCCAGGCAGCTATGTAGGTCAAAGTGGACTGGGTTCTCTGGCTTTTTATGGCTGGACAATGGGCAAAGAGCACAATATCGTCATACTGGAGAAGATTATTGCAAGAAAAGGAAAACTGGGGGGAAAAAAAATCTGGGCGTGAAGTGTCCTTCATGGTAAATATGTTGGCAAAAGCAGTCTCAGTACAGAAGGGGAGACTGGGGACGGTTGCAACTTTTTGCATTTCTCTCAGATCAGCTATTTGGACTAGACCAACCAAATCTTTATATATGAAACGTACATATGTCTGCTAAATTACATATCATGTATATCACTAGTAATATTTATTAAAAAGAAAGCAGTCATATTTTGCACCTGACCCCAACCCTGGGGACAGCTGGAACACGATTAGGGAACAGCTGCAACATGTTAAAAAAATCATTAAACTTGATGTTAATTTTCTAATTAACTTTTGCCTTTCTGTCTCTGAACATAGTGTTCTGAAAATATGCAGTTTTACAATAATATAGTATTTTAGTAATATTTATCAAATACTGTTTTGTAATGTGTAAAATGTAACGCCTTTTTTGAGTCAATATGCAGATGTTAGATGCTATTCACTCTGTCTATATTTAAGTATGAGACAGGAAAAATGAAAGAATTTGCAATGCAACAAGCCTTTATTAAACATGTACATGTATTTGGGTGAACTATCCTTTTATATACCCCACAATGACTTGTTTCTGTAAAAAAAAAATACTGTTGTGTGGTCTAATATAGCTTGGGGATGAATGCAATCAGCCATGACAGAACATCATATGCTAGCTAGACACACTGCATCAGACACATGCTAAACATGTAACTTAGAAGCCAACAAAACAATAATCCAAACTAAAAATGTTTAAATCACAAAAGATCGACAGTGACAAATACAGCTCATGAGAAAATTACGTTCATATCTCAAAAACAAGTTTTTTTTTACCAGTAGGGAAAGTGTCTAATTGAGGATAGGTAAATAATTTGCAACAATTTTCATAATCATCTTTCATTTTTCATGCAAAATCATTTTATGAAGTATTTCAGCAGATTAATAAAAATTAGTCAGAATACTTAAAAAACTACCCTACCTCAACTACAACAGTCCAATGTTACTTTTATATAAACACATGAGTAATAATCTAATGATATAATGATATACCAGTTACTGGGGCAATTTTCCTTTGGTACAGTACTTTTACTTCTAATACTTAAAGTATACTTTTCTTGATCATACTCACATACTTTTACATAAGTAACATTTTCAACTTTTATTTGCAGTGGAGTTTTTTGCAGTGTGTCACTAGTGCTTTTAAGTGAAGGATTTCCCTCCACCACTGGTCTCCTGCAAAAGAAAGGATCCAAAAATATATTTCCTTTTCAATTGTCTGACTTCAGTTGAGACACAAACAGTGTGTAAAGATCACCTGCTAACCAACTCTAACTTGCATAGTTAGACTGTTTGACCTGTCCTGATTTTAGTTATTTTAGATGTAATATTTGTGAATCCTCTGTGTGGGAGAACCACAGGTTAAATCAGTGTGTTTATTAGCCTAATTCGTAGACAAACAGAAGTTTTGGGGGTTTTTTGGCTTGTGCATGCACAAAAATAATGAACAGACGATGTGAATAATACGTATGGTTTAAAGGTCTGCCATACAGCAAATACAATACAAATCAATAATCTATAACGCATCTCCATAAAATGTGATGTATAGCACTATTGAAGCCCACGACAGTATTCCTACACTGCAGTCTTGGTCTATATAGTCTGGTATTGCTCAGCAGCAGGGGTATTGGTTGCCAACAGGCTTCCAGGTTGGTGCATAAGGTCCACTATGTAGCGACAGGGCAGTGAAGAATGTTGATCGCTGGAGGGATTCCCATCAAAGAGGAGTACCTCATTCCAAGCTCGGTTGTAGTCACCCCTAACAAGTGTGCAGCTCAATCCGATGGAATCAGCCAAACACTGAAAAGTTAGAAGACAGAAGATGGGTTCGGGGTATCAATATTTGGAAACAAGACGGACTGAATGAAGCGGATTGCTGTGTACATGAAAACTTGAGAAATGTAGAGAGGGACCTAAAATAGGATGTCAAAAGATGTGGTTGAAGTCTGCAAATGAGAGAAAAAAAGATGATGATGCTGGGTGGTAGTTAGGTTAGTGGTACCTTGAAGAGAAGTGCCCTATGGCTGTAGATTCCCCTGCTGATCATACCAATGGGAATAACATTAGACTGGAGCTGAAACTTGAGTTCACTGAGGTGCAGCACTGATGGAAATTCATGCAACTTTTCCATCTCCACTGCTCCACCCATGGCTTCACTCACCAGCCTGATGAACAAATACATGCACACAAAATCCATTTTATGGAGGAAAAAGTTAAAACACTGTTTGTTTTGCTGAAGTCTCACAGTGTTGTTTCCATTGTGTGTCAGTATAATGCTGTAACATGCCAAGGAATTTATGTGCAAATACAGTTTCCAATGTATGTTGTTTCAACATGTTTCCATGATTTTTGAGATTTATATGAGATGATTTTCTTTTCTATTTGCGGTGACATGTCTGCATGACTGCATTAATCAGTCACCTGGCCAAGGCAGCATACTGCTCTTGTTCATCATTCAGTGAGAGGATGGATTCTTCGGCCTCTTTAACTAGAAGCTGCAGTGAGACGTCATCCATCATCTTCCATGATTTCTCTGCAGGAGACTCAGCTCGTGTCTCATCTTTCTGTTTGTCATCCTCTTTTTTCTTCCTGTGCAGTGTGATAATTAAGAAGAAATCTGAGTCAGTGTCTCATAAATAGGGTAGAGTATCAATGGGGAATTAACAGTACCAAAATTATGCTAAAATGAGACAAATTTAAAATGATAGTTGTGGACTATTTGATGTAGGTTTGTATGAAGTACTTATCAATAGTCAGTGTATTACAGTATAGTATAGTAGATGCCAGTCAACACACCCTCAGTTTGGAGAAGCAGAGAGAAGTACCAGTTTGGAAGCAACATTGTACTACTGTGAACAGGGTCAGCAAAACAAAAGGTATTTTAGCCACTTAAAAAAGGTCAACCTAAAAAAAAAAACAATATCACTTTAAGTTTAATCTATATTTAGAATATTTTCATCACTTTCTTTGGCATAAGACAGCCTTTTCTGACAAGAATTATAGAATTATAGAAACCAAATATGCTCTCCAGCTTAACCAAACTCCATTGCATCATTGCATCATTTGCCATGCAGAACACAGGAATTGCTGAGCAACTGCTGCCTTGTTCTCTGTTTGTTTCAGTTATTGCTGACCTCAGTGAACCTGAACAATCCTTTTAAAACACCAAAGTCACACAATAACTCAAACTAACTAGCAGACCGAGTCAGCAGCAGACCAGCAACACCTGTCTTCTGCAAGGTTAAATGAGAACAGCGATTTCTGGTCAGAAAGGGCTGTTTGTTGTCAAAGTAAAGTGGTGAAAATATTCTAAATTTAGCGTACATTTGAACTGATATTGATTTTTTTAGGTAGACCTTTTTTAAGCGGCCAAAATACTTTTTGTTGTTGACCCTGTCTACAGTAGTACATTGCTTAGCTTCCGTGCAGGTACTCACCGCCATCTACTGTAGCTAATAAACTATTGATAAGCACCTCATTCAAGCCTACTTCAAATAATCCTAACTATCCCTTTTAACAACCTTAATGAAACTAAATGTAATACTATCTTTTGCGTTTAAAATCTGCACATAAATTACACAGATCTTTAAAAAAATAAGCCCAAGAATCTTACATTTTCATATATTATCCAATATTTTAAGTTGTATACTATTGGCAAAAATAACCAAGGCAGTGTTATATATGATGCTACTAAGCATCCCCAGCCCCCACATACAAAGACACTCTAACCTGGGTGTCCTGCGCTCTCCCTTGCTGCTGATGTCTGTTTCTGATGGGTTGTTCTGCCTCTCCTCTGGCACATGCACTATCTCTCTGCCACTGAAGGACAAGAATAAGATGGTTTATATAACTGAAAACAACACAGTTATTCTGTTTTTACTGTTTTTTACTGTTTTCTGTGTTTCCATTTACATGCAATATTTAGGTGCAATTTAGCCTGCTTTACTATATTTGGATATACTATATTTCTGTATAATGAATTCAAAAGACAGCAGGTTATCAGCAACTTAAACATACAATGGTTATTCCTTGTAAGACCAAAAAGCTACTTCCCTATAATGTCTTAGCAGTCTACCACATTCTCATGTTATTGGGATATCTTGCAGACAAACAGGAGGAAAAGCTGAATCTCCCAGGTCAAAGTAATTTTATGCATTATAAGAGACACTGTGTTTGCTCAGGAGAAAGATGGAGCAAACTGAATGAGGCATTTCGCTGTATAAAGTTAAAAAGTTAAACTTTGGTCACACCTAGTTATGGATGGATTGCATAACATGCTGTTTGAGAATGCCTGAGATGTTGTGTGTGTAAGCATACTGAACGAGTGGACAATGGGGTGGCCTGAGGTACCCTGAAGGGGGTACTGCTGCGACTTTAATCCATCAAAATGCTCAAAGCTTGTGGGAGCATTAGTGTGTATGTGTACAGCCTGTGTGTCAGTGTGTGCCCTTATAAATGAGTATTATGCGCAGGCATCTTCAATCGTGTACATGCATGTGCACTTGTGAATGTTCGTCGTGTGTGCAAGTCCATTAGTCTAAACACAAAGGCTCTTTTACTCACAGTGTGTTGCCATCTTAAAAAAATGGGATTGTTTACCATGTGAGGCCATGCTAATGGGGCACACTGAAGGCAACAGGGAGAAGGGGAAATAAGAGAGTAAAGAAGAAAAAAGTGAAGCACTGGATTGGAGCAGACAAGGGGAGGGTGATAGTAATCTAACAGCCACAATAAATTGTACTGATGAACTACATGGTGTGATTGTTAGTGTAGGAAACCTGCCAAGTCTCAGCCAATGTGCTAACACTATGTGTGTGGTTGTTCTTGCTAATTTGCCACTCTGCTTGTGATGAAGCTCAGTTAGCTGTCAAAGTTTGGAGGAGGGGAGTTTTCTGGGTTGGAACATGATGCATACAAATTATAAACAAGGTTTATTCTATTTTTTTAAAGACTTTTCTGCCTAAAAATCAAGAAAACATACTCTGTTGCTGTGTTGACAACAATGACGGGCCGGTGCTGGTTGATAGGCTGCTTGGACAGTTCCTCTAAAGTCAGAATCCTCTGACCTGCACAAGCCTAAGAGAGAGAAGAAGATGCTAAAAATCAAAATGTTAAAATATTCTTTGCTCCAATATGTTTTCTTCTTTCACAAATTACAGAGAAAACAGAGAGAATTGTTGTTGTGACCATGTTCAGTTCAAGCTCAAAAAGAGCAAATTATCAGCACATCTTTACCTTTAACTTACATTTCTTTAAGTTTCATATAAATTTCAATGATAGACACACACACACACACACACCTTCCCTCCATCATAGAAGCCATCTCTAATAATATCAGTGGAGGCCAAATGACCTGTGAGGCTGTATTTAACAGACAAGTTGGAGTTGAGCAGGCTGATCATGGCCAACTTGCTGAAACTGCTCTTACGGTTCACAGATTGGTTGATTTCCTGAAGTATTTCCAGGGCTCTGAGACACACATACACAGAACAGGAATACAAGCAAATGTTAACATAAAAGCACATTGTAAACATCAAAATGCACACTTACAAACATACACACATACAGTATGAACAAAATGACCCTTACTTTCTTATAAAGCTACACTTAAGGCTGTCCTATACTGCCATCTACTGGCTGTGTCTCCAATCACACTACACTTACTTAGATTTGTGACTGTACACTTCTCAAAAATGCTCCTGCACTTCTACATGTCATGATTCATCTTTCATCCCCTGATGTCATGTTATCTATCATCTCAATGTCTTACCCAAATTTGCACATTTCCACAGCCGTGGGCTCATCACTGGCACAGACATTAATAGCCAAGCATGCATTCTGCAACACTTCCTTGTAATGGGAGTGCAGCAAAGTGACCAGTGGTTGAAGGCCTCCAGCACTTTGTAGCTATGTAGGACAGGAGTGAATTTTATGTAATCAGGGAAAGCATATAATATATTGTTGGACAGCTTATAAGAAACATCATTAACATTGCATCTTTTTATTTAGTTTGACAGATTTTGGTGTGGGTTAAGAATAAAAACACTAAGACTGGGTTGTACCAACAAGGATTAATTTGATCTAAGATTAGTTCTAACCAGAGTTTAGCAAAACTAAGTTTAAAATGCATAAATCCAGATTATCCAAATTTAATTCACAAACATGAGAGCAAGGCAGCCTTCTGAAAAATTCAACACACAAACACCAACCTCTGCCCTCGCTTCTGTATCACAGGCCAGCGCGGCTAGGCACTGCGTGGTGTTGACCAGGACCTGCGTATTAGTAGACTTCAAGGGCTCCACCAGAGCCCGTATGGCTCCATGTGACAAGATGCTGCAGCGGATGACCTCCTGTCTTGCCATGTTGCCAAGTGTGGCAGCAGAATTGGCCACCGTCCGGGGACAGCTTCCATAGAGCTGCTGGACTAGGATCTCATGGCCTCCTGCCTCATACACTGCACTGGAAGATATCACAGAAATGGATGGGAGATTTACTGCAGAGCTTACTGTAAATGCAATCTCAAAACATAGCAAAAAACATAGTATTTCTGTAACGTGTATGTTTATATGTGTGACTTGCAAAAATAAGCAGTGAATAGGGGGAAGCTAGCATTAAGAGTAAAGATAGTGAGAGAATGATTCATGGGAGCAGGAGTTAAATAGTACCGTTCTCAGAACTGAAGGAGACAGTAATACTGAAATATTGAGTCAGACAGTGAGAGACGAAAGTAAAGGGAAGATTTGTCAGGGGAATAAAAAGGTGGGAGATGAAATAGAGAAAGGAGGAGAAGAGAGGTAAAGAGATATTCAGTGAGGGGGAACCATGAGAAGACAGATGAAGCATTAAATCTTTTGTGAAATAGCGGAGAGGAAGGCTTACTGCTCAACTTTAAAATACCTCCTCCTTCTAAGCCTCAGTTTTAGAGGTCACAAACTTAGACTGCTGCAGCAACAAAGATTAATTTAATCTAAGATTAGTTGCAATCAGAATCTAATAAAACTAGGTTTAAAATGACTAAATCCAGATTTGAATCAAGCAGAGCGCTGTTGCACAATTAAAAACTAATCTCTGTTCAGTAAATCTAAATTTGAATTGTAACCTGAAATTAGAATTTAATCACTATGGAGATTCTTACCAAACTAAAATATATAAATAAATAAAAATGAACTTTGAGTGCTGTCAGGACCTAATAAGTATAAAATAGGAGGAAACCATTAACTTTCAGCTGCTCCGTATTAATAAACAAAGCATTTCATTGTTTGCTTGCTAGCTAAAAAACTTGCTAAGCTTGCTAAAAACAAACAAAACAAACAAACAAACAAACAAAAACAAAAAAACAACTAAGACAAAAAACCAACAACTTTATATTAGCTAAAAAGTTAGTTAGCCTATGATGGCTTGGCAGAGAAGCTTTTTCATTCATTCATTCAACCTTTATTTAAACTCGGAAATACATTGAGGTAGAGATCTCATTTACAATGTAGCCGAGTAAAACAACAAAAAATAAAAGCACTTTCCTTTAAATCCTCCTTTAAGGACTTAAAACATAAAACTAGTTTGGGTTCAGTTTGTCCCTTAACTATCATAATTATCTTTCTCAATCCAACTCAAAGAGGCAGCTATTTTAAATGTTATACCTCCTCAAGTGTAAGTTAAACCATGATTTAATCAGGTTTTAAAATTAATCCTTGTTGGTGCAACCCAGCCTTAATGTTCTATGCTTTAGGCAGTAAGCAATAAGTTACATACTTTGTGGCATACACACTCAAAGGACCTTGAAATTATTGATTTCTTTTTTGAGTAATTTGTTGCAGGGTTTACATTTACATTATCTAATAGAACACAAAATATGTAAATTATTCCGAGAATAACTAAAAGCATCCACTCAGATTGTCTGTCACTCACAATGCATTGAGTTTGTTGCCATGTGTGAGGTTAGAGAGGGCCTCAGTTGCCGCCTCTCTCAGTGCCAAACTGTCGTTGTTCAGCAACTGTACCACGGCAGGGATACCACCTGAAACACAGAGATGCAACACATTCACATTTCATTGTGGTGAGTGTGTCGATGTTATGGCAGTCATGAACAGTTTAAAAGGCAGTGGGCCCCTGGATAAAGATATATACCACTACTGCCACTACGACCACCCTTCCTACATAGAAGCCAGACCTCCAGACTGAAAGAGACAAAAAATGATTGATGCAGCTAAACCACATTTTGTAGCTCAACCAGAACTCTCAGAATCTCAGAGACACAGAAACCACTTAGAGATGTTATTTGTAGTTGTTTTGTGACTTTTTGTAATCATTTTGTCTCCCTCTCTGGTCATTTGCCTCTCTTTGTAGTCGTTTTGTCTATCTTTGAAGTCTCTTATACCTCCTTGTGGTGGTTTTTGTGTTTTTGTCTCTTTGTCATCATTTTGTTTCTCTTTGTTGTTACTCTGTCTTTTTTGTGCCCATTTTGTGTCTGTGGTTGTTTTGTGTCTCTGCCACCTGACCCCTTGGGCCTGTGAGCCTATTCAGTAATCCATCCATCATGTTGGTTGTGTGAATGTGTATGTATGTACCCAGGTCTCTGAAGGTGTCTTTGCTAGCTTGGTGGAGGTCATGGTGGGGACAGCCTGGCAGGTAGCTGTTTTCACGCTGACATCTCCCACAGACAGAAGCTCCACCAGAACCTTCTCCACATTCTGCTCATGGAGTAGTTTGCGATTCTCAGCTACACACACAATCATCCCAGTACCACTAACACACACACACACACACACACACACAATGAAACAAAGACAGAAAAACACACAGATAAAGTAAAGCAAAATTAAGAGAAAATTATTATGTCTTGTCTCCTTCTGTGCTTACGGCTCTGAGCAACCCTGGCAATGCACTTAACGGCGTTGGACTGGATTTCAGGTATGTTGGAGGTGAGAACAAACTCCATCAGCCTTGTCAGTCCTCCACCTTTATGGATCAGCTGGACGCTCTCACTGTCGCTCAGACAGTTAGCAACAACCTGTAACGCCTCAGCATGAAGGTCACTTAAGTCCTGCAAGAAAGAAAAAAAGAATAGGGGACAGAGGATGTAGAGGACTCAGATAGAAAAAGCATTCATATTTAAAAACACCAGAAAAAGCATATGTTTTCTCTCTCACACACATTCACCTACCGCATTACTTAGGATATCCATGAGCTTTTCAAATCCTTGGTCTTCCCTGAAGGCACTGCATGTATCTTTATCAGTGGTGACATTCTGCAGTGTCTTTAAAGCCAAATGCTGAATGACAGGGAAGTCTGACTTCAATAGCTCCAGAAGTGGGGGGATCCACCTAACTCATGCACTGACAGACGACTTTGGTAGTCCTTTATACATACAGAACAAAAAAGAGGTTACAAGAAATTTGGAGCCATTTGAATAACATCCTTCCCAAAATTCTATCTCAGAAAGCACACAGTGATGCTTTTAGTGGCATTTTAGATAAATGTAACTTGTACATCTTGTAATGTCCTCTAGGCTGATGACTTTGAGTCACCTGAACCAGGTTGAAGATGATCTCTAGTGAGTTCTTCTTGACATCGGGGTCTGGACTGGATAGGAGCTGGATTAGAGGTGGCAAGCCTTTGTTGTCAAAGATCTGGACCTTACACACAAAATCCACTGACAGAGAGGCCAGGCACAGTGTTGCAAACTCATGTACAACTATGTCTTCTAGAAATAGGAAAGAATATTGTTGTTTTATTGCCAGCTAATATACTGTAAATATCTTCTTCTGAGTTTGTTTATCGTGCAATCAAAATTACTCACCTTCAAGTGACAATTTGTCAATGATTGATGGAATTACATCCATTTTTTTCAGAGCATTCTTTACATCACCTTTCAATGAAAATATGAGTCAAAGTTAATCACTCAGTTATCCAGTCACTCAGTCTGCAAGTCAACAAAACAGCGACTTCTGTAGCCACTCAGCAAGTCTCTAAACAGTGAATTGCCCTGGCATGCAGCTAGATGGTCAGGATGTTGGTTAGGGTTAAAAGGCCAGTCACATCGGTTGTATTGTAAGCCATCAAAGGACTCTGCATTGATTTCCTATGACTCACCGTTGGTGGCCATGATGCCCAAGGCCATGAAGGCATTGCGTCTGACCAGCTTGTTGTTGTGAGCGATGAGCTGACAGAGAGGCTCCAATGCCCCAAGTCCCAGCAGAGAAACCTTGTTCTCATCTCCTAACAACAGGGGGAGACAGTGAACAGGAAAATTAAAGCATGGTGCCACACAGACCTGATTGTCTGTGGGTGTTTATTATGCCTAGTCGTGAAGATAAACACTACAATGTGATTAAATATAAAAGAAAAAGGCATAAGTGGGAATTGAAACTAAATTGGATGGTACTCAACATGGCAATATACACATTATAAGAGGTTTTCATTCTATATAACAATTTTAAACATGTCATTTCCTCATATACTCAAAGTATACAAGTGCTTCATGAGGGAAGAATGGAAACATATTCGATGATTTCACAGTAAATGTCAGGAAATGAGATAAGAAAGTGGTCAGCCACAAGTAGTCTTATATCTTGTGCTTTTCAGCTGCAGGGTTGCTCACCAAAAACAGACAAAGAAAATTTGTAAGCTTCAGCAGCAGTGGGAAGCATACTTTATGACTCAAATAAATATACTGTAAATTTTATGAACATGTTTTAACAGCTTATCTCTGAAACGTTTGACATTTTGATCATGAAATTTGATTTGTGAATATAAAATTTGGTTAAATTGATGCGCAAATTAATCAGCTAAAATTGTGCATAGAGATTCTTGTCATATTCAGTGAATCCAACCAATACATTTTTCAAAAGTAATACAAAGTGGGGGTAGATATGATGAGCAATAAAATGTGACAATTTACTCCACAAATATTTTGTGAGTGGGAGAGGCTAAAATAAATGCACCAGAGTTTCTCTTAATTCTCCATAAAAGGTTGAACTTACATCATGTCTTTATTGAGTTTCTTCAAGTAATGATTAGTTTGATAAAACATGTACGAATACGAATACGAAATACTTTATTGATCCCCAAGGGGAAATTCATTTGTCTGTAGTCTCATCTATTTGTATAAGAATTATAGAGTCTGATGGCAGTTAGTATGAAAGATCTTCTGTATCTCTCTGTCCTACAACGAAGAGAGAGAAGCCTTCCACCACCATTATTTCTTTGGTCCATCAAGGTGTTATGCAGTGGATGGTAGTTAATTCTCCATAAAAGGTTGAACTTACATCATGTCTTTATTGAGTTTCTTCAAGTAATGATTAGTTTGATAAAACATGTAAAGCAAGGATATCTCTTTGGCTTTGTGGGTTCAAAAAAAAAAAGTTTTGCAGCAATAGCCAAACTCTTCCCCAACAAAAAATCTACAACAATTGTGGACCAGTATGATGGGAAGCATACTGTACCTTTCTCTGCAAATGTGTGGATTGCATCACAGGCTTTGACTAGGATGTCCTCCTCTGGGGAGCTCAGCAGCAGCACTACCGTTGCTGGGGTTTTGCCCTCAATAGGTACTGGTTCAAACTGTGAGTACGCAGAGAGAGATGTAAATACTTTAAAACTGTTATATTTTCAGGCCATGGGCATCTGTTTCTGTGGACACGAAATATATAACTTAAACCTTTAGCCTGGCTTTATCAAAAGCTAAAGATGAGAACACTTTCATTACATGAATCTCTCACCGTTTCCTTGCAGGGAGTTTCACTCTCCTTTTTCACTTTCTTTCCCATCCTGCAGCCTAAAGAGAAACTGCATTTTAATAAGTGGTCCAACAGCTGCTTAATGCAATCAACTCTATGAATACAGTTAGCTCTGTTTGCTAAATTACAAAGCTAACCAGGCAGCAGTGTTCCCAAATGACGCTCACAAAACAAACAAATACAAGTCGATCTCAAATAGTCACTGTGACTTACCTGTTTATTTCTAACACAAAGAAGTTCAAGTTCTACATAACTAGCGTTAGCATGACAGCTGGCCAGAAGAACCACTGGTGTTGTGGGTTCCTTGTTTTGGAAAAGGAGGTTGACAACGCGTTGCTAGGCAACGGATGCCACGTTGGGCTGGAGAAGGGTTTGAACCTGCTAGCTGTCATTATAGTTCTGAATTAGTGACCCAGTTTGATATTAAAATATATGAGCCGTCACTGTCTTTAATTTGTAGATTGGATGATGTTTATTAACGTCAACGGTGCTGCCATGCCACGCATATCGTGGCAAGACTGAAATGTTGTCAAATTAATTCATTAGACAGCAGTCATTTTGTAAACACAGGTGTTACAGATTATACTAATTAACAGAGGTGGAAAATCTATACTCAAAACATTACATTACAAAATATTATTTAATTACAAGTAAAACTAGCCTACTGATGTTGAAAAAAGTAAAATACAACGCATTCTTCCCAAAAACTACTCAGAGTATTAGTGACTTTTTAACTGTTGATGTTTAATACAATAGCAGGCATTCAATTTAAAGGGGTTATTGTTCCTCCAAAGTTTCAGACTAAATTACTCTTTCCCCATGCTTCATTCCGTTTAGCTGGTCACATGGTTGATGAAAGATTTGGGTGTTAATTCAAATTGAAGGATACACAGTAGCCTACATATTTATGATTTAAATAGTAAGTAGATTACAGTGCAATGCATACTTAACTACAAGTAAAATTACAGACTCGATTCATTGGAATAGTTTTAATTAGTTACTTCCATCCCTGCCTGTTAAGGTCCCGTTCCGTTCAGGTCAAACAGAGTCAGAGTGCTGCTATTGTGCATGCTTGGCTCAGTGATACACTAAATGGAACGAGACGTGAAAAAGATCCATTTTATACAGTTAACTGCAGTGAAATGTTGAATTACAAAACTGAAGTTGCAAAACCTTTGGGTTTATAATATAGATCTGCTCTATACGAGCAGTGCTCTAAAGAGAACTCTGTTATGAAGGGCGCTATACAAATAAAATTGAATTTAATTG
Source organism: Lutjanus argentimaculatus (assembly GCA_034769285.1). Lineage (NCBI taxonomy): Eukaryota > Metazoa > Chordata > Actinopteri > Lutjaniformes > Lutjanidae > Lutjanus > Lutjanus argentimaculatus. The sequence continues at coordinate 20,522,536 of JAWZSL010000009.1, read as the reverse complement.
AAAAGACAACAAAACAAAATGTGCAATATGACAGCGACATAAACAAAACCTTGAATCCTTAAGATTTGTAGTCCCGACTTTGTGTAGTGATCTACTAATAATCATATAGCCTACTCACATTTGCATGGAGCAGCTAGGTTAACTCGAAATAAAAATGAATGGGGAAAATACTGAAAAATCACAAGGGAATTTGTGTAGGGCATGTGAGTGAATGTGGTGTATGTGTTGGGGTGTGGGGGCTCTGTTCTGTGCAGGTCATATAGGAATAGTGCTGAGATAAATGCTGCTGTGAAGAGTGAGTCATAAAACAAATGAGCTATAAGGCATCAGCACAGTGATCCCTCCTGCTCTCAGAGAGGCACTGACACAGCAATGTGCCAATGGAAACAGCACAGTATGCACCAGAAAAACCAAATGACCTCTAAAGACATTACCTCTGGTGGTGTGGGACATTATCGCTGCGCTGCCTGAAATGAGCCTCAGATTAATCTAAACTAAAGCAAACCAAGGATAGGGAATGGCTGCTGGGATGATGTACAGGTTTTTTTGCTAATGCATTATTATTACAAGAGCTTGCAAATACGCGCGCCCACGCACGTAGGCACGCGCGCTCACATCCACAGGCCCACCTGAAAAATGGGTTAGTCAAACACACTCACAAGGGGATTTTTCGATTCATTCGTAAGGTTTCAGTTCATAATAGGAAATTTAAATCTAAATGCAAATTCAGACTGGTGTTAAAACGGCTCACGTGTGCTATTAAAAAGCACAGAAGGTAGCACAGAGCCAGTGGAGGGAGGGGGTTGCAGCGAATCAGCGCAGCAGACACCGCAGGCGCAGGCAGGCTGTCACTTCCCCTCCTCCGCCGAGCTGTCAGTTGACAGCAGCACACATGAACCTCCTCAATGCGCGGACGGAGCTGACCACCCGTTGAGTTTACGTCCGACGTAACTGCTCCACGGCATTTTAATTCAAACGGAGCACGAATATGACATGACACCTCTGTCATCTCTACGGACTGACCACAAAAGCGTAGGAGGGGCTGAGCCGCTCGCTAGTTCGGAGCTGCTAGCTAACGTTAGCGGTTAGCTTGCAGGCTAACGGTAGCTAGCTGCTGAGCGGAGTCTCGGTGCTGCTTTGTGCTGTCAGTTGGCTAACGTTAGCGAAGGTCGGAGGAACTAACGTTAGCGTTTAGTCAGTCATTCAGCATCACTGGTGTGTCATTTCAATAAGTTGTTTTAAGGCTGCATGGCAATTTGTGTTTAATTTGCCACGGGGCCTCATACTCCTCCCGTTTAATACGTTTACTAATTTTACCAAATTTATCGTTGGTGCTTGCTAGCTAGCCAGCAAGCTAGTCGGCTATGCTAACGCCAGCTCAGTGAGAGCTCTCACAGAAGGGGTGCGGAGAGCTCCAGACTAGTCAGGAAGGAAGAGAGGTGACTTATGATGTGGGCTGAGGGAAGCGGCGGACTGTTAGGCGAAGGAGAGCAGCAGTATTAGCTTCAACACATCGTATTTTCTCACGTTATTCGTTGTCGTGGTAGGGGCCGTAGCGACAGCTGAGCTGTGTGGGACGTTTGGATGAAGAAAAGAATCGGGGCACTTTGATTTGCGAGCTGGCTAGATGAACAGTATTGGTGTTACTGAGTCGTGAGCTGGTGGCCACCGTGCCAGCTTCAAGGGAAGATACTCTGTCGAGATTATCGCATAGACTGCAACAACCAGCCAGTTTGCTCAAAAGATGGCTTCGGCGGGGAGCATCGCCGCATCTATTGCGAGCAAAACGAAGACCAAGAAAAAGCACTTCGTTGCTCAGAAAGTGAAGCTCTTCCGTGCCAGCGACCCTCTTCTCAGCGTGGTTATGTGGGGAGTCAACCATTCGGTGAGTCAGACCATCTCATGTGCATATGATGATCCACAGTCATGTCTCCCTCGACCCTTTCATATTAGCTGTCAGTCATCAGCCTTTGTGTTTTCTCAGTTGATTGACGAATAGGAGATGACAGCTGTCCAGCGGCTGGATATATTGTTGTCAGTGTAAATGTGTGACTGTCTCTTAAGTGTGCTGAACTCGCTGAGCAAATTATTACGTGTGTATGCTTAAGTAAGCTTTGTACAGTTACAATTTGCATGCGTGATTTAGAGCTGCAACAATTAGTTGATTAATGAATTAGTTGCCAACTAATAGATTAATCACCATTGCAATTAATGCATTCCATTTAAGAAAAAAATGTCCAAATTCTCTGATTTCAGCTTTTCAAATGTGAACATTTTTTGGTTTCCCTAGTAAGCTTTGTACAGTTACAATTCACATGGTATATGCATGATCTAGGGCCCAACCGATACTGGATTTTAGGGACTGATACTGATACTAGGGAGTAATAAAATTTTGGGATTGATATTTCTGCTGATATTCTTTATGCAGAACATAATGTACAGAATATAGAATTTTTAGTTTTTTGGGGAATATTTCCTGAAAAGTAGTTAACATTTGTGACAAAGATATGTAATGGGGGCAGGATATTTTACAGTTATTGTCCAAAATTAAATCAGGGCACTGAATCACTAACTTTCACAGGTATTTTTGCTAATTATGAATAACTATAGTAAAAAAGGAAGGAAAAAAACACAAATTGAGCAAAATATATGTGTATATATTATAGTATATATGTACACATAATGTGGCCTATACGTGTAAGAAAACAATCCGCATTATTTTCTGTAATAAAAAAGTTTTCATATTGGACATCATATATGTCGATACCAATATAGACCTCTATAGTGATGATAGGCCAATATCAAGCCTATAATATCTGTTGACCGATATATTGGTCAAGCTATACAGGATTTTGATGTAAGCTAAACACTAAAAATGTGCATGTGTGCGTATGTGTGTCTGTGTGTTTGAGCAGTGAACTCGTCTTTGGCTTCCTGTTGTGCACATGTAGGATAAGCTCCTAGGGCCCTGTGTCATGAGAGATCTTCCCATGCAAGACAGCTTATCTCTGCTCTCTGCTCTCTTTCTCTTCCTTTGCTGAATATTTGCACTGGGCCAACACTCATATGTTGGAGGGAGAGAGCAAACTTGGCTAGCAGAGGACATACAAATATCTCTGGTACCAAATCCCAAGTGTTAAACTCTTTACCAGTGTTTTACACATACATTATTACAACACACAAAGAGATGGTTCTTGAACAGTGGACTAAGGGATAATGATCTGGAGTACTCTTAAGTTCCTTCGCTCTTGTGATCTTATTATTAATATATAGCCTTTCTCCATTCTTTACTCAGTTTGCTTGTAATAATCATACCATGGTTATTACAGTAAAGACAGCCTGTTTACTGAATATTTTATCTGGTGTTTTAGATTGAGGAGAACTGCTTTCCAAAGTGTAAACAAAGGAGCTGAGCAGTAAGTTAGCAGAAGAAGCACTCATGTATTCTTCCAGTACATAAATGTCTATTTATATGCTAGTATGAAATTGCTCCCATGGAGTAGCTACTGGTGTATGATGACATTAGTATAGTTTATATAAAATAGAGAATAGTTGTGGCCCTTTGATGTACAGTGCTGCTTTCTTTCCTTGCTCTTTATTTATGTCTGCTTGGTTTTGTTGTGTGTGGCAGTGGTTAGCAGATAGTATGAAACAGGAGAGTCGGCAGTGTCTGTTTACCTATTAAATTCAGAATTCCTAATTTAGGTATGAAATAAATATTTTTGAATAGATCAATAACAGATCCAGTCAGTTACACATAATTTTTTATTTAAGTTAATGGGCCAGAGAAATGTGGCCTCTTCTGTGTACAAAGAGCCCAATTATAAGTAAATACAGGGGATTAACATTGCATAAACACTTTGGATAACTTTGGAATGACATGGCCACTGTAAGTGTCACTACATAAGTCAGTTATATCAGGGTTGCAAGCCAATTTCTCCTATACATCTTTCTAGATAGTGTGTATCATGTCTGACATATTATGTTAGGTATGTTTTAATGTGTGACTGCTGTTTCTCTTTGTTGATGCACTTTCGCATGTCGTCTCATTACATTAGAGAATGTTCCCTTTGACATAATAAATAATATTGCCATTTTTGGCTAAAGCACCACAGTACCAGCAATTTGTGTACAGATGAGGCCTCTTCTGAGCTCCATTTGTAGTTTCATGTTGCTTTAAAAGCTCATACTGATGTACAAATAATGATAACTCTTTTCATTTTAACAGTGTTGGAACTGTGATTAATTTTTAGTTGGTCTATTTGGTCTAGCTCCATATCTCTGTATTGGGTTGGGAATCCTGTGGGTGTTTGATGGACATCAGTGTGACTGACACTGAGCATTGTCAATTTAGACAGCACCATTAGATTTTTGGCCTAGTGTTCGGTGGCAGTTTAGTGTGGATTATGCAGCCTCTAGATAGACTGATGTATGTGGGGCCAAGACAGCTAAAGATCCAAAGCTGTTATTCTGTATCTAAGCTGTTGTCTGTCGATAGATTACAGTCACCTGGCTTTGGTGTTTAAGCCTAAAGGGGCAAAGTAAGGTACTCGAGAGATTTACCTGCATGCTGCTAATGATATCAGCTATATATCAGCTGGACTGTCATTGTATTAAGCAGTGCTGTACTGTTCATCTTTTTTAAGATTTGAAGCTTCTATTGAGGTTTTTGAATGAAGCTTCAAATGTCTACTGTCATATTATGACATCATCACCCCCCAAAAAAACTTGACTAAAACACTCATTTTGAATAAACTGATTAATCAGATTAAATTAGTTTGTCTCTTTTTATGAATTCAAGATTTTTATTGAAAATAACTTGTCAGTTTCATCAACGTAAATGTAATTTATTTGGGTGTTAAATTGCTGTTAGACCTTCCCGCTAATACAGGTGTATAATTCCCTTTGTATGTGGCAAGCAGAGTTTTTTGACCACAATGGAAATGTTGTTTTTGAAAGGCTAAGTGGCAACAAATACAGATTGAAGCAGATTGTTCTGTTAGATAAAAACATGTCGTTAATATTGGAAATTATTATTTACATCTATCTGTTTTTTAACAAATTACTTACTTTTGGACTTTACAGTGCTCTGGATTTATTGGAAATGTTTGGATCACACAAGTTGGAAACAATCCTATCCAGCCAATCTAAATTTACAAATGATACTAAAAATATTAGAGTAGCCTAATCTTTATCTGCAACTGTGCAGAAATATAGCATTTAAACAGAATGACTTGACAAGCAAAAAATAAGGGGCTGCACATTTTATAATTTTGATTGAGATATCCAGTGTTGCAAATGAAAGAAGGGGCCTTGAACAGTGCGGTACCGCCCCACCAGAAAGCACACAAAATATATCCCTTTAATGGGATAGTTATATACTGCATTGTTTATCAAGTCATAACTAGAAATCTTCATTCAGAGTGGATTTGCATGATTTAAATCATCCATAGATGTGTTTGTCCATGCATGTCCAATGGAGTGAGTATTGAAGGCTCATATCACAAACGTCATGCATCTGATTCATTTATCTTAGAACTGTGGACTAATGGGCCACTGACAGCCATGAAAACCTACACAAGTTTGGGGATTCTACATGTTCAAACTGTTCTCTTGGATTGCATAACGCAGAGCAGGGCTGCCGCCAGCACATTTCCTTCTTATGCCTTAGGCTACCTCCCCTGCTGTTTTTCCCATTACTCGATAGGATCCTCTGTTTCTCATGCCATTGGCACCATAAAAATGACATTCAATGCCAGATCACCCGGTTAAGCCAACGGGCTACTGCCAGATGGTATGAAGTGTTAATTTAAGGTTACATTACAGCATGGAGTTTGCAGAAGTAACTGCAACCGGTAAATAACAGGACACTGCAAAGGAATGAATACCTATACCTGAGAATGCAACCGGAGGCAACTTGCAAACACGTGCACACACGCACATGATCTGCAAAATGTAACCTCCACCCCTCATATCCACTGTGGCATGTCAGTCAAAAACGTCCACTTTGGCTCCTCCTGAAAACCAGGCTTATTACAGTTTTATATAACTCTGGGAGCACAAAGGTAGAACAACTAAACCTGCTAAGTACTTGTCAGTATAGAGATAAATAGAGATGAAGCACAGATGAAGTAACAGTGTTTTGTAGAATGAGCAAATGGGGTGCCAAGATGCATAGAAATAGATGAGATGTTGATGTAATCCAGGATATTTAATGTATGCCATCAGAACCATTCATGTATTATGACTGAAAAGATGCAGGCACATGTGTTCTGAAGTTTCTTTGTGTGGCATAAGGTGTGTGGCAGCTTGCTGAAAATAACCTTTGCTGACAGGTAGCCCATTTTTACTTTAATCCCTTGAATACTTGGAAATTTTACTCGCATCCCTCAGAGCCTGAATAGGTTACATAGCTCATGGTTTTGCAGAAATGGATTGAGGCCAGAGCTGAGAAAGTTTTTTTTTTTTCAGTTGAAATCACAGTTGTAACAACTGAAGCTTAGTGGGTGCAAAGGCTCAATCAAACTTGGTCTACAAAATCAAACTGAAACTATCATTACAAAAGCATGAAAGCAAAATTTATACTTCAAATGAGTTGAATGGGTCTCTGAATAGAGTTATGGTGTCATTTGTCTCTTTTCAAAAGGAAGCCCAAAATGACAATGACATGAAATTTGAAATTGAACAATATATTAACCTTTAACGGTTTGAAGTATATTTAAACATATAAATACATATTAAACACATAACAATTTCACATAACAAATTCACATTATAGATAAAACTTAACCCAACAACAATAAATTTACACTACAACAACAGTTACAGTACTAATAAAAGGAAAATAAATGCAAATTCCAGCTTCAAACTTCAGCAACTCTTTTGAAGAATATTATCATATTTTCTAATCTGAGAAAGGCTGCTGTCATCATCATAGTGGTCTTCCTATCATAGATACAAATGGCAAGGTGTTATGACACATCTCATCAAGTGTTTCATATCTGTGCTCCCTATCTCAGGCTACATCCACACCACTATGTTTTCATTTTAAAACGCATGCATTTTGCTATGCCTCTACCTAGTGTCCACAATACCTAAAACGCAGACATTTGGAAATGGTGCTAGCCCTGTTTCACATTTAAAACTCCAGGGTTGTGTTTTAGTCTGGACAGGCAGAAACAGAGATCCTTGGAAACGCTGATGCCACCACCCAGGTGTGCTTCCTGATTGGGTCCATCAGTCACTACGTGTCATTCCCTGATTCATCACATTGCGAACATACACACACACTTTGAGGCTGGCTGTTGCTTAATTGCTTCAGTTTTATGCTCTTTTATTTAGTTTTAATGCTTTGTGTCTCTGGGTGTCTAGTTTGTAACTGATTTTCATCTGACTTTTAATTTGTGCCTTGATTACCCCACACTGGACTTTACTGTCAGCCAATACAACATCACGTCAGCTAGTGAGCATCAGTGGTATATCTATAAATACCATTGTTGGTGATCTACAGTTTGGCTTCTTTATTGGACTTACTGGATTTGATTCCAGCAGTTTTTCACAGCTCAGCTGCTGCGAAAACGGAATCGTGGGTGAAAAAATCCAAAATACGACTTGTTTTTCTGAGGGACTTCATAAAACATCATGCTGATGAAGAAAGTTAACACAGCAATCACAAACAGGGTGAAACAGCCCCAGTGTGTGTGTGTCTGTGCAGTAAGAGTAACCAGGGGATAGGTGTGTGAATAAGGAAAAGAGAGGGGTAAAGGAGAAAAGCAAGGTGAGAAGATTAAAGTAGTTTGTGACTAAACACTAAAATAAGGGGAAGAAGTAAAATAACAATGGTGAACTAAGAAATAACCTAGAAATATGGTAATTACAAAATAATGTTATATTTATTACATTATTCATGAAATGTCAACGCACCACAGAACGCCAACATACTGTACTGATCATGCACTGCACGACTGGATCTACTCCACTCTATAGTAAATGATTCAATGTGTCGACTAAACTTGCGTCAACAGATTTGGTGTGTCTGTATCATTAAGCTGGTGACATAGCTGTAGTGTGCAGGGCATCCTTGGTGCCACTGTTTACAGAATGTTATTTTTCATCATGGTGGATGCTCACATTATTATCATTACAGTTATTAAGTAATTGTTCTTGATGTGGATGGCCTTTAACACTGTTGGTCATGTTTGGGCCTGATAAGGTTATGTGATGATTAGCAGGTTCATGTGATGCCTTCCACGTGGCTGAGCTCATCACCACAATTTTTTTAATGTCAGTTTCATGTTATTCCATTGTGCAATGCACTGAGATCGAAGCTGTCACACACATGCCCATTAAGTAACTCAGCTTTTGTTTGGTAGACAAATTAGGAACACAGCCTCTAATTGGTTGACAGACTCAACCCAAGGAATCATGGGATTGACAGTGGATGGCTAACAGTAACCGTTTCCACCAGAGTAAAATGGATAATCACAGAAGACATTCAGTATTGGATTTATCAATATAGATTTATTTTACGAAGTCTCCAAAAAGACACTGCATTTCAAAGCTGGATTACACAGCCTCTGAAATCTAACAGTACTGTTAGCCTTTCTTGCTTAGCTTCCAGACCTTTACTTTGGGACTAACCTCTTTCATTTTCCTAGCAGTTTTGAAATAACAATGGTCCATTTTGGTTTGTCAAGAAAAAAGACATCTTTATAATTAGTGTTGTTAACTTGTTGGATCAGACACCCGGGGACAACACAGACTATTCTGGATTGATTGGCATGGATTCAGGCCCTAACATCATAGTTGAAAATACTACAATCTTTCTAGCTACCATTGACAAGCTAATTTGAAAAGTGTCTCAAGGTGCTGAAAAGCTTGTGTCAGGTGCTTTGTTTTGGCAGTGGAAAATGGATCAGAATCTACACCTTCACATAATTTGTTAATCTGTAAAAGGGATACAGTCCTGGCTTGTCTGTCAGCTCTTTTTGTAAGCCCTTAGGTGTCTAAATGCACTATTCGAATAGAGAGGTGTCAGAAAGTCTTTTGTTGATGGTTTTTGAGTAGATATTTCAGTGGCTGGAAAGTGCCGTTGTCACCATTTAAGTCATCTACTGTGTAACCATAGCTTTGAGTTCAGCAGCTCCTAACCTGCTGTTGTATGCCACCTATCCTTTTAAAGTAAAGAAGATAATAACGTTGAGTTGATATTTCACATAGCTTTTTATTATCACAGGCCTGGAGACAGTAAAATTGTTCGATACATTTCTCTTTATTGTTATTAAGTAGGAGACCTTTTCAGGAAAAAAATAGGCCTTTGCTTACATAGGGCAGCACAGGCTGAAAGTCTTTCCTTACCTTCTTATTTTGGGGTTCCATAGGTATTAAATTTTCCATTTTGTTTTTCTTAATGTCACTCCATTCTTTCAGTACCTAAATTGAACTCTCCCCATCCTGCAGGTTCATTCACTCTTTCTGTCATTGCCCCTTTTTGTGTCATCCTGTCTAGCTGGCTCACTTCCCCCCCTCTCCCCTTTCTTTGCTGTGTCCCGCCTTTGTGACTCAGAGTAGCTGTGTCTGGTTCTGTGGATTGCATAAGAAGGGGATTCTATAAATATCTGCAGGAGTGACCTACAGCTAATATGTGTGATGATTATGGGTGAGAAGCTGGAGCCTTACATCCTCGCACCCTGAGGCAATGACTGGTAGAGGAACTTGTGGAAAGCGACTTGTGGTTTTGTTCCAATGTGTGTCTCCAAAAACCTTGCAACATTTTCTTTTTTGTTCGTTCCTGCATTCATGCATGCAAACATGCCTGCACGTGCCTACTTGTGGGGGTGTGTATGTCTTGTGTGTGTGCCCTTAACTACAGAGTCGCTGTGCTGTGGCACACTGCTTGCCCAAATGCAGTGTGACATGCTGCTGAGCAGCTTGATTCACCCAACAGGACAGGCCATATACTAGAAGCCTGTTTGTTGCTCAGTCAGTCTAAACCACTACATCCTTTAATAGCTGGCCTTTCATAGCACGGACTTAACAACAGACTTGCTGAGCTGTCTGCATTTGTGTATGTACCTGTTGATGACAACTATAATTTATGTGTTACCTATTTCCACATTAGTCATTAGTCATTCAGTGTTTCAACATGGCTGTGAGTGTGTCTGTTGTAAGGAGGTGCTGACATTGAATAATATTTGTCTTAATTATACACTGTGAAGGTTTAGTATACCTGGCATGGTCTACTGTAGTCTAAGTCTTGGAAACACATTTCATTTCCTTAACACCTGAGTGTGTGTGTGCATGCGTGTGTGTGTGATTGAGTGACTGACACTGACTAAAATAGACTTGAATGAGCTGTTGGTGTCTGATGTGAAGGCAGACATCTCACAATTTAAGAGATGACTACCATAAGCTTTTAATTGCCCTGCAGGTGTCTTACTCAGGTGGTTGGTTGCATTTGTCCAAGGCCAGTTTTTCTTGCACGCACACACAGTCGCAGCAGTCCTTTTACCTTACCACTGCTCCACTTTTATCATCCGTGTGCCCTCATTATGGCTGACCTCTCCACGCTGTGGGTGCGACCCATGGGAGGAAAGGGAGTAAGGGCTACCCCTGACACTGAAGTTGTCAAAGTTTCTCCACAGAATTAGGTCATAGACAGACAATCATGGTCACATTTTTAGTTCAATGGCAAGGGCTCATTGTACGTGGTTTAAAGCAGAAGATGTACTCGTGTTTCCTAGAATTTAATTAAAAGCATTCTCTAAAGCCATTTAAGTATTGCTACACCAATGATGATATTAACTGTACATAAAATACATTCCCCAGCATTTCAAGGCATTTATTGCTAAAATGAATGTTCACTTGCTAGATGTGATTTATTGGGATTTTCCTTGGGATTTCACATTTATTGATAAATAAAACACTTAAAATGATAAATTTCACATTCTTTTTACCCCACCCTGCTTTGTAAGGGATGGCTCAAAATCATTTTTTTATGCCAGATACTTAAAATACCACAACCTTGAGTATCTGCCAATACCAGTATCAATCCAATCCCATCTTTTCACCCCTCTTGAGCAACTAAGCTGTTAATAATACATTTGTATGGATGCACTTTGCTTTACCTAGCCATCTAAAAACATCATGCTCAAACTGTAAAATAAATGTTCTACTCCCATGAAGGAAGATGTATTTAGCCCACAACATGACTCAGTTATGCGAAACTGCTGCTTTTTTTAATTTAAACTTTATCACAGAGAGAACTTTTTGGGATATTTTTGGGGGCTTTTATGCCTTCAAATGATAGGATAGCTGAGTTAAACCCATGACTGCTGCAGAGGACTAACAGTCCTCAGTACATGGGGCACATACTACACCAACTAAGCTACTTGGGCGCCCCTGCAGAGAACAGTTTTGACTGGTCAGCACCGTTTAGCACCATTTTGCTTTTTTCTTCCTTGAGACATCACTGCTGACAGGTGTCACTTGTGTTCTAGCTACTGTTGGCGTGACACCTGCTGCTCATCTGTGTTACTCATGACACATCGCTCATGTTGCTCAAAGTTTGTTGAAGCATTTACATGATAGTTTACAATAACACATAGTGTCGGATAATACTTTTTTTGACCCCAATATCCAATTAATTGATTTTGGCCAACATTGAACTGATACGATACAAAGTATGGAATCAGTGCAATCCCTATGTTTTGCGTTCATTCCTTTTTTATAGGCTAGCCAATGAATCACTAATACACACACCCAGATGCCATTGTTGTACTGTGTTGTGTTTCAGTTGGAGCTTAGGATAAGCTCTATTCTTCTTTATGTGGATATTTTTAAAATTGCTACATATTATGAATGGTTCTAGGATTTGCCGGTCAGGTGATGATGTAATTGCCTTGTTAATTGGTCAATGAAAGGTCAAGTCCACATTCAGTATAATCTACTACAGCTAAAGGTGACCTTTGATGCTCACTATCTGACTGTTAAAGGGCAAATCTCCATTTAGCTTTGTGTATCTATAGTGCATGTGATTATCTTTGTGATTTATGAATGTCATGTTGTGGTCAGCAAGTATACCAGTGCTGGTTAAGGCTCAGTAGTTTGTTTCTCTGTTTGTGCCATTCCCAAAAAAGTGCAAGACAGATCATGTGAAGTTAGTTCTTTGATATACAGTGGTGGAAAAAGGTTTTCGGACACCCTTAAAATTTTACACAATCTCAAATATTATCATGAAATATTTGTGGAAAAATCTTTTTTTGTGTTTCAAAAGGTGTGGCTGCATTAGATAGACAACAAACAAATACAAATTATATATATTTTTTGTTTATCGTTTACAAGAAAAACTAACAAAACTAAATTCTTGACAGTTTCAATTTGTCAGTTCTCAACATTGTCGGTATCAAAGTCAACAAATAACAGAATGTGTTCAAAACTGAACAAAACAAAAACCAAAAAACCAAAACAAAAACCATCACATCATCAAATTAATATTTAGTAGTCCTGCCATTAGCACGCAGTAGAGCTCTAATCCTGGCTGGCATGTTCCCCACGAGCCTTTCACACTGTTGAGGGGTAATCTTGTCCCATTCTTCCTGAATTACTGCTTAATTCTTCTAAATTCTTTGGTTTACGCTTTGAAACAGACCTTTTTATAATCCACCACAGATTTTCAATGGGGTTTATGTCCTGGGATTGAGCTGGCCACTCTAAGACCTGGATACTGTGCTCCTGCAGCCAAGTTCTACTGGCCCTGGATGTGTGGCAAGGGGCATTATCTTGTTGAAACATCCAGTTTTGACCTCGACGGAACAGTGCACGTGCAGAAGGGAGCATGTGGGTTTCGAGAATGGCACAATACTTGGCAGAGTTCAGTGTGCCATCACAGACAGTGAGATGACCAACACCAGCAGCACTCATGCATCCCCAAACCATGATACTGCCTCCACCATGCTTGACAGTAGGTACTGTACATGCTGGAGATAACGCTTTGCCTGGCCTTCTGTGTACCCTTACATTAGCAGGAGGAAAATAAGCTGGAAACTGGACTCATCTGACCACAGAATCTTCTTCCAATTCCAATTGAAGACCTAAGAGTGATTCTTAATGCAATATTTCACAAATGCATGGGGTGTCTGAAAACTTTTTTCCACCACTGTATGTGTGTGTTGCATGGGAAAGCATTTCGATGTGTATGCTGACGAATTTTAAAGCTATTGCTTTATAAATATGCTGCATCAAATACTGCTGTGCTGAATTGATTTGAGCACAGGCTTTGACACATTTCAAAACCACATCCCCTCCTAGTTTATTTACACCTCTACATATTGGTTAATTGCATGTTCAGTCTGTCTTGATTACACTTTAATTAGAGCTACTTAGACTGTAATATCTTGTAAATAGGCATAGAGAAAGTGCATGTTAATCCATCATGCTGTCTAGGAGTTGCTTCTTCAGAGCGTATGTCCCATTTCCTCCACATAATTGACAGTTTGACAGTAGGAAATTGGACATGCTGTAAAATTACTCCAATGGAAGATATATCCTATAATGATGCTGTTCTACCTCTCTCTCTCTCTGTCACCTGTTAAAAGTTTTTCACATCTCTTCTTTCAGTTTTGTCTTGTACGATGTGTTTATTAAAAAGTTGGCTCCTCTTCTTAGATGATATAGCTCTCATATTGGCTGTTGCATGATTTTTTTGTTGCGTGAGGATGGCTGAACATGAGCAGCTGCATATAAATACAATCCAACCTGCACCCCATGGCTTAAAATTTTAAAATTTTGATGCATTGAGAATCGTTTTATCATTAAATCATAGCCCTTTGAATCGTAATCGAATCATGAGATTCCCACCCCTAATTAACAGCAGCCACCAGTTTTACATAGCTGTATATCATCAAGCTATGCAAGCATTGGGTTTGAATGTGGTTACTTTGTCACTTATATTTTTATTGATATTTTGCACTAGTAAAATGTTGTATAAATAAAGAATACATCATTCAAAATCAAAAAGTATATTTATATTCTCTCTGATTGGAATCGTTAGCAAAAAAGTAATTATTGACATTACTGATAAAAGTTAATTTTAAGAGAAACTTGAAAGAATTGCCACATCACTCTTGTGACTTTTTACACTGGTGACACATTCAAGTCGCAGCTTGCAGGCCAGTAACTGAGTCATCAGAAGTGAGAAAAGATAAAAAGAGTGACGGTCATAGCTTCCCTGTTGATTGTCAAATGTCTCCCTTCAGTCTGCGCATCCTGATGGCATGCCTGATTTGTCTTGCTTCTTTCCTTTCTAACTTTGCAGGAGGTTTTTCTCCACTTGAAAATATATACCCTTCTATATCTTGCACTTAACAAATGGCCCTGTCCTTTGTAGAATTAGATCCAGATTTCTTTACCAAATAAATGGTGTTAGAATCTGTCAGCACTGTCAGTGGGCTGTCATCTGGTAAGAGCGCGTCTTCTAACTGTCATAGTTCAGAGAGATAAGTTTATGCCATGCTGCTGACAGAGCATGCTCTCTTCACCAACTTCCTGTCCAATGGAGCAACAGCACACACTTGCTTCACTCTGTGCCGGAAAACCAGTCTTCATCACCATGGAGACAAACAGGAAGCGGTGGTGTGAAATTTGTCTGCAAGTTTGATAGCTGCAGGAAGATAAGCAGATATGCTGGAGGCATCTGATTAAACAAAACATAAAAACTACACTAGGCTCAAGATAGAAATTATGACAAGAGCAGAGCAGTAAAAATAAGAGGACTAAACATGTTATTTAATGTGGATTAGGGACTCCAAGGGCCAGTTAGGTTTTTATACTGGATTAGCCACACCTCCATGTAAGCATTACAAAAACATTTAGCACTAGGGCAGTGCTACAGTGTTAAAAATCAGCACTGTGCTATTCAAAACAAAAAAATGGTACATAACAGTGACTGTTATAAGCTTGATCTGTAAAAAATAGCCTAATATAGTCTCCCTCTTCTCCCTTAGACTCTCAGTCATGCTCTCTTCACAGTTTTTTGGGGTAGCATGAATTTAATTGCAGGAACAGGAACATTTGAAGCAGTTTGGATGCAGGAGTGGAGTTGGAGAGATTTCAAACTGATTGTTTTCTGAGTCTGCTCGAGGGAAGCATTTATACCTCTTTTTATCTAATAGATATTTTCGTCCCATTTTTATGTGTGCATGCATGTGTGCCATTTTTTTATTGCTGTGGCTTACATTAATATTCAGTACACTAGTGTCCTCACAAACGTGCATGTGTGCTTGGTAAGATGAAGCATTGTCTCCGCTTTTTGCGTGAAACACAGCTTTGTTGATTAGGCGACATCTCCCCACTGAGTACCCAAGATTCAGCTGTGCTTTAGCATCACTGTGACGTCTGTGCCTGTCACACCAGGACACTGAAACATACCCCGATATGGCATCTGTGGAGTGGGATCCTCTGCTTCCTCTGTCTCTTTAATGTCTTTTTCCATATTTTTTCTCATGGTTTCTTGTCCTGTCAGATAAGCTTGCTTCTCTTCGTCCAGATGTGTTTTTTCTCTGTCTTTATCTCAAAAGGTTTCCTTCCTGAAAATTCTCTCCAACCGTTAATTTATCTTCTGTTAATGATGCACACTAAGTCTATGTTCTCATGCTTCTTCTCCTTTCTTTTTCTTTGCCTTAAAAGCTTACAATAATCCTCGAGGATATTTACAGTGCAGGGATATTCAGTTTGAGTTGTAACTCTCACTTCTAGTAAGACGACATCAAAGTGCAGTAGGCAAAGTAAACAGCTTTGTTCTTGAAATGCTACTGTGCTCAATTTGTGCATGTTTGCTGAGCTGGTTAAAGGCAAAGAAGAAATGGTGTACAGAGGCAGACCTTTGCCCATCACTGGACAAGCTTTTGCAGACTTCAGCATTAAGATTTGTTTTACATTTGACCAGTGAAGCTAGGGGGTCAGAGTTCTTCTTTTACACACATTGTATTCATTGATGTGTCCTCATAGCAAACAGATTGAAACAATTGTTTGGATATATTGTATTCTTTCACAGTCATTTAGTCTGGTATATTTTAAGTTTGTCTAATAGGAAATTTTCAGCTAACCACCTATGCCAACATATTGACTACTCGCTGCCAACTGCTATCTCGGGCATTGAGTGTGTTAAATTGTTTTTGCTTTTAAAAGTGAGCCAGTTCAATCCACTTTATTTGGAAGCTGCCAACAAAAAAGCTCTAGTACACAGATATTATTTTTAACAAGGACACTATCCTCCACTGTTAATTTTGCTAATTTCACAACTAATTCTGTAGTAATTCTATATTTGTTCTGCCATAATGACAGCACAAATATTATTTGTGCTGTCATTTCCACTGCTGTCACTATTCTGAGTACCATCTCATTTAATTGGGCACTAAGGTTATCAATCATAAGAGTAGGCCAGCGGAAAAGTAGAAGGACATAGATGACACACTCGACCACTGAGAGAGTTTAGCTCAAATATGTTTGGGGAACTAGCCACATATTTCTGACTTATATAGTTAACGCATTACCTAGTATAGATGCCAGTCGACACACCTCCAGTTTGGACAAACAGAGAGTAGTACCAGCATGGAAACTAAGAAATGTACTGCTGTGGACTGGGTCAGCAGCAGAACATATATTAGCCACTCAAAAAAAGATCTACCTAAAACAATCAGTATCAGTTTAAGTGCATGTCTATGTTTAGAATATTCTAAATTGTCATATAAGCAAAATATTTTCATCTTTTGCTCAATCAGCCTTCTTTTGCAAAAGCTGCAGTTTAGCCTTGCAGAACACAGGAGTTTCTGGTCTACCACTGCCTCAATCTGTTGGTTTGTTTGTGGTATTGTGTGACTTGTGAATCTGAACTAATGTTTTAAAACACCTAAGTCACACACTAACAATTTAAAAATAAAAGCAGATTGACGCACTGGTAAACAAGCAACTCCCATGATCTGCTAAGGTTAAAATACTGATTTCACCAATGAGGTCTGGTTGGTTTAGAGTGAGCGATATTTGGCTTATATTACTGCAGCTTCATCTTGGAAAACACTGTATTTTAAATATAGTTTACTTAAACTGCTAACTTTTTTTCTTTGGGCTGAAATACAGTTTGTTGCTGACCCTCTCCACAACAGGACTTTGCTTAGCTTCCTACAGTGGGACACTGACTGTTGTTAAGTACCTGATACAACACCACTTCAAATAATCCAGACTATCCCTTTAATGTAAAACTCGAGTTCTAAATAAAGGAATACTAATTTGAGAGGCCAGGGATCAGGAAGGTTCTCTTCTAAGGTCAACCTGTTAATCATAAGCAGTCAGTTGGCATAAGCTAGTTGCCATCAAGTTTAAAGACTGAACCATCCATTGTATTGATATTGGTCCAAAACAAAATCATGAGGATTAGTATCATGAACATGTTGAAGGCACGGTATCTTAAAAAGCACACTTCTGAATGGCCACCTGAAGTATGCCAAATGCTTTCATGGCTCAGTCCATCATGCTGAGGCCATTCTCAGCACCATCTGCTGTAATGCTCCTGCAGCATTATACGGCCAAAGTCAATTCCCAATGGTAAAAAAAATAGGCCTATTCCTCTAAGGCAGCTGCTGGGATTGTGATATGACACCACCTCTTGTCTGTCTGCACAATCCTCGCTGTGAGCAATGTATAAAGCTTAAAGTACATCTGGAACTGCACTGTAGAGGAACACACACACATGCTTCATGATTAATGTTATAGTCAATCAAAGTCTGAGTGTTTGAGTTTATTGAGTGCACCTACCTTACAAGAGTGCCCGGTGGAATGACAGGTTATTAATAGATTCACGCAACCTGCCAGCACCCCTGCCTGCAGCCAACAACGCATACACAAGCACACACACACATCATATTTGTATCAAGCTGTGCCTGAGTCATAACAAATGTCAGGTCTACATATTACAGCAATGTGACGCATGGCCAGCTCCAAATGGAAACTCCTGCAATGTACCTTATGTGTTTGAAAACCTGCTGTTAATTTGGTGTGCAAGGTTTATTGAAGCGTTCTGTAATTTTGCATTTTGTTGGATGGCTATCATCACCATAAATGTGTGATCAGTCATAGTCATAATCATAATCAGTCTGAAGCAGCTTATTGTACACATCATGTAGTTTAAGTGTGGTCATATATGTAAGACTCAAATATGTTACGTCATAACCCTACTGTAAACGCAAAGAAAACTTAAGTAATTCTTTTAGTTGTTCTTAATTGTCTTGATTTGTTTGTGATAAAGCCCGACCGATATTTGATTTTTGAGACCAATACTGATACAGATTTTAGAGGGGAAAAATTGCAATATGGTGGGCGATGAAGTGAATTTTGAAGTGACAATGCAAAGGTACTCAGAAAGCTGTTTTTGTAAGCAAATAACTTGAAATATAATGTCTATAAAGTTAAGTATTTAAGAATCTTTGTTAAATATTCCTTAAATAATTACTATGTTAAATAATTGTCTAATTTTAGAAATGAACACTGAGAAAAAAAAGAATAAATAAAAATTAGAATAATAGGACAATGTTGACTAATAAACATCAGTGCTGTCCAGTGTCAGTCAATTACTGAATATTTTAATCCTGCCAGTAAATTAGGGGCAGGTTGTAAAACAAGACACCAGGAAGCTATTTTTGTCCTCATGAGTGTTCCCCGTGTGCTAAATGTAAGTCACCCTAAGCATCATTTTCTGCATTATGTGTTCCGGTAAGAATTTTTTTTAATATGGGTGCATATCTGAAAACATATACACTGATACTGACATATCTGTGATCAACCCATATCGGGAAGATGTGTCGGCCAACAATATGGGTGGGGCTCTGGTTTGGGATACAAAATATATTTGAAAAGAGAGTAAATATGTGAGCACTGAAAAGATGAGTGCTCAATTTTAGCTAATGCCAAACTCACCCACTAATTTTAAAACTGCATTCATGTGCATAGAGAGAAATGCAGATAAAGAGAAATGTCATCACACGTAGAAAGAGAAGTGATTATCTGCTCTTGAATCATGAACATACTCAAGCTAGAAGATTAGAAAATAGCAGTGCATTACAGACTGCAGGATATTAAGATTATCTTTCCTGCAGGAGCGACACATAACCCTAGCTTTCACTAATACATACGTACGTCATATCTCTCTCTCTGTCTCGCTCTTCTCTAACCTGCAAGTCTTCATCTCATCTTTATCTGTATGTTGAAGACTCCTTGAAGCTTCAGCAGTTCTGGCAACGGTTCCACTTGCCCTTCCCCTGCAGCTGTCCCTAAGCTCTGTGGGCTACACCATCCTGAAAATCTAATCTGTAAACCGCTCTCATCACCGGGTGTTATGTGCCGATGATCAGTATTGATTAATGACCCAGACCAGAACTCTTGGCCTGAATCATAAATAAGCCCTAATAACTTGTCATCTTGCTGCTTTGATTTAGAGAAAAACATGTTGAGGTGCAAGTTCATCCTTGTGCCTGTTATGGTTGCTTCTGAGATGATTAACAGGGAAAAGTGAGATTAATTATGTGAGTAGTTTTTGTGCAGCAAGGGGGTGAAGTTTAACATACAGCAACTGGCATCTTGACCAACTGTTGCACATTTACAAATGCCAGAACAAATACACGTGTGTACATGTGTGCATTCTGATACAGATAACACTGAATGTGTTTTCAGAGGCAGACAATAGTCATGTGAGCATTCATGTGAAGTTATGTGAATGATCTTTTCACCAGTCTGTGCCCTTTATTTAGTTGGATGGATAATATTGCTTCACAAAAAGATTATATGAGTTGAGGTGTGAAGCTCACAGGTAGCACATCGTCCAATGTCTGCAGAATTCCTGTGTGAACATTTCTAACATGCTATAGTAACATGTTATAGGACAGGCATGTCCAGACTATTCCATGAAGGGCCTACCAAGCTGGAGCACACCAGGCTCGACTCATTTAATCAACTGATTTCAGTTTTCAAACAGCCAATTAGTCGAATCAGGTGAGCTGTTGGTTGGTTGGAGTGAAAACTTGTAGCCACTCAGCCCTTTCTGGAATAGTTTGGACATGCCTGTTATAGGACATATAACCCCTAAAATACACTGCATGCGGAACGACTCCGGAACGGCTCCGCTCCGGAACGACAGCGTACTCCGCCGTCCGCCAACTCACACATGATTCGTTTGTGATCTGTTTGGTGCGGCTCCGCCGGACACGGAGTGTCGCGAGAACGCACAAGATCTCACGAATTCACGCATAATCGTGCATCTCTTTTAATGCACATAAGCAAACTATTTGTTTTCAAACAACATTACTGAACCAAATTACAAACTTACCTTCCACTCCCATTGCTCCTGCAGTGGCATTCCACGCCACATCTTTTTTGTTGGTGTCCTTATAAAAAGGGTGTGAGGTCTCATAAATGATTGGTTGATTTTGGATCTCCAGAATCAACTTCTCCTCATCCATGGTGTCGACGGGGTGAAAAGACGCCTGAAAACCTCTGACCTGTTGACTTCAAGTCGGCCCCGCCCATTATGACGTGTTCTTGTAATGAAACCCGATCCGCGGTGAACACGGAGTATTTTATTTTGAAAATCAACCGGGGTTTTATTTTGTATTTTGTAGCCGACTTCCCTCCCAGCACAATCTGCCCTGTGCTGCTTGATGCGCCGTGCTCCGGCGTCCGGCAAAAATAGAAGCTCTGCGTATGTGTTGCGGAGGGCTGTCGGACGCCGCAGTTGTTCCGGAGCCATTTCGCAGCGGAACCGGAGACTGTGTGAGCTGACACATAGACTAAAATTGAAACGTAATGCGGAACGACTCCGGAACGGCTCCGCCACGGCGTCGGAGCCGTTCCGGAGTCGTTCCGCATGCAGTGTATTTTAGGGGTAAGGAAAACTGTAATGGTTGCAAAGTTCCACTAGCAGGCTTGCTTCAAATAAAGTAAATGTTCTCTGTTTTTTCCACTTTAAGCTCTGCCACGGTATATACAAGGATTACTTTCAGTGTTGGTCCTACTGATCACCACATAGGTTGGGGCAATTAAACACTAGTGATATGTATCAACAATAAACATTTCGTTGATAAGAATAAGAATATTTTACAGTAAAATGTTCATTAAATGCAAACCGCCATGAAAGCACATAACGAATATGCCCAGGATCATAAATACCTTATTATATCCCTTGATAATGGAGTGTGCAGCCCAATCACCAGATTATGTTCAGTATCAGTGGTAATGATAAATAATCTTGATCTAGATTTTGCCAACAATCCCCCAGGAAGACACAAATTTTTATCCCTTGGTATCCTGTGGCTTCTAGATTCCTGACTTCATTCTGACTTTTTTGTATTCCTATATCACTCATTTACCCTTTCTTTCCTGTGTTTTTTTTCCCTTTTTTTCTTCCCAGATAAATGAGTTAAGCCATGTTCAGATTCCCATCATGCTCATGCCAGATGACTTTAAGGCCTATTCTAAGATCAAAGTGGACAACCACCTCTTCAACAAGTAAGTTCTTTTTAAGTATATTATATAATTGTTTTATTTCACAACAATCATTTCACTGCAAAATGTTTCTTTTTCTTTTTTCTTAATAGTGTTTGCATTCAAATATAAGACAGCACAGGGGGAGACAGGTCAATTACATCATATGACATAGTTGTAATACGATATAATAAAGATCCAGGGTCCATCTGTCATGGTTGTGTTTGTTGGTCATTTCCTGTTTTATTTTGTAGTATTGGGTTCCCCTTGTGTGTCTTTGTTGTTCCTATCTTTGACTGTCATGGTTTGGAGTTTTCCTAGTCACTTCCTGTTTTATTTTTAGTCTTGGTCCTCCTTCATGTGTCTTGTCTTTACTTCCTGTCTTTGTTCTTTTCCCGCTCTTTTCTGATTATTGATTTGGTTCACCTGTTGTCCACTCACCTGTGTCTCGTTATCCTCCCTCTCCCTTGGTGTATTTAAGCCTTTGTGTCCCCTTCCTCAGTGTCGGTTCGTACTTGTTACTTGTCTTGTCAGTGTTCCTTGTTGTACTGTGGTGTTAGTTCTGGTGTCTTTCTAATGTTGCTTCCAGTGTTTTTTTTGGATTTATGTACCTTTTTGGATTTCTTGGATTTTGCTTGTTTTTGGTTTTGTCTTTTGGATCCCTTCAGTTCAAGTAAGCCTGAGTTTGAGTTTGTTACCCTTTGTTTTGTTTTGCTTTACGATTAAATCTCCTTTGAACTCTGCACCAGTGTTCCAGTCTGCATTTTGGGTCCACACCTCCAGTGTTTCAGTTGACTTTACACCCCCACGTAACACCATCATCTCCATGGTCATATTCCAACAGGTCTGAGGCTGCTGGTTCCATTGCCAATAATTTTGTGACATCTTTAAACTGATTGTCAATAACTGACAAAAAAGCTAATGCAATGATGTGATGGTCAACTGTATATACTTTATCTTGTCCCTAAGAGGCAGACTAATTGACATTGGAGTATCTTCACATCCAGAATAGAGGACAGTCTTGAAATTATCTTACCCCAAAGGCTAAAATGTTCGTTACTTTCATAATTATTTAATGCATTCCTTGGGAGCTACAGCATCTCACAAACTATGCCACTTGTGTTTTCTGATACACAGGGAGAACATGCCCAGCCATTTCAAGTTCAAGGAGTACTGCCCCCTGGTGTTTCGAAACCTCAGAGAGAGGTTTGGCATTGATGATCAGGACTTTTTGGTATGAAAAGCAACATTATTACTATTTCTGACTTAGACATGTAGTTTCTTTTGTCATCTTTATATTACTATAGTAGTGTGAATTGCTACATTAGAAAGTGCCAGCTCCTGTAGACAGTCGGATAATTTTATAGGCTATACATTATCCTTAAATGTATTTGAACCTTATGTATCTCATAAACATAGAAACTTGACATTACAAGCACACTGAAACACTTTTGAAGAACTTATGATCAGTCTTAACGAGTAAATTGTCGCTCTGTTGCACTTTTTCCTTTCCCTCTTTTGTTTCAGCCCACTCCTTCTCTTCCTTTTCTTTCCACTCTTCCCTGGTAAATCCCCATTCCCAGCGCAGGCAATGAGTTGGCAGTATTTGGAGGTCGTGTGTGTCCCAGCTCAGTGCAGCTGTCCTTCTCACATGTTTACATTAGGGTTCGGCTGGCTGCAGTGAGTGGGCAGTTGGGGGTGTTAAGACACTGGCCAGTGCAGAGGAATGTCGTGAAATTGTCGACATTAAACTCCTTTCCCACACAGGGCTTTAGTCACGTTGTGGTCAAAAAGGTTTATTGGTTTATAATTTTTTATTCTTTTTACCCTTGCTCTGAAACCAGCCTTATTGGCATCATTTCTAATTATATTGGTAATATTCCTCATTACAGCCAATGGGTACCACCAGCTGCAGGCCTTCTCTTTTGATGACATGCAGCAGTATTAGCTTTAATGAGCAATGCTAGCAGTATTAAATTAGGTTTTGAGAGGGTAACTGAAGTGCAAACAGATTAACGTTTTTTCCCACTTTATGATAAATGCATGGTGGAGAAAATGACTAACTAAAGTAAAAACATTAGAATATTAGCGTGAAAGCTTTTCATCTATGTCAGCCTCAGGCAAAGGGCCTCTTAAACATTTTCAGCCTGTGACACAAACCACCTCAGTGATACTCCAAGACCTTGACTGTTAGTAGTTTGCTACGTGTCCATGCTTTTAAGGAACTTCCAGAAACAAACTGCAACCAATTTTAGGTGTAAATACAAGAAAGAAATGCTGCTTAACTTCTGTTTTAGGTTGCACATTAAAGGTCCTCGTCTTACAATACAAGCAAGAGATGCTGTGACTTGAAGAGATGACTGAGGGCAGAGGACGTGAGGAATTCTTGGAGAATGAGGCATTGAGCCAGGGGTGTTGGATCATGTTACTTTTGAGCTCCGAAGTCTGGGCAGCAGCTGTTTGTGTCTGTGTGTAGGTTTGGACAGGCAGCAGGCGTAGGGGTCAGAGCCCCACATGTTTAGACTGGAGAGTGGGAGGTGGTCAGACAACAAGGATGTAGATGCAGGTCTTGCTGTATTGTGGTATTTATTCAAATACACTACAAGAGCAGTTATTTCAGCTGCTCAATTAGCAAACCATATTTAGTTTCACCACCAGGTATTTAAACAATAGATGTCAACAGTTAAATAAACACTTTTCAAAAACCTTTTTTCGCTAATTAGTAAGACAGATCATTCAGAAAAGTAAAGCAAAAGTCAGAAGTACATTGTCATGTCTCTGAGGGTAGCGCAAATGATGCATATGTAAGGGTTGCCAAAATGTCAGGGTTCTTATTCAGACCTGTAAATGACTCAAAATCAAATTCCATTCTTTTCCATACTGGCTAATTATGGAAAAAGAGAGTATGAAAAAGAGTATGGAAAAAAATATGTTTCTCCAGACTCTTTCCCCTATATCTAAAATATGAAAGTCAGAATTTCTAAATGTAATTTGATCAAACAAGCATTATGTTTTTCATGTTGTTTGGAGCAGGCAGCCAGGGTAGCCAAAATGTTTACCACAGGCCAGAGTGGGTTTGATGTCATCAAATGTGGGATGAGAAATATGGCATGTGACTGAATGCACACTTCCCATACAGAGCTGCCTCTATGCCTGCACGTCACAGCCTGCAAAACAGCTCTGCTCCAGGTGCCTTAAAACCGAACCAAATCTAGACATCCACCACCAAATTAGTCTGACACAAAATCCAGCAATATCTTTGAATTGCATATATACATAGCAACACAGATAACCAATTACTAAGCTTGTCTGATCATGAAGGAGTTTATGCAGTAATGTAGATGTAGAAAAGTAAACTGACTCTTTTTTTCTTTTCTCTGTAAGGAAACCATTGCTTTATGGCTGCATAAATCATTGTTTCCACAGACACATTGGCAAGGCTGCATAGATGTGGCCATGAATTTTTTTTTCCCAGTTTTTACTTATAAAACAAACTAAAAAAATTAGTTTACTTACTCTATGGGCAGAGATGTGTGTCAGAGGAACTTTGTTGTGTAGACTGAATGGCCATGATGGGTAAATACAAGTTTCCCAGGGCTGGCTGGGCAATTCCAGATGTAAAGCCTTGTTGGTTAAAGATTCCAAATATGGAAAAGAAAGCTAGATGTCTGTCTGGAAAAGTATGGAGTTTTTAAATGGAAAATGTGTAGGAACCCTGAAAAGTCAAGATGACGGTCATATTTCAGTGTGTACATTCTGATAAACATGATCGTTATTTGTTCTTTCTATCTTTGCTCTGCGTGTTTGCAGAACTCACTGACACGCAGTGCTCCCTTGAACAGTGAGGCCCAGGGACGGAGTGGGGCCCGCTTCCATACATCCTATGATAAACGCTACGTCATCAAGACCATCAGCAGCGAGGATGTGGCTGAGATGCATAACATTCTAAAGAAATACCATCAGGTGACAACAGCGTGTCTTATAAATGCAAGCCTTGGTTCTTCCATAACTTTATGGGAGCAGAGTATTTGTTTCACAGTTTGAGCATGATGTTTTTATATAGCTAGGTTAAGCAAAGTGCATCCATACAAGCCATCCCTAATTATACACAAATACAAAATTTCAGTATTAATCAGATCTCAGGTCTATTGCACACACAAGTCAAGGACATTTCACCAGGTGGTGTTGCTCTACCTATTTGGATTTATTTGGATAAATATCAATAAATGGCAAAAATGTCATGTCTCAGCCCTGAGAGCCCTCTTGTCCAGTTATCACCTCACAGTTGAACACAGAGTGACACTAAATCATAAAGGAATATTGCTGTGTTTTATAACCTTTTCTTTCTCTATTTTTCACAGTCACCCCTCCAACACAGGCATTAAGCATACATTATGACTATTAAAGGCCCATAAATTGATATTCTTCACTCTCTTTTGGTAGTTTATTGTGGAGTGCCATGGCAACACGCTGCTGCCTCAGTTTCTGGGGATGTACCGGCTCACCGTGGATGGAGATGAGACCTACATGATTGTTACACGCAATGTCTTCTCCCACCGCCTTTCTGTCTACAAAAAATACGATCTCAAGGTAAAGCTGAGCAATTAATGGAAATATTATCAAAAGCAAATTGACCAAGTGCATTATCTAAATCAGAGGAGCTGAATTTTTTTTTTTTTAATAAAGGTTTTTGAGATGGTGTTGAGATGAGATGATTTTTTTTCCACATTCAGCTCTGTCTCAAGATAGGAGGGGGGAGCAGATCAAAAAATAAAGCAAGGAAAGGAAAAGGGATCTGATTGGGCATGAATATTGGAAGAAGTTATGTAAAACTAATCTGTAGTTGGACTACAATCACTTGTTGCCACTCCTTTTTTTTCTAGGACCTGTTTTTATTGATCAGCTGAGCTTTTGGTGCAAGAATAAAATGAAGGTGAATTTGATAGGGGGGTTTTTGTTTTGTTTTCTTTGTTTTTTTCCCAAGACAAGCTTGTTTTTAGTTCAGATATTTTGTCAAAGCTCATGTACATGTCAAGCCTCTAAATAATATTTGTAAATATATGGAATATTGGTCCAACATGTTTTGTTTGTATGTTTAATATGACGTCCTTCATCCACTGGATAATAAGCATCCTAAAACAGGGTTTAGGTAATCAGACTCAGGACAGAGTGAAGCTGTTTTAAGCTGTTATAAGACCTTGTGCCTTGTGTGCCTAATTGGGTGAGCTTCTGTGTTCAAACATTCACAAGGGTAATGAGTATCTGCAGGAAAGACTGTAAGTAGGTTGGTGAGGGAAAGATTGAAGTAAGACTTTCCAGTGCTTCTAGTAACAACTGGGTTATGGAGAGTAATTTCCTTTCCTTTGTTTCTAGGGTTCCACTGTGGCGAGAGAGGCCAGTGACAAGGAGAAGGTACAGTCACCTGTTGTGAGCCAGGATCCACTGTTATGCATACGCACAAGTTTAAACTTTAGCACTGGCAGGACCTTTTAACCTTCACTGTATACTTTAAAGAGATGATGATGATAAATTCTACAGTTTAAACGTAATGTAATCCTATCCATCAAACTAGCAAAGAAACCATTAGAAATGTCAAAAATGTACAAGCACTTAAGAAGAAACGACAATCCACACCGCCAGCAGCATCTGTGAAATATTTTAGGTATTTGTCCCTCGTTTGTCTCTCAGAACTGATCTGCTACAAGTCTATCAGTCCACACCGGCAACACACTTCTGCATGTTAGTATGCAAGCCACTTTTTAATGCTCCAAGTATTTTTTTCTTCCTTGTGCATTTAATGAAGCAAACTCGCACATAAATAAAGCCAATTTTCTCCTTGTATTACCTTTCATGTTGCTTACTGGACAACTATTTTTGTCCATTAGACAGGCTGCTGTCCTCTCAGCACATCAGGCAGTGCATTGCTGAAAGGGACAGCTGGTCCTGATGACAGTAGAGGTCGGAGTCGGTGTGGATTGAACAGATGGACACATAGCACTTGCATGCCACTGACGTCTCAATTCTGGTGTAAGGAACAAGAAGGGCAATTATAAAGTGTTCAGGAACACTGCAAATACACTAAACATAAAACTTTAAAGTAATTTAACCGCTGATGTCATGTACTGAAAATGAGTCAGTTTTTCTGATTGAACACCATGCCTATTAAAAGCCATGTGGACAATTATAGACTGAGAGAGAGAACAAACTGTGTTTCCAGTGGTTTCAATAACCAATACAGCTTCAAATGATTCCAGGCTCACTGTCATCACCCAAATGGCCCCGACGAACACAACTTTGGTGTCAGCTTTTGTTTCCTCGTTTGGGTGGGGATGACAGTAGCAAATATCCATCTCCTTCAGTTAGCACCTACTTCATCAACACATTCCCTTTCTAGCCCCTGCACGCTATTTGTGTCTCTTTAATTTGCTTCATCCCCTCTAACCTCGCTTCTGCTGTTCCATTAGATCCCCTGCTTGCTGTCTGTGTGTGAAAGTGTGGGTTGTGTGTGTGTCTGTGTATGGGTATGTGTTGGGTTTAGAGTTTTATTCAGTCAGATGTCTCATGATTAGTCCTGTGTATGATGTGTTTTTTGTGTATCTGTGTGTGTGTGAGCAGAATATATGAGCAAGAGATTTCGTTGTTGTTCTTGTGTGCAGCTGGCTATTTTGAGTTTTTGGCTTCTGGCTGCTTGGACAGTGTCACCTGTCATAAATGAATTGTGTAACTGAAATTGTGAAGGACCTGATGGTCACTGTCTTTCTTGTTAAAATTGTATAAGCTAACAATTAGAAAGGGATATTTTATCAAATATAGACAATATATTTTTATAGAAACAAGGCTTTGACCTTTTGTGTGATGGAAGTTGCTGACAGTGTCCTCAAACACTGTGACTTTGGACTACTGTTTGCTTGACCTGTCAGCTCAGCAATATTGGAAGGGATGGTTGTCCAGAGTGATTTGCTTTTCATTGCATGTCTCCACGTGTTGCTCCGCAAAGCTTCGTCTGACCATGAAAAACCTCCGTCAAGGAGTGTCACAGCTTTGACCCAGAGCAGTTTGAACTTTCCACCTGGTTTTTACAGGGGCTTAATCGTGGGGCACCGCTCAGTGAAGCATGGAAGACTTCAGGGAATCCCCTAACTAAATATAGCTGACTGTAAATGGAAGAAGAAACAAAACGTTATTGGGGTTAAAGTGAGGGGTTAAAATGAGTGGAAAAACAAAGCAGCTGAGGATTTAACACTCATGTGAGCCTACTGAGTGACCTCTTTTTGTCAGCAGCTCAGCTGTGTGAAACACCATTTACAGTCTAGCATTAGGGCTTAAGAAGCATTGAAGCAGGGTACATTTTTTCCAAGCTAACTGGAATGACGATGTTATTTTTCAACATGGACTACCTTTGACTCTTAACTCACAAATTAGTACAAGCTGTTGCTGTTAGTCTTTGGTTGTTTTACCCACCAGTGAAATGCAACCAATACAGTAAGCATGACACAGTAAATGCCACCGTGGTGAAGCCATTTACTGTTTTTGCTCAGTACATGATCTTTACACGTACTTATTATATTCACACATGTTCATACCAACTTACAACAGGTCTCAGACACAACTAAGGGCCTGTGTCCACATAGCATAGCAGAAAACTGCTGGCAGGCTGCTTGGGAGCACTTGGATGAAGTGCATGTGTGGTGACAGAAAAAAATTGCTGCACCTACATTTCACATTATGATTGACATTAGCTATGAAGATAACTTAATGCTATGTTAACAGAGGGTTGACTACATAGCTAACAACAAGCTTATAACACAAAGGGTAATGAAGGCACCGCACTCACCAGCAACATTCAGTCTCTGGCCAATCTGCTCACACAAATGGGCTTTTCTATCTCTGTTATGATTCTCTCTGTTAAGTTTCTGTCTCACAGAGAGCAGCACAAGCTTCTTCTCCATTTTCCTGGTTACTAGAGTGATGAGTGTCCATCTAATATATGACTGGTTGCCTGAAAAAAAGCAACAGTGACAACACCAGCACCTTTCTGAAAAGTTCAGAGATTTTCAACCAGAAGCGCCTTGAGTGGCCGCACAAAAAAGACAGAGCTCTCTGAAAAAAAGGCACTGGGCACAGCACCTTTTCTTTAGGTGGCTGTGTGCTGCCACAGATGCTCTCTCCTCATTGGGACCAATTGAAAAAGATGCTGGCACTCAGATAAAAAAGCTATATGGACACAGGCCCTAAGGCTCAGACATCAAAGACTGACAAGAGATATGCTGCTTTCCCCACATGTACATACACACACACACACAGACATGCTTATAGTAACCTACACTTACCCACTACAAGTGCTCTGCAGCTATGGATACATGCATTTCCTTCAAATAATTTTTCTGTACTCGAAATCCAGTTTGTGAACACACACACGCACGCACGCACACACACAACACACACACACACACACACACACACACACACACACACACTGCATTTGGCCAGTAAAATGAGGAAGAGGGTGCATCATGCCAAATGAAAGAGGAAAATCATGTGTTTTGCTCAGAAGGTACAGTGCGTATGTATGCGTTAAAATCTGCTTCACACACTCACAAACAACAAGCACGGCAAGGTTCTTTCCTGATTGCATGACCGTCTCCCTTTCATGCATGCGTCTGCATGGTATATAATGTTTTTCTGCATCCTTTTTGAAGTTATATTATTTCTAACACATTCCGATGTGTATGAGCACCAGTCCCATTCTGTTGCACATTGTGGACATGTTCTTTTCTACCCACATATGACATGTATTTTTCTTTTCATTAAAAAAAGAGGTTCTTTTAGCTGTTGTCTCAAGGTTTTGACTATCAAACAGCATCAATTGGCTTTCTTATTCACAGCCTTTTACCCAGCAGATGATCAGTGGGTGTATGCATTCTTTTTTTTTTTTACTCTCAAATGATCTGAACTAGACCCTGTAATTGGTACGTTTGATCTTACTTAGGCTCATCAAATCATACTCGTTACTTTATTTTACTTTACTTTATTTGTGGTTAACCACAGGAGGTGACATGTGAAATCACAGTGTTTGTTATGTTACCTGTAAAATAAGGAGGTTGTGTTTGTATGTTATTAGATAGCTATTGCCCCTTGGTATGTGGAATACATCTTGTCTCCACAAGGTCTCTGCTCAGTAGCTATCTGCTGCAGTTGTTATATTGTTTTTTTTTTTTGTTTTGTTTGTTTACTCTCCTCTCTCACTCCAGCACCGGTTGGTATCTCTGGTGGGGGCACATGGCTTTAATGTGTCGGTATGATTGACTGTGAGCCGCCTTGGTATTTTATTAGCAGTCCCTTATCCAGTAATTGTAAGCCTTTAGAAGTAGTAGCACACCTGAATAGCTGTTTGGCAACTACAGGTCCATAGTTGCTTCCTTGCTCTTCGTAGCTCCAGCTCCGTAGAGTAGCACTACCAGGCCATGCTTTCTCTTCCTGACGATGATGGCAGGCAGCAGTTATAATACCAGTGTAGGCAGACCAGAGTCATGCATACATAGAATATAACTCTTAAATTTGTATATTTTGGAATAATCTTTTGAGACAGAGTCCAAAATCACTTTGATTAATGAAACTAATAGCAAGGAAATAGTATACCTCAAAATATCTTTGCACTTATTTACATCACCACTGGTTGAACCTGTTGGGCACTGATAAACACTTTCTTGACCCAGCCATTGTAAGGACATCAAAGAACTATAAACATCTAGACTGGTCGTACGGATCTTTCGCGTTGATGCCCTTTCCAACCCTCTACCAATTTGAAAAAAAAAAAGAAGAAAAAACAATTGTGTTCTGTTACATTTTAAACACTTTGCCTTTACTTCCAACTTCCTTCCTCCCTTCCTCTCTCCTTTCTTCTCTCCTCTCCTCCACCCCTACCGTCCCTCCCTCGCTCCCCCTTTTCTAGCAGCCGCCCCAACCAGAGGATGTGCCCCCGCGGCCCAAATCTGGTAACGTTCAGCAAAGGCTGCAAACACTGCGGATTGCCACGCGCTTTTACTGCGCCATGAAACACGTAAGAGATGTAAGAGAACCAGGGCTCATATACCAGGCATGATCTATTAAACCAATCTTTTTTTTTTTTTAGTTATTTTTTGTACGGCCGAGCATTTTCGTTTCCTCGTCTTCTCCAAGCTGATACACTGTTATTTCAAGGCCACATCTTGCACACATTTCATCCATTTACAATCACCTTTTGCTCAACTTGTCAGCCAGTTCAGTTTTAGTTTTGCCAGACAGTTTGTTTTTGTTCCCACCATTCACTCAATGGCACCGTGTTTCTGAAACACTGGAGAGCAAGTGGTGAAAGAGTAAGGTGGTGGCATGAATGGAAAGGACACACTGCGTGGTCAAAAAAAAAATTTAAGGAACCAGAGATGGGAAGAGAAAGTACATACTTGTTACATAGCTGGAAAGATGATTTATTTCTGACAGAGAACTTCCTTCGTTCTGTTGGTAAATTTATTCCAAGTGAACAACTGAAACTAACTAGCAAGTTACATAAAACTGATCTGTGTTCTGCAGTAGAAATTGAGAACACATTTTGATTTGATCTAAATCGGTAAAGAATAGTTTCTTAAGAGTGCAGGTATGTTTTCCTGGCTCTGTGTCCTGCACCCCACTGTACCCTTTGTTTTGTGAAATTAAATATATTTGGCAGTGGGTTAGCAGGTGCCATAGGATATTAGTTAATTGCTATTTTAAGTGATCAGTCAGGTTTGTTAGGTGTTTTCTTGAGGTGTTAAAACCATATAGTATGCACAGGTAATCTTGCCCAAATGCAGTATGACTTGTCAGAGTTTTTTTAATAACCACAGCTCTCTGAGATAATACGTGTTTTATGAGCAGTCAGTATTGTTGTACTGTTACCAGTGCCCCAGTTCTGTTTGTTTCTAGTTTCGGAGGGGGGCATTGTTTTCAAAAATAGCTTAGCACAAGACAGCCATAATGGCTTTTAGATATGCTGCTTTTGTTATAGAGGCAACAATAGCTTGTAATTAAAGGGAACATTCGACAAAACCATTCAGGTGCAAACTATTTGAAGGGCTTGCTTTTTTTATTGTGTATGCCCAGCTAACACACTCCAAAACTGTGAATTTCTCAAGAGGAAGTTGTTCTTATACACATCCTAACAGGTAGTTATGCATAAATGATATACACAGCTTACACTCTGTGATGTTAATCTACAGCTGACAACATCAGTAGGAATATAACAAAGATGTTGGGGTTTCAGCATACCACAAACTCTACAGAAAGGCATATCTTTGTCCTCTGAGACAGCAAGACGTCAACATTGTCATACGCCAGGATCCATTTTCCAACCATCTGATGGGAGAGAACAAAGAAATGAGATTCCGTTTTTAAGGATGGAGAGAAATTCACCTGTCACACAGCTTTACAAGGCTCATCAACAACCTGCCATTTCCTCCTGCCTCTAATATATCTTTCTGTTTGAATACTTGCTACCTCAGTGTAGCGAACCAATGAGGAGTCAGACACATTTTGTCGCAGTCATTGTAATAGAGAAAATCAATAACAGGCCAACTGATAGAATCCTATGCATGACTGGGAGAAGGCATAAAACGTAATGAAGCAGTCAGAAAGACTGAGACTGTATTGCATGGAAAGAAACGACAGTTGAAAATGAAAGTGTAGAAAGATGATTGAATGTAAGAGTTGAGGTGTTGGTTTAGGTGATAGGCCTGTGAAATGCTTTCAAGTTCCGTTCACTCTTTGCAGTCAGCCTTATGTTGCGTCCTCATTAACTTTTTATGTCGCATCTATATCAAGTCTAGCAAGTTGTACATCCCATGTTTATAGAAAATTGGAGGTCTATGTCTGTATATATATGTGCTCAAATGTCCAATTTTGTGATATGTATTCCTGTCTTCATCTCTGTTAAGGTCTAATCTGTATGTGTATGTATGTGTGTCAGTGTGTGCTGTCCAAGCTCATTCTAGTGCTACAAAGTGCTGTTGTGTTGCCGCTCTTCTCCTGCTGCCATAGAAACACTGTAGTAGCTAAACTGCTGCTGCTGCCCTGTTACCACATTTCCTGCTCTCTTTTTCCTCAGTGACTCAGAACTAGGCCCCTGTCCCTCCTCACATAACACCTCCTCCCCCTACAGGCTGCTGGCAGTCCTGCAGCAGTCAGGTTGAGAAGACAGTTAATCCCAGTAGAGACAGACACTTAAATAGGAAACCCCTTTATTTTGCTTTTAGGCTGAATAGTGGAAATCCGTAACAAAGATATAGTACGCTGGCTTTAAAAGAAAGCTTATATTAGATGCAAACCACAGTCTGGCTTCCGAGAAGCATCTTAGATGAACAATGGTGTATGATTTATCTTGGGGAGAGGTGCTTTTCGAACACCAGCCCAGTGCCAACGAGGACGTTTTGTGGCTTTGAGCTGGACGTCCTTTTTTCTCCCAACACAAAGTGTATGGATCTACCAGATGCATTAAAAAAGTAGTCCAAATGTCCGTGCAGTGTACCACAAAAATATGCTCTGTGTTTCATTGTACTGAGAAGTAAATATACTCAACAAAAATATTGTTTTTGCTCCCATTTTTCATGAGTTGAAGTAAAAAATCTAAGACTTACCCAATACACACAAAAGCTTTATTTCTCTCAGATTTTGTTCACAAAGTTGTTCAAATCTGTTTTAGTGAGTGCGTTTTCTTAGCCAAGATAATCCATCCACCAGACGGGTGTGGTATATAGAGATGCTGATTAAACAGGATGATATGACACAGGTGTGCCTTGGACTGGTCACAGTAAAAGACCACTCTAAAATGTGCAGTTTGATCTTGAAAAAACACATGTATTAAGCACTGGATTATGGGTATTTCATATAAGCCTACAGATACCAATTTTTTTCCTCAAAATCATGACCTGCCCTTCTCTGCCTCTGATTGGCTTACCCTGATATTCTTACCCTAACTCTAACCAATCACTCCTCATACCTAAGTCTAACCAACCCAACAAACAAATGTAACAAGTACTAGCCAATCAGAGGCAGAGTCGGGCGGGGGAAAAAAAAAATGCAATCAGTAGTTGTTTTTCAAAGTAAACGCACATTTTAGAGTGTCTTTTAATTGTGACCAGTCCCTGGCACATCTGTGCAATAATCATGCTGTTTAATCAGAATCACTATTTGCCACACCTGTCAGGTGGATGGAAGTGTTTCCTAACATGGAATAAAAATAAATTGTGAACAAAATTTGAGAGGAATAAACCTTTAGTGTGCATAGAAGACATCTTAAATTTTTTTTACTTCAACTCATGACAAATGGGAGCAAGAACAAAAGTGCTGCATTTATATTTATGTTGAGTGTATATTTCTCTGTAAACAGTATGGAAAATATGCAAACTGGTGCATCAGATGGATCTGTGCCCTGCTGTGAGCATGCTGCATGTACTGTTTTACACAGTTAAAGCACTTAGCTTGAAAAAGAGGTCAGCCTTGGTTTAGACAGACTGCCTGTACCTCATTAGCCAACTTATTTTACCAGAAATATATGTTGTATTTGGCTGAAGCAGGCAGGCTTATCTAACAAACCACAGGCTCAAAGCCTCATTTACTGTACGTCAAAGGGGTATTTCAACATGCAGGATTGTTTTGTCAGGCAGATCAGGATGCTGTCATCACTGATTTCTAAGATTAGAATTAATCTTTGTCATCATGCATTTTGAAATACCCCTTGAATCTTATAGTTAAGTAGTCAGCTATATGCTATCTTAAGTCCTGTGTAATGATATGAACAGTACATTGTTAGTGTTTTTTATGAATTCTGGGGAAAAAAGATGAAGAACCCTGATGCTGGTGTTACTACTCTCTTCCTTTATGTCAAATATCTCAAACAATGTTCAGATATGTTCAAAGGTTCAAACTCTGTGCAATTGGATTGACTGACATTTACAACAAAAATCGACTCTTGATATGAGCACCAGAATTCTGTCACATTTTTGCCCAGGTCTGCCGCCTACAGTACCATGCCTCTCAGGTTTGAACAGTCTAGTGTTGTGGTTCTGACTGTTGTTTATTTGGTCACTAATCTCCAATACGAACGGGCAGGCCAAGGAGCTGCCAACCTACAAGGACAATGACTTCATCAATGATGGGCAGAAAATCTACATTGACGGGGAGAATAAGAAAATGTTCCTGGAGAAGCTCAGGAAAGATGTGGAGGTATGTGTTAACAATTAGATATGACTGAGAAGATATGCTTTGTGTGTACGTATTTTGAGTTAGGAAATCTTGCTGTAAATTACTGAAAAAAACTCACCCTTCCCTTTCTGTCTGTATTAATACGTGTCCTCTTTCTCTGGTTCTTCTTTCCCATCTCCCTCCTCCTTAAAAACTCAATGCACCTTCCATCTCTTCACTTGTTTCTATTTCTTCTACCATCCTACCTTCTTCCATCGTTCTCAGTTCCTGGCCCAGCTGAAGCTCATGGACTACAGTCTGCTGGTTGGGATCCACGACGTGGAGCGAGCTGAGCAAGAAGATGTGGAGAGCGAGGACAATGAGGCTGAGGAGGAGGGTGAGAGCGACGGAGGGGGCATTGGAACGCCCCCAGACAGTCCCAGCAACACCCTGGACAGTACCAAGCCTCTGTCACCTGGGGAGTTTGATCCCACCATTGACGTCTACGCCATCAAAAGCACTGAAAGTGAGAAGCCAAATGCATGGATTTCAGGCTTATAATGCAACCCTTAAAATTTGAGGGTTGTACTTAAAAGCTCTGTAATAAATACAGTACCAAGAGCTCCCCCTGCTGGCTATTCTCATTTTAGTTTGCAAACAGGCTGCTGTTAAAAATATCTCAATGATTTTGTTTGTGTTATTTAACAGTACCTGATCCTGATTTTGCCCAAAGATACTGTGCAGATATATAGATTCTCATTCGGGGTGCATTTGTTTTAAACTACAGCTGCTCCCAGGAAGGAGGTGTACTTCATGGCTGTCATAGACATCCTTCAGCATTATGATGCCAAGAAGAAAGCTGCCCACGCCGCAAAGACTGTCAAACATGGGGTATGTAGCTGCATACATGAGCTATTTAGACAGTGTTAATTTTGACAAGGATTTTAAATTTAGTTTTAGTCTCCTACTGAAAATTGTAGTTAGTTTAAGTCACATATTAGTCTTTTGTTTTAGTCACGATTTAGTCAGTGGAACACAGGTTTAATTTTAATTTAACATTTTAACGTTTTTATGTTTTAGTTATAAGGCAGTTTCATGATACTGTAATGGATTTTGCTGAGGGATATTTCTCCTGGATGTAAAAATTTCAATGAGAAGTTATGAGCTATGCTACTTTGAGCTATGTGTTTAGTCATATAGGTTGATATTGTATTACTGATGTTACTTTTATATCATATAAAGAAATGCACAAGTCTTTATTAATGCATTGTTATTGCTTATCAGACACTGATCATGTTTAATACCTGACAGAACAAACTTTCCATATATTTCTGAGTTCTTCTGCTAAATTCATCATCAATTTTCACTCAGTAGAACTTAAAATCTGAACAGCCAAGCATTATCTGGGAACATTTATTCAATCTGTATGGAGCTAAAATTAATACTGAATTATATTAGATGGTTCCCTAATGAGTTAGTGTCTGTTTGAGTCACAGCAAATCATAAATTATCTTTTAGAAGGAGTAGATGTTTACCCAGAGCGTGGCTTCATTAAATTTAGAAATATGTTGACCAAGCAAGGTAATGCGCCCAAAATTAACACATAACTCTGAGCTATATTAACATTCCTAAAAGGGAATTAACATACATGTTATTGAATCAACTTACATAGATGATATTTACATTGACAGACACTGTGGGATGGTGTTTTCTGGTGTCTTCTAAAATTGCCTGTATTTTTTCCACGCATCTTTTATCCAGAGGGCGCTCCATCCTCATTGGGAACGATACACTCAGTATTTCTTTTGGTTTGAGTACAAGAGGAAAAGTGTCCACAGATTGTCTCTCCTCTTTGTTTTCTTATCTCTCTTCTCTTCCCCCCTGACAGCATGCTGGTTAACATGAGGCACTCATAATTTGAGAGGCCAGCTGTCAGCAGCAGCGAATGGTTTCATTCAGTTTTCACTCTGTTACATGGCTGATGATTACTGTGATCTAACTTAGGTTGTCCACCAGCATAGAGACAAATATTTTGATAAAGAAAGATTTAATTTTAATTTTTGTTGTCAATATTTTTTTCATTTATGTCCTCACAATGTGGTCATGAAATAAAGTGATGTCAACAAATACCATCAAAATTTTCTTAAACAAAATTAAGACTGATATACAGAATGTGGTGAATGACAGCCGTCTGTGTGTCCCTCTCTACAGGCCGGAGCAGAGATCTCCACAGTGAACCCCGAGCAGTACTCCAAGAGGTTTTACGATTTCATCACCACTATCCTGTCATAGCCTCCAGGAGCGACAGGGGGGGCGGCACAGAGGCACATGGGAAAAAGGGGGGGCAAGTGGGGAGAAGGGCGAGGGAAGAGAAGTGACGGAGAGAAAAACCCATCAAGAGGCTGAATTAATAAGGTGCTGTGATGGCTTTGTATCACTCTCCCTCATCCGTTCTCCTCATCCCTCCCTGTTTGTCTCTCTCTGTCTCTTTCAGTGGGGTGCCACGCTCTGCAGCTAAAAACAAAACCATCATTCGTTTACATTTAACCTCTCCTCTGTTGAGTTTTGTTCATGTGTTACTTTGGATGATAAGGGTGTTGAAAGCGAGTGTCCAAGTCATTACCTTTTTTTTATATATATATAATTTGTTTTTGTCTGTATGGTTGTTTATGTGGGAATATGGCTTTTTATTGCCTCTAACATTCAGAACCCTGCATTTTTTGTTTTATTTTGATGTTTGTATTTGTCTTTCCCTTACGATGTTTCGGGGGAGGGTGTGATAGGTATAGTGTGAGGTGCAGAGGTCAGATTGTGAGGTCCCTCTTGCAGAGAAGAAGGCTTAAGCGAGGTGTAACGAGGATGTTGAGCCTCACCTGATGCAATTGCTTCATTTCAGGAAGTAGGAAGCAGTCTTCCAATAGGCCAACAGCCAGACCGCCCACCCAAAATGCTACGCAAATCTTCAGCCAAACGAATCTTCCATCACTCACCCTTTAGACCCCTCCCCTCCCCCGTTCCTGTTCCTTTGTGTACAGTTTCCAGGTTATCTTCTTGCCACTCTTAACTTGTCGCAGTAAATTATAACACTTGTTTCCAGCACTAGTTGCACCCCAGTGGTTCTCAGTGCTTCGTCCCTTTTTGCTTCGTCGTGATTAAGAATGATTAAGGGAAGGATTCGAGCACACAGTGTCATTTACTTGCATTCACTCTGAATACGTTGGGCATTGTTATGTTGGCCTGGTTTCTGTTCCCGTGGCAGCAAATGACCCTGAAGTCTTGTGTGGCTGTAGTGATTAAGTCACTCCTCATTATATCTTTGAACAGCCCTTAACTTTCTGTTGCCATCAGCACCTTATGAATAAAATCAAAAAATGTTGCACTTTTATTTGTTAGTAGAGGTTAGGAGCTCTTGTTCTGTTACATGCGCTGCAACAAAGAGGAAAAGGAACTCTGCTTTGGAGGCCTGAACTCAAATCCGCCATTTCTCACCTGTGGGTACTTTTTTAGGATTGGTTGGGAAGAATTTACTGCAATATTAGACGGGGGAAAGTGGACGTAAATGAACCTTTCTGGTCCTCTTAAGAAGTGCTCAGTTGTGGTGGTGATGTAGTGGTGGATTTTGGGACCAGGCGATAGCGTGACTGCGCTTGTGCGTGCAGTTCAGGGCAGACAGAAGACTGCTTACCTCCAGCATCGTACCAGCACACACCCAACAATGGCGATGAACGATGTGTGTGTGTGTCAGTGTTCAAAAGTTGTGGGAAAAGAAAGGGGAGGAGGGAGTTTGGGAAGAATAGCTGCAGATGTAAAGAAACAATTAGTCATTAACACCAACAACATGGTTCTCTTCTCTCTAACCTCAGCTGCGAGTCTGTTATTCATTGTTTGTGTTGTTGTTGTTGACATTTTTTAAAGGTGGTTTATCTGTGTTTGAATTTGGCAGTTTTATGAATTGATGTGATTTTTTTTTTTTTTTTTGTATATTTTGCACAAGAGGAAAGGAACCAAATGTTACGAATACGATCCCAATTAGTTGATGCGGTCTTAACAAGGGAAATGCAATATACTATGTATGTAAGTGAGAAAAAGCTGTTGTACGTGTGTGACGTGTATCACTTCTGAAACTTAAACAAGTAAAAGTCGTCCTCCTTGACCTATTCTAACCCATGCAAAAAGCTTCCATCACAGCGTTTGTTTAGATATCATAGATTATATTCACATTTATATTTTTACATTGGATTTTAGTCATGAAATATAGTCGTATTTAAAAAAAAAAAACAAAAAAGGAGCCACCCTTAGGAATGAATGATGGTGCTGTGGTAAATGAAGAATGATACTGCTTGAATTTATACAATGCTTACTATAGATGTACTTTTAAAAGAAAAGGCATAAAAAAAAATTGCATGTCACAGGACTAAGTTTCCTTTTCCCTCTCTAGTCTGTGTTGTTGGCTGTTCAGGTTCTCGTCGTGTCCCCACACTTTAACCAGATTTATGAGCTGTTCAGCGTAAAATAGTCCCTTACCATGCTTTAAATAACTGTTTTTCATTGTATACACTGTGCAAGATGTGTGCCTTTATACTCCAAAATTATTTAATTTTATATTTTGTAATCTTTTTTTAAAACAAAGGTAAAAGGTTATT
This sequence comes from Lutjanus argentimaculatus, assembly GCA_034769285.1. Taxonomy (NCBI): domain Eukaryota; kingdom Metazoa; phylum Chordata; class Actinopteri; order Lutjaniformes; family Lutjanidae; genus Lutjanus; species Lutjanus argentimaculatus. The sequence continues at coordinate 20,482,175 of JAWZSL010000009.1, read as the reverse complement.
TTAATAATAGGGTGTTTACTTTGACATGCATTGTTTTCCAACTTTATTTTCAACCTCCCTCCTCCTCTGTATTTAGATTTGTTCATAGTCAGTTAAACAAAACCATGCTAATGATTGTGTTTAAACAGACAAAAAAAAAGTGAATAGCTGTCTTAAATTTGATGGATCGGTTTCAATTCTGTAAATTCAAATCCATCATTCTGATTATTCAGTGTGTACAGGCGTCCTTCCTCCTCCTCAGAGCAAGCCTGAGGTGGTGTCTGCTGATATTAATCTCCTGTTCGTTTTCACGCTGGTCCTGCCTTTATAAAGAACATGTGTGCGTGTGTGGAAGTGCATTGTGGAAACGTGCGTGTGTCGTGATTGTGTTTTTGTCGTGCTCGTCCTCGCTAACTGATGGCCTCAGGAGTCTGTCAGCATTGTCATCACATTTATTATCCGCTAAACACACAGACACAGTCACATTTCAGGAGTATGATTTCTTTTTCTTTTCTTTTTTTTTTTTTGTTTTGTTTTGTTTTGTTTTGTTTTGTTTTGTTTTGTTTTGTCCAAAATTTCACTTCAACTCGACAGGTTTTTGTTCTCTTGCTTCATCTTAGTGTAACCCAGATCCTATGTGTGTTATCAGGGAGGTTATCAGCTGATAGTTCATCCTGAGTCAGTGGATAGTTGATATTTCTGTGTTCTTTCACTATTAATGGGCTGTTTTGTTTCTATTGTCACGTAGCTCATAATGTACATAGGTTGTGTCATAAAGAAAATGAGGGAACACAATCATCTTCTAGTCTGCTTTGCTCTGTTTGAGGCTCACCTGTAGAAAACAGAGCAGTGCATGCTGGGAGAGAGAGTTTGGGACTCTGGATCTCACGTGAGGAAGGCAGCCGCCGCCAGACTTTTAACAGATGCAAATTTAAAGACGATAATAACACATGCGCCCTGCTGCTGTACCGTGAAACAAATCCTTTGCTTTTGTGATTTCTCTTCATGAATGAGCTCTTTCACCCACCAGTCAACCTGCTGCCACTGTTAACTTTGCCAAAAGCATCTTTTCAGCAGTCAGAACTACCCCACGTGAGCTTGAAGAACATTGTGTATCGTAAAATGTGTCTGTTTGTTTGAACTGATTTTTTTTTTTTTTTTAAACGTACTGGGAGATGATATGCGAACATGTCCAAAGTTCTGGGAAACAGCCCCTGCGTTCATGTGGTTTATCAAGTGTTAAGGGAAGATTTTGATTTGACAAATGCAAAATGAGCAGAGGCCGGGCAAGATCTGCAGAGCTGGAAACATTTCCTATGGCTGTAAGATTCAAAATCAGCAAATCTTTTAAATTTGGAAATGTCTGAATCCTTTGAATTGGCATGCAGAAGGCCAGGAAACATGCCCTCCTCCTGCGATCGAGCTTTGGTCTCACAGACAGTCCTGAGTACTTTTAGACTCCATCTGAAAGACTTATTAAGCATTGGTTAAAGCATTATTGTGTGTGTATGTGTGAGTGTATGTGTGTGTGTGTTTATTGCTGTCTGACAATGGTTGGTGAGAGTTCCCTTTCAGTGGCAGAGAGGCCAAAATGTTGATGTATGTTTATTGTTCACATTTATTGATGATGATGATAATAATACACTCCATTCCATAAGCGTTCACTCAAACCAATTAAAGCACTTGTTCTGCTTAACTCAAAGTCTCCCTCTGATGTTTGTTTCTTTGTTCTGAACTATTCCATGTTTATCGAAGCGCTCTGCTGCCACGCCAGAATAAAACTGATCTTTATGTTGTTGTGAGAAGTATATCGTTATAACGGAATGTTTTTCACATTATAACGAGGTTTTTCACGTATTACAATATACATAATTATCACAATGAACTTTAATTGTCATAACAATATACTTTTTATCTTGCTATAACCCGAAGCATTTCGTTTATAACGTGATAACTTATTGTTATAACCTAACGATGCAAAATATCACGTTATAACAAGAAAGCTCTCACTTTATAAAATAAATAGTATCTTGCTATTGAAAAGTTTATTGTTATATCATGATAATTTTGTATGTGTAAGAACGTGAAAAACATCTTGTTATAACTATACTGTTCATGTTAGGAGATATTGATCCTTTATTTTTCTGGTAGCGTGCTATATGTCCCATACTCATCCCCATATTATTGAATGTTTTTATACTGACGCTCTATATTTAGAATAACATATTTCTCACATTAGTTGGTACTTAGTCTTTGTTAAAGAATAGAGGAAAAAAAGAAATGGCTTTGATTTTGGAAAAAGGGAGTTTTGCGGACTGTGATGGTCCCAACTTGTGTAACATGTCATTCCTGTTAAGAAAACTAGAGATTTTGTTTGTACAATTGTTTTTGTGATTATTAACCTTCACGCACCAGTCCCATCCCCTTGTTAAATAGTCCGCCATGGGCTCTAATGTAATGAAATATATTTTAACCAACATTTAAAGTAAAAGCCTAATTTAATTAAATTTAGAGAAAAAAAAATAGCTGCACAAAAAAAAAAAAGGATGAAAAAAAATCTTTCTAAAATGGGGTTTGGTTTGTTTATTGTATCATCATGACGATAAATCGAAAACGCGAAGCTCTGTTTTAATTGTAGCAGTTGTATCAGACGGAGTCACGCGCTGGAAATCTACAAAGAAATGTAGAATAAAAGGAAATATTCACATCCAGCTCCTGGTTGGATAGAAATAAGCATAATGTCGCATTTGCTAAAGTCTTTGCACTTTGCATGATTTATAAGTTAACATTTATCAAATTTAAATAAATAAATCAGGCTGTAGCGCTTAAAACAGCCTCATGCATAATTTAGTGTAGTCTGATTGTAAACGTGTTTGGAAGCAGTAACCTAAGATGCAGTTTCTGTGATCGACTATATAAAACACACAACTGATGTTAAACATGAAGAATAATCTGTTTATGAAAAACAATATTTTCATTCGGTTTATTTATTTATTTGTTTGTTTATTTACTCATGCAGAGGCAGGATACACGGAAAATATCAAATGTCACAAATAAAAACGGTACATTTTGACGGCATTTCTATCTAAATATTTATTTAGAGTATTTATTTTTGTTTCTTTGTTTATCGGAAAAATCGTTGCAGCAGACACGCCTTATTGCTTCCCTTAGTTTTCAGTTCATTCATATTTAAATTCAAATCTGGCTGAACTACATGAGCCCTTATTTTTCTTTTTTCCTCAGAATACCTTGGCTTGTAAATTTACGAGTGACTTTCCTTTTTATCCTGACTAAACTCCACATTTTGACCTTAATGATTAACATATCACCTGAACTGTCTGAACTCTGCAAAATAACTTGTACCTAATGTGCAGAGATTAGATAAGAGTGATATCAGCTGAAATATAAAGTCTAATTTGCTTCACTTATTGCCATACACGCACCTACACAATCCCAGGAGTCACTTTTTCATTATGTTGGTTTAGATTAATATTTTGAGACAAAGACACATTTTCATTCGGCATCAACAAATCAGAATAAAGAGGAAGTTGTTGCTCTGAGAGGTCCGCCGTTACAAGAAAGTCAGTCTATTGTTTTGCAACAGGCTTTATTGCACAATCGGTTAAAAGCGTCCTACACGTATATTAAGGGAAAATGTGAAGGTCGTGGTTTCGATCTTGTTTTTGTTTGTTTATGAGTCAAATATGAAATATATCCATCTTTATTATATGACCGGATAAACGCTGTAAATGTAGGTTTATGTGTTTATGACAGCCTAACTCTATATTTATTCATTTATGTTAAATAGCGGCAGAGGAAATCAAAGTCTGAGTGAATTCACCACAAAGAAACCATTTTCCCTGCAGACCTGATTGATGTAGCTGCATGGATGTAAAGTCAGATTTTTGAAGGAGGAGGAGGAGAGTGGAGGTGGAGGCAGCTGCAGCCAGAACATGTTCAGATCTCCGGTGCTGCGGTGAGAGGCGGAGGCTCATTTGCACCGTCAGTACAATGTGGAGAACAAGCAGAGACAACCCAGCAGACAATAAACAAAGAGCGGCTCGCCATGTGCGCTGCAGCTGCTGCTGCTGCTGCTGCTGCTGCACACACATCACACACACACACACGCACACTCACGCACAGCTGAGCTGCAGTGAGGAGTCACGGCCGCCAGGGGGCAGTCTGACCCCTGCAAACCACAGCAGAGACGGAAAAAGAGATTCATTATCGCATTTACATATTTTGTGTGTCTGTAATGGAAAATGAAGGTGAGTATGAGCTGTCTATGGGTTTAAATCCATGTGTCAATGAGCATCCAGTCTGCTGAAGTGTCTTTTAGCGACACAATAACTGCCTACCACCTCAAGTGTTGCTGCATGTGGCTGAACCTGACCTTTGACCTCTCCATAGTGGGCATAAGAGACGAGTTTCCATGAAATGTCACACTGATTGTGACTCAAACGCTGCAGAGACTGATCATTGCCACAGAAATGCGGGATGTTTTTTAAAGGTTGGTCCTTTATTTTAATTTTGAGTTTCTCTTACACAACACATGATGACAATATTGGCATATATGCTGTCTATATCTGTCCTAATACACAATAAAAATATGTACCACAGTATAAAAGATGGAAACATGCACATGCAAACAGGCACATCTTCATTTTAATGTTTCAACAGGATGTGTGAAGTCACGTCAGGCTGGCTGGTAACTCTCCAACCGCTCCAGCAAGACCTCTGAGTAGCCAGGGGAGTAGTACCTGAAAGAACACACACACACAAATTGGATATGTGTTTTATACTGAAGGATACTTTGTCGTTTTAATCTTTATCAGATAGTGCTGAATTCTGATTTTTAATTTTCCTTTTTTTTTTTTTAACTCAGTTAAACCTATTTAAATGGAAAGTTCACCCCAAAATCAAAAATATGTATTTTTCCTCTGGCCTGTCATGCTACTTATTCAACTATACCGTTTTAGTTTGAGTTTCTTAGTTTTGGAGATGTCTGCTGTAGAGATTTCTGCCCTCTTTCTTTCTTTACGCAGCAGAGTCCACTTGAACAAGAAACTGCTCACAGCAAGGTCTGTGGATTATCTTGAGTTACTGGGTCATGATTTCTGAAAAGAGACACTGGTTTTGATTTTTTCAGATATATTTTTTTGGTACTTGGAGCAACACAGGACTTGTGCCTTTTGGTCCCATTATATATGAGAGAAGGCAGACATTCCTGCAGCCGATATCTTCAAAACCCTGCAACTCATACTAAAAAAAAAAAAAGTCTAGATGGATAAACAGAACTACAGGCCAGAGGAAAAATGAGTATGTTTGATTTTGTGGTGAACTGTCGTTTTTAATTGTACAGTATAAAAACAAAAAAGCTGAGAAAACCCAAGATTTAAAGATAACTTACTTCAATATATTTTTGAGTATTGAGCCCAACTCAAACTCTTCAGTTTTGAAAACCAACTAGAAGTGTTTTGTTGGAATTACTTACTTTTCCTCTTTAGATAAACTTGAATCTTTGAGTGTTTTTTTTTAAAATGTTGAGAAAATTAATTAAGTGAAAGAAAATAATTATTAATACTTTAATATTATAAAATAGCAACCATTTTATTTTTAAGCACCTAAATAATGAAAATCCGTCACAGCTCACTGGCAGCAATTTTTGAAATACATTGTTTGGAGGTTTCTAAAACTCAAAGATTCAAGTTGATCTTAAAAAGAAAAGTAAATTATGTCAGCAAAAGATTATACAAAACAAAACTTTGTTTATTTAAAAACCTTAGAGTTTTAGTGTGATTCAAAACGCAAACTTAAGACTCAAGGCAGTTTCCTTGAAATTACGAGTTTTCTTTTTTTCCCTTTTTTTCCTTTTCTTTTTTACAGTGAAGTAGTTTGAATTAAACTATTTATATATAACTTTTTTTTTTTTTTTTTTTACAGTTTATTTACTTAGTATATATATTTATAATATAGTGTATTTTTCTTGCTCATCTTCTTGGAATTTATTTGGGCTTTTTTTTTTTTTTAAATTGTTTAAGCCTGGTTTTAGCTGACAGTGACAGGAAAGATGGGGTGGAGAAACAAAATAGTACCAAAATCTTGTGTGAGTCAACACACAGCTCTGAAATAACTACCGTCTACATGGTCATGTGATCGCATCAGTCACTCCTAGATTACTGTTTATGTTTATGCATCTGTGTGTACACTGTAAAAAAGAGGACAGTAGACAACACATAAAAAGTAAAGCAACCAGTTGCATTCAGCTGAGTTTATTCAGCTAAAAGCTAACTAGATGCCTCAATTTAGGCTAAATTCACTCTAAGTGCTATCTGAAGTTTGTCAGACTTAACATTATTATTCAGATCTACTCAAGTCTTTAGAAAACTTACATTTACTTACTCACATTTAATGAACAGGAAACTCTATGTTCTCATTTGACATATATAGGGTTGTCACAAAATGATAATTTTATACTTTAATACAATACTAGTTTGATAGTTTGAAAAAAAAAGACTCAATACCTCCTTCAGTACCATGGCAAATGAAAAAAAAAGTCAGAGGCACAAAAAAACAGGATCTGTTTTTTTCTTTTCTTAAAATTAAAAAATGTACAGAAAAAGTCTGATTTTGCTGCAAGGCACATTTCAAGCAGGAAAATAAAGACTAAACTGAACTGAGGTCTTGAATGTGCACATAAATATTTCTTTTTTTTAATAGTTTCAGTACTTTTGATAAGAGCATTATTGTCTGACTGTACAAAATTCAAAAAATATAAAAGCACATATATAGACACTATTACATATAATATTAAAAATATAAAAAATAGATAAGAATGGAATATATCCACAGAGTAAGAATGACAGATTTTGCAATCGTGAGAACAGATATTACTCTTCTGTGACTGCTCATGATATTGCATTTCAGTGATACTACACACTATCAAATGTTAGTACTGTATTGCTTAAAACATGTGGTATCGAAAAAGTATCAAAGTATTATTATATTTTTGAGAACCATAATATATACCACAGTCATCTAGACAGCTGGTGGATTCAAACCCACAATTTTTTCTTTTTGTGAGGAGACAAATATTCCCAAATATGAATGTAGGTGGTGCTGTTGATGTATGTTTTTCAGTCTAAAGGACAGTTTCTAGTTCATCAAATGTAATCATTTAATTCTACACAACAAATTAGGCCTTAATTGAGTAAACTCAGAAAGACTTTTTAGCTGGTTGCTTTACTTTTTAAAGTTTTAACTTTTCTCTTTTTACAGTGTAGAGGGGGTGAGAGAAAACACACCTGACTATCTCTTCAGGGAAACAGCTGTTGATGGCGTTGATGTGCTCCTGTAGAACAGAGCCAGGCTCAGCTTGGATCTCTTGCACTTTCTTCAGCCCCCCGCTGGTCACAAACAGACGACGAGCCTTGCTGTCATGAGGCAGCACCTTTGACGGGAGGAAAGACGGTGTGAGAAATACAGATACAAAGACTAAGATCTGAATCACCAAAACCTGAAAAACTGAGATTAATTTATGATACTAGCTCACCTTGCTGAACTGACAGACTACATGTTTGAGGATGTTGCTTGGAGCGTCGTAGAGGAGGGGCTCCAAACCTGGCAGGTAGGTGCACTTCTGCAAGATGCTCTTCAGAGCCTTCTTACTCTGACAAGAACAAGAGGAATGAAATGTACTGCATATGCAATCATTTAAATCTCAAGTGACCTTTACCTTGACCCTTGATACCAGCTGACCTGTGCCTCAAAATCTCTCTCTATATATGGCTGATTTGCCTTGTATTTCTTTAGCACTGGCTAAGAATCAACCACAGTTCTTACTAATATCAATTTATTGCGCCTCACTTTAAGTTTCACTGTCATATTTTAATTAAACTACTCACAGGCTGAGTTGCATGAACAAAAGATGAAAGATTAATTTTTAAACCTGCTTAAATCATGGTGTAACTTGAACTTATGTTGCACCAAACTTTTGAACTAGCTTAAAATTAAGATTAAATTTAAACCTCTATTAGAACCTCAGTTTAGATTTTACGCTAAACTTAGGTTGAATTTAATTCTGTTGCTCTATAACATTAAATTTAGTCCAACATTTTTTTTCAATATAAAATGTGATCAAGTTTTAATTTTTAATTTACACTTAAGGACCTGTAACCAATAATATGTCTGCTTTTTTGAGATAGACTGAGCAAAATAATCAAGTTGCTTCATTAATGCAGCCAACAAGTTTTTGTCAAAGGAGGAGAAATGGGTGTCCAGAAAAAGTAAAGAGAAATCAGAGCTTCTCTGCCGAGGCTTCTCTAGGTTAATAATGAAACTTTTTTTTTTTTTTTTTTTTTTTTTACTTTTTAGCTAACATCACAAAGCAGACAATGAAATGTTGTGTTGACCTTTTAGGTAAAGCCAGCAAACCATGTTACATTTTGTCATTTTTTTAGGTAACATTAGCTAGCAAACATTGCAACATTTTGTTAACTTTTTACATAAAGATAGCTATCAAACAATGTAATTTTTCAGCTAACAGTAGCTAGCAAACAATACAACATTTTCTTAACTTTGTAGCTAGCAAGGAAACAATGTAACCTATATTAAGGAATACAGAGCATCCGAACGTTCATTTTTCCTACCTCTTTTATACTTACTTGGCCCCAACAACACTCAAATATATTTCTAAAACTATATTTCATTTCAGTTTAAATTGATTAACTTGGATTTATTTAACATAGATTTGTTTCTAATCGTGCATCAGAGCACAGTTTATTTAAAATCTGGATTTACTCCAAAATCTTTGTTTTCAAGAAGTGAAACATGGGCTAAGTATTTTGGCACAGCCTACACAGTGTGGATGCACATGAGCGTGCAGAACTGCAGCTCTTACTTTGGCCTGCAAGTCCTCGGAGCTGCTGGGGTCCATGTACAGCTCCAGCAGTTTGGGCAGCAGGTGAGCCGTGGCCACCGCCTTGGCGTGCTCAGGGGTGTGATGACCTATCTGGCCAATGGACCACGCTGCGGTTGCCTTGATGTGATGTTCAGACTCCTCGGACAGACAAAGGGCCAGTTGGGGCACCCCCTGTAGGACAGGAGGTCACACATCACAAGGGGGGGGGGGCTGGTTAAGTTAATGTGACCTAAATACTGGACCCGAAGAGGAGGCTCTGGTTTTAGTGGCTTTTTTCAGACCAATAAGAGAGATTAATAACCACACACGCACACACCTTAGAGAGAATGACAGCCATGGCGAGGTTCTCATTGTGAGCTGCCACATAACCCAGCATCAGGATCCCCGGCAACCGCAGGTTTCCATGGCAATTGCCCAGATCATCAACCACTGCTGCCATGCCACCACAGTTCACAATCACCTGGGACAGCTGGGAACAAACACACACACACATTATTTTATGTTTGGCCATTAACATTTGTGTCTGTGTGAGTGTGCTATGTGCATGTGTGTGTAGTACCTCTGGTGAGTGTTTCACCACCTCCCTCATCAGGGTGGTGACGTTCTTCCTCACATATTCGTCTGGATCTCTGAGGCAGGCCACAGCTGCAGGGAAGATCTCAGCCTCAATAACCATCTCTGCCGGGCTGGCCGAGTGTTTACTGATCTGACTGAGGGCCGAGAACACCTGACGCTGGACGGAGACACGAACATGTCAGGATTATTTCCAAAATGAATTCACAGTTTTGTAAATTCAATCACATCTTCACGTTGTACATTTCTCTGTTAAAATGTCTTTTTTTATCTGCTACTTTAGCTAGCTACACTTGAAACATGCATTTTTTTTTAAATTTATTTGAATTTATTGTGTAATTTTCCATAAGTTACAAAATCTACCTTAAGTCCATGTTAATATTTAACATTTAGACTGGCTGACAAAAAGTTTTTTCCATGGTGGGGGCAACTTTTTGCTCAAATTTCCACCATTTTTTTTGTTTGTTTGTTTGTTTGTTTATAGGAACCTGACTTATGCATAATTGTGTTGCATGCAGGATCTGTAAAATGTCAACACAATTTTGTTACTTTATTCCACTACAATTTTGCAAGCTTTTATAACACTTATAATCTATCATTTTTTACTCAGAAATACTGAGTACTACAACAGTTAATTAATTATGTTGAATTTTTTTTCAGTCACTTTAATTAATTAAAAATGTATCACATGGAATACAGACAAGAGAGAGGTTTGTTAAAAAAGACTAAAAAAATTGAATTATTTTATTTAACCTTTTTAACATATCCCTTTAACTTTTCTTGTTTTACTGTGTCGTATCATCAAGTCAGATTCCTGTGTAGGTTGAATAGATGGCAAATTCTGATTCGATATCTGTTTTGAGTACATTTTTCAAAATGTAAATACAGAATTTTCGCAAATCTGTTCAAAAGGATCCTTGTGTAATCTTTCAGTGATATATTTGATGTATTTTAGGATATTTTAGCATGTGTATTTTTTAATTTGCACTGTCCCTTCTCTAAATAAACTAAATGAAACTAAATAAACTATTTTCTGATAATATAACAGTAATGTAATTTGACAAAAAATAGAGAGAACTTAGGTTATAAGAACATTCAGCATGCATGTCTCAGGTATTGATTATGTTTACTTTATTGTGATTTTGATTGGATTTCAATTAACTGTTCAGCTCCAGTAGCAGATATGGAATGGACACCAGAAGGATCCTTAGGAAACAGGGTCCCCTTTTGCATTATTATTGTCGATGGGTTAAGCCCCAGACAGATGTCCCACCCTGTGGGACAATAGACTTTATCCTGATCTTGATTTGGCGGGCACTGTTATCAAGCTTATAAATATTTTAAAAGAAAAAAAATAATCAAGATTAAGAAACAATTATCAGAAACACCAAATCTATAAAGTGATCCATGAAACGAGGTGCTGTTTAAATATGTGTTACTTTCATTCTTGCCATCATACATGATCAGCTGAGTTACACAGCAGCTGCTTTAAGCGAGGCTGACTGTCCTACCTTGAGTTTGGCGTCTCGGTTGAGGATCATCTGTGCCAGATGTGGGATGGCTCCGTTGTCCACCACAGTCTGGGCCAACTCTGGGGTGTGTTTGGAGATGTCGCTGAGGGTGGAGGCTGCAATGCGTTTGAGGGCCATCTCAGGCTCCATAAGGCACAACACCAGCATGGGGACAGCACCCGCGTCCACAACCGACTGAGACAACACTGCACACAGATGGAAAACAAACACATATAGGTAAAGAATTTATGTGTTCTGTATTTGAAAATTGAAAATATTTCTACAAACCAAAAAAGTGAGAAAAACACAGAGGGAAATCATAGAAATCTGAGCATATCAGTGTGTCTTCCTTACATGCATTGTGTCGTGCGATGTAGCCCAGAGCCCAGGCGGCGGCCTCCTTCACCCCGGGGTCAAACTCCTCCAGGCAGAGGACCAGAGCATCAACTCCCCCACAGGCCACCACAGCCTGGGACAGCTCGGGGGAGTGTTTGGCTACTGCACGCAACACAAACGCTGCTGCCTTCTTATAGAACCTCTGCATGCAAACACACACAGATACACACACACATCAACTGTCATGGGCCAAACTGAGGATTAAAACAACACTAGACATTTATTAGGACTGAGACACTGGCCAGTTACGTTGTTAAATGATTTGATGACAAACCTCCATGTAAAGCCTGCAATGAAATTATATGTTACATATGTTTTAAAAAAGTAGACTTTTAAACAATTATTTCAACATTTCATGCAACCAAGAAATTTTCATTTTTCATTTAAATTTTAAATGTTCATTTACTGTCTGTTTTGTTGGTTTTAATTCACATATAAATTTATTAATATGTATTTCAAAATCAGCTATTTTTTTCCTGTAAATAGATTTTTTTTCCTTTTCCAATAAAACCGATCAATGGAAAAGCACTGAATTCGTAACGCAGGGCTTTCACATTTGAGAAAGCTTACAAAACCATGTAAATGATCATAAGATTATTATTAGAAAATCAAGGGGGAACTGCAATATTTTTACATTTTCCTTCATAACTCACAGACTCATAGTATGCATTTAAAGCAAAAGTCTATTTCTATTATTCCAAAAGACGAGGCAACTTGTGGTGACTAAATTGTAATTAGTTTAATTGAGTTCAAAGAAATTTTTACATTTAAATTTAGTGAAATATGTTAATTTTCTCCCAGCCATGCTAAAAGCTAGCTGTGCTAGCTAGCAACACTTGTATTAGCATAGTTTGTTCATGTTAATTTTTAACCAATAATAAAATAAAATAAAAATAAAACTGTATAGTGACAGTTTATTTTTTAAGTTCATTACTTGAGATTGAAATGTCCTGTTAATAATGAGAACTAAAGCATGTCTCCCTCCTCTCTGAGCCTCTGAGACGTGGAGAGACAGAGAAAGAAAACAAAGGCCTGGTTGCTCTCATGGTAAAGGGCTCTTGGGTTTTGAAGTAGCCCCCAGGCGACCTGCCAAGTTAGCCCAAAACACACTCTCACATTCAGGGGGCTGACCCCGAGGTCCCGCAGGGGTCTCTGTCTGTCTCTTTCACACACACACACACACACACACACACACACACACGCACACACACTCACCAGCCTCTAAAGGGCGGAGACTGAGTATTAGACAACCTGCAGTGAACTGAGATACTGACATTCTCTGAGGCCAGAGAGTGGACCAGCTGGGGCAGGATGTCTTCCTTCACCACGGCCTCGGCCAGGTCATCACTGTGATCTGCCAGGCGGCCCAGAGCCAGAGCTGCTGTCTGCTGAATGCTTGGGACCACGTCCAACATCAGGGGACGCAGCAGGGACATCACACCTGCGGCAGAGGAGAGGAACAATACGAGAGGAACAATATGTTAATTAATGCAACAGCTAAAGTATTTTAATGATCACGATTTCTGAGTTACTCATGATGTTCATGTCTTCTTCATAGGTTAAAAGGAGGGGCCAAAAACCTCACCAGTTCACATGTATTCTGTTGAAGTGAAGCTTAAGTGTTGTAATCATGATTAAAGGGACAGTTCTCCCCAAAATCAAAAATACATATTTTTCTTCTTGCCTGTCGTGCTACTTATCCATCTGGACAGTTTTAAAGTGGTGACCTGTAATCATTTGTTGCTTCTGCATAAATAATATACCGTATACAAATATTTTTCCTAACTTAATAACTGATCATTGAAATGGAGTCCAAAATTAGGATCAATTTGATTTTTTTCAAACACATGACATCTAAGTATACAGAAGGGCTGATTTCAGGGCAACAAACATAATGAAGTCATGAACTAGTAATGCGTATCTTACCATAATTACAACACAACAAAATACATGTGCACTGTTGTGACTGGTCAGTTTTTTTGCTTTGTTTCTTTACGTGCACACTATAAAAAATCATACAGACTTTTAGTGGAATCAATCAATCTTTTCTAATTATTAAATATACAAGATTTATTTATTCAAGTTAATTAAACCTAAAATCTTGTGTATTTATTTTCAGAAGACTTCAGAGCTTATAAACATGAATTCTAAATGAAGCCTTTTGACTTGAAATGATGAGTTGAATGAATATAATGTACAGGGTTCAATCAACTCATAAAATTAAGTTTCTACAGAAACACCATGTATTAACAGACTTCCAAGCGCATGCATTCTTTGAGAGTTAAAACTCTCCTGTGACCCTTCTTATCTGTTGAAGAAAACATATGTAATGAAAACTTGCTGTGTGTCTCTGATACGCTTTAAGATAAGTTATGGTTACTTGTTTTCACAATAATGAAAACTTCACAAATCATTGAAATCAGTCTCTATCCACTTAAAATCTAATAAACTCACTGGGACCAGTTTCACATATTGTATTTGTGTGGCACAAAGTAGCTCCAACAGGAGCAGCTGCAAAGTTCTTTGTGTGAAATGAAGAGCTGACTTTTCAAACTCAAAAAAATGTGAAAGGAAATCAAATTTGTTTGCAATGTTTGTTAGTGTGACTAAGGAGTTGTTGGTTCAGCTTAATATCTTAAGTTTATTGAACATGTTTTCTCAAGTACAATAGAAATAATACCAAGTTTATTTGACTAGGGAAGTTTATTTGTTTTGAAAATTGCCTCAACTTGTCTTTTTCAAACTCAGTCAACTTAAAATTTTAAGACAAGTACAGATGTTAACTTTTTTAAGTTAAAACAAGTGGTTCATTTTTACAGCCTTAACTATGAAGAAGACAAGAACATTATTAATAACTCAGAAATCATGATTGAAATACCTTCATTGTCACATTAATTAACTTAATATTCCTGCATAAAGTCATGTATGGCATCCTGTTAATTCTTTTACATTGTTGATAGTTCATGTTTTTTTTCATGCATGAAGACTGTATGAAATCATGATAATCTGTCCTTACTATACGTTACCACTAAAGCTAACATCAAAGTCTTATCATCTTGTTTCTTACCAGCATTTTGGAGGATTTCTATGTTTTGTGGTCGGGATGCCAGATCAGCAACAGTTTGCACAAACTGCATCCTTGATTTCTGATACTGCTCAAAAACTGCAAAGCACAAAACAGACGGAATGACAATTTGACTTCTGGCTAATCCTCCTTTGATGAATCAAAAAACAGCTCCTGAGTCTCACCTTGAATGATCTGTCGTTGACTCATGTCGGACTGATGAAGATACGTCTTCTTAAATATTTTCACACGTTACCCAGAAAATACGGCGAATTTATCACAGGATTCAATGCGGCGTTTTTCCTGCTCGTCTCCAGGTTCAGGTTATAGGTGGTGTTGTTGTTAAGTGTTGCCGTGGCAACAGACAGGAAGCGGAATGTTCTGCCGCTCCTGCCGAAGATCGTCTACTACAAAGATGAGTCACTCTGAACCACGCTCGCGCGTCGCAAAACATTTGTGTTAAGCGGAAATATGCTGAGTGTGAGAGGTCGGTGTTGCCTCTTCATCTCTGTTAGTTCCCGCTGGAAGAAAACCCGCGGACTAGACTATGAGGGGACGTTACATCACTAACGAACATTCCGTGATCCGGGCATTGATGTCAGTTCTACTGATGTCGTGTTAATCGTGTTATTTGAAGACCAGCAGTAAATAAACGAATGTCCACATCTGGAGGCAAAGCAGACAGTATGTCACTCACTTTGTTCTTTCATTTTTTAAAGGCATTTCTACACCAAAGTCATACAAGGTACTGCTCCCCCACATATCTCCCATAAGCTTCATGAACTTTCTTTGCACCAAGCGGCGCATAGAATGTTCGTTAATGACGTAATGACCTTCTTTCTTTTTTTTTTTTTTTTAGTTTCCCTTCCGCGGACATGTCGCGCACTTTCACAACAGCGTCAATTCAAAGGAAAACAGAAGCGCGAAATCGAAGCGGTCATTGGCTGACAGAGTGAGCGTGCTGACTGCAGTTCAGCAGTTCAGCAGTTCAGCACAGGCTCTGAGGTGATTTTAGTCTGTGTGCAGCTCAGCATCACGATGAAAGACTTTTACACTCTTCTTTTAAAACTTTTGTCTGCCTGCTCGGGAGTGCGTCCTCAAATGACCCGCTTTGTTATTTCTCGCAAACCATGGTAGACTCCGTTTGATGGACACAGGGGACTGTCAGACGTGTCAAACGTATGTCCCGGGGTCCAAGAACCGGACCAACAAAGAGTCCATTTCGGTCCGCTGGATGAGTTTTCTAAGTTTAAAAAAATGTAAATCAGTCGTCAATTCCAGGCCAGAATATAGCTCTCTCTCTCTCTCTCTCTCTCTCTCTCTCTCTCTCTCTCTCTCTCTCTCTCTCTCTCTCTCTCTCTCTCAACCAATCTTATTCAGTTTGAGCTTTATTGGCGCGACGTTTTAGAGTAAACATGTTGCCAGAGGAAAAAAAAAACATTATACACAATACATACTTCCCCTCACTCTCTGTCTACACTGTATAGCCTATTGCCAAAGCAAGAAAAAAAGAAAGAAAGAAAAAGAAAATGAACATGAACCCCATTGAAAAGACACTATAATAAATAACATGCTACAGAAAAATAAGGATACTACCACTTATGTGGTTATGTTTAATGAAGATATTGAGCATTGTGTAAAACGGGCTATTGTCAAACAGCAGCTTCAGTACAAAACAATCTGTATCAGACTTATGTCTTAAACTTGTGGTGGAACCCTGTTGTTAAGGCGCTGGCTAAACCTTGAAAATAGTTTGTAAAGCAGGGTATAACTTAACATTAGCTGCGCATTGCCAGACATGAGTGGAAATGTCTGGAAAATTAAAATAATTTCTAGAACTCGACAAGTTATTCAAATCATAAAGAAGTAATACACTGTTTTTTAGTTCCAAAATACAGATGTACCTATTTTATGCGTTTGTAAATCCACTGTGATCTGCATATCGCAATGCACATGAAATGACAAGTAACTGACCGACTTAAAAAATAACTTTTGAAACAGTGTTAAAATTGCACTTGTTTTAAAGACATGTCAGTCTGTTCATTTATTTTGGATGTTTCATTAATTGTGAATGTTCTCCGAATGTATTAGTACTTCTTTACATTAAAAACACAAGAATTTGGAGGTTCTGCTATTTATAGATTAATATAGGCTACAATGCGGGGACTGGTCGGTTCCACTTGAGATCGAACTGGACTTTACTAAAATTAGATTGATGCCCGAGAAGATCAGCTTTATTAATGTAAAACCTGTTCTCAAACGCGATCTGTCCACACTATATCCTCTCTCTCTGTGCGTGTTGGTATTGTATGTTACTTGTGCTGCCGCGGCAAACAGAGAACAAAAAAAATATGAAAATAAAGAGTTGTTAATAAATTTACAAAACGTGCAAAAGACATTTTAAGTGTGAATAAAGATCCAGTCGCACGTAGCACTGCATCATTTTGGTTAAAAAAAAAAAGCCTATTGCCTGCCTGACGTCCCGGGTATAGGCTAAATGATCACATATAGCCATAAATTACGTATTTTCTTTGATATCTCAGGGTTTATTTTTATTTCAAAATATAAGGTATGCCTTTTTGACAATGAATTTGTCCCTTTTTGTCTGTAGCCCCTGGAGTACAACATAGGCCTACTTTGTTTGAGATGGTCATCAGTTCTGTGTGTCATTATTCTTTATTTTTCTTCTGTATGCTGTAGTAAGGGAATTATTGTTTACAGAAATGTAAAAAAAAAGTTGGAGCTAAGTCGTAGGATGATTCAGGAAACTGTTCCAGAATGAAAATTTTGAGAATGTGTCCTATTTTAACAACACTTACCCTACTTTAAAAAGTGAACAAGGGTTCTGTATCAGTAACAACTATTCAAAGAAGAAAATAGGCCTATATGAGAGAAATAGCAATTAAACCCACCAACATCTCAGGTGTTGTGCTGGTTTTGTTACTGTTGTTTGTGTTGTCTCAAATGTAGCCAAATATAGCGGTGTTAATTCCGTTTAGGGTCAATCTTTCTTTATTTATTTATCTATTTATCGATCTATTTATTTATTTATTTATTTATTTATTATCGGAGAGGTAACTATTACATTAAACTAACTGGGCTTCATAATCACTCAGTTAACTCCCAAAGAATAGATAATTCTGTTTACAATTCTGAATAAACAATAGTTTCGTTTTATTACTTAATAATTCCGTGTTATGATGTAATGAAGCTGTTCTATGACAAACTGTTTTTAAAATAAAACGTAAAAAAAAGACGCTATCTGATGGCGTAAAACTGTTACTTCTTGTATGCGTTGTGCATCTTAAATCCTGCTGCACGCCTGATTTTCTTATTCAGGTTAAACCAGATTTTACCGGAAGACTATTTAACAAATCTTTTTTTAAATGACTGATAGATGACTGATTTAAACATCTCGACTGTGTGTGTTTCTGTAGCCTATTTTTATGATTAATTAAAATTTGAAAAAAGGTTGTTTTTTTTAATACAATGTAAAAAAAAAATTATTTTGAAAAAGTTAATTAAATGTAAAAATCTTTGATTTAGGCCGTGTAGCCTACTTTTAGCATCCAGTAGGCCTATAATTACAAAATGTGACAGTAAATGCAGCGTTACTTGAGAATGAAAAATACACTTAATTGTAGTTATGGAATATTTATATAGCCTAATAATCATTTTTTCCCCTCCTGGCTAAATTAGACCAAGTCTTCAACTAAATTCAAACCGCTACATTTCAGTGCAGTAAAATGTAATTAGGCGTGTAATAAATCATAAACACACACACACACACACACACAAAAGGAAGAAATTCAAAAGGCTTGTATTTAATTGGATGTATTCAGAAGCCTGATTTGATCCCGGGCCTCCTTAACTGAGTTATCTCCATCACCGCTGACGCAGACAGACATCTGACGCTCTGCCCCGGCTGCCCGCTTCTATTATTCCTTTATTCTGCTGATGCAAAGCAGCAGCTTTGACTGATGACCCTCCATCACACAAAGAAAATGCAACCGGCTTCTTCCATAAGTGTAAAATGTTTTATTTAGATGTTTTTATACTGTGCAACAGTAACAATACAATAAGTTGTCCATACAATCAAGCGATACAAATACGGAAAACACGGGAGACATCAAAACATCTGTCATTGAGCATGAAATGGAGCTGAACAGGAGCCCAAGTCATTCCCTCAGAACAAAGGGGAATAAGAGAATAACATCATCATCGCTGATTAAATATGCATTTTGTTTCTATTTACATGTGGATTCTCTAAAACTGCTTATAACGTGTTAAAGACGTGGAACATAAGCAATCCCGATTCCACGGCAGCTACAAGAAACTGTATTTTTTTTTCCAGTAAAAGGCAATTTAAAGTTGATTTTTCCTCCAAAGGCAATTTTTCCAAGAAGCCAGCAGCGCTACACAAACTTATTTTCCTTTTGTCAGAACAAAATCGAAACACTTCCAAAAACCCGTCAAAATGAGTGGGGTACAAACACGCAGAATCGTCTTTCATAAAAGAAAAAAAAAAGTGTTATCATGAGCATGCATGTTTAAACTGACAGTTTCAAAATATCCCAACACACATGAAATAATCATGATAAACACGTTTCATTTGAAAAAGAAAATATAAAAGTCTATCTTCAGTCATTTCTGTAAAATAAAGATGTAGCTTTAAAAGGGGATAAATGCTTAAGTCCTTCTTTCCAACTTTCTTTTTTTATCTCAACATCAAAATCTGCTCTCATATTTAAAAAATTCCCACGCCACCCAACTTCCTCATTCCTTTTATTTTGAAATGTCTCTGATTCCACTACGTTTAAACTTACATGATGCCAGAATATTCAGAACAACAAATGGAGAGAGAAAGAGAGAGAACATTGTCGTCTACACAATGGAACTACGTTGGCATGAAAACAGTATTAGCTGAGCGGGTGTCTGGCGTTGGCTGGTCCGGTTCAGTCCGGGGCCCCGCGTCATCCGGAGGAGGTCGACGAGCCGTTCAGAGAAACCTTCCGGGGTTTGCTGCCGCTGCTGCCGAACTGAGTGAAGGACCGGCTGGGGGTCGGAGGGGCGGCAGCCGAGGTCCCGTTGACGTTATTGGGACCGTGCGGGAGCTGTGGGTGCGGGGACTGCGCAGGCGTGCCGGGGCTTGGCAGCGACGAGGACGTGGATGGAGCCCCAGCGGGACTCCCGGCTTTGTCGCTGGCTGAATCGCTCTCGGGGCCAGATCTGCTCGCGTTGTTCTGGCCTTCCTGCTGCGCGTGGCTCACCTTCATCTTCTTACAGTTTGGTCGGACTCTGTATTTCAGCGGCAAAGGGCCGTTCTGCGAAAGAGGGTTGAATAAAGAGAGGCCACAATTTATGAAAAATACACTTTTCCATGTGTTTCAAAACACCAGTCAGATTTGCCTTCTGTAATGACGTCATAAAGGGCGAAGCACCACCTACAGCTGGGTGAACTTCCTGCCCGCTTCATATCTAGTGAATCATAGAGCTGAATAGTGTTTCAAGCAAAATAATGTGCTTTTGAACATTAAAGCACATGTAAACCCATTCTATTAAAACTGCCAAATAAAAGCATGAACCTGAAAATGAGTACAATATGTCTCCTTTAAATATTGTAACAGTTGAATTAAAATGAATGCATAAAAGGAATAACCTAAAAATAAAACTAAATAAAGCTAAAAAAAAACACAAAAAAAAAACTGAAGACGTTTTGAACCAATACAAGATTAACTAAAATGCATTTTTATTTCCACCAACACATGTATGCACAAACAAATCAAAATGTGCCAGTTCTTTTAAATTAAAATGTTAAGTAATTAAAAATTCTAAAATGTTCATAATATATCCTGAATGACTGATCTCTTAGGAACAAGAATCAAATATATTTTAAGGACAGCTACATTTTACACTCCTCAGGGAATTAGCCCCATGTAGGCCCAACAAGGCAAATTAAAAAAATATTTATAAAATTGCCTGAACTTGAGCCCTCCCCACCCGACAGCCTCCTTTCAGTTTTTTATGTTTAAAAAATTAAAAATAAAATAAGAAATATTTTTAAAAATCGACCATGTCAGTGTCTGCACCAGTTCTAACAAAGGGGTGGAAGCCTTTTTTTCTGTGCAATGTTAAATTATATCATTATATTTAATGCAAATAAATTTAAAAAGTATGATCTTCAATTAATTAATTAGTAGAATAAATCGTAAAATATGGATGGATGTCATTATTTTGTTGTAATCAACTTGATTTTTTTTTTTTTTGACTGCAAGTTTAAAATATATATTCCAAATGGTGAGAGGGACATGATAACATTTTTTTTGACAATGTAGATCACTCAAAATGATCAGTTCTTTTATATATTTTATAAACAATTATTTTAATGATAAAAATAATATGATTCACGAGGCATCATAAATAAAGATAAAACAAATATTTTGTCCAAAAAGATCTTACTCTTCTCCAGGTGTAGATGTACGCTATATCCATTAATGTGTAGTAATCTTTCAGAGGTTCGTCTTCATACATGACTTCAACCTAGAGAAAAAAAAAAAGAAGAGTAAGTTTTTAATTTTAATAGAATAAAACAGCAAATATATTTACATTCAAGTAAGACGAATCAAGAATCATATCACAATTGTCTTGGAGCAACATATTTATATTCAAGTAGATTAAATGTCCAATTTATACTAGTCAAAAATGACATAAATAAATAATGAGTAAATCAATAGGGACCTGGTAGGTGCTTGGGATGTCCATTTTGCTGCGCAGAAACTTCCTCAGATGCATGACTGTCATGGCTGCTGGACACTGCAGGTACCTCTTGTTAGCCACCTGCAAAAATAAAATATAAGTATTCCAAAATTAGACATATTAAAATATATCTGTACAGAAATACCCCTAAAATGATTACAGTCTGGTCCACCTTAAAAGCAGGAAAATACTGCTTCCCAAAACATAGCCATTTCTCAAGAGAAAACGTTGTTTGGTCAGAATGACAGATTTCACAACAGAGGTAGCAAATAAAATATTTATCACTTAAAAATAGAGTCTGCAGTATGCATATCATTCTTTTTTTTTCTTTTTTTTTTTTGTTAACAAAAAATAAATAAATAAATCTGTGGCAAAAATCAACATGCAGTACCTGATCTTTAGATGACTTATCCTCCACTCCACCCCTCAGTCTGTGCAGAATAAAACAAGAGTAAATTTTAACAAATTTACAGCCTGATGATCTTGATGTTTTTCATGGGCCAACACCACAACTACATGCAATAACAAAATCTGATTATTATCACTAAGAATATACATATGTATATATAATATATATATTTTATAATATGTTATATGACAGTATATATAAGATATATCTATCTTGTGGATGCACAGTCACCCACTTGTGTGAATAATACACTTCATTGCCTCCGTCTTTTTTCCTTCCACAAATATCAGATTTTTTCCTTGAAACTACATTTGACACATATAGTGCTTGTGACTTATTATTCTATTAACAGCGTTTAAATGTTTATGCTGTATTGCAACAAACTCATAAGGCTGCCACTGCCTGAAACTAGCTGATAAATTGGAAAACAGAGAAATAAAAACTGGTACTGTCAGTCAGAAACCTTGTATGTCCAAAAATGTTACTTTTCAGGAAATTAAAAATGTGTTTTTAAAACAATTCAACCAGGTGACTGTCAAAGTCGGTCGCTCTTTTTATTGCTTTTTCTTGGTTAAATATTTTTAAAACCCACAGGCTGATGTAAACGGTGACCAACGGGATTGATTTACAGGGGGGGGAAAAGAAAATGACAAAATATGGAGATACAAGGTTTCTGCCTGACAGCAATGAAATGAAATAAAATAATTTTTAAAAATTCTTGAAATAATTTCATTAAGGGTGAAACATTAAATATTTATTTGTCACCTCCTTAAAAAAAAGGATATATCAATAAAACAATTATTGGAAAAAAGCCAATTTGTTACCCTGAAGAAGATGTGTGTTTAGGACTAAACTCAAGCAGGATGTCACAGATTTTAATAGGAGACGTGGCAGTGCTCTGCCCGGGATATTTATTACGCTGGACAGCAGGAAAACTACACTTGGATGATAAAATGTTGTGTTTTCTGATGCAGGAGGAACACTATGAAGCTCAGGTTGGATCTGATGTTTTAAAATTCAGCAGCTCGTCTGAGACAATAAGACTTTCATATCTAAACAAAATCTGATGCTACAAACAATATTATTGGAACAAAGCCTACCTGTTCTGATCAAAGAACTCAATAGAGAGGCTGATGATTTCGTCATCTGTGATAATTCTCTTGTCCTCATCCGCCACCTCTCCACGATCCTCATTTGATCCGTTAGAAGCTGTAACACACACACACACACACAGGTGAATACCCCAAAAATCAGGATAAAAAAAGGATGAATCCACCAATACTATATGAAACATTTAATTTCAGTGAAATGCCTATAGAATTTAAAGTCTTTCATTTCTTCCAACACTTTAGGAAAAGAGATTTTCTCTTCACTGTAGTGAAAAAAGGGAACTTAAATAAGAAATTCAGAGAAGTGCTTTCTAACTCACCATCTACCGGGTGCTCCGCATAGAAGTCTCTCCTCCTCTTCATTTCATCTGAGGACATTCAGGGAAAACGAGCAATTTTTCACTTTCAGATGTCACAGAATTAAAAATCTAGCTCTTAAAATAATGATCAGACCAGAATTTGGCTCTTCCAGCAGTAAATGTGAATGCATTTGTCCAACACAAGAGGATAAATTATGTCAGAAATGACTAAATTACCCAATTTGATAATATTACTTTATGGATTATTTCGAAACGGCATAAAACAGCCTGCGCCTCAAAACTTGCCAAACATTCCACTTTTTATTATAACATTCCACCTTACAGGAGTGTGTGTGATATAATTTATGAGACTTGGCAATGAAACAACTGGAGTTTTGCCTGACCTATTTTGAGAGGTTTGTTCCACAGCACAGTATACAGTATAACACAAGACAAAAGCACAAAAGCAGTACTGTACAAAATAACACAAACAACCAAATGTGAGGCAATAACAGTAGATATGATCTCAGCTCAGCAACCACAGCTCAAACAAAGCATAAACAAACAATATATTGAAAAACACTGAAAATCTAAACATGTTTCTATATAAATATTTGTTACTTTTTGGAGGGTTCGAATTGATTAGGATTGCACATGTGCTCATTTCTTTGCTTTTTATTTGCAGAAGCAGCAACACAGTTGTGGTGCTGCTGGCTGATTGCAGGATGAGACCAATAATCAAAACAAAGTGTGCGACGTGAACGCAGAGTGGGAGCGAAAAGAAAGGTGTCAGATACAGAGACGGTTCTGCTGTGGCGCTCTTACTTTTGAAGAGGCCGGGGACCAGTTTGTACACAATGTCCTGTAGAGTTTTGTCAGACCTGTAGAGAGGAAGAGAAAGTGCAGTCAAGTCACCGAGACACTGGAATTCTTTACATTTGCAGTTTAAACTAGAAAAACAACAGATACTGATGGTTGAATCGTTCCTATTGATTATAGAGAAGAAGACAGATGTTTTCTGCGTTTTAACTTTAACTGTTTCTGAATACTCACACACAGCCTGTACGTGACACATGGACATTCATAATTGTATTAAAGGCTGCAGGAAATCTCACATATATTGTGTAAGTGAATATTTTGAACCAATTACAGGCTGCTCCAGCACGTCAGTGGGGAAACAAAGGGGAAAACCACAAAGGGCAACAAACAGTAAACAAAGAATGTATAAACTATTGTCATAGTAAATGAAAACTAAATGTTTATGCTTTAGAAAAAATATTAAAAAGCATGCTATAAGTTCAACCACCAGAGTTCAACTCCACCAAACTAAGACATCTTTAGCATGATTCCTTTGCCTAAATAAATGAATAAAATCTAAAAACAATCAGGGAAAAGCCAAAAGAGGCAGAGCATGGCCAACAATTCAGTTACTGCAGTGGTTCTCACCTTATGTTGAGCAGAGGCTTGGTTTTATGCACTTGTACATCACAGATGGGACAGTATTTGCTGGTTTCCAGGTAGCGCACAATGCACATCTTGCAAACTGCAAACAAGAGAAAAAAAAAAAAAAAAAGAAAGAAAAAACATCAATATCAGATGTCATCTGAAAGCATTTCCTGAATCTGAACTGGCGAGGCTAAATCTGGTTTAAGGAGAAATCCCCTCTGTTGCATTAACACTGCAGCTGGGAACAGTTTAAATCAAAGTGTATGTGGATGGAAAAGTGTAGGAAAGATTCCTGTAGGCTACAACCTGCTGCAACATATTCTCACAGTCATTAGCATGCAAGAACTCCATGTTAACATGCAACGACAGAGGAGTCGTTATTTTTGCTCACATGAGTGAAGACATTCGATGATGGTCGTTGCGTCTATGAAATATCCTCCGCACAGGACGCACATGAGGTGAGGGTTGAGCTCAGTGATCTTTATCCTGGTCGTGCGATGCATGTTGAGAGAAAGGAGCGACAATCCTGCGAGGAAAATAAGAAGAAAAAGAACAAGTCAAAACAAGGAGGAGCTCATCAGCGGGCTGCGGGTTTCTTTTTACAACGCAAAGGCCATTTGGAAAGGGGCTGCTGTTTGTTCGACTGCGTTAAAGCAACATCATCTTTTATGCTAATCCGATAAAAAACCAACGGGGAAGAAGCTGCGCCGGCAGATTGATAGTCACCTGACCGAGGCAGAGTGAATAATCATAAATCAATCACTTCCTCAG
The DNA here is from genome assembly GCA_034769285.1 of Lutjanus argentimaculatus. Classification (NCBI taxonomy): domain Eukaryota; kingdom Metazoa; phylum Chordata; class Actinopteri; order Lutjaniformes; family Lutjanidae; genus Lutjanus; species Lutjanus argentimaculatus. Next base: position 20,456,942 of record JAWZSL010000009.1, on the reverse strand, counting down.
AGGGATCGATGGAGCCCCGCGCTTCTCTGCTTCCTCATCTTAAATCAACGACAGCGTTTAACACATGGCAACATCAGAGGAACAGAACAAACGAGCTTTAATGTACTTTTTTTTTTTAGCTTTAATTTAAAATATTCGCACACTTGAGTCGGACAGAACAGCCTAACAGCTGTCTAATGGGCCAACACCCCGAAGAAGACTGTCATGTCTTGTAAATTATTTTAATATTCTTCCACACATATACTTTTACATGTTCGGCACCTCTCTGAACACTGTGGTGCGTTCCTCCTTCCAACTCATCCTTAAAGCTTTAATCTAACAGCAACGATGGCACAAAAAAATTCTGGGTTTATAAACACTGATTTGGAAATATTCTGCAAAGTCTGGTGCTGAAAGCGGAACTCAAACTTTGCCTGAATCGACTGAAAAATATAGTTTTAAATCGGAAAGTAAATGTCAAGACAGAGGTGATGCAGATCTGTGTCGAAAAAGTTAACGATTATAAAACAAAGAGGAGCAGCGACCATCACGCAAAAAATCGGCACCTGTGTCTTATCACGCATATTTCTCAATAAAAATTGAAATAAAATAGATAGGTTTGATTTGTGGCCGCTCCGCCAGACGTTTATCAGAAACTGGGTGATTTAGGTGGGAAATAATATGCGGTGCTGGGTCTGTGCCGCCCCGGGGTGAGAAGAGGGTGATGGGAGACACCCATTCACTGCGTCAGGTGTGCCACTCTGGCTGTGGGGAAACCTGAGCGTTTCTATGGCAACTCCTTTTTGCTTTTTAGCCCACATGGCTGGTCGCCAGTCACCAGAACAAGGCAGGATCTCTAACCAAAACAACAACACGGCGGGCTCTCCCTCCGGTGTGCGGAGCGGGAACAAGGAGGGACCGGAGCTCCCCGTCCCTCCGCGCTCACACACACAGACACACAGCCGCTGGACTGCCAGGCTGCCGACAGCACGGCTGCCATTTTGTGGAGGAAAAAAAAAAAAAAAAAAAGCTCGTATCGGTTCAACGGGCTGCGGGGGTTTCCTTCGAAAGGGGACAAATAAAACCAGTACCCGGTGTGTTTACGTGCGCTTCGCAAATCTCCATGGAGCACGGGGAGGAGCATTCGTGTCCAAGTCGGGAGATTAATCTCAGCTTTATGTCGCTTCGCTGTGCGCCGTGTTTTTTTCATGGCGTGTGCGCGATAATCAGCACCGCGCAGCAGCAACATGGCCAGACAGCAGCGACTGCGCTGAAGTTACGGCGCACACCGGATCATACTTATTTATTCAGCGCCAATATCATCTAAAGTAACACAGAGACTCTACTGAACGCCAGCACTGTCTATAGTTTGTGCCAACTGGTATTTAACTTCACAAACCCTGTGCCACAAAGCAGAAACAAAGCTCAGACGGTGAAATGAGTCCTCCAGTCGTTTTTTCCATTTTATCTAATATTTACGAGCCATGAGGCACATGTGTCTGGAAAACAATAATCCAATTCGGTGTTTATTAATCAAAGCTGGACTGTTAGGGCTATCAGGGCGCCCTTTGCTGCAACTTAACGAAATAAAACCTCCATTATTTAAAGTGTAAATGTCGCCTATATAGTGGACATGAGGAGGTGACCCTCTCTCTTTAAACACTGGATGACAGCCAGCCCGTCCAGCAGCTCTGAAGCCACACTGTTACTTCATGGAGCCACAGGCGGCACCGTGCCCGAGTCCCGGCCGGTCTCAATGCTCCAACCGACATCTCCTGGCCGTTTCTGAACAGACAAGTCTGGACAGCGACTCCGCTCCAAAGATGCCTCACAACACACATGGGTAATGATGGAGAATGTCTACATATGAGCAGGGAGCCTGTTGCGCCATTAATCGATTGGCTGGTATTTGGACAACTGCTCTCCTTCTGTCCTGTGGGAGTTCACTTTTTTTTTTTTTAGGATTTCCAAGTCGATCAGTCGAGAAATCCAAACGTCAAGAAGTTATGTCATACTGGGAACAAACCAACCAACCAACAAATCAGTCTGCTGAAGACTCCCATTGTGGGTTCAGTTATGAATACAGACACACTGACAGCTTACACATCACATATATTCTTTTGATGTGGACAGATAGGTTTAATCATGGAGTCAGCGTTGATAACACATCATCAATTCATCAGAAAACAACCACTGAATCTTTCATCTTTAATCTCAACAAAGCAGCAACAAACGAGGAGTTTTCCCCTATGGTTTTTGCAGTGACCCAAACCTCATTTATTCCCAAACGAGACCAGTTCCTCTTGTAAAGGTTCCCCCGCCACGTAAATCAACAGCAGCTGGAAATAACCCAATTAAAATCGGCAACGCGAAAAAACCAACCGCTGTCAGTCAGTTCAGAAAATCTTGAAATGAATGGCTGGAGATTCTTATTTCACCACACGACTGGCACTTATTGGAGTCAACACAAACAAGACGAAACTTTCATTTCGCGTGTGAAATTGTGCACTGAAACCCATCCAGTCTGTTGGCTACATTATTACATCTATCCACAGACCTGTGAGGCTGTCAACGTGCAACCCCGAGTGGGGGAAAATACATTCATTTTAAGCCATTAAGCACACACAGGGTCCCCAACAGCATTCATGAGTAAAGTCATATTTTTTTTTAACCCCCCAAAGAGGCAGAAGCCCGCCTGGCTCATATCTGTCTGTCCTGTGCCACCACATTCAGAGGCACTAAGTACGCCAGCATTCAGTCGTATGAAGGTGAAAATATGGAAATCCATAATGAGCCTAAATGTCAACAAACAACAGTCTATGCTGGCCAAAGCCCATACGGAAGAACGTGAATTTACTGATGCTTTGGTTGAGACACAACCAGCCTTTTGTATCCTGGCGCGACGAGTCGCCTACATTTTTTTTTTAAATTTCTCTAAAACCCAGCCATCCTCTTTAATTAAGATAATCACACACGGAGAGATAAACAGTCAGAGTGCCTGATTAACCACAATCCAAGTGTTTACCAAGCAGCCGTCATCAAACATTTATGCACAATTGAAATGGGTTGCCTCCATGTCACGTTTATGGGACCAATCCAAGTTAAGTTAATAAATCCGACATTTGGGCATATACACCCAAAACCAACATAGCGCCCAGTTCACAACACCCTAAACATCCCAACTCTATAAAATAAACACGCTGTGTGGAAATATGGGCGCAGAAGGAGCGTTTGCAGCACTTGCTGCTGTTAACATCTCAGCCAACACAGCCTGCTTCGTCTGAGATCTCCCACTTTACATAAATCCAAACGACACAAGGCGAAACCAAACCGCGATCAACTCATACAGACACGTTACTGAACCTTGTATCATGCAACGCCGCGTGTGCGTGAATCTTAATTCGCGTTTGTGCCCGAGCGGGGAACATCTTTTGCGAAAAAAGTGGTGCGCAGACACACACGGAGCTCCACGTCGGTGATCGCTGCAGCCACCGTTGAAAGCTCCACATCCACCGCTGGATCGCTGCGTACAAAAACACAAAAGCAGCCGCCCCAAACCTCTCATTCTGCCCCCGTTAGTTAGAGACGATATCGAATAAGACATACCTGGAGGCTCGGCTGGGAATCGGTGGGTCTTGAGGCGAATAGACAATGAAAGTTGGGAGGCGATCAGCAGAAAATGAATAGGAGCCGAGCCGCCATCTTGAAGCAGGCTGCAGACGCTGTCAGTGGCGGAGAGCGCACGGCGGACCGGAGCGCATTTCAGATGTGGCGAATAAAACTCCTCTTTTCCTCGCCGCTTTCCCACACAGCACGTATCCGATCCGCGACTTCAGTAGAGCCCAGTCCTCCGGCTTCGGCTCGGGAAGGCTCCCACTTCGGCAGCGATAACTTTGCCTCCAAAATACCCGCTTCACCCCCCAGTAAAATGCAGCAGTGTGTGTGTGCTCCGTGGAAACCGACACCGTCCCCAAAATGGCTTGTAGTTCGACCGCCCCGCTTTGGTCACGTGGTCTGGTTGCTTAAGGGTGCCTTGGAATTATTGTCGGTGTATGTTGTTTCTCCTAATCTACTACGCATGATGCAAAATAACACACAAAACACACACATGTACGTTTTAATAACCTTTTAACCACCAAGTGTCTTAAAGTACTCATCAAATTGTGCGTTACTCGAGCTGATATGACACCAGGCGGCTGCTTAAGGGCGCATAAAAATTACTGTCGGTGTATGCTGTTTCTCCTGATCGACGCATGATGCAAAATTACACATAAAACACACATGTACATGTGTGTAGCGTTTAATCCCATAACTCTCATGAAGAACTCAGCAGTTTGAGCTTTACTCGAGCTGAAATGACACAATGCAGCTGGTTAAGGGCGCATAAAAATTACTGTCGGTGTATTCTGCTCTTTCTAATGTATGACGCATGTTTTATAATAACCCAAAACACACATGCATTCACTTTGATACACTTTGAAGCACGAAAATGCACAATCCATGCGTTATTATGTCCCTACATTCGCTAAAATGACACTGTCATCTAAAAAGTAGGCTACTGATGGTGTTCCCTCGTCTCTCTGATGTTAAAAATAACCGCAGCACATGCACTCACACACGTTCGTGTCGTTTTGACCGTCAAAATCTCTCAATCCCCTCTATCTGTCGATCTATGGGAGGACCAGGCAGCAATCTTATTCATCTAAAAAAAAAAAAAAAAAAAAAAAAAAAAAAAAAAGACCCACGCACTTGGTTAAAAAAACGTCCATGTGACAAATGGCTCTGGTGTCAAACCTTTGTCACAGGCTGTCCTGACATCTGCAAAAAATGCGCCGCAACTTCCACTTGATGAATGTGAGCCTTTATCCTTCAGCCAGCGCCGCAGAAAATGAAGGCATCTCGGATGTTTATGGAATCTGAGCCGCCGTGGCGCTTCAGCTGAGGAGCTTTTGAACTTTCAGCTTGAGGTGGATGCAGAAAGCAGAACAAAGAAGAGGACCATAATTCTCATAGAGCAGTTTAATCTTAAAAAGTCACAGATCTGTGTTGGCAGTATTTTATAAATATCGCCCATCAGCCCTCTAGAAAAATCTGGGCTGATCCTCTTGTTACAACAAATGCTGCAGGAAAGAAAATACACTGCTGTCATGCAGCTATGGCAAAAATCCTATTCAGGCTGGTAAGTGTTGACAAAACACATGCCTACCAGTGACTTCACTGGCTCCATGTTCAAACGAAATGTTTCACACCTCCCTCACACAAAACCTACAACATGACAGTGACATCGACTGTATTTATTAAAAATATTTCCCCAACAAAAACAAATCACATCAAGCATTATTCAAAACAGATGTTGGATTTTATTTTATTTTTCTTTTGTTTTATTGAAACACAAGCTGGAATGATACTTGTCTCATGTCACGTACAAAAGAAGCTATAAGGAGATGAGCAATGCCGCTGAAGTTCAGTGCTTTGTGGTGCAGGAAAGAAGGCGAGGAAACAGGACACCCGCATCACATCTGACTGGCTTTCTCCACACTCTTGGCAGCGTCTTTGAGTTTTCCGACTAAATCCTGAAAACAAGCAACCACTGATCATTTTCAAGAAGGATAAAAAAGTCGAAGATGATCTCAAATATCACACGGGGAAAAAAAAAATCATAACGTTAAAAGTTATTCTCATTATAAATTAGAATAAGCAAAATTAATGTTTTCTGATTTCTGATTCAGTCTGACCTGACAGTGAATTCCATTAGACAGTTATTTACCAAATATTTTGCATGATGAGCGTGCTCTCACGCCACATTATTTAAATACACGTCAAAGAGCATCAAACAGCCAAAGTCACACTGAAACTTTCTCATCTTACAAAAGCTTCAGTCATGACACAGTTCTCTTTAAATAAGGTCAACCTATTGTGTCATCATCATCAATACAATCTATCGGCGTGTCAGGTTTGACCGCAGCGATGAAAACGCCGTCACTGTACAAAAATTCAACGAAAGCTGTTTCATTTCTACGTCAGACGCACAGATGCAGCGATGCAATTTGTAGTTTCTCTGGGAGTTCCCCTGTTTTAAGTGGAGAACTAACCCACAATAATCAGCTCAATGACCGACTCTTTTGTCTCTTTTTTTTTTGGATTTTAGGTAATCAAGCTGGATGTGGTGCGTTAAGAAACAGAAATGACACATAAAGAGCAAGTTGACACCTATTTAAAAAGCAACAAAATCCCTTCTGTACCTGTAGCTGCTCCATTGTGCAGGTGAAGTTTATATCTTCCGACGATCCTTCATTCTAACAAAAACAGGGACAAACACAGTCATTGTTTTACAACTGGGAACATCCCTGGAAGTGGAGGCATAGAAATGTGTCCGCGTCTCACCTCTGTATTCACAGATATCAAGTAGAAAGGCTCGTTGACCTTATCGACTTGTGCGTTCTGTCGGCAAAAGCAAACATTTTAGCATCACGCAAGAAATTGTGCAAAACGTGCTGCAAAATTTAGTCACGTACCTTCATGTGGTATTGTAGACGCCACGACACGTCGGTGAACCTGAGGTGGACACCTTCCTATGCTAGAAGAGGATGATAAAGAGCAGAAATGAGCAGGGGCTGAGGGAAGTCTGGACCTTATAAACCGACAATAATGTAGCGTTGTTGCGGCAATCAAGAGAAAAGTGATGGAGAAAAGGCAGATATGTGTTCTGAAAAAGTAGCTGCATCTCATGTGAATATTTTAGCCCATTCTTTAAATCCTGTCAGTTGTCAGTGAGTGGGACATTTGGAGTTATTTAACCACGTCCCAAATAACTTACCATAAAATTTTGGGGACAGATTAAAAGACTCGCGGGGTCATATATGAATTTCAAATTATCTGCAGATATTGAATGGCGTCGAATCGTCAAAGCCTTATGTCGCAATTGAGAAGAAGAGGACTAAGTATATATGTTGCAGACATTGTGGCTCCTTGACAAAGAGCGCTTATTTATGGCGCGTCATAAAGCAGCATTTACATTGCGATTAATCACACTCCTTGACCTTTTCGTCCCGACACACAAAATGCCCTCTCTGTTCTGTTTCTGTTTTCTCTTCCCTACATTTCGGCCAATGCGATCCAAAGATTGTGTCAAAACTCGGATATTCACTTATGTTGATCCGTGCGTTATTTCTTCCCCACACCTGGTGTCTTTAACCTTCACCCTGCCAGTATATTTAAAGGGAAAGTTCACCCCAAAACCAAAAATACTCTGCCTGTAGTGCAATTTATCCATCTATATTTTTTTGGTGGGAGTTATTGGCCACAGAGATGTCTGCCTCCTCTCCAATATAATGGGACTAAATGACACTCGTTCAGTGGTGCTCAAGGCACCAAAAATATACATAAAAAAAAAAAAATCAAAACCAGAGTCTATATGCAAAAATCATGATCCAGTTACTCAAGATAATCCACAGACCTTGTTGTCAGTTTCATGTGGGAACTACTTTATTTCTATTAGAAAAGAAAGTACTTCTGATATATTTTAAAGTAGTGTGGGTAGATTCTTCTGCAGAAAGAAAGTAATTCATCAAACTGCTCACAATAATATCTGTTATCTTGAGTAACGGGGTCATGATTTTTGGAAAGAGACACTGGTTTAGAATTTTTCTTTTATTTCTTTTCTTTTTTTTTGTGCTTTGAGCACCACAAGCTGTGTGTGATTTAGTCCCATTATATTAGAGAGAAAGCAAATTAACTCTGCACCGTACACCAAAAAAAAAAAAAAAAAAAGATGAATAAATGGCACTACAGGCCAGGGGAAAAATATGTATTTTTTGATTGCTGCATATACTCTCCCTTTAACAAACAAGGACTAATAATAGGGGTCTCCAGCAAGAATAAATTATTGTAAGAAATAACCATCATATCAAATGCAATATTTCTCTATTAACACTATTTATTTGTTATGTAATTAATGTTACCTAAAGGGAAAAAAACTGATAATTATAATTTTAGTAAAGTTGTAGTTAATTTGCATATTGTGTAAAACAAAAATAGAGCGTGCACACGAGGAAATCTGTGTCTGTGTAAGAGCCCCAAGCCCCTGATAGTGTGATACTTTAAATGAGGACCAATGGCAAACATGAACTGAATCAATAAATAGTTCCATCTATTAAAGCTGCATGGGGGAGTTGGGTGTTTTTGACTGTGTGTGAATACACTGGTGTTTTTTAAAAAAGCTTTGATTAAAAACAAACAGAAAATGAATTGAAGTCACTATGAACAGCTTGACTGAAGAAAATTGGAATGATAGAATAAAGCATCTGTGAGATATGGCAAAAAGTATTCCTCTGGGGGGACACCAGTCGGCAGGATTGGGGTTAACAGTGGTGTGGAGCAGAAAATAAAATTGAAAAAACCTTCAGTTTGTAACAATCACTGAACCATCAATGAGCAGAATTGTTAAGTTATTATTCTGCAATGTTAAACTTACAAAGCTTAAAAAAATATTCCAGTTAAGTCTGATTAACTTTTCAGCTCAAAATAGCACGATCGCCTCCACAAATCTCTGCACCACTGACAGCTCAGCCTTACCTTACTAATAGACGTTCCAGCTCTTTTTTATGTTTCTGTAAAACAGAACACGCATCAATGAGTTATGGAGCAAGTCAGTCATAGTTACAAAACTACATGAAAAAAACAAAAGATTTAATAAATGCATTAGTGTTTGAGCTGTCACCTGATGTGTGTTATAGAATATTTCTATTCTCTCTGCACCGAACGTGAGTTCTTCGAGGCAGGAGCTGTAAGAACAAAACAACACTTTAATTAGAGGCTGGTTTCACAACACTGTGTCTACACTACACTGTCTTTTTTAAAATAGTCATATCCCTGACATGTTTACACTGTCATTTTAATTGCACTTCTCCCTTTTCAAAAAAAGAGTCAGTATTTCATTTCCATGTAGGTTGACGTCTCCACTGTCTAAGTCAACAGATTTCAAAAGCAGTTTCAGGATGTGGAGAAATGCCTTGAGCTAGCCTGATGTGTCAAATATGCAAGACGCTGCCCTTGCCTACTGATACTTACCCACAGTTACCTAGGCACCTACAGTCATTATGTTTTGTCCTGTCCTAAAATCCAAGTATATTGGATGGATATTTAGCAATGGAAAAATATGACTGATGTGGCTTTGCATATGAAGCCTCTTTCTTCGCAATTGTTAGTGTTAGCTCTGGCAGACTGTTTAATATCCTTTCATATGCTGCAAGGAAGATTATCTTTATGTCATGGATTAATTACAAACCTCCTATTAAAAGCAAACTGGCATAAAATAATCATGGAGTGTTTTCCTCCTGAATACCTGGTGTGTCTGCTTCACTCCTCAAAGGGATAGTTCATGAAGATATGGACAATATCTCCACTTTTCCTTATCCACAGTGGCTTCAACACTTAACAGTATTCTCTTTGACTAATTATAGATACCCCTTTTGTACCTTGGTCATAATGCCTTAATGTAATGCTCCTTTGTCTTTTGAGCTTTTATTAGTATACCCTGGGTTTTATTTCATTTTCTTAAAGAGCATCTATTGTACTACCTCAAAATAAGTACATATATTTCTCCTGTCCTGTAATGTTATTTTTCCAACCAGCCAAGTTTTGAAGATATCAGCCGTACAGATGTCTGCCCTCTCTGCAAGATAATGGAACTAGACTGCACTCAGCTTGTGGCGCTCAAAGCGCCAAAAAATACACTTGAGAAATTCAACAGCAATCCATAGCAACCCTGCAGTCCTGGTTCATTCTACCGTGGAAGGAAAATAGTTCCTACATGAAACTGCTCACAACAAGGTCAGTGGATTATTTTGAGTGACCAGGTCATGATTTCTGGAAAAAGACACTCACGTTGAATTTTTCAAATGTAATCTTTTAGCACCAAAACACTCTAGATGAACAAAGAGCTTTACAGAAACAAGTAGAAATGTGCTTCTCTTTTCATTTTGGGTGGACTGTACCTTTAATGTGTTTTTTTACATTATATTTTTTGAGCTGTCACTACTTTTTCATGCTGATTGTGTGGACCAGTGACATGCTGAGTGCTTTAGCTGTGTTTACTGAAAAAATAGAGCAAAACTCAATTGGTGGAAAAAAAGAACATGGCAACCTAAAAGCTGAGTTTTTAAAAGAAGCAAAAAAGAAAAGGGGGAAAAAAAAAAACTTCCTATAAGTCTGAATGATTCTTTAGCTGTATGTTGTTGCTTGTTTGCTGGATGATCACACACACATATGCATATCTACAGTACTTGAATGTTTATCTTCTATATCCTGAAAACAGCCCTAATAATGATCAGAATAACACCTTCCCTTCTCTAATTATGAAAACACACACAAACAAAAAGGTCAATCTTACAGGGCAGTTCACTCCAAAAACCAAAAATACATATTTTTACTTTGCTATTTTCCTTCTATGGTATAAAGAAAGCAGTTCCTTCAAGAAACTGTTCACAACAAGGTCTGGGGCTTATCTTGAGCAGCTGGGTCACGATTTCTGTAAAGACACATTGCTGTTAAATTTTTCAAACGTATTTAATTGGCATTTTAAGCACCACAAGCTGGGTACGACGTAGTTCCATTATATTTGAGAGAAATCGGACATCTCCATGGCCATACCTCCAAAACTTGGCAACTCACACCAACACAAACTAGATGGATAAATCGCACTAAAGGCAGAAAAAGAGGTCTATGTATTTTTGATTTTGGTGTGAACTGTCCCTTTAAGGCAATGCAGATGGGCAATAGTGAGAGAATGCATTCTAAAAATAAGCTACCACTATTCATACCACTATGTCAAATGCAGCTACACTACTCATAATTTCAACTGGTAATTTCTCTCGCAACTTCACTGGCAATTTCAAATGTTGCTTATTAATATTAAATCCTTGTTTATTTGTGGAAACATTTCTGCTGGTACACAAGACACTTTACATATAGACAACACATTAAGAACACAACAGCAGCATGAACAATTAACTAATTTCAACAGCACGACATCACTTTGCAGTTTTTTAAATGCAGTCTGTGTATGACATTTTGCTGCTTTGTAGTTTATTCTAGTTTTATGGGGAATAAGACAATTCAGGCTGCAGCTAACGATTATTTTTATCATTCGATTAATCTGTCAATCACTTTCTCGATTAAATGATTAATTGTTCCGTCTGTAAAATGTCAGAAAATGGTGAATGGTGATGTTAATTAGTATTTTCCAAAAGCCAGGGGTGATGTCCTCAGAGGTTTTGTTTTGTCCACAGCCCAAAGATTCATTCAGTTTACTGAATATATTGACATTTAGGAAGCTGAAACCAGAGAATCTGGACTTTAAAAAAATGACTTAAAACAATTAATACATTTTCAAAGTAGTTGCCAATCAATTTAAGAGCTGACAACTAATCAATTAATCCACTAATCACAGTAGCTCTAAAGACAATATTTCACATATTTAATTTATTTAATGTATTGCTGCAATCTTGGATGGCTTCGTTGTCTCTTGGGAGATGCATCAGCAGGTCACATTATTCCTTACGTGCAACATGCTTTAGAGCAGCATATTTCCTGTCACACTGTGTGATATGAGCACAATTTTCACAGCCATGAACAGAGAACTAATGAGTCTATTTTTAGACGTTCACCACCAGCATATACAGTGCTCGGCTTACATGTCACAGGAAACCCTCTTGTGTCTGCTGTCGCCTACCTTATCGTTGACTTGTCAGCGTTTTGTTTGACCGCCTCCAGTATGAAGGTGGTCGCTGCAGTGTGAGTCTGTTTGAGCAGAATCTTGTCGATCTGCTTCAGCTCGGGCTGATCTGTAACCACAGAAAACACGGTAGGTATGAGGATGCAACATGCAGCTTTTCGATATTCTCCATGGACGGAGCAGACGCGTTTGACTGCTATAAATGATGTGCGATCCATACTCGTGCTCGCCAGATTGACGTGCGGAAGGGGAATCAATGACGATTTGCATGTGAATGGACCCCTCAGCTGCATCAGCCAGGGGTCCTTTGTTTGTTTGTATACTGAACATTTCACTTTCTAAATTATTCTGCCATTAAAAAAAGGGATGGACTGCTGCAGAAGTGGACATCACTAGGGCTGCAATCAACGATTATTTTCATTGTCGATTAATCCGTCGATTTTATTTTATTTCCTTGATTAATCCAGTAGTTGTTTGGTCCATGAAATATCAGAAAATGGTTAAAAATATCAATTGACGGTACCCAAAACCCACGACGACATCCTTAAATGTCTTGTTTTGTCCACAAGCAAAACATAAAGTAGTCAACAAACCAGAGGATATCCACATTTAAGAAGTGTAATCAAAGTATTTTGACTTTTTCCTTTACCCTTTCTTCCAAAAAAATTAGTCAAACTGATTAACCAATTTGTTGTTTTGTCAATAAAATGTCCAAATATTGTGGAAAAACGTTGATCAGTATTTCCCAAAGCCCAAGATGAAGTACTAAAATGTCTTGTTTTGCCTATGCTGAGAAGATATTCAGTTTACTGTCAAAGAGGTGTAAAGAAGCCAGAAAATATGCACTGTTAAGAAGCTGGAATAAGAGAATTTTGACCTTTTTTTAAATGACTCAAGCCAATTGATCAATTAGTTTTTGGTCCATAAAATGTCAGAAACTGAGCCCAACATGACGTCCTCAATAGTTTTGTTTTGCCAGCAACCCAAAGACATTCAGTATACTGTCATCAAGAACCAAAAAACAGAAAATATTCACATTAAAGAAGCTGAATCAGAGTAACTTGATTTTTCCTTTAGCTTTTCTTAAAAAAAATACTCAAATCAATTAATCTATCAGTTCTATAAAATGTCCAAATATGGTGAAAAACATCAATCAGTGCTTCCTAAAACCCAAGATGATCTTCAAATGGCCTGTTTTGTCCACAACCCAAAAATATTCAGTTCACTGCCATGTTGCCAAAATTAGTCAAACCGATTAATCAATTAGTTGTTTGGTCTATAAATTGTCAGAAAATTGTGAAAAATGTCAATCAACGTTTCCCAAAGCCCAAGATGGTCCTCAAATGTCTTACTGAGTTCACAACCCATGCTAGTTCGTTTACTGTCAAAAAAAGAGTAAGTAAATATGAGATATTACCTTTTAGAAGCTGGAATCAGAGAATGTTGATCTTTTTTTTCTCAAAAATGACTCAAACAGATTAACCAATTATCAAAATAGTTGTAGGCCTACATTCATTTTTTAATCAATTCATAATCAATTACTGTTGTAGCTGTAGACAACACATTATAGTCTATGGAAACCAGCCACGACAGAGTGGCTAGGAGCTTTAACTATTGCATGAGGAAGCCAAGTCTGCTGTCATTTTGCATAATTTAGATTTACTGCTTGAATCCAGAACTGATCAGTGTTGCGTTCAAAGACCTGCTAAGAAGCGGACAAAAGCGAACGATCGGATGTCTCTTAATGATCAGTTTTGACTAACCGGTGATTGAAATGGTATAACATTGTGTTTCTAGTATGCTGAGTAGCCTTAATGCCAGTTTAAATGACAAAAGGAGATCACGAGTGGCCGTGTGATGAATGCAAAGCAGGCAGCAGAGGAGGCTAACATCGCTTTAGCTCAGCTGCAGCGCGGCTGTCTGCTCATCTTCTCCTCGTTAAAGATCTTTATATAAACACGGGTAAACCGGTTTAGAGCAACTCGCAGCACGCAACAAAGCGGCAAAACCGCAAACATCGCGTCAGCTCGTCCACAGATCCATACAGAGAGAGAATCAGGAAGCACGGCGGAGACAAAAGCAGAGGCAGCGGATGAGAGGAAGAGGCAGCAGCGGCTCACCGAGCACTCCCGGGTCGGCCCGAGAGGAGAGCAGGCTCCGGTAAGACACGTCCAGCAGCACCTGGAAGCTGCTCTGGGCGAAGGTGGACGCGTCTGAGAGGGATTGTAGCCCTCTCTGCACAGACTCAGACAACTCCATTTTGCAAGAGGGGTGACCCACGACACCAGACCACGTGACGGATCAGCTGATGTGGAGCAGCAGAGGGCTGAACCGAGGAGCTGAGGCGATTAGAGCCAGAGCTGAGCTGGAGCTGCATGGGGCTGGCAAATGTCGAGAAATCACCAGAGGCTCCTCGAGAAGCCTGGATGTGCGGGGAGAGGATTTCTGAGGGAATCTGTTGTGCGTGGTGGCTGTTCATTGCGCTTTTCTCCCTGTCGCTCTAACCCATAAGTACACTTTGCACCAAAGAGGCTATAAAGGAAAACTTGTACACTGGATTTTGGTTGTCACACAAAAACACAGAAAGTTTTGTTTAATGTTCTACTACACATGTTTAAAGAAACACTTGAAACACAAAATAAAGATTTTTTTTCTTAATAGCATTAGGTGGTATTGTAGACAAAACATGCATCTTATTGCAAATACGTATGTCAGAGAATGTGTTTTTATTACATTTTTAAAGGCAAACTGTGCAGGATATCCCTCAAAAATCAATACATAAACTTATACAGAAACAATCCCTATCAGTCATCACCCACGACCCTCCACCAGTGTGTGTTCGCCTGCATCCGCAAGACCCCGCCCTCCGGTTATACCTTCTTTTATCTCGTTATTTTGCTGTTCTCAGGACGTTTTACCGACATAAAAACGCCGGTGACGGACGTCCTCGGAATGAGACTCACAATTATAAGTCTTTCTTGTGCATTTATAAACAGCAACTGACTTATCCTACCTTTAAAGTCAGTTGGGATAGCTTCCTTTCTAAACAGCTAGAGACCAAACACTAGTTCCTACAAGCTGGTGAATTTTAAAAGATGTTGGTCTCACCAGTAGGAGCTGATGACTGGTAAGAATCTCAGCTGGGCCTGGTAATAAACTGGTAACTGGTGAGAATCTGAGAGGGTACTTTAATCTTAAAATGGTAGCAGGTGTCACCAGTTGTGCAGCTGACCTACCAGTCAAAAACCTAGCTCAAACTGGCCATGCTGGCTACCAACTCAGCTCAAACTGGATTTTCCAATATTTTAACAAATGTTAAAACAATATTAGGAACTTATCACAAATAAATGAGGGTGCAATGGAAATTATTTTAGTCACTCTCTGCAGTTACATCCAGTGGTAGAACAAGTACTCAGATCTTTTCCTTCAATAAAAAGTGTCAATACTACAGTGTAGACATACTTACAAGTAAAAATCCTGCATTCAAAACTGTATTTCAAAGTCCAAAAGTATTTGCATCAAAATTTGCAGTACCAAAAGTAATTAAGTAACTACTCATTATGCAGAATACCGTGGTGCAAGAAGTATTTAGATCCTTTATTTAAGTAAAAGTAGTAATACCACACTGTTAAAGCACTCCACTACAAGTAAAATTCCTGCATTCAACACCTTACTAAAGTAAAGTAAGTTATCAGCAAAATGAACAGAAAGTATGAAAGGTAAAAGTAGTCATCATCCAGTAAAATATATCTGATGTTTTTGGATTAATATTACAGCTGTAATAATGTGTGTGCTGCATTTTACTGCTGTAGATATTTAAGGCTGAGCTCTTTTTGACTGCTTTATATACTGCTGGTTTGTTTCATCTATTCAGCAATACATTGTCCTAAAAAATCATATGTTTGTTGTGTCACTGTCCTGTGAGAACCACGTGTCTCTAAAATGTCAAACAGCCTTGTTGCTACTTTGTGACCATACTTTTTCCAGCTGATCCAAGAGGATTTTTTAATTGTTTATTTTGCTCATGAAGTAGGAGAATTTTCTCAACCCACAAAGGAACACTTCATCCTTCAGTTGATCTCAAATATTAGAAGTCACCAAATTTGGAGATGCAAGTGGAATAAAAAGTAGGTCTACAATATTCCTCTCTGAAATTTAGAAGCGTATAAGCAGAAAATGGAACTAATCAAGTAAAGTACAATTACCTTGAATAAGTACAATAGACCTACTTGAGTAAATGTACTTATTACATGCCACCACTGGTTACATCTGCATATGTAAGTGAACTGAAACAAAAATATTCTTAGTTTTTATCCACTCAAGCGTCCACACACAGACTCTGCAGCCATTTTAGCTCATACAAAAAAAAGAGATTTGGCTTATGGGATGTTGTGTATTGATACTGAATGTAAACAGTTTACACTGAAGAAATGAAACCAGAAGAGAGCCACATATCACATCACATAAGAGATAGAGATGAAATGAACCTGATGAGACAAGAATTTATTTATTAAGACAGTCCGAATTTCGTATACCCAGTGTACAGTCATCACTACTCTTTTTATATTTTAATTTCCAAAACATTGTCTGTAGGTTTTTTGTGCTAATGATTGTTATACCACAGTGCCTATTGAAAACAGTTTTTCTTTTTATCAAAGAGTTAAAACCAGCTTAAATCTAATGCTTCGTATTGATTTTTCCTGTTAAAGATGAAGATCAACAGATGGAGAAAAAGATATTTAAGACAGTTGACAGGATGCACAAACATGTTAATATTTTTCACAGCCAATGTACATTTGACTTGTGTAAAGTTAAGGCAGCCAAACCCCTTTTCATCTCCAAAGCATGGAGTTTTGCTGCAAATATCATGGCTCTGTTACACTTTAACTCAGTCATCATGTTGATATGATTCTCTGTTTCACTCTCTTGGATCTGCTGTTGTTTTTCATGTGAGGAACTGGAGTCTGAAGGCAGTCATCAGGTAGAGCGTTAGTGTTAGTGAGCAGAGAATAAATTTCCATTATGTCAGCTAAAACATGTGTAATCAGTGTGTAATGCAGTCTAGACTTGGAACCACATGACAACTAACTCTCCAAGGGAAGGAAATTCCCTCTTGTGTGAAAAAAAACATAACTGCATTATTAACTGTAGGATTATACTGGCTGCAGATGAGCTTTAGTGCTGCAAACTGCTCTTCAATGTGCTGCTAAATTTCCCCAGACTGTCAGAAAAAAACATAAATCCTTTAGATAGTTATCATGTGGCATAAATGATTTATTCTCTATAGAAATGATACCTGGAGGCGTGCTGCTTTCAGAGGCGCAGTCCAGAAGAAATCTCCCTCTGGAGCTTCTTTTATTTAATATTTACTTTACATTTTTATATTGTAGCTCTCCAGTGCAGTATAACACCCATGTCTGTTTATTTAATCTGGCTTCGGCGCTGCGCGTATTTATTGTAACCATGAGCAGCAGTTAACGGGTTAAAACTCTTAGGGGAAACTATTTATTGTTTTCAAATGTTGCTTGTCAGTCGCTGCGGCTTTTATAAATTATGATACTAATTTTAGGCTGCATCATTTCCTCTATAGACGGGACCCTCATCGGGCTGTCGTTCATTATCTAGAAATGAGCAGCATTGCACGGATCTCTCGCGCGGCCACACACGCTGCAGCAGCTATCGCAGTGACCTCTGACTCCGCCGCTTTGTCCAAAGTCCATCTTGGCTCCGGGTCGGGTTGTGAAATAGATTAGCCTTCACTCTCTCCCTGCTGCTGTTTTGTTTTTCCTCCAAGATATGTTTCTTATCGCGATGTGCATCCCACCGTCGCCTCGGCGTCTCATTTCGACGGCTCTTACATCACATCATATTTTTTTTTCTGTTTCAAATGTTTGCGCGTCATACGTCTGACGTCAAAATTGTATTGCTGCAGGCTCACACATACGGTACTGTGTGAACTACCGGATGCCTCGATGTTCTTGCACATATTACCCTCGGTATTTACATTGTGCAGCTTCTTCTAATTCCTTCAAAATAAAAGTCTCGCTCAGTAATACAACCTTCAAATAAAATAACTGAGGATATGAATAAGGATGTTTTAAAAGCAGTAACTACAACTCTGACAAATTATCACTTCCTATGTACAGTAACCCGTTGCTCTGTCTCTAGTCTTTTCAACTTCACCCTCAGCCTATTATCAGTTTAACACATAACTGAACAGCCGACTACAGGTCAACGTTTCCTACATAATAAATTTCTTTTATCTGTGAATACTTAAATATTGAAGCGCAAAAGTTAAACGGGAGCACATTTTTCTGTTGTCAGAATAAAATCCGGGCTGCTGAACCTCTATTATATTTGCCACTGTCAGAGAAGCCACATTCACTTCTTCTTATTTATTTTTTAAAACCTCTTTAGACTATTTTCTGGCACAGACTGCTGTACTAAGGAGTCTTACAAAAATCTCAAAATTGTTGAAAAATGCGTAATTTGCCTAAATAGGCCTATATAGTCAGTTAACATGTGACCTCTTATAGTCAATATGAAAACCAAAACCAGCCAAAACAAAAACATGTTGGAGGAAGTGCTCAGATGTGTTCAGTTCAATGTTCCAGTTTGGTAAGCTTTATCTTTTCAACTCTAACACCTTTGCAAAAGCCAAGTATGTTTAAATTCTGGCCAAATACACTTTAATTAGACTGAGTCGGATTCAGCCTGCTGATCTTTACAGTATGAATAACATGAAAAATGCTTCTGCTGTATCTAATGCAGACGGATGTTGTTTGAATAAAGTTTTGTTGCAAAAAAAAAAAAACTTATGAAGGCACGCTGATCTGAGTCTATTAAAATCCATTCTATTTTATTTGATTCGTCTGTTCTGTTTTGTTATGAATATTAGGTTGACTGAGGGTCCAGGCTGTTGAATAGATTATCACTTTGGTCTTAATTATTGTTTTCTTCCTTTGACTCTCCTTTACATATGACAAACTGGAAACATCCCCTTTAAGAGGATCACGCAGCGGTAATATGACCTTGGGAAATGTGTGCATTGTCAAAAACAAGGGAGCTAATTTTCAAAACCAGCTTATAAAACAAAAAATGTATAAACTCTGGTCTGCTGCTGATTTAAACAGGCTGTTTTTGTATGCATGTTCAGTTTAATATATTATAGTTATAAGCCTGTAAAACACTGGCAGATTATCACTTTTTAAAATGCTTCTATTTTATTTCATTTTTATTATCTTTTTGCGTGTCATGTTTTTATTTCCAAACTTAAAAACAGATGGGCTACATGACCACAGAGCAAAGTCTATAGATCTCTGGGTGGAGTGAGGATTTTCATATAAAATAAGATGACAGTCAGGGCCTGTTTCTGTGATCTGGTTTGGTGGTTTGTTTTCCTTTTTTTCACAGCTGCATATGATAACAGTAAAATCAACGATTTTTAAACACAGCATCAGTCATTTCAGTGTGGATGAATTCCTGTTGTGTGTCTGCATTGTGGCAGTACATTGCGCTGTAACATTTCTCCAAGTTACATGTAGACAGAGCAGGTGACTGGCGACCTCAGGGATGACCCACCTTAACTTTAATTGTATTCTCATGCCCATTAAAGCGCCACAGGATCTATAGTGGGAATACAATCAGTTGTTGCAGTGAGATAGGCTCTTGTTCGGGTTATTAGACCTTAAAGAGACAGTTCACCACAAGAAGTACACATTTTCCCATGGCCTGTGGTACTATTTATCTATCTATAATGTTTTGATGCGAGTTGCCTACTTTTGGGGATATCTGCTGATTTCTGCACTCTCTCAAATATAATGGGACTAAATGGCACTCAGCTTGTGGTGCTCAAAAAAAAAAAAAAAAAAGAAAGAAAGAAAGAAAGAAAAGAAAAAGAAAAATTCCGAAAAGCCAGTGTCCCTTTGCAAAAATCATAAACGGGTTATAATTCACAGCCCCTGCTGTGAGCAGTTTCATGTAGGAACTACTTTCTTCCTGTAGTAGAATCTACCGGAACTACTGTCTTTCTACATGAAACTCCCCACATGTGTTATCTTGAGTAACCAGGTCATGATTTTTGGAATTTTTCAAATGTATTTTTTGGTACTTTGAGTGACACAGGTCTTGTGCGTTTAGACCTATTATACTGTGAAGAATGTTTAAGAAGAATCACCAAAACTCTGCAACTCACGCCAAAAAAATCTTGATGGATAAACAGCACTTACAGGCCTGGTGAAAAATGTGTATCTTTGGTTTTGGGGTGAACTGTCTCTTTAAGATGCCTGAGCTGTGCCAACAGAAGATGCTTCAGTAAAACTGCTAAATTCATGTTTGGCGACATATATCAACGATTCTATGTGTTATCTCATAAATTCCAATAATTCTCCGTTTTGTCAAGTGAAAAGGGCAACTGTGACATTTATTTTTTTCTCTTGTTGATATTGTTTAAAGAATTTAGCACAACAGTTCCTAAACCTATCTGGCTGCTATTGTTTACAGTGTGAACAGATGATAGAAAAAGGTTAGTTGATAAGTTATGTTATAGTTCTGTGATGTGATATCATTAATCTCTTATGTTATCTGTCTGATTCAGGACCCTCACGTCAAAATAAAATCTCAGTTTTCCTCAATTATGCTCTAAGAAAAA
Source organism: Lutjanus argentimaculatus (assembly GCA_034769285.1). NCBI lineage: Eukaryota > Metazoa > Chordata > Actinopteri > Lutjaniformes > Lutjanidae > Lutjanus > Lutjanus argentimaculatus. Next base: position 20,436,579 of record JAWZSL010000009.1, on the reverse strand, counting down.
GAAGAGTGTGTCATGGTCTGTCTTGATCCGTTTAATAATCAGTTTATTCTAAGACTTTCTCCTTCAAGTTATTTTCAAATAACGTAGCCTAGTTGACAGGTTTCTCAGTTGTTGCCTAGAGCCGTACATTAACCGCATTGTGTGTGGACACTGTGGAAATAAAATTTTAAATTGTATCTTACATTTTTGACGATACATTCTGGATGAATGTGTCTGCTAAATACGTCAGTAGTAAACGTGCAGATAACAGATACTCAAGTTCAAAAAGTTCACGTTTTGTCTGATATGTTTATTTAAAAGGAGAAATGTCTGGCGTAGAAGCAACATTTTATTTGTGTCTGCAAAAGCTTAAAAATACAATAAAGATAGCTCTCATCTTGGCTGATTGTCTTTGTGGATGTTTGTCTAAGCCTTGAGACGTCGACCAAACTAAATGTTTGAAACCAGACTTTTTTTCTTCTTAATATATTGTAATGTACCCCTTTACTGGAGCAAAAGAGCTCTTGAGTGGCATGTTTTGGTCCATCTATAATCAAAAAATAACGTGAAAATTTTTGTCTTAGACGAATTTACACCTGCCCTGGAAAAGAATAATCTTGACTTGAAATATGCACTGAACATTTATTTTCTGAACCACTTATGAATTGCATAAATGAAGGGAGAAATAGAAGCAATGGGGCTTACGCATTTGCCCTGCCGTGTTTCATTTTATTTTTTATGCTAAACATCCAGATTTTACTTTAATCACAACTTAATTAAGCATGAAAGAGCATGAAACCACACCTCCCAAGCAACCAGCTCCGGGGTCAAGACCCCGATGTAACCAAGAGGCCCTCAGTATTAAAAAATAAAATAAATAACTGAATGCACAGGGATTCATATATGATTATTATTTTAAAACTTTAAACTAATCCAAAACAGCAACCTTCGAGGAGAACTTGATTTCAGCACCCAGGAGAAAAGAAAACTTGCTTTTGTACTCCGTCAAACATCAAGAATGTTTAACCATTTCGGCACGTTTTAAACGTTGGGGTCGCAGCTACTTTCAGCCTCATTTGCTAAAATAGATGAGACACCCTGGAACTAATCTGCGCCTCTCTGATCTGACTCAAAAGTTTATTTGTTAAACAAACAAACAGCACACACGCTGGGCGCGGATCGGTCTGCAGGCAGCTGGTAGGAGGTGAAAATTGCTTGCAGAGAAAAACAACAGATCGTCTAGGAATTGCCTGTGTGTGCGTATGAGTGTGTGTGCCCGTGTGTGTGTGTGTGTGTGTGTGTGTGTGCATATTTGTGATAGAGAAAGAGGGGATAAGAATGAGGGAGATATAGAGGGTTTTGCAGAGTGATTCTGCCCCCTGTTGGAAAAAAAAAACTCCCCTCATCCCCTCCTCCTCTTCCTCTCCCTTAAATGCACTGTCTATTGCTTTTATAACGTTTAAATTATTTATTAGCCTACTTTAACTAATAGTCTGATCATATTTCCTGACATATTTTATTACTCTTATGTAGCCTACTATTTTTTTTTTTTTGAAAGAATAATAAAATAAAGTAAAATAAAATAAAATACAATAAATGGGGAATGTAGGAAGCGTTTGTATCAGCAGGTTGGCGCCAATGAATTAAATGTGCAAAAATATGATTGATTAACGCCATTTAAAGGCGCAGAGAAGAGAGGATGCCCTGCAGAAAAAAGCAGAGCCATATAGAATCTGTAATTAACGTCTCCTTGTTAAGTACCTCATTAACTAGGTTATATATAGAACTAATTAAATTGTTGTCCTGTGGAGCCTGTACTCTCCTTTTTATTGAACCGTTTTGATGTGTGATCTGTAAGGTGTATAAGGTGGTGGGAAGAAATAAGAAAGAAGCGCGGATGGATACATCACTCTGATGCTAATATGATAAGCTGAGGAGGACGTGTCACCCTCCCTGTCCCCAGAGGTCAGCATGGGGTCAGTGTCTTGCTCAAGGACACTTCAGCTGTGCGCGTGGGTGGGTGTGTGTCGACGCAGCAGCAGCAGCAGCAGCAGCGGCTCTAGCCCACACCCGAAACCCAAAATGGCGGGAGAAGAGCCCAGTGCATAAATATGCTTGTAAAATGCCGCGAAGTTGTGAAGGCACCGACGTTTTTTTTTTGTTTTTTTTTTAAACAAAATACCCGGTGATGGAAATTCATTCGTGGAGGTCGGGGCTAACAAAGAGCACGCGCGCACGGTCACGCGCGGCTCCCCGGCCGCTGGGTGGCAGTGGTGCGGTTCGTCTCCGTCTGTCCTGTGGGGAGCTCATAGAGGGAATCATCGGAGGGGAACAAAGGAAGGAGAGAGGGGGGAGGCTGGTGTTGTGTGTGTGTGTGTGGTGTGTGTGTGTTTTCAGGGGGTATGTGAGGAAAAAGAGGAGGAGGGGAGGGGGTCTCCGCTGTGACAGGACATATATGGAAATTTGAATGGTTCACATTCACCTCTACCAGAGCGCGCATGCCTGCTCTAATTCACCATCTCTATAGCCAGCACCATCACCACCATCACCTCCCATTATGACACGGAGCGTCACCGTTAAAGGCAGAAGAATCACTAAACGTGACAGGCGAGAGAGGCTGCCAGAGACGTACAGAAATAGCCTATACATTCATAGCCTATAATAGGGGAGACAAGGGACAGTTACAACATTTTTTTTTTTTGCATTTCCCTCAGTTACCCAGGCAATTTGGATTATACCAGCTACTGACGTAAATAAACATGGATGCCGCTGCACTACTTTTCTTCCACTGTACAAAACTGAAGCCAAAATATCCCAGAAAGGAGAGCTGCCCACGTCCTATCAATTAAAATGGGACTGGGTTTATCACCTATACTGCAGCCAGCCACCAGGGGGCGATTGAGATGTTTTGGTTTCACTTGTAGGAAGCTTTTGTATTGGAGATTTCTATATAGGCCTATGTCAATGAGGGAAACCATAATCTGTATATGTTACACTCACATCTGTCTGCTAATTACCCATACCATGTAAAGATGATTACATATGACATATTTTTCACAATATTTATATGAAAGAAAGATGTCAGATGCAATAGACCCCAACCCTGGGGACAGTTGCAACATGATCGGGGGATTGTTCCAATATAAGTTGTATCAAGAAATGCATTAAATTCCATTATTAACTTTTGCTTTTTTTACAATAATCATAGTATTTTGAAAAAGTTTTAAAATAATATTACAGTATAATTTATTGATTTAGTAGTATTAAATAAATAAAATTAAATAACAGTCATTATGTTTTGTTTGTTTATGCGTAGAACCTACCATGACTCAATGTGCAGATGTTAAAGATGCTATTCAGTTTCCTCTGTATTTTAGTGTGAAACAGTAAGATTGGAACAATTTGCAATGCAACAAATTTCTAATAAATATATAATTATTGTACAAAACTGCATCTGTTCTAAAAACTCACTCATTTGTGTGTCCTGTTGTTATAAACTTTATTAACCTCACAATGACTTGTTTATGTTGAATATATGGAATATGCTTAGCTTGGGGACAGTTGCAACAACATGTTGCCACCACCAGCCAGGACAGAACATCATGTGCTAGAAACAGCAGCAGACATCATGTTACTTAGAAGTCAACAAAACAAGGGCTCATAACAAGTAAGGTTTGATTAATTGATTTAAGTAGGTCAGAACAGTACAACAAACAAGCAAATAAAAAATACTGTCATACCCCCAAAACATTTCTTTCAATAAATGCAGCAACAGATGTTGAACTTGTCTTCTGTCCTTCCTGGTGGGGAGAGGGTCTAATTGAGCATGTGTGGTACAATGAATCATCACTCCAGCAGGTTACTAATTGAAGGAATAAGATTTTTTTGCAAGCATTCCCTGTTGTACACATCCCCAGTCTACCCTACGCTTTTTCACCTACCTCTCCATAGTGTGTGCGCGCATTCATGTAGTGTGTGTGCATGCTCATATAGCCTACTCTGACAATAAAAGCTTTTGGGGTTCAATGTGATTGCAATTACAGCCCTTTAAGCCTGTCTATCACAGTTACAATATGGCAGGCCAACGTGTGGCGGAGGGATATTAAATGCAAATATCACCTGACGTAAAATTCAATAACAGGGCTCACAGTCTTTAACCTGCTTTTCACTTTTTTTTCACGTGTGCAGCGCTGCAACTGCATATTAAAAAATATATGAAAATACACAAGCTAATATTCTAATATAATAATAAGACAATACGCTAATAAAGGATAAAACACAAGGGCTGTGTTTAAAATATAATTGTAAATAATTAGTCTCATGAATAATTATCTAGTGCCAGGTAAAATATTGAATATTAATAAAATTATTATTGTTGTTTGTTGTTGTTGTTGAAATTGTTATTCAGCCTCTATTCTTGAAAATGAAAATAAATATCTAATTGTTTCTGTATCCTTATTTATTGGCTAAACTACAAAACAATACCGATCATAATATCTATTAAATTTTATTTTTTAAATTAACAATAGTAATTTATTTTGGGGGGGTTACGTAAATGGCTACAGAGCCGGTGTTTCCCTGAGCTGGCAGGGACAGCTGTTCCTCCTCCTGCCTGCCGGTGAATAGCAGCCTCCTACCGGACTGCTGCTGCTGCTGCAGCCGCTGTCAGGAGCTCGATTTCCCGTCACGTTCTGCTCGGCTCCCCGGCACGGCGGCTTCGTACTGAGCACGACAGGCAAGTCGTGCAAAGCGAGAGAGAAGTCTGGCCATTATATCTACGTCTCGAAACGTATCTACTGGTCTGAAAAGCAATTAAACACGGGTGTTGTTGCTTTTTTCCCACATATATTCTCACGGTGGACCCGCCATATTTGCCCTGTTGCAGACTGAGCACGGCAGGCAGTCACAGGGTCTTTTACAGTTACTACATTTTGCCCCACTTACAACCAAATTTAGAGCACTGTTTTTCCCTGACTTGTTATACAAACGTACATCAACCTAAAACAAACCCATTCGGACTCACATCTGGTTTGCAACAGAGTAAAAAGTCCGAAGTTGCTCAGTTTTTCGGTTTGGAAGTCGCACATTTTCCTTATGAAGAGCCCATCAGACAAGGATTTGCCAGCGCTGAAGCTGCGTTGTTGAGTTGCTCGTTTGTTCAGGACTGGGCTTGCTGAAGCCTCATTTTAGTCAGTCCACATGTTAAAGCCTCAATCAGAGGCAGAGGTCTGGATCAAAGTGAGCTAAGTGAGTAATTGAACTTTGTGGTTACAAAGGTTACAGTCTCGGTTGACATGTTGCCAGAAAAATCTGCGGGCTCCCCCCTTTCTCTTCAGCTCCCACAGGTTGCCTGTTTGTTTCTGTGTGTGAGACAGTGTGTGTGTGTGTGTGTGGTGTGTGTCTCAGGGAAGTTTGCAGTCAGTGCAGAGGATAAGGGATTTTGTAAATGTTGGTCAGGGAGGGACACTTAAATAAAATTCATGAATATTCCGCCTTTCACCTGCCTTTTCCATCTTCCACAGCAGCACACTCTCATGGTTGACCATCTGTGTTGTGTCCAGGAGGAATGAGAGGGGGGAGGCTTTGAAACTCTGAAGTGAAGCAAATATGATTGTTTTATATCAGCGGATTTTGTCTACAGTGTGAAGTTTTGTGATTCAGCCAAGCAGATATACTGTTTTTTGTTTTTTTGTAACTGTAGTGTGAAAGTCAGCTTACACTCTTATTTCCTCTTATTTCTGAAGGCTATTTGCATACTCAAGAACCAACCAAAGTCCTTTAAAACATCTGTATGTCCTAATATATGGTAAGTTTATTTATCCTCCAATTTAAAATACTCCTTCAGGCTTGCTCAAACATGAGCCATAAAATATTGTGTGAAAACCAGAAAAAAAAAAAAGAATGTAGGAAAACCAACAATTTTGCCTCCCTTTGGGGCAGATACTTTTAATTACAGTTCAGCAGCAGACCACACAATAGTACAGTCAATATTTTGCTGCAACTGCAACATTTTTAACTCACAATTTAACACATGTCAAATGTCCATTCATACTTCTCACTTGATGCTGCCAAAAAGTAGGGTCTCAGGAGATTTTTAATTCTGAAACAATGTATGCTTGGACAACTGATAATATAAAATGCTGATCCAGTTTCTTTAGAAACATAATTTAATGAGTTGATTGAACTCTGTGCAGTACATTAATTCAATTCATCAGTTCAAATTAAAAGACTTAAATTGAGGAACTCATATTTATAAGTTCTTAACTGTTCTGAAAAATATTACTAGAAATTTTAATTTTAATTGACATGAATAAATAAAACTTGTATATTTTAGTTAAGTTAATGAAAATAGACTAGTTGGTTCCACTTAATTCCTGTATGATTTTTACATTGCACTATCAAGGCATTAGAACATTAGATAGATAGATTGATAGATAGATGAAATTAAATATAAATAATTAAATAAATATATAATATATAATATTCTGCACACAGTAAATAAAAAAATAGAAATCATTAAATTACAAAATAATTACATAAATAAACATAGTTAATTTATTCACTATGCAAAGTACATAAATTATATTTAAACAATAAAATTTAACACTTTGGTAAAGCTTATTAATTATGTTATAATTCATATACAGACATGCTGTCTGAGCAGGCCTGCAGGCAGCATAGGAAGACTGTCCACCAGACAGACAGAGAGGCAGGCAGGCGTCCACTGCAGCCCAAATTAAAACGCTTTACAATCAGGCAGGGCGAAGGACGGCCCTGAGGCATCTCAGTTTCCTTGTACAGGGGTCTTAACCGAGGATCAACTTTCATGCAAGCACTCCCAAAGAAGGATGTTTCTTTGTTCTATCAGGACCAGTCCACACAGCCTCTCTGTTTGACAAGTGAAAGAGACGAGGATATGAGGAAATGTAATTATGAAAGATACATTACCGCAGAAAGACCATTTATACACTGTGACATACTGCAAAGACGTGCAGGACCTCTCTTACTGTTGATTATAAACATCCTTTAAGTAACTGTGTAGGTTGACTGCAAGTGTGGCCACACAATAAATAGAAAATATTTACTGTTCTGTTTCTCTTCCTTCTGCTTTCCCAACAAGTCCGGGGTTAATTGAAGATGGTAATGCTGAGTGTATGAGCACGGATTCATTGTTTGGTGATGCAAAATGTAGCTGATGTGTGCAGAAATGTCCTGTCTCCGTGAGGCCACCGTTGGTTTGTGTGGAATGAATACAATGTTGGACACAAAAGGAGCACAGCAGAAAGAAAAGTGTCAATCTCCACCTGACTCAGAGCCCATTATAGGGTGAGAGAGGAAACACAGATGTGTGTGTGTTCATGCCTGTGAGGTAAAGAGAAAGACACCCCAAGGTGTATAAAGCACACACGCATCCATTCACTGTCATGATCAGCAGCTATTATCAGCAGCCTGAGCTGGTCGCCAATCAGGCTGAATTATTCTGCAGTGAATCGACTTGCAGGGCGGTTGACCGATGATTGTTTCCTTTACGCAGAAACAAACACTAACTCTGCTCGGTCTGATTTCATTTCCTACCCTTTCTGTCACTCCTTTCATTGATTGGCTCCTGTGCTTTCAACTAGAACCTCTCTTTTATCAATCCCACCCTCCTTTATTTCCATTGCTGTCTCTCCTTGCTGTTCCTTCTTTTGTCCACAGCACCCAGCTCGTCCTTTTTTTGTGAACAGTGATGAAATCTGGGGTCCCTGTGGCAACAGGCGCTCTTAGTGCACGTATGCATGTATGTGTATGAACATGCATGAATGTGTGTGTGTGTGTGTGTAAGTTTTCGGGGCAGGGCAGTGCAAGCAGCAGTCTGATCCATACTAATGTTCATTGATAGGAAAATCAATGGTGCATTGATCCAAGACTTGGCTCTGAGAGAAGGGGGGGTGCAAGTGTGAAGACTGGAGGAAGAGCAGCAGAAAGAGGAATAGATGGAGAAAGAACAGTAGAGGAAGGAAAGGATTAGGCAGATGAGGATGAGTTAAAAAAGGGAGGGAAGAATGAAGTTCCAACCACCCAGGCCTGTGCGTGTGTGTGTGCGGATGACAGAGGGGAGGCTCAAACTCCGGTGGCTGCTGCTGCTGCTGTTGGGGGTGGGTAACTATATGTGTGAACAACCTGTCGTGGCCTAACTATTCTCTTTTCTCTCTCTGTCTCGCAGAACTGCTCTTGAGAGTGGATGAACAAGCCTCAAATGGAACCTGAGAAGAAAAAAAAAGAGAGGAGAAACAGGAGAGGAGAGGAGGAGGGGAGGGAGAAAATCAATTTTCCCAGACAGAGGCAGGCTGGTCTAATGGAGGTCTAAAAGAAGAGGAGGAGGAGAGGACATATTTTCCTCTGATTACCTCCTGTAGCCTCTCTGGCAAACCTTGAAAGCTAGCATCGCTGCAGCCCCGGCCTCACTCGTACGACCTTTTCCACAGAAGGTATGGAGTCTGGTTGCTTTTCCCACTCTGCAACAATCAGGTTTTGAGGTAGAGAAGACACACACAACATGTAAAATGACAAGGAAATGGTAATCAAACTGACCTGAAATCATGTATTGATAAGCAGAAATGCACATTTTCCCCTTTACCGTGAATCATCAACAGTGGCAGAACCTTTTGAAGCCACATCTGAGCTAATTTCTTCTTCTTTTTCAGTTTCTAAGATTCCCTTTAGAAGTTATGTAACCCCTACATCTCCGAGAGAGAAAATGAGCTGGACTAAATGGATAAAGGTTTCCATTTGGCTCAGATGAATCATTTATAAAGTATAAAGGAAGGAAATTTGTCATTAGGGTCTCTGCCAGATTAGAGGAGATATACAGAGTACCCCTTTTGCTTGTGATTCTCCACTCGGACGGCCTGTCTGATGTCATATGACCAGGTCGCTATGTTCAATTTCCTGCAACAGGCTTTATTATTATAAATTGGTGAGTGAAGAGGACATTCAGTGCAATGCAGAAAATGCAGGCAGTGATTTGTTCCAGTTCTAGCTGAGTGAATTCTAAATCTTGTTTATGGTTCTCCTTCATGAAGTAAAATGCGTGTGCAACGGTAGAAAATTTGCTGGAGAATTGCCAAACTGATGCTCAACAAAGGGCGCAATAAATCTAAGAATTTTTGATATGCTGTGTTAAAACTTCTTGGAGCAAAATTGTCCCAGTCAGTGCGTGTATGACAGCTCATGATTGTGAGGTAAACCTGCTGTCTTTCCAACAAAACATTGGAAGCCTTCTGAAATAAGAGTCTAAGACTGGGTTGTACTAATAAAGATTCATTTAATCTAAGATTAGTTCTGATCAGAGTTTAGCAAAACTAGATTTAAAAATAATTAAGTAGACAAAACTCCCTCTGCACAGCCAGTCTCAAGAATCAGGTGCTGGTCGGCTGCAGGAACATCTCAAATCAAATGATAAACATAAACCACCGCACACTGAACTGAGTTGCTGTGATTTTCTGCTGAGCAAACCTGAAGAAGCCACGGGCGAAACGCGTTGTTCACTCCTAGTAAAAATCACAGCAACTCAGTTCAGTGTGCAGTGGTTTATGTTTATCATTTGATTAAAAATAATTAAATCCAGATATAAAATTAAGCAGAGCTCTGTTGCGCGTTTGAAAACTAACCTCTGTTTAGTAAATCCACGTTTAGTGATATAAAATGAAATAATAAATATGGAGATGCTTGCATATCCAAATTAAAATAAATAAATCAACAAAAAATACATTTTAATTTGAGTGCTGTCCGTACCTAGTAAGTATAAAAGTGGGGGAACCATTAACTTTAGGCTGCTCTGTATTTTTGTCACAAAATATTACTGCTATTTATTTATTTTTTGACAGCAACTGAAAAGTTAACAAAATGTTACATTGTTCACAGAGCTTGCTAAAAAGTTAAAATGTCACATTTTTTGGTAGTTAACCAAAAAGTTATCAAAATGTTACACTCTATGCTCGCTGACAAAAAAGTTAACAGAATGTTACATGGTTTGCTAGCTAGCTAAATAGCTAGCCTAGTTAGCCCGCTCGTGATGGCTCCACAGAAAAGCTCTAATTTCTCCTCGTTTGAGAAAACTTGGATTGAAAAAAAGTTGAATTCATAGAGCAGTATGGCCAAGTAACAGAAAATTAAACAAATGGACAACAGGACAGTAAGAAAATAAGAGACTGCCTGGCAGCAACAGGCAGACCGTTTTAATGGATCAGCAGGAGTGAAATAAAAGAGAGTTTAAAGTTTTGTTGCAACAGAATAGAAGTTAATCTAGGTGAGAAGTAAAAACTTGACTGAGGTTTAAGGAGAGATTTAAATGTAATCATACTTAATTGTAAGCTAGTTTTAAAGTTTGGATCAACATAATTTAAAGTTAAGCCGTGTCTTCATCAGGTTTAAAATTAATCCTCGTTTGGTGCAACCCAGCCTCAAAGACTGTGACCTGCAGTAGAATCAGAAAAGAAAAACAAGGGACCAAAACAGGGACAGATGTGGACCCCAAAACCACAAACCCCTCCAACAGCCACTGTACGCCTGCCTCTGTCGATCTGTGATGTGCTCATTAAACTTGCGAATGTTCAACCAGCTATTAAACATTTGAATGAACTTTTTCTTTTCTTACTGTACAAATACAGTGTTTGATTCACAGGGAAAAGGAAAAGTGGTGAAAAAGCTCCGAAGGGTTTGAAAAGCTATTAAATGTAGCTGAAGGAGAGCTTGTAGCACACTGTCTGTCTGTTACTGTTTTTCTGTCACTCCCTCCCTGTCTCGTTGGCTCTTTGTGTTGTTCTGTCTCTCGGCCTGTCTCTCTCTCGGCCTGTGAGGTGAAAGTGGCTTCCATGGTAACGGCACACTCTGTTTATGCCACGACGTCTCACTTCATCACAAGCTGTTGATGGCTTTGATTTGCATGCGTGCCTGTGTGAGTGTGTGTGTGTGTGTCCCATTTCTGAAAATACACCTCAGAACGTACACACACATCATACAGGTGTTTGTGAGACTAATAAAACAGGTTGAAACTATAATCCACAGATATTTCATGCATCACATTCCTCCATAAAATACGTGAAAAAGCTGTTCTGATGCTTTTATTCTGATAGTCTTTAAAGGCACATTTCTCTTTATTTATAGCCCAAGATCAGGATGTGACCCATGAAAAGCTGTTGTTTATCTTTAATCACTGGTTTTAAGTCCATACCACTCAAATGAAAAAAAATAGAAAGAGCCAATCAAAATAAGAAAAACTCTCTAGAGACGCTACAAAAACGCCAACATGTGCATTTATCTTGCGCAAGCTGCCATATGGAGTTTAACTTTCACAAAACCATAAAAAGGAAATTGGCACTTTAGCTGTTAAGATTAAAAAATGTAAATTTAATCATACTCATTTCCTCATTCTGCGAGCTGATCCCGTACACTTAACCACTTAAATTAGCAGCAGAAACAATGATTATGACTTCTTTTCACCAAAACCAGTCGCCCCCAATTAGTGGAGTGTGGGGGTGGAGGAGAGGGGGATATGGGAGGGTAGTGGGAGCGAAGGAGGGAGGGAGGAATGGAGGGAGGGAGGGCCCTGGCTAGCCGGACCCCCTGCAGGGCAGAAAGGGGGGAAAAATGGATTCCATACCAGGAAATCCATTAGGGCAGGGAGCAGCGTGGAGCTGGCAGCACAGAGCGGCCGCCGTGTTTTTTAAAAATTCCTCATTAGGTATAATTTCTAAATTACAATCAGCATGGACAGAATGAGAAGGCGAGGATCTGACCAACTCGTCGGGATAATCAGGGTAATAGCATGATTCGGAGTGTGTGTTGGAGCAGGCAGAGAGATGAAAACCAAAGAGAGCAGAGGAGGATGGAGGGTGAATTTTAATTGTGCTGCTTCTGCTCCTGCTGGACACTGAGTTTGGGATGTTTTTCTGCTTTGTTTTTTCCGAATTTTTTTTTACAACTAAGTGATCCAGATAATTGCTGGTTGGGTGGCTAATGCAACAAGCTAATGTATAGCAGAAGTATACCTCTCTTTTCTTCTCTTGCTATTCGCCTCAGAATAAGATGGAAAAATTGGTGAAAGTGAAGCGAAACGGAGGAAAAGGAGGAAGAAGAGGGACAGAAAAAGAGGGTGGAGAGCAAGAGGAGGAGAGAGGGAGTGAGGGGCCTCTGTAAGGGAGTGGGAGAGAGGAGGGGAAACGGCAGGAGGGGAGGAGGGAGGGAGGGAGGGAGGAGAAGAGGTTAATTTGCACATATTAGAGAGGGCAGGATTTTTCATTAAAAAGAGATTGAAGTTGATATATGCCTGTGTGCTCCTGACACACTGTACACTCTGATTGTGTTAAGTCCTTGACAGAACAAAGGATTTCCCCCCTTCTCTCTCTCTCTCTCCATCTATCTCTAACAGCCATTGCAGCCCGGCTGCAGCTCTGGCAGCGTTTTTGCAGCTTTATGGAGCTGTTTCATGGTGAATAGAAGCTCAGACAGAGTGTCATATCACCTCAGGAGCACGCCCCCCCCCTCCCCAATGCATATGCATACACTTACTTTCTTTCCTATGTAAATTCATGTCCATGCAGGCGAGAAAATGGCTTTCATACATGTACAGTATGCTACCTTTCGATTTGAGTGTGTGTGTGCATTGAACCAGGTGGTCAAAGGCTTCAGCATAACATTTGGTTCTCCTTTCTTGCCACAAACAGGAAGCACAAGAAGCCAACGCCTTTTGATATTCATTCCTATTCCCCGTGACTGAAGGAAGCATTTAATAAAGAGCTACATTCAACTCAGTGTGACCATAGAGTGCTGCAGGAATAAGTCCTGAAACACGGAAGTGAGTTAGTCTATTAGCACTTCCGGTTCCTTCATCTCAATGCCAGTGGGTGTTTTGGCCTCTGCATTAGGCATCATGTTTTCAGGTTGTCAGTCCGTTTGTCCGTTTCATTCTTGTGAACACGATATCTCAAGAACACCTGGATGGAATTTCTTCACATTTGGCACAAACATCCATTTGAACACAAGGATGAACCACTTAGATTTTGATGGTTAAAGGTCAAAGATCAAAGTCATTGTGACTTCATGCTTGTCCCATTCTTTTATTTATTTAATATTTAATCAGGCAAGTCCCATTGAGACAGAGTCTCATTTGCAAGAGAGACCTGATTATACACCATTTAAAGCATAATAAAAACGAATTTTAAAGCATTCCTGGACAGTTAATATAGACAATTGCAATCAATTAAACAACAGATCATAATAAATAAATACAGCAAATAAATAAATGTATTAAGGAATTTAAGGAATTTAAGCATTAAACCACATTTTAAGCATTAAACCACAATTTAAGCATTAAACCACGAGAGACGCAATATCTCAAAAACACCTGACAGAATTTCTTCAAATTTGGCACAAATGTCCATTTTGACTCAAAATTTGGAGGTCAAAGGTCACTGTGACCCCACAAACATTTTTGGCATTACTCAAGAATTCATATGTTAATTATAACAACATTTCACACAAATATCTAACAGGAAAACATGATGAAGTTATGACATTTTAATATCCAAAAGGTCAAAGTTCAACTTCACTGTAATATCATAATGCTCAGCTCTCATTAGTCCTCTGTCCTCCTCTATAAAAATAGTCTCTCAGTGAAGACAGCATGCTTCTCACTGGAAATTTATTCACTCGAATTACACATGTATAGTGAGTTCAGTTTTGCCCCCCAAAAAATACTACTTAATACATTTTTAATTTAAATTACCTGCACATATTATGAGTCTGGACAAACATGGGTGTAAACTGCAACTTGACTGACTTTAAGGACTGTGTTTAACACAAGTTTGAGAGATTTTCACATTTTGTTCTATGACTTACAATGTGTCAGTAAACACCTTGCTCCTGAATTTTGAAGCTTTTAAGTGTCTTAAAAAAGACAGTTGCTAACAAGTGGCTAAATCATGCCAAATTCTCATCACTTACTAATGGTGATATTAAGCAGCATAACTGTGGTGTAGTGCCTTTATAGCATAACTTTTTGTTTCTGGAGATTTTATTGACACATCATTAAATTGGTATTTGCTTGTGAAGATGACCTCGCTGAACAAAATGTTTAAGTATCAGAAATGTTTGTTTGCCATAGAGTGTATTTTCTGCACTAATCCACAATCCAGTGGAAAAATCCCTTGGCTTTGTGTGGAAGAAACCAGACTGATGCAAACTTCTGGGTTGGCCTACAAAAATACGTCGTCCCCGCAGCCCTCTATGAAGTTGCTTGTCCAAAGAGGTAGTTGGATACGACAAAGCTTCCAGTCCATTGTTCTTGGCCAACATTCACTCAGGTAAGCTGATCTGGTGTGTGCCTGCGGCCTGAGGTGAGGTTATACCTGCAGCAAAAGCAATAATAACAACACTTTTTTATGATCTGTTGTTTAGGACACACGCAACTAATATAAATCACCTCTCTTTTTCTCCCCTCCCTTTCTTTTATCTTGTTTTCCTCCGGCCACATCTGTCATTCCACGCTGGAGGGTTATACCTGATCTTTGACCTTAGTTAGCGCAGCCCTTGAGACCTGTTTCACACAGACTCACACATACGACGCCTGCACACACAGAGTAGGAGATATTGATTGGCGATAGATAGATAGAGCAGGGCGGGCCTGATAAGGAGGCCATATTTGATGTTTGTTCTGGCAGTAGAGAGAGAAGCAGAGAGAGATTAAATCACAATGAGCAGCCTGCTCCGTCCTTGGCTTCGTCCCCACTTGAGGCTTTACAGGAGTTTAGGGGTCGAGCTTAAAGGATGACGGGTGAGGGATTGTGGACAAGGGGCGCCCGGCCCGCTTAAATCCACTGTGGTAAGAGCCATTGATTAACATGCACTGCAATGTTATTCAAGGGTGTGTTTTTGTGCAATCCAAGGTTTTCAACGTTTCAAGCTTTTTAGATGCACAACAACTGCCTCTATTCTGAAGACAGATCTTTGTTTCCCCTCCCCTTGTCCTCCCTGTGCAATGTAGTGGACTGACTGACAGGCATCAATACATGTCTCTAGGCACACAAAGGCTGAGAGCTCAGGTCCTGTTCACACACACATACACACACAGAGACACACACTGAGAGCTCATTCAACTACTGCTGCTCTGCATATTCTGTTTAAGTATTTGGTTTTTATCCCCTCACACATTTTTAACTCATGCATTTGCTGTTTGCAGGTGACCTATTTAGCAAAACAAGCCCTTACAGCGCTGGACAAAAAAATCAAACTCCTATCACCACTACTATATTATTGAAAAATGCAACTTGATTTTTTTTTTTTTTTGCTTATGATCAGTGTTTCTATGGTCTTTTCTACAGCTCATGGTCATCAGTGAGGGGAGCCTTTTATAAAACATTGCTCAACAAATTTTACACAGATCGCTTTCTCAGTTACAGCAAAAAAAAACAAAAAAAAAAAAAAAAAAGTGGAACACTATCCCCACAAATATCAGAGTGTATTAGTTTTAATCAATTTAAAGCTAATGTTAAGAAATGATGGATAATGTCGTCTCTGAATGGACACTGGTCTGTCCAATAGATGTATTCTTGACAGTTGGAAATGAGCATTGTGCTGTATTTGGTGCAATATATTTATTGTGCACTTCTGCAGTTTTAAATAAACCAATAAATTTTACATTACACCACAATGTAGTTGCAATAATGTAGGACAGTCACAGGATAGTGCAAGATGCTAAAGTGTAACAGTTGCACAAGAGAGAGGATATATAAAATGTAAATAAAAAGTGTACTGAAATGAACCATTTAGAATTGCTAAGCAGTATATTTAAACACTTAATAAATATTTTCCATCATGCTATAATGTAGTTGTTGTGATGTAGGACAAATTCCCAGATAATGATAAATGTTAAAATGTAACAGTCACCCAATAATGTCACAGAAGCAAATATTGGCAGTGTGCTAATGTTAGCTTGCATTAGCCAACATATTGGTCATACCAGAGTGCAGTGAACTAAGTAGACTATTAGCCTTTATAAGCACTCTATAAATGCTTTACAACACACTATAACGTAGTTGCAGTAATGGAGGGCAATTACAGGATAATGATAGATGCTAAAATGTGACTGTCACACGAGTAGAAAGGTGATACAGAATGAGAAAGCAGACTCATTAATGTCACAGCAACAAAAACTATATCAGAAGTTTGCTAACGTTAGCTAGCATACTCGTCATACCAGACAAAGAAAGGCTGTAACAACAAAGGGTGTGGGTGTGTTTTAATTTGTTTTAATTTGGTAACACTTTCTATGACGTTATTGTCTATAATACATTATAATATATTATAAAAATACTTATAATTCATTATACTGTGCTTATAGCAATGTGTAATTATTGTTATAAGCACTCACAAATATTCATTGTGCTTTATAACAATAATTATACCACATTTTGATATTATTAATATTTATGCAAGCTTATTACAACAATTATACATTGCTATAAGCATAGTATAATGCATTATAAGTGTGTTTATAATGCATTGTAATGCATCATAGACATGGGCATCATAAATTATGTTACATTCATCTCTTAAAATGTCAGTGTTTTGATTTATTCTTTCAAAAGTTGCACAGACTCAGGCCTACTTTAAGTGTTTATGCATTTGTCTACAATTGTAACTTCTTCTGTGCTGAGGAACACAGCTGTAACATATATAATAATATATGATTGCATAGCTACATTCACAAATTAGCGTTTATTAAGTGTTTAAACAAATCACTCACAGGTGGATTTAAAACTGGCTTAATTATGTAATAATAATATGAGAAATTAAATCATTGTACATGATTACAACCATGTCACAGTGTCAAGAGTTCTTACTTACTTCACCCACATAGGCAACAAAGTTGTGATGAAAGAACACAAAAAAACACTCATGGATTTTTATTTCTATCTTAAGTGGAAACATTCAATGTCAGAACACAAAGTAAAAACTGGTTCACACATGAAAACACTTGTGTCTGAGGAGCACATGTGCTTTAAATTCACATGTGGGTTTTTACATGTGACAGCATTTCCCCTGAAGGCTCTCTCTTCTCCTTCTGATTCCTGCTAATCTGCACAGGTACTCTTTTGACAACAATTTTGTCCACAGTGTCAGCTTGTTGTGATAAATCCATATCAGTACTACAATGTAAAGTTAAAGGTCTTGTCCTATTGATTATTACATAAGTGTGGGGAAATCAAAATGGACCAAACCCCGTTCTGGCAGCGCAGTGACCTGAGAGTCCCCCTTTTACATATGACCAGAGCCAACCCGGGATCCAAATCCCTCGGTCGAAAAGGCAGCATGTGTACGTATGAAAGGCTGTATATGTTGGCCAGTGTGTGTGCAGTCTCAAGGGTTGGGAGATTATGTCGACAAAAGGTGCACCTGGTGCTTTAGATTGAGTTTCTCTCCTCCCCTTCCTCCCTTTATCCCTTTTCCATCCCCCTCTCCCCTTCTCCTCTGGCCATTTCCAACATTACCCTGGGACTTTTAAAAGATTAGACCACAGCTTCTATAATTGTGCCACTAATGCGTGTCAACAGCTTGGAATGAGGGAGACTAATGGAGAATACTACTTTTTAATATCAAAAAATACCCCCCAGTTGTGGGAATACACTTTCTAGTTATTTTGGACTCTTATATCATCATGTCTAGTGTGTCAGGGCAAATTATTGAGCCCTGTCCCTATGTAACTCAGATCAGCTGGACTTCTGTGATGAGCAGATATGCATGTGCTCAGTTACATAGTAAAATGGTCTGGTTACTTGTTGATTAATTTGCCGCATATGGTGCTCCTGTAAACTCACTTCCACTGGATTTTCTGATTATTTAATAACTGAGACCGTTAACTGGTGGAGGAAGTATTTAGGTATTTTACTTAAGTAAAGTACCAATACAATGATGTTAAAGTTCTGCATTCAAGTGCTAAGTAAAAGTACTGGTATTGTCAGCAAAATTTACTTAAATAATCAGACATAAAAGTGCCTCTACTGTAAAACATACAGAAATGTGGTGCAATCAACTAATGTTTCTCATTAACTTGTAATGTAAATTTACATGTTTTTATTTCAAATTCAAATTCTGTTAGTCATATATAGTTTATATATATACTAGGGCTGTACTCAATACATTTAATGTATTGAATAACCCAGTGCCAAGTAGTACTGCAACTTCTCCAGTCAAACGATACCTGTATTCTGTTCTTTTGGTACCCAGATTTGAGGTAAAAAGTACTGTTTATATGGTTTTGCTTGCAGCCATCGCTGAAAATGTTCTTCATAACATAGACCCTTTGAAAAGAGGTATTGAATGGAGTACTTGTATTTGTATTGGTATAACTTTAAGGGTACCGCAATTGTAATTTTTTAAACGATACCCAGCCCTAATATAAAATGAAATAAATACATATAAATAGAAATATATATAGATAGCACTTTTGAATGTCATCAGCTGTGAGTTCTTTGTGTCTGATGTAAATATAAATCTGTCTGTAAATCTGTCAGTGTGACTGAACAGTTGTTGATTAATATCTGAAGTTTGTTGAACTTTTTTAAGGCTGGTTAACTTGGTTTTACATTTTCAAATCTTTTATGATGATTTTGAAGTAATTACTCAGCTTAAACCCAGTTAACTCATATTTTTTAAAGCAACAGGGAAACTTTTTAAGTAACAACTTTAAAATGATTTACAGTGAAAAGAAAAATTGCTCCTGGTATTATGAAATTGCTAATACTCATGCAACAATGCATATGTGATAATTTACTGTTGTGTCCTGTCTGGTCATGATGGAGCTAGTTTTGATTATTTTTCATTCAGTTAGATAGTTTACTCTAGTGTTTCCCAACCTGAGGTCAAGCCCTCTCTGGTGGGTCCCCAATAGAAATCTGCGAAGTCATTAGATGATTAATGGGGCAGCACAGAAGAGAAAAACAAAGTTCAGCTACAAAACTTTGTATTCATATTTTGGACTTTTTTCTAATCTTTCCTCATCTTTGTTTTATTTTGTCAAATATTGGATAATTTTAACCAATAGATGTGTTTAGAGGAGAAATGTTTGTTGGTACTAGAAGTATGTATCTTATTTTAATATCATGTATTTTTTTAAATATAATATCAATTTGAAAAGTGACTAGCTTTCACATACATGTAGTGAGGTGAAAAGTGCAACATTGTCCTCTGACATGTAGTGGAGTAAAAGTATAAAGCTGCGTAATCTGGGAATGGAAGTGCTTCCAAACTGTAATAGTAAATGCACCAAGTTACTTCCCACAGTTAGACAGGATTTACATCACTTGTTCTGCCAGCACAAACTGCTTTACCTCATGGGGGAATTATGCTTGTAACAGTAGGACATTTGGTGTCATGGGTTTAGCTTGTAGTAGAATTAAAGTCCAAATGTTCAATGAAAAAAAAAATTATTTAACAATTAATGGATCATATTTTCAGATCTGCAGCAGTCAAAATATGACTTTGTCTTCTTAAATAAACCTCACAGACATCGCTCTGCACTTCTTGACTTATACTGTAGGAGACACAGGTGCCACAGCTGTTTTTAAGGTGTCATTTTTGTGACAAATTAATTAAACATCTTGTACTGGGGCTTCCTGTGTGTCCACGGATGCTTTCCAGGGTGAAATGCATTTACAGTTCACCAGGAGTGGCCTTTTGTGTTTGCTTCTCCCTCTCTACAAGTTAGCAGAGACGCTTCAGCTCTATTTATGTGTGTTTTTTCAAGGTCTATGTGATCACATACACACATGTTAAAATGGCACACACACACATACACACTGTAAAAAATAACAAATTCAGTTGTTCAATAAGCTGAAGATATTAAGTCACACTGACAAACATTTATAACATTTAACATGTGTCATGATTTATTTAAGTGTAAGGGTTTGGGTACAGATGGAAACTTACCTTCATCATGATTCACAGTGTTTTCATTATTGTGAAAACAAGCAACCATGACTTTTCTTAGAATGTCTTATAGATAGAGCTGCAACAATTAATTGGTTAATCAATCATTTCTAAATCAATTAATTATTAAATTAATCACCAACTATTTTGATAATCGATTAATTGGTGTAAGTCATTTTTTTAAACATTTTTTAAGAAAAAAAAAATCAAATTTGTCTAATTCCAGCTTCTTAAATGTGAATATTTTCTGGTGTCTTTACTCCTCTTTGACAGTTAACTGAATATATTTCGGCTGTGGACTGTGGTCACTTGGGCTTTGAGAAACAGTGATCAATATTTTTTTCATAATTTTCGACATTTTATAGACCAAACAACTAATCGATTAATCAAGAAAATAATCGACAGATTTCATTGATAATAAAAATAATCATTAGTTGCAGCCCTATGAGGCACACAACAAGTTCTCATCATATATATATTCTTCAGCCTTTCAAAAGAGAGATTTAACTCATTGCATTGCATGCTGGGCAATATGCTGATCATATTTCTATAGAAACTTAATTTAATGAGTTAACTGAGCTCTGTATGGTACATTCATTATAACTCATCATAGAAAACAGCACACTAAAAAATAAATAAACACAACATTCATCACACATTAAAAGCAGTTCTGAAAATGTGAGTGAACATGTGTTTTAACTTAAAGTTAATATTTGGGCTGCCTTAAAATTTTATGCACTCTAAAAGGTAATAGTTATGCTTACTTAAATCATAATAGTGTATTTTACTTATTTGTCCCTATCCTGTTGATTTAACTCATGGAATGTAAGTATGTACTCATTTTTCCTTAAGGAGGTTTAAAACTAAATTCATTTGAGTAAACTGGACTGTAACATTCTGTTCCTGGAATGAACACAGAGGCTCAGCAGAGCACATGCGCAGTAGAGCAGTACAAGAGAAGTTTGCAGAAACCGCGTGGACAAGAACTTGGGAAGAAAACAACATTTTCTGGGTCTCTTGGTAAGTTGTTCAAAGTCTTTCAATTGTCAGCTGGAATTTCATTGCTTACAACTAAATTTTTGGCAGGACATTTTTTTCTGAACATAGGCAAACATCTCTGGAGATAACTAATGCTATTGTTAGCTAACATTAGCCAAGGCAGCTAACTAAAAACCGCCATTATCATGTCATTCACACGATAATTTCTAGTTAGCTATAGCACATAAATGATGTGATCATGATGCAAATGCTAATTTGAAGCAAAATTACAAAATGAAAGAGGTTATGGTTTATTTGGCGGCAGTAGCATAACACTGTTTCTTGAGACCTGAAGACCAGGCAGGCGGGCTGACCAACCGACCGATTCTTGACCGCCCCGAGCTGCAAACACTCCGCGGGTGAAAGCGGAGCAGCTGGTTTATGCTCCAGCCCAGTCTCTCCTCTCCTCTCCTCTCCTCTCCTCTCTCACACACTCTCTCCTCTCCTCTCCTCTCCTCTCCTCTCTCACACACTCTCTCCTCTCCTCTCCTCTCCTCTCTCACACACTCTCTCCTCTCCTCTCCTCTCCTCTCCTCTCTCACACACTCTCTCTCCTCTCCTCTCCTCTCCTCTCCTCTCACACACACTCTCTCCTCTTCTCTCCTCTCCTCTCCTCTCACACACACTCTCTCCTCTCCTCTCCTCTCTCCACACACTCTCTCCTCTCCTCTTCTCTCCTCTCCTCTCTCACACCACGCTGCTCCCGCCATTCTGTTTTTTTTTTTTTTTTTTTTCGCTTCACCCGCGGGGTTTCTGCAGCCCGGGCGGATCAGGAAGGGCGAAGGACTGACAGACTGGGCGTCTCGGTCCGCTGACCTGTGGCGCACCAGGACCGCGGAAACTACAGTTTGACCGGCGACTCTTTTCTGACAAGAAAGTCAGCCAATTACAGGCAGAGTAGGGCGGGCCTTCACTGAATAGAGGCGTCGAAAACAGCTGGTACTCTTGTGACAGCAACAGTGACAGGGAAAGAGAAATGTAAAGGAGTGAGAAGACAAGAGCGAGAGAAAAGCAGCGAAAGTGAGTCAATGTGCCATGGCTTTGTGCTAATATAGAAATTGTAATGTACAGTTAAATTATAATGTAGCTTAAACATGATGATTCTGCAAATCATAATTGATTACCCCTACCATAACTCTTTCATTTTGTTATTCTGCTTCAAAGTAACATTTTACAAAATTGGTAAATGATTTGGGCAGAGCATGCAGGCAGAATGACCACAGCCAGAACATACTAAGCAACAACCTGACTTACATGTGTATTGCTCAGAACTGTTTAGCTGTGGTCGTTCTGGATCTTAGAATGAGCAAAAATGCCAATAAGAGATGCCCTGCTTGCTCTGCCAAAATTCATTGACCTCAGATGTCTTCACTTAAAGTATTCGAGCCATTCTTGATGCCATTTTTGTGACCTTATTTTATTTTATTTTTTTTTTACAGCTTGACGACAGACAACCAACACTGATGCAGTGGACTTGTAAGTTTTGCAACTTCACATGTGAAAAGAGAGGGCAATTACTTAAACATTATAGATTGAAACATGGTGGTTACACAAGAACATCACCATTACCATGTGTTCATAAAGAGTGCCCCTGCACATTCAAGTCCTTTAATGCTCTTAAGGTACATCTATCAAGAGCGCACTCCCAGATTGATGATCATTGTGATGCCACAAAAAACGTGTTCCGATGTCAGCTTTGTGACTTCAATGAGCCATGTGTAGAAAAAGATTTTTTTTCACACTTATGGACACATATCCGATGCACCAAAAAGTACAGTGCCCTTACAAGATTGTAATTTTGAAACCTGCATCTACACTACATTTAATGCCCACAAAAGCAGGAACCATGATGGCAAACAGATACATAGCCAGTTGCAGTTCAAACCGGAAATTTTAACACATACAGAAATTTTTGGGTGAAGTTGTCCAAACTGAAAATGAAAGTGACATTGAAGACGCAACTGATTTTCAAGAAGAGGATTTGACTGCAGATAATACCGATGACTTGGAGAGGCAGCTTGAGCATAATTTGGCAGCCCTTTTCCTTAGAATGCAGACCATACTTAAGATATCGGAAACTGCTGTGCAAGATGTAATACAGCAAATAAGGCAGATAATGGACCTGTCAAAACCTTTGCATTTTTCTGCTATTCAGAAAGTACTCTTGAACTACTATCCTGATGCAGACATGTCTATTGCAAGAGAGATAGTAAGTGCAATCTCAGAGAGCGATGTCATTCTGAAAACAACACTCAAAAAGGAGGTTCCCTATCCACCTCCTGCAAAAGAGCCTCTTACATGGTAAAAGAGTTTAAAATTGTGGAACCTGTTGAGTTTGTTACAGGTGAACACAAGCAGTCAGTTGTCTACATACCTGTCCTTAAAATGCTCCAGACTTTGTTAAACAAAGATGAAATCTTGGACAAAGCTCTCACAGTTAGCAATGGTGATATGCAAGGATACAGTACCTTCAGGATGGTTCACGTTTCAAAGAAAATCCTTTACTAGTGGAGGAAAATTTTCAGATTGCCTTGGCACTTTACATTGATGACTTTGAGGTTGCAAACCCTCTGGGGACCTCTAAAAATAAACACAAAATCTGTGCAGTATATTGGGTTCTAGTAAATCTTGCACCCAAATTCCGTTCCTCTCTCAGCTCAATACAGTTAGCTCTTCTTTGTAAGACAAACACTGTCAAAGCGTGTGGGTACTCTGAAGTCCTTCATCCACTCCTTCAGGATCTAGTGCTTCTTGAGAAGCATGGTGTATATGTGGAAAAATTAGGCTCAAGTGTCAGAGGAACTGTTTTGTATATTGCAGCAGATAATTTGGCTGCTCATTCATTGGCAGGATTCCATGAAAGTTTTATCTCTGATAAGATTTGCCGCTTTTGCATGGCTACACGGCAGGACATACAAGATTATGAAGTTAGGTCTGGTCACTTCTGCTTGAGAACAAAACAAGACCATGACCGGCATGTGCGGGAAGTCCAGCAGATGCCCAGATGGCAAAGCAATATGGTGTGAAAGGGAGCTGTCCTTTAAGTGTTCATTTGGAGCACTTTCATGTTGTTGATGGCTTCCCCCCTGAATCCTCCATGATTTGCTTGAAGGCATTGTTCCTTCTGAGTTGTGTCTTTGCATTCAGGACTTCATAAAAAAGAAGTTCTTCACACTTGAGATGCTGAATCGTGCCATAAAGGAATTTCCCTACACACATTCAGACAAAACAAACCAGCCTCAGACAATTTCTAAAACATTCCATGCTAAAGGGACCATTGGAGGTAATGGTCATGAAAACTGGAGCCTGATCAACTCCTTCCCCTGTTGATTGGCCATTATATCCCTGAAGGAGATAAAGCATGGGAGGTTTTACTGTGCTTAAAAAGACGTGGTTGAGTTGGCGATGTGTACAAGGTTTACTGAGGAGTCACTCAACTATCTGGATTTCAAGTTGTCAGAGCATAGAACATTACTTCAGGAGGCATTCCCTCACTACAGACTCCGTCCAAAACACCATTACTTGGAGCATTATCCCCATCTAATTCAAGTATTTGGACCACTTTGTAGATGTGTGGACTATGAGATTTGAGGGAAAACACAAATTCTTTAAACAAGTAATTCGTGGAGCCCACAACTTCAGAAATGTTCCTCTGACTTTGGCTGATAGACATCAGAAGATGATGGCTTTACCATTTAGATTCTGCTTCATTTTTAAACCAGCATTGGAATTGGACAAAGTAAAGAGTGTCATGATTTCTTCCTTCCCAGACAATGTGCAGCAGCATTTGTTGGCAAGGCATGCACCTCAAAACACAGTCCTTACAGCAACATCTGTTAGCATAGATGGTATTAAGTATGCAGCTGACATGGTGGTGTCTGTTGGTTCATGCGCAGGCCTTCCAGAATTCAGGCAGATTCAGCAGGTTCTGGTTGTGGAATACCAATGTTTTGTTCATTTGTAGACAATTGTCGGCATGGTATCACGAACACCTTAGAGCTTACGAAGTCTGTAAAAGTAGCTCAAGCTTGCTTGTAACCCAGTTGAAAGACTTCAATGATGTCTTTCCCCTCTCTGCCTACAGAGTGAAAGGCCAGTTGTTTGTGACCCTAAAGCGTTACATTTTGTCTGATGTCATATTTTATTCTTTCAGAACCATGGACCAGTCCTGGCCAGTGAGGGTAGTGGTTGCTGAAAATGACATTCGAAAAGTAACTTTCCACAAAAGACCGAATACTTTGGAAGAGCTAATAAGCGAGTTGAAAAAACGACTTGCTCAGCAGTATGACTTCATGCTTCACTATGAAGACCCTGAGTTCAACTATGCTTTTTGCAACCTCACGGATATAACTGAGCTGCCTGATAGACCAACACTGAAGATTGTCCTCTCTGGAAAATGTAGTTGTAACATTGTCTGCAGCCAGTCCATCATCTTCAGCCAGCGCATTGTCTTCAGCATTGACTCTGTCTTCACCTGGGTCGTCTGACACAGAAATACTGCCTCGCACTGAAGAGACATCACCACTGACCTCACGTGAACCATGGCCTTCTACATTTGAGGTGCCATATTTCTCTGTAAATATTGAATATAGACTGAACAGGGAAACCTAATTTATATGAGAGATGGCACACGCATGTCAGTTTCACGAGACATGAAGCATGACATTCTGCAGAAGCTAGCTGAGGAGATGTACAAGTTCTCGGCTTACCCTCAAGATGAACACTTCACCACTGTTGCTGCAGCACTGATCGCTAAGCACCCGTGCCTTGCTGAGCCAGGGTCAACCACGGGTTGCTATGGATGGAAGAATAGTTTGAAATTCAAAATGGGTAATCTCCGTTCCAAACTTCGCAGATGTGGAATTGCAGATTTGTCAGTCAACAGCAACAAGAGAACACAGCAGAATCCAGAGGGGGAGCCACCTGGAAAAAGCCTGAAGAGACCCAGAAGAAGTGAGACAAACTTCCTGCCAGATTTTCCACAGGGTCAAGATGCATCAACACTTGAATGCTCTAGACAGCTGCTTGAAAATGAAATGAAGAAAAGGTTCCCAAATGCAGTTCATGTGAATCAGTTGATGAACCAGACCTTCTCATTAAGACGCAAAGAAATTGTGGAAGAGCAGCCCTCTGTGAAACGAATGTTGGAACGATGGCCAGCTCTTTTCAGAAAACAACAGGTAAGCAAGCAAGTATGCTAAATAAATACACGATGTTTCATGCTAGGGGGAATAAGAAAAAAAAGAGTAAATAATTTAACTATACACATTGCCTAAACATAAAAACACAAAGGTTCTACATGATGCAAAACTGTCTGTCCCATTCATAGTTTGTATACGATAATATTGTGGTCAACTCTTAACTTGGTGCAAAATGTTTTGTTTGTGTTCTGTTTTGTCCTTGAAGGTCTTTGCAGAATTCACAAGAGTGGCAAGTAAAGATCTTGAGCGGGACTTCTTTGAGTCCTTGGACTGCCATACCCCACGTTTCCTTGAGATCTTCAAATCTAAAACCGGAATAATTGGAAGGACACTTATGGAGATCCTTTCCCAGGTTGAAACAAAGGTAAGCATTCCTTCTCATTTTATATAAGTGCAGGAAATCGTGCAAGTTGTTCCTTTCTGACAATGTTCTAGTTTCCACACACAAAACCCTGCTAACCAGCTACTGACTATGGCACATATTTGCCATACAGACATGAAAGTGATATTGACCTTATAATCTAGCTCAGCAAGACAAGTAAATACGTTTCCTAACATGTCAAACTATTCCTTTAAATAACTTAAGTTGGAAAAATATGATGCAGTTTCTTCAGAAAATGCTTTTCCTTATTTCACTGTTTTTCCCAATTGTAGACCCATGATGTCGAAGCCATGAGGACTGCTGTCCTGCGATGTCTTCCAGTTTTTCCTCGGGGATGATGGAAGTGATTTTTTCAAAGTCTGTTTTGTAAGTATTGCATATGTAACACACTGAAATCAGACGCTGTCGTTTCAGGTGTTATGGGGGTTTATTTTCATAAAACACACGTATCTGTAAACACACAAACAGATAAACACACACTAGTAAAGTTGTAGCGAGTATAAACTGCTAAACTGCAGCGACTCAGACCGGACCCCCTCTGGACTACAGTGATCACCATGACAACGGGCAAACGGCAACGTTGGCAGCAACTGTGAAACAAAACAAAATCCGAAACAATTTAAAACTATACAAACATTATAAAACAATTATGGAAACATTATAAAACAACAATATCATACTAACAACAGAAAATATCTAAACATATGGATGCTTGTGTAGACATATTAAACTCACCTGGAAACACGCAAACAGATTAACACACTAGTAACGTTGTAACGAGTATGAACTGTTAAACTGTAGCGACTCAGACTGGACTTCCTCTGGACTACATCGGTCACCATGACAACAGGGAAACCCAGCAACCGTCACACTACCAGTTGCCACTGCCACCTACTGGTGCAAAGCAGCAACTACTTTAGTCCAGTTTGAAATCAGGTGGGTCTACACAAGCAATAAGTAATCAGAAAAATTAAGAGGGGTGGCCCAGTTAATAACATAAATAATACCAAATGAAATGTCCAGGGTGCCACACATAATTTGCATAATTTGGTATGTTGAAGGTTTTGCACTATGAAGCCAAAATTTTCAAATTAGTTTTTTAACCTTCCTTTATATCTGCAGGACACTGATAACATCGCAGATGTCACGCAAGTTCCTGTTGGGGTACTGACTGTTATACCTGATGACAGACAGCAGCCAGGTCCACATGCCCTGCACCTTGAACCCTCCAGCATTGCTATCATACTGGAAGGTAATATCGTCATGGATGACATTGGAAGCCACGCACAAGCTTTTTGTGTTACATTTGGACTAATATACGCTCTTCATTTGGATTATCCAAAAAGACTAAAGAACACCTTTGACTTCATTCAGAGGGTGATGCTCAACCTGGGTGTAGGTAACCTGAGACCAAAACTTCAGAGCTTGAAAAATGCTCTTTTGCAGTAGGTGGGTGTACTGCCGGCAGATGCTTAAAATAGCAAGGGATCCTGAAGCATAGATACTTGATTTGAGTGTTAAACTCATATATTTGCAACTAACCTCTGCAAAGTTCTTAGTAAGTTACAGTCAGTCACAGATGGATTATTTTGGTTACTTGTTATACTTAAGTTTCTATAGTGTCCCAGTCTGTGGGATATCGGTTGGAGGTTTAATCCCATCTTGATTAATCTAAACTAGTTTGTGAAGTTTAGTAAATAAAGCTTGATTGAATGTAAGTGGCATTAGCAGTCTTTTGAAGAGCAGAGTCATTTTGAGAAGTCAGACTCAGGGAATGAGTCAGATGATTGCAAAGAACCTCTTTGTGTACTTACCCAAATGTTTGTTTGTGGACACACCACCCCTAAATGTTAAAGATGTTACAGAAAGATTTGATGGCAGTGAGCCTTAACTACCAGTTAAGTTGTACTATAGATGCACCAATTTTCTGTCCTTGTGAAAAATTATTGAATTTATTTGTTGAATAGGTTGGAGTTGCTTAAATTATCTTGCGTTCTAGATAACTCAGACCATACCAGCATTAATACACCTAGTTTTTAAATACTGGATAGTGACCACAAAATCTTTAGGGATACTTCTACTGCAAGTTGTTAATGGCCATGGAGCTTTGGGAAATTCAAATACCCAGATTGCCTGTATAAATCCACCTATTTTTGCATTTTGTTTTGTTTATTGCAGTTCAAAGCATATGCATTGTTTGTGTTTCATTTAACTTGAAAGCTGGCTGAAGCTTAATTGAATATTGGTATTGTGATAAAAGGAGCCTTGTTGAAGTCTTAAGTAATGGATGAGAAAGTTCTACATTTGTTTAGAAAGATTTGCTTATAAAAGATTATTTTACAAGGCTTACATATTTGTTTTTATGGTGAAATTTCATTTGTTTCCGCAAACAGTTGCCTTGGCTTAAGATGCACAGAATTACATTTTGTTCAAATAATAAAAGCCTGCAAACTTATCATTCTTTGTTCTGCTTACTTGATTTTTTTTAGTGCAATCGGTTTCCTAGATTCTACTGAGTAAACACAACTGTTCAGTTAAGTCAGAGTAACTTGGCTTACTTAAGTTGGTAACACTTAGAAAGATCAAGTTCATTATACTTGCTATTTTTAAGTTTAAATAACTTCACAAAATTAAGTAAATACAACTGTTCAGTTAAGTCAGACTAACTTGGCTTACTTAAGTTAGTAACACTTAGAAAGATCAAGTTTATTATACTTGCTATTTTTAAGTTGAAATAACTTCACAAAATTAAGTAAATACAATTAGAGTTAAAGTAAACTTAACAAGTAGATATGAAGTAAACTTAACTTAAGACTATTAGTTATATTTACTTACCTTTTTTAGTGCAATCGGTTTCCTAGATTCTTTTAAGTAAGCTCAACTTGTCACATTTTAGAGTGTGTTGACTGAATTCAAAAACACAATTTTGTAATGAACTTTGCACTCTGTACTCTACACTCTCTATACAGTACTTTCCTTCAGCTCATCATTTCAAGTCAAAGGACTTAAAGTCAGATGACCCAATATTTATGATTTCTGAAGTGTTCTGAGAATAAATACCAACATTTTTTAAGTTTAATTAACTTGAATTTTTAAAAAAATCATATTTACAGCAAGTTAATGAAAAAAGATTACATTTTCTCAGTTTGAAATGTCAAACTATAAAAAGAAGGAGTGTTTTAACTCTTGCTTTTTGGGAAATATGCTAACATGCTGATCATAGTTCTTTCAAAACTTAATTTAATGAGTTGATTGAAGTCAGTAATCTTATACTCAGTCAACTCATCATTTGAAGTCAAAAGGCTTCAAGTTAGACAAATTCATGTTTTCTGAGTTCAGAAGACTCCTGAAAATAAATAGAAAATTTAAGTTAAATGAACAAAATAAATCATAAATAAAATTTGTATATTTACGTGAAGTTAATGAGAAAAGATTAGTTTATTCCACTAAACTCCTGTATGGCTTTTTACAGTGCACTTACCTTTCATGAACCTTTAGAAACGGCGCTGACATTTTTTTATTTTGGACTAATATTTCAATCAGAGCTGATGCAACAAGTTCAACACAATCATCTCTCTTTCTCTGCAGTCCTTCATACCTCTCTCAGCCCCCTCCTCCCGCAGCATGTATTTGCGAGTAAAGAAACTGAATCAGCTGTGTGGTGTGTGTGTTTGTGTGTGCTCTTGTGGGCATCACATATAAGCCCCCCACCCACCACCCCATTTCCAAAACACACACACACACACACCAGCCTTCCCCTCCAGCCCAGGGTCTCCAGTCTGCATAATAAATGAGGCCTGCTGATAGGTGGATGAACAGGAGGGGAGGGCTCTCTTTCATGCACATACACACACACACAGGCATCAGCCTGTACCATTATGCAGCCTGGGTCTTTACCATTTAACAGCTGTTGCCATTGGACAAATCCCAGTCTCTTTACATGCTTTTTGTTCGCTCATTTATCGTGATTGCAGCAGCGGTTCGACTCCTCTTCTTCAATCGCTGGTGTTCTGATTTCAGTACTGAAAATTAGCTTCAAGTCTCCACAGAGATATCTGCCTCACAACCCACTGCAGTGTCCTTGAGCAAGGCACTTATACCCCAACTGCTGAGGGCAGCCCCCCAGCTGTTTGTGTGTTTTTGCAGCTTTTCCCCTCATGTTCATTGGCTAATCATAAAAATACACACATAC
Source organism: Lutjanus argentimaculatus (assembly GCA_034769285.1). Lineage (NCBI taxonomy): Eukaryota > Metazoa > Chordata > Actinopteri > Lutjaniformes > Lutjanidae > Lutjanus > Lutjanus argentimaculatus. The sequence goes on along the minus strand of JAWZSL010000009.1, from coordinate 20,405,819 downwards.
AGGTAGAGCAGAGGATTTGTGGTTGATGATTTGTTATGCATGAGCTGAAACACTAAAATTGCTTGATGAACACTAAAATCAAATCTGTCACCTGACAACAAGTACAAAAAGAAGGAATGATTAATAACACTCCTCTACTCTATCACTGTTAATATAATTATTACATATGGACACACACACATACACACACTGCCATCACTAACCAGGCAGGGGTGGAATTATTTAATAATATAGACCTCTCACATATCCAACCAGTTTGAAAGTAATTTATCAGTAATGATCTGCTGCTGACTGATCTATTTTTACCTGATGATCAAACCAGATCTCATCTCAGATCTATATCCTGTCACATTCATTATAACCCCACCAGATTACATTCGTCTCTGCCAGTACCACCTGTCTGTGTAATGGTGTTTCATTCTTCACCCGGAGCCCATTCACACTGATGGTAAATATAGGAAATGTTTGTCTTTTGTCTTTTTTTCTCCCAAGTGGGATGTAAATATTTTAAGGGAAAATGCATCAACTAAAGGGTTATTATGGATACCTAAAACACCCCTGTAAAAATCAGCATGTTAACTGTTGATGTTCTGCAAATAAATATATATATAAACAAATACATTTTGAAAATTTCACCAAAATTAAGACAAAATCATGCTTTTAAAACAACATGACATATAGGAACCAGTTGCAAAGGAGAAAAATGGGGCTTTCTAGATGAGTTTTAATTGAATTTATACATAATTTAGTACATCTTCTGCGTGGGGTCATGTGGCTCCCCTGCAGTCGGCTGCTGTGGTCGATGGTCTTCAAAACAACCACTGACTGGAGGTCGCCATAACAGATAGGAGGCTGGACATTTCACAAAGAGCCAAACATCAACAGCAAAACTATTGAATCTGCTGAAATATAGTAATATTATGGTCAAATGGGGGATTATTCATTGATTAAATGCACAGTCGCCAACATTTTCCTAAAAAGGAAACAAAACAAACAACAACAAAACAATGTAAAGACTTTATAAAAACACAATCCTTTTCAATCATCACAACGGCCCACTAGATGCGTGTGGTGGTGGTTGTATTTCCTTATTTTGCTCATTATTTTGCTGCGCTCTCGAAGCTTTACCAACCCAAAACACTGGTATTTGACCTCTGAACGTGGCACAAAACAATCAATTATCTTTCTGCTGCGTTTATGAACAGCTCGGACAAATCCTACTGATTCCTTTGAAGTAAAAACAAGGTTACTAAAACCTCAATACAAGCCTATTTGTAAATATTGTAAAATATTATAGAGGTATACTGTAGGAGGTCAAAAAACATAATATATTTGCGTTTAAAAATGTGCCTGTGTCAATAAAATTACCAGAGCCTGACTGTAGGCTTAATGTAGGTGGCATTATACAAGAATATTATTCTATTACACTCCACATGAGAATAACAGTGAAGTCTAGAACGCTTTCTGTCTCAGGTAAGTGAACATAATATCTTTTTGAACAATAATTTCAAGAATGTCTGAAAATTATTTTGTACCAATTCAAATATTGACAAGGTTTTGAATGTTCTGAAAATCTTAGGTCTACGTGACTCTACACAACGTGGAGCCCTCGATCAAATAGCCTAGGCTATTCACGGCAATGTAAACGCCACGCAGGGCTGCTACAGACTCGGGCTGCTGCAGAGCTGCATTTCCCCTCTCGAAGAAGGGAATAGCAGACAACAGAAAATCACTTATTCAAATCCCCTCCCTCCACCGCTGATGTATATGCTCTCGGCGCACTGTGAAGTTATCCTCCCCGCTTTGTGTGCGGTTTTTCGAGCTCCTTTCTTCTCGCCTGTAGTGGAGCCGCAGGCGGGCAGCGGGGGAGGGACGGCTCGCTGGCCGCGCTGCGCTGCACTCAACGCGGCTGGCGAGTGAAGCAGGCGCCGCTGAGTCCCGGGAAAACGCTGCTGCTAACACGCCGGAGCGACTGAAACCATTTTCAGACCACAGCTCAGCATTTCCCCGCATGTGGCGAACAACAGAGTTAGACTCACATCATGTTATAGACAGTTATTTTACAACCTATTAAATCCAAAATAGATTTTATATTTTGTATCATTATTTTATATAATATTTCTTTGTTTGCAGAAGTCTTTTAAACATGTGAAAGAAACGTTTTAATTTCTCTAAACTATAACCCTAAATCCTTAAACAGTAAATAAACAATAAAGTTACCCTTACATAGCCTATTGTATTTGGGGAATTTTTAATTTTATTTATTTATTTGCAAGTTTGATGATAGCCAAGCCAACATGATGAACAAATAAACATGAAAACATAGATAGATAGATAGATAGATAGATAGATAGATAGATAGATTTTTGTTTATATTACTCCCATGTATTTCTGCTTCCTCGTTCCTGTTCTTGATATTTCTGTTTATATTGTTCCTGTTGTTTATATTTTCCCTTGTTTATAATGCTTGTTTAGTTTTTTAAAAAAAAGATGCTTCTTTCTAATTTGCTACCTTCTTAGCTGCTGTATACTGCAAATTTCCTTGTTGTGGGATTTAAGGATTCTCTCTCTCTCTCTCTCTCTCACACACACACACACACACACACACACACACACACACATTGGGCAATGTGAGAGCAGTGAGACAAGAGCTATGGAGTTTGTTTGTTTTTTTTCACACTATTTCTCTCAGGCACAAACATCATTATCTTTATCAAGTCCATCTAATTTTTTGAACACTATTCATTTGTTCCTCACAGCCTATTAACTTTCTCCTACTTACACAGCGTTTGTGGCAAATATTGACTTGTTTAATTGTTTCATTAATTCATATAAAATGTGTTGTATTTGTATTATTTTTTCCATAATTTACAGTTTTATTCCCAGTGATTATTTGATATTTTTGTTCATGTGGTTCTCAGCTACAATTATTAATCAGTGCTGTGGACAACATCACCTTGTGGCTTCTTGACTTTCAAAATAAAAGCATTTGTTATATTACATTTACTGTGATTTGTCCAGTTTTGTGTCTTTACCCTTCAGTCACTGCCTGTAATAATGTATATTGTTGTTGCATCCAGAAGCTCCAAGGTGTCATTGAAGGAAGAGAGAGAAGTGAGACAGAGAGAGGGAGGTAGGTGTGTGTGTGTGTGTGTGTGTGTCAGTGGGGTGACAGAGCAGTGTCACTTAGCAGAAGAGTATGAACTATCTGAGGATGAAGAGGGATGAGGCTGAGTCCTGCTCCTTCTTCTCGCCACCATTATCCAACAGGAGAGAGACCTGTGGGGGGCACACACACACACACACACAGAGAGAGAGAGAGAGAGAGAGAGAGGAGAGAGAGAGAGAGAGAGAGAGCATCCACACAGGCACATACCCTGGGAATCTCCTCAGCTGTTCCCTCTCTCCTTGTACCCTTCCTCCTCCTCGTCTTCTTCCTCCTGCCCTGGCCCTAAACACCTCTGTTTGCCGGATCTGGTTCCACTCGGCACCGGATCAGGGCCCCCAACAGCTGACTGCAGGTTTCTGGCTCTGGATTAAGCCTCCTAATGGCAGCCACTCTGTGATGATTTACACTGCATTACTGTACACACACCATGCAGCGGTTGGCTGCCTCCTCCTGCTAATGGTTTATTACAGCCGAGCCTCTCTCAGCTTTATTGCTCTTTGCTCTCTCTCATTGAGGCTGAGGTCTAATTAAATAATTTAACTGAATTACCAAACATATGCCAAAACCTGTGGAGGAATTACTCATGGCACTTGGTTAACTTGTTTTATGGTTTTGCTTTCATTTGTAGTGTGACGTCTGAGCTGCTCTGCAGTTTATCCAGGATGACAAAGATGATGGCAACAAATACTGTAAATATGTGACAAAACAATGTCATGGAAAAAAAAACGTGTATCTCCAAATCATCAGCTTTTCAAGATCACTGAAAAAATGAGAGTTGTTTAACCAACTTAAAAAATTACTTTGATTGAAAATCTGATGGTTTGGACATACATGATTCTCACAGGACAAACTACTTCAACAAATGCATTAAGTTAGGATTAGACACTTGATTTGACATTGATCTGAAAAAATATAATTCATGTGTGTGTACTGAAAAAAAGAGAATTGTTGGGCCAACTTAAGATAATTACTTCACTTGCCAGCACACACAGGAGTGAAAACCATGTATGTCTAAACCAAGCTTTTCTATTGAAGTAATTCTTTAAGTTGGTCCAACAATTCTTTTTTTTTTTTTTCCAGTGAACCTGAAAAGCTGATGGTTTGGAGATGGAAATAGATTTTTCACATATTTACAGTATTTGTTACTATCATCTTTCTATGTATGTGCAAACCATCAGCTTTTCAGGACTGAAAAATGAGAATTGTCCGTCCAACTTAAAAAAAAACAAAACTTTAATTTGTAACACACAAATGATTTTTTTTTTCAGATGAGTTCCAAAGCAAGTGAGTAAAAATCTAACACATCTATCAAATCTAATCTAATTTGTTACTTAATTAAAGTTTGTCCTGTGAAAACCTTGTATGTCCAAATCATCAGTTTCTCAGGATTGAAAAATGAGAATCATACCAACTAAAAGAATTGACTTCAACTGGTAATACAAATTAATTACCTTTTAGCAAGTGTGTTAATCTAACACATCTATCTAATTTGTTCACTTAATTCATGTATAAGTATATATATGTGACAATACATTTCTTGGGTGGGTAGGATTTTAAATGGTTTAAGAGGTGGAAGAATTTTCTCAAAATTCAGAAATACACAAGTGTGGCTTTAATGGTGGGTCATAGTGGAAGTAGTTGTTGATACATTTAATAGAAATGAAGAGAATTGAAAAATCTTAAAGGGACAGTTCACATCAAAATCAAAAAATACACATCTAGACTGCATGTTTTGTTTTGGTGTGAGTTGATCAACTACTCCTTTGGAACTTTGTTTCTACTGTAGATTGAAAGTAGTTCCTACATGAAACTGTTAACACAACAAGGTCTGTGGATTATCTTGAGTAACTGGGTCAGGATTGCTGGAAAGAGACATTGCTGTTGGGGTTTTCCAAATGTAGCTTTTAGGCACTTTGAACACCACGAGATAAGTGCGGTCCAGTTCCGTTATATTAAAGAGAGGGCAGACATCTCCACGGCTGATGTTACCAAAACAATCTAGATGGTTAATAGCACAACAGATAAGAGGAAATATATGTATGTTTGAGTTTGTGGTGTGCTGTCCCTTTGTAAATTAATTTTATTTTCTTCAAGACAAATTAATTAATTTCCAGCATCTTATTTTGGTAAAATTTTATAATTCTGCACTGTAAAAATCATACAGGAATTAGAAGGGATCAACTAATCTTTACTTTACTTTATTTATTCTAGTTAATAAAAACTTTCGCTTATTGTTTTCTCTTGCACAACTGAATTAATATCAAGTTTATTTGTTTTGAATCATGACAAAATTATCTCAACTTTCCAAATCCAGTTGAATTTTAAGGCATCCTGGTCACTGACTTTTTTTTTTTAAGTTGAGTTTTTAATTCAAGTAGTCTATTCTTTCAGGTCTAGCCTATGTAACATGACATAACATGACATAACATTACAATTCAAATTCCGAATTAAAAAAAATTAAAATGCTGTACTTTGTGTGTATACTGTATGGATGTAAAATCTCAAATCATTTCAAGCTGTGTAATTTGGTTTTCATGGATGCAATCAGGGCAAAACAAATACAATCCAGAGTCAAATCAAGCTTTCCTCTTTTTGGTTTCACTCTGTACTTCCAGCTGTCTTGATTACAGTTTTTCCTTTTTTTCCTCCAGCTTTGTTGTCTCTCTGAAACATGCCAAACAATTAAAAAGCTTCATTTTGAAGCAGGAGGAGGAAACTTACAGAGCCTGTTCACTCAGTCAGAGCAGAGGCAGGTACGCCTGCATGTTGCTGCAGTGCATTCCTGTGTGACAGCAGCTCAGCTCGCCTCTGAAGCCACACATATCTGCCCAACATTTGTCTAATCATCCAGGGCTTAACTCTGCTGCTGGCCTGCTATCTGCTCTGTGTGTGTCTCTCTCTCTGAGGGGTGTGTGTGTGTGTGTGTGAGAGAGGATCTCCTGTCTCCTAACACCAGGGCTTAGCAATGTTTTGACTTTGTGAGCAGGCACCTGGTCGGGCAGCACACAGGGGTCCTCCATCAGCTGGTAAGCCCTCCTACCCCCAGGGAGGGTTTCTGGTGGGGAGTGTGATCGATGATGGACACAGCAGCTCTGCCCTGTGTTTGTGTGTGTGTGTGCGTGTGTGTGTGAGGCAGGGTGGTGCTGCTATTACAGGGAGTGGAGGGGAGGCAGCTCTGGTGGTGGGGGCTTATAAAAGAGATGGTCCTGGGTGATGGTAGTGGAGGGTGGGGGGGTATGCTGTTTAAACAGGCTGGCTTTGATTGACAAGGCTGATAGTGTGTGTGTGTGTGTGTTGGGGGGGTATTTGGTAGTGGGAGGGGTGTGTGAGCAAGTGCTTGAGAAAAAGAAAGAGAAAAGGGGGGGTTGTGTTGTTGAATGCAGGTTAGATTGTGTGTGTGTGTGTGTGTGTGTGTGTGCGAGTGTGTGCAGGGAGAGGGACTGAAAACTCCTGAAGGAGATGAGGTGGAGGGGGGTATTTTTTGTGGGGGAGCAGGGGTGCAGGAGAAAAGTGAGCTTTTAATTACCAGGGCAGAAGCAGATGTAGCAGAATGGTGCCCCCACCTCTAAACACACACACACACACACACACACACACACACACACACTGGCTTTTTCTTGGCAGCTGGAAGTCATCAGCTTCGGGGGGTGTGTGCGCATATTTGTTAGGACAGGAGCCTTGAAGCACATTGTTTAAATTTAAAGATGTTCAGCTTCTATTGGCACCTCTTAGCTCGATGATTATTCATTTTCCTCCTCCTTGTTACTGAATAAATCACGTTGTGCTGCTGCTGCTGCTTCCATCACCTCCATAATTTTTAATGTAATTAATGCCAGATAATAATAAAAAAAAAAAACAGGTAAGATTGTCAATTAATTCTAAATAAAATATACGTAATATTTTCCTGTTTACCCTCAGCTTATCTGCAGTCACCTCATGAGTCATGATTTTTATGTGTTTAGAAAAACAAAACAAATACAGCTTCAATCAGAAATGCATACATGTAATTTTATTTATTTAGGCTACTTACTTATTTAGTGTGGACTGTACCATATTTTGTAATGAGGTATTATGTATCAGTGGATGTGTACTGTACTATTTTGTGCATATTTAATGTGCTGCACACAAAAATTGTAAACGATGCTATTGCTAAGATTTAGAGCCTCATAGTTGACTCACTTTATTGGCCCAGAACTGGTCTATCACAACTGTATTGGTCCATATCTGTATCAGCGCATATGTTGCCGGATATATCTGTATGAAAACTTTCTTTCAATAGAACATAATGCAATGCACAAATATATATATATGTATATATATATATATATATGTGTGTGTGTGTGTGTGTGTGTGTGTATATATATATATATGTATATAAAAAATACTTTTTATTTAAAGAATGCTTTTCAGGGTACTTAGACACTTTTAAGTTAGAATGATCAAAGATTAATCACATTAAATATTTATGACATTACATTAATCACACAATAAACAGAGTTCTGAAAATAATGAGTTTTGATTCATGATCCACTGTAAAAATAAACCATTTCTTTTAACTTAAAAAAGTGAGTGTCTGGGCTGCTTCAAAATGTTACATTGATTGAATTTGAGAATCCAGGTTGAGGTAGGATTCAAAACATTTAGACTTTTCTGGTCAAATAAACGTATGATAATAATTCAATAACAAATCAAATGTACTTGAGAAAACAAGTTCTATAAGCCTAATACATTAAGTGGAACCAGCAACTTATACTCATTCACATATAATACTCATATATTTTCTTCAAACTAAAAAAAAAGGTCTCAAGAGTTTTATCTCACAACTCAAGCTGGGAAGTCTGCTAATATGCTGAGCATGTTCCTTCAAGACCTTAATGTAATGAGTTGATTGAACTCTGTACAGTATATTCATTCAAGTCAAAAGACTTCAAGTTAGAAGAACTCATGTTCAAGCTCTGAAGTGTTCTGAAAATAAATACTATAAATTTAAAAAATACATTTAAAAATTTAACTTGAATGAATAAAACTTATATATTTATATTAGGTTAATGATAAGTTTAGCTGGTTCCACCAAATTCCTGTATGATTTTTTACACTATATATCCATATTGTTTGAAAAAAGGTAAATATTCAGAGTACAGCGATAGAAAAAAAAAATCCTATGTGTCAGTATTTATTCAAATGTAAATGGCTCCGTATTGTGCAAATAAATTCCTTTTAAAACTGCAAAAGCACCTTTACAGCTGATGGAACCACTTCACTGGCTAATATTTCTTTTTAACAGAAAGACCAAAAGCTCCTGTTAACTTTATCCATAGTGTTTCTTTATTTTGGTGTTTTGAAATACAATGTCAATTTTTTTCTCCCCCCCCAGTTATGTTTCACTTGTACAAAATTGATCCAAACAAACGTGTGCACAGATGAAAACACGGTGCCCCAAGTATAAAATGACTTTCTCATCAAGAAAACGGTGCAAAACTTAAAAAAGAAACACAATGTCCCTGAACATATAAAAATAAATTAATACTTTGTGTGTCCAGTCACTGTCAACCTTTTTTTTTTTTTTTTGTCTGGTCCGAAAGATTCACACACACAAACTGAGGCTTCATTGGCTTTCCTTCACACCAGCACGGCCAATCACAATCACTTATGTACAACCAACGGCCAATGAGAAAGGTCTATGTACACTTAACGAGGTAAAAACTGTGCCACTGAACGCCCCCGCTGACACACTTCCTCCCCCCTACAAAAGCTATGTACAGCCACACCCCCTCCCCAATCAGCCAACTATCAAGTAGCTTCTAGCTTTCAAACACAACACAGAATAGAAGTCATTAAAAGGGTTTACAGCAAGATTCGACTGTATGAGAAAAACAAAATGACAAACAAAACTTTACACAGTAGTACAAAATGATGTTAAATTGCAACACCAGCAGGCTTTTAAAATATATCATCTTATTATGCCCGTTACACAAACAAACTCCCAATAAATAAAAAGCACAATACAAAGTTGGCTTTGATATTAGAGAATGCAGCAGAATAATATTTCCTGGTTTTGTTAAAGTGACGGCACGTCCAGCCTGACGTTACCTTTTTGTAATCTGTTGCCTTAGCAACGCAGCTTAATTACCAGTAGCGTTGTGAGTGACAGGGACACAGGTAAAAAGGAAAGTAAATCCCGCCTTCCCCTCCTTGGCCTCAGGCACTTTGGGTTTGGACCCTGATTGGCCAGTCCTGACTGTTTGTGGGTTTTTAGCGGCCGCTGCTGTCGGCCATTTTTTAGGTCCTGATAGGCTGGTCCTGCTCGAGAGGTAGGTGCAGCGGGGGGCTCAATCAGGAAGATGAAATGTGATGACTTCCACGCGCTGACAACCAACTGCATAATTTCTCTTTGTGTGTGCCTTGTGGATTAATTTATCCCACTGAACATTCAACTTGCTGTTTTTCTTCTTCTTTTTTTTTTTTTTTTTACATTTCACTTCCCTGAGTGAGCCCCCTGTATCTGGCCCAGAGAAGAGACAGTCAAAAGCAAGGCTTCTGCGGTGACTGTTCGAGGCTTGGCTCACTGACATTAAATGGATTTTACACAAACGGAGTGAAAGAGACACGGGAAGAGAGGCGACGGCGAGAACATGTGGGAGATTTTCACAAGCCTCTCGCCCAGTATTCCCCCTCGGGACCGCTGCAAGACAGATGTCAAACATACATCTGCTACTGTTAAGTCCTGTGGTAGGGAATTGTAGTTTCTTTTTTATTTATATTCATGTATTTCTGCTATTTTTTCTTTTTCTTTTCTTTTTTTACACTTGTAGTTCTGTGTGTGTGTGTGTGCTTGCTTGTGTGATAGCTGAGGCCCCTGAGAGAGTGAGACAGCAGAGAGACCGGACCGACAGGGATGCAGGTGAGTGTGGGGGATATGAAGCAGTGAGAGAAATGTGGAAAAGAGAGGAAATTAACACACAAAACAAAACATGACACCGTGACAAGAGGAAGAAGAAATGTGAAAGAAGAAACAGCAGAATTATGAGATTAGAGAAGAAAGTAGTGAGAGAAACAAACTAAAGGGATGGTCTGGATTATTTGATGTGGGGTTGTATGAGGATACTTAAAGTCAGAGTATTACCTACAGTAGATGCTGATCTGGTCAGCAACACAAGGTGTTTTAGCCACCTAAAATAAGAGATCTATATCAGTTTAGGTTTACGCTATATTTGGAATATATTCGCTGCTTTACTTTGCCACCAGGCAGCCTTTTCCAACAGGAAACCATGTTTTTATAAGCCAAATATTCCTCTCTCAAAGCCAACCAAACTCCACAAGCAAAATCATTCATTCCACCTTGAAGAGCACGGGGGTTGCTAGTCTACCACTGCCTCCATCCGTTAGTTTGTGTTATTGTGTGACTTCTGTGAATCCAAACTATTTTTTAAAACACTTAAGTCACACAAGAACACGAACAAACTAACCGATGGAAGCAGTGGTAGACCAGCAACTCCCTTTTTCTGCAAGGCAAAATTATTGATTCTGCCTATAGTCTGGTTGGTTTGGAGAAAGCAATATTTGGCTTACACATGTATAACAGCAGTTTCCCACAAGAAAAGGGCTGTCTGACAGCAAGATAAAGCAGTGAAAACAACCTAAATATAGTGTAAACTTAAACTAGTATAAATTATTTTTAGATGGACCTTTTCTATAGTGGCTAAAATACCTTTTGCTGCTGACAATGTCCACAGCAGTATGTTGCTTAACTTCGGTGCTGGTACTCTCCTCTGCCTCTCCAAACTTGGGGCGTGTCAACTGGTACCTACTGTACCTCATACAACCTCAGTTCAAAAAATCTGAACTATCACTTTAAAGGAAAAGCCGACCTTGTCGTCAACTTGCTTGTTGAGAGAAGAGAACAGAAGAGACACACAATGTCCTCATTTACTGACACTAACACACTAAGTTGCTACTAGTGATATCAAATGAAAACTATCTCAACAGTGATAAAATAAGAACCTGAAATAGCACTAAAGCTAAAAAGAAAAAAAAATCATCTAAAATTGGATGGAAATAAATAGTACAAATGAACACAAAATGCTGTGTTAAGACTGAAACCTGAAAAGGCTGCAAAAATAAACCTGGAAAAGGTTGATTAGAGTGAGTTAGTGACTGCAAATGAATGCTATCACTCGCCATAGTGTGTGCTAATGTATTAGCACAGACAACAGGAAAGAATAATCTACCAGGAACACAGATTTCTCTGCTGCCAATGTTCTCATCGCTGAACTACAAAGTTGACCAACAGGCTGATCTCCCGGAAACTCTGCATATTTATTTATATTAAAAAAAAACCCAACAACAATAAAACAAAAAAACAAAAAAAAACAAAAAGAGCATCTGCCGTCATGTCTTCTCCTGCCCTGCGACGCCCACGGCCTTCTCGGCTAGCCGCGGCTTCTGTGCCCCCGGGGCGTGCGTGTCAGCGTGTTGCGTGCTGTAGCGCCAGGAAGGGGTTGGCGGTGATGGCACCTTGGCCCTGGCTCTGGGCACTGGGCAGCAGGTTGTTGATGGGCAGCTGAGCGGAGGAGAGCGGGATGGAGGGAATCTGGGCAGAGGAGGAGAGCGACTGCAGCTGCTGGAGGTCCTGCTGCTGCTGCATCAGTTGGTAGAGCAACACCTGCTGCTGCTCCTAGGGGAGGGAGAGAGAGGCAGGGAGGGAGGAGAGGAAGCAAAGAGGGGAAAGTAGGGGAGGAAGAGGGAAACATTAGGATAAAGTGAAAGTTTCAGACAAGAAAGGAGGCGAAACGAGAGTTGGATAAGAAGAGTTAATAAGCTCTGTGATTTAGGCTGTTATCCAACAGAAAATTGTGCGCTGTGTCTTTGTGTGTGTTTAACTGTGTGTGATGGCCTGCCAGTGTGTGTGTGTGTGTGTGTGTCTCATACCGCTGAAGGCTGTGAGGACAGCAGCTGCTGGAGCTGGTGCTGCTGCAGGAGGAGTCTCTGCTGCTCAGTGAGCAGGCCGAGCCGTGCAGCGCTGAGGAGAAAAAAAACACAACTCGCAGTCAGACAAACACAGTAGACACACTATCAGCACAACACATTCTATTACACAATTTTTGAAAACATAAGAGGTTTACACCAGGAACTGCTGATTGCAGTAAAATGAAACACACATAAAACAAATACGACAACTAAGAAAGTGGCCCTGAAGAACAAATTTTTACACGTATTCTGTTTAAATATTAATGAAGAACTGAACAGAGGTGGTAGTAACAAGCTACATTTACTCTGTTACATGTATAAGTAACTCTTTTGAGAAAGTTACATATACTTATATATGTAGTGTCAGAGTAGTTTTAATGCAGCATGTTTATTTTATTTATTAATTACTCATTATTTTATGCACTCATTCCTGTTATTTTCCTCAAGACTGTTGCGCCTAGTCCTGCCCTACTGTGCTGTGATTGGCTACTAGTACTAATCATTAGCTCTTATTAGCTAGTGGTCACTGCCTTGACGACACTTTCTTGTGATTCCCAAAAAGCCTTTCAAACGTTATGAAAGGGTGTATTTTAACCAAAATGTGGTCCTTTCCTAAACCTTTCCAAATAGGTTTGTTTTTTGCCTAAACCTAACAAAACTGTGACAAAAAAAAACTGAAAACAAATTTTAAAATCCTGAAAATATAAGTCAACTAAGTCTTAAAAAAAGTTCTCAGTGACATTTAGCTTCACACGGGACACAAAGCCCAGTCTCCTGGGTGAGAGTCCGGTGTTTGATCCACTCATCCACCACAACTTCCTTGCCAAATTTCTCACAACCAATATCACTACACTTACACTCACACCCAATCACAGCACACTCATAGTAGCCAATTACAGCACAGTAGGGCAGAACTAAGTGAGACAGTTTTTGGGGGAAAAAAATAAGTACATTCATGATCCCTTGAGTCAGGTCAGCAGACTGATTTGGACATGTCTATTTGGTCAATTATGATAAAAGACTTGTGGAAAAAAGTATACTGGCATTGGGTTTTTTTCTTTTATTTTTTTTTTGCTGCTCAAGTTTTTTTTGAGTAAATACTTTTCTATCCTAGCTCAAGATGTTATTTTGATGACTACTTCTACTTGAGTACTTGTTTTTGCAGTCAGTATTTTTACTTGGGAACAGTTTTTGTCTGTTCTACCGACCTCTGCAACCGAGTTCATCTTAAATATCACCCCCAATTTTCCATGCCAAAAAGCAAAATATGATGTATCTAAAAGGGATATAAATTCACACAACTACACACACATACACAGCACACCACATAATCCCCTTTGACAGACTGTAGAGACTTGCAGCTGCAGGTTCTTCTGTCTCACCTGTTCTTACTAGCTGCTGAGCTGTTAGAATCCATCACGTAAGCAAGAGGAAACAAAAAGGAGAGGAAGGAATAAAGCTCAGATTCAAACATGTTTGGGAACCAAGAGATGAGAATGAATGTTCCCAGCCAGTAGGAATGACTCCGGTGTTTTTCCGTACTCTAACAGGGTTTCAGCAGATTTCAACAACTTAAGTTTAAGACTTTTAAAGACCATTATGAATATAATTTAAGACCAATTTCATTACTGTACTGACAAAAAAAAAGAAAAAAAACAAACATTCGAGGACGAAGATAAATCAAAATAACTTAAGTTAACTTCATAACCCAATAAATTTTTCAGACCTGTCAAAATCATATTTAGGACATTTAATGGCCTAAAATTCAAATTACTGGATTTCTGACTTTTAAAAACCCCCGGAAACCCTATGTAAGATCTGGTGAAGTGACTGAGGGGCTCGAACCTTCAAAGTTTCAACAACTTAGGGCAACTGGAGCACATTTGGATGTCTTTAATCTACTAACAGTAAACTGATTTGAGTAATATTAAAATCACATGCAGTGATTTTATTATCAATGTGCCTAAGAATCTCAATTTTTAAGAGATTAAGAGTTTTTTTAATCCAAGAAGAACACAACAAGATTTCAGCATAATAAAAGCAGCAGTCAGACATACTTGTTATTAACAGGTAATGTGACGCCCGTAGGTGCTCCTGTAGTGTGTGCGTGAGGGCTGGCGGTGCCTGCCGGCGTCTGGATCACCCCGTTAAGAGCCCCGACGATTCCCCCCATGCCCAGTGCACTGCCTGCACCCAAAGCGCCCATCAACCCCGCCACTCCTCCCAGTCCGGCGGGGGCCGTTCCCACGGCGGTGACGCCGTTCAGCTGCGGCTGAGGAGGGCTCTGGGAGACAGAGGGAGGGGTGGAGAGAGACGAGGTGGAGCCGCTACTGCTGTGGCCGCCGCATGACGCGCTGTCCTGAGAGACAGAGTGGAAGATACTATTAACTCTTTCATTTGTAATCTATTACCAACAATCTTCAAATGATACAGCTTATCACAAATGTAAACTGATGAAAGGGTAACTGTAATTAAATTTAAGACCTATTTCACATCCATACTAGTAAAAGAAAGTACAAGCAGAGTTTGCTTTATTGTTTATTGGTTCCATGTTGATTTTATTTAGTAATTGTTACAGTGAGATCAATACAACATTTTTAAGACCTGTCAAAAACATAATTAAGACTTTTTAAGGCCTAAAATACAGATTAATGAAATTTAGACTTTTTAAAGGACCTGTAGTCACTGTGACAAATATCGTAACGTGAGCTCATTTTCTTGTATTTTAGAGCTTGACTTTGTGGTGATACAAAATGTGCATCATGTGTTTGTTCTTACCTGAGCTGCTGCAGGTAAAGATGAGTCAGTGGCTCCCAAGTGGGCTCCTTTCACATCTGCAACAGATTAATGCAAGTTTAATTTCTCTCTATGTCAATTTTTATATGCATTAGGGCTACAGCTAATGATTATTTTCATTGATTAAGTTCATCTATTATTGCTCTGATAATTTTTTCAGTCAATCAATAATGGTTTGGTCTATAAAATGACAAAAAATAGTGAAAGATGTCCGTACTAAGTTCTGGAAGCCCAAGGTGACGTCTTCATATGTCTTGTTTTGTTAGATATTCAAATCAAATAATAATAACACAAAAAAGAAACAAATCTTCACATTTGAGGAGCTGGAAACAGAAAATATAGTTTCAACTCTTGTATCTTTGAGTACAAATGTTGAAAATGCTAAATGATTGTGTGCAGCAAAGCAGGACAAAGTGTAAATATATGTTCATTATCATCCAGCTTTTTCTGCACAATCTTACATTAGCTACCTATTTATAATTATCATAATAAACACATTATTACCTGCAACTGCAAATTACTTCACCAACACTTTTTATTTTTCTGTAAATCATTAATTCTCTGTTACAATTTGTGTGTGTGTGTGTGTGCGTACCAGAGGAGGCTGTGCTGGGGGTGAAAGGCACTGATAGCTGAGCACTGAGGAGCTGCAGTCTCTCTTTCTTCATGGTCAGAGTTTTAATCTGCTCCTCCAGCCTCCTGTTCTCCTCCTGCAGCTGGTGGAGGGACTTCAACATGCCCACCACTGAAAGACAGGGAGATGAGCAAATTGATTGGTTTGATTTAATGATCAGAGTATCTGAGTGCAGTGGAGCGACACTTTCTCCTTCCTTTTTAAACTTAAAATTGTTTTACCTACATTAGATGTAGTGGTTTGTACTGCTGGGATGAAGCTGTACTGTATCAATCTATTCATAAGCAATAACAACAAAGGTCTGACTTTCTGAGAAGCTGCTCCTTCCTTAAGGCAAAACCATGCACCTGAGTGACTGATTAGACAGAGAGACTCCACAGGGAGGTCAGAGGTCAAGATCAGCTACAGAACAGTGACCCTGCTGCCTGTGCAGACTCAGCGCAGAGCTCAAGGACGACTCAGTGAGGAGGAGGAGGAGGAGGAGGAGGATTCGGCGACACAGAAACTTAAACCTGACTCGTCCAGAATGAAGGATGAGCTTTCTAACAACTGGGCTGTCTTCCCTTTTTCATTTTCACTTTATAGATTCCTGAAAGGTTGCTCAGATAGGCTGATAACTGACAGCGATGGGCAGATGCTACAATAACAGATGAAGTGAGGAAGTGATGAAGAGACAAAGCGAGAGGCAACAGTACAAATGACAACAGCTGGAAGGCAAAAAGGTGATGGACTGTTTGACAGGAAGTGAGCAATGGGACAAACAGGGAAAAGGTGGAAATAATGATCAGCTAAATCTGCAATCTTATCATCTTGTTCTTTTATGAGATAGTTACTGAATTAAATCAATATTTTACAAACTTTATACTTTTTTAGGCGAAGTTCTTGTAGGACTGCTTCTCTTTTGCAAAGGTGGAAAATAACCTAAGTACAAATCATCTGCATCAGCATCTGTACTTCAATTTTCTGATAACTTTTTACTTTTGCTCCTTACATTTTAACACAGACCTGTACTTTCTACTCCTCACGTTTTCAAAAGAGGATTATTAGTTTTGATGCATTTGAGGGAATTATTTTATTTTGGATCAATGCACGCTGTCTTCTCAAGATCAAGACCAATTTCAGCCAAAATGGATGGGACAGTAACACAAAGATAATTTCTTGGTGTATCCTTCAATGCATAACACACACAACAGATGTAACGAGATGACGTAACAGACGAGAGGGAGACTCAACACCAGTGTTGTCAAAATATCAGTTTTTCACTACATATCATTTCTGAATATTTGAAGCAAATTCAATGATCAATTTCCACAATACCGATATACCAGTACCTGCTGCGGGAACAGAAACAATTCCATAATTTCAAAATAGAATTTCAAAATAAAGATCTGTCAACGCAAATGTAAACATGACATGAAGAATTCATAACATAACAAATAAAATATTTAGTTTCTTATGGAAATACAATGATTTTTATTTATTTGTTTTATTAACAAAAATACTGTAATTTCAAAATAAAATTTCTAAATAAAGATCTCAACATAAATGTAAACATGAATGTGAAGAGTTTTCGACTAATAAAATATTTGGCCTCTTATTGGGAAACAATTTCTATTATAATAAAAATATATAATTTTAGAGTTAGGGTTGTGTACTGTACTGAACGTACTGAAGTTAGAAATTCCAATATTGTGACAACATGGACTGACACTGGAGTTGAAAAATCTCAAATAATACCAAGCTCTGTGTGTATGAGCACACACATTGTGTTTTCGTGTGTCTGTGTGTGCGTGTCACTCACCGTCTCCCTGAGCTCCCTGCTGCAGCAGGAAGCTCTGCCCCTCGTTCCACTGCCTCTCCAGGAGCTGCTCTATGCTGGTGGCCACCGGGGGCACAGTCTCCCCGCCGCCGCCTCCCCCTGCCCCTAGCAACCCCAGCCCCGGCCCCGGCAACGACCCCGAGGAGTCATAGCGGATCTGCAGGCCACCAATGGGAGAGCTGAATGAGGGCAGAGAGAGAGGGAGAGAGCGTGGACAGAAAAGGAGAGATAGAGAGGTCAATGGGGAGATTAACGACCCAACATAAACGTCAGACAAACATAGACACTGCTGGCTATAAAACTACATCAATTTGTTGTTACAGTGGCCTCTAATGAAAAGGGGCCAGGCTTTCTGTCTGTGTGTGTGAGAGGGAGAGAGGAAGAAAGAGGACATGCAAGAGAGACAGAGACAGAAAGAGGGAAGTAGACTGTCTTGATGCGATAAATCTTGGTGTGTGCTGAGACAATCTGTTGGGTGTGAAAGAGGGGAAATGAGGGACAGCAGGAGAGAGAAGAGAGGACAGACAGAGAAGTGCTTAATGTGGGGAAAAAGTGTAAAAACAGAGAGAAACGGCAAGATTTTTCCACTTTTGAGACAATGTGAAAACTTGAATACGTTGATTTTGAGTGTCAGCATCATAGCATTATCCAAAAATTAAACTTTGCATGCAATAGACTAATAAAACAAGCGTGCTGTGCAGGCAAACGCTGTTCACACCTACAGAACTTTATCTCCTGGATTTTCCCAAAAAACGTTTTTCAAAAACTACCAAAATGTCCATCTTAACAGACAGCTACAATATTTCAATTTGAATGAATGGTGCAGCCATATACAACATACAGTGTTAGGCTTGAGAGCAAAAAAACCCTCACAGAAATGAAATTGATGTCAAATGTGCTACTTTTACATTTTACGTGTCGTATTTCGTCTTAAAATTAAATGCCACCCTGTTGCACACAACTTATGCCCCCAAAATTAAATAATACAAGTGCACTGTGAAAAATAATAACCAGAATAATGTAAATTGTGACCAACCTCATCAAGTGAAATTATCCATCCCACAAAGAAGTAAAAACAAACAAAACTGGCTCTGTGTCATCAATATTCCCATCCTGACAGGTCCATGCAAATGTTTCCAAATGCGGGAGATGCAGAAAAACATCAGACTGTCCTCCTTCCTCCATGTGTGATTAAACCCAGAGGAAAAAAAAATCTAACTGGAGCTGAAGGATGGTTACCACCTTCAAAAACACAAGTTATCGTTGGCTGAGGGAGAGCGAGAATTGCCTGTAGGGGTACGAGCGAAAGGGAGAGTGTGCATGTGTGTGTGTGAGGAGTGAGAGGAAGAAGAGAGGAGACGAGGGGCCAGCGGAGGGAAAAGCATAGAGGAGGGGGGATGGGTGAAGGGGTGGGGGGGCAGTGAGGAATGTAAATGGGGCGGGATGGGGGCATCTGTGTGTGTGAGTGAGTGTGTGTGTGTACTCACCGCGGGGTGGTCTTGGGAGAAGCTCTTATGGAGAAGCCCTGAGCTCCGACGCCGCTGCTGCCGTCTCCCACCTCCTGATCTACACACAGAAAAAAAAAAAAAAAAAAAAAAAATCAATTGTACGTCTAAAACCAAGTCCACACTTAGTCAGCTAAAGTTGAAGACACTGTGTGGAAAAGACGTGCATCCATGCTAACATTTGTGTAAAGATGTCCACAATTAAAAGAACAGCTAAATGTCTCCTTTTACTTTGGCGGGTAAACAACAAAACTCTGCATCACAACAAACATCTGGTGAGGAGTGAGACCAACAGCCTGGTTATACTGCTGAGTCTGGACTAGTTAAACCTCACTGGGATCACCTATGGTGTGTTTTAATTAGGGCTAGGGGATATGGATAAAATCAAATATCACAATATTTTTGACCAAATACCTCAATAATATGTTTGATAAATAATCATCAGTAATGTGTATTTAATGACTAAGTGGGTAAATTCAGAAAATGACATTACTTTACTATAATTCAGCCTTTAAAACCAGGAAGAGACAACATTAATTCCGATATCCAAAATCTAAGACGTTATCTTGCCTCATCATGTCACAACAATGATAAAATATCCATTATATTGCTCAGCCCTAGATTTAATACAGCAAAAACCACAATTTAATTGCTCACTTTTGTGGCTTATAAATATTCTATTAGCTAAACCAGGTGAACAGTATTTCACGTGTTGAGACAAATAAAATATAAATGCAGGTTAATGAGTGTATCAAGTGACTGGCTATATTGACATTTAAAATAAACGGTCTTCTTAACCCTAATGTTGTTGCTGTTGGGCAGAAACTTTCTATCTCCATATTTCGACATTTTAATTTTTTTCATAAATCAGTGATATTCTTCACCCTTTACGTCTGTCTGTGGGCTTTACAAATATTAAACCAAAAGGAAAGTATTAAAAAGAGCTACCAACCTTGACGACACTCAGTTCAATTACTTTAAAATCAGTGTTTTTTTTTTTTTTAAGTTCTTCAACAGTAACAGTTTTGGACATACAAGGCTGCCACAGACAGTGACAATGATCTTTCTGGGGTGCTTGAGACCCAGAGATTCCCTTACCAGCTCAAACATCAGACTTGCTCTATAAGCTAGTGATTTTGAGCAATTTTATGAAAATTTCTTGCGGACATAAATTTGAACTGATGACTGCGGCTGTAAAACATGCTTAAATACAACAGATACAAATATATGCTATGTTTGTGATTGGTGTAGTCAGTATATTTACACAGTGCTACCACTGCCAAATTCCCAAATATGTCTATTTGGATTTCTTTAGTTGGAGTTTTACAACACTCAAGTCCAACTGATCCTAAACATAAGTAAAGTCATTATGTAGGATCATCACTTACTGTACTTACTGTTCTTTGTCTGGATGACTTTTTTTGGCAAACAAAAGTAAGATATATTTGCTCTTGCAGAATTTAAAGGAAAAAGTTGGTTGATTTAACAATTAACTATTATCATGTTTAAACTAGAGGTCGACCAATATGGTCTCAGGGCAAATATCAATACTGATTATTAGTAATCAAAGAAAACCTATGAATGATATTTAGCACCATATTTGCAGTAAAAAGGAAAATCTTGGAGTAAAATTTTAGAAATCAAACTAACACAAAACTTTGTTGAAATGCCTTTGAGCAATGTGTTAATAAAACAAAACTTGTCAACATTATTTTAAAACAACGCAGGGAGCTGCCAGCAGCATTTAACCCTTGCAATACTTCTGATTTTATATACCTTTATATACCACATTAAAAAAATGTTTGCCATGCCAGTGTTAAGTATCTTTTTTTTCCAGCACATCACCATCTATATGACCTGACATTTTTTTTTTCACTTTGAATACTGCAACAAAACATTCAAATATATATGCTGATATCTCAGATTTTACTTGGTTTATCAATATCAAACAAAAACTGACAGAGAAACTGACAGAAGCTGACAGCAACGCTCAGTGTGACATCATTCTTATGCTGCGATGTCTTGAATACTGATTTTCATAATTGTAAAAAAGCTGAATCAGAAATCAGAAATCAGAAATCAGGTCCAATAATTGATCGACCCCTAGTTTACACATCCAGCAGTGGGGTCTGTGAGACCCCAAAAATTGAGAAAGTAAAACCAAGGTCTTCAAAACTTGAGGATTAAACTTGCCCCAAACCAGCTTATAGTGCATCTTTTTCCAAAGGCTCTGTTGTCCTCCTCCACACTAAACCACACTGATGTTCTCAGATTTGTGCACTCTGCAGACTGTTTTTGAAGAGCTTTATTCTTTATTTGGATCCCTACTAGCTGCCACTAAGGCACAAGCTACTCTTCCTTGTGTCCACATACAACAAACATAACATAAAAAAACAAGACATATGTGAAAAGAAAGAGCTCGTTTTGGATGAGAAAAATGCCGGTTGAATGCTACAAGACTAAAACTTAGATTGACAAATTTAAGTGGCTCAGTGTGGATGTATTACATGTGGATGTGATATAACACATACTTGTGGATCTGTAACCTACAAAACTTTGCCTCTATTCCTTTGTATCTCTTTCACACACAAGCCTTCATTCAAACTGCCTGTGTGTTTCTCTCCCTCTACCTTCTGTGAGAGTCTCTACCTCCTCCCTCTGGGCCCCTGGCCAGACGCTTCTTTTCATTTTCCTCAGTCAGAGTAATGAATCACACATGCACACACATGCAAACGCACACTTTTGCATTTACACACTCACACACAAACTCCCCTCTACTTAAGACAGTCAATCCCAGCTTTTACCCCCACCAGGTCACCACTCTAGCCCCTCGCTCGCCTTCTTTTTCAACTCCTTTTTCTCTCGTAACCCTTTCTGTCCTGGCACCTCCCTCCAGACACTCAAAGGCAAAGAGAAAACGGCTGCCAAAGTAAACAACCTACATGCATACAAACACGTGCACACCTTGCATGTTTGCGCTCACATGACCCTTACGGGTTCACAAACAGAGCTTCACACTTGTGTAGTTGTACACGTGCTGTACACAACTTTGTGCACAACTTGGTAAGGAAATATCACAACTTTGAGGACTACGTAACAATCTTTTTCATTATGTACTTGAGATGATGATTTCAATTAACTGATTGATAATTTTTTCTTCTTCTTTCTTTTCCAGTTTAAAATTCTGGTAATGTTGATGATATTGATATTCAGTGTTCTCAAGGAACAATGATATAAAACAGAAAAGCAGACAAATCTCACATCTGAGAAGCTGGAATAAGCCTCTTGTGACATTCTTGTCCTGTGACATTTGTGTTTGAAAAACTGTTTAGAAACATAAATTCTAGTTGTACACCTAGTTTTTCAGCGTTAAGGCTCACACACATCGAAAATTCTACTTTGCGTATTAAATACAATATTAATTAGAGCTGCAACTATTTGTGGATTAATCAATTAGTCGAAGGAGAGTCGAAGGAAAATTAGCTGCCAACTATTTTGATAATAGAATAATTGTTTCAGTCATTTTTTTTTTTAGCAAAAAATGTCAAACATTTGCTGTTTCCAGCTTCTTAAATGTAAGAATTTGCGGCTTTTCTTTGTCATTTATGACAGGAAATACAGAGTCTTTGGGTGTTGGACTGTTGGTTGGAGAAAAGAAGCTGTAGACGTCACTTTGAGGTCTGGGGGTATTTTCAACAATTCTTTGACTTTCTACGACTAAACGATCAAATGTGAAAATTGGCCGATTAATTAATAGATGATGAAAATAATTGTTAGTTGCAGTCTTGATATTTATGTAACATAAAATCTAGTATTTTATTGATGAAGTGAAAAAGGTTGGCACTACGGTGTCACAATTTGTTCAAATGCCACCAAACGTTTTTTTTTGTTTTTTTTTCCAGGAAGCACAAAGCTCGCTTGTGTCTACACATAGAACCAGCCTAGCTTCTATCTGTTACACACACACTCACGGACACGGACACACACACACAGACACACAGAGCCCTGTGGCCCCCTGTCATTCAGGCTGATTAGTGAGCTGACCTGCAGGTCAGAGTGGATCTGGCTCTGATGACTGCTGACCGCAGCAGGAACTACCTTTCCTCCTCCTCCTCCTCCTCCTCCTCCTCGCTCTCAACTCTCCCTTCTTTTCTCCTGCTTCTCTGCTCAACCAGATGTCTTCTATCAGGAAGTGGCTACTCTGATTACTATAACCACTTCTTACTTCTTCATCAGCTCTTCTGCACTGGACAGACAACAGGAGCAGGAGCTCCGTGAAGGCAGCTACCGGCCTGCTCTGCTCCTCCATCACACCACCACCTCAACACCACCCTCCTCTGTCTGTCTCTCACACTGGCCACAGGTTAGAGGAGAGTTTTACATGTGAATTATGTGTGCGTGTGAACCAGTATGTGTATTTTTGTTTGTTTGTGTGTGTGTGTGTGTGTGACAGAGAGAAAGGGTGGGGGCAATGATGGTGTGTAACTTGAGCTGAGTGGGAGGAGCTTGAAAATATCACGAGTGCTGACCCCTGACCCCTCTGTGGGACTGAAGGGGCATGACCTATCCATTATCTCCCTCTCTTTCTCTCTCCAGCGCACGCACAACACACACACACACTTTTGTCACATGCACACGCACACACAGCCACATTAGGTATGCTGCCGTACCTGCTGGTGAGGCCTCGGACTGAGCGATGAGTGCCGCCATCGCCGAGTTGGGGTTCAGCCTGTTACCAAACATGTGGGAGGGAGCGAGGTTGAAGACGGACCCTGGCAGACCGCTGACCTGTAGACAGATGCACAGATACAGATGAGAGTAAGCCACAAGAAGCAGTGTTATTAAATTTAACATGTTATCCAAAAGATAACATGTTATACTAAATTTCTGACACGGTCCCAAGATGTTGAGGACAAAGAAAACACAAAAGCATCACATCAACACAGAGGTAATTAGAGATTTATTTTTGTATTTTCACCTTTATTGGATAGCTGAGATTATACAAACATACAGGAAACAAATGAGGACAGAGAGGAGGATGATATACATGGGATGTGTCTTAACTGCTTAGCCATGAGTTTTTTTTTCTTCAATCATGAGAAATTAACAGGCTAGAATTAATAAGTTTCCTGAACTTTTTATTTTTAATGATTCATACTGATTAGATATTTATCTAATACTATTTTCTTGATTTATCAATTAATAGTTAAGTGAAGTGTAACTACAGAAAAAAGCCAAACAGTGCAGAACACAAATTAATTGAATTTACAGTAGATCACATACAACAAAGAGAGACTAATTCACTGCAATATTAATATATACTAACTATGCAATTCCATCCTTTAATTCAGGTGTAACATCATTTCATACTGCACAACATCAATATTTCCTGCGTGTAATAGTGTTAACCCAATTATTGTGCCCCTTTCTTGTTGATATTGTTCCTCTTGTTTATATTTCCTCTTTTTTCTATTGCTTGTTACTAATTTATTATTTAATTTTTTTTATATCGAGACTTCTTTCTATTTTTACAATCCTTTTTGCTGCTGTAATACTGCAAATTTCCCCATTGTAGGATTAATAAAGGATTATCTCATCTTATTTTACAATGATCCAAAGAGAGTAAATAAAATGTAAATTCTCACATTTCAGAGGCAAAAGCCAGCACGTTTTTTGATATTTCTGCTTCATAAAGGACTTGAAAGATTAACTGGTTGTCTGAATTGTTGTTGATTGATTCTTGTCGATTGTTTTACCACTAGAGTTGCAGTGGTTTGTCAGTTTCACGTTATGCTGTGTTATGAAAATTGATGGTTATTATACCATGTACATTTGCGTATCTACAGTAGTGAATTCCACCATGTTAGTGTTATTTTGAATGAATATTTCAAGTTTATAAGTTTCATGTCTGTCAGGAAATAATATTTTGTGAAATTATAATAAAGTGTTTGTTTAACCTTCTGTTTTCATTCCTTTAAGGGTCAGTGTAACAGTTAATAAATGTACAATATACCAGGAGATTTTGATATTTTGCATACAAACATACTGCAACCTAATTAACCACAATTATCTCTTTAAAAACGTTATTTAATAGTAGCAAATCAATGTCATCCAATTTTTAATTAGTGAACTGATACTAAAATCACATGTTGCATTATCACGGGTGTTTTATCACTGTGGACTCTCAGCTTTAAGTGTTCACAGTGTTCATGTATACCATTTTTTAAAATTTTTTTTTAACGTCGGGCTGACGCGTTATTACACATTTAATGATCCTGAGTCCAAGGCTAAGAATCACTCTGATTTTGAGAATATAATTCCCTGGTCTCTAGTGTCGATTGTCACCAAGCATCTACATGTTTTCTTATGCTGGTGAAGCTTATTTTAATGTAGAAAAAATATATATATGAATGTGGATATGACAACACTTTACCGTCTTTTCATGTACAAAAAAACATGATATATTATGGATCACAGCTCATTATTCTGTTACACACACACACACACAACACACACACACACACACACACACACACACACACACACACACACACACACAAACACACGGGGCTCAGAGAGCCTCGACACCCCGACAGTACGCTGACATGCTGACAAAGTGTTTCTGATGCATAGAGTTTAATCCAATTAAGGCATTTCCCAAATAAGGACCGTGGAGTGAAGGGTGGGGTTAGAGGGAGGAGAGCGAGGGTGGAGCATCAGGAGGGGAATCAGGTCTATCTAACAGAACAAAATGGCTGACTGTCTTAGTCACTGAAGACTACAAGAAAGAGCTACGACCAGAAGTATGTGACAGTGCAGAAAACTTATTTAAGTCAAAACTAGTGGCTCTTTCATGATTTTTTTCAACATTTCATGAGTGCTGTGATTTATGTTGAAGCTGAAAAGCAGGAGGAGATATTTATTTTTTTAAGTTACTGACTTGGTATTGAAACAATCTTTTAATTAATTAATGGGATATTAAGTTTAAGAGGTTAAATTCTTTGGTGTCCTACACAATTTGGTTGTCTTAATTTGTTTGCTTTAATGGTTTGTAGTTGACGTCATGAATTAATGTTTCACATGCCTCATGCGCCGTGAGAATTGTTTAAATAAAACTTAAACTGAGAAAAAGATGCAAGTATTTTATCAATTATTAATGGTTAATTGATTATTGATTGGTGACATGTTGGTCAGTTAAGGAAAATGCACATTTGCAACCCTAATAGAGACTGAAATAGGGCTGCAACAATTAGTGTTATTACTGTTTTATCTGTAAATCATTTTCTAAATTAATCGCTTAGTTGTTTGGTGAAAATGGGGTAAAATGTTGATTACTGTTTCTCAAAGTACAAGAGGACGTCCTCACATATCTTGTTTTGTCCACAAACCAAATATATACACTTTACGGTCAAAGAGGAATAAACAAAGCAGAAAATATTCACATCTGAGAAGCTGAAATGAGAGAATTTGGACATCCCCCCCCCAAAAAAAGAGACTCAAAACAATTAAGAGATAATCAAAATAGTTGGCCAATCAATTAATCGACTATTCGTAACATCTCTAGAAACATTGTTTCATGGTAATTTTTTTTTTTTAAGCTTTATCGCCCTGCCCAACTTTCCTGTTCTATCTATTGCTTTGTAAAGTCATTCTCTCCATTTGCTGAAATTTATGGTGCACTCTAAAAAAAAAACAACACTAGAAAGCCATAATCTCCTATTACAAATTCATGGAAGTGGTTTGTCTAAAACAATAGAATCTGGAGAACATCCTGGAAATTCCCACCACTGTTGAACATTAAACTCAAAGCAAGAACCTGTCCCCTCTGTCCATTTTTCCCTCCTCACTGAAATGACTTCAGATTTCTTTCTAGACCCCCCCTTCCCTCCCTTTCCTCCTCCCCTCTTCTTTCTCCTCCTCCTCCTACCCTCAGTGCCATAATCCTGCCCCCTTTCCCATCAACATTCATTTTTCATTTTCATTCATTTTTCATTCAAAGTCTCTCTCGCACTCCCTTTTCTCTGTCCTGGGCTGATAGCCAATAACAGTAGGCCGGGAGTCTGCTAGCGGACTGAAAATAGCAAATGGTCTCTGTCACTCACTCTCAAACACACACACACAATCACACACACACACTGAGGGAAGCCTG
The DNA here is from genome assembly GCA_034769285.1 of Lutjanus argentimaculatus. Taxonomy (NCBI): domain Eukaryota; kingdom Metazoa; phylum Chordata; class Actinopteri; order Lutjaniformes; family Lutjanidae; genus Lutjanus; species Lutjanus argentimaculatus. Next base: position 20,378,780 of record JAWZSL010000009.1, on the reverse strand, counting down.
TTGTTGGCGTCCTTCTATAGTTGCGTAATTTCTGCAGCCGTTGATTGTGTGTGTGTGTGTGTTGTGTGTTGTGGTGTGTTTCCCAGATGTCCAGAGCCATGCATCACACTTTACAACCCGGCACACACATTTTTAACAATCTGCAGCAATTGAAGAAAAAAACATTTCTTTCTCTATTAAAGTCTTCCTCACTCTGTCTGTTTTTCCCCTCACACATACACACACAGCTGCAGCCCGAACTCATCCATACATGCTGCAAACAGGCGTGATATCCTGTGCTTCCCTGGGCCTCCCGTCCTCTATAATATGTGCTGAACAGAGAGGAGCGGAGCAAGATGAAGGCCAGGCCAGCGAATTCAAGCCATGAGTGCAACCCCCCCCCCCCCCCCCCCCCCCCCACACAACACACACACACAGGCCCGATCCCTCCCTGCCCTCCATCTATCCCTCCATCCCTACTGTGGTGCTTGTCAGATGTCATTACATCACAGGACAACGGAGGGAGAAAAAGAGAAATGGACGGGGACGGAGAGGAGGAAGGTCGAGGGTGAGGGAAAGTGTGTGTGAGAAAAAGAGAAAGAGAGGTGGTAAGTGGACACGGGGAGAAAAATGGAGCTGGGTGGACAGAGACAGAGCGTGGTCTTTGGGGAGGTTTTTGAAAGGACGGACACTGGGGTCAGCGATTGAAGATGAGGGTTTTTTTTCTTTTTGGGAGTGATTACTGGAGGGGGGCCGAGCTGATCGAATCAGAGTCAATGGCTTCACTTTTGAATATAAGCGTATTTAAGCCAATGGGACACACCAAAAACTATTACACTTTGAGGAAAAGCATAGAAATTGCTGTCTTACGTCTGTAAATCACCATAATTCATTTTGATTTGGATAAATCTTCTAAACTGCTGCTGCAGCAGCCAAGGTGTAAATGGGATAACATTTTAAATGGTTTAAAAAAACACAACAACAAAAAAAACAAAAAAAACAGTTAAAATCATTTCATGTTTAGTCTCTTTCGTGGTGCAGAGAATAAATAATTAATTATCTTAAATTTTTTGTAATTTATTTTTATTTAGTTTTATTTGTTTTATTTTATTTTATTTTATTTATTTTTTTTCATCCTATTTAGTATAGTATAAAGAGATTTTGGATGTTGTGTATTTTGAATGGTCGAGCTGTTGCATCTGACTATAGACACATCTCCAACACAGCTGTGGGCATTTAATGATGGTTATGGCTTGAGAATCGTCCTTTTATTTAAAAAATAAATCAATGCAGAGGTGATAATTGTGCGCCGGAATTTACTTTCTTCTTTGAAACATAAAAAAATCACCAAACATTTTAAATAAATCTAAGACGGGTGATTTTCCTGAAATATGCAGTCTGGATTGTGAATCCACTTTCTGACCCAATGCTTGTTGAATGACCGCTTTCTCAGCTTTGGCCAGAAGAATTTATTTTTCCTCTTTTTCTCCACATTGAGGGACATGATAGAAATCATAATAGTGTGTTTGTACTACAATAACACATTTTTACAATTTTTATTTTTTTTCCACAGGAAACTGATGGTTTCCAACATTTCTCAATGACATTCTTGAACATTTACAGTAATAAAGATGCATCACTTATCAATATAATTCATTCAAACCATGCTCAATAAGGTCAACAGTTATTGAATTAGGCTGGAGAATTACATATTTTCACTGAAAACTACAGTGACAATTTTTTTAAAAATTTTTGTGCTCTGAATAAACCAGAGAGACCCTCTACAGGTGCACCGTATGAAATCAGCTATGGAATAACTCGCTGAGAAAACACAATCCACACAAGGTCAGGACACACACATTTCACACATAATTAACATGCAGTGGATTAATAATAGTGCAGAGAGATTTGGTGCGGAAGACGTTTAATTAGCGTGCTTTGGTTTGTTTGTGTTCTCACAGTTTATCTGCACTTCAGCTCACAGATGTGAGAGATGTGGATGAATTGACAGATGTAGAGGGTGCTGAATGAACAGAAAGGGTGTGTGTGTGTGTGTTGGTGAAAGAAAGAAAGAGATGGGGTGTGTTTAATGAGCATGTATTTTGATGTATGTAAGAGCGACGAGGGGCACAGAGTTTCCAGCGCAGGTTGTGTGTTTGGACTCACGTGTGTGGAGGCTGTGCTGGTTAGCGGCGCGGTGGCAGTGAATGGGGAGGGAGGGGCCAGGGAAGGTGTGGGCTGTGGTTGCTGGGACAACTCAGAGCTGGCTCCACCCACGGCGACAGCTCCTGTACCCGAAGATGACCCATCTGCGCCGGAGAAAACACCTGAGGAAAAATCAGGAATAACAGACATGAACATTATTTTCATATAATGCTATATTTAAAGCTACTACAAGGAGTTTTTAACTGCTGATGAAAGTCTCAATTTCACACTGATGCCTGTATAAGACCTACATAACCAAAGAAGACCATTTGCAAGAAGATTGGCCTTTTCTATATAGTTTTTCTTAATGCCTGCCTCTGGATTCTCCTTGAAAACAGATGAAAGGAGCATGTATTTACATATTTGCATTTTCCCAGGCCAAGTTAGATTGAGTTGTGTTATCCAGTTAAAAAGGAAGCAGAATTTTTTTTTTATTTAGATATATTTATTTTTGACGTTATATTTTGTGGTTATGTCAGAGGAAGCACTACTGCTTTTGTCCACAGGAGCCTCCAAAATTGATAAAATATGAAACTTTGTTATAGTAGCTTTAAATAACACGATAAAACAATGATTTTAAACACTGCAATAAAATACAAATGATTTTTTTAAGCCGCTCCTGTTTGACCTGTTAAAGTTACTGCATGCAACTGTTCATACAAACTCCAGGTTTCCAATGTTTTTTTTTTTTCAAAGCCAAATTCAAGCACTTTTCAAGTATTTTAGTTTTTCCAGCATCTTACACCTGTGGTAAATTACATATTCATATACATACTGTATATATATTCAAAATGATTATTTCACTTCTCTATCAGACGTTCTAGTGCTAAAAACAACTAAAATTATGTTTCGTGATAGCATTCTACCGAAGGATGACAAATTAAAAACAAAACACAGCAAAGTTTCATGTTTCAAAATGTGTCACACTCTCTCCACCTTATTTATTTCTTTATCTAAAAAGAAACTATTCAGTCATATAGTGAATTATGAAAGTAATGCAATTACAGTTCCAAGCACTTTATTTCCAAAATCAAAGTGCTTTTCAAACCATGATGTTGCTGTGATGTTCTTTTATGATGACATAAATATTTTAAATTCATGCTTTGTTGCATTCTTCATCAGTTTCTAAATGTAGATGTTTTGGAAATTCATGATGTATTTTTGTACGTTTAGGTCCGGATGAGTTAAAAAAAAAAGAATTTATTGTTTGACATTTGATGCAACAGTGACAATAATAATTACAGTATTAAACGCACAAGTGCAAATGATACAATGACTGATGGCTGAGTTCCATTTAGCTGCTGGCTCATTGTCACGGTCTCATGGTTTACTGGGACACACGAACAGAGCCATCGCTGATGTTGTTAGTAGCACCTGAACTTTTCCTACTATGACAGGTCAAAATGTTGGACTCACTGACATTATAGCAGCAAGTTTTTGTCTTATTTCCTTTAGGATTCTTGCCTTGGGTCTTGATGTTTGGTGCATGCATTACTTTGTTAAATGTAAGAACACATTTGTTGTGGCTTCATGCAATATCCTTAATTTGAGCGACACAAGAGCAGTAATAATTAGTTGATTAAGTGATTAGTCAATAACTGATTAATCTTTTCAGTCATTTTTCAAGCAAAAACACGTCGTAACAAGTCGAACATTTGCTGCTTCGAGCTTCTTCACTGTGAGGACTGGACAAAAAACAATTTGCCAACATCACTTTGAGCATCTCTGAAACACTTTATAGACTAAAAGATTTATCAATTAATCATGAGAAGATTTCGGTGCATTACTCAATAATGAGAATAATCATTAGTTGGACAACTCGTCATTTAAACCAGTGATCTCATGCTTGTGGGTTTTTTTTTTTAGGTCTTTTCACAATGAAATGACAAAAATGCTAATAACCTGAGAAACAGAAATAGACAAATCGCTGTGTTAGAGCATGAATCATTTACAGAAATAATGGAACATCTAAAATTAACTTTTAAACAAGGCGTTGATCTGTTGCCTTAAACCAATTTAATGCATGATTAATAAAATCAACAAATGTAATGCATGATTAAGTACGCCGGCCTGCCTGAGAGTACGGTCAGATAATTTGGTTTCTTTATGATCGTAAAAACTCCATCAATTGTAATAAATGTTAAATTCAAATGTACAGAAGCGCGCTGTGCGCACACACACACACACACACACACACACAAACAGAGCTGGTGACCCAAAGTGGCAAAAATCTGATGACACAAATCAGTCACATTAAGCTTTTACAAATTGGGACAGAGGCAAGAAGAGGAGAAAAAATCTATCAGCATGTTTTCTCCCTACATATGTACTCAAAACTATTTTATTCAGCCTATTAATAATCATGAATATTATATTACAAAACGTATACTAGTTACAAATCACCTCCGCAAACAATTGCTCCAGTTTCACACACCCATACGCATGCTCCATTCTCTTATCTCTCTGCTCTCTCCCCCTCCCTCCCCTCACACACCCCTGCGCTCGCCCACTAACCAGGGATAAGCCCTGCCCCTGCCCCCCTTTGACCCCAGCAGAGGAGGGGGGGTGGTGGAGGGCCCCTCAGCCCCACAAAAGCCTGAATGGCTCAGGGCAGCACACATTCACTGGGGGAACAAGAGATCTTTGTGCCAGGAGGGGAGGGGTGGAGGCAGAGGGAGATACGAACACTACATGGGCCTACATACTATTTATAACGCTTTGTAATATGCACCAGAAAAATTGATACCCAAAGCAGGGCTGCCGTGACTCAGGGGGCACGAGCTCCTGCAAGATTTTTTAGCAGCTGGATTAGAGGCCAAACCAACAGTTTATCAGAGTTTAGCTCACGCCGCTGATGAAAAGAGCCACACACAAAGAGATGGTGCAAAAATAGAGACAGCAACAGGAGAAAAATAGAGCTTCATTTGAACTCATATTGACTTTATGATATAAGAACAGCAAAGAGATTATTTAAAATGTCACAAAACTGAATGCTGTTTATGAATAGCTGTCTGTGTAGGCTGTATTTCTGAAGCTCATACAGAAAGCTTGAATTACATTTATATGTAATGTATTATTTTCATTTATATTCCTGAATTAGACGACCAAACTAAACAGCTTGTTACCTTAAACTTTTTCAAAGCGCGCTGAAAATGAAAGTTGTACTTAAAACGTTAAAGCCATTTATAAGCAAATGAGTAAACTGGTTACCTTAATGTTGCACAATTAATAGAAATATTATTGAAATGGCAATCAGGCCAAACGCAACGTCCAAATCACAGAAGCTGCAAATTTTTGCTTAACGGAAAAATGTTTGAGAAAACAGCATTGTAATGAATTACTGTAGTGTGGCAAAGACGTCCTGGCCTATAAATCTTGTCCTCCAGATGTAAGAAAACATGTTTGTTGGTGCAGACCCCAACAAATGTCACATCATCATGATTTTAATAATTTCTTTCAGTAAACATGAAAATTGTCATTCAAAAATAGTTCTCACTAATTGTGAATCATACTGCAACCACAAAATCTGTCAAAACAATTGCAATCCTAACCTTCTTGTTCCAAATTTGTTTTATCTCAGGTTTTTACTGAAAAGCAGGATTACACGCTCAATCATAAAAAACAAGTCAAAACAATTGACTGAATACATTATATACATTATTTTAAACAAATTAAATGAATTAAAAATGTATTTAATTGGGTTAACAAGGCTTTTTTCATTTCTGCTATTTAGGAATTGTGCTGCCCACTTTGGTGAGAACATTTTCAAATATTACAAAAATTGTTTTTTACACAAACTGAGTCTCATTTAATATCTGCTTTTGACAGAAATTAAAACCTCCCCTAGGATAACAAAAGAGCATTTCTCCACACACATGCACAGCTCTTACACACATGCCTGAGCTTGTAAAACTTATACCCTATCTGTGTGATCAATAACGTTAAGCCCCTGAAGCACAACTGCCTCCATCGGCCGACCTTCCTGTTCCTTTTCCCTTCCTGCTCAGTACGTCTATAAGCTTCGAAAATATCCACCTTGATTAGTTCAAGCTGGTATTATCTCCATAGGAAATCTATGTTGTCTATTTAGGGAAGGTTAAGCCCAATCCAAAAAAGCGAATAGATGGCATCATACTCTGTTATTTAACAGCTGAATCTGTGGTTTGACTGAGAATTCGCTCCAAATTCTATTATAGGAGGACATTCCCCGGTATTCAGCAGGGCGATGCTGAATACTGGGGCCCTGTAGCTTGTGTTTTTTTTTTTTTCTTTCTTTCTCACTGCAGACAGTCATTTAATCATGGTTTAAAAATGGAATGTGGAGACAAACACCGAACACCATCATGGCAACAGAAACAGACATTTGTTATTGTGAGAATTTTCTACCAGCAAAGACAAACAGAAATGTATTCAAACATGACGGCGATGTGCAGTGGGAGCACAGGCACATCGAGGGCAGTCAATGCAACTGTCTGTGTGTGTGTGTGTGCTTGTCCATGTGTGTGTCAATGTCTGTATGCATGTATAACAAAATGTATGTAGGTTTGCCATAAACTGATAACTCGGCATCAGTTGCAGAACCAACAACAGTTTCGGCAGACAACAAAATTAACGAGTTTTGCAATTATGCGCAGTTAGGCGGTATATGGAAAAACATCCAGTCTTCAAATTGAAGGGTGTTTGAAATAGTGTAAATTCAACTGAAAATATTCTTTTTTACCTCATACTTATTCAGCACAGTTTACTGATGAGGATACACACATATTTTCTAATGTACATGAAAGAGCTGTTATTTTGAAATTGTTTGTCTCCAATTTTCAAATGTGTTTGTCTTGTTTGTTAGAGGTTTCCTGCATAATATATGTATGTGTGTGCATGTGTGTGATTGTGTGTGTGAGAGAGCGCGAGAGAGAGTTGTTTTTCTTCAGCTTCAAGTGTTTAACAGTCTTTGTTTTGGATGAATTCCCTGCTCTCCAAAAATATTTTAAGCTCTATTCACCAGTGCTCACACTTGTTAAATATAGTGATTAAAACTGAACTGCAAAAATATTCGAATTGTAAACTAAAAAATGTCATTAGATTTTTAAAAAAAAAGAATATTTTGAAATTATGATGTAAAATTTGAATCTTACAGTGCCCAAAAATGTTTGTAGTTATTAATCTCCTATGGATGATAATGATGAATCTATGTTAAGAATTTGATAGATCAAGTAAAACTCAACAGATCTACTATAAAGTAAAGAACTGAAATATAACGCATGTTATTTGATATCAAGTTTGTGTTCACAAACTTTTATATCTTCACGTTTCATGTCAAGCTGTCAGAGAATATACAATATGTTGCTGTGGAGGGGGAAAAAAAAAACGTATGGTAACATATGGTAATGTCTGGTACAAGCAAAATCTTTGTTTTTTTTAAAATAACAATTAATAGATTAACTGATTGTTAATTTTACCAATGATTGATTAAGCAAAGTGCTTACAATTTGCAACCCTAATCTATGTATAATTTCTTTTCTTTCTTTTTCTTTTTACAGGCGCAAAAAAAAAATGTTTCACTGACACACTTAACTAATAAGGATGTGAAGCAGAAATTTCAAATGCAGGTTTCACTTCTTACAACAAGCTTAATTTGGTATTTAAATGAAATCCTGTTCAATGAACAGTTTCTCTGGTTTTCACAACTTCCCCTCATGTGTTTTGCAGTGAGATCAAGCTGCTGATAATTATGTTTTCACTGGGATAATGAAAAAACTACGAGAACTTAAGCTGAAGACATCTAAAAAACATCACATAAATAAGCAAATCAATACATGAATCAACAGCAATAAGCATCTCATGTTTTCTTGTCTTCTTTCCCGTTTTTTTTTTTTTTTTAAACACACACACTTCCACCGGCCTGAATAAATTCATGTCCACCAAACATGTTTCCTCCCCCACTGCGCTCTACCAGCTCGTCCGTCCCATCAGTGACCCCCCTGCCGTCAAACATTAACCTAGCCAAAATCTAACCCCCTGCCTCTCTCTCCCCACCCTCCAACACATATCTATCAGGCTAACTATCTATCCATCAGCACGGTGGAGTCAGCAGACAGGATGGAGGGAGGGGAGGGGGAGATAAACGCCAAGATCCTCCCCATTACTGCCCTGCATTAACCCTCAGCTAAATATTTACAGTATGATGAAGAACACACGATTCTCAGACACACACATGTACATATAATGCACAGCCATACATAACCACCACTGTTTTGTCTCCCTATCTCCTTTCACCAGCTGTGGTCAGAAATGCCGCCACTGCTGCAGGGAAAAGCACAAGCACCAAAAACTCAGATGGACGTGGAATCACAAACAAAATTATCCTCAACCACCACTGCTGCAAAAAATTATACTCAGAACGCAAACAGCACCAGTCCTCAGGTCTGACTCACCGCCTCATGCTCAAAGCTATGAAAAAATACAACATCCACTAAATGCACATTTGAAAGCATGACTGAATATCAATATCTATGGATAGACGCAACTTATGCTTAGGCTATTACCAACATTTGGCAATACATTTACGGTTGTGCAAAGATATCAGTTTGATACAACTGCTGCAGTTCGTGCAGCTTTTAACCTGTAACACGTTTCTCTTCAGTAGCATAAAACAGATTAAAAGTGTACATATGCAGAGGGGCATTTCTGTCAATTCACAATAAACCCCAGTAAATTGTGATAAAGAATTTAAAGGATGCATTTATAAGATGGCTAGTACAATGAATATCTACAAAGTCTATGTTTATGACTACTAGAGCTGCAACAATTAATCAATTCATCAGTCAAATAAACACTGGTTGCCAACTAATTTGATTATCAATTAATAATTTCAGTAAACATTTGCTAGTTGCAGCTTCTTAAATGTGAGGATTTGCTGCCTTTCTTTGTCACTTGTGATGATACACGAAGCGTTTGGGTTCTGGGCTGCTGGTTGGACAAAAGATGCAATCTGAAGGCATCACTTCGGGTACAGAGAAATTGTGATGAGAATTTTTTCACAGTTTTTTTTGACACTATATAGACTAAACGACTTATTGATTAATGGTGAAAATAATCAGCAGATTAAGCAATAATGAAAATAATCTTTAGTTGCAGCCTCAATAACTACATATTTTTCAAAATATGTACCCTAGATAGACAGTCACATGATACCAAGCAACAAATATCTTAATCAGAATCAGTGTTACACTGATTGTCAACTATTAAATTAATTGCCAACTTTTTTGATAATCAATTCTTTGTTTTAAGTATTTTTTTTAAGAAAAAAACATCCAAATTCTCTCATTTCAACTTCAAAGTATGCATATTTTCTGGTTTCTTTAGTCCCCTGTGTCAGAAAACTGAATATCTTTGGGTTGTGAGGAAAACACGATTTGAAGACGTCGGCATTTTCTGGGAAAACAACTGATCAATTAATTGAGAAAATGATCGACAGATTAACCAATAATAAAAAATAATTGTTGCAGAGCTATTTATATCTCCTTTGTATCACTGCAAGAGGTACTGTTCACCTGGTTAACAGGTAACATTTATACGCCACACTCAAACAAGTTTTCTAGTATGTTGTGGCACATTTTTCCTTTATCAGAAAATTGCTGCTCCTGTGATTTGAACATTGTACTCGGTGTATTGTGATTTCGATAACATTTTGATTGAGTGTTCACCTCTACTACCAATTCATCGTATTATATGGAGGCTCCTATCCAGTCAGTCTGGCACTGAGTGGTATTGTCTTATATTTGATAAAGATTTGAAGGTTAAGGACAAAGATAATTTAACAAAATATAATGAATCACTCTGAAAATATTAGTACAAATGAAAGATGTTGTATATTAATATTTTAGAATTAACAGAATGAAGAATCATCAAACATAGGCTCAGTAACAGACAAAGAGACATGCAGGTCTCTCATGCAGGAGCCTGGTCATGTACAAATTGGTGATCAACATTGGATCAGCTGATCCTAATGAGCAGTGATGGACATTGGTTTGATTAGGGCATCTATTTCCTGATTTGTATTTGGACAGGAGACTACACAAACACACACACACACACTCCACGGACTGCACAAAGCATCAACAGGTGAGATGAGGATCTGCGGCATGAGCAGAATGCAGGTAAGAGAGAGCAGCAGAGAGGCAGCAGAGAGAAACAAAGGGGTGGTAATTCTGGAAGAAAGGGGAGATGTGGGATGTGTGGGCTGTACGGAGCCATTTCCATCAGCAGAGGGGAACTCCAAAGCATAAAGACAGTTGCCAGGCAACTGAACATGATGAGAAAAAAAAAAAAAAAAACAACATACAGACCACTTCCACGTGTGAGAGCAAATAACACACAGACCCACAATCTGACTGACATACACACACATGCGCACGAGGAGCCAGTCACAAAGGTGTATCAAATCCTTGCCAGTTTATCGGTAATGTTAATACTTTGCTGCACAGAGGCACAAATATTTTATGTTTCATTCAGCAGAATTTAGTGTCAAGTGGCAAAAAAGCTCCACAAGCCCAGAGCTGGACGTGAGGAACAAAAACTGCTACAACAATACCATGCATGAGCCACTTCCCTTTTAATCATTTTATGACGTGACTGTGAGCAGGATGGGACATAAAGTCACTGTCTAACAGGAGATAATCAGCTGATAAATCTTAAATTAAACCAGCTCATTTCCTTATTTTAGCTGCCAAAAACAAATTTGTAATTTCTAAGTATTTGCATGAATCTGTGTGAAAATAACTTCCTAAATACAGGATTTCTCATTGTGAGATCTGAGTGTTCAACCACTCTCACAGGGAGTCTAAACGTATCAGCAAGTCAAATGCAAGACTTTTAAAGACTTGTCAATTCCACCATCTAACTACATTTAAGGCGAATTTTGCAAAGAAACAACAACAAAAACAAATGTGAAAATGTGTGTGTATGTGCTGTGTAAATACTTATATTGTCACACATTTATTAATAAAAATTGTTCAAATTCTCAGCCCTAAAAATGACAATACCCAGTTGTACATATAATAATACATTTCTAAGTGTGAATGATATAATTGCTATGATTGTCTTACAGTCAGAGTCTGAAATAAGCCTATATCAAAGTAGAATTCTCTATTGCTATACTGAAAGTCATTTAGACCCCTGTACTATCATTGTGGCGCCCTCTCTTTTTTGCTCTGTGCTCCAATAACAGTTACCTCTGTTACCTCTGTCAACTTTCTCCTTTTCTGTAAAGTGACATATAGAGCTACATCTTAAGTCAGCTAATGTTAGCAAAACACTAGCTAACTAGTTAGCTAATGATTGATGTAGATTAGCTAGCTAGTTAACTAGCATTTTGATAACAGTCGGTAAGTTAAGATGTGAATATGTCCAGGTCCCCTTGCGATGCCTTTACCATCGTCAAAATTTGGTTTTGTGTTCAACACAGGAAACTATAGGCTTGCTCAGCTATCATTCGAGCACAGAGCAAGAAGGCAGAAAGGGTCAAATATTGGTGGAGTTGCTTACAGCAATATATCAATACAATATTTAAGACCTTCCCAAACAGAATTTAATCAAGGCTTTAAACCTTTCTGTTTACTACTGCTTTTCCCAATGTGATTTGAGGATGTTACATTCTTATACTTTGGCACCTCAAAGTCTTTTAAATCTACTGAATTTCTATTACTTGTTTGTTGTTTTTTCCCTTTAAATCATTCTTTTATAAATATTCTCTGTTTCTGTTGTGTATGTTTATGCTTTATGTGAGGCCTTTTATTAGAAAATTTGAATTTAAGATATTTTAAGGCTTTTTAAGGACCTGTAGCCACCCTGCTCTCATCATTGTTGTGTTTTGTGTTTGGTTACTTCTGTGTCCTCCTCACCTGGCCCAGTGGTCGCAGAGCTGCTGTTGTTTTGCAGACTCCCATTCCTGAGGAGTGACGGGGACTTCTGAATCCCACCGCTGACACCCATGACCCCGAGCCCCCTCTCTCCTCCTCCTCCCCCCACTCCCACTCCTAATCCACTGCTGGAGACTAAGCCTGGCCGGCCTGAGAGCGTCGAGGATGAAGAGGAGGACGGGGAGGCGGTGGAGGAGGCGGTGTTGGCCGTGGAGGAGGGTGTGGGGAGGGTCAGGGAGGGAGCCGACTCTGAGGGCTTCACGTCCGTGGTGAAGCAAGGTCCAAATCTGTTTCGCCAGTTGCCCTTCTTTTTCTTCTTCACCCCGTCTTCCCCTCCTCCTGCTGCCGCTCCTCCGATCCCCGGCCCCGAGCTGGAGGGCTGGGGCCGTTTGTAGCCGGCAGACCCACCGAGGCTTGTCGTCTCGCTGGCTGTGTGACTGTGGGAATTCTCATACAGCTTACCGCCCACTGAAATGATAAGAAAGCAGAACTGAATATTTAAGCATAAAGCCTGTGGTCTCTCAGTGTTTTGTTGTGGTTTGTTGCCTGAGAGCCATCAAAGAATCTACTCTGAGAGTAAAGCACTCCTGCACCATCAGTTCTCTTGTAAATTAGTGCTGAGACTAATGATTACTTTCATTATTAATTAATCCCCTGCTTACTTACTCAATTAATCTATCAGTCGTTTGGTCCATAAAATGGGAGAGATTCGAAAAACACCCATTACAATTTCCCAGAAAGAAGTTGACATTTCTAAATAGCTTGTTTTGTCAAATCAACAGTCCAAAACCAAACAATATTCTCTTTACTATCAAGGAAGACTAAGAAACCAAGCAAATATTCACATTTTAGAAAGTGATAGCAGAAAAGTATTTGCTCAAAAGAGAACATGAGTGTGCTTCCATAAAGTTGCATTGCTTTTAAGAGACAAAAGAGGTGGAGATATCCTGATTTTTGGTCCCCTTTTGGGGTCAAGCTCTACAACACTCTATAATGTTGTGTAATGAGTAGGGATGGGTACCGAGACCCAGTATAAAGAAACCCCATGAAACACTCATAAATACAGCACTCTAGAAATCTGAAGCAGTGCGCCGTCTTTGACTGCTCTGGCAAAGCGGCTGCTGCAGCTAACACAACGTCACATCCACGGTGCAGCCTCATGCCGAGGGTTTAGCCTAAATAAAAAATACAACTGGAGGACCTTGTCATGTCAGAGTATCACTTTTTAAGCACTTCTTTATGTTCCCAAATAATAACATAGACATCAGTCGAGCAGCAGCCACAGCTCCATCAGTGGACAGAAGATTTACGGCCCTTCACTACAATGGAACCCAGTTGGTTTAGATATGCTTGGTAGCTAATAGCTAGCATGGGATAAATCGTTAACTGCAAGGTAGTCTAAATTTGAACTTGGTGTCAGCTGTCTTGACAACCAGAGATAACTAGAGTTGTATTGCTTGTGGTGTATGATTGTAATATGTTCAACTGTAGGCAGATGACCACAGCCGTTAACAACAGTTACAAGTTATACCAGTTAAAAGACTGTTGAATCTTTTCACGTGATTCATATTCCTTAACCACTGAGGCAACAATGTAATAATGAGATCAAAAATGTGACCACAAAAAAGGTAAATAAATAAATAAATAAATAATTATAACAAAAATATATTTTAATAAAAACTATAAGTGAGCGTTGCTGAAAACAAACATCTGGTACCTGCAGAAGCTGTAGTGGCGGACATCAGTGAACCGAAGAGTGTCGTTGTTCCCTCTGAAGCTCCGCCCTCCGAGCTTGGCTTCACAAGGCAGCTGCTGAAAGATGGCGGGGAGGAGAAGGTGGTCCCACCCCCGGGACGCAACGATGAATCTGAGAAGCTTAGGAAGTCGGAAGAGGAAGGAACAGAGGGCGTCTTGCTGGCACTGGTCAACAGGAGGCCTGGAGGAAAGAAAGACAGGAGGAAAAGGGAGACAATGAGAGAAAAAAAGAGAAAAACAGAAGAGTAGATGGAAATGAATGACAAGTGAGAAAGGGAGATGAAGAGCGTGAGCAGGAGAGAAACAACACAGAGGAAACAGACATCACAGCTGGAAAACTTTCCAAACGACTCTCCTTTCCATCATCATGGGAGCAGCAGAAACAAGATAACCAAAATAAGCATTTTATCTGCTCTCCTGCTTCGCTATCTTCAGTACAGTCAGCCCTCCCTCATCACACAGTCCTCCCATGTAACAGACCAACTGCCTTGAGAGCACACAAATGGATGAATACTCAAACACACACATCATTTCTCTACTAGACACACACCTGACAGAGGCTTCAATGTTCTGATAGCACAAAACACAGGAGCTCAGTGTAAGCACTGCCTCCTCTCAGGTCCTGACCTCCCTACATGTTCTTTTTTTTGTGTGTGTGTGATTGTGTGGTTGTTGGTCTTTTCCCAGACAGAGCCTCCGATTACAGGAGCCAGAGGCCGGTCGAGACGCAGCAACGTTATCACGACCACACACACAAAAGTCTGGTCTCTGGCTAAAATCCAGAAAATGACACATCACACACACACACACACACAAACACATGAATTACACTCTTATTAGGTTTTAATAACATTTCTGTAATTGTGCTGCACTTGCAGTTTTTTGGTGGGTGGGTGGCACAGGAACACCAGATGATTTGTCATTGCGTTTCCATTTTTCTAACTGCCGGGTTAATTCCCAGTTGTGGGGAAAAATTAACATACAGGAACATTTGCAGCCATCAATTCACCTTGGTGGAAAGGCCCAGTGGAAGCAGAGGCAGATGTGGAGGAAGTTGCCATGGTGACCACGGCGGAGGGGAGGGGTTTCCCTGAGGAGGAGAGAGACTTGCGGCCGCCCCTCTGTCCCACCGCATGACTTCCGCCACTGTTCTTCTTGTTCTTCACCTCGGACGCCGCCTTACCGGCGTCTGCAGCCAGGCTGTCTTTGGAGCTGCCGCCGGAGTGAGCGGAGGACACTTCTTGGAAGTTGGCGTTTGTGAAACGGGCAGCACTGTCGTCCAGCCGCTTCTGTGAGGGCGCCGGCAGAGAGGTGACACCTCCCCCTGAGCCGCTGCTGTTGTAGGTCTGGAGGAGGAAGGTAATGCAAAAAGTTTACAAACAAACGTGCTGGAAAGAAGTGCATGTCAAAAAAGGAAAAAGGAGAGTCTGCAAACTAGATAATTGAGCCGGGAAGATACACTGTCTCCCAATTCAATAATATCACAATCAATAGTAAATAGTGTGTGATGTTTCTGTCAGAGCCCTTCTTCAGACCATTTCTAAAGAAGGACTGCGGCCAAAACGTCACATGCTGGTGTAGGAATAAAGTCCATGGGACCAATATATAGTGTGCGGACTTTTCCTTTTCTGAGGGTGGAAGGTGAAAAGGGAGGAAGAACAATGAAAAATTATGGCTGAACGGAAAGGGAGGACAGGAACCACGAGAAGCACCGGAACAGGGAAAGAAAATTATCAAAACAATGCTAGTTGAGAGAGGGAGGACCGCAAATGGGAGAAAGGTCAGCAGGAGATCAGGATGTGTGAGGGACACAGAGGAAGAGCAACGAAGGTTAATCAAGGTAAAGAGAAAATAAGTCAACAAGCCGCCCCTGCAGTAATATTTAACTAGCTCACCGCAGTTCATCAAAACGAGAAGCAGAGAGGAGTGGAGGAGCGGCTCACCTTGTCTGGGACCATGATGTTTGGAAGGACGAGGGAGGGCGACATGTCCATGGTTTTCTTGTGTTTCGGTTTGTGCCTGTCCCGCTCCTTGTGTTTCTGAGCATGGAGAAGAAGAGAAAAAAAAAGGAGAAACAGATGAGTGAAGCTGCTTTAATTATGATACAGGAATGAGAGGAATTAAGACAGACACAGAGAGAAAAACAGACCTCCTAAAACCATTGTTTTATACCAGCCTTCTGAATTTTAGGAATAAGTCTGGGTAATATATCAATATTATATCAATATCGTGATAGGAGACTAGATATTTCTTTAGATTTTGTCTATTGTTACAATGTGATATGGCAAGTGTTGACTTTTTCTGGTTTTAAAGGCTGCACTGCAGTAAAGTGATGTATCTGTTAAGTATTGTAGTATGTAAGTAGTAAATATTTAAGTATTATAGCAAAAGTTCTCATTGTGAAGTAAAATGTTTCTTGTCAATGTTTTACTATTATATATCATGTATTCTGATGAATAGTACTGCTGCATTAATGTGTATCTAGAATTTTACTGCATTAGATGTTTAAGGTTGAGCTTATTTTAACTACTACCTGCTGGGTAGTTCAATCTACAGCAATAGATAATATTCTATAAGATTGTACATTTGCACTATTTGAGAATTTACCATGTTATTTTGAAGAGAATGTGTATGTTGAGATATATCATATGGGAATAGCCAAACAATATCGACATATTATTTATAAGCCATATCGCCCAGCCCTATTTAGGAATATTTGGAAAATACTGAAATGTGCAGACATACTGGACCGCAAGTGTTCTCTGTAAGATTAAAGCCAGAGAGATGGCAAAAAATAAAACAAACTAAAGGAGTTATTAGGATGTAAGCACAGAGGAGGGAGAACGTGTGTGGCATTGCATTTCAAAGGCTCGGTCTGAGATGAAAGCTTGGAGATCCACAAACACAAAGAGAGTGATGGAGGAGAGATAAAAAAGGGGCAGGAGGCAACAGGAATTCAGCACGCTGCAGTTTAGGGCAGAGTGTGTCTAAGTGCCTCGTACCGAAGCGCACAAGGTCTCGTCGTTTCATCCAATCATATCCTGCTTCTTGGACGATCACAGCTCAATTTACACCCTCGCTATCGCACACGCCACCACCCTCCTCTCGCACCCCCGATGTGGCGACTGGGTGCCAGCGCATTTACACCTCACACGCACGGCCCTGCACCCCGACACCTCTCTGCAGACAGGTGCACGTACACTCGCATACACATTTACGTGGACACGCACGCGAATGCGGGCACACATCCACACGCACCGAAGAAGTCTCGGAGGGGCGGTGAAAATATGCAGCGATCATGAGAGACGACATGGGACTCAACATGTTTGTAATGTTCAGTGTCATGACAACTCTGAAACACCAGAAACCGCCCCTCCCCCCTTCTTCTCCACCAGGGTCTTGCTGAGGTGCGACTGCATGGAAGCTGGTGACAGTTTAGCCAGACTTCCTCTATGACTGGCAGTTAACAGACACCATGAGCCAAATCAGGAGATAGCAGCTCCGCTGTAACCTCACCGCACTCTCGCTTCCGCTAATGCTAACGCTCAGGGGTTGCAAGTTCTGTTTCTTTGTGTATTTCTGGGTATAACTTAGAACTAAGGCTGCAACTAGCAGTTATTTTTCCCTGTTTGTTTTCTATCAGACAATATCATTAATATTCTGCATCAGTTTGCAGGTTTCAACAAGAGGATTTAAGACTTTTAAAGACATTTTTAAGACCATTCTGAATGCAATTTAATATCTATTGCACGTCCATACCGGCAAAAAGGTATATGCACAGTTTGCAATATGGTTTTTGTTTTGTTAGTAGTCAGTAGTTGTCATAGTGTGATCAATAATGTTTTCCCCAAAATAAATTCAAAAGTGAGACTTAAGTTAGTGCAACTTTGTAAAAGTAACGTTAACTTCATAATTCAATTTTTAAAACCTTGCAAAACCATATTTAAGATATTTCAAGGCCCAAAATTCAGCACCTGCTGAAATCCTGTTTTATACACATTTCCATAAAAATGCTCACATATTTTGTATCTTTGAAAAAAAAAAAAAAATCACTGGCATCCTCACTAGAATTTTACATAGAGTTGCATGAATCAAAACAATGTTTGAAATGACTGATCTACGGGCGAGTTGCTGTATGTTAAGGGGTTTTAACCTCAAGATATTATCTTTAATTAATCACTTAAGATTTTAGTTGATACAATTTCGGACAGTGAAACAGTGAAAAATGCCCAAACCTAAGGTGGTGTCTATAAATTGCTTACTTCATCAGACAAACGATCAATTATCAAAGATATAAAGAGAAAAAAATAAAAATCAGTAAATCCTCTCATTTCCCTTCTCACTCAATAAATTAATAACATGATTATCACAATTGTTGTTTTTTTCTATGGGGGTATCCCCAAAATTAGGAATTTCAGTTTTACAGCCTGCATGCTGTTGCTCCTGCATTTACTGTGTACAATGACACTGGAGCTGCAACAATTAGTCCATTAGTCAATTTGTCGATCAAAGGAAAATTAGTTGCCAACTATTATGATTCAATTAACCATTTCAGTGATTTTTTCAAGGAAAAGAGTAAAACATTTTCCAGTTCTAGCTTCTCATATAAAGGATTTGCTGTCATTCATGTTAGTAAATAAAGTGTCTTTTGGTTTTGGACTGTTGGTTGGACAAAATAAGCAATTTGAAGATGTCACTTGGGGCTCTGAGAAATTGTGATGAGCATTTTTCACAATCTTTGGGAATTTACTAGACAAAAGTAATCAACCAATTTTGAAAATAATCGTCAGGCTAACTGATAACAAAAATAACCACTAGTTGCAGCCCTAAATGACACAGCTACAAACAAAAAAGCGCAGAGATTTGACTGACAAAATGATAGTCGACTCAGATCTTTTTTGCATCACAAATGATCCACTCTTAGGGAGCAGCCCTTGTTCTTGTTGGTCAACTTATCAACTAACTGTTTAGAACTACTTTAAACAAAGTGCCTTCCTTGCACATTGGCTACAAAAAGCAAACAACAAAAGTGAAACACAGGACAGAGTGAGATGGTAAACTCAAACACGAATACGGGAGAGGAGCAGAGTGGGAGAGAGACAGAGAGGTAAATTCTTTGGGATTCCCTTGTTGTTTTTCATTAACATTCCAGAGGTAGGTGTTGATGGACAGAGGCTGAGCTGAGCGGGTCGGATAACGCACACACGCGCATGCACACACACACACACACACACACACACACACACACACACAGAAGGACCCGAAGCACTGGGCGTGGGAAACACAACACACACACAATGTAACCCTGACACACCCTTATCAATCAGGTCAATTGATTATACAGGCAGAGACAAAGCCTTTCAGTGTGTCCTTTCCCCTCTTTTTCTCTGTTGCTGACCATTGGCAGCCTGATCATTTGACATGTCCGAGCGCTCTTTGAGACTGTGTGGGGTAAATGTAAGTGGTGGCATGAGGATGAGGGCCACGTCTATTTATCAACAAACTCCGAGCAATGGGCAACAAAACGGTGGGATGAAATCCTCTCTGTCTATGTCGAATGCTGATCATGGGACTCTGAGAGCGGGAAAACTCTCAAACTTCCAGGACACAAACACTGTTCCTTATAGTTTCACAGTCCTGGAAATATGTAACTGCAGATTTTGTTTAATCTCTTTGTACACATAGCCAGAGCTGCAATAGTTAATCGGTTAATCAATTAGTTGGAAATGATTAAATTAATCGCAAGATATATGGATAATCGATTAAACTTTTTTTTTTTTTTTTTTAAGAAAAAAGCTTAAAAGCTTCTTAAATGTGAGTATTTTCTGGTTTCTTCAGTCCTCTCTGACAGTAAACTGAATATCTTTGGGTTGTGGGCAAAACAAGACACTGAGGATGTCATCTTGGGCTTTGCAAAACACTGATCAACGTCTAATAGACCAAACAACTGATTGATTAATCAAGAAAATAACTGACAGATTATTTGCCATTGAAAATACTCATTAGTTGCAGCCTTACAAGTAAGTATCTTGACTTTTGCTATTTGTTTACTAAAATTAACTGCATTAAATTGTGGCTGTGAAAACTATTTTCATCATCAATTCATCTGCCTTTTTAAATCTATCAGATGATAATTTTCTCAGTAAAATGACATACATATAACAACATAGTGGATACAGTAGGCCAATGTCAAGTACCACACCAGTATGTTTCCAGGTTGGGGGGGAACGATATTGCACTTTATAAGTACTGAATTGTTTTCTTCTTTCTTTAGTATACCGTAGCATAGAGTGTTGGTTTTCTTTTTCTATATTGCATCACCTTGAATTGGAAGCTGTAGGTTTGGAAATATAATTTACTAATTTAAAACGCTGATGTTCTTGATTTATATCAAAATAGAAATAAAAAAATACTTTCAAGTTGCTTGTTTTCCCATCAAACAGTCCAAAAATGTTCAGATTATAATCAAATAAAACTGAGACTGGAACCAGAAAATGTTTTAGCCTTATTTATCTAAACTGTAGTTAAAACATTTTCTGTTAAATGTTTCATCACTACCTTAAATCAAACTGCCTTTTGAACAGCACACTGTGTATAGGGTTGTGGTACTTTTCCTTGCTGTAATGTTCATAGTAGGGATGAACAATTTATCTAAATATTATTGAAATATGGTCAAGTGCAATACCCAAATAGCAGGAGCTATACTTTTTTAATAAAGGTAAAGTGTGTCACCACATATCATTATAAAAAATGCACTGTTGTGTTACAGAGATGCCCTGGCCTACAAATCATATTCTGTAGACAGAAGGGAGCATGCTTGTTTGGTACAGATCCAAGCAAAAATCACATCATCATCTTTTTGTTTGTTCCAGTGAAAATGAAATTACCACTAAAATCATGACTCATTTCACAATCAAAATATCTTTCAGAATAATTCTATTTTTGCATACCGTTCAGCTCTAGTTCATAGACAAGAAATTTAAATTCATTAAACTTAAATTTGCTATGTAAGAAATAAAAGGCCTGTATGAATGATGTGAAGGTTAATTGCTGACTGTTAATTTGATATAACATGTATTTTAAATGCTTCACAAGTCAACACAGTGGCCTCAGGAGGAGGAAGATGAGAGGGTGCAGACGCAGAGGCGAGGAGGCCTCGGGAGCAGCGAGGGAAGACGAGGGGGAAACAGAGGAACAGGAAGTAAGGGGGAAAATAATCCGCCCTGGCCTGGCAGGAATTCCCCTGTGCAGTTTCCTGCAGGATTTCTGACCAGCCATTGTGTATGTATGGATGTGAGTGAGTGAGAGAAAGTGTGTGTGTGTTTCCTGCAGGCCTTTTCTAAGCGGCCAGTGTGGGGGATCCTTTAGCCCCTGCTGTAGTTTGACTGCAAGGTCTAACATGAGGCGGGTATCCATCTGAGCCTCCAAACCACATAACAAATGCATGTGTGGACACCCCACACACACACACACACACACAAATCTGAGCCTACTGATCCCTGACCCTGGAATGTGTGTGTGGAGAGATGGAGAGAAAGACAGAGAGGTGTGTATATGTGTGTGTGAGAAAGAAGGGAGTACTTTAACTGATGCAAATAAGAATATTAACAAAAGCCAGGGCAGAGGGGCTCAATAGCATGTGGGCAAAATACACACACATATACACACACACACACACTCAATCTGAAGCTGGTATTGTTTGACACAATGACTAAGTAGACAAATAAAATGTCAAACAACATGCTAAACGCTCAATTTGGATTCCACTAATTACTTTATAAAAAAATCTATTGTCTTCTTTCATGATTTCTTTTAATCAAAAACAATGACCTGCAGCTGAAACAAGGTAGAAAGGGGAACTCAGCATCACAGCATCATTACCAGTCATCTCTGCTGAGCTGTCTGCATAAACACACAGGCTTAAAAATAAATGAAACATCTCAGAACACGAGCATTTCATTCAGTGGAAGTGGAGCAATTATTTGTTACACCACTCAGGTGATAAAAAACAAGCTTGATGGAGGGAACGACGTCCTCTGATTTTAGAATGGTGGAGCAGACTGCAGGGCCAACACACATTTTCAAAATGCATCCATTCATTCTGTCTTCCTCGATCTGAAAACAGTAACAGTGCATCTTCCCAAAAAAACAACAATATTTTCAGTATGTACCGTAACTGTGTTATTTTTAGACCCATAATAATAAAGACTGCTATCGTTGAGCAGATTTTACCCCAAACTTGTCTAACATCTGTAGAAAACAGGTGGCTAACATGCTTTCAGTGACAGTTACAGTTGCTCAGTGCTTTTATAATTGTATTGAATTATGACGTTTTCACTGTTGGTTTACATTTTTTCCTAGTGCCGATTTAAAGCACCCCTTTCTTAAATTGATTTTACTTATTTGGTTTTACCAACACATTTACTATGGACTGTGCAGCTGCATCACATAGAACAGCATAAATGTGAAGGACAGATGGAGTATTTTAGAGTAACTGTAAGCAAACAACTTGACTTATCACTTGACAAAATTTTAGTTTGGTCAGATAAAGATTCACATTTGCTAAACAACAACAGAGAGTGTCCTTTTCATGTTTCTGAGGTGGTCTGGACCCGGTTTCCTTTGGCTACAATATTTTCACACATACACTCTCACACACAGTCTCTCTCTCTCTCTCTCCACACCACCCACTCCTCTCACACCACACACACACACACACACACACACACACACAAAGCTCTGGCAAACATTTCAGTATGTTAAATACTTGTCCCTGCTTGTTTTATCTAATGAACATCCTTTTGTTGCAATCCACTTTGTGACAATGTTTACTGCAAGTGCTTGATAAAGCTGACTTCAGAGACCAACTTCAGTATTTGGATCCTGTAAACTCTTCTGAGTGAACGCTACTCAAGAAAGGAATGAGGATGGATGCATTTTCAAAGTGCTGTCAAAACAGGGCACATTAGCCGCATTTCCACCGCAGGAACTTCCCCCATGGACTAGGAAATCACCACAGGGACCCAGGTCTAAATTAGCTTCTGGGGACATTATTTTACCCCCAGAAAAAACTCGCTGCTCGAGGCGTTGAACTTTTCAAAGGTACAGGAACTTTAAGGGTGGCTTGCAGCAGTGAACATTTCTGATTGGTCAAGTACTTGCAGCATTTTACTTTATTTCAGACACCATTTTTTATAAGTTGTAAATCAGGTTGCAGATTATTTCGTATACCAACTTAAGTGTTTGCCCTGTGGGTAGTTTCATGTATTTGTTGTTTTTATTATTATTTTCTGTGACATTTTCCCTGTACAGCACCTTTTAACTTTGTTTTCAAAAGTCACTTTAAAAATTAAGTTTACTTATTTTTTTTGCTAATTTGCTTCAAAACACTAATAATGATGCCTGTCAGTCGTTTTATGAAGTGTCATCATTTTGTATAGTCTCGTGCAAAAGCGTTTCACTAATTTGCCTAATCTTTGTGGGTCCTTAGACGGCGGTGAAAATACAGACAACAACAGGCTAAAAGAACCTTTTAATTCCTTAGCAAGTAGTTCCTGGGACTAAAAGTTCCGGGTACTGTGGGTGGAAAGACGGCTATTGTTGAGTGTGGTGGGGAGAATCAATGATACTGAGCAGAAAACTCAACGCTCTCTCTAAACAGCTCAACTGTAAAAGGACAGTCATGTGTTTGCTTTAGGCCATTACAGTGGGTTCAATATCACCATCTACCTATTTCACTCTATTATAAGCCTGAAAAAGTTGAAGACTGTGTATCAACTGTCAGAAATGTTCAGGACTACTTTAACATGCTGCTCTTTGAAAAGGACTGGATTTAATTCAACTGCAGTTGGGTCCTGGCCTCTATTCTGACAAGGCCTTGATACACATGACAAAAAACAAAAAGTGGAACAGATGACTTGACACCTCCTGTAAATTCTGATTTTTCGCAGCCTGTGATTACATGTTCTGCTAACAGCTGTGACTGATTAAGTCACACTAATGTAGCATTCATTAGAGGCTGTGATCACTGGTGGGTGTATGTGGGCTGCAGTCATACTAGCATCAAATTAAACCGACTTCTGTGATATTCAAAGACCTTGTTTGGGAAAACTGAAGGACACTTTGCTGTGTTTCAAGGTGGGGCACTATTTTTACACTCCCAACCGTCAAGATAGTACACTCAAATGAAGAACATCTGTAGCGCCGGTATTTCCTCAGGAATATATTGATTAAGTATTGAATACAGTTACCAAATGAATAACTATCTTTTAAAAACATTTCAATTAGACTTTTCTTAAATCAGCTGACTAACAAGTGATGTTTAAGACCTGATCTAGGCATTTGTTTGGCTTCCTGGTTAATGGTCAACATGTAATATCTTAAAGGGCCACCCCCAGTTTCTTCACACTCCCAGTCGGGGAAACAGCAGAAGTTCTGGTGAAGAAAACTAAGCAATGTACTGCTGGGGACAGGGTCAGTAGCAAAATGTACTCTAACCAGCTAAAAAAAATCCATATCAGTTATCTGTACACTATTTTCACTGCTATACCTCGCTGTCAGACATGCTTTTGCAATGGTAACCGCCATTATATAAGCCAAATATCACTCTCTCCACACCAGCCAGACTCCTTTGGCAAAAACAGTAGTTTTACTTCCCTGATCTGCCCGATTTATTAGTCAGTTCAGAATCACCAAAGTCACAGGATAACACAAACTAACAGTTCAATGCAACAGTGGACGAGTAACTCCCATGCTCTGTGATGTTAAATTATTGTTTTTGCCAAAGGATTCTGGTTGATCGAGAGAGTGATATTTAACTTTATTTTCCCATCAGAAAGGCCGTATAACAGCAAGGTTAAATGGTGAATATATTCTAAATATAAGCTACACTTAAATTAAAAAATCCTGTCCACAGCAGTACGTTCCTTAGTTTCCTACACTGGTACTCCTTTTGCTTCTCCAAACTGGTGGCATGTAATACACTGATACAGATAATAACCTGTTACAGCCCCGCTCCAAATAATCTGAACTATCCTTTCAGGATGTGACATTATTGAGAGCCCAAAAAATCTAAACCACATCCACCACTTTTTACATTTGGCTCACTAATATAAACAAGAACATGTTTTCTGAGACTCAACTAGTCATAAATAATGTCCTGCCAATATATTCAAAGACTGGCTCCATAAATG
The DNA here is from genome assembly GCA_034769285.1 of Lutjanus argentimaculatus. Classification (NCBI taxonomy): domain Eukaryota; kingdom Metazoa; phylum Chordata; class Actinopteri; order Lutjaniformes; family Lutjanidae; genus Lutjanus; species Lutjanus argentimaculatus. Next base: position 20,353,732 of record JAWZSL010000009.1, on the reverse strand, counting down.
CTTGTTATGAAGCCATATGAACGACTGAAAATTATTATCGATTGATGGTTTTCCTGAGAATTTGCATGTCCCTCCACAGTGTGAGCGTGTAAGAGTGAGGGCATATGTTTCTGATGGAGTTACAGTCGTGGGTTGAAGGCATAGAGAGCGTAAGATCTGAGGGCTGTCTTACCTTCTTGTCCTCGTCTGGGGGTCTATCCATACACTGAGTGGAAGAGTCACTTAAGCTTTGAGACCTACTACCACGGCCCCTGCTCCTTCGCTAAAAAGGTAAAGAGGAACTCCAAGTTACTGGATGAAGTCCAAGGGAAAAAGGCTAAAATAAGACCAAAAATTAACTCTATGATATAAAAAACAAAACTTTAAACTAAAAAAAACGGCTGACCGAACTCAAGGATAACTCAAAATTCAAAAACAGTCAAAAAACATTGTCACGATCATTGATTATAAGAAGAAAGCTTATTGGTCACTACTGAGTGAAAAAAATGCATGATGGCAGTAGGTATTAAAACAAAAATACATTTTTAACTGCACTATAGAAAATGCTAATCCCTTTTTAACCTTCGCTGACCAAATGCAACCATTCATAGTCATGCAAGCATAGAACAACTATAAATACTACACATAATAGGAATCACATTGTGTTTTATTGTTGTTTTATAACTCCATTGCCAAAACTATGATCTAAAGAGGCATCATGGGACAATTTTGAGGGCTCTTGGTTATCGATCACAGCCCAAGCCAGCTTGCTCTCATTCACAGTATCAGTTGCCATGGTGATAAACAACTACATCCACAAATTACAGCCATATTACCTCCAGACATAGATCAAGGCTTGTGTTTATTCAGTCTATATTCAAAAGTGCAGATTTATGACCAGAGACAGTGTTTCTTTTGGCATTTAATGTAAAACCTGACTCTCTCTGAGGCAACCTGATGCACCACGATCTGCTTCTGGCCTCACATACAGCACACTGTCTTCCGTTTAAAAGTCTAAATCTGGATTTCCATGCTAACATACTGTAAGTTAACACATAGAGTTCAGATTTTACTGCTCTTAGTGAACAACACTAAAACCTCTTCTTAAAAACTTGATTATCCATATAGGACAAGCCCAAAAAACATTTTTGTGTCTTTAAACTTGTCAAAAAAAGCAGGAGAATTAACTTACACCACTCTGTATCACTTAGTCTTACCCAGTGTTCGGGTTTATTTTTTAAGCACAGGGACAGATTTTCTGCTTTGTTACACTTTCAATTCCATGAATACAACCTAACTGAGCTGTAATCATGGTTTACTGCTACAGATCACTTACTTTGGATAAACAGCTAATGACAGTTAAAGTTATACAACGCAGTTTTAAGCATCTTCTGTGACAGCGATTGGCAAACTAAGGGTGCTCTGACTGACTGCCTACTGATTGGCCACTGATTGGCCAATAACAAGATGACAAAGCAGCAGGGAAATTCACACCCGCCAAGCATCAAAAGCAAGTAGGTTTTCAATTTAGCAAAATCTCAGCTGGCTACTCCCCACAATGGGTAAATGTTTCCACCAAAATTGTCACACACATCCCCATTTCCAAAAGGTCGGGACATTTTGTAAAATGTAAATAAAAACAGAATGCAATGATTTGCAAATCATTTCTTTTCTTGTATTCAATTGAATATAGTACCAAGACAATATATTTAATGTTCAACCTGATAAACTTTATAGTTTTTTTGTAAATATACACTTGTTCTAAATTGATGCCTGCAACAAGTTTCAAAAAAGTTGGGACAGCAGCAGCAACAGAAAGGGAGTTGTGGAATATTAGATAAAAAACACACTTTAGTAAATTTCAAAGGGTAAACAGATTAATTGGTAACAGGTGATAGTATCATGATTGGGTATTAAAGGGGCATTCTTGAAAGGCTCAGTCATCTACAAGCATGGATGGAGTGAGGTTAACCACTTTGTAAAAAACAGTATGGGCAAATAGTTCAACAGTTTAAGAACAAAGATTCTCAAAAACAACACTGCCAGGAATTTAGGGACTTCACCATCCACAATCCATAATATCATAAGATTCAGTGAATCTGGAGAAATCTCTGGATGTAAGAGGCAACAGGCCAAAAAACACTGAATGCCTGTGACCTCTGACCCCACATACCCACATAATTGCACAAAGGATATTATATGTGCTTGAGAACACTTAGGAAAACTATTGTCAGTAAACACAGTTTGCCTCTGCATCTACAAATTCAAGTTAAGACCTTCATGCAAAGCGAAAGCCATAGATCAACAACATTAAGAAACAACTTCTATGTGAGATGGACCGATGGAAAGTGAAAAAGTGTGCTGTGGCCTGATGAGCCCACATTTCAAACTGTTTTCAGAAATCATGGATGTTGTGAACTCCAAGCTTAAGAGAAGGACTGACTGTTAACCAGCACTAACTTCAAAAGCCAACATCTGTGATGGTATGAGGGTGTGTTAGTGCCCATGGCATGGCTAATTCACACAAAATGCGACAATGGAGACCCTGGGCTGTTGAGCACTTGAAGTCATATATCAAACAAAAATGAGAAAAAAATTCCACTTCCAAAACTTCAACAATTAGTGTCTTCAGTTCCCAAACGCTTACTGAGTGGTGTTAAAGAAAAATTGATAGCTCTAAGTGATAGACATGGCCCCTACGTTGCAGGCATCTGTTTTACTGTTATCAATTGAATAAAGGTCAAAACGTTTTTGAAACCCTGTTTCTGGCTATTTTGTTTTTATTTTTTGGATTTGAGGTTGTAAGAAAAAGCTATGCACAGTGTCTCTACTGTGTTTTGGTGTCATTTACTCACACGACTGCTTCTGTCCTTTCCTCTATTTTCCATCCTCTGCTGTTAGTGTCGAAGTTTGACATACAGGGACAGGGAATTCATGGTGCATTCAAGTTCACCTCATAAACTCAGATATCTATACTCCGTAATGGCCACAAAGCTTGTTTAAAATGGGAATGCTTTTATTTCTCATTTTTTTCCCCTTGTTGAAATGCACAGACCTATACCTGTCATTACTTTCTTGTTATTGTTGTTCTCTTTACTAAAGAATTTCTACTTAGATGAGAAATCAGAATCAGATTAAAATGTTATGATGTTAAAATCATAACAATATTCTGAGAATTTCTCCACAGGCAGATTTGAAAGAATTCCATTAAAAATTTTCAATCAATTTGTTATCAGCAAACTCAATCATATTCTTGTACAACCAGTTGCAACGTACTTCTGTGATAATTCTGAAGTTGTTTCATATGTATACTTGATGTACAAAGTTGTTAAGAACTAGGGATGCACCAATTGACCGGCCAGAGACCGGAACCGCCAGCGCCACATATCCGATTCTGTGCCCGTCATATTCGCACAATACTCTGCACGATGGTTGCGTCATGCGCGCAGCACACACTGGCCGTAATGTCACACCCACCACAGTGCTGATCATAGCAACACAAAATCAGACATATGCTCGCATGAAGTCAGTGTTAGCGACTCCAAGGACAGGATAAAGAGAAAACAGACGGAACGAGACAGAACAGCTGACAGTGTCGCCAAACAGCGGTAAACTTTGTAGCTCTTCAGGCTAATGTTAGGCAGCAGCAGACTGCTGTTCACAGACTGACAGTTAAAATCTCACCTCCTGTTCTGAAGAATAAACAACCTGTGTTGATGCGTCTCCTCAAACATTTTCTCATCCAGACTTGTTAAACTTCTTCTTCTGTTTTTCTCACTGTAAAGTTTTACTACAGCAAACTGTTGCAGCGCATCAGTCTCTGGTTTGTTTACATCGGCTTCTACACAAGATCACGTGAAATCGCGTCCCACGAAATCTCGCGAGATCACGTTTCTTCTAGTACATAATATTAATTTAATCTTATAATAAGGCCTGGCTGTAATCTGGAGCACTTTTGAAGAAAATATAGAAGTCATTTAATAGTCAGTGTTTTATTATGAACATCCAATTTAGTTTTACAAGAAAAGTTGCAAAAATGTTTTGTGAATGCTGTCAGTTATATTTCTTAGAAAGACTGAAAATCGGAATCAGCCAAAATTGGAATCGGCATGTCAGACCCTTAAAAAAATTGGAAATTGGCCAAGAAAATTGGAATCGGTGCATCTCTATTAAGAACAGTTAAATAAATAAAGGTGAGATCATGTGATCTGTATCGCCCGATACTGCTTCCAGCAATTGGTGATCGGCCCCAAAAATCCTGATCGGAGCACTTTTACCTAAAACCAAATGCAGTTGACTACCAACAACATCCACTGCATAAGACTGGAGGAGTAAAGCTGATGCATTAACAAGTGTATTTTCATTGCTTTGAAACTTGAATTCTTCATACACAGTCTTGATAAAATTTCTAGCCAAAGAGAAATTTCACTGTTGTCCAGACTAAACAAGGATAATCTAAGTTTGAAATTAGATTTGGCTACTGACTGAGTCCAGTCAAATACCATATGTTGCTAACATGCCGTAAACATCCATCAAGTGGTATTTTATGAAACCCACTCAGCTAACAACACTGCTTTCCTCATCATTGATTCGCTCTCGTACATTCCTGTCATCCATACAATCCAAGCTTAATGACATTATGCCCCAGCATCCAAAGCCATTCATACACGATCAATATGACAGCATGAGTCTTTCCATCAGCGTTTGTTAACATTGCAAAATGTCATCTGTGTGAGTGTGTGTTTGTGCGTGTAGACAATAAAACCCTGTCCTGTGTTTTTTTCCTACCACTGTTCCAGAAATCAGAATAACCGAGGCACGTTCCAGTCTTTCATATTTGCGTCCCTCCCCCAACTGACGCAGGGTGTGGACATGCATACATCTGTATACCTTGTGATAGGTTGTTAACTACTGAAAGAGGATCAACATCTGAAAAACATCGGATGTCTCTTCAGTGAATGTGTGTGCTCTGCATATGCGGTTGTTGGATTTGTGTGTTGATATGCCTATCTTTTCATTCTCCTCTTATCTGATTGAATTCTGCAAGACGGTGGCCAGCTATCCACCTGTCAGGGTTGCATTATGCTGGTTGCATGGTCAGAGCAAGGCTAACAGACTACAAAAAGATGAGGCAGGAATGTGATAATGTACAAGAAACCAGTAATGCTAATGCCATTTGTATGTCAAAAAAAATACACGGACAAAACAGTTTTTTCTGTCTTCTTTAGGTGAACCTTTAAGCTTTTAAAATCTTATCAACCAGGGTTTTTCCTGGTTGACTAACTTTTTGGCAGCAGCCTTTGTTGAAAATTCTTACAAAAATGTAGGCCTAAAGGCTTTTTTTTTAACAGCAAATCTATTGTGCCTTTTATCAACAACTGCTTTAGTGTGCTTATACCAAGTGTGCACACATTATGTGCAGCACTCAAGTGTGGAGCCAGTGGGGGAATGTCACATTCACAATTTCTGCAAGATCAAGGTAGTAACAAGGCAAACGAATGTGTTTGTAAAGACAGCTAAGGGGCTGGATATAAAACCTCAGTTGCCATGTTCTGAGTGCCGGTACTTGACAGATCATTTATGCACATCAGAACGAATATTTTCCCTGATTAATGGATCAAAAGCTGTTCAAACTGCTCTGTATCCTACTCCATGTACTCTTCACTTCATCATGTCCATTAAAAAGTGTGACAGTGACCCCACTGTAATAAGGCCTGAATCATTACTGCCCAAGACATCTTTTTATCCTGTCTCCACCTGATCACATACAAGTGCTGCATAAACATCTGTCAGTCACTTCTCACACACTCTTTCCAGCCTTTTCCATTTTTGTTAAAAATGAAAATCCAGGGAAACCCCTGTTAATAAACCTACTTTGTATTTATAAATTGTCTTGAAAAGGAGTAAAAACACTGAACTGACACTGCAACTTTTTATTGAAACCATGTGGCCACTTAAAGCAGCACAAAAGCTATGGCTACACCTAGTGACCAAATGATAAATGTTAATTACCAGGACATGTCAGTTGGAAACCAAAGAAATAAATTACTGAACTGTTTTTTCCAAAGAATTTGAAATACATAAATATAAGATTAAGCCTTATTAGCCTTGTTTGACCTTACAGTGAAAACCAGGCTCAAAAGGATCCAGCACCTGCAAACCCAACCCGCTGTGCCCACTCTGGGCTAAGTACCAATACACAAGGGAGTAGAGGGGACGATGGGCCACTGTGAGAGAGATTAGAGGGATCAGGAAGGGAGGAGGAGTAAGAGTAGATGGAAAAGGGTGGACAGAGGGTGCAGGACAGGTGGACGAGAGACAAACAGAGGGGAGATGGATTCACTGGCTCAATGAAAGACGAAGGAAATATGGGGGAGAAAGACAGATGGAGGAAGAGGGGGCAGAGCCCAACAGAGACCGGAAGCAGGAAAGGTTGGAAAAAGAGATGGAAAGGTGAAGGAAACAGAGAGTAGTGTTTAGGAGGAGGACAGGGATGAGAGGGGCCAAGGGAGGCAGAGAGAGAAGAAAAAGAGAAGGGAAGAAATGATGGTGGCTCATCTCTCAGCGGCAGCAGAGCAGCGCAAAGTCATTCCACAAGATGAAAGGTATTTTTCACTGTGTTACAGGTAGAGAAATATGTGTGCGTTATGTCTGCATAGTTTTATTCATGTACATAATTATGACGTAGTCATGTGCAGTTCTTGGGGAAAAGAGTGTATGCATGAGTCTAATACAAGCTAGTGAGTGAGACTTGTCATGTACCCTAAAACAAATGTCAAACTGTATGTTTATATTAGTTTATACAAAAACTCGAGCTTGCTCCTCATTTAACTGGTAAAGTCAATGAATATTAAATCAAAATTTAAAAAAAAATCTAGTCTGTCCTCACGTGCAGAAACAGGTTAAGACTACGGGTAATTTTTTTTAAGGTAAGAAGAATGACATACTGCCTCGTGATGTGTGATGTTGTGGTTTAGAGTATCCAAAAGACATGCTATCTGTGGAATATGGCAAAAACACAAGACGTCACTTACCAATTTGCTGTGGTGGTATTTGCAATATCCACAGTACTTGACATTGTCTGCGTCCGATCCTTGTTCCTCACATAACAACCCTGCAAACTGGGCGCTGTAGAAGAGCATTGTGTAAAAGGACAAAAAAGAAAAAAACTCTTCAACATTCATGTATAATATTGTCGTAAGTACCAACAAGTGCCGAACAGGAAACAATATAATTTGTCAGCCAAGTCTCACCAAATGGGGTTCATATACAAAAAACATGTTTTTGTGAGGTCACAGTGACCTTTGACCAAATTCTAATTATTTAATTGTGGGCTCCAAGTGAGCATTCGTACTAAGTCGTACATCCAGGCGTCCCTGAAATATCATGTTCAAAATAACGGGACATACAAGAGGTCAAAGTGACCTTGGGCACCCAAACTCTAATCAATTTATCTTTGAGTCCAGGTGGACATTTGTGCTAAAATAGGATAAATTCTGTCAAGAAGTTCTTGAGATATTGCTTTCACAGGAATAGTACGGTCATGAGGTCATAGTAAACTTGACCTTTAACCACCAAAACCAAACTAGTTCATCCTTGAGTCCAAGTGGACATTTTGGCCAAATTTGAAGAAATTCTGTCAAGGTGCTCTTGAGATATCATGTTCAAAAGAATGGGACTGACAGATAACACAAAAACATAATGCCCATGGCTACAGCTGTCGGCGACAAAGGGTAAAGTGTGATTAAGTCTGCATATGGAGGAGTTCAGCGAGCATGGATGGGTCAAACAAACACAGGCCTTTCCTGCAGGCAGTTTGTGTCCTTCAACTCCTTTTAACTTCAGCAAATATGTAACATACTTAACTCGCATCATGTACACAACTTACGTAACTAACGTACTTATTTTAACCCAAATCACAATCTTTTTCTAAACCTAACCAAGTTGTTTTGGTGCATAAACATAACCAAACGCTGACCAGTTCACAAGATTACTCACGATGAAGATCACCATGACGACAAAGGTCACCTGAACATTGCTATCATGTTCAAAACTCATAAGCTGGATTAAACAGCCTTAAATGACACACGAAAATCTTAAAATGTGTAGACATGACACGCTAAATGTTCTTAAAACTGACATGCTATTTATAAGCCATCTCATAAGATGATGATGGATTTGTACACAAGGAAGAAGAAAAAATAAGGGGCACAAAAATCCAGGTTTTCCCACTCTAAACCAGGCTGTCAAGTCATCACAGTTTTTAAATCTCAACTCTTAAACGTCAACATCTCAAGCATTCACAGAAAACCAATGTCAAAACTCATGCTGACAGTCTGAACATGTGAAAAAAGTTAACCCACATAAATTTCTGTTTTACACTCTAAGCAGCTGAACCAGTGAAATACATCAGAACCTTAATATATTCACAGTATCTCTAGAGTTTTGTTGTTACAATACCCAACAGTATAGGCTTTTCCTTGAGTACGAGGAAAGAAATGAAGAAACAATCAGTTTCTTTGTCTTTGTGAGGTTAATGTGATGTGAATGGGTCTCACCATGTGACATGGAAGGCCTGCCTGCAGCCATGTTTGTTGCAGGTCATACAGGCTCCAGTGGCTGCTTTACTCTCTCTGCCCTGGTCCTCACAGATATAACATGTCTGAAGACACACACAGTTAAGAGAACCATTTTAATTCAAAAACAGGCTCGACTGCACATGTTTGTTTGTTTTTTGATAAGTCTACATGCGTAGATGAGTTTTGTTACCTTGTTGTAGCGCTCATGTGGCACAGACTGGAGCACTATGGGCTCCATGGTGGAGACATTGGCGAATTCCACCTCAGGTATGTAAAGGGCACAAACCACATGGGCCCAGCCTGCAAAGACACAGAAAATAACCATCAGCCTCTGCACATACATGCAAAATGTAGCTTGAGGCCATATTTCATAGTTTGCATTAAGATTTATAAACCATCTGCAGAGGTCTTGAATAGTAATAAAAGTGTGCAGAATTTATGTTTGTAGATTTGTTGGTTGCCTGTTGTACCAATGTGGCAAAACTCAGTAAGCCCAGAGGACTGATAACCTGAAGAACACAACACTGCTCCATACATCAACTACAGAAGCTTTTATTAGCTGGGTAAAACAAAGACGGCTCTTTTCTGCACATTCTTTAGATTTGTAACTCATAACACAGAAAATTTTACGTCTCCAAACTAAATACATGACTGACAGTGTTTGGTCCAGTTTATTTGCATTGGGGGGAACTAGTGGCAATCTTTTCACATCTTTTCATGTCTCATCTTTTCACACTTTTTGCACCAAATTATGGCAGGTAGTAACAATAAGAGTATTGACAAGAAGTATCAGTATGTATTTAAGTTTTGCTACATCCCCATACAGAATATACAATATATACATAGACCCTTTTTTTGCAAGTACCCCTCAAATATGGTCAAACATTTGTGACAAAAATATGTAATGGAGGCAAGACATTCTACTGTTGAACAATAAATGCTACTGTCGAAAATGCTGCCTATAAAGCTAAAAATTAAAAACAATCTGCATTGTGTTCTGTAAAAACATTTTCAAATCAGCGCATATTAGACAACATATGCTGATACCAAAATAGACCAGTATTGATGTGATAGTCCAATATAAGTCTGATAATATCGGTCAGGCTCTAGTCAATACTTTTGACAATCTTAGTGGGAAAACCGCCTTTTGAACTCTGGTGTTGATCAAACACTCAAACCAAGACAGCCTATGACGGCCCACTTTCCACTCACCATGATACACTACGAAATTCACCATCTCCCCTAAAATAAAGTCCAGTACAGTTTTGATGAATGCTCACATCCAGGTATTTTTTTTCTACATTCTTTGGGACCATTAGTGAAGATAAAATAAATCCTTCACAATCTGTGAAGTTCTATGTCAGTCACTGAAACTTTTCAACTTTTGGTTTGTTGTCAATGTGAACCCAAATTGACCTAGACCAAATGGCAATAATGGATAGTACTTCTTTGGCCCAACTGTGGTCTGGACTCGTAAATATTTTAATTTGCAAACTGGTAGTTAATCTATCTAAGTAGCCGTTTATTGAGCCCTAACACACACACAGCTGCCTGTCAGTGAAGATAAACTGGGGGCGGTGGAATGACAGCAGGGTATGGGTGGAGTGGCAGCAGAATTGACGACGAGCTGAGGAGGAGCAGGAGGAGGGTCAATGGGAGGTCAAATGGAGGTGGGAGTCTCCTGCCACACTGGAGGTGTCTGTTTTTTCCCCATAGCGGAAACAAAAACAGGCTTAAACTTACAGTTGAACCCCTGACCTGCCTTTGACCTGGTGAGCAGGACAGGGGGAGGAGGGCAGAGGGCGGGACGAGGGGAGGCTGCGGGTGTGAAATGGGGGGCATGTTGTTGTTTTGAAGTCCCTCCAAGAATCTGGAAGAGGCCTATAAAACAGGACTATAAAAGTGGCACAGCCTTCCTCCTCAGACTGAGCATTCGCACTTTTACCCCCTGAAAAATCCAACAAAGCATCCGTTTGTGGACATCCCTTACTCCAAGAGGTCATCAGAGTCCAACATGTCGAAAGAATTTGCTTGATAACAGATCTAAAGTGTGTTATGTAGTCAAATAAACAAAATAACAAGCAAAAGGCTGTCAGTTCTTGATAATGGCTTTATGAGCTTGTGTGGTAAACCACGGCAAAACCATGACACCAACACCAGGTACAAAAAACAAGAGTTAACTTGAGTTCATGTTGTACTTATGTAGCAGGTAATGAACCACATACACAGTGAAACCACATCAGTACAATCAAGTACATGCTTAAGAGTGACAACATCTACATCTAATTAGAGGCAGACAGATATTAACAGCCCAGTACTGGTCTGTCACAGCTCTATCAGTCTATATCAGTATCAATGTATATGCTGTCCAATGCGAAACTATAATATTCGGTTAAATATGATATAAAACAGAGAAAAGCAGGAAATCTTTGTATCTGAGAGGTGTAAAACAGCATTTTCTGCCATTTTTGCCTGAAAAATGACTATAAGGATTAATCCATAATCAAAACAGTTAAAGCAGATAATTCTTTTTTTCCTTACTTGCCCAGTTGGCCAAGTGAGTTGCTAGATTTAGACGCCCAGCATGGCATTTTACTTTCCCCGGTCAAGCGGGCAAACCTTATGGTTGAGCCCTGGGTTTTTAAAAATACCAGTGAAAGGTTAGAGTTTCAGTGCTCTGATGTCATTGATTTTTTATATATAAAGAATATTGGCCTATACATCAATACTGGATGTTTTCAGTTCCTTTATGGTTCCAGGATCAACCCCTAAAATCCAGTATCAATCAGTCCCCAGCTCTACTTTAAAATTTCCATACTGCTGCCACATATCTAATATTCCTTAGCACTGACTTGTAGAAAGTGAACCTGTTGCTGATTTTCCAGCAAACCCCTTAAATATATGGATGTGACACATTATGTTTGAAACCTTTCAGACTGCAAATTCATTCAACTTTGCATCATTAAACTCACTATAATGAGAGGACAGATATTTACTGGGTATCTGCAACTAAAAAGTCAAAAAAAAAAAAAAAAAAGAGGCCAGGACAAGCAACTCTAAGTCTTTTCTTTCTTCTCTGCCTGCTATATGTTAAGATGCTGGATCAAAAACCCATTTCAGACAAATACCTTCGCTCTTTATTACTGTCCCACCTGAAATAACAGCGACTACCACACAGATCAACAAGTGAAGAGGAACTGACAAAAGCAGAGAAAACGGACGGTCGGGGAAAGAGATGGTGGGAGAAAAATGGGAGGAAAAAAGAGAGGGAGAGAGGGGTCATGGGAAGGGTAAAATAAAAGAGAAAGTAGTAAAACGGTGTGTGTTAGTGTTGTCCTGATGCCTCCCTGCAGGCCTGGACACAATCCCACAGCTGTGCCTCTCTCCCTGACTGACTCAAACACACACACACACACACACACACACACACACACACACACACACACCTCACATACACACAGAATATTTACAGTCTCCACCAAGCTGACCTCCCAATGAACCCAGAGAGGAGACTCCTCACAGGCCATGCACTATACCCATCCTGGCCCGCCCCCTCATAAACATACACACACACACACACACTCATAAAACATGGACTGGCAAAGACGGTAGAGAGAAGCAGCACACACAACAAACACCAACATAACTCTCCCAGCACGCTCACACCCCTTAAACTTGCCGGTGACATGCAATTAATGACAAAATACACAAGAGGCTCGCCACAGATGTGTGAGTGTGTTTGAGTGTGTATGAGTGTGTGTGTGTGTGTGTGTGTGTGCAGCTGATTCTACCTCCGTTGTCTGTCCTCTTGAGGGCTCCATCTTTGTGGGGACACAGCTCACATCTCTGAGGGTAAAGAAGAAACACCAGGTCAGAAACAAACGGTCAAACTCATCCACTTAAGGTGAGGCGAACACAAAAGCACGACAAACATGGCAGTGTGTGAGACAACTGGTGAGCGGCCCTGACTCGAGCGTGAGGCCTGAAACTCTCTGGGAAAACACTCACTATCTGCCGCCAAAAGTTGCTTCTTTCTCCAAGCATGTGTCTGACAACTCAACTCTTCCTCAACTCTCAAATAAGCCAGTGTTGTTCATCTATATGTGTTCAACTAAAGGCATGATCTTTCATGTTTTTTTTTCTTTAGTTAAAACTTTAACTTTTTTCTTTAACTAACAAAGCTCAGCTCACTCCTTCCCCAATAAGCCTTTAAACATAAGAGAGTCATAAGATATTGACTCTAGAGGTCAATTCAGGTGATGCAATGGATGCTTCATTTGGCAAATTGAAGACCAAAAAATAGAGATCAATGGTCTTTATCTCTCTTTCATTAAAATAACACTTTGCAAGAAATTGAATACTTTACTTTCTTACAAGCATTTTTCATATTCATGCGGGCACACTGCCTCATATTAACAGTTACAGTAGCCTGCTAACTTTTCACACAATGTAATTCTTTGTAAATTTGCACACACATATTATTACCAGCTCCTTTTATAGGTTATACTTTTATATGAGTACATTTTCATTTTCTTTAAAGGACCACCCTATCCATATTTTGTATTTGTCAGCTGCACAGCCTGGAATGTTGAACAAACATATTTGTACACATTCCCTCAAGGACAATGACGTTTGGCTGTTAACGCATCAGGTTTGAAATATAAGGATTATGTACACTTGGACGCTGCTTGACAGCTTTGCAACATTCAAAGCATTTCTATGTGCTTAAATAACCTTGTTATTGTTGGATTTCTCCCTTAAGTCATTTCTCATGTAAATGAGAAACCTGGTTTATTTCACTAGGTTAAGGGTTAGAAGAAAACCTAGTTATCCTGCAAAAATTCTGCTGGAGAAACTTTGCTCTGTGCACAGACATGAATACAGCAAGTACGTAGATCATTCCGAGCACCTGTATCAACAACTAAGTAAGTAAATCTTACCCTGACAAAATCTCGACAGATCCTTAGAAGTTTGCCGAGGTCATATTAAGTTTAAACTCAGCAAGCCGTACCAGTTTGTGGCTTTTGCACCCAGTTTCACAAAAAGAACACATAAAATAAGGAATTCAGTTCAGTCGAAAGTGACATGATTCAGGGATCTGTGGAGAGCGGGTTAGTCCACAGGTCCTGCAGCAATTGTTGGAGTGCTTTCCAGAACCACGTTCCTGCCTGGACAAGAACATTTTCATGTGCTGTTGCAGACTTGAAGTTTTATGTCTGCACACCACAGTATGCCACATGGTTGGTAAACTGGCAACACTTACAGCATGCACAATAATCTTTCATAGAGCTTTTCAATCAGAATTAAAAACCATTTGGTGAAATATGATGGCAACAGGCACAGAATACAGGCCGCGGACTAACAGGCAGGCTAAGCTCAAAGGCGGCGGGAGATGGCACATGCCACAGAAAATCCTGCCTGTACAGGCGGTCACTCCACAAAACGTTGCAGTAGCAGGCAGGTCTGTGCAGACCTCTGACATAATTTCTCTATTTAGAATCCCTTTGATACTGCAGCTGTACGGAGATTTAAGATGAAAAGATGGTGGAAAAAAAAAACGACAAACACATTGAGGCTTCCAAGTCTCTACTAGTGAAATTTATTACAAAGAAGGCCATATTCTATTCTAAAGTCAATTTTGTACACTGTAACTGACAGCTTCCTAAACATCTGAACGGTTACACTGCGGTAAACCACATATAACCAGTAAGCCATACAGTAAGGCTGGGCAATATGCCAATTTTCACTGTTTGTAGTTTGTTATCTACCGCTCTAATCGCACTGTAAGACTGTATTCTTTATACACACACACACACAAATATATATACTGTATATCTTAAATAATAAACAAACTGATCTGTTTATAAACAACAACTTAACACTACTCCAAAACACCCATGTAGATGCATGTTATTTTCACATGAGAGTGACATTTTTAGAGAATTTGTTTTCTCTGTTGTCATGCAGCCCTGTCGTGTATGCTACAAACAAATATTGGGAATTACAGGCCGTCTTAAATAATGATCTCGCTCCAAGGTTTTGTGTTTCCTCATATAACGACTAAAATATTCAGAAACAGTGGACACCTCCCATTCAGAATCAACTCAAAGAAATGTTCTCCTCAGCACTCAACATTAGGCGTTACCGCTTCCTAGGGCTGGGTACCAAAATGCTGTGCCCATATGGCACCAGTTCCTACACAACCGGTACCTACCAGACCAAATCACAGTCCAGATTACGGTATCTCTTTCTGGTGCCACACGCCTGAGCTGCTGTTTGAAACAGTTGCTCTATGGGGCAGACGTTAAAGACATATCACTAAACTGCTAGTTTACATTACAGTAAGACTCTCTCTGCATTGTTCTGGCAGCAGGTAGCTCACCATTAGCTAGTAGCTACCTTGAACACAGTTTAAATGTGGTCTTAAGTATGACTGTTTGTCAGACTCAGAGGTTCCAGCACTGAGTGGGACATGCAACAAATTTTTTAAAAACAGTTGTGTGTACCACAGGACACCTTCAAAGCAGAGGGATGCGCCATGCTCAACCAGCATGTGTCACCTTGGGCTGTGACGGTACAGATTTTTTTTCCATCCACAGAGACAAAGCAACATATTTCTGCAGGATGGCAATGTACAGTAACTGACTTATTAATTACACTTTACTGAAGCTTACTGCCATAACCATGGCTCCTTTAAGGAATAGTACAGTGTAATGTTTCGTGGGACGTGTAAGTGCATGAAAGCGAGCAGCAAGCCGAGAGTGACGGCAACGCCCACAGTGGAGTGGAAAGCTGTCAATCTGGCAGTAAATGTACAGTACAGGTTACAACGTGTCAGTTGCAGCTCTTCAAGACCAAGAAAAAGCTGGTCTCTTTTCCCAACTACTAGAAAAGTGAGGTTGGTTAGACTTAATGTATGCTGAGCATGGTAAAATAAGTCCATGAAGATAAATCCAGCACTGAATGTCTTCTGTAGTTATTTATCTATTTTGTTAAGAACAGTTGTTACCCTTACTTGCCAACCTTTAGACCTCAAAAGTAGGGAGGATTTCAATACCAGAACATGGGATTTCAGAGACTCTGTTTCCTGCATTCTGGTAAAAAAAAAATGAAAATAACAAAATAGTAAGTACACTACAACATTACAGTACATAAGTACAGTGTGTGTTGTTTATGTTGAATACAATTTACTTTAATTCTCAGGAAAGAATACATAATAATTCCTCCCTCTAGCGTAAACTTCATAAATCTTGGGCATAAACTAATATTCATCACTTTTCATTCATTCATTTATTTTTTGCCCCTGCCCCTGAGAGAAAATTGATGAGGCAGATTTTACAAAATGCATTCCCCTTTCCTTTAAAACTTTCCTCAACAGGAATTCTTCTTAGGAAGGATGAAGGGTTTGGTGTAGCTGTATTGTTGTCCAGTTGGAATCAGCAGACTTTTAGAGTTGTATAGGACTTGTACAAACAGGAAACAGGTTGCAATCAAAAAAATGACAAAAAAATAAAATAAAAACATTTGTTCTAAATCGGGAGAAATACAGGAGAACTGGGATCCCAGGAGGAAATAGGGAGAGGGAAATAAAAAGCCGGAGTCTCCTGGGAAACAGGAAAGTTGGCAAGTACGGTTGTTAGTATGTTGTTAGCCACCTAATGAAATCCTAAGATGCCTTGTGTAGTTATCACATGACAACAGTATTGCGGTAATGTGATTATCTTCACAGCTGTAGTGTGACCCAAAGCCAAGCACGTCAGCTGGCAGCGTGGGTATCCTTGGGCCCTGTGATGGGCCGCATAGACATAAAACACTGGATGTGGCGTGTCACAATGAACAGCCATTTATATGTATGATGAGGAGGCCACTGATGATGATGACAGCAGCAGCTTTCCCTCGTCTAAACATTGAAATGAACTTCAAACTGTTAACAGTTCATACATTGTTGAATTTCAAGCCTAAATTTGCCTTAGCAATGAAAAAAGCAGTTCTTTAACATTGTCAACCATCATTTTGAGCTTCTGTGCTTAAGTATCGGTTCAGGCACCAGTACTGTTTTAAAGTATTGTTTTAGCAACAGTATCAGGAAAAAAAAAAAACAACAAAAAAAAACCAAACGATACCCAATCCTACAGCTGGTATCACCGACATCGAACAGGGCTGCCATGGTGGGACTTGAAAGAAATTCACTGCCCATGGTGGTTAAATATTACATGCAGTGTTATTTTACCTGGTTTGTTCCAAGCCCTTTGAACAAACACATTGATGATACAAAACTTCCCCTGGCACTATGCTGCATTTATAAATGGCACTATTCAAGGATTAGCACCAGTTCCACCATGTTTGCCAGACAGCCCTGTTATTCCAGGAGTTCACTCATAAATAAATGATGAATGGATAGTTGAATCGTTTGACTCACCACGCGGGCTGCTCTCTCCTGAGATTCACACTTTCTGCAGAACCAAGGACCAGTGGGCACCTGCACGATGCCATAGCAGGCTGAAGAGAGACGGGTAGAGATGAAAGTGAGTCATCACAACCACAGCACAAGACTACAGAACACATTAACACAGTTATACTGAAACCACATCAAACCTTGCGACACTTAATAACATCTTTACAAACATCACACCATCTCAACTTCCAACTATTTTCTACACATCCCAGAAGGCAAACTTGCGACTAAACCGGTTTTAAATCAGAACTGAAGTGCTTTGATCTGACAGACTGATGAACACACTGCTAATGTTTTTATATCACACTACTGACAGCTGACAGTTTGCCAGCGCTACAAAATATTTTAAGCCCCTGGGACAATGGCAGAATCACTGCTAATGCATTGTTAACATCAACACACACAGTCATCAGTGATAATTGTTGGCGTTATGTTTATGTTGCCAGGTTTGTTGCACCTCACAGAAAGATAACTGCATTCAAACAGTCCACAATCTTTATTGGACCTCTTCCACACACCTATATGAAAAAGATCAAAGCACGGTTGTCCACTGTGGAAACCAATGCATTTTAGGGTAGAAATGATATGAAAATACTCACATCATTACATCTAGAAGTTACATTTCTATTTTAATCACTGTGCTGCATGAACAGGGACACAAGACCGAGGAGGATTCTGTCGCTATTGGCGTCTATTCACTTTCACACATTCTACAAGGTCACTTTTAAATATTTTGACACTGTCTTAGCAAACAATATGATTTATACGACAGACTTCAACTTCAAAAACACACTTAGTTCCACCTACTTTGAGTTATAACCTGTTTTCAATGATGCTTAAACAACTCAGACTTGAAGTTGCAGTACAAGCAGTGCTACCCTAGATGCAGCAGCATTACCCTAAATAGCCTACCTCTACACATTTTCAGATTATCTCTGATCTGACCGGAGCCCATAATCCAATGAAATAAACAGCTATAATCCAGATTTCTGAGAACAAAACATCCAAAGGTTGCAGAGTTCAAATGAAGAAATGGGTGACCTGACTTACAGAGAGAATATTAAGCACACACTGCAGATACGCTGCTGATTTATTTGAATAATTATGGCTGGCTAATCCAATCATTTGTGATTTTTATTTGTTGCCATGCGAACCCCTGCCACATACAGTCTATGAATGCTTTGTTGTTATTTTAAGCTTTTCTCTCAGATTCAAAGAAGTGTTCAAACACACAGGAGAATTATTTTTATTCAGCATAAATTTGTTAACAAATGTGAGAGACGGTGCATGTTACTGTGAGTGTATTGCATCCTGTGTATGATGCAGCCACCCTGACCAAGCTATACCTCAGCTGCACGCAGTAAGTGATATAACTCTGTTTTCAGAACGTATATTCATAAAACAAATTATAAAAATAAGGATACTTTAAAATGCCATGACTTAGACTAAAAACATTTTTGATGGGTGCTTCTGGCCCACAATGCAACATGTAATGTAAAATGGAAAAAAAATAACAGCATCAGTTCAAACATACACTGTTTTCATTATTGATTAATCCATTCATAATTTTCCTCAATAAATCGACCAGTTGTTTAGTCCATAAAATGCCAGTAAATGGTAAAAAAAAAGTTTGAAATTTGGACACTCAAAGTCTCCGTGATGCACTCCAGGTCTCAATTAGGTTTACAACATTTTACATTTCTTTTGAAACAAATTATTAACAGACTCTTTTATAAATAAATTATTCTATGGATTAAATGAATTCCAGTGTTCTGACAACTGAAAAAATCTCCAACAGATAAGGCCTCATGTCTTTTGATTCTGGAAATATAATAAGACATTCATGTTGCCAGTTATTTCAATCAAGCAAACACTGTTTAATTGCAACAGAAGATCTGCCACCATAACTGTAGTTTGGTGGCAGATCTAGACAAGCTAACACATGACAGAGTGGTGGTCCTTATCTGAATCAAAACATTGTCTATTCTTACCTAATTCAGTAAAGCCCGTCTGCTACCAATAATTCACTGAAGCAGGAAGATGTGGCTCTCAAGCCATGTTGTTGTGTCCTTCAAACCATACTCAAGTATGTGTCTCTCCAAAGCATTATATATTAAATAAAGTATACTATCGACTCCATTGTCAATTTTCAAATCAAAGAAATTTAACCAGACCACATTTGGGAAGTGACTAGATGTTCAACAGCTGGTTCATGTTTTGATATAAGCATTTTATCTGTGGTATGATACCTAAAACACCCCACTGCAGCTGTCCAATATTTAGTTATACTTTGTATTAAAATGCCACTCTACTCAATATTCTACACAGAGCTTATATTAATAAGCAACTTTCTGAAGTACATACATTGTTACGTATTGTTGCATCTTTGTGCTATTTTTATCTCAGGCAAGGCGTATTCGCCAAAACAGCAGCAGCAGACCCGAGGCAGGGATAGATGCTAATGTTTCTAAGCACCAGCCACACGGGCAACCAAGCCCCTACATTCGGTGGCCAATGTACATTTCTGGTGGCCCAAATGTAAGCAAAACAATAGAGAAAATGCAACTTAACATAGACTTCTTTAACTGTGGCACTTGAGTTGTCCACTTTTCCCACGATTGTGACAGATGAAAAACGAGCTAGGCTACCTGGCTAGCTGAGGAAACTGGCGGCACATATCACAGTGTGTTACATCTTTAGGTGTCTCAGATTCTAGACACTTATACTCCTGCTTCCATTCACTACAAAATTTTCGTTGCCATTTCATTTTTTTTTTGTAATACAAATTTATTTTGTATTTCTGGTTCTTAAGCAAGGATCGTGTGATCAGTTTGAGTAGGCTAGTGAATGCTCACAGTACGGGTATAAAACAAGAGTTCATTGACATGGAATATTTGGTGACCACAGAGTAATTTTTTTAACCATGGTTATGAGCCATCATTAATGTTGAACCCTGTGAGGGCTGCCAAATCTATATCTACCAATCTCCGAACCGATCGGCTATCATCTGATGACAATTTAGCATTTATATGCAGATAGGGTAGTATTCTCCCTACACCCTTTACAGAACAAGCATGTAATAGGATAGTAGTAGTAACGGGTCAAGAAAATTGAACACCATAAAAATGTTAAGATGCAGTGTTATGCAAGGTTGCTTTGTCATAATATATGTGCCAGAGAAGTTGCCTGTGCTAACTGAGCTGCACCATATTGGTCATATTGTCAATGCATGTGTTCTCTTATATGTCATCTCTAATGTGTAGTGCATGAAAGTGTCCAAATGACAATTGCACTGTTAAAACTGTATGTATTTTGTGCGCAACTTCTTGTGCCTGACTTAATGAAAGGTTCAAAGAACAGCAATTTCAGAATAAAAACAATATTAAATTGGGGTCTGTGGTTGTAAAGTCAGGGAAGGTTAAGAGTACAGTTTGAGACAGTTGTGGGAAACTGATGAAAACAGTTAAATTTTAGCCACTAATACTGCCTAGGATAACTTTCTGCAACTTGAAACCAGCAGAGAGAAACATGTGGGTCAAATGTTTTACCATTTGACTAGGCCTGAGCTGCCATGTATGTTACAGTTTGTTTACTAGTAAGTTACCTCAGGCATGCTCCTGTCAGCCCTTTTTAAGAACACTCCAACTTAAGTAGTTACAAACAAAGAAACCTGTGTTACAAGTGCAAATAC
Source organism: Lutjanus argentimaculatus (assembly GCA_034769285.1). Taxonomy (NCBI): domain Eukaryota; kingdom Metazoa; phylum Chordata; class Actinopteri; order Lutjaniformes; family Lutjanidae; genus Lutjanus; species Lutjanus argentimaculatus. The sequence goes on along the minus strand of JAWZSL010000009.1, from coordinate 20,333,028 downwards.
ACTGAAATGTACCTGCATGGGTTCAGAGTTGCTGACATTTCAAATAGCTATCTGTGTCATGAACACATGGCCAGCTGTTAGTATGTAAACACTTGGCGTCATCATCTGAGTCATGTTGGGTGAGCAACACTGCTTTGGCCGCACAACAACGCTGTCACTTTACTATAAGCTCACATGTAGCAACTACAAATCTGTTTTTGCTCCTTTGATCCAAATGCTGGACTCCAAACATTGTGAGTAATAGAGTTTCCAGTCATACCTACACATCCAATGTAACACGGTCTATTGTTCAGTAATCACAGATTTCAAAATATCCCTCCTCCTCTACGTCCTATTTGACAGCTTCTGACAGGAGATTAAAAAAAAAAACATATTAGCACGACTCGCAGCCAGAAATGTGTTCATAAAGCAGCTGCCAGCTACGGTCCATGGCGGATGAACCGGGCTGACTGAACTTCCCAGCCAGAGCAGCGGACTGCCCTGCTGCTGGAGTCGAGCCTGACCTCAGCCTGGCCTTGGTGAGAGCAGGCGGAGGAGGCGGCTCCACACGGAGCGCTCCATAACCTTGCAACAAGACAACGCTAACTAGCCTGCGAGCTAACTGCTAACTCCTGCCCGAGATAACGGCGGCGCGTACCTTGGTGTACGGCGACGTTGCAGCCGTGTCCATCGCAGTAGACCAGCGGGTTTTCCGCCCAGCCTCTCTCGTCTGAGCAAACACAGCAGCCTCCGATCATCTCCTTCATATTACTCGTCGAGAACTCGTCGTCCGCCGCCAGACAACGCTCGCCGGAGACCATCTACGAAGAAAGCGGACATGCGGAGGAATACGACACACGATTACACCGAAACCTTCGCCGAAGACGCCCCTCTTTCCCCCGCTACGCCGCTTTAGGTCCCGCTCGATCGAAATGTCATGTTTTAAACGTGTTTACGTCCGTTTTCGACACCGTATTTTTTCACCAAAACATCCACTTCACGGCGCGACGGTGAGGAGAAGAGGGGGGGACTTCGTAGAGAACAGGAAATGCGTAATGACGCAAGGCGCGTGTGTGTGCGTGCTCCTCTTGACAGGAAGTAAAAGACGGATGTGATTGGATCGCCCAGAGCAACGTTCCATTTTGGTTCCACATGGCCGAGGTGGTTTAGAAACTTTGTAGCAAAAAGACTTAAGTTGGCTCAGTCCAGTGTCAACAGTGTAGCAACATGGAGGTAGGCAAAGATTACTGGCAGAGAGACATACCAAACCCAGAAGCTGTTAAAAGCATAAAGTGAAAAAAAGAAAGAAAAAAAAAACAGATGTAGGCTACTGTGTTAAAAATGTAATAACAGCAAGGACTGCAAGTCTTCTTGTGGATGCATAAAGCTGTGATTTTCAAAATTGGGGCCAGCGACTGACAGGGGTCCTCGAGTGAGTTATAAGGGGCCCTCAACAAAAGCAAAGAAAAAGAATATTTTAAAATTTATCACAGCATTTCGGAAGTTGGATCAGCAAGTGAATAAATAGGTTTGGCTGCTTTGAGTGGTTGTAAAGGATACTAAATCCTAGTTTAATTACTGATTGATTATGAAAAATACTTAGAGGGGATTCCCTAGGCAAAATCCCTTCACATTGGGGTACATGCTCCAATGTGCATCTATCATGTGCATCCTTGACATGAAAGTTCTTTGGAACCCCTGACATAGAGCACTGCTGCATTGAAAAGAAATGTGAATATTTTCTATTTCAGATTAAAAATCAAAGATTTTACTTTCCGCATTAGGATCACGATTGATCATTTTACAAAATACCTGAATTTAGAGCTAGTTTTTTTTTTTTTAATTAATTGAATTATCAAATTAGTAACTTATAATCAAAATACAAATCATTCTCAGATTCAAACTTCTCAATTGTGGTGATTTGCTTTTATATAATTGTATAATTTATTTTAATTGGTATTTTATTTTTAATATTTTGTAATAACAAAGTAAGGTAGTTCGTGATGATCCTTCACTGCATTGGACTGCTTTCGTACACTAAACAATTACCTGATTAATCAAGAAGCTAACTAATATAATAAACACTACTGTAAATAATCTGGACAAATTGTTTGTTCACACCAACAGAAACCCTTTTTTGGTTTAGATTGTTTGAACCAGCTTTACACACTTATACATATCAGTAGTTGCACTAATTTCTTGTCAGTTGCTGATTTTCGTTTTCTGTGGAATTTTTCTTAATTTAACTTTTGTTTCATCCCATGCTGTATGTGGCCGTTGGGATCACTGTCACATCATGACACTTTACTACTTCTCTATACTGTGCACATTTGCAAATATACTGTAGATTTAATCATTTCAAGCTGTAATGCAAAATATTTTCCAGATGTCGTTTATATTTGTTCGCATCCACAAATGCATCCTTTAGAGTCAGGCTTGTAGATGTTTCATTAGATTTTATTACATCTTATTAAACTCATTCAGAACAACATGACAATAAGTTAGATTATAAAAACAACAGCAGCTTTTTAGTCAATGAAAACTATAGGTTTTGATACATTTAAGAGATTTCCCAAAGAAAACAATGATAAATTTAAATAATGGTTTATATACACTTCTCAAACACTATTTTTCACAGTGTCATTTCAATATATGATTAAGAAAAGAAAAGGTATAGGCTTAGTGAGCACAGAGACAGGCTTGAGACAGTAATTTGAAAAGCTCTTCATTGTAAAGATGAATACCTTTATCTTTCACAAATATAAAATGGGCTTTGAGAATCCTGCATCAGGCTGCATATCAGACCTGTCAATATACAGTTTTGTTTTGACAGCATCCCCATGCTGTTGCCAAGGATGCTCCAGAACACACACACACACACACGCACACACACACACACACACTACTCCAAGCACTCAGCTGCTGCTTGCATCACCGATTCCTCTGAGTGAGCTCCCGCTCTTGGTTTCCAGAGAAACGTAATGACTTGCCAATAATGCGCAAGAGCACACGAGCGTCCTCCGTGTAATATGGTGAGCGAGAGGTCCCTGGGAGTGCCTGCCCATTGTTTGCTTTAATTTCAAATTGCTCAAATGCTCCAGTCGACACTGGGCACTGCACTAAAAGGGGGTGTGGGAGGGATGGGGAGCTGGGGAAAAGGAAAAAAAAAAGTGAATAGTGTGTGGCAGGGGAAAACCTATTAGAGCTGGAGAGAACAAAGGGAGGCGAAAGAGGGGGCAGCGGTTGTGGAGGGGCCCATATAGCTACTGAAACACTGAAAATGGCAAATGATTTTTACAACTTGCACTTGATTAAGTCAAAGTCTGCTTGAATCATGTATAATGTTCCTTGGGTTGTCAGAGTGGAGCTGTCTCTGAGACAGAAAATTGCAGTGACACTGTCTGCTATTGGTGACCTCAAAGTACATACAGTTATAGCACTTAGAGCTTTTATATAATTTCAGGTATTCTGTGATTATAACCAAACAGTCCTCTTAGATGCTATATGTTAGAGCTTTGTTGTTCACACTATATGTCATCAAGTTGGTATTTATATGAGGATTTTTAAATCCAGTGCAATAGAGCTTCTGCTACAGTCCTTCAAAATTAGCTGTCTTGTCTCAACCGTATTCTTTTGCCACATAAAAGATATGCAGTACAATGATTGATTGATTTTTATTTTGAACATGTTAAAAATAGAAATAAAATATGCAAGTAAGGTGGAAAACACAACAAACAAGTGTAACAAATGAAATCAACATTAAACATTCAGCAAAAATAAATAATTCATGTCCAAAAAGAAGCAGGAAGAAGTGAGTACTTGTCAAGTCCTACAACTTTTTTATATTTAATTGATGAACTTTGTGAAATGTTTGACCATTCCAGTTTTTTGTCCCATGTTTTCACTATACATAATCAAATCAACAAGCATAAACAATATTAATAGAGAAACTGCTAAAAAAAAAAAAAAAACAAACAAAAAAAACCCACAGAAACCTGCACCATATTTCCACAATGTAAATGTAGCCTATAGAGCAGGAGTCATGTCATAGGCCACTGACTCTGTCAGGGTTTTCAAAAATATGTTGCCTGTATGTTCTGCACGGCAGGCAACTGATTTCACTTGCACAGTATAGTAAAGGTGGACATGAGTGAGAATGAGCAGAAAGAGGAGACTGAGACAACATCCTTCCCATTTCCTTGATTTTGCAGTTTATAAGCATTCAAGAGAACTGTATAGAAACAACCTATCAAAATAAAAGATTTAATTGGCTTTCTTGCAGTATTCTCATTTATATTCCCTCTTATTCATGTCTCTTTTGGTCTACATTTAATTGTCAGAATATTGACCTCACATCACTTGAGATTTAAAAAGTCAGAGGGCTCTCGTTCATGATTGGGTTCTCGGTATGTTTGCATAGGCTGAGTTAAGTTTTGTGGTCTCTCTGTGCAGAATGGGAATTGTGTAAAATACGCAGGGAGGAAAGGCAGCACTGGGAAAAGCAGCCCCCCACACCCACAGACTTATATGTATGGCATTGTGTTGAGGATTGTATGCACAAATGTTGGACATGAACTGACTGCCATTTATTTATTTTAACCAGTGGTTACTGCTCTTTATAGATTGCCCGCATAACTCCATCTTGTATGTTTTTGTGGCATTCATAAATTCTCAGAAAGACCCAGGAGTGAGGAATGTTTGTTAGAAACATCACACAAGTAATAAAATCCAAATTTTGTCCTTAAACATTGTGTCCCAAGTGTGTGTGTGTGTGTGTGTGTGTGTGTGTGTGTGTGTGTGTGTGTGTGTGTGTGTGTGTGGTGTGTGTGTGTGTGTGTGTTGCAGGGGAACTCCGCAGAAAACTAAAGCAGTCTGGGAGGAATGTTTTCACAGACTGAGCTCATAATCTTCAACAAATGACTAGTGACAGCTAAGTATAGGACTTTTATTTTGAAGCAATTGTGTTCTCAAACAGACGCCATATGCTTGTTTTCAAATCAGTTTATTAATGAGTGATGGGTATTTTTCGTGTGTATCATGTAGAATCCATGGCATGTAAACAAAGCAACTGGCCTAACATTGTTTATGTTAAATTCAAGAAAATGTGTGTTGCGTGACATATTTGATCAGCTTTTACACAGTGTAATCCAGCATATAAATTTATCCCAACTATTATTCTTTAAACTCACTTAAATAGGTACACTTAAAACAGTGTTTCACAGACAAAGCAAGTACCTCATCCCTTCTTATTCTTCATCCCATCTCCCTGTTGCAAGAATAAAATTATATAGCAAGGATGGGCAATATATTTATGTTAAATCAGAACTGTGCTTGAGATATTAGCCTCTTAGATTTTGGATATCAGTATATCATAATATGATGTATGTAATGTCTTTTCCCGTTTTTAAAGGCTGTATTACAGTAAAGTGATGTAATCTTTTGAACATATCGCAGTTCTTCATTTGTCTTTTTGTCATTTTTCATTTGTCTATCCACTTATTGATCATATCTACATTACTGATGATTATGCTGTGAGATCTACTATAAGATCATCATATGTATTTGTCCATATCACCGAGCTCTACTTAAAGATCATCATGTTTTTCACTACTTGATAATTTATGGTATGTTATTTTAGAGTATATTGAGATATTTATGTCATATATTGTGTAATAGCCTAAAAATGTTTATATATTATTTATAACCCATATTACACATTAAGTCTTATTTTAAATTACTCACCTGCAGCAACCCCAGTATATCCATCATTGAATTTAACAATGCCTGATATTCATTTAAGCAGTAAATATAGGTTATGTATATATATATATATATATATATATATATATATATAGATGTGGTAATTTTATCTCTGTAGTATAACATACTTGGGCTCATTCTGCATATCTTTCCCATGGTTTATGGCAGTTTATGGTAAATGTAACATCTGTGTAAGGGCTATAATGGTTGTGACAGACCATGTGCATTCCCATCTGTGTCATATGACTTCTGTCCTCATAAGACTGTATGATGTGTTGGGAGCAATGTAGGAAAACAAGTCTGTAACTTTCTGTCAAATCCAGTCATTAACCAATTTAGAGATGCAAAAATTAGTCGATTAATTGATTAATCAAATGAATGAAAATTATCTGCCAACTGCTTTGATCATCAGTTAATTGTTTCAGACATTTTCTGGCTCCAGCTTCTTAAATGTAAGGATCTTCTGCTTGTCTTTGTCGTTCATGACAATAAATGAAGAGTCTTTGGGTTTTGGACTGTTGGTTGGACAAAAATAACTCATTTTAAGATCTCACTTTGGGAAATTTTAATGAGCACTGTTTTCTTGACAGTTTATAGACTAAACGATTTATGTGATAATATCAGCAGGATAATTGATCATGAAATAATTGTGAGTTGCAGTGCTAAACCAAGTATTTGTTTTAATATTCATCCGCTCAAAAAGACATTTCTCTGTTTTTAATCTGCTGCCTGAGTTACATTCCTGATGTTGGAAGGCGTGAAACATCAAGAACGTGCAAACACTGACATGACCTGAAGAGCTAAACGAGCAGCAATGCTTCTTTTTGTGGTTACTCCACATTCGGACGACCCATCAGTATTTGCCCAGGGTCTCCTCCTCTCTGGTCGGCGAGCAGCGTGCACAGGGGCCCAGGAAAAAAATAGTCCCAACACGGCGGGGTGAAAGGTGAAGAGAGCCCCTCCCCCCACCACTGTCCGCGCACACTTCAGGCTCGGATTGCATGTAAAATCACATTCTCCCAGGGTGGTTGGGGGGTGGAGAGGAATTCATTGTTTTGGCATGGGGCAGTGGGTTTGTGTCATAAAAAGTCTATGCTCTTACAAGTGCCTGCGCCTCCTTGACCAAAGTGTCTCCATAAAACTCAATGCAAAAACAAATGACTCGGGGCTGCAGGAGCAACACGTTCGGCTTGATGAGTGTTAGAAAAGTGGTTAAAAAGAGTTTGGAGGCTCGCCTGGACCCAAAAGACTTTTATGACCAGAGAGTTTATAAAAGTGTATGAAATTCACCGGATGAAACAGTTACATAAACTTCGGTTCAAGACACTGGCTTCCACATCTCCATTGTATGGCGTGCGTGTGTTGATTTGCTTTATATTTTGCAAGCCTGTTAAATAGAAATCAGCTTAGTCCATGAACTTTATATTCAGAGTTGGGTAGTAACGGATTACATATAATCGGGTGTACATAACCAGATTACATTTGAAAAATGTGTATAATTACATTGTTAATAATTACATTTTTTATTACGTCTTTAAAGCTACTACAAGTAGGTTTTAACTGGTTATGAAACGGTTTCAATTCATTATTAATGCCTCTGTATGACCTACATAGGATAACAGGAACCTTCATAAGAAGATTTGGTATATCTACATAGCTGGTCTTCATGCCTGCCACCTGACCGGATTCTCCGTGAAACGAGATGAAATGAGCCTGTGTTTACATTTTTCCAGGCAAAGTTACAGTGACTAGTACATTAGCCAGTTAAACAGAGGCAGCATGTGATTTTTACTCAGATTTTTCATGTAATATTTTGTGGTTATTGTGGTGGAAACACTAACGCAACGGTAAAAGTTCCTTGTGTAGGGTTTTAAAATTGGGAAACTTTTTTTCATGATTACCAGTTTTCAGTTAACGCTCCACTATGTTGTGAAAATGAGGCGTGCAAAGAGAAATAAAAGGACATTTTTGGTACTCAGCTTTGTGGCTGTGTTTTTAGTATAAGGTGCAACATTTTGAATGTTTGGTTTTGAAGTAATCTAAAAGTAAACCCAAAGTGTTCAGACTAGTCTGCATTTTCGGAATCCAGTGGTTTACGTTGCGAATTGCAAAAAATTGCAGCGTATTCCTGACTACATTTCAAAGTAATTTGACCCATTATTATGCATTAAAGTTTCAAACAGTTCATTCCTTTTACAATGTAGGTTATACACTGCACAGAACTATGGAGACTGGTCATGTGTGTTCATTGGTGTTTGTGTGTGTGTGTGTGTGTGTAGCTGTGTCCTTACCGTAATCCGTCTATCTCCCCCATTAAGCCGGTCTTCCACAGTGAAGTAGTGGAAAATTTGAAAAAGGGTAGGTGAAAACAGCAGTCAGGAGTCTCTACGAGGCCATTTATTTACTCGACATTTATACTTTAAATCAAAAATAGACGTTTTAATCATTTTGTTTCACTTTAAAATATTATTACTGTGTATCATAATTGTTATTCCTACATATTCATGTGAGCTTTGGTGGTTCCCCTCCACTGTAACTCCAGCCATGCCACAGACATGTCGAGCCTACAGGAGTAGCTCCTTTTCCATCACTAGGAATGAGCCTGAAGTGCAAGATTTTGTCGTGTGAGGCATTTCCCCCCGTATCACCAGCACACTGGTCTGTTGTAAGAAACCTCCACCGGGCTTGAGCTCTCTCCTCTCGGCCACTTGGGTTCGTCTCCTCCCCTCCTCGTTCCGGCCGACATCCAGGCGCAGGAGAGGGTGGAATAAGTGCCCCTGTGGCATCTGGTGCATCACGAATCTGCATCACAAAGAGTCGCTGATCTTAATTGGAAATACTCGAATATATATATTTTATATTTACACGATGTTATTTTTATTCAGTAATTATTACACAGTTGTGTCATTGTTTCAAACATCCCTCGATTCGGACTTTGGGATAAGCTGAGAGCTCTATTTCAAAAACAGCGATCATGGGGTCACCATGGGGCACGTATCACGTCTATTAGCACCGATGTTTGAGAAGCTTTTCCGGCAGATGTTTTGGCAAATTTAACCTGATACGTGATAAGACAGTTATACATTTTTAAATGTATTTTATTCATTATTTTTTCAAACAGGTTAAGATCCCTATTTTGTTATACTGTCTCTTTATGTAATAACAATAACAATAACAATAACAATAAAATAATAATAATAATATCTCAGAAACAGATATTGCTGTCAGTTTTGTAGATCATCATTAAGCTTATGTGTCCCACAAATTAAAGGTGGGGGCGGTGGTAAGACAGTACATAAGTAATTCCTTAATTAATAGTTACATTTAAAAAATTACGTTTGAAAGACTATACGACTTCACTTCAAAAGCATTGGCCAATACAGAAAAAAGTTAGGAAAAATTGTTGTTAATTTATATCAGTCGCAGTAACCTAACTGAAAATAGTGTCTACAATGAGTCTCGTTATTTTGTGACATAAGACGTGTTTATGTTACAGGACAAATATATTCTAAGCAAAGCGCCCATGGCTGGTCAGTTTGGATGTGGACCAGAGAATTGGTGACATTGGTTTAAGTCGTCTTCAAGTGAGAATCTGGCCAGAGCTACTGTATGACCCGGAAAAATACAATAAGCACGTATTGAGTTAAACAAAACTCCTCTCTGCATCTCCCAGGCCGGGCACAGTGCACCGTCGTGACTCTGGGATCTGGGAGTTATTCCCCCGGGGATCTGGACCTCAACAACCTGCCCCTCCTCTCACTTCACTCTGCTGCATGCGTGAAACTCTGCATGCCCCGTGTATTAATGCTGCCATACAGAATCAGCACGTGAAAAGCGAGTTTTGCTGCAACCAGAGCGAGAACGTGCAGGTCACTGGTTGCATTCAAAGCGGCGAGAATGCAGATCACATGACCCATGGGTGTGCGGGAGTTAAACTAGAGATAACTGATAGTGAAAGTGATTGGGCAGCCTATAGGACATATCCACTGAGAACTGAACCAACGCAACACACACACTCACACACAGTGTGGTGTTTTTCTCTTGGTGTTTTTCAGCTGCAACCATGAGCCCAACCTCTAATGTCCACAATTAAGTGTGCTGGTGCATAACATGGAGCAAAATACACTGTAAATATAAACCATTTGTTTTAACCTAAAAAGGTTAGTATCAGGACTACTTTAAAACTTTAAGTTGACTGAATCTGAAAAGGCAAGTTGAGGTAACTTTGTAATGATTCAAAACAAATGAACTTTTCCAGTCAATTAAAGTTGCTATAAATGTTGTACTACTTGAGAAAACATGTTCAATAAGCTTAAGATAATAAGTTGTACCGACAACTTATATTCATACATGTATAATACTTGTATAGGTTTTCTTCAAACCATAAAAAAGGAGGATATCAGGAGAGCTTCAACTCTCATGCATGCTTGAAAATCAAAGCTAATATGCTGATCATGTTTCTTTAGAATAAATTAGATGATTTGACTCTGTACAGTTCATTCATTAAGCTCATCATTTTGAGTCAGAAGACTTCAAGTTAGAGGAAGTCATGTTTATAAGTTGCAAAGTGTTGTCAAAATAAATACTACAAATTTTGAGTTTGATTAACTTGAACAAATAAAATCTACATATATTAACATAAATTTATGTTACATTAATGAGAAAAGATTAGTTGACTCCACCAAATTCCTGTACTTTTTTTTTTTACAGTGTATAACCTACTTCATAAGTAGAAGGAGATTTCTCACACTAGAGGCTGCTATAATTATAACATTTAATTATCTCAACGATTCTATGTCACTGTAGGCTCAGCCACTGTAATATAAGCGCTTACATTAGAAGCAAAAGACTTAACCCTGAAAAAGAGAAAATATTTTCGGTCCACAACAAAGCACAGTCCCTATAAATAGACTGACATTTCAAGGTGCAACACTATGATCCTCCAGATACGTCCACACGCGTGTGTGATGGCTACAGGTAGCTACTGCAAATGGTGTGAATAAATATTTCTTCCCACTGTTAATTCTTCCATTACGCCCCATTCACACACACTATTTGCTTTATCTTGTTTGGTTTTCACGAGTCTTGTCCATGACCACCGCGTCAGAGCTTATGCTCTACTGTCCAGTATTGCGTGGATTTCAATGGACGTGATCCAGTCATATTCAGAGGTTTAACAAGGAGCTATAATAACAGCGCCTACATACATAACACGCTGTTTGATGTAACACCGAGGTAACATCGACGCTATTCAACACGCAGTGAATGGTTTGTAAATAAGTAAATAGGCTTAACATTGAGGAGATGAACGTGCCCAGTCTTGAGTTTGGCCCCATCGCGCACAGGGCTGCCCGTGAGGAACGGGCCACAAGGGATTCACGTGTTTTATAGATAACAAAGACGGGGCATAACGCAGCGAGTATTAGAAAAATATGGCTCAGGGGCAAAACACAATAGCGAGTCCAAACAGCCTTCCCTGGACCTACCGGTAATTCAGACAATTAGCCTATATAACATCTACTACACAGTCATATAATGTGGACAGCGTTGTGGGTGGTGGCTTCAGCCTCTACTGTCTATGTACGTAGCCTGTGTTCATCTGTCTGTGGTGTGTGTATGTGTGCGCGCGCGCTGTGTGTGTGTGTGCGCGCGCGTCTTTTAGATTGTGTGTCTTTCTTTGTGTGTGCATACGTGCCTACGTGCGCATATCCCCGTATGCATACTCAGTGAAAAGTCAAGCCGTGTGTATGTGCGTGCGTGTGTAGATGTGAACATGCAATAAGCACACGCGCATGGACAAAATTTGAAAATATGTACAAAGTGTTGCGCATGACACCACAAACAAACACAATGCCTATATATAAAATAATCTTGTAGATAATGTTATGTTCAATAATCCCACAGTAGCTGTTCCTGTTCCTCCTACTATATAAAGCTACTTGTTAGTAGTAACGTGTCACTGTATAAATATTAACATATCAGTTTATTAACATATACATTGTTGTAATTTATTAGACATACTCAATATTTGTTGCTCGAATATGTTCCGTTAAAATGTCGTTTAAAGGAACATCTTAATTGGATTATTTAAGTGGCAACAGCTTTAACCTACATTGTCTGGAAAATCTTGTGGGAAAAGCAACCCTGACTCTGCACTTTTAGTCTGTCCAATCGCTGTTCACGTTGTTTTACCATGCAGGGTGAAAAGTAGGCTACAATATAACAGAAGTTTGTCGGTTTAGCATGACTCCACTTAATTCACAAGAATATCAAGAATACCATTTCTGACATTTGACGGTGTGTACAGTTTTATAACAATTGCATGCGTAAATGCATAATATATTACACCCTGCATTGCAGCACGTGTCAAATTATTACACACACACACACACACACCACACACACACACACACACACCGTAAAGGGAAAAGGTATAATACCATTGGAAATGTCGATGGATTTATTAAGGCATAGCCAGACAAATGTAGACAAAACATAGGCCTACGCAGTCTGAACAAATATTATAGAATAAGTAGGTCAGTCTATACGAGGAAAAAATCATATGGAGGAAAATGTAGAGCCAACAAAAGCAGATGAGTTGAGCTTTGGTCAGGGCAGCAGCCTGAACGTGGAAAAGCAGCTCTCCAAGTGTAAAAAGCAAATGTCTTTGTTTAAGCTGCGCTGCGTTAACACACATGAAACCATCTAAAATAGCCCGAGTGTGGAGTCATTTTACCAGCATACAATCGATTCCATATAGGAAGATTACTACCGCATGCGTTTTGATGTGGACCGAAAGGGAATAGCACAATACATTCCAGTCTTATCATGACAATTTGCAGGGTCATGCTACCCATGAACTGGGTTGAATTTTCAGCAGCTCTTTTTTGAAAAATGAACTTGTCATGACTGCGTTATTTACTCAAACAGCGAAGTATGTGGGCACGACTGTGAACTATTGTAATGGCAGGGTGTGGGAAGGGGTGGAGATGGAATATCCATTTTTATTGCATCACCTGTCAGCGGCGTCCAATGGGCGTTGACTCCGAGGGCATTAATTGATGAAGGTGTCTCCAGACTGGCGCACCTCCCCTCTCTGTCATTTTATTTGTGGCTCAACCAGCAGCCAGAATAGCAGCTGCATTTTAGCTCTTATTCTGTTTCTCTCTGTCTCGGACTCTCTCTCTCTCTTTCTCCCTCCCCTCCACCCTCACAACACCCACTCCCTCTCTCTCCTCTCTCTCTCTCTCTCTCTCTCTCTCTCTCTCTCTCTCTCTCTCTCTCTCTCTCTCTCTCTCTCTCTCTCTCGCTATTTTATCCCTCTGGCTGAAGCAGTGGTGTACACCTACCCCTCGTCCTGCTGCCGTCCAGAGGGGAGTGGAGCCGGCAGAGGCAGGTAGCAGCAGCAGCCCCGGCTTGGTGGACGTATCCGTCGCATTCCTCCACCATGTCAGACCCGGTCAAGAGGCGACGGGTGGATGCTGTCGGCTCATGCAACCTATTAGACACCGGCAGCTCCATTTAACTCCGCATGTCAAAGTTTGCATTACATGACGCAGCAGTGTGGATGGATTAAAGGTATGAGCAGGATGCCTTGAGCTCCGTGCCATTTACCGGTGAATCCACAACACACTGAGAGTGACTACATGGATTAATACATTGGTGGAGTGGATACATAAAACATGGGAGACCTGGAGTGTGGCTTTGAGGAAATGCAAGGAGTGAGACTGGGATACCTGCTCATCAAAGGCAAGCAAATGTTTGCTTTGTCTCAGGTCTTCACCGACCTGCTGAAGAACATCCCTCGGACCACGGTGCACAAGCGCATGGACCACCTGAAGGTGAAGAAGCACCACTGCGACCTGGAGGAGCTGCGGAAGCTCAAAGCAATAAACTCTATAGCTTTCCACGCCGCGAAATGCACTCTCATATCGCGGGAGGACGTGGAGGCTCTGTACTTCTCCTGTAAGACGGAGCGGGTGCTGAAGTCCAACAAAAGGAAAGCGAAAGCGGTGGCGGTGTGCTCCCCCGGGGATGAGGGGGATGCCTCCCCCGGGCTCCTACGTGCGGACGCCGAGCTGTGGAAGGAAAAAGTTTGGTTTAGTTTGCACGGTGTCCCGGAGACTCTCACACTTCACAACAAAACCGGCAAGAGGAGAGAGCTGACTCCTTGCCTTACCGACTCCAAACTACCTCAATTTTACCACAAAACCCACGGACGGGAGTACCGTTCGGTGACAAAGTCCAGTCACAAACACTTTAAAAACTATGAAACAGCGAAAATAACAGGGAACCGTGTTACTTTGAGCCAAAGGCACTCGTTTTTTCGGAGCGCTGTGAGCCGTCAGCCGGTGGTGCTTCAGTCCGCCATAGCTGCTCAGTCCAGGCTCTCGCGCTCAGCCGGCGACCTACTTCACAAAAGGAAGAGGAGGCGCGAGGGGGGCGGCGGCAGGGACAGCGCGAGGCACTCGTGGAGCAGGAGCAGACACGCGCACCACCACGTACCCCCGGTGCTACTCGTGCAACCCAAACCACCCGGGACTACTTCTTCTTCTTCTTTCGGTGCTTTCCACCTCGGCGCGGATTTTTATCTTGACCCCAGACCTCACCATCACCACCACCACCAGCACCACCATCATCACCATCACCACCACCACGAGTTCCCGGAGAGTTACGAGAGCAGTGACACCGAGTCCAGCACCTACTCAGACCGGGCCTATCCCGACTCGGACTTTGGGTCAGGTTTCTCCACCACCAGCAGCAACTCCGGCAGCTCAGAGGAGGAAGAGGAGGAGGGCGAGGATGAAGATGACACAGAGAGTTCAGAGGTCAGCTCAGACGAGGAGGAGAGCTCCTCTCAGTCCGATTCGAGCTCCGTATCCAGCCGTGTTTCGGTCCAGAGTATCCGCTTCAGACGGGCCCGGGTTGGGTCGCTCGTTAAAACTCTCAACAACACAAGTAAAGCACCTTTGGTCCTGCAGCCCACTTTTCACTACAACAACCAGCAGCAGCAACAAGAGAAGCAACACAGGATCCTGGGCCATGTCCCCACTTCAGAGGAGAAACGTCAGAAATGTGAATTTAATGAAACTAGAGAGGACTTGGGACTCTTGCAAACACCAAAATTTAACTCAGCTGTCGTGTCGGAGAGCTTTTTCACCGAGTCCAAAAGGGAAAAGGCGTTTGAGGCTGACCCAGACACGGCTGACCCCGTGGTGGATGAGCTGAGCCCTTATTCACGGAGTAAGGCCCTCCACCCCTCACGCAGGACACCAGGGCACCCCACCAAGTCACCCCCTGGACTGTGTGACCACGACAAGCCCCTAAAATGTGCCGACAAAAGCCTTAAACTGCCCACTCCGGTGAAAAAAATCAAGACCGAGGCGGAGGAGTCCTCTGTGACCGACAGCAGCAGGACAGCAGCCAGGACACCACCCTTCAACCTCCATAATGTGAAAGTTAAAGTGGAGGAAAGCTGTGATGAATATGAATACCAGAGCCAGGCCACTGTCGTCAAATGTAAAGGGGATAATAAAGCAGAGAGCAGCATCAAACAGGGAGACTTTTTCAGCAGCTGCGGGTTTAAAGCCACTGAAAAGAGCCCTGATGTGGCCCCGAAGTCCCTCTGTGACCCTCAGGACACCCCATATATCGACGAAGGGGAGCACAGGAATAAAAACTCCAGGGCTCCGGTACTGGTGAACAAGAAATCCAGAGTTTCCAGGACGCACACAAAACAAAACGTGCCCAGGCTCGGCAAGCCTGCATCCTCTTCCTCTTCCTCCTCCTCTTCTTCTTCTTCTTCCTCCTTTTCTTCTTCTTCTTCTTCTTCTCGTCCCGAGGAGGTATCCACGGAGGATTTACCGAGCAGACGCAAACGCAGCAGCAACAACACGAGCACTGTAGCATCGCCTGCGAAAACGCCTTTTAGCCTGATGGCAAATTTCCCATCCCCGCCGTCGCTGGTTGTTGGCAGCGACGGGGACTTGTGCCCTGCTTACTCCCTGAACTCGCTGAGGGGCCCCGGGCCTCCCCCTCCGTCCCACCCCGTGTGGAGGTGGCAGCCAGGCGGCCAGATCCTCCCTCCCCCACACGCTCAGAGAACTAGGAAATACTGAGCTTTAAAGCAAAAAAAAAACAACAAAAAACAAAAAAACAAAAGCCCCACCGTGTCCATCTCCAGCCTAAAACGTCTTAACGTGAGCTGACCAAATTGCTCGCAACTTTATCGGTGTTTATTATTATATTTTACCTTCCCTTCTTATTTTGTTAATGGGTTTACATTCCGCTTTGTTTTGAAGTTTGATCGAGGCACAAGATCCCTTTTTGGAGCCTCAGAAAACGCCCGCAGGACTGTGTGACACCGCTCGTGGATTTATGCTTAAAAAGAAAAACTTGTTTTAAATAAGCTATCAGTCCTAAGCAATATGTTAGGTTCTCATTATTGTGTTTACTTGACTTTTTTTTATTATTTCTTCTTCGCTTTTCTATGCTCGACCTGTTGGATTGTATGGTGCCAGGGTTTCAGTGGTTTGTGCTTCGTCTGAAAGAGAAAAGGGATGAAAAGGAAAGAAAAACACAGCATTCCTTGATATGAGGCTACTCTTAATCTATCTGCGACTGAGAGCAAGTTTGACTTTGTAAATCACACAAAAAAATCAGGGTTTCCCATTCTGTGCCAGTTGGTATATTTTATATATCAAAAGCTGTGTTTCCTTTCTGTTACACTGACCAGCTTGGCCACAGTGGACCACGTGTCCAAGTGTTCAATTTCAGAGAATTGTTAAATTTGGTTTATTAGTGTCTATATCTATACATACTCACGGTGAAGCCTTTATTAGATTTGACAGGAATTTATTCCTGGTGGTTGTGGGTTTTTTTTTTCTTCTGGAGTCCTCGTGATCTGGTTTTCAGTCTTGTTTTTATTTCTGCGGAGTATTTCCTGGTTTGCAAATGTGTGAGTGTGCACGGACGCAGGCCCCCAGACACAACACAGGCCTTATGTACAGACAATCAAAAAGAATACGGCTCAGACCTTCATGACACGTTAGCTCCCACGATAAACTCATATTCACGTTCCTCCTGGTCTACTTGGTAACCGGTTTCTTGCGTTTAGAGCTCGAATTCAAGTAATGTAAATCACAGAGATGATGACGATGTCCAAGACCGGCTATGGCTGGGATGTGTATCAGGAGTCACAGTGGGGGGAAACAGCACCAAGCAGCGTGCAACACCTTCTAGCTACTCTGGCTACTCAAAAACAATGCAACAAAGCACAAGTGATAGGCTTAAATGCATTGCACTTTCATACTGTTTGGGGGTCTTGTTACAGCTTTAGGGTTTTCTGACCAGCCTGTGAAATGATGTCTGTCATAGAAAATTAAAGATGAGTTTAATTTGGATGTAGACACAAAAAAAAAAAAAAAAAAAAAAAAAAAAAGCCAAACTGCATTCATTTGATTTTAATATTTAGGAGTCACCCACCCACACGTGAGTTCCTATTTTAACCGTGCCATTTTCTGATTTCCTGTAATTTAATAATATCCTAATTTCCGTGAAGTCTATTCTATTTTTAGGTGGAGTCAGTTGTCTCCATATGAGTTGGAAAATTTGCCAATTATGTCTTATTATTGGCTGTGTCCCTCTCTGAGAGGCCCAAAATACAATCAGTTTTAAAAACATTGCTTTCTTTTTGTCACCATCTTTAAATGTAGGCTTTTGAATATAGCCGCTCAGTGAATGTAGTAACCCAGACCTACATTCAGTAGTAGCTCCTCCAGACCAGTGTACACACCTTTCCAAACAGAAGTAAATCAAGTGGTTGGAGTTGCACCTACATGTAGGTATTTTTAAGCAAACGTGTAGATGTGTTTTAATGACAGTGCAGGACGCGCTCTGCTAATTGGCAGGCTTTTCTGTCTGCGACAAAGAGAGGCCCAGCTTATGGCGAGCCAGATCACAACAAACCCAAAGCCCGTGAATGATGTCAGCCCCTCTCACAAGCACAGCAAAGGGTGCATTCATTCAGAGGATTGTAGAAACTTTTATTTAATGGGTGATTGTAAAAAAAAAAAAAAAAAAAAAAAAGTACAAAAAATGAGTTTGCCTGAATCAGCGTGGATACATATGGTAGATGTTTAGCCACTCTGCAGCCATGAAGCCCCAAACTCACCATGGGCCTTATTCCTGCGGCTGGAAGCGACAATTCAAACTTGAACTTATATTCACAGCCTGTAAACTGGCTATTTTTGAAGCCATGACACAAGCTGGTATATGAGCAGGCTAGCAGTAAAAAAAAAAACGGAGGGGGTTGCACAGGGTTTTGAGAGGGGTGGGTTGGGGGGGGTGAGTTGCTGTGTTGCTAGAGCGAAGCTTTCAACCTTTAATCCGCATGTCAAAAGCATAGGCTGCACAGGCATAGGGAGAAGAGGAATAGCCTGCGCCCAAAGCAGTGCGGGTTTGCCCCCCTGACGCACCAGCCTATTCTCACGCAGCACTCACAATGCGCGGCTGAGGCACGGAGATGGTGGTAATGGCCTGTTGGGAGGGCCTTTCCACCGTTAAGACAAATAGCTCTCTGACAGTGACGCTATCAATGTAAACAATTGCATCGTGCAGCAGCAGCTAGAGGCTGCGTGCACTCTCACCCCCTTCCTCCTCCTCCTCTTCCCCACTTCCCTGCCCTCCTCATTCACTCATTTACTTCTTCGCTTTTTTGATACAATACTTGAGGTCAGGTTTTTGACATGGAATTTGAAGTCACTGGTTGTTTATATGAAACTGAATATTTATTTTTGTGAATTTTTCTGGGGTTTCTTGTATATTGTTTTTTTGTTGTGAATATATATAGGACAACTGCACTCGAAATGGAAACTTGAACGGTGGATTTCTGAAGCACTTTCCCTTTCTTTTTTTTTTTAATTATGAAGCATTCATTAAACGCGACTTGAGTGTAATTATCAGACTCTTTTCTCTTTCTTTGCAGTTGGACAATCGTGTGTTGTTTCAAGGGGGGGTTGAATAGATTTAATGATGGAGAAATTGGCTAGGGATTTGCGTAAGGAGAGGGTTATGAAAACAAAGAAGTAGCCTAATTTTCAAACTTTTTTTTATGGAGTTTCCTCCTTTCTTTTTATTATCCTTTATTTTGGGAACAGCTGCTTTTCATCTTTGATCTGTCTTGCCCTATTTTGTCATTAGCCTTTTCAATTTACTCTGTAACACTAGTAATTTCATAAATGTTTAAAGGCATTTAGGAAAAATTAGACATATCCAGTCTTTAATTAAATAATAGGTAAGGGCTCTGTCCTGGGGCAAAGAGGGTGCCTATTTGAAAGGAACTAGAGCCGAAATATATCCACAGTATGCTTATCTACATTGTGGGCAGTTAAAACAGAGTCTGGGACTGCTTGAGGTTTCTGCCTGTTAAAAAGACGTTTTTCCTCACCACTTTTGCCACGGTGCTTGCTCTTGGTGGGTATTGTAAATAATAGCCTATATAAAGAGTACGATCAAGGTCTGCTCAATATAAAAAATGCCCTGAGATAACTTGGTAAATATCCCTCAAAGATGGCTGCACTCGGTAATCTTAAGTTATAGTAGTGAGGGAATCCCTTCCTCGGTGTATTTAAGGGGTGTGTGTGAGGGAAGAAGTGGTAGGCCTGCGGAGCTTGCAATAATAACAAAGAGGCAAACCGCAGACATTTACGCATGCAGCATTTCCAACCACTGCGCATGAGGTGGAGCAAGCCTACTCGGTTTAATACATGGGGCAGAGAGAAACCTCAATAAACCGGCTTGAACAGCACTCCTGCAGAGACCTGGACATCTGAACAACTCAGAAAGCAAACAGAGCTGTAGTTTGCATGCATTTGCAGGAAGTTTGTGAGCAGAGACGGCGAATAAAACACATTATTCACTTCCATAAACTTCTATATAAACCCTGAAGCAAGATTAAATTTCCAAATATTGTATAAAAAGCCAAATACAGAGTGCAGTGATACCATAGGAGAAGAAATACAACAAAACAAACAAAAAAAATCTGTATGAACACACGCAAATACAGCTAAGCTCGCCTAAAGGCTGTTCAACTTTCACAATATTGTGTACAGCGCAGGATCACGCAACTTTTCTAAGCAGCTTTGACCAGACTTGCCTCTCGCTCAGTCTGCCATGTTTGACGTGATGTTTCCCTGATTAATGGGACTCTGCGGTATATGGTCCAGGCCAAAGCCCCGAGGTTGATAAGGGGAGTCGGGGGCTGGCAGGCTGTCTGGCCCCGGCACGGCTGCTGCTGCTGGAGCCTGGAGGGGCCATACTGGGAGCGGAGACAAGCCATTATACTGCTGCTGGCGTTTCAGGGTTAAATTCCAGTGCGGATTGGGAACCAGTAGACTGTAACTTCTATAGAATAACAATGGAAAGAATCGATGGGGGGAAAAAAAGGACAAAACAAGCCTTAAGCACAATTTGGTTTTAATAATAACAACAAGAATAATAATAATAATAAAAGATCGTGTTTTTTTTTAAAGAGCTCAGCCTGTTGCGCTCAAAATGATATTTGACGTTGGCTGCATGTTTGGGGAACGAAGTTATGGGTAATGCTGACAGACACATGCCGCGTTAGGGTCAGCACTTTGCATTGATCTTCGAGACAATTAAATACACGGAGACCGATAAAAGCTGTCAGGACTTTTTATGTTGAATCTCTCAGCTGTAAAGTATTTGCCCCTACACACAAGGTCACTCACAAGCTCATAATATTTTGGTGTAAAATATATTGGTAAAGAAAACAAATCTATTGACAGTTTGGAGTCACTTGGGAGAATTTGAGTGCTCTTTCTCTATGTGTGTCAATGAATTTGTGAGTTCACGAAGCGGCTCTGCATGATAAAATAGCCTCAAACGTGACACTGAAGCCTCGCTGCACCGAGAAACCCGCAGATTGCGAGCAGACACTTATCACGTTCTTTAAATGAAAAAAAAAAATATATATATATGCTGAAAGAAAATCCCTTATTTATCATGAATCAAGAAAAGCGTTTAAACTATTTAATCAGAGTTGTAAAATCTGACAAGTTGATTTCACTTTAAAAAGTCTAGGTAACCTTGCCTTGAAAAAGTCAAATGAATATATTAGTCTTAAGTTATGTTTACTTTAGTAAAGTAAATATAATACATTTTCCTTTATCATTCAACTTGTTGGACTTTACAGTAAATAACTCAAATAAATTATTGAATTAATTCTGCACAAGGACAGTAATTTCTTAGGCAGACTTTTCAGTTCTTCCTGGTACAATGCGGGCTCAGTTTAGAGGCTAAAGACACAATTAAGACACACTGAACAGAGATTGGGATAGTTCAGCCCTGTGCAACCAACCAATTGCTGTATGAGCGCCAATACGTTTATATGAGTGTTAATGATGTTAATAGATGGAGACACGGTTACATTTATTTTATTTAAAGCTACTACTAGTTGGTTATGAAACCGTCTCAATTTAATAATGACGCCTCCATATGACCTAGATAAACCAACAACAAACAGATTAAAAGAGCCTGTGTTTTCATTTTCCCAGGCAAAGTTACAGTGAGTAGTATAGCCAGTTAAAATGAAGCAGGAGCAGTTATTTCCATAACTTTATTGTTTGACATTATATTTTGTGGTTGTGGTTGGGGAAACACTACCACCGTTTGTCCACAGCAAAGCCTCTAAAATTAACA
The DNA here is from genome assembly GCA_034769285.1 of Lutjanus argentimaculatus. Classification (NCBI taxonomy): domain Eukaryota; kingdom Metazoa; phylum Chordata; class Actinopteri; order Lutjaniformes; family Lutjanidae; genus Lutjanus; species Lutjanus argentimaculatus. Next base: position 20,311,569 of record JAWZSL010000009.1, on the reverse strand, counting down.
AAATATGAAAGTTCTTTATGGTAGTTTTAATTGTATAATTCCAGATTAAAGGCTTTTCTTTAATTGAGTGAAACGCCACGTGGAGTTGAATTGTTGGCTCGGCCATAAGATTTAACAGAAAGCAGAGCTTCTGTTTAAGGTGTTAAACAAACTTTCCCCATCAAGAAAAGCCGGTATAAACCAATATTAACTCCTCCATGTGCTCCTCTGTGTGACCAATATGTGCTGTTCCCTCTTTAACACGAACCTATACATGCTATATATCTGAGAAGCAGGGAGGATAAAAGGCACAATAAAAATCTTAAAAGTCTTTTCTCTCCCCACGCTCTTATTTTGACCTTTTGAGGGAAACGGACTATAAGTACCTTCACGCTTCAGGTGTCGAGACTTTAAATAGACTTTAAATGGAGTGTGAGTTACTTGAAGGACCAACGATTAGTGTATGGAGGTTTATCGAGAGCTTATTGAATCCAAATACTTACTTATTTACAACCCTAATTTGATACAAATACACCCTTAAATGTTTAACAAAAGTCCCCAAACTTCTCCATTTATGTGCGTGTTACTTTTATATTTTAAGTGTATGGTGACTGGCAATCAATCAATATGCTTACAAGTCCGAGATCTCCATGAATTACTAATAAGTAGTGCAAAGGTCAGGGGCTCATGACATTATAATATTCATATAATCATGCGGCCATTAGGTTACGTAAGGGCGGAGTGATACAAAAGCACAAATAAGAACTAAAGGATTTGTAGTCGCTTCCATCAATTTACCCCGAAGTTTAAGTGACTAGATTCAATAATAACAAACAATCCCACCCATGCGTTAACAGTTTCTGCTTAAGTCTGTTTATTCACTTCGCTGCAGCCTGCACCACCGCGACAGTACGCGGCTTAACGTGGAGGAGGAGACAACGGGGAAACAGCGCTGCCTCTGCTGGGTTTTACCCGGCATCCCCCTGCACACACACGGGTTCAGGAGGAGGGACGGTGGCCTATATGGAGAGGAGACTGGAAGACTGCTGCTGCTGCTTTTACTTTGGAAAATCACATTCAAGAGTCGAATGTTCAAAATAGTTTGCGAATAAGATGTTGGATAGTTTGTGAGTGCAATTAGTTAAAAAAAAAAAAAAAAAACTATTTTAAAGCTACTAAGGGGGTTTCATATTTTGTTGATTTTAGAAGTCCACCAGGACAAAATAGCTTTCACCACCATAAACAAAGAAATACAATGTCAAAAATAAAATTATGGAAATAAAATATCCTCAACTTCAGGTTAACCGGTGAATGAACTAGTCACTCTGACTTTGCCAGGGAAAATGTAAATGTTTTCAAGGGGAATCTGACCTGGTGGCAGCCATTAAGAATAACTATGTGTAAAAATATTAAACCTATCTTGGCAGTGATGGTCTCGTTTTCTTATGCAGGTCATACAGAGGCATCAATATTAAATTGAGACGGTTTCATAACCTGACAAAAACTCTCTGTAGTAGCTTTAAAAATCATTGTCCTTAAACTGCACACTGGGTTAAAGGTGTATGCTTTTTCAGGATTTTCCTAAATTTACTATTGAAATTTACTTGATAAAACCTCTATTAGTTTAGACCCCTGGTAAGACAACAAAATAGATTATAATTATTCATTATGTTATTTAATAAAAAATAAAGTAAGAGAACAGTCTATTATTATTATTATTATTATTATTATTATTATTAATCATTATTATTATTATTATTATTATTGATCTGACTGAAATGTCAGAATGTTGCCTTGATCTTGCTTTGATTTGATCACAGTGACTTTTGCTGGAGTGATTCCACTCTGTGTTTTCCAGCCTGCATGTGTGTAAATTAAATTGAAACGCTCTCGAGTTAATAACTGACCCTAAAGCGCTGAAAACATGTTTAGAAAAGACACAGGGAGCCCACAGAGCTGCTGATGTCTCTGGTGGTGGTGGTGGTGGTGGTGGGTTTCCCTGGCCAGAGTGACTGCATGGATGGGGGGAGGAAGGGGAAAACCAGCACCAGAGGGCTTCTGCTCGGTCATGGAGCTCAACTCCATTTGTAAAGGCTTTTCTGCGGACAGGAGAGAGCCAGATGTAGCCTAATGTTGAAAGGAGCATGGAGACTGGAGCAACTTTTAAAATACAATTCAATCAGTTATCAACTAGTCTAGTACGACGGCGTGTGTTGGGTTGGTTTCGGGCGAGGAGTGAGTCTGCAGGAAGGCTTTTGTACCAAATGAACAATGTCAGTCTCTTCTGCCATCTACCAACATATTTAAAATGGGTCTTAAAACTATTTGCCATTCGCCTCTCTTTTCTGTTATCGCTATATTGTGTTCATGTAGCCATGGCTTCCATTAGAGGTTTACTTATGAATAATTCATCAAACTGAACCAGGGGATAATTTAAAGAGCTGTAAAAAACGATTTATACATTTCTTAAATTCAAATGTTTTGAGTTCCAATACTGCTTATTTTGTGGAGATTATTTTATTAAAACTAAATAAAACATTATATTTATTCAGGGTGAGAAATTGCACTTTAATTTAAAACTATACAAACTCAGGTTTATGAATTTTTCAAACCTTATCAGGATTCTCACTGTCCTTTAACGTGAGAAAAATGTTGTTTTCTGTTGGAGACTGGAGTGATGATGATGATGATGATGAGTGGAAATTAAGACATGCAGCCTAATTATAACCATGTCTGCTCTGTGGACATAAAACTACATTATTTAATTTAAACCCAAATCTATTTTCATAAAGTTATTTTGTAGTGACCTACATTTTAGAGAAACAAGTTTAAAATTTGAAATTCCTGTTGTTCATTTTTTTTTAAATTGTCTAATCCCTTTACATGAATGACTGAACATGTGCCATTGTGTTGAGCAATTTGTGAGAATTATCTTATTATTATTATATATTATTATTATTATTATTATATATATTGTCATTGATTGAGCACAATTATACTTAAATTAATTTATATTATTGTTTTATTTTATATAAGTATATGTATAAAAATTAAACCACTCATTGGTAAAGAAATATTAATTGAAAATAATATAATTTATGGAGGCCTTTTCTTTAAAGTTTTTGTATTGAAATCAATACATTATTGGTCTTAAATAAAACCCCTCCTCCACACACAAGCCACACACACACACACACACACACACACACACACACACACACACACACACACACACAGTGGTTTCTTTGTTGTAAGCTTTGGTGGAAACACCTTGTTTGTGACAAGAGGACATTATTTGCATTTGAAGGCATATCTTTGCATTAATTTTTATATTGTTTATGCAAAACCCTTCTAGCTTTAATAATATATTTGCTCTAAAATGGTTAATCCTACTGGTTTTACTGGCCACATTTTTTAGAGGTAGACCTAAAAGATGTTGGAGAACTTTCCATCAAAAGGTATTTTGTGTTTCCATTATTGAAGAGAGTTAAAATGATCTCCTAGGAGTATTTGTAAAGAATTAAACAACAATAAGAATTGAAAAATACCTGCATATTTTGCAGCTTGTAGATAAATTAGCTATAAAACATGTGCAGTCTAATAGGGCACATGATTTGATGATAATTTAAAACTCCTGTGTGTTTATCCTTTATATCAGCTGATTAAAATCTTCCACAGTTTGAAAACTAATATCTGGCCACTGGTTTTCTTTACAATGTTGAGAACATCACACACTATAGGGGGATTTGAACACAGCTACAACCGGCAGTGACCTTTGACCCCTCATACCAGGGAGTTAGGACAGGGAGCCCAGGCTGGATTGCGGATAAAAGCCACCAACACAAACAGAGAAACTCTCCTCCATTGCTGCAACCACATTATATGTCAAAATTGTGTTTAATTTGTATTACTAACACACAAAATAGAAATAATCCTTCTAATAAGCTCCAGACACTGACAGAAAATGAATTGGATTTCCACCAGTGGCCTGCATGCATTCAGGCCACAGCTTGTCGATTATTGATTACTATGTCAGCGCCCAAGTCGACAGATATTCTCACCTACAGCCCCTCTCATTCAGTTAGGGCTATATGTCAAACGTCAGACGCAGCCTATTGCCTTGCTGCGGGGCACACAGGCAGGAGACATGACGCGTCAGAACCAGATTTGAGTGGATGAGCTGCCTTTCTTCTCCTCTTCAAGTGAAGTTTCTTAAATTGGGTGGTTGAGAAATATAATAGGACACTTTTTTACGGGTGTCTGGGCCTTTGCCAGATAAGGTTTCAGCCAACTTTTTTTTTGCCCAGATTCATTATATCGGGTATTCAGGATGTGGGACAAAGGGGAAAGCTGGAGATTCAAGGCTCATTGTAACTAACTCTTTATATTTAGGCCTAATGTCACTGAGTAGTTGGAAGGCTTGTTCAACTTGAAATTAAAAATCGGTAGAGCTTTACTTTAATGATCATTTAGGTTTACCTGTAGCACTCAATAATGCATTATCATATGAAGTTATATTATTTAGCCCTTTATCCTGAATGATATTGCTATATTTAAAGGTAGAATATGTAGGATCTGTCAGCTGCTGTTTGTAGATAGTTGATCGTTGAGTCTCATTCTGTTTTGTGAAAAAGAGACATTTTAGGTTGCTAAAGCTCCCAGAACACAACATCAAATAATTCAGGCAGAGGTACAACACCCCTTCACTTCTAGTGGGTCATAAGTGATGATTGAGTGGGATTCTTTTTATGTACATTTTTAAAGCTGCTACAAGGAACTTTCATACTTTTTTTTTTAATTTTGGAGGCCTCTGAGAACCAAAGCATCAGTGTTTCCACCGTAAAAACGACCAAATATGACATCAAAAATAAAATGATCTAAATAAAAATCTCCTCCTGCTTCGTTTTAACTGGCTGACATGTAACTCTGCCTGTGAAAATGTAAACACAGGCTTGCTTCATCTGATGTCAAGAAGAATCTGACCTGTTGGCATCCACTGATAACGACACAGATAAAGCCATCTTCTCCACTATGGTCTCCTTAACTTATGCAGGTTATATGAAAGCATCAGTAATAAACTGAGACAATTTCATAACCTGTTAAAAACTCTTTGTAGTAGTTTTAAAGAATAATCCTGCATAGCATGTCTTCAGTTAGTATCTTTATTTGTATTAAGACTTAGAAAGTGATGCTTTCAATTCATACTATTGAATAAGCAAACATGTATGTTCTTCTTTTGTCTCACTCTCACAGATACTTACTACATACTGCAAGTGCTATGCTTTTTAATCTTATCAACAGAATTTTATTCTGATATAAAATGTGTTTTTTTTTAATTTCCTGATGGTTCTTTGTACATGGTTTTGTTTCCTTGGGCCACACTTTTTTTTTTTCTTTTTGCTGTGATATTATTTGTATAATATTCTGTTAAACTTTTTTTCCCCCTGTGTCTTTCTTTTTGTCTCTTCAGACCCAGAAGACTGCTGCTGGTGATCCAGCTCTGATAAGATCTGCATGTTACAGTGGATCCTCGTTAATAATTTGGCCTGATTGAAGATTGTTTGGAGTGTAATCTGAGCCCGCAGAGCTCCGTGTCCTCTCCCGGGGGAAGAAACGGCCACAGAGCGCCGTCAAACAGCTTTTAAATGAGGATGTTTAACTTGGGCCTACGTGTTTAAACACAGTCACAGTCACAATCTAGTCAGAAAACCTTATTATAAGTATGCTTCTTGTGTTTTAACAAAGCTTTAGGACCTTATAGATCCATTATTATTACTATAGTGTTATAATACTGTTATAATGTGTTATAATTAAACCCCCACAACGCTTTTTGTTTATTTCTTACTCATTGCCCGTTTCCTAGTTTTCCTTTCCTTAACTTTTGATGGGTGTAAAATCTTCAATTATCAATATCTGCCTTTTTGATCTGTCTTAAGTCACATTCATTCTATCTCTGACCTCTCTCTGTCAGATGTGCACCCAGAACTGCGGCTCACTTTTTGGTTTATCTCGACCCTCGAAATTATAGTCCTGCGTCTTCAGGCCTCCTTTATGGATTCGCAGTTGAGCAACTTGCAAATGAATGCGTGAATGAATTGAACCAGTGCCAGAAGCCGAGAGTTGGAGCACGCAAGATCGGTGGGTGCCGCAGCTCGAGCTCTGTGCGCAAAGAGGATCAGAAGAATCAGGTAACTTTAGAGGATGTGATAGACACGACACGTTTGTCCACTTGACGCAGCCGATTGGATAATTCATGTACGACTTAACTGAGAGTTAGGCCTCATTAGCAACTGAGCTCTAAGTGACAAATATCACATGGTCATGTGTTAATGTTGAGACACAGGAGGCCATGTTGTTTTATATCTGTGAAAACAGGAGGTATGTCCAGGGAACGTGTAACCTTTGAGGTTCCAATAGCAGAATCCCGAAGATAACATGAAGATACAGACGTCTGGAAAGGCATAGAGGGTTTTGTAATTTATTTAGGCTAATTACAAATCTTTAGGGGATGAGTAACATATTTTATTTGAACATAAAAATGCAATGATTGTTGAGAATAGAAAGAAGTACCATCTAAAACACTTTGTTAACCATCTATCTATACGTTTATATCATTACTGACAGACAGACAGCAAGGGTAGCAGGGAAATTAAGTGCACTTTTGAACACACTCTGCCTCTCTTTAAATGACCTGGTTTGTGTTACGGATCTGTTGTGGTTGTTTACCGTTGTGTTGTTATTTTGTTTTATGTTTGTACTCCATAGCACAATGTGTGGTCTGGGACAAATAAAACCTGAAATCTGAATTTCTGCTCTACAAAAGTCATTCACAATATACAGTTAGTTGTTTCATATAAGGGTAGAACAGTTCACATAAAAATATCCAAACTACTGCAGAACCAAAATAAATAGAAACTTGAAATAGAAAATATAAATGCTACTGAATAATAGAACAGAGTAAAGCTTAACAAGCTGTTTCATCTTTGCGAAACAAAAATAGATTGAAACAGCTGCTTCTTCTCATTATTCTTTCTTCAGACAAAATATATTTATTTTTCACATCATTTATTTTCTTTTTTTGTTGATTTAGGGTTGAGTTGTCTCTTTTTTCCTCGGTGAAACTCGCTGCCATGACTGCCTAATCTGCTCATCTTGTTTCATTTGTGTTTTGGCAACATGATGCAGCGCGTTTCTCCTCTCCTTCCAAACAGAAAATGTTTGTCTGCGTCCGTTGTCAGATATCACAAATGAACAGCTTGTAATCACATTTAGAAAGCTTCTCCTAAAGTGCCGTGAAGTTGTCCAAATAACAGACATCTGTGGCCACACCTGAACCTTCTACAGCAATCATTTACACGTTAAATCCTCGCTTTAGAGTGAGTTTGGTTTGATCAGAAGGATTCATAAGTCCTGCATTTATTTTTCATGAAAATATATAGAACAGAGTCCAACAAACCACTGCCCCGAGAAGACTTCTTTCTGAAACATTACTCGATTAAAAAGAAAATGTATACGAGCAGCTACATGCGTCATTTGATGGTTGTGTAAAGGGAGATGGAGTTTGGTGAGATCAGACCTTAACACCTTTAAGATCAGTGAACTAAATTATAGTTTAATTTGTAGAAAGACATCCGAAAAATGAGCCCAAAAAGCTGGTACAAGGGGGTTGATATTCCTCCAGAAAATTAAAAATAATTCGGTTAGAAAATGGAAGTTCCAGCACAGACTGTAGGATCTATATTTTGGAAGAAAATAAAATAAAATAAAATATCTCAGCAACTGAGATGAGGTGAACTTTACTCTTTACTTTACTCTTTCTGATGTGATGATGAATGAAAAAAAACGTGACATCCAGTCGCTGATCATCATATGAACGACTTCAATTTTATTTCATTTTACGTTTCCTCTGTTTTACACACATATCTTCATATTCACTCATAGACGCTCTTCTTTGATTTCCTCTTCTGGCGGTTTAATGTCTGCCGATAAACGCGTTAAAATGATGCAAATAAAAAGGTGTGTAAACCGAATTAAAGGGCTGATTTTCCTCCACTACGTCCCTGTTTGACCCTGATGACATTATCTATTTCCAAAATCGCTCCACCTCAAGCGACTTCACCTCACAGTCAGCTGAACTGGTTCCTCCAGCGGACTCTGTGTCCTCGGCAGGGGCGCTTACATAACGCTTCGTCTGTTTATTACGACTCTCCGTTACGCAGCGCCATAACGCTGAACTGGCAGCTTCTTTTTAAAGATTTCGTTGACATTGTCATTTGTCAACTCTGTCACCGTGTTCGCACATTGAAAACGCAGCGTGCGCTTAACGAATGAAGCAGGTTATTGAAGTTTATAGGCCCGGGGTTGTCTCTGCGCTCCGTCACGAATACAGCGCTGCATATTGATGTTTAAGGTTTGGATAGAAAGTGCTTCTCAAAGTGTGATCCGGGGACCACCGGGGGCGCTTGGATGGGCTCCCGGGGGTCCCGCGGCAAATAAAGCGTTATGAATTTTCATCATGAATTAATTCATTTGGAATGATCCCAATTTAAATACATACAGGTCGTCAAATACAAGTTCACTTCTACATCTGTTTCAATCTCATATACGCAGCTGAATCTATATTAAATCATCAATAAAATCTCACCATTTAGTCTTTTTTGGAAATCAAATCAGATAAGTTTGTGTTTCTGAGTTCAAATGTATGTTCGCTCGGTGTTTTCAGGATGTGAAGGGACGTCTGCGGGTGTCTGAGCGCAGAGACGGAACGAAATCGCCCAAATATGCGCCTATTCCGTATAAAAAATGCACAGAGAAAATGTGTTTGATTCCCCCCGCTGTGCCTCTCTCTGGTACAGTCAGCCAGAGGAGATGGTGCGGTCTGAGAGCGCCCCCTGACGGCCTCACCGAGCAGTGCGAAATTCTCTTAAAGGGGATGTCTGGAAAGCCGGAAGAGTTTTTTAAGGTGGACCGGTGGAGTTAGCTGCACGGCGAGGACGCTTTTTTTTTTTTTTTCCACTGAAGGGCTCTCAGGGCAAACTGGACGCAGACGACAGACGTTCACCGGTTCTGTGGAGGTTTTATATGCGTTTTCCAGCCCAAACAGGTATTAAATGCTCTGCAAAAATGTGCGAGCTAAGAAGGAGTTCGTGATAGCGCTTATACCTTTGTCAAGTTCAAACATACCACTGCTGGTGAGATTATTTCCCCACATTCCCACTTTGAAACGTTGTTTTTGAATGATTTCCTTGAATTAAGCCAATGAGTGGCGCCCCCGACCAAATGGTAAGAGACCTGTATCACACTAATCCAAACACCGTAAACTTAACTGGACTCACCTTCTGCTTGTCAGAAAAAAAAAAATATTTCAAGACTGAATAATTAAACCAATTGACCAGTAAAACTGGTATTTTCACACTGCATTATACTCTATGCTGGACATTGCTTTACAGTGAGGTTGGGAGATGACAGGCTACTGTATGAGGCTGGTCCCTAAAATAACACTTTGGCCTCACAGTCCTATAATAAAACAGATGTGATCACGTTTGAATGCCCTTGAAGACTCCAGATGTTGCGTTTAACGCTGATGAGAGAATAGAGATCATTATTTCCAGGATGTACTACTACTTTTAAAAAAGAAAATCAGATCAGGCACTGTCTATTAAGGAGAAACGGGACAAGCAAGCAATACAGGAAAGTAATAGGGTTCTCTCTGTGAGTGGTCTGCAAATATAATGCAAAACTTCAGGGTCCCTTATTTGGAGGGAATTCTGTTGGAAGATCTTGGTTCCATTCTTCATTACCGGATTGGTGGAGACAGTGCCAGCCCACGTGTGGAATGTGGATCATTATCATATATTTTGGCCCTGTCCTGTATTATTAAAAAAAAAGAAAGAAAGAAAAAAAAATCATACAGGAATTTGTGTCCTTAACTACTCTAATATACAAGTATTATTTATTTAAGTTAAATAAACTTTAAAGTTCTAGTATTTATTTGCAGAACACTAAAGAACTTGTAAACATGAGTTCTTCTAACTTGAAGTCTTGACTTGAAATAATGAGTTGAATGAATGGACTGTACAATGTTCAGTCAACTCATTAAATTAAGTTTCTAAATAAACGTGATTAGTATACATTGTTTGAGAGTTAAAACTCTCCTGAGACTTCTTATTTTTTTATAGAAACTTGCTGTGTGTCTCTAATGCACTTTAAGAAAAGTCTCATTTGCTTTTTATTCACAATAATGAAAACACTGTAAACCATGATGACAGTTTTTATTTAATTCAGTCTCTACCCCCTTCAACTTAGAATTTAATACATTTAAGCTCTTTGTCTGAAATGAAGAACTGACTTTTCAAACTGAGAAAATGTAAAAGGATATCAAATTTGTTTGTAATGTTCATCAGTGTGATTGAATAGTTTTGGTTCAACTCAATATCTTAAGCTTATTGAACATGTTTACTCAAGTACAATTGAATATCAAGTTTATTTTACTAGAAAAAAATTCTTGTTTTGAATTATTACAAAATTACCTCAGATTAAATCAACTTAAAATTTCAAGGCAGCCTGGACAGTTTTTTTAAGTTAAAACAAATAGTTTATTTTTACAATGTGTCCTGTCCAAGCGATCTATTAGAACAATATCCATCAGACTTTAGAAGAAGTAATCTGATCCACCATCCCCTTTAAATTCAATGTTCTATACCCATGTAATAACTAACAAGAGTTATACTCCAAAGGTGGAGCCCTTATGACAGTCCTTCAGGCTGCATAAGAAAGCCATAACTCATAAGACTGTAAAGCCTCAAGCTCCCATTGTGACGGCTGAATAAATATTGTTCAGCAAATATACACAATAGAGAAATCAACATATTCCATCAGCGTACACCAAGAGAAACCAGTAAATGGTCAAGCTGGATTGGCTTTATCAAGTTCCTATGACAGGACTTTACTTGAGACATATGTACATAACTTGAATGCTACCATTCCTCCCTGGTGTTTTGTTTAGTACTGTAAAAATAACCCATTTGTTTTAAAGGTTAGTGTCTGGGCTGCATTACAATTTTCAAGTTAACTGAATCTGAAAAGACAAGATGAAGTAATTTTGTAATAATTCAAAGCATAAACATTCCTAGTCAAACTTGATATTAATTCATTTGTACATGAGAAAACATATTCAGTAAGCTTAAGATATTAAGTTGAACCAGCAACTCTACAGTCACACAGTCACACATTTGATATTTATTTTAGTTTGTTCAATTTTTAAGCGTGAAGGGATAGTGACTAAATGCAATATAAACCTTTATCATGGTTCATTCAAGAGAGTGTTTACTGTCAAACAATGCATGCTGGGAAGTCTTTGAAAACTTAATTTAATGAGCTGATTGAACTCTGTACAGTTCATTCATTCAACTCATCATTTCAAGTCAAAAGACTTCAAGTTAGAAGTTTGTGAATATCTAAAGTGTTCTGAAAATAAATAGAAATTTAAAATTAAACTAAATTACACACAGAGAAATAAATAAAAGAAAAACAGCAGAAGTATAAAAATTTACCCTTTTACCTGCCACTTATTATGTTGTGAGAGGAACTTAGGGGAAAAGTAAACATAAGAAACAATAAAATTTATCAGCATCTTTCCTCATCAGTCATATTTCGCAGGCAATCAATTTCTGGTACTAAACATAACTATGTCCTACCTTCCCTTAAAGACTTGATTTTGTTGCTATATATAATTGTAAAATTGTAAAATGTTTGTAATTGTCCTTAATAAAACCTGTCAATAAAAAGCAACAATTGAAGAAGAAGCAGAAGCAGAAGAAGAAGAAGAAGAAGAGAGGAAGAAGAAGAAGAAGAAAAGAGAAGAAGAAGAAGAAGAAGCAGAAGAAAACAAAGATCGGTCTGTGACCCTGAAGTGGCCCAGTCGGCTTCAAACAGGCTGTTGGTCAACAACGGAATCAGATCAATAATGGGATTTTCTTGGTGTCTCGGCGCAGACTGGCTCTCTCACACGTGGCTGTGCAGAAATAATTCATCTCGTTTTTTGTGATGCAGTTTGTAGGTCTTTGTAAAGCATGTGGGCGTGTGGCCAGGGCACTTTAGGCCAGATCAGTTTTTCTCAATGAGCCGGTTCAGTAACAACAATCTCATTCTGATCTTGTGTCTCATTCAAAGTGTACACGCAGCACAGCAACTGTTCCTCTTTTTCACCACAGTTTTCTTGTTTTTTGTTTAATGTGGCCACGATTTTCTTTGCTTCATTTGAACACATAAGCTTTGCAATGTTTGTGACAAAAGAACCAGTCCTTCAGACTGGTGCTGGGCAATATATTCATTTACATCAATCATGATATGAGATTAGGTATAGTCTTACATTTTGGATATGTTATATCGTGACATGGCGCGAGTGTTGTCTTCCAGGTTTTAAAGGCTGCATTACAGTAAAACGACGCCATTTTCTGAACTTACCACACTGTTCTAGCTGTCCTGTTATTTGTCTTTACGCACTTGGTCGTTATATCCACATTACTGATGATTATTAAAAACCTCATTGTGTTATGTCACTTGTCCACCCAACCCTAACTACTTTATATACTGCTGGTAGTTTAATCTATGGTTTCCCAAACCTTTTCATATCAAATACCCACACAATAGGATTTTGTGTTGAGGAGTCCCCTCCAAGCTTTTTTTTTATTATTATTTTGTTAGGTTTGAATAAGTCTTCACTGACAATCAATTTTCAAACCAGGAACACTATAATCAGTCAAAATAGCCAAAGATATTTCTTCTTTCCCTTCCATTTAATCTATCCTTTTCCTCCTTTTGCCTCTACAACCCAGTTAAGGTCCTCTGTTTGAAAACCACTGGTTTAATCTACATGTCATATTCTATAAGATCATCATATGTTTGCACTATTTGAGAATTTGTATGTTATTTTTAGAGAAAAAGCAACGTATATATCGAGATTGTATGTTCATGAATAACCTAAAAACATCGAGTATTATTTATAAGCTATATCGCCCAGCTCTTCTTGACAACAACATAAAACTGTCCCTCTCTGGAATTTGATTTAATTTGTGTGGAAATCTCAGTTGGAATTCAGCTTTGCGTTATTGACCGGTGACCTTTGTAACGTTTGATTTTCACTGAACGGAGAGAATAAAAGAAAACACACAGCATTAAAACTGGATATGAACTTCAGGGAGCAGAATTATGTTTAAAGGGCACGTTCACTTTTATTTAAATTCTTTAAAAAAAACAAAACAGGAAAGCTGCATAAGTAGAGAGCAGAGGATCACTTCACCAGCACCACAAGAAATGCACGACACTATACGGCCTTCGATCAAAAACTCTCACTCACACTTTCACTAAGCGGTTCAATCATTTGCATACAGTCGCTCTGTGTTCTCACCTCCCACACACCTCGTACTATATGCACACACAACACTCTGCACCTGCTTTTCCCCTCCTCCTCTCATTCTGAAAGTCGCTCGTCCTCATCAAACCGTCCAGCTGAGCTTCATTTTGCGGCCTCAAACATGTTGGGTGTTTTTGTCTGCACGCTCATTTCACTGCATCCGTTTTTTCACCGCGCTTCTGCGGCAGATCCTGCACCGGATCGCGACGAGAATTCACCCTGGTTCATGGGTTGCGTCAAAGCCAGCGGCAGGCTTTATGCACCCGAAGGTGCCCGTGACCTTGACCCGGTAACCTGCTCTGTGCGCTGCCTGGATGAAGGGTGAGTTTAGGGAAACTGTACAAGAGCACGTTGAGTCAGATGAATGCCAAGTAAGGAAGCCTATAGGCCTATTTGTGAAAAATTAAAAGGAACATTGAAAAAAACAAAACAAAACTAGGACAGCATTCCCATTTTGACTGTTCATCGCCGCACGGACGATTCAGGTCAGACGCCCTTCTTCTGCATGTGACGTGGCACTTTGTTTTTAATGCTCCACTCTGAAAGATTCAACAGTGAGCTGAGCGCGTTACATCCCTTTTTTCATGAAAACATACAACGAAAACCACTTTATGATTTTGGTAACACTTATATGAAGCCCATGTCTATGATGCATTATAAACATAATGTAATGTGCTTATAACACTGACTAGTTCTAGTTATAAGCACTCATAAATAGTCATAATACTTATCAATAATAATCAACATTATCATAACACATTGCAGTACATTTTGTAATGACTTATAAGGTCAACTATAATTCATAATTGATGGTCACTCACATTTTTTTTTACAGTTCTCATAGTTGTAACACATGATGATAATTTTATGATGCAATATAATCACAGTTATAATGGACTGATGCATTATAACGTGACTATAAGTTACATAAGTGGTCATTGGTTTGTATATTTGTGTAAAATTATGGAGAGAATCCACACTCTGTGATGCCCATGTCTATAATGAATTGTAAACATGTTTAAAATGCACTATAAACTGCTTATAGCACCATATAATTATAGTTATAAGCACTTATAATTCATTCATAATGCTTGATAACAATAATCACAAGGTCAAGTACCATTAACCTCATAATTACTGGTATTTGTTTTTGCAAGGATCAAAGTATATTATTATTCTGTGATGTCATTATAATCACTGTTATAATGCAATATGATGTGACATTAAGCTACTTTAAGCGGCCATTGGGTGCTTTAAGTGAAGTAATGAAATTCCCTAATGAAATGATCTTAAACCTGCCCCCTGAGGGGAAAAGGCATTGTTAAATCAAATAGGCTGTACCTTTAGAAATGACATACTCAATTAACATTACTTTTGTAAATGTACTCCCGCTATTCATTTTTTCTTTTCATTTAAACATTCCTTCAAGGATTAGGGTGTTATATTACACTATGACACTTTGAAAAAAAATGTCAGTGGCTGACAAGAAAATTCTTTATAATGTGTCATGATTATTGCTAAATGCAATTATCAATATTTATGAGCGCTTATAACTGTAATCATACTATACTACCACTATACTCTTAGCAGATTATAATGCATTATGTAGTATGTTTATAATGCATTAATATGTTTTAATAGTCCTACTGAGACTAGTAGTTTCTCAGTGGTGGCAGTAGTAACTTGTATTAGAGTCATCTTCTATTATGTATAGTAGAATAGAAATATTTATTTATTCAAATAAATCTTTTAAATAACATGCTGTATTTGTGCAGTTGTGATATTCTCATTCTGAAATATTTTAGATAACAGAATTTAATTCCAAACATCAGGTCAATTAAAAAAAAAAGACATGCATTTTTCTTTCTGTGAAAAAAGACAAAGTCTAAAAATCTTGTCTTTAAAATCTTTTTTTTTTTTAAACATTAAAATAAAATGTGTGCTTTGCTCCCTGCGCTCAGTCAGAGATATTGGCTGGCATAAGTCAGACATTATGTTAGAAAATAGTTTTTTTTTATTTATAATAAAATGTAGCTTATTGGTGCAAAAAGTCACACCAAATTTTAGTCTCCGAATTTAGTCTTTCTAAAACTTAACACAGCATCTTAACGTGAGATGAGCTGAGCGCAGGGTTTTATGAACTTTCAGTATTATTTTGTTGTGAAGGTATCAGGTTGCTGCATTGACCTCAGAGGGTTGTTCCTGTGGCAACAGACAACATGGTTTGGTGGCCATTGAGTGTTTCAACACATCTTCAGATGCAGGGACCAAGGATGTCAGAGGAGAGAGTAGAAAAGAAAGGTGAGACACACTGCTGCCTTTTCCTTTCATTTTCAGTGTCTAACTAGGTTCTCTGGATCTGTTTCACCATAATACCTTTTCTTTTCTTTTCTTTTCTTTTCTTTTCTTTCTTTCTTTTCTGTTCTTTTCTTTTCTTTTCTTTTCTTTTCTAGTGTGCTCTCCTTGCCTGTTGGAGGTGAACAGGGAAGTGTGGTGGCTCTCTACAGAACTGAAGGACCATTTCTGCACAGCGTCCATCTGTCTGCCTCTCCACACACAGTGCAGGCTGGGAAGACTTTTGTTGTGGAAGTTTCAGGAAGGCTGGCTGGATGCCCCGACCGGCCCACAGGTCAGCTGCTGCTCTATTTCACACAGGTGTAGTTATGACTGAGAACAGAGGTTTGATTTGATCAAGATGTTTAAGTGAAAATGCTTTGTTTTCTAATTATTTCCTTAACATTATTTTCTATGATTGCACTTGGAACTGTAAATTATTTTTTGGTCTATTGTAAATTCTTCATGGTTTTACGCCATGGCTTTAAAGAACGATACTATATAACTAATTATATATTTTTAATAATTACATCAATTATGTCACAATATTTATTATTATAAATAATAATTCTTAACATTATTACAGAGGGATAGTCTATTCATGAACAGGATTGCTGTAGACTGAATTTAAGAAAGACAACATTTATGTAGTCAGTTTTCTTCATTTATCCCAACATTTAAAGGTGCAGTTGTTTAAAAAAAATTAAAAAATAAAAATAAAATTTGGACCTTAGAAAAACAGTCAAAGACATAACACACTTTATTTGTTATTATAGCATACAACAGAATTATGTTTGGTAACTCTCAGAGACCAGCAGCAATAGAAAGCAAGATAACAGGATAAAAATATGAATAATAGGATACAAACGGGAATGAAAGGCAAGAATAATAAAATGTGAAAATAATAATAATAATCATAAAATGAGAGCCAAACCATATATTACTCTACATGTTTGGATACAAACTAGAAACATGAAGTTGTATTCCAATGGAAAACAAATTTTCCATTATTGCCTCTGAACAATGACACCATATTGTATATGTGCTTAAAAATGATCAACAAAAATCTATTCCTATTATATCTTTTAAAAATAATGTTACTTATATAATTTTAAACATGATGAATGATGTACAAAAGATAACTGCTATAGATCTAATTCTAAAATAATGATTATTTTGAGAGTATAATACCTGAATTGTGCTGAACAAATGTTCTTGTTGTTGCGTTTTTATGCCAAAGAATATTGTTACACACAGAGAAAAATATCAGGATATTTGATTAATGATTACATAATTAAAAAAAATATAAATATTTGTAGCATGTAGTGGTGTTACTTTTTCATGTCTGAACATTGTTTTTTGTGTGATTTTTAGGGATTGTGGGTCTGGGACGCAGGACCTCTCTTCCGTTACTGTTGAGATTCAGGAAGCGACCCATAAAGGTCAAAGTTCATATCATGTCAGCGTGTTGGGTGATGGCTCCTTTGTTGAGTCATTTGATTGGATTTTAGACACTCCGGGAAAATATGAACTCAGTAAGTCAACAAGAGCAAACACATTTAGTTGAATGATGAATAATGAATGAACTAAAAGTGAAAAGTATTTAATATTTTGCAGTGACCCTCTCTGCTTCTTCTCTATCCATTTTCTGTTTAGATGTCAGTGTCTCCAACCCCCTCTCCACACTCTCCTCCACCCTCCAACTCTCCGTCCTGCAGCCCTCTCCACACAGCCTGATGATCTCAGTGATTCATGGCCCCCTGGGCGTCCCCTCCTGCATCCCTCTCCTGCCCACAGACTCCAGCAGCGTGACAGTAGAGGCAGTGTACCTGGGTGAACCTGTCACGCTGCAGGCAGACGTGGGCGATGGTCCGGCCGCAGAGTTTTCTTGGTGGTTCACTCACAAGGAAAAAGGGGAAAACGCAAAGGGTGTTAAGACAGTCTGCCTCCCTGACTCCAACTGTCTGAGCAGCACTGTGGTAAGCAGGCCTGAGAGAACAGCTGATGCATATGAATGTCAAAAGGTTTTCAGCTTAAAATGATGAGTTTCCTCTTTTTAATTAGTCATAATGTATTTTTACAGTCTGATTATGGATTTTTCTGTAGGTCATGAATCAACAAAACCTTGTAATCTTACCTAAATGAGGCCTGATTATAGTTTATAACAAAGAACATCAAAAAGACTACATTCCTTTCAATATCAAGTCAAAAATTATAAACATAATGCTGCCATGCCCAAAAAAGAAAAACAGATCAGTATCACATATGAAAAGTTTGTTGTCATAACAAGATATGTTTCTTTCTATGAAGTTTTTACATTATTATAACATACACACTTATCACATTATAACAACAAACACAATTCTATTTATCTTGTTATAACATTCAGTGTTTCATGTTGTAATGTGATAACTTGTTATAACATAAAATATTTTACATTATAACAAACTAAAATTGTTCTAATGTGATCACTTCTATTGTCATAACATCACATTGCAACAATACAAGTTATCACATTATAATGTGAAACCCTTTTGTTATAACAATAAGCTTTCATGTTATAACAAGATATTTTCATGTTATTACAACATACAAATTTATCACTTCATAACTTTTCATGATATAATAATACAACATTTATCTCCTATCATGTGAACCATTTTATGTTGTAACAATCAGCATAACATTTCATGTTGAGTAGTAATGGATTACATGTAATCAGGATTATTTAATCAAATTACAAAAAATAAGTAACCATAATCAGCCCAGATTACATTTGAAAATGCATAATTAGATTATAGTTACATTGTCAATGTTCATTGATTACTTGATAAAAATTTTGGATTATGTCATTAAAATATGGCAATTTTAAAATTAAGATTTTTTTTCATGATAGCAATGCTCTATTAACACTCTGTGGCAAAAAAGTTTAAAGAGGAAAAATATTAGTGGAAATTTTTGTGTCTGAATCCATCTTTTTAGTATAAGATGAATGATATAATTGTTTGATTTGAAGTAATCCTAAAGTATTCATATTATATTATATTATATTATATATTATTTATATTATATTTTGGACATTTTTTAAATCCAATGGAGTATGTTACTGATTAAAAAAATTCATGTAATTTGTATTCAGTAACTAAATACATTTCAAAGTAATCTGACCCTGTTCACATTATAACAAGATAAATAGTATATTGTTATAACAAGAAAAGCTGATAACATATGTTTGTATTTCATAATAATGTGAAAATATCTTGTAAAGGTATAATCTGCAACAATTTCCTAAAGAAAACAGACTCATATGACATAATCCCTTCAAATCATCACTTGTGTCCCATTAGAAGTGTGTGGTAGCATTTGTATCTGCAGAGATCCTGCAATCTGCCTGTATTTTCTCCCAGTGTTGTGCTGTGAGCGGCTGTGCTGTGCTTCACCAACCCAAAATATTGGTATTTGATGTGCTGATGCGTTTAGGAACAGCTCAGACAAATCCTACTGATTCTGCCTTTAAACAATAAACTTGTCGCTTACATGAGATACTGATACATTTTTCTTTTTCTGGTATTGCAGCAATAAGCCTCCATACTTATTAGCTTCAAATACGGATTCAGGGCACATTTTCTTTTTTAGAATAACCAGGGCTGTTGAAAATTAAGAAATGCATGATGTAAATTGTTGCATTCAATTTTTTTTTCTTACAATTTGCATTTTCATGAGAATTATGAAGGTGTCTCATCTGAGAGCTCATTGTTTAACAGAAATTTTAAAAAATCAGTCAAATCTGGAAGAATTTTAGTGAGACTTACAACAGAAGAGCTTTGGCTAATTGTTTTGTAGGTGAAGATACCAAAAGCTCATTTAACAAAGTAGTAAGAATTGGTACATTTCTGTTAGTGTAGAAGAAAGGCTGGTCAAAAAAAAGTGTTTTGTTAGTTGTAAAAACATGTGAAAAAAAAGAAAAGAAAAAAAAACAACCAAGTCTTTCTCATGTTTTTAATCTGACAAATTAAAAACTTAAATTCTAAATGCCTCCAGAACTGGACCTTTGAAACAGAGGGAGTTCACATGGTGGCAGTGAACGCCTCGGGTGCCAACAGATGGACACAGGAGACAATAGATGTTGTGAGTAATCTACTTTCATTCACCAAAAGTTTTAGCCTCATGTTTATTATGTGATATGTGTGACATGTGATATTTTTAATCTTCTTCTATTGTATTGTCAATAAATCCTATAAAAAGACTCAAGCATGTCTTGCTGTGTTTCCACTGCATGGTACAGCTTACGTCGACTCAACTCACGCTACTTGGTCTTTTTTTGGGTTTCAACTGTCAAAAATTGTCGACAATACCTGGTACTTTTTTGGTATCAGACTGGTTGAAATTCCAAGCCAGCTGAACTTATACTAAGTGGTGGAGTGACAATACTGGTGAGATTGGTCAGCGAAACATCACTAGAATCATAACTCATGCAACACAGAGCACCCAGAGGTGTCTTGTTGTCTGCACTCTGATGTTGCATTCAGCCACTTCTGAAACAAAGTTTGTCTCTTCTCTGTGACAAACAGCCATCCTTTCAATATCCTCCATTGTTCCTCTCTTTGTGTCAGGTAAAAGATTATGTCACAGGAGTATAATGCGACATTGCTATGGCAATCAGCTAAGAAACCCGCCTACGTTGAGGGGGTAATTTCTGCAGTGGAAAACGAAACTGTACCTAATTATAAAAAGTACCTGGTGCCAAAACTTAGTCTAGTCATGTAAAAGTAAGCCCACTAGCTCCTGCTAATGATGTACATTTTCAAAAATGTCTCAGAAATATAGTTTCATTAAAATAAAAAGTCTCAGTAATCTCCTAAATCGGCTGGGCACTGTAGTTCTTTGTAAGTGTTACTCAAACAGGAATAAATGGAGCATCTGTTGGGGACTATTTCCAGCTGCGGATTAATACACATTTGGTGAGTTAGCAAGTATTTGCAGCAGTGGTGTGGTGTGTGTGCAACTGACTGCAGTGGGCAGTGGTAGACCAGCGTCTCCTTCTGTAACTCATCTCCCCCTCTTAAAAAAATCCAAACTATCCCTTTAATCTCACATTTACACTTGCAGGTGGTCATGCGCCTTGCCATCTCTGACCTCAGAGTGAGTGTATCAGAGAGTCAACTGACCTCTGGAGAGGGCGTTTCTGTGGACGTGGAGCTGTTCACCACCATGAAGCACCTCCTCGTCCTGAACCTCACGCTGAACGCTGAGGACGGCGGCACTGACATGAAGGATAATTTAAGTAGCACTGGTGGAGGTGACTTCAAGAATAATCATCAATACATCAGTGATAATAAAGCTGAACATCAGTTCAACCCAAATGACTCACTATGAATCTAACAGTAAACACGGCAACATCAACTGTGATCACAACCTCAGTCAAAATTGTCATGGTGGCACCTGCGTACATCTTTGCTTTGATACTCACCACCACAGCTCCAACCGCTCCAGGTGCCATATGCACCTCCACCTTCGCTGTCACCTCCCCTCCTCTGCAGGACGGTATCACCTCACAGCGTCTGTTATCTCAACTACTGAGCCTTCGTCGGTGTTGCTCTCGACTGTCCTGCCTCAAGCCTTGATGGTGTACGAGCACATGCGTGCCCTGAGGCCTTCTGGGAGTTGGAGATCAGTACTTTCGACACGTGCACAATTCAGCCTGGAGTTGTGAGCCCTGCCAGCCGCATGGGCTCAAGAGTGAATTGGACTTTCAGTTTGGATGGGGTTATCGTGATGAGCAGGACATCTAAAGAGTGGAACATAAATGTGTCTTTTACGATAGCAGGATGTTATGAAGTGACAGTTAAGGCCTTTAACCCAGTCAGCTTGGCCTCATTCTGCACGCACATCCTCATTCAAGAGCCAGTTGCAGAGCTGGTGTTGAATGTTCCCAGTGTGATCATGGCACATCAAAAACACTATGTTTTATTTAGCATCACGGCAGGGTCAAATGTGACCGTGTCTCTGCTGGTGAATGCAACACTAGTGTACAGAAACAGCAGCTACACGACAGGAGAAGAGGCAGCAGTGGTTTTGCTTCTCAACCGCAGGGGACAGTTGTGGTTGAGCTGCGAGCTGAGAATCAAGTGTCTTCTCAGAACAAAACCGTGAGGGTGTGCATTGAAGAGAACAGGAAACCGTCAACAGAAGTTAGAGTTAATCCAACGTGGCAACCACCTACTAGTCAAAGTCCTGTTCACAGCCTAGCTGACAATGGTAAGGAAGTATTTCTGATTAACACCAACAGAGCAGTACAAAAGATTTAAACATTAATTAAGTCACTTTAGAAACACCTATTTATTTTGCAACTATTTAACAATATATGCTAAAACAAAAAAATAAGTAAATAAATAAATAAACTTCTTTGTATTTTTGAATCAAAATCCATTCATTTTTAATTTCTCTAAATCAAAATATAATGCATGCTTACATAAGAACTAAGCAAAGAAAAGAAAAGAAGCGATCTCACACCAAACAAGCTCCCTAGGGAGCTCCCAGGGAGCTTGTTTTGTGTGCGGATCGCTTCTTTTCTTTGCTCAGTTTGACTTTTTGTGATCCAGCACCCAACCCAGTGGGCCTCGGGATGTGCGTGTCCCATTCTTATCATTCTTTTACATAAGAACTAACCATTTCAATCAATGATATCATAACATCCACCTGTCAATCAATGTAGAGCTAAGGTTAAGATTCATCCGATAACAAGCTAGCAACAGTTTGCAACTTGATAACCTGTTTAAAAACACAATTGATTTGAGTGAAACACGAAATTATGCTGAAGCAAAATAGCACTTTTCATCATCATCATTTCGCACTTTCTTGATGCAACTTGTTTTTATGTTTGCACAACATACATACTTCTTATAACCTCTCTGTCAAGTATTTACAATTGGTGGTATATAGAAATAAAATGACAAAACGCTGTCTGTTTTGCCCCACAGCAGTACAGATTTATGCAACAAAACAAGCTTATCCTGCAAACACAGATATAACTTTCCTGGCTGTGGCTCAAGTATCGGACCCTGTGGAGTTCCTCTGGCACTTTGGAGACTCAAAATCAGCCAGAACAACTTCAAGGACCGTTACCAAAAGATACCAAAAACCTGGCAGGTATGAGACAGATAAAATATTAAAAAATATTTGACTCCATGATGGAGTGTGTAGTTCCAGTGTACTAAGCTAAAATCACTCTCCCATCCGTGATTGATCAGTTTGTGTACCTGAAATAGAATGCATTTGCCAGTGTACAGACTAGTATTTATGATCGACCATCCCCCTCTCTTCATTGTAGGTATGATGTATGTTTCTGTCAAGAGGCCAGACGTCCCTGACCTCCGATGTGTTCCCGCTGGTAGTCCAGAGAGCAGTGAAGCTAAACAGGCTCCTCCACCAGCCATCTGTCCTGCTGAACCAAACAGTGACGGTGAGTTGTCGGGTCAATGTGGGGACAGACGTCACCTTCCTGTGGAGCTTCGGAGACGGATCATCCAGGCTGGGACAGAGCACAGAACAGCACGTCTTCCACAGGTGAGTTTCACTATTAGTATTGATTTTTAATTAGCTTCATGGTAGCATGGGTAAACTGGATATTACTAATAGAACTAGACCCATATATATCAGTAGTGGTGCATACGTTGGCTGATATGCTGTATAACAAAAATTCCAGTGTTATTTTTTTTTTCATTCTGACAACAAAGTTGAAATATTGAGTATGAAGTCAAGTCAACTTTTATATTATATTTTTAACAGAAGTTTCCTTCCTTTTTTCCATGTGACAACCTTCAATTTTCCTGTCAAATCTTCATTTAACAACCCTTGGTACACATCTTTTGCTGAAATCCTTGTAATTTACTGTGTTGTTACTGTCTGCAGGACAGGGGAGTTCAGAGTGACAGTAACCGTGTCTAACCTGGTCAGCTCTGCCTCTCTAAGCAGTCACATCTTTGTTGTGGACCAGCCTTGTCAGCCTCCACCAGTCAAAAACCTGGGGCCACTCCAACTACAGGTACATTTTACCAGCAGGACTGTTACCTCAACCTTAAAGCCTCGGCAGGCATCAAGAGTTCCATGATAACCTTTTCACATAATGTAATTCAAGTGGTCTGACAGAAAATTAGACTTCATCTCCTCCTCTTCGCTTTTTTTTGAGGCTATAGGATATGTAGCCTGTGATAGGACACTGGCCAATCACAGATCAGTTAAGATAGTTAACTACTGTGTCTTATTTCCAAAATGTCAGTATTTTGACAATCTGGGAATGAGAGTCAACAATCAACAATCTTTAAGTCACCAATCCAAAGCATTGGTAATTTGACAACCTGCTGAGACTCAACAATCAAATATCTTTTGTCAATATTGCTCACTGCTCCTTTAACACGTGTGTGGTACGGTAGAGATCATTACATTTCCGCATCTCCCTGTTCTTCTCTCCTGTCTTCAAGGTGCGAAGACATGAGGCTATCCGTCTGGGGGTGACCTATGAGTCTGAAGTTGACTGTGACATTTCAGGAGGCCTTCACTACACCTGGACCTTGTTTGACTCTGCAGGACGGGTCTTCCCTCTGCCCCTCATAGACACGCACAGACAGAGCCTTGAACTGCCCGGCCACCTCTTGCACTATGACACCTACACTGCCATAGCCAGGGTAAGTAGCAGATGCACTGGCCCTTAAACTGGAATCAGAATAATGTTCCAAAATGCGATCCAGTAACTCCTCAGTCAACGTTCTCCGTCCTGGTTTCCTGTACTTTGATATGCTTGTGCTAGGTTGTCTACATTGAAAAGAAAACCAAACATTTGAGATAGTTAAAAAGATGATTGCTAGGAACAAATAGCTAACTATCTATGGTTACATCTTCAGTTTACTGATTTAAGAATAACACTAGCTAACTCACTAACTAACGATTGATTAGGTGCCTAATTAGATTTTCTAACCTATTTGCTATGTAATTTAGCTACCTAATACTGTGTAAATAGCTACTAACTGGTAAATCCACTTCATTGAGTGCTTTTTTTTAATTGTTACTTTCCCAATTTTTTTAATCCTTGAGCATTTGAGTAGTTGTATAATTTTTTTCTTTGTCTGGTGTTTGTAAAAGTAAAATCATTAGCTAGTGAGTTACCTAGTGTTTTAATAACATTAGCTAACCCAATATGTGACTCCATATGTTGCTTTTACAAGTCCCCCAGCAACATCTTTTAACTATCCTCAAAGTTTGGTTCTCTTTTCAACATGTATGAGCTGAGCAAGGGGCGGGACTTAGGAAGGGTCAACTGAGTAGCAACTGTGGTTTTACTCCAATAGCTGACATTGCTCTGCAGGTTCAGATTGTGGACAGTGTGGTGTACAGTAACTACAGTGTGAGAGTGCAGGTGGTACCGAGCCCGCCTGTGGCCTTCATCCAGGGTGGCACCAACATCTTCATTAACAAGAAGAATGGCACAGTGGTAACACTGGACGGGCAGAGATCTTACGACCCTGACTTCCCCAAGGCCCAGTCAGGTACAGAAATACTTTCAATGGATATAAGGTGTATGCTTATTTAGCATCTGGAAAGATTTGACCTAAATGCGCATTCAGACTCAATGCTGTGTCTGATTTTCCCTTTGCAGCTTCAGCTGGACATGTAAACCAGTCAGCTCCATCACCAGCTCCTGTTTCCACCACAACGTTCCCACTTCATCCCCTGTGCTCGAGTTCCCTGCTAGTTTCCTAAAGCACAACTTTGATCAGTTCCAGTTCACGCTCACCATCCACAGTGGAGAGCGTTCAGCTTCATCAGAGACCTTCCTCACACTAACATCAAACGTGATTGGGTGAGTTTTGAAAAAATCAGTATTCCCCAGTCACTATATCTGAAGACTATGGATGTGCATTAAAGGGATAAGTTCAGATTATTTTAAGTAGGGTATGAAGTACTTATCAATGGTCTGTGTATTATCTACAGTTGATGCCAGTTGGCACGACCCTAACTAGGGTAGGTAGCAGCAGTAATTTGAAAAATCTTTTTTTTATTTAGAATATTTTCACCACTTTACTTTGCTGTCAGACAGCCTTTTGGACAGAAAACCACCGTTATATAAGCCAAATATTGCTCAGTAATGAGCGTTGCAGAACACAGGAGTTGCTGTTGTACCACTGCCTTGATCGGTTGCTTTGTTTTGTTATTATGTAACTTATGTATTTTAAAGGGAAAGCGGATACATCTAACTCAAACAATGCATGAGAACTAACAGGTCGAGGAAGAAGTTGACCAGAATTTCCCATGTTCTGTAAGCTAAAATGACTGATTTCCTCCATGGAGTTTGGTTTGTCTGGAGAGAGCAATATTCTGTAGCTGTTTCCCATTAGAAAAGGCTGTCTGGGAGAGGTAAAGTGGTGAAAATCTTCTAAATATAGAGTACACTTAAATTGATATTTATTTTTTTGGGTGGACTATTTTAAGTGGCTAAAATGCTGCTGACCCTGTCCACAGCAGTTCATTGCTTAGCTATCATCCATTACTCTCTGCCTCTTCAAACTTCAAACTACTTCAAACTACTGTACTAATATACTGACTATCGATAAATACCTCACATCAGTGGATTGACAAGCAGAAAACACCCTGTGCTTTTTCCTTTTTGGAGCAAAGTCAGCCTCCAAATCAAATTAACATCAAAGCACAGATGAAAATTGGAAGCTTTGAAGTGAAGTTACAGCTACAGAGTGTACTGTATCTCGACACGCCTCCTGATTCTTGTATGTTTCCAATCCAGGAAGGTGTCAGTTTACTGTCCTCAGTGCCAGGGAGACCAAGTGATCTGGGATCAGTCTTTCTCTGTCATTGCCATGTGTGAAGGCTGTGATATTGACCCAGATTACATTCAGTATGCATGGAGCTTGTACTTGGTCGATGTGTCCTCCAAGCCTGTCATAGAAGGTAAATAAAGATGTGAAATGACGATTAATTAATTAACTATAAATTTACCATTTATTAATGATGGTTATTATAAAGTCTTACCAGACTCTCATTTTAATTATCTTCTGTTCTAGTCCCGTTTTGTTCTACAGTGGATCTCAGTGCTCCGTCCACCATCATGGAGGGTCCTGCCACTTCCCCTCAGACCCCTACGACTTCTACCCAGAATGCCCCTGAAACTAGAGCCAAAAAGCTAAATCCGAATGTGACCGACGGCGGAACATTATGGAAGAATAACAGAAAGAAGTCAGCTGTGGCTGGTGTGTAATTAAATGTGACTGGTGAGATAAAAACAGCGACCCCTTTGCTTCCCGAGCGGTCGTGCTGAAATAGAAAATAACACCCTGTCACAAACCTTGACTTCTCTCTTTTCCTCCCCACACAGGTTTGACAGAACCTGAGCCCTCGCCTACCTCTTCTCTAGTCCACATAAAAACAGCAGGATCAGGTGATCTTGGGCAGCTTTATTGTTTTTGTTTCTTTATGAAAAGCAAATGATGTGATTCTGTAGGTAAATTTTGTGAAGAAATGTGCAAATATGTATCGTCAACCATGCTCACAATCATAAGCTTAAAAGCATTGGACATCAATAAGGAAAATCAACACAAAGCAATAATGTGCAAGGTCATAGTTACAGTAAGATGGATAGTTTATGAATTATTTAACAGCTTATCCTCTTTATGTCCAGGAGAGGAGCCCTTTTATCACCCTCTGGGGGAGTTTGACCCTCCAGACCTTTGTACTCTTCCACTGAATACCAGCCACTTGCCCTTGACAACAGTGGCGTCCTATATTCAGACCACTTTGGCCGGAGTGACATTATCGGTGAATTCCCAATTGATTCGGACTCCTCTGCTGACTGGGAATTTTCTTTTCCTGTCCTGGAGAGCAGTGACTTGGGAGGTCGACTAGGTGAGATAAAAGTGAGCTGAAAATTGTGAAGCTGTGAAGCTGCTCTGGTCTGGCAGTTACACGAATTAAATAATAGTATAAGATCAACCAAATGATTGTAATTGTATGTGTTTATGCCATTTTTAGTCTCCTTCTTCCAGTACATTTACACACATACATACATATATTTACCGCCAGCTGTACGTTGTGAAGTATAAGAGTCATATCATTTCATAATCTAGAGTATAATCCAGGGAAATGCAAAAAGCTCAAGATAGCCTTCCTGCTCAGCTTGTAGTTATTCCCAGGAGAAAGTAAAGATTTCATTGAAACTTCCAATCAGACAACTTTTCAAGCATTTGTTGCCTTTCATTGTGTGTAGGATCTTGCGGGGAGACATATTATGCTTATTTTCAGGCTCACTTACTTTTATTTGGGTATTCAAACAGAGTAGGTGTGTTGTTGTGTGTAATGTAATATTTTGGCCATTCTGAGGCAGCAGTAACAAACTTTAAACACAACATTGGCTAATAAAGACTTACTGTAGCAAATGTCCAGCAAGTATGGAGCAACATTAGCCTTAATTTTGGATCTGTGTGTCTGTTCAACTGATGAATGTAAATCTATTATTAGTAGCCCATCACTCTTTTAACTTTGTGTTTAATTGCAGCCAACCCAGATACAATTATAAGAAACAGGAAACAACCACTAAATGTCTAACTGATCATAACACAGTTACTAGGCTACTTTTTACATATGCATGGCCTGTGCAGATTTTTAGTGTGTAACTTAAACCTGATTTGTGACAGATTTTGATTATGATGTTCCCTTGATGAGCGCAGAGGAGGGAGACCCAGGAGTTTCAGCAGGAAGACCCACAGGTACAGTACATGTCTGCATTTGCCAAGAATCACTAGTGTAGTATAGGATGACCATATTTTCAGACTCCAAAAACTGGGACACTTAGGTGCACCACACACTCATGCACATGCACATGTATGTGTATGCATGCACTGCAGATGTTTTCATCTGGATAAATGTAAATTATATATATTATATTTTTGTAAATTAAAGTGATAAATCAAGGACAGTTCTTTCAGTGCTTAGCACACCTACTGACCAGGACAAGTTGACTAAGGTACATGAGATTAGCAGGGGTGGAAAATAACATTGAATGTGTTTAAAGCAGGAAAGTCACTAAATCAGTCTACATTGATCTACAAATGAATGTAGGTGATTCTAACAGCTGCTTTATGCTGTATCAAAAGCTTTTCCTTTAATTCTCGAAATTCGTGCAGCACAAGGTAACATGATTGATAAATCAGCAGCCTCTGAGAAGTGCCATGCTAGAGTCCACTGCTGTTATACACAGCTGCTTACTGTGATTAATATTCATTAAATCACCTGAAAACAACACTAGGCTGCTACAGTATAACTATGCAGACCTCTACACACATCAGATTGGTTCGTAACACTCAATATTTTGCTTCTTTTATAAAGGAGATCGCAGGGCTCAACCCTTTTCTACATTTTTTTTTATCATAACAGTGCAAATGCTGTCCAGTGACATTAATTAGTAAATTATATGACCATGGCAAGCTGAGCTACATCATAGGATTACTGCTAAAACATTGGTCTGATGTAATCATCACCAAATCAGTTTCTTTATATTGCTGAGCTGTTGTTACCATGTTTGACTGTGATTGGCTCAGCTGCTTCAGAGTGAGGAAACCAGTGCTGTGACTGGTCAGAGACTATTTAATGATCACCACACCTGCTGATCTATATTCATCTGCCCTTTTGCACATTGTACTGCTGTACACACATGATTATTCAAATTTCAACTGAGGCTGAAAAATATTAAACTGACAGTGAAGAGCATGCTTTTGCTCCCTTGTAGCCTCTTTGATTGTGGTGAAAACTGGAACAATTTGGTTGTGAATGTTGAAAACTGGGGCATTTTAGTGTTTTACCAATATTAGTCAGGACAGTTCTAAACCTGTTCCTGGTTAAACTGGGATGCCTGGTCACTGTGGTGTGGGAGGTTGTGTATTAATCCATGCATATCCTCAGGTGTGGATCATGAGAACATCAGTCCAGGAGATGATACAGTGTTTGATCCAGCATTACATGAAGATGAGGGGAGTAATCTGGTGGATTCCAGGCCATCAGTTGTGATCCAGGAACCAATTTTGCTTGATTTACCTCGAGACCTGGTGGACAGGGACCTTTTTGAATCCTACACTTACACAGGTACATTATTCAGACACGTTTTCTTCTCTTTATCCACCTATTTCAAACTTGTCATCATTCTCTCTTTTTCCATCTTTCCAGGAATTTCCTCCCCTTTGCTCAGCTTCAGACCCTTCAGTCTGAGACCTGGGAGCAGATACATGCTGGAGGTCACTGCCAGTAAGTCAACAACAATGGTGTAATCTGAGAGAATGAATAGATAAAATCACAAATAAACATGAACTTGAAATACAGATTCTATGCAGTCCAATGTAAGTCCTAAACCAGATCACAATCCAGGTAAGGAGGGGTGTTGAGCCAGAACAAAAAGTCTTTCCTGTTGCCACTTCTTTTTCTGCTGAAAGTTGTAGATCTGGATATTAATCTGATTGTTACATGTTGTTCTCAGAATCTCATGATAGTTTTCTTGGCCGGACTCAGCTGTTCTTAAAAACCAACCCTGCTCCAAAAGGCATGACGTGCCAGGTGCAACCAGTGAGAGGAGTGGAGTTATACACACACTTCAGCATCTTCTGCACCTCAGGAAAAGAGGTATCTCCCGTCTCATTCAGTAAACACACACACACACAGACACACATGTATCACAAAGATGTAAAGGTGCGAGCACTCAAAATCTATTTCTCATATTATCTCTGCAGCCATCTCATATTATTTCTCATTTGACCCTACCTTTATATGTGAGCCGTTTCCAAGTATTTTTTTTAATATAGGAAAAACATGATTCTCCTTTAACAAGAGGCTCTTAACATTCAGGTGCACAGAGATGTAATTATATGTAGTATCTGTATCTGTTCAACCAACAAAAGTGTCTGTATTTGGATAGAAGTGGATAGAGGACCAGGAGGGGGTGTGGCTTAAGTCACATTAAATTGTACTTTCTAATGTAATATTCATAGCAATTTAATATATATTGGTATATGATTAATTATTATGGAAAGGGGAAAAAAAGACTGAAATTTAAAGATTCTGTTTTGCATTGAAAATAGAAAAATTTTGCAGTAAAGATATAAAGCATATCCTTCAGTCACAGGGAAAAATCTAAAATTGCACTTTTGCTGCTTTTATGTTTCTAAATGTGTTAATCTTACTACAGTTCACAGTACTACCATATTATAAATATAGTAATATTATTATATATCATAATATTATTATAATATTAAGATTAAGCACTTGTGTAAAAATGAACTTAGATAAGAGTAAAAAGTAGTCATCTGAACATCAGTGCATTACATTTTGAAAATATTTTTGCAGAGAAATAAAATTCAGATACAAGAAATCTGTTTTTATCACAGCATTCCTGAGTAACATATTCAGATTCAGGTGCACCCCTACTTTATACACTTCGTGTATTTTTAGTCTTAAAGCTGTAATATGTAACATTTCGTGTTATATATTTTGCTGAGCTGTGGACATTATGCCAGATGTTTCCAACAATGTTTATACACAGAGAAACATGTAATTTATTCAAAGTAATGGTGCATTTCCTCTTAACAGTTGCTAGTTCCCAGTTGCTATAACTTCCAGGAAAGCAAAGGATATGTTGGATACATCAGAGAGTGACGAAGGAAGTCAGTGCATGTGATTAAACACAATGTAATAAAACTTTAATATTAACTCATCCATGAACATGATTTCTGTCTGAGTCATGTCAGATAAATTTTCGTAGTGGCTGGTTAAAAGTGAAGATAACAACTCTCCTGATCCCACGCCACTTCATGAAATCATCAAACTACATTTTCTGTTGTTTTAATGTGTGGCAAAACTTATATACTGTATATTTAAATAAAACTCGTGCTAGATCATTCAAGGGAGCTTTAAGGGAGCTGTCACTCATATTATGATTTCTTAAAGATGCAATAAGTGCACGCTAAGATATTTTTTTCTATAACTGGAAAGATGAAAAAATATTTGCGCAGGAACTACTTCATATTTTTACAGAGAAAAACACAATGACACGTCACAAATGTGTTCCCCTTTTTTCTCCAGCTTTGATGTGTTTAAACTGTTGCTTACATGTCAACCATCACATGTCTGTCTGTGTCTGTGCTGAAGGACTTAGTGTATGAGTACAGTGTCAGTGTTGGAGACAGACCTCCCAGGATGCTGTATCAGGGGAGAGACTTCCAGTACTACTTCAGCCTTCCTTCTGGTGACCCTAATGATGACTACAGAGGTAACACACACACATTCATAATTTCCTCCTATTTGAACCGCCTTTTTAAATCGTTTGTAACAGGTTTGCTTAAATTTTCAATAGTGTCCTGCTCATTTTTATTTATTTATATGCTTATTCGTTTTTTTTCATTTAAGTGATTTATTTTTTGTAATATGAAAAAAAGGAAACCATTTTAAAAATTCTGCTCATCCTTATTTGACCATGAAAATGAAAAACAGTTTTAATTTTTTGTATTTTAAATTGAAAATCAGATAACCCCTCATTTTTTTGTTCCTATAGTAACTATTTACACAGAGATCAGAAGCAGCACGTATGGGACAGCCACTAAGCCCTGTCCTGTTACCATCAGAGTTCAACCAAGCTTCTTCAGAGACACCCTCCTCTTCTTCTTCTTCCCATCTTGATCCTGAGCTGGAACTGTAAGAATCACCATGTCAGCACATGGTTCTGCTTCTGTTGCATTTTCATAACCCAGTACCACTTTTAATAAGACATTCTTTATCAAGTGTTTATAAGTTGTAAAGAATAACTTTTAAATTGCTAGAACAATGTTTATTAATGCTTAAGATGTCGTTAATTAGGTCAGCCTGTGTGTTACCATCATGTTTCATCAAGTTTTTTTTAATAACAAATAATCGATTAATTGGTTGTTAATGTTACCAATGATCATTAAGTAAAGTGTTTACAATTTGCAACCCTACTTCAAAGTCTTCACTAAATTATACAGATATGGATGTAAACTGGAACAGGAACAACCACAATTCTAGTTGAACATTTTTTTAATTGTGTACTTGTGATGCTGATTGTACCTTCTGTTGTGACTGTATCCTGAAATAGTTTGCATAGATTGAAACACAAGACTCTAAACTTTCTAATGTCATGCTGCATGAGTAAAACCTCTGTGTGTACATAGTAATCTACAGTTTAGTAATGCAGGGTAGATGGATACCACCTAAAACTCCACTTGTCACCGTCATCCTGTTCGTAACGTATATAGTTGCGTCATTGATATCTCTTTCTCTCCAGTTCAGAGTCAGCTCTGAGGAACCTGTCTGCTCTGGTGCAGCTTGGGAACAGTGCAGAGGTTCGTAACTACATCAGTCTCCTTACCGGCATCTTGAACAGACTCAGCTTGGACACAGAAGCAAACACACACACACAGAGACGCACGCGCAGTGTGCTCATTTGCACAATGTGTGAGCTCGAGAGCAGAGAACAGGTACACACACACACACACAGAACTATACTAAACCTGAAGATTAACAGAGCCACATGCTTGATTTCAAAAAATGCTCTCTTTGAGTATCTCTCACTCACTCTTAATCACACAGATTTCAAACAACTTTTCCACATTTTTACAACATTTTAATAACATGTAATTTAATTGTAGGCATCAATGTTGGACAACATCAACATTCTCAAAAACCTTTTAAGAGTTACAAGTCAGGTAAGTGGAAGGTCATCTCCTTTCATGTACTTTCATTTCATATGATCAGTGAGGCTGGAACTTGTTCTCTTGTACACTACTGGACCTGTCAGCCTAAAATTTTTTGTGCACATTTATGACTGTATGCTCAAGGACCTCTCACTGTTGCACCGCCAGTAGGGGCAGTTAGTCATCAACAACTTCTAGGCTAAAATAAGGTTTATCTGCTGTTGCAGGCCTCATTTTGACCTTTGTTGTAGCTCAAAAACAGACATGCATAGAAAAGTTTTGTGCCATCTGAAACTGGAGCATCTGCAGATTAATGCCACATGCAATATGCTATGATCCACTAAAGTTAGGCACAATACGAGATGAATAAAACCCTGTCTCCGCTGACATCTACACTGCATCAGCACAATCGCCATATTGGTGTGGTCAAGGTCCACCAGTAAACAAATGAGAGATGGCGATTCCACTACAAAATCAACTGTAACTCACTTAATTTGGAGCTGATTCTCATGAAATTTGATTAGTTATAAACCAGAGAAACTGACTATGATTGTGGGTCAGTTACTGGGGATGATCTAATCAGCTCTATGCCAAAAAAAAATAACCCTCTGAATAGCAACAACCTCTATGAATAGACAACATCAAGTGTAAATTTTTAGAATTTCAGAATTTGTGACTCTCTCCAAAATCTATTTTTTTGTAAATATATATTGTTGTAAAGCTGCTTGGTTGCTTTTAATTCTCTAAATACACGTCTTCCACGTTTTGTCTGAGGGGAGGTCCACATTCTCAGACTTTGAAAACCCTGCCCTAAATAAGTAAAATGTTTATACAGTTAGGCGACTCCAGGAAGCTCAGTTCTTATACCAATACATAGTCCATGTATTTTAAATAAAACAGAGACTATTCAGAACTTTATAAATTGCAGTAGGTGCTTCACCATCTCTTACCTGGTGGAGATGTGCGCTCTACTTCAAGTTGATAAAGAGACAATGATAGATGCATGCTGAAAGATTTACATTGTTTCTCCTGTTTGCTTTGTCCTGTTCAGGTGACATTAACAAGTGCAAGACAAGTGACAGCACACGTTGAGGTCATCTCAGAGCAGTTTTCAGAGTCCAGTGCTCTGGGCTGGTGCTATCTGGACCAGGAGACACTCGACACCCTGGTTGCCTTACTCTCATACAGCCTGCAAGCAGCGGTCACTAGTGATGATTTCACACCAGAAATGTCCAACAGTGCTGACACTAAACAGGCATTAGAATCAGACTCACATGAGGCCATAGCTCCTTCTAATGGCTGCATACCAGAGTCAACCAGTGGTGTCTACATCAGAGGAGGAGAATCGATTTCAAGAAAGCAGCTTGTATCTGATATTCTGCAGGCTGCTTCAGACCTGATGCTGGTGAGAGAAAACAAACACATTCCTCTGCATATCTACTCATGGACTTAGATGTTACTTTGATTTATCTCATTAATTCTTCTTTTTTGACAGAGGTACATCTTGATCCACAAGGCCCAGGAGCACAGAGTCAGCACTGGTCTTATCGCTTTGTACGCCGCAAACCAAAATCAATCCTCCACAGTCATTAGCAGTGGCTCAACTGCCGTCTGCTTGCCCGCCTCCCTGATGCAGCTTCTGCTTGTTCATCTCAGACCGCATCGACCGTGTGTGCTCAGCATGCTGACTGAGCTCACCCACAGCCCTTACACCTGGGCCCACCATCATGGGAAGGTGAGACTGGTATAATCTGATGGCAGTTTGTGATTAAACAGCAGAGGCATTGCTCTCAATTTCCCCTGCTGATTTCTAGCTGAGTGGACCAGTGGTCAGCCTGAGTCTCTACGAGTGCAGCACAGGAGAAAGATCCCAGTTCGCTCCTTCATTCAGCCAATAAACTTTGTGCTGCAACAACCGCCAAGAAACGTATGTGCATATTCTTCTTTTCTGTTGTTTTAAAGCAAGTTGGCTCTATTAGCACTTAAGGATGTCAAAAGTATCAGTGTATCGATACTTTTTCAATACCACATGTTTAAAAACAATACAATAGTGACATTTGATGGTATCAAAAGTGCTGAAGCTATTAAAAATGATTTAAGTGATCAGTTCAGCTGTAGTATCAAAAGAGGTTTTTTGATATGAGTATTTATTATATTATATCTTTATTTGCACTTTATCATCACAGTAGAGCGCAAATTCTGCTCTTTTCATGTGGATGTCCAGGCAGTGTTGATGGTAGATATAGTCAATGAGAGCAATAAATTCCATTTCTGTGTGCGCTATATTGACTAAGAAAGCGTGAGAGTGTTCTCCTGCTGCAAAATATGACAGACTTTTTCAGCTTGGATTTCCTGGCTGTGTTTCATTAGTTGTTCAACATGTATATCACCCACAGTGCATTTCAGTCCTGCATTTGTGTGAGAAAATGCATCCATGGTTGGCAGTGATGCACGTAAAACTAGTGTTATTTTATACATCCATTAATTTACCAGAAACAATGCACATCAATCAACATTTCAGTTAACGCATCCATTAAAATCCCCTGCCCCTTCCCTGCCCTCTGCTCTCCAAGTGGCCTCCATGTGATGGGAGCTGTTATGTCATACCACAGGCTGATGGTAAGTAAACAAGGGGAAGTGGACCTACAAAGGAAATGCAGGGCTAGTCTAGCCAGGGGGCATGCTAGTTGAGTATTTTAGTCACCTAATTCTATTTTTTGGCCAATAAAATACAGTAACAGCTTTGTGGGGTGACTATACACATCCTGGTAGGCACTGCTGCAAGGCTTCACAAGCAGGACACAACTCTTTCTTGGTCAATAAATCATGCACTAAGGGATTTATTGCTTCAGCTGACTACATTTACCATCAAACACTGACTGGACAGCCACATGAACAGTGGCAAATAATGCCTTTAAATGAAATAAAGTGACCATGTGATCAAATCCATTCTGCAGAAGGGCTCTGTGCGTGAGTATGTCCTGTGGCGCAGCCAGGTCAACTACCACAGCTTCAACATTACCCAGCAGCACCTGCAGCAGTCCATCCAGCTGAGTGTGGTGTTCACGCCACCGCCCAACAAGGCGTTTCCCATCATGCTGCTCTTCAGGTAGACTTGTTCTTTTATAGCCATTATCTTCTCCTAGTTAGAACACCATTATAACACAATGTTAAAATTTTAATGTTTTTGAGTAAAAAGCAAGAATGTGACATAAAACCAAACTAAGAGTCTCTGTCACGGCAGGATGTTTGAGAGGCCGACTCCCAGCATGCACCATCTGCACAGGATTCACCAGTGGGCGAGCAACACGGCACGATTTACTCTGCCACCGTCGTACCTCAGCAGTAAGAGATATCTTCTATCTTTTTCAGCTCTGTCTGGACCTTCCACCTGTTAAATTACTGTCCACTCTATAAACTGTCTGTCAAGGCCTCAAACCCAACCTCACCTTTTCTGAACGCAGTTTCTACACAGGAATCCACAACATTTTCCCCAAAAAATATGTATAGACTCATAAACACTCCTTTTTTTTCACTAGAAGTGTGTGGTGGTGGCTGCATCTGCCAAGACCCTGCCTTGTGCCTTTATTTTCTTCCCTTCTGGTGCAAATATGCACAGCTTACATACAGATAAATCCTGTTGATTCTATGTTTTAACAAGGCCAGTTATTTACTTATTAAGTAATTCTGTCAATACATGTAATTTCACTTATCATGGTATTGTGCTTACAATCCAAATTTGGCATCATATAAAATATGTTACATCATATTATTACATATTGGCATTAGTAATAGTATTAACAATAAATAATACCTTGATTTATTATTCATTGTGTCATGTTTTCCTTTCCTTCCCACCCTTTCCATTTGTTAGAACAGAGAGAATCTAGCAAATTCATCATCCACAAAAATGTATATATATAATAAGTGTATTTGTGAATTATTTATTTAGTGTTTATTTTTCATCACCACATTATAAGCCTAAGCTAGTTTGCAATGATGTCTCTAGATGGACCATATACAAATACACAAAACTCAACAAGAGAATACATTCAAAACAACATGAAGAGATACCATAAAACTCAAATAACAATTAATAACTGAATAATCACTGGTAATAATCAAAAAATTAAAAGCTTATTTGCTGAAGGAAAAGAATGAGACAAAACTGGTTGTAATCATATCTAAGTTTTATTGACTATATATATTATAATTATATATATACAATTTTCTCCTTCTACTGTATTTACTTCTTTTGAATTTTGTATTTTTGGGGCTTGATTGCTAAAATCATAAAAATGTTCTAGCTGCAGGGGTTGGTCACCTGGCCCTGCTGAATGCTGATTTTGGGAAAGCACCCAGGCAGAAGCACCTGAGTGAAAAGATCAGCTACCGTCTCACAGTGGACAGCAGCTTGTGTCTGTCCTGGGACGGCCACCAGGGGGCCTGGACACACCACGGCTGCAGGACACAGCAAGCAGATGAAACCACTGCAGTCAACTGCAGGTAACACATGGATCCATAACACACACATACTCAAGAAATATAGTCCAGGTATTTAACCCAAAAGTTTGAATCAACCTCGAAAAAGTTGCAACATAAACAAACTCAACACATTTTGTGTGTCCCGAATGTGTTCTGAATGAGAGAAAAAAGAGTCCTAAGGAAATGTATGAAGAAAAAGTTTTAAAAATCACCTGAATATAATCCTACCAGAGAAATCTGTTTTGGCATTTTGTGACTTAACAAAAGAGGTGATCCTCACACAAATGACAAAAATCTGACTTTTTTATTTATTTATTTTTTAATCATAAAAGGTTCCTCAACAACATGTAAAAAGTCCTGAGAGATGAAAGTGGTGGTTCAAAGTTGTTTCTTAACCATACCCTGGTTCCACTTTTTTGTTACTTAAAGGTCCAGAGTTTTAGATTTGGAGGGTCTGTTGGCAGAATATGGCAAAAATATAATAAGTTCATATTATGCTTTCATATGAATAATAACTGAATAATTGTTGTTTTTCGTTACCTTAGAATGAGCCGTGTTTCTACAGTAGCCCAGAGCAGACAAACAAGACACTGACTGTAGATATGGCCTTTCATGTGTTTTTTTGCAAGTTATTGGCCAGGGAGAGTGAGACAAGGTGTTTGCAATGTGTAAGATCATCACTAGATGCCATAAATCCTACATTCTGGTCCTTCAAATAATAATTAAATTTGGCATCATTGGTAGCCTATCTTTGTATACAAGGCAACATAAATTAAAACCTAAAATTATTTAAATATCACTAAAAATAGCACTTTTATATTACTTTCAAAATATTCCTAACTGCCAAATGACAATAATGAACATATTCTTAAACATATTACACAATATTTCCTTTTGTCCATGCACTGTACTGCATCAAACTCCATGTCTCGTGTAAAACAGTTTTTGTTTGATTGTAAACAGCACTGATCCCTTTGTGTGGACATGAGATAAGAAGACATGCACAAATCAATTTTTTAAGATGGGCATCAATGGGAAATTGCGGCATCACCAGTTTCAGTATTTTTTGAATACTTTACCCTGACTTCTGTTTCTGTTTGCGGTCATGACTCACTTCTTGCTTGTTGTTGTTTGTTGTTTGTCTCAGTTGTCACCAGTTGAGGCCGCTGACTGTTGTACAGCAGCAGATCCAGAGCAGCCATGACGACAACCAATCTGGATCTGCTCCTAAGGTAAGCTGTAACTTTTGGTTGCTCTGTATTCCTTGACAAAAGTTGCATTGTTTGCTAGCTTGCTAAAAAGTTCACAAAACTTTACATTGTTTGATACAATAAGATAAGATAAACTTCATTACAGCAGCTCATGGATAGAAAGTACAGGTAGAAAAGGAGTGTGTAATAAATACAGTACAAATAGAATCAAGAATATAAAAGAAGAATAAGAATCTAATATGAATGAATGATGAATGAATTTAAAAATATATACACACACATAAACTATATACACCTTTCACTTATGAGAAGTTGTACAGGAAATTGCACAAGTGTTGTAAAGCACAATTCTTGTTGGTGGCACCCAGCCCTTATCTGTAGCACCTTTTGACCTTTTCTTTACTATTTCATAGTCCAGTACAACACAGAAAGCATAATAATCATTTGGTGATTAGTTTTGAAATGTTAAAAATGCCAAAGTTTTTGGACTTTTTTAAAAAATGAGAAGGAAAAGATAAGAATATAACATCCTGCAGTACTTCTTCCCACTGTTTTCTCTCCTCAGTGTGTCCAGTGATCTGACAGTGCTGGTCGTGCTGGTGCTGTGTGTGTGCTTGTACATCCCGGGGCTGGTGGTGTGTAGGAGAGCTGACGTCGTATCCGAGGCAAATCAGAGAGTCCACTACCTGTCTGACAACTCCCCAGTGACCCACATCTCTATGCTGTTACAGTCCACACTGGTCCCTGCTCTGCAGCCTCAATGAGTGCAAAGGTAACACTGTTTTCTGCATGAACCATACTGAATCTGTCATGTGGTGCTTAAATGTCTTGTAGTAACTATTTCATGAAACAGCTGTAATGCTGCTATGTGGCTCTGATGGGATTTGGTGCATGGATGGACTCAGAATAATGTTGTGTTACTGTAAGAGTAACAATGACATCTTCATATTTATTAATATGAGAATCTAATTTGTTTGCAAACTTATTGACTTTCTTTGTGTCGGTAGAGGATAGGAGTCAACAGTACCGTAAAATGTGGTTTTGATCCAGTACCAAGTAATTCAGGGCCAGAATGATACTTTTTATTATTAAAAGCGGCCTGTACTTTCATGTAAGGTTATTATATTCAACTATTTTCATATTTCAGCTTTGAAGTATGATATTTTTTCAATTCCTTTAAAATGATTATTTTTTATAATAGTTTCAATGGGCTGAATATATTATTTGAAGGTCTGAATATATTATTTAGGGAAATTGGTCTGCTTAAGCAACAGCTACCGATGAGCCATTACTGCTTAAAAATGTAACATTAACTATTGCTGAAGATCCAATTTGACTAAAATATTAATTAAATATACCTGAATATACTTGTCTGAATCTGAATCAGCTGCCAATCACCCCTGTCTCTGTGCTGGGAGTCTAGATAATGATGCATTTTACTCCTCCTCTCTCTTTTCTGTTTCAGCTCTAAATTCTTTGAGGGTTTTGTTAAGTGTTTACACAAATTTATATCCAACAGCCTTCCTGCCAAACACGTTTTCATTCACAGCTGTGAAATGGCTCCAAATGTAGTTCCTCTTTCATTCAGTCATCAAGAGCACATGCGCTAAACAACT
This sequence comes from Lutjanus argentimaculatus, assembly GCA_034769285.1. Taxonomy (NCBI): domain Eukaryota; kingdom Metazoa; phylum Chordata; class Actinopteri; order Lutjaniformes; family Lutjanidae; genus Lutjanus; species Lutjanus argentimaculatus. The sequence goes on along the minus strand of JAWZSL010000009.1, from coordinate 20,270,777 downwards.
GAGTGTTGTTTGCAAAGACAGTTCTGCTCTATGGTACAATGTAGAGGAGAGGAACTGAAACTGATTCCGTATTTGGTATTGATCCTATTGACGATTGATCTTTAAAAAAAAAAAAAAAAACTAGATGTAGTATCCTAATTCCTGTGTCTTGTTCAGGTAACCAGACAAAAATACTCACATACAACAGTGATTTGAATTTAATCACCACACATTATCTTTAATAGTGTAATGTTGAAACATATTGTAATTGATTGTTGGTGTTTTACAGACCTCACAGAGCATAAAGGAGAAATCCAGTAAAAGTGGTGCGATTATAGAAATCATCATAAATACTGTAGCCTGCCCTGAGAACCATGTAGATCACATCTCCCTTTTCCACTTGAAGAACTAATGCATTAGACACATGGCCATCACCGAAGTTACCATTGTGATTTGAATTATATATCATTCTCTTGTCATTGTGATGGAGTTGAGCAAAAATCCAAGATGAGGCACGGTTGTCCCGCAGGGTGAATCTGAAGTAGTAGACTCCTCTGACTGGAGCTGTGAAGATACCTGCATCAGAGGAGAAAATCAGTGAGGGGTCAAACTCTCTTTTCTCACTGTTCAGTGACCTCTGACCTCTGATTAATGGGAGGTTGCTTCTTGATGCTTTAATGGTGGTTTTTTTATATATAGTAATCTGTGGCAGCTCTTGGCTCTTGATTTTATTTCTTTCACAGATCAATTCTGCAAACTAGTGTCGTAGCAAAACAAAGAGACAGTTGTTTTATAAGTTTAACAAAAAACATTTAATTCAATCACATCTTGTCTTCTGTAAAGAACTTTTGTGGAGTTTGTGTGTGTCAGTGAAAGAGGTGAATACCTGTAGTTGGGTTGTAGGCCTGGCCGATGTTGGTGAAGACTTTACTGAACTTCAGTGTGGTATCAATGTTAACTGGTCCAACTAGTCCTGCGTTAGTAAGACCAACTGAAAACGCCACCTTTGGACGGCCTGTGTGAATTTGTAAGATGCACACAGAGAAAACTTCACTGGTGTTCACTCTGTGAACAAATGTAACTGTGCATCTTTTGTTTTCTTCATTCTTGACAATGGCAGGGGTTTTCTCGATTCAAGGCTTGTCTGACCAGATTATCTGTTCATTTCACCCTGTAGTGTGAGGCACACATAAACTTAATGTTACTGACTGGATTGGGTTCTCCATGACTTGGAATTGTAAATATAGTAACTATTGTAGTTATCAAACATGTTAAAAAGGGTGATCAGGCAACGGTAAACATGCCTACTCCTGTTGGATAAAACTGACAGTTAAAATCTCACCTCAAGTTCTTACTAAAGAATAGAGAGCTTGCGTTGACTGTGTTCCCCCTCCCAAACATTTTCTCATCCATACTTGTTTACCTTGTAAGATCACATCACCCATGAATTCAAGTGAGATTGTGCTCCCTCTGGCATGAAAATTTTGATAATATCCTGTGGTGTGGTTTGTGACATTATTTTCAGATTTTGTAGTGTGTGGGTGTTTGAGAATCTGTGAATTTTCTCCTGATGTGTGTGAGCCGAGCAGATTTTAAAATCTGTTACAATTTTAAAACTTGTGGAGGGAGGGGCCAGCTTTAGAGACACTGCAGTCATTTGGATGCTGACAGTCAGCAGGCTTTGAATTCCAGTCGGATCAGTAACAGCTGAATAACATCATTTCTGCCTAATTTAATAATAGTAGTCATAAATATAAATGTCAAAGTGCATCCTGCTGCACTGGATGTGCTCTCCAGTTTATCACTTTCATTCTCACTGCTAACATAATATGACATTTTGACTTTTAATAATGGTTCATGTATCTTACCTGCATTCTCTCTCTTGATCTCTTCCACATCGTTTTCACTGGAGCTCACTCTGGCCTCTAAAACTGTGAACACATTTTTCTTTTACTTTATTGCAATGATTACATGCTTACCATTCCAGTAAAAAGAAAAAGAAAAGGGGTGGGGGCCTGGGGTGGGGGTAAGTGCCTATCTACTGCTGATCTTGGGTTCTATTAAAGATTCTACTAAGTCTGTCCTTAGGGTATATCTTGTTCATTTTTTGTATGTCATCTCTAATTGTATATGTTAATTTTTCTGTGTCTAAAATTTGTTCTATTGTTGTTAACCATAATTTTAGTTTAGGTGGAATTTTTCTGTTTCCATGTCCTCGTCCCCTTCTTCATTGCTGTCACATGTAGAGATGCATGTCAGTGGTGTTTATTGTCCCCTGCAAATTAATACCCAAATAATTTTCTGGTTTCAGGGGTTCATTTAACTCAAAGATATTCATTAAGGTTTTCTCAACCTCCTCCAAGAAAGGTGTTAACACTGGACACTTTAAAAAATGTGTGTGCAAACTGTGAACACATTTAACATTTTTATAGTCAAAAAGAATCATGTTCAGGTTTCACATTTTTCATTGATTTCTTTGTAATCTTTATCATCCTACCTGTGATCTTATTTCCGTTTGCTGTTACTTGAGTCAGAAGATCTGCAAAAAAGGGAATTAATAAGTAGGTTAATAGTTGATCAGCAAGTAGACCTAGAAAAATATTGTGAGAAAATGTTTCATCATTCATCATTCAGTCAATAGATGATTATTGCTAATTTTTAAAAACCTAAAGACCAGAAGAAAAAAAAAATATGTTGAATTTCCCAACTTTATCTTGAATATAATCACCTCAGTTTGATCTTAACATCTGTATTTATTAGGTACACAAGTAAAAAAAACTTAACAAATAAAAAAAAAAAACCCAACAACAAGAAGTAACTGCCATATGGTGCCCCGTCCTTTTTTTACATGAACAATCACCGTCTGCACTCCACACTGTTTCTGTTGTTGTGTCACATGTCAATTGTGCAACTGAACAACACACATGTTAAACAATTGGCTGTTTGCATCTCATTCGTAGCGTGCTCCATCATCAAGAGATATGATAGGTTGTTATAAGCCAGAGCATATTCATCATGTGCTTTCATGACAGTTTGCGTCAATAAAGTGTCTGTTGCTGATACATATCACTTTGGTTTTATTGGTGAACCCAATAGTTCATTAATATGTTAAACCTGTTTCTGTTGAATAGATCTTTTTACTCCTATTTGTCCACTTTTGTACTTAACAACTGAGAGAACTTACACCACAGCACATTTTCTAACACAATACAACATACTGACTTTTAATAATGCTTTATTTAGCTCACCTGCATTCTCTCTCTGGAGCTGCTCCACTTTCTTTTCACTGGAGTTCATTCTGGCTTCTAAAACTGTGAACACATAGAACATTTTTTTAAATCATAAAATATAGGTATGTTTAGTTTACACATTTTTCCTTGATTAGCTACTTTGTAATCTTACCTGTGTTCTTATTTTCACTTGCTGTTACTCGGGCCAGGAGCTCTGCAATGAAGGGAAAAAAATAAAATAGGCAGTTAATCAACAACTGTAGATGTAATATCTCGTCAATATGTTGAACTTGTTGCTGCTAAATACAGCATTTTACACCTATATTTCCACTTTTTTATATATACACGTCTAAGAGAGATTTATACCATAACATATTTTCTAACGTAATATGACATTTTGATTTTTAATAATGGTTTATGTATCTTAGCTGTGTTCTGTCTCTGGAGCTGCTCCACGCTCATTTTCACTATAGTTCATTCTGGCCTCTAAAACTGTGAACACATTCAACATTTTTTATTTTAAAGTTGTTTTTTTCACCAAAAAGTGTATCAATTACTATTAATATTATTTTATTATTACTACTATTGTTATTAATCTCAGATCTTGATCTCAGTAGATACTTCCATTACACACTCTAAACCTTAAAGGTGTGTTTACTTTTTACTCCTTGAAATAGGAAAACTATCACAGACATGAATTCATTTTATACACAAGAGTAGACAGATAAATATGAAATATTCACCTGCATTCTTACTTTCACTGGCTGTCAGTCTGGCCTGTGTGGCTGGTTTTAAAACAAGAAATCATTATTAAAGTAACTGGTGACATTCATTAATTTGTTGCATGAATCTGTGCAGCACAATCCGACTTATGATGAGTGTGTTCCACAATATGGTTCACCTGTATTTTCTTGCTCCAGCTCCTCTATCTTGATCCTGTGTTTGATGACCATGTCTCTCAGCTCCTTCAGCTCGGTCCAGATGTCAAGTCTGACGTTGGTCTGGCTGCTCTGATCATGGGCGGCTTTGACGCCCTGAATCTCAAACTGAACCTCTTTCTCCCTGTTTTCTCCCTCTATCTGAGTGATATCGCTCCCTGTCACCCCTCCACTCTCACGCTGAGCCCACGTCCAGTGCAGACAGAGCAGCAACGCCAGAAAAACTGCAGCACTCCTCATTCTGAAATATCACCTGTTTAGACAGCAAGAAGCAATCTGACACGTCTCACTCAGCTGCCATCTTTATATAGTACATGTGAAACAGGTCACTGAAGAGCTGTATGAGAATTAAACAGATGTCTGAGATAACAAAATTAAAAATAACTTCAGACATCACTGAACACTGAGCTGATTTTAAAGCAAACAAGTACTTTGAATTATGCTCTCGTAATAAATTATTGATGATGTATGCTTTCAAAACAGCAACATTAGTGGCTTAAAAACATTAATACTTTCACAATACATTGATACTCTGATATCATTGCAGTGACTGCTGAGTTAAGTGTTTGTCTCCCTTCATGAAACAGGTGTAATGTCTGCTATATAGCTCTGATGGGGTTTTGTGCATGAATGGACTCATAGAATAATGTTGTGTTACTATAAAAATAACTATGACATCCTCTTCATATTTATCAACACTAGAATGTAACTTGTTGTCAAACTGTGTTGATCTTGTTTGATATTGTCAGTGGAGAACTTTCTTATCCTGATTCCTGTGTGTTGTTCATGCAACCGGATGAAAATACTCACACACAACAGAGTTATTTAAATTTAATCAGTACACATATCTTTAATGTAATATTGAAACAAGTAATTGTCTGTTGGTGTTTTACAGCTGAGCTCACAGAGCATAAAGCAGAAATCCAGTAAAAGTAGTATGATTATTGGAATCATCAGTAATACTGTGACCTGCAGGGAGAACCATGTAGATCACATCTCCTTTTTCCAGTTGAAGAACAAATGCATTAGACACAGTCGCAAGGCCCTTGCTATCACTGTATCTTGAATTCCGCATAATTCTCGTGTCATTGTGATAAAGTTGAGCAGACATCCAAGATGATTCACGGTGGTCCCACTGGGTGAATCTGAAGTAGTAAACTCCTCTGACTGGGGCTGTGAAGATACCTGCATCAGAGGAGAAAATCAGTGAGGGGTCAAAACTGTCTTTTTCTCACTGTTCAATGACCTCTGACCTCTGATTACTGGGAGGTTGTTTCTTGATGTAGGAGCTCTTGGCTCTTGGATTTATTTCCTTCCCAGATCAAAACTGCAAACTAGCGTCATTGTAGCAAAACAAAGAGGTAGTTGTTTTACAAGTTTAACCAAGAAAACCTTGATACAACCACATCTTGTCTTCTGTAAAGAACTTTTGTGCAGTTTGTGTGTGTCAGTGAAAGAGGTGAATACCTGTAGTTGGGTTGTAGGCCTGGCCGATGTTGGTGAAGACTTTACTGAACTTCAGTGTGATGTCAGTTTAAAAGGTCCAGCTAGTCCAACTGAAAGACCAACTGAAAACGCACCTTTGACGGTCTGTGTGAATGTGGAAGATGCACGCAGAGAGAAACGTCACTGGTGTTCAGTCTGTGAACAAATGTAACTGTACATCTTATTGTTTTTTCACTGATGAAATGAATTCAGGCCAAACAGCTTTAGAACACTGCAGTCATTTGGATGCTGACAGCCAGCAGGTTCTGAATTTTCTGCCTAATTTAACAACAATAATCACTAATATAATGTCACACGTATCCTGCTGCACTGAATGTGCTCTTTAGGTTTTTAATTTCATTCTTCACTGCTAACATATTTTGACATTTGACTTTAATAATGGTTTGTGACTTTACCTGCATTCTCTCTTGAGCTCTTCACCTCATTTTCAGTGGAGTCATTCTGGCCTCTAAAACTGTGAACATTTTAATCAATAATAGAATTATATTCATCAGTTGCACATTGTTCATTAAATCACTTTCCATCTTTGTCATACTACCTGTGCTCCTATTTTCGCCTGCTGTTACTCTAGCCAGAAGATCTGCAATAAACAGAAAAAATAATAAATCAACAATCAATCAACAACTGGTTAGATGGCTTGATGTAATATGTCATAGGGCTGGGCAATAAAGCTGAAAAATTTATCACACTAAAATGTTTCATTTCAGTCAATATTGATAGTTACTGGTAATTTTTTAAAAATACATTTTTAATAAAGACCAATTTTGAATTTAACTACCTTAGTTTGAATTTAACCACTTTGATTGTCAAGGCACACAATTAATATATTAATTAGATTAAAGAAAAACAAAAAACAACTGGCGAGCTGACCTGTCCTTGTTTTAAATTAACAATTTCGTCATCATCTGTGCTGATTTTCTCCACGCTGTTTATGTTCCTGGTATTAGGAGCAGTGGGCAGCTGCTGTGCAGCACCCAGGGAACAGCTCCAGTTCAGTCGCCACCTTGGTCAGAGGTACTGACAGGAGAACTGACCATTGATATGTTTTGATGGTGGGGCAAACTGGAGCACCTGGAGGAATCCCACACAGGCACAGAGAGAACATGCAAACTCCACATAGAAAGGCCAGGTGAACCGGGATGTGCCAAACCTGTTACTGTTAAATATATTTATTTACTCCTGTTTTTTCACTTTTGGATGTAACCTGTGGGAGTTTTACACCACAACAAAGGTTCTCAGTTTTCCCTCAGCCAAGTAATTAATTTGTTGCATGAATCTGTGCAGCACAATCTGACCACCTGTATTTTCTTGCTCCAGCTCCTCTATCTTGATCCTGTGTTTGATGACCATGTCTCTCAGCTCCTTCAGCTCGGTCCAGATGTCAAGTCTGACGTTGGTCTGACTGCTGCTCTGATCATGGGTGGCTTTGACGCCCTGAATCTCAAACTGAACCTCTTCCTCCCTGTTTTCTCCCTCTATCTGAGTGATATCGCTCCCTGTCACCCCTCCACTCTCACCCTGAGCCCATGTCCGGTGGAGCAACGCTAGAAAAACTGCAGCACTCTTCATTTTGAAATATCACCTGTTTAGACAGCAAGAAGCAGTCTGACACGTCTCACTCAGCTGCCATCTTTATATACATGTGAAACAGGTCACTGAAGAGCTGTATGAGAATTAAACAGATGTCCACGATAACAAAATTAAAAATAACTCCAAACATCCTTGAACACTGAGTTGATTTTAAGGCAAATAAGTAGTTAGAATTATGCTCTTTATATATACAGTACTACAATAAAGGAGTTATATTGCATGCTTTCAAAATAACAGCGTTAATAGTTTTCTTACATTTTGGCAGCTGAATTAGTTTTGACACTCAGACTTGTTTTAAGTAACTATGATATCTCTCCATTATTAAAAATCCATCCATCACAACACCAACACCATTAAAATATGTCCCAGAGCAGTAGTAAATCAGCCAACAATAAGGATGAGGACTGCATCTCTATGGAGGCCATGAAAGATATGATGGACCAGCAACAATTTTCTATGCAGGACCGTGTCCAGACTTTTTTGACTCGGGGGGCCCAAGTGAGGCACTGACTTATGCAGAGCACCAAACAAATATAATGTAAAGCTTCCATAATTTATTCTGTCGCACTTTATTTTCCAGTATACAAATAAGATGTAATGAGTGGCACATTGAATAAAAGTAGACAAAAACTAGAAATATGTTCTTTATTAGACAGTAGTTATACTCAATTTAGACACTTTACACCTAACGGTACACTAATGAGACGTAATAAGTTGTGCTTTGTATCAAATTAGACAAAATCTAAAAATGATATGTTCAGTAGACAGTATTACACCCTTTATTGGACCTTATTAGACTTAACTAAAGGGTATTTCTGAGCACATTTTAACAGAACTATACTTTAAGCTACAATGTATTGACATACATATCGTATGAGTGTATGCATCTGTTAATGATGGGTTATTGTGTACAATTATGAATGAGTGCTCCTGATATGTGTGTCTCATGACTATGAATGAATCACCATTTTTGTGTAAAAGATAGGTGTTTATGGGATGCATTGTTGTTTAGTATGCAAAATTATTCCTCAGTTTTTACTGTTTAATTTCGTTAGAAATTGTGTATACCACATTACTGTAATTTTTACCTGTAATATGCTGTCTGGAGAAAACCACTTTGCAAACCCCTGGAGGGTTTTTATATAATTCTCCTTCACAAATACATATGTTTTAAGTATTAAGTAAAACTTATGTTATGTTTTCAACATAACAACATTGACAGCTCATTTGTGGAATTTCAGTCTTGAGATAGTTTTTTCCCATACTTGGATTAAACTAAAATATTGTTAAACATTATTGATAATGTGTACTTTCAAAACAACTTTGACAGTGCATTGATACCAGGATATTTATGCAGTGACGGCTGAGTTAAGTGTTTGTCTCCGTTCATGAAACAGCTATAATGTCTGATATATGGCTCTGACAGTAGAGAACTTTCTTATCCTGATTCCTGTGTGTTGTTCATGTAACCAGACAAAAATACTCACAACAGAGTTATTTGAATTTAATTAGCACACATATCTTTAATAGTACAATGTTGAAACATAATGCAATTGTCTGTTGGTGTTTTACAGATGACTTCACAGAGCATAAAGCAGAAATCCACTGAAATTGCTGTGATTTAAGATATCATCAAAAATACTGTAGCCTGACCCGAGAACCATGTAGATCACATCTCCCTTTTCCAGTTGAAGGACTAATGCATTAGACGCAATGGCATCTTTGCCACTATAACTGTAATCTACACTCCTAATCATTAACTTGTCATTGTGATAAAATTTAGCTTCCGTCCAATGCCCACTTCGGTTGTCCCGCAGGGTGAATCGGAAGTAGTAGACTCCTCTGTCTGGAGCTGTGAAGATACCTGCATCAGAGGAGAAAATCAGTCAAACTGTCTTTTTCTCACTGTTCAGTGATCTCTGCCCTCTGATTAAAGTGAGTTTGTTGCTTGATACTGTACCTTAATAGTGGGTTTTTATTAGTAATCTGTAGCAGCTCTTGGGCCTGTGCTTTATTACAAACTAGTGTCATTGTAGTATAACAAAGAGGTATTTGTTTTATAAGTTTAACAAAAAAATGTTTTTCATTTAATCACACGTTTCCTTCTGTAAAGAACTTTTATGCAGTTTGTGTGTGTCAGTGAAAGAGGTGAATACCTGTAGTTGGGTTGTAGGCCTGGCCGATGTTGGTGAAGACTTTACTGAACTTCAGTGTGATGTCAGTGTTGAAAGGTCCAACTAGTCCTGCGTTAGTAAGACCGACTGAAAACGCCACCTTTGGACGGTCTGTGTGAGTATAGAAGATGCACACAGAGAGAAAACTTCAGCAGGTATATTCAGCTTGCTTTGCTCAGACTGGTGTGCAGTCCATGAACACGTGTATCTGTACATCTTTTGTTTTCTTCATTGACAGAATGACATTCAGCCAAACTGCTTAAAGACACTGAAGTCATTTGGATGCTCACAGCCAGCAGGCTTTGAATTTTCTGCCTAAGTTAATAACAGTGGTCATAACTATAAATGTCACACTACATCCTGCTGCACTGAGTGTGCTCTTTAGTTTATCACTTCAATTCTAACTGTGAACATAACATGACTTTTTGACTTTTAATAATGATTTATGTATCTTACCTGCATTCTCTTTCTTGAGCTCCTCCACCTCATATTCACTGGAGCTCATTCTGGCTTCCAAAACTGTGAATTATTTTATGATAAAACATAATAATTTTCAGTTTTCACATTTTTCATTGAGTGCCTTGTAATTTTTGTAATCGTACCTGTGTTCTTATTTTCGCTTGCTATTACTCGAGCCAGAAGATCTGCAATGAAGGAAAAAAACTAATTAGTAGGTTAATAGTTGATTGACACATAGATGTCATATCTCATAACTATGTTAAACTTGTTTCTTCTGACTAGATCTCTTTACTCCTATTTTTTTCACTTTTGGACATAAATTCGACAGAGATTTTCACCACTACATGTTGTCTCTCTTTTTTAAAATTCTTTACTTAAAGGATAGTCAAGACATTTTCATCAACTACAGAGACAGAGAAATAGCCTTACGGTTACAGAGAGCATTACAATTCCGCAATTATTGAACTATATGGCTAAAGACCCTTTCCTTCTCATCATCCTTTTTAAGCAATATGTGTCCTAGAAATTTTACAATAACTATTTACATTCTGCAAAAGATATGTATAGGCTAGTAACAAAATGTGTACTGACATGTTTTGAGAAAATCCAGTACGTAAGTTATGCAAATGTTAAGGGCCTACAACAATTATATGTGAAAATTAAAATTTAAAAAAAAAAAAGTTATTCATATAATTATTTTGCCAAAGCCCCTTGAAGAGGGGAGAAAAAGCCAACTACATATTCAATGAAGTGTCCTGTTTGAAAGTCAGCTTTTCCTAAAATAGATATAATATGATATAATATAATATAATATAATTAGAAAACAATAGACAACATTAGAAACATGATTAGACACACCAAATCCTCTCCATGTGTGCAAATTGATGCACTTTCACTGAAACTCACATAAGTCGGTCCATTCCTCCTTCACCACAACGTGTTTTCTAACATTTGACTTTTAATAGTGGTTTATGACTCTTACCTGCATTCTCTCTCTTGAGTTTCTCCACCTCGTTTTCACTGGAGCTCATTCTGGCCTCTAAAACTGTGAACACATTTACCATTTTTATCACAAGATATAAGTATATTCGTTAGTTTTCACATTCTTTGTTAGCTACTTTGTAATCTTTTTAATTCAAATTTTGTTCTTATTTTTGTTTGCTGTTACTCGAGCCAGAATATCTGGGGACAATGAAAAAGTAGATTAATAGTTGATCAACAACCAGATGTAATATCTCGTCAGTATGTTAGAGTTGTTTCTGCTAAATAGATCCAGTTACATAGCAAAGAATTTTACAGTTTAAAGATTTTTGTAGCTTACCTGTGTTTTCTTTCTTGAGCTCAGTGACCACATTTTCGCTGGTGTTCATTCTGGCCTCCAAAACTGTGAACACATTAAAGTTTTCCACCAAACATTAACTTTGAACTCCCCTTTGATTATTTCCTCATCAGTATATTTTTATTGTAAACATAATGTACCATTTTTACTTTTTTAAAGATTTTTGTAGCTTATACCTGTGTTCTCTCTTTTGAGTTCCTCCACCCTGTTGTTACTGGCGCTCACTCTGGCCTCCAAAACTGCAAAAGTTTCCACCAACACGTTACTCAGTCTAAGTCTCACTGAGTATATTCTCTTTGCTAACATACAGTATCATACCAGATTTGACATTTATATTTTATAGCTCACCTTTGTTCTCCATCTGGAGTTCCTTGACCACATTTTCACTGGAGTTCAGTCTTACCTCCAAAACTGTGAACACATTTAAGATTTTTATAGTAAAATGGAGTTATAGTTGTCAGTTTGTACATATTCCATCAATTACTTTGTCATATATACAATCCACCCTTATTTTTACTCGCTGTTAATTAAGCTCCTGCTTAATAGATTGTTTTACTCTGATTTATTCACTGTTGAACATAACATCTGAGAGACTTTTACATAAGACATTAACTATTATGTTACATATTTTACATTAAATAATGGTTTATGACTCTTACCTGCATTCTCTGTCTTGAGCTCCTCCACTTCGTTTTCACTGGAGCTCATTCTGGCCTCTAAAACTGTGAACACGAAGAACACAAATCTTAATCTCAGTAGATACACACAGTACACACTCTAAACCTTAAAGATGTATTTACATTTGACTCAGAAGCTTCACCAAATAGCAAAACTATAACAAACATGAATTAATTTCTTGTGTAAAAGTATACAGATAAATATAAATATAAATATTTACCTGCATTTTTACTTTCACTGGTTGTCAGTCTGGCCTGTGTGGCTGATTTTAAAACAGTAAATCATTAAAGTAACTGGTGCCATTAATGAATTTACTGCATGAATTTGTGCAGCACAGCAAGATTGATCATCAATATATTTTATGACATGTGAGTCACCTGTATTTTCTTGCTCCAGCTTCTCTATCTTGCTCTTGCTGCTCCTCAGCTCCACCCTCTGTTCGATGGCCATGTCTCTCAGCTCCTTCAGCTCGGTCCAGATGTCAGGGCTGATGTTGGTCTGACTGCTGCTCTGATCATGGGTGGCTTTGATGCCCTGAATCTCAAACTGAACCTCTTTCTCCCTGTTTTCTCCCTCTGTCTGAGTGATATCGCTCCCTGTCACCCCTCCACTCTCACCTTGAGCCCACGTCCAGTGCAGACAGAGCAGCAACACCAGAAAAACTGCAGCACTCTTCATTCTGAAATATCACCTGTTTAGACAGCAAGAAGCAGTCTGACACGTCTCACTCAGCTGCCAACTTTATATACATGTGAAACAGGTCACTGAAGAGCTGTATGGGAAATAAACAGATGTCTGAGATAACAAAATTAAATATAACTCCAAACATCCTTGAACACTGAGCTGATTTTAAGCAAACAAGTAGTTAGAGTCGTGCTTGCCTGTTATAGATGATTTATAATGTTTTCAACATAACAACATTAACAGCTCAGTTGTTGATTTGTGGAATTTCAGTCTTGAGATTGTTTTTTTCCCATACTTGGATTAAACTAAAATATTGTTTACCATTATTGATGATGTGTGCTTTCAAAACAACGTTGACAGTCCATTGATAGCAGGTTATTGTTGCAGTGATGGCTGAGTCAAGTGTTTGTCTGATATATGGCTCTCATGGGGTTTGGTGCATGGATGAATTCACAGAATAATGTTGTAAAATAAGATAAGATAAACCTTTATTAATCCCCAGAGGGAAATCCAGGTGTCATAGCAGCAACAGCAATGAAAGTGAAACACAGGTAAGGGACCTCACAGAGCATAAAGAAGAAATCCACTAAAAGTGGTATGATTATTAGAATCATCATAAATACTGAAGCTCGAGCGAAGAACCATGTAGATCACATCTCCCTTTTCCAGTTGAATAACAGATGCGTTAGACAAATGGCCATCACCACTGTTATCATTATAACTTGAGTTCAACATAATTTTCTTGTCATTGTGATAGAGGTAAGCATTGATCCAATATGATGCACGGTTGTCCCGCAGGGTGAATCTGATGTAGTAGACTCCTCTGACTGGGGCTGTGAAGATACCTGCATCAGAGGAGAAAATCAGGGAGGAGTCAAAACTGTCTTTTTCTCACTCTTCAGTGACCTCTGCCCTCTGATTACTGGGAGGTTGTTTCTTGATGTAGGAGCTCTTGGCTCTGTGTTTTATTTCATTCACAGATCTAGTGTCTAGTGTCTTTGTAGCAAAACAAAGAGGTATTTGTTTTATAAGTTTAACTAAGAAAACCTTGATACATCCACATCTTGTCTTTTGAAATTTCACACATTTGTGTGTGCCAGTGAAAGAGGTGAATACCTGTAGTTGGGTTGTAGGCCTGGCCGATGTTGGTGAAGACTTTACTGAACTTCAGTGTGATGTCAGTGTTGAAGGGTCCAACTCGTCCAGCGTTAGTAAGACCAACTGAAAACGCCACCTTTGGACGGTCTGTGTGAATTTGTAAGATGCACACAGAGAAAACTTCACTGGTTTTCAGTCTGTGAACAAATGTAACTGTACATCTTTTGTTTTCTTCACTGATGAAATGACATTCAGCTGAGCAGCTTAGAGACACTGCAGTCATTTGGATGCTGACAGCCAGCAGGCTGCATTCTGCTGCATTTAATAACAGTAATCGTAAATATAAATGTCACACGGTATCCTGCTGCACTGACTATGCCAACCCTGTAACCCCACCACGTTCATCCTTACCACTAACATACTATCTCATCAATATGTTTAAACTTGTTGCAGCTGAATAGATCTTTTTACTCACTTTTGGACCCAACATCTGAGATTTACATCACAACATGTTTTCTACCATAATATAACATTTGACTTTTAGTAATGGTTCATGTATCTTACCTGCATTCTCTCTCTTGAGTTCCTCCACCTCGTTTTCAGTGGAGCTCATTCTGGCCTCTAAAACTGTGAACACATTCAACATTTTTATCATGAAATAGAATTATGTTTAGCTTGCACATTTTTCGTTGATTACTTTGTAATCTTTGGAATTATACCTGTGTTCTTGTTTTCGCTTGCTGTAACTCTAGCCAGGAGATCTGCAGTTTTAAAAATATCAATAGGTTGGTTAGATCAGTGGTTCTCAACCCCCAAGGTGATCGTGAGATAATTTCTGGGGGTCGCAGCACAGAATGAGAGAGCCAGGGAGCTCTAGAAGAGAGAGAGAAGAGAAAAAGTATTCCAGCCCACATTGGACAGGAAATGGAGACCGTATCTCAAGGAAACCAAATCAAATTTATGTTTTGTAGCTTACCTGCATTCTCTCTCTGGAGCTCCTTGACCACATATTCACTGGAGCTCACTCTAGCCTCTAAAACTGTGAACACATGTAACATTATTTTAACATGTACTTAATGGTAAAGTAGATTTTTCATCAAAAGGATTATTATTAATGTTCTTCTTTGTAATCCCAGTTGATACCCTCTAAAACTATCATAAACATCAATTAATTTCATATATAAAAGTAATCAGATGTCAACATTTTCTTGCTCTCTTGATTTCAGTGGCTGTCAGTCTATTTGGTTTTAAAGCAATGAATTTCTGTATGTATTTGCATTGCAGTATATTTTATGACATGTGAGTCACCTGTATTTTCTTGCTCCAGCTTCTCTATCTTGCTCTTGCTGCTCCTCAGCTCCACCTTCTGTTCGATGGCCATGTCTCTCAGCTCCTTCAGCTCGGTCCAGATGTCAGGGGTGATGCTGGTCTGACTGCTGCTCTGATCATGGGTGGCTTTGATGCCCTGAATCTCAAACTGAACCTCTTTCTCCCTGTTTTCTCCCTCTGTCTGAGTGATATTGCTCCCTGTCACCCCTCCACTCTCACCTTGAGCCCACGTCCAGTGCAGACAGAGGAGCAATGCCAGAAAAACTGCAGCACTCCTCATTCTGAAATATCACCTGTTTAGACAGCAAGAAGCAGTCTGACACGTCTCACTCAGCTGCCGTCTTTATATACATGTGAAACAGGTCACTGAAGAGTTTATGGGAAATAAACAGATGTCTGTGATAACAAAATTAAATATTACAGCTGCTGCGCAGCAATGGTTGGGGCCGGGCAATTTTAGGCAAAATTAGGCAATTCTGAGCAACAAGCAGAGTGTAGGAAGATGAAAAAAAAGGTGGCATTCTAATGTGCATTTTACATCAGTTGAGGCTTGAACTCACAATTTCTGGCACAAGAGACTCTGCATATTGACTGATAGCTAAGCCAAATAAACAGGGAAAAGAAACAAGGGATAACAGGGAAAAGTTTTGATAAAGAGTATTTGTCTCTTCCCAAAACTGCCTGGATCATAATTATTTTAACCTTAGTAGTCTCTAATCCACATAGCATGATACCTGAACATAAGGCTTTCACATTTGAATGTCTGTTCTGCCTTAACTGAGACTTGAACTCACAACTTCTGAGACTGAGGTTCATCTTCTATCTCACTGAGCTAATTGGCAAGTAACAGTTCATGTGTGGCTTCACAAATTGACTAAGGCAAGCATTTTGGGTCAGTGAAATATGTGCAAGTAGAGCATTATAAGCAAATCAAACCACCTGAATTATGCTGCACCAGTTGTTTAGAGGTCTCAGACGGACATGTGCTTTTTAGAGGCTATGAAATGAGAGGAGGCTGAGAGTGAAATGTGGGAGCACAATTGGGATTTTGTAATGTTTCATGGCAGAGTTTTTGAGTGTTAAAGTATATTACATGGCTTTGTTGAATACTCAGTTCGGATTGGTTAATTACATAATTCTACGGTCTGTTATTTCTGCATAACATACTGTTGTTATGAAGAACAGACCATTGCTATGGACACAGGTCTGATCACAGACTATGGAGAAGCAAGAGAATCATTGTTAAAATTAATATTTTGGGTCAAATTATTTATTTTTTGGCACATAACCATGTAACAAGGATAATGTACAGTAAGCATTTTAAAATTAATATTTTGTGGCACATAAATGTGTGCCAAATATTTACATATATAGTTTCTGGGGGGTAAGTATCCATGTAACCATACTAGAGAAATACTGCATTTATAAACCCAAGATTTAAGTTTTAAATGGGGTTGTAAATTGTAAGCACTTAACTTAATTGATCATTGGTAACACTCATGATCAATTAATTAATTAAAAAGAATTACAAAAATGTAAAGATTTTGCATATAACAGCCAATACCAATAATCAATAAAAGGTATTTGCAAAACAAAATGCTGTAAAGTCTCTGACAGTCTGAAACATATAAAGACTAGAGGCCTACATATTAAACACATGTAACAGATAACATGTGGAGCACGTTCATAAAAATAATCTGACTATATTGCAGATCTTTCTTTGATAGTAGAATAAAATTGATTCAGTTGAACTGATTAAATTTTATCTGATTAATCAAACTCAAATTCAGTTAATTTCTATCAAGGTTCAACGTTCAAGGTGACTTTATTAATACCCGTAGGTAGATTTGTTTCGCAGTCTGGAGAGGGCATCTCAAACGTTATGCACAAACATTAAAACACAGGACACACACAGACGACAGATTAAAAACAGCACAGACCAAGACATTGCAGGTACTCCCAGTGGCTCACTGATCATGGTTAAAAAGACTAGAAATAAATAAATAAAATAAATAAAAAACATTAGATATCACTAAAATGCCAATATGGAACCTGTTAAGAGCGTGCTAAGACACAAAAGCATGATACAAAGGACAGTAAAGTAATAGTAAATAAATAAATAAATAAAATAAATAAATAAGTAAATAGTAAGTAGGTTAAGACCACGATCTATGTTGTAAATAATGAAAAATGGATCTGTTTTCATCACTTTATAACTGCTTTAATCAAATCAGGTTTGAATTAATAAAATCACTGGATAATTTATCACTTCAGTTTTAATTTCACATCCACTTTTACCCCTCTGTTTTTCAATTCATTCACTTTTATCACCGCCATTTTTTTCTTTTTTTTTTTCCTATTTTTCCAAAATTCCATTCCTCATAGAATGTTGGCAAAAAAAAAAAAAAAGAATTAAGAATTCTGGAATGTGACATCATAAGAGACGGCAACATCATAAAAGAGGTGACATCATCAGTTCTTAGTATATAAGCCAGCATCTTGACTTCACACAAACACTTCACCGTCAAACACCGCCTGAGACACGTCACTGGAGAGACTCAGCACGTTATCACAAAGAGAAAAGACATGTCTTCCAACTGGAACATGAGGAGGAAAACTGCTCCTGCACAAGCAAGATGGCAACAAAGAGAGCAGAAAGATATGAGAAAGTGCCTGCTGGACATGAAATATCTCCTCCAACAGGAAAGGAAAATGAGGGTCGCAGCAGTAGAGTCCAGAGTCTTTTACAAGACCCTGCTGCAGAAGACTGAAAACAAACTGCAGGAGGAGAAGAACAAAAGGGTTCAGCTTGAGCAGAAGGTGGAGAGGCTCGAGGAACAACTGGAAAACAGCAAAGAGTTGGAGGATGTCAAGAGGCAGCTGGAGGAGAAGAGCATCTCCAACCTCGAGCTGTCCCACCAGCTCAGAGCTTATGAACTGGCCAATCAGGAGCTGCGGAGGACTCTGGAGGTGCTGACGCAGTACTGGAGTGAACTGACTCCAGAGACCAATGCTCCTGAAATGGTCCAGGAGACACCAGATGTCAAGCAGGAGACCACTGAGAACATCGAAGATACACCGGTTGTCACTCCTGAAATGCTGAATGATGTTCCAGAGACACCAGACATCATTCAGCAACAACAATCGACTGTGAGGAGACCACCGAGAACACAGAGGATGCACCACTTGACATCCCTGAAGTGTCAGATGATGTTCAAGGGACACTGATTGACGTCGCTGACACGCCAGAAGACACTCAGGAGACATCAAAAGACATCCAAGCGATTCCAGAGGTCCAGGACAAGGTCCAGGAAAAAGCGCCAAAAGTGTCTTTGTGGCGACGTTTGAAGAAGGCGCTTACTCCGAAACATCGCCGGCAGTATAAGGACAGGAGGCAGGGGCAGGTCCAGGAGTAAGACAGAAAACGCAGAGACCAAGACAACCAAAATTGGCCAAACACTACTCCAAATTACCCCGACCCTACAGTTACCCTAACCCAGGCATGTACAAACTATTCCATGAAGGTGTGCTGTTGGCTGTTTGGAGCAAAATCCTGCAGCCACTCGGCCCTTTGTGGAATAGTTTGGACATGCCTGCCTAACCCCTAACCCGTAACTGATTATACTCTAATTACTGTAATTTGAGTATTTTTGGGGGTAGTGTAAATTACCCTACCCCGACAGTTACCCTAACCCAGGCATGTACAAACTATTCCATGAAGGTGTGCTGTTGGTTGTTTGGAGCAAAATCCTGCAGCCACTCGGCCCTTTGTGGAATAGTTTGGACATGCCTGCCTAACCCCTAACCCGTAACTGATTACAAATACTCAAATTACAGTAATTAAGTATTTTTTGGGGTAGTTTGGAGTAGTAAACTTTCCACAAAAGAAGTCTAGTTGTCTGGAAGTCTAACTTCCACTGGTCTCTTTCTGTCAGGACCTTTCCTCTGTGTCTGCCTGGTGTTTCTCTTGGCAAACTGTAAATAAATAAATAATTGCATTGTTGAAAAAAACAACACACTGTCTGTCGAGTTGTATTTCAGTAGAACTTTGTTAAGTATTCTTCATGTTGTTGTCTGACTGTTCTGAGTATTATCGGTGAGGGATAATGTACAGTGAGCAGGTCATTATTGTGAAAATAATCCCATTAGGATGATGCAGGTCTTGAATCATCCTGCTTTTTACATAGTTACTTAACCCCAAAAAATAAATATTTGTCACACATTTATTTGACACAAAATATTATAATATTTATTATTTAACAACATAGACCTCTCTCTATCCTGTTTCCTGTCTACTCTCTGGCTGTCCACTCCAATAAAGGCAAAAAATGCCAGAAAAAATAACTTAAAAAAATAAATAAATACATAATTTAATACAAAATATTAATTTTTAAAATGATTTTAGTAATTTAATAATGATTTTATTGGTCCTGAAGAGTCTATGATAAAAAACTGTCCATAGCAACGGTCTGTCATACAGAAATAATAATAATTTTAGGCAAAATTAGGCAATTCTGAGCAACAAGCAGAGTGTAGGAAGATGAAAAAAAGGTGGCATTCTAATGTGCATTTTACATCAGTTGAGGCTTGAACTCACAATTTCTGGCACAAGAGACTCTGCATATTGACTGATAGCTAAGCCAAGTAAACAGGGAAAAGAAACAAGGGATAACAGGGAAATGTGTTGATAAAGAGTATTTGTCTCTTCCCAAAACTGCCTGAATCATAATTATTTTAACCTTAGTAGTCTCTAATCCACATAGCATGATACCTGAACATAAGGCTTTCACATTTGAAAGTCCATCCTGCCTTAGCTGAGGCTCGAACTCACGACTTCAAGGATCAGGGTGCCAGGCAGCAGCCATCCATGCCATGGAAAAGCAAATTTCAAAATGAAAGTTCCAAAGCTGTAGCACATATGGTTGATTTGTTATGAATTTTCAAAGTTTTGAAATTTAGAGGCTTGCTGTAGCGCCACCATCAGGACTATTGTCTTGTGTTTCCAGTTGAGGACATCTGACATGGGACTGGACCTTTGTGCAAAGTTTGGTCATTTTTCGTGCATGGGAAGTAGGATTTCCTCTGAAGAAGAAGAAAGAAAGAAAGAAAGAAAGAAAGAAGAACATGCAGGATTACAATAGGGTCCTGGCAGCTTAGGCTGCCCGGCCCCTAATAAGTCCAGACATCCTTGAACACTGAGCTGATTTTAAAGTATTTAGTCATGCTTGTTTGTTATAGAAGATTGTTTTCAACATAACTACAGCTCAATTATTGATTTGTGGTGTTTCAGTCTTGAGATTGTTCTCCCACACTCGGATTAAACTAAAATACCATTATACAATGTGTCTGAAACACTGCCTCCACATGTTTGCCAGGTTTACATTGTGCTGAAAGGTGAAGATGGGGTCTCGCAGACAAGAGAGCTACATGTCCCAGGATGCACTCTGTTCAGGAGAAACTCTCAAGACACCTTTATATTGAGGTAAAAGCAACAAACAACACAATAACACAGAATGCTGTTAGTTTTACTACTTTAATAATACATAATACATAACACATAATACTTCCAGTATCTTTGTAGGGTAACTTTGGTATTTTTCAACCTGGACCTTTTTTCATATGTTTTTGTGTGTAAGTAACTAATGGGAATAACAGAGATCCTTGCAGAGAATCACCTTTTTATTTTAAAAAGTAAGAACAGATGCCTTTCAAAGTGCCCGGGCTCTACTGACAACAACACTAATTTTACAGCATAATTTTAAAGGGCATTATTCTCCACTACATTTCAGAGGGAAATGTTGTACTTTCTACTCCACTACATTCATTTGACAGCTTTAAAGGTGCTATGACCTTTACCCTGGAGGTTACTGTAGAACACCAGCATCTCAGACCAAAACAAATATATGCTTCTTTTTTTTAATAATGTAGAAAGTGGTTATTGATATGGATCAAGATTATGTTAAAACATTGCCTATTTCTTGCTTAAAATCTTTTCAGAAACACATTTAAGGGACTATTTTGTTGTAAAATGAGAAAGACTGTAACAAGGTGGCCTCCACTGTGGTTCTTGCATCTAGAAGGGAACCCCAGACCTGTGAAAAATCTCTCAAGGGTGGTAATCTTAACCCAAACTGTGATCTTTCCCTAAACGTATTGGTATTTTTTTTTTTTTTTTTTTTGTCTCTAAACCTACACAGATCTTAAACAAGCGTTCTCACATTAGAAAACATAATTAGTTTGAGAGAGTTGAGAGAGTTTAACAGGTCTAGGTTTCTCTTCTAGACACGACTGTTTCAGATCAAACTTTCAAACTGAGCAGTGTTGATCAGAAATGGCTCCAAATTCTGTCACTGTGTGTGTGCTATGGCAACTGGCCACGATGTCAGGGGCACCAGTTAAAATCTGGCCGGGAGCACAAAATTGGTTTGCTGGCTCTCCTTCAATACTGGACCCTATTAGTGACTAGGACACAAAAACAGCAATGGATCGAGGTTAAAAAAATACAGAAGTTACCCTTTAAGACATGACCTAGTTTGGTTCATTCAATAACTCAGTCAGTGTATATTCTTTGTCTCTGACACCACAGTGCAGCAGACAGCCTGGGCCCAGTGTCGGGGGTCCACATCTGGCATGACAACTCTGGACCCTCCCCGTTCTGGTACCTCAAACAAGTGGAGGTATCTGAGGTAAGGTCCTCCCTGTTAAGTGTTTGTCAATGTGCTGTTTTGTCATTTGACCATCAACAGAGGAGCACAAATACATCAAAACGTATCTTGTTACAACTTACATATACTTGTTTGTAAAATGTAATTTGCACCAAACACCACAGTAACTTTTTTCCTCAAGCTTCTGGTCAGAAGGAACACAAAGGAAATGAGTGTGCTGCTGAATCTGACAGGATATGTCACATGATTCACTTCTATTTAGCCAAAGACTGTGATTAAGCTAATTGTTGTACAGTACCATAGCAAAGAATGATTATGGTTTAAACCTGGGATAAAATGTTTTATGTTTTAAAAAAATGTGTAATTTACTGTAATAAATTATCAATCAATCTATGGTGCCACCAGCAAAATATAAAATACAAAATACTAAAATAAGTAATTAAATACCAGTTTTAAATAAATTTAACTGAAATACTGCCTATCTCTGACAATCATGATGACTTGTTTGTCTACAGGTGAGCAGAGAGCATGTGAAGGGGTGTGCTTGGCTCTTTGTCGGTCAGTGCTGGTTGGCCGTAAACAAAGGTGATGGCCAGGTAGAGAGAATGCTTCGAGTCTGTACTCAGGGAATAGGCTTTCTAAGGTAAAGCACTCACAAACACATGCTACATGTACACTCAGAAACAAAAAAAAAACCCTTTTTAATCACTTCTCCCATTTCACCGTGTACTCGCAGATGTTGTGTCTCAAGCTATCTGACTTCTTGACCGACCACCACATATGGATATCTGTGCACAGCTGCCCCTGCCCTAACCCGTTCACACGCACCCAGAGGCTTGCTGTGAGCCTGCTGCTACTGTTGGGGTACACGTGTGGCAACACGGTAATCATATCACAGATGGATGATCAGGTAGACTACACAACCTTTTGACTTTTCAGTGCATGAGAATTCCAAAACATTTACCTATAATGTAGTTTTTCCTGATCCTTTGTTGCAATTTTTTTTTATTGGAAACATTTTGTGCAAAAAGCTTTTATAAGGAACTCCTTTAGTTTTAACAATATTTCAAAACATGGCACAAAATAAGAAGAAAAAAAAAGGAAAAGAAAAGTAAAAGAAAAAAGGGGAATACCCATCTAACCTCCCATTCACCTGCCCGCCCAGTACTACTTATATTCTTGAGCTTGCATTTAGCACTTTGAGGATCTGTCTCAAGTTGGATTTTCAGTGTATTAGAGAAGATATTGAATATTTTGGACCAAAGGCTTCCTGTCTTGGTGCAAAGTACAAAACTGTGGCTTCCTTGAACTAATATTTGTTACAGAGAGGAGAAACACTGGAAATATTTTCCTGAGATAAGATTTTAAAAGGTATAACCTGTGCGCTGATTCCTTCTTTACAGTTGTCGTTCGAGTTGGGTATTATTGGTGTGTCTTCTGTTTCCGTGACGATGGGGGTGTTAACTGTGGTGGCAGTGTTGCCTGCAGCAGCAATGATATCCTTCCTGTTCCGACTGCGTGAGGTCAAACTGACGGGGTCAAGAGTCCAACAAACCAGGGGCAGGAAGACTGAAAAAGACTTTTTTGAAGGTGAAGTTCACACTTAAAGAGGCCAAAGGAACTTTCATATTGTGTTGGGGTCTTCCACCACTGTAGCCACAAAACATAATGTCACAAATAAAATTCTCTAATGAAAAATCTCCTCCTTCTTCCCTTTTCACTGGATAGCATGCATACTTCTGTAACTTTTCCTAAGAAAATGTAAACATAGGCTCAACTTATTGGTTTCAAGGAGAATCTGACAGCAGGAAAAAAAGGCATTGTAATGTCCAAAGCAGCGCCCTCTGCTGATACAGCATGGCTTTGTTTCCACACTTCCCTTTGCATTTCTCCTGATTTCATCATTGTTGTGTCTCCTCACAGATGCTCTCTCAGTGACCGACAGCACATCTGAGCCACATCTCTTTTGGAGCGGTCTCCAGCAGTGGGCACAGGAAGCCAGGAAGAAGAAATACCAGGTTACACCTCGAGTATCATCTTCTCCTTTTCCCTCTCTCTGTGCCTTTGCTCTCACAAAATTTTTCATCCTCATCTGACCCTTCTTCTCGTGTTGCAGGGCACAGACCTGCTGCCAGTGTCTGCTATGATAATGGAAAATGAAAACACAGATAAAGTGGTGATAAGAAAGGAGGCATTTGAAAACAATATGGAAGCAGAGCTTCAGAACTTGTCGCTGATTACTGACGACAACAATGTTGGTCAGGCATCTCAAGGTAAAGAGTCTGATCTTTCAAGTGGAAGCAGCAGGTTTCATGAATCCCAGAAAGCTTTTTTGTCTGGAGCGAGGGATGGAGGTCAAGCCATTCAGAAAGAGGCAGATCTCCAAGCAAAAGGAAAGGAAGGCTGCAATCACCAGGCAGCATGGCCTGGTCACAGCTACGTGATCAACATGCTGAAAGTGAGAGGATTCAGATCAATATGTCAGTGGTGTCACTATTTGGCCTGGACACTGTGTCTGCTGTTGTCCCTCTCCTGCATGGTTCTCTCTGCAGTGCTGGGAATGAGGTAATAAATGTGTGCATTAAATGGATGATTGTGAAGATGTATGAATGATCAGCCAGTGAAGCGATGATGTTTACCTGTAGCGCATTTATCCATCTTGATAGTTTTAGGGTGAGTTGCGGAGTTTTGGAGATGTCGGCTGCAGAGGTGTGTTCTTACAAAAATAATGGAACAGGGCGGCACTCAGCTTGTGGTGCTCAAAGCTCCAAAAAATACATTTGCCTTACATGCCTCCACATGCAGCATTCCACTATGTATTTAAAAGCTCAGTAGGTGATTTATATATAAAATAATTTTTTAAAAATTTTTGTCATATATGCTTTAGAGGGTGGATGGTAGATGGCACTCAGGTTACTCAAGATAATCCCTTTCCTAATTCATAGAGGAACTTTTTTGTTTCTACCAAACCCGCCAAGTGTATCACACATCCATGAGTAGATAGTTTCTATATGAAACGGCTCACAACAAGGTCTGTGAGCTTGAGTAACCGAGTCATGATTTCTGGAAAGAGACACTGATGCTAATGTTTTTTTTTTTGTTTTGTTTTGTTTTTTTCTTTGGCCCTTTGAGCACCACAAGCCAAGTACCGTCTAGTTCCATTATATTTGATATCTCCAAAACTTAGTAACTCACACCAAAACAATCTAGATAAATAACACGTATGTATTTTGGATATTGGAGAGAAAGTCCCTCTACTGACTTTTGGAAACATGGTTGACAGTATGGCCCAGGGCTGCACATTTAATCAGCAAGTAAATAAACAAACAAATATGTTTTCTTACATCTGGAGAACAAGATTTGCAGCCAGGACATCTCTGCAGCACTGCAATACTTCTATTCATTATAATGCTGTTTTTTTTTTTGTTTGTTTTTGTTTGTTTTTTGTTTGGCACAGACCCCGACAAATGCCACATCATCATGATTTTAAGAGGGGTTTTTTTTCAATGAACATGTAAATTGTGATGTAAAAATCAGCATTTCCACTAATCATGAATCCTATCGCAATTGCAAAATCTGTCAAAAATAATGGCAATATATACATATTTTTGCTATATCGTGTGGCCCTAATGTATGTCTTGTGTTGTAACCATCACAGAGTCAAAATATATGTGTGTTTGTGTGTGTGCGTGTGTGTGTATTTGCGATGTGTCAGGTTC
Source organism: Lutjanus argentimaculatus (assembly GCA_034769285.1). Taxonomy (NCBI): domain Eukaryota; kingdom Metazoa; phylum Chordata; class Actinopteri; order Lutjaniformes; family Lutjanidae; genus Lutjanus; species Lutjanus argentimaculatus. Next base: position 20,245,389 of record JAWZSL010000009.1, on the reverse strand, counting down.
AGCAGCAGCAAGGTTCTGCTGTGGATACACTCCCTTTTCTTCTCCCTGGTGTCTTGCATCTTCTTCATCCAGCCGGCTGTGGTAAACTAATGCCAGCCTCTTCTAAACAATTTTTTCAAATAAATAGACATATAATCTGTAATCATGAAATAGAATCATTGAATGACCTCTTTATCAAGAACATGTTATTTTTCTTTCCCAGATAATTGCAGTTGCAATGACTGTCTCCTTCTGGTACAGGAGAAGAGCAGACTTTCATAGTTTTTCCTGTATTAGAGAGTTTGACATAGAAGCATCACAGCTGTTGAGCCACAGTGGTGCTGATCAACCAGAGGAGATATCCGCTCTTCCCAGGAGAGATGCTCACACCTTGAAAAGGTGAATTTTATTTTCTCTTCCTCCCCTCTCTCTCCTCTCCTCTCCTCTCCTCTCCTCTCCCTCCCCTCCCTCCCTCCCTCCTCTCCTCTCCTCTCTCTCCTCTCCTCCCCCTTGTTAAACATGAAGTCAATTGTCTCTGACTGACAGCTGCTTGGAGCTCGTCAGCGAGCCCGTTACCTCCGTCTTGTGCGCCCACCCACTCCAGCAGAGCTGAGGAAACCTCGTTGGAAGAAAAGGAGGGAAACCTTTCTCCGTAATACCCTCAGGTGTGTCTGTGTGTCATTGTGCACCAGTGTGTGCATGATTTAAAACTATATAAGGACTTAATCTTTTTTCTTGTCTTCCAGGGATTTGTCTGTCTGTGGCTCCATGCTCATCCTGATGCTGTGTATAAATTATGACAGTTCACTTACTGACTATTACCACCTCAACAAAGCTGTCAGAAAACAGTTTGTAAGGTAACATTTATAAACACATGCCGTCTCCTTCTGCATCCCTGCTGCTCTCTAATAAACACAAATCAAGATCATATTTCATCTTTCAGCAGTGGTCATAACAATACATTTATGTCCATACAAAATCATGAGGACTGGTGGAAGTGGACACAGACCAGTCTCCTCAATTTACTGTACAAGAATGCATCAGCCACCTCTCAGGTAAGCTACCATACCATTCAATGAAAATCTGAAAATATTTTAGTTTGAGTGTGTATGCAAGTCTCTATAAGCCACTAAAAGAAACGTCCCTGTGAAGAACAGATCTTTATATGACAATCACATCTATAGTGAGTTTATGGGATGAAAACAGTCATAAAGCAGTATATACGGCCTTATAATGAACTATAAGTTAGAGGTTGACTGATGGGGCTTATAATATATTATAACTATCTACACTTGCATGTTCACACCTCAACAATCAACTATTGTAAAGACTCAGTATGCAGTAGTCCATGCAGTATCATAAGTTATCATGATGCAGCATCATAATGTTTCACTGTTGGTAAGTAAAGTGGGATACATTTTCATGCATCTTAAAGAATCTGTGCTGCATCATAAGTGATTATTATGTAAGATGCCAAAGTGCAGAGAAACAAAAAACCCAACCCAGCTAATTGCTTTCATCTCATAGTGAAAATAAAAAGAAGGCCCCCATTATGCACTAGATGTGGTCTTCACAGAAAAACTTTGTCGTCATGAAACCAAACAAACATTTTTCACCTTTTTTCACTTTTAAATAATTGATGTAATCCAACAGTCACACTCTTAATTGGAGAGCCAGTCCTGTGGAAGACAGAGATGTCCAGCTCATTTCAGGATGAGGTAGGTAACAAAAGGAGACAGGTCTTTACATGTAGTATTCCACTACTTATGTAACCTAAACAGACTCATTTTATTACAAGCATGTGCCATCATTATTACAGATATTGACTGAATAATTATGATTGTTTAAATGTTTGATTGTCAGAAAATATGCTTAAAGAGGACCTGATTCTGATTTTGTACACATGAAAAGATTGGTAATTGTTTCCATAATAATTCAAGTGTGCAATATTTTTCATAATCTCTGTGTTGTAAATTAACTTAATTTCAAGCAAATAATCAGTCACATGGTATTCTCACTCAAGACCCATGTGTATTGCACTAATGTGCCCTGTAGAGAGTGCGTTTCACAAACATGGACCCACGCTGCAAGCACATACAGTACAGTATACTGTATTAGTTGCACTGATGAATGTTGGTATCCGTTTAGGTCTAGAATTGATTACATTGAGAGATTAATGAATTCATGTACTGTACTTTTACTAAAGCTACCAGTGTTACATTTACTACAAGTTTTACCTTTTGAATTATGATTTTGCATAACTTTGAGGCCTCAAATATAGAGAGAATTTCAAAACCAAGGCATCAGTGTAAAACTGAAACAGTTTCATAAGCATAAAAACTCAAAAAAAAGGGGCTTTAAGGAAATGGATACAGCAGGTGCGAGCTGCTCTCTTCTTGTGATTTCATTCATCAGTTTATTTAAAACAGGGACAGTATATTGCACCAGATATAGTACAATGCTAATAGTCATCTGTTGTCCCTGAATGTTTAGAGGGCTTATACATACTGTACGAGTGCCGAAACAGGCTTGTGATAATGAAAAGGAAAAAAAAGTTGTGAAATTTTTTCAGAAATTGGGAGATATACAGGAGAAATATTAATTGTGAAACTGGGACAGGGCAATCAATAACAGAAGTCTTCTGGGAAAATTGGAAGGAAGTATGTGATTTTGTTCTGGGTGTATTCTGACTGTCTCTGTTCTCTTCTCTGTATGACTCCTCAGGTCTCTAGTGTGACGCTTCTACCTGAACGTCTTCGCTTATTCTTGTCTATGAGCAAAACATCCACTCATCCACAATCCAGTGTCTTAGTTCCTATGGAAACACCTCCAAGGACATGTGCTACAGTTGGCTTTGGCCACACAAGGTGAGAAACACACAGACAGACACATGGTGGAAATGATTTTTGAGTTTTTTCCAAATGTGATCTCTGCTGAGACGTTTCCCTGTTGTATCTTCATTCAGTTGTACTCTGCTCTGCTGCAGGTCTAACGCTGCATCCAAGCTGAAACTCCTGCATTCAGGTGGCTGGCTGGGCAGACAGACAGTGGCTGTGAAGATCCAGTTCACCTTGTTTAGCCCTGCACCCAACTTGTTCACCCGTGTGACCATGCTCACTGAGCGGAGCCCTATCGGTGTCCTGCTGTCCTCTGCTAAAGTCCAGTCAGTTCGAGTGTATCACACTCCCGCTGTGCGGGACTATGTTGTCATGGTGTGCCAGGTAAAATACTGCATTACTGTTTATTTGTAAAAACTACCAGTCTTCATCATCATCATTGAAGTGGGGTTGGATACTTATGACAGCGAGGTTAAGTGGCTAAAATCCATTTTGCTGCTGATCCTGTACACAGCAGTATGATGAAGTTTACATTGCAAGAGATAATGTGCACGTGCTCTACCTCATACAACCCCATTTCAAAAAATATAAACTATCCCTTTAAAGTTTCTTATGTTTTTTCTTCCTCCCCTCCAGCTCCTCTTCCTCCTCTTGTCTCTGCTGGAACTCTGTGATCAAGTGTACACTGCCGGGCAGCAAGGGCTGATGGGATACTGGAGAAAACAACGCAACTGGCTGGAAGTGAGTCTGCCACATGTGCACAAAATATGAATTCCAACATAATAATTCCAAAAAAATCTGAAAAGACTTCCCTGCTTCAATGTACTGTAGACACAAGCATGCATGCACACACGCACACTCAGCCACACACCAACGCAAACAAGATCACAATGACCTTGCTGAAAGGGTAAAATAACCTGTAGCTCTTAAACTAACATACCTGTGAAGTAATGAAGGTCAAAGCACACAGCAGAGAATTAAATGCACCTGGGTGAGATATACCTCTCTCTTCCTCTGTCTTTGCAGGTCAGTTTGCTGGCAGTGACCCTCGTGTACTACGTTTATTACATCTGTCACTCCAATATTGTCTTGGAGGTTGTGGACCTGCTGCAGAGGCACGGTCACAGAGGACATGTTGACGTTGGCCTCCTGGCTACCTGGGAACAAGTGAGAGAAAGAATGAGACAAATGAAGGCAGGGAAAAGAGGGTTGAAGAGAAAACAAATATTTAATGTTGAGAGAACAGGTTCTACTTCAATTTATTACAGTACCTTCACGCTGAAAATGAAAGAGCTTCATCTTTAGGGGCATCATCATTAATATTACAATTCAGTTATAATATTTTTAAGAACACTGCACAAAGTTTGTTGTTTCTGTTAAACATGCCGTTATTAAATAGACATTTTAGATTTTAAAGATGACTATAATGTCAATGTCCACTGTACACTATATCAAAAACATTTTCACCGCTATAACTTGCTGTCAGACTGCCTTTTTTCTAATGAGAAACCTGTTATAGGCCAAGTGTCTCTCCAGGCCAACCAGACTCCGTTGGCAAAATCAGTAAATTTACCTTTCAGAACATGGGAGCTGCTGGTCTACTCGTTACTTACTCTGTTAGTTTGTTTGTGTTATTGTGTGACTTCAGTGTTTTAGAAAGAAACTATCCCTTTAAAATGTCTTTTGTGTCTGCAGTGTATTCGTTCTCTCCATGGGTTATGCTCTTCCTCCTCACCATGAAGTTATGATTGTGTTGAGGGTACCAGGACATTGGCTGCCTCTGCTGCACTCCTCAGCCGCTCACTCGCCAGCCTTTTCTGGCCAATGGTAAACACGTTCTGCAGCGAGACCACTGGTTAGGAAGGGCCTTCATCTCAAGCACCACCTGCTAAAATATTATTTTACAAAAAGACAGTCATAGTTTTCAACATATGTATGATTACAGAGTCAGATGTAGTGTTGTTTGTAGGGATACCTAATAAAAACCATCAGAGCACTGTAGTATTGATTTTCTTTCACACGTGCTGCATTGTGAGTTTGATCCAAATAACACAATAGTACATGTTGTAATTGACTGATTATCATTAGCCCTATTAAATGGACAGTGCACCCAAATTTAAAAGCACACATTTCTCCTCTTATCTGTCGTGCTATTTATCTCTCTAGGTTGTTTTGGTGTGAGTCGCGAGTTATGGAGATATCAGCCGTCTCTCAAATGTAATCGAACTAGATGGCACTCGGCTTGAGCTGGTCAAGGCATGAATTTAACATTAAAGAGAAAATTTGGCATCTGTTCATGTGTCTGTCAGTCAATGTTGATGCTAAATGTATTCAAATGAAACAAATTCTCAGAATGTGCTATGTTGACCATGACATTTCAGTTTGCCTGGTTGCAGAGCTGTGCAGAAATACCTTCATGTACAAGGATGCATTGTGTGAGAGCTTCTGACACCCACGCCAATGTTGCAAACTTATCACCACCCCAACCAATAGACCTTAATTTCTTGGTCAGAGCATAAAATCAGGTGATAAAAGTACTCCATTGCGCACCACAAGCAGAGTGCCATCCAGTTCCATTATACTGGAGAAAAGGCAGACATTTCAACGATGGCTCACACCAAAAATATTAAGATGGATAAAGAGCACTATAGGTAAGAGGGAAAATACTATCTCTGTGATTTAATGCACTCCTGTCCAGTCAGAAGACTTGGAAAAAATACTGGAATTCATATAAGCAATATGTGTGAATTGTCTCACTAATGCAGTTCTTTCTTGAGATATAGTGTCCAATAAATACATGTAATGTTGAAAATATTCTGCCAGATTTTCACTTCTTAAAAAAAAACTTTTTAAGCCCTGTTTATATAGGTATTTCTCAGCAAAATGTCACAACATTATTATTCTCAGACAAGACAGAAAGACAGAAAAGATAAAAATGGCCTCCTTCTAATGTTCTAGATTTCAGGTTTTATCCTGATGGTGGCGCTGTCCTGCATGGGGAATCTCCTCGGCACACAAAGCTCCTGGGTCTTCAGCTCACTGTCCCGCTCTCTTCAGACTCTGCTCTGTGACTGCTCGGGTCCCAAGGCTGTGAAGGGACTCCGTTTGTCCTGGTTTGATTTCCTTTACCGTGGAATTCTCTATTTGTCCTCCAGTGTGGTGAGGACAGCAGTGGTACATATATATAATATCAGTTTTTTGAAAAACTCAGTGAATAAGAGTGTGATTTCTGAAAATGTATGCCTTTGTACAAGTTATTCTCGTCTGCCAGGGTCTAGATCACTGTTGTGTTCTAACAGCCATCTGTCTTTCTTGTAGACAATAGGTGTGGTGTCGTCATTGGTCAGAAGCACTAAAAGATCTGAAAGCAGGGGGAATGTCTTTACCTCAGCAGAATTAGTCGGCTACATCAGACGGAGGGTGTCTGACTTCACTGGGCAGCGTAAACAAGCGTGGATTGAAAATCACATGGAAGCAAAGGTGAAGAAAAAGCTAAACAGCAAAATGTCAAGTTAACTATAAAACAGAGATTCTTCATTGAAAAAAATAGATTTGAGCGATTATTAATGTTGCAAATATCTATTTATCATTGTCAAATTACATTGGTAACAACTGACACATCATAAGTCCCGCCCCTTTTTACTCTGTGCTCCAGTGACAGTAGAGCAAGCTTTGTACCCTGGTCAACTTTTTGTTTTCCCTGTAAAAGCAACATATAGGGTCACATCTTAAGTTAGCTAATGATAGCAGAACACTAGGTAACTAGCTAGCTCATGTTGACAAAATGCTAGGCAACCAGCTAGCTAATGATTGATGTAGATTGATGTAGATTAGCTAACATTATGCTTATGTTTGCCAACTTATGATGTGAATATATTTAGCTTTTACAGGTGCCTCAGCAGTGTCTCTTAACCATCTTTAGAATGTCTTTTCAACAAACACAACATACAGCATATGAAAGTATGGGAAACTGGAGACGAGAAAGTTGATCAAGGTACCAAGCTTAACTGTCACTGAAGCAAAGGGCAAACAGGGACGGGATTTAGGAAAGGTCAGTTGAGATACTGTGGGTGTTTTATAAAATTAAGACCACATTCCCCACTCTTTTAAGACTTCAAAAGTCTTAAGTCTAAAATCCAATAATCGAAATTTAAGGCCTGAAAATGTCTTAAATATGATTTTCACAGGTTCAAAAATTGAATGGAGTGAAGTGAAAATTACTATACATATACTGTATATAAAGTTATATTGTTCAGTTTCACTTTTAAAAGTGTTTTTTGGGAGAAATTTGTCTTGATCACGCTGTAACAGCTACAAAACAAGACCATCATGGACCCAATAACCACCAGTGAACTTTACACATGGTGGCTATACATATAAAAGAAATTAGGACGGGTGAGCTGTGTCAAACCATGTTTCCTGATTCGGATACTGTTTAAATATTTGTCTTTTTTTTGACAGTATGGACATGAAATATGTGTTCAATTGAATTCATAATGGTCTTAAAAAGGCTTTGCAGAACCCTGTAATTCCTTTTTTAGAGTTTACATCTAAGTTCAGAAATAAATGACTTTACCTTTTGTTTTGTTTTTTTCAGACTTATTACTTAGAGGAGTTTGAAAGCTTAGTGGATGAACTCTTGTTCAGACTCAACGCCCTTTCAAACAGGCTGCACCACACTCTGCCTGCCAAAGCCCATCTCTACAGAGAGGAGGACAGTCCTGTCCTCTCACCCACACAGGAGCCCTCCAGCATGGACACACAGGTGAGTCAGCTTCATGTCAGATATCTAGAAGAAAGGTCCTCTGCAAAGTTGATACTACTTGAACACTGTGTGATTCTGTTACAGGACTTTGTCCGAAGACAAATGACAGACGAGCCGATGGTGAGTGATCACACAGATGTCAGTGGCCGTGGAGAAACCCTACCTGCATCTCACCTGCTCAGGTAATAAAATTTCTCCAGCATCTACTTTGGTTATATATTCTTGAGTAAAAACTTATAATAATATTTTTTATCAGATGATAAAAATTCCTACATTTTTCTGTATGACACTGTATTACCAGGTCTGAAGAAATCCCAAAAGATGGAGCATTCCAGACTTCTCTAAAAGCACAAAACTACCTGTCCCTCCCAGAGCCAACATCACTCATGAGGGTCTGGATAGATGATGATTTGCAGAAGCAAACTGACCACTCGACTAAAACAAACGAATGGTTAAGTAAAAGTAAGGCCACCCACACAGAGGTGGTGGTGGAAGTTCTGGTCCATGAAGATCCTAGGAGTGTAAAGCCAGATAAACAGTAGGGTCGTTATGGAGATGACTGGTATGGCTGAGACTCTGCAAGCAATTCAAATGATGTCTTAAAGATCTGCATTTTCTATTATGTTAAGATATACTGTATAGCAGTGGTTCCCAACTTTTATGTAGTCCATTTATAACTGTCTCCATGGTGAAGACGGCGCATTCAGACGCTATTAAAGCAGGAGCTTCAAACTGCTTTGAGGCCACTGATGGTATTGTCATCTCATGTCATTTCAATGTTCAAATACTGCAAGAAAGCCCAATATTTCTGAACATTTACTTTTTGGTTACCATTACTAATATTTTTTTGTCATATTCAACAAAAAAGTTGAAGCAGCAGTTTTCTATGCATTTTTATATGCATTAGTTAGACGTGCATTGGACAAACTCTGCAACTCTTCTGTCTCTTCAAACTGCCTTCAACTTCAGATTTGGTTCAAATGTCTACTTGGACTCCAGAAGAAACTTCTTAGATTTTGGGGGGTCAAAGGTCACTGTGACCTCACCAAACATGTTTTTGACCATAATTGAAAAATCCATACACTGACAATGAAGAAAATTCAAACAAATGCCTGACAGGATAAAATGATGAGGAGATGACATTTTCAAAAGGTCTAAGGTCAAAGGTCAAATTCACTGTGACATCATAATTTTCTATCAGTCCTCTGTGCACCTCTGTAGTCTCTGAGTGAAGGCAGCATGTCACTACATACATAATATGAGTCTGGACAGACATGTATGTAAACTGCAACTTGACTGGTCGGTGGTGTCATAAAACTACGAGGCAGTAATTTTATTTTTTGACTGCTTTATTTTATATGATCATTGACAGCTGACTTCTCAGTCTTCTTAACTGGCTGTTGTAGGGCTGCAAATGATCAACAGCTGCTTCAATTTGAAAATCTTGTTGAGCTGACTGTTATGTTATCATGAGGATGTACACTAATTAAAGAGATCCTTTACCTTAATGTAGTTGCAAACTGCTAATCCAAATAGTGTTTTTTTATTTATTTTATTTGTGCATCAAAATGATATATTTCAGTTTTGTAAAGCATTATAAAGTAATTGGTATCAGTTTATATATCTTCCATAAATGAAGAATCTCAAGAATACCCTGTGATAAGTCCCTCTGAGATATTGCCTGAAAATAAACCCTCAAGATATTGCTTTTCTTTGTTTTGCTGGTTCAGATTTGCTGTCTAAATATTAACACTGTGACCCTCAAGCTGCAAAGACTGCCTTGTAATGAATATTGGTTGTTTGTGCAGCACATTAAGTGGAGATCTGTGGACAAACTTTCATCTAATCTCCCACTGAATAAAGTTTTTTTTTTTTTTTTTTTGCAACATCTCTCAAGTCTCAACACTGGCTAGTGTTCAAGTGTACAAGTCCAAGAGGGAAACAATTAAATAAAAGTACCCAATAGCAGCCTCCAACGTATAATTCAGTGGCGAAGCGTGATTGGAGGACGGAAGATGATGAGGACCAATCAGACCGCGGCAAGTCAGACAAGTTGCAGGAGGAGGCGGCGGCGTGTGTGATTTCAGAAGTGATTAGTTTGTATGAAACCACAAGCCAAAGGCGTCCGCAGCCACACTACGTCAGTATTGATCCGGTCAGCGGGTCTGCGCAGCCCGCAGTGTTTAGATGACATTCACCAGTATTATTACCTCAGTTAATTAACCGGCTGCTCGTGACTAGAGGCACGTCGTTAACCACCGGGCCGCTGCAGCATCAGTGTGGACGATGAAGAAGGCTGCTCTGCTGCTCATTGTGCTGCTCGGCGTTGCGCATTTTGCAACTGTCAGCAGATGTGAGATGGTAAGTCAGGGCCTTTTTTTTTTTTTACATCCTTTAAATGTTTATTACAGTTGAGTGAACATTTTAAGTAGAGCGGTGTCATTTCCGGTTGTTATGGAAACAAGCTAGCTAACTTACCGCAGGCTTTGCTGGTTCTGTTAGCATGCTAGCTAACAGGACAGGTCAGCTAATGTCAACAGGACTGCCACATGTGTGCAGATGTGCTCATACGTGTTAACACTAATGTGAGGAATATTCATTAAATTTTCTGAAGTTACATTGATTGTGTGTTGCACTGTGGCAGTACAGCTGTTTACCTCAGTCACAAACAGGACACACTCTCTGTTGTTATCACCTGCTACATGTTATGTCCATATTTTCTTAGTCAATAAGGCAGAGGTGGGACCAAGTCTCAAGTTACTGTTGTGAGAATAAAGTAGGGCTGCACAGTCAATGAAAATATTAGGAAAAAAAAACATGACCAAGTCTAAATTGCAGAAGCTGCTTTTTTTTTTTTTTTTTGTCACATGATCATGATTTTAATCATTTTTGTCAGTGAAAATGAAAACTGCAACACAAAAATTTTCATCTCCACTAACTGTGATTCATATCGCGATATCTGTCAAAATAATTAGATTTTTTTTAAAAACAATATTGTGCAGCATTAGGATAAAGCAAGTCAAGTCGAGTCCCGCAAACAAACAGACACACAAGTAAAGTCATTGCATCAGGTCAAGCAAGTCACAAGTCAAGTTGTACTGAATTCTGATGATCTCCCCCCAGTTTCATTATTTAAATCGGTGGCAATCATGAAAATTTGAGTTTCGTTTTTAAAAAGTGTTGCAGCCTGCTTACATCTTAAAAACCTTGCTGATATTTAACATTTTCTGGCAATCGATAACAAACCTCCCTCTGTCAGATGTTGCAGAAGAGAAGGAGGAGACTGAAGAGGACAGTGATGATGAGGAGGACGAGGATGAAGATGATGACACGGAGGTGAAAGAAGAAAACGGAGTGCTTGTTCTCACAGACAACAATTTTGACACTTTCATGGAAGGCAAAGACACCGTCCTGGTTGAGTTTTATGCCCCATGGTACGTCTGTTATTCCTCAGTATGGGTACAACCAATGTTAATTTTCATTTTGATTAATCTGATTATTTTCATGATTAATCAAGTACTTGGTTGGTCTATAAAATGTCAGAAAATGGTGAAAACTGTCGATCAGTGTTTCCCAAAGCCCAAAGATGACATTCTCAAATGTCCTCTCTTGTCCACAGTCCAAAGATATTCAATTTACTGTCACAGAGGAGTAAAGAAAGCAGAAAATATTCACATTTGCTTTTTTCTCTTAATTAATTCAAACCAATTAATGGACTATCAAAATAGTTGGCGAGTAATTTAGGAGTTGACAACTTATCGATGAATCCTATGTGTTTCCCAGATGTGTTTTCACTTTTTTCACTGCTCCAGGCCATTCCATCCCTGCAAGCTTTTCAGTATTCCTGTGTTCTTTGTTTGTCTTTTTTAGGTGCGGCCACTGCAAACAGTTTGCCCCGGAGTATGAAAAAATTGCTCAGACCCTTAAAGAGAACGACCCTCCCATACCTGTGGCCAAGGTGGATGCAACAGTAGCCAGTGAGGTGGCGACCAGGTTTGAAGTGTCAGGCTATCCCACCATCAAGATCCTGAAAAATGGGGAGCCAGTGGACTACGACGGAGAAAGGACAGAGAAGGGTAGGGACATTTTCTTAATTTAAAGGGAAAGTTCTGATTATTTGATATGAGGTTGTATTAGTTGCTATTGATAGTCAGTGTATTAGCTACAGTAGATGGCTGCTGGCACACCCCCAGATTGGAGAAGCAGATAGGAGTACCAGCACAGAGGTTAAACAATGAACTGTAGAAGACAGGCTCAGCAGCAAAATTTTATTATTATTATTTTAGTCACAAAAATGTTGAACTAAAAAAATCAATATCAGCTTAAGTGTATGCTGTACTTAGAATATTTTAACCACTTCACTTCAATGTAAGACAGCCTTTTCCGACAGGAAAGCGCAGTTATAAAAGCCAAATATCGCTTTCTCCAAACCAACCAAACTTCCTGGGAAAAATCAGCTGTTTCACCTTGCAGAACACAGGAATTGTTGGTCGACTGCTGCTTCAATCTGTTAGTTTGTTTGTGTTATTATGTGATTTTGTTATTCCAAACTATCCTTTTTAAACACCAGAGTCACACAATAACATAACGAAACTAAGAGATTGAGGCAGCAATAGATCAGCAACTTCTGTGTTCTGAGATGTAAAATTGGTGATTTCACCAATGGAGTTTGGGTGGTTTGGAAAGAATGGTATTTGTCTTATACGATAGTGGTTTTCCATCTGAAAAAGATTTCCTGTGGCAAGGTAAAACAGGAAAAATATTCTAAATATAGTGTACACTTAAACTATAATATCTTTTCTTGCTGACCCTGTCCACAGCAGTACATTGGTTAGCTTCCTACAAGATACTTCTGCTCCTCCAAACGGGGGGTGTGTCGGCTGCAGTCTACTGCATGTATTGCACTGACATATGGATAATAAGTACCTCATACAGCCCCAGATAAAACAATTCAAACTATCCCTTTAAACACTATCACAGCCTTTCAAACCAAACCTGACTTCATTTACGAAACAATTGACAGTAATACTGTGATTTGATGCAGCAATTGTGGCCCGGGTGAAAGAGGTGTCTCAGCCAGACTGGAAGCCCCCTCCTGAGGCGACGCTTGTGCTGACCAAGGACAACTTTGATGAGACCGTTAACAACGCAGACATCATCCTGGTGGAGTTCTACGCTCCATGGTCAGTCAATAAAGTTTTTAATCATAAAATACAGACAAATGTCACAGTGACAGTTGAACTTTTAACAGCGGCTGTTAAGACTAATAAAACATCCCTCATTATTTGCCGACCCTGTAGGTGCGGACACTGTAAGCGTTTGGCTCCAGAGTACGAGAAGGCAGCCAAAGAGTTGAGCAAGCGCTCTCCCCCCATTCCTCTGGCTAAGGTGGATGCCACTGTGGAGAATGAGGTTGCCTCACGTTTTGGAGTTACCGGCTATCCCACCCTCAAGATCTTTAGGAAAGGAAAGGTGTTTGACTACAATGGACCCAGAGAGCAGTATGGTAGGTCACTTACATTACATTATTATTATTATGTAGTGTAATTTGTATTCTGGATAATCCGCAAGTCGTTCAAGTCTAATGTTGCTGTTTCCCATGTATGCTAAGGTTCGAATTTCACAACAAGTGATTGAGTTATAGCTCTTTTGCTTTCTCTTTCCCACCAGGCATTGTTGACTACATGGGTGAGCAGGCAGGGCCTCCCTCCAAGCAGGTCCAGGCAGTAAAACAGGTGCAGGAACTTATCAAGGATGGCGACGATGCCGTCATAGTCGGTGTGTTCTCCAGTGAAAAGGACGCTGCCTTTGAGATCTACATTGAGGCCTGTAAGTAGCATGAGCAGGAGATGTGTACAGAGCAACTGGCCACTAATGTCACCACTCAATATGCAATATATGAACAGTGTTGGGCAAGTTACTGAAATGTAGCTAGTTACTAGTTACTTCTCTCAAAAGTAATTAAAATACTTTACGAATTACTGCATATAAAAGTAGTTACTAGAGAAAGTAGTTTTTGTGTTACTTTTAAATGTCTGCTTTAATTCTCTTATTAATCCACATATAACTATTATTTTAGTGGCAACTGTCATATTTAATAATAGTTAATAATACTCCCAACCACCAGAGGGCAGCAAAGACTAGTGTTATGTGTACACTACACTTCAGTTACCTATCCCTGCATTCCAAATCAGACACTTTTTATTTTTATTTTTGTACGTACTGTACCTGCCCTTACAAAGCACAGACTGTTACATGCAGTATGCGTACAATTGAGACATACTGCTACTTCATAACATTGCGCCTTTGGCCTGTTTGCTCATTCCCACATCACAAAGGGCTGTGGGTCAGAATAACCAGAAAAGCATGCTGTCTTGCATACTGCAAAATGCAACCAGATGTAGTAGGACATCCTGGTATTTTTGGCATACTGCATTTGACATACTATGTGTTGGGACGTGCTAAATCTTTTTCTGGCATACTAAATAGTATGGTAGTATGAGTATTGGAATGTACAGTTACAGTGGTTTAGATTTAAGATTTGGTAGAAAAACGTCCCCAGACTGTGTTAATAATAATAATAATAATGCGATGAACAGTTTATATTACATTATATTATGATAAAGAAAAAGCTGACATTGCCAGAACTGCCACTGTGAGGCCAAGTAATGTTGGATCGTGGATCAGTGAATAGGCTGAGTGTGTCTGCTGACGCTGCAGTTGTCCACTGTTTTTGGGTTAAAAGACAAAACTAATGAGTAACAAGCCCATTTAATCTCAAAGTCTGAGACTGTTGGCCTCCCGGAAAAAGGCATCTGTTAGTTTAGTTTTGCTCAATTCATGTCTATCTATAGGATCATAATTAAATAGTTTAAGACACTTAGACACTTAACAGTTGAGCTAAGGAATATTATAATAAACTGCTAATACTGCTGTTTGATATATTTTCAGACTACATCAATTACATGACAATGTTTGTCCAAAGGCATTTATTAGTTTCTGACTCTGATAAAGTGGGAAAAATGTTAAATTCTCCAAAGCTGTATCTCAGAACAAAGGAAACGTGGCCTGATATGGGCAGTCCATCAGTGTCAGAGTTGTAATATCTAGATCTAATATCTAGATTAATATCCAGTCTTGCTCCTCTTCAAATGGACATGGGGATAATACTCTCATTGACGTCTGTCTGTCTGTCTGTCTGAAAGGTAATGCACTGAGGGAAGACTTCACCTTCCGTCACACCTTCAGCTCTGAAGTGTCCAAACTGCTCAAAGCCTCACCTGGTCAGGTTGTCATTGTTCAACCTGAAAAGTTCCGCTCCAAGTACGAGCCAGCAATGCACACACTTGCAGTGAAGGTAGTTTTTTTTTTTTATTTTTTTTTTTTACTAGTTGTGATTTGAATTGGTTTCATGGGGTATGAAACTCTGAATCATACATGAATGTGCTCTCTTTCAGTTCTAGTACCAGTGTAAAAATAGACTAGATATACAAATAATGGGTTTCACTTGACAAGCACTTTAGGTTTAAAGGGCCAGGGTGTACGTTTTATGGGGTTCTATTAGCAGAATATGGCACTATCCGAACAAACCAAACTCCATGGGCGAAATCGGTAATTTTAGGGGAGTTGCTGTTGTACTGCTGCCTTGATTAGTTAGTTTGTTTGTGTTATTGTGTGACTCTGGTGAATCCAAACTATCATTTTACAACACTAAAGTCCAACAATAGCACAAACAAACTAACAGATCAAGGCAGCGGTAGACCAGCAACTCCATTGTTCTATGAAGGAAAATGACTGATTTTGCCTATGGAGTTTGGTTGGTTTGGAGTGAGCAATATTTGACTTGTATGACAGTTTCATTTTCATGTCGAAAAGGCAAAGTAAAGCGGTGAACCAGCATTGATATTCATTTGTTTCACCCTGAATCAGATTTTTTCTCCTTTTTTTGGCCAAAAATGGCTCTTTTGTCGGTAGAGGTTGCTGACCCCTGTCCTACACGCTTGGTAGGGGAAAATTTTAGCAATCCGCAAGCTCACCACTAGATGACACCAACTCCTACACACTGGTCCAACTTTAAAAGAGTGTCTGATTTCTCTCATTTGAAATTAAGACACATTTATTTATTTTATTCATCACATAGGACTCTACATCGGTGTCAGAAGTGCAAGAGTTCTTCAAAAAGCATGTGGTTCCTCTGGTGGGCCACAGGAAACCAAGCAATGATGCCAAGCGCTACACCAAAAGACCCCTGGTAGTGGTGTACTATGGAGTTGACTTCAGCTTCGACTACAGGAAAGGTGAGCTTATTACATACATTTAAGTTAATTATTGGTTTGACCTTGGATCTTGCTAAACAGCTGATGTGATAAAGTTTGACTTTGCACTGTTCTGTAATGTGGGCCTGCCGTCATTCATTCATTATTGTATGTAATGCTGTCATAATGCTGTTTATGTGGCCTGGTATCCAGGGAGAAATTTTACAATGCAGTAACAAACCTCTTATCTTGTTCGTCTTTTATTTTTAGCTACACAGTTCTGGAGGTCCAAGGTGCTCGAGGTTGCCAAGGACTTCCCAGAGTACGCATTCGCCATCGCTGATGAGGAGGATTTCGCAGACGAGCTGAAGAGCCTGGGCCTCAGCGAGAGTGGCGAGGAGGTGAATGTGGGGATTTTGGCAGATGGAGGCAAGAAGTTTGCCATGGAGCCAGAGGAGTTTGACTCTGAGGTGCTGAGAGACTTTGTTATGGCTTTCAAGAAAGGTGAGTGTTGAATACTCTATTAAATTATGTGAATTGTAAGGGATGGGATCATGTATTTGAAGCTTGTTTTGTGCCAGGTGTGAGCAGTTTTTTTGTTTGTTTTTTGGTTTCTGTATCGTGGGGGATACAGTCATTTGACAGGCTGTTGTGGGAGGAGCATTAAGCAGGTATAATTTCAGGTATAGTTTCATGAGAAACAGTCAAAGGGAAGATCGTTCAAATAGTCAGGTCACAGGAAAGATGGTAGTATAAAAACAGGAATAAGATGTGTTGCTTATAAATGTTAATAGCTTGATTATTCAAACATTAGATTTGTTTCCAGAATTCAAAACATGTGACTAACTATTCTGTTTTTTTTTAAAGTTTGTTTAAAATTTAGAAAATGGGAATTAATTAATTTTCAAAAATATTTATATGTGCTTGCCTATTTCAGGGTAAAACATATATACATAAAAAAATAAATAAAAAAAAGTCAAGTTTCACTTTTGAACATGTCAAAGTACTTTGATCATTTCCAGTTCTGGAGAGAATCATATTTACATGGTTGTAGATAAACTACTCCGTGTGATGGCAGCACTTTGCAGCTCCTGAATTTGATTAGTTGCACTAATCTTTCTTGCATGCATAAATAAATAATTCAATTTAAATTCTTAATCTTATACAATTATGTGGCCTTATAATTTTTTAGTCTAGCACTGACCAAAACTTTGAGTCGCAGTATATGATTGGGTGAAGGTGAATGAAAATGTACAGAAACGTGCACAATATGTTAAAAAAAATTGTTTAAAAAAAATAATATTGTGATTATTTTGACAGATAATGTGACGTAATTCAAGGCTAGTGGGAATAATCACTTTTGCATCAGAATTTTCCTTTTCATAAAAAAAAAAAAAATTTAAATCATGATGATGTTACATTTTTTGGTCTGTACTACAGATAGTAGTCGTCCTGCATGTCGCAGCACTACAGTACGCTTCTGCAATGTGGATAATGCACTTGGCCATATTGCTATTTTGATTAATTGCATAGTCCTGGTTCTAACAGTTCACACTGGAAGTATAATCAAACTTGTTCTGAATTTCTGTCTCGTGTCCTCAGGGAAAGTAAAACCAATCATCAAGTCCCAGCCAGTGCCAAAGAACAACAAAGGACCAGTGAAGGTTGTGGTAGGAAAGACCTTTGACGAGATTGTCATGGACACCAAGAAGGACGTCCTGATTGAGTTTTACGCTCCCTGGTGCGGTCACTGTAAGAAGATGGAGCCCGATTATATGGCTCTGGCCAAGAGGTATAAGGGGGAGAAGAACCTGGTGATTGCCAAGATGGACGCCACAGCCAACGATGTGCCAAATGAGAACTACAAAGTGGAAGGCTTCCCCACGATATACTTTGCCCCGAGCAACAGCAAGCAGAGCCCTATCAAATTGGAAGGCGGAGACAGAACAGTGGAGGGACTCAGCAAGTTCGTGGAAGAGCACGCTACAAAGCCATCACAGATGAGAGAAGAACTTTGAAGATATCTCTCTCAACGAGGAGCTAAAGAACTCTTACCGTGCTCGGGCGGAGTCTCGTGAGGACGCTGGGGAAGGTGAAGGGAGTTAAACGGTGTTACTGAGTTGCTGTGATGATTACAATGTTCAATCATCGTTTTAGTTTCTATCCATTCCAAGAGATTCTGCTTTCTTCTGTTTCTAAAAGCATGTAAGCACTGTTTAAGATTTAAAAGTCTTTTTAAATAAAACTAAAAATGAAAGGGCGGCTTTGTGGGCCAACACTTAAATGTGACTCTTTGTTACTCTAAATCAATACAGGTCAAGGTGGAAAACTGCAAATATAAGAGGCAACACTGTAAAAATTTCATAAAGCAAGTGGTTTAGAAATTCAAGTTTTTAATCACATTTAAGAACAATTTAAATATTAGTAATACAGATGGCTCTATGGCCAGTCAGGTAAATCAAGTAATCACCTATCATGTTATTAAATTAATACTTCCAACTAATTTGGCTGTATACATCTTGGCAGGAGAGATGCCCAAGTAGCAGCATCTGAAATATCTTAAACTCTACAGATAACGAGATACAATCAGCACTATGAGTTCTTTATGAACATTACAAACATGGCCCGGTAATATTTTGGGAAAGTGCATCATGTACTAAAAATCATTACATCTTCACATGCTGTACGTACACATGAGCAGGACCTCTGACTAGCTTTCGCTAAACTGTCTAATCAAGGAAATGTTCAAGGTTCTTCATTGATGCAAAACAGTGAACATCTTTTAAAATCTGAATTAGGATGAATTCAGCTTTGAGGTGAGAGATTGTACAAAACTCAATTCCAAAAATGTTGTAATGCTGTGTAAAAATAAATAGAAATAGAATGGTTTGCTAATCCTTTTTGACTTGCATTCAGTTAAACAGTACAACAATATTTAATGTTTGAAATGATAGATCTGGACTGCAGGCACTCTTAGTACAAAGCCATGCTGTTGGAAAACGTGAACAATGTCTTCACATTGTCTTGTTGGAATAAGCAGCGATGTCTCTGATAAATACGTCCTCTGGGTAGCAGCATATGTTGCTCCAAAACCTGTATATATTTATTGAAATACAGCATGAGCGTATATTTACAATAACAAAGTTCATCAGCTTGAACATTTCTTTCTCTGTACTGTATGAAATTGAATACAAGTCGAAAAGGATTTGCAAATCATTACATTTTGTTTTTATTTACGTTTTACATAGCCACGCAACCTTTTGGGAATTGGTTTGTAGGAGGCAGTGTTAAGGCTGCTGCCTCCTTGACACAAAGGCACTTAAAGATACTGGCAGTGTATGAGTTGGTTCTTGAGATGTAGCTGAAAGGCAGCAGGATCGTTATGAAAATTCTTGTGTGAATCGCTTGTGGAACTCGTTGATCCTCTGCAGCACAACCCTCAGCTTCTCAGTGGGAGGCAAGATGGTCATCCTGGACAGAAGAGAGTTTGAAGAAGGATGTGGATTATTACACACAGGTGTAGTTTAAGAGAGTTCAGATTATTTGATGAGGGGTAGTATGAGGTACATATCGATACTCAGCGTACAGTAGTGGCAGCCAGCATCTCCGCCTCTGGAAGCAGAGAGGGACAGCAGCACAAAAGCTAAGCAATGAACCGCTGTGGACAGTCAGCCACAAGAGGTATTTAGCCACTTAATAAAGGTCCACTTAAAAAAATCTCAGTTTCTGCATAAGATATATTTAGAATATTTTTACTTTGGCAACAGACAGCCTGTTGTGATGGGAAATTGCTTTTATATAAGCCAAATATTGCTCTCTGCACAGTAGTAATTAGTTTATTTGTGTTATTATGACTTCAGTGAATCAGAAATATCCTTTTCAAACACCAAAGTCACACAATAACACAAAAACACAAAAAGTGTTAGACCAGCAACCAGCAAAATTACTTACTTCGCCTATGGAGTTTGGTTGCCTTGGAGAGCAATATTTGGTTTAATTTACAGCAGTTTCCCGTCAGAAAAAGCTGTCTGATGGCAAAGTCAAAAATATACTAAATATAGTGTACACCTAAAAAAGGTCTACCTTAAAAATAATATCAGTTTAAGTGGCTGAAATTTTTTTTGCGGCTGACCACATCCACAGCAGTTCATTGCTTCCGTGCTGGTACTCGTCTGCTTCTCCAAACTGCGGGCGTGCTGGACAACATCTACTGATACACACCTCATACAGCCCTGTTTCAAATAATCAAAAACCAGAAGCAGTATTATGCTCTGAACGAATTTGTTTTTATCACAGAGAAATCACAATATGTTTGCAATAGGTTTTCTCATTTTCCATCATGCATCTGAGGGGAGAATAAACAAAAGATGCCCGTTTTGCTGTACTGACCTGAAGTGGAAGGTTCCCTCTCTCTGGCCAAAGCCACTACCTGGCACCAGGCAGATCCCCTCCTCCTCCAGCAGCCTCATGCAGTAGTACATGTCTGGGACCTGCCCTAGTTCCTGTTGATGCACGCACAAACAACACATTTGAACATGTCCACACAGACGAGTAAAATTAGGGTGATGCTCACTGTGCAATGAGGTAAGTGTGTGTGTGTGTGTGCGTGGTGTGTGTGTTGTGCAGACCTTTGCTTTGTCGATGGCCTTCTGAGGTAGAGTGATGCGGGGGAAGGTATACATGGCGCCCTGCACCGGGTTACAGGTGATACCGGGTACCGTGTTGAAGACCTGCTCCGTTAGCTTGGCCTTCTCTGCTAAAGCTGCCAACACCGCTGTCCGCTCCTGAGAAGGAAGCAAAAGGTAAGTCTGTCAGAGGTAACACATGACTTAAATACTACCACCCATAGAAAATAATGCACCATTAGATTGTGGGATATGGGGTGCTTCTCTTTATTTGGGTCGTGAAGGCTGCTTTTTGAGAAGCCTTTCAAATGGGATGGGTTTCCTTGTTATCTGGATCCAACCCCTTAACTGAACACATCTGTTGTTGGTCACTCTGCCTCCCTGTGGGCAATGAAGCCATGACAACATACAGCTGACCACACTGAAGCACTGTCTGTCAGTCAGCCTGCAACAATGCTGTACAAAGTGCTTTTATCCTTGTTCCAGTGTAAACCCCACCCTCTGAAGGTGAAGTGGAGTAGTAGGACAAGATTTCCTACTTCAGGCTTATTGTGTTAGAACGTGTTTATTTGGCTTCTATGTGATTCATTGGTTAACAGGCTGTAATTAAATCTCTTGCCAGTCGAGTTAGATGTTGAAACATGCAGCCGTGCGCTGCAACTCTCAAACTACAAATCTTTTACAGCAGGAGAATCATATTTGTCATGGATGAACAATGACCATCAACCTAATGGCTTTCTTGACCACACAATGCTTCCACTCAACTGTAGGTCAGATGGACACAGGCTTCCATCAGCATGCATAATGCATATGATCCTCTTTGCAAAGCTCAAACCTCTTTTCTACTCTCAGGCTGGGTTGCACCAACAAAGATTAATCTTTAAACCTGATTACATCACAGTTTGACCTTAAATCATACTGTTCCAAACTTTTAGACTATCTTAAAAGTAAGAAAGTTTCAATTTAAATCTCTTTTTCTCAGTTTAATTTCTAAACTGTAATTAAAAATGTGATCCAGCATTAACTTTCAATACAATACAGGCTGTATGTGCATGGACTATTTGGTGTGGTGTTTTACAAGTGTTACATAAGTGTACATAAGTAAAGTCTGTGTTTGCATACACAGAGTGAATTTCCAGGATGTGTGCAAGCTGGCGGGCTTTGTGTTTTTCTCAGACCTTCATAAACGTGGTGTAGGAGGGCTCATCAGGCTGTGGGGGGTTGACCACCAGGTCCAGAAGAGCCTGTCCAGGGACAGGGGGGCACAGACGCACCGACACCAACTTGGTGAGTTGGGCCTTCACCTCAGGGTCCATGTTAATCACCTCCATGTAGCCTCCACGGAATCCACACCTGTCAAAAGCAAACAGAGGGAAGGAGTAAGTCAAACACAAAGTATACTTTGACTACACGCCAGCAACAGGAGCTTAGATCGAAAATGTGTTTAACTACTCACTCTCCCATGTAGCATTTGGATGTGGAGTGGAAGGAGGCCATCTCCACTGTACTGGAGTACTCTGGTCCCATCTCAAACAACACCTTCTTAAAGGAGTGAAACTTACAGCCCTCTGCATAGACGTTATCCTGGTAGACCTAAAATGGGAAAACAGCGAAAGAGTTACATTACAAGAGTTAAGTTATTTAAGTGCCATGATGAGCATTTAACTTCTGTACTTGAAATTAATTGAGGTAAGTATGTTAGGAATGGGAATAGATAAGATTTTATTGATATCAATGTCATGAATTCTATTTATTGGTCCAATTCTCTATTGATTTGCTTATTGCTTCCTGATCAGTTTTACTCTAATAGGCTGTAGCCTGAGAGCTAGCTAAACGTCTGTCTGTCATCACCTAAGATGGATGAAATGAGGAAATATTTGTGCAGGGTTTGTTTTCATTTAGGTTTTCTTGGTCAAAGAAAAACTCTGCTAAGTCTGCCTGTGTGGCGCTAATATTATTATAACAGGATATTTATCCTTGGTAATGTATGTGCTCCTCGGATGGAAAGCAGTGGAACTCATGGATAGAGTGTTAAATACATGGCATTGCTAAAATTTAATCTGATATTGCATAGAGAGATGTTTCAGCATATTACTGCTGGTGTTGCCATCCTCACTTGAAATGATTATTCTTCAGACAGTACAGCAAGTAGTTGTCCTGTTTCTTCGAGAAATGAAGGTATGGACTGTTTATTCCTCTCTGCCACCTGTTTCCAGCAGGTTGACTCACAAGTTTGATGTTTTGCAAAATGGAACTGTCAGAAAAACATGCCAGCATCAATAAAAGGAATTGATAAGCACAGAGACGTACGATTCCAATGAATCAGACAATTTACAGCTGTTTCTCAGTGCTTCAGTTCTCAATTCCCATCCCTGGTTTATCATTTTCACAAAAGGAATTAACTTTATTGTTGGAAATCAGTGGTCATCAAACATGGATCATGGTCAGGGCATTTTAATCATGACTCTTTGAATCTCTATGATCATTTTTAAAGCTGTAGTTAGTGGCTGAGCAGTGTTGAACGACATTATATTGAGGTGTTTCTAGTGTTTTGTTAACCACTGTTCAGTGTAAATGAACGAGGATGGCAGATAATTAGCAGAAACCTACGAAGCTTATTATAATTGTAGCTGTATTACTATTATTATTGGCTGCCAAATAGTGATATGAAAGTAGGTCGTGAGCCTTTGAAAAAAAACCACTTGATTTTAATAGTATTGTTGGTCAAGACTGCGGAAACTGGGAATGAACAACTTCTAAATTGAGGAAATGACATTACTTCATCAGCCATGAGGAAGAGATGCTCCTCTTTAGCAAATCGGATCACATCTTCAATGCACTGTCTGCTCTGGACCTGACCTATCACACAGGACAACAGTTTGAATATATGAGTCAAACCTGACAAAATTTACAAAATTACAGCAATTGTTTCATCACACACAGAGGTGAGTGTCACTAACGTACCAGTGGGGTTTCCAGGGTTGATGATGCAGAGGACGCGAGGATTGCAGTGCTGCCTGGCTGCATTCAGGGCTCTCCTGAGCTCTGCAACATCCAGACTCCAGCACTTGTCCTCGTCCAGGTAGTAGCTGATCTGCACGGCGCCCAGATCTGCCAGGGCGGCCGAGTACAGAGGGTACTGAGGGATAGAGATCATCACTCCTGTACGGCTGCGACCCTCACCACACACAAGCAGCTTCAGCATGGTCTGGATTAGGGAGGAGAAAGAGGAAGGAGAGGGTGAGTAGAAAAACAGCCAAGAGGGAGACCAGAAGAAAGGATGAGCAGGTAGGAGCAGTGGTGGAAATAACAAATTAAAACTACACACAGAAAGTGTAAAATGACCTGATAATGAGTCAAGAGTGTGCATCTGTTTTATAGGGTAAAGAAACAAAGAGGTTGGGAGAAGATGAATCTGGTTGGGACAGAATTAATCCAAAGTGCTTATCAGGAGGGTCAGGATGTGCTTGTGATACCAGAAACTGTTATTTCACAGGGACAGCTGTGTGTTCAAGGACAAGTAACCAGTTAGTGCCTGACAGAACATGAGAAGTAACTAGAGGAAGAGAGGATGAACAAGATACAGTTTAGCATATCATTTTCCCACTACAGGAGGAAAATGGTTCTTAATGCAACCCTTAATCTCACAAAAGAACTTTTGACCAACCCTTTCCTCAAAAAAAAAAAAAAAAAAGGTTCTTCAAATGGATCTGGGTAGAACTTCAGTCCCTTATTCCTAAGAGTCTGCAAGGTCTGCATGCACTGTTTCATTTCATATGAACTGTGTCGCCATATGAGACTGTGAAAGCTGTGTGATCACTCTACTGATGAAGCTGCTACGCTTTTTTCAGTAGCCAAATATCTTAGTGTTGTGTTTACTGTCATTTCTGGTGTTATGGTGTTTTTGCATTGGGTGGGAGATGTGAGCGCATCACTAATGAGACTGACCTCAATCATTATCCCTGCACGATCTAACCTGAAGCGTTTAATTCACTCACTGTCATTCAGATTTTGGAGAACACTTCTCCTGCCTCTTTGTCTTTTTTGACGTTTTCTCCTCTGATTAAGAAACTCTTGAGCATCCTCACTTCTCCTAACAGTTTTTCACCTCAGGAGCTTTCTAAGGGACTTCGATGCTATGTGAATAACATATCTTCACCAGGATTCACTCTTAACTTTAAGGTGAAATCTCATAATTCTAAGAGTTTTCTTAGTATTTCATCACTAGAGCATCTCTTTGTATTAGGACACTTAATGAATTCAGCCCCAGTAATTTTACCTGTAGTTGAGTAAAATTTACTTGAGCACAAATTTTTAGTACTCTCTAAACCACTGGTTAGTAATAAAATACAATATTTGGAAGATGTACGGTGCATAGAGAGAATTTAAAGTATTTATAAATGGGAGACTATGGTCTGGTATTTGGCACCCAGACATTTCATAATACAAGACTGACAAACAGTGCAGATCCAGTTTATGATAACATTTACGCTAACAGTAGATATCTTATAGTGCAGTAGTTGAATGTAACTTATGGTTATTCGGTAGACTGATAAGGACACATAAAACTGGATAAATCTGTCATGACAGTGGCAAAGGTCTGTGGGTGGAGTGAAGTCACAGATGTGTAAAGTATAACTGGGTGTATAATTAACAGCAGTTGAATAAAGAACTGATTTACAAGGCTGATTATCCCAAAAATATGTCAAACGTTCTGGAGTAACTCGTGGCCTGGCAACACACTGCATGTCAGCACTTTTTCTGATGGAGAGACAATAAAAACTAAGCCATACCACAATGGCATCGCTGGCCCCAGTAGAAAGGTAGATGTTGTCAGGATTGGAGGAGATTCCACCATCTCTCTTCTCTATGTAGCGTGCCACATCCTGACGGACGCACTCAATGCCCTGACTGGCGCTGTAGGCCCCTTGAACACATGAAAATGGACTTTGATTCAGAACACGCTGCATTGATCAGTTGATGCTCTGTTTAAACAGTGTGCACATTGTACACATTAACTCTTAATGAGTAGACAAATGGAGGTGGATGACAGTGACATGTGCTTTGGCAGGGGTGGGGAGTAAATGTAATTGGTGGAGTCAGGAGGTGGAGTCTGACCTATACTGTGACCTCCGCAGGCCTCGAGAATACGCCGTGCTCGTTTTTTGGCGTCCTCTGGAAACTTGTTGTCCTCCAGGAGTTCAGGGTAAGAGCATAGAGCCAAGACCTGAGAGAGGAGGACAAAAAAAACATTACAATACATGTAAGGGATTATCAATGTGTAGGTGTGTGGTAAACGGTTTGAAGGCACGATGTGGAGGTAAAGAACCACCTGACAAAAAAGAACAACACTGACCTGTGACCTCTGATCCCTGAGGTGGCACAGCATTAAAAACCAACATGACTGTATAAAGGAAACTACATGGGCTCAGGAACATTCTCAGTAAACAGTTTGTTGCAAAGTGAAACCCCATATATCAATGACATCCAGAAATCTGCTGGCTTCTTTAGGCCCACGCTCATCTGAGACAGACTTCCCTAAAGTGGAAAATGTCTGAAATGTGGACCTTGTCAGTCCACAGTCTTAGCTTCCAGGCTAAGAGGACCAGACCATCCAGATTGTTACAGTGAAAGGTTTAAAAGCCAGCCAGGTGATGTGTCACAGTGGTAAATATGCCTGTTCTCTTTTGAACATGTTGCAGCATAATCATGTTATTTACAAAAAACAATAGTTATTGTTAACATACATCCAAATATATTAAGAATTTTCCTCGCGCTCGCCAAGTGCTGCTTATGGATTTCAATCGATTAAACAAAATATGAGTGTGGTCTAGACCTACTTATTGTAAATGTCTTGAACAACTTGTTGTGAATGCGCTATAAAATAAATTGATTGTGATTTATACTTGCCAAGTATCTTGTATTGTATTCAACTGAATATAAGTCAGTTATTTTATTTTATTCTATAATTAAATGTTTGGATACATGTTGTGTGTGTGTGCAGCATGAAGGGGCTACAACTTACATTTTATTGTACAATCGTGTGCTGACACACTCAGTATGTAGGAATGTAGTAAGTCGAGTTCCATGTGAGACTACTGTATGTATGTGTGCTACATGCTCATTAAACATAAGCATGAAAATTACATAAGGCTAACGTATAGAAAGTGGTCCCACCTGTCTGAGAAATGTGATTGGTTTCTGACCCATGGCGTGGGCGTCGCCTATATTTGCCTTGATGACTTCTGTGAAAGGTTTCTTGATGCCCTGGAAAAGATAAAGACAGATAAATGTAAGAATCAGGGCAGCATAAAACAAGAAACAGGTGTTGAAGCCCAAGGTGTGGAAAATACTGAGACGGTGGAAAGAAGAGGATGTGTTGTACTGGGACACAAGTCCCAAGATTCACCTCTACAGTGAGAGAAGTTGAACATTAATAGAAAAAATAAATGAACATTTGAGTAATTTTGTTGTAATAGTCATGTCAGTTAGATTTGGTTCATGGAATATTAAATCATCCATCTTTTCTGATGTTTTAACCCTACAGGTTATATGAACTTCTTTTACAATACAAAATGTGAAATTACTGGTTATCTTATCAGCATCAGCCATGGGAAAAAAAAAAATCCACTTCATGCATCCCTTGTAGGATTGTTTCCGATTCCAGTGATCAAAACATTTCCAGTAACTCCAGTGCGTGCTTCAAGTCCAAAAGTCAAAATTTATTGAAAAAAGATGTATGTTAATCACAAAATATTCCGCTTCAGTGCATATTTGTGGGTGTTTAGCTTACTTTTTTGGGGGACAGGAAAGGGGGAGAAAGAGTCTTGGGATGACAAGAGTATAGGGCCGCAGGCAGGAGTTGAAACCACTACCACCGCAGAGGACCAAGCTACTAGGGGCCAGCCTTTCAAGAACATTTTCACTGTGGTGAAAAAAACATTTGCTCCCACGCTTGCCACACACAAAGGAAGGCATGGACCGTATTAACCGTGCGGTCTAGCAGTAATCTAACAGCACCGTAAATTACATTTATGTTGACAAAACTGGCATTATACTCCTTAAAAAACCCAGGTGATGAAATGCTTACATTTTGGAGATGAGACTCAACAATCATCTCTCTTACTGACCTGTGATTGGCTAGATTTTCTAAAGCCCTGATGTTACTTGGGAACTTTTGGCCAAAAACATGACATTTGGTACAACAGTCAGCAATACAGAGAGAAAATTTTGCATGTATGCATCTTCTGCACAGCTGGTCTGCATTACCAACCTCAAATTACAAATCTGATTTATTGTCACTGGCTGCAGGCCTCACACATTCTCCCAACTCATGTATTTCAAACTTTAAAGGTTATAACACTTTGCATTAAAGGAGCAATATGTAAGAACTGGGCGTCCAAAACCACAGTCCACATACCAAGTTCAAGCCATAGACTAAAATAGCCACAGATTAAATAGGTTGAACCCCCTATTTAACACACGCTTGCTTCACTATGGTTGAAGCAAGTTGATTTCCCCCACCCCCTCCTTCCCGGACTTGAACCTCAGGTAGGCTGTAGAAACGCTATAAGAACGCAAGACAAGCGCAACATTTTACTGGAGTTCTGGAGTTGGAGTGACTGCCTGCCTTACTGCCTGCCAGACCCCATTAACATATTGCTCAAATAATCGTTATAAACATCTACTCCACTTACTTATTTGGCGACATTCGGCATTAATTTAAATTAATTAACGTTCTGTCGCGCAATGGAAATTTCAAAGGAGCACACTGCGGCTGTAGTGTTGTCACAGAAGCCAATATTTCAACTTATCATGTTGCCTTAATCTCTAATGAAATGGTCATTTATTACAATAAATATATTACAGATTTCTCCTTTACAAAGCTTCAAGCTCAAAATAATCTTTTCTAAACAGACGATTAACAACTACGTCACATGTCCCACTCATCTGTGTTGTTACCAACTGGCTCAGCATGTAAATCAAACCAGAGACACTTGTATTCGTCTCACACATGCATCTTCTCTCATTAGCAGCCTTTTGTTTTACAAAGACCCTGGCTGGCACAGAGCCTGTTTTGGCTTGAGGAGCAGGAAGAGTTGGCCTGGGCAGCAATGACGCTTCTGCTGCTGCTGCTGCTGCTGCTGTTGCTGGGGCTCACACAGACACAAACCCCTCTGTTTCAACTAACTCAAGAATTGATGGCTTAATCCAATCGCATGACAAGCTCGAGTCTTTTTTCGTTTCATTTCCCTCCTCATCTAAACCAACTCAGTATTCATCATCATTGAATCAGGAAGTCCTTTATCTTCGTCTCTTTGAACTAATTGGACCTGCTGCAAACTCTGGTTTCGTGCCTGTGAGTCTGTCTGCTTGTTACAACATGCTGAACCTGTTGCTGTTTATCAGATGAGGTAATGTGACAATAGATGTCCCTTGTTACTTCATGCAGGGGCTGAGCAGTTATGCATAAACAGCTAATGTTATAATCATGAGGCTATTTTGGCTTTAAGGTTTGTGCAGTAAAATCACATCATTAAACTAATGACATTTACTAGGGAGGTAACAATATATGGAGTATCGCGTTAAAAATGTCTCAGTCCAAATAACGAGCTGGAGACAAGACGGTTTATTAAATAGGTTGAATCCTATTTAATAAACAATCTGTAGTTTAAGTGAGTTGTTTCCCCACGTCCCCTTCTACCCTGACTTGAAGCTCAGGCAGTTTGCCTGCAGGATGCTGGGACACTGAACCTACGCGAGTGCAAGATGAGCACACATTATATGTTGACAATAACAATTGAGGATGAGTCCTACACTGTGAAAGTGCCGGTGGAAATGGCCCATAAGTTGATCCGCTGTTTTTAACTGTCAGTTATCTATCAATGTAATCCAATCCATTAACATATTGCTCAATTTAACCAAACATATACTCCTTTGAAAAGATTACTAATGATTTTCAGATCATTAGCAGACACTAACTCATTCGGCAAACATTTGGCATTAATTTAACTCTAATAAATGGGAAATGAGCAAATAAAAACAATTATTCTGGCCCAGAATAGACATTTGAAAGTAGAAGTTGATGGCTGTAGTGTTCTTGTCAACAAAGTCAGTATTTCATCTTAGAATGTTTCTTTATTCTCTGATGACAGAACACTGTCATTTTATGATTTAGTGCAGTAAATGTATTACATATTTCTCCTGTAAGTCAAAGTTGCACAAAGCCAATACATAAAACCACACAAAATAAAACAATCAACACTTCCTGGAGCCTGCCACACCCGTCTCTGTTCATTATTAGTTATATGGATCATGCCAGATTCCCACTAGATTTCCTTTCATCAAACTTTACCAATAAAAAAACTGGTGTCATATTTAGGCTGACACCTCTTTCACCATAACATTTCCCATTCCGAATAAACTATATGTGGAATATGTCATGCTAATACACTAATCTTGTCTGTGTAGAGGTCAGGACAACAAAAAAAAAAAAAAAAAGCCCAAACCAGAAACCAGTCACGCTGCTGACCTGAAACCTTGTCATGATTCAGCGTATTCTACAGGATAAAATATCAGGCAAAAGTCATCCAAGGGCACAGAGAGAACTTTCCTTTTGACTAAGTCAATATTATCATTTCAGTGTCCTTGCATAACGGCAGGAGCAGGGCCTTCAGGGTTCTTTAGGGCCATGTGAAAGGGATAGTTCCAATTATGTGATGTAGAGTTGTATAAGGTACTTTTCGATAGTAGTGTAATAGCTACAGTGGATGACAGTCGGCATGTCACAAGTTTGGAGAAGCAGAGAGGGCTACCAGCACGGATGCTGAGTAATGAACTGCTGTGGACAGGATCAACAACAAAATGTGTTTTAGACACTTAAAAAAATATCAACAGCAGTTTAAGTGGATGCTATGCTTAGAATATTTTCAGCCCTTTAGTTTGCTGTCAGACAGCCTATGCCAAAGAGAAACTGCTGTTATACAAGCCAAATATCACTCTCTACAAACCAACCAAACTCCATACATAAATCAGTAATTTTACTTTTCAGAACATGGGAGTTGCTGGTCTACTGCTGTCTTGATCCATTATTTGTTTGAGTTATTGTGTGACTTTAGTGAATCTGAATGACGCCTTAAAACAAAGAGGTCACATAATAACACAGGCAAACTGAATGAGGGAGCAGTAGACCAGCAACTCCTGTGTTCTGCGAGGTGAAAATGACAGATTTTTCCAGTGGAGTTTGGTTGGTTTCGGAGAGAGTGATATTTGGCTTGAAGAACAGTGGTTTCCTGCCAGAAAAGGTTGTCTAATGGTAAAGTGGTAAAAATATTCAACATATAATTTACACTGAAACTAATAGAAATATTTTTTGGTGGACCTTTTTCAAGCTTCCATTCTGGTGACCCTTATGTGAGGTTACGTGATTCGGTGGGCATATCAGGCATAGCATTACACTGGTTCTCATTATATCTCATGGACAGAAGTTTCACTCTCTCTGTTGGTGACTTCGTATCTGATTCCTTTCACTGTGTTGTGGTGTCCCACAGGGCTTGATACTGTTATTCTCTTTATACTTACTGCCATTGGGACAGATCATAAATAGATTTCAAATTCTATATCATTTATTTGCAGATGAAACTCAGCTCCACGTCATGAGAGACTGGACAGCAGAACATTTCTTACCGCTCAATACTGATAAAACAGAGGTTCTGGTTTTTTGCTCCACAAAAAGAAGCACCTTTCAACTTACAAAGTATTGGGCCCCTCTCCTCTCCTTCCAACTCCAGTTTACGTAATATAGGGGAAATATTTGATCAATCTGCATCATTTGACACCCATGTCAAACAGCTTACCAGATCTTGCTTCTTCCACTTCAGTAATATTGGTAAACTGAGATATGCAGTCTCAAAACTACACTTGCTTATACATGCCTTCATCTAATCTCCTATTGATTACTGTGATGCACTTTTTTACTGCACTTGGCATGTCTGGTCTTGATCGTCTGCAGGCAATCCAGAATGTTGCTGCAAGACTTCTCACTAGGTCAAATAGTCGGTCTCACATTACATCCATACTTAGATCTCTTCTCTTCACTGATCCAATGTAAAATTCTCACTCTTGCATGCAAAGAATGGTCAGGCTCCTACATATGTTGCTGAACTACTTCACCCCTATTCATCAGTTCGCCCTCTTCAGTCTAATAAACCACATTTATCATGTCTGTCCCATGCAATCGCCTTGACTCCTGTGGTGACGAAGCTTTTGAGGCCTTGACATCTAACTATGGAATGTTCTGCCTGCACTCTTGTGTTCTGACGACTCTGTGGACTAATTTAAAAGGCAGCTGAAGACTTATCTATTTAAACAGGTGTTTGGGTAACCCATACACCAGACCTGCACTTCTTGCATTTATCGTGTATTGTGTCTTGTTCATCATGTATTGTTTCAGTCTTTTTAAACACGACCGTGGTGATCTCTCCATCTTCTGCTTCTGTTGTTTAAAGTCTTGTAGAGCACTTTGTGACTCATGTCCGTGAAAAGTGCTATATAAATAAATAAATTCCCTTCGCCAAACTCGCAGTGTGCAGACTGGCATCTAGACTGACTGATGATAAGTACCTCATATAACCCCCTTCAAATAATCAGAACTATCCCTTTAAGTCAGATATGAGCTTGTTTGAAATCTAAGTAACTGGATGCGGCACGTTTCCTTTTTAGTCCTCGTCACTGCCTTGTTCTGGAGCAACAAAGAGGCTGCTGTTCTCCAGGATAGAGAGGAGTCAGTCAGTTCCCCCGGCTCAGCACGGCGTTCTCCTGCTCACTCAGCACCAGGCACTGATGAGTACACAGGCCGGACCAGCAATCAGGCCTTAGAAACCCTGTGAGACTTGATAGAGCCCAGCGTGAATTCATACTTCACTTAGTCTTGTGATACAATCTGAAACTGCCATCTCTCT
Source organism: Lutjanus argentimaculatus (assembly GCA_034769285.1). Lineage (NCBI taxonomy): Eukaryota > Metazoa > Chordata > Actinopteri > Lutjaniformes > Lutjanidae > Lutjanus > Lutjanus argentimaculatus. The sequence goes on along the minus strand of JAWZSL010000009.1, from coordinate 20,212,968 downwards.
TACAGTGTTCAGTCATGCCAGAATAATCTAATCGAAGCTTTAACTGATGCAAACTGATGAGTAACCACCGCTGCTTTGCTCATGTGATTTATCTAACAAACACTATCTGACGGGGAAACACACTTCCACACAGCACCAGATCACTCTTGGTTTCCTCAGAGTCAGAGCTGAGCTTCATAAAGACATGATCAACACCACTTTGGAAATAAGAGAGAAGAATGAAGAAGGTAGCATGTAAACATAGCGTCGATGTATCGCGAGACTTCATCAATGTATCGCGAGACTTCGTATACCTTGCGATATTTTCACACGTGCATCCATTAAGAGATATACAAAGTCTCACGATACATCAACGCCATGTTTACATGCTACCTGGGAGGCTACAGTTGACATTTCGGCTAAAAACATGATGTAAATGGCGTCTTTTGTGGTTAAATTTTAATGTCGCAGCTCACGGACACTTGGATTGCACAACCCGAGCAGGATGGAGACATTTTGTGTTTGTTTTGTGTTCTTTTTTTTTTTTTTTTACATTTTATCCGTGGTCACCATTCACTGCCATTGTACTGGATTTGGCTGCAACGCTGTTTTCTGCTGAAACTCCAGGATTGTTTTGTGAACTGAAGATCTTCACCCATCATCACATCGGCATAGGGGTGAGTACCTATTCAGTGGATTATCATGTAGGGGTGGAATATCCTTTTAACAAGCTGACAACTATTGCTCTAATGTCACCACTCCATTGTCACAGACAATGAAGACTCGCCGGCAGCTGTGATCCAAGCCTGAATTAGCTTACTGCAGTGCAGGCACTTCAGGCCAGATGTCGGGAAAGGATTTATAAGGGTCATCACCACAGCAGTGCACGTATCCACATCTCACACACAAACACACACACTTACATAAAATCTGCTGAGCCAACAGTAAAAGTGTTCCAGTCATAGATGTGACAGGAAGCACACCCCCAGATGACTGGACAACTGCAGCGAACACAACTCCTGGATTTCACATTTCAAATTATTTTCACTTGCATTTGCGTTGCCACAAGCGCTGCTGTTTAATACGTGAGCGAACTGGAAAGTGAACATGCGATGCTTGCTTTTCAGTCATATCCTTGTTTTATCAGGGAAAACACTGTTCAAACCAGTTAATGTTTACTTAACACAGTATTAAGATGTCCTCTATGAAGCAGGTTGTATGTGTGCAAAATTCTACTCTCTCGTTTGTTGTTTAGATTCCAACACAAGTAAAACTTTTGTTATTCCAGTCAAATGCTGAGCATTAGGTTCAGAGTAAAAAAACAAGTGGACTACGAAGAAACTGAGCACTCTCAGCAGAACTGGGGCTGCTTGTAATGAACCTCCTTGCAGAGAAAGAAGGCCTGTGACGCTCCTGGGCCTCACAGCTGCAGCTCCGTCCAATGAACTCTCTCCCCTGTGGGGAGGAGGGAGGTGGGCAAACCCAGAGAGACAAAAGAGGACGGAGAATGTACCCTCTTCATCTTACATAATAACCCTCCACGATTTACACATCCTCCACTCTGGATCCTGCAGTCACCTCAGGCCAGAGCAGAGTGAAATGTACTCAAACCCGACTCGAGCTTTCCCCTCCAGCTCATTACGTGTCTCGTTAAGTGTAGAGCGTGTTTGCATTACAGCTTTTACAGGACTTGTGTTCGACCTGCTTGCCCTTCCTTAGGAAAGCATGGTGAATCAATATTAGCCTACCACAGCAGGATGTAATATGAGTTGTTATGCTGCAGCAGTGCAGATTAGAATAAGAACATAACGGACCCGCCACTGCTGTCATGCAGGGACTTTTAAAAGCTGACCTACTGTCTGCGCCTTGCCTCCACTCTCTCACACAGTCAGCAAAATCTGTCCAAGGCATGCATCTCTCTCATCTGGACTACCTACTTCTCTTTCCTCTCGCTTCAATTTCTTACCATATCTCATGGAAACAGAGCAGGGAAATTAGTTTATTTGCTCACTGTCCAAAGTAGCTGGTGTGTGTGCCAAAATCCACTGAAAGGTGCTTTTAATATTTGTGGAGCTGCAGTGTTTTTAATAAAGAGCAAATTTCCAACATGTCTTTTAAAGAAAAGGTGGAATTAGGCAGAGCCACAACAGTTAATTTATTAGTCGTCAGCTATTAAATTAACTAACTAACTAACTAACTAACTTTTTTGTTTTCTAAAAGTAATGTCTAAATTCTTTGATTTCAGCTTCTTAAATGTGAATATTTTCTGGTTTCTTTGGACCTCTATGACAGTAGACTGATCATCTTTAGATAATGGACCAAACAAGATATTTGAGGACTCATCTTACGCTTTGGCAAACACTGATCAACATTTTTCAACATTTTCTGATATTTTATAGACTAAACAACTAATCGTTTAATCATGAAAATAATTAACAGATGAATTGACAATGAAAATAATTATTAGTTGCAACCCTAGAATTAAGGGTGTCGTCAAACATATACCAGTATAGATGATGACAAATTAAACATTGATGCAATGTTAATAACACACATATGATAATACTGTGTAATAATCCATTGCTTTGAGTGTAATTCATTTGCCAAAAAGAGACAAAACACACAATAAACAAAGTTAAAGACTGTTAAACTGTTAGCATTTTTTTTCAATAGATACAGCAACAATATCATTATCATATTTACTTTTGGCTATGATAATCGTATAATGAATCTGATATCATAAAAGCCCTAAGTGGAACTGACCATTCCTAAGGCCAGGGGTTTACTTTGCTTATGTTTAGCATTAATTTCTGAGGACGTGCACTACCATTGCTCCAAATGGATGCAGGATACACGAGACGGCCATGATGTGTAGGAATGCATAGGAGTGTGTATGCAAATGTGTACTTTAAAGCAAGTTTATCTCTGACCTAACCCCTGCCCATTTTGGAACCTCAGTCAGCTTTCTTCTTTCCCTTCCTTGAAAAGAAAACCAAATAGTAAAGATGGTTAGAAGATGTTGCTGGGGGACTGTGACACATACATACACACAGTCATACCTAATGTTAGCTAATGTTGAAACACACAAGCAATCTAGCTCACTAAACTACATCAATCATTAGCGAGCTAGTTACATCAATCAGTAGCAGGCATTTTTAGCCTTAGCTAACTTAACATGTGACTATATATTTGTCACTTTTACAGGTTCCCTCAGCAATATCTTTTAACCATCTTCAAAATTTGGTTTTCTGTCAGCGTAGAGAAGCCTAGCACATAGCATACAGGAAACGGGAATTAGAATGCTGACTGAGGTTCCACTGGTACAAGCTTGCTCTACTGTTATTGGCACACAGAGAAAAAGGGGCGGTGCTTAGGAAAGGTCAATTCAGCTTTAGGCAAGTATCTGGCTTTCAAGTCAAATTCCAGCTGTGGGATCATCCATTCATCCTCTCAGACACACAGCAATGACTTGATTTCCAGATTACTGTATCCACTTTTAACTGTATGACTAAAAAGAATAATCCCAAAATATAATGTCACATTAACATTCACATTCTTGAAATGATGTACAAGAATTTGGTGGAAAGCATCTTGTCCTTTAACATGGTTGCAGGGTTCGGACACTTTGATGTCTGTCAACTGTCAGAGTGGTTAATATGGCCAGTAAAATCATAGAGAAACCACAGCTGCAACTAAGGCCATGTACTGATATCAGAAAGGAAGCATTTGACATACCAAGTGATCCATCCCATCCTTTGAACCTACAATTTGAACTCTGAACCTCTCAGGACGGCGCTTTAGACTGCCGCAGGCCACCAAAAATGTCAGTAAGACATGTCCGAAATGCAATTCACTTGCGATCAGTTGATTATTTTCTCAATTAATCAATCGTAGCTGTTTGTTTTAAAATGTCAGAAAATGCTGAAAAATGTCAATCAGTGTTTCCCAAAGCCTAAGATGACGTCCTCAAATATCTTGTTTTACTCGCAACCCAAAGATATTCAGTTTACTGTCACAAAGGGGTAAAGAAACCAAAAAGTATTCACATTTAAGAAGATGTCATCAAAGAATTTTGACTTTTGCAATTAATTTAATAATAATTAAATAGCAATTAATTATTCTTTTTATTTATTAAATAATTATTAATTATTAAATACACAGTCAATTGTACAGGACTGCTCCCCTTAACTCACCCCTTGCTGAAGTTTATGTTTTTTTGTTGTTTTGTCTTTAACTGTTTATTATTTGTAATCTATGATTGACTCGTGTAAGCTCCCCATCGTTATAACTATATTGTGCTTGTGTTTTTGTGCTGCTGTGTTATTTGTAACTCGTGTTGACTATGGTGAAGCCAAAGACAGTTTTTTCCCATTGTCTTCAATGTGTCACAATAAACTCCAAATCTAACTTAACGTAAAACGGGACACCATGTGCATTAAAATCAATAAAGCAGCTTTCATGACTTCGCCTAACTCCCAAAAGAACTTGCTCTTCTCTTTTCCCTCATGCATTATCAAACTTTACTGCATGCACGGTACAGCCCCTCTTGACTTTTACCTCTTTGAGCTCCTTCTCTATCTGCACAGCCCGCTGCACTATGGGACCACGGACCGCGTACTCCACCCGCTTCACGTTGGGGTTCATGTTGTCGAGAGTCAGCACCTTGCCCCTGCACGGGACCCCGTTCACAGACTGCTGGGACATTTTTCCTTTTTCCGTGGATATCTGGAAAAAAAAAAAAGAATATTGAGAAACGAACAGAAAGACTGCACGGGAGCAGATGAAAGTGTCTCAGCTGTTACCAGTTGTTGGATAACAGAGTCAGTCGTTGTTTCTTTTCCCTCCAGCTCCTCTGAACTCCAACTGACAGTTGAGCCTCCCTCCGTTCATATCGCTTCATATTCCCACCCTCCGCCACGCCTTCGCTCGCTCCTGCTCGTGGTTGGCTGGATTTCTTCACGCAACTTCGCCTCTGGCTTCAGCGTGCCAAATGACGCCTTCACGTGCTGTCGGAAAAACTTAACCTCAAAGGCTCCTCGCATGCAGCGATGTATGAAACGCTTTTAAGCTTAACAGGGAACGGAGGAGTGACAGGCTGCTTGAGCATTATGAACTGTCATTCAAAGTGTTTGCAGAGATGGAAGAAGCATTTCATTAGTTTTAAGTAAAATTAGGGTAGATTTGGGACGGTTGCATCAGGGGATGCCTGCAACAGGTGTTGTTCCTCCAATTAGAAATGTGCTAAAGTGATGATACTCATACTGCACATGCTTAGTTAGGCCCTGTCCCCACTAGGAAGACAGAAGACAACATCTGCTGCAGCATTTATTGAAAAAAAAATCCTTGGAGGTGTGAAAGTCATTGTTTTCATGAGCTGTATTTTTAAATCATACTTTCATGACCTTCTCATGAATTAATCAAAACTTACTTAGTCTGAAATATTGTTTTGTAGACATCCAAGAAGCATGTATCTAGAACAATGTATCTAGTTAGCACCTGATGTTCTGTCCTGGCTGAACGTTTGCAACGTGTTGTTGCAACTGTCCTCAAGCTCAGCCGCCACATCAACACACACAAGTCATGGTGGGTTATTTAAAATGATAAGTCACTCAAGTACCAATGTACATTTTTAGTTAAAGTTAGTTCGAATTGCAAATTGAAATATAGACCCTTTCAGTGCCAACGTCCCTAACATGTCCAAGTGATGCCAACTTTTAAATGACTCAACACGACAATGGAACAAGCTATAAAGAGAACAATGATTTTTACAAAGTCCATGTGGCTAACATGCTAATTATTTGTGGGGTCATGTGACAGCTGACACGTTTCACATTTAACACCATACTTTCATCATTAATATTCAGATCATTAATGCGTTCGTTTTATTTAAAAGGACCGTCCACCCTCAAATCAAAAGTTATTCAAGACAATCCACAGACCTTTTTGTAAGCAGTTTCAAAGAGGACCTACTCTCTATGTTGTAGAAAGAAAGTAGTTCTGGTAGATTCTAGTGCAGGAAGAAAGTAGTTCTGGTGGATTTTACAATGAAAGAAAGTGGTTCCTACAAGAAACCGCTTACAACAAGATCTGTAGGTCTGTGAACTGTCCCTTTAAGTGTCCTATGTAGGTCAAGATAGTGAGCCAGCATGAACAATATCAGGACCCTGAAACTGAAGCAGCTAAATGGAACTCAGCCATCATTAATTTTATCACTTACACCTGTGCTTTTCCTACTGTGACTTGTGAAAATATCTGGCTTGAGAAAGTCCCATTGTTACTATGACAATATTTATTACAGACACAAATAACATCTGTAATGTGATGTCAGGGCCTAACAGGGCCTTGGGGGCGGGATAATCTAGTTTCAAAGTGTTACATTATTGGATTGTTGATGCATTCATAGGTGGAGCCACTTTTAACTACTTTATATATTGTTTGGTATTTTAATAAAAAAAAATATATAAGAAAAATAAAATATAAGAAAATCATGTTTTGATGAAAATTGTGATCAGAAAAGTAACTAGTAACTATATCCTTCCATCCACATAGTCATCAAATAAATATAGTTGAGTAAAAAGTACAATAATTCCATCTGAAATGTGGTGATGTAAAGCTATTGAGCAGCATAAAATGGAAACACTTTAAATACATCAGAATTGTACAACAACAATTGAGTACGGTTTTTAGTTACTCTTTGGCACTAATGTTTTGACCCATGATACTTGTGTCCTTGTGCAGTAGAAAAATCAAACTGAATGTCTCATAAACTGGAACACTGAGGAGCTTTACATTTTTGCCACTGTGATTTAACAGTGTACATCTTACAACACTGCCTGGGTGTGTTGTCTTAGTATTGCAAGGAATCATGGGGCTGCATGTTTTTTCAGAGATCCTTTAATCTGTCATGTGCCTTGCATTATATGAACAAGGAGATTTTTGAAAAAGATCTTTGCACTGCAATGGTTAATGTACATTTTCTTCATTTTTGCTACATTATTATTATGATGTAAGTTGTCATAATATATTGTTATAAGTTGACAAAAATATACTTAATTGTAGCACACAACTGTTATAATCAAGTCTTGTGGCAAAGTCAGTTTCTTCCAGAGAGACCTCAGTCACAAGAGTGGGATGGACGCAAGGTCATAATCACTTTGCCTTTGACCTTTGACCACCAAAATTGAATCACTTCATGCTTGAGTCCAACTGGTCATTTGAGTCAAGTTTGAGGCAATTCCCTCAAGGCATTCTTGAGATATTATATAAAAACATGATGCCTTTGGTCAAGACTATCACCGGGGGTCTTTCAACGTTCAGTCATGGATGTGCACAAAAAAAAAATTAGGCTGACTGGTCCAGTGGTATGCAAGATTGGTTGTGGACAAGCTTCAGGTCTGTTGGTCACGCACACAAGCGATGGCATGATCCCCTCCAGGATTACACCTGGCCGAGGCAATGACCAAATCAACAAAATCAGGCGGACAAAATGCTCTGTCTCTGAAAGGCTCCGAGTGTGGCATGAAGCCATGAGGACAACACATCAAAGCTGAGTTCACAGATGTGAGATGCCCAGTGGAATCAAAGCATTAGCATTTACACCAGTAGCACAGGAGCTTTGGACCTCCAGAAGGAGAAGGCAATCTTGGTGGGGAGCGGTGCTGGAATGGTCACCAGAACTGGAGCCTGAGAGTGGCAACCAGTGAACACGGTTGGATTGGGACCAAAGACAAAAACGCTGTGGAGTATGCACATCCAAAAGGCTCTGACAGGTGCTGGATCAAAAAAGCAAACTGAAGGCAAATATCAGACAAATGATCCACACACTGCACTGATAGCTCCCATCAATTTAAATGTAGCAGCATTAACAGGCATTGTCAACAATGCCTGACGAAGATACCGGATCTTGGCTTTTTTGCTGATCAGGACCAAACACAACCTTTGAGACTGAAGGAGGTCAGTTTGACGACATTGACTACAGTACCAAGGTGATTCACAGCAGCTGCGACCAGAACTTTGTCTCCGGGGACAACAAAGACACAGCAGACAGGGACAGGAGAGGGGTGAAGGGGGAGAGGAGCTAGAGGGAGGTTGGGCATCATTCAGCAACCACTTCTGGTGGCCTGAGCAGGGGTTGCGTTGGGATCAGCCCCAGGGTGCCAGGAGCCAAGCCTGGCAAAAAAACCAGCTCGGTATTGTTGGACTGAGGTCAGACTGGAAACTACAGTGACTCACAATCACATCTTAAAATACAAAGTGGTATTAAAAGACAGCACACAATACATAGACTTCTGACAGTCATATTTTTTCCTTCCCATTCTGTTGGTAATTTTAGTTAATGGAGCAATATGTAACAGTTGTACACCCAAAATGAGTACTGCAGTCCAAATAGGGAGTTGGAGCCACAGACGGTATAGAAGGTGGGCTGAAATTCTACTTAATATACGATCTATGGTTGAAGCAAGTTGTTTCTCTCCACCCCCTCCTCCTCAGACTCAAACTCAGGCAAGCTACTGAAACACTGCAGGAGCACAAGACGAGTGCAACATTGTAATTTGATGATAGTCCTACACAATAAGTTGACTAACTTCTCCAGCGAGCATTCAACATTAATTTGAATAAATAAATAAATAAAATAAAATAAATATATTACTGATTTCTCCTATAATTTTTAAACAATTGCAATCGAAACCTACAGGTTCTGTTTGGGTTCAGGTTAATGTATAGTAAAGGGAAACAGACTAAGAAACAGTTTTGGCATGGCGGCGTGGGACATCAGTTTATCACAAGACAGCTCACCGTTTGCCAGCCTGTAAATGGTTCACACTTCTCTGATCATTATTAAACCAGTCGGAACCAGTGTTGGTGTGAGATGGCATCACACCACACTCTTAGAAATAAGGGTACTAACTAGAACCATAAAGGGTTCTTTAAGAGTTCTACCGAAAACCCAACATAAAAGTTTATACCTGTTTCACCTAGAACTGCCTATGAGAGGTTCTACAGAGTCAGAATCAGTCTATAGTGTAATGGTTCCACTCAGAAACTGGGGGTTCTATTCAGAACCTTTCCCTCTTCTGGGTGCCAGTAAGAACACACCAAGGGGCCTCTACCAAGAACCTTTTTACATTACAAGGTTTTTATCTAAACACTCAGGGGATTCTACAGAGAACCTTTATATATTACAAGGGTTTTAGCTAAACACACTCAGGGGGTTCTACAGAGATTTTTTTAATATTCCAAGGGTATTGAGAACCCTTTTATATAGCAAGTGTTTTATTTAGAACCCCACCAATAGAGTTCTACTGACAACCCTTTTATCTTATGGTACAAATGCCCTTGATGAAACAGTTCTTCAGTGATTTCCAAAAACCCTGAAGAACTCTTTCTACCAAAAAGGGTTCCTTGGATGAAGAGGGTTTTTAATGGAACCCTTAGTCTTACAAAAAACTCTTGATGAACGCTTTCTTAAATAAAAGGTTCTTTAATAGCAAATTTCTCTGGGTAGAACCTCATCCCTTCAGGAAGAACCCTTTTGGAACCCTTGTTTCTAAGAGTGCGGCCTCTGCCCTTACAAGGATATTGAACCTACATCCGGGAGTCACATTTCTGGCCCCAGAGGAGCCACGGAGTTAAGACCGGGGAGGGATAAGAGGACAGGATTTCATAGAAGGCAGTCGCTGATATGCAAAAATCCTGTTTTGCCTGCCTTTTGTTTGGGCAAGAGAAAGACAGTCACAGAATTAGAAGTGTGTTAGCGTGTGAGACAGAGAAACCCCCCTAGATGTCCTGGAAAGGGCTCGGGAAAGACATTTGATATCCCAAACTAAAACTGTTCACCTACAAGCATGTGATGCCCTGGTGACTTAAAAGCGTGTCATGGAGTACATATTTTGGCTGCAGCACACGACACAGTCCATTCCATTTAGCCCATACCTAATTTTGAAAGACAGATCAACATCGCACAATAGATAACAATATAAAACAGGCTCTCTTATCACTAAAATTAGGATTTTAAGATTCATAGGACCAATCTTGGCTCACAGTCAAAACATGTCTTGCCATAAGTAGGTTCCATTTTTAAAACACACCCCCTGCATAACTGTTACCAAAGCCACAAACGACCTGTCTGTTAAAATATTTGTGTGACATGTACGTGCATGTTCGTAGACATGAAATTCTGCGCGTCTTTAACCAATAAAACAAGTGTTCAAAGATAAGATGGCAACCTGTAATGTCATAATGACCCAAAACAACTTTATCTACATGCAATCCTTTTATAGCTTGAGTGTACTGGAGTGTTTACTATGTGTGTTGTGCTGCCCTGGCAGATGGATGAGAACGATGAGGACTGTGACATTTGAGATGCACTGAAAGTGAGTAATGACATGATGTAACAGAGAGAGAAAAAAAATGCATTGACGGTTAAGCATGTAAAATGTGCAACTGCTCAATTTTACCACAAGAGGGAGACATCCTCACCTTCAGATACAGGGGTCAGTATCTTATCTCCTCTAACCAAGATACTGGTCAGAGTTAAACTCAACAGATACAAATTAAAACTCACCAAAAACGTCTTGGTTTGTCTTTTCACTGTTCCAACAGTCAACTCTGGTTGTTTGGTCAAAATAAATCCTTCATTCACTGAGGAAGATGTGAAAATATTCTTTCTGTGCACACGTCTGACCTTTCTCATACTCAATTCCTAATATTTTCACATCTAATGCGGTGAATAAAGGCTTTATTTCAACCAAATCACAGCTGGTGATTGCTGGAGCAGTAGAAAAACAAACCAGTCTCTCTCTCTGGAGTTTGAATTAAGTGTATTTCATGATGATAAAAATTACTGTTTCTGTACATGGAATGTAGTGGGTTGGTCAGGGGCAATAAACTGTCTGTTTCTGGTTAAACAAAACTTATCTTACTCCTCTGGCACTTTAAGTGGACATATTGCAGTTTGATGGTTCACAATTGCCCATAAGTATTACACTGCAGCCTGTTTGATGTTTGCAGCAGTCTCACTCAATACTGGACCAGTTTTAAAATGGTTGTCCCCAGTAGTCACCTAGACACAAACATTAGAAAATAGGATCCATGTTATAAAATACTGAAATTAACCTTTAAACAATAGTCAGAGAAATAAAACTGTCATAATGCCCAGATCAATTAAATAAGACCGCTTGCATTAGAAAAATACAAAAATCATTTGTGAAAACATTGTTTTTATGTTTTGTTTTTCTAAACAGGGCTCAGTAAAAATCACTAACAAAACTGAAATGCAATACAGAAATTAGAGTGCATTGACAGCACATCAAGTTGGAGTCCATGTCTGATCGATCATTTGATCCCACTGCTCACCAAATCGACATGTGGGACTACGTGCAAGCATTGCAAACCTATATCAAATCTGCACCTAAAAAAGGCACCAACCTTAAACAAATAATCATATGACAAATGTACTTGGTTTGACAATAAAATTATATATAATCTATTTGATAAATATCTTGCCTTCACACTTTCATTTTAAAAAAATGGTACAAGAACTGTACACCTTAAGCCATATTCAGTATCAGATAGAATAAATAATGGGATTCCATTCAGAGGGTAGAAAAATAGAAATACTGACAGAAAAATAGAAATCTAGAAGTGATAATAATGGGCTGATTACATTATCCACTGATTTAAATATAGATTATATCACATTCTTTTTGAGACAAACACTTAATTTACAAAACAGCATTACAAATATAGAAATGTAGGCTTTTTGTGCACTGAAAAAGTCACAAAAGAAAAGTATATTTCAGTCCAAGAAAAAAAAAATCAAGCAAGGGAACAGTCCTTACTTACACCTTTGTGTAAATGTAAATTCAGAACAGCTATACTGAAACTATCATGACCAAGCATTCCCCCCAACCACAAGAAAACCTCTTGTTTATGAAGTAAATCTATGCAAAAGTTGATCACGTACCCTTCATAGCACTCAGTAAAGAAAACAGAACCTTAACCTCATTCTTCAATTAACACAAATCATCTTCAGCTCTCAATTCAATTTCATTCAGCTTAACACAAATAATTCAACTTTTACATGATTCTAAGGCTTTTCAATTAAATGTCAATCTCTGGTAGTTGACTAATGAAGTAAGAGATGAGTAAAGTAATAAAGAAAGACTGAGTAAATATTTGCTTGCAATAGCAACACTGGAATCTGTAAATCTCCTCTGAGTCATGAAATGGACACCTGATTTGCAGCCCCCAAATGAGAAGAAGCAGCAGGGAAAGCTGGGAGTATGTATAATGTTGACCAGAAAAGGATTAGGGCTAAAGGAACAGTTCTGATTATTTGATGTAGGGTTGTATGAGGTACTTATCAATAGTCAGTGTATTACCTACAGTAGATGACAGTTGGCACACAACCAGTTTGGAGAAGCAGGGAAGAGATTTACGGGGACTTATTGACAGAAGGATGAGACCTTTATGTCTACAGAGGCTGTGCAAGAGGACCTTCAGAGAAACTAAACACTGACTCTAGATACGGCCTTTTGCAATCTACAACCTCACTGCCAGATGTCACTAAATCTTGCACACTGGTCCTTTAAAAAAAGGCCCACCTAAAAAAAAAACAGTCAGTATCAGCTCAAGTGTAAGCTATATTTAGAATATTTTCACTGCTTTACTTTGCAATCAAACAGCCTTTTCTGACAGGAAGCCACTGTTATATAAGCCAAACTCCGTAGGCAAAATCAGCTACTTTTGTTTGCAGAACAAAGGAGTTGCTGGTCTATTGCTGCCTCGATCTGTTAGTTTGTGCTATTGTGTGACATCTGTGATTCTGAACCAACATTTCCAAACACCAAAGTCACACAATAACACAAACAAACTAACTGATTGAGGCAGCAGTAAACAAGGAACTCCCATGTTCTTCTAGGTAAAATTACTGATTTTGCCTGTGGAGCCTGGTTGGTTTGGAGAGAGCAATATTTGGCTTAACAGTGATTTCCCATTGGAAAAGTCTGTCTGACAGCAAAGTAAGGCAGTGAAAACATTCTACACATTGATTTTTTCAAGTGCCTAAAATACCCTTTGTTGCCGATCCTGTCCACTGCAGTTTATTGCTTACCTTCCACGCTGGTACTCCTCTCTGCTTCTCTTAACTGGTAGTGTGCCGTCCACCCTCTACTGTAGGTAATACAGTAACTATCGATAAGTGCCTCATACAACCCCACTTCAAATAATCCGAACTATCCCTTTAAATAGAAATGCAGTATAGATCAAACCCTCATTGGCAAGTGGCCTTAACTTACAGTCTTCAATAATTTCAAGCATGTCTGTTTTGAAAGGTTTTTGCCACTTTGGAGTGTAACATGCCCAGCTTCTCTACTCTGTAGGCAGTGTGTGTGTCTTTGCATGTTTCAAATACTGTCTACATGAGTCCACAGCAAGGCTCCTTGTTGTTAGACTGTTCCTCTTCAGGGGCTCTGAGTTTCAGCAACGGAGGATCTCCACTGGCTGGTGTGAAGTACACCTGGCTCGGGGAGGCCACCTCCTCTACGCTGGGGGTCATTTGGGGTTCTGGCTGTGCCTGCGTGGTTGTCACCTCGACTGCTACAACAGAGGACTCCTCCTCTAAGGCAGGGGGTAGCGGAGGTGGGGGTGCCGGGTACTTATTGAGCTTGGCAGCTGCCCGCTGGCGTTTCAGATCAGCCAGGGTGTGGTGCGATTTCTCCCGAGTCATACTGTCTGCCCCCTCGCCCTCTGCAGACCCAGACCCTAAGCCAGCTCCAGACGCAGAGCTGAGCTGGTAGGAGGCGCTGCGATCCATGCGACCTCCACCACTCCACAGCTCTCCAGGTACAGAGGAGGCCAGAGAAACAGAGGTCCCTCCATTACCTAGACTGGAAACAATTTTCCTGTCTGCAGCCTCCAGTTCTTCTAAACATGACGTGGCCCCGCCACCTGCAACCTGAAACAAAAGAGGAGCATTAAATAACATGTTAGTTTAATCACTTCAACTTTTTTTTAAAAAAGGGGCACCCGTGTTTGTCCAGACTCAAATAATATATGTAGTGAAGATTTTGAAATTCTAATGAGTTCAGGTCCAAGTGGACATTTGTACCAAAACTGAAGAAATTCCATACAGGTTCTCCTGAGATTGCATTCATGAGGATGGGACTAATGTGAGGCTGCACTGACCTTTGACCTCCAAAATCTAATCTGTTCATTCTTGAGTCCAAGTGGACATTTGTGCCAAATTTTAAGAGATTATGTCAAGGCAATCTTGAGCTATTCCCAAAAATGGGACACACAACAGGTTGGATGGACAACCCAAAAACATAAAAATAGCAATGAAGAGACACATTTTCCTGAAAAGTCTCTCACAAGGTTCGCTCACCAAGCTGGCATGCTGGTTTAGCTCATTGTCCGTTTGTCTGTCCTCGTCCTCGTCCTGTGGCTCCGGCTGTCGGCCGCGCTCCTGCCACACCATGGCCTCTTTGTGGTGCTCCCGCCGATACAGGCTGGAGCGCTCGTTCACACTGACACGACGTACTACCTTACTGTTGAGACAAACAAGAGAAAGAGTACAGTAAAGCACTAAACTGCTCTAAATTTATGTTTTTCACCTCCTCATAAGCTCTTGTCATCCTGCCCTAATGCCCCCTCTCACCCTCTACTGCCAGTACTAGAGGCTCGTCTTTGGAGTGTGCCCTTCTGCCGGTCCTGGCTCTTCATGATGGCATCGTGTTTGTGCTTCAGGTCCATCAGTTTGGCTCTGACCTCTTCATCCATACACACATCTGAAAAGCCAGTAGCAGCAAAGGTTTAGACACTAGAAGGTGTGAAAGGAAAGATGCCAACCAGAAAGCTATAATTGAGACTTTTCAAAAACAGGTCAGGGTAATTAGTTCCTCTTTTAACAGAGGCTGTTAATACACTTGAGGCAGGAAATTAGAATTATATAATTAAAGGTGAAAGGTACAGTCCTTTACATTATTTTGGGACCAAAAAATAATTTCTGGCCTTACCCAGAGGTGTCTCCTCCAGGACAGACTTGGTGTTTAAACTGGCTCCATGGGCCACCAGCAGTTCTACCATTTGGATCTATGGAACAAACACAAACAGCACTTTTAATGGGCCATTTAAGAAAAGTGGAAGATTCTTATGCTTTGGTCTGTCTGCAGCACTTACTTGTCCCCAGCAGGAGGCAGCGTGTAGTGGCGTCCAGCCATCACAGTCCTTCACCTCCACTTGAGCCTGGTGCTCTACCAACAGTTCCGCCACAGACATGTAGCCGTTAGCAGACGCTATATGGAGCTGGGAGAGATGTTAAACACTAATCATTTAAGTGGCACTTAGGGGAGGCACTTCAGAACTTCAGGTTTTAGTTTCCTGTCTATGTCATCTGGATCAATATGTTACATTAACACATCTTTTTTTAGATTACTATCTTGGACATTTCAGATATTCTTATACTGCCTACTGTGCTCTTCCATTTAAATAACATATTGTACATATTAGAAATATTTTTTCCACATTTTATTGTCACTTTCCTATTTCTACTTACTGACTTTAATTGAAAACATTAATTGAATGGGATATTGCTGTGTTTTATCATTTACTGCAAAATTATTCTCTTGATTTAGTCCTGACCATCATTTCTTGACAAGGTTTTATGATTTTGATTGGTTGTTCAGAAATGTTCTACCTTTTCTACAACTGTGAATTGACCCTTGGATCACAGATATGGTTCAAATCTGTGGCTTGTACATCTATATTTGTAACCTTTATCTTTTATTTCTTTGTCTATACAGTACATGTCCCTCTAGCTCACCAGTGTTGCTCCATTATCGTCCTGAGTGTTTAAGTCTGCTCCGCTCTGAATCAGAGCCTGAACGTCAGCCAGCATGGCCGCCTCCTTAGCCCCGCGACACTCATCTATACGCTCCTGAGTTATCCCTGCACACACAAACACATAGAGACAGAAGCAAACAGTTAGCACAGGGACAGTAACAGCTTAAAAGACAACCTTGGTATTTTTCAACCTGGACTCTGTTGTCATATGTTTTTGTGTCTAAGTGACAAATAGAGACAACAATTTTTTGGACTGGCCCAATATTGAGCCAGACCTAAGACCTAACTAAGCTACAATGTAGTCCCTTCAGGCAACTGTACACTGTCAAGGTGTACTAACTAGACTCCCTTTTTTCCCTCATCATTGTCATCTTCATTCAGACATGGCAGAAAAAAATAAAACTCACCAAAGTAATCTTGGCTCGTTTTTCCACTGTTCCAACAACCATTGACTCTGGTTGTTGTTTATGAAACAAACCCTTAATTCATCGCATTAGATGTGAAAATATTCTACCTCAACACGCCATTTCTCATTATTGCTTCTTTGATGTCTGATCTCCCTCTTGCTCCTCTCCTGATATTTTCACATCTAGCAGTGAAAACAGGTTTATTTCCACCAAACCTGAGTTGGTGATAGTTGGAACAGTGGAAAGATGGGCCAAGACATTTTTGTTTCATTTTGTTTCTGTTGAGTTTGAATGATGATGAGAATGTTAAAATTACAGTTTTGTACAGGCAGTCTGGTTAGTTTGGTGAGAGCAATGAAACAGCTGTTTCTGGTTAAACAAAAAGGTCTCTCTCAGTAGCGATCCTTTCCATAACACCACTTGATATTCATAATAACAATTTGAGCCTGTTAGTGGCAAAAACAATCACTTTCAACTTGTCTGAAATTGTGACATTTTCCCTTCCTGCACCTTTTTTCTGTTGTGACCTGTTAAGAAATGCTTTGAGCTCCCTAAAGAAACTATAACTCTTTGACAATGCAGTTCAGTTTGTTTTGACTCAGCTTACTGACCCTGCTCAGCCATAACCATCTCCAGCAGCTCAAGGGTGGCCTCATCCTCACAGAGGTCATAGGGCATGTTGCCATCTGCATTGACAGCCAGCAGGTCGGCCCCACTAGAAGAATCACAAACACAAGCATGCATGCACCCATATGCAAAGACAGTTGGATTTGAGCACAGCACAGTGAAACATCCTGATGAACTCAGCCTCTCAAGAATATTTATATACTTGCAAAGTGTTTTGAGAGTCAGCCGTATTTGCATTGTTTATGTAAAGTAGATACTCGCACTAAGAGGGCTCTCACTATATACTTAGTTGTAGAAAATAAGAGCCGTTCTGCCTGAATGTAAGGATAAAGACAAAACTCCCTAAAATATCAGCTTTTCTACTGTTATGTCAGCCAGAGAAATCTTCTAATGTAGAAAGGATGCATAAATGTGGGTTTGAAACAAACAAGGAAATATGAAATTGGGAAAACTCACGCCTGAATCAGGAGCTGCACCAGTGCAGTGTGCCCACAGGTGGCAGCAGCGTGCAGCGGTGTCCACAGCTCACTGTCACAGGCGTTCACACAGGCACCAGCATCAAGCAGACACTGCACTATCGCCACAAAGTCATCAATGCAGCACTGAGAAAAGATGAAACATGTAGATATATATGAAAATAAAATGTATAGGTACATGGATGGACAGACAGAACACAAGGGATGAACAGACAGAGCACAGAAACATGCCAAGACAGGGACAGAGAACACATACTGGAGGCGAACAAGCAAAAATGGATAAATGTATGCATGATTATTTATGGCAACTAATAAATGGGCTTGTGTTATAGAAAACATTTGCATGCCCTGCCCAGCCCTCTGCTGTGTCAACACCAAGTTTTCCAAGGGGAAGAGTCAACTGCTTTTATAAAGAGTTCTCTGTGCTCACAAATCCCCCTCTCAGGAATTTATAGGAGCACGTGTATGTGTTAACTTGTAAAGAGAAATAAACGACGCAGAGGGAGAGAAAGTGCCCATCTGAATTATAAAGATTTGCACATAGCGTATGATGCTTAAATCTTATGTTTTTTCCTAAATCTGACTGTAACTCTTTGAGAAAGGAATGTAAGCCTAAGCAAGTTTCTTAGGCCCTCAAACTAAGACGGTGGGAATGAATCAGTGTGTTCATGTAAACTGACTGAAGATAAGTTACGGTTCAGACAAAATAAAGGCAAACAGTACTTAGTGAGCTGAGAGCTGTGACCACACACACCATAAACACACACACACACAAAGGTGACCTGCCTCATTAAGGGCAGTCACAACGTGTTAGTGTAAAACTCTGTAGGTAACCTCATCCCGTCTATTGCAAGGCTGTGCTTGTGTAAGCTGTTAAACATGTGGGATTGGGTACCTGTGTATGTTTAAAGGGATATTTGAAGTGGGGTTCTACGAGTTAGTTATCAACAGTCAGTAATACACTGACTATTAATATGCATTGATCTACAGTAGGTGGCAGCTGTGGATAGGTTCAGCAGCAAAACATAACACACATTTTTAAGCCACTTAAAAAAAGGCCCACCTAAAATATAATATGATATATAATATAATAAATATATAATACCCTATACTTAGAATATTTTCACTGCTTTATGTTGCCATCAGACAGCCTTTTCTGATAAGAAACAGACGTTATATAAGCCAAATAACACTCTCTCCAAACCAACCAGACTTCACTGGTGATATTAGTTATTATACCTCGCAGACCTCTGGTCACACAATCAAGACAGTCATACAAAAACGCAAACAAACTAACAGATGGAGGCTGTGGTCGACCAGCAACTCCCATGATCTGTGAGGTAAAATTCATGTTTTTACCTAAGGAATCCAGTTGCTTTGGAAAGAGCAATATTTTGCTAATATAATAGCATTTTTCCCGTCAGAAAGGGTTGTCTGACAGCAAGGTAAAGGGGTGAAAATATTCCAAATACAGCTGATGTTTTCAGGTGGAAAAAATACGTTTTGTTGCTGGCCTGTCCCACACCCATACTCCTCTCTGCTTCAAACTGGAGCATGTCAACTGGCATCTACGGTCTGTAATACACTGACTATGGAGTCAGTACCTCATACAACCCTGCTTCAAATAATGTGAACTATCCCTTTAACAGGCAGACACATAAATGTCCTAAATGCTGGAGGTATTTTAGTTTTGAAAACCAAATCTGCTTCTGCAACCAAACCCATTACAAGATTAATTCCAGATGTTGGTTTGAGAGTTTGATAGTTTGCTACTGTGTTGTCCGTGAGGTGTTAGATTAATGTAAACCGGGGCTTAATTCACCATGTCACTAGTTTGGTTGGGGAGGGATCATGTCCTTGTCACTGCGACTCCCACAGCAATGTGTGTGTGTGTACCTGATGTAGGGCCGTCAGTCCATCCTCGTTGACCAAATCTGGGCTGACACCACTGTTAAGCAGCTCTCTCACTAGAAGAAGCACAAACATGACAACACATAGCATTATAACTAACCTCCCGGTCAGAGTCCTTTCCACGTAAACATTACAGCACTTGGCACATGTCTGTCTTCCCTAAATAGGTGAAGAAATGATACTCATTTGGCGTGTGTGAGCTTCTTGAAACTTAAAAGATTTGCTGCTATAATTAGCCTTGATCCTGCAGCTGACAATAATGCCATTGAAAACAAAATGCCTTGACTGTTACAATAAAGTGTGACGTATCCAGTATAAATTATGCAACAATCACTTCCTTTGAATCATGTGTTTTACAGCCACCGCAGATAAGTGCTTATGTCTCAGAAAAGGCCAACAGTCAGTCAATACAACACAAAGAAGCCAAAGGTAGAGGTCATAGTATCCCCTGACTTTTAGAGTGGGGCTGCTTTCACGTTATGGGATTTTGATCAGTCTAGACTAGACGTCCGTGGATTAGTCCAGTGCAGAACACTATGAAATCACTTGCCATCCTGTCCTGAGCTCCCTAAAATATTTATGTTTAACTGATTTACTTATAATTTAATGAAGGAAAGTATCAGAACGCTTCAGTACATAAAATTTTAAATGTTCAGTTAAAATTAAAACCCATCAGTGGGTTTGAATGACGCACTTATCAATAATCAGTGTATTGCCTACCAGCATGTACGCTATACAATGTACTGATTTGGACAAAAATGTTTACGTTTTTACTGCTTTACTCTGCCGTCACACAGCCTTTTCTGATGGGAAACCACTGTTATACAAGCTAATTATTGCTCTCTCCCAAACCAGCCAAACTCTATGGGCGAAATCAGTAATTTTACTGATTTACAGAATACAGAACTTGTTAGTCTACCACTGCTTCAATCTGTTAGTTTGTTTGTGGTTGTGTGACTTTGGTGTTGTAAAAGGTAGTTCAGATTCACCAAAGTAACACAATAAAACAAACAAACTAACAGATAGGGGCAGCGGTAGACCAGCAACTCCTGTGGTCTGCAAGGTAAATTACTCATTTGCTCATGGAATTTGCTTGGTTTGGCATACGCTTATACTGATTTTGTTTTGTGGACCTTTTTTAAGTGTAGTTCATTTCTTAGCATCCATACTGGTACTCCTCTCTACTTCTCCGAACTGGGGGTGTGCTGACTGGATCTACTGTAGCCAATACACTGACCATCAATAAGTACCCATACCATCCCTCATCAAATAATCCAAACTATCTTTTTAAGGCTTTTTAACATGAATTTTCTCAGTGAGTGTGCGTGTTTCTACCAACCTTCTTCCAGGTCATTGCGTGCAGCTGCATCTAGCAGGGTGATAGCGTCGGGGAATTTAACTTTGGTGGTGCGCGTCTTCTTTTTGTCCGCTTTGGCCCTTGACCCTCGTGCTGCATCCTTCTCCATCTGCGCCCAAGACTTCAGCTGCTGAGCGCGACGCTTCTGGGCATGCTTCAGGCGTTCAGTGGCACTCAGACGCCCGACCGTGGCCATCTCGGCCAGCAGCTCACCGTGATCGGCCGCCATGCCACCACAACACTAAGAGCTGTCAGAGAGGCTTCACTTCTCTATTCCTGTTTGTTCTTAGTCCACGAAGATATTAAATGCAAAACCTTCAGGTTTCCAAATTTCTCCTACACCTGGTGCCCCTTAAAGAGGCCCTTCTGTGAGACCAAACCGGCCTACCTTAGGGCCTGTAGGAGAGCACGAAAAAGTGCCGTAAGTTATCCATAAAAATATTCAAGTAACCAGCAAAAATGTCGGTGAAACAAAACAGCTTATGTTGTACGATCAGGTGGCGGATAACTCCATGATTTCAGAAGTAAGCAACACATAGAATAGTTGCAATGTCTCTTTCCCATCTTTCAGATGATAATTCTTATCGTGCCATGGAAAAAAGATGTGTCCAAAACATAATCATCCAAGCTGTGGATTGTGACCAACTGTCAGTCCTCCCATCCATGTCACCTGTGGGTAACTCAACCAATGATCCACTGAGATAAAGGTAGACACTGTGAGAAAAGTCAAACTACTCCCCACGTTAGATGCTCCATGTGAACTTCTAATCCAAAGTGGCGATGACTGTGTCCAAAACTTGGATCCAACAGAGGGGTGAGTCTCTGAGAATCCATTGTGAGAATACAGTGACAATAAATGACAAAACCACAAGGTAGGATGTACTGGGAGGTTTAAGCAATGACAATTAAAAGGGGCATTTGCAGGATACACACAAGGCCTGCTTTAGTTAATGCAGACAGAGACAGGATTCAAACATTGGTGTTGAGTGGAGTATGTCAACTTGTTGGTGTACTTTTTGGCATGTCTTCAGCAGAAGAAAGCTGGGTAAGAAGGTTTCAATGACTTTTCCTCAACGACATTGTCTTCTGTTTGCAACTGTGGGTGGGGAGAGAGAAGAAAAAAAAGGCAGGGAGAGAAAACATGAGTGCTGTGTTACAGTATAATGTGTGCACACTGCTCTCCTAATCCTGTTATCTTTAACCCCTGAGCTCCTTCCCCCTACTCCCTCCTCTCCCACTCCTCTCCTGAAGGAAACCTGAGACGGTGGGACGCTTTTCATTAATGATTGACACAACCTGTAGCCTGACACACTGCGCCGCCATTGGCATACACACAGGACAACAGTGAGAGAGGGGATGTGTGGAAAAGCAGTTAAATAGCTGGTATGCGACATGTTTCAGTGCAAGTACTAACCCCAGCAACCTCAGTCAGCAAGCTCGCTCTCATTACCTTTCGTTAACTTCCCGGGTGAGTTACATGGCTCACACACACAGTTCGGATCTTTCCAGGCTACTCATTTATTATTTAGGCCCGGGCCTGTGAGCGCTGAGAGGAAGGTCAACTAGAGGCACTCAGTGAGATAGAGAGAGTGACTGACAAGACAGCAGTCCTCGGCCTCAGCAGCCAACTACCTGAAAAGGTGGGTGGACCATAACGCTCCATAAATCAGCTGATTAAACAGCAAAGAGATGCAGGGTGATTCATAATCACCAAGCTGCAGTTACAAGGTTCCTCTTTGATTTTTATCCAATGAGGTGACACCATTAGGGTTTAAAACTTTAAAATTGGTTTTGGAAGTTACATTTAAGTTTCCAAATCTCAACAAATAAAGCAATTTGCCAACCTTTAAGCTGATTTGTATGTTTAATTTTTAGATTTGTGTGGATAAACAGATAAATTTAAAATAGTGCTGTCCTGGTCTAGCCTACTAAAAAAGTAATTACACGCAACTTGGAAAAGGGACCTGGACAAACATGCTATGTTTTAAAAGTAGCAAGTATTCACACAGTCAGAAAAAATAACATTTAGATACCTAAAATTTTGATGCATCACAATATATCTGCAGTTATTTTGTAATTGCACCGTGGCTCTCTGAATCAGAACAGAATCGTGAGGTGCCAAGAGATTCCCACCCTTAGTAATAATGCAGTTATAACTGTATTAGCCTAATAAATGCTTCACACTCTCCAATATTCTATTAAATCTAGACTAATACATGTTAATAAATTGATTTCAATCCAGGCACTCCAGTTGTTGAACTAAATAACTAGCTAAAAATATAAATCGTGTTCTGCTGAAGAAGGATAAACACCAGTTACAGGGATTTTATGTCTTACAACTAATATTAAACATTAGCATTAGAGTTAGTACCCATTAATAAAATAGTTGGTTACAATGTATAAATTGTTTATAAATGGTGAGTTATTAAAAAGTAGTGACATACGACACATTCTTTACACTGTACATCAAGGCCCTCTGTACATTAACATACACAGTACAGAGACCTACTAGTCACAGTTCCTGTTAGGTCTCTTACCTGACCGACTAAAATCTCAATAGTTCCTGTCTTGGGGATAGCCAGACTCTTGTCATTTGTTCCTTCCTTCTATTTTTAGGATACCTAACCTCTCACCCTTTGTCACAAGTGACAATGTAAGGATTTCCTTAGACTGAGGTAACAGCTCAACTCTTGCCCATGAGCTGGCAGGCCACTACAAAGATCATTCATTCTAACAATACACACATGAACGAGGACTTGGAATATACAGGAGGATCAAAGCATGGATTACGAATGTTGGGTTCATTTATAATGCTATGAAGCAACTTTCTTTAACCCGTCCTCCACCTAGCCATGGTATCCAAAGTCCATGTTCATGTTAAAAGATCAACGGGAAACAAATGTGTTATATGCCAAACTCTTGAGGAACAATTCAGGCCAGACTATGTAGAGTTAGCAGCCTAACCTGGTTTTGGTTGGCCCTTTCAACCAGTTAACAAATGAAAAGGGGAGCATGGTTTGTGGTATTTTAAGGGGCTTTAAAGGGACAAAGAATTGGAGGGGTAGGGAAAATCCCTGCAGAACTTAACTGCTGTATTAGCAGGATAAACCCAGACAAAATCTGGAGATCAGTTACTTAGTTAGTTTCATTTCATGAGCAACACAATGCTCATTCTCACAAGGCTGTATCTGACTCATGCACTGCTCACATCAGACTTTAGCCTATTAGTAAAACAAAAAATTGTTTGATTAGATGTTGAACGCAGTGGTGAAGAAATTTATTCGAAACGAGCCAACACAAACAACAAAAATAGATTTACAATACAAACATTTATTTTGTTGCTTCCTCTTTGCTTTTGTTGATTTGTGCAAATCAGAGGCTTCAATAAATGTTTATATTTTTCCAGACAAGATGCTTCCAATGTACTTTATATTGTTTGACCAGAGTCCACGAAGATTTCACAAGTTTGCTGAATAGGCTGTAACAAGCAGGCAGTTTTAAATATTGTTTCAACTTCAATTTGATGACAGTGCAAATCTCAGTTGGATGTTTGATGGCCTAGTACACACATAGTGTGTATGATTTGGATATGTAATATTACTTTACCTTGATTTATAACATTACCTGGCATTGTGTCTAAATGGGTAATGTTATGTTAGAGGTCAATGAACCTACAATAGTGCATAAAGCAGCTTGGAGGCTACAGTGTGAGCCACATACTGAGCAGACAACTAATGTGTGTCCCATTGTCTCCGTCTGTTTTAGCTTTAGCGCCACGAACGGATCATGCGATTGTGACAATAAAACCGGTTTAATGTGTTTCCACCCTCACACAGAACTTACTGGCTCACCTGTCTGCAGACTCTGTGCTGACCTGATAGTACTTACACTGCAGGGTCACACTGTTGCACAGACATACAGAAATCCAGCTAAGTTACCTCTCTAAGATCTGTGAAGATGAAAGTCATTATATAGTTTTTTTAGGATGTTAATTGCTACGTCTGTGTTGTTAGATAAGAGATGTTTTAGTATCCCTTAAAAACAGGAAAACAAAGTGAACCTTTGGATGGATAGAGGTAATTTATTTGCATGTAAACTCATTTCTAGCTCATGTCGAGCACATTAGGATATTTTTAAGAATAGTAACAACCAACACAGGCCTTTTCTATCTGTCAAAAAGGTCCAAAAGGCAATGTCGATATTGTGACATGACACTAAATATCATCTTTATCTGTTCTAGCTGTTCTATTATTTGCCTTTACCCACTTAGTCATTATATTGACATTACTGGTGATTATTTATCACAAAGCTCATTGGGTTAATATTTTGTGAATGCACCAACAGTCATCCATTGCTGTAGATGTGTTTATTTTAATAATAACTAATCTTCAGCAATCCATCATATTCTGTAGATCATTATATGTTTACATTATTGAAAATGTGTACATGGAGATATATATTTAGTATTGTAGAAATGCCTAAAAATAGATATTATTTATAGCACCCAGCCATAGTGCCACAGCGCCCAGCCCTAGGTCCAATCTCTCAAAACAAACAAACAAACAAACAAACAAAAATCTCATAAAGAATTCTGCCCAAACTTCTGCCCAATAACAGGTTAAATACCATTTGAAAGGCATAAAGCCCTTAGAGTCTTTCTTGATAGACCTCATGGAGGCTGTGACAGTGCACTAAGGTAGATTATACCGGTTGATATGTACATAATATACTGGTATCAGTGATCAGCTTTGCAGGATATGGGTTGATAAAATCATTTGATGGGTCACTGCTTTGGTAAGTGGGAACAGTAATTAGATTTACTCATTACATAACATGAGATTTAATGAGGCATGTACACTTAGATTAAGCCAACTTACAAGTATACCAAGTCACACTTGCACAGATACTCTCATAATACATGTATATGCACAAACACACTCAGGGCACAGGACAACATTTCCAGATTAGCTGTCTTGGCAGAGCGAGCCAGACAACTCAAAATCTCAGCCAAAGCCAATCAGTGAAAGGTATCAGGGGAATGGAGCTGAAGCTCAGACACTATGATGTTTACTCTAGAGTCTGATTAATCCTGAGCACCAACATGAAAGGCACTTCATGTTCCACCAAGGTCATACAGGTCCAAATAAACACACTTGTTTGTTGTTTGGCGGTCAGGTCCACCCAACCCTATAATACAGGCTGAGAAATACTGTCTTATTAACATCACTGGAAGCACAGCAGCTCTGCTTTCACACACTGTAGCATAATGATAATAACATTTATCTATGTTGTCAGATTAAGGCTGAAATTTCATACTCTTAACATAATATTACACAAAACAAAATTGAAAGGCCCTTCAAATTATATTTGATCTGGGATTAAACTCTGTATTTAATCAGTCATTAGTCGAGAGTACTGTTTTGTTGTTTTTCCTTGACATACTGGAAACAGGACTACACTACTACCGCCATATGAACCACACACTTTACACACAGGCTGCAACGCAGAATTTTCACAACCAAACGAATCCTGATATACAATATTACCTAAATGTATCCAAGTTCCAAAACATGGAAGTAGTGTCAAATACTTTTTAAATGCTTTCAGCAGTGTGTATGTTAATGATTTATCTTTCCCATGGGCCGATAACTGAGCTTAAGTGACTGAAAGTGGAATAAATGATAAGGGGAAATTGACTATTTTGCACATTTATGTATATGTAGTTGAGAGCACACAGGACACAACATCCTTGTCAGGGTTCATAGTCAAAGGGTTTTTTCATTTGCCAGGTAATTAGGTCCGAAATCTACTTGCCCAGTGACAATTTTTACGTGCCTCTGACTGTAGAAATGATTTTATTTATTAATGGTTATTAAATAACTTTAAAAAAAAAGGCAAACTAGTCATGTTTAATCTAGGTGTGCAATATCTACAAAATGTCAGAAAATAGTTTAAAAAAAATGTCCATCCCAGTCTATCAAAGTCCAATAGTTTAATATGATAATAAACAGAGAAAAGCTTGAAATCTCCATATTTAAGATAGGGTTGACACAATACCAACATTTCAAACTTCAATACAATACTAGTATAAAAAACAATATAAAATAATATACAAATTAAAGTAGGATGATAAAGACTGAACTGAGGTCATGAACGAGTACTTGGATCATTTTTTGGTAGCTTTTGTACTTTTGACAGTATAATGAACAGACATTGTTTTGTTTTCAACACACACTATTGGATAAGATTTGACTTCAATAATCTTGACAACCTTAATTTGTGGGGCTTAAAACAGTATTTTCTGCCATTTTTACATGAAAAAATTACTTGACTAATTAATCAATAATCAAAATAGTTTAATTATTTTTTACCATTTGCCAAGTTAACAAAGTGAGTTGGTGGATTCACCAGCATGGCACAGCATTTACAATCCTTATGTTGAGCCAAGCTTGTAAATGAAACATTTCACAATCAGTCCATAAGAAATTGTGCATGTCATAGAAGACAAGTCAGTTACATGTTGTACTTGCTCTCTGGTCAGGATATTTAAATTGGAGTGAGGTCATTCTGCAGCACAGGTATTTCCATGTACTTTCCAGTTATCAAATGACCATCGAAGATGATTAGGTAGTAACTTGAAGAAATATATTACAGAAATAAATGAAAATGGTAATAGCTGGCAGTATGAAGAAGTTGGGGGTGATGCAGACTTTAGCAGACAACTACCTGAAGGCAAGGCAGGTGTGTGTGTGTAACATGTTGCTACACACTCCTGCTGTGCATAGGAGCCAGCCACCACTCCTCCGTTCTCTCTCCTCTCTGGGCTCTGTCTGTGTAAACCAATACTAAACACAGGAGTTTGCATCAAAAGCGCCATGTGTTCTTATTTTAAATCTTACTCTATGTAAACTATGTCCTTTCATTCAGTCCAATATATTGTTTAGAGCCTGAAAGTGGAGACAAATCTGAGAGCTGCCCTCTGGACAGTGTAGTTCAGCAAGGGCCATCATTTGGATGTAACTAAATAAAGTAAAAGCCAGGGTGTGGTAAAAAAGAAAAAAAAAAAAGACTTCTAAGATCCGCTCAGCATGAGGTTACTGTCTTGGTCCAACACAGAACCAGCTCAGTCAGTCTCAGCATGCTGTCTGGCACTAATCAGCCTACTGGACCTCACTCACTCAGCAGCAGACAAGTAGCAAGAGTGAAAGATGAACAACTATTGCATTTCTATGAACATTTAGCTTGGTTGACAACACAACGTCATGTTAAAATCAATCAGTCAGTTGCTCAAAATCAGAAACTACTGTTTCTTTTCTAAATCTGGAAATGTATCTCAAATATTCAGCAAATGAACAAGAGGCAAGAATATGTCAAAGTTACTTCTCAACAAGCTGTTCTACCACATATATCTTTATGTCCATGCGCAAAGATAACAAATGGTTACTTTGGGTGAAAATAATCAAATTAATTCAACAAAGAATGGGGAAAAATATAGCATAAAAGAATTTATTTTTTTTTTTTATTTCTCTGTGATATTGTGATCTTACCTTATTCATCTGTCTTGCAAATTTAGCTCCTATCAGCAGTCTGTAAAATAACATAACAACTGAGAACTTGTGGTCTGCTGTTAGTGGAGAGAGCGATCTAAACTAGCATTTCATTCGTCTCTGTTAGTTTTGTCCCTTATAAAATAAGCTGCAGCACAAATAGGGAATTTGTTGGTGGCTAAACTGTGTAAGAGCCTTGTGATCCTCTGAGTCAAGCAGAGCCCAGACAGACGGGAAAAGACGAAGTGAGATCACCAATATTGTACAAACTTGGCAGCACACAGACACTGAAAAACATGAACATTTTGTGTTTGTGTTTGGAAAAATGTGCCTGCATCAATCTGACATTTGTACACTTTTGACTTTTTCCACCTAATGACCTAACAGGAAGGGCTGTCCACAGCTGCTGAGGAACATAAACTTTCATTTAACAGCTGGAATGAATAGACTACTATGAATACACACACACAAACAGAAGCTCGCACATTCATGAAGTGGGTGGTACATTAAGTGTTGACAGAATTTACAAGAACACAAGGCCTAAAACTCTTGCTCAGCCTTAAATCTGGCTACGCTAGGTGCTCCATTCATGGTTTGCCATCATGAAATGACATTGCTCAGCTGTTGTGTATGACCGCCAGCCCAGTGCGCTGTTTGATGTGACCTGCAGGACCTTCCCGTTCATTGAAACACACAATGCTGAGTCAGTGCAGCTTGATGATTCGGGAACGATCCCGCCTGCTATCTGAGCCAATGCCAAGTTTCCTAAACTGCCTACCTAATATTCAGACAGGTTGTTTTTGGGGTTACTGTGCAACTTAAAGGGATAGTTCATATTTCCGAAGTGGGGTTGTATCAGGTACTTATCCATAGTCAGGGTGTTACCTACATTAGATGGCGGTCAGCACACCCCCAGTTTGGAGAAGCAGCAGGACTATCAGTGTAGGATTATAAGCTATGTACTGCTGTGGACGGGTCAGATGCAAAACGTATTAAAGGATTCAACGTTAAGGTTTTTTTCACTTGTGCGGTGAACCAAGTGGGTCAGAAATCCACTTGCCTGAAGTCAATTTTTACTCACCCCTATTAAAGTTGCTTTATTAGCAGTTATCAAAAGTTTACATTATATTTAGAATATTAACCCAGCTTTACCTTGCCTTACGTTACCTTTACCTTACCTTGTGTGACTTTGAATCTGAACTAAACTTTTAAAACACCAAAGTCATATAATAACACAAACAAACGAACCGATTCAGGCAGCAGTAGATCAGCAACTTCTATCTCAAAACACAAAATTACTGTTTTCGCCAAAGGATGCAGGTTGCTTTGGAGAGAGTGATACTTGCCTTATTTAACAGTGATTTCCCATCGGAAAAGGCTGTCTGATGTCAAGGTAAAGCGACAAAAATACTCTTGATGGAACATACTCCTAAATTGATCTTGAATGTTTTTTAAAGTGGATTTTTTCTTAGGTTGCTACAATAAGGTTTGCTGTTGACGCTGTCCACAGTGTCACATTACCTAGCTTCCTAGTCCAGTACTCCTGCTGCTTCTAAAAAGAGGGCATGCTGACTG
Organism: Lutjanus argentimaculatus; assembly: GCA_034769285.1. Taxonomy (NCBI): domain Eukaryota; kingdom Metazoa; phylum Chordata; class Actinopteri; order Lutjaniformes; family Lutjanidae; genus Lutjanus; species Lutjanus argentimaculatus. The sequence continues at coordinate 20,183,246 of JAWZSL010000009.1, read as the reverse complement.
CCATCTATGGTAGACACCGCTTCAAAAAATTAATTTAGAAAAGAAGTAGAGATGAAAAGGTTTGTCAATCACTCATTTAGTTGATGGTAGGCCAAAACAAGGCATTTAAAGACAACATGTTGGGCTCTGGAAAACTGTGGTGGGTAGACCTAATTATTAGCTTAATCAATGAATTACATTAATCTGCACATTAACTGCAGTCTTTGAAAGAAGGACAGAAAAAGAATGACTGCAAAACAGAATGGGAGGGGGATTTACTTGAGAAGAGGTGGGCATATTAAGTCCTGTCATGTGTAATGGTTTGAGCTGCTCCATATAATCACTCAGCAATCTCAGTAATGCCACAGAGTAGCCAGAGTAGGGAGAAAGCAAGAGGCCATGGGGAAAAACAGAGAAAGACGGTGCATGATGCACACATATTAAACAGATTTTAAGATACATAGACCAACAGACACAGAGTATTTTTTTCTGGAGGACAGGATATGAATGAGAGGGCAAGAGGATGTGGAGGAAAGAATGCAAAGGAGATAGAGGAGAATATGAGGAGGAGGAGGAAGGATGGGGAGGAGACAGGCAGCCTACTTTGACTCCTCTGACTGCTCCTAAGCAGGAAGTAGGGTTGTACCATGCAGGCACAGAGGTGGGGAGAAAAACATGCGTAAAAAATCTTTAAATGGTGCCCACAGGATGCGATGATCTATATGACACAGGCCTGCAGAATCTCTCAGATTTAAACATTCGCACATGATGGTTAAGAAGCCTCAGTATGGGGGAAGACAGAGAAAAATGAGGGGGAGTTTATGCACAAGAGAAGGAATGTAACAGAGAGCCAAACGTCAGCTAATACAGCTTGACCTTTAAAGAACTACTTGAGTCATTCGACTTGTTGGGATTCTCTTATCATGAAGTAAAAACTATGTTAGGATGACAAAGAAATCTTTTTATAATCATTACCTCATGTTACACAGGTCTTTGTCCTTCTACAGTATCTGATAAAGTGCTTGATCAGTTGAGTTGATCTATTGTTGCCACAATGGAGGATGCACACATTAGGAGTAAATTCAGTCAACATGCCACCTCGCAAGATCACACAGCTTACAGTCCATTTAAGTATAAGTACAGTGTTGCAATGTAACCTTTATGATGTTCTACGAGGTCTTTGATACCAGGCAAAACTGTGTGTGTGCCCCCAAGCTAATCTTTGTCTTTATTGTGAAACCTGCAAATATTTGACCATACATACCAAGGAATTGCTTTCAAAGAAGTACTTTGACCACACGTGGCATTACTTGCGAGCAAGACGGACAAGCCTGGTTTGACAAGAATAGATAGCTTGTGAGTTTATTAACTGTAGGTTAAGAGTGAGTGCTGTGAACGTCAAATAGTCGGTGATGATCAGAGGGAAGACAAACAAAGTTCAATGATAACAATTATTATTTCTTTGAAACAACTTCTCCCCACAGAAGATTAGGGTTTCATCTAATTAGCATCTTCATTAACAACTGATCTGCAAACATTTTCATGATGAACCGATTAATTGACCCAAAGATATTCAGTTTACTGTCATATAACCGATAAATACTAGCCATAATAATATCTGATTTGACAGCTTATGTAAAAGCAGTGGATTTGAATTTGTAGGCCAAATTCTCTATAAAAAACAAAGTATGTTTGTTAAGTTTTTTTGTTAAAAAAAAAAAAAGAATGAACATTTCAAGATTCAGGAATCTTTTTATTGTCATAGTGATGTAAAATTTGTTAGGTTAGAGCTACAGATGGGCAATAGATCAATATTTTATCTATACTGTGATATGACACTAGAGACTGTCATTATATAATGATATGACACAGGCTAAGTGTCGTCTTTACATGGTTTTAAAGGTGTATTACAGTAAACTGATGTCATTTTCTGAACTTGACTGTTCTAGCTGTTCTATTATTTTCCTTTACCAAATCAGTCATTATATCCACATTGCTGATGATTATTATCAGAAGTTTAATTGTGTTAAGATTTTGTAAGAGTACCAATAGTCATACCTACAATATTGTTGCAACATGAAAATATTGTGGTATTTGATTTTGTCCATATTGTGCAGTCCTACTGCTGGGTAGTTTAATCTACAGCAGTGAGTCACATTCTACAAGATTATCATATGTTTACACTATCTAAGAATTTACAGCAGATGTTATTTTAGAGTAAACGTGTTTATCAAGATGTATATCATATTTGCAGCACAGCTTAAATATACTGACATATTATTTATAAGCGATATTGCCAGTCCTATTTAGAGCAATGGAGTAATTAACTCGCATGCGCATAACACAGTGAGGTATTTTTAAAATATAAAAAGGTGACATTATTTGTCCGTCATGAGAAGCACACAGTATTGAATGACAAAAAAAAATCCACATTGTGTATCTCTAATATAAATCAATATTACTGCAGGGCTACTTTGAACCACGATCTGCAGCCTGTAATATAAAAGCGTCATATATCAATTTATGTCCCATTGATTAAGACTTTGCACTTCAAACACCATCAAGAAGCTGTGATATATTCCGCCTCATTAAAACGTCAAATGATAACCAGCCAGTAATGACTTACTTTAACATTTTGCCACACACACGCTGTAAATGGTTTTAGGAACAAAAACGACAGAAGCGTTTGTTTTTGTCTTGTCGCTCAGTGTGCAGGATTAAAACTGTGAGCTGCAGATCAGCTGACCCGCCTCGCGGTCCGCACACAGGCTCAACAGGTGGTTAGTCTCACAGGTAACGTAAGCACTTCATTTAAGATACCTGGCTTCATTCATCATGTGGATAAAGTTAATACCAGCAAGTTTATCCTGCGTGGGCGATTCTTACTTGTTAAATGCTGAACAAAACAAAACAAAACAAAACAAAAAAACACCTGTTGAGTCGGTTTCCTTTGATGTCATGCTAACGTTACCTTAGCCTCAGGTTAGCTCACCTCTCTGCAGCCGCTCCTGCTGCTGTTTTACTGAACTGAATGTCGCGTCGCTTTGAGGACAACTCGAGCTAAACCGAGCAGTGTGGTGTTAAACATCGACGTGAAGTGATATAAAACAAAGTGGCCTCATCTTACCTGTTGAGCTAACAGTCAGTAGTAGCTGCTATGCAGGTCTGCGGGCGGCTGTGAAACTGAATCAGCTGCTGTCCCCTGCTCCTGCTCCTGCTCCTGCTCCTGCTCCTGCTCCTGCTCCAGCCCTCAGGGGAAATGCTTCACCATAACAACCGGAGCTGCGCCCTCTCCTCCCGCAGGACACGCACCACCAGAGGGCGACAAAACCCGCAGGCTGTGGATGAAGTGTCCACTAATTTCACTGATGTGTTGAAGTTTCTGTGGACACAGTTACCAGGTCGTTCACAGTTGCACATAAAATACCATGAAATACACAAGAATTTCAGGGAGCAGTCAGACATAAAGAAAGAGAAAAAGCCTGCACAGTCGTACCTGTACTGTCTAAAACATTGGAACAGGCTCACTCAGCTGTTCTGATACCAAGGAGGAGTTTGTGCCACAGTGTCTGAGCTAAAACAGTAAAATCAGGATACCACCTGATCCGTGGAACTAGAGCCTGACCAATAAATCACAGCTATATCAGTTAATATTGGTATCAACATATTTGTTTTCCAAAATGCACTGATATGAAAAATCTTTTTAATGATTTGCTCACTGGTAAAAAAAAATAATATATAATAGGCAGAGCACAATTTTTCTGTATTCAACATTTTACGATAGGCTACTGATAACTTCTGAATAAATCCAAACAACAACAACAAAAAAAGAGAAAAAAGAAAAATAATGATCAAAAAAAGAAATGCACACTCTTTTTTTCCCTCTTCCCTCTTTTCTCCCTTTTAAAATGACAATAACAACACAGACAGACATGAAACCCCCCCGACCCTTCCAAACACCTGTATTTGGTTTGGTTTCTTTGCACAGAGGAGTATTAAACCACAAAATATGTCATGTTGTATAATATGTTAGGATTGTAAAACAGCAACTGAGACAAGGTAAGGCATCTTCCTAAATGTTGTGGGTCTTTTTGTAACATTGTAGATGATCTCCTCTGGAGCACACTATGGTGTTAATTAACTGATTCAGTGTCTGATGCTCCGTTGAGGTCGCTGTCAGGCTCGACAAGCTCTGTCCTCAAAAATAATTGTCCTGAATATGGAATGGGAGTTGGATCTATATATCTATATATGATGATACTCACTGGAACAAGCTCAAACATTGTCAGTCTCCACTATGCACAAATACAATGCAATATCTTGCATAGAAAATTAACATTTAAAAAAATGTACAAATTTAACAATAATATATCACCTGTGTGCCAAAAATGTAAATTTACAAATGCACATCTATCAAATTACATATGATCTGGCACTGTGCTATGATTCCAGAATTCTGGGAATATATTATTAAAACTACCTCCAAAATTAATATTCTTCAAGATCCTGAAGTCCCATTGAAAAATGCACTTCATTTTACTTGCTAGTCCAGCTGGGAAAAAATACACTTTAAACTATTAATCCGACCTCCCTCCCTCAGGAGCCGCCCCCACCAGAGGAAAGAGGCGCATGGCTCCACCACTTGGCACCAGTAGCTGTGAAGCTAGGACTCTGGATGTTGAACAGAGGGAAACAGAGAACAGGGAACAGAGAAACACTGGAACAGCAGAACAGCAAGCCAGATTTTTTTTACTTCCTAATATCACTATCACAGTCAGTCCCAAAAATCCAGCATCAGTCAGACTGAACATGCGGTTGCTAGACCTCAGGGGTATTGTAAAATAAGGAGCTAAAAGATCATAAGATCAGAGTCATATAATGGAGCCAAACTAAAAGAATAGAAATTTAGAGGAAATTAATATGTGGATAAGCTGCTAAAATATGTTTGTTTATTTTTGTTGAGCATTGGTTTGACTGTGGCCAATAGAAAGACTGAGTAAAACTCTTACTGTGCTGAATGAAGTTGAGGTATGAATGAAAAACAACAGACGTGAGAGAGAATTTGAAAAAAAAAGTATATAATATTTAAATGAAAGTAGTTGTGTTCATGGAAAATGAATAAAAAAAAACTGACCTATATCCTAAATTTTACAGTACACAAGAGGGAAGAGAAAGCACACAGACGTTACAAAAACAAGTAGGTGTGACATGCCGCAGTGCAAAAGCATCCTAGCCTTGTTTATTATTCTGAATGTAAAGGGTGTGTTAATATGTCTTTGTACAGCTATGTGTGTCAGACAGATGGAGTTAATAGTGTATATTTGGCTTGGCAAATGCAAATGCACTTCATTCTTTACACATTAAACTGTCAGGGTGTGTTTGCTTTCTCAGTTAGTCTCAACACAAGCCTGAACAAATCCTCCCCATAATTAAATATCAGTTTAACAATGTACAGTCGGACTGTGTTGAAGCAGTTGGAATGTTTTGACTGGTTTCTTAATCCAAAGGAATCTTGTGACTAGCAGAAACAGAATCAGCTGCTGATACCTCGAAACAGATAGACAGAGATGACCCTGTGATCTGCTGACCCCTGCAGTGAACTGACCCACCAACACCGCAGTGACGCTCTGCACAGACACAGTGAGGAAACAGCGTGGGAGCATGAAATACTGTTACATCTCGGGTCCTCAGCGCAGCACCTTTATAGAGTTTAAAATATAGTAACATTTGCATGAAATGTTACTATGTGATATAGAAGAGAAGAGCAAATAAAAGATATTATCCGTCATCTTAAAAAGTTGTCTTAACTATAACTTATACCAATGAAATGATGACAAAAATAAAAGACAGCTCCGTTTAAGGGTCAGTTCCCCAAATAATAAAAAGTACATTCTCACTTCAATCATTAACAATAATTGGGGAAGATAAAAAATATAAATAAAGGATTCAGATTTAATTTTAGTGAAATAAAGGTCAGCATTATAGCATCAGCAAACTTGATTGTTTATTTCTCCAGCAAAAATCATATTCATGTAACTCTATATACCACTCTATATTTCTCCCCTGGTCATCCACACCCTGTCCTGCAGTGGAACCACTGGCATAATGGAATAACAAACGATCCTCTTGTTTTTGGCTTACAATATTAATATCTGACTGACACAATCAATGAAAGGTTAAGGCTATCAGTAATATCTTTTGACAATAGATACAGTGGGATAAATTACTTTGTGTTTTAGACATAATTTTCCTTTCTGAAATGATAACAGCCTCTCTAGGCTGTCCTTAATCTGTAAACCAGGACATTTAAGTAGCATGAACTTGTCTTAATTTTGGTTTAGTTATTAGTTCTGTCTGGTGCAGTAAATTTATTGTGCACCGTCCCTGTTAAATAAACAATAAAAAAGAAATAGTAGTTAAACAAAAAGTCAGACTATATACACCACTCTTGCAGTACTGAAGCTGTGACAGCACCATTAAATCAGACTTTCTCTGTCTCTGTCACAGAAGGGCTAAGCTCTATTCCTCCTCATCATTTCAGTTTCAGGATGCGTCTCTGGGCAGCTTAGGAGGGATTTGTCCAGACACAATTAGCCTATGTGAACAGCCTTGTCCTCTATGCTGCTATCCTTTACATATGGCTCCCCATTCTTCTCATGCGTGCCTCACTAATCCAGGCAAAACCTATTAAGTGGCACTCCAGCAGACAGGAAGAGATAGATTGGCAGTTTGTATTTAAATCAGCATGTTTTGTACTGAGCACTTGCATGTCAAATGGGTCTGAACAGTGACTATGATGGGTGAGGGTTTTGCCTGTACATGTTAACTTTCCAGCTCACTGAAAGAAATGAAAAGGTAAAACACCATCAAAATCTCCCTCTGAACAGACGTTCTCAATTTCTCCCCTTAGAAAATAAAATATACCAGTGACCACTTCATGTACATCCATTAGAATAATTTGACAGAACCTTTTTTAGGCTTCTACTTATGTGAAAACAACACAAGAGAAATTTATTAGAAAGATTTTAGACATGTAGGACCATGTCAACCCGGAAAACAAATAACATACAAACACACACAAGTGTAGTGTAGAACAGGAAAGTGTGTTTCACTCATAGTGCATGGATAAAATAAAATGAACACTGTGGAAAAAAACTGAGAAAACTCACTAATTTACTGATAAATAACTAATTTGCTTTTCTTCTTTAGACAAACTTGAATCTTTGAGTTTTGGAAATCTCCAGAAATGTGTATTTCAAAGATTGCTCACACTGAGCTTTGACCTGATTTGTCATTATTTGGGTGCCTGAAAATGAAATGGTTAGAACAGAAAATAATAAATTATTAACTATTACTCATTTTGACTTCAATTAGTTTACTCAACAATTAATTTTGTGGGGCTTCTGAAACTCAAAGATTCATGTCCACTTAAAAACCCTACTTGAGAGCCACTGCTCTATACGTGACTGCTTGATTTCTTATTTATTCGCAGTATTACCACCTGCCCACTGCACATAGACATCTGAGACAAATACGATACAATGCACCAAAAAAATACATTTACATTCAAAGCCAGTGTCTCTTTCCAAAAATGATGACTCGGTTGCTCAAGATATTTTACAGACCTTGTTGTGAGCAGTTTGATGTGGATTCTACTGCAGAAAAAAAGTACTTCCTACTTCCTGAAACTGCTCAGGACAAGGTCTGTGGATTATACTGAGTGACAGGATCATGATTTTTGGAAAGAGACACTGATTTTGAATTTTTCAAATGTATTTTGCTTTTATTGTATTGTGCTTTCAGCACCACAAGCCAGGTGGCAATTGTGAATGTGAATGTTTCCCATGCCAATGCAGTTCTGTTGAATTGCAATTATTGTGTGTCACCGAGTTTTCAGTGAAACCACTAGAGGGAGACAAACTTTCTGAACAGCGTGTGGCAACCAGAGAAGAAACTCACTGATGCAAATTGCAGCAGCAGGTGAAGGTTTGTTGTTCACCATGGTGGGGAAGCACTCTGACCAGGGAAACAAGTTCAAACCGTCTGCATTTTACTGCACAAATCACAAAAGCTGCATATTTGTGTGGTGAGTTGTTTTTTGCATTTCATGAAAATGATGTCAGGGTTTCTGAGCAAACAGTCCTTTTAACTTCTGCAATCACCAGATAAACAGGGTCTATTTGCCCTGTTAATTGGACATTTAAAGCTAAATTGTGGAGCAGCCAGATGCTGTTTGAACCAAGACTTATTGTCACTTAATGATGTGCTACAGGCAGCACCGTCTCAGTTCTGTGATTTCAGTTTGAAAAAGTCTCACAATTCTTTTGTTTCTGTGTCTTTGTGGTGACAGATCTTGGTGGCACAATCACTTGATTCAATAGAGCTGCGTTTCATCATCTGGTCAGATACCATTAGTGGACTAAAAAGGCTGAATTAATGCCCATAAATAAAACTTTAGAGCTTAGAGTCAGAGTGATGATTCTTGGATTGAGTATTTTTGAGTTAGTTTTTGTTTTGAGAGAGATATCTTGAGGCTGTTTTCCAGCACTTCTGGGGAAGATGATTGCTCCTGTTTAAGGTGTGAACTGTCCTCCCGAACAACGACACTTAGCAGCTTGTCAGCAGCGCCAGAAAACCCACAGATGGTGTTGAATGGCCCCTGTATTTCCTCACATGCTAACTAAGCAGCTTCTTCTTTTTTTTTGGAAGGAACAGTCTCCAGCTTTGTCAACGGGGTTCCTGCTAATCCAACTTGTTTTCACTGTCTTGCTGGGAAGAAAGCGTTTGCACATTAGCGCTGCGTTAACCTGAACAAAAGACGTGCATTCCCGAAACTTTGTCCTGTAACACCGAATGACATCCTGCATAGTCGCACAGGGACACCCTACTGTGCGTAAACACACCCCCTGAGCACCAGCAAGGCATTTACTCTGCACCTTGCGATCACAATTTGTACATTTTACTGACAATATGGGGCCTTTTGAGGGGTTTACATGTGCATGGCTTCCTCTTTGGAATATCGCACCAATGCATCAATAATGGCCTCTACAGTTTAACAAAGTTACTTTCACTGTTTTTTCTCGATAGATACTATTATGATAGATAGTAATGTATGTAAACATAAAAAGAGCGAATAGAAAAACAACACAAGTAACAAAATAAAATAGCTTCATACAAGAGTAGAAAAGAAAAACTCAGACAAATTTCAAGGCATCTGGCTTCACAAAATTTTTGAGTTTTGAATCAAATTCTTAGGTTTTGAAGTAAAATAAAAATAAACTAGAACAATAGAATTGAATTATTGACCATTATTCACTTTAATTTCAATGAATTTGCTCAACAATTTTTTGGATTTGGATTTTTGAAATCCAAATATTTGGGGTCATTATAACTCAAAGATTCACGTTTATCTAAAACCGAAAAGTAAATGATCTGACAAAGCACTGTTAGCTAGTTATTAGTTAGAGTTTGAGTTGGACTCAAAACTCTAAAAGTAAGTTGCCTTGAAATGTTGAGTTTTTTCAACTTTTTTTGGTGTAAAATTGCAAACATTAAAATACTAACAGTGCAGTCATATTAAAATATGAAATGTTTGTACACTAGACATGGTGCAAAGTTTTTTTTATGATGTGTAAAATAACCATGAGGTATAAAGATGTGACAAATAAGCGTGACAAAGTGGAGTTTGGTTCAAACAGAAACCAAAAACACTGAGACTTTTGGCCAATGGCCCCAAACAAAATAGAGAGTAAAACATTCGATGCATTAATAGGAGTGATTACTGCAGGCACCAAAATCTTAATGTTTCAACATTTGTATATTAGCTATTCCTTATGTATATTGCTCATCGAAAATTGTTGATTGCAAGTAAGCTTCAATCGAAATTACCTCTTTTTCTTGTGCACCACCCACCCCACCCCCCTCCTAAGTTTTGCATTTCGCCTCTGGGCCCAGTGTCATTCTAGAGAAGAAATCATGATTCGGACAACCGGTTCTGAGGTTTAAATGTTAAGTGTATTGAAGATGTCATTGTCTCTGGAGATGTCAAAAACAAGCTTAGTGGTTTGTTTATAGTCTAGTTTCTACTCCAAATACGACAGTAATACTTCAGGCCTTTGCGCGTAAAACTTCTTCTAGTTCTTCTTTCTTTTAACTGAATATTTGTGTCCAGCATTTTGCATTCTTAACATGGTTGTTACAAGACATTTCTTGGGATGCTTTTCATATTATGAATACCCCTCATCCATCTATCCCTCCTTATATCCCCATAGCTAAATAAATTATACAGAGTATATCATTAAGTAAACAGTGCAGTGCCAAAACTTCTATTAGCGTGCCTTAAAATTGTGAAATAAATTAAAAAATGAATAAATTGACAAATAGTTTTAAAAATGTGTGCATATATTAACAACGGGCTTAATCAGCTGACTTGATTTACAGTGCGTGATGAGGGAGATCAGTCCTTGTTCGTGCGTAAATCTTCTTTAAACGACTGATTCCAAAACAAACGCAAACTCTCCTGCGTTTTAAGTGGCATGTTGATATTATCGTAAGGGTTATTTACAGGTTTACTGTCTTTCTGTCGCCCCTCCTCGTACGCAGACCCTCCCCAGCCCCCCGGGGTGATCAGTCATTCTGCTCTCAGATAACGCGTCATTCTCCCCTCGATTACGCAGCGGGATTTACATGAAACTGTTAATTGTTTGCTCTTCAAATAGAGTCAGCCTGGAGCCAGCAGTCTGCCAGAAGTTAAGGACCAACTCTTTGACCTCCCTCCCCCTCTCCTCTCCGTCCGTGCTCCTGTCCGAACGTGCGGGCCACATCTTCCCCCCTCTGGGCTGATCATCAGCATGACAAAGCACTGGCCGGAGCAGCAGAGCCTCTTGGCACTGCCCTCTCTGTCCCACCTCGGAGAACAGCACGACCATCAACTTGACTTCCACAGAAATGCACAGCAGAGTTTTCCTCCCCGCGGTGTAGCGCGGAGCACTCCGGCCCAACACTGGCCTCAGCAGCCGGCACAGATGGTTCCCCAGCAGCGTTTGGAGAAGCGTCCCGAACACCTCACCAGTGCATTCATGGATAAAACTGTGCCACCGGGTTCATCATACCCGGATCCTCAAGATGCCCCCTTCAAACAGGAGACTATCACCTCGGACTCGTGGAGCAGTGACCGGGAGAAGAGCAGCAGCGGCGGTGGGAAGAAAAAGAACTACCAGCGGTACCCAAAACCACCGTACTCATACCTTGCTATGATTGCTATGGTCATCCAAAGGTCCCCAGAGAAGAAACTGACCTTATCTGAAGTAAGAACCAATTTCTTTTGCTCCTATGGTTTAGTATCCATTGCTATGCTTGAGGTAAATTGGGTCGAGGTGGCACATGGTGTATTTTACGCACGGTGATGCTTTATGTCCGCAGTATTTTACTGAGATAAATCTCAGGTGGAACACAAGGTTCTGTGGTGTATTTATATCAGCGTGTCAAGTCGAATCAGAGAGATAATGTCACTTTAAACTCTATTAAATTAGAGCAGCATCAGTTGATTTATTTGTTGGCAGCTACTAAATTAATCGCCAACTAAGTTGCAAAAAACAACTCAAAATTATCTGATTCCAGCTTCTTAACTGAGAATATTTTCTGGTTTCTTTACTGCTCTATGACAGTGAGCCCAATTACTTAGTTTTGGACTCTGACACTGGATTTTTGGGGCAGATGCAGAGATGATCTAATATATTGGCATTTTTTTCTGATATATGTATCCAAGAGGCTTTTTGTAAGTCTAGATATAGTATGTGTGCCTTCCAAATTTTTTACATCTGGGCTATTTTGGCTACTTTGTAGAAATATGCATATATATAAAATCCAAAATGACATCAAGGCACTGAACATTAAACTTTGTGTGGTATTTTTAAAATTAATAATTTGTATAATTAAAAAAACACATAGAATAAAGACAAGAGTTTTCATTTTGTTGCAAAATACTATATGACAATATACCTGTGACAAGCCAATATTCAATGTATCTGTCAGGTCTAAACAAGACATCTGGGACGTCATCTTCAGCTTTGGGAAATTTTGATCGTGATTTTTCACCATTTTCATAGACCAAAAGACGAATCGATCAATCAAGAAATAATCTGCTGATATTTAGTAGTTGCGGCCCTATATTAAATACAACACAGTGACCATTTAACAGTTCATTAAGTGACACAAACCAGCAGCCTCTTGGTGACACTTGAGTGACTGCCACCCGACCATTCTTGGTTTGCTTTGATAAGGTTGGACTGCAGTGAAACCAGACACTGATCTGTATCAGGAGAGTGATAAGATATACAGTTCATGGTAAAATCAAGTTTCTGTTGGCCAAATCCTTTATGCTGGTGTTGTTATACTGTTTAAGTGCTGCCCATACAACTCCAGTCTCTATATTTTTAAGTAAAAGCACAGCAAAATGAGAAAAGTAAGGAAATACAGGCAGAGGGCAGCATCTCTGCAGATACAGACACCACCACACACTTCTAGTGGGTCATAGGTGATGATTGAAAGGGATTATGTTTGTATGGCTCTATACATTTTTTAGGAAATTATTACATATTATACCTTTGAATGGACAGCATATGTAGTTGGCAACCAAGTTTACACTTAGTTGCACTAAAATCACGTTTCCACTCAAAGTATCTGGAACTTTTGGTCCCAGAAACTACTTTTTAAGGAACTAAAAGGTTCCTTTAGCTTATTGTTGTCTGCATTTTGACTGCGGTCTAAAGACCCACAAAGATTAGTCTGTTTAATCCGCTGTAGTTGTGACAACAAAAGTGGTTGTTCGCTGTCAGTCCATCTCACACTTAGTTCCTTAACTCCATGTTGATGTGGCAAAGCACAATGGCCAAAAAATAAACTTGTTTGCAGCTAAAGATTTGGTGGTTTGAAAAAAAAAAGACTCAATACTCAACCAATCAGAAGTGTTCATGGCCAAAGTTCCTGGACTTTTGAGTACTACACTCAGAGCAAGGACTTTTTGGGGGATAAAATAATGTCCCCAGAACTTAATTTAGTTCCTGGTCCCTGTGGTGGAGACAGGGCGTAACATTAGCTTTCTTTCAAACACTTATATCAATGTTATGTCACCACATCTGTGTGTATTTAAATAACATTGGCTCGCTGCATAGTGAACTCAAACTGAAATGCAGAGCACACAAGCATCTTCTTCAGACTGCCATACTGACATTTGTGTTTTATTTGTAGATCCTCAAGGAGATCAGCACTCTCTTCCCATTCTTCAAAGGAAACTACAAGGGCTGGCGGGATTCTGTGCGACACAACCTCTCCTCTTATGACTGCTTTGTGAAGGTCTGTATGTCAAAACTGTTCAGCAATTCCATGTTTAAATCCCCATTTAGTCTTGAGGAGGGATGCTTCTCCATAGTCAGGAGAAGCAGAGAGGGGCACCAGCATGTAAATAAAACATGAACTGCTGTGGACAGGGTCAGAAACACAGGTATTTTAACCACTTAAAAAAGTCCACGAAAACAAAACATCAGTTTAAGTGTATGCTATATTTAGATTATTTTCACTTTCCTTTGTTTTACTTTTCCATCAGACATCCTTTTATGATGGGAAACTGCCATTATATAAACCAAATATTGCTCTCTCCCAAACCAGCCAAACTCCAGAGGTGAAATCAGTGATTATATCTCACCGTAGTTGGTATTTGGCTGGTTTACCACTGCCTTAATCTGTTAGTTTGTGTGATGTTGTGTAACGGTGGTGAATCTGGACTATCGCTTAAAAATACAAAAGTCAGATAATAACACAAATAAACAAATAAGCAGCCATATGCAACAGCTCCTGTGTTGTGCAAGGTAAAACTGCTGATTTTGCCTATGGAGTTTGGTTGGTTTGGATGGAGCGATATGTGGCTCATGTAACGGTGGTTTCCCATCATAAAAGGCTGTCTGATGGCAAACTAAAGTAGTGAAAAACTTCTATAGATTTTTTTTAGTGGCTGAAATATCTTTAATATAGCGTTTCATCCCTTGTCTTGAGTCATATCAGTGGGTCTGATGGGAACATTGAATGATACTATCCTGAGTTGAGGCTCGTGCTCTGTCTGCCTGAGGGCTTTGGATTGAACTTTCAAACCGGTTTTCTCCAACGTTATTGTGATGGTGGATTGTGTAGTTAGGTCAGTCCTGTCTGACTAGGTTGTCATGCCGAGTGCTCCTCTCACTGTTCCTCCTCCCTCCACCTGCAGGTACTGAAGGACCCTGGGAAGCCTCAGGGCAAAGGCAACTTCTGGGCAGTGGAGCTGAGCCGTGTTCCTCTAGAGCTCCTTAAGAGGCAGAACACGGCCGTGTCGCGTCAGGACGAGACGATCTTCGCTCAGGATCTGGCCCCCTACATCTTGCAGGGACACAAGCCAGAATCGGAGCCGCCCCCTGACCCCGTCACCCCCCTCCCTCCTATGCGTTCCAGAAACCCCTCCCCACTGCAGGAGGATTTGTTCCGACCCAAGCTGGACTCATCCTTTGCCATCGACTCTCTGCTGCACAGCCTGCGGCCACCTAGTGCCTCCGGGGATGTGGATGTTTCCAGCAGGGACTGTTGGGGCAAGGTGGAGCGCGACTCGCTCTTCACCACCTCCACGGCCTCGCTACGCCTCCTCTGCCCGCAGTGCATCGGCCAGCTCTGCCAGCCCAGCCTCCACTTCCTCCTCTTCTTCTGATGAGGAGTGGAAAGGGATGTCACTCTCTGGGAAGCGTGTTCCTCTTGATGGTGAAGCAGGCTCAGATGGTTATGAGGACTATAGACCCCCGCTGCACAAATCAGCCAGACGGGATACTGTTGCACCTCCGTGGGAGCTCCCCACCTCCTATGCCAAGTACGCTCCCCCTAATGCAGTTGCCCCACCCAGCATGCGGTTCAACGGAGGTCCTCTAATGCCGCTTCATGGTGGACTTCCCCTCTATGGCTATGGTAGCTCTCCCGTGGCACCTGGTCACTTCTTAGGTCATGCCTATTGGCCAGTCCTCCCCAGTGGACGAGTTTCTGTCCAAGCCCCTCCCCTCATCATGGACCTGGACAACATGTTGCAATCCGTGCCTCCCAATAAAAGTGTGTTTGATGTGTTAGTACCAACCAATCAGAACTCACACTCACATCATCAACCACCCAGTCAGTACACCCTGCAGAACGGGCCTCCTTTAAACAGATACCCTCAGTACTGACTGACTCTGAAATACTGACTCCTTTACTCAAAACGAGAAAGACTGTCACTCAGAAACGCACAGACGCCAAACCACTATGACACAGGATGGGAGATTTAATCAAGATCCACAAAGCAATACGTTTCTGCTGCAAAATCTCCTAAATCAAGTATTAATCACTAGCTTCAGCTCAAGAAATGTTGACCGTTTACTATGTAACAGGGTGCTGAAACTCCAGACAATGCAGCTGACCCTTTTTAAGTACTGATGCTTTTTGCTCCGAACTCCAATAACAGTTGAGAATCTTCTTATCTCCACTCAACTTCTTTTTCCTACATAAATTCACATCTTGAGTGAGGTAATGTTAGCTAATACTAGCAAACTAGCCAGCTAATGTTAGCAAAACACTAGCAAACCAACTAGCTAATGATTGATGTAGATAAGTAAGCATTTGTTAACATTAGCTAAATTAAGATGTGAATTTATGTCACATTTACAGGTCCCCAGGCAACGCCATGTTCAAAATGTGGTTTCCTTTTCAACATAGATGAGCCTACTATATCCAAGTGCAGGAAACAGGAAAGGAGAAAGTTGGGAAAGGATGGGTCAATTGACCCTTCCTAAATCCCATCCCTTTTTGCTCCAGTGACACTTGCGCAAGCTTCATACCTCAGTCAACTCTCCTTTCCTGTTACATGAACTTGTGCCATAAGATAGGGTTGTGTATATTGAAAAGAAAGCCACATGATTAAAAATGTTGCCGTGGGGCCTGTGAAAGTGACATTGTATAGTTACATCTTTAGGTAGCTAATGTTGGCAAAATGCTTGTAAACTAGTTAACTAATCTGCATCAATCATAAGCTAGGTAGTTGCATCTGATGCCTAATGTTAGCACAGTGCTACCTAGCTTAGCTAGCTAATGTACATCAATGTTAGCTAGTTAGTCAGCTAGCATTTAGCTAACTTGAGATGAGACACGGAAGGAGAAATTTGATTGAGGTTAACAAACAGGGTAACAAACTGGTTAACTGTTATTGGCACACAGAGCAAAAAGGGGCAGGGCTTAGAAAGGGTTACTTTATTGATTCATGTTTTTAGTGAAATCAGGGACATCTTTTTTTAAGGTCAGGATTTACAAAACCAAATATTCTTTGTTCTCATCAGAGTGTGGAGTATTACATGGTTTCATTAGAGAACATGTACCTAAATAGCTAACCAACAAACAAATCTACCTCAGTCTTTCAATGAGAGTGTATTACTACAGGCTCTTTGCACTGACAGTCATATCTTGCACTGTGTTATTTCCATGAATTTGCTTTATGTATGTTGTCTACCTATTGTGACCGCTGAATGTATTGTTGGAATTAATCTTGAATTTTGAGCTGGACTGCAGGTAGTACATACAGAGTATCAAATGCAGTATCTTTTTGTAGTTTATCCTGCCAGCCTTTTAAACAAATATTGGATTGTAAGGTAAATAACTGGTATAATTTCAGTGGAAGCATTGATTTTTCCTTTGTCAGGGTGTGTCTGTGTGCACAGATCAGTGCATACACACGTGTGTTATTGTTTGTTTGTTCAGACAGTGAAATATACAGGACAAATTGTCTTGTCTGGACAGCCTGCATTGCTCCTGTGCAGCAACAATAGCACATTAACCAGATAAATAGTGATATTGTGACTGTGATTGGCTTTTTCACTTCAGTGTTTACAGGTGTTTTTCTGAGGTGGCATTTGAGGATTTGACAGATTTTCACATTACAAAAACCACGAAAACTGGCTACATTTTAGGTGAAAGTCAACCTGTGAATTCTGCATGTTCTCAGGATTCTGGAGACAATCAGCCACTATACGACCACCAGTATCTACCTCAGGTTTTTTTAACGGACTGGGACGGGTTTCCTGTAGACTTTGCACTGCCGGTTATTTGCACTATTTAAATGTCATTATGATCATCTTCCGAAGGAAATTCCTTATAAATGTCTGCCCACTTCGATGGGCGAATGTTTTGTTAGTTTTTTGCCATTTTCCTGTGGTCTTGTGGAAGGTTTGTACAGTACTGAGCTGAAGTGAAAACAGCTCAGATGTTTTAGGTATCAAAAGAAGGTTATGGAGTTGAACAGGGTATGTAATAAAATGGTGTTTATTTTAATGGTGCTGCTCAGTGATTTCTTGTTTCTGTTATTCTGTTTTAAGGTGTGATTGTGCAGTTGTTCATGCTGGTTTTTACTTTATCACTTTAGTATTTAAATGTGATCCAGTTTTAGCATGTTTGTTCAGACTTACTTAGTTCTTTGCAGTCAGGGTGGCATCTTTCCACTTGATAAATATAAAGCTCCAATTTCTCATGGCAGCTACGTGGAAGAAAAAGAGTTGAAGCAGCAACATCAGGTCACTTCATTTCAAACCCTTTGAGTAGAAGTGTTTCAACTGAAGAAATACATGAGAGAAATACAACATGATGTAAAGGCTCCCCAATAGCCAACCATCTCAACCATTATCTTCGCTGTGCAGTCATTTGGTGCCTACATTTGTAGAAGCACTATTACAAGTAGCAGTACCACAATGTAGTAATAAGAGCCAGACAGATACATATAATAGATATAATCAACCCGATATTGGCCTATCACAGCTATATCGGTATAGGTGTATACATTGTAAAATATGCACCAATGTGAAAACTTCACTGTCTCAGTGCCCTGATGTCATAACGAATATTGCTGATGTATCTATAGAATTTTGTTTTACTTGTTAATATCCACAAAAATCCAGTATAATCCAGTATATAGTTAGGCGCTAGTACAACAAATACATAACAATTCCTCAAAATGTAAAAGTAAGTAATGTTTCAAAAGCAAAGGAACTTACCACAAAAAATGTCTCATGTGAGTGTTAATAATATATTACATTAGCTTATTACTGATGAATTAATGTATTTATCAGAGTAGCATTTTACCATTGTACCTGTTGATGATGGAGCTAATTTTTGGGTCAAATGTAAGGGCTTAAAGTAACAGGAAATGGTGACAGTACCTTAAATGGAGGAAAATTTCAGGTTAATTTTAGGTATAACTGCATGTTGTTTTCTCAAGTTTAAGTATCTAGTTTACCTTAAATAACTTGCTAACTACTGCCTAGCTCAGTCTTTCAGAAAAACTGAAAATGTATCAGTAGTAAGACTTTGAGTTCCAGTTATTTGTTCTATTTGTAGTTTGTATTACTTTTGGCTACTCATTGCTCTCAGTTTACACCACAATTCCCAGTTTTCTGTCTACAAAGCACTGTTGTTCTTTGACTCTATTGTGCTGTAGAGCCGTACTAATGGCATGTTGCTCTAACATGACAACTAATATTCTGTGGATGCTAGATGTGATAGTTATTTTAGAATAGGCTCCATAACAAGGACACGGATCCCCAAACCTAAAGCAGAGATGTCAAGCAGCACAAGGGCGAGGCACAGATCCTCTCAGTATGATAGATTGTTTTACCACAGGAATTGTGATCTATAAACAAGGAAACCATCTTTGATCCACAGTCCATGGCCTCAGTCTGTATTGGAGTTTCAAGCACACACACACACACACATTCAGAGGCAGCTGATTTACATCAACAATCCAGCAGCCGTCAGCCTCCTGCTGCTTCCACTGCTGTGGCCACTATCTCTTTATCAGCTGCCTACGCATGCCTGCACTCCCTCACCATCCTTCCTCCTCTTCTCCCTGATCATTCCCGGCCTAAAGACGGGAGGAGGGGACAACACTTTAACAGGGACATGTCCCCCTCCCCCAAACACACACATACACGACCATTCTGGGTCGTATCTCAACACTCACTCATGAATTTACATGTATAACTGGTGGTCACAGTGGGCCTTGGTGGGTTGTGTGTTTTAACTGTAGCTGACCAACAACTGGAGGCAGTAGAGTGTCATTTAAACCATCCGTTTCATTTACTACTACTTTCATATAATGACAAAATATTTTTGAATGAGCCACACTAAGGCTCATGAACAACTTGACTGAATGATACTTTAACAAAGAGCAAAATGTGATGAGCTAAGAGTAACATTACTAATGATATACTGTACATATCAGAGAATAGATTTCTCATGTCCTGAACTCAGAAAATGAATGAAAATATTTTCTTTGAAAGACATGATTTGGGAAAACAGACAGGACAATCTTGTTATTAGAAATGGGGTTTATTTGTCAGTGTTGTTGAAATAGACAAATAGTAACCACATTGTGACTCCGCGGTGTTTGAAAATGCAGCTGCTAATCTGGAACAACCACTTCCCACAGTTTGACACAAATTCATTTAAAAACAGAGAAACTTATCACTAGGCAAAAATACACACTTCATCTTACCTAATGTGCCAAATCTGGATTATCAAAATGGGACTACAAAACCTGCTAAGGCTGTTTTCACAAAAAAAAAAAAAAAAAAAAAAATAAAAATCAGGCGTTGTGGTGAGTAGTGTGGGTTTGTGCGGAGGTGTTGGCGGGTTTATTTGTGCTTTAAATGTAACCACTGAAATAATCAGAAATTAATGTGTTATTTCTCTGATTCACCAGCTTTCTATTAGTTAGCTACTGGTTTTCAATCTCTTGACCTGCGAACTTAAGCACAGCCTTACTGTTAGAATCTGTTTCCTAAATCATATGACATTTTTTTTGCTAGCCTACATGTAAGCTACAAATGTTCTTCCCATCTAACTTTAGCATGTGCCTTCTTTATGGCTCACAGTTTAATGATGAAACTGTTAACACAGTTATTGTCCTTTTTTCCCCATCTCTCCCTCTGCTTGACTTCCTGTAATCTTCCCACCTCTTTCCTACTTCTTCTTCTACTCTTCTTACATGTCTGGTAACTCCCTCTCTGTTTTGCCATTTCTCATACCCCCTCTTGTGCCATTCGGTATTCAAAGACGCTGCCTCGCTCTGGGAATGTCTCATTCAAGCGCCTGCGCTTGGTCTGGGGCCTCCTCTCCTCCTCTCTTCCGTACCCCCTCCTCCAGGAGTGTAGAGGCAGAACATGTCCTGTAGGGGGAGACACACAGACAAAGAGTGGCTTGAGCTTACAAATCATAGTTTATACGACCAGTTACCTCCTCAAAACTATATCATTTAAAGGATTAACCAATGTGTATTCTCATTACAAACACATTTTCTTATGTGCCTCATTTGAATTTTCTCTACAGACTGTAGCTGAAATCTACAGCATATAAATGCCATATGGGGTCCATGTACAAATATATAAACCAAGAACATATTTCCAGATGTGATGAGTTTGTGTGGATTTGGATTTTTAGGGATTATGATTCCCTGACCCACAGAAGAGATCAAGAAAGAGTGGTGTGTGTGTGTGTGTGTGTGTGTGTGTGTGTGTGTGTGTGTGTGTGTGTGTTTGCCTTCTGCACACTATTTAGTAACTGTAGAAGTCATCAAAACCTAAAGAAACATTCTGGCCAGAAACAGAAAGTTCAAAGTATATGCTCGTAATGCTTTGTTTGAGAAGTCTGTAATTTAACTTTAGCATGTTTCCTTCATCTCTGATGACACATCACGGTCATTTTATGATTTAGTACATTAAATATACTATAGATTTCTCCTTTACTACTTGATACCTCTTCTTCCACACATACGCATTATGCAGTCTTACCCCGGGCTGAATGCTGACGCTGGTTTTGGCTCCCAGGTTGAGGACTCGGCCATCTGCTCTGTGAAGCAGGTTCAGCCCTGCTGCACCGTCCTCACCCCCTGACCAGCCGAGAGAGGACAGAGTCAGCTATCGTTTCAAAAGCATATAAATGACCTAGCTTCTTTTAGTAGGGAAAAAAAATATGAAAATGGCTGCTGAGAAGGGTCGGACTTTACCCTGGAGGCCGTAGGGGCGGGTGGATCGCCTCTCCGTCAGTACAGACAGAACCACCTTGCTCCTGAACAGAAGTTTCCGTGTCACACCGTCTCCACCGCAGTATTTCCCTGCACCTCCGGAGCCTGTCCGCAGAGAGAACTGCTCTAAAACGACTGGATATCTGAACAGCACATGGACAACAGTGACATATTAATATCAATAATATTAATAAAAGAATCACAACAGATACAAAAACATTTCCAACCTCTTCTCCAGAATCTCGGGGTCAGTGATGCGGGTGTTGGTCATGTGACTGTGAACCCCACTCCGCCCATTCCAGCCTGGCCCCGCCCCTGCTCCCCCAGCAACTGTCTCATAGTAACCTTTCCTCTCACTGCCAAATGAAATGTTGTTCATGCAACCCTGATGGAACGAGGAATAACAATAAATAACAAACGACACAAAGAAAACAAATACATGCAGACGGAATTTTGGAAAAATTTGGCCTGTTGATCAATTACCGATGGTGGTGTTAAATGGAAAGTTTGGATGTTTTGAAGTGGGGTTGTAAGACGTACTTATCCATAGTCAGTGCTACGTACAGTGGAAGCCAGGTGACACACCCCAAGTTTGGAGAAGCACTGTTGTTGATTGGGCCAGCAGCAAAACCTATTTTAGACACTATAAAAAAGACCCACCTAAGAAAATCAATATCAGTTTAAGCACACGCTGTATTCAAAGTGTTTTTTGCGGCTTTCACCTCTTAGAACAGTAGTTCTTCTTTGCCTGCTGCCTTGATCTGTTAGCTTGTTTGGTGATTTTGACCTTTTATCGAGACAGCGACCTCACACAACCCCACTTCAAAAATCTGAACTGTCCCTTTAAGTGCTATCATAAGACTTGAGCATTATTACTTAACAGATAAATTTCACAATAACATTGTGACGTTGAGCAGTTTTTCTCACCTGTGAAGCGGCGCACACCTCAAACGCCCTAAAGATGACGTCAACCACCCTCTGGGACGTGAGTACATTTCCTCCAACCACAGCTGCATTTTGGGAGGGCTGAAGGATTGAGCCAGGGGGTACAATGACTTTGATTGGGGCAAGACAGCCCTGGACATGACAAAAGGAAACAACGAATATCAATAAACATTTGAGTTTATTTTTTAAGTGCAGCCAGAGGCCAAATCCTCATGCAGAAAATGTTCAGAAACACAGATGACTACACTGGTGAGTTTCAAACTGTTTTCATTATGGGGAAAAGACGGAAGAATTGACAGGTTTTCCTGTGCAGGTGTTCAAAACATCTGATTCTGATTTTGATCATGAATCCAAAGCAGCCTGAATGAGCACAAAATACACAATCAAACCTTAAATCTTCCGTAAAACCCACTGAGGAGTCCTCAAAAAAAAAAACAAACCCACGTTACCTGATTAAGCGGGATGTCTTGTCCGACCATGCAGCGCAGGCAGTAGATGAGGGCAGAGAGGGTGATGGCGCGTGGAGCGTTGCAGTTCCCCCAAACCTCTGTTCCCGTCCCTGTGAAGTCAAACACCGCACTGCCCTGTGGTGATGGAGGATTTTAGATTTTATTGCATGTTCAGTCCAAGAAATGATCTGACTTCTTCTTCATCAATGCATGTTTGATCTTTCTCCGTGCTCACCTGCTCTTCGTTAATCTGAACCCGCAGCCTGATCGGTGTCCCATCATCCATGAAATCCTCCGACTCCACCTCCAACGAGCCAGTCTGTTGCTGTCGACGACGTGCAAAGTCTCTCAGCATGTCCCTCACAGCCAGCTCTGCATTACTCTGAAACATGAGCACAAAGGTTCTAGTGGAGCACCAGTAACTTCATGTTTTGTTTCATTCATAGTCACATTTACCTGAATGTATCCCATGTAGGCCTGGACCACAGCTAACCCATAGCTGTCAATCAACTCCCCCACCAGCTGGCTGCCTCTCTGATTGGCTGCCACCTGAGCCCGCAGGTCTGACAAGTTGTCATGGAGATTACGAGTCCCAGAGCAGTCTGGGTACTGGGCCGGAGCCATGAGCGCTTCAGTTACAGCTGATATGGAGACAGAGAGGAGAAGAATCCAGGGAGGAAAGACACAATAAAACAGATCATTAGCTACACATGTTCATATACTCAAGATTACTGCTGACCTTTTACCAAATCATACAGTATATACACATTTTACATTGATTTCTGATCTTCCAGTTTGAATTCACTTCAATATGCTAAAAAAAGTCAACTTACAGAGAACTAAACATTGCACAAAATTGATAATTTATCAGTCACCTTCATGTTTTTTGCTAAAGTTGCATTATTGATGCACTGTTACACAGTTGCGAGTGGCAGTAGCGATCTCAAAAACTTCAGAGACAGTTTTGATATATAAGATGTCAGTCTGCTGCCAAACATCAACACTCTTAATGTGAAAAATTAACAAACTCACATTTTATATTATATTATTATAAAGCATTCAAGCCCACTTTTGCTTTGTTTTCTAAACTTACCTGTTGTTACTGAGGAGTCATAGGTGAGCCATAAAAATAAAGAATAAATAAAAATATTGTCAATTGTCATTTATTTATTTTTATCCATGTATTTTTCTTTATTCTTTTCCCTATTGCTTTTGCTTTTCCATATTGTTTTGATAAAGCAGGATTTATGTGTGCAGAAACTACTCAGCCTGGGCAGGAAGGCCTGCACAGAGTCAGCTGATTGACAGCTTTGCCCTTCAAGGAATAGCAAAGGCAATAGGGAAAAGAAAAAAAATTTTTTTTTTAAAAGTAATTTATACGCAAAATCAAATAAAAAAAATACATTTAAAATATAAATAAATAAATAAATACATATATACATACATAAAATGAACAAATAAATGTGAAAGTGAATGAAAATGCTCATAATTATTATTTTATATTTTATTTGTCTTTCCACATTTTTTACTAACCTATTTGTTATTTTATTGATTTCTTTTTATTTTTTACATATTTATTTTCTTATTCTTTTACTGATTTATTCTTTTTATGGCGCTCCTGTGACTCCATATCTTAAAGGTGCATTATCACATAATTTACATCAAAGACAGGTGATTAAGCATTCACAATGTTATGTTACTTATCTCAAGTAACTTGGTGTGCTTTGGATAAAGGAAGGTAGTTAATGATGTTAAGTATCAGCTTTTTGAGGTTATTTGATTACAATATACAAAGTCACTAGTATAGTAAATATGATTTTGTTAAAAAGTAACGACTCTTTATCTCGACTTGTCAGCAGCTCTGAATTATCTCCGCTCCCTCTTTTCATCATTCCTCCCCTCACATTCATTCTTGTTCCTCCTCCTCTCTTACCCTCTTCCTGGAAGACACCACCAGTGACGAGTTTAAAGGAAGTGAAGACGGCCCCCTCCTGCTGCAGGGAGGTGGAGTGGGGGGGCATGGAACCTGGAGTGATGCCTCCAATGTCGGCATGGTGCCCCCTGCTGGCTACAAAGAACACTGGCCCACGTACCCCTTTCCTAAACACCTGGAGGGAACAAAAAAGATGGAACAAGGCGAATGAGGTTGAGTTGAAGGAGGGATGAAGATGAATGCAGCAAAAAAAGAAGACTGACTGGAAGCAGACAGAGAGCTGGACAGACTGACCGGTGTGATGACAGTGAGGTCTGGGAGGTGGCTGCCCCCAGCACACGGGTGGTTACTCAGGATCACATCACCTTCTTTCAAGCTGTTTCCCAGTGATCTCATCTGCACAGAGAAGAAGAAGAAGAAGGAGAAGAAGAAGAAGAAGAAGAAGAAGAAGAAGAAGAAGAAGAAGAAAAGAAGAAGAAGAAGAAGAAACATCCTTTCTGTCAGAATGGGGTGTTAAGTCTTAAGTGTTTCAGTAGAGGCACCGGGGCAGGAATTTCACAGCGGCTGTGTCCCCTCAGTTTAGCCTTATCGCCCCTAAAACAAAATGATCTACCCTGTAGCCACAATGGCCTTCATGCCCTGACAGCACTGCCCCATCTGATTTTGCCATTTTCTCTTCTGTCTCTTTCCTGTCACTACATCTTTGATACACCTGTGTCTTTTGTTGCGATTCTGACTGGGCAACTCAAGCAAAATGCTGCACATATAACCAGTGGTGGGTTTGATTTGGAATGTGACATGAAGTGCTAGAAAACCACCAGACTATTTTCAGTGTGATGCAGAGAGAGAGAGTATGCTATAGAGAAAGTGGACAACTGTGAGAAAGGGAGCGTGCAAATATGGAAATAAATGAGAGATGAGTGAGAGAATGAGAGAGACTGCAAATGTCTGGATTTTCACTGCGCTGCTGTCCATGCTTTGTCTCGCTCTGTGGAAGCCCATTTCTGCCAATGTGATGATAAAAAAAATAGAACCTGTAGGTCATTATAATGAGAAACTTTCTCAAAATAATGATAAACTTTCAAAATAATTGAGTTAGTACATCAAAATAATAAATAAGTAAATAAAATCATGCTTCACCCTTAAGTTCCATTCATTATGTTCTGTGAACTTAATATAACTGTTTTATTTTCATTTTTGCCCTCAAAAACTGACAACACCCAACGCCCATCGGCCTTGCCCCTAAAATGAGGTAATTCTAGGTGTGAGAGGCAACCATTACTCACCTGGTACTGGACAGTCTCCTGCATGGCGCCCAGGTGGACGGGGATGTGAGGCGCATTAGACACTAAACCACCGTCTGGTCCAAACACAGCACAGGAGAAGTCAAGACGTTCCTTGATGTTGGTGGAGATGGAGGTTCTTTGGAGAACTCGACCCATCTGTTCTGTAGAGGAGGAGAGGTGGAACAATAATATTTTCTGTCCTACATCTCCTGGTTTCTCCCCAAGAATCTTTCACTCCATCTCTTTCCTCTCTTCTCTGTTGGTGTACCTGCTATGCTCATGAAGCGGTGGGAGAAGATTGAGAGCTGCACGGTGTTAAGCTCTGTGCCGAGGGCGCAGTGAGGGTCAGAACCTACAGTCATACAAACATCACCCCTTCTGTCAGATGGGCCTCACAGCACGGCTCCACCAGGATGGTACTGATGGAGGAGAGAGCAGGAAAAAAAAAAAACATTTATTCAAGACAGATGCTTAGCAGGATAAATATGAGCTTTACTGCATTTTGAAGCATTTTAAAGACAAACTCAACCCAGATAAAGAAAAAGAACAGTGGAAGTATTAAAGCACGGGTCAGCACATCCAAGTAATGAAGCAACAAATCAAATTGTAAAACCTTCAACTGTACTGAAACTCTGCTACAGATTTAATGACATCATATAGAAACAAATGTAAACCATTAAAGTAAAAGTAAGAATAGCAAATACTATTAAATTACAAAGAAAAGTTGTCCTGATCAAAGTTATTACAATTTTGTTTTTTTCCACTAGTTCTTATTTTAATTTCATTTTTGATTTTGTTTTCATATCAGTTCAGTTTAGTTTAGTTAAGTTTCCAGAGTGAGTTTACTTGTTTTAATTTAGCTTTTATTTATTCAAGTATTAGTTTTAGTTTCCTTATCATAATATGGTGACTTGGGCAAGATTTAATTAGTTCAGAATAGGTATTACAATACAAACACAATGTGAAAGTTCTTTGCATAGTCATGTAGTCTCAAAAATCATATGTTCCAATGTCTCCCCGTGCTTGTTGTGTTTACACTAAACCTACTATGATTTTGTTCGCATAAAATCTAGTTTTTATTTTTATTTGTTAGCTGAAATGTTTTTCAACTCTAGTTTTCAGTTCAGTTTTAGTTAACTATAATAACTTTGGTTTCCATTAAGTTTTTTGGTCCTGATCTCAATCCAAGTATTTGTATCCATATTATTGAATATCTCAATACTGACCTGATCTGATACTTACACTTACCTACATGTACCCATCTAAATTTGGAACACACTATTTTTCACAAGCTAATTTGATCCAAATGCTGGAGTCAAAACTATTAATTGATAAAACTACAGAAATACAGCAGAGTTCAGTAAAGAAAGGATCGCACACTGATCATCTTTATTTTAGCAGATACCAATCCTTAGGATTGTTTTGGAACATCTCTAATAAAGGCTTTCTTGATGTTTATTTGAAAACTAGTAATAGCAGTAAGAGGAAAATGCCTGCCTGTTTTTATCAATGATGATGGCTGGTCCCTGGATGTTGTGACCACACGGCAGCTCCTCCCACAGATACACACTGGTGTCCAGGTAACCTTCCTCAAAGTAACACTTGGTCATCTACAGAGAGGAACAGAGGGAAAATGGTCACATGATAATTGTTTTCAGACAAAAACTTAGAATTTTATTTAAGTTTTTCAAAACAAATGTTTTAATTGTTATCTACTACTACTAATAATAATAATACTGTTTGTGAAATGAGATGAATTAAATGTTAAAGAAGATGTAGGCTTGAATTAGATGGTTCTATTATTGCTGGTTTAAGTATGTCTATATGTTCAGCTGTGTGTGTACAAGAGGCTGTGTACCGTGACTGGTTTGGCCTGTCCATGTCCCATCTTTGTTTTATACACTGACTTGATGCCCGATTTCCCACAACCCCTCACTCTGATGTCATCGACCATGATGGGTCTATCTGGGATCGTGAATCCAAACTCCTTCAGATAACTGAAAGACAAGAGCAACAGAGGAGGCGACACGTGAGAGAAGAGGAAGAAATGCAGAGCGATTAAGGTCAGAGGAACATTAGAAACCATGAGTAGTGTAAACAAATGTCTACAACACAGTTTACTGAGCTTATCTCTTATGGAAAAATGGCACATTAACTTTATGGTGTGTTTGCTTACACAATGTAAACAGAGGGCGCAGAGGAGTGAAAGTGTCAGCGGAAATGATTTATTCACTCCTGAGTGAATGCATGTTGCAGCCAAAGCTCAGCACATGAATAAAGTAACGAATCAGTGAGCAAATGAGTAAACATAGAACTAACCGCTTGGTGAAAGCACTGCAGAAGTCTCCAGCTTGACAAGAGTGGGCGTTGCTGGGGTAACCGGCAGCGGTAACCATGAGAGCACAGTCGGTGCCCTCATAACGCAGGTGAAGGAAAACCTCAGTGGTTACCTGACCGCTGAAGAGGACAAGAAACAAAGCTGCAGCATTGTTTCACTACGTGTTAAAAATGCATGTATTTACTGAGTATGAGTGGTTATTTAACACTGAAAAGGCGTGGAGTCAAGGGCTGGTTCAGATTATTTGAAGTCGGGTTGTATAAACTACTTATCATGGTGTTTTAGCTACAGTAGAGGTCAGCCAGCATGACCCCAGTTTGGCTTAGCTTCCTACGCCAGTACTCCTGCTGGGGGTGTGTGTGCAGTAGGTACTGTAGATAACACACCAACTCTGGATGAGTATCTCATACAACCCCACTTCAAATGATCCAAATGATCCCTTTAACACACCTACAGTAGAGAGGCATACAGTACAAGGTGTTTTGTGGGTGCTGACCTGGTGAACCCGCGTGCGCAGAGTGTATCGCGGCAGCGTTTTGAGAGCTGCTCCACCCTCCGATCGAGCTCAGTGAAAGAGCGCTGCTCGTACTGCAGCGAGCACGGCTCCTGCACCTCCTCCACCAGTCAGCAAGAGCCAGACCGTATGCTGACAACACACCGCTGTATCTGCAACACAGAGAAAAATGCATATTATAGCCAAGCATACTGTAATGAATATGGCTGTCTCTTAAACACACATAATCGTGTTTCCATCCCTTCATAGGACATTTTATTTATTTAACATTTATTTCCTGAAGAAGTACCCAAACCACTACTTGACTAATAGTAATGGTTGGCTAGTGGTCGACCAACATAGGTTTTTCAACTGTACTGTATGCAGTACAAAGCTTTTTTTACCAATTATCCACCATTATAAAAGAGACGTCTCTAAAATTGTTGACAGGACACCTCAAACTGTAAACAAGCTCAGTTATGACTCTTTCTATTCTGATTTTTTGATCTATGGAGGTTTTATATTTGTAAAACTTTCCTAGAGTCACAGCGAAGCTATTTTAAATTCTGTGATGTCATCACAATGTAAAGTCTATCTTTATATCCAGTATCCAGGTCTTCATAGTGCATCCATTGGCAGCCTTCTGACATATCTGCAGACTCTTTTTTTGTTTATCAGGCACATGAGCATAGGCATTGGCCGATGCAGATTATCTCAAAATGCCAGATAAACGGCCAACCGATAAAACTCAACCACTACTTACCTAACCCTAATCTTAAACTAAGAGTTGAACTTAAAATGTTCCCACGGCATGAGCATTAGTTATCCATCAAATTAATGGCTTATTTGATAGGGACAGATACAGGTACAGAAGGCTGCTGAAAATAGCTTATCTGATGGAAGTATCTCAATTGTTTATAGCAGATGCTAATTTTTACCTACTGCCCCTAAAAAGGTTTTATCTTATAAATAAGACATTGGAATAATGAGGTGAAATGATGGTAAACTGAATACAACAAAATATTATAAAACTAAGAAAAAAAAAACATTAAAGCATAAATTAAAGACAGTACATTTAAAACTAGATATAAGAGTATGTTTGTTGCTGAATTAACCAGGATTTTAGTAGCTCCCCTGAAATGGTAACCTCTGCAGCAAATTTCAAGTGATCAGGTAGCATATTAAAGTTCCAAGACTTTCTAGCTCCTTTCACGGAAAAAACTAAAAAGATATTTTATGAATGAAACTTCACAATTGCCACTTGAAGTCGCTCTGGTGGATCTGTGCTGTAATTTCTTAACGTAATCACATAGAGGTTCAGGAGCAAGTCAATTTAAACACATCAATGAAGTTTGCAAAACTTAAAATCTAATCCCCCTCACTTATGTATGAAGACAGTCTTCATCCCCAGGGCTCGGGCAATAGCACAGGCATGTTGGCCACCTGCACCTCCAAAACATGCCAACACATGTTGAGATGTATCATGGCCCTTTGCCTGGGAGGGCACGGAGAGGTGGGGGAAAGACAAAAGGAAAAAAAAAAGTACATGATTTTTAACTTTTGACACATTTAACACATTCAGTGTTGCAGCTGAGATTTCAAAACCCAAAATACCTGCGTCAGAGCTCTGATTGGCCGGCACATGGCCTCATTTGCAACACGAATGAACCCCATAGCAACTTCCTCCACACTCATCTCTGACGTGCTGTTGTGGGTGTGGTTGGCCCCATTTGCGCTGACCTGCAAATGAAAACATATAAAAATACTTGAGCCTTATAATTAACACTCCCTTAGAGAATTATTAAGATACTCTGAAACTCTGCTTCATATCTCAGTAAACATGAGTGCCTGTGATTGTTTAGAGGACAAGAAGAGGTTGATCTCCTGAGTCAAATGATGGAAATGCTTCATGGTTTCTTCCAGTGACAGTGGTTCATTTTCTCCGGGCCCAAAGATCTTTGGGAAGAACGAAGGGAGGAGGCGACCCAGGGCTAAGTTAGCGTCGGTTACAGTCAGAGGGCCACCTTGTAAAGTACACATGTTTAAATGCTGCTTTTATGTAACATGCTTCACTGGGCACTTCAGTCTCGCAGTTTAACATATGTTATGTAATTCTGTGAGAAATGTAAAGACTGGAGCTCTCCTGTGGGGAAGATCAACAGTAAAGTCAGAGTCAAGTTTCTTTGTGTTAACACACACCACAGATCCAACTGAGACCTACGAGGCAGCTTCAGCTCTATCATCTTGGACCTGTGCCAATTTCCAACCTTCATGCAGCTAAACCAGATTATTAATCCTGCGAAAGGAGGATGGGGGGAGGGGACAGGACATGGGAAACATGTGTGCATGCGTGTGGATTTTCACCAGACAGCATGAAGGGCGGACCTGCTGGATGTTTGAGAATAATTTCAAGAGTGGGTGAAACCACTCAAAGTAGGGAAAGTGACATAAAGGGGAGTAACAGTGAAAGAAACACAAACTGTCTGTCACCTTTTCTGTAGCAGGCCGGTCCTGGATGAGCACCTGCAGACTCAGGTCCAACCACAAACATTCCTGATCTGAAAGGGAAGTAAAGGAAGGAGACAAGTCACATAAAAAAGGCAAAAAAAAAAAAAAAAAAAAGCAAAAAAGTTTAAATGAAATCTTGATGGATTTTAAATAAAGTTAAACAAAACAACTGGGTGCAGACAAGCAGAAAGAGTATATTAATAACATTACAATTATCACATAAAAACCTCAAAATTTTAAAGCTTTACCACTTCTGAAGAAACTGAAACCATATTTTACCTAGTTTAAATTAGGGTCTAATTTAATAACCCAGTACATGTTTCCCTTTTATGTTATTCTTTTGGAGTTTTAAGTGCCCCACTCAGTAAATCATACACTGGACAGACACATAAATTAAAAACATGCTTTGATGTGTAAAATCAGTAGAGTTCCCTGTTAATGTACCCTGGTATGATCATCAAAGTCATCTACAAAAGACAAGTCAAGACTGGCGACTCATGACAGACCTGAAGAAGAGTCGTGATCCTCCACCTGCAGCCACGGTGTTGATGTCCAGCTGAGGAGCTTGCAGGGTGACGCCAGCTGTGGTTGCCTCAAACACATGTTCGTACTGACCGGCGTACCGACTTACATCAGTGGATGTTCCTGGAAAGAAAGACAAGAAAGCAAGACAGAAACAGTCAGGAGGACATGTAGCATAAAAAGTCTATAAAGGTGAGGATTTCTCCTGGATTAAATGCAGAAAAGTCATTTTTTCTCTAACTCGTAACTAATAAATACACTCAATACCATTTTTGAAAACTTAAAAAAGTTAAAGTCAGAAATAAGAAAAAACTATCACATGTAATAATCAAAGTCACAGACAATTTACATGTCCACTAAATTGCGTAACAAAGAACTACAAAACAACAGTAAAACTAAAAAAAACAACATCTCTGCATTTCCCACCCACTCACCGCCCATGTCAAAGCCAATCACAGGTTTTTTCTCCATCTGGCTGTAAGAGGTGATGGCGTATCCCACCACACCCCCTGCTGGGCCAGATAGAATGGCCCGTGAACCACAGAACTGCCCCATGGGAGTCAGACCGCCATCTGACTGCATGAACAGGACGTCCACATCCTGAGAACAGACGGACATAAGATTTCAATGATCAGATGAAACAGGGTCTTAAACTGAAACCCAGCTACTGGAGCATCTGAAGAATTCAGTCCGTGAAAATGTGGTATATTGTATCGACACACCTTCAGGCCACCCTTGAAACCAGAGTGAAGCCTTTTAAATACTGATGAATTTTGGGCGTGAGGTAGGCGTCGGCGCAGACGGTGTAGCCCCGAGGCACCGCCCGCACCATGGGCATGACCTCGCTGGACAAAGACACCTGGGTGAAGCCTAGACGACGTGCCAGGTCACCCACTGCTTTCTCATGATCAGACCATCTGAAAGAGAGACAGAGAGAGAGAGACACAGGGAGAGAAATATCAAACATAATTCTCTAACGCAATCTAACCACTTCTTTACAGCATGTTTTGTCCGTCTTATCACTTAATGGGATATTTCAAACAATTTGAGGAGGGGTTGTATAAGCCATTTTTGAGAGGTACTTATCCATAGTCAGTGTATTCGTGGTTGGCACATGCTCAGTTTGGAGAAGCAGAGAGGAGTACTAGCACACGAGCTAAGCAATGTACTGCTTTGGACAGGTGCAGAAAAAAAGGTATTTTAGCTACTTAAAATGGGTCCACTTAAAAAAAAATCAAAATCATTTTAAGTGCATCTATATTTAAAATATATTTCCAACAGGAAAATGCTGCTTTATAAGCCAAATATCTCTCAAAGCTAATCAAACTCCTAAGGCAAAATCAGTAATTTTACATCACATCCCTTTCTTTATTAGAAACTAAAGGTAACACATCAGCAGACTGCTATTGGACACCAGATGCCTCTGATATAGGCGAAGATCATACGTTTACACCCACAAAGATATGGAGAACAAAAAATTGTATAATTGCTTATGTACACTGACAAAAGAAACAACAAAAATGAAGTTCTGTAACTGAGTGTTAAGTTAGAAATTAAAAGATTAGATTAGGATGTTGAGTAAACAGGCCTCTATGACTAACAGTTAAAAAACAAGCTGGACTACTGACGTGTATGAGTGCAGCAGAAGGACAGCCAGACTGGTGATCCCGCGGGACAGAACTCCCCTGAGGTCTTTTTCCACTTGCTCCAGATCCAACTCCCTCCACACCTCCAGAGAATCCCCTGTACTGCCTGAGGGACACCAGCACACACGCACCACACACAGATTATCAGGATTACGTCAAATTATGGAAGGCATTCAGGAGGTGCTCTCATCCAGAGCAGTTTCACATGAGTGTGCCAGTAGACTGATCTTACATTCCTATACTTGCAGCCCAGAAAAACACAGATAAACTGAGAAATTACGTGAAAGTGTTCAGAACAAAAGCTGGGGGTAGGGAGAGAGGAGGTTTGGAGATAGATGCAGCGCAAGAGCAGGAAAACGATTGAAAAGACGAGACGAGAACGATGGAAAGGAAACTGACTCTTTAACCTGAGAATTTTTCTTTTGTATTTGTGCATATCTTTTAACTGATCAAACAAAACGAGAAGGAATGCATGAGTAAGCACAAGTAGCAGAACAAGACTTACAGCCTCACAGAGCTGCCATAATGTGCCTGTAGACTCTTGATCTTGTTTGTGTGCGAGCACTTTTTCAAATATGTTCTGTAAAATGTGGTTGTATAAAAGAAGAATCTGCAGACCAACCTATGAGGTTCTGTGAGACTGTACTTTGTCACTGAGGGGCTTTTTAGCTAAATGCTAATCCATCTAAAAATGTAGGTATTTCAGCAACTCAACAGACGGACTGATATCGCCTATAGCCCTGCTACGAGCTTGACTAAAAAAATGTAGCAGCACAACAAATCCACTGTGACCAGGTTTATGACTAATTTAAGGTTTCAACCAAATCTTGAAGTGTTACGACTCTTACAAAAGAGAACACGTAGTAGTGTTTCAAACCTGTGACAATACGTTTGACGTTCTGTTTGGGCAGCTGGCAGCCATCTTGCCTGAGAACGACTCGCTCGTCCACTTCTATTACTTCTTCATACAGCACTTCAGGAACCACCACCTCCTGTATACACACACACACACACAGAGTTATGTCAACAATAGTGTAACTGAGCTGAGTGAACCTCCATAGGGTTGTCATATGGGTGTAGTTTGACTATACTGTTGGTGAATACCACTTAAAAATGACAACATACAGTTCACAGCAGAGTAATCTACAGTGTTAATTTGTTTGACCTTATCTATTGCTTTGTTTGTCACAGTTTGCTCTGTACCAGAACATCAGCTTCATAAGATAAGTGACCGATTAAACCATTAAAGGTACAACTGGTCTGGGGACAAACTCCAAGACCTGTGTCCTGTTAACACAAGATAATGGTTGATGTTGCAGGGACAATGGACCCTTACTCAGGCTACTCATGGACACCACATACAGTATATATTCATGGGTTTAGAAAAGCAACCATTACAAACCAAATCAAACAGCTTTGGCCTGGCCTGGGTGCCGATGTGCAGCAAGTCCTTGAAGCCCCGTGTGACGAGGAGCGCCGTCCTTTCTCCCTCTCTCTCCAGCAGCGCGTTGGTCGCCACTGTTGTGCCCATTCTGATCCAGCCAATCAAGAGGTGTCTACAGGCTGGTCGCGAGGAAAGACCTGCCCTGTTTCCTGCCAGTAACATCACACAAATATGTCTACATCACATACTGTTCATACGAGTGACGTAGTGATGTAATATTACACATGCCTTTGTCTCTTTCATGCTTTGTTCTATTGCCCTTTGATCTGGTTAGCAGACATGTTTTGATCTGCTCTCATGTGGTCTGTTCATAGTGTCCATGTTTTAGTCGATACAGCTCTTATACCCTGTCTCAAAAACGAAACCTCAACAACTGACCCTTTCTAAGTCCCGCCCCCTTTTCATTCTGTGCTCCAGTGACAGTTGAACAAGCTTGGAACCTCAGTCAACTTTCTCCTTTCCTGTTTCCAAGGACAAGCAGAAAGTTCACTGAGGTACCATGTTTGATCAACTGTTTTTGCAGCACAGAGCAAAAAGGGGCGGGACTTAGGAAAGGTCACTTCACAAGAGCCAGTAACAGCAATAAAACAGTCAATTCCTCAGCTGAAAGTGATCATTTCTGCTTCAAACTGTTTTTGTTTTACTGATTAAATGATTGAACTCCACACAAAGGTTTTCCATACCCACTCTCATGGACTACAAAAGCTACAAAGATCATTGCACCACACCATCAACTACCAGCAACATGACTGTACGGACAGGCTCACATTTCACGCCCGTGGCAAGTCACATACAGATCTATTTTAATGTTCAGTCCTGTTCTTTTTTAAATATGTTTTTTTAACTAAGCAAGATTGCCTAAGGAATGCTTACTCCCTTTTCAGCGACAGCTTGCTTTACACTCACAAAGTTACAAAATAAAATCAAAAAATGGCCTTTTCAATCTAAATCCAGCTAACGATGATTCTAACAATGTGTAATAGCTTTACAGTAACAATCTTCATGACTTTTAGTTATGTCAGCCAACACCAGCTTCTTCTTCTCCATCTGACCTCTTAATTCCACAAAAGTCTTTGTATATATCTCATATTAGCTATGAATAATTAACAATATTTCAGAAAAGCATGTATTAACACACCTCCTTCCCGTCATGTTACCTCCTCCAGGACTCTGCGGATGCCTTCGGTGGGAGCATCTTTGTAGTTCTGGGGGTCCCGGGACAGCAGTTTCAGGACTCTCTCTCGGCCATCAGGCAGCCGGGCGAACACATCTGTGAAGGTGCCGCCCCGATCGATGGCAAAGTCAAATTTCCCCTTGGTTTCAGCCATAGTTGCTGAGATACCTCTTCATTCACAAAATCAATCAAAAACAAAAAAGTATATGTTTTGATCAATTAAAGTAAAACTCCACACAATTACTCATCATTTAACTTTGCTCGTCTCCCCTCATACTCTGAGCCAGTTTGTGATAGATTATAGGTTTTCTGTATTAAGATGAGATGAGATGAGATGAGATGGTACTTTATTGATCCCAAACTGGGAAATTCTTGTGTTACAGCAGCAAATCATCAGCCAGTATGTGGACATGACGGTACAGTACAGTAACAGTACTAAAATTAAAAATATACAAGAGTAATATACAGGAATACACCACATCAAATATAAAATACACGTGGTGTACCATAACACTGTGCAAAAATATCATAAATTGCAAAGTAAAATGGAAGAACAAATATATATACAAGACAGTGAGAGATGAGGTGGTATTGAAATAAATGTGCAAAATAGCTAACAAATGTGCAATTAGAAATGACCAGGAGTGCAAAACAAAGAAATCTGGATGGAACGGAACTATCAGGAACCAACTGTAGAAGTATTGTATAGTGTGACCGCTTTGGGGCCAGAACTGTGAGTTTACACATGCAATTAAGTCTCCACATTGCATGTTTTCTTTATCCCATTTAGAATAAAGACACAAAGGTACTCTTTATGTATTTTTCTCTAAAGTTGTTTAAGGAATATTACATAATAGCAAAACATGCAAATCCTTGAGGAATCCTGCAGGAGTAACGGTGAACCAGACTGCCACCACAGAGCAAGATAACACCACCATAAACCCACGATTCTTTTTTTGTTTGGGCTGCAGCAGAGAACTACAAACCGCACCGCGGTCTGTCGAAATCTAAATGAGCTCTAAACTTAATACTGCGAGGTCGTGCTGTGCTTCTGTCATTCATCCACAGTTTGCGTGCACATGCCGAATAACTGGAGGCACTAAAGCTGAAGACACTGAGCGACGCTGACCGACACCTTTACTCACCTGCTCACCGCTGCTGCACCTTCTGAGTTTGAATCTTTTATAATCCGGTGACTCTCAGCTCCTCTACACGTTACGTCTCTGTCGGTGTCGTAACGACAAGAACCTCGTCGATGACGTCCGCCCGCTGCCCGGACTTTAAACCCCGCCCACCTGAGAGGAGCCCTGCTATGAAATGAATGATTTCCTGTGTGTAAATTGTAAAATGTTTAGAGTTAAATGTTTTCCACGCGTCTCTGCATGTCTATTTAAAGACTGTGTTCATTTATTGTAACGTGAGAGGTCAGTTTTGTTCATTCCCAATGTCACTGTACTACCAGCAAATCGCCGACAGGTGTCAGTGTCGCTGTGTCTTGTGGACAAATGAGCATTTTATTTATTTATATTGAGTACATATTCAAATGCAGTCCATCGTGGCATATTTCAATAATCAAAACGCATATGTGTTGACACAGTAGGGGAGGCTCGGGACAGTTGCAACACCTTTTGCATTTCTCTCAGGAACTATTTGAACTACTAGTGGTTCTCAAACTATGGGGCAGGCCCCACTGGTGGGACACAGAGCCACTGTAGGTAACTAAGTTTAATGATGTAGGGAAAATAACAGAAAGATTGTTGATGCAGTTGTGCTGACCTTCATTTCACTCAAATTCAACTTGGATTCCTTTTTATTAATTGCGTCCCCTATCACTGTCAGTCAAGGATTTAGAAAAAATGTGGACGTGTGCTGTGAAATGTGATCTGAAGTGGGGCATGCCGGCAAAAGTTTGAGAACCACTGGATTAGACCGACTAAATTTTTACATATTTAACTTACATCTGTCTGCCAATTACCCGATTACATATGACATATTGTTCACAATATTTATTTAAATGGAAGAAGTCAGATGTTTCAACTGACCCCACCCCTGAGGATAGTTGCACCTTCTTAAAATACATTATATTTGTTAAATAGTTAACTTTTTTTGTCTCAATAAGTATAGTATGGTGAAAATATGAATAGTTTTACATGATATTGTAGTATTATTTATTTAGTAATATTTATGAAATAGCCTAAATATCAAACTTTGTTCATGTTTTGAACATAGGCCTACCATGGGTCAGCATGCAGATGTTACAGATACTATTCAATCTCCATATTTCAGTGTGAGACAGGATGAAAGGAACAATTTGTAAGGCAATAAACTATATTATATGAAATGCAACAATGACTTATGGTAGCTACGGCCCTTGATAGTTTCTTGTATCTTATCACCACCTTCCCATATCTCCAACTTTGCCTTTGTGATAAAGGTTGAAAGATTTTTGATGAGTAGGGAACTATTTTCTTTCTACTGAACACCCAACAAGTCAGGCATATCCACGGGTGTTATCTCCAAAACTCAAACAATCTAGATATTTAGCACTACAGGTAGGAGGAAAATTATGAATTTTTGATTTAGGGATGAACTGTCCCTTTAACTAAGACAATTTTCCCTTCTCAGGGGGGGTCACTCATTAAAAACACACACAAATGTGGTCATTCAAGGGTCAAATTGTAATAAATTGAATCACACAAAGAAGTCTGAGAGTTTGAAGAATATTTATTGACAATTAAGGCACAACGGTACATCAGCAAAACAGAGCTGATATTTGAACACAAGAAACAGTGAAGACTTATCTATGGCTTGTCAGTGCCAGGCAGTAGTGTAATCGAGGGCATAGTTTGGTATTTGGAGTTAATTTCTTTTCATTCTGGGTAACAGTCAGTTCAGTCAGTGAGGGTAGGCAGGGGCATACAGGTTACGTTTTAGAATAACAAATTCATGCATAGATGAATTAGAAAATATTCCAAGCACTACCATGGATACAAAGTTTGTTACATTAAAAAAAGCTGTAAAGTTTGTTGGATAATATCACCATGTGCACCCATTATATTCAGTTCCTTCACAGGAAAATGAGCTTATGTGTTTACATGTGCCTTCTTTTACAGTGTTCAAGTATTGCATTTAACATTTCACTACAAATCAATACACGCTGCTGCTTATTGATCATGTCGTCATACAATACTTAGCCGGTCAGCAGTACCACAGTGACCTCTGTACCCGATCAACTCATGCAAACAGTCTGGTTCTCAAAGTCAACTGGTTAAACAATCAGACACATTTCAAACCTCTTTGGCAACAGGCTGCACACGCAGTCCTACTATCACACAGACACAAAAAATATAACTCTATACTGTTGTTTGATCTATCTCTATGCAGAAAATTGCATATCAAGGACACAACAAACAAGGATTTCGTCACGTTTTCCAGAAAACTTTATCATAAACACCCTGCTACAGCTTTTGTGCACAAGAATAAGGCCACTTTAATGAAATGCATCCTGGTGCGTTAACTACCAAAACAGAAAACAACACACCTGTATTGCTACATGTGCAGTGCAATCATTTAAAAAATAAAAGCACCACATGCAACAAAAGTTAATACTCTTTCCCTGGTTACTTCTAACCACCCTTATTATCATCATTATTACTATCAGATGTGATAATTCTGACTTGTTAAAAACCACACAGCCGCATTTCCATGTTTGTGAGAGATAAATGTCAACATATTATGTCTGTTATTCTGATTGCTGAGAGGATACTGAGAATGTGTCCAGTTATAATAAGGACTGTGTATTGCATGTAACAATCCTGCACAGTCAGTTTAATTCTATATTCACCTCTTTTCCCCGTTTTAGAGAATAGTTTAGTTTGTTTCAAGTTGAGTCTTTCATTCCCTTCTACAATCTGACCACTCTTAAGATTCTCAGTGGCAGTTTTGGCATTTAGGATGACATTTCTGATTGTTGACGTTGCAGCGACATCCTCCGCTGGTGTCTCCAGGACCCTTGGAAAACATCAGAATTAGAGTCATCAAATCTTGCAAATAAACGTACAGAAGTGTGGCATGAGGACAGGAAGGAGGGATTTCTTACCCTCGGTCCCCAGCGGGGTCCTCTGGTCACCCAGCAGATCTCAGTGTGACAGACAGTGCAGCGCAGCCAATCACATCCATCCCTCTTCTGTACAATGATGCCACACTGGGGACAGTGCATCGCCTCCCCCGACTGCACCAGAGTCTGTTTGTGAGACAAAAAAAGAAATTTAGAATTAGAATTTAGAATTTTCAATTAGGGTTTCAAATTTTCTGAATTACAACTAGTTAAACTGACTTGTTGTAATTAAGTTACAGATGCATACAATGGACTTTTCGACTAGTAAGAAATTCATTGTTGATACTAAGTTTAACATTTTGGATAATGACTAATAAGCCTATAACAGCTCACCTTGAGTAGATGTGTTGTCCTCCTGGCAGCAGAGTCATTTATAGCGCGGGCTGCAAGATCATCCTGATACTGCTTACAGTTCATTCCCTCATGAATAGACTGAAGAAGAAGGAACATTTCTGTCAGCAGTTAACCTGATGTGACCAGACCAATTAAAAACATGTGACTACTCTGAAATGTGTAGCGTCACTTGTTTTTTTCAAAGGACTTATTATTTTAATTGCTCTAACTAACTGAGTCATGCAAGATATGATCCTCATGCCCATTTGTACCATAGTTGTACGTTAAAATACTGTATTCTTTGCATGTATGATCAAATACTGTATTAATTGTGTCTATATACTGTATATATTTCATACCTTGCAAATCAGGCAGTTGTGTTTCCTGCAGACGGGGCAATGGAAGACATTGACTGTGTCCTCGTACACACACCAGCCCAGACAGTCTGGAGTGGCACAGTGATAGCTGCCCTCACATCGAGACTCTGCCACTGACAGACCTCTTTGAAGCCAGCGCTCATACTCCTCCACTGGCACCAACTGCAAAGGACAATTGTGTAGGACTAGTTTAACCTAACAATACCATCAACAGATTATAATCTGAGTTGCAAAGAAAACAAATGCAGGTAGGAATACCACGAATCCTGTATTTCCATTGTACTTTTTACACAGGCCACATGTAGTACCAAACTTGTGTAGTTCATGATTTGTATTACGCAGTTATAATTTTCAAGGAAGACACTGTATGCCCAGAAACTTCTACAAATACACATCTTGCTCTTCTAACAGAGGCTACTTGTAAAACCACTGGCTTTTTTTCAGAAGTCTTGGATGGATCACAGTTTATTGTTTAACATTTAGCAGCTGGGGAAGTTGGCAAACTGTTGCTTGTTGTTAGCTGGAGCCGCTGAAGGCTGTCCACAGGGAGAGCAGCCAGAGTCTGGGCTGAAAACAAGTAGCAGAGCAGCAGCTCCAGCTTCTTGGCCGGAACTCACAGTGTTGAAATGAGCTTTTCTTACTAAATTAAAACACTATGTACAGATGATTTACACATGCTGATGCTTTATGACAGGGAGGCATGATTATCGGGCCGATATTGCAAAATTTATATTATTTTATTACAGGGGTTTGTTAAATACTTGATTATGATTGGTCAATTACGGCATTCTAACATCTGTTATTTCTGAAGAACAGACCATTAGCAGTTCTGATCATAGACTCTGGAGGAACAATAAAATAATTTTTAAATCCATAGAAACCATTTTTAAATTGTTAGTTTCTATCAAATTATTGATTTTTTAAAGTAAGTAACTCTATAATAAGCTGGATAATGTACCATGAGCAGGTCATTATTGCGAAATAATTCAAGACCTGCATCACCCTGTCTGGGTTTATTTCGCAATAATGACCCACTCACTGTACATTATCCCTTAAATGTATAGAATACGAAACCAAAGGGTAGAGCTACGCAGTGTTAATTTCACTGGCGTGGACGCTTTTTAACAGCTCAGAGGAAGACAATACAAATGTCTGATTTGACAGATTATGTCAAAGCATTTAATATGAATTCTTAGGCCTTATGGAATATCTGAGGAGTTTGAACTGTTCTTAGTTTCTGTTGTAAAAGTGATGTCAGTTATATTTGATTCAGTAAGAGCTATGAAATATTACATCATCCATCTTTGACCACTACATCTTAGTCTTTCTTACCCTCAGGTGTGCATAAACTACAGGTTATGAACTTCTTTTCAAAATAAAAAACAAAACAAAACATGAAATTAGCAAATATTAATTACTTAATATTGTATCAGCTGAAAAAAAAAACCAATATCATACACCCCTACTTTATGATGCCAAAACTATCTGCTAATACAAAAAGTAAGAAGGTACTGTATCTTAGCCTGGTGTATCGGAGTAGATACTGTATTTGTGGTGTGTGACTCACAGCTCTGATCTCCCTCTCCTGCAGGGAGCAGGAACAGGAATACGTGTCATCTCTGTAGGGACAGGACACCTCCGGCTCCTCACTCAGCATGATCACTGAACGTAAGCACTCTCTGGACAGGGATACACAAAAACACGCAGATACTGACAGGTCTGAAACATGAGCAACACCCAGGATATTCAGATAGGTTAAAAAAATAAACCTGAATCCT
Organism: Lutjanus argentimaculatus; assembly: GCA_034769285.1. NCBI lineage: Eukaryota > Metazoa > Chordata > Actinopteri > Lutjaniformes > Lutjanidae > Lutjanus > Lutjanus argentimaculatus. Next base: position 20,140,821 of record JAWZSL010000009.1, on the reverse strand, counting down.
GAAACCCCTCTTTGAGCTCTTTCTCAAAAGCCTTTCCCTTTTTCTTCCTCCACAGCCATGATGCCACCTTTCCATCCATTATGATACGTCTTCACTCTTTCAATGATTTTTTTATATTCCCCTACACCTCCTGAATCTTACTTGCAGAAGCAGTGCAGACACTCCCTCAGCAGGACGCCCTCTCCAGGCTGCAGGTCCACGTAGCAGATCCTGCAGTCCACAGGCTCCGGGTTAGGCAGCAGGTCCTGGCCATCCATCATCACCAGCCGTGCGAAATTCTCCCTGCGCTCCTCTTCCCTCGCCTGGCACAAGGGGTGGTGTTGTTGGGAGGGTTAAAGAAATATTCCATAAACAAATTCCCTTCAGTTTTTGTTATACGAGCACAATGAGACTGATATTTTTTCACACTCACACATGCAAACACACTTTGTGTATAAACGTTTTATTTTTATCTGATTGACAGAGTATATACAATTAACAGTGCAAAAATTACCAATCAGGCTAATACATTCAATTTATTGGCAACTTCGGCTCTTTGGGGGTTCATTAAAAACACCTGATACTGAAAGTCAGCAGTGATCGTGATTATCCAGCTAAATGATTTAGAGGAAAAGCCTTTCATAACCTTTGTTACATGAGCTGGAGCAACATATATATTACTGGGGCTGTGTACCATGAAGCCAGATTAGTGGGTTAACCAGCTATCTTTGGCTATTTTCGGCTATCACGAAATCAGCTCACTTCTATCCACGGTAGATCACCATGGCAACCTATGCTGCACGGCTAATTTCAAAGGATTAGATAAACACCTGTTAAAAAAAACAAAAAACAAAAAAAACAACTGCTGACCAATCAGCTCACTGGAAATATGGAGTCATCATTCCTACAGGATCCTGACAGGGTCAGAAGATATTTTTAAAGAAGTTCCAGGGTCTCCATGTGTCCACTCTAGTTTTAAAATGACACAAAATAATTACATAATGACAATTATAGCTGCATTTTAATTTCACAAAGGTTATTTAATTCCTGACAGTGTCGATATTTTTACAGTCTAACTCCCACAACACTATCTGACTGGTTACATGTCATGAGTAACAGCCTCTCAGCACTGAAGACTGCTGTTTACCTTTGTAAGAAATGCTGCTGGGAGCTCCCTGACCTTTTTGTTTCAAGATAATGTTGACATTCATTTTAATTATAGCATACCGGCAAACCCCAGTAAATATTTCCTATGATTATCTACATGATTAGGTACTTTTCCTTTCCTCTCAACTTTCCTCTCTGCTTTGGCAACAGAAACTTTACTTTTTATGTGCATCAAATATTCATAATCATTTGTTCATCATCAGGCAAAAAATACTCTTTATGACTGACAATAGTCATTCCTGCTTTACTTCAATATCTGGAAACGATTTATAGTGTTTCTTCAGCTTCTTATCCTCTTCACTGTTCATATTTCATCTTGCTGAATTCCATTATCTGCTGTCACTATAACTGAATATTCCTGTGGGCATCACTGTTAAATCTCATTTTATATTAAGTACTGCATTCATGTTTTGGATGATGTTGCTGGTTATTAACAGTTCAGCCTCTATCACATGAACACAGGAACAGTCAGAGTTAACAGAATCACCTGATAAGAACCAGCTTGTGATACTGGTTATCCAAGACGGCTAATGTTGAGCTCAGTGAAGCCAGTTGACCCTAAGACAGGCACCTAGTTAAACTCGCTTTGTTAAACAGGCCCCCGGGACAGAAATTGTTCATTGCTATGTGTTTAGTGATAAAAACATCATTGTCAGTTCTTTTCTAAACTCTAAAGTGTTGGTACTGGGCTATAAAGTCCAGTACCGGTCAGTTTCAACTTTTAACCAGAACAGAGCTGGCATCAGCTGTTCTCATACAGTTTCTTTGCTCTATGATCTCATGAACATTGAGCAAGGATGCACCTACACCACCTTCTGCATTGTTTATTCTGCTAATATTAGGATGAAAGAAGGCTTAAATAGGGTATCAGTGCAACTCAAATGAGCTCCAAACTACATTTAACTTCAAGGTAGAAAAAAAACTGAAGGATGTATACGTGCATATAGACACTGGGCCTCATTCAAGAACATTTTCGTATTCTTATCTCAACTGTCTCTTGCTTTTTTCATACAGAGGGCTCGTACAAACATGCATCTCAGATTCAGCAAACACTTGTAACTTCTGATAGCTGTGTAAATGATCTGCCTGCGCGTATCTGAGTACATGAGACTTGTAAATTAGCATAATTAACACCCTAATAATACAACATAAGGCTATTCATTCATGACAGTGGGATCAAAGAGTAAAAAGAGGAATTTAATGAGTTTTGAGACTGAAGTCCCGCTTTCAGAGATCCATAAAGGAAAGGCTATTATTTTAACAGTGTCAGCAGTCGAATTAAAGGAGCTGCTAAGGAAAAGAAATGGGAAAAACGAGTGCTGTTAATGCCGTGTCACCTGAACTTTGTACTGTCACTGACATAAAGAAGCAGCAAATCGATCGATGACTGCAGTGGGAGGAGGGGATCAAGGTGAAGTCTCATTCACAGAGACGGATAAAAATACATGCCATAAAAGTTATAAATGATGTTCCAACGAAGGACGTCCCCCTGGACAGAAACTAAAACCTGCATGGTTATACAACCTGACATCAGGTAACCGCCTGATGATGATATTGATAGGCTACATGGATAAATTAAGAACTATATTATCATTCAAAATGCAGGGCCAAACAGGATAATGTCGACTTAAAGTGCAATTTAGGATTTTCAAACTCAAAGTTGCTTCAAAGTGATGAAATATGCAATTGTTAGTTAAAAACTTTGGTTGTGATAACTGCAGACAACTGCATACTCCTTCAACAGGTCCGGACCACTCGTAAATTGTGTTTATAGCTGGAAGAAAATTCAAAATATGAAAAAACTGGTGAATGCGGTGAGTTCTCCGAAATCACTCATATGAACCACTTAAGGTCAAATCTGCTCGTACGAATGGTTCTTGCATGAGGCCCATTGTGCACAATGATTTATGTGATCTAAAAGAAAAAAAGAGTGTCTGATGACTGCAACAGAAACGGTGCTACAAGTTCAAACTGTCTGTGAATGACACATAAATAAACATGGAGTGTAAGTATGCCTGTGTATGTGTCTGCGTGTGTTCAGTAGTCCTGGTCCAGGTTATACAGGAGTGAGTTGTTTTGAGCCCCAGCACTCCTCAGCACCTCTCTTCTCCCTTTCTCCTTCAAAAAAACAGAGACAAAAGAGAAGAGAGTCAACCTGAGAGAGCCTGTGAAGTTGAATTGTAATGTCAAATTTGAATCAATTTCATACTTCTCACTTCTTACTATTTTCCTGAGTATTCTGCCCAATTTGGAGCCTTGTGTTGCTTTGCAGCTTTTTCCCTAAAATATTACTTGACCCAGGCCTGCTGTTGAACCCTTCTATGTCACCAAATGGTACGCCAAAATAAGCTTTTTACTCTGACTATATGTGGGTGAAAGATGTGCATACAGGTTTATGACTGTGGGTGTGTGGTATGCTCGTGTGGTACAGGTGTGAGTGTGTTTTTCATACCTGCTGGTACTGTCTGATGGCCTCCTTCTCCTGCTGGATTCGTCGGAGTTCCAGTGCGTCAGGTCGGTATCCCCCTGGGATGACGTAGTTCTCAGGGCGGTTTGTGCTGCAGATCTCACAGCCCGGCCGTGTTGGTTTATTAATGTAAGTGCAAGAAGGGCATGACCAACCCTACAGTAAGGCACAGAGTGGGGCTTTTATTCTTTGCTCTCAGTTGTCATTAATCTTTTCAGTATTATGTCTGTTGTGTTTGCTGAGAAACAGCACTATATACAGCTTACAGTATGTCTTAGCAACTGTCTTTTCTTATGATAATTTTCATAAAATATGGACCATTTTGAACTGTGTGTGAGTAAAGACACATTACTCTATTTAAACCACCATAAGCGCTGTCTATTACCTGGGGGGAGGCTGTGTTGGGGGTCAAAGCTTCATTGAGTTGAGGCATCTCTAGGTTGATGAGATCTCTGATCTCACTGATGTTTCCTCTCTCTGACCCACCTGAAATAGTATTAAAAATAGTACATGAAGAAATCATTGTAAAAGTCAATGTCAGTTGTCACACTCAAACAGGTGCATCATAACCTCTGCGCTTCTGCTCACTCCACCTCAGCGGGGAACTGAAGCCGTTATATTGCTCTGGAAACGTGAGTTGCTGGTCTACTGCTGCCTTGATCTACGGTAAGCAACGTTCGGATTCAAACTGACACAACACTACATCACATTGAACATCAGAATGTTACATTTATGCAAGAATTTTCAACAAACACAGCAAACAAATGACACTGGTATTACTATTTGTTAGCACCAGGTGTACCAATTGTGTTCGTTTACTGCCCAAAGCACTACATAAACAGGTGTATGCTCAATGAAACTGAAAAGTTAGAGCAAACCAGACATGAGAACTGTGACAAAGCCACGTGTTATGTTCTCACTCACCAGTGCTGCTGGGATGGAGTCTAGGAGGTAGGGTGGTGTAAGGCCTTCGGTCAAGAGATGAGGGGCCATTTACAGAGGTAGATGAGGGGAGGGGAGGAGTGGGGAGAGACAGAGATGGAGGACTGACAAGGAGGGCACTCTCCTGGTCCTGCTGGAGGACTTGAAGGTCAAGCGAGCGTGACGTGCTGACAGCAGGTAGAGGAAGGCCGTGTCACCGTCCTGACGAACCCCGTATGAGGCCAGAGAGCGCTGGTCAGTGCAAAGACACTGGCCAATCACCCAGCGCTGCACCCGCGGGTGAAAGCCATACTCGAGAAACATCTGAGATGGTACAAAAACCAGAGAAAGAAAGTAAGACAGAACCGTTTAGATAGACTAATAGTGATTCTTTTAATTCCTTAAAGCCCAATAATTTGCAAAACCTTTTCATCATACCTTTAATTGAATATGGTTGTGACAGGAGCATGTTTACCACTGTGTTTTATCACCTTTGCCTTTCACAACACTCAGTAAGCGTTTGGGAACTGAGGACACTAATTATTGAAGTTTTGAAAGTGAAATTCTTTCCCATTCTTGCTTCACTTACAACTTCAAGTGCTCAGCAGTCCGGGATCTCTGTCGTCGTATTCTGAGCTTCACAATGCACCACACATTTTCAATGGGAGGCAGGTCTGGACTGCAGACAGGCCAGTCTAGTACCTGAAATCTTTGACTATGGAGCCAAATTGTTGTAACACATGCAGAATGTGTCTTGTCATTGTCTTGCTGGAATAAGCAGGGACGTCTCTGACAAAGACATCTGGATGGTAAGTTATGTTGCTCCAAAACCTGTATGTACTTTTCAGTATCAATGGGACCTTCACAGATAGAAGTTTTTTGATCAGTTTGAACATTAAAGAATCTCATCTTTGTACTGTATTCAATTGAATATAGGCTGAAAAGGATTCCCAATCATTGAATTCTGTTTATATTTTTGCGTTTTACACAGCATCCCAACTTTTTTGGAACTGGGGTTGTAATTAAAAATGACTTGACTTGATTCTTTCAGGACACAAAATGAAGACAAGAAGGATTCTTCAGACTAACCTGCTGTTTTAGCGCTGCAGTAGTCATATGTGGGAGAACTTTCACAGTGACGCAACAGGACGACGAAGAATCCTCAACTACAACAGCCAAGCTGTTACACGAAATGAAAGACCAGCCATTAGCCTCACAGTTTGTGTAAACCGTGTCATGATCTACTTTATATTACATTTTAAGATGAAACAAGTTTTGATCATCAGTCATGTTTTTGAAATTATAGTTGATAATGACAGTTCTCCTACCTGATTTCAGTGTCTTCATAGTCTCTGGCAGACGGCTGAATTTTGAGCGCGGTGCGTTGTCGAGCGAGCGTGGCAGCAAAGACAGAAGCAGACTGCATGTCACCTGCTTCTATAGCTCGGGTCAGCTCTATGCACGTTTCCTCTACAGATGGATACACACACACACACACACACACACACACACACACACACACACACACCACACACAGACAGACAGAAGGAAACGCAGACAAGCCCACAGAGGTGAACATACTGGCAAGTGTGCACAGAGGATGTTGCCATACCTCTAAACAGCCACTAGTGGGCCAATAATGATTTGATGAAGGAATAAAATGAGTGAAGAAATTAGTGCATTAGTTACATCACATCGTAAATAAATCTGATAACATTTCATATTGGCAGGAGGATGTTCGATTTACACACCTGTTCTTTGCAAAGCTAAAGTTTTCTGCAGATCGAGACCATCAAGGGGGTGCTGTGGACCATTATCTTTAGGGGCGACTGCAATTGAGATATGTGGAAACCAGAAAAAAAGCATTTCGATAAACATACAGATTGAAAACACGAGACAGATACCAACAAGAAACACTCAACTTTAGAATAGGATAGATGTAGAATAAATGTTAGCTTGCGAGTTAGTTATCCATGTTTGGTGTGTCATTTGGGTACCGAAACTTGCCTGAGCTGTCAACTAGAAAAAACTAGATGTGTTGTGTCTGATGACAGCAGCCTTTCCTCAGGTTAGCAAATATGATAATATTTCTGCAACACAATTTCTGACCAAGGATACCAAATCAAAGTTTATTTTGCTGTTATTAGTCAGTCCCTCCAGGAAGTTTAATCACATTATTGCAAATTTAACTAATCTCAGCGAATTCTGCACGATCTTGCAATTTTGTTCAATCACCGCAACTTTTCTGCAAATTTTGACCAATCATCACGGCTTCCCACGAGTTCCACCAGTCACAGCAGTCACCCACACAGTTGTTATACATGTTTGACTCAATGAACTGACTCAATGTTTTATTACTTGCTATGTTTTAATCATTTCATTTTTTTTAACTTGTCATGGGTATTGAAAACAATGCATGATTTGTCATTGTTATTGACATTTGTCAATGCTCCGTGCCCTTTTACGTTTTATAATTTTGTGCTGTTTCGACTTGAGCTGGAGCTCCAAATGATTGTGCTTCATCGTGGAAACCCCCCAGGTGCACTTTTTCATTTACAAATAAAACAGATTTTGCTAGAATTTTTGTTATCCTGAGCCTTTTTGGTAAGGTTACTTTGAACAATAAATCCCACAATAATCCCCAAAAAGCCTGTGAAATCCTGGAGGGACTGATAAGTACCTTAACTGTCATTTTGTGTCACATTATTTAACTAAAGTTAGTTATTTTGTAATTTTTTATGTATTTTTTAACATTGTTTTGTAATTGTATTTCTGTATTTAAATAAACTTTAAACAATGAAAAAAGATGTACTTTAATGGCATCAATTGTCATTTTGTGCTTCTGTTTAAAAAAAAAGTATCTGATACCCAACCCTATTGGTGTGTGGGTGGAGTGATGTGGGCAGTGCACAGAGAGAGGCAGAAGATTTAATATTTTCTAAGTTTAAATTACCTACTGAAGATTTAATATCATTGCTTCTTGTCTCAATAGAGATACCTTTTAGTAGAATAGTCAGCATGATAGTGAATAAAGTGAATATTTTCGCTCTGATGTTTTTGTGTTTTTGCCATCTGAATGACACAGTGAGCACCGTCTCTGATCTTAGCTCATTTACCTATAATACATTATTGTGCTATATCCTATAAGTGCAGGTCACAGAGGAAGCAGGGCAGCGTACACAGCTAACTTTGACCAGAACTACAAGGAGTGCAACCATTCGTTCAGTTAGACTATGTTCAAATGAGATCTGTTGACAAAAACACTTCTGTGTTTGCTGCCACAGGGATAATTGGTCTATTACGCTGTCACTTCCAAGACTGATTCTGCATACTTTTTGGTTTGTATGCCAAACAAGCCAGTCCAGAAAAACAATTCAACCTTGTGTACAGAAAAGAAGATCACAATGTATAACTGTAAAGCAGCCCAGACAAAACTTTCATCATTTTCCTTAAGTATCCCATGATGCTAGATCCTTTGTACATGTCCTACATCAATTCCTAAGGTCTCCCCTCAGCTGGTTAAGCCAGAATCTCAAATTTGAACAATATGGGCCTGACACAGATAGCTACATAGCTGTCAACTGTTTTTATCATTCATCAGTACAAAGCACAAACCAATCTAAAATTCCCTCTGAAGTAAAAATAAGAAGCTTGGTTACAGTGGTTGAGACTGATGTCAGTGTTGTTAGCAAGCACTGGGCAGGATGATCAAAAGCTCTTTTGTTTAAATTAAATAAATAAATAAAATTTTGAAGCGTCAAGCTCAACGCAAACAACTTAACTTAGTTAGTTAACTACAGGATAAATGAATCCACAACAGGGGTTTCCTATAACGTTGTACTGCCAGTTTGAAAAGGCTCATAGGACCCTGTTATATAAATATAAAATATCTACCCTTTTTTCTACCTTTTTGCTGTGGCTGTCATCTAAAAGAACCGTGAGTATTTGGCAGGAAGGACGACTGACCTCTGCGAGCTTCTTTCAGTGAAGATATCACCACCGTAGCCCACTCCTGGGCCTCCTGCTCACAGCGGAAGTTAAAGCTGATGCGGTCATGAGGAGGCGCTGCCAAACTCAGCTCGTGGCACTTTGGTGACTTCACCTCATAGTTTACTGTCCCCAGATCAAACTCAGCGATGGTCTGGAAATAGAGGAAGAGAGAGCAAGAGTCAAAGGAGATGAAGGAGAAAGATGCATTATACTAAAACAGCAACTTTGTGCCTCAATGCATGTGAAACACTTCATTATACTGTCACAAAAATTCAGATGTACTGTTACAGTACACAACTGAGAAAGTGTCAAACAATAAAACAATTATCCTGTAAATACAAAAGTAATACACCACCACAAACACAGCCTCCAAAATGACCTTTAAGTTGCACCTAAATCAGTTTCAACAAAAACTGAGTATTAGAAACTTACAACCAGCACTTAGGGTAGCTGTAATGATATTTGTTTAAAATGGACAAAAATTAGAAGGCTCTATATGTAATTTTCGCATGTAGCTGGCAAGAAGTGACCACTATTTAAAGACCAGTTGATTTCAGGCTTGCAAACACAGCAGCCTGAACTCCTGTTCCCTCAGCCAGTGATTTCTAAACTGAGGGTCAAGGGCCATCACAAGGTCAGAGGCTAAATCTGATGATGATTAACAGGCTGATGAAGAAGAAATACCTTTATTATTTCAGTTGATTTTATGCTTACATGCTGAATATTTCCACATCAATATGTGCTGAAATGAATTACAATAGTCACCAATAGTTTTAACAATTATTAATTAAAAACATAACATGAAAGACCAAATCTATCTGTATTATGTTCTTTTTTTTAAAGTTGTCATATAAGCGAATATCTGATAGAGGTGTAAGAAAATACTGATATACTTGAGTATCACGACATTATGTTTTGTGATACTCTATAAATACTCAAAAACACTGTTTCATCATATCACGGTACATACAAAGATTGCCTGGTAATGGTTCTTTTGTGTTGTGTTCAAACCCCTGACTGCTAGAATTAAATTTTTTTCTAAAATTAGATTAAAAAGATAGCACTATATCACCTTGCTTACAGTATTATAATATATATACTAAATTGTATTCTTGCCAATACACAGCCCTAAATATCAGGCATTTATCCTGATATTGATACAGACCAATTTAGCAGTGATAGGCCAATACTGGGCCAATGATATCGGCTGGGCTCTAGAAAACTGGCACCAGCCAAATGCTGGTAAAATATTAAAGTGGCTGGTAGATTACAATAAAAAAAAAAGACTTAATATTGAGTGGCTGGTTAATTTGAACATTAGTCTGTCAGTGGCATGTTCACATTTTAAAAAGTTAACATTTCCCACCCTGTTCCCCGCTCAAAACATCCATCACAAGAAGCCCGTGAACTCACCACGCTGCGGCCAGTCCCGCTGCTGCTGTCCTGCAGCGACAGGCGGAATTCCCCGGATTTCCCCGGGTCCATGCTGAGCTGCAGGCGGAGTGACTCATCACCTGCTCCCGGAAGACACAGCGGCCGAATACCAGAATGGCACACCGACACCCGAACCGACATGAGGACGGTGTGGCAGCCAAGTTGTGTCTGCAAGGCCCCATAGTGATGACCGGGGAGGGCGGCGGACTGCTCCGGTGAGGTGCGAGTCCAGCCGCCTGAACTCAGAGACATCCTGCGGCCAACACACTCATGTAGAAAACAAACATACACACCGATCTGTCCTTTGGATTGAGTGTCCTTCCCACGATATTTCTTACATTATATCTCGTCGCTGGACATATAACAGCCACAGTGACAACAGGAAGCAAGTGCGCAGAGTCTGACAACTGTTTGGAGCGACTTCCAATAAGTGTAAAGTCAGAGGTTTCACTTCTCTCTTCTTCCGTGTTCGCTGTGGCGTCGTTTCAGGCAGGTTTCATGTTTCTTTTCGGCCGTGAAACAGTAACAGTTTTCTTCTGGATATCCTTTGCCTTTCTAACACTAAGGTTGTTGACAATAGTTTGATACTGGTGGTGACGCTGAGTTTGTTGTTGGTGCGTATGCTTTCATTTCTTAGTGCGCATGCGTCCTTTGTGGGGTGACGTAAGCTATTGTAATATTCATGAGGCCTGTTTCTTTAATTAGACACTATTTGAACTGTAAAAGGACACGGTGAATTGACTTTGGACCCCTCTGGCATGCACAAATGTACGTCTTACCATTTTACCTTTGTGTGACAGTTATTGTTATTATAGGTCTACATCTTTGAATTTTAAAAAGAATAAAAAAAAAACTCAGTTGTTGCATTAATTAGCTCTAGAAGAAGAAACAATGTCATTCATTTTATCACTGTACGTACAAAGGAGTTTTTTGTAGATGTCCAGCATTATATAAGAAGGAAACTGTGCAAACAATTAAATGCAAGATAAAGATATTTGTATATGCTTTGAAGCTAAGGAGAAGGATAAAGATTTTTTTTGTTTTTTTTTTTGTTTTTTTTTGCACAGTTATTATTGGGAAAATTCAACATTCACAAGAAGAGAATGGACGAACTCCAAACCTAAATAAACTTTTTCAAAATCAACAACAGCATCTATGTGGCACCATTTTGAGGCTTTATGAATAAAAGCAATTAAAGCTAATTATGTTTATGATACCTTTCCTATGGATTAATGACAAGTCACTTTGAACAAGTCTTCTTATTTATTTTCTCTCTCTTTCTTATATTCTTTTGTGTACATACTTGTAAGGTAGCCCACAGAATGTTTTCTAAATAGATAATGCTGGTGAGCTCCTCTGTTAATTGACTTTTTTGGTAATATATTAATTTTAGGCAATGATGCTATTCTTCACATGAGTGTTTTAAGCCTGTGTTTTTTTTCATTTCAAGTCATTTGGGATTAAGTGTGTGTATGTGCTCATACTTTACCACAAAGGGGCAGCAAAGTATCCCATATAAAAAGTTACATATCTTCCCTCTGTTCTTAATAATAATTCTCCTGAAATCTGTTCTTGACATCTTCAAATTGAGCTAAACTGCCTAAAAATATGATGTATTTGGCAGAATAAAGCAGTTACAAATTAGTCTCCTTTCAACCTAACTCTTACTTTTTCTTGTTATTATTAACAAAAAGTTATATTTTTTGGTATTATTTAAATCTGTTCTATTGTATTGCATCATCATTTTTACTCTTTGTGTTTAACTATACTCTTCATGTCAATCTATTATAGTCTATTCTTGTTCCTTCTTTTTATTGGTTTGTCAGTCGTCTGTTAAGCACTTTGAATTGCACTAACCTGCTATACAAATAAAGTTTGATTGATTGATTAATTTATTGATTGGTTGGTTGGTTGATTGATTGAACCTGCAACATTAAAACATTGGTTCCATTTTAATGCATCATTAATTCTTATCCATCACAAAACAGAAAATGCTCTTTGCTGTTGGCAGGAGACCTTTTTCACAGCAGCCATTTTGACATTAAATAGTGAGGCAAACACAGGTGTCACAAATGATACTAATTAAGGTCCCATTTCATTCAGGTTAAACAGAGTCAGGGTGCTCTATTGTACATGTTGGCCGCTGGAGCGGCTCTGCTACACTAAATGGAACAGGACCTTAATAATAGTATAATGTATAATTGGTAATGTTTACCAATGGCTGGCTGAAAAAAGCTCAATTAGAGTTATAATATATTGTGTTGTATTCAGTCTTAACATACCTGATATAATTCTATACCACTAGAAATGACTAATATGTCTGGTTTAATGCAGAGTATTAGATTTACAGGATTTATGATGTGTGATAATTTAGGATTATAGGTCTCATGTTTTCATTTGGCTCACAAAGTCATCTGCGACACAAACTTGAGGTAATTCTAACATTACCATAACACAGGCTCTTTTCCACACCAGATAGTTTGGCTGGTCACAGTAGAAAAAATACAAGAGTTTACTGAGGATATTGATGATGTCTTCATTCTATTCATGTTTACTAGGTTATGTGCGCCAGCATGCACAATAGCAGCACCTTAAAACAGAAGCACATAAATATAATTTAGCTGAATTTTATTATTTACATTGTGCACTTCCTGAAATATCCTCTCAGAAAGGAGCCCTTTACACAGTGAACTAACGTGGGGGATAGAATCATAGCACAGAGGAATTCCCAAGTACTGTGAGGTGATAATGCTGAAGACAATGAGACTCTACTGACATTATTTGTTAGATGAGATACACACAACCCAGGTGGGACTTGAACCCACAATCCCCAGCTCCGGAGGCTGATGCCTTATCCATTAGGCCACTGGGCTACATCAAGCTTGGAACCTCCTTTTAATTTTAATGTGACCAGGCTGCATCTATGGTCAAATCCCAATACTCTCATGGACTCATGGGCATTCCCACGGCATTCTGTGCCTAAAAAAATCCCCTTAAAATCTTCCATCAGAGCAAACCACAGGTTTCACAGTCATGCAGTTGCTGGTGGGTGGAGATTATTGTGTGACACATCAAAGGTCCTGATTGATTGATACCTCATGTTTTGTTCCCCACCCACACACCGTTAACTGTGTCTCTGATTGGTTAGCACTCGTTGCCTCCCTTGGCTAGGCTGGTTATAGAGTCTGATTGCATGGATATGAATACAGGTGTGTCGGGCACGAAATTTTGCTCATCACAATTTCCCAGAGCCCAAACTGACATCTTCAAATTGCTTTTTTTTTGTCCAACCAACTGTCCAGAACCTAAAGACTCTTCATTTACTGTGATAAATAACAAAAGAAAATCAGTAAATCCTCACATTTGAGAAGCTGGAATCAGCAAATGTTTGACATTTTTGCTTGAAAAGGACTGAAATGATTAATCCATTATCAAAATGATGGCAACTAATTTTCTTTCGATTGATGAATCAATTAATCAACTAATCAATGCCGCCTAAATTCTACTATTAAGATCTTAAGGTCCCAATGTAACCATGGAGATGTGTGTTTGTAACTGGAAACATTCATGTTTGAGGAACTAATAAAAGTCTTAATGCCTGATCAGAATGGAATCCTGTACCAACATGGAAATGCCTACAAAGACACGTCCATGCTGACTACTGACTTTCCAGCTGAAGCTTTTTTAAGAAAGAGGGTCAACCAACATGGTCAATGAATGTCCCGGCCCACACACTCTGTAGGTCACGAATTACGAGGCAATTAACAAAATATACTGTAGCACGCAAGGGGAAAGATTTAGAACACAAAGCTGAGCTGGTTCAAGCTCTTAATCATTTTGCAGGGTTTCCTCGATCAATACGTTCCTCAGGCAGGTCCCACAATACCAAGGAAATGTCCTCTTTAAACGCTATAGATAGTAAGATCATGATCTTATTTTTATAAATGAAATCCTTTCACCTCCTCTGTGACTCTGTTCACAAAACACTGGTCACACAGGCAAGATGAAGCCTTTCAATAAGGTGTTGATGAGACCATGATGTCACAGTTTGAAGAGGAGGAACCTTGTCAGCGGCAGCACTGTGATACAAAAGAACACATCTAGAGCAGGGACGGTGTGGACAACCCTGCCCCGAGGAGTGTATTTTTGAATCAGATGAGAACATTTAGTGAGTTTGGAGCAGTGATGAGTCAAGGGCCAATCATCATATGCATAAAAAAAGAATAAAGAATAAGCTCAGAATAAAAAAATCTTTTTGCAAAGTATTTTGTCTATGATGACTTCAGTGTGAGATCTAATGAAAGACAGAAACCAACTTGTGTTAGAGATCTAAGGGTTGCACTTTATTTTGCAGTACACTAACAAGACATACTTTTTAAAATCAAATTAGACAAAAACTAGACATAATATGTTTTAGACAGTATTAGACTCTATTAGAAGGCAATTAGAGACACACTACACCAGAATTGTACTCTAAACTTAAGTGTATTATTTCCCACACATTATGACAGAACTGCATTGTAAACTGAAATATATTGTTTTGCACTGTTAGACCCTTGTTGGACTTTATTAGAGGGTAATTAGGGACACATTACAACAGAAATAATAAAATATATCCACCTAATAAGGGTCTAACACTGGGAAACAATACACTTTAGTTTACAGTACAGTTCTGTTGTAATCTGTCCCATATTACCATTTATGAGAGTCTAACAAGGGTCCAATAAAAGGTCGTAATACTGACTGATAAAAAAAAAACTTTAAAATGATTTCTAATTTGATACAAAGTATGGCTTGTCACTTCTAATTAGTGTCAACAAGGCCATATTTTACCCACAAAACATGGACAAATTGAACTGTTTCTGAATGTGTTTTCTGCATTTCTGCACAGCAACGGATCCGTCTGTGACTGCAACAATCACACTGTCCCTATCACAAATCTTATTAGATTCATTATTTAGGGATTCTTTCATTTTACGGTGCGATATTACACATCCTCAGGTAGTTGTCTTCTCATTTTATCAGGCCTTGTGCGTGCATCATACCATCTGATCTCAGTCCTAATGTGTGGAGGGGAACCACAGTGCTGCCCCAGGGTGGAGCTGTGTACATGCACATGCACACGTGGACACACAGATGCAGCCTTTTACATCACAGGCTCTGTAGGATGATGATATCAAACCTATATTTAGTTTTAGGTAATGATATTGTGTGTTGGAAATGTTTATTTCAACTGGATTATGAACCTTCACCCACTTAAAATACATATTAAGAGGAAAGTGACAAAATGATTGTAATAGTTGCTGAGCTAAAATGACTGATGTTACCATTTTTTCAATATGTACAGTACAAATATTTACATTTATACACTATATACAGTTATTTTTGTGTTAAAAGGTCACATGCACAGCTGCAACATTTTTATTATAGATGATGATGGTGAGAATTACGTATTTTTCCTCTCACCTGTAGTGCAATTTTATCCATCTAGATTGTTTTAGTGTGAGTCGCTGAGTTCTGGAGATATTGGCTGTAAAGATGTCTGCTTTCTCTCCAATATGACACATGTAGGTGCTCAGCCTGTGGTGCTCAAAATGCAAAGATCCATCTGGATTCAGGGTTTCCCCCAGCAAAGTTGCTAGGCCTGGTGGCAACACTGGGGCAGTGGCCAAGTGTCTTTTCCCCCAGTGGGCCAGTGACAGACTGATGGCATAATTAAGGTAAGGCCCTGTAGTTTCTGTGATGTGATAATCATGGATGAAATCACGAATTGAGAAAAGCCATAACACAGATTTCATAGTTCCCTGTGTTAAGTCAGTGCTCAAAGCTGATATTTATTTATTCAACATCTAACAACAACTATAGTATATATAGAGTTTTACAATGAATCTGATAATATGCAGTCTTGGAATCTGTGTTGTCAATAACAACAAAAGAAATGAAATGTTCAGCTTTCATGACTCATAACATTATCTCTCATCTCATACCAAAACCATCCAGATGGACAAACAGCACTTCAGGTAAGAGGAAAAATACCTATTTTTGATTTTGGTATGTGCTGTCTCTTTAAGGCTAAGCTGCATGGTCACATTTTGAGCAGCACCGTCACACAGCATCTTGACCTTTACAGACATCGTTTGAGTCCCCGAGGCGACTTTACACCTGAATACATTTGAGAGAGCAAAGTTCTCCTCACCTTGGTCTCTCACATGTGATTCATTGTCACCTCTCTGCACACTGACATAGTGTTAATTCACATGCACGATGCACACAGACAGAGGTGGGAAGTAAATAAGTACAAATACTTCATTATTATACTGAAATAAAGTTTTCAGGTATCTGTACTTTACTTATCTGTACTACTTTCTAACAAGTTTTTACCTTAACTCCTTACATTTTAACATAACTAATGTACTCTCTACTTCTTACTTTTTCAAAACAGACTCATTACTTTAGTTTAAAAGCATTTAAGGGGAATTCTTGGTTATTTTGCATGATTATGTGTCGCCTTCCCAACATCAAGACTTATTTCAACTAAATGGATGGAACAATGACATAGAAAAGCAATAGAATGAAAAGAATAGAATGACATAAAAGATGTAACAAGACTTAACAAGATGAAAATAATGTAAAAGACGTAACAAAGAGAAAATAACATAAAAGACACAACAGGACAAAAGCACGTGAGGGTGTAACAAGATCTAACAAAATGAAAACAAAGAAAACAGTGTACAAGATAATGATAAGATGAAAACAACATTAAAGATGTAACAAAATGAAAATGATGTTACACAATAAAAACAACGTAACAGGACGAAAATGATGTAACAGGATGTAACAAGATGAAACATAAAAGAAAAGCAAGACAAAAATGATGTAAAAGACATAATAAGCCTTTTTTCTTTTCTGTTCATCTAATATTTTTCGTCCTTTCTAACAGATTTCAGTACCCACTGTAGAGAAGCCTGATCAAGCCCCTCTGAGGTTTTTTTTTGCATCTCTCCATTTATCTATTTCAAGTTCTATTTTTTTCTCAACCACGGAGAAAAAGTGAGGTTCAGTTAGCATTGCACTAAAACACCTGGTAGAAATGCCCGTCAGAGGGCGACTTTTTACTTTAGTACTTTGAGAACATTTCAGAGCCTGTATGTTTTCACTCTCACTTGAGTAAAGAAGTTGAATAAGGACCTCTATGTTCAGTAGAACTAAACATCTGTCCTTCTACATGACAGAATGTGTGTACTGTTGCCACCCTGTCTTATAGTATATTTAAAGCTCTCAGTCCAATCTGAATCAGATTGATTTTATGGTTTCGCTGTCACTTATTTAAAATAAAAGAGTGACAGTGGGTGAAGTTATTTTTTGGTATTTGGCAGAGATTATTATTAAGGAAAAGTTGCAAAAGCTTAGTTTCCGGTGACAAGAATACATTGAGCTTTTTGCAACAGTTGATTGTGTCCTGCCTTGTCCCTCGTAATCAAGCTGATTGATGAAAGGCTCATCAAAAAACGCCCACCACAGTTCCGGGTCACCGTCTGACAGGCCTATACTACTTGAGGTGCTGGGTGTCCCCATGTTCACTAATTTAAAAGTTGTCCACATGTCATTGACTCCCTGATGGACTGCTCTGCTACGTGACAGACATGAGGAGAAACTCCAAAACCAAACCTCCTTTCTCAGAAGGAATGAAGCCATGGGGTCTAAAGAGTAGGAGGAGGAGGTGAGGAGGAGGCGAAGAGGAGGAGGGGGGTGATGCATCCTGTAGTCTGGGATCATGTGTGTGCGTGAGAGTGTGTCTGACGTTCTTGATTCATCATCCAACGGCCACATGAGCAGCATGGATATATAAGCTGGAGCACACCTGCTCCACAAGAACGACTTCAGACCTCCTGCCAACTGACCTCAGCCTGCTACCAAAGTTCAGGGTAAGGAGTGTTTACATTATACATTTATTTATTTTTTACAGCCTGACAAATTCACTGTTAAATGCAGGAGAGTTGGTTATGAGTTTGGGTAATTATTTTATGCATTTATTCTAACACTAATACAGTGAATAAACTAGAATAGTTACATTATTTCTGCAACATTAACTTAGGGGAACATTTATGAGACTATTATGTGTTTATAATGGTCATCATTGTGTGCTTTTAAATCCTACTAAATTCAATTTAACAATTCATACTAGAAACTTCACTAACTTTACTTCAATTACAAATAAGTAGTAAATGTCACTCTAAATTTGTTTCACTGTGTATTTTAGATGTCCTATAATGTTGTAACATATTCCTATTTGGAAGTAGTTTTTCTATAATATACAAAAGTGATTTTTTACTGATGTTACCTGACTTAAAGATTTTTTTTAATGTCTAATTGTATCAGTTTCTGGCTGCAGTCTTTCTATTATTAGTCTTTCAGTAAACGGTGGTGTTTTACTGTCCTCTGCAGTGCCTTGAGCGACTCCACAGCATGCTGCCTGGGAGAGCGGCTGATGTCCATCAGTGCGTCTTGACGAGCCGCTGGCTGCCCGCAGCTCTGGCTCTGCTCCTCCTCCTCTCCTCCAGCCTCAGCAGAGCTCACAGCACCACGGTGGAGCACGACTTCCACATTGTTCACAATGTCGACAACAGAAGTAAGACCTGGTTTTATTTGAGCACTTTTTTTTTTTACATATATAACCTGCAGATTTTTTTTTTTAAGTAGTGGGATTTTTAAAGCATATTTATAATCTATTTGTGAATTTTAATGGTGAGTACATAGTGACCTTCTTATACTTTATTTCATCTTCACATAGAGATTTATTCTTTACTATTGTTGGAAATTTATATTTTACTTCTACAAATGAAGTATGTTGTCAGTATGCCACAATTTGAAAAACCTCTAAATTCCAAGGGGCCATTTACTGCATTTAAGTATCAGCTATTTCTTTTTAAAGAGACATGCTCAACACTTTTTATTTAGCCCAAAATAATGAATATCCTCATCCAAGAATTTGTGGTACATGAATTTATCATGTAATCTACTGTGTGTATTATTTTGTTAAAAATTCCAGTGCAAAAAGTTTGATTATTTCTGTATTAATATATAATGTATTTTGAATGATTAATGTTAATTTGCACAGACGCTGAAGACTGGATGTTTTGTTATTATATTGTTTTCTATACTACTGCAAACCACATGCCTCGATATGGTATATTGTGACAAAATATGTATGGTATGTGACATATTGTTGTACTTTGGTTGGAAAATAGGAGCACCATGAGATTTTTGATAAACTTATCATCAGTAATGTGGATGTAATGACTAAGTGGGTAGAGACAAACACTAGAACAGCTAGAACAGTGTTTTTATTTGTTCTTTGTGTCCCAATGAATGACTAATTTAAACCATGAGTGAAAGTTTAAATATATGGAGGACCAAGAAATCATTTCTCCATATAGTTCCCGGATACATCAAATTAGTGTAGAAAATCATTCATGTTCACCTTGACAACAAGGTCTACTCAGGGGTCTGCAACCTGTGGCTTCGGTCCCACATGTGGCTCTTTCGTTCTCTTCTCTCTCCAGTGACTCCCTGTGACTTATGTGATTCTTCTGTTCTCCAACTGTAAAAATATGTAGACTCTATACCGGATTAAAAAAAACATAAAAACATTTTGCCAACTAAAATGTGCGTCATAGCCCTTTGATTCGACACCTTTTTATCTAAATTTTGCCAGTGTTACTCTTGAGTCTCTCAAGGTTAGCTAGAGATTTCCAATCCAAAAAAAGCAAAGCATAGTTTTAATTGTTGCTCCAGACAGACATGTTTTGGCCAAGCATGGAAAAAACAAAAGTCTCAGAGGAAAAGTGATTTTTTTTTTTTGGTCAAAAATGAAAAAAAGGAAAGTCTCCAAGGAAAATAAGACAGATTTTTTTGGGCAAACATGGAGAAAAGTCTCAAAGGAAGATAAGATAATTGAATAGTTGGGGCTCCAGACAGTTTTTTTTTATTGTGAGAATAAAGTTTGCGGACCCCTGGTCTACATATACTCTATAAATGTGCCTGGGAGCTGAAATTTAACCAGTTTTGAGTCTTTGAGTCTGACTGTTTGGAGTACTCTGAAAATATGAATATTCTGATTATGTTTTGTTTTTACCTTTACTTTTAGCGCTGCACATTAAAGCATCATAATCTTATTCTGTTTTCTGTGACTGCCACTGATGTCCTCTGTATGGGTCCTTCGTATGGTGTCCAGGTCCAGAGATAGATCCGTTCTGGTACGTGGGGCGTGGGGTGAGACCCATCGGGCGCTTCGGTAAGAGGCACAGCAACGTGGAGGCTCTGGGCAGTGGGGGGATGCAGCCCGTCGTCAGGACGTTGGCGCTGCTGCTCAACGGCATGAGAAACAAAGAGAACCTTGGGAACGTGCTGGATGGGGAGGACAGGGATTGGTTACCGTGACAGCATGTCCTCCTACACCCCTCATCAACAAACACTGAGTGTCTTCGTTTTTTTTATCTTTTGCTCTAGCTCTTCACTGTATTTATCTCTGGTGTCTGTTATGAGACCTTGGTTGAAATGTATCTGTACATAAAAATGCATTCTATATTGATTAATAAACAAGGATGTTGTGATTATATTTGTGTAACCTTCCTACATCTGCAGGTACACAACAAACTTTTTCTTTCAGAAGAGAAAGCTTTAAGTTTGCAAATTTTATTCATTTCATAATACATTTTTTTTTCTCAGAGTACTGTGGCACATAGAGAATCTGTATTTTTTGCTTGTTAATATTTTCCCCGACATGTCATATGGATTGCAACAAACGATTGCACATAAAAGTGAGTGGCCTGCCTGTGGAGCTGTGTCACAGGGAACCTCATTGTAGTCATTCACACTGGATTTAAACAGGAACAAAAGCAGGATTTGTTTTTAGATCTGTGTGAATGAATCTCATCATTTTTCCGAGTATCTGGGACACAGTTACAGTAGTAAATAAGGTTGCAATTTATTTTGTAGTGCACTGATAAGACGTAACAAGCCTTATTTTGTATTAAATTAAAGTGTACTGGTTTCCACTGTTATACCCTTTTAAGTCTTTATCAAAGGGTAATAAGGGACACATTACAACAGAACTGTGCTGTAAACTATAGTGTATTATTTCCCACTGTTAGACCCTTATTAGACTTTCTTAGAGGGTAATCTGGGACACATTTCAACAGAACTGGTCTGTAAACTAAAGTGAAATCACATATCTGCTAAACAACCAGATACCAAGAAAAGGGCAAAATTATACCAGCAGAGGAATATTTAGTCTCAAGTGTGTGTCTCAGGTTGCAGATACAGGATTTCACAGTGCAGTTCTATTGTAATGTGCCCCAAGTTACCTTCTAATAAAGTCTAATAAGTCTAATAAAGAACATATTATTTCTAGTTTTTGTCTGATTTAATCCAAAGTACAGCTTGTTACATCTTATTAGTGTTCTGTAAAATTAAGTGCCCATGTAAAAATTAATCTTCCTGTGTGAATCCAGCCCTACAAGTCATGACAATTATACACAGCCTCTTGCACACAACACTGAAAGATTGGTCAACTATGATTGGGCAATACACACATTATTCTATATCATATCCATCTTTTCACACATATACATATATTAACAAATTCTGTGATGATATATTATTATTTTTTTTTTTTTACATTAGAAAAATACAGGACACTGATGATTGGACCCTTGTGGCTGTGCTTCTCATGGGAAATTTTACATCAATTTTGATAAAACCAGAAACATGCTTTTATACATCGACACCTCTGGAGAACAAGATTGACAAAAGTACAGGATCAATGTGCAAAAACCCGAGATGTGAAAGGCTGGAATGAAAAGGTTACTAAGAGGAGGGGCAGAGCATTCATACAGAAGATCATCACACCTCTTTAGTTCAAGCAGTCCATCAGGAAATATGCTCCTGAGCTGTACTCTGACAACCGTATGCATGGCTAACTGAGATTCTGACTAATGTAAGTGGTCACAGAGTAAAGAAAAACAACCCAAAAATGAAAGGCAGTATTCTCAAATCGAGTGTTTAAGGAGCACAAATACAGTATGAATCGTACTAGCCGCTCCAAAAATGCCTGCTGTCACCCCGTGCTTTTGTAGCATTTACCATCGTCATTACTGGCAGAATATCAAATGGTAAATGCAGGCATACACTGAAAGCACTTTGAGTCACCACACGTGAGAGAGAGTCTGATAGGACTGACTGAGGAGGGCTCCTTTGAGGAGAGAATAAAGCCTTCAATTTGCAATAGTACCTATTTCAGCGGTATTGCATAAAAACGTTCAGTAAAGTACAAAAATAAATTGCTCGTAACAAAATCATGATTTCATGGCATTTGTAATATAGCCCGTCAGACTTCATTATGTAAAAATCTTTACAAGATTTTCTGAATGCAACAGAAAAGTTCAGACATGACCCAGCGAAGGGGAAACACGTAAATACCTTTTTGTTCAAATTAAAGGCCACAACGTTTTGAAAGTAAACGAAGAGAATGACAGAGAGGAAGAAAATGACTTTGGGTGAAGAATACTGCATGAAGAGGGAAGGCTGTCAGACCAAACCTGGACATCAGACCTGTGGAGACTTATGTTGAGCTGAGTTTGTCTTATTTTTGCTCAATTCAATGTAAAAGCCCACAGCTTCAACATTAAGGCTGTAGTGAGCGTGTCTACTGAACAATTATTTTCAGTATTTCCTGCTAAGGGGAGAGCACTTCCCCGTTTTATCATTACAGACGGCGTTTATTTTGGAGAAAAATTGGACATTTTGGAAATACGATTTTTCCTTTTTTTTGTTTGCTGAGAGCTGGATAAGAGAACTGATACCACTCTTGTGTCTGCATGCTAAATATGAAGCCACCACCCACCAACAACTGCTTAGCTTAGCTTAAAGACTGAAATAAGGAAGAAACAGCTAGCCCAGCTTTTTCTGAAGGTGACAAAATCTATCTTTTTGTATGGTATCAACAATATTTAACAATCAGTGAGTTTTGGAGGTGGTGCTATGCTCACTTTTTTTTGTACCTTTGCTGTTTCCCTCATTTTCAGTCTTTGTGCTAAGCTAACAGGCTAAATATTTACTGTACAGACATGAGAGCGGGAGGCCTACCACTCTTCTTTAACTCTTAGCTAAAAAGTCAGTATTTCTCAAAAGACTTAATGATTCTTTTAACTATTTTTATTCTGTTTACAAATAAATTCAGATTTCTCAAATGTGCATTGTGTTCCATTATTGCCGTCTAGCAATTTTAGTGGCAGGTAGGAAGAACAAAACTGTTTTGGTCCTGGTACTTTGCACATCTTAACACTATTTTCTGTTTGGTGCATGAATTTTTAAAAATGGTTAAAATGTCAAAAGTGTTACAATCATTCCCCAAATGAGGATTACCATCTGATAGCTGTGTGTGTGAAAAAGGACAATCATCCAAAAGAGCTCTGGAGGGACTTAGAGTATGATACGATTCCTCGTGACATTTCATTTGGTGAGAAAGAAGATGCAGTATAAAACACGGCTCAGCCTCTTTTCAGGACACTGAATCACAGAAAGTTTCACATGATTTTTCCACATCTTCATTGTACAGTAAATCACAATACTCTTGCAAACAGATAGAAAAAGGAAATGAGAGTCAGTTTTGTCTGTACAGATATTCTTTTTCAGTTGGGTCATGAGGAGTGTTTGCAGATTCTTAAGGCAGAGACACTGACCGTCGAGTCATCCTTGCTTGATGTTACTGTATGTGTGGTGAGGAGGGAAAAATGGAGGATAAATTGGAAATGAGGAAAAGAGCCAGTCATGTCTTCTTGTGAGGCATTTGACTGTTGCAGTACTGTGCCTGGCTGAGGGCTGAGTGCTTGGTGGGTCACACAGGGCAGGTGTTGGCCCCTGCTTGGCCTGGAGCTGGAGGCGGACACTGGGTCAAGGCACTGGATGAGAGGGGCCCCCCGTCCCTGGGGCTCTGAAGTGGCCCTGAGGGACTCGTTGTGCTGCTGACTGTCACTATGGCCGAAACACTTTCACCTGCTGCTCTGGCTCCAACTTTTCTGAAATGCAAAAAACCCCAAAGCATTAAAGGAGCGATGTGTAAAATATGACCTCAAAACAATGGATTT
Organism: Lutjanus argentimaculatus; assembly: GCA_034769285.1. Lineage (NCBI taxonomy): Eukaryota > Metazoa > Chordata > Actinopteri > Lutjaniformes > Lutjanidae > Lutjanus > Lutjanus argentimaculatus. Next base: position 20,116,716 of record JAWZSL010000009.1, on the reverse strand, counting down.
ATTTTACATCACAAAATAGACTCTGCTTTTCATGGCTGAATTACAAACCTCCTGAATGGGATCGCACTAGAGCAGCAGTGAAAGTACAACACTAGCATTAGCATAAGCAACACACAACACTTTTGTTGATCTTGAGAAGCTGCAGTGTTTATTAACTGACATACTGTAACCTGCACTGTACATTTACTGCCACAGTGACAATTTACTGCTTAGTTTAAATTTCTGATCCTCAGCACTCACTCTTAGTCTGCTGCTTGCTCTCCTTCACCTACATGCCGTGCACACATATCAACACTGCCCGATTCCTTAAAGGAGCTACGCTTATGACAATATGCTTTAATAAAGTCCAATAAAACATAACTATTTGATCAGCTTCATGTCCTAAAAATATACATTTAAATAATTTAATCAATATCATAACAACTAGTTGACTAATGGCTTTCATTTCTTTCTTTTTTTTAATTAAAATTCTGGCCATATCTTGCAATTTGAACCTTTAAGCAAAGTAGCATTTTAAAATCTCCTGCAAAAAGCTTGACCCATAAACATATGATTCAGATGACAGCTGACTTTCTTCCCAGTCATAGATTTAGAGCATACTGTATGATGGACTGATAAAAAAAGGACACTCTAAGCTGGAATCAATGATATGATTACATGTCTTGGTCACTGATTTTGCCCCATTGTCCTGTGCACTGTCTGTCTTTGGAGCTGTGCTGAAAAAGCCACCCTGAATCAGAGCTATTGTGTGGATGCTGGTGAAGGAAAAAAGAGACAAAAACGAACATAAAGAAAGCCCCAACAGAAAAAGGCCATTCACTGACATGAAAAGGAACAGACTTCTTGTTGGTTGATAAAACAAGCCTTATCCTCCTGTACTGTGTGTGTGTGTTTCCATTTGGCTGCTTTACATCTAATGGAGCTTTTCAGTTACTTAGTCCCTTTCTAGCAGATGTATTCATTTTTACATCCATTCAGCGGCCGATCTCTTCTTTTAGGACAAAGCCCAGAATGTGAGATTTTAACTAAAGGTGAATGAAAGTGTTCCCTCGTTTCTGTCTCACTCCCCATCTCTATCTGTATTTGTCACACACACAGACACACACACAAACACACAAAATATGTGTATACAAGGCTATTGAGCAGTGTTTGTGGATAGGAGAGTGTGACATATAGTTAGTACAGGTTAGCAGACTCACTTTACTTTGCTTTACCTATTGATGATTGAAAAGTAGACTGATGTACTGTAGTGAATATATTCAACAGGTTGGATCATTGAGTCAACTTTCAAAGACTTAAAAATGTAGTTACTTTTTCTAAGTTTGAAGACGTGTCAATATCAGGATTGAAATGATTAAAAATATGAAATGAATCTGTTATTTGGTCATGGCTGAAAATAATCTCTATCATTGTAGTTTATCAATGCATTTGAATTCATATGGGATGTCTTAAGAGAATAATGTTTCAAATTTATGAGTTTGGAGAAAATCCATTTCTTGTAGGGATTAGCAAGTAAAGAAGTTATTAATTTAAACCTGAAACTGATATGGGTTGATAAAGAGTTGGTATATTTAGTCACTAGAAAACTATTTACATGAAATATTTGAGCCTCAGAATTAAGCTTCAGGGTGGACGTTTAGCTCAGTTGGTAGAGCGTCTGACCCATGTATGGAGGCTGTTAGTCCTCTGCAGCAGCCGCTGGTTCGACTCCTGCCTTGCTGCCCTTTGCTGCATGTCATCCCCTCTCTCTCTGTGCTGTTTCCTTCTACTCTTCAGCTGCACTATCCAATAAAGGCACAAATGGCCAAAAAAATAACTTAAAAAAAAAAAAGAATTGAGCTTCAGATCACAAAATTATAATAACTATTACAAGTTTTTTTTCCCCATAAACTTGAATGAATAAACTTCAATGCACAATATGTTAATTCTGCTGCTCGGGGCCTCTCACGTTAAAACAAAAACAAATTTGATGACATCTTGAATTGGCATGGGATCAGATCTGACACAACTCGGGCAAGAATCATGGTCATAGACAAGCTAAGAACAGTTTTTGACGTTAAATTTAGTCTTGTGTGCAGACTTCCTTCTTCACTCTGATGTAACTGACATAGCCTGTGTTTTCCCGGAAGTTATAGCAAGTAGAAACTAGCTAGAAACATATATCATTAAATGATACATCATTAAAAACTATAAATTTATGTTAAAAGATTGTATGTATGACTGTATGCATAGTTTTCTTTGCCTGTACTCTCTCTGAATTGAACAAAATAAACTTGTTTGGTACCTTTCAGTGGAGGGGCTGGGAGCTTCCTCCTTTGATGGCGTGATGTGTCCAGGGTTTGAGGCTGTAATCAGAGTATTCGTGTTATACACATCATACACATTAAAAATAAACAAATCATCCTGACTTGGAGCTGCTACATGTTCTCATTTTCTCATTATCAGTATCACATCAGTTGCCTTTGGTAAGCAAAATCACAGTAAGTTGGAATAGTTGTTTGCATATCCACAAATCCTTGGTGGGATAGATATATCTATGACAGATATGACAGCTTTTATTAGCAAAGTTTCAACCAAATACAGGCCTTACTACAATATATCTCAGGCACATGTAACTAATTGTACCAGTTCTTTATGATAAAGTGTTAGTACACACAACCAGGTAAAGATAGTACATATGGCTCATGGCTTGTTGGGTGAGTTACCTTAGCCTTTGGCTTAAACTTGGAGAAGCGATTGCAAACAGCCACATTTAACCCAGCAGTTTTCAGGGCTGATATCCTGGCCTCAATGTTTGATACCTTATAAGGAGAAACAAATTTTTATTTAAAACATATTCCAATACAACATTCAATCAAAGTGTGAAACCAATAACAGTTCAAATTTGTATTTAAAAAAGGATCTGGGACCCTGTTTGGTCCAAACACAACTGAAGAACAAGCCAGCTGCAGAGAAACGCCCGGTAGTACCTGTAGTTCAGACTGCTGGACCTGAGCAGCTGCGGTGGCCACCTGGTCCTCCAGGAAGGCCAGCTCTGTGTCTGTGGTGCCACTGCTAATACTGCGGGCACACTGCTCCAGGTCCCCCAGCGCCCCCTCGAGCCCGTACACAGCACCTGCAGCCAGGTACACCTGTACACAGAAGAAGAGCTGAACATGTAGATCCCAATATAACTGAGTCTCAACATACTTTTGTTCTGCAGTGGAAACCCACAGAAGTGTGATGGTGCCTTTTGACTTACATTCTCCTCCATCTTGGTCAGCCTCTGGTCCAGCTTGCGGGTCTCAGAGCTGCTGGAGATGGGGGAGGCAATCGTGGACTCAGACGGGGTGTAGCTCTCACCTCCTGCCTCACCGATCAGCTCCTCTGTAGCGTTCAAAACCTTCAACACCTCTGTGGTGATGCTGCAGAGAGAGGCCGCCGAGTACTTCTGCTTCATTTGAAGGACACACACACACACACACACACACACACACACACACACACACACAGAATACATCAGTCAGTAATCTGGATCCTGAAAGCTTAATGTGGACCGCTTAAAGAGGCAAAAAATATTTTCATGATAGTGAAATGGCCCAATAAATCGTGGAAACCTTTCAGGAGATGTTGAAAGTAAAATGCCTTTATATAAAATCTGTAAACTTCACAGTAAGTACAAAACAAGTTAATGTAGCACAGTGACATAAAAACGAAAAACAAAATAAGGAGACAACATGGGGATGTAACAAAATGCAATTATGCAATCACATTTGTGGGATGTTATAAAGTCATCAGAGAAGGAAAAAACATGATAAAATGACATTTGAAAACAAAGAGGAACAAAGAGACTGGAGTGCACCGACAAAAATTAATTTACTCTAAGATTAATTCTGATCAGAGTTTAGCAAAACTAGGTTTATTGGACATGTCCAGACATGTTTGAGCCACCAGAGCCAGAGGACGGTGACAGGGTGGTATTTTTTTTTCCTTTTGTGTTGGGTTGTTGGAATTGAAGTGAGCTGAAGTGAACTGCTGGGCTGATTTGGACTGAGAGAGTCACTTAGGGGACCATGGCTCCAGCATGTCACTGAGCCATGTTTCAGGTCTGCCCAAAAAATCCTGAGCTCAGAAATCGTGTCAATCAGTCAGTGTCACTCTACAATTAAGTACTATACAGTTCTCAGTCTTTTCACATGTTTTCAGTGACTGTGTTCTAACATGTGTGATGTGTTTAGAAGAAAAAAACTCCCTTTTTCCTTTACACAGACTTTCTTCAATAAATCTGATTATTCTGCTCCATCCATCTAAAAAAGGCAGCAATTTTAAAAGTAAAAGTCCTCATGTGTAAGTTTAAAGTTATTATTGGATCACATTTTAAATTGGAGTTCAAAGTTTTGGTGCAACAGAATTACATTTAATTTGGGTTAAGAGTAAAAACTAAACAGGACAGGTTTAAATTTAATCTTTCTTAAGGTAGTTAAAAGGTTTGGTGCAACATCATTTCAAGTTAAACCATGATTTAATCAGGTTTAAAAATTAATCCTTCTTGGTACAACCAGCCCTAACCTAAAAACACCTTTACCTCACATGTTCAAGCTGCAGGGCTATCTAAGGACATTGTGTGTGTGACACATACACACATATTTGTCACTCTAATCAGTTGTTGTGTGAACACGCATGTATGCAAATGCTTGAGCTGGGAAGAGCAATCAGAAGGTGCAGCACAAAGGACTGGAGGTGAGAAATGCAGGAGTGAGGAAGACAAAGACGTAGGAGTGACTGATCTTTTATTCTGAAGGCTTTGATCAGTTAAAAGAAGAGAATATCCTTTACTGTGCAGCCAGTTGCAAAAAGTGGCCTGCTGGATAACAATTATAGCGACCAGTTTCAAATTAAAGCTTATATACAAGACGTTCCATTATAGGCCATGCTGATGAAAGAAATTCACAGCGTTTGAGTGGTGCACGAGTTTCCAAAAAAGTGATGAAAAGGTCCAGGCTCAGTTAATTAATTTTTGAATGGAATAAAAAAATCAGTGGGTGGAGATGCCTCTTGTTAATATTCTGCTTGTTCATCCAAATATAAGCTTGTTTCTGAATTCAGGTGGTCTCGGACAAATCGTAATCTGATTGTGAAAATGCCTTGTAAAAAAAGCTGACTTTTTTTCTGAATAGAGAGGTAAGGGCAGTGATACGTGGATGTAATTCAATAATGAATGAATCACTGGCTGAAGCTTTGATCAGTGGGATCGGAGGCATATTGATCCCTCCTCAGTCAGACAGACAGTGTGGCAGTCTGAAAGGCAGAGCTTTAGGACATGACACGAGAGGCAGGTGGGGGATAAGCAATTATTTGGTAAAAACAAGACACAGTGTTGGGTGAGAGATAAGAGGCAGAAAAACCAAACCTCTTATCTTTTTTTTCTTAAATCACCATTAAGTGATCTTAAAAAGAATGAGAAGCAGAGACGGATGATCTGAGATATTGACTTTGGTTGGTCGATGGAGAAATGGATGTTTGGTGAGAGTCTCATCTACTCTAAAGGACCAAGCCATCACCATGCAGATCAAACAGTCTGACACACATGCCACATGTATACGTCTCGCTGCTGTTGACTTTAAAAAGAAGATACATTGAACATATATTTAAAAAATCTAGTTTGATTCCATATTAAGATAGAAAAGCAATGCAAGTAAGGAAAATGTGAGTTGCTGGAATATAATTGGAGTTCTGAGGTTGAATAATACAACTGTAAGTTAATAGCAGCGGCAGGTTTGGAAACTTTTAAATGAGGAGGACAGACTGGGGCAAAAATTCAAAGGAGGTCATATTTGTAGAATAAGTAAAAAAGTCTCAAGGCTCAAATTTAAATCCCTGGGTGTTTAAATATTCTATTGTGACTTAATATTACCACAAATATTGATATTAATACAAATAATTAGCTGCTAATTGTTGCTCCAAATAGCCCACAACCATGGACAGATTATGAGACTAGGGGCCCCTGGACATAGACATGTAAAAGACCCCCTCAACTCTCTTACATAGAAGCAAGACACACAGACAGAAAGAGACGCAAAAAGACAACTGTTGCCATAGCATTATTTGTGATTGTTTTGTGAGTCTTCATGGTGTGTCTCTCTTTGGTCGTTATGCATCTATATTTGTTCTTTTTCATGTTTCTTTTTGAATCTCGATTTGTCTCTTTGTTCGTTTTGCGCAGCTTTGTGGTAATTTTGCGTCTTTTTAGTCATTTTGCATTCCTTTTTGATGGTTATCGTATTGTTTTTGCATTTCTTTGTGGTCATTTGATTGACATTTCAACAAGTAATGTTAAAAGTCACAGAGGTGTCTGAGTGAGTGTGCTTACTGTATGTACTGTATGTTGTTTCCTTATCAAAATTTGTGTGAAAGGAAGTGAGAGAACTACATTACCTTTCTGTTTGCTCATTTTGTGAGGTATTGCATAGCACTTTAAAATGCCAAAATAGTAAATTAATTAGTGGTCACTAGCAGCATGGCTCTAGGGATGCTCCGTCAGTTGGTCCATCAGCATCAGCATGTTAGTTAGTATTGTCATCATGAGCATAGTATGCAGATGTTAGCATCAAGCTCAAAGCACTGCTGTGCCAAAGTACACTTTGTCTCAGAGCTCTCAGCATGGTTGTAAAATGTTAGTCTTGTTAATATTGTTTAACTTAAGATACATTTTCCTGAAATATAAAGCTTCAATAAACAGCTAAGCCTGTATGCTATCAGACAACACATGCACTTTAAAAATTGTCTTCTACAATCAATCAAACTGGGTTAAGGATAATGTTGTCATTTGCACTTCTGCCCTAATTTAAATACTGTGTCATGTTGTATAGATTATTTTAAAAAGAAAAATGCCTTCTTTGCTGGTTACCTGAATGACTATATGTAGGTTTTGTCAGTGTTTCATTCATCAGTTGGCCTATTTTTTACAGTCCTCTGATTGGATAATTCAGCCAGAATATATAGATGCTGTGTGTGTGTGTTATATATATATATATATATATATATATATATATATGTATATGGGGGTGCAGGAGTTTTTTCATTTTGATTCAAATTTCATAAAGGCAAAAATATATATACCTCAAAATATGTAAATTTGATGTAAATACAAAATAAAGACTAAAAAGCCACAAATATCACAGCTATTATTACGTGTTTTCCCTCATTCACATCAAACTGAGCCATCCTGGTGCATTTCAAAGGAAGCTGTGAAAACCAAGACAAATAGATCCCACTGGTACATGTGTCATACACATTGTAAGAGATGAGCATTACTCACAGGAGCCTTTATAATGAGTCTGACTAATGACCAACATCGACCCACACGCCTCACATGTAACACAAGTACAGCTCATAAGTGCATGCACGTGTGTGCGTGCATTTTATGTGTATGTGTGAGTTTTGGACCTGTTCATGTGTTCATGAATGGAGTGGGTTTACCATCTAAAAATATCAATACTGGAACACTGCTTTTAACCCCAGCAATCATAGATTTTACATGTAGTTTGTGTAGGTGTGGCCAATTTCTGATTTTTTGCAGATGTGGACTACAGCTGCGTCCCACTTTCATAATACATACTCACAGCATTTAATGTGTATTATATTGACTTTTTCACTCTACACATGCTTCTGTAGTTACTATGCAAGGAATCACTGCATTGTACCTTTTTCATGAGGAAATGCAACATGTGCACCAGCAGGCATCATTCAAGCTGTAACTTCAGAAAGGAAAAAGCATAAAACTCCTTTATTTCCTTCATACAGTCCATCACTGAACAATCAACCCGCCCACTCAAGCTAAATCAAGCAGATTTAGTCTGCACACTGACATCTTTATATATAGTTTATAGTTAAAGGTGCAGTAAGTGCTTCTGGGGAAAGACATTTGATTGACTCTCATTCTCAGGTCGTCAAATACCAGCACTTTGAGTTGAGAGCTACCAGCGTCTGTATTTGATGATCAGGGAATGAGACTCAACAATCGTCTCATCAACCTGTGATTGGTCAAATTCTCCTGTTACAGGATTGATTTTCTACAGCTAGTAAACAGAGCTAAGAAGTGTTGAAGTCTAGTTTTCTCTCAGAACACTTGACTTAAATTATGCTGTAAGGTTGCCGAAAATAAGCTGCCTACTCCAGCTTTAATTGAGTCATAGTGTAAACACAACTACATTTCCAAAACCTGCTCAGAGTTAGCTCATGTGTTAGACTGACAGAAATGCAGTTGTATTGTTGTCATTGTTTTAATATTCCTTTTTTTTGGTCTGTGTTTACATGCTTTTGTATGTTTTCATTAATGTTTTATATGCCATCAACCTGCAAGTGACTGCAGATGAAAATTACCCTATATAACTAAAATCTGGCATAATTAAATGATGCGCATGTTAATTAATTTGCATTTTCCCTTCTTAAATAAATAAACATTAATGTGTGACAGTGCACCAGTATTTTGGCCATAAGTTGTTGAAGTTGATTTTGGGAGTTTCTGCATCTTCCTTTTTAAAGGACTTTGTTAGATTTATGTAAAAGTATGCCATCTTTATTTGTTCATTTGTACCACATTTTCATTGTTTTGTAGCAACTTCTACTGTACTTATAACCAGCTAGGATGTTCATGCTCAAGAAGTATCAGGAAATATTTGTGTTTGTAATTTACTTTACCAACTCAACCTGCCTTTGTCTGATCTGCTTATTTCTTACATTTCATATAATGCCACTTATAACAGAGGTGGAACGGTTGTATTCAGCCATGGTCAAACCTGTAGATACAGAAAGTCATAGCACAGAGGCAGTTTTTCCAGTCAAGGAAAATAACAATTTGGCCCTGTGGCTGTGATGCATTCTGACCTTTTGAAGCTTTTATTAATGAAAAAAATTATATTTCCAGTTCTTCTGTGATGGAAGCCTTCCAGATGATTCTTGAAAACCACAAAGCAAAGCAGGGAGTTTAGAAAGAACAGTAAGCTCAGCTCTTTAAGGGACTAACAGCAAAAAAGTTATGAGTTATGTTTAGACAGCTGCAACATTTTCTGTTATTAAATGCAGCATATACTTTTGCAGGTACAGATATCATTATCTGTATTTGTATCAGTTCAACCAACAAAATTATCTGTCCCTGTATCTGTATTGAGAGAAAAGACTGGACGTGGGTGTGGTTTGTACCAGACATCCCTTTAGATCTTTCTTATTAAATTTTCTAACCTAATATTCATTGGCAATGCACCTGTTGTGCCTACAAAGCACCAAAATGATTTAATATTGTCATAATTAACTATGAAATATATTTTCACATCTTCATACTGTAGTTTCATCGATCTCTCTTTTTTATTTTTAATTAAACAAAATTTTAAGAACTGAACCCTGCCACCATAAAGATTCTGTTGCGCATTGAAAACAGAAACCTTTTACAGTAAAGAGATTTTAGAAAATATCTGTCAGTTAAAGGGAATAATCCCGCAACGATGCTGCGTTCCTGATAATTAGAATATTATACACAGATTCATATTACATAATATCATAATATTTAGTGAACATGTGTAAAATTGTACTTAGATAAAAGTAAACAGTAGTACTTTGAAGGTTAACTGCATTTTGGAATTTTTTTTTTCTTGAATAGGAGCAGATAAATTCAGAGTGTTTGAAAAATCTGTTTCCATTGAATTATTTGTGCTTTCCCAAATAATGCATTTGGATTCAGGGGCATCACGATGCTCTACACACACACAAAGCTTCATTACCTGCAGACATAAGAAAAAAACACACCTCCAGCAAAAGTTATACATTACACTCAGCATAGTCACACATGCATCCAACTTTCATGTATTTTGTACCGACATGCCTGTGCATTTACATGAGATGTAAATTAATTACTTTGTGTTTAGTGAGAACAAATGTGTTTTGAAGCATGCAGGTATGGATGTATCTGTGTCTGTGTCTGTGGTGTGTGTGTGTGTGTACTGTATGTGTGTATTGTAAGAGGGAGGTTAATTAGAGTTGTATGTACTCAAGTGTCCCGCACAAAACATCACAGGGTTTCTTTCCTTTCTAACTGTTATCTCACCTGCTGTAAGAGAGAGGAGAGCAACTGAAGCCTCCGCTGTTGCTCCAAGTCATTCTGTCCCTCCTGACCAACACACACACACACACACACACACATACATTTACAAGGACACACACAAAGCAGCCAAAAAAAGAAGAAGAGAAGCACAGAGAAAGAGGGAAAACACAGGATGAGGGACAGAGAAGGACAACAGTGACTGACACATATTGACAAATTGAGCATGAAATAAGAAATAAATAAAAATAAATGTATCAAAAAGCAGACAGACAGATAATACGGACAAAAGCAGAAAGTGGGTGGTGGACTCAAACCTGCTGGGTCTCCTTTTAAATATCCTTACCTGGTTGTCTGACAGCACCCCCTCCTGGGAAGAAGGTGTAATAGCAGGTGAACTGGCGCTGGAGGCACTCCTCCTCGCTCCTCCTCTCTGCTCCGCTTCATCTCTTCTATGTTGTCTCTTACTCTGTCTGTTCAGCTCTCTTTTCTCGCCTCTCTTCTGCTCCTGGTCGTCTCCTGCCCTGGCTCTTCCTTCCTCTCTCACTGACTGACTCTTTTTGAGTCTCTCACTTCTTCTCATCTCTTGTCCGTTCACTTGCTCCACTGTTTCACTTGCTCTGTCTCTCTCCTTAAAGCTGGTCCTGTCTCTTAATCTGTCACTTGCCCTTTGCCTTTCTCTTTCTGCCTCTTTTGGCCTCGTCTTCTCTCTCTGTCTGTCACTTTCTTTATCCATCTGCTTCGTGCACTCCTCCTCAGATGAGCTGCTGTCTTTGCTGTTGGCACGGCTGACCAGCTGGCTGAGGCGAGATCGCAGCTCCTCTTCCAGGGGGTCTCCAGGCCCTGATCCGCAGGGTGAGTGCTGGGACCCGGGAGCCAGAGGGTAGGGCTGTGGAGGGCTGGGGACCGCTGAATTCGGGGCCACTGTGTCCAAGTCCTCTGGCTCCGGTGTCATGGCATCTAATTTGAAGGCGTCTGGTGCAGCTGTGGCCATTGGCATAGTGTCAGGTGCTGACTGCTCCTCACTTAAACCCCTCTTCAGCAGGGCGTTGAGGAGAAAACCACTGTTCTCCTGGAGAGAGGAGACAAAGGATCATATAAAGAGAAACGAAAATATTAGTCACCTACTGTGTATCAGATTCTCATATTCACAATAAGCTGCCTCTGAATGGGTTAGCGATATTTTTTAAACATTTCAGAAATAACGTTTGAACTTCTTTTTAAACCTCATTTTAGTTTTTACTTAAGCCTTGATTACATTTATTTCTGTTGCACCAAAACGTTAAAGTGCAATTTAAACTGCAATCCAGTTTGAACGTTAAACTTACACATGAGGAGGTTTAACCTTTAAAATGGCTGCTTTTTTGAGATGGATTAAGAAAACTAATTCTCTGCTGATCCATCATGAGTAGGGTAACAAGGTTAACCAACATTTTAGCTAGCTAGCAAACAGTGCAATGTTTTGTTAACTTTTTAGTTAAGCAAATAACATTCTTTTATTTTTTTAGCTAGCTACAAACAATACAAACATTTTTAAAACTTTTTTTCAACCAAGATAACTTTAAAAAGTTTTAGCTGGTTAGTAAACAATGTAACATTTTGTTAACCATTAAATTTTTTTTAGCTAGCTAGCAAACTATATATATGTGTTATATATATATATATATATATATATGTATATATATATGTGTATATATATATATATATATAATATATATGTTGTGTGTGTGTTATATATATATATATATAGAGCAAACAAACCATATAACTTAAAAAAGACTTTTAACCTAGTTAGAAAATAATGTAACATTTTATTAGCAGGCAAGCAGACACTTTTTAAACTAACTCTTTTTCTTTTTTAGCTATAGCTAGCCAACAAACAATATTGGCCTACCTTAAAATAAAACTTAAGCTAGCTAGCAAACAACGTAATGTTTTGTTAAGGAATACAGAGCAGGTGAAAGTGAACAGTTTCCCCCCTTTTTTATACTTACTTGGTCCCAACAATACTTTCATTTCAAATTTGCAAAACTGAGTTTGTTTTTAAATCTGGATTTACTCATTTTAAACCTAGTTTTGCTGAACTTTGATTAGAACTAATCTTATATTAAGTTTATCTGTTTTGATGCAGCCCAGTGTAAGAGCAGGTGTGGTATTTATTTTACCTGTACTAATGGGTAGATTGACTGTGCGTGGCTCTGGCCTCCAGGCCTGCTTTGCTCTGTCGACGACTCTCTCTTGCTTTTCCTGCGTCGTCGTGATCTCCTGACCGGGTCGCTCTGCCTCTCCTCGGCCTCGCTGCTGTCTCCCATCACCTGGGATCAGTGGCGGAAAATAACAAAATACGTTTTCTGAAGACGCACTTGTACTATACAGAAGTTTTTCAATTTAATGGTACTTTATACCTCTAAGTCTTCTATTTAACAACATTTCATAGGGAATATTATACTCTTTACTCATCAATCATCACGAGTCCTCAAATTTATCATTTAAACCTGAAAGAGGAGCCTGATTGGGAAGCACTGGATGAAACTAACTGTATATAAAGTAATTAAACTAGCTCCAGCTAATACTGCTACACACTGATGCATCAGTATTAAAATTAATAATGTAATATATAATAATATCTCATTCACAGGGGCCAATTTCTGCAGAATGAGTGGTTTTACTGTGATACTGTAAGTACATTTTGCTTTTGTATTTTTACTTTGGTAGGATTTTTACATTGTTGCATTAATACTTTTTGCATGAGCAAAGGATGTGAACACTTTATGCACCACCTTAGATGAACAAATTAGTTATTTTATGTCCAATGTTTCACATGCTTTTAAAAACGTTTTCTTCATTATTTTGTCCTGACCAACAGTCCACGAGTCAAAGATATTCAGTTTATTATCATCAAGGATGAAAGAAACCAAAACAATTCTTTATGAACCAGAGAATTTCAGCATTTTTTTCCTTCTTGATAAATCAAAATAGTTAGTTGCAGCTCTAATTATATGTATTTCCCTTAGGATGCCAAAAATGTTACTGTATTGTTTTTTTGTTTTTTTTTTAACCAAATGCATGTTTTGGGTGTACCAACTTCATTGGTGTAGCACCAGTTGATACACTAAAGAAGTAAAAACAAAGAGGATGAAAACGTTTTCATTTACTGCACTGAAATTTATTAAGTCTATATAACATAAATGCTTTAATTTGGATAAGCTCAATTCATAATCATTGTTACTGTAATACACATTCATTATTTAGACGACCTTCACATTTTTGCGTTTAACTAACTCAATGCAATTTTGTGGAACCTGTCAACAAAATAAATGTAATCAAAGTTGATGTTTCAGGTTTTTGAGTGAATGCATTTCCACCTCTAATCTGCTACATGATGTATAAAACAAAATATTTACATTAGACTTTGCAGTACAGAATAATTCAAACTAAATAACACAGTAAAAACAAATCACCTTCGGGTTAAAGTTCACATCCAGTGCCTCTGAGTGGAGTGGATATGGAGAGAAGTTCTGGTGAACTTGTTGGTGGTATGCAGGCTGGTGATGAGGGTGCAGGTGTGTGTCCGGTGGTCCTTTCTTCCTCAGCAGGTTGTGAGGCGGTTTGCGAGGACATGCGGACAGCACAGACGAGGCCTCTGAGTCTGAGTTGAGAGTCTCTGTGTTGGTGTACTGGCCAGAGGACGGTGATGTGATGGGAAGGTGCTGGGTGTACGTCCACTCCGGGTCGTGCTGTGAGTCCGTGTAGTAAGTCTCATCGGACAGCTTGCGCCGGAACTGTCGCAACGCAGCACCCCAGCCGCCTTCATCGTCCTCCTCTGAGTCGGATCCCATCTCGTCGTATGCTGAGACGACGCCGGACTCCTTTTCCAACACGCTGAACACCAGGCTCTTCCTCTTGGTTAGCAGGCTGGGCCGAGACAGCTGTGAGCTGTGCAGAGCGATCCAGTTACCGTCTGGACTCTGGAGCACCGAGGATGCACCTGGGAGAACACAAACAGACAGCAGCAAGTTTAGAAAAACAAACTCTGAATTCCACTGTACTTTTTGGACAGACTGTGTGACCCATTTCTTTTACAGCAATGCTTTAAGAGTGCAACATCAGTAAAAATCCATCTAAAATTATGATCACTGAGCACAGCAGCAACAGCAGAAGCAGTGTATTTATCCATATTTTAACACAAATGACTGTGACTCTCTAAAGTACTATAGTATAGTATAGTGTTGGCTCTAGGTTAAAAAAAAACAGTCTAAAATGTCTTTTTCTGTCATTTTACAACTGAAAAAAATAATTACAGAAATAATTACAGAAATATCAAGTGAGTAAAGTTAAATTTTTAATTGTTTAATGTACTTTATTTCATAATTTAAAATGTTCAAGTGCAAATGTAACACCAAACCTTTATGAATTCCCACCATGATATTTTTTGGTATTGTGTCTTTAGGTTTATTTACTGTTCAAAAGCATAACAGTCATCATAATTTTATTTTTATCTCTACAAATTAACCTAAACAAATGTGAGTGTGATATTTACTGGAGTTGTCCAGCCGGTCGACACTCTTCCAGCTGGGTAGAGACGTGGCCTTGCCCTCCCTCTTTAGAGAGGCGTAGTCTTGCAGGCCTCCACCTGCTCCTGCGCCCACCTCCTCCTCCGGACCCTTCTCTGGTGAGTCGTCACTGGTGAGGGAGAACGCCGACCGTGAACGCTGCAAGCACAGACATTAAAACACACACACACGTTTGAGACACACAGCTCTGGAAATTTAAAGTTGAACTTTCACCCTCTTCCTAAATTTGTTCACTTGAGTGTGAGCAGGCCCTTCAGACAGGCTTTTAGTCAAAGGAGCTCCAGACAGATTATTTCTGCTTGGTCAGAGGCAGCAGCACAGTGGCCAGGAACAGTCACATATCATCTCCACGTACAGTTATTACATAATATAAAGAGAGCACTTGGTCCATCTGGCTAGTCTACTCCATGTCTTGGCAGAATCTGTATAACTGTAGCTGTAAGTCAATATTTTCACCAGCAGGTGGAGCTAGAAAACAACTAAATAACAGCTAGACAGACAACAGAGGCTCTACGAATCTGTCTGGTGTACGTGTGTGTTCCTGTGAGGGAGATTTTATTAAACTGTATTCACTTACAATCAGTTATAAAAGTAAAAAAAAAAAGTTTTTAAATGAAATGTATCCAAAATTAAGACATATTTATCAGTCCTTTCATTGGTAAGTACTAATTTAGGCTTAGGACCAGGTTTTCTCATTAGATCAGGCTTGGATTGAAACATTGTAAAATTTTTGAGTACTGAATCAAACTCAGACTCAAAGTTTTGAAATAAATAAACAAAGTTTTGTCAACCTATAATATAAATTTTTTCAGATAATTTCCTTTTCTTCTTTAGATAAACTTGGATCTTAACATATTAACCATTATTCACTTATTCACTTCCATTATTCACTTTATAACTTCTTCAAAATGTAAGAGTTTGAGTCAGGCTCGAAACTCAAAAATCTACTGAAATGAGTTTTCTCAGCTTTTTCATTTTTACAGTGAAGGGGCAATATCAACACAGTCGGAGATTTAAACCTCATTCAGGTTCACAAACTAAACTCACAATCGTTTTGGTGAACAAACAGTCTAATGAAAGGAGTGATGCAGGTACATGTGTGTTGAAGTATTGACTGAACTGTGTGGTAGAGCACAGAAGAATTAGAGAAAAAACATCCCTTCTTACAATGGGTGGGATGCACCATTAAGATTACCCTGAGGATCAGTGTTAAGGCAGAGCATTTGTATGCACTGTGTCTTAGTGAGTGTGTTTGCAGAGAGCTGATAAACAGAGCCCTTCCCATGGCGGGCCGAGCAGTTGAGGAGGATTCCTTCGTATTTCACAGGACTTTGATCTTCGCTGAGTGGAACAGCGGGGAAACAGAACGGTGAGGCCCAGGGAGCGCTGCTTTGATGCTCCGCTCACGCATGGGACGATGACAAATCTCCTCGAGTCCCTGCTGACTAGTAGTGCGAACCGCTGCCAGGTGTGTGTGCATTGCAGATTTGTGCACGTGCACCTGTGTGCACTATATATCCTTATGTGCCTGTGCAACCTGTGTGTTGTCACCATATTATGTGGACTTTTCTCCAACCTGGCAGTTTATTGAAACAGTGCCAGGTAAACTATCTTTATTTGGATTTTCCTTTGGCTCACTCAGGTATCGTGGTTTAAATCACATTTGCGATATTTCTAATGCTTTGATTTTGCCTATTTAAGGAGGAAATTCACTGTAAAACACTTCAAACAGTGGAAAAAGAGCTATTAGCCATGCACCTATGGGTTTGTGCTTCGGTGGTCTATTTTCCTTTTATCTTGAGCAAAATGGTGAAAAATACAGCAGATGAAATTCAAAGACTGTGAGAGCCAAGTCCAAATAATCCTCTAAATCAGTTAAAGGAATAGTATCTATTATTTGAAGTGGGGTCGAATGAGGTACCTATCCATAGTCAGTGCGTTAGCTACAATAAATTGAGGTCGACACCCCCCCAGTTAGGAGAAGCAGAGAGGGGTACCAGTATGGAAGCTAAGCAATGTACTGCTATGGACAGGGTCAGCAACAAAACATATTTTAGGCACAGAAAAAAATTGATAGCAGTTTAAGTGTCCGCTATATTTACAGTATTTTCACAGCTTTACTTTGCAGTCAGACAGCCTCTTCTAATCGGAAGACACTGTTATATAAGCTAAATATCGCTAATTTCTCCAAACCAACCAGATTCCATTGGCAAAATCAGTAATTTTACCTCACAGACCACACAAGTTTCTGGCCTGCTGCCTCGATTGGTTAGTTTGTTTGCCTTATTGTGCTACTTTAGTGTATTAAAAGGATAGTTTGGAATTCATTGAAGTCACACAATAACACAAACAAACTAAGAGATCAAGGCAGCAGTACACTGGCACCTCCCATGTTCTACAAGGTAAAATTATTGATTTTGCTACTGGAGTCTGGTTGGTTTGGAGTGACTGATATTTGGCTTATATAACAGCAGTTTCCTGACAGAAAAGACGTCTGATGGCAAATTAATGCGTGAAAATATAGCAAACACTTAAAATAATGTTGATTTTTTTGGGTGGCCTTTTTTAAAGCAGCTATAATATGTTTTGCTGCTCACCCTGTCCAAAGTGCTTAGCTTCCTACACCAGTACTCCTGCTGCTTCTGCAATCCTGGGGCATGCTGACCGCCATCTTCTGTAGTTAATACACAGACTGTGGTGCGTACCACATATAACCCCACTTCAAATAATCCAAACCACCTTTAAGGAAATCCACTGTAAAACACTTTCAAACAGTGGAAGAAAAAGCCATTAGCCATTTGCTATGGGTTTATTTTGTTACTTGCTGATCAATGTTCCCTTTATCCTGAGGAAAATGGCCAAACATACAGCAGATGAAACGCGGCAGGTGCCAAACAATCTGCTAAATTAGTTGTTATTGTTTTCAGCTTGCGTATGGATTCAGAACAGCATCAAATTAGACATCATGCTGATTTTTGGAGAATACTTCAATTCTGCAAATATTTTGACTTTATACAAGCATTAAATGTGCAAAAGTTTTAAGTGATTCAGACCCCTCACTTCTGGCTGTCAATAATGAGATCCACAGAGGACACCAGGCAAAGAAAGACACCTAAATGGGAACACAAAGCCACCACAAACAATATGTGAATGGTGCTACTGAAAAGTTACAGAGATTTTCTGCCAAACACAGCATTCCTGTGTTTTTTAAATCTGGCAAACACACAGACACACGGCTAGTCCACCCAGAGGAACACAGACAGAGGCCCATTATACTCTTCTCTATGCTGTGAAATGAAGTGAGAAATGTACAACTTGTGCACTGGAAAATGGAAACCACCCTTCTTTAAACACATAGTGCACAATAGAGGAGCAAATCCTTCTGGTCAAGCCTCAGCAGTTTACATCCGCTGACAGGACGCTTTTGTTTTGACTTCTCCGGATATGGTTGGCATTTTTAGAGTTTTAAGGAGGCAGTGACTGACCCAAAGGGAGTAGGAAGTCTTGAGGGGGTCCTGCGGTCCTTGTGAGGAAGCTTGAGGCTGAGACGGAGAGGGGAGTTCACTGGGCTGGATCAGGGACTGAGGCTGAGGCCAGACAAAGTCATACTCTGTCTGCATCTCTGAACGCTTCCTCCTCTGGATGATCTGAGATGGAAAGGAAGGGGAGAAAAAACTAAATGAGAGAGCTGCTAGGTATGGAAGCATATAGTGAGCTTTACTTAAATAATAAATTACAATAATAATTGCAAATTGGAAAATGCAAATGCAATCCCACAACATCATTTTAAATTTAGGCATGAATAATTTGTTATAATGAAACTTTAAAACATTTGAATTTCAATGCAATATTATGCACCGACATCCTCAAAGTGGAGATAAAAAATACATATTTTATTTCACCTTCAAAGACTCGATGGCCAACAAATGTTAATTAAAACCGCAAAGCAATCAAACAACTCCAAACTTTGTCTCCTCTCACTATGTGTATGCAAATTACAAGACATGATTAAAACAAAAAGTGGTTGTCATTTGAATCTTAATTACAATTAAAATATCATATTCAAAGACTTTATGCCCTTTCTCAAATGGCACCATTATCCCAATTTCAAAAGAGGGAAAGATCTTTGTTCCTGCACCATCTCTCTATCGTAATGTATCAGTAGAATAATGCTTTTGTTAAACATTATGCTTGTCTGTCTGTCAAAGTTTCAAAGTAAAGACAGAGGTGGGACCTTGCTTGATGTTTTACATTGACATTTTGCAGTGTGCATATACATTTGAATGAGGCTAGCTACTCTCAAAGGGAAAAATTGCCACATTTTATATAATATAATATAATATAATGAATAAAAAAAATCCTCAGTTAGTGATATACTGACCAAGAAAGCTGAGTTCCCCGACTCACAGAGCTGTGCCAGCAGTGCCTATGACATGTAAACCACTGTACTGTACTGTTCTGAAGCTTCAAGATTGGGATTTTGGGTGTTACCAACTTTTTTTTTTTTTTCCAACCAGAGCATGCACAATACCAAAAACAGCGTTTGATCTGAGTTTTGTGTGCCCTGTGTGGATTCACTGAGAATACTTGTCAATCACACTGTAGCCCCGCCCCAAAGCACATCCTGCTTTATCTTCTATTTCATTATAAAAAAAAAGACCATTAAAATGATTGTCATGATATATAGAGGAAGGTTTGAAATTAGCAACTGAGACCATAAACGCAATCGGAAACTGTTCATTGAGGTCAGAAATCAAGTGAGAATGTGATCATAGACTCTCATAAGACTCAGTTCAATTGGGATTCTTTTTGCAACCAGCAAAGTTGCCCCCTGCTGGCCATTAGAAAGAATGCAGGTTTAAGGAATTTATGCATTGGCTTCAGACCACTATTTAATATACAGTGTATGGTGCCTACATGTACCAGGATGCATTGCGTGCAAGCTTATGACGCCCATGTCCATGTTGCTGTGTATCACCACCCTAACCTATAGCTATTGCTTTGTTGGCCAAAACATAGTCTTAAGGTGACTGGTGGCGAATTTTCCCTTCAACGCATTCAAACATAAGCAGAATGTAAACATGCAAAAATAAGACAGTCTTACTCAACCTACTTTTTGTACAATGGTTGTGGCAAGTTCCTCTATGAGCTCTTCTTTGTGGTCCCGCAGATACCGAGCCTCATTCTGCTTTTCCTGCGCACACACACACACAACCACACACACACACACACACACACACACACACACACAGATTCTGTTCAAAGTGACTGTGAATTACCAAGAGAGGGTCTGTGCGGATGTCTTAGCCAAAAACCATGACTGCATCCCGCTGATACTGAGACCAGGAGGGAGGCAAGAGGAGAGGAGAGAGGTAGGAGGCCGTGGTAGAGGAAACAGGGATAGAAAAGATGGGGAATGAAGAGGAAATGGAAAAGATGGAGACAGACAGAGAGAGAGAGGAAGAAGAGGAACAGAGGGATGTCTCACCAAGCTGTCACTGAACTCGTCTGCCTTAGCGATGGCCTCCTCTATAGCCTCCTCAGCAACGCGCAGGGCGACTGTGAGCGTCTCTGCCATACTGTGTCCTAAGATCACACACATAAATATTTTGTAGATATTACACTTATAGACAACCCTTCATCCTCTTTCTTTAGCTCCTACTTCAGTCCAGTGGTTCCCAACCTTTGGGTCAGAACCCCTCCAACAGGTCACAAGATAAATCTAAAGGGTCACAAAATGATTTACAGGATATTAAAGAAGAAATTATTTTTCATGAATGTAAATGTTGAACAGTTTTACCTTTTGTGTTCAAGTGAAACAAGCTGAGAAGTTTTAGAGAGAAAAATATGACTCTTTGATGGAAATATTCACGCTGTGACAAGGACTAGCAAGTGACACTGCTTTAGTTTAAAAGAGAACTCTGCTGATTTTACACAGCAAAGTCTGTTTCAGTGACTGTATAAAAATATATAGAAGCCAAAGAATCTTGATTGCCCCCTGGTGGCTGGCATCAGTATAAGTCACAAACCCCACCCCCTCCATGTTATCAAATGGGAGATGGGCCAAACTAAAATATCAAAAAACATGTCTAATAATTTTTTCCTAACGATGGTTTCTGTCATTTTAAGTGTTTTTTTTTTTTTGTTTCTTTAAATCACATTGAATTTTCTCAAAAGTTTTGTTTTACTTTTTATTTAATTATATTAAAAAAGGGGGTTTCATGTCATGATTGACCGTTGAGGTCTGCTCGTAATTGAGCTGGTCGGTGTATGGGCGGGAGCTCAGTACCACGGCTTGAACCATCAAAACATCACTGCACAGACTGTAAACAAATGCTGTCACCAGTGCAAGATGGCAGCACTCATATCGAGGCATTTTGGATTAATTTCTGTACAGTGGGAGGAAATGAAGTTGTGCAAAGTGTCACTTGGGCTCAAGAATACAAGTTTAAAAATAAAATTAAATAATCTGGTTGTGTGGAGAAAGAGGTGATGTTACCAGACCTCTGTAGCCCGCTTCTCATCCCACATCAGAATCTCCGACCGGACAGTCAGCAGTTTAGCTGCATTGTGGCTAATGAGGACACCAGATTTTGAGTAGGAAGAAGAGCAACAGGACTGAAAGAGATCATATTCCTGATTCTGCTGCATCAATGTGGATACAGTTTCATCTTGTTTTTGTTTTTTTAACTGTCCATCGTGAGTGTGACAGGAGTAGCCTGATGTCAGACTAAATTGTCAATGACATTTCTTCCACTCTAACCTATTTCCCTGGGGGGGGGGTGAGGATTCGATTTTCCCTAACCGATCACTTGAGACCATCGTCATTTTGAGTTGTCACTGGTGTGTTGCCGTGCCAACATACTTTGTTTTTGCCCCTATAGTCTATGGTTTTGTGAGAGAGTGAGTGTGTGAGGGTTGTTTACGTTACTTTACTCAGCCATAAAGTGTGTAGATAAGCTGTGTGCTGCGTTTGCTGCCACAGAAAAGAATGAAGAGGTCCTTGTAATGTTACAATAATGTCTTTATGTACACTCTAAAGATTATTAAAACGGCCAAAAATCGGAGGTCTGCAAAATATGTCTTGGAGCTAACAAACAAACATCTTAGTTAGTAACAAACATGATCAGATGATCGATCTTGTTTTCTTTTGGTCATGGCCATGAAGTCATCTCATAGCTGCTTATTAGCTAGCTCTGCTGTTGCATAAACACGTTACATAAACAGGGATTTTTATTTCTTTTCTGTGGCAGCAAAAACAACACAGCCTTTCAGTAACTATTATACTGCAACTTGAGCTTATCTACGCACTTCTCTTCTTTAGTCGACTTAAAACAGCCTCGATAGCAGCATTTGCAGCGCTCACCATTGTTGTTATTATTATGGATTTAAAAGTCTGAGCCCAGGCAATTATAGGAGTGCAATGCTAAATCACTGGGCTTCAGGAAAGGCTGTGAAACCTTGCTGTAAACAAATTTTTATTCCTAGCTTCAATTGAAAAAATCTAAATTTATTCTGAAAATAATTTGGGACAAAAAATAAGAAATACAAAAAAATAAACAGACAACAGAAAATGGACATTACTCCCCACAGAACAGTACAGTAGAAAACAATGCAACACAGTACAAACTGTCCATCTGAACGCAGCCTAATGAAAACACAGACCCCACACACACATACACACAGAGCGTTTGTTTGTCGGCTTCTCAAGAGTGGCCATTATCTAAATGGCAGATCTTGATCATTGCATAAACAACTCATAATTACAGGCAAACAAATGAAATTAGCTTTATCATTAGGTTGGGGTGATTTGGTTGTTTGCATATTTGTTTGTGTATGAAGGTGTGTGTGTGTACAGTGAATGGCACAAGCACGTGTGTCTAAATGTGTTATTTGTAGTGTGTAGGAGGCTATAATGTTTTCTGTGTGTCTGCATTTGTGTGAGACAGGATGTCGGGAGTTTTATGTATATCCAGTTGATTTATGTGGTGTATGCATGTGAATTTTAACGCACGTGCAGTTTAATGACCAAAAGAAATCAGCCGTAACCACTTGACAGAATGGCCTCTATTTGTTAAGGCAAAACCTAATGAGCAATAAACATAAAAGCTCAACCTTTTAAGAAAATGGACAAAAGGGACAAATGTTGGAGAAAAATCAATATGGCTAACACAGCAGGCAAGAAGTGGAAAAGATAATGTCAGTTATAATTGTGGCTGAAATTACCCATCTGCAGCGCCACAAAACGGCGCCGGTTCATCACCACATCTCTCACCTTCACTCTGCTTGTAGAAGGCGGAGTCGCTGCCACAGACGCTGCCATCGTTGTCGTTGCTTCCCTCGTGAACGCTGCTTTCTAGAGAGGGGGGGAGAGGCAGACTTCAGATAAAAGCCTTCAAACTGACGCCTGTCACAGAAATGCAAATATTCTGCTCATATCATACCATATAATAACGGAGGTGCGGATTCTTTTACACCGCTGCCACGTTAAAAGTAGGTTAGACTGCGCACAATGCCACTAAACCCCCTTTTGTACTCCTGTCAATTGTATTCCCAACTCTATTTTGTCGTCTTGTCAATTGTATTGTTTTGTTTCTTCGACTTGGTGCCTTTCCCCATCGTGCATAAAAAGAAACAAAATGACAGTTGAAAGAATATGACAGTTCTTCTTATAATTCCCTTCGCCATTCAAACAAATCACACGACAGCACTTATCAAAGGCATATTCTCAAAAGCGTAACTGCAAAGTGTATTTGTTGTATGTTTTCTTCATTCAGGCCAAGTCTCTTGTGAGTTAGAGCTATATTTGAGTAAGATCCTTTTTCAAACAAACTCTAAAATCTAGAGTCACGGCAAAGGGACATGCATGCGACCCAGAATGGAAACTTTGTGATTATAATTCTTAGACAGGTCGACTTAAAGAGCTGTGAAAGCTCAGAGAAGGTGTAGCAGTTACAACATCCCCGCCTTCAAAACTTCATATTCCCTTAGTGGCCCATTAACTCCTGTTAGACATCTCTCCTGTGGATCCCATTTATTGTGGCCTCCTCATCAAATGAAAAGAGTATAAACGGACATGCAGCTTATTAAGAAGACAAACTGTCAGATGGGGCAGGAGAGGGATTTGCCGGACCACCAAGGTGGAATATAACGCTACTGGAAGGAGGGAAGTCAGTCCCCTGACTGACCACACTTCAGGTACATTTCCATTCTCAAACACAAAACTAAAACAAATGAGTGCCCTGTGCTTGCTTGCATGAAACCACTTGGCTGAGGTTTCCCTCAAATTTTCCTCTGAGGATGCCTTAGGAAAAAATGACTTGTTAATCTGTAATCTCATATTAGCATTAGCTGTTGACAGCTGATGTTTGGCTGTCTCCTTTCTTGCTGTCACAGTAATATTTTTATATTTCTTCATTACTTCATCTACAGTTCATTTCACCACTGATTTCACATTTATGATGGCTGCTGGGTTAAATTTACTTTGGTCTACGTGAATGTGCTTTTCATATTCTTCTGGACAACAAAATCATAATTTACTTTTTCTTTTTGTTTCTCTTTGTTGTCCACTTTGGGGAAGCCAGCTAACATAAGCTAAGTGTGATAGCTAAGCTGGCTAAGAAATGACAATAATGCTGTCTAGTAAGATTAAAAAATGATGTGAGTGAAGCGTAACCATGGTAACTGCAGTGCACACTGTGCTGTATCATCACAGTAACTGCTGTGAAAGCCTTAGTCTAAACACTTAGGCAAGGAGACAACATAAGAGGTTTTATGCAACAGGAACCCTTAGCTTAGGGAAATATTTTGCTCAAGGGACAAACTTAAGGTGGTTTATACAGCCAGCACTGGCTCCTGTTCCACCTCTGTTCCTCACGTTAGCTCATTTCCATCCACTAGAACAGGGCCAAAACAAAACCAAATCCAAAACCTCCCATCCCAAAGGCAGGCCTTGTTCCAAAGCCTCGGCTCCTGCTGCTAACAAAACATAAGCACAACCAAACTCCATGACTCCCATCCTTGGCTGGTCTCCTCGCCTCCAACATTAATCGAGTCAACAGTGTCCTGTCGCTGCTCCTGTTGGACAGGCTGCAGTTTCTGGCTGAATGCACACAAACAGTCAAATGCTTGCGGTGGTTTGGTGCAAGTCTGGCTTTAAGGAGCCAGAGCCACTCACCGATCCCTGCCATAGCCGACTCTAAAACTGCCAAGAATTCAGCTACATACACAGCCATCACTCTTCAAAACCACAATGTTGACATTGGAGGAAGGCTTTGTATCTCACACAAGTGTATATCTTACTAAAATTCACCTACTTTGCATAAAAGAGCAATAAACGTAATAAAATGGCTTTAATGAGCCCAACATATGGAAATATCAAGCCAGGCAAACAAATACATCAAAATCAAAGAAGCTGGCATTTTCTTCCCTTTTCCCCCTCGACAGCAACAGTAACACAGCCAGCTGTCAGATATGTTATACTATTTCAGCTTTACTGCAAGATGAACTGCTGTTTGTCAAAGCGCCGCACGCTTTAGTGCAGAGCCTGTAAGCCAGCAATCACAAGCTCTTACATTACTTCACTGTGACATGCGGTGACATGCTGTAACTCAACCACAAAAGACAATGTTTGATGTTCCTCTACACATCTGACTACAGGCAACAGCTGCCTTGACAGTAGCTTTGCCCCCAAAAGTGTGTACACTGTAAAAATAAACTATTTGTTTTCACTAAAAAAAGTTAGCCGGACAAGTTGAGATAATTTTGTGATGATTCAAAACATAGAAATTTTCAAATAAGCTTGATATTCATTCAGTTGTACTGGAGAAAACATGTTCAATAAGCTTAAAATATTAAGTTGAGCTAACAACTATTCAGTCACGCTGACGAACATGACAGTCAAGTTTGATCTCCTTTTAAATTTTCTCAGTTTGAAAAGTTGACTCTTCATTTCGCACAAAGAACTTCCAGCTGCAGCAGTTACTGTTGAAGCTGCTTTGCTCCAGCGCTGGCACAAAGACAATATATGAAAGTGCCCCCAGTGAATTTATTAAATTTGCACTGTAAATACAAATGATTTTAGATTCGTCAGTGCTGGGCTGCCTTAAAATTTTAAATGGATTAAATACAAAAATACAAGTTTAGGTAGTTTTGTAATGATTCAAAACAAATAAACTTGAACCAACAACTTTGCAGTGAGACTGATCAACATTACAGACAAATTTGATTTCCTTTTACATTTTCTCAGTTTGAAACTTCAAACTATAAAAAAGAAGGGTCTCATGAGAGTTTTAACTCTCAGACAATGAAAGCTGGGAGGTCTGCTTATGCTGATCATGTTTCTGTAGAAACTTAATTTAATGAGTTGATGAACTCTGTACAGTACATTAATTCAACTCATTGTTTCAAGTCAAAAGACTTCAAGTTATGCTTATAAGTTCTGAACCATTTTGAAAATAATTAAGAGAAATGTTTATTTTCTCTTAATTATTTAATTAATTATAAATAATTATAAATGAAATATATATAAATAAATAATTATTTATATTTAATATTTTTTGTAGTGTCTTTATTGTGAAAACAAATGAATGACTCTTAAAGTGTGCTCTCCAAAAAAAGAAAGAAAAGAAAAGGTCTCGAGAGAGGTTTAACTCTGCTGATCATGTTTTTTAAGAAACTTTAATGCATAAAATTTAAATTCTGCTCCAAGGGGTCTCTCTCACATCAAAAAAATAACAAAAGATGAGTTTGATGTCATTGTGAAGTAGTGCAGAATCATAGGAGTTGTTTTCACGTCTAAACAACCAACATAGCAGCTGTAAATCTATCTAATGTGACTCAAGCAAAATCATATTCATGGAGGAGGTAGTATTAAAGTTTTATTAGCATTACATTTAGTCATGCCCACTTCCTTCCTCACTCTCTGATGTATCTGATGGATCCCATGTTTTCCCAGTTTCCCAGAAGTTATTAGTAACTGCGGGTTTGTCTGGGACTGATCGGTGTTGGAAACATTTGAGAAAATATCAGTACACAATTCATAACATAGGTCTTGTGTTCTTCCACATTTTAATATGGAAATGTTAGATATGTAGGTTTAATGAGTTGACTGAACTCTGTTCAGTACATTCATTCAACTCATTATTTCAAGTCGGAAGATTTCAAGTAAGAAAAACTCTGAACTGTTTATAATTCTAAAAATTTCTGAAATAAATCTTGAAAAATGAAATGAAAACCTTGTAAATTAAATTAAGTTAATGAGAAATGAGTCAATTCCACTAAATTCTTGTGTGATTTTTTAAAAGCATATCTCCAGTTTGAGGTGTGTGTAATCAGTTTCGCTGCCCTGTGTCTCTCCATTTACAGGCCCCAGTCCTCCCAGTTGCAGCATAGTGTAACAAGTCCCCAAACCATTATACGCTCCACCCGTCCTTCACTGCCAGAGTTGTCTCACCCTGACTGGAGCGACGTTCAACAGAGCTGTAGTGTTCTCGCTTGGTTAGAGCTGAATTATAGTTTCTGGCAGTGCAGAAGGGGACAATGGGTGGGGAAATTACCTGCAGCAGCTCAGGACAATGTAGACATAAAAGGACTGCTGTCAGAGAAAGTGAGGCGCCTCGCACAAATCACACACAAGCAGGAGGGCAACACACACACACACACACACACACACACACACACACACACACACACACACACACACACACACACACACACACACAACTGAGAAAAACGCACAGGGAAGCCGATACACAGATACAAAGCCTGAGAAAGCTCCTGAGGACTGGGTATCATGATAATTCATCCCATGCCAACACCAGCTCAGCACTGTTTACATACCAACATCAACCTCTGTCACAACAGCCTGATCAGCATAACTTGGCCATCTGTGAGATATCCAAAAAGTGTTGCTGTCACCTGTCAGTCATATGGATGCAGCCTGCAGCAAGCCATCCTGGCTGTGTGTCTATAAGCAAGAAAATGTACCTGTGTGTGTTACTGTCATTAGTTTGTCAGATGCTTTTAACTCAAGTAGTGTATAAGTAGTGTATTTGCTCACGGTTTTGAGGCATTTGCACCTCATATGACTCTCACTAAGAGACTGTCCTCCCAAGAAAAACAACAGAATCAATCATTTCAGTAGGTGCTCCAAAAAAACACACAGTATATTAACTTTCAAGTGACAAACCCCTCTAGTGGCCATAGGAATTATAACCGGCGCAAAGGAGGAAGTAAGATGATGTTGGGGTGGATGAATGGGTTAACAAAACATCAGATGACATCCCTGGCCTCCAGTAGTAATTTAAAACCAAAGCATAATGTTTTTCTAACCTTAAACACACTGCAAGGAGTTTGTAACTGGTTATGAAGCTGTTCGAAAAAGTTTAATATTGATGCCTCTATATGATCCACATAAGCAAACAAGAACATCAGTGAGAAGATTGGCTATTTCTATATAGTTAGTAATAGAGTGGACCAGAAGCTGGACCAGGAGCCTGTGTTTATATTTTCCCAGGCAAAGTCACAGTGAACTGTGTTAGCCAGTTAAAAATAAGCAGGAGAAGATTTTTATTTAGACAGTTTTATTTTTGACATAATATTTTGTGGTTATGACAGAGGAAACACTCTGCTTTTGTCCAACCAAACCTAAGCAGTAATGTGTCATTGTAGAGGGCATGGACAAAGAACATGTTTTATCATTTAATTTGTGTGCATTTATTAATTTTTGACCACTTGGGGGCAGTGCAACAACTTGTAAGCACAGCACAGCCATAACATTGTCTTACAAAGTCGTTACAGCACACATGTTAAACATTTGCCTATTTGCACAAGTAGACACTGAGCTGTATTTACATTTTAAGTTGTTTTTTTGTCAGGCTACCTGATCAATGTCATGCCAAATTCACTCTTCTTTTCTTGTCACCAGTTCCTGAGGCAAATATCTGGTTCTAAAGCCCCGTGTTCACCAGCTAGTTGCTAAGTTCACCTGACTGATGTGCTGGAAAGCTTGCTGGTTTATGAGAGCTTTTTCACTTAAAATGTTTCACATTTTCACTTAAAATTTACTTTTCAAATTACACACCCTCATTCCATCTGTTGTTAATAGAAAATAATGATTATAGCAGCTTTAAGTAAAGGAGCTTAATTTTTTTTTTATCTCTTAACACTATCTGGCAAACAATGCATCTTATGAGGACTTGGCATTTTTAATATGATCAAGGGAGAAACCACGTCATTGTTTTGTTTGCCATTCTTCCTATTCAAGTCTATTCCATTTCTTTTCATCCATGAGTCATCATATGACAAGGCAGCAATGACACAAAGACTAGCATGACACAACAGAGTGATGCATTAGCTGGCCCCGACTGACACTGCTGCCTCGTCATTACAGAGGTGATGGATGGTCAATGTGTGTGTGTGTGTGTGTGTGTGTGTGTGTGTGAGTCAAGTACAATCCTCCTCACGTCCAACTTCTGTATTTTCCCTCCGTGACCATCGTCTCACCTT
The DNA here is from genome assembly GCA_034769285.1 of Lutjanus argentimaculatus. Lineage (NCBI taxonomy): Eukaryota > Metazoa > Chordata > Actinopteri > Lutjaniformes > Lutjanidae > Lutjanus > Lutjanus argentimaculatus. The sequence continues at coordinate 20,087,562 of JAWZSL010000009.1, read as the reverse complement.
CGTCCCTCACCACTTGCCATTCCCGCCACTCAGGGGAGTCGAGGAAGAAATCGCTCAATATTACCATGGTAACCACACAGACGACAGCGGTGGTCTGCATCTCCAAGGGTGTCTGCACACTGCAAGTGAGTGTGCAAGTGTGTGTTGTATATTAGTATGTGTAGGGAAAGAGAGCAGAACTATATTATCTTTCTGTTTAAAGAAAATGGTCACGATATCACACAGGCATGTTTGTATAATATTCTGTATATAATTATGTATTATATATGTTTATTACACTGCTTTGTTAAATACTTGATTTTGATTGGTCAAGCATGGTTTTTAAGGGCTGTTATTTCTGAATAGCCTTTGCAATGAATAACAGAGTAATACTACTGATAACAAATTGTTGCTATAGACGCAGCTCTGATTATAGACTCTGGAGGTGCAATAAAATAATTTTTAAATGATTTAAATGATATTTTTTTTATTGAGTAACTAGCAACAAACCCAGACAGGATGGTGTAGGTCTTTATTTTGCAATAACGACCTACTCACTGTTCATTATCCCTTACAACCTTACACAATCACAAACTGTCAGAATACAGGATTAAACATGTTATTAATCCTAAAACGACTGACAAACCAAACATAGAGACATTGTTACACAAAATGTAGCTTTTTATCAATAAATTCAACTCCTGACTTATATTTGTGGAAGTATCTGATTAATGTATGTATAGTTGCATAATATGGTTCGATGGGACCATTTCATAGCAACAAAATCAGAAAATCCTCTGTTATTCTGGCCAAAAAAAAACTGGAAACTTTGCAAATTGCACTTTCAATGTAGGGATGGAGATGGGTAAAACACATAGAGTCTCATAAAGAGACAATATGTGGAGGGACAGAGGGACCAAAAATGAAGAGTGTATAAATAAATGAGTCAGTAAAGCTCCACTTAGAGCTAACATTCCTGAAGTGCCAGCAGCAACAGCAGGAGGAGGAAAGAGAGTCCAGACGGTTTCCTTTCAATTACAATGCAGCATCTGGCAGCACACACAGTCTCATAAACAAAGTCCTCAGAACAACGGCTGAACCGACAGGATGTCTGCTTGCATCACGACGGGCTGGGAGGTAGTGGAAAGTAAACAAACCCGCTCTCAGTTCATTCGTCTCTTTTATTTGGGAGATAAGAGTTGTACTCACCTTTTGTGAAGATGATGCCGATGTAATTTAAATCTGTCATAAAAATAAAATACATGTCAAATGAAATAGGATGCTTGAGGACAAAACTGCACTATTTTGAAATTATTAACATTTTCTACCCAGAACACCGACCAGTCAGGTGCTGCTTGCAGCATTTACAAGTGTGTGTGTTCGTCTGTGTGTGCAGAATTAATTGGTCCCAGGGCTAGCATGGCCTTTAAAGTTCAAATGATGGAGGTGGAATGCGAAATAAAGGAGCACAATGTCTCCAGTAATTAGCGATAGCTTTTTAGTATTTCGTTTTTACATTTTCATAATGCAGCTACTGTCACCTGCGGACCACTGTGCCTAACTTAAAAAGGAGCCTGATTGGACTAATCCTTCTAATGCATGAACCTGGGCAAGAACAATGCTGCAGAAAAAGACCCAGAGTGCAGCTGGGAGCAGTAGAAAATGTTCATGTGCAGCCAACAGTAGAAGAAAATGTCAATTCCACATAAACCGCTGCATGGAACAAAAACATAAAACAACCATTCTGGAAATAGCTCAGTAATCAAAAGGACTAGTTGAAATCCAGGCACTGTTGTCCTCTGATTTCAGTAAATTTAAAGATGTGGGGGATGCAAGCTACATTATCATTACAAATAGCACAAATGTCAGCCTGTCCTCACAAGGAAAATGAGCCCAAAGGTCAACTGTGAAATAAGCGTATTGCAACTCATATTTTTGTTTATTGTTAGGCGCCATCCTCTAGTGGGTGTAGTAATAATCAAGAGTGAGAAAGTCTGCCTATGGAGGACGTGGATGGCTGGATGGCTCAAACAAACCCAGGACTCTGGGTTTGAGTTCTTTGTGAAACAAAAAGTCAACATTGAGTTACATTAAGTTTAAAGTTACTTAGGTTTTGCTATGTAAGCGTCTTTCATCACTTATAAACACATACACACATACATATTTTCGTTAACCTAAGTAAGTAGTTTTGGTGCCTAAACGAAACCAAACTGTGACCATTTAACATGAACGTTAACATGTCAGTACTTTTATGGCACCTGCCAAATCGCCTCAGTACTACTGAGTTTTGAAAAATGCCTTGTCATTCAACACCAAATTTTCATACCAAAGGAGTGACTCACATCAGCCATTAGGCATGCAGCATTCTTCCATCAGCACCTAATAATGCTGGCAAATTGCTCTCTAATGTTACACGTTGTAGGGGCTTGCAGGACAAACAGGGACAGAGATGGAGACCATTATTTTATTTTTTTTACCACCAGGTTTTGAACAGCTTCTTCCATTAAAGTGAATAATTGTGCCATAATGTGTAATGTAATTTTCTTTTTGTTAAAATGGATTTGGTATCGCAAAAAGTGTTGTAACTGTCAGGCAATTGGTGTCCCAAGTCCTGACAGATATCTGTAAAACACTAAAATGTCCCAATTTTCATCACTCACTCCCAAATTGTCCGTTTTCACCACAATTAAAGAGGCTACAAGCAGGGGTTAAAGTGGGCCGGAGCCCTCCGGAGCTCAGCTCCGCCACCTCAGAGCTGAGCTCCGCCACCCCGGAGCTCAGCTCCGCCACCTTATTCAAATAAATAAATTTTTCAATTCAAACTGTCAGTAGCCAGTAGCTGTTAGTTTGCTGTGTTTCTCTGTTTGTTAGCCATGTTAGATTGCTATGTGTGTGTTTTACCTGTTAATCCGGCCTGTATTTTTCTGTTGAGAATAGACTTGCACGGATTTATCGGCAGTGCTCGGACTCGGGCAGGTTTTCACGTGGTCATCCATGACCTGCGACCGGCCGATCAGTCTAAATTTGACGGTCTAAAGCGCCGGTCAAATTCCCATCGCGCTGCGGCAGCAAAAGAAACAAAAAAACAAAAACCAAACACACCATGTTATAACGTGCTATAACATGCTTTGCCTCAGGTGTTTGGTACCGCTGCGCTCTCACGAGGCGCGGATGCCGCGGCGCTTTCCAAGGTGCTGATCCTGACTTTGTTGATTTATTTGTTTGCTCAGTACTGTTTTATTGTTATTCTCTGTAGTTGTTTTTGCACAATTTCGTACTTCGTAGTTTGACAGAGCCTTTTGGGGGCGTCGGGATGAATATTTTCCCGAAAATTACATTTTCTATCCTGGAAACAGAGGCGCTCTATCCCGATGTATGTAGGTTCCCAACCTGACAACTTTAGTGTATTTTCTGCTGATATCAATAATTATTATTGAGGAAGAAGACCGCCATTTCAATATTAATCAACATTATAAACTGCGTGCAACTTGACGTTTGCTGCAGCTGCACAGGCGGATGAAATGCCAAGTTCAGCCTGTGATCTGTTACTGTCTGACTGAACAACCTCATGGAAGTGATATTTTACAGTTCTACATATTTTAATCTAACAAAATTCGTTTAAAAAAGTCAGTTGGTGTTTTCAAAGTCATGATATTGAGCTGAAACAGGTTCTAGACTTCGTTCGCATTCACAGGCTGCTGCTGAGCGGAGCAGACGGCTCGCACCGCGCACACTGCGATGTTCAACATCGTAGACTTAATAAAGTTAATTATCACTGAAAGTTAAAAAGCAAAACTCTAAAAAAAACCTCTCACTCACTTGGTCGAGGGCTTTGTATGCATTTCCTGGAGATGTTGGTGTCTTTCTTCAGTGAGGGGCGCTTTTTGCCACAGCCAGCTGCTGATGGTAAATCCATCACACGCAGTATTTCACCCCGACGTGTTTTGGATAAAGTATAAATCCAGTGAGCTTGAAGCTTCGAGCTTCACCGGGAATTTTATCTGAGATTCTAAAAGTTGCAGCAACAGTTTGCATCTTCATTGTTTAATATTTTTAAGTATTTCCACACAAAGCTGGTGGCAGACAGCGTGTCATGTGTCTCTTTAAGATGGTAGAGACAAAAGTTATTGTATTAAGTGCATTCATAATCAGACATGCTTGAATTCATGGCGATTTGTGATCGTTAACCAATTAATAAAAGCACCCTGTGTACTCAGCTGGTAGCAAATAGGAGCCAGAAAACACACACTACCCCGAATGAAAATTAAATCTTAAGAATAATAATAAAAGCTGGTTGTATCTTGGTTAAAATGTTCTAATAAAGGAAAGTTAGAAAATTTTGCAATATCTTGTGTGCTGTAAAGTGGTTTGGAAAAAATGAAATCGGAATCGGCCGAAATCAGTATCAGCCATCCAAGCACTCTGCAAATCGGAAATCGGGATCGGCCCAAAAAAATTGTAATCGGTGCAAGTCTAGTTGAGAATAAAGCCAATATAGTTTTTTGCAATCATTTACGTCATTTTCCCTACTGCGCCTCAGCACCGAATTTTAGGGCTCCCCCACCTGTCAAATCCCACTTTAACCACTGGCTACAAGGGTGCAAAAGCATGCACCTCATCGTCAGTTCAGCATTTTGCACACTTAGTCTAAGTTTGAATAATAAATGCCAGGTCTGTTGCACGGATGCGTTTCCATATGCACCTACTTTGGTTTACGTATGTACAGCAGTGCAATATGCAAAAGAGCTGGGTGAAACTGAATATAAATCAGCAGGTGTGGTGATCATTAAATAGTCTCTGACCAATAATCACATTACTGTTTTCATCAGTCTGAAACAGCTCAGCCAGTCACATTTAAATGTGATAAGCACTGCTCGGTAATATAAAGAAACTGATTTGGTGATTATTACATCAGACGAACGCTATTTTAGCAGTAATTCTAATGTACCTCACGTCGTGCGTTGTACTGTGGCAGCAAAGTGTTGTTTCTGTGTGATTAAATGAAAGTTAATACAGTGAGCAGCCGTGTGTATCGGGACTGGGGCTGCTGCATTCAGGTGCTGCAGGAATTTTGTGAATTGAAGGAAAAGCTTTTGATACAGTATAAAGCAGATGTGGACAGCTGTAAGAATCACCAACATTCATTCATGGATCAGTGCAGACTGATTTTCCAGTTATTTTCACCCTACTGTCAGATGTACCCAAGTCATTTTGCTCTGGAACCAGGCCAGCTGGTAGTCATGCTAAACCCTGCAACAACTGTTCCTGATTGATCATTTTGATTAATAGCAATATAATTATATATATAATTTTAATTTACCCTCATGAAAATGAATAAAATTCATGCACACTTAAGTCTCCTGTTGAAGGTTTTTTAAAAAGATGGACACAAATTAAGGTCTCCCAAGCCTGTCACTCCCAATAGTCTCCACCAGTCATATAAGCTGTTTTGGAAGTCATTGGCAGTCAGCCTATTCTGTCAAGTACATATGAGGATGTTTTGCCAATGTTAATATATTGTAAAATTAAAGGCTATTTCAAAAGCATTCTGTCTGTATGACTTCATACAGTATGTGACCCAAAAAGATATAAGGTCCAGGTGTGAAAGGTCATAGTTTTCATTCTACACACATTTGTCCACGAGTGCAGGCAGGCTGACATGCGTACATGGATTTCAGTGCTACACAAATAGAGTCAGTTGCATTCTTGACACCAACGCGGTCCGGGCCCTGTAGTTGTTTGCTTTTCAACAGCAGTGGCTCTGGGCTCCTGTTTAACATTCTGCCCTCCAATCCCTACAGACAGAGCTGTACTGTACTGTGAGTCACCAGCTTTCAGCTCAGAGAACACAGACAATAGAAATGATCCGAAAAGTGACGATACAGCCGTGAGTGTCTGAAGCACTTGAGCCATATTATGGAAGGTTTATCTTTTAAGGCGCTGTGGAGAGCTTTGAATGAGCACAAATCTCTGGAAAGAAAGGTGAATTGGGAGGTCCTTGCGTTTTGTTACTACATTCTGCTTCACTATTTTGGCAGAGTAGAACAGCAGGATAACCAAGGTGACTGTTTGAATTGTCCTGGCACTGATCTATCTATCCCTTTCCTCTTATTTTACTTTTAGGCATGAAACAACACTTGTCCTAGTTTTCATGAAAGCATTTGTATTCAATTAGCTTTGCAACCAAGAGCTGTAAAAAATGTCCCCACAGCTAGAAAAATGTAAATGAATTTGAGTCTCATTATCTGACCTTGGTCCGTCCACACAAAGTGGCAGCATTTGTTATTCGGCACAACACAAAATAAAACTTGAGCAAGAGAGTGAACTACAATTCCAGTAACACATCTTCTGGTTTCAAGGCTGTCAGGTGGAGGGTGAACCTTAATTAACACTGAACAATGATCCCATTAATGAGGCTGCAGCTTCTCCTAACAGTTTGTATTTGCTTATTCTGTAACTTCTGGGTTTTATTTTCCAACATAACAGCCTGTGAATGGAAAATTTTAGCAGCTCAAATGGAAGCCCACATGTCAGATTCTGACACAAACGTAACATAATGATGATGGAGCGGACTCACAATCTGATCACCATCACAATACAATCAACTGATCCGTAAGGCAACATCAATCTCATTACCAACTGTTAGCCAAATTTACTTGTAAACTCAGGAGTGGCAGTGGGCACAGAAACTGATGCAGCCCATGTGTTATTCTCTAGTGATTTGTCTAGTGACTAATTTTCTACACCCCCTTTAATTTACAGCAGCAACACACATGCAGAAAAAAAACAAACCTGCACAGCATAAAAACAAGTTCACCCAAAGCACATGCAGTCAGGAAAAAATGCATTGATGAAAGAGTATCTCCTATTTTGTATTTCTTCTATCTACAGTAACTGACACTTTGCTAAGCACCTCCACTATCAGCAACTGTCCAATCATAGATTAGCAACTGTACTAATGCACCACCACTAGTCAAGCTTTGTACTTCTCTACATGTTGAAGGAATGTGCATGTTGCTCTAAGACAAGTGATACTCTGTGTTTCATGAGTTTGGAGGGTGGCATCTTTTTTGTCATCTTTCAAAAATGTAAAACACTCCAGCCCAAACTTGGGTGGGTTTTTAGGATTTGTTTTGTGGAGGGTTTGAGGAGGAGGATGTGGGCTAGTGCATAATCAAAGTGGGCCGACAGTGACATCTCACTTCATCTCTTTCTGGTTCTCCTTCTTAGGGCTAAACCAGGTTAGCTTAGCTCCTATCCCACCAGATGTCTTCCGAGTGATTGGCGGTCTGTCTGGTCTGGCTGGGTGACTATCACAAGGTTCACTGCACTAAATCTAGACGCTTCCTCTTCCAACATTAATGAATGTATTCTTGCTGTCTTCTATAAGTGTCATATTTCACCATCCAGCCAGTATTTGCTGGGATGTAAGTTAGCTTTAGCCTCAGTCTTTTAGCATTAACATTATCTCATGTATGCAGCTGTTGAGTAACTTTACATATTTTAGACCCTTTTACAGAGATGTCATTTTAAAATGTGTCAGAGTTTAAGCATTAGTGTTAGTTTATATTAGCCAGTTACACTTCTAAAATCTGCAAGTTGGAGTCATCATTTTAGCCAACAAAATCCACAGTTGTCAGCTAGAAATCAGAAGCTGCTTCCACTTACTCCTCTGTGACTTAGTGTTTCAAAAATTACTGCCAATTTCAATATTAAATCTGCCACAGTTATCACTGTCAACTGCATATTCAGTGGCAGTATGGAAAGTTTGACAGGCGTAGCAACAGTAACTAAGGAAGGCAGGGCTTAGTGATGAGTCACTTGTACTTCAAAGACAAAGTAATTTTAAAATCTGTCTTACCAGGTTATAAAAGTGCATCACTACATTCTTTGATGCTATCAGGTGTGTTTGACTCTCTGTCAAGCTTTATTAACCCCACACACAAAGTGCAGATACACACCAAGATGTGCACACACACACCCTCACACACACACACACCCTCACACACACAAGGACATCATCTCTCCCTTTGTTATCTCTCTGAAAAGATGTCTGCAGCCATAGAAAGCATCAAAACACTGCGCTGCTTCTCCTCTCTCACTCTCAATTTTCTCACCAGAGAAAATAGCATGTTTGAAGGTGATAATATGTTTGAACATTTCTCAAGTCAACTTCTTCATGCTGGATAGGTGGGAAGCCTCCCACAGACATTTGGAGGGATGTGACAGCAAACACAAAAGGTAGGAGAAAAGTGGGACAACAGTAATCCCTCGTTTGAAATGAATGAGATTTAAGTGTCAAAAAAAAAAAAAAAAAAAAAAAAAATCATCATTGCTGCTTTACTTCATAACAGATTCATCACATTGCATTTCATGGCAAATTTGATGATGCTATACCATAAAACCAGACTGGAGAGGTAGAGAGTGATGTATAAAAATTACTCCGTGATTGAGATATTAAACGAGCTGAGCCGTTAGAAAAATTACACGTATTAGCCGGTGTGCTTGTACAGATTTATCACAGTGAAAACAAACATAACACCCCTCAGATACATTTTAGAGAGATGCACAGCCACAGCAAACCAGAGGAATAAAGTGTAAGAAGGTAAGAAATCACTTACAGAAGTCCTGAAATAAATGTGTCAGTTTTTGAATAAATACTCTTTAAAGGGATACTTCCTTAATTTTCGAAAATACACATTCACTTTCTTGTTGAGAGTTAGATAGTGATACCACTCATATATCTGTAGATTTAAATATGAAGCTAATACCAACACATTTAGCTTAGTTTAACACAAAGACTGAAAACGGGGGAGACAACAAGACTGGCTTGCTTGCTAGCTATTTTCCCATTTTTATGCTAAGCTAAGCTAATTGGCTGCTGGCTATTTAGCAGAAGTGGTCATTGTTTTGTGAGTCAGGTCTGAAGTCTTTGCATTCCAGTCACAAATCAAGTCCCAAGCCATGCCAAGTAGGCCCTCAAGTCACAACAAGTAGGTCCCAAGTCAAGTCTCAAGTCCTAAACTTTGAGTTTCGAGTCCAAAACAAATAATAATGTAGCAGGAAGTTTCCAGCCTCAGTGACAGTTGGCAGTTAAGCTAACATTAGCTAAGCATTAGCTGGCTAACTTGCACTCGCTGTTATTTGTGCCACTTCAAATGTTGAACAAAGCTGGAAGTTGTTGCTTCTCCACCTGTAATTTTTGACTTGCAAGTCTGGTATGCTTAAATTTGTTTCTTGTTGACCATCGCATTGTTTTATATGCAAAGAAATGATCTTTGGTATAATTTTTTCCAGCTGGAGCTACCTAACGTTATTTCTTCATGGTTCTCTCCTGCAACTTGATTGGATGCTGTTGTACTGGCTCAAAACAAAGTGGATCTGCAGAATTAAGCACTGACTTGCTTTAGGAAATTAAAGGAAATTGATTAATGAATTCACACTTTTTAAGTCACAGACTTTTTAATCTTTGGGGTTGGGGAAGGTCATTGGTTCACGAGTAAACATCTCTGTGGTTTAACGTACAGGAATGAGTTGCATCAATCCTCTCATCTAATTCTTGGCATGAAAGTGAATGTATTTTGAGATAATAACCTTACAAGCTAATTTTTTATTTTTGTCTATTGACAGAATGTTTACTAGCTTAATCTAAAAAATGTGCTATATTCCAATTCATTTCATTTAAAAAGTAAGATGCTTTATGCGCCTATCTTACTTGAAAGAACTGTTTCATGTCCTCTAACCTTTTACCACATCACTATAGAGTGTCTCCACTGTTTTCTGTCACATCAAATAAATTCAGTTTGTTGACACGTAGCCTCTTGTGCACCACAGGCTAAGACTGTTCAGGAGTCATTGTGAGTAAACACAACTGCTGCACACATTCATTTGTTTGATTTCATGCTATACTGGCATCCAGGCATTAATTACTAATTTAAAAGGTACTCGGATGAGTGCCTGGCATCTGCCGATCCACCTAATGAGGTACTTGGACATGAGAAAAAAAAAAGAAAATTCATCTACTGTAGCAAAAAGTACTGTATAATAGCTGGTTGATTCCATTTAAGTCTACTTTATTTTTTCTGCGATTTGTTATCTGTTCCTCTTTACAGCACGTGGTCACCACTTCATCCATGTTTAATGTTAAAACTCTCCAGGGGCCACATCCGTCTACACAGAGACAAACACCCTCACTTTCTCCTGCACATACACACACACACGTATATAAACATGGAGGATTGCATGGTATTTGTTACAGGTCACACAGGAGCATTACTCCCCTTCCACCGGAGATGATGGACATGAAAGTACAAATCGCTCGCTCCGTGTTCTCTTCCTGTTGGTTTGAAGGTCACACATTCTCTCCGGGGACATGATAGATGTAAAACAGTCACATCTCTCTCGCCGACTGTCACGTCAGCTGCCATTTCACACTCGTACTGAATTGATTTCTCAAGCATTGGCCCCTTGGTGATAAATAAAAAAATGAAACATTCTTTACTAGCACTCGTATAGAGGGAGCCTATATTCCACATATGGATGGTAAACGGTTTATGAGAATGTTTTACATTCCTGTGGCTGCTTTTCTAAATGCATAAAGAGAGAAGATAGCAGTATTGAGAGTCTCCAGGCTACATAACAAAAACTCCTTCTCTCAGAGCAAAGTAGACCAAGCGGGATGGTGTAACATCAGTTTGTTAATGAGCAACATCTTTATCTAATTGATTTTTTTTCCAATCTAGTGCTGATTCACTTGCTGAACTAAAATCTCATTATATTCTGTTCAACTGAAAGCAGAGACGTCTCGATATACATCATGGTAATCTGTTCCTCTTATAGACTTGTTAAAACACTTGACATATCCCATTATTTGATGCAAAATAGGTTTTAAAAGGCGTTTTCTCTCAAATAAATTAAATCCCAGCCATATTTTTTGACACATCTATTTTCACAATCCCTTTGAATTCAATCAGATATATAACATAAAGGGAGTGAGCGAAGGATACAAAAACAAGATACTTTCATAGAAACACCCACAAGAATATATAATCTGGGAAAAAAAAAATCATTTTCCAGCCAATAAATCTAATGCTCTCCTGTACAAGCTTACAATATCTGACAGAAGCTTTAATATCTAGATACACACAAGCAACATACACATGCACAAACACCGCAATATATCCGTAATCACATGGCCAGTCAGCCAGCCAGTTAGTGGGAGCGGCGATACGAGTGTTTGAGAACTGGAAGCATGATAATCTGCTGCGCTCATGTGAGCTGGGAGACCAGCAGCCGAGTCGCATAATCCCTCCATCTCCACCCCAGATGATGTAAGAAAGGAGAGGAGAGGAGAGGAGAGGAGAGGAGAGGAGAAGAGAGGATATAGGACAGTAGAGACCTAGCATGAGTAGTGGTGGGAGGATGATTAGGGGGAGAAAAGTGGCGAGGAAATCAGAAAACTGCAGGTTTAGAAGAGGAATCATCTCCACTCATACACTGCAGAAGAATGAACACAAAAACCACCAAAGGTACTGTTCCATTCAGTGTAGCAGAGCCTTTCCTGTGAGCTTACATGCACAATAGCAGCACCCTGACTCAGTTTGACCTGAGTGGAATATAACATTAAAAAGTATAATTGATAACACCTGTGCTTACCCTACTACTTCATATCAAAATGGCTGCTGTGAAAAAGGTAAATTCCATTATTCCATCCACATTTCAATATAATATGTATGCTAGGTAATATGCTGTCTTAGATGGATTTTTTTATGAATTAAAGAAACATAAAATTACATTTGGGTATGCCGTAGATTTCAGAACGTGACTGATACTTAAAACCTCTGACCACCCACACAGGTGTTCAGTTAATCTGTCTGATTAGACCTCTCCTCAGAACTGTGTGGGCATGTATAGACTTAATTGATTGACATCTTCCTGAGTATCCTGTTAGCTTTGTTGCACCTGTTATGGTGGGATAAATTACACCCTTATGATTCTTATTGGTATATGGGATTTGTGACCTGATTAATTACAATCCAAGCTCCGGCCCACCTTCAACCTGAACAGAGGTTTAATCAGCCAGAATAACCTGAAAATACCTGTGTAGGTGGTCAGAGCACTGCCATTTAACTGCAATATTCTAGACATTATAACATAATATATCAACACAGGCAGTATTGGTTTTAGATTACATTTGCTGTCATTTTTAAAAGGCGAAACATGTTAGTAATGGTGAAAATAGAAAATGGTGACTGAGGAAATGAAAGCAAACATATACAGCAGGATGCATGAGCTACAGTACAGGGCTCCAAATGAACTTCTTCAACACCTTCACAAGGGGGAGCAGTAACATCATTCCACAGCATTTTTTCTTTATTGGCCTCATGAGCGCAGGTATTAATTGGTCAACTTCTCAATTCTAACAGTACCCTTTAGTTTTGCCTTTCTTACACTGCAGACTATGACTGATACATACAGAGTACCTACAAAAAGCAACTAAAACGCTAAAACCACGTCAATCCTGACGTCTTTCTGTTAACCCCACTCTTATTTTGCAGTTTTTCTTTGCTTTCATCACATGAACCTTTATTGTTTTCCGCTGTGTCAGTATGAGCACTTTTCTTCACTTGTCTTAGTGTTTTTAATTTTATACATCATTCGGCGTAAGCTGGAAGGGGATCGTGCCATCGCCTGTGTGTGTGCAGGCATGTTTAAGAGACCAATGGAACTGGAGCTTTTTCAGCAGCTAATCTCACACACAGCTCCACCCATCAGCCCAATTTAAAAAAAAAAAACTGTTTTTTTTATGCTTCCACGCTGGCAACAGCCATGACCCAGATCCATTATGTTTTTGAGTCATCCCATTCTTGTGAATGTGCCACTTTCACGTACGTATGCACACCATCTGAACCGGGCGTGAAGTTTTTACTTTCTTTTTTTTGGTCACTATTCGCTTCAGTTCTTTGGGAGATTCTGCAGTGCTGTTTCTTGTTTTGTGGATTAAAAAAAACTAAATCTGCACTTCAATTGGCATAATATATAATGACTGAATTTTAATTTTTTGGGTGATCTATCCCTTTAACACAAACAGCCACTTGGACTCAAAGATGAACTGATTAACTGTTGGTGATCAAAGATCAAAGGTCAAAGCAACCTCATTCCCATCCCACTCTCGTAAACAAAACATCTAAGGAACACTCGGGGGAATTTCCTCAAATTTGGTACAAAAGTCCTCTTGGTCTCAAGAATGAACTGTGACCTCACAAAATACATTTTTGGCCATAACTCAATAATTCACAAGAGCAGAGCAAAAGCAGAGCTGGAAGTTATATTACATATAACTAGTTACATTTAAGTTCATTACAAACTGTAATCTGTTACAGTTACTGAGAAAATATATGTAACAAACTTTGCTAATCAAAATGTTGGTGATTACAAAGGGGTTACATCCAAATATTCTAACTGGGCTGCCTACTGAGTGACCTCTTCTAGTGTTTTCATGTTTTTATGCTACAAAAATATTTGTGGACCAATGAACATCTGAACTGAACAGACATACCATATTATTAGTCTAAATACTGCTTTTTTCTGACCAACATATTTTTAGATTCCCAGTGAGGCAAATCTAGCTATTTTAACAGCTAAAGACAGTTGTGTCAGTTTTCACAATGGCTAGACATGCTGTCTGCAAAGTGTAATAATGCTGCGGTAATAACAGACATAAATTTTACTGTACTAGCATGGCCAGCTGGTTATACTGTAGCTACATTCTTGTACTTTGTGGGTGACATAACTATATAATTATAATAGACATAAAATAATTTTAATGGCATTGATTTTGTCTATATCACTCAGGCCGACCATATCATTTTATACATTATGGATCAAATAAGTTGCGGCCATGAAGTACAACTAAACATCCTGTCATCTTGTCCTCATCCATTTCTGCCTCAAGTCTGACCTGATTTATCCCCTCTGTGCTTTATCCATTTAATCCCATGTACCAGGGTTTGAAATAATGCCTTGTAGTCAGCCACAGAGGCAGACTGATCATGTTGCAGCCGGGTCAAAACAATGTTATCTGGAGCGGGGGAGGCCGGATAAAAGCTGCCCCGCTGCTGTCCTGCACAGGAACAATTCACTGAGGACGCAAAGTGGCCTGAGACACAGCAGGGATTAACTGGCAGGACCGGAGTCCTGCGGAGCAGCTCACCCGTAGTCTGTCACCACTACTGACACATTCACACACCAGCGCTGCTTCACTCACACATAGAAAAGCAAGTTCACATCATATCTACAGGTGTAACAGCAACAATGAGTCATTTTTAAACTTAAAGGGATAGTACTGATTATTAGAAGTGGGGTTGTATGAGGTGCTTATCAATAGTCAGTGCATTACCTACAATAGATAATGGTTGGCACGCTCCCAGTCTGGAGAAGCAGAGAGGAGCACCAGCATGGAAGCTAAGCAATGAACTGCTGTGGATGTGGTCAGTAACAAAACTTATTTTAGCGACTTAAAAAGAGGTCTACCTAAAAAAAATCACCATTAGTTGTGTGTGTTCACTATATTTAGAATATTTTCACCACTATACCTTCCTGTCAGACTCGCCTTTTCTGATAGGAAACTGATGATATATAAGCAAAATATAACTCTCTCCAAACCAACCAAGGTCCATGGGCAAAATTGGTAATTTTACCTTAACGCAGGAGTTGCTGGTCTACTGCTGCCTCGTTCTGTTAGTTTGTTTGTGTTATTGTGTGACTTCAGCAAATCCAAACTGTCCTTTTAAAACACCAAAGTCACACAATAATACAACAAACTAAAGAAACTGAGACAGTGGTAGACCAGTAACTGCTGTGGTCTGTGAGGTAAAATTACTGATTTCACCCATGGAGTCTGGTTGAAAGAGCGTGATATCTGGTGGTGGCTTTCTGTCAGAAAAGGCTGTCTGACAGCACGGTAAAGTGGTGAAAATATTGTAAATGTAGACTGCACTTAAAGTGATATTGATTGGTTTTTAAGTGGACCTTGTTTTAAATTGCTAAAATATGTTTTGCTGCTGACCCTATTCACGTTCATGTTTGTTGCTTAGCTTCCATGCTAGTGGTCCTTTCTGCTTTTCAAAACTGGAGGCATGCTGACTGCCATCTACTGTAGGTAATACACTAACTATCAATGAGTACCTCATACAAACCCACTTCAAATAATCCGAACTATCCCTTTAAACTGCTGCCTTGGAAGAAAGTAGTTTCCTCAAATCAAATATACAATGTTGTGATCATACCCTTTGGGAAAAGTGAAAACAGAAGTAGGTGCATGTAACAGTTGCTAACCCTGAACTGAACTCTGAAGAGTCTGTGGGAAAATCTTTGTTTCTACATGCTAGTGACAAAGTAATTAAGCGAACCAGTCTGCAAGAGAACAAACAAGTGAGTGATCATTTAACAAAGCAAACTAATGAGCAATCAAGTGAGCTTCTCTGTGTTTGCTCTAAATGTCCAACCAGAGCTCTGCATAACAAATGAAGCCATTTTGATTTTCGAGTTGAGGAAGTTATATTACGTCTCTGACCAAATCGGTGAAATTGCACAAAGACAGAAGGCTGCAATCAAAATGATTAAAATATAAAACACTTAACAGCAAAAGAGTAGCAACATAACAAAGACCATGCATGGCTGATTAAAAAACATGAAAGACAAAGTTACCTGGGAGATCGGAGAGTGCTCCTCTCTCTATAATGTGCTTTCTGTACAGAGTCTTCAAAACTTTGGCGCTGCCGAACCTCTTGAAGCGACTCTTCACATTGTTATAATACCATTCAAGCGACTGCGTCCTTAAAATCCTGCAGAAAAGGAAGAAAGAAGGAAGGGAGGAGGGAGGAAAGACAGAAAACATGATATTAAGTCAAAAAGCACAGATGGCAAAGATATTGGCTGGAATCAGATTTGATTATAATTACACCAGGATTATAACTCTGACTTCAAGCCAGACTTCCATTAAAATCTGCTTAAGTTGAGTGTCTTTTAATTAATAAAGTGTAGATAACCAGACATTATAGAGTTTTCAATTGTCTTAAGAAAGAATGAAGCCTTTCTTTGTGATAAAATCCAATAAACGTGAGTCAGGCAGGACTGTGTTCTGTGTTATGTGCTTTTAATATTAACTGGCTTTTTAAGGTGATTCAGCGGTGCCACTCTCTCTGTGTGGAGGCTGTATTAAAGATATTGAAAGTATTTGTTCACGGTAATATTATGCAGGATCCAAGCTGTGTATTGTTATGTGTATGACTGCAGTGAATGCCCAGCTTTTCAGCTGTGACGTCACATCATTTTCAAGGCTTTTCCTCATTCCGTGGCGCTTGAATGCCAACCAATTACATAACGGAGAGGGTTATGAAAAGCCCTCAGAAAAAGCGCTCCCTTTGCGCCAGTGTTGCGTCGGATTGCATGAAACTCTGCCAACTTCGAGTTTAATCTTGCAGTCCCTCCTGCTCTTCTTTGCTTTTTTATACCACTGTCACACACACACACACACACACACACACACCACACCCTGGTGGGGATAAACAAACACAACACACAAAGACAGATTTACTGTTCAAGGGGAAAAAACACCCAAACACACACTTTATGGCCATTTACCATGTATTTTGTATATTTTTGCCCTCCATCTTGTTGTTGAAAGATGCTATACAAATAAACTTGCACAGACATGTATTTTGTTCATATACTGTAGGTATATGAGTGGTGGCAAGTGTTTCCTTTCCATTTTGTGCGTGAAATAAAAGTATCCACATATTGAAAGCCTATATCATCCACATACGTTACATTAAAAACTACTTACTTAGTGTATTCACTGACAAAATGATTGAAATGAATCATACTGTGGGCCTAAGTGATTTTTTTTTTTTTTGATAATTATTGACTTTTCTAGACTATAATTAACTCTGATGTTTAGGGTTAACTAATGTCTTCATATGGGTATGGCATTTGCCCAATGAAACATTGTCAGTAACACCATTCTTTAAAAGATAAGGCTAGGGGCGCTCCTATAGCTCAGTCAGTAGAGCGAGCGCCCCATGTACTGAGGCTGTCAGTCCTCTGCAGCGGCCGCTGGTTCGAATCCCGCCTGCGGCCCATCTGCTGCGTGTCCCCCTCTCTCTCTGCTATGGCCTTTCCTGAAACATTTCAGTACCCTTCATAAAAGGATAGGCCCCAATAAATTATTTCAAAAAACATAAAAAACAAAAAAAATGAAAAGGGATCTTGATTTAAATATTAAACAAGTTGGCTTGTCCTGCTGTGTTGCCAAAACCGTCTCAGTGCCAACTTGTCAAATATGGCAGCTTGGTCAGTTCAACCAGTGACGCTCTATGTAACCCTTCTAGTGTCCCTTTTTGCATGTGCAAGGCTCATGGTCATGTTAGTAACAATAAATATGCAACAGTAATCAAAGTTCCAGAGCACATCAGGATACAAGGACTGACACAATTTTATTACATTAAAAACACCATTTTGCAGGCTGCTTCTTCAGATTCACTCTGTGCTTGATTACCATCAGGTCCTCACACCCAGGAGAGAAGCACGCTGCAGTGTACGGGGTATTTTCAGTAAATATGCAAATCCAGGTAGACTTTCAAAATAAAACATTGTTAGCTTTATGCACAAAAACTACTTGGTTAGGCTTAAGTGAAAGATCATGGATTGAGTTAAAATAAGTATGTTAGTTATGTAAGTTACTGTACATAACGTGAAATCAACTCAGACCTTCCCCTCAAATACTACATCACCTGACTTTGATGGCACATCAAAACATAATGCTTGTGGCGTACCTCTAGAAATGATGCTGGAGGGGCACCTACAGCATAATAGCTTGAAGTATAGGGGCACTTACCTAGGTGCTGTATTTGACAATTTGTCAGTGAAAACCGGCTAACCTGATATTGTGATATTCCTCTGTGCTCAAGACTTTAGGAGGGCAGTATATATGTTACTTATACAAGTCTACCAGCACCATCTTTTAACCATCTAATATGTTTTTCATTTCAACATAGACAAGCCTGGCCCACAGCATATCTAAGCAGCCAAAACAGGAAAGGATAAAGTTGACGAACATTCCAAAAGGAGCTGGACTTAGCAAAGGTCAGTTGTCTGGTACTGTGAGACTATAGTGCACATACCTCTTCATTTTATTTCACTGACCTTTCTATCCAGTGCCCATGCCACTAAATTTTTTTGTGGGTGTCCACATGACTCAAAATTTTGTGCACGTCCAGCAAAGGTCAAATAAGTCTTTTAATCTGCACACTCTACATACCGCATATGCCATTGACTCCATCTCGCTCATTATGAAAGAGCAGGGAGAAAGTGCGAGGGAACACGCAGTTCATGACAGAGTGTTTTAGTGTGTGTGTGCATGTTGATGCTTCAGCTCAATGAGGAGACAGGCCGTTGTAGGAGAGGGTGAAAATAGCCATGCTAATAAAGGGATCCTGAGTGCCCCTGAGGCTGCATGGGCTGCCACATCCATCCCACCCACACCTCCCCGCACTCTTCCCTCCCTTCATCTTTCTCAGTGGATTTATTATCCTCTGCCTCTATCAGCTGGGCTGCTCAATGGGCCTCAGCTCCTTAATTTCATGCCACAGGTCAACCTAGTCTCTCTAATGGTGGCTGCCGAGCTTCACTGAAGAAACCTGGCTCTTTTTATCTCCTTCTGGGCTCGAGGAAGAAGGCACAGAAATGAATCTGGGAGAGCAGCGCAGTGTTGAGGTGGCATCATACGAGGCAGAAATACAAATAGGCTCCACCTGTACTCTGAAATGAGCTGGAGCCACAGGGAGCAACCTTTGAACTGAAGAGCAGGAGAAGGCTATAAGGTTATGGCGAAGATATTGTTATCTGAGTGGAATCTTAATTCACTTTCAAATGACGCTGTATACCTGAGAAGAATGCATGATCAGACTCTCAAAAAATAACTGTTTGCTAAACCCCACCCGCTTGTACTACTGCTAAGCCCTCCATTCTAGCACAGTTTGTATTAATTTTTCAACAATAATGTTGGCACATTCAGCACTTACAATCCTCAGT
The DNA here is from genome assembly GCA_034769285.1 of Lutjanus argentimaculatus. Lineage (NCBI taxonomy): Eukaryota > Metazoa > Chordata > Actinopteri > Lutjaniformes > Lutjanidae > Lutjanus > Lutjanus argentimaculatus. The sequence continues at coordinate 20,068,491 of JAWZSL010000009.1, read as the reverse complement.
GGGCATTTGGACAAGTGCATCAGCTATCAGCAATTTTTTGGGGCAATTTCTGTCATTTTATTTAGCTAATATAATGGTCTGATTTTAATGGTCTCCGCAAAAATGTTTATTCTATCATATTCCATGTGCATGCATACATGTTTTGGCTTTAAATGTAGCTGCTCAGTGGTGCAATGCTTCCATTCCTTTGCCTGTCATTCAACTTGGCACAAAAACAGGAGATAAGTAAATGCAAACTTCAACTCAGGCATCTGCTCCCTCCCATGCCAGCTACACAAACTTGTTGAAATTAGCCAAGCTTTCCCCTTCAGAGAAAAAGGAGAGAGAGAGGGATTTAGGACAGTGGGAGAGGCGTCTCGATGAATGAAGCATGACATTGCTTCCCTAGAGTGATCTGATCTAAAAAAGAGAGGGAGAAGGGAGGAGAGTGGAGTGGATAAGCAGAGGCTTTCAAGCAAGAGCTGCACTGCTGTTTGAGCTTCTGCAAATACACATTTCATAATGAGGCTGGGAGATTCCCTGATGCTCGGCTGCTGCATGAATAAGTAAAAGGGATTCCTGTGGATGGTCTCCTGACACTGGGTCTACCCTTCCTCTATCATCACATCGCCTTTGCTCGACTGCCTGGATTCTTGAGAACCAACGCCTCCGTCCTCATCCTCCCCTTGCCTCTCCAGCCCTTCTGCCCTCTATAGTTCAGAAGATTGATTTGCACATCTAAATGAGGTCTAAATAAAATATATAGAAGAATATGTAGAGAAAAGTGCAATAAAAAGTATCTGGATTTGCTGAGTTTTCACCTCCCCTGGCAAAGGGAACCATTACCATAATTGACTTTCTGAGCCTTCTAATGAATTGGTTCAGCTTCTGTTGAAGCTGCTGTAGGGAGGGGAGCGAAGGGAGAAGAAAGAGGGATGGGGGTTGACTTTAACAGAACATCAAATAGACTCTAGTCTTTTCAGAAGACTTGCAGAGTGACTGTTCTTGTTAATAGAAGAAAATAAGACGAAAAATTAGATTGTGCTCAGCTCCAGGGTTAGATCAAAGCGCCTGATGTTTGGGAAGTTATAGCCCCCGAGTTGTGAGGTCTTAATGAGTGAAAAGCAGTAGGAGGAGTTGTTATATCTAGTACACTCTTGCTTTTTTTTATATCAACTCTACCATTGTGCACCAGTGTGTACTTTCCTACACACATTAAAAAAATCTATTTTTTTATGAGGGAATAAGAAAGTAATCTTCATGATTTACTGCTATGCTAACATTTGTTCGCATTTATCAGATGGCATAAAAAGATATCAGCTGAAACCTAAAGAGCTGTAGCTGATATTTATGTATGTAAGCACTAAAATTATTAAATAAAAGTGCCATTAAACAACCTATGGCTACCATCACTACCAATGAGCAGTATTATTGTAAATTCACTTTACATGGGGGGACGTGGCAAAATGTCCTCATTTTCCCCTCAGTCAGTATTCTTGTTTTACTGTTCCTGCAGGACCCTAAAAACTAATTTACACCTGGCATTTTTAATGCATTTTCGTTACAGTCATTGAGTTCTGATCACTGTTCTCCAGAGCAAAACTTAAGCATGAGTCATTTGAGGTCAGCCCCAGACTCCCCTTTTTTAAAAATCAGACTTGTGAGTTGTTGAGTTAGGGGAAACTTTCTAAACTTTATGAAACATCTTCTATGACATATTCTTAATTATTTGTTCTTGTTCTTATCAGTTCTGTTGAATGAACACATATTGGCACTGTCATGGCACAAAAGAAATGTATAATTAGTAATTAGTGGCGTGTCACGTTCAGCTTTTCCCGTTTACTCGCTCTCTAAATTTGAACAACCTATATTTTATATAGCTAAGAACAAATATCTGTATCAATGTTATGTTGTGTACGAATGCCAGCATGTTGTATGGATTGTGTTTACACCTACCTAAGATCCAAACACTTCCCTCCATTCCATCCAACTACTCAGCTAACTATTATACCCTCTGCAGCCATTACATCACCTGTTCAACTGTCCAAAAGCAATACAAAGGAGTACTCTAAGAATGATTATCAGCATTGTATTTGATGATCGTTTATGGATTAATGGGTAACTGAAGGAAAAATGTATCTTTACCCTGTCCTCCTCTACAGGGAGGTCAAAGGTTAGAGTAGCAATGAACATTTGTGTCCTGCTGAATGACAGCAGGGTCTAACGTGTGGCGGGGAATCAAAAGAAACTTTCCCTTATCAACACTCCACCTTGCTGTTCCTGATCTATTACACAAATAAGCAGCAACCCAAATATGTCCTCAGCTGAAGACAGGCCTATTCAAAAACAAATGGAGTACACAACAGTGAAGGGATATTAATATTGATTAAATTCTGTTATGAGGACTGGGAGAAAATCTAACTCCAAACAAGAATTAATGTCCTTTCATCTACAATTCTTGCTGCCTCTGTGGTTGTGTATTTATAAACGTCAGAGCAGATTTGTGCAGGGAGAGAAGTGGGAAAATGATGATTTATTTTCTAGACATGCTGTAAGTTACATTTTTATATGAAAAGAAAATATAGACCAAGAAAATGTGTAATTTTAAGACAGAAAAAATGGAGATTGTGCGAGATATCCTTATCAGCATCACTCTTGGATGTTCACTTCTGTGTGTATGCTAATTATATACATGTAGGTTGTCATGCACTGAATGCACTAAGATGTGAAAATATCTGCACCTTTCAGGCATATTTTGCATATTTACTACAGAGTTTTCCTTGAGTTACACCATCTGTGTTACTACACCACAGTACTAAAAACACTCTTCATAAAATATATTCAGTCTTGGCAGAACAGGCCGAAGGACAAAGGACAAGGTCGTGGGTCAAACGCTAAAAAGCCTACAGTATACGATTTTCAGGGCAGAGCCGCACTAACCTGTCGGAATGATTTAAAACAGCATCTGGTTTGCAAACACTCTCACAGCAGTGGTTCTGTACATAACCTTTCCAAGACGCAGCTGATCACCTGCATGTAGCTCTGATTGACATTTAGATAGGAAGGCAGACGAATATAAAAACAGCTCATGCTGCATGATAAGGTGGTTCGAGGTGTATTTGTGTTAATGCACTTTTCCCTCTCTCTTCTCTCTACCTTCTCTCCTCCCCTATCATTTTATCAGAGTCTTTCTCAAATTTCTGCCTTATCCTCCCTCTTTCTTTTTATGTATGTTTGTCTGTAAACATATCCAGGCATTACATTGCAACATAATTATGAAAACAGTTTAGTGATATGTAAATGTAATTTCTAGGAGACAGGGTTGTTTTACCCGTATTTGAACACACAAAGTGTGCCTTTGGCAGAGGATATTTCCAGCACAGGTGTGTGTGTGTGTTTACACTGAGTGCATCAGTGTGTCCAACACAGACAATGTTTCTTACACTACATTTATATAGTGCACTGGATTCACAAGGACACGTTGGGGTGGATGTTGGGCTTACAGGACCACAGTCCGGGGTGTTTCCACTGTAATAACCACAGTCAAACAGCGTAAAAAAGAAAGCTATCCTACTTCATTTTTACCATCTACTATACTACTCACTGTAACTAATGATTTCATGGATAATAACGATCTAGTGGCAGGCATTAAGAATAAATGTATAGAAATACCAGATCTTCTCACAGATGGTGTTGGTAATGTTAAACACTGTCCGAAAAAATATTGTGTGTATTAAGAGTCATTTGAAGCCATTAATCACATTCCTCAATGACCAAATCGTATTATAAATGCTGCTGTTCGCACTTTATCCTACACACACGACAACAGCTCAATAAATGTGTTATCTTTTCAGACAAAGCAGGATCACAGCATCTGTGGGTAAACAATGTCATGTATGGCATCATAACAGTGTGGGTAACATTAGCAGTGCTAACGGCAGCAGTCTGCTCTCCTTGCAGGTTAACGTCCACATGCCTGAATGTGGTTACACGTTGCCTCAGTTGAGCAGTTATGGGATATGTTAATGATTAACAATAAAATTGATTTTTGAATTAGATTTTCATTGTTTGTTTGGTGAGGTTTAAAAAAAAAAACTTCAACTTGAATCCCTAAGAACAAAAATGTCCCCCTCCTAAGACTGCTATAAAAATATCATATAGTAATATCATTTTCCACTTTTTGGGTTTAGATCTTTTAATGAAACATTAATTAAGAGTTTAACTGACTAGGGTTGTCATCTAATGAGGGTGGTGACATGTCACACACATGCCACAGTTTCTAAACATAATTTCTAGCAGACAGGGCTGGGCAAAATGGCCAGGCTGCAAGCAAAACAACACATTACATGCTGCTCATTTAGAGGATGTACAGTGTATGCTCATATGAGCAGGGACTATAGAAAACACTGTATGCCTGTTTTTTTGTTTTTTTTCATATATTATAATCCAGTGGTTGGCAGGCTCTCCCATGCAGAGCAGAGGGTCATTAACCGAACAGACCCCTGTGACTGGAGACACATTTGCATTCAGCATGTGTTTTCACAACAGTTTAAATTTGCACACTTTTGATTGCGTTTCTGTATACTGCAGCATTTAACCTAGACAGCTACTGCAGGTTCTCAGCGGGCTATTCTGCTACATTCACTTCACTTCCCCCTGTCTTTAAAAAGTCTACATTTAGGCAATTTGGTCTGCCCTCTCTTCCTCCTGCTAGCTCTTTCTTTCAAGACCTAAACCTGTCAACTTTACTCTCTGCCTCTCTCTCCGTTTCTTTCCTCCTCTTTATCACCCAGCTCTCTCACTTCAGACCGTCACCATCCAGGGTGTTACAGATGAATGTGTCAGCAGCTGGGAGAGCCTGTGGCACTGTATGGAAGACTGGAAATGAGTTATATTGGGACAAAGTGCTTTCAGGCAGAGCATGGGACAAAAGTGAATTACAAACTGTTCACACGGTGTCTGGTTTCCTTAAGCAGTTGTCCTGATTTTTAGGAGTTAGACTGTCAGAACTACTTAATACACTGCCAGTATTTTCCATCAGTTAATGAAAAGCAGGGTTAGACCTTGACCTGTACATAGATTTAAAAACAAACATGAAAGCTAAATGATCATTTTTTATGCATTAAAGACATTTAATGTTCTCTGTGTGGACGAGACAGAAAGATTTCTGAAATGTCACATAAAACTCTCATTCTGATTCTGATGGAAATTCCTCAATACCATATCGTCTTTTAAGTTATCAATCCAACACCTGACACCTGATACACTGGTATCAGTGCATCCTGACACAGCAATAGATCTCACTTTCTCCTCTGTAGATCAGAAGGTGAATGTGACAAGAGTATTAAAACCGTACCTTTATCATTGTACTGTAATACAATAGTCTATTATTATCTTACTTAGGGGCAACCTCACCTCATCTCAGGTCATTCTGTGAAGAACAAAGCATTCTGTATAACGCTTACTATCAGCTCTCAACGATTCATCAATAATGCACTTAAAGTTCCCATGAAATGGCTGATGGAGTATTATTTGCTTCCACATATTTACATTCCTGTTAAAACAGGCAGCCAGGGAGGGACTTATTGTGGATATTCATTAGCGTTTATAGTAGCCAACAGCTCTGGCTCTTCCCAGGCAGGGAGCTCCCAGGGAACAAGGCTGGACTGGACTGAACACAGCTTCTGAGACCAGCAGAGGACAGCTTGACGACAGGGAATACAGCACCAAGGTGGTTTTCTTACTGGGTGTGGCTCCTGGCCTCCCGGGGCTGAGTCAGCTAGTTTGGCGACTAACCAAGCTAACCGCAGTTAATGTTATAGTTAGCTACAGTTAGTGGTTCACTGCTTTAGCTATCTGTAAATACCATCTACACTGACAAAGCATATGTATAATAGGTCCACCCAACCAGCGGACAAAAAGCTTTAAAAGGTGGCAACATTTCAAAAGTAGCCCATTTCCGTGGACCTGGCAACCTTGGAAAATACTTTTCTCCATAAAATATAATCCTGTTTCATCCAAATCAAAATGAAGTAAATACCACTGTGTTTTTGTACAGTAAAGAAAATGCTCTATGACAAACTGAACTGTCTCTGGCAGTAAACAGTGAGGCCCAGCCCAACAGAAACACTCTCATCTGATGGCATCATAAAAAGGGAAGCAAGAAAGCATTTCATTGGACAGAAAATTAGTACAAGCCCCTGAGTGCAGGATGAGTCATCAACATGTTTTTATTGTTTTCTAGGAAATTACTCTGAAATGCCATTAAGAATAACCACAGAATTACCTTTTTGTCAATGCAGGGTTAGATACTGGCATATAGGTGACATATAGTACAAGACAAATGTGATAAAAATGCTTAAACATTAATTTTGATTTCATGGGAACTGTCAAAGACTAAGTATACAGTGACACTGCAGCTAAAAGTTACCTTTGTAACCAGATTAGATTACTGCAATTCATTGCTCTCAGGCATCAGCAAAGAAATCCACATCTCAGCCATCCTGCCTTCCTTACACTGGTTACAGGCTTTTAGAATTGATACTGATTACTTTCAAAGCCCTGAGAGACCTAGGTCCAGGTTATTTAGCTGAGCTTTTAGTTCCCTGTGTCCTCTCCCACTCTGTGAGATCCTCAGATGCGTCATTGCTGGTTGCTCCTAGATCCAGATTTGTACTTAAGGGGGATAGAGCCTTTGCAGTTAGGGCTGTGAAACGACCTGCCTGAGGAGATCAGAGTGGTGACTCTTTTAAACCCCACTTTTTAAAAAAATGGCTTCTTATCGATTGTGTAGTTTTACTCTCTTTTTGTTTTATAATGTGTTCAGTTTTTATGTTATTTAGGTAATTTTCTTTTGTTTTAAACTTGTTGTAAAGCACTTTGTAACTGTCTTTTAATAGGTGCTATATACATTAAATTTACTATAAACTATTTGAGTTAGTTTTTTTAAATGAGATTTTGTCTTGTGGACTAAATTCATGTTTTTAAATTTGATACAGGCCTCATCTGTCTCCCTATGGCTGCAGTCTGAACTACCAGATACCACAATTTGTGTTGTTTTCACTTTACATGGAACAGAATATAACGAACATTTGGGGAGGTGACTCAATTCAAATAAAACTAGAGCATTCATACAGTAGTGTAATCCAGCGTTTGATACAATTAGGTTAGGGCATGGACCACAGTTTGGCTCCTATAACAGCTGGCCAGATGTCACATCATTTGTTGTTGTACAGCTGCACATGTGGGTCATTTTAGGATGGAGGTCTGTTTAATATGATACCAGATATAGGTCACTTTGAAACACTTTGAAACACTTTGAAACACTTGATAACATGCTCCAAATGAAATGACAAAGCTGCACAGGCAGGTTTTCCCCAGCTGCAGGACATTTACATACACTTCTGTGTGGATGTACTGTATAGAGCATATGGGAAAGTGAGATAATCTTCTCTCAGCCTCCTGCTTCTGCACAGCCAGAGCACCACATGGGATTTTAAGGGGAGCATGCGGACAGAGCGGCAGAGCTCTGCAGCAGCCCAGCAATGTGGGAAATCTAGTGACAGAATAGACTGCGGTTACGCTTTCCACCACTCGAGTCTTTCTCCATCTGGCTACTCTGTGTGGATAATGAAAACTGCAGCTCCCTGCCGCCTTTATCTGAGCAATTATGTGGAGCCAAAATCATGATATGATTAGAGGTTGAAAGAGGCAAAATGTCTGTAAACAAAATTAATTTCTTGAATGCTGTGTGAGAGAACTACAACGCCTATGATGGTAATTAAATCTCAATAAGGTTGGACAACAGGCTTTTTGTGGGTTTATTTTAGGTCACTGTCTGAGTGGGAACCCTGGTTTTATCCTCTTAATGACATCAAACACCTTGGCCAGGAAATGAAAATCCACTGAAATAACAGGATTTTAGAGATTACACAATGAGTACACAAGAGAGCTTTTTTTAAAAAATATTATTTTAGTGTTTGTTCTGATTGTACAACACACAAGCTGGTAGGTATACGTAAAAGAGGCCAAGTTATCATTGAGATTGTCCTGTGATAGATGATCAGTCATCCTAGCTGCCAATGTATCAATCAATAATGATGTGTCCGACAGAACTGCCGAAAGGCAGTTGGATAATAACGTCAGCAGTACAGAGCAGTCGGTGGAGCATTAGAGTGGGAGGCATTGGGTAAAGGTCATTAACCTGATTCAAAGCCCAGACATTGTACACAAGTCACATTGAGAAAAGGACAATCAGGACAACGGGGGAATAGCATACTGAAGCTGCCAGAGCCCAATGTACTGAAGTGTCAGTCTAACAGCCTGTTAGGGAGCAGAGGGAACCGGCCTGACAACACCAAGCTACATACACGCTGTCACCTGTTAAGACACCGAGGAGAGAAGCAACGGAGGGGAAAGAGAGGGCAGAGGAGAACAGGAAAGGGGATATACAGACAAAGGAGGAAGAATGACACAATGAGCAAGTTAAGAAAAAGGTCATATGCTTTGATCGGCATCATGGAGGGAGCTCAGGCGTATATGGGGTATTTGTTCCATGGGATCTATTATTAGCAGTCCCTTTTCAAAGCACACCAATGGTCTATATAATCCATGTGAATCGATCTTCAGTGGAAAAGTGGGGGGAAGCAGAGAGTCTGTCTTTGGCTGCAGTTGCTCTTTTAAGATTTCCTTGAGTGTGTGTGTATGTGCCTGATAAGCCAGAAAGCTGTGAAAGAGGGCTTTCCACAGAAGAAGAAGAATATAGTGTATGAAAAGTGTTTCACGGAAGGTTACGGATCAGCTCCAGACATTAAGGTTTGACATTTGGCGCAGGTGCCTGTCTAAAGCAATGACAATGACCACAGGAAGGCTGATTTCCATGTGTGCAAAAAAAAATATCAATACACTTGCATATCATGTTTTGTGATACTGTATCAACTCCCAAAAAACTGTAATGTGATATTGTGATATGTACATGCAAAGTGATAAAAATTAACATTCTGATTAATAGGCGATGGATTGTGGGCGGGACATAGAGTGCGTCTCCCCAGTAAGGGAGATGCTGTGTGCACATTTACGCATAAGGCACAGCAGCATAACTTCTTTGGTTATTTAATTCTGTTTCCCCTGGAGAGTTTCCTCTGTCCTGTCAGGTTTATAACCACAGTTTTTAATTTCATTCCTTAAATGCACCATGATATTCGCAGCAGTGATGTTACTGCATGCATGGAAACAAAACTGAATACAGCCTGTCTAATAATTCAAGTAAATCATTAAGGAAAACACTCAACACACAATAAGGAATTTTCATGGAAAGATTGTGCTGCTCGATATAATTTAAAAGGTAATACAGCCAACAGGGACATGTAGAGGTGTGGGTCTCCACATCAGAGAAAAATATATGTTCAAGTGTGTGGTCTATTTGTCTATCCTCACTATTCTGATTGCATAAACTTTCTAAAAATGTTTTTATGCATATAGCTTTGTGTTCTTTCGACTATGATTGTTTTCCTAAAATTAGATTAAAAATAACAATAAAAAAAAGATTTGAGATTAATTTTATTGTCCCAGAGGGTGGGAAATCTGTCTTGGGCTCATCACCTATGCTGCATCCATAAAATACAACACTCCATATACAAAAATATACACACAAAGGTCTAAAAAAAAACACCAGACAGACATAAAAGAGCAAACCTATCAGCTATTAATACAAACAAAGGAGAACCCTGTTTCCTAAGGATGCTAATTTGCAACAGGCCTACTGCAACCTCCAATTAGCAGCTGGCACAATACTTGTCAAAACTACGTGTCAAAATACCGGTCGAACATAAATACATGTCAGAATGCTGTTCTAAATTAAACATTGTCATGCTGCAGAGATGTCATACTCCACAGACTTAAGAAAACATCCCCGCTAAGTACACATCTCCATAAAAAAAATCACACACCGTCACCTCTAGTTGTTCTTCATGAAATATCACAAATCACATCGCAACTGCAGCATCAGTCAGAACAGTTATCATTACATATCCTCTCAAAATAGCTCAGTCCTATCTGCCACTATGAAAAGGTTTTATTATCAATACTTCACCTTGTTTACAGTATTACAATATATCACAATATCTTGAATCGTAACCCCTGTATCATGATTTGTATCATATTGCCAGGCTCTTGTCCACACACAGTTCTACTGATTTGAATGGGAATATGGGGGTAAGAGTGTGACTCACTTTCTGTGGTGCATGATGGTTAATTGTCAGTAAAGTCCCTGCTGCCTGAGCAGAAAAGAAAACACTCTTCAGATTAGAAAGGTTTCAGGTTGCGTTTATGCCGCAGATAGAGCACGCCCTTGGCTTTAAAGACATCTCCATTTACGCACCAGTGGCATTTATAACTTAAGCAGAGCTTTATTGTTCTATCGCCTACACCAGCATGTGGCTGAAGAGAAATCAGATTAACGCTGAGCATTTGTGATGTTTTTAAGTGCAGATTGTTGCCTGTCAAAGAACATAACACTGCACTGCTTTGTGTCTGAAATCCAAACACAAATGGGGGAATAAAGACCCAGAGACACTCACGGCTTTAAAACCCATATCCACAAATCTGATCGCTAACAGCACCATGTCTGGCTCTATCTTACAAGGACATTTCGTGGATATAATAAATAGCATTGCCCTAAGGAGACCCCTGTTTTTCTCTGATAAAGATTAATACATTTAAATAGCTCCAACAAACATTTTATTACATTCAAAGAGGTACTGCACACTTAGACAGGTTTTCTGAGCTGTAGAATAAATTATGTTGCTGTACTGTGCTGTGATGAAACACATCACTGCTGTGTCAGGGGCTGGGGGTGGGATTATTATGACCAACAAGGACATGTCTGCCACTATAGCAGTTTTTCTAGCCAGGCTGTTAACAGCTGTTAATACAACACTTTATTAAATTTTGAATGTTTTTTAGACAAAAGAGTAACCATGAGAATCCCCAGATGTGGTCAGTTTATCCAAATAACATCTATTTGGAAAGTTTGCTGTGATGTGTTTTGGAGATGTTCAGGGCTACAGGCCGCTGTTACATTGTAGTATTTGTAGCACTGCGACCTGCAGTGCTTGAGGAAGTGCTCAGATCCTTTACTTAATTAAGGTATCTGATATATTAAATGCATTTAAGTACATGATTAATACTGATGAGTTAATTCATAAACAGAATTTCAGTGTATTACCAAATTTAATTTAAACACCAGGTGAGATTGCAGTCAGCCGTGATACAGCCATGTCTTGCTTAAGTACTCTTCAGTGTGATCAATCTGCTGGTAATGGCAGACTTAATCATTCATTTAGTAGGCACCAAAGTAGTATTTAAAAAGTAGTTAGTAGTTGTTGTGCTTCTTTTTTCCTCCTTTTTATCACGGGTGGCAACCAGCATTACACTGCATTACCACCACCTACTGTGTCGTAGTGTGAAGTGCTTGAAATTAGCGTTGCTAGGAAACCGGAGGCATGTACATTTACGTAATGACTTGTCGAGCCCATGGAAAAGCAAGCTGGTTCTCAGATGGTTTGCTGTCAACTGTGAACTGGCTCCAGCACCAGCACTGGGTTCCAGTTGGTGGAAAGGGGGCATCTGTGTTCCCAGGGCCTCTCTTTGTTTCCAGTGTTTCTCCGCAGACACAGACAGTCTGTCAGCGGCTAATCACAGTTAGTTAGCTCAGGCTACTAGCTGCTACTGCTACACTAAGCTGTGTTCAGTCTGTTTCTGTGGTGTAATACCCACAAGGTTACAACCCTAATCGTAACCCTTTGCAGTATTTGTCCTGTGCACTCACACCCTGCCCTCCTCCTCAACCCCTTGCCCACTTCTTATCATTTCTCAAAATTATGCAGTAGGTGAAGTTAGGCTTGGGCCCGAGGTTGAGGTTACACTTTGAGTGGATGTTTTGTCTGTGAGCATGTGTATGTGTCTGTAAGTATTTTCCTAGTGAGCCGATTCCTGCATTTCTGTGACCTTTAGGGCCACATCCTCCACTCTCTTGAGTGCATTTCATTGGATGAAAGGCAGCCAAAAAACAGGCCAATGAAGTCAGCCATTTCACTGCACTCCCACCAATTAGGAAACCAATGAATGGCCTGCTTCCCAAACAAGCCTCTGGCTGCCCTCATCCTGGGAGCAGTTCCCATCAAGTTAGTCACACAACACCAACCAAGAATCAAGAATCGCCGCTGGAACGACAGACTCTTCTCACATCTCCCGTCTTTGTCTTCCTTCTTGTTCTCAGTCTCACTGCACGTCTGCTGTCTCACTGACTGTTTCTCTCTCTTTGAAACATCCCCCCAGCAAATGAGTGTTTACAGTGCAAATATGTTGTGTTTACAAATACATAAAGCATAGAAAGCATATAAGATTATTTTGAATAACGAGAGAAAAACAACAGCTGGAAATTAAGCACAATTTCTTTTGGCCTCTTTCACTTTATAAATATATATTTGAATCCAGAAGAAAGTAAATGAAGCATAGGACTGAAAGACTGCTTTTATCCTGGCAGCAGGAAAATACAGAGCCTTTAGGAACAGTGCTGTATTGTGCAGACGGACGGAAGTGCAGATTGCTTGATGACGTATTTAACCAACCAACCGCAAAAGTCTTATTAGTACATTAGTATTAGTTTTGTGTCATTTAATAGAAGTGTTGGTCATGCTCAGCTAGAGAAAGACACTAATGTGCATTTTTAATGGGCCAAGAATGCATAATTTAAAAACCTCTTTGCTAAGAGAGCAACATTCACTGGAATGAAGGCTCTTTTAATAAATCCATGTAAAATTCCAAGAAAACTGTAACCACTCATATTAAATAAGCACCTGGACACAAACAGTCAGAAGAGAGAAGGGAGCATAGTGAGCACTCCAACTTGGAGACAAGAGATGGTTGATTATTTCATTTTTTCGCTTGTGTTTTGTCTTCTTTCTTTGTTCTGTCGTCCTCTGTAATAAATTGGATAAATATAGTAAATTGGCCCAGAAACATGTGAAACCCAGCATAGAGCAGACACAACTTGGATGTTTTCTCCCCACCATTCCCACAGTCCTTAAACATTGATCATCCAATGCTGTTTATTGACTTTATTTAAGCTGAGTGATTGTAGTTTCATGTCTTTGGAGAGTGGGAGGAAACCAAAGCACTTGGAGTAAACCTACACTGACACAGGGTGGAACATAAAGGATGCGTACAAAACAAACACGGCCAGTTGGCTGAGGTCTGTCTGTGAGGCTGCAGTGCTTATCACTGGGCCACCATGCTGCCCTGTGTAGGGGCCTATTGCCTGGAACACACTGCCTATCTAAGCTGCAGAGTGCATCACAGAACTTCTTGCTTTTTATTTCAGAACCCATGTGACAGGTGTGGTGAGTCACGCTGGAGAAAGGCAGTTGATATTTGAACACAACAGCCAAACAAACACACTCCTCCCTTCAATGCTCCCTCAGAGGCTCCATCCCTCAAATTTGTGAACACGAATTGCCAAGGAAACAACAGTAACAGCTAAGCAATTTGGCGGAATCCTGTGCATCTGCAGTCCAAAAGGAAGTTACCGGTAGCCTCAATAAGGGACAGTAATATTTTACCACGTGAAAATACAGCCAGGGCCGACAGACAGCTGCTGAGAATTGGGGAGGTCTGGGGGAGAGAGCGAAGGACAGGCTAGAGCTTCTGGAGGAAGAAACACCTGACTTTATGTTTCAAACTTTTGGGATTAAAAGATGGATTTATCTTCACTTCTGCTTCTCAACCTTTCTGCAGCAATTAACAGATAATAAACCTTGCCAAAATCAGTGGTCGAAAAGCATCTGAGGAAACAGTTTAGGCATGTGCCTGGTATTTATCATCTGACACTTTGCTCTTCTCTTGAAAATGGTGTTAAAGCAAAACAGAGAGCTCGAAACTGCAACAGTGCCTCTATCCTTTTTCGGGGCAACTCTACCCTTTGCATTGATATGTTGTGAAGCCATGGAGGGATCACGTCCTCATTGCCACATTAACATCCAGGCCAGGTTCAGACAACACAATATGAGCCCAATAAAGCCAGTATGCTACACACCGCTTTGGACACCTTCCCTATAACATCATACAGTCTTAAAAGACAACAAGCCATGATAGTTTTTTCATGTCTTATTGTCAAGTGATGGCAAGAATTCATGACTCTATAATCACCAAATCTGACACAGTGACCATCTTCACAGATTAAAATATTGTGCACTCTGAACCCGGCATTACTGATTCGTCCCTGGCCTGGAGTGTAAAGGCACAGCCACGATTGCATCAGTCTGTAACTGAGGCACATGAGACTGAGAATTTCAAGAATGTGTTTTTTTTGTTTAAGTGCTTCATCCAGCTGACTTGCAGGTCAAAGCTCAAAGCCATTACTCAATTTACAAATTTGCACAGTCAAGCCAAAAGAAACAGTGTTGTGTTGATGCATATTGAGTTTGAAAATGGAGGGGTAATTATACTTGTGGTGTGCCATCACTCTTTTGTAAATTACACAAGACGGGACTACAATGCGCCACTTTCACAGAATGTTTTTTAATCGCTCTGCTCAGTGATTTTTTTCATTACCTTTATCAAACCTGTGATACCACGTCCCTTTTTGTGGTGCTGAGTGCGGGGCAGTTTCGTTGGACCGATGGCAAATGTGACCGAACCTTGAGGTACGCTGGTAGAAAGCAAACAACGCTCTCCCAACTCAGTCTGGCAGACAGGGCGTGGGAGACGGATGACGATGAATCATTGATGCTCGGCACACAGATCACAAACAAAACGCACAAGCACGCACAACACACACACACACACACACCAGATGCGTGCATGCACACATTTATCTCCTCTCTCTTACTCATCCGTCCTTTCCCATTTACAGCGTGGTGTTTTTCTCTGTGCCATCACTGATTTTGTGGTGACAGAGACAGATGGAGGGATTGAGAGGGGAATGGCTCACCAGCAGAAGAGGAGAAATCTCCCTCTGGCTTTTACTTTGCTCTGAAATAACTTTAATAGCCACTGTTGGCCTTTGTTTTTCTGGCTTGCCTTTTGCATCCATTCCTTGTTGCACTTTTTGTCATTTTTTCATGACTTCATTCATAGCAGTGTCCAAAATCATTCACTCATTCACCACTCCCTACTCACTCTCTAGGGATTTCTATATAGAGGACTATATAGTGAAGAAAAAATACTTTTGGACACTACTCTTGGTGCAGTTAATTACTCGTTGCCATTGCTATTCTTTCACTGGAATGCATGTTGGTACATAGTGCTTGGTTGGTGACAATCGGTTGTACATTTTACTTGTACACTATACATTTGGATGTATGTAGTGGACTGTGTAGAAAGTAGTGAGTGATTTCTGCCACATGTCATGTCTCAGTCTTCATTTCACATCAGAACCTGATATATAACTTATATCAGTTGGCGAGAGGGGTCATAGTGACAAAGCGTTTTCTTACTACAGTACCAAATAAATTTTGTTATTAAGGAGAAAATTCTCCACTAGCAAAATGTCAACGTTCCTGTCATTGCTATAGTAATGTTACCTTTGCCTGCAGACTTTGTGATCTTTCATCCTTAAATTAGTTACTTCACTTTTTATTAATAGTATTTGCCGTACGTAGTGTTTTTGAGTATTTGATAATCACTTCAGTGTCTTAGATAACTGTTACCTGGCTGGTTAGCATCTTCATTGAAACTTGACAGAAACAAAATCAAAATCACCAAAAGCATCTTGGCTGTTATTTCCACTGCGCCTACAATCACCAACTCTGGTTTGGTTGAATTAAACCATACTCACATGGTGGCAATTTTCCCCTGACGTCACGCTCACGGAGGGAAGCTAAAATGCTGGATATTGTTGTACTGCTGTCTTTTTGGTTTTAAGTCATTTTAATGTACAAAATCTGACAAATTATAATCATTTCATTATTTCCAGAATGATCAGCAACTTAAAAGACAAGACAAGATAGTGAAAATCCGTATGGACATCAGGCCTGTTAGCTATTGTGAGACAACAGCTAACGGTCATCTCACAGTAGCTAACGGGTTATCAAATATGTTGTTTTACCTATCAGTTGTCTTTTCAGTTACTGATTAACTGGGAAGCGGTGAAATTAGAACAATTTCACATTTTGTATGTTTGTACAACTCATAACCTATAACACAGCAGTACGATATTATCCCTTTGATAACAGCATTTGAGCTCTACCCTGACGTGACATCAGAGGGAAAAGGCTGCAGTGTGAATATGGTGAATTAAGGGTTTATTTCAACCAAACCAGAGCTAGTGATTGTTGGAGCAGTGGAAAGACAACCAAAGATGTTAGATATTGATATTGATATTGCTCAAAAACAGTATGTAGAAAATGAACAGAAAATAATATTAACAATATGTTCCAAGCTAACTGTAAAAAGCGCAGTAACTAAAGTTTGTAGGCTAAGGTAACATTACTATAGTGTTAACAGGAAGTAAACAGGCACGCAGCTCATGAAACTGATATATATTTAACACTACATTGTGCTGTTTTTTCAGATCAATAGCAGTGTATTTTCTGAAATCCTTCTGTTGAATTACTTCTGCAACATTAGTGCGTATGAAATGAAAATATTCTCAGAGTTGGTGTTTGATGTAAATGATGGTGGTCAGACAGTAACAATGTGGTGATGCACAGGTGGCTACCAGGTATAATCAGGCTAGAGATCATATGAGAGGACTGCACTGTATATTGGAGGGGGTGAGGGTGTGAAGTAGGAGCGAGGATAACAGATTGCATGTGGAGATGGATGCCATATAGACGAAATACAGCATCATCCATCAACTGAGCGCCCCTGTGACAGTCAGCCCTACCCTTCGTGACTTACTGGTCACAATACCACCCTGGAAAAGATGTACCACGGTGAGTGGCCTTGAAACTATTTTGGCATGCTGTTAGATTCTAATTTTTTAATCTATGGTACATTTTATCTAGCCTCTTAATTACCCATGTAAGCCTCATTAGGATAAAACATCCCCCATCAGCATCAGAGGAGCCTGAAGCAAAAACATCCCAGGGCAAAATAAGCTCAGCTGTAAACACTATTAAACCGCTGCGTAATAATGACAGCAGAGTACAAATATCACATGTATGAGTTCAGCTCATTTGGATGACTGGTTTATAACAGACTGCTGTTTCAGCGCCTGCATTTCTGCTGTTCTTCCTCCAGTGGGGCTTTGATCATTCATACAAACCTTTGCCCTCTCTTTTTCATGTCCGTGTGCACGCACAGGCATACACGGTACTCCAGGCCAGGGCAAGGGCCTACTGCATTATTCATACTAATGCCGTCACACTGAGTAATTGAAGTCATGAAGCAGGGGAGGTGGAGGGTGGCTGGGAGGCGGGAGACACCTTCTCTCTCTGCCTCTCAGTAGAAATTGTTTTGATCATTATCAATGACCTCTGAGTGTGATCAGTGCAGACATCAAGGTGATCCTCTCCATCTAAAGGGCGAAGTCAATACAGAAAGAGATTGGGGGGAACCGATGTATGGACAGACATTCTGCTGCACTGCAGGCTTCTGGTGGCGTCACTTACTGAAAATATAAAACATGGAATACACACCACTGCGGGATTCATCTGTTAAAGTAATGGCTCTCAAGACCATTACAGAAAGAGCCACAATGTCTGTATGATATTTGGCACCTGATACACAAGGTGAAAGTGATGCATGAAGGAAGAAGATTGTTTTCTGTACTCTCACAGGCTGCATAACTGATGGAATTTAAAAGTTATTTTGCTGTGAAGCCTTAATTAATGACCATCATCAGCACAAGGGACACTCACCCCCATTTCTCACTAAATGCCTAATAGATTTTGTATCATTTATTATATAAATCTGCCGCCTATTTTATCATGTGTGTGCAAGGATAGAATAACAATAATAACATTTATACCAACCTTTTTTGTGTAGCAGCTTTTATGCAAAGATGCTTCACTAAACAAGCAAAATGTTAAAGCTGCGGTAGGCAGTTTTTTTTGGTGTCATCAGTCAAAATTTCCACAATAACCTTTCAGCATATTGCAATTGCAAAACGGTGGAAGAGGTATGACAGCAGGAGGAAGCGACAAGGTGCACAAGGGCCGTGGCTCAGGCAAGGCAGATGTAATGGTTGAGATGGGAGGGAGTGGAGAAGAGGAGCATCTCCTGGAAAGACCTAAGGGAGATTGAAACTTTCAGAGCTCAGAAATCTCTGCCACTGGTATGGAGAAGACCCAACATGCTTGATCTGCCCCACAGTAATGACATGAAACACATCCCAGTGGGCTGCAAGACCAGCAAACCTCAAAGCCGATACACTTGGCGGCACAACCAAGTGCATACCATGTCTTGCAGCTGTGCTGGAAAACCAGTGGATGACAACCTTCTTACCTCTTCATCCTGCTATGTGACAACAGCATTTGTCTGGGAGGAGAAGATCAAGCCACGTTTGGCAGATCAATACCAGATACTGGGCATTTGGGCAGGGCCTGCAACTGGAAGATGGCGGCAGGCTTAGGCCAGAAGCTGCTTCCCAGCTGTGATCGCATCAACCAACCTCAGACCAGATTTTGTGCTATGGTCAAGCTCACTGCACCTTGTGTACATCATCAAGCTTTTGGTGCCCTAGGAGGATGCAGTAGAGGAGGCCCAAACAAAGACCAGACCAGTTGAGGTACACTGCAGAGGGTTTATAGCCACATCAACATCAAGGCTACTCCAAGAGTTAGGAGTTTGGGGTAAGGCCCACTGGCAAGCAGTCAAAGACCTCTCCAGAAATGCTGAAAAGGGCAATCAGTGGCTCTGGGTGAAGAGAAAGGATTCTACCTGTACCCCTAAGTGAGCAGTTGACATCTAGGGGGTGACACCGGGAATCATCCAGAATGTGGGGCTATCAGCAAAACACAGAAGAAAGGGGGAGCCCACATGGTAACCCAGAAGATGTCATCGCCCACTGGATTACTGTGTCAAGTCTAGGCAGCATGTCTGTGGTGTGCAATCTACGGGATATCAACAACTAGAGAGAGAAACCCTCAGGCTTTACAAAAACTAGCTCATGATGGGAGATTTTGGCCAATCACAGGTAATTTTAGAGAGAGGGCTTTCCTATTGGCTGTTTTACAAAAGCAAAGGCATGTGCATGCAAGTCCCTTCAGATTGTGTAAAGGCTGATTCAGTGGCGGAAAATCTTGCAGCTTGTGATGGATTTCCAGTACCTCCTTTGCCTACAACAGCATGTAGTGCAAAACATGTGCATGAAATTGTCCCAGCACCACACAGAGCTTCAGACTCACTGATGCCATGGCACTCGCATCAACAACTGGCAAAGAGGCATGATGACAAATAATGTGGAATAACCTTTGAGAGGGACAGTGGTGTGTGTTTGTGTGTTGCTTTCACTGGCATAAAGCTGAACATGTCCAATTTCCTTCTCCGTGTTATTAGAGGTTGGTGAGACAGTGCAATAATATGGTGTCCTGCACTCCGTGTCCTCTACTGTTTCGTGCCCCTCACCTCAGAAGAAGAGTGTTGCTGAGGCAGTTGAAAAGGATATCTGGACTCGCATCTTACTGTTAGATGGCGTTGGAGCTGCCTCTGAAGCCTGGGGCACTCTGCCCTGGAGCCATAAAGCTCTGGAGGGGCGTTCTGAAAGATGAGTCATGGAGAGAGGAATAGGGTCTTTGCGAGGCCATGGAGAGTGGGTCTTATGGGGCATGAGGTTTTGCAGGCCAACCAAACCTTCTGCTGCCGGTCACACTTAAGGGTTTGGTGGAAGGGGCTTAGTGGAGTGATATGACGCAGCAGAGAGAGAGGTGGAAGGTTTTGCATTGAGTATGTTTAAACTGTCTCCTGCAGCTTTAAATTGGGACTCATTTGTCCAAATGCTGCATGTGAAAATATTCATATACAACAAAATGTAGTTGTCATTAATTGACTAAAACCTGAAAATTTACAGAGGCTCATTCAGAGTGTTTCCTGGTTTAATTTTTTGTTGTGCATTAGTGATGATACTTAATGTAAGCGATAAATTAGTCTTACCAAGCCATGCATTTAATCTCTCTCTGTGCTGCTGTAGCCTTTATGTTAACATGATGAGATTCAATTCAGACTTACAGTATGTTGCCATGTTGAAAGTGTTATGGAAATGTTAATATGTCTGACCCAGTTAGATTGCCATCGTGGCTTTTACATAAAAGCGAGTCGGGCGCTTGATCTGGATCTCATGTAAAATTACCATCACATTTACAAAATGAGGTGAATGTCTGAAAGGAAGTAAAGAGCCATTTGAAGATACTGATCTGTATATAACAGGGTTGTTCAGCTGGATATGGTACAGTTATACTGTTGTGTTTCTTATTTGTGCAGCCATTTTATTATCTTTTTTTCATTACTGGAATCAGGACTGGTATTTCATCATTTCAGGGGCAAAGCCACTTGGTCCTTGGTGTGATACATTTTTTGAGGGCACAAAGACCAAATGCCAGGGCAGCAAGGCCATCAAATAAAATAATGATTTTACATCCACAGAAAAGATGAATGTATCTTGAGGATTGCAGATTATTTTATTGATTTATTTTGATACTCTACCTCATTATTCTGAGAAAGTTTCTAGTTATTTTGAGATACTAACTCGTTTGTCACTGCAAACAGAGACTGCAGTCTGCAGTGTAAACCACAGAACTGTATA
Source organism: Lutjanus argentimaculatus (assembly GCA_034769285.1). Lineage (NCBI taxonomy): Eukaryota > Metazoa > Chordata > Actinopteri > Lutjaniformes > Lutjanidae > Lutjanus > Lutjanus argentimaculatus. The sequence goes on along the minus strand of JAWZSL010000009.1, from coordinate 20,047,769 downwards.
GCATCATTAGGCTTCATATCATGTCAACACTTTTATCCACATTGACATGCTCCCTTTCTTGCGCTCATCTTAGCACTTTCTCTCTCTCTGTTGCGAGTCATCACACTTACAGAGATGCTTTTCCGGCAGGTCATACCAGGCTCAAAATCTGACCCACCACTGTTCCTGTGCACAGGTTTCACTTGATGTTAACCCTAACCCTGTGATCAACAGGTGGTGGTAACATGTCAAAACATGCTGCAATGCGCCAGCAAAGACAGAGAAGAAGAAGACTGCAAGCTAGTAAACATGAATGTAAAAATGCTGATTTAATACACTTAGAAAATTGCCTTGTAAATGTTTTATGAGGAAGGAAAATCATCTTGACATGTTTATCAGACCTTACACCATGTATTTCAGGGAGTAACACTGAACCAGGGCACCTTTAAACAAGTGACAAAACAGAATAAACTATTGACCAGAAAATGTAAGTTTTCTGCTTGGTTCATGCTTATTTATTTAGCATGGTTGTTCTGTGGCTGTGACTGCTGCACCACTCACTGATAGAAACATTAATGGATAAAATGTAAATCTACAGAAAATGCTGGAAAGCTAATTGCAAGGACTGAAGTGACAACCCACAGAGAATAATGTAAATGCTGCTAGCTGTGAAATGAATCTTGAAGGAGGAAACCTGTCTTCTCTGTACAGCCCACAGCAACATGGAGGATGCAAATACAAACAATGATGAGACAAACTAATGAACTGCACTTGACTCACAAATCAAACTGCTGGCCAGAAGCTGTCTCCTCTATATCACTACACTAAGAAACCACAGCAAATGCAGGATGAAGCCAAAATGCTGTGTGTGTGTGTGTGTGTGTGTGTGTGGCATGTGGAAGGTGGTGAGGAAAGGGATTAGTGTGCATGACGGGCTTACCAAAAGACGTGTTTAGCCTACACTCAGCCTCATTTCTTGCTTCCCTTTCTTGTTTGTCCCCTTGTGTCTTTGTCTGTCTTTGTGTTTGTTTCATTCTGTCTTTGTGCTCAGATTCTTGCGTCTGTTGATGTTTGAATAAGCTTTTTGCAGCTGTTACTTTGTCCTACATGTTGTGTTACATCTGCGCGTGTCTGAGAGAGTGGGTGTGTGTGTGCGTGTTCAGCGTACACAGCAAAGAAGTGCGTGTTTATCTGCTGGCAGATACTTGAAGCAGTGACACCAGGTGGTTACGTCAGAGCACGTTCCTCGGCAGGTAAACAGGAAAATCTCATCTTCGAGGCAGGTTGAGAGGATATCAAACTCACACACTCACTCCGGTAGGGAAAAGTGTTTACTGAAACAAATTTAACCAAGATGTGCACGCTTCAGATAGTGTTGAAGTAAACAGAAACAGAGTGTGGAGATGTGCCGTCCCGCGGCTGTTTGGTGGCGTGAAAAACGATCTCAGCCGAGTGGGGAAGATGCACCGTCTCAGAGATAGGAGAGCAGAGATACAGCAGGAGAGAGCGACAGACAGTCAGGGTAAAAGAGTAAGAGAGAGGCAGGAGAGGAGATATCCAGAGACCTTCATTCAAAATACATGAATCCACAACTCAGGAAGAGCCACTACAGAGCCTGCAGGGCTTCCACAGCTCACCTCTGCAGGTGAGAACAAATACAAGTGACACAAATGGTGCTGTACACAAATTAGTATTTAGTCAGATACGTTAGTTATTGTGTCATACACAATTAAGTGTCCAACTCACATTGACTTATAAGATACCACATCAGGCAATTATCTCCCTCCTCATTGCGAATAAGACAAGTTTGCCTTTCTGTTTTTTTCTTATGGTCACTAGGGTGGGGAATCAAGAATCGATTCCAAATAAGAATTGTTTCCAAAATTATGATTCCAAAGGAATCATTAAGAAATTCTGAATCATCCTATTGATACCTACACATATTTCACTTGCACTAGTTTCAAATTAAACCATGTACTGAAAGTACCTTCTGTATAATGACCTGGCTCTCTGCCTGTGCCTGTAGTGTGTGTTAAATGCATGTCTTGCTGTTGCCTAATGCATTTGTCGTATTAAATCACGAGTCATCATTCTCAGTTAACGTACTCAGCTGATGCTGAGTTGCTTGACTGACAGGTGAATAGTACAAATTGATATGAGTCTTGCAACAATCACATCCACTATTGTTACAGTAAAGTAACCCCCAATATATTCAAGAAAATAGAATAGAGACCACTGTCATTACGGTTATCTAGCTAACATTAGCTTAGCTCAGTGTCTCACCTGGTAACATTTATCCATTGTAACTAGTGTCTCATACAAGTCTGCTGTGAAGAATGCAGTAGGACACGTAAAGAATCAGAATCGAAAATTGCTAAAATCCAAATGATACCTGAGCCTATGTGTCATGTTTGATATCAGGAATGGGCCAGAAAACAGGACAGTAAACAGTAGAAACAAGCATGGAGGCCAGTGACAATGTTATGGTGTTTAATCTTTTCATATTTTTTACTTCAATCTCTCTTTCAAACTTAATGCCCACTAATTTGGAAAGATGTTCGAGTCCTGCTTGAACAGAGACAAATGAAATTTGTGGCCAAGACGACAAAGAAACAAGGCGAAAATTGGCATGTCCCCTCAGGTGTTATGTTTCCACCTGATCGGAGGTGGAGCTGATAAATACCCGTGATTACTGCAGAGTCATTTGACCTGGGAATAAACCATAGCAATGGATGCAGTTCTGATCACAGACTGTGGAGGAACAATAAAATAATTTTAAAATCAATATTTTGTGTCAAATTATTGATTTTGTTAGTAACTAGCTGTGTAATGAGCAGGATAATGTACAGCAGGTCATTGTCGCTAAATAATGATGATGAAGAAGGAAAGTACTGCGTCACCTTGTCAAGATTTGTTTTTGCAGTAATGACCTGCTCACTGTATATTATCCCTTACGTGTACCCTGTCTGACTGAAGACAACAGACAAATGCTAGCAGATGTTTCTTGGTCTGTCTGTCCAGTGTTAAAGGGGCTTTACATATAACATTCCATTGCAAACAAAGACTGTTGGTCCCTAGCTCAATCAATAAAATCTGCCACACTGCACTGACAAGGTCCAGCAATAATCTATATTAAGGTTGAAACAATCAATTTCCATCACCAGTAATCCTTCAGTGGGGAATAGCAAGTGTTTTTTAATCATTTAGTTGATAAAATTAAAGAAATAATGAGAAACGCCCATTGTAAGTAATTTGAAAAACACACACACACAAATACATGCACAAAATGTCTTGGCTCTATGCTGTGACCTTCCAAGCTCTGATTTCCTTTTGAAAAAAAACTACCACAAAACCAGATAGAGTTTCAGTGGTGCATTTGTATGGTGCGCATGTGTGCGCTTGTGAGTATGATGCACATACAGCGCCTCACTTTGTGTATGTGTGTGTCAGCTGGGTTCGCGTGCATGTGTGTACGCTTGCCGCTTTGATATCTCTCCCATTGGCAGCCCTGATATGAACGACTGCTTTGATCCCGTTTGAATCAGACAGCATCACCCAAGATCCTCAGCTGCTCTGAACAAATAGCCCAAAAGACACAGAGACAGAGAGACAGGAAGGGAGGGAAGTTCCTATTTTTTCCAGTTGTTCTGGTTGCTCTGGGCCACTCTACCTGCTGAAAGATGTCCTGTGGTATTTCAACTGCCAACAGCTTCATAACACAGAACTGTCAATATTTGTTATATGTTACATTATTCTTTTTTTTTTTTTTCAGTGCACACACTTTTTCTAAAGTATGCCAGAGTAGAAATCTGTAACTCTCTGCAGGTTACCGTCCTCTGCAGCAGAACAGGTCCACAGCAAAGATGGCAGAAGAGCTGTTAAAGCCTGTCTGCTGTTTATTCGTTTTTAAAAAACCTTGGAAAACCTGTTTTCCTGACTGTTCTGATTTTCAACAACTGCTAGGATAAAAACAAGGCTTACCCAGTCTGTTGCTGGCTGCATTTTGACCTTTGTTGCAGCCAAAAAAAACCAAACAAAAAACCTGATATTCCCATAAAAGTTTTGTTTCAACTTAAACCAGAGCATATGCAGATTAATTCCATACCCCATATGCATTCGCCACCATCTCTGCTATAGTAAATAAATGAGACATGACTTCACTACAAAATTGACTGCACTGCAAAATTGACCGATGTTCATGAAATCTGATTTGTTTTAAACCTGCAAAATTAAACATGATAGTGGTTCTCTCTCCCCTACACAAAAACACTTTCCATAGATCGAGATAAGAAAAGTTACACTAAAGTATACTATACAAAAAACTTTATTCAAAACTTTGCAAATCTCCACTGGTTCTGGTGCTTCACCATCTGTTGCCTGGCAGAGATGTGCACTCCACTGAGTACACTCTTCTGATATAGGGCTAATGCTTGATTTGAATGTATGAAAACAGCATCATGGTGTGAAATGCACCCCCTCCTGCTCTGTTTTGACTGCGCACGCCAACCAACACTTCTCAATATGGACTGTCTCCAATTATGGCAAATACTTTCTGTATTTTTTCTGTATTTACTCCACCAAACAGATGGTACCATGAAGAATTTATGAATACACTGATTAATTAAAGTTGACTAATTAACTGATAATATTACATTGTACGCTACATTGCACACATGCCAGAAAGAACCATTTTTGTAAAACACAAAAAGGCCGAGGCAAGAAAAATATGTTTCCAGACTGCACTGACCACAGGGGCAAGCAGACGAGCACACAGGGAGCCGGTCAGCACACACCTGCCAGCCCCAGCAGCCCAGGAGCTACAGACTTAATAACATCTGATGATTTTAAACAAATGAGATCAAACAGCACTCCTTGCTCAGGTGGGAAATCATGACTAAACAAGGTGAGTGGAGTGCAGTCAGCTCTGCAGCGAATCACCGGCTAAGCCTCATTTAAAGTGCTGAAAAATGGGAGAGGAGGTGCAATGAGACAGAGGCCTGGAGCGATGCACAACCATTGATATGCAGCGAAGAGAGGAAGAGAGAGCAATAAGGGTGTGTACATACACACCATCTGAAGTCCCTCAGCAGTACGGTGGTAGTGAGATACTGGCATTAGCATATTCAGCTAATTGTTATTCTTTTACGCTGTCTCTGTTTCCCAGAACATTAAATCCACTCAGTCCATGTGTGTCAGATGTGTGTATTATATTTCTCAGCATGCATGTGCATATGCTTCAAAGGCATGTGGTGAAAACCAGCCAGCCTCCTGGGGTCTTTTCAAAGAAAGTGTTCACTGTAATATATATACTGAATGAAAGGTTTCTTTTAAATCAAACTAGTTCATATAAAAACATAAATCCTCCCACATGAATGTTTATGGTAATGCTTAGATGCAGTGGAGCATGCCAGAAACAATTGAAATTTAGTGTTTTGGTATCAAATACTTAACTGATTAAACTGCAAGCTATATAAACAAACACATTGTTAAGTTTTTAATGCTTATTGTCAATGAATACATTTCATTTCTAATGGGAAACCACAGTTTTATATGTAAAATATTGTTCTCTTCAAACCAACCAGATTCCATTGGTGAACTCAGTGATTTCTCCTCAGAGAAAATGGGAGATGCTGGTCTACTGCTGCCTCAATCAGTTACTTTGTTTGTCTTATTGTTTAAAAAGGTTAGTTTGGATTCACCAAAGTCACATAATAACACAAACAAACTAACCAATCAAGGCAGCAACAGCCCAGCAGCTGCCGTGTTCTGCAAGGTAAAATGACTGATTTTGCCCATGGAGTTTGGTTGGTTGCGGTTTTGTGGCTTATATAATGATGATTTCTTGTCAGGAAAGGCTGTGTGACAGCAAGGTAAAATGGGGAAAACCTTCTAAATATAGCGTACAATCAGGGTGTGTTGACACCTAAAGTTGTAGTTCCTGAATCAAACCAATGCGAGGAAGATACTTTGCTTAATTTTTTCCAACAGGTCCAGTTTGCATTCACAAAGACAAAACTCAAACAGTCCAGAAACTGTGAACACAAGCCATGTGATGGAAATGTTGTTTGGTCATACAGTCAGCAGGTAAAAAGACACCAAACAGCCCAGTTTCTACTTGGATATTGTACATCATGGACAAGAATGCAGATCTAATGATAATTTCAGAGGGGACACAGGTGAAATTCAGCCCTTGACTTCTCTGCTTTGCTGTTGTTTATTTGCTCATGCTTTTTACAAGGTTCATTATTGGAGGGCAGGTCAGCTCAATAAATGTGTGAATTATTAATGTTAAAATACTGGTCTTCAAGTGGAGAGACTGTTGAACCAAACTCCATTCTAAAAGCAGGTGTTTTATAGTAGGATCATATTTTTTCACAGTAAAAACCTAAATCACACCTTTACTAAGGCTATTTTCTGATTCACTTTGATCTAACACAATGTCATTTACTCAGCAACATCATTAACTAACCTGTGATGAATTGTTTGCCACTGACACTTGCACTGACACTGAAGCGCTTTTACCAGACAGGAGTGACATCTATGGTCCATGCAACTGAGCAGGATAGACAGGGGAGGCACATATAAAAAACCTTTAAAAAATGTTGTGACTATGTTTATTGTATGTTTATTTCGAGGGTTACAGCTTTTTTTTTTTGAAAGTTGAGGCCGACACGAGCCCCAAGGGAGCCGACTTTTTCTGAATAATAATGAGCCATTGATCCATTTCCATCACATTATTTGTGTTTTCTCTAATAAAATAACCGTTCACATCCAATATGAGCCACTTCAAGGCTGATGAGAGAGTGGCTGTTTGGATGGTCCACACAGTCCAGTGTTCATACCACCAAGAAACAAAACGCACCAACGGGATAAAAGCTCCAGCGTTTGGTTCAGCTGGACTAATGTCGACCTCCATCTACTGTAGGTTATACACTGACTATGGATAAGTACCTCATACAGCAGCACTTCAAAAAAATCCCAGCTGTCCCTTTAAGGTATACTATATAAAAACACTGTTAAGCAAGTTTTAAATATTACTGTCATTATTATTAATGGTATAGGTGGAAATACTAAGATATTGGAAAACATATTTCAACTCTTATTTGACTTTCATTTAAGGTGGCTCTTGGGTTGACAGGCGGGGAATGTGCAATGAGTATGAAAATCCTGCGGTGCCAATATCTTATTTCTTTTATGCTACAGAGAGTTGACTGTGGCAGCAGATCAGACAGTGTGATCTGCCTGAGGGAAGGATGAAGGCGCAAGAGAGTCAGAAAATAAGTGAGGGGTGAAGTTAAAGGAGGAGAAGAAAGATTACTATTCATCCAGCATCTTAAAGAGGTTCTTGTCATTTCAGGCCAAATTCATACAGAGAAAACACAGAATAGTGATCTAAAAGTTTAGTTGAAAACATCAAACTTAATTCTTAATGAGAAAGCAGAGATCCACTTCATCTGCCAGTCATGCAGCTCTGCTCACATCCTCTCCTGCCAGCCTACCAGGATATGAGACACGACTGGCTGCGCTGGGGGGCACCTCCCACGCTGGAGATGTTTTTGATAGATCACATCTGCAGCTTGTAGTCCAGAGCCAACAGTGAGGGGAGGGGAGGACTCAGAGGAAGAAGAGACTCAATACAGACATTAAAATTCCTATTTGAGTAAATCAGCGTGCAGTGGTTACTGAGCCTCAGGGCCTCTCCTTTGTAAATGTTTGTAGATGGATTAAAAGTCATGACCTGAGATGCCATGATTGAAATATAACTGACTTAAGTTCTTTACCAGCGGTAATGCATCAGTGCTGGATCTGCAAATAAATCCTCTAAAGTCTGCTCCATGCAGAATATATTTGGCTTGATTTATCGCATTTTTTTTATTGCAGAGTTTTTCAAAAGAGGACAAAACCATTTTTGGACATATTTGAGGAAACACTAGGTGCTTTTCCAACCATTCATTTTCATGCATATTTTTGATTTGCGCATATGCCAAAAAAAAAAAAAAAGAAAAAAAAAAAAAAAAATCTCAAAATATTGCAAAACATTTTGATGCTTGGCTGAGGTGGTGTATCAATAAAATCAAAAATACAATGGAATCAGACTTAGCATGTGACTTAAATGTCCACTGAAGCCTCTGTTCCACTGAAAAGATGAAAAACAGCATCAAACTAGAACATCAGATCTGTAAAGAGGGATAAGGAGACTAACATGGAATTAATGCATTACTGCTGCTCGTAATCACACCCAACTGGAGAACTGACCCTTCCCAAGTCCTGGCCCTTTTCACTTTGTGTGTCAACGACAGTAGAGCAAGTTTGGTACCATGGTCAACTTTGTCTTTTCTTGTTTTTTGATATTCCATGTGTTATGCATGTATATGTTAACAAGAAAAAAATTATTTTGAAGGTGTTTAAAAAATGTTACTGGGGGATCTGTAAAATGGATATATATTCACATCTTAAATTAGCTAATTTTGGCCAAATGCTAGTTAGCTACCTAGCTAATCTACATAAAACAACAGCTAACCAGTTAGCCACCATTTTGCTAAAAAACAGCTAATTTAAGACGTGAATATATGTCCATTTTACAGACATTAAAATTTCTATTTGAGTAAGTCAGCATGCAGTGGTTACTGAGCCTCAGGGCCTCTCCTTTGTAAATGTTTTGCTTAAGTTAGCTGTTTTTTGCTAACATTAGCTACTTTAATACAGTATGTGACCATAAGTTGCTTTTACAGGGAAAGAAGAAAGCTGGCCAAGGTTCAGTGAGCACAGAGTATACGGTTAGGAGGGGTCAACTAGCTCCACCTCCTTCTTCTCTCAATAAACCAACTCCTAATCACATAATGGTGGGAAACAAGGACTAATTCTCAATTCTAAATTTCTAAATTAAGGATAATGGTTTCCAGAGAGATCTGGGTGGGTGATTCAGCAGCAGTTGACTGAATATGAGGGCCAGAGTTGCTAACATTAGCAATAATTCTGACAAGACCACACAAAATGCCTTTCAGAAGACTTTAAAGGATTCAAATCTAAGTCACTCATGTTGTTGAGTCATTGGCAGCTCCTGCTCAGCTTCATCCTACATTTGAAAGGAGTGGGTCTACGTAGCGTTAGATGTCTCTCTCTCATGGGTCGAGTTGTGGTGATGGCAAATGATCAGTTCAGTTATCTGGATACCTCAGCACTCTGTATGTTACTTATTAAAGTCACAACAAGAAGCAAAGTAAAAGTGCTAAAATAACAGAGCAACCGCTAACAACATCAGACTCCCAGCTGGTTAAGTGCCAGTAAAGTTTCTTCTCTTGCCCATGGATTTTCCTCCTACGCACCTGTCTTCAAACCAAGATGTGCGTGAACCTTTAATTTTATTTTTGAGCTCATCCAGCCAGTTTAATTTCAAAGTGCATAAGTCAAAACAAACACTAATTCCTGAGCAAAAATCAATTTTAATTACAGGTCAATTTTGAGATAATTCAAATAAATTAAGGAGAGTTGTCAGTTACAGAGACAATAAACTGTAGCCTGTATGTTCTTGTAACTTCTTGAATTCCCTGGCACATCTAAGGAATTAAGCTCAGGGCAAAAAGAGATTTTTACCTTGAATGCAGCACACAAAGGACAGACGCACGGCTTTAAAGCGGCATTACTGGGTGTTAGGCCACTACAAGTGTTTCCTGCGTCTTGCTCAAGTCTGTGGGAAACAGGTTCTGTCTCCAATCCCATTAACCCACAATAAAAACAACAAGGGCTTTAGCTTCTGTTCTGATCCACTAGCCAACTTACTGCCTAAACCGATTTAGGAATCATGAGATTTCCAATCACCTGCGCTGTGAGCCACCAATGACCCCGTTCACGTAGAGAGCTCCGACATGGCAGCCCCGTTTCCTCAATCATAAACATGTACACAGCAACTGCAGACTGTGCTTCACTGTACCTCGGTTCACAACTGGAGCTGGAGTGGTGCTCAGATCAGAGGTGTGACTGATTCAGTATCACCCACCTACACACACACACACACACACACACACACACACACACACACACACACACACCGAGGAGGCTGGGGAGCTGGAGGCCAACCAGTGAAGTCAGAGAGACATTAATGACTCAGAGCAATATATTCAAAATAACACACAACGGTATTCACACAACTGACAGGAATTAACACACCCACAAGAGGGAACAGTCAAGGTTCTTAATGTGCGTAAGTCTGTCTCTGTGCATGTGTGTGTGTACTCACATGTTTACCTGAACAGCAGTGATTTATCACCTGCTTTAGAAACCAACCTCCACAGAGAAAAAATGCTTTCATGGGAGGTCACATAACAGGGAGAAGTTACAACGCAGGAATCACTCAGAACACACGGATACACAGCGTAGTACGCTCTAGAAATAATGGCTCCAAAAGGATTCTTCCTGAGGGGCTGAGGTTCTACCAAGGGCCATTTTCTTCTGAAGAACCCTTTCTTGAAGAAACAGTTCGTCAAGGGTTCTTTGTTTGACTAAGGGTTCCATTAAGAACACTTTTCATCCAAAGAAAGAGAAATCCTTCAACCCCTGCATCAAGGGTTCTTTGTGCAATTATATAAAAAGGTTCTCAGTAGTACACCCTGATTGGGTTCTACATGAAACCTATGTAAAATATAAAAAGATTCTCAGTAGAACCCCTGAGTTGGTTCTATAAGAAACCTTTGGAATACTGAAAGATTCTTGGTAGAAACCCCCTGGGAGGGTTCTAGATGAAACACTTGGAATAAAATAAGGTTCTTAGTAGTGGCCTACAGTTGGGTTCTTGATAGAACCCTTGGAACATGAAATGGTTCTCGCCCCTAGGTGGATTCTAAATAAAAACTTTGGCATATAAATCTGTTCTCGGTAGAACCCCGGGAGTTTCTATTAAAAAAAATTTTTTAAAGGGTGCTCTGTAGAACCTCCTAAATGGGTCCCTCTTGGAATATGAGGGTTTTTGGCAGTACTCCATGGGTGGGTTCTTGTTAGGACCCTTAGAAGATGGAGAGATTCTGGATAGAAGCCCCAGAGAGGGTTCTGGGTGGTACCATTACACCATAGAGGAGTTCTCTTATGGGGACAAACCAAAGAATCCTTTATGGTTCTAGTTAGCACCTTCATTTCTAAGAGTGTACAGACACACACAGAAAGGTAGCTACTGCTCCTGCATACAGTCACGCACGACACACACACACACACACACACACACACACACACACAAACCACACACACACACAACCACACACCACACAACACACACACACACACACACACACACACACACACACACACACACACACACACACTGAGACGCTTCAAGGCTGAAAAACTCAGCAGTAATTAGTTTTAAAGGAAACTCTGCACAAACTGCATTAGTAAAATTCAGGCACGATTTAGGCGATATTTCAATTAATGAGGCTGAGGTACTTAAATAGATCTGAGTCAAAGCTAAGTTGGGACCACCAGTGTGCTGTGCGTGTGCAATTTGCAAGATTCTCCATGTTTGTGTGTCTGCTGTTGTGTGCATAAAGTGCAAATCACCATTCAAGAGTTACGATCGACTGGTGGCTCCTGTGTCAGCTGGGTTGGACACGAGACAAGGCCGCCGCGGAGGGAGAGAAGAGGGGGAGATGGCAGAAGAGAGGGTGATTAGTGGCTCTCCTTCCTGTGCCTGCAGCTCGTAAAGATGAGGGGGTTTGCAAGTTTGTTCAGCTGCACTCTACTGTACGTTCTTCAGTCGCTTTGAATTGATAAAAAGCTTCCTGGGTATTAAGCACGGGAATGTTCAGACACCCGATTTAGTCAATTTTGTGTGCTGATTGGAGTGAAATAATTCATGATGAATCCAGAGCACGTTCACATGAAGGTAGCTGAGCCTGCTGCATGAAATACAGCTGCACACGTCAACTTTCTTTGCCGCTAATGTTGCCTCGTGTGATTTAAAAGTTCCACAGTGCAAATTGATTGTGCTACTGTGTGACAAATGAGAGAGGAGACCTCCATTCTTCATCTACCGAGGCTTGCAGCTTGCTGTTTCGGCTCTTTACTGGATCAAAACACACAACAATAAGTCCTGCAATCCCTTGTTCATCCAGCTGCTAAAAAATCCCGACAAACAAGCAGCAAGACACAAACAGACACAGACATGTAAATGCCTTATTAAAGCTGAGACGTCGGCGGTGTATACACTTTTCATCTGCAGCCCGGTGCTGTAGGGCGAACCCTCCCTGTCTAAGACTAGTCTTGCTCACCAGCACTGATAAAAATACCCCCGCAAGGAGGACAGAAAAAGATCACACTGTGACTCTCTGCCTCTCCTAGCCGCAGGTGCTTGTCTGGCAGCAGCAAGAGGGAGTTCATGGAGTTTAGAGCACTGGTGTCTTTATAAACACACATCGAGTCCTATTATTGTGGGATCATTTTGTAATGATGTGAGAAAATAAATATTCATGAGCATGAAATATACATACATGCACTGGAGGTCTTATTATGGAGGCACATGACTGGAAAAGAAGACAGGTGAAAGGTCACAGAAACACAGGGTTCCAAGGAAAAAGTCACTATGTTCATTTTCTGCCTCTCAATACTCTGTATTAACAAGCAGATGTGGTAAAAACAATACATAATTCAACCTGTTATTGTGTGCCAGAGAGGATTCTAGCTTTGTCAGCCTGCTTAAGAAAATCAATGTAAGAGTTATGGGATCTGTTTTCCATAAAAGCTGAAAGGATTTCATTATTAAACTTTATGGACAACAACAAATGAGAAGCATGTCGTCACAAGTGGATTTATTCACACAATAAAACATCTACAATATTAATCAGTTAAATGTAGACAAGTGTGAAAAAAAGGGAATACCCTCAATGTGGAAATACAAAATTGCCTGGATACATAGTTCTGCAAAAGATAAACATTCTATAGCTGCAGATGCACACTGTTCAATTAAAGAAATGTATTTTTATTCCATAAAAGGGCAGGTTAAAGTAATAGTTCAGATTATTTGAAGTGGGGTTATATAAGGTACTTATCACTCGTCAGTGCATTACCCACAGTAGATGGTGGTCAACACACTCCCAGCTTGGAGAAACAGCAAGAGTACCAGCACAGAAATTAAGAAATTAAATGCTGTAGAGAGCAAAAATGATTTCAGCCATCTAAAAATCTACACCAGTTTGAGTGTATACTTATATTTTATAACTATTTATCTCCCATCAGACAGGCTTTTCCAATGGGAAACTACTGTTTTATAAGCCAAATATCGCTCTCAACCAGACTCTTTTGACAGACATTTTCACAGAACACAGGAGTTGCGGTTTGCTTCTGCCTCGACTGGACAGTTTGTTTGTGTTATTGTGTGACTTTGGTGAATGTGAACTAACCTTGTCACAAAAGCCTGCCTGATGGCAAAGTAAAGTGGTGAAAATACTCTAAACGTAGCATATACTTAAACTGATATTGCTTTTTTTGTGGACTTTTAAGTGCTAAAATACCTTTTGTTGCTGACTGTCCACAGCAGTACATTGCTCAGCCCCCTACACCAGTTGCAGTTTTTTCTCCAAACTGGGGGTGTGTTGACTGCCATCTACTTTCGCTTCCCTTATAACATGATCATAGCAGGACTGGGTCATAAGTCACACTGATCAGCACCTGTATTATCACTTACTGAACATACTGCTTTGTATTAACAGCTTGTCTGGTGGCATATGAATCCTGCTGATATGATAAAGACCAAACACTCACTTCTCCCTACAGGTGAAAACAGTCTCTGACAAAGTGACAGGAGCTGCTCTCATAACAATAAATAGATGTGGCATGTCAAATAAACAATTTCAGTCCTGAAATTTCTGCTACAAATGTTTCGACCTGCTTATTAGCTCGGCCCTGAGACCCCCGAGCCAATCAGCTTCTTCTTGCCCTTTAAAAGAAGGCAGCCCCACAAAGAACCAACCAAATAATTAAATGTGGAGTGCGTGTGTGTGTGTGTGTGTGTGTGTGTGTGTGTGTGTGTGTGTGTGTGTGTGGCTGTCTGTCAGCTACGTGGTTACACCACCATGACAGCGCTGGAGCTCGCTCAGACTCACATTTAAAAAAACGACAGGCTGTTAATGTTGCACTATTACTGCAGCAGTGTGGATATATAGAGGTGTGTGCGGCTGTCTTTGTGTTTGCACGTGTACTCAGACTGTTGGCAGTGCACACACTTTACCACAGTACAACGGTGTGCATCCATGCATTAAGTCAGCCTGATTAAAATATCTTAAAAGCAATGTTATAACAAAAAATGTGATTTAATTGAATTAAAATGCTAAGTAAGGGTGTGTACACTTGGGTGTGCAATGTACATGTGCTTGTGTGTAAGCCTCTCCTGTTTGTGTGCATGTGTTTGTACATGTGTACAGTACAGTATAGGTCTGCCGCAGATGCCTTAATCTCCTCGCAGTCATGCTTTAGGATGAGATTATAAAAGCCATAAAGTGGTAAGAACAGTTTGTCACTTTAGTGTATTAATATTTCTGCACACACACACACACACACACACACACACACATACACATACACATACACATACACACACACACACACACACACACACACACACACACAACACACACACACACACAGTACACATCACACATACACATACACACACACACACACAACCACAACACACACACACACACACACACACACACACACAGTACACACACTATACACTCTCAGAAATAAGGGTTCCAGAGAGGTTCTTCCTGAAGGGCTGGTTTCTACCCAGAACCATTTGCTTCTGAGGAATGCTTTTTAGACGAAAGGGCATGTCAAGGTTCTTTGTAAGACTAAGGGTTCCATTAAGAACCCTTTTAATTGAAAGAACACATTTTGGAAGAAAGAGTTCTTTTAGGACTGTTGAAAGCATGGGTGTTAAAAAGATCCTCACCCTCAAATATTCAAATGTTCATCCATGTTTCAAATGGTATTTTTAAATGTAGGTGTATCTGGAATCCGTTAAATCAAGTCATTTGACTTGTGTTCTTGTCTCATCTGTAGAACATAATTTGGTTCTTTGTAGAACCTCAGAAGGCAAGAGGATAAAGGTGAAATCCTTAATACTTTAAAGGGGTATTTTAGATTCTCCCAGGTGGGCTCTTGATTAAACTCTTATAAAAATATATAATATAAAAGGGTTTTTTGCAGAATTCCCTGAGTGCGTTCTTGTTAGCACCCTTACAAAGTGGAAATGTTCTGGATAGAACCCTCAGAGAAGGTTCTGGATAAAACCACTGCACCATAGAAGGGTTCTCTGTAGAATATTTCATATAGACCTTTTCCACCAACATGGAACTGGTACAAGCACCTAATTTTGAACCTTTCAGAGCATTTCCATCAGAAATAAATTGATTCAGAACCCACAAAGTTCATTGCAAAAAAATTTCCTTGGGAACCAAAGTAGGCGTGTCATATTTTACAGGTCATTGTGAAAAACCCTCTGTTGATGACACCCTTGATTACAAGGATCAAGTCTCCAAAACCACTGAACGTAACTGGTTCAAGAACCAGAGCTATTTGGTGAGAGAGTTCTTTGGATGGGTTCTAGATGAAATCTTTGGAATATAAAAGTTTTTTTTAGACCCTTGGTGGGTTCATGCTGCCACCTTTAGGAAAGGTTTTGGATAGGATCCCCAGACTTCTGGGTGGAACCATTACAATGTAGAAGGGTTCTCTGTAGAATCTCACACAGGGAGTTCTGGGTGGAGCATTTCACACATGGCTCTAGATATAACCCTTTATGTTGGGTTCTAAACAGAACACCCAGAAAGGACTTCAGGTGGAACCTTTATAAAGGGTTCTACCAGGAACCAAAAAGGGTTCTCTTACAAAGTGCTGCAGGAATGAGTCCTAAAACCTGGAGATGAGCTAGCTCATCACAAAGTCAGTGGGGTTTTTGAATGGTTTTTGTTGTTGTTGTTGTTGTTGTTTCTTTTTTCTTCTTATTTGCACCCTTAGAAGGTGGAAAGGTTCTGGGTGTCCTCCTATGGGGACAAGTGGAAGAACCCTGTATGATTCTAGTTAGCACTTTTATTTCTAAGAGTGCATGTACATCATTCTGTTGCCTGGGGACTGTATAGAGAGGCACAGAGCGGTCCATTTCTGCAGATTAAGCACAGAGAGGTGCAGCAGCTCAAATGTAAATGTGGTTAATGGAGACTTCATCAGGTGGAGAGGAGGTGCGGGGAGAGTAACAGAGGGAGGAGGAGTGTTGGAATATAAAAGAGGACAAGACCAAAAAATTAAACCGTAAAGAAAGAGAAAGGCAGGACGAGGCAGGGGAAAAAAACGTTAAGAGGAGCTATTCAATGTGAGAATCAAAACAAAAGGAGAATTTAATGG
Organism: Lutjanus argentimaculatus; assembly: GCA_034769285.1. Classification (NCBI taxonomy): domain Eukaryota; kingdom Metazoa; phylum Chordata; class Actinopteri; order Lutjaniformes; family Lutjanidae; genus Lutjanus; species Lutjanus argentimaculatus. The sequence continues at coordinate 20,031,401 of JAWZSL010000009.1, read as the reverse complement.
CATTCCCCCTCTTGGATAATTGGGACAAGCACTTTCCTCCGCTGTCATTCGCTCTCTCTAAATGCCTTTTTCATCCTCCTCCCCCTCCTCCTTTCTCTCTTGACCTTCATCTCTCTTCATCTCCTGCTCTCCCCCTTTAACATTCTCCCCACTGCTCTGGATGTGGAGCCAAAACAAGGAAAATTTACTTTTCACTTTTCGCTAAAAATATTTTGACTTCTCTCTTCGAAAACCACTGGTGTGTGGTAGGTGCGTGTGTGTGTGTGAGTGTGTGTGCTTGTGGATTGTGGGCTGAGGATGCTGTTAATTCTCCCAGACTGCAACTGGTCATGCTTGTCCCACTCGCTCAGGAGGGAAAGCTGTGTATGGTGCATGTGTATGAGCATGAGTGTGCGGTTTTAAAGGACCAGGCAGGTGTTATGACGAAGCTGCTGATTCACTTTCACTTTTCTTTTTTGTACACCATCTGTCATCACACACAAGCATCTCATATTAATTGACAAAAAAATGAAGCTGTCAACCAATCAATGACTGCGTCCATCTGAACTCCAGCTGCTCATAAATATAATTAACCGATATACAATCCATGTGCTCACATGTCATGTTTGCTCACAGCCATGTGTCTGCATTCATTCATTACATTCTTATGTGCATCCATGTGTGAGTGGGTGACTTTAGCCTCTGAGTGTGTGCATGTGTGCGATGATTACAAATCTGCTTTCCCTAGACGGATCGCACTTGCGGGCAGCGTGGCCGTGCCACTGTGAATGTTGATGGACAGCCGGCAAATGCGTGAGTGAGACCATTTGGCGGTCTGTTCCCTTTCGCAGAACGGATTTTGCATTTAGATTCAGCAGAATTCCCTCAGAAACAGTTCAAAATGAGCCAAATAACACTGACACACTGATAAGCTGATTCATTATAGATGAATATAGTAATTTTTGAAACTTTTTGACTTTGACTTAGAGCGATGCTAAATACTTAATCAGCATTGTATTTACTGCACAGTGACTCCTCTTTAAAGATATAGTTTAGATTATTTGATGTGGGGTTGTATGAGGTACTTATCGATAGTGGATGCTGGCCAACACGCCCCCAGTTTGGAGAAGCAGCAGTGGTCAGCAGCAAAATGTGTTTTAGCCACTTGAAAAAAGATCCACCTCAAAAAAATAAAGAACATCTCTATCACTTGAAGTGTACGCTATATTTAAAATATTTCCACCACTTTTCCAACAGCCTTTTCCACTAGGAAACTTATGTTGTATATGCCAAATATCGTCTCTCCAAACCAGCCAAACTCCATGTGCACTCTTAGTTTAGCTGTGTTATTGTATGACCTTGGTAAATCCAAAGTCACACAATAAAACAAACAAACTGATTGAGGCAGTGGTGGACCAGCAACTCCAGTATTCTGCAAGGTAAAATAACTGATTTCGCTCATGGAGACTGATTGGTGTGGAGAGAGCGATATTTAGTTTAAGTAACAATAGTTTCCCATGAGAAAAATCTGACCCCCAAACTGAGGGTGTGCGATTTCCATCTACTGTATGCAATAGACCATTGACTTAGACTGATGCTGTGTTTCATTCTCTTTTAAAAACATTGGAAAGAACGTGCAAATGACAAAGAAAATAATGACAAATTACGTAATTAGCACTGTATTTGCTGCACAATAACTCCTTTTTAAACCTTGTCTTTCAGAGAGCATCCGCTCATGCTTCCCAGCAGTTACAGTCTATTTAACATGAAACCAAAGCCTTTGTTTTTTTTTTTGCAATCATCCACTACAACAGCAAACTAATAGCTGTTTCAAAATAATGTTTCAGGCTCCTCTAGCCTCAAGCTCAACACTCGTGCAAGCTGTAAATCACTGTTCCAAATGACACGACTCCACCCGGAGAGGGAGAGTAATTCATGCTAAAACCAGATTTAAGCTCTTTTAATGCGCTAATGAAAAGTGCTGTATTTATATGTAGCTGGTAGACAGCAATGTTGTGACATCAGGCCCATCTGTGACTCAGTCTAAACCCCTAATGAGAACATTACTGAGCCCCGGGCAGAGACGCACACACAGACAGACAGGGAGGAGAGAGTGTGAGGGAAGAGATGATCGATGCAAACCTTGCCACCTCTTCTGACTGCCATCATCCCTTTCCCTCCTCTTCCTCCTCCTCCTCGTCCTCTTCACTGTCTCTCCTGCTCCCTCCCCCACCTCCACCCTCCTGTCTCATACACCAGGACTTGGGGCAGCAGGTCTAACTCAATACACCGTGCAGCGAAAATCAATGAAAGACAAAAAGAGACCGAGCTGGAGGATTGAGGGGAAGAAATAGGGCCAAACGGAGGGGCAACACATTCTCGGATAGCTTTGTCGTGCTCTGCAACCCTGTCCACCTCCACCTTAATGCACACAAACAGGCAGAAAAACCAACATGAACCACAGACACACCTACAGCTCTGTCTTTTTGCTGTCTTTTTCTTGTGATATTTCACTCTAAATATCTCAACCAAGGATATGTGGAGTATCGTATTGTATTTTCAGGAGATACTGGCATCAAAAGCAGAATTCCAGATGGGAAAAACATGGTAATCTGATTAAAAGCTATAGAACGCCACATAACACTCTTAGAAGTAAGGTTTCCAAAAGGGCTGAGGTTCTACCCAGAACCATTTCTTCTAAAACACCCTTTGTTGAAGAAAGTGTCTATCAAGGAGACTGAACCCTTTTCATCCAAAAAGACCTTTTTCAAAGAAAGAGATTGTTGATATCCTTCAAGAACTTTTCTTCAAGGGTTTGTCTTTGTTCGATGATATAAAAGTGTTGTTGGAAGAACTCCCTGGGTGGGTTCTAAATAAAATCTTTGGAAAATAAAAGGGCCCTCAGTAGAAACCCCAGGGCTGTTTCTTTTGAGCACCCAGAATGTAGAAAGGCTCCATTACACCATCAAAAGGTTCTCTGTAGAAGCTCTGGTTTTTGAACCAGTTCCATTCATGATTCTTGGAACCTCGGTGCTATCTAGTGAAACAGCCCCCATTTCCACTAGTTTTGAGTGGAACCATTGTAATCAAGGATGTTACCAACAGAGGGCGCTGCACCATGAACTGTAGAATATAACACACCCACTTTGGTTCCCAAGGATAATCTGCTATTTTTTGGTTCCAGCTGGCAACCAACTTTTCAGGTTCTGAACCAGCTTATTTTTGTTGCAAACGCTCAGAATGGTTCAAAATTGGGTGTTTCAAGTAGAACGGGACTGGTTTCATGTTGGGGGAAAAGGTCTATCATCAGGGGTTATGTGGGAAACCTTTCACAGATGGTTCTTGGTATAACCTTTGTGTTATAAAGGTTCTACCAGGACCCAAAAAGGTTCCGGTTCTAGTTTGCACCTTTATTTCTAAGAAGCTCTACAGTTATATACGTATATAATTGCATATGCATATCACGCATATTCTCTTGTCTAATATCTGCAGCTCACAATGGATTTTGCCATGTATCCATCACACAGAGTGACTCACACACTCCAGCTATATAATATTTGCAACACCCCACCCTTGCTACCCAGACAGATTGAGCTTAATATTCGTCCAATGGTGGGTCCGGGGCACAAGAACAACTCCCAAGGCATTGAACAGACATGCATCCGTAAACAGCCTTAACGGATGCACACACACAGTTCTGAAATTCAAATATGACCAGCTTGCAGCGCAGTTCCCCTGCCTCTTCTGCTCATCAGATTGTTTTCTCTTGTTCCATAAATCATAAATGTCTCTTCTTCTTTTCTCTAAAACCCTGATTTTTTTTTTTAGTTTCTGAGCAGAGAAAGCGAGCACAAGGAAATAAAAAAGATCAAGAAAGCAAAGATTTCCCGCAAGAAATTGGAAGCTATATGTTAGACATCTGTGAAAAAATCTGACACATGAATGATTATTCATCTTCCCTGCCACACTGGGTCTATGTCTTTGTGTGTCTATGTCTTTGTCCAATGTACATATTGTCTTTTCACCCTGACATGCACATTACTTAAGACTGCAAATGCATTTCCCTCAATTTTCTAACCTGTTTTTATTTTCTCCTTCCTTTGCTGTACAACTATTAAAAATTCTAAAAAGGCAGGAAAACAAAGCTTCAAATAGTTATTTTCTATTAGAAATTAAAATAGGACTTGGATGTAAATCAAACAAAATCCTAAAAACACCCATCCTTACATTGCTGAGTCCATCAAAGTCCTGCCTTCCTCTCATTCATTCACTTTTTCTCACATCTGTCTCCTTCAGTGCCCGTATTCCCTCAACACTCTTCCTCCCTCAATCCTTTTCATTTTCCCCCCTCATAAATGCCCCTTCATTTTTCTCCATCCCAATTTTCCCCCCAATCAGTGTCCTCCAATTTACCAATTCACATCTTCTTTCGTCCCCATTCATTTCTCTGTCGTTACTCTAATCTCCCCCCGTCTCTGCCGCTGTGTGTGAAATCACTGACCTGCCCTTCTGGCATGCAGAGCACAGCCAGGCTTTGTCCCTCTTGCTGTAGGTGCAGCAGGTCTTGCAGACGTTGTACTGGCAGTCCAGGCACAGGCGCTTGGGGTTGAGCAGGAAGGTGAAGGGCGCGCAGCAGCGGATACAGCAGTGCTCGTTGAAGCGGTGCTGCTTGGAGAGGATGGAGCATCTGCTGCCTTCCTCCGCCAGCTCCTGCTTCATCTCACTGAAACCAAAAGAGGGAGAGGGAGGGAGGGGGGAAGAGAGAGAGAGAGAGAGAGAGAGAGAGAGAGAGAGAGAGAGAGGACGGGAGGGGGAGGGGGTGGTGAGTGTCTGATCGAGAGGTAGAAAACGGCAGAGGACGGTGATGCAGAATGATTGGAGATGCTGTGGTAAATGAAACATTAAAAAGGAGGTGGGTACTAAAATAAGAAGTGTGGGAGGGCAGAAGGGGTCATGGGTTTTGGTGGGAGGCTCCCCAGTTTCTCCCCCTCTCCCTCCTCTCTTTCTCTCTTACACTGATTCTGTGGAATTAACGTGATGGCTGACATTTCAATTTGGGAGGACCTGTCATGCCTTGTTTGCCCACATCAGTCAAAACACAGCTGAGGAGAGCACGGCATGCACGTCCGCTACATCCAAATGAAAAAAGCATTGCATCTCTCTTAACTAAGGCACTGGTTCTCAACCTGCAGGTCAGGAAATCCAAGGGGGATCGAGATCATTTCAGGAGGTTGCCAGATTCCTGTGGAGAAAAAAAATACTGTGGCAAGCAGCACAAAATAACAGTAAAAAAACAAAAAAACAACAGCCCTAAATGACATCAGCCGTTATATTCAATATAAGATTCAAGCACTCAAAAACATGCAACGCAGAGTTGGCATCAAGATGTAACAGCAACCTTTCTAATAGTTAAAACTACAAACCAGCACTAAAAAGACAAGTGCCAACATTAAAGCTGCAAGCACTGATGAATGGGTCCTCACACCCCTGCGCTCGTCGAATCGTGAGGCGGCTGTGCCCTCGTTAGCAGACGCTGATGGGCTGACACAGCCCGAATCTTATGTTCCAGTATATCAAGTGTAGACCACACCATCAAATGATGATTGCCACACAATTCTTTCTTCCTTTTGCCAGTGGGTGGTGCAACGACAGTGTCTTCTGATTGGCACGTAGACGTCTTCAGGCGAGGAGATTGGACAATGTACACTGACAACATCCTGTTTTATGACGAAACATTGAAATACAGTGCTATGCCACAGCCACGCTGTTAAACGAAAACTCTTTTAATTACGAAGGTCTCTAGATGGCAAACAGTGATTTTGAAGTCAATTTGATAATTCTGTATGCAAGCTTGTTAATATAAACCTGGAAATCTGGTTTAGACTATGGTTCCAGGAGGCTTCTTTGTACGTCTGGGCATGATACATGTGTGTTCTGATTTTCGTGCATCTATGTGAAACGGGGGCCACGGGGGCTGCTGTTTAAGGGGTGTAGTCAAGCTACTTTGCCACACCTACTGGCAAAACTTAGAGCAGATGTAAATTTCCAACACAGTTGATTTTTTTATGTCAAGTTTGGTTAGTTTCTGAATATCTTTCAGTTTCGGCAGGGTCTTCACACCAAGGTCAGTATGTGGGCCCTAAAAAAAGCTCCATGTTCTTAACACGCAAAACTAAACAGTAACATTTGCATTTCGTGACATAAAACGTATTATAAAATATAACAAAACAACTCAGTCCAGCACTAGGCATGATGGGAAATGAGGGCTGTATTTATAACTGGAGATTGGGTTTTACTTGACATTGAATGTACCTGTGACATATTTTTTTAAAAGATTGTTTTATTTTCTTTTTACTGTCTTCCCTTTATTGGTGAGGACAGCCAAAGACAGACAGGAAATGAAGGGGAGAGAGGATGTATGATATGCAGGAAAGGGCAGCAGGCTGAAATCGAACTCACAGCCGCTGCAGTAAGGACACAGTCTTTGTCATGGGGTGCACACTCTACCAAGTGAGCTACCAGAGACCCCACCAGTGATATCATTTGCCTTAGAATAGATTTCATAGTGCTTGAGTCAAAGCAATGGTCTTTGTGTTTTAGTTTCCCAGGCTGATGAAGGGGAGGTTTGGTGCAATCACCAACCTGATTATTCTGGAGGGTCATGACTTGAAAAGGTTGAGAACCGCTCAACTAAGGCGTGGGTGGCACTATGAAGACAAGGGTGATGATAATAAACTGGCATAAATAAGCGCCAAGTTGAAAGTCCTACAAACACAAACCAGCCGGAGAGAAAAGCAGCATCAATGAAAGCTTCCACAGTCATACTGGAGAGCTGTTTGGGTTTCAGTCCAAAAACAGTTTAAAAGTACAGCCATGAAGGAGCAGTTAAGAACAGCATAGTCTCGCTAATCTTAACGCCTCAGAGAATTGTTCACACTAATGAACTATTAGGATTATAGACTGAAATACTGGACCAAAGCTCGTTTAAAAATCAAATAAAATCCACTGCCACAGCTGACATTGCATACAACTAACTGTGCATCATTTAATACACTGTACAATTTGTACACAAACAATTTGTTTTAACTGAATAAAGTTAGTGTGCTTTTACATTTTAAGTTGACAGAATTTAAAAAGACAGTGTGAGGTTGTTCTGTAACGATTCAAAGCAAATAAACTTTTCTAGTAAAATAAATATTGACACTAATTAAGTTGTACTTGAGAAAACATGTTCAACAAGAAGATTAAGATAATAAGTTGAACCAGCAACTCCTCACGCACACTGACAAACTGTACAAACAAATTTGATTTCCTTTTACATTCTCTCAGTTTGAAACAGTTTCAGGAGAGTTTTAACTCTCAATGCATGCTGGGACGTCTGCTAATATACTGATCATGTTTCTTTAGAAGCTTCATTTAATGAGTTGATTGACCTCTGTGCAGTAATGTTTTGATATTCAATGACTGATAAGACAGACTGGGTAATATAAGTTGTTAATTGGGATTTTAACCAGCAAAGCAGCTTTGCCTCTACTCAACTGTTCACATAAATTATGCACATGGGTTTTTCCTCTGTAGGATTTGTGCTGAGTGAGCAATGCACCATAGGCAGCAGAGGCTACAATAAATTATGTAATGTTTTGCATTTATATCATAAACCTTTCATGATCAGTACATATCGCACTTGTGTCAATGATATTTAAAATAATACACAACGAGGAGAAAGGCTTAAGTAACACATGTTTACACTGTCACACATCAGTAGTCATTAGGCGTGAACGGAGGCTGAGATGCAGAGATCGAGCTGTTGCTGCTGGAAGGTGTGAAGAGTGCGTTCAGCTCGAAGGGGCGTTGAGTAAATTATTTAAGCTGCTCTTCTATACACCGCACACAGCCAGGTTACAGCGCACGCTGCTCTCACTGAATCTTACAGAACAGAGGCCATGTGCAGTACATACTGACAGATACGTGCAAAATATGACCACAAAAACATAACATAATAATAATGGTAAATGGAGAATGGTAATGACATAGAAATAAAATAATTCAATAACAAAATATCAAAGATCTGAATATACATTCAACAGGATGACAAATGATAAATTATGCACATAAAAAGAATAAAAAAAACAATCATATTATGTAAAACAGTCACACCTAAAATCATAAAACTTAACCAGTTTTAAATTGCCCTATCAATGCTTTAAAAGTACATTTGTCCTCCAGATGCCTAAGTACTTGTAATGTTTAACTTCCTTAATCAGTGTAAACTTTAAAGTGCAGATCTGAAGACTCTAAATAAAATCTGTGTCTTGTCTGTATTTAAAACAAAGGGTTTTGAAATTTACACTGTAATGTATTCAAAGAGCATTGCAGATTATCAATAGCTGATTGAATAAAGTTTGCTGAACTGTATAAAAATTGTGTCATCTGCATAAAAAAATGTAAACCAGCCTTCAGGTGTTAATGGAAATGCCAGTTTTATGAATGTAAATGGTGAATAACAGTGGGCTTAAGACTGAACCCTGCGGAATGCCTCCAGTCACTGCAAGAAAATCAGATTTAAATTTCATTTATAGCGAGAAAGCAAGCCAACCGATGTGTCTGAACACACTGACACAGGCATAACACACCTAGAATTCACAGAAACACCCTCACATGTGCAAGAGATGTGTGTAGCAGACATCCTAACTAAACCGAACCACATGTCATACATGGAAAATTAAGTGTGGAGTAAAACTGGGTGCTGAATGCAGCATATTGTGAATTTCCTGTGTGTAATATGTAGACTGTATGAGTGTGTGTGGAGCCAGAGGGGGCATTGCAATCTCCTGCTTCCCTAAGTTATTAACGCTGCTCCTCAAGCAGATCCTCTGCTGCCTCACTGATTGCTTTTCATATGCATCATTACACGCAGCATATTAACAAGATGAACAAACCATTTCATATACAATGTCATGTGAGAATGGGGAAAGCTGGAGGGGTGGGTGTGAGGGTTGAAGGTTAGCGGTTGGCTTATGTATATTGTGGATACTGACATACGCAGTTATTTACCAAGATGATCAAAAGGAGGTTCTATATTCTGGTGTACAAGGTCACAGCTGCTGGGAGATGTTGGCCCCCAATCAAATTAAAACAATTTCAATACACCTCCAAGCAAGATGAAAGAGATGTCTCTTGTCTGAGCTGTAGCATCTGGTACACAACATCTATACACACATCTACAGGAGCAAGCCAAATATCTGCAGCATACATTTATATATTTCAATAACTGGAAGAAGAAGTCATTGCCTGGAAATCATTTCCTTCAGTTCAGATTAAGATCAGGTTCCATTTTTCCTCTCTGTGTCTGTGATACGGGTTTAATGAACAGCCCAGTTACGATGGCTAGCTCCAGCCGTTTAATTAAATGAGTGGGCGAATATACACATATATCCAAGGACAAGGGGTGGGGTGGGGGGGTTTGTCATGCCTGGCGTCCTTTCGCATTAACTCACATCTCCGTTAATGAGACATGAAAACCTGTGCTCATCTAGCAGCCATGGCTGTAGAGACGCGAGGGTCATCCAGGTGCCAGTGAGGAACAATTAGCTCATGAGGAATAACAGTAGTCACTTGTTATCAGCAAAGTGACCTTCTGAGCTACAGAAATGTGTAATGTTAACAAGCATTTAAAGGTAATCTGCTAATTCTAACCACATTAATCCAAACAGATGGACTTAACACACTGAAAAAAAAAAACTTTTAACCAATATATATATATATAATATATATTCAATTGATAACAAGCAAATAAATTAAGTTTTGTCAAATTATTTCAAAGCAATTTTGTTAATTTAACTTGTTGACTTGATTTGAAAAAACTTAATTAATTTGTGAAGAATTTTCTGTGTTTACAACCACAAGTTTGGTCAACAACAAAACAACAACAAAAAAATACTTCAACTGATAACACGCAAATGTTTCAACAACATTATCTATATCTATGCACTGAAAAAAGAGAATTGTTGGACCGACTTAAAAAAAAAGTACATAAATTGGTAATACACAAACTAATTTAGTTTATTTTTTTAACTGTATTAATCTAACTTGTTAACTCGATATTTAGCAAGGCACTTTTAAGTGCATAGTGACACAGATCTATAAAGAGCTTTTCCCCACATGTTTTTGTCTCCTTGAATTCTATGAGTTAAACATTCAGGTGGAGCTTGTGCTGGAGCATGAACCTGTCATAACGTAACATGCAAGTGAAATAGCAGCCCAGCATTGGCTAATGCAACATGTTGTTACTCTGGAGATATTTTAGTATCAGTCTCGAAATACAGAAAACTTGTAATGTGCATAAAGCCAACATTTTGAGGGGTGGAAGTTGTGCTGCATTGTGCAATAGACCAGTTTAATTAGTAATTAGTATTGGTATTGTTATTGTTATTATCAGCATATCCAGGTATCAGAATTGGACTGAAAAAAGTGGATCATGCATAATGTATGAATATGAATGTGTTTGCATTCTAAAGAGCGTTCTGTGTTTGAGTCAAACAGTGACTGCTATTTACAAAGTCACTCCCTATTCGCTATGTGCTATGTACTATTTACCGTCTGACCTTTTTATTTGAGTTTAAAAGACATGCATCAGACACTACAATGTAGTGTTCATGGCACACTAATTCCTGGAAAATGTGTGAACTGCGGTCGTGTGAGTTGCTTTCTGATGACAATTCATAAGTGTCTGAAATCTCAATTTACTGCTCACTAAACTACTGAGAGTGTATTATGAAGGAAGAAGTGAATGAGTGAACAAGGGAGTGATTTTGGACATGGGCAGTTTAATTCTAAAGAGGGAAGAAGAAGAAGCAGCAGCAGACTCTCTCACACTCAGACACTCAGTTTTGGCTTATGGCAGCTTTCACACTGTGATTCATATTTCATATAATACAGCAGTTAAACTCATTAATATTCACACATTCATCTTCCAGTCAAGGCAAAACCACACGTTTTTATTAATTCAAGAAGGTCGGTCATTCAATGAAATGCAGCTTGTTCAATACACGCATTGTAATTCTGTGAAAAAAGTTTGGTGATGGACAACTTTAAGGCTCCAGCAGTGGCTAAATCTACTGATTATTTACTGGATTAATCAATCAATTGTGTCGGAAATAAAATTCCTTCCTGGAGCCCAAGGTGACATATTTAAAATGGCATGTTTTGTCTGAGTAACAGTCCTAAACCCAAAGAAATTGAATTTTCAATGATATAGCAGCAAACCCTCACATTGTAAAAGCTGTAAACTGAGAATCTTGCTTGAAACGATTAATTAATCATCAAAATAGTTACAGATTCATTTTCTGCCCATCAACTAATGGATTAATTGACAGGTTATTTCAGCTGTAGTCAACTTTTACCCACAAGCTACATTTGACCAGTTTGACACCTGATCAATATCTGTGCTCCTGTGGGCGCCACTGCTACACGTGAAACAACACAGGTTTGAAACAAGGAAATTAAACTTTCATTGAAGAGAGAAGCACTGGGACATTAATGTCTGCAGGTTGGACAAAGAGGGAACGTGAGGACAATGATGAAATGTTGTGACTAACCACCGATCAAAGACAATTTTTCTCTCTTCTGTATTTGCAAAAAGCTTTACAAGAATGCAGTGCAAGGTTAAATCCAGACAAAAGCAGCCATTCAACGCCATTTTGAAACATGATAAAGGCTTTGAACATCAGATACAATCAGAGTACAACCCGTTTTGTGGGTTAACATCCTCGATATGCCATTTCATTTGTTTATTAGACAATATTCAAGTCTCGCATTAATGTCAACATGATCTATTGCTTTGACACTGGACAATTTAAGAGCAACAACAGAGTTCTTTGGATGCTGAAAGTTTGGATGCTGAAGCCAAACTCTTGAATTACAAACTATTGATTATGTAAATGAGTCACTGCGGCATATGTGTTGAGGGTACAGTGGGTTTAAGAGGGGAACAGAGCGCACACAGCTGAATACCAATTCATTTTGTAATTTAAAATCAGGGCAGCAGATGTGGATTTAATGATATGCAGTGTATTTCTGACAGCCTGTCACTACTGGCAAATATTATTTGCGCTGAAGATCTATTAACTCTCATCTCCCATCAAAGTCTGCCCCGCTTCTCCTTTCTCACTCGCTCTTTCTGCTTGCGGTCTATTAACATAGTTATTTTTCAGAGTCCCCTCATTTCTCCTGCTCCTTTCTTTCCATTTCTCTCGTTCAGCTGACAAACAGACAGAGCCAGGCTTCAGTCTGACGTTGAATTAATGTTATGGCCAGCATTGTAATCAAGATAACGGCTTTTCCAGGTCCAGCGGCGGCCTGGCCAGAAAACAATTGCAGTTTTTTTAAATGATGTATCGCCCTCTCAGCAGCTGTTCTCAGGCTCAGTGTGGTGCTTAAGAGTTACACCTCTCAAAACTGATGCACGGCTGACCAACACACAGCTGGAAAACAATGTGATGAAACAGCCAAGGTGCAAAGTAAACACTATTGTGTTTAGAATATCTAATTTTATACTAATTTGTAATAGAGACCAATTCAACCGTCTGGTTGCTATTTAAAGGGACCATTGACCACCAAATCAAAAATGCATATTTTTTCCTGTGGCCTATTTTATTTCCACCAAAATACGTGCACCAACCATATCACTGTGCACACACACACACACACACACAGCTGATGCCTGCTGGCCGGTGCCCACTCTCTGTAAGCATGTTGCTAAGCTTATGGCTGGCTGTTTGGAGTGAATAAACACAGTCATGCAAGTAACTTGAGCAACTACAGATGTTTCCAAAATGATCCGTCACGAGTAACGCGCAATGGCAATGGCGTTTATGAATTTGAGGGGCGGGGCTTCTGAGGGAGCACCGAAGGGAGGGGTGTGTTTGTTTGGCTGTTGTGTTCAAATATCAACTGTCTTTCTACAGCATGACTCATCTCACCTTGAATGGCCCTGAACTCACACAGAAGCAATCTAGATGGATAAACAGCACTACAGGTAAGAGGAAAAATATGCATTTTTGATCTGTGCCCTTTAACTAAACTACAAGAACGCTAAAACAACAGCAATTTAGTAGACATTTCCCAAGTCTAATTTGATGTGGTTCATGATTTGGTGATTTGTGGTAAAACATCAAAACATTTCTGTTCCTGAAGGACAGGCAGTATCTGGGTGGGTAGCATGTGAATATTCATCACTGAAGGATATCACAACAGATCAGTAGCCGTGTTATGACTATGGGGATGCAATTAACTGAATTTGTAAGCAAAGAATGACTAATGAACATCAGAATAACAATCATAAGAGTAAAACTTTATTATCATCTTCAGATGAACCAGTCTGTTCTGAAGTCTGTTCTAGTACAGCATACTTTTAAGTTTTGTTGATGCACCAAATAACCTTAGCGAGCAGTGCCATCCACCTCCATGCATAAGGAATGAGAAGTAATTATTAAGCAAATGGTGAGGGGCAATTAGAATCTGAAATGGCATAAATCGAACCCTGTTTAACACCACATGGGGTGTTGTTGAAGTGCTTTTTACACTGCACATGGATTTTCTGGCATGACAGGGATATGTATTAATGTGTAGGGCTTACACTATCATTAAGAATAAATAAAAAAAAACGAGATAGCATTGTGAAAAGAGAGGCAGAGTAATGTTGAACCCAGTGTTAGCAAAGCTGAGGAGAGGATCCTGGAGAGAACGAGCGTACAGTATGCCAGCGAGTCTTTGATCAGCGCTTTGATCCGCCTGCTGCAGTGGAAACCCACAACACCAGCATATACTGATCACCATTACACCAGTAAATCACACAGCCCCAGAGCACAGAGATGTGGGAGCACACCTGGCTGATAGGCGTGTGTGTGTGTCTGTGTATGTGTGTATTGAGTGTGTTTATGTGTGTTTTTATTGATCGGGGTCGATATGCATTTTCAAGTGTACAGTAGCTAAACGCAGCTGGTAATGGTGAATTGATTGAGGGCTTTGCAAGCGCTTAAGGTGCTTTTAATTGAAAGTAGGCAATTTCAAGTGTGAAGATGTTCTTGTTTCTGTGTAGATCTGTGTGTGTGTGTGTTTGTGTGTGTACTCAGCTAAAGTCTGCATGTAGGGATCCTTTCCTGCTGTTATTCGGCCTGAAGTGATATATTAACACACTGTGCTGTGTGCATGTGCCTGTGAGTGTGTGTTGCATGTGCATGCATGCATTTCTATCTTTGTACACCCTGTGTGCATTAGAGCTGGAAGAATTCTTATCTCCTCCGGGGTGGAAAAAGCAATGAGAACGGGAGCAAATTTTGGCTCAATCGAAGCGCAAAATTTGCATTTGGACCCCGACTGGGTGAAGCAGAGTTACACAGTTCATCCAACTTGAATGCCAGCTCCAAGCGAGAGCAGAGAGAACCACGGTAGACAACCTCAACTGTCTTTCTCCTCTGCAATGCAGTGGCAGACTGGCACGTGGGTCATAAATTTCAAGGTAGAGCCTTGTTGGCTGTTGGGATTGTCGGCAAGCTGTTGATTAAGGTGCAGGTGTAGGGAGCCTGGTGAGCTGAGATGAAATCATATTGCTTGTAGGTGGAGGGAGGGACATTCCTCACATCTGCAAGGATGTGTTTGTGTATATTTGTCACTTTAGAGTATTTTATAGCGACTAATTAAAAAAAATGAATAACAGGCTGAGGAAAATAAAATAATCCCAAAACTCTCTCTAGTGAAATCTTTTTCATGCTGCCCACACTGCCCACTAGGGCTGGGTATCAGTACTCAATACCTTTAAGGTGTCGCTTGAAATAACCCAGTACCAAGTAGTATTGAAACCTCTCCAGTCGAACAATACCTGCATTCAATCATTTTGGACTATTTATAAGGTGTTGCTTGCAGCTAGTCACCACAAGTGTTCTTCATGAAAAGGAAACTTCAAAAAAAGGTACTGGTAACATATTGGTATTGATACTGGTATTGTACTTGAATCTTTGAATCCTTGCATACTTCCATTCTTCCTTTATGTTGGCATGGATGTTAGGCAATATATCCACTAGAGGATGATGCCCAGAGTCAAAAGTTACCCCAAAGAAGATGAGTCAAAGGTTTCTGACAACAACATATATGGCTGCATGAGAAGGGATCATAAAAATGTACCTCTTAAGAAAGAGGCAAAGGAAAGGCAGCATTGGAGACTGCGGTGGTCTGTGTGGTCACTAAATACACCACAACATGGTGACGGAGAATTCTTTTCACTGACTAATTGACAACGACTGTCATTTCTGAAACTTCAGGACTTCTAAAACTTCTTCATGTCTTGTGGTCTTGGCTCGCTTGAACTCTTTGGGGCTTTTCCATTGTCACTTTTGGTTGCATCAAATCAAACCACACCATGCTGACTTGCATAATAATTACCACTTTTAATGTGCCGAGCTGTATCAAGTTGCACCCAAGATGATCCCTCTCCACAGTGGTGCAAAAGCATGCCAGACTATGCTCTAAGCGGGATGCACTGCACTGTCATCTACCGTGGCCAATCTGTGACAACCCCACTGTATTTTTGCAGCGTCCAACTGAATCTCTGTGGTTCGAAGTTTAGTTTCTCTCCTGCATTGTTGTTTTTATGTTCAGGTATCTGCTTTACTTTACTGTTTCCTGTTCGCTTTCAGCTGTATAGGAGTCATGTTAAATCACTGCTGAAGAAAACCCAATATTTCCTGGTTTTGCTGCTTCATAATAAAAGCTTTTATATAAAAAATAACACAGGACTTTTATTGTGAAGAATTTATGGGAAATTAAGTGTCTTTTCAATGTTTTAGAGCTGCTCAACAAGAAGAATGTTCTTCATTAGTCCCCCATGGGGGAAGTCGCTTTTTCTTCACTGCATTGTTAAACATTTTACACACACACTTGTATGCACACATACTTTGTGGGAGACATGATAGAGTGATGGTGCCTTGAGCAGTTGAGGGTGCCTTGCTCAAGGGGCACCTCTTCAGCTAAAAGTCCACTCTGCACTTTTTGGTCCCAGCTGGACTTGGACCAGCTATCCTCAGGTCCCTTAGCTAAGTCCTTACTAAAGCTATTGGTGCTAAGCTCATCTACAGTTAAAGACACACCTTCAGGTGGGTAGCCCTGTTGTAATGGAATTGTGATTCCTGCCATGTCTGGCTGATGTACCAAGTTAAACCGAGTCATGTCAGGCCAGCTCGTGTGTATGGAAAAGGGGTAATTGGCTACACTGTTAAACTGCCCCCACAACCACCAGAGATACTGCATCATTTCATCCTTAACCGTAACTTTTCAGGAAACAAACACACGTTACAAATGGAATGAACGCAGAGTACGGACAGAAGGATCCATTTGCTCATCTAATGTTAAGCACATGAGCCTGTATTTGTCTGTACGTCAGCACTCTCATCCATGAGAGGTTTGATGAATAGCAGTTGTGGCGGAGTCCAGGGAATCAGTGTAAGTATATCTCTGACAACAGTGGAGAGTTTTGAGCTGAGATTCAGTCCACAAGGTAATTTTCTCTGACCAGTGTCATCTTTCAAATCAAGGGCTGAGTGACTTGAAATGATGGTGATAAACTCCGCAGCCTGTCATTTTCCTCCAAACTCTGCAGGTTGACACCTGCCATCAGCTACTGCAGGTTAGTCACTCTAAACACAGTGGGGTTATCTCATTTTTATTATAGCAACAGTAACTGCAAGTCATTTTAATTTATGTATCAGCATCTTTTCCAACTTATAGTTAATGGAAGTATGTCCCCATGAGATGTGAAATGACCAAAAGAGAGTTTCATGACAACTTATGTGTAGAATATCCAAAAAATATATTCATCAGCAAAACCATAAAGTTATGTCTGCAAAGACTAAATTTACTTCATGAAAGCTCCAAGGCAGTAGGTAGTAAAGAGTCAGAGTTTCCCTTTAGCAGCTGGTAAATTAATTACAGTGTGCCTATGGTCTTTATACTTTTATGTTTTTCTCTGTGACCAAAGGGAAAGAAAGTAAAAAGAAATGTCCTTAGACTGCAATTGGAATTTCCACCAAGTACAAGAGAACTAATGATAAGGAAATAGACCTAGAATATTATTATACATTAAAGTGAAGATGAATAAAAGTACACTTGCAAAGGGTTCGCTATTAAACCAGAAGATACAATATAAGGTGCAATGATGAGAACTGTGGCTGTCTGGAATAAACATCAGTGCTGCAAATTATACTTTATATTACTGAGGCGTGGAAGAATTAGGAGGAAGCATACTAATGTAAAACACTGCCATACTTATCCGACCGAAGCCTCATTTCCAATGCATGGTATGGCTCTACTGGATTCAACTCCACTCACTTTTGGTACCAGGTACTGTTTTCAGTTTCGTTTTCCACTGCAGATAGCATGCCCTTAATATAGGCAGGATTCTTAGCTGAGTGTCATAGCGACGCTTCGTGAACCTGCCTTGACATCATCTTCAGTGCGACACAAACAGGAACAATGGAGGATATTGAAGGAACACTGTTCTTGATTCTCTGTATCTGGCTGTTTTTCACACCATGGAAACAAACTTTATTGCATAAAAGGATGAAGGCACCAAGACAAAAGACTGCTGAAAAAACAGGAGATTTGGGAAATCCTAAAGCAGAACCAAGTACTAACTCACCTTGACATCACTCATGACTTTATGGACTACTGTTTTGAGCCCTTACATTTGACATTACGGGGGTGAATGACTTGTCAATCGCAAAACAGCCACCCCTAAAACATATCCTGCTTTAGTGTCTATTTTACTGTAAATGGGGCAAAATGAGCATCATGCTGCACTGAAGGAAAACTTGAAACTAGCGATTGAGACCATTAACACATTAGGAAACTGTTGCCTGAGGTCATAATCAAGTGAGAAGTAGGGTTATTTTCTCCATATACAACTCCATTCTATCAGACTTCTTTTGAAACCAGTGGATTCCCAAGCGAGTCAAGTCGAGTTGCACCATGCCACGGAATAAAGGCACTAGAGTCTACAGTCATGCTAGCAGCTCTGAGAGACTGTACTTAAGCACAGCAGTGATTTGAGCTAAATGCTAACATGCCCACATGACAATGCTAACATAAGAAACAGGTGTAATGTTTACCATGTTTACTATCTTGCACAGTGTGTTAGCACTTTAACATTTGCTAATTAGCACAAAACGCAATCTATAGCTGAGGCTGATGGGAATATCGCTGGTTTTGAAAGTATTTATTCATAAACCAAAGTAGTGGAAAAATTCAAACTTTGATCCAGACCAAAACTCAGGATATTCCAAAAGTCAATACAATTCATCCTAAAGGGGGCATGTATCTTTGTACCAAATTTCAGGACAATCAATCCAATATTTGTTGAGATATTTCAGTCTGAAATCAGAGCCTTGCTGCTACCATGGCTAAAAAAGTGGCTGTAGCCCCTTTCTGGTTCCTCACTCTTTTTAACTCTCTTGAAACATTAATATTTATATATCTGACTGTGATTTTAAAAACTAAAACAATGAGCTCAAAACCAGTTTTAAACACTGAGCTCAAACTTTTTGTATTTTGTAGAGGAATGTGGCTAATTTATACAGCATACATTATTAATCATGTTCATTTTTCTGTGGTGGCCTTGGTCTGGTTTATTCATCCACTGCATGAATAAAGAGGAAACACAGACTCGCTCTCATCTCTTTCTGCTCTTCCCCTCTCTTTCATCTTCAATATATACTGAATAACAGGCACAGTGGATGCTTTTTAATGCACAATATGTTTTTCTAGTATGTGAGTGTGTGAGAAGCGCAAGGTGACCACAACAGGGATGGCGTTATGCTGCTGCTGGTGTTGCTCTCCCTTCCTCTCTGTTTCACACACATGCAGATACACTCAGATCTCACATAATGTCAGAGCGAGAATAAATCCCAAGAGTATTCAGTTCCCTAAATGTCAGAGCATCCCCCCTCCTTGTATGTGACAGCCTGCTTCTAAAGCTGGTCCTACTGTGGTGTTGAGTGTGTGTGTGTGTGTGTGTGTGTGTGTGTGGCATGATTATTTGCAATATATTCTTAGCTGTTCTGCTTTGCATGTCTGGGAACAACTGTGTGCATATCGTTTGTGCTTGCACATACTATTCTCTGCTTACAGTGTAGTCTGAGGTATGTCTGTTTTACAAACCAAACACCTGTTTACCTCCTGTGAACTCTAAAGAAACATGGCACCTCCAATATTAGTGACTACACAGTTTTTTCATCCTTCAGGTAGTTATTTTACTTTTCACAGTTAGCTTATTGTTAATATTATTTACCGTATATCATTGCATAATGTGTTTTTCATTTAAGTTATTCTTGCTATTTTAACCTAAACCATGATTTTATCACCCCTTAACTAACTGAGAAGGGTTTTCTGGCAGAAAGCCTTGAAGGCTGACTTCTCCCAACAGATATTGGCACAATGCCAGCTTGATTTTCACAGCTCAGCTAACGTTGAGACACGATGGCTCTTTTTCACACAAAAATTCGTCCATCATTTTGCAACATCTCCAACCTCATTGCTGGATAAAGGGGTTTAAATCTTATGTGTCCAGCTAACGTCAACATAATTGAAACATTCATCAGCGTTGTTCCGTTCACATTAGCTAACTACCATGGACAAAGACACAGACAAATTAGATATCAGTCTGAATCTTTCATGTAACATTACACACATGTTATTTTGTGTTTGGATAGATTTGAACCAAGACAAGCAGTCAGGGAAGTCAGTGTGAGAGCATGTTGCTAAGAAGCTGCACAGTTTGAGAGTATAGGGTGAAATCTGTAGTGATTGTTGCTCTGAGCTGTCAGGGGATGTCAGCATCAGGAGTCAGATATTTATACCAAACCACTGAGTTTAAAAACATAGCGATCTTAAGTTAGCCAAACTGTGACAATCAGGCTAACATTAGTGCCACAAAGTTGGTTTTCTTGCCTTGTTTGGCTCCTGGCACTCCGGGGCTGAGTCAGCTAACTTAGCTACATGGCTAACTGAGCTAACAGCAGTTTGCAACAAGTCGAGCCATCTTTCCATCAGGAAACTCTGTAAACTCTGTAAATGACCTTGGCGCTGTATTCCTTTTTGGTCTCAGAGGCTGTGTTCAGTCCCGGTAACATGACAAACACACCATCGTACCAGACTGTTGTTACTGTAGGTAGCTAACTAATGAATCCTCTATCTTGCCTTAGCTCTGCACTGCTAAAAATTGAAGAGTGATTGACAGGTGGACGTCATGATATAATTGGTTGAAATTGGTCGGTTCAAGCTTGCGAGAGCACACATCACATTTTCTTTTTCAGCTGAAAAAAACATGACTGGATTTTCCATGACTTTGATATAAAAACACAAAGAAATAGTTTTGGGTTTTTTGGCATATATTGTTAAATAGGTTCACATTATGACAAGGGGTGTGATCTAAAAGGGTTGGAAAAGCATTTTAAGGATGAAAAATCACTGTAAAGTAATCACTCAAGCTGGAGACGTTACTGTAGACGTGACAGGAAGTAAACAGACAAACAGTTCATAAGATAGCTATATGTCATAACACATTACACACTACATTGTGCAAGTAGAGAATACTGCATTTGTATAAGAGAGCTGTGGCATATGGCCTAAGGTGGGAGTTCCTCCTATAGCACCTCTGAATGGAAACATCCACCCCCCTCCTGAACACCCTGGTTAAGTTTTTCCACAGGGACTCATTCTTGCAGCATCACCAAGCACACATAAAGACCCGCTCCATCCCTTCACATACATCACATGAAGCCTGCAGCCGTGCTTTCCAGCCCGTTGAGCTAAGAGGCATGTTAGTAAACACTATGGAGAAGAAGACACATATGCAGGCACGTAAGCAGGCACACATATAAAAGACACATGGGGAAATGGACTGTTCTCTGAGTGATGGTGTTTTAAATGCATGTAAGCATGTAAATACTATGATGCACGCCAGGAGACATTGAGAAAGACAAAGGAAGTGCTTCTGACAGAGGCTCAATACCAAATTGACAAAACGACATGATTATTAATTATTCCAATCAATTCAGTTCCCTTAATTAATATGATGTACTGTAACTGCAGTCATCTATGTCATTTACAACACTGTATTAAGCTATTTAACCTGTTGAGAAGCCACACAGACAATCCTCTCACACAGGTGATGCATCAGATCTGCAGAGATTTTCGCAGCACTTGCAGCTATAATCGACTGCATTAGTGTAATCTGGTTTTAATTTGAGAAAGTTGGCAGCCACACTCCCTTTTGGCTCCTACAGTAGGTGTCACACATAGGGTAATAACGTTTTCAAAGCACATGCATATACTGAGAGTGTTAATATTGACATGGCCAAATGTATTTTTAATGTTGAGTTTACCCACAGCTTTACAGCAAAGTCAGAGCGATTATTAAAGGCTGTATGCAGGAGGAGAATCAATTACACACAGCTTCCAGGCAGATTATCAAGACTACCACTGGTTTAAGATAATGTCACGCTCACTGTTAACTCCTTCCTGCCTTTTTTTCAACCTCAATTCCTCAAAATTCATCCGTTTCCCTTTGCCCTTCCTTGTTTTCTCCTCCTTCTCTGTAATCTACCCCTTTTGCATCCCCTTGTCCTGAGAATTTGACTTTTTGTTGCCTTTTAAAGCTGTGCTACATAATCCAAGGCAGTAAGTGTGTGAAATAGTGCATAACACACGTTTATAACACGTTGTAACACAAGTTATACTGAAAAAATAAACAATTTGTTGTAAATTCAAAAGTTAGTGTTTGGGCTGCCTTAAAATTAGTTCAAGTTGACTGAATTTGAAAACAACAAAACAAGGTAATTTTGTAATGATTCATAACAAAGAAACTTTTCTAATTGAATAAATTGCACACGAGAAGGTTTTCATCATATTTTTTTCCTCATACTATAAAAAAAGAAGGGTCTCAGGAGACTTTTAGCTCTTAAACCATGCTAGTTAAATTTAAAGTTCCACTAAATTCCTGTATGATTTTTTTACAGTGTACCCACTGAGCTCTATACATCAGCTCTCCTCAGCCTCCTTATCCCTCCTCTTCCCCTCCATCTTCTCTCCTCTCTGTGAACCCCAACTAAAATGAAGCTGCAGGGCGACAGGGAGACTTCTCTCTGAACCAACTTTGGCTGCCGACGATTATCCAACAGGCCAATAATGAGCCCTCACTTTGGGAAACAATCCAAGTCAAATGTGTGCTCCACTGATAACGTTTCCAATCAGAACGGCCTGCCTGCGTGGCAACTATGTGAGAAAATGAGCGAGAGATAAAGACGGGGGGGAAAATAACGTGCGTAGACAGTTTACTGCAAACTCAGCAAGGTGCTGAGATAATTTAGAAGTGAGGGAATTCATTCACTCGTTTTGCATTCTGGTATTATTGTTTTGACCGTGCAATTACTCTTTACTTACAGATTAAATTCAAAGAGAGGAATATTTAATTTGACAATCCCAACTCTGCAATGGGCATAATCGTTTTCCAGAAAATTGGAACAGTGCACAAGATTACCACGTGTCAAGGCAGAAACTGGACAATATAGGACTGCAAACCTACATTTTACGACAAAGTTCAAAATACATGAAAGACAAACCGAGCTCAAAATCAGTAATACTTTATTTGACAGGGTGTGCATTAGATTATCATTACACTGTCATGAACATGAAGGAGTCTTTATGAATGTTCATGACTGTTGTAAGTGTCATTTGGTCAATTATGTCATTTCTAATGCAAAGGTGACATTGTTTGAGACGTCTTTGATATGACAACTTGACATTAATCAAGCCAGTAATGTTACTGTTATGAAAACTCGACATGATCAGAATTAAAGAAACATTTTCACATTAAACTGTCAGATGTGGTTGGTTTTGACACTGGCTGTCTGGTTCACTTTGGACTTGTCATAAAGATGTCATAAATATTAAAAGTCCGGCTAACTGCTGTCTACTGTTATCTTTAGCTGGTGTTAGCAGACTCAGCTCCTGGGTGCCAGGAGCCACACCCAGCTAGAAAACCACCTTGGTACTGTATTCCCTACCGTCAAACTGGCCTGATTGGCTCGTTTAATGTCAAGTTGTCGTAAGAAAGACATCACTGGCTTGTTTAATGTCAAGACACCTCAAACAACACTGTTGCATTAAAAATGTCTTAATTGACCACAGGACATGTAATGACAACAGTCATTAATATTCATAAAGACTTCATGTTCATGACAGGTGTATATGTTTATGACAGTGTAATGACTTATGCACACCCCTTCAAATACAATGTTAACTTAAAATCATCTGAACAAAAAGAAAAAAAACTCTAAGTATTTATTCAGTGCTATAGGTGTATTTCCTTATGCATCAGCATTTTCCTACACATCCTCACCTCCTTTAATCCAGGCCTAAATCCCTGTCACTCACTTCATCAAACACTCTACTGAAGCTCCATCATGCCACTTCTCCTTCCTTTCATCCTTTCATCCTTTCATCCCATGTCTCCAGCCACATCTCAGATTAGTGGCTGTAGCTCTTACAAGCCACAATAACAAGTGCAGATTGTTCTTTTCCTCTGTTGAATAATCTCTATTCACACAGGAAAAATACGACGCAATGTGCCAAGAACGCTGCTTAAGTGTCAACCACACTGAGAGAGACCAGGCGAGGAAGGAAAAGGGAGGGAGGATGGCAGCAGCGGCTACTGAGCACACACCCAACACCAGTGCCTCCATCAGGGGGGAATGAACTGTTTGTAGTGAATGGGAAAGTCAATCTGTTGTTAGGCAGCCACCAGGGAACAATGACAGTCTACAATATGGTGCAAATATGCTACAGCATGTTTCATATGAATGTTTCATACAGAGGGAGGCAGCAGTTACAGCAATACATGTGATTCACCAAACACTCTTTTAAATCCAAACCGTTTTTATACAGCTTCAAAACTCAAAACTTCATATCTACTTTAAGATATATACATGAAAGCTTCATTTGAACCAGCTCTGTGGGGACGTCCTCATCCCTAGGCAACATTACTCTTCGGGCGCTTTTTTAAGGCAAGAGTGAAGATACTGGTTATCATATGAGATTAGGAGACCTAAGGAATCCATTTATATCAACAGGCTAAGTTTTTCTGAGGGAAAAACTTAAAGGGATTTCTCACCGGAGCTGACGCACAGGTATAATGCTAGCATTAGCGTTAGCTTAATGTTTTTTCTTGTTCAGCTTACTTCAAAGTTAACTGCCCCCACTTTTTTAACACCAGCAGTCTTTTGCTCACTCTCTGGCCCTCACTTGCCTGCTACACTCCCTTACAAACTGTGCTATTCCTAAATGCTACACTTATTAAGGTTGCTTTGACAAAGTCTCTAAAATGTAATTATTAACAGTCGCAATGAATGCTTTGTCCCCATGGCAAGAAATAATACCTATCATCATGGCCCTATGTGAGACAATTTTTTGAAACCCACTGTATAAAATGACCATAGTGACCTCGAGGATAATCACAGCCTCACAACCACAAGCTAGAGACCTGGGGCATTCAGAGGATGGACGGATGGCTTTCCTACATATATTGACAATAAGGAGGTTTTTCTGAACAATCCCAAGAATGGACGTGCCATCCAGTCGCCTGAAACATGAAATTCATGCAAAAATCTCCAAATGATACCAAATCACAGCATGTTTTTTATGGTATTCTCAAGGTCTCTGAATTTAGTATTTTAGAGGATTTTTGACCTTTTTTTTTAATCAATTCTTTAGTGGCAAAAAATGTTTGTCACAGAATCTGTGGCATAAATGGTATCAACAAAAAACTGCTGCAGCAATTTATGTGACATAATAGACCATCATATATAGTATGTCAAAGAAATGGACATTTTTCAAAGAAAATTTGGACCAGGTCATATTTCTCCTTGTAGACTGACCGACTGTGGAAAAACTGAGACATATTGTTGAAGTTGCACTTATTTTTCTTAAGACACCTAAGGGTCATCAGGTTCATCATCTGTTTGGTAAATGGATGGTTCATTAAATTGTGAGCATTTTCAGATTGTACTTGTACTTTCTTAAAATTTGTTGGATGTTTTGTTCTTCATAGAGATCAAATTGAGCTGTAGGTGACCCATGAACTAAAAGAAGTTTAACAACTCCGCTCAAAACTTTAAAAAAGTGCCTACGAAAACACACTGTCTTTAACAGAAAAACTTGGTACACAGTGCAGAGCTGCATCTCAAATTAATCTTCAGGTTTATGGTTTCAGATGGATGTATAACACTTCTATGTACATGGTTTATAATTTGATGTGCTATCTCCCCTTAAAGAGCCCCCACCCCCCCAAAAAAAGGCAAAAATGGGTCTGTGGTAGTGAGGGAAAGTGTGGAAGAGGTTTTAGCATTTACATTAATGCATTTTTAAAAATGATACCCCATGTTTCTAAAAACCTGTCCACATCAGCAGCTTGTGACCCTTTATCTCAGTGCTAACATTAGCTGGGACTGAACTCCACTCCACAATATGCTGTGTGGTGCATATTAGCCACGGTGGCGTACGGATGCCGGGTGTGAGAGGATGTGCTGCTGTATATTAAGAGGCGGCCTGGGATAGCCGCCAGGGAACGAGTGGCTATTTCTGTGGCAACAAAGACGCAGAGCTACAGAAGAGCATCGTTCACTGAATTCCCCTGTGATGACAGAGGAGAGCTGCACGCAGGGAAACTAAAGAAGGAATGAACACGGAGAAGACAGACACAGAGAGATAATTAGGGCCAAACCAAGCACAAGAGAGGAGGGAGTTATTTTTGGGTGATGCCAATTCAATTACAGGGGATGGGGGGCGTTTGGCTGTGGTTCTGACATAATGGGGGCCCTGGGCTCTCATATTGACCGGGGCTCCAGGGCCCTATTAGACTCTGTGTGAGCTTGACTGGCAGCCACGGCCCACCTGCTGTACCTTTAGTGTGAGGATGTGTGTGTGTGTGTCTGTGTGTGTGTGTATGTATGTGTGGGTTGATGACAAAGCATAGTCTATGTGGATCCATGACAGATTTGACACTTGTCACATTACACCACACACCCACACCCACACACACACATCAAATCAATCCGTTACACACTGGCAACAGCAGGGGGAGGACATGTCGACTCCACATACACTGATATAAATACAGAATCAACACACACACACACAGCTGCAGTGTGACTGATGCTTGTGTGACACCCACCGCCGCGCTTCACTCTCAGGTGCAGTGTGAACAGCATTTGTTCAGAGGTGATTTGGGGAGAGAGAAGGCAGAATCTGGTATCGAATGTGGAAGAAAAGCTATTGATTGCAGCCTGAGAAAGGAGGCGGTTTGTAACTGCACAGCACTTTTGATTTGAGCACCACAGCGATCACTAATGACAAAGAGCAGGGAGGCGGCACATTTTATCAGTGCTAAGTGCATTTTGCATGAGTGCCTCAATTCAAGAGTAAATCCAGTGATGATACACTTGCAAATGAGAGATTTGTAAAGATGGCACAATAAGAGAAAATCAGTGAGGAAGATTTCAGAGAGAAATTAAGTTGACAAATAAAAGGGAGAAAGGAACAAACACTAGGGACCATTGCAGTGGAATCACACCAGCTGCAACACCCATCAACATGTGGACGTTCTGACCCACGAGTACTCAGCTGGAGTTTACTACATTTTTAGGACAGAGAGATCGGTGTAGTCATCAAAGTTGTAACATCCAACATAGCACTACTTTTTGTGCTATCTGAGCAAAGTAGAGATATTTGTTTAACTTCTTTCTGCCTCAGTTTACATTGTTGCTTTAATGTGGAAGAATCAAATGGCTGAGCTGCAGTGATTAATCAATTAATCGTTCATCGACAACCATTTTGGCAATCAAGTAATCGTTTGTAGTCTTTTTTAGTAAAAAAAGACCCATCAAAAATAATTTTTTTTCCACTCAGCTCTTCTGTCTTCTGAGGCTAGGGGCAGAGGGAGTGGTTTATGCTGGCATTTTGACATGGTGCCAGTAAATGTTCAGTAAATAGTCTCACTCAAAAATAAAATACATCAGGTCATATGTCCCGACCCTTGACAATAATAGATTAAAAAGTGCTTTTCTCTATGTTAAAGCAACACCAGTGTCTGTCCAACCAATGGGAATTTGGTTGGACAAGAGCATATCAACCAAACAATCAACCAGCTGACCAGAAAGTGTCAGCCATAACAGACAGACATATAAACAAATGGAAAAACACTTAAAACCAGTATACCGCTACATAGTTTTCCAGGACCACATTTTACCATGATGACACAGACATACACGCAAACTTACAAGGTGAAAACAATACCTGCCACGCTGTCACAGCTGGTTAAAAATGGTAAAATGATAATGACCGGTGTGTCTGTGCAGCTCTGTTTGCTAACGGATCAGTGTTGATAACACACCAACAGGCCTAATGCACTGCCCATGGCTGACAGACATGCATATTGGCTTTATGATAATACAGTGCAGGTGGCAAATCAATAGAGTCAACAAGACAGAGACACTCATACCGTGTCTAACAGCGCATGTCAGGCAATATGAACTTGCCGCAGGCCATTCACACAGACGCATAAAGCAATGAGAAAATGTCTTTATTCACTGCCTGGAAAAAATGAAACAAAACAGTCCCTTCATCTGTTTCAGAGGCTGTGTCAAAGCTGCACCAACAGCACACGCTGCAGACAGAAAAGCTCATCTTTCCAAAATATCAGCTTTTTAAGAACTACAATATTACTTTTGTAGTAGTCAAACCAGTGTCCTGACCACTTTTCAAAGGTCTTGGTCTCATCTCAGGATCAACTGCGTTTTTACTCAGCCAAAGAGGACCCTGGATTTAATTTCAAGACCAGTCATGACCACAACTGTGGGGATATTGCCTCCACATTGTCTGATTCATTTGTTAAATCATAACTTTGTGGATGTAAAAAGATGTATTCCAAGTATTCTGTAATAAAATTTGGCTAACTAAACCACAAAAGAAAACACAGGATGGTACAAATTCTGCTGCACTAAGACAGCTGGGACCACATCATACTTTTATTTCATTACTTAGAAAGTAAGCATAAAGACAGGATGCTAACTGAAAGTGATGCTAGCAAAGATAGCTAACTAACATTACACACCTTCCTCTGGACCAAAAATGTATTTACCCCTCTCCCAAAGACATTTAGGGAATATTCATTATACATATTAGCTCCCTGTGTATATACTGTATGTTTTAGTTGCTCACCAGCTATTTGCCACCTAGCTAGGTGTGCAAGCTACCTATTGTAGTTATATCAAGAGGTGCTAACGCAGTGTTACTTTTTGAGAAATTATGGTGACAAATTGTTGTCCTTAAGTTATGTTTTTGCTTGTGATAAACAATGACAAGACAAACATGAACTCTACATGCCATGCTTAAAGATGGGACTAATCTGATTCAATACAGTGTATCATTACATTACACAAACTACACAAGCTTTTCAGACTTAAGCCAAGTTAAGACATGAGAATCGAATCAGAACTGAAAAAAAGTGGATCGGTACATTTCTACCACATCCTCACTTGGGTAAGATTACTTGGTCTTGTCTCGACCTCAATACACTTTAACCTTGGCCATGACTTGGTCTCAGTTTAGGCGGTTTTGACTATGACACTGTATAAACAGATTGGAACATAAATGGGAGTTGAAGATATAGAGAGTACAGAGAGTTTTACAAATCTGAACTAGTGAAGAGGCATTATTTAATCAGGTTTTGCTTTCAAAAACTCATATTTTCTTATCAAATAGTCACTTTTCATTGTACAGAAATTACTTTAACCTTGTAACAAAACTTTTTACTAAGTTTACTGTGATGTGAGCTGCAGTGAACTCTCTGATGTTCAAACGTCCTTAAATAACCCAATATAAAACACTTATAAATACAATTACCTCAGTCTCAACAAACACACACAAACACTCACACACACACGTAATACTCTATTTATGATATCTGGACAGCTTTCACCACCAGGAGTCCAGACCACATCGCAGTCTTGTCCTTTCAAGCCACACACATTCATTTCCAGAGTGGTTATTATTTCCTGAGGCACTCTCGCCGATAAAAGCAAGAGTTTTTTTTCATCTTAGGCACAAGTGTGCAAGTGTGTAATCTTGCAGTTACACAAAGATTTACACAGAGGCACTCGTGTTCAGCCAAACCAAAACACATGCTCACGCGCACACAAAATGCTCTGCAGCAAACAATCATACAAGTCAGGCTTGTGGGATTTAGAGGAAAGAGCGAGAGAGAGTGACTGCGAAGGGAAAAGGCATTATAGAGAGAAAATCACATCACTATGTCCTTGCTTCGGTCACCTTCGGTTTCTTTCAGTAGTCGAGTTAGAGGGAAAGAGGGAGAAGAAAAAACTGAGAGGGGGAAGAGATTTATCACAGCTGGACAGGTGTAGCTGAGGCAGAGGTTGAATGACCGCGGCTACCTGGGAGATTACCGCTACATGAAGGCAGACTTGCTCCAGCAATTACTGCATTTTAACTCACTGTTTACCCCACAGAGCGCAGCCACACCAGGAGGAGCTGCAGCAAGAAACATGCACGCTGATGTGCTGAGACCGAGACACACATGCATTCATGCATCCTAGCATGCACATCTCATAGTTCTGACATTCTGCAGCCATACAAGCCTCATAGAATGTCAATGATGCTGCATTCAGCTGGAGGCAGAAATGTCTCATCCATTACAGGATGGTCAGAGCAGTCAGGAAGACGTTTCTCATGGCATTCAGCCGCCGAGGCAAAGTGCCTCATTGCATAAAAGCATAAACGCCTGTCAGCTTATAGCTCGAGTCATCAGAGTGTGATGTGCAGTCAGGGTAGGCAGAGTAGGCAGTGGTTAGAATCAAGCTCGAATGGGTATATTACTATTTTATACATTAAAAATTCCACCTGGCTTAGATCTATTTGTTAGTTAGTGTCCAAAATAAAATCCTTCCTCCTCCTTCAGTCCTTCACTGTCAAAAATTAACTACATAATATTTTGTGTTAACCCTTAAATGGTTTCTGTATCCTGGGGGATACAGTCATTTGACAGGCTGTGGGGGGAAGGGCATTAAGTGGTTGCACTTTCATGGGAAACACTATCTGCTTTTACCTAATATTCTACAAATAATCAAAACAAAAGTGTGTCATGTAAACAACTCAATAGGAAGAGACTGATTCGATCTGGCCTCATCTGTTTGAGAGGGGTGGTGTAAACCTTTGATAATCCATTCTAAAGGAAAATAATAACCATGTTAAACACTTCTTTCCAGTTGTGTCTCTCTGGTTGGATTAAATTCTTTCTGAGCATGTCTGTCCCACATCGATGTAGGAGACATGTTAAAAATGAGTTTCCAGGAGAGGCAGAAACATGGCGGTAGAAAAACAGAACCGGCCAGTAGCATATAAAACTCTTCTGTTAAACATCTTGAAAAATTTGTAGACACTAATATTCCATCTTCAAAATTGATGGGCAGAAACATTTCTACTTCTTCTCTTTTTATGGGCAGTTGGTAAACTGGACCCACTTCTTCTTCCTTTATTATATTTCCAGTAGATAAGACCCTTCACAGTGGATGAGGGGTATGTAAAGACTCATGTTTTATTGAAGCACTTTATTTAGCATCCATGTAAACATTTACAGTAAATTGAAATTTCCAATCAGAATGATTTAAGTTGGATTTAAGAAATTCTGTCCATGGGTCAGGTACTCAGATCATGTGACTTTATGCCAACATTGAAAAATATACTCATCATTTATATCAAAATTCAAAATGGCAGCGTACTGTAAAGACACAAAGGGCCTGATTTACCAAGATCACAAATAAAGAGTGCTAAATTGCGTGTGCATTCTAACATATTGCACATTTGGTTGGTGTATGAGTGTCCCATATGTGCACTCAGGCCATTGTCGCCGCACATCAGACAGATGGTCAGTGCTGTATCTGGTCTGACAATGGCCATAAATGCCCTGGCGAGAGGGATCGAAGTTGGGACACAGGCAGTGGGGGACTGAAAAAGGAGGCAAGGAGCGCAAATTTGGGGAGAGAAAAAAACCCAGTTGAAAATGTAATGTTGGCGAAAAGAAAGGAAGAGGAGGACTTAATAAAGGCTAGAGTTAATATTCTTTAGGCTACAGCGACAGTGAATGTTCAGTTACATTTGGCTGCAAATAGGCTACAATAAATGTACATTTAATCATGGTGTTTTTGTCTGTTAAGGATTACTGAAAGAAAATAAAAATAAATGCATTCCCCAAACAAATCAGAGAAATTACTGTTCAATCAGATTGTCTCCTCCTCGCCACAATAACAGCAGCCATCTGTGCGCAATGCTGGGCCAATTAGCACCTTCCTTTCAAACGTATCATCTACAGAAGCAGTCTCAGTCACCGCAAATTATTTTCAATCTTGGTAATTCGCAGTGCATGTGCTAAATTAACCTATTTGCCATTTATCCCCCCAGTATTTTGCACACTAGGGTAGAAACGCCCCATATAGCATATTAAAGCAAACATACTAAATGGACAGTGCACAATTTAAAGATGCCATCTTCAGTGTGTGCCGTTAGAAGAACAGTTTGCTCACTTGTTTCTGAGTGATGTCAAGTTTAAACGTTTCTGGGTGACATCAAGTTTATACATTTATACGTTCTTACACACGCAAACCTTTAAAAAATCAATTGTTTTAAAATATTTTAAAAGTTGGTGTATGAACTCTTAAATCTATATACTTAATGGGTGATGTATCTCATGAGATACAGAGTGGAAAGGTAATTTTAACCAAAATACATGAGAAAAAGTAATGTTACTAAACATTCATGTGCTTGCCCATGACAGACTCTGGTAGTTTGAGTCTATTTTGACTTGGCCTTCACTGTGCTGAAGTCTTGGATTTGAGTGCAGCTCTGGATCTAGGATGTCCCTGGCCAGTCACTTCTTCAATAACTCAATTTAATGAAGTAACAAACCCCAGAGACAGTGATGACAAGGACTGACACAGCCCTGACACTCCATCCATTCCCCTTCATTGCTAACCTGACAGACTCATAGGTCACACTGTAGCTTATGGCCTTAAAGAGTAGAAAGACAGCTCTTCCTGTGAGTGTGTGTCTGTGTGTGTATATCCAAAAACAAATGGGTGAAACTTGGTCCATCTCTGACCAGAGTTTTTATTATCCAGTAATTACCAGGTTTTTACCAGGAAAATTTGTTAAAGTACGACATATTTAAATCCCTTTGGTCATAATGTCTGCTTAAAAGACAAGTGATGGCACCCTGTGGTTATGGAGGCTTGGACATCCCAATGGCCTGCAAAGTCCTCATCAGGGATTTCAGCATCACCTATCCCAAAAGGACCAAACTGATCATACACCACTAACTGCATCACTGATTTTGGTGAAACTGCATTACATTTTTTGAAGAAAATGTTTTCAGGTTTTCCTTCTGATGTCCTCCAGCTGCTCCGCCTCACCTCTCTGTGATTCCCTGAGAGTTTCCTCCTGGACAGAAAGCTTTCCTTGTCACTAAGATACATCAACAGCTAGCTTAACTGCTGCTAAATGCCTTCAGCTAGTTAGCTCAGCTCAGCACAGGAGCTTTGGACCGCCGGAGGAGGTTTTCAGGCCGGGGTGAGGGATGCCTATAATGTAACTGGGCTCAGCCTCTAATTCTGTAGACAGATACTGTAGATGCTATAAACCTGCAGTCCCTTCAGGAGTTTCCAGGCTATTCTTTGGATTGTTGCTGCCTAAAATGCCTGATTGCACAACCGATTAAAAAAAACAAATCAGTGATGCATGCTGCGATGTCTTTTGTCATTTTTTGCAATGAAATTGCAGTGAAAATTGAAAAAAGTTGTCTTTTTTTGTACAATTCATTAAAAATCAAAGGAAACTTGTTCCAGGGAGAATACAACCACACTCTCTTCTGAATGCTCTACGCCACCTTACCAAAAAGGCTCAGGATTAGAAACACTCTAATAAAATAGGCTTTGTTTGCAAATAAAGAAGTGCTCCTCAGGTGGTTTTCACAAAGAAGCAAAATCTTTTTGGAGCTCAAATTCAGTCAAAACAGCAAACACAAAATTATAAAATATAAAAGTGTTTGGAGCGTTGATTGCTATAATTGGTGGAAGATGACTGGACAAAATTGCAATTGTAATTGTTAATTTTTGCCATCACAACATTGCATCTTCCTGGAGGGACTGTGGCAGAGGCAAAGAGACTGAAGGGGATGCTGACAGACGAAGCTAAGAAGAGAAAATGAGACTGAGCAAGAGGCTGTGGCACGAGAGTAAATGTCGGACTGGGTATTAGTCATTAGCGTCAGCATTGTGAAATAAAAGGTTACGAGACAGATACAGAGCCGACTTTCTTGGAGTTGTACTAGTAAGTAATATCAGCTGGCTGGCTATGGCTTGTGTTGTTGTACTTGTTTGATGTTTAGCAAATCGATGTTTATCGATCATAAGTAATGTAACAATAACAAATACATGCGTATAACTGTCTATATTTACCACAGAGGTGCATAAGTGAATTGCACTCTGAAACTGGGGGCGCTAAATTGTTCAAAATCTGGCATAATGTTGTTTTAAATTCAATAAACACATAATATTCCACCTGAATTTCTCCCATTTGTCCAAGACATTGACATCTTCCAGGACACATGGACGGGCACCATTTTTTTCTAACAGAATGCTGCCACTGTCATTACAAAACAGCGTAACACATGAGATGAAAAGAGCACAATACACACACTCAAACAAGGGAACAGGCAGTACAGCAGCAGCTGATACTATGGTGTGTGTGAGCCAGTTGAATAATCTACAGCAAGTTTTAAATGCTCTAAAAAGTTCTTATATATGATGAGAATGCAATAAAAACTGTAAATGTGATGAACTGCAGACTAATATCTTTGTTATACGTGTAATGTATTTTAATTGGTGTAATAACATTCCTCCAAAATTACTTTTATTATTACATTGTAATTTAAAACTCAGCCACATCTTTTATGAAGTAATAATTCCTGATTAAAGCAGTAATTGGATGTCGTTACCTTATCTGACAATTCATTATTTTTTATTACATTTTTGACCATTTAAAGTACAATTTTTAAGACATTTTGACAGTTATTACATTAACCAGCAGTCAGCAGCACAACTATGCCGTCTACCTCTTCCCAGAATGAAGAGCAATGTAATTTCTCTGCACATTCTCACGCTCCATTCACACTGATATGGCACGTCTCTTGAACACTCAGTTGAGATCCAACACTGGCAGATCAGAGACTTGGCAGGCAGTCTGCTCTAGTCTGCATGCAAGGGCACACAGTGTGTTTACTTCACCATCAGCGAGTGTCAACCTTCACAACCCCGACTCTCAGCTGAACAGACAGCCTCGATGGCAGCCATTTATCTCCCCATCTGATTGCCGTCAGCTGTCTCCTACTGCCAAGAAATGGGGCTGCCTTCGAAACAGGGCAAAATACCACCAACTGATTATGAACTGAAATGTAAACAGCTTCTCTAAAGGCAGGGGTAAGTTTATAAAGGGTAAATAAAAACCTACTGTGCAGATTTCAGCTTTTACTAATGACAGATGATGGAGCAGTGTAACAAAAGCAAAGAGAAAACTGAGAGAAACTTTTAACATGCAAATTCAAATTCAATCAAATGTGTTGCAAAAACAACTGAGAATTCAGGATAGGGTATATTTTCTTACTGTCAACAAATCTCATGAAAAGACCAAAACCAACAACTCTGCCTGTCAGCCCCAAAGCCATTCATTCCTACTGGAGACAAATCCTTAAAAAACAAGTCACAAATGTATACTTTCATTTTGAAAAAAAAAGTCCAAACCACTTCCTAAATCAACAAATTTGACTTAAACAGAAGTAAACTTCACATTCACTGGGGACTATTTCCAGCGGCAGATTTAGTGAGTTCATATTTGATGTACACCAACAAGACAGACTATGTGGGATTAAATAAAAATAAAATACAGCACTCATGTTGATTATAATGAAGGAATAAGTCACTCAGTGCAACAGTGTGGCTCCTTGATCGAATTAACAGAAGAAAAATTAGCACAAAACCCTGCTGCTCTATGAAGCTTTTGGCCTCTTTAACTAATTATTATGTTTTACAAGCCCACACACAGACTGTTACCTCATGGTTTCTGCACCAACCAGGCAAGCAATGAAGAGATTGAGACAAACCACATGTATGTTACCTATCTGTCATTCAATGTTAAAGACACTGTAAAGCAACAATAAATGTGTGTTCTGAGAGCAGTTTTCTCTGCTCTGAATCACTGGGAATGTGTCTGCTCGGCTGACTCAGTATTAAACACCACTATGACCTGAAAATGACCTGAAGGACACTTGGTCTGGCAGCTTTACTGGATATGTCCAGACATGTTTGTGCAACCAGAGCCAGAACAAAGTGACAGGATGGTATTTTTTTTTCCTTCTGTGTCATGTTGTTGGAGCTGAAGTGAGCTGAAGTGAACTGCTGGGCTGATTTGGACTGGGAGAATCACTAGGCGGTATGTTTGTAATTGATCGTTGGGTAGGGGAAGGTAGTGTCATTCATGTGTTCGTTTTTGAGGCTTAAATAGTGTTGGGGGACCATGGCTCCGTGACATGTTTCAGGTCCACTCAAAAAATCCTGAACACAGAAATCGTGAACAAGAGTTTAATGGTCTAACTCCACAATTCAGTACTACACAGTTTTTTGTGTATTCACACGTTTTCAGCAACCATGTTCTAACATGTATAATGTGCTTAGAAGAAAAACTTACTTTTCCCTTTACACAGACTTTAAAGATACAACGTACATGTAAACTGGTGGCTAACATTAGTAGAATAAATGATGCATCTGGCAAGCTAAAGACCCAGGTATTATTTTCAGTAACTGGTGGAACAAACAGAGGATAAAATTAGAGGGCTGTCCTGAACAGCTTTTTTGAGCGTCGAAGAATCAGCAGCAATTATTTGGTTTTTTTTTTCTAGCTCTTCGCTACCATGGAGGGGGATATGGGGATGGGGTGGGGCAGTTCAGTCGGTCAGATAATGGAGGTATACTGTATGAATGATAAAATACCAATTTTGCCTTTCTGACACTAGGTCAATATACAAATGTGCAAAGCTTCAAAACATTTTGTACAGCAGTAAATATAAGAACAATGGAATGCTCATGTTGTACTGTGCCTACTGAAAGTTGGAGTTAGCAATTATTTGCAGCTAGAATAACCTGATAGTGAGAGTTTGGCTAGCTTGATTTTGAGCAAAAATCGCCCACTATTGCTTTAAACACAAAAACTGTATAAGACTGAGAAGCTACACAAGAATGTAGCCGTGTGAAAACACACACACACAAAAAAAACATCCACAACAAACAAGGGGCTAAATGTCAGGCAGCAACAGCAAAGAGAGAGGAAAAAAAACACATACACACACACAGAAAGCTGTTAGTGACTTCAAACAGTGTGTATCGATCCTCACCTCTAATAATTTCAGTTGTGTCTGAAGATGACCTTCTAAAGTGATAACTGAGCCTGTTTCCATTCATTATGACCCAGCCTCAGAGGGGGGAAGCTTCAGAATACAATACAGCTTGTAAACAGACAGTAACTAACAGTATGCCTATTATTCTACTAGCTGCATTTATTGAGTGTAACTTCATTAGAAACTCTAAGTTCATTAAAAACTGCTGTGTTGCAGCTTAATTATTCTCCAGAGGAATAAGGAGACAGTTCCACATCTCCAGAAAGGTTCTGGCACTCTCTGTCCTAGCACCCATTTTAACTACAAAGAACTAATGGGTGCAATTTTACCTCAGGAGGTATAAGAATATAATACATTAGATAAGCTTTAAAAAAATAAAATGAGTGAAAATTTTGACAGGGTTCATTGAAAATGAATAAACTCTACTCCCTATTTTTTCTGTTGCATACAACTTTTTTTTTCCACTAAACATGAAAAAATCAATCATTAAATGCTTTATCTGACTGCTTTTAAGTGGATCTGCCATGTGACGTGTATGTGAACTTAAGAGTGGTTCCTAGTTTGCGTTGAAAAATAAATCCTCATTAAAAACCTGCACGACAGCACGGTAGATTGAAACTGTGTGGCTCCTCACACTCCCCACACATGTACATGACAAATTGTTCCCTCGAGTGTCTTGTAGATGTTAATGAGGATTAACCTGGCTGGCAGAGACACAGACCGAGAGAATTATGGGCCTTTCGCCAAAGGAAAGTTCAAAATGGATTCAGATATAGTGTATAGATCAGGCTCTGATCTATCTTGCCAGAAATGGCCTCAAAAATGGACACGTCTCTTGAAGAATGACTGCAGATAAATTAAGCTCTTATCAGCCATTTAAAAAGCAGTCAACTATTTAGCAAGGAAAATCAATGAGCCATCTTTCCTGCATCGTCTCTCTCTGTAAATGTGATATCCAACTAACAATTCACAGTTAAAGGAACAGATTCACATTTTAGGAAAAGGGATTATTTGCTGTTGTACACATAGTCTGATGAGGTTTTCCCTTAAGTATAAAGCTAGAGCCTTAGTTTAGACAAGCAGGGGATAAACTGCTGCCCTAAAGTACAAAAATATGATAATTAACTAATTAAATTGAAATAAAAAATGCATGTAACTCATCAAATGTGTGTTATAGTGAATTAAGCTACTTATTTAGCCCTGCTGAGGTAAGCTAAGCTAAGCTAATCACCCCTGGCTGTGATGGCATTATTAAAGAAATAGATTTAGGAAATATGATTGGTCTATTTGCTTCCTTGTCGGGAGTAAGATAAAATCACCACTCTCATGTCTGGGGGTTAAGTATAAAGCTGGAGCCAAGAGGTGATTAGCTTAGCTTAGCATAGCATACCATAGATAATGTTTTCAGCTACTGCTGTATCATACACTACTTTAAAAGTGAATCTGACGTGACCTGTATGAATGTTTCTTAATTTGCAGTGACAAATAAATCTTTGTTAAAAAATGAAGAACACTACAGTAGGTTGGCTGTTAATTTAGCTGTACCTCGGTCAACATTTTCCTTTTCCTATAAGAGATGTACGCTCACATCTTACTGGTAGCAAAATGCAAGTTAACTATCCAGCTAATGTTAGCAAAACGCTAGCTGCCTAGCTAGCTAATGATTTATTTAGGTAGGCTAGCTAGTTTGTTTTGATAATATTAGCTAATTTAAGGTGTGAATGTGTGTTTGCTTTTAAAAATCCCACAGCAACATCTTTTAACCATCTTCAAAATTTGTTTTTCTTTTCCGCGTAGAGAAGCACATAGCATATCTAAGCACAAGAAAGAAAGTTGGCCGAGGTACCAAGCTTACTTAACTGTCATTGGAGCAAATAGGGTGGGACTTAGAAGGAGTTAATTATGCAACGTAGGCCCCTCACTTATAAAACTCTGTTGCACTGGTCTGAACACACTGTATGGGTTAGGATGGGGTCAGCCGTGTCCTTAAAGTATCTGTGTGATGACAGGTGATGAGAGGACAACACTGTTGCCTTGAGCCACAGACACACTGCAACAGACAGGGGATGACAGACACCGATGAGAGGGGACAAGCTGCAGGAGACAGTGAGAGACGGTGGGATGGAATGAAAGTGAGATGAAAGAAAGTAGACAGAGAGCGACGGGGAGAATGATAGTGAGGGTAAACAGAGGGGGAGGGAGAGTGGATTGGAGCAAACAAACAGGGATTTCCAGATGAAAGTGGGTAGACAGCAGAGACAAAAACGGATTACCATTTGGAAAGACTGTGTTTGTGTGCGTTTGTGTGTGCGCTAACACACATGGATGAGTCATAGCCGGACTCATGGTGATTGCTACCAGTCAGTACTGAGAAATAACCCAACAATTTTGATCCAGAACCACACTGCACCACATATTTTATGTTTTCCGGGTGCCTAAATGAATTTCTTAAAATGCTGTAATGTTTTAAATCACATATACACATTGTCTTTGTCATAAACAAAACTGCACATGTGCATCCTTCTGTGTACATCTGCTTGTGTTTGTCTATCAGCAGACGTGTACACATAGCTGGGATGACATGCAGAGATGAGCATCCATGCACTGCGGCTTAAGCTGAACAAATCCTTATCTAGACATTAATCCCTATATTAAGACAGGCTTAGCTGCTGCGTAATGATACCTTGCTGGATATGAGCATGTCGAGTATAATTTCAGGTTGATGGGAAGACAGAAATTTCAATTTCAACAGGAAACTTCTATATGAGACATCTGCAAAATTCTCCATCCAATAGCTGGAGGATAATGTGTCCATTCTTTGAAGTAATCATGGTTATAAATGTGGCATATGCACGCAGGGCAGGAGTCTTCATTTGGACGGATAATGCAATTATGAAAAAGCGGTTCATCACATCACTGTGGCGATGCGTTCATACGTGTCATCCATGCTGATGAATCCTAATCCTAAATCTCCTGACAAATGAGAATGAAGCCAATGTCATTAGCAGGTGCCACTGTCGTTATGGCAACAGGAAATGACTGACAAGGTAGCATAAGTGAGAGTCAGAGATGAAGTGAGGGTAATTAAGGAGCATGCCCTTCAAACTAGCACACTGACTTGGATTTTCTCCCCATTTCTCGGTTCTGGATCCAATGCATTTGGGTTTTTTCCCTTATTTCCGACCTCTTGATATCACTTTCAATCTGTCCTGTGTTTTTTTTTTTTCCACATGCACACACAAAATCCTACACACAAACACTCTGTAGGCCTGAAACTCCGCACAGTGGTGGGCTGTATTACTCTATGAATCACTGCTGCATCCTGCTGCTACTGTAGCTACACTTGTGTCCCACACAGTTCAATTCACACACAGCTACAGGCCTAATAGCCCCCGTAACCCTCTCTACGGTCACCTCCGAGCCCTCACACCCCTCACACCTCTACACCAAACTGGGAGATCCAAATTTATGCAGTCTTCTTACCAAACCAACACAGACCACTGCTGAAGCGCAAACAGTTGCCTTTCCCGATTAATAAGGGTAAAATTAAAGACAATATTTGACATTTTGGAAAACATACATATTCACTGTGTTGCTTAGGGTGAGATGAGAAGATCAATACCACTCTCATGTCTGTATGCTAAGTATTTAGCTACAGCCAGCAGCCTGTTACTTAGCTTAGCATAAAGCCTGACACAAGGGGGGCACAGCTTGCCTGGCACTGTCTAAAGATAGCATAAAAATCTTTCCTCTAAAGCTCACTAATTAACACATTATATCAGTGATTAAAGGGGTACTTAAGAAATTTAGTAAACCTTAAATGAAAGCAGCAGAGGTTGAGATATGCTGGCCTTTTGGTCCCTGGTTTGGCTCCAAAAACCTCATGTACCCACTTTATAACACATAAAAATCCGTAATTTCCTGACCAAAGCAGAGAAGTTCTCAAACTTGACAAGAGTTACAACTGCTCTAATGGAAATGGCAGTTCAGTCTCACTACTGTTAATTAGAGAGCTTTAAAGGTGCTGGTAGACAATGTTGTTACCTTTCGGCCAAGCCAGGCTAACTGTTTCCTTCCCGTTTCAATGCTAAGCAAGGGCAAGGCCACTGACCCCCCTCACATTACGCTACTGTCCCATAATCTTTTAAAGTTATGAATTACTGCATCTCCACAAATACCCCTTATATTTCTTTAGGATTTTTCAATCATTCCCTGCCATCC
Organism: Lutjanus argentimaculatus; assembly: GCA_034769285.1. NCBI lineage: Eukaryota > Metazoa > Chordata > Actinopteri > Lutjaniformes > Lutjanidae > Lutjanus > Lutjanus argentimaculatus. The sequence goes on along the minus strand of JAWZSL010000009.1, from coordinate 19,990,585 downwards.
TATGCATACACTTTCACTTTAATCTGTGCAGCTGTCTGCCGACCCTGTGCAGGCTCGCATCTCACCAGTGTCTCACAGGCGTAACTGCGACCTGAAGCATTTGTTTATGCTTTATTCTACTTTTCTATGTGGATAAACGCAAGGTGGATGGCCAATAAAAATGCAATGATTAATATTTTTATTGACAGGTACAAACTAGGTGAAACTAGGTGTGCTGCTCTCTGGCTTTCTGCCCTAGTTTGTAATGCAGGTTAAAACAGTATAGTGACAGCCCACATTGCCCATCATGCACTGCTGGACTGAGTTGTTCATGTTTTATGTGAATCTGGTACACTTAATGCTAAGCTGAGCTGGCGGTACAGTAGTTGAGTCATCTCTAGCAATTCCTGTTTCTCAGTGGATTTGTCATCTATCAAGGCTAATTAACAAACTTAGCCCCCATGCCCCTAATAAAAAATACGGGCAACCTTTTTGGGAGCCCGAAAAGCAAAATGGCTATCATTGGCCATGTTGGAAATGATATTTCCAATCTTTCCATCTCAGTGGATTAACTGAGAAATTAACCTCTGCTTTCTATGGTCATGAAAATGCTTAAAATGATCCAAGTGCAGTAGCTTAATTTTTACCTTAGAGAAATGAGAGCAATATCAATAAAATTAACATATTTCCTGAAACAATTCCTTTAATATTACATACAATTTACAAGAATATTCAAAAGGACAGAATTATTTATGCAGGAGTTTGCTATGAACATATCACATCCCACTGACATCATGACAAAGAATCAATAAAGCTATAACATTATTCTGTACTGTAGCTTACAATAGCCTCAGGCTCTAAAAAAGGTTATAACAAAGCTATCATAATGCAAGTCACGACAGAGGTGTGACAGGATATGTGGAGCCCCTGAGGGGCTTGTGGTAAACAGAATTTGTGTCACTGCAGCTGCCAGCGAGTACAAAACAATAAAGTATCTGCAGTTAGTCCAAACCGGGTCCATAAAATATGACTGTAATATAGGAATAAGATCTCAGAGGGAAACATAGACTTCAACAGGTGCTAGCAGAGACAAGGAAAAGAGAGAGGTGAAGGGGACGGGGACAGTGTGGACAAATGTCAGGGTGTCAAGAGTCTGAGTGGATCGACAACTGAGTGGATGGACAACTTTATTATGCATTTTATCAGAGCACATCACATTACTCCTCATTCCTTTTGCACAAGCAGAGGAAAGTCATCCATTCATAGGTTTTAACAGTCAATGCTGCAGTTAGCACTGTGTCTTTAGCTGCATTGTGTTTGTTTTCTCCAGTTTGAGAGCGATCTGTTATGTCCTTGGCTGTTCTGTAAATCACTTGAATGTTCTCTGAAACCACTTTTCTTATTAAAATTACTTCATAAATATATCCAACTAGGAGGGCGAGGGGAGGATGTTGAGCACGTTAGGATAATAAAGTGTCGCTAATATAAAGTGGGGCCATAAATTACAGTGCAGCCCAGCAACCTGAGCCACTATAGCAAGATTCCCTTTCAGGTGGAGAATGTAACTTTGCTCAGTGTTACCTTGGGAACTGGCTCGATGAAATTACAACTTCAGTCTTCATGTCATGTAAGGACTAAAAAGAAACAAGACCATGATTCATAATTTATTAAATAATGACTCTGCTGTAAAGGACCCTAGGCTCATACTGGAAATGATGAAACACACATTTTCACACATTTTACATAATTTCCTTTTAATGGATTCTATTTGATACGTACCTGTCATTAAGTAATATGTTTATCAGTGATTCATGTCTTAGATGTTTCATCTTGGTTTTATAGTATTAACTGTTTTAAAAAGAAGCTCCACAAATAAGGAGAGGTAGCATTATTTATATGTCTGTATCAGTTTTTCAGAGCCATAAAAGCAACATAGAGAAAGATCATTTACAAGAAAAAGAAAATGTAGAATAAGGTCACTGTTCCATCCACAATTTCAATGACTAACTGCACAATCCAGCCCGCAAAATTCAATCGATGTCTGAAACCCGCTGAGTGGAGACAAAAAGGCTGTGTTTAAGGAAACCTATAACCTTTCCTTCAGTCTCGGTCTTTCCTGTAGAAGAATCTCCAGAGGAAACTGGCATTTTTAGATACCCTGTGTTTTCACAAAATTTGAAAAGCCTACTCTTCTATGAACCTGCTGGTGTTGTGACTCTTTGCTAAAAATCCAATGCCTTATTGATTTTAAGTATTAAAATCAATTTGAGGAGACCATGGAGACGACTAAAGAGGAAGATACAGTTTTGACATAATTTAGCTCTCCAGCCAATTCTCTTTAATTTGCCTACAGATAAGTCAAATTTTTTGTGCAGGTGATACGGCAGTTCTTACATTATAAAAACGTCAGGCGACATAGTATAAAGAGTGAGAGGGTCAGTGTATGGAGGAGGTGGAATGCTTGGATGGATCAAGAAAAAATCAAAATAACTACTTATGGTAATGTAACGTGACGTAACGTAACCAAACCACCTATTATTTATTTAAAGCCAAACCTAGACAAGTTGTTATGTTGCCTACTCCTAACCAGTTTTAACCACTGTTTTTGTTACCATGACAACAAAGGTCACCTGACCAGGAATGATGACTACGGTCACCTGACTATGGATCTGCGCCACAGAAGTTAATTCTTAGGACTGATGTTTCACTTGCACACAAAACTGGACTTTGGCGTATGTATCACCAGCTAACCGCTAACTTCACCTGTCTTTTTCCCTATTATATTGCAGGAGTCTTGACAATGAAAAAACAAAATAATAAGTGCAGTGGGAGTGGGAATACTAAATTGGGTCATTTGTGGGTTTGTCTTTATAAATGACCACAATTACATTACACAAAGTCATTTGAGACATTGTCAATCTAAAAATATTGATTGGTGCAGCTTTACACAGGTTTCATCACTTATGACTGGTAACTAAATTTTAGCCAAAATCACATCATCTGCGAGTCACAAGATGCCTCCCACTTGCATCTGCTGTTTATTTTTGTGGTTATAATTTTTGTTTTCAGTCATTGATCACAAATAGTGTTTCATGTACATGGTGAATCTTGCACTGTTTCTCATAAAATAGCTACCATTAGTTATTCTGAACTTCCCGCAACAAGAAGCTCAACAGACCATAGAGAAGAGATGCATCTGTGTGTTAAGTCGGTCAGTAAATTATTTTGTTTGTACATTCACGGCAGGTTTGAGTTGTCCTGTTAACTAAAAATTCACAGTTCCTAAATGCACCAGGGTGACGGTCTAATGTTTGCTTCTACATTATTCTAAACTAAACACTAATACTTAAGTTTGTCAGGGGAGAACAATGCATAAAATAAAAGTGGAGAATTTTCTCACAATTAGGAGGAAATTAAACAACCGTGCAAGAGAAAATAAGGAGAGCGGTTGATTTATTGCCCTCATGTAATATCCATCGATGCAGCTGAGCTTAGTAGGAATAAAGGTTCTTGTTTTAAAGTTCTGCATTTATTCAGGAAGACAGTGTAAAGAGAAAAGAACAGAGGAGTTAGAATAAAAGGCCTGTAGTTAATAATATGAGCATTATGAAAGAGGGGTACCACCTTTTTTTAATATCAGACAAGAGTAGATATCTGCTGGGAAGCCTAATATTACTTATTGTCAACAGAGAGCATCAAGGCACATTACTTATTGGAGTGTTTACCTGCACGTCTGAAGGAATAAAATACACTTATTAGAGCAGCGCAAGAAATGCATCTTCCATTTTAAAGATAAAACACAGAAAAACAACAAGCTCCTTCAGCAGCATTAATGAAAATCATCTATCATCATATGGAATTGAGGTGAAGTGCAAAAACAATGCAAAAACTAACGGGTACCACAGGGATCGCTGTTCAGGAGTGGTGTGTTCACATTACTTCTGGCCCATAAACAAACACCAGAGAGACCTACATGGAGGGAGCAGATATGGAGCCTCACTCCTGTACTGCTGCATTGCAGTGCAGTGACCCAGGCCTGGCATGTCACATCGCCGCTAACAGCAGTACAGCCAATTTAACTCCACGCACCCACTGAGCACGCTTCTAAATCAGTGTTTAATCACTAGAATGACAAGCTCAGCTAATTATTGCCCTCCTCCTCACCCACATCCTCCCGCTCCCTTCCCCTGTCAACTCTTTCTGCGGTGGTGCCTGCTCAAGTGCTCAGGCGATGACTGGCTATTTCGAGCCACACTGTCGTCTGGAGCTATGTTATACGAGCGTCTTCTTTCGGCCTGCTAATTATTACGATCATCCAGCAGTGCTCAGAGATACGACTCGCTGCTTGTTTGTGTTTTTGCGATCTGAAACAGCCTGTCTGTGCTGTGATAACTCGCTGCAAGTGAAAACATGGTCAAGTTTGACTGGGTGTCTGGTTGAGCTGTATTTACACAAAGAATTGGGATTGAGATGCTTTAAAGTGTTAGCGTTTGGCTTGCAAGAGCATTCCTAATTCAATATTTCTAACAAAAAAAAAATGAAGCTCTTCTCTGATTTATAAATCTGTCTGTTGTCTCAAGCATAAACACACAAGCAGACAGACGTGAACTCAGATGATCAAAAACTGCACGCAACAAGAAACTCTAAGCCTATTTGATTTTAGAAATCCACCCCTGATAAAGTGTGTGTGTGTGTCTGCATGTGTGTGTGTGTGCATCCGTCTGTCCTCAGCATGCCTCCGGAAATGAAAGTAGGGAGGAATGATTAGTTTTCACAGGGACAATATCCACCACAAGCTTCTGTGTTGACTCCCCATAAACACTCAACCCGAGTGTAACCAAACATTACAAAGAGAGATGCCTCATACAGGAATTTAGTAGAATCAATTAATCTTTTCTCATTAACTTAATGCAAATACACTTATTTTGTTTATTCAAGTTAATTAAACTTAAAATTTCTGGTATTTATTTTCAGAACTTCAGGACTTGTAAATAGTCTTGTAAGTCTTTTCACTTGAAATGATGAGTTGAATTAATGTCTTGTACAGAGTTCAATCAGCTCATTAAATTAAGTACATAAAGCAACATAATCAGCATTCGCAAGACTTCCCAGCATGCATTGTTTGGATTTAAAACTCAACTACAAAAATGTAAAATGTTCATCACTCTGACTGAAGGGTTATTGGTTCAATAAGCTTAATTATCTTGAGCTTATTGTTTTTGTACAACTGAATTAATATCATAGGTATTTGACTAGAAAAGTTTATTTGTTTTGAATGATTACAAAACTGTTTCATCTTGTCTTTTGAACCTAAAATTTTAAGGCAGCCATATGCAGCAATTAAGCAAAAATGAGTAGTGCAGTCAGAGCCATAGATTGTATATCAAATAAGTTGAAATTCTATTAAATATACAATGCATTTAGTGAGTTGTTTCAACCCGCCACTGCTACTTGCAGGAGCGCAAGACACACGCAATATTGTAAATTGACAAGAACAAGTGATGACGAGTACTACACTGTAAGCTGATCGGAAACTGCACTGAAAATACACACTCTGGAGTTAAAATGACTCTTTCTTATTGCCTGCAGAAATTTCAAAGGGGACAACATGGCTGTAGCATTTGTTGGAGAAGCAAGTATTTCAACCCAACATGTTTCTTTAATCTCTGATGTCATATCATGGTCATTTTATGATTTATTACAGTAAACATATTACATATGCCCAAGGTGCATAAGGAAATGCAGTTTTCCTCAGATCTGGGTACATTAAAAAGTGCAGCTGGTTAACTACCAGAACTGAGACAGAGAAGGGTACAGAGGTAGGCTGGAGCTCAGTATCACTGACAGTATAATAACAATCCTCTCAGTTTAACAGTTTAATCAAAAATAACCTGAGAAATGAATAAAATGAAGCTACTGAGGCCAACGTGAGAAAAATAGAACACCGGAGGACACTAAAATGTGCAATGACACCTGCCTCCAGAGGAGGGTGCTAAAAGCAGTGAAGAACCTATTAAATATTATAATTAATGATTAATGCATGCTATAAACTATAAACAGCTCTCTCACAGAGAAATGGTAAAAGCCTTGAATGACCCTGAACTTTCATTTCACAGACACTACATAAAGCCAAAAAGAAAAAGCAGAATTCTGAATCAACAAAAAAAGTAAAACCTTTTTTTTTCATTGCAGTTAAACATAAACAGCTATATCAGCTTTTATTCTTACAAGTGAACATTTGAAATATAGTTTTGACAGAAAATCCTGACAGCATTTTCTTTTTTAGCAACACAGCAGGACAGACTTAGACTGCATTAGACCTGAATATGGTAAAGAAAGACGCCTGATTTGAGGTTGTGGTTTAAAAAAGAGACTGGCAGAAGTGTTGTGTGTCACTCAGTCTGGTCTGAGGCCTGTGGTCAGCCAGTGGGACGAACAAAGTGCAGCCATGTGTGTAGACAGTCCAGCCTGGTCCTGACAACATGGACAACAGTGCTCCCTATGGGCCCAGCAGAGAAGGTCATGTTCTCAGACTGCACACAGATGAGAGGGTTTGGAGACTGGGAGTGCATTTTAATGCTTTAGAGGAATTTTACTTTCTGAGTCACGGTTCCTTAATCAAGAAAAAAAAAGTTTTACTAGGAATAAATAGGCCACCTTTGGCTGAGCCCCATGCCACACTACAGTGCAGTGTGTAAGTATTTGAACAGTGATATGCTTTTCATTGTTTTGGCTGTTCTCCAACATGCTGGATTTCAAAGAAACAATGGGTTTAAAGTGCTGACTTTCAGCTATAAGGGTGTTTGGGGGTACTCACATCTATATTGGGTGAACAGTAGGACTCACAATGCTGTTTTATACCCTTAGGAGGTATAGCTATATATAAAAAAAGCTTCCATTCCTTCACGGTTCATTGGATGTGGATGTAAACACTCTCCAAATAAAGCTGGAAGTCAGCACTTTACACTCAGAGTCATTGTTGGCTTTCGAATCAAATGTGCTGGGCCCTGTATTACAGAAACCTCCTAACTTGCGGATCCTATCTGAAATGTTTGGTAACCATGGTAATTAGGGCTAGGAGCTGACTTAAGAAAAAAGACATAACAGACAAACAGTTCCTAAGTCAATGTTCCTAACTTAATATAGTAAATGTGTATTACACAAGCATTCTAACTTCCCAAAATATTAAATAAACTCTCCTAACTTTAGGACAATTGTTAAACCCTCTGTTCCCAAACTGATGTCCCTGCAGCCCAGGGGCACGTTAGAGTAGAGGGTACACAGACTAAGACTGTGTCAAACTGAGCCAAACAAGGCAGAGTTATGTGCATCCTCAAGCACATGCTTCTCATTAACCTGTGTTGAGTGTTTCACAAGTTCAAGTGGATCTTACTATAGGCTGGATAGGTACATATGTGTGAGAAACATTAAAAATCATATAAGAGTTGATGGGTAGGTTATATGGCCAGATGTTGAACGTCTTCAGGGAGAAGGGACTGTAAAAAGTTTGGGAAACTTTGCAATAAGGTGTCCTAATTTTCACTTTTCCATCTAGTAGCTAATTTACTAACTGGCTAATGGTAGCGCGTGCTAACAGTAGCTTTTTAATCAGTATGCTGCTCTTTAACTGCTTTTACACAATGGATGGTGGATACAGTGGAGACTGTGTGCTATCTTAGCCTACTCTCTATCTTTTATCTCCCAAGTTAGCATTGTTGCAAATGTACCAAAAATCTTTGGATTTCTATGCAGATGTTCCTGAAACCTTAAATTCATCGCCCCTGAAGTTAAGTACACAATGTTGTTTTTGCTCTGTTTTTTGTTTTTTGTTTTCAGTAAAGACCTACGTTTTTTTTTTTTTTAATGATACAATGTTGTTTAACTCAGCGAGATGAGAAAAGTAGTGTTGGTTGCTAGGTAACAGACATACAAGTCGATAAGCAGTGTTGTATTGAGTATTTAGGATTTCCTATCCTAACCTGAGATAAGATAGGATGAAATAAACTTGAGATAAATTGGGATTGGCTTCTGTTACACCAAATTGGGAAAAATCCTATCTAGACTCTTCCTATCTTAAGACTTAAGATAGGACTGTAATCTGTGATGGCCCCTGGAGTACAGAAATGAAATTGTCTGAATACTTACAGACTGCACTGTATGCTGTTACAGGTTTTTTAAGATCACATACCCACTGACAGAACATATTCTTTGCTATTTCATTTTCACAATCCAGCTTGCGGTCGTGCCTGGCAACCCCTCGACGAGCAGTGGCAAAGCTCCATTAACATATTTGGGTTAGCATCTCACAACCTGGCAACTGAGCAGTGCAGCTGTGCAAAACCCTCAATACAGAGGACGCAGCCATAAAACACAATCAGTGTCCAATAAAACACGGGGAATCGACAGGGTCAGTTTGACTCCTGTGCTCCCTGCAAAACAGTCACACTATGAGAAATGCAGGTGGTGCTGCTACATTACTAAACCATCATATGTTAACATTTCATTGGATTATCAATCTGTCTTCTCCACTTCAGCTAAAAAAAGTGGCTAATCCTGCTAAAAATAGTGAGCAGGATGTAACCCAGGCTTGCTATGTATTTAATTGCAATTAAAGATGAATGTTGGGTTTCCCTAAATGACAAAGAGATGTCTGGATATGTAGTCCGCATGTCTCCAGATGTCCTCGACTATACCACTGCTTTCCTTCATTCGACCACAACTGTAATTGCAGATGTAGAGCTGGCGGGGATCCAGCACTGAACTGAAATGTGTACCAGCAGATGAGCAGTGCGCCCCAGGCTTAATCCACCTACGCTATGATATACTGTCCAACCCCAAAAATTAAGTGTTTACGATGGCTGAACATTACTAGGGCTGTGATTAACTACAGAGGTGAGAGCGGGGATATTGGACAGGCTTCAGTAGAGGGTACTGGGCTTGTAAAAAAAATGGAATATATGTCAGGGGAAGGTATTAGCAGGCCTGCCAAAACCACCATCATCAAATAGAGAAATGGAAAAAGGGGAACAGAAACAGAAAGAGAGAGAGAGAGAGCTGCTCATTCTTTACTTGCACAAAGTAGTATGTGTATCTGTGTTACAAACTGCATGTCTGCTTCCTGTCGAATGCTATAGTAATGCTACATTCAACTACAAACTTTTTTTCATCTTTAAGTTAGTTACTTCACTCTTCACAGTTAGCCTGATACATATTGTGAATTTATTCTTCATTCTGTATACAGTGTTTTGGAGCATTTATGATAATCACCTCAGTGTCTTAGATAACAGTAAGAAACATTAGCCAGCTAACATCTTCATCTTCATTCAGACTCGACAGAAACAAGATAACACTCACCAGAAACATCTTGCTTTGTCTTTCCACTGCCCCACCAATCATCAACTCTGGTTTGGTTGAAATAAACCCTTAATTCACCACTTTAGATGTGAAAATATTCTGGCTGTACGTGCTATTTCTCCTGGCTGCTCCTCTCATGTCCAACCTCCCTCTCGCTCCTCCCCTGATCATTTTAACACCTAATTAAAGGCTTATTTCAACCAAACCAGAGTTGGTGATTGTTGGGGCAGTGGAAAGACAGGCCAAGGCATTTTCCATTAGTTTTATTTTGTTCCTGTTGAGTTTGAATGAAGAATGACAATGCTAGCTGGCTAGCAAACGAACAGTTATCGAAGACAGAATACCACCATTTTTTCTCAGCCAAAATATTCCAGAGACCCCCTCATGTATGAAAGATGTAAAAGATGACATGTATTAAAATATTTGCACTGTATCAACATAGAATACCCATAACACACATACACACATATCAAGAGAGTGCATACACGTTATAAAATGTGGATTCTGATCATTTTAAATACTATAGAACAAAAATATATAAAAATAAATAATAAAAGATCTAAAACATATAATAGGCCTATAAAATTGTTTGCAGATGGGAAGTTGTTTGTGTAAATACTAATGGAAAGTCTGACCATAATTTAATTTAAGTAGAAAATAAAAATGTAACCGAATTAATCTGAAAACTTATTTTCCTTTATTTGACCTTTATTTGAAAACCACTGATCTAAGACACATAGGTATATCAAAATACTTAAAAATACTAAGAGGAACTGTAAAATACTTGAGGCACTATGTACCAACCTAACTGTGAAAAATGAAGTAACTATCTTAAGAATGAAAAATCACTATGCAGCACGTAACACGGGCATACATCTCACTACATTGTGCAAGCAGAGCACAGAGAAGCAGGAGGAAAAAAATCCAGTAATCAGGTAACAAAACCAAAAGCGAGCAGCAGCATACCCGCAGCCATCATTTTATGCAGGGTCATCACAAAAGAGGCCCAGCTACAGCTTGAGTTTTCTAATCAGCTGGCTTTAACTGGAGACAAGTGTGACTCTCGATCGCAGCGTGGAGCTCCTCTACCAGCGATCTTCCTCTGACAGGAGAGTATTTGAATTAAACAACTTTGTTTCGGCAAGACACGGCTGCTTGTTATCGAGGAATTCCGACCGCATCTCACTGCGAGCTGGTGTTTGAGAGGAAAAGACATGTCAGGATGGATTATGACAGGAGACGAAGATAGCAGATGTGTTCCTGCCATTCAGGACACTATAAAGTTGCATCCGAAAATACTATCTCAATCAATTATCCTGCAGGAGGTGCGACTCCCCTCGACACAATCAATCACCAGCAATATGCTGAGGTGTACTGTATGATAAAACGGCAGCAGCTATATCCAATGCAGTATGCTTTTAGTAAAGGCCATCAGTCTGTGCACTTCATCATACAGCCAGAAATTAATGCAGCTCTATACATCTTCATTTTGATACTGAACAGAAGATTAATCCATCTATTTCAATGACACTTCATACAAAAACACACACGTCTATACACACACACACATATAAAGCATAAATTTGATCAGAAAATCTTCCTCGCTGACACAGAAAACATATCAGCAGCTGCTGTAACAAACCAGCAGCAGCCTTGGCTAATGGGCCAGAGCTCACAGCATCTGCATCTCTCGTGTCTAATCAAGGACAGATGAAAAACATCCTGAACAGTTTGTCTTCTCTCCTCTCTCCCATCCGTCCTCTCTGTCTCTCTACCTCTTATCCGTCTGCCTCCTCCTCCTTCTCCTCCTCCTCCTCCTCCTGCCTGTCCTTGCAGTCGCCACATTCTCCACAACAAATGGCACATCACAGACAGACTTCACGTTTCAGCTGTAGCTTAGCTCCTGTCCTCCGGTGACAAACAGACAGAACTGCTCCAAGTGTGTACATTACATTCGACTTTTAGGCGAAGTTTTGACAGCGTAGAAAAGTTCTGACAGGATTCTCAGGTCTATTCTCCTGAGACGTAAAAACCAGGGAACACGGTCTAAAATGATCTCAATAAAAAAACTGTACAGAAGCCTCAATAGTAGCTACTGAGCCTGCTGATAAGAGCTAATAGATCTCTGTTCCCCACTAGAAGAGCACTTAACGATTTAGTGTAGCAGTTCTGTAAAGACAGGGTACTTGCAAGAGACATATTTAAAACAGAGGTTAAACTTATTGCTGCAGAGGTCAAGATATTAGTGTCACAGAATCAATAGGCCTACATAATGTGTATTCCTCCCTGTGTCCCTCTAACAAACACACTCAAAGCTTTCCTTTCCTCATAAAACATTTGCTAAGCACATTTTGGATACATTTTTAACATGCATTATTAACATCCAGGTTTACTTGCAAGAAGCCTCTTCTTCACTGGGTTGCAAGCACATTGCTGTGTTTCTTGGTGTGTTACTGCCACCTGTAGCCATGCATGTGCATCACATGTGCATCCTCGTACACATGCATGAAAACAAACAAAATGAGGAACCACTCATGAAAACATTGCTCCACAGCACTACTAGCTAAGTCTCCTTAACAATCATGACACAGTAGTTAATTTATTTACACAGTACAGTGCAGATAAACAGTACATTATAGGGTTGAGTGATTGTCTACCAAACTGGCATATGACAATGATCACAGTGAAACGTCACGACGCACAATGATATCGTTGCTGGGTCTAAAAGGGTTTTCATCTCGGCACCACATGTCTGTAACTTGGTTGCATTTAAAAAGAAAACAATAATCACAACAAGGAGACGTAATGATGAATAGCAGCCACAGATCATTTTTTATTTTGTCTCCCACATGTCAAAGGGAACATAGGCAACAACTCTATGGCAACTCTAAGAAGAACACACTACCTCAAATACAGAGGGCTTTTAAATCATGATGTTACGATGGTAGAGGGCTCAGTAGTCGATGCCTGTTAGCCATCGTAATGGATGAGGGCATGAAAAACAGCAAACAGTACTCATCGCTGTTCTGCTACGTTACTTTATTGACAAACTATAGCTGATTGCTACCTTGTTAACCACAGATGTGATAACCATGAGCGACATGAGGTTACCAAGCACAGGGTTATATTAGAGTTATACTGAAAAGGTAAAATGATGGGGTGGTTGGTTTTTAGCTTTCCAGCAATGTAGTTCACAAACTAGTAATTACCAATTTACCATGAAGACACCACTTTACCGCTACACAGTTTTTTTTGCTACTGGCAGCAAAGTGTTACTGAAACCAACTGCTGGTGGCTCTGGTGCTACACTTTGTTATGTAAAATTGATGGAGTGACCCTTGTAAATCCTTGTTTACAAATGAAATAAATATGTTTGACAAGTGTTAGTATTTTCTATAAGCACTAGATAAAATGATCACATTGGTGTTTTTGTTAAACTATGTCACAGCAAATAATCTGGGCTAAAGGTTCAAGGGCTCAGAAATGTGAAATAAAATCGAGTCCAACAACCCACCATTGGTAAACATTTGAAAAAGGAGGATCTGTGTCGAGCTTGTTCGTTTACTAGCAAAGCGACAGTCTTATCAGAACACACGACTCCTGCAGTCATTAAACAGAGGAGGGCGAGTCAACCGCAGCGCCAGCTGTGACTCATAATCTCCAGAAACCAGTCACTCAGCCACTGATGGGTCCCCTGAGAAACACACAACTTGAAAAACGACCACCGGTGGTCGGGTGGCACACCCAAATGATGAAACAATAGCGCAGGAGAGAGTCTTGTTTGATTTAATTCAAGTGGGAGTGAGCATGTGTAGAAATATTTCAGGTATTCCAACAAACAGAAGGTTATTGCAATGATGGTTTACACTATAAATCTGAAAGTAGGAAAGCCCTAAATGTTTGAATTTATCTAATGCATTATTTAAATACATATTCATTAATAAGACGGATATTGACTGATAGGTGTCTTAACCTATCACATTATGCCTTAAAGGTCGGCGCCTACTGCTCTCACCTCAGACCACAGTGAAGTCTAATGGCAGTGATGCAGATTTTTTGGCCGATTTATACTGTTATTATTGGGTTGTTTTGATTACAAGCCATGGAAAAGGTCCTCATGCATGTCTGGCCAATTAAAGTCCAAATCTGTGTTATTTAGTGTATGTCATCTGTGAATCTGTGGTTTACTGAATGTCACTGAATGCTCCAAGTATGATTCTTTATGTAAGAAACAAATCTTTAAATCTAGATTTCTGCATATTTGAGATAATATTTCTTGAACTTTTAACAGCTTTTCACTTTGATTAGAGGGCAAGATAGTGGTTAGTGAAGTTTCCAACAATAACACTTAACTTAAGGCATCTTTAATTTGGATAAACTGGAGGTAGCAATGATCTGGTATGTCCTTCTCTGTATTTACACTGTGTGGTGGAAGGTCATGAGAAGTGTAGGGAGAGTTGTTTAGTTTTTACAGAAGCTGTTTCAGCCGAGCTCCAAGAAAACTGGAGCTGCTGTACATGTTCACACACACACGCTTAAAGAGTCGACAATTACCAAGAGACTCATTAGGTTTACTGAATTCTGTCAAAATATTAAACATCACACTTTGAGGAGCCACGGTTTGATATGTGCAGGGAATTATGGGTAAGAAGAGAGACAGCCAGCTCTTTAGTGCTTAAAGTGGCTGATGCAATTAAATGGTTTCTATTACATTTACTCTAAAGGAAGATGATTATATATAAATGATTTAAACTAATAATTATCATCAACATCATCTTAAAGGGATAGGATTATATGAGTTACCTATCCATAGTCAGTGTATCACCTACAGCAGATGGGAAGCAGCAGGAGTACCAGCATGGAAGTTAAGCCGTGTACTGTTGTGAACACGTTCAGCAGCAAATTGTATTGTAGCTACTTGAAAAAAGCTCCACCGGCAATTGTTCTATCTGATTAAATGTGCACTATATTAAGAATATTTTCACTGCTTTGCCTCGCATTCAAACACCCTTTTCTGATGGGACACCACCATTCTATAAGCCAAATATCACTCACAAATCAACCAGTCTCCTTTGCAAAAACAGTAAGTTTGCTTTGTAGAAAATAGCTGCCTACAGCTGCCTTGATCAGTTAGTTTGTTTGTGTTATTGTGTGACTTCTGTTTTTTAAAAGGTTAATTTGGATTCACCACAGCCATCCAATAACACAAACAAACGAACAGACTGAGGCGGCAGTAGATGAGCAACTCCCGTTTTGTACGAGGTCAGATTACTGTTTTTGTAAAAGGAGTATGGTTGAGTGAGAGAGAGCAATATTTGGCTTATATAATGGAAAATGCTATCTGTAGACAAGTTAAAGTGGTGACACTTTATTGATTTTTCTGGGTGGCTAAAATAAGTACAGTGCGCAAGTTCCTACACCAGTACTCACGCTGCTGCTCTAAACTTGTAGCATTTCAACTGGCATCTAGTTAGTAATACACTTACTGTGGATAAGTACCTCTGACAACTCCACTTCAAAAAAATCAGAACGATCCCTTTAGTGCACCTATATAAAAGCAATTTTTATAATGTGCTTTACAGAATCAAACAAAAATAGTAGAACACGTGAAGGGCTAAAAATAAACACAAGCAAAAGAAAAGAATAACAAGATCCATAAAATTACATTTTTCAATAGAGAAAAGCCATAAAAGACACATTAAAAGTGGGCTGGATCAAAATCTGTAACTACACATAAAAGCAGTGCTAAGCCATAAAAGTATTTTAAGAGGTGATTTAAGTATAGTCCATAATCCTTATGAGTGTGAGAAAAGAGCAGAAAATGAAGTGGCTTTGCTTTAATTAGGAGTGTTTCATGTAGCTCTTTAGTATTGAGCTTTAAAGGGAAAGTTCTGATTTTTTGAAGTGGGACTGTATGACACACTTATTCATAGTTAGTGTATTACCTACAGTAGATGTAGTTGGCACACCCCCAGTTTGGAGAAGTAGAGACGAGTACCTGCACAGGAGCTAAGTAACGTACTGCAAAATCAGTCATTCTACCTCGCAGAACACTGGAGTTGCTGGTCAACCGCTGCCTGGATCTATTAGTTTGTTATTTTCTGACTTTGCCGAATCCAAACTATCCTCTAAAAAGTCAGCAAGATAAAGCAGTGAAAATATGGAATTCACTTAAAATGATCTTTACTTTTTTAGGTGGCTAAAATACATTTTGCTGCTGACCCTGTCCACAGCAGTACATTGCTTAGCTTCATACATCAGGTTCCCTGTTGCTTCTCCAAACTGGAGATGTGCTGACTGCCATCTATGTAGGTAATACTTTACTCACTATGGATAAGTTTTCATACAACCCCAATTCAAATAATCCAAACTATCCCTTTAATGTAAAGGAGAGCTAATACAGTACACACAAAAGCCATATGAGCACATCAGCTACATAAGGTCATCACTTCCACTTGCCAATACAGAAGGGGTGAAGTTACAGCACTGTGGCTCTACACAAACATACAGTGTTGCCATGACAACATTGACTGTAACAAATACATGGCGCTCTTTTTTTATTTTTTATGGGAGGAGTAAGAGAAAGAGAGTGCAGGAAAGATACAGTGTAAACAGGTGGAAAAAGGTCATAGGTCAGGTGTGGCAAGTGTCAAACATAGAAAGAGACAGGGAGACAAGAGACAGAAATTGAACACAGTGTCAAAGTGTTTGTTGTTTCGACTAATGGAATACAGGAACAGTCCTGAGGGAAATATTGATCAGGTTCTGCCCATTTCCTCAAAGATAGACAGTGAGATCCAACCCCCAAAACACACACACACACACCTAGATCCAGCGGAGGAGAAAATGAGGATCAATGACCATCCAAAATAAACCAGAGAGGTCTTTAACATGAGGCAAACACTCCCCTGCCCCACCCTCAGCTCCCATCTGTTAGCAACCTGTGCTAACCAGCTAGGCTCACCATCAGCTCCGCAGTCAATCATGTGAGTCTCTGTTTTACACACACGTATCTGATTAGGCCCATCTCATAAATTAGAGCTCTTGAGGTTTGGGGTCAAAGATCCTGAAGCAGAGGGAGATCCCCATCTAATTGGGCGGATGGAGCCCAGGACTGTGGGGAACGCTCAGCACTAATTTAATTGTGTGTGTGCGTGTCGGCATGTGTGCAGGGTGGATGACGTATTACTAGCGTCTTTGCAGACTCTCCGTGCTGCTCCGTCACCAATGATGTGATGTAAACAGATTACCTCCGCTGCCAACAGGCCTCAGCTGATGTGTTGTGTTTGAGTTTGAGAGCCTTGCAGGGAATGAAGCATTTTCTACCTAATTGGTCCAAAAACTGAGGCATGCTTTTTAAGATCCTGATAGAAAGGAGGGACACAAAATGCTTAATCTTTTAAAATCTGCAACACAAGCAAACATTTTAAGCGTAAAGCTAATTTAGATGAAAAGGTCAAATTGTTTTGTCTTTCTTTGGATCCTTGTGAGCATTAACAATGTTGCAGCTATGGATTAAACAAAAATAAATCATGCAGGGCTGCCACTGATGACTGTTTTCATTTTTACTTAAAAAAAATAATCACTTGTTCTATGAAATGTCAAAATAATTAGAAAATAATGTCCAATGTGATGTCTTCAAATCGCTTGTTTTGTCCCACAAACAATCCAAAATATTCAATTTACAATAAACAGATATAGATATGTGACAAAGAAGAGCGTCAAGCTGGAAGCAGTGAATGTTTGCTCGAAAAATTACTGAAATTATTCTTTTTTTCTGTTGATCCACTAAACTTTCAAAACATTTCTAAAAAGCTATTGCACTAACTTTGATGAACTATGTAACTAATATTATATACTTTCAATACAGGCAATTATTTCTTATGTTGTCTTATGTTGTCTATTTCTGTCAACTGTCATTAAAAAAAGACCTTTTAAGTCTTAATAATGAGAAACTTTCACAAAATAACAACTTATAATCTTAAAATGATAAGAAACTTTCTCAAAAATAATGAGTAAGTATCTCAAAATAATGAGAAACTTTCTCAAAATGATGACTTATCTCAAAATACTGACAAAATGTCTCAACATAATAAGTTAGTATCTCAGTAATGAAATACTTTCTTGAAAAAATAGGGTGAAACCTTCTCAGAATAATGACTTAGTATGTAGATCATTTTGAGTATGTGTCTCATTATTTTGATATACTAAGTCATTATTTTGAGAAAGTTTATCATATTAATGAGGTTCAGGATCTTTCTTTCCATCACATTGGTGAAAACAGGCTTCCATAGATTTATTTGCTCAATCTCTGAGGAAAAATGAAATGAAAAGGTGTGAGGAATACATTAAACAAATTTGCTGATCACAAATCTAAAAACACATGATGCAACTATATGTAAAGTCATTCATTTTCCCTCTCCTCACCACACATTCCCCTCTGCGGCATTACCATTCATTGTCAGACTGACACTGGCAGAAAACACACCTCAGAGGAAGAACAAGACAACTGGAACAGAGACAGAACATTACCTGAATACAGAGAGGGTTTAAGAACATCACAGCGCTCCGGTTATACAAAAATAAGAGGAGGATTCATTTTCTGTAATGAGCCAGATTGTACAGCATGTACTGTCTGTCTCTGAGACACTGTAATCTCACAGAGGATCCTTGACTTTTTCTCGTTCTGGCCTCCCACAAAGCCACTTCCTCTGTGACGCCGGGGCTAACCGACTGTGTCCGAGCACTTGAACCTCGCCTTTGCTACCTAACGCCCAAACTCTCGGCACAAACCTTCGTAATTAACACGGCTGGCGGAAGTTCAATCGCCTCAATATCACACAGGAGATAAGGCCCACGGGATGAATGACCGGCCTTTTGAGGGGTAAATGAGTCTTGTGTCTCTTGGCTGGGGAATAATGAAGATCCGGACAGGGGTGAGATTATTCAGACAAAGGCAAGTCTCCCCGCTGTCTGGGCCAGGCATCAGTCACTCCCTCTGGACAGAGAGCGGCTCATCCAACTCTGCCCTCCATCTCAACACAACATGGTTACTGCTAATGAGGCTCTACAGAGGGAGGAAGACAGAAAGAGACAGGGGGATTTAGAGGGATAGGACCACTGAAAGGAAGGAAGAGATGCTGAGATAGAATAGATGAGAAAATTACAAAGGGGGGAGCTAGATAGATTCAGGAGACATGGGGCAAGATAACACCATCTTCCTGTTGCAACCAACTATTTTCCTTTGACTCAAAACAGCTCTTGACATTTGGCCAGCAGCAGAAGTAATCACTGCAGAACTGGACAAGTATAAAAGTAACAGCTCAGGCAATTGCTCTGAGTCTGTCAAACTGCAGATAACTCCTGAATCTATCTACACTCTTAGAAATAAAGTCGCTAAGGGACTGTACGTTATTTAGAATGGGGGGGTCACTGGAGGATTTTAGCGCACTCTGAAATAAAAAGCTGTGGCCCTCCCTCTGACCAAAATATATTTTTCCTTGTCCCTCCCCAAGTGATTGTAAAAAAAAATGAGTGACCTCCACCCCATGTTTTACTGATTTCGCTGGTGAAACAATGTTCAGCCAAAGACAAATGACACAGCGGGTCATACCAAACAATTTGGCCAGGAGGGGAGTCATTCAAGGAACACAGTATAGTTACTTGATTTGGAAAAAAAACATTTTAATTAATTCAAATTTGCATGACCCTCCCCAGGACTTAAATTAAAAGCAGTGTACCCTCCCTTGGACTAAAACTGAAAAAACATGACCCTAACTAACTAGAACCATATAGGGTTGTTCGGCTTGCCCCCATAGGAAAATCCATTTTTGTTCCTGGCAGAATGAGGCATTTCCACTAAAAATAAAGTGGCTCAGAACCTGAAAAGTTGTTTCCTAGCTGGAACCAAAAAAATGCAGGTCTTCTTTGGGAACCAAAGTGTGTGTAATTTTCTTCAGGTTGTTGTGCAACACCCTCTTTTGATGACATTCTTGATTATAGTGGTTCCACTCAAAACTGCTGGAAGTGCAGGCTGGTTCACTAGAGAGCACCAAGGTTCCAAGGATTTTGAATGGAAGGGGTTCAAGAACCAGAGCTAATTTGGTGTAAAAGGGCCTATAAAAGGTTATACCTTGGACCAATCTGTGAGAAGTTCCAACCAGAACCCCTATGAGAACCCTTCTATGGTGTAATGGTTCGACCCAGAACTCTCTCTGGAGATTCTATCCAGAACTTTTCCACCTTCTAAAATTGGTTCCCAGCAAGAACCAAAAAGCTGCAGGGTTTCCTTGGGATCCAAAGTGGGTGGGACTTTGTGGGTTCTGAAACAATTTACTTTTCGCGAAGATGCTCAAAACAAATAGTTGAAATAGTTCCATGTTGGTGGGAAAGACCTATATGAGAGGATCTACAGAGAACCCTTCTATGATTTGAAGGTACCATCCATAACCCTCTCTGGGGATTCTATCCAGAAACTTTCTACCTTATAAGGGTGCCACAAGAACCCACCCAGGGGGTTCTACCAAAAACCCTTTCATATTCCAAGGGTTTTATCACGAACTCACCCGAAGGATTCTAAAAAAAACCCTTTTTATAACCCTCCAGTCTTCTGAAGGTTCTACAAAGAACCAAATTATACAGATGAGCCACAAACACAAGAACTAAGTAAAATTAATTAAGTAAAGGGGATTCCAGACACATCTACATCTAAAATACGTTTTGAAACATGGATAAACATTTGAATATTTGAGGGTGAATATCTTTTTACACCCATACTTTCAACAATCATCAAAGAAGTCTTTCTTCCATAAAGGATGAAAAGGGTTCTTAATAGAACCTTAGTCTTACAAAGAACATTTGACAAACCTTTTCTTCAAAAGGGGGTTCTTCAAAAGCAAATGATTCTGGGGAGAACCCCAGCCCTTCAGGAAGAACTATTTTGGAACCCTTGTTTCTAAGAGTGTAGGTGGAAACACATAGGTGTTTACCTGGAGGACGACGAGGCTGAGCAGTGATCCGTTCACCTCTATTCGACCCTCAGTGAACAAAGGCTAAAATGCCACATACAGTCACTCACACACATACATATACACATTAATGCTGCAAGGTTATTGAGGAGACACCTATCTACTCAGTCAGCTGGAAAGGCGGTGTATGAACTATATAAGCGGCTGTGCCACAAGTAGCAGCGGTGGATTATTTTTCACTATCTCATCAGCTGATCCAGTGGGCTCAGCAGCTCCAGAGGACGGCAGCGCTGTGCAGCTGCTGATTTGTCACACTCAGGGGAAATCAGAATCTTCCTTCATCAGACGCCGTAAACCACCGTCTGTTAGGGGACATTTTGCTCAGGAGAGTCTGCTAATGCACAGGCTGATGTCCTCAGAGATGGACGCTTTACTTCTCAGGAATTTCAAGCACCAAACTTTATCTGTTAATGCTCAAGCACAAACAGGTCATCCACATAAACATGAAGAGAGGCGAGCTGGGTGCGGTTGTACAGACTCTTGCTCAAGACTGTAAACAGAGATCACAAAAACAAGGGTGTTATCCGTAGTGTCTCATAACTCATTAAATTAAGCTTCTAAAGAAACATGATCAGCATATTAGCAGATTTCCCAGCATGCATTTTTTGGGAGTTGAGACCCTTCTTTTATTAGTTTGAAGAAAACACGTGATGCAAACTTTATGTATCTAATACACTTTAAGATAAGTCATGGTTACTTGTTTTCACAATAATGAAAATACTGCGAACCATGATGAAGATTATTATTGAATTAAGTCGTAGTGTGACTTAAGAGTTATTGGTTCAACTCAATATCATAATCTTATTGAACATGTATTCAATGTTCTTGAGTACAACTGAATTAATATTAACACTAACATTTTTAAGTTAAAACAAATAGTTTATTTTTACAGTGTACATATTACATAGCCTAGCTTGCGTTAAAATCTAACGTGTATGATGATGTTTGTCATAAAGCATTTTAAATTAAGTGAGTTAAATTTGCAACAGCATCCACAAACAATATACACTACTGAAATAAATATTTAATCAGGCATATTAATCCCAGCAGTCCCCAGGCCCATGTACTTTTTATACAATATTATTAAGTATTACAACATTTTTAAATAAGAGCACACAGTGTATATTGTACATATAATCTATTTATAGTGCATTTGAGTAGTCTCATTTTTTACAGATAAGATGTTTGACACCTTCTGTAAGGACTGCATTAATACAAAGAGCTTCTGTACCTGAAAAATGTGCCTCAGTGTGTGTGTGTGTGTATGTGAGAGAGAGAGAGAGAGAGACAGAGAGAAACTGAACACAGTATGCGTGAGCATGCCCATGTATAATTGCCGTGGTCAGGGGGGCTATATTTCTGTCTGCTAATTAAGTTTAATTATATTAAATATCATCTACTAAGGGCCAAATTAAAGACTAATTAGAAATCACAGAGTCTGTGGCAGCTGTACAGATCACCTCAACAGGCCTGAACACACGAAAACAAATTAAAGCACAAGGAAACTCATTCTGTTTCTGTGTGCTTTCAAGCCGTCCTTGCAAAACAGCAAGGGGAGTAAAGAGAGGGGGGTCGCTGTTTGAAATGTCAGTGTCGTTTCAATATTTTATTAAAAACATGATAACAACTTACAAAAACCTTTATTATGTACAGTTACACATCAGTCTGCTCACCTTCCTGTTCACCACAACACTCACAGGAGAGGATGGCATGATTAACACAGCAAGTGTAAAATATCACCACCTGTTGAAGTAATTCCAAACAAATAGGGGGCATTATATTGCCAAAGTTATTGACAACTGCTACTCTGCACTGTAGCTATCCTTGACTGTAGTTAGCCTCCAAGCTGCTGTTAGCTCAGTTAGTCCTGTCACTAGTTGCCCTTAGTCGGCTGGAGTCTGAGTCAAGTGCACGGGCAACGGACCCAGGCTGAGCAGCCTCTTATTGAACATGGCTAGACCAGGAACAAGATGATTTACAACAGCTCCCACCAGGACTTGGGGAGCAATGAAGAAGGCAGGAGGGGACAGGAGAAGGGTGAAGCAAAGAGGAGTGAAAGGGTGGTCGGGCATCAGTGGATGAAGGATTTATTTTCAACCAAACTGGAGTTGTTGGTTGTTGAACAGTGGAGAGACAAAAACATTTTTGTGAGTTTTATTTTATCCCTGTTGCATCTGAGGAACAAAGTGCTACCTGGTTAGCATCAGTAGATATCTCTGCAACAGAATACATGGACAAATTTAACATAAGTCATAAGGATTACTTCTTCACATTCTGTTTATAATGTTAGTTCTCTTTTAGCATTAAATTGAAATTTTGGCCATATCTTACACATCGCACCTTTAAAACATCTATTTCATACAGGTTAGGCCAAAACAAACATACATGATCAGTTCTGACAAAATAAATACAATCTAAATGCTGTTGTGATGTACTCACATAGTGAGTAGTCAGTAGATAAGGCACGAGAAAAAAGGGTTTTTCCTCTCTTTTGAAACAAAAGTCTAAAAAATAAAACAAAAAGACAGAAAACTAAAAGTTAATTAAATTAAGTCCAGCAGTTGTAAACAGTTGAAGCCATCACTGTGAAAATAAATGAGTACTGTATCAATCATAATGTTACCCTGGTACACTGTGAAATGTGATGACTCACTAAATTATACTGATAATACACCTGCCAGTGTGGCTAAAAACTGACAAAAAAGGTCAGAGGGATTTGTCCTTCCTGCTCACTGTGCACAAACACACACACACACACCACACACACACACACACACACACACACACACACCCACACACACACACACACACACACACACTCAGCACTGACGAGATCTGTATGTACGCAAACAGCACTTCCACATCAAAAACAATCCACATCAACATGACTCAGACAAATAACCCACACCAATAACGCAACACAGCTAATCCCCACCAAAAGAGAACCGCAGCCAAGAGAACACAACTGCCACAACAACAGGCAGACTGAAGTTAACTCTATCCAGCCCCGCTGCTACATAAAAATACATTCACACTAAAGACGGAGGGAGGTGAGGTGATTAGCCACATAAAGCTGTTTTATTGTTAAGAATGTTGTGTGTATGTGCAGTTCGCTTTGGACTGTTTCATGTGAAAGAACGTCACATGTTAACATAGGACCCAACGCTGGATTATGGCACAGAATAAACACCTTAGACAGCGAGAAGAAAGGAATTATACGTCTGTTTAACACAATGGAGCTCATTCAACCAGCCACAAAGCTATGCTGGACTAGTTACACGCTTTCAGGATTTTCTCTTAACAGAGACAAGTTCAGGTCAATAGTTCATGAGTCTGGGAAACCTGCAATAAAGAAACACATCATCAAACCATGCTAATACCTAGACTACTCAATATCCTATAGAGGGAGAGTTTAATAAATGTGGGCAAGAACTGAAATCTGAGCCGACATTGTGCAAAGACATGACCTCAGGCCTGAAAGTGGATGTCAGAAGGTTGATCTGTCCCCATTTAGCGCCGCTTTAATAGAGGAGATGGCACTGCAGCCCAAAGGGACTGTCCTGCGATGAAGGGCGATATCCTCTGACTGCTCGGGCTCTGAAATCCAATTACACCAATTTATCGATCGTCATGAATACAGAGCTATGTGGGCCAAACAGAAACCCGACTAGCTTTTAAGGTTTGGCTCAAAAATCATACATTATTTGAAGTTAGTCTCTTTCTATATGAACAGCTGAGTGTGTGTGTGTATTTGTGTCATCTCCAGACACATAGAGGAGGATAAATACAGCAGGAAATAGAGGTCAGTCCTGTCCCCGACCGAGTGGCATCTTCTGCCACCTTCTTTCAAAAACAATCCAACCTCCCAGTTTGACTCCTGCTCCCTGTACCTTCCTGCCTGTCGCAAAAAATAAAACACCAGCTGACATAAAGAAAAAAAAGAAAAAAGAAGCTAAAACCTTTGGATGCATGAGACAAGTCAGTCTTACAACACAACCAGCCTGTCCTCACCAGGAGAACAGGCATCTAGGTCATCTGTGCAAACAGCTTATTACAAGCCATATTTACATTTATTGTTAGGCAGTGACCTCATGACAGCAGAAATATAAAGAGTGAGAAAGTCTCTATGTGGCAGAGGTGGGCTGAATGGAAGGCTCAAACAAACACAAAAGACCAAGGTTAGAGTCCCATGTGAAACCAGAAGTCAACAGGGAGTTATATAAAGTTTGAAGTTACTTAAAGTTCCCCTGAAATGGCCAGCAGAGTGCTTATTGCTTGTGTGTTTCCTTTAAAAACCATAAATATATTATAAGGAACTAGATAGTTAAACATGGTGCCCATTCAGTCCAATGAGAGTTGCTTGTCTGACGCATTAGCCGAAAAAGTTCTCCAGCTTCCAGGTTTACTTCCTGGTTATATGGCTCAGGGAATATGCCTAGCAGTGTTTCCCCCTTGCCCCTGCAAGGAAAGTTTTACAAATATAAAAACTTCATGGATCAAAAATTCTTAATAGAAAGAATGATCTTGTTTGCAGTTTGATGTGTCCTGTCAACAGTTTTATAGACACCTCTGTTATGGTGAACTATAGGAGGAAATGCTTTTTGGGCCGGTTGGGGAATTTTTTGCTACAATATCGCGAGTGGCCACTGAAAAACACTGGCAGGCAAGGCTGAGTGACAATACCCTGTCAAGTTCTATTATAAGTCTAGAAACGGGCATCTAGGGAGAGACTTGTGGTGGACATTGATTAGTGTTGACAGAAGACAGTAGCGCCAAATGTAGGTTAGCCCCCTCACCATGCAGCTGAAGTGGTCCATGGATGCAGGAAAGTTGAGTGGTTCTACTATTTCCTGGACTGAGAGCTCCCAGTGAACACACCTGGACTGGGACCAAAACAGCCTCAGACACTAATGGAGACCAGTTTGACAACAAGGAATAAGCTACAGTACTGAGGTGGTTTTCTTGCTGGGTTTGGCTCCCAGTACCCAGGGGTTGTGTCATGGCTAACCAAGCTAATGGCAGTTAGAACACAAGTAAAGCTATCTTTCTATCAGGAGACTCTGTAAATATCAGTAATATGTTGTCTCGAAGGCTGTGTTTGTCGCGGTGACTGGCCGTGTTCACTGGGAGGCTGCTGAGCCCAGCTACAATGCCTGCTAGCAGCAGCTAACATGACAGTCAACTACCTGCGCAACAAGTAAGCTAAGGCTAGCTTTGTCAGTCTATGATGAAACCCTGTACATAAATAGCGTAAACTTGAAGCTGAGCCGCTGGAGGACATCAGAGGGAAAACTAGAGGTATTTTCTCCATAAACTTTGATCCAGTTTCACCAAAATCTGCGAAAAAAGTTCTGAAGTTGTGTTTTCATAGAGTGAGGCGAGGCCCCTAGAAATAGTCCAGTCCACTCCGGTGAACAAATGTATTCTCCCTCCATGCTCTGGTGGTGTCATCAGCAAGAAAGTGTTTCATTGGATGCTAATTTAGTAATGCCCCTGAGTAAAAGATGTGTCATCAGCAGTTTTGAATCATTTTCCAGGAAAAAAGAAACTCTGAGATGCCATTAAAAATACGAGAATGCCACCAAAACAGCGTTTTTGTCATTGTTGGGCCAGATGCCTGACAGATACTGACAGATGTGATAAAAAACACTTAAACATTGATTTTGACTTCATAGGAACTTTAAGTTTCATTATGTACATAAATGCAAGGTCGCTATTTGAACAGCAGTAAGAATTACCACTGACAAACCTAAGCCCCTTACATTTTTTTAGTGATATGCATTACCTCTGTCCTCAGTAATAAGCACACGATGTTGGAGTTTTTTTTTTTAACTCTCCAATTGTTTCCACCTAGTTTTACTGTAGCAACGAAAGCTGGAAGAACGTCCTCAGTCCCTATTGACGTAAGTGCTTACAGACTGACTTGTGAGTCAAAGCAATCGACCTTTCCTGTCGTGTATGTGTGAAAACGTGTTCAATAAAGCAGCTGCAGACGGTTTGGCTACAAAGTCGAACATTAATAAGAAGATACAGAGATGTCTGTGGTTACTGCTCCGCCTCACCCGTCTGAGCACAACTTCATTACAAAAGCAGTCACTACTTTACTGACTAATTAAAACTGCTGATGCAAAATATCGCCCTCTGATATAGGGCTGTATTCTTGAGCCAGGAATTACTCCACTCTCAAAGGAAGACAGGAAGATCACAACAGAGAGAAAATGACTATGGAGTGCACCGGCCCACAACTTCACAAGTAATCTAGGCTTATTCACAGAGCATTGTTGAGTACCCGAAATCATTTTTTGCCTCATTCAACACTCACAGCAAAGCCAAAGAAATTGCAGACCCTTTCAATAGGAAGGATTGACTTGTCACAGCTGCAGTTTAAAGGAGTTTTGGAGTAAGCATTACAGGTACAGTAATTGGCCTATCCATATGAGGACTTGCCAGACACACATGTGTAAAGTGGATCCTTCCTAACAATAAGAGCAAATTACCCGTGAGAGCCACTGATAGCTGGACCTCCAGCCGTCTTCTCACCACTCACATGGACGCAGTGGTGTATAGCTATTTCTATCTACATCATTTCCCAGTCAGACTCCCTTGGGAGCGCTTTTGCTGTTTGTTAAGTAGGCCCACGTCTGCGCTCCCTTGAGTTTCCTGCTGCTCCATAATGAGCCTCTCCAGCTGGATGGACGCTGCGACGGTGGAGGCCAGAGGTTGAGCGGCTCACCCTCTCTAATTGGCAGAATCACACTCTTATTCCTTAGTAGTAGAGCAACCAGGGTGCATACGGAAGTTACTAAAGGTTTTTTTCATTTTATCAGTGACTCCAAAAAAAGTATCAGAACAAACAAAGAAAAGAGAACAGATCCAGAGACAATACAGGCACAAAATTTCAGTCTGTAAAAGCTAATGAACTAAAGGTCAGAAACCTATCAGCACAGGAAGTCTACAGTCTCCCTTCCTTTCAAGCCAAGCTCTTCCACTAGACCGTGGGTAGCAGAAATGAGATGCCTTGTGTGAATATGAACAATTTGAAAATGTACTCAAGGGCTTCACCACGCCATTTGTCTGTCAGCTAATTACCATAATTTTAGATTTAGTTCTTAAGTCCACTGGCAGTTACACCCTAAAAAAAGTATTTTTTTCTTAGTTATACTGTCATTCTTTCTCATGAAAATGCATTATGTGTATTGGAGATGCAATGATCCACCTTTTTCAGTTCTAGTATGTTTGGCCAGTATCTATTTTTTCATACATTCCTGACATTTTCCTGGAGTATACGTTTTATGGCAGTATTTGTGAAAAACTTGTGTAAAGCAGCTCACCTGACTGTACTCCATTGTACTGTAGTACTCCCTCAACGTAGGCAGAGTTGCAGTTTTTGTCATCTGGAAAGCTTGTGTAGGTTGTGTAATGTAACTTATGTGACGACATCCTCCAACAATTGTGGGGCATTGTAGGATCATGGCTTGTGACATTAACATGTGCTGCAATAGTGCAATAGAGACTGTCCTAATTTCCCATGAAGCCTTGCTGAGTTTGTTTAGTTCACTATTTTATGTTCCAAATGTTACTTTTTCTTAGTGTATAGTGGTAGTTGTCATTTTTGTGCTGCTTTATTATACCACGAGTGAGGTAGCTAGTAAATTGAATTCACTCAGCATTTCCCACTTTTCCCCTGAATTACATGTAGAATACAGGTGAAAATTGCCATGCAATTCTCAATTGGCACTGCTAAGTATAGTATTTATAAAAAGAAAAACACACGGTTTGGTTAGTTAGATCAAAACACATTTTGGTGATGTGAGTCCAATATCTAATGAATGACTTCCATCAATTTCGGGCCACATGTTTGTTTGAGGCCTAATAAACATAATTAACGCACTTCCATCCAACTTACCAATAAATCAATAAATGTTTACATACATGTTTACTTGTTTACTTCTTCCTTGTCCTTGTCGGCACATTGCTACATTACTGCACCACCAAGTGTCAACATGGATGGAATATTAACAAAAAGAGAACGCACCCTAAAAAACAATGAGACTTAAAGTCCTGAGGAAATCAACAGTCTGCAGAGTGGTGCACAGAAAACAACCTACTGCTCAACGTCAGAAAAACCAAAGACCTGATTTTTGGACAAAGGAGGCAAAAGATGCACACTCTTGTCTACAACAGTGGACACAAACTAGCATGGGATGTGCACAGTGCTGGACAGGAAGACTCATTAAAGACTCGGGTCATTAAAACTGTCAGATATAGACGGTTTGAAATAATAATAATAACTAGAAGGACACTCTGAGAGCACAGACCTCCAATTACCCTATTTTACAATGTTAACAAAAGGGAAAAACAATTTGTGTATTCATCCCGTTCTTTCTCGGTCCATGCTACACCCTGCCACCAGGTTTCATGAGAATCGGGCCAAATAGTTTTTATGTAATCCTGCAGAAAAACAGACAAAACGAACCAAAAACATAACATCCCTGGCAGAGGCAATAATAACGATAATATACAACATATAATAAAAAGTCCTCACACGTCAATAAAAGCATGTAAGTGCAGAGACATCATAAACTAGCTGCAGGTGCCCACATTAAAACTTAAGGTAAACTAAAAAAAAAACCCTAACTAGGCTTATAGCTGCGTGCATCCTTTTTTTTACATATTTATTACAGTTCAGTATTTATGAGACAGAAGGTAATATCACTTAAGTGTTTCAACATTTCTTATTATTCAGCATGGGGGAAAATTAAAACGGAGCATTTAAAGTGGCAGCTGAGGCTTATAAACTATGCCATGAATCCTTCAACAGGGTAATTTACAACTCTGCAGGGCTGACTTCATTCAATGAAGAAAAACAAATGTCAGCCATGCATAGAAGAGAAAACCCCACAGGGAGCGAGCTATCTGCCCAAACACTCAACCACCATCTGCTGTAAGCAAGCTTTCATATTCACATACTGTAAACTGTGAAACATTTTACATTTCACATGAAAGGTAAATGGGTTTTCTGGCTCTTCTGTAACCTGACCGGTAGCGGCAACGCTGGGAAGCTATTTTGATCTCTCTAAACTAGCTGCATTGTATGAAACAGAAGCACACAGAGGCCAGCACACAGGCACTCTCCCATTTATCAGATACAATACAAAAAACTAATTGACGCAAAATACACTTAAGAAAACAGCCCAACAGCAGGAAGGGCCACCGGAGCCTGAGCCTGACCAGGGACATGTCCTTGTTTTTAAGATGAAATGAAAACAGAAACGAAAGCAGTATTTAGTCATGAGCAGTACTTATTAGCACTTCAAGTGTTCAAGTGAGTCCACTGATCCCTAATGGACTGCAGTCAAATTAACTGAGGTAAAAATATCAGAAATGGAACAGAGGTAAACTGCTCTTCAACTAGCCGAGATTCATTTATAAAATCACAATCAATTGATTGATTTTTGCAAATGAATTTCCTGTTAACTGATTAACTGACTTTTACTTTTTAACTTAAAGGACCAGTGTGTAGGATTTAGAAGCATCTAGGGGTGAGCCTGCAGATTGGAACCATTGCTCCCCTGCCAAATGTGCAGGAGAACAGGCTGTGAAACTTGTAAAGAATGTGAAAGTCCCTCTTTAAAGCCAGTGTTTGGCGTGTCCATTCTTGGCTACAGTAGAAAGATGGCAGGCTCTGTGGGAGAGGACCTGCTTCCTCTGTAAAATGAGAGCTCATTCTTAGGTAACAAAAACAAACAATTAAAAGAAATACAAAGGCTGTAACACCCGTTTCAGGACTTAATTCATCTAACTACTGGAACTCTGCAAACTCTTCTGTCGTCTTCGATGGAATGTACCACTCTGAGACACGGCACGGAGTGTACCATTCCCAAAGGGAGGGGTCGAATAGTCTAAGTGCTGCTGGCCTTTTAAACAACAATTCTCATTTTCAAGTAATTATACACCAATGAAAACATACTTACGAATGTTACATTCCATTTCTGCCATTTTCTGCCATTTTCTGCCAATAAAGCCCCGTAAATCTTAAATACTGGTTCTTTAAGTGCAAGCTTTATTACTGTTAAGCTATTTTCCATTTTCAGGTTTTCCACTTTTTTGGTTCTCCTCTCTTCACTGTACTTTTTATTCCACTGCAGTTTGACAACTGTAATTGCAGTTACAGCTAATGCTGATAAAGATTTTACATACAAAACTTATTTACCTATTGCTTATAAAATATGATGCATTGAGATTAAATTACACAGTTTGACACTAATCAAC
Organism: Lutjanus argentimaculatus; assembly: GCA_034769285.1. NCBI lineage: Eukaryota > Metazoa > Chordata > Actinopteri > Lutjaniformes > Lutjanidae > Lutjanus > Lutjanus argentimaculatus. Next base: position 19,959,953 of record JAWZSL010000009.1, on the reverse strand, counting down.
AACAAGATTAAAATGCTACTTGCACCAGATGTTGTATTAGACTTTTTCGTTGTCCATCACTTTTTAGGTCAGGGTCCGAAAAATTCAGTTTATAATCCTGTTATCTGTCATTTTCTCTTTTTTATAACAAGACATACTGTAGCCTCTTTAACAGCATTTAATTTCCCAATTGATCACAGTAACATTGAATATACAGAACAAACACATGCTTTTGTAAAGGCATGGAGTGAAAAGATAAACAGCGACACTGGCCATGCCGTCACTTTTCATGTCAACACCACACACCACATGATGCAGATGATTTTTTTTTTCCCACAGTGACAGTGGAGGGCACTAAAACACTGTGGCCATTTCTTAAAGCTTCTGTAAACCCAAATCCTCTATAGCCTTCTAACGATGTAATTTAGGGTCTTATGTACATAATAGTAAAGACATAAAAAGTTTTAGATTTAATTCAAATTTGAAATATCTAAGTTTTTGTACACTATCCTGTATTGGGTTTGAACTGAGCGTGATTTATTATGCAATTAATGTCACAAACCAATCATAAAAATCCATGCCAGTTGCTGATGTGGGTGCAACAAAACTTCATTTCACCCGCTGCTGCGGCTGCTCTTAGAGTCTGAGCCAACTCGACAACGAGGAGCTGAAGTCATTACATCATTTCTTTAACACAAACAGTGATTTAACCTGGCTGAAATCAATATCAGCGTAAACGTACGCTTTATTTTCCCCGCTTTACTTTCGACAGCCTTTACCGATGGCAAACTGAAGCTGCCATCTTTGCTCTCTTCACAAACACTGTCATTTTTCCCTTGCAGCACACGGGAGCTGCTGGTGTACCACTGCCTCGATCCAAAGCAACTAATGTTAGTTCAGACCTGAACAAATGTGTTAAAACAGTCAAACAGAAGTCAAACAATAGCATAAACTAACTAACAAATACAAACTCCTGTAACTCCTGTCCTGCGTGGTCCCTGCCCACGGAGTCTGGTGGTTGTAAAGAGAGCAGAGACACTCGCTTCAGTTCCCCGTAAAACGCTGCCTGACAACAAAGTGAAGCAGCAAACATGTTCGAAATATAACTTACACTTAAAGCCATATTGATTTTTGAAAGGTGGTCCTTTGTTTAGGAGGCTAAAATATGTTTTGCTGCTGCCTGCATCTACAGCGGTCCACACACAGCAGTACATTACTTTACTTCCGTGTTGCAACTCATGAGGCAGCTGTCAATCAAACATGATAAACGGCAAAATTAGCTGTTTTTGAACCAGGTTCCTAGTAGTTAAGATTGTTTATTTTCATTTGTTCTTGTGGATGCGTAATGAGAATTAAACTTTGATATGAAATATGCATTTTTACTATTTCAAGCCAAGTTTTCAGCAGCTTTACATAAAACATCATATATACATGTAGTTCTGTGAGTAAAATACAAAAGCAGAACAGAGAAGTGAGACAAATGCTGAATGATGCTCAGTGAGATGAGACATCACTTAGGTATTTCGGAGGCATTGCCTGGAGGAACAAACAGCATCATCAAACAACAGTAAATCTGTACAGCAGATGTGTGATCGTGTAACACATCAACAGTTTTAGCTGCTGAAACAAGCTAATTGGGCTGTCACTTTGCATTTAATATCTGCTTTGGTAACTTTGCTTTTAAAACATCTAACAAGTCAATATAACTCAATGAGACTACAAACACAGAGACTGATTGCTTTTATGAACAACTGTTGCCTAATAAATATCTGCTTGCTACTATATCCACATTAATCTGCTCATCTTTTTCTGCAGTAAACAGCAGTAATAAACAGGCTGAGAGGCATAAATTCTGTTTGATCATTCATGACAGCTTGATGGGAAAGCATTTTTACAACCCAGTAATTTGGGAATATACCATCTTTGCTTTGAAACAGATTCTGGGAAAATAAGTAGAGTTTCAAGCAGCACGGACCAACGCCTGCTCTCTGGTTTGTGAAGCAACACCGCTACGCTCCTCAGAGCACAGCTAAGATGTTTAGTGCTCTAAGTCCTAATCACTCATGGCATCCACTCAGGAACACAAAACCACAAGGATCACCGTTCAAATCTGAAGAAAGACATCAAATCTCCACAACAAAATAGCTGATGCTGGGGCCTGGTAGGTAGTCCAAGGAGCATTTTTGCGTTTAGAAAATTACAGGGTACAACCACACTTAAAACATATTTTGGATTTTGTTGTGACACAAGATACACTGGAGTTTTAATACCAAGACTCACCCACTGTATTCCTGCTGAAACAACACAAAGCTGACCGCATATTTGATGGCCAAACCCCCACGGAGGCCTGTCACAGCCGAACTGAATACCCCCCTGACTACGGGCTGTCACAGGGAGGGGAGGAATGGAGGGATGGAGGAAGTGAAGGACAGGAGGTGAGGAGGAGGAGGAACAGGCCAGAACTTGTCACATGTTAAGTAAGAGACTGTGACACCGGAGCAGAGCCTCGAAGCCCAGACCGGCTGACCCCCACAGACCTGCCAGCCCACAAGCAGAAAACACAAGACAAGCATCTTCCTCCTTACAGCCCCTGACTGTGAACTGATAAACCAGGTTACTGCTGGAAGTCTTCCTAAGTGGAAACTGCAGCTATAAAGAAAGCATGAGTACAGTCTCTGAAAAAATAAAAAGAATATTGTGGTTTATAAATGGCAACCAAAGCCTGCAGTATAAATAAACTATTTACAGACCAGAAGTGTTTTGGTGTTTTGCTAAAGCTTTGACTGATAATCACTGCTGAGCTTACTTACATGAATGACTGATAAACACAAGACAAACACATATCTTGAGGATTATATGTAGGCCAAATCAGTCAGTTGAAATGGATGAAATAAATCATCTGCAATAGGCTAAAGCTAGTCCACTAACAGATGGACTGCCTTTATATTTTGTGCAGATTTACTGTTATTGTCAGGTTTTTGCCTAAAATCTGCTTTTGACCATTTGCTTTAAACTTCAACCTCTTAATTACTGTCGCTTTGCCTGTCAAGATTTTCTAGCACAAGGAATTATAACCTCACTTGGACTTGAAAATACTTCATAACTTCCCCCAAGTCCAAAGACGAAGAAGTATGTCATGAATCTATTAATTTCCCTTCATTTCCTGAATCAAATAACTCTATTCATGGCAGGAGAGAACCATGAAGATGTATAGTAATGTTACTGAGAGCTGGTTGGAAAGAACAGCACCAAATATAATTTCATTTACATACAAAAACTAAGAGGGGCTCAACAAAAGACAAATTGCAGTATGCAAAATGAGAAAATAACAGATGCATATGTAACAATTACCAACTTCGTTCAACATTTTAAGTATTCAGATGCCACAGAATCCTACACAGTGGTCCTTTAAATGCAGAGTATTTTCCACATATTCTTCACAGGCCTTGACAAGCTTGATGGTCTGATGTGCCTAGTTACCGTTGCTAGGCTATGACTGGACAATTGCATTTGAGGGTGGCTTTTAGTTAACGGTCAATTAACATGGCAGTGCATCTCAGATATGTTATCTTTTTTTGATTTATTAGATTATTCGGGTAATTAGCAATGGTGTATAAGGATGCAGAGGAGAGATTTAAACCCTGGATATTTCCTGTACATGGCAGCTGTCTTTGTTTGTCTGAGCCAGCTGTATACCAGTACATCTGGTAATTTCTGCTCACAGGCAAGAGTCGTCTCTGCTCATCAGCTCCTCTCCAGTCGCCCTGTATGTGTCTCCTCAAATGTGTAAAAATACTAGGAAAAGCGCTGGCAGGGGAATCCCATCTCACCTCAGCCTCTCCTCCTCCTTCTTTCGCAACTTCATGTCCCGCTGGACCACTTTCAAGACATGCTCCGCCTCGTCGTCCGTCAGGCCCGACAGGTCCAGCTTCCGGCCCATTGTTCTTGGCCTCACCACACTGAGCTGCTGGTCCAAGAGGGGAGGACGAGGAGGGGCACGGGCGCTGCTGCTCCGGGGGGCGAGGCTGGGATAACCCTAGGGGGAACACAGAGGGGTGGAGAAATTAATTTGCGTGAATTTGTGGAATCAATTCACTCCTGAACAGTGTGCCTGAAAGAACTCTTTTGCACCTGGTATTCAGCAAGTTATGACTTTAATCAACCTCTATTAGCGAAGCTATTACAACATCAGTAAGTCTTTGGCACAGCTTCCAGGTAATGAACAGAAATATAAAAGTCACATTTTCACAAGAGCAAGCAGAGATCCACTGAAAAGTCTCACCATACAAATAATGCTGCAGTGTTTGCCTTTATGACTGGTGAACAAAATACATTATGGTGCCAGTTGCTTGCCTGCAGCATGGACTCTGATCTCTGCGCAGCTGAAAATTAAATGAGGGTTTGTTTTCAAACCAGAATGTAGTGGCTGGATTTTTTTTCTTTTTACTGCTTCAGGCCGTCACTGATTTGATATTTAATTAGCCCGAGGAAGGTAGAAATAAAACATGTAACGTTACAGCTTGTAAAAAACAAAAATACTGCACGTTTTCTAGTAATATTTTGTCAGTTTCTGTGGTATGAAACAGTTACCATCATCTTTAAGATATGATCTGCAAATACACACAGGACCAGCTTCACAGAGGCTTTTTTGCCTGTTTTTCAGGCACCAATGTGACACATTGGACCCCAAACACATGTGCTGTATGTATCAAACAGACACTCCAGGGTTGATGTTTGCTTTCATTTGTAGTGCAGGATGCACATCTTTCCTCATGCATTTAAGGGAGATATAAATGGCTCATTCTAAGTAACTGTCAGGTGATTACACACTAATGAAAACATGCTTATTTATATGAATATTATATCCCATTACTGCCATGTTTGACAATAGATCCCTGTAAATCTTACACACTGGACCTTTAAGTGTGCATTTGTGGTGACACAATTCAAGAGCACCACGCACAACAGCCTTCAAAATTAACATAAATCAACACCACTCTATACAACTGAGTGGACGGCAGCTTTACTCTCCAGACTGTCAACATTCAAATCACACCTATCAATTTTCCCTCTGCTTTATAAGATCCTATTTTTTGCATATAGCATGCATAGCAGGCAGGTAGCTGTAAAGAGCACATCTGCTGACTGTCAACAAACATAAACACGGTAGTTGGTTACAGTATAACAGATGTCATGTTTCTGTGCAGAAACATGTACCTGACAGTTTTTTTTTCTTGTTTGATATGTGTCATAGAGGGTTGCTTACATTAATTACTGCTTTTCCTTATCTAAGATATTCAGCCATACAGCATATTAGTGAAACTTGTGTGGTATTTCACGTCTTGATAGCTGACTTAGGACCACACAGAAAAACACATTTAATTAAAGTTTTACACTATATGGGTATATATTTTAAGGTTGTGTATATGGTGCCATGCCATTATTTTGACAGCTGATTATTTCCAAAACCCCAATAGTCTGAAAAATGTCCCATTGACCCAAAGCCCATTTGTCCGACAGCCTGTTATTGCAAAAACAAATGCCCATTGCTCCAAACTTACATACGTAACTTAACTGAAGTAACTAATGTAGTTATTTCAACTCAAACCATGATCATGTCCTGAACCTAACCAAGTATTTTTGTTGCCTAAACCTAAACAAACTGCGACTGTTTGACAACATTAAACACGTTTATTACTGTTACCATGGTAACAAAGGTTGCCTTTTGTTACCATGATGATACAGATCATCTAGCATCAAAATACAGAGATAGAATAAAGATCGATAAAAAGTGTGTATTTTTGGATCTATGGGCCTTCAGAGCAGTGGGCTTTGGTTTTCAGGATAACAGGCTGTATAAATGGTATTTCAGTCCAATGGGATATTTTTTGGACTATTGGGTCTTAAAAACGAGTCTGACATCTGTTATTTGAGGGGTGAGATGGACAACGAAGGGACTACGGATGATGGAGAGGCAAGATCAAGAGCCAGCCCATAAAAACAGAGGGATGACAGAAGGAAGAGAGGAACAGAGACATATGGGTTGATGGACAGAAGGAGAAGGTCCATTAATTGCAGCATCTAAACAAGATGGGAGAGCCCTGCCAGTGAAGAGAGCAATGATGACTCAGAGGGCCAGACAATTATGTCCGTTCTATTATTGGGCCAATAGCTTCATCGACAGAGCGTCTCTCCTCTCGCTCAGCAGATCACTCATTCCTCCAGTTCAGCTCAGGGCTGGTCTCAAGACAGACTGCTGCTGAACTTTGTCAAAAAACAAAACCAAGCCAGTGATCAGCCTATGTACGACTAAGGAGTCATGTTTTATCTTTTAAAAGTTAGGTAGTAATACTGACATTGAGATTTCAAGAACACTTTATCTTATCAATCGCTGCTGGATGTTCTGGAGCATCGACGCAATAAAATAAACTTTAGTTCATTTTATCTAAAAGTGAAGAGTGGTTGTCATTTTGATGAAACAGCCTCAGGGAAATCAGAGGAATATTGTTTTTCAAGTTATCATTTTATTTCATCCCAACTAGATATATCGCCATCAGATGCTTTTTATGAGTCCTTTGTGTAAGTGGGAATATATAATCCACAAGGGCAAACGCAAATACACATACTCAGTCACACACACAAAAAGTGTGAGAGAAGAGCTTTTGTCACATTCTCAGCTACTGCGGAAAAAAGCTGTAAAATCTCTCAGTCTCAGACATCTGTTTTCACACAGTGTAAATACAGACTGTCACAATGCCATTCACAAACGCTCCTCATTCAGCCGCTGTGATATGAAACCTTGCCCTCGCCGCTGGAAAGGCTAGCCAGTCTGACAGGATCACATTTTACACACAAAATGTTAATTTATGTTACTCACATGTGGATGTACATGTACCAGCATGTGTCTGCACATAGTGACTGATCCTACATGGCACATGCAATGGAATATGTTACCTGAACCCATGCTGGTACACCCCTAAAGCTCAAAGTATCAGATGTGTAATATCACCTGCACCATAAAGCCTTCTGCTCCCACCAACACTGGTGAAACAGTTGTTGGAGATATTCTTCTTCAAAGATATTCTTCAACAAACCTCATATTCGTCTTAAGAAGAGAATAATCACCTGCCTGACTAAAACCTAAATTGATGGAAAACCCTCAAGCAATTTCCTTGAAATTTGCAGAGTTTCACAGCAATCTGTGGCACCTAGTAGCAATTTGAACTAAAGGAACAAAATTATAAAAAACTTTGGTACATTTGGTAACATAAGCAAAAAATAACATTTACATTTTGGAACATATAGCAGCAAACTTAACAATTTAATCAGTCAAATACAACAGACATGACAGGAAATGAGGCTGTCACTATTTGCTACAGTAGTTTAACCTACATTAGGCCTACAAACCGTAGCAAAGAGACAGAGAGCAGCACATTCTGCTCTGCCTAGGCTGCAAAACATGGATAAAAATATCTATTCAGTGCCTTTTTGTTGGGCATCTTGCATCAATGTGCATATTGTCAACAAAATAGACTTGACACAGGGTGAACAGGAATGATTGAAACATCTTTTTACTATAAGTGCTGCAATAAAGGCCATTTATGGGAATATGGCTATTAAGTAACATTACCGTCTTACATTTTATAATGCGTAGTCATACTTCTGAAACTATTTTGGTTGATGTATCACAAAAGTAGTGTAACATATTACTCTACAGATAGCAATTGATGAAATGAAATTCACTTGGTCTATATATATATTATATATATATATGTATAATACAACATACACACATACATAACATACATACAACATTAGCATAAAGGCTTGAAACAGGGGGATGTTATGTTGTATCTTATTTGTTTAACTTGTACAAAACCTGAAGTTTTAAAAACAACACTCCTGGTTATGTGACTAGCCTAGCCAGCTGTTTCCCCTCGTTTCCAATCTTGTTGAGCTATGTCAGTCTGACTCACCAGGCATTGACTGTGGGCATAAGGCTGCCACTGACCACTATTTCAGGCGGCACTCTCCTCACCTTCTGATATCTGCATGGTGCCGTTGTAAAAATCTGAGTCACTATGGCAACAACGACGCTGCTGAAAATGGCAAGTTTGCCTGGTCGCTGATGGTGCTTACGTAAATAGCTAGCAGCTGTTACCTTTTCCTTTGCAGGGAATAAGCCATTTTAATGCCAGGGCTCACTGTCCGACATGCAAATGTTCCACCAAAATAATAACACGATAATGACATGATAATGTGTGCAGACAGACCCGTCTCCATTGCTGACTAACTTGCTGCAAGCTGTACAGTATATTTACCAGATGAGTATGAGAGTGGTATTGATCTTCTCGTCTGACTCTTGGCGACAAAACAGCGTATTTCCCAAAATGTTAACTATTCCCTTGCGGATTTACAATAATGTTAGTCTCAAGTGCAATCCATAACATCACATTATCAAAAATCTATCCAGAGCCACTGAAACTTGTTCAATTTTGTTACTGATGATGACAAGTATTTACACACATATTACCTCAAATTTTAATTTAAACAATTGTCTTAAAATATAACCTAATATCATGTCTCACAATCTTACAACGTCTCACAAAATTTGGCCTGTGTGCCATGACTGTTGACATTCCAGGAAGCAACAGAGGCGTGTCTTTTTCACACCACAGGATTGATTATCTTGGTCTCAAATTCCTCCCTCAGACTCTTTATTTACAAGTCACAGCAGTATCTAAGCTAGTTTTAGAGCGATATCTCCGTAAAATCCAGAGAAATTAAGAGGCGGTGAACACTTTCTCACAGCACTGCACTGTAGAGCTTCATGGTTTGCAAAGAACCCACATTCACAACTTCACATCCCTTTATACGTCTAAAATTAGCAGCTGGAAAATCAACCTAGCTGCTGTGTAACATATTACAACACAAACTGCAGCTGGCTGGTCTAACATATTTGTCTTCAGTCCCTGTTAGTCTCCTAATGTATAGAGGAGATTAATGCACCATTACTGTACGGCCATTATTGTATAGCCACAAGGGAAGGCAATTATTCAGGCCTTCTTTTTATAGTGAGTGGTGTCAAGGACAGGGATGGAGCATCATTTATGTCTGTGAGAGTGTCTGCCTCTGAAGCTCTAGTGACGCACATACTTGAGGGGGGAAACTGTAACACACACACACACACACACAATTTCCAATGAGATGCACACAATACATACACACACAAAAATATATCACATTATGTTCACACACACAGACAAATATGTGCACATTATGTCTCAAAGCTTTGCTTCTTCTACGGAGCAGTGTCAGCACCCTGCAGCAACACTAACACACCCTCAACAATAGCACAGATGAGCTATCAGTCTGTACACAGGGGGAAAGAGTGTGGGCTATTCCAACAGAAAACCTCCCTTAAGTGACACTGATTCTAGTCTGCCTCCGTGGTTCAATGCTTCGCCAATTTTCTTCAGTCATCTCAGTGAAGACAGGTTGTCGGCTAAACTGAACACCATCTTGATAAGCTGATGTAAAAGTGAGCAGTACACCTCTCAGCTGTCTTCCTTACCAGCAGCTATTAGATTGCAGAGAGTATGATTCCCAAACAGCCCTGACCCCGGCTGCAGAAGCAGCAGGCTTGTTTTGACCAGACAAACTATAACGATTGATTATTAAATTTTAGTCTCTTAATAGTACAGTTTAGATGTATGTGAGTATATCTCAGCACATACAATTTAACCAAACCTGTCACCAGACAAGAATATCAATATTAGATGATTCTGCAAGACCTCAAATTACAATTGCTGTCAGAATTTTCAAAAATTCTTGCTGTCTGTAGTATCTGCACTAGGGCTGGGCAATATGACGTCATATCTCATGCAATGGCAGAAATGTGTCCACAGGTAGAGATTTGGCAATACTGCCTCTAATCTAGGAGCTATCCTTAAGTATCAATGCCATATATTCAGGCCAGGCTGGTTAGCAAATCATGGCTGGATTCATGCATCATCTTGTGAATACCAGCTGCTTCACAACGTAACATGATTGGCGCTGCAGGACTACAGCTTATGTTCTCACATTTGTTGGTGATGGTAATGCACCTCTAAACTGGTTTTCCACCCACTGCAGAAGAGAATGACAAGTGTCGTCTCATGTGAGGCAGTTTTTGTTTGTAGGGAAGTTCCAAATAAAAGAAGAAAATCAAATGTAATTAAGTACATAATGGTTATTTTAAACAGTTTTTTAATTGGATTAGTTAATTGAAACTACTGTATGATGATATACAATGATATAAAATCTCATATACTGTGAAAGAAGATTTTGGTCATATTGCCCATCCCTAATCTGCACAGCATAGATATGTTTAGGGAAAGATGGTGGCTATGGCAAATGAAACACAATTAAGTTATAGTTAATATTGTTTATGTAACTTGATTACTTTCCGTTACCTCAATGCAAAATATGGTGAAACTGTTTGGCCTAATATGGTGCCTTTAGGGATGCAACTAATGATTATTTTCATCATTGATTAATCAGTTGATTAATTTCTCAATTAATCGATTAGGGGTTTAGTCCATGAAATGTCAGAAAATGGTGAAAAAATGTTGATCAAAGCTCAAGATGACTGGAATAATCTCCCTCTGAGTCAACACCAGTGTACGACTGTTCGTAACTGAAAACTCACCTCTTCAGATTTTAGCTTTTCCTGGTGTTTCTTAATGTGTTTATTTAGATGCGATCTTTTATTCTGGATATGTGCCTTCACTACTGTTGCTGTCGATCACTTTTTTTTATCATTGTTGTAATCTTTTATTGATTGTCTTACCTTATGTTAAGTGTCTTTGGGCGACTTGAAAGGCACTTATAAATAAAATTTATTATTCTTATTCTTATTATCATTACTATTATTATTATTACTGATATGACATTTCTTTCAAGTGTGTGTATATCTGTCTTTAGACCACTACACGCCACCCACCACCCAATCCTCCTCACCCATACTTTCATCATTTATCACATCTTGGACATATGAGGCACACTGTCTCCTGCAGGACTGAAAGTTGGCATTGGAGTCTTGATATGCAGAATTGACTAATATGGGCATAATTCCCAGGAAAGCTGGGCAAAGTACTATATTTCCCTGAATATAAGATAATCCAGATACAAAAGTGTATTGTAAAGTGTAAACTGTATTGGTGGATTTTCATGGTACTGAATCTAGATACATTTTCTTTTCTTTTTAAGTTCTCTACAAACAACAGTGCTGTGATCAATACAAACATTTCATTAATACATTTGAACACATTCTTAGTGCTGAAACTGTCAAGTAAACTATATATGCACCCCCCAAAATATTCAAAATCTTTACTTTCACTTTGATTTTCTGTCGACTCATGGTAGTTACAGCTGCAGCAGCTCAATTTCCCCACATGGATCTAGTGTTTCAGATGATCTTATTTCCAGAGCTGCATCCAGGGAATCACAGGGATTTAAATGATTTTGATTTGCTTTGCTGCTGTAGGTACCAATCAGCCAGATGATTAGAAGTGACTCTTGTAAAAAGCTCTTTTCAAAGCTCATTATATGATCAGTTGTAAGCTTTGAACAGTCCTTATGTGAATTACTTTTGTAACTGTTACACAATATAAGAATATGACTTTGGTCACTACTGTCACATTTTGACTGGCACTACAGTGAAGTGTAGCAGTGTAACACTGTCAGCTTACAGGAGCAACACATTCAGACTGACACACTCACTGCTGCGAGAGAGAGGATGACTTCAGACGGAAAATAGGTCATACTGATGCATCTCTCTGGAGAATGAACAGGAACCTGTCTTTTCCCCCAAAGGACACGCCATGAGCATCAATCAACTGTGTCTTCAATGAAAATATGTACACACTGGTACTAAATCATCCCAAACACACCAAATAGAAACACCCCATCCAGCACAATGCAGAGCTCTTGGCTCTGCTGCCGTCTATCATCTCAGAGTCAGCAGAGGATGGGCGAGCTGAGGACAAGGCCCTGCTGGAGCACTAAAAGGGCAGGTGCAGCCAAGCGCTAAATGAACTGCTTGTTTTAGACACTCTCCATTGGATCAGCGTTTCGTCACAGCCAGAGGGAAGGAGATTGAGAACAACTTCACTGAAATGACTTTTTGGACTGAAGGTGAACTGACTCTGCAGATATGCATTTAGAGCTATTCATGGTATTCTGCGTTCGAGTGTGTGTGGTGCATTTATGATTGGGAAATATGTGCTGGTCTGCTGGATTGTCCCAAACGTAATATCTTACTTTAACTTGTTTAAAACCCATGTTGTGTTTTTGTTTTCTTTGTCTCTTTGGTCATTTGTCTTCCTGCATCCACATGACAGCAGAAACAGAGGTGTAAAAGGTGTTATTGCAACCCCAGGATATGACCAGAATCTGTCAAAGTGACATTGAGAGGTGAGAAAAGAGAAGTAACAAGAATAGTGGACCACAGGATGGTAATTCAGCTTTAGTTAAAGGGAGAGTTTGGGTTATTTGCACCTGGCTGGAAGCTACTATTTTATCCACTTAAAAAGATGCACCTAAAAAAATATCACCTCAAGTGTACACCATATTTATAGTATTTTCACCACTTTACTGTGCCGCCAAACCAGGTTTTCTGATGGAAAACCACCGTTTTATAAGCCATCGCCTATAAACATTGCTTTCTTCACATCAACCAGACTCCATGGGCAAAATCAGTCATTTTACATCACAGAGCACAGAAGTTGCTGGTCTACCACCACCTCAATCTATTAGTTTGTTTGTGTTATTGTGTGACTTCAGTGAATCCGAACTACCCTTTCAAAATACCAGTGTCACACAATAACATAAATAAACCAACAGATTGAGGTAGCGTCTGCGTTCTGCAAAGTAAAATTACTGATTTCACCTATGGAGTTTGGTTGGTTTGGAGGGAGTGATTTTGGCTTATATAACAGCAGTTTGCTGTCAGAAAAGGCTGTCTGACCACAGGGTAAAGCAGTGAAAATATTCTAAATATAGCATACACTTAAACAGATATTTCTGTTTTTAGGTTGACCTGTTTTTTAAGTGGCTGAAATACCTGTTGTTGGTGACCCTGTCCACAGCAGAACATGGCTTAGCTTCCATGCTATTCCCCTCTCTGCTTCTCCAAACTGGGGGCACCACCATCTACAGCAGGTCAGCCATTCCCAAACTTCAGAATGCTACGGCCCAGTTTGAAATCTGAAAATCTTTTGTGGCCCACCAAAACTTTTAATCACAACTCTGATCAACACATGAGACTAATCGCACTAATGGTGAGATGTAAGATTCCTTCCGGTGTTAATGTGTCAGGTCACCAAATACAGTGTTAAACTAGGTCAGATAAATAATAAATAAATAAATAAATCTCATGACTTTGTTTTATTAGCTCTGATTACTTTTTAAAAAACATAAATATCTTGCATAATTTCAAACTTAAAAAAACTGAAATGCAAAAAGTTTTATTTATTTTTCATGACCTCTCAAGGCCCACCTGCAGGGCCTTCACAGCCCACAGCCCCAGTGGGAATCACTGCCGTAGGTAATACACTGACTATCGACAAGTACCTCATACAACCCCATTCCAAATAATCCAAATGATCCCTCTAAGGGTACACACTGCATGTCACTGCTACACTATCTAAAGTAAGAAGCATAGCACACAGTGTGAACAAGCCCGTCAGCAGCAGTCACGAATTTGTGAGAACAGCAATCAACCAAGGATTCATTCATACTTAACATCCTTAAGGGAAGTGCGGTTAAGTGGTTACAAAGCCACACTATAAGCATCTACAAATGGCTCAGGGCAGTTAACGGAAATGCTTCAAAAAGTCTGCATAATATGCAGAAGGTTGGCAGATAGAAATATCCGCAGCATTAGATACATCATATCATCATGTGTTAAAACCCTCCTCACCTCCACTGATTCAATGGTTACAGTGGATTAAAATAGGATCAAGTAATGATCTGAAAAAGTGTATTGCATCAGTGATCAGTATGATCCTTATGTAAATGTGGCCAGAACTTTCCTTACCTATACATCCTAATTTAGCACATGGAGAGTTTAAAAGGTGACTGATATTATGTTACAGAGTACCAGTTTAAAAAGAATCTAAAGCCTAACTTGAAATTGAAATACCTGACCCAAATAGCAATTACCAGCCTGTTCTTTTTCCCAGGTCGTCAGATACCAACATTTTATAATGCAGCTTTGCGTGGGTATGCAGATGCACAAGGTATCCTTATACATCTGAATGAAACATACCGAGCTTTCAAGTAACTTCAAAGTGAATTCATATCCTTGTATTATTTCTGCTGCTAATATGGGGACAATAGGGCTTTTCATAAAATATATTTTGACATGTTACTGAAGGAAAATCACTGGTGTAAATAAAGGCTGAGTTCCATTTATCTGCTTCAGTGTCAGGGTCCCTCAGTATTGTGCATGCTCACTCACCATCACACTGTCATGACTTTATGCTACACTTGAACAGCACAGACCCACGCTTATTCATGCTTTCATAAAGCAGAAAACAATTGAGGACAGACTCACTAGGTCTGTGGCAAGAGGGAATTGTATAATACCTATGAGGAGGACAGCCTTTGGTCAGTCAGCGTTTTCAGTCTGACAGCACTTACTGGAGACTGTGATATATATAATTTATTTTTAAATTCAATTTAAATCAAGGTTAAAAGACAATCAAGTGTGTGGCCATACTCTGAAACGTACTCAAATGGTCTGAGGTGTGCTTTGTTTGTTTGTTGTTGTTCTTACGTTTTATGTTTTAAGCACTTAATACGTTCTTGTGTCCTGTGTGCTGCACCTCATTGGAACACTTTATGTTCTTATGTGCTCACATACGATAACATATGATAATTACAAATGTGTACAGTGAAAACGGCATATTTTATTGCTATTTTGTATGATGTATTCCTTGTAATGTATCACTAAATACAGATGCAACATTGGCAACAACATAAAAGTACAAAGGGTCAGTCGATTATCAGCCTGACTGACTATCAGACTCTTTTTAATTCATTTCTTTAAATAAAAAAATAAGATAAATTACTTTAAAAATGTACCTCTTTAGATTTGATGCAGCCACCTGTCTGTCGTCACCATTCTGTGGTCTCACCTAATGTCCCGCCCACAACACTATCTGATTAGTTACACATCAACAACCCCGAAGGCGTGCCTTTACAGATAACCTTAAAGACATTTCATAGAAGTTTTGTGTTGGAGTTTGTATCGTTCTTAATTTTGACACCAAGATTTTCATTTTTACTGCAAATGTATATCCATTCCTAATATATACCTGTTATAGGTTTCCTTGATTACAAATTATCAGTATCAGACTTTTGGTCGACCCCTGAAAAGTGCCATGGCATTTCCTGAAAAAGACACATACTCTTGAAACAGAAATGTCTGGAAAGCTTAACCTGTTTTACATCTGCAGATTTCCAAGACAAACATATCAGTATCAGCCAATATGGGTGGAAAATAACTGCTCCAAAACACAGCATCCAACCTCTTTTTTGGACTGATTTTCCAGCCAGCACTGTGGGTGAGAATACTGCCACGTTAAATAAAGCTTAGATTATGCCAAAAACATATTTGGTGATGACACACCAAATAAAGACTCTCACTTCCTGTGCTGTAACCACATATTTGACAATGAGATAATTCAAATCCTCACCTGAGGCTCAGTATGAGGAAGAGCCTTTGACTATTTGTCAGTGTTTGACATCTACCTGCTGTGTCACATCCATCACTACCTGGCCAATTACCACTCTATGCAGAGAAAGAGAGGAGGCTGGCAAGGTGAAAACACTGCAGCTGATCTGTGAAAACACATGCTACACAATACACATACATGCACAAACACACACACACTTTTGACCTGAAGTGTTAAAATCAAAAACAGATGCTAAATGAATCTTGCTCTGAGTCACTGTGCATGTGACAAAGTGTTGAGAACGGCTGCAGCACAAACTGTAAGAATGGGTTGTAATTCTGGCTGAGTGATGATCTCTAGTTTTCCTTGAATGAATCGCTGAGAAAATAGCAGACTGATTCATCCAGCATGTGGGTGAATGTATTCCTGGTGTCTCCCTAAAAAGCTTCCCAAGCTATCAAAATAAAGGCTAAAAAGCCTTGAAAAATAATCTTAAAAGCTCCCCAAGATGTTCTAGTAACGGAGAGCAGAGGTAACAGGGGTCAACTGTAACACACTCAATTACTCCAATCAGAAACAAGCCAGAGTGATGACACTTACTCTGCACATGCTCAGTAAGATTCTCTCTCTGCCTGTGGAACAGCTCATGATCATTTCACTTCAGCATAAGTTGTCAACAAACTGATTTGAGGTATGAAAGTTACTTTTTGGATGTCTAAAGTTTAGATGATTGTGAATTTAAACTTAAATCAATTGTATCTCTAGGTATGGTTAAAATTAACATGAACAAACTATGCTAAAATAGGTGTTGAAGCTAAACCCATTATCATGCAAGTTTGGGGCAGTTGTACACTGCTTGCTACAATGCCTTAAGCCACAAAGCCCATCTTCGTCTTGTCTGTGTTGACAGTTTTTTGTTAGAAAAGGACCACAATTCCCAAGTTTAAATGTAAAATTACTTTTAACTCAATTCAAATGCTAAAAATCTAGTTGCTACTAGAGTTATTTTCTAGTCTTATGCAAAGATAAATAAACAGACTTTTGTTTTGAATGCATATGACATCTAAAAGAATTTCAACCATATACAAAACATCTTAAGTGACATTATTCGACACTTCAACAGTGATGCAATTATTTTGAGGTGTGCTTTTATTTGAGATACAGTGGGCTAACATGATTTATTTTTTTCAATTTCCCTCCACCAAGGGGGCAACTGTAACACTAACCGTATGTTCACACTACCGGCAACATACTGCAGATACAAAACAGCCATCTACATTGTCGTCAAGTTGTCAGTGATGAGTTGATGAGTACGTTTTAATGTCATTGAGCACTTGTGTGTAAAGTCAGCGAACGTGGATCATCAAGTTGCATTTTCTTTGCATTTTTTGTTGGTAAGAAAAAGGGATAGGGTTAAATACAATCAGAAACCAACTAATATCAAGTCCATTGTTTACTTGCCTGGAGACAGGAAGTGGAAGTGGCTGATCAAAAACATATGATTGATTGACAGATCACCGTGTCACTGAATTGCTGAAAAAAGTTGAGGCCAGCTCAACTTTTATAAGTAACACTTCAGGCCCAACACACAGCAACAGGTGTTGGACATCAGTTTCTGGTTTAATGTTGCCAGCTTTCATTGAAAATGGCTTGAAGCCACATGCTTTGTCACTGGTAGTGTGAACATACAGTATGTCTTGCATTAAATTTAACATATCGCCTTGTCCTTGATAGTGAAAATACACCAACTGATTGATTTATTAGTGCACATAAATGTGTTTTTCATATCAAAAGATGACAAGTGTCTTTTAAGTATTCTGCTAGTTATGAAGGAGAATTAAAAAGTGTTACAATTGTCCCCAGTCTCCCCTATTAATGTCAACAGGTGACAGGCATGAGCACAAAACAAAACAACACAAATAAACCTGCCTGCACGCCCACTCAGAGGAGCTGCCAAATCAGGATTTCCAGCTTGCATTCCTTCGGGTTAAAGGTTTCTCTCAGACAAAACATGACTTTATTTGCTGATCAGTTCCTGCTAATTAAACCAAATCATGTAGAGTGTCCCTGTGTTAAAAAAAAAAAAAAAAAAAAAGATGAGTCACAATCTGCACCTCCTGCACCTGCCTTTAGTTTTCTTTTCAACACTCTGGACTGGATCGAGCTGTGAGGCAAATTACATCCACCTCACATCCCGCAAAAAATGCGGCACCTTTCCTCATTTAAAACCTATTCATGTCATTCCTCCTGCCACTGGCCGCATGATAACATCTGTGCGATATGGGCACTGAATCGGGCAGCTTGCAGCACACGGCTGTGAAGAGGTGACCAAAGATATTTCGCAGAAACGTGCATTTTCAGGTATGCAAGCATGCACCGAGCCTCTGAATCGCACATGTAAAGCAAGCACCTGACACTGAGGCTCATGTTTCATCATAACAGGCTAACATTCACCTATTCGCAGTGAGTTGATGAGGAGAATCACTTACACAGGATGAGTGGGAGCCGGATGACCGCCAGTTACAGTCTCTTTCACGTTATCCCAGATACTGACCAAAAAAAGACGCCGAGGGATGCGCCTCTGCAAGTGTAAACTTCCGCGACACCTGTCTGTCTCCAGATACTTTTGGCTCTCCTGCCCCTCGGCGAGTCGGCTTATTATTTTTTCCCCCAAAGCAGCAGCAGCAGACGCAGGCACCGCTGAATGGGCGATCACGAGGTTTGTATTACACCGAGGAAGCAGGAGGAGGAGGAGGAGGAGGAGGAGAGAGGAGGGAGGGCGCACAGCGAGCGAGGTGAGGGACTGGCACCCAACCTTGATTCTTCCTGTATTCATGGTTGGTGACACAGAGCGGGATGGAGCTGTGTGAGAGGGGACAATCACAGATAGTTGAGTCTGTTTCTGTGCTTCGCTGATCTCATATCTAATCCCATTTTTTTTTTCTTTCTGCTGGCACCTGGGCATCCTGCGCTCCAATTTGGCAGTGCTGCTCCTGAAAGAGGAGGAGGAGGAGGAGGAGGAGGCAGTGTTGGCTGGCTGCTCCATTCACAAAGCCAGTCACAGTGCAATTAACCCCAGAGAGAGATGAAAACATCCCAATTATTCCAGTATCTATCTCTTTCATTCACGTGTCTCCGTATGCAATTTCATTACCTCACTATTAAGAATCTGGTTTACTTAACTTCCATATTAAATTCTATAAGAAATCAAATACATCTACAAATACATTGCATAAAGTTTAAATTACACTGTCTAGTGATTACCTTGTATATTAAAGGCGCAATAGGCTATGTGAGATTATGAAGCAATTTAAACACTCCATATTGCCATTTTGTGAACTGATTTCTACGTGAAGGACTCAGGTCAAATATTCTAGAAAAATCCAAATGATGTAACATATATGCACACTCTCAAGTGCCTTCTCTTCCCCTATAGCTCCAACACTTCAACATTTAGACATAGGGTGCTACAGTGATGATGTATTTTTGTAGGCCAACCCAGAAGTTAGCATCGCTCTGGTTCCCTCCTTAAAAAGCCGGTGGGATTTTGCATTGGATTTTGGATTTGTGCAGCTCTGGGGCAAACAAAACTTTATGATACAGACACATTTTTGGATTTTCGAAGCGTAAATGCAATCACCAGAAGTAAAAAGCTAACGTTAGGCTATAAACAAACTGACTCACTGTCACCCCCACGTAGCGACTTGTGTTCAGCCTGATGACATTTAATGACCACAACAATGTAAAAGCAAACAAAAGCTTCAAAATTCATGAGTGGGGAATTTACTGGCATATTTTCTGTCAAACAAAACATGAAAATCTCTTAAGCTTGTGTTAACCACAAACATTATTTTAGGCAAATAACAAAAAAACAAAAACATTCAAAAAATGTATTTTTGAGATAAGTGAACTTTGAGATAAGTGTAAAATATGTTCACTCATTTGCAGGTTTTAGAACTCTTTCCTGGAGGACTCTATAACAGCCTGTGGACTAATTTCTATGTGAGGAACTCTGTGCATGCACAACAGTGTGCACGCTCACTAACGTTAGCTTAGAAAGTGAGTCCGCTAACATCAACAGTCCAACACAAAGATCAAGATCAGCGCTAATAATACTGCAAAGCATGTGAAATGTTTTGTAACATTGTGGTTTTAGCTTAGCTTGCTTGTTAACAAGGACAAATTAGCTAGAGATGTAGCAAAATACAGTCTTTATTGAATGACTTCATTCTCCCAGACTCCCAGGGCTGAACTGCCTGGTAGACTGGCTGGCATGCTTGTGGGGCGGCTTGTACCAGATCCGTGCAGCTAACGTCATTGGCAAAATACTCTTTGTGTGGACATGTTAGTTGGCTAGTTTGCCAAATAATTTTACCAGCTAACGTGATCCATAGCTTCTATATTAAGACATACAGTGTTGACGTTTGCCAGCAATAAATGTTGTGAAGGTACAAAGCAAAGTTCTAGACTATAATCAATTGCTTTCTACTAGTCAAGAGTGGTAGTAAATGGCAAGCTATCTATCTGAGAAAGCATAGCTACACCATCCCATTAGCATAATTGTATTTGCAGGGCTCTTGAATACCCATCGTCTTCCTGAGTTGTGGTCTGGCAGAGCTTCAGAGCTGAAAAGAAAACCTGCCTGTTTGTTCTCTTTATTAGTGAACAGCCTTCGGGAAGAAATGCTGACAGTGTTGTAAAAACACTTTCTGGGCTGTGGTACTTGCTCAACAAGGTCAATTTTTGCAAGATAAAGAGCCAACCTAACATTGCAATAATGGGCTACTTTTTAGAGATTATAAATCAAGCTGGGCAGATGCGTTCTTTAGTCTAATTAAGGCTGCATTTTACAAGAGATACTGCCAGAGAAACTGCTCAAAGTAATATATTCTGCATATTAGGCCCTATTTTCACTTACAAAAACACCTCTATGAGTCACTGTGACTTGTGTGCTGGAGACCTCTGTGCCTGATTCAAGTCACACTCTTGATATGCACTATAGAATCAGTCACAATGCTGTTACATGGGCAAATATCGCTGTAATCTTAGGTATTTGAATCATATCAGAGTTTCAATATGTACACAGATAACACAACCAGTAAATGTACAGCAAATATTTCAGCCTAGAGAGCATGCAGTTCATTTCACAGACATGTGTGAAATTCTTGCACAATAAAGACTTACATATGGATCAATTACATTACTTTTCATTGAAATTTTTACTTGTCTGTGTGTAGTAATCCCTGACAAACCCCGTGCCTCTCAGCTTTGCCACAATCCAAGACCTGAATAGAAGTAGGTATTTGGGTTATAAACCTCAAATAGACGCTCAGACATTTTTCATTTTCTAAACTCCAGATTTGTCACTTTTCTAAAGCTCATCTTTTAGAGATAAATGGGACAATTTTTCAGCTAAAATGTATATTAATAGGAACTGTATGTAATTCTAGTGTATATACTATACTGTACTGTTCTGGCTAAAATTAACTGTGTGTGTGAGGTCTTGGTAATTATTTCTAGAAGGTCACAGGCGGGGATTATTCAAATCTTTAACTGGAGCAAGTATAACCGTGTAGCGGATGTTCAGTGGTGCACTTTAAAATGAGTGTGATTATCATGGTTCAGTGCTCATTGCTTGGAGATTTAAATAACATAATGTCTGGCCTGTTAAACTGCATGTTTTACTTGCTTTGTCTGCAAGATTTAGTTAAAGCAGGGAAACGATCACACTGAGTTATAACCACATGGGCTGGTATGTAGCACTACTATAAAAGCAGGGTAGAGGAAACACAAAAGTGACACTTTCACGATGCAGGGACAGTTCACACCAAAACCAAAAATACATATTTTTCTTCTGGCCTGTAGTGCTAATTATCCATCTAGATTGTTTTGGTCTGAGTTGCCGAGTTTTGGAGAATTGGCTGTAGAGATGTCTGCCTCCTGTGGGTGGCTTGTGGTGTTCAAAGTGTCCAAAAGATGCATTTGAAAAATTCAACAGCACTTCTTTCCAGAAATGTTGATGTTGTCACTGAAGGTAATCCACAGACCTTGTTGTGAGCAGTTTCATGTAGGAGCTGTTTTCTTTCTTCCAAACTACACCTTCAGAAAGAAGCGTGCATCTACTCATGAACAAGAGCCTTGTACTCATGTAAGACCTCTATTAAAGTCACAAATGCACACGATATCACAAACACAAATAGCTGTGGCCCCCATGAACGCATATTTGTTCTGTTTAGACTACTGTCTGGAGTCTGCTTGCACGGTCACAATAAATGGGCAGAAAAGTTCTGTAACATGGAATCCGGCCAACCCTCTCAGACGTGGAAAGCATATTACTGGCTTCACATTAGCACCACTGAGCTAGCTAGCGTGGTGATACGGTTGGCAGGTCTAGGTTAGTTGAATGAGCCACTGTTGAGTGTTGTGTTGAGTTTTTCAAAAGTATTTTTGGTCCTTTGAGCACCACAAGCCTAGTGCCATCTAGTTTGATTATGTTTGAGAGAGGGCAGAGATCTTTATGTCTCCAAAATTCCACAACTCACACCTCATTTGTTTTGTTCACCTGCAACTAGCAAACCAACTAATGAAAAACTCTTGTTTCTTAAAAGTTAATTTTAGTTAGTTTGAATATTATAGATCCCAGAGAAAAATGACGTGACGAGAGAACAGAAAAAGTCGCAACTACAAATCTGTTTGCTACTTCAGCACCATGGACAGAGCAGGATTTACTGAAATTTCAGAGCCATGGTTGGGGCCATAGATTGTAATTTGCACAAACCTCAGTCAGATAAAGGATCAATGAGCCAGGCTGGACTAACACATCTAACCAAACAACCCTCTGCACTCTCTCTGCCACTAGAGGGGGAGATGGCAGGTTAACAAAGAAGATACATTTTGGTCAGTTTGCTAACAAAGGAGAAGGCATTCCCTGTCATCCCGACTCAAATTGCCTACTGCCTACAGGTAAGAGGAAAAATATGTATTTTTGATTTTCGGATGAACTCTCCCTCTAATTAGGCAAGCAGGGGGAGAGCAAATGTCACTATGACAGGACAGAAAAAGGAGCAACTTTTCTGAGCACTTACACTCCCAGTACAATCCCAGTCTTCTATTGTAGGTCACTGAGTAGCTCCGATGTAGAGTGAGGGGTCATCTTAGGGTTTTACATGAGTAATCCTCTGGTCACAAGCACATTTCTGCAACCTTAAGGCAACTGCTGGTCACATATATCTCTGAGTAAAGCGTATTAAAGGCTTCATGCTCCTGTAATACTGGTGTTTACGCTCTGAAGCTGAGTCATTCCCTACATTTACATCTGTAGAGCTCATACTGCTGGTATTGTTTACATTTCTACCTGGAGGATTTACTTACAAGAGAGCATGTGCATTTGCACACTTTAATCAGGATCGCTGGTGGGAACCAGAGGGAATATTCATGCAGTCATCCTCAGTAGCCGCCGTGTGAAAATGCAATCATCAGGTCAGCGTGGCGTGCCTTAACATGTATCAACAATGCGTGATAGATTTTACGAGCCTGGGAGTCCTCAAAGCGTGCCAGGGGAGTCATGATTGCTAAAGTGAGATATTTAGAGTGACTACGGAGAGCAAAGCATGCCGGTCCCTTCTATCCGTGTCACATGCTGGTGTTACAGTGTGGGGTTATTGTCTGCTGTGACATTGTGTGTTTGGAGACAGATTATAGCTCCGTCGCCTGATTGTTGCCATTTTGAGGTCCCTTTTCTCTGAGGGCTTGACTGCACACTATATGATCTTGTCCTTCAACCAAATGTCAGCCTTCAAAAACCATATAAACGGTCAATGAATCATATAACTGTATGTTAGCAGTCGGTAAGAGTTGATTTATGGGTGTTTTGTCTGGGAAACGTGTAACAGTGATTCTTTTGGAAAGGCAACAATTTGCACTATTACTGTAACTGCATGCAGGCGGAAAACACCAATCAGTTGTGCCCACTGGACAAAGTAATGACAAAGCAAGGGCTAACCTCAGCCACCAGGGGGCCTCCAAAGTAAAAGCTGCCACTCTGTTGCTCTGTGAGTTATTGTCATAATTGAATGTATTGAAAGATAGAAACCATGATTTTGTTATATGGACCAAAAACAACCCAAAACCCTAAAATATGAGAAAAATTTGGTGCATGCCTTTGAATATAAGCATGGACCAAAAAGGGCAAAATTTGAGTGTTTGAAGGCAGTTGTGGGTTCCTGTCCAAAATGTGTTGATATAGGAGAGGTATACAATTCATTCAACATGTTAACATGCACTTCATCTGTATTGATTCTTGCAAATTTCTAAATAGATTTGTAGAAAAAGCAAATCTTAAAAGAGCGATGTGTAAGAATTTTAGTTTAAAACATTAAAAAATTAACTGAAATTGTGTTTGTCATCCTCAAAGTCAGGGTCCTGGTTGGAGCTGATGTAAATCACCTCAATGCTGTATTTCCTGTCGTCAAACTAGGCTCCATCTGTCTCAGATCCAGATCCGGCAGTGTTCACTGAAAGAGTAATGAGCCGGTTGCATGTCCGCATGCCAGGCTCTGGTTCTTGTGCCCACTCCGGCGCTGCTGCCTGTCAGCATTCCCGGCTGGTTCCCCCTGCCCTGAGACTTAAATAATGCTCCTCCTGGCAGTCCAGAGCTAGCTGCACAACAAACTCAGCTAAGTAACTAATGGCAGCTCCAGTTAGAAGTATTTAGCGGTTATTCTGGTGAAATGTTGCGATATGTCCTTTTTGTTAGTATCGACAGGTGGCATGTTGCACCTTTAACCATTGATATTTTCTTCAGGTATCTGAATATTTGTATTTTCTCTAGCTTTCTTGTTATGTGATGTGTTGCAAAAGATGATGAACTTGGATGGTTGAATGCTCCAATTCACTGAAATTCATCGGGTAAAAATAGCCAGTAAAAAATACTATAAACTTCTAATTAACTTACTTAGTCACAAGATCATTGAAGTCCAAGTTAGTCCTTAAATCTAACTTCGTTTATTTAAACTCTTCTATTTGTTTCATTTCTATTACATAACAATGGTGCATTTTAAATGAGTCTTTCTATTAATTTTGCATAATATATATAATAATAATAAAGTTCTTGCAAATCAGTAAAATTCTAATAATTTTTCAAGGGCTTATGCTGTTAAGAAAAAAAGTTATCAAACCTACTAACTGTTGAACAGTCTCAGAGGTCACATTCCTGTAATAAAGATGTAGTGATGTCTCTGTGTTCAGTGAAGCAGCAGGTACGTCAGATGCACTTACCTAACGGGATATTTTGCACCTGCGACACTACACATTCAGTCATTCTTCAGTGATCCATGATCTATATTGACCCACATGCATAAGCCTTCTTCTGTCTCCACCTGGTAACAGTGGCTCCTGTTTACTCAGAGGAAGCTTTTCAAAACTGAGGTAGTGAGCATGTAATCACTCCTGACAGATAATTTGCCATCAACCAATAGGATTATCTTACCTCTTTAAAAGTCCACATTTGTAGAATATGTTGCCAACAAGGTGTGTGTCTCATTTCAGTCATCCTTCAAATGCAGCTTACTTTTACCTTACGTGCCTGTTGTATGCTTTGTGGCTCTTATCCATTGTACATTGTGTATCTATTGTTCCCTCAGAAAGGCAGATGACAAAGGCAGATGCTAGTAGATTTATGTTGCATTCACATGCTCCTTGGATGGGCCCTTTTCCCAAGTTGGACAGTTCTTCCGACAGGTAGGGCTGTTGTACTTGTTTTAGCATCTAGATGATGGGTCAGCTGAGCCTAGCATCCCAGTATAGATACATGTTGCTATTCAAGTATTCTGAAACAGTTTGAAGCTTCATATTATAAAGTGATTTTGTCCCAAACTGCACCAGTACTGATTTGTTATCAGGGTTAATGCCAATAAATAACTTTCCAATCAATCTAGGGCACCCTACATGGACATCAACGAACTAATACAGCCTAATACCATTTCACAAATTACATGTGAGCAAAAAAATGTATATGCAATATGTGAACTAAAGGAGAAATCTGTCATATAAAATTACCACAATATGTTATTAGAGATTACGTTGAAATACTTATCTGACAGCAGCACTATAGCCACAGTGTCCTCCTTTGAAATTTCTATTCCGGGCCAGAATAACTGTTTTAATATACCCATTTCATGTTAATTAGATTTCAAATTAAAGCACAATGTTGAATGAGTAAGTGTGTGTTTATGAGTTGTAAGAAATCAAAGGAATCTTTTAGAGGGAGTAGATGTTTATAAAAGTTAAACTGAGCAATATGTTAATGGAGTCTGGCAGGCAGTCACTGAACTCAACTCCAGAGTGTGCATTTTTGGCACAGTGAGCTTTTGTTTTCAGAATAACAGGCTTGGCTGTACACTGACAGACAATTTACAGTATATAAACAGCTGGTAAACTTACAGTACAGGACTTGTCGTTGCTTGTTATTGTCTAAAGTTTTGCTCCTGCAGTGTCCTGCAGTCTGCCCTCCAGTCTTCCTCAAGTCTGGAAAGGAGGGAGTGGGGTGAAACAACTCACTTTAACCATAGATGGTATATTAAATAGGGATTTACCCTATTTAATATACTGTCTATGGCTCCAACTCACCATTTGGACTACTGTACTCATTTTTGGACTCACAAGTGCTACATATGGCTCCTTTAATGAAAAATTATTAACCAAACATTTACTTTTTACATTACATTTACATAGACTTTCCCGGTTGTTGTTCTGACTTGAGGGCCATTTACTTGAATTTTCCCTATCAGGAATTATTTTTTCTGATCATTCTGACGCCACATGAACGCAGGATTTGTCACTTTCATGGGCCACATCATTCAGATAATCCAGACATATAATTTCTCATACCTCTCACTGTGGAAAGTTACATGATTCACCTTTAACTTAAGATAATTCTAGAGTTGTTTTTTTTTGTTTTTTTTTTACATTTAACCATGTTTGAATGCCTAATGGTGCATAAGCATGTGCTGTAAATATGTACATGTGTTACACCATAAAGAGCATAATTTCCGTCAGCAAAGACTGAACTCTCTTGAGTAGAATTATATATGATTACCTTGTAAACTGCAAATTGCTACAAAGCAGATGTTAACAAGTCCATAAAGCATATTCACTTATTCCCCATTTAATGGAAAACAATTAGTAAAATACATAATTTGTTGTAACTGCTGTGAAAGTATAAAAGGCCTAAGACACCACAGACCTCTGGGTCAGAGTATTGATTTTGGATTAAAGCTGCTGCTTTTATTCACACAGTAAAGTGTGTGTTGAGTCCTCTGCTGTCCATCCACTGACGCCAAGATGAGCAAAACATTTCCCACCTCACTACTGTCGGATTGTTCAGTCTGCAGTCGCTCAGCTTATTCCATTTAAACCTACATTTTCTTGTGTTTGTCAGTGACGAGGTGGAGGTGAAGCCTCTGCCTACTCAGCATGACTAATTGCCCATAAGTGGCCATTCCAGTGTTGGAAACAAAGCATCACAAACACCAAACAAACATAGTGAGTCACTCCATGCATTGTGCATTTATTCACAGTGTGGAGTAAAGGGAAGAAAAGGTATTTAATTTAACTGGAGGAGGAAAAAAGAGAAGCTTGTTTAACATTTGAATATTTTTACATCTGATGAATAGACAGATGGATTTGTGTTTTGTCATTTTTACATTCGATAAAAGCGTTTTCAGAAATCCCCCAAGGATAGATGGGGCTTCACTGGCGGAAGGGAGTCATGATACCATTTCCCCTGTTACAGCTAATAAACAAGCGCTGATTGTCCTCTGGGTTGAGTAATGAGTTAAAGCAGGAGCTGAGGAAAATCACACTCGTAATAGAAAACAACTGCCTTCCCTCCTGGATACGCTACAGTATACACACAGCCATGGCTGTTAGTACTGGATGGAGCCAGTTTGCTCAGGTGCTGCAAAATAACTTTCAAGCAGATGTTCATTAACACTGATTTGCATTTAAAGGCAAATAAGAGAACAAAAATGTAATGCATAAACACGACAGATTATGGGACGTTAAAGGGACAGTTCAGATTATATGATGCATTGTTGCATGAGGTACTTATCCATAGTCAGTGTATCAGCTACAGTAGATGGTGGTTGACACGCTCCAGTTTGGAGAGGCAGAGAGGAGTACCAGCATGGAAGCTAAGCAATTAAGTCTTGTGAACAGGGTCAGCAACAAAAGGTATTTTAGCCACTTTAAAAAAGGTCCACTCAAACAAAATCAACATCAGTTTAAGAGTGCACCTATATTTAGAATATTTTCACCAAAGTACAATATTTTACTTTGCCATCAGACAGCCTTTTCTGATGGGAAACGCCTGTTATATTAGCCAAATACCGCTCTCTCCAAACCACCAACCTCCATAAGTGAAATCAGTCATTTTACCTTGCAAATGTGAGTTGCTGCTCTACTGTTGCCTCCATCTGTCAGTTTGTTTGTGTTATTGTGTGACTTTGGTGTTTTCAAAGTAGTTCGGAATATTTCGGAATCATCAAAGTCACAAAATAATGCAAGCAAATTAACTGAGCAAGGCACTGTTAGACCAGCAAGTTCCGTGTTCTACAAGCTGATGTTACTGTTTTTGGCTTTGGAGTTTGGTTGGTTTGGGAGAAAGCGAAATTTGGCTTATATGACAGCAGTTTCCTGCCATCTGATGGCAAAGTAACGCAGTGAAAATATTCTAAATATAGTACACACTGAAAATTATTTTGATTTTTTTAGGTAGACCTTTTTTCGTGGTTAAAATACCCTTTACTACTGACCCTGTCCACAGCAGTACATTGCTTTACTTCCGTGTTGGTGCCCCTCTCTGCTTCTCCAACCTGGGGGCGTGTTGGCCAGCATCTACTGTAGTCAATACCTACTATGATCGTTATCTCATACAACACCACATCAAATGCTCCAAACTATCCCTTTAAGTGTGTGGACAACAGGAGATCAGATATTCCTGTGGGGACAATAGCCTGAGGGTTCTCTGAGTATGAGTGTTATTGTTCCACGTTTTCTGGCCTGATCCCATTTGACTGTTTTTCATGTACAGTGCAAAGCCTTCTACATTAGCATTTATACTTTAAGACATTCCTGTTAGCCTCCAATAGCCCCTAACTAATTCTTTTCCCTTCCAGTGTTTAGAAACCACAACATATTGACTGTCTGGTCAATCTCCTTCCAGACTATATTAGTCACACAGCACAGAAGCCCGCTAAGCCCCCTCCTTTCCTGTGTTTATTTCACAAATGTGGATGAGTGAGAGTAAATTTGCCAGCCACTCCACTTCCCGGTTTGCTTGCCAATAGTTTTCTCCAGCCAAGTTTAGCTGCAGCTGTTTACAAAAGAGGTGTTTTTGTTGCTAGCCACCCAGTTCTGTGAGATATTTCTGAAATAGGTCTGTGATTTAGCAACATTTGTTCACACATACCACCAGAAAATGAACACTTAGGTCCAGACTATGATCACAGCAGCACCCACATATCTGAAGAAGCGTACATGAATTAAAGAAACAGCCCGTAACTCATTTTATCCTTTAATCAAAAGATACCACTACTTTCCACAAGTCCATTAGCTAGCACAAAGCATACTGGTACCAGTTTAATGATGCCACAAATTAAAACTGCGCTCACCAATATTTTAATATTAACAATGGATAAAAATGCTGTGTAATATGAAAGGGGTCACTTGTAGTTACGAACCAAGGGAGTTGATCCCTCCTAAGTCCCGCCCCTTTTTGCTCTGTGCAAAAGCAGCATAGTCAAATCTTAAGTTAGCTAATGCTAGCTAACTAGCAAGCTAATTGATATAAATTGTTAGCTTGGTAGTTAGTTAATGTTTTACTAACACTGGTTAGCAAACATACATAATGTCACTTTAGATCCTCCAACCACATCTTTTAACAGATCTTCAAATTCTGGTTTTCTTTTTAATATAGGTGAGCCTAGCACATAGCATAGCTAACTGTTATTGGTGTACAGAGAGGGTTACCAACTATCGCTACATTTTACCACCTTTGGCTTTACGGCCCTCAACCTTACAGTTTTGCTGCAGTCTGACATCCTCAATCCAAGTCATATCAAACAGCTGTTTTTAGAAAAAAAACCATTGAGAGACCCAGTTAGCATCTAGCTGGTGAACATACGTTGCAGAACATTTAGCTGTTAATGAACCAGATTTTACTCAAGAATTGGTGGAGACTAAATCAGAGCTAAAAGGAAAGTGGAATAAAATTAGGACATTTGTCAAGTGGCCAGAAACATGTCTCTAAAGAACTCTATTGTTGCTCTGTGTCTGCTTGGTGTGTAATAGGCGACTCTTTTCTAACAAAGTGCCATACAAACTTTATACAAGGATATGATGACCAGACATCCCAGTTTACTGAGTCAGCCAAACAAAGTCCAAACAAATATCTGTAAAACATTTACTACCAAATTGTTCTGGTTTTCACCACAATCAAAATAATAAGTCGAACTTGTTTTCAGTGCTTACATAGATGTTTATCATGTTCTGTCCCGCTCATTACTACCTAACCTCATATAAAAATATTTACACCACGTGTCTGAATTCAATGCTAATTTGTTTGTATTTGTGTCAATCAACCAATGAGTTGTTGTCGTAGGCTGTCGCTAACAGTTAGCTGCATGCTGAAGAGAAAGACTCATGTCTTTTCTAAAGCGCTCCAGCAGAATTTCTCCTTCCTTTGTAAAATATCTGATAAGGAAAATGCTGAGATCGTGGTGTTCATTGTGTTGAAAGGTGGACTTGGTAGGTATGTTAAGCGCTGAAATAACTGCCTGATGAAAACAGCGACGGGGCGTGCATAAGTGCGTCGGCGCCTGCATGAATGAGCGGTACACTTAAGGGTCCCACCTTTAGGGGTTGAAAATTGGTCACAGGGATAATACCATATGTCAAAGTTGTGTTTAGCACTGCTGTTTCTGCTGTTCTTAAGCAGCCAAATGTCACAAAATGCTTTAAAACAAAGTGAGTTAGATATCAAATAGTTTTGTATTTATTACTTAGCTGCCAGATATGTGAAGATTTCCACATACTACTGTGTCATGAAGAGCATAAATAAGAAATGAAGAGACAAGAAATTAATTTGGAATGTTTTTTTCTGTAACAGCTCTTTTGTGACTGTGTTTGCACAAGTCATTATACATTCAACAGAGTAGCATAGTAACATATAAGCACATGATGAACATGAACCATTTTTAATGATTTTTACCATATTGAAGTTCTGCTATCACAGTTACTCTCCCACTCTGGGGAGTGAGTTAATTTGTTGCTGATTAACATGGTCCATAAGATTTACAAGTTTTTAGTATGCAGATAAAGTAGCAGACAAAATGAACTCCTGCCTTCAGCACAAAGATATCTGACATGTGGTATTGCACAAAAAGCCAGACAATCAGTTTTTAAAAGCAAAAAGGGCCTGTTAGTGGGCTCTCCACGGTCAAATAATCTAATTTCAGAATCAATTCACTCAACATGTTCACAGAGAATTTCAGTCCCTATCTGAACAACACATCCATACTCTCCCAATAAAAATAGACAAAGACATTAGCTGTACTCTGGTTATGATAATGAATGTTGGCTGCAGCTGGAGGGAGCAGTACAGCGGTGCACATGTCAGACTGAGCCTGTCCACACCTCGTCTCACCCAGATATGGTCGGCTCTCTCCTCTCGTCAAAGGCTTCAACCCTCAGTGGCATTGTTTGAATCCAACTCCTTGCTACCATGGTAACCGGAGCGGAGAGAGGATGGGATATAAATGAGAGATAGTGAGAGGGCACGACCCATACTACGCCTGACACTCTCTCATGATATCGTGTTTAGTATTCTGGCTGAATGAACAATGGCCGGTGTGCTGTGATAATAACCAGACAAGTTGGGTTTAATTAGCACTTTGCCAAGTCACTGCCTCCGTAAAAGATACAATACAATATCACTATGACCACGTATGGTGTGGGTGTCTTTAGTCTTGTCAAAGACACTTGCACATAGGAAATCCTTTTAGTTTAATCCACAAATGGACACTTTTATACAATCTAGATCATGGAGAGTTATTCTGTAATGTACTGTTGTGATTTACTTTCAACAAGCTCTTCTGATTGCATGCTGTTTTTCTTAAATTGCCATATGGTTTTCAGTGGTTCAGTTAACTATGCAGATATGTTGTAGCTGAGTTTGTTGACAAGACAGATGTTTGCCTGTTGTAATCCAACCATTTTCACTTTCACAGCAGTCAAAACTAGAGGAGTTCACTCAGTAGAGTGCAGATCTTTGCCAGGCAACCCAAAAAGAATATCTGGATGTAACCCCTTTGTAATCACCAACATTTTGATTAGTAACTGCAATTTAATTACATGTTTTTTCTCAGTAACTATAATGGATTACAATTCCATTTATTTTTAAATTTAATTATGTGTGACTAGTTACATGTAAGCAGCTACTCTCCAGCATAGCTAATATCCTATTAGTTATGAACAAAAATGTGTTTTGTGTCACAGTGACCTTTGACCTTTGACCACCAAAAGCTAATCAGTTCATCCTTGAGTCCAAGTAGACATTTGTGTCGAGATGGCAGAGATTCCCTCAAAATGTTCTTGAGATTTCTACATCATAAGGAGCTCAAAGAAATGTTGATACATCTCAGCTCTGTGTGAGATGAACAAGCCTGAGTTGACCAAATATCAGACTGTAGAGTGAAACTCTACTCTGATCTGCTTATGACTTTTAGTAGGTGCCTCATCTGCAAGGAAAAGCTTTCAGTAGCTGCAGTGGTGGAAAGTAAGCTCAGACCAAAAAGGATGTTCTACTAAAATACACCACTATCTTCTAGCTGCATCTCAAATCACAAATAACCCAACTTTAGACTTTGAAAATGCATGTAGTACAGACACCAAAGTTCTATTTTGGTTGCAGGAGATGAGCCAATTCTTCCTATTGTCAGATGACATGGTATAAACGGTGAGAAAGTCTGCATTTGTAGAAGGTGGGATGGATGGATGTCTCAAACAAACTCAGCATCATCCATGTGGCTGAGGTTTGTGTCCTGTGTGAAACGAAAAGTCAAAATTATTTGGAGTCTTTAAAGTAAAGTAACACCACATGCGTCAAGTGACTCATGTGCTTATTTTAACCCAAACCATGATCTTTTCCTAAACCTAACTGAGTAGTTTTGTTGCCTAAACCAAACTGCGATGTTTCACAATGTTAACCACATGTTTATTTTTGTTGCCATGATGACAACGGTCACCTGACTATGGAGGTGGAGCCTCATTTCTAAAAATGTTCTTAGATTTGCACCTGAAATTAGATAATTAAGATAATTTCTGATGGTGTTCTTCAGTTCATAAAAGATACTGAGCATAAAAAACTTGATTACATAGGTTTTAAGAAGGCTATTTGTAACTTGCACACCCATGATCTACAAATCTCAAATTAACTTAAAATTGACACCACCTGTCTTACAATCAGTGATTTTCCCTTATATAATGCATTACAAATAAGGGTTCAGTCAGGAGTAGCCATGGACCAAAAGAGAAAAGCAAACGTTTTGGAAGAAGAGATCATGCAAATGGTAACCGAGATTGAAGCCAGGCAACACATATTATTCAGTGGACTAAGTAATGGGTTCATTTTAAAAAAAAAACGTAGATTGTGTTGCGATTAATTCCTCACCCTGTTAAGTGATAATTCCTATCTCATTGTTCATAAAGCAAATGCTCGGGCACCTCTCCATCCTGAACTGCAATACCCTGACATAACCAGCAAGAAAATCACTTATGTCAAGTCTAGAGTTTGCGCAGAGATACTATAATTTCCACATCAAAGTGAGGTTTTATAAATAACTGCTTATATGTGGTTAATGAGGTCCCTGCTCTCCACACAAGTTAAAGGGAAGGATCAGAATATCACCTGCACCCAAATATTGGACTTTGACATATGCACTGCATGTAATTTAAAAGCATTAAGTTGTGTTATTTGTATGCAAATGGGAGGTTGATTAAGATGACCTGTTCCGCATAGATAGTACTGATTCAAATACATCAGTAAAAGCGGCTGAGTTACATCACTGTCATTTGATTTGTTACTTCAGTCAGTTCTTAAACAGCTGAAAGGGCATGCGTGTGTGTCTGTAGGGATGGGTATGAGGGGTGCATAAAAAAAAAAAACTATTAAGTAGTGCCATGATTTTAAAAAGCTTGACTGCCTTCAAGAACACAACAATCCCCTCCACTCTTACCTTGTGTATTGTATTCTGGTCTACAGAGGCTACAGGAATTTGGCAGCCATTTGTCCACATGGAACAAGAGAAACACACTGACAATCAACAATTGAGCCAAAAAATGGAAGGAACATTATGAAAATAACTACTGTTTAACAGTGTTTCATGATGGAGTTATCATTTTACAAAGATTATATCTGCACCAACAAAACTTTTAACTGGAATGCAGACCATTTACATTTAAGTGTAAACACCCATGTTGAAAGGACCACTGTGTAAAATTTAGGAACATCTCTTGGCAGAATATGGCAGAAACTGAATATAATATTCATAAGCATGTTTTAAATCACCTGAAAATAAGAACTGTTGTGTTTCATTGCCTTAAAACAAGCTGTTTATATCCACAGGGGGCACAGGTCTTCCTCCACAGAGTCTGCCATGTTGCAGCACCATGCTTTTACAGTAGCAGATCTATGTATATTCACCTACATCAAATCTACTGTATATTGACCAGAATGGACAAACCAAACTCTGGCTCTAGAGGGATCATTGGGATATCATCTTGTCTTGAAAGGTAAGCAACAGTTTTGGTCTATATGGCCAATTTCCCCCTTCATAACAACTGTATGGTGAATTTTTATATAACTCACCCGTTTAAGTTATATTAAAGCTTAATGCTATGGGCTTTGAGTGACAGGTAGGTGCCATCACGGGTGGCTAACCACTAGGTAGCTGCTTCATTGGCCTGCCTCAGCTCCACCCATGCTCCAACTTTATGCCTATTTTTGGATTAGCCAAGAATTAGCTGAGTCAGGCACTGCCAAGATGGGGAAGGCCAGAGTTACCACACTGTGAACTTGAAAACAGTTCTTCAGAAACCCATGGTTGATGTAACAGAGGCTCTGTCCACTATTTATAACTATGGTATATATAAAATATATATATAATATGGTTCTCCTACACACTAGGAAAGACAGGGTGAGAGGAAAGTATTCAGGTATTCAGGTATTCTGTTGGTTGCAATCTCTAAATTCAGCGCTAGATGACACTAAATCTACACACTGGTCCTTTAACTGTCACATTTTGTCAGTCATATAAAACCTAAAAAAAATTCATTTAGAAATAATATAATTATGGATTAATGTTTCAACATGACTTCTTGCTTTTAAGGAGTAACAGGAATTTACCACAATTTTACAAACATAAGATATTTATGTGTATGTACTGTGTTGTGACGTCTCCACAGAGCCCCCAGCCACAGTGACGTAGGATTTAATTGATTATCTATAGACTGAATGTTTTCTCTTCCTGGGAGCTCTGATGTCTAAATTGATAAGTTATGGTGATCTGCAGACTGCTCTAAAGGGCCGCATTTGGTGTAAAGCTGTATTTCTTCTGTCTGTTGTGGGAAAATGAGGCCTTGAGGCCTGTGATCGCTGAGTGCCTTTTTTATTCAGTGATACTGGTAATCAGTTGGGGGGAATCGGGCTACAGATGTTAAGATTAAAGACAAATACTGTTGGTAACAGATGATATATTAAAGATTCACTCTGAGTCAAATGAGAGCTATTTTGTGTGAGTATGCTAATGCTCAAACAGCCAAGGACACGTAAATGGAAAGTGAAATGTAAGAGGCCAGACAATGATCCCTCTTTGTTCAATGACAAACACACAAATTGCCGCACAGCCGTAGTGTATTTTCCTCAGCCGCGTCCTTGGCTTCCTCCACTGTTTCCACATGAGAGGACTGAAAGCTTCACTGCTTTTCTCTCCCTCGCACCTTTCACAAAGCTGTTACCAAAGCAGCCGCATAGAAAAGAGAAGAGGACAATGTGCTGTAGAGGAGTATTGATTTGCAATCAGACCTATGAGCCTGTCCAGCTGTACAAAGAGGAGGGGGAGACAAGTTTCTGCCTCTCATTTCTCAGATAGAGGCTATTATCTAGTATACACACACTTTCCGTGATTTACCCCTCCTACACATGGGAGCTCTCTTCATCTGTCACACTTGCATACAACATATGCATACAATAACACAGAGACATGCCTGGAAGGTGCTATTTGGAGCATGACTGAGGTTGGTTTGCCAAATGGAGGCCTGAACAGGACAAATTTCTCCTTGATGCACAGGGAGGCTAATTGACAGTTGTGCCAGTGGTTTATGTCATCTGGAAACATATTATGTGCACTCACACCAGCTATCATTTGTTTTAGTCCAGCACAATGCATATGTAGAGCTATAAAGGGTAGTTTTATAGAGCAAGATTGCTCTATAAAGCACTGAGCTTAGACCGAACACAATCCTTTTATATGTAATGGGGGAGAACACACAGTTGCCTCCAAAATAAAGATAGATTTTCTTAGATTTTTAGAAAGTGAATTCCCCCTGAGCTGCACAAAGCTGTACCTGCATGGGTTGAAAAGGTGTCAACTTTAACAAAAAAATTTGAGTGTTTCCCAGGACTTTATGAATCTGCTTCTTAAATGTAGAAGGACAGAAAAGGAGAGAGACCAGAGGGAAATAAGAGAGAGAACTGGAGTTCTTAGTTCAGACAGAGCCTGGGCTGAACACAAACACATAGGCACACTGGTGCTAGATTAGGTAGCATACAGCTAACATACAGTTAGTACATTGGCTGTTAAGGTTGACATTAGTGTGGCAAATTTCACTTCACTCCCTGCCTGAACCATTCACATATATCAAGATGGATGACATGACAGATTCCCAAAACATCTTGATCGCCCTCTGGTGGCTGGATGCAGTATAGGTCAAAAATACAGCATCTTCCGTGTTAGCAGATTACCTTGAGAGACAGCTGGGTACTACTGGCAGAGATGGTCTGAATTTAGGTGAGGTGACAGCAAGAATGGTCCATGGCAGCATTGATCTGATTGGTTGAAGTTACCCTGTGTTTTCCAAACAGTTTCTAAGGACGACTTCCCAGATGGCTCTGTGTAACAAACCGTCTGGCTTGCTCATTGGTCTTTTCACTTTTTCATATGTTTGAGGCCTAATTTGCCTTATCATCACAGGTCTTTAGACTGTGGTGTCAATACAGACAACAACAGTCTGAAGGAACACTTTCAATTCTTTGAAAATAAGTTTGTGGGACTAAAAGTAGATCCTTGAATAGTGGTCCCATACTTTTGGTGGAAACACAGCTTAGCCCATGTCAGTAGTTTTAATAACAGTTACTTTCTGCCAAAGAAATAGTCCTTGTGAAATAAAGGTTCACAATGAGGTCTGGGGATTATACAGAGTAACAGGGATAATGTTTCTGGAAAGACATGATCCTGTTGAACTTTGTAAATGTTTTTTGCAATGCTTTCAGTACCACAAACAAAATTCCATTCATTATTTTCAGAGACAGATATCTCAAAACCTAGGCAAATAAAACCAAAACTATCTGCATGAACAGATACCATTAGAGTTACATGAGAAACTGTTTCTCTGTAATTTGGGTGAACCAACCCTTTAACAAATGGGGCAGTCGAGGAGTCGATGTTTCAATTACATAATCCAAAACATCCATTACTTTATGAGTCATGTCTCCTGATCCAGATGTTGTTTCTTAAGTCACATTTCCTGTTTTCTCTCATCTCTCATCCTGCTGCCAAACAGCTTTGTTGCTTTACCCTCACACACAGACACAAACACATTTCTACAAGTATTCTTGTGCCACAAATTACCTGTCTTCTCATCTCTGGTCAGAGCAGACAGTGTGCAGTGAAAAAAAGGAGTTTTTTTTCCTTTATTACAAGGTCAACAGCTGCTAGCTGTAGAGCATCCTCCCCAGACACATTGACAGCAGCTCAAAGCAGAGACACTGATGAATGACACTTCCCATAGGGAGGCAGGGGAGTACTGAGAGTGGCTCTGCATGGCAATTTTTTACAGTTAACTCCCTGAGATGCATTAAAAACTTGAAAGTGTTGAGTGAATAACGGGGATTTGGAGTATGAAATAACTCTCCCTTGCTGTGATTATAGTCACATTGAGATTTGTGAGAGGTTAATGTAAACTTGTCACCTTGGTAACATGATTTCGACATGCCTTACAAGAAGTCATCTGATGTTTTGTTAAACTAAAGCACAGATTCTCAGTTGGAATGAAATGAATTGCTCAGTCTAACATGTTTGCCCACTGGTAGGCTTGAGTCCATTTCGGATTGGCTGCCAAGTAAAGCAATAGTTTGCTGTTTTAAGGTCATTATCCACTCTTCCCCTTCCTTTTGTCTCCTCTCCATCAATTCACATCATTAGCTTGCGGTTGTCTAGCAAGTGGTCTTCCTGAACCTCCGGGGACATGTTTGCAGTGGTCTTTACACAGTGTCGAACATATCTCAGAAAGAAGACGGGATGCAGGGACTGGGAGCTGTGGATGAAGATGAATAACCACATCTTCATTCGCCCCACTCACACCGTGACTCACTGGGAAATTGTCAGAGACATTACAGATACTTTCACAATCTTTTTCAAGTTTGTTGGGTAAGAAGCGAAATCTTTCAGTGATATGCTAGAGGACAGGAGAGTGCTGTATGGCCTTGTCTTGGACCGGAAATTGAACTTAAATTTCCACGATTTTCACAGGAGTGTGTGTTTCGAATCACAGTGGGAGACAATTCCTCTGTGACCCACAGCCTGAAGCTTGAGGACTTGATTTTCTTCTCTCTCACTCCCACTCACTCTTTCCATCCTGTAATACACCTTGAGACAGGGTGCCTATTCATCTGCAACCCGCCCCATCAGGAGATGCATTCTTTATGGTGAGCTGTTTAAAAGCCCATATAAACTCCCACAGGGGTGCATTAACCTCCTACAACATGCCTCCCAGATAATGTAAAACATGCATGTACAACATAAAGAGAAGATTATGAGCACTATGGCACCCTGGTTAGACCAACAAGGATTATTTTTTTTTAAAAACAGATTAAATTAACTTTAAATTATGTTGCACCAAACTTTTAAACTATATTAAAATAAAGAAAAATTAAATTTAAAACTTTGTTTCAAACCGCAGTTTGTTTTTACTCTAAACTAGATTAAATTTAATTCTGTTGCACCAGTGCTAACTAACTTTGAAGAGGCTGCCTTCTTTAGATGGTTTCAGCAAAATAATCAAGTTTCTTTAAGAAAATTAAGGGACACACTAAACCCAGTTGAGTTTTATGATGTGTCTCTTCTTTCTTTCACTCCAGTCAACCCATTAAGACAGTCTGGCAGTTGCTGCCAAACTCTTTTTAGTCTCTTTTTATTTATTTTTTTTATTGTGCTGTTGTCCATTTTAAAATTTTATATTATTTGGTCATATTGCTGACAGGTTTTCCTCAAAGGAAGAGAAATTAGCCATCATGAATAGGCTTACGCTAACTGGGCTAACATTTTAGCCAAGCAGCAAACTGTAATATTTTGTTAACTTCTTAGCTCACATACGATGCACTACATACCCAAAATGTAGACTATTGTTCAACATACTTTTGCATAAATAAACAGTAGTGTATCTTTTCAGACATATTATTCACTGCTTACTACGTCACTTAAGAACCTCCTGAGAACGTCCGAGAGTCTCTGTGTCAGTTGGAGACCATTAACCATGGTAACCTCTGCCAAAAAATGATCTAATTTGAAAAATATATTCCACCTAGCAAAGTGAAACCTTACTTACAGCTGCTTTGGTTGCTGTCTTGACTTTCTTTATGTTGTTGTCGACACTACTGCATTGTATTGTGGAATATTTATGCTTAATGCTGCTTAATAGAGTTCTGCTTAATTTTAACTAATTTTAAACATAGTTTTGCTAAACTCTAATCTCAGATTAAATTAGACTATTATTTGTTGGTGTAGCCAGAGTCTACATTTCTTTCCTTTTTTCTTTCTTTCTTTCTTGTTTGTTTAGATTTTTCTTTCCCAATCGATCAAGAGTAGTTTCCCTAAACCATAGCCTAATAGACTTTTCATGAATCTTATCCACATCTGACAATTGTGATTTCATCTCCTCTGCCAGCGTTCAGTCAACAGTAGTCTACAGGCTGAAAGATGGAGTGACAGTGTTGATAGCTGCTGTATATTCCACTGAGAAGTCTACTGAGGAGTAATTACTGTAATTCTAAAAGGCTTACTGAAGTGTTTGGATCAGCACAGAACTGTATAAACAGCACAAGGAAAGAGATTCATCTACAGTCAGCCAGCAGACAAATTCACCACATAATGCAGCATTTCTTCGAGACATTACAAGAACCAAACCACCAATTTTTCATTTGTTATGTAGAGAGGGTTGACAACGCAACTTTCCTCTCCCTCTCCCTCTCTCTCCACTCTCTCTGTGCGCTCTTATTTACGCACACACACGCTTTGGCAGGAGCTACAGTGCAGGCATAAGTGGAAAATGTCCTTCATATACTCCTATTAGGGTAGGGTTAGTGGAGTAGGGGGGAGATTTTTTAAAGGGGAGGCCCCTCAAGATGTCTGACATGTTTCTGCAGGACCGCAGGCCACTGGCTGGCGCATAGCACAGGCTTGTGGTGGGCTGTTTGTCTGCGTGAAGCTGGCATGGCCTCCCGTTCCCCTGCATCTGTTCCCCATTAGCAGAGCCGAGAGTATAAAGCAGAGAGCTGACAGGGGCTGGGAACACTCGAGTTCCTGCCTGGATCATGGGGTTTACTATCTGGCTGTGTGTGCTCTGCCTGCAGGCGAGCCTGCTGTCACACGCCCTCGACTGCTCAGGAGCAACACAGGGAGAGCTGTGTATCAGCGGACAGACCGCAGACGGACAGGTAAGAGACGCACCTCTAATGGATGTGATAGTTAGGGGATGGACAGTGGTGACCAAGGTGTTCATTAGGTATCAGTCATCAGCTGTGCTGGTGTGACACTGCAGGGGTAAGTGCAGCCTGTTTGAGTCTGTTTAAATGCTGTTTGTCGAAGCAAACTAGATAATAACTAACACTCATCTCAAATGAAAGAGAAAAGAATCTGAATTATCAGCGTTTTCAACGTCAAGAAACACTTTATGTAATCCAAGCAGGCAATAAAAAATCTATTTGATATTCATTTTAAGAGAACAGTATGTTTAAATTTGAAAAATTACAATGAATTTATAAGAAAGTTGAGACATTTAAGTCAGAATCTTTGGCAGAAGCCACGAAGCTTAAAAATCTGTCTCTAACTTATCGGCTTCTGTTAACCAACATTTTTTTGGCATAGATTTAATAAGGATGCACTTCATCGGTCAGTATAATTCATGAAAATATGTGACCATTCACAATAAATGCCTGTTTAAGTAGGGTTATTGTGCCCTTTTTTCAATGTGCATTTATTTGTTTATGAAGTCCTGCTGGGTATTTTGTATTGTACTGATGCATATGACAGCTTACATGCCAGTGGAACAGCAATCCATTCATCACTTTTATTACTGCCACTTTAAGATTTTACCTCTTTAATGTAGAATCATTGTGTATTGTTATGTATTGTTATGTAAAGGGTGTGTTGTCCCATATGCCAGTGCCAAAGAAAAAATGTCAATTTTATGTGACTTTAATGGACAGCAAAGTAATCTGAATCTGAATAATCTTTAACAGTTTGTACTCTCAGTTCAGGTTGAAATGACTGGTAGCATACTGATTCACACTGTAAAAAATCATACAAGAATTTACTGTAATCAACTTATCTTTTCTCATCAACTTAATGTACTAGTTTTATTTATTCAAGTTAATGAAACCTAAATTTTATTATTTAGCATTTATTTCAGATCACTTCAGAACTTACAAACTTGAGTTAAAGTTAAAATCTTTTGAAATATTGATGGAAAAAGAAATCGAATTAAAGAGTTGTTGATTCAACTTAATATTATAAGCTCACTCAAGTTTTCTCAAGTACAAGTGAATGATTATTAAGTATTATTTGACTAGAAAAGCTTTTGTTTTGACAAAATTACCTCCACTTGTCTTTTCAAATTCAGTCAACTTAAATTTTTGGGGCAGCCCAGACACCAACTTAAAGTTATATTTAGTTAAGTTTCAGTTATTTTTACATTATAGTTAGTTTTTGCTCAGAGACAGTGTGGTCAGTGTTTATACAGTAGCGCAGGTCAGAGGAAGCCAGTAACTCTGCTGGAAT
This sequence comes from Lutjanus argentimaculatus, assembly GCA_034769285.1. Lineage (NCBI taxonomy): Eukaryota > Metazoa > Chordata > Actinopteri > Lutjaniformes > Lutjanidae > Lutjanus > Lutjanus argentimaculatus. Next base: position 19,917,862 of record JAWZSL010000009.1, on the reverse strand, counting down.
GTAAATTCACTCCTTCCAGCGAGGCTGCTGTGACGATAATAGTGGTCAATGTGCTTCAGGATGGCAGGAGACGTGTACAGTCTCAACCCTGACCTGTGGAGACGTATAATTTTTTTTTTTTTTTTTTTTTCTAACAGAAACAAACTCTCATTGTAATGGTTTTTGCAGCCACCGCACCAAAAATACACCCCTCTGTGGAACAAAATCTTTCAGCTCCCCCTTTTTGGCTTTTCATGTGGTAGGCGGCTGTTATACTTTAAACTTGTGGTTAGCATTTTTCTGTGGACAGTCCTCATGTTCTGTCCAAAGTAATCGCCCTCATCTGGACAACGGCTCCGACAGCTGCAAGAGGAGAGGAGGATTTTCACCCACACATGAAAGGCTTTTCATTGGGAATTCTGTTCCATCCGAGGGAGTTTGTGCCACATATGTGCTTTTCTGCAGCAGTTATTCGTATTGTAATTACAGCATGGGCAATTTTGAGCTTCAAATGTGGTGGGAACTAACTAATACCCAATGCAGCATCTTTTCAGAGGCTACATTTGGTTTAGTTTACTTGTGTTTTGCCTTTTCCCACCAAGGTCACTTGTGTTTATAATGGAGTGGAATACATTGAATGAGTAATTTATGGGATTCTGCTACACATAACAGCAGAAAGCAGATGGATTGAGGCAGAATTTGATGGAGGCTGAGTTTTGATTAATATCCTAAATACACACAGTTACAGACACACAAACAAAACAGCCATAAGATGATATAATTGCTGCCATGTTTGGTGACTTGGGTGTTTAAAAATGATTTAGTTAGACAGGACATAGTTTGTCTGGGCCGAGGGGACACCATTACTGAATTTTATTTTTTATATATATTTTTTCTTAATTTAAATCCACTTTTGTGCTGAAAAAGATAAAAACAGCACTGATTCTTTCTCCTCTCTTCCTTCTCTTCTTCAGTATGATGATCAGAAGCAGCAGAGGGCGCTACCCTTAACCGAAGGACTGGTATGTGCCACCTCTTGCTCCTGTTCTACTCAAGATTTTTGATTTAGTCTGAATGCTTTAGTTCATCTCTGAGAGAGGGCTCCAGTTCAGAGCAGGTTTAACTCTGAGGAAGTCTGAGGCATTATTACGGAAAGTTCCTAACTTGTAGATCTTAACTGTAATTAGGCATAGGACCTGATTTAGGAAAAAAGCCACAACAAATGAACAATCCTTAAATCAGTGTTCCTATCCTAACTAAAAACAGGAACCGTGTATTACAAAAGCATCTTAACTTCCCAAAATGTTAACTAAACTCTTCTAACTTTACGATAACCGTGAAGCTGTCCTAACTTTCACAATCTGTAGTAGTAGCTAACTAATTTACTAACTATGTATCAGTAATGTTTGTTAACATTAGCTAACATTAGTGTATGCTAATAGTAGCTAACGGTGGTGTGGTCTGCTGTTGAAGCCCACTCTCTTTCTTTTGTCTCCGGAGTTAGCGTAAAGAACATCTTTGGATTTCTCTATAGATGGTACTCTTAGAGTTCCCACTGTTCCCCAGTGTATTACACAACCATCCTAACTTTCCAAAGCCATAAATAAACTCGCCAAACTTAACCGTTAACCAATAACCATTAAGTTGTCCTAACTTTTCCACTTGTAGTAGAAGCTAACTTACTGACTAACGGGCAGTGTCTGCTAGCTAACAGTAACTAATGGTATTGTTAACTACTTGTTTAATGCATATATGTCTGCTCTTTTATTGCTTTTAGTTCAAATTGTGGAACATCTTTTAGATTTTTCTACAGATGTTACCAAAAACTCGAATTCATCTGTGTTGAAGTTAAGTGTTTATCATTGTTTTTGCTCAGTTTTGGTAAGCATGTTGAAGTGAGTATTCAGGATTTGACAGGATTCCTAAAGTTGGTTAGCATTTGCTTCTGTCATACCAAATCTGGAAAAATCTTTGAATCTTTCCATGCACCCCCTGGTTTGTAGTCATCAGAATGCTATAGTGGGCGTAAGATAAGGGGAAAGAAATTATGACACTAGAGAAATGAGGCAGAAACAAACAACAGAGGGAAGTGAATAATGATATGATGTAATTGTGACAAAGCTATGTAGCAGTGAAACCACAGAAGTATAGCAGTTTTTAAAACCGCTGAGGGAGTTGGACACACACAAGTTACTGAGGTCCCTCAACTAGCAATGTGTGAATCCCTGCAATGACATACAGTATGCATACTGCAATTATCCTTCAACTGCACAGCTGTTGTGCCACAGCGAATTCTTAAATATTCCATAGAGCCCCCCCTCCCAATGAAAACTAAAACAATCATTCAAATGTAGGTCAACAGCTGTAAGCACTGTAAAAGCATTGAAAGTAATTACGAGGCAAATATATTGCAGCTAATGTAGTCGTCTTTGTTTTTATGGAAAAAGAGAAAGAGTGGGAAGTTATTATCCAATACTGGAAATTTTTATTTGCACACTTATATAACTTTGGGGGAAAAGCACTGATGGAGTCAAAGCCCTGTGGTAGCACTATAAATTCACCACAAAGTCCTAATTGGCAAACTGAAACCTGTTGTTTTTCAAAGTGACAGTCCATTTATTAGGAACGATTGGATCGATAACAGCATTTTGTTTATGCGCAGATCAATGTGAAATGCAGGAAATGGAAGGGCCACTGACAATAATAATTTTGCAGTTTCCTCCCTTAATGTTGGAGTTTGACTGCCAGTAAAAAAGAGGAGACTGAAAGTGAGGACAGAAACTGAATACAAGACTCAATGCAGTAACCACATAGAGAAAGACGTGCAGGAGTTGTTGTTTCACTCTGTGGTTGTGGATGTGGTTGTGACTGTCTCACCCTTACAGGTTTTGTTCAGACGTAAGAGACAGTTGGAGCACAGGGGTCCCACCCACCAGAGCCACTCCAGCGTGCCTGGGGCCGTCTCTGTCAAAGGCTTCCCTAATACTCTCATCCAGGTAAACCACACTTATTAGTCACACTGTGGTGCTCTCAGAGTGAGCAAAAGCCAAATGCGTGGGAAGTGGGGACTGGTTTACAGTGGTGGCTGCTGCTGCTGCCAAAGGTCCAGTGAAGTTTTAGTCATGCTGTATCATCGGAATGTGCTGAAATACAGAAACGATCCACAGAAAACACATTACTTGTTCTCTAACTTTGATGAAAAAAAGTACCATATAAGAGCATCTATGTTATAATTCTACTGCACTGAGTAGAAGACGATCATATGGAAGGCCATTTCCACCAAGAAATCCACAGTAAGTCATAATTATGAGACTGAAAATCAAAATTATGAGATAAAAAGTCATAATTAAAGAGATTAAAAATTGAAATGAAGATAAAGTTATAATTTTCAGATTAAAAGTCTAAATAATGAGATAAAAAGGTTGTGATTATGAGTTAAAAGTCAAAATGAAGACAAAGTCTTAATTGTGAGATAAAAAGTCAATTAAGCGAAAAAAAATCACATTTATGGCATAAAAAGTCATTATTATGAGATGTTAAAAAAATCATAATCTTTATTATAATTATCACTTACCACGGGGATATTACTTTTTTTCTTCTACTGGCAGGAAGTGAGCTTCCATACAATCATGTAATGTATCCAAAAATCTGTTTTGCAAAGGCCACCTCAGCAGTACACATGTGTACAGTATGTATCAATGTACATACTAATCCCTGTGTCTATGCTTTCTTAGGCTGACAGGTCCAGGCGACACTTGAATCAAGCTGCGAATAAGAAAAAGAACAAGCGTAAATCCCGCGTCGGCTCCTTCTCCCTCCTTAGCAACGACAAGACATCCACCCCCCTACAGGTGAGTCTCCATGGCAACCTCCGAGCAGCGGAAACAACTGGGGCAAAGACACCAGATGTGCAGGCAGAGTTATAAGGCCATCTTACTTGGTTTTATTGGAGCAGTTTGCTCTATTCACTGCTATAATCTGTTCAAAATGACCTTTTGATATCAGGCTATCACTCAGATGATGTCCTTTCAGTTCTGCAATGGAAAATATTTAACGTAATCTCTTTCAAGATGCTGAAAAGTAAATGTCCTCACAAAAAAAACATAAAACACTCCTCTGTTTGGGATTTCACTTGCAGGTGATTCGAGCAAGGAGACAGGTGAAGTCGGACCCACCTAAGAGAGGCAACTCAGGTCGTTCTGGGGCTTTCTCTGTCCTGGTGAGTCATCATATAGTGGTTACTCCTCTAAACATTAATGCATTGCTTCTGATGAATATTTACAGGATGTGTTCTGTGTTTTTTCTAGGGAGATCCACAGAATGACGGACAGAACGACAGACCTAAAAGAAGCGTATAGAAGATGAGCGCTGTTTGGCAGAGCCTAAGAAAGAGTGTGCACAGTACAAATGTGTCCACATTTTACCAAAGAAACACGTTAACAAACTGAACATTGATGCAAAAATCAAACATCTGGAATAAGAACTTCTGGGTTTATTTGGTTGATGTGTGTATCCACCATTGCTGTTTCAACTGTAAGCTAGCTTACTTTTATCAGTCAGTCTGCACTTACAGATACTTTATATACTGTTTTAAGTTTCTAATATATTCCTGCATGTTATAAAATCACAAAAGATCCCATATTAATATTCCAGTTTGATAATTTTGTTGTAATCTATTTAATCACAGATTCCTTATGAAAATTGGGGGTATATTTTTGCAGAAATATTTCTTGTGTTGTTGTATTAGATTTCAATAAAGGTTTAGTGGAGACATATGGTGTAAAAGTCTGTGAAGCATTTTATGCTCCAGTGGAGTCTTCTCTATAAAACTGGTTAATAGTTTTATACTCTTTGCCCATTAAGAAATTGTATAACTGTTTTTGTAGCCGCTCAGTCTTTCCTTTTCCCTCTCTTTCCCAGAATAACGCAATTTTCCTACACAAGGCTCTGTGAAACTGCCTACAACTGACTCATACAATAAAGTATCATGGGGTTGAAACACCTCTTAAGTCTCCAACTACAGATGACAAGTAGGGTTGGGTACCAAACTTTTATGGCACCGACCGAATTGCTTTGAAGATCTATAAATGCAAGTTAAGATTCTACAATGCAATGCGAAAGTTACATATCAATGACAACCAGGATTGCCACCAACTTCTCTGGGCTCGAGCTCATCTGAGATGGACTGATGGAGAGTGGAAAAGTGTGCTGTAGTTCTGAAGAGTCCACATTTCAATTTTTTATAAATCATGGATGTCGAGTCCTCCAAGCTAAAGAGGAAAAGAAACATCCGGATGGTTACCAGCGCAAAGTTCAAAAACCAGTGTCTGTGATGGTAAGAGGGTGTGTAAATGCCCATGGCATGGCTATCTGTCACATCTGTGAAGGCTGCACTGATGTTGAAAGGCACATACAGGTTTTGGAACAACATATGCTGACATCCCGATAGTATCTTTCTCGGGGACATCTCTGCTCATTTCAGCCAGATGATGTCAAGTCCACTGCAACAGTATAACTTCATAGTAAAGAGAGAAAGTACTAGAGAAAGTACTATGAAATCAGAGAAAATCCATCTACACCAACTTCATAAAGAAGCAGTTGTAATGATGTCGCACAACAATAGCAGCTCCCATCGAAGCCTAAAATAATACATATTGACATATAGTAAAACCTGATCTGCATACCAATTGATTTCAAAATTTGTTGCAACTGTTACATAGTGCTGTAAAAGAAAATGTATAGTGGCATCTGTTACGTCAAACGTTATTTTTCTTCCTCTGTGTCATTTAAGCAAGGAGTGTGCACTGCTGAGGGTTAATTTGAGTCTAACTCATCAATTTGTCAGTGTCAGACATGCTTTTACATGTTCACTTTTGGTGTTGTACGCCTGGAGCGCTTTGAGGTCAAAAGTTGGAAATTTCAACTGGGAAACTCTGATCCTCTTTGATCAACATGATTACTGAGCATTGTTAAAAGAGGCGTTGATGTAACACAGTGGTAAAACATGCCTCTGTCCCAACTTTTGTTGAATGTGCTGTAGGCAAATTCAGAATAAGTGTATATTTACAAAAACAATAAAGTTGATCAGTTTGCACATTAACTAGCTTGTCTTTGTACTGTATTCAATCGAATATAGGTCAAAAAGAATTTGCAAATCATTACATTTTGTTTCCTATTTACATTTTAAACATTGTCCCAACATGTTTGGAATTGGGACTATACTAAATATGTAATTATAATTTTTTGTAAAAAAAATGAAATAAAATAAAATAAAGCGCACATTTTCAGAATTCTGTGCTTATTGAGAAAATTGTGTGTCAGCTGTCCCCAAGGTTGGGGTCAGAACATCTGACTTCTTCCTTTCAAATAAATATTGCACACAATATGTCATATATAATCAGTTTTAAATGGTACGGGTAATTAGCCAACACATGTAAGTTTAATAAAGATTTGGTTAGTCTAGTCCAGATAGTGTCTGAGTAACTGAGAGGAGTGCTTCCTTACTTATCTGCACAGATAAATAAGTGTGCTGCTTGATAGCTAGCCAGTGCAGCTAACATGTTAGCTCATCGCTAAATTCTTTCACCACATTGTCCATTCAGATGGAAGCCTCTACCTCCTCCAATACTCTGAAGCCGAGGCAGAAAGTGTCTCTGACAGCTAAGATTGTTTCCAACAGGTAAAAGTTGACAGTCAGATCGGCACTGCTCTTTAGCCCAAACAAATTTAACAGTGGTTACACTTTGCCACTATTTCCCAGAACCCCAGACGTCATCTACACCATCAGCCTTCTTCTTCTTCTTTGTTTATTATGATTATGATTAGGCAGACTACTGTTTTTTTTTTCATAATGTTCCTTTTGGCAGCTATTTATATTTCTATTTAGCCCAAAACTGTAAAGATATCCCACTAGTTTCAATTGTGCCATAATGAGTAATGTAATTCTCTTTATAAAATTGGCATCAAAAATAGTATTGTTTAGGAAGTGGTCTCGAGTTCAAGGTGCTATAATGTTTCTAGTATCAATTTTTATTTTATTTTATTTTTTTTGTGATAGCTAGCTCTAGACAAGTGTTTCAGGTACTGTGGATGGTTGGCAAAGATGGCAGCAGGATAAACCAGCAGAGAGGCCCTAATCTATTTACATTACAGCAGCCGAAGGCAAATAGTCTGTGCGTGTGTGAGAGAGAGAGAGAAAAAACAACTCTAAATGTAGCCCGGACCATCTGTTTCAGGAGTCAAACTTTGTCTATTTAAATATCTTGTGTCATTTTTAATTCATTTGGCCAGAAATGGAAACGCAGTATGGTCTGGACCCAGAAGATTTGTTTGAGTGTTTCTGCAGGACACTGACGTAAATGTGTGCTCAAAATCTGATCTTTGTGGGTTGCTCTGCATCTGGGTCTCTGCCTATTTACAGCATATCAGATTAAACAAATCACCTGTGTCACAGCTCTGAGAAAGACAGCACTGTGCATGCTGGGTTTAAAAATAAAAGCAGCTGAAATTATGTCTAAAAATTGAACTCGGGGCCCACCCAAAATGATGCCACCAGAAAATCCAGAGTTATGAGGCAATCTGATGAGGAAAATGAGCCTGTGTAAAACTGTAAGGCAATCTAAGTGAATAGGATGACTCATCCTCCTCATTTACTGATCAAAGCCCTCAGCTCATGACGTAGGGATGCGGTACTCACAGTCTCATTATTGTGATTTTATATACACAAACAGAGAGAACGGGAAAAAAATAACCAACATGTTATTTATAAACCTGACATTTTCCCCGAAGCACATAATTGATGCTGAATATGCTTCAGCAGCTTGTTTGAGGAGAATATAGACAAGTGTAAGGTCCCGAGCTGCTGGCACGGCCATCAGATAACCTGGATTAGCTGGCTGTGAGCTGTCTTGGTGTTGTCTTGGTGACAAACCACCACAGGACGCCGATGTGATTTCTCCGAAACAGCCGTGCTCTGATATAGACCAAGATATTATTCCCATTTAGAAGCAACAGGAGAGACATAGCCCTGGCTCACTCCCCTGTCGTCATCTCTCTCACACACAAACACACACTGCTGTGACGTCTGCCAGCAGGGTATCACTGATTGACTGCACCCTCGGGCTAATGAATCCTGGGAAACTCCCGGTTGATGACCTGATGGAGCTACAAGAGTCCAAGTGTCCATATTAGTTATACTCACAAACTGATCCATCCTAAAAAGCATGATTACTTAATTAATTAGTTGTTTTAAAAAATGTAACCTAATCCAAGTATCACAATATAAAAGTAATTTGATTATATTCTGTTACTTCTGGATTGTCTCAACAAATATGGTGAAAGCCTATAATGTTTTTATGTGTGTTGTTAGGTTTATTGTTTGTCCAGCTAGTAATTATGCACATTTAAATGGACTTTGTTAAGTACACTATTCATTTAACCCTCAAACTTCAAGTAAACTGACATAAACGTATTTCCACACATCATCCTGGTCACCAGCATCACCACTTACAGTCCCATGATATTTTTCAGTTGTAGTAGTATCGACAGGTTAGCGAGCTAACCAGATTTCTGTGTAGCTAACATCAATGGTTGTTGTCGCTAATATTAGCGGTTGGTCTGTGTAGCTAATGTTAGCAGTTGGTCTGTTAGGTAAGTTACAGTTGGTTTGGTAGTAGCTTTGGGAGTATGTAAGTCGTTAGGTCATTGGTTTTAGCTAATGTTAGCAGTTGGTCTGTGTAGCTAATGATAGCGGTTAGTCTGTGTAGCTAATGTTAGCGTTGGTTGTGTAGCTAATGTTAGCGGTTGGTCTATGTAGTAACGTTAGGTTGCCGTGTAGAATATAGCTAATGTTAGCGGTTGGTCTTGTAGGTAACGTTAGCGGAGATATACTTGCTGTTTAACCATGCGTTTGCATATGCCTAGCGTTAATTTCTGAGGACGCGCACAACCATCGCTCCAAATGGGCACAAGATACGCGAGGCAGCCATGAAGCGTCGGGATGCGTTGGGGTGCGTATGCGAACGCGTAGTTAAAAGCAAGTATATTTCCAGCATTAGTAGTTGGTCTGCGTAGCTAACATCAGAGGCTGGTCTCTGTAGCTAATGTTAGCGGTTGCTCTGTGTAACTAACGGTAGCGGGTGGTCTTTCCTGTGAATGTTTCTTTAAATTAGATGTTGAGCTCTTGGATGATGACAGTATTTTCACAGCTGAAAGCAGAACTGTTACTGTAGTGTGATGTTGTTCCTTTTTTTTCCTAAGTAACACTGAAATTTCCTCCCAGTGAGTAATGATTTGACTGTAAGATTAGCTGGCTTCACTGAGACCAAAATAAGCGTTGTGAGACTCATGAGATGTTGTGATGTGTGCACACATGGTTGTAAAATATATTGTTCTTTATTTTAAAATGTATTTTAACTTAAAATCTAATAATTTTTACTGCTAATAATTTAAATTTTTTTTACACATTGTAAATAGAAATCAACCATATAGACTCATTTCCTCCAGTGATGTAAACACTAAATAAAATTTCAGACTTCAATCTGAGGATGTGTCACTGTGTGTGGTCAACACAAAGGGAATCCTTACAGCCTTTTTTCAGTCATTGCGGTACGGTGTAATGGTGTGTGGCATTGTTTCCGCTCTGGTTTGGGTTCAGTCATCCCCCCGAGAACAAAGCTGATGATAATCACCATGAGCGAAATCATTTGGAAGCCTTCAATCTATAGGATTGTGGTAGGAAATGGCGCAGGCAGAGTGATATGTCAGAATTTCCCATAAAAGCTCAGTCAGGTTCATATGTAGTTAGTGGCTTACGGTCACAACATCCTCTTCAAGCAGTGGAAACCACGGCATAAGTATTAGTTTCTGTTGACAGGAGCATCTCATCCCAAACAACATGCAATGTGGGAAAAGATAGTCACAAACAAGTTGTACGTAAGCAGTGGGGAGCAAGTTTGTTTTTAACGAAGATAGGATCAACTGTACATCAGGAATTACACATTTTGCAGAACCGCCCAGGCTTGAAAAACTTCATACAAAGTCTTGTTTTTTATTTTCATCACAGTGTAAATTACAGTGTTTTCTATTTAAAGGATAATTCAAGTTTATTACAATCTGGCCTTTTTGTAGCTTTGTGGCCATCACTTGGTGATAAATTGGACACCATGCTGATTGCTGAAATAAGGGAAAATGGTGACATAGCAAAAAAAACAAAAACAAAAACAAATCATGTCGACAAGCCAAGCAGTCAGATGATCATACCATAAACAAACTCTTAGACAAACTTTGGCTGGTTCCAGACTTCTAAAATCACTGGCCACATATCTGTTTTGTTCAGGGATTCACATATGTCTGCTGTTGTGCCCACAGACATATAAACAGACACCACATTGGACTTTAGATCATATGTCAATTTCAGCATCATACTGGAAAGAGCAAGACTGACCTGTGAACAAATACCTGCAAACGGGATCTGCTGTTTTTCTGGATAAAAAGCACTATTTGTTTTCTGTTTCCCCTCCTAATATAAGTATGAATGAACATGTTATTTTCGCTTCCTGTGTATTTATCTGTTCTCTCTAGGCTTATGGACATATATCATGATTCATTCGTCTTTTTTGAGAATGTTTGAGGATGCGTCTGTACTGTGCGATTATAATTGTTGAAAGGCAATAAAAAGAATAGAATCAATCACAGCTAAGCAGGTGATAATAAGAATGGGAACATCAGCTTCCAGCATAGCAAGCTAGCTACTTTAATTAAAAACAGCGACTGAAAAATGGCAACAACCGGGGAGGAAACCAACAAAGCTGTAGAAGCTGCTGTAAGTCAACTTACAGAAATAACTTTTAAACAGAAGTTCAACATTTTGGGGACTTTGTTTTTTTGTGTAACTATTCAAAGGCGACAAAATGTGTCTACCAGTGCCGTTAAAGTATTTATCATATTGTATCTTGTTTATTTAGTCTGTACAAAAATTTCAGCCTTAAAAAAAAGAAAAAACACCATTTTGTGGTTATGTGCCAGACTATTTTTTGGTTAGGACCACTGACTGTAAATACTGATGGACGATCCAGAAGCACCGCTATCTTGCACTGGTGACGTCAGTTGGAGCCAGAGTCTGCGCAATAGTGATGAGGTTGGAGCCGTGATATCAAGGTCCCGCCCAAACGCCCAGCCAACTCAAAACAGGGCTCAGTTGTCAATCACTCTGTGAAACCCCCTTTTTATAGCATCAAATAACAACTGAAAACCAAATTGACCAGAAAAATAAAAACTTGACCATACATCAGTGTGATAAGAACTAACTAAAATGACAGAAACCATCTTTGGGAAAAAATTTATTTGACGTATACTTTGATGTTTTAGTTTGGTCCACGTCCCATCTGTTAACAGGTTTATGGCCTACACTGCAGCCAGCCACCAAGGAGCAATTGAGATGTTTTGGCTTCACTTTGGGGAGCTGTCATGTTTGGATTTGGACCAGTTTCCAAGCAACCAGTCCCTAACCCAAGTAGTTACTGGCCGATAAATTAGCAACCCTATTTTCTAATCCTTGTTAAGAATTGCTTTCCCAAATACATTTCTTTGATAAATGTGGTTAGCTAAACTCTTCCCAGCAACCGCTAAAGCAGCTTGCATGTCAACAGTAAATGACATCAGTGGGACTGATATAAACACTCTCTATTTGTGGGTTTGTGTAAAAAAAACAGCTGGCTTGTTTACAGCCTGTCTGAAAGTCTGACAGGTTGTTTTACAGCCACGAAACCTACATTGTAATGCACTTTGGACAATACAATGTCATAACTGATAGAAATAGTAGCCTAAATGAAATATGAAAAATCATCCCAAATTGCAATAAACCAGAATTATCCTTTAACTTCATTACACCAGACTGTAAAAGTAAAGAAAGTGCTGTAGCAGCTGCAGACTTTCTGATTTTCCTATGATTGACAGTCAAGACAAGGTATTCCCTACTCAGTATTCCTGGAGTGCTTCTCCTCATCTATTCTCTGACCTCGGACTGTGACCACGCTTTCAGGCTGGATTTGGCTCCTTCTCTTCATCTCCTGCCACTTCCCATCAGATCAGATACAGGGCGTTGGCTGTCTTCCCTCACCTCGTGTCGCTCCTCTCTGGCCAGACTTCACCTCCCCCAAAACAGCCTCCCTAACTGCCTGTCAAAACTTCCTCTAACGGGTGTCACAGCGGCCCAGCCCTGTCACATCACTCGGGCCCTAATGAAGAAAAGACACACAGAGAAACAGAGATGTATATGTGTGATATGTGTAAGTCCTCAATAACAGTGTTGTGATGTCAGCTCAATATATCAGCCTGCTGACCTTTCAGCATGTATGGCAGCAGGAGGGTTATTTATGGGCCAATGCAGAATTCATTGACTTTTCCAGGCTTCTTGTTATAAACAGAGCCTTCGTCTACACATCCAGAGGCAGTCTGCCATCTACATTCCCTTTAGTTTGTTACTAAAAACAAAATGTCAACAAAAAGCCTCTGACACTGCTGAAATCTATTTTTTTTTAAACTTTCATCTATAGGCTACAGTTAATGCCAAATGTTGATGCTACAGTCATACAGTGTACCTTGTAGCTAATAGGCTACACATCGCCAGTATATATAGCCCTCTATGATGTTGTTAATGCTTTCCATTCAATACAAATGACTCATCAGTGTCGCTGTAAAGGAATAAATTAACATTTTTGGACACACCTTTTTTTTTTGCCTCGAATGAGAAAACATTAGAAACATGAAATGAAATATTATGTCTGTATGCTAAAATTGAAGGTAGAACACGGTGACCAGATGTCACCGTTTGTCTGGGATTGTCCAGAGTCCCGACAAATATCTGCAAAACACAAAAAATGTCCTGTATTATGTTATTATACTTGTTTTAAGCGCTTAGATAGCTGTTCTGTCCCACTCATTATTTAAAAACATAAAAATGCACGACAGGTCTGAATTCAACACTGATTCATCTGTATGTGCAATCAATGTGTTGTTGTCAAGGGTGTTGCTAGCTTATGAGTCATGGATAAGCGTCACGCTATGACGCTTGTGGCTCGTTCTGACAGAACCTGCCATTATGTTAATGGTTAGCTGATACACCAAAGAGAAAGTCTGTCTTTGCCAAAGAGCTCCAGGAGGCTTATTCCTTTCTTCATTGAGTACCCAGCAATGAAAATGGGGCGCTCTTGGTGTCCGTGGTAATGAAAATGATTGAAAGGCACACTCCCTAGGTGTGCTAAGCACCGAAATAATTGTCCTCTATCCTGATGAAAATACCCATGGTGCACGCGTAAGTGTACAGTACAGCAGCATATGTGGGGTCACAGTTTGGAGGTTTGAAAATATGGACACCCTAAGTAAATCCAGGAAATATTTAGCTTAGCTTAGCATAAAGACCGAAAGTTGGGGGAAATAAAGTCTTGGCTGGTTGCCAGGCAACCTTATGGCCATGACAAGACTTCAGGGCTGAAACTGGTCCTGGACAAAAAACAGTCCGCCATAACTGCCCATGAAACCACAAACAATGGTTTTTAAACAAACAATGATATAAAGTGTTAATTTGTGAACCTCCGAGATGCCAGGTGCTCTGGGCAATGCTAGGCTCGCTGTTTACCCCATTTCCAGTGCTCCTGCTAAGCTAAGCTAACAGTCTCCTGTCTTTAGCTTCATATTTACCTTATAGACATGAGAATGTTATCAATCTTCTCATGTAACTAAGCATACTTCCCAAAATGTTGAACTATTCTGTTAGTGAAATTATCTACGATCAATTAATGAGGACTGACTGCAGTCTTCTGGGGCCTCAAGGCAGTTGCTCACTTTGTTTAAACTTGACCACCGTGAAGTTTTGAGTTCATCTAATGTGTCTGAAAGGGTTTAGAAAGTATTTCCTTAGGAAGCAAAGAAATCAAAATCTTCACCAAAACTGGTTTTACAAGGTGTTTGCATGCCAACAGCAACATGCTGGATGCTGATGTTGACAGCCCAAGCATCAGGAGTCCCCACCACCATTAGTAATTCCCCGGCAATAAATGCCTTTTGGTTTGGAAGCGAATATTGCCAGAGAAATCTGAAAATGGATGTTAAAGCCGGGCACTGAATGAGCATAGCTGAAAGAAAAATGCAGGATTTTGTCAATTCCGTCTCTGGGCAATTCATCTGCGTAGCTTTCCTTGAAGATGATGGATGCCTGCTGAGTCACTGCCACGGGCCAATCTCTGCCCTGCTCAGTACATTAAAGCAGAAAATATTGCTGAGTTTGACCCGCTGCCCACTATACAGGTCCACAGAAAGCTGATTTATTAAGAAGGGAATATTCTCAGACAGGGTGAATCAATTTCATAGATACAGATTAGAATAGGATGGCAGAAAGAACTGATGATGAATTGAAAGAGCAGCATTTCTTAAAAATATATTTGAGGGAATAAGGAGCCAACACATCATATATATGGGTGGTAACTAGGCTAAAGAAATCTCTGAATCAATCACAATTCAAAAGCGGGTGTAATTCACTTGCATAAATAGGACAATGTATTCAGAGTAAGAAATAAGCTCAGAGGCAGAGAGATAAAAGGACGTGAGGCAGGTTTGATTCAGCCTGAGCCAAGTGGGCTGAAACGTGAGTTCTCTCCCTCTCATTCTCCTTTCTCTTTGGTTTGACACGAAGGTCGTCGCGGGCTGTGAAGTGGACAGGGCTGTCAGTGGAGAGAGGAGCTGAGAGGGCAGCACAGGGAGTCGCACAGGCAGGGAAGGAATTCAAATCAGCCCGAGGTATTTAAGATGGAGCCACAAAGTTGAAAACTTCTTATAAAGGCTGCAAATAATAATTATGTCAGTAACTCTTAAAGGGGTATGCATAAGACTGTCATTACACTGTCAGAACAATGTCATGACCCCTGTCATGAGCCTGAAGTCTTTATGAATGTTTATGACTGTTGTAATTAAGGGTAATTTGGTCAATTATGTCATTTTTATAATGCAAAGTTGAAATAAAGTTGAAATAAAGTTGAGACAAGCCACCGAAGTCTTTATTATGACAGCTTGACATTAATCAAGACAAAACTGTCTTTGTTATGACAGCTTGACATTATCAAGCCAATGTCACTGTCATAACAACTAGACATTATCAAACTTAAAGAGACTGTTTAGCTTTATGTTTTAACATTACGTGAAACTGTAATATGTGGTGTTTAGACATTGGCTGTCATGAGAGTATTTTAAGTGTGGCATGATTATTTTTTTGACATCAAGCCAAGTGGTACATTTTGGACTTGTCATAAAGATGTCATTAACTTTTATTACACTGTGAAATGCTTTTGTGACTGTCATAAATAATTTCCAAGACCTCAAGTAAAGTGGTTCTATTCGAACTTGTCATAAATATGTCATTAAATGTTAGAAGGCCAGTTTGTTGACAGAGTGCAGTACCAAGGTGATTTCTCTTACAGAATTACCTGACCGAGAGTGGTTACCTAGTTTATTTGTTGCTAAAGTAGGCTAACCATTGTCTGATGTTATCTGTAGCTGACGCTAGCTAGTTAGCCCAGTTAGCTGTGGAGCTAGCTGCCTAATTAGCCAACTCACCTGGCAAGAAAACCACCTCGGTGTCAAACTGGATACAAACATTTTTGCCTTGGTTGATGTCAAGTTGTCATAACAAAGACATCTGAAATAATGCCAACTTTGCATTAAAGATGACACAATTGACTGAGTGACACTTAATAACAATAGTCATAAACATGATAAGAACTCTTTCATGTTAATGACAGGTGTCATGACATGGTTATGAAAGTGTAATGACAGTCTTATGCACACCCCCTCAAACAGTGTTATACTGTATGTCCTTAGACCTGAGGAACTAGTCAGAAAGGATGGAGGGATGGACAGACCGGAAAAAGGTAATATGGGCTTGGGAGGTACAAACTGTTGGCTGGAAATTACCTCCAGCCACCACCTCATTGACTTGGTAACCGTTTGTGAAAATTACAAAGGCTCTAAACAGACACAATTATGTAGTGCAGATGAAAACAAGGGTGGAAAGGAACATTACATTCCACAGTTACATTCCTCAAGGGCAGCAGAGTAATGGCATCTCTGGGCCAGGAAATATTATGAATAAGTACCAAAGAGGAGCATAACACATTAGGTCATTGTCTCTAAGTCTACTTAAACCACTTCAGGGCCCTTTGGTAAAAAATAAGGAGAAAAGTACTTTGAGCTTGTGGTTGGAAAAAAACCTACTTCCACTTTCCAAGCCAGACTCTAATGTAGAAGTCATTTTAAAAGACCAAACAGCACAAAATAACTTCTGATTGCTGGGAGTGATTAAGTCTTGCAAGGTAGCACAGACGCTGATAGAAATCATCTATGCCTTTTCATTCCTTATCTATCTCTCAGACTGTGACTCTATATCACATCTTTATCTCTCTATTATCTTGTCAAAAGCTTGCATGGTGAGTGCATCAAAATAAACGTCAGTCAGCATCACTGATGTATGATAAAGAACAAAATACCAAATATTGTGTGAAGGGAAAGACATAAATGGGAGTGGAAGTTGACAATGGAGATTGCAGACTATAAGACAAGAAAAAAGTGCCTATTGTACCCACAGCTCAAAAACTTCTGAAAGTTCAGCTCCAAGTCCTTGGGGTCTGCTGGGTGCCAGCCAGGGCAGAAACATATTAATATTTCATTTGAGGCCAAATCTCACTCTGTACATTATGGAGAGAGAGGGGAATGGCTTGTTGGCCCAGGAGTGTGGTCTCACATTGAATTTTGAAGTCATAAATGGATGTTTCAAAACTGCAGAGCGGGTGGCACTTTAGAGGTCCTGAGAGGACAATAAATCATTTGGTCACACGTACTGTAGCTACGCCTGGGCCTCTCTGGATCAAAGAGCTCTCTCAGCATCTCTGCACCACGTACAGCTCGAGTATGAAGTGTAAGAAGGGAAAGAAAAAGAACTTCTGTGTTTGAGAAGCTCTATCTATATATTGCATCATTCATTTTTAATGTCACTGCGAACAGGCTATGTGACAGTTTAGCTTTACCTAAGTCCCGTAACCCGGGTGAAATAAAAAACTACAACCCAAGATAAACTCTTACAAAACGAAATACATCTGTAAGAATGTCAGAAGTGATATCAAGTGAGATGCACTGTGGTAATAACACCAGGATTTCTTGTTCTGACCATCTATGAATGTTAAACACCAATAATGTCATGCATAAGAAAAAATGATCTTTTCATAGGAATTCTAGTGTAATTTTGGTCTATATAGTTGAGTTGAAATCGGAATATTAAGTCTATAATGACACTTTCTATTGTATCTAGTGGCCACTGGGGCCCTATGTTTAAAAAGTGCCCTCTTGGATGCCCCAGTGGTAGTTAAAACATGATAAACTGCCCTCAGTGGCCCAGGGTGCAAGATAACATGACAAAGTACCCTCTATGCTGCCCTTCCTATTGGTGTGTTCCAGTTGTTCTGGGAAGTCGGGATTTCCGAGTTCCAAGTGGGAAATTTCAACTGGAACTCCCCCTGAAGTCGGAATTCCGGTCAGAAAGTCGGAGAATCCTCACCACCCCCAGCTTGACAATCGAAGATGGCTGCCCCGGGTGTAAACAGTAAGTAGAAGCTCCTGTAGTATTCCATTTATTAGCACTTCTGACTAGTGTTTGTTTGTTTGTTGTCTAAATCAGCCTATACATAGTATTGTTCACGTTGGCCCATCTTGTTTTCCGACTTCTTTTCTTCCCGTTTAATGGCGGTCGGCAACTTTTTTCCGACTTTGTAACTGGAACGCTGATAACTCGGCTGTGACGTCATTCCACTCCCACTTCCGACTTCCGAGGTAAATGGAACGCACCATAAGGAGACAGTGCAATAAAGTGTTCTCCAGGGTGCTGTTTTAGTAAATGTGATAAAGTGCACTAACAGGTGCCCTTAAAATGGAGAAAACAATTCACTATCCTCTACCCTTCCAGTGGAGAAAACATGATGCAGTGCTCTCTGGGGTCCCCTTCCAGTGGAGTAACGTGATAAAGTAACCGCTATGGTGCCCTTGCGGTGGACTAAATGCAATAAAGAGCACAAAGGGTGCCCTTAAAATGGAGACAACATGATGCAATGCCCTTTAGGGTGCCCTTCCAGTGAAGAAAACGTGATGACATTCCCTGTGCAGTGGTCCATTGTGCAAGCAAACATGATAAAATACCCTCTAGGGTCCCTGTCCAGTGTAGAAAATGTGCTAAGTGCAATATGGACAGCCCTAAATACAAGAAAAGAGTTTGAAACTTGCCAGATATCAGACAAAATTGTCAACTCGTTACACTCAGCCTGACACTGACTCCACTTCAACCGATTTCTGAAAGGGAGAAGGATTCGATTTTCCCTAACCAATCACAAGAGACCAACGTGTCTGCCTGAATCTACGTCAGCTTGACAATGCTTGATAACATGCGGCGCTCCCTGGATTGATTGGGGCTTTTTTTTTCAACCGAGAAACTGTCATGATGTCAGGTGAATCAGTCAACTTGGTGAAGTGGGCAGATTCAAAAGGTTGGACTCAAGCAAGTTTGGAATGATTCCATTATAAAATGCATCATGACTTTCTGCACTCTGGTGATCCACTGTATGTAGCTGATGCCCTTATTTTTAGTTTTTGCTCATGCCCCTCAGAGAGCCTGAGTCCACCACTTATTCTCTCTAATAGAAACAAGACGACAGTGGTGTTATTTCCATTTAAGCCTCATGCTGACAAGTGATACCATTGCTGTGGTTTTCAAAGAGAAAAAAAGACAACTCTTATGAGAGGAAACGAGCAATGGTACCTTTCTGGATTATCTTTGAGAGCAGCTCAGCAGATTCCTCTTCCCTGCTGTGACTGATTCTTGTTCTCTGGGCTAACTTGGAGCTGCAGGTAGCTGACAGTCACTCTGTGGTAATATAACCAAAGCTTGCTAGAGACTACCCTCTTGTGGTTATATTCCACAATGCAAGCTCTACGAGAGGACAACATATTATAAATAACAGCATACCTTGAGCAGATGTAACAATCAAATTATATCCTGGTATTTTCCCCTAAATTTTACACTTAACTCCTCCACCTCTGGCTTGTGATGTGTGAAACAAAGTGGCTTATTAAATGAACAAGTGACCTTAACTAAAGTTATATTGACAATTATGAAAAGATGATTATGGATATTGTATATATACTGTGTATATACAAGGAAAACCAGAAAGGGTAATTGTTACAGGAGGTCAATTTTAACACACTCAATCCCTCTAATCTGAAACAAACTAGAGTGATGACACTTACTTTGCACATGCTCTGGAGCAGGGTTTGAATTACACAGTGGCTTTCTGTCAATAACATTCCATAGAGGCTAAATAACAACAACAAATGGCAACTGTTTCAAATTAAAGAATACATCTATTAATAAGAGCAAAAAATAAACAAATAAATAAATCACAAAATCAGCAGGGGGACACTACAGGTGACATTTCTCTGCTTCTCATACATACCCCTTCACAGCTTACATCACACATGGTTTAGCAAATTTGTGTTTTTTTTTTTTACTACAGACAGAGATTTGCACTGTTAAGGCTTGTACAGAGTCTAGTATCAGCTATCAACATTATCATCTTATCTTTGTGAATGTAAACTAATGTGAAGAGTTCTCATCAAAATTATCTCACTGAGACGTTTGATTTTACGTGGGAGGACTTTGCATTAAGTATAATACAGACTTGGAGAAGCAACTGTTTTGTGGCTTGCTGCTTTCTCTTTCTCTGTCTCGCTCTCCCTGGTTGACTGTTCCTTCACTTCCCTGTCGTTTCCCTTCTGTCTGTGGATTGCTGTAATGAGGGGAAAACTGAATTGAATTAGTTCTATTTACAACCACAAAAGCAAGCAGGCTAAGAAACTGAACTACGTGGTGCGCTCTGTCTGTCTACCGATCTCCTCAGCTCCATGTCAGAACCCCGGACAGCGCGGCTGCCACAGTGGCACACGCAACAAACAGCAGCATTGTATTTATTAGTTCAGACAAATGTTCAGAAATGGGAATATAATGTGCAAATAAACACACAACATTGACATTTTTTTCTATCATGCTTTAGAACTCCCCCTAGATGTCTCAAAGTAGGCTTTCAAGGAAGCACATGTCATTTTTCAGGGGAGCTGATTTCCCCTTAGCCTCCTTGTACTTCGAACTGTAATCAGTAGAACAGTATGTGTTCCTAGCTCGCATACAAGATTTTATCACTGCTGTAAGATCGAGGAGCCACATGACCCAATTTAAGCACGTTGTTTGTCTGTATTGACATACTTTTCTATTAGAAAATTACTCATAACATTTCAAATAATTCAAATTATTCTGCAAAAATGCACTTTTGATTTCAACATGTATGATCTTGAAATTTAAAAGAATTTGAACCATATGCAAAAGAAATCTTAAGTAACATCAGCATGTACTACAGCTGTTAAGTGATTACTATGAGGTGTGCTTTTATTTTGACATGGTAGGTTAATGAATTCTGCCCATCATTTCTGTATAGTAGACTGTTGCTACGTATAAGAGACTGCTGCTATGAAGAACAGACCATTGCTATGGACACAGTTCTGATCACAGACTTTGGAGGAACATAAAATCATTTTTAAATCCATAAAATCATTTTAAAATGAATATTTTATATCAAATTGCTTATTTTTTTTAGGCAAGTAACCATGAAATAAAAGCAAGCAAATGTCCAGTGAGCAGAACAAGACGCCTCGCCATCACCCTGTCAGAGATTTATTTCACAATAATGACCTGCTCACTGTACATTATGCCTTACATATCAGTTATATTATTAATTAAAGCACATATGTATGTTTCTTATAAACTAAAGATGACTAGTGTATTTCAAGTAGTCAAAATGTAAAAAAAAAAAAATGTTACAATTGCCCCTGATCTCCCCTAACTTAGTAGATTAGGGGAGTGCGCTGTTCAATGAGATTTATGGGGCACCTTATGTGAGGCTAAATATTTATTTCAACAAGCATTTGATTTCACTGACTGCGCCCTGGTCTGGCTCTTTGGGATATTTGGAGATTTAGGAGGTCTTGGTTGGATCACTGGATGGGTTGTCCTCCTGTCCACCGCTTCTTCTTCACCTGCATCTTTACAGAGGGGGACGCTGTGCTGAGCTGTCCCAAGGCCTTGTCCCTCTCCAGAGTCACCAGAATGGTCTGCTTTAAAGCTGCCTGGTACTTTTCATTCATCCGCTTTACTGCAGGTTCGTAGCTGCTGCACTGCACTTTCAGCTTCCTCATCTCCTCGATGAGTCTGTTCTTCTCCTGGACAACACGCTTGTGCTGCAGTCGGTGGAGGTCTCTGGCTCTCTGGACCCTCGCCAGCGTCTCAGCCGCGGCGGAGGCTGCGTGTCGGTACTCCTCCCGCTCCCGCTGCAGGTTTTTCAGCTCGCTGTCCAGACGGTTGTTGTCAGTGTAAACCTCTGGTACCACGCCAACACGATCCGTATCCACCAGACCTTTCTGCGCCATCTCGGTCCACTCAGTCTGAAAACACTCAAGTGTTTCTGTCATGCCCATTTTGAAGAGAAAGTTGCGTAAACAGTCGTCCACGGCCTCAGGTCGGTGTGTGATGGAGGTTGCGTGGAGCCTGGGAGCAGCAGTGGCCTCTGTCCGGTGCCTGATAGCTTTCACCGTCGCCTCCAAATCTTCTTCCCCCTCTGTCAAACTCCAGTCATCTTCCAGAGACACTTCTTCATACTGAAAGTCATCATCGCTTTCAGCCGCAAAACTCTCATTTTCTTGTTTTTTGTCAGTTGCGCTCATGGTTTCATTTCACACATCCAGCGAGAGCGAGTTTGATGTTGCTATGGTGACGGCTCGGTCGCTCAACGCGAGATTTCACGAGTTCACGTTTGCCCCCGTTTCATCCGTCATCAAACAATCATGGCGGACTACCGAGAGGCGCCCTTGGCTACTCGGCCAAAAACACTGGACCCACACGAGTATTTCAACGTGTCGCCAGAGCAGCGACGCGCCGAAGAGGACAGAGCAGCGATACGAGCCAATCTGAAGAGGCAGTATCAGACGCAACTCAACAACCCGCTCAGAAAAGAGCTCATTGTAAGTGGCTACCTGCTAGCTAGCAAAGTCACCCTTGAAACTGGCTCAGGCTAGTTGCTAACGCTAGCACGAACCCAGTTTTACTCAAGTATATTAGTATATATTACAACATTATATTTACGTGCAAGTGTGTAAACACGTGGGAATGGATGGCATTAATATAATCTGTTTTTTTTTTAAACATCGGTTAGTATGCATCATAAGCTTGCTAGCTCAGGAAGGTTGTTAACTGTTATAGTGATTCAAAACGCTTTCATACTTGATGCCCACTTCAGCTGCTCTGGCATCCACTGTCGCATTTACCAAATGTAACAAATCTGAGCACATTTAAATATTATGTCTTTAAAATATATGTTCTGAGAAGATTTTTATGCTGTGTCAATACAAGTAAGTTTAATGAACTATAGTATATTGTCAAAGCTCATTTTTCTCTCTGTGGTAGTCCCACATTATATAACAGAAGAGACTGTATGTCTTACTCAAGTGTTATAGTTTTACCAAGAGTTGGAGGAAATGCACCCAAAATGACTTTGCTACTTTTAACTAAAGCAAATATCATATGAGATATTTGCGATGTAACTGTGCCTTTCAACCTTGCAGCTAAACTGACTTAAGTCCAGCCTGCTAAACCCAAGGCTGCTTCAATCACTCAGGCTGTAATATACCTTCTAACACCAGCAATATGGAAATTAAATAGTCAGTTAAACAGGGTGTTATTCATGATACTTGTTAAGGTCTCACTCCATGTAGTGTAGAAGAGGCTTTCCAGTAAGTCAACATGCACAATAGCAGTACCCTAACTCTCCCTAAACCTTTGTTAGTGTCACTGGTTGCACCTGCGTTGTCCATACTGTTTCGTGTCAGAGCAGCTGCTGTGAGAAAGGTCTTTTCATCAGTTGGTATCAGTTTGCGTACTCATAAAAGACATTCATCTGGTCAAAGTGTGTCCCATGTAATAACGTATAATTAATTTTCTCTTTGCCAAAACCAGACCTCGCCACACTTAATATTTTCTCGAGGTTTTGTTTGTCCACATTGCATTTCTGCTGCTTATGTCTATTCTGTGCACACCATGACCTTTTCACAGCAGACGTTTTGACTTGTCATAGCAAGAAAAACACAGGTGTTACTAATAACATTCATAATGGTCAGCTTTATACGTGTGTCTCATGACAGTGATGCAGCGTGCGCAATGGACCTTTCTCACAGCAGCCATATTAATATGAAATAGTAGGGCAAACACAGTAAAACCAGTTTCTGCACTATGTCATGTTAAAATGCCTGCTGTGAGAAGGGTCTGTACCAGAACATTGGAACCAAAACAGCTAAATGGAATTCAGCCATAATTCATTTACTGTTTACACCTGTATATTTTCTATTGTGACATGTCAAAGTGTACTCTGTGGAAAGGGCTTTCCTGGAACAGGGAAGTAGTAATCTTGTAAATCACTTAGCTTTTTTTTTTTTTTTGACTGCTGCGATTCAGTTTATAGAGGGTAATTATTAAAATTTAATTGCTTCCTTCTGTCTTTACAGGAAGACCCTGCCCTGACTCGCTGGGTGCACGCACGTGCCAACCCCTACTCATACTTCAGGCCCACATTCAAGACTTCTTTGTTGGGAGCATTGTTTGGAGTTGTGCCTCTCTTCACCCTCTACTTCATCCTCAAGACAGACAGGGTATGAGACGAGATGCACTGAACTTTCTTTGCATGATTGTCACAGAGTGTTTAATGAAAGAACACGACTGACCAGTGATTCCTTCAGCAGCAAGGTCAATAACTACACCAGCTTTAGTTGTAAAGATACATTGGCGTATGTTAATGTTTGTCCCCAGAACCAAATATACATCAAGCATGGACACAAATATTGATAATGTAGAGAAACATTTAGTTACAGTTTTGGCCCACTGACCTTGTTTAGACAATATAATGGGAGACTGACAGACTAGAACCAGCATGGGATAAAAACGGTGAAACGATAAGAGTATTATGCCCACATACTGTATTGTTGCAGGCTTAAGTCCTTTCCCTCAGTGAGTACCATTGTGCTACAGGAGTTTTATTTCAATCCCTACTGCTGTCTTTTCATTGTATCTACTGCTATATTGACAGTACTCTGTGCCAAATTGGTGGTCAAAATACCAAAGATTTGACTTGATATGATGCAGTAAACAGCACAGTATTGGCGTGCAAACACCGGCGGTGATTTTACTTATGTCACAGCTGTAATACCAGTTTTATTAGCTACTCTTATACACTGATAATGTAATTTAAAAGAATAGTTTTTACCTAAAATAATCCTAAAATGTGATACTTGGTCAGAGATGGTATCATAGATATGTGAGAAGCTATTTAGTTGAAGATTGGGACTCATTATTCCCTTGTATGTAGGTGCATAGTTGATCTGGTTTTCTCTTTTTTTTGTCACCGTTCCATTCACATTAGAAATGAATGCTTCACTTGAAATGCTGCCTGCTTTCATTTTCCTCCCCATTGTCATGGAGATTCACCCTCTAAATCCTTGCCAATAGAAATTCCAGCGAGAATTTGGTGCAATTGTCACACTGCTGGGCTATCATGTTTGTCTCCCTCTCCTCTGCTGGGAGGAAGAAAAAACTGCTTGAAAATCATAAAGCGCTCGCTCATAAAACATGCAGTTGGGAAAATGTCCGGAAGGTGAAGAGGGTGAGGCTGATATGACTTTGTTGCCATGGAAACTGCATTAACCCATCATCTGTTTGTCGTCTGTTTTACAGGATAGGAAGGAGGCCCAGATTAAGGCTGGAACCCTTGAGCGCAAGTTCGGTTTGTCATCATGAGCTCCGATGTATAAAGACCTCCTTTATGTTCTAGTGATGCCGTGTAATTATTATTATCCAAATAAAGTGATATTGTCAAAACAGTCATGTGGTTTTTATTGGTGAGGCAAAAGTGTGAATTTGTGCACACTTAACATACATGTCCACAGACCAAGGGTAAGGGAACACTGCACCAAAAAGTATCAGAGCGGCATATTAACCACTTAAACTAACATCTGGACTGGAAAAGTAAATGCCATACATTTAATTATTGACCACTGAGTCATGTTTAAAGTGGGACTTTTGTTAAATAGCAACCACTGTGGCTACACGTAACAATTATGGTTTAACAATGTATTTAGTGTAACAGTGGCAGAAATAGAAAAGAAGAATTATGTCATTAAAATGACTCTGACCTGTGTTCAACAGGAATATCCGGGTTCATACAAGTATGATCTATATAAATATATATATATATATATATATAAAGTATCATAAAGTATTCGTATTCGTAAGTATTCAAGTTTGGAAAATGCTTAATTGTAACCATTATATTTTCAAGGTAAATAATATGCTTGAATTTAAATATACTCCTTGAAAAATGTTTAGTTTTCCACATAATCTGGTGCTCGTCTATAGAATCACTCATGTAAACCAGAAATCTTAATATTTGAAATGAAACACTCCCATCATGTTTGTCCTTCATAACTAGATAAGTGCCTTGTTGATCCCTTACTCTGGAAGTTAGCGAGCATTAAATAATTATGATCAAAACATACAATCAAATTTAATATGAACAGCTGGTATAATAAGTAAAGTGATGTTACATTGATTCCTGTGTGTAAGGGGTATATACAATTGCATTACTGTATTATAACAATTTAGATGTGATGATAAAGGCTTTGAGAGTCCTGAAATCTTCAGTTGGTATACCTTAAAGTGCTAGCTGCTATAAGCTACTGGTCATACCAGACCACTGTATCAGCAAAACCTGTGAGTGTATTGAACTAAGGAAGACATCCTTTTATTGCTCATGGATTTGCCTCTTTATTTGTATAAGATGGAGAATGTGCTATAAAAAAGATCTGGCTCTGCTCCAAGTTTCTGCCTTTTAAAAGGGATTTTTTTCATGATGGGAATTCAAAGCACGGTCTGAACTTCCTCTATATAAAAAGTCATCCTACGGCCCGTACTTCTATTAGGATTTGATGCTATATGAATAAAACTGACTTGACTTGTTATCCTCTTCAAACAGTCTCAGGAAATCAAAGTGTCCATTTCATGATTTATTTAATCTCCAGACTGTAAAAGTGAAGCATGGGGTACACACAAAATGCATACATGTTCACCATGACTCAACTATACAGTTACATGTTCAGAAACAATAGACCTTTTTCACGGCAGACATAATGTGAAATTGTTGGGTAAACAGGTGTTCCCAATTAAACTAATTAAGGTCCTGTTTCACATAATGTAGTATCAATTAGTATCTTTGGTAACACCTGTGTTTACCCTATATTCCATGTCAAAATGGCTGCTGTAAAGAAGGCCTGTTTTTGCAGACTATAGTGGTAGTTACTTTTAACATAACAAACAAATCCTTGCCACACCTTGTGCAACTCCAACCCTAGTTTTCTGCATAAAATAAATGACTTAATTCCCTCTGTAATTTCCTCAACAGGCCTGATCGAACAACACGAAGACACCCACATTCCACAAAACACTAGACTATAATAGATTAAAATTCCAGTTTTTATCTTTGTATGTATTTGGTTTATACTATTGTTTTACTACTGTTTGCTGGGTTTCCAGTTGGGGTTGAAGTGGCTCTGAAGAAGTTCCCAGCACTGGTAGTAGCTCTTGTCAAGTCTCTGGCATGTTTGGAGACCCCACTTGGTCACTGCCATACTGAAGGAAGACTCAAACATGAAAGCCTGAAGGAAGGAAGACACATGCAAGAGATAAAGTCACCAACACCAACTTTTTAAAACAAATACAATTTAAATACTTAACAGTTGCCATTGAAACTTTATTTGCATTTTTTTTTTTTTTTTTTTTACCATGGTTCCCTCAGCGACTCTCTCAGGTTTGAGCTCAGCGGTGCTGTTCTTCTCAAAGCAATCAGCATCCGGTCCATGTGGGGTCATGATGCTGTGGAGGCTGGCCCCACCTGGCTGAAAGCCCCCCTCTTTGGCTTCATAGTGGCCTTTGATCAGACCCATAAATTCGCTCATGCAGTTACCTGAAGCGACAAGCAGGAGGAGCTGTAACACAGCACTGAGTGGGGACAGTTAGAGAGTGAGCTGTAACACAGATGTCCACTAGATGGCCTTATAGATCTGTGGTGAAAAGAGACAAAAGGTGCCGTGGTGGTGCCTCCATTGAAAAGAGTCATTCAGCAGGTGGATTGTTATCACCCACTGTCTTGACACTGGTTGGGTAAATGGACATGTTAGCTTCTGGCTGGCTTGTTTCACTCCACGACAGACTAAAATTAGCCTCACTAGACACAATTTGACACTTCAAATTAGGGTTCAAATTCAGACAGCTATCATTGTTTCTGCTTTTTAAAGTCTTCTCTAAAAATGTGAACAAAACATGTTCTAGCTGATGCAAGGCGTGTGTCTGTCATTGCGGTCTTACGGTGATAGTAAGGTGGACGGAAGGTGTGGTCAGCCACACCCCACCGAGGGGGGAAGATGACAAAGTCAGCAATGGCCACACCTGGTCGTGTGGATTTGGCAGTGAGGACAGTAAAGATAGATGGATCCTACAGGAAGATCATAGGTAAAACAATATGTTACATGTTAAGGTTCTCTATCGAATTAGAGTTGGGTTTAATAGCCCCTCCTAAGTCCCAAACCCTTTTGATCTGTGCTCCATAACAGTTAATGAAGACTGGTACCTGGCAGAACCTCCGTCAACTTTCCCCTTTCTTGTTTCCTGTATTTAGATATGCTATTAATGTCTATGTTAAAAAGAAGACCATATTTGAAGTTGGTTAATAGATGTTGCTGAGGGACCTGAAAAAGCTACATATATTCTCACTCAAGTTAGCTAATGTTAGCAAAATGCTTGCAGGCTAGCTGTCTAATCTACATCAGTTGTTATCTAGCTAGTTACATCTGATTGCTAATGTTAGCAAAATGCTAGTTAACGTCAGCTAGTTAGTTAGCTGATGTTTTGCAAATATTTTCACTTAATATGACACTATATTCAGTACATGTCGCTTTTATAGGTTCCCGAACTGCTTCTTTTAACCATATTCAGATTTGGTTTTCTTTTCGACATAGACGAGCCTAGCATAGCATCTGCAGGAAACAGGACAGGGGAAAGTTGACTGAGGTTTCATCAGGTAGGCTACCATCTTGCTCAGCTGGACTTAGGATAGGTCAGTTCACTTCAAGGGCAGAATATAAAGACACGTTAATGAATTTATGTTATAAATTTGTTGCTGTAGTACTTCTCAATACAAACATATTGAGAAGTGCTGTATTATACTTGAGTGTGTCCATAAAGTCTCACCGCATGGTCGAAGGCCACACAGTTGATAACCATGAAGTTCTTCAGGTTGTATTTGTATGGTGTGTAGTTCCCGTGCCAAGCCACCACATTGAACGGAGAGAAATCCTGCGTGCAGAGCACAAAACGAAACAAATAAGACGAGTCTACCCCAGCAAGAAACACAAAAGACTTTAAATTGAGCTTTTCACAGGGAAAAAGGAATAATGAATAATGTCTTTGTAATCTTAAATTCCCAGAGAGAGTACTTCTTGACATAAAGAAAAAAAAGCTGGTCATAATGAAAAGGGTTGATTGTGAAAGAGGGTGTGCTTCTTTCATTCTTTCTTCTCTTTCATTCCCCCTGTTCTTTGTGAAACGAGGCTCCAGGTATTATGGGGTAATTGGCTTCACAATCAAACTTTCCCAAACTTTGAGCATTTTGACGCTCGCGGCGGCGCAGTTATTGGGGGAGGGAGCAGCCGTAACAGTGGGTGCAGAGATATTTCTTTATCTTGATTGTTAAAACCACAGCAATTTTATATAGTTTCTCTGTTCTGATAATGTCACTGCGAAAAAGACATTCAACAGCAGCTCTAAAATCAATATAGTTCATTACAACTCAAGCTGCCTCCAGAGTGACCTGCCTGCTCCTTACACACATGCTCACGTACACCACACATGAACAGCTAATACACATGAACAATATAGCCTCACAGACACATATGCATACACAATCACGTGCTTAAGTAAATTCACACTCATTACATGACTAATAAACAATAAAAAACCTTCACCACACACAATTTACGGTAGTTACCATACAATAAGGCCTTTGGGAAACCCAGTGCAGGTAATATCTTGGACTTTCGTCTGTGGTAACTCCACCACATTCGATTAAAATGAAGGGAAAAATGGAGGAGAGCAAGCACTTGCACACACATGCACACAAAACACAAACATATTGGCCCAGTCAAGCAAATAATAAGTTAATTTGAGCAATTTCAGCGCTCTGCGGGGGAACAAAACAGCAGGACCAGACGGGAGCAGCAGCATCTTCCCTGAGATGAGGCCCGTCCCCCCCACCCCCCCACCTTATTTTCTTACCCCTGTAGCCTCACCCTCCTGGCTCTGGGAAGGGTGGACACCAGGAAAAGAGTGTCAGGTGCAGACAGCGGCATCCACCTCTGACACCCAGCACATAACAGGGGGCGGATACTCAAATAGAGGCAGCGACAGAGATGGAAAAATGTTTGTTTTGCTACAAAAAAGACAGTATCTTGCCCTTGTGTACTTCCTTCGATGAATAATAACAGTGTGATTTGACATGGTTTCCACGGTTACAACCCCCCAACCCCCGCCCCCGACAAACCTCTCCTCCCACCTCCTCCCCGTCTCGGTAAAAAACCTCCTGTCAGACATTATGTGTCGATCCAATTATACGCCCAACAGGACATTTCGGGAGGGGCAGGATCATTCCCTGAGTGAAATATGGTGAAATTAATGCTTAACTTGGGAAAGGTTTTTCCTACAAAGCAAAGCTTCACAGGTACACTGTCTGTAACTCCAGAATGCCTTAACTAATTATGAGTGATTAAGACTCATAAGGGAGTCGAGGCGGAAACCTGCTGAATGGATAACAGCTAACGCTTCGATATTAAATCATCAGGGATGGCAATTCAATCGGCAGGAGCAGCTAATGGATCATATGCTTCACTTGGACAGTTTCCTGTTAGTCATTGTTGCGGTTCAGTGGTGTTTATTGAAGCAAACACACACTTAAATAGGGTAATAGGGCAACTATGCCATATATGTGGGCCCCTGTCACATAGTGTCTGTGTATACATCGGTGTACTGACACACACAAACTGACATGTAACAAAAAAACTCACCTGTTGGCAGGCGAAGAGCTTTCCTTGGTACTTGTTGATGATGGTGTAACCTGTGGCCACTTTGCGATCTTCATACCAAGCGACTGGACACAGGAAATCTCTTGGGTTGGCCAGACCATTGGCTCCTGTGAAACATACATACATCATTATACAATGACACACAAAAAAAATTAAAATCTTTATAAACAATACTCCAGTCACACTAGCACCTCTGTGAGGCTGTACTTTGGCAAGCAGTACTTTGAGTTTAAAGCTAATGTCTGCATGTTAATATGCAGACATTAGCTTTAAACTCAAATGTGAAAATGGTAAGATTATGCTATAAGCACAATATGTAACATTTTCACTTTAAAACATTGAAAAAGACCAATGTTATATATTTGGATGAGTTGTGTACAAGTGTTTCCAACAATATTCAAAGTTGGCAAATTAGCTTCAAGACATCATCAAACTAAGTTTTTTGTCATTGTTTTGATTGAGAGACACTTACTGGCAGAAATTACATACTGTGCAGTTAGGCAGGTATAATATATATCATGTTCACCATTGTAATTTAGTGCATTTGTACGCTAACATTTGCTAATTAGCTCTAAACAAGTACAGCTGAGGCTAGTGGGAATGTCATCAATTATGCAGCTATTTGATCATAAACTAATCTATTGGACAATTTGGAATTTTTACCTAATGAACAGTTAATGGATCACCACAGTTATTAGAATTCATCCTGAGGGGAAAAATGAATATCTGTGCCAAATTTCATAGCAATTCAACTGATTGTTGTGAGACATTTCACTTAAAATCACAAATGAATGTGAACCTCATGGCGGTGCTAGAGGAACAAAATCAGGTGATCAAATGAAGGATAACTTTGGTATTTTTCAACCTGGACCCTATTTTCCCATGTTTTTGTGTCTAAGTGACTGATGGCGACAACAATTTTTGAAATTGGTCCAGTATTAAGGGAGACTGCTGCAGGCGCAACAGGCTGCAGTGTAATCCCTGCGGGCAGTAGCTCCCTCAAACTATGTCCACTAAAAGTGCCTGTTTTGCCACTGACAGGCTGAGATTGTTATTCTAAGTGTCTGACAACATTATGGAAGAAATTGTTACAACCGTAGACCTTGTTGAAGAGTATGATCCTTTTTTTTTTTTTTTTTTAGCAAGAAACGCTAATTTATTGCTCTCACCAAAGCCACCAGACTCCATTTACAGAAATAGTAATTTTAGATATGAAAATATTCTGACTGGACCTGTTGTTTTTCTCACTCCTTTTCCAGTATTTCCAAATATAACATGCTTAATAAAGGGTTTATACAGACCAAAGCAGGCTGGTGATTGTTGGAACAGTGGAAAGATGAAACACAATGGTTTTGGTGAGTTTTATTTTGTTTCTATCAAGTTTGAATGAAGTGTGCTTTACTATGATAAAATTACTGTTTCTCTAAACTGAGTCTGGTGGTTCTTGCAAGAGCACATAAGAAAGCGGTTTCCAGTTAAACAAAACATATCTTACTTTAACAAAAAGATCTTTCTCTGTAGGGATCCTTTCCATAATGTTGCCAGACACTTGGAATAACAATCAGAGCCTGTCAGTGGCAAAACAAGCACTTTTAGTGGACATACTTTGACGGGTGCTGTTGCCGCAAGGATTACACATAGCAGCCCGTTTCACAGCTGACTGTCTCACTGTTGCTGACCCCATTAGTCACTTATACACAAGAACATAGCAAAAATAGGGTTCAGGTTAAAAAATACCAAAGTTAGCATTTAAGTCATTGGGATGCTGTTAGCATGGCTAAAATATGACAGAGTTGAGGAGAATGTGAGACCCAAGTAAGACAGTAGACAGCTGCAAGAAACAAAAAGAAAGAAGTTGATGTGCAGAATTTCAAGGAAGGGTGAACATTGACTATACGTATGCACAGTGACAAACTTTGTACACACACCTATGGGTCCCAGGTCAGGAAGTTCAAAATGGGCTCCATACACCTCCAGTATGTAGCCTCTGGTTTCTCCAAACACATCCACACTGAAGCGCATCCCTTGCTGGACAAAACACAAACAGAGTGGTGTTGAAGGGAAATTTAGTGCTGAAGGGGCTTATGGGTTCATGAACTGTTTTTCACAAACACGTGCTTCAAATCCTGGCGGTCAGGCCTCTTTCCACTGCTATTTATTTTTAAGGTCACTTTTGAAAAGTACCAAACTATGCCTTTCTAAATATGGTAAATGCGATGTGAGGGCAGATACAATGGCAGACTTCTGTGTGAAAACCGGGGAGATGAAAAACATAGACCTCACCTGGATGACACAGATCTCGTTCGGCTCGACCATCATTTTCCCAAACTCTGTGGTGATCAAGATCTCACCCTGCTGGGGGACTAGAGAGACAAACAGACAAAGAGAGGCAGCAAAAAGAAAATCTGAGGGAGAATAAGGACTGGGGATTGAGCTATCATTGTTCTTGTGATAGATGACAGTGAAAACATCAACAGCCCTTTTCCTCACCAATCAGAAAGTCTCCGTCTGAGTTGTTGAAGCACCTGGAACAAGAAGAAAAAAACGGAGAGAGTTTTGAAATGATCGGCAAAGCGTAACCAAAGATTTTGTAGCCGTTTGATATGTGAAAATGCATCTATTTGTTACATGATGGGACACATTTGCACACAAATACTGCATACACACCTGTCAACCATGGAGGTGTTGCAGGTGTACATGTGGATGCCGATGCCATTGCGAGATTTGGCATCTCCAGCACCACAGACAGTGTGCAGACCCTGCAACATACACAAAATCTCAATGAACTGAAAATATTAAATGAAAAAAATGATAGGATGTTAGAAAACAAATGAGTCAAACTCACAGCCACAAAGTCCACTTTCTTCTCTGTAGATTTGGGGATGGTGAATGGCAGCCATCGCAGCTGTGAGAGAAACCTCAGAGTCAAAATCTACATTTTTACTATATATAAGACTGGGGACCTTTCTTTATAAGACAGGAGTTAGATTATTTTGTAAATAAATAAATAATAAATAAATAAAGCTGGTTGTGTTGGTTGCAGAGAGAGAGAGAGATCAGCAGTTATGTAAATAAATAACAAATCTATAGCCGAAAAATCACAAACTCACAACAGGGACACTGTTCATTTGTACTAAAAAAGAAAAAAAATCTGATCATACAAACTATTTAAATATTTACAGTATTAAACTAATTATTTCCATGATCCATGTGCAAGTGCAAGAAAGAAGCTCACATAAACTATGTATTTACAAGCTACAGGATCCTGATCCAGAGATAATGAGTGAGAGAAACTCACTTACACTTTAAAACGTTCATATAGAAAAAAAAGGCTTTGAAAAGTTTCATTAAAACTGGACTGCTTCTTCTGCAGCGAGCTTGTCCTTCTGCCTGTCACACACACTCTCTGTACAGACTAAATGACATTAAGTGACACATGAAAAATAGAAAAGGTGTTGTGATAGCATGCAAAAACTCTAAATATTCTTTTAAACTGACAAACAAAATGAGCAGGAACTTTTCCCTTTGAGCCTTTACTGTATATACCTGGTTCGGATCAGGCTCCACTTCGTTCCAGTTCTCTGTTAGGTTCCCACAGGGCACCGGGGTAAAAGGCTTATGTTTGACAGACGGCAGGATACGGTACAACCAGCTGAAATAAGAAAAAGGATCAATGTTAACACATGTCTTACTGTATAAGCTCAGTTAGGTTTTATAGTGATCAATGAGCTGATTTAAACGTCAGAAAGAGATGAACACCTCCTCTTATTGGCTGGCCGCGGGCAGGTGAAGGCAGAGCCGGAGAGCTGCTCAGCATAGAGGCCATAGGGACACACCTGAGGATTGTTCTTTAGAGACATAATGCAGGATGTTAATGCTGTGTTTATGGAGCTGATGCCTGTTGGGATCAGATTTTCATATTTTCCTGTGAAACATAGAAAAGTCACACCTCCTAACTCCCATGGTGTCACATTAAGTATTCATGCAATTAACTTCAGCACAAAATTTAGCAAAAATTGTGAATAAATTATTGAATGGAATGAATGCCAAAGTGATCCCAGTGTGTGTGTTTCTGTGTGTGTGTGTGTGTGTGTTACCTGTCCCTCAGGTAAAGATCCCGGACAGCGAGGGTCTTCAGAGGAGAACTCGTTCCCAAAACCGCTCATGTACTACAAGAGGAAAGACATTCAGCACACAAGTTAAAGTAAAAAATAAATAAAAACACATGTAAACACCACGCAGCTTCATTGTAATGC
Source organism: Lutjanus argentimaculatus (assembly GCA_034769285.1). Classification (NCBI taxonomy): domain Eukaryota; kingdom Metazoa; phylum Chordata; class Actinopteri; order Lutjaniformes; family Lutjanidae; genus Lutjanus; species Lutjanus argentimaculatus. The sequence goes on along the minus strand of JAWZSL010000009.1, from coordinate 19,883,258 downwards.
AGGATAAATGTGTTCATGCTGGTTATAATTAATTTTGAAGGCTTGTCATTAAGGCTTGTCTTTTTGTTAATTGTTGTCATATTGATTCACATTAGATCTATGATAAAACAAACTGCAGTTATGCCAAATTTCCCCCCTCGCAGTCATCCATTATTTTTGTGTTATTGTGTTACAGAAACACACTAATTGCACTGACATCCTCCACAGTAAATTTTGGTCAATATTTCAATTATGATAGATATGATTATTATTTTTTTATCATTGTACACTGGCCAGAGTTATAGTTGTAGTTTTTAATTTTCGTTTTCAGTTCTTTCTAGTTTCAGTTTAATTTTAATTATTTAAAAATGAATCGTTTTAGCTTAGTTTTTATTAGTTTCACTGTTAGTTTTAGTGTTTTTTAAATTATGCGGGTATTTATAGGGGGCAAGAATGAAGAAGTTCAAACCCAACACTTTGCAAAAGCGACTGACATCCCAACTTCAACTAGAAGAGTGCACTTGGTAGAGTGCAGATGCCTGCCAGGCAACAGATGGAGAAACACCTACTGCAATGCTACCACAACTGTTACAGCTGATATTCATGTCTGCCCAGACTCATATAATGTATTTAGTGATAACTTTGAAAGAATTTAATGTGGAGTATTAGGTATTAAGTGTATTTTTGGAAAAATGGAAGTTCTCACTGTGGAATGTGTGATTCCAGTGAATAATTTCCAGCAAGAAGCAAGCTGTTCCCACTTAAGAGACTGTTTCTACAGAACAGGACAGAGGACTGATCATTATGATCTCATCTTGAAAGTTAGCCAATGAAATCTTGAGTTATAGCCAAAAATGTGTTTAGTGAGGTCACTATGACCTTTGACCTTTGACCACCAAAATCTAATCAATTCATTCTTGAGTCCAAGTGTACAGTTGCTCCAAATTTGAATAGATTCCATTTGGGCATTCTTGGGATATTGCCTTGATAGGAATGGGATGAACTGATAACATAATGCCTGTGGCCACACATGCACCAATGCCTCTTTGTGTTTGCAAATTGACAACAACTAAACTAAAGACAGTTTTTGTATATTTTTATTTTATTGTAGTTAGTTTTGTAAGTACAGTTTAGTTTTTATTTTTATTTCATTAACTAGAGTGTTTTTTTTATTTTTTAGTTTAGTTTTAGTCATCTACAATACTGATCACTACAAACCATCTCACCCTAGAAACACAAAACTTGCAAATGTGAAACATCTTGCTGAGTCATTGTTGCTCTGCAAAAAGCACCTCACAGGCATGGATGGTTTCCATATGTGCGCGTTCATGTGCTGTCAGTTTGTCCAGAGCGTGTGTGTGTGTGAAAACATTTTTGAGTGTCTAGCTTGTGCTTCATGATATAATATGATGTAAGGTAGGATTTTATTTAAAGAAAACAGATTGTGTCAGAAATGAAGTACAACATTAAACACAAAGAAAACAATGATTTACTCTGATAAACAACAGTGAAATAATGTACTGAGAGAATCAAACCTGGACTAAATGGGTTTGGAACTAACTTTCAATGATGCACAATAGCTTACATGAATTGTAAAGTGTTTTTAAAAAATGTATTAAAGTGAGGATTTTCCACTTAAATATTTTTTCTCTGTACAGCTGTTATGGCTTTTCTGTTTTGTGAAGCTATCTCAGACCACATCTGGGCAGCTGCTGAATGCAGCACTCTGATTGGTCAGAGGCAAAGCCGCCCTTCAGTCAGCCGGTCTGCTTCTGTTCTAGTGACGGCTTGATGCAGTCTAACTTTGTACTTTTGGTGCAAGGTATAAATGATCTACTCCTGGCCCCTATTCTCTCTGTATTCGTTCATGCAAATTTTAACTCAGTCACACTAATCTGATGTTTTGGGGCTTGGGACAGAAGCACAGTTCCTAAGCAGCCAACTAGTGAAAAACATTTCTAACAATAGTGTTGAATAAAGTAGTTACTGTCTTACCTTGAGTCCAGCCATGGTGCTGTCAGTTAAAACTCAAAGCTCTTCAAAGTGTTTCAGTGCTTACAATTAACTGACTCTTTATGTATTCTCCTGCTCAGTCAAAATCCACTGCAGGGGCGTGCATGCCTCTTTATGCAGTGAGAAAAAAAAGGGGGTTGGATTCCTGCTCTTTCTCAATCTGGGTTTAATTAGGCCTTGACTGGCTCTGTGACGCAACAGCAGGGTCTGATGTTAAGAGGAAAGGACGGTCAGATGGGCAAAATGTGCGCAAACAAGGAACAATGTCACTGCCAAGGCAAACAAGAACCCAGACTACATTTAAAGGCTTTGAATGCGACATATAGGTAGCAAATAGGAGTCATTTAATACAGTTAATGAAGGAAGGTAAGGCTATATTTCAGGATATAATTAGGATATAATCTCTATGGTCAGAGACAACTGTATTCCTGACATTACTTTTCAGCCTAATATTGATGAGGGGAGAAAAACTATGGATATTAATTAATTAATAGAAATATTCTAGGCCTGTGCAGACTATAATGAAGTATGGAAAAATGAGCAGGCTATGAAAGATACAGTATTAGTCTGTTGTAGTGTCAAATTGTAACCAAATTTTAACTGTGTGTGCAAACAGTGGTGCCATGCACATCCTCACGTACTGCAAAACAAACATCTAGACAAAAATCTATTTTGTAGAGTCTACAGTAGAGGCTCCAGTGGCAGATTCAGGCTGTTTGAGGTGCAGGAGTGAAAAAAATCAAGAGGGCACCGGGTGTATGTGGTGGGCCACCAGCACTCCAAAAGTCATGATGCATTTATGGTGAAACAGTTCCAGTTCCTGGTTTAGACTGAAGTTATTTTATTATGTGACTTAAAGTACAAGAATGACTTCACCTCTATAATAAAAACACACAGGGATGTATTAACTATTTAACATTTAGAGGCACGTGGAGACCAACACATTTTCTAGCATGTAGGGCAGGGCATTTTCTCCACTGGAAAGGTGCCTGTTTTCTGGATTTAAAGGACATCACAGAGGGCACATTATCCTGTTGCCTTCAGGGGCAGATTTAGTCAATTTGGGACCAAAGGTAAACACAGACATGGGGCCCACCACATCCTTTGTTCTCCCCCTTTTCAATCCATGAATGAATAATAAGTCATAAAAATAAACTTGTATTTACGGCAGAGTGTGGAGGATGAATTAAGAAGTCTCACAGCCTGAGGGAAGAAGCTGCACTGTATTTTGGTGGTATGGCAGTGGATACTTCTGTATCTCTTGCCACATGGCAGCAGGGTGAACAGGCTGTGGCTCAGGTGGCACTGCTGCTGTAGCTTTACTACAACAGTCTGTACTCCACACAGCACGCTGTTTGTTTACACAAATTGGCTACTGTTTTCCTGAAACATTTCTGCTGATGAGTTTATGGAATAGTCCAAGTTAGTGGGGAGGCCTTGAGACACTCATGAATTAAGCATTCTGATGCCATTTTAGTGTATAAAGAGACATTATTAATTAGTGAAAAGTTAAAAAAAAAAACTTAAGTTTATGAGGTGTTTTATATGTTTGTTTGGTTTTTTTGTTTGTTTTTCACTGGACTGGAAAGGTGTGAAAATTTGTGGTATAGAATTAAACCTGTCAGAGAAATGCAGAGTGGAGTTAAGAGTTGAATAGTTGCCAACAACATTTGCTTCTCAAGTTAAGTACAAGTCCCTTGAATTTGTACGTAGTTACTTTCCACCACTGCTGAAGAAAAGTGAAATGTTTACACTGCAGTGGAGACGAACATGCACCAGTCTGAATGCTGGGCCACCATCTCTCCACATTTAATGCTCCACTGGTTCATCAAGTTGCCCTTAATTTTGTCATGCTTAACACATGCTGAGTTACTGTTTTATTTAAAGTGAGTTATCACTCCTGTACAGCTGCATAATTAATTGACTTCTCTTAAAACCAGCATAATACACGGGATAACCTCTGCATGCTGCAGCGAGCAATTCATCCTCGACATGAACAACAGCAAAAGGCCTCCAGAAGGCCTATACATTACTTTACGCAAAATTTATTCAGTTCATTTCTGGAAATAGATGGTCAAACGAGGGGTACCTAATGTCCCCCGTGCAGCATGTATCAAAAAGAATCAATTTCGCCTCTCTCATCCTTGCCTCGCTTCCCCTCTTGTCTATTTCTTTTCTTTTTGGGAGGTGTTGGGGAAGGGTAAATGATGGCAATTCTCATAGCGAGGCGCAAATAAACTCGCCGCGGCAGAAGTAACTGTTCTCCGGCGAGGCGTGCAGTCAGGCCCGGGCCCCCCGCTGGCAGCCAGTCACGGTGCTGTGCCAAAGACGAGAAAGCCCAATGGCAGGAAAATATCACGTCCCAGTCTCCGGAAATTGATCTGCTCCTTGCATGGAGAAAGAAAATGAGCGATTTTAATTTCATCCCCGAGTCTGATGATAGAATTCTAGAGTATTTGGGTCCAATCCGGATGGTGCCTGTGTGTTTTAAGAGAGGCAGGAATAGCTGGAGATGGCAGAGCGGAGACTGTTGTTGCCTACTGACAGTTATATCTATGCATGCGTAAGTGGGCCATAAATGCTTTGTTATTAGATGCCTGCTGAACTCAATGGCTTGATGGTAAATGGTACACTCACCTGGCACAGTCTCTCCCCATATGCATAAACAAGCAATCTTCTCTCTCTCTCTCTCTCTCTCTCTCTCTCTCTCTCTCTCTCTCTCTCTCTCTCTCTCTCTCTCACACCATCACACACACACAACACGCACACACACACACACAGTTACAAGCCTATTCTGTGATGTGATGACATCTTTAGCCCTTCACAGCACATGCAAGTGCACAAACTTTCATATCCACTTCAGTGTAGGTGCTATTCTTAAAGGTCCGCTGTGTAATATTTTTGGGGATTTATTAGCACAATATGGAAGATTTTAATATAATATTATACATAAAGTATATATATATAAGCATGTTTTCATTAGTGTGTAATCAGAAGAGGAAAATAAGACTTTTTTGAGTGTGTTCGTTACCCTAGAATGAGAGGGACAAGGGAGTTGCCATGTTGAACTGCCATGTTTCTACCGTGGCACAGAATGGGAAAACCAAACACTGGCACTAGATACGGCCTTTCACATTTTGTGTGAGTTTTGCAACCATCGTGGTTTCACCTACTACATGCTTGGAACAGGAGGGGGAGTTGAGGTGTTTGCAATCTTCAAGCTCACCACTAGATGCCACTAAGTTCTGCACAAGGTCTTCAGATATTTACATGCAAGACTTCTCCCACCACCCTGATATAATGGATTTTTTTTCTTTTTTTAGTGCTCAGAACATCAAAATTCAGTGGAACAATTTAATGCAATGTGTCTATCTGCATAGCTACACTGATGTGAAGTGAATGACATTGATCATCTTGTTACAATAGTTACAAATGTTTGGATATATTAGGCAGCAAGTGAACAGTCAGTTCTTCAAGTTGATGTGTTGGAAGCAGGAAAATAAGCAAGTGAAAGGATCCGAGCGACTTTGACAAGGGTCAGATTGTAATGGCAAGACGACTGGGTCAGAGCATCTCCCAATCAGCAGGTCTTGTGTGGTGTTCCCAGTATGCAGTAGTTTGGTGCAAAATACATTGACTCACTGACTCACTGACAGCCTCAACAGCAAAATTTTGGGGGTTCTCTTGAGAAATTGTCAAAAAATGATTTGTCACTTGCAAATGTCACTAAAAATGGCCTTTAAAAGCTTAGTATGTCCAGTATTCATTATTCAAAATGCAAAACATTTGGTCACAAATATGAATGCAGAAAAAAATGTTGTCTTTCCTCTCATGCTGCCATTAAATACCCAGTTGTTTCTGGTAAGGGCTTATTCCATGGGTGGTATAATCATAATCAAAATGTTGCGTAGTTTATGTCAAAGAAAAAGCAAAGTTCATTACATGCTGGTAGGGTATAGCCTGGTTCATGAGTTTTCAACAGGGGGCCGCAACTCCCAGCAACCTGACCTCAAACACCATTCTGGAGCTGCACCTTGTTGTTAGGCCAGAGGACTGTCATAACATGCAACGACTAGCCGACTAATGGCTTGAACTGATGACTATTGGTTGACTAGTTGGGGCCAGCCCTAAATATTTCATCAACTAAAATATACATCATATGGCTATGGCTCAGTGCCTTTTCCTCTAAATATACCTGGTGGCTAGCAATGGATGCCAAATCCAACAAGACAAAAGTCTCTGAGGAAAACATCAAATTTAATAAGTGCGGCTCCAGACAGATTTTTTGTTCTTTTTTTGGCAAAAAATGGCTCTTTTGATAGTAAAGGTTGCAGAACCCAGTCCTAGAGGATCCATAGAGTTACTGTGGGAGGGCCTTCAAATTATTGTGGGATAAGTTTTGTTTTTTCATTCCCTCCAAGATTAAAATATGTCTGAAAATAAACATTAACATGAATCCAACATGTTATTTAAAAAAAAAAAAAAAAAAAAGACTAAAAGACTAAAAAAGAAACCCAAACATTTTATTTACACAACACTGACAAAGGCAAGCTACCCTACTAAATCACTGTGTGGCATCCATCCATAATGGCTATGTTAGCTACATATTATTGAAACATATTGACCAGTTAGTTGTATTATGGTGCCAAGTGTAGCCTACAGCCACAAGAATTGTTTCATAACTTCACAAGGAGGAACTTCTGACATACGCCTACTTTGCACCCAGAAGCCTCTGGAGAAAGTGCAGAGGGTGAGGCTCACACACCTAACATTAGCCAAGCTGCTGACTTACCAGCTATGGGTAAGTGCAAATAAGAGAAGACCCAAAAATATTCAATATATAATATATGGAATGGGGTCTCTTGTCCATCACGTAACTTACTTAACGTAGTGAAGGTAGTAAGTAAGAGTAAGAGGATAAGAGGATGTGCTGACAGTATTTCAATATTAAGAAGTTGGTTTTAATGTTGTGGCTATATGCTATTATGGGTATCTGAGAAAACATATTTTGGTGAATTGATCTTTTAAATGCCCCACAGACCCAAACAGGTGTTTTCAGTTTTTTTTTTTTTTTTTTTTTTTTTTTGCAATTAGACTTATGTTCAAGTTGAAGTTGGACGATGAATCTATGCTGGGCATTACATGAAGACACCGAATTAAATGCATTAATAAGAATTATAACAGTGTAATTTGCCCCCCCCTAACAGATGGGAAATGTCAGTCAAACACTACATGCAGTCCTGAGAAGATGTCTCATTGGGCAAAATAATCACCTGTGTGGGATTACGATGGGTGAGCAGGGGCTTTTACATGACCAATATGACAGCACATCTTATCAAGTCAGCACTGAGGCTTCCAGCATGCTCCTCAGCTTTTTGAATACCATATATAAAGTATACTTTACAATATGTCTTATTTATATGGTTCAGAATTCATTCAGAGACTCTCAAACTATGGTCAAACCTGAGCAGTGAATTGTACTGTATATACCAATCTGATATTTACTACAAGCATACTGGTAGTTATATATAGATCAAGTGTACTTTTGATTAAATTAATCAGGCAGTAGCAAGTAGCAACAACTAATTAGTGTGTGCTTACACACTCTCCTGCTCTTGTTTCTCCACAGTAATGAGATTCTTTTCGTCTTCTTCTTTATTCTTCTTTGAGCAGCTGTCAGATACACTCGTTTAGACACAAAGCGAAGCAAAACACCACTTTGTACAGTATGGATAGATGTTGAATCTACACAAAACATGAAATTGAGTCTTTTGTTAGCCTGCTGATATGGCACAAAATTCAACCATTCAATCATCAAACCGATACCGATGTGATTCATTCGAACTGGCTACGTCTTTGTGTTCTGTAGATGTAAAATTTGCTCAATATGTCAAGAAAAAAAAACGTAACTTTGTGAAGGACACAAGTGCACATGACATGTGAATTGTTGCCACCTGGCCTCATCTTGTGTATCACTGCTGGGTAACTGCTGTATTTGGATGTCACATCTAATAAGAAATGGCTTGGATTCTTGTATTTTGTAATTACAGCCCTGTTACACACTATTGCAGCTTAATGTTAAATGACTCCTGACATGAGCCATCCAGTACCACACACACACTCACACAGACACACACACATTTGACAGCTCCATTTAACGCTGATTAGATTTGCAAGGACATGTAGTATACCCTCTCCGTCTCTCCCTGAGTAGGTTGAGTATCTCCTGAATCCTATCCATCGCTGTAATGTTATGCAAATGGTTTAATATGAAGATAAAAGACTGTTGCAGCGTGTGGCGCTCTCCTGGTTCACAGCCTCGTGTTTCCAGGACGATAGCTCTAACGAGGAGGGCACTATTTGGGAGTCATTAAATGATGGCCTTCCTGACATGCACCCGCTCGCCACCGCCGCCACCCGCCCCGCGTTGGCCATTAAAGCGGCTCACACCCACACCAAGACACACACTACAGACGCCTTTTAGCGCCAGCTCCCAGTTTCTTACACATCACAGTGTCACAGAATAGAAAATTACACTCTCCTCCCACAGAGAAAATTGCTTTGGAATTGCTTGGTTATAAAGATGTGCTTTAAAGAGAGGGGGGTGCATGCAATAAAAAAGGACACACACAAACACAATTACTTAAGCACTCTAAGGACAATTCTTACAAGTTAATCAGAGGATTTACCAATTATTGATGTCAAAAGGATTTTGTTGTGTATCTGTTTGTGGCCTGTGTTTATGTACTGCATGTGTTTGTCTTTGCATTCAAGGTATTTAGTATGCATTTGTCCCTGTCGGTGTGTATGTGCTGAATTATGGCCGAGCATATAACATACACATGAATAGCAATAGCCACAGATGAGCTATTAAACAAAACAAGACAGGGAAATAGCCACAAACTGCTGGGCTAGTGTAAGAAAAGCATAATGTAATGCAGCACAGCGGAGACACAAGTGGAGAATTGAAGACAACAAGGTGAAAGGTGTATCGGCGTCGAGAGACAAGAGAGGCGTGATGGAGATGAAAGGGAGAAAATACAAAGTGGAAAATAGTAGAGAAGACAGAGAGAAGGAGAGGGAAGACACACAACAGTACAGCAAAGATAAATCAGAGTGGACAAGGACAGAGATGAGTGGATGAGTAACACCCATGATGCATGATGAGACATGACTTACAGTGGTTTTATATGGGACACAAGCAAATCTCTTTGCAAGGCATTGTGGTGTTACAAATGAAGCAGGGCTGACCAGTGATGTGGAAAAACAGTGAGGTCGAAATTTTAAAATGTTCAACTTTTTTAAGACAAATATGTAATATATATACTGTACTAAATCATAAAATGACCATGATATGTAATCAGAGATTGAGAAAATGTTGAAAAGTTGAAATACCAGCTTCACTGACAACAATGAGTGAGCATGTTCTCCTTTGAAATTTCCATTCCTGTGCAGAATGTCTGTTTTTGTTTTGGCACGTTTATTCACTTTACATGGAGCTAACATTGATATCAAATGTATGCTGAATGAGTTAGTGTCTGTTTATGAGTTATAAGAAATCATCAAAAATCTTAAATTGGACAATATGTTAATGGGGGCAGGCAGTCGCTGAACTCCAACTCCAGAGTGTGTATTTTCAGAGGAGTGGGCTTTTGTTTTCAGGATTACAGGCGTAGCTTTACGTTGACAGACAACGCACAGTTATAAACAACTGATCAACTTACAATGTAGGACTTGTCTTGCAGGTTTACGTCTTGATTATATTCCCAAACGGACATGTACACAGACAGCTGTGGACAACACAGATACTTATTAGTTCTGCTGTGTCTTCAGCATCCCTGCAACCTATCTGAGCTTCGAGTCTGAGGAGGAGCGGGAGTAGGGGAAACAACTCACTCCAGTATTTTGAAATTGGACTAGAGTGTCCATTTCAAACACTACGGTGTTGCAGATTTCACCTTTAAATTACAGCGAAAGTTGGGTGTATAGTATTTTGCTGAAAAACTGTCAAAAAAAAGCAATGCACTGTTAGATCAGGAAGTTCAGTCTTTACCTGCTGTAGGGACTTGCCTGTGGAGGAGAGGTTTATCACTGTGCTTTCTTTATGATGTCCTTGGCCTTCAGGCATACAGATACAAAAACATAGTGTGTAAATTGTGGGAGAAAGTGTAGGTTGCATTTTTACTCATTGTTTGCTAGTGAGCTGGCTAATCATTATCCTGGGAGTGTTGACACACCCGCTGTGACGAGTTGGACGTGGCAGAAGGGATGTTGTGCAATTTGATTGTGGGTCAGTAGGGCCTCTCTGTTAAGGTTAGAGCAAGTGAAATGACACCTGTAGCAAAGAAGAAGATGTAAACGGAAAACATGTTTGGAGCTCTGTACTGTCCTTCAAAGCCAACATGCAGTAACTAAATAGGCTATTTGGTCAAAATTGGATCAATATCATCATAAAAATGTCTAATTTCTGTGAAAACCACTTTTTAACAAAACTGACCTAAAAAAAACAAATGTGACGACACAGGCACAGCTAGCAAAAGTTAAAACTTGTTGATTTTCTCCTTGCTGTTCTTAAAGGCCATGTAAAGGGAATTTGGACATTTTCTTCTAAACACAGCTCTGGAAATAGCTTAAGTTCATAAACTATATAATTCACAAATCTTATGACCCAACCTGATTGTTCACATTTCACCATGCATTATGTTCACAGAGTTTGGGGAACCCTGAAATGCTTTTCTTTGGTGGTGTCTGGAAGGGAACCCTTGATTTGTGAAATTCTGGCGAGATTGTTGTATGTTGTTCCTTCATTATGATGTTAAAATGATACTCTCGCGAAATCTTCTGCGGTCTGGGGTTCCCTTCAAGACTCGAGCATCAGTCACTGTCTGCTCCGCTTGTGTCACCTCGACATATCTGTGGTCATTATCCCGCGGGCGGTGATGCCGATGGGATTATGTGCACACCAAAGAGAGTAAGTTGCCTTGTGTGCTTATAAATGGAATAAATAAATTACCATTCTGATGCAGACTGTGAGGAACGAGGCTGATCATCATGTAGGTCAGTGTCTGACTCTGGTGGCTCAAAGGAGTAGGGCTTGGTCAGTCCAATGAGGCTGCCAGTGTTACAAGACACGGAGGTAGGGAACCCTCCCATACGTGGGCATGGTTTCAGTGCCTCCAGCAGACACGCCCCCAGCGTCTCATAGCAGAGAAAACTGATCATTTTTTCATTATTTTAAGACCTAATTTTATATGCTTAGCGTTGTTTTTTTTTAATCATTCAAATTTGGCTGGGTAATTAATAACACATGTTTCTGTGGTGTGACAATCTCAGAACACACATTTATTGCTACTTACTGTAACTTTAAGTTGAAAAATGTCAATTTTGAACCGCCATTGTCTTGATAATTCAGTTAGTCATCCCCCATAATTAAATTAGGCAGTAACTTACTCCAGCAATCATGGAGAATTAAAATGCTGGCAGAAATCCTGCTGAAGCCAACTAGCTTATTAGCAGAGCAGCAGAAGCTGTCATCTTACCTTTGAATATAACATTATGATTAGATAACTTGTCCATGGATAAATGCCCCAAGGGTAGGTGGGATATGATGTTTTTGAGTGTATTTGTGTGTTTTAGGTTAAGTGACCCTTTACAGAGGGCCAGAGTATCAAACAATGGCTTAAAGGACACATGTGTTGGAATTGGAGACATCTAGTGGTGAGCTTGTAGATTGCAAACACCTCGTGTCACTTTCCCCTACAGTGCATGTAACTAGAACCACAGTGGCTGGTAAGTTTGCGTTTGGTTTGTCCGATCTGGACTTATGTAGAAACATGGCGTTTCACCACAGCAGGCTCTGTGGAAGATTATCTGTGGTCTCTGTAGATATAAATGACTCATCATAAGGTAACAAAAACACACTTTCAGGTGAATATATACTAATAAAAGCATACTTATGAATATTAGATTCAAGTTCTGCTATATTCTGCCAACAAATCCCCATGAATATTACATATGTGACCTGTAAGGTATTATTTAGGTTAATGGAAATAATCAGCCTGAAAAGGCAAAACATTACAATCTTTGTATGTGCTGGAAAACTTACTAACTACTGCTGTCTGCCTTTTGAAGGACAGTGTAGAACACTTGCTTTTTGAAAGTACAAAAATAACATGATCTATTTTTAAATATTAAGCTGCCTCTTCTTGTATGAAGATAATTGGAATAAAATTGTTTATAACTGCTAATAATGCAAATATATTGATTGTACTTAAATGAGAGGAGGAACAGCAGTTAGTCGAGCTGGTAATGTTAAGCTTTAGTATCACACCATGCAAGCATCCAAAAAAACCCAAACAGGACTGACTTGGGAATATGTTTGCGTGGTATATCTTTTTATTCAACCCGGTACCATCTGTTGTAGTTAACATAAAATGCCCTGTAAGCAGGTAACAAGGTGCACTGAGCCACAAATGTCCAGCTGTAGAACATTCTGTCCCACTGTCTCTGGACCCGACCCGGCAACACACCAGACACCTCATCACAAATAGAATTAGCTCCCTGGACAGACCCAAAATGACAGTGGCTGGGTGTTTGGCAGGAAGCGTAATGGCATTGGGGTGCTGGTGGTGTTTTCCTTGTAGGGGAACCAGAGGGCAGAGGAGTGTGTATCAGTCCAAACACTTAGTGTGGTGCCAGTTATACTATTCACCCCTCCCTCTGGAGTGTGTGGACAGGTAGTGAGGATGCCTCCTCTCTAAATCTGTAGTTTAGCTCAGTAGTTTTGAGGGGTGGTCTGCGATGTGAAGAGGAAAACTTGAGGTGAATGGTCTTTGGACAAGGAATGAGTGTGTTCAACATCACAGAGCGAGGAGGGTGTGTTTATATCTGTGTGGTTTTCTCAGCCAAGTGTGTGTTTGACTGGTGCAAGTGTGTGACTGATGTTATATCAATCTGGGAATGATTGTGTGCGAGTTTTGGTGTGTACATGCACACGCGCACACATCTCTGTCCCTGTGTACGCATGTGTATATGTGTGTCTGTCCCCAGCACCATCATTAGGTCGTAGGCAGTCCCAGCGTTGGGGGTGTAGCTCGGCTGCTCCTGCGGCCTCTCAGGCCAATTTAGGGGGAGAAAAGCACTTCGATCCTGGCCTGCAAGTCTGAGGGTCCCCAGCGGGAGGCAGCGCAGCCCTGCAATCTATATTGGATTTATTCCTTTCCCATCTACAGGCCCCACACACCCCACAGAGAGGAAGTCTCAACTGCACTCTCTCTGTCCCCTAAGACAATAATGTTATGGCACACACATGAGTACACATAATCGTGTAAACACACACATGCAGACACACACTTGGAGGCACACACACCTACTAGTCTATCTTCAAGGCACACTCCCCCACAGCAAGGAAGTTAGAGCGGCACACTTTCTGTCCCTGTGGGAGCTGCACTGGGGTCAAGATACACTGAGATTTGTGAGACAGACAGACAGAAAGACAGACAGAGCTATTGACACAGTGAGTTATCCGAGGCTGACCATTGTTTCTCTCATGGAAAATATTGTTCGGATTTATAAAAGGCCAGGGTGTAAAATGCATTTTTATCACATTAAAGCAAGAAAAAAAAGAATTTACATAAAACTCAGACAAGGTCAGGGAGAAACGAGCTTCTTAATTTAGTCTAATCAACTGTCATTTGCATCGCGCCATTTGCGCAAGGTATTGCCACTAACTGAATAAATGGACTTCTTCAGACTCAAGGGGGGGCACTCCGGTTTTGATAAGCTGGCAACATAACTGATTTGCATATATTACTTTGATTATCTCATTACTAGGATGATTCTTGCGGAATTTTTGACACTCGCGCAATCGAATTAAAATTAAGGCACGCAATCAATAAAAGGGCAACGCGCCTGTGAAAACACACAGCACCCCAGGTTTGTATGGTCAACTAGTGATGATGATGACGGTGATGATGATGATGATGATGATGATGATGTGGCGCATGATGATGATGATGATGACCTCTTCAGCTCACGAGCTCCTGGACTCCGTAGTAGGTTTACGAGAGTCTCGATCGGGCTCTTGATTCCTGTGATCAAAGCAGTAATCAGTGGAGACAATGGGGGCCGTGAAATTGCCGCTCTCGTGTGTGGGTGACCCCTCCACCTGCCATGAATCCAAGAGTGGCCCGCAGGCGGCTCATGTCCCGCAATCGATAATAGAGCTCGCAGCTTTCCTCCAGACTCAACCACCCATCTGTGGAATGATGAAATCATGCGTAAAGACGCACACGCTCTCGGATAATTTTGCACAATAACCTGGGACATTGTTGGCCATCAATTCAGCTGAGCTCCAAGGTATGATCAGGTATCATCTGTCACCAAAACCTCCAGACATGGTCTGCTGAGGGATCTTAAACAGCAAATTTAGATTTTGGTTTGATTCTAGCTTATATGTGGCTTTAAAAACCCATATTAGAGAACACAGAAAGAACAGAGCAACTTATGTTAATATAGGTGTTGTACACCAGCATATGAGATGTTATTATGCCTGCAAGATCTATGTGAGCCACATGGTCCACTGTATGCACCTAGTTTGTCTGTGTTGACATACTTTTCTGTCAGAAAATGAAGATATTTCACTCATTTTGAATGCAAAATCATAATTAATTCAATTCAAATAATTAAAATCTAGTTGCCACAATAATATGACACATTGTTGGCCATCAATTCAGCTGAGCACCAAGGTGTGATCAGGTATCATCTGTCACCAAAACCTACAAACACTGCCTAATGAGGAGTCTTAAATATCAGATTAAAATTTTGGACTCATTCTAGCTTATATGTGGCTTTAAAAACGGACATTTAGTTCCAGTTCTGCACAACTTTATATGGTCTAATGGCAAAATCTGTAATAGGGGAGACCGGGGATGTTAGTAACACTTTTTGCTTGAGCATCATAAACTCTGTTTTTTGCGCAAGATCTCTCAAACTTACATACACGATACCCATATTTATGTACTATAAATGAAACCAGGGGCAGAAGTAACCAATTACAAATACTCAAATCACTGTAATTCAGTAATTCTTTGAGAAAAGTGTCATTATTTTCAAATCCTTTGTAATACATTATTAGTATGCTTATAGCACTAGAGTGTACTTTAATTTAATTTCATTGGAAGTATATTTAAATATTCTTTTAAAAAGTGCATCTCAGTGTAAATTTATTTAAAGCTGTACTTCAATGTAAAAATCATTAATCAAGCATGTATATTAGTACACACACGGCCATATACTTCAAGTGTACTAAGTATACTTATAGTTGTTCCAATTTAGCACATTAAAATACACTAAATACACTTAAAATTGTGCATTTCTACAATTTGATTACAACTGAAATATACAAAATTGTGCAAAATTAGTTGTTCCAAAATAGTAAACTTCTAGTGAACTAATCATTACACACTTGAAGTATACTGATGATTAGTCTGACTGCAAGTACACACAAGTATATTAAAATATATTTTATTTAGTGTATTTATTTTTCACCAGGGCTGAAAAGCTAACTTTGTTCAAAAGAAATTGTCTTAGATATACTGCCTTAAAATAATGTTTGGGTAAAAAATGTAGTGCATTTTTATTTTGATGTTGAGTAGGTCACATGACATGACACCTGTAGCATTATGGGTCAGAAACAATATGGCTGCAGAGGCACCAACATAACCATATTCTACATGGTCCAAGAGGTGTGCACAGTAATTTATTTTGCTTCATATTTGTGTCTAATGTTCGGCGATGTTGCCTTTACATGGACAATGAGAAACATTTTCTGTTGCTGGGTCTGTCTATCAACTGACGCTAGCTTGAGAGATTTTAAAAAGACTGAGCAATTTATATTTGAAATTTCCTTATGTCATTTATATTCAGTTTGGTGTCTGCTGATGAAGAGCGATAAAGTGCAACTTCAAAAGACATCTGTATGTTGGGTGGCCATTATTTCATTGGTCGAGTATAGTTACACTGATTAAGTGAGTTAAAGTCAATACAACTCCTATCAAGGTGGAAGCGAACATGAAGTCACATAAAAAATACCTGAAAGTACAAACAGCAATATAGGAGAGAAACTAAACATCAAGCCACAGAGATTCAGTTAGAAGCCACAAAAGTACTGAGAATACACAGGCACTTTTAAAAACGCCTTTGTGACTGATTTCCTGCACAGACATGAGGCTTTTCAGTGCACATCTGGAAAAGGGTAAATCACCTGTTTTTAGCAGGGTTAGCTGTGTGTGTGTGTTTTTTTAACCTGCATACAAAGGCTACTTTTGCAGTTTGAAATGAAATCATAGAGACTTGCCACTTCTCTGGTGAGCTGAAAAAGGAAATGGGAGTGTACCATTTTGATGATGTCACCACAGCACATTTCTAATTGGCAAAACTGACAATGTTGCAACTAACCCTGTGTTACAACACTCACCGGTTTCCCCTATATGTGGGTTTTAAAAAAAACAAAATTTATTTCAAATTCTGCACAATCCTGTGTGCAAAATTTGCAATACTACATCATGACAAGTGGCTCATTTGTTGCCACACACCATTTGATTGAGCAAAGAAGAAGATTTGGGGACTTCTTCCCTCCTCTCCTAACAGACTCTCCCTCGCTGTCTGCACACTAACCAAAGCAGAGGCACACGTCCACGTTTTAAATTCATGATGTAAATAATTATAGGCCTGGAAATTGATTTCCTTACGACCTTCTCCAGCAAACAAGGCATCCGAAATCCCCCCCCACCCCACCCGCCCCACCCCCCAAAGAAAGCTACTTCTGTTGAAGCATTAAGTCATTAATTATTTTCCTTACATAAGGACAAATTATCGAGTCAGTTGAACGAAATTAGAACCCTTTGTTTCTGATCAGACCGCATTACCGCTGGAAATTACGGATGATGGCTGCGTGCTCGCTCGCCTTTGTTGTTTCGATCATCGCCTGTCGCTCTGAACCCGCGCTAACAAAGTCATTAAATTGACTCCCTCTCGCTCTCATTATGCGGGCTGTTAATAACCGCTAATTAACTTTGCTTACGCGCGCCTTAAAAGCCTCCCACCCCTCCCAACACACACTCACTCTCTCCCCCCTTTTTCCTCCCTCCTTTCCTTCTTTTTCCTGCTCGGCCTCTCAAAGCAGAGCAAGTGTCCAATTATGTCAGATCGTCAGGATGGATGGTGGATGGATGGAGGATGGAGGATGAGTCGTCGTCACCAAGGCCACGAGACAGTTGGTGCACCAGTAGGGGAGACCGGGGTCAATTGCAACTTTTTTTTTTTTTTAACATTAACCTTCATAACTCACAGACTACTTGAAATACACTGATCTTCTTTTGATATAAGTGTAGCGCCTCTCTAGTGTCTTTTACTATATTGAGAGGTGGCTAACCTGAGCTCTTCTTCTAACAACTTAAATGAAAAAGTAGGATTTCTCTGATGAAGTTAACCGTATACACCAAATGTAGGCGTGGAGCTCTATTTTTTAAATACTGTGTCACTTCTCCTGTAAACCAGATTTTAAACACCACTTTAGACACTTTTAAAATAAACTGAAATACTTCTGAAAATTATGTCTCTATTTGAACAGTTTTTTAGACTTCTTATTTACCTTGATGAACTCAAAATATCACAATCAATGACCACAACTGTTTTAGTTTTTTAAAAAAAAAAAAGAACTATTTACTCAAAAATGAAATTAAGCAGGTAAACCCATTTAAATCAGACTTTTCTCAAATGATAAGAAAAAATTACACAATACACCTTTAACGTGTATGGGGCCCCCAATGACAAAAAATAGCCGGCACTAAAATGAAATAAATAAATATTCAAATACCCAGTTCCACCGGTGCAGGCCTGAATGCAGCTAAGGTGCGTGGCAGCCCATACCCAATGGCTGTTTCACCTCCAAGGCAAAATAAAAGAGATAAAGTACCTTCCAGGTATGTTAATTCCAAGCAGGTGGCAGAACAGCGGAAACAGGGGAAATGAAGAGAGGATCCACCTGGAAGAAGGGAAGCTCCAGTCGCAGGCTGTCTCGCTGCAGCTCGCTCCGCAGCCGACGATCCCGCTCGGCCCGTCTCCAACCGCTCCGTCTCCAACCGCTCCGCAGCTGCACACACACTCCACACAGACTTTGCCGACGAGGTTGCTAGCCGCTAGCTTGTTAGCAAAGTCCGTGAGCAGCAGCCACTCAGTCAGCAGCTAGCTCCGCATTTCTCTCGTCCTTCGCGTTGAGTACTCCACTCAAACTTCCTGGAAAATCACCACAAAGTCTTTCAAAGAGTCCTTGTCGAACACCAAAACGACTCTGGGGACAACATTCACTGAACCGTCTGTTTACTTCACCCTGTTCGCCATATTTTTTCTCGTCTTCCTCCTCCGACTCTCCTCTCTCCTGCACACTGTTACCTGTCTCCTCCCCACCACCTTCGGGTTTTAGTCTGTAGACTGGAAGGTTGGGCATCTTTCCTACAACGACATAGGGAACAGGACTCCAACGACTCTCCAATTTGTGTTTCCCTTTTAGTCCTAGGTTCCTCAGTAACACTCTGTCACCGATGTCCAGGGCTTGGGATCCCACTCTTTTGTCATAGGACCTTTTATTCCTCTGGTGTGTCTTGTAGGCTGCGTCAGAAGCGAGTTTGAAAGCCCTCTGTAAGTCATCTTTCAGCTTGGCTACGTAGCGGGAATGACAACCATCAGTTTCACCATCAGGAGAGGTTCCAAAACACAAGTCTACAGGAAGTCTTGCTTCTCGCCCAAACATCAAGAAATAGGGTGAATACCCTGTAGCATCACATTTAGTACTATTGTAGGCGTGAACAAGGTAGCCAATGTGCTTGCTCCATTGCTTTTTCTTCTCACACCCCAGGGTCCCCAGCATGGAAAGAAGAGTTCTGTTAAATCTCTCAGGCTGCGGATCTCCCTGTGGGTGGTAAGGAGTAGTCCGGGATTTCCGGATCCCCATCATCTTCAGTAGCTCTTTGATTAACTGGCTTTCAAAGTCTCTCCCCTGGTCTGAGTGGATTCTTGCTGGCAGACCATAATGCAGGAAATATTTTTCCACCAGGATTTTTGCAACTGTCTGCGCCTTCTGATTTCGGGAAGGGAAAGCCTGGGCGTAACGGGTGAAATGATCTGTGATCACTAAAACATTTCCAATACCTGAAGAATCCGGCTCCATAGACAAAAAATCAATGCACACAAGGTCCATTGGTCCACTGCTTGAAATATGGTGCAACGGTGCTGCCCTGTGGCAGGG
The DNA here is from genome assembly GCA_034769285.1 of Lutjanus argentimaculatus. NCBI lineage: Eukaryota > Metazoa > Chordata > Actinopteri > Lutjaniformes > Lutjanidae > Lutjanus > Lutjanus argentimaculatus. The sequence goes on along the minus strand of JAWZSL010000009.1, from coordinate 19,863,961 downwards.
AGTCTTCCGAGTGATACACTCACCACAGTTCTTTATGTACTGCTCAACATCACTCGCAAGCTTTGGCCAAAAGAATCGGCTCCTCAACAAGTCTGTGGTTCTTTCGGTACCCAGGTGTCCTAGATCATCGTGCGTGGCTTTCAGCACCATCTCTCTGAACCCGCTTGGCAAGACGAGTTGAGTCAGTTCTTCTCCGGAGGGCCGCTTGCTTAAACGATGGAGCAGACCATCCTTCATCATTAACTTTCCCATCTCTTTTTTAAGACGAAAGCTTCCTGGGCTGGAGTCATCGCCTTCAGGCCATTTTCCATTTTTAACAGCTTGGATGGCATGGCGGATGGCTGTATCATCCTCCTGGGCTTCTATCAGCTCCTGCTTCGACATCTGCCCCAATGATTTCAACTCCAGGTGAGTCGGGAATGCAAAGACATCAGGCACACATTCAGGAGAAGCTCCTAACTGATCTACATACCTCGGTGGACTGCCAGCAGCACCAGGGATGCAGATTCTGTTGCAGATGGATCTCACTCCCGACTGTGGTATAGTTGTCCATTCATCTGAACTCTCATCAGGCATATTTCTCGAGAGCAGGTCTGCGTCTATGTTGTGTCTGCCTGGTCGGTACTGGACGTCGAAGTCATAGGTAGATAAGGCAGAGAGCCATCTGTGCCCCACAGCACTGAGCTTGGCGGTCGACAACACGTACGTGAGCGGATTGTTGTCCGTACGTACGGTGAATCTGGCCCCGTACAAATAATCATGGAATTTATCCACAACCGCCCACTTAAGGGCCAGGAACTCCAGCTGGTGAACAGGATAGTTCCTCTCAGATGTCTTCAGCTTCCGGCTGGCGAAGGCAACTGGCCTCAGGCCCTGACTGTGCTCCTGATATAGGACGGCGCCAAGCCCTTTCAAGCTGGCGTCTACATGTAGGACGTATGGCTTGTTGGGGTCCGCGAAGGCCAACACAGGTGCATGGGTAAGGTAGTGGATAATCTTGTGGAAAGCCTCCGTGCAGGACTCGTCCCATCTCTCACCAAAAGGCTCTGACTCTTTGAGGTAAGTCTTTGTGTTGCCTTTGTCAAACTTCTTTCCCTTCTGGGTTGGAGCGTAGCCTTTTGTGAGCTCTGACAAGGGCCTGACAATGGCTGCGTAGTTTGCGATGAATCGGCGGTAGTATCCGCAGAATCCTAAAAAGGACTGAAGAGACTTCAGGTGCGTAGGCTGTGGCCAAGAGGTGACTGCCTCTATCTTGGATGGGTCAGGCGATACTCCATCAGCCGAAACAATATGTCCAAGGTACTTCACCTTTTGGAGACAGAACTGACATTTATCGACGGAGATTTTCAATCCAACCTCTGCCAGACGATCAAGGACTTTAAGAAGTCTCTCTTCGTGCTCCTCTAAAGTTCGGCCAAATACAATCAGGTCATCGAGGTAGACCAGGACTTCCAGCAGGTTCATGTCCCCCACAGCCTTCTCCATTAATCTTTGGAATGTGGCTGGGGCTCCAGTTATCCCTGTGGCATCCTCTCGAACTGGAAGAACCCCAGCGGACAGAGGAATGCCGTCTTTTCCTTATCTTCCTCAGCCATTGCGATTTGGTAGTAACCGCTCCGCAGATCAAGAACGGAGAACCACTTGCTTCCAGTCATTGAGTCCAAAACATCATCAATACAAGGCGTTGCGTACTGATCTGGGATTGTTCGGCTGTTCAACCATCGGTAGTCAATACACATTCTCACAGCTCCATTCTTTTTTCGGACAATCACGATAGGAGATGCATAAGGGCTCCGAGACTCCTTAATGATGCCTGCTCGCAACAGTTCTTGGAGGTGTTTTCTCACGTCTTCCAGATCAGCTGGAGCCAGGCGACGAGAACGCTCCCTGAATGGCCGTGGATCTGACATCCGGATTGTGTGCTCTACCCCTTTTGCTAATCCGACATCCCATTCGTGTAGAGAGAACACCTGAGACCTTGTGGATAGCTTCTGCCGGAGTCTCTGTTTCCACTCCTCCGAGACAGGTGAGTCTCCAAAGTTGATCAGGTTTGCATCAAACTCAGTGTCAGCTGTTTTGGACAGAGAGAGGGGAGTAACTGCATCTGTCAGATACATATGCCCGACAACTGTTCCTGCTGGTATGACGGTCTCTGTCGAGGACTCATTGTGGACAAAGATTCTGAAATGGCTGACATTCACTTCGTCGCTGGGCACCACCACTGGCTGAAGTAGCACACCAGCTGGGAGTGGAGCTACAGGGGAGGAGTCAACCATCAGGATTTCTTTGTCGACAGGGTGCTTGTACTTGACTTTGCAGACTGCACTACAGTCACCACCAGGGGGCAGAGTCAGTGGGCCAGGGCCTTCCCATAACACACAGCCAACGTCATCCTCCTCTTCTAGGTCTGTGGCTGTGTTGGACGATGTTATCTTGTTGAAACAAGCTTGCATCCCCAGTGTCTGGGTGATGTCGATGCCGTTGTCTTTACATTGCTGCACAAGGCGTCTGATGTGACTGGCGTTGGTCCCCACAATGACAGGAGTCTGGTCTGCAGTTTTGGGCCTGTGGGCAGATAAGAGCGAGGACTGCCACTGTTTGGTCGGCACCTGCAACCTTTGCTGGATATTCAATGTCGACAACCACGTACCCACGATAGGGATAACTGGCCTCAGATTCACTTAGCCCCCACAGGGCTAAACCAGACACAGGGCGTACTGGGACATCAGACAGGTAAGTTTGATACCAAGACTCAAAGATAATGGTGACCTGAGACCCACTATCAAACAGGGCATCACAGCAATGTCCATTTACTTTCACAGGTACGATGCTGGGTGGACCAATCAAGCCTTCAGGGATGCCAGCCGGCTTTGATGAGGTAACAGCACTTTTCTTGACCCCACAGTTAACTTCACTGGTGGTGGAATCACTGGACTGCTGTTTGTCTTTGGTCACCTTTAAAGCGTGAATAAGCTTTCTGATAACCTTGGCTTGATTTTCAGGGTTGCGGCACTTGTTGGCAAAATGTCCGCTCTCACCACACCTGTAGCAGAAATCCTCTTCTGACCTTTTCTGTGGTCCTTTGGGGGACTTGGAGACCGATTTAGAAGCCTCCATAGTTGAAACAGAAACTGCAGCATCTTGCCCAGACAACTTGTGGCTCGTTTTCTGTTTTAGTCGCTGTAGTTGCTTTTTCAAGGCAGCCAGTTCGGCATCCTGCCGGTTCTCAGGGCCAGGCGGTGCACTGACGGTTTTCTCCTCCATGCATTCATCTTTATTACCGGCTGACTTTGTCACTACTGAGGCAACCATAGACTTCAGTTCTTTAATTTCCGCCTTTAAGCTCTGGATCTCAGCTTGCCTTGTGTCCACTTCTGTATTAGCTTGCACATGATGTACTGAGGTGCTGAGCTTCTTTCTAGAAGTTTCATACTCTTCTTCAGCACGAATCTCTTTCAAAAGCTGTAGAAAGTTGGGAGGTGCAGCTTTCCTTTCTCTCAGGCGCAGCTGGATCAGCATCAAGTCCGAAGCGATAGCTCCCCTTAACAGTTGCTCCAGTCGGGCTTGGTCCATGCGGCTAGCAGGAAGACCACCTCGTTGAATCACCTTGGCTAGAGATCGTTCTAGGCGTCTGAGGAAATCCGATAGTTTCTCTCCTTTCTGCTGTTGCATCAATCTGAATGCAAAGTAGAGATCATCCCCGGACTCAGCACTTCCAAAAGCACTTTCAAGCGCTTCCACGCACTCTCTGGGGCTGGCGTCAGGGTTGACAGTTCGCACTGCTTTCACAATTTCTAGTGCGGGACCCTTTAAACTTCCAATGAGTCTGCGTCTTTTTTCTCTGTCCGAGTATTCAGTCTCCTCTACCATAAGCCAGGCCTGTTCTAGCCAATGGTCAAATGGTTCTTCACCTGGTGGTGTTGGTAGGGCTCCTGAGAACATGCGTAGTCGACCATAACTTCCGCTATCAGCTGGTTTTGTTGTCTTATCCAACAGATCTCCGACAGCAGCAAGGATGGATTCAGTGGAGTTAATAGGCGGGGGTGTGCTGGGGAACAATGATTTGAGGTCCTCCATAGTTTTGCCTTCAGCCTGCAGCAACCCTTTCAGTTTACTGTTAAACTCTTCAGCAGCTGCCTGTGCTTTTCCTATGACGATAATAGGCCACGCCTTTCCATCAGTAAGCACAACTTCAGGAGGAACGCTGTCTTTTTTCACAGTCTCTTTACTCTCACACAAAACCATCCGTTTGTTTAGTCTTGCACTGAAGTTTCTCCCACGGACACGCACTCGTCCTAAAGACTTGATAGTTGCCAGTGTTTCCTCCACTTCACTGATCTCCACTTCTTCTGGGACGATGGTCATCAGGACATGAGTCTCATCCAAACCTTCACCACGGCACCAGCTCTTTAACTCTGACTCTAGTTCTGCTTTATCCATGTTTAGAATATAGCTCTTTTTATTTATTTTAAACTGAGAAATCCAACACTATCCCAGCGGTGCCTCCATTTTATGTAGCGCCTCTCTAGTGTCTTTTACTATATTGAGAGGTGGCTAACCTGAGCTCTTCTTCTAACAACTTAAATGAAAAAGTAGGATTTCTCTGATGAAGTTAACCGTATACACCAAATGTAGGCGTGGAGCTCTATTTTTTAAATACTGTGTCACTTCTCCTGTAAACCAGATTTTAAACACCACTTTAGACACTTTTAAAATAAACTGAAATACTTCTGAAAATTATGTCTCTATTTGAACAGTTTTTTAGACTTCTTATTTACCTTGATGAACTCAAAATATCACAATCAATGACCACAACTGTTTTAGTTTTTTAAAAAAAAAAAAGAACTATTTACTCAAAAATGAAATTAAGCAGGTAAACCCATTTAAATCAGACTTTTCTCAAATGATAAGAAAAAATTACACAATACACCTTTAACGTGTATGGGGCCCCCAATGACAAAAAATAGCCGGCACTAAAATGAAATAAATAAATATTCAAATACCCAGTTCCACCGGTGCAGGCCTGAATGCAGCTAAGGTGCGTGGCAGCCCATACCCAATGGCTGTTTCACCTCCAAGGCAAAATAAAAGAGATAAAGTACCTTCCAGGTATGTTAATTCCAAGCAGGTGGCAGAACAGCGGAAACAGGGGAAATGAAGAGAGGATCCACCTGGAAGAAGGGAAGCTCCAGTCGCAGGCTGTCTCGCTGCAGCTCGCTCCGCAGCCGACGATCCCGCTCGGCCCGTCTCCAACCGCTCCGTCTCCAACCGCTCCGCAGCTGCACACACACTCCACACAGACTTTGCCGACGAGGTTGCTAGCCGCTAGCTTGTTAGCAAAGTCCGTGAGCAGCAGCCACTCAGTCAGCAGCTAGCTCCGCATTTCTCTCGTCCTTCGCGTTGAGTACTCCACTCAAACTTCCTGGAAAATCACCACAAAGTCTTTCAAAGAGTCCTTGTCGAACACCAAAACGACTCTGGGGACAACATTCACTGAACCGTCTGTTTACTTCACCCTGTTCGCCATATTTTTTCTCGTCTTCCTCCTCCGACTCTCCTCTCTCCTGCACACTGTTACCTGTCTCCTCCCCACCACCGTCTTACATACCCCTTTCAAAATAAAATACATTCATAAACCATATGCGTCTTTCTTCCTTTTCTTTCAGGCATAGATAAACATTTTCACAAATATTATAAACAACACAATTAACATATTATATGCATTTTTTAAATACACACATAATATTACCCAGTACTCACTGTCTGTTAGTGAACAATTTTAACTTACTTTTTTAAACTTAAATGGCATTTTAAACATGAACTTATTTACCATGAACTTAAGACTCTTTTTAACCATAACAGCAAATTACTGGGCAATTAACTTATTTATTTTAACTTATGGCATTTTAGTGTTTTTTGACCGGGTTACATAAGAAACATATATGTGTACTAATTCATACAATTGGTATATTTCCACTAGTAAGGACAACGCTATAATGTTAAATTTAATACAGTAAGTCACAGTGTGACAATTGCCCCCACCTGTTGGAGGCAATTATACAACAGGTAAGAAAAACCAAGCAATCCGATTGGTCAGTTAGACATTTAGAACTCAAATCATCATGACAGCACACCGTGCTCTTCACTAAAAATATTATTCCGCAAAAGTTTTTTTTTTTTATTATTTTGAGAGCAAAATTGCCCCACAATATGAACACATTTTGATGAGATCTGTTATTTTCTTGGTAACTGCTTAATTGTAATATTGTGAAAACAAGTCATAACACACTGTATCCAAATAAAAGCACACTCCAAAGCAATCACATTACTATCGCAGTATCAAATAATGTAACTTTAGATTTTTGTTTGTCTATGGTTAAAATTCCTTTAGATGACAGACATCATATGCATTCAAAGCAAAAGTCTATTTCTATTTTTGCAGAAAACTAGTGGTAATTATTCTGGTAATACCAAAATATTGTTAATTTGCATTGAGTTAAGAGCAATTTTGCATTTAAATTCAGTGAAATATGTTCATTTTCTGAAAGAAAAGTATGTCAACACAGACAAGTTTCTTACATGGAGCCATAATAAAATCATGTATGCTAGCTAGCAACACTGTATGCACATGGATCTGAATTTGTTATGTGGGAAAGCACATATAATGTGCTGGAAACAGATACTTCATCTACCTGAAGTTGCTCATTATTATTTTAAAAAAGTCAGCTCCATGATTACCTCTGAATATTTAAAAAAGTTTGCATCTAACTTAATCAAGCACTGATTGAATGCACAAGACTGTTCCCATCACCTGAGGGATATTTTTATTGTATATCTTTTCTGTAGAGTATCTATTTCCAGTGCAAAATAGATACAAATAATGACTCATCTGTGCACCTCTAACACCTATATTAGCATTGTTTCGGCGCGTTAATTTTAAAGCAATAATCTAGATATAATATGGATATTAGCCACCCACTTCAGAAATGATCCTGCTCTTTTTCCACAGGCAGAAAGTGAAACATACAGAGCAACTGCAGCATAACTGTCATTGCTCTAGCTTGTTTTTGATTGGAGGAATTGAGTGTGCAACAATTGGTCCCTGTTACAACTGCCCCCGGTCTCCCCTATTTACACGTGTTTGCAAAGGGACAAACTTGTGGATAGCAGAAAACTGAAAGCAGGATTTGTCTATCCTAGCAGTTGCAAATATAGAATACCTGTCCTCTAAAAGTGATAACTTTGAACAAATTTCATTAAATCCAAGGACCGTGCGTAATAGACCAAACAGCGCATGAAGCAAGACGCATAAAGTGGTTGAACTGGAGGAGTGGATGAGAGAAAAGCGAAAATACACAGATTGTGATGCATTTGGATTGTGCAATATGGATGCAGAGCAGCAGTTTTTAATAGTACCTGCCCTTAACATTATAATAACTGGCTCTTATTGTAAGAGCAGTTTGCTGTTCCATCCAGGAGATGGCGCCAGTTGAATGACCTGCAATGCAAAGTACAATCTGCTGGTCTTCGATGATGGACTTGATTATCAGCTCTGACTTCCATGGCCTTCACTGGAGAGGACGAGACATGTGCTGAGGGGGAACAGAGGCAGCCTGCACCACTTAGGAAAAAGCTGTTAAAATGTGCTCATGGGATGATTTTAATACACAAAGCATCCCTTTACTTGAATATGTTTGAAATAAATGGTGAAAGCGCGTGACACCAGACAGCCAGAGGCCTGTGGACCTGTGGCACACAGCGGCAGAACCGAACATGCAGCATGGATATCATCAAGTTAGGATGTTATGCAAATACAGGAGAGGCGGTGGCGAGGTGCTGCTGCTGAAACGGAAGGCGGCCTCTCTCCGCCATCTCTTCACCTGCACGTCAAACAGACGGAAAATTGAAAATGTGAAAATTGCGCACTGACTACTCCGTCCCCCCTCTCTCTAATGTATGCGCGTAATTAGTGCATTTAAACAAAGCGCGGATGTCCTGCTGGCTGAAATGGCGGCTGACATCTCTTTTTCCACAGGGTTAATAACAGTGTGCGGATAAATGAATCAAATTGTGGCCCCCAAATTACAGAGCGACTCTAAATACCCGTCTGTATTACGCGCGTCTGTTTGTGACCGCGCAGGAAAAGGCATAACATTTTATATTGTTATTACACTCATTACATTGATTTGCGTGCAAATAAACAAGCTAGGAAGTTTGTGACACCACAAAAAGTTGCGGATGGATTGAATGTGACACCATCAGAGTGGTCACAGCGAGCATCTGCGTATAATACTATTAGAGAGCACCATGCTTTCTGAATGCAGAAGGAAACAAAATGATATATTGACTCTGTATTGTCTGAAACCCGATTTATCACAGAGGAAATGCAACACAAAAAGGTTAATATGGTATTTTTTGTGCAGTTTCTGCAGATACATTTCATAGCGTCTGTGTTGGTTAAAGCTACTACAAGGAACTTTAATACTTTGGAGGCTCCTGTGAACAAAAGCAGTCTTTTTTCTATAACAACCACAAAATATGACGTCAAACATAAAAATTATCCAAAATAAAAATCCCCTTTTTCTTCTTTTTAACTGGCTAATGTACAACTCACTGCAACTTTGCCTGTGAAAATGTAAACACTGACTGATCTGATTTCAATGAGACTCGGCGGCAGGTGTTAAGAACAACTACAGAAACAGCCAGTCATCTGGCTAATAGTTTAGTTTGCAAATGTGTGTCATATAGAGACATCAGTCAAATTCAGACTGTTTCCTAACCAGTTAAAAACTCCTTACAGTAGCTTTAAATTCTTGTAAGGCTGTTAAATAAAAACAGAGTTGAAAACTGAGATGGCTGGGTCTACCTCCACTAAATCTAAGCGGCCTGCACCTTAACTAAACAGATCAATGGCGCGCTTATTCCAGTTTCAATCACACAAAGGTCATAAAGCTATCGCTTAAAAATAGATAAGAGAAAAAAAAAAATGAACAACTTGCGCAATTTTCTGGACATATATTTTATTGTTATTTTTCGTTTGCTGCGATGCTTCATGCAGCCCCCGGCAGATACATAACGGAGGAGGGGAGGAAGAGGGAGAAAGACAGAGAGAAAGAAAGATGGAGGGAGAGAGTAAATTGCAGCTTGCTGAAGTTTTTGGATTGAATTCTGAAAATGATCCTTTTAACAGTGATGGGCTCTGAGGCGAGGATAAGGGTCATGCCATTCACAGCGGGTTAAATAGACTTTCATTTAAAATTACATTCTCGATCCATCTCTCCATCTCTCCCCCTCTCCACAGCGGAGTCCCTGCGTGCTATCCCGGCTCCCCGTGCGGCGTCTCATCACCGTCGCGCCACCCTCACTTTTGAAGTCAATCCACAACTCCAGCAGAGAGGAGCAGGCAATTCATGGAGGGAGAGGGGGAGAGACAGCAGCAAGAAAAAGATAGATAGATAGATAGATAGATAGATAGATAGATAGATAGATAGATAGATAGATAGATTGGCTTTTTATTTACTTATTTATTGATTTATGTCAGATTAAGAGCCTACTTCTTTTTGTAGGATCAAAAGTAAAAGTCAAAAATCCAAAAAATCAAATGCTGCAACTTGATGATTTCTTTTCTTTTCTTTTCTTTTTTTCCCTTTCTTTTTTTTGTTTTAGGTGAAATTGATCGCATAAATGTTGATATTTCTATTTTTATGTGATTCAGTCTCTGACATGGCTTTCGCAGGTGCAGTCTGAGGTTGAACGCAAACTCCGCGACAGATTTCTTTTTATCTTGGCACAAGGATTCAACAGAGTGTCAGGCCTGAGTAAAAAAAAAAAAAAAAAAAAAAAGGAAAACGAAAGAAAGAAAGGACTTGATCATTTAGGCCTGGCTGAACATGTCAACTCCTTGTTTAATCACTCTGTATTTAATATTTTCATTTATTCTTCTTACAACATATTAATTTCTAATGTGTTCAAACTAATATAAATACAAATAATTGGCCTAATAGTATGCAAGATAGGGCTGTTGCAATATCACATTTTCATTACTCAGTTATTATGGCCAAAAGAAATCACGATAATGATATGATCACAATATATATTTTTAAAAAACTGGGAAAAAAAAAATGCTATCAGTCTAAATAGGGTGAATATGGGTAAACTGGGACACTTTCTGAAAATTTACCTTCAACATAATTTTTGATTATGAACCAAATGTCTTAGCCCATCATATGATACCATTCTAAATAGCTTAAGATCTCTACTATACTATGTACAAGAAATAACAAAGAAACATTAAACACTGTATGGATGACCCTTCACCAAAAACACATTGACTCAAAACCAAAATTTCCAGGCACTATTGGTAAAGTGGGACACCATATATTGACAAACTGGGACACTTGCAACACATTCCATTTTTATTTAAACACAATAATAAAAACAACAACAATTCATTTCTGATGAATAGAAATATTAACTTTCATGAACATAAAACATTAAATTTCATTTAAAAAGTTAAAAAGGAAAGAAGTTCAACCGTATCTACGGGTTCAACTGCTAAGATAGCTTGACATTTATCCACTAATCAGAACAGAGACCTGAGTGTTTATTTATTTATTTATTTTATTATTATTTTCCATTTATTTATCTGCTTCCCTGCCTTCTGACCTGGCCTCTTCTTCTTTCCCTTCTTTATTTTCCTTGTCCCTGTTCTGCTCTTTTCTGCCATTGGATTCTGAAATAGGATTAGGCCAATCATCATTAGCCTACTATCATTCATTAATATATCATTAATATTATCACTAGTACTCTGAGTGTGCAACATAATAATGTAAAAGACATAAGTCTTACCTTTCACCTACAAAAGAAATGAATGTTCTGGCTATCGTAGTTTTTGTTTTACATCAAATTAAAGAGTATGCAAAACGTGTGGGGTGGCGGGGCAAGGGCTAGCTAGCATAGGCTAGCAAAGCATCACGATCATCATTTTCTTTGTAGCTAGCTTGATTTATGCGATTTAAGTAAATTTATTTATATATATATATCTAGCTAGATAGCAAAATCTATGAGGGATGAATAAAAAGGGAACTTATTTCCACCTTTAGAGTGACTTAAATGATTGTCCCAGTTTGCCAATAACACACTGTCCCACTTTAACAATAGCATATTGTTAAAGTGGGACAGTAGCAAAATGGCATTTTAAAAAAAGAGTAAGACTCACATGGATGTGATTTTTAAAAATTATGAATCACCATTACATCCCTTAACAAAATATATCACAATTACAAACTATCCACCAGTTTTCTTATTTTTAGAACACTAACATCTTTCACCTAAAAACGCTATGTCATTTTACCTACCATCTTGTTTCACCGCAGAGGTAGTTGAATATGGTGAGCCACACCCCCGGAAGTGATGTCATTGACACAGAACCAATCTTTTTTAATCTCATACTTACCTATGTTGAGCTCAATGATGATTTTTAGTAATAGAAGTATACACATGTAAAGATAAACATGATTAAGCTTAACTGTCCCAGTTTGCCCATTGTCCCACTTTAACCATATTCACCCTAATCTTTAACTTTGTTTACTGAGCATTTTGCCTCTTGTATTGGTAAATTAATTACACTCAAAATACAAGTGTGGCGGAGGTGCAGTGTACAAATACTGTAATTACATTTGAAAATGCAACCAGATGAACTGAGGAACAAAAGATCAACAAGGCCTGGTATAATCATAAGTATATTATTAACATATCAAAACTTATTTTTTTATTCATCACAGTTATTGTAAATATTATCTTGGGCTCCTTTGGGAAGGAATTATGAACAGGGGTTAAGCTACTTGAACACTCTGTGGCTCAAATTAAGAATTGGTGTAACAGTTGTAACTGTTACTGTGCTGTATTAATGTAAGAATAATGCAACATATACTGTTACATGTGTAAGACAGTTTGGCTGTAGGTGTGTAGAATATGTCTTTTTCACAGCAGACATTTTGATGTGCTATTGCAGGAAAAGCACAGGTGTTACTAATAACATTAATGATGGCTCATTTTTATTTAAGTTCAAGTCAGACAGATATATCAGTGAACTGATATTATCAGCCTAGCAAAGCTATGTTGGTCTATATCGGTCAAGGGCGCAGGTTTTGATTCAACACGCTGGGGTCCTCCAAACACTCCATTTCCTGCATTCTGCTCAATTTGTGCCTTTCCTGCATAAATTTAAGGCGAGAATGTTTGTATTTGTGTAAAGAAAAACACAAAATTCCAGCACCAGTTGACAATTTGATAAAATAATGGAATATAATGCAGTTAGAATCTCAAGCAAGTGGTTATTTAAAATAAAAATATTGAGGGGGACCTGTCCCCTCCATCCCCCCTAAAATCTACATGTAGGATATCGGTCTACATCAGTATCAGCATATATGTTGTTCAGTATTTTTTTTTTTACAGAACATGATTGTTTTTTCTTATTTTTTAGTTTTACAGGCAGAATTTGAACCATATTTGATCATTTTCAACTTGTTCTATTTGTTTTTTTTTCATTTGTAGTTAATTAGATTTATTAAAAGTACCAGTGAAAGTTCACTGTTTTAGTGATCTAATGTCATTTTGGATCATATATTACATCAGTTGATATAAAAATATCAGATTTTTTAACTCCCTACTATCAGCATTGGTGCCAAAAATCCAGTATCCCAGAATCCCACAATATCAGGACCCTAAATTGTTAATTCAATTATTTACACCTGTGCTTTCCCTACTGTGACATGTTAAAATGCCCATCATTTGGCTCCATTGTTGCTCTTATTGTAAAAAAAAACCCAAAACAAAACAAAACAAAGAAAGAAAAAAACAAACAAAAAAAACCCACCTGTGCTTATTTGCAACTCATCTGCCAAAAACATCAAGGCATGAAATAATCTCAATGGAATGCTTAAAAGGAGTCTGTGTTGGTTATATAAATACATGAAAAATTGGCTAATTTATTGACAAAATGTATAATTAATGGTGGCTGCCCCTTCTCACAGAATTTTAGGCTAAAATTTTAACACAGACTGAAATAAAATCAAACCCATAAGAAGGGGAAAACATGATGTGAACAGCTCCTTTTTCAACTTTATCTGCTGTCTGAGTTCGTTCCACGGAGGAAACCTACTCCATGTCAGGTTTTGTTGCCTTTCCCTCAAATTAACTTTAATCGTAAAATATATAAAGCAGCCCCGCGCCGTCTCTCTCCCCACATACACACACACGAGCCAATCAGGCGCGCAATAACAGCCTGCAGAAGCGCGCCGAGCAGCGGAGAAGAAGAAGCGCCTGGCACGACCGGAGCGCAGCGCGACGAGGCAGTCCAAGCAACTGTCTGTCATTAGCTGAGAGAGAGGAGTGTGACACAGAGAGGAGTGAAAGAGGAGAGAGAGGAGAGGAGGAGGTCCCGGTTCAAACACACACATACACACCGGCCTGAGAGAAGAGAAGAAGAAGAAAGAGAAGAAGGCTGGAAAGGGTGAGAGAGGGAGAGAGTGGGAGACTGACAGGCGTTACCGAGACGAGACGAACCGAAGCGTCGACATGAGCGGTCAGTTTGAGGAAGATCTCCACGACCGGGCCGAGAGGAAGAGCAGTAAATCCCCGACACTGCTCTCTTCCTACTGCATAGACAGCATTCTGGGCCGCCGGAGCCCCTGTAAGGTCAGACTGATGGGGGCGCAAAGTTTGACGGGTCTGCCCGGCAGAGGGGAGCTCGACAAGGCGGCTGACAGTAAGTTTTACTGGAGCTGAAATTAAATATGAAGTCTGTTTTGATTATTTGGGAGCATTATATGGTGTAAATGAGCGAGTTTTTTGCGCAAAGTGTGCGGTTAAAGCGTCAAAAGAGTTGTTTTTTCACGCAGCCAGCAGGTGAACACGTTGAGCGCTCAATAATATCGTTTTTTTTTCTTCATAATTTACCAATAAACAGCAAGTGTGAAGTTGTTTATAGGCCTAAAAAGTATTGAACTTAATTTAGGAGAGTTTTTTTTCCTTTGTCACTTGGTTGTTTTTTTGACATTTTTGACACCTTTCCTCCCAGGGCAATCGAAGGACCCCCTTTCCCTCACCGCTGACATGCACCTGCCACCCAAGCTCCGGCGGCTGTACGGCCCCGGGGGAAGTACCTCCACGACCACGCAGAGACTCTGGACAGGGAGCGGCTCCTCCAGCTGGAACAAGCGAGCGACAGCCTGAAGATCAGCCAGGCGCCGCAGGTGAGCATCAGCCGCAGCAAGTCGTACCGGGAGAACGCGTCGCTGAGCCGGGGAGAGGGCGACCAGAGCCCCGGGGAGGGCTCGGAGGACGGCAGCCTGCAGGGACTGGTGGAGCTCGGCCCGCTCAAGTTCGAGGAGGACGCCGGGAAGGAGGAGAGCAGCTGCGGGGACGCGGCCGCGCTGTCCCCGAAGGATGAGGAAAGGGAGAGCTTGAACGCCGGGGATGGGGACGTGAGGGACGGGGAGGACAGCGTGTGTCTGTCGGCGGGCAGTGACTCGGAGGAGGGGATGCTGAAAAGGAAGCAGAGAAGATACAGGACTACGTTCACCAGTTACCAGCTGGAGGAGCTGGAGAGGGCTTTCCAGAAGACTCACTACCCCGACGTCTTCACCAGGTAAAAGACAATTTAATTTTTTAAAATTATTTTTACGTATTGAAAACTTCGTTATAAAATTCTAAAAGTGTGTCTTCCAAAAGATTAGGCAATTATTATTTTTAAATAGCCTCTTATAGCTATTCCCCATTTTATATTATTATTATTATTATTGTTGTTATTGTATTATTATTATTATTATTATTATTATTATTATTATTATTATTATTTTATTATGTCAATTCTGCGTTACATGCGTTTACAAGTTGAAAACGAAAAAACAAAAACTCGGCCTAAGAATTTCAATTTACATGCATATAAAATGTAAACAATTACATCAATTCTACAATAATCGTGTCTTATAACACTTCCATTATTATTATTATAATTATTCTTCATATTGTCATAATTATTATTACAGATGGTAATGTTTCAAAATAAAAGCAGAAAGACAGAAAAAAACCCGCACCGTGCTCTCTCATGATTCCACGCATGAATGTGATAATTGATTGCGTTTATTTTTAAATAAACACCTCCCGACCACCATCAAATTTTCCAGAAAGAGTTCCAGTAATTCCGCACACGTCTTTAACTGGACACTGTGGCGGATCACACCTCATAAACTGGTCCAGCACCAAACCAAACCCGTGCCTTGCATAAGTGAACACAATAGGCCTGTAAGTGGTAACAATAGGGACGTTTTGTTACCTGTATCCGCTCTCCTGTAGTCGATGACAGCGGTGTTATTCTCAGGAGGAATAATTAAACCGCTGCAGATCAGATTACCTGCTGGACATGATATTGAATACAAGGGGGGAAAAAAAGAAAAGAAAAAGAAAAAGTGAGGGCCTAACCTCAAGCCCAAGGGCAGGTGTACACACGCACAGACTGAGCTACAGTGATATTTTGTATGTTTACAATATTCTGAGCTTGAAGAAATGTTTGAAAAATTCATTATTGTTATTTTTATATAATAGGGCCTATAAACAAAATAAACTCCCTTATAAATAAAATTTCTGCTCAATTAAGATTCTTTTAACCGAGCCATGCGCATTTTATTCTTGAAATTGAAGCTTTTCTGACATATGACTCTGAATTTTAAATTTTTTTTTCTGAAATTATTCATATTTCCCGATCGATTTATGCTACTTTAAGGCGACTTGCAGGTTTAATTTACACTGCGAGCCCGTCTTTGCAGCTTGAAGGCAGCATCAATTGCTTTGTGGCAGCCTAGTTTAGATGTCATTATTTCACCCATTATGTTGTTACAGTGACAGGCCGGTGCTAGGGGGGAAGAAAAAAAAAATCTAACAATCTATTTCTACCCATCCGTGACAGGGGAAAATAGAATATGGCTATGGCGTCTTTTTCTGCGAGCCCAAAGAATCAAGCCTATTTTCGTCGTCTATTGTTGACAGTGAACAACAGGAGGGGACAAAACAGCAATTCTGCGTTGCTTCCAAAAAACGGTGGCCTGTAACCTTGAATCTTTTCTCTCCCTCTCTCCATCTTTCTTCTCTCTCTCTCTCTCTCTCTTTTTTTTAAATATTCTTTTCAGAGAAGAGCTCGCAATGCGTCTGGATCTCACCGAGGCCCGTGTTCAAGTAAGTGGCTCTCTGTTTATCTTGATCTGAAGAGAGAGGAGGAAAAAAAAAACCCTGTGTGGCTTGTAAATCAAAAAGCAGCACTCTACTAATGTTTTATGTCCTCTATAAAATGTCCCCTGATGCACGGTGCTGGATAATAACCGGTGATATGCGTCACTGATTGAGGAGCAACGATTAGGGGCCAATTTGAGGCGGTAATTTATTACAGTAAAAAATGTGTTAAATGGCCCCCAGTCGCCGTGCGTGGAAGGTCTTTCCTGTTATTGAATGTTATTACACGCGTTTTAGTGGCAATTAAGCGATTCATAAAAAGCTCACTTAGCGCAGGAGCAAACACTGTCCATATTCCTGGGATGAGGGGGACAGAGTGTGTGCGTGTGTGTGTGTAAGTAAAAAAGATGTGTGTGTGTGTGTGTGAGGAGAGAAAGGGGAGGGGAGGGAGAGAAAGAAAGAGGGGAGGGATAATGCTATTTGATTTCCCATTATGTGATTGCAATAGACCTGCATTGATCCGATGCTTTGCACTTGGGAGCGAATGAGAGACCATTAAAGGTGTTTGCTCCCCCCTCCTCACCCTCTCCATCCCTCCCCACCCTCCTCCCTCTCTCTCTGTGTCTCTCAAAGCGTGGCTTGCATGTCGAAAGCCCGGGCTCATAACCAGAGAGACAGTTCAAACACTGCATGGTGGAAAAGCTCCGGGAGGGTTATGGGCCCGACGGTAAAACAACAGATGTCTCCTTTAGGGGCCTGTAGGTGAACAAATCACTTAACGGGCGCCATCAGGAGGTGATAAAAACTCATAAATTCCCGAGGGGCTGTGTAATGCTAAACAGCCCTCTGGGAATAATGTGTGTGTAGTCCCTGTCGCTCAAGCTCGGCCCCGTTCAATCACTTTCCTCATGTTGACATTTTGCTCTCATTGTGCTTCTGCGAGTGCAAACTGGGCACCAGTGGATGCGTGGGAAAGTTAAATACTCCTCTTGCATGGAAGTCACTCTTAAGAATTTAATTTAAAGCGCATTAATTGTTATTGGAGCCAGTTCAGCGGTAATTTTCTGGATCTTTTGTTAACACCGCTCTTAATTATCTCTCCCCACCCTGAAGCCCTGAAGTCTACAGGGACTGTGAGGGGAGGGAGAGGGGGGGAGGAGGGGGGGGGTTTAATTAGACAGAAAGTAGATTTAAAGGACCGTGAGCCGCATGCAGGGTTTACCTTGCATGTAATTACCGTTGACTTTCCGCCTGTTGGCCACCACCTGAACTAGACAACTATTAGACTACACTGACACAACCATTCAATAGAGTCTGGTGCTGTTAATTACAATGAAACACTGCTGAGATGTAAGCAGGACAGGGGGTTTTAATTATTTATGCCGCGATACAGAGCTGCAATGATTAATCGATTATTAAATTAATCATCCACTATTTTGATAACTGATTTGAGTTATTTTTTTTTTTTAAGAAATAAAGAGCCAAACTTCTCTGATTCCAGATCCTTAAATGTGAACATTTTCTGGTTTCTTTAGTCCTCTGTGACAGTAAACTGAATATCTTTGGGTTGTGGAAAAAAAAAAAAAAACGTCATCTTGGACTTTGGGAAACATTGACTGACATTTTTCACCATTTTCTGACATTTTATGGATCAAACAACTTATCGATTAATTGAGAAAATAATTTACAGAGTAATGAAGATGATCGTTAGTTGCAGTCCCAGAGCAATAAGACTTATATCTCAATATTTTATATATTAGGGCGGCAACTAACAATTAAATTCATTATCGATTAATCTGTCCATTGATCTATTAGTTGCTGGGTCCATAAAATGTAGAGCCAGACCGATATTATTAGCCTGATATTGGACTATTACAGCTATATCGGTCTTTATCAGTATCAGCGTATATGTGTTGTCTTTTTTTGACAGAACATAATGCAAATTCTGTTTATTTTTTAGATGTATATGTAGTATTTTATGTATATTTCATCCTTTTTATTTTGTTATATTTGTCTTTTTTATTTTATTCAGTGCCAGTGAAAATTTACTGTTTCAGTACCCTGATGTCATTTTTGGACAATAAAGTTCATTTATAAACTGTGATATGCTCTTTGAACATTTACATATCTTTGTCACAAGTGTTCATAACCACATGTGAAGGATCACTGAAATATCAGCTGACATATCAATGGCATGATTATTATTATTTTCTTTAACTTCCTAATATCGTTATCAGCATCGGTCCCAAAAATCCAGTATCAGTCGGGCTCTAATAAAATGTCAGAAAATGTTTTAATTGTTGATCGCTGCTTCCCAAAGCCCAAGGTGATGTCCTCAAACGTCTAATTTTGTCCACAACTCAGAAATACTCAGTTTGCTGTCACAGAGAAAAAAAAAAAGAAACCGGAACCAAATATTCACATTTGAGAAGCTGAAAGACAATTTGGACATTGCATCTTTTAGAATAAACCCAAATGATTAATCAGTTATCAGAATTGTTGGCTATTAATTTAATAGTTGAGAATTAATTGATTAATCAACCAACCAATTGTGGCAGCTCTACTCGATATACACATTTTCTCTGTAATAAATAACATAAATTCTCTGCATTGCTACAGATTAAACTACCCAACAGTCTATGAAGTAGTTAAGACTGGGTGATTGGTAAATTCACAAAATATTAAAAAATTGAGATTTTTTTGATAAATAATCATCAGTAATGTGGATGTAATGATTAAGTGAGTAAAGATCAGTAATGGAACAACAAGAACAGTCTGGTAAGTTCAGAAAATAACAACACTTTACTATAGAAGAGACAGCAGCATTTCACAATATAACAATATCCAAAATCTGAGACTATCTTGTTTTCTCACAGCAGGAGAGAAAGAACATTTACGTGACTTGAGCCTCTTTATGTGTCGAGTCAGCTGGGTTTTTATTTTTAAACATTTTTCAGACTGAGATTTATTTGATTCTGCCTTTGTCACCTTCCTTCTGACTTAAAAGCATACATGCAGGATTTCACCCCCAAAACAATACATAGACTCATATGAAATAATAAAAATAATCCCTCTTAATTATCAACCACAACAAACCAGAAATGTGTGGCAGCACATGCATCAGCGGAGACCCCGCCCTGCGCCTGCATCTTCTTTTTTTCTCATTATTTTTTTTGTACTTGGGACGCTTTACCACCCCAAAACATCGGTATTTGACGTCCTGGGAATGAGACTCAACAATCAGCCATCTTTCTGGTGTGTTTACAAAACAGCAAACAACAAATCCTATCACTCAAAAAAATAAATAAATAAAATAAAAAAAACTTCTTTGAATGAAGGTAATTAACCTAAAAAATATTTCCACATCATTAAATGGCTTTTTTCAGCATTAAGCAATTTTGTTGGTCCAACTTAATTTCCTTGGTTATAGGTCAACTTAGTTTATTAGGGTTAATTAAACTTTACTTGGGTTGGATACAACCTTATTTAATATTGTTGGTCCAACTAATTTCACAGCAGTAAAATTACATTAATAAATGAAGCTGATCCAGACGAGGCTTAATGCTGAAAGAAAGTCATTTACATCCTATAGAAATACTTTCCATGATTTAATTAAGTTCATTCAAAGAAAACTTTCTGAGTGTAGCTTAGGCCTACATAAACATATAAAACAGTTTTCATTTATTTATGTATATATCTGGTATTAACAGAAACATTCTGTACATTTGAGGTTTCTTTTTTAACTTGACCTGCTCAAAGTATGAAGCATAAACTGATTGTCCAGTTTATTATGTCCACCTGCACTGTAAAAATAAACTATTTGTTTTAACTTTTAAAAGTTAGTGTCTGGGCTGCCTTAAAAAAAGTTGAATGAATTTGAAAAGACAAGTTGAGGTAATTGAGAAAACATGATTAATAAGCTAGTACCAGCAACTCTTCAGTCACACAAACATTACAAACAAATTTAAATTCCTTTGACATTTAACTCATCATTTCAAAAGATTTCTTCAAATTTTACAAACATGAGTTATTCTAACATGAGTCAGAATAATTCTTGTTTCTAAGTTTAGAAGTTTTCTGAAAATATATACTAGAAATTTTAAGTTTAATTAACTTAAATAAATAAAATCTTATATTTGCATAAAGTTTTTACAGTGTAACTATCTGTACTTTTAAAAATTATGTTGAAAATGAAATAAGAGTGCCACATCCGCTCATATTAATGTGTCATCACCTCTGTCTGTCTGTCCTCCTTAGGTGTGGTTTCAGAACCGCAGAGCCAAGTGGAGGAAGCGCGAGAAGGCCGGGGTGCAGGCCCACCCGTCAGGCCTGCCGTTCCCAGGCCCCCTGGCGGCGGGCCACCCTCTCAGCCACTACCTGGAGGGAGGCCCCTTCCCTCATCACCCCCACCCCGCCCTCGAGTCCGCCTGGACAGCCGCCGCAGCGGCGGCAGCCGCCTTCCCGGGCCTGGCCCCGCCACCCCACAACGGCTCTGCTCCGCCCTTGGCCACTCCGCTCGGCCTGGGCACTTTCCTGGGCACGGCCGCCATGTTTCGCCACCCTGCCTTCATCGGACCCACTTTTGGCAGGTAAACCCCATGCACAGGCCTGATGTATGTTCTTTAGATTTATTTACACCAGGACCCACCAATCTGTGCACCCGCAGGACTCCACATTCATCCCTGTATTTTATAGTCAATCACTACAATTTTGCAGCCGAGCACATGTGCGGAATAATAATAATAAACTCCCAACTCCCATCATGCAACTCTAATGACTGATGGTGACACTAACCCTGAGCCACACTGCATTATACTGTTTATCTCACAGTGTCTGATTATAAATATGTTACACTGTTAACCATTCACAGTGGTGTGTAATCACTCTGTCAAATGCCGTAATAAATTAACCAAACGTGTGATCCTGCAAGACAAGCTGTGAGGAGGGGTGACACTGCACACTCCATATGCCACAATTAGCTCCTCATTTGCTTTCTTTCCCTGTATTATACAGAATTATTAACCTCATACTCTCCATGTTATCTTTTATATGAGGGAAGTCAGCATGAATAGGTGATATTAATCTATTTAGGAGGTTTAAGACAAACTAAAGGAGAAATAAAATGAATCTGAGGGAATGAAAATTCAAACTTTAATAACATGTTTCTCATACATAAATGTTAAATTCCCATCTTCTTCCAGGCTCTTCTCCAGTATGGGTCCCCTGACCAGTGCTTCCACCGCTGCAGCCCTCCTCCGTCAGCCCGCCCCCCCTGTAGAGAACCCCTCCCACGCGGGCCCCGTCCTCCCTGACCCGTCCTCTTCTTCCTCCTCCTCCTCTTCCTCGGCAGACCGCAGGGCCTCCAGTATCGCCGCGCTGCGCCTCAAGGCCAAGGAACACTCGGCTCAGCTCACCCAGCTTAACATCCTGCCCACCGGAGCCGCAGGGAAGGAGGTGTGCTGAACACTCAACACCAGCTCTAGGCCTCCACCCATCCCCGGGCTTACCTCCCATTCCATGACACCCACCCACCCCCAACGCCCCGTCCCCTCCTCCCCTACAAAATCCCATTCATACCTCTGGAGGCTGATGTCCTGATGTCCCCTTGTTCAACCATCCCTGTTACCTCATGTTTCCCCAACAAAATAGCACGACCAAATTCAAAAGAGCACTGGTTTAAAAAAAAAAAAGTGTGTGTTTGTGTGTGTCTGGTTATTACATTGTTTTACACTCCATACACACACCTGAATGACAGGTTAAATATTTTTTTCACTTAAATGAAAATAAATTATTTCAAAACACAGCCTAAAAGATTACATTTTTAAGAGACTTCCAAATATTTCTTTATACTTTGACAATAAATTAATCAAGGATCAAACTAGGATCATTATAAATTACAATCAATCAAAACAGTCAACCCCTCTATATCCTATCTTTTTGCTCCAAGTTACAAAAATGTTATATATTGTAAAATATTCTATTCCTCTTGTTGCTGGGGACCCTCTTCAATACACTCATGGAGCCCTGTTGGTCCTGGGACCCCAGTTTGAAAATCACTGGACTATCATATGTATAGTCTTCATAAGACAGTGTGCCACAGACATACAAAACAAAATACAAAGTACACACAGTGCCACTGGAGGAATGTGACAACATACATTTACTTGAGTACAAATCTGACGTACTTGTACTTTAATATTTCCATTTGTTACCTGTTTATACTTCTATACTTCACTACATGCCTGATGGAAATATCCAGTGCATTTAATTATCAGTTATTAATTATTTAGCAAATTAAAGATTTTAGTTACAAAATACATTAGTTTATAAAACATTATAAGTATTGTTACCCAAGAGTATCTAAAAAAAAAAAAGTAAAAAATTAGATTCACCTTTTTAAAAAAAAAAAAAAACTTCTCTATGACAGTAAACTGACTTTTTTGGCAATGTGGACAAAATAAGACATTTAAGGATGTCATTTTGGATTCTGGAAATCACTGATTGACATTTTTCACCATTTTATTGACCAAAAGACTAATTGATTAATTGAAGAAATAATTGTCTGATTAATCGACAATGATGATAATTGTTAGTTGCAGCCCTACACCTCAACCAGCCACAACAGTGACATGCTGCTTACACCACGGTGCATCAGTTATAATAATCCAATTATATAATGTGTGGCAGCATCACCTACAGGGACCATTTTTCTTTTACTTTTGTACTTTAAGTACTTTAAGTAAGTACTGTACTTTTACTAAAGGAATATTTTAAAAACATTTATTGGTAATAGTTTTTAGCTAATGTAAAATATCGCTCAAGAATTTAGTGAAATCAGCTAATCTTTTCTCATTAACTAAACATAAACATATATGTTTTATCAATCTCAAGTTAATTCAACTTAAAATTTCTAGTTTTTTATTTTTGGACCACTTCAGAGTTAATAAACACGACTTGTTCTAACTTTAAGTCTCCTGACTTTAAATGATGAGTTGAATAAAAGCTCTGCTGTGAGTTCAGTAAACTTACCAAATTAGATTTCCAAAGAAAATTAGATAACTTTGAACTAATTATTTAACCTAAGTTCAGCCAGCTCAAGTTTTTAAGCCAACAGGGGAACTTCTGTTTAAGTTGAACCTGCTTAAAATTATTTACGGTGTGTCGTAACACACACAAACACACACACGCACACACAACTAGAAAGCTGAAGAACGGCAGGGGAACCCAGACTTTTAGAAAGGATTCTTGTGCTACTTCAAAATGTGGAAGAAAACTCAAGTGCTCGACATTAACAGTGCTTAATCTGTATGCATTGATGTGGGCTGAGCCAGTCTGCGTCTTTAATAAAGGCGAGTTGGAGGAGGTCCCCCCCCCCCACCCCCTCAGAACCAAAGGAAAACTGTCCATAGACCTTCCATAGCCTTCTCTCTACAAGCCTGACTCCTCTCCACTGCTCGCCTGTCCACCAGTCACACTCAGCTACACCACTGTATAGATACTTTTAAAATCTGACTTATTTCAGGTCGTTTCTGCACCAGATTTCTGTAAATTTTCCTGCGATTTGACACTTTTTCTCCCCCTCCTCTTCCTCTTTATTATCATCATCACAGCAGTGGCATTACCGCTGAGTCTGACTCCAGGACACACGAGCAAAGCTGAGATCTGAGATGTTGTCTCTAATGACCTGACTGTGTGAAAGAAAACTGTACATATTGTGTAAAAAGGGAAAAAAAATACCAGAAAAAAGGATGATTTTCAAAACAAGGTCGTGTATATTTCAAGGAGACCGTGTTTTGATAATTTGCACTCGGTGTAGTGTTTAATGAATGTCGCCCTGTGTAGAATTTCACTTGTGTTTATGAATTATTAGGTTTTTAGATAATTATTATTTATGTCAAAACTTTTCCCCCTGAGGAACTGAGTGAAGGAACGTTTTTTTTTTCTTATTATTATTAAGTGACTGTAAGTTTCCTGGTTTAATAATGCTAATTTGAATAAATTACATTGGTAAAATGAGTTATCTTTTATTATTTCAAATTCCTTTTAGGACTGACATAGGCCTATAAACCAGGAAAAATAAACAATGTGAAATAGAATATTATAGAACTATTAATAAAAGGTGTTATGAAGAAAATGTGTTTTCTGTCTTACATTGAAGAATAATTCACTTAAATAACAAATACAGCATTTCAAAACACGGTTTATAATATTCCTTTTTTTTATCTCAATATTTCTTTTTACTTAGACAGTAAATTCAGCTTAAAATCTGGCTCCATATTTTTCACATAGGTGATGACAGGTGATCCAGAACTTTTTCATGTCAAGGCCCCTCACAATAGATGCACACTGGACCACAGACCCCCAATTTGAGAGAATTTTCACTTAAGGAATACCCTCTGTGTAGTTTTTCCTTTTAAATGGTCAGGGTTAAAGATAATAAAGTCAATCAATGATCAAACTGGATCTGCTACAAGGATAAATTGCAATAAGCAGAATAAGTTTTTTTTTTTTTTTTTCCAGCTGATACAATAACTGATAATCACCCGCTTCTCACAGCTGATACAGATACCTCCCAAAATCTGATATCACATTACAACAAACACACTTTAGCTTTTATAGAGCATTTTGCCCCAGAATTCAAATTAAAGACTTTGACTTATCTGTCAAATCAGATATTAATATAACCAATATTTTCACTGGCTAACATAAACTGACACTGATTTAGACCGATATAGCTGTACCAGGCCAGTATCAGCCACAATTTACTGGCCTGATATTTATTTTGCATTTCTAACAAAAAAACTGTTATAAAATATAAAATGCTCTATTCCTTTTGCTGGGGAGCCCCCTACATTCCACTCAAGGACCCTTGTGGGTCCCCAGACCACAGTTTGAAAACCACTGGACAATTATAATTAAATAAACAATGTGAAATAGATTATGATAAAACTATTAATAAAAGGTGTTATGAAGTAAATGCGTTTTCTGTGTTAGATTGAAGAATAATTTTGCAAAACCATCTACATTAACTGTTTTTAAAGGCATAGTATGCAACATTTTCCTAAAAAAAAGAAAGAAAAACAATGCATAGATTGATATAATCCCTTTCGATCATCACTTAAGACCCACTCTGCCTGTATTTCCTCTTTATTTTGCTGTGTGGGGGACACTTTACCAACCCACAACGATCTGAGGCTGAGACCTAACACTCAGCTATCTTGCTGCTGTGTTTATGACAGCTCGGACAAATCCTTCTGATTGTATCTTTAATTTATTATAAATAATTTCGAATTACTTGGATTTAACACGCAGCAACTTCAGTAACAGGTTGCGTGGTGTTCAAAAATGCCTGCTGAGGAGGATAAAGACATTTTTCAGAGAGGAATTTATCGCTGCAGAGACGGAGGCGCGCTGCTCCACCTGAATATAAGAAGAGAAAATGTATTATTAGGTGCGTAATCCCAGCGCGCTGCGTGCGTCTATCCTCTTCAGCTTCTGAGTTGACAAAATACTGACCATATATTCATGAGCTTAATCCCCCAACATGTGAAACGCGCGACAAAGGCGAGGGGTTTTCAATTAGATCGCCCACTTTATCTGGGGGGCCCCGTCACAAAACTTCCTTTAAGACCTTTTAAAGGCGCTAAATTGGTCTTAACATCTGTAATGCCGTGTCGATGGAAGCGAGTCCCCTTTGTCATTAATGAAGTAACAAACCACTTCATCAAACGGCCTTCACACACACACACAATCGTAGAGTTAATCCCCCCTCCTCTCTCTCTCTCCTCTCGCTTTGGATTGGATCTCAGTACTAATGCAGGACTATTACAGCAATCAATGCTTATTCTCCTCCGTTTGACCTGTCTATGGAGCCCGAGCAAATCGCGTGAAATTACCCCGCGGATTAATGTAGTCCCCCTTTTTATTGTCTGCATCTGTGCTAAAAAACCTCTTATTCCTTTAGAAGGCTTGTTTTACAGGTCTTACACCTGTTAATCACTCAATTTAGTCCAAACAAGCAGGAATTAGATCCCATAAGGCACTGATGGAGATATTTCTGTGCATGAATTTATCACAAAGTCACCCAGCTGCTCCTTGGAGCATAATGCAAAAAAGCACAGAGAGGGGGGGGAAAAAAAAAGATAAAAACCAATTTTCTCCTGTGCGCCCAAACCATATAAAAATTCCCATTCTTTTGCTCAAGCCCAGTGGAGCGTGTGTGTTTTTTCCTGTATAGGATTTTGATGAGATTGTCCGGGGAGTTTTTAATCTTATTGTGAATATAACCTAATGAATGGCAAACCAATTTGTCCCTAATATCTGAGGGAATGCCGGGAGGCGGATGACCTGCTGGGAGCAGGGGCTTAAACTTTCTTTGCAGCGCAAAAAGGCGAGAAAATTGAAATGCTGTCGCTCTGGATTTATAAAGTCACACTTGTTGGATGTGTGCTCTTTCATTCAAGACAGGATTTGGGATTACAAGCCCGTGAGGTTTTCTCCTTGTTGCATGAACGATCATGATAATGAATGTTGATATATTTAAAGCTACTACAAGGCAGTTTTGTAGTTTGTTGATTTTTTAAGCGATTTTCTGCCATAATAACCACAACATATAATGTCTAAAGTAAAATTATCTGACTAAAATATCCCTCTGCGTCTTTTTTTTAACTTGCTAATGTACCATTCACTGTAACCTTGCTGGGAGAAATGCAAACACAGGATGTTGCATCTGATTTCAAGGATCCGACCCGGTGGCAGGTCTTAAGAACAACTACACGGAAAGAGCCGATCATCTCGCTGATGGTCTCGTTTACTTATGCGGGTCAAATAGAGACATCACTATTAAATCGAGACTGTTTCATAACCAGTTAAAAACTCCTTGTTGTAGCTTTAATAAGGTGAACGCAGTTCAATCATGCAGTGTTTTCTTGCGATTTGGCTGCAGAAATCTACATGATTTGGTGGATTGTGTCAATGCATTTCGCGTTAATGCTCATGCATTGTCGCAGGTTAAATCCAGGTGTCCAGAAAATGTCCTCCCCACTGACTTGTCGTGCCCATTTTCATCATTTTTCCTAGCCTCCCCCAGCTGTTGGACTTGATTTGGCCCCGTGATTTGGATTCTCCCGGGCCTCGTTTCTCCCACCACGTCCCCGCCTGAGAGAATAGGCCCAATCACTCCACAGCCTCAGCCGGATCAGTCCTCACTCAGTCCCCGGGAGAGAGGAGCTCTAAAAGGCGCTTTGATGAACAGCCTCCCTCCTCCTCCTCCTCCTCCTCCCCCCTCAGGCGGAGAACCGGCCCCGATGAAAGGACCTGAATAGCAGGGCCATGGCACTCCGCTCCCCTCTCGGATCGCCCCTTAATTCCCCGTCTCTCTTGCTCTCATCCAATTAGCTCAGTGTATTAAGCGGTTTATCGTCTCATAACCGCCCTTTCAGCTCCAACAAGGGAGACACTTTGCAATAGGACCGGCTCTCCTTTTGACACCCCTCTCTGCTGCTTGTATGTTCCACCGCGCTATGAATAACAGGGACAGAATAGGGGACTAATTCCCTCATCAAAGCCTACCTTGTCCATCGCTGGTCAAAACGACAAGCAATAAAGCTTAACACGACAATACAAAGGGACTTGTTCGACCTTATTAGCTTAGCAGGGTCGAATTAATGCAGGGGGACTCAATTTGGACTGGTTTTACTCCAAACTGGGAGGACAAAACGAGGCCAGGCTCCCAGTCACTTACAAAACCTGCAGCCTGCACTGTAAAAATTAAAAAATACTGTTTGTTTTAACTTAAAGAAATGCAGCAGTTTGTTGCTGCCACTCCAGAAACAGAAAAAAACGGATCAGTATCACGTTATAACGTGACAGATTCATTGTTATAAAAAGATGCTTCCACATTGCAACAGCAGTTTGGACAGCTGCTGCTTCAACTGGAATTTCTTAAGCTTATTGAACATGTTTTCTCAAGTACAACTGAAGTAATATCGTGTTGATCAGACTGGGCGAGTTTATTTGTTTTGAATCATTACAAAATTACCTAAACATTTTCTTTTTTTTCCCAAATTCAGTCAACTTAACATTTTAAGACGGCTCAGATACTAACGTTCTTTATGGAAGCGAACTGCTGCCATGCCAGAAAAGAAAAACGTTATAACACGAGAGGCTTCTTGTTATAACATGTTTTTCATGTTACATCAACAGCTGAACAGTTGTTGGTTCAACTTATTTACTTCAGCTTACTGAACATGTTTTTTAAGTACAACTTAATTACTGTCAAGTTTATTTATCTATTAAAGTTTGTCTGGAATCATTACAACATTACCTCAGCTTGTCTTTTGAAATTCAGTCAACTTAAAATTTTAGGGCGGCCTGGATACTAACTTTTTTTTACAGAAGCAGTTTTTTTGTTATAACAAGCTATTATCACATTTTAACAGGACATTTTCTTGTTATTACAACATACAGACTTATCACGGTATAACAAGAAACTTTGCTTGTTGTGTACTATTTATCTTTTTATAATGTGATAAATAATATTGTTTTAACATGATAATATATCTTTAAAAAAAAATCACATTATAGCATGAAACGTTTCACGTAATAAAAAGATAAACGGTACATTGCTATAACAAGAAAAGTGTCTTGTTACAATGGGATAAGCCTGTATGTTGTAATAACATGAAAATATCATCTTGTGATGACAAACTTTTAACGTTCGAACGTGACAGTGATGTGTTTTTCTTTTTCTGGCATGGCAGCAATCCTCAAGTTAATGCTTGGACTACCTTGAAAATGTAAGTTGGCTGAATTAAAAAAAAGAAGTTTAGGTAATTTTGTTAATGATCCAAAACAAATATTTTTCTAGTCAAATAAACCTGATATTATTCAGTCATACATGTTCATTCAGCTCTAGAAAATAAGTTGAATGTAAAACTGCTCCTAGTGAATTTGTTAAATTTCAAAGTGTGAGTTGTTGGGAACTGAATTCTATAATAACCTAAATCATGGTGCACATTGCTTTCATTATTGTGAAAACAAGCAACCACGACTTATATTATTGTGTATTAGAGACACACAGCAAGTTTTCATTATTGTTGTTCATTAAAAAAAAGAAAGAAGAGTTTTACTGCCAAACAATGCATGCTGGGAAGCATGCTAACATTTCATTATCACCTGTATTTAATGAGTTGATTTAACTCTGTACAGTACATTCATTCAACTCATCATTTCAAGTCAAAAGACGTCAAGTTAGGAGAACTCATGTTTATAAGTTCTGAAGGGTTCTGGAAATAAATACTAGAAAATTTAAGTTCAATTACTTTGAACAAATAAAACTTGCATTTAAAAAAACTTGCTTTACGTTTTTTTTTTTTTTTTTTTTTTTACAGTGTGCTAGTGGGAATAGCAGGTCTGTGCATGTGTGAGCTGCAGCTGATTAAATCCAGGAGAGAAGATGGAGTAAATACAAGCTGAGAGAGAAGAAGTTGTGGATCTGATATGATTTAATAAATCAATAAAGTTATGAGCAATAGGCTTTAAATGCACCGAGACACTTTCTCTCACACACAGCATGTTCTATCCATTGCATAGTGAATCATGGTTTAAGTGTTCAGCCCACTTAAGGTTGCCTTCACAAGTCACAGTGGTTTGAAGTGATTTGTGAGGCGTGCAGTGTTTATGGAAATGCACGCGGCAGGATGGAGTTTTTAAAAAAAAAAAAAAAAAAAAAAAAAAAAAATCCCTGACTGTATTAACACAAAGGAGAATTCTTGGGAGGAAAATGGTGAAAACACTTCATGTAGCATGTTAGACTGAAATACATACAGCATTTAGAATATATGAGAGTATAGAAACGTACCAACCACAGTACATTTTGCCACTCGGTTTACAAGGATATGCTTAATGTGTCTGTATCAGGCCAAGTAATGATGCTGCTTTTACTGATGTAAAGATCCGCCTTGATTTGACAGGTATTAACAATCCTGTCTGAGTTATTTTATTCATACACAGTTCTCTGGTGATTTCCCACAAAATTCACCATATCACAATAACGCAATATACAATTACATGCACCACATTGAAGGCTTTTATCTGTATGGTTCACTTCTATTTAGAAATAACTGAAATCTCTCATTAGAAAACAACAGAAGCCGTTTATTCACCTGAAGTTAAGTAAGACTCACAGAATCCCCACCATATATTTAAAGAATAGAGCTGGCGATATTCTACATTAGTCTTTTTTGTCAACAAATGCCATTTATAGACCAAAATCAACAATGTTTTTATCCATCTCTCAACACTTAACAACTTCTCGACCCGTCTTTGGCACTTAGCCCCAACACCATTCACAATGTCTGAAAATGTAAGTCTCTCAAAATTGATCATAAAGACACATGTTCCAGTACTATTTTTCTATCCGAAAACATAAATTTTACATAGATATTATCTTTCTAAAGCTGTATACTACTAACCCTGTGTGGATGTCATATGATTGCATGGCTTGCAATGTTAAAAAGATGTGCTATTTCCCGGATCTCGTCCAACATTTTTTTTTAATCAGGGTTAATAAATTATGTGATATCAGATCGGTGCATTGACTACCGTATTTGCAGATACCTGATCCAGGCTGTATTGGAGGCATTTACGATACCAATGATGACAACAGAGCAACCCTGAAACATATGGTTTCATCTTTAAAAGAGACTAAGTGATTTCATTAAACAGCTGGACACTGAAGTTTTTAGCAAATGTTACTCAAATAGGAGAAAAATGAGTGTTTGTTGGGGACTGTTTTCAACTGTGGAATGATACAAAGAGTTGTCAAAATACCAAAATTTAAACTTTGATCCAACACTAGTATATAAAAAAAAAACAATAGTCGATACCTCTATCTCTGTCTGGGTTTTGCTGCGAGCCAAATTTCAACAGAACAATAAAGACTGAACTGATGTCTTGACTAATTGTGTTTTAGACACAAGATATTGAAGTGAAGTATTGATACTTTTGACAACTTTAACACACATTTGATGAACAAGTGAGTATTTACAACAGGAGTGTGTATGTATTATTAAGACAGGTGGTTTATGGGTAATGAAGGAATGTATCAACCAGTGCAGTGTGGCTCATTGGTGACAGCTTAATAGTTTTTGGACAATAATGGAGCTCTATTGCACAGAGGAATAAGATATACTGTGTCAGGCTTTGGCTACAAAGACACTTGTTAGTAAGATCTAGTCATTGTTGGTTTTGGTCTTTTCATGGGATTGGCTGACTTTAAGAAAAATGTTGAACATCACCAGACTTATCCCTTATAAACATGGTGTCAAATAAACTGAAGGTATGCTTCATTTACCTAAACAGATACCTAAAAACCTTAAATTGGAAGATTTTTTAATTTTTTCCATTTTGTTTGTTGTTTTTTTATTTTATTGTCACAAAGGAGTAAAGAAAGCATAAAGTATTCACATTTAAGAAGCTGAAATCAGATCAATTTTTAGTTTTTCTGTAAAAAAAAAAAAAAAACTCAAATGGATCAATTACCAAATTAGTTAGCGATAAATTTAATAGTTTACAACTAATCGTTTCATTGATGCAGCTCTACTTGTTAGTACAATCATTTCATTGTTGGTTTTGGTCTTTTCATGGTATTTGTTGAGAAAAAACATAAATCATAACTAGTCTTATCCTTTAAACATGGCATTAAAATGAAGGGATGCTAGATTTACCTAAACAGATGCCACTACAATATGAAATGTGGAGCTTTTGTCCATTTTTTAAAAATAAACTTCACTTTCATGGCATGTTTGTTTTGTTACAGAGGGCATTAGTGACAGAAAACATGAGACCCTACAAGATATACACCTAGGGTTGCAACTAACAGTTACTTTCATTCTTTATTAATGGATTAGTTGTTTGGTCTATAAAATGTCACAAAATGGTGAAAAAGTCTCAGTGTTTCCTAAAACTCAAGATAACAAATATCTTGTTTTGTCAACAAGCCAAAGATATTAGTTTGCTGTGATAAAGGGGCAAATAAACCAGAAAATGTTCACATTTAAGAAGCTGCGATCAAAGAATTGACTTCTTTTTTTTTCTTTAAACATACTCAAAGCTTTTTAAGGGTTATCAAAATAGGCAATTAATATAATAGTTAACGACTAATCGATACAGCTGTATACTCATCATCCACCCATTTCTGTTACCCCCACGCTACAAATAAAACAAGATTAACATCTTATCCATTTAACTTTTTATTGAGGTTTCAGTATCAAAAAGGTCCCCAACAATATCAAAATAGCCTATATGAAATATTCTGGTCATTACAAACAAACAAAAAAAAAAAAATCATTACAAAACCCACCTGAGCAACGCCAGTCGGATACACAGAAAATTACAGGCATTAAAAGACAATCTACACACAGAGGAGGGAGGGCAGGAGAAGAAGAAGAGTGAAAGAGATGAAATGACATCAGTTAAACAGAGGCAGTGGAGGAGAAGAAGATCAGTTGTTCGATATGGAGACAAAAGAGACGAGGGAGCAGAACGTGTGGCCTCCCTCACCCCCGTCACTCCCTGCATCCTCCTCGCTCCTTTCTTTCATCTCTCACACACACGCACACACGGGGGAACACACACTCGGGATGAATGGTGGTAATCAGAACAAGTGTCCGATCGCTGCAGGCATCCAGTGGTCTTAGTGGCCAGGGTCACTATCATTGGCTAATTAGCGGCTTTTGGAGTATACCGGCTGCTCTGAGGACAAGTCATTTTTTCTCACACACACACACACAACACATCTGGGCACAGCTAGCCTCCACACACACACAATAGACTGTCATTTAGGTATGATTGCTACTCCCCTTTACCATACAGAGTCAGGGTGATGGGGTCAAGTCATGAGTGTCTATGTGGAGAAACAGGAGAAGGGAGGAGGTGTGATTGAGTTTTAAGTCACATAACAAGCCCATTAGGTTCAAGGAAGATGCTATGGAGGGTTAGGAGGTCAGAGCCTAAAATTACTAATCCTGCTATATCCCGAATACAGAGAAACAGATGCAGATGAACGTGCAAATCCCAGCTTTGAGTCATGTGTTGGAGCGTCTTGGCGTTGTCGTCTCTACAGATGTTTGCGTGTGTTGTTTTACTTGATGGAGGAGAAAGCCTGGAAGAGTTTGGCCAGGTTAATCTCTGAGTAGCCACTGGTGGCCAGAGCTTTGTCCGGCACTTCCTTCAGCCTCCGATACACTTCTTTTTCTTTGTTCCAATGCTTCGTGCGACCTGGGGGTAAAAGAAAGAAAAGAAAAGAAAGAGTTACCACTGCCAAAGCTCAACGTAAGGTCATCCAGGTACCTCATTACAGAAACTAAGACTGAAATCCTATCTTATCTTAGTTCATAATGACATTTAGGAATTTTGGTATCACAGAAACAGGTTTCCTGAAGCATTTAGCAAAAAAATCATATTATTTCTTGGGATAGGAAGCTGGAGTGAAGAAATGTACAAGCGGGTAACAATAAAGCAACACAAAAATGACAGTTACCAACCAATAAACCACCCCATGAACCACCATGTTCTATACCAGAGCCGTCTCTCAGCCTATCAACAGCACATGTGAATCTCACGAGCCAGAATCTGACATTGCCCCACCATGGTTGAAGGGCACCATTACACAAGTTATATTACACAAACTACACAAGCTTTCCAGACTGAAGTCCACTTTCAGTGTCATGTAAGCTTACTACTACTATTACTACTAATAAACATCAAGAAAAAAAGAGAGTCATTATAAGTTAAGTGAGACAGTGTTGCTAGAAAGATGTGAGGTCTGAGAAAGGATAGAACATCTATGACTTTAGGAGTTTTCTTATATTTGATCTTAAGTTTATGTAGGACAAGCAGTTAGGACATTTTTTCTGTAATGAGGCCCAGTTCCTCAACTGCATCAAAGTCAATAAAACAGACTACTTGCATTTCAAACCAGTGAATGATTCACTAATGATAACCTCCCTCCATCCCTATGATTAGCTTCTGCAGAATCCTATTGGAAGAAGAGCAGAGCGCACGCCGGCTTTGTCTCGTCACTAATAAACACCAAGGAGCGGTTAACTGGAGAGCTAACAGATCCAATGCCATCTGCCAGTAATGCTATCACTTTTGAGGGCCGGGAGGGGCATGGTAGAATTGGACTGAGGGGGTCGATGGCAGCGTGTGCACACACACAGGATCATAAGATCGATAGAAAAGCCCAATGAGAGCATGAAGTCAATATCTTGTGCCTTTTATCCCTTCAGGTGGGCCGTAATAAGGCCAGAGAGAAGACGGAGAGCTGCTATCCTGGCAAGGGTGGCCACCAAAACCAAATCTTTACAATATTATACTGAGGTCAAGTGTAGATGAAGTATCATGAAACCAAGTAATAACACACTATCACACCAAAGAGTGCAGCGAGCTGCGTCAGGAATAATAGTGCGATGACTGGAGCAGGCACAAGTGAAGAATCAGGGAAATGGAAACGAGAGAAAGTTTTGTTTTGTCTGTGACTAATTGACAGCATGAATTGATTTCCATTCATATTTAACATGAATTAGGTTTCGCTACTTGTTTATTTTGCAAGATATTCAACGAAAGAAAATCTTATGGGCAAACAGCACCAGTGCCATGTATACAGTATGTAAACATTGCCCAGGATAAACCGCCCAATCAGAGGGTGCCAGCAGCAAATTAAGGTCAATGAGCTCTTCTAATTGTAAACAAGGATAGTAACATTTCAAATGTCAAAAGATAAACTATTCAGCCCAGTGCTGTAGAAACTGAAGGCAAACTATGCAGGATTTCCCCCCAAAACAATGTCTACAGACAAAACCAGAAGTGTGGCAACGCCTGCATCCACAGAGACCCTTACCCTTACCACAATAAATGAGCAATAAGTACTATAGTTATCCTACTTAAGATTACAACCCGAGCTGAAACAATGGCAACAATGGCAACTTTAGAATGGATTTAATCATCTGAGTCATTGTTTACAGGCGAAAATGACTAAAAAGAATAACTAGATGTTGCTTTTGAAATGTGAATATTCACTGGATTTTTTCATCTTGTATGAAATTAAAGCAACGATTTTTGGTTTTTGGACTGTAAGTCACCAAAACGAGCAATTTGCAGATGACAATCTGGGCTTTTGGACACTGAGGGTCCTTTTCACTATTTACTGACACTGTATAGAACAAATGATTAATTGATTAATTGAGAAAAGAATGGGCAGATTAATCAATGACCAAAGTACCGGTTACACACACACACATAACACACCATATAATAAACAAAGATAATCAATTTACGATAATATTAAAGAGCAGAAAATGCTCACATTTGAGAAGCTCGAACTAGTGAATGTTTAATATTTTGGCTTGATACGCGACTAACTGACAAAGAGACTTTTTTTTTGACATAAGCTAATCGATCAATCAACTGTTTCAGTAGATCCTAGTAAGAAATCAAGAACATCGATAACAACACTAATGCAACAGTCATCGTAGCTCTTTGTAAGTGTTTTACTGCAAACAAACAAATGAAAAACTTGTGAGTTTTGTTATTTATCTAGATCACAAACTGTATATAAACACCCCACACACACACACACACACACACACAAGCTGTCCATATGGCCAGTTGTCATGTCCCTGCCATCTCCACAGCCCTATCTCCTGTCTCGTCCTTCCTGCCCGCTGCATTAGTGGCTGCTGGATAAATACCAGCCCACTGACTGCCCAAGGGAACAAAGGTTAGATACACAGAGATCTACAGTGAGACCACACACACACACACACACACACACACAACACACACACCGATTGTGGTAGTTAAACACTTAAAAAGCACACTAACTCACAGTCATGGCGACTAAAAAACATCCATGTGACAAACAGTAATCACGCACACACACAGACAGAAGATGGTGTGGTTGACTTAAACGCCAGCAGCAACTATTACCAGATAATCCTCATGTTAGCACGGACAGGGACAGAGGGAGAAAAGGGGAGAGGAGAGGCAGAGAGAGACAAACTAGTCTATTTATCCGGGGGAATAGAAGGAGGGTGATGATGCATGATCAAGCGAAAGCAATCATGTCATCATTTCTGAAAGGTAGGAGAAAATAATTCCCCCCCCCTTCTCCTCTTTCCCCCCTTTTTCCTCACTCCTTTTCCCTTTTCCACCTCAATCACTGTGTGGCGAACAGATAAAAGAATGATTTGAGAGTCACAGTGAGGAAAAGAAAGAGGGAGAGACCTTGCAGCAAGTCGGGAGCACAGTGGGGAGTGTAGTTCAAATAAATAGCCTCCCTTAAAGAGCGAGCGTGAAGCAGAAGGAGAAGAAGACTGGGAAGGCCGCAATGAGGAAGAGAAAGGAGTGAAATAACTAGGGCTGGGACGATATAATTATCTCCCGATTTGGCACTATCACGATACTTCTGTGGTAATGTGATATGTATTGTGATTCTTAAGTATTGTGATTCGATATTCCAATTTATTGTGATGTTTATTTGCTTTTCAAACAAACAATTTGAGCCTGATGAATCCTGGCATTGTCATCTTGGAATGTGCCCATGCCATCACAGGATGGAAAATCCTGCTCATTCAGTATATTCAGGTAGTGAGCTGACCTCATTTTTTGGGTACATAACATTGTTGAACCTCAAGCGGACCAACTGAACCAACCCCAGATCATAACACTGCCCCCACAGGCTTGTACGTAGGCAATAGGCATGATGGGAGCATCACTTCTTACGCTGATGTTCCCATCACTCTGGAACAGGGTCAATCTGGACTCATCAGACCATATGACCTTTTCCATTAATCCAGAGTCCAATCTTTATGCTCCCTAGCAAACTGAAGCTTTTTTCC
Source organism: Lutjanus argentimaculatus (assembly GCA_034769285.1). Lineage (NCBI taxonomy): Eukaryota > Metazoa > Chordata > Actinopteri > Lutjaniformes > Lutjanidae > Lutjanus > Lutjanus argentimaculatus. The sequence goes on along the minus strand of JAWZSL010000009.1, from coordinate 19,826,831 downwards.
CTGATTAGCCTCACTGATAAGTGGTTTTTTTAAGGTTACACAGCTGTTTAGTCCCAATCCCTTGAGTTCACATCACATTGTGCATGTAGAAATGTTCTTACTTTCACTACATAGCTCTAAGTTCTACTGTTGATTTTTTACAATATGATTTAACCAAACGTTTAATTGACCTCTGACCATGATCATTCAAGATTTTTTTCTGACCACATTTCTTCCTTGAAGATGATGGTTCACCACTATCCTTCCAGGTTTTAATAATGTGCTGGACAGTTCTTAACCAAATTTCAGTAGTTTCAACAATTTCCTTAGTTGTTTTCTTTGCTTGAAACAGAGTAACATCTTTTCATCAACCACAGGATATGTCCTCTGACATGGTTGTTTAAGAAATGAGAAGCTGTTCACTGCATCAGGCTCTTACCTATTTGCTTAGTTAAATCATCCTGTTGCTAACACACTACATATACATTATATTAAATAGGCTGAAATCCCATTTAATACACAATCTATGGTTGAAGCGAGTTGTTTCCCCCTGCACTCTCTTCACCAGACTCAGGGAATCTTTGTAGGATGCAGGAGCTCCTCAGGAGCACAAAACAAGTTTAAGTGGCTACCAGACCAGACTCCATTAACATATTGCTCAATTAAAGTGTTTTAAACATCTACAGCTTCTACAAGATTATTAATGACTTTTTACAAGCCATAAACAGACAGACTCATTTGGCAAAAATTCAGTGTTAATTTGACATTAAATTAGCGTGAAACAGGCTTACAAAAAAATGTTATTCCATGCTGGAATAAAAACCACAGCTGCAGCACTGATGTCAGAGAAGCGAGTACTTACCTTAGCTTGTTTCCTTGATCTCTGGGATATCATGGTCATTTTATGATTAAGATATTACAGAATCTATTTTTTCTCCCACCCCTAGAAATAACATTAAAGAAAGAGATGACGACTGGAATTAAAGATGGAAAATGGATAGAAAGCATACTGTGGACACACATCCCAAAAACTTTGCCTAATTGATTGCATTAGACATCTCTCTCCTCCTCACACACATTCACATGGACTCCAACGCACACACTCACGCGCACAGTGAGTGTATCAGGGGTTATCTTTGCTCTAACTAGGTGTTGTCACACACTCGCGCACACTCTGGCGGTGCTGGGCACGAGTAGATCGGGGCTCTGCACGCTCTAACTAGGTGTAAATACAATAACAAGCCTGTAATTAAGTGAGCATGATGAAGTTAATGGAGATCGGCCATTCCGTCGGCCGCCTCCATGAATATTCTATTAGGCTGGTGGCGACGGGCAGCTGGAATAGCAGTTAATTTAATCACCACTCGGAGCACGGGGAAACTTCTTTGTGTGAGTGTAATTGCACAGAATGAATAATTGATTTGACAATCGCACCCGCGGATTTTGCCACCCCGCTTTGTATCGCCGGAGAAAGGGAGAGGAGCGTGGAAGATGAAGAAAAAGAGAGAAGAGAGGGAAGAAAATGGAGAGGGAAGAGATGTACAGGGAAAGAGGAGAAGAGAAAGAAGATAGAGCAGGAGAGGAAGAGGAGTGGGAGGGCAAAGGAGCAGCAAACGCAGAGTGCTGAGAGGTGGCAGGGAAGCTGTCGGTAAATGGATCATTAGAAAAGCGCAGCTCAAGGACAATTTATATTTTATCAATGCGGCAAAATTACATTATTGCTCACACACGCAATCATACTGCCCACACTCAAGATTGAGACCTGGAGGGGAGGGGTGATGGAGGGAAGAGAAAGGCAACAGATAGACAGAGGGAAGGAGGGAGGGGGGAGATAAAAAGGGAGAGGAGCAGGGGAGATGGAGAGAAGAAAAGTGACATGAAATGATTTGAAAGTCATTGATACGGGATGTTCCCAGCTAAGGAACGGACAGCATGTTTTTTTTCATAGTGTGTGTGTGTATGTGTGTGTCTGTCTGCGTGTGTGTGTGTATAATCTATTAGAGATCTCCTGCAGCGGATGAAATTACCTCCATGTTTTACTCAGTCGCAGCAATCAGGCACAAAAATGCAATGTACATGTAGATAAGACAGGCGCTGGCTTGAAAATGTGCACACACACACAAACACGCAGACACAGAGGCTGCAGCACTGCAGTGTGCACACACATTCAAGCTGATCAAATTACATTCAGCCTTGACTCTGAGCTCTTTTGTGTAAAGCTATTTTACTTAAATGTGCTTTATTGTGTGTGTTCGGTACACATGTAAACATACACATTCAGACTGTTCTGAATGCCCTGACGAACAATAAATACCCAGATATCATCTCAACAACATGGCTGAACAGCTACTGTACTACTGTAATATTCTGTACTTCTATTGTCACTGAATTTCATAAAAACAGTAAAACCAGTTATGTGTCAGTCGTCTCTCAATACTTGGAGACTTTCTCAGCTTGTCTGCGGCTCTCATGACATTTTCAGGTTTGTTTTCCCCTTTGGTATGAAACTGCACTCAGATGCAGACAAAAATGCCCTTTGGGGCTTGTTCACATGGTCCTCGTTTAGACCCAAACCCTGGAGTGTTTACCCCCTTGGTGTGGTTTGTTTGGGTTGTTGTGAACACTGGCCTCAAACTCTGGTGCGGACCACACAATCGCTCTCTGGTCCGCCTCGGAGGAGTGGTCTTAAACCGCTTTCATGATTCTGGAGCAGTTCATTTCTGGTGTGGACACAATTCTAATCAAGTACAGGAAGTGTACCAATGTATGTGTCATTTCATTGGCTAAAAAAACATTTTCTCTTCCTGTTTTGGTGACTGGTGGATTAGGTGACTGTTGAATTTCCTACCAAAATGTGGACTGGCAGGGGGAAAACCTGGACTCATGACAAAGCGAGAAACGGCTGCATTATTAAATGATTTAATACTCGCTGTTTTGCCAGATGTTCATATGTGCAGTCGTCTAAAGTCTGCTAAAATGTTTCCAGATCAGCACCAACATGATCAGAACCTGACAGTGGTCAATGTTGAACAATATCCAGGTAAAAACTGGGCTGTTTCTTGCCTTTTTGCCTGCCAACTGTATGACCAATAATCAAACAACATATTCCACCATGACTTGTTTACAATTTACGGATTGTTTGAGTTAAGTCTTCGTGAATACAAACTGGATCAGTTGGAAAATTGAAAAAAACGCATCATCCTTGCAATAGTTTGATTCATGAACCGGACGTGTAGGTGTCAACGCACCCTTAGAGAAAGTGGTCTCACCCCTTGTCAGAAGCAAATCCTGGATGGATTAATGAGAGGTGGGAATGTCTGATCCGACCTTGATCTGACCAAACTAGGTTTACACTGCAGGTTTGAGTTTAAATACCCCTATAACCAGTGCACTTTAAGCAGAGCTCAATGGTTCAATGTCTTCAGGGCGGGAGAGCGGTTTGCTTGAACCAAGAGAAAAACTCAATTAGCTCACCAACTCATCTGCAGATTCATTCAACAGCAAACAAACTATAGCTTTAATAGCCCTTAATCCTAAATCCACTCATTCCTCCTGATGATGCACTTCTTTAAAATTAAACTTCTATCGTTTTACTTTGAACAAGTCAAAGTTATTACAGTAAACACTATTTTCAGCCGTGCATTAATACAGTTTGATGAATTAGCAAGTATTTACAGCAGCAGGATGTTCTATGTGGAATTAAATCAAAACAAACTACATTGTAGAGCCGGACAGATATATCTGGTGGCTATTATTGGCCTAGCACAGCTCTATCAGTATTGGTGTATATGTTGTCTGATATTTTCTTATAGAACATGATACAGATTGTTTTTTTGTTTTTTGTTTTTTTTCATTTTTAAGTTTTATAGGCAGCATTTTATGCATATTTGATCCTTTTTCTCAAGTCAAGTTGTTCTATTTGTGTGGCTCACTGGTGTTTTTTTAAAGTGTTTTATAAGACATACTGGACTTTGGCTTGCAGACTACATTTACACTTGTTAGTATGATCAATGCTTTGCTGGTTTCAGGACTGAACACCAATAATAAAACTATAGTTCAGTTATAGACAATGGGATCTCTTTAGATCTGTATCAGAAGTCCTACACCAAGACAACAGATGACAAAAATTAGCTGGTCATGATCTTAAATAGCAGACAGAGTCATCATAATGTCTAACCAGCTCTCTTCGCAGATGAATCCATTTACATTCACCACACAGCACCATCAGTCACCAGTAAGACAACACAACAATATGAAGGAGAGATGGTTTACATACACAAACAGTTCTAATAAATCTCTATAGGTATGCATGCACACACTCCCACTGGGACGACACTAACAACAGAGTAGAGTAGGGTGTATAGGATTGTATGTCTCCGCCCTGTAATCTGAGCAGTGTGGCCCTGGGGTGTGTAATGCAGTAATATGTGGTATTACTGCCCCAGGACAGAGGGATAACACCTTAAACCTATATTTTATAGCAGCATGAGTGTGTGTATACATGCATCCTTCTCTGTTTGAGGACAGCTTCAATTTGCAGCAATGATATCTGATCCTCTTGTTAACTTTCTCCATTATGGCACAGATATGTAATATTTAACAGCAACTTTAAGTGTGCTACACCACTTAGTAATCAGGTAAAGCAAACAACCACCAATTAATTTAGTCTATTATTAAAGAATGATTTGCTTGATGTTACTGAAAACATATTTAAATGCAACTTGCATCAGTCTGATTTTGCTGCATGTTTTCACTGTGACACCAAGTCAGTGGGCACTTGTCGTGAATGTTAACTCTGCAGAGTGCTGGGCGGTGCTCAACACTGGTTGCAGAACAGTCCTGGGTGTTTGTGCCGGGATGCAGCCACAGATTCTGTCTTTCAAAACAGATTTTGAGGGACGATGTAGAAAAAGTAGTGCTCAGTCTGGTGTTTGGGAAACCAAACCATCAACCGGGAAGGGTGCTGATTTGATGGACTGGCAGCTCAGAAAACAGAGGAGAATAAGTTGCTTCTGGACTGACAGAGGCAGTAACAACAAGTAAACATGATGGTGTCTGGACATGGTGGGGTGGTTAAAAACCCACAGCTGGTGGATGATCCAGTCCATTCAGAACCTCCGGTCCTGTGTGTCCCAAAGTCTGTGACTTTTTACACTTTGAACTAGTTTTGCTTTCTGCTGTAGCTTAAAGACAAAGATGTTTAACTTAAACATGGAAAAAGATGTACACTACTAATAAATCTGATATAAAATGTTTGGAGAACGTCTATATTGTTAAGGGCCGTCCACAGCAGGAATGATAACTATAACAATAACTATAAACATATAATTTTAAAAATCGCTGTGACTCCAGTGATGGAGTCCATACCACAACTATGACAATACCATTGGGATCATTTTCAGAGTGATTTGATGAACTGTAGAAACACTGACAGCCAATCACAATCCACCCGAATTTACAGAGTCCAGCCTACAACTTATTGAATGCTTATACAACGTAATGCTAACCTGCAAATTACACATTAAAAAATCATCATTTAACCTGAGACATACTGTCAAATGGCCTTTGGCACTGATGGGGGTCCCTGAAGTTCATTTTGTCCTTACTGATTTCCTCTTTGACAACAGTGAGAATGCCATTAAATTGGTGCTGCCTCATTTGTCTCTCTCTTTGGATTCTCCTAACCAGCTGATTCCACGTCTGGCACGTCTGCACCATGGTTTTGATCTGCCCTGCAAACGGCTGCATGCCCCCAACATGCCCCCTTGCGATGGATAAATAAGTTGCACAGTTAAACACTTTCTTTTCTGTCTGTTGTCATGATTACGAGTCTGCACAGGGCCTTTTATTGTGAAAAATAACCAGATTCTCTCTGCTTTTTCTGTATCTGGCTTCCTGCTCACTCAATCGGCTGTGTGCCAATTGACACGGCATCCATCAAAAATACACTCGGCGCACATTTCAAGCTGAGCGGAGAGCCACTTCTGAGATGCGTCGCGTCGAGGCGCTGCCGGTGGAATCACAAGCATTGTATAGGATGACCGTGATCAGCTCTGGCTTATGTGGCACGGCCGTAATGCGACAGAGCTGTGCCTGGTGGGAACTAGCCGTAATTCCTCTAGTCTTAGTAGAATTTCGTCAACCCACATCGTTCTGGTTTTCTTTTTGTTTCTTTGCACAACGTACAGCAGTAACAGGTCATAAATATCCATTTTCCTGAGCTATACACACATACATTCTTAGTATGGAGCTCTGGTACTGCATGTGTGAAAGAAATTTAAAAGGTTTCTGTGTGTGTCAAAGGGTGTAGATGCCAACTTGAGGGACCCCCAACAGGTCACAAGACAAATCTGAGGGGTCAGAGGCTAATTAACAGGTTAGTGAAGGAATGAAAACGTCACACAATTATCTCTATCGCACCTCTTTCTAATCTTTGCTTTCTATATGAAATAATATGACCTCTTAAGGCCTGATGAAGGTTGGGTAGACTTAAACATCATAAATTGTAGCTCTTTTTTCAGTTTTACACAAGAAAATTACTAAACCAACCAATCTGGGAAGCCAAAATCACTCACTGGCTGCACCACTTGCAGCTCATGCATGTGCAACCTGGAACAGCATGTCACAAATAGAAATGACATCATTTTTAAAGGTCTCAGACCCAAAATGTTTGGGTAAGATTAACACTTAGCATTTACAGTGTGACTGATTTTGAAATAAATGACTGACAGACAAACAGAACATGTGATATCTGATACCTGGCGAAACACATTTATCTGGTGCAAGGTGACCAGAAAAATGCTTGCAGCCACCAAACTGCTCATCAACCATCCAAGTCCATGGTGAACACTGTACGCTGTGCCTTCTATATGTACAGTAAGCACACATTTCCTACACCGTATCATTAGTATATACAGTAGACCGTACTGTATTGTATTGTGAGGCACAAAGTGAGGCTGAAAGTCAGGAAGAGAAACCCCAGCGCAGATCAAAAACACTGCAAAGCAACGGGAACATAAAGAAAGGAGGAGAGTCAAGAATTGATTGGCGATGATTTCTTGCATCTGGGCAAAGACTGAAATAAAAGAAAGCAAAAATGGAGGCTATAATCATGTTAGTACTCCTTCCCTCTCCCCCCTCCTCCTCTACACCGGCCCAATCCCCCTATTTCAGCTCCCTCCATCTTCTGAGTGGTCATCTGTTGATTACACGTTATATTTACCTCTGCTGTCTCACTCTTTTTTCTGCCTCGCTCAGGTCCTGCCTGGCACACACACTCACAGGCATACATACATAAATAACATACATACATAAATATTTAATCAAATAAATAAATCACTCGGCCCAGCGGCCCTTTCTAATCAAGTGACATCAATCAGGGAGAACTATGGGTAAAGAGGCCTTGTGGCTGACGCCTACTGAGCGCGCCCAGAGCGCTGGAGTAGCGTCTATTTGAGTCCAAGGGGGGAAATATACGCTCCATGTCCCATTATAGGAGAAGGGCTATCCTTTCGTCAGCGCGCCCATTACTCCCCCTATCATTTCCCCAAATCTAAAACCTGTTTTCAATCAACACAGCCAAACGAGTGCCTGTCCAAGAGAGGCAGAGAGAGAGAGCAAAGCAGAGAAAGCGGCAGAGATGGACAGTGCTGGGTAGGGGTAGAGGGAGAGCGATCGAGGGCTCTTTCCTTCTTTCTTCCAGTGATTGGAGCGTTTTGCATTCTGTATGTGTGTGTGATTGAATCCGTCTCCTAAATTAGGGCTGTCGACTCGAGGAGCTGAATGTCCTTAACCCCCCTCCCCGTATCCAATGCCCATCCTCCGCTACTTGTGTGTGCGCGCGTGTGTGTCACATCATTGGGGAATATTGTAAGTGTAGCCTGGGTAAAAGGTTTACGTTGAGCCATTGATTGCTAATGCTATGTTGTATGTGTATTTGTGAAGAAGCATTGTTAGGACATCAAAATTCAAAACTTCAATAGCAGTTTCTAGTAACTTGATTTCTGCTCAGAAAGGCGGTGCTGCAGAATAATAAAAACAGCACAAAAAAGGAATAAATTTTAATTTAAAAAAGCGAGCCTGTTTTCCTGCATAAAAACTTATTGTAACAAACAGACTTTTGAAAGACAGGTACAAGGCCTCACAGTACAGTAACGAGCAATGTGTGTGTGTGTGTGTATGCACAGTCTCACCTCTCTCTTCAACCTGTATTATTTTGGTAGTTGCATATTCCCAGTCAAAGATGAACCTGTAGAAGCAGAGCTGGTTGTACAGGGCCTTCTCCGAGTACTGTAGAGAAAACACACACACACAGACCAACACAGATTAAAACACTGGTACTTTGACAAAAGCAAGAGTGAACACAAAATCTGATGAATATTACGGCAAAAGAGAGCCTCGATTAGGTCATGCTTAAATCTAGGGATGCACTGATCGACCGGCCAGAGACCAGAACTGGTCAGCGTCAGATATCCAATTCTGTGCTGGTCAAATTTACATGCATGCTCCGCACCATGGTTCATATGATGTGCACAGTAACATAGACACTAGCATGAAGTCAGTGTTAAGAGGAGTGATAGACTCCAAGACCAGGTTAAAGAGAATGTCTATATAGAGACGGAGCAGCTGACACTGTTACAAAACAACGGTAAACTTTCTAGCTCTTCAGGCTAACATTAGCTAGCTGCATACTACAGTTTACAGCGACAGCTAAAATCTCACCTCATATTCTGGCTGAAGAAGGGAGAACCTGTGTTGACTCTGTCTCCCCAAACATTTTCTCATCCAGACTTGTTTAGTATTCTACTTTTGTTTTTTTCCGACTGCACGGTATTCATTTACTACAGCAAGCGGCTGCACCACATCAGTGTCCTGTTTGTTTACATCTGCTTCACAAAAGATCACATGAAATCACGTTCTGCATGAGATCACATGAGATTGTGCTCCCTCTGGTACACAATAATAATAATATAAAACATAATGATAATATAATAGTAATAATAATAATAATAATAATAATAATAATATAAGGCTTACAAACTTTTGGAGAAAATGTAAGTGTTACTCAATAGTCAATG